>CM064861.1:74644862-79701729 GCA_032719365.1 Prinsepia uniflora | reverse complement strand
AGGGTTAATGATCCCAGAGTTTGAACTAAAAGAAAAGAATGGTATAAAGGTAATTGGGAGTGTATACAATATCGCCCACTAAAGGTGATAAATTTTATTTGCGTGTCCTTCTCAAACATGCCAGATATCCAACATCTTTTGAGGATTTACGTATGTATCGGAATATTGTACATCCAACTTATAAGCAAGTTTAGAAGAGGACAACAATATAGGCCAATGCTTAATAGATGCCAGTACAATTCGGATGTCGGCAATTTTAAGAAGAATATTCTTCACAATTAGTATAATTTAAACCAACTGCTGTTCACCGATTGTGGGATGACTTTTATCCATTCATGATTGAAGATTAAGCATGCTCAAGTTCCCAATAAACACTTTTGTTATGAACATACTATCATGGGACTTGAACACACTTTTACTACATCTTAACAAAGATATTTATGGACTTTATTTGCCCCAATTGAGAAGTGACTTTGAATCAAATTCATGGATATCAAAATGTATTGAGACGAACTCGCCATTACTATTGAACAAGGAGATCTTGATGCAATTGAATTGTTAAACAACGACCAAAGGTTTACATTCAACATAATAATAAATGCAATTGAATGAGGTGACATTTCAATGTTCTTTGTGGATGGTCTAGATGGAACTGGAAAAACCTATCTATATCGTGCACTTTTGGAAAACTTAAGAAAATTGGGTCGTATTAGATTAGCAACAACAACACTTGGAATAGCATTTACTATATTACCTTATGAGAGGATAATGCATTCAAGATTCAAGATTGCACTCAGTCCAGATGCATCGTCAACCTGTTTGATTAGTACAAAATCTGATCCAGAAAAACTAATAGATAAGGAAAAACCAACTATTTGGGATGAAGCCACAATAGCGTATCACCATGCTTTCGAAGTAGTAGGCCGAATTTTCAGAGGCATAGCAGATGTTGATGTACCATTTAGTGAAAAAATAATAGTTTTTAGAGGAAATTTTCGTCAAATTCTTTCCGTTATCTACAAGGGTACCAGGTCTCAACTAATCAAAGCCAGTATGGTAAAAGCATCATTTTGGTCACAAGTAAAATTTTTGAAACTCAAATAGAGCATGAGATCTCGCAACGTTAGACACTTTTCAGAATTTTTACTTCGTGTTGGTGTTGGAAAAGAACTCATGGTCATGGATGACATGATAAAGTTACCTAAGTGCATGGTTTTACCATGGGAAGATGAGCAAAGAATCGACCAATTTATTTATAAAGTTTTTTTTTTGAATTTAGAGGATCATCTACAAGATGCGAGCTACATGTGGAAAGGGTCATGACTACTCTTATAATTCATGATGTATATATATATTGAATGAAAAAAATAATCATTGTGTTTCTCGTACAAAAGAGATGTTCTCATTTGATTCAATTGAGGAAGACATGCACAAATTTGTATGAATCGACATTTTTGAATTCAATATCAATTAAACGTTGGCCTCCACATAAACTAACATTGAAAAGAGGTGCGTCAATCATACTTTTGAGAAATATTCACTCTAAATTGGGATTGTCTAATGGTACAAGATTATTGTGTCGTACATACAGAAATCTCCTTGATGCTAAAATTCCTAAGTAGATATTGTGTGGAAACTAGGTTTTTCTACCAAGAATCCCTTTAAAGAATGCTAAAACTGCTGGGCTCCCATTTGACCTAATAAGAAAGCAATCTCTAGTGAAATTAAAAGGGGTGCATTCAATTGGAACTTTTATAGAGTTTAAATGATAGGACCCGGCCCCGGGAATACGTCAAAAACCATTTTTGGGCCCTACTTTCATCTGACAGGTGCCTCAAAAACCCAAATGCACCCTCGAAACCCTATCAGACGAGGAACACCTGCTTAATCGTGAATTCATGCCTCCGCTTTATAAGCAGCCTCGATTCCCATGCAACGTCCCTATAGGGTTACAAAAACATGAAAATCGTGGAGTGGAAAAAAAAATAGTTCTAAAAATATTAATAAACAAATATATTATTTACCCTCCGTTTTATAAAAAACTATGCATGTATCAAGTTTATCAATAAAATAAAAATCTCGAATTACGTGCAATAATAGGAAAATCAAGTAAGTTCATAAACATGTCCGATATAAACTCATATCAAGATACCAACACAAAGGTAATCATGCCAGCATAACCATGTCAGGCACACTGAACTAGTCATACGAAATCCATTAGCATATTGAATCAACCAATCACATCGACTGACCCATCCTCGATGCATGCAAACCAATCATCATATCAACTATGCACTACCGGTAGGTTAACATCTCTTGGGAAAATAGAGCTCCGCTTTGGACTTCTGAGTGCCTAGGAAAACAGAGCCCAGCTCTAGACGTCCTGGTATCACCCATGAAAGACGTCGGGGTGTAGATCGATCCCAGGAAAATAAAGTCCGGTTTTGGACATGTGGGTACTAGTCCAAGCATCACAACATATAACCACCTGGGAATTTGATGAGGGTCACCTCATCACATCACAAATCATATTCACATCGACATATCCAGGACCACATAATCATATAACATATCAATTTCATACTCAAAAATCCAGTTCAAAAATCAAGCCCAAACCTCAAAACTGGGGACGAAGCCCATTTCACAAGTAAGCAAAAGAACCTCGTAAAATGAGCCGTTAAAATATTCATAAAAACATTTAAAATCCCAAACAATCGAACTCTACCAAAATCACGTAAAAATCTCATATTGACTCTGAAACCACTTTTCACAACTCAGTAATGCACTAGAACATTCCTCGCAAAATGTGCCAGGTAGAAATTTCCGTAATATCATAAAAAAAAATTCATAAAATCTGTATAAAATCCAATTAATCCAAAACCACCAAAATTACACGAGCCAATCATTTTGGGTATAAACCCAATTCTCAAAATTCAATATCAAGCCTGAACACAGTATAAAAAATTCCTCATAAAGCGTGCAATAAGTAATTACCGTAAAATAACCAAAACTCATATAAAATCATGTAAACCTACATTCAAATACCATCAAGCAAATCACATTTTAACTTATAGAAAATCATATAAATATGCATGCCCACCGAACCTTACACCAACACCCCCAAACACACACACATACACACACACACACACACACACACACACACACACACACACACACACACACACACACACACACACACACACACACACATATATATATATAGTGGTGTGTTGGTGGAGAGATTTCCAGACTTCTTCAGAGCTTGACACGTGTTAGCCCTTAATTGGTCATAGTTGCAAAAGGACCAAAATGCCCTTGGTGGCAAAATTACCATTTTTCCTTTCACCATTATTGACCCATAACTATATCACCCAAACTCTGATTTCGGCATGCCAACTGTGTATGCTCTCAGGATCTCAAGACCTTTGTAACGGTGTTCTAGGAATTCTCAAACGACAACTATAGAAAAAAGTCAACATTTTGACTTTATACGGGTAAAATTATCTTTTTGCACCTACTTTTCCAATTTCTCGTTTTTTCGAGATCCGGGCCGTTACATTAAATGTCTTTAAAAGTTCAGATGTGTTGATACCATGTCGACTAACTAGACTCCGTACGAGTAGTACCACCACTAGGTGATCGGCATGCATGTGACTCAGTAGGCAATGCGAGTCATGCCAATCAACAAACAATGCTAGTCATGTCAATCAGCATGCAATGCCAGTCATGCCAATCAACAAGCAATGTTGTTCATGCCAATCAGCAAGCAACACTGGGTACGTCACTTGGTAGTTGATACCAATGGCATACGTTTAACAAGGCCTAAGTCTCAGCCACTCAGTAGGCGTACTCGGTAGGTACGGTTGGTACCTCTTATCCGATTGGCTAGCAGTCAGTACCAACTCCTCGATATGCCATGAGATCTATTGCCACCTAACATACATCCCGAATCTATGAGACACGTGGAAGCATCTCTTGATATAGCTTGAAACCTACTTCAACAATGTCCAACCGCCACATTCGTTTCTCCTATAAATACCCCCCAAAAACCTTTCATAAAGGTACTCTCTCTCATCTACTTCTCTCTCTAAACACACATAACCTTAACTTTTCAGTCTTTGTGCTGTGATCTGCCTATTGGTTCTCCATTACGCTTATTGATAATGCTCAAACTACGCATTAAATTAAACACATAATTTAAGTATTATGCAATTTAAACCCTTTTTGTGTAGTTGTAGTATTGGTAAATAGAGATCGTTTTTTAACCGGGGAAATTAGGGAACATTAATAATGTGTTAGTGAGAAGGAATAATGAATAAAAGAATAATGCATGAATTAATGAATGAAAGAATAAATGAATAAATGAATTAAAGAATTAAAGAATAAAGAATAAAGAATAAAGAATGAAATGAGAGGTTTTGAAAGATTATAACCTAAACTACGTTTCAACAAACTAAGAATTAAATTCAAATTAACAATTACATTATTTGAAACTACTCCTAAAATAAATTTCATTTAAACACAATCTTTACCAACACTCTAACATCATATTTATAATGAACCAATCACGAAATCCTATCTTCTTCATCTTCATTACATGCATACATTTTCATATTATAAGTGCATCGAACAACGGATTATTACTTACAATATGATCTACCTTAAGTTTATGAGTTAATGCGCCGAACATCGGTCAAACATTAAACCTCTTCAACCTTATTCTAAATGCCTTGAACAACGGATCAACATTTAGTTTCGAATTGAAGTTTAAGCACTAAAACATATGAAGTTAAAGGAAATTCAGAAAGTAAAACACATAGAGATTGTATTCTTACTTACAAATGTTAGAAAAAAAAATACCAACACATATATGAAATTATAAGTAAAACAAAAATAATAACAAGAATTTAAGTAGAAAAAGATGGTTTTTCACAAGAATCACCGAACATCGGCAGGAAACTTGTGAAGATGGAAGAAAAAATTCGAGAAATTCGGTCTTGAAAACTCTTGAATTGCCTTAGAATTACCTAGCCTTAAGTTTTTCTTAAGGAAAACATAAAATTGTAATTAAAGAGAAGTTTAAGAAATTCTAAGAACAAAATAAGGAAAATTAAACTAAGATAACTAATTAAAAGAAGTTAGAAATGGTCCCAAAATAAATCAACAAAAATAAAAAGAAGATGAACTAAAAGAAGAGAGAAAAAAGAACTGAACTATGACTAAAAACTACTAAAAATTGGACAAATTGGGGACCCTCAACAAATGAAATGGGCTCCCTATTTATAGAGGGAGTGTCAAAAACTAAAATAATAAAATATAAAAATACATACAATTAAAATGATGAAAAATGATGAAAATTTTGATTTTGGGTGCAGCGAGTTTTGCTTGCATTCACGTATGATGAATTTTGATGTCACCGTCTTGGATCATCCTTGATTTTTCTAGGTGGAATACCAAGGATTGATACAAGGTAATTGGAGATAACCCACAGTCTCGACGTGTCTTGTCGTTGACTGATCTGTTTAGATGTGGGAATTGGTTGAGGAGTGATGTGACTGACGGAGGATTCAAAAGGGTGTAACACCCTATGGCCAGATTCCAGGTGGATTGTTACCCGAGTGAGCATGTGTGGAACCTAGGTGGATTGGGATTCTGATGTTGAGGATGATGGGACTGAACTTCTTTTCGAGGTTGATCTTGTATGGTGTATTACTCGAGCGAGTAGGTTTCCGACGGGGTCGGATTTGGTCAGCCTAGATGTGCGAATAGTGGGATTGGTTTCCCTATGAAGTCAATCGAACATATTGAGGTAATCCATTGAGCAGGTAGCCGATAGGTTTTGAATTGATGTGTCTCGGTAGACGTGGATAATGTTGGATGCCTAGTTAGATGTATGGGCACGCCTTGGTAGGCGTGAGTCGGATTGTTACGTATTGGATTTCGTGATTAGGAGTAGACATTTTGTTGTTGGTCTGGTGACTCCTAGTGGGAGCAGATGTTAGATAGATTGGTGATTGAGCAAGGAACCGTCGAGTTGGTTGTGTCAGCGGAATAGTAGATTTGACAAGTGGTATCAATTCGGAACGTGTGATTACTGTCATTTGACATGGTCGAATGCAGTCGATGCGACGTGAGTGTTAGTGGAACGTCTGGATGCGAATAAGTATTGCTCTGGATAGTGGGTGTACTAGTGTACACGTGTTGTAAGATCGAATTGTTTTCCACGAGCTGGTTGTGGAATCAGGATAGTTGGAATTTCGAGGATGAAATTAATTAAGGAGGGAAGGTTGTAACGACCCGTCCCGAATTTCAGGATTAGATTAGTGACCAATCAAGGATTAGTAAGGTTAATCGGTGATTAGTTGAGCGAAATCGGACGAATGACGCAAAATGACCGTTTTGCCCCTAGTCGTGGGTAAAATGTTGAATTTTGACCCGAGAAATCCGGTGGCCAAGAACCGAGGACCGTTACGTAGATTGGGTCGATACGCATCCATAGACATATGGCACGCTGAAATCGAATGTCAAACGAGAAAGTTATGCGTCACGGAAGTTCAGTTACACTATGCACGCATTACGAGGCGAGGACACTTGGCTAAATCCGATTGGTTGACTTTTTAGTGTGGGACACATGGATGAGTGACAAGTGTCACTCATCCCATTGGTCTTTAACCCCAAAAAGTGGATCTCATTCTTGATTGATGGGTTTTGAGATTAAAATAATATTATTTTTATTATTTTACAATTCCCACTCTTCCCATCTTTTAATCCCAACCATCCATCCTTATCTTTTCCTCTCATCTCCACCCTTCATTCAATCATCTTCTTCATCATCTAACTCTCACCATCGACTTCACCATCTTCTTTGTTTTCCTTCACAAACCTAAACAACCATTCCCCCTATAACCCCTCTAAACATCATTATTAGAACTTGGGTTGTGAATGAGAGTGTGACAGTGAAAAGAAACGATGGTGATGAGGCCGTCGGGGAGGACCGTCGTGAACGGTGGCGAGGGCCCGAAGTCTAACCCATGAGGTAAGTTATATTTCAAAAATCCAAGGTTCAGTTTTAGTTTGCTTCGACCCTTTCTATGGACTGGGCAATGACCTAAGGACCTAGACGAGTCAAATGGAACTAGAACCAAGGTTGGAGGTGGCTGGAGGCGACGGCGGACTAAGGTTGCAGGGACCGTCGCCATTTTCGATCATGGAAGGTACGTTCTTGGCGGTTTCCCTCAGTTTTATTCATTCAAATGAGTTGCTAAGGACTAGACTTAAAGATAGGAATTGAAAGGAAGGGGAAAGGACTGGAAATAAGGGAGATTGGATGTTGGACCGGTCCAGACCAGTCCGGTCCGGTTCAAACCAGAGGACCTGTTCGACAGAGGTTATGGGTGACACTATTCACCAGGGCGTGGGCTTCACGCGCAGCCCCTTTGGTCGGCTCGTGAAGCATCCTTTGGGGATGAGTTCAACATGACTTTTAATCACTTCGATGTAACGAACATTTTGGGACTGGTATCGTGTCGATTGAACACCGTGTCGATATTTTTCGGGACATCCGAAGGTTTAGGATCTTGTTTTAAAATATATACAAATTTGGGAAACTTATGGGGCTTCAATGAGAGGTTAATAAGGTAGTTTGTAACCTTCTAGATTGATTTGGATAGGTTTGGGAGTCCCGGTGACGGCGATTAGCCCGGTGAGGCTTACGACACGCAAATCGAGGTGCCAGCTTAGTACGGTCTGTGAATGGGCCTTGATTTCTAAACTGTGATACATGCATAAATGTTTTATATGTGTTATGAATATGATTCTATGATTTTTATTTGGATATTGGTGGATTTACATGGTTTCACTCATTTTCAGGCGATTTACGTGCTTGCACGTAAATCGAGGTTTACGGTTTTGCACTGATTTTCCGTGCTTATAGTTTGGGAAATGATTTCATGAAATGGTTTTGGATTTGAAAAGGTAAACTCAGGTTTGAGACCCATTTGTTTTGGAAACCTTCGGACTCGAAGTCCTTTTAGCTACGTTCTCAGGACAGAGGCCCAATTAGTTCTTGAATCGATTTCGAATTTGGAAATATGGAATCATGCATGAGACCCCTTTGATTTACGAACTCTCGGACTTGAAGTCCATTTGATTTAACGAGGCATCGGGCCGAAGGCCCAGTTGGTTTACGTATCGGGCTTGAGGCCCAATTGGTTTGCGTATCGGGTTCGAGGCCCAATTGACTTACGTATCGGGAACGAGGCCCATTTGGTTTACAAAATCGGGCACGAGGCCCAGTTGGTTTACAATTCGGGCTGGAGGCCCAGTTTGTATGTGGGTTCGGGCTTAGGGTCCAATTATGTTTTAAGAATGTGATTTCGGGTCGAGGACCCATAAATGGATTTATGGTTCATCACGGTTTATGGGGACCAACATGAACCCTTGAAAGGTTTTTATGGTTCATGACGGTTTATGGGGACCGGGCATGAACCCTTGAAAGGTTTTGAGAATTTTTTCAAAAGTTTTTCGTATACCATCCTTTATATATGGATTGTCTCCTCCGGGGAGGGTCGTTGGCCTGGGTGGACCCCGGAGTAGTCACGAAGCACTGACTGAGTGGAGTCGCCCCCGTTGGGTTCCTTACTCTCAGAAAGGCTATGGATTATAACCCTAGGGAGGGTCATTGATCTACGGACATTGACCTGGGTGGACCCTTGGGAGATTTGGGTTTTGGGACCTCGGGTAGCACGCGCGTAGCTCTAGATACCGTGACAGGTTTGGTTGTATGATATATATTGATAAACATGATTTCTTGGTTAGCGAAATTGTGTTTATGATGATAAATGGATTTGGCCTGAGTTCCCACATATGTTTACTATGTTATGGTTTTTTGTAAGTGGTTTTGGGCAGGGGCCCGTGTGATTATGGTTGTTTAAACATATGTGGTTTGATAAATAGTTTTACTATGCATCCATGCTTTTTAGTGAAGGGCATAAAGGTCTTTTATGAAATGTGTTTTACTAAACTTATTACTTTTCGTCCACTCACAGTCTTTCTATTTTCAATGCTCTTCAGGTTGAATATGGTGTGGACTGTAGTAGAGACCAAGACATCACATACCTTTTCCGGATCCTGGCGTACTCTGGAAGCCTACGGGCTAAAGGTTCAAATTTTCTCTAGTCTGACACTCCGTGTCAGGCGGGATCAGGAGTGTCCCTCGTTAATCCCGGGGGGATTGGGATAGGTCCTGACACCTGGGCTGCGCGAGTTGGACCGATTTTTAGGCTTCGAGTATGGGTTGGCTACTACAGTTGGGTTTTCTATTTTGGGCTGCAGTAAATTGGGCTAGAATTTCTGGGCCGAAATTAATATGGGCTTGGATTCTGGGCTGATTTTCTGGGCCTACAAAATGATTTTCAATTTAAAAATCAATTTATATAATTCCACCAAATTTCGTCCATAATTTCTTCGTTATAATTCCGATCGGGACGATTCTTTTGCCTAAACGCTTCAAATTGCAAGCTTTTTTTAATTCTACAAAATTCTCACAAAAATATATTATTTTCTCCAATTTTTTAGTATTTTAATAATAAAAGGTAAGTATAAAGGGTATAAAATAATATAAAATACTGCTTAATTGAAGATCTATCATTTACTGACTTAAGTATCGGAGCCTCTTAGGTGGGCATCCCACCGGTGTCTAGTATTTCCTCTTTGCATTGCAGGTCACTCAGCAAGCTTAAGTAGGATTTGAACCAGCATCCCACTAAGTAAGTCCTCCCACTAGCTCGCATATATTTACTTCATCTACCAGTCGATTCAAATGTCTGCCGAGCAAGATGATGGTGTGCTCAACAACACTCCCCATGAAGATCGCAACAGAACCATAACCAACATGCCTTCCGAGGCCAAGCTCGAAATGTTGAGGACCCTCCGCACGGAAATGGTTGAACTCAGAAAAATCAACATTTTTGTCAAGAGCAGAATTCGCGTGTGGGGAAAACAACATGAAAGCACATTCGCCATTCTCTAGTCGACATGGGAAGAACTGAAAGAGCAACAAACAGTTACCGAGTGAGCAATAGCTGCCAATGTCGATCACCATCCAGTTGAAAACTACCGACTAGAACCCATGAGTTAGATGCTCATTCATCCCACCGATGTTACAAGACCTTCAAGTACATAAATTTTCTGCGACACTCATGAACTCCGTGATAAGATGCCCTAGCTGATTCACACCATTTCGTTGACTTATCCGACGAACAATTCCAGAATCCAGGATCAGACACTTTTGCCCATCTTGTCCTAAGGTGGCCACTCTCAGTCAAGATCAGCCTTGAGGAGAGCACAACACCAGAAGGGTCAGCTTAACCAACGGAAGATCAATCACTGCAGATCAACCCCCTTCCCACCTAGAGGAGTACCAACAATTCGAGTCGTCGTCCTCTTACTAAGTGACTCATAACACATACCAAACCTTCCAAATCAAATGATGTCGTTAGGAGCTCCTTCAGCGCATCCGCGAGATAGAGACTAACAAGCAGAAGACCAAGTCTCCAACGAAGATCAAGGCCAACATTGGCCTTTCACAGATCGCATTATGCAATACAAGTGAGAGACACAATTCAAACCTCTCAAGATCGCTCTGTACATTGGAAATGGAGATCCAGTTACTCACATGAAGAGTTAACAACCTTTCGTGGAATTCAAAAACCTCTCGACGAGGTTCAATGCTTAATTTTCAACTCCACCATCACTGAAGCTGCACTCAAAATGGTTCTACCAGCTAGAACCACATGCAATTGATTCCTTCTACTAGTTACACACAGTCTTTTTGAAGCAGTTCATGATCGAGACGGATCGATTAGTGACCAAAAAAGATTTAGGTTCTCTTCAACAAGGAGAGAACAAATTTTTACAAAAGTATGCAGTAAGATTTAGCCTCGAGTACTCCAAGTTCCCGGAGACTTATAACATGACAGCCTACAGAGCATTTTGTAGTGGCATGAGGGTGTATATCTTTAAGTATTATGCCTTCACATAGGGATGGGATGACTACAATGAACTGATGAGGTAAGCAGTAATCCACGTCAAGGCAGAACACTACAATTCCCCCCAAGGTAATCAGCAATTTAAGCTCTACCACGACTCCACCCGTTAGCACCAGGATCATAGATACAACTCTTATTCAAGTAAGAGAAAAAGTTCCTATGAAAACAACTACGAAGGGAAAAAGGAAAAGTACAACCCGAACCAGGGACAAAACACACTAATCATTGCCAACATGATAAGCCTTATGAGGGGTCAGTCTCCAAGTTTGAAATCTAGTTCATCCTTAATACTTAACTCGAGAATGTTCTTATGAATATTAAGGGGATGATTGAGAAAGCAAGGGTGACAGAGCAGAGCTCTTGAACTGGAGTTCAATTAAACTTATATTGTCAGTACCACAAATTCAATGGTCACACCATTGATGATTGTGTAGTCTTCCATGACATCATGGAATCCCTCGTCCGGGAAGGAAAGATCAATGAGTTCTTGCAGAATTCATGCCCCATGTAGAATAACCTGCATATTAACACCATTAGCGGTGGTCTAATAATCTCTTCACCTTACACTTCTAACCAGGCGAAGAAGATCTTCCTCCAAGTGACCTAGTCCAACCATTAGATCTTCCACATCGAATCTAGAAGGGTAATGAAGGTCGCGTGGGCAGGATACACACCTATCATATTTTAGCGAGACATAATCTTCCCTCGTGACAATCCTCTAATCATTTGAGCCGTAATCTCTAACTTCAGCGTAGGTGGGATACTTGTGGATACCAGAAGCTCCATCAACGTTCTTTTCATGGAAGATTTCAACAAACTCGATATCGATCCAAAGGCGCCCAATCAGACCCTCTCCCTACAATTGAGTTTCTTATGGGACGTTGTCATGCTAATTTGTACCATCTCACTGTTGATCTCCCTCAACACCACATCCCGCATAGTAACAATAATAATCACCTTCCCGGTGGTCAATTGCCCTACATATATAATGTCATACTTGACAAAGGGGCTCATAAACTACATCAATGTGGTAGCTTCCACCTAACTATCGCTAATCAAATTCCCCACTATTATGGGAACTGGCCAGGTCAGAGGAAACCAACAATCAGCAAGAACATGCTACTAATCTACCTTGACCAAGGTCAACCCATGTACTAGTAGGGAGACCATGGTCGTTTTTGGATTAGCATACGATGCTGATCCTATTGACCCCGAACTCGCTCGGTAGATCTAGTCTAGTCCCCCTAAGGCCTCCAGGGACTTATCAATAACAATAATACCTCAACCAGTTGAGGAGACTGAGCTAATCACACTCAGCATCAAGTGTCTTGATCGACATGTGAAGATTAGCACAATGATCGCGTTGGAGGCCAGCGATGCCTTCATCCAGTTTCTCAAGGACAACAACGAAGTCTTCACATGATCTTACGTCGATATGCCAGGAATCTTCACCGACGTCACTTGCCACCGACTCACCATCGACCACTCTTTCAAACCTATCACAAATAAGAAAAGTGTGTACGACGTCGAACATCAAATTTCCATACAAGAGAAGATCATCAAACTCGGCATAATGAAATTTGGACGAAAGGAAATCTACGTCGTTTGGGTTGCAAACGTTGTCTTGGTGAAGAAACCTTCAGGCTCCTGGAGAATGTGCATCGACTTCACTGATCTCAACAAGGCAGAAATTGATCTTCTAGTGGACGCCACTTCAGGCTACGAGCTACTCAACTTCATGGATGCCTATTCACACTACAATTAGATCAGGCCACTCAGACTGAAGAATGCCGAAGCGACATACCAGTGCTTAGTGAACTTCATGTTCGCCAATCAGATTAGGAAGACCATGTTACAGTACCCCACCCGAATAAACTAGAATAATGCACCTAGGCCCTACTACTATCTGATAGAAATCTTGTCACACAAGGGATAAAGGCAAATCCCCCTACTTCATGACTTCGCCTCTCGAGCCTCGATTTTTGTGCAGTGACCCTGAAAGGTCACAAAACCAAGAAAACGTATGAGTGGACAAAAATAAATAGTTTAAAACATAATTTGAAAACATACATCTTTACCCTCCATTTTCCAAAACCATGCATGCATACAAAAACCATTACAAGAATCATATCCACTGTCACACAAATCCACACGTATCATAGTCAACCCTTCCTCGACTCATAATATCAAACATCAAAACACTGCTCCACTACTAGGCACCCACAATTTCACTCGGGAACCAAAACCTAGCTCGATGGAGGAGACTACCAAATCTGTCAACACACATTATGAGGAAGGTTACTCATCATAAATCACATCAGTAATACATAATCAATCTGTATCCAACATTACCACATAATTCACACAAGGCAACTCAACATCATTGCACTAACACAACCTCAAACACCACATCACAAGGGCACTACCGGTAGGCCATCAGATACACCTTCGGGAACTAGAGACCTAGGCTCGACATCTAAGTCATCACAAAATAGTCTTAGGAACCTGAGCCCCAGGCTCGACGTCTGAGACTAAACAAACAACCAACAAGCATCATCACATATAACCGACCAAAGTCCAATTCACAATCATTACCACAGTTTAAATCGTCAATACCAATAACATATACTCATATCACATACCAAATCATAATCAGAATCTCATTTAGAAAACTTGGGCCTAAGCCCAAAACACCACTCAATCACAACACCGTAAAACACTCCATTGGATTACTTTCAAAAAAACATCCAAAAATCAAAATAAAATCACCAAGAATTAAATATGACCATTTCTTGAGTCATAAATCAAATTCAATTTGATATCACAATCAAAACAGTGTTTGAAACATAGTTTACAGAAATCCTCAAAAAATGTGCAATAAAATATTAATTAAATATTCATAAAATCACCGAAAACTCGATAAAATTTCCCATCACTCAATATCATAAAAATCACATAGAAAACCATTTAAATCAAGTAAATATGCAAACATAATAATTTAGGGAAAAAAAATTCCACTCACACACTGTCTATATCGTCGAATACTACTTGCATGCATTTCTATAACTTTTTAGAATCTCGGAACTTGTCATAAATCACATCTATAGGTCATTAACCATCTCAAATATCCTCTATTTTAATCCCATAATCTTTCGACATTTTTAAACGGATTTAATATGAACCCTAAACCTTCAGACAACCAAAACAACCCCGAAACGGTGTCCGATCGACTTGAAATATGCCCAAAATTTATGTAACATCAAAAGAATAAAAACTCATGTTTACCGTACCCCCAAAACAACTAGCATGTGTCCTCATTAGCCAGCTACAGTAAATAGCTACAGTGTCATCCCTGTCGCCTAGATGACTGGTTTTCCGGGTTGCCCAACCCGGTTCTAAGTCCTTCATTTCCCACTCGTTTTCCTTCATGTTTCAACTAGTTTCTTCTAAATTAACTTAGGAATGGATCTACATGTTTAAAATCACAAAATAATTACCTTAAGAACCTTGTGCAAACCATCAAGTTCGTATCTCCTTAAACTCGCGGAGCTCGTAGTGAAGGCCCAAACCATCAAGTTCGTATCCACGTCCCAAACCATCAAGTTCGTATCTCCTTAAACTCGCGGAGCTCGTAGTGAAGGCCCACTTTCTTGTTTTCCAAGTTCCCAATCAAAAAATCATTGAACCACTCAAACCCGCAAAACTCCTTCTCGCGTTTGATTGTGGCTCATCGGGTCTAAGTCCTCATCCCTTTCCTCGTTTATCTTTTATTTTTCTCTCTCTCATCTTCCCTATCTCCTCTGTTTTTCTTTCCTTCATCCACTGAGGAACACACACACACACACACATGACCACTTAAGGCAAAACACAAAACATCCAAGTTAGTTCGCACCAAAACATGAGGGATAAGGGATAGATGTCACACCCCAATTCAACCACCAACAATATCCCATAAGAGAATTACCCAAAATGCCCTTCAAACAAAACTACCAAATCGTCCCTACATAATCTAGACCCATAATGTAATTTTTTGAATTTCATTTCTGTCATGCCCCTTGTCAACAGACTCAGGAAGCCGAGACCTTCGTAACGGTCTTCTTGAATCAACTAAATGAGGTCCTAGTCAAAAAGTCAACATTTTGACTTTGACAAAAAAGTAAACTTTTTTACTTGGGCGCAAAATCGTCTTTTTCTCCTTAAATTTTCCAATTTTACGTTTCCTCGTGATCCAGGTCATTACACCATGGAAGTCTATGTGGATGACATGCTGGTCAAGAGAAAAACTGCTGTAGATCATGTCACCAACCTTCACAAGATGTTCTAGGTATCAAAAAGTACAAGATAAGGGTTAACCCTGCCAAATGTGTTTTGAAGTCATATTCAAAAAATTTCTCGGCGATATGATCAGCCAACACTGGATCGATGAAAACCCAGAGAAGATCAAGGCAATCCTTGATATGCAGCCGCCTTCCATAATCAAGGAAGTTCAGACCCTAATTTGAAGAGTTACAGCCTTCACCTGGTTCATTTTCAGGGCAACAAGCAAGTGCCTCCCATTTTTCAAGGCTCTGGAGACAACCGCAAATACCATTGAATGGACCGATGACTGCCACAAGGCATTCAGCACATTGAAAGAGTACATGAGCATGGCAACCCTAGTTGATTGACCAGAGACTAGAGAACAACTCACTTTCTACCTTTCATTCTCCACTTTTGCCATTAGCTTTATCTTAGTCAGAGTGACAAAGGGAGAGCACCCAATCTACTACGTGAACATAGCATTTCAAGATGTAGAGGCCAAATACTACGATCTGGAGAACCTGGCTCATACCTTAGTCACTACGGCTAGATGACTCAGACCTTACTTCTAGGCTCATCCAATCCTAATCTTGACCAAAAAGCCTCTTTGGTAGGTCCTCTAGAAACCGAAAATGTCTGGAAGATTGATCAAGTGGACGATTGATCTCAACGAGTTTGACATCAGTTATGCACTATACTCTGCAGCGAAGGGCCAGACAGTCGCCAACCTTCTCTCTGAATTCACTTACAGCACGTCCTAGTGCATGCCGAAGGATTCATTGATCAATACCACGTAGCCAGTTGCACCACGAAGGGTGGAGAACACTCTCCCTCCACTAGACAAGTTAAACCCAATCTGGACCCTCTAAGTGGACGGATCAGCATGCCATAACAGCTATGGATTGGGGCTCATGCTCAGCACACCCGACCAAACTAAACTCGAATACGCACTCAGGTTCGATTTTAAGACCTCCAATAATAAGGCAGTGTACAAAGACTCCTAACCGATCATCACCTCAAAAAGGACCTACATGCACAAAACATCTGCAACTTCAACGACTCCATGCTCGTCGTTTGCTAGGGACATCTCTATGTCACTCTACCTTGACAAGGTAAGGACACTCGTATGTAGTTTCCATGCCTATGAGATAAAAAAATCATGTGCTCTGAGAGCATCCACGCTAATGCACTATCCCAATAAGTCCCCTCCATCAATGCCATGATCGGTCACAACGTACCAGTAGAGCTCCTGGAGATCCCCAACACGAAGGAACGACAACTCAATGCCATTACCAACGAGCCATCCTGGATGGACCCAATCATCTGGTTCCTCAAATATACAAAACTATCGGAAGATCGGAATGAAGCAAAACGCATCAAGCGACAGTTCACTCGGTACACAACTTTCCACGACAATTTATACAAGCGTAGATTCGACGTCCCCCTCTTGAAGTGCCTTCTAGTAGATCGGGGACATGTAGTTCTCAAAGAGATTCACGAACGGATTTGCGGCAACCACTCAAGACCCAAGTTCCTTACCCACAAGGCCTTCTGGCAAGGTTACTAAAGGTCAAGCATGTATACAGATTCAGTTTCACTTACAAAATAATGTGACCAATGCTAGAAGCACACCATCATTCCTTACCTACTTGCACAACGCCTAACGCCAACGCTCAGCCTATGGCCATTTTCGTAGTAGGGACTTGACCTCATCGGCCCCATATTGAGGGGCAAGGGAGGAGTAGAACATGTTGTAGCAGTCAACTACTTCACCAAATGGGTAGAAAAAAATCACTGAAAACCATCACGGCTGCCCATATAGAAAGGTTTGTCTACCAGAATGTCGTTTGTCGCTTCTACTTACCGCACACCATTGTGAAGGATAATAGAAACCAGTTCGACTATGCTCACTTCCGTAACTTTTGCCATGTCTATGGAATCAAACTCTGCTTTGCTTCTGTCGCCCATCCGAAAGCAAATGGCCAAGTGAAAGCAGTCAACAAGCTAATCAAGTACAACTTGAAGACTCGCCGAGACGAGGATTCCAAAGGCAAGTGGTCAGATATCCTCTCAGACATTCTATGGTCCTACTGGACATTCTACCGGACATCAAAAAAGGAAACACCATTCTCCATGACATTCGGTACTGAGGCTGTCGTAACGATGAAGATTGGCGAAACCTCATACCGGGTGATCTCTTACGATCCAGACAAGAACAACGAACTCTTCACCGCCAACCTTGACCTCCTAGAAGAGCACCGCGAATAGGGAAACCTACAAAATATGGCTCACAAACAGCACATCGCTTACTACTACGACTCCTAGGATAGAATCAGAAGCTTCAAGGCTGGGGACTAGGTCCTTCGAAAAATAAGCCTCACACCCAAGGACTGGGCAGACGGCACACTTAGCCCCAAATGAGAAGGACCATACTTGGTCACCAAGGTCTGCCGATCAGGAACCTATGAATTATTGACTACTAACGGCCGACTTCTAGCAGATCCATCGCATGCCGATCATCGCAAACTCTTCTACAAGTGAGATATCTTGGACAACTTTACTCAACATTAGAACACGCATTTTGTAACCAATTCGGCCATCGCCAATCAGATCTATTTTTATTTTGAATAAATCACACATTTTTGGGACAATTTTCAACTTCATCAAATTTCTAATTGTATGCCGCTCGACCGTCTAACTCGGCACTCAATTATTCCAACTTCCGATCGAAACTACACAACTTGTCAAGAATTCACTACATTCGTAAGGCCCCAAATCGATAGCCTACTAGTCCCACTATCAATTGGCATACTGGTATGTCCACTCCCTATTGACATTACTCAAAATTATTAGAGGACATAATTTACTACGTCACCTCACTCAGCAGTCTGCCATCTCACTCGCAATCGGCACCTACGCATTACTACAGTCGATCGACCATGCTCCCATATGGAAGACTTTCACCACACTCACGAATCCAACTTCTAGTCCATTATCTCCATGATCGGTAACCACATCCTATCAAGGCTGATTGGCATGGCTTTTCTTTGGAAGGGTACTCTACGACCCCAAATGCACTCAACAATCCACAATCTCCATATGCATCAACACCATCATTTACGAAAAAGACTCAAGTCAGCCCTCCTCAATAGCCAAATAGGATTCCTACTCGGTACTCACTAATCAATCAGAATTCATGTGCCTCACGTCTCGCTCGGCATTTGAAGGTTACTCGACAGTCACAATCACTCAACATTGAAGGGTTACTCAACATACAAACATTGCAAACATACAATCAAGCAAAAGTAGAGGTTTGAAGAAATTATACTATAAGTGTTCCTTAATCGGTAATCAAATTTAATCGAAAGATCAAAAATTAAACTTAGATAAAAAGATCAATTTATTCGAGTAAATTTACACGGGCAAACCCCAAAAACCAAATTCATTACAAGTCCAGGCCTATAAGCACTCAATCATCAATCTCAATGTGCTTGTCGATACTCTTCTCTAGCTCATCAGCCTGATCAGCAGCAGTGGTTTCAGGCACCTTCGTTGCCGCGCTGGTCAACTTCTCTGCCCCTATGCTTAGCCCCTGCTCGACTTCTAACAATTTCAAGGTCCTAGCTAGCTCAGGAGGCTCATTCAGCCCGGGAAACTGCAACGGCAGGAGATTCCCTTTACATGATCTCATCTTCCACTTTGGCAAGGGCAAGATCTATGTATTCCTTGAAGTGCCGATCGGCCATGAAGTCCTCTAGTGCCTCCTACCGATTTACCACAAGACACCTGCGCAGGTGATCAATCTCTTCATCATACCACCAAATAACAGACAGCCGATCATCTTGATCAACAAGCTCTATTTGAAAGGCCTAATGACATTATCCTTCTAGGCCACAGATTTCTCGGCAACCTCAACGTTCTGCCTCAAGTTCTGAACTTTATGCTCAAGGTTGTTAGAACACTTCAAGGGTAGGTTAAAATTCTTCTCTTTCCCCTAGATCGTCTCCTCCCGCTGTCGAATAACCTTCCGATCAACTTCTAATAGATGAGCCTACTTGGTCGACTTCTTCAAGGCTAGTTAGACCTCGCCAAAGCAATACGGAACTAGCCACATTTGGTCAAAAATTAAACAGAAATACAATCATACTTATATGCCAATTGGCAAACAATGAATGGAAGGACAAAAATACTTGTGTGAGCATGCTCGACTATAACCCTTGTAGTCCCTGATTGGGCCACGTCACTGACATGTCAGTGCTGACTGTGCACTGACATGTGACACATGTCGTCCGAAGAATGGTCCGCGTCACCTGACAAGTCTGACAGGGTGCCACGTCATCACCCCTGTCCTCCTGACGGGTCGAACCGTATCTCTGCAACTGGGTCGATCAGACCCGCGATCTGACCCGGTCACCATTTCTTCAATTCACAACCATTTTCGTTCTAGTTTCTTCCTAAATGCTCGTCTCAATCCCAAAAACGGTTCTATCGAATTAAAATCATCAAATAAGGACTGAATCGAAGTCTTGCCTCGATGAACAGACCCGGTTTTCCCGTCGCCGTTTAACCTCCGTTCAGGTCACCTCAGACCACGAAATCACGTCCTCTAGGTTCCTAACAGTCCATAGAATCGATCAAGGTCGAAAGGAATCGAAAATAAATGCGGAACAACAAGCTTCCAATTCTGAGTTTTTAAAAACCGTTTCGGGTTAGGAACCACCTACCTCGCTGTCGTCTGCCGCCGTTCACCGCCGTCTCTCAGCCTCACTAGTCCAATCCAGCCACACACGAACACGGAGAATGAGTGATGAGCTGGAGTGTTTGTTCGAAATGGATTGTGTGTGCAATCGAGTAAGAAATATATATAGTGTGGGGAGGGAATCTGATAACATGAATTGGAGGGTCCAGATTCAATCTCAGAAATGAGATCAAGGGCTGAGAGGAAATCTGGGAACTTTTGATGAGTGGCTAGGATTAAAAGTTGGTTTTAATGCTATTTAATCCCATAGTGGATCTGATCCAATCTAGCCAATGGATTAGTGACACTTTTCACTCATCCAGGTGTCCTCCAATTATAATATCAGAATAAAATATTTGACACGATTACCGAGACGCGAATCTCCCGAATTCACGTTTATGACCATAAATTCCTCGTACGAAGTCCGATTTTGGCGTGCCTCCTGTCTACGGACTCAGGGCATCGAGACCTACCTAACGGTCCTTGAGTCATGTGAAAAGTAGTTGCCAAACGAAAAGTCAACATTTTCGCCCCAAAAGTCCAAATTACGGTAATGCCCCTGAACTTCTGATAGTCATAACTTTTTCCCTGATCGTCCGAATTGGACGTGCCACCTGTCTATGGACTCGTGACATCCCGAACTACGTCACGGTCATTAGTCAAAGTCCTTTTGACCCACAAATCAAAAAGTCAACAATTTGCCATACCATTCACAAGGGTAAAAACGTCAATTCATACATTAAATTACAATATTAAAATCCTCGAATTTCCGGGGTGTTACAACCTTCCCCCCTTAAGAAATTTCGTCCCGAAATTTCAAAGAAAAAAAATAAGGAAATTGTTCTCGCATCTGAGCCTCAGGCTCCCATGTGGCTTCTTCCACATTCTGGTTTCTCTAGAGAATCTTCACGAGAGGGATAGTCTTTCGACGTAGTACCTTGTCTTTCCGATCCAAAATCTGCATTGGTTGTTCCTCAAAGCTCAAATCCCCTCGGAGTTCGATAGGTTGTTCCTCCAGTACATGAGAAGCATCATGTACGTACTTCCATAGCATTGATATGTGGAAAACATCGTGAACTTTAGAAAGTTCTGGAGGTAGTGCCAATCTGTATGCAACCCTGCCAATCCTCTCCACGATCTCATATGGTCCGATAAAACAAGAACTCAGTTTCCCCCGTCGACCAAAACGGATAATCCCTTTCCACGGAGATAACTTCAAGAAGATAAAATCTCCCACTTCAAACTCCAAGTCCCGAATCCGTCGGTCGGCATAACTCTTTTTGCGATCATGTGCCGCCTTCAATCTCTCCTTGATAACCCGAACAGCTTCCAGGGTTAAGTCCATCAATTCTGGCCCTACAGCCGATCGCTCCCCTATCTCCATCCAGCAGATAGGTGTCCTGCACTATCGACCATACAGTGCCTCATAGGGTGCCATCCCGATGCTTGCCTGATAGCTGTTGTTGTAAGCGAATTCCATCAATGGCAAATGAGTATCCCATGAGTCCTGAAACTGTAGCACACAGGACCTCATCATGTCCTCCAGGGTCTGAATGGTCCATTCAGACTTTCCATCGGTTTGTGGATGGAACGCAGTACTGCAACGTAGGGTTGTTCCCAAAGTAGCTTACCAACTCCGCCAGAACCTGGAAGTGAAACGCGGATCACGATCGGACACGATCGATTCCGGCGTACCATGCAATCGTATGATTTCCTTCACGAACAATTGAGCCAGTCGGTTAGGTTCATAAGTCTCCTGAACTGGCAGAAAATGGGCTGACTTGGTTAACCGGCCCACGATCACCCATACCCCATCAACTCCACTCTGAGTCCTTAGTAACTTAAAGACGAAGTCCATGGTGATGTGATCCCACTTCCACTTGGGAACCGAAAGTGGCTGCATAGCCCCATACGGTCTCTGCCATTCCGCCTTAACCTGCTAACAGGTTAAGCATCTGCTCACGAACTCAGCAATGTCCTTCTTCATTCCTGGCCACCTAATGGTTCCGGAGGGTACGATACATCTTTGTACCTCCCGGGTGCATAGCATAAGCCGAACTATGGGCCGCCTCAAGAATCTCGGCCCGTAACTCTGCCACTGCAGGTACACACAAACGACCCAACTTCACAAGTGCTCCATCATCCCGGATGGTAAAATCCTGTCTCTCATCCGCATCGACTTCAATCCTGTAAACACAGAGTATCGGATCCTGAAGTTGTGCTTCGATGATCCGATCAATCAGCACTGGTCGTACATGAAAGCTGGCTAAAAAAAGCTCCATGCTCATCCTTATCCAAGATAACTCCCGCCTTCCGGAGTTCCACCAGCAAAGGAAGATACACCATCCCCAGGTGTGCAACAGATCTTGCTGACTTCTTGCTAAGTGCATCTGCCACCACATTGGCCTTACCCGGATGGTACTCAATTGTACAGTCATAATCCTTCAGCAGCTCCAACCATCTTCGTTGTCTCATGTTAAGCTCCTTCTGAGTGAATAGGTACTTTAGGCTCTGGTGGTCGGTGTATATCCGGCACGTTGCGTCGAATAGGTAATGTCTCCATATTTTTAGAGCATGAACCACCGCTGCCAACTCCAAATCATGGGTTGGGTAGTTCAACTCATGAGTTTTTAGCTGCCGGGATGCGTAGGCGATAACCTTGCCAGTCTGCATCAACACGCAGCCCAAACCTTGTAGTGATGCGTCACTAAAGACCACGAATTTTCCACTGTCATCCGGCAATGCAAGGACAGGTGCAGTGGTCAATCGATCCTTTAACTCTTGAAAACTCCGATCACATTATTCGTCCCAAATGAATTTCACTCCCTTCCGAGTCAAACGACTCAATGGTGCAGCAATTTTGGAGAAACCCTCCACGAATCTTCGGTAGTAACCTGCTAACCTGACAAAACTCCGCACCTCCGTTACTGTGGTCGGTCTAGCCCAGTTAGTCACCGCTTCTGTTTTCTGGGCATCTACGCTAATCCCATCCGTCGATATCACGTGTCCCAAAAAACCAATACTGCTCAGCCAAAACTGACACTTACTCAGCTTGGCGTACAACTGTTCCTGTCTCAACTTCTCCAACACCAACCGTAGATGTTCCTCATGTTCTCGGGCACTCCTCGAGTACACCTAGATATCATCGATGAACACAATCACGAACTTATCCAGGTAGGGTCGGAAGACCCGGTTCATCAGATCCATGAATGCTGCTGGAGCATTCGTCAAACCAAAAGGCATAACAAGGAACTCGTAGTGTCCGTAACGGGTTCGAAAAGCAGTTTTCGGAATATCCTCCTCCGATATCCTCAGTTGGTGATACCCAGACCGTAAATCAATCTTCGAGAAGCACTATGCTCCCCGAAACTGGTCAAAAAGGTCATCGATCCTGGGTAGAGGATACTGGTTCCTCAGTGTCACCTTGTTGAGTTTCCGATAGTCAATGCACAAACGGAGACTCCCTTCCTTCTTCTTTACGAACAACACCGGTACTCCCCACGGTGAAGTGCTCGATCGGACGTATCCCAAATCCACCAACTCCTGTAATTGAGTTTTGAGTTCTCGTAACTCGGCCGGCGCCATCCAGTATGGTGCCTGGGATATAGGTCGGGTACCGGGGAGTAGTTCAATTGTAAACTCGATCTCCCGCGATGGCGGTAATCCAGGTAAGTCTTCCGGGAACACATCCGGAAACTCACTTACCACCGGTATCTCGTTGATACCCGGAGTATCAACCTGATCTAACACGACATGCGCCAGATAACCCTGGCATCCCTTCCGTAGAAGTTTGGTAGCAGTAAGTGAAGAAATCACTTCAGGAGGCGAACCGTCACGTTCCCCCTGAAAGATAACCTCCGACAAACCCGGGCTTCGCAGAATCACCTGCTTGCTACAGCAATCGATGAGCGACCCATGCTCCGATAGCCAATCCATACCCAAAATTACATCAAAGTCGTGGATATCCAGAATAATTAAGTCCGCTGGTAAATCCACATCCTCAATTCTCACCGGGCACCTCCGAATCACCTGATTCACAAGGTACACGATGCCCATCGGGGTGACAACACCCATTTCGCAATCTAAGGCTGATACCAAACAATCAAGCATACTAGCACAACTCTTCGAAATAAAAGAATGTGTAGCCCCCGCATCCATCAATACACGTACAAGAAGGTTTAGGATATGTAGTGTACCTGTAACCACGCTTGGGGCAGTCCTCGCCTGCTGCTGGGTCATTGCAAACACCTGAGCCCTATGCCCTCCATTCCGTCCGCGTCCGCACGCGCCACGCCCAGCACCACGGTCACCTCCCTGATCGCGACCTCCATTAGTGTTGGACGCTGTGCTCTGCACAACACTAGATCCCCCAGCGTCGTTGCTCTTGGACAACAGTGGGCAATCACAGGCCTAGTGGCCCTCCTCTCTGCACGCAAAACAGGTTACTGGCCTCGCCCTGTTCGAATGCCCACCAGAAGCACCGCTCCAAGATGAACGCTGCCCAGAGTTGTATCTAGATCCTCTGCCCTGAGAGCCTCCACGTCGACCTGACCAACCACGACCCTTGAAGGATGAGGGTGCGCCCCTGTAGCCCCCTCCCTTGTTGTTCTTCTGGCCTGATGGCCCACGGTGTGGGCGATCCTGTCGTCGCCCCTCGCCCGAAGGCTATCGTGTCTGGTATGCCGCCAGACTGGCCTCGACACGCACCGCAGCGTCGACCATATCTCTCAGAGAAGCATGAGTAGTAGCAGTCACACTTGCCCGGATCTCCCCTCGGAGTCCAAGCTCAAACCTTTGGCATTTGTCCTCCTTCGTGCTTACGAATGATGCAGCGAACCAGGATAGTTTTCCGAAAGTCTGCTCGTAGTCCGCAACAGACATATCCCCCTGCTCCAGCCGCAGGAACTCAGCCTCCCGTGCCGGGCAAAACGATCGCGGGTAATACTGGTCCAGAAATCGGGAACGGAAAGCTTCCCAAGTAGTGGTATGGACAGACCATCCAGACATTTCAAGGCCGTGCCACCACTGGTAGGCTCCTCCTTCCAGTAAGAAGGCCGCCAAAGTTACTCGTTCGCTCGGAGGGTAGTGCATCACAGTGAAGATCCTTTCCCATTTGGTGATCCAATCATGAGCATCTTCGGGGTCGATCCCCCGTTGAAAGGTGCGGCTCCCAGACGCTGAGCCCGCTCAATGCTTGCGCATTCCATTTCCCTTTCCAAATTCTCGTCAGTTCGTGTATGAGGAATCCTCCTTGGAGGCATAACCAACTGTCATGAGGCATAGATCAGTTAACATTATCCTTAAACTCGAAAAGTAACTAGTACTAATCGCTAGTCTAGCATGCTGACCACAACCTAGTGCTCTGATACCAAGCTGATAGGACCCACCCCGATCCCACAGGGACCACAAGGGGACGTGCCCTGCTCCCGTCTGACACCCAAAATTCATACCAATTTTGAGCTCAAAACATCCAATTCATAAATAACCAAATTAAAGTTATACATCAAATCCGAATTAAATAGATGTCAGACAAGGGATGAAATCCAAAATTACAAGTTGCGAGCACGACTCTAAAATAAACCTGCGGGTAAACCACCTAACAGGGGTTCAGGTACGCAGAAGTAGATCTATGCCTCAGCCTCAGGATCCTCCTCTACCCCAGTAGCACCGCCTGGAGGGGTTACCAAAACAATAAGGGTGAGTGGGACAAAACTCAAAGTTTATAAAAATCGTTTAATACGTAAAATATAATTTACCCCTCCGTTTTCCAAACATGCATGCATCAGAATTTAAAACCATAAATCGTGTAATATGAACCATAAGGCATGTAATAAAATCATAACATAATGATAGTCACTGCACTATACACTCCAATCCTGACATCCCCGATGTCTGACGTCCCTGATGTCCAATAAGGTCACAGTCTCAAGGCTACGCGTGCCACTCGGGTCTCAATTCCGAGTCCAATCCCCGAACCCCGTCTGGGTACGGCATCTCAAATGCCTAGCGTCCTAGACGCTCGACGTCCCTGACGTCAAATAAACAATCCTGCTCCTGAGTCATTTTACGGTCCGGTTCCTCCGTAGAATGACCCCTCGCAGGCAATGCGCTATGACCACTCCGGGGTACCACATCCGGAGGAGATAGTATCATAAGAATGGATCTATACAGTGCAGTACAAAATACATTTTATTGATATCCACATGCAAACATATATATATATATATATACGTAGATAAAATCCAAACCAATCTTAAGTTTCATCGAACGTGTCTCAAACCCAAATACCGTGAAACGTGCCATAACCATAATTTCAATATCCTCAAAACCGTTTCATGATTCCAACATGTGAATATATAAGTAAATCGGAAAACATTTAAGCATGCAAGTGTTTAATGAAATCAGGTCCACTCATAGTACAATCCTGCTGAAAATCGAACGTATCCCCTCGACCTGGTACAATTGTACAATCCCTGTCATGTCCAAAGTATACGTAAAGGTCAATATAAACCCCTAACATTCAACCATGAAACCCTAGACTGAAACCGGCCTGGAAAAGCCGCCCGAACGCGCTTCCTGAGGCAATAAACCTTATTTTGACCAACTTAATGATCTCCGATCGACCCGAAACCACCGCCATTGGATCCGGATCGTCGAAACCTAGAGAATGGTGGTGGTCCCACCAAAAGTACTATTCCCACACGCCCCGGTCAACGCCCTGATCAACGCAGGAACAGTTCCTGCTGACGTCATCGCTGACGTCATCTGACAGTTGTCAGGTCTGACATGTCAGACTCTGATAGGTGCCACGTGTCAACACCCAATTGGTCCACATCACTGATCTATCAGGCCACGTGCCAGATCTGACATGTGCCACGTGTCAGCACGGCACTGGTCCATATCACTAACATGTCAGTGACATGTGGCAGTCCATGATTGGGCCACGTCACTGACATGTTAGTGCTGACTGTGCACTGACATGTGACACATGTCGTCCGAAGAATGGTCCGCGTCACCAGACAAGTCTGACAGGGTGCCACGTCATCACCCCTGTCCTCCTGACGGGTCGAACCGTATCAACTGGGTCGATCAGACCCGCGATCTGACCCGGTCACCATTTCTTCAATTCACAACCATTTTCGTTCTAGTTTCTTCCTAAATGCTCGTCTCAATCCCAGAAACGGTTCTATCGAATTAAAATCATCAAATAAGGACTGAATCGAGGACTTACCTCGATGAACAGACCCGGTTTTCCCGTCGCCGTTTAACCTCCGTTCAGGTCACCTCAGACCACGAAATCACGTCCTCTAGGTTCCTAACAGTCCATAGAATCGATCAGGGACGAAAGGAATCGAAAATAAATGCGGAACAACAAGCTTGCAATTCTGAGTTTTTAAAAATCGTTTCGGGTTAGGAACCACCTACCTCGCCGCCGTCTGCCGCCGTTCACCGCCGTCTCTCAGCCTCACCAGTCCAATCCAGCCACACACGAACACGGAGAATGAGTGATGAGCTGGAGTGTTTGTTCGAAATGGATCGTGTGTGCAATCGGTAAGAAATATATATAGTGTGGGTAGGGAATCTGATAACATGAATTGGAGGGTCCAGATTCAATCTCAGAAATGAGATCAAGGGCTGAGAGGAAATCTGGGAACTTTTGATGAGTGGCTAGGATTAAAAGTTGGTTTAAATGCTATTTAATCCCATAGTGGATCTGATCCAATCTAGCCAATGGATGAGTGACACTTGTCACTCATCCAGGTGTCCTCCAATTATAATATCAGAATAAAATATTCGACACGATTACCGAGACGCGAATCTCCCGAATTCACGTTTCTGACCATAACTTCCTCGTACGAAGTCCGATTTCGGTGTGCCGCCTGTCTACGGACTCAGAGCATCGAGACCTACCTAACGGTCCTTGAGTCATGTGAAAAGTAGTTTCCAAACGAAAAGTCAACATTTTCGCCCCAAAAGTCCAAATTACGGTAATGCCCCTAAACTTCCGATAGTCATAACTTTTTCCCTGATCGTCCGAGTTGGACGTACCACCTGTCTATGGACTCGTGACGTCCCGAACTACGTCACGGTCATTAGTCAAAGTCCTTTTGACCCACAAATCAAAAAGTCAACAATTTACCATACCATTCACAAGGGTAAAACGTCAATTCATACATTAAATTACAATATTAAAATCCTCGAATTTCCGGGGTGTTACACATAACATCATATGTAACGACCCGTCCCAGGAATTAGGATTAAGATCGTGTTTAAGATGAGATTAGTGAGCTTAATTGGTGGTTAGTCGGTTACGATAGGTTTGGTAGCGTAGAATGACGATTTTGCCCCAAGTTCGAACAAATTGTTGACTTTTAGTTCGGGCGGTCAAATGAACTTTGACCGATGACTGTGATGTAGTTTGGGACGTCACGAATCCGTAGACAGGTGGCACGCCCGATTCCGACATCCGAGGAGGAAGATATGTTGTTTGGAAGGTTGAGGGCACTTTTGTATTTTGGCTAAAATAGGGGGAAAAGTTGACTTTTCGTACGACTGGGTTTTTACACGTTCACCTAGGACCGTTAGGTAGATCTTGTCGTCCTGAGTTCGATGACAAGCGGTACGTATTCATCAGAGTTAGGATGTGTGAGTTACGGGTCTAGGAAGGTAGTGTCATTATTGTAATTTTGGGTTCAAAGAAGGGTATTTTGGTCTTCTGCACATTGGGGATTGTGCAAGAGATTGGGACAAGTGGATGGTTGAGATTGGGACATTTGTGAGATATTGGGGAGGATTGTGACAAGTGGTGCTTGGCTAGAGGCTTCTAGGGTGCACGGTCCAATTATTTGGGGCTGAGTGTTCGTGTGTGCCGTGTGTGTGTTCAAAGAAGAGAGAACAGAGACTGAGAGATTGAGAGAAAATTGAGGGGAGTTAGACATTGATCGTGAGTGTTGGTGTGTTTGGTGAGTGAGGATGACAGGACCCATCCCAAAATGTCCGTTACATCGAATGGATTAAAAGTCATGTTGACCTCACCTCGAGATTCGTGCCCACGCGCCGCCGTGAGTGGCTGCGCGTGAAACTCACGCGCCTGCTACAGTGTCACCAGCCCAACCCGTTTGTCTGGTAAACGGGTCCAACTCACCCGCGACACAACCCGGTTCCAATCCTGTCAATTCGATCCTAATTCCTTCAATTGATCATTCCATTAGTTTCGTTTTAAGTTAAATTAAGGTTCTGTAATCTCAATTACACAAAACATTACCTACAATTCCACGATTCAACGATGAACACGAAGAACACTCCGGTCACTGTTCAATCATGGGATTCCTTCAATCTCGATTGATTTCCCTAAATTGGTTCAACCAGAAGCATCAGTGGACCACGAGGAACAATTCCCCCACATCAATTTCGTCGTTTGATCAGTAAATGATCACGACTCAAGTACGAACACCGTCCACTGTGCAACCATGGAGTTTCATCGATCTCAGCCGGTTTCCTTCAATTGATGATCCCAGAAGCATCGTGGGATCATGAGAAATCATTTCCCCACAACAATTGAGTCAATCACAGCCCCAAACTCCACGACTCAGCCTCGATTTCTTCCTCTGTCTCCAAGCTCGATCAGAGCCAAAACGGCACCAATCCTTCTCGTTTTTGATGTGGATCGACTCGTCACTACCCCAGGAAGATGTTTGTAACCTCCAATTCGATCATCACAGCCCAATTCCTTCAATTCGAATTTTCCCTCTCATTTTCCCGAAATCCAAAATCCAAAATTCAACCCACACTCAAACCCTCGTGTTTCCCAGTTAATTCCCTCATCTTAGTCTCCTATTTTTCTCTCAGGAACGGCAGAGAGAGGGAGCCAATTCTCCCAATCTGATTCCCCCAATTTTGTGCACGGTTTAGGAACAAAGAAGAGGAAATTAGGGGAATTGGTGGATTAGATGATGATGATGATGTAGTAATGATGATGTTTGGAGGGAAACAAGGAGCTGGAAACAAGGGATGGGTGACACTTGTCACTCATCCAGGTGTGTAGGGTCAACGGTCACTATTCATTATTATATTATTATTTTAATCCCGGCCTCGGTTCGTTAGTTCGTTTCCTTGACCATAACGTCATCGTCGAATCTCCGATTTCGGCATGCCGCCTGTCGTTGGATTCGTATCGACGATACCTACGTAACGGTCCTTGGCCCTCGCCCATCGGACCTCCCGATCAAAAAGTCAACATTTGGCCCCTAATAAGCCAAATTACCAAAATACCCCTCAACTTCCGAACACCATAACTTTCTCTACGAATGTCGGAATCGAACGTGCCACCTGTCTATGAACTCGTGACGTCCTGAACTACGTCACGGTCATCGGTCAAAGTCCATTTGACCGCCCGAACAAAAAGTCAACATTTTACCCACGACCAGGGGCAAAACGGTCATTTTGCACAATTTATCCGATTCCGCCCTACTAACCACCGTTCAACCTCGCTAATCAAGATTAGTGACTAATCTAATCCCGGAATTCGGGACGGGTCGTTACAACCTTCCCTCCTTAATAAATTTCGTCCTCGAAATTCCAACCGATCTAATCTCAACGTACTTCCCTCCTTATTAAGTTTCGCTCTCGAAACTCGACTATCCTGATTCCACAAACACCCGCGGAAAGTGGAATCGACCACGCAACACGTGTACACCCGTACACCAACTACTTAGACAAAACGTGTCTACACCCAAACGTACCACTAGTACTCAAAACGCAACGATTACATTCGACCCCGTCGAATGACTGAAACTACTTGTTTCGAATTTGACACCACTTGTCATGTCAACCCTCTCGTTGACGCAACAACTCGACGGTTCCTTTCCCACTCCCACTAGGAGTCAGCTGACCCCACTCAACAATCTATGTTGACACATCCTGACAAACTGTCACCACACAGTTGTTGTCAGTCGAAAACTGACACTAGACTCACTCGTGGCTACACATGCCACCAACGTACTCGACTCACCAATACCCTTACCGAAATTTCACACGACCTGTGTGTAATTAAACACATCGGAATTACCATGACCCGTTGCATAGTAATGTCTGGTCCACATCCCAATCCCCCCCGGGATTACCATGGAATGTGCCCTGCTCCCGTCCAACAAGGGGTGTCGGGCAAGGGATAACCAAGAGCCACTGCCCAAACGGGCCATCCAGAGTGTGCAAGGACCGATGGAGGAGGTGTGCAATGTCCCAGTCTCTGCTGCAATCGCATCCGTAATCAACCTGAAGGGCATTAAAACCAAAAGCTGTGAGTGGACAAAAACCAATAAGTTTACCAAATACATTTATAAGACATTTATGCCCTCCAATAAAAACGTATGCATGCCACCAAAACCAGTAACCAAAACGTTTGCTCAACCGAGCCCTTAGGGCCTTAGCCCAAAAACCGTTAACCAAAAACCAAGTGTGGGAACTCAGCCCAAAACCGTGGAATACCACCACCATACATATTAAAACCATGTGGGTCACCACCCACGACCATAATGAACATCAATTCAAAAATCCAAAACCATTTAGGGTCCCCGACCCTACATACCATTTCATAACCAATAATCCATTTTTACCACATAACACATATCCAACCGAAAAGCCATTTCATAGATCCATTAATCCATATTTTACCATTACCATCACCAGCATCCCAGATGCTTAGCGTCCCAGACGCTTGACGTCCCTGACGTCATATCTCACGGTTTCATAAGCTACGCGTGCTGCCCGGGGTCTCTCCGGGTCCATATATCTGACATCCCTGATGTCTGACGTCCCTGACGTCAATCATAGCAATCCTGCTCCTGAGTCATCATACGGTCCGGCTGCTCCGTATAATGACCCCTCGCAGGCAATGCACCGTGACTTCCCCAGTGTCCCAGACATCTGGAGGAGACCATCATATATCCTTGTGTCCAGATGGTATATGGAAAACAGTTTTATTAAATCCTTTATCACATCATTACAATTGGGCCCTGCCCGAAATTTCCATAAAACCATGTAATTCCATTTAGGGTCCTTGACCCAAAATCACCATTATAAAATATAGGGTCCCTGACCCGAAATCACATTTATTATCCAACTGGGCCTCATGCCCGATTTTATGAACCACTGGGCCCACGGCCCGATTTGTAAACCAACTGGGCCCGCAGCCCGACTTATAAACCAACTGGGCCCACGGCCCGAATTTACAAATCAACTGGGCCCCTGGCCCGATAACATAAATCAAATGGGTCTCAGCCCGATTTCATACCAACTGGGCCCCTGGCCCGATTTCATTAACCAACTAGGCCCCCGGCCCGATATTCAAATGGACTCCAAGTCCGAAATTTCCAACATAATTGGGCCTCAAGCCCGAGTTCATATTTCCAATTTCAAAACCATTTCATCACATTATATCCAAGTCATAAATATGGAAAATCCATGTAAAACCGGAAACCTCGATTTACGTGCAAGCACGTAAATCGCCTCGAAATACGTGAAACCGTACAATTTACCAACAACCAAACCAACATCATACAATCACAATCATAATCCATGTAAAACATTTAAGCATGCATAGAATTTATAAAACCAAAGTCCACTCACAGACCGTTTTAACTGTGTGCCTCGATACGCGTGCCACCGGCCCTCCCGGGCCACACCACTATCACCGGGACTCCCAATCCTGTCCAAATCACATTAGAGGGTCACTAACCTCATCATTAACATCCTATCAAAGTCCCGTAATTTTCCCGAATTTTTACTTATTTTTAAACTTAATTTAAAACCTTCGGACATCCCGAACACTATCGAGACGGTGTCCGATCGACACGAAACCAATCCCATGGTATCGGAACCAATCCGACTACCAACACGTTCACCAACACACCTCGGGTATATCCCGTATACCGTAACTAGACATCACAAGTCTACAAGGTATTGTACCTCGAACCATGTACGAAGTACACACATCTACCTAATAACCAGACTACAACCACCTAGGTCATAGCCGAACGCGTTCCAATAATGGAGTACGTTTGCCCAATCCAGCATGAGGCAAATCGAAACTCCACCCAACATCTAGTTCCAATTCCGAATCTGAATCCGCAACTTCGTAAGAAATCCCGGATCCAAACCCAGACATCACATTTTAATTCATATCCAAATCCGAATCCGAAATCATTATTCCGTAAGCTAGCATTTGGAATAACCATTCCGTACCCAAACCCGGAAATATACTTTCAAGTTCCAAAATCGAATCCTGAATCGTCACCCAGAAATTCGATTCCAAATCCCGAAATCTCGTTCACATTTACTAAGACACACCAAAACCGAACCTATCGGTTACCCACTCAAAGCACTTGATTGACTTCATAGGGAAGCCAATCCAACCTCCACACGTCTAAGGTTGACAAAATACAACTACCTTGAAAACCAGTAGAATACCCTACGGGACCCACTTCGAAAAGGAGTTCAATCCCGTCATTTCGACTCACATACCCAAGTTCGTATCGATCCTTGTCATTCCACCTAGGAAAAACCAAGGATGATCCAACACAATGACGCCTGAACTCATCCTACGGGGAGGCAACAAAACTCACTGCACTCACCACGCCATGTGACACCACATCGTCTGCCACCAAGCAGAAAATGAGAAATCTCATTTACCTAATTTCGAACACGTAGCTCCTCCTAAGGACCTCACAACACACACGGGCTCACCAACCAATACACGCTCAACGTACTGGTAACTACAGTCAATGTCTGCCAGGGCAGAAAGCAAGAAGTCAACCCCAATGACTTCGGAATACCAATCACCAAAAACGAGCACCACTCTTGTTCCCCAATCACAACTCTCCTCGACACTAAGGTTCCAACCATGTTGGAAACAGACATGCTCCCAACAAGACGTCAAGTCTAACCACTAGACTTCCTACCTCCTCAATTCACTTGGACAACCCCGTGTCCACAATCAATCCGTTATTGTTCCGTTCGCACATCCCGACCTTTACGGTTCAACACTCGGTTTCCCAAGTTCTCAATTACAAATTCCTACCTTTATACCACTAATGGTTTTTCCTCGTCTTTTCCAATTTTAATCATTTCCATGTACATTTTAGGGATATTTAAAAACATAAAATCGCACAAATTTTGGAGTTGCCAACAACTCCCCCAAATCCACCAATTATCATGACGTAGGGGACGTCATCCCATGATTACTCAAGTCTCAATTATACCCTTTTTAATCCACTCCTTCCTGGTTATCTCACCACTATTGGGACTTATCCCAACACAGCACAATCTTAACTGGATCCCATCCAGTCCATCACTCAACCACTACCGAATCTCAAAGACCGAACATATGTTCATCATAACGGAGTCACACCCCAACGTATGACGGAGTCACACCATTAGCGACACTAGCACCAGCGCTAGTACCAGCACCAACACTCTATCAACAACACTAGTATCAGCACACAGGCATCCATACTAGCATCAGCACAAAAGTACCAACCCTGCAAACATCCATACTGCACACCGTGTGCAAATACGACAACCCTGGATCTCCGTTCATACGGAACGACGATCCCGTACCTCACGACTATGGGTACCACTATTCTGACAATCCTCATCAGGAAAATGAACGTTCCCCGAACGTCCCCTGATCCCCAAGTATTATAACCACACTAATTACCCTCGATAGCCAGTCATCTCCATATGACTTCCGACTAACTGTCATTGCTATCGAGATCCGCATCTACACATCACACCAATACCCGATCCAACACGGGATTCCATAATTTATCTCAGTACCGTATCTGTAAATCGGATCCCATAGTTCTGCCTAGACTCACCAGAGCCATCCACATGGTCATCCATGACCTCAGCCGCTCGTCGCAGCACAAGTTCTCATCCATTAGCCATAATTAAGGTTTACCTTTTTAATACTAGGGTTCCACAATCACACCCTATGGTTCAACCGAACCAAACAGTTTTCCGTAACATAAAATCCACAACCTGACCGACCCCGCGGTCCTGACATCGAATAGACGTCAAATCCAATCCTACCATCCCATCAACGTGGGTTCCACCACTAGGTCATCGGCCAACTCCGATGAACCAACATCCCTCACACTAGAAACCACCACAAGGGTTCACATTTTAGACCATTACTCACATGAGGTTCCCCAAACCTGGCTGCACCTAGCAGCACAACAATCCAATCTCACATGACCGAACCGACGGTCCCACTATACCAGTTCACCACAATCAACCCCACTTGGGTCGAATCACATTAACGCACGGCGTATCGGGCCAATCGCACTCCATCCACTATCCAAACCCAAAAACTATCTATCAGGTTGAAAACGAATTGCAGCCCAATGAGACATCACACCCTCGACCTGCGCGCACAATTAGAGCAACCATGCTCTGATACCAAGTTGACAGGACCCATCCCAAAATGTCCGTTACATCGAATGGATTAAAAGTCATGTTGACCTCACCTCGAGATTCGTGCCCACGCACCGCCGTGAGTGGCTGCGCGTGAAACTCACGCGCCTGCTACAGTGTCACCAGCCCAACCCGTTTGTCTGGTAAACGGGTCCAACTCACCCGCGACACAACCCGGTTCCAATCCTGTCAATTCGATCCTAATTCCTTCAATTGATCATTCCATTAGTTTCGTTTTAAGTTAAATTAAGGTTCTGTAATCTCAATTACACAAAACATTACCTACAATTCCACGATTCAACGATGAACACGAAGAACACTCCGGTCACTGTTCAATCATGGGATTCCTTCAATCTCGATTGATTTCCCTAAATTGGTTCAACCAGAAGCATCAGTGGACCACGAGGAACAATTCCCCCACATCAATTTCGTCGTTTGATCAGTAAATGATCACGACTCAAGTACGAACACCGTCCACTGTGCAACCATGGAGTTTCATCGATCTCAGCCGGTTTCCTTCAATTGATGATCCCAGAAGCATCGTGGGATCATGAGAAATAATTTCCCCACAACAATTGAGTCAATCACAGCCCCAAACTCCACGACTCAGCCTCGATTTCTTCCTCTGTCTCCAAGCTCGATCAGAGCCAAAACGGCACCAATCCTTCTCGTTTTTGATGTGGATCGACTCGTCACTACCCCAGGAAGATGTTTGTAACCTCCAATTCGATCATCACAGCCCAATTCCTTCAATTCGAATTTTCCCTCTCATTTTCCCGAAATCCAAAATCCAAAATTCAACCCACACTCAAACCCTCGTGTTTCCCAGTTAATTCCCTCATCTTAGTCTCCCATTTTTCTCTCAGGAACGGCAGAGAGAGGGAGCCAATTCTCCCAATCTGATTCCCCCAATTTTGTGCACGGTTTAGGAACAAAGAAGAGGAAATTAGGGGAATTGGTGGATTAGATGATGATGATGTAGTAATGATGATGTTTGGAGGGAAACAAGGAGCTGGAAACAAGGGATGGGTGACACTTGTCACTCATCCAGGTGTGTAGGGTCAACGGTCACTATTCATTATTATATTATTATTTTAATCCCGGCCTCGGTTCGTTAGTTCGTTTCCTTGACCATAACGTCATCGTCGAATCTCCGATTTCGGCATGCCGCCTGTCGTTGGATTCGTATCGACGATACCTACGTAACGGTCCTTGGCCCTCGCCCATCGGACCTCCCGATCAAAAAGTCAACATTTGGCCCCTAATAAGCCAAATTACCAAAATACCCCTCAACTTCCGAACACCATAACTTTCTCAACGAATGTCGGAATCGAACGTGCCACCTGTCTATGAACTCGTGACGTCCTGAACTACGTCACGGTCATCGGTCAAAGTCCATTTGACCGCCCGAACAAAAAGTCAACATTTTACCCACGACCAGGGGCAAAACGGTCATTTTGCACAATTTATCCGATTCCGCCCTACTAACCATCGTTCAACCTCGCTAATCAAGATTAGTGACTAATCTAATCCCGGAATTCGGGACGGGTCGTTACAGAGGAGTGATCAGAGATTGAGAGGGAGACAGTGAGAAGGTTGGGATGTGAGGTGCGAATGGGTGTGCGAGGTGTGAGCTCACGGGGAAACCAGAAAAACAGAGAGGAGTTCGAGCGGTGGTGCTGCCGTGTGAGGGACCAATTGAGGCTGGTGGAGGTGTCCAGAGGACGGAGGTGAACTGGAGGAGTCGCGTTCTCACGACTGAGCTCACGGCGGTGGTCGGTGTACAGGTAATTCCTCATCCTCTTTCAATTGTCCTGTTTTGCCGTCGAATTTTAAACTCAAAGTCGTGGGTTTTGAGTGCGAGTCGAGGCTTTTGGTGAGTTAGGGGAGGCTCAGGGAGGTCTTAGGAGTCGTCTAAGGCGGCAGTTGTGACGGGGGGTTACCTGGTTGGCCGGAGTGTGAAACAGGGGACAGTTTGGGTTTTGGTTTCGAGCTCGAGTCGACGGTTAGGGACGGTGTCGAGGTGTTTGGAGTAGGGGAATGAATTGCTTAGAACTGGACGGTGAAGCTGGTGAAGAAAAGGAGGGAATGGTGGAGGGTTGGTGGAGAACCGGTCACGCCGGATCGGGTTGGCTAGACCGGTCTGGACCGTTGAGACTGAGGTTGACGACGACACTGTAGCAGGCGCGTGAAGCCCACGCGCAGCCACTTTGGGCGGCGCGTGAAGCCCACACCCAGCCACTTTAGGCGGCGCGTGGGGGCGCATGCGGCGGTGTTTGGAAAAACGGTCAACATGGTTTTTGGTCTAGGTGTTGTGACGAGTCCATTGGAATAGGTTTCGGGTTAATCGGACTTCGTTTGAGGTTAGTTCCGCGAAGGTGAAGGTTTAGGGTTCCAGTTCGTTATGTTTAGGACCCGGGGATTTTTGGGGAAAATGAGGTGGACCTTTGTAGATGTGTTAGTAACGTTCTCGGGTGTTGGTTGAACGGTTCGGGATTTCCCGAGGAAGCTGAAGAACGTACAGGACGTTTGGGACGCGATTGAGGGCTCGGTACTATGAGTGGACCCCTTCTCTAAACTCGAGCATGCATAACTGTTTTCTGTAATTATTTTATGGTTTTATATGTGATTTCATGATTATGGACTATGCTATGTTGGTTTTACATAATTGCACGTTTGTCGAGAAAGTACGTATTTGGCACGTTTTACGAAAAAGGCTTAATTTCTGATTATGATGCTATGGTTTTGGGATTTCAAACGATAAATGGTTTTCAATGATTATAAATAGATTTTGGAACATGATTTTGAGGATCAAGATTTTCGGTTTTAAAATCGGATTTCAAGAATCGAGATTTGGTTTTAAAGTTGAAAAGTGGAATTCCGGATTTAGGTTCGGAATGACGGTTTTGGATGCCGAAAGGGCATCAGACCGGTGATTTCGGATTCGGGTTTGGATATGAATTTCGAATGGTTTTCAAACGGTTTGGATTGGATTTGCTGGATCTGGTTATTAGGTTTAAAGACCCGGATTATATTTTACGGGGGACGGGCACGGATTGAGTTTAAAGACTCGGGAGTTTAAAGACTCGGATATATTGATATTTCCCTCGTAGGCCTGTTGAGTTTAAAGACTCGGGAGTTTAAAGACTCGGATAGGTCCGGCAGATTTGATCGGATAATGATTGCCTGAGATTTATGCTTTATGATCTGGTTTTATGATGTTTACGACGTGATTTCTATAACTGGTTTAAATTCTGTTTTTATGATGATCCTTATGTGATTTATAACTGTTTTCATCTAATGGGTTATGCATGTGTGTTTTCAAAACGGAGGGCTAAAACCCTGGTTTTATTATGAAATGGTTTTCGGAAATTCTTTTCTTATTTATGGTCCACTCACACCTTCTGTTTTTAAACTGCCCTCCAGGTCGTGGAGCTAGAGCGGGGTTTCGGCGTCGAGGCAGCGTCTGAGGCATAGCGTACTTGAGAGCGACCCCGGAGTGTTTTAAGTTTTCCGTGTGCGTGTACTGTTCATCGGTTTTCTTTCTTTTGTATTTGGTACTATGCTGACAGGACCTGTCCCAACTGGACCTCGATAACTGTGCCCGGTCTTGCTCCCGTCTGACAAGTCGACTGAAATCCCGAAAGTACCCTTCAGCACCTGTCAGACCAGGGATAACTGCACTGATTTCTGCTCATGCCTCCGCCTCGAGATCAGCCCCGGACGATGTGCCACGGCCTGGAGGGTCATCAAAAACAGAAAGGTGTGAGTGGACAAAAATATATTCGTTAAAACACGTTTGAAAAGACATCCTTTACCCTCCAGTTTTACAAACCATGCATGCATAGGGAAAAACATATGAATCATAAGCACCGACTTTTCAGCCAAAACAATAACAAATCAAATCAAATCTTGGCTCTCAGGCCAAACATATGAAAACATAAGTACCTGGTCACACCGACCATAAACCCGTACTCAATACCAGTACGTAATCACAATCAATCAATCAAACAATGCAACCACTTAATCAATCAATTCATTAATTCGCACTATTCACAAGTTCACCATCCATCACATAAACATATCCGCACTACGCGTAGGCCAACATCCAGCCACATTCTCGGGATCAGACACATCTGGGCTCAACCCTCGGGCTCAGTCACATCTGGGCGAACACTCCCCAGGTTCAGACACATCCGAGTGGTGCATCTAGGCTCCGTCGCATCCGAGAAGTTAGCTTACCATACTACTCACAATCATATCATCATATCCCCAAGCTCCGGCCGACTAGGTAATCCCCTAGGTTCGACCGTCTGGGCATTCACAGTCACAATCACAATCACAATGAAAATCATCCGGGATCTTATCCCAAAACATGTCAGTCAAGTCCATGACCCAATCCAAGTCAAATCATTACCAACCGGGACTCAAGCCCAAATATCTTTTACACGTAAATTCGTAAAATGATATAGAAAACATTATAATAATCCAGAAATCATTCTTAACTCATTAATTCATCAAAATATCCATTTTGAAATCATTTTAACTCCTGGCCTAGCCCAAAACATCATTTGCACATTTCCTCGAAAAACGTGTCCGAAAGACCGATTAAAATATTCATTAAATCACACATAAGCATGTCACATCATCAAGACATCATTGCAAGCCAAATCATTGCAATCAATTATGTAAAAAATTTAACTATGCATGCATATCAAGTTATAAAACAAACGTCCACTCACACACCGTCCGGTTGCTCGTTTCCCGCGCTGTACGCATTTCCGTAATTTTCGACACTTGTCAGGAATCTCGAATCCTGTCCACAATCATTATGTAGGGTTACTAACAAGTTAATTTACATCATATAATTTTCCCATAATTTTCCGGGAATTTAATATTAATTAAATGCGTAACTTAAACCTTCGAACCCTCGAAACATTATCGAGACGGTGTCCGATTGATTCGAAACTAAAGCCAAAATGTTCGTTACACTGTATACAGTAAAACACCTGTTGGAAACTTTCCCAGAAAAGCCACCACGCGCCCTCTCGCGACGCCGCAAGCGGCTGCGCATGAGTTCACACGCCTTGCTACAGTACCTGCACAGTCGTCTTCTTGACCCGGTTGTCTGGTAAACGGGTCATTTGACCCGCGGTGCAACCCGTTCCAAACTTCATCAATTCAACTCAATTTCTCCAGTTATTTCATTCACTAACATCAATTCTATGTCTGCTGTGAATCTGTAACCTCAATTTAATGGAATTAGGTCATGAAACTCACGACTCAACATCAAAACCCGACGGGTCCCTAATCGGGTTCTACCCAAAATCAACCCGTATCGTTCAATTAAACACACAGGAAGCATCGTATGTTCATTCTAGGCATAATTATGGAATCAATTTCAACGTTTCATACCTCTAGGTAATCCAACTCAAGCTCCAGTTTTCAGAATAGTCACAGAGTCCGTTCGCCGTCAATCCACCATCAATTGACCTCCCAATCGACTTGGTTCGAGTCGTTTAGCTCCCAGAAAGCTAGATGGTTGATCTGTTTCACTCGAAACGGTTGAAAAACCCAAAATCGAATTTGTGTTCTTCCATGGTTTTTCGGGTATATTCAGTCCAGCTCAATCGGGGTTTTCTTTGTTTCCCTTTCGGTTTTTTTCTCTCCAATTGACACTGAATTACTTAATCAATTAGCACCTATTTTCTTGTTCTGCTGAGAATCAATTAAGGGAGTAGAAAATGGTGTTCTCTGTTTTTGGTTGTTAGTGCTAATCATGCAACAGTTTAATTCATTAGTTAATTGTACACAAAGGCATCTAAATGCCACTAATCCATTTCTTAAGCCACTAATCTCACACTTATGGTGACAAGTGTCACCAAATGATCAATCCTCATCCAATTAGGCTGAATCGGCCAATTTAAAAGATATTTGATTAGTTAATTTCACCGTTCAAGATAAATTACTATTTTACCCTCATCATAACAAATTACCAAACTGCCCCTCCTCGGTCTAGACCCATAACTTTTTCGTTCGGACTCCGATTGACGCATGCCGCCTGTCTACGAATTCAGCATCCCGAGACCTATTCAACGGTACTTCCGAAAAGTCCAAATAATGCCCTGATAAAAAAGTCAACTTTCGGCCCCTTTTTAACCAATTTACCAAACTGCCCTTAAACTTCCGAACGTCATAACTTTCTCTTCGAATGTCAGAATTGGGCGTGCCACCTGTCTATGAACTCGTGACGTCCCAAACTACGTCTCGGTCATTGGTCAAAGTCCGTTTGACCGTTCAAATTAAAAGTCAACTTTTTGGCCCAATGTTAGGGGCAAAATCGTCATTTTCCTTCCAAATTTTCATTTTTCGAATTTCCGGGGCGTCACATATGCTTTGTAAAACTTTGACTTCGAGATGTTTAAATTTCCTCCTGCGTCTGATTGTGTAGTTTAGTGGTTTACTTTGGTGTTATGTCGAGGTGTCAAACGGGAGCAGGATTTACCTTGGTTTTCGGGGTGAAACCGGGGTGGGTCCTTACATCATACTTCCGTATTGTCTCATGCATTTTCTTTGCACAAGCCATCTTTATTGCTAGATTAACTACCATAATACAAACAAACATTGAAGTCTATGCCAATCAGCAGCTACAAAGCGGCAAGCAAGCAAAACGACACTTAACATCAGGTTTGATCAAGCTAACCTTGGCCAAGTTATCCGGCAACTGTAAAATGCTACAACTTTTCTCGAAGTCACTTACCGCATGTCGAACATGTTCACAAGCTTTTTCTTTCTCGGTATCGCAACCTCCTTTGAAAGCACATGCATAGAAAGACAAACTATCACTTTTTCATTCGGCAGGACATCAATTTGCAACATAAATAGCATGTAACAACCCGTCCCTAATTTAAAGGATTAAATAAGACCAATCCCCAATTAGCCGAGGACTAACGGACGTTCAGGGCGAAATTACGACTTTGCCCCTAAACGAGGGCGAAGAGTTGACTTTTGATCCGGGAGGTCCAATGGCCTAGGGCCGAGGACCGTTATGTAGATTGGGTCGATACGAGTCCATAGACAGGTGGCATGTCAAATTCGGACGTTCGACGAAAAAGTTACAATTCAAGGAAGTTTTGAGGTATTGTTCACGGAAGTACGCTTTACGAGGCAAAGTGGAATTTTATCCTCAGGTGGGCCTAGACCTTTTCCCTAGAACCAATAGATAAGTGACAAGTGTCAACCATCCATTGCTTCCCTACACAGACACATGCAACCACTCCCCTCCCTCAGTTTCATTTGATCCACATCCAAACCCAGTTAACCCGAAATCCAAACCCTTCCCATCTGATTTGTCTGAGGCCAAGAGAGAGTTGAGGATGAGTGCTTGACCGAGGATGGACGGGACAGGCTGCTGGGCCACTGTGGACGGCGGTGGATTGCAAGACCAAGGTAAACCTGAACCCTCTATATGTTTTTGAATTTCAAATTCGGGTTTTGGATGTTTTGGAGCTTAGATGTTGGTTAGGATGGGTTTAGGGGATTGGTAGAAGGTCTAGGAGAAGTTTTTGGAGGCTGAGGATGGCTGAGAAAGCCAGGAATGACGGCTAGAGGATTTTTGGTGGCTACCCACTGAATTCCAATTCCGGCTAAGTTAAACCAAATCGTTCCTCCCAATCTCTTTCTAGTGATCCTAGGAACCTATTGGAACCCTTAGGTTGAAGTTTGGACCACTAGAAGTGCCCTGAACTTAGGATGGAAAGTTTGGTTCAGAATGGTTTTCAGAACCAATGGGATTTAGGGTTTGTTTCTTGGATTTAATGACATATGATGATAGGAAATATTGTTAGGATGGTGTTGGAATTGAAACGGAAGAAAAAGGATGTAAAATGAAGGAGGAAATGGCCTGAACCAATTCCACCGGTTCAGATAGACCGTGTTGCAGGAATGAGCCAGACTGGCCGGTTCGGATCGGCCTGACTGAAGGATAGGGACGGTCACTGTAGCAGCGCATGGCTCCCATGCGCAGAGGCTTCTGCCAATGCGTGTGGGTGTGTGGCCCACTTTATGGGGAAGGTTCCAACATGTGAAATCATCTATTCGATGTAACGAACATTTTGGGACTGGTTTCATGTCGATCGGACATCGTTTCGATATGTTTCGAGGTGTCCGAAGGTTTAGGATCGGGTTTAAAAATAGTTAAAACTTCCAACAAATTACGGGGCTTTAGTGAGCGTTTTCTAAGTAGTTAGTAACTCTCTATTACGATTTTGTCAGGTTTGTAAGTCCAAGTGACGATGTTGGCCCGGGAGCAGCGTATAACACGTTTATCGAGGCACGGCTTCGGACGGTCTGTGAGTGGACTTTGGTTTTCTAAATTGATGCATGTATAAATGTTTTATATGATTTTACGAACATGTTTTGTGATGTCATGAGTGCATTTGTGTATGTTTACGTATTTGCATGTATTTCGAGGTTTCGGCCTTATACGGTGCATGTACGTGTTTGTGGTTTCAGTTTTAATGAAATGGTTTTGGATTTGGAAACATGAAACTCGGGCATGGGACCCATTTGGTTTTGTCTCGAGCATGTAGCCCTATTGATGACCTACGTGTCTAAGTTGTGGTCGCGGCGAGTGTTGTGTGCACGGCGGCGGATGACATGACGCTCGCCTCCAGACTGGGATGTGTTCCTTCCGGAGAAGTCACGATGCACAATGCATTGTCGGGCAGTCGCTGGAGGCTCCACTTCAGAGTGCTGATGGTTCAGGATATTGATCGGTGATGGGTACATCATGATCTAGAGGTGGTCGCGTCAGTTGATATGTTCACGGCGACATACCAAGATTGAGAGCAGTCCTGGACGGATGGTTGCACGCATCACTACGATTGGAATCATGACTGATTCTGAGATATCAGGCTTGATGCCCAGTTGAGTCATGAGTTCGGGTTTGAGGCCCAGTTGGTGTACGTTTATGATTTCGGGCCGGGGCCCCTAAATGGATTTCTGGTTTTATGACTGTTTATGGGGACCGGGCATGAATCCTTTGAAAGGTTTTAAGAATGTTTTCAATATATATATATATATATATATATATTCATATACCTTCCTTTATTTGGATTGTCTCCTTCGGGGAGGGTCGTTGGACTGGGTGGACCCTAGAGTACTCACGGAGCACTAACTGAGTGGAGTCGCCTCCGTTGGGTACCTTACTCTCAAGAAGGCTTATGGATTGTAACCCCTAGGGAGGGTCATTGATCTGTAGACATTTTCCTAGGCGTACCTTGGGGAGACTTGGGATTTGAGACCCGGGGTAGCACGCACGTAGCTTTGGAAACCATGACAGGATTGGTTATGTGATATATATTATATGATATATATTATATGATATATGATATACTGGTTTTGGGCTGAGTCCTATATGGATTTGGGTAGTGGCTCGTATGATTGGTTTCATTTACGATTTTGGGCCAAGGCCCTAATGGTTTGTTAAATGGTTTTCTAATGCATGCATGCTTTTTAGTGAAGGGTATAAATATCTGTCTTTTCGTGAAAATGTTTTTATAAATCCTTTGTTTTGTTCACTAACAGCTTTTAAATGTTTTAACTGCCTTTCAGGTTGATCGCGTATGCGGGCTGTAGCACAGACCGAGACATCACACTCCTCATCCAGATCCTGGCATACTCTATAGCCCCGAGCTGGCTAAAGTTGAAATTTTCCCTTGTATGACACTCCGTGTCAAACGGGATCAGGCGCGTCTCGCGTTAATCCCGAGGGGATTGGGACGAGTTCTGACATAGCAAGCTCTCAATCGGAAGGCATCACAACCTCTCGATTGAAAATGAGTCTGAATTCTGGCTCTGACTCGACTCAAATCCCCATCCCACGGACCAGACACCTAGCAAAACCTATGTCTCCAGCTCTTTTTCTAGGTTAGAATGTCTACGACAAAGGCCCCGTGCAGTGATTTGTTCACTCACTTAATCTGCACCCAACTTGGTTCGTTGGTCTGCCGCTTAAACTTATACATATGACAAAGTTAGCCGTATGCAGCTCAGGAAGACCATATAATCGGAAGACCGTATAGACGATGATAAGAATAATCCATCCATTCATGTTTAATTGGCTCAGTGCAATCTTGGCCCATGCCAAGATATCTTGCCACTATGGGTGCAATAATAGTCGAACTCCATGCTCAAAGTAGTCGACATAGAACAGTATCGAACCTTCTGGAGGCTTACTCGGCCTAGCTCTAGTCGGTGGAATGGTCATCTTCATCTCTGCTAGCACGTTGTACAACTCTTTGAACCTATCCAGGTTTGTCTACTGAATGGTGCTTACGTTGTAATCCACTGCATGACTAGGCTTTAGGATCGGAATGGCCTTTAGAGGAACTTGCTCGATATTCGACTCAATCACAAAATTATTGTCCATTTCAACCTTCTCCTGTTCACTCTCCAACTCAATTACGAGAGGATGAGATGTTGAGCTTTCCACGGCATCAACCATCTCGACACCCTGTTGCCGATCGGCACCCTGCTTGGCACCCTACCTCTGATAAGCACATTGCCTCCGACCAGCACTACCACTTTTCTCCACTTTTTTCCCCTTCGAATTCCTTAATGCTACATCAAAACTATCAATGGCTACAGATGAGGCAGAGCTACTTCCGATCGACGAGGACCTACTAGTGCTTGAGGAACACTCCTCTCACTCGACTCATCACTTGGCGAGTGAGGAGTTTCATTACCAAAAGCTTTCAGGGATCTGCTGACAGGACCCATCCCAATCCCCCCCGGGATTAGTGCGGGATGACCCTGCTCCCGTCTGACACGAAGTGTCAGACAAAGGATATTTTCGTCCTTTGCCCTCCCGGGCTATCAGAGTACGCCAGGATCCGGAGGAGGTATGTGATATCTCGGTCCCTGCTACAGTCCACATCCGATGTCAACCTGAAGGGCAGTCAAAACATTAAAAACTGTGAGTGGACAAAACAAAGAGTTATAAAAACATTTAATAAGGAAGACATTTGTACCCTCCACTAAAAGCATGCATGCATTCGAAAACCATTTATCCAAAACAACCATATGTGGGACTAAGCCCAAAGCAGATATAAACTAAGGTCGAAAGGACCACAATAAAAACGACCATACGGGCCACTGCCCAAATCCTGTGCACACCTGTACACACCACATATCATATATCATATATCCATCACATACATATATATAAGTCACACAACCAATCCTGTCACGGTATCCAAAGCCACGCGCGCGCTACCCGGGTCTCAATCCGAGTCATCTCGAGGTCAAGTTCAATGTCCGCAGACCACTGACCCTACCCGAGGTAATAGTAACCATAGCCTTCCTGAGAGTAAGGAACCCAACTGGGGGGTGACTCCACTCAGTCGGTGCTCCGTGACTACTCCGGGGTCCACCCAGGCCAACGACCCTCCCCGGAGGAGATAATAGAAGTAAAGGAAGGTAGACGAACATATATATACATAACATAAACATTCATGACCGGTTCCCCTGAACCGTCATGATCCATAATATCCATAATCAGGTAACATGCCGGTTCCCATAAACCGTCATGTACCGTAATAACATAACCGAGGTAACATGCCGGTTCCCATAAACCGTCATGTACCGTAATAACCAACAAGGGTTCATGCCGGTTCCCATAAACCGTCATGAACCTGGGAATCCATTTAAGGTTCTCTGACCTGAAATCAAAACCGTAAAGTGACTGGGTCTCGTACCCGAACATAGGACATCAGTTGGACACCGTGCCCGATATCTGAGGTCATATGCCCGAGACAAAACCAAATGGGTCTCATACCCGAGTTTATCCTTTTGAAATCCAAATCCAATTCATTTAAATCAATAAAGAAATAGACCCGTATAAGCACCGTATAAGACCGAAACCTCGAAATACGTGCTTATACGTAACCACATACAAATGCACCCATGGCATCATCAAACAAGTAAATAAACATATAATAAACATTTATGCATGCACCAATTTAGAAAACAAGGTCCACTCACAGACCGTCCGAGCTGCCGCCTCGATTTGCGTGCCATACGGCTCCCCGAGCCCATCACCGTCACCGGGACTCCCAAACCTGTCCAAATCGTAATAGAAGGTTACTAACTACTTAATTAACCTCCTACCAAAGCCCCGTAATTTTCCCGTATTTTTAACTATTTTTAATCCCGAACCTAAACCTTCCGATGCCCCGAAACATATCGAGACGGTATCCGATCGACACGAAACCAGTCTCAAAATGTTCGTTACATCGAATAGAAGATTTTGTATGTTGGAACCTTCCCCAGATTCCCTGCCACGCGCCCTCACGCGCCGCCTGAAGTGGCTGCGCGTGGGCTTCACGCGCCTGCTACAGTACCTGCTGACGTCATCGCTGACGTCAGCATGACGTCATCACTGACAGCCCCTGACAGTGACACGTGTCACGCTCCCATTGGCCCATTGTCTGACATGTCAGTCTGACATTGTCAGATCTGACATGATGACGTCATCCCTGACATGATGACGTCATCAGGATGACGTCATCAGTCATCCCTGCCTCCTCGCGGGTCGACCCGAATGTCTGCAACCGGGTCGCCGTGACCCGCGGCTTGACCCGGCCGGTTCTCCGCCGTCCGACCACCAAAATGCTTCCCGTTTGTCCCATTTTCATCCTCTAATCCTAACCTAGGGTTCTACGACATTAAAATGGAAGGAAAACACCGAAAACCATACCTTCGAGCTTGGCCATGGCGGCCGTGACTTCTCCCGCCGTTCACGGCTGTTCCAGGCCGTCTAATGCCTCGAAATCAATCCCATTCATCTCCTGGGTGTCCTAGAAACCTTACCCAATTAATGGAATCGAGTAAAACCCATTAAAACCCAATTTCGAATTTTTGAAATTTCCTTACCTCACGGGTTCTCCTCCGCCGTGTCCTCCACCGTGGGCCACCGTCCATCCTTTCCGTCCTCAGGCCTTCACCCTTCCCCCACGGTCATTCCCAGCTCATGCAAGTGATGAAGGGTGAAGTGTGATTGTGTGTTTTGGTTTTTGAAGGAAAAGGAAGAAAATGGAGAAAATGGTGTTATGGGGTTTCGGGTGGAAGGATGAACAAAGATGAAGGAGATGGCTGATGAGAGAAGGAGAGATTGATGGTGAGGATTAAAAGGTAGGGTTGAAATGGATGGTTATGATTAATAGTTGTTAGGTTAAATTATAAAATAATTAAAATAATAATATTTAATTATTTAGATCCACATTTTGGGGGATCAAAGCAATGGGATGAGTGACACTTGTCACTCATCCATGGGCCCCACCAAAATATCCACCCAATCAGATTTCGCCGAAACGTCCCCGTCTCGAAGTTCGTGCATAGTGAAATCGAACTTCCGTGACCCGTAACTCTCCCGTTTGAAGTCCGATTTCAGTGTGCCGCCTGCCTATGGATTCGTATCGTCCTTATCTACGTAACGGTCTTCGGCCCTCGGCCATCGGACCTCCCGGTCAAAAAGTCAACTTTTGACCTCCTATTCACCCAAATTACCAAAATGCCCTTGGGCTTCCGAACGTCATAACTTCTTCTACGAACGTCGGAATTGAACGTGCCACCTGTCTATGAACTCGTGACGTTACGAACTACGTCACGGTCATCGGTCAAAGTCCATTTGACTGCCCGATTTAAAAGTCAACGTTTTGCCACCATCAAGGGCAAAATGGTCATTTCGCACCGTTCGTCCGATTTCGCTCTACTAAGCGCGGATTAGCCCCACTAATCGTGATTAGTCACTAATCTAATCTAGGAATTTGGGACGGGTCGTTACAACCTTCCCTCCTTAATTAATTTCGTCCTCGAAATTCCAACCGACCTAATCTAACCGTTCTTCCCTCCTTAATTTGTTTCGTTCTCGAAACTCCACTATCCTGATTCCACAACCTCCACCTCGTGGAAATAATTAGACCTACCACGCAACGCGTGTACGCTAGTACACCCACTAACCAGAACAATACTTACTCGTCTGCAGCCAGACGTACCGCTAACATCCATATCGTATCGACTACGTTCGACCACGTCGAATGACAGAAGTCGTACGCTCCGAACTGATCCCACTTGTCAGATCTACCGTTTCGCTGACACAACCAACTAGACGGTTCCTTGCTCAATCACTAACTATCCTGACGTCTGCTCCCACTGGGAGTCATCAGACCTCACACCATGATCCACGCTGACACCTCCTACAAACTGTCAGTACTTGACAGTTGTCAGTCGCAAACTGATATGACACACACTCGTGGTTACACTAACCACCAACGGACCCAACCAGGAGTAAACACTTACCCACACAGCCTTTCACTCAATCTGTGAGTAACTAGACCCATCAGAAATACCATGACCCAATGCACAGTATCCAACGTCCAGTCCACGACCCCGACTACTCCAATGGTATCGGAACCATGCTGACTACCAACACGCTCTCCAACGTACCACTGGTATAACCTATATACCGTCACCAGACATCCCAAGTCTGCCCGGCGTCGTACCTCGAACAATGAACAAGGTACATATAACTACCCATCAATCAGCCTACAACCACCTAGGTTGTAGTCAATCACGTTTCAATTATGGAGTCCATCTGTCCGATCTAGACAAATCGAAACTCCAACCCATTATCTATTTCCAAATCCGAATCCGAATCCGCAATTTCGTAAGAAATCCCGAATCCAAACCCAGAAATCATATCCATAATCATGTCCAAATTCAAATCCGAAATCATCATTCCATAATCTAGTTTTAGGAATAACCATTCCGAACCCAAATCCATAAAAGAAAATCTATAGTCAAGCTCTAGAATCAAATCCTGAATCGTCACCCAGAATCCGATTCCAAAACCCAAATACAGAAATCCTCTTTCAAGTTTCAAAATCAAATCCTGAATCGTCATCCAGAAATCTGATTCCAAAACCTGAAATATCGTTCACGTCTACCGAGACGTACCAAAACCAAACCTATCGGTTACCCGCTAAACCGATTACCCTATTACCAATGATTGACTTCATAGGTAAGTCAATTCCAACATCAACACAACACTAGGTCAGACAAAATCCGGCCTCGTCAGACACCTACTCATCGGACAACTACTCAGGCGAGTAATAAGCCATATGGGATTTACCTCGAAAAGAAGTTCAGTCCCATCATGCTTCACTCAACATCCAAGTAAGAGTAATAAACGCTCCACCTATCTGGACATCCAAATCACAATCCAGATCCAACACTACGTCAACCGACCATAGACGTCACGATCCCCGATCGTCACGACGTCCAAAGTCCTCAACCATTCCCCACATCTAAACAGATTAGTCAACGATGAGACACGCCCAGACTGTGGGTTACCACTGATTACCTCGTATCGATCCTTGTCATTCCACCGAGGAAAAATCAAGAATGATCGAATAATCCATCCTACGTGAATGCAAACAACACTCAATGCACGCACCACGTCAGGTAACCTGACATCGTCTGCCACCAAGTAGAGAATGAGGAATCTCAGTCACCTAACTTCGATATACTCATCTCCTCCTGATGATTCAGAACATATCTCGGGTCCACCAACCAATACACGATCAGTGTACTAGTGGCAACCAACAACATCTATATCATCAACGTCATCTACCATCATCATTCATGGTAGAATCTGAGAAGTCACCCAAAATGACGTCGAAATAGCCGATACCAATGCGGAAAACCCGTATTCCTCTCGTCACCTCAATCGCAAACTCCCGCGATTCCGAAGTTCCAACAAGATTGGAAACAACATACCCGGACATCAACCACGTGTCCCTTAACCACTTTAACCTTATCTGAGGTCCACTCTGGAACCACAGATACCGAACAAATGCCCATCTCGTCAGAGCCACATCCCGACTCGTGACTCACCGTCATCACAATCACCCGCACCGACACCAGCACTAGCACTAGCACGAGTACCAGCACCATCACTACCACCTGTCAGCATCAGCACACAAGCATCCTCACTAGCATCAGTACTGACGCTAGCACACCGTGTGCAAAACTGACACCCTGGATCTCCGCTCATACCAAGTGACGATCGCGTACCTCTGCTCGTATAGGAGAAACTCTGTCTCCCTCGTACCTGACAACTCTGGGTACAGTCACCCTGACAACTCATGCGAGAAAAGGAAAACGTTCCCCGAACGTCCCCGATCCCCAACAATCGTAACTATAACCACTCTCGGTAGTAGCGCCGGCCCCACACTCGTGCAGACCTAACTACCAGACATCGCTATATCCAGACTCCGTATCCAACGGAATCAATCGCCCGTACTAACTACTCTGTATCCCACTCAGGGATTCCATCGACAAGTACCAACCCTGGTAACTTGTCCAACAATCTCTATCCTGTCGTAACTTGACTAAACCATTGTCGTCTACCAGGTCATCCACGACCTTAGTTGCACCAACCCACAACTGAAGTAGCACGACAACCAACTCGGTCTAACCGATACGTACAACCCTGACTGCGAAGTGCAGTCCCAACACAAGCTGACATGACTAGACCGACTACCGAATCCAAATCCGAATAGTCGTCCAAGTCAAACCACCAGTCAACTCGCCTTCCCGAACCATACCTACCAAGGTAGGGTTCCACAATCACACCTAGAGTTCCTCGGAACCCAACTGCGAAAAGCAGTAACATCAACAACCTGACCGACCCCGCGGTCTTGACATCGTAAAAACGTCAATCCAATCCTACCGACAATCCAACTAGGATTCCCCGAAATCGACAACTAACTGCCGACCGCAGTAAATCCATTTAACCCAACCCAAGTCCGACCATCGAGTGGTCGCAACTCCAAACCAGTCGTCGGAACCGATCCTACGACATCGTGAAAGACGATCCCAACTAACCGTCTCACGATCCAAAACTCTAACGTAATACTACGTTAAGCCTTCCGTAGGGTTCCACACTGCCAACCCTGACAGAACCATGGCTACCCCGGCATCGAGTGCCGAACCAAGGCTTGCCAATCCTACTAACTATCGTACCGGCACCCCGACAATCAGGTTGACCACGGACTGCAGCCCCTTGAGATATCACATCCTCGACCTGCGTACATACTCCAAGAGCTACACGGTTGCTCGAATAGAGACAACCCCGCTCTGATACCACGTTGACAGGACCCATCCCAATCCCCCCCGGGATTAGTGCGGGATGACCCTGCTCCCGTCTGACACGAAGTGTCAGACAAAGGATATTTTCGTCCTTTGCCCTCCCGGGCTATCAGAGTACGCCAGGATCCGGAGGAAGTATGTGATATCTCGGTCCCTGCTATAGTCCACATCCGATGTCAACCTAAAGGGCAGTCAAAACATTAAAAACTGTGAGTGGACAAAACAAAGAGTTATAAAAACATTTAATAAGGAAGATATTTGTACCCTCCACTAAAAGCATGCATGCATTCGAAAACCATTTATCCAAAACAACCATATGTGGGACTAAGCCCAAAGCAGATATAAACTAAGGTCGAAAGGACCACAATAAAAATGACCATATGGGCCACTGCCCAAATCCTGTGCACACCTGTACACACCACATATCATATATCATATATCCATCACATACATATATATAAGTCACACAACCAATCCTGTCACGGTATCCAAAGCCACGCGCGCGCTACCCGGGTCTCAATCCGAGTCATCTCGAGGTCAAGTTCAATGTCCGCAGACCACTGACCCTACCCGAGGTAATAGTAACCATAGCCTTCCTGAGAGTAAGGAACCCAACTGGGGGGTGACTCCACTCAGTCGGTGCTCCGTGACTACTCCGGGGTCCACCCAGGCCAACGACCCTCCCCGGAGGAGATAATAGAAGTAAAGGAAGGTAGACGAACATATATATACATAACATAAACATTCATGACCGGTTCCCCTGAACCGACATGATCCATAATATCCATAATCAGGTAACATGCCGGTTCCCATAAACCGTCATGTACCGTAATAACATAACCGAGGTAACATGCCGGTTCCCATAAACCGTCATGTACCGTAATAACCAACAAGGGTTCATGCCGGTTCCCATAAACCGTCATGAACCTGGGAATCCATTTAAGGTTCTCTGACCTGAAATCAAAACCGTAAAGTGACTGGGTCTCGTACCCGAACATAGGACATCAGTTGGACACCGTGCCCGATATCTGAGGTCATATGCCCGAGACAAAACCAAATGGGTCTCATACCCGAGTTTATCCTTTTGAAATCCAAATCCAATTCATTTAAATCAATAAAGAAATAGACCCGTATAAGCACCGTATAAGGCCGAAACCTCGAAATACGTGCTTATACGTAACCACATACAAATGCACCCATGGCATCATCAAACAAGTAAATAAACATATAATAAACATTTATGCATGCACCAATTTAGAAAACAAGGTCCACTCACAGACCGTCCGAGCTGCCGCCTCGATTTGCGTGCCATACGGCTCCCCGAGCCGATCACCGTCACCGGGACTCCCAATCCTGTCCAAATCGTAATAGAAGGTTACTAACTACTTAATTAACCTCCTACCAAAGCCCCGTAAATTTCCCGTATTTTTAACTATTTTTAATCCCGAACCTAAACCTTCCGATGCCCCGAAACATATCGAGACGGTATCCGATCGACACGAAACCAGTCTCAAAATGTTCGTTACATCGAATAGAAGATTTCGTATGTTGGAACCTTCCCCAGATTCCCTGCCACGCGCCCTCACGCGCCGCCTGAAGTGGCTGCGCGTGGGCTTCACGCGCCTGCTACAGTACCTGCTGACGTCATCGCTGACGTCAGCATGACGTCATCACTGACAGCCCCTGACAGTGACACGTGTCACGCTCCCATTGGCCCATTGTCTGACATGTCAGTCTGACATTGTCAGATCTGACATGATGACGTCATCCCTGACATGATGACGTCATCAGGATGACGTCATCAGTCATCCCTGCCTCCTCGCGGGTCGACCCGAATGTCTGCAACCGGGTCGCCGTGACCCGCGGCTTGACCCGGCCGGTTCTCCGCCGTCCGACCACCAAAATGCTTCCCGTTTGTCCCATTTTCATCCTCTAATCCTAACCTAGGGTTCTACGACATTAAAATGGAAGGAAAACACCGAAAACCATACCTTCGAGCTTGGCCATGGCGGCCGTGACTTCTCCCGCCGTTCACGGCTGTTCCAGGCCGTCTAATGCCTCGAAATCAATCCCATTCATCTCCTGGGTGTCCTAGAAACCTTACCCAATTAATGGAATCGAGTAAAACCCATTAAAACCCAATTTCGAATTTTTGAAATTTCCTTACCTCACGGGTTCTCCTCCGCCGTGTCCTCCACCGTGGGCCACCGTCCATCCTTTCCGTCCTCAGGCCTTCACCCTTCCCCCACGGTCATTCCCAGCTCATGCAAGTGATGAAGGGTGAAGTGTGATTGTGTGTTTTGGTTTTTGAAGGAAAAGGAAGAAAATGGAGAAAATGGTGTTATGGGGTTTCGGGTGGAAGGATGAACAAAGATGAAGGAGATGGCTGATGAGAGAAGGAGAGATTGATGGTGAGGATTAAAAGGTAGGGTTGAAATGGATGGTTATGATTAATAGTTGTTAGGTTAAATTATAAAATAATTAAAATAATAATATTTAATTATTTAGATCCACATTTTGGGGGATCAAAGCAATGGGATGAGTGACACTTGTCACTCATCCATGGGCCCCACCAAAATATCCACCCAATCAGATTTCGCCGAAACGTCCCCGTCTCGAAGTTCGTGCATAGTGAAATCGAACTTCCGTGACCCGTAACTCTCCCGTTTGAAGTCCGATTTCAGTGTGCCGCCTGCCTATGGATTCGTATCGTCCTTATCTACGTAACGGTCTTCGGCCCTCGGCCATCGGACCTCCCGGTCAAAAAGTCAACTTTTGACCTCCTATTCACCCAAATTACCAAAATGCCCTTGGGCTTCCGAACGTCATAACTTCTTCTACGAACGTCGGAATTGAACGTGCCACCTGTCTATGAACTCGTGACGTTACGAAATACGTCACGGTCATCGGTCAAAGTCCATTTGACTGCCCGATTTAAAAGTCAACGTTTTGCCACCATCACGGGCAAAACGGTCATTTCGCACCGTTCGTCCGATTTCGCTCTACTAAGCGCAGATTAGCCCTACTAATCGTGATTAGTCACTAATCTAATCTAGGAATTTGGGACGGGTCGTTACATCTGCCCCCAGATCCACTAGTTTATTTAGACTCTCATATCTACAAATGAAAGAAAAAGGGAAACTATAACTAAGCACACCACTAGTCCAACTGAAAAAGAAAAAAATCACAACAAAGGCAAAAAATTATCTCAAGTGCCATCTGATCGGAGGACAAGAACTCTGTTCGGAAGTGGGCTTCTAATTCAAATCTAATCGGCAGATGACCAGATTGATCGGCAGCAATTCGGTGCCCTGATAAACTCTTTGTACAAAAGTGGAAAATGAGGAATTCTAGCCCCTTTTATAGGCACTTGAGATGCCTTAAGATGCGTCCATCAATCTAAACAGTGCTATGCGCCTGCAACACTATTCCTCCATATGGATTACACATACATAATGCACCAATTACGTATTCAACAAAAAAAATCTGATTCTTGAAAACATGAAATCGATCAAAACTTTGAAGTCTGCTCTAATTTGCAAGAAGGAACAATGCGATCGATCAGATGCTTCCTGACAGGACCCATCCCAAAAGTACTTTAATAACTGAGCTCGGTCATGCTCCCATCTGACAAGTCAATTGAAGTTTCGAAAACACCCTCAACACTTGTCAGATAAGGGATGGCTATATTGATTGTCACTCATGCCTCCGCCTCTTGAGCAGCCCCAATCTTCGTGCCACGACCTAAAGGGTCATCAAAACAACAAAAGTGTGAGTGGACAAACATAACATCGTTTGAAAAAACATTTCAAAACGAACTTTTTTACCTTCTAGTTATAAAACATGCATGCATAGAGTAAAACACATGAACAATCAGTTCTCAAGCCAAATCACATGAAAACCATCTGGACACAACCATCAACATCAAACCAGTCATAATGACCATAAATAATAATACTAGTCACTCGTACTCAAATATCAATCACAATAATCAAACAACACTACTCACAAATACACAAACATCAGTCATAATATTACAATATCATGTTAGCACTACGCGTAGGAAACAACAATAACTCCGAGTATCAGCCGTCTGGGAACAACCCTTGCTTTGGCTGCCTAGGAACACAGATACCATCTAGCAACACCCATAGCTTTGGCTGCCTGGGAAACAAATACCCCGAGCATCAGCCGTCTGGGAATACCCCTAGCTTCGGCTGTTTGGGAAACAATCACCCCAAGCTCCAGTCGTATGGGAAACCCCCTAGCTTCGACCATCTGGGAACTCATCATAATCAAAATGAAAACCGTCCGGGGATTGCATCCCAAAACCTTTCAAAACCATCCATGACTTACATTCTAAGTCAAATACCATTATCAAACCGAGCCTACGCCCAAAACATTAGTTTCAAACAATCTTTGACTTTAAACCAAGTCAAAACATTTCAAAATGGCCTATGCCCGAGACATAGCTTTCACAAAGCAGTTTCCACAAGACCATCAATTCAATCATGGTGTTGGCCTAATAGTCTATGAAGCTTAGGTAAGATTAACTGGGAAGGTTACTGTAGTAATTTAGAAAGTGTGAGGGCAAGATGGTCATTACCTTTTGGAGGCTTGTATTTATAGTAGAATTGAATATGGTTATTGGTGTTTATCGATGTGGGATAAATTTCGTGGCCTTTAGGAGTTGACACGTATTCTAGTGTGGTCCTGGGCAACATTTTTGATATGTCAGTGAGCTCGGGCGACCAGATGTGGTCGACATGTTTTTTGGTTGGCCTCTTATTGATTTCTCGGTGTAACGAGGGAATGATCAGGCCAATCTGTTGGTTGGCCGATCTTGTATGATCGGCATATACTGTTCTGGCATTGTTGTTGCGATTATGAAGATGGTTGGAGTGTTCTGGCCGAGCAGATATGGTAGGTATAGCCTTGATTAGTTTAAGCGGGGCTTGTTTGGTCAACTGAGGGACTTGATGGTTGCTAAGGCATGCCTTCTTGGTATTTAGTCAGGCCGACCAGTTGAGCCTATACCTCGCGTTAGGGGTTATTTTCATGGATCAAGTTATGAGTTGAGCCTATACCTCGCGATCCTCCCGATATAGAACTGAGTCCAGATCAAGAATGGCAGTTGGAGAAGATAAAGCACAGAGAGAACAAACTCATCTAAAGCAGAAGACGCAGAGGAGAAGGGGTTGGATGGGTGGACATTGCCTTTGTTCTTTACCTTCATGGTTTTGCCTATGAGGTGTTTGTTGTTTTTCCACAAAAAAAGAAAAAAGAATAGAAGAGTTCTAGATTTTAGTCGGTTGGGGGAAGGAATGAATGGTATTTAAAATTATTTATAAGTTTTTTTTTAAAAAATAATATAAAATGAATAAAATATATTAAATATTTTAATTATTCTTACAAAAATTTATAAGAATACTGTCATCTTAACATTTTTAATGATGTTAATAACAAATTATAACTTTAGATAAAGCATAACTAATATAACCCGAGTTCTTAAAGTACATTATTATAATTTTGCATTTTGGAAATAAATTAAGATTCAATATTCTATTAGAAGTAGTTTTTAGTAATATTCTCTTTTAAGTGTAATTATTTTTAATACAAAGATATTTAAGTCTTTTTAAATTGAGATTTCTACTATTTATGAAAGTTTTATAAAAAAATAATATTTATGAATTTAAAAGTTATGTTGTTATTTTTGATAAATTCTACAAAGACAAGACATGAATTTGCCTGTCCTGCGGCAGTGCAACTCTCCAGGATTCAAACTCCGAAAATGACGACAATACCCCTGGTATTGTCACTATCTTGCGCCCTTATATGTGCAGGTTGCCGCCCCCACCTAGGAGATTGGCCCACCCCAAGTTCTTCCTCGCGTCAAACACTTAAATTTCTAATTTCTTCACCACCAATATTGGATAAAAAAAAAATTCACCACCAATATTGGATAATACCCATTCACACACCCATGGATGTAAATGTCGCCGGAATCGACGATATATCGTGATTTCCAGCCGGCGACACATAAGAGGGGGGAAGATATCTCACGAAATTTCGCTCTTTTTTCTTGTTTTAAGGATATAGATCTAATTATTTACTTAAAACAATTAAGATAGACCTAAATTGGGTGAAAATCGGACGTAAAAGGAGCTTAAACCAGTCGGGTCATGCCGCCGGGTCAAAAAAACCCGAATCGCAGACCCGCGGGAGGTTGGGGATGACTGCTTTTAAGTTAATATTTATACTTTATATATTAGTCAGTTGCTTATGTTTGCAATATGGCTTGTCAGCTGAGTTGGTTGGTGCTGATTTTAGGTTTCAAGCCACCCGGGTTCAACCCCAGGCATGCTAATTCTAACATTCTTTTTATTTTCTGCTTGCTAATTTTATTTTCTGCTTGTTAATTTTTTTTCCGCTTACTAATGTATAATATGGCTTGTTAGTAGAGTTGGTTTGTGCTGGTTTTAGGTTTCAAGCCACCTGGGTTCGACCCCAGGCAGCTCATTCTAACGTTTTTTTTTTAATTTTCTGCTTGCTAATTTAATTTTCTGCTTGTTAATTTTTTTTTTCTGCTTGCAAATTTTTTATCCTACTTGCTAATTTTTTGTTTGCTAGCTAATGTTTTTATCCAACTTCCTAATGTTTTTTTCTCATTTTTTGCCTTATTTTCAACTATATTTATCATTTTTTTCCAATTTTAAATACATCAATACTTTCCAATTTTTTAACAAATATTGACTCTATTTTTTTTTTCAATTTTAAATATATTTACTCATTTTATAATTTTTCTTCCATTCAAATTTTTTTATGCTTATTGTTATGTTTTTAATTATATTAACATTCAATTATAGTAATTCACTTCAATTTATATTTAAATTAAAAAAAATTTATTACTAATCATCGGCAGAATTCTATTGTATCATATTATTCATCATATATTTATTATATTAAGTTCATTTTATAGTTTTTATTAGTCATATATAACCATCATTGGGTACTTAAGTTTTTTCCAAAATTTCATTTCAAATTTCCAACTTTTAGATCGAATTTCCGTCATTTTTGTTGACCGTAAACGATATCGATATCGATATCGATATCGATATCGATATTTGGGGCGAGATATCCGTAAATTTGACTAACGATATATCCGTCGATATCGATATTTTCATCTTTCCAGACACCATATATCCAACTTGAAGTTTTTAGTGCCTCCCACCCTCTCTCTCCTTCGGGCTTCAGCATAGAATGTACAGTTCCTCTACTCACGTGTCTCTCTCGCTCTCTGTTTTTTATATACATTACTAATCTGCTCTTCCATAACAGAATATTACAGGATTCAATAACACCAACATCTCCCAACTTTTCAATAACACCAACATCTCCCAACTTTTCTTTCTTATTTTTGTTTCTAAAGCTGTGCCCTTTCCATTTTACAACACAGAAAATAAGACCCAAAAAATAGTCACACCCACAAGGTACCATTTGGTACCAATATCTCTCTCTCTCTCTCTCTCTCCAGAACCCAAAATCCCAAAACCTTGAAAATCAACCAAACGGGCACAAAGCTCTCAATTATCTCCCAAGCCCAAAATCCCAGATCGGAAAATCACAAAGGGTTGTGAAAAAGTTCCGATATTTATCACAAATTTGTTGTCTAGATGGGTGGTGCTGCTAAGCCGAAGACTTGTGCCTGTGCTCTGCTATTCTTAACTGTGTTGAACAGTGCCGTTTTTCGGCTTACGTCATCAGATCCAAGCGACGAAGCTTGCCTAACCCATCTCAGCCAATCCATTCAAGACCCAACAAGGTCCCTCCAAAACTGGACCAAATCCACCTTCGCAAATCCATGTAGCGGCTTCACCTCCTACCTCCAAGGCGCCACCTGCAACAATGGCCGAATCTACAAGCTCTCCCTCACCAACCTCTCCTTGCGCGGCTCAATCTCGCCATTTCTAGCGAACTGCACCAACCTACAGGCCCTCGACCTCTCCTCAAACTTTCTTTCCGGTCCAATTCCGTCGGACCTCCAATACTTGGTCAACCTGGCCGTGTTGAACCTCTCGTCGAATCGGCTGCAGGGTCCAATCCCGCCTCAGCTCACATTGTGCGCTTACCTCAACGTCATTGATCTCCACGACAATTTGCTCACTGGCCCGATCCCTCAGCAATTGGGGCTTCTCGTTCGCCTTTCGGCTTTCGACGTTTCAGGCAACAAGCTTTCGGGTCCGATACCGGTTTCTTTGGGGAATCGGAGTGGGAACTTGCCGAGATTCAATGCGACGTCCTTTGAGGGGAACAAGGACCTTTATGGGTACCCTTTGCCCCCTTTAAAAAACAAAGGGCTTTCGGTTTTGGCCATTGTTGGGATCGGATTGGGAAGTGGGTTTGCGAGCTTGGTGCTCAGTTTCACCGGTGTGTGTATATGGTTGAAAATTACAGAGCGCAAGATGGCTCTTGAAGAAAGTAAGATCAGCCACCTCATGCCTGATTATTGAGATTTGAGACTGAGAAGAAGAAGAAGAAGAAGAAAAGTAAGCCCTAATCTAATCAAATCCCCGATTTAAAAAGCTTGAGCTAAACTTTCAGGTATTTTTGGGATTTTCATTATTGAGCTAAAGATTTCAGTCCGTTTGGAATTTTTAGCCGTCTTTTACTGGTGGGGGAATTTTTTTTTTTGGGCTTTGTTTGTTTTTTCTCTTAACCAATTTGGGGCTTTGTTATTACTTTTTATGCTTTTTGATTCTCTCTATAACTTCCCCATCGTCAATTCATCCAACAATGTATATAAAAAAAAAAAAAAAACCAATTCAAAAAAGACCATGTTTGAATCATCAATTAAATAGTACAGCACTAGCCTTGTTGTTTTTCCTCCCTTTCAAGACCATGTTGGAATTGTGTGTTTGAGGTCAATAGCTGAACCGTGTAATTTCGTCTGGCAGTGACCTAAAACAATAGCCGAGAAACGTGAGAGAGAGAGAGAGTTTGATGAAATATAATGCATATTTTTGTTGGCTGGAGGTTCTTGTGCTTTGCCTAATGTGTGCTGGGAGGGCAACCAACAAAACCACCTGGTGTGAAAATTGTCGACCTCTCGGAGATTGATAGAAAAAAAAAGTAAAAAAACTTTAAATATGGTGATCATTTGGTCCTCTGCCATCATATACTGAGCAAGTTTTACCCATTGAACTCTGGATTTAAGTTTCTGCATTCTAAATGGAGTACTTAGATTAGATAAGTAGGGATTTTGGAGCTCTCTCTTTAGATTAAGCATTCCAATTTGAATACTTGTCATGATTCGTATACAGTGGATCTCATTATTGTGATTTGTGGGTTATATGATGTAGGCTTCAAGTCTTTTTGTCCCTACCCTATCAATTTTTTGGGAATTTATATTTGTTTTTGGTAAAACATGGGTCTAGGGGCCCGTCCTAGCTGGGGATCTTTTAATTTAAACCCCTCTAGGATTGAACTTTATTTTTCTTGGGTTAACTTTTTTATTAGTAAGATTAAGATACTCTTAGATTTGTTTTGAATTGATGCTTTGCATGTGTCAATTTTTATTCTACTAACCTCTTTTTTTTCTGTTGCCAATTACTTATGCGGTTGGTGGTAACCTGAACCCTATTCTCAAGCAAGCAAAACAAAAGATCGATTTTAAGAGAAAACTAACCAAAAAGTAAGTAAATTTTTTTTTTACCCTATTCTCAAACATGAATGATTTCAGAGTTGCTTAATGTGTCTCAATTGATAAACTTGAATTGAATCCTATGCTTGAACGAACAAAACAAGACATAATAAAGTTCATTGAATCATTTAAGCATGCTGATGAACGAATAATGATCAATGATACAAGGATTGCTTAAAATTAAAACCAATTTCCAATATGATGGGAAATAAAATGGACAAAGATCCTAGACACACATGATGGAATTTTGCGACAAAGGATAACCAAAGTATGTGTGATGTCAAATTCATGACCTCCATAGGCCAGAGCCTAGACTTGTGTGTGTCTAATCAAGACTGATCTGATGGCTGCCTGTGATCCTAAGTTTTTATTTATGTTTTGAACCGACGGATCACATCCACATTCATATTCACACACCGAAAGTGAAGATGGTCAAACGAGCTTTCATTCCCTTCATTAATGGGTGGCATGCAATTTCATCATGGGGTTCAGGGGCCCATGTCACCTCTCCACGCATTCATGTTTGTGGTGATTGAGTGCTTTTGGAACCCAACTTCATCACTTAGCTCATGCTCCAGTATACGCTCAAATCGGGATGTTTATCTTTTGTCATTTTGTAGTGTTATTTGTGATCGGAAATGTCTGTGTTCTAAGTCATTTAAAAGTTTAATTCCGTGACAATAAACTAAATAAGAAATCGATTAACTATTTAATTGATTTTTATGTTTAACGGTGCATTAAATAATATGTAGATGATGAAGGACGTGTTTATTTATCAAATGAAATCAAAATGAACAATTTGTATTGTCTAATACTCATGTATTTATTTGTGCTCCTGTCCAAAATGTTTTTCTTATTTTAGGAGTCGAGCGTCCGAGGCAACTCTTGTTGGACATCCGCACGAAACCTGGTCTGCTGAACGAGAGAGGCAGGGCACTCGTGGTGATCTCTTTTGTAGTGAATGGTGTAGAGATGATGAATTGGGCTGAGTGTGATGGGTCTTGGGCCACAATCTATCCCTAAATGGATGGACTAGAAAGAAAGTAGGTCTTTCAACTCATGTGCAAGTGTGCCACTAGTAGAAGACTACTACTAGTCAGAATAGATGAGTTTCGTTTTCGACCCAAGAACCTTTCTTCTGATCAATACGATTATGAGGCAGGAGGATAAGAATTCTCCTGCATTGTTCTCTTCTACGCCTTTTTCAAGGACTTAAAAATATTCTCTCTCAAGTGATGTCAAAATCAGAAGTTTATTTTGCTATGATATTCATATTGGCGACGTTGTTATTTCAGTAGCTAAGTGTATAGTGGTCCCAGGTTCCCTCAAGTCGGGATCAAAGTATTTGCACCAATGCACAAAGATGGTATCCCGACTTGATAAGTCGTGAACCACGTACAGTTGGTGTATCCCGATTTATGAATCACTACTTAAGAAAATTTAGTTTGTATTGAAATGGAAATGAAAGTACGAATACATAGATGTAAAAGTACTGGAATTGAATAACAACTGAAATTATAAGTACAAAAAGTAAATTATTTCCTTCGTATTTCAAGCCCTTATCTACCAAGAAATTCAGGTAATCATCAACTGAAATGAATATCATTTGGAAATTATGCCATGTGATGATAGAGCACTCAAATGTGACTGTAGAACGTCGAAAAGAAGGTTTGAGTTCCTCAGTGCCCAGCCATGAGTTGACAGTCGGGATGACCTTCCGTATAAGTATTAATCAAGATGACTTTCTGTGGAACGGTGGCCGAAGACCATCCGTGAGCCAGTAGTCATAATGACTTTTCGTGAGCTGGTAGTCAATAATATCAACCCTTATGACACTGAATGGTCAGAAAGAAAGTTAAGCTTTGAAGGTTAGGCAGAGAGGTCAAAACGAAGGTTAGGCAGTTGCATAAATGCCTCGAATGGGTGAGAAGAGAAGCTGCATCTTGATTTCCTAGGTCGAAAGAAGCAGTTTTTGCCCAAGGGCCAACTTTTTTAAACCTTGAAACCTTCGTTATGTTCATAGGTTCAGAAATTGATAGATATCAATTTGCTGAGTTTGATTGGTTGATTATTGGTCATTTGAGATGCTGGGTTGCTCTCCTTTTTAGGGGGTGGAGAAGTTCTCAGCTTGCTAAGTTGGGTCCCGTGGGGATCCCACCCACCGTTTTTATCGTTGGGATACTCTACATGCCTCAATTTTCTTCGTTCTATATTAGCACTGCCCATACTTACTGCCTCCCCCACATTCAAAGCTACTTGGGCTGGGCCAGTGTCAGTTTTGAGCCTTTAATTTTCGTGAGCGATCGATTTGGACCCATAGAGGATTTTTTTCGGGTGTAAACATTGCCCCTGAATTTGAAATGTTTTAGGTGTAAAACATTTTAAATTCACACGATTCACACGATCACATCCCTCACCCATTCTCCTTGCTCGTCTTGTACCTAACTAGGGTTTTTTTTTTTTGCGGTTTAAATCGCTTATACGACTCATCTCCGTTCATAGAAACCTACTGAGATATGTGGCTCCTAAGAAAGCCCAGAAAGAGAAAGCCCATGTCGACTCCTCCTCTTCCTCCGCTGATGTAGGTATCGTGCCTTCTCCAAAAAGACACCTTGGATTTCTAGGGGAAAATGGGGGAAATTTAAAAAATTATCGTTTGCTTGCCGGGACGTTCTCGATACATGTGAAGAAGAACACTACATTGCCCGGGGGTCAATTCTTCAGGCGGATTCTGACCACAATTATTTTTTAGGACCGTGTTGGCGTGGCCAGGTACCCACGACAGCTATCTTGTTGTACGACGACTTGTCAGGGTTCCAGTTTTCTCATATTTACTAGTGGACTTTCTTCCTCTTGAGTGATATCCGTTCGGGATGGATTCATTTTTTTCCTTCTGACAGCAAATTGAAAATCTCTAGTCGCTTCCTGAAGTGGGTTACGAGGATGAAAGAGCAATACTTTCGGGAGCTCTAGCTCAATGAAGTTTTTGATTTGTTGAGTTTGTCTAACTTTCCCACTTCTTTCGACATAAATCTTCTTAGTGTTGCAATTAGTTTCTGGAATGATAGTACCAACACATTCGATTTTGGAGTTGGTCCTATGACTCTCACTCTGCTCCACCTGACCATTCATTTTGGTATGAATTCCTCAGGCTAGATTGCTGATTCTAGCTTGTTTACTAACCCATACTCTCCTAATGTGGTAAATCCTATGACAGTTAGAGCTATCCCTCATAAATTTAGCACATTTTCCTTTTTTCTTGATGTTTTATGTCCTTTTGATTCAGAGATGAACCTTAGGCCTGAATCTGATTTTAGGGATTTGGGGATAACTAGTAACTATCTAGGATCATGTCATGAAAAGGTCTAGTTGTTCCACTTCTAGATGGATTGGCTTTCCTTTTTGAATGCCTCCAAAGGCATTAAGCAAGAATGGGTTCCTCTGGATGAGGCTTTGGCTTCCTGCAAGAATGGTTATTAGGCCTCGTTATCCTCCTACAAACGTACAACCTGTTGCATACTATTATCTGTTATACATGATCAAGGCAGCCTCTGAATGGTCCAATATGGATGATCCAGATTTGGTTGAATTAGTACTTCCCTCAGCTCCAACCGAACAGTTCCCAAATTTGTTGGAAGGATCGTTTCAGCGAACCAACTCATGCACCAGCTCCCAATGCACTATTCTGCTGAAGATTGCCTAATGTTGTTTATGGGTTGAGGCACCGTCCCATAGTGCACTAGAAGGGCAGCATAAAATATTATTACCCTGTGTTTGACGAGAATGGTTACTTGGACATTAGCAATCAAAATTGCATAACTCTGGTGCATTAGGAATTTTATAGCCGTGTGTTGTCGAGAGACCTACTAAAGGGTGGAAATCGCTATCCCAAAACACATGCTAGCTTTGAGGCTTATCAACCCAACTTCCGTGCACGTCAACTCAGATTCTAACAAGCCAGCCTTGTTCCCCACGTCAGAGGGACGAACGCAAAACATCCTTTAGGCTCAAGAAATTCAAATAGTGAATCGTTAGCCCCCCCCCCCCCCCCATCCTTCTTTGAAAAACACGTCAAGTATCCCTTGGGATCAAGGCGGTTCATGATTGCACTCAAGCCTTACTGTCCTAGTGAGCTTCATATTTTAGCAGGACTTTTGGGGCCGTAACAGAAGAAGTCGTAGCATAGTAGTTCCAAGCTTTCAAAACATCCACGTAGACCCTTCTCAACTTGGCCATGGCTCTTATCAAGACTATCCAAAAACAGAATGTTGTCTCCCTTGTTGGTAGGTTACTTATTTTCTGTAGTGTTGAAAGTTATATGCTATTCATATTTCCTCATGTGCTTTGTATATTGCAGTAGGTGTTGATGGCGATGATCTGATAGTAGAAGGGGTAGACGATCCACTGGCCTTTATCAATCCTTCAAATGAAGGTCTGATTTAGGAGACACATGTGGGTCCTATAGAAGTAGAAGCAGTGCCTACTTCCCCAAGTTCTTCAGGTAAGGTTGCTTTATTGATATTTCCAAACATCATTGTAGATTTTGCATTCCATTATTTGAAGTCTTTATTTTCCATAGGTGCTCCAAGCTCTTGCGTAAACCTTCTTGCAAAGGCAAAGAGGCAGGTTCCTCCTCGTTTTCAACAAAACCTATGCAGACCCCTGCCACTGCAACCCCGACTCATTCTGCTATCACAGAGATGAAATGAATACAACATTTAATTAGGGATGATGATGATGATACTAATGATGATAATCTGGTCTTGGCAAGGATGTTGCAGATCAGGAACACTCTGAGGCACCAGAATCCTTCTTGGTCTTGTTCAGCTTCCCATTCTATTATTCCTCCTGAGGTTAGGTTAGAAGGAAGCACTCGTTTTGAAACTGTTGTTCATGAGCCAGTACTTGAGTTAGGACATATCCCACCTTTTGAGCCTTCATCGTCAGAGCACTCAGTCTCAGCATTTTCAGCTCCAGTTGGTCCACGGAACCTATGGTGATGGAGGTGGATTGGGCAGGTCTGACTAGCGCTCCTACTCCTACTCTCTTTATTGAGATGTCAATGATTACTCCCGATGAGCCTTTCCCATCTCAAGTTGAGTCAGATATCGGTGCTTCAATGGGCACAGATCCTCCTCAAGCTCCAGATATAGCGATTGAGACTAAAATAGGTGTGGACGTCAATCATCTGGTGATAGTACCATTCAAGCCCTAGAGAGTCTTTAGTTGGGCTTGTTCTGCTGATGCTTCTGGTGAGCAACCACAACCATCTTTCTCTAGAAAGTATCCTAAAGAAACAACTTTCTCACCTCCACAATCGCCTGTTGGGGAAACAATAGAAGTGGTAACTGGCCTGGAAGAGGTGCGTGGTAGTCCGCACACTCCCCTATGGCTACTGCAGAGCATGGTTCGGGTAATATTGATCATGGAATCCCTCCAAATGCTGAATAAGTATTCCCTTCACTTTGTTCTTTTTTCCGTGGTTCTTGATTCTGACTTTATTCAGGCCCATGACCCTTTAGTGATTCAGATTCTAGAATACAAAGCCATGTCCTTCCTCTCTCCTCCCTCTAGGATTTCGGCCTCAGCTTCCACCGCTGGTCCATCTCAACCTACTTAATAAGAGATTCGACATGCCTTAGAGGTCCTTACTAGGGGGGATCATATCCAAGATTTGAATGAAATCCAGGATGCCCTGAATTCCGTTTGTGGCACCTCACCATTTTCTGACTTCATCGTAGCGCAAGTCAAAAACCTTCTAAAAAGTTATCAGGATGCGTTGTACGAGCAGAATCATCTCCAGAATGCTTATTTGGCAGCAACTCTAACCTAGGATGAATTGCAATCTTCGGAGCATGACTTCTATCAGTGCATTGAGAAGAGTGCTCGCACTGGCTGCCAGCTGATAGAAGTGGTTTGGGAGGTAGAGAAGAGGTGATCCGCCCTTGCAGCAGCGAAGGCATAGCATTCACAGCTTGAGTGGGAGTACAAGCGAATGAAAGTTGGTGTGTGGACCAAAGCTCAAAGTCTCCAAGAGAAAAAAAGGTAAGTACAGGCCGCATGTCACAACCCATCCCAATCCCCCCGGGATTAACACAAGATGTGTCATGATCCCATCTGACATTCGTGCGAGACCAGGGAAAATTCAAACCTTTAGCCCGACCGGCTTCCAAAGCACGCCAGGATCCGGTGGAGGAGTGTGATGTCTCGGTCTCTACTACAGTCTGCATCCAAGATCAACCTAAAGGGCATTAAAACCAGAAAAGACTGTGAGTGGACGAAAAGCAATAAGTTCATAAAACACATTTTATAAAGACATTTATGCCCTTCACTAAAAAGCATGCATGCATAGGAAAACCATTTATCAAACCACGTACGTTTTAATAACAATTAATAGGGTATCAGCCCCAAGTTCCGTAAATTCAAAACATATGACCCCTGCCCAGATCCATTTACTCAAATCCAGAATCATATCAAACATATGTGGGAACTCAGCCCAAATCCATTTATTATTCACAAAACACAATTTTGCAAATCCAATAAATCATGTTTATCATATATCATATAACCAATCCTGTCACGGTATCTAAAGCTACACGCTTGCTACCCAGGGTCTCAAATCTCAAGTCTCCCGAGGGTCCACCTAGGTCATTGTCCGCAGATCAATTATCCTCCCTGGGAGTTATAATCCATAATAGCCGTTCTGAGAGTAAGGTACCCAACGGGAGCTACTCCACTCAGTTAGTGCTCCGTGACTACTCCGGGGTCCACCCAGGCCAACGACCCTCCCTGAAGGAGGCAATCCATAAACATATAAGCATGGTATATGAAAAACCATTTTGAAATCATTCTCAAAACCTTTCAAGGGTTCATGCCCAATCCCCATAAACCTTCATGAACCATAAATCCATTTATGGGTACCCGACCGGAAACCACAATCGTAAACCATAACTGGGCCCCAAGCCCGAATTCATAAACCAACTGGGCCTCACGCTCAATTTTGTAAACCAACTGGGCCTCTGGCTCAATTCGTAAGCCAATTAGGCCCCATGCCCGATTTCGTAAATCAAATGGGCCTCATGCCCGATTTCGTAACCTAACTAGGCCTCGAGCCCGATTCGTAAATCAACTGGCCCTCGAGCCCGATACGTAAATCACCTGGGCCTCGGGCCCGATACATAAACCAACTAGGCCTCCGACCGGATGCCTTATTAAATCAAATGGACTTCAAGTCCTAGAGTTTGTAAATCAAATGGGTCTCGTGCCCGATTCCATATTTTCAAATCCGAAATCAGTTCACAAACCAATTGGGCTCTTGGCCCGATAACGTGACTAAAATGGACTTCGAGTCCGAGGGTTTCCAAACAAATGGGTCTCATGCCCGAGTTTACCTTTTCAAATCCAAAACCATTTTCAAAATCATAAGCACGTATAATCAGTGTAAAATCGTAAATCTCGATTTATGTGCAAATACGTAAATCACCTCGAAATACGTGAAATCATATAAATCACCAATCCATAATCACCATAATAGAAATAATATCTATAAACCATATAAAACATTTATGCATGTATCACAGTTTAGAAATCAAGGTCCACTCACAAACCGTCCTAAGCTGCCGCCTCAATTTGCGTGCCGTAAGCTTCCCTAGGCTAATCACCGTCACCGGGACTCTCAAACTTGTACAAATCATACTAGAGGGTTACTAACTACTTCATTAACCTCTCATTGAAGCCCCGTAATTTTTTCTATTTTTTAACTATTTTTAAACTTGATCCTAAACCTTCTAACACCCCGAAACATATCGAGACGGTGTCTGATCGACACGAAACCAGTCCCAAAATGTTCGTTACATCGAATAGATAATTTCACATGTTGGAAGTTTCCCCAAAAAGCCCCTCATACCCCCCCCCCCCCCACACGCGGCCTGAACCCCATGCGCGTGAAACCCACGCACCAAACAGTGTCACCCCCTACCTCGCGACAGACCGGGTTCATTAGTTTTGAATCGGACCGAACCGGCGTGATCGGTTCAGTGTCCCAACTCTTTCATTTTCTATCCATTTTTGCCCATTTCAATTCCTAAACCTTCCTCTACTCGTTTCCTATTGATCTAGTCACTTAAAACACGTGAAACACAGACGAAGCCATACCTTCCATAATCAAATAGTGAGCTTGAACTTCAAGCTCAGTTTCTCGTCCTTCTAGTCGTCCATTTCCTTCGAAATCAATCCCCATCAAGTCGTCCTGGTCCCTAGGCCGTGTTAGAATCATTAGGAACTCGAAACAATCCTCCAAAACTCGGTTTCCAATTTTGAAAATAAAATGGGTTCTCAAATCAAACTTACCTCCGCCGTGGACCACCACGTCCCATCATCCCTCAGCCTCTCAGGTCACTCCCTCACTCATGGTCTCTCACACGAGCACCAGGATGATTAATGGTGATGAGGTGCTAGGTGTTATGTGTGTTTGTTTGTTTAGAGAGAAAAGAGGGTGGTGTTCGGGTTTGAGAATGAAAAACAGAGAAGATAATGGCTGATGATCAGATGAGGGAGAAATGAACGGTGGAGATGAGAGAGGGAGGTAGAGATGAATGGCTAGGATGAGAGGTGGGTGGAAAATATATATCTTTTACTACAAGTGGCCCAATCACATTGTATATCCACATTTTAGGGTTGATGACTAATGGGATGAGTTGTCACTCATCCATGGGTCCCACTTAAATATCTGCCCAATCAGATTTTGCCACATAATTCCTTCCTCATAATGCGTGCATAGTCCAATCAAACTTCCCGTGACCATAACTTCTACGTTCGACGTCCGATTTCAACGTGTCACCTGTCTACGGACTCGTGACGTGCCGATCTACATCACGGTCATTGGTCCTCGTACGTTTGACTCCCCGAGTCAAAAGTCAACATTTTACCTAAGACCAAGGGTAAAACGGTCATTCTGCACCGTCCGTTCCGATTTCGCTCAACTAAGCACCGATTAACCTCACTAATCCTTCATTAGTCACTAATTTAATCCCGAAATTCATGACGGGTTGTTACACCGCAACTGAGAAAGCTCACCAAATATATGTTTAAGTTCGTTTGTTCATGCGTGGGCTTCAGTCTATACTGGGTTTCTTCTTAGAACAACATGCCCAATTAACACTTTATTTTGATGCACGATCTTTGCGCACTGTAATTATTGCAAAGATATTCTAATGATTCGTTTGATTTTTGCTCGTGTTCTTTCATTTCAAAAGCTTCGAATCTCACGCCTCTCATTATGACTCCATAGAGCCACACACAACCTTCTATTTAAACTTTTTTCTTTTCCATTATTCTTCACAATTTTCATTAAGATTTTTCTAAAACGCCCAAAGAATCCTTTCTTGTCATAGCTTCGCGCTCAGAGAACTCTAGCCAATCGGTGAACTTAGAGACGATTTGAGTAAGGCTCCAAAGAAAACTGGATGACCTTATCTTTGATAATCACACCCTTGAGCGAAACCTAAAGGAAACGAAAACCCTCTGGCAAAATGACCGCGCTGCTGTAGAGGTATGGGCACGGTCACGAGACGCAATCCTTCAGGATCTCCGAGAAAGGAAGGATGGAACAGAACTAGAGCTTGCATCTATATCTATTGAGGAGAAGAATTGATACATCCAGAACAGGGAAAATGTCCTCTTCACCCTAGAGTGGGTGATGATAGGGATTTTTCTCGTCGTGAGGGAGCCTTTGGACCAATGAGCGCTTCCCTGTTCCCCGTCGCTGATTTTCCCTTTTTTTTTGTAATGTTTTAATTAATGAAATGAGATATCTAGAAATACCCTTCACAATAATTTTGAATTTATTGATGGTCACTGCCATAATCACCTGAGATAAATATGAATTGAACTTATAGCGTTTTGCATCGCTCTTCATTTTACCTTCGATCCGTCATGTCTTGCAGCAGACAAAATTTGCATGGGATTCCCCTCTACTACTATACAAGTATTGAGCAGTGTCTCAAAGATAAGTCTTGAGAGTAGCTGAACACTATTCGAGATTTGGAGCTACAACTCTACAATATTGATATCTCAATTGATGTCCATAAATGTAAAACATGTCGTTAAAAAGAATCTCTGAATGCTCGCGCTGCATCCCTTGAAGGCACCATGATAGAAGCCCAGAATAGTATGTCCCTTCTCGAAAGTGAAATGGCAGAATTTCGCAAAGAGGAAGGAGATATGTTGTGTACTTTTTCTTCCGTGATAGGCAACTTCATCACACACATCATTCGTCGTACAGAGATGGCTTTGCTCATGGTTTTGCAGATTGTAAGGCTAGAAAACCCCATCCTTGGTATTTCTCATATGTAACCTGTTTTTAATGAAATAAAATTTGTGAAAGGCTTACTACCTTTAGATCTAATTTGTGAAGAACTGATGTCGTCTCTTTCAAACAAGTATCTCTGATTTTGCATGTAGCCATCTGCTGACACGTGTCCAGCCTTCAGAGTTCCCAATTCCTTTTTTAAGTTGTACTCTAGCAAGGTTCCCTCCCATCATAGTTCACACCGCCATGCCTCGTAGGTACCCTCGTCTTGTCCTTCAAACTGCTTTGGATTTACTAGCGAATCAAATCACCACGTCTTATCGGATGGTTGAAGACAACATCGACAATATTCGATATTTGCAGATTGAAGTGTTCTTTGGCCAAAAATACAGACTGAAGATTGTGCATGAGAACTTTTGTCCTTTAACCTAAACTAGTCAATATTTCTGGCAGCTGGAATTGAAGTGTGATCTAGAAAATCTATCTCTTCAACAATTGGAAGACAAGCATAGCACCATGAAGATCAGAATAGCAAAAGTTAAAAACATGCTCAAAGATCGAGATCAGGCCCTTGAAACCACCCCCCAAAAAAGTCTTATCGAGATGACGATGATAATTGATATGTTTCTCAGGTGGCTGGTTGACCATTTTCCCCAGGTTGGGCCAAAGAAGAATCGGAGTCTCCTTAACTCGTGTTTTCTCTTAGTTTTCTGTAAGTTTTCCTTTCTATTTATCTAGACCGTCAAGTGCTTTTTCTTTTATGAAGATGTTATTTTGGAACTTCATCCGTGGCAAACATTTTTATAGACCTAGTTTCCTTAGGCCTGTGATGTATGTAGGATTCATTGATCATGAAAGTCGAGCACGAGGCAGGACCTTTCCCATTCCATAGGAAGGATGAATTCAGGTTTAGGCAACTTGTTCGTCGTGACCTTAGCAGGTTGTCCATTTTCATCCTCATCAATCAATCTAATGCTCTCCATCTCGGGATTGTAGAAACTAGCTTCAGATGCTGTAGGGTTTCCCATGAATGGCCTCGTATCCACCTAGATAATTTCCCAGGACCCTCTCCCAGGGGTAGTGCTGTCGGGTTTCCATATGGCAATTCATTGGTGTAGGTTAGAAGGGACACACATACTTTTATGGATCCAATATCTTTCGAGTAAAATGTTGTAGGCTGTAGTGATGTCCACCACAAAGAAAGCCAACATCAACTTCTTGAATCCCATTGTAATCTCCAAGGGTAGAACCCTATGGGTCTTGGTGACAGCTCCACTGAAGTTGGCCATTATAGCCAAAGTTGGCAAACAATATTGTAGTGTCCTATTCATTTTTTTCAACATTTTTACGGGTAGGACATTGATGGAAGCTCCTCCATCTATCATCATATTGTCAATCAGGATGCCTTCAAGGTGAGCTGTAATGAAGATAGGTAGTAGATGATCTGTCATTCCCTTGGTCGGGATGACAAACAGTGACTTCTCTTGACAAAGAGCGACCTTCAGAACAACATCTGGGTCTTCTTCTTTCGGGATCTGAGTTGTTGCCAGGGAAGGCTCATAGATGGAAACATCTCCGATCATTTGGTTGACTTTTTGATACATAACCGATAAATGTTCCAGTATGACTACCACCACACCGATCTCAACATAAGGCTATTGTTCCTTGTTAAACAAGGTAAGTACTTCCATGACTTACAATAGGTCCCTCCAAGTTCCTTTGTTTCTTCTTTGGTCAACTATTGACCATTGCTTCGTTGATTATCGTTCTTAGGTGATTCCCTGCTTGGATCTTTCACCATCTCTGGTTGCTTGCTCTTCAAGGATCTTTGGGGGAAGTTCTCAAACACGAGTCTTTTCCTAAATGTGGAAGAGACTTATGATGTAATGTCGGGTGAGTAGCTTTCTCCTTCTCATCCTCCTTGTTCATTTTAGGAGGGCTGGTTAGCTCTCTTTTGGTTGCTGGAGGTGTTGCTGGTTCTTTAGAAGGTTCTGCCCCTAAGCCCTTCTTGCTATGAAGGTATGGCATGTACTGTCTCTGAATTATTCTTTTGACAGTTTTCCCAACTCCTTGGCTGGCTTTCCGTTCTTGCATGCCAAGTACCACTTTCCCTCCTGGATCGTAGCCTTGAAAGGTCTTTCTATTTCAATGGCCTTGTTGGGAGGAACTGGTTGTTAGTTCTACTGGTTACCTTACCCTCTAGTCCATTGACTATCCTTATGTTCTTGCTCTTTCCTAGTATCTCTTGACTTCTGAGTCTTAGAGCTCTGATAATTTTTTATTTTAGGGACACACAAACCATGTTTCTACTCAGGTATGTCCAAAAGGGTGTCTTCTCGACATTTCCCCTTGTATTCCAACTTCTTCTTAACACCTAGGGATGAGGTCATCAGGACATATTATGTCCTGCATCTATTGCATAATGCTTTCCCGTCTCTATTGGTGGCAGGCGTCAGCTTGGCTTGGCTATTATGTGGTTGTCATCCCTTTGCTGATATGGTCATTTTCTAAGACCAATGGAGATTAACCACACTAACCGATGGTGCTAAGAACATATGGGTATCCATTCCTAGCGGGGCCTTAGGTATAGGCGCTAACGTATGGTAGCCTTGATTGATCAATCTCTATGTGACGACCTAAATCACGAGAAAAGTAAAATTGGGAAAAATTAGGTAAAAATATGATTTTGCCCTTGGGAAAGTTAAAATGTTGACTTTTTACTACATACAACTCTTGGGAATTCCGAGAAGGCCGTTATGATGGTCTCGGGATCCTGAGTTCGTAGACAGGTGACACGCAAAAATCAGATATTGGATGAAAGAGTTACAAGTCAAAATGGTGAAGAGAAAAATGGTAATTTTGCTACCAAGGGCATTTTGTTCATTTTCCTTGAGTGATAAGCCTTAGATGGTTACATTTTTCTAGAAAAATATAGACCCTTCCTTTTATTATCACTTCCAATGACTTGGCATGTGATATATATGAGTGTGTGGTGTGATGTATGGTATTCGATGGGCATGAACCAAAATCCACAAAAACCCCATGAACGACGTTAACTGTGAGGGAAGAAGCACCACATGTAGAGGGAAGGAAATTATGAGTAAGGGAAACAACATAGGGTCACTAGGATGATGAAATGATCCTCAAACTTTAGAAATCACCATGAAACTCGAGAAGAAAAATCTGGGTTTGAGCACCAAGTTGGTTTTTCGACGTAGACTTGAAATTAAGCTCACTGATCACTTTTGAGTGATCAGGTGACCTCAATGAGCCAAACTTCAAAGTTTTGGACGAAGAGACATGGTGGGAGGGTTATTGGAAGCCATGGCCGAAATCCAAAAAGTTCAACACAGGGTGTTAAGGTGAGTTTTTTATGTTTTTAGATCGTAGATCTTCTTCTGGGCACATTTAGATGAAGATAGGTGGTTAAAATAAGAAAATCAAATGTGGGAAGTGGAAGATTTAACCGGGTCATGGTCTTTGGGTTGGCCCACCCGTTTTATATAAAAACAGGTCTGATGCCTTGAGGAAGGAGATGAAGAGTAGCCGCACGTGAGGCCCACGTACAGCCACCTCTAGTGGTGCGTTGGGGGGGGGGGGGGGGGGGGGGTACATAACATGTCATCTAGATAAACATCCAACACAAAAGTTTATCCTTTTGGCGTTACGAATCTAACGGTACAATTTTCTAGGCGATTAGACATCATCTTTAGACAATTTTGAATTTTGGTGGTTTCTGGTATGATTCTAGTTGATTTCACAGAAGTTACTCGATGACAAGTTTTATGAGATTTTTTGGAGCATATGTTCCCGGATTTTGTTTTAATTATAGATTTAGGATGAACAAGGTTTGAGCTATGAAACAAGAGTGCTTTTGATATATTTTTTATTTCCTTATGATTTTCGAATGAATTTCATGGAAAATGCTTTCTATGCACATTTACGAGGCACGTTGTATAGCTTGGTTTTGTGATTAGGCCCTGGTTTCCAAAACAAGGTTTTCGATATGAACTTGATATGTGATATGATTATGTGATTCCTAGATATTAGTGTATTGTGATGTGGTTGTGAATGTATATGAGTAACTCTCCTCGTGATACATGTTGATTGATTTGGTAGTCTCAGACGTCGAGCGGGGCTCCAGTTTCTGAGATTGTGTTGTGATGACTCTGACGCCGAGCTGAGCTCCAGTTCCCAAGTTTGTATGTGGTATGCCTATCAGTAGTGCTGTTGATTGTGTTGATTGATATTGTGCATCGAGGATGGGTTGACTGTGCTATGTATGGATTTATGTGATAATGGATATGGTTCGGTTATGTGGTATTGATGTGAATGACTATCATGTCGGTGTCGTGTTAGTATTTCATGTTGAGTTAGTTTGGTGATTAACAGTTGATTTCTAGTTAAATGCTTTACGGATGTTTTCACGTGTTTTGAGGTCGTAATTATCTTATGTTCCACTGAATTTCTGTAACTTATATGCATGCACAGATTTCTAAAAACGAAGGATAAAATGTTATGTTTCAAACTATGTTTTGAAACTATTTATTTTTGTCCACTCACATGGTTTTCATGATTTTCACAACCCTCCAAGGTCGTTGCACGAAGTTTGGAGCAGATTGAGAGGTAGAGGCATTGGTGATAAGTCAAGTATCCCTTATCTGACAGGCTGAGGGTAATATTGGTATTCTACATTGCTTGTCAAACAGGAGCAGAACTCGGGTACAATTTACAAGGTGTTTTCATGGTTGGGTCTTGTCACTCTAGATGACATCCCTGAACTAAACGTAGTTGGCTGTTGCACCAGGGTCATGTTTGTGAATAGGTTATTGCTTGACATGTGTGGTTTCTGCTTCCGGGCTAGTTATACTAATGACTTAAGGGTAACTGGTCCATTCCCTGGCTCTTAAATTTCGGCTGTGACTATTTCCATCTCATGTTCTTCCTCGAAAGCTTTTGATTCTTCTCTGAGCTCTTGATGCTCCAATTGGTGCACCAGTATTTTACTTCTTTAAAACGGTAGAGTTTTGGAATTGTGCCTCTACCGTTGTTCTTCTTCTAACAGTCTTCCGAACCTAGTTGTTGATACTACTATTTCCTAAAGATCGAAAAAGGTAGAAGCATCAAACTTTTTCCAAAGGGAAAGTCTCAAAGCCTGTTGTGCGATGGCTACCATTTGAGCATTATTGATAAGGAACCTGCATTTCATCTTCATCCTTTTGAACCTAGCAATGAAATCTTCTGTTGTCTCATGCCCACTCTGCCTGAGGGTTGTCAAATCACTAATAGTGACCTCAGGTTCGACTCTGTAGAATTCCTCATGGAACTTAGCCTCGATTTGTTACATCTCATACCAATAATTAGAAACTGAATTGTAGAGGCAATATGCGATTTTTGGATGCCAGTTGGGAGTTGTACTAGCACTAGACAACCTAATCGGGCTAGGCTTGGTGTATCTCGGTTTTTTTTGGGGGAGGGAACACAACTATCAACCCAAAAGATTTACATGCATTAAACCCTTGTTGCATAAGTTAGACTATCCCAATAAATCAAACCCATTTGGGAGCCTAAACACACCCAATGACAGGCCCCAACTCGAATACACAAAATAGTATACTCGGGTCCTGCTCCCGTCTGACAGAAACCTTGCTTGACAAGGAATGACGCACAACCCATTAATTCATGCCTCTGCCTATCGAGCCTTGATCTCCGTGTAGCGACCTTGAAAGGTTACAAAACCAAGAAAACGTGTGCGTGGACAAAAATAAATAATTTTAAAACATAATTTGAAAACAAACATCCTTTACCCTCCATTTTCCAAAAATATGCATGCATATGAATACCAGTTCAAAATCATTTCACTTCGACTTAAAACACAACACAGTTTATCATTCTCGAAGTATGTGAAAACTTATATAAAGCAAGTGTCAATCGGAAAGCCTTCACCAAAAGTCAACTCAAAGCCAACACATAAATCACAATGTCAACGCACCATCTTCTCAATGTCACATATGAAACCACTGCCCCACTGGCAGGTATACCATAAACTCACTCGGGATTTGGAGCTCAGCTAGACGTCTGAGTCATCATAACACAGTCTCAAAAGCCATCGTATCAATCCATACAATCAATCCATAACCAACATTAGTATAGAACTCATCATCAATACATATACACAACATCAATGAACACATCACAAGGTACTACATCAATGATCATATCACAAGTGTGCTACCGGTAGGCCATCACACGCTCACTCAGGATTCGGAGCCCCTAGCTCGACGTCCGAGTCGTCACCACAATATAGTCTCATGATTCAGAGCCCCGGGCTCAACGTATGAGACTCAAATTTAAACCACACAATCACCACTCATCATCCCACCATCACACATCACGCATATCGAGAAACATATGTTCACTTCACATCTCGACAACACATTTCATCCCAACATATCACATCATATATCACATCACAATAAGAACAAGGCCACTTTCCAAACTCAGTAATGCACCAGAATATAACATACCCAATTTCCTCACAAATTATAAAATATTACTCTAATATTCACCAAGGTTCCAAAATTCGTATAACATCTCAATCACATAGCAAAACCACAATCGGAATCTTGGGCCTAAGCCCCAAACACAACTCAAACGCCATTAAGGCTACTTTTGCGAAAAGCTGTTCAGAAAATCATATGAAACCCATAAATATTCCAAATCACATTTTTCATACTATTACCCACATTCCATTTAAAATCAAGTTTGAAACGGCATTCAAAACATAATTTATCGAGACCTCGTAACACGTGCATTAAAATAATGATAAAATATTCATTAAACCATCGAAAGTGCTCAATCACTCAAGGAAGGTGGAACAATCCCTAATAAGATAAAAGTGACACTTTTCACTATCTAATTCATCCAAAAAAAATATCTCCCAAGCCCTAATTACGAAAAGGCCCTTCGTTAAACAAATTACCAAAATGCCCCTACAAGGTTTAGATCAGAAACGTAACTGTTTGATCTCTATTTTCGGCATGCCACCTGTCAACGTAATCAGAAGATTGAGACCTTCGTAACGGCGTTCCTGGAATCGCCAAAAATCATCCTAGTCAAAATGTCAAATTTTTTTTACTTTAACTGATAAAAGTCAACTTTTGACTTCAAGGGTAAAATTGTCATTTCGTCCAAATTTTCCTATTTTATCCTCAACTGAAGGTCTGGGTCCTTACACCCAAAACTATATATGGCCTTATTGTCACTAAATCCTTGACTCTGGCCCAACGTGGAGGCCCAATCTTATTACTGTTTTCACTCACACATCAACACCCATTGAATATTCCTGATCTCATGGGAACCTTCGTCCTTATGCAATCTGCGAGACTATACCCAGAACTTTTGAACACCCCCCCCCCCCCCCCCCCCACCCCACCTCACAGCTCACGAACACAAAAACTTTGCAAACACTGAATCAAACAATGAATTATAGGTCAACCTTCACCTTCTTCCTCTTTGTGACCTCCCATTTCAAACCCAATTCTAACCACTGCACACCATGACTAACCAGCCTTGCGAGTCACTATCACCAGCACTGGGAGACTCTGACCAGGACCCTAATAACTATGACCTGCTTGCCTGATGTTTGAAGGACCGTTGGTCGTGCTTCGTAGACCCGTGAAATGTCTAGACTTAGATGGGAGGACCTGACTTAAGACTCGAATGCAACCCGAAGGGTTGAGCTCGAACTAGGTACTCCTTTGAACCGTAAATCACATTTTCCACTTCGTTTAATCACGGGCCACCTATTGGTGATCTTGTTTTTTTATTTCTGATTCGAGGGGACGTCGACCCAATTTCGACCCAATCAATCTTGAAGGTTTTCCCGGTAGCTTAGAACCTTTTTTATTAGACCATTACAACCTCCATGTGACAAGCTTTCTAACAGGCTACTTGCATGTGAAATCTGAAGAGGCGACAGCGGCTGGAAATTGTTGGGGTCGCTGGAATCTGGAAAAAATAGGTAGTTCTTCGTCCGATTTAAACCCTTTGAAACCTTTTTTCCTACGGCGAGATTAACCCTCGTCTTGCATGCAGCTTTCGAGCCCTTTCGACTTGAGAATGGAACTTCGTTAGTTTCTGGATAAACAAAGACACCACGACGTCGTCACAGGTAATTGAAGGTAGGTTCTCGACTTAAAACTATGATTTCTGAAATCCTTTCATGTTTTCGAGTCGATTGGTGAAAATACAATCAATTTGGGGTTAAATCATAGTCTCCAACACCATGAGCAGCGGTCAGGTCATCGTTCCCGATGAGCATCTGGTGACTGGACTGGCTGTCAAATAGTAACTGACAGCGTTAAGTTCTTACAAAATATGCTAATGTCGTTAGCATATTCCATTTGAAACTAACTATGTTAAAGCGGCCAGTTAGTGGAATATTCCACAGAATATTCTAGGGAATTCCAAGGAATATTCACACACATGTGCGACACACGTGTGGCACTATGATGCACATGTGGCACGTGTGGCACAGTAGCAACACATGCAGAGGAGAGTAACAGATACGTGGGGGCGCGTGGCCATCGTGTGAGGCCTCCTGACGGCACGTGGAGCTTTTTTTTAGCCCACGCCGGTACTTTTCCAGCCCATAAATGGTGCGTAGAGGTGATTTTTGAGTCCCGATAGCGTATAGGTGCTATTTTTTGATCCCCAGAAGCATGTGGGCGCTGTTTTCCTGGGTGTTAGGTAGTTTAGAACCTACTTAAGTCCATATTAGGTGATTCTAGGCCCGTTTTGGGCTACCCTTAAGGGGTTTGACAATTAGAATGATTGTTAAGTTGACTATGACCTTGGTGAATGGTCATCGTAGGGTTGGATTGGTTGGGAGAATGTGACTAGCTTGATTTTTGGCATGATCTGACTCCAAGACTAGAGTGAGCGAACCCCCTTCCCTAAAACTAATTTTATAATGATTTTACTCGCACGTTTTACGATGTTTGTACTTATGATAATTGTTGAGCATGCATGTCTTATTATTTGTTAGTTGTAGTAATTTATCGTGATGCTTGGTTTACGATGCTTACTCGGTTATTCTGGTATACTATGATAAGATAGTTATGCATAGTTGTATGTTATCAAGTCACATGTTGCATTGTATATTAGTCTCTTGGGTATTTTTGAGATAATGTTGGGCCCTACTTAGGAGTCACTGGTGTCTAACACCCATCTGTAGGCTGCAGACCAGTCCTCCATGTGATTGTTCTCCCGCGCTCGGCAGTCCTATCCCCTAGCTCTAGGGGACTCAAGGTGACGGTGGATTGCACCTAGTTCTTCACGTGGTCGAGGTACGCAAGCAAGACACCTAGTTCTGATTTACGACTCTAGAGAAATTTTGATGTGGATTGACATCATCACGTATTTATGGTTTCTGAATGGTTCATCTGTTATATTAATTATTATTAAATAATCGTTATTATCATTTCTCGTATTACGTGCAAGCTTTGTGATGAATAACTTTTGGGATTTTGGATAAAACAAAGGGTTAAAGGTTATTAACTGAAAAATAGTTTTACACTAAAATAATTGCAGGATCCACTCACCCTTGTAGTTTTTTAAACCCCTCAGGACTCGTTATCCTACACGTACTTCGAGGAGGCTCGACTGTTGCTCTAACACTCATTCCCAAGATTAGAGTGAAGTGGCGATGAAATCGGGTGACTATAGGTATTGTGTATTTTATGATCATTTATTGTGTTGTCCATGCTCTAAACTTCCGTTGTTGGGTGAAATGTGATCGATTTTCACCGGTTAGGTTTCACCCGACCTTTCCAAAATGTAACATATTTCAATTAAATGGCTTTCCTCATCTAGATGTCATCATCCAGATGTCAGCCAGCACGCCTCATTTTTTATGTCCTTTTGGACTTTCCAAATCGAGGTGTGTCAATTTGGTATCAGAGCATGGTTCTAGGATGTGTCATTAGTTTCGGACGCTTGATGATCATACTGCCTGATATTGAATGTCAGAGCCACTCCTCGAATAGTTAGTTACGCCATTTGACGTTAGTTATAGTTCATTTACGGTTTGATCGCGAGTTCCCACAAGTAAGATTGGAGTTGGACTTAACTTTTGTCGCCCAAAGTTAAGAGTTTAGTATGATTGTCTTCCGTCAAATTTCCCGTTTGGGTGGTGCTTACGAGCTTGGGGCTCATATGGGTGGTGTGAATGAGTTATTCGATGATGTTTTGTTAAATTCATGGTTAATCAACAAACTCGTTTGATTGTTTGCCTTGTGGCAAAATCTATCGTATCGTCTTGTGTGCTTGATTGACCTTGTTGACCAAAGTATTTGGAAATCGCTACATGAGCACCGATTTGTGAAGTCGTCCTCTTTAGGACTCTAGAATCTTGTTTTGGGATTCTTATGAAGGTTTTTGTAAGTAATCTTATTCATGGGGTTGTGATGCCTTGAAGGCTACTGTGAGGAACATCTCTTGTTTTTCGTGTTCGAGAAACGTTTACCTTGGGATCGAGATCATGACCCATCGTGGATTTCTTATTAAGGATCTTCCAATAGTTCGGGAAACGAACTTCTGAATTACACTCGCATTCGTACTTTAGGGTTTGTGGTCGTTGTGCCATTAGATTAGGAACCATGTCACCGTTTCGTAGTTGTATGATGCAAACTCCGTATTACCAGCCTTGGAAACTTTCCAAATTGCTTGTCTAAATGTTAGTGCTTGACATGTTTTTGTTTTGAGAATCGCTCTAAACAAGGTCACTACCTCTTCGGGTGTTTTAATTGGGTTAACGGATTTTCTACATAACACTTATTACCATTACTTTTGTTTTACTTTTCGCCTGACTTTTTTTATCCAACAAATTATCAGTAATGTGATCGAACCACATTTTGTATTGTGATATATCGTGACGTCGTCTACATTTTCCTAGCTTGGTAAGTGTTCTCTTATGACTTGATTATCAATTGTACTTAATCATGCATTTCTATAACCGGGGACCACGCCTCCTATTTGTTGCTTTTGCTCAAATTATTTCAAAACACAAGTTTTAGAGTCGTTCTCAATAACTACTTTTAACCTTTTCAGAACAGCTCAGTTTCGATAAATTTTATCCCCCGTGGATTTTGTAAACGTTTTTAAATTCCTTAATCTTATATTTTGGTATTTGTGCCACATCTCACGTACTCGATGTTTACCTTACGGTTTTTCCTCATCCATTTTCGGTGATTTACGTTATTTTGTAATTTAGAAAAATTTGAGACTCATCTACTCTTTTTATAAATGAACGTTTTTGGAAAGAAATTTTGGAATCATTGAGTTTTAACTTCTATTTTTAGGAAAAATTCTTTTCATTTAGAGCCATTTTACTTTTTTGGGAAATTTTTCATGTTTTCGGTGTTTTCGGTTGTGAATTGCTTAAATTTGAACTTTGAATCCTTATTTGTGCAAGACACCTTATGATCCCAACTTCCTCTTCTATTTGGGTGTTAACCTACTGGATTTAAAGCTAGTTGCTTCCCGTTACACCCTTTTTTACTCCAAGGCAATGTTCGATTACGTAACCCTTTTAGTAGCAGATTAAATATTATTTGAACCCTTGGTGATTTAGGGTTAGACCTTCCTCTGACGACTTCGATTCGTGCGTCGGGAAGTTATGGGGTTAGTTACCCACGTCTTTCATTGGCTATTAAGATTGTGACGAACCCCTCAATTCTTGGGTACTAGCCTTCTCCCTATTATGGTAAATTCGAGGAATTCACTGTTACGGGATTTTAGAATCACTGATCTTGAATTCAGATTTGAGGCAACCCTTCACTAGACTCGATTTCCTCATTCTATCCTACCTTGATTAGTCTTTTGCTCTTGGATATTAGGTTACTTTTGAGTAATATACACTTAACCCTATCATTGTGTTCCTTACACTAACTCTTGGATCATACGCTTGCGGTGCCTCCGAACCACTTCATGGCTTGAACAGGATTTGCTGAACTTTGTGGATATGTGAACGATTGGACTTTTTTTCCTAATCCTACCTTTGGGCTTGATACTCCAACTTGTAGGGACTGGTTTATTGGATTAGTTGCTTAAGGGAATTGTTCGATCATGTTTGACCATGTTAGTTGGGATCCAAATTCTACCAACTTTCTTACGCACCTAGTCGAATAGGTTATGATGATTTACTCAACCCTCCTTTAATTTGGAGTACAAGCCTGATATTCCTATTTCGCGGTCACCAGTGACAATTTAATCTTAACCTTAAATATATCGATTGAAAGGATGATCTTGAATCAAGTGTTGGAAAACGATCTCCATTTTGTGGTGTAGGAACCTGCCTTAACTCGTACCCTTGTCGTGGGAGAAGACTTTTCGACTAGCATTTGGTGTCGCCGAAGTTGTCTTCTAGACCGGTCAAACTAGTCTTTGACACAAGAACTTTCTTCGACCACGCTTTAGAGACTTTCTAAGATCAGTAGAAGGAATGAGTAGACATGGTGGTCTTAGTACTATAATAAACTTACTTTATCTACTAGTACAGACTTCTGGCTGAAGGATTACAATTGAATGTTAACCTAGGGTAAAGGTTTTGGGTTGTGAGCTCTGAGTGGAAGTTAGACTAATCGACCGGAACTTATACCTCAATTGATAAGGATCCTAGTATGGAGAATTTTCATCACTACCCGCACTTATCACATGGACTGTCACAGGCACCTCTTCAATAGTTTATTGGTGGGGAATTTTTACTCTCTGATTAAGCTGCTAATCTTACTTGGAAACATTTGACTACACTTTGATCCTGAGTTGAAGGGTATCGTTTCGTCACTCCCTTCCTCTTTCAGTGACTGTTTGAGCGGTCCTTTAGATTACCTATCCCTGTATTTCTTTTGTCTCGGTTGCCACTCTAGTTGTGGAGTTACGCTGCTAGCCTTTCGAGTATCCCTCTATTGTTCAAACTAATTGGAAAACAAAACTTGGACGTTCTTGAAATGTATTGAACGAAGATTTATGCATTTTTACGACGGAAGTCATCACATATTACAAGGTAAAGTAAGGGTTTCCTTTGGCGTTATCGCTACACTCAATCCCTTCCGAGAGTTTACCATGTTACAGATGGTGGTTGATTAAGAGTTTTTTACCAATTTGAACTCATGAGTTATAAGGGACCTTACTAGTAATCGATACCTCCTTGTTGAGGTGACAATTCAGGCTTTTCGACTATTGACAAAAATTATAGGGATTGTTAGTTACGAATTTTCAACCTGAGGCTTGTTGCCTTTTCTTCTCCTGAGGACCAAATCGAATCATACGTGTAATTGGTGTCTTCTGTGTCCTTGTGTTGGACCATTGAATTAGAATGATCATTTAACTATGTTAGCTATTCGAGGTACCCTCACACATATGGGCTGCATTTCCATTACCCTTATCACTAGAGATCAGTTGAGTTTACTTATTCCTACCCCTAACTTAGACCACTGTTTAAACGAAGAACTGTACTAGGTTGTCTTTGCACCTCGAGGCCGTTCGAGATTAGCTATCCCAATACCAGTTGGACATCTTAAACCATAGTCTGGGAGAACCGTTACGAAGATCGTAATAGTTGGTGGGTTAGTTTAGACCTCATCAGACCCTTAGGGTTGAGATTCACCATTGCCATCAGGAAGTTCAGGAGGAATCACTGACCTCATGTGAGATGAATTGTCGAGGTCGTTAAATTTGATTAATTCAAAATGAGTTATATTGCAGGACAGTTGGATCATCGAGGTATTTCTTGTACTTTCCTAACTAGAATTGTTGGCGAAAGAAAAATCAACCTACCTTAAGGGGTTCAATATCCTTCAAGGAAAAGACTAACCGTTGATTGAGGGATTCATACATAGCATTCATGAAACTATTCATGAATCATCTTATTTATTGCATCATATGAGAGAAATGTTTGGAGATTACTTGTGATAAATGAAGTGGCACACCGATACCTTGATGATTGAGAAATAACGAATCCTTTGACAAAACACATTCCTATTAGACCCCGCGACGAAGTTGAACTGTAATTATGGAGGTAACAGACCATTTTTGGATGCCTGTTGGGAGTTGTATCTTTGACCGACATTAATCAAATTACGGGGACGAATAATTAGAAACCACATTTTCTAAATTCCCATTTTACCTGTAACGACCCGTCTCGAATTCCTAGATTAGATTAGTAACTAATCACGATTAGTGAGGCTAATCCGTGATTAGTTAGGCGAAATCGGACGAACGATGCAAAATGACCGTTTTGCCCCTGGCCATGGCAAAACATTGACTTTTCATTTGGGCGATCAAATGGACTTTGACCGATGACCGTGATGTAGTTCGTGACGTCACGAGTTCATAGACAGGTGACACGTTCAAATCCGACGTTCGAGGAGGAAGTTATGACGTTCGGAAGTTTAGGGGCATTTTGGTAATTTTAGTTAAAAGGAGCAAATAGTTGACTTTTGGACCGAGATGTCTGATTGGCCTAGGGCCGAGGACCGTTACGTAGATCGGGACGATACGAATCCATAGACAGGCGGCACGTCGAATTTGGACGTTCGACGGCGAAGTTACGGTTCACGGAAGTTCAAGTGCACTATTGCACGAATCACGAAACAAGTTAACTTTTGGACTCTAGTGGGGCCCAGATATTTAATGGAGGCCCAATGGATGAGTGACAAGTGTCACCCATCCACAGGCCACCCTTATATCTTCATGCACCGACCATTTTCCCTATTCAAACTCAAATACCCGATCTCACCATTTCTCTCCATCTCTGTGCAACCCAAAACCCATTCAACCCTTACCCAATGATAATGACTGAGACCAGAGATGGAAGGGAGGACAGGAGGAAGTGGTGGTCGGCCCAGGATGGCGCCACCGTGCACGGCTGAGCTCAAAACCCGAAAGGTTCACAGTTAGGCCATTTTCCCCCTTTAAATCGATTTGTGCATTATGGTTGGTTTTTAATGGTTTTAATGAACTAAATGGGTCATTAGGATTGTGTTAGGACGATTTTAGGAAGATAGGGACGGCTGTGAAGCCATGAGTGCATTTTGAGAAGCTTGAACCGTATGGTTCAAAGATTAAACCATGGGTTTTATACAGTTTTAGGTGGTTTTAATGATTGGAAATGATAGGGAATAAAGAAATTGGAATTATAGGATTAATTAGGGTTGAAATCGGACCAAAATAGGGGAGGGAAACCACTGAACCGGTCACGTCAGTTCAGCACAGTGCGTGAACAGTAAAACCGGTTCAGCTGGAGGTTAGTGACGATTAATAGTATTTTGTACCTTCTTGGGGCACGTGAGGGCGTGTGAACAGTAATTTGGGGAAGTATTCAACATATGAAATAATCTATTCGATGTAACGAACATTTTGGGACTGGTCTCGTGTCAATCGGACATCGTTTCGATAGGTTTCGGGGTGTCCGAAGGTTTAGGTTCTGACAGGACCCATCCCAATCCCCCCGGATTAGTGCGGGATGACCCTGCTCCCGTCTGACACGAAGTGTCAGACAAGGGATATTTCCGACCTTTGCCCTCCCGGGCTATCAGAGTACGCCAGGATCCGGAGGAGGCATGTGATATCTCGGTCTTTGCTACAGTCCACATCCGATGTCAACCTGAAGGGCAGTCAAAACATTAAAAACTGTGAGTGGACAAAACAAGAGTTTATAAAAACATTTAATAAGAAGACATTTGTACCCTCCACTAAAAAGCATGCATGCATTCGAAAACCATTTATCCAAAACAAACCATATGTGGGACTAAGCCCAAAGTAGATATAAACCAAGGTCGAAAGGACCACAATAAAAACGACCATACGGCCACTGCCCAAATCCATAAGGGACTCGGCCCCAAACCATAAAGAAACCAAGTACACGAGCCACTGCTCAAATCCTGTGCACACCTGTGCACACCACATATCATATATCATATATACATATAAGTCACACAACCAATCCTGTCACGGTATCCAAAGCTACGCGCGTTCTACCCGGGTCTCAATCCGAGTCATCTCAAAGTCAAGGTCAATGTCCGCAGACCACTGACCCTACCCGAGGTAATAGTAACCATAGCCTTCCTGAGAGTAAGGAACCCAACTGGGGGGTGACTCCACTCAGTCGGTGTTCCGTGACTACTCTGGGGTCCACCCAGGCCAACGACCCTCCCCGGAGGAGATAATAGAAGTAAAGGAAGGTAGATGAATATATATATACATAACATAAACATTCATGACCGGTTCCCCTGAACTGTCATGATCCATAATATCCATAATCAGATAACATGCCGATTCCCATAAACCGTCATGTACCGTAATAACATAACAAGGGTTCATGCCGATTCCCATAAACCGCCATGAACCACGATACCATAACAACGGTTCATGCCGGTTCCCATAAACCGTCATGAACTTGGGAATCCATTTAAGGTTCCCTGACCTGAAATCAAAACCGTAAAGTAGCTTGGGTCTCGTACCCGAACATAGGACATCAGTTGGGCACCGTGCCCGAAATCTGAGGTCATATGCCCGAGACAAAACCAAATGGGTCTCATATCCGAGTTTATCCTTTTGAAATTCAAATCCAGTTCATTTAAATCAATACAGAAATACAGACCCGTACAAACACCGTATAAGGCCGAAACCTTGAAATACGTGCTTATACGTAACCACATACAAATGCACCCATGGCATTACAAACAAGCATTTAAAACATATAATAAACATTTATGCATGCACCAATTTAGAAAATAATGTCCACTCACAGACCGTCCGAGCTGCCGCCTCGATTTGCGTGCCATACGGCTCCCCGAGCCGATCACCGTCACCGGGACTCCCAAACCTGTCCAAATCGTAATAGAAGGTTACTAACTACTTAATTAACCTCCCACTAAAGCCCCGTAATTTTTCCGTATTTTTAACTATTTTTAATCCCGAACCTAAACCTTCCGATGCCCCGAAACATATCGAGACGGTGTCCGATCGACACAAAACCAGTCCCAAAATGTTCGTTACATCGAATAGAAGATTTCGTATGTTGGAACCTTCCCCAGATTCCCTACCACGCGCCCTCACGCGCCGCCTGAAGTGGCTACACGTGGGCTTCACGCGCCGCTACAGTACATGCTGACGTCATCGCTGACGTCAGCATGACGTCATCACTGACAGCCTCTGACAGTGACACGTGTCACGCTCCCATTGGCCCACTGTCTGACATGTCAGTCTGACATTGTCAGATCTGACATGATGACGTCATCCCTGACATGATGACGTCATCAGGATGACGTCATCAGTCATCCCTGCCTCCTTGCGGGTCGACCCGAATGACTGCAACCGGGTCGCCGTGACCCGCGGCTTGACCCGGCCGGTTCTCCGCCGTCCGGCCACCAAAACCGTTCCCGTTTGTCCCATTTTCATCCTCTAATCCTAACCTAGGGTTCTATGACCTTAAAATGGAAGGAAAACACCGAAAACCATACCTTCGAGTTTGGCCATGGCGGCCGTGCATTCCTCCGCCGTTCACGGCCGTTACAGACCATCTAAGCCTTCGAAAACAATCCTAAAAGAACCCTAAGACCTCTAGGAACATTTCCCAATCCCTAGATTTGATTAAAACACAACAAAAATCAATTTCCAATTTTTGAAAGAAAACTCACCCACGGGTTCTCTCTCCCCGCCGGGTCCTCCGCCGTGGCTGGTCGTGGCCTGCCATCCCCAGCCTCTTTCCACCACCTCACGGTCATGTTCAGCTCGCACAAGAAATGAATAGTGATGGTGTGTGTGTGTTTTGGGTTTTTGAAGAAAATGAAGAAAATGGAGGATTATGGGTTATGGGGTTCGGGTTTGAGGATGAACAAAGAAGAGTGATGGCTGATGAAAGGGAGATAGGATGGATGGTGTGGATTTAAGGATGAATTGAAATGGATGGCCAAGATTGAATGGTGGGTGGGTTTGGTTAAAAAAATTAATTAAATAATATTATTTTATTATATAGATCCACATTTTGGGGGATCAAGTCAATGGGATGAGTGACACTTGTCACTCATCCATGGGGCCCACCAAAATATCCACCCAATCAGATTTCGCCAAAACGTCTCCGTCTCGAAGTTCGTGCATAGTGAAATCGAACTTCCGTGACCCATAACTCTCCCGTTCGAAGTCTGATTTCAGTGTGTCGCCTGCCTATGGATTCGTATCGTCCTTATCTACGTAACGGTCTTCGGCCCTCGGCCATCAGACCTTTTGGTCAAAAAGTCAACATTTGACCCCATTTAACAAAAATTACCAAAATGCCCCTAAACTTCCGAACGTCATAACTTCCTCCACGAACGTCGGAATTGAACGTGCCACCTGTCTATGAACTCGTGACGTCACGAACTACGTCACGGTCATCGGTCAAAGTCCATTTGACCGCCCGATTGAAAAGTCAACGTTTTACCACCATCAGGGGCAAAACGGTCATTTCGCATCGTTCGTCCGATTTCGCTCTACTAATCACGAATTAGCCTCACTAATCGTGATTAGTCACTAATCTAATCATGGAATTTGGGACGGGTCGTTACAACCTTCCCTCCTTAATTAATTTCGTCCTCGAAATTCCAACTGACTTAATTCCAACCGTTCTTCCCTCCTTAATTAGTTTCGTTCTCGACACTCCAACTATCTTGATTCCACATCCACCTCGTGGAAATAATTCGATCTCCTGACACGTGTACACTAGTACACCCACTAACCAGAATAATACTTACTCGTCTGCAGCCAGACGTACCACTAACACCCACGTCGTATCGACTACACTCGACCACGTCGAATGACCGTAGTCGTACGCTCCGAACTGACACCACTTGTCAGATCTACCATTTCGTTGACACAACAACTCGACGGTTCCTTACTAAATCTCCACTCAACGATCCACGCTGACACATCTGACAAACTGCCACCACTTGACAGTCGCCAGTCAAAAACTGATATGACACACACTCGTGGTTAGACTAACCACAAGCATTTCACTCGACCTGTGTGTAACTAGACCCATCAGAAATACCATGACCCTCTGCACAGTATCCAATGTCCAGTCCACGGCCTCAACTAATCCGATGGTATCGGAACCAATCCGACTACCAATACGCTCTCCAACGCAACACCGGTATCTCCTGTATATCGTCACCAGGCACGACAAGTCTGCCTAGTATCGTACCTTGAACAACGTACAAGGTACGTACATCTACCCATCAATCAGACTACAACCACCTAGGTCATAGCCAATCACGTTTCTACGATGGAGTCCATTTATCCAATCTAGTATTAGACAAATCGAAACTCCGACCCATTATTTATTTCCAAATCCGAATCTGAATCCGCAATTTCGTAAGAAATCCCAAATCCAAACCCAGAAGTCGTATCCATATCCATGTTCAAATTCGAATCCGAAATCATTATTCCGTAAGCTTGCATTTGGAATAACCATTCCGAACCCAAATCCATAAAAGAAAATCTACAGTCAAGCTCTAGACTCAAATCCTGAATCGTCACCCAGAATCCGATTCCAAAACCCAAATACAGAAATCCTCTTTCAAATTCCAAAATCAAATCCTGAATCGTCATCTAGAAATCTGATTCCAAAACCTGAAATCTCGTTCTAGTCTACCGAGACGCACCATATTCGAACCTATCGGATACCTGCTCCACCGATTACCACATTGCCATCGATTGACTTCATAGGGACGCCAATCCCAATATCGACACATCTCTAAGACTGACCATATCCGACCACGTCGGAAAACTACTCATCGGACAACTACTCAGGCGAGTAGTAAACCATATGGGATTTACCTCGAAAAGAAGTTCAGTCCCAACATGCCCCACTCAAACATCCAAGTATGAGCGATAAACTATCCACCTATCTGGATATCCAAATCATGATCCAGATCCAACACTACGTCAACCGACCATAGACGTCAAGATCCCCGATCGTCACGACGTCCAAAGTCCTCAACCCTTTCCCACATCTAAATAGATTAGTCAACGACGAGACACGCCGAGACTGTGGGTTCTCACTGATTACCTCGTATCGATCCTTGTCATTCCACCGAGGAAAAATCAAGAATGATCGAATAACCCATCCTACGTGAATGCAACCAAAACCCCGTTGCACTCACCACGCCACGTAATCCAACATCGTCTGCCACCAAGCAGAAAATGAGAAATCTGAGTCACCTAATACACGATCAGTGTACTAGTGACAACCAACAACATCTACATCATCAACATCATCTACCACCACAAATTATGGTAGGACCTGAGAAGTCACCCTAAGGACTTCGAAATACTCATTACCGATGCGGAAAACCCGCATTCCACTTGTCACCTCAATCGCAACCTCTCGCGATTTCGAAGTTCCAACAAGATTGGAAACAACGTACTTGGACATCATCTACGTGTCCATTACCAGTTTAACTTTATCCGTGATCCACTCTCGAACCACAAATGCCGAACGTATGCCCATCACGACGGATGTCACATCCCGATTCGTAATTCATCGTCATCACGATCACCGGCACCAGCGCTAGTATCAGCGCCAGCCCACAATACTATCGGTACACGCAACCAGCATCAGTATCGGCACACCATGTGCAAAACTGACAACCCTGGATCTCTGCTCATACCGAGCGACGATCCGGTACCTCAACTCGTATTGGAGAAACTCAGCCTCCCTCGTACCTAACAACTTTGAGTACAGTCATCCCGACAACTCATAAGAGAAAAGGAAACGTTCCCTGAACGTCCCCGATTCCCAACAACCATAGCTACAACCACTCTCGGTAGTAGTGCCTTCCACAGGCTCGTGCAGACCTAACTACCAGACCTCGCTATATCCAGACTCCGTATCCAACGGAATCAATCGCCCGTACCAACTACTCTGTATCCCACTCAGGGATTCCATTGACAAGTACCAACCCTGGAAACCTGTCCAACCAAACTCTAACCAGTCGCAACTCGACTAACCCAATGTCGTCTACCAGGTCACCCGCGACCTTAGTTGCACCAACCCACAACTGAAGTAGCAAGACAACCAACTCGGTCTAACCGATACGTACAACCCTGACTGCGAAGTGCAGTCCCAACACAAGCTGACATGACTAGACCGACTAACGAATCCAAATCCGAATAGTCGTCCAAGTCAAACCACTCGTCAACTCACATTTCCGAACCATACACATCCTACCTTGGGATTCCACGATTACACCAAGGGTCATTCTGAACCCAACTGCGAAAAGCAGTAAAATCGACAATCCGACCGGCCCCGCGGTCCGACATCGTAAAGACGTCAATCCAGTCCTACTGTCAATCCAACTAGGATTCCTCGAATCCGGCTGCTAACTGCCGACAGCAGTAAATCCATCTAGCCCAACCAAAGTCCGAACATCGGATGGTCATAATTCCCAACCAGTCGTCGGAACCGATCCTACGACATCGTGAAGACGATCCCAACTAACCATCTCACGATCAAAATCTATAAGAATACGTTTATCCCTTTGTAGGGTCCCACACTGTCATCCACGACAAAACTATGGCAACCCCGGCATCGAATTCCGAACCAAGACGTTCCACGATTCAATCCTACTAACTATCGTACCGGCACCCCAACAATCAGGTTGACCACGAACTGCAGCCCCTTGAGATATCACATCCTCGACCTGCGTACATACTCCAAGAGCTACACGGTTGCTCGAATAGAGACAACCCCGCTCTGATACCACGTTGACAGGACCCATCCCAATCCCCCCGGATTAGTGCGGGATGACCCTGCTCCCGTCTGACACGAAGTATCAGACAAGGGATATTTCTGACCTTTGCCCTCCTGGGCTATCAGAGTACGCCAGGATCTGGAGGAGGCATGTGATATCTCGGTCTCTGCTACAGTTCACATCCGATGTCAACCTGAAGGGCAGTCAAAACATTAAAAACTGTGAGTGGACAAAACAAGAGTTTATAAAAACATTTAATAAGAAGACATTTGTACCCTCCACTAAAAAGCATGCATGCATTCGAAAACCATTTATCCAAAACAAACCATATGTGGGACTAAGCCCAAAGCAGATATAAACCAAGGTCGAAAGGACCACAATAAAAAAGACCATACGGCCACTGCCCAAATCCATAACGGACTCGGCCCCAAACCATAAAGAAACCAAGTACACGAGCCACTGCTCAAATCCTATGCACACCTGTGCACACCACATATCATATATCATATATACATATAAGTCACACAACCAATCCTGTCACGGTATCCAAAGCTACGCGCGTGCTACCCGGGTCTCAATCCGAGTCATCTCAAAGTCAAGGTCAATGTCTGCAGACCACTGACCCTACCCGAGGTAATAGTAACCATAGCCTTCCTGAGAGTAAGGAACCCAACTGGGGGTGACTCCACTCAGTCGGTGCTCCGTGACTACTCCGGGGTCCACCCAGGCCAACGACCCTCCCCGGAGGAGATAATAGAAGTAAAGGAAGGTAGATGAACATATATATACATAACATAAACATTCATGACCGGTTCCCCTGAACCGTCATGATCCATAATATCCATAATCAGATAACATGCCGGTTCCCATAAACCGTCATGTACCGTAATAACATAACAAGGGTTCATGCCGGTTCCCATAAACCGCCATGAACCACGATACCATAACAACGGTTCATGCCGGTTCCCATAAACCGTCGTGAACCTGGGAATCCATTTAAGGTTCCTTGACCTGAAATCAAAACCGTAAAGTAGCTTGGGTCTCGTACCCGAACATAGGACATCAGTTGGGCACCGTGCCCGAAATCTGAGGTCATATGCCCGAGACAAAACCAAATGGGTCTCATACCCGATTTTATCCTTTTGAAATTCAAATCCAGTTCATTTAAATCAATACAGAAATACAGACCCGTACAAACACCGTATAAGGCCGAAACCTTGAAATACGTGCTTATACGTAACCACATACAAATGCACCCATGGCATTACAAACAAGCATTTAAAACATATAATAAACATTTATGCATGCACCAATTTAGAAAACAAGGTCCACTCACAGACCGTCCGAGCTGCCGCCTCGATTTGCATGCCATACGGCTCCCCGAGCCGATCACCATCACCGGGACTCCCAAACCTGTCCAAATCGTAATAGAAGGTTACTAACTACTTAATTAACCTCCCACTAAAGCCCCGTAATTTTTCCGTATTTTTAACTATTTTTAATCCCGAACCTAAACCTTCCGATGCCCCGAAACATATCGAGACGGTGTCCGATCGACACAAAAACAGTCCCAAAATGTTCGTTACATCGAATAGAAGATTTCGTATGTTGGAACCTTCCCCAGATTCCCTACCACGCGCCCTCACGCGCCGCCTGAAGTGGCTACACGTGGGCTTCACGCGCCGCTACAGTACATGCTGACGTCATCGCTGACGTCAGCATGACGTCATCACTGACAGCCCCTGACAGTGACACGTGTCACGCTCCCATTGGCCCACTGTCTAACATGTTAGTCTGACATTGTCAGATCTGACATGATGACGTCATCCCTGATGACGTCATCAGTCATCCCTGCCTCCTCGCGGGTCGACCCGAATGACTGCAACTGGGTCGCCGTGACCCGCGGCTTGACCCGGCCGGTTCCCCACCGTCCGGCCACCAAAACCGTTCCCGTTTGTCCCATTTTCATCCTCTAATCCTAACCTAGGGTTCTATGACCTTAAAATGGAAGGAAAACACCGAAAACCATACCTTCGAGTTTGGCCATGGCGGCCGTGCATTCCTCCGCCGTTCACGGCCGTTACAAACTATCTAAGCCTTCGAAAACAATCCTAAAAGAACCCTAAGACCTCTAGGAACATTTCCCAATCCCTAGATTTGATTAAAACACAACAAAAATCAATTTCCAATTTTTGAAAGAAAACTCACCCACGGGTTCTCTCTCCCCGCCGTGTCCTCCGCCGTGGTTGGCCGTGGCCTGCCATCCCCAGCCTCTTTCCACCACCTCACGGTCATGTTCAGCTTGCACAAGCAATGAATGGTGATGGTGTGTGTGTGTTTTGGGTTTTTGAAGAAAATGAAGAAAATGGAGGATTATGGGTTATGGGGTTCGGGTTTGAGGATGAACAAAGAAGAGTGATGGCTGATGAGAGGGAGATAGGATGGATGGTGTGGATTTAAGGATGAATTGAATTGGATGGCCAAGATTGAATGGTGGGTGGGTTTGGTTAAAAAAATTAATTAAATAATATTATTTTATTATATAGATCCACATTTTGGGGGATCAAGTCAACGGGATGAGTGACACTTGTCACTCATCCATGGGGCCCACCAAAATATCCACCCAATCAGATTTCGCCAAAACGTCTCCCTCTCGAAGTTCGTGCATAGTGAAATCGAACTTCCGTGACCCATAACTCTCCCGTTCGAAGTCCGATTTCAGTGTACCGCCTTCCTATGGATTCGTATCGTCCTTATCTACGTAACGGTCTTCGGCCCTCGGCCATCAGACCTTTTGGTCAAAAAGTCAACATTTGACCCCATTTAACCAAAATTACCAAAATGCCCCTAAACTTCCGAACGTCATAACTTCCTCCACGAACGTCGGAATTGAACGTGCCACCTGTCTATGAACTCGTGACGTCACGAACTACGTCACGGTCATCGGTCAAAGTCCATTTGATCGCCCGATTGAAAAGTCAACGTTTTGCCACCATTAGGGGCAAAACGATCATTTCGCATCGTTCGTCCGATTTCGCTCTACTAATTACGAATTAGCCTCACTAATCGTGATTAGTCACTAATCTAATCATGGAATTTGGGACGGGTGGTTACAGGTTCGGGATTAAAAATAGTTAAAAATGTCAGAAAATTACGGGGATTTAGAAGGAGGTTAATTAAGTAGTTAGTAACCTTATATTACAATTTGGATAGGTTTGGGAGTCCCGGTGGCGATGATTTTCCCGGTGATGCTTACGGCACGCAAACCGAGGCGGCAGCATAGGACGGTCTGTGAGTGTTCCTTGATTTCTAAACTGTGATGCATGCATAAATGTTTTATATGGATTATGAATGTGATTTGATGATGTTGATTTGGATATTTTTGAATTATATGGTTTCACGTATTTCGAGGCGATTTACGTGCTTGCACGTAAATCGAGATTTTTCAGTTTTACTCTAATTTCCATTCTTATGGTTTTGGAAATAGTTTAATGAAATGATTTTGGATTTGAAAAGGTAAACTCGGGTTCGAGACCCATTTGATTTACGGAATAGGGCACGAGGCCCAGTTGGTTTACCTTTCGGACCGGGGGTCCAGTTTGTATGTGGATTCGAGCCTAGGGCCTAGTTATGTATTACAAAGGGTTTTTATGGTTCATGACGGTTTATGGGAACCGGCATGAACCCTTGATTTGGTTTTTACGGATTATGACAGTTTATGGGAACCGACATGAATCCTTGAAATGGCTTTACGGGTCATGACAGTTTATGGGAACCGGCATGAACCCATGAAAGGATTTTATGGATTATGACGGCTTATGGGGGCCGGGCATGAATCCTGGAAAGATTTAAAGAATGATTTCAAAAGGTTTTTCATATGGCATCCCTTATATATGATTGTCTCCTCCGGGGAGGGTCGTTGGCCTGGGTGGATCCCGGAGTAGTCACAGAGCACTGACTGAGTGGAGTCACCCCCCATTTGGGTTCCTTACTCTCAGGATGGGCATGGTTTGTTACCTCTAGGGAGGGTCATTGATCTACGGACATTGACCTGGGTGGATCCTGGAGAGAGTTGGGTTTGACACCCCGGTTAGCACGCGCGTAGCTCTATTTTACCGTGATAAGTTCTTGGATATGAAATATAATGGATAAATATGATTTCAAGTGGTTTGGTAAATTGTGTTTTATGATTAGAAATGGATTTGGGCTGAGATACCACATATGTTTATGATGTTATGGTTTTCTGTAAATGGTTTTGGGCAGGAGCCCGTGTGACTTGTATTTACGGAACTTGGGGTTGTGACCCTAATTATGGTTGTTTAAACATATGTATTTGGATAAATGGTTTTACTATGCATGCATGCTTTTTAGTGAAGGGTATAAAGGTCTTTGATGAAATATGTTTTTATAAACTTTTGTTTTGTCTACTCACAGCTTTTAATGTTTTTAATACCCTTCAGGTTGGATATGATGTGGACTGTAGCAAAGACCGAGATATCACATGCCTCCTCCGGATCCTGGCGTACTCTGATAGCCCGGGAGGGCAAAGGTCAGAAATATCCCTTGTCTAACACTTCGTGTCAGACGGGAGCATGGTCATCCCGCGTTAATCCCAGGGGGATTGGGATGGGTCCTGTCATTACCCCTAGCTATGCAACTCGAATTTTTAATTGTACTAGTGCTAGACAACCTAATCGGGTTGGGCTTCGTGTATCTCGGTTCTTTGGGGGGGGGGGGGGGCGGGGGAGGGGGGAGGGGGGACTCTCAACCCAAATGCTTGATGTGCATTAAGGCCCTTGTTGCATCGGTTACACTATCCCAATAAATCAAGCCCATTTGGGAGCCCAAGCACACCTAAAACTATTTATGGCCTCATTGAGAATAAATCCTTGACTCTGGCCCAGCGTGGAGGCCCAATCTCCCTACTGTTGTCACTCACACATCAACACCCATTGAACATTATCGATCTCACGAGCACCTTCACCCTTGTGCAAATCGTGAGATTGTACCCAGAAACTTTGAAACCTCCCACGGCTCACGAACACCAAACCCTTGCAAACATTGAATCAAATAATGAATGATGGGCTAACCTTCACCTCCTTCCTCACCGTGGCCTCCCCTTTCAAACCCAGGCCGAACCACTGCACACCATAACCAACGAGCCTTACGAGTCATTGTCACCAACGCTGGGAGACTCTAACCAGGACCACAATAATTGCGACCTGCTTGCTTGATGCTTGAACGACCATTGGTCGTGCTTTGTAAAGCTGTGAACTGTCATGACTTCGTTGGGAGAACCTAACCCAACTCAGGACCCTAATGCAACCCAAAGGGTTGAGCTCGAACCAGGTACGCCTTCACGGGGGAGCTATTGGTGATCGTGTGTTGTGATTTCTGATGCGAGGGGACATTGACCCAGTTTTGACCTGATTTCGACCCAATCGGAATTGAAGGTTTTCTAGGTAGCTTCCAACATTTTTTATTAGACCATTATACCCTCTGTGTGATGAGCTTTCTAACGAGCTATTTGTATGTAGAATCTGAGGCGGCAACAACGGTGGCGATAGCGGCTAGAAATCGCTGGGGTCACGAGAATTTGGGAGAATAGGTAGTTCTTCGACTGAGTTAATGTAACGACCTGCCCCGAATTCCTAGATTAGATTAGTAACTAATCACAATTAGTGAGACTAATCAGTGATTAGTTAAGCGAAATCAGACGAACGATGCAAAATGACCGTTTTGCTCCTAGCGTGGGTAAAACGTTGACTTTTCATTCAGGCGGTCAAATGGACTTTGACCGATGACCGTGACGTAGTTCCTGACGTTACGAGTTCATAGACAGGTGGCACGTTCAATTCCGACGATCGAGGAAGAAGTTATGACGTTCGGAAGTTTAAGGGCATTTTGGTTAAAAAGGGGCAAATGTCGACTTTTTGACTGGGATGTCCGATGGCCGAGGGCCGAGGGCCATTACGTAGATCGGGACGATACGAATCCGTAGGCAGGCGGCACGCTGAAATCGTACTTCGAACGGAGAAGTTATAGGTCACAGAAGTTCGATTTCACTATGCACGTACTTCGAGACGGTGATGATTTGGCAAAATCTGATTGGGCAAGATATTTTCAGTGGGTCCCATGGATGAGTGACAAGTGTCACTCATCCCATTGGTCCAAACCCCTAAAAAGGGGATCTCACTTAATTAAATAATGTTATTTAATTAATTTTATAATTAAACTTTGTAAGCACTCCATCTAGCCATCCATTTCAATTTCATCATTAAATCTACACCATCCATCTAACCTATCTCACTTCTCTCATCAGCCATCAACTATCATCTTCATTCTTCATTTTCCCTCACAAACTCGAACCACATAACCCTTGTTCTTCATTCTCCATTTTTTCTTCAAAGCACACCCCACATCTCACCACCATGAACCTGTATGCCGTGTGTGACCGTGAGGGAGGAATGAGAGACTGTGACAGCGAGCCACGGTGGTGGACGGCGGAGAAAGGCCACGGCAAAGGTAACCCAAGACCTTTCCATGGTGTTTCAAGTTTCATTTTGTGTTCTAGACGTTAGAGGCTGTGTTGGTTAATGGGGGTGACGTCTATTGAGTCTGTAGGGAGGTCTAGGGATGGTTGTGGACAGCAGGAAGTGGCTGAGCCAAGATAGGGTTTGATGTTAGGAGTATATTAGGATTAAAATGGGATGAAATGGACTGAAAACGGACCGGATTGGGCCTTGAACCGGTTCGGCCCGGCCCAAGTTGCAGGAAAACCGGTTTACCATTGTAGGAGAAGATGAACAGTGCTTTGGGCCTTCTTGGGGCGCGTGAGGGTGCGTGGCCCATAATTTGGGGAAGTGTTCAACATGTGAAATCTTCTATTCGATGTAACGAACATTTTGGGACTAGTTTCGTGTCAATCAAACATCGTTTCGATAGGTTTTGGGGTGTTGTAAGGTTTAGGATCGGTTTAAAAATAGTTAAAAGTTCGGGAAAATTACGGGGATTTGGTAGGAGGTTAATTAAGTAGTTAGTAACCTTCTATTACGATTTGGACAGGTTTGGGAGTCCCGATGATGGTGATTGGCTCGGAGAGCCGTATGACACGCAAATCGAGGCGGCAGCTCGGACGGTCTGTGAGTGGACCTTGTTTTCTAATTTGGTGCATGCATAAATGTTTATTATATGGTTTAAATACTTGTTTGTGATGCCATGAGTGTATTTGGATGTGTGGTTACGTATAAGCACGTATTTCGAGGTTTCGGCCCTATACGGTGCCTATACGGGTCTGTATGTCTTTCTTGGTCTAAATGAAATGGTTTTGGATTTCTAAAAGGATAAACTCGGGTATGAGACCCATTTGGTTTAGTCTCGGGCATATGACTCTAGTTACGACCTACGGGTCTAAATCGTGGTCGCGACGGGTGCTATGTGCACGGCGATCGACGACACGACGCTCACCTCCGGATTGGGATGTGTTCCTTCCGGAGAGGTCACGATGCACGATTCGTGGTCAGGCAGCCTGGGGAGGTTCTACTTCGGAGTGCTGACGGTTCAAGATAGCAATCGGTGAGGAGTGCACCATGATCTTGTGGTGGTCGCGTCAGTTGATTTGTTCACGACGACATACCAGGATTGATGGCGGTCCTGGATGGATGGTTGCACGCATCACTATGATCGGAGTAGTGACTGGCCCTTAGATATCGGGCACGGTGCCCAGCTGATGTCATATGTTCGGGTACGAGACCCAGTTACTTTACGGTTTATGATTTCGGGTCAGGGACCCTAGATGGATTTCCAAGTTCATGACGGTTTACGGGAACCGGCGTGAACTCTGGAAAGGTCATTGTGGTTCAGGACGGTTTATGGGAACCGGCATGAACCTTTGTCAGGTCATTCTAGTTCATGACGGTTTATGGGAACCGGCATGAACCCTGTTTAATGGATGTTATGGATCATGACGGTTCAGGGGAACCGGGCATGAATGTTTATGTTATGTATATATATGTTCATATACCTTCCTTTACTTGTTCTATTATCTCCTCCGGGGAGGGTCGTTGGCCTGGGTGGACCCCGGAGTAATCACGGAGCCCTGACTGAGTGGGAGTTGCCCCGTTGGGTGCCTTACTCTCAGGAAGGCTGGTACTATAACCTCGGGTAGGGTCGGTGGTCTACGGACATTGACCTTATCTTTGAGAAGACTTGGGTTTGAGACCCCGGGTAGCACGCGCGTAGCTTTGGAAACCGTGACAGGATTGGTTGTGTGGATTATATGTGTATGTGATATAAATATGATATATATGATATGTGGATACAAGATTTGGGCAGGGGCTCGTGTACTTGGTTTCTTATTGGTTTCTTATGATTTGGGCCGAGTCCCTTATGGATTTGGGTAGTGGCCCGTATGGTCGTTTTCATTATGGTTCTTTCAATCTTGGTTTTGGGCTTAGTTCCCACATATGGTTTCTTGGGTTAAATGGTTTTCGAATGCATGCATGCTTTTTAGTGAAGGGTACAAATGTCTTCTTATGGAAATGTTTTTATAAACTCTTGTTTTGTCCACTCACAGTTTTTAATGTTTTGACTACCCTTCAGGTTGACAGCGGATGTGGACTGTAGCAGAGACCGAGATATCACATACCTCCTCCGGATCCTGGCGTACTCTAATAGCCCGGGAGGGCAAAGGTCGGAAATATCCCTTGTCTGACACTCCGTGTCAGAAGGGAGCAGGGTCATCCCGCGCAAGGATGAAAATATCGATATCGACGGATATATCGGTAGTTAAATTTACGGATATCTCGCCCCAAATATTGGTATCGATATCGATATCGTTTACGGTAAACAAAAATAATGGAAATTCGATCTAAAAGTTGGAAATTTAGAATGAAACTTTGGGAAAATCTTAAGTGCTCAATGATGGTTATATATAACTAATAAAATTACAAAATAACTTTGATATAATAAATATGTGATGAATAATATGATGTAATATGATTCTGACGATAACTAATAATATAAAATCTTAAATATAAATATAAATATAAATATAAATTGAAGTGAGTTACTATAATTGAAAGTTAAAATATTTAAAAATATAACAATAAACATACAAAAATTCATTGTAAGAAAAATGATAAAATAAGTTTAAAATATTTAAAATTGGAAAGAAAAAAAGATGAAAAAAGATGATCAAACTTTGTTAAAAATTGGAAATAATGGATATATTTATAATTGGACAAAAATGAAACAAAAAAAAAGACCAACCTTTGTTGAAAAATTGGAAAAAATGAATAAAGAAGGGGGGAATTGGAAAAAATGAATAACAAGGGAGAGGAAAAAGAAATTGGGAAAAATGAAAAAAAAAGGAGGGGGAAAAACTGGAAAAAAAAATGAATAAAAAGGGAGAGAGAAAAAAAAACCTGGCAAAATGAATAAAAAGGAAAAGAGAAAAAAAAATGTAGTTTGGAACAAGGGGGGTCGAACCCGTGACCCCCCAAACTTAACCAACAGCTCAAAGCCATCTCTGCTACACTTCATTATTGTTATTTAAGATCGTTTAATATATAAGTATACACATTACCAGTCATCCCTAACCTTCAGCCGGGTCTACAAATCGGGTTTTTCGACCCGGCGGCATGACCCGACTCAATCTCTCTCGTTTTACGTCCAAATTTCACGAATTAATAATGTATCTTCATCGTTTTGATCTTAGGAAAGGATCTGTGGGCTCAAAACAAGACAATTGTTCGATATTTTGGCGAATTTCTTTCCCCCCCCCCCCTTCTTATGTGCCGCTGGGTTAAAGTACCGAAATCTCGGCGATATTTACCGATATTTTCATCAATGATCCCGCGTTAATCTCGGGGGGATTGTGATGGGTCCTGTCATTTAAACCTTTTGAAGCCTTTTTTTCCTACGACAAGATTAACCCTCATCTTGCATGCAGCTTTTGAGTCCTTTTGATCAGAGAACAGAGCGTAGTTGATTTCTGGAAAACCGAGAGACCACGACGTCGTCATAGGTAGTTGGAGGTAGTTTCCCAGCTCAAAACTATGATTTCTGAAATCCTTGTATGTTTTCGACTCAATTAGTGAAAATACGATCAATTTTGGGGTTGCCTCTAACCACTGTGAGCGGCAGTCCAGTCAGAGCTCCTAATAAGCTTCCAGTGACTGGACCAGCCGTCAAATAGTAACCAACGACACTAAGTTCTGATAGAATATGCTAATAGAATTAGCATATTCCGTTAGAAACTAACAGTGTTATTGCGGCTAGTTAGTGAACTATTCCATGGAATCTTCTGTGAATATTCCCACACGTGTACTGCGCACGCGTGGCACTATGCTGCACGTGTGGCACGAGTGTCACTAATGCGACACGAGCAGAAAAGAGTGACACGCGTGTGGGGGCAAGTGGTAGTGCGTGGTGGCGCTTCGCCACTCGTGGGGGCGCGTGGCCGACTTGTGAAGCCCCCTACTAGATCATGGATGCGCGTAGGAGCGTTTTTCGACCAAGTCCTCGGCTACACTAACATCTACAAGAGTAATCCCAACACAACACTACGAACAACTAGGCTAAGCACATCTAGTTGGCCTATTAGTGTGTCTCAACCAGCTTATGCCTTTCTGTGACATACTGTCTCGACCATTCCAACCTCAACCTACACGTACCAGGCTAAACTTATCTGGTTGGCCTACCTCTTACTCAGCCGATTAAGTCAGACACATGACTCAGGATCACATAAGGACATGTGTCCGCTTCAGGGTAACGACACTTATCCCATACCAATCTATTTTACCAACATCATTCAATGCTACTATAAATACCAAAGTAAATCCCTTCCAAAAGGTAATGACAACCTTTCTCCTACGTTGCGTAAATTACGACAATACCCTCCACATTTAATCTTACTTAAGCATCAGGTACTGTTAGGCTACCACCACACTAATATTCCTTCACTCTTATCTTCCCTTTGCAGGTCCTGCAATTACGAGAAGAATGGTCGAAGGAGCTCAGCTAGGCGAGTCTTAGTTTGTCCATTAATTGAATTAGCATGATTAAACAACATGAATCTTAGAACTCATTGATAGGGCCTCACCCAAGAAACAATGAGAGTGTTTATGCGGCCAAAAGCAACTAACTATGAATATATTAAAATGATTCTAGATAGGTTCAAATCTTGTCTCTCACACTTTGGAGATTTCAAAGAAGAGAAATGAGGTGTTCACCGGTTGGAGGCTTCTAGAGAGAACTTTTTTCTTTCGTAACTTGAGTGAAACTGTATTATATGTTAGTTAAAGACCTAGGTGAACTACTATTATATATAATATATTAACCATCTATATTCAATCCCAATAAGAAGAGAAGCTAGAAATTTTAAAAATTTTATTCATATATAATTTTTATTATAACTCCTAATAATTCATACAACAAGTTTATATTATAACATGTTTTATAGTATGTAGGGTTTTTGGCAACCTCGCACTCTTAAGTTTTAGGCTACGTTTTAGACGAACAAATCGTAGTTTATCATTGGTTTTTTATGGCTTAATCATCTAATTAGGTGTTAGATTTTTCTAAAAAGACCCTGCTTGTTATTAAGAATGGAACTATTAAATATGAAATGTGTTAAGTTTGCTCCAAATTTTAATGTTGGACAATTCGATTCTTCTACATGGCCGCCACATGGGACCACATATCGTAGGAGGCCAAGTAATGATCCAGACCTTCAACGAGAGTAAAATCGGAAAAGTTAGATGGAATGGATCATTTTGCCTCTGGAAGTTAAAGGTAGACTTTTTGGTCAAAGTAAAAGAGTTGACTTTGACTAAGGTCAAACTGTTGACTTTTTTTATCGGGGCTATTTTTGGCGATTCAAAAAATGTCATCACAAAGTTCTCGGCCTCTCGAGTACGTCAATAGGCAGTAAGCCAAAATCAGAGATCGTTTGAGGTTGTTTCGGGTCAAGAATCCGTAAGGATATTTTAGTAATTTTGCCACCAAGGGCATTTTAGTCTTTTGCTGTAATGACTAATGGGAAGCTACCACATGTTAAATTTTGGAAAGGCCTGATATTTTGGCCTCACCACCGACTTATCTCTCTGCTTTTAAACGTGTGGGTGTGTGTGCTGGATTTTAGTTTTGGTAGGACATGGCTGAAACCATGGAAGGTGTTGCACCGTGAGAGGATTAGGGAGGTGAGTAGAGGGAAGGGTAGAAAATGGTGAAGGGAAGAAGATAAATAGAAAAAAGGGTGATGAGAAGAGGAGAAATACGTGAAAACCTGGAGAAAAGAAGGAGGAATCCTTGGACTGGAATCGAGAACCCGTGGATATGAGAATTGAGTTTTGGGTTTTGAGGCATGAACAGCAAAACTGAGCTGCTCCGTGCATTTCTGGAGTCCCCAGGATTCTCCTGAGCTTAAGATACTGGAGGTTTGCACTCAGGAGGGTCGAGGGAGGCACTATGAACCATGACCGTAGCACATGGTTGCAGCGCAGGTCATCAAGGTAAGTTCCTTCCAATTTTTTTTTATCTTGGATGAAATTAGACGTGTAAGTGATGGAAATAGTGATGGAATCGTCGAATTCGATTTGGTTTGAACTCATGGGTCGAGACGACTTGGTTTGCAAACAATCGGGTCTGCGCTAGGTATGGGACGATGAATAGTGTGTGGCACGTGGCTCCCACCTGCAGCCACTTCCTTTGGCCCGTGGGGGCGCATGTGGTAGATTTTCAAGGTGGTGTCAACTTGATTTTTAATGTATTCAATGTTACGAATCCAATGGTACGATTTTTGAAGCGATCTGATATCGTCTCGGGACATTTTTTATTGTCTGAATGTTTAGGGTCCATTTTAATACATTTAAAAATTCCAAAAAATTATTGGATTTAAATTGAAGATATTTTGGGATGATTAGTGACCCTTATACGTGATTTTGACAGGTTATAAGAATCTCAGAAATTACAAAAAAACGTGCAAAGTGGAATTTGGTGATACGAACAGTGTGTGAGTGGACTTTCTTTCCCTAAAATTTTATGCATGCATACTTACGTGAATTATATGTGTTTTTATGTGAATTTGGTAATATTGAAGTGATTGGGACTTTATGTGGATTTTCAGTAAGTTTATGAATATTTAATTAATATTTTATTGCACGTTTTACGTGGTTTCGGTAAACTATTATTTGAACACTGTTTTGAATGTGGTTTTGAGTTGAATATGTGTTATGATATGAAATATATGATTTGGAATATCTATGATTTTTATATAATTTATGAACGGTTTTGTAACGACCCGTCCCAAATTCCTAGATTAGATTAGTGACTAATCACGATTAGTGTGGTTAATCGGTGATTAGTAGGGCGAAATCGGACGAACGATGCGAAATGACCGTTTTGCCCCTAGTGGTGGCAAAACGTTGACTTTTCAATCGGGCGGTCAAATGGACTTTGACCGATGACCGTGATGTAGTTCGTGACGTCACGAGTTCATAGACAGGTGGCACGTTCAATTCCGACATTCGAGGAGGAAGTTATGACGTTCGGAAGTTTAGGGGCATTTTGGTAATTTGGGTGAATAGGAGGTCAAATGTTGACTTTTTGACCGGGAGGTCCGATGGCCGAGGACCGAAGACCGTTACGTAGATAAGGACGATACGAATCCATAGACAGGCGGCACACTGAAATCGGACTTCGAACGAGAGAGTTATGGGTCACGGAAGTTCGATTTCACTATGCACGAACTTCGAGACGGAGACGTTTCGGCGAAATCTGATTGGGTGGATATTTTGGTGGGCCCCATGGATGAGTGACAAGTGTCACTCATCCCATTGCTTTGATCCCCCAAAATGTGGATCTAAATAATTAAATATTATTATTTTAATTATTTTATAATTTAACCTAACAACTATTAATCCTAACCATCCATTTCAACCCTACCTTTTAATCCTCACCCTTCATCTCTCATTCTCTCATCTGATCATCTCCTTCTCCCTTCTCTTCCACGGAATCACCTTCATCATTCTTCTTTGTTCTTCACACCCGAAACCCCCCTTCACCATTTTCTTCATTTTCTCCAAAACAGCACACACACATACCACCATTCCCTAGGAGATAAAATGAACGTGAGGAGGTGGTGAGAGGCTGAGGATGGCAAGCCACGGCCGGGGACGGTGGAGGACATGGGGGAGGAGAAACCGTGAGGTTTGGGAGTCCCGGTGACGGTGATCGGCTCGGGGAGCCGTATGGCACGCAAATCGAGGCGGCAGCTCGGACGGTCTGTGAGTGGACCTTGTTTTCTAAATTGGTGCATGCATAAATGTTATTATATTTTTTAGTACTTGTTTGATGATGCCATGGGTGTAACGACCCGTCCCAAATTCCATGATTAGATTAGTGACTAATCACGATTAGTAAGGCTAATCCGTGATTAGTAGAGCGAAATTGGGCGAGTGATGCGAAATGACCGTTTTGCCCCTAATGGTGGCAAAACGTTGACTTTTTAATCGGGCAGCCAAATGGACTTTGACCGATGACCGTGACGTAGTTCGTGACGTCATGAGTTCATAGACAGGTGGCGCGTTCAATTCTGACGTCCGTAGAAGAAGTTATGACGTTCGGAACCCAAGGGCATTTTGGTAATTTGGGTGAATAGGAGGTCAAAAGTTGACTTTTTGACCGGGAGGTCCGATGGCCGAGGGCCGAAGACCGTTATGTAGATAAGGACGATACGAATACGTAGACAGGCGGCACGTCGAATTCGGACGTTCGACGGCGAAGTTACGGTTCACGGAAGTTTCTGGTTACTATTCACGACGGCACGTTTTACGAGACAAAAAGTGCAGTTTGTCTCTAGTGGGCCCAGATATTTACTGGAGGCCCAATGGATGAGTGACAAGTGTCACCCATCCACTGGCCAACCTCACCCACTCATGCACCAAAACACTCAACCGTGCATCCAGTTTTCCATTTTCCTCCAACCATTTCCCGATCCCATTCCTCTCATCTGTGTGACCCCAAACATCCAACCCTCACCCTATGATCATGACAGAGAGACCAGAGGGGGAGAGGAGGACCGGTGAAGCGTGGTGGCCGGCCAGGACGAAGCCACCGTGCGCGGTGAACCCGAACGGTTACCCGGTTAGGCCCAAATCTCCCATTTTGTCGATTTTTACATTATGGATCGTTTTGGTTGATTAGGGAATGTTTTTTAGCTTGTTTAGGGTGTATAGAGATGGTTTTGAATGGGGGTTGACGGCTGCGACGCCTGGGGACGAAATCGGAAAACTGGGCCGTGGGGGGTTAATTTTTAGGGATCGATTTAGGGGGTTTTAGCTTGTTTGGTTAATTGGGTTAGATAGGAAACTTGAAAATAGGAATGTAGGAATTAAAATGGAAGAAAACGGATGAGAAATGAGGGCGTCGGAGACCTGGACCGGTTACGCCGGTCCAGTTGCAGGGGTTGGACCGGACCGGGCCGGTCGGACCGGTTCGATCGAAGGAAGGGGATGCACTGTAGCGGCGCGTGGCTCCCACGCGCAGCCACTTCAGGCGGCGCGTGTGGGCGCGTGCTAGGGTTTTTGGGGATGTGTTAAACATACGAAATCATCTATTCGATGTAACGAACATTTTGGGACTGGTTTCGTGTCGATCGGACACCGTCTCGATATGTTTCGGGGCATCGGAAGGTTTAGGTTCGGTTTTAAAAATAGTTAAAAATATGGGAAAATTACGGGGCTTTAGTGGGAGGTTAATTAAGTAGTTAGTAACCTTCTATTACGATTTGGACAGGTTTGGGAGTCCCGGTGACGGTGATCGGCTCGGGGAGCCGTATGGCACACGCAAATCGAGGCGGCAGCTCGGACGGTCTGTGAGTGGACCTTGTTTTCTAAATTGGTGCATGCATAAATGTTTATTATATGTTTATTTACTTGTTTGATGATGCCATGGGTGCATTTGTATGTGGTACGTATAGCACGTATTTCGAGGTTTCGGCCTTATACAGTGCTTATACGGGTCTGTAATTTCTTATTGATTTAAATGAACTGAATTTGATTTCAAAGCGATAAACTCGGGTATGAGACCCTTTGGTTTTGTCTCGGGCATATGACCTCAGATTCCGGCACGGTGCCCGTTGGCGTCCTATGTTCGGGTACGAGACCCAGTCACTTTACGGTTTTGATTTCAGGTCAGGGAACCTTAAATGGATTCCCAGGTTCATGACGGTTTATGGGAACCGGCATGAACCCTTGTTCTGGTATCATGGTTCATGACGGTTTATGGCGTTATGGAACCGGCATGAACCCTGTTGGTTATTACGGTACATGACGGTTTATGGGAACCGGCATGTTACCTCGGTTATGTTATTACGGTACATGACGGTTTATGGAACCGGCATGTTACCTAATTATGGATATATATGGGTTCATGACGGTTCAGGGAACCGGTCATGAATGTTTATGTTATGTATATATATGTTCGTCTACCTTCCTTTACATGTTCTACTATCTCCTCCGGGGAGGGTCGTTGGCCTGGGTGGCCCGAGTAGTCCCCGAGTAGTCACGAGCACCGACTGAGTGGAGTCACCCCCCAGTTGGGTTCCTTACTCTCAGGAAGGCTATGATTACCATTACCTCGGGTAGGGTCAGTGGTCTACGGACATTGATCTTGACTTTGAGATGACTCGGACTGAGACCCGGGTAGCGCGCGCGTAGCTTTGGATACCGTGACAGGATTGGTTGTGTGACTTATATATATGTATGTGATGTATATATGATATATGATATGTGGTGTGTACAGGTGTGCACAGGATTTGAGCAGTGGCTCGTGTACTTGGTTTCTTTATGGTTTGGGGCCGAGTCCTTTATGGATTTGGGCAGTGGCCGTATGGTCGTTTTTATTGTGGTCCTTTCGACCTTAGTCTATACCTGCTTTGGGCTTAGTCCCACATATGGTTTGTTTTGGATAAATGGTTTTCGAATGCATGCATGCTTTTTAGTGGAGGGTACAAATGTCTTCTCGTTAAAATGTTTTTATAAACTCTTGTTTTGTCCACTCACAGTTTTTAATGTTTTGACTGCCCTTCAGGTTGACATCGGATGTGGACTGTAGCAGAGACCGAGATATCACATGCCTCCTCCGGATCCTGGCGTACTCTGATAGCCCGGGAGGGCAAAGGTCGGAAATATCCCTTGTCTGACACTTCGTGTCAGACGGGAGCAGGGTCATCCCGCACTAATCCCGGGGGGATTGGGATGGTTCCTGTCAGCGTGGTATCAGAGCGGGGTTGTCTCTATTCGAGCAACCGCGGAGCTCTTGGAGTATGTATGCTGGTCGAGGATGTGATATCTCATTGGGCTGCAGTCCGTGGTCAACCTGATTGACGGGGTGCCGGTACGATAGTTAGTAGGATTGGCAAGCCTTGGTTCGGCACTCGATGCCGGGGTTGCCATGGTTCTGTCAGGGTTGGCAGTGTGGAACCCTACGGAAGGCTTAACGTAGTATTACGTTAGAGTTTTGGATCGTGAGACGGTTCGTTGGGATCGCCTTCACGATGTCGTAGGATCGATTCCGACGACTGGTTAGGAGTGTGACCATTAGATGGTCAGATTATGTTGAGTTAAATGGATTTACTGCTGTTGGCGGTTAGTAGTCGAGTTCGGGGAACTCTGGTTGAACTTATGGTAGTTGGCAGCCAGATTCGAGGAATTCTGGTTGGACTCACGGTAGGATTGGATTATCGTCTTTACGACGTCGGGACCGCGGGGTCGGTCAGATCGTGGATTTTACTGCTTTTCGCAGTTGGGTTCAGAGTGACCCTAGTTGTGATTGTGGAACCCTATCTTGGTGGGTATGGTTCGGAAATGGGAGTTGGCGAGTGGTGTGACTTTGACGACTATTCGGATTTGGATTCGTTAGTCGGTCTAGTCATGTTAGCTTGTGTTGGGACTGCACTTCGCAGTCAGGGTTGTACGTATCGGTTAGACCGAGTTGGTTGTCGTGCTACTTCAGTTGTGGGTTAGTGCAACTAAGGTCGCGGGTGACCTGGTAGACGACAATGGGTTAGTCGAGTTGCGACTGGTTAGAGTTTGGTTGGACAGGTTACCAGGGTTGGTACTTGTCGATGGAATCCCTGAGTGGGATACAGAGTAGTTGGTACGGGCGATTGATTCCGTTGGATACGGAGTCTGGATATAGCGATGTCTGGTAGTTAGGTCTGCACGAGTGCGGGGCAGGCGCTACTACCGAGAGTGGTTATAGTTACGATTGTTGGGGATCGGGGACGTTCGGGGAACGTTTTCCTTTTCTCGCATGAGCTGCCAGGGTAACTGTACCCTGAGTTGTCGGGTACGAGGGAGGCAGAGTTTCTCCTATACGAGCAGAGGTACGCGATCGTCGCTTGGTATGAGCGGAGATCCAGGATTATCTGATTTGCACACTTTGTGCTGATGCTGACAGGTGATGATACTGGTACTAGTGCTGGTGCTAGTGCCGGTGATCGTGATGACGATGAGTTACGGATCGGGGTGTGACTCCGTCGTAATGGACATATGTTCGGTATCTGTGGTTCGGGAGTGAATCATGGATAGGGACGGACTGGATAGGATCCAACGGTAGTTGAGACGTGAGGATCGAGTACTGTCATGGAGGACTAGCGACCAGTTGGTCAGTGTTATTGGCCGGAGTTGGTCAGAATTGGTTAGATATGGTGGTTTGCAGAGATTTGACTGCAGATCACAGCAGGGGTCTGTTGTGACTTTTCAGTAGAGTGGTACATCAGATTAGGATGAATTGACATCCTTTTGGATGTACATATACGGTCGTAAATGGGCATGTGTCCATAACCAGTCTAACGGGGACACGTGGTTGATGTCTGGGTATGTTGTTTCCAATCTGGTTGGAACTTCGAAATCGCGAGAGGTTGCGATTGAGGTGACGAGAGGAATGCGGGTTTTCCGCATTGGTATTGGGTATGTCGAAGTCGTTTGGGTGACTTTTCGGATTCTACCATGATTGATGATGGTAGATGACGTTGATGATATAGATGTTGTTGGTTGCCACTAGTACACTGATTTGTGTATTGGTTGGTGGACCCGGGATTTGTTCTGGACCATCAGGAGGAGATGAGTATATCGAAGTTAGGTGACTGAGATTCCTCATTTCCTGCTTGGTGGCAGACGAGGTTGGTTTACGTGACGTGGTGAATGCAGCGAGTTTGGTTGTATTCACATAGGATGAATTTTGATGTCATAGTCTTGTATCATCTTTGATTTTCCTCGGTGGAATGACAAGGATCGATACGAGAAAATCAGTGAGAACCCACGGTCTCGGTGTGTCTTGTCGTTGACTAATCTATTTAGATGTGGGAAATGGTTGAGGACTTTGGACGTCGTGACGATCGGGGATCGTGACGTCTATGGTCGGTTGACGTAGTGTTGGATCTGGATCGTGATTTGGATGATCCAGATAGGTGGAGAGTTTATCACTCTTACCTGGATGTTGGAGTTGAGGATGATGGGACTGAACTTCTTTTCGAGGTAAATCCCATATGGCTTACTACTCGCCTGAGTAGTTGTCCGAGGAGTAGGTGTCTGACGAAGTCGGGTTTTGTCAGGCTTGGTGTTGTGTGTGATGTTGCGATTGGTTTCCCTATGAAGTCAATCGATTGTGTTGTGGTAATCGGTCGAACAGGTAACCGATAGGTTCGGTTTTGATACGTCTCGGTAGACGTGAACGATGTTTCGAGTTTTGGAATCAGATTTCTGGATGACGATTCAGGATTTGATTTTGGAACTTGAAAGAGGATTTCTGTATTTGGGTTTTGGAATCGGATTCTGGGTGACGATTCAGGATTTGATTCTAGAGCTTGACTATAGATTTTCTTTTATGGATTTGGGTTCGGAATGGTTATTCCTAATACTAGTTTACGGAATGATGATTTCGGATTTGAATTTGGACATGATTATGGATATGATTTCTGGGTTTGGATTCGGGATTTCTTACGAAATTGCGGATTCGGATTCGGATTTGGAAATAGATAATGGGTCGGAGTTTCAATTTGTCTAGTCCTGGATTGGACAAATGGACTCCATAGTAGAAACGTGATCGGCTACAACCTATATGGGTGTAGGCTGATTGATGTGTAGATGTATGTACCTTGTACGTTGTTCGAGGTACAATACTGGGCATACTTGTGGTGCCTAGTGACGGTATATAGGTTATACCGGTAGTACGTTGGTGAGCGTGTTGGTAGTCGGATTGGATCCGATACCACTGGATTAGTCGAGGTCGTGAACTAGGCATTGGATACTGTGCATTGGGTCATGGTATTTCTAATGGGTCTAGTTACACACAGGTCGAGTGAAATGCTTGTGGTTAGTGTAACCACGAGTGTGTGTCATATCAGTTTGCGACTGACAACTGTCAAGTACTGACAGTTTGTAGGAGGTGTCAGCGTGGATCCTGGTGTGAGGTCTGATGACTCCCCGTGGGAGCAGACGTCCGTGGTCGAATGTAGACGAGGCGACATGAGCGTTAGTGGTACGTCTGGTTGCAGACGAGTAAGTATTATTCTAGTTGGTTGGTGTACGAGGGTACACGTATTTCGAGGTTGATTCTACCTTCCACGAGGTGGATGTGGAATCAGAATAGTTGGCGTTTCGAGAACGAAACTAATTAAGGAGGGAAGAACGGTCAGATTAGGTCGGTTGAAATTTCGAGGACGAAATTAATTAAGGAGGGAAGGTTGTAACGACCCGTCCCAAATTCCATGATTAGATTAGTGACTAATCACAATTAGTGAGGCTAATCCGTGATTAGTAGAGCGAAATTGGGCGAGTGATGCGAAATGACCGTTTTGCCCCTGATGGTGGCAAAACGTTGACTTTTTAATCGGGCGGCCAAATGGACTTTGACCGATGACCGTGACGTAGTTCGTGACGTCACGAGTTCATAGACAGGTGGCGCGTTCAATTCTGACGTCCGTAGAAGAAGTTATGACGTTCGGAAGCCCAAGGGCATTTTGGTAATTTGGGTGAATAGGAGGTCAAAAGTTGACTTTTTGACCGGGAGGTCCGATGGCCGAGGGCCGAAGACCATTATGTAGATAAGGACGATACGAATCCGTAGACAGGCGGCACGTCGAATTCGGACGTTCGACGGCGAAGTTACGGTTCACGGAAGTTTCTGGTTACTATTCACGACGGCACGTTTTACGAGACAAAAAGTGCAGTTTGTCTCTAGTGGGCCCAGATATTTACTGGAGGCCCAATGGATGAGTGACAAGTGTCACCCATCCACTGGCCAACCTCACCCACTCATGCACCAAAACACTCAACCGTGCATCCAGTTTTCCATTTTCCTCCAACCATTTCCCGATCCCATTCCTCTCATCTGTGCGACCCCAAACATCCAACCCTCACCCTATGATCATGACAGAGAGACCAGAGGGGGAGAGGAGGACCGGTGAAGCGTGGTGGCCGGCCAGGACGAAGCCACCGTGCGCGGTGGAGACCCAAACCCGAACGGTTACCCGGTTAGGCCCAAATCTCCCATTTTGTCGATTTTTACATTATGGATCGTTTTGGTTGATTAGGGAATGTTTTTTAGCTTGTTTAGGGTGTATAGAGATGGTTTTGAACGGGGGTTGACGGCTGCGACGCCTGGGGACGAAATCGGAAAACTGGGCCGTGGGGGGTTAATTTTTAGGGATCGATTTAGGGGGTTTTAGCTTGTTTGGTTAATTGGGTTAGATAGGAAACTTGAAAATAGGAATGTAGGAATTAAAATGGAAGAAAACGGATGAGAAATGAGGGCGTCGGAGACCTGGACCGGTTACGCCGGTCCAGTTGCAGGGGTTGGACCGGACCGGGCCGGTCGGACCGGTTCGATCGAAGGAAGGGGATGCACTGTAGCGGCGCGTGGCTCCCACGCGCAGCCACTTCAGGCGGCGCGTGTGGGCGCGTGCTAGGGTTTTTGGGGATGTGTTAAACATACGAAATCATCTATTCGATGTAACGAACATTTTGGGACTGGTTTCGTGTCGATCGGACACCGTCTCGATATGTTTCGGGGCATCGGAAGGTTTAGGTTCGGTTTTAAAAATAGTTAAAAATATGGGAAAATTACGGGGCTTTAGTGGGAGGTTAATTAAGTAGTTAGTAACCTTCTATTACGATTTGGACAGGTTTGGGAGTCCCGGTGACGGTGATCGGCTCGGGGAGCCGTATGGCACGCAAATCGAGGCGGCAGCTCGGACGGTCTGTGAGTGGACCTTGTTTTCTAAATTGGTGCATGCATAAATGTTTATTATATGTTTATTTACTTGTTTGATGATGCCATGGGTGCATTTGTATGTGGTTACGTATAAGCACGTATTTCGAGGTTTCGGCCTTATACAGTGCTTATACGGGTCTGTATTTCTTTATTGATTTAAATGAACTGAATTTGGATTTCAAAGCGATAAACTCGGGTATGAGACCCATTTGGTTTTGTCTCGGGCATATGACCTCAGATTCCGGGCACGGTGCCCAGTTGGCGTCCTATTTTCGGGTACGAGACCCAGTCACTTTACGGTTTTGATTTCAGGTCAGGGAACCTTAAATGGATTCCCAGGTTCATGATGGTTTATGGGAACCGGCATGAACCCTTGTTCTGGTATCATGGTTCATGACGGTTTATGGGAACCGGCATGAACCCTTGTTGGTTATTACGGTACATGACGGTTTATGGGAACCGGCATGTTACCTCGGTTATGTTATTACGGTACATGACGGTTTATGGGAACCGGCATGTTACCTAATTATGGATATTATGGGTTCATGACGGTTCAGGGGAACCGGTCATGAATGTTTATGTTATGTATATATATGTTCGTCTACCTTCCTTTACATGTTCTACTATCTCCTCCGGGGAGGGTCGTTGGCCAGGGTGGACCCCGGAGTAGTCACGGAGCACCGACTGAGTGGAGTCACCCCCCAGTTGGGTTCCTTACTCTCAGGAAGGCTATGATTACCATTACCTCGGGTAGGGTCAGTGGTCTACGGACATTGATCTTGACTTTGAGATGACTCGGACTGAGACCCGGGTAGCGCGCGCGTAGCTTTGGATACCGTGACAGGATTGGTTGTGTGACTTATATATATGTATGTGATGTATATATGATATATGATATGTGGTGTGTACAGGTGTGCATAGGATTTGAGCAGTGGCTCGTGTACTAGGTTTCTTTATGGTTTGGGGCCGAGTCCTTTATGGATTTGGGCAGTGGCCGTATGGTCGTTTTTATTGTGGTCCTTTCGACCTTAGTCTATACCTGCTTTGGGCTTAGTCCCACATATGGTTTGTTTTGGATAAATGGTTTTCGAATGCATGCATGCTTTTTAGTGGAGGGTACAAATGTCTTCTCGTTAAAATGTTTTTATAAACTCTTGTTTTGTCCACTCACAGTTTTTAATGTTTTGACTGCCCTTCAGGTTGACATCGGATGTGGACTGTAGCAAAGACCGAGATATCACATGCCTCCTCCGGATCCTGGCGTACTCTGATAGCCCGGGAGGGCAAAGGTCGGAAATATCCCTTGTCTGACACTTCGTGTCAGACGGGAGCAGGGTCATCCCGCACTAATCCCGGGGGGATTGGGATGGGTCCTGTCAATGGGTGCATTTGTATGTGGTTACGTATAAGCACGTATTTCGAGGTTTCGGCCTTATACGGTGCTTATACGGGTCTGTATGTCTTTATTGATTTAAATGAACTGGATTTGGATTTCAAAAGGATAAACTCGGGTATGAGACCCATTTGGTTTTATCTCGGGCATATGACCTCAGATACCGGGCACGGTGCCCAGTTGGTGTCCTATGTTCGGGTACGAGACCCAATCACTTTACGGTTTTGATTTCAGGTCAGGGAACCTTAAATGGATTCCCAGGTTCATGACGGTTTATGGGAACCGGCATGAACCCTTGTTGTGGTATCGTGGTTCATGACGGTTTATGGGAACCGGCATGAACCCTTGTTATGTTATTACGGTACATGACGGTTTATGGGAACCGGCATGTTACCTAATTATGGATATTCTGGATCATGACGGTTCAGGGGAACCGGTCATGAATGTTTATGTTATGTATATATATGTTCGTCTACCTTCCTTTACTTCTATTATCTCCTCCGGGGAGGGTCGTTGGCCTGGGTGGACCCCGGAGTAGTCACGGAGCACCGACTGAGTGGAGTCACCCCCCAGTTGGGTTCCTTACTCTCAGGAAGGCTATGATTACTATTACCTCGGGTAGGGTCAGTGGTCTACGGACATTGATCTTGACTTTGAGATGACTCGGATTGAGACCCGGGTAGCGCGCGCGTGGCTTTGGATACCGTGACAGGATTGGTTGTGTGACTTATATATATGTATGTGATGGATATATGATATATGATATGTGGTGTGTACAGGTGTGCACAGGATTTGGGCAGTGGCCCGTATGGTCGTTTTTATTGTGGTCCTTTCGACCTTAGTTTATATCTGCTTTGGGCTTAGTCCCACATATGGTTGTTTTGGATAAATGGTTTTCGAATGCATGCATGCTTTTTAGTGGAGGGTACAAATGTCTTCCTTATTAAATGTTTTCATAAACTCTTTGTTTTGTCCACTCACAGTTTTTAATGTTTTGACTGCCCTTCAGGTTGACATCGGATGTGGACTGTAGCTGGGACCGAGATATCACATGCCTCCTCCGGATCCTGGCGTACTCTGATAGCCCGGGAGGGCAAAGGACGAAAATATCCCTTGTCTGACACTTCGTGTCAGACGGGAGCAGGGTCATCCCGCACTAATCCCGGGGGGATTGGGATGGGTCCTGTCAACGTGGTATCAGAGCGGGGTTGTCTCTATTCGAGCAACCGTGTAGCTTTTGGAGTATGTACGCAGGTCGAGGATGTGATATCTCAAGGGGCTGCAGTTCGTGGTCAACCTGATTGTTGGGGTGCCGGTACGATAGTTAGTAGGATTGGCATGCCTTGGTTCGGCATTTGAGGCTGGGGTTGCCATAGTTCTGTCAAGGTTGACAGTGTGGGACCCTACGGAAGGATTAACGTGTTCGTATTCTGGAGTGTGATCGTGAGACGGTTAGTTGGGATCGTCTTCACGATGTCGTAGGATCGGTTCCGACGACTGATTCGTTGTTGTGACCATTAGATGGTCGGATTATGTTGAGTTAGATGGATTTACTGCAGTCGGCAGTTAGCAGCCGGATTCAGAGAATCCTAGTTGATTGACGGTAGGATTGGATGCCGTCATTACGATGTCAAGAACGCGGGGTCGGTCAGCTTGTTGATTTTACTGCTTTTCGCAGGTGGGTTCAGAGGAACTCTAGGTGTGATCGTGGAACCCTACCATATGTGTATGGTTCGGAAATGTGAGTTGACGAGTGGTGTGACTTTGACGACTATTCGGATTTGGGGTTCGTTAGTCGGTCTAGTCATATCAGCTTGTGTTGGGACTGCACTTCGCAGTCGGGATTGTACTTATCAGTTAGACATAGTTGGTTGTCATGGTACTTTAGTTGTCGTTTGGTGCAACTAAGGTCATCGGTGACCTGGTAGAGGACAGTGGGTTAGTCGAGTTGCGACTGGTTAGAGTTTGGTTGTACAGGTTACCAGGGTTGGTACTTGTCGATGGAATCCCTAAGTGGGATACAGAGTTTTTGGTACGGGCGAGTGATTCCGTTGGATGCGGGGTCTCGATAGCGGTGCCTGGTAGTTAGGTCTGCACGAGTGTGTAGCAGGCACTACTACCGAGAGTGGTCGTAGTTACGCTTGTTGGGAATCGGGGACGTTCGGGGAACGTTTTCTTTTTCTCGCATGAGTTGTCAGGGTGACTGTACCCAGAGTTGTTGGGTACGAGGGAGGCAGAGTTCCCCTCTTCGAATAGAGGTACGGGGTCGTCGTTCGGTATGAGCGGAGATCCAGGATTATCTGATTTGCACACTTTGTGCTGATGCTGACAGGTGATGATACTGGTACTAGTGCTGGTGCTAGTGCCGGTGATCGTGATGACGATGAGTTACGGATCGGGGTGTGACTCCGTCGTAATGGGCATATGTTCGGTATCTGTGGTTCAGGAGTGGAACTCAGATAGAGTTAAACTGGTTAGGGGACACGTGGTTGATGTCCGGGTATGTTGTTTCCAATCTGGTTGGAACTTCGAAATCGCGAGAGGGTGCGATTGCGGTGACGAATGGAATGCGGGTTTTCCGCATTGGTATTGGGTATGTCGAAGTCATTTTGGGTGACTTCTCAGGTTCTACCATAATTGATGGTGGTAGATGACGTTGATGATATAGATGTTGTTGGTTGCCACTAGTACACTGATCGTGTATTGGTTGGTGGACCCGGGATTTGTTCTGGGTCATCAGGAGGAGATGAGTATATCGAAGTTAGGTGACTGAGATTCCTCATTCTCTACTTGGTGGCAGACGATGTCAGGTTACCTGACGTGGTGAGTGCCTCGAGTGTTGTTCGCATTCACGTAGGATGAGTTTTGGTGTCATCGTGTTGGATCGTTCTTGGTTTTCCACGGTGGAATGACAAAGATCGATACGAGGTAATCAGTGAGGACCCACAGTCTCGATCGTGACGTCTATAGTCGTTTGACGTAGTGGTGGATCTGGATCGTGATCTTGATGATCCAGATAGGTGGAAAGTTATTACTCTTACTTGGATGTTGAGTGGAACATGTTGGGACTGAACTTCTTTTCGAGGTAAATCCCATATGGCTTATTACTCACCTGAGTAGTTGTCCGATGAGTTAGGTGTCTGACGAGGTCGGATTTTGTCTGACCTAGTGTTGTGTTGATGTTGGGATTGACTTCCCTATGAAGTCAATCGATCGTATTGTGGTAATCGGTTGAGCGGGTAACCGATAGGTTTGGTTTTGGTACGTCTCGGTAGACGTGAACGATATTTCAGGTTTTGGAATCAGATTTCTGGATGACGATTCAGGATTTGATTTTGGAACTTGAAAGAGGATTTCTAGATTTGGGTTTTGGAATCGGATTCTGGGTGACGATTCAGGATTTGATTCTAGAGCTTGACTGTAGATTTTCTTTTATGGATTTGGGTTCGGAATGGTTATTCCTAATACTAGTTTACGGAATGATGATTTCGGATTTGAATTTGGACATGATTATGGATATGATTTCTGGGTTGGATTCGGGATTTCTTACGAAATTGCGGATTCGGATTCGGATTTGGAAATAGATACTGGGTCGGAGTTTCGATTGTCTAATACTGGATTGGACAAATGGACTCCATCGTAGAAACGTGATTGACTACAACCTAGGTGGTTGTAGGCTGATTGATGGGTAGATGTACGTGCCTTGTTCGTTGTTCGAGGTACGACACCGGGCAGACTTGGGATGTCTGGTGACGGTATATAGGTTATACCAGTGGTACGTTGGAGAACGTGTTGGTAGTCGGATTGGTTCTGATACCATCGGATTAGTTGAGGTCGTGGACTGGACGTTGGATACTGTGCATTGGGTCATGGTATTTCTGATGGGTCTAGTTACACATAGATTGAGTGAAAGGCTTTGTGGGTAAGTGTTTACTCCTGGTTGGGTCCGTTGGTGGTTAGTGTAACCACGAGTGAGTATAGTGTCAGTTTTCGACTGACGACTATCAAGTGGTGACGGTCTGTCGGAGGTGTCAGCGTGGATCGTTGAGTGAGGTCTGATGGCTCCCAGTGGGAGCAGACGTCAGGATAGATTAGTGATTGAGAAGGGAACCGTCTAGTTGTTGTATCTACAAGATGGTAGATTTGACAAGTAGTGTCAATTCGGACCGTGTGGCTACTGTTCTTCGACGTGGTCGAGTGTAGTCGATACGACGAGAGCGTTACTTGCACGTCGGGCTGTAGACGAGTAAGTATTGTTCTGGTTAGTGGGTGTACTAGCGTACACGTGTTGCGAGGTAGGTCGAATTATTTCCACGAGGTGGATGTGGCATCAGAATAGTTGAAGTTTCAAGTATGAAACTAATTAAGGAGGGAAGAACGGTTGGAATTAGGTCAGTTGGAATTTCGAGGACGAAATTAATTAAGGAGGGAAGGTTGTAACGACCCGTCCCAAATTCCTAGATTAGATTAGTGACTAATCACGATTAGTGTGGTTAATCGGTGATTAGTAGGGCGAAATCGGACGAACGATGCGAAATGACCGTTTTGCCCCTAGTGGTGGCAAAACGTTGACTTTTCAATCGGGCGATCAAATGGACTTTGACCAATGACTGTGACGTAGTTCGTGACGTCACGAGTTCATAGACAGGTGGCACGTTCAATTCCGACATTCGAGGAGGAAGTTATGACGTTCGGAAGTTTAGGGGCATTTTGGTAATTTGGGTGAATAGGAGGTCAAATGTTGACTTTTTGACCGGGAGGTCCGATGGCCGAGGGCCGAAGACCGTTACGTAGATAAGGACGATACGAATCCATAGACAGGCGGCACACTGAAATCGGACTTCGAACGAGAGAGTTATGGGTCACGGAAGTTCGATTTCACTATGCACAAACTTCGAGACGGGGACGTTTCGGCGAAATCTGATTGGGTGGATATTTTGGTGGGCCCCATGGATGAGTGACAAGTGTCACTCATCCCATTGCTTTGATCCCCCAAAATGTGGATCTAAATAATTAAATATTATTATTTTAATTATTTTATAATTTAACCTAACAACTATTAATCCTAACCATCCATTTCAACCCTACCTTTTAATCCTCACCCTTCATCTCTCATTCTCTCATCTGATCATCTCCTTCTCCCTTCTCTTCCACGGCATCACCTTCATCATTCTTCTTTGTTCTTCACACCCGAAACCCCCCTTCACCATTTTCTTCATTTTCTCCAAAACAGCACACACACATACCACCATTCCCTAGGAGATAAAATGACCGTGAGGAGGTGGTGAGAGGCTGAGGATGGCAAGCCACGACCGGGGACGGTGGAGGACACGGCGGAGGAGAAACCGTGAGGTTTGGGAGTCCCGGTGACGGTGATCGGCTCGGGGAGCCGTATGGCACGCAAATCGAGGCGGCAGCTCGGACGGTCTGTGAGTGGACCTTGTTTTCTAAACTGGTGCATGCATAAATGTTATTATATGTTTTAGTACTTGTTTGATGATTCCATGGGTGCATTTGTATGTGGTTACGTATAAGCACGTATTTCGAGGTTTCGGCCTTATACGGTGCTTATACGGGTCTGTATGTCTTTATTGATTTAAATGAACTGGATTTGGATTTCAAAAGGATAAACTCGAGTATGAGACCCATTTGGTTTTGTCTCGGGCATATGACCTCAGATACCGGGCACGGTGCCCAGTTGGTGTCCTATGTTCGGGTACGAGACCCAATCACTTTACGGTTTTGATTTCAGGTCAGGGAACCTTAAATGGATTCCCAGGTTCATGACGGTTTATGGGAACCGGCATGAACCCTTGTTGTGGTATCGTGGTTCATGACGGTTTATGGGAACCGGCATGAACCCTTGTTATGTTATTACGGTACATGACAGTTTATGGGAACCGGCATGTTACCTAATTATGGATATTCTGGATCATGACGGTTCAGGGGAACCGGTCATGAATGTTTATGTTATGTATATATATGTTCGTCTACCTTCCTTTACTTCTATTATCTCCTCCGGGGAGGGTCGTTGGCCTGGGTGGACCCCGGAGTAGTCACGGAGCACCGACTGAGTGGAGTCACCCCCCAGTTGGGTTCCTTACTCTCAGGAAGGCTATGATTACTATTACCTCGGGTAGGGTCAGTGGTCTACGGACATTGATCTTGACTTTGAGATGACTCGGATTGAGACCCGGGTAGCGCGCGCGTGGCTTTGGATACCGTGACAGGATTGGTTGTGTGACTTATATATATGTATGTGATGGATATATGATATATGATATGTGGTGTGTACAGGTGTGCACAGGATTTGGGCAGTGGCCCGTATGGTCGTTTTTATTGTGGTCCTTTCGACCTTAGTTTATATCTGCTTTGGGCTTAGTCCCACATATGGTTGTTTTGGATAAATGGTTTTCGAATGCATGCATGCTTTTTAGTGGAGGGTACAAATGTCTTCCTTATTAAATGTTTTTATAAACTCTTTGTTTTGTCCACTCACAGTTTTTAATGTTTTGATTGCCCTTCAGGTTGACATCGGATGTGGACTGTAGTAGGGACCGAGATATCACATGCCTCCTCCGGATCCTGGCGTACTCTGATAGCCCGGGAGGGCAAAGGACGAAAATATCCCTTGTATGACACTTCGTGTCAGACGGGAGCAGGGTCATCCCGCACTAATCCCGGGGGATTGGGATGGGTCCTGTCAGGTTTTTACGAGAATTGCTTTATTGCCACGTATTACATGAATTGGTGTTAAGCTGTGTTTAGGACTTAAGGCTCGAGATTCTGATCATGGTTTGGTTTGTGATGTAAGAAGAGTTGTATGTGTTATTGGGGTTGATTGTGTAAAGTAGTGATGATGACTGTGATGTAAACTTGAGTTGATTATGAGTGATGATGCTCATTGATTGATTGGTCTCAGACGTCGAGCAAGGGGCTCCGAATCCTTAGACTGGTACTGTGTGAAACGTATATTGTTATGATGACTCAGATGTCGAGTAGGGCTCCAGTCCTGAGTTTGTATCACTCAGACGTCCATTAGGGCTATAGTTCCCGAGTTTATTGTCTACCGATAGTGCACATGTGATATGATGACTGATATGATGATTGATATGGTGCACGTGATGATTGTTCTTATGCTTGTGAATCGATGTTGAGTGTTTGTTGTGAACTTGTGATGTGCCTACCAGTGGGTAGTGGTTTGATGTTTGATATTGTGAGTCGAGGATGGATTGACCATGAAATGTATGGATTGAGTTGAAAATGGATATGCTTTGGTTATGTGGCTTTGATGTGATAGATTCATATGTTATGACGTGTTCTTATTTCGTGGTTAACCTGATTTGTGGTTAACGATTGATTTCCGGTTACGTATTTCGAGAATATAAAATGTGTTGTTTTAATTGAAGTGAAATGATTCTTGAAAGGAGTTTTCGTATGCATGCATGGTTATGGAAAACTGAGGGTAAAAGCTGGATGTTTTTAGATTATGTTTTTTTTAAACTATTTCTTTTTTTCCATTCACATGTTTTCTTATTTTTGTATCCCTTGTCTGGCAAAGTGTCTATCAGATGGGAGCAAGGCCCGTGTATACTATCCATGTGTTTTCGAGGAGAGTCCTATCAGGCCACGCGTCTTGCCGAAGGAACATAGTAATTCGTGAAATAAAAGGGAATTATAAAGGCCCAAGCTGAGCAATGAAAGGAAAATCAGCTTTGATACTATGCTAAGCTTTTAAGAGACAGACCAATAATGGTCAAACACGGATATAGTCTTCAACGTAACTACCTAGATGCTACTATTACTACTGGTCTAGTGGTATTCCTACTTACTATAATGTGAAGTTAAGTGTTGGATTTAACTTTCGTAAAGAGAGAGGTCATATCATAAAGTGTATAAGCCTTCTCTCCTAATATCATTCGATAAAAAGGAACTACCTAGGGAGTATGATGTCTCCAAAAAGACCTAACTGAGGGACTTATCCAAAAAGAATTAAGTACTATTAAAAGTAGAATTATTTCACAAAACATGTGGAACGACCTTGCCATCTCCCAAAACAACAAAATGAAAACGGAAAAAATGTTATTGAATCTTTTTTATAGTTGAGGTTGCTTAATCTTTCAACGTGAGAGTGTCAACTCAACACTTGTAGGTAAGAGTGGCAATATTTAAAACGGCACTAGGCATTCCTAGAGCGGCGAGTATGGGCTAACGTCTAGGCGGCTAGACGAGGGCCTAAACGATTTTTTTTTTTCAAGGGAAAAAAATTCAATAAATTAAAAATAGAACGATGTTACTATAAATATATTTACATGCACATACAAATATGCAATTAATTATAACAAATGTTATTACTTATTAATTAATAAGTAATATAAAGTTAGTAAATGGGCTTTGGGCTGGTCTTTGCCTCAATTTAATCCAATTCATTTATTTTATTTGGTATTTGACCTAGCCCACTTGACTCAAGCAAAGTGAAGTCTTTACTCTTCACTCTTCAATTGAAGTCTTTGTTATTCACTAAGAATCCATATTGTCAAAGACAAGTCTTAGAGCATGAATGAGAGTTGAGAGAAAGAAAGACACTAGTGCTCGATCTTCAATGTTCAACCTTCAAGTTCAAGGAGCACACAAAGACTAAGAGAGATGGAGAAGAGAAGAAACTGAGAGTCGGGAGGGACAGAGAAGACGACGATAGAGGATAAGCCTTTGAGATTTGGATGGAGTCTTCTAACATAGGCCAGATGACTTAGATTGACTCCTTGAGTCACTGAGCTAAGGGAGAACCAGAGGAGGCGTCGTGATTGAGAATCGCGATGGAGAAGAACAAATGGAGATGAAGGTTAACGGAGGAGACTTCGACTCGCGATGGAGGAGGCATGGCAATGGAGGCTTGGTGTTGAAACTCTTAATTGGACTTGGAGATTCTCAAATTCGGGATTCTTTTACGGTATTTTTATTTCATTTCATTTCAAGACCATTTTAAGGCTCTTAATCTGATCCACTGCAAGTTCAATATATAAAATTGTGAGTATTGATTATTCTACTGTTTTTTTTTTGTATCCTTTTATTTATTTATTTATATCTTTTCTTTTTGTATACTCATATGGTTGTAAACCATTTCCATCCAAATCGAACCGCTAATAACTGTTTGGAACGACAAAATTTCATTTCTAATTTTAGAAAATCCAAATCGTATCGAACTGTTAAGATTTTAACAGTTTGGATTTGAATATTGTTAACGTCCTTATCGAACTGTACCGTTCTCACCCCTACTTGTAGATAAGACGCTCAAGTCTAGCCATATATGGTGTATTATGAACTCACAGATTCCAACATAGTCGTTGGGGCAATTGGTAATTTTACCAGACTCTCCAAATGTTTTTTAAAAATACCACTCTATTGAAATTTTGTAAGAACACACCCTTTAAAAAATAGTTAGTAGTGATCCGTGTTCATCTTGTGGTGCTCCTATTCAATTTTTTTTTTTTTTTAAATTCAGTTTCTTCTCCCAACATTGCTAGCTAAAAACCATGAAATTCAAGAACTCTCTCCCAACCTAGTTTTAAATTCAAAAATTCTTTCTTTAGCCCTCAGTATAGTTTTATCTTTAGATGGTTCCTCCTTTAAGTTCTTTATCTCTAATTCAGATGTTCCTCAATGTAGATCTGAAACTCGTCTAGTTATTTATTGTCCACATAGGCACCTCATAGTTCTCAAATGTGTATTCATAGTGCCTTCCAAATTTTATAGTCTACAAACATAAAAGTAAGAGAAAAGACTATCTATATACTTTTCCTTATAAAAATGTATCCAACATGCCAATAATGGAAACCCGTCCAAATCTTTCAATATCCCAACCTGTTATTTAGATGATCAAGGAAGACCAACAAAAAATTGGGGAACTAAAGGCCAAATTGATGTTACCAATAGTGGAAAATCATGGGGAAGGGCAATTAAACCAAACGCAGATTAAAGATTTGCTGGTTCAAGGCTGGTGCAGCTTTAGAGTAGATGACATGTGATCTTTCACTCTCTAGGTTTCTCTCGGTTTAGGTTTTCCATTGAGAAGGGCTTATTACTCACGTTTTACTCATAACCGAACATTAAATATCACTACCTCAATTTCTTCCTCACATCCATCTTGTTATCTGCTCATTGACTAGAATCCATTTCTGCAAAACCATATTTCTGGACTCAGAGTGAGTAGTTAGCCAAAAAAAAAGTCCCCTGTTAAATAACCTCCAGTTTCGTCCCCAAAGCACAAACAGTCCCAATCAATCAAAACACAGGGAGAGCATCAAAACTCGAAAGCCCAGCAAATCAACTAGAAGGAAATGGAGTCCATCTTCGGCGTGGTCGGTGAAAGCTTCGCGGTTGTGGCGGCTGACACATCCGCCGTGCGCAAGATACTGGTGCATAAATCAAATGAAGACAAAATCATGGTCCTCGACTCCCGCAAGCTTATAGCCGCTAGTGGTGAGCCCGGTGACAGGTCTGAATTCTTAATTTGGCTTTCCTTTGATAATTGATCTTTGAGGCTTGGGATTTGATTCTAATTTTAAAAAGAGTGATTTGTCTAAATTTTTGAAATAAATTGGGGGAACCTAGGGTTCAGTTCACGGAGTATATACAGAAGAACGTGGCTTTGTATTAATTCCGAAATGGGATCCCATTGACAACTACTGCTGCTACCAATTTCACCCGCGGTGAGATGGCCACGACTTTGCGAAAGGTATAGCTTTATTTGGATACAATAAATGCAAATTCGGTGTTCATCATCTGGTTAATTAGCTATTAGGGATCTAAAGTGAAAGTTAATAGTCTCACCTTTATAAGCATTTTTTCTCCTTGTCCAAGTCTCAAGATTTTCATGATTCATTATGAGATATGAATTGGGATTTAGTTAAGAAGACCTGAGTCCAGAATCAAGTTTTGCAGAAATGGATTCTGGTCAATGAGCAGACAACAAAATGGATGTGAGGAAGAAATGGAGGAAATTGGATGAGGAGGGGAAGCGTGTTTCAGTCAGAGGGTTGGTTTCAAACTAGGTTCCCAATTTTCATCCATTGTCTGCAAAATATATGGAACATGAAGGAAGATGAACAATGAAACCCATATGTTCATTTTGCTTTTTATTTTTTAATCTTTTAATTTTAATGACTATTGGTAAATAATTAATTAACCGATCAGGAACTACCACATAAGCACCAGATTAACAGAATATAATTGATGGAGCAACTGTGCAACTAAATGTGCATTTGTGACAAAACATGAGAATTAAATCAATTTCGGGGAACAAAGTGACATTTAATATCCGATTAAGGAAGCAAAATGAGTAATAAACCATAGAGGAAGATAAGATGGACGGGAGGATCTAAAATAAGGATGGTGGGTTTGAAAGAGATGAACGAGTTGAGAAATACTGATTGCAGCTCTTGCTTTCTTCTCTAGAGGAGTAACTTCTTTTGCTAGAAGTGAGGAAGAGACCAATGGGAGCTTTCGAGAAGAAAAAAACTTGATAAGGAAATGAATTTGAGACACTTTTTCGTAAGAGTGTGTTTGAATAAACAATTTATAGTTTAATGAGAATTTACAAAATTTTATAATTTGTAATTCCATATTGACAATTTTCATGATTTGCAAATTTTAACGTTCGGATATCAATGTTAAAAATCATGGAAATTAAAATTTCACTTGTTTTAACTCATCATTTGGAAAATTCTGTCTCTTGAAACATCATTCCAACTCATCATTTAAGATATCTAAATTTCTTATTTTTATTTTTTTGGAATTTCTAAATTTCAATTTTTATTATCCAAACAAAAAAAATTAGTGAGTAGGAATTATAAAATTCTAACTTTTTATCAAATTCCTTATTTTTTTTTTTATCCAAACACACTCTAAATGCTAATCACTTATTGAGTTTTATAGGTGAAATTTCTGAACAACGTTCGATAGAATGATATTTTCAAATATTTATGAAGCTGATGGTAAAGTCGCCAATTCCCATAATGTTTTTGTAGTGCATAGATAATAGGAAAAGCTGAGTCCAAGTCCAAGCGAGGCACTTTGTGGGAACATACTCACATAGTGGGCCTACCAAACTGAAGTCGGGCCACATAACTAGGCCCATTCATGTTATCCACATTCTCTCAAAGCCCATCTCTAAAATTTCTATAAAATAAATTAAAAGTACCAAGAAAAAAATACTGAAATTGTTTTTTGTTCGCACCAAAAGGCAAAACCCTAATTGATAAAAAAAAAAAGGGCAAAACCCTAAAACCCCTTATAGCTTCGAGCTCAAAGGTCGAAAACTTCACGTCTCCCATGGCTGAAACTAAGCAAAAGCCACAGAAAGATATTGAAAGCGAGGACGAAGAGGACCAGACATTTGAAAACCTTGGCTTGGATGGTCGTCTTATTCGTGCCCTAAACAAGAAGAAAATTGAAAAGCCAACGCCCATTCAGCAAGTCGCCATACCTCTTATCCTAGTTAGTTTTCTTTTTCGAAGTTTAGTTTCATTTTATTCCTTTTAGGCTCCCTGAAAATACAGTAATGAAGATAAAATTGAAAGTATGTTAATTGATTGTTTTCTTGTGTTTGGGAATGCGTTTCAGCAAGGTAAGGATGTGGTGGCTAGGGCAAAGACTGGTTCTGGGAAAACCTTTGCTTATCTCCTTCCGCTACTTCAGAAGCTGTTTACTTCAGAATCAAAGAAGAAACTTGCTCCGAGTGCAATTGTTCTCGTCCCTACCAGGGAACTCTCTCAGCAGGTTTGTACATTTTGTTCAGTTCCCGCTTCGAATTCTTAATCCCTCTTAAGTTTCTTGATATTTGTGGTTATTGATTGTGAATAGTTGTGAAAAATCTGCAGGTTTATACTGAAGTGTCTTCATTGATTCAATTGTGTAGAGTTCCATTGAAAGTTGCACAGTTGACAAGCAGCATGCCTGCGGCTGATTGGGTTTGTTCAACTCCTTTCTCAAATTATATGACTTGTACGCGTGCAAAGGCGCACACACATGCGTATGGTGATTTTTTTTTTTCCAGTTTGTAGGTGATTTAAAAGTTAAAACCAATTTGTTAACACATTATGCTTTCAGCGGACAGCTATGGCTGGGCTACCTGAGATTCTGGTTACCACTCCTGCTTGCATAAAGAAATGCTTATCAGAAGATGTTCTTCAACCAACATCCATTGATGATTCATTAGAAATTCTTGTTCTTGATGAGGTGAGGACACAATTACTTACAGAAACACAGATGCATAGCATATATTCCAGTTTTGGCGAGTCGAATGGGTTTTTTATTCATTGCCTCCAAGGCTATTAATTTTGCTTAACTTAAAGGACTATTAGCTCCTTAGCTAGTTTTATTAATGATACTTAACGCTAGACAACAATTATTGTATACGTGTTCGTAGAGACTTGTAATTTTCACTTGAAAGCTCTTATATTATCATATGATGTGGCTTTGGAATTCATAGATGATTTTAGTTTCCAATTTCACTTCTTGCCTATGCTGTTAGGCAATATACTCTATCATGGTAGTTACTTTTTCTCATTGTCTAGTTTTGATGAAAGCTAACCTAGTATTCTTCCATTGACATATCATTGAACTGAATATATACGTGTATATATATAAAAATATTTTCAGGCAGATCTTCTGTTGTCGTATGGATATGAGGGAGATATAAAGGAATTGACACCTCACATCCCTAAACGTTGTCAATGTCTTCTTATGTCTGCCACCTCGAGGTTTGATAACTACTCTGCACTACATTTTCTGCAATTTAGGATTTATGATGTGAGGGATGATGTATTTTGTGCAATAATACATCTCTTGTTCTCTCAAGCTTGGATGTTTTCATTCTTTCACCTTTAAGGTTCAGTTTTTTTAACTGGTTTCAATAACTAGGATCTTATGATGTTTGGCAGTGCTGATGTTGAAAAACTGAAGAAGCTGATTCTTCATAATTCGTACATTTTGACTTTACCAGAAGTGGGAGATGTCAAGGACGATATCATCCCGAAAAATGTTCAGCAGTTTTGGGTAAGAATTTGTTGTCCTTAATTGGAAATCCTAAAGCCACAATATTCGGTTGTTCAACTTCTTTTACGAAAGTGCTGTATGATTTATCAGTTTAGAACACATTCAACCTGAATTAGAAGGATCCCGCCAACCTGAATTGTAATTTAATCAGTTTCTTTTGTTTAATAGCTTAAATTAGTGCCTCCACTCTGAATCATGCAATGTTTTGGCACTATCCGATTTATTCCTAAAAACCTTCATATGTCATGCCTGACTTCATTTTGATTCTTATTATGTCTTAGATGTCATGCAGTGATCGTGACAAGTTACTGTATATCCTTTGCCTCCTAAAGTTGGAGTTGGTCCAGAAAAAAGTTCTGATATTTACCAACACAATTGACATGGGATTCAGATTAAAACTATATCTTGAAAAGGTATTTATCTTCTCTCTCTTCCCCTCACCACCACCACTGCCCCACACCCACACAAACACACACCCCCTCCCCCCCCCCCCTCCACTTCCCAAAAAAAAAAAAAACACATTTGGTGAGGAAAGAGGGGAGGTAGGAACTCTGATTTATACATTTTTGATTACATGCCTACAACGTTTAATTTCCCCTTTAAATCTATCTGATTATTTCCTTTGCTATTTTCTACTTTGCAGTTTGGGATCAGATCTGCTGTTTTGAATTCTGAGTTACCCCAAAATTCTCGTCTCCACATTCTTGAGGTTTGTCAGTGTTCTTATGTATTGATATCATATGGCCGTGTTTCTTAGTTACTTTTGTTATTGGGCTGAGTTCTCAGTTTAGCATTTTGTGAATGATATCACACAGAATCCTAACCACCCTGGTTGGTTAACAGGAATTCAATGCTGGCCTTTTTGATTATTTGATTGCGACTGATAACAGCAAATCAAAGGAGAACGAAGCCAATGGGGAGAGTATTAAAGATTTAAAAAACTCTAGAAAGAATTTTAAGCATAAATCCGACGCGGAATTTGGAGTGGTGAGGGGAATTGATTTCAAAAATGTACACACGGTATGTCATTACTAGTCTCATTGGTATGCTGTTGCAGGCTATCCTTTCTACATTATAGTTTGACTGGGGTATGTTGGGTGTGTTGCATGTGCCATTGCTTATTGGAGGATTAGTATCTGTGAGCTAATTCAGGAATAAGGGCCTGAGATGTGTGTCACCATATCAATGGATAATGTGCAAAAAGGAGACTGAAAGTATAGACCGTCTTTTCTTGAATGTTCTATCGCTTTAGGCTTATGGCACAAACTGTTTAGGGAAGCATGCTGAAGTATGTTTTATGCGTTCATTGTTGATTGTGAAGTAATGTGCTTTTGGAGGAGATGGAAGGATTGTTCTTGTGGAATTAATAGTGGTCATCGTTTTCTAGTTTGTTATTTCTGTTGTGCTACTGCTGTTTCATGAGCTGCTTATTACTTTTATATTAATTGAAGATTTCTTTGTTTCTTGCTTCTTCAATCTACTTAATGAAATACCAGGTTAGTAGCATTCCATGTAACTGTATCTGCATTTATTCTTTGTTGCAGGTTGTAAATTTTGATATTCCTCAAAGTGCTGAAGGATATATTCATCGAATTGGACGTACTGGAAGAGCATATAGTACTGGTGCTTCTATATCTCTTGTGAGTTCACTGAAACATTCTCCAGCCCCGTAGTTTTCTCTTTTTTCGGCATAATTCAAAATCGAAACCAATAATCTGAATTCGACAATACCATGTTAGCGCCACAGCGCCCCATGCATTCTCTGTAAAGTATTCAAGCTCCTTGCCTTCACATACACCCGCTGCCAGCTGTCCCAGTGAACACAATTCTTTTACTGTCACTGTTTTTGTTTGTGCATCTGTATGATGCAACAACATGTGAATTGCAAATGTTTATATTTAAATTTCTGTTCATCCCTATATATTTTCTTGTTTAAGACGTGTGTTTTATTCCCCCATGGAAGAAGGATTGGATGATGATGATTATGTCAACTGAAACATTCACAAACACATTCTAATATTTGTTTCTTTTAACAGGTTTCTCCAAATGAGATGGAAATCTTTGAAGAAATAAAATCCTTTTTGGGGGATGATGAAGATGATTCAAACTTAATTTCTCCCTTTCCTTTACTGACCAAGAATGCCGTGGAGTCTTTACGATATAGAGCTGAGGTGATTGTGCTGTTTCTTTTACCTATCATGGCCTTTGTCTGTCCCTTTTAAATGTTCCATGGATTACCTCTCTTTCTTGCTCCTCTGAGTTGGGGGCCCTTGGGATGGTATGGCCAAGCTAGCCATGAATTTGGGTTTCCTATTCAGTGATTTGTTTTCCTTTTTGTTATCACCTTGTGTACTTAAATCATTTTAAATCCTGATCTGAAGTCGATGGGAAGTCTAATGAATGTTTGAAGGCCCCTAAGATGACTAATAAAAAATTATTATTTACAGGATGTTGCAAAGGGTGTGACGAAAGTTGCTGTCCGAGAATCAAGAGCTCAGGATCTGAGAAATGAAATTCTCAATTCCCAAAAGTGAGTATCAACTGTTATTGGTTTCTTTATCTGTATGACAGTATGAGGTTTTCACACCAACTCTTTTTGCAGAGTTGGGTATAAGACATGTAAAAATTAATCAAATTCACTACATTCTCATGCTTAGCACCCGTTTCTGTATGCTGTTTGAAGCATAGATTCAGATTCGTCAAACCACTTTGCTATTTTCTGGATTTGTTTGCTAACAATCTGATTCTATATGTTCAGGCTAAAGGCTCATTTTGAAGTTAATCCAAGAGATCTAGGTATTTTTAGTTGGATGTATTGAGGCTCATTTTATACTCGCTGCACCAGTTCTAGTTACATTGTGAAAGTAAACATTGTTAATATATTATTTTTGAGCAGATCTGTTGAAACATGACAAGATTCTGAGCAAAAAGCCCCCCGCGCCTCACCTACGTGATGTGCCCGATTATCTATTGGACGTAGCAACTAAAGAAGCCAGTAAGAGTGTTAAGCTTGCTAGAGCTGCAATGGGGAACACCAACCCTGCTCACAGAAAAGGACTTAAGAGAAAATTCAGAAAGAACAAGGACCCCCTCAAGAGTTTCACTTCTGAGGTACCTTTCTTTTGTTTGCACGCAATCTCTTCTTGATTTTAGTCATTTCACTTTTGCGTAACAAATGTAATATGAACCCTGCAAGTGCCAAATGTGCAGAGTTTCAAATGAGTTGCTAATAACGTATTATATTATGATGCCAGGGATCAAAGTGGAATCGTAAAAGCAGGACAAAGGGGGAAGGGAAAGATGGCAAGGAAAACCGTAGATCAAAGAAGAGAAAGACCTAACTTATCTGTTTACTTTATTCTTATGTATTGTGTAACAGGAGTGAGCAAGCCAGCTCCAACTCCTACTCCAACATTTTGTATCTAGTGACAATTTTGTATCAAGTTATAGTAATTAGGTAATTGACGGGAAAACTGTTTGGTGGAAAAGACATGGGACTCGGAAGTGCTTGTATCCTATGGGTGCATGTACATGACTTTCGTCAAATGCTGGCCATATAAAGGTGAAAATCAATTTGGAACTGATTGAATTCCCATTTTGAGCTGCTTTTTGTCTTTTATTTTGTATTTCAAGTTTCATGGATTACAAAATGAAGTTTTCACGTCCTTGCCTACAAAATGCGTTCATTAAGTTTCAAAAAATTGCATACTGTACCACAGTTTTTAGATTCTATCAATTTAACCTTTAAACGGGTGCAATCTCAAAACCATGTGGCACAAGCTCCTTCCAATTCTTTCCACTTCTAGTAATGGTCCCTATTTTCTTGTAAACTTTTTACTTTCAGGAAAACAAACTTAATAGTTAAAAGATGACGAGGCATCATACTTTGTGTTTGTAAACGGATTCCCCCATTGCGGTACGTTGTATGATAAATATAACAAGAACATTTAAAATCTTATGGTTTGAAAAATCTTCTGATATAATTATGGATTTGTCTTTGGAAGATGATTGAATTTTGTAATTTATGTGTATGCGGGTTGAAAGTCTCAGCAAAGTCACTTCTATGCATTGCTAATCTTTGTAAGATTTTTCCATCATATTAATGAGTTATCATACTTGCTCTTAAAAAAAAAAAAAGGCATTTTGTTTGTGGGCTTTGTATGATGTAACATGCAATTTTTTGATGTTTCGTATAGAGAAATGGGATTATTTTATCCTACACTTGGCCTTAGCCGTTGTTGGAGAATTAAAATCTTAGGGCGTAATTTGAAAAGAAGTCTATAGCATATTAGCATCTGACCTTCAAACCTGATAATGTAAATGTAGTTAACTCTTCTTTGTATAAGAAATATTTCTAGTAATTCGTGTCGGTCGAACTGTTAAGACTTGTTGACATGACCATGAACCAACTGTCCCCGATGGCACATCTATGATCTATCACACCTGGTGTCCATAATAAAATTTCAATGTATTCAACAACTTTGATTAAACCCTAACCAAATCTGTGGATATCTGTATGATGAATTGATGAGAGTGGTCCGTCAAGTTGGAATGGCAAACAACACAGATATGCCCTGACATCGCCACTCCCACGGTCCCACTTGTGTGGCCACTGAATGTGAAAAGAGACGAGGAGGTTGCTGTCAACATTTACATCCTTACCTGCCTATATTGCGGTTCACATGTCAGTCCATACGCATCATTGTCACACACACCATAACATCAATTTTATTCATATCATAATATGAGATATATATATTATATATATATATATATTTCTATTAACATTGCATATTGTCAGTAACACTATTAATTAATCACTGATAATTTTTTGTATTTATAAGGACATAAACGAATCTTCTATTTATAATCTTCATTTCTAATATCAAACACCATAGGTATAAAGTAATACACTGAAGTTTTGAACATACCCTAACGCATACAAAATACTAGAAGAAAATCTAACTCCCACATTCTCCATACGCCAAAATAATAATAATAATAATAAGGGCCCAGAAAAGTTGTGACGTAGACTGGGTCTTATACCGTGTCATTCAAGCTTTGGCGCTTGACACAATATCATAATAATAAGATTTGTGTTTTGATTTGAAGCTTATGGTGATGAGATGAACTATATAATAATCTTACAAAAATGGCATTTCGAAAGTTATATATAATACTTGCATTATATTCTCCTAGTATCTGCTTGTATTATTATTTTTTTAAAACTTTAAATTATTTTATAAATATAATATAATTAAATTTGTTTTGTTTCTCAAAAATCATTTCAAGAATATTTGTGAAAACAATCAATAAAATTAAAAATTATCTAGCTATTTATATGTATAAATTAAATGAACGGTACTTAATTATTCCTAAAAATATTAATTTATTTGATACGTATGAATAATTAAACGATCTTCAATCTGATTAATTTTTTACGGAGATGATATCAAAATAATAATTTAAAGAATGAATGATTCTTATTATCATATGTGTATAATAAAAATTAGATAAATTAAAAATATGATACCATGAAATACCACCGAGATAAAATGTAAATATTTTTCATTAAATAAGATACGTAGTAATTTGATTTAATTTCAAAATTTAAAGGAAATAAAAAAGAAAATTGGATCCATTTTTATAGTCATCCCAAAGCTTGTGGACTAAAATGTGGTAGCTGAAATTTACAAAGAAATAAAATAAAATAGTCACTCATTCTACAAAGAGCAAAAGACCGAAAACAAAGAGAGTATTGTGTGCGCCACGCCACGCCACGCCACGCCACGCTGCCGCTAACCCAACCTCTTTTCAATAGAGATAGCCACTTCATATATATGTGATTTTGAGAGTTGAGAGCGTGTGTGTGTGTAAGGTGTGTAGTATTTGATATAAATAGACCAACTTTATAGTTGTGAGTTAGGTTGGTGTTTGAATGGCATCCCTTGAAATTGAATTGCCTAATTAAACGGTGCTCAGTGGTAGGTCTTTAATAGTTGTGAGTTATGTGAAACCATTTCACGGTTGAGAAAAGAGAATGAACTATTTGTTGAATGTTGATGTGGAAAAAAAAAAAAAAACTAAACTATGATTTATATTTCTACTGTTATTTTCATAGATTTATTTATTTGGGCGTAATTTGGTAAATGCTATGGAAATCACCTTATTGTTAGATCGTTGTCAATCAAAATAATAATCTAAAGCAAATTATTACATATTTTTGGTTTTCCATAATGCGCAATTATGTGGGTAAAGACTAAAGAGGAGGAGATTTTTTTAATAACAAATATAACCGTGATTATTTTTACAGCACAACAATGTCAAACTGAGTCTTAATGGTGTTATTATTTTGTAAATATAATTTATTTATTTTTCTTAATTGGCAAGTCATTTTATTCTTTGCCCGTAGGTAAAAATACAACTGTAAATTGCCTCTTTTTGTGTGAGTCCTACGGTAAGAAGAGGCTGATTTGTGAAGTTTATGCCTATTTGGACAGTAAGTATGAGAATTAAGGCAAATGCCAGCAACAGACTCGATAATCACCTACAAACAATGAGCCTGCAGTTCCCCAAAAATGCTCCTACAAAGAGTCCTGCAAGGAGTCCTATTTCCATTCCAATACCCCCATTCACCCTCCAATCCCAATCCCAATCCCAATCAAAGCACAGACATTGTCACCTTTCACCTCCATAACCACAACCCTCATCTTCCTTCAATCTCGCTTTCCTTCCAAAATTCTAAACCCATCAACAAAAAACCCACAACACCACCCAAAAACACCACCTGCAGTCACCCCTGCATTTCTTCTTCTTCTTTCTCATCTGGGTCTTCTTCTTCTTCTTTTTCTTCTTCTTCTTTATCTGGGTATTTTTCTAAGAGGGTGACAATGGTGGCGGTGGATCCTTACGTTCTCTGGACCTTCTTTGCCTCCCTTTTGGGTTTCCTCGCTCTCTCTGTTATCCGTCGCCGGAATTCTGGTCATGCCAAGAGCAAGTTACAGAAGAGCAAGAACCTTGCCTCAGAACAGCGTGTCAAAAGCTCTGACGATGGAGAATTCCGCTCTGTGTACGGCTCCGGCACAGACGTCATCATCGTCGGCGCCGGTGTTGCTGGCGCTGCTCTCGCCCACACCCTAGCCAAGGTTAAAGAAAATAACCTTTCAAATTCTTCAGCTTTTTATGTTTTTCAAAGAACTAACTTTTTTGGTGTATCTGGGATTTGGTCACCTTTCGTTTTCTGTGAATTTGATTAGCGTGTAGGCTTCAGAAAACTTGTTTTTGATTTAAAATGTTGCTTATTAAGTCTTCCTTTCCTTTTGTGTTGTGTACAATTGACTGGTGGAGACTAAAATTTGGCATGCCTGGTGTTTTTATATTCTTAGAAAGTTGATGACGCATTTGATTTGTTAAATGGAGTTCAGTAGTTTAGGGATTGTACAGGAGATTAAAGCCACCTTCCCAAGAAAAGAAAAAAGGGTTATGGTCAAATATGGCTGATAACTTACAATAAATTAAACCATTCAGCTCCGAAAATGATTTTGCATGTTAATGTTATCTTTAACCATTAACAGCATCTTCAGCTGCTGTAAGTTATTTGTCTAGGAATGTAGAACCTTACGTTTATCTGCTGCTAATCCCAGGAGGGACGGCGTGTTCATGTGATTGAAAGAGACTTGACTGAGCCAGATCGAATTGTTGGCGAACTTCTCCAGCCTGGGGGTTACTTGAAATTGATAGATTTGGGTCTTGAAGGTAATGGAAGTTACTATGTATGCGGTTTTGTGCTCGAGGTGTTATGTAACCTATGGGATTTCCAAGGATGTTGGATCTGAATATGGATTTTGAATATTCTGCTTCTCTTAGTTCTGGTTTCGGTTGTGAGTCTAACAAGAGCATGTATGAACATTGGTTTCAGATTGTGTGGAGGAAATTGATGCTCAACGAGTGCTTGGATATGCTCTTTTTAAGGATGGGAAGAATACTAGGCTGACCTATCCTCTGGAACAGTTTCACTCGAATGTGGCGGGGAGAAGTTTCCACAATGGCCGATTCATACAGAGGATGAGAGAAAAAGCTGCTAAGCTTCAAAAGTAATGTTACTTTCCTTCTCAATTGAATGCTTATGTTTTCCTACTTGATTCCTTAACACAGTTTTGTGTAAAAATATCTGCACTTCTCATTGTATCTTCTTGTGCTCAATTTTTCTTCTCAGTGTACAACTTGAGCAAGGTACAGCAACATCCCTTATTGAAGAAAATGGAACAATCAAGGGGATTCAGTACAAAACCAAGGATGGCCAAGAGCGTAGAGCGTATGCTCCTCTTACAATTGTTTGTGATGGTTGCTTTTCAAATTTGCGCCGCTCTCTTTGCAAGCCACAGGTAAAGTTGTCTTCTTCAAATATTTAATAGCATTATATCTTTGTGTGATTATGATACTGAACTGTAGCAGCAAGCTTCTGGAAAAATAATTTGCGATTTGATTTTCATCCCCTTGTATCAGAAAGTTTGAATTTTGAACTACACCCAATTGTCTTAAATTTGTACCACATTTTTCGTCCACACTTTTGACATTGACAAAGATGGTACCAATCTACTTTTTAACAGGTAGAAGTGCCTTCTTGTTTTGTGGGATTAATCTTGGAAAATTGCGAACTCCCATTTGCAAACCATGGGCATGTTATTCTAGGAGATCCCTCTCCGATTCTGTTTTATCAAATCAGCAGCACGGAGGTACGCTGTTTGGTTGATGTACCCGGCCAAAAAGTTCCTCCCATTGCCAATGGTGCAATGGCCAAATATTTGAAGAATGTGGTAGCTCCACAGGTACCTGTCTATTTTGAAATTGCAGTTCGTAAGTTCAATTATTGTAATATTTTGGTTGCTTCTATTTTGTTAGACTTTGTTTCTTTAAGGTCTGAGTTTCTTCTTAATTCTATCGCGCCTCAATGAAAAAAAAAATGTCCTTTTCAGGTTCCACCCGAACTTCATGATGCCTTCGTGTCTGCAATTGATAAAGGAAATATTAGAACAATGCCAAATAGAAGCATGCCAGCCAATCCGCAGCCAACTCCAGGAGCCCTTTTACTGGGTGATGCTTTCAATATGCGTCATCCTTTGACCGGTGGAGGAATGACAGTGGCACTGTCAGATATCGTTATACTCAGGGATCTTCTTAAACCACTGCAGAACCTACATGATTCAGCTTCATTGTGCAATTACCTAGAATCCTTTTATACCTTGCGCAAGGTGAGCTACTATGTGGTGCCCATTTAAGATCTTTGCGAAATAACTGACAAAAGGACTGCTTCCATCTTAGGCTTCGAATGTGTCTCAAGTAGAGTTTAAAGATTCTGTTTCGTTTTTGTCTCCGAAATAATTGATTAATGTTCATGGAAGCATTACTTGTATTAAGGAGGCTATTTTCACGTTGCATATTCATCAACTGATATTTGGTGTTGTCTTTGCAGCCGGTTGCATCTACAATAAATACCTTGGCAGGTGCCCTATACAAGGTGTTCTCTGCCTCCCCTGATGAAGCAAGGAAGGAGATGCGCCAAGCATGTTTTGACTATCTAAGCCTCGGAGGTACCTGTTCAACTGGACCAGTGGCTTTGCTCGCTGGTCTAAATCCCCGTCCCTTGAGCTTGGTTCTTCATTTTTTTGCTGTGGCGATATATGGTGTTGGCCGTTTGCTGCTCCCATATCCTTCACCGAAACGCATGTGCATTGGAGCTAGATTGATTTCAGTGAGCTTTTCTTTGTCCCTTTGTTTTTTATTTAACTTTCGTTTGTGTTTCATGTATGATGTGGTTAATATTTCCAGAGCATGGTAATAACTGTTAATTACATTCAATTAGTCCTTGCATAATCCTTACCTTAAATGACAAATGCCTCTCATTTGATACAGTGTACTACCATGATTTATAATCATAGATCAAATTTGTTAGCATCTTACAAGTATCGTGCATTTAAAATCAAAGCTTTATAAATAAACTTTCGTATAATTTCTCTTTTTTTTTTTGTTGTTAGAGTGCATCGGGTATAATATTTCCAATCATCAAGGCAGAAGGAGTGAGACAGATGTTCTTTCCCACTACTATTCCAGCTTATCACAGAGCTCCTCCGGTCGAGTGAGCAAGGCATGCTTCCTATTTATTGCCGTAAAGAAGAGTCGGGACAAGTGAGCCTGAATCCGGAAATTCTTTCTCGTTAATAAAACATAAAGTGAATACAAATCGAATTTGTTTATTTAATTGTACCATGTTTATATTCGAATTTGAACTGTTCTTAAGAGTGTATGAACAATTGATATCTTGCAGTGAACATGGCCAGGAAGAAAAAAATGTGTACGTATAGGTATCTGTAATGAAAAGGCAATGACGAAATACATTTACATATTTGTATCAACCTTTGCATTTGTATTGGCTTATTTATGGATATAATAGTGAATCAAAAGTGGGTATTCATGCAAAGACTTATTATTCAAAATGCTTTCCGAATCAGATATTAAATCTTATTTTACTCTCTAAATTGAATTTCGTTGCAATGTATTATCATAACAACGTTTTTGTTGCCTCTGTTGTTCCAACCGTTACTCCTTGTTAGTGACGACGCCAGTTGTGCTTATGTGGCATCTATGTGGTACCTATGTGGCAATTAGTTGGGCCACTCATGGTTCCCATATAGTGATGTGGATCATACGAGACAAACCATTTCGCGAATTGGGAATTCTAGCCCTGGCGATTTGGGGATTCTGGAGGAGGGAAGAGGAAGGCGAAACCAAATCGAGTTCAATCGATTAAATTTTTGTTTAGGGTGTGAATCAGACAAGCAAGAAGGCAAGTTCGATTGGAAGAAGACAATCCCTCGAAAGCCTGGAGCACAACAACCTCAATATGGTAAGTTAAGGATTTAAAGATAAAAAATTTGAAAACTGGGTTCAAATTGGAAGTTAAGATTAAATTAACCTAAATTTTCTTGGTGTTTGTGTGCAATGTGCAATGTTTCCCACTTTAAATTGTTTAAATTTTCTTGGGTGTTGGTGGATGTGGCTGTTGGTTGATGTGAATATAATAGGCTATGAGTGTTGGCTTTGGAAAGTTGTGAGTTGTGATTATAACAATGTGTGGGGTTAAGGGATAGACATTTTAGATTAGAGCTAAGGATTGCAAAATGGGCATTTTAGATTGGGCATTTCGGATTAAAGGGTTTAGGGTTGGAACAAAGACCTTATATGGGTATTTTGGATTAGAATTGATATTGTGATAGTGCATTGGATTGTGATATTAACTTTAGGTTTAGGCTGTTCATTTAAGCTTTAGGTTTAGGCAGTATGTTTAGACTTAGGATTAGGTTTAGCTTTAGGTTTAGGGTTAGGGGTTAGGGTTAGGGTTTTGATTGTACGATTTTTCATAGTTTCTGTTGGATGTGGATTCTTTATACTTGTTAAGTAATGTTTGTTTTTTGATTGCTTGTTGAAGGGGCCTACGATGACATTGTCTCCATCACCTTACATGACAGTGGAAAGATAGTACATAAACAAGGAGGACTAGAGATATGCGGATGAGGCATTAAATGGTTTGGCTGGTGTTGTTGGGAGTACTCATTCTTAATAGAATTGAATGCCCTAGTGAAATAAGAAGACTACATTCAGGATAAGATGGATTTCTATATACAAGTTGAAGCTAGTAGACAGTTTTTTAAGGTATCCATATATTAGCAGTTGTCAGCACTCATTAAAAAATCTTCAAGGACATTTGAGAAGGTCGTGCATGTGTATTCTTCCCATTCCATAGACCAAGGGTCAGATGAGGGTCCGGTGTATACATTAGAGGCTGGTCCAAGCATTGGAGAGGCTGGTCTAACCACTGGAGAGATTGGTCCAACCACTGGAGAGGCTTGTCCAACCACTGGAGAGGCTGTCTAAACACAGCTCAGGAGGAAGATGTAGAAGATGTGTCAGCTTATACCAGTCATGAAGAAGAAAGGTATGATGATGATGCTGATAGAGATGCTAAATTGTTTGAAGTTTTAGTGGATGATGAAAGTAGTGAAGATGTTGATGAAGATGAAGAATTAGAAGAATAATTGGAGGAAAATGATACTGATGATGAACTTGAATTGAGGGAACCTAGAGTGCAATCAAGTGGTGTAAGGTGTAGGTAGAGGCATAGAGTACAAGAAGTAGAGGAAAATGATACTGATGATGAACCTGAATTAAGGGAACCTATAATGCAATCATGTGGTGTAAGGCGTAGGTAAAGACATATAGTGCAAGAAGTGGAGGAAAATGATGTTGTTGATGATTATAGTGAGCAATCTAAGCATCAGCATTTTGAAGATGATGGTTATGGTGAAGGGGATGCGCATGGAATATGTCTAAGTGATGACGATGACATATTCTAGACAGGTTGATTGAGATCAAACAAAGCTCAACTCTGAAATTTTTGGTCCTAGCCCAAATAACTGTCTTAGGAAAAGAGCCATGCTCTAGACATTTGAGACTAAACAACCACCCAGGAAAATAGAGCCCGGCTCTAGACATCTGAGAATCAATCATAACTGCATCGCTAGGAGGGTTGTATATAAACCACAATACACATATATCTATAATCACATCACAGATATGGAGAAATACATATGTATAGCTCATATCACCCAAAACTACGTCTCGAATCCCCGGCTAAAGCCCAAAACACAACATATACCAAATCTTGTAAAGCGTGCCATCAAAATTGTTGAAGCGTTAAATGTTCCAACTGTCGATTACTCGTTGCCCAATCACCAAATGACGCGTGTCCCTCCTGTGACCTGTCAACTCAGGCGGATCGCGGGTTTCTGTACTCCGTTAGTACAGGCACCGGTGTGGTGCTGGCCTAAGGCTCTCCAACGATCAAGTCAGTTACGTTGTTCGTAAGAGGAAATAGTAAATGGTAAGTTTGGCAGAGTAATTATGAATAGTAAATATTAGTTACCTTTATTGGGAAATGTGAACTCCTTATGTATGGGTAGGTGGGATGTTCAATTCCCAAAGTTCCGATGTGGGACAAAACGCTCCTCGATTTACGTGCTGACACGTGCTACGTGGATCGAGGGTGGATATGCTTCCACGTGGCATCCCGCATTGGGGCCGGTATTAAGGCTGTTGTAAGTACGGTAGTTTTGGGCCTTGAACGGAGTTTGGGCTTTAAGTATACGGCCCAGTGGGTCTAGTCAGATATGGTGTCAACAGAAGTTCCCCAAGTCGTTGATTGAGGTGGAATTTCTCGGTCGGGGACTTGTTTCATTTTTCCCAGACCCTAGTGGGAAATATACCTGTAGTCCCCCAAGTCCCCTGGTGGGAGAGTCCGCCGAGACAGTCTCGATCAAGAATAATGTAGATATAAGTCGGTCTGTAGGGAACTACTCTCGGTGAACTGGAGAGTGGTCAGTTACGGAAGAGCGTACCATAGCCGGGAAGGATGGACACCGAGCGGTGCGAATGGGTCGGTGTAGGCGCACGGCATCCGTGGGGATGTAGGACACCGAGCGGTGTACCCGAGTCGGTCTAGGTGTACGACATCCGCATGAGTGAACGGGGGACACCGAGCGGTATACATGAGTCGGTCCAAGTGTACGGCATCCGCAGGAGTTAACGGGGGACACCTAGCGGTGTACCTGAGTCGGTCCAAGTGTACGGCATCCGCAGGAGTGAACGAGGGACACCGAGCGGTGTACCTGAGTCGGTCCAAGTGTACGGCATCCGCAGGAGGGAACAGGGGACACCGAGCGGTATACCTGAGTCGGTGTTGAGGTGAGGAAAGACGGTTGGGCTTCCTTGGACAGATGAGGGACACGTGTTCGGTAGGTGTGATTGGTTGCAACACGTGTCTACCACTAAGAGGGGTGACGCTTCGTAGTCTGTGTACAAAATGTCTATAAATATGGGGAACTTTCAATGGTTTGCTCACTTTGTGTTTTTGAGAAAAGTGGGAAAGCTTTGTCAAACTAGGAAGGCGATTTCCGAGAAGCTTGTGACGGTGGTGCTTGCGGTGGGTGCGGTTTCCGATCATCAATCAGCCATGAAAAAACATAGTAAGTATGTCTTTAACTTGATTTTTTCGATTGAAGTGGGTGTTGGTGAGGAACTGGTCATAAACTTGTTGAAGTTTGTGGTCAGATCGTCGTAGGTTTGAGTCGGTCCACTGAGTTATGTTTGTTCCGTTTCTTTGTAGATGTCTGTGGATAGTGACTCGGTATCTGAGGGTAAGTGTTACGACTCACAGGATGGTGAGTCGGCGGATAGTAGTGTACAAAGTCTCATTCCCATCTCGGGGAGTGAGGACGAAGCCCACTCGGTCGAAACACGAAATAGGGCACAGTCCATGCATAGTATGACCGAGTCATCCGGTAGGACAACAGAGACGTGTACTGAGGCTGAGCCGACGGGTAGGTCGGGTAGTGGCAACCTCCTTGTGGACGCCGAGACAATAGTCAAGGTGGGGGTGCACCGGGCGTTGAAGTTGACCCACGGTCGAGACAAGGGTGTTGTGCGGCTGAAGAAGGGTGGATCGACTGGTGACGAGCCAATCCCGAAGGCTATGCCGATCGAATGTGCTTCCTTCACCATTGACGAAATGGTCAACAAGGAGACAGAGAAAGGCCTGATGAAGATGAAGATCGAGTTTGGCGTGCCTGACTCTGTGATTACGAGGTTTCCGACAAGGGAAGAAAGACCGAGTAATCCCCCGGCCAGTATGGCGTTGTTCTATACCAAGCTGATGCACCATGGGGTAAGGATGCGCCTGCATCCCTGGTTGCGGAAGATGGTGAAGAAGATGGGAGTGGCACTCGGTCACCTCAATCCTAACGTGTGGATTGTGCTCAGCTCCCTCTACACGACCTTCAGGTGGGCCGAGCAACCGGAGCCGACCTACGCCCAACTCATGTATCTGTACGAGTTCGGGTTTCAACAGCAGAGTACCGGGTGGGTCTTCGTCCGTCATCGCAAAAAGAGCAAACGGGGGGAGTTCATCCTGGACATACTGACCTCCCAAAAATCGTATAAGACAAAGTTCTGCCTGGTCGGTGGAAACTGGGAAGAGGAGACCGACGGACAACCAATACCGCTCAAGTTTCAGACCAAAGGTGGATAGTTGTAGTGTAGGCCGATCATGTGATGTACTTTTTTTTGTTGTTGTTATAGTATGGCTATGTTGGCTAACCAATTCTCGGTGTGCAGGGTTGTTCCCATAAGAAGAAATCTCTCCGGCGGAGAAGAAAGTCGTCTACCGAGTAAGGGAGATCTTGGACTAGCTTAACCAGAACCGACGGATCCTACGGCTGCCTGGGTTCCAGTACAAAGTTGGCCTCATTGACACCGACGAGGGTAAGTGTGTATGTTGCTATGTTTGTTGTTTTGTGTTTTTTTTTTGTTACTGACCGGGTGCTCGGTGTTGCAGTTCCGTATCATCTCGGGAGCCGAATATACAAAGACTGTGAGCAGCTGAGAATGAAGGCTGACAAGAGTTCTGGAGAATCGGCGTCCCTGTCCAAAGCAGCCGAGCTCATGGAGATGCTCCTCAAAAGGAAGAAGGAGCGAGTCGAGAAAGGGCAGCCCGATCGGTCTGATCGTGCTAAACAGGGACAGTCATCCCAGCCGAGACAACCAAGTCCGCCAGCTCGGTCTTCCAAATGAAAACAGAGCAACGTGGGGGGAGACCGAGCCCATTCCCCGAAGCCCAGGCGGACGAAGGCTAGAAGGGAGGCCGAGACGATCCTGTCGGCGCAGGAGCAGATAGGGGGCAAGAGAACAATGCCGACCCCAGAGTTCAACCCTCCGCTGTCCCCCCCTCGACTAGACATGAGGATCCTGGAGATGCTCCAGAGGAAGGGGGGATGTAAATCTAGGTGTATTCACCGACAGGGAGGCGATCAGTGAGGGGTTGAGTGCTGAGGCCACTCTCTGCTGCCCTAGGCAGATTGTACCGTTGCTGAACGGGGTCTGTCAAGGGGCCTCCACGCCCCTGGATGAACTGTCAAGGTGCAATGCCGGTCGGCGGACCAGAGGATGGAAAAAGCTCTACTGCTGCAGAGCAATGTAAGTGTTTGTCGTTTTATTTTTCAAGTGTAGTGTTGTCGGCCGAGTGACTGTCTAAGCTCTTTTTTTGTGCAGGCCCTCGGTGAAGTCTACTGCCAATTTGGGAATGCCTAGAGGAGGGTGGCTGGTGCTTGGCGGGAGAAGGACTGGCTGAGGAAGAAGAATGAGGAGCTCACTCCGAAACTCCAGCAGGCCAAGAGGGCGTTGAAGGAAACAGCCGACCTCAACCGCAAGTTGGAAGCCAAGAGGTGGAAGACTCAAGAGGCCCTGGCTGCCAGAGACCAAATGAAAGCCGAGGTTGAGGCCAAAGAGAAGAACCGCCTGAAGCACTGGAAGGAGTTGTGTCGGGTGAAGGCGGCTAGGGAGGCCGACCTGGAAGAGGCGAGAAAAACTACGGTGGCCGAGTTCAAAGCCTCCGAGGAGTTCGAGAAGATGAAGAACGAGTACGCCACCGACTGTGAGCAGGAGTTCTTCCGCAATCTCTTCTTGCATAACCCCGGTCTGACCGTGAAGACCCCCTGGCTCGACCAGGATATCACCGCCGAAATGTTTGAGGACGAGTTGGGGGAGGAGGAAGAAGAGGGTGCCCAGCTGAGTGACCAGCCGGAAGCCGACCAGGTGGGGCCTCAAAAGGAGCCGGAGCCAGAGGTGGAGGGAGCATTTCAAGCCGAGCAGCAGGTGGAGGAGTTAGTGTAGGACACTTGTCTCTTTCCTTTATTATGTAGAAATAGTTGGCACGGCCGAGAGGTCGAAGTTTTGTAATGCTCATGCAGACCGAGCATAACAGGTCTGCACATTTTGAATGAATTTGGACTTTCTCCGAACACAAACGGTATACCTGTAACGACCCATCCCAAATTCCTAGATTAGATTAGCGACTAATCACGATTAGTGAGGCTAATCGGTGATTAGTTAGGCGAAATCGAACGAACGATGCAAAATGACCGTTTTGCCCCTAATGATGGCAAAACTTTGACTTTTCATTCGGGCGGTCAAATGGACTTTGACTGATGATCGTGACGTAGTTCGTGATGTCACGAGTTCATAGACAGGTGGCACGTTCAATTCCGACGTTCGAGGAGGAAGTTATAACGTTCGGAAGCCTAAGGGCATTTTGGTAATTTGGGTGAATAGGAGGTCAAATGTTGACTTTTTGACCGGGAGGTCCAATGGCCGAGGGCCAAAGACCGTTACGTAGATAAGGACGATACGAATTCGTAGATAGGCGGCACGTCGAATTCGGACGTTCGACGGCAAAGTTACGGTTCACGAAAGTTTCGGGATACTATTCCCAATGACACGTTTTACGAGACGAAAAGTGCAGTTTTGTCTCTAGTGGGCCCAGATATTTGTCCTGATGCCCAATGGATGAGTGACAAGTGTCACCCATCCAATGGACACCATATTTCATTCATGCACCAAACCATTCACCCGTGCATCCATTTTCCATTTTTCCTCCAACCATTACCCGATCCCATTTTCAAATCCAACCCAAACCCTTGAGCCTGAGGCTCATTCCTGAGGGACCAGAGAGTGACAAGAGGACTGAGGAAGGTGGTGGCCGGCCAAGGGCACGCCGCCGTGGACGGTGGAGCCGTGAAGCCCGAAAGGTATCGGTTTTAACCGATTTCAATCCATTTTTCATTTCTGTTGTTATGGGTCGATTTGGATGATTAGGATGGATTATTTAGGTTGCTAGGGGGTGATTAGTGAGGTTTTGGTGGTTGTGGACGGCTGGGAAGCCGTGGGGAGAAAAGGAGAAGTTTGAACCGTGAGGTTCAAACTTGGACCGTGTGATTTTGTGGGTTGTGATGGGTTTCGTTAATTGGAATAGATAGGAAACACAAAAATAGGAATTTAGGAATTGGAATGGAAGAAAACGGATGAAAAATGAGGGAGAAGGAGGCCTGGACCGGTTACGCCGGTCCAGTTGCAGGGGTTGGACCAGACCGGCCGGCCCGGACCGGTTTGATCGAAGGAAGAAGATGCACTGTAGCGGCGCGTGAGGCCCACGCGCAGCCACTTCAGGCGGAACGTGCGAGCGCGTGGGGGAGAATTTGGGGATGTTTCCAACATGTGAAATCTTCTATTCGATGTAACGAACATTTTGGGACTGGTTTCGTGTCAATCGGACACCGTCTCGATATGTTTCGGGGCATCAGAAGGTTTAGGTTCGGTTTTAAAAATAGTTACAAATTCCGGAAAATTACGGGGCTTTAGTAGGAGGTTAATTAAGTAGTTATTAACCTTCTATTAAAATTTGGACAGGTTTGGAGTCCCGGTGACGGTGATCGGCTTGGGGAGCCGTATGGCACGCGTATCGAGGCGCGACTTCGGACGGTCTGTGAGTGGACCTTGTTTTCTAAATTGGTGCTTGCATAAATGTTTATTATATGTTTTAAATACTTGTTTGTGATGCCATGAGTGCATTTGGATGTGTGGTTACGTATAGGCATGTATTTCGAGGTTTCGCCCCTATATGGTGTCTATAAGGGGCTGTATGTCTTTATTGGTGTAAATGAAATGGTTTTGGATTTCCAAATGGATTATGAATATGATTTTATGATGTTGATTTGGATGCTTGTGGTTTATATGGTTTCACGTATTTCGAGGCAATTTACGTGCTTGCATGTAAATCGAGATTTTCCAGTTTTACTCTGATTTTCCATTCTTATGGTTTTCGAAATAGTTTAATGAAATGGTTTTGGATTTGAAAAGGTAAACTCGGGTTCGAGACCCATTTGCTTTACGGAATCGGGCCGGAGGCCCAGTTGGTTTACAATTCGGACCGGAGGTCCAGTTTCTATGTGGATTCGGGCCTAGCGCCCAATTATGTGTTACAAATGGTTTTTATGGGTCATGACGGTTTATGGGAACCGGCATGAACCCTTGAAATTTATTTACGGGTCATGACGATTTATGGGAACCAGCATGAACCCATGAAAGGATTTTATGGTTCATGACGGCTTATGGGGGCCGGACATGAATCCTTGAAAGGTTTCAAGAATGATTTCAAAAGGTTTTTCATATTCCATCCTTTATATATGATTGTCTCCTTCGGGGAGGGTCGTTGGCCTGGGTGGACTCCAGAGTAGTCACGGAGCACTGACTGAGTGGAGTCGCCCCCCAGTTGGGTTCCTTACTCTCAGGATGGGCATGGTTCGTTACCTCCAGGGAGGGTCATTGATCTACGGACATTAACTTGGGTGGACCCTGGAGAGACTTGGGTTTGAGACCCCGGTTAGCACACGTGTAGCTCTATTTTACGGTGATAGGTTCTCGATATGAATATAAGGGATAAACATGATTTCAATTGGTTTGGGAAATTGTGTTTATGATGTTACAAATGGTTTTTATGGGTCATGACGGTTTATGGGAACCGGCATGAACCCTTGAAATGGTTGATGATGTTACAAATCGTTTTGGGTGACTTCTCAGATTCTACCATGATTGATGATGGTAGATGATGTTGATGATGTAGATGTTGTTGGTTGCCACTAGTACGCCGATCGTATATTAGTTGGTGGACCCAGGATTTGTTTTGGGTCATCATGAGGAGTTGAGTATATCAAGGTTAGGTGACTGAGATTCTTTATTTTTCTACTTGGTGGCAGACGATGTCAGGTTACATGACGTGGTGAGTGCAGCGAGTGTTGGTTGTATTCACATAGGATGAGTTTTGATGTCATAGTCTTGTATCATCTTTGATTTTCCTCGGTGGAATGACAAGGATCGATACGAGGTAATCAGTGAGAACCCACAGTCTCGGCGTGTCTCGTCGTTGACTAATCTATTTAGATGTGGGAAATGGTTGAGGACTTTGGACATCGTGACGATCAGGGATCGTGACGTCTATGGTCGGTTGATGTAGTGTTGGATCTGGATCGCGATTTGGATGATCCAGATAGGTGGAGAGTTTATCATTCTTACTTGGATGTTGAGTGGAGCATGATGGGACTGAACTTCTTTTCGAGGTAAATTCCATATGACTTATTACTCACATGAGTAGTTGTCCGATGAGTAGTTTTCCGACGTGGTCGGATATGGTCAGCCTTAGAGCTGTGTGGATGTTGGGATTGATTTCTCTATGAAGTCAATCTAATGTATGGTGTGTAATCGGTTGATCAGGTAACCGATAGGTTTGGTTTTGATACGTCTCGGTAGACGTGAACGATATTTCGAGTTTTGGAATCAGATTTCTGGATGACGATTCAGGATTTGATTTTGGAACTTGAAAGAGGATTTCTGCATTTGGGTTTTGGAATCGGATTCTGGGTGACGATTCAGGGTTTGATTCTAGAGCTTGACTGTGGAATTTCTTTTATGGATTTGGGTTCGGAATGGTTATTCCAAATGCTAGCTTACGGAATAATGATTTCGGATTCGGATTTGGACATGATTATGGATATGATTTCTGGGTTTGGATTCGGGATTTCTTACGAAATTTCAGATTCGGATTCGGATTCGGGAATAGATGATGGGTTGGAGTTTCGATTTGTCTAATGCTGGATTGGGCAGATGGAATCCATGGTTGAAACGTGATTGCCTACAACCTAGGTCATCGTGTTGACGTCGTTGTTGTTGTAGTCCAATTGGTGGGTAGATGTACGTACCTTGTACGTTGTTCGAAGTACAATACCAGGTAGACTTGTCGTGCCTAGTGACTGTATATAGGTTATACCAGTGGTACATTGGTGAATGTGTTGGTAGTCGGCTTAGTTCCGATACCATCGGATTAGTTGAGGTCGTGGACTGGACATTGAATACTGTGCGTTGGGTCACGGTATTTCTGATGGGTCTAGTTACACACAGGTTGAGTGAGTTGGCGGTCAGTATAACCACAAGTTGGTATAGTGTCAGTTGTCGACTGACGGCTGTCAAGTGGTGACAGTTTGTCGGAGGTGTCAACGTAGATCGTTGAGTGGGGTTTGGTGACTCCCAATGGGAGCAGACGTCAAGATAGGTTGGATATTGAAGAAGGAACCGTAGAGTTGTTTATGTCAGCGAAAGGGTGGAGGTTGTGGAATCGAGATAGTTGGAGTTTCAAGTACGAAACTAATTAAGGAGGGAAAAACGGTTGGAATTAGGTCGGTTGGAATTTCGAGGATGAAATTAATTAAGGAGGGAAGGTTGTAACGACCCGTCCCAAATTCCTAGATTATATTAGCGACTAATCACGATTAGTGAGGCTAATCGGTGATTAGTTAGGCGAAATCGGACGAACGATGCAAAATGACCGTTTTGCCCTTGATGGTGGCAAAATGTTGACTTTTCATTCGGGCGGTCAAATGGACTTTGACCGATGACCGTGATGTAGTTCGTGACGTCACGAGTTCATAGACAGGTGGCACGTTCAATTCCGACGTTCGAGGAGGAAGTTATGACGTTCGGAAGCCCAATGGCATTTTGGTAATTTGGGTGAATAAGAGGTCAAATGTTGACTTTTTGACCGGGAGGTCCAATGGCCGAGGGCCAAAGACCGTTACGTAGATAAGGACGATACGAATTCGTAGACAGGCGGCACGTCAAATTTGGACGTTCGACGGCGAAGTTACGGTTCACGAAAGTTTCGGGATACTATTCCCAGTGACACGTTTTACGAGACGAAAAGTGCAGTTTTGTCTCTAGTGGGCCCAGACGTTCGACGGCGTGTCTCGTCGTTGACTAATCTATTTAGATGTGGGAAATGGTTGAGGACTTTGGACATCGTGACGATCAGGGATCGTGACGTCTATGGTCGGTTGATGTAGTGTTGGATCTGGATCGCGATTTGGATGATCCAGATAGGTGGAGAGTTTATCATTCTTACTTGGATGTTGAGTGGAGCATGATGGGACTGAACTTCTTTTCGAGGTAAATTCCATATGACTTATTACTCACATGAGTAGTTGTCCGATGAGTAGTTTTCCGACGTGGTCGGATATGGTCAGCCTTAGAGCTGTGTGGATGTTGGGATTGATTTCTCTATGAAGTCAATCTAATGTATGGTGTGTAATCGGTTGATCAGGTAACCGATAGGTTTGGTTTTGATACGTCTCGGTAGACGTGAACGATATTTCGAGTTTTGGAATCAGATTTCTGGATGACGATTCAGGATTTGATTTTGGAACTTGAAAGAGGATTTCTGCATTTGGGTTTTGGAATCGGATTCTGGGTGACGATTCAGGGTTTGATTCTAGAGCTTGACTGTGGAATTTCTTTTATGGATTTGGGTTCGGAATGGTTATTCCAAATGCTAGCTTACGGAATAATGATTTCGGATTCGGATTTGGACATGATTATGGATATGATTTCTGGGTTTGGATTCGGGATTTCTTACGAAATTTCAGATTCGGATTCGGATTCGGGAATAGATGATGGGTTGGAGTTTCGATTTGTCTAATGCTGGATTGGGCAGATGGAATCCATGGTTGAAACGTGATTGCCTACAACCTAGGTCATCGTGTTGACGTCGTTGTTGTTGTAGTCCAATTGGTGGGTAGATGTACGTACCTTGTACGTTGTTCGAAGTACAATACCAGGTAGACTTGTCGTGCCTAGTGACTGTATATAGGTTATACCAGTGGTACATTGGTGAATGTGTTGGTAGTCGGCTTAGTTCCGATACCATCGGATTAGTTGAGGTCGTGGACTGGACATTGAATACTGTGCGTTGGGTCACGGTATTTCTGATGGGTCTAGTTACACACAGGTTGAGTGAGTTGGCGGTCAGTATAACCACAAGTTGGTATAGTGTCAGTTGTCGACTGACGGCTGTCAAGTGGTGACAGTTTGTCGGAGGTGTCAACGTAGATCGTTGAGTGGGGTTTGGTGACTCCCAATGGGAGCAGACGTCAAGATAGGTTGGATATTGAAGAAGGAACCGTAGAGTTGTTTATGTCAGCGAAAGGGTGGAGGTTGTGGAATCGAGATAGTTGGAGTTTCAAGTACGAAACTAATTAAGGAGGGAAAAACGGTTGGAATTAGGTCGGTTGGAATTTCGAGGATGAAATTAATTAAGGAGGGAAGGTTGTAACGACCCGTCCCAAATTCCTAGATTATATTAGCGACTAATCACGATTAGTGAGGCTAATCGGTGATTAGTTAGGCGAAATCGGACGAACGATGCAAAATGACCGTTTTGCCCTTGATGGTGGCAAAATGTTGACTTTTCATTCGGGCGGTCAAATGGACTTTGACCGATGACCGTGATGTAGTTCGTGACGTCACGAGTTCATAGACAGGTGGCACGTTCAATTCCGACGTTCGAGGAGGAAGTTATGACGTTCGGAAGCCCAATGGCATTTTGGTAATTTGGGTGAATAAGAGGTCAAATGTTGACTTTTTGACCGGGAGGTCCAATGGCCGAGGGCCAAAGACCGTTACGTAGATAAGGACGATACGAATTCGTAGACAGGCGGCACGTCAAATTTGGACGTTCGACGGCGAAGTTACGGTTCACGAAAGTTTCGGGATACTATTCCCAGTGACACGTTTTACGAGACGAAAAGTGCAGTTTTGTCTCTAGTGGGCCCAGATATTTGTCCTAATACCCAATGGATGAGTGACAAGTGTCACCCATCCAATGGACACCATATTTCATTCATGCACCAAACCATTCACCCGTGCATCCATTTTCCATTTTTCCTCCAACCATTACCCGATCCCATTTTCAAATCCAACTCAAACCCTTGAGCCTGAGGCACATTCCTGAGGGACCAGAGAGTGACAAGAGGACTGAGGAAGGTGGTGGCTGGCCAAGGGCATGCCGCCGTGGACGGTGGAGCCGTGAAGCCCGAAAGGTATCGGTTTTAACCGATTTCAATCCATTTTTCATTTCTGTTGTTATGGGTCGATTTGGATGATTAGGATGGATTATTTAGGTTGCTAGGGGGTGATTAGTGAGGGTTTGGTGGTTGTGGACGGCTGGGAAGCCGTGGCGAGAAAAGGAGAAGTTTGAACCATGAGGTTCAAACTTGGACCGTGTGATTTTGTGGGTTGTGATGGGTTTCGTTAATTGGAATAGATAGGAAACACAAAAATAGGAATTTAGGAATTGGAATGGAATAAAATGGATGAAAAATGAGGGAGAAGGAGGCCTGGACCGGTTACGCCGATCCAGTTGCAGGGGTTGGACCGGACCGGCCGGCCCGGACCGATTCGATCGAAGGAAAAAGATGCACTGTAGCGGCGCGTGAGGCCCACGCGCAACCACTTCAGGCGGCGCGTGCGGGCGCGTGGGGGAGAATTTGGGGATGTGTCCAACATGTGAAATCTTCTATTCGATGTAACGAACATTTTGGGACTGGTTTCGTTTCAATCGGACACCGTCTCGATATGTTTCGGGGCATCGGAAGGTTTAGGCTCGGTTTTAAAAATAGTTAGAAATTTTGGAAAATTACGGGGCTGTAGTAGGAGGTTAATTAAGTAGTTAGTAACCTTCTATTAAAATTTGGACAGGTTTGGAAGTCCCGGTGACGGTGATCTGCTTGGGGAGCCGTATGGCACGCGTATCGAGGCGCGGCTTCGGACGGTCTATGAGTGGACCTTGTTTTCTAAATGGTGCATGCATAAATGTTTATTATATGTTTTAAATACTTGTTTGTGATACCATGAGTGCATTTGGATGTGTGGTTACGTATAGGCACGTATTTCGAGGTTTCGACCCTATACGGTGCCTATACGGGGCTGTATGTTTTTATTGGTATAAATGAAATGGTTTTGGATTTCCAAATGGATTATGAATATGATTTTATGATGTTGATTTGGATGCTTGTGATTTATATGGTTTCACGTATTTCGAGGCAATTTACGTGCTTGCATGTAAATCGAGATTTTCCGGTTTTACTCTGATTTTCCATTCTTATGGTTTTTGAAATAGTTTAATGAAACGATTTTGGATTTGAAAAGGTAAACTCGGGTACGAGACCCATTTGCTTTACGGAATCGGGCCGGAGGCCCAGTTGGTTTACAATTCGGACCGGAGGTCCAGTTTCTACGTGGATTCGGGCCTAGCGCCCAATTATGTGTTACAAATGGTTTTTATGGGTCATGACGGTTTATGGGAACCGGCATGAACCCTTGAAATGGATTTACGGGTCATGACGGTTTATAGGAACTGGAATGAACCCATGAAAGGATTTTATGGTTCATGACGGCTTATGGGAGCTGGACATGAATCCTTGAAAGGTTTCAAGAATGATTTCAAAAGGCTTTTCATATTCCAACCTTTATATATGATTGTCTCCTCCGGGGAGGGTCGTTGGCCTGGGTGGACCTCGGAGTAGTCACGGAGCACTGACTGAGTGGAGTCGCTGTAACGACCCGTCCCGAAATCCATGATTAGATTAGTGACTAATCACGATTAGTGAGGTTAATCCGTGATTAGTTGGGCGAAATCTGACGAATTATGCAAAATGATCGTTTTGCCCCTGATGGTGGCAAAACGTTGACTTTTCAATCGGGCGGTCAAATGGACTTTGACCGATGACCGTGACGTAGTTCGTGACGTCACGAGTTCATAGACAGGTGGCACGTTCAATTCCGACGTTCGGGGAGGAAGTTATGACGTTCGGAATCTGGGCGGCGTGTGAGGGCGCGTGGCAGGGAATCTGGGCACGGTTCCAACATACGAAATCTTCTATTCGATGTAACGAACATTTTGGGACTGGTTTCGTGTCGATCGGACACCGTCTCGATATGTTTCTGAGCATCGAAAGGTTTAGGTTCGGGATTAAAAATAGTTAAAAATACGGGAAAATTACGGGGCTTTGGTGGAAGGTTAATTAAGTAGTTAGTAACCCTCTAAATTAATTTGGACAGGTTTGGAAGTCCCGGTGACGGTGATCGGCTCGGTGAGCCGTATGGCACGCGTATCGAGGCGCGGCTTCGGACGGTCTGTGAGTGGACCTTGTTTTCTAAATTGGTGCATGCATAAATGTTTATTATATGTTTTAATACATGTTTGATGATGCCATGGGTGCATTTCTATGTGGTTGTGTATAAGCACGTATTTCGAGGTTTCGGCCTTATACGGTGCTTATACGGGTCTGTATGTCGTTATTGGTTTAAATGAACTGGTTTTGGATTTCAAAAGGATAAACTCGGGTATGAGACCCATTTGGTTTTATCTCGGGCATATGACCTCAGATTCCGGGCGCGGTGCCCAGCTGATGTCCTATGTTCGGGCACGAGACCCAGTCACTTTACGGCTTTGATTTCAGGTCAGGTCTGGGAACCTTAAATGGATACCCAGGTTCATGACGGTTTATGGGAACCGGCTTGAACCCTTGTTATGGTATCATGGTTCATGACGGTTTATGGGAACCGGCATGAACCCTTGTTGAATATTATGGATCATGACGGTTCAGGGGAACCGGGCATGGATATTATGTTATATATATATATATATATATGTTCATCTACCTTCCTCTACTTCTATTATCTCCTCTAGGGAGGGTCGTTGACCTGGGTGGACCCCGGAGTAGTCACGGAGCACCGACTGAGTGGAGTCACCTCCCAGTTGGGTTCCTTACTCTCAGGAAGGCTATGGTTACTATTACCTCGAGTAGGGTCAGTGGTCTGCGGACATTGACCTTGACTTTGGGATGACTCGGATTGAGACCCGGGTAGCACGCGCGTAGCTTTGGATACCGTGAGAGGATTGGTTGTGTGACTTATATATATGTATGTGATGTATATATGATATATGATATGTGGTGTGCACAGGATTTGAGCAGTGGCTCGTGTACTTGGTTTCTTTATGGTTTGGGGCCGAGTCCCGTATGGATTTGGGCAGTGGCCCGTATGGTCGTTTTCATTGTGGTCCTTTCGACCTTGGTTTATATCTGCTTTGGGCTTAGTCCCACATATGGTTTGTTTTGGATAAATGGTTTTCGAATGCATGCATGCTTTTTAGTGGAGGGTACAAATGTCTTCTTATTAAATGTTTTTATAAACTCTTGTTTTGTTCACTCACAGTTTTTAATGTTTTGACTGCCCTTCAGGTTGACATCGGATGTGGACTGTAGCAAAGATCGAGATATCACATACCTCCTCCGGATCCTGGCGTACTCTGATAGCCCGGGAGGGCAAAGGACGAAAATATCCCTTGTCTGACACTTCGTGTCAGACGGGAGCAGGGTCATCCCGCACTAATCCCGGGGGGATTGGGATGGGTCCTGTCAACGTGGTATCAGAGCGGGGTTGTCTCTATTCGAGCAACCGTGCAGCTCTTGGAGTATGTACACAGGTCGAGGATGTGATATCTCAATGGGCTACAGTTCGTGATCAACCTGATAGTTGGGGTGCCGATACGATAGTTAGTAGGATTGGATCGTGGAACATCTTGGTTCGGCATTCGATGCCGGGGTTGCAATAGTTCTGTTGTGGTTGACAGTGTGGGACCCTACAAAGGGATAAACGTATTCTTATAGATTTTGATCGTGAGATGGTTAGTTGGGATCGTCTTCACGATGTCGTAGGATCGGTTCCGACGACTGGTTGGGAATTATGACCATCGATGTTTGGATATTGTTGAGTTAAATGGATTTACTGCTCCTGGTAGTTAGCGGTCGGATTTGTGGAATCCTAGTTGGATTGACGGTATGATTGGATTGACGTCCTTACGATGTTAAGACCGCGGAGTCGGTCAGATTGTTGATTTTACTGCCTTATGCAATTGGGTTCAGTGGAACTCTAGGTGTAATCGTGGAACCCTACTTTGGTTGTATGGTTCGGAAATGTGAGTTGACGAGTGGTTTGACTTGGACGACTATTCGGAGTTGGATTCGTTAGTCGGTCTAGTCATGTCAGCTTGTGTTGGGACTGCACTTTGCAGTCGGGGTTGTACTTATCGGTTAGACCGAGTTGGTTATCGTGCTACTTCAGCTGTGATGGACTGTTAGTGCAACTAAGGTCGTGGATGACCTGTAGACGACATTGGTTTAGTTGAGTTACGACAGGTTAGAGATTGTTGGACAAGTTACCAGGGTTGGTACTTGTCGATGGAATCCCTGAGCGGGATACGGAGTGGTTGTAGTACGGTTGTTAGGAATCGGGGACGTTTTCCTTTTCTCGTATGAGTTATCAGGGTTACTGTACCCAGAGTTGTCCGGTACGAGGGAGACAGAGTTTCTCCTATTCGAGCAGAGGTACGGGGCCGTCGCTCGGTATGAGCGGAGATCCAGGGTTGTCAGATTTGCACCCGGTGTGCCGATGCTGATACTGATACTGGTGATAGTGCGTTGGTGCTGGTACTAGCGCTGGTGCTGGTACTGGTGATGGTGATGACGCTGAGTCACGAGTTGGGATGTGACTCCGTCGAGATGGGCATATGTTCGGTATCTGTGGTTCGGGAGTGGATCACGGATAGTTAGGGTACACGTGGTTGATGTCCAGGTATGTTGTTTCCAATCTTGTTGGAACTTCGAAATCGCGAGAGGGTGCGATTGCAGTGACGAATGGAATGCGGGTTTTCCGCATTGGTAATGGGTATGTCGAAGTCATTTTGGGTGAATTCTCAGATTCTACCATGATTGATGATGGTAGATGATGTTGATGATGTAGACGTTGTTGGTTGCCACTAGTACACTGATCGTGTATTGGGTGGTGGACTCGGATTTGTCTTGGGTCATCAAGTGGAGTTGAGTATATCGAAGTTAGGTGACTGAGATTCCTCATTTCTGCTTGGTGGCAGACGATGTTGGGTTATATGGCGTGGTGAATGCATTGAGTTTTGGTTGCATGCACGTAGGTTGGGTTTTGATGTCCTCGTGTCGGATCATCCTTGGTTTTTCCTAGGTGGAATGACAAGGATCGATGCGAGGTAATCAGTGAGAACCCACAGTCTCGGCGTGTCTCGTCGTTGACTAATCTATTTAGATGTGGGAAATGGTTGAGGACTTTGGACGTCGTGACGATCGGGGATCGTGACGTCTATGGTCGGTTGACGTAGTGTTGGATCTGGATCGTGATTTGGATATCCAGATAGGTGGAGAGTTTATTACTCTTACTTGGATGTTGAGTGAAGCATGATGGGACTGAACTTCTTTTTGAGGTAAATCCCATATGGCTTATTACTCTCCTGAGTAGTTGTCCGATGAGTAGGTGTCTGACGAGGTCGGATTTTGTATGACCTAGTGTTGTGTTGATGTTGGGATTGACTTCCCTATGAAGTCAATCGATCGTATTGTGGTAATCGGTTGTGCGGGTAACCGATATGTTTGGTTTTGGTATGTCTCGGTAGACGTGAACGATATTTCAGGTTTCGGAATCAGATTTCTAGATGACAATTTAGGATTTGATTTTGGAACTTGAAAGAGGATTTCTGGAGTTGGGGTTTGGAATCGGATTCTGGGTGACGATTCTGGAGTTGGGGTTTGGAACGTGATTGGCTACAACCTAGGTGGTTGTAGGATGATTCATGGGTAGTTGTATGTACCTTGTACGTTGTTCGAGGTATGATACCAGGAAGACTGGTGAAGTCTGGTGACGATATATAGGGTATACCAGTGGTATATTGGAGAGCGTATTGGTAGTCGGCTTAGTTCCGGTACCATTGGATTAGTTAAGGTCTTGTACGTGGACTGGACATTGGATACTGTGCATTGGGTCATGGTATTTCTAATGGGTCTAGTTACACACAGGTCGAGTGAAATGCTTGTGGTTAGTGTAACCACGAGTGTGTGTCATATCAGTTTGCGACTGACGACTGTCAAGTGCTGACAGTTTGTCGGAGGTGTCAGCGTGGATCGTTGAGGGATTGGTAACTTCCAGTGGGAGCAGACGTCAGGATAGGTTAGAGATTGAGGAAGGAACTGTAGAGTTGTTTATGTCAGCGAAAGGGTAGAGTTGACAAGTGGGTTGATCATAGGATACTTGGGCTACTCTGATACTGACAGGTCGTGTCAATTCAGAGCGTAAGACTTCTGTCATTCGACGTGGTCGAATGTAGTCGATACGACGAGAGCGTTAGTGGCACGTCGGGCTGTAGACGAGTAAGTATTGTTCTGGTTAGTGGGTGTACTAGCGTACATGTGTTGCGTGGTAGATCGAATTATTTCCACGAGGTGGATGTGGAATCAGAATAGTTGGCGTTTCGAGAACGCAACAAATTAAGGAGGTAAGAACGGTTGGATTAGAGTCGGTTGGAATTTCGAGGACGAAATTAATTAAGGAGGGAAGGTTGTAACGACCCGTCCCGAAATCCATGATTAGATTAGTGACTAACCACGATTAGTGAGGTTAATCCGTGATTAGTTGGGCGAAATCTGACGAACGATGCAAAATGACCGTTTTGCCCCTGATGGTGGCAAAACATTGACTTTTCGATCGGGCGGTCAAATGGACTTTGACCAATGACCGTGACGTAGTTCGTGACGTCACGAGTTCATAGACAGGTGGCACGTTCAATTCCGACGTTCGGGGAGGAAGTTATGACGTTCGGAAGTTTAGGGGCATTTTGGTAATTTTGGTTAAATGGGGGTCAAATGTTGACTTTTTGACCGGGAGGTCCGATGGCCGAGGGCCGAAGACCGTTACGTAGATAAGGACGGTACGAATCCATAGGCAGGCGGCACACTGAAATCGGACTTCGAACGGGAGAGTTATGGGTCACGGAAGTTCGATTTCACTATGCACGAACTTCGAGACGGGGACGTTTCGGCGAAATCTGATTGGGTGGATATTTTGGTGGGCCCCATGGATGAGTGACAAGTGTCACTCATCCCATTGGCTTAGACCCCCAAAATGTGGATCTATATAATTAATTAATATTATTTAATTATTTTTATAAACCAAACCCACCCACCATTCAATCTTAACCATCCATTTCAATTCTATCTTTAAATCCTCACCCTCCATCTCTCATTCCCTCATCTGATCACATCATCTCCTTCTCTCTTCTCTTCCACGGCAGCATCACCATTTTCATTTCATTTTCTTCCTTTTCCTTCACAAAAACCCGAAAACCCCATTAACCCATATTCTCCATTTTCTTCAAAACACACAACACACATCCCCTCACCACCTGTGACTGAGACCAGAGTGATAGTGTGAGTGAGACGAGGAAGGACTGGACGGAGACGGCCAGAGCCACGGCGGCTCACGGCGGGAGGAAACCCGAAAAGGTAGGTTTGGGGTTTGAAATTCAAAACTTGGGTTTTATGGGTCTTGGATCGAAACTAATGATTTGGTTGGGTTATTGGGGACTCGAGGAGGCTAATAGGATCAAAAGGAACGGCTGAGGACGGCGGTGCAGCCCAGACGGACGGCCGAAAGCTGGGCGACTGTTCTCGGCATCACAGGTAATTACCTCGACCCGTTTTCTAGTTTTTAAACCCATAGAACTCTAAGTTAGGTTGAGACGAGTAGAATGGGACAAACGGGAGGAGAAATGGTGGCCGGAGCAGAGAGAACCGGCCGGGTCAAGCCGCGGGTCACGGCGACCCGGTTACTGGTATTCGGGTCGACCCGCGGGAGGACAGAGATGACATGTGGTGTCATCCTGCTGACGTCATCATATCAGGGATGGCGTCAGCATTGTCAGATCTGACAATGTCAGCTGACATGTCAGAAAATGGGCCAATAGGAGTGCGACACGTGTCACATGTCAGTGCACAGTCAGCACTGACATGTCAGTGACATGGCCCAATCAGGGGCTGACACGTCTCACTGACGTGGACCAGTGCCGTGATGACACGTGGCACATGTCAGACTGCCACGTGGTACTGACAGTACAGTGACGTGGACCAATGGGAGCATGACACGTGGCACCTGTCAGAGTCTGACATGTCAGACTTGACAGCTGTCAGATGACGTCATGTTGACGTCCGCGATGACGTTAGCAGGTACTGTACCTGGCGCGTGAAGCCCACGCGCAGCCACTTCAGGCGGCGCGTGAGGGCGCGTGGCAGGGAATCTGGGGAAGGTTCCAACATACGAAATCTTCTATTCGATGTAAAGAACATTTTGGGACTAGTTTCGTGTCGATTGGACACCGTCTCGATATGTTTCGGGGCATCGAAAAGTTTAGGTTCGGGATTAAAAATAGCTAAAAATACGGGAAAATTACGGGGCTTTGGTGGGAGGTTAATTAAGTATTTAGTAACCCTCTAAATTAATTTGGACAGGTTTGGAAGTCCCGGTGACGGTAATCGGCTCGAGGAGCCGTATGGCACGCTTATCGAGGCGCAGCTTCGGACGGTCTGTGAGTGGACCTTGTTTTCTAAATTGGTGCATGCATAAATGTTTATTATATGTTTTAATACATGTTTGATGATGCCATGGGTGCATTTCTATGTGGTTGCGTATAAGCACGTATTTCGAGGTTTCGGCCTTATACGGTGCTTATACGGGTCTGTATGTCGTTATTGGTTTAAATGAACTGGTTTTGGATTTCAAAAGGATAAACTCGGGTATGAGACCCATTTGGTTTTATCTCGGGCATATGACCTCAGATTCCGGGCGCGGTGCCCAGCTGATGTCCTATGTTCGGGCACGAGACCCAGTCACTTTACGGCTTTGATTTCAGGTCAGGTCTGGGAACCTTAAATGGATTCCCAGGTTCATGACGGTTTGTGGAACCGGCATGAACCCTTGTTATGGTATCATGGTTCATGACGGTTTATGGGAACCGGCATGAACCCTTGTTGAATATTATGGATCATGACGGTTCAGGGGAACCGGGCATGGATATTATGTTATGTATATATATGTTCATCTACCTTCCTCTACTTCTATTATCTCCTCCGGGGAGGGTCGTTGGCCTGGGTGGACCCCGGAGTAGTCACGGAGCACCGACTGAGTGGAGTCACCCCCCTGTTGGGTTCCTTACTCTCAGGAAGGCTATGGTTACTATTACCTCGGGTAGGGTCAGTGGTCTGCGGACATTGACCTTGTCTTTGGGATGACTCGGATTGAGACCCGGGTAGCACGCGCGTAGCTTTGGATACCATGACAGGATTGGTTGTGTGACTTATATATATATGTATGTGATGTATATATGATATATGATATGTGGTGTGCACAGGTGTGCACAGGATTTGAGCAGTGGCTCGTGTACTTGGTTTCTTTATGGTTTGGGGCCGAGTCCCGTATGGATTTGGGCAGTGACCCGTATGGTCGTTTTCATTGTGGTCCTTTCGACCTTGGTTTATATCTGCTTTGGGCTTAGTCCCACATATGGTTTGTTTTGGATAAATGGTTTTCGAATGCATACATGCTTTCTAGTGGAGGGTACAAATGTCTTCTTATTAAATGTTTTTATAAACTCTTGTTTTGTCCACTCACAGTTTTTAATGTTTTGACTGCCCTTCAGGTTGACATCGGATGTGGACTGTAGCAGAGATTGAGATATCACATACCTCCTCCGGATCCTGGCGTACTCTGATAGCCCGGGAGAGCAAAGGACGAAAATATCCCTTGTATGACACTTCGTGTCAGACGGGAGCAGGGTCATCCCGCACTAATCCCGGGGGGATTGGGATGGGTCCTGTCAGTCGCCCCCCAGTTGGGTTCCTTACTCTCAGGATGGGCATGGTTCGTTACCTCCAGGGAGGGTCATTGATCTACGGACATTAACCTGGGTGGACCCTGGAGAGACTTGGGTTTTAGACCCCGGTTAGCACACATGTAGCTCTATTTTACCGTGACAGGTTCTGGATATGAATATAAGGGATAAACATGATTTCAATTGGTTTGGGAAATTGTGTTTATGATGATAAATGATTTTGGGCTGAGATCCCACATATGTTTACTATGTTATGGTTTCTGTAAATGGTTTTGGGCAAGAGCCCGTAGAACTTGTATTTATAGAAATTGGGGCTGAGACCCTGATTATGGTTGTTTAAACTTATGTGTTTGGATAAATGGTTTTACTATGCATGCATGCTTTTTAGTGGAGGGTATAAATGTCTTTTATAAAATGTGTTTTATAAACTCTTTATTTTTGTCCACTCACAGTCTTTCTGTTTTTAATACCCTTCAGGTTGGATACGGTGTGGACTGTAGCAGAGATCGAGATATCACATACCTCCTCCGGATCCTGGCGTACTCTGATAGCCCGGGAGGGCAAAGGTCGGAAATATCTCTTGTCTGACACTTCGTGTCAGACGGGAGAAGGGTCATCCCGCACTAATCCCGGGGGGGATTGGGATGGGTCTTGTCAATACCGAGTTAGCCTTTCAATTTCTGTTTGTTGGATTGTACATGTAAGCCGAGTAGGACGTTACACAGACGCGTTGTTTTGAGTTTTAATTGCAAGTGTTGGGTTGTAGGCCGAGTGAGGCCGAAACCCGACTCGTATGTTGGAGTCAAAATGTTAGTGCAAGCCGAGTAGGGCCGTACACCGACTCGATAGTTTGAGTCAAAATAGCAAGTGTTGGGGTGTAGGCCGAGTAAGACCGAACCCTGACTCGTATGTATGAGTCAAAATGTTAGTGCAAGCCGAGTAGGGTCGTACACCGACTCGATAGTTTGAGTCAAAATAGCAAGTGTTGGGGTGTAGGCCGCATAAGACCGAACCCTAACTCGTATGTTTGAGTCAAAATATTAGTGCAAGCCGAGTAGGACCGTACACCGACTCGATAGTTTGAGTCAAAATTGCAAGTGTTTGGGTGTAGGCCGAATAAGACCGAACCCCGACTCGTATGTTTGAGTCAAAATGTTAGTGCAAGCCGAGTAGGGTCGTACACCCCTCGATAGTTTGAGTCAAAATAGCATGTATTGGGGTGTAGGCTGAGTAAGACCGAACCATGACTCGTATGTTTGAGTCAAAATGTTAGTGCAAGCCGAGTAGGGCCGTACACCGACTCGATAGTTTGAGTCAAAATAGCAAATGTTGGGGTGTAGGCCGAGTAAGACCGAACCCCGACTCGTATGTTTGAGTCAAAGTATTGGTGCAAGCCGAGTAGGGCTGTATACCGACTCGAATGTTGGAGTCAAAATGTTTGGTTACAAAAGCTACGTAAATGGAAGAGTTTATAAATAACGGGCGCGAATAATCGGCAAATTACAGCAAGGGATAAGATGAAGGAAAAAAAATACAAAGTTGTTAAATGAAGTATTTCTTCAAATGGCCGGCATGCCATGGGTGGCCCAGCTTTCGCCCGTTTGAGTCTTCCAATTCATAGGTGCCGGGCTGGCAAACCTTTGTAACCCGATAAGGACCTTCCCAATTTGGGCCAAGGGTGCCAGCGGAGAAGTCCTTGGTGGCGAGGCTGACCTTCCGAAGGACCCAATCCCCTTCCTGAAAACCCCGGTGCTTGACTCTGGCATTATGGTAATTGCACAGCCTCTGTTTGCAGGCAATTTTTCGGAGGTTAACCTGCTCCCTGTTCTCCTTGAAGAGGTCTAGATTGAGTGCAAGCTGATGGTTGTTTTGTTCGGGTTCATAGGTCGACACTCGGTAAGAAGCTTCGTTCAGTTCAGCAGGGATGACGGCTTCCGTTCCGAAGGTCAGTGAGAAGGGGGTTTCATTTTTCGATGTGCGGTGCGAAGTCCGATATGACCAGAGTGCGTTGGGGAGGATTTCAGACCACTTGCCCTTGGCCTCATCCAACTGCGTTTTCAGCGTGTGCTTGATGATTTTGTTGATGGCCTCCACCTGTCCATTGGACTGAGGGTGAGCTGGTGTGGCGAAGCAGAGACGGATGTTGTGTCTGTCACAAAAGGTACTGAAGTGTGCGTTGTCGAATTGCTTCCCGTTGTTCGTGACAATGGTGTAGGGGAGACTGAAACGGCAGATGGTGTTCTAGAAGATGAACGTTTCAATCTGGGCCGTGGTGATGGAAGCCAAAGCTTTTGCCTCTACCCACTTGGTGAAGTAGTCCACTGCTACTAATGTATATTCTGTCTTACCTTTCCCCGCTGGCATTTTCCCGATCAAGTCAAGTCCCCACTGTGAGAAGGGCTAGGGGCTGATCATGGGTGTGAGGTTCTCTGGAGGCAAGTGAAAGAGAGGGGCGAACCGTTGACACTTGTCGCATCGTTTGGTCAGCTCTGCCGCATCTCCATGCATAGTAGGCTAGTAGAAACCTTGTCGGAAAGCTTTATGGGCCAATGACCGTGGTCCAGAGTGATTTCCGCAAATGCAACCATGTATATCTTCCAGAATGGCCCTCCCTGCCTCTGGGACAAGACACTTCAGGAGAGGTAGAGTAAAACCCTGCTTGTAGAGTTGGCCGTTGAGGAGTGTATACCGGGCTGCCTGTCTCCGGACCTTTTTGGCCTCGATCTTATCAGAATGGAGAGTTTCATTTGTGAGGAATCCGAGCAGCGGGGTCATCCACGTGCCGTTAGTGTTGATTACGCAAACTGCAGGGCCCTGTGTGCTGGGTTGATCAAGAATTGCGACCAGGACATTGCGACTCTGTTTTTCATCGAGGGAGGATGCAAGTCGAGCTAGAGCATCCGCATGGCTATTTTCGGAGCGTGGAATCCGAGTGATAGCATAATTGTGGAAACTGATAAGAAGAGACTTTGCCAATGCTCTGTACGCTGCCATGGAAGAGTCTTTGGCCTCGTACTCGTTGGTGATCTTATTGACGATAAGCTGCGAATCATTGAAGATTTGGATCTGTTTTGCCTCCATGGTCTTGGCGAGGCGGAGTCCTGCGAGGAGGGCCTCATATTCTGCGGCATTGTTAGAGGCCTTAAACTGGAAACGAAGGGCGTATTCCATTCGGATTTTGTCCGGTCTGGTGAGGACAAGTCCGGCGCCGGATCCAGTGTGGCAGGCCGATCCATCGACATAGAGGAGCCACGTCGGCTGAGCAGGGTCAAGCTGGGGACTTTCCTCATCCAAGATATGTGTTATGGATGGGGAAGCAGATGGGGCGACCTCATGTGCGGCCACCGCTGGGACGTAGGAAAATTCGGAAATGAAGTCTGCGACGGCCTGCCCCTTCTCGGCGGTGTAGGGAGTGAAGGTGATGTCGAACTCGCTGAGTTCTATTGCCCACTTGAGTAAGCAGCTCGATATTTCGGGCTTCTGAAGTACTTTCCAGAGTGGTCTGTCGGTCATCACAGTTACGGAATGAGCTTGGAAGTATGGCCTGAGCTTTCTAGAAGACATAATGAGGATGAAGGCGAGCTTCTCTAGGTTAGAGTATCTTGTCTCGGCGTCCTGTAGAGCCTTGCTGACATAATACACCGGGTGCTCAGCGTCATCCTTGCGTTTTACTAACACCGAACTGACGGCAGAGGCGAAGACAGATAGGTACATGTAAAGGGTTTCCCCGGTGTCTGGTCTCGCCAACAACGGCGCCCTGCCCATGTAATCCTTGAGCTCCGTGAAAGCCTTAGTGCACTCCTCCGTCCAGGTGATGTGTTTGGACTTGCCCTTCAAGGCTTTGAAAAAAGGCACGCACTTGTCGGTGGCTTTGGAGATGAAGCGTGTTAGAGCTGCGACCCAGCCAGTTAGGCTTTGCACCCCCTTCTGGGTTCGCGGAGGCTCTATATCGACTTGGGCCTTTATTTTTTCCGGATTGGCCGCAATACCTCTCTGACTAATCATGAAGCCCAGGAATTTCCCAGAGCCGACTCCGAAGACTCATTTTACCGGGTTCAATCTCATCCGGTATTGTTTTAGGACGTCGAACATCCGTGAAAGATTGGGGATATGAAAGTCAGCTGATTTACTCTTAACGAGCATGTCATCAACGTAAACCTCCATTTTTTTCCCAATCTGGTCGGCAAACATGAAGTTCACCAGGCGCTGGTAAGTGGCTCCGGCGTTCTTGAGTCCGAAAGGCATGACATTGTAGCAGTATAACCCCTGATTCGTCCTGAAGGTTGTGTGGATCTGATCTGCCGGATGGATAAAGATTTGGTTGTAGCCCGAGTACGCATCCATAAAGCTCGGGAGTCCATGTCCTACCGTGGCGTCGACCAGTTGGTCTATCTTTGGAAAAGGAAAACTGTCCTTGGGGCAAGCCTTGTTCAGGTCAGTAAAATCAATGCACATTCGCCACGCCCCAGAGGGTTTCTTGACGAGTACCACGTTAGCTACCCAGGTGGCGTAGACGGCCTTTCAGACAAAGTGAAAGGTGCTGAGCTTGATGATTTCTGCCTTCATAGCCTCGGTCCTCTCCGCGTCGTAGAGGCGACGTTTCTGTTCGACAGGCTTGTAGGCAAGATCGATACTGAGTCGGTGACAGATAACGTCGGTGGAGATGCCGGGCATGTCGACGTAGGACCAGGCGAAGACCTCAGAGTTGTCCCTTAAGAAACAAATCAGTTGTGAGCGCAGGTAGGACGAAAGAGTTGTCCCAATCTTTACCTTTCCGTCCGCAAAGTTGTGGGAGAGTACTATCTTTTCGACATCCTCAATAGGCTGCGGGTGTGGTGTTGTTGAATGGTCTCGAGGATCTTCAATCTGCCCATCCTGTATTCTCCGCGTGTCCTGAGGGCTGACGGGGTCAGCCTCGAACGCGGACTCTGTTACTGCCATGGTTTCCTTTGGTGGCTGGATCGGGGTAACAGAGTTGCACGCTCTTGCAGCCATTTGGTCCCCTCTGACTTGGCCAATCCCCATAGGAGTTAGGAATTTTACCAGAAGCAGGTGGGTGGAGACGACCGCCTTCATCTGATTAAGTATTCCCCTTCCGAGAATGGTGTTGTAAGCCGCGGGGCAGTCTACTACCAAGAAGGGTGCTAGCACGGTTGCCCTCCGGGGATGTGTTCCGAGGGAGAGAGGGAGGGTGACGGTGCCGTGCGGGACGATGGAGTCCCCAGTGAAACCAAAGAGAGGTGTAGGGGAGCGGTCCGGACTCGCTTCTGGGATGCCCAATTTCCCGAAAGCTTGCATAAAGAGGACGTTGACCGAGCTTCCAGTGTCGACCATTACCCGTTGTACGTCGAAGTTGGATATTTCAGCCATAACGACAATGGGGTCGTCGTGAGGATAGACGATCCCGTGCTCTTCCTCTTTGGAAAACGTGATGGGTTCCCAACCGAGTCGGTTTATTTTCTTGGCTCTTCTTTCTTCGATACTGAAGAGCTGCTGATTCTGTTTGGTGGCCCGTAGAAAGTTATTCTTTGTCCGGTTGGAAGTGAGCATGCAAGAAATTGATGGTCCTCCGAAGATCGTGTTAATCTGTGGGTTGCGAGGTGGTGGTGGTGCGTGTTGGAGAAATTGGTTGATCTTCCCATCTCGGGCTAGAGTCTCCACCAGATCCCGGAATGCGACACATTGGTCAATGCTATTGCCTTTGTATTTGTGGTATTGGCAATAAATTCCTGTGTTTTTGCCAAGCTTGCCCTTTGCTGGCGCCCAAGTGGACTTCAGGATCATATGCTCCACGTTCAAGAGAATGTTCTCATAGGGAGTGTTGAGGATGGTATAGGTCCCGTACTTGGAGCGAGGAACCCGGTTTTCCCCGTTGTTTGACCGCTCCCCCTGCTGTCTTTCCTGGTGATTCGGGTTCTTACCCTTCTTCCCAGGGCTGTACAGATTGTTGCTGTGGGGGTAGTCTTTCCGTTTTCCCTCATAGCTCTGTTGCCACTACTCCCGTGGGCGCTGCGTTGAGCCTTGCTGTTCTGGGACGCTCTGTGTGCATGTTTTCACCAAGTCGGCCCGGGGAGGTTGATACGCATTAGCAGCGTTGGACTTTTGGCTCAGCATTTCAGCTTTGGCGTGGACCGCCGCCTGTTTCATAATTTCATTATAAGTTGTCCAGCCTTGGGTGTGAGCTGCGTACCTGAAGGGAGTCTTGGAGGTCACCCTTGAAGGTCGTGAAGGCCGCTCGGTCATCCGTCTCAGCGCACCGGGAGTATTCGTGAATGAATCTTGCTGCGTATCGCTGCAGTGATTCATGTTCGCCCTGTTTGAGCTGGAAGAGATCTTCGGCCGAAGACAGGCGATCAGTCTGTATCATGAACTGGTTCATGAAGGTAGAGGTGAGCTGCTCAAAAGAGTCGATGGACCCAGACTCCAGCTTGTAAAACCAATTTATCGCCGCCTCAGTCAGTGTGGAACTGAAAATGAGGCATTTTTCCTCATCCGTGAGGTTTTTGAGAGTAATGGCCGAGTAAGAGTTGTTCAGGTGATTCCATGGGTCGTCCTTCCCAGTGTAAAGGGGGATTTTTAGGGGCTTTATCTCGTGATTGATCCTGAACTGGTTGATTCATTCTATAAAGGGGCCCGGGCTGGTTTTCGACCAGGCTGGTCTTGCTGTCGGGGCTGTCCCGGCTTCGAGTGTCCCGACTCGGTCCATTAGGTGTTGGACGAGCGAGTCGTTTCTGGATTGTTATGTGGCCCCTCGGTCTATCTGTTCTGCCCGCCGATTATCCCTCGATCAGGCATGACTGGTCGGCATCCCTCCCACTTGACGGGCGCTGATAGCTACTTGTTTGGTGGCCGACTGGGCTTGACCGATCGGTGTCCCTCCGGTCGGGTGGATTCCGAGAGCTGGTTCCCCTGTGACCGACTGGCCTTGACCGCTCGGCGTCCCTCTGGCGGGGTGGTTCTTGGGATTTGCCATCCTGTCAGTCACTCTGCCTTGACCGCTCAATGCTCCTCCGGCGGGTTGGTTCAGGTGGACGGTGAGCAAGGCCGAGTGGGGTAGACCGCTCGGTGTCATCGCGGGAGGCCCTTGATGTTTGCCTCTCTCAGTGTGATCAATCGGCCTTGTTGCCAGGCTGCCGAGCTGATTTGGCCGTACTCTCGGTCTCCTGGGATGAGTCGGTGAAGGGGATTGGATAGCTTGTTGAGAAAGTTCTGCGGCTGTTGCCTGGGCGGGACCACGAGCGGTGTTGTTTCCTCGGTGGTCGTGCCTTGTTTTTTCTGTCGGCCGAGGGTCAGGTCGGTGCGACTGGTGGTCGTTGACTGACTGGTTCCGTCCTGCCCCCTCGCTGAGGGCGTCCCTTGCGTCTCAGTATATTCTGGTGTCGCCGAGCTGGTTGCCAGGGATGATCAACATCTGCGTGTGTTTCTTGCTTGGCTCGGCATCCACCGGACACGTGTTGGGCGGCTTGGCGACCGTGTGCTCCTTCTCTTTCCCCGTAGCTCGGCGATTTCTTTCGGCGCACTCGGCAATGACCCTGTCGGCCTCATCCTTACCGAGGCGAGCTCGGTGAGAAGCGAGTTCCGCCTGTGCAACCCGCAGGTGTTCTGCTACCTCGGTGTATCGATCGTCGAGCATCTGTCATCTCAACTTGGCCTGGGTACCTTTAGTTTTGACCTCGGCCATGTCGCTATGGAGTCTCTCGATTATTTGTAAAAAGTTAGGAGAGGGGTCTCTCATTGTTCTGGGCCCTTGCCAGGGTATGATCTCACCGAGATCGTGCTCGCCCTGCATGTTCAGTGTCGACAAGTCCTCTCTCGGTTCAATGGGTGGATGAGTCGTAACTCAGTCTGGTTGAGCGTGGGAAACCTTAGTCAGACTTCCCACAGACGGCGCCAAACTGTTGAAGCGTTAAATGTTCCAACTGTCGATTACTCGTTGCCCAATCACCAAATGACGCGTGTCCCTCCCATGACCTGTCAACTCAAGCGGATCGCGGGTTTCCGTTAGTACGGGCACCGGTGTGGTGCCGGCCTAAGGCTCTCCGACGATCAAGTTAGTTACGTTGTTCGTAAGAGGAAATAGTAAATAGTAAGTTTGGCAGAGTAATTGTGAATAGTAAATATTAGTTACCTTTATTGGAAAATGTGACCCCCTTATGTATGGGTAGGTGGGATGTTCAATTCCCAAAGTTCCGATGTGGGACAAAACGCTCCTCGATTTACGTGTTGACACGTGTTACGTGGATCGAGGGTGGATATGCTTCCAAGTGGCATCCCGCATTGGGGCCGGTATTAGGGCTGTTGTAAGTACGGTAGTTTTGGGCCTTGAACGGAGTTTGGGCTTTAAGTATACGGCCCAGTGGGTCTGGTCAGATATAGTGTCAACAGAAATAATCCATAAAATCTTCAAAACCATATAAAGAAATCCCATCAATCAAATATCACCAAAATCATGTAGGAAATTCATTTCGATTCTAAAACCAATTCCAGAACGCAGTATAAACTCAAAATACGACATATGTGAGTTCCTCGTAAAACATGAAATCACAAAAAATCATAATAAATCAATATCACCAAAATCACATAGGTAAGCATTTAAAACATGTAAATATGCATGCATAATAGTTTAGGGAAAAGAAAGTCCACTCACTCAGTCTGTGCAATCTGATACTAACTTGCACGTATTTCTGTATTTTCTGAAACCTTGATAGCCTGTCATAAACCATTTCTACAGGTTACTAACCACCCCAAATAACTCATATTTTAATAGCTTAATTTTTTTTTGAGATTTTAAATAAATTTAAAATGAACATAAACTTTTGAACAGTCAAAATTGTCCCGAGACAATGTCTATTTGCTTCGAAAATTGTACCAATATACTTGTAAGATAAATTACTCAAAGATTCATGTTGAACGCAAGTCGAGAACATGCACCACTCATCGCCTTAACCCTCTACACATAGGCCTCACGCGCCTACGCAGAGGGTTACCTTCAACCTCTAGATAGGTCAACCCACAGGTCTGCATGCAAGGCCTGACCCGAGCGACCTGACTCGATCCTAAAACATTTGTTTCTCACTCACTTTCTTTCCTTTTTCGACCATTTCATTCTAATCTACCACAAGGAGGGATCTATGATCTCAAAACTATGTAAGAAAGACTGATAGATGAGAAACCATACCTTCTCTTTTCGGCCAAAACTCAACTCTCATCCTAAATTGTTTCCCCCATCCAAAAATCCTATTTTCGGGCTCTAACCGACCTTAGGGTCTCTAGGAAGGTAACATGATACTTGTTACCAATTTTCCACACCTCAAACAATACTCCGAAAATGAGAACAAAAAACAATAATTTCGGGTTTCGTAGCTGAGCCCTCATTCACTACTTCTTTCCACGGCTCTTCCCTCATCTCATCATTTCTTTCTTCATTTCCTTCCTTTTTAATTCTTTCTCTCCTTCACTTCTCTAGTTTCTCTCTCGCGGTCACACTAAGCACACACACACGCCCACACACAACAACACACATAGACGCACATAAACACACACACACACACACGCACGCGCACGCACGCACGCACGCACACACACACACACACACACACACACACACACACACACACACACACACACACACACACACACACACACACACACACACACACACACACACACACACACACACACACACACACACAGAGTAAGGGCCGGTCTCGAATTTGAGAATTAATTAAGGATTAATGATGGATTATCAAGCATTAATTGAGGACTAATCGAGGATTAGCAGACGATCGGGGTAAAATGACGATTTTCCCCTAAAAGGGTAAAAAGTTGATTTTTGACCCGAGATGTCCAATGCACAAGGACCAAGGACCATTACGTAAATTGAGACGATACGAGTCCGTAGATAGGTAGTACGTCAAAATCAAACAACGTAAGGGAGAGTTACGGGTCACGGAAGGTTCTACAAACTATTCACGGTCGCACGAATTATGAGAAGTTGACTTTTGTGTTTGAACAGTGGGGCCCAAAATATCTTGTGGGGACCAATAGATAAGTGACATCCATTGATCCACACAAACACATAAAAGCATCTAACATTTTCCCTTCTTCGTTCATCCAAACCCGTACCTACCCTCAAACCCTCATCTTCTTCATGTTTCTACTTGAGAGAGAGACAGAATGAGAGGGTGAGACTAAGAGACGAACCAGAATGGTGGGAAGAATGGCGGAGCTGCGTGATGGCCGAAAAACCCAGGTATTGCGTGTGTGTAGAGACCAAAATGGACAATGTTGGACGCATGGAGGAGCCCGTGTGAAGGCTTGAAGGTGACCTGTAAGGGTTTGGATTGGACATGTGAGTTTTTTGTGGTTTTTCTTGATTTTAAGGCCATGGGCATGTTTCTGGGTGAGGGACGAGGAGATTGGTGCAAAAATGGTGGATTCTAGTGGTTAGACGAATAAGAACGAACTGAGTCAAGGTCGTGGGGCGAATGACCCGATTGTAGGAAAACGAGTTGACTAGCGAGAGGTTGACGACGATGATGTGGCAAGCCACGTCATCATCATTCATGCTTGTCAGGCCACATGGCCAATCAGGTGGTGCCACGTGGCGAGTTTTCAGAAGTTGTCAGGTCTAGCCAGCAACTCACATGGCAGGTCCACGTTAGCCATTTCAGACCACGTGGACCAATGAGGTGGTGCCACGTGGTAACATGTCAGAAGGTGTCAGATGACGTGGCAGCTGACGTGGCAAGTCCACGTCATCATTGTCAGACCACGTGGACTAATGAGGTGGTATAACGAGGTAGTGTGCCAGATTGTCAGAGCTGACTTGTTAGTGACATGTGGCATAAGCAGGGAGTGCCACGTGACAGATTGTCAGACTTGTCAGGTTGACGTCAGCTGTTAACTGGCGTTGACCGCCGTCGACCGTCGTTGACCAGCAACGTCTAGCGTTGACTAGAATTTTACCTATAGGTGTGCATTAATTTCATTGTGAAACCAATCTTGTTCGAAAGTTTTCGATGATTTGAATCCAATGATGGTGGTTTCAGGTCGATCGGAGATCGTTTGATACGTCAATTGAAGTTTCTTAGTCTCGGGAAGTGTGTTTGGGACACATTGACTATTCCAGGAGTTTTGAGGGTTTATGATTAGGACTTTTATCAAAAGATAGTGAGCTTTGAGTATGATTTGGACAGGTTTGGATGTCCCGGAGAGCATGGATTAGCCCCGGAGTGGCTTATGGCACGGGTTGCAGGTGCGCAACACGAACGGTCTGTGAGTGGACATTTTCTTTATAGATATGATGCATCCATAACTATTTTATATGTTTTATGAACATGATTTGAGATGCATAGATTGCATATGATGTAAATATGATTTATTTAGTATTTTCGTAGAAAATGCGTTATTGAACGTAGTTCGAGCTTTTTGTTTTATATGGTATTTGGGCTTAGGCCAAGTACTCTATGTGCATATGTTTCATGTGATCTTGATGGTTTCACGGAGAGACGTGAAATTGAAGATTGATTATCTGTTTTGAATGATTTCACAGAGATGCGTGAAATTGAGATTCGGGCTTGAGTCCCAGTTGGAAATTCCCAATAGTTAAAGGATTTGAATAATGAAATGGTTTTCAAATTTAGAAATATCTTTTGGGCATATGACACAGTTGATTTATGGTTTGACTTAGAGTATATTCAAACGTGAGATATCTCGGGCTGTGAACCAGTTATGATCCGGGTATGAGACCCAGTTGTGGATTTGATAGGATTCGAGGAATCCAGGATTTATGAAAGATATTTTGGGCATGAGACCCAGTTGTGAATCCTGGATTATGAAGTGTTGATAGACACTGTTTTCGGACTTGTGAGCCATTTGATGGTATTTCGGGCTTATGACCCTATTGATGATATTCAGGCTTATGTCCTTATTGATGATGATATAATTTTGAGTTTAAAGGCTTGTATATTATTAAAGGGCCTCCGGTTGTGAATATGTTTCCCCGGAGAGCACCCTGGAGATAATGCTCGCCTCCGAGGTACGGAGAGGTCACGATGTGTCTGCTGTCGAGCAGCCGAGAGAGGCGGCATCCGAGGGAGGCTCGACTCAGGAGTGCAGTATATGAGATTGATCGATGATATGTTCACGATGATCTAGAGATTGTCGGCTGGTGATGTGTTCACGGAGACATGTTCAGGATCAGAGCAGGACGGTGAGACTGAGTCTCATGCAAACTGGTACCCACCCACAAACCCTCATTTTCTTCATGTTTCTACTTGAGAGAGATAGAGAGACAAAATGAGAGGGTGAGACTGAAAGATGGACCAGGACGATGGCAGGAACCGTGGAGCTGCGTAGTGGCAGGAAAACCCAAGTATTGCGAGTGTGTAGAGACCAAAACGAACGATGTTGGGCGCATGGAGGAGCCCAAGTGAAGGCTTGAAGGTGACCCATGAAGGTTTGGATTGGACAAGTGAGTTTCTTGTGGTTTTTCTTGATTTTAAGGCCATGGGAATGTTTCTGGGCGAGAAACGAGGAGATTGGTTGAAAAACGGTGGATTTTGGTGGTTAGATGAGGGAGAATGGACCGGGTCAAGGTCGGGGGTCGAATGACCAGGTTGCAGAAAAATGGGTTAACCAGCGAGAGGTTAACGACGATGATGTGGCAAGCCACGTTATCATCTATAAGGCCTGTCAGGCCACGTGACCAATCAGGTAGAGCCATATGGCGAGTTGTCAGAAGCTGTCAGGTCTAGTTAGCAGCTGACGTGGCAGTCCACGTTAGCCATGTCAGACCATGTGGACCAATGGGGTGGTACCACATGGAAACATGTCATAAGGTGTCAGGTGATGTGGTAGTTGGCGTGGCAAGTCCAAGCCAACATTCTCAGACCACATGGACCAATGAGTTAGTGCCACGTGGTAGTGTGCCAGACTGTCAGAGCTGACGTGTTAGTGACACGTGGCACCAGTCAGGGAGTGTTACGTGGCAGGTTGTTAGATCTAACAACTATCAAACCAGACAGGTGTCAGACTTGTAAGGCTAACATCAGAATGATGTCATGATGGCGTCAGTCGTTGATCTGCGACAACCAGCTTTGACCAGACTTTAACCGGTCTTGTTTGAAAGGTTTCAACGATCTGAATCCAATGGTGGTGATTTCAGGTCGATCGGAGATCGTTTAATAGGTCAATTGGAGGTTTTTAGTCTCAGGAAGCTTGTTCGAGACACGTTGACTATTTCGGGAGTTTTGAGGGTTTATGATTAGGACTTGAATCGATAGATAGTGGCCTTTGAGTATGATTTGTACAGGTTCGGACGTCCCGAAGAGTATGGATTAGCCCCGGAGTGGATTACGATGTGGGTTGTAGGCACACATCACATACGGTTTATGAGTGGACGTTTACTTTATAAATATGATGCATGCATAACTATTTTATATGTTTTATGAACATGACTTGAGATGCATAGATTGCATATGATGTAAATATGATTTGTTTGGCATTTTCGTAAAAAATGCATTATTGCACGTAGTTCTAGATTTCTATTTTATATGGTATGTGGGCTTAAGCCAAGAATTCTACGTGCATATGTTTTATGTGATCTTGATGGTTTCATGGAGATGTGTGAAATCGAAGATTGATTATCGATTTTTAATGATTTCACGGAGATGCGTGAAATCAAAGATTGATTATCGATTTTGAATGATTTCACGGAGATGCGTGAAATCGAGATTCGGGCTTGAGTACCAGTTGGAAATTCCCAATAGTCAAAGGATTTGGAAAATTATTTGAATAATGAAATGGTTTTCAAATTTAGAAATATCTTTCGGGCGTATGACTCAGTTGATTTATGGTTTGACTTAGAGTATAGTCAAACGTGAGATATCTAGGGCCGTGACCCAGTTATGATCAGGGTATGAGACCCAGTTGTGGATTTGATAGGATTCGAGGAATCCTGGATTTATGAAAGATATTTCGGGCATATGTGAATTTGATAGGATTCGAGAAATCCTGGGTTATAAAGTGTTGATAGACACTGTTTTCATACTTGTGACCCATTTGATGATATTTCGGGCTTATGACCCTATTGATGATATTTGGGCTTGTGTCCTTATTGACGATGATATAATTTTGAGTTTAAAGGCTCAGATATTATTAAAGGGCCTCCAGTTATGAATATGTTTCCCCGGAGAGCACCCTGTAGATAATGCTCGCCTCCGAGGTACGGAGAGGTCATGATGTACCTGCTGTCGAGCAGCCGAGAGAGGCGGCATCCAAGAGAGGCTCGACTCAGGAGTGCGATATATGAGATTAATCAATGATATGTTCATGATGGTCTAGAGATTGTCGGCCTGTGATGTGTTCACGACGACATGTTCAGGATCAGAGCAGCCCTGGAGCTTATGGGCACGCGTTGCTGGGATTAGAATCGTTACTGATGATACTGATGATGATGGGCTGAGATCCCACATGGTTTTATAGTTGAGATGAGGTCCCACGTGTTTTATCTTGGACTGAGACCCTATGTGATTTGATTTGCGCTAAGACCCTGTAAGATTTGGTTTTCGGCTAAGAATCTACTGAGGAAATGGCTTCAATTGAGAAGCATTTTTCACTCTGTTTGGTTTTGAAAAGCAATACGACTTACTTTTGAGAAAGTGTTTGAAATACTTGTTTTATGATACATGCATACTTTTACGTGAAGGGTATAGATGTATTTTTGATAAACTATTATTTTTGTTCACTCACAGCTCTTATGTTTTTATACCCTTCAAGTTGATCACGGATTCTGACTGTAGCAGAGATCGAGACATCACACGCCGTCACAGATCCTAACGTACTCTGGATAACCCCGAGTGGGTTACGGTTTAATCCCTTGTCTGACACGTTGTGTCAGACGAGAGCAGGCACATCCCATGATAATCCAGGGAGATTGGGAGCAGGCACATCTCACCTCGTGTCAAACGGGAGCAAGCGCGCGCACACACACGCACACACACACACACACACACAAGTTGGTGGAAGAGATAATGAGAAAAGGTTCATGCTATTCTTGACAAGTCTCAACATTTATAAATATATACTCAAGCAAAAAGACCAAAATGCCCTTCATGTAAAAATTACCAAAATGCCCTTCATGTAAAAATTACCAAAATGCCCTTACTCGTTTTGACCCGCATCAAAACCATCCGACCTCCAATTTTAGCGTGCTACCTGTCTACGGACTCAGGAGTTTGAGGCCTTTGTAATGGTCCTTACAGAATGTCCAACAAATACCTGAGTAAAAAAGTCAACATTTGACCTTCCAAGGACAAAACTATAATTTCCATATAACACTCACAACCAGCTGAATTTCCCTCCAATTGAGTGAAACCTCCAACTCTCACAATATTCGGAGCTAAGCCCTCATTCTCTATTTCTTTCCACTGCTCTTCCCTCATTTCATAGTTTCTTTCTTCCTTTCCTTCCATTTTCTTTCTTTCTCTCCCTCACTTCTTTGGTTTCTCTCTCTTGGTCACACCTCTATTCATGGCTTCGCCCATACTCCACCAAAACTCCAATGCCAAGCACGGGTGCACACACACACACACACACACACACACACACACACACACCTATATAATAAGCCATAAGTCGGTGGAAGAGATAATGGGAAAAGGTCCGGACTATTGTAGACAAGTTTTAGCATTCAAAAATATTTACTCAAACAAAAGACCAAAATGCCCTTCAAGTAAAAATTACCAAATTGCCCTTCTTCATTTTGACCCGCATTAAAACCATCTGCCCTCCAATGTTAGTGTGCTGCATGTCTACGGACTCAGGAGTCCGAGACCTTCGTAATGGTCCTTGCATAATTTTCAACAAATACCCAAGTCAAAAAGTCAACATTTCACCTTTTAAGGACAAAATCGTAATTTCCATTTAACACTCACAACCAGCTGAATTTCCCTCCAATCGAGTGAAACCTCCAACTCTCACAACCAGTATTCAGACCCCAAATCAACAACAAAGAACCCAGTGGCCAACCATACATATTTAAAGAGGCGATGAAGTTAGCAATCATACCATTTCTGTCATTATGTATTTGTTCATACCAATCATTTAAGTGGGTGCTCATATTTAAAAAAGGTGAGAGTAGGGTTCGGCATTGGGCCGGGCCGGGCCGGGCCGGGCTTATTAAATAATTTTTAAATTTGCGGGCCGGGTCGGGCGGGCTTAATGACATAAAAAAGAGCCCACGGGCTTTTATCGGGCCGGGTTTATATCGGGCTTTTCGGGTTGGATCGGGCTTACGTAGGCTTTTGCAACAAATTATGTCTCAAATTTTAAAATTACAAAAAAATATTAATAATGAAAAAAATACACAAGGGTGCAAAAAGGTGGTCTCGTTAAAATAAAATACTCAAGGGTCCAAAAACGTTGGGCTTATTAAGTAGGTGGATGAGTGGTTAGGGTTTGTATTGGGTATTGGGTATTGAGTATTGAGTATTGGGTTTTTTAAAATAAATTAGGTGGACTTGGGGCTGAGATTTGGGTTTGGGTTGAAATATTAGTATTAAGAATGGGTTGAGTATTAATTTTTAAATAATAAATATTTTATATTTTCGGGCTTATGGACCGGGTTTATTACGGGCGGGTCGGGCTGGGCTTATCGGACTTTATCGGGCTCGGGCCTATCGGGCCTATTGGGTTTGAACACCATAAGCCCAAGTCCAGCCCGCTAACTCTCGGGCCGGGCTGGCCCACGGCCCATAGCGGGTCGGGCCGGGCTTTTGTCCATCGGGCTTATCGGGCCCCCATAAGCCCATGGGCTTTTGGGCCAAATGGTGAAGCCTAGGTGAGAGAAATTCAACAGGTTCTTCGTTGTTGTCTTTTCCCTGAATCTCCTCTCACAACCAGTTGAATAAATTACCCACTTAATTGATTGGTAGCTCATAAAATGTTGAAAATCGCGAAGCAAAGTTTAGTCGCTACTTGTCGTTATGTATCAACGAGATAAATTACCCACTTAAATTATTGGTAGCTCATAAAAGGTTGAAAATCACGAAACTTTTAGTTTAATTTTATCAAGTTTACCAAATTCCTCACTTCAACTTTTGGGTTCGGATTAGCATAATCTATAGTCAACTTGCATTAAAGTGACGACCTCTAGTCACTACTTGGTAGTTACTTCATTCACTTTGAATTACTTGTTTTAATTTTGTAACTTGTTCTTCCGCTCATCTTATGCCAGTCACTAGATTTGCCCCTTGTGTCTTCTAGCTGCTTGTTGCTCATTGATCATTGCTCATTGTCCAAAATGTCAGATGTAAGTATTAATTTTGATGTTGGTTAAATTGGTTGTTAAGTCAATTTAGTTTGAGTTTTTGGTCTATTATTCGATTCTGATTGCTTATTGGCAGGAAGTGACAAGTTCTATGCAAGACAATGCTAATCTTCTTGTTGTTTTGATTTTAAAAATTGTGCTGTTATATTTCTTCTTCTTGTTGTTTTGCCGCTCTATTAAATACAGCTGTATTTCTTCTACTTTGATTTTAAAGATTGTGCTGCCGTATCTATGCATATATTTTGGTTGGACTGTTTGTTACAGGTTATGTTAATAGAGATCCAACTTTGTATCCTTATTACTTTTTTTTTATGTCTAAATGGTTTCAAACCGTTTTCAATCCAAACCAAACCGTTAGAAAATGATTGGATCGAAACAGTTTCATTTTTAATTTTAGAAAATACAACCCGTATCAAACCGTTGAAATTTTAACGGTTTAAATTTAGATATTGTCAATATTCATATCGAACCGCACCGTTTCAATTCCTAATCATAACCTTGAATATTATATATCTTGCCACAAAGTTATCTGCATACATCTTAAATGTAGAGCTATCAATGGCGCTACCAAAATCACCATATTCAACCATCGTAAGATGTTCATGGTCTCCTTCTAGAATAATGTGCGGTTTGTCTTTAGGAATTACAACTTTTTCCCTATAGATTATATATGTTAACAAAAAATGTTATCAATAGAGTTGAGTAAAAATTTACACACCGATCAAATTTTCTTTTTTCTTTAACAATCCGTAGTTTAAGCAAAATATATTATAATTTTTTCAGCACCAAATAAAAAAAAATGAAGTGTGAAAAAACTGGAGAATTCGACTTTGTCGCATTGGTTAGAAATAAAAAAAACTTGTAATACTTACTTGTAGGTGCCATGGGTAATTACGATACGAGTTCACAACGAGTTGTTTGATGGAATGGAGTCGATGGCTTGTTGAACTTCGGTAAAATTCCCTTCACCACTCGCATAAACTGTTATGGTTCTTGAAACCCCGTTTTGCAAAGCATGTTTCATTGCACTGTTATGGAAAAAGAATATAGTTAATAGTAATAACACAAGGATGTGCTACACACTTCTCTGAGGTTGCTTCTTTAAAAGAACAAAAAATTCATGAAAAATGAACAAATTATTGTGAATAAAATGAAGAACCATTGTTTCTACTCAATTTTTTTTTCGCGTTTTAGGAGTCCAGTGAGTTAGAGGCAAATCTCGCTAGACCTCCGCGTGAAACAGGGTTTGCGGAGTGAGGAAAGTGGACCACTTGTAGGGTCTCTTTGTTGATGATGTAGTGTGGATGATGCTAGATATGCTGAGCGTAATGGATTTTTAGTCACGATCTCGTTCCCTAAATGGACAGACTAGGAAGCGAGTAGACTTTTAGCTCCAGTGCAGGCATGCCACTAATAGAGGCTGATGTTAGACAGTGTAGATGAGTTTCATTTTCAGCCCAAAAATCTTTCTTCTGATCAAAGAATCATGACGCAAGTGGACAAGATTAGCCTGCACTATTTGTTTTTGTGTCTTTTTCATGGAATTTAATTATTTTCGTTTCAACCACTACAAAAAAAGACCTTTTACGACTATTCTTTTGCGATGGTGGACACGGCTGTCGCATATAGAAGTGATTTTGCGTGTTAAATGTTTGCGCAAAATCATTTGCAGCCCCATTATATGTAATGTCGCAATTAGGGGTTTAAAAAAGGTAATAAATGCAACCCTCCTCTCTCAGACAAAACATGTTGTGTATAGAGCGCTCTAACTTTTCGAGACTTCACTCTTCGATTAAAGAAATCCTAAAATACAAAACCCACAATAGCGGTGGTGATTCCAAGCCGTTCCGATTCCAACCCATCTTTTCCACTCCACCGAGTCGCTGCAAAAGCTGAGGCACCTAGATTACCTCATCCTCGTCTTTCGACTTCACTACAAGAATTGATAGCTTTTGCGGCAAAACATTTCGCGGCAAAGCAAAACTTTGTCGCGAGAGAGACACTATCGTGACAAAATTCATAATTTGCCAGGAAAGGTTCAACCGGTGATTAAAGTTTTCACTCTATAGTTTAGGCGACACACAAGGGGTCTATGGCGGCAAATTAGTTTCTCGCAAAGTATTTTCCCAAAAAATAATTTCAGATTTAATTATATGTTCACAATTTAATCTGGAAAAAACAGAGCGGGATAAGTTCCCGCCGAAAATTTGGAGCCTATCCTGGCAAAATTAGAGTTTGCCAGCAAATGTATTAAAAAGATGTTGAAACGACATCGTTTTAGAGCTTTATTGGGGACAAATTTTGCCCTGCGCGAAACATCTCCAGTTGATCTCTGTGAGTGCGCGCCTCCATCTTCAGTCCAGAGAGAAGCTTCCCCAAGCCCACCCTATCAATTCCTATCTCGCTCCAGAGAGAACTTTCCAATACCTAGCATCCTCCATCTTACATTTTATACTCCAGAGAGAAGCCTGAATCGAGGCTGGCTCGCGTCGTTCCAACAACCGGCGGGGAGCACCCCCAGTATACGATTGGCTAGCTCAATATATAAGTGCGCTGGAGTTCCGTCCTTAAAGCCAGGGAAGCACTGTTCAGGCGGTGTCACATCCCTCTTCCATTACGAGTAAACGGGTCGCGACTCAGCCTTTCGGTGCGCCAAAGCCTGGAACCTCTGGTCTCCGCAAGAAGGTTCCTCTCTTCTCCTTTCAAATTTTCTGATCAAATTTTCTCAGCTACGTTTCTATTGAGTTCCTGCATTCCTGCACTCTGTTTTTGGAATCAAATTTTGGCTCATGATTCGGTCAATTCTTGCATTTATGCTTAATTTCTCAAGGCCCGCTGAAGGAAGGAAGTAAGGAGATGAGGGTGGGGGTTGGGGGGTGTGTCGGTGTTTGAGCCTATTGGAGCTCTACTAATTTTTCATTCATCATTGAGGGAGGCCTAGAGTAGGAAATATCTTGTACATTAGTTGCTAATGACCTTAGTAGGTAGGTGGTGAGGGCATGCTCTTTGGGTTTGATTGAGGAGTTTAGTGTTGGACATAGGAACTTCTTAATCATGGTTCGATTTGTGGCCACAAATTTATTTGAAATGTTATTTCATCTTGAATTGACTAGAACTTCATAATAAGTTTTATCTGATATCATGTAGTCCAAAATCAGTCTATGAGATCATCTCCACGAGAGTGGAATGATAGGAATATGTTACGTACAACCGGAAAGAGTAAAAATGATTTTCCACATATTCTATGGAGTGGAATGACATGCAGGAACATGTTACTTTGTTCTTTACCATCACCACTTCTAAGTTCTAAGACTGGATAAAGTCTGAGACCATCTCCCTGTACAAATATAGGTAGAGCCAATTCGTCCTATTAATTTCTTGGAATATATGTACGTACTTGATGTGGTTCATTAATATTCTTGCGTATTCATTATGTCAAGGGTTATTTCTTATTATGTTTTACATTTAGAGTAGTTGATGTTTTTCCTAGTCGGACTTAAAGTTAAAAAAGGATTTGATTTGACAATTGGTAACTATTCCAATTTCAATTCTTAAACCACTACTACATGCATAATTAAGGAATTTAATTAGAAGAGTGGACCGATAATTAAGATGGAGAAATGTACCAGTTGGTACTCGAAATAAATACTAAAAATTTGAAGTTTTCCCATTTTTTGGCAATATTGGGGGTAATTCTGTAATTGTAACAACATGAGCTCTACTAACTTTTCATTCATCATTGAGGGAGGCCTAGAGTAGGAAATTTCTTTTGCATTAGTTGCTAATGACCTTAGTAGGTAGGTGGTGAGGGCATGCTCTTAGGGTTTGATTGAGGAGTTTAGTGTTGGATGTGTCATCCTGGCTTCCTCCTTTAGGAACACATCTCTATCTAGTATATGATATGGGGATATACTGAAGTATCAGCAGATATTTCATCCTTGTTCTGGAACAAACTTCATCCAATATTATTCTAGAATGAAAGTGATAGTGCCATGATGAATTTTAATTTTTAAGCAAGCTGTGCTTCGTTTGAATTAATGTTTCGTTTGAATTAATGTTCTCTTCTCTTCTGTACCTGGTAGATAATTTGTCCTCTTCACTATACAATTTCTCTTATGACATAAAGTTTCATCATTTTGTTAAAAAAAGATATATTTTGAGAATCACTTGGAGATGAACATGTCTCGAATTTATTTAACCGATAGAGAAACTCTTTAGCAGTCACATCATCAAATGGGAGGTCTTTCTTGCTTGATAATGTTGGCAGATTATATGCAAAGGGTTGACTTGATCCAGAACCTGAGATTTGAAATTGCAACAACTAAAATCAAGGCAACTCCTGATGGGGAGTTCTTAATTGCATCAGATGCTTTTAAGATTTACTTTATTTTGTGTCTGGTTTGATACTTTCTTTTTCTACAATCAAAAGGGATTTTGTATCAAATGTCTATTCACATGCATTTCGTGTGTGTGCAATAAGGTAACGGCATTTAAACATGTTCCAATTCTGGCTTTTGTTATTGAAACTCAGGTATTTACCCGCCACAAGTCAAAGTTTTTGAGCTGAGGGAACTTTCACTCAAGTTTTAAAGGCACTTGGATTCGGAGATTATTGATTTCCAGGTAGGTTTGCTTCGCCATTTGAACTTTCCGCTTCGAAATATTTGAATATTATTCATGCCCTATGGTTATTAGTGTTAAGCTATGCTGCTGGTTTTATCTGCATTTTATTGGAATATTTGAATATTCCAACTCAAACCTTGCGTTTTTATGTTCTGATCGTTCAATTTATCTTCATGCAAAATATGGAAAGCATTACAGTTTTCAGATTCCAAGGTTGCTATTTATGCTATTTGTTAATGGAATGTGAATGGAAATGGCGTCTACTTGCTTTATTAGTTTTTGAACTCAACGTTTTGTTATGTATTGTGGGTATTCTTTTTTTTTTTATGTGTTACTGGATTATTTTGGATAGAAAAGATATAGATGGATATTTGAGGATGCGACCAGTGATGAGATTATTTACACTTATACTTGTATTCAATGTTAAGATAATTAGATTGCATTAGACTTATATTCATATAGGATACTAATCCAAACAACCTCTGCAGATCATAATAACTCTATTACATCTGGGCTATATCTAACCTAACAATAATACCTAAGTTTGTTTAGAACTAATCCAACAATAATAACTCTATTACACTTATATTTATATAGGATAATTACATTGCTTTACATGAACATTGTCTCATGTTTAGAGCTGGTTGCAGATTATACCCCAAAGCATTACAGTTTTCAGATTCCAAGGTTGCTATTTATGCTCTTTGTTAATGGAACGTGAATGGAAATGGTGTTTACTTGCTTTATTAGTTTTTTAACTCAACGTTTTGTTATGTATTGTGGGTATTCTTCTTTTTGTTATGTGTTACTGTGCATCTGACTCTTTTACCAAGTGATTACATTCAAATGTTAGCTTGACTGAAAGCTTTTGTGTTTTCTGCCTACTCTAAACTAAGTTGTTGAACTCAGAAATGGGGGATGCTGGATACTTCCTTTTTGGAGGAAAACTGATGCCGTATTATAATGTTTGAGTTCTTGAACGACCGATCTGCATTGCAGATGTTTTAATATCAGTTTTATATATCCAAATGCCACTAATTTGTGGCGGACTAAAACAGAATGTTTGTATTAGACTACAATTTTAAGTGTTAAGGCTGGGACATTTGAACAAATTATGTCTTGGAACTTCAATAGGAAATCTTAACAACAATTCTTCCCTACCATTTCAAATTCAGGTGAAGTGTCAAATAGCATTTGGAATTCGGGATAAGCACATACATGTATACACTATTTTGTATCATCCTAGTAGTGTGATGCCTGTCAGTGTCATTTTTGTCTATTCAAGACCTCTCAATGCTGCTAATCGTGTTGACTTATGGTCAACGTGATCAACAGCCTGTAATGTTCTGTGATGTCTCACATATGTGGGCTTCCCAATTAAGCTTATTCTTAATTTTTGTTTCAGGGGACATCTTTCCTCTTCTTTTTGTAGCCTTGTAGGACAAAGCCAGGGAACCAACAAATCCACCTAGGATTATCGACAACCACCTAGGATTATCGACAACCACCTAGGATTAGAAGAGGAAACCGACTAACCCATTAAAGTTAATTTAGACTACTACAAAAAACTGCTGGCATAAACCAAAGTATTAAAAGTATGGATTTTGTGGTAATCCTTTTGAGTCACTTAAACAAGTACTACAAGCTCCCTTGTCTATGCCCACAAAATATAGTTATATCAATTCATAACTAGAAAGAATCACATTATCCAGGCTAGTCATTTGCTCATCCTGCTTGTGGAAGTGCAGTGCATCCTTACTGAGATTGACAGCCGTCCCTAACCAAACTTTGAGCTCAGTATAGAGGAATACCACCACCCGAATACTCAACCTCCTGAAATAGAAGCATAAAAGAAGTTAAAAGAGCTTGATAACTCTGCATAAGTTCCGGTAACAAACGCAGCTAGGAGAAGCCACCAACAATACAACTAACTCCTGAGGATTTGGGTTAATTACAAATGAAAAAGATGATGATAACAAACTGAAGAAACAAACATGGAAGAATGTACTGCACTATTTCGACAAACTAAAAGGCTTTTTACTCAAATTTCAAACTTTGTATCTCTTCCAATTCCTAAAGGATTTATATGTTCTTTAAATCAAATTAAAGCTTATCTAGCGATCTATAGATTTGGAAATTTTAGTGAACAATGGACTTGTACAGATTTAGAAATTAAAGCTCGAAATAGTATGGCCCAAGACAAATAAACTGTTTTTTAACTGAACTTTATAACCTTGTATCTCTTTCACTTTTTAATGGGTTTTTATGTTCCATATATTAGCATCCTCAAAGATAGGAGACACTATCATTTTTAGAATAGTTCATCTTCATTGTCATGCACTCTCAATGATTCAACTTCCTTCCAATATTTCTTGTTAATTCGAAGACTTCTTTTATAAGTTTAAACTATGATTGCTGACTTGATTTCAAGGGAAGCATCCTATATTATTTCATTTTCTCATTTGTTGGTTTTTTCTTTTTTAGATTTATTTGTCTGATACTTGAGCGTTGTACGTTAGCCCTTGACTCCTTGCGACAGAAAAAAAAATGACATATTGGCCCTCGTATATATTTTTTCCCCCTTTTTATTTATTTATTTAGTTTTTCACTTTTTTGATAGACAATGGAAGGAAGCTACGTACATTGACACTCTGTTTGCTTTGACATAGAAAAAGAAGCCATGTTTCTTAAGAAGCAAGGGAAAAAATTAAAGCTATGTTCTTTCTCTAAAAAGGAAGTTATAATCTTGAAGGCCTAAAATTTGGACGATAAGATTTTTTATTTGTTTTTTTTTTTAATTTTTCAGTAGTGGGCACGTATTTGAATAAATTTGGTCAACTTAATTAAGAAATGTTCATTTATAACATATCTGTAGCTAGTTACCCAAATGTCAAATCCATTAGGATGACACTTTCACATTAGAGCTAGTAAAAATAAGAATAATAAGCAGTTATTTCTAGAACTTTAAGGCTAATGTAAATGGGCCATCCTTGTCCAGTCCAAACTTATGTGGGTGAGAAACTGAAATGAGAAAGCTGGGAGAGCTAGACTTTGATCTACACTAGACTTGTGCTTACTAGCTATATATAACAGGTGAGGCTGTTGACTACAAAGTGGCAGGGGTAAAAATTTGAAGGTGGGGCTGTTGACCACATGAAGTTTGGTCATCATATTGTTTCCTTGTTTGTCCCTTTCTTTAGTTTCATGTTTTGGAAGTTCTAGAAGTATTAGGTCTTTGTGCGAGTTTTCTTTTTTCTCACAGAATGATGTTCTCGTGATTTAGGGTTGGAATTTGATAAATCACAGTCCATAACATGAAAGTTTCACCTGTATAGTTGATGTATTTATTTTCTGCCTTTGGGAGAGATGTAATGTGTGAGGAGAACTGTTGGGTCAGAGGGTTATTCAAGGAACTTCAATTTTGGCAAAAATTCTTGTTGGTAGGTAGGAGAAGGTTTTCGGGTCAAAGCTCAAAGTAATCTTCCAAGAAAGGTAAACTGCAACACTACACAATACTTTAAACGTTTAAAGCAATGATTGATCTGTGTGATTAGTTTGGATTGGGTTAGACTAGATTGCTATATATAGTTAATTAGACCTTTGATGCAGAAACTTGAAGAATCATGTTGCTGGCTGTGCTTGCGCGCTGATAATATATGTATCTGTTAGTTGTATGTCTAAGTTGTTAGAACTTTTACTAAGGGCATCAGATGATTCATATTCCTGATTCATACTCTCTCTTGTTTCTTCGGGTTGTATCTTGTGAATGCTTTCTTTTTTTGCTTCTTCACTTTATTTTGTGAGTATGGTTTTCTAATTGTTCGGGAACTGTTAACCAAAATAGTAAGTTCCCTTACCTTAGTACTACTATAATTATTTTACGCTTTTGTGATCGGGCTGCTTTACCCCCTTCAAGGTCTGTTATCATATGTTTGATAGCTTTCTTTTCTCAGATTCTCATTGTTATTTCCTTTTGTGTAGGAAGACTTGACTGTTATGTGTAGTACATATTTTGAGCAGGCTATACACTTATTGCAGTACGGTTCTCTGTTTTCTTCATTCAATTTGCACTACAGATTTATCACATATGGTTCAAAATTTGTCTCCCGTTGTCAATATGTATAAAAGATATTTTGATTCCCACGAAATCTAGCTTTTGTTATTGGTTTAGTAAACTTTTGTTATTTGATTTCCTACATCTATGTCTTTCCCATTGACTTAAGTTGTTGAGCCACCTGGTTGGTAGTGATTGATTTTTATAAGCTTCTAGGGTGATGGTTTTTCACAGTCCCTTCCAATTTGATATTTTGTTTTCACTTTTACGGTTTTCTTTGCCCTGAAAGGTAGCATAAGTGAGAGAACTGAGAAGGAAGAGATGCATGCATCTTTGCCTCGGAGATTATTGTGTTGGTTTTAAGTTTTTGTGTGGGTAATATATAGTATAGTATATATGGCGCAGACATGTTACAAACATGGGTTAGGATGAATTCTTAAATTTTGTTAGCTAGACTTTGAGACATCAATCAGCACTTTGATGCACAATGGGGTTCATGAATGTCAGAACCAAATCTACCTTATCCTAACATTAAGATCTAATTTGTCCAGCAATTCCCAACCCAAATGCTACCTAGTCATCATCCTATTAATTATGTGTGTGGCCACTCTAATTCCCTATCTAATAAATTTTTTTAATAATTAATTTATTCTAGGTTTCCTGCCTAGCTAGAAAGTAGAAACAAGGCCGTCCTAGCAACCATCAAACCGGATTCAAAAGTAATTAATTAAATCTTTAATTGTATATAACAATATTCCATATTTTTAAAAAGTTGACAGGCATAATTGAATTTCAAAGTAAATATAAATATAAGTCGATCGGTTCTTATATATTGTCTTCTTTGTCTATGTGAGCCGAATTTAAAGAATTTTCATTCATAGAATGAAGAGGAATATATATAATTCAACTGTATATGTAATACGCGCGCACTGATAATGTTAATCTATATATACATAGGTATTATATTTAAAGTGGAATTAATTTTAAATGTGGGATGCCATGTTGATTGAGCTGGAATTAAGGACCCCAATTAGCACATTTATCTAAATGTTGATTGAGCTGGAATTAAGGACCCCAATTAGCACATTTTAAATGTTCGTTTTCATTGTAGATATAGTAACAATAATACTTATTAAGTTTTTTTTTTGGAACAATGCTGAATACAGCAAGGAAGACCTGACTAATCTCTGTGTTGCATATTCATAGATGTTGAATAGTATTTTAATCCAACTGCTTCCGTTGGTTACAGGGAAGACCGGACTAATCTCAAATCCTTAATTGCTAGCGTAATATTCGCATCCCCAAGGTGCGTTGAGATTGTTAGTGTTATCTAATTCTCATTTTAATTTAGTTTACTTAAACCAGTTACACTTGGAAGTGATTTTGTGCACTATGAATGTTTTGTGTTAGTAGCATTAGTTTATTTGATTTTAAAGAAACTCTTTCTAGACATAAGTTTTGGATTCATCGTTTGATAGGCTTTCGTTGGTCCATGGACAAGCAGTGGATACAAAATTCTGAAATATTTAGTAAGGAATACATAGATGGAATTGATGCATTTGTTGAAGTTGCAAGAAATCATGTCAATAGTCGTAATCAGACTAGATGTCCATGCCGAAAATGTAGCAACAGATATTGGAAGTTAGTTGGTGAGGTCCGAATGCACTTAATTAGATATGGGATGTCCTATAGTTATACGACATGGATTCACCATGGTGAACAAATAGAATCTGGTTCACGTTCGTTCATTGATCGATCGGTGGTGCCACCTAATGATGATATAGGCAGTGGTAATGATGATGTGATGAGGATAATCAACGATTTGTACCCCTACGCATCTCAACATCATGGTCATGATGGCTTGCAAGAAGATAACAACTTGGTTAATGAATATAGAGATGCTAATTTGGAAGATGATCGGTCATGCAATATGCATTGGGAGGAGTCTGTCAAATATGAAAAGTTATTGGAAGAAGCTCAACAAGAACTGTATCCTGGTTGTGAAGAATTCTCAGTTTTAACAGCGGTAGTTGAGTTAATGCATTGTAAAGTATTGTACTTGATATCAAATAGATGTTTTGATCACTTGATGGGAATATTGAAAAGGATGCTCCCTAAAGATAATCTTCTACCTCCGTCGCATCATCAAGCAAAAAAAGTTTTGAAAAACCTTGGGATGGGGTATGAAAAAATCCACGCATGTCAATATGATTGTGTTTTGTACTACAAAGAAAACGAAGGGTTGGATAAATGTCCCGTATGTAATGAGCCTAGGTACAAGGAGAAGGGTGATGACAATAAAAAAAAGATTCCTCAGAAGGTCTTGCGGTATTTACCACTTAAACCAAGATTGCAGAGATTGTACATGTCTATGCACACTGCCAGTGATATGAGATGGCACAAGGATGGTCGAGTTGATGACGATTTCATGAGGCATCCAGCTGATGGAGAAGCTTGGAAAGAGCTTGATCGAATGTACCCAGATTTTGCAATGGAGTCGCGAAATGTTAGGCTAGGGCTAGCAACCGACGGATTTAATCCATTCGGGAATATGACCACAACCTACAGCATGTGGCCTGTTATCGTGGTACCTTATAATTTGCCTCCTTGGAGGTGCATGAGGAAGGAATTCTCAATGCTGACTTTATTAATTCCCGGGCCTCGTGCACCGGGTAAGGAGATTCATGTTTACTTGAGACCATTAATTGACGAGCTCAAGGAGTTATGGGAACATGGTGTGCAGACATATGATAGAGCATCTAATTCAGTATTTAATCTTCGTGCAGTAGTGATGTGGACCATTAACGACTTTCCGGCATATGGGAATCTGTCTGGATGGAGCACAAAAGGTTATAAGGCATGCCCGGTTTGTAATGAGGACATAAGCTCCCAATGGTTCAGTGGGAAAGTTTGTTACTTGGGACACCGACGTTTTTTGCCATGGGATCATCCCTGGCGCCAGAACAAAGATGCATTTGATGGAAATATAGAGGTAAATGCAAGACCTAGAGAATTCTCAGGTGAAAACATTTTGGATCAGTTGAACAATCAACACTTTGGTCAGATTGGTAAACATCCTGACAACCCGGATAGGAATAGAAAGCGAACACAAGAGGAGCTGAATTGGAACAAAAAGAGCATTTTTTTTGAGTTAGAGTACTGGTCCAAGCTTAGAATCAGGCATATGCAAGATGTGATGCACGTAGAGAAGAATGTTAGTGATAGTTTGGTGGGGACCATTCTAGGCATAGAGGGAAAATCTAAGGATACAGTGAAGGCTCGCCAAGATCTGCAAGAGTTGGGCATTAGGAGCCACTTATGGTTACAACGGACGGGGAACAAGTACAAAAAGAAATACGCTGCTTATACTGTTCATCCAGACGAGCGGAAAGAATTTTTTCAATTTTTGAAATCTGTCAAATATCTTGATGGATATGCAGCCAACATATCCAAAAATATTAAACTTGATAAAGGAAAAATTTCAGGCTTGAAAAGCCACGATTGGCATGTCTTGTTGCAGCGGCTACTTCCTGTTGGAATTAGAAAATATTTACCTAAGGGTGTGGTTGAACCTATCATTCAGCTGTCAAGTTTTTTTCAGCAGTTATGCGCTAAGACAGTGTGCAAATCGGATATGAATAGGTTGGGCAATGAGATTGTGTACACTTTATGCCAATTTGAACAAATTTTCCCCCCTTCATTCTTTGATATCATGGTTCACTTGATGGTGCATCTACCTCATGAAGCAAAGCTTGGTGGGCCAGTTGGAGCTCGATGGATGTATCCTATTGAAAGGTACTAAATATTGCTCTTTTTAATTAATTATATTTCATTGTGTTGTAGGTTACATTTGGCAAATTAGTGCAGGAAAAACTCACATTATTAATTGTCTTCCAGAATGTTAGGTAAGTATAAAGGCTTCGTGCGAAATAGGGCTCGTCCAGAAGGGTCATTAATTGAAGCATACATTACAAATGAATCGCTTATGTATTGTTCATTATACCTTCGTAATGTGGAAACGTGTTTCAATAGACCTGATAGAAACAACGACGGTGATGCACGAGATGAGAAACTCTCTGTCTTTGCACAAAATGCACGTCTATTTATGAGTAAGAAGAGCATTGGATGGACAAATGCTGATAATGAAGTAGCTCAGTGGTATATATTGAATAATTGCGAAGAGGTATCAACATTCCTAAAGTAAGTGAACTCTATATGGTTTATTATTTCTATACGTTTAATTATTACAACATTTGCACATATAATAGGTCCACTGATTAATAATACAGGGAGCATGAGGCATTGATAAGGCGTGAGAATGATGAGAATGTTGTAGAAAGGCACAAGAATTCATTTCCGATTTGGTTTCAAGAACAAGTAAGCAAAGATCATGATTTTTTTTTGATTGCTCGTCACAATTGTTTAACTAGAAAACGACAAATAACAATTGTTTTCTTTGGCAGATGAGAAAATTACAGAAGGAGATTTCCCCACAGTTTAGTGATGCGTTATTTGAGTTATCGAGGGGCCCTGTTAGAGTTGAAACTTACCAAGGATGTGTTGTAAATGGAGTTAAGTTTGTGATCTCCACACGAGATGATAATTTGACTACCCAGAATAGCGGTGTCTTTGTGCCAGGAAGCTATGGGACCTCCGAGATTGATTTCTATGGCAAGTTGACAAGTGTAGTTGAAGTGTTATATAGACAACGTTATAGAGTTGTGTTGTTTAAATGTCAATGGTTTAATACAGATCCTGCAAGGGCTGGGAGTATAAAGCGTGATTATAAGCTAACATCCGTGGATACACATACTCAATGGTATGAACATGATCCTTATATCCTAGCGACCCAAGCTAAACAAGTGTTTTATTTGGACGATCTAAAGGTTGGTGGTGGTTGGAAAGTGGTGGAGCATATTGAACATAGAAACATTTGGAACGTCCCAGAAATGGAAAATTCTGAAGATGATGATAGCGATGATGATGGGGCATACCAACAGAATTTATCATCAGACATTCATAGTCCCATTCAGCTTGATAATGTTGATGTCATACATACACCTTTACATAGAGAAGATGTTGCACCAATAGAGATTGATGCTATACATATTGATCTTGGCCCTCTTAGGCCAATTGAGAGAGGGGAATTTATCGTTGAAGATGATGAGGAAGATAGTCTTCATACTGATGAGGAAGATAGTCTTCATACTGATAAGGAAGATAGTCTTCATACTGATGAGGAAGATTGTCTTCCTAGTGATGAGGAAGATAGTTTGCATAGTGATGAGGACAGCGACTTTTATTGCTAGGAATTATGCCAAAGCACTAACAAATTTATTTATACAAATTGGTAAAACTTTTCTTATAATGTTTATGTTTAGTTCTGATTGATATAGTAAGTAATATGTTTGTTTTTTATCTGCAGATGAGTTTCATTACAAGGAAAAAGTTGTTACAGACTCGATCAGCTACTCAGAAAGCGATGTCAACGAATCGGTCTACTGTTTGTAGCCAACCTACTCCTATGGTTTCTCCCACTCAGCCTACAACATCATGTGAGCCTCGAGCTCAGCTTCAACCTATCAAAAGGCCTCGTACTGTTGTTGTCCGTAATCAGGCTAGACCTACAAGAAGTCCTTCACCGACTCAGCCTCAACCTACGAGAAGCCCCTCGCCTACTCAGCCTCCACCTACAAGAAGCCCTAGGCTAGCTCAGCCGCAACCTACAAGAAGGCCCCCTCCGACTCAAGATGAATGCCAAAGGGAGGATTCTTCTGCACCCATGCAGCCTTCTTTTGGACCTATGAGGGCAAGTTGTTGCTCGCGTGACCGTAGGCTACCTAGTAAGAAAATCATGTCTTACTTACTTATTATGTTCATTTTTAGAATAATAAAATGACTAATGCTAATGTGACAGATGATGAGAGGAATGCGGGTGGACTTGAACCTAATGGTAGGTTGCAGAAAGTGCACCCAACTTCTATTATATATGCGCCTTCTGTACTCATTAAATTTTGGTTCACTTTAGGAATGTGTGCTATTTTCTTATTGCAAAATGACAGGTGCTGGTCGTCTTCCAACCCTAGCAGATGGAGAGCAACCAATACTTAAACCGGGAGTCAGAGGGGCTTGTGCGGCAATCAAGACAAGTCGAATAGTCCGCACCACCAAAAAGAAGATTCATGTTGAATTTCATCCTATTTTTAATAGGCCTGTGAGTTCAGAGATCTCAAGCTTGCTGTCCCATGACATCGGTGCAATTATCCGGACAAGTTGTGTTATGAATAAAGCATATTGGACAAAGATCAATCCTGACATAAGGAGCACCCTTATGGGCGAAATCACTGTGAGTAAATTACTTGTCATCAACTCCATTTTGTAACTTTATTTTCCATTCCGTGTCACAATTCTAGGGAAAAAGTTCATTTCTTTTCATTTAGACATGTAGGATTAATCAATTATCACAATAACCCATACAGAGCATTGGCTTTTGTTTGGATTGTGGTTGGCTTTCGTTGACACTTTATTTCAAATTGGTTGTAGGTCAATTTTGACATAGACTTGAAGGACTCAAAGATTAAAAAATATGTCAACGATCTCATGGCTAGGAGGTTTAGAGACTTCAAGCACGAATTGAACAAGTACTTTAAGCTTTTTCCAACAAAGGCGGAAGCATTAGAAAACCCACCATTGGAGATGGTACAAAGGGATGGTGAACACCAGTGGACATTTCTGTGTGACCATTTTCAATCATCGGGGTTTTTGGTAGTCATATTTCATTGTATGTATTATATAGAAAGGTTATCTCTTAATGCTAATGAACTCATTGGTCATGCAACTGTGCAGAAAGCATCTGTGGCCAATACATCGAACCGAGGTCATAAAGAGATAGAGCATCATGCTGGTTCAAAATCTTTCGCACACATAGCAATGGAGTGTGCAGCGGTAATATAGTAGTTTTATACTAAACATATTATCTTGTTGTAACTTATATGGTACATTTAATTTATTTGAAATGATGCTATATCACATTAGGAAGGTTCAAAATTTGTGGAGATAGACACTTATGGCAAAGCATATTCCGGGAAAGCCAAGCAATGGAGCAATGACAAGGCCAAAGCTAAATATGTTAGTATTCCTTTAATAACTTTTTGGTTAAAGTTTAGTAGACTTGTTGGCTTCTAGTTATACTTGGTACTATATTTAGAAGAAAAATGAAACAAGAAGATAATTGAAATTGATTTTGCTTAGGTGAACTTAGCATGCATCAACATATTGGTAAAGATAAATGGCCAATTGTGATAAGTGTTAGCTGTGGTGTTTTGGAAGGGATAGTGTTAGCTGTTTCTAGTTAAGCATTAGTTGATAAGTGGTATTAGCCTTAGTCTAGATCTCCTCCAGTCATCACGACGTGCATGAGATGCACCTTTTAATTTGAACTTCTTCAATCAAGTGTAGCGTTCGTTCATTGTTTAGAAGTACTTACTTGATGTATCATAACAATACCCTAGCTGAATGTATGAAACCTATTCATTGTGAACTCTTTCTCCAACCATATTTGATGCTAATTGAATAAATTCTGTCTTTCGACTCAGCTACAATTGGGACACCATTAAAAACTAGGGAAACTAATACTGAAGAATCCAAGCATGGGAATAGCAATAGGATTGTAAAAACAACTTTGATGTCCAACATGTTTTTTGATTGTATAAACTTTGTTAGAATATTATTTCACTTATATAAACTTGGTTATATGATTGTATATTGTATATAACATGTGTTTTTATGTCGGTTTCATTTGATGGATGAGATGTTAGCAAAAAAGAATGATTATCTCCAGGAGGTAGCAAAAGAATATCCTGAGGATACTCCATTGGATGAGATACCTGTAGATGATCCTAATGTTGGCCTTAATATTTTGATTGATGTACTTGGAAAGAAGCCAGGATCACAGATACGTGGTATGGGATATGGACGTGTTCGTGAGATTGGAAGCTCTCAATCTTCAGCAACTACTCAACACTTGCAAACGGAGGTTGACAATTTGAAGGGTGAGTTGACGGTTGCAAAGGCATCTCAAGAGGTCGCTAACAAGGAACTTGCACATATGCGGTTGTATCTCCAACAACTAGTACAAAATATGTCAAGAGTCCCGGGGTTTGAAGCACCAGCAGTTGATTTTGAAGTACCATCGACTGATGAACACGGTGAAAATGATGGTCAAAGCTCCCTAGGATAGTCTCTTTTCCATGCTCATGTAGAATATAGTTTGACATTCAGAAACTTAATTATTAGCTACTACGTACTTATTTTGGACATTTACAAATTTAGCTACTACGTACTTATTTTGTATGCGATGTTATTAATTTATATAAATATTACGTTTTCTATAATTGTTGTGACTTCCCATAAATCAGGTACTATTTTTGTTATGAGATAAACCTTAGGCGACAAAGATGTTTGCCATAGAAGTTTTATCGCGGCAAAATAGATTTGTCGTGAAAGACAACCTATCGAGGCAAAATCGATTTGTCGTGAAAGGAAACCTATCGCGGCAAAATCAATTTCTCGTGAAAGGAAACCTATCGCGGCAAAATAGATTTGTCGTGAGAGACAATCTATGGCGACAAAGATGTTTGCCGGTATATGGCTTCTACATGTTCGTGAATGTCCTATTGTGACAAACATATTTGTCATGATAGATCTACTATGGTGGCAAATATAGTTTGCCAGGATATAATAGCTAAGGCGACAAATACATTGCCGGGACAGAAATGTTTTGCGGGCAAATTAAATTTCGCCGTGAAATGCAGACAAATAATTTGTCGCGGAAAGTTTGCCGCGAAAGAAATTTTAAGGCGGCAAATGTTACAAATTTGTCGCGAAAGATCTTTGCTGGCGAGCTTTTACTGACAAAGGTCGCGACAAATATTTTCGCCGCGGAAGACTTTAGCCGGCAAATTTTGGCTTTTCGTGACAAATATTGTTTGCCACCAAAGGCATATTTTTTACTAGTGCTTGCCTCCTTCAGCTTGTCTCTCACTTCCTTCATCTTCATGCTATCCACTTCTTGAAACTCTACTGTCAACTCCCCTCACTGGTACCACTTCGATGCCCTCAGGTATCAATTACATTCATCCATTTTCTCAATTATACTTCCACTTCTCAATTTTCATCTTAACTTTTAGTCTTTGAGCCTTCACTCTTTGACGTGAACAGCCTAGCTCGTACCCAACTTGTTGATCATTCCCATCCAACTCAAGCATTCACGGGTAGGGTTACTCGCCCCTAATTGACATGACTTTGAATTGGAGCAACCGCTCACTCAAGGAGACCATCCTCTTTGATAGCTGCGACTATGAACAGATTGGTTTGTTTGGAAGAAAAAAGAGAGAATGAATCTCTAACTCAGACTTCTAGCTAAACAAACTTGCTCCTTCTTTAATTGCTCCTTCTTTTCTTTACAAAATACTAGATTGAAATTGGATTTGAAATCGAGTGATGATCACTATGATGCTCAATGTACCCTACGTGTTTGTATATTTTCTTAAGAGAGATTTTATGGTTTCAGTGAAGGTTAGATGTGACTAATTCTTTTGTGTGTAAATCTTGATAGATTTTGTGGATTTTTGGGTTAAAGCTGAGGAGTTTTTATCTTGGATTTTGGTAGATTTTATGTACTTTCTGTTTCAGGTGGCTAAGGGTTTAAGGGCTTAAAGTTATAGGAAATATAATGATGGTTTAGTTTTAAGAAAAGTATAGTTCTTTGTAGAAATTTCGGGTTTTGGATAGAGTTGTTGTCACGACCCGACCCATCTGACACGATATTGTCTACTCTGAGCCCAACCCTCATAGTTTTGTTTCTGAGAACTCACGTGCAATTTCTCAGTAGGTCATCCATCCTAGAATTGCACCAGCCCAAACTCGCTTAACTTTGGAGTTCCTGAGGAATCTAAAGCCAATGAGCTCCCAAAAATCCTCATGCTAGATAGATACGTGCCCACACATATAAAACACTTCACATTTCCTTCCCCGAGCGATGTGATATTGTTCACCGTTCTTACCAAGACACGGGTCTTACAATTCACACCCCCACTTGGGGCCCAACGTCCTCGCTGGCGCACTTCTGGTCGGGGTCTAGCTTTGATATCATTATGTCAAGACCCAACCCATCTAGCACGATATTGTCGGCTTTAAGCTCAGCCCTCACGATTTTGTTTCTGGGAACTCACATGCAATCTCCTAGTAGGCCACCCATCATGAGATTGCACCAGCCCAAACTCGCTTAACTTTGAAGTTCCTAAGGAATCCAAAGCCAGTGAGCTCTTAAAAAGCCTCATGCTAGACAGATACGTTCTCACACATATAAGACACTTCACATTTCCCTCTCCGAGCGATGTGAGATTGTTCACCGTTCTTATCAAGGCACGAGTCTTACAGTTGCAATTTACAGATTAAGTAAGAACTTAGCATTTAATTGCTTGAAGGGTTGCTTTTAGGATTGTATTGGCTTCCAATATGTAATTTTTGGTTGAGCCTGATGTGTTTCCAATTTTGATTTTTAAGCCCCCTGTTAGTTCCAATTATGCATTGATAATACAATCTGATTTGAATTATGTTCTGTTTTGTTTGCATATTTGTCCCTAAATAAAGGAAGTTTAATAGGGGCCATGTTTGGAAGGAAGAAATGTGAATATTTGTGAGTCCTTTATGGGAAATATATTTTTTTTAGCACTGCCTGGTATTTCCTTTCATTTATATATGTTTTATGAACTTCAGGCCATCAAGTATTAGAATGAAAGAAGTTGGTGGGTTGTTTGAGTTGAGATGCAAAGTATCCATCTCATGTAAGTTGAAAGAATTTGAAATTCTCTCTTCGTTTGATATATCAAATGCAACTGCCATCAACTATATCTTTTTATCAATTATTCTTGCCCTCCAAGCCCATCATATATTTAACAAGAAATTTTCTTGTTGGAAGGAATTGATGTAATTGTTTTGGGGTCAATGGATCTTGCCTCTTAAGGTCTTTGAATGAAACAATGGATATTTTGATTCATGCTAGTATTCTTCAAATCATCATTATATTGCCGTCGGTTTCCTTTTGTTGTTTATCACAATAAGGCCAAGGGATCTATGTTTCAAGCATTGCAATTGATAGCTAGTTAGTGGGAATTGAAAGGGTTCCTTGATTTGAGCATTATCTTAGGTGAAAGAAAAAGGAAAGAAAACAGATGGATTTAGCATGTTTATGCAAACAAGAGCAAAGAAATGAAAGAATGATGATGAACTTTTTGATGAAGAAAGTGGCAATATTATTTTAAGTATGATTATTTTTCCTACTTGGTATGGAGTATTTTCTATCACCTCATTTTTGGTTGTGCCAATGCTTTATCTTTTAGCTAACTTATCACAGTATTGTAGAATCAAATTAATTTGAGATTATTACCATCTGCACTTTCATACTTAGATAACAGGTAACTTACTAACTTAACAGTAGCTCAACTCATTTTGAAAAAAATACCCGCTCTACAGATCACTAGATATGTAGGGTATTGATTACCCAATTTATCCATTTTGCTGCACTGCCAGCTTTTTAAACTTTAAATCAACAATTTTACTATATACCCTGTACTTCACATTTGTTACGTACCCGCACATACCTATATGCAAGGATTGAAATATCAATCTCAACGGATATATCGCTAGTTAAATTTACGGATATCTCGCTCCAAATATCGATATCAATATCGTTTACAATAAACAAAAATGACAGAAATTTGGTCTAAAAGTTGGAAATTTGGAATGAAACTTTGGGAAAAATTTAAGTACCTAATAATGGTTATATAGGGCTCATTAAAAAATTATAAACTGACTTTGATATGATAAATATATGATAAATAATATGATACAATAAGGTTCTGCCAATGACTAATAATATAAAATTCAACATAAATATAAATTGAAGTGAATTACTATAATTGAATGTTAGTATACTTAAAAACATAAAAATAAGCACAATAATGAAGTTTACATTTACATAATAATTTAAAAAATCGTGGAGTTTGTATTTACATAATAATTTAGAAAATTAGACATTAATTAGTAAAAATTGGACATAAAACAAATTCTTATTAATTGTATGCTCATCTCATATTTTTCTAAAATTCATTAATATTCAAATTAATCATTCAACATAATTTGTTTCAATTCAACATAATTTACTTCAATTCAACAAAATTTGTTTCAAATTAACCATCTCTACTCTACGAATTCTTCCATTCAACATAATTTACTTCTAAAATCCATTAATATTCAAATTACCTTATATTTATATTCCCAATTTTTTTATATCAAATACTAATTTAAATATAAAACATATTATATTAGATATTCAGAAATATACTCATATGATATCCAATTAACTTAAAATTTGTACCATCAAACTCAAAATAAAATAAAAAATACCTCAAAATAATTCAAGGCCCAAACTGTCCATTTTTCAGTCCAATTCATTCCTTTTTCATCCTAATCCCTTCCTACGTTCATTTCCTACCTTTTTATACCTTAAAAGCTAAGGAAAAACCACAAACCCGTACCTTCCAAGTTTGGCCATGGCGGTGGTGAGTACCTCTGCCGTCCACCGTCCATTCCAGGCTGTCCCAGCCTTCAAAAACAATGCTAAACTTCTCCTAAGACCACCAGAAACATTACCTAGATGTTAGGTTCGAATAAAACTCAATAAAACCCAATTTTGAGATTTTGAATATTTTTACCTCACGGGTCGAGCTCCTCCGCCGTGGCCACCGCCGTGGGCCACCGTCCATCCCTTCACTGTCCTCAACAACACTCTCTCACGGTCACGCACGAGCGCACATGAGGAATGGTGTATATGTGTGTGTTGCTTGTTTTTTCGAAGATGAAAAATGGAGAATGAAGGCAATATGGGTTTCGGGTTTATGAGGAACAAAGAAGAAGATAATGGCTGATATCTGATGAGAGGGGAGAGGACTAAATGGATGGTGAGGATTTAATGATTAAGTTGGAATGGATGGCTAGGATTTAGTGGTGGGTAGATTAGATTATCAAATGATTAAAATAATACTATTTAATTACTTAGATCCACAATTTAGGGGTATTGACCAATGGGATGAGTGACACTTGTCACTCATCCATAGGTCCCATTTAAAATATCTGCCCAACCAGAATAGACCACCTCATCATCGCCTCGAAGTACGTGCATAGTGAAACCGAACTCCCGTGACCTATAACTTTCCCGTTCGAAGTCCGATTTCAGTGTGCCGTCTGTCTACGAATTCGTATCGTCCCGATTTACGTAACGGTCCTCGGTCCCCGGCCATGGGACCTCCCGATCAAAAGTCAACATTTTGCCCCTTTAAACCAAAATTACTAAAATGCCCCTTAACTTCTGAACGTTATAACTTTTTTCTTGAACGTCGGAATCGAACGTGCCACCTGTCTATGAACTCGTGAAGTCCCAAACTACGACACGGTCATCGGTCAAAGTCCATTTGACCCCCTGAGCGAAAAGTCAACGTTTTACCCACGGCTAGGGGCAAAACGGTCATTTTGCATCGTTCGTCCGATTTCGCCCAACTAATCGCTGATTAACCTCACTAATCATGATTAGTTGCCAATCTAATCCCGAAATTCGAGACTGGTCGTTACAGCTCCTCATACAAGGAAGAGAGCAACTAGATCTAAAAGAGTTTGAGAGGAAGGCTCTGAGTGAGTTCAAATTGAAGCTTGAAGAGGTTTGTGATTTCATTATTGTTCGTGGTTGGAAATGGAGTTAGGTAATGAAGAAGAAAGAGCAGAAGTCAACGTGAATCTAATTTGGCGAAAATTCACTACTACAAAACATGGATATTGTACCGCAGAATATTCCTCATATTTGAATAAAATATGTCACAAAAGTCCAAATGTGAGGAATATTGTGCATCATTAAGGGCGTCACCTTAGACCCCTCACAGAAGATCAAATGTGACGAATGTATAAATTCGTCACTTATATCTAATTGTGGCACGTACCATTTTCGTCACAGTTAGGAATATGTGAGGCTTCAATTGGTGTCACTTTTGCCAAGTGTGATGCCTGTTATTCCTCACATTTAGGAATATGTGAAGCTTACACGAGTGTCACTTTTCCTAAAATGTGACGCATACGTTGTCTCACATTTAATAATATATGAAGCTTAATTGTATGTCACTTTTGCTAAAATGTGATGCTTGGGTTTTCCCACATTTAACAATATGTGAAGATTAATTGTAATGACCCGTCCCGAATATCGGGATTGAATATTAATTAATCATGATTTAGAATGACTAATCGGGGATTAGTTGAGTGAAATCGGACGAAACGTGCAAAATGACCGTTTTGCCCCAAGCGTGGGCAAAATGTTGACTTTTAGTTCGGGCGGTCAAACGGAATTTGACCGATGACTGTGATGTAGTTCGGGACGTCACGAGTTCATAGACAGGTGGCACGTTCGATTCCGACATTCGTAGTGAAAGTTATGGCGTGCGGAAGTTGAGGGGTATTTTGGTAATTTGGCATATTAGGGGCCAAATGTTGACTTTTTGATCGGGAGGTCCGATGGACGAGGGCCAAAGACCGTTACGTAGGTCTCGTCGATACGAATCCAACGACAGGCGGCATGCCGAAATCGGAGATTCGACGACGAAGTTATGGTCACGGAATCGGGCTCGATTAACCGAACGAACCGGGATTAAAATAATATTTTAATATGAACAGTACCCGGTGACTGTGCACATCCGGATGAGTGACAAGTGTCACCCATCCCTTGATTCCAGCTCCATGTTTCCCTCCCAACACCATCATTACAACATCATCATTTATCCTTCATCATTTTCCTCCATTTTCTCCTTAATTTTCTCCTTCTTTGTCCTTCTTACCCGTGAGCTTTGAGCAGCAGAATTGGAGAGTGTTGGCTGCCATTTCTAACTGGTTTTGAGGGCAAAATCGAGTGCTTGTTGAGACTAACTCAACTGGGTAAACACGGGAGATTGAGAGTGGCTGAAAACTGGGAATTCGAAAATTGGGTTTTTGGGAGGAAAAATCAAATTGGATGAATTGAGCCTTGATGATCGAAATTGGGTTCAGTTTCAGTCTTCTGGGATTACTACGATCAATTTTGTAGAAGGAACTAAGTGGAATTGAGGTCGAATTGAGGTAGAACTGAGGAAGGAAACTTTCAGAATTTTCGAGATTTAGTCGAGGAATTGGAGGCTTTGATTGTGGAAATTGAGCTGGGGATTATGTTCCTGAGGATCCCACGATGCTTCTGGATCCATCAATTGGAAGAAACTGATTGAAATTGACTGAACTCCATAGTTGCACAGTGACGAAGAATCGAGTTTGAGTCGTGGCGTTTGAGCCATGAATTGATTCAATTGAGATGGGGAAAGAGTTTACCTGAATCCACTGAAGCTTCTGGTTTCATCAATTGAGAGAAATCGATTGAAATTGAGGGAGTTCTGAGGATGAACAGTGTGCGGGGTGTTCTTCGAATGATCAACTGTGATCATGAGGTTTGAGGTAAGTTCGATTGTAATTGTGTCCACAGATCTTAAATTGAACTTAATTCGAAGCTGTTTGAATGCTCAATTGATGAATTCAGTGTCGAATTGTTAGGATTGGAACCGGGTCTGATCGCGGGTTAAACGACCCGTTTACCAGACAAACGGGTGAGGGAGACAGCACTGTAGCTGGCCCGCGCAGCCACTCACGGTGGCGCGTGGGGGCGCGTCCGGCCTAGTCTCAAGGTGAGGTCAACATGACTTTTGATCCTCTCAGTGTAACGAACATTTTGACGTTGATTTCGGTGAAATCGGATATTGTTTCGATAATGTTCCCTGTATCCGAAGTTTTGTATTACGTTAAAAATACGTATTTAAATCCCGAAAAAATTGGGGAAAATTATATGTTGTATTTTGAGATGTTAGTAACCCTCTATAATGATTTTGGACAGGAGTTGTGATTTCCAGATTTTACGGAAAAACGTGCAGCTCGGAAACAGACCGTTTCGGACGGTGTGTGTGAGTGGACTTTGTTTTCTAACCGTGATGCATGCATATATGATTTTTATGCCTTATTATATGATTTTATATGCTTGGGCATGATTTGTGTTTCAATCCGGTAATTTCTCGGTTTTATGATATTATATTATTATTTTGGGCGATTTTCGAGAAATTACGAAATTTGGTAAAAATGATGTTTGGACTTGGTTTGTGAGTCCGGGATTAAAATTGGTTGAAAATAATGTTTGGACTCGGATTATTGAGTCATAGATTGAAAAATGATGTGGTGACTCGGGAATGAGTCGAGGGTCAATTTCGTGGATTTACGTGAAAATGGCAACGGAGGTTGCAACGCATGGATTTGCGGGATAATGTTATTTTGGGCATGAGAACCCAAGTGAATAGTGATTTGACTCGGATTTGGAGTCATTTGTGAAATTGTGAAATTAATGATTTATTGGGATTTTATGATTAATTTAATCAGTCTTTCGGGCACGTTTTACGGGGAACGTGCAAATGATGTTTTGGGCTAGGCCCGGAGTTTAAATGATTTCTAAAATGATATTTTGACTTGGTTGGTGAGTCAATGATGATTTCCGGAATATTTTATTGAATTAAAAGGTGATTTTAATGAAATATGTGTAAAAGGTATTTTGGGCTTGAGACCCAGTTGAGAATGATCTTGACTTGGTCTGAAGTCAAGATTTGATTGAAATGTTTTGGGATGTAATTCCCGGGATGGTTTTCATTGTGATTGTGATATTCCCAGACGGTCGGTGCTTGGGGGGGATTACCCAGACGACCGGAGCTTGGGGGATGTGATTGTAGGATCGGGAGTTGATCCTATGGTAGTCAGCTTCTCGGATGAGACTGAGCCTGGATGTACCACTCGGAGGTGTCTGAACCTGGGGATGTGTTCGCCCAGAGGTGACTGAGCCCGAGGGGGTTGAGCCCAGAGGTGTTATTCCCGAGAGAGTGACTGGATATTGGCCTACGCGTAGTGCAGCACTTGTGATTAGTGCAGTTTGATTGATTGTGCACTTGTGAGTAGTGCAGATGTGATTTGTGATATTTTATGCACTTGTGAGTAGTGCGGATTGATTTAATTGATATATTTCTTGTGCACTGGTGATTAGTGCTGATTGGTATTGATTGTGATGATGTACTGGTATTGAGTACGGGTTTTTGGTCTTTGTGGCCAGTGATTATGTTTTCATATGTTTTGGCCTGAGAGCCGGGATTTGATGTTTTATAGCATGAACTGATTTGGTGAACATGAGTTTTATGGACCATGGGAAAATATGTTTTGATTTTTATCGGTCACTCATGTTTTACGATATGCATGCAAGTTTGTGAAAACTGGAGGGTAAGAATGTATTTTGATAAATGGTTTTATAAGAGGTCATTTCTGTCCACTCACACCTTTTCTGTTTTGTGACCCTCCAGGCCGTGGTACGACGCTCGGGACTGATCGTGAGGCAGTGACAGCAGCAGAAATCCGCGCAAACATCCCTTGTCTAGCAAACACTGAAGGGGAGTTTCGGACCTTTAGTTGACTTGTCAGACAGGAGCAGGACCGGGCACGGTTTTTGACGTCCAGTTGGGACGGGTCCTGTCATTAATTATGTGTCACTTTTATACAAATGTGATGCCTAATATTCCTCAACTATAACAATAAGTGAGGCTAGCTTATTTGTCACATTTAGCCAAATGCGATGTTTGATAATCCCCACCTTTTATAATATGTGACGATTTAGAATTCGTCATAATAGTAAATATACAAGAACAATTCTCTAGACACTTTAAGTTATAATATAATCATTTAGATTAATAAATATACTACTAACATATAAAGTATAACATTAAACTATAGAATTCAAACTAATAAATTGTCTTAAATAGTATGATAAAAACCTAAAATACTAAAGATTTGGAATCACAATTTTAATTTCCATAGCTACATAGATTTGTAAGCCAAATAACTAGACAAAAGTATTAAGAGAAGATATGTCTATAACGTTTCACTCTCGCCGATTTATGGTCACTTTAAGGTGGTGTTGATGAAGACGTCAAAGTTTCCAACAAGGCTCTCATACTCGGATTCTCTAACCCATTGGATCCCTCCAAAGCTAAGAGCAACTGAGTTTTTAAAAGTGCATTTTCCTGTTGCACATTTTTGAAACTAGATGCAAGATCCTTAAACATTTCCTTCAACTCAACAATTTTTTAATTGGAATCTGATCTGATACCATCATTAACAGATGAAAAATTGACCTCCAAGCAAGGAAAGGAACCAACACCTCGAATTGTCTTACCTTTTTTTACCAAGTTCTTCACTCCTGATCACACACCGAGACTCTATTGAAATTGATATGGAATCTAGTGCAGTATTCTCATGGTGCCTCCTTAACTAGCTTCACCTTTAATTCTTCTCTCTTTTGTTTCATTTTATCCTGGAAAATAAAAACCAAGTGTATCCTGATTTTAAACAACAAAAAGGTTTATTCATCAGATTTAATATTGTCAGACACATAGAAAAAATCCAAAAAGATTAATTTTAACCTGACTGATTCATAATAACTTACATATTTGAGTAAAGTAATTCATAATAACTTACATATTTTTCTTGAGCCTCGACACTGATCCAGTTCTAATTTGTATCCTTGTATTGTCTCCCTTAATTATCTATGAAAGACATGGGCTTACCAGCCTTAAATCATAAAATTCAAATCAATACATGACAGATTCATGGCACCATTACTTGAGTGAGTGAGGAATTCGAAGAAATCGAAGAATTACTACAACGGCAAGAACAAGAATCTTCTGATTAAGACAAGATCTATAATATTATTCATCGACCGAGATATCTTATTCTCTAATGATGAATAGCAGAACAAGAAGCAGACATAGTTTGATTATCACATACTACAACATCCATCATTAATACCTTAGAAAATGATAAATATTTAAAGTAAACATTAATTTTTGGAGGGATTTAATTTGCCTTAACTTTTTTTTTGAGCATGCTGGACAAATGAGCATGCACCTCCTCTATGGTTAAATTTTTTCCGTTTACTGTTGTCACTTATTTGTTGCGATATTTTCTGCAATTATAGTTTATTAAACACAAATGGAAAAAGACAATTTTATAAATTTAAAAAAAAGGAAAACGGTAAAACAATTTGAATACTTACCATAAATACTGGCTTAGTGTAAATGTTGTCACAAAGCCAATGACATTGTTGAATAGGTCTACCATTCCATAATTCTAAAGGAGGTATGGCTTGTCCCCTTGCTAGAGTAGTTATTACCTTCTTGTAGTGAGTATGTAACCTATTCTTGAATATTGTGTATGCCTTTGTCATATTTGCATTCACAAATCTTTAAATGCATGGGTTGGACAAATCCAACTCAAGTAATGTCTAATTTGAAAAACATAGATAAAAGAAATCATTAAGACTACACATTATAAAACAAACACAAAGCTAAATACAAATATTATATATACCAGCAATGCCATAATTTGCGCTTCCTTATCTTCATTTGAGACCTTTTGTCACTTTTCATAGCACACCAGTGCATGGCATCAGATATTAACCCCTATTTCATTTCTTAGGAGTGTATGAAGTTCAGGATTGGCAAGGACCTTCAAATTTGGATGAAATTCAACTTTAAGTGGTATTCCACCGTTAGCCTCTACCATGTCATGCAAGCGTCTCCCTGGTCAAGTGAATATTGATCCTAATTATGTATTAATTGAAATAGTTCTTGAAGTTATAGAAATTAAAAAAAAAAAAAAGGGAAGAGGAAGGGGGAGAGCAAGAAGACATAAAAATTGCTTATAAACATCACCTGAATTTTGAGGTATAACCTCTTGACTATTTGGCTGAAGAGAAGATGGTGTTGGATCAGCACCTAATGTTGTCTCATCAATAGAAAACTCTACATCAAACGGAGGAAAAGTATATGCACATCGCTTCTTATTCAGTATTGATTGGCTAGCTGATTGTGTTCCTTGAGCAATAATCAAGGGTGGTGGAGGAGGAGGTAGTGCACACTGCTGCTTCTTTGTTGCTGGATGACCAATTGGTTGTGTCTCCTGAATGTAAAACTCCAGACGAGGAGGAGCTGGAGGTGGAGGAGGAGGAGGAGGTACATGTCGTTTCTTCATCCGGTTGCCTCCCTGCACTTGCACTTGAGGATGACTCATCTACATTATAAACAAGCAATATATACAATATGAAACTCCATCAACTATGAATGGCTTATTATAACCATTAGTAAAAATATAGACTAATAAATCAATTAAAATTTTGAATTAACTAATGTACGAGCTCTATATGAAAATCACAATAAACCACTATTCAATTCAATGCAATAATAAAAATGAAAACAAAATCAGCATTACTATTCTCATCTAAATCACTATATGTATTGTTGTGCAGATTCTCTTCTTCAGCGACATATGATATTTCGTCCTCATCATCATCACTAGACTCCACATAATTAAACTGCTGCTCTATCGAAATTGACATTGTACGTATCAACAGATTCAGGTCCAACATCATTTCTACTTAGGCGTATATTTGTTTCACCATCATCACCAACTGTCCAATCAATGCTAACTTCGTCATCATCTAAGATATAATCATCATTACCATCATAAGCATCAATATTTTCATCTTCATAATTATTTTTCCTCTCTTGAACATCCCAAACATGTCTAGGTTCAATCCTCCATACTACTTTCCAAGGATGGCCTAATTTTGGGTCATCAAGATAAAATACTTGAGGTGTTTGTATTGCTAGCACGTAAAGATCGTCAATGTACCAATTTGTGTTTATATTCAATGATGTTAGATGACAATCTTGAATAAATTTTTTCCCTCTGGCATCTGTATTGTACCAATGGCATTTGAAAAGAAAAACCCAATAGCCTCTGGTGAATTGTACTTTAACAACACTTACCAAGTGTCCATGAAAGTTACAATCTTCACCACCTTGTGTCCCTGGTGTCATAACACCGCTATTTTGTGTCGTTCGATTTCGATCAATTTTTTTTATCCACCACTTGATACCATTAACAATACACCTTGTATATTGCATAGCTCTTGAGTCTGGACACTGTGCTAATGCATACAACTCTTCATTCACCAATGAAGATCCTAGTTTAAATAATGTCGTCATATGATGCCTAAACCACTGAGAAAAAATTATTTATGGCTCTGTTCTATGTTCTCACAACTCTCTCTTTCTAGAAAATCCCAATGCTCACTACAAACAAAAATTTATATATTAATTTTTTTCCAAAAGCTAGACATTTAAAGGAGAAGACAAAATTGAGATGTGAATTGCAATTACTAATTACTTTCTAAAAATTTCAATCTCATCGTAATTGTCTAAGATATACCTGTAAACTACTTTCTTAATTGTCTCTGATAATTCAAAAAAAGTACGACCACCAATAGGACGCACTTTTTGAGCGAAAACTGAAACCATTGCCTCAGCTTCAGCGCCATCATAGTTTTGTTCCAATCGAGTCAATGCTATTTCAACATCATTAAGATACTTGGAACAAAATCTTAATGATTCAAAAGCAAGGTATGCCTCAACAATAGAGCCTTCAAGCCGAGCTTTATCGCGTACATATCTCTTGTACATTCCCAACAACTTGAAAATTTATCAAGTTGGTTGGCCAATGATAAAAATTAAGCAAGAATTATAAAAATAAGTAAAATATATTACCTCTCTATAGGATACATCCAACAATATGCTACAGGTCCTGCGAGTTTTACAGGTCCTGCGAGTTTTGCTTCGAGCAGTAAATGCACAACTAAGTGGACCATGATATCAAAGAATGCAGGTGGAAAGATTCTTTTTAGTTTACAGAGAATGGGCACAATGTTATCTTGCAGCCTTTTAAGCTCTACGATATTCAAATTCTTTGCACATATTTGTTGGAAAAAATATGATAACTCCACCAATGGTGTACAAATTGATTTCTTCAAATATTTTGAATTCCCACTAGAATAATATGATGCATCATGACATGACAATCATGACTCTTCAAACCTGATATTTTTCTTCCATCTACACTCACATTTCTTGATATATTAGATGCATATGCATCTGGAAATTTGACAGATTTCAAGAATTGACAGAAAGATTTACGATCAGGTGGCTTCAATGTATATTCTAGGAATGGCTTATCATATTTGTCATTCTTATATTCTAACCACAGCTCTGGTCTAACTTTCATGTCTTCCAAATCCAACCTTGCCTTGTATGTGTATTTGGATTTATTCTCTAAGTTCAATAACGTTCCGATAATGTTATCGCATACATTTTTCTCAATATGCATAACATCCAAATTATGCCTGATTTTTAACTTTGACCAGTATTCTAGTTCGAAGAAAATACTTTTTTCTAGTCCAATTTAGCTCTTCGACATCTTGCCTCCTCTTTCTATCCGTGTTATCAGGATGTTTACCTAGTTTTCGTAGTCTAAGGTAATCATGTTAATCATGAATGTCATCACCAGAAAATTCTCTAGATAGAGGTCTTCTCTCTCGAGTGCTGTCAAATGCTGCAGGTTTTTTATACCATGAGTGTTGGATGGGTAAGTAACGATGATGCTCAATATAACAAATCTTACTCCTCAACCTAGTGTAAGATGTATCCATATTACATATTGTGAAAAACCTTTGGTGCTCCAACCTGATAGATTTCCATAATCTGGAAAGTTATTGATCGTCCACAGTATAGTTGCACGCATGTTAAATGTAGATTTAGATACATAATTGTAGGTCTGAGCACCATGTTCCCATAGCTCTTCAAGCTCATCAATTAACGGGCGTAGGTACACATCAATATCTTTGCCTGGCGCTTTTGGTCCTGGAATTAACGACGACATCATTGAGAATGCAGACTTCACATTTCCATGGGGAAAAACTATATGGAACCAATATAACTGGCCATATACCATAGGTTGTACTCATATTACCAAAAAGATAAAACCCCATCATTTGCAAGACCTAATCTGACATTGCGTGGATCTTGAGCAAACTCAGGGTACATTTTATCGAACTCTTTCCATGCAATAGAGTTAGCCGGATGCACCATTTCATCCTTATTATCAACTCGTTTGTCCTTGTGCCACCTCATTTCCCTAGCGGTGTGTCTTGACATAAACAACCTTTGGAGCCTCAACTTCAATGGAAAATAACGTAATACTTTATGGGGGAATCTATTTCTTCTTTTCAGGATCACTATCCTTATACCTTGGTTCATTACAAACTGGACATTCATCCAAATTTTCATGCTCCGTATAAAACAATGCACAATCATACTTGCAAGCATCTATATTTTCACAACCTAACCCTAGACCTCTTAACATCTTTTTACAATCATTATATGATTCAGGAATATAATTCAGTTTAGGACACATCTTCCTCAAAAAACGTAGCAAATGATCAAATCATTTTTGGGTCCAACCTCCATCAACTTTTTAGTGAATCAACTCTACAACAGCCTTCAGGACTGTGTACTCATTACAACAAGGGAAAAGTTCTTGTTGAGCTTCACATAGTAACTTCTCATAATTATCGAGATCTACCCTCTCATCATTATTTTTATCTCCTTCTTTTGTATCTTCCCCTCTTATATATTTTCATCTTCTATTATTTCACCAGCAATAGCTTCCCTATTGTATCTTCCCCTGGTTGTAAATGATCTAATCCCTTGTATATACTCAAAACTTAGCCAATTACAGCAGTTTGTAATCCATTACCTATCCATCTTTAACTACATATACAAGCTAATGGTTATTTTAAGTTTTACAAAATTATGTTATATATATACTCAATATCATAGATTTGAAGACGAGTCGTTTCTGTAACATAAGCAATAACATTTAAAAAAATATAGATCTATGAAATGCAATGCAACAGAAGATATTAATATTGATGTTAATTTGGCACCCTAGCTATCTTTGTTGAGGTTAAGTTTCGACGGAGGGAAGGGAATAAGGCTGCACACTTGTTTGCACATCAAGAGTTACATTTACAAGTTCCAAGGCTCTAGTTTGGCGCCTTGTGCTCCTCCTTGGGTTGAGGAACAACCGTGCGGAATATATTTTACATGATTTTATACTGAAGCACTTTTTCGTTTGAGCATATGCTTTGGTTCCTATCTATTTTCAATAAATTTCATAGTTTTTCAAAAAACACTCCCATTGGTTTTTGCACAACCCCAGCTCTGATCTTTGCCAATAAATTGAATTTCAACTTCTTGTTTAACTTATAGAATTACCTCAAGGATCTCAACAACCTATAAATCAGAGATAAATAATCCAAAGTTCAGTAAAGTCAATATGAGAATGTCATTTTAGTTTAACATAAAAGTTACAAAATCATGCAATCTTTTGAAAATTAATATAAATAAGAAATAGTAATGCTTTTCAATATCAAGTGCGTTAAAAACTAAATAGCGCTCTTAGTCTCTTACGAAGAAATGCATTTTGGGAGGCAACCGATATCCAAACAAAACAAGATAGCCAATTCATACAACCATCATATAATGCTCTTGTAGACAATACGACCGATAAGGTGAAGTCATGAAAACTAGAATTACTCAAATGAGTTTATGAATCAAACCAATTCAAAATTCACCAAAACACAAAACTTACGAGTTAATAACGAAAATTTGCTGAATTGATTTAGGGCACAAAGCCATAAACTTCCAAAATTGACAAACACCTTGTAAATAGATTGAAGAAGAAAAAGACCATTAAGCAGATATATTAATAGCTTTATCTTACCAAGAAAATTTCCAATTAACAAAATACAGATAATTGTATAACAGTTTGTTAATGTAATACGCAATGGAACAACTTTAATGAATGACACGACATGACATCACACCAAACCACACCTCAAACAGCCTATCCCCACAACACACGAAATGACACAACACAACACCACACCAAACCATACCTCATCCCAAAATAGAATCTTATCTGTATTCCCCCACCTTGAAAGACAAAGTTATAGAAGACCCAGGCCATTAGACCACTCTTAGGACTTGAAAACACTAACAATTAACAAAACTTCAATAAACACAACAAGCCACTCGGTATGACAGCAAGCCTTCTGAGACCTATGAAATTTAAAATCTGCAAACTATGTAACTGCATCACATTCGAATTGGAAACATAACAATGGCCAAGGAAGAGAATATGTACTATATAGAATAGTAACTCATTTTTCTCGCATTTATTTAGGGAGTGGTTTAAATTATTTTACCCGAAAAATAAAACAGATGATTGTTTTTTCTCACCTTTCAGATTTTTAACCTGGCCGAATTTTGTATCCCAATACAAAGCTTTGAATGTTATTGGTTTCTCTGTCCAAAACGTAACAAATAAATAGAAAATTTTTGGACGCCTATCAGTATCAGACCAAGAAAGGTAAAAATGGCGGTCCTATTTTTATTTATTTCCATCAAAATTTATAAGGTCGAACATATAGAAGAGAAGGAATGACTATGACTATAGAATGAGCTATTTTTTGTTTCTAAATTCTAACCGATCCCAATTTTTTATATAGAAAGTAGAATTCAAATAATTTATAGAATTAATCCGCGTCAAATAACCAATTATGTACTCTGAGGGCCCCGAACTAGTCCTAATTCTTATTTGAGTGATTAAATAAGTTTGATTAGTTTTCAAAAGCTCTAATTAAACAAAATCTGTGAAAACTAGTTTTTTTACATAGAGTCAAGCACATACTAAACACCATGTAAAACTGAAAATTTGAGCTCCCAATTTCTCATCCAAACATAGCCTAAAGAAATAGAATCTGAATAACATGAAAATGACATAGGTCCACAATTCAGTAGAGCAAACCAAATAGAGCTTGAATCAAGGGAACATATCAATTGTTGCTCCCTATGAAAATATGACACATTTGATCTCCTCCTAATCAAACCCATTGACTTCCTTGAAGTTACCGGGTTCCAATAAGTCACTAAGTGCATACTACAAACACAACCTCAAACAGCCTATTCCCTCAACACTTGTGACACGACACGACACCACACCACATCACACCAAACCACACCTCATCCCAAAATAGAATTCTATCCCCATTCCCCCGCCTTGAAAGACAAGTTATAGAAGACCCGGGCCATTTAATGAGGAATGATAATATATATGCTTGTGTTCAACAAAGCGTATTGAAATTACTCCCACAAATCCTATAAAGATTCCACCTTTGATATGTTCTCACTTTTACATGAAGCGCTATAAGATGCAATGAGAACTACAAGCGACACGAACTTGCATTCCTAACCCTCTCCCGCCCTACATATCTTTTTGTATATGCTTCATTTATAAGTTAGACACAACGAATATTGATATTAGGATTAACATTTATACCAAATTAATGAGAACCATAAATATAAATAAATAAAAACACTATACCTACACTTTTTGGATAAGCAAATAAACTTTAGCATCATATGCTATTAAGCTATAGGAATGCAACTTATGGACCAGTAAAAGTAAGGAAAAAAATACATAAAACACCCCAAATTATAGGGGTCAAAATTTTTACACAGTTAGCAATTGATGTATCAAATATTAAAGGGGTATTTTCAAAATTACAAAAATTTCAATTAATACCCACCCACCCATCTGAAATCCTAAAACCCAAATCTAATTCCCAAGAGGGAAGGATGAGTCACTCATGTTTTGTAACAACCCGTCCCTAATTTTAAGGATTAATTAAGACTAATGACGGATTAGCTAGGCTAATCGGGGATTAGGCGAGGATTAACAGACGTTCAAGGCGAAATTACGATTTTGCCCCTAAACGAGGCAAAAAGTTGACTTTTGACCCTGGAGGTCCGAGGACCGAGGACCATTACGTAGATCGTGTCGATACAAATCCATAAACAGGCAGTACGTCGAATTCTGATGTTCGACGAAAAAGTTAAGGTTCACGGAAGTTCGAACAAGTTATTGCACGTTTTACGAGACGAGGGACTTTTGGCTTTAAGTGGGGCCCAGATATTTTGGACAGGTCCAATGGATGAGTGACAAGTGTCACCCATCCATTGCCCATCTCAAACAGACACATGCATATCTAGCCTTCCCTTTTGTTAGATCATCTTCCATTCCACCAACCCGAGCAACCCCTTCGACCCCAATCCTATTCCTTTTGTTCGATCATCTGACATGTGTGAAGCCCAGAGAGTGAAGTGAGGCCGTAAGGATGGTGGCTGGTCAAGGAAAACGCCGCCGTGGACGGTAGAGGAACCCCGAGCAAGGTAAGCCCGGTTTTGCTCGATTTTCCTTATTTTTGAATTTGGACGTTATGGACGGTGTAAGTTGATTAGGATAGGTTTGTTAGGTTGTTAAGAAGGTTTTAGGATGATTTTGGGTGGTGGTTGATGGCTGAACAGCCCAGGGAGGAAACTGGGAAACTTGAATCGTGAGGGAGGAATTGAACCGGTGAGGTTTTGTGAGTTTTTGGCTATTCTAATTGCATAGGTAGGTTTCTAGGGTCGAAATAGGAAGATTAGAATTGGATTGGACGAAAAAGGAAGAAAATTGGTTGAGTTATGGGGCTGGACAGGTCACGCCGGTCCAGGCGGACCGGATTACAGAGGCCGAACCCGACCTACTAGTCGGACCCGGTCGGCTGGAGGTCAAGGATGACCCTGTGCAGGCACGTGAACCCCACGCGTAGAGTCTTCAAGCGTCGAGTGGCGGCACGTAAGGAGGTTTTTGGGGAAACTTCCAACTTGTAATTTCATCCATTCGATGTAACGAACGTTTTGGGACTGGTTTCGAGTCGATCGAACATCGTCTCGATATAGTTCAGGCTGTCAGAAGGTTTAGGATCGCGTTTAAAAATAATTAAAAATTCCGGAAGATTACAGGGCTTTAGTGACAGAACCCATCCCAATCCCCCCAGGATTTGTGCAGGATGACCCTGCTCCCGTCTGACACGAAGTGTCAGACAAGGGATATTTCCGACCTTTGCCCTCCCGGGCTATCAGAGTACGCCACGATCCGGAGGAGGTATGTGATATCTCGGTCTCTGCTACAGTCCACATCCTATGTCAACCTGAAGGGCAATCAAAACATTAAAAACTGTGAGTGGACAAAACAAGAGTTTATAAAAACAGTTTATCGAGAAAACATTTGTACCCTTCACTAAAAAGCATGCATGCATTCGAAAACCATTTATCAAACCGTTCATTAGGGCCTTAGCCCAAAATCATAAGAAACCAAATACACAGGCCACTGGCCAAATCCATGAAGATACCAAACACACGGGCCACTGCCCAAAACCTGTGCACATCACATATCACATATTTATATCAGGTACACATAGAATTCACACAACCAATCCTGTCACGGTTTCCAAAGCTACGCGTGCGCTACCCAGGTCTCAATCCGAGTCTTCTCAAAGTCAAGATCAATGTCCGCAGACCACTGACCCTACCCGAGGTAATAGTAATCATAGCCTTCCTGAGGGTAAGGAACCCAACTGGGGGGTGACTCCACTCAGTCGGTGCTCCGTGACTACTCCAGGGTCCACCCAGGCCAACGACCCTCCCCGGAGGAGATAATAGAACAAGTAAAGGAAGGTAGATGAACATATATATAGATAACATAAACATTCATGCCCGGTTCCCCTGAACCGTCATGATCCATAACATCCATAACAAGGGTTCATGCCGGTTCCCATAAACCGTCATGTACCATAATGACCTTTCCAGAGTTCATGCCGGTTCCCATAAACCGTCATGAACTTGGAAATCCACGTAGGGTCCCTGACCCGAAATCATAAACCGTAAAGTAACTGGGTCTCGTGCTCGAACATATGACTCAACTGGGCACCGTGCCCGATATCTAAGGGTCAGTCAAGACTCCGATCATAGTGATGTGTGCAACCATCCATCCAGGACCGCCCTCAATCCTGGTATGTCGCCGTGAACGTATCAACTGACGCGACCATCACAAGATCATGGTGCACTCATCACCGATCGATATCCTGAACCGTCAGCACTCCGAAGTCGAGCCTCCCCAGGCTGCTCGACCACGAATCGTGCATCGTGACCTCTCCGGAAGGAACACATCCCAATCCGGAGACGAGCGTCGTATCGTCGATCGCCGTGCACATAGCACCCGTCGCGACCACGATTTAGACCCGAAGGTCGTAAATAGAGTCATATGCCCGAGACAAAACCAAATGGGTCTCATACCCGAGTTTATCCTTTTAGAAATCCAAAACCTTTCATTTAGACCAATAAAGAAATACAGACCCGTATAGGCACCGTATAGGGCCCAAACCTCGAAATACGTGCCTATACGTAACCACACATCCAATTGCACTCATGGCATCACAAAAAAGTATTTAACACATATAAAAAACATTTATGCATGCACCAATTTAGAAAAAAAGGTCCACTCACAGACCGTCCAAGCTGCCGCCTCGATTTGCGTGCCATACGGCTCCCCGAGCCGATCACCGTCACCGGGACTCCCAAACCTGTCCAAATTTTAATAGAAGATTACTAAATACTTAATTAACCTCCTACCAAAGCCCCGTAATTTTCCCGAACCTTTAACTATTTTTAAACCGACCCTAAACCTTCCAACACCCCGAAAAATATCAAAACGATGTCCGATTGACGCGAGACCAGTACCAAAATCTTCGCTACATCGAATAGAAGATTTCCCGTGTTGAACACTTTCCCAAATTATGGACCACGTGCCCTCACGCACTCCTAGAAGGGACAGATTACTGTTCATCGGCACTAACCTCCAGCAGACCGGTTTTACTGTTCATGGCCGGTTCACTTGGTTTGGCCGGTCCAACTGGACCGGCGTGACCGGTTCACAGCCCTAGACACCCGATTTTTCATCCTAGTTCTTCCTTTTTGGTTCCTTTCATCATATTTTGGTGTTTTCTATCTATTCCAATCCTTAAAACAACCTAAAAACCGCCTAAACCCATGGTTCGATTTTGAACCAAACGGTTCAAAGTTCCCAAAACTCTCCCATGGCTGCCCAACCATCCCAAGCTTCCTTAAACCTTCCTAACATGTCGCTAGCAACCTAATGGACTCATTAAAACCATTAAAAACCAACCATAACAACAAAAATGGAAAAATGGATCAAAATGGGCTAACCGTGAACCTCACGGGTTCTTCCTCCTTCCAGCCGCCGTGGACGGCGGTTCTGGCCGCCCAGCAACCTCCTCAGTCTCCCTGGTCCTCTGCCTGGTCATGGGTGAAGATTGGATGGGTTTTGGGTGAGGTTTGAATGAGATCGGGTGGGTTGTGTTTGAAATGAAGAAAATGAAATGGATGGTCGATGCATGAATATGTGTGGGTTGTGCAATGGATGGGTGACACTTGTCACTCATCCATTGGGCCTCCATAAATATCTGGGCCCCACTAGAGTCCAAACGTTCGTTCGTTTCGCAATTTGTGCAATAGTGCACTTGAACTTCCGTGAACCGTAACTTCGCCGTCGAACGTCCGAATTCGACGTGCTGCCTGTTTATGGATTCGTATCGTCCTTATCTACGTAATGGTCCTCGGCCCTCGACCATCGGACATCCCGGTCAAAAAGTCAACATTTTGACCCTTTTAACCAAAATTACTAAAATGCTCCTAAACTTCCGAACGTCATAAGTTCCTCCTCGAACGTCGGAATTGAATGTGCCACCTGTCTATGAACTCGTGACGTCACGAACTACGTCACAGTCATCGGTCAAAGTCCGTTTGACCGCCTGAATGAAAAGTCAACGTTTTGCCACGACTAGGCGCAAAACGGTCATTTTGCATCGTTCGTCCGATTTCGCTCTACTAATCACGGATTAGCCTCACTAATCGTGATTAGTCACTAATCTAATCATGGAATTTGGGACGGGCGGTTACAACCTTCCCTCCTTAATTAATTTCGTCCTCGAAATTCCAGCCGACCTAATTCTATCCGTTCTTCCCTCCTTAATTTATTTTCGTTCCCGAAACTTCAACTATATTAGTTCCACATCCACCTCGTGGAAAATACAATCTACCTCGCAATACGCGTACACTCGTACACCAACTAACCAAACCAAAACTCGTCTGCACCCAGACGTACCACTAACACTCACGTCACATCGGCTACACTTGACCACTTCGAATGACAGTAGCCATACGTTCCGAATTGACACCACTTGTCAAATCTACCCTTTCGCTGACATAAACAACTAGACGGTTCCCTTCTCAATCACTAATATATCCTGACGTCTGCTCCCACTGGGAGTCATCAGACCTCACTCAACGATCCACGCTGACACCTCCGACAGACCGTCACCACTTGACAGTCGTCAGTCGAAAACTGACACTATACTCACACGTGGTTATACTAACCTCAAACTTACTCAACCTGAGTATACGTATACCAACAAAACACTCGACCTGTGTGTAACCAGACCCATCAGAACTACTATGACCCAATGCACAGTATCCAATGTCCAGTCCACGACCCCGACTAATCCAATGGTATCGGAACCAAGCCGACTACCAACACGCTCACCAACATACCCACGGTATAACCTATATACCGTCACCAGGCATCACAAGTCTGCCCGGTATCGTACCTCGAACAACATACAAGGTACATACAACTACCTATCAATCAGCCTACAACCACCTAGGCTGTAGCCAATCATGTTTCTACTATAGAGTCTATTTGTCCAGTCCCGGACTAGACAAATCGAAACTCCAACCCATCATCTATTTCCAAATCCGAATCTGAATCCGCAATTTCGTAAGAAATCTCGAATCCAAACCCAGAAATCATATCTATAACCGTGTTCAAATCCGAATCCGAAATCATTATTCCGTAAGCTAGCATTTGGAATAACCATTCCGAACCCAAATCCATAAAAAGAAAATCCACCGTCAAGCTCTAGAATCAAATCCTGAATCATCACCCAGAATTCGATTCCAAAACCCAAATACAAAAATCCTCTTTCAAGTTCCAAAATCAAAACCTGAATCGTCATCCAGAAATCCGATTCCAAAACCTGAAATATCGTCCACGTCTACCGAGACGCACTATATCTGAACCTATCGGATACCTGCTCAAATGATTACACATTACATCTGATTGACTTCATAGGGAAGCCAATCCCAACATCCACACATCTCGAAGACTGACCATATCCGACCACGTCGGAAAACTACTCACCTGAGTAATAAACCATATGGGATTTACCTCGAAAAGAAGTTCAGTCCCATCATGGTCCACTCAACATCCAAGTAAGAGTAATAAACTCTCCACCTATCTGGACCATCAAGATCACGATCTAGATCCATCACTATACCCAGTATCTAAACAGATCAGTCAACGACGAGACACGCCGAGTGTAACGACCCGTCCCGGAAATCAGGGTTAAGATAGTGATTAAGGTGGGATTAGTGAGTTTAAGTAGTACTTAGTTGGGTACTTTTGGACCGATAGGGTAGAATGACGATTTTGCCCCTAGTTCGGGTAAATAGTTAACTTTTAGTTCGGGTGGTCAATTGGACTTTGACTGATGACCAGGACGTAGTTTAGGACGTTGTAAATCCGTAGACAGGTGGTACGCCCGATTCCGACATCCGATGAGGAAGTTATGATGTTCGGAAGGTTGAGGGCATAACCGTAATTTGGTTAAAATAGGGGGAATAGTTGACCTTTTGTATGATCGGGTTTTGACTTGTTGACTTAGGACCGTTAGAGAGATCTTGTCGTCCTGAATCCAATGACAGGCAGCACGTATTCATCGGACTTACGATGTGGGAGTTACGGGTCTAGAAAGGTAGTGGCAAAGTTGTAATTTTGGTTAAAATAGAAGGGCATTTTGGTCTTTTGTGCTCTGGGATGTGTGCAACAGATAGGGACAGATGGAGGGCTGAGATTGAAACAGATGTGAGGGAGAGGAGAGGATGGTGACGCGTGGCAAGGGCCTAATGGCTTCTAGGCGTGTGCACGGTCCAATTATTTGGGGGATGCCCATGTGTTCGTGTGTGTTGGAAGAACATAAAACAGAGGGTGAGGAATTGGGAGATTGGGATGGTGATTGTGTGAGTTTGTGTTAATTGCTGAGGGGATGAGTGATCAGAGAGTGAGAGGGAGGTAGTGAGGAGGTTTGGAGGTGTAGTGACTGTGTGTGAGTGCAAGTTGAGCCACGGGAAAACAGTAAGCAAAACATGGAGGAAGTGAGTGTTTGTGGGTGGTGTTGCGGCTGTGATCGATCAAGCGAGGCCAGAGGAGGTGTCCAGAGGCTGGAGGTGGACGGAAGGAGCTACTGCCTCACGGCTGAGCTCACGACGGTGACAGGACGGCAGGTAATTTCTTGTTTCCCTTTCGATACTCTGTTTTGCCGTTGATTTTCAAATCGAAAGTCGTGAGTTTAGGGGTTGAATCGAAGAGTCTAGGGAGGTCTAGTGGACTCAGTTGAGGCCTGGGTGTCTTCTAGTTGTGCTGCCGTGACGGGGAAGTGCACGGTGGAGGCTAGACGACGGAAGGTGCCCTGTGTGCCCTGTTTTTCCATTTTGCTTCAAACGTAGAGTCGTGAAGTCTGGGGTAGAGTCGACGGTCTTGGTGAGTTGGGTGAGGTTTAGGATGGTCCTAGGAAAGGTTTAAGCTTGCCACCGTGATAGGGGGTGACCTAGGTGGCCGGAGAAGGAAACAGGGTAGTGTTCGGGTTTTTTTTCGAGTTCGAGTCGATGAGTATTAGGCCCCTTGTCGAGGTGATTGGAGTACGGGAATGGGTATCCTAGGACTAGATGAAGCAGTGGGTGAAGGAATGAGGTGTTTTGGTGTAGGCACGGCGGTGAACCGTCCTCGCCGGTTCGAGGTGCAGAACTGTGTCGAACCGGGTCTACTCGAGGTAGACGGTGACACTGTAGCAGGCGCATGAGCGGCGCGTGGGGGCGCGTGCGGCGGTCTTTGGGGAAGGTATCAACTAGGTGTTTGGTCTAGGTGTTGTGACGAGTCCGTTGGAGTTGGTTTTGGGTTAATCGGACGTCGATTCAATATAGTTCCGAGAGGGTGAAGGCTTAGGGTTCCGATTCGTTACGTTTAGGACCCGTGGATTTTTGAGGGGAATTAGGTGGACCTTCGTAGACGTGTTAGTGACGTACTTTGGTGATTGTTGACAGGATCGGGAGTTCCCGAGGAAGCTGAGGAACGTACGAGACGTTCAGGACGCGATTGAGGGCTCGATACTGTGAGTGGACCCCTTCTCTATAACTGAGCATGCATAACTGCTTTTCTATAATTGTTTTATGGTTTTATATGTGAATTCATATTTTCTGAATATGCTATAACTGTTTTACTTAATTGCACGTTTTTCGAGGAAGTATGGTATTTGGCATGTTTTACGAGAAACATCGATTTCTGAGTAAAATGCCATGGTTTTGGGGTTTTCAAAGGATATCTGGTTTGAATGCTTATAAAGGGATTTTGAAACATGATTTGGTGATTAAAGGATTTTCGGTTTTAGAATCGGATTTCGAAAAGTGGAAATTGGTTTTAAAGTTGAACAGTGAATTTCCGGATTTGGGTTCGAAATGACGGTTGGGGGAGCCGGAAGGGCTTCGAACCGGGGATTTCGGATTCGAGTTTGGATGTGGATTTAGAATTGATTTTAAATTGGTTTTGGATTGGATTTGCTGGATCTGGATATTGGGTTTAAAGACTCGGATTCTGATTGACGGGGGACGGGCCCGGATTGAGTTTAAAGACTCGGGAGTTTAAAGACTCGGATATATTGATATTTTCCCCCGTAGGCCTGTTGAGTTTAAAGACTCGGGAGTTTAAAGACTCGGATATTATTGAGGCCGGGATTGAGTTTAAAGACTCGGGAAGTTTAAAGACTCGGATAGGTCCAGCAGGTTTGATCGGAAAAGAATGGTTTGATATTCACGGTTTATGATACGGCTTTATGATGTTCTGCTATGATTTCTATAACCGTTTTATCGTGTTTCTGTTTTTTATGATGTTTTATGGTGATTGATTTATAACTGTTTTAATAACTGAGTTATGCATGTGGTTTCAAAATGGAGGGCTAAACCCGGTTTTCTTATAAAATGGTTTTGGAACTTTTCTTTTATTCTGGTCCACTCACACCTTCTGTTTTAAATTGCCCTCCAGGTCGTGGAACTAGAGCGGGGTTTCGGCGTCGAGGCAGCGTCTGAGGCATAGCAGTCGCGAGAGGGATCCCGGAGTGTTTTTCTTTTCCGCGTGCGTGTATCTAGTTTAACGGTTTTCTTTCCTGTGTATTAGGGATTGGGCTCTGTAAACTTTTAACTTCGGGATGTATTGTATAGTTTCTCCTGCGTCTGACTGAGTACTTTGGTGGTTGCGTGTGAGTTTTACTTTGGTGTTGTGTCGGGGAGTCAGACGGGAGCAGGGTTTGTCCCGGGTATCGAGGCGATATTTGGGACGGGTCTTGACACCGAGACTGTGGGTTCTCACTGATTACCTCGTATCGATCCTTGTCATTCCACCGTGGAAAATCAAGGATGATACAAGACTATGACATCAAAATTCATCCTACGTGAATGCAACTAAACCTCGCCGCACTCACCACGCCACGTAATCCAACATCGTCTGCCACCAAGCAGAAGATGAGAAATCTCAGTCATCTAACTTCGATATACTCAACTCCACCTGATGACCCAAGACAAATCACGGGCCCACCAACCAATACACAACCGATGTACTGGTGATAACAACCATCATCTAACGTCATCTACCGTCATCTACCGTCGTAGAAACTGAGAAGTCACCCAAAATGACTTCGACATACCCGATACCAATGCGGATAACCCGCATTCCTCCTGTCACCTCAATCATAACCTCTCGCGATTTCGAAGTTCCAACAAGATTGGAAACAACATACCCGGACATCAACCACATGTCCCTTAACCAATTTAACTCTATCTGAGATCCATTCTGGGACCACAGATACGAACATATGCCCATCACGACGGATGTGACTCAACGTCATCACAATCACCAGTGCCAGTAACTGCGCTAGTACCAGCACCAACGCACTATCACCTGCACTAGTATCAGCACACAGGCATCCACACTAGTAGCAGCACACTAACACCAGTATCAGTATCAGCATCGGCACACATGGTGCAAATCTGACAACCCTGGATCTCCGCTCATACCGAGCGACGACCCCGTACCTCAGCTCGAATGGGAGAAACTCTGCCTCCCTCGTACCCAAAAACTCTGGGTACAGTGACCCTGATAACTAATACGAGAAAAGGAAAACGTCCCCCGAACGTCCCCGATTCCCAACAACCATAACTACAACCACTCTCGGTAGTAGTGCCTGCCACAACTCGTGCAGACCTAACCACCAGATATAGCGATCTAGACTCCGCATCCAAAGGAATCGATCGACCGTACCAACTACTCTGTATCCCCGCTCCGGGATTCCATCGACAAGTACCAACCCTGGTAACTTGTCCAACCAACTCTAACCAGTCGCATCACGACTAAGCCAATGTCGTCTACCAGGTCGCCCACGATCTTAGTTGTACTAACTGTCCATCACTACCAAAGTAGCACGACAACCAAAAGTACAACCTCGACTGCGAAGTGCAGTCCCAACACAAGCTGACATGACTAGACCGACTAACGAACCCTAATCCGAATAGTCGTCCAAGTCAAACCACTCGTCAACTCACCTTTCCGAACCATACACTCAAGGTAGGGTTCCACAATCACACCTAGAGTTCCACTGAACCCAGCTGCATAAGGCAGTATAATCCATAATCTGACCGACTCCGCTGTCTTGACATCCTAAAGACGTCAATCCAATCCTACCGTAAGTCCAACTAGAATTCCTCGTATCCGGCTGCCAACTGCCATAAGTTCAACTAGAGTTGCACGAACTCGACTGCTAACTGCCGACTACAGTAAATCCATTTAACTCAATCAAATCCGACCATCGAATGGGCATAAAACCGAACCAGTCGTCGGGACCGATCCTACGACATCGTGAAAGACGATCCCAACTAATCGTCTCACGATCCAAAACTCTAACGTAATACTACGTTCACCATTCGTAGGGTTCCACACTGTCAACCCTGACAGAACTATGGTAACCCCGGCATCTAGTGCCGAACCACGCCATTCCACGATTCAATCATGCTAACTATCGTATCGGCACCCCAACTATGAGGTTGATAACGAACTGTAGCCCATTGAGATATCACATCCTCGACCTGCGTACCACTCCGAGAGCTACATGGTTGCTCGAATAGAGACAACCCCACTTTGATAAGCAATCCTATGCTCTGATACCACGCTGACAGGACCCATCCCAATCCCCCCAGGATTTGTGCGGGATGACCCTGCTCCCGTCTGACACGAAGTGTCAGACAAGAGATATTTCCGACCTTTGCCCTCCCGGGCTATCAGAGTACGCCAGGATCCGGAGGAGGTATGTGATATCTCGGTCTCTCTACAGTCCACATCCTATGTCAACCTGAAGGGCAGTCAAAACATTAAAAACTGTGAGTGGACAAAACAAGAGTTTATAAAAACAGTTTATCGAGAAGACATTTGTACCCTTCACTAAAAAGCATGCATGCATTCGAAAACCATTTATCAACCCGTTCATTAGGGCCTTAGCCCAAAATCATAAGAAACCAAATACACAGGCCACTGGCCAAATCCATGAAGATACCAAACACACGGGCCACTGCCCAAAACCTGTGCACATCACATATCACATATTTATATCACATACACATATAATTCACACAACCAATCCTGTCACGGTTTCCAAAGCTACGCGCGTGCTACCCAAGTCTCAATCCGAGTCTTCTCAAAGTCAAGATCAATGTCCGCAGACCACTGACCCTACCCGAGGTAATAGTAATCATAGCCTTCCTAAGAGTAAGGAACCCAAATGGGGGGTGACTCCACTCAGTCGGTGCTCCGTGACTACTCTGAGGTCCACCCAGGCCAACGACCCTCCCCGGAGGAGATAATAGAACAAGTAAAGGAAGGTAGATGAACATATATATACATAACATAAACATATATGCCCGGTTCCCCTGAACCGTCATGATCCATAACATCCATAACAAGGGTTCATGCCGGTTCCCATAAACCGTCATGTACCATAATGACCTTTCCAGAGTTCATTCCACTTGGAAATCCACGTAGGGTCCCTGACCCGAAATCATAAACCGTAAAGTAACTGGGTCTCGTGCTCGAACATATGACTCAACTAGGCACCGTGCACGATATCTAAGGGTCAGTCACGACTCCGATCATATTGATGTGTGCAACCATCCATCCAGGACCGCCCTCAATCCTGGTATGTCGCCGTGAACGTATCAACTGACGCGACCACCACAAGATCATGGTGCACTCATCACCGATCGATATCCTGAACCGTCAGCACTCCGAAGTCGAGCCTTCCCAGGCTGCTCGACCACAAATCGTGCATCGTGACCTCTCCGGAAGGAACACATCCCAATCCGGAGACGAGCGTCGTATCGTCGATCGCCGTGCACATAGCACCCGTCGCGACCACGATTTAGACCCGAAGGTCGTAAATAGAGTCATATGCCCGAGACAAAACCAAATGGGTGTCATACCCGAGTTTATCCTTTTAGAAATCCAAAACCTTTCATTTAGACCAATAAAGAAATACAGACCCGTATAGGCACCGTATAGGGCCGAAACCTCGAAATACGTGCCTATACGTGACCACACATCCAATTGCACTCATGGCATCACAAACAAGTATTTAACACATATAATAAACATTTATGCATGCACCAGTTTAGAAAACAAGGTCCACTCACAGACCATCCAAGCTGCCGCCTCGATTTACGTGCCATACGGCTCCCCGAGCTGATCACCGTCACCGGAACTCCCAAACCTGTCCAAATTATAATAGAAGGTTACTAAATACTTAATTAACCTCCTACCAAAGCCCCGTAATTTTCCCGAACTTTTAACTATTTTTAAACCGACCCTAAACATTCCGACACCCCGAAAACTATCGAAACGATGTCCGATTGACGTGAGACCAGTCCCAAAATCTTCGTTACATCGAATAGAAGATTTCCTGTGTTGAACACTTTCCCAAATTATGGACCACGCGCCCTAACGCACTCCTAGAAGGGACATATTACTGTTCATCGGCACTAACCTCCAGTAGACCGGTTTTACTGTTCATGGCCGGTTCACCTGGTTTGGCCGGTCCAACTGGACCGGAGTGACCGGTTCACAGCCCTAGACACCCCATTTTTCATCCTAGTTCTTCTTTTTTGGTTACTTTCATCCTATTTTGGTGTTTTCTATCCATTCCAATCCTTAAAACAACCTAAAAACCGCCTAAACCCATGGTTCGATTTTGAACCAAACGGTTCAAAGTTCCCAAAACTCTCCCATGGCTGCCCAGCCATCCCAAGCTTCCTTAAACCTTCCTAACATGTCGCTAGCAACCTAATGGACTCATTAAAACCATTAAAAACCAACCATAACAACAAAAATGGAAAAATGGATCAAAATGGGCTAATCGTGAACCTCACGAGTTCTTCCTCCTTCCAGCCGCCGTGGACGGCGGTTCTGGCCGCCCAGCAACCTCCTCAGTCTCCCTGGTCCTCTGCCTGGTCATGGGTGAAGATTGGATGGGTTTTGGGTGAAGGTTTGAATGAGATCGGGTGGGTTGTGTTTGAAATGAAGAAAATGAAATGGATGGTCGATGCATGAATATGTGTGGGCTGTGCAATGGATGGGTGACACTTGTCACTCATCCATTGGGCCTCCAAAAATATCTGGGCCCCGCTAGAGTTCGAACGTTCGTTCGTTTCGTAATTCGTGCAATAGTGCACTTGAACTTCCGTGAACCGTAACTTCGTCGTCGAACGTCCGAATTCGACGTGCTGCCTGTCTATGGATTCGTATCGTCCTTTTCTACGTAATGCCCCTAACCAAAATTACTAAAATGCCCCTAAACTTCCGAACGTCATAACTTCCTCCTCGAACGTCGGAATTGAACGTGCCACCTGTCTATGAACTCGTGACGTCACAAAATATGTCACAGTCATCGATCAAAGTCCGTTTGACCGCCCGAATGAAAAGTCAACATTTTGCCACGACTAGGGGCAAAACGGTCATTTTGCATCGTTCGTCCGATTTCGCTCTACTAATCACGGATTAGCCTCACTAATCGTGATTAGTCACTAATCTAATCATGGAGTTTGGGACGGGTCGTTACATTTAGTGAGGGGTTATTTAAGTAGTTAGTAACCCTCTTTTACGATTTGGACAGGTTTGGGAGTCCCGGAGATGGTTTTTGACCTAGGAAGGCGTACGGTGCGCGTATCGAGGCGGTAACTTGGACGGTCTGTGAGTGGACTTTCCTTTATGAATCGATGCATGTATAAATGTTTTATAAGTATTTTAATACATGTTTTGTGATGCCTTGAGTGCATTTTGTGTGTTACATATTAGCACGTATTTCGAGGTTTCCGGTTTTATACGTGTTTATACGCGTTTATGGTTTTAGTTTTAAATGAAAAGGTTTTGAAAGGTAAAACCGGGCATGAGACCCATTTGGTTTTGGTTTTGGTTTTGACTCGGGCATGTGGCCCTATTGATGACCTACGGGTCTGAATCGTGGTCGCGACGGGTGTTGTGTGCACGGCGACGGACGATTCGACGCTCACCTCTGGATTAGGGATGTGTTCCTTCCGGAGAGGTCACGATGCACATTCTTTTGTCGACTAGCCACTGGAGGCTCGACTTCGGAGTGCTGACGGTATAAGAGATCGATCGGCGATGGGTGCACCATGATCTAGAGGTGGTCGCGGCAGTGATATGTTTACGGCGACATAATAGGATTGAGAGTGGTTCTGGACTGATGGTTGCATGCATCACTATGATCGGAATCGTCACTTACCTTAAGATATTGGGCTTAATGCCGAGTTGATTGTGAGTTCGGGCTCGATGTCCAATTAAATTGTGAAATCGAGCTAGAAGCCCCGTTGAGTCATAAGTTCGGACTTGAGGCCCAGTTGACTTGTGGTATCGGATGTGAGTCCCATTTATGGTTTTTCATACTAGTATGTATTGCCCTCCTTTATGAGTTGATTGGTCTCCTCTAGATGTCGACCTAGAGAGTCACGATCCTCTACCTGGAATGAGTGATCCTCAGAGGGAGCACATTCCAGGAGTGGGAGATATGATAGAGTCTCGGACCTGATCTGGAGAGACGCCCGGACTAGATCCAGAGATAGAGCCTTCCAGATGGAGAATTCATGAGGGTAGATTCGGAGTGAGACCCCGAGTGGTATGCATACTTTTATAGATAGAAATCGTGACATATATCGGGGATTAGTTCCCTAGGGGCTGTGTGCCCCGAGTTGACATCAGAGAATGTCTAGGATGGGTTGTATATGTATATGTGTATGAGATTTCACAGAGATGATTTTGGGCTAAGACCCACATGTATTGGATTTGGGCTGAGTTCCCATTTTATTTGGTTTGGGCTGAGTTCCTAGATACTTTGGTTAGATTTTAGGCCAAGGCCCTAATGAACGGTTTGATAAATGGTTTTGAATGCATGCATACTTTTTAGTGAAGGGCATAAAGGTTTTTTTATGAAAATGTTTTTATAAATTATTTGTTTTGTCCACTCACAGCTTTGATATTTTTAATGCCCTTCAAGTTGATCGCGAATGCAGGCTGTAACAGAGACCGAGACATCACATTCCTCCTCCGAATCCTAGCGCTCTCTGGTAGTCTCGGCGGGGCTAAGGATGGAATTTCCTTGGTTTGACACTTCGTGTCAGACGGGATAAGGCACGTCCCACGATAATTCCGGGGGATTTGGGACAGGTCCTGACATGTTTGTCTCGTCGATGGGCACCACCTTAGGGATTTGCTAGGATAGCAAATTAAAAGATATTCACATGGAATTGGAAGGCCTACTCCTAATTTCTTGGATCAATCAAATTTCGACCCATCCACTATCCATGTTTGCCCTTTTGTGCTTTGATGATTAAGACAGTGACAATCACCATTTCTTCGACTTCGAGTTTGCTATCCCCAACGAAGACGAAGCACAGTGGCCTGCGAATCAAGGGTAGCGAATCCCCATCAATATATAGGTTTTTTTATTCTAATTTCTAGGTTATTTGCTTGGAAATGAAAAGATTCAACGAAAATATTTATGGGTTTGAACGTTTTTTCGTTGGCCCAACTTGGGGGGTTTTTTTTTTTGGGTTTGATCTGGATGATTTGGCTAATGAAATTTGATGAATTTTGTTGATACATGAGAGGAATTTCAAAATTTTACAACTCAGCGGAGGCCTTCAGGAATCTCTCTGACGAAGCGCAGTGCGTGATTTTCAGCTCGACCCTCACTGGGGCCGCGCTCAATTGATTCTATCGCCTGGAACCACAGTCTATCGACTCGTTCGACCGGCTATACACGGTCTTCCTGAACCAGTTCATGATCCAGACGGATCGAATGCTCACAACCGAGGACTTGGGAACCCTCCGACTGGGAGATAGCGAGCCCCTACGCCAATACGCCGCTCCTTTCAGCTTGGAGTACTCCAAATGCCACGAGACGGATGACAAGGCCGCCTACCAAGCTTTCCGCAACGGGCTGCGGGAGTCCACCTTCAAGTACCATGCCTTCACCCAGGGTTGGGACGATTACAATGAGCTCATGCGGCAAACGGAAATACACGCCAAGGCGGAGCACTTCAACTCTCCCCAGGTCGCATCCCGACCTGACGTGAATGGCGCGCGCCCTCCGCCTCCCAGCAACCAGCAGGCACAGTCACCTCCGCCGACCAATAACGCGCATACGGATCACCGATCTGACTCACACTCTGGTAAGCGGAAGGGGACGTACAACAATGATCATTGCGGGAGGGACAAGTACCACAACAAGGGGCAGGGATCAGGCCACCACCAGTCAGGCAAACCACATACGGGGCCCACCCCAAAGTACGAAACCTATTCCATCCTGAACACCTCCCTGGAGAATGTCTTGATGAACATCAAGGGCACAATCCCCAAGCCATGGGCGCGACCGCCTGGCCCCCGACCGGGTGTCCAATCCAACCTGTATTGCCAGTACCACAACATCAACGGCCATACCATCGACGAGTGCGTGGCCTTCCGCGACATCGTGGAAGCACTCGTAAGGGAGGGAAAGATCAACCAGTTCCTCCAGCACGCGCGCCTCACGCCGGGTCTGCCACAAATCAACACGATCAGCGGAGGCCCTACCATCTCTTCCTCCTGCACCTCCAACCGAGCCAAGAAGAACTTCCTGGGCGCCACGACATCCAACCACCAAATCTTCAACATCGAGGATGGACGCGCTGCCAAGGTCGCCCGGGCAGGATGGATGCCCATCACCTTCTCCGAGGAAGAAGAACGGGGGGTTATCTTCCCCCACGACGATCCATTGATCATTCGCGCTCAGATAGCCAATTTCGATGTTGGGCGGATCCTGGTAGATACTGGCAACTCTGTGAACGTCCTCTTCATGGACACTTTCAGCCAGTTGGGCATCAACTATGCAAGCCTCACCCATGTTGGTTCTCCGCTACTCAGCTTCTCAGGCGATTCCGTCATGCCCCTTGGCACCATCTCCCTGCCTATCTCCCTGGGGAGCGCACCTAAGATCGCAACAGCCATCACCACCTTCCTGGTGGTCGATTTCCCCACCGCTTATAAAGTCATTTTGGGGAGGGGACTCCTCAACAGCTCAGCGCCGTCATCTCCACTCGGGCCCTTCTCATGCAGTTTCCGACCATCATGGGCACTGGCCAAGTCCGCGGTAATCAACAATCCGCCCGCTCCTACTATCAGACCGCCTTGACAAAGCTCAACCCATGCGACAAGCGAGAAACCATGGCCGTCGCCGAGGCTGCTTACGAGGCCGACCCCGTCCACTCCGAGCTCCTTGAGCAAATACGGGCGGGTCCCCTCGAGGACCCGCGCGACCTCTCCGCCGTCTCGCAGCCGCAACCCGTGGAGGATACGGAGCTGATCACCCTTTGCCCGCGTAACCCCGAGCGGCAAGTGAAAATTGGGAGCACACTCGTCTCCGAAATCAGGACACAACTCATCCAATTCCTCCGGGACAACAACGAGGTCTTTGCTTGGTCCTACGCCAACATGCCTGGCATATCCACAGATGTCATCTGCCACAGGCTTAACATCAGCCCCTCCTTCAAACCAGTCACTCAGAAGCAGCGGACTTATGACGTAGAGCGACAGCTAGCCATGCAGGAAGAGATCATTCGGCTCAGCACCATCCACTTCGTGCGCAAGGCCTTTTACGCCACGTGGGTCGCAAACATCGTACTCGTCAAAAAACCCTCTGGCTCCTAGCGGATGTGCATCGACTTCACAGATCTCAACAAAGCCTGCCCGAAGGATAGCTTCCCGCTTCCTAAGATAGATCTCTTGGTCGACGCCACAGCTGGCCATGAACTCCTCAGCTTCATGGATGAGTACTCTGGCTACAACCAAATCAGGATGCATCCCGATGACCAGATCCACACCAGTTTCCACACTAATTTGGGGGTCTACTGCTACACTGTTATGCCTTTCGGGCTCAAGAATGCCGGTGCCACCTACCAACGGCTCGTCAACTTCATGTTTGCAGATCAGATTGGAAAGACCATGGAAGTGTACATGGATGATATGTTGGTCAAAAGCCGGACGGCCAACGAACACGTGCCTAATCTCCACAAGATGTTCCAGGTCCTGAAGCAGTACAAAAAGCGGCTCAACCCCGCCAAATGCGTTTTCGGTGTCCGTTCTGGAAAATTCCTCGGCTACATGATCAGCCAACGAGGAATAGAGGCTAACCCCGAAAAAATTAAGGCCATCCTGGACATGAAGCCCCCACGCACACTCAAGGAAGTTTAAACTCTTACTGGCCGGATCGCAGCCCTCACCCGGTTCATCTCCCGGGCGACGGACAAGTGTTTACCATTCTTCAAGATCATGAAGACCCAGGGCAGGCACATCAACGGGGATGCAACGTGCGACGCCGCCTTTGAAGCTCTCAAAACTTACATGAGCACCGCACCCCTCCTTACCTGACCTACCACCGGAGAACGACTCACCGTCTACCTTTCTGTCTCCACATCCGCTGTCAGCTCTGTCCTCGTCACCAGCCGGGACGGCGCGGAGTTCCCCGTATACTATATCAGCAAAGCAATCCATGACGCGGAGACCCGATACAACGACCTGGAGAAGTTAGCCTTCGCCCTCATCGTGACGGCCCAACGCCTCCGCCCATACTTCCAGGCACACCCCATGTTAGTCCTCACTAACAAGCCCCTTCGCCAGGTTCTCCAAAAGCCAGAAACTTCGGGGCGCCTCATCAAATGGGCAGTGGAACTTAGTGAGTTCGATATCACATTCGCCCCCAGACCAGTAGTTAAAGGGCAGGTCATCGCTGACTTTCTTTCTGAATTCACTTACAACACAACACAACACATGCCCGATACTCTTGACCCCAACACGGCGGCACCCCCCGCTCTTATCTACAAGACGTCAGCTCCGTCCACCATGGACCCCGCCTAGCCTATTTGGACTCTTTACGTGGACGGGTCTTCCTGCCATACTAGCTCTGGCGCTGGCCTCGTACTCAGCACACCTACCCAAGAACAGCTGGAGTACGCGCTGCGCTTTGGTTTCCAGGCTTCCAACAATGAAGCCGAGTACGAAGCCCTCCTTGCTGGCCTCCGGTTGGCCACCGACCTCCAAGCACAGCAGCTGCAGGTTTACAGCGACTCCCAACTCATCGTCCGCCAGATCAATAGCCTTTATGATGCCAAAGACGCCTCCATGACCCGATACTTGGCAAAAGTGCGGTCCCTGCTTCGCCACTTCCGCGACTACGAAGTCATTCAGATACCACGGTCGGAAAACAGCCACGCCGATGCCCTGGCCCGCCTGGCCTCCTCCATCGATGACAAGATAGGCCGCCGTGTTCCCATTGAATTTTTGGCATCCCTGAGCACAAACGAGCACCAGTCCTGGTTGCAACACAGGAAGCCTCTTGGATGGACCCCATTGTCCGGCACCTCACCATGGCCGAACTCCCGCCCGATCGCAACGAGGCCCGACGCATCCAACGCCAGTCCGCACGGTACACCATGGCACATGGTCACTTATACCGACGGGGATTCGATATCCCCCTCCTCAAGTGCCTCCCTACGGACCAGGGCATTGCGGTGCTCCGAGAAATTCACCAGGGCATCTGCGGCAATCACTCCGGGCCCAGGTCCCTCGCACATAAGGCTTTTCGACAAGGATACTATTGGCCCACAATGCGCATCGATGCTATGACCATCACTCAACGATGCGTCCCATGCCAGCGGTGCGCTCCTGTACCTCATTCTCCCGCTGAGCGCCTCACTCCCATGCTCAGCCCCTGACCCTTCTCTCAATGGGGTCTGGACCTAATTGGCCCCATGCCACGGGGAAAGGGCGGCATCGAACACGCGGTCGTTGCGGTGGATTACTTCACTAAGTGGGCCGAGGCGAAGCCCCTCAAAATAATCACGGCCGCCCAGGTCGAGAGCTTTGTCTACCAGAACATCATCTGTCGCTTTGGTATCCCCGACACGATCGTCACGGACAATGGCACTCAGTTCCATTTTGTCCGTTTCTGACACTTTTGCGACATCTATGGCATCCAGCTCTGCTTCGCCTCGGTGGTACATCCACAGGCTAACGGACAGGTCGAAGCCGTAAACAAGCTCATCAAACACAATCTCAAGGCTCGACTACACGACACCCCGAAAGGCCAATGGTCCAACCTCATATCTGATGTTCTCTGGTCCTACCGGACATCCTACTGGACATCGACACAGAAGACACCCTTTGCCTTGACTTTCGGGACTGAAGCTGTCATTCCCGTGGAAATCAGGGATACCTCATATCGAGTACTATCCTACGATCCACAAGAGAATGCGGAGCTCCTCACACAAAATCTCAACTTCATTGAGGAAAGCCGTGAACAAGCCAATCTCCGCAACATGGCGCACAAACAGCGAATCGCTCACTACTACAACTCTCGCATTCACAGACGTAGTTTCCAGGTCGGTGACTGGGTCCTTCGCAAGGTTAGCCTGGCCACTAAAGAACGGGCTGATGGGACACTCGGGCCCGCGTGGGAGGGCCCCTATCTGGTTACTCGAATTTGTCGTCCAGGCACTTATGAGCTCCAGACTACTGAGGGACGTTCGCTTACACACCCGTGGCATGCGGATCATCTCAAGCTATTTTACGCTTAAATATACTTCCCCATGTAAACTGCTTTACGTTTTATTGTAATTCGACTTGGCTATCTCCAGTCGAACTTGCCTTTCCGGCCTAATGTTCCTTCATTTATCTAAGTGTTAGTCTGGTCCTCAACTACAAAGTAGCCTATTCACCGTTGCTGATCGGCACTCCCGGTGACCCACACGGCACCTAATTTACCTACCAACGCAAGTTTACTTGGTCCACACAGTCAAGTTCAATTAGCTTTCGCTATTACCATTTGATTTCGGTGGTTATGTCCATTACGGGTTGGGTTTATGATCATGAATGTTCGGTCCTTATCTAATCTACAACCCCGTGGATCGGCATGCCTACACATATGCGCAAATTTTCCAAGTACTCGCCTATCGGCAGTTCTCATTCACAAAACAAAAAAAAAACAAAAAAAAAAGCAAGACAGGTTGATACATCTCAAATTTGCCAAGTACGATTTCATTCATTTTCAAATTCCGAGCTACATGGTACACGGGGCATTCCCCGGATTACAAAAAAAAACAACAAAAAAGAGCATACAAACGACAACCTACACGACCCTCAGCCTCACACCACCACCACCTCCTCGTCTGCCCCCTCCGCCTGGTCGGCAGTGGATGCCTCTGCAACCTTCTCTACGCCAGCTGGCCGCCCGCCGTCTACATTCGATGGTTGCCCATCCAACGTGTAGGTCTTGGTCAGGGCAGGGGGCTCGTCCAGCCACGGGAAGTTGAGCGTGACCCCGGGGTTGAAGTACAATATGCGCTGTACGCAATCATCCTCTACCTCGGCAAGCGCCATGTCCAGATGATTCGCATACACCGGGTCCGCCATGAAGTCCTCCAGGGTCTTCTGCCGATCGGCCGATAGCAGGACGCGGAGCCGATCCACTTCCCCCTGCAGCTCCCCCATGACTTTCTCTTGCTCGTTCAGCTGCAGAGAGAAAGCATGCACCGTCTCTTCCCGGTCCGCTATATCTCTCTCGGCTGCCTCGGCCAGGGCCTTCTCCCGCTAGATCTCCTTCTCCAGCTTCACCACCCGCCTCCGCGCAGCATGGCCCTCCTTCTCCCGGGCGCGCAGCCTCTCCTCCCTCTGCCGCGCGGCGCCCTGCTCCGCCTCCATCCTCTGCATATGCTGAGAGGCCTTCTGCAGGGCCACGCAAGTCTGCCCAAAGCACTGCCGAACCATGCACACTTGTCAGCAAAACAGGAGAGAAATCCGAGTCACACATATCCAAAAAAAAAAATCAAACAAACAAACTTACATGGGCTTGCTTGGCAAGCAGGGCCACAAACCGACTCGGATGGGAGCCAGTGCTGATCTGCTCAATCTCCGCCTGCGTCACCTGGGAGCCGAACACAAAGGCGTTGGCCACGGGCGCCAGGGACTTGTGCATATGGTGGGTGACGGGCACCCACCCCTCCCCGGCCTTCGCGGAACGGACAACTTCCCAGGTCTCCAGCGGCTCGGCAAAGACGGAGGCGATACCTGAAACGCTGACCGGTACCCTCTCCTTCACGGGCGGCGGCATCTCCACCATGGGCTCCTTGGCCCTCTCCTGCGGCACTTCGGGGGCCTTGAGGGCCGCCTCTCTCTTCCACCGCCGCTCGGAGCTCTCACCCTCCGACACCCCTGCCGCCGAGGGAGACTGCCTCTGTCGAGCCTCCATGAGCTTCCTCCGGTGTTCCCGGGCTTGGTCCAACCCACCGATGAGAGGCCACTTCAGTCCAAGAATCGGACTCTTCACCTCGGCACCCTGCCGAGATTCGCGCTTGGTTGGCTTCGGCAGCCCATCTGGTCGGCATCCAGAGCTCGACCCTTGCTGGGGCTCCTCCCGGCCAGTCCCCTTGGGCTTCACCGCCACGGTTTTCTACCTCCGCGGCTGTTGGTGGGCCACCTCCGGCTCCTTGCCCTTGCCTTCGGCAGCCAAGCCGTGCTTTGCCACCGCCTCACTCATCTTCTTCTGAGCGGCTTGTTCAACTTGGGGATGCACTGCAAAGCAACCTGTTAGTACCTCGGCATACCTACGCACCATAACTTCAACACTACTGCTTAACAGGTGGCGAGATGAGACCCACGGCAAGCAGGTTCGACGTCAACTTCAGGACGCACCGGCTACGTTCCAGGCCGGACAGTTTTTCTCGCACCAGGTTGCACACCTCCCAATCCTCTGCTGTCACCGTTTCCTTGGACGGACCTGCACACACAACAAACGCCATCAGTCTCCGCCTCGGTAGCCACAATTGACGCCTTATGACCACTAGCCGAACGGTAGACCAACAACCTCTAGACTGGAAGTAGTTGGGAATCCTCGAGCGGACCCTACTGACGTCTCCTTCCCACGGCCCGGACACCCAGCAAAACCGGTGTCTCCAGCTCTTCTGCGACGTCGGCACGTTGTTGATGAAGGCACCTCGGGCCGTCTTCTGCAGGCACTCCATCTGGTACCACCCCGACCCGCAAGTCTGCCTTTTGAAACGGTACAGGGCGCACAGCTGGCCCCAGGATGGCTCCGGCAGTCCAGCCAGTCGAAAGGCCGTGTAGAGGCTGATCAAAATGATCCAGCCGTTAGCATTCAGCTGCCCTGTGGCTAAGTTCGCCCTCGCCATCATGTCTTGGAGCCACGGGTGCAGAGGCAGCCTTACTCCGTGTTCAAAACAGACGACGTAAAATAATGTCGACCCTTCAGGAGGATTACTCGGCTTCTTACTGTGCGGGGGTACCGTCATCTTAATCTCCGCTGGCACATTGTATAGCTCCCGGAACCGGTCCAGGTCGGACTGCCGAACGGTGTTCATCTCGTAGTCCACGACGTACTCCACCTTCACCACGCCGTCGGCATCTAGTTCCAACGGGGAGCTCGTCTCTGTCCCGCTACCCTCAGCCTCAGAATCGACGATGACGACGGGGTGGGGGGGGGGGGGTACAGGGTGACGTCCTCCTTTCACTCGGCCGCTCGGCACCCGAGGTGCTGCATCCGCCCTGTTGCCTCAACTCCTTCCTTGGCAACCTGAGAGCCTCATCCAGGCTGTCACCGCGCTGGACGACGAAGCGCTGCTAGTGGACCCACTAGTGGACGTTGACCCACTGCGCCCGCTCGGCACGTCGTTTGCCGAACTGGACGGTGTTTCCCCGCCAAAAGCTTGAGGGGACCTAACCCCAGATCCACTGTTTGACTCTGACTCTGACATCTACAAATTACCAAAAGAAAAGAAGCTACAACTAAGCCCTACGCTACGGAACACATGCTGAGCAGAGATGCCGAACGGCAGAAATTATACCTTTCAAAATTTTGCTCAGTCGAATTGGTTTCACGTGTGTCTTCTTTTTGCTCGACAGTCTCCGATTCAGTCGGCACTTGCAATTACTCCACAGATGCTCTGAGTAAAAAGTGAAAAAGTCAAAAAGCTTTCGCCCCTTTTTATAGACCCCTGGCCCACCTTGAGATGCGCGCTTCCGATCTGACGGTCGCCAGACCGATACGGCAACCTTTCGGCTACGAATACCTTGTACTGTATACCCATCGATATCATACATTCTCACCTACGTACATACATACGTACATTGCTACCAGTATGCATCCGTACCGCATGCCGACCGGAGCCTCTTGGCATCTCCCCCGACGGCATGCTTCCTCTCTTCGTCGGCAAGCACACTGCTACCGACGTCTCCTCGCCATTCCCCACGGCCGCCTCTCCACGATCTTTCGGTCTTTACGGTGGGCAGCTTGCGGAACTCGGCAATAGGGACTCCTTTCACATCGGAAATACGGTGCACTTCCTCGCTCCATGACTTGGGGGGCTACTAGGGATACAGGGCGCAGTGCCCTGGTCGGTCGACAGGTACCAGCCGTCATCTTAAGTCCTCGACCGAGGAACTCCACCTCAGTCAAAGATTTGGGGGACTTATGTTGATACTATATCGACCGACCACCCTAGCACAGGGCCAGCCAGGACAGGAAGGCCGCCGACCGATCGCCTGATCGGCACCCTCATGGCCTACGGTCCGCCGATCGGCACCAAACTGCAGACCCGCCATTCGGCATCTGATAATGAACAGACGACAGCTGTTGCGATAGTCACTTAACCAACTCTGCCATACTGACTCCCTGACGGAGGCAGGTTGGGACTCCAGCTGGCGCCTCCTCCGGATGTCCAGGGCTTGTCAGACGGCTCTCAGCCACAAAGCACCACCTGCTCCCGTAACAGTAGCCCACCTACCGCAGTTATGGCTACTATAAGTACCCTGAAACCCTTCACAAAGGTAAGAGACTCAGAACCGATCCAGAGCACTGTATTTACTTGCCCCTCGGCATTCAGATACTAACTTAGGCATCGGAGCCCCTTTGGCCGGCACCACACCGGTGTCTAGTCTTTACAGGATCCCTGCCGAACCACAACGCCCCCAGCGGGCCCGAGACACCACGCGGCTGGTCCTAGAACCCCCAGCGGGTCTCATCGAGTTGGTCATTTCAGGATCAAACAAAACACAATAAGCCACTCGATATGACAACAAGCCTTCTTGGACCTATGAAATTTAAAACCTGCAAACCATGTAATTGCATCATATTCGAATTCGAAACATAAAAAAAAGCCAAGGAATAGAATATGTACCATATAGAATTAATCCACATCAAATAACCAGTTTTCTAATGTCTATCGGTAAAGTTTCATAAGTCCCTGAACCGCCTAACAATTAACAAAGCTTCATTTAAGAACCAGTGTATAGAACTCGTGAGGGCAAACCACTGATATATAGAACCAGTGAAGAAGTTAGGATAAGAAGTTATGTACCCTGAGGGCCCTAAACTATTCCTAATTCTTATTTGAGTGATTAAATAACTTCTTTGTCCTAATTCTTTGTGACGTTATCAAATAACCTTCATTTAATATATGAGGGATTATATTGATAAATCTAATCCTGTCCCTAATCCTAGTCCTAATTCTATCACAGCTTTATGTACTTCTTCTCCTCTGAGGACGTTAACAAATATCAAGAACCAGTGTATTAATCCTCAGAGGGCGTTAACAATTAACAAAGTTTCACTTATCAGTTTGTTTCTAGGGAAAATTTTGAGGGCTCCTTCCACATAGATAGAAATAAAGACAACAAGTCCTACTTAGAGAATTTACGAACCTCATACAAACTTATATGCATTCGAGAAATCCGAAAGAAATCTTAAATCATCAAACCCAAAGCAATTGACCCAAAGAAATTGAATAAAAAATCCTAAGAAACTAGCCCAAACACATCAATTAATCAAATGAGGAACCAAAATTAATATCCCAAAACTACTTACCAGTACGTTATGAAAAGGAGAACGAGAATTCAGAGTAGGATGTCGCTGTGGATGGAAAACTGAAAGGTTGGGGAGGGTGTTGTCCTAATTATTTATGACGTTATCAAATAAGCTTCATTCTATATATGAGGAATTAAATTGATAAATATAATCTTATCCCTAATCCTAGTCCTAATTATATCATAGCTTTATGTTCTTCTTCTCCTTTGAGGATGTTAACAATTATCAAGAACCAGTGTATTAATCCTCAGAGGACGTTAACAATTATTAAAAACCAGTGTATTAATCCTCAGAGGACGTTAACTACTAACAAAGCTTCACTTATCGGTTTGTTTCAAGGGAAAATTCTGAGGGTTCCAATGTTCCCAAATAGATATAAATAGAGACAACAATTCCTACTCAGAGAATGTAAGAACCTCATACAAACTCATAAGCACTCGAGAAATCCAAAAGCAATTTAAATCATCAAACCCAAAGCAATTGACCCAAAGAAATTGGATAAAAAATCCTAAAGGAACTAGCCCAAACATATCAATTAATCAAATTAGGAACCAAAATTAAAATCCCAAAACTACTTACCCGTACGCTACGAAAAGGAGAACGAAAATTCGGAGTAGACGTAGCTGTGGATGGAAAGCTTAAAGGTTGGGGAGGGTGTTGTTCTAATTCTTTATGACGTTATCAAATAAGCTTCATTCTATATATGAGGGATTAAATTGATAAATCTAATCCTATCCCTAATCCTAGTCTTAATTCTATCACAGCTTTATGTACTTCTTCTCCTCCGTGGACATTAACAATTATTAAGAACCAGTGTATTAATCCTCAGAGGATGTTAACAATTAACAAAACTTCACTAATCGGTTTGTTTCTAGGTAAAATCTAAGGGCTCCAATCTTTCTACATAGATAGAAATAGAGAAAACAAATCTTGCTCAGAGAATTTAAGAACCTCATACAAACTCATACGCATTCAAGAAATCCGAAAGCAATCTTAAATCATCAAACCCAAAGAAATTGAATAAAAAATCCTAAAGAAACTAGCCCAAACACATCAATTAATCAAATGACTAACCAAAGTTAAAATCCCAAAACTACTTATCATTACGCTACGAGAAGGAGAATGAGAATTCGGAGTAGGACGTTGCTATGGATGGAAAACTGAAAGGTTAGTGAGTGTTGTCCTAATTCTGTATGACGTTATCAAATAAGATTCATTCTATATATGAGGAATTAAATTGATAAATCTAATCCTAGTCCTAATTCTTTCACAGCTTTATGTACTTCTTCTCCTCTGAGGATGTTAGCAATTATCAAGAACCAATGTATTAATCCTCAAAGGACGTTAAAAATTAACAAAGCTTCATTATCGGTTTGTTTCTAGGGAAATTCTAAGGGCTCCAATATTTCCACATAGATAGAAAAAGAGACAAAAGTTTATGCTCAGAGAATTTAAGAACCTCATACAAACTCATACGCATTCGAGAAATCCGAAAGCAATCTTAAATCATCAAACCCAAAGATATTAACCCCAAACAAATTGAATAAAAAAATCCTAAAGAAAATAGCCCAAACACATCAATTAATCAAATTAGGAACCAAAATTAACATCCCAAAACTCTTTACCCGTACGATACGAGAAGGAGAACGAGAATATGGAGTAGGACGTCGCTGTGGATGGAAAACTGAAAGGTTAGGGAGGGTACTGCTGTTGCTGCGATTGGGAAATTAGGGAGAGATATACAGAAGGTGGAGAGGAAATTAGTGAGTGGGGAAGGCTGCGAGCTATTTCACGTCTCGCTGAAGTGAGGAAATTAGTCGCCCGCGAGAGTACACCCTTTTTGTACATATTTCACGTTTCGTTTTTTCTTTTATTCATCACCATTGAGTTTTGCCTCTAATACTAAAAGTTTAAGAACGTGTCTTTCCGCTTGATTAATTTATTTTTTTGTGTATTCCTCGCTTTCAGTTTTTGTGACGAATTATAGAAGAATATGTGACACCCATTTTTCACAATTTTACAAACTCATTCCAGCCAAATAGCGCTAAATTATTTGTGATAGATTTAGGTTTTCTCTAACATATTTATCCATCCAATTTGTTCGGCATGCCATAACCTATTTGAGATAGAGATGGACCATGAAGCCCATTTCAAATTGGGGGAGAAAGTGGCTGACTACTAGAGTCTTCATAATATAATATTTTGGCGCCCTATATATAATAAGCACAAAGTATTATTGGGTTAGCTGACTAATCATCACTAGTGCCTACACCAGCAAGAGGATCAATCTTTCACTATCGATTAGCCTTAAACATCTTCCAACTAATCTGCCATACAACCGTGCGAGGTTCCCTCCTCATGGTTCATATAAAGCAGCTTACCCACCTCTACTTCTTGGTCGACCTTGAACTCATGTTGGTCAGCCTACCACCTTGATGTGGTCTTCCTCTTGTCCCACCAACGTATAGTTGGTCGGCCAAACATTGGTCGTCCTACCACTTTAATGTGGCCTTCCTCTCGTCCTAAAAATGGACACTTCATTGGCCAACAACTTCACCTTGATTGGCCATCGTGATGTGGTCATCCTCTCATCCCACCAACAAACATTTGGTCAGCCAACGACTTCACCTTGATTAGCCTATCACTTTGATGTGGTCTTTCTCTCATCCTACCAACAGACACTGGTAAGCCAATAACTGCACCTTGGTCAGCCTTCCACCATGATGTAGTCTTCATCTCGTCCTACCAACGAATGCTTAGTTCGCCAACGACTACACCTTAGTCGACCTATCACCTTGATGCGTTCTTGTTCTTGTCCCATCCACAGACACGTGGTCGACCAAACCTTGGTAGGCCTATCACTTTGATGCGGTCTTCCTCTCATCTCAGAAAAAAAAAAATTACTTGGTCAGCCAACAACTTCACCTTAGTTGTCCTACCACCTTAGTTCGGCCTTCCTCTAATCCTACCAACGGACACTTGGTTGGTCAACGACTTCACCTTGGTTGGCCTACCACCTTGATACAGTTTTCCTTTCTTCCCACCAAAAGACACTTGGTTAGCTAACAACTTCACCTCGATTGGCCTATCACCTTGGTGCGATCTTCCACTTGTCCCACCATTGGACACTTGGTCAACCAACGACTTCACCTTGATCGACCTACCACCTCAATGTGGTCTTCCTCTCATCTTACCAAAGAACACTTGGTCAGCTAACAGCATCACCCCGACCGACCTACCTACAAGGTCTTCTCCTCATCTCAGAGGACACTTGGTCATCAAAAGACATCACCTTAATTGACCAACATATCCTTACAAGAAACACTTGAGGATATTTAAATCTACACCTATCTATCATGCCTACCTAATCAATTAGTCACCTTTTCCCCTTAGAAACATGCTTTACGATGACCTTCAAAAGCTCTGACTTACATGTCCATGATAATTGCTTGGTCGAGGCCTACTCACCACGCTACATATGCTACTCCTCCAACAACCTTGGATTGTGACATTATCACTAAGTGATGAACATCTCAACATGTAAATATCATCTTCTCTAGTCTCGCTTTACTATATATGAATCAAATCATTGAACATCATGCGCATCACCATAACCACATCATTACCCTTATTATATGAACATCATATTTACATCATTGTCTCTCGGCATATACGCATCATCATGTGCACATCATCGCCCATGGCACATCAGCATCATAAATAACAGCATTACCTCTCGGCAATATGCATCAACATATACATATCATGAGCTTGTAGAAATCTTCTCTATGAAATGAAATGCACTCATCTCGCAATGCCTCTCAATCGGCTCGGACATTCCTAGTCAATTAGCCAAATATAATGCACTGTATAAATTTCTCTTGGCATTCTATCTCGATTGAGGACTTGTGTCAGAACCCGACCCATCTAGGGTAGGACCCGAATCTAACACGATATTATCCGCTTTGGGCCTCCACCCCCCTCACGGTTTTGTTTTCAGGAGCTCACGGTGCAACTTCCCTTGGGGTCACCCATTATAGAATTGCATCAGCCTCAACTCGCTTAACTTTGAAGTTCCAATCAAACCCAAAGCCATTGAGCTCCTAAAAGGTCTCAGATAGGTGTGTGCCTACACCTTTAAGGCACACCACCAATCCCTTCCCAGAACATTCCCCTCGCAAGAATGTGGGATCGTTCATCGTTCATCGTTCCCTTCAGGACACGGGTCTTATAATCCACCCTCCTTAGGGCCTAGCGTCCTCGCTGGCACACTTCCTAGTCGGGGTCTGGCTCTGATACCATTCTCTCATAACCTGACCCATCTAGGGCAGGACCCGACTCTAGCACGATATTGTCCGCTTTGGGCCTCCTCGCCCTCACGTTTTGTTTTTGGGAGCTCACGGTGTAACTTCCCAGGGGGTCACCCATCATGGAATTGCACCAGTCTCAACTCGCTTAACTTTGGAGTACCAATCGAACCCAAAGCCACTGAGCTCCTAAAAGGCCTCATGCTAGATAGGAGTGTGCCTACACATTTAAGGCACACTACCATCCCCTCGCAGGAATGTGGGATCGTTCACCGTTCCTTCCAGGACACGGGTCTTACAACTTGGGGTGTAATGACCCAGACAATTGAGGAAAATAAAATTTGAAGTTTTTTTTGGAAATGTCGATTTTTCTCTTAAAATGGTCAAATGTTGAATTTTTTACGTGCATATCTATTAGACATTCTAAAAAGACCGTTACGAAAGTCTAAGACTCATGAGTTTGTAGATAGGTATCACGCTAAAATTTGAGGTCGAATGGTTTCGATGCGGGTAAAAAAGGATGAAGGGTAATTTGGTAATTTTACTTGAAGGGCATTTTGGTCATTTCACTTAGGAGATATTTTGGATGGTGATAAGTGCCTACAAAATTTTGGTGTATTCTCCCCTAATTCTCATCGGCCTTGTGCGTTTTTATATGTGTGAAGGATGGTTTTAGTGGGTGGAAAACTAAAAAAAAAAGAAACTCAAAACCATGAGGGAGAGGGTTAGGGAGAATAGGAGAGTAGAAAGAAAGGAGGAGTGGAGAAGGAAAAAGGAAAAGAGAAATACCAGAAGGCATTGGAGAGGTGGAGTTGTGCCCAGGCCCTTGGCGGTGAATAAACCCGAGAAGGTTTGAAACTTGGTCGTGAAGGACATGTCCATTTTAAAGATCTTTAGCTTGAAAACAAGGGTGCTGGAAAGTTATGTGGACTCTTGCGAGGTTGTTAAACTGAAAAAAAAAATGAGAAACGGAAGCAGGGAGGCTGAAGAACAGATTCTACATCCATGTCCGAAACTTTGCAGAGGGTAACAGTCAATTTGGTAAGTTGTTTCTTCATTTGGACACCATGCAACTATTCCTTAGGTCAAGAAGATGAAAAATCGCCTATTGGAACTTCAATTTTGGACAAGAAACGACGGAGTTCTAATCGGGTTAGCCTCGCTGGTTGGATGACCTGGCTTAAAGGAAACCCGGTCGAAAAACGAAGGTTGACAATGAGTGTACAGTAATGCTTGTGGCCACCACGCGTAACCGCTTCTAACTGTGTGTAGGGGTGCATGCCACCCCGTTTGAAAATTCGACCAACATAAAAGTTTCAGTATTCGATGTTACAAGTTTAGTGGTAAAATTTTTGAAGCGATTGGGTATCGTCTCAAGGCAATTTTGACGGTCCAAAAGTGTAGGAGTCATTTCAAGTCTGTTTAAAAAATCCAGAAATATTATGGGATTAAAGTATGAGTTAATTGGGATGGTTAGTGACCCTAAAGTGAAATATGACAAGTTGGAAAAGTTTTAGAAATTACGGAAATGCATGGCAGCTAGTGTCCCGAGTGTGAGTGGACCCTTTCTTTCTTAAACTTATTATGCATGCATATTTAATTATTTAAATGAGTTTCTATGTGATTTTGATGATATTTAATTGATTGGGATTTTATATGAATTTTAATGATTTTATGGATTATTTTATTGACACATTTTTATGACATTGTGCTCGAGTTGTGTTTTAGGTTTAGGCTCGGGGTTTTGAAGTTTTGTTTAGGTTGGAAATGTCTTATGTGTGTTATAAATTATGTTTCTCAATAATGGTATTTTTGGATAATTTTTCAATAGCTATTTAACGCACATTTTACGAGGAATTTGTATATGCTATGTTCTAGTTATTCTAAATTATGGATTTGGTTTTGAAATTGGTATGAATTATAAGAGTATTTTTCTTGGTATTTTTGATGTTGATGTGATGTATTTTGGAAACCCTCCTCGGGATGCCAGATTGGTTGGATGGTCTCAGATGTCGAGGTAATACTCTGTAGTTTCCGAGACCAGTGTTGTGATGGATAGTCTCAGATGTCAATGTAATGCTATGTAGTTCCCGAGACTGGTGAGTAATCTCAGACATCGAGGTAAAGCTCAATATTCCTGAGACTAGTATTACGATTGGACCATGACTCAGACGTCGAGCTGGGTTCCGTAGTTCCTAAGTTAGTCCACACTTGGACATCGAGCTGGGCTCCATAGTTCCCAAATGGTTTGGCCTACCGGTAATGTAGCTATGATATGATGACTTGGCTTGTTGGCATCGAGGATGGGTTAATTGTGTATGTGAATATGGTTCTGGTATTTTTTATATAGTCTTATCATTAGTTTCCTTCTGATGTTACTGGATTTTTTGTGGTTTGCAAGTACTTCGAGGTTTTTATCCGTTTTACTGAGATTTGTTGACTTGTCTTATGCATGCATAGCTTTTCGAAAACAAAGGGTAACTAGTATGCTTTACGATGATGTTTTTGAATTGTGTGTTTTAAAATTCTCTTTTTTAAGTCCACTCACATGATTTTCTTGGTTTTGAAACCCTTCATGGTCGTTACATGAAAATCGAGGTTGCGTGAGAGGCAGAGGCATGAGTTGGGAAAGTACAAGCATCCCTTGTGTTGACGTGTGTTAGGGGCAGTTTCGATACTTTGAATTACTTGTCAGACGGAAGCAGTACCTAGGTGTGATTTTCGAGTGTTTTTAGGGTCGGGTTCTGTCATAGGGGACGATATAGTGCACCAAACAAATTGGTTAATATAAAGGTTGTTCAGTCGGTGCACTCTTATTACAAGTCATCCCCTGAGGTAATCCACCTTAGTCAAGAACTTGGGGGACTTCTGTATGGAAGCATGTACCGATCAGAAAAAGCTATTAGTAGAACCATTCAGATGCATTACTTGACTTTCTCAAGGAAACATGCTCCGATCATTAAATGCTACTAGTAGCTAACGAGCGAACGCAAGAGTTCACTTTTTCAAGAAAGCATGCTCCAATCGACAAATGCTATCAATAACTATCAATTAGATGCATTACTCGACTTCCTCAAGCAAGCATGCTCTAATCAGAAAATGCTATCAGTAACTACTAATTAGACGCATTTCTCGGCTTTCTCGAGGAAGTAAGCTCCGATCGACGAACCCTATCACTAGCTATTGATGGGATGCATAAGTTTACTTTCTTAGAGAAACATGCTTCAATTGGAAAACGTTATTAGTAGTTGCCAATTAAACACATGACTTGACTTCCCTAAAGAAGCATAATCCAATCGGCAAATGCTACCAATAGCTACCGATTACACGCACGAGTTTTCTTCTTTAAGGAAGCATGCTTCGATCGGCAAACAATATCAATAACTACCGATCATACGCATTTCTCTACTCCCTCAAGGAATGATGCTCTGATCGGAAAATGCTATCCATAATACTAATCAAATGCCAACATGACAGAACATTTACTCTTTTTTAGTTAACGACTTAAGGGACTTTTATTGATACTATATTGATCGACCAGACCAGACTCTGAAGATCACTCGGACTAAGCCTAGCCTACCATCACAGCCTATCACAGCATGGAAAGCCACCTAGACCAAGCTTATCAACAAGGCCTATACTGAAGGCCCAATATCATGGCCCATAACCTAAACCTAGATATTTTTTTTATAAATAGGGAGCTACCTCCCTCATTTGAAGGATCTTACTCTCTTTAGAGACATTCTCTTCTAAACATACACAAGCCATCCCTTCTCACTACATGCTCACTCTCTCTCTCTAAAGGCTCATGGTCTCTTGCATCATGTAAAAACACTTATATTATTAATGAGAATAGAGAAACACCATGGAAGTAACCTAATTTGGGTGAACCACGTAAATGATTGTGTCTTGGGTACGTGTGTGCCTTCACGAACTAAGTTGGTCCATTTATTGCATCAACACTATGCTACAACTGATTTTATATTTCATAAGTGAACTTCTAATATAAACTTATAACTTCCATTCAAAACATTACCTTAAAAGAAAAACCCATGTGATTGCGAAGGGATTTGAGGCCGGTTTTCAATTCGCCTCTCTCTGTCTCTCTCTCTCTCTCTCTCTCCCCTGCGAGGTTTGACTTCTCGTGCTGGAAAGGCCCTCTGACAGGACCCGCCCCGATCCTCTCTGGGACCACATGGGGACGTGCCCTGCTCCCGTCTGACACCCGAAATACATACCAATTTTAACCTCAAACAATCAAATGCATAAATAACCAAATTAAAGTTATACATCAAATCCCATTAAACAGATGTCAGACAAGGGATGAAATCCAAACTACAAGTTGCGAGCACGACTCTAACATAAACCTGCGGGTACACCACCCAACAGGGGTTCAGGTACGCAGAAGTGGATCTATGCCTCAGCCTCAGGTTCCTCCTCTACCTCATTAGCACGACCTGGAGGGGTTACCAAAACATTAAGGGTGAGTGGACCGAAACTCAAGTTTATAAAATCATTTGATAAGTAAAACATATAATTTACCCCTCCGTTTTCCAAACATGCATGCAACCGAATTTAAAACCATCAATCATATAATATAAACCATAAGGCATATAATAAAACCATAAACATAATTTTAGCCACTCCACTATACACTCCAATCCCGACATCCCTGATGTCTGACGTCCCTGACGTCCAATAAGGTCACAATCACAAGGCTACAAGTGCCACTCGGGTCTCAATTCCGAGTTCAATCCTCGAACCCTGTTCGGTTACAGCATCCCCGATGCTCGTCATAGACGCTGGACGTCCTAGACGTCCGTGACCTCTCCGGGGTACCTCATCCGGAGGAGACAATATAATATGGAAGGATCTATACAGTGCAGTACCAAATACATTTTATTGATATCCACATGCAAAACATATATGTATACATAGGTAAAATCCGAACTGATCGTTACGTTTCATCAAACGGGTCTCATGCCCAAATACCGTGAAACGTTCCATAACCGAAATTTCAATATCATCAAAACCATTTATCGATTCCAGCATGTGAACATATAAGTAAATTAGAAAACATTTAAGCATATAAGGGTTTAATGAAATCGGGCCCACTCACAGTACGATCCCGCGGTGAAACTGCGCGTACGAACTTGTACCGGGATTATCGTACAATTCCTATCAGTCCAAATCACATGCAAGGGTCACCACAAGTCTTAAACATTTAACCGAAAAGCCCGAAACAGAAACCGGCTCGGGGAAACCGTCCAACACGTATCCCGAGACAACCGACCCTAAACTGAACCTCCTAACTATCTCAGATCAACATGGTTAAATCACCAAAAATGTTCAGAATGATGAGAGGAACAAAAGTCATGTTGATAGTGATCTGAGATAAGGTCCAACGCGCCCTCACGCGCTGCCCAAAGTGGTTGCGCGTGGAAGTCACGCGCCTGACACTGTAGCTGCTACAGTGTCACCTTCTTCACCCGATAGCCCTACTATTCGGGTCTTCAACCCGCGTCCAGACCCGGTTGATTACCCATCAACTCCTACTCGATTTCGATCCCATTTGATCCTAACATGTTAAATAACTATCCAATTTAGGTTCTGTGACAAAAATCAACCTCGACACATCCCCAAACGACCCATCGACCCGTGATCAACCAATCGGGCCAATCACCAGAACTTCCTGGTTTCTAATTCAAACTTCAATTCACTTCACAGACAGCTCAATAGGATCAAAACGAACTAATATGAACGATCAATTGGGTCTGAGAGTACCTGATGATTGTCGTCCCAAGCTCTGCAACTTCTCTGAAAACGGCAGCCTCCGTCCCAGCTCAACCGTGGCTGATAGCCTTCGATTTCGATGTGGTTGAGTTCCAAACACTCCCAGAAGACTAAACCAGGCCTTGGTTTGGTCCAACACTCACCAGAAATCAAAACCCGATTTTCCCTCCAATTTTGCCCGAAATGGTTTCTCTGGTTTCCTCACCTATTCTCAGTTCCTTCAACAGCAGAATGAAGCTTACACAATTCCTATTCAGTTTTAAAACAATTGAACCGTCCCAGAGGCTCGTGGGTGTCCAATCTGTCCACTGAAATTTGTCCCCCGAAAGCTTCGAATTTCAATTAACAATTTGATCGTGTAGCTGGATGAATCAGACCACGTTTGATGCTTCAAAAAGGTTTAAACAATCAATACCTTCCAGCACACACACCAGTAATCAAATCGCACTCAGAGCCACCGCACATGGTGGTTCTGCCCGTGTCCCCCGCGGTTGCTACAGTAACCAGGGCAAAATGACCAAAATGCCCCTGGTTCAATAATTACCAAAATGCCCCTCACTTCCTAGACCCGTAACTCAGCCATACGAAGTCCGATTTCGGCGTGCCGCCTGTCTACGGACTCAAGACATCGAGACCTACTTAACGGTCCTTCATTCATGCAAAAAAATTTTGCCAAAAGAAAAGTCAACATTTTCGCCCCAAAAGTCCAAATTACGGTAATGCCCCTGAACTTCCGATAGTCATAACTTTTTCCCTAATCGTCCGAATTGGACGTGCCACTTGTCTATGAACTCGTGACATCCCGAACTACGTCACGGTCACTGGTCAAAGTCCATTTGACCCACTAATCAAAAAGTCAACAATTTGGCCATACCATTCACAAGGGTAAAAACGTCAATTCATACATTAAATTACAATATTCAAATCTTCGAATTTCCGGGGTGTTACACCCTCACATTTGTGGGATTAGATCAAATGATGGTTCCAGAAGAGGGGCATTCAAATCAAAAAGTGCCATTTCTATTCCTAACAACTCCTCTTCTTCTTGACCATTTCTGATGTACTCAACATTTCTAATTTGAATTCTTCTGCAATTCCCTTCTAAAAAGTTCGGGTCTTAAAACCCTTACAAGGTAGTGATTGGTTTCAAGCACTCTATGCATGGTTCGCGCGCGATTAGGAATATTGGTAGCAATTTGAGCTGTACCAACCACCCACCCTACCATTATGGTGTGTATTATTTGAGAGGAACACGGTTTTTCAACCGCGGTAGTAGATTACTAGGCCTCTCCTCGTTCCGCTCGCTAGCCTATTGGGATATTAGCTTTCGGGCTTCTCCAGTTCAAACTAGTCTGGAATATATTAGTAGTATGTCCCGCACTTGATTTAAGAAGGAAAGTTGGGAATGAAAAATCTTGAATTTCGATGATCAACCGCCCAGTCCTCCGTTGGTAACAATCTACAGTCAAGGTCAATCCCAATATACTTGCAACAACCAATCAGTCACCAAATCGACTAGTTTACTAACTTTGGGTCACCGAGGACATAGGCCTTGGTTTTTGATTTGGAGGATCACCGTCTCTGAATCCTTGTGACAGGACCCCTCCAAAAAAAAAACTAGATAATCATAAGGGATCATGCTCCCCTCTGACAGTCACTACTTAAAAATCGAAAACGGCCTTAAAAGAGTTTATAGTAACCATAAAAATATTCAATTGTCATATTAGGGGTACGTATACATTCGTACATCTTTCTATACACAGAGCATAAGTTTATAACAAGATTCAAAACACAAGAATTTAAGCCTAAGGGTCTACAGCTACACCAAAGTCTAGTTTACGCCTCCACCCCTAAACAGGTCCCCGTCATGGTGCAACAGCCTAGAGGGCAAGTAAAATCTATAAAAATACGAGAAGAAAAAAAGAACCTTTGAAAACTAAATTTAAAAAAATATACGTTTATACCCTTCGTTTTAGAAAACTAAGCATGCATATAAGCCATTAAAACTTAATGTAAGCATAATATAGTCTATGATCTCGAAATGCTTGAAAGAAGTACACAAAGAAAATAACCAAAAACCAACCATTATTCGTAAAACTAGCTCAATTATGAAGTACTAACACATCACAGTAACAATAGACAATCACAAAATGAAGATGGGAATTATGGGTATAATGTATGTGTTATTTGTGTGTTTGCATGGGAAAAAGAGAGACATGAGAGTTGATGATGATGACCCAATCTTATCCATTCATCGCCCAAAAAAATCCAACTTTTCCATGTGCCCAAAATACCTTTCCCCTATTTAGAAAGTCAAGAACAAACCAAATGGAAAAATGGTCCAATCTACTCAAACAATTCTGAACAATTCCTGAAAAATCCCAAAAAATCCCTGTTAATCTTGTAATTAACGTCTTAGTCATTACATGGTCACTGAGGAACTCAAACCTCATTTTCGACATCTTGACAGCGCATTGGAGTGCTCTGCTATCTCATGGCATAATTTCCGACTGATATTCATTTCAACTAATGATTTCCATAATTTCTTACTTGTTATGGGCTTGAAATGCAAAAGAAATAATTTATTTTTATATACTTGTAATTTCAATTGTTATTCAATTCCAGCACTTTTACATTTCTTGTACTCGTACTTTCATTTCCATTTTGATACAAAATAGATTTTCTTAAGGATGTAACTGGTGCTCGGGATACACCATCCAATCATGGTCCCCAACTTACCAAGTTGGGATACCATCTTTGTGCATTGGTCCGAATACTTCGATTCCAACTCGAGAGAACCTGAGACCATTGTCTATTTAACTGCTGAAATAGCGTCTCCAGCTTGAATATCATGGAGAAATAAAACTTCTGAACTTGGACTACGCTGTAAGAAAATATTTTAAATCCTTGACAAAGGCATAGAAAAGAATAACGCATGAGATTTCTTATCCAATTGCCTCACAATCGCTTTGAGCAGAAGAAAAGTTCTCGGATCGAAAACTGAACTCATTTACAATGTTTAGTAGCAGCTTTTACTAGTGACATGCCTACTTTTAAGTTGAAACACCTACTTGCTTCCTAGTATGCGCATCTAAGGATCGACCGTGGCTAAAGGCCCATCCAACATCTCTGCACCTCACTATTCAATGCAAAAGAGATCCCACGAGTGGTCTGTCTGACAGGACCCATCCCAAAAGGACTTTAATAATCGTGTCTGGTCCTACTCCAGTCTGAGTCAACTGAAGTTCCGAAAACACCTTTAGCACTTGCAAAATAAGGGATAGACGTACTGATTCCCACTCACGCCCCTACCTTACGATTAGTCCTGATCTGCGTGCCACAGCCTGGAGGGTCATCAAAAACATAAAATGTGTGAATGGACAAAAATAACATCATTTGAAAATCCATTTAAAAAATTAACTTTTTACCCTCTAGTTATAAATCATGCATGCATAGAGTAAAACATGACTAACCGGATTTCAAATCATATCACATAGAAAACCCTGGGACCCACAATTCATCAAAAACCCATGGCCCACATTTCCCAAAATCCGTTTCATCACATCAAGTAAACCATCTGAACATAACCATCAACATCAAACTAGTCACAATGACCATAAACAATAGTACTCGTCACCAGTACTCAAATATCAAGAACAATAATCAAACAACACTACTCACAAGTGCATAAACATCCATCTCAATATCACAACATCACATCAGCTCCACTCACAAATGCATAGACATCATCCACAACATCACAACATCAACACTACTCACAAGTGCACAATGAATCAAATAATCACATGGGAACTACGGGTAGGCCATCTCGGGGACTGCCCAAGCAACATCTATATGTACCACATACATTGGAGCTGAACTCACATAACCTCTGAGTCGCGTCTAGGGACTGTATTTGCAACATCCGAGCCATGTCTGGGAACTGTACACGCACATCTAAAAGTACCACATACACGGAGGCTGCACTTATGCACATCTAAGTCATGCCCATGGGCTGTGCTCGCATCGTTCAAAAATGTACCAGTATCCACAATCACAAACACAATCCATACCACAAACACACATTTGACTCCAACGGGGTTTCAAGCCCAAAATAACATTTCCAACAGCGTCTCACGCCCAAAACATCATTTCCACGAAATCATCGTAAAAATGTGTCCAAAAATCATTTCATAAATCCGAAAACGATCAATTCAATCATAGGCTCACATTTGACTTCAAATCCAAGTCAAAATCATCTTTAAAACAGGGTTCGAACCCAAAATATTATTTTCACGTAAATATGTAAAACCATTCATAAACCAACAATTAAGTACACCAAATCATCAATTAATGACCTCAAATCATTGCAATAAATCACATAAAACATTTAACTATGCATGCATAACAGTTTATAAAACAAATGTCCACTTACACACCGTCCACGCTGTTCGATTCCGAGCCATACGCTTTTCCGTAACTCCAGGAATCACCAATTCTGTCAAAAACCATAATCATGGGTCACTAATATCTCAAGTAACCCCACATGAAAATCCCATAATTTTTCGGGATTCAAATTTGTATTTAAAACGTAACATAACACTTCGGACATCCAAAACTATATCGAAACGGTGTCTGATTGATTAGAAATCTGTGCCAAAATGCTCATTACATCAATTTCATTAAAAGTCTTGTTGACCATATCTCGAAAATAGTGCCCACGCGGCTCCATGCGTTTGCACAGTACCTGCTATAGTGCATCTTCTTCGCCCGTTTTTCCTGCACACGGGTCATTTGACCCAGTTTCACAACCCAGTTCAAAACCTACAATTTCACGCTTAATTTCATCAATTATTTCCTCTAACCAAATCTATTAATTTCCAGAAGTAGTTAAATGATCTCAATTTCCTGAAGAAAAAAAAAACTCACCCAAAATCGAGAGTCAAATTCTCCAGTTCGGCCAAAGTTTCCAATCCTTCAATCCAACCTTTCTAGTGTCCAATTCCACACCTTGACATCCAAATCCTGCTCGTTGAGGATCGAATACCACAATTCTAGCTTCAATTCCACTAATCAAACCTCCAGAATCAAAGTTTGAATTCAAGGTCCATGGAGGTTTTTCAGGTTTTTGGGTTTTCATGGGTCTTGGTTCGAGACTCTTTCTTCCCAATTTGCAGGTAGGTTCTTCCCTCCTCTCTTCGTCTCTGTTATTCTGTTCCCTTTTTTTGTTTCTCTCTTCAATCTAGAAATCAAGGCTGTGAATTGAGTTCTAGTTTTTGGGTTTATACAAACAAGAACACTACACACACAAACACAGGTTGATTTATTCAACCTAACATTACACCACACACAAAACTGCCACTAATCTCGGCCAAAACGTGACAGGTTTCACACACCCACCACACTTCTTCTGACTCGCCGAAATCAGTAAAAAGACCATTTTTCCCTTTGAGCACAAATTACCAAAATACCCTGGTCATTTTAAACCCGAAACAATCACGTCCGAACTCCGATTTCAACGTGCCACCTATCTACGGACTCAGCATTTCGAGTCCTACACAATGGTCCTTACAAAAACTCCAAAATGTGTTTCGAACAAAAAGGAAACATTTGACCCCTTAAACCAAGGGTAAAATCATCATTTCCCTTCTAAACTTTCCAAATTACCTTTTTCTATTTTGCAGGTCATCACAATCTACCCCCTTAAAGGATTTCGTCCCCAAAATTCAAACATATCCCTTTAACAACCAGGGAGACTACATCTGCATTGATACCTCGGGTTCCTACCTGAACCCTCGTTCGTTATGAAAATCATTGTAACGCCCCGAAAAATCAAAAACTTGTAAAATATTAAAATAATGTGAAAATGACATTTTTACCCTTGATGGAATATGGCTAAAAGTTGACTTTTTGTTTAAAATACTTTTTACACATTTTTCGAGTACCATTGTGTAGGTCTCGGAACGCTGAATTCGTAGACAGGTGGCACGTCGAAAACGGAGCTCGTATGGAGAAATTATGGGTCTGAGAAGTTCAGGGGCAAAATGGTCATTTGTGACCACAAGGGTAAAATGGTAATTGTGAACAGTAAAGTAATTAAATGGGACAATTGGCTGCAGTAGACTTATTTAAATGGGCTAATTGGCTGAATCAGCCCTTAGGATGACTCAGGAAGAGTTGTGAGTGACACATGTCACTCACAAATGATCATTAGTGGCACTTTGTATAATTAATGGAATTAATCAGTTGTTAACTATGTTCATATACTCGCAGTCTTCGACTAACTAAGATACACAGAGAACATCCTTCCTTCCTTGTGATCGATTAGCAACAAAACAAAGGAAATCAGTGCAATGAAGTGATCAATTAGTGTGAATTGGAGAGAAAAATCGAAAGAGGAACAAAGAAAACTCAGATAAACCTATACTGGGAATGCCCGAAAAACCACCAAAAACCTTGATTCTCGATTTTAATTTTTGAGACAGTTTTGTGTGAAAATTGAGGTGAGATTAAGCTTTCTGGGAGATGAACGACTCGAACCCAATCAACTGGAACAAAAATTGGAGGTGAAATCGTGACGAACAGACTCTGCAACCGTTTCGAAAAATTGAGCTTGAGTTCGATTATTTAGAGGTAATGGTTCTTGAAATTGATTCCATAATTATGCTTAGAATGGACCTAGGATGCTTCTTGTATGAATAATTGAATGATACGGGTTGATTTTGGGTAGGACCCGAATTCGAACCCATCAAGTGTTCATCCTGAGTCGAGGAGGTTTAGGGTTTATTTAATCAAATTCAAGATATGGAACTGTATGTTAGATTGAAAGGAAGTTAATGAGTGGAAGAACAGACACAATTGAGCTTGAATTGATGGAAATTGCACAGGGTCTGATCGCGGGTTTCAGACCCATTTATCAGAGAAACGAGCGAGGAAGGTGCACTGTAGCAGGCACTGTTCACGGCGCATGGCTGTCACGCGCAGCCGCTAGCGGCGGCGCGTGAGGGCGCGTGACCGGGAATCTGAAGGAGGGTTCAACACACTTTTTGATGCTCTCGATGATACGGACCTATTAGCGTTGGTTTCGGGTCAATCGGATATGAACTGAGAGTAGTTTTGTGTACCCGAAGCGTATAGGTTATTTTAAAATAATATTATTTTATTCCGACGATTAGAAAATTCGTACAGGGGATTATGTGATAAGCTAGTAATATTATATTACTTGTTTGACAGGCCCGAATACTTTCAGGACGTCGGAAGAGTACGAACAGCTCGAAACGGAACAATCTGGACGGTGTGTAAGTGGACTTTTGTTTTCTACCCTAAATGCATGCATATATGTTTTAAATGCCTTATAATATGATTTGAAATGATTTGGTATGATTGATACTTCGATATGATGATTTTCGGATTTTTGGGAATATTATATTATTTTATATGCTTTTAGGCACGATTTTCGAGAAAATTGTGAAACTGATATTTCGAGCTAAGGCTCGGGTTTGAACTTGATTTTGACTCAAATTATGAGTCTGGTGTTGGATTTGATGGATTTATGTCATAAATAAGATTGTGATTGCGCAGGTTTGCGTGGATTGGTTTATGGATTTGAGAAAAGTGTTTTTGGGCTTAAAGCCCAGTTCAAAAATGGTTTTGATATTACATGCAACTGTTTTCACTGGTTTTCGTGATGATGATATATGAGGGCTTTTGGTGTGGAATATGTTTCCCCCCGAAATGGACCCTGGAGATAACGCTCGCCTCCGGGATGGAAGTGTTTACCCCGGAGAGGTCACGTAGCACGGTATGTTGTCGTGCAGCCAAATGGAGGCTCAACTCAGACCAGATGTGCTGGATTATATGGAGGTCAGTCAGTGATATGTTCATGACGACCTGGATTGCCGGCTGGTGATGTGTTGACAGCGGCGGATGCTCGGGATTTGAGCGGTCCTTGAGCCTATTGATTTGCACGCATTGCAGGGATAACGTGACTCTATATTGGACCTGGATCCTGTGTTTTTATTGATGTTTAAGATTTATATTCATATCTTAATTATTTGATTTATGAGTTATGATATGCATGCATGTTTGTGAAAACTGGAGGGTAAGACTATATTTTGATAAATGTATTTCTAAACTTGATTTTTGTCCACTCACACCTTTGATGTTTTATTTGCCCTCCAGGCCAGTGCACAGGTACTGAGGCTAATATCGAGGCTGAGGAATAAACGGACCGTTGCGTACTCAGACAGTTTGCAGCGTAGGATTTTGCTCCCTACATGTAAATATTTCCTATGCTCTGTACACCTGTTGACTAGGTCAACGGTCTCGGAATACTGAACTATCCCTTGTCTGACAATGTTATCGTTTATATGTGTTATATGTATATATTTGAAACTACTTTTGGTACTTTCGAGTTATTATCATACGGGAGCAGGATCTGTCACGGTTATCGAGGGATAATCGGGATGGGTCTTGTCAATTGGTATCAGAGCACTAGGTTGCGGTCTGAGTCTTGCACATTGTGTGCATGTCTGGTTAACTGATCTGTTTTACGTACAGATACCTCTATATGCCTCCGCGACGCGAGCCTCGGGCACAGCCTGGCGAATAAATTGAGGGTCCAGACGTAGAGAGAGCTCAACGTTTGAGGGCCATGAGTTTTACGGGTCAGACTAACCCAGATGAGGCGTATGATTGGGTTACACAGTTGGAACGGATTTTCGAGATCATGCGATGTCCATCAAGAGACATGGTTCCTTTAGCCACGTTTATGCTGAGTAGTCAGGCGTATCGATGGTGGCGTGGATTGCAGTTGACGGGATTGGATGCCAACACCCTGAGTTGGGAGAACTTCAGGCACCGTTTCCTAGATCAGTTTTATCCTCGTTCTTTCCGTAATGCCAAGGAAGTGGAGTTTCTTCAACTGAAACAAAGAGATCTATCTGTGGCTGATTATGAGCAAAAGTTCTTGAACCTAGCAAATTTTGCCCCTCTGTATGTGTCTACCGAGGAGGACAAGTGCAGGAGGTTTGAGCAGGGGTTAAAGAATGAGATTCGTGGTGCCGTGACAGTGGGATCATATGCTTCTCTGAGGGAGTTGTCTGATGCAGCTGCCAGAGTTGAGGTGACTTTACCAGCACCACAGCAGTTTTCAGGCTATGGTCAGCGCCGAGAACGACAGTATCAGGGAGCGCCGAGTCAGAGATGGCCAAAAAGGGGCGGTTCTAGTTCTGGATCATCTGGTGGTACTCGTTCGAGTTATGGTCATGGGAATACACCAAGATTTGGGTCTCAATCTTCGGAAACAGTGCAGTCTAGTGAAGCCTCAGTGGGATCAGCCAACCGACAGAACAGCGGGCCCAATCGGGGTAGTGTGCTTATTTGCTTTTATTGTCGGGAGCCGGGTCATTTCAAGAAGGACTGCCCACGTTTGGTTGGTAGTGGTACCGGTTGGGGCACTGCCGAGCAGAGTCGGAGTACGGCATCGACTTCTGATACGACTGGGGGGAGAGGAGCTGGTCGAGGACGTGGTAACTCACAAGGACGTGGTCAGACGTCGGGACCACATGCTCGAGTATTTACTGTTACTCAGCAGGAAGCTCGATCTACCCCAGGAGTGGTGACAGGTATGCTTCCTATTTTTGGTCGTCATGCACGTACCTTAATAGACCCGGGAGCTACTCATTCATTTATTTCTCGCACTTATGCAATCTTAGCTGATAGAGAGATTTCTGCACTTGGTTGTGATATGGGAGTCGGTACGCCGACCGGTGATATTTATGTAGTCAACCAAGTGATACGAGAGTATCCTGTATTGATAGGGGATGTGCATCTCGTGGCTGATTTAATTTTGTTAGAATTATGCGATTTTGATGTTATCCTTGGGATGGATTGGCTGACAACCCATCATGCCTCTATCGAATGTTTCGATAAGAGGGTGATACTCCGGAGTCCAGGATTACCGGAAGTCATATTCCAGGGAGATCGGCAAATGTTACCCGCCAAAGTCATATCGGCTCTCACAGCAGAGAGATTGTTGCGGAAGGGTTGCCAAGGTTATCTAGCACATGTGATTGATGTACGGGATACCCCAGTTAAGGTCGAGGACATCCCTATCGTGTGTGAGTTCCCAGATGTGTTTCCTGAGGATTTACCAGGGTTACCACCGCATAGGGAGATGGAGTTTACCATTGATTTGATTCCTGGTACACGACCTATTTCTTTGCCTCCTTATCGAATGGCACCAGCTGAGTTAAGGGAATTAAAGGTGCAATTACAGGATCTAGTCGATATGGGATTCATTCGACCGAGTGTATCACCGTGGGGAGCCCCCGTACTGTTTGTGAAAAAGAAAGAAGGCAGTTTGAGAATGTGTATGGACTACAAGCGACTAAACAAGATGACGATCAAGAATAAGTATCCTTTGCCTCGAATTGACGATTTGTTTGATCAATTAAGGGGAGCTACATATTTTTCGAAGATTGATCTTCGTTCCGGTTACCATCAGCTGAGGATTCGAGAAGAAGATATTCCGAAAACAGCCTTTCGGACTCGGTATGGTCATTATGAGTTTCTCGTGATGCCCTTTGGGTTAACCAATGCTCCGGCAGCATTTATGGACTTGATGAACCGAGTATTCCGGAAATATCTTGATCAGTTTGTCATTGTGTTTATTGATGATATTTTAGTATATTCAAAGACTGCGAAGGCACACGAGAAGCACCTGAGACTTGTGCTTGGAACTCTGAGGGAGAATCAACTATTTGCTAAACTGAGTAAATGCCAATTTTGGCTGACGAGTGTGGGATTTCTGGGACATGTGATATCTGCGGAAGTAATTTATATTGATCCCCGGAAAATTGAAGCAGTGGCAAATTGGGAACAACCCACAACAGTGACTGAAGTGAGGAGCTTTTTGGGTTTGGCCGGTTACTACAGACGTTTTGTGGAAGGATTCTCTACGATTGCTGCTCCTTTGACTCGTTTGACCAGGAAGGGAGTTAAGTTCATTTGGGATGAGATTTGTGAGCAGAGTTTTCAGGAATTGAAGAAACGTTTGACATCCGCTCCAGTATTGGCCCTTCCAGATGACAGTGGAGAATTTGAAGTTTATATTGATGCATCCTTACACGGTTTAGGATGTGTGCTGATGCAGCATGGAAAAGTGATTGCTTATGCCTCGCGACAGTTAAAACCGCACGAGCGCAACTATCCTACCCATGATTTAGAACTGGTTGCAGTAGTGCATGCGCTGAAGATCTGGAGACATTATCTATATGGTGAGACTTGCCGATTATTTACGGACCATAAAAGTTTGAAATACTTTTTCACCCAGAAGGAGCTAAATGTGAGGCAGAGAAAATGGTTGGAATTGCTTAAGGATTATGATTGCACGATTGAATACCATCCTGGAAAGGCAAACGTAGTGGCTGATGCATTGAGCCGGAAATCAACACATTCAGTAGCCCATTTACGGACGATACACTTGCCTCTATTAGTTGAACTGCGTAAGACTGGTGTTGCGTTGGGACTTGATAGTCAAGATGGGTTGGTAGCGAGTTTCCAGGTGCGACCAATCCTAATTGATCAAATCATTGATGCTCAATTTCAAGACGCGACTTTATGTATTCTTCGAATTGAAGTAGAAGCAGGAGAACGACAGGATTATGCAGTGAATGAGGACGGAGCCTTAACCACAGAAGGGAGATTATGTGTACCTGAAGATGAAGCATTGAAAAAGGAGATTCTGGCTGAAGCTCATAGTTCTGCATACGCTATGCATCCAGGAGGAACAAAAATGTACCGTACGCTCCGAGAACATTACTGGTGGCCTGGTATGAAACGAGAAATTGCTGACTATGTGAGTAAATGTTTGATATGTCAGCAAGTAAAGGCTGAAAGACAGAGACCTTACAGAGCACTGCAACCACTTCCTATCCAGAGTGGAAATGGGATCATATAACCATAGATTTTGTGTTTAAACTTCCGAGGACGCCCAGAGGCCTCGATGGCGTTTGGGTGATTGTAGACAGACTTACCAAGTCAGTACATTTCTTACCTGTGAAGGAAGACTTTCAGATGACTCAGTACGCTAACTTGTTCATTAATGAGATCATCCGGTTACATGGTACACCTGCCTCTATTGTCTCAGATCGAGATCCGCGATTTACATCTAGATTCTGGCAAAGTTTACAGGAAGCTTTTGGGACGAGATTGCATTTTAGTACGGCGTTCCACCCTCAGACGGATGGACAGATGGAACGGACCATCCAGACCTTGGAAGATATGATGAGAGCATGTGTTCTGCAATTCCAGGGTACTTGGGAGTCACATTTTCCATTGATGGAATTTTCCTATAATAACAGTTATCAAGCAAGTATTGGAATGGCACCTTACGAGGCCTTATATGGACGCCAGTGTAGAACCCCTTTGTGTTGGACAGAAGTGGGTGAAAGAAAATTGTCTAAATCTGAATTGATTGATCTGACGACGGAGAAGGTTAAGCTCATCCGAGATAGACTCAAGGCAGCCCAAGACAGACAGAAGAGCTACGTAGATCGGCGAATCAGAGATCTTGAATTTGCAGTAGGAGATTGGGTTTTTCTGAAGTTATCCCCTTGGAAAGGTATAGTACGATTTGGCAGGCGCGGGAAATTAAGCCCCCGTTTCATCAGACCTTATGAGATTATCGAGCGGATTGGTCGAGTTGCTTACCAATTAGCATTACCATCGGAGCTTTCCAGAGTTCATAATGTCTTTCATATATCAATGCTACGGAAATATGTGTACGACGAGTCCCATGTATTAGAAAAGCAACCTATTGAGCTCAGAGAAGACCTAACCTTTGAGGAACAACCTATGCAAATCTTGGATCGAAAGGATAAGGTACTCCACCGAAAGACAATTCCTCTAGTGAAAGTGCTTTGGCGAAATCTGAATGTAGAAGAGGCTACTTGGGAACCCGAAGCTAAGATGGGAGAGCAGTATCCGTACTTGTTTCCGTGAAATTTCGGGAACGAAATTCCCTAAGGGGGGGAAGGTTGTAACGCCCCGAAAAATCCAAAACTTGTAAAATATTAAAATAATGTGAAAATGACATTTTTACCCTTGATGGAATATGGCTAAAAGTTGACTTTTTGTTTAAAATAATTTTTGCACATTTTTCGAGTACCATTGTGTAGGTCTCGGAACGCTGAATCCGTAGACAGGTGGCACGTCGAAAACGGAGCTCGTATGGAGAAGTTATGAGTCTGAGAAGTTCAGGGGCAAAATGGTCATTTGTGACCACAAGGGTAAAATGGTAATTGTGAACAGTAAAGTAATTAAATGGGACAATTGGCTGCAGTAGACTTATTTAAATGGGCTAATTGGCTGAATCAGCCCTTAGGATGACTCAGGAAGAGTTGTGAGTGACACATGTCACTCACAAATGATCATTAGTGGCACTTTGTATAATTAATAGAATTAATCAGCTGTTAACTATGTTCATATACTCGCAGTCTTCGACCAACTAAGATACACAGAGAACATCCTTCCTTCCTTGTGATCGATTAGCAACAAAACAAAGGAAACCAGCGCAATGAAGTGATCAATTAGTGTGAATTGGAGAGAAAAATCGAAAGAGGAACAAAGAAAACTCAGATAAACCTATACTGGGAATGCCCGAAAAACCACCAAAAACCTTAATTCTCGATTTTAATTCTTGAGACAGTTTTGTGTGAAATTGAGATGAGATTAAGCTTTCTGGGAGCTGAACGACTTGAACCCAATCAACTGGAACAAAAATTGGACGTGAAATCCTGACGAACAGACTCTGCAACCGTTTTGAAAAATTGAGCTTGAGTTCGATTATTTAGAGGTAATGGTTCTTGAAATTGATTCCATAATTATGCTTAGAATGGACCTAGGATGCTTCTTGTATGAATAATTGAATGATACGGGTTGATTTTGGGTCGAACCCGAATTCGAACCCGTCGGGTGTTCAACCTGAGTCGAGGAGGTTTAGGGTTTATTTAATCAAATTCAAGATATGGAACTGTAAGTTAGATTGAAAGGATGTTAATGAGTGGAAGAACGGACACAATTGAGCTTGAATTGAGGGTGATTGCACCGGGTCTGATCGCGGGTTTCAGACCCGTTTATTAGAGAAACGGGCAAGGAAGGTGCACTGTAACAGGCACTGTTCACGGCGCGTGGCTGTCACGCGCAGCCGCTAGCGGCGGCGCGTGAGGGCGCGTGACCGGGAATCTGAAGGAGGGTTCAACACACTTTTTGATGCTATCGATGATACGGACCTATTAGCGTTGGTTTCGGGTCAATCATATATGAACTGAGAGTAGGTTACGATTAAAATAATATTATTTTTTTCCGATGATTAGAAAATTCGTACAGGGGATTATGTGATAAGCTAGTAATATTATATTACTTGTTTGACAGGCCCGAATACTTTCAGGACGTCGGAAGAGTACGAACAGCTCGAAACGGAACAATCTGGACGGTGTGTGAGTGGACTTTTGTTTTCTACCCTAAATGCATGCATATATGTTTTAAATGCCTTATAATATGATTTGAAATGATTTGGTATGATTGATACTTCGATATGATGATTTCCGGATTTTTGGGAATATTATATTATTTTATATGCTTTTGGGCACAATTTTCGAGAAAATTGTGAAACTGATATTTCGAGCTAAGGCTCGGGGTTTGAACTTGATTTTGACTCGGATTATGAGTCTGGTGTTGGATTTGATGGATTTATGTCATAAATAAGATTGTGATTGCGCAGGTTTGCGTGGATTGGTTTATCGATTTGAGAAAAGTGTTTTTGGGCTTAAAGCCCAGTTCAAAAATGGTTTTGATATTACATGCAACTGTTTTCACTGGTTTTCGTGATGATGATATATGAGGGCTTTCGGTGTGGAATATGTTTCCCCCCGAAATGGACCCTGGAGATAACGCTCGCATTCGGGATGGAAGTGTTTACCCCGGAGAGGTCACGTAGCACGGTATGTTGTCGTGCAGCCAAATGGAGGCTCGACTCAGACCAGATGTGCTGGATTATATGGAGGTCAGTTAGTGATATGTTCATGAAGACCTGGATTGCCGGCTGGTGATGTGTTGACAGCGGCGGATGCTCGGGATTTGAGCGGTCCTTGAGCCTATTGATTTGCACGCGTTGCAGGGATAACGTGACTCTATATTGGACCTGGATCCTGTGTTTTTATTGATGTTTGAGATTTATATTCATATCTTAATTATTTGATTTATGAGTTATGATATGCATGCATGTTTGTGAAAACTGGAGGGTAAGACTATATTTTGATAAATGTATTTCTAAACTTGATTTTTGTCCACTCACTCCTTTGATGTTTTATTTGCCCTACAGGCCAGTGCACAGGTACTGAGGCTAATATCGAGGCTGAGGAATAAACGGACCGTTGCGTACTCAGACAGTTTGCAGCGTAGGATTTTGCTCCCTACATGTAAATATTTCCTATGCTCTGTACACCTGTTGACTAGGTCAACGGTCTCGGAATACTGAACTATCCCTTGTCTGACAATGTTATCGTTTATATGTGTTATATGTATATATTTGAAACTACTTTTGGTACTTTCGAGTTATTGTCAGACGGGAGCAGGATCTGTCACGGTTATCGAGGGATAATCGGGATGGGTCTTGTCAATCGTAATCTTTATTTCAACTGTCCGGCTCTTCCCGTGCTCTGATACAATATAGTGACTCATCTCGAGTCCCAACCCAAAATCCTGACTCCTTCCGAGTCCAAATTCAATATCTTGACTCGTCTCGAGTCCAATCTAACATTCAAAGTCCATGCCACCATTAGCAATCCTGGTCACCTAGAAAAATACCGCCGGGTGTACCACATCTTATCGAGGATTTCCCATCACATAGTAAAACCCCAAATACTTTCTCTAACAGAGGAACTCATTGAACTATATCATTCGGGTCCGACTTGCCCATTCATGCTACATTTCTAGCCTCTAGGCTCATTTACCATCTGGACCCACATAAGTCCTACACTACTGAAGCGTAGTATTCAATATCCGACCCCCAATCCAGGGTCAATTCCATCTCGAAGTCTATTATGGGATCTTATTTGTCCTCGTATACTCATCTCACTATCAGGCCATGCACGGGGCTCGCATCTTGAAGGCATGGCATAGACAACACAATTAGTACAACACTGCTCTGATACAACCCTGACAGAACCCGTCCCAAAAGGACTTTGATAACCGTGCTCGGTTCTACTTTCATCTGACAAGTCAACCAAAATTCCAAAAACACCTTTAGCATTTGCCAGACAAGGGATAGTCATACTGATTCCCACTCATGCCTCTGCCTCACGATCAGCCCTGATCTGCGCACCATGGCCTGGAGGGTCAAAAAAAACATTAAAGGTGTGAGTGGACAAAAATAACATCATTTGAAAATCCATTTCAAAAATAAACTCTTTGCCCTCCAGTTATAAATCATGCATGCATAGAGTAAAACATGAACAACCGGATTTCAAATCATATCACATATAAAACTGTGGGACCCACAATTCATCAAAAATTCATGGCCCATATTTTCTGAAATTTGTTTCATCACATCATGTAAACCATCTGAACATAACAATCAACATCAAACCAATCACAATGACTATCAACAATAGTACTTGTCACTAGTACTCAAATATCAAGCACAATAATAAAAAAATACTACTCACAAGTGCGTAAACATCAATCACAATATCACAATATCACATCAGAACTACTCAAAAATACATAGACATCAGTCACAACATCACAACATCAGCATTACTCACAAGTGCACAATCGATCACATAATCACATGGGTACTACGCGTAGGCCATCTCGGGGACAGCACACACAACATCTAGACATACTACATACTCGGGAACTGCACTCACGCAACATCCGAGTCACATCTAGGGACTGTACTCGTAACATCCGAGCCATGTTCAGGAACTGCACACACACATCTAGACGCACCACATACTCGGAAACTGCACTCATGCACATCCGAGTCACGTCTAGGGACTACACTCACATCATCTAGACACGTACCAGTATCCATAATCACAAACACAGTCCATACCACAAACACATGTTTGACTTTAACGGGGTCTCAAGCCCAAATATCATTTCCAATAAGGTCTCACGCCCAAAACATCATTTCCATGAAATCATCGTACAAATGTATCCAGAAATCATTTCAAAAATCCGAAAACCATCAATTCAATCATATATTCACATTTGATTCCAAATCCAAGTCAAAATCATCTTTAAAATAGGGTCCGAGCCCAAAATGTCATTTTCATGCAAATCAGTAAAATCATTCAGAAACCAACAATTAAGTACACCAAATCAACAAGTAATGACCTCAAATCATTGCAATCAAATCATGCAATAAATCACATAAAACATTTAACTATGCATGCATAACAATTTTATAAAACAAATGTCCACTCACACACCATCCACGCGGTTCGATTTTGAGCCATACGCTTTTCCGTAACTCCAAAAATCACCAATCCTGTCAAAAACCATTATCGAGGGTCACTAATATCTCAAGTAAGCTCACATTAAAATCTCATAATTTTTCGGGATTCAAATATGTATTTAAAACATAATGTAACACTTTGGACACCCAAAACTATATCGAAACGGTATCTGATTGACTCGAAACATGCGCCCAAATGTTCGTTACATCGATTATATTAAAATTCATGTTGACCTTATCTCGAAAATAGTGCCCATGCGCCTGCATAGTACTTGCTACAGTTTATCTTCCTCGCCAATTTTTCCTGCAAACAGGTCATTCGACTCGATTTCACGACCTGGTTCAAAACCTAAAATTTCATGCTTAATTTCCTCAATTATTTCCTCTAATTGACTCTATTAACTTCCAAAAGTAGTTTATGATCTCACTTTCCTGAAAAACTCACCCAAATTCGATTGTCAAATTCTCCAATAGTTTCCAATCCTTCAATCCAACCCTTCTCGTGTACAATTCCACACCTTGACATCTCAATCCAGCTCGTTGAGGACTGAATACCACAATTATAGCTTCAAAACCACTTATCAAACCTCTAGAATCAAAGTTTTAATTCAAGGTCCATGGAGGTTTTTCGGGTTTTCTGGGTTTCCATGGGTCTAGGTTCGAGACTCTTTCTTCCCAATTTCCAAGTCGATTCTTCCCTCTTCTCTTCGTCTCTATTATTTTGTTCCCTTTCTGTATTTCTCTCTTCAATTTATAAATCAAGGCTGTGAACTAGGTTCTGATTTTTGGGTTTATTCCAACAAGAACACTACACACACAAACATGGGTTGATTTAATCAACCCAACACAACACCGCACACACAATTGCCACTAATCCCAGCCAAAACGTGACAGGTGTCACACACCCACCACACTTTTTTTGACTCACCAAAATCAGTAAAAAGATCATTTTGCCCTTTGAGCATAAATTACCAAAATACCTCTAGTTGTTCTAGACCCGTAACAATCACGTATGAACTCCAATTTTGACGTGCCACCTGTCTACGGACTCACCAACTCGAGACCTACACAAGGGTCCTTACGAAATGTCCAAAAAGTTTTCCGAACAAAAAGGCAACATTTGACCCCTTAAACCAAGGGTAAAATCGTCATTTCACTTCTAAACTTTCCAAATTACCTTTTTCGAATTTTCGGGTCGTCACACGGTCTCCCTCGCTCCACAGACAAGGTTCTGCGCTAAAGTCCAGTAAGGGTTGCCTCGAGACATTCAGCTCCTAAAATGAGAAAAATATTTTGGGCCGAAACACATACCTTCTCAAAAAATATTATACGTATATATATATATATATATATATATATAATCAAAGGCTTATATTTGAACTAAATGATAGAGAAACTGCTAGAAAATATTTCTATTCACCTTACTGTAATAGTCTTTTATTTTTAGTTTATAGTTTATTTAATGTAAATTAAAATTGAACCGTTGCATTTGTTAAAACTTAAAAGACAAATCCTCTACTATTTTCTGAAATTCATTTCTCAAATATGAGAATGTAAAATTTCTTGATGAAAATAAAAATTTTCTATCTCAATATTAACTAATTTCCTATTAAGCTATTAAATATGAATATGCAAAAAATATGTTACCCAATAGAGAAGAACATGATTGGATTTAATTAGATGACTCTTTAAATTCAACAAAATATAAGATTACAAAAGATAAGTTTCGTAATAAATATCCGTCCTCCTACAATGAAACTTCTTATTCAAAATACATTGAATTTGATAAGAGTTATTAAATCCAATCATACTCATCAGATATTGTCAAAATGGCAATGGTAGTCCCAAATCGTGCAAAAGATTTGTAGTTTGAATGAGGAAGCTATAAATATATGCAATATATAGAGCATAGTGGTTCCATATCTCAAAGATCGATTGAGTATCCAATTCCACAAATAGTAGCATAGCTAGAATTTAATATCATGGGAGCCTGTCAATTTTTTTCTTTCTTAAAATCCTCCTAATTGATGATATTTTTATTCATTAGTTATAAAAAATTTACAAGCAAGGTTGTATAGAATTTCAAAAGTTAATAACTTTTCAAGGGCATTTTTTGGGAGGTTTCTCAAGAAAAAAATTCACTACATACTTTTTGTTCTATTTATTTGTACAATGGACAATTAGATATAAATCCAAAAATTTAAGCTATCATTTAATTTAGTCAACTTATCATTTTTATTCATTTATACCCATTATATTGTTTAAAAGGGATAAGAGAAGCAAATTATAACAAAAATTATTAAAAAAAAATTGAATTTTAAATTTAAATGTAAAATTTGAATACTTTTGTTTTTATTAAAAAGACAAATATTTTTTCTATTATATAGAAAGAAAAATTTCCAATTTGAGAAAATGAATAGATTAACATGAAAAATAATCGTATTGAAAATTACCAATCATATAGAAAGATAAATATTGTGTATCTACAAAATCATTTATTTCTGTAACGCCCCGGAAATTCGAAGGATGTAAATTTGTAAAATAATAAATGAAATGACGTTTTTACCCTTGTGAATAGTATGGTCAAATTGCTAACTTTTTGCTTGGAAGGTCGAACAGACATTGGCCGATGACTGTGACGTAGTTCAGGACGTCACGAGTCCATAGACAGATGGCACGTACGATTCTGACGATCAGGGAAGAAGTTATGACGTTCGGAAGTTCAAGGACATTTCCGTAATTAAGGCGAGAAGGGAAAATTGTTGACTTTTCAAACGACATGGAATTTTCACGTGATTCGACGACCGTTAGGAAGGTCTCGAAGCCCTGAGTACAACGACAGGCGGCACGCTGAAAACGAACCTTGGACGGATGAGTTACAGTTCTAGAACAAAGAAGGGCATTTTGGTAATTTTGTGAAGGAAGGGCAAAATGGTAATTTCAAGGCTGCAGTTTGAAACAGTCGTTGTGGGTTGCTGTGTGAATTATTTAATCTGTTCAGTGAATTGTTTAACCTTGTTAGTGACATTGGGGGGAGTTGTTTAACATTGAGAAAGGCTAAGGGGAACACAAGCAGGTGGGATTGCAACAGAGACAGAGCACATGCACCATTGTTTTTGAGTTTGGGCAGGTTGCGGGAAACAAAGCCACAGAGAGTCTGAGAGATTCCCACGAGTTGCTGGGTTGGACGGTTTAATTACAGAGAGTAAGAGTGAGTTGAGAGGATCATTTTGGAGAGGAAATGACTGAGAACTTGAGAGAAAACAAAATCGGGGAAAAACTGGGAAATTGAAGGGAAATTTTGAAAATTAATTTGTGAGTCGAGATGAGCTAAACAGAGGTTAGAAACAGCCTTCTGGGTTCATTTCGAACTCAACCATACAAAAATCGAAGGAAGTTGATCACGGTTTGGCCAAGAACTGAAGTTCCAGTTTCTGGAAAATTTCAAGGTTGAGGACGACTACCTACAGGTAAGGGTTTGTGAAATTGGTTACTGTTTAATGTTTGTTTAAGTCTTATGAAGGTTCTACTTCAATTAATTAGAAAATAAAGTTGATTTGAGTAAGTTTCGAAAGTCGACCCGTTTGTTTGATCATGAGTGAAATGATCAATTTAGGGCTTGTTGTAGGTAATTAATAAGGGAGAACCTAAATTAATACTTAATGGAAGGATTTCGGTGGAAAAACTAAAGGAATTAAGCTGGAATTGTTAGAGATTTAACCGGGTCGAGTCGCGGGTCTATAACCCGTTTAGTAGGGTTTCGGGTGAAGAAGACGACATTGTAGCTCACTGTGCAGGGCACGTGGCTTTCACGCGCAGCCATTTTGGGCGGCGCGTGAGGGCGCGTGAGGCCATATCTCCGGTCACGGTCAACAGGTGATTTGATCCTTTCAGTGTAACAGACATTTTGAGTTAAATTTCGAGTCGATCGGACGTCGTTCGGGATAGTTTGGAGAGTTCGAAGGTATAGGATTTTATTTTAATTACGCCGAAAAATCCCGAAAAATTAGGGAAATTAATGTAAGCTTATTGGAAGTGTTTGTGACCCAAATTGTGATCTTTGACAGGCCAGAACATTCCCGAGGCAACCGAGGAGCGTATGGGACGCGATTGACGCGTTCGAACTTGTGAGTGGACTTTTGATTTCTAACCGAGCATGCATAACTATTTTTACTCCCTTGTTTTATGTTTGTATATATGATTTTATGATTACATTTATGATATTTCTGCCTTACGTGAATGCACGCTTTTCGATGTGATATATCGTATTTTTACGTATTTCGAGACTATGGTTTCTCCGATACTATGGTTTCTCCGATACTTTGAGGATGGTTTGATGAGTGATTTTATACGATTTGTGCATATTACATTTTAATGATGATTTAATTATGATTTGTGTGTAGGATTCGGAATTTGAACGTGAAATTCGGACATAAGTCCTGTTTTGATAAAATGTGATTTCGAATTGGTTTTGGAATTTGGATCACGATGGATCCTAAATTTGTTATGATTTACACGTGATTTTGGGTTTAAAGACTCAGTACGATTGCTGGATTTGGTTTTGGGTTTGAAGACCTGGTTAATTGATGACGGGGGCGAGCCCGGATTGGGTTTAAAGACCCGGATTGAGTTTAAGACTCGGTTACTGTGATGTCCCCCGAGGCCTTGATTGTGTTTTGAGTTTAAAGACTCGTTGATATCCCAGGAAGGCTTGATATATGAGTTTAAAGACTCGGATGGATCCAGCAGTTTGATTTGTTGATGTTACATTCGGTTTTACATGGTTTTATGGCTGTTTATTGTAACGGTTTCCATATGATTCGTAAAAGTGTTTTCGAATACTTCGTTATGTATGCGTGTTGTAAAACTGGATGGTGAACCCTGATTTCATTGAACTGTTTTCTGGAACCATTTGTTTTAGTCCACTCACATTTTTCTGTTTTAATACCCTCCAGGTCGTGGTACAAGTTTTGGGGGCTAACGCAGAGGCAGAGGCAGAGGCAGAGGCATAAAGTTTTCCCGTTGCGGTGTAGTTAGTTCACAGAGTAAGGTTTTATCCTTATCTTGTTTTGTAACTATGCTCTATGATACTGTTAACTGGTTGTATCGTACTTTCTCCCTGGTCTGATAGTTTGTGTAATGTATTATCATTTGGTTATTTTGGTTGTTTGTGTGCAATTGTCAGACGGGAGCAGGATTCTCCCCGGTTATCGAGGCAATAATCCGGGCGGGTCCTGTCTATTGGTATCAGAGCATAGTTTTACGGTTTCTGTCTGGCACTTGGATGTGCCTAGGCTGTTGCACTAACTTATGCCTCTTTCAGAGAACGTTCAGCCATGCCTCCACGACGTGAGCCCCCTCCACGACCTACAGAAGGCGTCGTTAGTGATGCCGAGAGTGCCACGATCGAGCGAGCCCAGCGCCTAGGGGCTACGGTCTTTAGCGGTGGTGCAGATCCCGAAGAGGCCCACCGATGGATTTCTCGGTTTGAGAGGATTTTTACTGTGATGCACTGTCATCTTAAGGAGCGAGTTGTGTTGGCCACCTTTTTACTGGAGGGGGCCGCTTATGAGTAATGGTATACTCTGGAGTTATCAGGTTGGGATGCTCACACAGTGACTTGGGAGACCTTTCGTGAGCGGCTCCTTGATCAATACTATCCCCGTTAATTCCGTGATGCTAAGGAGACATAATTTCTGCAGCTTCGATAGAGGAGCATGTGTGTAACAGAGTACGAGCAAAAGTTTCAGATGCTAGCTCGTTTTGCTCCTACCTTTGTGTCTACAGAAGCTGAGAAATGTCGAAGGTTTGAGCTTGGCCTGCGAGGTGAAATACGTGCCATTATGATAGCTGGAGCTTTTACTACCCTCGTAGAGTTGTCTGATGCTGCAGTACGGGTGGAGGCTAGTTTACCGACACGTCCACAGTTCTCAGGTGGTGGACAACGTCGAGAGCGTTCATTTCCTGGAGCGTCGAGTTAGAGAGCTCCGAAAAGGGGTTGTTACAGCGGAGCTTCGTCCGCAGGCAGTGACCGTTTAGGTAGGCTCGACAGTTTTCAAAGTTCCGGGTTCAGAGTACCCAGAGCACAACCGGCTCCACAGGTGAGTGCGACCTCAATTGCTTCCACAGGAAGACAGAGTGGCGGATTTACTCGAGATGTTTCTAGTGTTATATGTTTCTTCTGTGGATAACGGGACCACTACCGGAGAGAGTGTCCATATTTGTTACAGGGTGGTGGCGCAAGTCGGGGTGCAGTGGAACAGGGGCGGAGTACCGCGTCAGTTTCTGGGACAACGAGTACTAGAAGAGGTGCTGGAGCTACTAGTGGACAGAAGGGTCGTGGGCGAGCAGCAGGACCATAGGCCCAAGTTTTTGCTGTTACACAGCAGGAGGCCCGGGCAGCACCTGGTGTTGTGACAGGTACACTTACAATCCTTGGACATGATGTGTGTGCTTTAATAGATCCTGGAGCTACCCATTCTTTTATCTCACGGAGTTGTGGTTTGTTAGTGGATAGAGAGGTGTTCGCACTGGGTTGTGATATGGGTGTGAGTACGCCCACGGGGGAGGTGTTTGTGGTAAACCAGGTGATGAGAGAGTGTCCCGTATTGGTAGGTGACGTTGAGTTGGTAGCTAACCTGATACTCCTGGACTTTCATGACTTTGATGTTATTCTGGAGATGGATTGGTTGACATTACATCATGCTTCTATCGAGTGTGTCGATAAGAAGGTAACTTTCCGGAGTCCAGGGTTACCTGAAACTACCTTTTAGGGAATACAGCAAACAATTCCTGTTGGGGTGATTTCAGCTCTGAAAGCCAGTAAGTTGTTGAAGAAAAGATGTCAAGGATACTTGGCTCACGTGGTGGACACATGTGCTGCACCATTTAAGGTAGAGGATATACCGATAGTGCGGGAGTTCCCAGACGTCTTTCCGGAGGATTTGCCGAGATTGCCACCCCACCGAGACGTTGAGTTCACCATTGATCTTGTTCCAGGTACGCAACAGATTTCTCAGACTCCTTATCGTATGGCGCCAGCTGAGTTGAAGGAATTAAAGGCGTAGTTGCAGGAGTTGGTCGATATGGGGTTTATTCGACCGAGTGTATCTCCTTGGGGAGCTCCAGTTTTGTTTGTACCGAAAAAGGATGGAAGCTTGAGGCTCTGCATCGATTATAGGCAACTGAACAGGGTAACTATCAGGAATAAATACCCCCTGCCTTGGATCGATGACCTGTTTGATCAGCTGAAAGGAGCTCAACACTTCTCCAAGATCGATCTTCGTTCTGGGTATCATCAGTTGTGGGTTAAAGAAGAGGATGTACCCAAAACAGCCTTTAGAACCCAATATGGTCATTATGAGTTCCTAGTGATGCCGTTCAGGTTAACTAACGCACCAGCGACATTTATGAATTTGATGACCCGAGTGTTGCAGCCATACTTGGATCACTTTGTTATTGTATTCATTGATGCCATTTTAGTCTACTCAAAGAGTGCGAAGGCGCACGAAAAGCACTTAAGGATGGTGTTTGGTACTCTAAGGAAGAATCAGTTGTATGCAAAGCTTAGTAAGTGTCAATTTTGGTTGACCAGCGTGAGTTTCTTGGGACATGTGATTTCGGCTGAAGGAATCAGTGTAGATCCCCAAAAGATTGAGGCAGTAGTAAAGTGGGAACAACCAAAGACAGTCACTGAGGTCAGAAGTTTCTTGGGGTTAGCTAGTTATTACAGGCGGTTTGTAGAAGGATTTTCTACCCTTGATGCCCTAATGACACGGCTGACAAGGAAGGGAGTCAGATTTGTTTGGAATGAAGATTGTGAATGCAGTTTTCAGGAGTTGAAGAAAAGGTTGACATCTGCTCATGTATTGACCCTTCCGGACGATAGTGGGGAATTGGAAGTGTACATCGACGCATCCTTACAAGGGTTGGGATGCGTGTTGATGCAACATGGGAAAATGATTGCCTATGCCTCCCGCCAGTTGAAGTCTCATGAACACAACTATCCTACCCATGATTTAGAGCTAGCTGCTGTGGTACATGCTCTAAAGATTTGGAGACATCATTTGTATGGTGCGACCTGTAGACTGTTTACTGATCATAAGAGCCTGAAGTACTTGTTCACACAGAAGGAATTAAATGTGAGGCAGAGACGTTGGTTGGAACTGATTAAGAAATCCCGAATCCAAACCTAGAAATCATATCCATAATCATGCCCAAATCCGAGTCCGAAATCATCATTCCGTAAACTAGTATTTGGAATAACCATTCCGAACCCAAATCCATAAAAGAAAATCCATTGTCAAGCTCTAGAATCAAATCCTGAATCGTCACCCAGAATCTGATTCCAAAACCCAAATCCAGAAATCCGCTTTCAAGTTCCAAAATGAAATCCTGAATCGTCATCCAGAAATCTGATTCCAAAACTCGAAATATCGTTCACGTCTACCGAGACGCACCAAATCATGAACCTATCGGTTACCTGCTCAACCGATTACCACATTACCATCGATTGACTTCATAGGGAAGCCAATCACAACATACGTACATCCAAAGCTAACCAAATCCGACCTCGTCGGACACCTACTCACCTGAGTAATATACCAAATGGGATTTACCTCGAAAAGAAGTTCAGTCCCATCATGCTCCACTCAACATCCAAGTAAAAGTGATAAACTTTCCAACTATCTGGATCATCAAATCACGATCCAGATCCATCACTACGTCAATCGACCATGAACGTCACGATCCCCGATCGTCACGATGTCCAAGGTCCACAACATCCCAATCCCGATCCACATCGGGATCCACATAAGCTCACTCAGCTAACAATCCCCCTGATGACCCAAGACAAACCACGAGTCCACCAACCAATTTAACTTTATCCATGATCCACACTTGAACCACAGATACCGAACATATGCCCATCATGATGGATGTGACTCCACGTCATCACGATCACCGGCACCAGCACCAATGCTAGTATCAGTACCAACGCACTATCACCAACACTAGTACCAACACTAGTACGAACACTAGTGTCAGTACTAACCTCCACATCTGTACAAAGTGTGCAAATCAGACAACTCTGGTTCTCCGCTCATACCGAGCGACGATCCCGTACCTCTGCTCGAATAGGAGAAACTCTGTCTCCGTCGTACCCAACAACTCTGGGTATAGTCATCCTGACAACCCATACGAGAAAAGGAAATGCTCCTCGAACGTCCCCGATTCCCAACAACCATACTACAACCATTCTCGGTAGTAGTGCCTGCCACCGAGTCGTGCAGACCCAACCACCAGACATCTCAATATACGGACTTTGCATCCAATGGAATCAATCGCCTGTACCAGCTACTCCATATCCCACTCCGGGATTCCATCGACAAGTACCAACCCTGGTTACCTGTCCAACCGAACTCTAACCAGTCGTAACTCAACTTAACCAATGTCGTCTACCAGGTCACCACGACTTTAGCTGCCCCAACAATCCATCACAACTACGGTAGTACGACCACCAACTAGGTCTAACTGATAAGTATAACCCCGACTGCGAAGTGCAGTCCCAACACAAGCTGACATGACTAGACCGACTAACGAATCCAAATCCTAATAGTCGTCCAAGTCAAATCACTCGTCAACTCACATTCCCGAATCATACACCAAAGGTAGGGTTCCACAATCAAGCCCTAGGGTCACTCTGAACCCAACTGCGAAAAGCAGTAAAATCAATAATCTGATCGACTCCGCGGTCCCGACATCGCAAAGATTTCAATCCAATCCTACCGTAAGTCCAACCAGGATTCCTCGAATCCGGCTGCCAACTGAAGTAAATCCATCTAACTCACCAATATCCGATCATCGGATGGTCACAACATCCAACCAGTCGTCGGAACCGATCCTACGACATCGTGAAAGACGATCCCAACTAACCGTCTCACGATCAACACTCGAAAGTACCGTTTACGTTCATCCATTCATAGGGTCCCACTCTGCCAACCCTGACAGAACTATGGCAACCCCGGCATCAAGTGCCGAACCAAGACATATCACGATTCCATCCTACTAACTATCGTACCGGCACCCTAACTATCAGGTTGATTACGAACTGTAGCCACTTGAGATATCACATCCTCGACCTGCGTACGGAGTATCGCGCAAAATACGCTCCGGAATTCAGAGTAATATGAGCAACCCTGCTTTGATAAGCAATCCTATGAGCAATCCTATGCTCTGAAACCACGCTGACATGACCCATCCCAATCCCCCAGGGATTAGTGCGGGATGACCCTGCTCCCGTCTGACACGAAGTGTCAAACAAGGGATATTTCCGACCTTTGCCCTCCCGGGCTATCAGAGTACGCCAGGATCCGGAGGAGGTATGTGATATCTCGGTCTCTGCTACAGTCCACATCCGATGTCAACCTGAAGGGCAGTTAAAACATTAAAAGCTGTGAGTGGACAAAACAAGAGTTCATAAAACATTTCATAAGAAGACATTTGTACCCTTCACTAAAAAGCATGCATGCATTCGAAAACCATTTATCCGAAAGAAACCATATGTGGGAACTAAGCCCAAAACCAAAATTGAAAGAACCATAATGAAAACGACCATACAGGCCACTGCCCAAATCCATAAGGGACTCGGCCCTAATCATAAGAAACCAACCATACGGGTCACTGCCCAAAACCTGTGTAAACACACATCATATATCATATATATATCTCATAAAGCATACATCATATATACATATAATTCACACAACCAATCCTGTCACGGTTTCCAAAGCTACGCGCGTGCTACCCAGATCTTAATCCGAGTCTTCTCAAAGTCAACATCAATGTCCGCAGACCACTGACCCTACCCGAGGTAATAGTAATCATAGCCTTCCTGAGAGTAAGGAACCCAACTGGGGGGTGACTCCACTCAGTCGGTGCTCCGTGACTACTCTGGGGTCGACCCAGGCCAACGACCCTCCCCGAAGGAGATAGAAGAACAAGTAAAGGAAGGTATATGAACATATATATACATAACATAAACATTCATGCCCGGTTCCCATGAACCGTCATGATCCATAACATCCATTAACCAGGGTTCATGCCGGTTCCCATAAACCGTCATGAACCAGAATGACCTGACAAGGGTTCATGCCTGTTCCCATAAACCGTCATGAACCACAATGACCTTTCCAAAGTTCGTGCCGGTTCCCATACACCGCCATGAACTTGGAAATCCATCTAGGGTCCCTAACCCGAAATCATCAGTGTAAAACAACTAGGTCTCGTGCCCGGACATATGACTCAACTGGGCACCGTGCCCGATATCTAAGGGTCAGTCACGAGTCCGATCATAGTGATGCGTGCAACCATCCATCCAGGACCGCCCTCAATCCTGGTATGTCGCCGTGAACGTATCAACTGACGCGACCACCACAAGATCATGGTGCACTCATCACCGATCGATATCCTGAACCGTCAGAACTCCGAAGTCGAGCCTCCCCAGGCTGCCCGACCACGAATCGTGCATCGTGACCTCTCCGGAAAGAACACATCACAATCCGGAGGCGAGCGTCGTATCGTCGGTCGCCGTGCACATAGCACCCGTCGCGACCACGATTTAGACCCGAAGGTCGTAAATAGTGTCATATGCCCGAGACCAAACCAAATGGGTCTTATACCCGAGTTTATTCTTTTAGAAATCCAAAACCATTTCATTTAGGCCAATAAAGAAATACAGACCCGTATAGGCACTGTATAGGGCTGAAACCTCGAAATACGTGCCTATACGTAACCACACATCCAAATACACTCATGGCATCACTAACAAGTATTTAAAACATATAATAAACATTTATGCATGCACCAATTTAGAAAACAAAGTCCACTCACAAACCGTCCGAGCTGCCGCCTCGATTTACGTGCCATAGGTTCTCCCGAGCCGATCACCATCACCGGGACTCCCAAACCTGTCCAAATTTTAATAGAAGGTTACTAACTACTTAATTAACCTCCTACCAAAGCCCCATAACTTTCCTGAACTTTTAACTATTTTTAAACCGACCCTAAACCTTCCGACACCCCGAAAACTATCGAAACGATGTCCGATTGACGCGAGACCAGTCCCAAAATCTTCGTTACATCGAATAGAAGATTTCCCGTGTTGAACACTTTCCCAAATTATGGCCCACACGTCCTCACGAGCCCCTAGAAGGTCAAAAACACTGTTCATCATCTCCTACCTCCAACTGAACCAGTTTTACTGTAGCAAAACACTGTTCATCCGTCGGTTTGTTTCTGGTTTTTGGGCCGATTCAAGGTCCATTTCATTCCATTTTGATTCTAATATAATCCTAATCCTATTTCCTATCTTTTAGACATTAAAAACCGAAGGAAAACCACCCAAAACTGAGCTTCCATCCGCCATCAATGGTGGCCGGAATTTCCTCCACCGTTCACGGCCTTTCCCGACCGTCCCAAGCCCCAAAACTAATCTCATTAACCTCCTAGAGTCCCCAGAAACCTTGCCCAATAAACAAAATGGAGTAAAAACCATTAAAACTCAAATCCGAATTTTTAAATATTTTCTTACCTCACGGGTCCTTCTCCGCCGTGTCCTCCGTCGTCAACAGCCGTGGACCTCCGTTCCTTGCCACTCTCAACCACTCCTACTCCCTCACAGTCACTCATGGCACAGACAATGGAAGGTGAGGTGTGGTGGTTGTGTTTTGAAGAAAATGGAAAAATGGTGGTAATATAGGGTGTTCGGGTTTGAGGAAAAATGAAGAAAAATGAAGTGTGATGAAGAAGGTATTAGACCAGATGGGAGAGATGAGATGGATGGTGAGGATTAAAGGATAATATAGAATGGATGGCTAGGATTAAATGAAGAAAAGATTAAATATAATAATAATAATTATAGTATTATTTTATTAAGTAGATCCACCTTTTTAGGAACTAGCCAATGGGATGAGTGACACTTGTCACTCATCCATAGGTCCACCTAAAATATCTGCCCAATCAGATATTGCCAAATCATCCCGCCTCGAAGTACGTGCATAGTGAAATCGAATTTCCGTGACCTATAACTTCCCCGTCGAACGTCCGAATTCGACGTGCCGCCTGTCTATGGATTCGTATCGTCACGATCTACGTAACGGTCCTTGGCCCTCGGCCATCGGACGTCCCGGTCAAAAAGTCAACATTTTGACCGCTTGAACCAAAATTACCAAAATGCCCCCTAAACTTTCGAACGTCATAACTTCCTCCTCAAACGTCGGAATTGAACGTGTCACCTGTCTATGAACTCGTGACGTCACGAACTACGTCACGATCATCGGTCAATGTCCATTTGACTGCCAAAACGAAAAATCAACGTTTTACCACGACTAGGGGCAAAACGGTCATTTTGCATCGTTCGTCCGATTTCGCTAAACTATTCATGGATTAGCCTTACTAATCGTGATTAGTGACTAATCTAATCTAGGAATTTGGGACGGGTCGTTACAACTGACGTGGGCGAAAGGAAATTGACTAAATCTGAATTGGTGGAATTGACAACAGAGAAAGTCAAACTCATCAGAGATAGACTCAAGGCAGCCCAAGATAGGCAAAAGAGCTATGTGGACCGTCGGATTAAAGATATTGAGTTTGCGGTTGGAGATTGGGTATTTCTGAAGCTATCTCCTTGGAAAGGTATAGTGCGGTTTAGTAGGCGAGGGAAATTGAGCCCCCGTTTCATCGGGCCATACGAGATTGTTGAAAGGATCGATCAGGTTGCATACAGATTAGCACTACCTTTAGAACTTTCTAAGGTCCACGATGTATTTCACGTGTCGATGCTACGGAAGTATGTGTATGATGCCTCTCATGCACTAGAAGAACAACCCATTGAACTCAGAGAAGACTTAAGCTTTAAAGAACAGACCGTACAGATTTTGGATCGAAAAGATAAGGTACTTCATTGGAAGACTATCCCCCTAGTAAAAGTCCCCTGGAGAAATCAGAATGTGGAGGAAGCCACATGGGAACCCGAGGCACAAATGCGAGAGTAGTATCCATACTTGTTTCCTTAAAATTTCAGGACGAAATTTCTTAAGGGGGGGAGGTTGTAACGCCCCGGAAATTCGAAGGATGTAAATTTGTAAAATAATAAATGAAATGACGTTTTTACCCTTGTGAATAGTATGGTCAAATTGTTGACTTTTTGTTTGACAGGTTGAATGGACGTTGGTCGATGACTGTGACGTAGTTCAGAACGTCACGAGTCCATAGACAGGTGGCACGTCCGATTCCGACGATCAGGGAAGAAGTTATGACGTTCGGAAGATCAAGGGCATTTCCGTAATTAAGTCGAAAAGGGGAAATTGTTGACTTTTCAAACGACATGGAATTTTCACGTGATTCGATGACCGTTAGGAAGGTCTTGATGCCCGGAGTACAACGACAGGCGGCACACTGAAAACGGACCTCGGACGGATGAGTTACGGTTCTAGAACAAGGAAGGGCATTTTGGTAATTTTGTGAAGGAAGGGCAAATTGGTAATTTTAAGGCTGCAGTTTGAAACAGTCGTTGTGGGTTGTTGTGTGAATTGTTTAATCTGTTCAGTGAATTGTTTGACCTTGTTAGTGACATTGGGGGGAGTTGTTTAACATTGAGAAAGGCTGAGGGGAACACAAGCAGGTGGGATTGCAACAGAGACAGAGCACGGGCACCATTGTTTTTTCGTTTGGGCTGGTTGCGAGAAACATAGCCATAGAGAGTCGGAGAGATTCCCACGTTCTGCTGGGTTGGACGGTTTGATTACAGAGAGTTAGAGTGAGTTGAGAGGATCATTTTGGAGAGGAAATGACTGAGAACTTGAGAGAAAACAGAATCGGGGAAAAACTGGAAAATTGAAGGGAAATTTCGAAAATTAATTTGTGAGTCGAGAGGAGCTAAACAGAGGTTAGAAATAGTCTTCTGGGTTCATTTCGAACTCAACCATACAAAAATCGAAGGAAGTTGATCACAGTTTGGCCTAGAACTGAAGTTCCAGTTTCTGGAAAATTTCAAGGTTGAGGACGACTACCTACAGGTAAGGGTTTGTGAAATTGGTTACGGTTTAATGTTTGTTTAAGTCTTACAAAGCTTCTGCGTCAATTAATTAGAAAACAAAGTTGATTTGAGTAAGTTTCGAAAGTCAACCCGTTTGTTTGATCATGAGTGAAATGATCCATTTAGGGCTTGTTGTAGGTAATTAATAAGGGAGAACCTAAATTAATACTTAATGGAAGGATTTTAGTGGAAAAAGTAAAGGAATTAAGCTGGAATTGTTAGAGATTTAACCGGGTCGAGTCGCGGGTCTATAACCCGTTTAGCAGGGTTTCGGGTGAAGAAGACGACACTGTAGCTCACTGTACAGGGAGCGTGGCTTTCACGCGCAGCCCTTTTGGGCGGTGCGTGAGGGCCCGTGAGGCCATATCTCCGGTCACGGTCAACATGTGATTTGATCCTTTCAGTGTAACGGACATTTTGAGTTAAATTTCGAGTCGATCGGACGTTTTTCGGGATAGTTTCGAGAGTTCGAAGGTTTACGATTTTATTTTAATTACGCCGAAAAATCCTAAAAAATTAGAGAAATTAATGTAAGCTTATTGGAAGTGTTTGTGACCCAAATTGTGATCTTTGACAGGCTAGAACATTCCCGAGGCAACCGAGGAGCGTACGGGATGCGATTGACGCGTTTGAACTTGTGAGTGGACTTTTGATTTCTAATCGAGCATGCATAACTGTTTTTACTCCCTTGTTTTATGTTTCTATATATGTTTTTATGATTACATTTATGATATTTCTGCCTTACGTGAATGCACACTTTTCGATGTGATATATCGTATTTTTACGTATTTCGAGACTATGGTTTCTCCGATACTTTGAGGATGGTTTGATGAGTGATTTTATACGATTTGTGCATATTACATTTTAATGATGATTTGATTATGATTTGTGAGTAAGATTCGGAATTTGAACGTGAAATGCGGACATAAGTCTTGTTTTGATAAAATGTGATTTCGAGTTAGTTTTGGAATTTGGATCACGATGGATCCTAAATTTGTTATGATTTACACGTGATTTTGGGTTTAAAGACCCAGTACGATTGCTGGATTTGGTTTTGGGTTTAAAGACCCGATTAATTGATGACGGGGGCGGGCCCGGATTGGGTTTAAAGACCCGGATTGAGTTTAAGACTCAGGAGTTTAAAGACTCGGTTACTGTGATGTCCCCCGAGGCCTTGATTGTGTTTTGAGTTTAAAGACTCGGATGGATCCAGCAGTTTGATTTGTTGATGTTACATTCTGTTTTACATGGTTTTATGGCTATTTACTGTAACGGTTTCTATATGATTCGTAAAAGTGTTTTCGAATACTTCGTTATGCATGCGTGTTGTAAAACTGGAGGGTGAACCTTGATTTCATTGAACTGTTTTCTGGAACTATTTGTTTTAGTCCACTCACATTTTTCTGTTTTAATACCCTCCAGGTCGTGGTACAAGTTTTGGGGGCTAACGCAGAGGTAGAGGCATAAAGTTTTCCCGTTGCGGTGTAGTTAGTTCACAGAGTAGGGTTTTATCCTTATCTTGTTTTGTAACCATGCTCTGTGATACTGTTGATTGGTTGTATCGTTCTTTCTCCCTGGTCTGACAGTTTGTGTAATGTATTATCATTTGGTTATTTTGGTTGTTTGTGTGCAATTGTCAGACGGGAGCAGGATTCTCCCCAGTTATCGAGGCGATAATCCGGGCGGGTCCTGTCAATTTCACTATCAGTAATGTTTTACCTTAAGTCATAGTCATATGTATGAAAACATATATATATATATATATATATTAATTTACCTACTATATATCCAATTTTTTTTCCATAATCATACGTAAAAATATATATAATTTCATGTAAATGCTATATAAAGTGATAAGCGCATATGTACTTAGAAAATAAAAATTTGTTAACCTTTCTATATAACTATGTACCTAAAAAACCAAATTACATTAATACTCTAACTTATTATATAGGAAAACATGCTCAGTGAACCTTTGAACAATAGTAATATAATCGACTTAAAAAAGAAGGAAAAAGAATACCCAAAATTTAAATGATACCGAAAACTAGAAAAGTGAGAATAATTGACAATATTCAGCAAGTTGAACAAGTGGACGAAAAGAGAAAATAAATTTAGAACTTGAACGAGTCTCCGGAACATGGAAGAACATAATGAGGAAAAAAATGTAAGAACATGAATAACCACTGGTTTTTCCCAACTTCAATCCAATTCTACAGCTGAAGCTACATTTAAAAGAAGATATAATCATATAATTACTTATATTATTATGGGATTAAATTAAAGTCAAATACTAAATTCGAACATTTTTAACACTGTACCTCATCAAATTAAGAATTAATATTTTTATTTTTAAATTCCCATTAAACTAACCCAAATTAAGTTAACTCCAAACGTTGCACCTCCTCCTTTGCGTTCCTTTATCTCCCCCTGTGTCTAAAACTCAGAACTACAAATTGAACCAAAAAAATCCATGAAAAATTTCTGGATTAAAATGGAAAATAAAAAATTGAAACTAACTCCATGAAATTGTCTCCATCTTCATCTCTTTTTCATTTAAGTGAGAATCGGTCATATTATGATCAAAATTTCATTCAAGCATAATATCAAACACGTATAGTGCATCATGTATCACATTGCTTATCACCCAAATTCACCCAAATTAGGAATTAAAAAATGGATCTATTGGGAAATTAATGTAGTATCATATGTCAAATAATGTTAAAAAAAAAATTATAAAATAAAAAAAAGTTACAGAAGATAATAAGAAAATTATGCATTGTAAATAAAAAGAATCCAATATATTTATTACGATCTATAATAAATATTCAAAAATAAAACAATTATATATTTAAAAAAGTCGAGTGAAGGCCGAGGAGAGGACCCCCTAGGCCCCTAGTAGCTCCGCTAGTGCCAACAAAGACCATTTTCGACGGTTACAATAAGATTAGTGAAGTATTGATGTACGGAGAATAAAATCTCTAAGTTGCTCATTGGTCATGTTGTTAGAGCCCCATTCTAACGGTCTCTTATTTCTTAATCATCTAAGCTCCATCTAGACAATAAACCTCTATCCGGGGCGCCATGGAAATTTGGGTCATAAAGAGGCTCATTTTTTTTTCCTTTAATATTTTTCAAATATAAAAGAAGTTTAAATAAAATATAAATATATTATTTATATTCTGGAAATGGCCAGCATTGGGGTCCCTCGAAATGGCAAGTATAGTGTAGGTTAAGGTTACCGAGTGGCCCTTAATTTTTCGGAGGCATCTCATGCTGTTGGGGTGAGTGGTAAAGGGTTAATTTTATTCTGGAAGCAGGTTTAGTGTATGAATGTCCCTAATAATTCATCTTATTTGTTTGGAGTGCCTGGCATAATATATTGCCTACGGCCCTAAATTTGTATCACAAAAGTTAATCCACTCACTGGTGTGTTCAAGATGTGGTAAAGAGGTTATGAATATTCTTCATGCCGTGTGGTACTCTAAAAAGAGTAGGAAATTTTGGCAATATTTTCCCTGCGCTTTCAAGTTCAAATCTAGGACCTTTGCTGATTTTAAGGGCTGATTTGGGTTATTAGAAAAGTTGGAACTTGAAAAATAATGCGATCCATGGTAAACCTGTGGATGAGTTTGTTGTATTGGCTGAGAAAATAATGAATGGCCACAGTGACGGGGCTAAGGCTTGGGCTGGAAGGGCTACGGCCCTTCCCACTCAAGCTTGCTCCCTTATATATTTATAAGCTAGCTCATTCCAATACTAATTTATAATCTATCTTAGTTTTATTAAGTAGCTCATTTCAGTTTTATTTGTAGCCTAATTATGATTTTTATTGTATTTTTTTCTTCTTCTTACTATCAAGCTTTTATTTATGTATATAGATGCATTTAAGAGTAAAACTCATTACGCCCTTCTAATTAAAGATATATTTTTATGTTTATTAATTAAATTCACTTGTACCGGCGAGTTTTTTCAAAATCCAGTATACAAGTTTAGCTCATCCAAAATTTGGATTCAGGAACCGTCACTGAATGGCCACCAACAGTTTCGAATCATATCTGGTACTCCAACTGTGTCATGCCCACGGTCTCAGGTGAGATGGATAAAAACAGGTCTTAATTAGTTCAAATTGAACCGTAATGGTGATGTTGGGAGGGCTGATATTAAACATGGCATGAGAGGTCTAATTAGGTACCATGAAGATCGCTATATATATTTCTGGTTTGGGTTGGCTGTTCCACCGTGGCTATCCCCTAAAGCTGTGTAAGTGTTGGTTGTGTGTAAGTGTCTCCTTCTGGTGCAAAGGTCGGAGTTCAGAGGTGTGATAATGGAGGTAGAGCAAAATAGGTTGTTGAGTTGATAAATGGGGATAATGGTTGATGGCCTACGATAAGTGTACTTTTGTGGGATGTTATTTGGATGCTCAAACAGTTTGATATTGCGGAAGTCAGCTTTCACCATTGAAAGACCAACAAAGCAACCCATGAATTGGCTCAATTTGGGCTGCGTCATCAGCTACCCGACTATGGTGGGATGTAGCGCCGCCGTGATTGGAGGCTTAACCACTGCCTGATATGGAGTAGATGAGGATATATGTTGTCCCGTGTGCAGTGGCGGACCCAGAATTCTTTTTTGAGGGGGTAAACCGTAAATGACGATAATCCTTTATTAGCATTCTAAAAAATTTATCTTGCAATTATTCAGATTAAAAAATAGATGAGTCTGGAGATTGTTTAGAAATTTTTGAAATTAAAATTAGAGATTATTTCATTTGATTGAGTTTTATGATTATATTAATGCCATCGAATGAAAATTAGAGTCGATAAGAATTTTTTTATAAGCAATTTTTGATGAATTTTGAGTTACAAAAGTATATTTATCAATATTAATAAGCATAAAATACCATCTTGATACTGTATTTTGGTATAAATTTTATTTTGGCTGCTTTGTTTAGAGGACTTCTTTGATCGAAAGCCTAAATGGCAAGTCACAAGCCGACCTACTAGGCAAGCTAGTTTATGCGCTTGCTTACTCGATATTATGTTTTAGACGGGAAGCTTTAGAAAGTTTAATCTTCGGACTAATATCATAGTGGAGAATGATTTGTCTAATTTATGCAGTGTGTTTCTAAATATACTTTAAATAATTTCTATTTATTCTTGTTAAAATAATTACTAAATATTCAATAATCTATTTAGAATTATAAAAACATTATTACTATTAAAATGATTTGTTAATTATTAAAAAAATTAAATGAAAAAGAAAAAAATACATATAATGTACTGTTATTGTTTAGTTTAATTATAATGTCCAAGTGACATTTATGTAGTATTTGTTTCAATTTTCTCTTGACACATATATGGAGATGAATCAACTTCGGATGATAACCTAAGTATAAATTCTAAAATTCAAGTAAAGTAAGTTAGCTACTGCAAATTTTCTTCCTTTTATTGTTCTCTGCTTCCTTCTTTGCTCTGCTTGCTCTCTGACACATCAATAACCTCCCTGATTCTTCTCCCTACGTCTTCATCTAAAAAAATAACATCCTAATTCAGAGTCACCGCAACCATAATACTCAGACTTTTTTCTGTCTCTCTTATATGTTGTTCTTTCCCATAAGAAAATAAAGAACGGGATAAGAAGCCCCCCTCATTCTTCTCCCTTTGTCTTCATCTTAAAAAAATAACATTTTAATTCAGAGTCATCATCACCACAATACCCAGACTTTTTCTGTCTCTCTTATATGTTGTTCTTTCCCATAAGAAAATAAAGAATAGGATAAGAAGCCTCCCTGATTCTTCTCCCTTCGTCTTCATTTAAAAAAAAATACATCCTAATTCAAAGTCACCTTCACCACAATACCCATACTATTTCTGTCTTTCTTATCTATTGTTCTTTTCCATAAGAAAATAAAGAACGGGATAAGGAACCCCAAGGCAAAGTAAGTCCAACCATATCCATCATTCAAGCATTTTAATTTCCCTTTCCCTTGAATTTTCCCACTCCTAAAGCTGGATCATGGAGAAGAGAAAAGTTGTTTGTTTTTTGTTGTAGTGAGGAGGAGCCTAACTTCAACTTTTTAAATTTTTGTCCACTAAAATCAATTTTATAGATGAATTTTCTAACATACCTAAAGGCAAGCTTTTTAGGACTGGAGGGTCAATTTCCAACCTCTATATTCAATATTCTAATGATGGGAGGGGGGTCATCTCTTGGCCTAAGGTGGATCCCCCACTGATTATACGCGACGAATAATCTTTGTATTACCCGACGAATATCTCGTTCAGTGGGTATCTACCGAATTATTTTTAATTATTGTTCAAAACAATACCCGACGAATTTTAGACTGCAACCCGACGAATTTCAAGATTTGGTGGATACCCACTAAAACCGTCTAAGTGTGGAAAATAGTGTCCAGCCACAAACGCCAAAAACTAAACTGAGTTAAACAAACGCCAAGAGATGACCCAAGAACTAAACTGAGTTAAACAAACGCCAAAAACTAAAAAGTAAACTCTATCAATGAATTCCTTCTTTAGCTTCATAAAAATATAAATATATTATTTGAACAGGTAACAAACAAAAGTAGTTTATAAACAACAAGAACTTCAGTAGAAGTAGTATAACTTGCCAAACGAAACTAGTAGTACTATAAGCTTGAATAGTTGAATCCCTAATGATAACTAGCAGAAATTAGGGTGATTTGAATTTTAAACACTTTGCTCGGTTTATTTTGGCCGGAACAAAAGCTTTTAGTAACAGGCCCAGCTCACCGTCTTCCTTTTCCTCAAGGCCACCGCAAAGTTCACTAGTTCTGTTTAACAAAAAAAAAAAGTTCGCTAGTTCTGCGATCTCAACCACAAATTTTACAACCAAGTAAAGAGGAAACTTCACTCAAACTGTTCAAATGCTGAGAACCGTTTCTCTCTCACGGAGTCTTCTGAGGTCATCCCCCGAAGCCCGAACCCATCTATGTTCCAACCCGGTCCAGACCCCATTATCACCTACTACCCCTTCCATTTTGATTTCCTACGCTTTCCACTCGTCGTCATCGAAGCAAGAAAAGGACGAAAGAGGCGACGATGCGGGTTCACATTTCAACAGGGACCCAGAAATCCCTCCTAGGATGTTCGTCGTCCAGCCCTGAATTCGTCCCGATACTTTCTTGCAGGCCAAGCTCAACGAAGCTCTCTGCCTCGCCAACTCCCTTGAAGAACAGCGCGATGGCTACTTCGATGTCGATTTTTTCGATAAGGAAATACCTCCCCACGTTGTCGTTCAAAACCCGATTGTCAGACGTCAAACTCAGGCAGGTAAGTTTTTCTTTCATTTTTCAATTTCTAAGAAGTAAAATTTTTCCCCATTTGATTATCTTTTGTGATTGTAACTCGAACTGGATCTTGAAATAACCACGATTAGGCATTTTGCAGATACTTATTTTAGAAAAGGGACTTTGGACGCTGTTAAGTCCATCTGAATGCTCTGGAGGAAAAGGAAAGAAGAGCTTTTTTTTTTCCTTCTCTCTCCTCATCAGTACCGCCTTAACTGAATCCATGTGAATTTCAAATTCGTGTAATTTCAACAGGGTGAAGTGGATGTTATATTTGTGAATACAATTCTGTCTGGGATTCAGCAGAGGAATTTGGAGGCAAGTAATTTAGTGCTTATGTGCCCAGTGAAGATTATATCTAGAAAATTAGAAAGTGGTATTGATTTTTGTTGTTGCTGTTTCGAATGGCAGCAAATTTTGGGAAAGCCAGTGCTTGACCGTGTGGGTCTTATAATCGAGATATTCAATGCTCATGCCTGCACGAAGGAAGGCAAGCTGCAGGTACTAGTTTAGTTTTATCTTTGGTGAAGGTGGTTGTGTATTAATGAACAGCTTTGAAGGACTATTTATGGGCCTTTTTTATTATTTTATTTTTATTTTTTCAGGCTGAATTAGCTGCTCTAATGTATAAGAAAACAAGACTAGTACGATTGCGTGGCAAAGCTGGACGGTCGACTTTTGGAATGGATGGAGAAGCTGAAGTTGTTAAGGGTAATGTATTGTCTAACTCCTGAAAGTTATATGCACTAGGGATTTTCATGGGGCTTTTATGGTACATGAGTACTTAGAGAAAATGTTTACTGAATAGGTGTTAATTGCAGGAGAGGAAGTGGGGGACGTGGATTCATTAGTGGTGCAGGAGAAACTGAACTTCAGCTTCAACGAAGAAGGTTCATTCCATGATTCCAATATCTTATGTTAATCTTTATTTTATGTGCTCCATTAAGGGACCCTTGGCTGCAAGTGGCTGTTTCTTTGAGTTCATGAACAAAAAGTACTAGTTTTTGATAACTGCAGTGCAGATAAGTGTCTCCTACCAAAATATCATGTCATTTGTTATTTCAGCTGATTCATCTCAAACGGTGTTTGTCCTGTATCAGCCACTGGACTTCCTACTAATTACAACTTCTACTTTTTCTGTGATTAGTTTCTTTCTGTTGTTCTTTTTCCTAGATAAAGTTCAAAGTTGAGTAAGTAGAAGCATTAATGAGTCATATTGAACTAGGTTTGTCTCATTGCTTACTGTTACTCAATAATTGATGAGATAAAAATACTTGATTAGTAATTTTGTTTATGGTGTATCTCATTTACATATTTTTACCTACTTAATTGCACTATAATCTCAGAATTTCAGACCGGAGGAGAAGTCTACTGTTGCAAATTCAAGAGGTTCGACGCACTCGATCTGTGCACCGTGCTGGTCGGAAAAATCACGGAGGCTCTTATGGTGAAGGTTTACCTACTGTTGCTGTTGTTGGGTATACAAATGCTGTATGTGATCTAATGTTTTTCCTTTGGTTCTTGTTATTTTTACAGAAATTGTCCAAACATTTAATTCCTCACTTCTTGTGATAGGGGAAATCTACACTAGTTAGTGCCATCTCAAATAGTGATCTGTACAGTGATTCTCGGTAATATATTCCCTGCATACAACATGCCATTTTGATCTGTAAACCATATGTTATGTAAGCCTTGATGTTGGCTTTTCATATCTTGATGATAATGTACTATTTTCACAGATTATTTGCTACAGTTGATCCTAAATTGAGAAGTGTTGTTCTTCCTTCAGGGTATATGACCTGCAATGATAACTATTTTGCTTTTAGTATTTGAAATTTTGATAATGGATTTTTTTTTTGGATGATTTCCTAGAGGTTGTTTTTCACTTATTGTGAATTCTAATGTTCAGGAAGAAAGTGCTTGTTAGTGACACTGTAGGATTTATATCAGATTTGCCAGTGCAGGTATATGGAAAGCTTGTTCAAACTATTTTCCTCATTTAATGTCTTATTGCTAATCCTGTACATCACTTACACAATCATCTTTGTAGTTAGTGGAAGCGTTCCATGCAACTTTAGAAGAAGTTGTGGAAGCTGATCTGCTTGTGGTATGTCTAATTACTTGTCTTTTCATTGGGGAAGCAGGGTCCATTCTTCAAGTTTTTCAACATGTAATTGTGAACTAGATTTTATGATACACAATACATTGTGATAAAACCAACATCCTGCTATTGATGTCTTGAAATGGCAGAGTTAAAAATTTCTGGTGTGGATTTTGAACTAGTTCTCAACTTGGTGTATAACTTGACACATTTAATACATAATTCTGTATCCATGCAGCATGTGTTGGATTGTACTGCTCCCAATCTTAATGAGCACCGATCAACTGTATTGCAAGTTCTTGAGCAAATCGGTGTAGCCAAGGAAAAGCTTGAAAACATGATTGAAGTTTGGAATAAGGTATTTCGAGTCTCTCCACTTGTACACTATCCCAAATATAATGAAATTTAAGAAGAGCATTGATGGAGTAATCTGTATTCTTTTGGAATTCCTTAGATTGACTATGAGGAGGAAGGAGATTTTGATGAGCGTCTTGATGACAGTGAAGATGGCGAGGCTAAAAGTTTGGCAGGAGAAGACGATATGGAATCTGAGCTCTTATCTGAAAATGATGCGGCTGATGAGAACCTCGAAGCAATGGATGACGAAGATGGTGACTACTCTGATGATTGGTTTGCATCAGAAGATGCGGAAGATCCTTGGGGTGAGGGTGGTTCCCGTATGAGCTTGAAGACTATGGATGACAAAGACGGTGATCACTGTAATGGTTGGTTGGCATCAGAAGATACCAAAGATCCTTGGGGTGAAGGCGTGTCTTGTACTGGCTTGAAGACTATGGAAGAGCAACAAAGTGAGGGTCCTCAAGACTGGAGAACTGAAAAGAAATTGCACTCACAAGGTCAGTCTGGCCCACATGTTAGAACATCTGCCTTGATGGGAGTTGGACTGCAAGAACTGTTGGAGCTCATTGATGAGAAGCTGAAGAAGGCAACACAGGCAAATGTTGTGGAAAGGGTTGCTTTTGATTGGAAATGGAGACCCCCTCAGACGGAGGAGGCCAGCGTAGCAGTTGAACATTGATAATTGAAGATCCTTCATTTGTGCTGCCTTTGAGCAAAGATGTAGACTATATAGTTGGAAGGCCCTTTTACATAGGTAATCTGAAAATTGAAGAAGAATTCCTCAGGAAGGGATGTTGGTCTGATTGGATATGTTAAGAAAGGGACCATGAAGGTATTCAAGCATTTCAAGTGCCCACGTTTTCTACACGCATGGTTTGGTAATGTTTCCCTTGGAAAGATATAATCTTGGGTACTTATTTTTCATTTTTAAATCACATTAGGCTGTGTTCTTTTGTACCAAAATTTTTTGAAAGAAAAATATTTAAATGGTGATGGAAGAGTGGTAAGAATTGTATTATATGAATGAAAGCTGGCGATCCAAACTTTTGGAGCCCTAGGATATGAATATATATGCGACCTCCATTCACATATTTGGATTGGCTCAACTTTTAACTCCCAATTTATTTGGCTTCAAAATGCTTTTAATGGAATGAAAATTTAAAATAAGTGAGATATAAGACAATACAAAAAATATTTTAATAAAGGCAGAAAATTTTCAAGGATAACAGAAATTTAGAAATGCTTCAAATTATTAGGCAAATGAATTTTTGAAAAATTTAAAGTGTAACGGAAATTTAAAATTGCTTCAAATTATCTGGAAAATTGATTTCAAAAGGATTTCGAGATTTGAAGAGAGGATTCACTTCAGCTTTTAACCTTACTCTAAATCATTAGGTAATGAATTTATGGATTTGAGGAGAGGTCACAGTTTAGTTTTTACTCTTGCTGCGGTATTTCAGTCTAAAATTTCAAATCGATTGCTAACTCAAGAATTTTGAGACTAGATTTCTGACTTTGTGGCTGAGATTGCACGAATATTAGAATAAATATACTATTTATAGACAAAATAAATTAATTTCTAACTATTTTTTTCTAAGCTATTCATTGAAATTTTCGGAACTCCTTCCAACTTCATTTGAAAGATGAAAATGAAAAACGCAAAGACCCATTTGGAATTTGATCGCTTCAGAATTAATACCTTGTTGGTTCAAGAAAAAGAGTTTTAGCTCGACGTCTGAGTTGTCACAACACTAGTCTTAGAAAAATAAGGTTTACCTCGACATCTGAGACTACCCATCATAATACAAGTAACCAAGGAAGGTTGCTCACAATACAAACAGTTCACATCACAAGGCACAAATATCGAGACATCACATATATGTAACTGATATCATATCTAAAACCAAATCCAACATCCAGTATAAATCCAATACGTGCAAATTTCTCGTAAAACGTGCATTGAAACAATTTCCGTAATAATACCAAAAATCACATGAAATCATACTAAATTAAACATCATCAAAATCACCTAGAAAACATTTAAATTAATGGAATATGCATGCATAATAGTTTAAAGAAAAGAAAAGTCTACTCACACAACGCCCACACAGTCCATTACGGATTACTCACACAACGCCCACACAGTCCATTACGGATTGCACACCTTTCCATAATTCTAGAGATCTTTCCTGCCTATCACCAATCAATTTTTAAGGTCACTACCAATCCCAATAAACTCGTATTTTAATCCCTCCAATTTTTGGGATTTTAAGCGGATTTAAAATAAAAATTAAACTTTAGGACAATCAAAATTGCCCCTGAAATGATGTCTGATCATCTCGAAAACCATACCAATAGACTCATAACATCAAATACATAAACTTTCATGTTGGCCGAATTCCTAGAAGGTGGCCTTACGCACTTGCAGTTGTAGATACAGGCTCAGTCACCTGTAACCTTGAGCGGGTCTGAAATTATGGGTCGTCCAACCCGAAAACCTGATCTGGCCATATCTTCTTTGATTTTCACTACTGGGACGTCATGTTCCAAGTTTCCTAGCCCAAAAATAAAAACCCAACATTTCCTTGTTTTGGTTCACTGTTTTCATGCTGGTTTCTTCCTTTCTTCCTTCCTCTTCTTCTCCCCTGGTTCTCTCTCTCATCTCTCTAGTTTTCCTCTCTGTTTTCTTCACGGTTATGTGGTTGGTGGTTTTTTACCTCTTCGGTTTCTACTCACTGAAACCATCCATACCCCAAACTTCATATATGTGTATGTGTGTGTGTGTGTGTGTGTGTGTGTGTGTGTAGGTCGGTGGAAAATTAGGGAGGGAGAATAATAGACCCCTCTAGACACATGTCAACATCACATATAATTATCATGTAAAATTGTAAAATTACCAAATTACTCTTTATGCCAAAATTATCAAAATACCCTTAACTGTCTTTGACCCGTATTAAAACCATTCAACCTTCGATTTTAGCATACTACCTGTCTATGGACTCTAGACACTGAGACCTACATGACGGTACTCATGAATCATCCAAAAAGTCTACAGGTCAAGAAGTCAACATTTGACCATTTAGGGGCAAAACTGTCTTTTTATCTTTCTCGAATTTATGGGTCGTTACAGAATGGATGAGATAAGGGGAGGAAAAATATATAAAAAATACTCTAGAGTATCCTAGAATAGCCCACGTGTGAAATTACCAAAATACCCTTTATACCAAAATTACCACCCAATCTCTTTTGCCTTTGCTGAATCAAAGATTGAACTCGTCGCGAAAAGTCCTCACAATTCCTGCAAACAGCAAACAATTAGCTATCGTTGCTTCGATCGATTTACCCGGGGGGTTGTTCGACCAAGAACACTCCGATGCTTAAGTTAGCTTTGAGAGAGGAAAAGGATATACTTCGAAACGAAGAATCAACGTACCTTGGAAATGAAATGTGCCTTGCTATTTATAGGAAAATCTTGGGAGCCTTGGAGCGTTCTGATTGGTCGGTTGAATATTTAATTAATAAAAAATATATTATTAATTAAATATACTATTTAATAATTGTAATGATGGTTCATCATGATAGTAATGACAATTATTGTATTTTAATATCAATATTAATTATCCATTATTAAGAATAACGACAATTAATTCTCGGGGAGAATATTGATATTACGGAGATTTTAACCCCATCAAATAACGTATTTAACTGGTAAATAGATTATTTAATATGCGGGTGTTTTAAAATGATCAGCGTTATTGCCAGGGACAATTTAGTCATTGTTGGGAATTACATGCCACGTGGCAGCTCCATAATTTTTGGATGATTTTGGGTTCCACAGATGCCCCCACATCGATTCGGAATTCAGGGAATCCGAAGGGATGTACATTTTTTGGAATCTTGTTTTATCGGGTTTACCGGTTACTGCTGAGTAGGTCCCGAGGCGCTGAATCCGCAGACAGGCGGCATGCGTCAATCGGAGATCGGATGCGAAAGTTATAGGTCTGCGAAGGCGGGGTGTAACGATCCGTCCCTAGTATCGGGATGAAATATTAATTAATTATGATTTAGAATGACTAATCTGGGATTAGTGGAGTGAATCAGACGAAATGTGCAAAATGACCGTTTTGCCCCTAGGCGTGGGAAAAATATTGACTTTTAGTTCGGACGGTCAAATGGACTTTGACTGATGGCTATGACGTAGTTTGGGACGTCACGAGTTCATAGGCAGGTGGCACGTTTGATTTCGACATTCGAGGAAGAAGTTACGACGTTCGGAAGTCGAGGGGTATTTTGGTAAATTTGAAAGGTAAGGGCGAAATGTTGACTTTTGACCCGGGAGGTTCAAAGGACAGGGGCCAAGGACCGTTACGTAAGTCAAGTCGATACGAATCCATAGACAGGCGGCATGCCGAAATCGGAGATTCGTCGACGAAGTTGTGGTCACGGGGACGAAAACGATTAACCGAACAAACTGGGATTTCGATTGAAATAATATTAAATTATGAATAGTGACTGTTGATTGTGAACACTTGGATGAGTGACGAGTGTCACCCATCCCTTGATTTAAGGACCCTTAAAATGTGCTCCATGTTTCATGGAAAACATCATCATCATGTCTTAATCATGTTTTAATCCATGTTTCATGGAAAACATCATCATCATGTTTTAATTATTTTTTAATCCATCTCTAATCCTATTTAAACACCATTAATCTTCATCTTCAATCCGTGAACAACAAAGGTTTAGACTGTTCTTGAGAGTGAGAAATTGAGTGTTTGTTAGTACTGATTTAACTGAAGGAAAACACGGGGACAGAGGGTGAGAAGTGAATCCAGAATCAAAATTTTTTGAATTTTGGGGGAAAAATTCGAATTCAGAGTTGCGACCTCCGTGGATCAAAATTGAGGCTTGATTAAGTCTCCTGGGATCATTTCGAACCGATCCACAGCAAAAACGAAGAGAATTGGGGCCGCACTGAGCAAGAACAAAAGCTCCATTCCCTTCTCAAAATCGAGCTTGGGTTCGTGTAGTTGGAGGTAAGTAACTACGAAATTGATTATGTAAAAACGTTTATTTTACTCTCACGATGCTTTCTGTGTGAATTAATTTGGAAAACAGGGACGAATTGGGTGAACCCGATCACGAAACCCGTTTGAAAGTTCATCGTGGGATTGTTGGATTTTGGTTGTAATTTAAGTAATTAAATGTACAGAACCTAAATTAAGATGGTTTAGATGAAAACAGTTTAAAGAACGGAAGAAATCAAGGTCGAATTGATGGAGATTTTTTCGGGTCTGATCGCGGGTACACGACCCGTTTAACAGAGAAACGGGTTGTAGGGACGACACTGTTCATCACGCACTGTAGCAAATCACTGTTCACCGCGCAATGTAGTAAAACACTGTCTACCGCGCTCTGTAGCAAATCACTGTTCACCTCGCACTGTAGCAAATCATTGTTCATCGAAGGTTTAGGTTATGTTTTAAATTAATATTTAATTCCTAAAAAATTGTAGGAATTTGATATGATACTCATAGAGTCATTATTGACCTTTCATGATGTTTTTGGACAGGATTCGAGATTCCTGGAAAGCGTCGGAAATTACGGAAACGCTTGCAGCTTAGAAAGCGAGCGGTTTGGACGATGCGTGCGAGCATTGGTAGGTTGGCTCACATTCAATGTGACTCTTGCTAGTACCACAAAATGCTTGCTACATGTCAAGAGTCCGTCGAAGGTGTTTAGAAGCTTTGTTGGAGCGGGTGTACAACCAGTGCCACGTGGTGGGCGGAGTTTGGCTGAACAGTCGACGGGGACTTGGCGGTGACTGTGTGCACTTGCAGACGTGACTAGTGAGCATCGGTAGGCTGGATCACATTCACCGTGACTCTTGCTAGTACCACAAATATGTTCGCTATGCGTCAAGGTGCCGAGAGGCCCAGTAAACTTGCTTTGTGGGAGTGTAGCGGTTTTCGTGACCTAAGTCCATTCCGAGGGAAATATATGGAGTTTGAGAAGCCTCAAGACTTCATGGAGTGGAAGGCTCGCAATCAAATTGCCTTTCCAAGCGACGTTCTAGTGGAGCTTGGCGATAGTCATGCCTCTCCAGACTTAAGGATGGCCTCGCACTTCCGCATGTTTGATGAGTTGTACAACGCGTTTGGAGGTCAGCCTGATCTCAAAAAGATTGACATGGCCCTTAAAATTCCTCCAGAGTCTCGGGACATGAGCCGGCTACTTTCTCCATTTAGAGATATGAATGGCGGGAGGCCTTCAGACCTCCTAATCAATGAGTGGTTGAGTGCTCCACTGCGCTTGAAAGAAACCGTTGTTCAGAAGAAGAACAATAAACAAGGACCTATTGGTTCTTTGGAGAAAAAAGCTTGTCGAGCAACTTCTTTCCTAACCCGACCGTTCTGGTCCCGCGAATGTGCCATCTTGATGCGAAGGGCTGCAGAAACGGAAAGTTATGTTGTCGATGTTCTTTGGAGAAAAAAGCATGCCGAGCAACTTCTTTCCTAACCCGACCGTTCTGGTCCCGCGAATGTGCCATCTTGACTCGAAGGGCTGCAGAAACGAAAAGTTATGTTGTCGATGTGAGATTACGATAACTTAAGAAAACTTAAGGTCCTAATTTCACATCGGAAGCCAAAGTGGGCGAGTTGGAGATGAGCTGTGCAGAGAGGATGCTGATAAAAAATGAGCGAGATACCGCTCGAGATGAGTTCTCTTTGCTGCGCAGAAATTTGCAGGACTCAGAAGGCTTAGATGCTTCGATGACGAAGGCTTGAATGGTTCGCAGGGCGAAGGCTCGGATGTTTCGCAAGGCGAAGGCTCTGATGCTTCGCAGGGCGAAGGCTTAGGTGTTTCGCATGGCGAAGGCTCTGATGCTTCGCAGGGCCAAGGCTTAAGTGCTTTGCATGGTGAATGCTTAGATGCTTCGCAGGGCGAAGGCTCAGATGCTTTGATGACGAAGGCTCGGATGCTTCGATGACGAAGGCTTAGGTGCTTCGCATGGCGAAGGCTTAGATGCTTCGCAGGGCGAAGGCTCGAATGCTTCGCAGGGCGAAGGCTCGAATGCTTCGATGACGAAGGCTTTTACACTAGAGAGAATAAGCTTTGAAAATTTTACATGGTGAACAAATCAATTTGTCAATCTCATTCCATTGATACTTGAATTTAGAAGACAACTTGAAAAGCAAAATTGGAAAGCTCCATAGAATTTTATGTCTCTAATGTTGACTTGCGTCTAGTTGATGCGGATCACCTTTGACGCTGGCTCATTTGGCTCTTTGTTCTCCATGTAATTTACAGTCTTCTTCTTGATGTAGTTTGTACAATGCCCCTCCTTCAGGAGATATCAGAGATATCTTTCGAAAGATATACATGTGCTGATATTGTGCCCATAACATTCATGATAGGCGCACCATTTGGTTTTATCAGCATTCTCTTGATTGCCCTTGACTGGCTCCGGTTTCTTAAACCATGACTTGTCCTTAATTTCATTGTGGATCTGATGGACTGGTAGAGATAGCTGCAAGTTAGGCTTCCCCATGACTGGCGTTTGGGAGTGTTGCCTCGCCTTGCGCTTGTTGAGCTTTCCCGTCGCAAACTTTCCATGGGGCTCATCCTCATTGGAGGCCTTTTCACTAGCCCCGACATGGTCCTGAATATGAGCGGCGTTCTTCTCGTCCTCCCAACTTGCATATCGCTTCACTAGCGAAAGTATTTTGGTGAGACTTCGCGCATTGCTCATGACGATATCCCCGTAAAGCTGGCTGTCTCGAGGGAGTCCTTGCTTGAATGCCATTGCTGCAACAAGGTCACTACAGCTGACAATGCGAGACTTCTCTTCACAAAATCTCCGTATGTATTGTCGCAGAGTATCTTTTGTTCTCTTTCAGACAGAGAAAAGATGGTCATCCTTCACCTCAATTGTCCGAAGTTGTGCGTATTCCCTCACAAATGCCAGGGCCAACTCTTCAAAGGACTCAATCGACCTCGGGGGGAGATGATTGAACCAAGTCATGGCTTGGCTTGAAGAGAAGCTTGAAAAACTTTGCACATAAGTGCATCGTTAGACTTATGGGGGACTATGACTCCTCGGTAATAATCAATGTGTTTTACCGAATCGGAGGTTCTTTTGAATGGAGTAAAGTTTGGCGTTGCGAACCTCTGAGGGAATGGCTACTCCTCGATATCCCTTACAAAGGGTGTAGATTGCTGTATTTGGCGACGTAGATCGTCCTCTAGATCGCCACCTCGCTGAGCACGAAGGTGCATGTCCAACATCTTTTGAACATCATTAGCCCGCAATGCACCTTACTGAGGCGATGAGTTCCGTTGTGACAGTCGTCGAGAACCTCCATGGGCCTCTTCCCTCGATCTCTGGGATCGCGTAGGGGAGTAGGCCTCATCTTCTCCTTCAGTGTCGTGGACAGATCGTCTTAGGTTTTCGTATAGAGCCTGCGGTTGCCACCTACTCCCATGTGAGCGCTGTGAGATCTCTACCCGTGAGGTTGCCCCAACCCTACCTCCTAGCCGTTCACGTACTAACGGCTTTAAGCGTTGTGGGCTTTTCGCTCGATGAGCGTGACTTTCTTCTCCAGAGTCTCTTAGGGAAGTATCCCGTGACATTGTTCGGCAGTGAACTGGTTCTTTCCCAGGACGTCTTTGAGCATGCTCTTGTTTTCCACGTGACGTGGAATGTCTGTCCTGCTCTTGGACTGGTCTCTCTGCTAGGAGTTGCTGTAAGAGCTCTGACTGAAGTTGAACTTGTTTGCTTAACCCTTCAACTTGCTGCGCCAAGTTGTCCTGGGGAGGTTGGTGACGACTTCTCCCTGAGATGTCATGACACCCGTCCAGAAAGTCCCTTAGGACCATGTTTGTTGTGGGCAGATCATGTCGTGATGCATTTCCCATCAACCTCTTGTTTGCTTGTTGTAAAGCCGAAGTTCCTTCCCCTATCGCGGGTACTTGGTTAGCTGGAGAGAGGAACGCTCCAAAACTGAAGGTTGACCTCCCTTCAAGTGTCTCCATGGGTGATTCTATGGACACACGCCTGGGTTGAGTTGGCCGCTTCTCCGGAGTTTCAATGCAAGCCTCATTCCTTGTCTGAGCCATTGAGGCAGAAACACCTTCTCCAGCCGAACGAACGGGTCGACGAACCTTAGCCATGCCGAATGGAAGAATTTCGAATTTGGAAAGCTGTTGATGGATAATTTGAACAACGTTCAGAATCTTCGAACAATGTCGATGAACGACGAACGAAGGAAGATGAACGATGAACAACGTTCAAAATCTTCGAACAATGTCGATGAACGACGAACGAAGAAAGATGAACGATGAACGAATTCTTGATGAGCGATGAACAACGTTCAAAATCTTCGAACAATGTCGATGAACGACGAACGAAGAAAGATGAATGATGAACAAATGAGAGAGCTTCTTATGAGTATTCCTCAATAGCTCTCAATGAAAGCACCAATTTTTGAATCAAAGATTGAACTCGTCGCGAAAAGTCCTCACAATTCCTGCAAACAGCAAACAATTAGCTATCGTTGCTTCGATCGATTTACCCGGGGGTTGTTCGACCAAGAACACTCTGATGCTTAAGTTAGCTTTGAGAGAGGAAAATAATATACTTCGAAACGAAGAATCAACGTACCTTGGAAATGAAATGTGCCTTGCTATTTATAGGAAAATCTTGGGAGCCTTGGAGCGTTCTGATTGGTCGATTGAATATTTAATTAATAAAAAATATATTATTAATTAAATATACTATTTAATAATTGTAATGATGGTTCATCATGATAGTAATGACAATTATTGTATTTTAATATCAATATTAATTATCCATTATTAAGAATAACGACAATTAATTCTCGGGGAGAATATTGATATTACGGAGATTTTAACCCCATCAAATAACGTATTTAATTGGTAAATAGATTATTTAATATGTGGGTGTTTTAAAATGATCAGCGTTATTGCCAGGGGTAATTTAGTCATTGTTGGGAATTACATGCCACGTGGCAGCTCCATAATTTTTGGATGATTTTGGGTTCCACAGCCTTGTATTGAATCCATTTGAATTCCGATTATGGCTTTCCACCTGTCCATACAGAGATCCAAAACTTTTGTAAAAGTTCTTAGGAAATGTTTAGAAAGTGTTCGGGTCAAAAAGTCAACATTTGACCTCATAGGGGCAAAATCTTCATTTCCCCTTTTTAATTTTCTAAATTCACTTCTCTCGAATTTTCGGGTCCTTACAACTTACCTCCTTAAAAAATTCCGTTCTCAAAATTTTAAATCACTAATATGGTGTTATGGTAAGGAATACAACATCAGTTCCCTATGAAGGATTGCTACTTGGGGTAGAATTGAGAACACTCCAACAGGTTCTCCTATTAGAGAATAAATTACGAGGAACAAATACAGTCTTATCTCCATACTCATATTGGACAATGTAGTGCCCCAAAGTTGATCAACTTATCTATTTAGACACAAACGACTCCAAAATCCCATATAATCTAACTAAATTGCACAAGTAACCTTGGGAACTGCACTAGATATCGTTCGTGTCACATTCAGAAACTTACCACAATAGTACCAAACATTGCTCATGAGCTAAATCACACCACCCCCTAACCTGGCTTAATCAATCATCATCCCAAGCAACAGTCATGACAATCAATGACACTATGCATAAGCCATTACTCTAAACATTATCTGAGTCAAGTTTGAGAACTACACCAACGCACCATCCGTACACATCTGGGAACTGAACGTAACACCATCTAGACAATAATATACCCTGGAAACTTCCAGAAGCACCATCCAGGTTACATCGTGCACTGCCAATAGGTAAACCACTCGGGATACGGAGTCTACTTGATGTTCGAGCGAAGAATGACTCAGGATACAGTGCATAGCTCGACGTCTAATTCATCAATACAATACCAATTTTAGGATACAAAGCCCAGCTCGACGTCTGCGACTACCAACTACTCAGAAATAACCTCAGGATCTACGGAGGCGAGCTCCGGATATTCGAGTCCCATATTCCAGAATCAGTGACGTCTAGGTGGCCATCCTAGGTTCTGGTTGTTCCCATCCGGAAGATTCCATATCACATCCCTCAGGATCTACAGAGCCGAGCTCTGAACGTTTGAATGCTAACTCAAATATCCTACCTAGGGAAATAGAGCCGTGCTCTGGACATCTGGGAACTAACCATGCCCAAGGATGGTTAGCCTATGCATATTAATTCATAAATAACAAGAGAATACACATTTGAAACATATATCCATTCCTTAAAAGATGAATCATCATTTCGAAATCCGGCCCTCTGCGCATGGTGGCCACACGCTTGCACATACCCTCCTTCAACCTTCATGATTTCACGTCCAAATTCTACTTTTTAATGTCAAATCTAATCTCTTCAATGCCAGAATAATATCTATAAACTCAGAACCACGAAAACTCACCTTAGTAACATGGTTGGATTTCTTTAGCTTTCGTTTATGGTTCCAGCACCTCGTAGCTCTTTACGTCCAAAACCATTTTGACAACTCACAACCAAAGTTTGGGTTCTCAGGTCTATCTTTAGGTCATCGGGTATAGGGGTGTGTTTCACTTCTCCACCTTATTTCTGGCGCTCCTCTGCATTAATGACTCTCCCTTCTCTTTCTCCTTCGTCTTCCTCCTCATCTCTCAGTTTTCTTTCTTTATTTCATTCTTTCTCCTTTTTTGGCCATCAACCATCGAACACCCTCCATGCATACACACACCCTTACATATAATGGGCTTAGTTGGTGGAATGGATGGGATAAGAGGAGGGAAAATAAATAAAGAATATTCTAGAGTATCCTAGAATATCCCACTTGTGAAATTACCAAAATACCCTTTGTACCAAAATTACCATAATGCCCCTAATATCTTTTGTCTTGTATCAAATCCATTCGAATTTCGATTCTGGCGTACCACCTGTTCATCGACTCAGAAATCTGAAACCTTTGTAAAAGTCCTCAGGAAATGTCTTGAAAGTGTCCAAGTAAAAAAGTTAATATTTGACCTCATAGGGGAATATCGTGATTTCCTCTTTTTCATTTTCTAAATTCACTTCTCTCGAATTTTCTAGTCCTTACAACTTAACTAGTATTTTGAAAGAGCGCAACTGATCAATCATATGGATACTGGTCTGTAGCTAACAAACAGGCACTTTAAATAATAGATAGATGGGTATACAACTGCCATCTTGACTCGAAAGCCATATCTCAAACTAACCCTCTCAGGGATGTCTGTCCATTCTTCAAAATCAATATCAAATAGGACATATTCGGGATTTATTATTTATAATAATCACATAATGTAACGACCCGTCCCGAATTCCAGGATTAGATTAGTGACTAATGAAAGATTAGTGAGATTAATCGGTGATTAGTTGAGCGAAATCGGACGGGCGGTGTAAAATGACCCTTATGCCCGTAGTCTTGGGTAAAATATTGACTTTTGACTCGGGGAGTCAAATGACAGGACCGCCCCCGAAGGGACATTGAAAACTGTTCCCGGTCCTGCTCCCGTTTGGAAAGTCTACTGAAATTTCCAATTTACCCTCAGTACTTGCCAAACCAGAGATAGCCACACGTACTTACTCATACCTCCGCCTCTCGATCAGCCTCAATCAGCGCGCCACGACCTGGAGGGTCAATAAAAACCAAAAGGTGTGAGTGGACAAAAAAAAAATCAGTTTACAAAACAGTTACAGAAAGACGTTTTTACCCTCCACGTAAAACCAATGCTTGCATTCAAAAATCATTTCGCAATCTGTTACATTTTCAACGTAAGAAAAAAGTTCATGAAATCAAATCATTCTCCTTTTCTTAACCTTCGTGTCTTAGCCCGCAATCATAAACACAGGGCCTCAGCCCAAAACCATGAATCAAAACCAAATACACAACATGATCCAAAACCGTCAACCACATATACCGGGCCACTGCCCAACTTAACCGAAACATCAGAAATTAACAATAAATCACAAGTCAATCATTTTGCTGGATATTAAGTGCGCCCGAGTCTTTAAACATAAAACCATGTGCATAATCAGGCCTTCCTGGGATATCAACGAGTCTTTAAACTCAAAACATAATCAATAGGCCTCGGGGGTATCACAATAACCGAGTCTTTAAACTCACGAGTCTTTAAACTCAATCCGGGTCTTTAAACCCAATTTCGGGCCCGCCCCCGTCATCAATTAACCGAGTCTTTAAACTTAAAACGTGCTCTAGCAACAGCACCGGGTCTTTAAACCCAAAACAGTTTTCAACGGGTCTTTAAACCCAAAACATTTGTCAATCACAACAACTTGGGATCCATCGTGATCCAAATTCCAAATCCAAATCCGAAAACACATTTTGTCATAATAGGACTCATGTTTGAATTTCCACTTTCAAATCCCAAAATCTGACTTCACAAAACAAAATCGTTCATCATCAAATACGGGGCATGTATAATCAGATCAAATCACTTTTATCAACCATTACCCATTCCCGAATTCGAATTCGCAATAATGATTCCGTAAGCCGGCATCCGGAAACATCATCCCGAACCCAAACCAAGAATTCGTTTTCAAACTTCCGAAAACTGAAATCTCGTTCATCAAAATTACTTTTATGCCCCGAGCATCAAGCCCAAAATCACCTTTTTCAAAATCCATTTTAAATCCTTGAAAACACCTCATATTTCAAATCTCATGGTCAAGACATCAAAACCACAATCAAATCACCTTGATTTCTAAACTGTGATGCATGCATAAATGTTTTTATGTTTTACACATGTGATTTCTATGATGATGATTGGGATGTTGGTGATTTACATATTTACACGTATTTCGAGGTGATTTACGTATTTGCACATATATCGAGGTTTATGGTTTTACGATGTGGTTATATGTGCTTGTGGTTTCAGATTATCCTTCTTCATACACTTCGTGTCAGACAGGAACATGGCACATCCCATGTTAATCCTGGGGGGATTTGGATGGGTCGTGACAAGTGGTATCAGAGAAGGGTTGCTCTTGAACTACGCGCAGGTCGAGGATGTGATGTCTCTATGGGCTGCAGTTCATTATCAACCTGATAGTTAGGATGCCAGTGTGATAGTTTGTAGGATTGAATCGTGGATAGTTTTGGTTCGGCTTTTGGTTCATCGATGCAATGATGTCAGGACTGTTGGTCAGTCATGTCATGTCAGCTTTGGTGATGGGGTTGCACTCTGCAATCGAGGTTATATTAATCGGTTAGACCTAGTTGGTTGTCGTACTACTCTAGTTGTGATGGATAGTTGGTGCAGCTGAGGTCATGGACGACCTGGTAGACGACATTGGTTGAGTCGAGTTAAGACTAGTTAGAGATTGGTTGGACATGTTACCAGGGTGTGGTACTTGTCGATGGAATCCCGGAGTGGGGATACGGAGTAATTGGTACAAGCGGTTGATTCCGTTGGATGCGGAGTCTCGATAGCGACGTCTGGTGGTTGAGTCTCTAAGAGTTATGGCAGGCACTACTATCGGGAGTGGTTGTAGTTGTGGTTGTTAAGAATAAGGGGACATTCAGAGAATGTTTCCTTTTTCTTGTATGAGTTGTCAAGGTGAATGTACCCATAGTTGTTGGGTATGAGGGAAGCGGGATTTCTCCAACTTAGACAGAGGTACGGGGTCGTTGCTCGGCATGAGCAAAGATCCAGGGTTGTCTGATTCGCATAGTGTGTGTTGATGCTAATACTGATGTTGATGCTGATGCTAATGTGCTGGTGCTGGTGCCAGTGATTTTGATGACGATGAGTCACGAGTCGGGATGTGACTCTGTCGTGGTGGGCATATGTTCGGTATCTGTGATCCGACAGTGGATCTCGGATAAATTTGGATTGGACGGAATCCAGTAGAGGTTGAGACGTGTGAATCGAGTAGTAATGGACCACATCCTTTTGGATATACATAAACGGTATAACCGATAGGCGAACTTAGTAATGAGTTAGACTGGTTACAGACGCGTGGTTGATGTCCGAGTGGATTGGTCCCAACCTGGGTGAAATTTTGGAATCGAGAGAGGTTGTGATTGAGGCGACGAGGGGAGTGCGTGAATTCCGCATTGGTAATGGGTATTTTGAAGTCATTTAGGGTCACTTCTCATGTTTTTCCATGGCAGATGATGGTTGTTGTCATCAGTACGTTGATCGTGTATTAGTGGGTGGACCCGTAATTTGTTTTGGGTCATCAAGAGGAGTTGGGTATTTCGAAGTTAGGTAAATGAGATTTCTCATTTTCTGCTTGGTGGCAGACAATGTTGGGTTACATGGCGTGGTGAGTGCATTGAGTTTTGTTGCATTCACGTAGGATGAGTTTTGATGTCATCGTCTTGCATCATCTTTGATTTTTCCTAGGTGGAATGACAAGGATTGATATGGGGTAACCACAGTCTTGACATGTCTCATCGTTGACTGATCAGTTTAGATATGGGAATTGGTTGAGGAGTGTTGTGACTGACGAAGGATTCAAGAGGGTGTAAGACCCTATGATCGGATTTCAGGAGGATTGTTAGCTGAGTGAGCATGTGTGGATCCTAGGTGGATCGGGATTGTGATGTTGTGGACATTGGGCATTGTGACTATCTAGGATCATGATGTTAATGGCCGGGTGACATGGATTTGGATCTGGATTGTGATCTTGATGATCAAGTTAGGTGGAGAGTTTATTGCCCTGTCTTGAATATTTAGGTATGAAGAGGAAGAGACTGACTTCTTTTCGAGGTAAATCCCCTATGGTGTATTAATCGAATCAGTAAGTGTCCGACTGGGTCGGATTTGGTCAGCTCTAGATGTGTGAATGATGGGATTGGCTTCCTTTTGAAGTCAATTGAATATGATATGGTAATCGAGTGAGCAGGTAATTGATGGGTTCGGAGTTGGTGTGCCTCAGTAGACGTGGGTGAGATTGGATCCTCATTCGGTATGAATAGGTACGCCTTGGTAGGCGTGAGTCGGATTGGTACGTTAGATTTCGTGATTGGGAGTAGATGTTGTGATGCTGGTCGGGGGACCATGAGACTCAGAATGGATGATGAGTTGGAGTATTCGATCTGTTTAGAACTGGATCGTACAAATGGACTCCAAAATTGAAGTGTGATTAGATATGAGCTATGCAGTAGGCTGGTTGGTGGATATACATATAGGGTACATTGTGCGAGGATCGATACTGGATAGGCTTGTTGTCTGGTGACGGTACATGGGATATACCAGGGGTACGTTGGTGAGCGTGTTGGTAATCAGCTTAGTCTGATATCATTAGATTGGTTGAGGACGTGAACTGGACATTGGATACTATGCATTGGGCCAGAGTGATTTTGATGGGTTCAGTGATTGTATGAGCAGGTGCTCAGAACCGTGGATGGCTAGTGGAACCCTAGATTTGAGTTGTGTTATCACTGCTGGGCAGGTATTCGATGGGGTCTAGTTACTCACAAGTCCAGTGAGATGTTGGTACCCGAATACTCAAGTTGAGTGACTTGGTGGTTAGTGTAACCACAAGTGAGTATAATGTCAGTTTTGATTGGCGACTATCAAGCGGTGACACTTTGGCGGGATGTGTCAGCGTGGATTGATGAGTGAGGATTAGTGACTCCCAGTAGGAGCAGTTGTCAGGGTGAATTGGTGATTGAGAAAGGCACCATCAAGTTGAATGTGTCAGCATAATGGTAGTGCTATCGATTGGTATCAACTCGGAACTTGTGATTCAATTTCACTTGATGTGATCGGGTGTAGTTGATGCGACGTGAGTGTTAGTGGAACGTCTCGGTGCAAATAAGTATCATACTGGTTAGTGGGTGTACAAGTGTACACATAATGTGAGGTCGAATTTGCGTTCCACGAGGTGGTTGTGGAATCAGGATAGTTGGAATTTCGAGGACGAAATTATTTAAGGGGAAAGTTGTAACGACCTGTCCCGAAATTCGATTAGTGACTAATGAAGGATTAATGAGATTAATCGGTGATTAGTTCAGCGAAATCGGATAGATGGTGTAAAATGATTGTTTTACCCCTATTCTTGGGTAAAATGTCGAATTTTGACTCGGGGAGTCAAAGGTACAAGGATCGATGACCGTGACGTAGTTTGAGATGTCATGAATCCGTAGACAGGCGGCACGTCGAAATCGGACATTCGACGGGAAAGTTATGGTTCACAGAAGTTCGGCGAAATTATTGCACGAATTACGAGATGGATTATATTTGTACTCATGTGGGCCTAGATATTTAATTCAGGCCCAATGGATGAGTGACAAATGTCACTTATCCCATTGGTCCTTAACCCCAAATTGTGGATCTCAACATTGATTGTTGGGTTTTATATTAAAATATTATTATTTGATTATTTTACATTTTTCCCTCACACACTCTCTCCCAATCCCAGCCGTTCATTTTGCCTCAAACCCCTCATCCTCACCATCCACTCATCTGATGATCACCACCAAACCTCACCTTCTTTTCTCCAAAACCCGTGCACCATCTCCATTTTCCCCCTCGAAACAAACACACAACACAACTATACTCACAGCCTTCAAACTTCATCTTTTGCTTGTGAACTCTGAATGGAACTTGGAGAGGAGATCGAGACGAGTTGACTGGTGACCATGGATCGAGCCGTCGTGGACGGCGGTGCACGGTGGCAGGGTTCAGAGGCAAGGGACCGAAGTGGTTCCAAAAATCATAGTTTTCGGTTTTGGAGTTTGTTGATAGATTTGGTTCATTGGCACATGTTCATGAAGTTGCAAGGAAGCTGTAGGGCTTGACATAGGGCCTGCCGTGGATGGTGGCCGGCACGCCATGACTGGTAAGGTTCTGGTTCAAATTTTGGATATAGGTTTTTAGTGGGTTTTGATCGATTGTATCGATTGGGAAATGTTTCTGGTGATCCTATGAACTCAGAAGGATCGATTTGGAGGCCGGAGGAGGTCAGAATCAATGGAAGGACCTGGGTATAGAGTAGGGGTTTGGTTCTTGATTGAGAAGGTATACTACTGATCTAGTTTTCATGTTTTAATGTCATAGATTGAGTCTAGAGGTTGGGACGAAACTAATGGAAGAAATAGGATTGAAAATGGAGGAAAACCGGCCTCGCCGATTCGGGTTGGATCAGACTGAACCAGACCGGTATAGACAGGGTTTCCCGAGGTGGAAGTCGATGAATAGTGCCAGACGCGTGGGCTTCATGCGCAGCCACTGATGGCAGCGCGTGGGGGCTCATTGAGGGTATTTTGGGGATGTTTTCAACTTGAATTTTAATCTATTCGATGTAACGAATATTTTAGGACTAGTTTTGTGTCGATCGGAAATCGTTTTGATATAGTTCGGGATGTCCGAAGCTTTAGGATCGAATTTAAAAATAGGTAAAAAAATCGAAAAAAATAGTGGGGCTTTAATGAGAGGTTAATGAGGTAGTTAGTAACCCTCTAGTATGATTTGGACAAGTTTGAGATTCCCGGTGACAGTGATTATGTAACGACCCATCCCAGAAACTAGGATGAAGATAGTGATTAAGATGGGATTAGTGAGTATAATCGGTGACTAGTGGGTAAATGACGATTTTGCCCCTAGTTTGGGCAAAAAGTTGACTTTTAGTTCGGGTGGTCAAATGGACTTTGACCGGTGACCAGGACGTAGTTCGGGACGTCACGAACCCGTAGGCAGGTGGCACGTCCGATTCCGACATCCGAGGAGGAAGTTATGATGTTCGGAAGGTTGAGGGCATAACCGTAATTTGGTTAACTAAGGGGAAAAGTTGACTTTTCGTATAAACGGGTTTTGGTATGTTGACCTAGGACCGTTAGATAGATCTCAACTTCCTGAGTTCGATGACAGGCGGCACGTATTCATCGGACTTATGATGTGGGAGTTACGGGTCAAGGAAGTTAGTGGCATAATCGTAAATTTGGGATAAAAGGAAGGGTATTTTGGTCTTTTGGTTGTCTGGGGAATTGTGCACAGAGAAGGACGTGGATGGCTGGGATTGAGCCATTTGTGTGAGAGGAAGGGTAGGATTGGTGACACGTGGGGCTTGACTAGAGGGTTCTAGGGAACACGGTCCCAATTATTTGGGGTGCCCGTGTGTTCGTGGTTGTTCTTCTACCCAGAGAGAAATAGAGACTGGGAATTTGGGAAGAAATCGATCCAGTTCGGTAAGGGTGTGAGTTTGTGAGTGTGTGAGATTGATCAGGACTTGAGAGGAAGGCAGTGGGGGAGGTTGGAGGAGTGGTGAGTGTTGTGCGTGAGTTGAGAGCCACGGGTAAAAACCAGGGAGGAAAAACAGGGTGACCAGAGAGATCGTGGTGGTGGCGTGGCTGTGTACGGTGCTATTGGACTCATGGAAGTGTCCAGAGGCTGGAGGTGGACGGGAGGAGCTACTACCTTACGGCTGAGCTCACGACTGCGATCGGAGGACAGGTAATCTCTCATCTTCTTCTATTTGCTCTGTTTAGCCGTGGAAGTTCAAAGTGGAAGTCCTGGCTTTAGGGATAGAATCGAGGAGTCCTGTGAGGTCTAGGGAGTTCAGTGGAGTCCTAGGAGTCTTCTGGTTGTGCTGCCGTGACGAAGGAGTGCACGGTGGAGGCTAGACGACGGAGAGTACCTTGTGTGCTCTGTTTTACCGTCGATGTTCAGATCGAAAGTCGTGAAGTTTGGGGTAGAGTCGACGGTTTTGGTGAGTTGGGGTGAGGTTTAGGATGGCCCTAGGAAGGGTTTAAGCTAGCCACCGTGATGGGGGGTGACCTGGGTGGCCGGAGAAGGAAACAGGGCAGTGTTCGGGTTTTGTTTCGAGTTCGAGTCGATGCGTAGTAGGCCGTGTCGAGGTGATTGGATTACGGGAATGGGTAGCCTAGGTCTGGACGATGCTGTTGGTGAAGGAAGGAGTCGATTTGGTGGACGGAAGGCGGTGAACCGTTGACGCCGGTTCACGTTGCAGACACTGTGCTGAACTGGGTCTGCTTGAGGTAGACGGTGACACTGTAGCAGGCGCGTGAAGGCCACGCGCAGCCACTTTGGGCGGCCCGTGGGGGCGCGTGCGGCGGTCTTTGGGGAAGGTGTCAACATATTTTTTGGTCTAGGTGTTGTGACGAGTCCGTTGGAGTTGGTTTCGGGTTTATCGGACGTCGAATCGAAGTAGTTCCGCGAGGGTGAAGGTTTAGGGTTCCGATTCGTTACGTTTAGAATCCTGGGATTTTTGAGGGAATTTACGTGGACCTTAGTAGACGTGTTAGTAACGTACTTTGGTGGTTGTTGACAGGATCGGGAGTTCCTGAGGAAGCTGAGGAACGTATGAAACGTTCGGGACACGATTAAGGGCTCGGTACTGTGAGTGGACCCTTTCCTTAAACTCGAACGTGCATAACTGCTTTTCTATAATTATTTTATATATGTGATTTCATGAATGTTGGATTTATGATGTGGTTTTATATAATTGCACGGTTTTCGAGAAATAACTATTTGGCACGTTTTACGAGGAAGTGTGATTTCTGAATATAAGCTATGGTTTTGGGATTTCAAACGTTAAATGGTTTTCAATGATTATAAGTGGATTTTGGAACGCGATTTGATGATCAAGGATTTTCGGTTTTGAAATCGGATTTCGAGAATCGAGATTTGGTTTTAAAGTTGAAAAGTGGATTTCCAGATTTGTGTTCGGAATGACGGTTCTGGTGTCGGAAGGGCATCAGACCGGTGATTTCAGATTCGGGTTTGGATGTGAATTGAGAAATGGTTTTCAAATGGTTTTGGATTGGATTTGGTGGATCTGGTTATTGGGTTTAAAGACCCGGATATTGATTGACGGGGGACGGGCCCGGATTGAGTTTAAAGACTCGGGAGTTTAAAGACTCGGATATATTGATATTTCCCCCGTAGGCCTGTTGAGTTTAAAGACTCGGGAGTTTAAAGACTCGGATAGGTCCAGCAGGTTTGATCGGAAAATGATGAGTTAATATTCACGATTTATGATACGGTTTTATGATGTTTCTGCTATGATTTCTATAACTGTTTTCTAGTGTTTCTGTTCTTATGGTGAGGTTATGAGACTTATACTATTTAACATGATTCTGTAAATGTTTTATGATGATCGATTTATAACCGTTTTGATAACTGGGTTATGCATGTGGTTTCAAAACGGAGGGCTAAACCCGGTTTTCTTATAAAGTGGTTTTGGAAATTCTTATTTTATTTTGGTCCACTCACACCTTCTGTTTTTAGCTGCCCTCCAGGTTTTGGAGCTAGCGCGGGGTTCCGGCGTCGAGGCAGCGTCTGAGGCATAGAAGTTACAAGAGGGATCCCGGAGTATTTTGTTTTAATTTTCGTGTGCGTGTATGTAGTTTAATAGTTTTCTTTCTTTTGTATTGAGTACTATGCTCTGTAAACTATTGACTTCGGGATATGTTGTATAATTTCTCCTACGTCTGACTGTGTCTGTGTCAGGGTGTCAGATGGGAGCAGGATTTACCTCGGTTTTTAGGGTGAAACCGGGGTGGGTCCTGACAGATTAGCCCAGAAAGGCTTATGGCGCGCATATCGAGGCAGCAGTTAGAACGGTCTGTGAGTAGACCTTGATTTCTAAACTGTGATGCATGCATAAATGTCTTATATGTTTTACATATGTGATTTCTACGATGATGATTGGGATATTGGTGATTTACATATTTACATGTATTTCAAGGTAATTTTCGTATTTGCACGTATATCAAGGTTTATAGTTTTACACTGTGGTTATATGTGCTTGTGGTTTTGAATTATCCCTTGTCAGACACTTCGCGTCAGACGGGAGTATGACACATCCCGTGTTAATCCCGGAGGGATTGGGATGGGTCGTGACACATAAGGCATAGATACATAGAAATTATCGTATAATAGTTGTCTATTGCATAGATGGAAAATATTGCATAATAATCACATGATAATCATAGAAGACGTGCGCAAAAGAACTCATATAATAAATACGTACAACATGTTTGGGAGGTATCAAAAAACAACCAATCAAAGCATATGCCACGAAATGCCAACCACGCAATTATCACGACTTATACATAAGCTAATTATGAACAAATATCACAATCACTGTAAATTAAATATGCAAGTAAAATGTGTTACAAAAATTGAGTTTGAGAAATAAATCCACTCACCCTTCTATTTTTATACTCCTTAGGCCCGCGGTGGTACTTCAGCCATTTTAAGGAATTTTAAGTTGTTGCTCTGATACTCACACTGGTAGTTTGGTTGTGACACATCAGAAGTCAAGATAACTCATGCATCTACTTAAACTATATGATCAAAATATTGTACTACACTATGTACTTATGTTGTCGTGGTGAATCGCTAATTGGATTTTACTAACTACATTTCACACAACCTCCTAAAACACACTATTTTAAACCTTTGGCTTTCGTTATATGGACATCACTGTTTAGATGTTGGTTAGCATACCTTACCTTTGGTGTTATGGTGGACTATCTGGGTCAGCTTGTGTCAAGTTGGTAAAAATTGATGTATCTTGGCCGACATCCGAATGGTGAGGTCATGATGACGAAAGCCAAATATTTAAGAGGGTAGTACTAAATGTAATTAGTAAAAACCAACTAGCAATTCACCAGTACAACTGAAATATAGAGCATAGTACAATATATTTACGATTATACAGTTTAAGTAGCTACCTGAATTCTCCCGATTTCTGATGCGTTAAACTCAACCTACATATTTGAATATCAAAGTAGTAACTGAAAACTCCTCAAAATGCATGAAGTACCATCGAGACCTGATGAGTACAAAAATTAAAAATGGTGAGTGGACCTTACAAGTATTTTGATATAAAACCACAAGTTTAAAACATATTTTAACCTCTCATTTTTTAAAACAAACTCGAAAGCTGTAAAATTAGTAAAATTGCATGCTTTACGAGACATAGCATTAAAATAATAAACGGTCTCAAAACTCATTTCGAGGAATATGTATACAATGTGTAACCCACTAATTATGCTTTTGAGTCGCTTGAGTCATGCACACATGACAAATAGGGTATCTATAATTCTCCTGTGTACCTCGACCACATGAAAACCGGAGCTAAGCATTGTGAAGTTTGTCGAATAGAGCTAAGCTGGAACTAAACTTGTCATCCACACACAATAGGCTAGGTATCTATAATTCACACATGACCACTAGTTAAATAGTGCGAGCTTATCCTCGAGAGCTCGAGAATAAGCTAGCACCATTTAACTAGCATTTTGCGTGAATGCAGATGATCAAACATGTGAAGTTTGTTCTAAGTTCAACATACGGTTACCCAAGGTAGCAATGATTTCTAGGTGGGTGTACAACTACTATCTTGATTCAAAAGTTGCATCTTAAATAACCGTCTCAAGGACGTCTATCCATTCTTCACAATTAATATTAAATATGTCATACTCGGGAATTATTATATAAACTAATCACATAAGGCATACATACATAGCAGTTATCATTTAATAGTCATGTAAGATCCCACATCGTTCTAGGGAAGGGGGGAGGGGCAATGCAGGATGTGCCTTATATGTGTGGGCACGTCGCTATTTAATGAGACATGTTTTAGGGATAGGACTCCCAGGAGCAAATCTAGTCAAGTAGGGCCCACTTGCTGGCGGGCCGGTGGGATCGTGTAGGGTCCACGTGTGGCGGGGCCTAAAGCAGACAATATCTTGTTAGAGGAGTCGGGGCATGAAATTTTGGTATCAGAGCCCAACCCGACTTGAATTGATTATGCCAACGTGGACGCTGGGTCCCAAGGGGGTGGATTGTAAGATCCCATATCGCTTAGGGGGAAATAGGGGATGTGCCTTATATGTGTGGGCATGTCGCTATCTAATGAGACGTGTTTTAAGGATGAGATCCCCGGGAGAAAATCTGTACCGGTATGGCCCATGTGTTGGCAGGGCAGTAGGACCGTGCAGGGCCTACATGTGGCGGGGTGACATGACCCTTCCTGAAACAACTAGAAAATTCGGAGGGATCCTACTACCGTTTGACAGTTACTATTTAAAAGGACAAAAAGAACCTTGAAAAAGTTTATCACAACCATAGAAATAGTCAAGTACCAGACTAAGGATACATACTTTCGTATGTTGACATATATAGAACACAAGTTCGTAGTACAAAACATAAATACATAACCTTTACCTTAGGTACACCAAATCACATTTATGCCTTCGCTCCTAAACGGTTTCTGTCGACGTGTCATAGCCTAGAGGGCAAGTAAAAACCACGAAAAAATGTGAGTGGACGAAAACTAACTTTGGAAGACATATTTAAGAAAACATACGATTTACCCTCCATTTTAGAAACTCGTGCATGCATATAAGTTATAAAACTCAGTGGAACACAAGATAAGTATATAACCAGGAAATAGACATTAATCATCAGACTAACTCAAACATGAAATACCAACACATCATAGACATAATAATTTATCCCATGAATACCACATATCTGAACCATATCCAGTATCACATAGATCCATACATATCACAATCAACCAATCATACTGACTAACCCATCCTTGGTGCCATGACATCAATTACACAATCAACTGCACTACCAGTAGGAATACCACATACTCACTTACTCGGGAACCAAAGTCATGCTCGACGTTCGAGTTATCACAACATAATCTCTGGAATCGAAGCCTTGCTCGACATATGAGACTACCAAACCAACCAACACGCATCACGATGAGGGTTACTCATATACATTCAAAACCACATCACAGTACACTAGTACGAGGAATCACATATTTATATCACACATTAATTTCATATCCAAAACCTTGTTTCAAAAATCTGGACCTAAGCCCAAAACCAAATATTACACTATGCCTAAGAATCCAAAAATGGAATTTACAAAAATTTCGAAAACGCACAATAAAATATTAGTTAAATATTCCTAAAATCACCAAAAATCCGATAAAATTTCCAATCAACCAAACCTCACTGAAATCACATAGAAAACTATTTAAAACCATTAATTATGCATGCACAATATTTTAATAAAATAAAACGTCCAATCACAGTGCAATTTCGTCGCTTATTTGTATTCCAGACGTTCCTCGTTAGTCTCGGGAACTATGTCTCCTGTCCTTAAAACATAATACGAGGTTATTATGACAGGATCTGTCCCAACTGAACTTTGATAACCGTGCCTAGTACTGCTCTCGTTTGACAAGTCAACTGAAATTCTGAAAATACCATTTGTACTTGTTAGACAAGGGATAGCCGTACTGATTCTCACTCATGCCTCCGCCTCTCGATTAGCTCCGATTTGCGTGTCACGACCAGGAGAGTCATCAAAACAACAAAAGTGTGAGTGGACAAAAATAACATTGTTTGAAAATACATTTAAAAAATGAATCATTTTCCTCTCCAGTTATAAAAAATGCATGAATAGAGTGAAACATGAACAATCGGATTTCAAATCACATTACATAAAAAAAACGTGGGACCCACAATTTATCAAGCTCGTGGTCCATATTTCCCGAAATCCGTTTCATCAAATCATGTAAAACATCTGGACATAACCATCAACAACAGTACTAATCATCAGATGATCAAACAACACTACTCACAAGTGCATAGACGCAAATCACAATATCACAGTATCACGTCAGTACTACTCACAAGTGCACATATATCAATCTCAATAACAGCGCTACTCACAAGTGCACAGATATCAATCACAATACCAGCACTACTCACAAGTGCACAATCAATGACAATAACATCACTACTCAAGAGTGCACAATCAATCACAATAACAATACTACTCACAAGTGCACAATGAATCATATATCACATCGGCACTACGCATAGGCCATCTAGGGAATTGCACACGCACATCTAGACTTACCACATACTCGGGAACTACACTCACATAACATCCGAGTCATGTATAGGGACTGCAATTGCAACATCTGAGCCATATCCGGGAACTGCACACGCACATCTAGACATACCACATACTCGGAGACTACATTGACTCACATCCGAGTAAGGTCTAGGGACTGCACTCACATCATCTGGACATGTACCAGTATCCACAATCACAAACACAATTCCAACCACACCATCATGTGCAACACACGTTTGACTCCAATAAGGTCTAAAGCCCAAATCATCATTTCCAATAGGGTCACAAGCCCAAAAAATCATTTCCATGAAATCATTGTATGAATCATTTCATAAATCTGAAACTAACAATTGAATCATCTTTAAAATAGGGTTCGAGTCCAAGATATCATTTTCATGTAAATCCGTAAAATCGTTTAGAAACCAACAATTAAATCCACAAAATCACCAAGTAATGACATCAAATCATCATTCAAATCATTGCAACTCAAATCATGCAATCAATCACATAAAATGTTTAATTATACATGCATAACAATTTATAAAACAAATGTCCACTTACACACTATCCACGCGATTCGATTCCAAGCCGTACGCTCCTCAATAATTTTCAGGAATCACCAATCATGTCAAAACCATTATTAAGGGTCACTAATACCTCAAGTAATCTCACATTAAAATTCCCCAATTATTCAGGATTTAAATATGTATTAAAAACTTAACATAACACTTCGGACCCTCGAAACTATATTGAAACGATGTCTGATCGACTCGAAATCTACGCCAAAATGTTCGTTACATTGAAAGCGTTGAAAACTGTATTGACCGTACCTCAGAATGATCACCCACACGCCCCCACGCGACAGCGCAAGCGGCCGCGCGTGAAGCCCATGTGCTTGCTACAGTCCTGCTACAGTGCATCTTCTTCACCCGATTTCCTATAAACGGGTCATTCGACCCGGATTCACGACCCAATTTTAATTCCTCAACTTCAATCTGTTTTTCACAATTCAAACAAGAAATCTACTTGGAATTACCCCAAAAACACGTTTCTAAACTTAATTTGAGGATTCCTCACCTCGAGAGTCTTGAATTTCTAATCATCCTCATGAGTCCAGTTTCAAACCATGTTCTGGACTCAAAATTGCATGTTTTCCTTCAATCCTTCGGTGGTTCAATTCGTCTAAGTCCAAAAAAGATAAGTACAACCTCAATTCGAACAATTGAGTCCAAATTTGAAAAACTCGAATTCAAGGTTTCATGGGTATTTCGGGTTTTGGGTATTTTCTGGGTTTCTCATGTCACGGCTTCATCTCCTCTTTCTTTTTGTTCATTCATCTTCTTCGAATTCTCTTTCTATGTTTGTTCTCAATTCCCAAGTGAAGAGATGAAGTCTAGTGGGTCTTGTTCTTTTAGTTTGTTTTGGTTTTTCGGGTGCCAATTCCATCATCCCTCCACAAACACAAACATACCACGAACCAGGAACACTAGGGCTTGCCACGTTCAAGCAAGCAATCCATCAAATATGGTGACATGTGTCATAATATTACAAACCAAGGTGACTCGTCAAAATCTAACCAAATGACCATTTGCCCTTCCTTGCATATTTACCAAAATAGCCCTGGTCGTTTTTCGACCCATAATAATCACATCCAAACTCCGATTTTGGCTTGCCACCTGTCTACGGACTCATTGTTTCGAGACCTACAAAATGGTCCTTACGGAAAGTCCAAAACATATTCCAAACAAAAAGTCAACATTTGACCACTTTAACCAAGGGTAAAAAAGTCATTTCCTTAATAAACTTTCCAAATTCCCTTTTTCTAATTTCCAGGTCGTCACATATTAAGATTTCTTGAATCCTCAGGTAACCTCATGGTACAAACCCTAACTCCCAGGAATTTTAGATTAATTTTTAAATATTAAATACAAGTTTCGGACACCCAAAACTGCCCCAAGACAGTGTCTGATTGCCTCGAAACCAATTCCAAAAGGTTCGTAACATTGAAAGGATGAGAAAATATGTTAGTCATAAACCCAAATTCCCTAGCACGCGCTGCCACAAGCAGCTGTGCATGAGCCCACACGCCAATTACTATTCATCTTCTTCCCTAAAACCTGCTCGACCCATCGAAGACCTCACGGACCAATTGTACTCGTGTTGTTCGGGCAATCTTAGAGTTCAAAATCGTGTCTCACAGACTGGTTAGGATCGCAAAAACTCCAAGAAAATGACTCTAGCCTCGTTTTCAAGGTCCTTGCTTGAAAATTGGGTCCACCAACCTAAAACCGGTAAAACTCTTCACGGGTACACCTTCCTCTCAGCCTGAACATCACTTCTCCTCATCTCTTTCCTACATTTCTCCCTTCCTCACGTCTCACTTTTCTCTCTTCATTTTCCCTTGATCCTTCTCCCTTCTAGTTTTTCTTCTGATTCCTCATTTCTCTCTTTCGTTCGTGCACACAAAACACACACAATCATACTTAAAAACATTATAACACACACACACACACACACACACACACACACACGATGTGACGCCCCGTCCCGAATTAGCGAGATTAATTAAGAATTAATGATGGATTAGTCTCGCTAATCGAAGACTAATCATGGATTAGACGAGGATTAGCAGACGTTCGGGCGAAATGACGATTTTACCCGTGGAATGGGCAAATCATTGACTTTTTATCCAGGAGGTCTATTGGACTTCTTCCGATGACTATGACGTAGTTCGTGACGTCACGAGTTCATAGACAGGGAGCACGCTCGATTCCCACGTCCGAGGAAAAAGTTATGACGTTCGGAAGTTTAAGGGCATTTTGGTACTTTGGGCCAAAAGTTGACTTTTGACCCGGGATGTCCGATGGCCTAGGGCTGAGAACCGTTACGTAGATCGGGACGATACGAATCCGTAGACAGCTTGCACGTCGAATTAGGACATTCGACGGCAAAGTTATGATTCACGGAAGTTCCGAGGAACTATTTACGACGACACATTTTACGAGATGAAAAGTGAAGTTTTGTCTTTAGTGTGGCCCAGATACTTGTTAGTGGACCAATAGATGAGTGACAAGTGTCACCCATCCACTGGCCTATAGTTACCATTCATGCATCTCCCCTTCCATTTCATCGATCATTTTTCCCATTTTTCCCAACCCAAAACCCGATCACCATGCTCACTCCAATCCAAACCCTTGACCCTATGATCATGGATGAGAGGCAAAGAGTGAGCTGAGGACAGAGTGGAGGTGGTGGCCAGCCAAGGGAGCACCGCCGTGGACGGCGGAGGACACCTCGAACCCAAGGTATCGGTTTAACCGATTTTAATCCATTTCAATTTTAATGATTATGGATCGATTTGGATGGTTTTAATGTGTTAAATAGGTTATTAGGACTGTGTTAGGATGGTTTTGGGAAGCTTTGGACGGCTGGGAATCCATGGATGAGTTTTGGAAACATTGAACCGTTTGGTTCAAAATCAAACCATGGATTTTCATGGTTTTAACTTAGGTTTAGGGATTGGTTTAGATGGGAATTGAGAAAATAGGAAGTTTAGGATTGAAAAGGAAGACATTGGACAAAAAAAAAATGGAAGGATAGAGGCCTGGACCGGTCACGCTAGTCCAGTTGCAGAGGTTGGAGCAAACCGGATGGTCTGGACCGGTTCGATCGCTGAGGAAGACAAATAGTGCAGGGCGCGTGAGCCACACAAGCAGCCCCTTGGGCGACACGTGACGGCGCGTGAGGGGGTTTTTGGGCAAGGTTCCAACATGTGAAATCGTCTATTCGATGCAACGAACATTTTGGGACTGGTTTCGTGTCAATCGGACATCGTTTCGATATAGTTCGGGACGTCCAAATGTTTAGGTTCGCGTTTAAAAATACTTGGAAAATCCAAAAAATTATGGGGCTTTAGTGAGGGGTTATATAAGTAGTTAGTAACTCTCTAAATTAATTTGGATAGGTTCGGGAATCCCGGAGGCGATGATTGACCAGGGAGACGATTATGGCACGCGTATCGAGGAGCAGCTTCAGACAGTCTGTGAGTGGACTTTTCTTTCGAACTTGATGCATGCATAAATGTTTTATAAGTGTTTTAATATATGTTTTATGATGACATGAGTGCATTTGATTGTGGTAGCTTAGGATCGACATAATTGCACGTTTTCGAGGTTTTCGGCTCTATGTCGTACCTTCGCATACCGTGTTTTCGATAAGGGTTAATAAACGGATTTTGGATTTAGAAATATGAAATCGGGCATGATACCTATTTGATTTACAAACTTTCTGACTTGGAGTCCATTTGATTTGATGAGGAATCGGACCGAGGGTCCATTTGAGCCATACGATCGGACCGATGGTCTAGTTGGTTTACAATTCGGGTTTGAGGCCCAGTTAGTGTTACTCTCAGGCTTGATGCCCCGTTGATTTATGATATCGGGCCTGAGACCCATTTAGTTGAGATTTCGGGCTTAAGGCCCCGTTGGTTGTGAAATCGGACGTGAGGTCCTATTGGTGTATGGTTTCGGGCTTAGGGCCCTATTGATTGTGAAATCGGGCTTGAGTCCCAGTTCAGTTTATGAAATGAGAATTCGGGCATGAGACCCAATTGAACTGAGGATTTAGGCCGAGGCTTGTGAAATGAATTTGAATCGGATTCGAGGAATTCCGTTGAGATGAATCGGGTTTGAGACCCAGTTGAGAAATGAATTTTGAGAAAGAAAGTATTTGAGAAAGAAAGAAAGAGATTTGAAATGAATGAACCCTCCATATTTATTATATGGTCTCCTCCAGCGTCGACCTGGAGAGTCACGATCCACAGACGAGAGTGGGTATCCCCATAGTGATCCCGTTCTAGGAGTGGAGGTTACTTGTTGTGGTCCCGGACCAGATTCCGGAGAGATGTGTGGGCTAGATCCAGAGAGAGAGCTCGGAGTAGATCCATAGATTGAGCCTCTGAGATGGAGATTCCTGGGAGAAGACTCGGAGTGAGACCCCAAGTAGTGTGCACACTAGTATAGATTTGTCATCGTTACTATATCGGGGATATGTTCCCTAGGGGCTGTGTGCCCCGAGTTGGCATCTTCTCCGGAAGTGCCTAGGATGGGTTATACGTACAAGTACGTATGAGGATTTACAGAAAGTGATTTGGGGCAGAGACCCCGTATTCGATGTTTTGCGAATGGTTTTGGGTTGAGACCCACGTGACGTGATTTGGGCTGAGTCCCTATTGATTTGATTTCTGTATTCCATGTTTTAAGTTGTGATTTCGGGTCGGGGACCCTAATGGATTTATGGTTCATGACGGATTATGGGAACCGGACATGAACCCTTGAATGATTTTGAGATTATGTTTTATAAATGAACTGGTTTTATGAACGTTTTGATAAACGATTTTTGAATGCATGCATATGCTTTTATTAAAGGGCATGAATGTCTTTAAGCGAAAATGTTTTTAAATGAAATGTTTATTTTTGTCCACTCAAAGTTTTTGTGTTTTAATGCCCTTCAGGTTGATCGCGGATACGGGCTGTAGTAGAGACGAGACATCACTCCCCTCCTCCTACGATCCTTATGCACTCTGATAGCCCCGGCGAGGGTAGGGATGGAATTTTCCCTGGTCTGACACGTGGTGTCAGACAGGATCAGGCGGGTCCCACGTTAATCCCGGGGGATTTGGGACCGGTCCTGACAAGTTGGTATCAGAGCGAGGCAGGCTCATTTGATACTCATGGTACTCTGATACGAGTTGGTATCAGAGCATGTTTTGATCGTGGAGTACATGCAGGTCGAGGATGTGATGTCTCTGAGGTCGTAACAGCCCATCATCAACCTGTTAGTTAGGGTATGAGTAGGAAGTACCACGTGCTGGATAAGATTCGGTACGATAGTTGGAGGTTTGATTGGCATGGAATGCCACGTGTTTCTAGGTTGGATCCCGAGTAAGATCAGGATTTGTGTGTTAGAGATCGGCTTAGAGCCATGGTGTTACTGGTGGATAGGACTATGCCGACCGGTAGACACAGTACGACGACTTGAGAGTCATGACCGCTCGACAGTGGGTCGTGTCGGATAGAGGATGTACGGATTAATACCAGTGGTAGTCAAAGGTCAGGGTCGCCCAATTTACGATGACCCTGTACGACTACAGTCACGACAGTTGGGAATAGGAACATGTGATTCAATTTAGCATGTGTTACCATGTTTCGATGTGTCGAATCTCGGTGGGATGTCGACTGGCAGTGGATGCCCGGATTAGTTGTGGTGTGACACGATAGGATGTGATTGCGTACGTAGCGCTTGTGCAGTATTGGAGTATGACGACTCTTCGGAGTCGAGATCGAGGGATTGGTCAGGATGGTAGAGCTGCAGTGAGCAGTTGGGTTTGTGATAACCCTAGTAGGTGATTGATTGGACAAGTTACTAGGAGTGTGGTACTTGTGATCGGATCCAGAGGTGGACCGATCGGTAGATGTTGAGTGTGGAACGATTGGTACCGGTGGTGGGACTACCGCATAGATTGAGAGTCTCGATAGCATAGTGTTTCTGAGTCTTGTCTGCACGAGGTTGTGACAAACGCTGCTATCGATGGACGTGATTGAGTATTATCAAGTTGGATAGACTCAGGTTGCCGTGACGATTATGACGATAGGATTCGTCAGTCGTGACGATGATACGAGGTGTGTAAGTGACGCACAGTACGAGCAGTTATTCTGGATTCGACTCGGTGATGGCTGAGTCCGATCGCAGAATGAAATGTTGACATTGGGTGTTCACACACTTGGCATGCTCCAGTGAAGGTGGTTGTTATAAGTGGGATAGAGAGGATCTGGAGTGGCTCAATGCGAGGTACGGGAGTACTGGGTATGGAGGCCAGTTTCCCCATTGATGGAGATCAGTTTCCTCAGTGATGGAGACCAGTTTCCCAGTAATGGAGACCAGTTTCCTCAGTGATGGAGACCAGTTTCCCTTGTGACGGAGATCAGTTTCCCCAGTAATGGAGACTAGTTCCCCAAGTGCTGCGAGATTGAGTCGCGAGGATGTACTCATAAGTTGTAACTTTTGAAACGTGAGATCCAGGTACAAATGGATGACGTAAGTGACGTCTTATGACGTATGGGTCCGGTTGTGTAACGACCCGTCCCGAATTCCGGGATTAGTTTAGTGACTAATCTTGATTAGCGAGGTTGAACGGTGGTTAGTAGGGCGGAATCGGATAAATTGTGCAAAATGACCGTTTTGCCCCTGGTCGTGGGCAAAATGTTGACTTTTTGTTCGGGCGGTCAAATGGACTTTGACCGATGACCGTAACGTAGTTCGGGACGTCACGAGTTCATAGACAGGTGGCACGTTCGATTCCGACATTCGTAGAGAAAGTTATGGTGTTCGGAAGTTGAGGGGTATTTTGGTAATTTAGCTTGTTAGGGGCCAAATGTTGACTTTTTGATCGGGAGGTCCGATGGACGAAGGCCAAGGACCGTTACGTAGGTATCGTTGATACGAATCCAACGACAGGCGGCATGCCGAAATCGGAGATCCGACGACGACGTTATGGTCAAGGAAACGAACTAACGAACCGAGGCCGGGATTAAAATAATAATATAATAATGAATAGTGATCGTTGACTGTGCACATCCGGATGAGTGACAAGTGTCACCCATCCCTTGTTTCCAGCTCCATGTTTCCCTCCCAACACCATCATTACAACATCATCATTCCTTATCCACCATTATCCTTCCTTTTCCTTTGTTTTTCTTTCAAACCGTGCATGATTTAGGGAGAGTATGAACTGGGAGAATTGGCTCCCTTCTTCTGCTGTTCTTGTGAGAAAATGGGAGACTAGGATGAGGGAATTAACGGGGAAACACGAGGGGTTGTGAGGATGTCGAATTTTGGAATTTGGATTTCGGGAAAATTGGGGGGAAAATTCGAATACTGGGAATTAGGCCGTGATGATCGAATTGGAGGTTACAAACATCTTCCTGAGGTTGTGACGAGTCGATCCACATCAAAAACGAGAAGGATTGGTGCCGTTTTGGCTCTGATCGAGCTTGGTGACAGAGGAGGAATTTCGAAGCTGAGTCGTGGAATTGGAGGCTTCGTTGGATGAAATTGTTGTGGGGAAATGCTTTCTCATGATCCCACGATGCTTCTGGGATCATCAATTGAAGGAAAACGTTGGAGAATGGCAGAACTCCATTGTTGAACAGTGACGGTGCTCGAACTTGAGTCGTGACGTTTGAGCACCGGTTTGATGCAATTGATGTGGGGGAATTGTTCCTCATGGTCCATTGATGCTTCTGGAATCATCAATTGGATGAAACCTGCATCAATTGAGGGAGTTCCATGATTGCACAGTAACCGGGTGTTCTTCGTGGATCATCATCGAATCGTGGGAATCTGGGTAAGGATTTGTGTAATTGAGTTTACAGACTTGTAATTGGACTTAAAACGAAACTAATGGAATGATCAATTGAAGGAATTAGGATCGAATTGACAGGATTGGAACCGGGTTGTGTCGCGGGTGAATTGGACCCGTTTACCAGACAAACGGGTTGGGCTGGTGACACTGTAGCAGGCGCGTGAGTTTCACGCGCAGCCACTCACGGCGGCGCGTGACGGCGCGTGGGCACGGATCTCGAGGTGAGGTCAACATGACTTCTGTCCTATTTAATGTAACGGACATTTTGGAATTGGTTTCGTGTCGATCGGACACCGTCTCGATATTGTTCGGGATGTCCGAAGGTTTTTAATTAAGTTTAAAAATAAGTAAAAATTCGGGAAAATTACGGGACTTTGATAGGATGTTAATATTGAGGTTAGTGACCCTCTAATGTGACTTGGACAGGATTGGGAGTCCCGGTGATAGTGGTGTGGCCCGGGAGGGCCGGTGGCACGCATATCGAGGCACACGGTTAAAACGGTCTGTGAGTGGACTTTGGTTTTATAAATCCTATGCATGCTTAAATGTGTTATATGGTTTATATACATGATTTCTATGTTGCACGTATTTCGAGGTGTTTTCCGTATTTCACGTATATCGGGATTAACGGTTTATTTGCGGTTTTGTGTGCTTGTGGTTAAATAAATAATATGATGAAATGGTTTTGAAATTGGAAATATGAACTCGGGCTTGAGGCCCACTTGTTTTGGAAATTTCGGACTTGGAGTCCATTTGAGAATCGGGCCGGGGGCCCAGTTGGTTAATGAAATCGGGCCAGGGGCCCAGTTGGTATGAAATCGGGCTGAGACCCATTTGAGTTATATTATCGGGCCAGGGGCCCAGTTGATTTGTGAATTCGGGCCGTGGGCCCAGCGGGTTTATAAAGTCGGGCTGCGGGCCCAGTTGGTTTACAAATCGGGCCGTGGGCCCAGTGGTTCATAAAATCGGGCATGAGGCCCAGTTGGATTATAAATGTGATTTTGGGTCAGGGACCCTATATTTAATAATTGTGATTTTGGGTCAGGGACCCTAAATGGAATTACGTGGTTTTATGGAAATTTCGGGCAGGGCCCATTGTAATGATGTGATAAAAGGATTTAATAAAACTGTTTTCCATATACCATCTGGATACAAGGATATATGATGGTCTCCTCCAGATGTCTGGGACACTGGGGAAGTCACGGTGCATTGCCTGCGAGGGGTCATTATACGGAGCAGCCGGACCGTATGATGACTCAGGAGCAGGATTGCTATGATTGACGTCAGGGACGTCAGACATCAGGGATGTCAGATATATGGACCCGGAGAGACCCCAGGCAGCACGCGTAGCTTATGAAACCGTGAGACATGACGTCAGGGACGTCTAGCATCAGGGATGCTGGTGATGGTAATGGTAAAATACGAATTAATGAAATGGCTTTCCGGATGGATTTATGATTGTGTGATTTGAATTAATGTTCATTTATGGTAGTGGGTGGTGACCCACATGGTCGTATATGTATGGTGGTGGTATTCCACGGTTTTGGGCTGAGTTCCCACACTTGGTTTTTGGCTAACGGTTTTTGGGCTAAGGCCCTAAGGGCTCGGTTGAGCAAACGTTTTGGTTACTGGTTTTTCGTGGCATGCATACGTTTTTATTGGAGGGCATAAATGTCTTATAAATGTATTTGGTAAATTTATTGGTTTTTGTCCACTCACAGCTTTTGGTTTTAATGCCCTTCAGGTTGATCACGGATGCGATTGCAGCAGAGACTGGGACATTGCATACCTCCTCCATCGATCCTTGCGCACTCTGGATGCCCCGTTTGGGCAATGATTCTTGGTTATCCCTTGTCTAACACCCCTTGTTGGACGGGAGCAGGGCATATTCCATGTTAATCCCGGGTGGATTGGGATGGGTCCTGTCAACTTGGTATCAGAGCACGGTAGCTCTTTTGTGTGCGCAGGTCGAGGGTGTGATGTCTCTTTGGGCTGCAATTCGTTATCAACCTGATAGATAGTTTTCGGGTTTGGATAGTGGATGGAGTGTGATTGGCCCGATACGCCGTGCGTTAATGTGATTCGACCCAAGTGGGGTTGATTGTGGTGAACTGGTATAGTGGGACCGTCGGTTCGGTCATGTGATATTGGATTGTTGTGCTGCTAGGTGCAGCCAGGTTCGGGGAACCTCATGTGAGTAATGGTCTAAAATGTGAACCCTTGTGGTGGTTTCTAGTGTGAGGGATGTTGGTTCGTCGGAGTTGGCCGATGACCTAGTGGTGGAACCCACATTGAGTTGATGGTAGGATTGGATTTGACGTCTATTCGATGTCAGGACCGCGGGGTCGGTCAGGTTGTGGATTTTATATTACGGAAAACTGTTTGGTTCGGTTGAACCATACGGTGTAATTGTGGAACCCTAGTATTAAAAAGGTAAACCTTAATTGTGGCTAGTGGATGAGAACTTGTGCTGCGACGAGTGGCTGAGGTCATGGATGACCATGTGGATGGCTCTGGTGAGTTTAGGCAGAACTATGGGATTCGATGTACGGATACGGTTCTGAGATAAATTATGGAATCCCGTGTTGGATCGGGTATTGGTGTGATGTGTGGATGCGGATCTCGATAGCAATGACAGTTAGTCGGAAGTCATATGGAGATGACTGGCTATCGAGGGTAATCAGTGTGGTCATAATACTTGGGGATCAGGGGACGTTCAGGGAACGTTCATTTTCCTGATGTGGATTGTCAGAATAGTGGTACCCATAGTCGTGAGGTACGGGATCGTCGTTCCGTATGAACGGAGATCCAGGATTTTCGTATTTGCACACGGTGTGCAGTATGGATGTTTGCGGGGTTGGTACTTTTGTGCTGATGCTAGTATGGATGCCTGTGTGCTGATACTAGTGTTGTTGATAGAGTGTTGGTGCTGGTACTAGCGCTGGTGCTAGTGTCGGTAATGGTGTTGACGATGAGCCACAAATTGGGGTGTGACTCCGTCATGATGAACATATGTTCGGTCTTTGAGATTCGGTAGTGGTTGAGGGATGGACTGGATGGGATCCAGTTAAGATCGTAATGTGTTGGGATAAGTTCCAATAGTGGTGAGATAACCAGTAAGGAGTGGATTAAAATGGTATAATTAAGACTTAAGAAATTTTGGGATGATTAGTGGATTTGGGGGAGTTGTTGGCAACTCCAAAATTTGTGCGATTTTATGTTTTTAAATATCCCTAAAATGTACATGGAAATGATTAAAACTGGAAAAGACGAGGAAAACCATTAGTGGTATAAAGGTAGGAATTTGTAATTGAGAACTTGGGAAACCGAGTGTTGAACCTGTAAAGGTCGGGATGTGCGAACGGAACAATAACGGATCGATTGTGGACACGTCGTTGTCCAAGTGAGTTGAGGAGGTAGGAAGTCTAGTGGTTAGACTTGACGTCTTGTTGGGAGCATGTCTGTTTCCAGCATGGTTGGAACCTTAAATTCGAGAAGCGTTGTGATTGGGGAATGAGAGTGGTGTTCGTTCTTGGTGATTGGTATTCCGAAGTCATTCGGGTTGACTTCTTTCTTTCTGCCCTGGCAGACATTGACTGTAGTTACCAGTACGTTGAGCGTGTATTGGTTGGTGGGCCCATGTGTGTTTTTGGGTCATTAGGAGGAGCTACGTATTCGAAATTAGGTAAACGAGATTTTTCATTTTCTGCTTGGTGGCAGACAATGTTGCTGTACATGGCGTGGTGAGTGCAGTGAGTTTTGTTGCATCCACGTAGGATGAGTATTGGTGTCATTATTTTGGATCATCCTTGGTTTTCCTAGGTGGAATGACAAGGATCGATACGAACTTGGGTGTGTGAGTCGTAAATAACGAGATTGAACTTCTTTTCGAAGTGGGGCCCGTATGGTATTCTACTCGGGTGAGTAGGTTTCCAAGGTAGTTGAATTTTGTCAACCTTAGACGTGTGGAGGTTGGATTGGCTTCCCTATGAAGTCAATCAAGTGTATTGAACAGGTAACCGATAGGTTCGGTTTTGGTGTGTCTTGGTAAATGTGAATGAGATTTCGAGATTTGGAATCGAATTTCTGGGTGACGATTCAGGATTCGATTTTGGAACTTGAAAGTATATTTCCGGGTTTGGGTACGGAATGGTTATTCCAAATGCTAGCTTACGGAATAATGATTTCGGATTCAGATTTCGATATGAATTAAAATGGGATATCTGGGTTTGGATCCGGGATTTCTTACGAAGTTGCGGATTTAGATTCGAAAGTGGAACTAGATGTTGGGTGGAGTTTCGATTTGCCTCATGCTGGATTGGGCAAACGTACTCCATTATTGGAACGCGTTCGGCTATGACCTAGGTGGTTGTAGTCTGGTTATTAGGTAGATGTGTGTACTTCGTACATGGTTCGAGGTACAATACCTTGTAGACTTGTGATGTCTAGTTACGGTATACGGGATATACCCGAGGTGTGTTGGTGAACGTGTTGGTAGTCGGATTGGTTCCGATACCATGGGATTGGTTGTGGACCGGACATTACTATGCAATGGGTCATGGTAATTCCGATGTGTTTAATTACACACAGGTCGTGTGAAATGTCGGTAAGGATATATTTAAGTCCAGTAAGTTGGTGGCTTGTGTGGCCACGAGTGAGTCTAGTGTCAGTTTTCGACTGACAACAACTGTGTGGTGACAGATTGTCAGGATGTGTCAACATAGATCGTTGAGTGGGGTCAGCTGACTCCTAGTGGGAGTGGGAAAGGAACCGTCGAGTTGTTGCGTCAACGAGAGGGTTGATTTGACAAGTGGTGTCAAATTCGAAACAAGTAGTTTCAGTCATTCGACGGGGTCGAATGTAATCGTTGCGTTTTGAGTATTAGTGGTACGTTTGGGTGTAGACAAGTTTTGTCTAAATAGTTGGTGTATGGGTGTACACGTGTTGCGTGGTCGATTCCACTTTCCACGGGGTGTTTGTGGAATCAGGATAGTCGAGTTTCGAGAGCGAAACTTATTAAGGAGGGAAGTACGTTGAGATTAGAGCGGTTGGAATTTCGAGGACGAAATTTATTAAGGAGGGAAGATTGTAACGACCCATCCCGAATTCCGGGATTAGTTTAGTGACTAATCTTGATTAGCGAGGTTGAACGGTGGTTAGTAGGGCGGAATCGGATAAATTGTGCAAAATGACCGTTTTGCCCCTGGTCGTGGGCAAAATGTTGACTTTTTGTTCGGGCGGTCAAATGGACTTTGACCGATGACCGTGACGTAGTTCGGGACGTCACGAGTTCATAGACAGGTGGCACGTTCGATTCCGACATTCGTAGAGAAAGTTATGGTGTTCGGAAGTTGAGGGGTATTTTGGTAATTTGGCTTGTTAGGGGCCAAATGTTGACTTTTTGATCGGGAGGTCCGATGGACGAAGGCCAAGGACCGTTACGTAGGTATCGTTGATACGAATCCAACGACAGGCGGCATGCCGAAATCGGAGATCCGACGACGACGTTATGGTCAAGGAAACGAACTAACGAACCGAGGCCGGGATTAAAATAATAATATAATAATGAATAGTGACCGTTGACTGTGCACATCCGGATGAGTGACAAGTGTCACCCATCCCTTGTTTCCAGCTCCATGTTTCCCTCCCAACACCATCATTACAACATCATCATTCCTTATCCACCATTATCCTTCCTTTTCCTTTGTTTTTCTTTCAAACCGTGCATGATTTAGGGAGAGTATGAACTGGGAGAATTGGCTCCCTTCTTCTGCTGTTCTTGTGAGAAAATGGGAGACTAGGATGAGGGAATTAACGGGGAAACACGAGGGGTTGTGAGGATGTCGAATTTTGGAATTTGGATTTCGGGAAAATTGGGGGGAAAATTCGAATACTGGGAATTAGGCCGTGATGATCGAATTGGAGGTTACAAACATCTTCCTGAGGTTGTGACGAGTCGATCCACATCAAAAACGAGAAGGATTGGTGCCGTTTTGGCTCTGATCGAGCTTGGTGACAGAGGAGGAATTTCGAAGCTGAGTCGTGGAATTGGAGGCTTCGTTGGATGAAATTGTTGTGGGGAAATGCTTTCTCATGATCCCACGATGCTTCTGGGATCATCAATTGAAGGAAAACGTTGGAGAATGGCAGAACTCCATTGTTGAACAGTGACGGTGCTCGAACTTGAGTCGTGACGTTTGAGCACCGGTTTGATGCAATTGATGTGGGGGAATTGTTCCTCATGGTCCATTGATGCTTCTGGAATCATCAATTGGATGAAACCTGCATCAATTGAGGGAGTTCCATGATTGCACAGTAACCGGGTGTTCTTCGTGGATCATCATCGAATCGTGGGAATCTGGGTAAGGATTTGTGTAATTGAGTTTACAGACTTGTAATTGGACTTAAAACGAAACTAATGGAATGATCAATTGAAGGAATTAGGATCGAATTGACAGGATTGGAACCGGGTTGTGTCGCGGGTGAATTGGACCCGTTTACCAGACAAACGGGTTGGGCTGGTGACACTGTAGCAGGCGCATGAGTTTCACGCGCAGCCACTCACGGCGGCGCGTGACGGCGCGTGGGCACGGATCTCGAGGTGAGGTCAACATGACTTCTGTCCTATTTAATGTGACGGACATTTTGGAATTGGTTTCGTGTCGATCGGACACCGTCTCGATATTGTTCGGGATGTCCGAAGGTTTTTAATTAAGTTTAAAAATAAGTAAAAATTCGGGAAAATTACGGGACTTTGATAGGATGTTAATGTTGAGGTTAGTGACCCTCTAATGTGACTTGGACAGGATTGGGAGTCCCGGTGATAGTGGTGTGGCCCGGGAGGGCCGGTGGCACGCATATCGAGGCACACGGTTAAAACGGTCTGTGAGTGGACTTTGGTTTTATAAATCCTATGCATGCTTAAATGTGTTATATGGTTTATATACATGATTTCTATGTTGCACGTATTTCGAGGTGTTTTCCGTATTTCACGTATATCGGGATTAACGGTTTATTTGCGGTTTTGTGTGCTTGTGGTTAAATAAATAATATGATGAAATGGTTTTGAAATTGGAAATATGAACTCGGGCTTGAGGCCCACTTGTTTTGGAAATTTCGGACTTGGAGTCCATTTGAGAATCGGGCCGGGGGCCCAGTTGGTTAATGAAATCGGGCCAGGGGCCCAGTTGGTATGAAATCGGGCTGAGACCCATTTGAGTTATATTATCGGGCCAGGGGCCCAGTTGATTTGTGAATTCGGGCCGTGGGCCCAGCGGGTTTATAAAGTCGGGCTGCGGGCCCAGTTGGTTTACAAATCGGGCCGTGGGCCCAGTGGTTCATAAAATCGGGCATGAGGCCCAGTTGGATTATAAATGTGATTTTGGGTCAGGGACCCTATATTTAATAATTGTGATTTTGGGTCAGGGACCCTAAATGGAATTACGTGGTTTTATGGAAATTTCGGGCAGGGCCCATTGTAATGATGTGATAAAAGGATTTAATAAAACTGTTTTCCATATACCATCTGGATACAAGGATATATGATGGTCTCCTCCAGATGTCTGGGACACTGGGGAAGTCACGGTGCATTGCCTGCGAGGGGTCATTATACGGAACAGCCGGACCGTATGATGACTCAGGAGCAGGATTGCTATGATTGACGTCAGGGACGTCAGACATCAGGGATGTCAGATATATGGACCCGGAGAGACCCCGGGCAGCACGCGTAGCTTATGAAACCGTGAGACATGACGTCAGGGACGTCTAGCATCAGGGATGCTGGTGATGGTAATGGTAAAATACGAATTAATGAAATGGCTTTCCGGATGGATTTATGATTGTGTGATTTGAATTAATGTTCATTTATGGTAGTGGGTGGTGACCCACATGGTCGTATATGTATGGTGGTGGTATTCCACGGTTTTGGGCTGAGTTCCCACACTTGGTTTTTGGCTAACGGTTTTTGGGCTAAGGCCCTAAGGGCTCGGTTGAGCAAACGTTTTGGTTACTGGTTTTTCGTGGCATGCATACGTTTTTATTGGAGGGCATAAATGTCTTATAAATGTATTTGGTAAATTTATTGGTTTTTGTCCACTCACAGCTTTTGGTTTTAATGCCCTTCAGGTTGATCACGGATGCGATTGCAGCAGAGACTGGGACATTGCATACCTCCTCCATCGATCCTTGCGCACTCTGGATGCCCCGTTTGGGCAATGATTCTTGGTTATTCCTTGTCTAACACCCCTTGTTGGACGGGAGCAGGGCATATTCCATGTTAATCCCGGGTGGATTGGGATGGGTCCTGTCAGGTTGAGCTAAGGACATGAGAGTTCATTACATATTGGTTTTGGTCGACTGCGGTTGACCATACCTCCTAAGTTGAGGACATGGCACTTGTTTGCCTATAGGACGTGAGAATGTCCGCGTGAGGAGTGAACTCAGTGATAGGAAAAGGAACATGGTTCCAACGTGATTGGAACATCGGAATCAAGAGAAGTTGTGTTTAAGACGTTGAGAAGAGTGCTCGATTCCGCTTTGGAGATAGATATTCCGAGGTCACCGACTGTGACTCCTTGGTAGACAGTGCTGAGTGTCGGAGGATGATATAGGATGAACTTGGACATCATTCTCTTGGATTGTCCTGGATTTCGTTCCTAGGTGGGACGACGAGGAGTGATTTGACGGCTAGGAGTTCAAGAGGGTGTAAGAACCGAACACCTAGGCTATGGGTCAATTTGATTGACTGGACAAGTAGATGGTGGTTAGCGTCACATGAGGTGACGAGTGAGTGCCCGAGGGTACAAGTACGTTGTAGCTTGGATAGAGTCCTAGATGGACATGAGTGACGATCGGATCAGATCCGATGAGTGACAATTTGGAGACTCGAGGTGAGTCTAGATGACAAGTGGTATTGCTGAGTGATGCGAGATATGATACAAGGACTTAAGAGCGAGTCGAGATCAGAGTAGCACAACGGAAACGCAGTGGAGCCGGGAGTTACCGGCTGGTCACGACGGATGTGATCTGTGAGAGTAATGGATGGATAGTTATCCGATACGTTCGGATCGATGTGGTTGACGGGACTCTAAGAAGAGTCAGTTTTGGGGAATAGGAAATTGAGAGATTTGACTTGTGCGAGTGTTAGAGTCATTAATTGGCATAGGTCTGAAGATGACCTACGAGATGTGATTCGGGCCATTGTGATGGCAGGATCCATAGAATGTTGTCCGACCCAATGCTGAGCAGGACGCCAGCTTAGTTGTGATAACCCTTAGTGGGAATGCGTTTTCAGCCTGACGACTGTCAGATGGAACCTGTCAGAGTGGAACACTCAAAAGCCGTTGGATATCAGCTTGGTATTACTGACCTGTCAAGTGAGTGACAGGCGTGATCAACGAGTGTCGACATATTGCCTCGGGTGAGACGTACGAGCGGACGTGTAGTTCTCGAGAGTGAGTTGGAGCTTTAGAGGCTCTAGTGACGGTACGTACTGAGGATGATGTCGATGAGTACGGTAGGTGTGTTGGACGTGTACTGCTACACGAGTATTCTCGTGTGGGTGCAGCGATCCAAGTCGAATAAAATGGTTGGATTCCACAGTTTGGTTGTGGAATCGGGTCGATTTGAATTTCGAGGACGAAATTCCTTAAGGGGGGAAGTTTGTGACGACCCGTCCCGAATTAGCGGGATTAATTAAGAATTAATGATGGATTAGTCTCGCTAATCGAAGACTAATCTTGGATTAGACGAGGATTAGCAGACGTTCGGGCGAAATGACGATTTTACCCTTGAAATGGGCAAATCGTTGATTTTTCATCCAGGCTGTCAATTGGACTATGGCCGATGATTGTGACGTAGTTCGTGACGTCACAAGTTCATAGACAGGTGGCACGCTCGATTCCGACGTCCGAGGAAAACGTTATGACGCTCGAAAGTTCAAGGGCATTTTGGTACTTTGGGCCAAAAGTTGACTTTTGACCCGGGATGTCCGATGGCCGAAGTCCGAGGACCATTACGTAGATCGGGACGATATGAATCCGTAGACAGGCGGCACGTCGAATTCGGACATTCGACGGCGAAGTTATGGTTCACGGAAGTTCCGAGGAACTATTTACGACGACACATTTTACGAGACAAAAAGTGAAGTTTTGTCTTTAGTGGGGCCCGGATACTTGTTAGTGGACCAATGGATGAGTGACAAGTGTCACCCGTCCACTGGCCCTTAGTTCCCATTCATGCATCTCCCCTTCCATTTCATCGATCATTTTTCCCATTTTTCCCAACCCAAAACCCGATCACCATGCTCACTCCAATCCAAACCCTTGACCCTATGATCATGGATGAGAGGCAGAGAGTGAGCTGAGGACAGAGTGGAGGTGGTGGCCGGCCAAGGGAGCACCGCCGTGGACGGCGGAGGACACCTCGAACCCAAGGTATCAGTTTAACCGATTTTAATCCATTTTCAATTTTAATGATTATGGATCAATTTGGATGGTTTTAATGTGTTAAATAGGTTATTAGGACTATGTTAGGATGGTTTTGGGAAGCTTTGGACGGCTGGGAAGCCATGGATGAGTTTTGAAAACATTGAACCGTTTGGTTCAAAATCAAACCATGGATTTTCATGGTTTTAACTTAGGTTTAGGGATTGGTTTAGATGGGAATTGAGAAAATAGGAAGTTTAGGATTGAAAAGGAAGAGATTGGACGAAAAAATGGAAGGATAGAGGCCTGGACCGGTCACGCCGGTCCAGTTGCAGAGGTTGGACCAAACCGGCCGGTCTGGACCGGTTCGATCGCTGAGGAATACAAACAGTGCAGGGCGCGTGAGCCACACAAGCAGCCCCTTGGGCGGCGCGTGACGGAGCGTGTGGGGGTTTTTGGGCAAGGTTCCAACATGTGAAATCATCTATTCGATGTAACGAACATTTTGGGACTGGTTTCGTGTCAATCGGACATCGTTTCGATATAGTTCGGGACGTCCGAATGTTTAGGTTCGCGTTTAAAAATATTTAGAAAATCCAAAAAATTATGGGGCTTTAGTGAGGGGTTATATAAGTAGTTAGTAACCCTCTAAATTAATTTGGATAGGTTCGAGAATCCCGGAGGCGACGATTAACCAGGGAGACGATTATGACACGCGTATCGAGGCGCAGCTTCGGACAGTCTGTGAATGGACTTTTCTTTCGAACTTGATGCATGCATAAATGTTTTATAAGTGTTTTAATATATGTTTTATGATGCCATGAGTGCATTTGATTGTGGTAGCTTAGGATCGACATAATTGCACGTTTTTCGAGGTTTTCGGCTTTATGTCGTACCTTCGCGTACCGTGTTTTCGATAAGGGTTAATAAACGAATTTTGGATTTAGAAATATGAAATCGGGCATGAGACCTATTTGATTTACAAACTCTCAGACTTGGAGTCCATATGATTTGACGAGGAATCGGACCGAGGGTCCATTTGAGCCGTACGATCGGACCGAGGGTCTAGTTGGTTTACGATTCGGGTTTGAGGCCCAGTTAGTGTTACTATCGGGCTTGATGCCCCGTTGATTTATGATATCGGGCCTAAGACCCATTTAGTTGAGATTTCGGGCTTAAGGCCCCATTGGTTGTGAAATCGGACGTGAGGTCCTATTAGTTTATGGTTTCGGGCTTAGGGCCCTGTTGATTGTGAAATCGGGCTTGAGTCCCAATTCAGTTTGTGAAATGAGAATTCGGGCATGAGACCCAGTTGAACTGAGGATTTAGGACGAGGCCTATGAAATGAATTTGAATCGGATTCGAGGAATTCCGTTGAGATGAGTCGGGTTTGAGACCCAGTTGAGAAATGAGTTTTGAGAAAGAAAGTATTTGAGAAAGAAAGAAAGAGATTTGAAATGAATGAACCCTCCATATTGATTATATGGTCTCCTCCAGCGTCGACCTAGAGAGTCACGATCCACAGACCAGAGTGGGTATCCATATAGTGATCCCGTTCCAGGAGTGGAGGTTACTTGATGTGGTCCCGGATCAGATTCCGGAGAGATGTGTGGACTAGATCCAGAGAGAGAGCTCAGACTAGATCCAGAGATTGAGCCTCCCAGATGGAGATTCCTGGGAGAAAACTCGGAGTGAGACCCCGAGTAGTGTGCACACTAGTATAGATTTGTCATCGTGACTATATCGGGGATGTGTTCCCTAGGGGCTGTGTGCCCCGAGTTGGCATCTTCTCCGGAAGTGCCTTGGATGGGTTATACGTACGAGTATGTATGAGGTTTTACAGAAAGTGATTTGGGGCAGAGACCCCGTATTCGATGTTTTATGAATGGTTTTGGGCTGAGACCCACGTGACGTGATTTGGGCTGAGTCCCTATTGATTTGATTTTTGTATTCCTTGTTTTAAGTTGTGATTTCGGGTCGGGGACCCAAATGGATTTGTGGTTCATGACGGTTTATAGAAACCGGGCATGAACTCTTGAATGATTTTGAGATTATGTTTGATAAATGAAATGGTTGTATGAACGTTTTGATAAACGGTTTTTGAATGCATGCAAATGCTTTTATTGAAGGTCATAAATGTCTTTAAGCGAAAGTGTTTTTAAATGAAATGTTTATTTTTGTCCACTCACAGTTTTCGTGTTTTAAAGCCCTTCAGGTTGATCGCGGATACGGGCTGTAGTAGAGACGAGACATCACTCCCCTCTTCCTACGATCCTGATGCACTCTGATAGCCCCGGCGAGGGCAGAGATGGAATTTTCCCTGGTCTGACATGTGGTGTCAGACGGGATCAGGCGGGTCCCACGTTAATCCCGGGGGATTTGGGACCGGTCCTGACACACGCGCACACACACACACACACACACACACACACACACACACACACACACACACACACACACACACACACACACACACACACACACACACACACACACACACACACACACACACACCACACACACACACACACACACACACACACACAAGGACAGTGGCACAAGCCCCTAAGGGATAAGGACACTTGTCCCTTCCCTATTTAGCCACAACAAGAATCTCACAAGGAAAATTATCAAAATGCCTTTCCTTGTCAAATTACCATAATGCCCATATCTAATATAAACTTAGAACGAACCCGTCTGAATTCTATTTCCGACATGCCATCTTCCTACGTACTTGGGAGTCTGAGACCTTTCTTACGACGTTCACGGTAATGCCAAAAGTCGTCCCGATCCAAAAGTCAACATTTTGACCTTGGTCAAAAAGTTAACCCTTTGACTTAGGGAAAAATGGTCATTTCTAACCCCTTGAAAGTTCGGCTCGTTACACGGAGCCCAAAGCGGATAATATCTCGTTAGAGGAGGCGATGCGCGACAAGTCGTCTAATGCATGCACGAAAAATATAGCATGATAATCACATGATAATCATAGAAGTGATGCTCATTAGAAATAATATAATAAAAACGTACGACGTGCTCGAGAGGTATCAAACAACAACTAATTAAAGCATGCGACCAGATTTTCCAACTACTAAATTATCACGAGTTATCCATAATCTAATCATGAACAAATATCATAATCATTGTAAAACATGCAAGTAAAAGATGTGTTATAAAATCGAGTTTGAGAAAGAAATCCACTCATTCTTTTGTTTTTGTGCCCCTCAGGTCCCTCTGATACTTCACGCATTCCAAGGAATTTTCTCTGATATTCACATTGGTACTTTGGTTGTGACTCATCGAAAATTGGGATAATTTAGGTAGTTACTTAAATTTTATGAACATCAAAATAATGTACTATACTTTGTACTTTCGCTGTCATGACAAAATTCTAATTGGTTTTTATTAATTATATTTCACATAACTTTATAAAATGCACCGTTTTAAAATCTTTGACTTTTTTTATTTGAAGATTGCTATTCGAATATCGGCCAGCATATTTCGATTTAGGCTTCCTAGTGGACTATCTGGAGCACAACCCCCGACTCAGAATCACTAGAATTCTATAATCGAGATGTGTTGCCCGATATATGAACACGGAGCCCACGTAACAAAGCCATAAACAGTGAACAGAAATAAAACATTAGTGTGATTAAAATAAGCAATCAACATAAATAAAATGTAAACAGAGCATGGTACAAGTTTTCGAAAGAAAGTGCATGATGATCCAAATTAGAAAAAGATACACGGATTAGAAGCGAATAGTTGACAATTTAGGGGACAGTTGAATTCGCATGAATTTTTTCTTCTTATCATAATTCATAATCATAATTAGTTAAAATTCCATTATGAAGAGCATGAAAGGATAAATAGTAATTAGTTTGAATTCCGTTACGCAGAGCAGGAAAGGTCCAGAGTACCCTCAACCATTTGCACGCACAGCTGCACAAGATCCCGCCGACACATGATTCTAATGCCGCGTGCCACCAGGCACCAGCCATTCATAATATTATACGATATAGATAGACACACTGTATCTCCGTACACTTGCACTCACCCATCTCATGTTTGGTAGCATCATATCTTCCTTCCTCACTATAATTCTCTACCCTTATTAGATTTCTCTCTGTTTTCAACTCTCTTCTTTCTCTCAGCTAAAAGCAAACCCGGAAAGAATACAAATTTCACAGATCTAAGATCCAAACGCATTTCCCTTAACCAAATCCTTAATGTGGTGCTCTTCTTTGTTGATCTGAGGTGACCGTCCAACTCAAAATTCAATTTGTTGCTCCTTTCCTCAATTGCTATTTACTGCTAAATTTCACAATCTGTTTGGTTCCCGGGGAAAAAAACAAATTAAATGGGAAACAAACGAATTGGAATTTGGAAGCTTTGCTGCCTCTCATTCATAAACACTACATGGATCTACCTTCATTTGTCTGTATATTTTTGGCTACTTTTGCATCATATAAATTATTTTGTGGTTGCTGGAGCAGGGTAGAGAAATTTCGGTTTCGATTCCTTCGAAAAACGAGCAGTCATGTCGAGGAGGGCGGTGGGATCAACGCGCCGCAATGGGAGCTTTCCGTTTGCTGGAGCCTTCAGTTCAAAATCAAAGTCATCGCCTTTGTTACCCATTGGCCTTGTAGTTATGGTAACTTTTAGTATGGATTCAATTTTCACTTGCCACACTCGTTATAATTTAGTTTTCGTTTACTGGGTCGCTCCTATATTGATTACAAAATCTTGTTCAAATTAGGATAAAGAATCTGACAAATTATGATTTCACATTCTTACTATGTTCTGTTGGTTTTTTGTTGGAATTCTCAGGGAGCCTTTCTTCTTATCGGCTATATTTACAAGGGATCAGGTTTAGTTTTAAATAGCAAGCATTTACATTTAATGAGATGGATTTGTACATTTTGATCAGCTATATATTATATTTGCTTCTTCCTAGGTCATTGATTCTTGGAATTACTTGAATTTTATTTGAAGAAGTTTAATATTCTTACACATGAATCTGCTGATGGAAATATTCTTTTAAAAATTGCAGGTGCCTTTGGTGGTGCCCATGTAGTTAGTAAATTGCAAGGTTCTTTGAGACCTTTTTTGCTCCTCTTGTCAGATTCAATCATTTCTTACGCTCGACCATATTCCTTGATGTGAAGCACACATTATTATTTGTTATATATTTTTTTTGAATGTTTACCAATTAGTATTTGTCTTTGATATAATAGTAGTTGACATTTTCTCCATAATTAGGCGATTTCTCATGCACGCTAGAAGTTCAGAGAGCACTGCCTTTCCTAAAGAAAGCGTATAGTGGGAGCATGCACAAAGTTTTGCACATTGGACCTGATACTTGTTCAGTTGTATCTGCATTGTTAAAAGATGAGGAAATTGAAGCATGGGGTGTGGAACCATATGAGATAGAGGATATTGATAGGAATTGCAGGACTCTTGTGCGCAAAGGCATTGTGCGAGTGGCTGATATAAAGTTTCCTCTACCTTATAAAGCAAAGTCTTTTTCTCTTGTGATTGTGTCAGATGCTTTAGATTATCTCTCTCCGAAATATTTGAACAAGACTCTCCCAGAATTGGCAAGAGTATCTGCTGATGGTCTTGTTATTTTTTCAGGTACTTGCCTACTAATGTCAAATACCATCTGTAGTGTCAGCACTGTAAAATCTTCATGTAGTTAGTGGAAGCTATTGTCCTGAATTAATCAGAAATACGTGAGTTAATTGCACTGGTATCGAAAAGATTCACATTAATTGCTTGCATAGTATTTCTCTTTTGGTTGGCTCAGCAGGTTACAATGAATTTGGATGTTTAGCAATTTTAATTTTTGCACACATACAGACAAACCAATAAAGTGCATTGATCTTATACGGATTAATTCGATATATTAATATTCTTGGCCTTTGCTTTAGATCTCTTACTGAAGATACTATACGGGAAATACATTGATTCTAAGTCATTCTGACCATAATTATCTACTGTTAACTCAATGTGGTACCAACTTTGCTCGATCTTTTGATGGGTATTAATTATTTCTAACTCACTGCTATCACATTTTGTTTAGGCTTCCCTGGTCAACAGAATGCTAAGGTTTCCGAGTCATCCAAATTCGGACGTCCAGTAAGTGATCTGCCTGTTTGTTGTTTTCTTTCTACTTCCTTATTGTTGCATTACTACTCTTGCATAGGTTATTTGTTGGTAAATGAAGGGGCTATCTAAATCTGGGTCCTGACCCTTCTCTCAAACCTGGAAGTAATGAAAGGAGATTTAGGAGATGTAGCATTTGTAATCACTTCAATATAATTTGGTTTTAGTGATTACATCGAAGGTTCTGTTCTGTTCTGTTATGGCTGTTAAATCCTCAGTTTGTATGTTTATAGGCCAAAATGCGGAGCTCTACTTGGTGGATACGTTATTTTGTCCAGACGAGCTTAGAAGAAAATGAAGCTGCCATAAAGAAGTTTGAGGCTGCCACATTGGCCGAGGCCTACCAGCCAAGCTGCCAAGTGTTTCACCTTAACTCATATCACTAATATAAACATCATAGCATCTTTCATTCATCAAGTTCTGGCATGCAACACGGCTTGATAAAGAGGAAGATTGTTTTAGCTGTCATACAAGAACAAGCCCCTCTTATTGGGTTATTTTTTGGTAAGGTACATTAAGGACATCAACTTCTGTTGTGAACATTATAGTCACGATTGATTGATATAGTTGATGGAATATATAGGGGTGATTTGTATTCTTCTTGGAACTAATTTGTATCTCTTTTGATATAATCATTGTATCCAGAAATCTAGTTTCCCACTCTGCTTACTTTCTCTAGATCTTGGAACTTCCCCTTGTTTCCCACTGTGATCATTGATCAAGAATCGATTTCTATAAACTTGTTCAGTGTTGAGTGTTTAATGATCTTTTTTGTAAATGGTTAGAGAATTGAAGTTGAAAAGTACAAAACATCACCAATAATCCCCACAAGAGCAATGCCCTTCCTTGAAGCAATGAAACCTATGGGCATCTCTCACTGTGATTTCCCTCCCAGATATTGCAGAGATGAATTGGAAAGCATTGTGGCAATCACCACAAATTCTCAGGTTCTTCACCACAAGCAAAGGCTCTCCTTCTCTGGTCGAAATCAACCCAAATGCAACCGCGAGCTTCTCACTGTGATGGCCTAATCTGATCTCCTTCTCTCCTTGCACTGATTCATCGTCTTTCACCAATGTCCATCTCAAATCGGGCACATAGCCCGCCAACTTCATCTTCCTTGACATCTCCTCCAAGTATTCGTGAATTTCTTTGATCATGGGGTGGGAAATCTCTTCAGCCACAAAAACATGTATCTTCTTGTTGACCTCAATCCAACTACAACCCGGTTTCTTCTTTACTCCCCTGTCTCGCATAAGCTTTCTAATCGTTGCTACCTCTTCCCATTTTCCGGCTCTAGCATACATATTCGACAGCATCACATACGGAGCACCATTTGAAGGATCCAGCTGATGAAACTGATTGGCTGCCTTCACTGCTAGCTCAATATTTCCGTGGGTTCTACAGGCACCAAGTAATGTAGCCCAGCCAATGGAGCCAGGGCTGAATGGCATCGTCTCAATGAGTCTCTCAGCCTCACCTAGTTTCCCTGCTCGACCTAAAAGATCGATCATGCACGAATAATGTTCAGCTTCTGGTTCGATTCTGAACTTCTCCTTCATCATATGGAAATACTTGTGACCCTCTTCAACTTTCCCAGTGTGAGCACAAGCAGAAAGGACTGAGATAAAGGTTATGCTTGTAGGCGCAATATCCATCTGGAGCATATGTTCGAACAGCCGCAGTGATTCCATTCCAATCCCATGCTGTGCATAACCTGCAATCATTGAATTTAAAGAGACTGTGTTATGTTCTGGCATCCGATCAAACAACCTTCTTGCATCATTAAGAATCCCACATTTCGAGTACATAGCAACAAGAGCATTATTCACTGAAACTTTATTTGAAGGGATATCAGATTTGATTGCCAAGGCATGAATCTGCTTCCCCTGAGAGGGGGATGACAGATTCGAACATGCACTAATCACACAGACGAAGGTGCAGTCATCAGCGCTGTGGGGAACACGTTGCATTTGCTGGAAACAATCAAGAGCATCTTCAGAGAACTCGTCATTCTGTGAATACCCTGAAATCATCGTGTTCCAAAGAACCAAATCTGGAAAGGGAATCTCTTCGAATACTTTCCTACAATCTGACATGCCACCGGCACACTTGGAATATAAATCAATTAAGCCACTACCAACATGTGAATTCTGGTGGAAACCAGTTTTGATTAACTTAGCATGAAACTGAAGTCCACCAACCAAGTCCTCCACACAAGTAAATGCAGTCAAAACACTAGCCAATGTAAACATGTCGACAGTAAATCCCCTCCTAACCATTTCCTGGAACAATCCCAGCGCCTTCAACCCCTGGCGGTGCTGGCCATAAGCCACAATCATTGAATTCCAAGACACCTCATCTCTCACCTCTCCCATCACGTAGAATACCCAGTTCGCCTCCTGCAAAAACCCATTCTTACTATAATAAGTTACAAGGGCATTGTTTACAGATACATAGGAATCAAAGCCACCCGACACCGCCAGAGAATGCAATTGCCTAATCAAACCAATATCATCACAACAAGCGGTGATCACCCCGAGATAGTAAACCCATCCATGTCAAGACCCATACTTCTCATCCCAGTAAACAACCTCAATGCCGGTTCAGTCTCGCGGCGATCAGCATAAGCAGAAATGAGGGTGTTATAAGAGACCAAGTCCGGTTGAGGAATTTTATCAAACAGTTGGTGGGCAAGGTGGACATGAGACTCTTTGGCGTAAGCAGCGACGATAGCGTTGAAGGAGAAGACATTGGGGTCCTGGGTTTGGTCGAAGGCGTTCCGGGCGGAGGAGAGACGGCCGCATTTGGAGTAAAGGAGGATGAAGTGGTTGGAGAAATATGTGGAAGGAGGAACGAGGGACTTGAAGTATAGTGCATGGAGGGCTTTGCCTGTAAAGAGGTCTTTCTCGGCTATGCATGTTTTCAAGAGGTGGCGAAAGCTCTGCAAATTACATAAAAGCTGGTTCATTTAAGCCAAGGAGGCATCGCCGGAAATAGGATCGGGACTCACGATATAGGACAGGGATATCACAGTTGTTGGGGTTTCAACTCTGAATTCAGTTTAGCTCGCCACAGAATTACAGTATTAGTTCGGTGGAGTAAAACCGAAGCTTTTATTTTTGTATTTTCGTATACATTTTAAATTAAATTACTTCTACAATATATCCGCCAAAAGTTTAAATTTACCTAACTATTAATATTCAGTGATATTTCTACCTCCCTGCACTCTACTTTTTTGTTCTTATTTATTTTTCATCATACTTCCAAATTTACTTCTTAAAACGTTCGATTCTTTTTATCGATAAATCCTATTCTCTTATTTTCAATATACATCTCATTTTTTTTATATAAGATTAAATGCTATGTAAAGTTATTCAATAAATTTCTATCATAAACTTTGTTATATTCACCAATGGACACATAGCGAAGAATTTTGTTAAAAATTATTGAAAAATTATGTATAGTATTTAATCGTACACAAAAGCAGGAGAGATATGAAATAGGAGTTTAGACTTTATCGAGGAAAAAAATCCTAAAATTTTTAAAATAAACAAAGAAATAAAAATAAAATATATTTAATTAAAAGGGGTAAGCTTGGTTGGTAAAAAAAATAAGAAAATTTTAAAATAAAAAATAGAGTGGCATAATCAGACTCCATGCTAATATTATACGTATAATTTATCTCTTAATATCCTGATATGATATTAGTGAAAGATACGAGCAAAGAATTTAAGAATTTCAATATTTATTTTATTTATTATAGGGTTAGGATCAAAGAACACTTATATTTACATCTAAATTTACACTCTTTTTGGATCTTTGGATTTTGGGTTAATCAATTGTTTTGATTAGAAGTAATATGAAACTTCATTAATGTTTAAATTAAAAGGATTTTAATTAATAATTTATCTTTTTAATTAAAAAATTCTTAATTTTTTTTAATTAAAATTTATGTTCATATTTGAAAATAAAATTCTATTAAAAAATAATTAAAAACTAAAACCCCAAAAAAAGAGAAGCACATGCAAATTGGAAGAGAACATTGCCGACCTCGTTATGAATGATGGTCACATCGTGGACTACTATTGATGGATGGCAGCATTGCGGTTAGAAACCATAAGTAATTGAGAAGGCACTGAAGTGTCGGTTGTAAATGACTTTCCTATTAATAAAGAAGCGAATTATTAAACAACCCGTGGTAAAACATATATGACATGAACCTACAATTCAAACATTGATTGCCAATGTAATTTGTGGAATTCATCTGAATTGGGAAATGAGGCTCGGGTCTTTTCCCCCAAACACCACTGTTGAGTGATACAAACTCATTGTGGGAACCCAATTCTCTTATATTTTCCATATCATCACTGCTTTGTAACAAAAATCTATTTGTAACAAAATAATTTGAGCCTGATGTACTTTGAGGTTGAAGTCTGTCTATGCGGTGCTCATATGAAGGGTTGAGCCTGATGGACTTTGAGGTTGAAGTCTGTCTATGTAGTGATCATATGCAGGGTTGCACTGAACCTTCTTTTGATGGTTCATTTTGAAAATTTGAAATCTGTGTAATTTAAACATAGATTCTTGGTTGTTTACATATAAATTCTGGGATTTAGCCGTTGGTTGGGATCAGGTGGATCGATTGGAACCCTTCTGGCTCCTGCTTTAAACCCTTTTTCTTTAGGGTTTCTTTTTAAATTTATTTTTTTTTTGACAGAATTTTGTTTTTGTTTCTGAAAATAATTTGTAATTAAAAGAAAATAAAAATGTTTTAATTGAAAAAAGAAATTATTAATTAAAATATATGTAATTTAAACATTAATGAGGTTCCAATAAGTTCTAATCATAGCCGTTGATTGACATCAAATCTGAAGACCTAAAAAAGGTATAAATTTAGATGTAAATAAGAGTGTCCCTTAATCCTAACTATTTATTATAATAAATAATACGTATAATAATTTGAATGGCAGTAAAAATAACATTTTAAGTTTTATTTATTTTATTTAGTTTGTAATTAGTGTAGCCAATTTGTATTAGCTAAGTCATGCAAAGCATACCTTGCTAACAGTGCGTAGTCAAGATTCAATTTGTAAGGAGGTCTTTTATATATATTTTTAATAAACTTTTAGTATATACTTTTTTTTTATTAAATGCGAGGGAGAATTTTTGGAAATTATCTATACAATGTGTCATCAGGATTCGAACTTGAGATCAATTGTCTACAAGTCAATACTAGAACGAACTGAACTAGACACACTTGACAACTTTTAGCATATACTACAATTCATAATTAATATATACAAAATATTCAAAGCAATAAAATATTATCAAATTAAACAAAAATCTAAAAACTAGGCTTTTGGTCAGATAAAGGTTTTGGTCTATTCGGTAAGAATTAAACATTCTCAGAATTATCCATTGATAGAGATGTTTCTTTTTCCAAATGGTTTGTTATTTTTGTTGACAATTATAGCTATATAACTGGGCTTTACTCTCCGAAAAATAAGAATGAGGTCTCTAATTGTTTCTATGTATTCATACCATACAAACTCAACTTTTGGCTAAATTGATGAAATAGTGACAAATTTGCTAATGATATTACAGTCTTGTTTCCAAGATCATGACATCATTCATGAGACAACATGTCCTTATACGGCTCAACAAAACTATGTTTTCGAACGGAAATATTGGAATATCGTTGCAATTAGTTGTGCTTGTTTGATTGGTGCTCATATGCAACTCGCTTCTTAAAGCGATGCTATTTTGTATGTTGCTTATCTTCTAAATTGTTCGCCTAGTAGCGACCACTACTTTAAAACTCTTTGGTTGAATTTTCTACTCATGTTGGTATCCCTTCCCACTTAAAATTAGCACCATTTTTGGATGTGTTATTTTCAATTACCTTCCTAAACATCTATATACGAAGTTCGATACATGTGTTGTAAATTGTGTGTTTTTTGCAAATGTACCCACCAAAAAGGCTACAGGTGTTATCATTTTCCTACTCATCACTTCTCTATTACTCTTGATGTCACTTTTCTTAAATTGAATCCTGCTTTTCTATGCTAGTATCCTCTTTTCCTACGAATGTTCTGATGATCCTGATGTTAATATTGGTATGACTAGCCCCAAAAGTCTGTTGGTTATATTATTAATATTGGTATGCCTAGTCATGATTGGCATGGTGGTTCAAATACTAGTATGATTAGCCACGATAAGCTTGGTGGTACAAATACTAGTGTGATTAGCCACGATCAGTTTCATCTGGATTTGACTAGTCATAATCATGTGACTCTGAATGATTAAGTTTCTACAAGAGGCCCTTTTTATGTCAAAGTACCAACCAGTGATCCTCCTCATCTACTGATGATTATGAGATATGTAATAATTCTTAGGTTAATACTATGGATTCAAAAGTAAGGAAATGAGATACTAGGGACTCGAATACTAAGGGCGCACATTGTTTTAGGATAATACTTAGGTTCTCACTTTTCTTTTTCTTGTTTCGACACACTTTGTTGTCATGCATATTTTTTTTTGGCAACGGTTGCAGAATGGCTACAGGCAGATTAAAAATGTTTGGTAAAAAAAATAAAATAAAATATTAATTTTTTAGATAATGTTAAATATTGTATACCAAGTCAATTAAGAAATTTTGTGCTCACTAGAAATCGAAGAGAAAGGAATCAATTTATAAAAAATTTTAATTATACAATGTATTTAAAAAAATACGAGGTCTAATTTTTTTACATTACTAGTCTTCTTTTCTCTCCGAACACATTGCTTTTACAAATGTAGTAATAAATATTATTTGATGCTCGTTTAGCAACGATTTTAGAATGACCATATGTGGTTTAATAATGTTTGACAAAGTCAAAGGAGTTTGGTTAAATTGGGAAGAGGCTTGGCTTGCATACCAATGTTTTTAGGTTCAAACCCAAACAAACAAACAGTACTAGATAAAAAACTTATGTCTGGGTGAGAAAACGGGGTTCATTTTTCTATACAATAGTTTTGGGTAGGATAATATAAAATTGTTGGGGTATCCATCTCGTTCTTTACAAGTGTCGAACTCGAAACTAAAGACCACTCATTATACAATGAGTATTAGTCCAAACGTGATGATCACCCAAAAAAAAAGGTGCTACATAATGACCTTATCATCCAAAATAGAGAGTTTCCACACATAGAATCATCTAATTAAATCAACCAAACTATTGGTGTCATAACCCGACCTACTCCAACAAGATATTGTCCACTTTGCGCTCAGCCCCCACGGGTTTCTTCCTTAGAGGTCACGTGCAGCTTCCTAATAGGTCACCCATCTTGAGATTGCACCATCTCCTACTCGCTTAACTTTAGAGTTCCCAAGAAATCCAAAGCCAGTGAGCTCCCAAAATGCCTCATGTTGGATAGATGTGTGCCCATACATATAAGGCGTATCCCCCAAATTCCCCCGGATTAACGTGGGACGTGCCTGCTCCCGTCTGACACGAAGTATCAGACTAGGGATAATTCTATCCTTTACTCAACCTGGACTATCAGAGGGCGCTAGGATCAGGAGGAGGAATGTGATGTCTCGTTTCTACTACAGCCCGCATCCGCGATCAACTTAAAGGGCATTCAAAACACGAAAGTTGTGAGTGGACAAAACAAAGATTTTATAAAAACATTTTCATAAAAGACCTTTATACCCTTCACTAAAAAGTATGCATGCATTCGAAAACCATTATTCAAATCGTTCATTAGGGCCTTGGCCCAAAATCCAAAATAAGGAACCCATAACGAGTCTCCTTCCCAAATCATGAAACACAAGGTCTCAACCCAAATCCAAAACATGTGGGTCTCAGCCCAAAATCATCTCTGTGAAATCTCATACACATATACATATATATATAACCCATCCTAGACATCCTCTGATGTCAACTCGGGGCACACAGCCCCTAGGGAACTCATCCCCGATATATGTCACGATTCTATATATATATAAGTATGCATACTACTCGGGATCTCACTCCGAGTCTACCCCCAGGAATTCTCCATCTGGGAGGCTCTATCTCCGGATCTAGTCCGAGCATCTCTCCAAAATCTGGTCCGGAGCCACATAATAACTCCCACTCCTGAAACGGGCTCCGTATGGGGAACATGCATTCCGGGCAGTGTATCGTGACTCTCCAATTCGACGTCTGGAGGAGACCAATAAACTCATAAAGAAGGGTATATACATACTAGTATAAAAACCACACTCGGGACTCCCGCCCGATAACACTAGTCAACTAGCCTCAAGCTCTAATTTATGACTCAACGGGGCCTCTAGCCCGATTTCACAATTTAACTGGGACTCAGGCCCAAACTCGTAAATCAACGGGGCATCAAGCCAGATATCTCAGGGTCAGTCACGATTCCGATCATAGCGATGCTTGCAACCATCAATGCAGGACCGCTCTCAATCCTAATATGTCATCGTGAACATATCACTGCCGCGACCATCTCTAGAACATGGTGCACACGTCACCGATCGATCTCCGATACCGTCAGCACTCCGAAGTTGAGCCTCCAGTGGCTGCTCGACAACAGGACGTGCGTCGTGACCTCTCCAGAGGAAATACATCCCTAGTCCGGAGGCGAACGTCACGTCGTCCGTCGCCGTGCAAACAACACCCGTCGCTACTACAACTCAGACCCGTAGGTCATCAATAGGGCCACATTCCCGAATCAAAACCAAAACCAAATGGGTCTCATGCCCGGTTTTACCTTTCAAAACCATTTCGTTTAAAACCGAAACCATGAACGCGTATAAGCACGTATAAAATCAAAAACCTCGAAATACGTGCCAATATGTAAACACACACAAAATGCACTCAAGGAATCACAAAACATGCATCAATTCATAAAAGAAAGTCCACTCACAGACCGTCCGAGTTGCAGCCTCGATACGCGCGACGTACGCCTTCCCTAGTCAAACATCATCTCCGGGGTTCCCAAACCTATCCAAATCACTTTAGAGGGTTACTAACTACTTAATTAACCTCTCACTAAAGCCCCTTAATTTTCTGGGATTTTTAAATATTTTTCAATGTGATCCTAAACCTTCGGACAGGCTCGAACTATATCGAGACGATGTCCGATCGACTCGAAACCAGTCCCAAAATGTTTGTTACATCGAATAGATGAAACTACATGTTGGAACTTTCCCCAAAAACCCACCCACGAGCTCACACGCGCCGCCTGAAGTGGCTGCGCGTGGGAGCCACGCGGCAGCTACATGAGTCATCTTCAACCTCCAGGTGACTGGTCCGACCGTCCAGTCCGGTTCAGGCTCTGCAATCCGGTCCAACCAAATCGGAGGAGCCGATTCAGGCCCCTAAACCGTTCAATTTTCGTCCTTTTTCTTCCTAATCAATTCCAATCCTCCTAATTCGATCCTAGAAACCTAAATATGAAATCAAAACAACTAAAAACCTACAAAATCCCACCAATCCAAAACCTTCCTCACGGTTCAACATTTCCAGTTTTCTCCCAGGGCTTCCCAGCCACTAACCACCATCCAAAACCTTCCTAGCAACCTAATAACCCCATTCTAATCGACTAAAACCGTCCATAACGTCAAGAATAAAAAATAAAAGGAAATGGGAAAACCGAGCTTACCTTGCACATTTTTCCTCTACCGTTCACAACAGCACCGTCCTTGGATAGCCACCACCATCATCCTGCCCTCACTTCACTCTCTTGGTCTTAAACATGGTCAGATGGGGGAAGGGTTTGGATTGGGAATGATCAAACAAAAGGGAAGGGGTATGCATGTGTCTGTTTGAGATGGGGAATGGATGGGTGACACTTCTCACTCATCCATTGGACCTGTCCAAAATATCTGGGCCCCACTTTCTGTCAAAAGTCCCTAGCCTCGTAAAACGTGCAATTATTCGTTCAAACTTCCGTGAACCGTAACTTCTCCGTCGAACATCCGAATTCGACGTGCCTCCTATCTACGGATTCGTATCGCCTCAATTTACGTAATGGTCCTCAGTCCTCGGCCATCGAACCTCCCAGGTCAAAAGTCAACTTTTCACCCCTGTTCAAGGGTAAAATTGTAATTTCGCCCTGAACGTCCGTTAATCCTCAACTAATTCTCGATTAGCCTCACTAATCCGTCATTAAGTCCTAATTAATCCTTAAAATTAAGGACGGGTCGATACAAAATTCCCCCTTCAGGAATTTGATCCTCGAAATTCAAACTGACCTAATTCCACAAACAAACTATGGAATTCTAATAGTGTCCCACAACTCGATACTCCTGTGTAAACGTACACGTCCGTCGTGAATGTCATACTCGTCGGTACGTACCATCACCGGAGCTCCCAAAGCTCCAACTCGACTCTCGCGAAGCCACACTTCGGCTCGTAAGTCTCATTCAAGACAGTGTCGATGCCTCGCCTATCACTCACTCTGACAGGTCAGTTATACTAAGTTGATTTTAAATCCTTTTAGTATACCTTTCTGACACGTTCCAGCCTACACCCAATAGCTTACAATGCGTACTCTCGCTAAGAGCTACCTTTCCAAGGTGCCATCAAGTCGACCATTCAGTCTGATGGTTCTTCTCATTCGATAACCGGAATTGATGTCCAATGTAGCACCCGATTCGTCGACTACCTTCACTGGTCCCACGAAGCGATACTCAACCTCTGTCACTAAACATTTCATCACAGTAATTTTCCATTCTGAGGTACACCATTTTCCTATAATACTCCCTAAGTCCACGATCACGATCGTGACTAGCCGGTAACGCTCGACTCCACTGCACTTTCGATGCGCTACTCTGATCTCAACTCACTCTCGAGTCCGCATATCGTAGCTCACAACACTCAGCGATCTCCGCTAACACCTGGACTCACCTCGAGTCTCCACTGTAGTACTACTTGTCCTATCGACACACAATCGACGTCTCGTCTTTCCTGGGCGTATACGGGAACCAGATATGCCCTAATTGTCTCAAGAGGAAACACACACAGTCACTAGGGTTCCTCTGGCCCGCACGGCCCTGAGCTCTCGGCTTACCTAATCTCCGAACCCTCTCCATCAACTCTGCTCGAGCACACAACATTCGACGTCCAATCATCACACTAATTTGTCGGAACACATCCGAACATAATCCTCGTCGACCCGTCACTATCAGATCTAATCCAACTGACATCTCACGTCCAACGTGCACAACACACCAGTGCACCCACATCAAAACAACCGTCGAGATACTACTCAGCCTACTCCAGGACTGCACTCCAGTCACGTCCAACTCGAGGCATCAGCTATTCATCTCTTCCTGTTCGATATCCACGTATCGTCCTTATCTCATATTTAATCCCATATCCCATCTCTGTCTTGTCTTCTCACCAACTATGTTAAGGAATCCTTCAACAGGCTTACCAAAAAGTTCTCTTCTGTTCCTAGCTTAGCATAATCAGCAAGGTAATTTACTCCAATGACGACCAGACCTCTGTCTATTCACCTCACGGTCGTCGCAATCACTTCCGTCATCTCGACCATCCTCACGTTATGTGATCCGACTCACCTTGGGTACTCACTTGTCATATCCAGTAACACCAAGAATCATCTGATCTTCAAGTCACTCAAATTTGACCCACATCCTAGGTGTTCGGTTCTTACACCCTCTTTGAACCCTTAGCTGTCATCTCTTTCCTTATCGACCTTCATGAGGAAAGTCGAAGATGATGACATCAAAGTTCATCTGATGTCATCCTCCGGCACCCAGCACTATCTGCTAAAGAACAGAAAACGAGAAGTCTCCTTCATCTACCTCGAGATCGAGAGTAGTTGCAACCATGTTGGAAGCATACTCAACTTTTCCAATTACAGAGCTAGAAGTCCTCCTTCTCCGACTAAGAGTATTCTATGATAATTATCGTAATGCTTAATCCTTTCTTTCAGGACTAAACACTTCCATTGATTCTCTTCAGCTTCTTCCATCGTCGTTCACGTCGGTAACCTAATTCGCACGTCCCAATCCTTATGGGATCCAATTCCAGTACCTAACACTCGTGCCGTCCATCCACAACGACCTAGGGTACCTGTCACCAATCCAGGTACAGCATATACCTCACCAATCCAGGTATGGGCTAATTTTTGTACCGTCAAACAAGGTATAGGCCATACATCGCACCGCCCTACTCGGGATCCTCTCTGTCCCGCTCAGTGCCCACCGAAATCTCACGGCTACTATGCTAGGGCACGTCTACCAACTCGGTCACAACTAAGTCCAAGTCCTCACTCACTCGGACATCATCCACGTGTTCGTAAAGTATCCAACTCGCCTATCCGTTTATGATTGTTTGTGCACATCCAAAAAGGATGTCTATTCATCCTAATCTGATGTACCGCTCGACTCTTCGGTCGCATCTCTGCATCTCACCATTTATGACCAACCGGTCATCAATCCTCACGACAGTACTTGCGTTGTCCATTCTTTCCGAACAACGACAACTGTCGATAACTACTGTAATGACCCATTCTATTTCACACCATCAGATTTTTCCTCGAACAAACGTACACAAACTCAGGAGGTATGGTGACCTGCAGTCAACCAAACCATCTCCAACACGATTCCCAAGAATCTACATAGCCGATGAATACTTCTCGTTGTGTAGTGGTAGAAACTAACCATGGGCACATCACGATTGAGCTACCCTCAACTTGTGGCTCGTCGTCTCTTCTCGTTAACGTCATCGCAACGCCGCCACACGGAGTATGAGTAAACCAATCCTAAAACCTTGCTTGTATCGAGCAATCGTCACTAGTCTCCACTCGGGTCGGAGAGACTCTGCCACCCTCGTACTCCACGGCTCTAGGTATGACTATTTTGATGATCCATATCGGAAATGAACATTCCCCGAACGTCTCCCGATTTTCAACAACCATCACCAAATCCAGCCTCGATGGTAGTACTTACCACGGGTTCGTGTAAACACAAACCACACACAACACCACCAAGACTCTGAACCTATGCGGTCAACTCACCACCGGACAACACACAATCTCCACTGATCGATCCTCCTCGGAACCCGATCAACAAGTACCATTCTCCTGGTAGCTTGTCCAATCACTTACTAACTAGGGTCATCATAACTCGGCTGCTCACTGCAGCACATCCATCTTGAGTGATCCTTCATTCGACTCCGAAGAGTCATCGTACTCCGAAACTGGTGTCCCAGCAACCAGTAACCACAGTCTGAGGGTCTCGTCCCCTCGTAACTCCACGGTTTCTAGCCGCTAGCCTCCATGAGAACATGGCCAGACTCTGTGCCTAACGCTGCACCACTGCTACTGTAACGATCCTTCTTGAATTATAAGAATTAATTAAGACTTAATGACGGATTAGTGTGATTAATCGGTGATTAGTGGAGTACTTTCGAACGGACGATGCGAAATGACGATTTTGCCCATAGAATGGGTGAAACGTCGACTCTTCGTTCAGGCTGTCAAATGGACTTTAGCCAATGACTGTAACATAGCTCGGGATGTCACGAGTTCATAGACAGGTGGCACGTTCGATTCCGACGTTCGAGGAAGAAGTTATGACGTTCAGAAGTTCGGGGGTACTTTGGTCATTTGGTTGTAAAGGGGTAAACAGTTGACTTTGACCCGGGAGGTTCGATGGCCGAGGGCTAAGGACCGTTATGTGGATCGTGTCGATACGAGTCCGTAGACAGGTGGCACGTCGAATTCGGACGTTCGACGGAAAAGTTACGGTTCACGAAAGTTCCAGAGAACTATTCGAAATGGCACGTTTTCCGAGATAGTTAACTTTTGTTTTGTCATATGTGGGCCCCGATATTTCCCAGACCCCAGGGGATGAGTGACACTTGTCACACATCCATTCCCTCTTTTCCCACATTCATGCATATCATCTTCTCTTCTCTGTTTCATTCCACCCACCCGCACAACCATCTCGACCCCAATCCAAAACCCTTCCACCATATGATCTTGTGTGTAGCCCAGAGACTGAGGTGAGGGCGTGTTGGTGGCGGCTGACCAAAGAAAATACCGTCGTGGACGACGGAGGGCCCTGTGCAGAGGTAACAACCCGATTACCCGGTTAGACCTAAATTTCCACTTATTTCGATTTTGACGTTATGGATAGTTTTGGATGATTGAGAGATGATTATTAGGTTGTTAGGAGTGCTTAGAGGAGGTTTTGGATGGTTGTGGGGGGCTTAGCAGCCCAGGGGTGATCGGGGAGTTTGAACCGTGAGAAAGAGTTTTGGTTAGTCGGGTTTTACATAGTTTTCCTTAGATTTGATGATTGGAATAGATAGGAAATCATGAAATAGGAAGTTTAGGATTGATTTGGAAGGAATTGGACGAAAAATGAAGAGAGGAGAGCCTTGGGCCGGTCACGCCGGTCCAGGCAGACCGGCTGCACAGAGTGAACCGGGCCGGTTGGTTTGGACCGGCCTGGCCTAAGGACAGGGACACTGGAATAGTGGTGTGTGGCTCCCACGTGCAGCCACTTTAGGCGGTGCATGAAGGCACGTGGACCACCTTTTATGGGTGGTTTCAACATGTAATTTCATCTATTCGATGTAACGAACACTTTGGGACTGGTTTCTAGTCGATCGGACACCGTTTTGATATAGTTCGGGACGTCCGAAGGTTTATGATCGACTTTAAAATAGTTAAAAATACCAGAAAATTACGGGGTTTTAATAAGGTGTTATTTAAGTAGTTAGTAACCCTCTATTTTGATTTGGACAGGTTCGGGAACCCCGGAGGCGATGATTGGCCTGGGAGAGGCTTATGACGCGAGTATCGAGGCGCGGCTTCGGACAGTCTGTTAATGGACCTTTATTTCGAAATCTATGCATGCATAAATGTTTTATAATATTTTTAATACATGTTTTATGATGCCATGAGTGCATTTGTTTATGGTAGCCTAGGATTTACTTATCTGCACGTATTTCGAGATTTTTCGATTTTATACGATGCTTGTACGTGCTAGGTTTTCAACGAGGGTTTAATGAATGGGTTTTGGATTTTGAAATATGAAATTGGGCATGATTCCCATTTGATTTACGAACCCTCAGACTTGGAGTCCATTTGATTTGACGAAAAATCGGGCCAGGGGCCCATTTGAGCTATATGATCGGGTCGAGGGCCCTATTGATTTATGAATCTAGGCTTAAGGACCATTTGGTTGTAATATCAGGCTGGAGGCCCCGTTGACTGTAGTATCTGGCTTGAGGCCCTGTTGATTTATGGTTCCGGGCTTGAAGCCCAGTTAGTCGTGATATTGGGCTAGAGACCATTTGATTGTGAAATCGGGCTTGAGTCCTAGTTCGGTTTATGAAATGAGAATTCGGGCATGAGACCCTCTTGAACTTTGGATTTAGGCCGATGCCTATGAAAGTGAATTTGAATCGGATTCAAGGAATTCTATTGGGATGAATCGGGTATGAGACCCAGTTGAAATATGCTTTGAGAAAGAAAGAGTTTTGAAAATTTAGTATACCCTCCATATGATTTATTTGGTCTCCACCAGCCGTCGACCTGGAGAGTCACGATCCACGGACCAGAATGGGTATCCCCATAGGGATCCCGTTCTAGGAGTGGAAGTTATGATGTGGTCCCAGACCAGATTCCGGAGAGATGATCGGACTAGGTCCGAAGATAGAGTGTCCCAGATGGAGAATTCCTGGGGGTAGACTCGGAGTGAGACCCTGAGTAGTGTGCACACTAGTATAGAGATGAATCGTGACATATATCGAGGATGTGTTCCCTAGAGGTTATGTGCTCCGAGTTGGCATCTTCTCGGAAGTGTCGCGGATGGGTTATACGTATGCATATACGTATGATGTTTTTACGGAAAGTGATTTGGGGCGGAGACCCCGTGTTCGATGTTTTAGTATTTCACTAATAATAGTTTTGGGTTGAGATCCACGTTTACTAGATTTGGGCAAAGTCCCACTTGTGTTTGATTTGGGCTGAGTTCCCATATCGTTGTTTTACAGGTTTGGGCCAAGGCCCTAATGGTATTGTAAATGTTTGATAAATGATTTCAAATGCATGCATATGCTTTTAGTGAAGGGCATAAATGTCTTATTGTGAAAATATTTTATTAAAATATTATTTTCGTCCACTCACAGCTTTTACTGTTTTGAATGCTCTTCAGGTTGATCGCGGATGCGGACTGTAGCAGAGGCCAAGACATCACACTCCTCCTTCTACGATCCTGGCGTAATCTGGAAGCCCAGTGAGGGCTAGAGATGGAATTACCCATGGTCTGACATTTCGTGTCAGACGGGAGCAGGCACATCCCACGTTAATCTCGGGGGATTTGGGACGGGTCCTGACAAGTTGGTATCATAGCAGGTTGGCTCTTATAATACTCATAGTACTCTGATACCAGTTGGTATCAGAGCAGGTCTTGCTCTTAGAGCGTGCGCAAGTCGAGGATGTGATGTCTCTGCAGTCGTAACAGCCCGTCATCAACCTGATAGTTAGGGTATTAGTATGAGGATTCAGTAGAATCGAACCCTAGTTAGATTGTGTTTGGCACGAGGTGCGATATTTTAGGGTTTGATTGGTAGAGGACGCCGTGTATTTCGAGTAAGCAGATTCCGAGTAGGATCAGTATTCATGTTAATCCAACGGCTTAGAGTCGTAGTATCACTGGTGAGTAGGATCTAGTGGACCGGTAGACACCGTGTGACAGGACCCATCCCAATCCCCCCCGGGATTAGTGCAGGATGACCCTGCTCCCGTCTGACACGAAGTGTCAGACAAGGGATATTTCCAACCTTTACCCTCCCGGGCTATCAGAGTACGCCAGGATCCGGAGGAGGCATGTGATATCTCGGTCTCTGCTACAGTCCACATCCAATGTCAACCTGAAGGGCAGTCAAAACATTGAAAACTGTGAGTGGACAAAACAAGAGTTTATAAAACATTTCATAAGGAAGACATTTGTACCCTCCACTAAAAAGCATGCATGCATTCGAAAACCGTTTAACCAAAGAAACCATATGTGGGAACTAAGCCCAAAACCAAGATTGAAAGAACCATAATGAAAACGACCATACGGGACTCATCCCAAACCATAGTAAAACCACGTACATGGGCCACTGCCCAAAACCTGTACATATCACATATCATATATCTCATATACCATACATCATATATACATATAATTCCAAAGCTACGCGCGTGCTACCCAGGTCTCAATCCGAGTCTTCTCAAGGTCAAGATCAATGTCCGTAGACCACTGACCCTACCCGAGGTAATAGTAATCATAGCTTTCCTGAGAGTAAGGAACCCAACTAGGGGGTGACTCCACTCAGTCGGTGCTCCGTGACTACTCCGGGGTCCACCCAGGCCAACGACCCTCCCCGGAGGAGATAATAGAAGTAAAGGAAGGTATGTGAATACATATATATACATAATATAAACGTTCATGCCCGGTTCCCTTGAACCGTCATGATCCATAACATCCATGCCCGGTTCCCATAAACCGTCATGTACCATAATGACATGACAAAGGTTCATGCCGGTTCCCATAAACCGTCATGAACCACAATGACCTTTCCAAAGTTCATGCCGGTTCCCATAAACCATCATGAACTTGGAAATCCACGTAGGGTCCCTGACTCGAAATCATCAGTGTAAAACAACTGGGTCTCGTGCCCGAACATATGACTCAACTGAGCACCGTGCCCGATATTTAAGGGTCAGTCACGACTCCGATCATAGTGATGCGTGCAACCATCCATCCAGGACCGCCCTCAATCCTCGTATGTCGCCGTGAACGTATCAACCGACGCGACCATCACAAGATCATGGTGCACTCATCACCGATCGATATCCTGAACCGTCAGCACTCCGAAGTCGAGCCTCCCCAGGCTGCCCGACCACGAATCGTGCATCGTGACCTCTCCGGAAGGAACACATCTCAATCCGGAGGCGAGCGTCGTATCGTCGTGCACATAGCACCCGTCGCGACCACGATTTAGACCCGAAGGTCGTAAATAGCTTCATATGCCCGAGATAAAACTAAATGGGTCACATACCCGAGTTTATCCTTTTAGAAATCCAAAACCATTTCATTAAAACCAATAAAGAAATACAGACCCGTATAAGCACCGTATAAGGTTGAAACCTCGAAATACGTGCTTATACGTAACCACATAAAAATGCACCCATGGCATCATCAAACAAGTAATAAAACATATAATAAACATTTATACATGCACCAATTTAGAAAAAAAAGTCCACTCACAGACCGTCCGAGCTGCCGCCTCGATTTGCGTGCCATTCGGCTCCCCGAGCCGATCACCATCATCGGGACTCTCGAATCTGTCCAAATCGTAATAGAAGGTTACTAACTACTAAATTAACCTCCCACTAAAGCCCCGTAATTTTCCCGTATTTTTAACTATTTTTAATACCGAACCTAAACCTTCCGATGCCCCAAAACATATCCAGACGGTGTCCGATCGACTCGAAACCAATCCCAAAATGTTCGTTACATCGAATAGATGATTTCGTATGTTGGAACCTTCCCCAGATTCCCTACCACGTGCCCTCACGCGCCGCCTGAAGTGGCTGCGTGTGGGCCTCACGCGCCTGCTACAGTACCGTCGCCTTCCTCGCACAACTGGTCCGGGCCGGCCGGTCCGGTCCGACCCCTGCAACTGGACCGGCGTAACCGGTCCAGGCCTCCTTCTCCCTCATTTTTCATCCGTTTTCTTCCATTCCAATTCCTAAATTCCTATCTTCTCATTTCCAATCTATCCCAATCAACCAAACTAATCAAAACCTCCTAAAACCTCACCATGTAGAAAGAGTCTCACGGCCTCTGTTTTCCCGGCCACCCTCCAGCCTTCCTCCGCCATGAACCACCCTCCAAACCATCCTAAAATGTCCCTAGCAACCTAATAACCACTTCCTAATCATCCAAAAACAACTACAACATTAAAATCGAATTAAAAGGGAGAAAATGGGTAACCGGGTTACCTGTTCGGGTTTGGGCCTCGGCCGTGCACGGTGGCAACGTCCTGGGCCGGCCACCACGTCCTCACCATCCTCACTTCACTGTCCTCAGTCCTAGCCGCATGGGAGGGGTTGGATGGGTTTTGGATGGTTGGGTGAGATCGGGTAGTAGGGAGAAAAACAAAGGAAATGAAGATGATCGATGCAAATGGAAGGTGAGATGCATGAATATGTTTGGCTGGGCAATGGATGGGTGACAAGTGTCACTCATCCATTGGGCCTCCATGAAATATCTGGGCCCACTAGAGTCCAAAAGTTAACTCGTTTCGTAATTCGTGCAATAGTACTTTCGTACTTCCGTGAACCGTAACTTCGCCGTCGAACGTCCGAATTCGACGTGCCGCCTGTCTACGGATTCGTAACGTCCTTATCTACGTAACGGTCTTCGGCCCTCGGCCATCGGACCTCCCGGTAAAAAATTCAACATTTGACCCCCTTTTATCCAAAATTACCAAAATGCCCCTAAACTTCCGAACGTCACAACTTCCTCCTCGAATGTCAGAATTGAACGTGCCACCTGTCTATGAACTCGTGACGTCACGAACTACGTCACGGTTATTGGTCAAAGTCCATTTGACCGCCCGATTGAAAAGTCAACGTTTTGCCACAATTAGGGGCAAAACGGTCATTTCGCATCGTTCGTCCGATTTCGCCCTACTAATCACCGATTAATCGCCCTAATCGTGATTAGTCACTAATCTAATCTAGGAATTTGGGACGGGTCGTTACACCGTGTGACGACCCGAGAGTCGAGACCGTTGTCGATCGTGTCATGTCGGATTAGAAAGTATGCTGCAGAGAGTAGCTGAGGTCATGGTTGACCCGAGTGAGATTGTTGGGAATAGGAACGTTGGACCCAATTTGGCATGGGAGGCCACGTTTCGACGTGTCGAATCCCAGTGGGATGTCGACTGGCACAGAATGCCACGGTGTAGATGTTGTGTGGCTTGGTATGGCATGCGCTAATCGTGGTATACCATGGTTGAGGGGTGATAGACACCGAGGAGGGCCAGTTTCTTGTGGGCCCAGTGATTGGGGGGCCGTAGTGTTACGAGAGGACGAGGTCCTTGGATCATGGTTATTGGCTGGTATGGTACCAGTATTTGAGTATGATGACTCTTAAGAGTCGAGAACGAGGGATCGGTCAGGATGGTTGTGCTGCAGTGATCAGCCGGGTTTGTGATAACCCTAGTTAGGGATTGATTGGAAAAGTTACCATGATGTGGTACTTGTTGATCGGATCCCGAGATGGACCGATCGGTGGATGTTACGTGTGGAGTGGTTGGTACCGACGATGAGTCGACCGCATGGATTTGGAGTCTTGGTAGCAGAGTGTTCTGAGATTGGTCTGCACTAGGTTGTGGCAGACGCTGCTATCGATGGATGTGATTGAGTCTTATCGAGTTGGATAGGCTCAGGTTGCCGTGACGATGGGATTCGTCAGTTGTGACGAGGAAACGAACGTGTACGAGTGACGCACAGTACGAGCATAGATTATGGATTCGGCTCGATTACGACTGAGTGCGATCGGAGAATGAGACGCTGACGTTGGGTGTTGGCACACTTGCCACGCTACCTTTGTGAGGTGACTGTGACAAGTAGGATATCCCTGGATGAGTGACAGGTGCCCTAGATATTGGATGGATTACACGAGTGTGAGTGCGGGAGTTGATCCCATAGAGTTAGGACGTGCGAATCAGTATGCAGACGGAATAGTAGAGGTGCCTAGAATGGCAAGCATGTGAGTTCGGTGGGCACTGAGCGGGACAGAGAAGGTCAGAAGTGGCTCAGTGCGAGGCACCAGGAGTACTTGGTTTGGTGACTAGTTCCCTGATGATACGAGACTTACGGCGCGAGTGTGTGCCCAGGAGTAGTAACATTAAAGGTTGAAATGCCTAAGTGGCATTCGGATGAAAAGATATAAATGGAGGACATGAGTGATGTCACATGACGTATAGGTCGGTTGGTCCGATATGGTAGTACGTAGAGATTTGGCTTCAGATCATGACAGAAGTTGTGATCTGTTTAGCTTACCGACCGATGCTAGTGGATTCTAACCAATTTCATGAGTCAGAGTTGGATTAGGTTGATTAAAGGTACGAGATGCGAGTGTTGGAGGCCATTTATGCACATTCGTAAATAGTATACAAGGTTTAGCCTTGAGTCGCGTGAATTCTACTCGGAATGAGTGTACCTACATAAACGGTATACACGGACATGTGGGTGGTGTCCAGCCGTCGACCTGGAGAGTCACGATCCATATACCAGAATGGGTATCCTTATAGGGATTGTGTTCCAGAAGTTGGAGTTATGATGTGGTCCCGGACCAGATTCCAGCGAGATAATCGGACTAGGTCCGAAGATAGAGCCTCCCAGATGAAGAATTCCTGGGGGTAGACTGGGAGTGAGACCCCGAGTAGTGTGCACACTAGTATAAAGATGAATCGTGACATATATCGGGGATGTGTTCCCTAGGGGTTGTGTGCCCTGAGTTGGCATGTTCTCGGAAGTTCCGTGGATGGGTTATACGTACGCATATATGTATGAGGTTCTTACGGAAAGTGATTTGGGGCGGAGACCCCGTATTCGATGTTTTAGTATTTCACTGATAACAGTTTTGGGTTGAGACCCACGTTTACTGGACTTGGGAAGAGTCCCACTTGTGTTTGATTTAGGCTGAGTTCCCATATGGTGTTACGGTTTTGGGCCAAGGCCTAAACGGTTTTGTAAATGATTGATAAATGGTTTTCGAATGCATGCATATGCTTTTAGTGAAGGGCATAAATGTCTTATTGTGAAAATGTTTTATTAAAATATTTTTTTCGTCCACTCACAGCTTTTACTGTTTTGAATGCCCTTCAGGTTGATCGCGGATGCGGGCTATAGCAGAGACCGAGACATCACACTCCTCCTCCTACGATCCTGGTGTACTCTGGAAGCCCGATGAGGGCTAGAGACGAAATTACCCCTGGTCTGACACTTTGCGTCAGACGGGAGTAGGCACGTCCCACGTTAATCCCGGGGGATTTGGGATGGGTCCTGACAGCTACACATCGCTATTGTCTCCTACCACGTCACACAACAACTACTCCGGGAATTTCCTACCAGTCGACATCCCTCCGGGATTTGGCACATTGAAACAAGGCATCTCACGCCAAGTAGGGTTAACGTTCCTATCTCAAAAAGTCTCCACTAGACTCAACCAGAGTCGTCTACTAGGTCCTACATGACCTCAACCGCTCCCTACAGCAACATTTTCGAACCGTGTAGTTCTATCGTGGAGGATCCAGATGTTCGACCTCCACTGGTTCCACTCTAGTCCAATCCATGTCCGTCCTGGCCACTTGACGGTCCCAACTCTCGGGTTATCATATGGTATCTACGGGTCTTTTGGATCCTATCTCCAGTACCACTACGGTCCTAAGCCGTTAGATTCAAACACGCATTAATCCCGCTCGAGATTCAACCTCTCAAAAAATGCGACATCCTATGTCGATCGAATCCTTAAACCATCGCACCTCGTGTGAAACGTAATCTAACTAGGGTTTAGGTTTTGATTTCACTGACTCCACCTATTCTTACCCTAACTATCAGGTTGATGACGGGCTATTACGACGGCAGAGACATTACATCCTCAGCCTGCGCGTACTCTAAGAGCAAAACCTCGCTCTAATACCAACTGGTATCAGAGTACCATGAGTATAATATGAGCCAACCTCGCTCTGATACCAACTAACAGGACCCGTCCCAAATCCCCCCGGATTAACGTGGGACTTAGACTAGAGATATTTTCGTCCTTTGCCCAACTACGACTATTAGAGGGCACTAGGATCAGGAGGAGGAATGTGATGTCTCGTCTCTGCTACAACCCGAATCCGCGATCAACATGAAGGGCATTCAAAACATGAAAGTTGTGAGTGGACAAAACAAATATTTTATAAAAACATTTTCATAAAAGACCTTTATGCCCTTCACTAAAAAGTATGCATGCATTCAAAAACCATTATTAAAATCGTTCATTAGGGCCTTGGCCCAAAATCCAAAATAAGGAACCCAAAACGAGTCTCCTTCCCAAATCATGAAACATAGGGTCTCAACCCAAATCCAAAACACGTGGGTCTCAACCCAAAATCATCTCTTTGAAATCTCATACACATATACATATATATATAACCCATCCTAGACATCCTCTGATGTCAACTCGGGGCACACAACCCTTATTGAACTCATCCCCGATATATGTCACGATTATATATATATATATATATAAGTATGCATACTACTCGGGATCTCACTCTGAGTCTACCCCCAGGAATTCTCCATCTAGGAGGCTCAGTCTCTGGATCTAGTCCGAGCATCTCTCCGGAATCTGGTCGGTGGCCACATCATAACTCTTACTCCTGAAATAGGTTCCCTATGAAGAACACGCATTCCAGATAGTGGATCATGACTCTCTAGGTCGACGTCTGGAGGAGACCAATCAACTCATAAAGGAGGGTATATATGACAAGACCTATCCCAATCCCCCCGGGATTACCATGGAATGTGTCATGCTCCCGTCTGACAAGAGGTGTCAGACAAGGGATAACCTGTTGCCATTGCCCAAACGGGCTTCCAAAGTGCGCAAGGATCGATGGAGGAGGTGTGCGATGTCCCAGTCTCTGCTGCAGTCGCATCCGTAATCAACCTGAAGGGCATTAAAAACAAAAGTTGTGAGTGGACGAAAATAAATAAGTTCATTAAACACAGTTATAAGACATTTATGCCCTCCATAAAAACGTATGCATGCCACAAAAACTAGTAGTCCAAAACATTTTCCTAACAAGGCATTAGGGCCTTAGCCCAAAACCGTAAACCATAAATCCAACCGAAAAACCATTTCATAGATTCGTTAATCCATATTTACCACATTACCATCTCCGGCATCCCAGATGCCTAGCGTCCCCGACGCTTGACGTTCCAAACGTCATATTTCACGGTATAACCATAAAAAAGGCATGCTGCCCGAGGTCTCTCCGGGTCAATATCTCTGACATCCCCGATGTCTGACGTCCCTGAAGTCTAATCATAGCAATCCTGCTCCTGAGTCACTATACGGTCTGGTAGCTCCGTACAATGACCCCTCGCAGGCAATGCACCGTGACTTCTCCAGTGTCTCAGACATCTGGAGGAGACCTTCACATATCCTCATATCAAGATCGTATATGGAAAACAGTTTTATTAAATTATTTCACAACATCTCAATGGGCCCTGCCCAAAATCTCCGTAAAACATTACAATTCCATTTAGGGTCCCTGACCCGAAAGCACGTTTATAATCCAACTGGGCCTCATGCCCGATTTTGTAAACTACTGGGCCCACGGCCCGAAATTGTAAACCAACTGGGCCCACGACTCGATTATATAACTCCAATGGGTCATAGCTCGATTTTGTAAATAACTGGGCCCCGACCCGATTTCATAAAGCAATTGGGCCCTTGGCCCGATTACGTAACTCAATTGGACTCCAAGTCCGAGGTTTCCAAAACAATTGAGCCTCATGCCCGAGTTTCTCTTTCCAATTTCAAAACCATTTCATGAAATCATATCCAAAGTTATGAGTATGGAAAATCAGTGTAAAATCGGAAAACCTTGATTTACGTGCAAGCACGTAAATCGCCTCGAAATACGTGAAATCGTATAATTTACCAATATCCAAATCACATCATACAATCAAAATCATAATCCATATAAAACAGTTAAGCATTCATAGAATTTATAAAACCAAAGTCCACTCACAGACCATCCAAACGCTGCGCCTCGATTTGCGTGTGATAGGCTCTCCCGAGCCAATCGCTATCACCGGGACTTCCCAAACCTGTCCAAATTTTAATAGAAGGTTACTAACTACTTAATTAACCTCCTACCAAAGCCCCATGATTTTCCCAAACTTTTAACTATTTTTAAACCGTCCCTAAACCTTCTGATGCCCCGGAACATATCGAGACGGTGTCCGATCGACACGAAACCAGTCCCAAAATGTTCGTTACATCGAATAGAAGATTTCATATGTTGAACATTTTCCAAAATTACTGTTCACGCGCCCAAGAAGATCCAAAAACACTGTTCATCCGTCGGTTTTTCTCTGGGTTTTGGACCGGTTCAAGGTCCATTTTAGGTCAATTTCATCCCATTTTAATCCTAATATGTTCCTAATCTCATTTCTAATCTTTCTAGTTAATTAAAACGAAACAAAATGTCCAAAACCGTACCTTCATCCGTCATCAATGGCGGCCGGAGTTTCCCCCGCCGTTCACGGCCATTTCCGGCCATTCCAACCTTCAAAAACAATCCTATTAGACTCCTAGAGTGCCCAAAAATATTTCCCAATTCATAAAATTAGCTAAAAACCTACAAAACCGAAACTTGGATTTTTGAATATTTCCTTACCTCACGGTCGAGCTCCGTCGTCCTCCACCGTTAGCCACCACCGTCGTGTCCTCAACCTCTTACTCACTCACGGTCACACTCAGCTCACACGTTCATGGTGGTGAGGTGTGGGTGGTGTGTTTGTTAGAAAATGAAAAATGAAGGAAAATGGTGCATATGGGTGGTTTCGGGTTTGTAGAAGAAAATAGAAGAATGAAGTTTGATGAAGAAGATAATGATGTTATCTGATGAGAGGGAAATGAATGGGTGGTGGGGATTTAAAGATTAAATGGAATGGATGGCTAGGATTTAAAGTTGGAATAAAATCATAATTAATTATTTAGTGGAACATGATCCAATCTAGCCAATGGATGAGTGACACTTGTCACTCATCCAGGTGTCCCCTAACCACATTCCCACTGCTTCAGAAATGATTAAATAATTGACACGATTTCTGAGACGTAAACTTCACCGATTTCACGTTCCAGACCATAACTTCCTCGTACGAAGTCCGATTTCAGCGTGCCGCCTGTCTATGGATTCGTATCAACTCACTCCACGTAACGGTCCTTGGCCCTCGTCCATTGGACCTCCCGAACGAAAAGTCAACATTTTCCCCCTTTTTTGTCCAAATTACGAAAATGCCATTGAACTTCCGAACATCATAACTTTCACCTCGGACGTCAGACTCGATCGTGCCACCTGTCTATGAACTCGTGATGGCCCGAACTACGTCACGGTCATTGGTCAAAGTCCGTTTGACCGTCCAATCAAAAAGTCAATATTTTACCCACGCCCATGGGCAAAATGGTCATTTTGCACAATTCGTCCGATTTTACTCAACTAATCCAAGATTAGTCATTCTAAATCATAATTAAATAATATTAAATCCCGATACTCGGGACGGGTCGTTACAATATACATACTAGTATAAAAACCACACTCGGGACTCTCGCCCGATAACACTAGTCAATTGGACCTCAAGCCAAAATTTATGACTCAACGGGGCCTTTAGCCCGATTTCACAATTTAACTGGGACTCAGGCCTGAACTCGTAAATCAATGGGGCATCAAGCCCGATACCTCAGGGTCAGTCAAGATTCCGATCATAGTGATGCGTGCAACTATCAATCTAGGACCGCTCTAAATCCTGGTATGTCGCCGTGAACATATCTTTGCCACGACCATCTCTAGAACATGATGCACATGTCGCCGATCGATCTCCGATACCGTCAGGGCGCCAAAGTCAAGCCTCCAGTGGCTGTTCGACAATGGTATGTGCGTCGTGACCTCTCCGGAGGGAACACATCCCTAGTCCAGAGGTGAGCGTCACGTCGTCCATCGCCGTGCACACAGCACCCGTGGCGACTACGACTCAGACCTGTAGGTCATCAATATAGCCACATGCCCGAATCAAAACCAAAATCAAATGGGACTCATGCCCGGTTTTACCTTTCAAAACCATTTCATTTAAAATCGAAACCATGAACGCGTATAAGCACGTATAAAATCGAAAATCTCAAAATACGAGCCAATACGTAAACACATACAAAATGCAGTCAAGGAATCACAAAACATGTATTAAAACACTTTTAACACATTTATGCATGCATTGATTCATAAAAGAAAGTCCACTTACAGATCGTCCGAGTTTTTGCCTCGATACGCGCGTCGTACGCCTTCCCGGGTCAAACGTCATCTCCGGGGTTCCCAAACCTGTACAAATCACTTTAGAGGGTTACTAACTACTTAATTAACCCCTCACTAAAGTCCCCAAAATTTTCGGAATTTTTAACTATTTTTAAACGCGATCCTAAACCTTCGGACAACCTAAACTATATCGAGATGATGTCCGACCGACTCGAAACCAGTCCCAAAATGTTCGTTACATCGAATAGATGAACTTACATGTTGGAACTTTCCTCAAAAACTCCCCCACATGCTCGTACACATCGCCTGAAGTGGTTGTGCATGGGAGCCACGCGCTAGCTACAGGAGTCATCTTCAACCTCTAGCCGACTGGTCCGACCGATCCGATTGGCCGGTTCGGTCCAGGCTCTGCAATCCGGTCCAACCGAACCGAAAGAGTCGGTTCATGCCCCTAAACCGTTCAATTTTCGTCCTTTTTCTTCCTAATCAATTCCAATCCTCCTAATTCGATCATAGAAACCTAAATATGAAATCAAAACAACCAAAAACCTACAAAATCCCACCGGTCCAAAACTCCCTCATGGTTCAACATTTCTAGTTTTCTCCCAAGGCTTCCCAACCACTAACCACCATCTAAAACCTTCCTAAAACCTTCCTAGCATCCTAATAACCCCATTCTAATTGACTAAAATTATTCATAACGTCAAGAATAAAAAATAAAAGGAAATGTGCCAAACCAAGCTTACCTTGCACGGTTTTCTTCCGCCGTCCACTGCGGCGCCGTCCTTGGCCAGCCACCACCATCATCCTACCCTCACTTCACTCTCTTGGTCTTAAACATGGTCAGATGGGGGAAGGGTTTGGATTGGGATGAAGGGTGATCGAGTTTGGTTGGGGAAAATGATCGAACAAAGGGGAAGGGATATGCATGCGTATCTTTGAGATGGGGAATGGATGGGTGAAACTTGTCACTCATCCATTGGACCTGTCCAGAATATCTGGGCCCCACTTGCTGCCAAAAGTCCCTCGCCTCGTAAAACGTGCAATCGTTTGTTCGAACTTCCGTAAACCGTAACTTCTCTGTCGAACATCCAAATTTGTCTTGCCACCTGTCTACGGATTCGTAACACCTCGATCTATGTAATGGTCGTCGGTCTTTGAGCATCCAACCTCTCGGGTTAAAAGTCAACTTTTAGCCCCCGTTTAGGGGCAAAATCGTAATTTCGCCCTGACCGTCCGTTAATCCTCGGCTAATTATTGATTAGCCTCGCTAATCCGTCATTAAGTCTTAATTAATCCTTAAAATTCGGGACGGGTCGTTACATCTAACCTTTTTCTTCCAAAGTATAATTGCCTCCGGATTAAGCAGAAATTTTGACTCTTCCTTTGGTCTGGTCATGTGGAGGGTTCCTATTTTGTACAAATGGCTTGGTCTGAGGTGTGTAAACCTTGGAACCATGGCGGTCTTGGAATTAAATGTATCCATCGCTAGAACCTCGCTCTTATGGGTCGTCATATTTGGCATATCTATGTGGATGATAATATCAACCTTTGGACCCGTTGGGTTAAGTCATATCTTCTTCATGATTAGTGCTTTTGGGTTTGTAAGGCCCTAGCAGTGTGCTCTTGGAATTGGCGCAAGCTCTTGAAGTTAAGGCAGTTGTTTAGACTGCTGATTAGGGCGCATGTGGGTAATAACGCTGATATTTTTCTGTGGCATGATCATTGGCACCCCCATGGTCCTTTACTTGAGCATTGTGGTTCCTTGGGAATTACTTTTTTATGGTCTAAGTTTAGATGCAAGGCTATAACTTCAAACTTGCTACTCTTGATTGTATTGGTCGTTACTCGAGGCACCAGTCTGAAGTTGGTGTGCTTTGTGATAGTGAAGTGGAATCGCATGCGATCTTTTCTTTGAGTGTGCTTTTAGTGAGAATGTTTGGAGGCAGATCTTATGTCATGACCCAACCCTCCTCGGTTAGGACCCGAGTCTAGCACGATATTATCCGCTTTGGGCCTCTTCGCCCCCACGGTTTTGTTTTTGGGAGCTCACGGTGCAGCTTCCCAGGGAGTCACCCATCATGCAATTGCACCAGCCTCAACTAGCTTAACTTTGGAATTCCAACCGAACCCAAAGCCACTGAGCTCCCAAAAAGCCTCGTGCTAGATAGGTGTGTGCCTACACATTTAATGCACACCACCATTCCCTTCCCAGACCATTCCCCTCGCAAGAATGTGGGATAATTCACCGTTCCCTCTAGGACACGAGTCTTACAATACACCCCCCCTTAGGGCCCAACGTCCTCGCTGGCTCACTTCCTGATCAGGGTCGGCTCTAATACCATACTGAGTTCCCAAAAGGCCTCGTGCTAGATGGGTGTGTGTCTGCACATTTAAGGCACACCGCCATTCCCTTCCCAGACCATTCCCCTCTCAAGAATGTGGGATCGATCATTGTTCCCTCCAGGACACGGGTCTTACAATCCACCCCTTAGGGCCCAACGTCCTCGCTGGCACATTTCCCAGTCGTCGGCTCTGATACCATTCTGTCAGGACACGGCCCTCCTCGGTCAAGACCTGACTCTAGCACGATATTGTCTGCTTTGGGCCTCCTCGCCCTCACGGTTTTGTTTTCCGGAGCTCACAGTGCAATTTCCCAAGGGGTCACCCATCATGGAATTGCACCAGCCTCAACTCGAGTAACTTTGGAGTTCCAACCGAACCCAAAGCCATTGAGTTCCCAAAAAGCCTAGTGCCAGATAAGTGTGTGCCTACAAATTTAAGGCACACCACCATTCCCTTCCCAGACCATTCCCCTCACAGGAATGTGGGATCGTTCACCGTTCCCTACAGGACACGGGTCTTACATCTTATTCAAATGTGACGTTCCTTGGCTTGCTCCCCATTGGCCTTCCATTATCTCCATGGCTTCGGTCTTGGCGTGGTAATAAATTGACAAAAGTGGTCCTCAAATTGGCTCTTGTTGTGTCTGTCTATTGTATATAGAGATATCACAACTCTGGAATTTTTCGGGGCTCTCGACTCCCTTCTTCTTCTTCTATATTCGAATCTATTGTCTCCATGATCCGTCACTGGTTATGCTCCATCAACTTTTCTTAATCCCCTACTAATTTTGTTATGGCTACTACGTGGAACATTTCCTATCTAGGTTCTCCGTTTTGCTCTTTTTGTTTTGGGCTACTCCTTGGTTTAATTGGTTGTTGCCTTTGGTTTTTTTTCACTCTTTGGGTGGTTATTGTTTACTGTGGCAATTTGTTTGGTGCCTTTTTTTGCATGATTGTTTTGGTTGGTTCTTTTTTTCCTTCTTGGATTTGTTCCTCTCTGAGGGTGGGATTGTCAGGTTGTTGGCTCTCTTTTTTTCTTTTCTTTGTCCTATTGGGCTTGCCCCTTTTAATCTTATTAACTTACCCAAAAAAAGAAGTTAGATTGAATGATAACGTAGCTGGGCTTGTCCTATTAGGGTTGGTTGGGGTTTGGGCTGAAATAAAATCATTTGGATTATTAATAAAAATAGGCTAGGTACTAAATGCCTAATTGAATTAATAATGAGTTTATATACTTGGGCATTACAGGCCGGATTTGTATGGACGAGTCAGGTTGAGTTTACTAGATCTAGGCTTATCGGGTTTGAACACCCTAAGCCCAAATTCAGATTACTAACTTTCAGATTACTAACTTTCAAGTTGGGCCAGTCGACGAACCATAGTGGGTCATGTCAATCTTTTGGTCAATGGGCCTATTGGGTACCCACAAGCCCATGAATGTTTGGTCTAAATGGTGAGGTCTAAGACTATCTACAAGTGTTGCAATTGACTTTGTTATAGTTTCGACTTGTTGTTCAAGTCTGGTGATTATTTCTTCCCCCACCATTTTGCCTCTCTTGAACCTTGGCTTTCTATGCAGGAGGAAAGGACATGTAAGTACTTCTCCTGGGGTTTTGCGTCGGTCGTGAGTGAGAACCATAAATCAGTGTCTTCATCGATCTTCTTCTTAAGCTTTCAGTCGGGTTCATATGATGTTGAGGCTCACGAGGATTTCCAATGGTGGAGACTATCCACAAATTTAAAAATAGACTTTGTTAGAGTTTCAACTTGTTGTTCAAGTCTGGTGATTCTTTCTTCTCCAACAATATGTTCCTTTTATGTCTTGTCTTGACATTTTGCCTCTCTTAGACCTTGGCTTTCTATATGCGAGGAAATGACATTTAAGTTCTTCTACTGAAATTGTGTCTGCCGCAAGTGAGGACTATAAATCACTATTTTCATCTATCTTCTTCTTAAACTTCCGGCCTGGCTCATATGAAGTTGAGGCTCGTGAGGATTTCCAATGATGATCCACAAGTGTAGCAATTGATTTTGTTAGAGTTTCAATTTGTTATTCAAGTCTAGTGATTCTTTCTTCTCCCACCACATGTTCCTTTTTTGCCTTTTCCTAACATTTTGCCTCTCTTGGACCTTTGCTTTCTATGTACGAGTAAAGGATCTTTAAGTTCTTCTCCTGAAGGTTTGTGTTGGCCGCAAGTTAGAACCATAAATCATTGTCACCTTCTTGGATCTATCCGCTCTGATAGCACTTGATCCAAAACTTTTGAATGATAGAACTATTAATTTCTAATATTTAGGAAAAGGGAGTTGTTACTTCTTTTGGAAGAGACTTCTTTTTAATTGAGAGGAGACTTGAAGCTTAGAGAGAGATAAGGAAGCTAGGGAATTACTTTGAAAACTAATTTGTCTTTATTTCATTCAATCGAGATTTGCTTACATTTTGTACTAACCTAAAATAGAATGAAATAAAGCCCGGAATTGCTCGGCTTAGAAATTCTAACATGTGTAAGCCATGAGAAGTCTGTAGGTTGAAGACATTTTCCTTCAAAACCATCCGCCTTCATCAATATTTGAGAAGATGTCCTAGGGTCACATACGTAGTGGTTTATTTAGTATTTAACCTTCTTTACCATTTATCAAAAAGAAAACCATTTTTCCCAAATATATTCTTCTTCCCCACACATTTTGTTTCGATAACAAACCCATTTAGCATGGGGCAAAAAGCCCGACCTCCTAGTTTAGGTTAAGCCCGGCCAATGAGTATGCTTGTGTATTTAAATTTTTTTATCAAGCCCGCCCAGTTTTTTTTTTTTTTTTATCAAGTCCCGCCCGTTATATCTAGTTACAAATATTTTATCATTTGGCTAAACTTAACCCGATCCAGCCTAACGAAGGGTAAGGACCGTCAGGCAAACGGTGAGTGGGTAAGTTAACAAAATAGGCGCATATATATATATATATATGTATATATAGAAGTCTGTGGGTAAGAAAACAATATATTTCTACTTATGTTTTAATTTCTAACTTTAAGTGCCTACAAACCAATCCCTATAATTTATGCTTTTTTACTTGATTTAATCAGTCAGGCCCCTCTGTTCGTTTGATGTTCGATGGTTGTACAAATATGTTCTTCAAAGTTTTCGAATCAAATTTGTAAGTTTCCTTGTATTTGGAGTTTTTCGTTTCTTCGTCCAATTGGTTTATCTAACAAAGTTTATTCGCCTAAAAGAAAGAAGAAGAAAATTTTGAAACATATTAGTAAATTTTAGATGTTCACGCTTATATGGCTTCTTAAGTTTGTTAAATTAATTTTAACTCAAAAAATTTATCGATGTCAAAATATCCAATAACAAGCATAATTACAAAAAAAAAAAAAAACAAGAGCATGCTCTCTTTAAAAATCTAGGAAGACATGAATCGTCATATAATACTTGGTTTTTCGTAGTTTCATAATAATATATTTTGTATGATAGCTAAAAATCAGAAGAAGAAAACGAGGATAATAAAATAAAGGAGAAATGAGAAAGCAAGGAAAAGATGATAATGAAATAAAGAAAAAATAGAAAACATCTTGAATTATTGTATTGTATTCATTTTGTATGATATGATCAAAACAAAACACAAAAACTATCAAATAGGAATCCGTTACAATCAAACAATCTTTGTGTTTGAATCCCTTTAGTTTTACATGATATGGGGGCAAATTGAAGGGTAAATATGAATGAAGGATTCTACTATATATTCAAGTTTCAGCTGGAACAACTGTTTGCAAAACATACCACCTGACCTGAGTAGCCAGACATGGAAACATATGTTCATGGACTTTACATGAGCTGGGTCCATTGTCTGTGGGCCTGGGCCCATGAATATGTATTTAGGGTGACTTGTCTTTCTGCGTCTGGGCCTTGTCAGTCCTCTTCAAGCTTCGTTGCCGGGACACCAAATTCTAATGTTCCCGGGCAGTCATTACCCCAAACCAAAGAGTGTTTTCTAATCCGCGAGTATTACATGAGATTCGAATTCAAAACTTGGTATCCAAAGTCAGAGAAATTAAAACTGCGATCAAACATTTGCGTGTACGTAAGAGTGAAGTTAGAAAGTAGCGGTGTGAAGCATGGCTGGATGATGAGTTGTCCCCATCTGAAATGAGAGAGAGAGAGAGAGAGAGAGAGAGAGAGAGAGAGAGAGAGAGAGAGAGAGAGAGAAGTGTCTGCAAGCATGCATATATGGTGGATGGACTTAATTAGCAGCTGGGCCGCTGCTTCTAGAGATTGTTTGATTTTCGATTATTTGGATAAGTAGTGCAGCAAACAATTACAAAATGGGTTCAGAAAATGAGAGTATTTGATGTGGAATTAAGGCACACTCCATGCTTGACTGCTACCTCAAGTGACCCACAGCTTGGCACATGCAGTTGGGAAAGATCCATGCAAGATTATGTCTAGCAAAAATGGTCCTCCGATCCGTACATAAATTATAACTAGCTTACTTAGCTTAGCTGGCGACTGGTGTGTGACTCTGATGATGAACTTAATGATTCTCCACACATTTATACTGATGTGTGTTTAATTGATTATAATTAATAAATTTGTGTTCGTCAACCATATATAGCAGGTTGCTTTCAGGGTCATAGTCGAATTCCATCGAGATGCCATTTATGAATCTTTTTAAGATTTTGACGTGACTGAAATATTATACGTATCATTCACAGATTAACAAGAATATTTATCCGATTGTATTTGTTATTAAATAGCTAGCTATTCGCCACGAATTTAGTGGTATTTTAGTTTTTAATATTAAAAGAAATTTTACATTTGAATTTTTGTCAATAAATAAAAAAATTATTTATCCTGCTAATTTTGTAATTTTTTTCAAGGGTTAATTATAAGCTAATCTATTTTCGGGCCATCACATATGAATTAGTTCTTTACCAATTTACCAGATTCTTTTTGAGTATTTTACCTTCTTCTTTGAATTTAAGTCTTTTTTTTATTTTATTTTCGTAATGCCTTTATACCCTTTCAACCAAAACTTACCTATTACACCTATTTTTATATAAAGATAATTATTCCAAATAAATTTCTTTTTATGAGTCATTTTAATCGTCTGAACTTTTTAGATAATATCTTATATTTTTTTAAGATTAGAATAATATATGAATTTTATCTATATTTTTACTACCTATTACTTGCAGGTATAGTAGGTAAATTAATAATTTCTTTTTTCTAAAGGTAAAAAAATATTAACTACCTATTACGTGTATTTCTATCCTATATTAATATATCATTTTATTTCTAGAATTTTTACACTTTCAAATTTATTTCATCTACCAAAAATAAAAATATACAACTGTAAGAAAGGTGCATTGGGTATAATATATGCATATGCCCACATCTAGACAGAAACACACTATAAGGTAAATGAACTTCTAAATTGTTAGTCTTGCAATGATATATATATATATATATATATATATATGTATTTTTTCGGCAAAAAAATGGTACAAGACTTAAATGGCATGTTTGTAATTTTTTTAAAAGTGACTAAAATAAATTATACGAATCGAACAACAGTAAAATAACTACATGATTCTATATTATTATTCTTATTTACTATAATTGACTAATTTACACCACAAGAAAAAAAACTTGCCCGATAGTATCACGTCCGACGAAGCTTTTTTCGTTGTTTAACCGAATCATGCCTGACAGAAGTTAATACGCATTGAGTCATCTCTTGGTGGGAAGGAAAATCAGTTGGCGTGTAAAATGGGTTGTCTTGCCCGAAAAATCTACTGTGTTCATCTAGTAATAAAAAACAACAATGAATTACCTTCGGTAGATAACATTTTTCTTTGACCAAATGTTGCCTAGCAAATCATTAAACATTATCCTGGGAAGAGGCTTCGTCGGGCAAGACTCTAAACACATTAACTGCACAATCACCCTTTTCTTCTTCCTCCCCGCCCACAACTCTCTCTCACAGCTCTTTCTCTTACCCTATCTCGCGATCTCTATCTCTCACTCACCCATTAATTCTTCAACAATATATCTCATTCTCATCACTATTCTGACTACCAATAAATCTATTTCTTTCCATCACCAATACACCAATTTTGAAGGTTTGAGAAATATAATTTTTGTAGTTATGAAATTTTGAATTTTTTATTGGAAACTAATTATGTTTGGTCTTATCGAAAATTTGTGGTTGATTTGAAGGATTAATTATAAGAAGGTATGTGTATTTGCCTCTCAATTTAATTTTGATAAGAATTTTGGAAATAATTAGATATGAAAATTGTGTATTTATTGTGGAAAATGTGTAGAAATTGTTGGTAATTTGTGTATAAATTTTGTAGGGAATTAGAAAATATGTTAAGAAATTAAGAAATAAAGAAAAAATAGAAAATTGTTGGTAAAATTTTTTGTATATTCCAACAAAGTAAAATATGTTTATATTGCATAACAATTTATCGAAAGTTAATCAGGTTGATTAGCTTCGTATAATTAAATCTAATGAACAACGTTAGACTCGTTTGAGAGTAAATAAATCGGGTTAATTGATTAACTTTTGAATTATCCATATATTCGGACAATTTAGGGGCACACAACTATGCATTGTGTAGTTTGTAGTCTATGAGTTCAGGTTTCAATTGTGGGAAATTCAGTTTGTATTCCCATAATGTTCTCTAAATGCATACTAGATATTTTTTTTTTTAATAATATCTACATCGTGCATTTAGAGAATTGTAAGAAAATGCTGCTGAAATTTCTCTTGATTGAAATTTTGGCTCGTAGGTAAAAAACTACACAACAGAGAACGTGTACTCTGGACTCAACTCGTTCTAATTACGAAATAATATTAACTTAATTACTTACGTTGACTCTATTTTGTGAAGGCAATTATAATGGATAGATACTGAATACAAATGTTTGATAGATCTTCTTATAAGTATATGGATGGGATTGATAGTTTCAATTTTGCACGTAGTCATTGCATTGATAAGAGAAGTATCATGTGTCCATGTAGTAAAAATAAAAACTTCAGTTGGATGCCATTGAATAAGGTCTGGTATCATTTTGGATCGGAATGAGATTGTACACGACTATGCAAATTGGATCTATCATGACAGAGAAATATTTACTGAATCAAAATCTTTGATTCCCAGGCCCCATCGTGAAGAAAATGTTTTGGATGGGCAATGTGATAATAATTAAGTCGTTGATATATTAACGAATGTTTTTCCTCCCGCATAAGATGATATGGACATTGAGGCCCCAGATTTTAACCCGAATACTCTGGACTCAGTTACGAGAGATTGTTTAAAGAGGATTAGTGTGAATTATTGACATGACCCTCCCCGAAATCCCCCTCGATTCCCATATAAGGCCTTATGGTTAATTAGAAATTCTTGGAAGAAAACCATAAAATCTTTGAATGAGCATAACTTTCTCAAATGGTTTCCAATTGACGTTATTCTTAAACTGTAACGACCCGGACGTTCAAAAAAGGAAAGTTGGGAAAATTGGAAGAAAATGACGATTTTGCCCCTAGGTAATGGGCGAACAGTTGACTTTTTGCTCGGCGGTCAAATGAACTTTGACCGATGACTGTGACGTAGTTCGGGATGTCACGAGTTCATAGACAGGTGGCACGTCGGATTCGGACATTTGGGGAGGAAGTTATGACGTTCGGAAGTCCAAGGGAATTTTCGCAATTTGGACGAAAATGGGGAAAATGTTGACTTTTTGATTGACAACTGATTTCCACACAATTCGAGGACCGTTAGGTGGGTCTCGATGCCCTGAGTCCATAGACAGGCGGCACACTGAAAACGGACATTGGACGGTTGAGTTACGGGCCACGGAAGAGGAGGGGCATTTTGGTAATTTTGTGCAGAAAGGCAAAATGGTAATTTTGCCAAGCCCAGTTTGAACAGTCGTGGTGAGTGCTGTGTAATTGTTTAAAATGGACCTCTGATCAAGGATTTGTTTAAACCTGATCTCTGTTCAAGGATTAGTTTAATGGTTTTGAGGGTATTGGAAGCACTGAGGTATGGTTTGGACAGGAAAACAGAGCACGAGTGGTTTTTTTTTTGGTTTGGGTCTGTTTTGCGGGAAACAGAGTTCAGTGGGTCTGAGTGAGATTCCCACTGGTTGCCGTCTGCACAGATCGATTAACAGAGAGTTAGAAGCTGTTGAGATTCATTTTGAACGAGTGAGAGTGTGAAAACTGAGAGAAAACAGAGAATTGGAAAATCTGAAGAAAAAAAAAATTGGAGGGAAAAATCGAGTTCGATCTGTGAGTCGAGTTGGACAGAAACAAGGATTGTTTTAGTCTTCTGGGATCATGTCAAACTCAACCATACAAAGATTGAAGAAAATCGATCGCGGTTTGGCCAAGAACACAAGTTCCCATTTCTGGAAAATTTCGAGCTTGAGGATGACCACCTACGGGTAAGGATTTTTGAAATTGGTTACGGTTTGATGTTTGGTTAAGAACACTGTAGATGGCGGGTGGGTTTCATGCGCAGCCACTCACAGCAGCGCGTGAGGGCGCGTGGGCCCGATTTTCGAGGTAAGTTCAACACGACATTTGTCCTATACATTGTAACAAACATTTTAGCGTTGGTTTCGAAGTTATCGGACACCGTTTCGATGTTGTACCGAGAATCCGAAGGGTTATGTTACGTTTTTAATTAACGTTTACTTCCCAAAAAATTATGGGAAATTAGTATGATGTTATTTGAGACCTTGGTGACCCTGAAAAGTGATTTCGGATAGGATTCGAGATTTCTGGATAATGCCAAAAATTACGGAAATGCGTGTGGCGCCAAAACGAGCTTTATGGACGGTGTGTGAGTGGACTTTGCTTTCAAAATTTAATGTATGCATAAATATTTCTATGATTTCAATGATTATGATTATGACTTGTGATAATTACGATTTTCGTATTTATGAGTATTTTGATATGACATACGTAATTACACGTATTTCGAGACTATGGTTTCTCTTATGCCTTGGTGATGTTTTGATGAACAATTTTACATGATTTGTGCGTATGATGTTTTAATGATGTTTCGATTATGATTGTGAGTATGATTTCCAGTTTTGACACGTATTTCGAGAATCACACGAATTTGCACGTTTTACGAGATTTCGAGTATGTTGTGGTTTGACCGTGATTTTGGTGATTTAATTATGGTTTTGATGTTTTGACCTTGGGATTTGAAATATGATGTGATTTCAAGGATTTAAAACGGATTTTGAAAAAGGTGATTTCGGGCTTGGTGCCTAGGCCATAAAAGTAATTTTGATGAACGAGATTTCGTTTTCTGAAGTTGAAAATGGATTTCTGGTTTGGGTTCAGAATGACGGTTCCGGATGCCGGCTTATAGAATCATCATTGCGAATTCGAATTCGGGAATGGGTGATGGTTTGATAAAGTGATTTGATACGATTATACATGTCCCGTTTATAATGATGATTTGATTACGTTTTGTGAAGTAAGATTTTGGGGATTTGAATGTGGAAATTCGGACATGAGTCATGTTATGACAAAATGTGATTTCGGATTGATTTTGGAAATTGGCTCACGATGGATCCTGGATTATTGCGATTTACAAATGGTTTTGGGTTCATAGACCCGGTATTATTGCTGGATTATGTTTTGGGTTTAAAGACCCGGTGTTATCGCTGGATAATGTTTTGAGTTTAAAGACTCGGTTAATTGATGACAGGGGAGGGGCCCTTGATGAGTTTAAAGACTCGTTTACTGTTTTGAGTTTAAACACTTGGTATAATACCCCCCGAGGCCTATTGATTATGTTCTGAGTTTAAAAACTCGTTGATATCCCGGGAAGGCCTAATTATGCGCATGGTTTTGAGGTTAAAGACTCGGGCGCACTTGCTGATGTTTCGGATGTGTTGGGCAGTGGCTCGGTTTATGTCAGGGCCCACCCCTAATCCCCCAGGATTAGGGACTAAACCCTGCTCCCGTCTGACAACCCAAAAACGAAATACCGAAACAACCTCACGAAAACCACAAATTACATTGCCAGACGCAGGAGAATTTAAAACAGCCCAATGTCAACATCTATACAGAGTATAGTACAAAAAGAAAGTGAAAACAAAACCAAAACACGGAGTACACGCACAACGGAAAGTTTGAAACATTCCGGGAAAACTCTCGAGTACTCTATGCCTCTGACGCTGCCTCAACGTCAATCCCGCGCTAGCTCCACGACTTGGAGGGCAATTAAAAACAGAAAGTGTGAGTGAACCAAAAGAATAAATGTTTCAAAAACCATTTTATAACGAACCAGGGTTTTGGCCCTCCGTTTTGAAAACATACATGCATAACCCATTTTCGAAAACAGTTAGAATCACATAAGAATCATTGTAAAAACAGTTATAAAAATCACGTCAGAAGCATCATAAAACCATATCATAAAGCATAAATACCAAGCAATCATTATTCGATCAAACCTGCTGGACCTATCCGAGTCTTTAAACACAATCCAGGCCTCAATAATATCCGAGTCTTTAAACTCAACAGGCCTGCGGGGGAAATATCAATATATCCGAGTCTTTAAACTCCGAGTCTTTAAACTCAATCCGGGTCTTTAAACCCAATCCGAGCCCGTCCCCTGTCAATCACAATATCCGGGTCTTTAAACCCAATAACCTGATCCAGCAAATCCAATCCAAAACCATTTGAAAACCATTTATAAATCCATATCCAAACCCGAATCCGAAATCACTGGTCTGAAGCCCTTCCGGCATCCCGAACCGTCATTCCGAACCCAAATCCAGAATTCCACATTTCAACTTTAAAACTAAATTCCGCTTTCTGAAATCCGATTCTAAAACCGAAAACCCTTGATCATCGAAATCATGTTCCAAAATCCCTTTATAATCATTGAAATCCCAAAACCACCGCAGCATAATCAGAAATCAAGCCTTTCTCGTAAAACGTGTCAAATACGTACTTTCTCGAAAACGTTCAATTAAGTAAAACCGTTATAGCATATCCAACAATCATGAAATCACATATAAAACCATAAAACAAGTAATTAAAAACAGTTATGCATGCTCAGTTATAGAGAAGGGGTCCACTCACAGATACCGGGTACGTCACTCGCGTCCCGTATGTTCCTCAGCCTCCTCGGGGATTCCCGAACCTGTCACAAGTCACCAAAACTCATCACTAACACGTTCACCAAGGTTCTCCTAATTTCCCACAAATTCTCTGAACTTCTAAACGTAACGAACCGAGACCCTAAACCTTCGATCCCGTAGAACTAACTCGAATCGTCGTCCGATTAACCCGAAACCTATCCCAAAATATTCGTTACAACATCTAGATCAAAAACCTAGTTGGAAGTTTCCCCGGAAAATGCCCCACGCGCCCCCACGTGCCGCCCAAAGTGGCTGCGCGTGGGCCTCACGCACCTGCACAGAACACTGTTCATCTTCAACCTCTCGACGGTTACTGTTCCAGACCGGCGTGGCCGGTTCTCCGCCGTCCGTCCACCATTTTCTTCCCTCTTTCCACCATTCTCCACGTCCTCTACCCAGCAATCCATTCCCCTCAACCAAACACGACAATCCTACCTCTAACCCATCGTCCCTAGCTCGAAACAGAACCCGTTCAAATCCCCTGTTTGCACTCCCGGCCACCCGTACACTTCCCCTTCACGGCTGCACAACCAGCAGCTTCCTAGGACCGTACTGAGTCCCCTAGACCTCACCAGACTCCTCGAATCATCCCTAAAATCCACGACTATCGATTTGAAATTCACGGCAAAATAGAACATCGAAAAGAAATGGGGAAATTACCTGCCTGTCGATCGCCGCCGTACTAGCCACCGCATTCCCTGGAGTCCACAGAGCCGTCCAAGCTTCCCCTTGAGTCCAATTTGATCAACTTGATCACTGATCTTCGCACTACCACCAAACTCCCTCTCTGTTCTCTGGTTTTCCCGTGAGCTCACCCTCACACACACACACAACTCTGCCACGAGTTCCACTCTCAACTCACTCACCAGGTCTTAAACTCTCTCTGCTCTCACTCCCTGGCTCACCAGAGCACACACTCCCGGCCATCACTCGATTTCTCACCCTCAGCTTAGTCTCTGTTTTCCTCTTAGAACAAACACAAACACGACTCACCCATTTTAATTTAAACCGTGCAAACTTGTAGAAACCTCTAGCCCCTTTCCACATGTCACAATCCAATAGCCCCTCTCACAAATATCCACTTGCACCTGTACACTTGGCCTTATCAGATTGGCCCAATTCTCAATGCACCAAAAAGACCAAAATGCCCTTACTTGTACAAATTACCGTTTTGCCCTTACCGTTCTAGACCCGTATCTCGCCCGTCCAATGTCCGATGAAAGCATGCCGCTTGTCATTGAATTCAGGACGACGAGATCTACCTAACGGTCCTCAATCTACGTACAAAACCCTGTCGTGCAAAAAGTTAACTTTTCCCCCTATTTTACCCAAATTACGGTAATTCCCTCAACCTTCCGAACATCATAACTTCCTCCTCGGATGTCGGAATCGGGCGTGCCACCTATCTACGACCTCGTGACATCCCGAACCACGTCACGGTCATCGGTCAATGCCCAATTGACCGCCCGAACTAAAAGTCAACAATTTTCCCAACCCAAGGGTAAAATCGTCATTTTATGCTAACGAGCCAAACCTAACCAACTAAACACCGATTAAGCTCACTAATCCGTTACTAATGACTTCCTTAAGCCTGGCTTCTGGGACAGGTCATGTCAGGACCCGTCCCAAATATCACCTCGATACTCGGGATGAACCCTACTCCCGTCTGACAATCACACTTACAATACCAAAAAAAACTTAATACAACTATAAGCATAATTATCAGACGAAGGAGTAAATATATACAACAGTAATCCAGAGCATAGTCCTACAAAATGGGCACCAAAAGTCCTACAAGTCTAAGTCCGCAACGGAAGAACGTCGGAAGCCCTATGCCTCGATATCTGCCTCAACGTTCACCCCAGCGCTATCACCACGACCTGGAGGGAAATTAAAAACAAAAGGTGTGAGTGGACCAAAAGGAATGAAAGTTTTAAAACCGTTTACCAGCGAATCAAAGTAAGGAAATAAAATCATTTGTTCCCTCCGGTTTAAAACCAGGCATGCTCAACGAAGTATTAGAAAAACCATAATATGAAACATCATAAGAAACAGAAACACTAGAAAACATCATAAGAAACAGATACACTATAAAACTGATATAGAAACCAGAGTATAACCCGATCAAACCTGCTGGACCTATCCGAGTTTTTAAACTCAACCAGGCCTCACATATAAATCCGAGTCTTTAAACTCCCGAGTCTTTAAACTCAATAGGCCTATGGGGGTAATATCGTAATATCCGAGTCTTTAAACTCCCGAGTCTTTAAACTCAATCCGGGCCCGTCCCCCGTCAATCAATAACCGGGTCTTTAAACCCAATATCCAGATCCAGCAAATCCAATCCATATCCAGTGTAAAACCAATTCAAAATCCATCGCCAAATTCGAATTCGAAATCCCCGGTTCGAAGCCCTTCTGGCGTTCGGAACCGACATTCCGAACCCAAATCCGGAAAACAAACCATGTTCATAACAAAACCATAGGAAAATCCCAAATCATATTCCACAACCTATTTACCATCATCAGAAAACGTTTTTAGGTTAAATTTCTGAATTATAACATCAAACTCTGAAAACCCGCTTTTTCTCGAAAAACGTGCAAAATCCCGAAACGTCTCGAAAAACGTGCAAACATCTCAATCACATATAAACACACATAAAAGCATAAAACATTAATAAAAACAGTTAGGCATGCTCGGAAGTAAGAAAAAGTCCACTCACAGTTCAGAGCAAGTCACTCGCGCTCCGTGCGCTCCTCAACCGTCTCTGGTGTCTCCCGTCCTGTCAATAGATACCAAATAGGGTCACAATAACATCAAGGATACCTTCCCTATTTTCCCCAATTTTTCGGGAATTTAATCATATTTTAATCCTAAACCCTAAACCGTACGGATTCCCGAACCATTCCGTAACACCGTCCGATTAACCCGAAAACTGTACCATTGGATTCATTAGAACATTTAGGACTAAACTCATGTTGGACGCTTGACCGGATTCCTCCCCACGCGCCCCCACGCGCCCCCACGCGCCGCCCAAAGTGGCTGCGCGTGGGCCTCACGCGCCTGCTACAGTGCCACCGTCTTCCTTGCTCGAACCCGGTTCGCACCAGACGGCAACCCGGACCGGCGAGAACCGTTCTCCGCCGTCCGGCTACCATTTCCCTTCCTACCTTCACCTATAGCTTCGTCCATTCTCAGGGAATCCATCCCCCTCACTATCTTGGCTCGATTCCACCCATAGCTTCACAACTGAAGCTTGAAAGAAAAACCATCCAACCTCTGTTTTCCTTTCCGGCCACCCAGCACGTCCCCCTTCACGGTGGTCATTCCAAACTCCTCCCACGACTTCACTGAACCACACACAACTCACGAAATCCCTCGACTCTCCCTCCAACTCCACGATTTTCCGTTTGAAAATCACGGCTAAACAGGGTACAGAGTACCCGCCGTCGAACCACCTCCCACCGTGACCTTCCCGTCACGGCAACCACCACAAACGACTCCTAGGACCTCCCTAAACCTCCCTTCACTCACCAAACCTTTCGATTCTAGCTCTAGGTCCACGACTCTTGAAATGAAAATCCACGAAAAACAGAGCAAAAGAGATTACCTTTCGACTCCGGCGCCGCCGTGAGAACCGTCACCCACCACGGTGCTCGTGGGACTCCCCTAAGCCTCCTGAATCTCCTGGTGATTTGAATCAGTCCACCACACAACACAACAGCCACCACCGTCCACTGCCTCCTCTGTTTCTTCCAAAGATCCAGCCGTCCACCACGTCGCCTCCGTGCACGGTTGCAACTCCAGACCACGATCACCAGCTCCCCCTTACCTCACTGTCTCTCTCTCGACCCACACTTCACTCTCCCTAGTATCAAAATCGATCACCGCCTCACCCAATTCTTCTCTCTGTTTTCTGTTTCCTTCGAAGATGTGCACGGTTCAAATGGGGATAACGTGTGGCCGTGCACACTTGAGAATGTAGTGGAACCATCCAGTCCCAAGCACGTGTCCACCAACTATAGGCCAGCCCAAAAAATCTCTGCCACTTGCCCTTATCTGATTGGGCTGAGGGAAAATGACCAAAATGCCCCTCCTGCACAAAATTACCATTTTGCCCTCAGACTTTCCAGACCCGTATCTTTTCCGTCCGACGTCCGATGACAGCGTGCCGCCTGTCGTTGAACTCAGGACGTCGAGACCTATCCAACGGTCCTCGGTCTACATGAAAATCACAAATCCTCCAAAAAGTCAACATTTCCCCTATTAACTCAAAATTACGGTAACGCCCCCAACCTTCCGTACATCATAACTTTTCCTCCGGTTGTCCGAATCGAACCTGCCGCCTGTCTACGGACTCGTGACGTCCTAACCTACGTCACGATCAAGGGCTAACACTCATCCAATCGATAGTACAAAAAGTCAACTTTTCGTTTACTATTCACAAGGGCAAAATCGTCCTTTTTACAAAACTTCACAAAAATTACATTTTTACCCTTCCCGTAGGTACGGGTTGTTACAGGTCATTACAGTTTATATGGTTGATGGATTTGGATTATGTTGTGTACTTGGATTTGATTCATGGTTTTGGGATGAGGCCCTGTGTTTATGATTACGGGCTAAGACCCGAAGGTTAAGAAAAGGAAAAAGAATGATTTGATTTTCGTACACGGTTTTCTTATGATGAAAATGTAACGGATTGCGAAATTATTTTTCGAATGCATGCATTGGTTTTACGTGGTGGGTAGAAATGTATTTCTGTAACTGTTTTATAACTGATTTATTTTTGTCCACTCACACCTTTTGTGTTTTTATTGACCCTCCAGGTCGTGGCGCGTTGATCGAGACTGATCGAGAGGCGGAGGCATGAGTGTGTACGTGTGTGGCTATCCCTGGTTTGGCAAGTACTGAGGGTAATTTGGGAATTTCAGTCGACTTGCCAGACGGGAGCAGGACCGGACACGGTTATCAATGTCCCTTCGGGGGGCGGTCTTGTCATAAATCATTACACTTAGAATTACATGAAGAACATTTTTCATGTTAACCAAAACCTCAGCTTCTTTCTCACGCACTCGCACGCGCTGGGAGAAGTCAGAGACCGCCTATGCGCGTGGGCCTCATGCGCCTACGTGGAGGTCATCTTTAACCTCTCGCGGGTCCTAGTTTTGGGTATTCTTAACCCGCGATCATGACCCGGCTAATTCTTCCAATTTTCACGTCTGTTTTTCATATTTTAAACCCAGAATTCATCCTTCTTGACAGGACCCATCCCAATCCCCCCGGGATTAACGTGGGATGACCCTGCTCCCGTCTGACACGAAGTATCAGACAAGGGATATTTCCGACCTTTGCCCTCCCGGGCTATCAGAGTACGCCAGGATCCGGAGGAGGCATGTGATATCTCGGTCTCTGCTACAGTCCACATCCGATGTCAACCTGAAGGGCAGTCAAAACATTAAAAACTGTGAGTGGACAAAACAAAAGTTTATAAAAACATTTTAACGAAGACATTTGTACCCTTCACTAAAAAGCATGCATGCATTTTAAAACCATTTAGCTAAAACAAACCATATGTGGGACTAAGCCCAAAACCATAACCATGTTGAAACCAAGTACCCGAGCCACTACTCGACTCCTGTGCACACCTGTGCATACCACATATCACAATCCATATATCATATCTATATCATATACACATATAATTCACACAACCAATCCTGTCACGGTTTCCAAAGCTACGCGTGTGCTACCCGGGTCTCAATCCGAGTCTTCTCAAAGTCAAGGTCAATGTCCACAGACCACTGATCCTACTCGAGGTAATAGTAACCATAGACTTCCTGAGAGTAAGGAACCCAACTGGGGGGTGGCTCCACTCAGTCGGTGCTCCGTGACTACTCCGGGGTCCACCCAGGCCAACGACCCTCCCCGGAGGAGATAGTAGAACATGTAAAGGAAGGTAGATGAACATATATATACATAACATAAACATTCATGTCCGGTTCCCCTGAACCGTCATGATCCATAATATCCATAATCAGGTAACATGCCGGTTCCCATAAACCGTCATGTACCGTAATAACCAACAAGGGTTCATGCCGGTTCCCATAAACCGTCATGAACCACGATACCATAACAAGGGTTCATGCCGGTTCCCATAAACCGTCATGAACCAGAATGACCTGACAAAGGTTCATGCCAGTTCCCATAAATCGTCATAAACCACAATGACCTTTCCAGAGTTCATGTCGGTTCCCATAAACCATCATGAACTTGGAAATCTATCTAGGGTCCCTGACCCGAAATCATAAACCGTAAAATAACTGGGTCTCGTGCCCGAACATATGACATCAGCTGGGCACCGTGCCAGAAATCTGGGGTCATATGCCCGAGACAAAACCAAATGGGTCTCATACCCGAGTTTATCCTTTTGAAATCCAAATCCAGTTCATTTAAATCAATAAAGAAATACAGACCCGTATAAACACCGTATAAGGCCGAAACCTCGAAATACATGCTTATACGTAACCACATAGAAATGCACCCATGGCAACATCAAACATGTATTAAAACATATAGCAAACATTTATGCATTCACCAATTTAGAAAAAAGGTCCACTCACAGACCGTCCGAGCTGCCGCCTCGATTTGCGTGCCATACGGCTCCCCGAGTCGATCACCATCACCGGGACTCCCAAACCTGTCCAAATCGTAATCGAAGGTTACTAACTACTTAATTAACCTCCCACTAAAGCCCCGTAATTTTCCCGTATTTTTAACTATTTTTAAAACCGAACCTAAACCTTCCGATGCCCCGAAACATATCGAGACGGTGTCCGATTGACACGACACCAGTCCCAAAATGTTCGTTACATCGAATAGATGATTTCGTATGTTGGAACCTTCCCCAGATTCCCTGCCACGCGCCCTCACGCACCACCTGAAGTGGCTGCGCGTGGGCTTCACGCGCCGCTACAGTACCTGCTGACGTCATCGCTGACGTCAGCGCTGACGTCAGCATGACGTCAGCAAGACGTCATCACTAACAGCCCCTGGCAATGACACGTGTCACGCTCCCATTGGCCCACTGTCTGACATGTCAGTCTGACATTGTCAGATCTGACAAGATGTCGTCATCCCTGACATGATGACGTCATCAAGATGACGTCATCAGTCATCCCTGCCTCCTCGCGGGTCGACCCGAATGACTGCAACCGGGTCTCCGTGACCCGCGGCTTGACCCAGCCTGTTCTCCCTGCTCCATCCACCGTTTCTCCTCCCGTTTGTCCCATTCTACTTGTCTCAATCTAACCTAAGGTTTTATGACATTAAAATGGAAGGAAAACAACTAAAATCCGTACCTCCAATTCGGCCATGGCGGCCGTGACTTCCTCCGCCGTTCACGGTTGTTACAGGCCGTCCAACGCCTCAAAACCAATCCCTCTTGACTCCCCTAAGTCCCTAGAATGTGTTAGGATCCACAGAAACCCAAAACCGTCCCTTAAAACTCATTTTCGAATTTTGAAGTTTTCTTACCTCACGGGTTCGGCTCCTCCGCCGTGTCCTCCATCGTCCGTCGCCGTGACTCGCCGTCCCAGCCTCTCTGTCCTTCCCTCCACTCACTCACGGTCACACCCAAGCAATGAATGGTGATGGTGTGTGTGTGTTTCGGTTTTTGAAATAAAATGAAGAAAATGAAGAAAAATGGGGTTATGGGTTTCGGGTTGGAGGATGAACAAAGATGAAGGAGGATGGCTGATGAGAGAAAGAGAGATGGGATGGAGGGTGTGGATTTAAAGTTAGAATTGAATTGGAGGGTTGAGATTGAATGGTGGGTGGGTTTGGTTTATAAAATTAATTAAATAATATTAATTAATTATATAGATCCACAAATTGGGGGATCAAGTCAATGGGATAAGTGACACTTGTCACTCATCCATGGGGGCCACTAAAATATCTGCCCAATCAGATTTCGCCAAATCGTCCCTGTCTCGAAGTTCGTGCATAGTGAAATCGAACTTCCGTGACCCATAGCTCTCCCGTTCGAAGTCCGATTTCAATGTGCCGCCTGCCTATGGATTCGTATCGTCCTCATCTACGTAACGGTCTTCGGCCCTCGGCCATCGGACCTCCCGGTCAAAAAGTCAACTTTTGACCTCCTATTCACCCAAATTACCAAAATGCCCCTAAACTTCCGAACGTCATAACTTCCTCCTCGAATGTCGGAATTGAACGTGCCACCTGTCTATGAACTCGTGACATCACGAACTACGTCACGGTCATCGGTCAAAGTCCATTTGACCGCCCGATTGAAAAGTCAACATTTTGCCACCACTAGGGGCAAAACGGTCATTTCGCATCGTTTGTCCGATTTCGCTCTACTAATCACGAATTAGCCTCACTAATCGTGATTAGTCACTAATCCAATCATGAAATTCGGGACGGGTCGTTACAACGTTCCCTCCTTAATTAATTTCGTCCTCGAAATTTCAACCAACTCTAATCCAACCGTTCATCCCTCCTTAATTTGTTCCGTTCTCGAAACGCCAACTATTCTGATTCCACATCCACCTCGTGGAAATAATTCGATCTACCACGCAACACGTGTACGCTAGTACACCCACTAACCAGAACAATACTTACTCGTCTACAGCCCGACGTGCCACTAACGCTCTGGTCGTATCGACTACATTCGACCACGTCGAATGACAGAAGTCTTACGCTCTGAATTGACACGACCTGTCAGTATCAGAGTAGCCCAAGTATCCTATGATCAACCCACTTGTCAACTCTACCCTTTCGCTGACATAAACAACTCTACGGTTCCTTCCTCAATCTTTAACCTATCCTGACGTCTGCTCCCACTGGAAGTTACCAATCCCTCAACGATCCACGCTGACACCTCCGACAAACTGTCAGCACTTGACAGTCGTCAGTCCAAACTGATATGACACACACTCGTGGTTACACTAACCACAAGCATTTCACTCGACCTGTGTGTAACTAGACCCATCAGAAATACCATGACCCAATGCACAGTATCCAATATCCAGTCCACGACCTCAACTAATCCAATTGTATCGGAACCAATCCGACTACCAACACGCTCACCAACGTACTACCGGTATAACCTATATACCATCACTAGGCACCACAAGTATGCCCAGTATTGTACCTCGAATTATGTACCAAGTACGTACACCTACCCATCAATTAGCTTACAACCACCTAGGTCATAGCCAATCACGTTTCAATTATGGAGTTCATTCGTCCAATCCAGCATTAGACAAATCGAAACTCCAACCCATCATCTATTTCCCAAATCCGAATCCGAATCCGCAATTTCGTAAGAAATCCCGAATCCAAACCCAGAAATCATATCCATATCATGTCCAAATTCGAATCCGAAATCATCATTCCGTAAGCTAGCATTTGGAATAACCATTCCGAACCCAAATCCATAAAAGAAAATCTATAGTCAAGCTCTAGACTCAAATCCTGAATCGTCACCCAGAATCCGATTCCAAAACCCAAATCTAGAAATCCTATTTCAAGTTCCAAAATCAAATCCTGAATCGTCATCCAGAAATCTGATTCCAAAACTCGAAATATCGTTCACGTCTACCGAGACATACCAAAACCAAACCTATCGGTTACCTGCTAAACCGATTACCCTATTACAATCGATTGACTTCATAGGGAAGCCAATCCCAACATCAACACAACACTAGGTCTGATAAAATCCGACCTCGTCAGACACCTACTCGCTCGAGTAACAAGCCATATGAGATTTACCTAGAAAAGAAGTTCAGTCCCATCATGCTCCACTCCACATCTAAGTAAGGGTAATAAACTCTCCACCTATCTGGATATCCAAATCACGATCCAGATCCAACACTACGTCAACCGCCCATAGACGTCACGATCCCCGATCATCACGACGTCCAAAGTCCTCAACCATTTCCTACATCTAAATAGATTAGTCAACGACGAGACACGCCGAGACTGTGGGTTATCACTGATTACCTCGTATCGATCCTTGTCATTCCACCGAGGAAAATCAAACATGATACAAGACTGTGACATCAAAACTCATCCTATGTGAATACAACCAAACTCGCTGCATTCACCACGTCACGTAACCTGACATCGTCTGCCACCAAGTAGAGAATGAGGAATCGCAGTCACCTAACTTCGATATACTCACTCCACCTGATGACCCAAGACAAATCATAGGTCCACCAACCAATACACGATCAGTGTACTAGTGGCAACCAACAACATCAATAACATCTACATCATCTACCACCATCAATTATGGTAGAACCTGAGAAGTCACCCAAACGACTTCGACATACCCAATACCAATGCGGAAAACCCGCATTCCTCTCGTCACCTCAATCGCAACCTCTCGCGATTTCGAAGTTCCAACCAGATTGGAAACAACATACTCGGACATCAACCACGTGTCCCCTAACCAATTTAACTCTATCTGAGATCCACTCCTGAACCACAGATACCGAACATATGCCCATTACGACGGAGTCACACCCTGATCCGTAACTCATCGTCATCACGATCACCGGCACCAGCACCAGCACTAGTACCAGTATCATCACCTGTCAGCATCAGCACAAAGGGTGCAAATCAGACAATCCTGGATCTCCGCTCATACCGAACGACGACCCCGTACCTCTGTTCGAAAAGGAGAACTCTGCCTCCCTCGTACCCAACAACTCTGGGTACAGTCACCCTGATAACGCATACGAGAAAAGGAAACGTCACCGATTCCCAACAAGCGTAACTACGACCACTCTCGGTAGTAGCGCCTGCCACACACTCGTGCAGACCTAACTACCAGGCATCATTATCGAGATTCCGCATCCAACAGACTCACTCGCCCGTACCAAATACTCTGTATCCCCGCTCCGGGATTCCATCGACAAGTACCAACCTTGATAACTTGTCCCACCAATCACTAACCAGCCATACTCCGACTAACCCAAATGTCGTCTACCAGGTCGCCCACGACCTTAGTTGCACCAAACCACAACTAAGTAGCACGACAACCAAATAGGTTTAACCGATAAGTACAACCTCGACTGCGAAGTGCAGTCCCAACACAAGCTAACATGACTAGACCGACTAACGAATCCAAATCTGAATAGTCGTTCAAGTCAAACCACTCGCCAACTCTAATGACCCGTCCCAAATTCCATGATTAGATTAGTGACTAATCACGATTAGTGAGGCTAATCCGTGATTAGTAGAGCAAAATCGGACGAACGATGCGAAATGACCGTTTTGCCCCTAGTGGTGGCAAAACGTTGACTTTTCAATTGGGCGGTCAAATGGACTTTAACCACCGATGATCGTGACGTAGTTCGTGATGTCACGAGTTCATAGACAGGTGACACGTTCAATTCCGACGTTCGGGGAGGAAGTTATGACGTTCGGAAGGTTAGGGGCATTTTGGTAATTTTGGATAAAAGGAGTCAAATGTTGACTTTTTGACCGGGAGGTCCGATGGCCGAGGGCCGAAGACCGTTACGTAGATAAAGACGATACGAATCCGTAGACAGGCGGCACGTCGAATTCGGACGTTCGACGGCGAAGTTACGGTTCACGGAAGTTCCTGGTTACTATTCACGATGGCACGTTTTACGAGGCACTTTTGGACATTAGTGGGCCCAGTTGCTTTTCAGCAACCAATGGATGAGTGACACTTGTCACCCATCCACTGGTTACCATCCCACATACATGCATCTCCCATTCCTTCATCATCGATCATTTTCCATTTTTCCTCCAACCAAACCCGATCCCATTTCTCACCCAAACCCATTCAACCCTTTCCAATGATCATATAGGAGAGACCAGAGAGTGAGGATGGACCGGTGGACGCTGGTGGCCTGCCCAGGACGCACCGCCGTGGACGGCGGAGGAGGAGGAGATCGAGGTAATCGGTTTTACCCGATTTTGTCCATTTTCAATATTAATTGTTATGGGCCGATTTGGATGTTTCCACTGAACTAAATAGGTTGCTAGGATAGTTTTAGGAAGGTTTGAAGGCTGGTTCACGACGGAGGAGGCCGTGGGAACGGCGGGGAAAAACTGGGCCGTGAGGTCCATTTCGAGCGAGGGGTTTCGGGTGGGTTTTTCTTAGATTTAGGGATTGGGTTAGATAGTAAATGAAGAAATAGGAATTTAGGAATTGAAATGGAAGAAAACGGATGAAAAATGAGGGAGAAGGAGGCCTGGACCGGTTACGCCGGTCCAGTTGCAGGGGTCGGACCGGACCGGCCGGTTCGAACCGGTCTGATCGAGGTAGGAGAAGCACTGTTCACAGGCGCGTGGCTCCCACGCGCAGCCACTTCAGGCGGCGCGTGTGGGCGCGTGGGGAGGAATTTGAGGAAGGTTCCAACATACGAAATCATCTATTCGATGTAACGAACATTTTGGGACTAGTTTCGTGTCGATCGGACACCGTCACGATATGTTTCGGGGCATCGGAAGGTTTAGGTTCTGGATTAAAAATAGTTAAAAATACGGAAAAATTACGGGGCTTTGGTAGGAGGTTAATTAAGTAGTTAGTAACCTTCTATTACGATTTGGACAGGTTTGGGAGTCCCCGGTGACGGTGATCGGCTCGGGGAGCCGTATGGCACGCAAATCGAGGCGGCAGCTCGGACGGTCTGTGAGTGGACCTTGTTTTCTAAATTGGTGCATGCATAAATGTTTATTATATGTTTTATTACTTGTTTGATGATTCCATGGGTGCATTTGTATGTGGTTACGTATAAGCACGTATTTCGAGGTTTCGATCTTATACGGTGCTTATACGGGTCTGTATTACTTTATTGATTTAAATGAAATAGTTTTGGATTTCTAAATGGATAAACTCGGGTATGAGACCCATTTGGTTTTGTCTCGGGCATATTACACTATTTACGACCTTCGGGTCTAAATCGTGGTCGCGACGGGTGCTATGTGCACAACGATCGACGATATGACGCTCGCCTCCGGTTTGGGATGTGTTCCTTCCGGAGAGGTCACGATGCACGATTCGTTATCGGGCAACCTGGGGAGGCTCCACTTCGGAGTGCTGACGGTTCAGGATAGCGATCGGTGATGAGTGCACCATGATCTTGCGATGGTCGCTTCGGTTGATTCGTTCACCGGCGACATACCAGGATTGAGGGCGGTCCTGGATGGATGGTTGCACGCATCACTATGATCAGAGTCGTGACTGACCCTTGGATATCGGGCACGGTGCCCAGTTGAGTCATATGTTCGGGCACGAGATCCAGTTGTTTTACACTGATGATTTTGGGTCAGGGACCCTAGTTGGATTTCCAAGTTCATGACGGTTTATGGGAACCGGCATGAACTTTTGTCAGGTCATTCTGGTTCATGACGGTTTATGGGGACCGGCATGAACCCTGGTTATGAATATTATGGATCATGACGGTTCAGGGGAACCGGGCATGGATATTATGTTATGTATATATATGTTCATCTACCTTCCTTTATTTCTATTATCTCCTCCGGGGAGGGTCGTTGGCCTGGGTGGACCCCGGAGTAGTCACGGAGCACCGACTGAGTGGAGTCACCCCCCAGTTGGGTTCCTTACTCTCAGGAAGGCTATGGTTACTATTACCTCGGGTAGGGTCAGTGGTCTGCGGACATTGACCTTGACTTTGAGATGACTCGGATTAAGACCCGGGTAGCACGCGCGTAGCTTTGGATACCGTGACAGGATTGGTTGTGTGACTTATATATATATATATATATATATATATATATATATATATATATATGATATGTGGTGTGCATAGGTGTGCACAGGATTTGAGCAGTGGCTCGTTTACTTGGTTTCTTTATGGTTTGGGGCCGGGTCCCTTATGGAGTTGGGCAGTGGCCCGTATGGTCGTTTTCATTGTGGTCCTTTCGACCTTGGTTTATATCTGCTTTGGGCTTAGTCCCACCTATGGTTTGTTTTGGATAAATGGTTTTCGAATGCATGCATGCTTTTTAGTGGAGGGTACAAATGTCTTCGTTAAAATGTTTTTATAAACTTTTGTTTTGTCCACTCACAGTTTTTAATGTTTTGACTGCCCTTCAGGTTGACATCGGATGTGGACTGTAGCAGAGACCGAGATATCACATGCCTCCTCCGGATCCTGGCGTACTCTGATAGCCCGGGAGGGCAAAGGACGAAAATAACTGGGTCTCGTGCCCGAACATATGACATCAGCTGGGCACCGTGCCTGAAATCTGAGGTTATATGCCCGAGACAAAACCAAATGGGTCTCATACCCGAGTTTATCCTTTTGAAATCCAAATCCAGTTCATTTAAATCAATAAAGAAATACAGACCCGTATAAGCACCGTATAAGGCCGAAACCTCGAAATACGTGCTTATACGTAACCACATAGAAATGCACCCATGGCATCATCAAACATGTATTAAAACATATAACAAACATTTATGCATGCACCAATTTAGAAAACAAGGTCCACTCACAGACCGTCCGAGCTGCCGCCTCGATTTGCGTGCCATACGGCTCCCCGAGTCGATCACCGTTACCGGGACTCCCAAACCTGTCCAAATCGTAATAGAAGGTTACTAACTACTTAATTAACCTCCCACTAAAGCCCCGTAATTTTCCCGTATTTTTAACTATTTTTAAAACCGAACCTAAACCTTCCGATGCCCCGAAACATATCGAGACGGTGTCTGATTGACACGAAACCAGTCCCAAAATGTTCGTTACATCGAATAGATGATTTCGTATGTTGGAACCTTCCCCAGATTCCCTACCACGCGCCCTCACGCGCCGCCTGAAGTGGCTGCGCGTGGGCTTCACGCGCCGCTACAGTACCTGCTGACGTCATCGCTGACGTCAGCATGACGTCATCACTAACAACCCCTAATAGTGACACGTGTCACGCTCCCATTGGCCCACTGTCTGCCATGTCAGTCTGACATTGTCAGATCTGACATGATGACGTCATCCCTGACATGATGACGTCATCAGGATGACGTCATCAGTCATCCCTGCCTCCTCGCGGGCCAACCCGAATGACTGCAACCGGGTCGCTGTGACCCGCGGCTTGACCCGACCGGTTCTCCCTGCTCCGGCCACCGTTTCTCCTTCGGTTTGTCCCATTCTACTTGTCTCAATCTAACCTAAGGTTTTATGACATTAAAATGGAAGGAAAACAACTAAAACCCGTACTCCAATTCGGGCATGGCGGCCGTGACTTCCTCCGCCGTTCATGGTTGTTACAGGCCGTCCAACGCCTCGAAACCAATCCCTCTTGACTCCCCTAAGTCCCTTGAATGTGTTAGGGATCCACAGAAAACCCAAAACCGTCCCTTAAAACTCATTTTCGAATTTTGAAGTTTTCTTACCTCACGGGTTCGGCTCCTCCGCCGTGTCCTCCGTCGTCCGTCGCCGTGACTCGCCGTCCCAGCCTCTTTGTCCTTCCCTCCACTCACTCACGGTCACACCCAAGCAATGAATGGTGATGGTGTGTGTGTGTTTCGGTTTTTGAAAGAAAATGAAGAAAATGAAGAAAAATGGGGTTATGGGTTTCGGGTTGGAGGATGAACAAAGATGAAGGAGGATGGCTGATGAGAGAAAGAGAGATGGGATGGAGGGTGTGGATTTAAAGTTAGAATTGAATTGGAGGGTTGAGATTGAATGGTGGGTGGGTTTGGTTTATAAAATTAATTAAATAATATTAATTAATTATATAGATCCACAAATTGGGGGATCAAGTCAATGGGATGAGTGACACTTGTCACTCATCCATGGGGCCCACTAAAATATCTGCCCAATCAGATTTCGCCAAATCGTCCCCGTCTCGAAGTTCGTGCATAGTGAAATCGAACTTCCGTGACCCATAACTCTCCCGTTCGAAGTCCGATTTCAATGTGCTGCCTGCCTATGGATTCGTATCGTCCTCATCTACGTAACGGTCTTCGGCCCTCGGCCATCGGACCTCCCGGTCAAAAAGTCAACTTTTGACCTCCTATTCACCCAAATTACCAAAATGCCCCTAAACTTCCGAACGTCATAACTTCCTCCTCGAATGTCGGAATTGAACGTGCCACCTGTCTATGAACTCGTGACGTCACGAACTACGTCACGGTCATCGGTCAAAGTCCATTTGACCGCCCGATTGAAAGGTCAACATTTTGCCACCACTATGGGCAAAACGGTCATTTCGTATCGTTCGTCCGATTTCGCTCTACTAATCACGGATTAGCCTCACTAATCTTGATTAGTCACTAATCTAATCATGAAATTCGGGACGGGTCGTTACACTTCTAATCTTAGGAAGGGATCTAAAGCCTCAAAACTGAATAAACTTACCTTGATCATGTGTTCCAAGTTCAAGGGTTTCGGTCATGGATTCAAACTGTTATCTACAACCATTCCAGTCCCAGTCCTTCCCTCTTTCTATTAAAAATTAGTCACGCAACTCTAAAAAATTGGTTAGAGCCCTTACCTTCGAGCTAAATCGCCTTAAAATCTCTTGACTACTCTTGGCCAATGTTTGAAGTTCACGGTTTCCCCTCTATTTTTTTCTGGATCCTGGACATCTCCCTTATTCCTCTCTTGTTTTCTTGATCCGCTTCCACTCTTCTTTTTCCACTCTTTCTTCTTCCACCCTTTCTTTTCCTTCCAGGACTTCCCTTTCCCTCACGATTATGGTTTCACAATGTTTTCATGTTTTCGGCCCTAGGCCATCGATTTCCCTCGTCACAAGCCTCTTCACCTATTTATATACATATATGTCGGTGAAAAAGAGAATTTGAGAAGAATAAGGAAAGTTCTATAACCATCTAGGCACACTATAGGTAAAATTACCAAAATACCCTTTAGGCCCAAAATGACCAAAATACCCCTAAGTTTTCCCTGAACTCAAAACGAACATATTCAACCTCTATTTTTGACATACCGTCTTCCTATGTACTTAGAAGGCCGAGACCTTCATAATAGTCTTTCCGAAATTTCTAGATGATGTCCCAATCAAAAGTCAACATTTTGACTTTTATTGGTCAAAGTCAACTTTTTGGCTTTTATTGGTCAAAGTCAACTCTTTAACTTTTAAGGCAAAATGGTCATTTTTCATTTTCTCAAATATCCGGGATGTTACAAATTAAGTATTGATTTAAATTAGTAATATATCTTTTATTTATGAAAAATATCAAAGAAAATCAAATACTAAATAATATCGATTTCAAGAAATAAGAACGCATCGATAATAATTATATAATAAGTTAGTAATATGATATGATTTTTTAAATCTTTACTTATTTTGATAGTAGTTTGTTGATGTAAAAAAATTGACAAGGCTCTCGAAGGTGAGAAATCGCCCCACGTAATCACTAGGCGCCTAAGTGGATTTGTGTGTACATCTTTATATATATTTAGTTATATAAGTAATTTTATTTATTAAATACTTAGTTAATAATATAATTATTAATTAAAGAAAAATAATTAATTAAAAACATAGAATGTTGTATGATAAAATTAATAAAAAAAACTTACATTTTCAACATTTATGATTCTCAACTTAATTTATTTATCTAGATAATTAATTATTATTGCGTAATTCTTTGATATTATAAACAAAAGTTTATAATTTCATGACATCACTCTTGTTCATCTCGGTTTTTAATTTCTCCTATACTTTATAATTTCTACATGTCTCAGCTAACAAAAGTTTACGCTGTAAAAGCAAATGATATTATAAACAAACGCCTAATTGAGCGATCTTACGCTTTTTTTCTGTTTGTTTATTTTTTAACCAGTGTGGGGGAGTTGGGATGATTTAAACATACTTGGAGCTTCATCATCTAGCATTGCTGTGCCATGCATGCATGGGCGAGCACCATAACCTTATTTGTACCCGACGTACACCAAGCTAGCTACCCCCATATACGTTTCCTAATTATATACATGATAAACATGAAGATATGATATTAGTATCTGATCGAATGAGAACGAAATCTCATTACGCAGATGCTGTAATTGAGATAAACATGAAGATGAATGAATATCCATGAATGTGAAAGTGAATATATAAGTAATTAATCTCCTTGATCTCAGCGGCTCATATCCCTCGTTCCCTTTAATTTACCCTAAATTATAAAACATCTTCATCTCAATTGACTCATGCCATGATCATCGATGAATCGAAACGTCAAAATAGTACGTCGGCCTAATTATAAACCCAATGAACTCAACATCGTACAACATCCAGGCAAATTCTATGTACACTACAACATGCATGCACATAACTAGCTAGCTATTCTCACATGCATATTCTGACCAAATAATATTTATATAATTATATATATTCAAGCCTACAAAACAATCCCTAACTTCCTTCCCAAGTAATTAAGAGATCGAGCAAAAGGCCGGGAATGGGATAAGTACGTCGTACTTTTAAAGCTGTTACTCTCACCACATATTGACATCGAAGCCGGTTGAATTTTGAGCTCCTTCAATTCCTCATCTTGACTTTGGTTAAAGTCAATGGTCCCAAAAACAAGAAAACTTCGACATTATTTTTTTTTCTTCTTCTCATTTTTGAAGACTTGGGAATTCATTTGAGCCATACGATCTACATAATTCTAATAATGCTCAAATGAGCATATGGGTAGCTTTCGTTGACCTTTTAATGGTGAATATTTCATAATACTAACATATACCGATCGAGTGGGATATATATATATATATATTGTAAGAAGATAAGGTTCCACCCTAAAATCAATTGGCTATGTTTTGGGGGGGGGGGGGAGTAGCCCTAGATCTTATAAGGCACAAATTGTAGTTGTGCTTTCCCGATGTAGGACATTTTCCTCACATCTCAACACGTCCCCTCACGTGTGACGGATTTTCCAGCTTATCACGTGACGATTTGATGGGTACGTGTGACACGTGTGGCGGGTAAGCCTTCACGTGGGATAACCCCGTTCTGATACCATGTAAGAAGTTGAGGTTCCACCCCAAAACCAATTGGCAATGGGGGGAGTAGCCCTAGATCTTATAAGACACAAATTGTAGTTGTGTTTTTCCGATGTGAGACATTTTCTTCACATCTCAACATATATAATGTCGATGTGGTTAATTATTATCAATCTTCTTCTTGATGTATATAATATATGTCAGATATTTCAATATCATACTATATAATTGTCGATATGTTACCAAAATATCTACTTAAATTATAATAAAATGGTGTAATGTGAGATTTCTTAGTATAATTATTATACGATTATCAATATGTTATCAAACAGTCCACTCAGATTACAATAAAACCAGATTCTCTCCAAAATGAAAAGATACAAATAATACAAACAAATGTAATATGGGATTGAAAGGATAGTCATATAATGAAATAGGGGATTAATTAAGGGGCCTACGTAATTGAAGAAAGGGGGGCAAATGGTCCATGGCAATGTCTCCTTCGGAATGGTTTAACGTGAGCTATCATGTGAGTTGTCAGCATGGAGTGTATTGGGCTAGGTCTTTCATGGTCCCCCAACTCCTTAATGTATTGCTTATAGAGCGAAGGGTGTGGTGGGGGGCACTTAAACGAGGCTTTCACATGCCCTAATAGCCCTCCTCCTCTACAAACCACGTGACTACCTCCTATTATTCATTACCATTAGCTACCCTATCCCCTCTTCATCCATCATTCTATCTCATCAACCCATCACCCATTGTTTCGTAACATTGAATTACAATCACGCCATATAATTAACACTTTAGTATGTACATGTTATAATATGAGTCGTTTTTTCTTTATGATTAAAATTTCATATATTTATATCAATTTTATTAATCATTATATTATAACTTTTTTGACTTGGGATATTTTTCTCACATTTCAACACGTCCCCTCACGTGTGGCGGATTTTTAGCCGATTTGAATCACGTAACGATTTGAATGGGCATGTGTGATACATATAACAGTTAAACATATCACATAGGATAACCCCGTTCTGATACTATGTAAGAAGTTGAGGTTCCACCCCAAAACCAATTGGTAATGGGGGAGGAGCCAAGATCATATAAGACACAAATTTTAATTGTGCTTTTCCGATGTGTGTCATTTTTCTCACATCTCAACAAGTGAACCCTAACTGAAGATTTCAACAAAGAGACTACTAATTAATTAAAAACCTCAAGTGATCAGAGTCGGAAAAGACACACTTTAAACTTTAATTGAGGCACTAATATTGGTTTAGCTACATTATTTGGGAATTAAAGTACCTAATCATGTCTTAATTACTTTTGGAGACATAATCATGCTTAAATCCGGCAAGCAGTCATTTGTCTCGAATTGCATCAATCAGTTCGTTCTAGCTAAATGAGAGACAAACGTATTTTATGGTTTCAAATGCATTTTATGTTTTTAACTTTGTTTTTTTGGGGTATTAATTTTGTTGATAATCACCTTTTTACTTAGTGATTAATTTGAATAAAATAGGTCATTTGAAATAATGCAATAAAATAACCATGATTAATGTACTCTGCTATAAATTTAAAACAACGGATCTCATCATATATATATTCTTCACTTGAAATTTGACGAAAATTGTTTCACGTTGTAAAAGAAATTTTACTTGATCGGTAATTTAAGTATCCATTTGAGAACAATTTTGTTTTTTTATTTCTAGTTTTCATTTTTTTAATTCTTCATTCTCATATTTCAAATATAAAAAGTGAAAACAGGAAGCAGAAAACAAATTAACAGTCAAACGGCCCCGCAAATCTTGAGTTGAATAGTCAAAACGGCGGAATGCATACATGGATAAAGAAAACATCCCTAGTTTTCTTATGATCATCAACCCCTTTGAAGGTCACTAGATTTTTAGGTCACTTCATTGTAGTAGTTTCTTGGAGCATCTTAGTGACCCACCTACCCCTCCAACAGCAAAGATCGATCAGGCTAGCTTGCTAACTATGCCAAATATGAGCTGTAACTCATCACTTTTGTTGATTCAAATCTCTATTATGCCAAAAAGAAAAAAAAGAGAGAAAAAAAACACCAATGAAATCTCTGAGATCCAACTCCAAGCTTCCCGTTCACCATCAACCATCACCTACTTACTCAGCCTGTTACTAGCTAATTGGTTTGGCAATTAAAAAAAATAGATCAACTGTCCCTCTTCTTATTAATCACTTTAATTCATTTACACCCAAATTAAAAATGACGTCTAATTTGTTAATCGAGTGATTTCATGTGATGTGCTTTTAATTTTAACCTCCCCTAAATGGGATAACTAAAGCTAATAATCTAAACCAAACTACCAGCCACCGGAAAGTTTAGAAATCAGGTAGCACAAAACAATGGCGGACTCTGGGTTGCAACTTAAAGGTTGTTAATTAACAACACTAATTATTGTTTTTTATTTATTTAATATTTCCTAATCCAACCACTTGTTTATATTTTCAACCTTATTTATTCAGCAATATTATTACCAGTAACCCCTTTTTTCTAATGGGCAATTAATTCATAGGTCCTTACTAAAATATAAGTTTATTTAAAAACTTGCATATAGAAAAATATACAATTTAAAATAGACCATAGTTTTTATATAAATTACAACTAATGCCATCAAATTGCAAATTAGCCCAACCATAATCTAAAAAGTACTTATCAAAATCTATCATGATTTTAACATTATATTTTATTTTTATATTATAAGATTCTATTGAGGATTATGAAAATATTATTACTCTTATTTATAATTTTTTTTCACTTGATCATTTTAAAAGTACTATGAGTATCTAATCTAACTTAAAGTAAGATAATTAACAGCAATAATGCTTCAAAAAAACCTTTAAATTTTAAATTTAAAAATTCTTTATCTTCTGATATTAAATCATTTGGTTAATTTTGTATAGTTTAGGGTTTAATTCTTGAATTTTGTGCCAAAATTCAAGAATTAAACCCTACGTCGTATAATTTTCCACTATCATCTCAATTCTATATCCTACCGTTCAACCCCAAACAATAAGAACTTTATTTTATTATTTTATAGAAAAAATTTAATTGTAAATATATACAATATATATATATATAATTTACATATATAATATTTATTATATGCATAATATATTAAAGGGCCCAAGAGGGCAAAAAAATCAAACACTAAGGGACACATGAGGTAAAGAGGATAAAAAAGAACAATGTTATTTTTAATTGTTTAAAAAAATTCTCAATAACTCACTTATTCTATTTATTGAGATATACAAGAGTAAATTTGGAATTTATTACTTATAAATTATATTTAGGGACTTTTGAATAAAAAAAATTGAGATAATGTCTTATTTTGTTTTATATATAAATATTAAAAATTTTAAATAAAAAGAAAAGTTATTAAAGGTATATAGTTACTCAGAGAGAGAGAGAGAGCGAGAGAGAGAGAGAGAGAGAGCGCTTTTCATTATTGCATTCCAAAGTTTGAACAGAAAACCCGATTGATCGAGTGGCCGCCGTCCATTGAGCCAAAGACATTATATCATGAAAATAAGACTAGCGAAGATTTGGTTACTGTTTTGTCGTGGTTTTGGTTTCCAATCAACATGTGCCACTCAATTTTCGGCTGTTGAATCAAGATCTCCATTTTTGGATTGCCAACCAACGGGCTGTGGGCTATAGGACTTATAGGAGTATGGGGAACACCGATATAAATTTACTATAATCAATTTTTGGCAGTCCAAATCAATGAAGATCGACTAATATTTGGAAAAACTCAACAAAGTTGAATTATTTTCAGGGTCAATCCAATAACTTAGAGACTTAAGACGAAAATTATAAAATGCCCCTATAATATATATTTGCATATACAAAATTAATATTTTTTTAAAAATTTCAATCTTTTTTTCATCTTCCTAGCAATATACCAAAAACATTCAAGAATTTAAGCATATCAATCATACATAGAAAATATAGTCATTTTTGCAATATTATATTTTTAAGAAACGGTGAAATTTTATCAAAAATTTTAGAGTTAGTGTTTTAATAATTTTATAAGACAAGCTAGATAACTATATATTAATCAGAATAAATCTTATAATATTTCAAGAATATGAGACCAATTTTCTAATAAAATATTTTTTCAAATTCAATTTAAATATTTTTCAAAATTTTAAATCATTTTTTATTTTTTCTCATAAAAATAAGACAAATTTAAAAATTTTAGGCCCTTCTTGTTAATGGGCTTAGGGCGGTCGCCTTTGCCGCCGTAGGCCATGTACCCTGATTACTTTAAATATACGGAATGGGCTGGGATTCCTCGAAATAAATAATAAAAATTTTGAACTTTTTAGGTCTTTTACAGGGCCGGAAAATTTCATTACGAGTTCTTTACTGAATTTAAATAAAACACACAACAAATAAAAAAGTGTTCATCTAATAAGATTGAATTTATTATTGATTATCGTATATGAGTCTTATATCTTAAATTCTATTTGTGAGAGGAAAATAAAAACAAGTGATATATCGGTGAGATCCTGAGAATCATACTCGGAACTGAAGAAATTGTATTATGGGAGATTCCAATCATACCCACCTAGCTATATAGAATATTAGGCCACCTATCTAAATAATACGTGGTCTTCTAATTATATTTTATATTTTATTCATCTCTATTATAGCTATGAGTTTGTTGATCGATAGAGATTTGTTCTTTAATCTTCTCCCTTATTCCTAATTTTTCTTAGATGAGCAATCGTCTGTCCATATTTTTTTTTAATATTCTAGTTTTCTCCCTCTTGGTTTTGGTTTGACATTTGACTTTTACGTTTACTTTTCAAGAATTTTTTTTTGTAATTGGTATCTCTGGATTTTGATAATAAGCTTTTTTTTTTAAAAAAAAAAATCTCTAATTTAATAGGTTGCGAGAATTTTAAGATTATTTGGAGGAGATCCATCTTTTACTTATTATAATCGTAACTTATTATTTTACATTTTCTTATCACCCTAGTTGCACTCATTAACTTATTTAATATTTGCACTTTTCAGTAATACAAATGGGAACTTGTATTGGTAAGTTAGGTAAAATCTTTTACTCGTCTTCTTCATAAAATTTATCTTTGATTGAATGTAGTAATAATATTTTTTTTCGAGAGAGATTTGTAATACCAAGTATATTGGTGCATCTCTATTTAGCCTCAAAGAAAAAAAGAGATCGATCCCCATTTTGTTCCGGCCCGTTTTCGAGGTTGACTCAAACAAAAAGATTGTTTGAGCATTAATTAGGGTGACGAACTAACAAACAGACAAAAGAAGTTGAATGACAATGTTGTAGAAAAAAAGTGAAGAGAAAAAATGGCCGACAAATTTTGATGTGGGTACTATAGTCAAGGAGCATATGGACCAGGGGTACAGTCATAGGTCCAAGATTACAAGGACCTTGTGGGTCGCTTTAGCCATTTTCTATCATACTTGCTGTCGGTATGGCATCGATACCATATTAGACCCTAGTCTTAATTTTTGTTTCTTTGTTACAGTCTGATTAATGCGCCTTTCTACATGTGTAAGCCCACGCGAGTTTGTAGGGGGTGCAATACAAAACCAGGGTATTGTATTGGGGTAGACGATGGTACTGTAGTCCTATTAATTGGATACATACTTAAACTCATGCACTTGTAAAATGAGGAACATGCAGATGTTCATGTAGTCATATTATACGCACAATTAGGTTAATGAAACTGATTAATTACTGACCATATACCATTAATTGGATATAGTTAAATATTATTCTCTGCATTTTAAATTAATCTAAATTAAAATCTCTATTATTAACGTGCAACCTATTATCAGTGATACACCACATGTTATATGATGATTCTAAGATCCTCGATCTGGATATAGTTTCATATATATTTGCTCTAAGAAGATAATACTGTTGAGTGATTTTAATGTATATATAGTACTGATTTTTATTTTTCACGTACTCATATATTTTAAAGTACATTAACACACTATAGCTAGTATCTTGTATGAATTTTTGCCCAGTCAATACATATATATATGGTACGCTTCTACAATTTTTTTATAAAAAAATTGGCATCGGGATTGTGAAAGAATGCTCGCATGTCGTTGGTTTTGGGACGGTGGAGAAAAGCGCGTACAATTATCAAGTTGTCGATGAAATTCTTTTGGATCAAAAACTCATATTAAGCAAAATAAACTTTGTTATCTCTTTCCGAGAGTGACGTGGCATTCTTTTGCTAGACAACTCTTCTGTATATTATCATATATGGTTACTTATTTTTTGCTATATATACTCGTCTGACCTCTCTTCTCCAGCAACACCCATTAACTCACTTCAAGCTTCCAGATCAAAGGGAAAACTACCAGAGCCAAAATCTAAAGCTAAAATCAAAACCTCGATTTGGTTTTCTCTAGCTCTTGTTCTTTCACCATACTCTTCTCCCTTACAATTTTGTAAGCCACAATTATTTTCTTGTGAAATCGATCAAAATGTGCACGTTGTCGAGAAAAGCTACATGCAACTCTCATGGCCAAGACTCTTCATACTTTCTAGGTTGGCAAGAGTACGAGAAGAATCCCTACCATGAGCTTGACAACACAAACGGGATTATTCAGATGGGCCTCGCTGAAAATCAGGTATTTAATAATAACATGGAGAAATGTAAACAAAACTCTCTGTGTTTTCGTCTCGTGATATATAGTTAGTACCATGCATATGTATTGGTTTAACTAATTGTGTACTCGATCTTTTGTTTATTCTCGTCAGCTGTCCTTTGACCTTCTTCAATCATGGCTTGCGAAGAATCCGGACGCAGCTGGGTTTAAGAGAAATGGAGAATCCATATTTGCAGAGCTTGCTCTCTTCCAAGATTATCATGGCCTTCCTGCATTCAAAAAGGTTAACCAATAATTATTATTATTATAAACTTAATTTTATATAATATAGTTTAATTAGCTTCTCACTTTTCATTATTGCAATTCCAAGGCATTACTCCACCAAGTAACTGCATGTCTGTCGTCGACTCATTGGATTTTGATTTTGATTTGTCTTTCCAGGCGTTGGTAGATTTCATGGCGGAAATCCGAGGAAACAAAGTCACCTTTGATCCCAACCACTTGGTCCTCACCGCCGGCGCAACTTCAGCTAATGAGACCCTTATTTTCTGCCTCGCTAATCCCGGCGAAGCCATTCTCATCCCTACCCCATACTATCCAGGGTACTAATTAACGAGACTCGAACTCAAAAGCTTCTACTAAATGCAAACGCAAATAATTCACAACGAGAAAATGATGACACGTGAATTTCGTTTCGTACCCTAATAAAGATATTGATTAATTTGTTGTTTGGTCATGCAGATTCGATAGAGACCTCAAGTGGCGTACCGGGGTTGAGATTGTACCCATACATTGCACAAGCTCCAATGGCTTCCAAGTCACTGAAACCGCTTTGCAAGAAGCATACCAAGTTGCCCAGAAACGCAACCTAAGAGTCAAAGGTGTCTTAATCACAAACCCATCAAACCCATTGGGAACAACCATGACAAGGAATGAGCTCAATCTCCTCCTCTCCTTTGTAGAAGATAAAGCCATCCATCTTATTAGCGACGAAATCTACTCCGGCACTGCTTTCAGCTCCCCATCTTTTACCAGCGTAATGGAACTTCTCAAAGATAGAAAATGCGAGGAGAACTCCCAAGTTTGGAGCCGAGTCCACATTGTTTACAGCCTTTCTAAGGATCTCGGCCTTCCCGGGTTTCGGGTCGGCGCAATCTACTCTAACGACGATATGGTTGTCGCCGCCGCAACAAAGATGTCGAGCTTCGGACTTATGTCGTCTCAAACACAATACCTCCTCTCCGCCATGTTGTCGGACAAGAAATTCACCAAAAACTACATGTCGGAGAACCCGAAACGACTCAGACAACGACAAAAGAAGCTCGTCTCCGGGCTTCAAAAAGCCGGCATTAGCTGCCTGAAGGGCAATGCCGGGTTGTTTTGTTGGGTGGACATGAGGCACTTGCTCAGGTCCAACACCTTCGAAGCCGAAATGGAGCTTTGGAAAAAAATTGTGCATGAAGTGCGACTCAACATCTCTCCCGGATCATCTTGTCACTGCACTGAACCAGGCTGGTTCCGTGTCTGCTTTGCCAACTTGTCAGAGAAAACTCTCGAGTTGGCTATGCAGCGGTTGAAGGCTTTTGTGGCGGAATATTATAATGTTCCTGAGGTCAATGGCCGCAGCCAAACCAACCACTCGCGACGGCGGTCACTCACCAAGTGGGTTTTCCGGCTTTCTTTCGACGACCGCAGTCCCGTACCGAGTCGTTGAAACATGGCCTGGCTTCCGCTCGAGTACAAGAAAACCGTTAAGGATGAACAAGATTTTTTAGCCAAAATTTGATTGGTTGATCGAGCTTTTACATTTTCATTTTTGTTAATTTTTTTCTTTCTATTATTCTCATTTTTTTTTTCAAATGTAGAAAAGTGCACTCGGTCCATGCATGTTTGTGGATGTGAAGTGGCTTTAGCTTCACTTGTAAAACTAGTATATGAGTCATTGCGTGGGCACCAAATTTTCTTAATGTCTTTGAAAGTGTTATTAATCCATTGTGATTAAAATGTATAATTATTGTTAATTATTCAAGACAATGTGATTAGTGTAATTAATGTTGCATATATTTAATATTTCTGCAGTATGTGTGAACTCAGAGTCATATAGGTATGTCGCTTGCCAATTGCCATAATGCCATGTAGCATACGTCATGGCGCCACCGTAGTTTGCGGCTTGAGACGGTGACTAACATGTATATCCTATCATATTTATGTGCTAACCGACGTTGGCCGGCAGGTCTCCACTAATTCTTCCTAGCTAGTCTAGTCCTTTTACATTTTTAAAGCCGGGCGTGTAGGAAAGTTAATTAAGCTAGCTTTAGTTAACTAATAATTACAATGTACGTGATGTAATCAAGCTTTTAGTTACGTTGGAGGTTAAAATGTGTGTTGCCGACTTACCATGTTAGGGTTTCAAAGCTATAACTTCGGAGTTTAATAGTCGATAGATTAAGGACGTAATTAAAGTGATGTTAATTTGAATTACATATCAAATTAAGAGAGTAAGAAGTGGATCTTCAGCAACTACGTAAAATGATGTTGGAGGAGGAGGAGGGAAGAGTTAGTTGCAAGAAAGGTAAAAAGTCTAAAGGGCTTTGTTGAACTTTCTGGGAAGAGTCATGATGAGTGCTTCAAAAGGTTGTCTTTTTGAGAGGTTACGCGGATTCACGAATGAGGCCTAAAAAAAAAACTATTTATAGACCGTGTAAAGACATTTTAATTTTGTATTAAAATTCGGTTCCTAAAAATACTATTTATATATAGACTGTGTAAAGACATTTTTACTCTTATATTTTAGTTTGTGACTACAGTAAAATTCCTACTATATGCCCTATACTTGATAGCTATGCTCCTCCAATTGACAGTTGCCGCTTTCTTCCTTCACAGCTGCCGCTTTCACGCTTCCTTAAAGACTTTGATATTCTCACTTACATTCACTCCAAATACACTTATATATAATCATTAATAAAAATATCGACAAAATCATTGATATATCAGCTAATATATCGGAATTTTTGGCCGATGATATATAAGAAGGGATGAAGGAAATTGATCGAAATTTTGCCACTTTTTCTTATTTTAAGCTCATATATCTCTTTATGAGACCAAAACAATTGAAATATGGTGTTAATTTATGAAATTTGGACGTAAAACCATTGATTATGAACCAGGTCATGTCATCTGGTCCGAAAACCCGAATCTAGGCCTGGATTGAGGAAGAAGACGACCTATACAGGTGCGTGGCCACCACACGCAGAGGCCTTCACCAGCGGGTGTGTGCTCTGTTCGCCGTTCGTTCAACATGAAATATTTTTTATACGTAAATGTAAACTCCATTATTATGCTTATTTTTATATTTTTAACTATATTAACATTCAATTATAATAATTCACTTCAATTTATGTTTATGTTTAAAGTTTTATATTATTAGCCATCGGCATAATCCTATTATATCATATTATTCATCGTATATTTATTATATCAAAATATTTTATAATTTTTATTAGTCCTATATAACCATTATTTGGTACTTAAGTTTTTCTCAAAATTTCATTCCAAATTTTCAACTTTTAGACCAAATTTCCGTCATTTTTGTTGACCGTAAACGATATCGATATTTAGAGCGAGATATCCGTAAATTTGACTAGTAATATATTCGTCAATATCGATATTTCAATTTTTTTTTTTTTATATAATTAAGGGAAACTGTAAGTGCTGATCGAAGAAGGCTCATAGCAAGACAATATAGAAGATTGAAACTCAGTAACAATAAAAAACTGTTCATTTTTTGTATATACTCAGACTATATTTTGCACATATTTCATCTGCCTAACTTTGCACATATTTTATCTGTGTACTAGTCTGTACATAATATGTATAACAGTGTAGACTTTATCCTTCATTAATTCTCACATCTTTAAAACATTTTATTACTTGTAGCAACAGCTAGCGCAGTCCAATTAAAGCTTTAGTACGTACGTGTACACCAAAACAAATTAATCTAACCCCAAATCTGGCCGTATACATTAATTCTAGCTTGTTTCGGAGTGAGTTATAAATATTTATCCTTTTATGAAGTACTCTCGATCATTAATAAATATTAGTAAGAATACTATTAATTAACTGATGCTTATTTACATGAATGAACTGTAGATTTATTTTTTTAACCTAATTCTAATTTCAATTTTCTTTTGTGTGCTTAATTAAGGATAACACAATATAAAAGTAAACGAACTTTTTATATGTGGGGTTGGTTTATTTAGTTTCTCTATATATTTTACAGACTTAGAGTAATTATTCTTAGTTGTTAAAATCTTTTTTTAATTTTTTTATTGTGACTGTCATTCTGTACGTCATGTAGTATTACTTATTTATTAATATTATGGTATGTAAATATATTTTAAACAATCCTAAGCATAGATTATATCACATGATGCAACATAAGCTAATAGGGTTACAAGCATAGACCCTAAGGAAATATAAACTGGAATCCAATAGAAAATACTTGAAAAACTGATCTCAACGATTGATTGAATAAATTAAATATAAGAAAATCTTGAATATAATGTTTAAAGGTTATTTATATGCCAAGCTAGTAAATTTTAGGTTAAGAAGAAAAGAAAAAACCCTAAATAATAAAATCGATCCCCAAATTATCTGAAAATCTTCAAAACTGATTTTGAGGCCCTAAATGACCTTATTTGACTAAAAAAAATCCAAAAAAAAATCCCGTAGATCACAGTATATGCTTTGATTATTGTTGATCTAGTGATTTCCTTTTTGAAAAGTTATAATACGCGCTTTATTCTGAGTTGGTACTCAAAATCTGTAAATTACCGATACATCATTTTTTTTAAGTTTTCGATCAATCTATTCTTTGATCCATTTTTTTAGCTCCATATTGCACCTCAATGGTAACATAAAAGAATATTCTATAATACTTGATCATGTGGTCCCCTGAAGTTCCTCACTACCCAGACAATAAATTAAGTCATTACTAGCTATAAGCATAATATACGAGATGACAAACTAAGTTGACATTAACACAAAATGTAGTGAAAGTAAATTAAATTAGCAAGTTAGGTATTCCATAGCCTTCATCACTCTTCTATCCATGCTCATACGCAACATCAATTCAAGCCAGACTCGAAAATATTTTGATTAAGATTGATGCTAAAGCCGTTTTTAGCTAGTTTCAATTTATGGGTCATCATTTCCAATCGCGACGTCACATAAGGATTAGAAGGCTTTCAGATCTTTACTTTACTCTCGAGTTTATGTGATATTTTCACTAGAATATTTGTATATTTTAGAGTTTGTAGCTCTTTTTTTTATTTATTATCGGTTTTCCAATTAATTCCTAATTTTGATCAGATTTGTCGACCCTCTTTGGTCTGCGAAGTCCACTCCAAGCTACAGGTACCACTGCGATCCCATGTGACATGAATGAAATGATGCCACCCTTCGTTGACATCTACCAATAAAAAAGAGTATGAAAATCTAAGCAAATAAAAATATATAGATAAGAAATTGCTTAAACATATTTCAATTTAATTAATTCACCTACCATCTAAACTATGTATAGTTTCAAATAATTAAATTTGATTTATGATTCTGTCTGGTTGGTGTTCGATTATTGCATGTGAAAGTTATTAATTATTAATGGAGTTTACAATCTATTTCGCAATTTTATACAATATATTTCTGAAAAAAGAAAGAAAGAAAATAATTTATAGTTATACCAAATAAATTATGGAAGTCGGAATTTTTGTCGATTTCTATATGTTCTTATATTGACCGAATGCATGTGCCGAAAAAAAGAAGGAAAAAAAACTGGTTTTTTTATGCAAAAATATTCTGTGATTAGTAAGCACTGAAATTCAAGATCTCATGTAGGTCTAAATCGAACACGCCAATTAGCTAGTCTAAATTGTATTCCGATTGCTTCTATATATATTAATCTATTATTAGGAGTCAATGAAGACATCGATATGGGCTTCTGGGCGGCAGATGCAATATATATTATTTCCATAATTCAGAGAAGAAGGCAGTCGTGAACGCGTAAACCCAATAGGATACACTGTATAAGATAAAAATGGGGAATTTTCCACAATCACATATTACGTACAAAAGAAGAGAAAGAAAGTAGAAGAGAGATGACTCCCAAAGGTTAATTCTCAATAGTTTTTAGAGGGTAATTAGCTTTTTAGGCACTAGCTAGGGATGTTATTGATTAGGTAGGTAGGACTTGTCCCTAATGAGCTGTAAATTTATAAATCAGTGGGTGAATTAATCTAATTCTATAAGTCATAATTTACCCTTTTTATGATTTTAGATTGAAATGAGGTGAATTTACATTATTTGTGTGTTGTGATTGAAGTGAGATAATATACGTATACGACATTTTAATTGTTTTATTTCTTTTTATTTTGATGTATATTAACTTTAAAATATTTGAACACCAAATAAAAAGTTAATTTGACATACTTAATATTATCCTCAATGAAAAAACCAAAAAAAAAAATCAAAAAAGGTGGTTGAAAATTTCCCTATGTTTGACTAACTAATATATATATTAAGCTCCAACTAAGTAAAGATTAACACCTCTAAGCTAGAAGCAACTAGCTAAGCTAGAAGCAACTAGCTAGGGGCTTAATTGTCAGATGAGCAAGGCAATGTTTCATTAAGTCAAGAAGCACCTAAATAATTGGCTTTTTCATAGAGACAGGAAAAAAATTTCAGACATGAAAAGCTTTGACAAGTAAAGCTGTTCCTTGACAAAGAAACAGAACACCAACATTTCCCGTTTTCCCATTACCATTCGACCTCAGTTACCCCTACAATGTCTACTTTACAAATATATCTCATAATCAAGTCATTAATTAAACAATTAAGTTTTCATTTTCAAAATTAACCGATAATTGAAATAGTAAAAACAACTTTGTCTAAACTTTACGAAATCTTTCAACTTTACGAAACAAATCAATATCCTGCATGCATGTTCTCTCTCTCTCTCTCTCTCTCTCTCTCTCTCTCTCTCTCTCTCTCTCTCTCTCTCGCTATATATATATACACAGTATACATACATAAATTTTACAACTATTTTAATAGGATTTGAACAAAGTATGTGTATTGTGGTAGTTTTTTTCGGTTGGCGGCAGGAGAGTGACAATTTTGATTACGTGGTATGGGTGACATGTGGGTTTCACATGAGCAAGCCTAGGCTAGCACTCATGCTAGGGGAATATACAACATTTGCATGCATTTCAAATCATCAATATAGTATTAATTAATTTCTTCAATTAGGGTTTCTCTATCTGATACCTAATTGGAAGAAGCAGTGCGGTATGCCCTCTATTTGGCCTTAATCACTTGGAGGGAGACAATGGAGGGCCACATGAACACGCCTTCTTCCTCCATATCGATCACACATCCCATACCACGACATTTTTTGTGTCCTATACATACATTTGTGGGGATCGGGGGGGTTCTATATATTGATGGATTAGTTTCTCTGTTGGAATTTAGAGGTGATCAAAAGATTCAAGTTCAACAATGAGCGGCCTTTTGTCTTTATTTACAGGCCATGATGGAAATTTTTTGATATTTCTCTCACCATCTTACTTTCCTAAATAAGAACACGATGATGCTAGGGTGCATTGTCTGACCGACTTTTTAGATACGTTGAAATATTAGAAAGTTAACGCTCCTGTTTTTTTTTTTTTTCATAATCAGTACCAATTAGTTACACTATAAGAAAATATGCCCTGTCCGTCTAACTTTTGCCAGGCATACCTTGATTCGCCGGTAAATGGGGCTTAGCCCGGCGCACCTTGATTCGCCGATAAATGGGGCTTAGCCCGGCGGACGATGAGAGACTCGCCGGGCAAACATTGAGCGGGAACACGGGTTCTCCTGGCGCGTAAAGGGAAGGCATTTGCCCGGCGGCTGGTCAAACTCCGCCGGGTCAGCTATTAGTAACGGCGAATCCTATTCTGTAACGACCCGAACCGAGAATAATAATATTTTAATGTAAAAAGACTATTTTTCCCCTGAAGGGGGGAAACTTTGACTTTTGACCCGGAAAATAATTTGGACTTTGACCCATGACTATGACGTAGGTTGGGACGTCACGAATCCGTAGACAGGCGGCACGCCGAAATCGGAGTTCGTATGAGGAAGTTATGGTCAAGGAAGCGTTTTAGCGGAATTTACGAACCGAGAACAACGGAATAAAATATTAATTTATTATGGGAATCCGTGCCAAATTAATATTTAAATCAAACCAGTGGATGCGTGACAAGTGTCACCCATCCAAGTCCATACTATTCTAATAAAGCAACATTACACTATTCCTTCATTTTATAATCATTTATTTTTCCCTCCATTTAATCCCAGCCGTTGGATCCCTGCCCAAATGAGTCTCAGCCTTCCATTTCCTCAGTTTTTTTCTTCTTCATGCACGATCACTCCCTGTTTTCTCTCAAACACACACAAACACACATCCATCCCCCCTAACCCGTGCATCTTCTACCCATTTTCTCTCCACCCAAACACACAAACCAGCCGCCCTCATCGCACCAGACGACCACCCACAGCACCACCATCATCTGCTCATCATCACCGTGCATCACTGGCAACCACCACCCCTGTCCCTGCTCTGAAAATTCCGTGCAAAACACAGACCCGAAACACTAAGGAATCGGGTCCAAGAGGGAAACCGCGACATGCACACCACCTCGACGCAGGGGAAGCTCCAGTCTACACCGTGAGGACCCCAGGAGCGTAACTAGACGACGGCGCGGCCTGCGGCGGCGACACGGCGGCGGTAAGACCCAAAACCCGAAAGCCCCGTTTTGATTCCCTGTTTCGAACCAACCTATTTTGATGCTAGGAAATCGATTATTTGGTGATAGAAATGTCCTAGGGTGAGAGACGAGTTGATTGGGACCGGTTTGGACGACGCAGACGGCGTGGATCGCCGGAGACGACAATCGGAGTTTAACCGTGAGTTTCAGCGACGCTCTGGTACGTTTCTTCCTATTTTCTTTCTGTTTTGAGGTGGTAGAACCATAGAACAGACCTAGAAGACCCTATAGGGATGAACCCCGTCGAAAATGGTGGCCGGAATCGTACGGTGGAATCGGGTCAAGCTGTGGGTCGACGGCGACCCGGTTCCAGTCAAACGGGCTGACCCGGTACTGTAGCATGATGACGTCATCATGCTGACGTCACTTCTGACGTCATGATGACGTCATCCTGTCAGATATTGTCAGACCAGGGACCAATCAAAACATGCCACGTGTCACCTTACAAGTGTCAGTGATGACATCATGCTGACGTCAGCATGGCGTCACTGCTGACATCAGCAGTACTGTAGCAGCGTTGACCCACGCGTTGACCAGGCGCGTGGGGGCGCATGTGAACAGTGATTTTGGTGGGGCCGGTACCATTTTCAAGGTTTCGACGATACGGATCCAATGGAGGTGGTTTCGTGTTCGATCGGAGATCGTTAGATTAGTCAAAATGTGGTTTGAAGCACCGGGAATAGTGCCCGGGATGCGATTTTGAGGCGGATCTGTTCTAGGGTCTTGGTATTGATGTTATGGGGTCCTTAAGTAACCCTCAGGTATAAAAATACAGGTTTTAGAGATCGTTGAGCAGCAAGGACCGAGTGTGAGTGGGCTGTTTGATTTATAAAAGGCTTGCATGCATAAACTGTTTTACTATTTCCACTTATGATTTCGATGAGTCATATATGAACTGTTTATATATATGCTATTACAATTTTTTGGGCATGAGACCCGTCTGGATTATATGCGGATTTTGTTTGGGATGTACGGGGGGGCATAGGGTAAACTATACTGTTATTGTACTGTACTTTCCTACCTGTGTATATTGTCTCCTCCAGGGAGGGTCGTTGGCCTGGGTGGACCCTGGAGTAGTCACTGAGCCCTGACTGAGTGGAGTTGACCCCCGTTGGGCTGCTTACTCTCAAGAAGGCATGTTCATATACCTCGGGCAGTGACCGGGATACCGGGAGCTGATGTACCTAGAGAGTCTTGGGTGTGAGACCCTGAGTGGCAACGCGTAGCCTTAGAACCGTGACATCATTTGGGTTGGGTTTTACAGTGCACTGATATGTTAGTTTCTCCTTTCGATTATTATTGTGGTTTTATGGTTATGATTTCATTATAATATTATATTTTCACTGCATGCAAGATTTGGAAAACGGAGGGGTAAAACCTTATGATTATTTATTATTAAATTGATTTATAAACTGTTATTTTTGGCCCACTCACCCTTGTTTTACTGACCCCTCCAGACCCTAACACGGAGGAGGACCCGGAGGAGGGGGCAGAGGTTTAGTTGCTTAGCTGTGCACCTGTACACCCACTTGTGGGTAGGTTGAGCACCGAATAAATGTACTCTGACTATTGTGCTCTCGTGTTGTATTTTACTTTCCCTTGTCTGACAGTATCGCTTTAAACACTGTTGTAGTACGTTATCTATCTATTTAAGTATTCGGTTTTTATTTGAGGGTAATTTTGGTATGTTTAGAGTCATTGTCAGACGGGAGCGGGGCACGCCCCCGGGTGGTCCCAGTGGGATTGGGACGGGTCCTGTCAGCTTGGTATTAGAGCTTTAGGATTAGCAGTCAGAGTACTAGGTTAGCGGTTTGTACTTTGTACATGGTCGCTTTCAATGTCTTTTAACCTGTTTGCCTCTTAACAGTTGGATATGCCTCCCCGACGTGAACCTCGTGCACGTGTTGACGAGGGCAATGGAGGGAATGGAGACACTGCGAGCATTGAGCAGGCTCAACGCCTGGGTGCTACGCACTTTAGTGGGGGGACCGACCCCGAGGAAGCACACCAGTGGATTGACCGCTGGGAGAGGATTTTCGAGGTCATGCACTGTCCACCGGAGGAGCGTGTCATACTGGCGACCTTCCTATTGGATGGGAGCGCCTATCGATGGTGGCACAACCTTGTCCTGGCCGGCTGGACCGTTCACACCATTCCATGGGAGACCTTCCGAGAGCGGTTTCTCAACCAGTTTTATCCACGGTCGTTTCGTAATGCCCGTGAGGCGGAGTTTCTGCAACTCCGGCAGGGAGATCAGACTGTAGCAGAGTATGAGGAGACCTTCCTGATGTTGTCTCGCTTTGCTGAGAACTTTGTGATCACCGAGGAGGATCGATGTCACAGATTTGAGTGGGGCCTGCGACCTGAGATTCAAGCGATGGTTACTGCAACACCCTTTGCTACCATGAGGGATCTGACTGATGCGGCGACCAGGGTTGAGAACAATATCCTGGCACGGCAGCGAGCTGAGGGGGAGACACGGCGACGTGATCGCCCGCACTTGGGATTCTCGGGCCGTCGGGGCTCGAAGGGAGGACATTCTGGTGGATCTTCATCTTCGAGCAGCTGAGGACTTTCTGGTCAGTTCAGGAGTCCTCAGCGGTCTGGACAGCGTTCTGGGCTTGGCAGCGGCCGTACTCACCGATGAGCATCTCACCGGGAGGATACTCGGGTCGACCTAGGGAGGTCACTTGCTTCGCTTGTGGTGAGCCGGGGCACTATGCTTCTGATTGTCCACTGATTCGGGGCAGCACTATGCCAGCACAGAGCTCAGCATCTCAGACTGACAGTAGCCGGACACGCGGTGTTGTGCGTGGCCGTGATGGAGGAGCTAGAGGACGGGGACGACCTGCAGAGTCTATGGCTCGTGTCTATGCTGTTACCCAGCAGCAGGCCAGATCCATTCCTGGAGTGTTGACAGGTACTGTACATATTTATGGCATGGTTGTTCGTGCATTGATGGATTCGGGGGCAACTCATTCTTTTATTTCACCGCGTTGTGCGGGTCTGTTGGGCCGTGAGGTGACCGCACTTGAGCACGAGATGGATGTGGGGACACCGATGGGTGTGACCTACCAAGTGAACCAGGAGATACGAGCTTGTCCTGTGGAGATTGAGGGAGTCGAATTTCCAGCAGATTTGATTCTTATGAATGTGCACGACTTCGATGTGATACTTGGAGTTGATTGGTTGTCAGAGTACAATTCGCTTATCTACTGTAGTAACATGCGATTGACTTTGAGAGGTTCGGGATTTCCGGAAGTGATATTTCAGGGGGAGTGTGGAGACTCATCACCCAAGGTAATATCTGCACTCACAGCTACAAAACTTTTACAGAAGGGGTGTCAGGGTTATCTTGCTTATGTGGTAGAGTCTACGGATGAGTCTTTGAGAATTGAGGATATTCCGATTGTGCGGGAATTTCCTGATGTCTTTCCAGGGGATTTACCTGGATTACCACCACCCAGGGAGATCGATTTTACGATCGAGTTACTCCCCGGGACTCGACCGATTTCACAAGCACTGTATCGTATGGCACCGGCAGAGCTACGGGAATTGAAAATCCAATTACAGGAACTGGTGGATCTAGGGTTTATCCGACCCAGTACATCACCATGGGGAGCGCCAGTCTTATTTGTGAAAAAGAAGGAGGGTAGTTTGCGGTTATGTGTGGATTATAGGCAGTTGAACAAGGCCACGGTAAGGAATCAGTATCCCTTACCCAGGATCGATGATTTGTTCGATCAGTTACAAGGAGCACGATATTTCTCCAAGATAGATCTGAGGTCAGGATACCATCAGCTGAGAATAGCCGAGGGGGATGTTCAGAAAACAGCTTTTCGAACGAGGTATGGGCATTATGAGTTCTTGGTGATGCCCTTCGGACTGACGAATGCACTAGCTGCATTCATGGACTTGATGAATCGGGTCTTTCGAGCATACCTGGAGAAATTTGTGATCGTGTTTATCGACGACATCTTGGTGTATTCCAAGAGTGTCAGGGCTCATGAGAAGCACTTACGAATGGTATTGGGTAAACTACAACAGGAGCAGCTATATGCCAAGTTGAGCAAATGTCAATTTTGGCTAAATAGTATTGGATTCTTGGGTCACATTATATCACCCGAAGGGATAAGTGTGGATCCTCAGAAAACGGAGGCTGTGACAAATTGGCCAAGACCGACCACGGTGACGGAAGTGCGAAGTTTTGTTGGGTTAGCAGGCTACTATCGGAGATTCGTGGAGGGTTTCTCCCAAATTACAGCACCATTGACTCGGTTAACCCGGAAAGGGGTGAAGTTTGTATGGGACGATCAGTGTGAACAGAGTTTTCAGGAATTAAAGTTCCGATTAACCACTGCACCTGTCCTTGCATTACCAGACATCAGTGGAGAGTTCGTGGTATATAGTGATGCATCGCTGCAGGGCTTGGGTTGTGTATTGATGCAGAATGGAAAAGTGATTGCTTACGCATCCCAGCAGCTGAAGACGCATGAATTGAACTACCCTACTTATGACTTGGAATTGGCAGCGGTGGTTCATGCCCTAAAGATCTGGAGACATCATTTGTTCGGTGTGACATGCCAAATATTCACCGATCACCAGAGTCTTAAACATCTGTTCACTCAGAAGGAACTCAACATGAGACAGCGGAGATGGTTGGAATTGTTAAAGGATTATGATTGTACCATCGAGTACCATCCTGGCAAGGCAAATGTCGTAGCCGATGCACTTAGTAGGAAGTCGGCGGGATTAGTTGAGCATTTGAGATTGGTATACCTTCCTTTGCTTGTGGAACTCCGGAAGAGCGGAGTGATGTTAGGGATGGACGATCAGGGAGCCTTGTTGGCTAGCTTCCATGTGCGACCCGTGTTGGTCGACAGGATCATCGAGGCTCAACTGCAGGACCAGATACTCCGTGACTACAGGAACGAGGTTGAATCCGGACAGAGACAAGATTTCTCCATCCGGGGTGATGGAGCCTTAGTGAAGCTGGGGAGATTATGTGTACCTGCGTTACCAGAGTTGAGGAGAGAGATTTTAGACGAGGCCCACAGTTCGGCCTATGCTATGCATCCAGGAGGGACGAAGATGTACCGTACTCTCTGGGACTATTATTGGTGGCCAGAGATGAAGAGGGAGATAGCTGAGTTTGTCAGCAAATGTTTGATCTGTCAGCAGGTCAAGGAAGAACGGCAGCGTTCGTATGGGGCTATGCAGCCACTTCCAATTCCGCAATGGAAGTGGGATCATATTACAATGGACTTTTTCTTCAAGTTACCGAAGACAAGGAGTGGATTTGATGGGGTTTAGGTGATAGTGGACCGGTTGACTAAATCAGCGCATTTTCTGCCTGTACGTGAGACGTACAAGCTCAACCGCTTGGCCCAGCTATTCATTAATGAGATCATCCGACTACACGGTACCCCAGAGTCAATCGTGTCGGATCGGGATCCGCGTTTCACATCCAGGTTTTGGAAGAGTCTACAAACTACTTTGGGTACGAAATTGCACTTCAGTACGACATTCCACCCACAGACCGACGGACAGTTTGAAAGGACAATACAAACTCTCGAGGACATGATGAGAGCCTGTGTGTTGCAATTCCAAGATTCGTGGGCTGATCGATTGCCATTGATGGAGTTTGCCTACAATAACAGCTACCATGCGAGTATAGGGATGACACCCTATGAGGCACTGTATGGTCGACAGTGCAGAACACCTGTATGCTGGATGGAGATCGGAGAAAGAACCGTAGTGGGGCCAGATCTGATGGATATGACCCAGGAGACAGTTCGGGTTATTCGGGAGAGACTGAAGGCGGCCCAGGATCGTCAGAAGAGCTATGCGGATCGACGGATCCGAGATTTAGAGTTTGAGGTTGGTGACTTTGTTTTTTTAAAGTTATCGCCGTGGAAAGGAATTCTCCGATTTGGACGACGTGGGAGATTGACTCCCCGTTATATCGGACCTTATGAGATTGTCGAGAGAATTGGTCCAGTGGCTTATCGTTTAGCGTTACCTTCGGAGCTTTCCCGAGTACATGACGTATTTCATGTATCAATGCTACCGAAGTATCTTCGGGATGACTCTCATGCACTGTCGGAACAACCACTGGAACTGATGACAGATTTGAGTTTCGAGGAACGACCAATGCAGATTTTGGATCGGAAAAAAAAGGTCTTAAGGAACAAGACGATTTTGTTAGTCAAGGTACTATGGCGGAACCACGATGTGGAGGAAGCGACATGGGAACCCGAGGAATTGATGAGAGGGCAGTACCCACACCTGTTTGAGTAAATTTCGAGGACGAAATTTCTGTAAGGTGGGTAGATTGTAACGACCCGAATCGAGAATAATAATATTTTAATGTAAAAAGACTATTTTGCCCCTAAAGGGGGGAAACTTTGAATTTTGACCCAGGAAATAATTTGGACTTTGACCCATGACTATGACGTAGGTCGGGACGTCACGAATTGGTAGACAGGCGGCACGCCGAAATCGGAGTTCGTATGAGGAAGTTATGGTCAAGGAAGCGTTTTAGCGGAATTTACGAACCGAGAACAACGGAATAAAATATTAATTTATTATGGGAATCCGTGCCAAATTAATATTTAAATCAAACCAGTGGATGAGTGATAAGTGTCACCCATCCAAGTCCATACTATTCCAATAAAGCAACATTACACTATTCCTTCATTTTATAATCATTTATTTTTCCCTCCATTTAATCCCAGCCGTTGGATCCCTGCCCAAATGAATCTCAGCCTTCCATTTCCTCAGTTTTTTTCTTCTTCATGCACGATCACTCCCTGTTTTCTCTCAAACACACACAAACACACATCCATCCCCCCTAACCCGTGCATCTTCTTCCCATTTTCTCTCCACCCAAACACACAAACCAGCCGCCCTCATCACACCAGACGACCACCCACAGCACCACCATCATCTGCTCATCATCACCGAGCATCACCGGCAACCACCACCCCTGTCCCTGCTCTGAAAATTCCGTGCAAAACACAGACCCGAAACACTAAGGAATCGGGTCCAAGAGGCAAACCGCGACATCCACACCACCTCGACGGAGGGGAAGCTCCAGTCTACACCGTGAGGACCCCAGGAGTGTAACTGGACGACGGCGCGGCCTGCGGCGGCGACACGGCGGCGGTAAGACCCAAAACCCGAAAGCCCCATTTTGATTCCCTGTTTCGAACCAACCTATTTTGATGCTAGGAAATCGATTATTTGGTGATAGAAATGTCCTAGGGTGAGAGACGAGTTGATTGGGACCGGTTTGGACGACGGAGACGGCGTGGATCGCCGGAGACGACGATCGGAGTTTAATCGTGAGTTTCAGCGACGCTCTGGTACGTTTCTTCCTGTTTTCTTTCTGTTTTGAGGTGGTAGAACCATAGAACAGACCTAGAAGACCCTATAGGGATGAACCCCGTCGAAAATGGTGGCCGGAATCGTACGGTGGAATCGGGTCAAGCCGTGGGTCGACGGCGACCCGATTCCAGTCAAACAGGCTGACCCGGTACTGTAGCATGATGACGTCATCATGCTGACGTCATCATGCTGACGTCACTTCTGACGTCATGATGACGTCATCCTGTCAGATGTTGTCAGACCAGGGACCAATCAAAACATGCCACGTGTCACCTGACAAGTGTTAGTGATGACGTCATACTGACGTAAGCAGTACTGTAGCAGCGTTGACCCACGCGTTGACCAGGCGCGTGGGGGCGCATGTGAACAGTGATTTTGGTGGGGCCGGTACCATTTTCAAGGTTTCGACGATACGAATCCAATGGAGGTGGTTTCGTGTCGATCGGAGATCGTTAGATTAGTCAAAATGGGGTTTGAAGCACCGGGAATAGTGCCCGGGATGCGATTTTGAGGCGGATCTGTTCTAGGGTCTTGGTATTGATGTTATGGGGTCCTTAAGTAACCCTCAGGTATAAAAATACAGGTTTTAGAGATTGTTGAGCAGCAAGGACCGAGTGTGAGTGGGCTGTTTGATTTATAAAAGGCTTGCATGCATAAACTGTTTTACTATTTCCACTTATGATTTCGATGAGTCTTATATGAACTGTTTATATATATGCTATTACAATGTTTTGAGCATGAGACCCATCTGGATTATATGTGGATTTTGTTTGGGATGTCCGGGGGGACATAGGGTAAACTATACTGTTATTGTACTGTACTTTCCTACCTGTGTATATTGTCTCCTCCAGGGAGGGTCGTTGGCCTGGGTGGACCCTGGAGTAGTCACGGGGCCCTGACTGAGTGGAGTTGACCCCCGTTGGGCTGCTTACTCTCAGGAAGGCATGTTCATATACCTCGGGCAGTGACCGGGATACCGGGAGCTGATGTACCTAGAGAGTCTCGGGTGTGAGACCCTGAGTGGCAACGCGTAGCCTTAGAACCGTGACATCATTTGGGTTGGGTTTTACAGTGCACTGATATGTTAGTTTCTCCTTTCGATTATTATTGTGGTTTTATGGTTATGATTTCATTATAATATTATATTTTCACTGCATGCAAGATTTGGAAAACGGAGGGGTAAAACCTTATGATTATTTATTATTAAATTGATTTATAAACTGTTATTTTTGGCCCACTCACCCTTGTTTTACTGACCCTTCCAGACCCTGACACGGAAATAGAGGAGGAGGACCCGGAGGAGGAGGCAGATGTTTAGTTGCTTAGCTGTGCACCTGTACACCCACTTGTGGGTTGGTTGAGCACCGAATAAATGTACTCTGACTATTGTGCTCTCGTGTTGTATTTTACTTTCCCTTGTCTGACAGTATCGCTTTAAACACTGTTGTAGTACGTTATCTATCTATTTAATTATTCGGTTTTATTTGAGGGTAATTTTGGTATGTTTAGAGTCATTGTCAGACGGGAGCGGGGCACGTCCCCGGGTGGTCCCAGTGGGATTGGGACGGGTCCTGTCATATTCGCCGGGCCAAGTGTTTACGGTGGCCCGCGGCGGGAAAAATTTTGGCACGAAGACGAGTTGGCACCTATTTTGTTGCCCGGCGGGTCATTAAAGCGGGCCCGACGAACCATGCGCCGGGCAAAAGTCTCATCTGCATTTAGTGCAGATCAGATTCATTTCTTCATCTTCTTCCTCATTCCTCATTAACTCTCTCATTTATTCTCTCTCTCATTTACTCTCACAACCTCTACATAATATCATCATCACTTCATCATCATTTCATCATTATTTCATCATCACTACTTCACCTAAGGTAAAATTAATGATTTTATTTTTTGTTTTTTTTGTGATTTTAATATTTATTATAAGCTAAAATAATTTTTTGTTTTAGGTAATTTGTGGTTAATTTGAAGGATTACTTATAAAAGGTATGTGTAGCTTTACTTCTCAATTTAATTTTTGTTCAAAAACTTGTATTTAATCATGTTTGAAAATTGTGATATATTGTGGAAAATACTTAGAAATCTGAATATTATTGTGTTAGGGAATTGTGATTTATCCATTAATGCAAAGCTAATCAACCTGGTTAACTTTGTATATTGAAATTCGATAGAAAACCTTAGACCTGTTTGAGAGTCAGTGAATCGGATTTATTGACTGATTCTTGAATTGTCCATTTATCGAGACAGTTTGGGAGTGCACAACTATGTGTTATATAGTTTGGTGGCTATGTAGTTAGGTTTGGATCGTGGTAAATTTGGTTTATATCCTCTTACTGTTCTCTGAATGCATACTAGATATTAGTTTGAAATATCTATGTCGTGTATTTGGAGAACTGTAGGATGATGCTGCCGAAATTTCTCTCAGTCTAAACTTCGCCTCGTAGGTCACAAACTATACAACACAGAACGTGGACTCTTGAATGGGATAGGGCCAAATCACCAGACACTACAAGAAAATTGGCTATTGGACACAGGTCTCTAAGCCACAAATATTTCTTATGTGACCTTTAATAATTAATAAACACAAATATGTCATATTTGTTTCCACTTTATAAAGGACACAATTATTTGTGTCCAATAATTTTATTAATGCACACCGACATCCTACTAGACACAGAATCCGTGTACAATACACATACAGGCTATGTTAGATGGAACGTTGTCAGACCTGTTTCATTTTTGGACACAATTATTTGTGTCTATAACCCTCCTCGAGAAAGCTGTCCTTCAATTTATAAAACACACATATCGTGACCAACTAGAAAGTTGCGTGTGAGTTCCTAGAAACAAAACCGTGAGGGCTGAGCCTAAAGCGAATAATATCATCGTGTTAGATGAATTGGGTCGTGACATGCAGTGCTTTAACTTATAAGACACAAATATTTGTGTCCTTTATAATAAATAAACTAAATGTATTGATTTTTCCTCCTTTTTCAATCAGCCAAATTTTTTTGAAATGCCTCCTCGAAAAATGTGCTATACTTGATGTGCTTCAACTTATAAGACACAAATATTTGTGTCATTTATAATAAATAAACTAAATGTGCTGATTTTCCCTCCTTTTTCAATCCGTCAAATTTTTTTGAAATGCCTCCTTGAAAAATGTGCTATACTTCAACTTATAAAACACAAATATTTGTGTCTTTAAATTATTCATTCTTGATAGAGGTGTTGTGCTTCAACTTATAAGACACAAATATTTGTGTCCTTTATAATAAATAAACTAAATGTGCTGATTTTTCCCTCTTTTTTCAATCCGCCAAATTTTTTGAAATGCCTCCTCGAAAAATGTGCTATACTCCAACTTATAAGACACAAATATTTGTGTCTTTTAGTGCAAAACTTCTAATATAATCTCCAACCGTGGGTCTGTATTATCACACTCCCATATAATTGAAATTGTAATGGTTTACATCTCTCTCTCTCTCTCCCTCTCTCTCTCTCTCTCTCTCTCTCTCTGCTAATATGGAATTACTATTAAGTTTTATGCCCTTCCATCTCTTAGGCTGCACATCAAGGATCTTATATTGCTTCATGGCTTTGCTCACAACCCTACCAGCATAGATCCATCCCCTGACCAAGCGGTATGTACTAGTTGGAGTCGAGTTGTAAACTTTAGTTTCAAAATTAATTTCTCTCATGTTGAAATGGAAGTGAGAATCCAAATCTATTGAATGATAGTTCATTATGTATTCAAACATCATTCATATATTTTTATTTGTTTTGTTGTAACATTAACTTTCGGTGGTAAGGTATTGTGATGGTGTCAAATTTATGTTGAAATGGGGGATCTAAGGAATAGTTCTTTTGTAATTTTAATATTTGAATTTTGTCATGGCAGATCTAAACGGTGGCGGATCTGGTGGTGGCAAGGTCCAAGTCATGGCTGATTTAAGGTATAAAATTGTGAGATTAGGAGATATGAATTTGATTTATAATTTAGGTTTAATTTTTGGTTTCTGATTTCGTCGTGAATTTTGTGATTCTTAATTTTTTTTATCAAGACCACAAAATTAAAGCAGAGCAAGCTTGATGCTCAACGTGTCTCAACGAGAGATATGACTAATTCGTGATACAGTAATTGCATACTGTATCACGAATTTTTTTATTTAAAAATTAGAATAGAGGACACAGTAATATATTTGTGTCCATGAGTTTAACAAAGCATGTGGATCCACTGTCAGAAAAAGACACAAAACATCAATGTCTTTTGATCATTGATAATTGGCCACAAAGTAAGTTATTTGTGTCTTTTGATCAAATGGCACGCCAGTGCTGCGCACAGGTAAATAATAGTGGCTGCACTGTGTCCACTGTTATAAGACACTAATAATTGTGTCCATATAGTCAAAAGACACATATAATTATTGGTGTACTAAGTCCAGTTTTCTTGTAGTGAGAGGCAAAAGGAGACGAGCGGGTTTATATGAAGTGATAGAGTCTCAAACATTATAATTATCTACTTACATTTATTCTATTTTGTGGAAGCATGCAGATTAGACATAGATTGGATGCAAATGTAGGATAGATCTTCTGATCAGTATTTGGATGGGATTGCCAGCTTCATCGCTTTTGCACGGACTCACTGTAGTGATCCAAGGCGCATATTATGTCTGTACCGTAAATGTAACAACTGTTGTTGGATGTCACTGAGTGATGTTCATTTGCATCTGGGACGGAACTGGATCATACATAACTACACTAATTGGAGTTATCACGGGGAACCGAATATTTATGCATCGACATCTTCAGTTCACGGGAACCCTCGAGATAATAATCAGTGTGATAATGATCAATTTGTTGAGATATTAACGAATATTTTTCCCCCTGCATCTGATGCTATGTATGCGGATGCCCCTAAGTCTCAACCCGAAGAGTCAGATCTTCATTAGGAAAGGTTATTGAAAGACACTCAACCCGAATTATACTCTGGTTGTAAATCCTTTTCGATTCTAGGGGCAGTTGTGGAGTTGATGCACATGAAAGTTGAGTATAATCAAACGAACAAGCATTTTGATTACATGATGGACATCATCACCCAAATGCTCCCTAAAGATAACAGTCTCCCTAAAGATCATTATAACTGGAAAAAGCTTTTGAAGGATCTTGGTTTAGGGTATGTCAAGATTCACGCATGCACGAACAAATGTGTATTGTTTTACGGTGAATTCGAGCAACTCGACAAATGTCCTATGTGCAATGAGCCTAGGCTTCGAACGAATAAGATTCCAAATAAGGTGTTGCGCTATTTTCCACTGAAACCAAGATTACAAATATTCTTCATGTCTGTTCACACATCTCGTGATATGAGGTGGCATAAAGATGAACACACTGATGACGATTCACTAAGGCATCTGGCCGATGGAGATGCGTGGAAGGAATTTGATAAGATGTATCCTGATTTTGCATCGGAGCCAAGAAATGTGAGATTAGGACTTGCTACTGACAGTTTTAATCCTTTTGGAAGTTTTGCAAGGCCCTATAGCACTTGGTTGGTAGTTTTAGTTCTGTATAACTTGTCATCTTGGAAATGCATGAAAAAAGAATTCATAATTCTTAGTACGTTAATACCGGGGCCCAAATCACCGAGTAATTTAATTGACGTTTATTTGCGGCCTTTGATTGATGAGCTTGTGGATTTATGGGAAAATGGTGTCCGAACCTATGACAAGTTTATGGGAGAAATGTTCACGCTACGCGCGGCTGTAATGTGGACAATTAATGATTTTCTTGCTTATGGGATGCTCGCGGGATGGAGTACCAAGGGTTATCTTGCTTGTCTGACATGCGGATTAGACACAACATCCTTTTGGCATGCATCTAAGGTATGTTATTTGGGCGCGAGACGATTTTTACCCTGGGATCATCGATGACGTATGCAGTCTGACTCATTCAATGGTAAAACTGAGTTACGGACACGACCAAGAGAGAGATCCGGCGAAGAGATACTGGACATCTTAAACAGTACTCCCACCTTCATTACAAAAGGCTCAAAACCTTCCGAACAAGAAAGCTGGACGAAGAAAAGTATATTTTTTCAGTTGCCGTATTGGTCAAAATTGAAAATTAGACACATTGCGGATCCCATGCATATTGAGAAGAATGTTGCTAAGAGTCTTGTCGGAATAATTGTACCTATTGAGGGGAAGTCAAAAGACACAAAAAAAAACTCGTCTGGGTATGCAAGAGATGGGCATTCGGCTATATTTGTGGCCAAAAGTTGTGAACGGTAAATACAGTATGGCCCATCCAGGTTATACATTTACGCCAGAAAATAAGAAAAAAATTTCTTAAGTGGTTACAAAGTGTGAAATTTCCCGATGGTTATGCAGGAAACATCTCCAGAAATATTAGTACTGATGGCAGCACCCTATCTGGCATGAAAAGTCACGACTACCACGTTTTATTACAACGACTCATTCCTATAGGCATTCAGCCTTATTTGCAGCCTTAAGTTGTTGAGATGATAGTTTACTTGTCTCAATTTTTCCAGATACTCTGTGCCAAGTCACTAGCGAAAGTGGACCTCGAAGCAATTAAAGAGGACATTGTCTATATTATGTGTCGACTTGAGCAAATATTCCCACCAGCTTTCTTTTATGTAATGGTTCACCTACTAATACATCTTTCAGACGAGGCAATCTTAGGTCGGCCTAGTTCAATTTCGTTGGATGTACCCAATCAAAAGGTATAAAACTATTCCTAATATTGTGACTATGTCCTTAATAAACTGTTTATATTTGAATCACTTTGTTTATGTCGTTGCAGAATGTTAGGTACCTACAAGAGGTATGTCCGCAACAAGACACGTCCTGAAAGCTCTATAACGGAGTCATACATTGCAAAAGATTCACTTACATTTTGCTTTCGAAATGTTGAAACTTCTTTCAACAGGGCCCCGCGAAATGACGATGGTGGTCAACATGAAGAGTCCCTATCAGTATTTTCCCAACCCGCAAAACCATTCGGGACTGGTCCAATCTCAGAGCCTTTTACTGATAGTGACATGGAAGTGGCGCATTGGTTCATATTGAACAATTGTGACGAAGTCTGGCCTTTCCACGAAGAGCATGAGGCATTGATGAAGGCTCAATATCCTTCTAATTGGGAGGAAATGGACAAACAATTGTTTCCACTTTGGTTTTCCAAACATGTAAGTCAAATATTGTATCAAATTACTTTTAAGTGAAACAGTGTAACAATGTGTGTTTTCCTTTCCGACGTCACAGTTGAAAGATGACAACTCGCCCAAGTTCTGCTAAGTATTGAGGCAGCTTGCAATTGGCCCATTTCGAGGAAAAACATATCCTGGTTGTTACGTCAACAGAGTTAAGTTTGTATGCGTAGAGCGTGATGACAGGTTGTCTACTCAAACTAGTAGGGTATTCGTGCCGGGGGATGGATTAAATGCTGATACGGGGTTTTACGGTAAATTATTAAGTGTGGTGAAGGTATTTTATGCGAACCGGTAGATTGTTGTCTTGTTCAAGTGTCATTGGTTTGATACAGACCCAAGTATCTCGAGAAGGATCGTCAAAGATCATTTATCTACCTCTGCCAACACAAACATCCGGTGGTTTGAGAGTGATCCATACATCATCGCTAGTACAGCAAAACAAGTCTTCTATGTTGATGATCCAAAAGCTGGTGATGGTTGGAAAGTAGTTGAGATGGTAAAACATAGAAATATTTGGGACTTGGAGGACCGGCACCGTGAAGATGGTGGAGAAACAGAAAATGACGATTTTTTTTATCAGGAGGATTCCTCAGCACACACCATAAACGTGGAAGGAGTTCGAACCGATGACCTCACCCCGCTAGTTGCAATTGATGGTATTTTTATTGATCTCGGTACCTTAGAACCAATTGAAAGTGATGCGGAGGATACGAGTAGTCTGCATAGCTCAGATGATGAGGGTGATTGGAATGGGGATAGTGAAATCGACATTGATTAAATGTTGTCTCCATAAGTATGGAATGTATATAAATTACATTGTTGCTTAGTTAATGCATATATTAATGATATTTTTATATGTTACTATGGAATGTATATAAATTAAAATAAGATATATGTAATATATAAACAATATTACAAGGGGATCTTGCCCGGCGTACATCCACCGAGCTAGGGTGACGTTGCCCGGCGCATATGGTGGATTCGCCGAGCAAGATCCTTGTATAAAATTTTTCCTTTGGTTTTTTTTTTTGAAATTTTACTTATTAATTAATTACATAGGTTCATAGTTGGGCTAGTATATATTCATATGTAATATACGTTAATACTCATATGTAATTATAAGATATGTTATATACTATAATTATTAAACTCAAGATATGTTATACACTCATAGATCATGTTCGGAAAATTTCACGGAATAAGTTACGGTGTTGGGAACTTTTAAATTTTACTTTATATACAGGGGCTTACTCAGCGCACATCCGCCGGGCGATGAGGGTTGGCCCGCGCGTATCAACTGGATTCGCCGTGCAAAACCCATGTGTAATTTTTTCCCTTTGTCTTTTTCTTGGGTTTTTGTTTTTGAAATTTTACTTATTAATTTGTTATATATGTTTACATTCCACCAAGTACATATATCTTCATATGTAACCTATATTAATTATACTATAATTCTTCACCTCAAGTATAGTTGTTGGGAACTTTGAAATTTTATTTTATAACAAGGGCTTGCCCGGCGCACATCCGCCGGGCGATGATGGTTGGCCCGGCGCATCAACTGGATTTGCCGTGTAAGATCCCATGTGTAATTTTTACCCTTTATTTTTTTCTTGGTTTTTTGTTTTTGGAATTTTAATTATTAATTTCTTATATAGGTTCACTCGTTACTATTTCAATCGAACGAAAAAATGAAGATTAGTATTGAAAATTTCTATAAACGTTCTAAGTGTTAATGAATTTGATGGTTTTAGTATTTTCTCTATGTTCTGTTCATGTTTCGAGTGATCCAACCGTCCACATTAATTAGAATGACTTAGAGATCATGTCTGTAAAATTTCACGGAATTTCGACGTCCCGACAATAGGTTACCTTGCGAAACGAATCGACGGTAACAAATTGGCGGTCGTTGACCGGAGGCCCTTAAACCCTCGAAACGTCGCCATTTTCTACAGGCGAGGTCTGGACACACACTATCACTATCTGAACGGTCGAATTTCTCAAATTCACTCGTTACCATTTTGATCGAACGAAAAAAATGAAGATTAGTATTGAAAATTCTTATAAAAGTTCTAAGTGTTAATGAATTTGATGGTTTTAGTATTTTCTCTATGTTCTATTCATGGTTCGAGTGATCCAACCGTTCACATTAATTAGAACAACTCATAGATCAGGTCCGAAAAATTTCACGGAGTTTCGACGTCCCGACAATAGGTTATCATGTGAAACGAATCGACGGTAATAAATCGTCGGTCATTGATCGGAGGCCCTTAAACCCTCCAAAGGTCGCCATTTTCGAGAGGCGAGGTCTGGACACACACTATCACTATCTGAACGGTCGGATTTCTTAAATTCACTCATTACCATTTCGATCGAACGAAAAAATGAAGATTAGTATGGAAAATTCCTATAAAAGTTCTAAGTGTTAATGAATTTGATGGTTTTAGTATTTTCTCTATGTTCTGTTCATGGTTCGAGTGATCCAACCATCCACATTAATTAGAATGACTCAGAGATCATGTCCGTAAAATTTCTAGGAATTTCGATGTCTCGACAATAGGTTACCATGCGAAACGAATCGACGGTAACAAATCGTTGGTCGTTGATCGGAGGCCCTTAAACCCTCCAAACGTCGCCGTTTTCAACATGCGAGGTCTGCACACACACTATCACTATCTGAATGGTCGGATTTTTCAAATTCACTAGTTACCATTTCGATCGAACGAAAAAATGAAGATTAGTATTGAAAATTCCTATAAAAGTACCAAGTGTTAATGAATTTGATGGTTTTAGTATTTTCTCTATGTTATATTCATGGTTCGAGTGATCCAACCGTCCACATTAATTAGAATGACTCAAAGATCATGTCCGTAAAATTTCACGGAATTTCGACGTCCAGAAAATAGGTTACCGTGCGAAACGAATTGACGGTAACAAACCGTCGGTCGTTGATCGGAGGCCCTTAAACCCTTCAAACGTCGCCATTTTCTATAGGCAAGGTCTAGACACACACTATCACTATCTGAATGGTCAGATTTCTGAAATTCACTGGTTACCATTTCGATCGAACGAAAAAATGAAGATTAGTATTGAAAATTCCTATAAAAGTTCTATGTGTTAATGAATTTGATGGTTTTAGTATTTTCTCTATGTTCTGTTCATGGTTCGAGTGATCCAACCGTCCATATTAATTAGAATGACTCAGAGATCATGTCCGTAAAATTCATGGAATTTCGACGTGCCGACAATAGGTTACCGTGCGAAACGAATCGACAGTAACAAATCGTCGGTCGTTGATCGGAGGCCCTTAAACCATGCAAACGTTGCCATTTTCGACAGACAAGGTCTGGACACACTATCACTATCTGAACGATCAGATTTCTCAAATTCACTCGTTACCATTTTGATCGAACGCAAAAATGAAGATTAGTATTGAAAATTCCTATAAAAGTTCTATGTGTTAATGAATTTGATGGTTTTAGTATTTTCTCTATGTTCTGTTCATGGTTCAAGTGATCCAACCGTCCACATTAATTAGAATGACTCAGAGATCATGTCCGTAAAATTTCACGAAATGTCGACATCCCGACAATAGGTTACCGGGCGAAACGAATCGATGGTAACAAATTGTCGGTCATTGATTGGAGGCCCTTAAACCCTCCAAACGTAGCCAGTTTCGCCAGGCGAGGTCTGTACACACACTATCACTATCTGAACGATCGGATTTCTCAAATTCACTAGTTACCATTTCGATCGAACGAAAAAATGAAGATTAGTATTGAAAATTCCTATAAAAGTACCAAGTGTTAATGAATTTGATGGTTTTAGTATTTTCTCTATGTTATATTCATGGTTCGAGTGATCCAACCGTCCACATTAATTAGAATGACTCAAAGATCATGTCCGTAAAATTTCACGGAATTTCGACGTCCAGAAAATATGTTACCGTGCGAAACGAATTGACGGTAACAAACCGTCGGTCGTTGATCGGAGGCCCTTAAACCCTTCAAACGTCGCCATTTTCTATAGGCAAGGTCTAGACACACACTATCACTATCTGAATGGTCAGATTTCTGAAATTCACTGGTTACCATTTCGATCGAACGAAAAAATGAAGATTAGTATTGAAAATTCCTATAAAAGTTCTTTGTGTTAATGAATTTGATGGTTTTAGTATTTTCTCTATGTTCTGTTCATGGTTCGAGTGATCCAACCGTCCATATTAATTAGAATAACTCAGAGATCATGTCCGTAAAATTTCATGGAATTTCGACGTGCCGACAATAGGTTACCGTGCGAAACGAATCGACAGTAACAAATCGTCGGTCGTTGATCGGAGGCCCTTAAACCATGCAAACGTTGCCATTTTCGACAGGCGAGGTCTGGACACACTATCACTATCTGAACGATCAGATTTCTCAAATTCACTCGTTACCATTTTGATCGAACGCAAAAATGAAGATTAGTATTGAAAATTCCTATAAAAGTTCTATGTGTTAACGAATTTGATGGTTTTAGTATTTTCTCTATGTTCTGTTCATGGTTCAAGTGATCCAACCGTCCACATTAATTAGAATGACTCAGAGATCATGTCCGTAAAATTTCACGAAATGTCGACATCCCGACAATAGGTTACCGTGCGAAACGAATCGATGGTAACAAATTGTCGGTCATTGATTGGAGGCCCTTAAACCCTCCAAACGTCGCCAGTTTCGGCAGGCGAGGTCTGTACACACACTATCACTATCTGAACGATCGGATTTCTCAAATTCACTTGTTACCATTTCGGTCAAACGAAAAAATGAAGATTAGTATTGAACACCTAGGTCGACAGATTATGTATATCCGCCAGGCAAGGTCATTTTTTGCGAAAATTCAAAAATTCCGCCAAAAATTTCGCGAAACTTTGAAACAGCCACCCAAAGAGCCCGGCGCATTATTTAAGTTGGCCCGGCGAATTCGTGCGTCGGGCAAAGTGCACCAGTCACTAGAACAGACGGGACCTTCCTTTTCCTTCTTCCTCTCTTCATTTCGAAAAACCTTCGTCGTACCCCTCTGCAAAGCCTCCCTTTCACCTTATCTCCCTCCCTTAATTGCTCATCTATCTCTCTCAATCAAAGTCTACCCATTCACTCATCATCATCTCCCACTCACCCCTAACCCTATCACAAAAAACCCTAAACTTCGAACCCAAATACCCACAACCCAAACCCAAAGACCCCAAACCCCCAAATGGGACCATCCTCTCGCTCCTCTCACTCTCAATCGTTCTCTCTCAAGCTACACTCATCGTATCCTCATTGTAAGCCCTCACTTTCAATTTTTCAATTTTTTTTTTAATTTTATTAGTTTTTTGGATTAATTTATAATATTGGATTGTTCTTTGGATTATTATAAGGTTGTTCATTGGATTTGAATGTTTGGAATATGTTGTATTTGGATTAATTTATAATAAGATTATTTTTTTGGAATATGTTGAATATTTGGTAATTTTCAGAAATTATTGAAAATATTGGAAATTATTGATTTATTGGATGAAAATATTGGAAAATATTTGGTAATTTGACTCCTATTGGAAAATATTTGGTCATTTGACATTATTATATATTTTTGGATGAAAATATTGGAAATTATTGATTTATTAGATTGTTGGAAAAAAAAATTGGGATTTATTGAATTAGTAGATTTTTGGAATTTATTGGAAATTATTGAATTAGTGGATTGTTGAAAAATAGTGGAAATTATTGAAATTTTGGATATGTTGGGAAATTAATGGAAATTGTTGTATTGTTGGATATGTTTGAAAAATATTGCATTATTAATATTTTTTCAAATGTTTGAAAATTATTAGTAATTTTTGGAAATTTTCGATTGTTTGTAATTTTTGGGAATTATTGAAAATTAGTTAATTAGTAAATTATTGGATTATTTTGTATTTTTTGAAATTATTAGAAATTAGTGGATGAATGCATATTTTTTGAAATAATTAGAAATTGTACGAAATTATTTGATTATTTGGTTATTTGTTTATTTATTGAATTATTTCAATATTAATAATTAATAATTACTGTTGTATTTGTAGATGTCGTTACGTAAATTTATCACTTCGCGAGGTCGTCTTAATACGCACGCAGAGTAGCCATCTCCAACACCAGTGCCTTCCCTGACGGAGCAGCCATCTCTGGTTCTGCCGTCTCAGATGGAGCAGCCATCTCCGAGATCAGTTCCTCATCCATCGGAGCATTCATCACCTTCTACTGGAGCATTCATCACATTCTACTGGACCATTATCATCAGATCAGCCAGGATTATCCCCAGAACACCTGCGAGTCATTCCTGACGATCGGGTGATACCAAGGCCCCAATCAGCTAGACGTCGCACCAGCTCGTAACGAGAGCAACCTTGTACTATCCCTGAGGCCACTGGAGTTTCCGCTACAGAGGGAGTCGATGCACAGATCCCATCGGGTAAGACCCTTTATCTTATTGAATTTAAAACTTGTATATATTTTTCATACCATTTTGTACTAATGTTAATCAAATTTTTAGGGAGTACCATAAAGGTGCGGGGGCATTAGCAATGGTTTAATGTCCCAGCAGATCTGCAGGTCGACATGAGCGAAGATCCAGGTGGAATGGGTTGACTGACTTTCCGCACCCTACCCCAACGTGCATACTCTGCTGGTGCAGGAAATGGGGACGATTATTCACACTAGATCGAAGATGATGGCTGACACCTTCAGAGAACAAGCCCCCGCGAAGCTCGTCGTTTGTTGGTCTGGTTTACGGGTATGAAATTTTTTATTATTTTTTTAATATTTTATGGTTTAACATATTTTTATATTGGATTGCAGATTAACATTGAATGGGATGAGACCAACGTCGCGTTAATGGCATATATGAACTTCCATTGGCAGAGGCGTTATTCCTACTGGAAGTTCGAGCTCCATGCCTACTACGAGCGCTGGAGCTCGCATGCTCTGGCCCTAGCAAATCCTCCTGAAGAGATGTTAGGGGACAAGTTGGTTGGGTGGGAGTGGTTATGCGGGCATTGGATCAACAATCAATTTAAAGTAAGTTTTTTTCTATATTTATTTAATATTAATTTACGTACTTGCGTATTAGTAATACTTGTTTTCCTAATGTGCAGGTAAAATCAAAGGCTAATAAGGAGAATCGGGCAGAGAAGAAATTTGAGCACCATGGGGGATCGCGCCCCTTGTTGGCCCGACATGAGGCACGGCGTGCGTCTGGGTCCCTGTTCCCGAAGGTAGAAGCCTATGGGGAGGTTTATGCTGGGCGAGACAATGAGGCAGCTGACGCTATTCACGTAAGTTCAATATTTTCAGTTATTAAATATTTTATTATTTTTAATTACGTAATTTTGTAATTAATACTTTATTCAACTTTGTAGGCCGCCATGGTGGAGGACGTGCAACATACTCAGGAACAGTTGACCTAGCAACAACCTGAGGTCCCGCTGCAAGACCAACTACCGGATCCCGGGACGTCGATTGGCATCCTGGAGCGCCATCTTGGCAGACGACCTGGGAAAGTTGTTCGGGGTGCTGGAGCGGGGCTCTTTCGAGATGTTTCAAGCAGATCCTCCAATTCGTCTCGGGGAGTTAATCCCGAGAAGGTCACTCAGTTGCGGGGTAACTTGGAGGCTCTTCAAGCGGAAAATACGGAGTTTAAGGCTGGCCATGCGCGCCTCGAGGCCCAACAGGTAGTTATGCAGGCACAACTTGCAATACTTTTCACCCAAATGGGTCAGCGCATGCCTGATATCAATGGTGCACCCTCCTAGTTGGATCTTAGTCAGCAGCCTGCCCGGGATAATGCTCACCCACCACCGAACAATTAGAATTTTATTAGGTTTTTTTTTAAAAATTATGTAAAATTATTACATTTATTTTATATATATTAGATTTAATTTTCTTTTATTTATAATTTTTTCCATGTTTTAATATTATTTCCATTTATTTATATATAATATAACATAAATATAATTATTCAAATATTAAAATAATTTTAATAAAAAAAAATTAAACGGTTGCCCGGCGGACATTCGCAGGGCAATGTCTGCTCTGGCCCGGCGCATCGCCGTCGGGCAAACCTCGTGTACCTCGTATTTCCGACTACGTTGCTCAGCGAATACTGCACCTGGCAAATAGCGTTAACTAATGTTTTACTCGGTGAATCATCGTAATCCGCCGGGCGAAATCTTTGCCCGAAGAGTCCTGCTCGACGCAGTTGGCCCGGCGGAGATGCGCCGGGCAAACAGTTGCCCAGCGTACGGTGAGGTTTACTCGGCAGAGCCCCTCCACCGGGCAAATCCTTTTTTGTTGTAGTGTTAGCTTTAGTTGATATTTTATAACACATATACAACATATGTAAGTTTGGGGTTTTATCTCAAAGAGGTATATATGTTGTTATTAATCATATATTCATGTAATTTATTTAGTTAATTTTCTAATTACTGTGAGACTTTTGGATTCCTTAATTGATCATTAGCTAAAATGTTGTCGTTTTCTTATTTTATTGGAGGGGGAAATTTGAGCTAAGCCACAAATATAAAGCAGCAAACCAACTGGATGTGAAACCCCACGCAAACATGCAGCATCGTCGTCACTATAGGCATTTAAACTTATACCTCTGATTTACAAATGAAGGTAAATATAATTGAATATTGCAATGTTATTGACATAAACAGAGGGGCAGTTCCGACCCCCTATACAAAAATCCCCCATAAAAGTTTTGGCTTAACCCTTCAAAATGTGCATTCGTTTAGAATTTTTCCCTCAAGAAGTGGTGTGCATGTATAGACGAGCTCCTTGCTCAAAAAAACATGAGAAATAGATTAATATAACCTGATAACTACTGGAATTCATTTTAATTTTTTAGGATATCAAAATATATGATCCAAAATCATATGCTGTGAAAACTTTCATGGAAACATCGGAGGGAACAAAGTGAGCAAACAAAGAGAGGAAAATTGAGAGATGAAGAGAGAGGTTCCGAGTAAAAAAATTTCAATGTATTCTCGTTTTTCTACACCATTACATTAGCTTTTGCTTGTATATATATATATATATGTCACTTTGCTCAGCAATAATTAACCCTCACACACAAATAAACTATTGACACCTTAGCACTCATTAACAAACCCTAACTGTCATCACGCCTCCTCAATCTTATGCGAGAACGGGGAAACATGAGATTGTCCTGAAAATATTCAAACTGAGGAGTATGGATGTAACGACCCGGATTTTCTGTATTATTTTATTAAATGGAAATTATGTGTAAAATGACCATTTTGCCCATAGTCAGGGCGAAATGTTGACTTTTGACCCAAAGCGTCAATTAATTGTGGACCTTTGACCGTTACGTAGATCGTGTCGCCCTGAATTTGTAGACAGGCGGCATGCCGAATTTGGACAACCGGAGTAAGAGTTACGGGTCACGGAGTGCAGAGAGTACTATTCTGTTTTACGGAAAAGCATGCCAAGTGGAATCTTGGAATTCGTTGACTGATCCCTTGGACCAAACAGATGAGTGACAAATGTCACTCATCCATTGGCCCGTTTACCCAAAAGATAGGAAAGCAGATTTTCCCTTCCCTTTTTCCTCTTCGTTTTACCTCGACCGTGATCGATCTTACAAACACACACGACCATCACACCATCTGTCTATGTTTAGAACCAACATTTAGCGACTATCGTGAGCGCCTAGGTGAGCAGTGGACAGATTTAAGGGCAGAGGACAACTGTGAACGACGGAGAGAAGGGATTCAGGTAAAACTCAAAACCAGTTCACGGGTCAAATTTGTGATTTCGCGTTGTGGGCATTGTTTGAGGGAATTGAGGGCTTATTTGTGATCTTTAGGTTTGTACGCGTCCATTGAACTCAAAACCAGTCACGAAGGCACTAGAATTGACCGAAAAACTCGAAGGAAGAATAGAGCTCCACTGTAGCGGCAACCAGGTATCGATTCGATCACGTTTTCTCAGTTTTGAACCCATAGATCCAACCTATACACCTAGATGATCCTAGAGGTAGCAACGGTTTTTGAAACAGGCCAGTAATGAGGAAGTTATGGCCGGGTCGGGTTTGAGGGTCTGCGCAACCTGATTTACAGACCCGTCGCGAGGTCAGGGATGATGACATCATTGGCTGAAGTCATCATCTGTCAGACTGTCAGACGACGTGGACAAGTCAGAGGACGACACGTTTCACATGTTAGTACACAGTTAGCACTGACATGTCAGTGACGTGACCCAATCAGAGACAGTCACGTGTCACTGACATGTCAGTGACGTGGACCAATCAGCTGCTGACACGTGGCACCTGTCAGAGTCAGACACCTGTCAGATTGACACTATCAGATGACGTCAGCAGCGTTGACCGTTGACTTTGACCAGTAGCGTTGACGGCACGCGTGGGGGCGCCTGGGCACAAATTTTGAGGCGGGACAGGCACCATCTTTGAGGTTTCGATGTTCTGGATCCAATGGTGGTGGTTTTATGTTGATTCGAGATCGTTAAGCAGGTCAAATTGAGGTTGGAAACCTTGGGAAGCGTGTTTGGAGCGCGTTCCCGAGTCGGTTTTGTTCTAGGGTTCGATGCTAGATCTAGTAGGGTCAAGTAGTGACCCTTGAGTGTATTTGGACAGGCCCGAAGACTGTGTTTAGCTTTGGGACAGGTGTTGCTTGTTCGTTAGCGCATCAAGGACTAGTTGTGAGTGGACCGTTGGTTTTTATAATGAAATACATGCATAACCGTTTTACTTATTTTTCTAAATTGATTTACGTTAAATGTTTTAGAATTGTGGAATTTGATGTTTAAATTACGGATTTTGAGAAATTCACAAATTTACGTGAAAATAGTCATATCGGGCTTGAGACCTATTTGGCGACCGTTGACTTGGATTTGGGGGAGCCAATGGTGCTTTGAAATGATTTGTGAACTAAATGAATGAGTTGGTGATTTGGGACATTTGGTCTAAAGGTTTGGTTTATAAAGGAATTATGGGTACAAGTTTTGACATGGTTTTAAAAGACAGATTTCAAAGGTTTTCATACGTATATATATACCCTTCTAACTTTGCGGATTGGTCTCCTCCAGACGTCGACCTGGAGAGTCACGATCCACTACTCGGAATGAGTAATCCTTATAGGGAACATATTCCAGGAGTGGGAGATATGATATGGTCTCGAACTGGGTCTGGAGACAGTCATCTAGACGTCGTAGACCCTGGATGTTGGACACAGCCTCCCAGATGCAGAATTCGTAGGGGTAGACTCGGAGTGAGGGCCCGAGTAGTATGCATACTTATAGATATTAATCGTGACTGATATCAGGGATTTGTTCCCTAAGGGCTGTGTGCCCCGAGTTGGCATCGAATATGCCAAGGAAGGAACATGTGGATATATGGTTATATTTGATTTGTGGATACGCGTGCCCAGATGTGTTTTGTACAGATATAAGTATATGTATAGAAATGTTATATGTTTTTACAGTTGACTGTGTTTATACGTTTTCTATTGAATGCATGCATGTTTACAGAAATGGAGGGCCAGAATATTTATATGTTCAAATGAATTTATAACTGCTTTATTTTTTGTCCACTCACACTTTTGACTGTTTTCTTGACCCTCCAGGAGAGGAAACCTAGGAGGGCATCGACTCCGGGACCGAGGCATAAATATCACCGTTGCGTTTGGACCACCCTGATGGGTAGATATTATCTTTTATTGTATTAGTACGAACATAATGCTCATTTCCCTTGTCTGACATTTTGTTGTATTAAACACACCGGTGTGTATCTAGAACCCCTAGTAGGGGTATTTGTAGAAAACCCCAGGAAGGGTATTTTTGGTATTTTGAGTTAATTGTTAGACGGGAGCAGGTCCTTCCTGATAGGTCCTCAAATAAGCATTGTTTTATATTATTTTATACCCTTTATACTTGACTTTTAATATTAAAATAATAAATAAATAAAGAAAATAATTTATTTTGTGATATTTTTGTTTAAATAAATAAAGTTTGTAATTTGGAGCATTTTGGCAAAAGAATCGTCTCGATCGGAATTATAACGAAGAAATTATGGACGAAATTCGGTGGAAATATTAATTAAGTTATAAATTAATTAATTTTCATTTTCTTTCAGCAGCCCAAATACACTTCGGCCCGCCAGGCCCACGTAAGCCCAGCCCGCGAGCCCACGCCCGGCGTTAGCCCAATTTCCGCATTCGGCGCACTCTCACTGAACGTTCTCCCTTCTGTGCGGCGCGCGCTTTCCGAATCCGTCTTCTGCTCCTCAGTGTGCATGCACCGACCTGTCCTCCCTCTTTCCAGCGCATGCTTGCCGAAATATTCGTCCTTCTCCAGTCTGGGCACGCCGAAAGTTTTGTCAGCTTTTCCAGCACATGCTGCCGACCCACTGCATCTCTTTTTCAGCCACTTTACAGCAAAAACCCATCCCTAAATTCATCATTTCCATCACTTCTTAATATACTAGTTTATTTTTATTTTAATATTTTTATTTTGTATTTTTATTTAAATAATTGTGGCACTCCCTCTATAAATAGGGAGGCCATTTCATGTATTTGGGGTATCCCCATTAGGCCCCATTAGTCTCATTTTTCCATTTCTTCCATTTTTCTTAGTTTTTAGTTCTTGGTTTAGTTCTTTTGTTTCTCTCTTTTTAGAGACATTTTTGGGGACCATTTTAACTTCTTGTAGATTTTCTTATTAATTAGTTTTCTTTTAATTCTTGTTCTTAATTTATGTTACTTTTATTTTTCTTAATTTTATTTCTTCTTTACTTTGTTTGTGATATTTCTTTGAGATCTCTTAAACACATTTTTATGCTTTCCTTAAGAAATACTTAGGCCAAGTAATTCTAAAGCAATTCAAGAGTTTTAAGACCGAATTCCTCGTATTTCTTCTTTCATCTTCACAAGTTTCCTGTCGTTGTTCGGTGATTCTTGTGAAAATCCATACTTTTCTACTTAAATTCTTGTTATTGTTATTGGTTTTACTTATAATTCAATATATGTGTTGATATTTTCTTTCTAACATTTGTAAGTAAGAATGCAATCTCCATGTGTTTTACTTTTTGAATTTCTTTTACTTCATATGTTTTAGTGCTTAAACTTCAATTCGAAGCTAAATATTGATCCGCTGTTCGGGGCATTTAGAATAGAGTTGAACAGATTTAATGTGGTTCGGCGCATTAAATCATTAACTTAAGGTGAATCATATTGTAAGTAATAATCTGTTGTTCGGTGCATTTATAATATGAAAAATGTATGCATGTATTTGAGATGATTAAGGTAGGATTTCGTGATTGGTTCAATATGAGCATGATGTTAGAGTGTTGGTAAAAATATGTGTTTAAAGAAAGTTCACTAGTACAAAAGTTAAAGTAGAAGTAGAATTAAGTATTTAATTATTTTTATTTTTTTTCTTTATTTTATATTTACAACCCTTTTCAAACCCCCTTTTTTAATTCTTTATTCTTTTATTATTTTATTTTATTCTTTATTCCTGATTCTTTATTCCTTTATCACTTTATTCTTTAATTAATTAATTCTTTGATCATTTAATTCTTTGATTATTTAATTCTTTAATTCATTAATTATTCTTTTATTCATTATTCATTTATTCATTATTCTTTCCAACTAACATATTATTAATGTTCCCTAATTTCTCCGGTTAAGAACGATCCCTATTTACCAATACTACATCTATACAAAAAGGGTTTAAATTGCATAACACTCAAATTACGTGTTTAATTTGATGCGTAGTTTGTGCTTTGTCAATTTTTGGCGCCGTTGTCAGGGAAATTGAAAATCATTTTTAATTTGTTAGTGTATGTATATAAATTGTGCATATTATACTTGTTTATAAATTTTATTTTTGTTAATATTATATTTGTTTATAACGTTTACTTACTTGTTTATACTTTATTTATCCATTTTATTTTTGTTCTTATTATTTTTGTTTATAATGTTCATACTTTATTTATTCTTAATTTCTAATTTATACTTTTTTATAAATGTTCATAATTTTTTTAATATATTTGTTCATATTAAAATTGTTTATGTGAATTGAAATTTCTATTATACTTGTTCATAATTTAATTTCATTTGTACTTGTCATAATGCATATTGTACATATTCACTTTTCCTTACTTTTACTTTTATTTATTTCATTATACTTTATTCTATTACACTTTATTCCATTAACTTTATGTTCACACTTTTTCTTTATTCCATTAACTTTAAATTTATTCCATTAACTTTATTCCATTAAACTTTTTTTTCTTTATTCCATTAACTTTAAATTTATTCCATTAACTTTAAATTTATTCTATTAACTTTAACTTTATTCCATTAACTTTAAATTTATTCCATTAACTTTATTCCATTTAACTTTTTTTTTATTTCTTTATTCCTTTAACTTTTTATTCCATTAACTTTAAATTTATTCCATTAACTTTAAATATATTCCATTAACTTTAACTTTATTCCATTAACTTTAAATTTATTCCATTAACTTTACCTTTATTCCATTAACTTTAAATTTATTCTATTAACTTTAAATTTATTCCATTAACTTTATTCCATTAACTTTATGATTCACAATTATTTTATTTTATTCTTATTTATTTATTTGTTTAATTATGTCTTGACAATTTTGAATTAAAAAAAATTCAAAAAATTCAAAATAAAAAAATAAAAAAAATCTTATCTTAGCTTTGTGTTAGTGTTAATTCATACTTGTAAATAAATGTTGTATATATGATACTTGTTACCTTTTATACTTGTTCATAAATTGTTGATAACTTTTATATTTCATAGTATACATATATACTTGTTCAAAATAGACTTTCATTTATGTTTGTTTATAATTCTCTTACTTGTCATATTATTCTTGTTCATACTTGTACATAATGTTTATTCTTTTTAATTGTTCATAAATGCTTATGGTACATGTTCACTTTTCCTTATTTTTACTTTTATTTATTTTTATTTGTTTTTGTAATTAAAAAAAAACATAAAATTCGTAAAAAAAAAAATATTTCCTTTTCTTCATTTATTTAATTTTTAAATTCCGAAAAAAAAATTAATTAATAAAAAAAATTTCTTATCTTCACTTTGTGTTAATGTAAATCTAAACTGTTAAATAAATCTTATACATATATTAGCGTGTTAATGTGAAATTGTTTTGTAAATATCATTACTTGTGAATGAAACCATACTTGTAAATAAATTATTCATACGTAAATTGTCATGTTATATTTGTAAATTGTGCATAAAAACATACTTGTAAATAGTTCTTGCATTCATGCATTAGTCTCGGCTATATGTAGATCACTTGTGCTTCGAAGTTTAGATTGTGATCTTTAATCGGCGAAGACTCTTTTATTAATTCTCACTCACGGTGATTGTTAACACTTGAGTCATCTTAATTCCTTTGGAGTAAGAAATTTTCGAGGGTGATGTCGAGGACAAGAGTAGGTACTCATAACGGGTTTTGGGTCTAAGAAAGGGACATCAATGGAGTTTAAGCCTCAGGATGTCTTGAAATTAGCCCCGCCTCTTGTGTGTATTCTTTCTAACCTGGTCACCTTTGAACTTGCCCAAACACTTGAATTAATCCAAGATATTTACTTGGGCCGCACGGACGTATAAGTCTCCATCTAAACTTTGAAGCTATGTGAACCATATATATCTTTGACTTCCCCTGACATGTAAATATTGTTTATATCTTAATTTACATTATTTGTCATGACAAAGTTAAATTGGATCTTTAGTTTAACTAACTTGCATTTTTTATTCTAACTTGCATTACATCTTTCATTTAACTTGCATTTTTAACTTAACTTGCATATTTAGTTTAACTTGCATTGTACTCTTCCTCTAACTTACATCTTTAACTCAAATTGCATCCTTAACTTCAATTTGCATATCTAACTTGCATTCTTGACTAACGTACATCTCTGATTAACTAACTTGCATCTCTGTCTAGGCTGGATGGACGTTAAACTTCAAGCGCTTGTTGGGAGGCAACCCAATGTGTTCCCGGGATGTGAAGGAGTCATCAATACAGATTTGCTATCCTTCTACCCTTCACTCTCTTTTATTTTGTTTATTTATTGTTTTCCTATTATTTTCGTAAATCATCTTCCTTACTTTGATTCTATGTTTAATTACTTCATATTTTCCTACATTGAGGACAATGTAGAATTTAAGTGTGGGGGAATGGTTTACAATTTTAATTATCTACAAAATTTTAAAAAAATTAATAATAAAAAAATAGTTAAAAAAATAATAAAAAAATGTGTGAAAAAAAAAATATTTATTGTTTTTTTTAATCTTTTTGTTTTAACTTAGTGTTTTTATGAGTCTTAAGTTGCCATTTAACTTGTCAATAATATAAATGAACAAAAATGAATATGTTATGAACATAAAGATAATCACTACAACTTGAATTTGTTTGTTAATATTTTGTGATTAAGTGTAACGACCCGTCCCGAATTCTGGGATTTGACTACTAACTAATCATGATTAGCGGGGTTAATCGGTGATTAGTTGGGCGAAATCGGACGAACGATGCAAAATGACCGTTTTGCCCCTAGTCGTGGGAAAACGTTGACTTTTAATTCGAGCGGTCAAATGGACTTTGACCGACGACCGTGACGTAGTTTGGGACGTCACGAGTTCATAGACAGGTGGCACGTCCGGTTCCGACGTTCGAGGTGAAAGTTATGACGTTCGAAAGTCCAAGGGCGTTTTCTTAATTTGGACAAAAGGGGGGAAATGTTGACTTTTTGAGAGGGGGGTCTGATTGCCACGGACCGAGGACCGTTAGGAAGGTCTCGATGCCCTGAGTCCGTAGACAGGCGGCACGCGTCAATCGGAGTTCGGATGACCAAGTTACGGGTCTTGATGCATGAGGGGCATTTTGGTAATTTGTCAAGTGAGGGAAAAATGGTAATTTGGCTGCTGCACTTTGGGACAGCCGTGTATGGGGGAAATTCTTCAGAAACAGAGCACGTGTATGGCTTTGTTTATGATGCAAAAATGGTTGGGCTGAGTGAAATGAACTGTTTAATTGTGAGTGGCTTTGGGTCAGTTGGGGTAGTGGAAACACCTTGTTGTGGCTGGGACAGATTGCAGGGCACGGGTGTTTGAACTGGGGACTGAAACCGTGCGGGTGCTGTTGGAAATTGAGAACAGAGCATTTTTGAATTGTTTTTGAAATTGAGAGGTTTGGGCAGAGCATGGGTTACATTGTTTAAGGGAGTGAAGTGGCCTAATGAATTGCGGGGGAGGACGGAGAGAAACAGAGAGGCACTGGAGAGATTGAGAGATCAGAGAGACTAAAATCGAAATTTTAGAAATTGGAGGGAAAAATTAAAATGTTAATTTGTGAGATGTGAGGGCCTAAACAGAGATCAAGATCAGCTTCCTGAGCTTGTGTCGACTGCAACCACGCAAAAATCGAAAGGTATTGGTCGTGTTTTGACCCCGAACTGGAGTTCAGTTTCTGGAAAAAGTTCTAGCTAGATTTCAGACGGTTGGAGGGCTTAAAGCTTTCAATTGAGCTTGGAGTTCTGTTCTCATGGACCCTGCGAAACTTCTGAGTGGATCAATTTCAAGGAAGCAATCGAGTTGGTTGAGATTGAATGATGAACAATGCACGTCTGTTCTTCGAAGTTTCAACTTCGAATCGCCTGGTTTAAGGTAAGATGTCACAGATTGGAGGTCACAGAGCCCTAATTCGATACTTGGCAATCCTACTGAACGTTTGAATTGATGCAATTAGGTTGGAATTGACGGAATCCCAGCTGGGTCACGCCGCGGGCTAACCAGACCCGTTTATCAGTCAGTCGGGTTGGGACGACGACTGTAGCATCACTGTAGCTGGCGCGTGAGTTTCACGCGCAGCCACTCACGGCGGCTCGTGAGGTCGCGTGGACCCGAATTTCGAGGTAAGTTCAACACGACTTTTTTCCTATACATTGTAACGAGCATTTTAGCGTTGGTTTCAAAGTTATCGGACACTGTTTCGATGTTGTTTCGAGGGTCTAAAGGCTTAGGTTACGTTTTTAATTAACGTTTAATTCCCGGAAAATTATGGGAAAATGGTATGTTGTTATTTGAGTCCGTAGTGACACTAAAGTATGTTTTCAGACAGGATTTGAGGTTTCTGGAAATTTCCGGAAATTACGGGAACGCGTGCAACGCGGGAAACGGGCATTATGGACTGTGTGTGAGTGGACGTTGCTTTCAAAATTTAATGCATGCATAAATATTTCTATGATTTCTATGATTATTATTATTACTTGTGATAATTTCGATTTTCATATTTATACGTATTTTTTATATGCATACGAAATTGCACGTATTTCGAAATTGTGGTTCCTTTTATGCTTTGATGATGGGTTAATGAATGATTTTATATGCTTTGTGCGTATCATGTTTTAATGATGTTTCAATTATGATTGTGAGCATGATTTACGGTTTTGACACGAATTTCGAGAATGACACGGATTTGCACGTTTTACGAGATTTCGAGTATGTTGTGGTTTGACCGTGATTTTGGTGATTTGATTGTGGTTTTAATGTTTTGACCTTGAGATTTGAAATATGATGTGATTCAAGGATTTAAAACGGGTTTTTAAAAAGGTGGTTTCGGGCTTGATGCCCAGGGCATTAAAGTAATTTTGATGAACGAGATTTCGGTTTTTCGGAAGTTTGAAAATGGATTTCTGGTTTGGGTTCGGGATGATGTTCCGGATGCTAGCTTACGGAATCATTATTGCGAATTCAAATTCAGCAATGGAAGAGGGTTTGATAAAGTGATTTGGTATGATTATACATGCCCCGTGTTTAATGATGATTTGATTATGTTTGGTGAAGTAAGATTTGGGGATTTGAATGTGGAAATTCGGACATGAGTCCTGTTATGAAAAAATGTGATTTCATATTGGATTTGGAATTTGGATCATGATGGATCCCCAGTTTGTTGTGATTGACAAATGTTTTGGGTTTAAAGACCCGTTGAAAACTGTTTTGGGTTTAAAGACCCGGTGCTATTGCTGGAGCACGTTTTGAGTTTAAAGACTCATTTAATTGATGAAGGAGAGGGGGGGGGGGGGGGGGGGGAGGGGGGGGGGGGGGCCTTAATGAGTTTAAAGACTCGGTTACTGTTTTGAGTTTAAAGACTCGGTATGATACCCCCCGAGGCCTATTGATTATGTTCTGAGTTTAAAGACTCGTTGATATCCCGGGAAGGCCTGATTATGCGCATGGTTTTGAGTTTAAAGACTCGGGCGCACTTGAGATCCAACAGATTGTTTGACTTGTGAATTACTGTTGATTGCTGATGTTTCGGACGTGTTGGGCAGTGGCCCGGTTTACGTGGTTGATGGATTTTGGATTATACTGTGTACTTAGAGTGTGTTTATGATTTTGGGCTGAGGCACTGTGTTGTGATTGCGGGCTAAGGCCTGAAGATTAAGAAAAGGAAAAGGATTTTAAATTTTCGTACACGGTTTTCCTATGATGACAATGTAATGGTTTGCGAAATGATTTTCGAATGCATGCATTGGTTTTACGTGGAGGGTAGAAACGTTTTCTGTAACTGTTTTATAAACTGATTTATTTTTGTCCACTCACACCTTTTGTGTTTTATTGACTCTTCAGGTCGTGGCGCGTTGATCGAGGCGGATCGAGATGCGGAGGCATGAGTGAGTACGTGTGTGGCTATCCCTGGTTTGGCAAGTACTGATGGTTATTTAGGGAATTTCAGTCGACTTACCAGACGGGAGCAGGACCAGGCACGTTTTCTGTAAAGGATGGATTACTGACATCATTGCACTAAGGTTGGGAAGTTATGATACGTTTTGGGAGTCTATTGAGTCTTGGAACGAATTGAGCACCACTTGTCCTATATTTTCCTTGCCTCTAAACTTAGCCCCATTACAACCTTTATAAATACCTTATGATCCTTAAGATGGTAAATTTTGATTAGTTGAGTTAATCACTTGAGTAAGCTTATGGTTTTGGTTCATTTGCACAAGTATGTTTTGTTTTTATCTTGAGGTGTTTGTTTGAGATTTTGCAAAAGTACTTCATTTCGATTATGTGAGTATTTCTCACATATTTTGAGTGCAAACACAAACCCTCACAAATTGAGTGAACTTATGAGTGCATATCCTTGTGAGTTGATTCATACTTATCTTATTCATGCAGAGATCCATTTCACCATATTTACTCATTATCTTACTTGTTAAAACATTTTGTTACCATGTATTAACTCTTGAATTCCACATGCTTAATTGATTTAAGTCAAATATTTTTATGCCATAATAACAATGAAATATTGAGACAAATGGTTAAGGGTTTATTTATTTTGAATTCGTGGTTTAGTTTTAGTATTTGCTAGGAACTAGCAAAGTTTAAGTGTGGGGGTATTTGATAGGTCCTCAAATAAGCATTGTTTTATATTATTTTATACCCTTTATGCTTGACTTTTAATATTAAAATAATAAATAAATAAAGAAAATAATTTATTTTGTGATATTTTTGTTTAAATAAATAAAGTTTGTAATTCAGAGTATTTTGGAAAAAGAATCGTCTCAATCGGAATTATAACCAAGAAATTATGGACGAAATTCGGTGGAAATATTAATTAAGTTATAAATTAATTAATTTTCATTTTCTTTCAGCAGCCCAAATACACTCCGGCCCGCCAGGCCCACGTAAGCCCAGCCTGCGAGCCCACGCCCAGCGTCAGTCCAATTTCCGCATTCGGCGCACTCTCACTGAACGTTCTCCCTTCCGTGCGGCGCGCGCTTTCCGAATTCGTCTTCTGCTCTTCAGCGTGCATGCACCGACCTGTCCTCCCTCTTTCTAGCGCATGCTTGCCGAAATATTCATCCTTCTCCAGCCTGGGCACGCCGAAAGTTTTGTCAGCCTTTCCAGCACATGCTGCCGACCCACTGCACCTCTTTTTCAGCCACTTTACAGCAAAAACCCATCCCTAAATTCATCATTTCCATCACTTCTTAATGTACTAGTTTATTGTTATTTTTTTATTTTTATTTTGTATTTTTATTTAAATAATTGTGGCACTCCCTCTATAAATAAGGAGGTCATTTCATGTATTTGGGGTGTCCCCATTAGGCCCCATTAGTCTCATTTTTCCATTTCTTTCATTTCTCTTAGTTTTTAGTTCTTGGTTTAGTTCTTTTGTTTCTCTATTTTGAGAGACATTTTTGGGGACCATTTTAACTTCTTGTAGATTTTCTTATTAATTAGTTTTCTTTTAATTCTTGTTCTTAATTTATGTTACTTTTATTTTTCTTAATTTTATTTCAGTTTGGTATCAAACCTGGACCCCGGCTGGAAGTGTGCTAGCAAAGACGCTAGGGCCCAAATAAGGAGTATTGTAAGACCCGTCTCTTGGGAAGAACGATGATCAATCCCACATTGCTCGGGGAGGGAAAAGTGAAGTGCCTTATATGTGTGGGGACATATCTTCCTAACGCGAGGTCTTTTGGGAGCTCACTGGCTTTAGGTTTGGTTAGAACTCCGAAATTAAGCGAAATTGACCTAGAGCAATCCCAAGATGGGTGACCTACTGGGAAGTTGCGCGTGAGTTTTCAGAAACAAAACGGTGATGGCTGAGCCCAAAGTGAACAATATTGTGCTAGGAGGTTAGGTCTTGGCACAATGATGTCAACAATGTATAGTAAAACAATCAAGAGGACAGAAGACTGACGACAAATGAACAATGCTGAATCAGGCAGTGATTTGATGAAATCTCAGTTTAAGCATATAGGAGGTAAAACGGGCGTTCCAGACACGAGAAGCTTGCTTCAAATCGTAGAGAGACTTCTGAAGATAACACAAATGAGAAGGCAAGTGTGGATCCCAAAAACCAGCAGGTTGTTCCATGTAAACTTCATTAGTAAAAACCCCGTGAAGAAATGCATTCTTCACATCAAGCTGGAAAAAATCCCATCGAAAATGAGAAGCAAGGGCCAAAACTAAACGAATTGTGATATGCTTGAAAATAGAGCGAAATGTCTCATCATAATCACCACCAGCCTCCCGAAGATACATCTTAGCAACCAAATGGACCTTTTGACGAGCAACTGTACCATCATCATTCCGTTTAAGTTTTAAAATCCACTTACATCCAATGACACCTCGATGAGCATGCAGAGGAACAAGAGACTAGGTCTTTTGTTGATGAAGGGCAGTAAACTCGTCTTTCATGGCCTGATGCCACTTAGAAATCTGCAAAGCCCGTTTATAAGAGGTTGGTTCAACCAGAGAACCAGAAGGAGAAGCCTTGGCGTGTAAGGCAAGGTAATCGTTCCTGCTAGGCTTAAAAATCCCATTCTTAGCTCGTGTGACCATAGGGTGATAAGATGAAGAGGAAGCAAGAGCAGGCGAGAGAACCAGAAGATCAAGAGAACTAGGACTGGTGGAAGCAACTGAATGAGCACTAAGGAAGGAAGCTTGATGATCATAATAGGGAACCACGTTGATGGAAGAGCCAGAATCAGTGCTAGCATCGCAAGAGGAGATCAAGGAACCTTGGTTGAGAGCCGCAACAACCTCTGTGGAAGAAGGAGCAAGTGGAACCTATGCCTGTGATGCTGAACTAGAAGGAAAATAGCTATTTGATATTGAAGTACAACTAATGGAATTACATTTCCAAAACAATGTGAGAGGGGGGGGGGGGTGAAGTAGATGAGATAGAATGAGAGACGGAAGACAGTGATATCTGAAAAGGAAATAGAGTCTCATAAAAAAGAACATGTCTAGAGATATAAGTTTGTTTGTTAGAGCGATCATAACAAAGAAAACCCTTATAGTGTGTAGCCAACAAACACACATTGGATAGTTCATGCGTATAACTTGTTATGAGTGTAGGGTCAAAGATATAGATAACAGGCACAACCTGTAACAACCCGTCCCGGAAGCCGAGATTAGTAGACTGATTAAGGTGTGATTAGTGAGGTTAATCGGTGGTTAGTTGATCCTGACAAGGTCATTAGTGTAGAATGACGATTTTGCCCCTGGTTCGGGCAAAAATGTTGACTTTTAGTTCGGGTGGTCGGATGAACTTTGACTAGTGATCAGGACGTAGTTTAGGACGTCACGAATCTATAGGCAGGTGGCACGTCCGATTCCGACATCCGAGGAGGAAGTTGTGATGTTCGGAAGGTTGAGGGCTTAACTGTAATTTGGGTAAATTAGGGGGAAGAGTTGACTTTTAGTAGAATCAGGTTTTGGTACGTTGACCTAGGATGGTTAGGTAGATCTCGTCGTCCTGAGTTCGATGACAGGCGGCATGTATTCATCGGACTTACGGGGTGTTAGTTACGGGTCTAGAAGGGTAGTGGCAAAACCGTAAAAAGGAATTAAAAAGAAGGGTATTTTGGTCTTTGTGGCACATTGGGATTTGTGCACAGAAGAAAGGAAATGAAGGGCTGAGATTGGGCCAGGTGTGAGAGAAAGGGAGTGGATTGTGACATGTGGCATGTGTGTAGAGGATTCTGGTGGAATCCTGTGCATTCACGGCCCAATTATTTGGGGTGCACCCGTGCTATGCCTTCTTGTTCTTCGACACACAGAGAGAAACAGAGGGAGGAAATTGAGAGAATTGGAAGGGTGATCGTGGCTATTGAGGAGTCCTGGTGAGTGAGTGAGGGACGGGAGAGTGAGAGGAAGCTGGTGAGGTGGTTGAGAGGTGCAGCGGGTGTGTGTGTGAGGTGTGAGCCACGGGAACCAGGGAGGAACTCAGGGAGAAAAACAGAGAAGACTGAGGGCTTGTGGTGGTGCGGTGGCCGTGTACGGTGCAACTAAGAACGCGGTGGTGTCGTGAGGGCTGTGTGGAGTCGACCAGCCCCGGAGGAGCTCACGGCGGCAACAGGAGGCAGGTAATTTCCTCGTCCCCATTTCGATACTCTATTTTCCCGTTGAGATTCAACGTGAAAGTCGTGGGTCTAGGGTGAGAGTCGAGGGAGTTGGAGGTCAGGGCGAGGTTCAGGAGAGTCCTAGGCGTCGACTAGGATGGTCGCCGTGACGGGGGTGTACACGGCGGAGCTCAGACGACGGCAGGCACTCTGGTGCTCTGTTTTGTCGTGATGTTCGAATGGCAAGTCGTGACGATTGGGGCTGAGTCGAAGGTCTAGGAGGGTTGGTTGAGGTTCAGTAGAGTCTTAGGAACCGTCTGGTGTTGCCACCACGATGGGGGGTGATCGGAGTGGCTGGATCGTGAAACAGGGGAGCTTGGCCGTCTGGTTTCAAGCTTCAGTCGACGAGTTTTAGGGTGAGTCGAGGTGAGTGAAGTACGGGAATAGGTAGCCTAGAGTAGGACGATGTTGTTGGTGAAGAAAGGGAAGGGAATAGTGCAGGCACGGTGGTGAACCGCTGACGCCGGTCTGAGTTGCAGGTGACTGTGGCGAACCGGGTTGGCTCGAGGTAGCCGATGCACTGTAGCAGGCGCGTGAGGGCCACGCGCAGCCACTTTGGGCGGCGCGTGGGGCCCGTGCGGCGGCGATGGGGAAAACGGTCAACATAGTTTTTGGTCTAGGAGTTATGGTGAGTTCAATGGAAGTGGTTTCGGGTTGTGCGGACGTCGTTTGAGTTTAGTTCCGCGAGGGTGAAGGTTTAGGGTCCCGGGTTATTACGTTTAGGATTCGGGGAATTTTGAGGAAATTTAGGTGAACTTTCGTGAACGTGTTAGTGACGTACTTAGGTGATTGTGAACAGGATCGGGATTTCCCGAGGAAGCCGAGGAACGTGTTGGACGTTCGGGACGCGAGTAGGGCTCAGTACTGTGAGTGGACCCTTTCTCTAAACTCGAGCATGCATAACTGTTTTCTATGATTGTTTTATGATTTTGGTTATGATTCTATGTTTATTGAATATGTTTTGGTTGGTTTTACATGGTTGCACGTTTTTCAAGAAAATACGGTATTTGGCACGTTTTACGAGAAATGTCGATTTCTGAGTAAAATGCCAGGGTTTTGGGATTTTTAAAGGATAACTAGCTTGATTACTTACAAAGGGATTTGAAACATGATTTGGTGATTAAATGATTTTCGAAAAGCGGAATATGGATTTTACGGTTGGAAAGTGGATTCCGGATTTGGATTCGGAATGACGGTTCTGGATGCCGGAAGGGTATCGGACCAGTGATTTCGGATTCGGGTTTGGATGTGGATTGGTAAATGGTTTTCAACTGATTTTGGGATTGGATTTGCTGGATCTGGATATTTTGTTTAAAGACCCGGATATATGTGACGGGGGACCGGCCGGATTGAGTTTAAAGACTCGGGAGTTTAAAGACTCGGATATATTGATTTCCCCCGTAGGCCTTGAGTTTAAAGACTCGGGAGTTTAAAGCCTCGGATATGATTAAGGCCTGGATTGAGTTTAAAGACTCGGGAGTTTAAAGACTCGGATAGGTCCAGCAGGTTTGATCGGGAAATGATGATTTGAGTTTTATGGTTTATGCTTCGGGTTTTGATACTCATGCCATGTTTTCCATAACTGTTTTATAGTGTTTCTGTTTCTTATGATGTTTTGTGATGTTTGTGAACATTGATTTATAACTGTGATAACAACTGGTGGTTATGCATGTAGTTTTCAAAACGGAGGGTTAAACTCGGTTTTTGATAAATGGTTTTAGAAACCTTTCTGTTATTATGGTCCACTCACATCTTCTGTTTTAACTTGCCCTCCAGGTTGTGGAGCTAGTGCGGGGTCTTCACATCGAGGCAGTATCCGAGGCATAGAAGTGACGTGAGGGATCCCGGAATAGTATAAGTCTTCCGTGTGCGTGTAAATTGTCGTTTTTTTTAGTTCCTTGTATGTTCGTACTATGCTCTGTAAACGATATCTTCGGGATATGTTGGTTACTTACTCCTGCGTCTGACTGGGTTTGAGTGAGTTTTTACTTGGGTGTTGTGTCGGGGAGGTCAGACGGGAGCGGGATTTACCTCGGATTTCGGGGCGAAACCGGGGTGGGTCCTGACACAACCAATTATCCTTAGAGAAGATAGATTAGGATGATGCCCAAACAAGCTGAAGAAAGGGGATTGCATATTGAGAATAGAAGAGGGCATTCAATTAATAAGAAAGTTTTTTTGCAGAACACGCATGAAAACCAGAAAGAACTAGGAAGGGATGCAGCTTTCAGTAGAGAAACTGTAGTTTCAATGAGATGCCTATGTTTACATTCTGCAAGACTGTTTTGCTGTGGAGTGTATGGACATGATTTCTGGTGTTGTACGCCCTTAGAATCTAAAAACTCCATCATAGATTTACTTACAAATCCTCCCCCTCCACCCCCCATCCCCTTAAAACCAACACATCACTCTGAAAAACTTTAATGGAGTGATCAAAATAGTTGAGTATATAGGTATAGAATTTAACAAACACTGAGTAAAAGTCTAATTTATTACGTAGTGGGTAGATCCAATAGAAATGTGTACAGTCATCAATGAACACTATGTAAAATAAAAAACCAAGTATAGAAGTAGAGGGATTGGGACCCCAAACATTTGAGTGGATCTTGAAAAATGGCACAGTTGCCCTAGAATCAGAAGAAGTAAATGGAAATCGATAAACTTTGCCCTGAAGGAACACATACATGAGAAGGAGATTTAGGTTGAGTAGAAATCTAAGTTGTATTCATCATTGAGTTGAGAACAACATTAGAAGGATGAACAAATCAATGAGGCCAAAGAGAAGACTTTAGATGCTGTCTCAAGTAAGCAGTGCCACTAAGAGAAGAAGAATTGGCTGAAACCTGTTTGTATGTAGGGAAGAGTGAAACGGGAAAGGGAAACAGACTAGCAACACTAGGGGTTCGTGATTGAACCTCCCCATTTTGTCTTGTATATGAAGGTAATATGCATTAAACACCATCTAATAATTATTTTGTAAATAGAACTTATGGACATACAGAAGGTTGTGAACCAATTTGGGAACATGAAACACATCATTTAGACTAAAGACATGTGAGGAAATTGGCAGTGTGACAGAACCAACACTAGTTATAGGTAAGAAATACCCATTACCTACTGAGATATTTGAATTTGTTGGACGAGGTTTAGCCTGTTGAAGTTGAGCACCATATGAGGTCATATGATTGGTGGCTCCTATGTCAGCCACTCTTTGATTCTGCCTTGTTTTTTATCCACCACCATGCTACCATTGTCCTTGTTCTTCTGTACGTCGATGACATCATTATGACTGATAACAACCCTCATGCGATCTCTCCTTTGGTGATGGCCGTGAGGACATGATTTGAGATGAATGATCTTCATGCTTTCTCCTATTTCCTTGGTCTCCATGTTCAGTACGAATACATTGGTTTGTTCATCAATCAACACAAATATGCCAATGATATCTTGGCTTGAGTTGGCATGTCTCATTGTAGTCCTGTTGCTACCCCAATTGTTTCTGATGTCAAGTTGCTTGTCACTAATGGCACACTGCTTCCTAATCCTACATTTTTAATGACGTGTGGTGGGTGCCTTACAATACCTTACCTTTAGTCGACCCAACATTATTTTTTATGCAAATACCGTATGTTAGTTCATGCACGCCCCAACTGACGTTCACATGGTTGTTGTTAAGAGAATCCTTTGCTATCTTCATGGTACTTCTGCTCTTGGTCTTTGTTACATGACTGGTTCTTTGATTCTCCAAGCTTTTTATGATGCTGATTAGGGAGGGCGACCCCAATACTCGTCGCTTCACCTGTGAAGACATTGTTTTCCTATGTTCTAACTACATTTCCTGGGGTGCCAAGAAGTACACCACTTTTTCTCATTCTTCTGCAGAGGCGGAGTGCACGCATTGGCTCTTGCAGCGTGTGAAGTCCAATGTGTAATGACCCGTCCCAAAATTTTGGAATTTAATTAGATTAAACCGAGGATTAGCGATGCTAATCGGGGATTAGACGACGATTATCGGACGTTTAGGGCGAAATTACGATTTTGATCATAGACGAGGGAAAAAAGTTGACTTTTGATCCTAGACGAGGGAAAAAAGTTGACTTTTGACCTAGGAGGTCCAATGCAAGAGGACCGAGGACCGTTACGTAGATTGAGTCAATACAATTCCGTAGACAAGCAGCACGTTGAAATCGGAAATTCGACGAGAATGTTATGGGTCACGAAAGGTTCGAGGTATTATTGCACGTTTTACGAGACAAGTGTCTTTTGTCCTATTGTGGGGCCCAGATATTTTTCCCGGCCCAATGGATGAGTGATAAGTGTCACTCATCCATTGCCTATCACACATACATGTACCCACTGCTTCATCTATTTCATTTGAACCCGAAACCCACAAAACCCAAATTCTCCCATCCCTTGCTGGGTCAATTAAGGGCTCCTGAGAATGACTGAGGAAGAGTGAGGGACTGAGAGAGGCTGTGGGAGGTGGCAGGACCGCCATGGATGGTGGAGGAACTGTAAACCCAAAACCCCCTTATTAAATTCAAATTCAAATTTTTGGTTTGGACGTTGGGGGCTGTTTCTAACGATTGGGTTCTGTTTTGGTGGATGTACGAAGTCATTTGGGACTGGAATCGAAGGCGGAGAACGACAGAGCAGTTCAGGCAGGGAACTGGAAAACTGGGCCATGAAGATCAAATTGAACAGGTAGTTTCTGGGCTCTTTTTGTAGGTTTTGATAGCATAGATCGATTAGGGTTGATTGGACTATCATGCTGGAAGAAAATGGCTTCGAAAATGGTGGTCGAAAATGGAAGAACGGACCGGGTTGGGCCCGTGGGTCTACGTGACCCGGTTGCAAGGAATCGGGTTGACCCGGTTGCAAGGAACCGGGTTGACCTAGATAGAGGATAGGGATGATGACATCATCAGATGACGTCATTATGTCAGGTCTGAGACACGTGTTAAATGTTAGATGTCAGTGATGACATCACTGCTGACGTCAATGATAACGTGAGCGTTGACTACTGATGTCAGCATTGACTTTTGACTAGCCACCTTTGACCCGTACGTGGGGACGCGCGGGCACGTATTTTGAGGTGGGACTAGGACCATTTTAAAGCTTTTGATGATACGAATCCAATGGTAGGGGTTTCAAGTCAACTGGAGATCGTTAGGTTGGTTTAATTGAGGTTTAAAGCCTCGGGAAGTGTGTCTGGAACACATTCACTTTTCTGAGAATGTTAGGGGTTCTTGATTAGGACTTGTCTAAGTTGGTAGTAACCTTTCAGTATGTTTTGGACAGGTTCAGATGACCTGGAGAGGTCGGGTTAGCCCGGAGAGGCTTATGGTATGCGCATCGAAGCGCAGTATGGACGATCTATGAGTGGACTTTGTTTTATGAATATGATGCATGCATAAATGTTTTATATGTGTTTATGAACACGATTTTAGATTCCATGAGTGCATGTGATTTTAATATGAATTGTTTGGCATTTTCAGAGGAAAATGTGTTATTGCACGTAGTTCAAGATTTTTGTTTTATATGATGTTTGGGCTTCGACTGAATATACTACGTGCTTGTGTATTATGCGATTTTGAAGGTTTCACGGCGATGCATGAAACCGAGGAACTAATTAAAAATTTTTGAGGATTTCACGGAGATGCTTGAAATCGAGATTCGGGCACGAGTCCCAATTGAACGACCTTGACTTGATTGAAGTCAAGGGTGATTTTGAAAGTGTTTTGGAAATGAGAAATGGTTTTCATATTTGGAAATATCTTTCGGGCGTATGACCCAGTCGATTTGTGGTTTGACTTAGAGTATAGTCAAACGCGAGATAAGTCGGGCTATGATACAGTTATGAGTTTTACGAAAAATATTTTGGGCATGAGACCCAATTTTGGATTTGATAGGATTCGAGGAATCCTGGGATATGAAGTGTCGTTGGACACTGGATTTTGGGGCTATGACCCAATTGGGTGATATTTCGGGCTTGTGGCCCTATTGATGATTTACGGGTTAGAGTCCAGGACGATCGGGTTAGAGTTCCGGTCGATGATGACATTCAGGTCTGAGTCCCGGATGATGTGACACTCGCCTCCGGACTGCGGATGTGTTCCTTCTGGAGAGGTCACAATGAACTACCTGTTGTCGAGCAGCCGCTAGAGGCTCTAATACTAGAAAGAGGCTCGACTTCAGAGTGCCGATGTTATCTTCTGAGATCGATTTGTGGTGCGTCCATGATGATCTAGTGATTGTCGCGACGGGTGATGTGTTCACGACGACATGCTAGGATTTTGAGCGGTCATGAGCTATTTGCACATGTGCTAGGATTGGAATCGTGACTGACACTGAGATGAGGATGGGATGTGTTCCCACATGTTCTATGATTTGGACTATGACCCCGTACTTGTTTTCTATGATTCGGTTATTGGGCTGAGGCTTAGTACGTGTTTTCTAGTTTGGGCTGAGACCCTGTATGATTCGGTTTTGGGATGAGACCCTACTGAGGTAATGTCTTCGACTGAGAAGCATTTTTCACTATGTTTTGATTTGGGAAGCAATACGTCTTGCTTCTGAGAAAGTATTTGAAATAACTGTTTTATGATGCATGCATGCTTTTACGTGAAGGGTATAAATGTCTTTTCGATAAATGATTTTTTTAAATAGTTGTTTTGTCCACTCACAGCTTTTATGGTTTTAATACCTTTTAGGTTCATAGCGGATGTGGACTGTAATAGAGATCAAGACATCACATGCCACCACCGATCCTGGCGTACTCTGGCTAACCCCGAGCGGGTGACGATTTTATCCCTGGTCTGACACGCGGTGTTAGACAGAAGCAAGCATGTCCCACGGTAATACAGTGGTATTGGGACGGGTCCTATCAGATAGATCACCTACTTGCTCTGCGATCTTCGTGTCTCTCTCTCATGTTGTCCACTGATTTGGTGCGATAGCTTGTCTGTTGTCCAACTAGCTCACAGTCTTGTCTTCCATGGTTGCACAAAGTATGTGGAGATAGGCATTCATTTTATTCGTGAGTGCATCCAAGCCAAGCCTCTTCGTCTTTCTCGTGTCTCTTCAGGTGACCAACTTGCTGACGTGATGATGTATCCCTTGCACACTCATGTGTACACTTTCTTTCGTGATGATCTTCTGCGTTACTCCTCAAGCATCAGATTGCAGGCTTATGTTAGTGAAGGAGGTGCCAACATGGAAGTGCCAGCGTGCAGGTCATTAGAATCTCCAACTGAAGCCTAGGTAGTTAGGATTGTGCAACTACATAGTTTGTTAGAGGTTACATAACTAAGTTAGTTAGTAGTTAGTCCTGCTACTAGATATATATATATATATACTGAATGATGTACAATAGAAATGTTAACGTTAATGAGCAAAGGATCAATAAAGCTTGATTACTCATATTCTCCTTCTTGTTCTCTCTAGTTGCTTTCCCAAACACTTTATCTTGATCTTCGGTTATCTTAAAATTCCATGACTTAGAAGGTATGTTTTCAACAAAGAAAGAGCATTTTTTAAGAGCACTTCATGAACACATTCAAGAAGTTTTGTGAATTAGATAGAAGAAGAATAAATGTTGATTTGTTGATTTAAGTGAAAGCCCTGGAATCGATCATGAATGGTGGTTAACCAAATACCACGAGCAATGCTTTGATACCATGTATGCTATTTCAGAAACGATAAGTTTTTTAAAGGAGAAGAAGAATGAAGAGAGAAAGAGAAAAGTAGAGATCAAAGTCCGAGGAAAAGGATGAATCTGATTGATTTACTTGTTTGTTTACATCCCAATCTTAGCTACAATTTACTCTAACCTAAGCTTATATACTAATCTGTATTCCAACAGTAGTAGCTCGAAGGCTAAGAAACGCCTTTTAACTAATTAACTAACTTCCTTAACTAACATAACTGTTCTTTAACAAACTTTGACAGCTGTATAAAAACTGAATCACACACTCAATTATTGTGAGATGCACCAGATCATGAGTTGCAATGCAGCTACTGTTCATTGCGACATCAGATTATTGCTGCACTAGATCATGAGGTACACTACAACAACACTTCACTACTATACGTTTTCTATTCTTGGACTTGTGCTGCTAACATAAACTATGCATTAAATGAAAGAAAACTAATGGTGTTCTACAAACGTTACACTGTAATCAAGAAGAAGGAAGAAAAAGTGAGGGTTAGAATGAAGGAAGTCGAAGCACGAGAGAAGAAGAAGAGCATAGAGAGATTTCAAGCATGGGAACTATTTCATTTTCTTAACTTACACAGACTCTGTACACTTCACTTTTATATCGTGACCCTTTTCTAACAATCTAAACTCTAACGCCGCACCTGCTTTACTAGAAATTACAACAGATCATAACAAACCCTCTAACAGCTTCACAGCTGTAGCTCAATAGACATAACAACCTGCGAGCTGGAAATTCTCATAACTACTCAGCTGGTTTTAACCTAATCATTTCTAACATCTGCCCTCAAAATTGTGCTGGCTAGAAGACGTACGAGGTTGTCCCGAAAAAAGATAAACTTGGGGATGTGCAACACATGTGTCATAACATCAGAGAGATGATCATGCGAAGGAACATGAGCTAACCGAAAGGGACTTGGCTTGAACACGTTCCTTGATGAAGTGGACTTCAATCTCCACGTGCTTTGTTCGACCATGAAAAACGGGGTTGTGAGCCAGTTGAATCGCAGATAAACTATCACACCAAAGCAACGGTGACCAGGGAAGAGAAACACAAAGATCACACAAACTAGGTTATCCAATGAACTTCACACATGGTAATGGCAAGAGATCTATACTCAACTTCAGCTGAAGATTTAGAGATGGTGTTTTGCACCCCAGGAAATAAGGTTGCAGCCAAGAAAAACAATATGGCCTGAAGTGGATTGTCGAGTATTAGGTTCACCCCCCCCCCCCCCCCCCCCCCCCATCTGCAAGGGAAAATGCTTGAAGATGCAGTGGACCAGATGTGTATTGAATGCCAAAAGCAAGAGTTCCATTGATGTAACGAAGAATTCATCTTACGACAACCATGTGAACATCCGAAGGAGCATGCATGAACTGAAAAACAGTATTCACAACAAAGGTGATGTACGACCGAGTAAAAGTGAAATATTGCAACGCTCCAACAACACTCCGGTAGAAAGACGGATTGGAAAGGGGAACACCATCATTGAGTAATAGTTTTTTTATCAGGAACCATAGGAGTAGTGACCTAGCTACAATTGGACATGCCAACCTTGGCGAGCAAGTCAGATTCATACTTACGCTGATTCAGAAAGAGGCCATGCTCCTAATGACAGACCTCAACACCAAAGAAATAGGAGAGGACACCAAGGTCTTTCATGCAAACTCCTTGCCTAAGACAGTGACTAAACAGTTCATAGCAGTAGTGTTATTACCTGTGACAATGATGTCATCAACATACAGCAAGACAACAAGTAAGGTAGTACCCTGGTGAAGAGCAAACAAGGCTGAGTTTAAACTAGACTAGTCAAAGCCCAATTGGAGCATGTGGGTGGTAAATCGAGCATTCCTATCATGTGGAGCTTACTTAAAGTCGTAGAGAGATTTTTCAAGTTTGCAAACATTATGAGGGTGAGAGGAGTCAACAAAACCAAGTGGATGGTCCATATATACCTCCTCATACAGTAAACCATAGAGAAAGGCATTCTTAACGCCGAGTTGTTTTAGATTCCATCGAAATTGTGCTGCCAAAACAAGCACGAGCCGAACTGTAGTGTGCTTGACAACTAGACTAAAGGTTTCTTCATAATCGATCCAAGCTTCCTGCAAGTATCCCTTGGTAACCATTCGAGCTTTGTGGCGAGTTATGGAACCATTGACATGCCACTTACGTTTGAAGACCCACTTGCAACCAATAACATGGCGATGTAGAGGTAAAGGCACTAAATTCCAGGTATTATGGTGTTGAAGGGCAGCAATTTCATCTTTCATGGCATTATGCCACTCTAGAATACATAAAGTCTGCTTGTAATGAACAGGTTCAACCATGGGACTAAACAGGTGGTCGGTTGCGTGAAGGGCAAGAAACCCTTTCCTAGAAGGCTTGAAAATGCCATTTTTCGACCGTGTCACCATGGAATGAGAGGGAAGAGCCAATGGAGGCTGAGAAGAGATCTCATGAATTGGAAGAGGTTCTATGGTAGCAGGAGGAGAAATAGGAGCATCATGATGTGAAGAAGCTGGAGAAGCTAGTTGTGGAACATCAGGTGTGATTGGGGAAGATAATGCTAGATTCACTGCAGGATAAGACTGGGACGACTAATCATGCACAAGAAGAGTGATTGAATTCCCTAAGATGACTAAGGAGGAAGTAGGAGTGGATAACCTGCCAATCGAAGTATTCACAGTAAATAATATAGTACAACTACTAGGTTGGTTCTGATCAGACAAAGATAATGATGCATGTAACGACCTGTCCCGAATATCGGGATTAAATATTAATTAATTATGGCTTCGAATGACTAATCTGGGATTAGTTAAGTGAAATCGGACGAAATGTGCAAAATGACCTTTTTGCCCCTAGGCATGGGTAAAATATCGACTTTTAGTTTGGGCGGTCAAATGACGTAGTTCAGGACGTCACGAGTTCATAGACAGGTGGCACGTCCGATTCTGACATTCGAGGAAGAAGTTATGACGTTCGGAAGTCGAGGGGTATTTTGGTAATTTTGTTGAAAAGGGGCAAGTGATCAATGATTGTGGAACCTTGGATGAGGCCCCTAAATTGTGGATCATGTTTCCCTCTAATTCATTTTTAATTATCCATTATCACCCTTAATCATCATTCATTCTTCATTATCAATCATCTTCATCTCTTCATTTATTTTCTTCAAAACTATATACCTCAATCCTACAAAAACACCTCTCAATCATCATCCATTACTTATGACCCATGAATGAAAGTTGGAGAGGATGTTGAGACGAACCCAATGGTGACCACGGTAAGGACCGTCATGCACGGTGGCTGACATTTTGGAAGGTAAACCGTGGAATTCAAATTTTGGGTTTTTGATTTTGATGGTGTTGTTTGATTCTAAGCTTAGGATGATGTTCTTTTGAGCTCTCATGAGCTTGTAGGTGCAATTTGGGACGGATTTGGACGTTGGAGGTGGCCGGAATGATGATTGGAATTCTGGCCGAAACTTTGAATGGCCATAACTTAAAATCCAGGTACTTTCAGAAATTTCTGGGTTGATATTTGGAATCTTTGGCTCGAGTAGATGGATTTACATAGGTAGAACGTCGAATTTGGTTGAGAAACGAGTGAGATATCGAAGTTCGAAGTTTGGGGCATCAATGGAGTTTTCCGGCGAGAAATTCTGGCGAGTCGCCGCCGAGTTGACTCGTTGACGTTGATCCCTTGACTTTTGACTGTTGACTTACTGTTCATGATGACGTCAGCATTGACTTTTTGGTCAACGTTTGACTAGAACTTTGACCCGCTCGTGGGGGCGCGTGGAAGCGTATTTTTAGGTGGGACCAGAACCATTTTAAAGATTTCGACGATCTGGATCCAATGGCGGCAGTTCAGGTCAGGTCGATTGGAGGTCATTAAGTTGGTTAAATCGAGATTTTCACCTCGGGAAACGTGTAGGGGACACGATGACTTTTCTGGGAAAGTTTAGGGTTGTTAATATGGACTTGTATAGGTTAGTAGTAACCTTTGGGTGTGATTTGGACAGGTTTGGAAGTCCCAGTGATAGTGGTGTGGCCCGGGAAGGCCTATGGCGCGCGTATCGAGGCGCAGTGTTGGACGGTCTGTGAGTGGACTTTGGTTTTATAAATACTATGCACGCCTAACGGTTTTATATATTTTATATACGTGATTTCCATGATGATGGTTGTGATTATTGATTTTGCGTATGTTGCACGTATTTGGAGATGTTTTCCGTATTTCACGTATATTGAGACTGACGGTTTTATTGTGCTTTTACGTGCTTGTGGTTTCATGGATAATGTGATGAAATGGTTTTGAAATTGGAAAGATGAACTCGGGCATGAGTCCCAATTGTTTTGGAAACCTCGGACTTTGAGTCCATTTGAGTTACGAAATCGGGCCCGGTGCCTAGTTGCTTGATGAAATCGGGCTAGGAACCCAGTTGTTTACGAAATTGGGCTGAGACCCATTTGAGTTATATTATCAGGCCAGGGGCCTAGTTGATTTACGAAATTGGGCCAGGGCCCCAGTTGATTTACAAATTCGGGCCGTGGGCCCAATGGTTTACAGAATCGGGCATGAGGCCCAGTTGAGTTATAAATATGATTTGGGGTCTGGGACCCTATGTTTTATAAATGTGATTTCGGGTCTAGGACCCTATGTTTCATAAACGTGATTTCGGGTCGGGGGACCCTAAATGGAATTGTGATGTTTTATGGAGATTTCGGCCAGGGCCCATTGAAATGTTGTGAAATGATTTGATAAAACTGTTTTCCATATACCATCTTTATACGAGGATATGTGATGGTCTCCTCCAGGTGTCTGGGACACTGAGGAAGTCACGGTTGCATTGCATGCGAGGGGTCATTGTACGGAGCTACCGGACCGTATAGTGACTTAGGAGCAGGATTGCTATGATTAGATGTCTGGGACATCAGACATCTGAGATGTAAGAGATATGGACCCGGAGAGACCCCGGGTAGCATGCGTTGCTTATTACCGTGAGATATGACATATGGCACGTCGAGCGTCTGGGACGCTATGCACCTGGGATGCCGGAGATGGTAATGTGGTAAATATGGACTATTGGATCTATGAAATGGTTTTTCGGTTGGATTTGTATTTATGGATTTGGGCAGTGGCCTACTTGGTTTTGTATTTACGGATTTGGTATTCTACAGTTTTGGGCTGAGTTCCCACACTTGGTTTTGAGTTATGGTTTTTGGGCTAAGGTCCTAATGGCTGTTTGAGTAAATATTTTGATTACTGGTTTTCGAGGAATGCATACGTTTTAATGAAGGGCATAAATGTCTTTGTGAAATGTGTTTTATGAACTTAATTATTTTCATCCACTCACATCTTTTAATTGTTTTTAATGTCCTTCAGGTTGATCACGGATGCGACTGCAGCAAAGACTGGGACATTGCATGTCTCCTCCATCGATCATTGCGCACTCTGGAAGCCCCGAATGGGCAGTGGCATCAGGTTATCCCTTGTTTGACACTTCGTGTCAGACGGGAGCATGACACATTCCACAGTAATCCTGGGGGGATTGGGATGGGTCGTGTCAATGCATATGTAGTGTTTGAATGAGATTGAGAAGTTAGAAAAGGAAACATTGTTTCATCAAAGATAACATGTCTGGATATAAAGGTTTGATGAGTAGGATGTGATAACACAAATAACCTTTGTAATCAGTGGTGTACCCTACAAACACACATTGGAAAGTTCGAGGCTCCAGCTTATGCTTACTGTATGGTCGAAGATATGGATAACAGGTACAACCAAACGTTTTCAGAGATAACAAGGAAGGACAAGTTCCAAATAACATAAGGAAAAGATATTTCATATGTAGAATAGTAATTGGCATGCCATTGATGAGGTACTTAGCAGTGGAACATGCCTGAAACCAAAACTTGGAGGCCATAGAAGCAATTTGAAGAAGTGTAATAGTAGTTTCAATTAAGTGCGTGTGTTTTCTCTTTGCAAGACCGTTTTGCTGGGTGTGTGAGGACATGATTTGTGATGAATGATACCCTTAGAGGCAAAGTAGTCAACCATTGCATTGTTCACATATTCACCCCCTCTATTGCTTTGGAAAATTTTAACAAACAGCTCAAAGAAGTTCTGAACATAAGTGTAAAACTTAACAAAGAGAGGATACACATCATATTTCTTTATTAAAGGATAGATCCAATAAAATCTAGTACAATCATCAATGAACACTACATAGTACTTGTAGCCAAGTATTGAAGGACAAGGACTATCATCAATGAAAACTACATAGTACTTGTAGCCAAATATTGAAGGACAAGGACTAGGTCCCCAGACATCAGAATGAATCTTAAAGAAAGGCATAGACGCTCTATGTTCAGAAACTGAAAAAGGGAAGTTTTGATACTTTTCCTTGAAGACAAGGCTGACAAACATGAGAAATGGAATCATGAGAACCTGAAATTTGAGCCTGATTGAGCATGGTGGAAAAGATTGGATTAGATGGATGTCCCAATCTGTGATGCCAGAGGGAATGTGGCACCTTTTGACCAACATGAGTAGCAATGGAGTGTGACAGAGATGACGAAGCATGGCTCAAAGACATGGGAAGTGGATAGAGACCTGCAACACTTGGAGGTTTGTATAGTGGTCTCCTCATTTGGTCTTGAATTTGAAGAGATGAAGCATCAAATAACATCTGACACTTATTATGTAAGGAAAATTTATGGACAGATAGCAGATTGTGAACAAGTTTTGGCATGTGATAGTCATTTGGTAATTGGAAAACATGATCAGGTATGGCAAAAGTCATAGAACCAACACTAGTAATTGGGAGAATAGCATCATTGCCTATTGAGATACCTGTCTTGGTAGTAGACAGTGTGGTTTGAAGTTAAGTGGAATCAATCACCATGTGATTTGTTGCACCCGTATCGGCTAACCATGACACGACCATCCCAATCCCCCCGGGATTACCATGGAATGTGTCATGCTCCCGTCTGACAAGAGGTGTCAGACAAGGGATAACCTGTTGCCATTGCCCAACCGGGCTTCCAGAGTGCGTAAGGATCGATGGAGGAGGTGTGCGATGCTCAAGTCTCTGCTGCAGTCGCATCCGGAATCAACCTGAAGGGCATTAAAAACAAAAGCTGTGAGTGGACGAAAATAAACAAGTCTGTTTAAAACATTTATAAGACATTTATGCCCCTCAGTAAAATCATATGCATGCACCATCATTTAAAATCATATATCATATAATATGAACCATAAACATAATTTTAGCCACTGCACCATACACTCCAATCCGACATCCCTGATGTCTGACGTCCCTGACGTCAATAAGGTCACAATCACAAGGCTACGCGTGCCACTCGGGTCTCAATTTCCGAGTTCAATCCCCGAACCCCGTTCGGGTACAACATCCCCGATGCTTAGCGTCATAGACGCTGGACGTTCTAGACGTCCGTGACCTCTCCGGGGTACCTCATCCGGAGGAGACAGTATCATATGGAAGGATCTATACAGTGCAGTACCAAATACATTTTATTGATATCCACATGAAAAACATATATGTATGCATAGGTAAAATCCGAACCGATCGTTACGTTTCATCAAACGGGTCTCATGCCCAAATACCGTGAAACGTGCCATAACCGAAATATCATCAAAACCATTTATTGATTCCAGCATGTGAACATATATAAAATGTAAACCGGAAAACATTTATTCAATTCCATGTTAGGGTCCCCGACCCGCAATCACATGTAGAAATCAACTGGGCCCCTGGCCCGATTTCACAAGTTAACTGGGCCCCTGGCCCGATCCACAAGTTAACTGGGCCCCTGGCCCGATCCACAAGTTAACTGGGCCCCTGGCCCGATTTCATAAATCAACTGGGCCCCTGGCCCGATTTTACTTTATCAGATCCGTAACCGTTTCATGAAATCATATCCAACCACATTTTTGGAAATCAGTGCAAATCCAAAAAACCTCGATTTACGTGCAAACACGTAAATCACCTCGAAATGCGTGAAATCATTTAAATTCAATGATATCCAAAGTAAAGCATTTAATCATAATTATAACAATCATGAAACAATTATGCAGGCATCGAATTTATAAAACCAATGTCCACTCACAGACCGTTTAACCGAGCGCCTCGATACGCGTGCCATAGGCCTTCTCGGGCCACACCAGTATCACCGGGACTTCCAATCCTGTCCAAATCACATTAGAGGATTACTAACCTCATCATTAACATCCTATTCAAGTCCCGTAATTTTTCCAAATTTTTAAGTATTTTTAAACTGGATTTAAAACCTTCGGACATCCCGAACAATGTCGGGACGGTGTCCGATCGACACGAAACCAATCCCAAAATGTTCGTTACATTGCATAGATTAAAAGTCATGTTGACCTCACCTTGAGATTCGTGCCCACGCGCCGTCACGCGCCGCCGTGAGTGGCTGCGCGTGAAAGCCACGTGCCTGCTACAGTGACTGCTACAGTCACCACCTTCACCCGAATGACTGGTAAACGGGTCTGATTACCTGCGATCTGACCCGGTTCAAACTCACCCAATTCGACATCAATTTAATCCAATCTTTCAACTGATCCCTTGTAATCAATCACCATTTAAGTTCTGTAAATCGAATTACACAAATTAGGGTATATATCTCCACGACTCACGATCGATCCTCGACGGGTTTTCAATTCGGGTTTCACGATATCGTCCCTGGTTTCCAAATTAATTCATTCAGTTAGCATCGTGAGAGTGTAAGGGAAATTTCTACAAGATCAATTTGAGAATTACTTACCTCTAACCCATTGAACCCAAGCTCGATTTTGAGCTGCCATGGAAGCTCAGTTCTTCCTCAATCCGACACGGTTTCTCTTCGTTCTTGCTGCAAAGCTGATCGTTTTGATCCCAGAAGTCGAATTGAATCATCAATTTCGATCCTCACTGCTCATAATTACCATTTCGAAATTTCCTCCCAAAAATTAAATTTCCGAATTCTCTGTCTCCCTCACACAACCAAATGCCTGTGCCTTCCCTCAGCCAATACCTTCCCCAAAACACTCAAATTCCATATGTGCAATCAATTTTGGAAGGAAAATTGACAATGGCCATAATCCAATCCTTGCACCTCTGTTTTGCTTGTTCATGGATGAGGGAGTGAGGACTGATCAGAAATAGAAGGGAGAGATGAGATGGACGGCTGTGATGCAATCTGGGGAGTGAGATGGATGGCTCAGATTTAAGCAGAGATTTAATTCCTAAATAATTCTATAGTGGGAACTTTAGCATATAAATTATGATTAGTGGAACAAGATCCAATCTAGCAGTCGGATGAGTGACACTTGTCACTCATCCAAGTGTCCTCCAACAACCATTTCAGAATAAAATAATCAACACAGTTACCGAGACGTAACTTCCCCGATTTCACGATTCAGACCATAACTTCCTCGTACGAAGTCCGATTTCGGCGTGCCGCCTGTCAATGGATTCATATCGACCTGCTCTACATAATGGTCCTTGGCCCACGGCCATCGGACATCCCGGTCAAAAAGTCAACATTTCCCCTTATTTCGTCCAAATTACCAAAATGCCCTTAAACTTCCGTACATCATAACTTTCCCCACGGACATCGGAATCGAATGTGCCACCTGTCTATGAACTCGTGACGTCCCGAACTACGTCATGGTTATCGGTCAAAGTCCATTTGACCATCCGAATTAAAAGTCAACGTTTTGCCCACGCCGAGGGGCAAAACGGTTATTTTGCACAATTCGTCCGAAATCACCCAACTAATCCCAGATTAGTAAATCATAATTAAATATTATTAAATCCCGATATTCGGGGTGGGTTGTTACAAACCAAATGCTTGGATCATTGTATTCATAATTGGCAGCTGCTGCATAGGCTTGTGGTGGTGTACCAGACTTAGCAGTGATGCACTCTAAGGCTTCATGACCTGGTGACTTGCAGAGTTGGCAAATTGGAGAAGGTAAGGAACCTAGGACACCAGAACCAAGATGATGAACAAAAAGAAAGACGCGTGCTGGTTGTATATGTTGCGAACTGAAAGCAGTATAGCCTCCTGGTGACATAACTTGAGGCTAATAGGAATTGCCAGTATAGCCTCTTGGTGACATAGCTTGGGACTGATAGGAATTACCAATGTAGCCTTCTGGTGATTGATTACCAGTGTAGCCTCCTGGTGACATAGCTTGAGACTGATAAGAATTCCCATCTTGTTGTGGATATCCATAATTATAGCTTCCACCACCTTGACTAGTGCATCCTTAATTGTTCCATTTTTTATTGTGCCACCCTGGATTGTTCCACTCGTGGTGGTTCCAACCTTGGTTCCAACATTGGTTGTTCCAACACCCATGGCCTCGATGACCTCGATAACCTCCATTACTTCATCTACCACGACCACGATTATTATGTCGTCCCCCATGCCAATTAGAGTCATTTCAGCCAGAAGAATTTGGATTGTTCCAAGAAGATTGATTAAAGGCACCAGACTGTTGTTGACTAAAGTGAACCTGAGGTGTCTCACCTTCCTCGGTGGCAACCATAGCGGTAAAAGCTAAAGTTTGTGTAGAAAAATGACTTGCTGCCTTAATAAGATCTGCTTCTTTCGCTAGGAGAAGTGTCTGAAGCTCAGAGACAATAAGCGAGATAGGCCGTGCACGTATGTGAGACTTGAAAGGAAAGTACTCAGTCGGCAAGCCATTAAGGGTGATCAGAATCACATCTTTTTCGGATACAACAATTCCAGTGCTAGCCAATCGCTGTCTAGCAGCTTTGATTCGACCAAGATAAGTCGCAAATGAATCAGAATCCTTCTATATGGTCTGAAGATTATTCTTCAGCTGCATCAAGTTAGCTTCACACAATGACGCAAACCTTTCTTGTAAGGTAAGCCACGCCTCTCGAGTCGTTTCATAGTTGATGATCTCAGTAAATGCATCATCCAAGATAACAACAATTAGTAGATTAAGAAGTTCTACATCCATGTCAATCCAAGTTTGATAGGATGCAACATCTGGTGTGGGACACGCCTTTGAACCATCTAGATAACAAAAGAGATGAAAACCTCTCAAGAAATGCTGGATCCTAACACTCCAAGACATATAGTTCGTATCATCCAATTTCATGGACATGAATTCCATCACATGCTTAAGAAGATCCATAGAAGGTGCCATTGAACAAGAAATCGGGAGCAGTGAACTATGATTCACGAGGAAAACAAGAAAGAAATTGATACTACGAGATTTCAAGAGAAGAGAAGATGGAGATTGAAGATCGAGATCTAAGGAGTAAACGAAGATCAAAAATCAAGAACAGAGAGTTGAGGAAAGACCAGTTCAAAGAGAATGTCGCAGCTCTCTTCACAGGAAACACGTAATACACCAGGATATCAAGCGATGAGCATTAAATGATTTGATACCATCAAATAAAACTAATGGTATTCTACAAAAGTTACACTGAAATCAAGAAGAAGGAAGAAAAAGTGAGGGTTAGAGTGAAGGAAGTCGAAGCACGAGAGAAGAAGAAGAGCAGAGAGAGATTTCAAGCATGGGAACTATTTCATTTTCTTAACTTACACAGACTCTATACACTACACTTTTATATCGTGACCCTTCTCTAACAATCTAAACTCTAATGCCACACCTGCTTTACTAGCAATTACAACAGATCGTAACAAACCCTCTAACAGCTTCACACCTGTAGCTCGATGGACATAACAATCTGTCAGCTGGATATTCTCATAACTACTCAGCTGGTTTTAACCTAATCATTTCTAACATTAAATGCGATTAATTAATTAATGTGCAACCTAGAGGTTTGAGAATCTTAATCTAGAAATTAAGGAATTCGAGCTGAGAATATTTAACACATGCATATATAAAGTTAGACGATCGATCAGCTTTTTGTAGTCAATCTTTAAGGACCAATAGGCATGAACTAAAAGATTCACATTTTATATGCATGTTTTGTTTGCATGCACACTTTTTCTCCAAGAGCCTATATATTTTCAAGCAAGGATCAATTTTCAGGATATGTTCTTAACCAACGACTATAATGCAGATGATGAGAGTTCAGTACAGGGCATTATCAACAATAACCAGTTTGGACCAGCTATTTGTCGTCGGAATTAAGAAAATATAGTTTTATCAAATAATTTGACACATATAGTAAGCATATATATATATATATGCTTACAAAATTAAAATAAAGTATAGATTCATAACATGTTGAAATAATTATATGCTTCGTGGTAGGGTTATATTGGTCCTAGGTAAAACCTGCTACGTACACACTCCTGCCCCAAAGTGCTCGATGTATCAGGAACATATAAAATTGCAAAGCATTGAATATCTGATTTTTGAGAACCAAATTTAACTATCCAACCAATTCTACTATATCCCAAGAGCCAAAGATATATGTTTGGACCACATTGTCAAGGGATATGTGTTCTTTTTTGTAACACATTTCCTCCGAAAGTGACTGAGATATCCCTGATATCCCGTTGCATGTCTCCCAAGTCCTGATCGTGGATTGTGATTTGGGCAGCTAAACTTTTGTTAGGCAGGTGGCTTCGATGAAAGTAACAACAAAAAGCTAGCCAGCTCTCTAAAGTCCAATAAGCCGCCATGGCTTTCGGTAATGGAGATGATTTTGGGTTGTGATTCAGTGCTGCGTGAGTGCATGGTGCATATTTAATTAGAGGAAGTGGTGAGGGGAAGGGGTCACACAGCTAAATTGTACGATGTTCTCCAACTATCTTTATACAAGGTATCAAACTTTCTAATTTTCCGCAAAGATAGGACCGGGCCTCATGGGATCCACTCTCTTTTTGTTTTTCTAGCTTTTTGTCAACATCATGTTGAAATTTTTTAACACACATTCTGCTATACTCTTTAATTTTCCCATCAATATATATATATATATATGATATAACTAGTTGCATTTTATGTTTGGAAAAATTGCTTAACTCTATGAAAATTGGGTAATTGAAAGGGGAGGTGCAAACAATTTTTAAGTAGGCTGTGCTCAAGGTGATTTTGGGCGAACTCCACCTGTTGTGCTCTTCTACTTTTGAGTGTGCACAATGAACTAGATTTATAAATGTCAAATTAACATGTGCATATATATATATATATATATATATATATTATTGACTATATTATTTACGAGTGACGAAGGATACCCCTACTCTAGACGAACATGAAGATGAAGGGTGAGGTTGCATCCTCTTGTTCTTCATTTTTTTTTTCTAGATGATGGGTGAGTTTGGGTCGAAAAAACTTGGGTGGCTTTGATGAAGATGGGGATTTGGGTAAAAAAAAATTTAGCTGGCTTTGGTGAAGATGGGTGGGTTTGGATCAATGAACTTTAGAGTCATAGATTGTAAGGGTGGAGGGCGGTAACAAAATTGGAGAAGGAAAAAGATTTCATGTTCAATTTTAGCGACTAGGGGTTAGAAGGAGGGAGATGGAGAGGGAGGGAGAGAGTGGCTAGAACGGAAGAAACGTAACTGAAGAGAAACCGAGTTTTCCATGATTTTCAATTAGCTATCAGTTAGTTGCCATTTACATAATAATTGGTAACCATTTAGTTACCTAAATTTTTCTAGGTTTTCTTTCTTAGTTTCTAGGTTTCTAGGTTTTCTAGGTTTTCTTTCTGGGTTACTTGGTTTTTGGATTTCTATGGTTTCGTAGTTACTTACTGATTAGTTCTCACTTACACTAGTTAGTAACCACTTAGTCACATAACTATTTTTGAGTTTTCTAAATGAATATGAAGATGAAGATGAAGAGAGAATAAAAAAAAGAGGACGTAGAGGTAGAGGGAGAGGAAGAAGCTGAAGAGGAAAAGGACACAGCCTCCACTTTCATCTTCATCACAAATCTTCGTATTTTTCTTGTTAAAAAAAAAGAGAAAAAGAGAGAAAATTGGGAAATTGCAAATTAGTCATTAAAAAATATATATAGGTTTGGAAAACATTGTAACTAGCAAAAAATAATTACCACATATGGTTGAGTATGAGGCAAGTGGACTAAATATTTGTGCCAATTTCCCTTTTTTCTTCTACTTTTCAATTTTAAAAGGAACCCCCCTGGTTTTCAAATGTTAACAAAATAATAAGGATGTTTGTGTGAGTTCAAATTATCATGATCGTCATTATCAATATCAACAACTTTAAAAATGATGTTGTTAAATGTGCCAGATTCAGAATTTAACGTATACTCATTTAAAGGTTGTTTAGAATCGTAGATATACCAAGATACTATCCATAACTGATGAGTAATTTATACTCATTTAAATTTGTGCATGTCCATATATATAAATATAGATAAAACGAATGAGTACCCAGGTCCTGGTTATTTATAAACATCCCTACCTCTTACTACACAATAGGCAACTACACACTCCTCTTGGAAATCCGACCATACTTGAAATGAGGGCAATTATCCACTCTTCTTTGCCATCCGTGACACGACCCATCCCAATCCCCCGGGATTAACGTCGAATGTGCCATGCTCCCGTCTGACACGGACAAGGGATAATACATATCTCAGTTCATACAGAGCTCCTAGAGCGCGCCAGGAACGGTGGAAGAGTGTGATGTCTCGGTCTCTACTACAACCCGCATCCGTGATCAACCTGAAGGACATTAAAACCATTAAGAACTGTGAGTGAACGAAAATCAATAAGTTTATAAAAATACATTTCATGAAGATATTTATACCCTTCACTAAAAGGTATGCATGCATCGAAAACCAGTAATCAAACATTTACTGAAATAAACCATTAGGGCCTTAGCCCAAAAACTGTAAATCCAAAACCAAGTGGGCCACCGCCCAAATCCAAAAACACAAATCCGACCGAAAAACAACTTCATAGATCCAATAATCCATAGTTACCACATAACCATCCTCGGCATCCCATATGCCTAACGTCTCAGACGTCATATCTCGCGGTAATAAGCAACGCGTGTTACCTGGGGTCTCTCCGGGTCAATATCTCTGACAACCCAGATGTCTGACGTCTCAGACGTATAATCATAGCAATCTTGCTCCTGAGTCACTATACGGTCCGGTGGCTCCGTATAATGACCCCTCGCAGGCAATGCACCATGACTTCCCCAGTGTCCCAGACACCTGGAGGAGACCATCACATATCCTCGTATCAAGATGGTATATGGAAAACAGTTTTACAAAGCCATTTCAAAACATCTCAAAGGACCCTGCCCGAAATTTCAATAAAACATCAAAAATCCATTTAGGGTCTCCGACCCGAAATCACATTTATGAAACATAGGGTCCCATACCCGAAATCACATTTATAAAATCCAACTGGGCCTCATGCCCGATTTTGGAAACCATTGGGCCCCCGACCCGATCACGTAGCTCAAAAGGGTCTCAGCCCGATTTCGTAAACCAACTGGGCTCCTGACCCGATCACATAATTCAAATGGGTCTCATGCCCGAATTGATCTTTCCAAAACCAAAACTATGTCACATAACCATTATTGAATTCACAATCACATAGCAGTAGTATAAACTTGTAAACCTCGAAATACGTGTAAATACAGGATTACCTCAAAATACGTGCAATCATGTAAACCACATGTGCCATAATCATCATCATAGAAATCACGTATGTAAAACATATAAAATAGTTATGCATGCGTCACAGTTTAGAAAATGAAGTCCACTAACAGGCCGTCCTACGCTGCCACCTCGATACGCGTGTCATAAGCCTCCCCGGGCTAAATCACCATCTCCGGAACTTCCAGATCTGCCCAAATCTTACCCGAAGGTCACTAATGATCTATTTAAGTCCATAGGATAAAACCCCAAAAACTCCCGAAAAAGTCAACGTGTCCCGGACACGATTCCCGAGGTGAAAAACCTCAATTTGACCAACCTAACGATCTCTAATCGACCCGAAACCACCACCATTAGATCTGGATCGTCGAAACCTTTAAAATGACACTAGGCTCACCTCAAAATTTGAGCCCACGCATGTAGTCAACGCAAAAGTCAACATTGAAAAAAGTCAACGGGTCAAAGTCAATGGGTCAAACTCAATGGGTCAAAGTCAGCGAGTCAACTCACCAGTCAACAAGTCATCTCGCCGGCTACAGAGTCAACTTGCCGGCCACTCACCGGAATTTCTTGCTGGAAAACTCCATTGATGCCCCAAACTTCAAACTTCGATATCTCACTCGTTTCTCAGCCAAATTCGACGTTCTACTTATGTAAATCCATCATTTCTCGTCGACGACGTTCTCTCCGGTTATCATTGCGGACACCTCCGACGTCCAAATTAGTCCCAAACTGCACCTACAAGCTCGTGAGAGCTCAAGGAACATCATCCTAATCTTAGAATCGATCAACAACCATCAAAATCAAAAACCCAAATTTGAATCCCATGGTTTACCTTTCGAAATTCCGGCCACCGCGCACGACGGTTCTTCCCGTGGTCATCATTGGGTTCGTCTCCACATCCTTTCCAACTTTCATTAACGGATCACAAGCAATGGATGATGATTGAGAGGAGGTTAGGGTGCACAGTTGTGATGGAGGAAAATGATGAAGATGAGTACACGGGAGGGAGAGAGAGAGAAAATGAGTGAAAAAAATAAAAATGTTAAAATAAAAATCTCCCAATAAACATATATCCCTTTTTTAAGGAAAATGACCAATGAGATGAGTGACACTTGTTACTCATCCAAGGGCCTCACATTAATTAATTAACAAATCGAATTTAATTATTAATTAATTCAAATTCTGAGACGTTAATTAAATGGATTTCGATCCCGTGAACATAACTTCCCTGTTCGACGTCCGATTTCGACGTGCCACATGTCTACAGACTCGTGACGTCCTGATCTACGTCACGGTCATCGGTCCTCGCATGTTTGACTCTCCGAGTCAAAAGTCAACATTTTGCCCAATTCTAGGGTTAAAAGGGTCATTTTACACCGTTCGTCCGATTTCTCTCAACTAATCCGCAATTAGTCATACTAAATCCATAATTAATTAATATTTAATCCTGATATTCGGGACGGATTGTTACAATCCGGTCATATACACTTCAAATAAGGGTGGCTTCCCTCTCTTCTTGGCTATCCCTCCACATCTTTGGAATGAGTGTGGTCAGCTTCTTGAACAACATCTTGGAAACCAGCTTTATGGCCATTTCTTTGCCAACATTATTGATGGTTTTGTAAATAAGTAGATTCTACATACATAGATGACTTTAATTTCAATTAAACAAGTGGTTAGTAAATGATGTTTAAATAATATGTACTGCAAAACTAGGTCGAATATAAATTCAATGTTTGAATTAGACACAAACAAAAAAAATCTGAACTTGGCTCACCAAAGTGTAACGGGACCAACAATCATGATAAAGGTGAAAGGTTTTTGCACTTCCAGAATAGTCAAAGGCTTGTATCTTTAGCCTATTTGAGTGTATGCCTTCTCACTTGGGCCTCTACAGTCACAACCTCTCACTCTCAATAATTTAAACAAAAATTAAATAAAACATTGGTCTGGTCATTGTATAGATGAAGACCCAAATTTATATTTATATCTGCATACTAAAAGGGAAGCAGGAATTCACTATTTATGGACAATGAATTTCCTTAAATGCCCTTTCAATTTGTGTAGTGTTTGTTTTGTTATACAGTAAAGGGACGCATGTACCCCTGCTCTTTCTTCTTGTTTAACTCCTCAATTTCTCTTCTGATAAAAAAAAACTCCGCAATTTCTCCTCCTCAAATTCTTTGTGTTTCGTTCTCTCCAATGTGTATCTTCCTCTCTTCGTTGTTCACACTAGTACGACATCCTTTTTGCGCTGCTTACACAGGTGCGACATCCTTTTTTGCGCTGCTTACACTGGTGCGGTGTAAGAATCACCTTTTCCTTTATCCTTATGTTTTCATAGAACGACTGCTGCCTCCTGCATTTTATATCGTTACCCAACAATAGCAAAAAGCCAAACTAGTTTATGATTCGGCAGAAAACATTTGTAGTTTAGGGATTATATATATGTGTAACCATTAGACACAAGAGGCTCATGAATGAAAACCCCTATTTACAGTTTTGTCTCATTCCTTTCTTTTTTCCTGCATTCTGTCATCCTTAACCCAGCATCCCACCACTGGTATCAGGCATCCCACCATGGGATCTCGTGATGCAAGCCTTATACCCACCTCAGTCCCGCCCACCACTACCATCTCTAGCTCCACCGCCCACCTCCTAGAACCGCTGCTCACCTTGGTCTCCTGCCCACCAGAAACTTCTGCGCACCTGTTTGAGATCCAAAAAACACTCCATATTCTTACAGAGCATCAAATCCATAATCAACACTTCCAAAAATCAGTCATGGATGAATTTCGAGCTTTACGAACCAGCCATTACCCCTTCGCCCCCCCTCCTCATTTACATTTCAAAGCCCTCTCTTTACCCAGGCAACCCATCCATGCCCCTTGTCCAATATGTCCTCGTATGTCCTCGCCACCGTGGACCGTAACTCCCTGTCCTTCTCCCCACCTGTTTACACTACCCTTGGTCCTTCAACGGTTCGTTCCCCCCCTCCATTCAGGCCACTATTCCTCTCTACCTCTGCCCACCTTTCATTCCCATTCCTGGCTCCACAATACCCTCATGCACCATCACACCTTTACTCATCTCTTCCTCTATTCATCACACCACCCAACACCTCCCATCCCCAACTCAGGCTCCATTTAAACCATTAAAATTCGACCTACCTCGATTTTCCTATGACGACCCGCTCTCTTGGGTAGCCATGGTTGAGAATCTTTTTGAATATTACGACATTCCCAACCACCAGAAAGTGCTCGTCACGTCTGTTCATCTCAGTGGCGATGCTACCCTTTGGTTGCATTGGTTTGATTCTAAATACCAACATGATTCCTGGTCAACCTTTGTCGACCTCCTACTTAAGCATTTTGGGCCCCGGAACAACCCCCTAGACCTGGAATTTTCCCTTACCCACCTTGAACAGAAAGGCCCAGTCGAAGCCTACACCTCCCAGCTTCTCAAAATTTTCTTGTAGGGCTTCGAATTGGTCCGACTCCCAGCTCAAGGGTGCCTTTGTTGGTGGCTTGCAAGAGTACATCTGCACTAATGTGAAAATCCTCCACTCTGAGTCCCTTGATTGTGCCATTAAGTTCACCCACATTTTTGAAGAGTGCCATAACCGAAAGCGCCTATCCCGACCTTCCTTTTTTCGCTCAACCCAAGCTCCCGTATTTGTTCCCAAATCCTTCCCTCCTCGGCCATCCTCCTCCATTCCTACTATGACCGTCCCCGTTCAACGCTTAACCCCTTTGTAAATGCAAGAGCGCCGCACAAAAGGGCTCTGTTTCAACTACGACGAGCAGTACCGCCCCAGCCACACCTGTGTCAAGCCAAAGTTTTTCATGCTTTAGGGTTACACTGAGGAGGAAGTCGAACCCACTCCCCTTGAGCCTGTCCAGGATGACACCCACGAGACCACACCACCAGATACCCCATTCACTATCCACTGCTTAACCCCAGCTTACCATCCCAAAACGATGTGTTTCACGGGTACCTTGGGTTCTACCCTAGTCCACATCTTTGTCGACTGTGGTGCCTGTTTTAACTTCATTCACCCCTTCCTGCCAACCACCACTACACCTCACCACCGCTAGCGGGGAAACTATGACTACCTATGGCTTTCTTCCCTAAGTTCCCTTCAAAATCCAAACCTCTCCCTTTTTATCGATTTTCACATCCTCCCAATGGCCAGCTGTGATCTCCAGTTAGGTGTCATTTGGCTCCAAACCTTGGGTAACATCACTTGGAACTTCAAAGCCCAAACCATGGCGTTCGATCATGCTGTCCAGTCCCAATACGTGCTCTGTACCCCTATCCCTGTTCCGTCCCTAATTTCCCGAGACCAGATGACCACTCTCCTTCACACCAACCCCATTACTTTTCTCTCTTAGATTACCCCAACGTCCCCACCTATTCCACCAGACCAGAATGAGCTTCCTGCCCTCGCTGAGCTCCTGACTCAGTACTCGGACTTTTCCAATCCTCCTAGTGGCTTTCCCCCACCTCGCCTACAAGACCACCACATTCCTATCATCCAAGATACCCCTCCCATTTCGGTCCGGCCTTACCAATATCCACACTTTCAAAAAACTGAAATTGAAAACGTCATACAGGAAATGCTTTTCACATCACTCATTCAACCCAGCTCCAGCCCCTACTCTTCACCAGTGATTTTAGTGAAAAATAAGGATGGTTCATGGCGTCTCTGCGTGGACTACAGAGCCTTTAACGCCGCCACCGTCAAAGACCACTACCCGATCCCTCTCATGGATGAACTCATGGACAAGCTACATGGGGTTACCTTATTCACCAAACTGGACCTATGTTCCGGGTACCACCAAATCCGAATGTCCCTAGGCGACATACCCAAGACGGTCTTTCGCACCCACGATGGCCACTTTGAATTCCTGGTCATGCCTTTCGGCCTCTCAAATGCACACTCCACTTTCCAGTTCATCATGAACGTTATCTTTTGACCATTCCTTCGTCGCTTTTTCTTAGTATTCTTTGACGATATCCTCATCTATAGCCCTACTTGGGATACCCACCTCTAACACCTCCGCTTGGTCCTCACTACCTTGCGGGGGAACTCCCTTCATCTCAAACGTTCCAAGTGCTTCTTTACCCAGCCATTGGTCGAACACCTTGGACACATCATCTCTGCCCAAGGGGTTCAGGTCGACACTACCAAAATCGCCTTCATCCACACTTGGCCCCAACCAACAACACTGAAGGCCCTTCGCGGCTTCTTGGGTCTCGCAGGTTACTACCACAAGTTCATCCAGCATTTTGGCCTCATTGCCAGACTGTTATTCGACCATCTCAAGAAAGACTCCTTCGCCTGGACACAAGATGCTACCACCTCGTTCAAACGTCTCAAGACCGCCTTGGGGCCTACACTAGTTCTTGCCCTGCTTGACTTCACCAACCCCTTCGTCATCGAGTGTGACGCATTGGACATAGGCATTAGGGCCATCCTATCCCAAAATGGCCATCCCATAGCTTTCCTCAGCACGACCCTTTCCCCCAGAAACCAAGCTTTATCGGTGTACGACAAACAGATGTTAGCCCATGTCTTTGTAGTGAATAAATGGAGACCATATTTATTGGGAAATACGTTTATCATTCATACATATCACAAGACCCTTAGCCATTTCCTTTTGGGCTACAACTTTTCGATCGAATACCACCAAGGGTCCCTTAATGTTGGTGTCGACGCCCTCTCTCATCGACATGGGTTACTCACCTTAATGGGCTTATCTCAACCCTTATTTGATTACCTTGATGACATCACTACTTCCTGTTTTCTTGATTCTTTTGCAGGTTCGGTTATGGCAACCTTCCAATAACACAAACCAGGCCTTCCTCACTTCTCCCTCAAGGACAGTGCCTTCTATTACAAAAATCGGCGGTATGTTCCTGCTCACAACAATTAGTGCCATCACATCTTTACTGAATTCCATAGCACCTCGGAGGTTGGGCACTCAGGTCATCTCTGAACCCTCCACCATCTCACACAAAACTTACATTGGCCTGGTCTTCGGAAGGCCACCAAGGACTTCATCAAAGCTTGCGACACCTACCAAAGAACAAATTATGAAGAAATTCATCCGCCGGGCTTGCTTCAGCCTCTGCCGATACCCTAGGGATCATGGTAAGACATCTACATGGACTTCGTCGATGGTCTACCCCCGAGCTCTGGAAAGAGATCCATCCTGGTGGTGGTGGACACCAAGTCTGCGCACTTCATTCCGTTTACTCACCAGTTCACTGCTCCCCAAATCGCTGATATCTTCATTCGAGAGGTATTTCGTTTGCACGGACTTCCTCATTCCATTGTCAAACCGATGGTCTGACCGAAGCTTTTTCGTAGCTCCGCCTACCACCCACAAACCGATGGTCAGACCGAAGTCCTCAATCGAACCCTTGAGCACTACCTACATTGATTTGCCTACGCGAAACACTCTTCTTGGACACACTGCTGCCCTGGGTTGAATGGTGGTATAACACCACATTCCAAGCAGCGATCAAGATGACTCCCTTTGAGGCTCTATACGATTACCCGCCTCCGACCATCGCCTCTTACCTCCCGGGCTCCTCCATTGTTCCTCAGGTGGACTCCAACCTTCGAACTCGCAATGCCTTACTCACCAAGCTTAAGGCCAATTTGGCCGCCACCTAGAACAGGAAGACTCTGTATGCCAACCAGCACCGCACTGAGAGGGAATTCACCGTTGGTGACTGGGTCTTCCTCCTCCTTCAGCCCTACCGCCAACATACTGCCCACCGCTGCTACAACCACAAACTCTCCCTACACTATTATAGGCCTTACCAGATTATCAAACGCATCAGTCAAGTGGCTTACTAACTCAAACTTCCAGCGGATTCCAAAATTCACCTCATCTTCCATGTTTCCCTCCTCAAAGGAAAGGCGGGCACTGTTGTTCCAACTGAGAGGACCCTCTCTCCCATCCACGACATCACCACCACCGATTGGAAACCAGCTAAGATCCTCGACAGGGGCGTCTTCAAACATGGAAACACTCTCATAACCAAATGGCTCATCTAGTGGAATTCTCTGCCCAAATCTGAAGCCATTTGGGAGGTCGCCTCTAAGATCAGACGACATTTTTCTGATTTCTAGGCCTGATGACTGGCCTGCTTCCCGCTCCCCGGAGGGGGGGGGGGGGGGGGGGGGGGGGGGGGGGGGGGAAGAGCAATGTTAGAATCACCTTTTCTTTCATCCTTATGTTTGCATAGAATGACTGCTGCCTTCTGCGTTTTGAATCCTTACCTAACAAAAGCAAAAAGTCAAACTAGTTTATGATTCGGCAGAAAGCATTTGTAGTTTAGAGATTATATATATGTGTAACCGATGGACACAAGAGGCTCATGAATGAAAAACCCTATTTACAATTTTGTCTCATTCCTTTCATTTTTCCTGCATTCTCTCTTCCTTAACCCAGCATCTCACCATGCGGCTTCCTACAATAGATTCGACAGTGGTCTTCAACCTAAATCTCAACTTCTCATCCATAGTTAAAACCAAATTTGAAACCCTAATTCTACCATACTCTCTTCTTCTCAAGTTCTCAAATTTTTTGTTCTTTGCTTTAGTTCACAGTGGTCTTTAACCCAAATCTGAAGATCTCATCCGTTGTTAAACCCAAATTTGAAACCCTAAATTTTATTTAGATTTGAATTTTTTTTGGGTAGATTTGTCGCGGAGCTTTTGACCAAGATAGTTGAAGTCTAGGGTTTTAAGATTTCAGTGGATTTCTGTTTCTGTAATTTTCAGCTATTTTCATTTGTAGTTGTAATTTCAGGTTATTAATTGCTTAACTTTTGGGCATATATGTATATATATACATACATATATATGGATGTAGCTCCATGCATGCTAATTTTTTGCATGATTTTTGTTCATTTCTCAGGTTTATGAATTATTATGACATATTGGTGTGAAGATAAATCTACAACTAATAATTGTTTGTAATTATATTTACTTTTGGTCTTTGGATGAATTTTATTTGCTCTTTTAAAATTTTGTATGTTAAAGAAATTTTTAATTGTTTGAAGAAATTTTTAGGTAAATCTACAACTAATAATTACAACTAATAAAATCTACAACTAATAATTGTTTGAAGAAATTTTTAGGTAAAGATTTAATGTACATATATTTTTTTGCATTTGGTCTGACTTCAGTAGTTTTTCTGCTCTGTATTATCTTTAGTTTTTACACAGAGTTTGTATATGTTTGACAAATGTGACTACCATCTCTTATTCAGAGTTTTTATCCTCTGTTGATGCAAGAAATGGATCAACCTACTCCTGCCTCGCTGAGCTTCCTTCGCGATCCCTCTCGAAATATTGTGGCCTGCACAGGAAGAGGGTAATGCAAAGGGACACCGGTGTGATGCTGGCCGAACAGTCTCCGATGCTTAAGTCAGTTAAGTAGGAGGGTACTGTTGTAATTTAGACAGCGCGAGGGCAAGATTGTCCTTACCTTTTGGAGGGGGATGCCCTTGTATTTATAGTAGCATTGAATGTGTTTGTTGGTGTTTGTCAATGTGGGATAAATGTTGCTGCCTCTAGAATTTTGACAGGTGTCCTGTGGTGGTCCCGGATAGCATTTATGACTTGTTAGTAAGCCTTGCCGACCAGATTTGGTCTTCTTATGTCGTTCTTGGCTTTGTTGGCGTAATCTGAGACTTGCCTGGGACTGGTGGAGCGAGAACGGGTCAGATTGGTTCGGGCCTCTGACCAGGCCGACCAGTTTAGGTATGAACAGAAGTCCCCCAAGTCGTTGACTGAGGTGGATTGCCTCGGTTGAGGGCTTGTATTGTGATTGTCGGCCTGTTCTGGTGCGTAGTATGCCAGTTCCCAGTCCCCCAAGCCCTTGATAGAGGAGAAAACCGAAGGATGGGAGTTTAAAACTGGCGTTGGACGGGTGTAAGTGGGTGGCTGATCGGCCTGGGGGTACCCTGCAGGCCGACCACCTTGGTCAATCAGCTTGCGCGGGACCTTACACGAGGAGGTGACCGATCGGCCTAGGGGGTACCCAGAAAGCCGATCACATGTCACTTGGTGCCAAGGTGAAGGATGTCACCTTGGTCGGTCAGCTTGCGCAGGACCTTGCACGATGAGGTGACCGATCGGCCTAGGGGGGTACCCTGAAGGCCGATCACATGTCACTTGGTGCCAAGGTGAAAGATGTCACCTTGGTCGGTCAGCTTGCGCATGACCTTGCACGATGAGGTGACCGATCGGCCTAGGGGGTATACCCTGAAGGCCGATCACATGTCACTTGGTGCCAAGGTGAAGGATGTCACCTTGGTCGGTCAGTTTGCGCAGGACCTTGCACGATGAGGTGACCGATCGGCCTAGGGGGTACCCTGAAGGCCGATCACATGTCACTTGGTGCCAAGGTGAGGGATGTCACCTTGGTCGGTCAGCTTGCGCAGGACCTTGCACGATGAGGTGACCGATCGGCCTAGGGGGTACTCTGAAGGCGGATCACATGTCACTTGGTGCCAAGGTGAAGGATGTCACCTTGGTCGGTCAGCTTGCGCAGGACCTTGCACGATGAGGTGACCGATCGGCCTAGGGGGTACCTTGAAGGCCGATCACATGTCACTTGGTGCCAAGGTGAAGGATGTCACCTTGGTCGGTCAGCTTGCACAGGACCTTGCACGATGAGGTGACCGATCGGCCTAGGGGGTACCCTGAAGGTTGATCACATGTCACTTGGTGCCAAGGTGAAGGATGTCACCTTGGTCGGTCAGCTTGCGCGGGACCTTACATCACCTTGTAGTGTGTTTTAAATGCGCGTGTAAATCGAGGTGATCCTTCCGCTTATCGAGGTCGAGGTGACGGTTGGGCTGGCCGACCATGGTAATAATGGCTAGTTTTTTAACCATGGTTAGAATTGGCTAGTATAAAAGGAGTGGAGCCAAGTTCACTTTTTACTTTTTGCTTCCAAGTGAATTGTGAGTGTTGGTGAGAGAAGTACAAAGGCGATTTCCGGCAAGGCGAGGCGATTTCCGAACAAGGTTCACGGCGGTGCTCACGGCGACTTCCAAGCAAAAACACGGTACGTAAATTTTGACCTTGTGATTTGGATTCAAAGTTTGTCTTTTGCAAGAACATGGGATGAACACATATGCATGTTTGTCCCGTGGTTTCTAGATCCGATAGGTCGGCCAGTAAGGAGAGTCGCGTTGTTTCCCACTCTTAGGAGGGTTTTTTTTTTTATATTTGTAGATGGTGTCTGAAGATTCTCAAGGCACGGACGCCCGGTCTGGAAATGCCTTCGAGGATGATTCAACGGCTTCGGCCGCTTCTGACACACGATTGAAGACGAGTGGATCGGCTTCAACTTCAGGGACATCTGGGCCAGAGGTGAATCTGAGGTCGCAGGCCGAGGAAGATAGGGATCTGGAGGAGGAGCCTGAAAAAGCTTTTGCCCAGATGCCAGACGAGGCTGTTTCGGCCATTGGTGAGGCCGAACGATTGATCGTTGATGTAGATTCGGTGGGGCAGACCGATGTTTTTGAAGGCATACCCCTTGTGTCAGGTCGGTCGAGAGAAAAAGAAGCTGTGGGGACAAGCGATCAAGATGCGACATCCAGGCCGATGTTGATTGAGATTGATGTGGATAATGCAATGAAGCAGGTGACTGTTGCGACATCCGTCTATCGCATTGATCGTCAGCTGAGTACGATCAAATGGGATGATATTCAGGCATACCGAGAGGCGTTTCACGTGCCCGATTCAGTTGTGATGCGGCTGATTGGGGATAGCGACTTGCCGAGTGATCCTCCGGAGCCGTGGACGACCTTCCATCCGGACGTCTTCACGCATGGAGTCATCCTGCCCCTCCATCCTTGGGTGCAAAGGATGGTTGCCCAGGTTGGGGTGGCCATCGGTCAAATTAACCCTAACACCTGGATTGCCCTGACAGGTGTGTACACGGCCTTCAAGCTGGCCGGGAAAGGAGAGCCGTCTTGGGGGCATATAAACTACCTCTACCAGTTTAGAAGGGATAAAACGGGGTGGATTTATGTGGAGGCTCGAGATAGGAAGACCCGGGGGCCGTTCATATGGGACATGCCCACATCGCAAAAGGCATGGAAACATCGTTTTGTGTTGGTTTGTGGAGACTGGGAGGGGTCCTACCTAACCGACCAAGATAGGAGAATTCCGAGGAATTATCAGTCAAAAGGTGTAACTAGTGTTAGGTTTTGTAGGTCGGTTAGGGATTGTTTTTGTTTTGCTTTTTTTTTGTAGGCCGTGGCTAATGTGTCTTTGTTTTTTGCAGAGGTGTTCAAGTGTCCTAGCGTGACCGACCAGGAAAAAGCTGACTGTGTGGAACTGTTCGAGAGGCTTGACCGAACAGAAAGAAGTAGGGATTTCTTGCGACTTCCCCAGAATTTGCTGAAGGTCGGCCTGATATCGGAACTTCGTAAGTATCGACTCATCATGCCCTGTGAAAGTGTTGGCTAGCCTGGATAAGTGATTGATTTTTTTTTTGTGCAGCTCCTCCGGACTACGTGCTTGCTGCAGCCACCCAGTGCTCGAATCGAATGGCTAAGATTCAAGAGATAATGAAGCAGGCCGAGGATGCGAAGGCCGAGGCTCAGAAAGCTGGGGCGTCATCCAAAGTGGACTTCAGGCAGCCACTGAAGACGAAGTCTACGGCCCGAGTGAAACCGAGGCTGCGGATAGCCGGGGGGTCCAGTCAAGCCGGGGAACAGCTGGCAACGGATGTGGATGAAGCGACGCTGGAGCCCCTTGAGCCCTTGTTCTCAAGTCCCGTTGCGTCGGCCAGTGAGAAGAGGAAGGCGACGCTTGGCAGTTCTCCGGTCGTCATCGAAATAGATGATGCGGCCGAGCAGAGGAGAAAGTTCGTGGCCGAGGCTCGACTTAAGAAGAAAAAGAAGCTGGCCGAGAGGAAGGAAAATAGGGAAGATGAGGAGCCAGCCGAGAAAAAGAGGCAGAAGAGGTAGGCCGAGGTGGAGACCCTAGAACAGGTGAGGAACATGGTCGTGCCCTCGCAGACTTCCCTGCTGGCTGGCCGACAGGTGCCGAAAAAGCTGAAAAGGCCGACGCTGGACTCGTCGATCAAGTCATATTTCGTCAATGCGGAGGGGGAGCCGGACTTGATCAGGACGACTGAGGTGGACGACAGCTGGCGGCATCTGAGCACGGCCTTACACCCCTCGCAGTTGGACTTTATGAACACAGTGGTTCGGGGGTCCCAATATGAGTTGGGCGAGATAGCCGAAGTTCAGCCGAGGAACTTTGCCGACCGTTGTGACAAGACCATGCGGCTTGGCTCTCATGTAAGTTTCTGTTTCGTGGTGCCCCCTTTTTTGTTGTTATTATTTTTTGTTTTTGGGACTAACGCGGCCTGTGATTTGTGCAGTTTCTTGGAGAAGTGTTCTCGACCTTTCGTCATGCCAGCAACCTCAGGCAGCAAGCCTTGGATATGAAACGAGAAGTGGAAGGGAGGGAGCACGCCTTGGCCGGCAATCAAAGACTGTTCAACCAGGCGCTCGAGGCCAGGGCGGAGCTTGAGCTGAAAGTGAAGGCCTTGAAGGTGGAAGCAGCCGCGAGGGCCGAGGAAGCTAGGAGGGTCCAAGCCGAGTTGGAAGAATCCAGGTCAAGGTTGGCTGAGCAAGAGTCGGCCAATGCGAGGCTAGCCGAGCAGTTGATCTCGGCCAAGAAGGTGGGGATAGAAGAATATAAGGCTTCTCAGGAATGTGAGAAGAGCTTCATGAAGTTCGGGGCTGCCTTGGAGGATGGCTTCTACAAGAAGTTGTTGCTGTCTAACCCGGGGGTCTCCATTGCCTTCCCCTGGCTCAAGTCCCCTCCGAGGGTTGAGGATTACCTGGATGATGACGGGAATCCTCTGCCCGATGATGAAGAGGAGGATCTGGATTCCGACGAGGCCGACCAAGCTGAGGCCGAGAAGATGGGCGGTCCGCATGCTGAAGATGAAGAAACGACCGAGTTGGGTGGCGACGGCCAGTAGTATAGGGCGCATTCTAAATCTCATTGTAATTTGGCTTAGGCCTGTGTAATGTGACCTTAGTTTTAATAAACAGATATTTTGGTAACTGATGTGTTTGGATTTGAAATAAGATTTGAAATAAGCACCAAGTGTGTCGGACTAAGACCATAATTGGGGACTGTAGGCTTGGTAAGTCGGCCGCTGATGGCCGATGGTATCCATCAGTTTTAGAACATAGACCGGGAAAGTACGCCTTGGGAAGGTTTGTAACAAAACTTGAATCGATCACTTGATGAATGTTATTCATAGATCAGCCTGGGTATGCCAGAACATGTTTACAAAAAAATGGTCGTGGGCCGTGCGCCTTGCGGCGTTTTACAACAACCTATCTGTAGTAATACTTGAGGTGGTCCACATTCCAGGGATGTGGAAGTGTCTTCCCTTCGGAATTTTGTAGCTCGTAAGTCCCCTCTCGGCAGACTCTTGCCACGGTGTATGGTCCTTCCCAGTTTGGGGCAAAGGTGCCTGCTGCCTTGTCCCTGGTGCCATTGTTAACTTTGCGGAGGACCAAGTCCCCCACCCTGAAACTCCTGTGTCGGACCCTCGAGTCGTAGTATCTAGCAACACGTCGCTTGTAGGCCATGTTTTTTAGGTTAGCTTGGTCTCGCCTTTCCTCAATTAGATCGAGGTTGAGGGCAATCTGCTGATCGTTGGTGTCTGGATCATACGAGATGACACGGTATGATGTTTCTCCGATCTCCACAGGGATCACGGCCTCTGACCCAAAAGCTAGGGCAAAGGGCGTTTCGTTTGTGGCCGTTTTGTATGAAGTACGGTGCGACCAAAGGACGTCGTTGATTATGTCTTCCCATTTGCCCTTATCTTCGTCCAGGCGCTTTTTCAGGTTGTACTTGATATTTTTATTGACGGCCTTGATTTCGTGTGCCTGAAAGTATGGGCGCAGCCGCCGTGCCGTCACTACCAGTGCAAGTGCCAGCTTCTCCAAGTCGGGGTATCTTGTTTCTGCGTCTTGCAGAGCCTTGCTGACGTAGTAGACCGGGTTCTCGGCACCTGCCCTCCGGGTGACGAGGACTGAGCTTACTGCGGAGGCGGATACTGATAGGTAAAGGAAAATGTGTTCCCCCATCTCTGGTCGGGTTAAGAGCGGTGCGCTGCTCATGTATCGCTTGAGCTCTACGAATGCCTTGCTGCACTCGTCCGTCCAGTTGATTCTTTTTCCCTTGCTTTTTAGTGCCTTAAAGAAGGGAGTGCACTTATCCGTCGCCTTGGATATGAATCTTGTGAGGGCCGCTACTCCCCCTGTGAGGCTCTGGATGTCCTTGTGTGTCTGAGGGGGTTGCATGTCCATGATAGCCTTGATTTTTTCAGGGTTGGCCTCGATTCCTCTCTGACTAATCATGTACCCTAGAAACTTGCCCGAACCCACGCCGAAAACGCACTTGGCGGGGTTGAGACTCATCTTGTAGTGTTTGAGGACCTTGAACATTCTGGCCAGGTTAGGAACGTGTTCGCCTGCTGTCCTGCTTTTTACGAGCATGTCATCCACGTATACCTCCATGGTTCTACCAATCTGGTCGGAAAACATGAAGTTAACAAGGCGTTGATAAGTTGCCCCCGCATTCTTCAGGCCAAAAGGCATGACATTATAACAATAGACTCCCAAGTTTGTCCGGAAGCTTGTGTCGATCTGGTCGTCCGGATTCATTAGGATCTGATTGTAGCCCGAATAGGCGTCCATGAAACTGAGCAACTTGTGTCCCGCCGTAGCGTCCACCAGCATGTCGATTTTGGGAAGTGGGAAGTTGTCCTTCGGACATGCCTTGTTTAAGTCCGTGAAATCAATACACATTCGCCAGAGTCCCGTAGGTTTCTTGACTAGGACCACGTTGGCGACCCATGCAGCGTATATGGCCTTTCGGACGAAGTGGATTGTGCCGAGCTTCGTGATTTCTGCCTGCATGGCCATTTGCCTTTCTGTATCATAGCTTCGTTGCTTCTGGGCGACTGGCCTGAAGGTGGGATCGATGGTGAGCCGGTGGCAGATCACATCGGCGGATATGCCGGGCATGTCCGCGTAGGACCATGCAAACACTTCAGCGTTGTCCTGGAGGAACTGGATGAGTTCGGAGCGGATGTCGGGCCTGAGTTTTGAGCCGATTCGAACCTGGCGGTCCCCGTGTTCACTGGAAAGAGGGATTGTCTCTGTCTCTTCCACCGGCTCCGCATGGGGCGTGTGAGCCAAGTCGCGGGGGTCTTCCGGGGGGCTGTCCCTGAGCTTTTCCATGTATCCTGCTTCCACAGGGTCGTCACCGAGTGCCGATTCAGTGACTGTGAGCGTCTCTGTTGTCTCGGTCGGCCTCTGGTTGGTTTTAGTGAGAGAGGTGGCATAACACGTCCGGGCTGAGAGCTGGTCTCCTTGTACCTGGCCCGGTCCCAAAGGTGTTGGGAATTTCATAAGCAGGAGGTGAGTGGATACGATGGCTCGTATCTGGTTGAGCAGGCCCCGACCAAGGATCGCGTTGTAAGCTGTTGGACAATCGACCACAAGGAAAGTGGTCAGTGTGGTGGTGGTGAGGGGCTCGGAGCCCATGGTGATTGGTAAAGTGATAATCCCCCGGGGGAGGACTGAATCTCCTGAAAAACCAAGAAGAGGCGTGACCTTGCGGTCTAACTCTTTCTCGTTCAAACCCATTCTCTAAAAAGCATCCCAAAAAAGTACGTTGACCGAACTGCCGGTGTCGACGAGAATGCGACCTACGTCGCAGTTTGATATTAGCGTCCGGACGATCAGGGGGTCGTCATGGGGAAAAACGATGCCCCGCTCCTCCTCCTCCGAGAAGCTGATAGGTTTCCATCCGGTCTTTGCGATCTTGCCGGGTCGGCTGGCGCCGATGCTGAGCACCTGGCTGGATTGCGAAGCCCTGTTGAAACCCTTTCTGGCCCGGTTTGAGGTGATGGGGGAAGATAAGTTCGGGCCTCCACTGATGGTATTGATCTGAAGGCGCGCTGGGGCGGCCTGTGCTCGGGTCACAAATTGATCGAGTCTGCCATCGCGGACTAGCTGTTCAACTATGTCCTTGAAGGCGATGCATTCCTCAATGGTGTGCCCATTGTACTTGTGGTGCTGGAAAAATGCCTCCTTGTTGATGACAGGTCGGTAGTTTGGGTTTCTTGGCTTGGGCTTCGGGATCATCTCCTCCACACTTAGTAGGACATTGTCGAGCGTCGTGTTTAGGATCGTGTATGTTTCGAACCGGCGTTTGGGGCCTGCGCCCTCTGCTACCAATCCTCTGCCTTCCTGGGGGTTCCCGCGGTGAAAGTCGCGGTCGTTGCGACCTGAACGTCCCCGCTTCTCCTGATTGCGAGAATCAAAGTGAAGCTTCCTCTTCCCGGTCTTGGAGCGACTGTCGTCGTGACTATGGGAGTTTGGTTGAGCCCTTCGCGAGCTTGTGGTTGGGGGGTTGGGCTGAGTGACTCTGCTCTCCTTTGGAGGAGTGTGGAAGAACTCGGCCTTCGCATGGATGCTGGCCCTTCTCATAAGTTCGGCATAGCTTCCCCACTCTTCCGTATGAGCCGCGTATTTGAAAGGAGACTCTTTGAGACCGCTCTGAAAGGCATTGAATGCGGCCTTGTCGTCTGTATCCTGGCAGCGGGAGTACTCTAAGCTAAACCTTGCGGCATATTTTGGAGGGTCTCGTCCTCCCTCTGCCTGATGGAGAACAGATCGTCCGTGGACACGATCCTGATTGTTTGGATCATGAACTGACTTAAGAACGTAGAGTGTAGATCCTCAAGGGAATCGATCGTACCTGGCGGCAGACGGTAGAACCAGTTCAGGGCCGCTTCGGTGAGGGTGGAGCTGAAAATGAGGCACTGTTCATCTTTCTGAGGCATCGCGGTATGCCAAGGCAGAAGTGTAGTTGTTCCAGTGGGTGTTGGGGTCTCCTTTCCCGGTGTACAGGGCAATCTTGAGGGGCTTGACTCCAGTTCTGTGACGGGAGCGGAGGAGCCTTTCTGAGAAAGGACTGGGGTTGGCCTTCTTCAAGGCTGGCGCCTTGCTCCTATCTTCCTTTGCCTCCAAGGCACGTACTCTTTTCAGGAGGGCCTCAATCTCTGCGCTCTGACCGCTGGGCAGTTGGGTAGAAGCCTCATTCGGCCGTCGGCCCTTGTCCTGGCGGACCCTTGCTTCTCTACCTTGGGAGTAACTACCGGCCGTTGAGTCGGTCTCGTCCGGACGCTCCCGTGAGTGGGTTTCGCTCTTCTTGGTTGTCTGGCAACCTCTGTCCCTCGGCCCGTGGTCCGGGTGTTCCGTGGCGACCTGGCAGTCGGTTGAGCCGTGATGTCGTACTGACGAGGTCCGTTCATCTGACGTTTCGTAGGAGAGCCTAGCTGGCATGACTTGGCGTTCTTCCAGCAGTTGTCGGGCATCGCGGTAGATCTTGGTTCCTGAGGGTCCTGCCCCCGTTGGTTGGATGAGGAGGCGACCAGAGGAGGCAGGGTTCGACCTTTGCTATCTCCGCGGCTGATCCGATGACCTCTCGACTACAATGTGCGCAGCATGTGGCCTGTCCGCCTGTCTCTCCTCGACCTGTAAGCGGTCGGCCAGTTCCCCTCCTGGTTGCCCTCCGCGCTGGGACATCCTCACGAGGGCAACCGTGTTTGCGTACTGCTCCGTTATGAGTTGGTTCTTCGCGTCGATTTTGGCATTGTGGGCCTTCAGCGCGGCCACCTCGCGCATTAAGTCATCCAGAGTCTGCCGGTAGGCATCTGGGACGCTCCCGGTTGTGTTTCCCCTAGTGAAGGGGGTGTGATTGAGCTCTCCTTCGTCTCGTTCGTCCGACATGACCCTTGGTACGATTCGGGACGGCTGATCTGGTGAGAGAACGTGGGCTGTTGTTTCAGATTCCCACAGATGGCGCCAATCTGTTGATGCAAGAAATGGATCAACCTACTCCTGCCTCGCTGAGCTTCCTTTGCGATCCCTCTCGAAATATTGTGGCCTGCATAGGAAGAGGGTAATGCAAAGGGACACCGGTGTGATGCCGGCCGAACAGTCTCCGATGCTTAAGTCAGTTAAGTAGGAGGGTACTGTTGTAATTTAGACAGCGTGAGGGCAAGATTGTCCTTACCTTTTGGAGGGGGATGCCCTTATATTTATAGTAGCATTGAATGTGTTTGTTGGTGTTTGTCAATGTGGGATAAATGTTGCTGCCTCTAGGAGTTTGACAGGTGTCCTGTGGTGGTCCCGGATAGCATTTATGACTTGTCAGTAAGCCTTGCCGACCAGATTTGGTCTTCTTATGTCGTTCTTGGCTTTGTTGGCGTAATCTGAGACTTGCCTGGGACTGGTGGAGCGGGAACGGGTCAGATTGGTTCGGGCCTCTGACCAGGCCGACCAGTTTAGGTATGAACATCCTCCGTGATCTATGTTTATCTTTATTACTTGTTTTCTTATGAATTATTGGTTAATTATGTCAAAGTACGAATTAAAAAAATAGTTAATGGGTAAGAACCAAAAGTGATTAATTTGGTGAATTTAAAATTTTGGATGGTATGTTATCTTGATTCACTGTGATTAAGTTGAAGTCTAAGGTTTTAAGATTTCAGTGAATTTTTGTTTCATTTATTTTTAGGTATTTCATTTGTAGTTGTACTCTTAATTCTGAGTTTGTAGTTTTATCGAGCTGAAGCAAGAAAACAATGAGGATGCATGTGGATTGGCTTGTGTTAAAGGAAAGAATTTGTGATTAATTTTCTCAATTTGCACAACGAAGCTTTGATTTTGTTGTTACCCCGTTGATCAGAATTGTGGTATGGTATTGGTCTGAGATTAACTTTCTTATGTGCATGGCATGAACTGCATAAAGGGTTGCCATTTGCAAATATGAAATGTAGAAGCTGTGAATGTTTGGTGATGATCATTTTGGGTTTATAAGAATTGAATTGAGGATTTCAAATAACCAATTTTATTACACAAATTAAAGACAATATTAATTATAATTCATCCAATTGTCAATTTCATCACAAAAACTACATTAAACCAAATAAGCATCAACATTATTATTGGCTACTTCTTGCTTACAATTACAAAAAGGAAAATATAGAAATTATCATGTGTAGGCTCCCCTTCATCTTCTTCATATCCTCTGTTTCTTTTCTTTATAGATCCTTTTATCATATTTGTTTTTATTTGAGTTTCCTACAAACATGAAAACAGTAAATGGCATCATGATTTAGAAAGAAAAAATATATATTCAATAAGCTAAAATAAGACAAACGTAGCAAATGATACATTCAAATAAGAAAAACGTAGCAAATTATACCTTCACTTACCTTAATTTGTAGCAATCAATCCTTTTTTCTCTTGGGGTTCAAAGGATAAGTCCTTGCATCATGTCCACTTTTCATGTGACATAAAGCACATTTTCTATTGTTCTTCCTCTGGCTCAACTAAATACTACTCTTTATTCTCTTGGAAGATTGTCGTTGACCATTGTCCTCCTTCTTTCTACCCTTGGTTTGAGAGATATTTGGATCCAAAAGTAATATTTGAGTAGAGTTGTGAGTATATTCATCTCCAGCATCATGTGAATTGTTGACTAAAGTCTCAACAACATCTTCATTTGGAATAGACTCACTTTTAACTTCAGGTAGTCTTCTTGACAATTCTTCTAAAGATTCCATGTACATTGTGCATGCTTCATTTAAGGCAGCTGCATAACAAGCCAGTGTGGTAGCTCTTCGACACATATGACTAAGTCTCAACGCCTCTGATTGTTCTTTGCCATCATTTCTCACCATAACTTCTGAATGAATCATCCTAAACTTATTTGCCCCTTGCCTCCATCTTCCCAAAATAAGGTGGGATGGAAGAACATCAATGCCTAGACGAACGAGTACTTTAATAAAATGTCGGCAAAGTATTCCAAAGAACTCAAATTTTTGGCATTCACACATAACCTCATGCGATTGTAAGTTGAGCTTAACTAAAAAATTCTGTTGTTCACCACATTTACTTCTGACCGAATATGTATGAAACTGATCATAACATCCATTTTCTTCAACTCTGAGACGACTAACATATTTCCATTCTTCCTTAAAATTTTCAAATATGTTTCTAGTATAAACTTTTGCCGTATGCTTTAAAAGGAAGTCATCATCAACAACAATGCGATACTTATGTTCTGATACAAAATCTTCAGCACTTTCCCTTGTTTCAATTTTACGTAGGGCTTGCTCATACTTGATAACAAATTCTTTAAGATTAGTTGTTGATGTGACAAAGTCATCAAAAAATGCATTAATACCTTCACTACGTCCAGTTGTATTCATTCCAACAAAAAATGTGCTACGATTATAAACAGGCACCCACAAGTCAAGTATTTCATAGAGGTTGTCAAGCCAATCATTATTATCCAATTCATACTCTTCCATCAAGTTTTTCCACTGATTTTCAAATTCTTCTATCTTATAAGTAGACCAAATACATTTTTTTCATTGCAATTTTAAAACTTAACTTTTTATAGTATACTTAAGATAGTTTCTCTGCAAACTTTTTCTTGATATGCCAAATGCAAAGGCGATGACGAGTATTAGGAAGTATAATAGAAATTGCTACACCCATTGCCAAGTCTTGGTCTATGAGTATGGATAAAAGATTACGGCCTCCCATAGCTTCAACCCAAGTCTCAAACAACCAAACAAATGTTGCCTCTGTCTCATCTTGTAAAAGAGCACATCCAAATTGTATTGATTGAAAATGATGGTTCATTCCAGTAAACGGTGCAAATGGCATTTCATATTTGTTTGTTCGATATGTCGTGTCAAAAGTGACCATATCTCCGAAATACTGATAATCCATGCGTGATTGAGAATCCATCCAAAAGAAATTAGTAGCCCTCCCATTTTCATCACACTGGATTGCATAAAAAAATTGTGGATTTTCTGCTTGCTTTTTTCTGAAATAACGGAGGACTGATTGTGCATCTCCCCCTTCCAATTCCCTGTGCCTTACACATCTTAAATGATTATAACAATCCCTATTATCAAAGCCAACATTCTGAGCACCACCAAAAATGGATGGAACCTTACTAATTTGCAAATTTTCCCTATGAAATGCCTCTGCCAAATCCTTAGCTGCTTTCGGCATATTACGATTTGACTTCATCATCATTCTTCGGGATGGTGTTACCAATCTATGATTATGCGTGTCCTTGAAAACTGTCACTTTCCATTTGTTAGTCAACTCATCATGAACAACATGCATGGTAGCCTTACAACCACATTTAACTGTTGAGCAACTTCTCTGTCTTTTCTTTCCAATTTTCGTCTCACATATCTCTTGCTCGTCTTTTTCTTTTATGTGATCTTCTTTTTCAAGTTGCATGATATGTTTCCCTTCATGAGCACAAACATATTTTGCAGCAGTCACCATATTTGAACGTTGTTTAGTCTTTAAGTACGAATCCAAAATCCTTGTTGTCGGCCATAATCTTCATAATAATTTCCTGCCACTTCCATTGTATCAAAAAGCATTCCCACATATGGTGTTTGTAATGCTTGGATATTTTTTTTTGGGTGTATGACAATCGCCTTTTTCTCTTTTTTGAATCGGTGATGACTTAGCATCCTCAACTTGGTTATCCATGGTGATATTAAGAACTTCTGAAAGCACGTCCAAAAGATTGTAACTAATAATTAATCAAATGGATGGTGAGAACAATAGGGTTTAGATTAATAACCTCGTAAGAACATAGAACCGATTTCAAAATGACAACAATTACGCAATATAAACCTAACTGTCAATAGAGATGATATGTGCATAAAAATCAAATAAGTGACCTCAAAATCTGCCCCACAAATTTATAAATGAGTTTAACAGAGAACATTCAAGTGAATTACTATTCCCACCAGAAATGAAACACAAACAATTGCACAAATAGTCCCTGACAATTCATCAAAGAATATATCATCACTGATTAGACAATTATAGTCACATATCCTAAACTTTATTTTCTTATCTATGGATGCCTTAATCTCTCTGCTACTCCCGGACAGAACTCTCCCACCACTGCACGGCAAGAACACCTCTTCCTCCCCTATCCGCCCACTTCTCCCTCTTTTCTGGTTCAATTTCTGTTTAAAATGAATGATCAACTTTTATTAAAACCCTTTATAACATTATTATGGTGAGATTGTGTGTCAATCTCAGAGGACCTTCCAATAACCTAGCCTAACAAATATAGGAGTAGTGGAGGACGAGGAGGAAGCAGTGGACCAACTTAATGAAGAGGAGCAGCTAAAAATACTAGGGTCATACTAACCCAACATGAACCTTGACATCCCCTGGAAAATGAGCATTCTCAGGCAAGATATAACCTCCAAAAAAGTTCATTTCAATAATATGTTTACATATCACGTTGACTGACAAAACGATTACAACCACCACTAGAGCTTATTTCAATTGTGCACCATTGTATGAAAGTTTGAAAGGCATAGAGAGACAGATTAGTATAATCCTTTCGGAAAGGAAACAGGCGTATCCTAGAAAGAATATAGTGCCCTGCCCCAAATTAGAATTTAAGACTTTGCTAGCGAAACTAACTCATTTCTCTCAAAGTTGGTTTACTAAATATTTAATGCCAGTAGTTTTCAAATCAATGAAAAATATAGATATTATAGGCAATCTTACACTCATAGTTAGTTAGTTACGTTGTAGCAGTTATAGGGTACTAAAAACCATACTAACCCAATGCAAATGTTGATGAATCTCTGAGTATCACTCGAAAGAGGAGCACCACCAGAGAGGATGAAACCAACGCGACCTCATAGAACTGCACGGACCTTCCTCCTAACTGGAATCTCTGACCTGTTCCAATATTTGGAATAAATGGAAAAATAATTAAGGGACTATCTCTATCTCCCATCAAACATTAGTTAATATTAGGAGCAGCGGAGGACGAGGAGGAAGCAGCGGCTTGGGTGGGGGAAATTGCAGCGTATAGGACGAAGAGGAAGGCTTGGATCCGAAAAATAAAATAAAAGACCTATTCTCAATTCTGATTTTTTTTTTTATATAAAATTTTGTTTTGAAAATAAATTTTAGTTAAAAAAATTAAGAAGTTTTTAATTAAAAAAGAAATTAAAAATTAAAAATCTTTTAAATTAAGCATTAATGATGTTTCATATTACTTCTAATCGGAACCATTGATTAACTCCAAATCTAAAGGCCTAAAAAGAGTATAAACTTAGATGTAAATATATATGTGTCCCTTGATCAATGACATTTGAATTTAGGGTTAATCAATGACTCCGATTAAAAGTGATATGAAATCTCATTAATGTCCAAATAAAAAGCATTTTAATTAATAATTTACTTTTTCAATTAAAAACATCTTAACTTGTTTTAATTAAAATTTATTTTCATATTTGAAATAAAATTCTATAAAAAAAACAAATTAATTGTGCCAGATTTTCATCGTTGCCGAATAGATCCACGTTGTTGACAACCAAATATAGATCAAATACTGACGAACTTATTTCCTCAACCCCCAATAACTAACATGGCTACTTGATTTCCATGAGAATTTTAACCTTTGCAAAAACCGGTGACTTGAATTAAGCACACAACAATACCCATTATGCTCGTAGTAGGGTTGCAAAAATAACTACACCGGGTGATTTCAATACAAAACTAAAAATTAAAATCTTTAACCTCCAAACAATAAACCCATAAATAATTTACAATATAAAACTAAAATTTAAAACTCAACTCATTAATACTAATTGAATTATAAATAGCCAACCCCACCCCTAACCCATACCGACATTGTCGTTATCAACCCCGGTTCTCGTTTAGGGATTATCTTAATTTGATAGGCATAATCACTACGACTAGCATGACTTCAATGATCACTGTGACTTAGTGAAGAAGTCGAAAGGCCCAAAATAAATTTTAATTTGAAAATAAAATTCTAAAACAAAAACAACGTGGTCTATATTTGGCTGCTAGGTTTTCTTTTTAATTGTTTTTTTTATATAGATTTTTTTTTCAAATCTGAAAATAAATTTTATTTAAAACAAATTTAAAAGTTTTTAATTGAAAAAAGAAATTATTAATTAAAATGCTTTTAACTTTGGAGCATGCGATAGCACATTAGCACTTACCTAAAAAAAAAACAAATTGATCAGGTCTATGATAAACATGGAATATTTTAATTTGAAGAGCTATCCCCATCCCATCACCACTCTTAATGCTTCCACAGCTAATTCAATACCAAAATTTTGCTTGCCTCTTCTTCTTTGGAAACAGAATAATGGAGACATTGATCTTCAGTCACAAGGAATTATTGATTGTTTATTAAGCTAGATGCAGACAAATTAGATTAATAAAAAATTATATTCTCATTTTAGTGAGTGTCGATGTCACTAAATAATTAAGCAAAAGTTTTGCAATTTTTGTGATTTCAATGGATATAATAATGAAAAGGTTTCATGAAGGTCGTCGGGTGGTTTTTGTCTTGTCATATGGGTCACCAGCACAAAGGCTTCAATCAAGGTTTATTTGGTTCTTAATTAAGCAGTTAGCTTTTTTAATTAATTATTGTTAATTCATTTTAATTAGTATAATTATGGTTGTGGCGTGAGAGATTGTGCATGCCTCTTATAGGTTCCTTAATTACTGTAAGACCAAAATATGTGACGTAATTTTACGTGATAGGAGTGGCTTTAAAATGACACTATCCTTCAAGGTATAGTCATATATATTAACTCTCGTAAGGCTAGCATATATCAATCCATCTTTAGCTGTCGCACTTAAATTTCTAATAAAAATCGAATCCACCACCTATGGAGTAGTATAATAAAAATACAAGCTCACTTCAACTACTATATAAACTACCTAATAACGAATATAACTACATTTATTTACGAGAAATTAATATGTTAAGTAGCTTTCGAACAAGAATAAATAGCCGCGTATTTGTAGATAGAAATATAAATAGAATCATGATTATATTATCAACTTTTAATTGTAATTTATTTTTCTTTCGGTTTTTGGGGTGAGGGAAGGAGATCAAGAAGAGACCGAGAGAGAGCAGACCCTTTTGACATTATGGATTAAGATCGATGGTAGCTAGCTAGATGTGCATGCATGGTTTGAAGCAGCAGCCCGCCATGGTTGATAAGCACTCAATCAGTCATTCTTCCACATGCATTGCTTTTTCTCTTGAATTATGTCACTGCTTACATACAAACTCCTTCCACAAATCAATACCAACCTTCTATTTTCAAAACATCAAGGGAAAGTTCCTTGCTCGCTATCTTTAGCTTTCCACTTTCATTCTACATAATTATACGAATTCTTAGAAGCTACTGGATCTATCATCATTACCGTCATCATAATCATATCGTCAATACTTACTCATTACCATACTTATTACTTGATTGATCGACTTATTGGGTATTTTTTTTTTATGGTCATCAATGACCGAGCTTGATACATCCAATAGGAAAAATATCTTCATGTAAAATAACTATATATAAAGGTAATCGTTTGTATTTCACTTAAAGCTAAGAACCTAACTCTTGGTTTCACTATTTTCATTTATTGAATTGTTCTTATATATATTTATTATCATTCAAATTATTTGTTTTCTATATTATCATTTATGATCATCTCTACTGTATCAACAAATTAAAATATGCTGATAATTACTATTAAAATTCTCATAGTGAACCGTCCATTTAATTGATAAATATAAATGATTAAATTATAATCTTCAATTTTGAGTTGATTTTATACAAAGACAGTTCTAAAATAATAATAATTTATGATTTAAATAGTTTCTATGTATAAAAAAGTTTGAAATATATAGGCTTTAATAATAGGATGCAATAAAACCTCACGTCTCCATCCCCTCCTACTCTCTGTTTTGTCAACAAAAGACATACCGACCAACTTTGACATTAAATATTTTTAGACAAACAACTTTGACATGTATAGGTACTTTCAAATTTGCAAATCGTAAACAGAAATAAATATAAACCAAATATGATTGGACTTAAGTTTATTTCTTATTCTTCGTGCATGTGAATACTCGGTCCTCCTTATTCCTTTTCTTTCAAAAATATTCAGTTTTTTTTTTATATAAAGCTTGCGTCGGATATTTATTTTATTTATAATGAAGAAAGTATAAACATAGACGGAAGGAAACAAGTAATCACTTATCTCAAAAAATATATGAATGATTGGTAATTTCTCCTTGTATTGACAATCTCAACCAGAGATTTTTGAAACTATGCCAACACATGCAGGGTGTGAATGTGTGATTAGGAAATGAAAATGAATAATCAGGCTACCAAACAAGAACAGAAGTCAAGATGATTCATAATTAAAAACTGCATGTGATGATATTTAAGTATCTAATAAATTGAGTCGGCCCAGTTTGATCCTAACAGAATTTAAAGTTACAGCAACTTGTCCAGAAAAAGATTGAACCAAGTTCAATTATTTTCAACTTTTTCATTCAATTAATTAAGAGAAGTCGTGTTTCTCTAGCTTGTTACTACATAGATGGTGCTCCTATGACCTGTTTATTTTGAATGATTATTACGTATTGAAATCAATACAAATATAAATATTTACGTAATGTTTATAACAAGAAGAGTATTTTGAAAGACATCATGGCTTAGGCAGCAGTGATTTGGGATCATTGATGATGAAACCAGAATCGGGAAGTGTCATGGATTGAGATCAACAAATCCCATGTTGATCGATCAATTGCCTGGTATTTCGGACCGTATCATTTTAAACCCGCAAATAATCAATCGTAGTAAAAGTAAGGGTAATTTATTACTTTGAGATTTGTAAATCGTAATATATTCATATATAACTTTTTAAATGTTGCAATTATCTCTTTAAATTCTTCAAAATGTACACTACAAGAAAAAATGGCTAGCCTTTCCAAACTCTACCCGCCGGAGGAAGAACTGCGGCTAAAAGCAACGTCACCCGGCTATGGAAAGGCGGCTCGCCGAGCAAACTCATCGCAGGCAGACTGACAGGACCCATCCCAGTCCCCCCCGGGATTACCATGGAATGTGCCCTACTCCCGTCCAACAAGGGTGTTAGACAAGGGATAACCAAGAATCACTGCCCAAACGGGCCTCTAGAGTGCGCAAGGATCGATGGAGGAGGTGTGCAATGTCCCAGTCCCTGCTGCAGTCGCAACCGTAATCAACCTGAAGGGCATTAAAACCAAAAGCTGTGAGTGGACAAAAATCAATAAGTTTATTAAACACATTTATAAGACATTTATGCCCTCCAATAAAAACGTATGCATGCCACGAAAACCAGTAACCAAAACGTTTGCTCAACCGAGCCATTAGGGCCTTAGCCCAAAAACCGTTAACCAAAAACCAAGTGTGGGAACTCCGCCCAAAACAGTGGAATACCACAACCATACATAAACAACCATGTGGGCCACCGCCCAAAGCCATAGATATAAATCCAAAAATCCAAAACCATTTAGGGTCCCCGACCCGACATACTATTTCATAATCCATTTTATATTTAAACCACGGTTTCCTCAAAATCATTTTCCATCAAACCACGGGACTTATTTCCATATCCTGTTGCTTAGAGTCACGTTTATCCCTGCAACGCGTGCATATCAATAGGCTCAAGGACCGCTCAAAATCCGAGCATCCGCTGCTGTGAACACATCACCAGTCAGCAATCCGTCGCTATGAAAACCTCACCAGCCGACGATCCGGATCTCGTGAACACATCACTTACCGATCCATATAATCCAGCACATCTGATCTGAGTCAAGCCTCCCCTGGGCTGCTCGACAAAGATCGTGCTACGTGACCTCTTCGGGGTAAACACTTCCATCCCGAAGGCGAGCGTTATCTCCAGGGTGCACTCCGGGGAAAAATATATTTTCTCCTGAAAGCCCTAAATATCCGCAACATATCATTATCACAAAAACCAGTGAAAACAGTTGCATTGAAAATCAAATCATTTACAATACAGGGTCTCAGCCCCAAGTCCCGATTTACTTTATAAATCCGAAAATCATCAATATCATCATGTAATCATATGGAAATACAAATCCAATCAAAATCACAATTCCATTGGGTCCCAAGCCCAAAATATCAATTTCACGTAAATCCGTGCAACCGTAAACCCGAGTTGCCACGATCACGTAAATCCATAAAATCAATCACTGACTCATAATCCGAGTCCAAATATCATTTTCAATTTCCTGACTCATAACCCGAGTTAAAACATTATTTTCAATCCGGGCCTAGCCCAAAACATCATTTGCACGTTCCTCGTAAACCGTGCCCGAAAGACTGATTAAAATAATCACAAAATCACGAGAATACCAAAAATCATCAAATTCATCAAATTCACATGTAACTCCAAATCCGAGTCAAAATCATTATTTACTTGGGTTCTCACGCCCACAATATCATTTTTAACCAATTTCATGATTTCTCGAAAGTCGTGCCAAAATATAATAATATAATAATCATAAACCGAGAAATCACCGAATTGAAATACCAATCATGTCAAAGCATATCAAATCATATAATAAAGCATTTTAAATCATATATGCATGCATCACGGTTAGAAAACAAAGTCCACTCACAGACCGTTTTAACGGTATGCCTCGATACGCGTGCCATTGGCCCTCCCGGGCCACACCACTATCACCGGGACTCCCAATCCTGTCCAAATCACATTAGAGGGTCATTAACCTCATTATTAACATCCTATCAAAGTCCCGTAATTTTCCCGAATTTTTAACTATTTTTAAATTTGATTTAAAACCTTCGGACGTCCCGAAAAATATCGAAACGGTGTCCGATCGACACGAAACCAATCCCAAAATGTTCGTTACACTAAGTAGGACAGAAGTCATGTTGACCTCACTTCGAGATTTGTGCCCACGCGCCGTCACGCGCCGCCGTGAGTGGCTGCGCGTGAAACCCACGCGCTTGCTACAGTGTCACCATCTAACCCGTATCTCTGGTAAACGGGTCCAATTTGCCCGCGATACGACCCGGTTCCAATCCTACAATTCAGCCTTAATTACATCAATTGATCATTCAATTAGCTTCATCTTAAGTTTAATTTAAGTTCTGTAACATTGATTACACAAGAGCTTACCTACAATCCCACGATTCGATGATGAACACCAAGAACACCCGTCCATTGTTCATCCTTCGAACCCCATAAATTTCGATCGATATCCTTAAATTGATTCAACCAGAAGCTTCCATGGACTTAGTTAAACATTTCCCCCAAATCAATTGCATCAATCCATTGCTCAAACTTCACGACTCAAACTCGATAGCCGTCACTGTGCAACCATGGAAGTCTGCCAATCACAACCGTTTTCTCTCAATTGATGAACCCAGAAGCATCGTGGGATCATGAGAAGTAGTTTCCCCACCTCAATTGAATCAATCGAAGCCTCAAACTCCACGACTCGAGCTCGATTTTCCTCCTCTGTCACCAAGTGTGATCAGGGCCAAAACAGCACCAATTCCCTTCGTTCTTTCGACGTTTTTGATCGTGGCATTCCCAGAAAGCTGAATGTAACCTCCAATTCGATCCTCACGGCCTTAGGATTTGATTTCGAATTTTCCCTCCAATATTCTAATTTTCGAATTTTCTGTCTCACCACCCACACTCAGTCCCAGTGTTTCCCGAAATGAATCCAGTCTCCCTAGCCTCTCAATTCCATCAATTCTGCCGTGAGAAGGCAGCCAAATCCTCCAGCCCTCACACTCTCTCAGTTTTGAAATCGTCCACGGGTAAGAAAAACAAAGAAGAAGAAAATGGGGGAAAAAGATGGAGAAGGAATGATGGTGTAGGAATGATTGTGTTTGGAGGGAAACAAGGAGCTGGAAACAAGGGATGGGTGACACTTGTCACTCATCCGGATGTGCACAGTCATCGGTCACTATTCAATATTATATTATTATTCTAATCCGAGCCTCAGTTCGTAAATTCGTTCTCTTGACCATAACTTCGTCGTCGAATCTCCGATTTCGGCATGCCGCCTGTCATTGGATTCGTATCAACGATACCTACGTAACGGTCCTTGGCCCTCGTCCATCGGACCTCCCGGTAAAAAATTCAACATTTTGCCCACGACCAGGGGCAAAATGGTCATTTTGCACATTTTGTCCGATTCCGCCCTACTAACCACCGATCAACCTCACTAATCAAGATTAATGACTAATCTAATCCCGGAATTCGGGACGGGTCATTACACAGACGCGATGGTTGGCACGCAAAAATGGATTAGTCTGCCCAACGAGCCAATTACATCCACCGAGCAAACCCACTTTAACGACGATTTTTCTTCGCCGAACAAGCTTTTGCATTGACTCCCCTCGGCGAGCTAAGAAAAATTTTGGCGCAAAAGTAAGTTTTGGCGCCTTAACTTTGCCAGGCAGATCATTAATATTTGCCCAATGAAGGTTTTTCCGGGCAAAGGTCTGCAAACATTAAATACCAGCCCGTAGCTATATTTCTTCTTCTTCCTCCTCTTAACTCTCACACACCTCTCATTATTCTCATACTCACTCTCACTTATTCTCACCTACCATACATAATTTCATCACCATTTCATCATTATTTCATCATCAGTTCATCAAAGGTTTGATAATTTTTTTTTAGTTTTGAGATTTTGATTTATTATTGGAAGCTAATAATTTTTTGTGTTTTAGGAAATTTGTGGTTGATTCGAAGGAATACTTATAAAAAAAAATATGTGTGTTTGCCTCTCATTTTAATTTTTCTAAATTTTTTGGGTATATTTATGTTATGAAATTATGATTTATTGTGGAAATTATAATTTTGGGTAAACTACTTGCCCGGCGGATACTTGTTCTTGCTCGACGGAGCACCTTCTCCGGGCTAGCTCTATTTCCTTGTAGTGGTACATGACACCTTAGCCCTTCTGCTAAATTTTCTATGTAACGACCCGACCCGGAAATTAGGGTTAAGACGGTGATTAGTGAAGGATTAGTGAGCTTAATCGGTGGTTAGTTGGTTACTTTTGGTCGGTTAGGGTAGAATGACGATTTTGCCCCTAGGTAGGGTAAAAGTTGACTTTTAGTTCGGGCGGTCAATTGGACATTTACCGATGACCGTAACATAGTTTGGGACGTCACGAGTCCGTAGATAGGTGACACGCCCGATTCCGACATCCGAGGAGGAAGTTATGATGTTCAGAAGGTTGAGGGCATTACCGTAATTTGGTTAAAATAGGGGGAAAAGTTGACTTTTTGTATGATCGGGTTTTGACACGTTGACCTAAGACAGTTATGTAGAGCTCGTCATCCCGAGTTCAACGACAGGCGGCACGTGTTCATCGGAGTTAGGATGTGTAAGTTATGGGTCTAAAACGGTAAGGGCAAAATGGTAATTTTTTATTTAAAAAGAAGGGCATTTTGGTCTTTTTCACTTTGGGTTTGGTGCAGCCGGATTGGGACAAGTGGATAGGGGAGATTGAGATTTTTGTGTGAGGCTTGAGGAGATTGTGACACGTGGAAGAGACCTAGAGGGTTCTAGGTGGTTACAATGGACACGAGTATAACTTGGTTGTTTTCTACCGTGCATTTTGGTTTGAGAAACAGAAAACAGAGAGGTGAGGCGGTGAGGATTGTGATCGATTCTGTGCGTGTGTGAGAGTTTTGTGAGTTGTGAGAGTGACAGAGAGAAGAGAGGAAGCTGGTGACTGGGTTTGGGAGTGAAATCGTTCAAGGAACACGGCGGTCGGAGGGTTTGATTTTCGGGGAAAACAGAGAGGGCTGTGGGAAATTGGTGGTGGTTGTGCCGTGTGTTGGTTAAATCCAAGCTGAGAAGGAGCTAGGACGACTGCAGGGGACTCAGTGGACACCGTGGTACACGGCTGTGCGAACGACGGAGGACGAATCGCAGGTAATCCCAAATCCCCTGTTTTTCCCGTTTTGTTCATTTCGAAAGTCATGGCTTTTGGGTTAGAGTCGAGGGCTTTGGTGAGTGGTGTGAGACTCAGGAGGGTCCTAGGAGTCGTCTAGGGTGGTTGCTGTGACGGGGGAATGTCTAGGTGGCCGGAACCCGAAACAGGGGTATCGGGCAGTTTTGTTTCGAGGTTGAAGACGACGGGTTTAGGGCTTTGATTTCTAGATTTTAGGATGGGAAATGATTGCTGGGAATTGGACGAAGCTTTTGGGATTGGAATGGTTGAAAATGATAGAGGAATGACAGAGAACCGGGTGCGCAGGTTCAGACCGGTTCACCCAAGGAAGACGATGATGAACAGTGTCTAGGTGCAGGCGCGTGAGGCCCACGCGCAGCCACTTTGGGCGGCGCGTGGGGGCGCATACGGCGGTTTCCGATGAAGAGTCCAACTGATTTTTTGTTCTAAATGTCTTAACGAATCCAATGGAATAGGTTTCGGGTTATTCAGACGTTGTTCCGGGTTAGTTCGGCGGGGTCGAAGGTCTAGGGTCCCGTTTAAAGTACACTTAGAAGTTCGGAAAAGTTATGGGATTTGAGTGGGACTTTTGTGAAGTAGTTAGTAACCTCGTTATGAACTTTGGACAGGTTCGGGAAAGCCGAGGGTAGCGGAATGGCCAGGAACGCCGTAAGTGCGCACGTATCGAGGCGACGATGGAATGGTCTGTGAGTGGACTTTGCTTTCTAACTCTTGGTGCATGCATATATGTTTTTATATGTTTTCTATACTTGATTCTATGGTTTGATTTATGGTTGTGATGGTTTATGGTTTTTGCACGTTTTTTGAAGAAATGACGGTTTTCACGTTTTACGAGGTTTTGATAACTAACGTGATTTGAACTTGGTTTAATGAATTGATTTCGAGATTTGAAATACGATTTGATTTTAAAGGAAGAAAAAGGATTTTGGAAAGTATTTTCGGGCTTAAGGCCCAGTTCAAAGTGGCTTTTCGGAAATGTGATTTCGGGTTTTGGAATCGGAATTCCGGGTGACGATTCAGAATTCGATTCGGGACTCGGAAGGGGATTTTCAGGTTTGGGTTCAGAATGATTATTCCGGATGCTAGCTTACGGAATGATGGTTGCGGACTCGGATCTGGAAAGGAAATGGATATGAGTTCTGGATTTGGATGTGGAAATGGAAAATGGTTTTGATTGGATTTGCTGGATCTGGTTATTGGGTTTAAAGACCCGGATTATATTTAACGGGGGACGGGCCCGGATTGAGTTTAAAGAATAGGGAGTTTAAAGACTCGGATATATTGATATTTCCCCCGTAGGCCTGTTGAGTTTAAAGATTCGGGAGTTTAAAGACTCGGATATTATTGAGGTCTGGATTGAGTTTAAAGACTCGGGAGTTTAAAGACTCGGATAGATCCAGCAGGTTCGATGGATGAGAATGTGGTTTCCAGTGTGTTTTGGATTTCACTGAGACTTGATGATAATGGTTTTTTGATGGTTTTGGGCGGAGGCCCGGGATTTGGATAAAGGAAAATGTGTTTGGTTTTTCGTACATGGTTTATGATATGAAATTGATATGCATGCATTGGTTTTTCAAACGGAGGGTATAAATGTATGTGTTTTATGATAACTGCTTTTGAACTTAAACCTTTATTTTTGTCCACTCACAGTCTTTTCGTGTTTTCGATACTCTCCAAGTTGCTGCAGTGTGGGCTGTTGGTCGAGAGAGTTGGAGACATCACACGAACAATCCACCGTAGACTCTGCGCACTCTGGGAAGTTCGAAGGTTGTTGAGGTAGTCGGATCGGAACTCCCTTGTCCGACTTACGTATCACACGAAGGTTAGATGATTATTTGGCCCTTGTGTCATGCGTAAGTTAGACGGGAGCGTGGTTTAGCCCTTAATTCCGGAGGATTAGGGGTGGGCCCTGACAATCTATCTCAACTTTCCCTAGATGCTAATATGCAGAGCTGGCCCTGAAGGTAGTCAAGTAAGGAAGCCGCCTTTGACCTCCACCTCAGAAAGGGCCGCGAAATATATTTATTTTACATAGTTATTATCTTGTTATATAATTATCTTACTTCATTAATAATCAAAATAGGTAAATGGGGGAGCTAGTTGGGCGTGCTTATGCCTCTCAAGAGCCCCATGTTCGAAACCTAGTGTGGGCTATTTATTAAGAGTTACTCCTCTCTCTTAACAAAGTTCTAAATCCCCCCCCCCCTCCCCCCCCCCCCCCCCCCCCCCCCCCTTTCCCTCCTTAAATCAAACCAAATAATGTTTTGTATTGTGTTTTGTTAAACAATATCAAGTTTCTCTATTATATTTAAGTTTATTTTTAAACTTTATCCCCTTCTCTTTTTCTCAATAATGTAACAAGAAATTTCCCAACAAAAAAAAATGATGTCACAAAAAAGATTGAATGACTCAGCTACTTTATCAATTGAAAAAAAAAAATTGGTAGTAAAAATAAATTATGAAAACTTAATTAACTTGTTTGCCTCTTAAAATGCAAAACGTGAGATAATTAAATGAAATTTCATTATATTTATTAAGTACTTGTATTTTTTATGTGGGAGAAATTGTTAATTAAGGAATTTAAATACTTATTTGATTACATTGTTTGATAATTGTTTATTGTCATAGTTTTAATTTTTGTGAGCTTTGATATAAAAATAGTTTTTTAAATTATTATATAACACACACAACATATATATATACACCGACATTTTAAGGATTGAATAATACAGGAGCCCCAATTTAAAGGTTCCATTTGGATTCCTAGGTCCCATTTCCCAACTTGTATCATTCTCATTAAAATGTGACTCACATAAATTACGTCAGCATCTAACGGAAGTTGAGATTAAAAAAAAATTAAATTGAGGGGCTAAAGTATTACGTTTTGAAGAGTTCATGGGGGGTAATTTTTAACATTTGAAACTTCATGTATGAATATATTATAAAGTGTAAACAACATAGTCGTAAATAGTATAACAGTTGAAAATTCATTACATGTAGACTATTAATTATTGTGTTTTAATTAAAATATTAAAATAGTATAACAGTTTATAATCTGAAAAGAAGCACCACCACTAGTAGAATATATAGCTTTTGCGGCAAAAATTTTCCCGGCAAAAAGTAATTTTGTCGCGATAGGTTATCTAGCACGGCAAAGAGTAAAATTTGCCGTTAAACTTTGACCGGGAACTTTTGATTATGGCGCGAAATGTAAGGCGACAAACAAGGAAGCTATGGCGACAAATTGTTTCCTCGCGATTTTTTTTTCCCAAAAAAATATTCTGACTGGATTAAATTCGCTCCAATTCTCTTAGGGAAAAAATAATAGGCGGGAATGTGTTCCCTCTAAAAACAATTTTGGTCACACTGGCAAACTTGGTTTGTCGGCTTAGGTTTATTGAAGTGTCCAAACGGCGCCGTTTTATTTCATTTGTTGAGGACAAAATATTTGTCCTGCGCGACTTCAACTCTTCCTCAGCTTGCTTCACCGCATCCCAATTTCGACCGCTGTGTGTACACCTCATGGCTTTCTCTGCTTTCCTCCTCTTCGATTCTGAGACGAAGATAGACGAAGTTAGTCGATCGGCTTCCTAGTAATTCTCAGGTGCGTTTTCTTTGGCGTCTGTTTACTCAAAGAATATCTTATGGTGATTTAGGATTGGAAATTGATAAATCTTCGTCCATAACATGAAATTTTTCACCATTGGCCTCTTACTATGCTATCAGGCATCAGTTTGCAATCTAAACTCCACTTCTTTATCGAAGATTGTAGTCAAGACTGAAGGTTTTCCTCTGCAAATATTGACGACCGATTTGAAGCGGTCCTCCGGCATTTGAAGGTTGCGGTCTACTGCAATTTGAAGCTTCTTTTCACGATTAGGTAAAATAATGTTCTTAGTTATTGATTCAAACCAGCCTTTGCCATCACCACCATGATCCGATCTCTCTGTTTTTTTATTTATATACAATTTCTTGCAATCGGATTATTTCTTATGTAGTCCCGATTCTTGTTAACATTGTATTATTTGAATTAGGTTTATGGTGAAGTTTCAGGATAACTAGTTGGTATGTTCTTTTCTTATAGACCGTGGAGTTTTTTCTGCAATGATCCTGTAGGGTATGGTTCCGTCCGCCCATTGTTCTAGACATGTATGCATGAGGATATGTGCTTTGCGTTAGATGTTGGATGTGAATCTAGCTTGTTACTTGTTATTTTATATTTGTATAATTGAGGAGGAAATGAACTTATGCATAGAAATTTTACTTGGTTGATGAACCCTTTATTTTCTCATCTCCTTTATCTTAAGATTTAAATTGAATGTTGAAGTTCTATTTCGATATATCTGCTGCACTTTCCAGTGAATGTATTAGGGTGTACGGAAGAGAGAAGGTATCTCCCTGAAAAAGAAAAGCTCCCTTTTCCTTTAATTTTTTGTTTGAATATTAAGGGTTCCACTTGTGTTTGTATGAAAGAGTTCATTGTCGATTTATGAAACCTTGCTTACTTCAGCAGCTAAACAACAACCTGTTGCATAGTAGCTGTTGTTTTTAGTGTTTCCCAATGACGTTCTCATTTAATATGTTGGGGTGTCCATATCCAACTGAAAGTTAATTGTAGAATCAATTCTACTATCTCTTGTAGCTTTACTTAGCTAACTTATTTCGACTCCGATGATCTCAGTTGTTTGCTATATATAACAAGTGAATGCTGTGGAAAGGTTTGTTTTTTTTCTGCTTCGTGCTTATTTGCCTTTGCAGACTGCAAGGCCATGTCTAAGAATTTAATGGATTTAATATAGACAAATTGAAAATTTTGCAGCTTTAGTGGGTTTGTGTTTCAAAGTCTTAGTTAATCAGTTGTGTTTATTGATAACTATAGTATATGGCTTATTTGTATACAGATACTGATGCTTTTCTGTTTAAACATCTTATTGAATTGGTAACTATATTATTAGTGTTGACATTAGATGGTAACTTGATGGAATACATTTATTCTATTCTATGAAAAGTTGAAAGATTTTTTGTTTTCCAATAAAGTAATAATTAGGTTGTGGGAATACTAAGAAAGGTGATTGCTGATTATTCCTATAGGTTGTGGGAATACTAAGAAAGGTGATTGTTCTCTATGTACATAATTTCTCTGCCCATATTTTCCAATATTCTTTTATAGTAAAGGTGATTGCTGATTATTCCTATAGCTTGGACGTATGTGTTGCCATGATTTATAGGTTTTATGATAGCAGGATGATAGCTCAAAAGATATGGTTGGTTTAGCCTAGAGTCAGCTGAGCTTTTCTGTTGGTGTTATTGAGTGTGGTTTGGCGAGGCTAAGATTGTAACACTGCTGCTGCTTCATTCTATTCTCTGGTAGTTTATTGATCTTTTTGTTCCAAATGTGTAACAGGACGCTGAAGAATGTTGGTCACAGCTTTTATACACCCTTTCTCAGTCTCTAAAATCAAACGGTGCTAGGTGGGTTTTATTGTCATGTTCTATACAGATGTGTAGGAACTGAAACTGGTTGAATGATCTTCTTGGACTTGATCCATGGAAACGAAGTGCCCATTGTTAATTATTCTAAATTTGGTTAATTATATTTTTGTAAGAAATTTTTTCTTCTTTCAACTTCTAAGTTTTTTTCCCATATAACTACATATATGAGAATGACAACGAATGATTTCCTCTTGCAGTGAAAGTCCAGACACAATTCAGGCCCTTTTCGGTGTGGAACTTGTTAGCAGGTTAGATATCTGCAACCCATTGGCTACTGCATTTACATTCACTATAGACTAAGTACTCAATAGCAGTTTCAGATTTCCTTTTTAAACAGTTCTCTTTGTTTTTTCAATGAGATTAACAAAATTACTTCATGATTCATCCTGAAAAGAATGTGTTAATGTTTGAATAATTTGTTCAATTTCTGTCTGCTTACCTTTTGTGGCTAAAGCTAATTTATGTTGCTACATCAATTGGGTAATTTCTTTTCGTACTGTCTTGATAGATGAGTTGCCTGTTGAATGAAGTTCGGAATTATATATATTAATATGTCAGAAGCATTCTATGAGTTATAAATATTCAGTTGTTTATTTTGTGAAGCTGAATTTTCTACAACTTCTTGTATTTGTTGATATGGTTGGATACTAGGGTGCATTGCATAGAAAGTGGGGAAGAAAGCTCAGAAACAGAGTCGGTGTTTTCCCTTAAATGCCACATATCACATGAGGTGAACCATTTGCATGAAGGGTTAAAACATGTAAGTGTAATATCCATTTATATACAAGAAATTGTTTTTCTTGCATGCTAGAGCATGTTATGATAATTTTAAGACACTTGATAGAGAAAATGTTCTCATTTATTACACTGATTCATGCAGGGTTTAAAATCAGAATTGGAAAAAAATTCTCCTTCCTTGGGTCGTAGTGCAGTCTTCCTGAAGGAGTCTCGTATCAATGGCCTTCCAAGGTACAAATGGCTACATGGTATTAATAATCTATCATTGTAGTTTGTAAGTCGCAAACATACTAGTCATGAGACTCGCAGTATCCAACTATGAGTTACACTGTCATAGTGTCAAGTAGTCCATTCGTAACTTATGGAATTGTAATTTAGATGCATTGAATTACTTTATTTAAGTCTCTGTCTGTAAACCCATTTGTTCCTTATTGAATGGAAGTAGGTTATGGACTAATTTGATTCTCGTTTTGTTTCCACAAGGTTGTAGATTCTGTATGTACACTTCTTTTCGATTGTTACTAGTGCTGTCTAACCTGTTGCAAAATGGGCAGTATGTAACGACCCGTCCCGAATATCGGGATTTAATAATATTTAATTGTGATTTACTAATCTGGGATTAGTTGGGCGATTTTGGACGAATGGTGCAAAATGACCGTTTTGCCCCAGGGTGTGGGCAAAACGTTGACTTTTATTTCGGATGGTCAAATGGACTTTGACCGATGACCGTGACGTAGTTCGGGACGTCACGAGTTCATAGACAGGTGGCACGTTCGATTCCGACGTTCGTGGTGAAAGTTATGATGTACGGAAGTCCAGGGGCATTTTCGTAATTTGGACGAAAGAAGGGGAAATGTTGACTTTTTGACCGGGATGTCCGATGGCCGAGGGCCAAGGACCGTTACGGAGGTTTCGTCGATGCGAATCCAACGACAGGCGGCACGCCGAAATCGGACTTCGTACGGAGAAGTTATGGTCTAAAACGTGGAATCGGGGAAATTTACGTCTCGGTAACCGTGTCGATTATTTTATTCAGAATTGGTGGTTGGAGGACACTTGGATGAGTGACAAGTGTCACTCACCCATTGGCTAGATTGGATCTTGATCCACTAATCATAAACTATACTAAAAGCTTCCACTACATAATAATCTAGAATTTAATCCTTGCTTTTGATCTGAACCATCCATTCCACCCCCAGATTGCATCACAGCCGTCCATCTCATTTTCCCCCTTCCATTTCTGATCATTCCTCCCTCACCGTGAACAACAAAATTGAGAGATTGGGTTCTGGCCATTGCCAATCTCTCTTCCACAATTGATTGCACAAATGTTTAATTGGTGAGTTGGGGAAGGTTCTGGCTGAGGGAGAGCACGGGGGACGGTGTGGGGTGGTGTAATTCGAGAATCAAAGTTTCGGGGAATTGGAGGGAATTTCGAATTGGAGTATTTGGGCCGTGTCGATCAAAATGGGGATTAGCTGGAGTCTTCTGGGATCAAAACGTGAAGCTTTGCAGCAAAAACGACAGGAAACCATGTCGGATTGAGGGAGAACTGAGCTTCCATGGCAGCACGATTTCGAGCTTGGGTTCAGTAAGTTTAAGGTGTGAATTCATCAAATTGTTTGTACAGAAACATCCCTTACACTCTCACGATGCTTACTATATGATTTAATTTGGAAATCAGGGACGGAATCGGTGAACCCGATTTGAAAACCCGTCGAGGATCTATCGTGAGTCGTGGAGATTTTTACCCTAAATTGTGTAATTCAATCTACAGAACTTAGTTGGTGATTGATTACAAGGGATCAGTGGAAAGAACGGATGGATTTGATGTCGAATTGGGTGAAATTGGACCGGGTCTGTTCGCGGGTTTTTCAACCCGTTTTACAGACAAACGGGTGAGAGGGATGACTGTGCGGGTTACTGTAGCAGGCGCGTGGCTTCCACGCGCAGCCGCTTGCGGTGGTGCGTGGGGGCGCGTGAGTGCGAATCCCGAGGTATGATCAACATGACTTTTATCCTATACATTGTAACGAACATTTTGGGATTGGTTTCGTGTCGATCGGACACCGTCTCGATATTGTTCGGGATGTCCGAAGGTTTTAAATCCAGTTTAAAAATACTTAAAAATTCGGGAAAATTACGGGACTTGAATAGGATGTTAATGATGAGGTTAGTGATCCTCTAAATTGATTTGAACAGGATTGGGAGTCCCGGTGATAGTGAGGTGGCCCGGGAAGGCCTATGGCACGCGTATCGAGACGCTCGGTTAAACGGTCTGTGAGTGGACATTGGTTTCATAAATTCGATGCATGCATAACTGTTTTATGATTGTTATAATTATGATTAAATGATTTACTTTGGATATCGGTGAATTTTAAATGATTTCACGCATTTCGAGGTGAATTGCGTATTTGCACGTAAACCGAGATTTTCTGGATTTTCACCGACTTCCATAAATGTGGTTGAATATGATTTCATGAAACGGTTACGAACTTGAATAAAGTAAAATCGGGCCAGGGGCCCAGTTGAACTATGAAATCGGGCCAGGGGCCCAGTTAACATGTGGATCGGGCCAGGGGCCCAGTTAACTTGTGAAATCGGGCCAGGGGCCCAGTTGATTTCTACATGTGATTGCGGGTCGGGGACCCTAAAATGAAATTGAATAAATGTTTTCTGGTTTACATTTTATCTATGTTCACATGCTGGAATCTATAAATGGTTTTGATGATATTTCGGTTATGGCACGTTTCACGGTATTTGGGCATGAGACCCGTTTGATGAAACGTAACGAATGGTTCGGATTTTATCTATGTATACCTATATGTTTTGCATGTGGATATCTATAAAATGTATTTGGTACTGCACTGTATAGATCCTTCCATATTATATTGTCTCCTCCGGATGAGGTACCCCGGAGAGGTCACGGACGTCTAGTACGTCCAGCGTCTATGACGCTAAGCATCGGGGATGCTGTACCCGAACGGGGTTCGGGGATTGAACTCGGAAATTGAGACCCGAGTGGCACGCGTAGCCTTGTGATTGTGACCTTATTGACGTCAGGGACGTCAGACATCAGGGATGTCGGATTGGAGTGTATAGTGCAGTGGCTAAAATAATGGTTATGGTTTATATGCCTTATGGTTCATATTACTGGATTTATGAAATAACTCTTGGGTTTACTTTTGGAAATTGAAACTATGCTTTGGTTTCCGGGCTAAGGCCCTAATGGTTATTTCTAAATAAATATGGGATTATTGGTTTTTGGTGCATGCATATGATTTTACTGAGGGGCATCAATGTCTTATAAATGTTTTTAACAGACTTGTTTATTTTCGTCCACTCACAGCTTTTGTTTTCAATGCCCTTCAGGTTGATTCCGGATACGACTGCAGCAGAGACTTGAGCATCGTACACCTCCTCCATCGATCCTTACGCACTCTGGAAGCCCGTTTGGGCAATGGCAATCGATTATCCCTTGTCTGGCGCCTCTTGTCAGACGGGAGCACGTCACATTCCATGGTAATCCCGGGGGGATTGGGATGGGTCGTGTCACAGTAGCTCTTTGTTTATGTGCTGTTGGAGTTTGAATGATATGTATGTACAAAATGGGCAGTAGCTCTTTGTTTATGTGTTGTTGGAGTTTGAATGCTATGTATGTACAAAATGGGCAGTTGCTCTTTGTTTATGTAGCTCTTTGTTTAGTGTGAAATTACTGGAACCTCTTTGTTTGATGTGAAAATATGTATAAAAGGAAACTTGTGCTTCTGTGCATCGTGCTTAGCAGGATTTTGGTGGTTCTGAATAACTTATATTATAAATTGTAGTCGTACGTGGCAGTGTTGGAATTTATCTTTATGGTTTGATTGTGGTTTGCTTGTCTTGATGCAGAATGAGTTTGTTCCAGGCTTTGGTTTGATTATTGGATTTCTGTGATTGGTTGTTTGCTATAGAATTTATCTTTATGCTTTATTTGATTGGTTGTTAGAGAACTTATCTTTATGCTTTATTTGATTGGTTGTGCCCAGATATCATTGGTTGTTAGAGAACTTATCATTCATATATTTGATTGTGAAGGATAATATGAATGGTAAAATTATCATCAGACATTAAGGCAACATGTTTGTATCTTTTCTTAGTGTATCTTCATGCGATATGGTAACATATTTTTTATGTTGATTTCATTTGAAGGATGAAATGATGGACAAAAAGAATAATTATCTCCAAGAGGTAGCGAAGGAATATCCCGAGGGTACTCCATTAGATGAGATACCTATATCTGATACTAATGTTGGCCTTAATATTTTGATGGATGTACTTGGAAAGAAGCCTAGAACACAGATACGTGGATTAGGATATGGACGTGTTTGTGAGGCTGGAAGTTCTCGGTCTTCAACATCCACTCATTACTTACAAAAAGAGGTTGATAATTTGAAAGATGAGTTGACAGCAGCAAAGACAGCTCAAGAGGTAGCTACTAAGGAAGTCGATCATTTGAGAGATGAGTTGACGATAGCAAAAAAGACATCTGACAAGAAAATTGAACATATGCAGTTGTATCTCCAGCAAATAGTACAAAGTATGTCAAAAGTGCCTGGGTTTGAACTACCGCCGATTGATTTGGAAGTACCATCGACTGATGAAGCACACAATGAGGATGATAGTTAACTAGGGTAGTCTTTTTTCGGGTTTATGTATACATTATATATCTAACTTGCACTTGAAAACCTATAACTCTTTTGAATGTATATATTATATTATTATAATGAGTATTAAAATGTTCTACAATTGTTGTATTGTCACTATTCTCCAAATATGGTGTATTGTGGCATTTGGAAGTTGAATCTTTGTAATAATTATTATGTATATTTTTGTTGTGAAATAAACCTTAGACGGCAAATATATTTGTCGGCAGAGAGTAACATTGCGACAAAGATACTTTGTCGCGATAGAGAACCTATCACGACAAACCGAGTTTGCCACCATAGAACATCTGTCCCGACGCATGTATTTGTCGCCATAGGCCTTCTTTCGCGACAAATATATTTGCCACCATAGAACATCTGTCCCGGCGCATGTATTTGTCGCCATAGGCCTTCTTTCGCGACAAATATATTTGCCAGCTCAACTTTTCTTTCCTGGCGAAAGTGTGTTTGACGGCACAAGGTGACAAATGTTTTGCCGCGAAAGATTTGCCGCGAAAAGTCATTCTGTGCCGACAAAAGTTTAAAGTTTGCCGTCATAGACCTTTCGCGGCGAGGCTTTCCTGACGAATGGGGCGACAAATAATTTCGCCGTGATAGAGTTTAGGCGGCAAATTTTGACTTTTGCCGACAAATTGTGTTTGCCGCCTAAGACAACTTTTTTACTAGTGCACGTTCGAACTTTAATAATTAATGATCATGCATATAATATGTGTGTCGATATTCTAGTCCTGATTACGTTATTATAGTAACACATTCTATGAACGAAATAATCATATGGAAATGTTATGAATGTAATACTATTGTGGAACATATGACAGAATGGATCCAAGAGGAAATGGATCAAAAAATGCAAAAGGACGTAGTGGTAATTTACATATTTAGCATTCGAGTTTAGAATATGGTGTATGATACTTTTCGGAGAGAACGATGAGATGAATCAAACTCACTATTTGTGACATATGGGCTCTTTTAAGTTTTAACCAAATAACATCATTTAGGACCACAAAATCAGATTTGAAGATTTTCCGATATTTTCGGAATTTTTACTAATTAAGATTTTTTTTTCCTTTTCAACTTAGGTTTTCCTAAGTATATAAACAACGTTAATGGATTGTAATCGATCTATCTTATATTTTATTCAATTGTTTTGAGATATTCTCAACTATTTTCTAGTGGATTCCAGTTTATGTTTATTTTTTTGAATTTACGCTTGTAAATCTTGTTAGTTTGTTATACATCACATTCTATTCAAAATAATCATCTGGAAATATTACGAATGAAACGAATGAAATATTGAAACGTTAAAACTGGACGTCAAATTTTATTATAAATCCATATTCAGCTCCGTAGATTGAAACAAATTGAGAGATGGAGTGGTAGCAGCCAGGTTTCCAGTTAGACATTGAAAAGATTTAGTGATTGACTGAGTAAACACTTGGAGCTTGACTCAGCTAGCTAGTTGTTGATGACTTGGTCCATTTTGTAAAATTAACTTCTCTATTAATTACTCTCCTTTTGGTTCGAGGAGCATACAACATATATACTTGATCATCTCTCAATCTGTCTCCCCCATATTAATTTTTTTGCTGCCCTTTAATTTCTAGACAAAAATTATGTCTATATGTATATATATGCTTTATTTTACTCTATCCTTTCATGATTGCATCTAATGCCTTAATACATCTCATTAATTTCCTAATTATGTTATATATGTGTCCGTGCTCAAAACGTCGTCGTAGCGGAATCCGGAGTTGCCATTCGGTGGCAAGCTTCCGAAGGAACGGATACGCGGGTGCTTGGGGTAAGCGGGGAACTCTTCGCGGGGTGTGGAGTATAAGTAACCTACGAAAAATGGGGGAAAGACTGTGGATACTGTCTGGACTTAAGCCTTTAATTTCTTAAAAATCCCTCCAAGACCCGTAGTGATATTTTTCGGGTGTAAACAATACGTACATGCTTTTACAATTGTGAATTTAAACGTAATTATGTTTTGTGAGGACCCGTGCCCTGGAGGCATGGTTAGCAATCCCACATCGCCTAGGGAGATCTGGGGGATGCGCCTTATATGTGTGGATGCGCATCTATCCAACATGAGATCTTTTGGGAGCTCACTAGCTTTGAATTCATAGAGAACTCCAAAGTTAAACGAGTAGGAGCTAGTGCAATCCCAGGATGGGTGACCCACTAGGAAGTTGCACGTGAGCTCCCGAGAACAAAACCGTGAAGGCTGGGCTCAAAGCGGACAATATCCTATTGGAAAAGGTCGGGTCGTGACAATTTGGTATCAGAGCCTAACCCCATCCGAAATTGAGTGTGCCATCGAGGACGTTGGGCCCCAAATGGGTGAATTGTGAGGACCCGTGCCCTAGAGGCATTGTTAGCAATCCCACATCGTCTGGGGAGATCTGGGGGATGCGTCTTATATGGGTGATCCACTGGGAGCTCACTGACTTTGGATTCATGGGGAACTCCAATGTTAAGCGAGTAGGGGCTGATGCAATCCCAAAATTGGTAACCCACTGGAAAGTTACACGTGAGCTCCCGAGAACAAAACCGTGAGGGCTGGGCCCAAAGCAGGCAATATCTTGTTGCAGAATGTCGGATCGTGACAATTTGGTATAAGAGCCCAACCTCGGCCGAAATTGAGTTTGACATCGAGGACGCGGGGCCCAAGGGGGGCGGATTGTGAGGACTCGTGCTCTGGAGGCATGGTTAGTAATCCTACACCGCCCGGGGAGATCTAGGGGATGCGCCTTATATGTGTGGGCGTGCATCTATCCAACGTGAAACCTTTTTAAGAGCTCATTGACTTTGGGTTCATGGGGAACTCCAAAGTTAAGCGAGTAGAGGTTGGTGCAATCTCAAGATGGGTGACCCACTGAGAAGTTGCACGTGAGCTCCCGAGAATAAAATCATGACGGTTGTGCCCAAAACGGACAATATCCTATTAGAGAAGGTCGGGTTGTGACATGTTAGCTTAAACAAAAGTTGAAATAGTCCACTTTAAAGATGAATTAATGATGAAACCCTATCATGTACTTTTGGTTGATGAAATCAATTAACTTAAAGTTCAGATATCTTATACGCATTTTTAGATGATAATGACATATATGTACGTACATTATTCAACAAGTACAAATAGAAGTACTCGTCCAATATATATCCTTTGATTTAAGTGTTCATGAGGAAGCGAGATTGAAGCTTCTATATATATAGAAAACAATTCATGAAAATATTTTATGGAGATGGTTATATATAGTTCCAGTTCTATAGAACATGTTTATACCACGCATGTACACAATTCTTAACTATAAAATTGATTGCGAATATATAAAAAAAAATTAGGAGTTTTGTGGCCAAACAATATTGATGATCTTAACTACAGAATTGGAGATGAATGAGTACTTATAGCTAATCTTAAAAAAAAAAAAAAATCTTTTTTATTCTAAAAGTAATAATAGTTCTAAAAATAGTAATAAATATATATTTTTTCAATAATTATGAAAACTTTCAATCTCTCTTATTTCTCTTCCTCTTTAAACCAAGACCATTTCATTATATTTTTTCATCAATCTCAATCAGCTGCCCATATATATATATATCAACTAAATAAAAGGTTCATCATGAAAATCTTAATGCCTATTAAATCGTTGATTTTTTTTTTGACAAATATCAATAACTAAATGACCTTGATTTTTGTGAGGAGATATCTTGAAATGAAGATCAAGAAATTGAAGAACGGTCTCGATTCTGAAATATGTCTACAATTCAATAAAGGAGAAGAGTAGAATCAGTAATGTTATGCAAGTATTGTTCTCCTAGTACTATATATACCTAGAGTTAAAACTGCTTTACTTTCTAGTTGGAATGTACACGACAAAATAAAAAGGACTAGAAAATATATATATATATATATATATATATATGTTTTTAACATCTCTGGTTGCGATTGAAGACACGAAGAAAACAATAAAGGAATGCAGCCACATTGTGATTCCCTCCATGCTAGAGCCTACCCATTTCTGGCCAAAAACGTCAAAGCACTAACTTTATTATCATGGAGCAGCAAGGTGCTACTTCGGAGGTACTTTCTGCCACATGAAATTCAACCCATGTGACCTCATAATGCAACTACTTTACTTACCTTGTAAAAGTTATAACTTAGAAAATTACACCATATTGACCAAAAAAACAACGAAGAGAATTATACCATAAAAGTTGCTTAGTCTTCTGAACCCATCCACATGCAGATCGATCGGACTGGTCAATATACAATAATATGGTACATCCAAACTTCAACATCACCAAAAATTCGATTTAAACATGTCGAAAAATCCAATATTTTTACTTGATGCACTACAGAAAATTTCAATAACCGACACGCTGAAACTTAGATATATTAGAAAAATAGAAGATGTTAATGATGAATCAGCAGACATATTACTGAGATATAAAGAGATGGTCAAATTAATGATGATCAAAGTCCATCTGACTGCAAATTAAGCAAACATATTAATCCTACTGAAAAATCAGACACCAAACTAGTTTTCCAGTGATAATTAATATTGTACACATTGTGTGCTATCTGAGGCCAAAGTAGGCTGACTCTGCAAAAACAGAATGTTGTGGTTGGCAGGTAATATTGTCATGGTCTGAAACCATTTGAGTACTATAAACCAGGGAGTTTATGTCTCCCCAGCTCATTTGATCACTCTCTGCGGAAGTAATGGTACTCGTGCCCCGGCTGCCGTCGTTCACCGTCTCGCCTGATTGATAATAAAATCCGTCGGCCAATTGTTGATTCTGCTGACCAAAATTGTTGCCGTAAGCCACCACTTCACTTAGCTCAGGATCATCAAGCCCTTGAAGCATGGTTGGACTACTACTCGAACCACCGGTGGTGACGTTATTATTCGCATCATAATGTGGGGTTTGAAAATGATGATCATAAAATTGATCCGGCGATGAGCTTGAGGAAATGTCAATAGGGTACATAAAATTCGTGTCCATGGTGTCCTTCACGAGTCCATCATGTGTTTGATAGTTTGGGAGGGCATTCATTGGTAGACTTGTGTTCCAAGCGTAAGGGTTTTGGTTCGTAAACCCAGCAGGAAGGCTTGCAAAATTTTCACCTTCCGATCTTTTCATCATCTCTTCCTTTAAGGTGGTGGCGGCACGGCGATTCTGAGCCTGTTGCTGCTTGCGTTGCTTCCCCAGCAGCTTCTTCTTCAGCCTTGTGTTCCAATAATTCTTTACGTCGTTGTCGGTTCGCCCTGGTAATTGGGCTGCAATGATGGACCATCTAAAAAAAAGTACTACTTGAATCAATTTCCTAGTTCTATTAATGTTCTTATCAATTGAATTTAAGAACAAAATTAAGGGACGTTCAGATTAATTTTATTATGCGTACCGGCTTCCAATACTTATGTAGAGGGTGCAGATGATGTTATCTTCTTCCTCGGAAAATCCTCCATGCTTGATATTCGGTCGGAGATAATTGAGCCATCTAAGGCGGCAGCTCTTCCCGCATCTTTTAAGGCCTGAAACCGATAGTTCAACGTTAGTCATAAAAAGATCGGAAAAATTTGATATAGCGAAAAAATGCTTTTCGCTCTTCCATTTTATACGCGTGCACTCCTTTTTTCTCTATGTAAATGAACTGATCTTGAGAATTGCATAAGGAGTGCTTGTTAACCTATCTTCTGGGGCAAGGCAATCCAATTGCCGCCGGTGCCATGTTTTTCGATGTAAGACTTGAGGGTGGCATCTTCTTCGGGTGACCAAGGTCCTTTCTTGACGTTGGCTTTATCGCAGCAAGGAGCTCTCCCCATGGCTTCAATTGGATATGCGTTTGTTAATCTTGTGCTGGGAATTCGTAGCTAGAAGTTTATGATTGATCAAGTACGAAGCAAGCTATATATATATATATGTATGAGCTAGGTAGCTCCCCCTTTATAATCACCACTTGATGATGATTTGATGGAGATATTGATAATGTTCATTTATTATAATAAGGGGAAGAGAGAGAGAGTAATAGCTGGAGAAAGGGTCACATAATTTCAAAAAGGTGAATTGGAAAAATAAAGGATGAGCTTTTATGTATAGAATATTAGAGAAATTGGAAATGCCAGAACAGGAGACCGGGGTTTTATCTCATTGTCTTTCTTCTTCAGAATCTCCTCTTTCTCTTTCTCTTTCTCTTTCTCTTTCTCTTTCTCTCTGTGCGTGTGTGTGTGGAAGGAAAGATATGGTGGATGATGATGATGGTGAAGAAGTAAGTGACGCAAGTCTAGCTAGAAGGGTAAAGAGTTGAAGCAAACAAAACAAACATCACCTGGTTTGAACTCTTCCTCCTGTTCTATATTATGACTATGAATGGTTCCTCAGTTACATGCCTTTTAGTGATGAGAACGATTCATCCATCAACCATCATCATGATACAGACTACCATCATCCCTTATCAACGGCCTAGTCATGTACTAATATTTTAGCTTTCCCAACATTTCACTAGCTACGTGTTACCAATTCACCTAGCCAAATATGTCCGGAGAAGTTTATAAAATAGTTCCATCTAGACTATATTATACTAAGTTATTCGATAAATTTATTACAAGTTGAATAGGTAATAAAAGGTAAATCATAATTTATTAGTATGTGAATATCTTAAATAACAAAATTACACTTTCGCTTTCAAAATGTTCAGTTTGCTCCCTTAATTTTTTATTTTTGATCAAACTTATCCTCTGTTATATTTTTTATTAAATATTTCGTTAAATGTTGATTTGTTTGAATAAGTTTTACATTTCAGCTTATATGGACCATAAATTAAATTATGCGGGGCCACTTTTTTATTATTATTTTTTAAAATTTTACTTTTGAATTTAAATTGATTTTTTTTTAACCATGAGGTGCTTAATTACTGGCCATTCAAAGCTAGAAGGTGGCTATTTTTTAAATAAATCAGGACTTAACCGGAAATTTAGCACATATATGATGTAGGGAAAAAAATTTAAGGAGATACTTTAAAGTACATATATAACAATTTATTTGACATAAAACTATAATTTTCACTTAATAAAATATAACTACTTTAAAAAAAAAAAACTACACGTATTATAATATAAATAAAAACTTTGACATTTAATGACAATATTGCAAATATATACATTTGAAATTTACTCGTTATCGCGATCTTATGTTGAATTAATAATTCTACTATATAAAAATAGGATAATACTTGTCAAAATGTGAATATACAAATGTCTCACATCGAAAGTTGCACAATTTTAGAAGGATTTATAAGGAGTTGGGTCTCTCACCCAATTGCTAATTGGTTTTGGGATGGAACCTTAACTTCATTCATGGTATCATAGTGGGTTATCTCACATGTAAGATGTAACGACCCGTCCCGAGAGTCGGGATTAGCGAAGTAATTAGTAACGGATTAGCTAAGTTAACCGGTAGTTAGTGGGTTACTTTTGGACCGTTAGCCCAAAATGACGATTTTGCCCCTAGAATGGGCAAAATGTTGACTTTTAGTTCGGAGGGTCAATTGGGCTTTAACCGATGACCGTGACGTAGTTTGGGACGTCACGAGTCCGTAGACAGGTGGCACGCCCGATTCCGACATCCGAGGAGGAAGTTATGATGTTCGGAAGGTTGAGGGCATTTTCGTAATTTGGTTAACAAGGGGGAAAAGTTGACTTTTTACACGACAAGGTTTTTACACGTAGACCGAGGACCGTTAGGTAGATCTCGTCGTCCTGAGTTCAACGACAGACGGTATGCTTTCATCGGACGTAGGACGAGTGAGATACGGGTCTGGAACGACGAAGGGTAAAATGGTAATTTTTGGACTTAGGGGCATTTTGGTCTTTTTACCTTGGGCCAATCAGCTAAGGCCATATGGGATTGTGGGAGTGGATATTTTAGTTGTTGTCCAGGGGGAGTTGGACACGTGGGGGAGACCTAGAGGTTTCTAGGAGTGTTAACGTGTGCAGGGCTACAAATTGCACACTTTCAAACCGTGCAATTGTGCTTGGAAACAAAAAACAGAGAGCGGAGATGGTGAGGATTTCTGATCGATTCTCAGTGGGTGAAGGCTTAGGGTTTGAGTGTTTGATCAGGAAGGGTTGGTGAGTGAGTGCTTGTGCTTTAGAGACGGTGGGATGGTGGCTGTGTGTGTATCGTGTTTGTTCGAAGAGGAAGAACAGGACAGAGGACCACCGTGCACGGTTGTGCACTTCCAGTGACCAAACCGTCGAATTGAACCCGTGGTGGTGTCGAGAAACCTGAGAGGAGTCAAATAGGCACGGCGGAGCTCACGGTGGCGGCCTGAGAGCAGGTAATTTCTCTTCTTTCCTCTGATTGCTCTGTTTTGTCGTCTGGTTTCAAACGTAAAGTCGTGAAGTTTGAGGCTAAGTCGAAGTGTCCTATGAGTTGTAATCGACATAGTAGGTCCTTAGGAACCTGTAGAGGTCGAAGCCGTGACTGGGGAAGGGACGGTTGGCCGGGAACCAAAACAAAGTTTTGGACGGGTTTCTAGTTCGAGTTTGGAAGATGGTTTAGAGGCTGTGATGTTGTGTTTTTCTTAGGGAATTAGGTTGCTAGGAGTAGGACGATCCTAATGGTGTTGAAAGGATAAAAAACAGACTGGATTTAAGGGGAAACCGGTCACGCCGGTTCGGTTCAGTTGAACCGGCTGGCCAGAGGTTGAAAATGACTCTGTGTGCAGGCGTGTGGGGGCGCGTGCAGTGTTATCCGGGGAAGTGTCCAACTAGGCTTTGAGTCTAATTGTTGTAACGAATCTTTTGGGATAGGTTTCGGGATGATCAGACGTAGTTTCGGGTTAGTTCTGCAGGGTCGAAGGTTTAGGGTCCCGTTGAAAGTACGCGTAGAAGTTCGGGAAAATTATGGGACTTGAGTAGGACTTTTGTGAAGTAGTTCGTAACCTCGTTGTGGGCTTTGGACAAGTTTGGGAAAGCCGAGGATAATGGAATGGCCGGGGACGGTGTAAGTGCGCGCGTATCGAGGCGACGTCAGAATGGTCTGTGAGTGGATTTTGCTTTCTAACTCTTGATGCATGCATATATGTTTTTATATGTTTTCTATATTCGATTCTATGATTTGATTTATGATTGTGATGGTTTACGGTTTGTGCACGTTTTTCGAGGAACTTACGGTATTTCACGTTTTACGAGATTTGGTGGATATTGTGATTTGAACCTGGTTTTAATGATTTGACTTCGGGATTTGAAATACGATTGGATTTCAATGGAAGTAAAAGGATTTCGGAAAAGTGGTTTTGAGAAATGTGATTTCGGGTTTTTGAATCGGACTTCCGGATGACGATTCGGAATTCGGTTTGGAACTTGAAATGGATTTTCGGGTTTGGGTTCGAAATGGTTATTCCGGATGCTAGCTTACGAAATGATGGTTGCGGACTCAGATCTGGAAAGGAGATGGATATGAGTTCTGGGTTTGGATTCGGGATCCTGATGAGATTACGGATTCGGATTCGGAAATGGAAAAAGGTTTTCAAACAGTTTTGGATTGGATTTGCTGGATCTGATTATTGGGTTTAAAGACCCGGATTGAGTTTAAAGACTCGGAGTTTAAAGACTCGGATATTGATATTTTCCCCCGTAGGCCTGTTGAGTTTAAAGACTCAGATTATATTGAGGCCTGGATTGAGTTTAAAGACTCGGATAGATCCAGCAGGTTCGAATGGATGGAAATGTGGTTCAATATATTTTGGTTTTATCCGTGATTGATGATGACGGTTTTCAAGAATGGTTTTCGGTAGTTTTGGGCTGAGGCCAGGGATTTGGAAAAAGGAACTTGTGTTCGGTTTTTCTTATATGGTTTGTGTAACCAGAAAATTGAATGGTTTTATGACATGAAATTGATATGCATGCATTGGTTTTGAAACGGAGGGTATAAATGTTATTGTTTTATGAAATGTTTTTGAACTTAAAACTTTATTTTTGTCCACTCACAGTATTTTCGTGTTTTCGATATCCTCCAGGTTGTTGCGGCACAGGCTGTTGATCGAGAGAGACGGAGACATCACACGTACGTTCCACAGTAGACTCTGCGCACTCTGGGAAGTTCGGAAGGTTTTGGACGATCGGATCAAAAATCCCTTGTCCGACTTACGTGTCACATGTAGGTTGGACGTCTGTTTAGCCTACGTGTCATGCGTAAGTTAGACGGGATCGGGAGTTAGCCCTTAATCCTGGGGGATTAGGGGTGGGTCCTGACATAAGACTTAACTGTAACACGTGCTTCACGTCACCCAATACGAGTTGTCTACGTGCAGAGTTTGAAATATCGACCGATAGGGTCGATATATCGGCGACATATCACTTTTTCGGAGGAGCAATCCATAAATGAGAGGGAGGGGGGTGTAAGGAAAATCATACCGGAAAATCGACGGTATCGGCGAAAATCGGAGAATATCTCCGATTTTGGTCGATATCACCGATTTTCCCTCAATCGGTAGATAGGCACCGAAAATCAAACACAAGCTCAAACCAAAAATCAAACGCAAACTCAAGCTCAAACACTCACTTCACTCAACAGTCAACATTAACAGATTACAAATTGCAAGAATTGAGAGAGAACAAAGAAGATAAGAGAATTGGAGAGCAAAAAAAAATTTGGAGCAAACCTCCCTTGACCGGCCTCGAAGCACAGCTGCACTCCTCCTTTCGCGAATTTGTTGTCGACGGTTGAACCTCGAAGCACGGCGGCTCCTCCTCGACCCTCGACGACGATGGCTGCACCCCGCTAGTCATCTCTGCTCTCCCAGGCTCCCCGCCTCCTTATGGCCACCTCTCACCGTCGCCACCAGACAGAGCACAGAAGAAAGCTCTGCCAGCTTTCACACAAAGAAGAGAAAGAGATCGATTGATTGATCTCTCAAACCACCCAAACCCGTCGTTTTTAAGAGATGCAATTATGCAAGTGGGCTAATTGAAACGCTGTGTTTTTATTTTAACAACTTTAATTTTTTTTTTGGGTCAAATACTTATTTTCCTATTTAACCATTTTTCCTAATTTCAAATAATAAGTAAAATATATTTTAATTAATCCTATTTAATCTTTTTTCACAATTTCAAATAATAAGTAAAATATGTTTTAGTAATTTATGTTTTATTTTAGAATATATATTTTAATTTAGAACATATGTTTAATTTAGAATACATGTTTAATGTGAAAATATGTTTTAACTCGCATATTTAGAATATATGTTTTAATTTAGAATATATGTTTCAATTTAGCACATATATTTTAATTTAGAATACATGTTTAATCTAAAATAGGCCATTTTTAACCTTTTTAGAATACATTTTTAATTTAGAATACATGTTTAGTAAAATATATTTTAGTAATCCTATTTAACCTTTTTTCACAATTTCAAATAATAAGTAAAATATATTTTGGTAATTTATGTTTTATTTTAGAATATATATTTCAATTTAGACCATATGTTTCATCTAAAATTGGCCATTTTAAACCTTTTTAGAATACATTTTTAATTTAGAATACATGTTTAGTAAAATATATTTTAGTAATCCTATTTAACCTTTTTTCACAATTTCAAATAATAAGTAAAATATATTTTGGTAATTTATGTTTTATTTTAGAATATATATATTTTAATTTAGAACATATGTTTAATTTAGATTACATGTTTAATTTAAGTTTATCTTTAATATTTTATATTGTTAGTTATCGGCAGACCTATATTTTATCATATGATTCATCATATATTTATTATATCAAAGTCATTTTATAGTTTTTATTAGTCCTATATAACCATTATTGGGTACTTAAGTTTTTCCCAAAATTTCATTCCAAATTTCCAATTTTTGGACCGAATTTCCGTCATTTTTTTTTACCGTAAACGATATCGATATCAATATCGATACCGATATTTGGGGCGAGATATGTGAGATATAATCTGTGAGGTTTTGAGGGAGTGTGATTCTTGAGAAAGGAGAAGTGGTGAGAGGAAGAAGAAGATCAAAGGAAGAAGATTATTAGAGAGGAGTCTGTATTAGATTGATCACACATTGCATTACACGGCAATGAAACAGTGCACACACTTATACTCAGTAGTACAAGCTAGTAGGTAGCCTAACTAACTAAATGATCTAACAGAATCTCCCTAACTTCTACTGTAAGAATTACACGTCATGTATGGAATCAGATTACTCCTAACACCCCCCCTCAATTTGATGGCTCCACAGTCAAATTGTAAGAGTGAATCCGAAACATGTCCTCTGGTAAGGCCTTGGTAAATATGTCTGCAACCTGATCAGCAGAGGAGACATGTTGAATGTCCAAGTCCCCTCGAACAACCTTTTCCCTAACAAAGTGATAGTCGATTTCAATGTGTTTGGCCCTTGAGTGGAAGGTTGGATTGGCAGAGAGACTTGTAGCAGATGTGTTGTCACAGTGGATAAGAGGGGCTTTGAGTAAGGGAACACGAAGAGAGTAAAGTAGTTTTCTGATCCAAGATATTTCAGCAGAGGTAATGGCCAATGCACGGTATTCAGTTTCTGTACTGGACCTGGAAACAGTTGTCTGCTTCTTGGATGACCAGGGGATTGGATTAGAGCCAAGATAAACTACTAAACCAGTTGTAGACCTTCTATCATTGGGATCACCTGCCCAGTCCGCATCAGTATAGGCTTCAAGGTTGAGAGAGCCAGTCTGATACACCAGGCCATGTGTAGGTGTGCTTTTAAGGTACCTGAGAATCCTCTTTACTTCCATGAAATGAGACTCACACGGGGATTGCATATATTGACAGACTTGGTTGACAGAAAATGCTATGTTAGGCCTAGTAAAGGTGAGATATTAGAGAGCACCAACAATGCTCTTGTAAGTCTGAGGATTAGTGCAGATAGGACCATCATTTTTCCTTAATCTAGTCTATGGAGCAAAGGGGGTGTCAACTGGACTGCTGGATGCCATTTCTGATTTGGAAAGAAGGTCTGAGACATACTGGGACTGAGTGAGAGTCAGGCTTGTCGCAGTGCAGGTGATCTGGATGCCAAGGAAGCAGTGCAGGTCTCCTAGGTCTTTCATGTCAAACTCATTAGTCAGAGCAATGATAACCTCCTGAATGGCAGAATCTGATGAGCCTGTGAGGATGATATCATCCACATATAGAAGGAGGATAACAATGGCAGTTGAACTTTGTTTTACAAACAGGGAGGAGTCAGACCAAGTTGACTCAAAACCCAGACCAGGTAAGAAACCAGTAAACTTCTCATTCCAGGCCCTTGGGGCTTGTTTTAAACCATACAATGATTTCTTGAGTGAGCAAACAGGATCAGAGGGACCAACAACCTCAAATCCAGGTGGTTGCATCATATACACTTCCTCTTTGAGTTCCCCATGCATAAATGCATTTTTGACATCAAGTTGTTTGAGGCTCCAACTGAACTGAGCAGCTAGACCTAGGACCAGTCTTACTGTAGTTGGTTTGACAACAGGGCTAAAGGTCTCACCATAATCTAGAGCAGCCTCCTGACTAAATCCCTTAGCTACCAGCCGTGCTTTATACCTGGCTATAGTCCCATCGACATTTCTCTTGATCTTTTAAACCCATTTGCATCCAACCAGGTTCCTGTTGGGTGGAAGAGGGACCACAGTCCATGTGTTTTGAGCAAGTAAGGCACTGATTTCCTCCTGCATTGCCTGCTGCCAGACCGTGACAGATGTTGCTGCCTTGTATGATGTAGGTTCAGTATTGGACAAATCAATTTCAGTCTTAGGATGTAGGCAATGGAGGGCTTTCCTCTTAGTGATCCCACTTTTGGATCGAGTCTGCATAGGATGCATGTTGACACCACTGATAGGTAAGACTACCTGAAGCAATTGAGGCTCAGAGGTGGACAGAATTGGTTGAGAGCCAGTTGATTCAGCAGGATCAGGGATGGGAGAATCAGGTGATCCAGCAGAATCAAGCATGTGAGTGCCACTGATGGATCCATCAGGAGAAAATGACCCTGAGGAAGCTGGTTGAGGAGCAGGTGGTGGAGGGACAGGAACCACATGAACTGGACCTGAGGGAGCAATGAGGGACTGAAAGGGGATAGGCATAGGCATGAAAGAGGCAGTTTGGGTGGAACTGGTGTCAAACTGAGGTGAGGGTGATAAACTGGTATGAGAGACAAGAGTCTGATAGGGAAAATCAGTTTCGTTAAACAAAACGTGTCTGACACCAGAATTCTAGAGGATATGGGATCAAGACAGATGTACCCTTTCTGTTTCTGAGCATAACCAAGAAATACACATTTAGTTGTTTTAGGTTGAAATTTATTTAGATTATAGGGTTTAAGAGAAGGGAAACATGCACATCCAAAAATCCTAAGATGATTTAGGTCAGGTAAGGTTCCATATAGTTTCTCAAAGGGAGATTGGAAGTTTAGGTTAGAGCATGGCATCCTGTTAATGAGGTAAACAGAAGAGGTGCAAGCATAGAACCAAAATTTGGGAGGCAAGGAAGCAGTCTGTAGTAGGGTCACAGTGGTTTCAACTATGTGCATTGACTACGCCCAAACTACGCATTAAATTAAACATGTAATTCGAGTGTTATACAATTTAAACCCTTTTTGTGTAGATGTAGTATTGATAAATAGGGATCGTTCTTAACCGGGGAAATTAGGGAACATTAATAATATGTTAGTGGAATATGAATAAAAGAATAATGAATTAGAGAATTAAATAATAAAAGAATTAAACAATCAAAGAATTAATAAATTAAAGAATAGATGAACAAGATAATAATGAATTAATGAACTACAAAGAATTAATAAATTAACGAATTAAAGAATGAAATAATAGAAGAATAAAGGACTTAGTTAATCAAAGAATAAAGGAATTAATTAATCAAAGAATCAATAAATTAAATAATAAAGGAATGAAAGAATAAAAGCATCAAAGAATAAAAGAATAACGAATAAACAAGGGGGGTTTTGAAGAGGTTTGTAATTATGTAAATAAGTAAAAGCATAGATAAACTCATTCTATTTCTATTCTAACTTATGCACAAAGTAGACTTCCCGTAAACACAAACTTCAACAACATACTACAATTGCAAATATTTGAATTAATCACGAAATTATACCTTCACAAACTCATATTTCTTCATACATTTTTCATATTATAAATGCACCGAACAGCGGATTTTTACTTATAATATAATTACCTTAAGTTTGTGATTTAATGCGCCGAACAGCGGTCATACATAAAATCTCTCCAAATCTACTCTAAATGCCCCGAACAGCGGATCAACATTTAGTTTCGAAATGAAGTTTAAGCTCTAAAATGTAAGAAGTGAATGATTTTTAGAAAGTAAAATACATGGAGATTATACTCAATTTTCACAAAAGATAGGAAGGAGAAACCAATACATATATTGCATTATAATTAGAACCAATAACAAATAAAAGAGTTTAAGAGAATGGAGAGCAAATGTTACACTTTTCAGATTGGATGAGAACAATGGATTGTTTTTCACAAGGAACACCGAACAGCGGCTGGAACCTTATGAAGATGGAAGAAGATTAAACAAGGAAATTCGGACTTGAACTCTCAAAATTGTATTGGAACTATTTTGCCAAGATTTCTCCTAAAAGAGGCTCAATTTTGTGCTACTTGGAAGTGATTTCAACAAGTGAAATCAACTCCTATTTATAGGTGGAGAAAGCTACCAAAAATAATATAAAAATACAATAAAAAAAATGGAATAATGGAATGATGAGTAATAAAGATTTGTGATGATGTTTAGAGGTGGTTTGAGTTGTAAAGTTGTAAAATTGGGTTGGAAAGTTGTTGGAAGGTGGCTGGAAATTGAGTGGAGGTCTGCTGGAAAATAGGGCAGGAAATTTCGGTGGCTGCCTGCTGAATTGGTGAGCTGCAGCTCGGCTGGGATGCGCTGAAGAGTGCAGTTGCGGTTCGGCAGGCGCTGGTCGAGCGGGAGGGAGAGTCTTCGGTGTACGCGCTCCGATCGTCTCTGCAGGGCTGAACAGGAAGGCTGACGCGCTGGGCCTTGCGGCTGGATTTGGGGCTGGGCCGGATTTGGGCTAACTCTTCAGTGGGCTGGGCTGCTTGGGCGCGGGCTGATGGGCTGAACGGCTGGGCTTCTGGGGCTGCAATTGGGCTGGATTTTCTTAGGAGTGGGTTGGGCTGCACAGAAATAATTAATTAATTAATTAATAACTAAATTAATTATTCCACCGAATTTCGTCCATATTTTATTCGTTATAATTCCGATCGAAACGATTCTTTCGCCAAAAATACTCCAAATTACTACCTTTATTTTTCTAAACATAAAAATCACAAAATAATTTATTTTATCAATTTATTTAATATTTTAATATTAAAAGTCAAGTATAAAGGGTATAAAATAATATAAAATAATGCTTATTTAACGTCCTATCAAATACCCCCACACTTAAACTTTGCTAGTCCCTAGCAAATACTAAAATCAAACTACGAATTCAAAACAAGTAGACCCTTAACCATTTGTCTCAAATTTCATTGTTATAATCATGGCATAAAAGATTTTCACTTAAAACATTTAAGCAAATGGAATTCAAAAGTTAATATATGGTAACAAAATGTTCAACAAGTAAGATAATGAGTAAATATGGTGAAATGGAGTTCTGCACGAATAAGACAAGTATGAATCAACTCACAAGGATATGCACTCATAAATTCACTCAATTTGTGAGGGTTTGTGTTTGCACTCAAAGTATGTGAGAAATACTCACATAATCGAAATGAAGTACTTTTGCAAAATTTCAAACAAACACCTCAAGATAAAAACAAAACATACTTGCACAAATGAACCAAAACCATAAGCTTACTCAAGTGATTGACTCAACTAATCAAAATTTACCATCTTAAGGATCATAAGGTCTTTACGAAGGTTGTAATGGGGCTAAGTTTAGAGGCAAGGAATATATAGGACAAGTGGTGCTCAAATTCGTTCCAAGACTCAATAGACTCCCAAAACGTATCATAACTTCCCAACCTTAGTGCAATGATGTCAGTAATCCATCCCTTCGAACATAGGCCTAATTTCATCTTGTTGGGCCTCGAATTCATTCTTTGTGCCGGATTTACAAATGTAAAGGACTTAACTCAAACATTCATAATCAAACCTTATTACCTTGATAAAAACTTCAATATATCTTTCTTTCTTTTTTTCTTCTCTTTTTTTTATTTTTTTTTCATTTTTTTTTTCATATATCAAGTTAATAACATGTGTCAAAAATACAACAATGTTTGAGTAAGTAGATCCACAAAATACACATAAAAGTCTTTCAATATCATCATTTTCTCTTTACATAATCATTATGTCTTCAACCGAGTCCTTGGAACAAAGGTAAAAGATGTCTATACTAAGCTCAAGTGTTTAGATAATCATGGTGAGGAAAGAAAGGCTTAATGTGGGCTCAAAAGGGGTAAAACTAAGGGGGTCGCAACTTGTGCGCACAAAATAGGGAACATGGATGTTTGAATTTGTGGTGTTAACCCTAATGCCTTAATCATTTCCAAAATCAGAGAATTTATTGACTTAAAAGCTTTGAAAATCACATAGAATAAGTTCTAGTGCTCTAGAGTTCATTAAAAACTATGGCAAGCAGTTATGAGGCATATGTATATCAATTTAAACAAAGAACTTATGAATCACTCATCAAAGATGTATATAAGTTCTAAAGCTCACATAAGGTTCAAATGATTCATACTTATCATATCATGCTTATTTATGTACCAATTTACATACATTATCTTCAAGTAGTAACACTTAATCACAAAATATTAACAAACAAATTCAAGTTGTAGTGATCATCTTTATAGCCATAACATATTCATTTCCGTTCATTTATATCATTGACAAGTTAAAGGGCAACTTGATACTCGTAAAAACACTACGTTAAAACAAAAAGACTCAAGAAAGCAATAATAATTTTTTATTTTTTTATTTTTTTTTTTATTTTTTTTTTTGAGAAAGAAATAAAACAATTGCTTTTTTTGAGAAAGAAATAAAACAATTGCAAATTAAGAAAGACTTAATAAATCAATTTCAAATGCACAAATAAATTTGTAAACCATTCCCCCATACTTAAATTCTACATTGTCCTCAATGTAGGAAAGTACGAAGTAATTTAAACATAGAATCAAAGTAAGGAAGATGATTTAAGAAAATGAAATAAGAAAGAAAAACATAAAAGAGAGTGAAGGGTTGAAAGAAAGCAAATCTGTGTTGATGACTCCTTCACACTCGCGAACACATTGGGTTGCCTCCCAACAAGCGCTTGAAGTTTAACGTCCATCCAGCCTAGACCAAATTTAGTTCATCTGATGGGACGTCGTAGCACTCTTTCTGACTCCACATCGTGTTCGCCAATTGCCTCGATATAAGGCTTCAATCTATGGCCATTGACCTTGAACTCTTTTCCAGTTCCAACGTGTTTTATCTGTATGGCTCCATGGGCAAAAATATTAGTGATAACAAAAGGTCCTACCCATCTAGAACATAACTTACCAGGAAAGAGTCTAAGCCGAGAGTTGAAAAGCAAAACTTTCTGGCCAATGTCAAATGCTTTACTCCTGATCTGTTTGTCATGAAATGCCTTTGCCTTTTCCTTGTAGATCAGAGTGCTTTCAAATGCATCATTTCTGATTTCCTCAAGCTCACTCAGCTGGAGCTTTCGATGCAGACCGGCGTCATCTAGCTTGATGTTGAAAGTTTTGACGGCCCACCATGCTTTATGCTCTAGTTCCACCGGAAGGTGACATGCTTTTCCGTACACCAACCTATAGGGAGACATTCCTATAGGTGTTTTGTATGCCGTCCTGTATGCCCAAAGTGCATCATCCAACCGTTGGCTCCAATCCTTTCGATTAGGACCCACAGTTCGCTCTAGTATCTTCTTGATCTCTCTATTACTGACTTCCGCCATTCCACTCGTTTGAGGATGGTAAGGTGTAGATACTCGATGAGTGACACCATACCGTTTCAGTAAAGCTTCAATGGTCTTGTTGCAGAAATGACTTCCTCCATCACTTATTAGGACCCGCGGGATCCCAAACCTGGAAAGAATGTTAGTTCTGAGGAAATCTGCAACAGTTTTAGAGTCATTAGTCCTGGTGGCCTTAGCTTCCACCCATTTTGATACATAATCAACGGCAAGTAAGATATAGAGATAGCCATTAGATTGAGGAAACGGACCCATAAAATCGATACCCCAAACATCAAATATTTTAACAGTAAGAACATAATGTTGTGGCATTTCATCCCTGCGTCCTAAGTTTCCTGATCTCTGACATTTATCACAGGCTAAGCAAAATGAATGTGCATCTTTAAAAAGTGTGGGCCAATATAGTCCAGATTCTAAGATTTTGAGTGCAGTTTTTCTAGATCCAAAGTGGCCTCCACAAGCATGGCTATGGCAGAACTCTAGGACTGACCTATGTTCAATATCAGGGACACATCTCCTAATCAATAAATCTGCACAGTGTTTCCACAAATAAGGTTCATCCCAAATATAGTGCCTAGCATGCTTCTTAAGTTTATCTTTTTGTGCACGGGAGAGGGTGGTGGTGTAACAACCCGTCCCGAGAATTGGGATAAGTAGAGTGATTAAGGGGTGATTAGTAAGGTTAATCAAGGGTTAGGTGGTCCCGAGGGGTCCGGGAACCTAGGATGACGATTTTGCCCCTGTGGTGGGCAAAAATGTTGACTTTTATTTCGGGTGGTCAATTGGGAGTTGACCAGTGACCAGGACGTAGTTGAGGACGTTACGAATCCGTAGGCAGGTGGCACGCCCGATTCCGACATCCGAGGAGGAAGTTGTGATGTCCGGAAGGTCAAGGGTATTTTCGTAATTTTGGTAAATAGGGGGGAAAGTTGACTTTTTGAATAATTGAGTTTTGGTAAGTTGACCTAAGACCGTTAGATAGATCCCGTCGTCCTGAGTTCGATGACAGGCGGCACGTATTCATCGGACGTACGAGGTGTGAGTTACGGGTCTAAAACGGTAAGGGTAAAATCGTAATTTGAAGTTAAAATGAGGGGTATTTTGGTCTTTCGGTTGTCTGGGGATTTGTGCACAGAGAGGGAAGATAGAGGGTTGAGATTGAGCCACTTGGGAGAGGAGTTGAGGGATTGGTGACACGTGTAGGAGGTCTGGTTGGTTCTAGTGAGTGCACGGTCCAATTATTTGGGGTGCAACCGTGCCGTGTGTGTTGTTCGACCCAGACAGAAACAGAGGGAGGAATTGAGAGAAATTGAGAGACGATGGTGAGTGTTAGTGGGTGTTGGTAAGTGAGGAGTGATCAGAGGGTGGAAGAGTGAACTGGTGAATGTTTGGGGGAGAGAAATCGTACAAGAACACGGTGGACGGGGCAGTCGGTTTTCAGAGAAAACAGAGAGGACTTGGACGATTGTGGTGGTGGTGCGGCCGTGTGTTGGTGCAATTGGACTCGTGGAGGTGTCCAGCGGCTGGCGGTGGACGGGAGGAGCTATTGCCTCACGGCTGAGCTCACGGCGACGCCTGGAAGCAGGTAAACTTCATACTTTTCTCTTCGTGCTCTGTTTTGCCGTCGAGTTTCAAGTTGAGAGTTGTAGCGTTAGGGGTTGAATCGAGGAGTCTAGTGACGTCTAGGGGACTCAGTTGCGTCCTAGGTAGCTGCTGGTTGTGCTGCCGTGACGGAGGAATGAACGGCGGAGCCCAGACGACGGAGAGTACCCTATGTGCTCTGTTTTATCCATTTTGCTCAGTTTGAAAGTCGTGGATTTTGGGTGAGAGTCGATGGTCTTGGTGAGTTGGGTGAGGTTTAGGACAGCCTAGGAAGCGTTTTGGGTAGCCACCGTGACGGGGGAAGACCTGGGTGGCCGGAGAAGGAAACAGGGGACTGGTACAGGTTTTGTTCGAGCTCGAGTCGACAGGTTAGGGACAGTGTTGAGGTGTTTGAGTGAGGGAACTGGATTGCTTAGGATTGGACGAAGAGGATGGTGAAGAGAGGGAGGAAAATGGTGCAGGCACGGCGGTGAACCGCTCTCGCCGGTTCAAGCAGCAGGCACTGTGTCGAACCCGGTCTACGTGAGGTAGACGGTGACACTGTAGCAGGCGCGTGGGGGCGCGTGCGGCGGTTCTGGGAGAAACGGTCAACATGACTTTTGGTCTAGGAGTTGTTGTGAATTCAATGGAGTTGGTTTCGGGTCAATCGGAAGTCGTTTGAGTGTAGTTCCATGAGGGTGAATGTGTAGGGTCCCGGGGTTTTAAGTCTTTGGTCCGGGGATTTTTGAGGGCTTTTAAGTGAACCTTCGTAGACGTGTTAGTGACGTATTTTGGCGGTGTTTGACAGGATCGGGATTTCCCGAGGAAGCCGAGGAACGGGTTGGACGTTCGGGACGCGAGTAGGGCTCAGTACTGTGAGTGGACCCTTTCTCTAAACTCGAACATGCATAACTGTTTTCTATAATTGTTTTATGGTTTTAATCATGATTATCGAATATGTTTGATGGGTTTTGCATTATTACACGTTTTACGAGAAAAAGACGGTTTTGGCACGATTTTCGAGAAAATGTTGGTTTTCGGATTTTGATGCCACATTTGGGGATTTCCACCGATAAAGGTTTTCTAATACTGATAAATGAGTTATGAAATATGATTTGTGATTACATGTGGTTTCGGTATGAACATAGATATTTTCCGGATTTGGGTTCGGAATGACGGTTCTGAACGCCGGAAGGGCATCAGACCAGTGATTTCGGATTCGGGTTTGGATGAGGATTTGGTAAATGGTTTTCAAATGGTTTTGGGATTGGATTTGCTGGATCTGGATATTGGGTTTAAAGACCCGGATATATGTGACGGGGGACCGGCCGGATTGGGTTTAAAGACCCGGATTGAGTTTAAAGACTCGGGAGTTTAAAGACTCGGATATATATTGATTTTCCCCCGTAGGCCTTGAGTTTAAAGACTCGGGAGTTTAAAGACTCGGATATGATTAAGGCCTGGGTTGAGTTTAAAGACTCGGGAGTTTAAAGACTCGGATAGATCCAGCAGGTTTGATCGGGAAAATGATGTTTTGGTGATTATGGTTTTGATACGGTTTCTGATACCCATGCTATGGTTTCTTATGGTATTTTATAGTGTTTCTGTTTCTTATGATGTTTAAGAATGATTCTTTTATTAATGTGTTTATAACTGTTGGTTATGCATGTGGTTTCAAAACGGAGGGTAAAAACTCGGTTTTCTTATAAAATGGTTTTTGAACTTTTGTACTTTCTGGTCCACTCACATTTTCTGTTTTAAATTGCCCTCCAGGTTGTGGAGCGAGCGCGGGGTCTTGACGTCGAGGCAGAGTCTGAGGCATAGAAGTGACGTGAGGGTTCCCAGAGTAGAGTAAAGGCTTCTGCGTGCGTGTAGTTATCGGTTTTATTTGTATGTTCGTACTATGTTCTGTAAATGCTACCTTCGGGACATTGTGTCTAATTACTCCTGCGTTTGACTGGGTAGTATGTGAGTGAGTTTTACTTGAGTTTTGCGTCGGGGAGTCAGACGGGAGCGGGATTTACCTCGGGTTTCGGGGTGAAACCGGGGTGGGTCCTGACAATTGGTATCAGAGCATAGGTTTGTCGAGTTTGTTGGGTCTGTCGGTTTGTGAGGTTGTGTTTCAGTTGTTTGACTACTTCTATGCCTCTTTCAGTGTGCGGTTGACGATGCCTCCGAGACGTAGACCCTCTCCACAACCTGAAGAAGTAGCCAGAGAGACGGAGAGTGCCACGATTGAGCGAGCCCAGCGGCTCGGGGCTACTACTTTTAGTGGTGGGGCTGATCCTGAGGAAGCCCAGAGGTGGATTACCAGACTTGAGCGGATTTTTGCGGTGATGCATTGTCCACCGGGGGAGCGAGTGTTGTTGGCTACCTTTCTACTGGATGGTGCGGCGTACGAGTGGTGGTATACCCTCGAGTTGTCCGGTTGGGATGTTCACAGTGTGACCTGGGAGACGTTTAGGGAACGGTTTCTGGAACAGTATTATCCTCGTTCTTTCCGGGATGCCAAGGAGGCGGAGTTTCTGCACCTCCAGCAGGGGAATTTGACAGTGGCAGAGTATGAACGGAAGTTTCAGATGTTGTCTCGGTTTGCTCCTGCTTTTGTGGCCACTGAAGCCGAGAAGTGCCGAAGGTTTGAGTTGGGTTTGCGTGGTGAGATTCGAGCCGTAGTGACAGCTGGATCTTTTGCTACCCTCCGAGATCTGTCGGATGCTGCGGTGCGAGTTGAGGCTAGTTTGCCGGTGCGACGCCGGGAACCTTCTATTCCTGGATCTTCGAGCCAGCGGACACCGAAAAGAGGTAACTTCGGTGGATCGTCCTCGTCGGGCGATGATCGTTTTGGTAGGCCTGGTAGTGCCCAGAGTTCAGGATTTTGGGGTTATCGAGTACCGCCGACTCCGCAAGCGAGTGCGACATCGGTAGCGTCCACAGGGAGACCGAGTAGTGGACCAGGCTGGAATGTGTGTTTCTACTGCGGGGAGCGAGGTCATTTTCGACGTGAGTGTCCACTGTTGCCACAGGAAGGTGGTGTAGGCAGAGGAGTAGCGGAGTCCGGACAGAGTACAGCATCAGGGACAGCGGACACTAGAGGAGGTGGTGGCACAGCCACGAGTAGTTCGAGGGGTCGTGGTAGAGCGTCAGGATCTCAGGCCCAGGTGTTCTCGATGACTCAGCAGGAGGATCAGGCGATACCAGACGGGGGGACATGTATTTGCTTTATTTTCGGTTGTTCTGTTAGTTTGGTTGTTGGATCCCAGGGTAGAGTCTAGGAGTTCGCCTAGAGGACTTGGAATGTACAGTAAGTTCCGTAGGAGGGGGATGGACGGTATAGGAAAGGAGTGACTATAACTGATCGATTGGAGACTGTGGAAGGAGAGAACCCACAAGCTAGAGGTTGCCTTTAGGACTTTGTGGAGTTAATCCGACCGTGGCCGGAGTAGTAGCCGAGGGAGATGGGTGGTTGTATACGAGGATGTACTCTATGACTTCTGTCGGGTATTGTGACATGAGGTATTGTATAATACCTTTGTTTTCTGTTCATAGAGTTTCCCTTGTGTACACCATGTAGTTGTTACATAGCTAGGGTTGGCTGTGGTAACAGTAGCTGGGGATGGAGTGAAATACCCAAGGTGGAGATGATAGACAGGAAACTTAGGAGAAGTTGTTGTTGATCTGTTGTTGATTCCGGGTAGGAGACCCTAGGTGTCGGGAACTAGCTGTGGAATTTCGGGGACGAAATTCTTTTTAGGTGGGTAGATTGTAACAACCCGTCCCGAGAATTGGGATAAGTAGAGTGATTAAGGGGTGATTAGTAAGGTTAATCAAGGGTTAGGTGGTCCCGAGGGGTCCGGGAACCTAGGATGACGATTTTGCCCCTGTGGTGGGCAGAAATGTTGACTTTTATTTCGGGTGGTCAATTGGGAGTTGACCAGTGACCAGGACGTAGTTGAGGACGTTACGAATCCGTAGGCAGGTGGCACGCCCGATTCCGACATCCGAGGAGGAAGTTGTGATGTCCGGAAGGTCAAGGGTATTTTCGTAATTTTGGTAAATAGGGGGGAAAGTTGACTTTTTGAATAATTGAGTTTTGGTAAGTTGACCTAAGACCGTTAGATAGATCCCGTCGTCCTGAGTTCGATGACAGGCGGCACGTATTCATCGGACGTACGAGGTGTGAGTTACGGGTCTAAAACGGTAAGGGTAAAATCGTAATTTGAAGTTAAAATGAGGGGTATTTTGGTCTTTCGGTTGTCTGGGGATTTGTGCACAGAGAGGGAAGATAGAGGGTTGAGATTGAGCCACTTGGGAGAGGAGTTGAGGGATTGGTGACACGTGTAGGAGGTCTGGTTGGTTCTAGTGAGTGCACGGTCCAATTATTTGGGGTGCAACCGTGCCGTGTGTGTTGTTCGACCCAGACAGAAACAGAGGGAGGAATTGAGAGAAATTGAGAGACGATGGTGAGTGTTAGTGGGTGTTGGTAAGTGAGGAGTGATCAGAGGGTGGAAGAGTGAACTGGTGAATGTTTGGGGGAGAGAAATCGTACAAGAACACGGTGGACGGGGCAGTCGGTTTTCAGAGAAAACAGAGAGGACTTGGACGATTGTGGTGGTGGTGCGGCCGTGTGTTGGTGCAATTGGACTCGTGGAGGTGTCCAGCGGCTGGCGGTGGACGGGAGGAGCTATTGCCTCACGGCTGAGCTCACGGCGACGCCTGGAAGCAGGTAAACTTCATACTTTTCTCTTCGTGCTCTGTTTTGCCGTCGAGTTTCAAGTTGAGAGTTGTAGCGTTAGGGGTTGAATCGAGGAGTCTAGTGACGTCTAGGGGACTCAGTTGCGTCCTAGGTAGCTGCTGGTTGTGCTGCCGTGACGGAGGAATGAACGGCGGAGCCCAGACGACGGAGAGTACCCTATGTGCTCTGTTTTATCCATTTTGCTCAGTTTGAAAGTCGTGGATTTTGGGTGAGAGTCGATGGTCTTGGTGAGTTGGGTGAGGTTTAGGACAGCCTAGGAAGCGTTTTGGGTAGCCACCGTGACGGGGGAAGACCTGGGTGGCCGGAGAAGGAAACAGGGGACTGGTACAGGTTTTGTTCGAGCTCGAGTCGACAGGTTAGGGACAGTGTTGAGGTGTTTGAGTGAGGGAACTGGATTGCTTAGGATTGGACGAAGAGGATGGTGAAGAGAGGGAGGAAAATGGTGCAGGCACGGCGGTGAACCGCTCTCGCCGGTTCAAGCAGCAGGCACTGTGTCGAACCCGGTCTACGTGAGGTAGACGGTGACACTGTAGCAGGCGCGTGGGGGCGCGTGCGGCGGTTCTGGGAGAAACGGTCAACATGACTTTTGGTCTAGGAGTTGTTGTGAATTCAATGGAGTTGGTTTCGGGTCAATCGGAAGTCGTTTGAGTGTAGTTCCATGAGGGTGAATGTGTAGGGTCCCGGGGTTTTAAGTCTTTGGTCCGGGGATTTTTGAGGGCTTTTAAGTGAACCTTCGTAGACGTGTTAGTGACGTATTTTGGCGGTGTTTGACAGGATCGGGATTTCCCGAGGAAGCCGAGGAACGGGTTGGACGTTCGGGACGCGAGTAGGGCTCAGTACTGTGAGTGGACCCTTTCTCTAAACTCGAACATGCATAACTGTTTTCTATAATTGTTTTATGGTTTTAATCATGATTATCGAATATGTTTGATGGGTTTTGCATTATTACACGTTTTACGAGAAAAAGACGGTTTTGGCACGGTTTTCGAGAAAATGTTGGTTTTCGGATTTTGATGCCACATTTGGGGATTTCCACCGATAAAGGTTTTCTAATACTGATAAATGAGTTATGAAATATGATTTGTGATTACATGTGGTTTCGGTATGAACATAGATATTTTCCGGATTTGGGTTCGGAATGACGGTTCTGAACGCCGGAAGGGCATCAGACCAGTGATTTCGGATTCGGGTTTGGATGAGGATTTGGTAAATGGTTTTCAAATGGTTTTGGGATTGGATTTGCTGGATCTGGATATTGGGTTTAAAGACCCGGATATATGTGACGGGGGACCGGCCGGATTGGGTTTAAAGACCCGGATTGAGTTTAAAGACTCGGGAGTTTAAAGACTCGGATATATATTGATTTTCCCCCGTAGGCCTTGAGTTTAAAGACTCGGGAGTTTAAAGACTCGGATATGATTAAGGCCTGGGTTGAGTTTAAAGACTCGGGAGTTTAAAGACTCGGATAGATCCAGCAGGTTTGATCGGGAAAATGATGTTTTGGTGATTATGGTTTTGATACGGTTTCTGATACCCATGCTATGGTTTCTTATGGTATTTTATAGTGTTTCTGTTTCTTATGATGTTTAAGAATGATTCTTTTATTAATGTGTTTATAACTGTTGGTTATGCATGTGGTTTCAAAACGGAGGGTAAAAACTCGGTTTTCTTATAAAATGGTTTTTGAACTTTTGTACTTTCTGGTCCACTCACATTTTCTGTTTTAAATTGCCCTCCAGGTTGTGGAGCGAGCGCGGGGTCTTGACGTCGAGGCAGAGTCTGAGGCATAGAAGTGACGTGAGGGTTCCCAGAGTAGAGTAAAGGCTTCTGCGTGCGTGTAGTTATCGGTTTTATTTGTATGTTCGTACTATGTTCTGTAAATGCTACCTTCGGGACATTGTGTCTAATTACTCCTGCGTTTGACTGGGTAGTATGTGAGTGAGTTTTACTTGAGTTTTGCGTCGGGGAGTCAGACGGGAGCGGGATTTACCTCGGGTTTCGGGGTGAAACCGGGTTTCGGGCAACATATAGTGAATATGGCATAACATTAATGGATGCTCCTAAATCTAGCATGACTTTATCAAATGACTTGTTACCAATCACGCAGGGAACAGAAAAACTCCCTGGATCCTTCAACTTTGGGGGTAGCCGACGCTGGATTACAGCAGAAACTGTTTCACTCACCATCACAACCTCCTTCTCCCTCGTTTGGCGCCTTGGAGTGCATAACTCTTTCAAAAATTTTGCGTATTTAGGCACTTGTTTGATGCACTCGATCAAGGGCATGTTGATTTGCACCCTTTTGAAGATCTCCAAGATTTCCTCATCGGATTCATTCTTCTTAGATTTGGCAAGCCTACTTGGAAATGGTGCATGCACAAACGGGGAATTAGTAACAACCGAACTTGAAGGGATTGGGTTATTACCTTGTGTGTGGGTAGGTTGAACTGGCGGTTGTGTCGTGGTGGTCTTAGTTGCCACCTTGTGCTTTTCAGCCTCAGAAACGGCTGGATCTGGTTCTATTTCTCCGAGCACTTTACCACTTCGAGTGGTGATTGCATTGGCTTCAGGTCTTACATTTGGGTTGGGTGTAGGTTGAGGTGGAAGCACCCCGCTAGCTTGGATCTTACCCATGAAGTCCACGACCTTGCCCATTTGGTCCTTGAGATCAGCGATGTCTTTTTGTTGATTTTGCTGACCTGTGACAAGAGCCTGAGTTGACGCCATTAGTGTTTGCTGCCCTTGGGAAAGAGCAGCCAGCATTTTATCATAATCAGGATTAGAAGATGAAGAATATGATTATTTGCATGATTATGAGAAAAGTTAGAAAATGGGACCGGGGGCCTTGGTTGCCATGTGGGCCTTGGTTGCCATGTGGGCCTTGGGAACTGGTCTGGGACACGGTTTGGCCCGGTCGACATGTGCTGAGGGTTTAGGACATTGTTCGGATCTCTCCAACTGTAACCTTGGGTCCTTGGCCCTCCTTGAAAGCCTCCAATGGCATGTGCCATTTCAGTTCCGGAGTCTTCCTCCCTTGCAGTGTAGGGACATTGTTCCTCAAGATGGCCTTGAGAGCATATGGAACAAACTGGAGCTACCTGTTTCTTTAGCTCAAGCATATTTGAAAGCATAGAGGTGATCTTATCTAACTTAGAATCATTTATAGCATGGGAACTTACCTCATGTACCTTTCTAGAAATAGGATCGGCACTTTCGTATTGTGCATCATTGAGTGCACGGCTTTCAAGTAGTGCAGGACCATCTACTAGGCTCCGAGCTAAGAAACTTCCATTAGCTGCAGCATCGAGCAGTCCTCTATCCCAACCTTTGAGTCCTTCATAAAAGTAGGTTAAAAGATAGCCTTCTGTGATCCCGTGAGTAGGGCATGAAGCACAAAGTTCCTTAAACCTCTCATAGTACTGGCTGAAATTCTCATCATGTTCTTTCTGCTTGATTCCAGTGATCTCTTTTCTTAAGACCGTAATCTTTGAGGCAGGGAAGTACTTGGTAAGAAACTCCTGAACCAACTTCTCCCAAGAGTCAATATGATTGGGTGGGAGACTTAAAAGCCATACCCGTGCTCTTTCTTCCAAGGACAATGGGAAAGCTTTCAGCTTCATGATTTCCAAGTCCGCATCATCCGGACACATACTACTAATGATGAATTGGAACTCCGTTAAGTGTTTGTGTGGATCTTCATTTCTGATTCCACGGAACTTGGGTAGTTGATGAAGAACTCCACTCTTAAGCTCAATATCTTTCTTGTTGGTTCGAGGCTCGGGATACTGGATGCAGAAGTCTGTAGTGCCATTTGTGTTTGCACATGTCTGCTCCCGGATACTCAGGTTTCGTGCCATGGTTATCGGTGTTCCGAAAATCTGTTCTTCTTCTGAATTACTCTTCTCGCTTTTGGACTCACCGAATATTGGGGATGGAGGTTCGAACGAACTGGTTTGCTTAAGTGCGTCTCTGAATGTGGCGTTGCTTGGTGAGATGTCAAGTTGTCTTCTCAGCCGATCAAGCTTAGATTGATGAGCATGCATTCATAAGTTCGTACCTCTATGAAAACAAAACTCTAAGTTAGAAGGCAAGCATACACAAGAAGAGATAATAAGAGTAAGATAGTAGAGATTTGCATAAAGTATCACATAAATGGAAACCAGGATTAACAAAAAGTTACGTTAATGGAAAGAAAATGCATAAGTTCCAAATTCAAACTAATAATGCAATAAGTAGAGTTTTAGAGTGTCATGAATAACTTTCTCCTTCCGCTTCTCATAGTACTTTCTTGGGCGTACGGCCTGCGCGTACTGATAACCACCATTCCACCATTCAACATTAATCATGGCCAGTTGAGATAGATGTAACGCGAGAAGCAAGGATAATTTTAAGAGCACCCCGAGGCTAGCTTGGCATATACTCCATTGGTGTTCCCTTTCTTAATCCAAAACTTGTCACCAGTCATAACTCTCCTAGACACCATAATTAATCCAAATGATGACGTAGAGAATTACCAAACCCTAGTGTTTACAAACTCCGCCCCAACCTCATGTCCATAGATTCGAGTCTATGGTGTGTGGTGATGAAATCCACACATCATGAAGGGTTAAGGAGAAAGTAAATAAGAGGGGCACTACCTGTTTCCGAAAGTAAGATTTTGAAGAAAAAGGGACTAAGAGATTCATGCAACTCTAAAACAATTAATAGGAAACAATACTTACACTTTAGGAAATTCAAAGATGAATAAAGTTTCATAAAAAAAAATTAAATTTTTTTTTTAATTTTAATTTTTAATTTTTTTTAATTTTTTTTTAATTTTTAAAATTTTTTTTTTATTCCGAATTTTCTTTTTTTCATTTAAAATTTAAAGTTTAACAAGACATAAACAAATAATTGATTACATAAAAATAAAATAAGTGTAAACATAAAGTTAGTGGAACATAAAGGTTATGTGATAAAATTAAAAGAAAGTTAATGGAATAAAGTTAATGTAATATAATTAAAGTTAAGGGAATAAAGAAAAAGTGTGAATATTAAGTTAATGGAATAAAGTATAATGGAATAAATAAAAGTAAAAGTAAAGAAAAGTGAACATATAAAATATGCATTTATGACAAGTACCAAATTTAATATGAACAAATATATATATATAAAAAAAAATTATGAACATTTATGAACAAGTATAAATTAGAAATTAAGAATAAGTAAAATATGAGCATTATAAACAAACATAATAAGAATAATAACAAGATGGATAAATAAAATATAAACAAGTAAGTAAATGTTATAAACAAATATAATATTAACAAAAGTAAAATTTATAAACAAGTATAATATGCACAATTTGTATACATACACTAACAACTTAAAAATGATTTTCAATTTCCCCGGCAACGGCGCCAAAAATTGACTACGCCCAAACTACGCATTAAATTGAACATGTAATTCGAGTGTTATACAATTTAAACCCTTTTTGTGTAGATGTAGTATTGATAAATAGGGATCGTTCTTAACCGGGGAAATTAGGGAACATTAATAATATGTTAGTGGAATATGAATAAAAGAATAATGAATTAGAGAATTAAATAATAAAAGAATTAAACAATCAAAGAATTAATAAATTAAAGAATAGATGAACAAGATAATAATGAATTAATGAATTACAAAGAATTAATAAATTAACGAATTAAAGAATGAAATAATAGAAGAATAAAGGACTTAGTTAATCAAAGAATAAAAGAATTAATTAATCAAAGAATCAATAAATTAAATAATAAAGGAATGAAAGAATAAAAGCATCAAAGAATAAAAGAATAAAGAATAAAAGAATAACGAATAAACAAGGGGGGTTTTGAAGAGGTTTGTAATTATGTAAATAAGTAAAAGCATAGATAAACTCATTCTATTTCTATTCTAACTTATGCACAAAGTAGACTTCCCGTAAACACAAACTTCAACAACATACTACAATTGCAAATATTTGAATTAATCACGAAATTATACCTTCACAAACTCATATTTCTTCATACATTTTTCATATTATAAATGCACCGAACAGCGGATTTTTACTTATAATATAATTACCTTAAGTTTGTGATTTAATGCGCCGAACAGCGGTCATACATTAAATCTCTCCAAATCTACTCTAAATGCCCCGAACAGCGGATCAACATTTAGTTTCGAAATGAAGTTTAAGCTCTAAAATGTAAGAAGTGAATGATTTTTAGAAAGTAAAACACATGGAGATTATACTCAATTTTCACAAAAGATAGGAAGGAGAAACCAATACATATATTGCATTATAATTAGAACCAATAACAAATAAAAGAGTTTAAGAGAATGGAGAGCAAATGTTACACTTTTCAGATTGGATGAGAACAATGGATTGTTTTTCACAAGGAACACCGAACAGCGGCTGGAACCTTATGAAGATGGAAGAAGATTAAACAAGGAAATTCGGACTTGAACTCTCAAAATTGTATTGGAACTATTTTGCCAAGATTTCTCCTAAAAGAGGCTCAATTTTGTGCTACTTGGAAGTGATTTCAACAAATGAAATCAACTCCTATTTATAGGTGGAGAAAGCTACCAAAAATAATATAAAAATACAATAAAAAAAATGGAATAATGGAATGATGAGTAATAAAGATTTGTGATGATGTTTAGAGGTGGTTTGAGTTGTAAAGTTGTAAAATTGGGTTGGAAAATTGTTGGAAGGTGGCTGGAAATTGAGTGGAGGTCTGCTGGAAAATAGGGCAGGAAATTTCGGTGGCTGCCTGCTGAATTGGTGAGCTGCAGCTCGGCTGGGATGCGCTGAAGAGTGCAGCTGCAGTTCGGCAGGCGCTGGTCGAGCGAGAGGGAAAGTCTTCGGTGTACGCGCTCCGATCGTCTCTGCAGGGCTGAACAGGAAGGCTGACGCGCTGGGCCTTGCGGCTGGATTTGGGGCTGGGCCGGATTTGGGCTAACTCTTCAGTGGGCTGGGCTGCTTGGGCGCGGGCTGATGGGCTGAACGGCTGGGCTTCTGGGGCTGCAATTGGGCTGGATTTTCTTAGGAGTGGGTTGGGCTGCACAGAAATAATTAATTAATTAATTAATAACTAAATTAATTATTCCACCGAATTTCGTCCATATTTTATTCGTTATAATTCCGATCGAAACGATTCTTTCGCCAAAAATACTCCAAATTACAACCTTTATTTTTCTAAACATAAAAATCACAAAATAATTTATTTTATCAATTTATTTAATATTTTAATATTAAAAGTCAAGTATAAAGGGTATAAAATAATATAAAATAATGCTTATTTAACGTCCTATCAAATACCCCCACACTTAAACTTTGCTAGTCCCTAGCAAATACTAAAATCAAACTACGAATTCAAAACAAGTAGACCCTTAACCATTTGTCTCAAATTTCATTGTTATAATCATGGCATAAAAGATTTTCACTTAAAACATTTAAGCAAATGGAATTCAAAAGTTAATATATGGTAACAAAATGTTCAACAAGTAAGATAATGAGTAAATATGGTGAAATGGAGTTCTGCACGAATAAGACAAGTATGAATCAACTCACAAGGATATGCACTCATAAATTCACTCAATTTGTGAGGGTTTGTGTTTGCACTCAAAGTATGTGAGAAATACTCACATAATCGAAATGAAGTACTTTTGCAAAATTTCAAACAAACACCTCAAGATAAAAACAAAACATACTTGCACAAATGAACCAAAACCATAAGCTTACTCAAGTGATTGACTCAACTAATCAAAATTTACCATCTTAAGGATCATAAGGTCTTTACGAAGGTTGTAATGGGGCTAAGTTTAGAGGCAAGGAATATATAGGACAAGTGGTGCTCAAATTCGTTCCAAGACTCAATAGACTCCCAAAACGTATCATAACTTCCCAACCTTAGTGCAATGATGTCAGTAATCCATCCCTTCGAACATAGGCCTAATTTCATCTTGTTGGGCCTCGAATTCATTCTTTGTGCCGGATTTACAAATGTAAAGGACTTAACTCAAACATTCATAATCAAACCTTATTACCTTGATAAAAACTTCAATATATCTTTCTTTCTTTTTTTCTTCTCTTTTTTTTATTTTTTTTTCATTTTTTTTTTCATATATCAAGTTAATAACATGTGTCAAAAATACAACAATGTTTGAGTAAGTAGATCCACAAAATACACATAAAAGTCTTTCAATATCATCATTTTCTCTTTACATAATCATTATGTCTTCAACCGAGTCCTTGGAACAAAGGTAAAAGATGTCTATACTAAGCTCAAGTGTTTAGATAATCATGGTGAGGAAAGAAAGGCTTAATGTGGGCTCAAAAGGGGTAAAACTAAGGGGGTCGCAACTTGTGCGCACAAAATAGGGAACATGGATGTTTGAATTTGTGGTGTTAACCCTAATGCCTTAATCATTTCCAAAATCAGAGAATTTATTGACTTAAAAGCTTTGAAAATCACATAGAATAAGTTCTAGTGCTCTAGAGTTCATTAAAAACTATGGCAAGCAGTTATGAGGCATATGTATATCAATTTAAACAAAGAACTTATGAATCACTCATCAAAGATGTATATAAGTTCTAAAGCTCACATAAGGTTCAAATGATTCATACTTATCATATCATGCTTATTTATGTACCAATTTACATACATTATCTTCAAGTAGTAACACTTAATCACAAAATATTAACAAACAAATTCAAGTTGTAGTGATCATCTTTATAGCCATAACATATTCATTTCCGTTCATTTATATCATTGACAAGTTAAAGGGCAACTTGATACTCGTAAAAACACTACGTTAAAACAAAAAGACTCAAGAAAGCAATAATAATTTTTTATTTTTTTATTTTTTTTTTTATTTTTTTTTTTTTTTGAGAAAGAAATAAAACAATTGCTTTTTTTGAGAAAGAAATAAAACAATTGCAAATTAAGAAAGACTTAATAAATCAATTTCAAATGCACAAATAAATTTGTAAACCATTCCCCCATACTTAAATTCTACATTGTCCTCAATGTAGGAAAGTACGAAGTAATTTAAACATAGAATCAAAGTAAGGAAGATGATTTAAGAAAATGAAATAAGAAAGAAAAACATAAAAGAGAGTGAAGGGTTGAAAGAAAGCAAATCTGTGTTGATGACTCCTTCACACTCGCGAACACATTGGGTTGCCTCCCAACAAGCGCTTGAAGTTTAACGTCCATCCAGCCTAGACCAAATTTAGTTCATCTGATGGGACGTCGTAGCACTCTTTCTGACTCCACATCGTGTTCGCCAATTGCCTCGATATAAGGCTTCAATCTATGGCCATTGACCTTGAACTCTTTTCCAGTTCCAACGTGTTTTATCTGTATGGCTCCATGGGCAAAAATATTAGTGATAACAAAAGGTCCTACCCATCTAGAACATAACTTACCAGGAAAGAGTCTAAGCCGAGAGTTGAAAAGCAAAACTTTCTGGCCAATGTCAAATGCTTTACTCCTGATCTGTTTGTCATGAAATGCCTTTGCCTTTTCCTTGTAGATCAGAGTGCTTTCAAATGCATCATTTCTGATTTCCTCAAGCTCACTCAGCTGGAGCTTTCGATGCAGACCGGCGTCATCTAGCTTGATGTTGAAAGTTTTGACGGCCCACCATGCTTTATGCTCTAGTTCCACCGGAAGGTGACATGCTTTTCCGTACACCAACCTATAGGGAGACATTCCTATAGGTGTTTTGTATGCCGTCCTGTATGCCCAAAGTGCATCATCCAACCGTTGGCTCCAATCCTTTCGATTAGGACCCACAGTTCGCTCTAGTATCTTCTTGATCTCTCTATTACTGACTTCCGCCATTCCACTCGTTTGAGGATGGTAAGGTGTAGATACTCGATGAGTGACACCATACCGTTTCAGTAAAGCTTCAATGGTCTTGTTGCAGAAATGACTTCCTCCATCACTTATTAGGACCCGCGGGATCCCAAACCTGGAAAGAATGTTAGTTCTGAGGAAATCTGCAACAGTTTTAGAGTCATTAGTCCTGGTGGCCTTAGCTTCCACCCATTTTGATACATAATCAACGGCAAGTAAGATATAGAGATAGCCATTAGATTGAGGAAACGGACCCATAAAATCGATACCCCAAACATCAAATATTTCAACAGTAAGAACATAATGTTGTGGCATTTCATCCCTGCGTCCTAAGTTTCCTGATCTCTGACATTTATCACAGGCTAAGCAAAATGAATGTGCATCTTTAAAAAGTGTGGGCCAATATAGTCCAGATTCTAAGATTTTGAGTGCAGTTTTTCTAGATCCAAAGTGGCCTCCACAAGCATGGCTATGGCAGAACTCTAGGACTGACCTATGTTCAATATCAGGGACACATCTCCTAATCAATAAATCTGCACAGTGTTTCCACAAATAAGGTTCATCCCAAATATAGTGCCTAGCATGCTTCTTAAGTTTATCTTTTTGTGCACGGGAGAGGGTGGTGGGCAACTGCTTGGTGACTAAATAATTGACAATATCAGCATACCAAGGAGTACCTCCCTCGATTCTGAAGAGTTGTTCGTCTGGAAACATCTCTTGAATCGCCACAGGATCTCGCTCATGTGCAATGCGACTCAAATGATCCGCCACCACGTTCTCTTCGCCTTTCTTATCTTTAATCTCGATGTCAAACTCTTGAAGAAGAAGAATCCATCGGATCAGTCTTGGTTTCGCTTCTTTTTTGGCTAGGAGATACTTCAGTGCTGCATGATCAGTGTAAATAATGACTTTAGTTCGAAGTAAATAAGAGCGAAATTTATCTAAAGCAAATACAACAGCAAGCAACTCCTTTTCTGTAGTGGTGTAGTTCATCTGGGCATCATTTAAGGTTCTGGATGCATAGTAGATGGCGTAGGGCTTCTTATCCCGCTTTTGTCCGAGTACGGCTCCAACTGCATAATCAGAGGCATCGCACATTAGTTCAAAGGGTAAGGACCAATCAGGGGCACAAAGAATGGGGGCAGTGGTTAAGAGATTTTTAAGCTTCTCAAAAGCTTCCTGACAGTCTGCATCAAAGACGAAGGGTGTCTCTTTTTGAAGCAGTCGGCACAAGGCCTTGCAATGTGGGAGAAGTCTTGGATAAATCTTCTGTAAAATCCTGCGTGACCAAGAAATGAACGGATTCCTCTCACTGAAGTGGGAGAGGGTAAGTGGCGCACAGTATCAACTTTAGGTTTATCGACTTCAATTCCTCTTTCAGAGACAATATGGCCCAAGACTATCCCTTGTCTAACCATGAAATGGCATTTCTCCCAGTTAAGTACCAGATTAGTTTCGACACACCTTTGTAAGATAAGTGCTAAGTGTTCTAAGCATGCATCAAAACTATCCCCAAAGACACTAAAATCGTCCATAAATACTTCAATTATTTTTTCGACGTATTCAGAGAAAATAGAAAGCATGCATCTTTGGAAAGTACCTGGGGCGTTACATAAACCGAAAGGCATTCTTCGGTAGGCAAAAGTGCCAAAAGGACAAGTGAAAGTCGTTTTATCTTGGTCATTTTGAGCGATACAGATTTGATTGTACCCGGAATAACCATCAAGAAAGCAATAATAGGAGTGACCTGCTAACCTTTCAAGCATTTGATCAATGAAGGGCAAAGGGAAGTGATCCTTCCTAGTTGCTTTGTTCAGGCGTCGATAGTCGATGCAGACTCTGTATCCGGTCACTGTTCGCTGGGGCACTAGCTCTCCTTCACTGTTCGCAACAACTGTGACTCCACTTTTCTTTGGGACTACTTGGACTGGTGAGACCCATTTGCTGTCTGAAATTGGGTAGATGACACCACAGTCCAAGAGTTTGATGACCTCTTGTTTCACGACTTCCATCATTGGAGGATGGAGGCGACGTTGGGCTTCGCGAGAGGGTTTTGCATCATCTTCCAGTAAGATTCGATGCACACAAGTTGTAGGGCTGATTCCCTTGATATCTGACAGAGTCCATCCAATGGCTGTCTTGTACTTTGTCAAGACCTGTACCAGTCTATCTTCCTGTGACTCGGTTAGTGCAGAAGACACTATGACGGGCAGAGTGTCGTCCGAGCCAAGATAGGCATACTTCAGGTGGTCAGGCAAAACTTTGAGCTCGAGAACGGGGGCCTAAATCACTGAAGGAGGAGTGGCATTAGTACTAATTGGAAATGACGAGGGTACCTGATGATTCACCATTCTGGGGGTCTCATTTAGGGTCATGACTTCATCCCAAATTCGAGGTTCTAGTTCGTAATCTGTATCCTCAACCAAGGCGTCCCCTGATTGTGTTAGGCCAACTCCTTTCTGGATCATCATGTTGAGTGTGTCTTCTCGAATTAAATCAAAATGTTTCTCTGCGAGAGAAGTGCACACGTCAACAGAAAAAGTAGTATGAGTTGCGGAACTAGGGTACCTCATGGCATCAAAAATGTTGAAGCCAATCTCCTCTCCGTCTACTTCCATAGTTAATGTTCCATTGAACACATCAATCTTTGTCTTGGCAGTTCTCATGAATGGTCTTCCCAACAGCATTAGTGGAGCTTGATTCGTAGGGGAATCCTCCATGTCTAGGACATAAAAGTCAGCTGGGAAGATGAGCTGGTTAACCTGCACAAGAACATCTTCTACGTATCCCTTAGGATACACATTAGAGCGATCGGCTAACTGAATGATAATATCGTCATGCTGTAATTTACCTAGACCTAGGGCAACATATAGTGAATATGGCATAACATTAATGGATGCTCCTAAATCTAGCATGACTTTATCAAATGACTTGTTACCAATCACGCAGGGAACAGAAAAACTCCCTGGATCCTTCAACTTTGGGGGTAGCCGACGCTGGATTACAGCAGAAACTGTTTCACTCACCATCACAACCTCCTTCTCCCTCGTTTGGCGCCTTGGAGTGCATAACTCTTTCAAAAATTTTGCGTATTTAGGCACTTGTTTGATGCACTCGATCAAGGGCATGTTGATTTGCACCCTTTTGAAGATCTCCAAGATTTCCTCATCGGATTCATTCTTCTTAGATTTGGCAAGCCTACTTGGAAATGGTGCATGCACAAACGGGGAATTAGTAACAACCAAACTTGAAGGGATTGGGTTATTACCTTGTGTGTGGGTAGGTTGAACTGGCGGTTGTGTCGTGGTGGTCTTAGTTGCCACCTTGTGCTTTTCAGCCTCAGAAACGGCTGGATCTGGTTCTATTTCTCCGAGCACTTTACCACTTCGAGTGGTGATTGCATTGGCTTCAGGTCTTACATTTGGGTTGGGTGTAGGTTGAGGTGGAAGCACCCCGCTAGCTTGGATCTTACCCATGAAGTCCACGACCTTGCCCATTTGGTCCTTGAGATCAGCGATGTCTTTTTGTTGATTTTGCTGACCTGTGACAAGAGCCTGAGTTGACGCCATTAGTGTTTGCTGCCCTTGGGAAAGAGCAGCCAGCATTTTATCATAATCAGGATTAGAAGATGAAGAAGTATGATTATTTGCATGATTATGAGAAAAGTTAGAAAATGGGACCGGGGGCCTTGGTTGCCATGTGGGCCTTGGTTGCCATGTGGGCCTTGGGAACTGGTCTGGGACACGGTTTGGCCCGGTCGACATGTGCTGAGGGTTTAGGACATTGTTCGGATCTCTCCAACTGTAACCTTGGGTCCTTGGCCCTCCTTGAAAGCCACCAATGGCGTGTGCCATTTCAGTTCCGGAGTCTTCCTCCCTTGCAGTGTAGGGACATTGTTCCTCAAGATGGCCTTGAGAGCATATGGAACAAACTGGAGCTACCTGTTTCTTTAGCTCAAGCATATTTGAAAGCATAGAGGTGATCTTATCTAACTTAGAATCATTTATAGCATGGGAACTTACCTCATGTACCTTTCTAGAAATAGGATCGGCACCTTCGTATTGTGCATCATTGAGTGCACGGCTTTCAAGTAGTGCACGACCATCTACTAGGCTCCGAGCTAAGAAACTTCCATTAGCTGCAGCATCGAGCAGTCCTCTATCCCAACCTTTGAGTCCTTCATAAAAGTAGGTTAAAAGATAGCTTTCTGTGATCCCGTGAGTAGGGCATGAAGCACAAAGTTCCTTAAACCTCTCATAGTACTGGCTGAAATTCTCATCATGTTCTTTCTGCTTGATTCCAGTGATCTCTTTTCTTAAGACCGTAATCTTTGAGGCAGGGAAGTACTTGGTAAGAAACTCCTGAACCAACTTCTCCCAAGAGTCAATATGATTGGGTGGGAGACTTAAAAGCCATACCCATGCTCTTTCTTCCAAGGACAATGGGAAAGCTTTCAGCTTCATGATTTCCAAGTCCGCATCATCCGGACACATACTACTAATGATGAATTGGAACTCCGTTAAGTGTTTGTGTGGATCTTCATTTTTGATTCCACGGAACTTGGGTAGTTGATGAAGAACTCCACTCTTAAGCTCAATATCTTTCTTGTTGGTTCGAGGCTCGGGATACTGGATGCAGAAGTCTGTAGTGCCATTTGTGTTTGCACATGTCTGCTCCCGGATACTCAGGTTTCGTGCCATGGTTATCGGTGTTCCGAAAATCTGTTCTTCTTCTGAATTACTCTTCTCGCTTTTGGACTCACCGAATATTGGGGATGGAGGTTCGAACGAACTGGTTTGCTTAAGTGCGTCTCTGAATGTGGCGTTGCTTGGTGAGATGTCAAGTTGTCTTCTCAGCCGATCAAGCTTAGATTGATGAGCATGCATTCATAAGTTCGTACCTCTATGAAAACAAAACTCTAAGTTAGAAGGCAAGTATACACAAGAAGAGATAATAAGAGTAAGATAGTAGAGATTTGCATAAAGTATCACATAAATGGAAACCAGGATTAACAAAAAGTTACGTTAATGGAAAGAAAATGCACAAGTTCCAAATTCAAACTAATAATGCAATAAGTAGAGTTTTAGAGTGTCATGAATAACTTTCTCCTTCCGCTTCTCATAGTACTTTCCTGGGCGTACGGCCTGCGCGTACTGATAACCACCATTCCACCATTCAACATTAATCATGGCCAGTTGAGATAGATGTAACGCGAGAAGCAAGGATAATTTTAAGAGCACCCCAAGGCTAGCTTGGCATATACTCCATTGGTGTTCCCTTTCTTAATCCAAAACTTGTCACCAGTCATAACTCTCCTAGACACCATAATTAATCCAAATGATGACGTAGAGAATTACCAAACCCTAGTGTTTACAAACTCCGCCCCAACCTCATGTCCATAGATTCGAGTCTATGGTGTGTGGTGATGAAATCCACACATCATGAAGGGTTAAGGAGAAAGTAAATAAGAGGGGCACTACCTGTTCCCGAAAGTAAGATTTTGAAGAAAAAGGGACTAAGAGATTCATGCAACTCTAAAACAATTAATAGGAAACAATACTTACACTTTAGGAAATTCAAAGATGAATAAAGTTTCATAAAAAAAAAATTAATTTTTTTTTTAATTTTATTTTTTAATTTTTTTTAATTTTTTTTTTAATTTTTAAAATTTTTTTTTTATTCCGAATTTTCTTTTTTTCATTTAAAATTTAAAGTTTAACAAGACATAAACAAATAATTGATTACATAAAAATAAAATAAGTGTAAACATAAAGTTAGTGGAACATAAAGGTTATGTGATAAAATTAAAAGAAAGTTAATGGAATAAAGTTAATGTAATATAATTAAAGTTAAGGGAATAAAGAAAAAGTGTGAATATTAAGTTAATGGAATAAAGTATAATGGAATAAATAAAAGTAAAAGTAAAGAAAAGTGAACATATAAAATATGCATTTATGACAAGTACCAAATTTAATATGAACAAATATATATATAAAAAAAAAATTATGAACATTTATGAACAAGTATAAATTAGAAATTAAGAATAAGTAAAATATGAGCATTATAAACAAACATAATAAGAATAATAACAAGATGGATAAATAAAATATAAACAAGTAAGTAAATGTTATAAACAAATATAATATTAACAAAAGTAAAATTTATAAACAAGTATAATATGCACAATTTGTATACATACACTAACAACTTAAAAATGATTTTCAATTTCCCTGGCAACGGCGCCAAAAATTGACTACGCCCAAACTACGCATTAAATTAAACATGTAATTCGAGTGTTATACAATTTAAACCCTTTTTGTGTAGATGTAGTATTGATAAATAGGGATCGTTCTTAACCGGGGAAATTAGGGAACATTAATAATATGTTAGTGGAATATGAATAAAAGAATAATGAATTAGAGAATTAAATAATAAAAGAATTAAACAATCAAAGAATTAATAAATTAAAGAATAGATGAACAAGATAATAATGAATTAATGAATTACAAAGAATTAATAAATTAACGAATTAAAGAATGAAATAATAGAAGAATAAAGGACTTAGTTAATCAAAGAATAAAGGAATTAATTAATCAAAGAATCAATAAATTAAATAATAAAGGAATGAAAGAATAAAAGCATCAAAGAATAAAAGAATAAAGAATAAAAGAATAGCGAATAAACAAGGGGGGTTTTGAAGAGGTTTGTAATTATGTAAATAAGTAAAAGCATAGATAAACTCATTCTATTTCTATTCTAACTTATGCACAAAGTAGACTTCCCGTAAACACAAACTTCAACAACATACTACAATTGCAAATATTTGAATTAATCACGAAATTATACCTTCACAAACTCATATTTCTTCATACATTTTTCATATTATAAATGCACCGAACAGCGGATTTTTACTTATAATATAATTACCTTAAGTTTGTGATTTAATGCGCCGAACAGCGGTCATACATTAAATCTCTCCAAATCTACTCTAAATGCCCCGAACAGCGGATCAACATTTAGTTTCGAAATGAAGTTTAAGCTCTAAAATGTAAGAAGTGAATGATTTTTAGAAAGTAAAACACATGGAGATTATACTCAATTTTCACAAAAGATAGGAAGGAGAAACCAATACATATATTGCATTATAATTAGAACCAATAACAAATAAAAGAGTTTAAGAGAATGGAGAGCAAATGTTACACTTTTCAGATTGGATGAGAACAATGGATTGTTTTTCACAAGGAACACCGAACAGCGGTTGGAACCTTATGAAGATGGAAGAAGATTAAACAAGGAAATTCGGACTTGAACTCTCAAAATTGTATTGGAACTATTTTGCCAAGATTTCTCCTAAAAGAGGCTCAATTTTGTGCTACTTGGAAGTGATTTCAACAAGTGAAATCAACTCCTATTTATAGGTGGAGAAAGCTACCAAAAATAATATAAAAATACAATAAAAAAAATGGAATAATGGAATGATGAGTAATAAAGATTTGTGATGATGTTTAGAGGTGGTTTGAGTTGTAAAGTTGTAAAATTGGGTTGGAAAGTTGTTGGAAGGTGGCTGGAAATTGAGTGGAGGTCTGCTGGAAAATAGGGCAGGAAATTTCGGTGGCTGCCTGCTGAATTGGTGAGCTGCAGCTCGGCTGGGATGCGCTGAAGAGTGCAGCTGCAGTTCGGCAGGCGCTGGTCGAGCGGGAGGGAAAGTCTTCGGTGTACGCGCTCCGATCGTCTCTGCAGGGCTGAACAGGAAGGCTGACGCGCTGGGCCTTGCGGCTGGATTTGGGGCTGGGCCGGATTTGGGCTAACTCTTCAGTGGGCTGGGCTGCTTGGGCGCGGGCTAATGGGCTGAACGGCTGGGCTTCTGGGGCTGCAATTGGGCTGGATTTTCTTAGGAGTGGGTTGGGCTGCACAGAAATAATTAATTAATTAATTAATAACTAAATTAATTATTCCACCGAATTTCGTCCATATTTTATTCGTTATAATTCCGATCGAAACGATTCTTTCGCCAAAAATACTCCAAATTACAACCTTTATTTTTCTAAACATAAAAATCACAAAATAATTTATTTTATCAATTTATTTAATATTTTAATATTAAAAGTCAAGTATAAAGGGTATAAAATAATATAAAATAATGCTTATTTAACGTCCTATCATGCATATGCTTCCTTTCTGCAAGTCCATTTTGTTCAGGGGTGTAGGGACAGGAGGTTTGGTATGAAATACCTTTAGAGAGCATAAATTGTTTAAGTGTAGAGTGAAGATATTCTCCTCCATTATCAGACTGGAAAACTTTTATAGAAGAAGTAAAGGTGTTCACAATATAGGCATAGAAGTGTACAAAGATGGAACAGAAGTCTGATTTATTTTTCATAGGAAAAATCCATGTAAACCTGGTACATTCATCTATAAGACTGACATAGTACCTAAACCCTTCTACTGATCTAACTGGTGCTGGACCCCAGAAATCTGAGTGTATCACTTCAAAAGGAAAAACAGACTTGGATGCAGGAAAACAAAAGGAAGTTTGGTAAATATTCCCTGAAGACAGAATTCACAGATAGTAGGTCTAGGTTATGGTGAAACAGGGATATGTGATTTGTTCAAAGATATTGAGACAATTTCATTTGAGGGATGGCCAAGTCTTTGATGCCAAACCTGTGAGTCAACTTTCTTGCACAGCAAGGCTAGGCCAGGAGAAGGATTGGATCTTTCTGGGATTGGAAAGGGAAGTCAAGCAGGAATTTGGTAAAGCCCCTCATGACTCAGTCCTTTGTATAACACTGTTCCTGTGGTCCTGTCCTGTATATCAAAACACAGCTCATCAAAAATAAACCTACAGTTATTGTCCTTACAAAAGCATTGAACTGAAAGTAGGTTCTGAGAAATCTGAGGCACATGGAGAACTTGTTTCAATTTGAAACACTGAGTTGTAGGGCTATGTGTCATAAGTGATGAGTTTCATGTGTGTGATATTTGCAAACCTGTGCCGCCTGCTGTGAGAATATAGTCACTTGTAGTAGAAGGTGTCATCATAGTCAGTTGTGAAACATCTGCTGTCATATGAGCAGAAGCACCAGTATCTGCAATCCAGTAATCCTGTGTCTGTGAACTCTGTTGAGTAGGGAAGGATTGCAAGGCTGACATTGCGATTAAGGTTGGTGGAGGAGGTGCACCTTGATAAGTGTAATTGCCCCTTTGATAACAGTTCACTGCTGTGTGCCCATATTTCCAGTAGATCTGGCAAGCCTCAGAATCCTGAGGGCTGGAGGACTGATCTGGGTGTCTGTAATAACAGTCAACTGTCCAATGTCCCTTCTTACCACAGATTTGATACTTAGGGACATGGTTTCCTTGAAACTGCTGGTTCTGATGCACATATGGTGGTTGTCCAAGCAGGCTAGGACCTGCAGTATAAGTTGAACCTGAATAACCAGTGTTGCTTTAAGGGCTATAGAAGTGATTGTAACCAGGTCCTCTATTCTGGTAGCCCCTACCCCCTTCATTGTGTCTTCTACCTTTTCTGCCTCGACCTCCACCAAAATTTCGATGGTAGAAGGGAGGATTTTTGTCATGACTACTTCCATATCCAAAGTGCTGAAAGTTGTCACTGAAGAGCTGATGAGGTTGTCCACTAGATTGTTAATTTAAGCTTGAGCAGGGAACTTGCACAGATTGGTCAAAATGACCCTGACTGCCACCAGAGTTCAGACCAGATCCCTGTCCCATGATAGAGTTCTGTGAAGGGTTGGAGGATCCTGATTGAAAAGAAGGTTGAGGATTCTGTTGAGTAGCCACCATCGTAGACAGGAAGGGAGCTTGCTCATCAGAATGAGTTAATACACTCTCTTCAGCAAGCAATTGAGTTCTGAATTCTTTAAGGGAGATGGTATTTTCTCGACCCCTAATTACACACCTAAAGGTGTTGTACTCACTAGGGAGGCCTCTCAGGGCTATAATCACGACATCATCGTCCCCAAAGTGAACCCCACAGGACTCTAACATGTCTCTAGCATTCTTGATTTTCTGCATATACTGTGTCATGTTCTCATCACCTTTCTTTATATTTTGCAGATCGGTTTTCATTTGAAAGATTGAAGCTTTAGTGACAGAAGCAAACCTTTCTCTGAGGCTTGACCACATCTCTTGAGCAGTACAACACCCTATGACACAAGACATGGCTGTGGAGGAGAGAGTTGTTGTAATCAGTTGCATGAGAGCTTGATTGTGCATCCCCCAGATCTGTATTGCCTCAAGCCGTGCCATATTGTCGCCTTCTGCAGTAGAGGTTAACATCCGAGGACACGAATTAGTGCCATTCACGAATCCCATTAGGCCATGTACATTCAGGAGCAACTCCATCTGGAAATTCCATGTGAGATAATTGTGATCATCAAGTTTAACATTCACTGAATTTGCAACTGTGGAGATGAGGCCAGTGATGGGTGATTGCAGGATTTGCAGTTGAGATGTTGTGACCATTATGTAATGGAAAGGAAGATTTCAAGAAGAAAGATTTCAAGAAGAGAAGAAAGGGAAGGAATATTCTTGGAGAAGGAGTTTTATCAAACACCTGGTGTGCAGCTATTACACAGTTTCTGATGTGCTTGATTTGGATTGTCCGGCAACCAATCTTGCAAGATTTAATCACAATGAACGTGAAGTCTCCTGTTTACAGAATAAGAAAGAAACACAATTGACTCAATCAAGGATCAAGAACAAGGTGTAAAACAGAGGAACCAGAGATGAAGAAGTTGTGAAGTTGTGCAGCGGAAGAGAGAATAAGGTCAGGCCGTGTAGCACAGCTCTGATACCATGTGAGATATAATCTGTGAGGTTTTGAGGGAGTGTGATTCTTGAGAAAGGAGAAGTGGTGAGAGGAAGAAGAAGATCAAAGGAAGAAGATTATTAGAGAGGAGTCTGTATTAGATTGATCACACAATGCATTACACGGCAATGAAACAGTGCACACACTTATACTCAGTAGTACAAGGCAGAAGGTAGCCTAACTAACTAACTGGTCTAACAGAATCTCCCTAACTTCTACTGTAAGAATTACACGTCATGTATGGAATCAGATTACTCCTAACAAGATATCTGTAAATTCGACTAGCGATATATCCGTCAATATCGATATTTTCATCCTTGTCTATGTAAGAATGTGAAGGCGTGTGTAAGAAAGTGAAGGGGCGTGTAAGAATGTGAAGGTACAAATGTCCCACATTGAAAAGTTGCACAATTTTGTAAGAGCTTATAAGAAGTTTGGCATCTCCCCTCCGTTGTCAATTGGTTTGGAGAGAATCTAAACTTCTTTCAATATTTGCATCCCACATTGATGGTACCTTAACGTACTGCTCTTTCAATTTATCAAATTATCTTTGTACATATGTCATTTCGGAAATCTAAATCATTATTTCTATATCGAATTATCTTATACATATATCAACTAAATTTATTTTATACAAAAATTAACAAATTTGGAGGTCGTTTATCTATATATCAACTAAATGGATGGTTAGTCATGAAGATATTAATTCTTACAAAAACTGTTGATTTATTTTATACATATTAATAACTAAACGATCTAGAATATTGTTGATTTTGACTAGAGATGATATTAACATAATGAACGGTTCCGATTATGATATATATATATAAAGAAAATTCAATAAAACCAAAGGATAGACATAAAAAAAATACTACTAACGTGGAATGCAAAACTTTTCCTAAAAAATATATAAGAAAATATAGACAGTCAAACGCAAAGCAGCCTCCCATATATGATTTGTTTGAATAAGTTTTGCATTTCAGCTTATATGGCCCATAAACTGTTTCTAACTATGCATTTTGTCGAAACAATATGAAGAAAATTATAAACAAAATAAATATAATTACTTAAATCTCCTAAACTTCATCGAGGTGAGTACTGTTCAAACCTATCTTTTGAAATCATCAGCAACTGTTATATATATCGTCTGCTAATATGAAAAATATATAAATATATATATATGATCTCTTACATTATTAATATGAAAATATTTAAATTAAGGATGCAAAATCTACTAGTCAAAATTTTTTTCTTCCAATTTATAACATAGATTGAAAAGCTTAGAAGTTTGGAGGCGCCATCGAGTATTACTATGGTGTACCCCATACGTGGAATATATTGGAAGCTTTTCGTTATGTTAGGTCACCAAGAAGCAAGAAATTCCCATGCATTACCGTGAGATTAAAGGCAAAACTGTATGATGTGATAGTCAGATGTTATAATGAGGATCGTCAATAAACCGAGCTATTTTAAGTACAGTTATTGACGGCTTAATACATAAATAATTTTCAGTCATTGATGTATTATAATAAGTAGCTACTTAAATGAAATAAATTACTGCACGTCTCAAGTAAAATGCAAACAACTATTCTTAACAACAACAACCTCAATCATCCTACGTCACACATGTAATTAACAACAACCAATACTTCAAAATATAACAGATGCATTGACCATCAGACCCGTACAAACTTGGTAGCAATAATGGATAGCTTTTTAGATAACAAAACAAGCTAGAAGAAATTGTGCCTTTGATTTAATTAATAACATTGCTTGTAAAGTAACCAATTAATTATGCTAATAACACATGACCCAAAGGAAAAATATGCATAATCATAGACTCTAAAAAGATGCCACAAGACAAATGCTAATGAAACTATATCAAATAAAAGAAAAAACTATATTATTATTATTTACTGTTCTTCATAGTTGTTGAATAAAACAATGTAAACACATCATAATTAAAATTTCAAATTTCTTTTTATAACTAACAATTAGCAGCCAGTGATAACACAGAGGAATCCCACTGTCAGTTCCATTACATCACATTAGACCTTCTTGCCTGTCTTTGATGGGTGTCACTAATAGAATGGCCTTTAATTAATTTCGTGCATGAAAAGTTACACAATGGCTCACTTGACTAGGTATGAATGGTTAAAAGGTCAAAGGTAGGCTTATACAAAATTGGTTGGTTGATTTTTTCACAATGTTTAGATTTTGCCTTTTGATTTTTTAATTGTGCTTTATTGTCGCATATTAAGTGATCTCAAGACTCTTAATTAGGGGTGGATACGAATCCGTTAAAACTGTTAACTAATCTGGTTCAAATCGTTATTTATCCAACGATTTAAGTTTGATCGGATAAAAGTCAAACGGTTTGATTCAAACCGTTGTATTAGTAACGGTTTGGACTTGAATTTTCATTTTGGAAATCCGTTAAATCCAAACCGAACCGTTAAGGAATATATTAATTTTTATTAATGGTTAAATCTATTATTAATACAAAATAAAAATAATAAAAAATAAAAAGATACCTAGATATCCCCATATGAGTAATGAGTATATGTATACTCATATAAGAGTATAATAAAAGATTATTAAATAGTTGTGTGTTTGATAAATCTTAATATATTGACAATGTTTGCAATTCAATACTTAGCAAGCTTAATATATAAAATTTTGAATATTGAGTATTGATTTTTTTTTTGTATCCTTATTTTTTCTATATCCTTATTTCTTTTATTCCTTAACGGTTTTAAACCGTTTCGATCCAAACCAAACTGTTAGCAACGGTTTGGATCAAAAGGGTTTTATTTCTAATTATAAAAAATCCAAACAGTATCGAACCGTTAAGATTTTTAACGGTTTAGATTTGGATATTTCCAATATCCGTATCAAACCGCACCGTATGCACCTCTACTCTCAACAACGAGAAAGAAAAGGGTGTAACAATAATACGACACCGTATGAATTTTTTTAAAAAATATCTCTAATTGGAATTTAAGTTAAATTATATATATATTTAATGTAATTATTTGAGATATTTATTTTATTTTTCTTCAAGTTATTATAATTCTGTTTATTTTTACTTTACATATATTTTTATTTAATCAATAAAAAATTTGTATCTTCTGTTGATACCATATCGACCGACCATCCTCTACGTACAGGGCTCACCAGAACAGGACGGACGCCGACCGATATCGGCACCCCCACAAACGTGGCCCGCCGATCGGCAATGCCCTACAGACTCGTCATTCGGCACTTGACAGGGTACTGACACCAGCTGGCTGCAACAGTCACCTAACCAACTCTGCCATAACCACTCCCTGACGGGGGCAGGTTGAAACTCCAGCTGGCGCCTCCTCCGGATGTCCAGGGCTTGTTAGGTGACTCTCAACCACAAAGCATAACCTGCTCCCGCAACAGTAGCCCACGTACCGCAGTTATGGCTACTATAAATACCTTGAGACCCTTCACAAAGGTAAGCACTAAGAAACCCGTGCAGATTACTATATTACTTGCCTTTCGGCGTGCAAATACTTACTTAGGCATCGGAGTCCCTTTGGTGGACACCACACCGGTGTCAAGTCTCTGCAGGGTACTTGCCGAGCGGCAACGCCCTCAGCGGGCCCAAAGCACCACGCAGCTGGTCCCAGATCCCCCAGCGGGTCTCATCGAGTTGGTCCATTTCGAGATCAAACATCTTCTCGACAACAACAAATTTAACATATTTTTTTAATATACGAATACAATGCATATAAAACTAATCAAATCATCTAAAAATATGCTCATTCATATAGAAAAATATAATGAGATAAATATGTAGCAAGCATAACATAAAAATATATAAAATGTTCAAGAAATATATAAAAGGGTATTATATATATATATATATATATTTTAATCTTATGCATGATGTTATTTCGAACAATTTTGTTAAAAGAATTAATTTCAACAGTGTCCTATTGTCTATTCTAGCCCTGGGCATGGTTCCGTATGAAGGTGATACCGGAACCGTACCAAATAATTTTAACCGGTTCGGTACGGTATGGTATTTCTAAATATAAAAATTGATACCGTACCGTACCGTACCAATTATATTCGGTACGGTTTCGATTTTGAAGCCAAATTCATAATTTAATTTATTTATTACTTGATTCAATGTCTAAAAGCAATATTTTGATAAAATTCAGAAATTAGGACTCTTGCTGGGTAACAAATATTGTTCAAAATGTATAGAAAATTCATAACCCAATCAATTTCAATACATCAACTAAAATTAACAACATTAACTAAAAAACTCTAACAAACAATTAAATCCATCAACTAAAAAACTCTTAAAATAAAATTAAATCTATAAACTAAATTAATATACAACTAAATCTATCAACTAAATTAATATACAATTAAATCAATTATTAGCTATTAGATTATTAGGGGTTTTTCATGGTTGAATTTAATTTAATTTTTAATTAATTAACAAATTAAAACCGGTTCGGTTTCGGTATGTGACGGTATTCTGTAACATCGAAACCGATCCCGTACCTATTTAAACCGGTACGGTATCGGTACGGTACCGATCATCCTTTCGGTTTTACTATTCGATTTTTTTTTCAATTTGATATGATACGATACGAGACGGGATGATTTCGATATTTAGGAAGAATATACTTACCGCTAGTCTATTCTCTTTTACGTACAACTGTAAATTTCTAGAAATTCGCATGCTTTTCCGATTATTTATAATCAACCAAATTATACTATTGATGATATGACTGAAAACAAAAAAATTGAACGGGGGTGTGTGCTCCATTTTCACTTGTCCCTCCACGACACGTTATTATTTGATGACGACATATTTAATATGTATAGCTTATTTTTGAACCATATTATAATGAATAAAAACATTTTATGTATTATAATATGTGTAAATTAATAACATTAATATATAATCGGTCTTTGGATACTTTGTAGATAGTTGGGTGATGAAAGAAAAAAATGGATAGTAGTAGGCCAAGTAAACGGGGTCTTATCTCTCTCTTTCAACATCCCTTGTATGTGTGCGATCATCGTAGATTTACTTGGTGTGAAAGAGTTTCTTTTTTGACAGAGTTCAAACCAAGACAGCTCAAGGCCACTTTCTTCTCCAACCATTATTCTGACCAAAACCCTTCATGAATATATGCCCAAGCATATTTAAGAATTAAGTGGAGAACCAAAACTGTTCTTCATGTGAGCAAGCTAGATATATTATATACTTCAATTTAATCTAAAATTAGAGAGAGAAAAAATTCAAATTCAGAGGTGTATATTCATGGCCTGCTATTATATTAAGGAGGGTTAAAGAGGGGCAAATCTTGAACACAAAACAGAGCCCAAAATTATTAATTCATTATCTAAAAACAAATTAAGAAAACCTAGCGTAACGAGAAACTAAAGGTCTTTAGTATTAACTAGAGATTGAAATAGTTTCACCAATCATAATTAATCCACTGGATAAAAGATTGATGGAGTTCAAGAATTCCAATGAATAGTTTTGGAACAACCGCTAGAAATTTATTTATTTATTTATTATATTTTAAGATTCTATAAATTAATATATTCATTATAATATTCTTATAATCCCACTCCCAATCTCAGTCACCAAGTCTGAAATCTAGTCTGAAATTTTTTGAATTAGCTAGCAATTTAGAATTTTAGACCGAAATACTGAAGTAAAGTTAAAAGCTGAGCTGCATTCTAGTAATTCTATATTCCTTTTTTTGGTTATACTTTATATGTAGTTTTTTTAACTGGATGCAATATTTTGGGTGTGAGATATTCTTTTTCCTTTGTTTGAGTATTATTTCAATGTATTTACTCTGACAATGTTTTAACAAGGCCCCATAGTAAAAAAAATGAAACAATCAGTTTATAAATTTTTTAATTCTTAGGTATGTCAATTGAAGACACATTTTATATTTTATAATTCTTAGACGTTCAAATGTTTTAACCGACCTTGTATATATCTTTGTATATGATAATACTCAATCAACACTTACAAATCGAGTATAATTAACCTTAAAAAAAAAAGGCTGCACATACACATTCAAGTATATATATTGGTCATGACACATGCAAGTATCTAAGTATATAATATAACAACTAGCTAGTTTTTCACTTAATTTTTAAAATTTTGAAAATTATTGATCAAATACGACTTTATTTTATTCTAATGGTCAAATAATTGATCACATAAGCAAGTGATTGGAAGTTTCGCAGCATTGGAGATTACACTATATATGTAAGAGAATGTAAAGTTATTAATCTTTTACCTTGTCAACCAAGATATATAATTTCTTTTTAATAATTATCATACCGTAGCCATAGATCTGTAAAAAAAAAAAAAAAAAAAGGACAACAAGCGTCTTGGAAAAGGAACAAATTTGATATTCAAGTTTTGCTGAAGTTCTGAACATCTAGAAGCCTAAAAATCCTTAATTTGATAGTAGGAGATCATGAACCATCTAGAAACAATCCCGTACTCTCCACCATTACCCCGGCCCTGAAAGACTAGCGACCGTATAAAAAAGAGAAACACTCTTAAGACTACATTGATTATATAGACTTGCAAATTTGAACTTTCTATTCAAAGAGGCGGTTTCTTGACAAAGAGAACTATCCAATAACAATTTGAGCGCATGTCTTAAATTCGAATGTAATACACGTACAAAAACTGAGTAATTTATCAAGCTAATATATCTGATTTCGTGAATGTTATGTAAAAGAAGTTTGTGTTTTGTGAAATCTTTAAGGAGTCATTCAATAGGTACCCTAGTGGTTAACTCAAGTGACGAGTGATTTCGGTTCCTTACAAGCAATATGTGTAGAAGAATACTGTATTGATATGGTATACTGTATTGATTTCGGTTCCTATGCGTATAACATATATTGACATATGGTATACTGTATTGATATACACCGATAATTTTCCAAAGACCGAAAGTGACGGATGTGGATCATATTCATATATATGGAGTGTGACAAAGGAGGGAAGCAGTACCCTAAGTGAGTGCCGAGTGGTGCGAATATTTATAACAAGAAAGCAAAGCAAATGTGGGTTTCATGAAAAAGCTAGCAATGTCAGCAACGCGGCATCTTCTTTGCTCGTTGTTCTTTGTCAAGTTAAAAGAGCTTTTAGAGGAGGAAAAAGGAAGTGCAGGGGCATTGAAAACGAAGATAAGACAAAGATGCAGATAAACTTTATTTATTTTAACATTTACTTTTGAAGATTATCACTGATAATGGCGCCGCTTTCATATTCATATATCATACCCCAAAGAACCAGATTGGTCTTGTTTAGGCCTCAGGGAGCTAAACCCCTCCATTTTGACTCCTGCACATACGACAAATACCAGATTGATCAAGTTGAGAGAGCACTCAGATGTATAGGATGTGGTGGTTGATTCGAACTTGCGTGTAAAGGTTTTGGGAACCAATTCAACTACGTTTAAGACTGTATATCGACATGTATTGCGGGAAATTATTGCCTGAATCCGATGAACTGAAAATTGAATACGTTGTAGAATTTGAATGGATTAAACACAACGTAGGCACGTAGCATGCTATGCTGTGGATCGACATTTACCTACCTAAATACCTATTAAATTTTATAGTTTAAATAAATTAAACAATTTAAACGGATCAAATAGTTTATAAGTTAATTGAGTTTCGAATAAGATTTGTTTATTGAATGAGTTATACGGATTACGTGGATCATTAACGAGTCGAATTAGAATTGAACATTCTTGTCATGATCATTAAACGGATCGAATTTGAATTAGACATATTTGAGTAAAACAAAGTTCACAATACAAACCTGACACGACCCATTACCACCTCTACTCCCCTTAACAAGGGGCCGCCAACACCTACATGGGTTACATGTTACAACCAATATTTTAAATCACGTAGTGTCCTAGACACTATCGCATCGTGGAAGCTATGACGCCTTGTCCCAGAAGTTACTTAGGAATACAGATTATATTAATAGACAAACTAGAATATAAAATAGGCAATCAAAATTTTCTAATTCCCCGTTAAACCATTGCCAACCATAATAAAATTATATACATAAATAGAAAAGAGAAGTAATTTAACAAGGTTAACAAATTCAAATGAACTCTACACAACATTAACTGAAATTAACAAATTCAAATGAAAATCCAATACTCCAAAGCAATATAACCAACTCCATTAAAACTTGCCATGACTTCAATTAAGGTTTTTTACTTTAGTTTCAAAGTGAGAAAAATAAGGATTACAAAACTTCATGAACAATGGTAAGGTGATTTCCACGCAATATTGAGGTCGGTGATGATATCCATAACAAACTTTTCATTGTTTTAGTCTTAACACATAAGATTTTCAACGAAATAGAAATTTGAACATAAGAAATTCCAACCAATAAGTAATTCTAAGGAAAATGCCGAATACGACCCGTCCAAGATCTTAACTATCTACAAACTGAGAATTTGGAAACAAACAAAGATTCAACTAGCAGTCTACCATGGATCCACTGAAGTTTGCAGCACCTATGAGAGATCAAACTCTGAATTTTTACTTGAGTCTTAGCTCAACGGTCCAATCCATCTTGTCTTCTGTAAGACCCATCTGTAATCTGGTGAGCACAGAATATACCTTCGCCGACACCACTCCAAAACCACCCTCTCCATAAGTCACCCTGCCGCAAGCAACACATTAAAGTTGTTCTCCTTTCAATTTTGATTCCACTCAACCAATTGCAGAATGGAATCTCAATTTTTTTCTTTTTCCAGTTTTTTACTAAGCAAGAAGATTATCAAAGAGAAATAACAGCCAAGGCCAAAGAGGAAATCTCTGTTTTATCAAAATGCCTACATGGTTTTCCCATTTTGTTAACGAACAAAGAAACACGTGTTTTACAGGGGGAAAAAACGAAGGGAGGTGAAAAACTGGCTTTGACATGTTCATTAGACATAGAAAATATACCTGTTGCCGAGATAAGTAATGCTGCCAACCGGTGATACAACCACAGCTGTACCCGTACAAAAGACTTCATCGGCATCAAGTAATTCATCCACTGTCACTTGGCGCTCCTCAACCTGCACATTTGGATGGGTTCAGGAAATGAAGTTACTCCGCAATACATAAGCTATTGCGAAAAAAGCGGTAGTACATGTTTGCATAAATGCAACTCTATAACTAGTGTGATATTCCTTGCACTATATAGTAAACAAAAACCAAAGTTAAGGACAATGACCGAAGAACTACCACAGAAATAACTATCCTATGCCCAACTCCCCAATTGTAAACAACTTATCAATACCATATACACACCTGGAATCCTTCGCTACGAGCAACATCAATTATACTCTTCCGGGTAATGCCAGGTAAGATTGTCCCTTTTATTTCCGGCGTAGAGATAACAGTATCCTAGAAGAATATAAAAAGGGACATAAATTAGCTCTGATCACCTCCAACAATAACAAAGTATAAATACGCTTCTTCATAGAATAAGAATTACAGATCCACGGGAGTTATGTTGCACTAGATATGAAGTCAAAGAAGTAGTTATATTAGAAGCAGAAGGCAAATCTTGCAAAGTACTAGAATGCACTTAAATTCGAGAAACACCACGCTAATCAAGTACAGTAGTAAAATACATGAGAATTTATTCCAGAATTCAAAACAGTAAAATTGTCTTTCTTGAAATATACCAGACATGTAGATGATAGAATGATGGAATGATAGAACGATAGAGATCTGTTGTAGTGTTAACCACATTGATAAAAGCATGCAATGTTAAAAATGATCTAACATGCAAACTGGTAAATAGTTGGTAAACATTAGCTGTTATTCGCGACAACAACAGCAGCAGTACTGCTTGCCGGTTGGTAGCATAATACTGGGAAAGTCCATAAGTGCCAATTTCAGTGATACATGTAGCAAAAAGGGTATTCTAGTAAAGATGCTTTATGCCAAAAAAAAAGGATTATTGGCAAGGTGCTTAAACCAGCATTAGTTTGGGGAAAGCTGCATTTTCCCAAAAGTGGTTCAATGACGATTCGATTCCAGACGAAAGCAAGTGCAGACACATGATTGAAAGCATGCCATGAACTCATAGCACATTGAGAAAGTATGGTTCTTCCAGAAAGATATATGCATTCATATCCAGAAATAAATGATAATAATGTCGAGAAAGACAGATAATAGGATCACATAAATCTGTTTTCATCTAAAAGTTCCTGCCCACTCGCCACCAACTAGAACTGATCTATGGAATGTAAACAATAATAGCAAGAAAAATAAGGGACGACACAATAATTCCAGTCACAGTACCTTCACAACAAATATATTGCATAAGGAAACCTCCTCTAGATATCTTTTGTGAACACAGTCGAGGTACAGAACATCAGAATAGCCTTTCGCTTTTGCAGCAGACTGTGCTTTCAGAACCTACACATAAATGAGTACAAGTCTGGAGATTAATACACCAACAACTACATACTTTAATCTAAATTTAAAACACCAATTAGAACTGAGTTAACCTTAGTAAAATGGTAGGGACAAGGTTTTGTTCAGTCTAGTGACTTTCTACAACTTAAAGTTTAAGGAAATAAGTACGTAATTTTCATAAGGCCAATAATGGAAAGAGCCAATGATTCATATATAAAGGCAGAACACTATACCTTATCGATCACTATACTAACTAATATCTATAAAACTAACTAAACCAACATTCCTAGTATTTCTTGATGTATAAAAAAACTGAACCATATCAGGAGTTAAAAAAAAAAAATGAAAGTTCAAAGTTGTACAAATTTAAACAAATAATTGGAGCCAAACCAGTGAAACCACGCCCAAGCATGGCAAAGAAAACGATTTTGAGTTTTTTGCGGGCAACCAAAAGCCTCTATAAGGATAATGATAGGATTAGTTTTTATACCAACTCTTGCATACCAAATGATTTGTAAGTTTTTCATTTGTTGAAAATAAATGGTTGTATGGAGAAAATTCCAAAGAAAGTAGCACTAATAATTCGGCCAATGGTTAGGTAATAAGAAGTAAACAACACTTACTTACCGCAGCATAATTCCCTATAGTCTTAACACCTCCAGTGCCACCGGGAGTTGCACGATGCAATTCATGCTCAACAATCAAATTTATTGGAGCAAGGCCTTCCTGCCACCAGATATACAAGGATAAAACTGAATAACCGTCCGTAGAAATGCATCTAAACTAGCTAATAATTAGAAAACAAAAAGATCACATTACTCTAAAAATTAAAAACCAAAAGCAACTTATTGACATCTAAAAGGGGAATCATATAACAACATTGAACTTAAACATAATTAGATAAATCCACACCCAAATGAAAAGAAAAAAAAAATTAAATGAAGTGTGGCTATAATCATTCAGGTACCAAAAAGTAAGATAAAAATGTAACTGTAAATGTAAATACGTAAATCATAGTATTCCTAATTATGAGTCCCTCAAAATTTTGAAACATCCATAAAGAACCTTGATTTGATGATATTGAACAATCAGAATGGGCAATATGGATCAGAGTGATAGACGCCAACAATGCTCCAAAATGAAATGAAGCATGAACCAGTGAGTTACTTAAAACTGTCTAAGTCCAAATATATAGTAACCATAATAAACCTAGCATAACAAAAAAGGATATAAGAAAGTCACTGGAAGCCATGGACAGTGGATATGAAATTACAGCAACAAACCTTAAAATAGTTTCCGACAGGAGAAACATAAATAAGAAACGTGTATTCAGGAGCAGGTGCAAGACCAAGGACAGCACCACTTCCCATTAGCAATGGCCTGATATATAGGGAACCTTTCCCCGTAGGGGGAACCTGAAACAAGAGAATAACTATTCGTTAGTAATTTACAGGTACTAATATTCATAAAGAAAATATTTTACACAATCATGGTTGTTTATTACCCAACGCTTATTTGCTAAAACAGTTTCCTGTACAGCATCCACAAACTGTTCGATAGTTGGCGATGGCATACACATCCTCTCCGCACCCATCCTCATTCGCAGTGCATTTTCCTCCGGACGAAACAAGAGTATATTACCATCTTCTTTCCTGTAGGCTTTCAAACCTTCAAACAGTCCCTAAAGAGTTAAAAAAAAAAGAAAGAGAGTGAAGTGGCATTAGTATTTTCACTACCAAGTAATCAGATTACTTAATTTGCTTATGTCACTTTGCAAACTTCTCTTTGAGTTTAGTTTCATTTCTCAAGGTTTTGGGATTTACCACTATGCTAATACCTTAAGATTCAGATCCTAACCACAAGTTGTGGTGCAGTTGGAAAACTGACACTTTGTGGTCAAAAGCAAGCTGCGCAAGCGGGGATTAGGCCCACCCTTTTGGTGTGCGGACACCTCGTGGTATTTACCCAAAAAAAAGAAGATTCAGATCCTCAAGTATAGAGTCCCAAATATACATTCAAATTTCATTGGACAAAAACATGAAACTTTCTTGACAGAACATATAGAACTCAGATAATAGTACGCACATGCACGAACTTGACGTTCAATTAATAAAATCCAAATGCTCACATTAAAGTTTTGAACTTTTAACTTGTCCAAAAGGTAGAATCCAAAACGAAAGTATATGCGATTATCATATTGAATGACATAGAAGTAGAGTGTAAAGATTTACATATCGTACCTGTCCATAATTCAAAACGCCCGCTGAGGGGCTCAATTCGATGTTCCCAAAACGCTGTAATTCACCTTTGGAAAAGTTTCCGCCTTGAGCACATTTCATGACGTACATATAATCAGTAGAAAGAAAGCCAAAGCCAAGATTGTCCCAGTCTATGTCGGCTAATTCACTTGTTTCAGTGCTGAAGCCAACAAAGGCATATGTCAATGCACAAAGCCAAATCACATAAAAACAGTTCGAAAATGGAAATAGAAAAAGCAATAATAGTGAGCTAATAAAATAATGATCTAAAGTATGACAATTAATCTGAAGTTTGAAGAAACAAAAACAAAGTATACAAAATATTGTTTATATTGCAGTCCATGAATTTCAACATTTCCTCCTCAGCACACAAGAGGAACCATTAAATTAAAAATAACTAAAGAAGTATTCAAAAGAAACCCAGAAAGAAAGGACGAGGCTCTACGCGAAGGTATCAGACAATGTGGCACGAGGGCGATTGGGAGAGGCAGAGACTACTTGATAAGAAGCCAAAGGAAGCTGCTTTTGTAGCTGCGACAAACAGTAGGCACAGCCCAATATCAAATTTCAGATAAAAATCAATATATAAAAACGAAAAAAAAAACAATAATTTTTCAGATTAATGCGTACCTTTACATAGAGAGGAGAGGAATGGGAGGTGAAGAAGAAACGGTGGAGAAGAGCGGAAGAAGTGCTACGGGAGGGGCAAAGAGGTAAATTTGGGTGAAGACCTCCAAGAACGGGGCTCTCCATCTCAAAAACTTGACCTGTCTCTGAAATCAACACGTTTTGTTTCAAACACTAAACCCTCTCAACGCTTCTGTGTCTCTCTTCGGCTGAGTAAATGAATGAATACTCAATAGTCAATCTCACTATCAAGTATCAATGTAGATGTAGAGAGGAGAGGCTGAATCAGACTTGTTCAATTAGGTTGTGCTGTTGATTTTTTACCTTCTTTTTTTTATGAAAAAAAAAATCTTCGTGGATGAAAATGACATAATTTTGTAGTTGAAATTGAGAGAGCATACGAATGATGATTTGGTCAAATTAAGACAGCAAAAAAATAATCTTCGTGGATGAAAATGACATAATTTTGTAGTTGAAATTGAGAGAGCATACGATTGATGATTTGGTCAAATTAAGACAGCAGCCAGTGCCACATCTACACACGTTACTTGTGCATACCATTTTCTATAGGCATGTCATTGCCTGAAGAATGTGTTAAATTCAAATTTCTTTATTAGTTTATTACCCAGCAAAGAAAGGAATGATATATCAATAAGTGACATTTTCAAGAAAATTGAAGACTGTTATTGAACAGAAAATGATGGTCAATCAATCAAGGTTTTTTTTTATTAAAATTAAAATATAGGGGCTGGAAAAAGCAGGCAAAGATAAGGGTTGGAAAAATTCCTAGTGCCTAATTAAAATCATCACCTTTAAAAATTAACCAAAAGTATCTGTAATAAAATAATCAAATTTAATTTTTGAACAAATTTAAAAAAAAAATCCTAAAATATTGTCTGTAGCAGATTAGATAAATTTAATTTTTCTATTGAGATTAGATATTGGTAACTAGCTATCTCCCACTGTCTATTTGTTCATCTCGTTTCTTTCTTCTTCGTCCTTCATCCTCTTTTTTACGAACTCTTTTTTTTTTCATTCTCAAAACTCATCATCATTTGCATTCAAAAGTTATAAACATATTTTTGGGTTATCCAAAATTTTAAAAAAAAAATTCCAAAATTTTGTTTTGTTTCTGAGTCGTTATGTCAAGACCCGACCCTCCTCGGTCAGGACCCAACTCATCTAGCACCATATTGTCCGCTTTGGGTCCCGCCCTCACGGTTTTGTTTTCGGGAGCTCGTGGTGCAACTTCCCAGTGGGTCACCCATCATGGGATTGCACCAGCCTCCACTCGCTTAACTTTGGAGTTTCCCAGAAGGCCTAGTTTAGATCAGAGTTGCACTGTGAGCTCCCAGGAACAAAACCTTTCAGGCTAGGCTGGTTCGGCCAGTAAGTCTAGAGAGGACAATATCGTGTTAGGTAGAGTGGGCCGCTGCGTAACTCTGATCTAAGCGAGGCCTTCTACGAGCTCACTGCTTTGGTTTCCTAGGAAACTCCAAAGTTAAGCGAGTTGAGGCTAGTGCAATTCCAAGATGGGTGACCCCCTGAGAAGTTGCACCGTGAGCTCCCGGGAACAAAACCCTACGGGTGTGATGATGTGCCCTTCCTAGAGGAGACAATATCGAGTTAGATAGAGTGGGCCGCTGCACAACTCTGATCTAAGCGAGGCCTTCTGGGAGCTCACTGACATTGGATTCCTGGGGAACTCCAAAGTTAAGCGAGTGGATGCTGGTGCAATCCCATGATGGGTGACCCACTGGGAAGTTGCACCACGAGCTCTCGAAAACAAAACCGTGAGGGCGAGGCCCAAAGCGGACAATATGGTGCTAGATGAGTTGGGTCCTAACCGAGGAGGGTCGGGTCCTGACACGTTAATTGACTCCGACTTTTCGTATAGGGTTGTGAAAAGTTTGATTTTTTTCCGATATTTGGGAAATTTAGGTTCTGATGTTTTGCTACTTTCAAATGACGACCAGGAAGACCGAGTTGCTGCAAACAGAGCTTATGTGTGATAATTTTAACACATTTAATAATTAGGACGAAGAAAGGAAAAAAAAGTTAGAAGTTTTCTCATAAACCACGGTGGTAACATTGAGCAAAATGATGCTCCTTACTTTCTTGGAGACGAAAAATATTATTTTCCATAGATATCGTCTCTCAAAAAGGACTTGAAGTTTAGAGTTGTTACTTTTATTCTCTCTTGATATGGATTTCCATATGAAAATTAGCTACATGTTTGGCTCCGAATTCGTTCTTTCGAATTTCACCGTTAAAATGGATATATCTATTTGAATTGTTAAAAAACTAGCTATATATAGTGAATTGCCCAAATTATGGGATGAATCAATTTTGCACCCAAAATAGACATATTTATTTGAATCGTTAAAAAATTATGTTAAAAACTAGCTGTTGTAGGATACTATTTTGTTATATATTCAAATTTGAAAAAAAAAATGAATTTAAAATTTTAAAGTTGGTGAAAATATAGAGTCTGATTTAATACATGTAAAAACTAGCTAGTTATTAATGACTTTTGTAAAAACTAGCTAGTTATTAATGACTTTTGGGTCATTTTAAGTAAAATTTGTCCAAAAAAATAGCTAATCTGATATGGATGCTCTATTTCGGAAAGAATCCAATGAGAGAAAAAGATTACTCCACTCCCAATAAAAAAAAACACAACTATAGAGGCAAATTACATTGCTAAATTTGTTTCCAGCACTGAAATGAGCCACGACAGTGCCAGTCCCTCCCATGCCATCTTATACTGAGTCTGCAACCCTTCTTGAGCCAAAAAATGAGTAGCTTTATTTGTTGTTCTGGGAGCAAAGACCAAGTTCTACACCAGGAGATCCAAGCTCTATATCGTTTCTACTATCTTAGATGCTAATTGTCCCAACGAGCTCCAATTCTGCCATGCGCCATGAATAAGAGAGATAGCACTTTTGAGTTAGTTTCCACCAGCACTTGTTGTAGCCTTAGATGATCGACTAGAAGCACATTAGCACAGATAACCTGAGATGAACCTACCTGAAACACACTAGAAAAGTACACTCGGGTCCTGCTCTAGTTTGACAAGAATCAAAGACACACAGGAAACATTGTCAGATTAGATATACACACAAGTCTCTCTAGTTCATGCTTTCTCCTAAGAGCCTCGACTCCCGTGCCATGCTCGTGGAGGATCACAAAACTAAGAAAACGTGTGAGTGGACAAAAAAAACATTTTAAAAATATTCTTTTAAAACAACCAAAGTTTACCCTCCGTTTTTCAAAACCATGTATGCATACGAAAAATCATTTCAACTCGATTGAACAAATAACAATTTATATCCTCAAATATGTGAAAATATTTGTAAGGCAATTAATTGGAAACTAATTGGGAATCACCAAACTAAAATCGAACATGAAACACTAACACATCACAGACATAATTGTCATTCACATCAATTCCACATAATCGAACCATAATCATTTTCACGTTAATTAATACATTTCACAATCAACCCATCCTCGATGCACAATATCAAACACTAAACCACTTCCCCACTGGCAAACACCCACAAATTCACTCAGGGACCGAAGCCCAGCTCGACATCCAAGATTACCAAATCTATCAACACGCATCTCGAGGAAGTTACTCATCACAAAGTACAACAGTAACACACAATCAATCCATAATCAACATTGCCATCAAATTCACAACAATCACTTAACATCGATGCACAAGCACAACATTAATCACCATATGCACCACATAAATCATCATATCAGTGATCATATCACAAGTGCACTACCGGTAGTCATATCACATACTTGCTTGGGAACCGGAGCCCTAAGCTCAACGTCCGAGTCATCACAACACGGTCTTAGGAATCGGAGCCCCAGGCTCAACGTCTAAGACTCACATCCAGTCAACATAATCACAATCGTACACAGTATTATTTTCAAGATTCAAAGCCCTCAGCTCAACGTCTGAGACCGAACAAATAACCAACAAGCATCATTACATATAAGCTACCCAAGTCCAATTCACAGTCAACATCACAGTTCATATCATCAATAACGAGATACACACACTCATATCACAACTCAATATCACACTTTATCACAACATATCACATCACGAATACCGAGAAATCACATGTCCATATCGTAAGTCAAAACCATTGTCTTAAACTCAGGCCTAAGCCCAAAATCGACATATATAGCGTGCCTCTAAAATGTGCGTAGAAAACATTTTCCATGGAAATATATTCGAGAAAGTCTCGTAAAAAGTGTCATCAAATCACCAACATTTTAGCATCATCGTTATTCAAATCACAAGTCATACCAAATCCAGAAACCACATTTGAATCGAAACCCAAAACAAAATTTACGGAACCTTGTGAAACATGTAATAAAATAATAATAAAATAATCATCAAATCATCGAAATTCATATAAAATCCCAAAATACCCTTTGACCATTCCCCTCATTTACCTAATCCTTATCCTACCACGTGTACCCCATTGGATACCCCAACAATCCCTTCCCATCCTTCACATCGTCTACCTACTCCAAAAATCCCTTTTACATCTCCACAACAAATTGCCCCAGAAATTCCTCTCCCCACATCACTATGTACCCTACTTGATACCCAACCAATCCCTTCCCATCCTTCACATCATCTACCTACTCCAGAACTTCCTCCTATATCTCCGCAGCAAAACACCCTAGAAATTCCTCTCCCCACTTCACCATGTGCCCCCACTTCGGCCCATCCCATCCTCGAATCCCCCACTGATGCTTCCATTCCTCAGCCTCATATCCTTCCCTCCCTTGATGTCACCTCTGAGCCATTCTAGTCCCTCGCCAACCACTTCGTCCAAAGCGCCCTCTAACATGGCATCTTGATTACCATGTGTCCAACCAAGTCAGTAGTACTCCCACTGCACCTCGTTCTACATGTACTCATTACCCTATTTTGTTTCTTATTCTTTTTTTTTTCCAATACCCATTGTGCCTTTCTAGCTAACATTTCAAGTCACATAGAACCCACCACTTATGCTCAGGCTGTCCTTGATCCAAATTGGTAGCAAGCCATGTTTGCAGAACTAGAGACATTACAACACAATAATACATGGAGTCTAGTTCCTTTACCCACTGGTCATAAGCCCATTGGCTGCAAATGGGTGTATAAAATTAAGTACAAATATGATGGCACCATTGAGCGGTAAAAAGCTCATCTTGTAGAAAAAGGCTACACTCAAGTTGAGGGTATTGATTATCAAGAAACTTTCTCACCTGCTACTAAACTTTCTAACTGTCACAGAACCAATCTCAAGATTCGGAGCCCAGCTCGACGTTCGAGACTCACCAACCACTTCCGACTCAGGATCCGGACCCTAATTCGACGTCTGAGTCGTTACCACACTACCAGTCTCAGAAAAGGAACCTTTGATTAACTTCTGAGACTGACCACCAGTCAAGAAACAACATCCGTCCATAAACACAATAGTACAAATACCGAGAAACATATATTGATAATATACATATAGATTTACTATAATCAAATTCACAACTACAACGTATATTCATTCCTTAAAATTCAAATCATCGTTTCAAATTCTGAATTTTAAACTCAACACAATTTTTCGTAAAACCTCATAAACGTATACTCAAAATCTATTCAAAATTCCAAAAATCAGCAATATTCACTTGAAAAGCAATTTCAAAGCATTAGATAATTACCTTGATTTTCATTCCAACTCTAACCCAAATCCTAAACTAGGCTTTAACCCAAACACCATCTATCCTTAATCTTGTAAAACGTGTGCTTTTACTAGTTCCATAAAATTATCAAAATTATTTTAAAATCATAATCGAACCAACAACATATAATAAAATATGCTATGTACTTGGTTCACTTTTCATAATTATAAGCTCTAATACCAAGTTGACAGGACCCATCCCTAATTTCCTTGAAAATCAATCGGTTAAGCTCCCCTTTGACAACTCTTGTCAAACAGGGGATATCACCAAATTTATCCATGTCCAAATCTTATTAGGTTAACCAAATTAAATCCACTCTTACGGGGATACCGATGTCATCCAGCCCACTAATCCCGTCAAGTAGTGAAAACTGCCATTCGATTTCTTCCGAACCTTATTTGACTAAATAATTATATTCAAGTATACATAACAATTTTTTAAAAAAGTTTATTTATCATAACCTTATCATTAACATCATTCCCTCGTCATCTCATATTACATTATTGTCATGCCTTATCATCATATCATCGTATATATAACAGCACATCATAACATAACATCGTATTATTTCATCATAGCTTTACACCACATATGACAGGACCCGTCGCAAATCCCCCGGGATTAACATGGGATGTACCTACTCCCGTCTGCCACGAAGTATCAGACCAGGGATAATTCCGTCCATAACCCAACCGGGACTACCAGTGAGCGCCAACCGCGATCAACCTGAAGAGCTTTCGAAAACATCAAAAGTCGTGAGTGGACAAAATAAATATTTTAATAAAAACATTTCACAAAAAGACATTTGTTGTAACAACCCGTCCCGGAAATCGGGATTAGATTAGTAGTTAATGACGGATTAGTGAAGTTAATCAGTGATTAGTTGGATGCGTTCGGACAGACGGTGCGAAATGACGATTTTGCCCTTGAAATGGGCAAAAGTGTTGAATTTTTGTTCGAGCTGTCAAATGGACCTTGACCAATGACCGTGACGTAGTTTGGGACGTCACGAGTTCATAGACAGGTGGCATGTTCGATTCCGACATCCGAGGAGGAAGTTATGACGTTCGGAAGGTTGAGGGTAATTTGGTAATTTTGGTTAATAAGGGGCATTTTGTTGACTTTGCAAACAACATGACCTTTTCACGAACGTTGAGGACCGTTAGGAAGGTCTCGATGCCCTGAGTACAACGACATGCGGCACACCGTCATCGGATGTCGGACGACGAAGTTACGGGTCTAAGCATACGAAGGGCAAAATGGTAATTTTTTAAGTAGAGGTATTTTGGTCATTTACTATAGTGAAATCTGTTTCCAATTGTTTTATGAACTATTTTTAAACTTACACTTTATTTTTGTCCACTCACAGTCTTTTCATGTTTTCGATACCCTCCAAGTTGTTGCGGTGCGGGCTGTTGGTCGAGAGAGACGGAGACATCACACACGCGATCCACAATAGAGTCTACACACTCTGGGAAGTCTGGAAGCTTTTAAGGACGGTCGGATCGAGAATCCCTTATCCGACTTACGTATCACATGGGGGTTGGACGTCGGTTTAGCCTTTGTGTCATGCGTGAGTTAGATGGGAGCAGGGCTTAGCCCTTAATCCCGGGGGATTGGGGGTGGGTCCTGTCATTTATGCCCTTCACTAAAAACATGCATGTATTCGAAAACCATTTATCAAAACATTTACAAAGCATTAGGACCTTGGCACAAAACCGTTCTCTGTAAACCTCATAAAATCAGTTTTCCTTTGCACTTTAAAACATATTTGCAAACCGCTTCTCAACGAAGCCATAACTCAGTAGGGACTCAGCCCAAATCCATTTCAAAAACATAGAACACGGGGTCTCAGCCCCAAATCACTTTCTCTGAAATCTCGTATACATATACATATACATATACATATATACAACCCATCCTCGACATCTCAGATGAGATGCCAACTCGGGGCACGCAGCCCCTAGGGAACACCTCCCTGATATCTGTCACGATTCATATCTATAAGTATGCATACTACTCAGGGTCTCACTCTGAGTCTACCCCTAGGAATTCTCCATCTGGGAGGCTCTGTCCAACATCCAGGATCTACGACGTTTGGACGGCTGTCTCCGGACCCAGTCCGAGACCATATCATAACTCCCACTCCTGGAATGTGCTCCCTATGGGGATTAGTCATTCCGGGTAGTGGATCGTGACTCTCCAGGTCGACATCTGGAGGAGACCAATCAACTCATATGAAGGGTATATACATTTTCGAAATACTTTCTTTCTCAACTTAGTCTCATACCCGAATCTCAACAGGATTCCTCGAATTCGATTCAAATCCAAATTCACAGACATCAGCCTAAATCCATAATTCAATAGAGTCTCAAACCCGAATTCTGATTTCATAAACCACAACTGGGACTCAAGCCCGATACCACGATAACGGGGCCTCGTGCCCGATACCACTATAACGGGGCCTCGAGCCCGATTTCACAATCAACTGGACCTCTAGCCCAATATGTAACGACCCGTCACAAATATCAAGATTAGATATTAATTAATTATAGTTTAAAATGACTAATCAGGAATTAGTTGAGAGAAATCGGACGAAATGTGCAAAATGACTGTTTTGCCCTTGGTCGTGGGTAAAAAGTTGACTTTTGACTCGAGAGGTCCGATGGTCGAGGGCCAAGGGCCGTTACGTAGATTGGGAGTTCACGAGTTCGTAGATAGGTGGCATGTCGAAATCGGAGGTTCGACGGAGAAGTTATGGGTCTAAAACAGAAAATGGCATTATTGCACGAAAATCGAGAATCGGGGACATGTGGCAGATGTTGATTGGGAACCTTCTGGAAGGAACCACCAGATGAGTGACAAGTGACAGGACCCGTCCCCGAAGGACATAGATAACCGTGCCCGGTCTTGCTTCCGTTTGACAAGTCAACTGAAGTTCCGAAATTACCCTCAGCACTTGCCAAACAAGGGATAACCGTACATGTGCCTACTCGTGCCTCCTCCTCTCGAATAGCCTTGATCATCGCGCCACGACCTAGAGGGTCAATAAAACAGAAAAGGTGTGAGTGGACAAAATAAATTTTTAGAAATACATTTATCAAAACACATTCTTACCCTCCAGTTTCACAAACATGCATGCATATCATAAAACATGAGTCATAGTGTGATATAAATCAAGTATGAACAGTGGACCAATAAAATCAAAACATGTTTTCCCATGGTCTATAAACTCATGTTTATCAAATCAGTGCACGATATAAAGTATCTGGACACAAATATCAATAAATCATAATACCACCAATCCTCAATATCCAAGTAACCCGTCACGATATCAATGCAACGCGTGCAAACTCGGGTGTCTCATGTTCGAGTACCTCCCCAGGATCTACGACATCTGGGGTGATATCATCTCCATGATCTACGACGTCTGGAAGATATCATCATAATCTCCCACTCCTGAGATCGAGCCTTCCTTAGAGTTACTCATCTTCAGGCAGTGGATCGTAACTACTCCAGGATCTACGAAGTCTGGAGGAGACCATCAAATCACAGAGGATGGTATATGTGGAACAGTCACCAAATCCAGTAATCTCATTTTAAAACCATTCAAATCTCAAATCAAATAAAAAAAACGTTTCAACAGGGCCTCTGCCCGAAACATAGTTTTCACAAAGCAAGTTCCACAAATCCATCATAAAAACAGTGTCCAGAATACACTTTATAAATCAAAATCATCAATTTCATCATATTCACATGTGACTCCAAATCCGAGTCAAAATCACTATCAAATCCCAGGCCTTCGCCCAAAACAACAGTTTCACAGTTTTCTTGAAAATTGTGCCCAAAACAATATAATAATCCAGAAAATTGATAAATCATCATATCAAAACATTAATCATGCCAAAGCATTTAAAATCATATCATAAATCATTTAAAAAATATATACATGCATTCAGGGTAGAAAACAAAATTCCACTCACACACCGTCCATATCGCTCGCTTTCCGAGCTGCACGTTTTTCCGTACGTTCCGGAAGTCACCATTCATGTCCAAAATCAATATCGAGGGTCACTAACATCTCAATATACCTCATATAATTTTCCCTAATTTTTCCGTGATTTAAATATGTATTTTAAACGTATATTAAAACTTCGGATACTCAGAACACTATCGAAACGATAACTGATTTCCTCGAAACTAGTGCCAAAATGTTCGTTACACTAAATAGGACAAAATTCATGTTGACCTCACCTTGGAAATTGGTCCCACGCACCCTCACGCGCCGCCGTGAGTGGCTGCGCGTGAGTCCATGCGCCTACTACAGTATTTGCTACAGTCTTCGTCCCAACCCGTTTGACTGTAAAACGGAACCTGCAGCCCGCGACTTGACCCGGCTGAATTCCTGCCAATTCTTCATTGATTTCTTCAATTAAGTCATTGAATAGCATCGTTATACATCTAATTATAGTTCTATAACCTTAATTTCAGTAGAACTTACCTCAATTCAGTCAACTTCTAATTCAAAGTATCGAACAAGTAAGCACTGTTCATTCATCGAACCTCATCAATTCCACGTAGTTTTCTTCAATTGATCCATGTAAAAGCTTCTAGGGACTCTTATGAACTCGTTTTCTATTCCAATTGTAACTTTAATTCCTTCCAAGTAATCGAACTCAAAGATGGACTTTCAAATTAAAACCAAGGTCTGTCTGGGCTCATTCCTCTCCAATTCTCTTCGATTTTGGTGTCATTCGACTCGTCTAAGGTCCAATAAGCTCACCCAAACATTTGTTTCCACTAATTAATCACACAAACCCAAATTCGAAATTTAATGAAGGTTTGGTTTTCGGGTTTTTGAGTCTAGGTACAACTGGGTTCGAAGCCCATCATTCATCCTTCATTGTCCCTTCGTTTTACTCTCTGAATTCCATTTAATTTCTCACAATCCCAGACTAAGGATTCAATTGTCACCTGAGTTCATGCTCTGTTTTTCAAAACCTCACACACACGACTTGTTCCTCAGTTTTAAACCTTCACACCGCCAAATGATGCCCGTTCACAACCACTAATCATCTTATTAAAGTGACAAATGTCACTCTGTGGCAACCCCACGCCCAATTCAACCAGCACAGGTGTCCAGCATTGGTTTAACATAATCTCAACATTAGCCATTTAACCGCCTAACTCAAATTACCATCTTGCCCTTCTTCTTACAAATTACCAAAATGCCCTTCACACTCCTAGACTCGTAACTTGGTCGTCCGAACTCCGATTGATATGATGCGAGTAGGAGCGGACTATTCAGATTCTCAAGGATATGGTGCGAGCTTGTGTCTTACAGTTCCAGGGTACGTGGGAGTCTCATTTACCTTTGATGGAATTTGCCTACAACAACAGTTATCAGGAGAGCATTGGGATGGCTCCTTACGAGGCTTTGTACGGGCGACAGTGTTGGACTCCATTATGTTGGACTGAGGTTGGTGAGCGGAGATTGACTACTTCCGAGCTGGTAGATCTTACACAGGAAAAGGTGGCACTGATCAGGGATCGATTGAAGGCAGCGCAGGACCGCCAGAAGAGCTACGCCGACCGTAGGATTAGAGATTTGGAGTTTGCAGTAGGAGACTGGGTTTTCTTGAAGTTATCTCCTTGGAAGGGAATCGTACGGTTTGGCAGACGAGGGAAGTTGAGTCCTCGTTACATTGGACCTTATGAGATCTTGGAACGGATTGGTCCTGTTGCATATCGATTGGCCTTACCAGCAGACTTGGACAAGGTACATAATGTCTTTCATGTCTCTATGCTTCGGAAGTATATTCGAGATGATTCGCATGTTCTGGAAGAACAACCCGTTGAACTGAGAGAAGACTTGAGTTTCGAAGAGCAGCCTGTAGCGATTTTGGATCGGAAGGATAAGGTCTTAAGGCGGAAGACAGTTCCCTTAGTTAAAGTATTGTGGAGGAATCATCAAATGGAAGAAGCTACGTGGGAACCTGAGGCATTGATGCGGGACCAGTACCCTTACTTATTTCACTGAATTTCGGGGGCGAAATTCTTTTTAGGGGGGTAGATTGTAACAACCCGTACCTTCGGGAAGGGTAAAAATGTAATTTTATAAAGTTTTGTATATAAAGGACGATTTTGCCCTTGTGAATAGTAGACAAAAAGTTGACTTTTTGAATTACCGATTGGATGAGTGTTGACCCTTAACCGTGACGTAGGTTAGGACGTCACGAGTCCGTAGACAGGTGGCAGGTTCGATTTGGATAACCGGAGGGAAAGTTATGACGTTTGGAAGATTAGGGGCGTTACCGTAATTTTGAGTAAACGAGGAAAATGTTGACTTTTTGGAGGACTTGTGATTTTCACGTAGACCGAGGACCGTTAGATAGGTCTCGACGTCCTGAGTTCAACGATAGGCGGCACGCTGTCATCGGACGTCGGACGAAAAAGATACAGGTCAAGAACGTTCGAGGGCAAAACGGTAATTTTTTTTACACAAGGGGTATTTTGGTCTTTCTCTTTCAGCCAATTGGATGAGGACAAGTGGCTGAGTGGGGTAGGATATTTTCTGCTTTGTCCATAGGATTGTGGACACGTGGGGGCGCTGGATTATTCCAAAGAGTTCCAAAGTGTGCACGGCCACACTTTGCTCATTTTTGAACCGTGCAATCCTTCGACAAACGCAGAAAACAGAGAGAAGAGTTTGGAGAGGCGGTGATCGATTCAGTGCAAGGGAGAGTGAAGAGTGAGTTGAGAGAAGGACAGTGAGGCAAGGAGGTGCTGGTGATCGCGGTTTGGAGCTGCAACCGTGCACGGAGGCTACACGGTGGACGGCTGGGTTTTGAAGAAAACAGAGAATGCGGTGGACTGTGGTGGCCGCTGTGCCGTGTGGTGGATCGATTCAAGCCACTAGGAGACTAAGAAGGCTACGGGGAGTCCAACAAGCACCGTGGTAGGCGGCGGTGCCCACGGCGGAGACAGAATCGAAGGGTAAGTTCCTTTCCCCTGTTTTCCCGTGGATTTTAAATTCAAAAGTCGTGAAGGTAGGATGAGAATCGAGGGGATTGGTGAGTGCAGTAGTGTTCAGGGAGGTTCTAGGAGTGGTGTAGGACGGTCGCCGTGACGGGAGCTTACACGGCGGAGCTCAGTCGACGGAGAGTACTCTGTACTCTGTTTGGCCGTGAAGTTCAAATGCAAAGTCGTGGAGTTGGGTGTAGAGTCGAGGGATTAGGAGGTTAGGGTGAAGTTCAGGAAGGTCCTAGGCGTCGATTAAGATGAACGCCGTGACGGGGGAGGACCTGGGCGGCCGGCGGCCAAAACAGGGGCTATGGGCCGTCTGTTTCGAGGCCGTGAACGGTGGGTTTCCGGCCGTGATTCTTCAAGGTTAGGACATGGTTAGAGTGCTTAGGATGGGACGAAGAGAATGGGATTGGATTGGATTGGAATGGTGGTCGGATTACAGAGAACCGGTCACGCCGGTTCAACTGTGTTGAACCGGGTGACACGAGGAAGGAGATGCACTGTAGCAGGCGCGTGAGGCCCACGCGCAGCCACTTTGGGCGGCGCGTGGAGGCGCGTGGGGAGGAATCCGGCCAAGCTTCCAACATGAGTTTAGTCCTAAATGTTCTAAGGAATACAATGGTATAGTTTTCGGGTGAATCGGACGGTGTTACGAGGTTGTTCGGGAATCCAGACGGTTACGGGTTTAGGATTAAAATATGATTTAATTCCCGAAAAATTAGGGAAATTAGGATTAGGATCCTTGATGTATTTGTGACCCTATTTGGTGCATTTTGACAGGACGGGAGGCACCCGAGACGGTCGAGGAGCGCACGGAGCGCGACTGACTTGCTCAGATTTGTGAGTGGACTTTTTCCTACTTCCGAGCATGCCTAACTGCTTTTATCAATGTTTTATGATATTATGTGTGTTTTTATGCTTTAAATGATGGTTATACGTGATTGAAATGTTTGCATGTTTTTCGAGACGTTTCCGGGATTTTGCACGTTTTTCGAGAAAAAGCCGGTTTTCAAATTTTGATGCCATATTTGAGAAATTCGACCTATAAACGTTTTCTAATGATGGTAAATGGGTTATGAAACATGATTTGGGATTTCCTATGGTTTTTGGTATGAACATGGATTTTCCGGATTTGGGTTCGGAATGTCGGTTCTGAACGCCGGAAGGGCTTCGAACTGGGGATTCCGAATTCGAGTTTGGTGATGGGTTTCGGAACGGTTTTACATTGAAATGGATTGGATTTGCTAGATCTGGATATGGGTTTAAAGACCCGGATATTGTTTGATGGGGGACGGGCCAGGATTGAGTTTAAAGACTCGGGAGTTTAAAGACTCGGATATTTACGATATTACCCCCATAGGCCTATTGAGTTTAAAGACTCGGGAGTTTAAAGACTCGGATTTATATTTGAGGCCTGGTTGAGTTTAAAGACTCGGATAGGTCCAGCAGGTTTGATCGGAAATGATGATTTGATGTCATGCTCTGTTTTCTATATCAGTTTTATAGTGTATCTGGTTCTTGTGATGTTTTATAGTGTATCTGTTTCTTATGATGTTTTATAGTGTATCTGTTTCTTATGATGTTTTATAGTGTTTCTGTTTCTTATGATGTTCCATATTCTGATTTTCTAATATTTAGTTGGGCATGCCTGTTTTCAAAACGGAGGGAACAACTTATTACTTTTCCTTAACTCTGATTTGACGAGAAACTGTTTTGAAACTTCTATTCATTTCAGTCCACTCACACCTTCTGTTTTAAATTTCCCTCCAGGTCATGGTGATAGCGCTGGGGTGAACGTTGAGGCAGATATCGAGGCATAGAGCTTACGACGTTCTTCCGTTGCGGACTTAGAATTGTAGGACTTTTTGTGCCCATTTTGTAGAACTATGCTCTGACTTACTGTTGTATATATTTACTCCTTCGTCTGATAGTTATGCTTATAGTTGTATTAAGGTTAATTGTGGTACTGTAAGTGTGATTGTCAGACGGGAGCAGGGTTCATCCCAGATATCGAGGTGATATTTGGGACGGGTCCTGACAAAAAGTCAACCGTTCGCCCAATTCTAAGGGAAAAATCGACAATTCCTTCAAATTTTCCAAATTTTCCTTTTTCGAATTTTCGTGTCGTTACAACCTACCCCCCTTAAAGAATTTTGTCCTCGAAATTCCAATCAGTAGGTATTATAATAGTTCTCTCGAGGAATAACTATGTGAACCAGGAACATAATCAATTGCATACCCTTCTGGTTCAATAAAACCGAATATCAGTCCAAATCAAACTTATGGAACCTCAATAATCCAGTCCCCGTCACTGGGTCAACATCGGGACATATCTCTGTAACCCCTGCCCCACGGGCAGTCATATCCAAGCTTACTCGGGATACGGAGCCTCGCTCAACGTCTGAGTATACACAATCCAGAAATCACAAGTACCAGTACCATCATCCCAATCACATGTCATCCACTTATGACATCGTACAATGGCTTAACTTACCATGCATAGGTCGTCAGGCCAATAACCTCATAGGGTCCAATAAATCGGGAACTCATTCCCCTCGTTAAGTCAATCATTCATACCACTTTCCAAGGTTACTATGGATAATGAATGAAACCTTTCCTTCTGTTGTGTTCATCCTCATAGGCCTCACTGATGCCTACCTCCTGCCAATAATTGGCACTCAGTACAATCATTCATACGATATCACAAATCATATCCATTCCTTAACCTCGACTTCATCCAACATCATACACCAAGTATGATCATGCAGTTGGATTTCAGTAGCCCAAATGACCCAAAAATCATGTACCACTCCAATCCTATGGAGTTCCATCAATAACAGGATTTCACTCATTTTTACGTTATCAAACATGTCAATTCTCGACCGGCTATCTTATTAGTCTCCCCACGAATGATACCTGACCCGACAATGCGGTCATAATCTCAATGTATCCGACCATGGCCTTATCAGCCATTAGGCCTTTCTCAATCAGTACCAATCCTGATGGTTGATACAGTACTCTTACATCCCATCCCAGAGGTATGACCTCTGCATACTCGATCCATGAGTCACTATGGTCGATCCCAAATCATACAAGGAAAGTAAAACTCCTGAGGGTTCAGTTAACATCGGCAATCCCAGCCCTATGCTACCGAAGCACACCTCACCAAATCCCAAATCTCATAGTGACATATCACTATGCATACGGAAAGGGTCACATCGAACATAAGCCACAATCTCTCCACTTGTAATCATTCTATTTCAGTTTTCATTTCCAATAACTCTGACCTCCTTCCAAGTCAATCACCATAACTTGCAACACATTGTAGAGAACCTCTCTCTACTCCTCTGTGGTATCTATCCAATCTCAAAATAACTTATGTTTCCCCATGACAGTCTTTAATTATTTTCCATTGACCAACACATCTGTTTCTCCTGGGATTCACACTAATCTCGATCGTTATTCACATATGTTTCACAAACCTACTCTGGTCGACCAGACCTAACACTTATTCAACCATATATTTTTCTTTCTAAGGGCATTCCATACATCTGTCCAGTATATCACATGCCCATCCGTAAATGTGAGTACAACAACCAATCATCAATCATGGTACCATACATCAACCACATGGGGTCAGCATACCTGACTCATCATCTAACAAACATCACCGGTCCATTCGCCCATCCAAAGGCGTCACCATTGGCTCACCTTAGCCATATCAAATCTGAACATCATTTTTTTCCCTTTTACTCATAACTGATAGTCATCACCATGTTGGCCAACCTTCCAACATAATCACAAATCTTTAGCACGTGAGAAGGGATACTCATTCCATACCACTACCTTATTAAGTTGTCCAAAATCGACATGTAAGCTCAGACCATCATCCTTTTTTCCTCTTTAATACCACTGGGTTCCCCACGACAACACTGAGCCGAATGAACCCGTGTTTATCAAGTCCTGTACTAACACCTTTAGTCATTCCGACTCCGTAGGTGTCACATACCAAAGTGTCCAAGAAACAACTCGTATATTCGACATGATCTCTATCATAGACTAAACCTCTCATCCTAGGAAAATCTAAGGAAACATATTCCATAATTTGTACATCATCCGCCATAATTAGGCATCTCATACACTAATCACATATGCCACACATCTGACTAGTGAACTTTGATTACCTTATACCAACAGTCAGTCGATTGTGAGGTTCAATATCATTCTAGAGGGTAACATCCTCGAGTCCTCACTGAAATACGACCTCTGGTAATCCTGGACTCCACATATCACTCTCTGATCGACATACTCAATAGAGGTATCCTGAATCATCAATCAATCCATCCCAAGGATTACATCCAAAGCATCCAAGTCCAAGAATATCCTAGGTCAGCCACTAGGCAAATAACACCTGTCATCCTGGGTAGCCTCACATCGATAGGTCTACCCCCCTTAGGTCTCACCAATTTCACCTTATAATTACCAAGGTTACCACAAAAATATCATCAATTTTATCACATCCATAGCTCTAGTCGGCTCACCGACTTCCATACCTTAACCAATCACGGACATCTCCATATCCGTCCAATGCACAATCTCAAGACATGGAAAAGTGGATAGCCCGGGACCTACCGAATACATACGTCTGGGTTAAATTTACATCGATGTCACCACTTCAGAGGCTACTCAGGCCTCCTGCCATATGACTGCAATCCTCAGGCATGTGGTCCCAATCCGACCACGCCCCCTATGGTCCATCACGAGCCTACCAACTTTTCCCTCGCCTGTCACATCAACAATCAATGTTGGGGCCAATCCCTGCTCCATTCCACCCCAACTGGTGCCTCTATCACTTAATCGATATACCCTCTCTTGATGATGTGACCAGATGACCCACAATCATGAGCAACAATTAACCTTAACATTTTATCACCCAGTGGACCCAACCGGCGTCCCACTGCACTGGACCATCTCCTAAGTCTAATTCTCTGTGTACTACGGGTCTTTGCCCGAATTTCCCATCATTAAGTGAAATTGACACGACCCATCCAATTCCACAAGTCTAGTAAACATGGTTAAACAATGCCAATCTATAAATCCATAACCCATCGGTATCTGGCACTATTCCAATCCTTGGCATCCCAGGTGCCAAACATTACTCGATCAAGGGTTGGCCGCGTAAAAAATCATAGTCATATTTCAACCTTTTCGGCTCATCCCGAGCCCTGATACATTACCATGACTCATCTCGAGTCCTAACCTGTGACGACCCGGAAATTTGAAAAAGGAAAAATTGGAAGAAAATGACGATTTTACCCCTGGTTATAAGGGCCAAAAGTTGACTTTTTGCTCGGGACCGTGTTTGGACATTTCGGGAAGACCATTGGATAGGTCTCGGGATGCTGAATCCGTAGACATGCGGTATGCATCAATCGGTGTTCGAATGGAAAAGTTACAGGTCTAGAATTGTGAGGGGTATTTTGGTAATTATTTGTGCAGGGGTAAAATGGTAATTGCGGCTGATCCATTTAATGACTCAGTGTTTGATGACTCATCAGAGGGAGTGACATCTGCCCTCCACTGATTTGGATAAAGAAGTGTCACCTGGTGACATCTGTCACCAGAATGGAGGACTTAGTGGCAAATGGTTGATTGAATATTCAAAAGGGATAACAACACAATCGTTTTGTTGTTTGAGTGTTGTCTGAGAGATGATCAATATATATATATATGTATGACTTGAATTAACACCAGGAACAGAGAGATTGAATGGGAAATTTAGAGAGGAAAAGAAAGAGAATTAAATGGTGAGTTATGAACCTTGAACCCAGCTGAAACCAAACTTAGAAACCCGAAAACCTTTGATGAACCTAAGGGTCGAATTTGAATTGTTAGACATCCATGACTGTAATTGACCTTGAATTCAGCTTTCTGGGATTGAGGCGAGTCGAACCCAATTAAATTTGAAGGGAATTGGAGTCGTTTTGGGCTAGAACAGAGAAGAGGAAGACTTTGGATTTTCGAGCTTGAGTCGAATGGATTGGAGACATGGAATGATGAAATTGGACTTGGAAATATGTTCATTAGGATCCCATGATGCTTCCTGATACATCAATTGAAGGAAAACAATGAGAAATTGTGGAGATTGGATGATGAATAGTGTTCGATGTTCTTCGAAGGTCGAGTTCAATTCGATTGGATTAAGGTAAGGTTTTATGTAATTGGGTTTACAGAACTTTAATTGGATCCATAACGATGCTAATGGACGGTTCAATTGTCGAAATTGATGCAGAATTGATAGGAATCGAATCGCGTCTATTTGCGGGTTGTAGGATCCGTTTATCAGTTAAACGGCTGAGAACGATGCACTGTAGCAGGCGTGTGAGTTTCACGCGCAACCACTCACGGCGGCGCGTGAGGGCGCGTGGGCACGATTCCCAAGGTGAGTTCAACAAGACTTTTGTTTAATGCAATGTAACGAACATTTTGGCGTTGATCGTAACTTGGTCGTCCGAACTCCGATTGACGCGTGCTGCCTGTCTACGAACTCAGTGTCTCGAGACCTATCCAATGGTACTTACGGAAAGTCCAAACACGGTCCCGATCAAAAAGTCAACAAATGGCCCCTTTTTTAATCAAATTACCAATTTACCCTTAAACTTTCGAACATCATAACTTTCTCCTCGAATGTCGGAATCGGACGTGCCACCTGTCTATGAACTTGTGACGTCCTGAACTACTTCACATTCATCGGTCAAAGTCTGTTTGACCGCTCAAACCAAAAGTCAACCGTTCGCCCAATTTTAGGGGCAAAATCGTCATTTCCTTCAAAATTTCCAAATTTTCCTTTTTCAAATTTCCGGGATGTTAAACCAAGTGTCACCCATATGATTGGCCCATTTCCCCATATGTTGGATATTTTCCTCCACCATCACGATCGACCATTTTCATTTCTCTCTAAACCAAACCCGTGCAAAACCCATTCCCATGGCCCTTCAATCTTCAATTGCTGGACTTGGGTTGTGAATGGGAGTGAGAGTGAGATGAGACGTGGAGGATGACGACCAGAGTTTGCACCGTCGTGCACGGTGGTGGTGAATCAGAGGTAGGCCGAAACCTTGGTTTTTGGAATTCAAAAATGGAAACAAATGATTTAGTGAGAGTTGATCGATTCCATTAACTGGGGGATGTTTCTGATGTTGCTTGGAGACTATTGGACTTGATTTGGTAGCCAAAGGTGGTTGGAATCCTTGAAAACTGACGGGGAGGATTAACCGGTTCATAAAGAAAAATTGAAAGGTATGTTCTTGGTTTTGATTTTCATGTTTTAAATTCATAAATGGACTAGGAAAGTTTAGAGGATAATTTAGGAATGAAAATGGAAGAAATTGGACCGAAAACACGACGGATACACGCCTGAACTGGCCACGTCGGTCCAGTTGGACTGGCCAGACCGAACCAAACCGGCTGGACCGGTCTGCTGAAGCTCAGTGAAGTTGAACAGTGCCCCACACGTGGGTTTCACACACAGGGGCTTTGGGGCACGCGTGGGAGCGCGTGAAGGACTTTTTGGGGAGACTTTCAACATGCGAAATAATCTATTTGAAGTAACGAACATTTTGGGAGTGGTTTCGTGTCTATCAGACATCGTTTTGATATGTTTCGGGATGTCTGAAGGTTTTGAATCGAGTTTAAAAACAGTTAAAAATTCGGGAAAATTACGGGGCTTTAGTAGGAGGCTAATGAAGAGGTTAGTAACCCTCTAGTATGATTTGGATAGGTTTGGAAGTCCCGGTGATAATGGTGTGGCCCGGGAAGGCTTATGGCACTCGTATCGAGGCGACAACGTAGGACGGTCTGTGAGTGGACTTTGTTTTCTAAACTGTGATGCATGCATATCTATTTTATATGTTTTACATATGTGACTTCTATGATGATTATTATGGCACTGGTAGGGTACATGATGGCATGTATTTCGAGGTAACCCCATATTTACACGCTTTTCGAGGTTTACGAGTTTATACTATGGCTATGTGATTGTGAGTCTAATTATGATTCTATGGTATGGTTTTTGTTTTGGAAAGATTAATTCGGGCATGAGATCCATTTGAATTATGTAATCGGGCCAGGGGCCCAATTGGTTTACTAAATCGGGTTAAGACCCCTTTAAGTCTTGTGATCAGACCGGGGTCCCAATGGTTTCCAAATCGGGCATGAGGCCCAGCTGAGTTTTATAAATGTGATTTCGGGTCTGGGACCCTATGTTTCATAAACGTGATTTCAGATCGGGGCCCTAAATGGATTTGTGATGTTTTATGGAGATTTCGGGCAGGGCCCATTGAGATGTTTTGAAATGACTTTGTGGAACTGTTTTCCATATACCATCTTGACACGAGGATATGTGATGGTCTCCTCCAAGTGTTTGGGACACTGGGGAAGTCATGGTGCATTGCCTACGAGGGGTCATTATACGGAGCTACCGGACTGTATAGTGATTCAGGAGCAGGAATGCTATGATTAGACGTCTGGGACGTCAGACATCTGAGATGTCAAAGATATTGACCCAGAGAGACACCGGGTAGCACGCGTTGCTTATTACCATGAGATATGACGTCTGGGACGTCAAGCGTCTGGGACGCTACGCATCTGGGATGCCGAGGGGTGTTATGTGGTAAATATGAACTATTGGATTTATGAAATGGTTTTTCAGTTGGATTTGTGTTTATGGATTTGGGCAGTGGCCAACTTGGTTTTGTATTTACGGATTTGGTATTCTACTGTTTTGGGCCGAGTTCCCACGCTTGGTTTTGAGTTACAGTTTTTGGGCTAAGGCCCTAATGGTCTATTGAGCAAATGTTTTGGTTATTGATTTTACGATGCATGCATACTGTTTAGTGAAGGGCATAAATATCTTTATGAAATGTATTTTTATGAACTTATTTGATTTTCGTCCACTCACAGTTCTGAATGGTTTTATTGCTCTTCAGGTTGATCACGGATGCAGGATGTAGCTAAGATCGAGACATTGCACTCCTCCACCGATCCTGGCGCGCTCTGGGAGCCCCGTATAGGCTGAGGTACGTATTATACCTTATTTGACACTTCGTGTCAGACGGGAGCATGCCACATCCCACGTTAATCCCGGGAGGATTGGGATGGGTCGTGCCACGATATCACAACTAACAGGGCCTCAAGCCCGAAACCATAAATCAACGGGGCCTCAAGCCCGATTTCACAACCAATAGAGCCTCAAGCCCGATACTACAGTCAACTGGGCCCAAGCCCGGATGTTTAAACCAACGGGGCCCTCGGTCCGATCGTATCACTCAAATGGGCCTTCGACCCGATTTATTGTGTAATCAAATGGACTCCAAGTCTGAGAGTTCGTAAATTAAATGGATCTCATGCCCGAGTTCATATTTCAAAATCCGAAATCATTTCATCAAATCATCGTTGAAAACATAGTGCGCATAGGCACGACCTAAAGCTGAAAACCTCGAAAAACGTGCAAACACGGCAATACAAGCTACCACAAACAAATGCACTCATGGCATCATAAAACATGTTCATTAAAGCATATAAATCATTTATGCATGCATTGAATTCATAAAAAAAGTCCACTCACAGACGATCTGAAGCTGCGCCTCGATACCTGTGTCATACGCTCTTCCTGGGCCAATCATCATCTCTGGGGCTCCTGAACCTGTCCAAATCATAATAGAGGGTTACTAAATACTTAAATAATCCCTCATTAAAGCCCCTTAGTTTTCCGGTATTTTTAACAATTTTTGAAGTCGATCCTAAACCTTCGGACATCCCGAACTATATCGAGTCGATGTCCGATCGACTCGAAACCAGTCCCAAAATGTTTGTTACATCGAATAGATAATTTCACATGTTGGAACCACCCCCAAAAGATGGCCCACACGCCCACACGCCACCCAAAGGGGCTGCGCATGGGAGCCATGCACCATGAACAATGTCGTCTCCTACATCGCGTGAACCCAGTCCGGCTGGTTCGGCGGTTAGGCCAGTCCAACTGGACTGGAGTGACCGATCCGACCCCATATCTACTCCAATTTTCATCCAATTCCTTCAAATCCAATCCTAATCTTCCTATTTCATCATTTCCTATCTATTCATCGATTTAAAACCAAGAAAAAAAGGCCTAAAACTCGCCTGTTCAACCTTTCTCTCAGGCCCTGTTTTTCCCTTCCCTTCCCAGGGTTGTACCACCGTCTTCCTCCATCCAAGATCACCTTTAGACCATCATACTAACCTAATAAACACTCCCCACCCAACAGATAACAGCCTAAACATCTAAATCCAAAAATTTGAATACTTGAATCAAAATGGAGTTATAGGGTTACCTTCATCCGCCATCCACGACGGCTCAGCCGATCCTGCCACCACATTCACCGTCTCAGTCTCCTCTCTAACCTTCCTTTATGGCCCAACAACAATAGGTGAGGATTGAGGAAGGTGGGTCTGAGCTTTGGGGTGGGTTGTACGTGGGTTTCAGGTTTTGGTGGAATGAAACAGAGAAGATGATATGCATGAATGTGGGAAAAGAGAGAATCGATGAGTGACAAGTGTCACTCATCCCCTGGGGTCTGGGAAGGATCTGGGCCCATATAAGAAAAAAAAAATAGAAGTTAACTGCCTCGTAAAACATGCTGTTTCGAATAGTTCCCAAAATCTTCCGTGAACAGTAACTTTTCCGTCGAACGTCCGATTTCGACATGCTGCCTATTTACGAACTCGTATCGACTCGATCTACGTAACGGTCCTCGGCCCTCGGCCATCGGACCTCCTGGGTCAAAAATCAACTTTTTGCCCTTGTTTAGGGGCAAAATCGTAATTTCACCTTGAACATCCATTAATCATCGATTAATCCTTGATTAGTCTCGCTAATCCATCATTAAGTCTTAATTAATCCTTAAAATCAGGGACCGGGCGTTACAAACATCCCCCCTTCAAGAATTTCGTCCTCAAAATTCAAACTTACTTGATTCCACAACCAAACTGTGGAATCCAACCATGTCCCCTCTACTCGGGCACTCTCGTGTAACGTACACATCCGTCGCAAACGTCGTACTTGTCGATAAGCATTGCCTCTGGAGCCTCCAAAGCTCCAATTCATTATGTACATCTCACTCAACACATCGACACTAGTTGACCTCGCATGTCACTCACTACCAAGTTGTCTTCCAATCGGCTTTTCAGCCTGACGACCTTTCTTATCCGATAATCGGGCTGATGGCCTATTGAACTTCTGATTTTGACAACATCCTCGAGGTCTTTCCATCACACTAGCACGAATCCCATCTTGCAGGCCAACCACAAACCGATGCCACAGGTTTAATCGACCTCGATACTCGCATCAACCAACACTCACGTTTCCTCATACTCAAATTTACTTTCCTTAGAGTCCCTTGCTGACTCTCGTGAGAGTCACAACCATACGTACCACGATATGTAACAACCATCGTGACCAGCTGGCATCGTTCGGCTCCATTGTGCTTTCGATGCGCTACTCTGATCTCAACTCACTCTCTAGTCCTCGTATCGTATCTCGCATCACTCAGCGATCTCCGCTGACATCTAGACTCACCTGGAGTCTCAACTGTAGAACTACTCCTCCTATTGACACACAGACGACGTCTCACCCATCCCGGGTGTACCAGGATCCCGAATCGAATACTTGTCTCAGTAGAGAAAATACCCTGCACTGTAGGGTTCCCTTAGTCATCCACACCTTAAGCCCTCGCTCACATCAATCACTGAACCCTACCAATCCACTCTACTCAAGTACGTAGTATTTAACGTCCAGTCAACTCATCACTATGTCGGAACACATCCGAACTTAATCCTCATCGAACCGTCACTTTCAGATCTAATCTGATCGTCACTCATGTCCATCAAGGACTCTATCCAACCTACAACACATCTGTACTCTCGGGGCACTCTCAACCTGACATACCGATTGACCGTGGTCAATCTCATCGTCCAACATGCACAACACACCGGTGCACCCCCATCACATCAATCAACAAGGTCCTACTCCGCCCGCTTAAGTGTTGCACTTTTGTAACTTCCAACCACATACTACCATCCGCGCTCCAACCATAGCTCGAACCTCAACCGTTCGTCACCAGGTGAACATCAATCCATCACAATCTCTACTCTCATATCCCAGACAGATTGTGCACTACCATATCCAACCTCTATCTTGTCATCTCAGCTTTTCCAGAGATTCTTCAACTATCGCACAAAATGATTCTCCGCTGCTCCTAGCTTAGCATAATCAGCAGTACGATTCTCCCCAATGATGACCCCAGACTAGTCGATTCACAGTCGCCATAATCATCTTAGTCCGACTAGATCGTCACCACACGACTCGACCCACTTAGGATCCACTATCAGCTTCCTCAGTCGACGTAAGATGAGCAATCATACCTACATCGGTTCACTACCTCAGACACTCACTCGTCACATCCAGTGATGCTAAGTACCATCCGCTCTTCAAGTCAATCAAGTTTGACTCACAACCTATCTGTTCGGTTCATACACCCTCTTGAACCCTTTAACTGTCACATCGGAATACCCATCACCAACTAACTTCGGAATCGAGTATCCTTTTCTTTGTCCCAATCACAACCTCTCTTGGTTCTGAAGTTCCAATCACGTTGGAAACATGTTCCTTTTTCGATTACTCAGCTTACTTTCTACACGAGTATTCACGCCTTATAGGTAAACAAGTGCCAAGTCCTCAACTTAGGGGGTATGGTCAACCGCAGTCCACCAAACCAAGTATACCCCATACCTCGTACCGATCCACTCGGGATCCTCTCCGTCCCACTCAGTGCCCATCGAACTCACATGTTTACCCCTATAGGGCACGTCTACCAACTCGATCACAAACCACACCCTCAACTCACTCGGACATCCTCCACGTGTCCATAACAAATCCAACTCACCTATCCGTTCTCGACCATTTATGTACATCCAAAAGGATATCAATTCATCCTATCCCGATATACCGCGAGACTGAAGAATCACAACAGGCTCCTGCTGTGATCTGCAGTCAAATCTCTACATACCACCAACTCTGACCAACCGGTCACTAATCCTTACGATAGTACTCCTTCGTCCATTTATCCAAGCTGTCTACTCAACGCTTAGTCATCTCAATCATTATTGAGGCAGAATCCTCGCCTAATTCCACTACTGTTGGTTTCCATCCAATCCATCTCCATCCTATTTGTCACCTCGACACAAGTCCTACGAAGTCACACTATCCGACGAATCCTCTTCGTCGTGTTGTAGTAGATACCAATCATGAGCATATCACGACTGAGATACCCTCAGCTCATGGCTCGTTATCTCCCCTCGTTATCGTCATCGTATCACCATCCAGCGGAGTGCGAATCAAACCAATCCTAAGACTCTGCTCATTCCGAGCAGTTGCCACTTATCTCTGCTCGGGTCGGAGGGGCTCTACCTCCCTCGTACCGCACGACTCTGGGTATGACCATCCTAACAATCCATACGAGAAAATGAACGTTCTCCGAACTTCTCCCGATTCTCAACAACCACTACAACTACATTCAATCTCGATGGTGGTACCTACCACGAGGTCGTACAGACACAACCCACACACATCACCACCGATACTCCGAACCTATGCAGTCAGCTCACCGCCAACACCAACAGCTCAACATACAACACCCACCGATCAGTCCACCTCAGGATCTGGTCGACAAGCGCTACTCTCTTGGTCACTCGTCTGATCAATCACCGATTTGGGCTATCACACACTTGGCTGCTCCCTGCAGCACTTCCAACCTAATTGATCCATCGCCCTCGACTCCGAGAGTCGTCATACCCCGCTACTGGTGTCCAAACAACCAGTAACTACAATCTGAGGATCTCGTCCCCTCGTAACTCTACAGCTAGGAGCCGTTGGTCTTCACAAGAACTTGGCTATACTCCATACCAAACACTGTGGTTGTGCAGTGTCACACAACAGCTATCCCGGGCATCTCCTACTAGTCGACATCCCTCCAGGATTCGACACACCTAACCATGGCATCTCGCGCCAAATAGGATCAACGTTCCTAATCCAACCAGTCCCAACGAAGGTCCTCACGCACCTGACTGTTCCTAGCAACAAAATTTCCGATCTGGACACTTCTATCGTGGAGGATCCTAACGTCCGACCTTTACCAGTTCCACTTTGCTCGATTCCATGTCTGGCATGACTACTCGATGGTCCCCACTCTCTAGTCGTCTCACTGTGTCTACTGGTCCCCGAGATCCTATCTCCAGTAACACTACGGTCCTAGGCCGTTAGATTCGCACAAATACCTATTCTACTCGGGATCTACTTCCTTGAAACACGCGGCATCATATGCCATTCGAACCCTAAACCATTGCACCTCGTGCCAAATGTAATCTATCTAGGGTTCTTTTCCACTGAAACCTCCTACTCTTACCCTAACTATCATGTTGATGACGGGATGTTACGACTGTAGAGACATCACATCCTTGACCTATGCGTCACTCTGAGAGCAAAACACGCTTTGATACCACTTGTAGGAGAGTACGGGTCCTACAAGGTCCAACCCCGTCGACACGTGTGGAGTCCAATCCCGATTACGTTCGAGCCCGTCTCTGATAATCCTTGGAGTTCAACTTCGGATATCAGAATACAATCGCCTGAGGTTAACCAATCTCAAAAATCGTATCCAAATCAAAATATATTTTATCACACGGGAACCAGCCCAAAACAATTATCATACGGGCACCAGCCCAAAATAGTTAACACACGGGCCCAACCCAAAACAGTTATCACGCGAGCCCAACCCAAAACAGTTATCACGCGAGCCCATCCCAAAACATTTAACTCTAAGGCACCATGCCCAAATCCCGATTTCCCAAAAACCATGAAAAAATCATTATCCAGAAATATCAACCATAAATATAATTCAACCGATCATAAATCCAGCAATCATAATCATATTCACAATCATGGCAAACAATATCATAAAGTCAGTACAAACATGTATTTAACAATGCATGAGAGTTATGAAAGAAATTGTTCATTCATTGTACCGCTGCTCACTCAAAACACGAGTCGTAAGCCCATCAGAAGCCTCCGGGATGTCCGGGCCTATCAAAGTCATACCTAAGGGTCACTAAAACTCAATAGAATTCCATACAATAAACCCTCAAAAACCTCGGAATCGAAAATGCATCCAGAACAAGCTTCCTGAGGAGAAAAACCTCCAAAGCACCAACTAAACGATCTCTGATCGACCAGAAACCACCATTATTGGATTCAGAATGTCGAAACCTCTCAAACAAGACCAATTTGACCTCGAAATTTGTGCCCACACACCCACACGTGCTAGTCAAAGTTTGGTCAACACTAGTCAACTGTTGACGTCACTACTGACGTCAGCCTGACAACCTTACATCTGACAGCTCTGATAGCTTCCATGTGGCACCCCCTGACTGGTGCCATGTGTCACTCTCTAACACGTGTCGCATGTTGACGTCGACGTCATCTTGCCACATCACTCTCACAACCCTGACAACTCGCCAAGTAACACCAATCAGTCACGGCCATGTGGCCTGACAAGATGACGTGGCTTGCTATGTCATTGTCATCTTCCTCTCACCCAGTCTACTAGGACCACTGTAATGGGTCGTTCGACCTATTCCTTGACCCAGTCGTATCTTAGTCAAATCTCAACTAAAACTCGTCATTCTTTCACCTAGAGACTCGTCTCTCACTCAGGAACAACTCTACGATGTTAAAAGCAAAAGGAAATTACCTGAAATTGCCCAACCCAGCTCAAATCCTCACGGTCCACGTTCAAACTCGAACCTAGGCATGTCCATAGGTCCATTATCTTCCATTTCTGGTTCTTCAGCCTCGCAGGGATTCAGAGAAAATGATAGTGATCAGAAACTAAGGTTTCAATGTCTCAGTTGTAAAACCCGAAATTCCAACTTTAGGGGTTCATAATTTTTACTTGGTTTTCGGGTTTTTAGGCAGCCACCACGACTCCTCTGTCCTCCACCATCCCTCTCAGCCTCTCCCACACTCTTAGTCTCTCTTAAACGGCACCAGCTGCTGAGGTCCAAGAAGAAATGGTGAGGGTGGGGTTTTAGGTTTGTGTGTAATGATAGAGTGAGATAGATGGTAGATGCATGTATCTAGGAAAGGGGCCAATGGAATGAGTGACACTTGTCACTCATCCATTGGTCTAGAATATGTATTTTAGACCTCATTTAAAACAACTAAAAGTCAACTTCCTCGATAATCTTGCAATCGTGAAAATTTGACTAAACCTTACTTGACCCATAACATAACCATCGGATGTCCAAATTCAACGTGTCACCTTTCTACATAATGAAAATCTCTCGATCTACGTAACCTCGGTCAATATTTTCTCTATCTAGGGGCAAAATCGTCATTTCACCTTGAATAAGCTCGATTAGTCTCGATAATGTAACGACCCGTCCCGGAAGTTAGGATTAAGGAAATGATTAGTGACAGATTAGTGAGGCTAATCAGTGGTTAGTTGGTTACTGTGGGACTTTGGGCGTAGAATGACGATTTTGCCCCTAGTCTGGGCAAAATGTTGACTTTGAATTCGGGGGGTCAATTGGACATTGGCTGATGACCGTGACGTAGTTCGGGACGTAACGAGTCCATAGACAGGTGGCACGCCCGATCCCGACATCCGAGGAGGAAGTTGTGATGTTCGGAAGGTTGGGGGCACTTTCGTAATTTGGGTAAACGAAGGGGGAAAAGTTGAATTTTAGTACAATCGGGTTTTTACACGTAGATCGAGGACCGTTAGATAGGTCTTGAGTCCTTGGTTCTAACGACAAGCGGCATGTAGCTTTTGGAGTTTGAGAAATAAAATTACGGGTCTAAACGTGCGAAGGGTATTATGGTAATTGTACTTGAAAGGGTATTTTGGTCATTATCCTGTATTAGGATTTGCGCCCAATGGCTAGTGGACAAGTGGCTGCTCTGGGGAGTAATGTTCACTAAGTTTGGGACATCTGTCCTTCACTGGAAGGTCATAGAACCCTCTCACCACCGCCTTGAACTTGGCTGCACGATAACTTAAGGGTTTAAACGGTTTTAGAGGCAAAGAAACAGAGACAGAGAGTTGTGAGAATTCAAACCCCTTGAACGGTCCTCCAATGGTCGTGCTCTATAAACTGAAATGAGAGGAAAAATAGTGAGGAATGGAGTGGTGGTATGGAGGAGGACCGCCTTGCACGGTGGTGGTAGAAAAACAGGTTTGATCCGTGAACACCCTTTTGAGCTTCAAATAGTATATGATGATCTCCTCGTTAATTATCGATTTGGTGCATAGGATGAAGTTTCTGAGGTCGAAAGGAGACCAGAGAGCCTAGTATTGAAGCCGTTATGACCTGTGGTCGAAAACTGGATATGGTAAGTTTTTACTTCAAAAAATGGCAACCTTGGATTTAGCTCATATCATTTGATTCAATGGTTGGAATGAGCTTATGAAGGATGGTACGAAGCTATCGAACCAAAAACCAGGGGACGTGATGGTCAGACTCGAGGATAGACGGTGTTTGCAGAAGCATGGTTTGAATTTTGAAGCGGGAAGCTAAAATTCAAGTCTCAACTTCGTGTTTTAGTAGTTAGATTAATTAGGATTGAAGAGACGAACTCTAGGAACCAATTAGAATGGAAAACGGGTCAGAATTGAACGGTTTAAGAGGTTGGACCGCCTGCGCCGGTTCTACTGGACCGGTCTGAGCCGAACCGGTCTGGACCCGGTTCGGCAAAGGTTGAAGATGAACAGTGATGGACGCGTGGCTCCCACGCGCAGCCCCTTTGGGCGGCGCGTGAGGGCGTGTGGGGCCCCTTTTAAGGAAGGTTCCAACATTACTTCTAAAGTATTTAATGTAACGAACATTTTGGCACTGGTTTCGGGTCAATCGGACATCGTCTCGATAGTTTTCGGGATGTCCGAAGGTTTTAGGGCTCAGTTAAAAATAGATAAAAATACGAGAAAGTTATGGGGCTTTAGTATGACCTTTGTGAAGTAGTTAGTGACCTTGGTGTGGGATTTGGACAGGTTTGGGAAAGTCGAAGATAGCGGAATGGCCGGGGACGGCGTAAGTGCGCGCTTATCGAGGCGACATCGGAATGGTCTGTGAGTGGACTTTGCTTTCTAACTCTTGATGCATGCATATATGTTTTTATATGTTTTCTATACTTGATTCTATGATTTGATTTATGATTGTGATGGTTTACGGTTTTGCACGTTTTTCGAGGAACTTACGGTATTTCGCGTTTTACGAGATTTGACGGATATTGTGATTTAAATCTAGTTTAATGATTTGATTTCGGGATTTGAAATACGATTTGATTTTAAAGAAAGTAAAAGGATTTCGAAAAAGGGTTTTCGGGCTTGAAGCCCAGTTTAAAAGTGGTTTTGGAGAAACGTGATTTCGGGTTTTGGAATCGGATTTCCGAATGACGATTCGGGATTCGATTTGGGAACTTGAAGTGGTTTTTCGGATTTGGGTTCGGAATGGTTATTCCGGATGCCGGCTTATGGAATGATGGTTGCGGACTCGGATCTGAAAAAGAGATGGATATGAGTTCTGAGTTTGGATTCGGGATCCTGATGAGATTGCGGATTTGGATTCGGAAATGGAAAAAGGTTTTCAAATGGTTTTGGATTGGATTTGCTGGATCTGATTATTGGGTTTAAAGACCCGGATTATGATTGACGGGGGACGGGCCCAGATTGGGTTTAAAGACCCGGATTGAGTTTAAAGACTCGGGAGTTTAAAGACTCGGAGTTTAAAGACTCGGATTATTGAGGCCTGGATTGAGTTTAAAGACTCGGATAGATCCAGAAGTTTCGGTGAATGGAAATATGAGATGGTTTTCAACAAGATTTTTCGATGTTTTGGGCAGTGGTCCAGATGAAATGGTTTTCGATGTTTTTGGGCTGAGGCCCGGGATTTGAGAAAAAGGAAAATGTGTTTGGTTTTCGTACATGGTTTTATGACATGAATTTGATATGCATGCATTGGTTTTTGAAACGGAGGGTATAAATGTCATTGTTTTATGAAATTTTTTTAAACTTAAACTTTATTTTGTCCACTCACAGTCTTTTCGTGTTTTTGATACCCTCCAAGTTGTTGCGGCGCGGGCTGTTGATCGAGAGAGACAGAGACATCACACGTACGATCCACAGTAGACTTTGCGCACTATGGGATGTTCAGAAGTTTTTGGATGGTCGGATCGAGACTCCCTTGTCCGACTTACCTGTCACTTGAAGGTTGGACGTCAGTTTAGCCTTCGTGTCATGAGTAAGTTAGACGGGATCGGGATTTAGCCCTTAATCCCGGGGGATTAGGGGTGGGTCCTGACAGATAACCTCCTGATCATCCCATGATTACAGGACGGGTGATTACAGTTACTATCCATATTAACCTTAGAGTTCAAGTCCCAATTTAGTTATACACTTAATTTAAAGACAAACACATACTTTTCAAACAGCCAAAACTATGTCCTAACAATGTCCATTCACCTTGAAACCTATACCATTATATTCATATAGAAGCATACCACAAAAACCATGTTAAACACATCCCAAAATAATGTCAAATGCGCCCTCAAGCATTGCATCTTCCCTTTGCTCATGGTGGCCATGCGCCAGTCAGAGGCGCCTTCAACTCTAGGCGGGTCGACCCACGGGTCTGCGTGCAGGCCTGACTCGAGCGACCTAACCCAGTTCCTGTCTCTTCGTTCTTCCCTATTTTCCTTCCTTTCTTCATCCAATACACTGTAATCGTATTCAAAAAAAGTTATATGATCTTAAAACTGAGGTTTCTTACCTCAATGTTCACCAGGGCTCTTCAATGTTTAGGCCGTCCATTGGCCCTCCTTCTCCAAGCGATTCCAACGTCCAAATCTTCATTTTTCTTGCTGAGAATGATCGTGGAAGTCCACACAGTCGCTTAGGATCCTTCTTTTTAAGTTAAAAACCCTCGAAGTGGCCCGACTTTCCACGGGTTAATCTTGAGCTCTCACAGGTTGTTCTTTGGTCTAGGTGGAGATACCATCTCCTAGCCCATTTCTGGTCCTCCCATCTTCCTTCTTTCTTCTCTTTCTTTCTTTCTTTCTTTCTTTCTTTCTTTCTTTCTTTCTAGTTCTCCCTCATTCTCTTTGGTTTTTCTTTTCATTGTTTCACCTTTCTCTTTCTCAGCAACTAACCCCTGAACGTGCCCTTAATTCACATGCGCGTGCACACACACACACACACACACGCACACACTCTATATATAACCAACTAAATTGGTGAAGGAGATAATGGGAGGGAGATGTGGAGATAATTCTAGAATTGTCTAGGTCTCTCTTCCAAAATGACCAAACTACACTTATGCCCAAATGACCAAATTACCCCTAGCCACTCTTGACCCATAACAAACTTATTCGACCTCCATTAGTAGCATACTGTTTGTCTATGGATTCAGAATTTTTTGACCTTCATAACGGTGCCCGCAACACGGTCACAAAATGTCTTGGTCAAAAGTTAACATTTTTTTCCTTTACAAGGGTAAAACCATCATTTTCACTTATTTTTTCTAAATTAACTTTTATCGAAATTTCAAGTAGTTACATAAATCGAAATAAGAAAGAGTGGAAAAGCATAAGGCTTCCTAAGGAGGTGGAAGTAGGCCTGTTAATCGGTTTTTTGGTTTAGTTTTTTTTTTTTTTTTTATCAAAACCGAAATCGAACCAATTGGTGAATCGGTTTCGATTCAGTTCAGTTTTCCACTAAAAACAGACTAGAACCAAAACTGAAAAGTTAAGTTTGGTTTAGTTCGGTTTCGGGTTAAACTGACTTTTTTCGGTTCAATTTGATCCAGCTAGTTTGGTCCAGCCGATTTGATTTTTTAGGCAAATCGGTTTTTTTTATGCAGTAAAAAAATTACAACAAATTAAGCCCAGATTAAGAAAACAAATATAGGCTAAATAACAGTCTAATCATGTCCATTACAAATAATAAAATCATCAGGGCATCAAAGTCCAATAGAGAATGTCCATTACAAACAGTAAAATCATCAAGAAATCAAAGTCGAATAGAAAATGTCTATTACAAAATACAAACAATAAAATGAAAACCACATATTTACATTTGAAAGAATATAAGAAAGAAAAAAAATTCTGCTTTGAGATATATCAGTCCTAGTTGTATTCTCTGCAAAAACAGTCCAATGAAACAACGAAAGAGAAACAAATATCAAAGAAAATATGGAATTTGATGTATGAACTATTCTAAATGTATTTTAAAGAGCAAGTATTAGATGAGTAGCGCATCTCATTCTCAGGCTTTTCATATAATTTCCAGATGTGAAGAGAGGGATATATTCAATACCTCTGCTGCTCATTCACTAGAAAATTTTACCTTGACGTGTTGCTCGTTTACCTCGCCCTATCCATGACCGAGCATACTCAACTCTTGTCAATTCCTGCAACTGTACACATGTAGAAGTTAAATCGTGCAGGTGCAACCATAATGAGTAAGAATCACAAAGAAGGCCTTTATCATGCATCTTCCTACAATGACACATCCCACATCTCAAGCTATTAAAACATTAGCTAAAGGACTTTTAGCAATGACTTGACTAGACCAAATTCTGTAAAAATTTATTATTGGAGATTCGTATCCAATTTTGGTTCATTCAGTCATGTCAAATGTAATATCAGATGCCTTATAAATCAAACTTTGAGTTAATGCTGATCGCATCTCAACTTTTTCCAATTCAAATAGAAAACTCAACTTTGCATTAAAAAAAAATTGTGTGAATGGTTTATTAAAATAAAAGTTCAAAGCATAAAGCACCAGACCATGTTGAAACTCAGCCTTCTTATGATTCTCTACACAAAAATAAAAGAAAATGCACTCAAATATAGAGATAATGGAAAACTAAATTATCATAAGCAATTTAGAATGTTACCCAAGGCTGTTGGAAATGACTTTTTTTTCCTACTACATAGAAAATGAGCCAATAAGACATACTGTAACGACCCGTCTCAAATTTTAGGGATTAATTAAGAATTAATTATAGATTAGTGGGAATAATCGCGGATTTATCGAGGATTTTCGGACGTTCAGGGTGAAATTACGTTTTTTCCCTTGAACGAGGGCAAAAAGTTGACTTTTGACTCGGAAGATCCAGTGCACGAGGACCGAGGTAGGGGCGCATTGGCACATATTTTAAGATGGAACTAGGACCATTTTAAAGATTTCGACAATATGAATCCAATGGTGGTGATTTCGAGTCGATCAGATATCGTTAGATTGGTCAAATTGAGGTTTAAAGCCTAGGGATACGTGTCTGGTACACGTTGACTTTTTTGAGAATGTTGGGGGTTCTTGTTATAGACTTGTCTAGGTTGGTAGTGACCTTTGAATATGTTTTGGACAGGTCTAGATTACCCGTAGAGGTCGGATTAGCCCGGAGAGACTTATGGCACGCATATCGAGGCACAACTTGGATGGTCTGTGAGTGGACTTTGTTTTATGAATATGATGCATGCATAAATGTTTTATATGTATTTATGAACATGTTTTGAGATGTCATAAGTGCATGTGATTTATATATGAATTGTTTGGCATTTTCGGAGGAAAATGCATTATGGCATGTAATTCGAGATTTCTGTTTTATTTGATGTTTGGGCTTTGGCTGAGTGTATTGCATGCTTGTGTGTTATGTGATTCTAAAGGTTTCACAGAAAGGTGTGAAACCGAGGAATTGATTTACAGTTTGAGGATTTCACGGAGATGCGTGAAATCGAGATTCAGGTACGAGTCCCAGTTAAAAGATGATTCGAAAGTGTTTTAGAAATGAGAACTGATTTTCAACTTTGGAAATAACTTTCGGGCGTATGACCAGTTGATTTGAGGTTTGACTTAGAGTATAGTCAAATGTGAGATAAGTCGGCCAGTGACCCAGTTATGAGTTTTATGAAAGGTATTTCGGGCATGAGACCCAGTTGTGGATTTGATAGGATTCGAGGAATCCTGGGATATGAAGTGTCGTAGGACACTGGTTTTTAGGCTTGACTCACTTAGTGATGTTCTGTGCTTTAGGCCCTATGTATGATGATAACATTCGGGTTCGTCCCGGGTGTTACGGTGCTAGCCTCCGGACTGTGATGTGTTCCTTTCAGAGATGTCACGGTGCGCTGCCTGTTATCGAGTAGCTGCATGAAGCAATGATCGAGGGAGGCTCGACTTAGGAGTGCTGATAAGATACTTTATGATCAATCGACGAAGTGTTCGCGATGATCTAGAGACAGTCATGACGAGCGATGTGTTCATGACGACATGCTAGGATTGTAAGCGGTCCTGAGCTATATGCACATGTGCTAGGATTAGAATCGTGACTAACATTGGGATGAGTTCCCATGGGATGTGTTCCCACGTGTTCTATGGTTTGGGCCTAGGTTCTGGTTGTGTTTTTTTTTGGGCCGAGACCCGTACTTGTTTTCCATGATCTGGTTTTAGGCTGCGACCCTGTATGATTCAATTTTGGGCTGAAACCTTACTGAGATAATGGCTTCGATTGAGAAGCATTTTTTATGTGTTCCCACGTGTTCTATGGTTTGGGCCTAGGTTCTGGTTGTGTTTTTTTTTGGGCCGAGACCCGTACTTGTTTTCCATGATCTAGTTTTAGGCTGCGACCCTGTATGATTCAATTTTGGGCTGAAACCTTACTGAGATAATGGCTTCGATTGAGAAGCATTTTTCACTGTGTTTTGATTTGGGAAGCAATACATCTTTCTTCCAGGAAAGTATTTGATATAACTGTTTTATGATGCATGCACGCTTTTACGTGAAGCGTATAAATGTAATTTTTGATATAAATGATTTTAATAAACTGTTGTTTTGCCCACTCACAGCTTTTATGGTTTTTAATACCCTTCAGGTTGATAGCGGATGCAGGCTGTAGCAGAGATCGAGACATCACATTCCACTGCTGATCCTGCCGTACTCTGAAGGACCCCGAGCATGTGATGAATTTATCCCTGGTCTGACACGCGGTGTCAAACGGGAGCAGGCACGTCCCACGATAATCCAGGGGGGTCAGGATGTGTCCTGTCTGTCAAGACCTGACCCTCCTCGGTCAGGACCCAACTCTAGCATGATATTATCCGCTTTGAGCCTCCTCGTCCTCATGGTTTTGTTCTTGGGAGCTCACGGTACAACTTCCAGGGGGTCACCCATCATGGAATTGCACCAAACTCAACTTGCTTAATTTTGGAGTTCCAACTGAACCAAAGCCACTGAGCTCCCAAAAGGCCTCGTGCTAGATAGGTGTGTGCCTACACCTTTAAGGCACATCACCACTCTCCTCCCAGACCATTCCCCCCTCGCAGGAATGTGGAATCGTTCACCATCCTCTCTAGGACACGGGTCTTACAATCCACCCCCCTTAGGGCCCAGCGTCCTCGCTGGCACACTTCCTGGTCGGGGTCTAGCTCTGAGATCATTTTGTCAGGACCCGACCCTCCTCGGTCAGGACCCGACTCTAGCACGATATTGTCCGCTTTGGGCCTCCTCGCCCTCAAGGTTTTGTTTTTGGGAGCTCACGGTGCAACTTCCCAGGGGGTCACCCATTATGAAATTGCACCAACCGCAGCTCGCTTAACTTTGGATTTCCAACCGAATCCAAAGCCACTGAGCTCCCAAAAAGCCTCGTGCTAGATAGGTGTGTGCCTAAAACTTTAAGGCACATCACCATTCCCTTCCCAAACCATTCCCCCCTCGCAGAAATGTGGAATCATTCACTGTTCCCTCCAGGACACGGACCTTACACTGTCACATACAATTCAGCATGTGTGGTGGAATCTAGACCAGTCTGTGATCTATATTCAGAAGCTGATGCGGGTATGCATTTAAGGAATTTACTGATCCTGCTTGGAATGAATTTAAGGGAACATATTATTGATAATGTAAAAAATTAGGTCATAACTGATTTAAAAGGTGCTTGAGAAAACACGGCTCAGAAAATGAATGGCGTAAAATGTAATCCAATAAAAAGGATAATTGACATAACTAACCTAATATAAGCAGCATTTCGATTGCCAAGAACAACAAGATTACATGGTTTAATGTTATTAGCTCTGGAATAACAATTAATTTCCTAAAGAAATAAACATGATTCATCAGCAATGGAAAACAAGAATTACATAATGAGCAAAATATTAAATACTAATAAGTCATTCTAATCACCAAGGAATACATTTGGGAGAAGATGGTTAAAAAACCTTATTGAAACTCAATCTCACACATTAACTTTGATTTCTTGCTCTTTTTATCATGGAATCTACGATTTTTATTCTTTTGAAAACATGGCCAGATATTAACAACCATGAAATAAAAAAATAACTTAAAAGAAATCAAATAGCTTGTAGAAATCACCTACTACTGATTATGCAACCTGACTAAATGAAATTATTAATGTCACTAATCTTGTGATTTCTCACAAACGTACATCCACAAAACCTAAAATTAACGGACCTCATTAGCAAACTAGGAGTTGAATTCAATCATTATGACAATAATCCTGAATTAACTTATCTACCGTGCTAAATTGAACATAGACATTCAAATCCTTGAAACAACTAAGAAACTTAGATTGAATTTCCATATGTGGACCAAAAAGGCCATTTTTCACCAACTCAATCTCAGTTAATAAATAATGACTTTTCTCCATTGTCAAAGAAAGAAACCACATCAAAATCCCTAATGAGCAATAAAAATCCATATTACAATCAACTACGAAATCAGCAGAAACATTACTAGAGTATAGCATCTGATCAAAGTATAAATCTATTAACGTATGAGAAATTAAGCATCATAAAAATAAAATACGGTTGAAATTTATATAAAAAAATTGTGGGTTTGAGAGGCGTACTTCTTCTTATGCCTCTCCACGAAAGAAGAGTTCTTTGCATCCTCTTCTGCAAAATTTGTGAAGCCCCGAAACAATAAAAACATTATAAAGCTTGCTAAGATATGTACGTACGTAAATAATGCACATATTATACATATACGTGTATATAGATACATATATATTCAGGGTGAGAAAGAGCGCAGAGAGAGGGAGGGATAAAGTAACAGTGAGTTCGAGAGAGAATTTGGTGATGAAAGCACCGGTGATGCCAAACCCGACAAGTTCTCATCCTCGTTCATCGTCGTCGTTCTCGCCAGCAACTCCTCGAAGTTTTGGGATGAAGATAGAGAATGAGATTAAGATGGAAAAGGAGATTGGAGGACATTGATCCAAAAGTAAATGCTTGGTGGTCTCAGACTTTCTGATCCGAGCGGTAGAAAAGAGGTAGGGAGAAAATTATGGGAAATGAAGATGAGAGAGGCGGGAATAAAAGAGACAAGAAATAGAAGATATATATTAGGGTTAGTGGGCAACATAAAACGACGTAATTTTATCAGAATAGGGTTAGTAAGCATTTTAGTTCGGTAGGTTCGGTTCAGTTATTATACTTAAATTCGGTTCGGTTTTCAACGACCTAAAATTGAAACCAAAAATATTCTGTTATGTTCGGTTCAGTTTTCCTATTTCAGTTACAATTTTATTTCGGTTCGATCATTTTTTAGTATAGTTTGGTTCGGTTCGGTAATTCGATTGGTTTTTTAGAACCAATTAACAAGGCTAGGTGGAAGTGGTGGTGAAGTGTAACGACCTGTCCCAAATTATCGAGATTAATTAAGACTAATGATGGCTTAGCGAGGCTAATCAAGGATTAGCCGAGGATTAACGGACTTTCAGGAAGAAATTACGTAGACCGAGAGGTCCGATGGTCGATGGCCGAGAACCGTTACGTAGATCGAGTCGATACGAGTCCGTAGACAGGCGGCACGTCGAAATCGGACATTCGATGGAAAAGTTGCGGTTCACGGAAGTTTCGAGGTACTATTTACGACGGTATGTTTTACGAGGCAAAAGTGGACTTTTGTCCTCAAGTAGGCCCAAATATTTTGAACAGGCTCAATAGATGAGTGACAAGTGTCACTCATCCATTGCACATTCCCTTCTTTCATGCATCTGTATCCCTTTTCCTATTCCATTTCCCACCAAACCTGAACCCCATCGAACACGACCCCAAATTCCTTCCCCCACCTAATTTCGATCTAAGATGGAAACAGAGAGTGACTGAGGGCCGAGAGTGCGTGATGGTGGCTGGGTGAGAAGGAAGTTTAGGAGAAGATTTTGGACGTTAGGGGAGTTAGATGTTGATTAGGATGTGATTATGCGGTTGGTAGGAAGTTTAGGAGAAGGTTTTGGACGGTGGAAAGTGGTTGTGCAGCCCGGAACGACGACCAGGAGAAATTCGGTGGTTGTCCACTGAAATTGATTTTCGGCCAAGTTAACCCAAATCGATCCCACCAACTTATTTTTAGGGATCCTAGGAACCTATTGGAACCCTTAGGTTGAAGCTTTGTCCCCTAGAAGTGCCCAGAACCTAGGATGAAAGTTTGGGTTTAAATGGTTTAACTGAACCAATAGGTTTTAGGTTTGGTTTCTTGGATTTAAGGACATAGATAGGTAGGAAATGGAGAAATGAAACCATAGGAATTGGATTGGGTGAACGGACGAAAATTTGAGGAGTTAGAGGGACGGACCGGTCACATCGGTCCAGTTGGACCAGCCGAACCATTGAACTGGCTGGACCGATCGTCGCGAGGAGGAAGATGACCCTGTAGCTGGGCGCATGGCTCCCATGACAGGACCCATCCCAATCCCCCCGGGATTAGTGCGGGATGACCCTGCTCCCGTCTGACACGAAGTGTCAGACAAGGGATATTTCCGACCTTTGCCCTCCCGGGCTATCAGAGTACGCCAGGATCCGGAGGAGGTATGTGATATCTCGGTCTCTGCTACAGTCCACAGCGTATCCAACCTGAAGGGTATTAAAAACAGAAAGACTGTGAGTGGACAAAAATAAAGATTTATAAAAACATTTCCATAAAAAACATTTATACCCTCCACTAAAAAGCATGCATGCATAGTAAAACTATTTATTCAAACACATATGTTTAAACAACCAGAAATAGGGTCACAACCCCAAATTTCGTAAATACAAGTCACACGAGCTCCTGCCCAAAACCATTTACAGAAAACCATAACACATTGAACATATGTGGGATCTCAGCCCAAATCCATTTATCATTATAAACACAATTTCCCAAAACCATTGAAATCATGTTTATCCCTTATATTCATATCCAGAACCTGTCACGGTAAAATAGAGCTATACGTGTGCTAACCGGAGTCTCAAACCCAAGTCTCTCCAGGGTCCACCCAAGTCAAAGTCTGTAGATCTATGACCCTCCCTAGAGGTAACGAACCATGCCCATCCTAAGAGTAAGGAACCCAACTGGGGGGCGACTCCACTCAGTCAGTGCTCCGTGACTACTCCGGGGTCCACCTAGGCCAACGACCCTCCCCGGAGGAGACAATCATATATAAAGGATGGAATATGAAAAACCTTTTGAAACCATTCTTCAAACCTTTCAAGGATTCATGCCCGGCCTCCATAAGCCGTCATGAACCATAAAATCCTTTCATGGGTTCATGCCGGTTCCCATAAATCGTCATGACCCGTAAATCCATTTCAAAGGTTCATGCCGGTTCCCATAAACCGTCATGACCCATCAAAACCATTTGTAACACATAACTGGGCGCTAGGCCCGAATCCACATAGAAACTGGACCTCAAGTCCAAATCGTAAACCAATTGGGCCTCCGGCCCGATTCCGTAAATCAAATGGGTTTCAAACCCGAGTTTACCTTTTCGAATCCAAAACTATTTCATTAAATCAGTTCCAAAATCATAAGTACGGAAAATCAGTATAAAACTGGAAAACCTCGATTTACGTGCAAGCACGTAAATCGCCTCGAAATACGTGAAACCATATAATTTACAAATATCCAAATAAAACTCATCAAATCACATTTATTATCCTTTTGGAAATCCAAAACCATTTCATTCAAACCAATAAAGATGTACGGACCCGTATAGGCACCGTATAGGGCCGAAACCTCGAAACACGTGCCTATACGTAACCACACATCCAAATGCACTCATGGCATCACAAACAAGTATTTTAAACATATAATAAACATTTATGCATGCACCAATTTAGAAAACAAGATCCACTCACAGACCGTCCGAAGCCGCGCCTCGATACGCGTGCCATACGGCTCCCCGAGCCGATCACCGTCACCGGGGCTTCCAAACCTGTCCAAATTAATTTAGAGGGTTACTAACTACTTATATAACCTCTCAATAAAGCCCCGTAATTTTCCGGAATTTCTAACTATTTTTAAAATCGAACCTAAACCTTCCGATGCCCCGAAAGATATCGAGACGGTGTCTGATCGACTCGAAACCAGTCCCAAAATGTTCGTTACATCGAATAGATGATTTCGTATGTTGGAACCTTCCTCAAATTGTGTGTCACGCGCCCTCACGCGCCCCAAGAAGCCACTGCGCGTGGGCCTCACGCGCCCTGCATAGTATCACCAGCTCCAACGATCGAACCGGTCCGGGCCGGTCGGTCTGGTCCAACCCCTGCAACTGGACCGGCGTAACCGGTCTATGCCTCCTTCTCCCTCATTTTCGGTCCGTTTGCTTCCATTCCAATTCCTAAATTCCAATTTCTTCATTTCCTATCTAACCCAATCAATTAAACAACCTAAAACCCTCAAAAATCCACGGTTCAATTTTGAACCTCACGGTTCAATTTTCCCGATTGCACCCAGGGCTGCTCAGCCCTTCACCGCCGTCCAAACCACCCTCTACACCTTCCTACAACCTCAATAAACTCATCCTAATCATCCAATACGTTCCCTAATGTCAAAATCAAATTAAAATGAAAATGGGGCCTTACCGAGCTCTCGGTTTCCCGTGGCCTCCACCGCCGTTCACGGCGGCTCAGCCCGTCCTTCAGCCACCATCCTCATCACCTCACGATCCTCTCCCAGTTCCCTTCACAATCTAGCCACAGATGATGAGGTTTGGGGAAGATGGAAGATCGGTTTGCACGGTTAAGGGGGGGTTTCGGGTTTGATCCAAATGAAAAAGCAAGGGTGAAATGCATGTATGTAAGGTGTTGTCCAGTGGATGAGTGACACTTGTCACTCATCCATTGGTTGCTGAAAAGCAACTGGGCCCACTAAAGATAAACTGTCCTCGTAAAACGTGTCGTCATGAATAGTAACTTGGAACTTCCGTGAACCGTAACTTCGCCGTCGAACGTTCGAATTCGACGTGCCGGCTGTCTACGGATTCGTATCGTCCTTATCTACGTAACGGTCTTCGGCCCTCGGCCATCGGACCTCCTGGTAAAAAAGTCAACTATTTGCCCCCTTTTAACTAAAATTACCAAAATGCCCCTAAACTTCCGAACGTCATAACTTCCTCCTCGAACGTCGAAATTGAACGTGCCACCTGTCTATGAACTCGTGACGTCACGAAATACGTCACGGTCATCGGTCAAAGTCCAGTTGACAGCCCGAATGAAAAGTCAACGTTTTGCCACGACTAGGGGCAAAACGATCATTTTGCATCGTTCGTCCGATTTCGCTCTACTAATCACGGATTAGCCTCACTAATCGTGATTAGTCACTAATCTAATCTAGGAATTTGGGACGGGTTGTTACAACCTTCCCTCGTTAATTACTCGAAATTCCAACCGACCTAATCTAACCGTTCTTCCCTCCTTAATTAGTTTCGTACTTGAAACTCCAACTATCTCGATTCCACAACCTCCACCTCGTGGAAATAATTCGATCTCACGACACGTGTACACCCGTACACTCACTAAACAGAATAATCCTTACTCGTCTGCAACTAGACGTACCACTAACGCTCACGTCACATCGTCTACATTCGACCACGTCGAATAGCAGAAGTCGGACGCTCCGAACTGACACCACCTGTCAGTATCAGAGTAGCCCAAGTATCCTATGATCGACCCACTTGTCAAACCTACCCTTTCGCTGACATAAACAACTCTACGGTTCCTTCTTCAATCTCCAACCTATCTTGACGTCTGCTCCTACTAGGAGTCACCAAACCGGACTCAACGATCTACGTTGGCACCTCCGACAAACTGTCACCACTTGACAGTCGCCAGTCAAAAACTGACACTATACCCGCCTGTGGTTACACCGACCACCAATTTACTCAACCTGAGTAAACAATCACCAACATCTAACTCGACCTGTGTGTAACTAGACCCATCAGAAATACTATGACCCAATGCACAGTATCCAATGTCCAGTCCACGACCCCGACTAATCCAATGGTATCGGAACCAAGCCGACTACCAACACGCTCTCCAACGTACCACCGTTGTCTCCTATATACCGTCACCAGGCACGACAAGTTTGCCTAGTATCGTACCTCGAACAACGTACAAGGTACGTACATCTACCCATCAATCAGACTACAACAACAACGACGTCAACACGACGACCTAGGTTGTAGGCAATCACGTTTCAACCATGGAGTCCATCTGCCCAATCCAGCATTAGACAAATCGAAACTCCAACCCATCATCTATTCCCGAATCCGAATCCGAATCCGCAATTTCGTAAGAAATCCCGAATCCAAACCCAGAAATCATATCCCTAATCATGTCCAAATTCGAATCCAAATTTATTATTCCGTAAGCTAGCATTTGGAATAACCATTCCGAACCCAATCCATAAAAGAAATTCCACAGTCAAGCTCTAGAATCAAATCCTGAATCGTCACCCAGAATCCGATTTCAAAAGCCAAATCCAGAAATCCTCTTTCAAGTTCCAAAATCAATTCTTGAATCGTCATCCAGAAATCTGATTCCAAAACCTGAAATATCTTTTACGTCTACCCAGACGCACCAAACTGAACCTATCGGTTACCTGCTCAACCGATTACCACATTACAATCGATTGACTTCATAGAGAAGCCAATCCCAACCTCAACACAACACTAGGTCTGACAATATCCGACCACGTCGGAAAACTACTCATCGGACAACTACTCAGGTGAGTAATAAGTCATATGGGATTTACCTCGAAAATAAGTTCAGTCCCATTATGCTCCACTCAAATACCCGAGTAAGAGTGATAAATTTGCCACCTATCTAGATCATCGAGATCACGATCCAGATCCATTAATATGTCACCTGACCATGAACGTCACGATCAAGAATCATCATGACGCCTAAAGTCCTCAACCATTTCCCACATCTAAACAAATCAGTCAATAACGAGACACGTCAAGACTGTGGGTTCTCACTGATTACCTCGTATCGATCCTTGTCATTCCACCGAGGAAAATCAAAGATGATACAAGACTATGACATCAAAACTCATCCTATGTGAATACAACCAACACTCGCTGCACTCACCACGTCATGTAACCTGACATCGTCTGCCACCAAGTAGAAAATAAGGAATCTCAGTCACCTAACTTCGATATACTCGATTCCTCTTGATGACCCAAAACAAATCACGAGTCCACCAACCAATACACGATCAGCGTACTGGTGACACAACCATCCTCTACCGTCATCTACCATCATCTACCACGGTAGAAACTGAGAAGTCACCCAAAATGACTTCGAAATACCCAATACCAATGCGGAAAACCCGCATTCCTCTCGTAACTTCAATCTCAACCTCTCGCGATTCCGAAGTTCCAACAAGATTGGAAACAACATACCTGGACATCAACCACGTGTCCCCTAACCAATTTAACTCTATCTGATATCCACTCCTGAACCACAGATACCGAGCATATGCCCATTACGACGGATGTGACTCAACGTCATCGCAATCACCAGCACCAGTACTAGTACTAGTACCAGTACACCATCAGCCCATACACTAACATTAGCACACCGTGTGCAAAACATACAACCCTGGATCTCCGCTCATACCGAGCGACGATCCCATACCTCTGCTCGAATAGGAGAAACTCTGCCTCCCTCGTACCCGACAACTCTGGGTACAGTCACCCTGATAACGCATACGAGAAAAGGAAACGTCACCTGAACGTCACCGATTCCCAACAGCCATAACTACGACCACACTAGGTAGTAGCGCCTGCCACAAACTCATGCAGACCTAACTACCAGACATCGCTATTGAGATTCGCATCCAACGGAATCAACCGCCCGTATTAACCACTCCGGATCCCACTCAGGGATTCCATCGACAAGTACCAACCCTGGTAACTTGTCCAACAATCTCTAACCTGTCGTAACTCGACTAAACCGATGTCGTCTACCAGGTCATCCACGACCTTAGTTGCACCAACAGTCCATCACAGCTGAAGTAGCACGATAACCAACTCGGTCTAACCGATAAGTACAACCCCGACTGCAAAGTGCAGTCCCAACACAAGCTGACATGACTAGACCGACTAACGAATCCAAATTCGAATAGTCGTCCAAGTCAAACCACTCGTCAACTCACATTTCCGAACCATACACATCCTACCTTAGGATGCCACGACCACGCCTAGGGTTCCCCTGAACCCAACTGTGAAAAGTAGTAAAATCAACAATCGGACCGACTCCGCGGTCCCGACATCGTAAAGACGCCAATCCAATCCTACCGGCAAATCAACTAGGATTCCACGAATCTGGCTGCTGCCAATAACATAGCCACCAACACAACAAAATCCGACCATCGAATGGTCACAACACCAAACTACCATCAAAACGATCCTACGACGTCGTGAAGACGATCCAACTACCCGTCACACGATCATAACGCTAACATACGAATACGTTCATCCTTCCATAGGGTCCCACACTGTCAACCACGACAGAACTATGGCAGCCCCGGCATCGAATGCCGAACCAAGACGTTCCACGATCCAATCCTACTAACTATCGTATCGGCATCCCAACAATCAGGTTGACCACGATCTGCAGCACATTGAGATATCACATCCTCGACCTGTATAATACTCCAAGAGCTCCGCGGTTGCTCGAATAGAGATAACCCCGCTCTGATAAGCAATTCTATGCTTTGATACCACGCTGACAGTATCAGAGCATCCTTGGTATCCGATGAGCTATCCGAGCTCTGATACCACGCTGACAGGACCCATCCCAATCCCCCCGGGATTAGTGCGGGATGACCCTGCTCCCGTCTGACACGAAGTGTCAGACAAGGGATATTTCCGACCTTTGCCCTCCCGGGCTATCAGAGTACGCCAGGATCCGGAGGAGGTATGTGATATCTCGGTCTCTGCTACAGTCCACAGCGTATCCAACCTGAAGGGTATTAAAAACAGAAAGACTGTGAGTGGACAAAAATAAAGATTTATAAAAACATTTCCATAAAAAACATTTATACCCTCCACTAAAAAGCATGCATGCATAGTAAAACTATTTATTCAAACACATATGTTTAAACAACCAGAAATAGGGTCACAACCCCAAATTTCGTAAATACAAGTCACACGAGCTCCTGCCCAAAACCATTTACAGAAAACCATAACACATTGAACATATGTGGGATCTCAGCCCAAATCCATTTATCATTATAAACACAATTTCCCAAAACCAATTGAAATCATGTTTATCCCTTATATTCATATCCAGAACCTGTCACGATAAAATAGAGCTACACGTGTGCTAACCGGGGTCTCAAACCCAAGTCTCTCCAGGGTCCACCCAGGTCAAAGTCCGTAGATCTATGACCCTCCCTGGAGGTAACGAACCATGCCCATCCTGAGAGTAAGGAACCCAACTAGGGGGCGACTTCACTCAGTCAGTGCTCCGTGACTACTCCGGGGTCCACCCAGGCCAACGACCCTCCCCGGAGGAGACAATCATATATAAAGGATGGAATATGAAAAACCTTTTGAAACCATTCTTGAAACCTTTCAAGGATTCATGCCCGGCCCTCATAAGCCGTCATGAACCATAAAATCCTTTCATGGGTTCATGTCGGTTCCCATAAACCGTCATGACCCGTAAATCCATTTCAAAGGTTCATATCGGTTCCCATAAACCGTCATGACCCATCAAAACCATTTGTAACACATAACTGGGCGCTAGGCCCGAATCCACATAGAAACTGGACCTCAAGTCCGAATCGTAAACCAATTAGGCCTCCGGCCCGATTCCGTAAATCAAATGGGTTTCAAACCCGAGTTTACCTTTTCGAATCCAAAACCATTTCATTAAATCATTTCCAAAATCATAAGTACGGAAAATCAGTATAAAACTGGAAAACCTCGATTTACATGCAAGCACGTAAATCGCCTCGAAATACGTGAAACCATATAATTTACAAATATCCAAATAAAACTCATCAAATCACATTCATTATCCTTTTGGAAATCCAAAACCATTTCATTCAGACCAATAAAGATGTACGGACCCGTATAGGCACCGTATAGGGCCGAAACCTCGAAATACGTGCCTATAGGTAACCACACATCCAAATGCACTCATGGCATCACAAACAAGTATTTTAAACATATAATAAACATTTATGCATGCACCAATTTAGAAAATAAGGTCCACTCACAGACCGTCCGAAGCCGTGCCTCGATACGCGTGCCATACGGCTCCCCGAGCCGATCACCGTCACCGGGGCTTCCAAACCTATCCAAATTAATTTAGAGGGTTACTAACTACTTATATAACCCCTCACTAAAGCCCCGTAATTTTCCGGAATTTCTAACTATTTTTAAAACCGAACCTAAACCTTCCCATGCCGCGAAACATATCGAGACGGTATCCGATCGACTCGAAACCAGTCCCAAAATGTTCGTTACATCAAATAGATGATTTCGTATGTTGGAACCTTCCTCAAATTGTATGTCACGCGCCCTCACGCGCCCCAAGAATCCACTGTGCGTGGGCCTCACGCGCTCTGCACAGTGTCACCAGCTCCAGCGATCGAACCGGTCCGGGCCGGCCGGTCCGATCCAACCCCTGCAACTGGACCGGCGTAACCGGTCCAGGCGCCGGTCCAGGCCTCATTCTCCCTCATTTTCGGTCCGTTTGCTTCCATTCCAATTCCTAAATTCCTATTTCTTCATTTCTTATCTAACCCAATCAATTAAACAACCTAAAACCCTCAAAAATCCACGGTTCAATTTTGAACCTCACGGTTCAATTTTCCCGATTGCACCCAGGGCTGCTCAGCCCTTCACCGCCGTCCAAACCACCCTCTACACCTTCCTACAACCTCAATAAACTCATCCTAATCTTCCAATACGGTCCCTAATGTCAAAATCAAATTAAAATGAAAATGGGGCCTTACTGAGCTCTCGGTTTCCCGTGGCCTCCACCGCCGTTCACGGCGGCTCAGCCCGTCCTTCAGCCACCATCCTCATCACCTCACGATCCTCTCCCAGTTCCCTTCACACTCCAGCCACAGATGATGAGGTTTGGGGGAAGATGGAAGATCGGTTTGCACGGTTAAGGGGGGGTTTCGGGTTTGATCCAAATGAAAAAGCAAGGGTGAAATGCATGTATGTAAGGTGTTGTCCAGTGGATGAGTGACACTTGTCACTCATCCATTGGTTGCTGAAAAGCAACTGGGCCCACTAAAGACAAACTGTCATCGTAAAACGTGTCGTCATAAATAGTAACTTGGAACTTCCGTGAACCGTAACTTCGCCGTTGAACGTCCGAATTCGACGTGCCGCCTGTCTACGGATTCGTATCGTCCTTATCTACGTAACGGTCTTCGGCCCTCGGCCATCGGACCTCCTGGTTAAAAAGTCAACTATTTGCCCCCTTTTAACCAAAATTACCAAAATGCCCCTAAACTTCCGAACGTCGTAACTTCCTCCTCGAACGTCGGAATTGAACGTGCCACCTGTCTATGAACTCGTGACGTCACGAACTACGTCACGGTCATCGGTCAAAGTCCATTTGACAGCCCGAATGAAAAGTCAACTTTTTGCCACGACTAGGGGCAAAACGGTCATTTTGCATCGTTCGTCAGATTTCGCTCTACTAATCACGGATTAGCCTCACTAATCATGATTAGTCACTAATCTAATCTAGGAATTTGGGACGGGTCGTTACATCCCACTTGTAGGGGCTGTTGCTGGAGCGTGTGGGTGCGTGGTCCACTTTTTGGGGATAGTTCCAACATGTGAAATCATCTATTCGATGTAACGAACATTTTGAGACTAGTTTCGAGTCAATAGGACATCGTTTCGATATAGTTCGGGATGTCCGAAGGTTTAGGATCGGGTTTAAAATTAGTTAAAAATTTGGAAAAATTACGGGGTTTTAATGAGGGGTTATTTAAGTAGTTAGTAGCCCTCTAAAGTGATTTGGACAGGTTCGGGAGCCCCGGAGACGGTGATTGGCCTGGGAAGGGCGTATGACACGCGTATCGAGACACAGATTTGGACGGTCTGTGAGTGGACCTTAATTTCTATATTAATGCATGCATAAATGTTTTATATGTGTTTATGAACATGTTTTGTGATGCCCTGCTTGCATTTGTGTCTGTTTACGTATTTGCATGTATTTCGAGGTTTTCGGTTTTATATGGTGCTTATACTTGTTTTTCGTTTCGGTTTAAATGAAATTTGTTTGGATTTGAAAAGGGTAAACTCGGGCATGAGACCCATTTGGTTTTGTCTCGGGCATATGGCCCTATTGATGACCTACGGGTCTGAGTCGTGGTCGCGGCGAGTGTTGTGTGCACGGCGAAGGACGATACGACACTCGTCTCCGGATTAGGGATGTGTTCCTTCCGGAGAGGTCACGATGCATGTCCCGTTGTCGAGCAACCACTAGAGGCTCGACTTCGAAGTGTTGACGGTTTAGGAGATCTTTGTTGATGTGTGCACCATGATCTAGAGGTGGTCGCAGTGGTTGATTTGTTCACGGCGACATACCAAGATTGAGAGCGGTCCTGGACGGATGATTGCACGCATCACTATGATTGGAATCATGGCTGACCCTGAGATATCGGTCTTGATGCCCAATTAATTTGTGAAATCAGGCTAGAGGCCCAGTTGAGTCATGAGTTCGAGCACGAGTCCCAGTTGGTTTACGTTGTGATTTTAGGGTCGGGAACCCATAAATGGATTTCTGATTTCATGACGGTCTATGTGGACCGGGAATGAATCCCTTGAAAGGTTTTAAGAATGATTTCGAAACGGTTATTCATATACCATCCTTTATTTATGGATTGTCTCCTTCGGGGAGGGTCGTTGGCCTGGGTGGACCCCGGAGTAGTCACGGAGCACTAACTGAGTGTAGTTGCCCCCGTTAGGTACCTTACTCTCAGGAAGGCTTATGGATTATAACCCCTAGGGAGGGTCATTGATCTGCGGACAATGACCTCGGTGGACCTTGGGGAGACTTGGGATTTGAGACCCCGGGTAGCACGTGCGAAAACTTTGGAGACCGTGACAGGATTGGTTATGTGATATACATTATATGTTATATGATATATCTACTGGTTTTAGGTTGAGTCCCACATGGATTTGGGCAGTGGCTCGTATGATTGGTTTCATTTAAGATTTTGGGCCAAGGCCCTAATGGTTTGATAACTGGTTTTCGAATGCATGCATACTTTTTAGTGAAAGGTATAAATATATTTCTCTTTGTGAAAATGTTTTTATAAACTCTTTATTTTGTTCACTCGCAGCTTTTAATGTTTTGAATGCCCTTCAGGTTGATCGCAGATGCGGGCTATAGCAGAGACCGAGACATCACACTTCTCCTCCAGATCCTGGCGCTCTTTGAATCCCCTAGTGGGCTAAAGTCGGAATTTTCCCTTGTCTGACACTCTGTGTCAGACGGAATCAGGCGTGTCCCGCGTTAATCCCGGGAGGATTTGGGACGGGTCCTGACATGAAGATTATGGGGTTAGAAGCCATGATTTGAGTTCAATGTCCATATCAAGACTACTCATATGAGAAATTAATAACAGTGGTCAACTTATTAAAGAACACCAAATAAACCTCAAACAAACAAAAAAAATCCAATGGTCATTTCCTTCAATTTCATCTAAATATGAATTGAAAATAATTAAATGAAGAGGGGGTTGAAGCACTCGTGCCAGATTTCGAATTGAAAGGGATTGAGGAATGCAACCAAATCATGGGTTGTGGCGGTTCCAGGTGGTGTACACTAGTGTTGGTTCTAGTAGTGGTCCTAGATGGTGCTATGTCACGACCTGACTCCTCTAATACGATATTACTTGTTTTAGGTCATGACCCATGGTTTTGTTTCTGGGAACTCACACATAACTTCCTAGTGGGTCACCCATCATAGGATTGCTCCAGCCCAATCTTGCTTAATTTTAAAGTTCCGACCAAACTCAAAGCAATGAGCTCCCAAAATGCCTCGTTGAAGGTCCCGGTCATCATAAACTATCCTCCTTACAAAAAAATTTGTCCTCGAAATTTACAATTAAATCTCAATCGTATTCCAATTCTAATCGAAAATCCAAATCAATCTCACGAGCACAAGTTCACCTATGGTTCACAACATAATGCACCAAGCTCGAGGAATCTCACATGTACGTCACACAACCATATCTTAACTCCAATCCACAACCTAAAGGGATTCCAAAAAAAATTCACTTTCATATCAATAACATACTTATCGAGCTCATACTATCTTAAAGTCTTTCCAGAACTCTAATTCCATGTCCAAAACTAAAACCAATAATCTCATTTTTGGCTCCTTCTCGAGCCATAGTCTTAGCATCCGACTCTTTCCGAGTCATAATCCTCACATCGAACGCATGTCCAAGTCCTCATCCAATATGACCATGTACGTAACCAACACATGTACTAACATACCAATACGTATAACTCACATGGTTCTCCTCACAAAGCACGAATATTGAAGGGTCATACACATTAATACATACTGAACTTAAGGGTGACAATGGATCGTGTCGTGTCACGCACTCTAATTTACATATTTAAGTTCAACCTAAACCCGACTCGTTTATTAATCGTGTCGAACTATATAAACTCAAACCCGACCTGTTTATTAAATAGGTAACCTGAACCCACCCGTTTAACTCGTTTATTAAACGAGTCATATTAGATAATTCGTTTAACCTGTTTAACCCATTTAACCCGTTTAAACTATTTAACCTATTTAATCATATATCCAACATAATATTTGAAACAAAATTTTCACTAAAATATCATACCAACCATCAACAAACTTCATAATTCATTAGTTCATGTAATAATTTAGTATTCATGACCAACAATGCAACATCATCAATGTAATATTAAGTTCCAAAAGAAAGTAAGCATCACATTTGCTCATTTAGTACATAATACCAAATAAAATTAAGTGACTAATTAACAAACTCTTAAGGAAAAGTTTCAGGAAAAAGTGTTAAAATTGATTGGATTTTCGTGAATTGCATAAGAACACAACAACTAATTAGCATCTACAATAAAATGAAGAAAACATTAGAATCCAGCAGATTTTTCAGAAGAAGATAAATTAATTCACTATCAAATTGACAAAAACAATCACATTGAACGACAAGGACATCAATCACAAAACTAAACTAATCATTTAAAACAGCAGATTTGTGGGTTTTATCTGCTTTTAGCTTTTGCTTTTGGAAAATAGCAGATTTTTCAGAACTACCAAACATGCATTGTCTCCACTAAACTCTGCAATTAATTATACATACGGGGACACAATTGCTAATATGCGAGAGAGGGAGAGAGAGAACAAAATACTATTTTTAACTACTCGAGCTATAGTCCTAATTGGCTTGGTGTTGGTGCTAGTGTGAGTTGGTGAAGGTTTTCTTGACTTTGGCACACAATTGCTAATATGAGAGAAAGAGAGAGAGAGAGATCTACCAGGTATTGTCTCTACACCCCAGCACAGTGCACAATCAATGATATTTCAATGTTCGACTAAATTCTCTGTTCCACTAATTCATCCCTCTGTCGTTACTTTGATAAACATTCCTAATTGCAGCAGTTGAACATGTATCAATGAGACAGTAAACCATAGTTATTAGCCCAACTACATCTTCCCTCTTCATTTCCAAGCCCCAAATTAGTGATTTTATTACTTTAAACTAAAAGGTCAATCATTGGAAATTTGGTGGAATATAAATATTATTTGGTTAATTTCCAATGAGCAACCCGCACACGCAAGATAGATATAGAGAGATCTCAGACATATTTTAATCATAGGCTTAGCTGAATTTGTATTTGTAGACTCAACAACCTTTATCCTAGACTCCGTTAGATTTCTAGCTTCGCAGGGTCCATTTATTTAGGTAGGGATTTGGATTGGATAACAAGGCTAAGTTGCTACTTACCCTAGAAAACACTCGATTGAATGCAGTTGAAATAACTAGATCTTAACTAGATGTAATACTATATAAAGGGATTTTCAATATTATATGTAGACAATTTAAATAATAAACTTAGCCTTGTTATTCCAAATAACAACCCTTAACATATTCAAGACGAAAACGCAGAGCACCACAATACGCGCAGTATACTAAATTGCAATGAACATATCGTGAGGATGGTTACAAAAGTCTTTAGCTTGATCACACTGTAAATTTGCAATGAACATATCCCAACATATGGGATATGCAATCCCATAACAATCCTCAGAACATAACCCTTAACAATCCTCAGGATTTGCAATGAACATATCCCAACATATTCAAGACGAAAACGCTTTTCTTATTTTGTTTAAAAGAAAGAAAAACCAAACTTGTTTGACCCAAAACACCCCACATATGCAGAAAGAGAGAGAGATAGATCTACCAAGAAAGAAAAACCAAGCTAAAGAGAACAGTGTGATCATATGCTACCAGTATAAACTGGACCCAACGGGTGAAGACGGTGAACGGTGAACGGTGAACGGTGAACGACGAAGACTGCGAACGCCGTAGACGGTGAACGGACGAACGAGCGAAGTAAGGACTCGTGTCTAGGACATTGGAGACTTGGATCTTGGACCTTGAAGCCTTAGAAGTTAGAAGGTGGCTAAGTGTTGACCGGTGAATTGTTGATGGAGTTTGGACTTGGAGAAATGAAGAATGGAGAGAGTGCGGTTGTGCGGGTTGTGTGGTGTGTGTGGATACTGCTACTAGTTTATTTGATATGGATTTAGTCTTCAAGTTATAAATTATATAAAATTTAGATATTTATATTTAGTCCTTGTAAAAACCCTATATTAATAAATGAGTTCGTGAGTTTATGGGTTAGTAGGTTATCATTTAATAACCCGTTTAATAAATGAGTTAATAGATTATTAAAGGGGTTCGTGGGTTGATCCGAAATCCACCCGTTTAATAAACGGGTTATAGCTGGTTGACTCGAAATTGACCCAAATTTTTATCGAGTCGAGTTGATTTGGGTTAATTCCGTGTAAGTTTCGAGTCGTGTAATGAGTCGTGTCAGAAATTGACACCCTTAACTTAACCATCTCATCTACAACACACAATCAACCATCACTAACAACCCCATAACTATCTAGGGCTCGTCTACTCGTCTCATCACCAGGGCATGCACGGGGCTCACATCTCATAGGCATGAAATCAACAACACAACTCAGAATCTTAACTCTGATACCAAGTTGTCACGACCCGATTCCCTTAACACGATATTGTCTGCTTTGGGCCATGCCCTCACAGTTTTGTTTATAGGAACTCAAGCACAACTTCCCAGTGGATCACCCATCCTAGGATTGCTCCAGCCCAATCTCGCTTAATTTTAGAGTTCCAACCAAACTCAAAGCCAATAAGCTCCCAAAAAGACTCGTTGAAAGTCCGGGTCGTCACATGCTGGTTGGTTTCTAGGAGAGAGACGAGAGCACTGGTGGTGCTTACTAGTTGCTGGGAGAAAGGTGAGATTGGTTTCTGGGAGAAGGGCGAGATCATTGGTGGTGCTTACTAGTTGCTGGGAGAAGAGTGAGATCGTTGGTTTTTGGGAGAGGGGTGAGAAATAAGAATGTTAGGGTGTTCTATTTTTTTTTTGTATTTTTTTATATTCATTTTAATTTATGTTTTTTTGAATATTTGATTTGATTTTAATCTTAGATATGTAATTAAGGATGATGAAATAGGTAATTGAAGATGATGACGTGGTATGCCACATCAGATGCCACATAGAGTAAGATACAAAATGTGAGATTTTAGGTGGTACCCCTAACATTATTGTTTGCTAAAATATGAAACATTACTAGAATAAATTTTTAAGCTTTAAATTAGGGACGACTGGAGATACTCTAAGGATCTTTAGGTTGATGGTTTTTCTATCATAAAAAGATTGGCCACATTTACAGTTTTAGTCTTCACATTTCACTTTGGTTCCCATTACTTTTTCCAATTCTTTTTTCTCTTGTTTTATTTATCTTGCAATGTTTTGGAGTGGTAAGCATGCCCTTATTTTTCTTGATAATTACCACTAGTTGTTCCCCTCTTGAAGAGTGAGTCTAATTCTCGTTTAGAATGGGACTTATTCTAGTCACAACTTACAAGGTGCTTCCCATGAGTTTCAAACACCTGTAGCATTTTGAATCCGGAACATGTCCTTATTTTTTAAATACTCATAGAAAATAGTTTCATATTGCTGTATTAAATTTCCTCTATTATATAATCTAACTCACATAACAAAAATTGCCAAAACTAAATTAACAAAATGAGTCAAGCACTACAAAAGACTAAACAATTTTCCTAAGGCAAACATTTTTATATCAGGTTCCGCAACGTGTGACTTTAAACGCACTTAAATTTATACGTGCATATCAATATGTATTTTTTTAATATGTAAAATGTGATTACAATTTTTTATTTTTTGTATTTTATTTTAAAAAAAATGAAAAAAAAAATGCCAAGGAATGCTGGCAATTCCATATTTGTGGAGTTCGAATTGCTTTGATAAAAGAAATAGAAAAGAAAAGAATATGGGTATGTAGAAGAAAATACAACCAAAGAATAAGTATACCCTTGTAAACTTATGATAATAAAAAATAAAGAATCAGATAATGTTGATTGTTTTAAAAATTTATAAATGTTCTTGCATAATTAAAATGCAAAAATAGACCAGTTAGATATATATATATATATATATATATATTCATTATCAGTTTTATCCTTTAATCCTTAAATTTTCTTTTCTTTAATATTTTTTTCAACATAAGACTTTTTTGGGTTGATTGAAAATCGTTGTAATCCAAATTGAACTGTGAAGATTATTATTTATTTATATTATTTGTTAGTTAGTACCCTATAATAGATTGATGTGAGTATTTATTACATATGTAACACCGAGAAAATTCGAGGAAATGAAAAATAACGATTTTGTCCCTAAGGTCAAAATGTTGACTTTTTTATTTGGAGGCCTTATGAACATATCGTGAGGATTGTTACAAAAGTCTCGAAATTTTGAATCCATAGACAGATAGTATACCAAAAAAGAAGTTCGGATAAATACGTTATGAGTCAAGAAATGAGTAAGGGCATTTTTGTAATTTTGCACATAAAAGGGTATTTTGGCAATTTTGTAAGACCTAGAATGTTCTAGGCTTCTCATGATTTTTGCCTCCCAAATTCTCCACCGACTTACTGTATCTATATACATGTGTGAAGTTGTGTGTGGAAGGGGAGTTCGGTGGTTGTGAGCCGAAAGGAAGAAAAATGAAATTGTGAGGAAGACGAGAGGGAATTTAGGAGAAAATGAAGAAAGAAAAAGGGAAAGAAAAGGAAAAAGAAGGAAAGAATAAAAATTGAAAGGAGAGGAGGAGAAAGGAGAAGAAACAGTGAATATGAAATGAAAACAACTTTACATGTTAGTAAAACATTTATAGATATATATTTATGGGACTAATCGCATGGCAATAGATATATTTTTATTTTTAAATAATCATAGGAATTCCGCCGCCCATTACATGTTAGTAAACACATGTTGATATTCATGGTTGTGATTCCAGCCGCGATGTCGCTTGATAGATATCACTTCTGCCAACCAGTATGTCAGATATTTCATCTCAATACTTACAAAATTTGTAAAGCACAAGCTCACAACTAAATCTTTAACCCCTGTTGGCAAGAAGACCAAGCAAACAAACAACCCATGATCATAATCTAAGACAAGGTCTCGTACAAAATGCCACACAATACTCACATTTTTCCTGAATAAGACATACAATAATAGAAAAACCACCTCCAATAGACGGCAGAAATACAACATTTCTAACGACCGAAATAAAACGATCATATCAATTGAACCAAAACATTCAGGACTTTCTCACAACACCTTAAGTCATGTTAACTACATATATCCACTCCAAGATTAAAGCCATCACAAGTGAGCCTCTTTAAAGTCGAGGACTTCCAGCGAGAAATGAACCTGAAGGAAATATGTCTCATCAGCAAGCTCGAGTTTCCATTACTTAGCGTACTCAAACGTGAGTATTACCAGCAAGGATTAAGGAAAAAAACCTCCGTTTGCATCTATTTTCGCCAACCAGGTAACAAACTAGAAGTACACACTATGAACAACAAGAGTTCTACAGCTCTCTCCTTCGACTACGTGAGCTTTCCAATTTGTCTTTTCATATCTAGCTTCTTCTATACACTTTTTTTTCAATTCACCATCTCACTGAGATGGCAAACACTTTTCCGATATATCTTCCTCTTGAAGCTGCATATGAATGTATTGATTAGTTTCTAGGGTAACAGAAAGAAAAAGAAGAATCAAAGGAGCAGTAAAACTTCAGTATTAGAAAAATAAAGCAATGTAACAGGTCACAGAACAAGCACGCATAAGTCCAAAAGCTTTCAATGAAAAAAATAAAATTAATAGAAATTAACTTTCCCTTTCAAAAATAAAAAAGAAATGGATTTACCATCAGCAGCAAAATTAACATCAGATTATGTGCCTCAACAAGATGTGTAACCCCCTAACTATACGGTATGTCTTTTTGGCGGTGGGATTCGGTAAAGGCACTCATAAAAAAATACTGGCTAACTATCTTTTCTATCCACTAAAATAATCTTCTAAGTTATATCTGTACACTCCCTCAGATTCCACAATAAAGCAATAATTTTGGGCATACTTTTCATAAAATACAAGTAGAGCCATTAAAGACACCAGAGATGGATTCAGAATGAAATAATAAGTGCATAGAGAAATAGTATTTGAACCGCAGAATACAACACAGAAGCTACTTGAGGAAAAAACCTTTTAATAGACCTAAGAATACTCTGCCGTGAAATTCAATTGTCATTCAACAACTGACACCACCCTACCCTGAATACAAGTTTACAAAAGGACATACACAATCAAGTGGTGTAATCCAGTTTAAAAAACAATCAAATGCACAAATTGTGAAATGATAACACACCGACCATGATTAGTGGAGGTCTTCAAGAAAATTTAAATCAATGGGGGACACTCCTTATTGTTAACCGATGCAGTCAATTCCAAGTACTTTCTGGTGATGGTAGCAACATAATACACTTCGGATTGGAATGTACAACTTTCAACAGTAAGCATCCCATGCAAGAAATTATATGATTAAGAAGCAGAAATTAACGCTTCTATCTGCAAGGAAAAACATAAGAGCATGCATCATTGAAGATTACCTCGAATGCGTCGGTAACTTGCCCAACATCCCCCAAGGGTAATTCTTGTATTTTTTCCTGAGCATTAGGGTCACAGGGTAAGACACCATTCTGTAAATGGTGCAGTTCATCAACAGAATTCCCATGTGCCTCTAATTTGTCTTCATTGGAAAGACTGACAGTTTGAGTTTCCTCATAAGTCACTTGGGAAACCTTAATGATTTTGTCTACTATTAACATACCCTCATCACCACCTTCACAATTTTGATCAGATGGGAATGATGCATGTTGATCCTCTAGCTCGTCTTCCTGGGTTGACAGAATGCTGAAACACAAAAAAATAAATAAATAAAGCAAACAACTGACTCACTTTAAACTTGGTCGAACAATTCAATTAAATGCAACGAGGAATTATCAAGTTACCAAATACCAGAAATATTGGGAAAACAAAATGAAGGATTCAAGTTCAGATGACAAGAATTTTTACCAGTGGGTATTGGCATGTTCTACTGCATTCACAGTGGCATCTTGCTGTTGCCTTCTTTTCTTAGCATGCAGCCCCGACTCAAGCAGTGGATCAAAACTATCATCAGATGAAGATCTGCTGACTCTTCTTTTCCTTCCTCCCAGAAAGACTTGTTCAGAGACTAAAGAGGCACAACTTTCACCAGCAAATTCATTCACTTCAGATCCTGAATTGAGTGCTCCTTTAGCAACCTCACTAACAGGCACTTCAACTATCACCTTTGGTTCGTCTAGGGCATTCTGTCTCTTATTGAAAAATCTAGGTGAATTACCATTTCCCATGTGCTTAGGCCCATCATATTTTCTTGATGAATCTGCCTTTTCAGTAACCATTAAGCTTGTTTTCTCCCGAGATATCAGAGGACTTTCTTCATATTCTATTTGACACTTCTCAGGAGACGGTTTAAAAATCAATTCTGTGCAGCGTTTTAACCATGAGAAACGAGCAGAACTAGAAGGAGACAACCCGGGGTTTAGCTTTGATGGGTTGCTAGTGTTGGCAGCATTTACTTCATTCTGTGAACTAAGCTCTGCTTTCTGTACAGAAGTTGGATGCTTCAAGTACCGTTTAGAAGTTTTGAGGGTGCGAGGCACCAAATCAGATTGTTGCATCTCAGCCACAGTAGCACTGTCTAAAGCAGTCTTCAAATTCTCCAGTTCCTTCAGGTGTTGAATCTGATCAAGAATCTCAACTCTATCTGCATGCAATAATTCTCTCTGTTCTTTCAGTTTCTCCCTCTGAACCCGGAGTTCCTGAATTGATTTATTTAGCTCTGCCCATTCCCGATCCCTTCGCTCACGATCCAAATTTATCTCTATTCTCTCAGTCTCGAGCCTTTTCCTTTCTAAAGCAACTTCTTCCATCTCTTTTTCAGTTTCTTCCTTAAGAGATCTAATATTCTGGAGCTCATTTTTCTTTTCTTGCTCAAAGGAAATCTCCTTTTCCTTCAATGAAGATTCTAGCTCTTCATGCTTTTTATCAATACAGTTCTCCAACTCTATCTTCCGCAGCTCAATTTCCAGCAAGAAATCTGCACGTTCCTTCTGCATCTTTCCCAACCACTCAGAACGCTCATTGACCATCTTACTCATGAAGTCCTCCCGCTCACTGACAAGTAATTCAACGTCACGTTTGTGCTGCTCTCGCATTTCATCCTTTTCTTGCCTTAGGTTATCATGCTCGTCCTTGATAAACTTGGAAAATGCCAACCTCTCCTGTACCACACGCTCTGCTTCCTTCCGCAGCTCCTCTCTTTTTTCATCAATTAATTCCCACTCCAACTCGAACTTTGCCTTCTCTACAGCCAATTTATCGGTCTCAGCCATCAGCTCTAGCTTTTGAGAGCGGACTAAATCTATCTCTTCTTTAAGTTTCATCTCTAAATCTGAAAGTTCACTCGTCTCAGTCTTTAAAACCTCAAACCTCTCCTTGGCACAATCAAATTGTTTCCTTTTGTCTTCAAATGAATCCAGCGATCTCTGAAGCTCTCCCTTCATTTTAATAATTTCTTCTTTTTCTCTTTGAAAAATATCATTATTCAGCTGCAACTCCTTCTCAGCATCTCTTACAGTCTTTTCCTTCTCATCAAGAAGATTTGACATCTCTGCCAAATCTTTCTCCCTTCCCACCAATGCCCTCAACTGAACTTCCAAGTCATTCTCCCTTTCCTGCAGAAGGTCCTCTCGTTGATTAAGATCCACCTCCCTCAACTCCCAAGCCCGTCTCTTGGCTTCAATTTCATATTCAAATAGTTTCCGCTTCAAATCCAGCTCTGAATCAAATTTAGACTTCTTTGTTCTCAAATCAACTTCATGACTTGCAACAGCTTTCTTAATCTCATCCTGGAAAATCCATCCATAAAAAGATGGAGGATAAGAAAAAGTTGACAGATACTAAGTCACTAGAAGAACAAAATTTCACTGAAGAAATTAAAACCCATCCAGCCAAATGGATCCTAAGAAAAACAATCACAATGGACCTAAAATATATGTCATTTACATTTAATTCAAAATTAGAAAGAAAAGATTCAATTACTCACAGACTCCTTGCTCACGAGTTTTTCCTGCAAAACAAGTAGCTCTTGCTCTTTTTTGCTCAATAATCCTTCTCCTCTAGTTAAAGCCTGCAAACACTCAAAACAGATCCACATGACTGAAGATTTCAACAAACCAAACAATAAACATCGGGAGCAGTGGCGTAGCCAGGATTTAACGTCAGAGGGGGCGTAATTATTTTTTCTTTTACAAAATATTTCTTAATGAGTAATATTTTTATATTGGTTATCCCAAATTTGCAATCATATATGGTTATACAAAATTTCACATTTTAATAAATTTCAAGGGCCTTTTTCGTGGTTTCTCAAAAAAGAAAAACTGTTTCATGACTTTTTTTTTTGTTCTGTTTATTTTTATGAACACTATGAATCATATATTCATTGTTTTAAGTCTAATAAAACATTAACTTAAGAAAAGTTCATAAGTTCCATTATATTTATAAATGAAACAAAATATGTAGCAAAATAGAAATTAAAAATTGAACCATTTGGAAATATGGAATAAACACATTTTAGGAGTATTTGTAGTTAAGAAAGAAAAGAACAAAATTAGAAAAATAGGCCAATAGGGTAAAAAACAATTAACAATTTAGATATTTTAAATGAATATATGGTAAATTAGAATAATATTATATATTTAAATAATAATTTTTTAAAATACATAAAAAATTGAATACAAAATTACAAAAGAAAATAAAAAATATATACATAATAGATTAAAAAAATCTAAATATATTTATTACTCTATAATAAATAGCTAAAATAAAATTTAATTATTATATAAAACAAAAAATAAATAAAATATAAAAAAAACTGAGTGCAGGCCCAGGCCCCCCTGAGCCTTGCTTGGCTCCGCCTCTGATTCAGAGAGACAAAAAACAAATTGGAACACCACTAACCTCCTCTCTATTATTGAGGGAAGCCTCGGTCACCTCCAGATTTAATTTCCCCTCATCTAGGGTTTTTCGATCCTTCTCAAAGCTTTCTTTTGCGTCTTCTAATTCTTTTTGGAGCTGATTCAGTTCCTGAGATCGACCAAATATATAATCCTCTCTTTGGTTGAGCAGAGTTTGCGCATCAAGTAATCTATCCTGTTCTTGCTGCAGGGATTTCTGTCTTTCACATAAAGAATGTCTCTCAAGGCTTATCTCTTTCTCTTTTGAATCACAACTGCAATATCAACAGAACAATAAAATCAAAAAATCTCTAAACAGCTAAACATCATTGGGGAAGGTTTTAGCCAACTTGTGGTACGTGTATGTAAGAAATACATAGAAATACTCACATGAGGGATTTAGGTTAAGGGATGAGTGGAAACAGTGCATTTAATGGTAGGCTGTTCAAATTAATAATACTCACTTGTCCCTTATTCAAGAATGAGAACTTCTCTGGAAATACATTATTGGGGACTGTTGAGAAGACAGCCAATGACAAGGAAATTTGGAAGAGACCATAAAACCGAGAAAAGGTAACCAGTATTTAAAAAATAAGAGGACCACATACTCTGTCTTAAAAGATTGAACGTTCCTCCTTAGATCATCTTCACGGGCTTCAACTTCTTGCATCTTTCTTTCAGCAACATGGTGAAAACGACAAGCTTCTGATTGAAGAGATTCTAATGCATGCAACTTTGCCTCAGCCTCTGTGAATTTCCTCTGAGCTTCCTCCACCATATTCCATGCTTCAGCCAATTTACTATCCGCTGCAACTTTCATTTCAGCAGATTCTGCACGCATCTCATGCATCGCCTTCTCAATCTACATATCCAAACAACATTTTGTTATGATGACATATGAAGAAAGGACTACAAAGAGTCTAAACTGAAAGCTTACACTGGCTATACACTCTTCTTTGACGCCTACTGCCTTCTTCAGGCACTCCTCTCGTTTCCTTGCATCAGCCAAAGCAGATGAATGTGCAGCTTGATCACGCTTATGCAGAAGGTCAGCTGTCTTGACAGATGCTTTAAATTGTTCATACTTGGAAACCAACTCCTTTCTTTCCAATATGAGAAGGCCCATGTGGTGTTGGTGGTCAAAAATCTAAATGAAGCCAAAATGGTCCGTGAAACAATAAAAGGAAAAATTTTCTACTAAAAACGTCATGAGAAAAATATGAAGTATACACAATGAATCACTTTAAAATATGAGAAATAACCTAACCCCTCTAAAACTAACACTAGAGCAAAAAATAACTATTCAGTAGCACAGGTACTAGAGATCCAAACTAAATCATTTAGTAGCAAGGGACCAATAGAAGGAGGGGAAACTTCAAATACAGAATAAATTATGCAAAGGAACCAAAGATGAAACAAAGTACACAAATGGTGATAGTAAGATCGATTAACATTGTCTTCAAACAAATGTTGAATCCATATTTTCCAAGAAACAAAGATTTTCTCAATTCATTATAATGGTTGTTTATAACAAAGGTAGAAGGATATAACTGAATAAAAATGGAAGGTATGCACTAATGCCATTTCTTATTTGGGATTAAACTGAGCTGATTTCTTATTCGGGATCAATCAAAACCCATACATACCTACCCTTGCGAGCACATTCACTCGTACCATTTATTGTTGGAGATCAATCAAAACTCATTATAAAGGATTACAGTTTTGTTACTCTTCCATTTATTTAGCTCAGAGCACAAACCACCAATTAAAACACTTTGCTTTGGCAGATAATCAAAGCAAACAGAAAGAATAACAGTCATTCACCCATATTTTGTTTCCCATCCATAATGTAGTAGAAAATTCTTCTACACCTACTTAGGCATATTTAAAATTCCGAATTTTGAATTCAATTATTTTCCAAATGCTACATCCAACCAAAAAACAAAATGCCTCCCCAAATTATATCAGAATAGAAAACCCCAACAAAAGATTCCAGAATTTTGAATTCAATTATTTTCCAAATGCTACATCCAACAAAAAAATGCCTTCCACAAATCATATCAGAATATGAAAACCCCAACTTCCATAAAAGAAAAACAGACTACTGGAAATACCCAATAGCAAAAGAAACAAGAACAGGGAAAATTTGATTCAAAATTCAAAATCACAAAAGGAGAAAAGAAACCACCTCAGCTTCTAGCTTAGCAATATAGGCAATGAGAGCAGCCTTGTCCCTCCGTTTAATCGATTCCTCATCAAAGCCAGCCTCCTTAAGACGCTTCCAGATGGCTTCATCACTGACAGGGCTCTGCAAAATCCTAGAGCCCGGTGTTATGGACAGTGCTCTCCCAGAACCTGGAGTCCTCGCGTACAGCTCAGACTGTGGACACGACATTATGACGTCGGATCAGCCCCACGACGAAACCCTAGATTCTCCGTCGCCTTTTCTTCTTTCGTTACCTTACCAATTTGCTCTTTCGTTAACTCTAAATCCCTCTCCGTCACGCTTTTTTCAGGTTCTTGGTCTCTCTGAGATGAGACAGTGAGAGCCCCCGAATTTTGTACTGTGCGTTGAAAGCTCTTTACTATTTGGACTGAGTTGGGCGAGGTTTTGTGTTGGTACGGTTAAGCGGCGTCGTTTTGTGGGTTTTGGTAAAGTGAAACAGGGTCTTTTAAGCAATTAAGCCGCTTTTTAATTTTGAGTTTAGCGGCACAAAAAGTATAATTGAAAATTTATTTGCGACTGTGACAGAAAGAGCGGAGGATCCCACTCCCACGGACACGCACACACTCGTCTAAAGGAAGCTACCGGAGTCAACCACCCACGTCATCAACATAGCAAAACGTTTTTTTATTCATTTTTGTTTATCGGCAGCATGGTTAATTTACTAATTTAGCCTATAAATAAATTTGTAGGCATTTCCAATCAAATCTTTATTGTAGTCAATTTCTTCAGTAAAATATTATTAAAAATATCCCCAGAAGCCCTGTGATCTTTTTGCTCTTTACACCCACTTATCTTTATCATCTTAAAATATTATGTGCCCCTCTTCATAAGAATTGATAATTTCATAAGGATTAAGGTTTAATTTTATTGGTTATCTTTTAATTTTATTTCATTTTATTTTAGGTTGTTGTAGTTATACTGTGCTTATAAAACAGAGGCACACAATATTTTAAGATGATAAGATACAGGGGCACATAATATTTTAAGATGATAAGATAAGTGGGTGTAAAGTGCAAAAACATCATAAGGCTTTTGGTATTATGGCCAATGACAGAGGGCTGGTTATGGCCAATGACAATTAAATTAAATTATAAAGGATTGGTAAATTAATTGAAAAATGAAATATAATTATTAAATAAAATGAAGATAATAAAATAAAGAACATAGAATATTGTATAACATAATTAATAAAAAAACTTATATTTTCAACATTTATGATTCTTAACTCAATTTATTTATCTAAATAATTAATTTTTGTTTTAGAATTATTTGATGGCACTCATTATATTATTAATTTGTTGATTTTTATCCTAAAAAAAATCCGCCTAACTACCAAGGCTCAAGGCCCTATCGATCGCCTTGGTACAACCTAGCGTCGTTTTGAACATTGGTTATTTCAAGTTCCATAAACTTAATCTTCCCCATTGGAACAATGGGGGAAACAACTTTAGCTCTATTCACTTTGGTACTGCTAGGCATTAAGAGGAAAGTTTTGATGTCATCCTAAATGACGACTCAAGCTTTGGAACCCCGTGTCATGATGCCACTCATCTTGAGATCAAGGATCATATCCTTTGTTTCTCACAATGGTGATAACATCGACATTTTTCATTGGTGTGCCAGCTTCACTGTAATGACCCGGAAATTCAAAAAAGGAAAATTTGGAAATTTTGGGGAAAATGACGATTTTGCCCCTGGACTTGGACGGACGGTTGACTTTTTATTCGAGCGGTCAAACAGACTTTGACCGATGACCGTGACGTAGCTCGGGACGTCACGAGTTCATAGACAGGAGGCATGTGTCAATCGGAGTCTGAACGAGAAAGTTATGGGTCTAGAATGAAGAGGGGCATTTCAGTAATTTGTTACGATAAGGGTAAAACGGTAATTGTCTTTAACGGGTAAATTTAAGCGATAAATTATGTTTTAATTTGGCTGAATCAGTTTATTTGAATTAAGATTAATCCCTAAGTGACATGTGTCACTTGCTCATGCTCATTAGTGGCATTTTGAATGCCTTATACGGACAAAAATCACCTCCACAATCCTTGCTTAAATTCTAATAATTCTAACACTGATTGATTAAGGGATGACCGTGGAAATACTGGGAGATTAGAGGAAACAATTGAGTGAAAAACAGAAGGAAATTAGGAGAGAAAAACGGGGAGAATACTGTGAACCCGAGAGGTAAAAACCCGAAAATACCAACCATAAACACAAACCTTGAATTCGATCTTTCAGACGTTAAAGAGTGAAATTGACAATGGAGTGAGCTTTCTGGGACTGAGACGAGTCGAACCATATCAAAACAGAAGCCAATTGACTGGGAAATCAATGAGAACGGACCCTGCGACTCCTATGGAATTTGGAGCTTGAGTTCGATAACCTGGAGGTAGTAATCCTTGAAATTGATTTCAATTTCGTGTTTAGAATAACTGTTATATGCTTCGGGTGTAAACAATTGAAGAACACAGGTTGAGTTTGAGTGGAACCCGAGTTAGAACCCGTCGGGTTTCGAAGTTGAGTCGTGGGTTTTAGGACATGTTTTCACTAAATTGAGGTCACAGATCGGTTAGAAATATGGAATAGATGAGAATAAATGAAAGAACTGAAGTAATTGGGTTCAAATTGATCGATAAAGAACCGGGTTGCACCGCGGGTTGCAGACCCGAATACCAGTAAGACGGGTAAGGAAGGGGACTATTCATGTTACTGTAGCACGGCGCGTGGACTCACACGCAGCCGCTTGCGGCGGCGCGTGAGGGCGCGTGACACGTTTTCTGAGGAAAGTTTCAACAGGTGTTTTACTCCTTGTAATGTAACGGACATTTTAAAATTGGTTTCAAGTCAATCGGACACCGTCTCGATAATGTTTCGAGGGTCTGAAGGTTTAAGTTACGTATTAAATTAATATTAAATTCCCGGAAAATTATGGGAAAATTAGATGATGTAAATTGACTTGTTAGTAACCTTGAATAATGATTGTGAATAGGATTCGAGATTTCAAGCAAGTGTCGGAAATTACGGAAACGCGTGCAACGCGGGAAACGAGCAGTTGGACGGTGTGTGAGTGGACTTTTGTTTTCTACCCTGAATGCATGCATATATGTTCTAAATGCTTTATAATATGACTGGAAATGATTTGGTATGATTGATACTTCGATATGATGATTTCTGGATTTTAGGGAATATTATATTATTTTAATTGGTGCTTCGGGCACGTTTTTCGAGAAAATGTGAAATGACTGTTTTGGGCGAAGGCCCAGGATTTATGACTGGTTTTGGCTTGGATTCTGAGTGGGGAAATTGATTTAATGGATTTGTGATGTTTTCGGATATGATTTTACGGATTTGCGTGTATTGAATTATTTAATGATTTTACGGATTGACGAGAAATGAGATTTGGGCATGAGTCCCCGTGATAATGGTTTTGACATGGTTTTGATACTTGATTTAAAATAATGCTTTTGATTGTGGATTGATGTTTGATGACTCCAGATGTGTAATTCCTAGAGGGACTCCAGATGCGTAATTCCTGGAGGGACCGGGATGTGTAATTCCCGGTGAGGCTGGATGTGTAATTCCCAGCATTGGATGACGACTCTGGATGTGTAATTCCCAGAGGATCCTCGGATGTGTAATTCCCGAGTTATATGCTTTCTTATATGGTGAACTGGTTTTATAAAGTGATTTAAATGATTCGAATGTTTTCACATGTTGGGCTTAAGAGCCGGATTTGTTGTTATTCATGTGTTTTATCCTATGCATGCATGATTTGTAAAACTGGAGGGTAACGGATATCTTTTCAAATGTGTTTTAACGAATATATTTTTGTCCACTCACACCTTTGTTTTTAATGACCCTCCAGACCGTGGCACGATACTCGGGGCGGATCACGAGGCGGGGGCATGAGCAGAAATCAGTGCAGTTATCCCTGGTCTAACAAGTGTTGAAGGGTACTTTTGAGATTTTAGTGGACTTGTCAGACGGGAGCAGGACCGGGCACGGTTATCGAGGTCCAGTTAGGACGGGTCCTGTCATTCACCCCCATAGTTGGAACTCCTAAATTCTCATCCTTCAACTTTCCAGGCACTCTGGAAACATGTGCAATAGCCTCCAACTACATGGAGATCTTTCTGGCACCTTCTGCTGAAAAAATTGAAGGCTTGCACGTGCTAATCACCCTTACTGAGTTAAGACAATGCAGTGCTACATCATATGCTTCACACAAGGCATGCCCAATCCTCCATTATTTAGTTCCACCTTGATACCAACCTTTTCAAACTCAAAAGTGCCTCAAGATCAAGTTTCACGCATGTTTGAAGCACAAGAATCACACTGACGTTAGACTTGCAATGCTAACATCAGTTGAAAAATCTTCTTTACATAGCAGCCTCAAACCATATCCCAACCATCCATCTTGATGTTGGTTCTTGATATCTATCTTGATATTGGATGCTCTTGTCATCCATCTTAAAGTTGGATGCTCTTATCATCCATCTTAAAGTTGGATGCTCCTGTCATCCATCTTGATGTTGGCTGCCCCTGCCATCCATATTGATGCCAGCTCCTGCCATTCATCTTGATGTCAACTTCTACTATCCATCTTCATGCCGGCTCCTATCATCCATCTTGATGTTGGTTCCACTACTTCTTAAAATCAACATATCTCATAAAGTGAATTTTTCAAGACTTCAATGGAAGTATATCCTCATGCATCTTAAAATAACCGTCTCAGAAAATATAGCACATCGCCACTTGAATTATCATGATCGGACTCCTATAGCTCCTAGAATCGTTGAAAAAAGAAAAAACTAAAAAATAAGAAATTATTTATTAATTTTTGAAATACATATAATAATATATATACATATATATATATAAAGGGAATGTACATTGTGACAAATAAAAGGCAAAAAAAAATGAGACACTAACACATCAGGTTATAGGGAGGAGCAGCTGCCAAGTCGTGTGACTTGTAGCCGCCAGCCAATGTGCACCTCATGCAGAAGATCTGGTGTCAAGCTGCTTGTGGAACCCAAAATCACTTAAAACTTGTGGAGCTGCCACGTGGCCCATAATTCCCAAAATGGCCAAATTGCCCCTGGTAATATCGCTAATCATTTGAAAACACCCACACATTAAATAATCTATTTACCAGCTAAATACGTTATTTAATCGGGTTAAAATCTCCGTAATATTAATATTCTCCCCGAAAGTTAATTGTCATTATTCTTAATAACGAACAATTAATATTATTATTAAAACACAATAATTATCATTATTGTCATAATGAGCTATTATTATAATTATTAAATAATATATTTAATAAATTGTAACGACCCGTCCTGAATTCCGGGATTAGTTTAGTGACTAATCTTGATTAGTGAAGTTGAACGGTGGTTAGTAGGGCGGAATCGGACAAAATGTGCAAAATGACTGTTTTGCCCCTGGTCGTGGGCAAAATGTTGACTTTTTGATCGGGCGGTCAAACGGACTTTGACCGATGACCGTGACGTAGTTCGGGACGTCACGAGTTCATAGACAGGTGGCACGTTCGATTCCGACATTCGTAGAGGAAGTATTGGTGTTCGGAAGTTGAGGGGTATTTTGGTAATTTGGCATGTTTGGGGCCAAATGTTGACTTTTTGACCGGGAGGTCCGATGGGCGAGGGCCAAGGACCGTTACGTAGGTATCGTCGATACGAATCCAACGACAGGCGGCATGCCGAAATCGGAGATTCGACGACAACGTTATGGTCAAGGACACGAACTAACGAACCGAGGCTCGGATTAAAATAATAATATAATAATGAATAGTGACCGTTGACTGTGCACATCTGGATGAGTGACAAGTGTCACCCATCCCTTGTTTCCAGCTCCTTGTTTCCCTCCAAACATCATCATTACTACATCATCATCATCTAATCCACCATTTCCCCTAATTTTCTCCTCATTGTTCCTAAACCGTGCACAAAATGTGGGATTCGGATTAGGGAGAATTGGCTCCCTCTCTCTGCCGTTCCTGAGAGAAAAATGAGAGACTAAGATGAGGGAATTAACGGGAAAACACGAGGGGTTGTGAGAGTGTTGAATTTTGGATTTTGGATTTCGGGAAAATTAGAGGGAAAATTCGAATTGAAGGAATTGAGCCGTGAGGATCAAATTGGAGATTACCTTCAGCTTCCTGGGAGTGCCACGATCATAATTGTCGAAGAAACGAGATAAATTGGTGCTGTTTTGGCTCTGATCACACTTGGTGACAGAGGAGGAAAATCGAGTTTGAGTCGTGGAGTTGGAGGCTTCGATGGACGGAATTGAGGTGGGGAAACTGCTTCGCATGATCCCACGATGCTTCTGGGTTCGTCAATTGAAAGAAAACGGTTGTGGTTGACAGAACTCCATTGTTGAACAGTGACGGTGCTCGAGCTTGAGTCGTGAAGTTTGAGCGATGGATTGATGCAATTGATGTGGGGGAATTGTTCCTCATGGTCCATTGATGCTTCTGGATGCATCAATTGGATGAAACCTGCAGCAATTGAGGGAATTCCATGAACGCACAGTAACCTGGGTGTTCTTCGTGTTCATCGTGGAATCGATGGAATTTGGGTAAGTTATCGTGTAATTGATGTTACAGACCTGTAATTGAACTAAGAACGAAACTAACTGAATGATTAATTGAAGGAATTAAGGTTGAATTGATGGACCTTGAACCGGGTTGTGTCGCGGGTGAATTGGACCCGTTTACCAGACAAACGGGTTGGGCTGGTGACACTGTAGCAGGCGCGTGAGTTTCACGCGCAGCCACTCACGGCGGCGCGTGACGGCGCGTGGGCATGAATCTCGAGGTGAGGTCAACATGACTTCTGTCCTATTTAATGTAACAGACATTTTGGAATTGGTTTCGTGTCGATCGGACACCGTCTCGATATTGTTCGGGATATCCGAAGGTTTTAAATTAAGTTTAAAAATAAGTAAAAATTCGGGAAAATTACGGGACTTTGATAGGATGTTAATGATGAGGTTAGTGACCCTCTAATGTGATTTGGACAGGATTGGGAGTCCCGGTGATGGTGGTGAGGCCCGGGAGGGCCGGTGGCACGCGTATCAAGGCATACCGTTAAAACGGTCTGTGAGTGGACTTTGGTTTTATAAATCCTATGCATGCTTAAATGTGATATATGGTTTATCTACATGATTTCTATGATGGTATTTGTGAGTATTGATTTTGGGTATGTTGCACGTATCTCGAGGTGTTTTCCGTATTTCACGTATATCGGGATTAACGGTTTATTTGTGGTTTTGCGTGCTTGTGTTGAATAAATAATATGATAAAACGGTTTTTATATTGGAAAGATGAATTCGGGCTTGAGGCCCACTTGTTTTGGAAATCTCGGACTTGGAGTCCATTTGAGTACGTAATCGGGCTGCGGGCCCAGTTGGTTTATAAGTCGGGCTGCGGGCCCAGTTGGTTTATAAGTCGGGCTGCGGGCCCAGTTGGTTTATAAATCGGGTCGTGGGCCCAGTGGTTCATAAAGTCGGGCATGAGGCCCAGTTGGATTAAAATTGTGATTTCGGGTCAGGGACCCTATATTTAATAAATGTGATTTCGGGTCAGGGACCCTAAATGGAAATGTGTTGTTTTATGGAAAATTCGGACAGGGCCCATTGTGATGTTGTGAAATGAATTAATAAAAACTGTTTTCCATATACCATCTTGATACAAGGATATATGATGGTCTCCTCCAGATGTCTGGGACACTGGGGAAGTCACGGTGCATTGCCTGTGAAGGGTCACCATACGGAGCAGCTGGACCGTATGATGACTCAGGAGCAGGATTGCTATGATTGACGTCTGGGACGTCAGACATCAGGGATGTCAGATTTATGGACCCGGAGAGACCCCGGGCAGCACGCGTAGCTTATGAAACCGTGAGACATGACGTCAGGGACGTCTAGCATCAGGGATGCTGGTGATGGTAATGGTAAAATACGAATTAATGAAATGGCTTTCCGGGTGGATTTATGATTGTGTGATTTTAATGAATTGATGTTCATTTATGGTCGTGGGTGGTGACCCACATGGTTGTTTATGTATAGTTATGGTATTTCACAGTTTTGGGCTGAGTTCCCACACTTGGTTTTTGGTTGACGGTTTTGGGCTAAGGCCCTAATGGCTCGGTTGAGCAAACGTTTTGGTTACTGGTTTTCGTGGCATGCATATGTTTTTATTGGAGGGCATAAATGTCTTATAAATGTATTTGATGAACTTACTGGTTTCTGTCCACTCACAGCTTTTGGTTTTAATGCCCTTCAGGTTGATCACGGATGCGATTGCAGCAGAGACGGGGACATTGCACACCTCCTCCATCGATCCTTGCGCACTCTGGATGCCCTGTTTGGGCAGTGGCTCTTGGTCATCCTTTGTCTGACACCCCTTGTTGGACGGGAGCAGGGCACATTCCATGGTAATCCCGGGGGGATTGGGATGGGTCCTGTCAACTTGGTATCAGAGCACGGTTGCTCTTGTTGTGCGCGCAGGTCGAGGGTGTGATGTCTCTTTGGGCTGCAATTCGTTATCAACCTGATAGATAGTTTTTGGGTTTGGATAGTGGATGGAGTGTGATTGGCCCGATACGCCGTGCGTTAATGTGATTCGACCCAGGTGGGGTTGACTGTGATGAACTGGTATTGTGGGGCCGTCGGTTCGGTCATGTGATATTGGATTGTTGTGCTGCTAGGTGCAGCGAGGTTCGGGGAACCTCATGTGAGTAATGGTTTAAAATGTGAACCCTTGTGGTGGTTTCTAGTGTGAGGGATGTTGGTTCATCGGAGTTGGCCGATGACCTAGTGGTGGAACCCACATTGAGTTCATGGTAGGATTGGATTTGACGTCTATTCGATGTCAGGACCGCGGGGTCGGTCAGGTTGTGGATTTTATATTACGGAAAGCTGTTTGATTCGGTTGAACCGTAGGGTGTGATCGTGGAACTCTAGTATTAAAAAGGTAAACCTTAATTGCGACTAGTGGATGAGAACTTGTGCTGCGACGAGCGGCTGAGGTCATGGATGACCATGGGGATGGCTCTGGTGAGTCTAGGCAGAACTATGGGATTCGATTTACGGATACGGTTCTGAGATAAATTATGGAATCCCGTGTTGGATCGGGTATTAGTGTGAGGTATGGATGCGGATCTCGATAGCAAGGATAGTTAGTCGGAAGTCATATGGAGATGACTGGCTATCGAGGGTAATCAGTGTGGTCATAATACTTGGGGATCAGGGGACGTTCGGGGAACGTTCATTTTCCTGATGTGGATTGTCAGAATAGTGGTACCCATAGTTGTGAGGTACGGGATCGTCGTTCGGTATGAACGGAGATCCAGGGTTGTCATATTTGCACACGGTGTGCAGTATGGATGTTTGCGGGTTGGTACTTTTGTGCTGATGCTAGTATGGATGCCTGTGTGCTGATACTAGTGTTGTTGATAGTGTGTTGGTGCTGGTACTAGCGCTGGTGCTAGTGTCGGTGATGGTGTTGACGATGAGCCACAAGTTGGGGTGTGACTCCGTCATGATGAACATATGTTCGGTCTTCGAGATTCGGTAGTGGTTGAGTGATGGACTGGATGAGATCCAGTTAAGATTGTGATGTGTTGGGATAAGTCCCAATGGTGGTGAGATAACCAGTAAGGAGTGGATTAAAAAGGTATAATTGGAACTTGGGAAACCGAGTGTTGAACCTGTAAAGGTTGGGATGTACGAACGGGACAATAACGGATTGATTGTGGACACGGGGTTGTCCAAGTGAATTGAGGAGGTAGGAAGTCTAGTAGTTAGACTTGACGTTTTGTTGGGAGCGTGTCTGTTTCCAACATGGTTGGAACCTTAGTGTCGAGGAGAGTTGTAATTGGGGAACGAGAGTGGTGTTCGTTTTTAGTGATTGGTATTCCGAAGTCATTGGGGTTGACTTCTTGTTTTCTGCCCTGGCAGACGTTGAGTGTAGTTACCAGTACGTTGAGCGTGTATTGGTTGGTGGGCCCATGTGTGTTGTGAGGTCATTAGGAGGAGCTACGTATTTGAAATTAGGTAAACGAGATTTTTCATTTTCTGCTTGGTGGCAGACGATGTGGTGTCACATGACGTGGTGAGTACAGTGAGTTTTGTTGCATCCACGTAGGATGAGTATTGGCGTCATCATGTTTGGATCATCCTTGGTTTTTCCTAGGTGGAATGACAAGGATCGATACGAACTTGGGTGTGTGAGTCGTAAATGATGGGATTGAACTTCTTTTCGAAGTGGAGCCCGTATGGTATCTTACTCGAGTGAGTAGGTTTCCGACTGGTCGGATTTTGTCAACCTTAGACGTGTGGAGGTTGGATTGGCTTCCCTATGCAGTCAATCAAGTGTATTGAACGGGTAACCGATAGGTTCGGTTTTGGTGTGTCTTGGTAAATGTGAACGAGATTTCGGGATTTGGAATCGAATTTCTGGGTGACGATTCAGGATTCGATTTTGGAACTTGGAAGTATATTTCTGGATTTGGGTACGGAATGATTATTCCAAATGCTAGCTTACGGAATAATGATTTCGGATTCGGATTTGGATATGAATTAAAAATTTGATGTCTGGGCTTGGATCCGGGATTTCTTACGAAATTGCGGATTCAGATTCAGAATTGGAACTAGATGATGGGTGGAGCTTCGATTTGTCTCATGCTGGATTGGGCAAACGTACTCCATTATTGGAATGCGTTCGGCTATGACCTAGGTGGTTGTAGTCTGGTTATTAGGTAGAGGTGTGTACTTCGTACATGGTTCGAGGTAAAATACCTTGTAGACTTGTGATGTCTAGTTACGGTATACGGGATATACCCGAGGTGTGTCGGTGAGCGTGTTGGTAGTCGGATTGGTTCTGATACCATGGGATTGGTTGTGGACCGGACATTACTATGCAATGGGTCATGGTAATTCCGATGTGTTTAATTACACACAGGTCGTGTGAAATGTCGATAAGGGTATTGGTGAGTCGAGTACGTTGGTGGCATGTGTAGCCACGAGTGAGTCTAGTGTCAGTTTTCGACTGACAACAACTGTGTGGTGACAGTTTGTCAGGATGTGTCAACCTAGATTGTTGAGTGGGGTCAGCTGACTCCTAGTGGGAGTGGGAAAGGAACCGTCGAGTTGTTGCGTCAACGAGAGGGTTGATTTGACAAGTGGTGTCAAATTCGAAACAAGTAGTTTCAGTCATTCGACGGGGTCGAATGTAGTCGTTGAGTTTTGAGTACTAGTGGTACTTTTGGGTGCAGACAAGTTTTGTCTGATTAGTTGGTGTACAGGTGTACACGTGTCGCGTGGTCGATTCCACTTTCCACGGGGTATTTGTGGAATCAGGATAGTCGAGTTTCGAGAGCGAAACTAATTAAGGAGGGAAGTACGTCTGAGTTTAGATCGGTTGGAATTTCGAGGACGAAATTTATTAAGGAGGGAAGATTGTAACGACCCGTCCCGAATTCCGGGATTAGTTTAGTGACTAATCTTGATTAGTGAAGTTGAACGGTGGTTAGTAGGGCGGAATCGGACAAAATGTGCAAAATGACCGTTTTGCCCCTGGTCGTGGGCAAAATGTTGACTTTTTGATCGGGCGGTCAAACGGACTTTGACCGATGACCGTGACGTAGTTCGGGACGTCACGAGTTCATAGACAGGTGGCACGTTCGATTCTGACATTCGTAGAGGAAGTATTGGTGTTCGGAAGTTGAGGGGTATTTTGGTAATTTGGCATGTTTGGGGCCAAATGTTGACTTTTTGACCGGGAGGTCCGATGGGCGAGGGCCAAGGACCGTTACGTAGGTATCGTCGATACGAATCCAACGACAGGCGGCATGCCGAAATCGGAGATTCGACGACAACGTTATGGTCAAGGACACGAACTAACGAACCGAGGCTCGGATTAAAATAATAATATAATAATGAATAGTGACCGTTGACTGTGCACATCCGGATGAGTGACAAGTGTCACCCATCCCTTGTTTCCAGCTCCTTGTTTCCCTCCAAACATCATCATTACTACATCATCATCATCTAATCCACCATTTCCCCTAATTTTCTCCTCTTTGTTCCTAAACCGTGCACAAAATGTGGGATTCGGATTAGGGAGAATTGGCTCCCTCTCTCTGCCGTTCCTGAGAGAAAAATGAGAGACTAAGATGAGGGAATTAACGGGAAAACACGAGGGGTTGTGAGAGTGTTGAATTTTGGATTTTGGATTTCGGGAAAATTAGAGGGAAAATTCGAATTGAAGGAATTGAGCCGTGAGGATCAAATTGGAGATTACCTTCAGCTTCCTGGGAGTGCCACGATCATAATTGTCGAAGAAACGAGATGAATTGGTGATGTTTTGGCTCTGATCACACTTGGTGACAGAGGAGGAAAATCGAGTTTGAGTCGTGGAGTTGGAGGCTTCGATGGACGGAATTGAGGTGGGGAAACTGCTTCGCATGATCCCACGATGCTTCTGGGTTCGTCAATTGAAAGAAAACGGCTGTGGTTGACAGAACTCCATTGTTGAACAGTGACGGTGCTCGAGCTTGAGTCGTGAAGTTTGAGAGATGGATTGATGCAATTGATGTGGGGGAATTGTTCCTCATGGTCCATTGATGCTTCTGGATGCATCAATTGGATGAAACCTGCAGCAATTGAGGGAATTCCATGAACGCACAGTAACCTGGGTGTTCTTCGTGTTCATCGTGGAATCGATGGAATTTGGGTAAGTTATCGTGTAATTGATGTTACAGACCTGTAATTGAACTAAGAACGAAACTAACTGAATGATTAATTGAAGGAATTAAGGCTGAATTGATGGACCTTGAACCGGGTTGTGTCGCGGGTGAATTGGACCCGTTTACCAGACAAACGGGTTGGGCTGGTGACACTGTAGCAGGCGCGTGAGTTTCACGCGCAGCCACTCACGGCGGCGCGTGACGGCGCGTGGGCACGAATCTCGAGGTGAGGTCAACATGACTTATGTCCTATTTAATGTAACGGACATTTTGGAATTGGTTTCGTGTCGATCGGACACCGTCTCGATATTGTTCGGGATATCCGAAGATTTTAAATTAAGTTTAAAAATAAGTAAAAATTCGGGAAAATTATGGGACTTTGATAGGATGTTAATGATGAGGTTAGTGACCCTCTAATGTGATTTGGACAGGATTGGGAGTCCCGGTGATGGTGGTGAGGCCCGGGAGGGCCGGTGGCACGCGTATCGAGGCATACCGTTAAAACAGTCTGTGAGTGGACTTTGGTTTTATAAATCCTATGCATGCTTAAATGTGATATATGGTTTATCTACATGATTTCTATGATGGTATTTGTGAGTATTGATTTTGGGTATGTTGCACGTATCTCGAGGTGTTTTCCGTATTTCATGTATATCGGGATTAACGGTTTATTTGTGGTTTTGCGTGCTTGTGTTGAATAAATAATATGATAAAACGGTTTTTATATTGGAAAGATGAATTCGGGCTTGAGGCCCACTTGTTTTGGAAATCTCGGACTTGGAGTCCATTTGAGTACGTAATCGGGCTGCGGGCCCAGTTGGTTTATAAGTCGGGCTGCGGGCCCAGTTGGTTTATAAGTCGGGCTGTGGGCCCAATTGGTTTATAAATCGGGTCGTGGGCCCAGTGGTTCATAAAGACGGGCATGAGGCCCAGTTGGATTAAAATTGTGATTTCGGGTCAGGGACCCTATATTTAATAAATGTGATTTCGGGTCAGGGACCCTAAATGGAAATGTGTTGTTTTATGGAAAATTCGGGCAGGGCCCATTGTGATGTTGTGAAATGAATTAATAAAAACTGTTTTCCATATACCATCTTGATACAAGGATATATGATGTCCTCCAGATGTCTGGGACACTGGGGAAGTCACGGTGCTTTGCCTGTGAAGGGTCACCATACGGAGCAGCCGGACCGTATGATGACTCAGGAGCAGGATTGCTATGATTGACGTCTGGGACGTCAGACATCAGGGATGTCAGATTTATGGACCCGGAGAGACCCCGGGCAGCACGCGTAGCTTATGAAACCGTGAGACATGACGTCAGGGACGTCTAGCATCAGGGATGCTGGTGATGGTAATGGTAAAATACGAATTAATGAAATGGCTTTCTGGGTGGATTTATGATTGTGTGATTTTAATGAATTGATGTTCATTTATGGTCGTGGGTGGTGACCCACATGGTTGTTTATGTATAGTTATGGTATTTCACAGTTTTGGGCTGAGTTCCCACACTTGGTTTTTGGTTGACGGTTTTGGGCTAAGGCCCTAATGGCTCGGTTGAGCAAACGTTTTGGTTACTGGTTTTCGTGGCATGCATATGTTTTTATTGGAGGGCATAAATGTCTTATAAATGTATTTGATGAACTTACTGGTTTCTGTCCACTCACAGCTTTTGGTTTTAATGCCCTTCAGGTTGATCACGGATGCGATTGCAGCAGAGACGGGGACATTGCACACCTCCTCCATCGATCCTTGCGCACTCTGGATGCCCTGTTTGGGCAGTGGCTCTTGGTCATCCTTTGTCTGACACCCCTTGTTGGACGGGAGCAGGGCACATTCCATGGTAATCCCGGGGGGATTGGGATGGGTCCTGTCATAAATAATATATTATTTATTAATTAAAAATTCAACCGACCAATCAGAACACTCCGAGACTTCCAAGATTTTCCTATAAATGGCGAGACACATTTCATTTCCAAGGTACGTCGATTCTTCGTTTCGAAGTATATCCTTTTCCTCTCTCAAAGCTAACTTAGGCATCGGAGTGTTCTTGTCAGGACCCGTCCCAAATATCACCTCGATACTCGGGATGAACCCTGCTCCCGTCTGACAATCATACTTACAATACCAAAAAGAAACTTAATACAACTATAAGCATAACCATCAGACGAAGGAGTAAATATATACAACAGTAAGTCAGAGCATAGTTCTACAAAATGGGCACCAAAAGTCCTACAAGTCTAAGTCCGCAACGGAAGAACGTCGGAAGCCCTATGCCTCGATATCTGCCTCAACGTTCACCCCAGCGCTATCACCACGACCTGGAGGGAAAATTAAAAACAAAAGGTGTGAGTGGACCAAAAAGAATGAAAGTTTAAAACCGTTTTACCAACAATCAACGTAAGGAAATAAAATCCTTTATTCCCTCCGGTTAAAAACCAGGCATGCCAATGGAGTAATAGAAAAATCATAATATGAAAAACATCATAAGAAACAGAGACACTATAAATACCATAAGAAACAGATACACTATAAAACATCATAAGAAACCAAAGTATAACCCGATCAAACCTGCTGGACCTATCCGAGTCTTTAAACTCAACCAGGCCTCACATATCAATCCGAGTCTTTAAACTCCCGAGTCTTTAAACTCAATAGGCCTATGGGGGTAATATCATAATATCCGAGTCTTTAAACTCCCGAGTCTTTAAACTCAATCCGGGCCCGTCCCCCATCAATATCAATCCGGGTCTTTAAACCCATATCCAGATCCAGCAAATCCAATCCATATCCAGTGTAAAACCAGTTCAAAATCCATCGCCAAATCCGAATTCGAAATCCCCGGTTCGAAGCCCTTCCGGCGTTCAGAACCGACATTCCGAACCCAAATCCGGAAAATCCATTTCCATACTAAAAACCATAGGAAATCCCTAACCATGTTTCATAACCCATTTTCCATCATCAGAAAACAATTATAGGGTGAATTTCTCAAATATAGCATCAAAATCTGAAAACCGGCTTTTTCTCGAAAAACGTGTAAAACCCCGAAAATATCTCGAAAAACGTGCAAACATCTCAATCACGAATAACCATCATTTAAAACATAAAAACACACATAGAATCATAAAACAGTAAATTAAAACAGTTGGCATGCTCGGAAATAAAAAAGAGTCCACTCACAGTTTACGACACGTCACTCGCGCTCCGTGCGCTCCTCAACCGTCTCTGGTGTCTCCCGTCCTGTCAATAGATACCAAATAGGGTCACAATAACATCAAGGATACCTTCCCTATTTTCCCCAATTTTTCGGGAATTTAATAATATTTTAATCATAAACCCTAAACCGTACGGATTCCCGAACCATTCCGTAACACCGTCCGATTAACCCGAAAACTATACCATTGGACTCCTTAGGACATTTAGGACTAAACTCATGTTGGACGTTTAACCGGATTCCTTCCCACGCGCCCCCACGCGCCGCCCAAAGTGGCTGCGCGTGGGCCTCACGCGCCTGCTACAGTCACCTTCAACCTCGAGTCACCCGGTTCAACACAGTTGAACCGGCGTGACCGGTTCTCCGCCGTTCACCCACCGTTCTTCTCCATTTCAATCCCACTAGCTTCGTCCAGTTCCCTGCAATCAATCCCAGTCCTAAAATCCAGCAATCACGGCCTAGAACCCTTCGTCCTCAACCTCGAAAAAACTTGCCCGTGGCTCTGTTTTCCTTCCCGGCCGTCCACAGCTTCCCCCTTCACGGTGGTGATACCAGCACCACCCTAGGACCTTACTGAGTCCTACCCAACTCATAGAATCCGTCGATTCATCCCCGAAGTCCACGACTTCAAGTTTGAAATCACGGCCAAAACAGAGTATTGGATACTCGCCGTCGAACCACCAGCCACCGTGAACCTCCCGTCACGGCAACCACCACAGACGACGCCTAAGACCTCCCTGAACAACACCCTGACCTCCTAATCCCTCGACTCTAAGCCCATCATCACGACTTTGCAATTGAAAAAGCCACGAAAAACAGAGTAAACGGGCTTACCTTTCGATTCCGGCGCCGCCGTGAGAACCGTCAACCACCACCGTGCTCGTGGGACTCCCCTCAACCTCCTGCGTCTCCTACCGCCCTGGTTTGCCTCACCACACGACACAACATCCTCCACCGTCCACGATCTCCTCTGTTTTCCTCAAACGTTCGCCGCACCACCACCGTGCCGCCGTGCACGATTCCAATCCCAAAACACGATCAGCACCTCACCCACGTCTCTCTGTCACTCTCACCAGTCACTCCTCACTCTCCCTAGCCTCTAGATCGATCACCGCCTCACTCAACCTTCTCTCTGTTTTCTGTGTTTCAAACCCAACACGGTTTGATTTTTGTACAAGGTGTGGCCGTGCACACTTGAGAATGGCCTGGAACCATCCAGCCACTCCCACGTGTCCAACATCCATAGGCCAGCCCCAAATATCTGCCACTTGCCCTTATCTGATTGGGCTGAGGAAAAATGACCAAAATGCCCCTCCTGCACAAAATTACCATTTTGCCCTTAGACTTTCCAGACCCGTATCTTTTCCGTCCGACGTCCGATGACAGCGTGCCGCCTGTCGTTGAACTCAGGACGTCGAGACCTATCCAACGGTCCTCGGTCTACGTGAAAATCACACATCCTCCAAAAAGTCAACATTTTCCCTTTTAGCTCAAAATTACGGTAACGCCCCCAACCTTCCGTACATCATAACTTTTCCTCCGGTTGTCCGAATCGAACCTGCCGCCTGTCTTCGGACTCGTGACGTCCTAACCTACGTCACGGTCAAGGGCTAACACTCATCCAATCAATATTACAAAAAGTCAACTTTTCGTTTACTATTCACAGGGGCAAAATCGTCCTTTTTACAAAACTTCACAGAAATTACATTTTTACCCTTCCCGTAGGTACGGGTTGTTACAATCTACCCCCCTAAAAAGAATTTCGTCCCCGAAATTCAGTGAAATAAATAAGGGTACTGTTCTCGCATCAAGGCCTCGGGTTCCCAAGTAGCTTCTTCAACCTGATGATTTCGCCACAATACCTTCACTAAGGGAACCGTCTTCCTTCGCAACACTTTATCCTTCCGATCCAGGATTGCAACAGGTTGCTCTTCAAAACTCAAGTCTTCCCTCAGTTCCACTGGTTGTGCTTCTAAAACATGCGAATCATCTCGAATATATTTCCGAAGCATAGAAACATGAAAGACATTATGTACCTTTTCCAAATCTGCTGGTAAGGCCAATCGATAAGCTACAGGACCAATCCGCTCCAAAATCTCATACGGTCCAATGTAACGAGGACTCAACTTCCCTCGTCTGCCAAATCGTACAATTCCTTTCCAAGGAGATAGCTTCAGGAAAACCCAGTCTCCAACAGCAAACTCCAAATCCCTGATCCTACGGTCAGCGTAGCTCTTTTGGCGGTCCTGCGCTGCCTTCAATCGATCCCTAATCAATACCACTTTTTCCTGAGTAAGCTCCACCAGCTCAGAAGTAGTCAACCTCCTCTCACCAACCTCAGTCCAACACAATGGAGTCCGACACTGCCGCCCATACAAAGCCTCGTAAGGAGCCATCCCAATGCTCTCCTGAAAACTATTATTATAAGCGAACTCCATCAAAGGCAGGTGTGATTCCCAAGTACCCTGAAACTGAAGCACACAAGCTCGCATCATATCCTCGAGAATCTGAATAGTCCGCTCAGACTGCCCATCAGTCTGAGGATGAAAAGCAGTACTGAAGTGTAATTTAGTCCCAAAAGCTTCCTGTAAGCTCTGCCAAAATCGAGAAGTGAATCTCGGATCTCTATCAGATACTATCGACTCCGGAGTCCCATGCAATCGAATAATCTCATTAATAAACAACTGTGCAAACTGTTCCAACCTGAAGTTCTCCCGTACTGGTAAGAAATGAGCAGACTTCGTAAGTCGATCCACAACAACCCATACACCATCGTGTCCCTTCGGTGTTCTCGGAAGCTTGAACACAAAATCCATAGTCAAGTGATCCCATTTCCACTCGGGAATCGGCAAAGGTTGCATTGCTCCATAAGGTCTCTGCCGCTCGGCTTTTACCTGTTGACAAATCAAACATCTACTGACATACTCTGCAATTTCACGTTTCATCCCTGACCACCAGTAATGCTCTCGAAGTGTACGATACATCTTGGTCCCACCGGGATGCATCGCATATGCTGAACAGTGAGCCTCATCCAGTATCACCTTCTTCAAGACTTCATCCTCAGGAACACACAACCGTCCATTCTTAACCAAGGCTCCATCCTCACGGATCTCAAAATCCTGTCTTTCTCCAGCCTCGACCTCAATCCGAATGATGCCCAGAATAGGGTCCTCAAACTGAGCATCAATCACCTGATCAATCAAAACGGGTCGCACATGGAAACTCGCTAGGAGGGCTCCCTGATCATCCACAGTCAACTCTACTCCCAACTTACGGAGTTCAACCAACAAAGGTAACCGTACTGTCCTCAAATGCGACAAAGAACCAGCTGACTTTCTGCTCAGAGCATCGGCTACCACATTAGCCTTCCCTGGATGATACTCAATAGTACAGTCGTAGTCCTTCAGTAACTCCAACCAACGGCGCTGTCTGAGGTTCAATTCCTTTTGAGTGAACAAATACTTCAAACTCTTGTGGTCCGTAAAAATTCTGCACTTCTCACCGTACAAGTAATGTCGCCAAATCTTCAATGCATGAACCACCGCAGCCAATTCCAAGTCATGTGTAGGGTAGTTCACCTCATGGGGTTTCAATTGCCGGGAAGCATAAGCAATCACTTTCCCGTGCTGCATCAAGACACAACCCAAACCTTGTAAAGAAGCGTCACTGTACACCTCGAACTCCCCACTATCATCTGGAAGGGCTAACACAGGAGCAGATGTCAACCGCCTTTTAAGCTCCTGGAAACTCTGTTCACAGTTCTCATCCCACTCAAACCGAACTCCCTTCCGTGTCAACCTCGTCAACGGTGCTGCAAGAATAGAAAAACCCTCAATAAAACGCCGGTAATACCCTGCCAAACCCAGAAAACTCCGAATTTCCGTCACCGTCTTAGGCTGTTCCCAATTGGCTACCGCCTCAACTTTCTGAGGATCCACACGAATGCCCTCGGCCGAAATCACATGGCCAAGAAATCCAACACTGGTTAACCAGAACTGACACTTACTGAGCTTCGCATACAACTGATGCTCCCTCAACGTTTTAAGCACAATCCTCAGATGTTTCTCATGCGCCTTCGCACTCTTCGAATACACCAAAATATCATCAATGAAAACAATCACAAAACGATCCAAGTAGGGCCGGAACACTCGGTTCATAAGGTCCATAAAAGCTGCTGGGGCATTAGTCAAACCAAAAGGCATCACCACAAACTCATAGTGACCGTACCTGGTCCGGAAAGCTGTCTTCGGTATATCCTCCTCTTTAACCCGTAACTGGTGATAGCCGGAGCGAAGATCAATCTTCGAGAAATACTGTGCTCCCTTGAGCTGGTCAAACAAATCATCAATCCGGGGTAGGGGGTACTTATTCCGAATAGTTACCTTATTCAGTTGCCTGTAATCCACACACAACCTCAATCCTCCGTCCTTTTTCTTGACAAACAAAACAGGTGCTCCCCAAGGCGACGTACTCGGTCGAATAAATCCTATATCGACCAACTCTTGCAACTGGGCCTTAAGTTCCCTCAATTCGGCAGGTGCCATACGGTAAGGAGTCTGAGAAATAGGCTGTGTACCTGGTAGAAGCTCAATCGTAAACTCAAGATCTCGGTGTGGGGGTAGTCCTGGCAACTCCTCGGGAAAAACATCGGGAAACTCCCGTACCACTGGTATATCCTCCGCCCTCTCTGGCGTAGCACGCGTATCCACCACATGAGCTATGTAACCCTGGCACCCCTTCCGTAACAGTTTACTAGCCTCGAGTGCCGAAATAACTCCCGTAGGAAGTGCACGCTGATCCCCCTGAAATGTAGTCTCTGGTAATCCGGGACTCCGAAAAGTCACTCTCCTATCGAAACATTCGATAGAAGCATGATGTCTCGTCAACCAGTCCATACCCAAGATCACATCAAAGTCCCGTAAATCCAAGAGTAACAAATCTGCCAGTAACTCCACCTGGCCTACCATTACCGGACACTCTCTCAAAACCTGAGTCACTACCAACACCTCCCCAGTAGGTGTACTCACTCCTAACGCACAATCCAAAGTAGACACCTCCCTTTCCTTAACCAGACTACAACTCCGAGCTACAAATGAATGGGTAGCCCCGGGATCTATCAAAGTAAAAACGGTGTGACCAAGTATGGTGAGTGTACCTGTCACCACTCCCGGTGCTGACCTAGCCTCCTGCTGAGTCATCGCAAAAACTCGCGCCTGTGGTCCCGACGACCTACCGCGCCCTCTGGAACTGCTCGTGGCACCACCGCCACCCCTAGGGCCTGCCGCCCCTGATACTGATGCAGTACTCCGCCCGGGTTCTGCTGCACCTCTGCCTGCTCCACCCTCCGGAGCTAACAATGGGCACTCCCGACGGAAATGTCCTCGCTCCCCACAGTAGAAGCAAGTGTCTCTACCGGGTCCACCGGTATGCCTCCCTGTCGAAGCCACTGAAGTCGCACTCGCCTGAGGAGTCGGCTGTGACCTAGCTCCTCGAAATCCTGAGCCCTGGAAACTGCCTGGTCTACCATACCGGGCTCCACCAGCCGATAGTGATCCACCAAAATTACCCCGTTTCGGGGGCCTCTGACTCGATGCTCCTGGGAATGACTGCTCTCGGCGTCGAACACTGCCCGAATACTGTGGTCGAGCAGGTAAACTGGCCTCCACCCTGACAGCAGCATCAGACAACTCTCGGAATGTAGCAAAAGAGCCGGCTGTCACTATGGCCCTGATCTCTCCCCGGAGACCCAACTCAAACCGGCGGCACTTCTCCGCCTCAGTCGCCACAAATGCCGGAGCAAAACGAGATAGCATCTGGAACCTCTGCTCATACTCAGCCACTGTCAAGTTTCCTTGCTTCAAGTGAAGGAATTCCGCTTCCTTCGCATCCCTGAAAGAACGGGGATAGTACTGATCTAGAAACCTCTCCCGGAACGTCTCCCAGGTCACAGTATGTGCATCCCAGCCGGACAGTTCCAGCGTATACCACCACTCGTAGGCAGCTCCATCCAACAGAAAAGTGGCTAACAATACCCGATCCTCGGGAGGACAGTGCATCACCCCAAAAATACGCTCGAGTCGGGTGATCCATCGGTGAGCTTCCTCGGGATCAGCCCCACCGCTGAACGTAGTAGCCCCAAGCCTCTGGGCTCTCTCGATCGAAGCACTCTCAGTCCCTCTCGCCGCTTCATCTTCAGGTCGTGGAGGGGGTTCACGTCTCGGAGGCATGATCAATCGTACGCTGAAAGAGGCATAGAGTTAGTATAATAACCTAGACCCAACACAAATCGACACAACCTATGCTCTGATACCAATTGTCAGGACCCGTCCCAAATATCACCTCGATACTCGGGATGAACCCTGCTCCCGTCTGACAATCATACTTACAATACCAAAAAGAAACTTAATACAACTATAAGCATAACCATCAGACGAAGGAGTAAATATATACAACAGTAAGTCAGAGCATAGTTCTACAAAATGGGCACCAAAAGTCCTACAAGTCTAAGTCCGCAACGGAAGAACGTCGGAAGCCCTATGCCTCGATATCTGCCTCAACGTTCACCCCAGCGCTATCACCACGACCTGGAGGGAAAATTAAAAACAAAAGGTGTGAGTGGACCAAAAAGAATGAAAGTTTAAAACCGTTTTACCAACAATCAACGTAAGGAAATAAAATCCTTTATTCCCTCCGGTTAAAAACCAGGCATGCCAATGGAGTAATAGAAAAATCATAATATGAAAAACATCATAAGAAACAGAGACACTATAAATACCATAAGAAACAGATACACTATAAAACATCATAAGAAACCAAAGTATAACCCGATCAAACCTGCTGGACCTATCCGAGTCTTTAAACTCAACCAGGCCTCACATATCAATCCGAGTCTTTAAACTCCCGAGTCTTTAAACTCAATAGGCCTATGGGGGTAATATCATAATATCCGAGTCTTTAAACTCCCGAGTCTTTAAACTCAATCCGGGCCCGTCCCCCATCAATATCAATCCGGGTCTTTAAACCCATATCCAGATCCAGCAAATCCAATCCATATCCAGTGTAAAACCAGTTCAAAATCCATCGCCAAATCCGAATTCGAAATCCCCGGTTCGAAGCCCTTCCGGCATTCAGAACCGACATTCCGAACCCAAATCCGGAAAATCCATTTCCATACTAAAAACCATAGGAAATCCCTAACCATGTTTCATAACCCATTTACCATCATCAGAAAACAATTATAGGGTGAATTTCTCAAATATAGCATCAAAATCTGAAAACCGGCTTTTTCTCGAAAAACGTGTAAAACCCCGAAAATATCTCGAAAAACGTGCAAACATCTCAATCACGAATAACCATCATTTAAAACATAAAAACACACATAGAATCATAAAACAGTAAATTAAAACAGTTGGCATGCTCGGAAATAAGAAAGAGTCCACTCACAGTTTACGACACGTCACTCGCGCTCCGTGCGCTCCTCAACCGTCTCTGGTGTCTCCCGTCCTGTCAATAGATACCAAATAGGGTCACAATAACATCAAGGATACCTTCCCTATTTTCCCCAATTTTTCGGGAATTTAATAATATTTTAATCATAAACCCTAAACCGTACGGATTCCCGAACCATTCCGTAACACCGTCCGATTAACCCGAAAACTATACCATTGGACTCCTTAGGACATTTAGGACTAAACTCATGTTGGACGTTTAACCGGATTCCTTCCCACGCGCCCCCACGCGCCGCCCAAAGTGGCTGCGCGTGGGCCTCACGCGCCTGCTACAGTCACCTTCAACCTCGAGTCACCCGGTTCAACACAGTTGAACCGGCGTGACCGGTTCTCCGCCGTTCACCCACCGTTCTTCTCCATTTCAATCCCACTAGCTTCGTCCAGTTCCCTGCAATCAATCCCAGTCCTAAAATCCAGCAATCACGGCCTAGAACCCTTCGTCCTCAACCTCGAAAAAACTTGCCCGTGGCTCTGTTTTCCTTCCCGGCCGTCCACAGCTTCCCCCTTCACGGTGGTGATACCAGCACCACCCTAGGACCTTACTGAGTCCTACCCAACTCATAGAATCCGTCGATTCATCCCCGAAGTCCACGACTTCAAGTTTGAAATCACGGCCAAAACAGAGTATTGGATACTCGCCGTCGAACCACCAGCCACCGTGAACCTCCCGTCACGGCAACCACCACAGACGACGCCTAAGACCTCCCTGAACAACACCCTGACCTCCTAATCCCTCGACTCTAAGCCCATCATCACGACTTTGCAATTGAAAAAGCCACGAAAAACAGAGTAAACGGGCTTACCTTTCGATTCCGGCGCCGCCGTGAGAACCGTCAACCACCACCGTGCTCGTGGGACTCCCCTCAACCTCCTGCGTCTCCTACCGCCCTGGTTTGCCTCACCACACGACACAACATCCTCCACCGTCCACGATCTCCTCTGTTTTCCTCAAACGTTCGCCGCACCACCACCGTGCCGCCGTGCACGATTCCAATCCCAAAACACGATCAGCACCTCACCCACGTCTCTCTGTCACTCTCACCAGTCACTCCTCACTCTCCCTAGCCTCTAGATCGATCACCGCCTCACTCAACCTTCTCTCTGTTTTCTGTGTTTCAAACCCAACACGGTTTGATTTTTGTACAAGGTGTGGCCGTGCACACTTGAGAATGGCCTGGAACCATCCAGCCACTCCCACGTGTCCAACATCCATAGGCCAGCCCCAAATATCTGCCACTTGCCCTTATCTGATTGGGCTGAGGAAAAATGACCAAAATGCCCCTCCTGCACAAAATTACCATTTTGCCCTTAGACTTTCCAGACCCGTATCTTTTCCGTCCGACGTCCGATGACAGCGTGCCGCCTGTCGTTGAACTCAGGACGTCGAGACCTATCCAACGGTCCTCGGTCTACGTGAAAATCACACATCCTCCAAAAAGTCAACATTTTCCCTTTTAGCTCAAAATTACGATAACGCCCCCAACCTTCCGTACATCATAACTTTTCCTCCGGTTGTCCGAATCGAACCTGCCGCCTGTCTTCGGACTCGTGACGTCCTAACCTACGTCACGGTCAAGGGCTAACACTCATCCAATCAATATTACAAAAAGTCAACTTTTCGTTTACTATTCACAGGGGCAAAATCGTCCTTTTTACAAAACTTCACAGAAATTACATTTTTACCCTTCCCGTAGGTACGGGTTGTTACAGTTCTTGGTCGAACAACCCCCCAGGTAAATCGATCGAGGCAACGATAGCTAATTGTTTGCTATTTGCAGGAATTGTGTGGACTTTTTGCGGCGGGTTCAATTTTTGATTCAACAATTGGTGCTTTTATTAAGAGCAATTGAGGAATACTCAGAAGAAGCTCTCTCGGTTGTTCACTGTTCTTCAATGGTGTTCATCGTTCTTCAGGAAATTGTTCATCATTCATCATTCATTTTTCTTCGTTTATCGTTCATCGACATTGTTCGAAGATTTTGAACGTTGTTCAAATCATCCATCAACAACTGTCCTGTTCAAGATTCTTTGATTAGGCATGGCTAGGGTTCGTCGATCCATTCGATTAGCTGGAGAAGGTATTTCTGCCTCAACTGCTCAGACGAGGAATGAGGCTCGCATAGAGACTCCGGAGGAGCTGCCAATTCCACCCAGGCGTGTGTCCATAGAAGCGCCCATGGAGACGCTCGGAGGGAGGACAACTTTCAGCTTCGGAGCATTTTCCTCTCCAGCTAACCAAGTGCCCGCGCTAGGGGAAGGAACTTCGGTTTTGCAACAAGCAGGCAGGTGGTTGATGGGAGGTGCATCACGACACAATCAACCCACAACAAACATGGATCTAAGGGACTTTCTGGATGGGCGTCACAGCGTCTTAGGGAAAAGTCACCACCAGCCTCCTCAGGATAGCTTAGCACTACAAGTAGAAAGGTTGAGCATCTAAGTTCAACACCAGTCAGAGCTCTTGCAGCGACTCTTGATAAAAAGAGCAATCCAAGAGCCAGACAGACATTCCACGTCGCGTGGAAGACAAGAGAATGCTTCAAGGTGACCTGGGAAAGAAACGGTCCGCTGCCGAACAATGTCACGAGATACCTCTATAAGCGACTCCGGTGAGGAAAATCACCCCCGTAAGGAAATGAGCCCTCAACTCCCAAGGCCATCAGTGCATGAAAGGCTTGGAAGTAGGATTGAGGAAACTTTACGGGTGGAACGCTCACAGCGCCCACATGGGAACAGGGGGCAACCTCAAGCTCTACACAAAGACCCAAGACGATCTGCCCATGGTAGTAAGAGGGAAGATGAAGCCTACTCCCCTGCGCGATCCCAGAGATCAAGGGGAGAAGCTCAAGTAGGTTCTCGACGATTAGCACGAAATGACTCACCGCTTCAGTAAAGTGCATTACGGGCTAATAATGTTCAAAGAATGCTGGGCAGGCACCTTCGTGTTCAACTAGATGGCGATCTAGAGGACGATCTACGTTGCCAGATACAACTCTCCACACCTTTTGTAAGGGATATTGAGGAGGAGCCATTCCTTCAAAGGTTTGCAACGCCAAACTTCACTCCTTTCAAAGGAGCCTCCGACCTGGTAAAACACATAAATTATTACCGGGGAGTCATGGACCCCCACAGGCATAACGATGCACTCATGTGAAAAGTTTTTCAAGCTTCTCTTCAAGGCCAAGCCATGACTTGGTTCAATCATCTCTCCTGGAGGTCAATTGCATCCTTTGAAGAGTTGACTCTGGCATTTGTGAAGGAGTACGCACAACTTCGGACAATCAAGGTGAAGGATGACCATCTTTTCTCTGTACGAAAGAGAGCAAAAGAAACACTGGGACAATACATACGAAGATTTTTTGAGGAGAAGTCTCGGATTGTCGGTTGTAGCGACCTTGTTGCGACAATGGCATTTAAACAAGGACTCCCTCGAGACCACCAACTTTATGGAGACATCGTCATGAACAATGCGTGAAGTCTCACCAAAATGCTTTCGCTAGCGAAGCGACATGCAAGCTGGGAGGACGAGAAGAACACCACCCATACTCAGGACCATACATGGGCTAGTAAAAAGGCCTTCAATAAAGATGAGTCCCATCGAAAGTTTGCGACTGGAAAGTCCAACAACCGCAAGGCGGGACAACCCTCCCATACACCAGCTATGGGGAAGCCTAACTTGCAGCTATCTTTGCCGGTCCATCAGATCCACAATGAAATTAAGGACAAACCATGGTTCAAGAAGCCGGAGCCAGTCAAAGGTGATCAAGAGAAGGCTGATAAAACGAAGTGGTGTGCCTACCACGAGTGCTATGGGCACCACATTGGAAAATGTATATCTTTCGAGAGATATCTCTGGAATCTCATCAAAGAAGGACATTGCACTGAGTACGTCAAAGGAAAGGCTGTGGATCGACCTACTGACAAAAGGCCGAAAGAACCTGCAGCAAAAATGATTCGCATCAACACCATCATAGCTGAATCGGAGTTTCTAGGAACCACCTCCAAGCAGAAGAAAAGAAAGATACGAGATGCACTGGCTCTCTCTCAGGTCTCCCATGTTACCACCCCTGGGGTGGCTAACGACCTTGTCGTTGGTTTCTCTTTGAAGGACAAGGTAGGACTTGATTGGCCGCATGATGATGCATTAGTCTTGTCAATCCAGATCGCTCATGCTCAAGTCGATTGGATTCACGTTGATGAAGGGAGAGCAGCAAATATCCTCAGCCTGGATGCAGTGCGCAAGATGGGGTTAGAAAGCCTCACAACAAAAAGAGTTGTCCCACTCTGACTTTTCAATGGGTCAACCAGCATGACCGTAGGCACCCTCCAGCTGGATGTACATTTTGATCCCATAGTCACGTCCCAAACTTTCTACATCATGGACGAGTACTCTCCATACAATGGAATTTTGGGAAGACCATGGCTTCATAAAATCCTCGCAAACACGTCAAGCCTTTACCAGAAGATTTGGTTCCTTATTTCCGATGGTGGAATCAGGGAGATCAAGGGGGATCAGGCGATGGCTCGACAGTGCCTCACAGAAGGGCTGAAGGAGGTCAAGGAGGCTGAGTTTGTTCCCCAAGTAGGATCATCTACTAGGGCAAGCTTTCTTCTTCATCTCCCAAATAGCAACTAATCATGGGTCAAGATCCTGACGTTCATGAGGAACCGCCAACTCCAGAGGGATGGCAACCAGAGGATGACGTCGCCCTCATTAAACTTGACCCTCAATATCCTGAGCGACAAGCCCGCATTGGTGCTCGGTTGAGTGACACAGAAAAAGAAGAACACATAGCTTTCCTGCGAGAGGAGAAAGAAGTTTTTGCTTGGTCTCCGTTTGACATGTCGGGGATTGATCCTACCATCGCTTGCCACAAGCTGCACGTCAATCCCAACCACAAGCCGGTCAAGCAGAAAAGACGCATTTTTTCCCCTGAGAAAATTGCTATCATCCAAGAGGAGATTGACAAGTTACTTGTTGTTGGATCCATTGAAGAAGTTTCGCACTCTGAATGTCTAGCAAACGTCGTACTTGTCAAGAAAAAGGATGTAGAACGATGGAGAGTTTATGTTGATTACATCAATCTCAATCTTGCGTACCCAAAGGATAACTATCCCCTGCCCAGAATCGATCTCTTAGTGGACTCTACTGCAGTAAATGAGCTCCTAAGGTTCCTAGACGCATACTCGGACTATAATAAGATTTTCATGCATGAAAAAGACAAGGACAAAAATGCCTTCGTTTTCGATCGAGATGTGTACTACTACAAGGTCATGTCGTTTGGTCTCAAGAATGCGGGTGCAATGTAACGACCCGTACCGAATTCCGGGATTAGATTAGTCACTAATCTTGGTTAGTGAGGTTGAACGGTGGTTAGTAGGGCGGAATCGGACAAATTGTGCAAAATTACCGTTTTGCCCCTAGTCGTGGGCAAAATGTTGACTTTTTGATCGGGCGGTCAAACGGACTTTGACCGATGACCGTGACGTAGTTCGGGACGTCACGAGTTCATAGACAGGTGGCACGTTCGATTCCGATATTCGTAGAGAAAGTTATGGTGTTCGGAAGTTAAGGAGTATTTTGGTAATTTGGCATGTTTGGGGCCAAATGTTGACTTTTTGACCGGGAGGTCCGATGGGCGAGGGCCAAGGACAGTTACGTAGGTATCGTCGATACGAATCCAATGACAGGCGGCATGCCGAAATCGGAGATTCGACGACGACGTTATGGTCAAGGAAACGAACTAACGAACCGAGGCTCGGATTAAAATAATAATATAATAGTGAATAGTGACCGTTAACTGTGCACATCCGGATGAGTGACAAGTGTCACCCATCCCCTAATCTAAGCCCTAAAACCTGATCCATGTCTCCCTACATCATCATTACAACCTCATTATCACCATTAATCTAAACTAATTAATCCCCCTAATTCTCCTTCTGTGTCTTTGAACCCGTGAGCAACTGAGTGTGAGGAATGGGGGAATTGGCTGATTTCTTGCAGCAAAATTGGGAGAATTGAGTGAGTATGAAGACTGTGATAACTGAGTGAAACACGGGAGACAGAGTGTTGGGGGGGGGGGGCTGAAGCAAAAACCGAAAATTGAGTTTGGGAGGGAAATTCAAAATCAAATCATAGGGCCGTGAGGATCGAATTGGAGATTACCTTCAGCTTCCTGGGAGTGCCACGATCATAATTGTCGAAGAAACGAGAAGAATTGGTGCCGTTTTGGCTCTGAACGAGCTTGGTTACAGAGGAGGAATTTCGAGGTTGAGTCGTGATCGTGGAGTGTTTAGACGACGGAATTGAGGTGGGAAAACTGCTTCTCATGATCCCACGATGCTTCTGGGTTCGTCAATTGAAAGAAAACGGTCGTGGTTGACGAAACTCCATGGTTGAACAGTGACGGTGTTCGAGCTTGAGTTCTTTGGGTTAGAGGTGAGATTGTATGAAATTAATCTTGTAGAAATGATCCTTACACTCTCACGATACTCACTGTGTTAATTAATTTGAAAAACAGGGTCGAAATCTTTGAACCCGAATCGGAGACCCGTCGAGGATCCATCGAGAGTCGTGAGGATTTAGACCACGATTCGAGAAATTGAACTTGCAGAACTTAATTAGAGTTGGATTGGAAGGGATCAGTTGAAAGAACGGATCGAATTGAGGTTAAATTGAATGAGATTGAATCGGGTCTGTTCGCGGGTTTTTCAACCCGTTTACCAGACAAACGGGGGAAGGGGATGACTGTGCTGGTACTGTAGCTGGCGCGTGGCTTCCACGCGCAGCCGCTTGCGGCGGCGCGTGGGGGCGCGTGAGTGGGAATCTTGAGGTGAGGTCAACATGACTTCTGTCCTATTTAATGTAACGGACATTTTGGAATTGGTTTCGTGTCGATCGGACACCGTCTCGATAGTGTTCGGGATGTCCGAAGGTTTTAAATTAAGTTTAAAAATAAGTAAAAATTTGGGAAAATTACGGAACTTTGATAGGATGTTAATGATGAGGTTAGTGACCCTCTAATGTGATTTGGACAGGATTGGGAGTCCCAGTGATAGTGGTGTGTCCCGGAAGGGCCGGAGGCACGCGTATCGAGGCATACCGTTAAAACGGTCTGTGAGTGGACTTTGGTTTTATAAATTCTATGCATGCTTAAATGTTTTATATGGATTATGGTTGTGATTGTGTGATGTTGATTTGGTTGTTGGTAAATTGTACGGTTTCACGTATTTCGAGGCGATTTACGTGTTTGCACGTAAATCGAGGTTTTCCGGTTTTACATGGATTTTCCATGTTTATGGTCTTGGATATAATATGATGAAATGGTTTTGAAATTGGAAATATAAACTCGGGCTTGAGGCCCAATTATGTTGGAAATTTCGGACTTGGAGTCCATTTGAAAATCGGGCCGGGGGCCCAGTTGGTTAATAAAATCGGGCCAGGGGCCCAGTTGGTATGAAATCGGGCTGAGACCCATTTGAGTTATGTTATCGGGCCAGGGGCCCAGTTGATTTACGAATTCGGGCCGTGGGCCCAGTGGTTCATAAAATCGGGCATGAGGCCCAATTGGATTATAATGGTGATTTCGGGTCAGGGACCCTATATTTAATAATTGCGATTTTGGGTTAGGGACCCTAAATGGAATTACATGGTTTTATGGAAATTTCGGGCAGGGCCCAAGGGTAATGATGTGATAAAAGGATTTAATAAAACTGTTTTTCCATATACCATCTGGATACAAGGATATATGATGGTCTCCTCCAGATCTCTGGGACACTAGGGAAGTCACGGTGCATTGCCTGCGAGGGGTCATTATACGAAGCAGCCGGACCGTATGATGACTCAGGAGCAGGATTGCTATGATTGACGTCAGGGACGTCAGACATCAGGGATGTCAGATATATGGACCCGGAGAGACCTCGGGCAGCACGCGTAGCTTAAGAAACCGTGAGATATGACGTCAGGGACGTCAAGCGTCTGGGACGCTAAGCATCTGGGATGCTGGTGATGGTAATGGTAAAATATGGATTAATGGATCTATGAAATGGCTTTTTGGTTGGATATGTGTTATGTGGTAAAAATGGATTATTGGTTATGAAATGGTATGTCGGGTCGGGGACCCTAAATGGTTTTGGATTTTTGGATTTATATTTATGGCTTTGGGCGGTGGCCCACATGGTTTTAATATGTATGGTTGTGATATTCCACTGTTTTGGGCTGAGTTCCCACACTTGGTTTTTGGTTAACGGTTTTTGGGCTAAGGCCCTAATGGCTCGGTTGAGCAAACGTTTTGGTTACTGGTTTTCGTGGCATGCATATGTTTTTATTGGAGGGCATAAATGTCTTATAAATGTATTTGGTAAACTTATTGGTTTTTGTCCACTCACAGCTTTTGGTTTTAATGCCCTTCAGGTTGATTACGGATGCGATTGCAGCAGAGACTGGGACATTGCACACCTCCTCCATTGATCCTTGCGCACTCTGGAAGCCCCGTTTGGGCAGTGGCTCGTGGTTATCCCTTGTCTGACACCCCTTGTTGGACGGGAGCAGGGCACATTCCACGGTAATCCCGGGGGGATTGGGATGGGTCCTGTCATGCAACATACCAAAGACTTATCAATCGGATATTCAAAGATCTTATAGGCAAAACCATGGAGGTCTATGTGGATGACATCATGGTCAAAGGAGAAAAACGAGGGGATCATATCACCAACCTGCGAGAGACCTTCAACTTGTTGAAGAAGTACAAAATGAACCTCAACCCTCTGAAATGTACTTTGGGGGTATCAGTAGGGAAGTTCTTGGGTTACCTCATGACTCAGTGTGGGATCGAAGCAAATCCAAAGCAAATCAAAGCAATTCTCGAGATGAAGTCCCCATCAAGTCTGAAGAAGATTCAAAATCTCACTGGACGAGCAGCAGCATTGAACAAGTTCCTGTCCAAGTCAACTGACCTGTGTCGAGCTTTCTTTCAAGTGGTAAAGAAGGCATTTAGGGATAAGTGGGATGAAGCATGTGAGAAAACGTTTCAAGATCTCAAGGCCAACGTGACGTCTCCACCGCTATTATCAAAATCCAAAGATAACAAGGACCTGTTCCTATATCTGGGGGTTTCTGATGTTGCTGTAAGCTCCGCACTTATTCAGGAAGAAAATGGGATTAAACTGCCTATGTTCTACACATCCAAAGCCCTCCTTGATGCTGAGACACAATATCCAAAGTTGGAAAAGCTGATTCTGGCATTACTGGTTACCACAAAGAAGTTGAGGCCTTACTTTCAAGCTCATCGTGTAATCGTCATGACAGAATATCCACTCATTTCATTACTTCATGCACCCGATGCATCGACACGAGTAATGAAATGGGTCATAGAGTTGAGTCAACATGATTTGCTCTATCGTCCAAGAACAGTTGTCAAAGGCCAAGCCTTAGCGAATTTTGTCGTGGAGTTCACACCAGCATCACTGGAAGGAAGCAATGGCAATAAGCTTGGCAAAGCCCCCAGGGCCTCTGACACTTCCTTGTCACCAGTTCATTGAGACAGTTCCTCTTCTCTGCAACCCTCAACTTCCAATCTTCTATGGAAGCTTTTTGTTGACGGTTCCTCGAACTAGAAGGGGGCAGGAGCGGGGATTGTCATTATCACTCCTCATGGCTCAATAATGGAGCAAGCAGTACAGTTTGGATTCAAAGCCTCAAATAATGAAGCGGAGTATGAAGCTTTGATTTGTGGGTTCACACTTGCCAAGGAGTTGGGTGTCAAAAAACTCGCTATTCATTCGGATTTGCAGCTGATCACTAACCAATCGATCAGTGAATATGCTACGCGTGATGCATGGATGTTCAGATATAACAAAAAGGTCCAGGAAATGCTTGCTTTTTTCTCGGTTTTCACTTTTCATCAACTTCCATGAGCCGAAAATGCACAAGCAGATGCGTTGGCCAATCTAGCGTCGTCACTTGACTTTTGTTTCAAGCGCTCAATCCCGATTGAGTATCTCGAGCAGAGAAGCATTGATGTGAAGGAGATTGAAGTAAGACAAATTGATTCATCTCCAAGTTGGCAAGATCCTTTTATCAACTATCTAGAGCATGGCACATTGCCTAATGAACGGTTAGAAGCCTGCAAGGTCCATATGAAAGCTGCGCTGTACTATGTTGACAAAGGTCTACTTTTTCGTAAGAGCTTTACGGGACCAAAATTTTTATGCTTGAAGCATCCTGAAACGTTGAAAGTCTTGGCTGAGATTCATGAAGGACATTGTGGGAATCATTCCAGTGGAAGATCACTTGCTCAAAAGACGCTTAGTGCAAGATTTTACTGGCCCACTCTACGTGAGGAAGCTCTACAGTATGCCCAGAAATGCGACAAATGTCAAAAGTTCAAGCCTAACCAATTGGCGCCACCAGAAGAGTTGTATGCACGGATGAGCCCTTGTCCATTCATGCAAATCGGTGGAGGCAAAGGCCTTGGCCACCATAACTCAGGGTGATGTTCAAAAATTCATCTAGAGCCAGATCATCTGCCGATTTGGACATCCTAGGGTCATTCTAACAGACAATGCAACTTAGTTCACTGGTGCCATAATCAACGAGTTCTTTGAGTCTTGAAAGATCAAGCATTTCACTTCAACTGCATATTACCCCCAGGGTAATGGCCAGGCTGAAGGTTCAAACAAGACGATCCTCGACTGTATCACGAAGCGACTCGATGATAAGAAAGGCTTGTGTGAGGAGGATTTGGATGACACGCTCTGGGCTTACCGCACCACTCCGCGTCGTGCAATAGGAGAGTCTCCATTTACCCTTGTATACGGCAATGACATAGTCATTCCTCCACATGTTGTTGTTCCAGTACCCTTTACCGAGCTCGATGCTCTAATAGTTAACTCCATCGCTCTAAGAACTTCACTTGATCTCAGCGAGGAATTAAGAGAGCAAGTGGTGAAGCGCATCTCTAGCTACCAGCAGCAAGTGAGAAGTTCCTACAACAAAAAGGCTCGAATCCAGCACTTTCTCCCAGGTGACCTTGTTCTCAAGAAAAAGTTTGCAACACCCAATCGTCCAGGGTCTCAAAAACTCAAGTCCCCGTGGGAAGGATGTCACGACCCGACCCATCTAACACAATATTGTCCACTTTGGGCCTAGCCCTCACGGTTTTGTTTTCGGGAGCTCACGTGCAACTTCCTAGTAGGTCACCCATCATGGGATTGCACCAGCCTCAACTCGCTTAACGTTGGGGTTCCAATCCCCCCAAAGCCACTGAGCTCCCAAAAGGCCTTGTGTTAGATAGATACATGCCCACACATATAAGGTACTTCACTTTTCCCTCCCCAAGCGATGTGGGATCGTTCACCGATCTTACCTTTCCAAGCTCACGGGTCTTGCTCACCGTTCTTGCTTCCAAGACCGGGTCTTACAACCCACCCCCCTTGGGGCCCAGCGTCCTCGCTGGCACACTTCCGGTCGGGGTCCGGCTCTGATACCATTCTGTCACGACCCGGCCCATCTAACACAATATTGTCCGCTTTGGGCCTAGCCCTCACGGTTTTGTTTTCGGGAGCTCACGTGCAACTTCCCAGTAGGTCACCCATCATGGGATTGCACCAGCCTCAACTCGCTTAACTTTGGGGTTCCAATCCCCCCCAAAGCCACTGAGCTCCCAAAAGGCCTTGTGTTAGATAGATATGTGCCCACACATATAAGGTACTTCACTTTTCCCTCCCCAAGCGATGTGGGATCGTTCACCGATCTTACGTTTCCAAGCTCACGGGTCTTGCTCACCGTTCTTGCTTCTCAAGCTCACGGGTCTTGCTCACCGTTCTTGCTTCCAAGACCGGGTCTTACAAAGGACCCTACCGAATCTACCAAGTAGGCGGAAAGGGAAGCTACACCTTAGAGACAATGGATGGAAAGTTAGTGAGTGGTTCCATGAAAGCTCATCACCTCCGAAAATATTATGTATAATGCAAACTAGAGCTCAAAGCTAAGATAATATTTGTTTTGTGCCAAATATAGACTTTATTTTCAAGAATGGTGTATTTAGACTTATCAATAAAGCTATCAAGTCATTTCTAGTTCACCTATGTGTTATTGTACTTTCGGAAAGGTTCTTAAAGCCTTCCTCCGGGAAGCATCTAAAGCCTTCTTCCGAGAAGCGCTCAAGCCTTCCTCTGAGAAGCATCCAAAGCCTTCTTTCGAGAAGCACTCAAGCCTTCCTCTTGGAAGCACTCAAGCCTTCCTCTTGGAAGCACACAAAGCATTCCTCTTGGAAGCACACAAAGCCTTCCTCTTGGAAGCACTCGAAGTCTTCTTCTCGGAAGCACTTAAAGCCTTCCACTCGGAAGCACTCAAAGCCTTCCACTCGGAAGCGCTCAAAGCTTTCCTCCAGGAAGCACCCAACGACATCCTTCAGGAAGAGCTCATAGCTTTCCTCTGGGAGGCGAGCATAGCTTTATGAAGGAAACTCTTAAAGCCTTCCACCAGGAAGCACACCAGGTCTTCCTCCGAGAAGCATATCCAAAACCTCCTAAATTTGAAGCGCTCGAGCTTTCCAGTAAGTATTTCAAGCCTTCAGTTAAAAAGATCAAAAGCCCATCCCTGAAGGCAACATACCAAAAACTAAATCATCTAACACTTCGAGTTATTTAGAACCCTTCATTGCATACCCATGGTTGCAGTGGGGGCATATGAATAAATTCGCTATAGCATGTTGTATGGAGTTCATTCCGACACATCGCCAAGAATTTGAAAGCGTTCGCTTCAACACATGAAAAAGTGGATATGTCGTGAGTTAACACTTGCGTTCCAACAATTGTTCCAACAATTCAGCATAAATGATTTTCTTATTTATTCATTTGGAGGGTGTTTGGCAAATCACATGTCGATTGTACACACCGTTTATTCACTATTGGAATTAAAATTACAAGCGAAAAGGAAATGACATAAAGAACTACGAATGCAAGTCTTCAAAACCCATTGTTTTTCTAAACTCTTCCCACTATTCTGTTGAAAGTAGGGAAGTGTCGTTAAATAATGATTCAGCAGTCTAAGGGGCAGCTTCCTTTCTGGTCTCAGTTTCAGGCTCTGGTTCACGTTCCGGAGCAGGCTCATACTCTTCTCCAGCTCTGGTTCCCGCTCTTTGGTGGTGACCCCACTGCAGCTTTCCATGTCCAACTTTTGCGTCTCATTTTCTTTTTGGCACAAAGTTGTGGGGGCATGTGGTGGCAATAAATGGTCGTGTCTCGGAAACCTTCCAGTCTTCAGATTTTGGATGTCCACCTCTAAAAGTTTGATTCTTTCGTCTAAGTCCTTCAAATGTCTGCGCAGTAAAGTGACCTAGTTTAGGGCAGCATCTCGCTCATTCTCTATTAGCATCCTCTCTGCACGATTTTTCTCTAGCTCGCCCACTTTGCCTTCCAATGTATGGATTCTTCCGAACAAGGCTTTGTTGTTTCTTCTAGAGTGATCTCAAGCTTCTCGAAGGCGTTTGCACTCGTTCTTCATTCGCTTGTTTTCATCTTCCAGACTACATTTCCACGAAGCATGTCAACCAACTTGTGGGCCCCAACTTTCGTAATCCTAAGGTCTCGGACTACCTTGTTGTAAGTTCCTTGTGGCACAGTTTTTGTGTTTTCTTCTGCTATGATGAGGGCAGCTATCACATCAGGAGTCTTGGATGATGACCGTGTCTCCTCCACTAATCGGATTGGGCCTTCATCCCTCAACGCTTCAATTACTTCAGGAGAAGTGGGAATCGCCTTCAACTTCTTAGGTTGTTTAGCTGCATCCTCACAAGGACCATCTGAGGTTTTGCGCTTGCTAGATGACTCTGCAGGACTAGAACGGTCGGGCTTGGAAGGAACCTGATGATCATGCTTTCTCTCCAAAGAGCCAATGGGTCCTTGCTTGTTGTTATTCTTCTGGGTATCTGGTTTTTTCAAGCGCAGTAGATCGCTCAGCCATTCCTTGATTAGGCTGTCCGAAGGCCTCCCTCCATTCATTTCTCTAAGTGGAGAGAGTAGTCAGCTCATGTCTTGAAACTCTAGAGGAATTTTTAAGGCCATGTCAATCTTTTTGAGATCAGGATGACCTTCAAACCACCTGTACAACTCATCGAACATGCAAAAATGCGAGGCAATCCTTAAGTCCAGGGAGGTATGTTTGTCCCATGTGCCACCAACTTCGATGCAGTTGAATCTGTACGTGTTGTCATCAAACTCCGTCCTAAAAAATAGCTCCACCTTGGGTATGACTCGAGAAAGCTGACTGCTGGTAATTCCGTTGTGCGACACAGAATAGTAATGCCAGCATTCATCTTCAGTGAGTCCCAAGCCAAAGAATTTGTTCCGCTTCTCGAAGCATATGATGTGTCGATAGGCATTGACGTCCAATTGAGCAGGGCTGCATCCCATTCGACCAATAATCTTGGAGAAGAACTTCGAGAACGGGAACTTAAAACCCCACCCAATGATCAAAGGGTGGAATTTAGTTCATCGACCGCCGACAGGGTTTTTTCCTCTTCCATGCTTAAGAGCCTTCATGGAAGAACATCTATCGCCAAGCTCCACGATGACGTCGTCTGGAAAGGCAATCTGATTGCGAGCTTTCCACTCTATGAAGTCTCCAGGCTTCTCAAACTCCATATATTTCCCTCGGAATGGACTTTGGCTACCGAGAACCGCCACGCTCTTACAATGCGAGTCTGCTAGGTCTCTCGAGAAGTGCACCTGGACGCATCTTGAAATGACCGCCTCAAACAAATAAAGTGGGTGCCACTTGAATCGAACCCAACATACATCCTTAACTCCCGGAATGAGCAAAAACGTTCACCTACAAGAAAAGAACAAATTCATTAGTTTCTGGAAATAAATATATACCACGTATATACATACTTGAATATATACGCATATGGTTATTCAAAATACGTATGTTATTATCAAACACTTTAACAATATATTAAATACATATTATAATATATTAATATATATATATGCATTAAATACACAAATAAATATACCTGCAAAAAAAATCAAATATATGAATTTGAGTTATATAAACAACAGTTATTTATATATAAAATACACTTCCTAAACATATAAATATATTTATATTAAATATGCGAGTAAATACTCTTGCAAAAAAATCAAGAGCTATAAATATTTATATAAATATTTTGGGGCAAAAAAGAGGCCAAAATGGACTCCGGATGTGTGCCCAGAATACGCCCATTGCTCGCCACGTGGCAGCCAGTGAATGGAGGATTCAAAATGAGCTGAGCTACCCTTACCCGCCAGTCACCAAAGCCTCGAGACAGCTCAACCAGAACCCTTCACGCGGGAGAGAGGACAAATCTGAGGACTGGGGAACTCTATCATCACCGATCGGTCACCAAAGCCAAGAGACTGCCCAACCGGAGTGAACAGCTCGCAGGGCCCATCCAATTGCACAAGGGCATGTGGTGCGCTCAACGTCGTGCGTCGAATACCGCCTACGACACGCCTGACAGGCGCCTGACGAATGCGTCACATGGCTGACAGCTTCTGCCGCCTGACGCGTGGCCCCCGACTCCCAGCTTCTCTGTACGCGACATGCAGCACGTTTGCCACCAGACACCCTTCTGATCCTCCAATCAAATCTTTCCGCGTGTTGCACTCTGGAACGTCTGCCTTGTTCCACTATTTGGCGCCTGCCGCGTGGCGCCTTTAGCTCATCCAGCCCTGCAAGCTTCCGTGCCTCATGGATTCACGCCACGCATCCACTCGCTGGCTTTGTCTGCCGCACAAGACCTTTGAAAGACCCACACATCTTCTTTTCGGATCAGTTCCCAATAGGAGGCGAGACGCCATGTGTCTGTGCTACTATGCCAACCCACGACACCCGACACGCGAGCCCCCTGGCCAGCACCTCTCGAACCACAAGAAGCCACATGTCCTACAAAAAAGTGGTCTCTTGCCAACCTATGTGCTGCCTCACGAGATCTTTCACACTATGTCTAATTGACAAAGCAAAAAATAATAAAAAATACAAGTGAGAAGGTCTTACCCAAAGGTTTCCTTGAAGATCAGGACCAGCAACTTCTCACCCTCCAATAGCCGAATTTTTTCTTTTTCTCTCACTCAAACAGATAGGGAGATAGGGGAGAAAATGCTCTTTTTAGCTTTTCCAACTCTGACAACATTTTTAAATAGGAAAACCATCTCTCAACGTACAAATGGGATTAATTCCATTTCATGAATGTTGTTAACTACCATAAATTGGAGTATTATGTCCCAGTGTTAAGGAAAGTAACTGACAAAATACTCTCTATGGAGTGAATTTTGGGACAAATAAAGTCAACCTAATGACAAGCCAACCATTTCTCTTCGAACATGAAAATAGACAAAGATGAAAATACCGCTAAAACCTAATAAAAACAAAATTCACATGTGTACATCCCTTCGGATTCCCTGAATTTCAAAGCGATGTGAAGGCATTTGTGGAACCCAAAATCACTCAAAACTTGTGGAGCTGCCACGTGGCCCATAATTCTCAAAATGACCAAATTGCCCTTGGAAATAACGCTAATCATTTGAAAACACCCACACATTAAATAATTTATTTACCAGCTAAATACGTTATTTAATCGGGTTAAAATCTCCGTAATATTAATATTTTCCCCGAGAATTAATTGTCATTATTCTTAATAACGGAAAATTAATATTAATATTAAAACACAATAATTATCATTATTATCATAATGAGCTATTATTATAAATATTAAATAATATATTTAATAAATAATATATTATTTATTAATTACAAATTCAACCGACCAATCAGAACGATCCGAGGCTTCCAAGATTTTCCTATAAATAGCGAGGCACATTTCATTTTCAAGGTACGTCGATTCTTCGCTTCGAAGAATATCCTTTTCCTCTCTCAAAGATAACTTAGGCATTAGAGTGTTCTTGGTCGAACAACCTCCCAGGTAAATCGATTGAGGCAACGATAGCTAATTGTTTGCTGTTTGCTGGAATTGTGAGGACTTTTCGCGGCGGGTTCGATTTTTTATTCAACACTGCTGAGTTACCTCTACACTAGCTAATTAATCAACACATCTTCACTTCATCGTGAGAGAAAAAAAAATCTTTAAACTGAAGATAAGAAGAAAAATCATTTTCTTCTTTCAACTGCAAACGCCACCACTCTCCTTTTCCACCACCAAAAGAAAACTTTCAGTTTTTCTTGGAACAAGGAGTTTGAAGCCTCCACTTAAATGGTTATTTTTTATCCAAACCATTAATGGGTAAATTAATATTCAATTAATAAATAAAATCTTTTATTATTAAGATATTATTTATTAATTATAAATTTCATCAAACAATCAGAATTCTTCAAGGCCTATGAACTTTCCCTATAAAAAGAGGTCCTTACCTCAATTTCAAAGTAAGTTTTTCATCGCTTCTAAAATTCTTTCTGATTACTCTCTCAAAACTTACATAAGTATTCAAGCGTTTTTAGTTGAACAACCCTCAGGACTTCAACATTGACTTCGATCGTCTCTTGTCTGCTATTTGTAGGTACCGTGAAGACTTTTCTAGCGTGTACTATTTCTACTTCAAAAACACTTTGTACAATTAATGAGATTTGGACGCTCGGGTCGCTAAGCACTATGCTTGCTTTTGAAATATATATTTGTCTATTTTTCTTTATATATACAAAAAATAAATTCATGTAAAGTTTGCATCATGTAATTACTAATAATTCCTCTGGAAAATAATATATGGCAACGAATATCGGTAGAAGCTTGAATTTTAGTGAGTTTATATATTGAAAAATATGAAAACAATAAAATATTTTTTAAGCCTTGTAAATTATGTAGAAATTTGAGAGGAGGAGGCAAGAGAAAAAATAAACTTTGATAAAGCAGCGAGAGAAATCATAAACTTGGATAAAGCTAATTTATACTAAAATATTTGTCAAACTCCATAAAACTCTTTCATTTAGTGAAGTCCACAATATTCATTAATATTTTCAATACGGATATATTTTTATGGAGTTATAAAATGTCCTGATTGTATAGACCTTAATTTTTAGACTTTTTAGCTTAAATGCATCATGAACTCGCACGTTTGTCACACTTTGCACCCTGTACTTGTTTTTTCTTCTCTTAACAGCATCAAATGGCCGAGTTACGCTACTCAGCTCTATTTTCGTCATTGTCGTCCCCTGTGTCGTAAAAAAGTCTATGTGGTACCTACGTGGATTAAAATATAATAAATTGAGAAAGAGCAATTTTGGAACTTCACAATTGATGCCCTTTCAATTTGGAATCTCAAATTGAGAAACCCTAAATCGAAGAACCTCTAGCTTTCGATGCAACTCAAGCTTCGATGCTGCCCAGGTCCTCATTTCCCTAATCGATGTGATCCACCTTCTGTCCTTGCCTCGTCATCGTGACCTAGTTAGTAGTCATTTTATCCTCCAATCATCGACGCGACCCAGTTTCCAATCATTCTATTCTCTAATCATCCACGCGACCTTCGAAGAAGAAGATATGGACGAGCTTGAAGTTAGAAGTTTCTATTACGGGAAGAAATGTGAAATCATGACTTCGTGGACTGACATACATCCTAGGAGGAGATTCCATGTGTGTCCATGTTCTGGGGTGTTCATACCATATCGGCTCAGACCGAGCTTGAGACCCATACTGACTACAGGCCCAGCCCATTGCCAAAAGCAGTACCAATTCGGACCAATCTTGGAGGTCCATCCCTCTACCTGGCCCCGCATGTCGGCCCAGACCGACCTAGTGGCCCAGCCCTCTTCTAACACCATGCCACCGGCCGACTCTAGAGGACCAGCTACTGTCGATCAGTGAGTCGGCCCAGATCGACCGGTGGACCCAGTGCCACTGCCTAACACAAGCCCGAGGGGTCCAGGCCCACTCACGTGAACAAGTCCTAGTCGGGTCTGGATGACACTTCCACGTGTCAGTCCCACAGCGAATTGACATTTGTCTCACATCGTGAAAATAAAAATATTATATTCGCCGCACCCATACAAAGGGGTCCATTTGTCGTACAAAGGTAACCAAGCATTTAACTGTTTACTACTACTTTTACAGTATACTTTCCGCTACCCTCTAAACCTTAGACCGACCACTAACTTGGGCGTCAGAGTTCCTTTGGGCCGGTACCGCACCGGTGCCTATACTCTCACCGACCGACCAGTTTCCTTCCTTTTCAGGTTTACACAGGGCACGTGGCAGAGCAGCATTCGCTCCCTAAGTTGGCACATTTTGTGCATCAACATGGGGTAATGAAAAATTACAAATTTGTGATCTTTGTTGAAATTACGATGAATACTCAAGAATATCTTCATATGGTAGACATGCAATCTAAATTAGGTTTAGTACTTCAAATTTTAGAAGAAAGATGTTCAAATTCCATTCAATTTCTGGGATTATGTGTACGTTTATGATAATCGAGTCTGTTTTGATGCAAGAGAGTATTTTTGGTCTTAGGAATGGTTTGATCTTAAAATGTTCCATCGATGCAAGGCAATCATACCTGGAATGTTAAGGGGAAATGGTAAATTAGAAGAGGATTTGAAGAAAAGCAGAGCTAGGATGAGGAAGACATGGGTTGCCCTAATTGTAGCATGTATTGTGGTAATGTTTAAGAAGACCGAAGTATAGAGTTTAGGGATTGCCTAACAATCTAATTTTGTAATTAATGCTAAGAACATGACTTGTAATGGCAATGTAATTTTGCATGTAATCTATGGGCTTTTTGGGCAATGTGACAATGGTTATTTAAGCCTTTCTGCAATGTAATTCTATGGATTATTTTGCCAAATTGGGGTAATCAATCTGTTACAAGGTGCAAATTTGGTAGTACAGGTTACAAAGTGACACATAAATTTAGTAGTACAGGGTGCAAAGTGTTACACAATTAGTAGTACATGGTGCAAAGTGATACACCCTTAGTAGTACATGGTGCAAAGGGACACACAAATATAGTAGTACAACATACAAATGCATTGAACATGACTAAACTAATCCTGAAATATTTAAGGAAGAGAACTTGAAAGTGAAAACACAACAATTGAAGCATATGAGATATAATATCATTATCAAATATTGCATAAATATGCCATTTTGTCTGCTACATGGTGCAATTATACACGAAAGTTGTAGTCGAGGGTGCAAAGTGACACAAAAATACGAGTACACCAAACAAAGCATGCACCAACCAGTGTGCACCCACCAACCTACACCTAACAGTCGGACACCTAACCTAATAGAATACACAAACTAGCCTACAAAACCCTATGCCTCATTGTCGATGATACTTATTCCTCCTTGCTGGACATTTAAACCTAAGTTTCTTAGGAGGAAATGCTTCAGTCAATGGAAGAGGATTTGGTGTAAGCTGTGATTGGGTTGAGGAGATCCAATGATCTGTGACAAGTATGGCACAGCTGGAGGGGGTTGTGATTGGGTCTGGAGTTGAGGATGAGGTTCTAGATTAGCTTGTGGTTGGGGTTGGGGTTCTGATTAGATTTGGGGATTAAGTTCTGGTTAAGTTTAGGGTTCAAATTGGGGCTAGGGTTCAATTTGGGTTTGGGTTGGGGTTTTGTTTGGGTTTGGGGCTGGGATTGGGGTTGGGATCCTTCTTGGTGGCTTGCACTTGATCCAATTTCCTTGGCTTGTTCCCTCATTGATTTAGCTTCAATTCTTTTCCTTCTCAAGCTTTCAGCCTTTCTGTATAGGCTTTTGTAAAACAAACATCAAACAAGCAATCAGACAAGCATCCAAATGAGGTAAATAATAATTCTTAACAAAAGTGAATTATACCTTGCATTGGTTAAGCATATGCCCTAATTGACCACAATTTCTGTGTAACGACTCGTCCCGAATATTGGAATTAAATATTAATTAATTGTAGATTAACTTGACTAAGTGGGGATTAGTCGAGAGAATTCGGACGAACGGTGTAAAATGATTGTTTTACCCCTGGAATTGGGCTAAAGGTTGACTTTTGACCCGCGGAGTCAAACATATAAGGACCAAGGACAGTTACGTAGATCGGGACGTTACGAGTCCGTAGATAGGTGGCACGTCGAAATCGAACGTCGAACGGGAAAGTTATGGTCACGGGATCGAAATCGATTTAATTAATGCCTCTGGATTGGAGTTAAATAATACTTAATTATGATTGGTTGATTAATTAATGTGGGACCCTTGGATGAGTGACAAGTGTCCCTCATCCCATTGTTGGGTGTCTCTAAATTAGGGATCTATGTCCATTGGTCCATTTAATTAATTAATTAACTCATCTCATCTTTCTTTCTCTCTTCCCTTCCCATGCACCATCTTCATTTTCTCCCTAAACAAACATACAAGCACTCATCACCCCACTGCCCTATCTTCCTCTGTGTTCATGTGAGAGAATAAGAGATTGAGTAATTGAACGAGATAGAGAGACTGATAATGGACAAGGGACTGATGAGACAATGGAGCACGCCGCGGACCCACAACGGAGGTGAGAACCCGTAACCCGTTTTGACCCCAAAAATAGAACTCTTCGTTTTGACGTATGTTGATCATTCTGGTTGATTGGGTTATGTTATAGGGATCAAGGTGACCTGGTTGGGGCTGGTTTCGAGAAGCTTGGTAGCCTGAGGTAGCTGGAACCCGTAACGGTGAGTTTAGGTTCAAAATTTGAATATCGGTTTTTGGTGCTTCTTGATCAATTCTGACAACTAGAACTTGTCCTTAGTGGTTGTATGGATGTCTGGGGATCGAAATCGAGGATGGAAGAGGATGGAGGAGGCTGGAGTCGATGTCAGAACAGGCTTGCAATTCGTGGTTACTGTTTCCGTTCAAACAGGTGATTTCTGGGCCCGACTTCAGGGTTTTAAGTTCATAAATTGATTAGGATCATCTAGACGAAGCCATAGGAAGAAATCCCATCGAATTTGGTTGAGAATCGAAGGAGAACTAGCCGAGTCGGGTCGCGGGTCCTGTGCGACCCCGTTGCACGGTCCGACTGAGGTCAGGGATGACGTGATGATGTCATCATGTCAGGTCTGGCAATGTCAGTTATGTCAGACTAACATGTAAGACAGGGACCAATAGGAACTCGACACGTGGCACTATAAGAGTTGTTAATGCTAACGTCAGCATGACGTCAGCATTGACTTTTGGGGTTGACTTTTCAACATTGACTTTTGGTTTAACCACACGCGTAGGGGCACATGAGCTCAAATTTCGAGGTAGGCCCAGTGTCATTTTAAAGGTTTCAATGATCGGGATCCAATAGTGGTAGTTTCGAGTCGATCAGAGATCGTTAAGTTGGTCAAATCGAGGGTTTCACCTCGGGAAACGTGTGTGGGACATGTTGACTTTTCTAGGAGTTTTTTGGTTTTATCCTATAGACTTGTATAGTTGATTAGTGACCTTCGAGTGTGATTTGGACAGGTCCGGAAGTTTCAGAGATGATGATTTAGCCTAGGGAGGCTTATGACACGCGTATCAAGGCGACAGCTAGGATAGTCAGTAAGTGGACATTGGTTTCTAAATTTGATCTATGCATAACTGTTTTATATGTTTTAAATATGTGATTTATGATGGATTTGATTGTGGTATTAATTATTCACATATTTGCACGTATTTTGAGGTTTATGGTTTTATATTGTGTTTCTTCGTGATTGTGGTTTTAATAATGGTTCAACGGTATGATTTCAGATTTAGAAATATGGAACCGGGCTTGAGAACCATTTGATTTACGAACTATCAGACTTGGTGTCCGATTTAATGAGGCATCGAGCTAGAGGCCCATTTGACTTACATGATCGGGCTTGAGGCCCAGTTGATTATGACATCGAGCATGAGTCCCATAGTGGTTTATAAATGTGATTTCGGGTTTGAAGACCCTAAAATGAAATTTGAATTTGAGAAATTGGATTTGTGGATTTATGATGGTTTTATGGAAATCCGGGGCATAAGTCCCTTTAAACGGTTTGAGATGATTTATGAAATGTTTTCCATATACCATCATCACGAGTGGTTGCCCTCCAGACGTCCCATAGTATCCTAGAGTGGTTGGTTGTCTCCTCCGGACGTCTCGTAGTATCCTGGAGTAGTCACGGTGCACTACCTGAGAGGGGCTGCCCCGAGGCGCAGCTTATGATCAAGAGTGCATTTATGGTTGATACCCCAGGGGGGCTTATTGATCTGCGGGTCATTGACTTGGGTGAACCCTGGGGAGACTCAGAATTGAGACCCCGAGGAGGATGCGTAGCTTGGAAAACCGTGGCAATGGTATTGATTAGGCATCAGGGATGCCGAGGATTGGTTACATTGTATTTTGATAAACTGGTTATTTAATATTGATTGGTTTTGGGATGAGTTCCCACATGGTTGGATTACTGGTTTGATTACTGGTTAACCCTAATGATTTAATTAAAGTAAATGGTTTGATTACTGGTTAACGAATGCATGCATGCTTTTTAGTGAAGGGCATAAATGTCTTCTTATGAAATGTGTTTTATTAAACTATTGATTTTTCGTCCACTCATAGTTTTTAATGGTTTTTAACTCGCTTCAGGTTGATCGTGGATGCGGGTTGTAGCAGAGACTGAGACATCACACTCCTCCACTAATTCTGGCGCACTCTAGAAGCCTGATTTGGGCTGAGGTTTCGAGTTATCCCTTGTCTAGCACTTTGTGTCAGACGGGAGCATGGCATATCTCGCGCTAATCCTGGGGGGATTGGGATGGGTCATGTCATGCTGTATTTGATCAAAGTGTGGAACCTGCCAAACTTGGTTGGATTTTTAGGTAGGTCTGCCTCACCGGTAGACTTCTTCCTACTTTTCCTTGATTTTCCTGGTTGCCTGTGATATGTTGGGGGCTTTAAAGGAGACAAACTTGAGGACTGCCATTGATCTTCACTTGAAATTGACTCAATGATCTTATCATAGCGTCTTATGTAAGCTTCCTTGTTGTAGTATTCATGGAGATAACCTTCTGGTTTCCCATGCAAAAAGGCTATTGTTGTACAAGCATAGGGGCATGGGATACCAGATAGGTCTCATTCTCTACATGAACATTTTTTCAATTTCAACTCCACTCTAAATTACCTCCTACTTTGATGAGTGACTTCGAATACTTCATTTCATGCATGCCTTGTAACATACCACTGTCCCCTTTTCTGTTTCTTCTCCAAAAATTTCCTTATCCTAGGACCCATTTGGTGACCTTGTAACACCCCAGATCATCGAGAAAAAATAATAGGCAAAATGGCTATTTCCCCCTGGAGAAATCAAAATGTTGACCTTTTGATCGAGACATCTTCTATGAGCTCTGAGAGGACTGTTACAAAGGTCTTGGCCTCCTGAGTTTATAGGCAGGTGACATGCCAAACATGGAGTTCGAATAGTTTCGATATAGGTGTGTGTGTGTGTGTGTGTGTGTGTGTGTGTGTGTGTGTGTGTGTGTGTGTGTGTGTGTGTGTGTGTGTGTTGGGGAGAGAGGGGGTTTGAGGGTGGAAGACCGTATTAGGAGAATTTGATGAACACACTGCCATGCAGGAGGAACTAAAGAGAGAAAGAAAGAGAGAAATGCGAAGAAGAGAGAATGAGGAAGAAGATGGTGGAGCCTAGAAGTAAGAAGAGGTGGCATCTTGGAAGGTCCAAAGGAACCCGTGAGGTTCCAACTTTGAAATCCAGTTTCTAAGTTTGGAAGCATAAAATTGAATATCGTAAAGGGTTCCTGGAGGTTATACAGACCATCCAGGCTAAAAACAAAGGAAGTTGGTCGTGGGAAAGGCTGGAAAGCCTCTGAACACCATGGTTGAAAGACTTGGGTTCTTGGGCAGCTTATTTCAGGTATGTTTTCGATATTTTAAGGCCATAGATCCTTTCATGATCAGATTACGAGGAGATTGAACGAAGAACGGTTGAAAAAGGGTAAGGGATGGAGGAGTTAGAGCCTAGTTGAGCAACCCGAGTTGCAGACCCGGTGAGAGGTTAGCGATAAAGAACAGTGCTTTGGCGCGTGAGGGCCATGGGCAGGGACTTTAGCCAGTCCGTGGCGGCGCGTGCAGCGGCGTCTGGATTTCCGACCAACATGAAATATTTTTATTTTTATTTTCTGACTTTATTGGGCCTTGTTTGGACATAGTTTCGAATATCCACTATATTTGTTTATTAATTAACTATTTTTAGGTTATTCCTAAATTGTGGTAAATTGGATATTTACTATGCTAATCAAGGTTGTTGTTATTTAAGTGTGTAAGTAATGTGGTAAGAGGTGGTGGACATCATCTTATAAATAATCCTGGTTTTGCTTATGATTAAGTAATTTTTTTATATGCAATTAAATAACTAGTGGTGATTTGGTAATTTCTTGGGTTTAAGTATTATCTTTTGAGCACATTATGAATTATAGTGGAAGTATAAAGTTGAATATAACTAAAATTTAGTACGTTAAGATGCATATCCTTGATAGAAAAATAAAGGAGTAAGTTGAGGTGTTACCATATTCACCTTGTCGAGAAGTGGGTGGACGTGGGCGGCAAACCCGCAAGGTGGAAATTTATTTGGGAAATTGAATCGTTTTAAGAGTCGTAAAATCCCTGGTCTGACGAAAGGTTGTCAAACGGGAGCAGGACCGATCCAGTTTGTTGTATTTGGGGATGGGTCCTGTCAACCCCCCCGCCCAATTCAAAACTGCCTACTTCCTTATAGAGTACAACATCATCAAATACGTCTTGATTCTCTCAAGTAAGGTTAATATAAGTTTGTCCCTAGCTGGCAATATTGACTTGTTGAATGCCTCATTGAGGTTGTTGAGCATAATATCACACTTGAAATGTAATGACCTGGACCTTTAATGAGGGTAAAATCAGAAAATTTTGGTGAAATGGACGATTTTATCCCTAAAAGTCAAATTTTGAATTTCTGGTCAAAGTCAAAGGGTTAACTTTGACTATGGTCCAAAATGTTGACTTTTGATCGGGACGGTTTTTGGAAATTCTAAATATACCTTCATGAAGGTCTCGACCTCTCAAGTACGTCAGCTGGCGGTACAACAGAATCAGAAACCGTGTGAGGTCGTTTCGGGTCATGAACCCCCATGGCATTTTGGTAATTTGTACATGAAGGGAAATTTGGTCATTGGGCAATGTGAACTAATTGGAATTGGACAAGTGTCCCACTCTGGATGGTTCTGGTATGCTCCCCCCTCCACCGACTTGCCCCTCTATATATAGATGTGTGGGTGTGTGCTAGTGAAGGTTTCGTGGCCATGGGCCGAGCAACATGGATGATGTTGGCCACGAGAGAGAGAACAAGGGTTTGAGTGATGAGGGACCTGTAAATGATGTTGGGAGTGAGGGGAGTTGAAGAAGAAGATGAGAGGAAGAAAAGATAGTGAAAACCGTGAGAAAAACAAGTTGAAACGACGAACGGAGGAACTTAGACCCATGAGGTTGAATTGTGGGTATCCTGATTTCAAGCCCAAAACTTGGGATTTAGAGCTCTTAGAAGTTTTGTGATAGTTTTGGGGCAAAAACCAGAGGTTCTGGGACGTAGGAACGAGGTAGCACGAACTTGAAACCTACAGTCGGAGTGTGTGGATTCGAACTAGGTCATTGAGGAATTGAGGTTCTCGGATTTTACGGAAAAGCGCGTGGTTTGGTTCGGTCACATGAAAGGTACATGTGAGTGGACTTTGTTTTTTGTAAACCCTATGCATGCTGTGTTTTATATATGTTTTGTTGTGCCATTATTGATATTTGGGTGATTCGAATTATTATATGATTTTCGATAATTTGTGAATATTTTATTATTATTATTATATTTTCGTCATTCATATTTTCGAATATCGTTTGATAGTGGACTTGAGTGGAATAATTATGATTATGAGATGTGATTTTGCCAATGTTGGTTCAATTGGATTTTATATGGTTTTCTTGGGCATTTTATGGATTTACGAAAATCCTAATTTGATACTTTTTGCGAGGAAATTGGGTTTGTCATACTCCGGGTCATTGCTGAGTTTGGGAAATGACTTTATACACATTACGATATATTTATGTGATTTTGGTGAGGATTGATGTTTGGGATATTTATATGATTTTATTGAATATTTTAATGGTTCGTTTTACGAGGTTTGATGGAGTTATGGTTTTGGGGCTTAGGCCCGAGATATTGGATGATGGTGAGTTATTGTTGATGTGGATTTGTAGTTCCTCCGCATTTGAGACATTTGAGGTGATGTGTGATGATTATGATGTTGTGACTATGATATGATGTGATGCCCTCCTCGAGATGCCGATTGTGATGCAAGTCTTATACGTCGAGCTGGGCTCCGTCATTCCTGAGACTCGTCTCAGACGTCGAGCTTGGGGCTCCGTAATTCTTGAGACTAGGACCGTGACTCGGACGTCGAGTTTAGGACTTTGTAATTCCTAAGCTGGTCCACACTTAGACGTTGAGTCTAGGACTCTGTCTTTCCCGAGTGATATTAGCCTACTGGTAGTGCAAGTTTGATATAATGATTCAGTAGCAAACATTGAGGTTGGGTCAGTTGATATGATTGGCTGGTTGGTACGTTGACGAACTAAGTATGGCTGGTTTTGTGTAATTGGTAAGCTTATGCATTGGTGTGTCATATATGTGCTAATATTTTGATATGGTTGGTTGTCCATGTTTTTTGGGTCCGTGCTTTGGTCTAGTCATATTTGTAGTGATGTTTTGATATGGTTTCATACTAGTAAATTATGTGTTGTTCCTGATTTTCTTATCACTGCACGTATTTCGAATTTGATGTTTTATTCGTAATGGGAAGGGAGGGGTTTCAGGTTTGGTTCGAATGGATGAAAGGAAAAACATTACGTGCATGTATGAAAGGGGAAAGGCAATGGATGGCCTGATAAAATATCTGGGCCCCACTAAAAGACAAAAGACCACTTTTCCTCGTAAAATGTGCCACAATAAATAGTATCCAAAAATGTCTGTGACCCGTAACTTTCCCGTACAATGTCCGATTTTTACATGTCGTCTGTCTATAGACTCGTATCTACTCGATCTACATAACAGTGCTTGATCCACGTGCATTGGACCTCTCGAGTCAAAAGTCAATTTTTTCCCTCGTACAAGGGTAAAATCATAAAATCACCCTGAATGTCCGAAAATCCTCGACTAATCCCCGATTAGCGTCGCTAATCCTTAATTTAATCTTAATTAATCCAAAACATTTGGGACGAGTCGTTACAACAACGGTGTTGAAATGAAAATTGGATGATTATTGAAAGAATTTGAGAAAATATTTGTATAGGTTTAAGACAAATAAGGTAAAAGGCAAGAAACTAAGGAAAAGGTTTAGGGAAATAAAAAAGTGAAGTTATATACGTTTCTACTTCGGAGTGTTGATGCAACGCTTAGAATTAAGAATTAGCATTCTATTACCATTTTAGAACCTTCGTATTTTTTAACCTTGATATAGAATTCAGAGACGAGATGAGATCAATGAGATGTGAATTTTAACAAAAAGTTGGGAAATGAACCCGCTGGTTATGATCTTACATAAGGAATGAGAGTTTGGAATGAATTCGGGTTTAGTAATGTTTTGATTTAAGGAGCAAATTGAAGCTTAATCAGAATTGGGATCCAGCTTGGTTATGAGATTGCGTGTGAGTAAGTTGATGATCGTATGGACTTTAGTGTCAGTACCTGTCCCAATCCCCCCGGGATTAATGCGGGACGTGCCTGATCCCGTCTGACACGGAGTGTCAGACAAGGGAAATTCCAACTTTAGCCCGCTCGGGGCTTTAGAGTACGCCAAGATTCAGAGGAGGTATGTGATGTCTCGGTCTCTGCTACAGCCTGCATCCACGATCAACCTGAAGGGTAGTCAACACATTTAAAAGCTGTGAGTGGACAAAACAATAATTTATAAAAACATTTTATCGAAGACATTTGTACCCTTCACTAAAAAGCATGCATGCATTCGAAAAGCAATTACCGAACCATTAGGGCCTTAGCCCAAAATCGTAATGAAATCAAATACACGGGCCACTGCCCAAATTCATGTGGGACTCAGCCCAAAATCTGTATACATCACATAACATATAGCATATACATATAAATCATATAACCAATGCCGTCATGGTTTCTAAAGCTACGTGCGTGCTACCCGGGGTCTCAAAGCCCAAGTCTCTCAGGGTTCACCCAGGTCAATGTTCGTAGATCAATGACCCACCTGAGGTTATAATCTATGCCTTCCTAAGAGTAAGGTACCCAACGGGGGCGACTCCACTCAGTTAGTGCTCCGTGACTACTCTGGGGTCCACCCAGGCCAACGACCCTCCCCAGAGGAGACATTCCAAATAAGGAAGGTATATGAATACATATATATATCGAAAACATTCTTAAAACCTTTCAAGGGATTCATGCCCGGTCCCCATAAACCGTAATGAATCCGGAAATCCATTTAGGGTCCCCGACCCGAAATCATAAACGTAAAGTAACTGAGCCTCGTGTCCGAACTCATGACTCAACTGGGCATCGTGCCCGATATCTCAGGGCCAGTCACGATTCCGATCGTAGTGATGCGTGCAACCATCTAACCAGGACCGCCCTCAATCCAAGTATGTCGCCGTGAACGTATCAAACGACACGACCACCTCTAGATTATGGTGCACCCATCACCGATCGATATCCTGAACCGTCAGCACTCTGAAGTCAAGCCTCCAGCGGCTGCCTGACAACGGCTCGTGCATGTGACCTCTCCGGAAGGAACATATCCCAGTCCGGACGCAAGCGTTGTATCGTTCGTCGCCGTGCATAGCACTCACCGCGACCACGACTCAGACCCGTAGGTCATCAATAGGGCTACATGCCCGAGACAAAACTAAATGGGTCTCATGCCTGAGTTTATCCTTTCTAAATCCAAAACCATTTCATTTAAACCATCGTAGAAATACGAACCCGTATAGGCACCATATAAGATCGAAATCTTGAAATACGTGTCAATACGTAACCACACACAAATGCACTCATGGCATCACAAAACAAGTATTAAAACATATAATAAAAATTTATCACTACACCAAAAGAAGGCTTTTAGGGCGCGCAATGCACGCCCTAAAAGGGTTTTTAGGGCGCGCAACCGCGCACCTTTAAAGGTCATGCCGTAAAAAACGTTTATTATTCGAGGCACACATTTTGCGCCTTAAATACTGAAGGTCAAGGCGTGCATAGCACGCCCTAAATACTCTTTTAAGGCACGCATTACACGCCCTAAATACTCTATTTAAGGCGCGCGATGCACGCCCTAAAAACAATTCCCGCCAAAACATTTAAGACGCACAATGTGGTTTACAAATTTATTTGTGTTAATTTTCAATTGTTTCTTTCTTATTTGTGTTAATTTTCAATTGTTTTATTTCTTTCTTCAAAAAAAAAAATAAAAAAAAAATAAAATTTGAGTCTTTTTGTTTTAAACGTAGCGTTTTTACGAGTCATCAAGTTGCCCTTTAACTTGTCAATGATATAAGTGAATGGAAATGATTATGTTATGGCCATAAAGATAATCACTACAACTTGAATTTGTTTGTTAATATTTTGTGATTAAGTGTTACTACTTGAAGATAATGCATGTTAATTGGTACATAAATAAGCATGATATGATAAGTATGAATCATTTGAACCTTATGTGAGCTTTAGAACTTATATACATCTTTGATGAGTGATTCATAAGTTCTTTGTTTAAATTGATATACATATGCCTCATAACTGCTTGCCATAGCTTTTAATGAACTCTAGAGCACTAGAACTTATTCTATGTGATTTTCAAAGCTTTTAAGTCAATAAATTCTCTGATTTTGGAAATGATTAAGGCATTAGGGTTAACACCACAAATTCAAACATCCATGTTCCCTATTTTGTGCGCACAAGTTGCGACCCCCTTAGTTTTACCCCTTTTGAGCCCACATTAAGCCTTTCTTTCCTCACCATGATTATCTAAACACTTGAGCTTAGTATAGACATCTTTTACCTTTGTTCCAAGGACTCGGTTGAAGACATAATGATTATGTAAAGAGAAAATGATGATATTGAAAGACTTTTATGTGTATTTTGTGGATTTACTTACTCAAACATTGTTGTATTTTTGACACATGTTATTACCTTGATATATGAAAAAAAAAAAAAAATGAAAAAAAAAATAATAAAAAAAAAAGAGAAGAAAAAAAAAAAAAAAAAGAAAGAAAGATATATTTATCAAGGTAATAAGGTTTGATTATGAATATTTGAGTTAAGTCCTTTACATTTGTAAATCCGGCACAAAGAATGAATTCGAGGCCCAACAAGATGAAATGTGGCCTATGTTCGAAGGAATGGATTACTGACATCATTGCACTAAGGTTGGGAAGTTATGATACGTTTTGGGAGTCTATTGAGTTTTGGAACGAATTTGAGCACCACTTGTCCTATATATTCCTTGCCTCTAAACTTAGCCCCATTACAACCTTCGTAAAGACCTTATGATCCTTAAGATGGTAAATTTTGATTAGTTGAGTCAATCACTTGAGTAAGCTTATGGTTTTGGTTCATTTGTGCAAGTATGTTTTGTTTTTATCTTGAGGTGTTTGTTTGAAATTTTGCAAAAGTACTTCATTTCGATTATGTGAGTATTTCTCACATACTTTGAGTGCAAACACAAACCCTCACAATTTGAGTGAATTTATGAGTGCATATCCTTGTGAGTTGATTCATACTTGTCTTATTCGTGCAGAACTCCATTTCACCATATTTACTCATTATCTTACTTGTTGAACATTTTGTTACCATATATTAACTTTTGAATTCCATTTGCTTAAATGTTTTAAGTGAAAATCTTTTATGCCATGATTATAACAATGAAATTTGAGACAAATGGTTAAGGGTCTACTTGTTTTAAATTCGTAGTTTGATTTTAGTATTTGCTAGGGACTAGCAAAGTTTAAGTGTGGGGGTATTTGATAGGACGTTAAATAAGCATTATTTTATATTATTTTATACCCTTTATACTTGACTTTTAATATTAAAATATTAAATAAATTGATAAAATAAATTATTTTGTGATTTTTATGTTTAGAAAAATAAAGGTTGTAATTTGGAGTATTTTTGGCGAAAGAATCGTTTCGTTCGGAATTATAACGAATAAAATATGGACGAAATTCGGTGGAATAATTAATTTAGTTATATTTTAATTAAATTAATTAATGCAGCCCAAACCCAATTTTTTATGCAGCCCAAACCGGTTTGTTCAGCCCGGCCCGTGCAGCCCAGTTCCTCCAGCCCACGCCCGCGTCGCGCGTCAGCCCGCGTCAGCCCGCGTGCAGCCCAGCTTCGCCCAGCCGCGCAGCCCGCGTCCGTGCGGCCCAGCCCAAGCCCAAACCGCTCCAGCATGCGCCTGCCGAGTCCCTGCTGTCACGTTCGGCGCGCGCCTGCCGAGCTGCTGCCCTCCTCTTCAGCACCGCCCAGCCGAATTTTCTTCCCTATTTTCCAGCAGACTCCCACTTAATTTCCAGCCATTTCCAACAACCTTCCAACCCAATTTTACAACTTTACAACTCAAACCACCTCTAAACATCATCACAAATCTTTATTACTCATCATTCCATTATTCCATTTTTTTTTATTATTTTTTTTTAATTTTTTTTTTAAATTTTTTTTTTAAATTTTTTTTAAATTTTTTTTATTTATTCCGAATTTTCTTTTTTTTCATTTCAGATTTAAAGTTTAACAAGACATAAACAAATAATTGATTACATAAAAATAAAATAAGTGTAAACATAAAGTTAGTGGAACATAAAGGTTATGTAATAAAATTAAAAGAAAGTTAATGGAATAAAGTTGATGTAATATAATTAAAGTTAAGGGAATAAAGAAAAAGTGTGAATATATAAAATATGCATATATGAACATATAAAATAAAAGTAAAGAAAAGTGAACATATAAAATATGCATTTATGAACAAGTATCAAATTTATTATGAACAAATATATATAAAAAAAAAAATTATGAACATTTATGAACAAGTATAAATTAGAAATTAAGAAAAAGTAAAGTATGAGCATTATAAACAAACATAAGAAGAACAATAATAAGATGGATAAATAAAATATAAACAAGTAAGTAAATGTTATAAACAAATATAATATTAACAAAAATAAAATTTATAAACAAGTATAATATGCACAATTTATATACATACACTAACAAATTAAAATGATTTTCAATTTCCCCGGCAACGGCGCCAAAAATTGACTACGCCCAAACTACGCATTAAATTAAACATGTAATTCGAGTGTTATGCAATTTAAACCCTTTTTGTGTAGATGTAGTATTGATAAATAGGGATCGTTCTTAACCGGGGAAATTAGGGAACATTAATAATATGTTAGTGGATTATGAATAAAAGAATAATGAATTAGAGAATTAAATAATAAAAGAATTAAACAATCAAAGAATTAATAAATTAAAGAATAGATGAACAAGATAATAATAAATTAATGAATTACAAAGAATTAATAAATTAACGAATTAAAGAATGAAATAATAGAAGAATAAAGGACTTAGTTAATCAAAGAATAAAGGAATTAATTAATCAAAGAATCAATAAATTAAATAATAAAGGAATGAAAGAATAAAAGCATCAAAGAATAAAAGAATAAAGAATAAAAGAATAAAGAATAAAGAATAAAAGAATAAAGAATAAACAAGGGGGTTTTGAAGAGGTTTGTAATTATGTAAATAAGTAAAAGCATAGATAAACTCATTCTATTTCTATTCTAACTTATGCACAAAGTAGACTTCCCGTAAACACAAACTTCAACAACATAATACAATTGCAAATATTTGAATTAATCACGAAATTATACCTTCACAAACTCATATTTCCTCATACATTAATCATATTATAAATGCACCGAACAGCGGATTTTTACTTATAATATAATTACCTTAAGTTTGTGATTTAATGCGCCGAACAGCGGTCATACATTAAATCTCTCCAAATCTACTCTAAATGCCCCGAACAGCGGATCAACATTTAGTTTCGAAATGAAGTTTAAGCTCTAAAATGTAAGAAGTAAATGATTTTTAGAAAGTAAAACACATGGAGATTATACTCAATTTTCACAAAAGATAGGAAGGAGAAACCAATACATATATTGCATTATAATTAGAACCAATAACAAATAAGAGAGTTTAAGAGAATGGAGAGCAAATGTTACACTTTTCAGATTGGATGAGAACAATGGATTGTTTTTCACAAGGAACACCGAACAGCGGCTGGAACCTTATGAAGATGGAAGAAGATTAAACAAGGAAATTTGGACTTGAACTCTCAAAATTGTATTGGAACTATTTTGCCAAGATTTCTCCTAAAAGAAGCTCAATTTTGTGCTACTTGGAAGTGTTTTCAACAAGTGAAATCAACTCCTATTTATAGGTGGAGAAAGCTACCAAAAATAATATAAAAATACAATAAAAAAAAAATGGAATAATGGAATGATGAGTAATAAAGATTTGTGATGATGTTTAGAGGTGGTTTGAGTTGTAAAGTTGTAAAATTGGGTTGGAAGGTTGTTGGAAATGGCTGGAAATTAAGTGGGAGTCTGCTGGAAAATAGGGAAGAAAATTCGGCTGGGCGGTGCTGAAGAGGAGGGCAGCAGCTCGGCAGGCGCGCGCCGAACGTGACAGCAGGGACTCGGCAGGCGCATGCTGGAGCGGTTTGGGCTTGGGCTGGGCCGCACGGACGCGGGCTGCGCGACTGGGCGAAGCTGGGCTGCACGCGGGCTGACGCGGGCTGACGCGCGACGCGGGCGTGGGCTGGAGGAACTGGGCTGCACGGGCCGGGCTGAACAAACCGGTTTGGGCTGCATAAAAAATTGGGTTTGGGCTGCATTAATTAATTTAATTAAAATATAACTAAATTAATTATTCCACCGAATTTCGTCCATATTTTATTCGTTATAATTCCGAACGAAACGATTCTTTCGCCAAAAATACTCCAAATTACAACCTTTATTTTTCTAAACATAAAAATCACAAAATAATTTATTTTATCAATTTATTTAATATTTTAATATTAAAAGTCAAGTATAAAGGGTATAAAATAATATAAAATAATGCTTATTTAACGTCCTATCACAATGCACGCCTTAAAAGATTTTCATACAACTTATGAAGGCGCACATTGCACGCCCTGAAAACTTTGGCGCCAACTATTCAAGGCATGCTTTGCACGCCCTCGTTGTAATTTTTTTTAGACCTCCATTTAGTAATTCTTTCAAATTCCATTTGTAAACTCAATACCTGGTACATTTCATATACTAGATTCAATAAGAAATAAATTAAGAATCACTTTACACATTGGTATTCAATAGAAAAGAAAATATATCAACAATGATAGAGAATAATTCATAGATAACAACTTGACAAAGAAAACTAGCATAAATTATACTTATCATATCATCTCAACGTACACTTATCCAAATTTCCAAAACCCAAAAAGATCCATAACGAAAAAAATTTCAAATAAACATTCAAGATGGTTAAAAAGAAAATACTAAATTCTTCCATAAACAGATATCAAGTCACTAGTTGCAAGTTCTTCCTCTTAATCCTTCATGCGTATTCTGCATCAACTTCCTTTTTTCATACAAAATCATTTCATAAACATATGTTAACTCCTGCAACATTATTATGAATAAACAAGCTTAGTTTCACATTCACAAAATGAGTTCCAAATGAATGTGAAGAAAATATGAAATTTATGACAATTTACAGTATGGGTTAATAGCGTAGATTCATTTTGCTTGCTTTCGTGCAAGAGAGCAGAATAATGCAACTAATCCTATAATTCAGAAGCTTAGAATAGTAGGATTCACTTGATAGAAAATGTGAGGCATACCTTATTGGTGTATATACTCCAGTTAGTAAGAAGCTTAGATAAAAGATGTCTAAAAAGTCCAATTGCTCGCATGAAGTCCAAATGCATCTAGTTCCTGGGAAGCTACATGAATAAAAGAGAAAATGCAATTAACCAGAAATGCTGCATCCATCAGTTTTCATTGCTACACTTTGATATCTTTCACCAAAAGAGGAAGAGGGAGGGACAAAAGATCATCAGAGTAGCAAACAATGTCATTCAGCTGTACAAATTAAAACCAAAGACCCAATTATCTTTTCAATCAAATCGATTTCCAATTTAAACGAATTTACCCTACTCTTAATAAAAAAAAAATCAACTACATAGCACAATATTTATCTCTTTCATCTCATAAACAAATTATGTAACAAAACAGGCACACAGGAAGACAGATGCAAGATTGACGAAGAAAGGAAAATCATAAAAATTGAAGCTTCCATTTGAAAGGCATGCAAATGCAAAGCAAGATCATTAAACTCACACGATTCGTGAATTTAAAAGGTGCCAAGATTCTTCCAAATTAACTACTTTTGGCTCCACATGCATGCACCGCAGCTGCTTATGGGATTTAATTAAATTACAAATCCCAATTAAAATTGAGATTAATTACCCAGAAATGGACACAAACTTGAATTCAACGAGATTCATCACCTTGGGATTAAGCACAAGCAAAGAAGCTCACGTAAAGTAAATATATATCCATTTATTTGTCTTCTTTCCCTCCTCAAACCACAATATAACAAGTCACAAAGAGTATAAATTTTCTCTTATAAATCATTGAGTATATGAGTTCTTTATCGTGCTTATAAATCACTGATGTACTTTCAGTTGAAGTTCATTACTCTCTTATCACGTTATATTTAATTGATTCAAATTTCAAAAGTATAAAATTTGTTCTCCCAAGTAAAACTACTTAAAAGGGTGAAAGATTCTCCTACTTAAAACCATCTTGTAATCATAATAGTCTAATCTGAAACTAAAGGCCTTATAATCTACTGGAACTTATCGTCGAAGGCTGCACTCTATGAAATTGCATTTTGATATAACGAAAGAAAAAGAAAATGGAGCCTCAACATGAAAGACAGTTCTTTTGTTAAATATTAACATAAGCATAATTATATATTATTGTGGAGTAATTTCGTATTTGCACATCAGGCGTGCCTAAATGATGAACAACTCTCTAACAATTTTCCCCTCTTAAATTTAGACAAATTAAATGTCTTTGTCAGTTGAAAGTCACTAAGGACTAAGGTAGAACGAACTTTCCAGTTGCCTCTTGAACTCTAAGTCTACGTGTGGATGGGGAACTTTGAGTTCCTCCAAATAGTTAGATGGAGGGATTTCAAATGACTAGATACAATGCAGTTTGAAGGTATTGTAAATTACTACTTGATAGGTGTTGCTTGGAATAAATCCCTTGTTTTGTGGTTTTATTTTGCTCATGTGGTGCATGCACTGCCTCGATAGTTGCTCAAGTGGTTAATTACAAATCCCTATATTTAATTGTTTGTAGTGCCTTTCTTAGGAATATAGCCGAAATCGTGGTACTTTGAAGTTCCTCATCCAAACCTAGCCTAAGGTTTCTCGAGTGACTTCCTAACCAGTAAATAGTGCCCTATCATCTCTGTGTTTAATACACCTAGATTGAAGCAGATGCCTAAAAACACACCTGTTGCGAGGCATAAGCAGAACTCTTTGACTTCTTTCACAAAATTATTTCTTAAGTTTCACCTCATGTTCCCCCTCTTGATATAATTAGCGGCCACAAAAGTTGATCTAGCATCCCTACAAGCTAATTTCTAAATAACGTAGTTAGATTCCCAACAAATAGCATTGTCACAAAATTACAACAACACTTGTGGGTAAACATAATATAGGTAGTTTTCTGGATGTTCTGTTACCATACAGTTCTGAATACATTTTCAGACTGATCAGAACGATCAATCAGGTGCAAAAATTTTAAACCTGCTACAGTTATTCACTGTCTGCAACATTGAATGCTAATATTTGGCAAGAGAATGCTACCTAACCTATATGCACTCATGGACATGTGTATGTCAATATAAATAGAAGGAGTGCTACAAGAAGAGGAAGAACAACATTAACATAGGTGGTGTTAGTTACGAAAGTCATCATAGAATATGACTTAAATGAAAACATAACTAATTCTAGGACAGGACGAAGGATTAGAATTCATATAGCCAACCCCAATAGTTCGGACAAGGCTCAAATTCTGTTATACGAGCATGCATCTCTTAACTTTTGATTGAGAACTGCAGGACCATCTAATAACCTTATACCAGTAAAGTGTTTCATATTAATTTAATTCCAACCCAGCAAACACATGCATTGCTAAAATGAAAAGGAGTGATCATACCTGTGGGAATACAATTGCCAGGTTCAGCACACCCATTGATAATCCTACAAAAACCAAGCTTCAATGTAAAAAGTCATGTAACTAGAAATCCAATGTAAATTTTGTAACCACACCACCCTCTATTAAAGAAATGTCCACCTTGTCCAAGTCCCAAAGACTCGATACGAGAAGAAACCAAAGCATAGGGAACACTATATGTGATCTGCAACAAAGTTTCAGTAATTAAAATTCGATGCATAAACCAAGTTTGTACACAAAGCATAGATGGGCATAATATTTGTGCAGTGAAATGTCCTTCTCCAAAAACTATACAGCTTTCACAGTGCTCTGCTCACGAAAAATGAGTCAATGGTCCACAGAACCAATACTCTATAGCTGGGCCTATCACATCCCTGAACCAATACTCTGATCCCTCTAATGTCCTTATCAGGCTCGAGCCTAGTGGGCCCCATAAGCTGGGCCAAATGGTGAGGACAAATTAGCCGGGAGAAAAACTTTTGACATTCATCTCAAACATACACAGCTGCTAATACCAGAGTTCGTGGAACAAATGCCAGTATCAGCATTAAATTTGTAATACAGTTCCATTACAGGACCTAACAACCCATTTCAGTACTCACAAACTTGATGCTGGAATAAATCGAACTAATTTTCAGCCATTATATATATGTACTGCAACACACACTGCTTTCCTAGAAAGGATGGTGTTATGAATCCTCAAAATGGTGATCAGTCTCATCAAAGATCTCCTCCTACATAAGGCATATTTGATGTCCAAGTGAGAGACTATCGATGAAAGTAGAGAAAAATAACTTAGAAATATGGCTTAAAATGACAGCTTGTAGTACCTGTAAAAGCTCTTCAATGACATCTTCCATTGTTATAATGCCAACAGCCTCCTCTTCTTCAGGGAGCTTGGGGAGTGGCTCACTTTCGTCAATCTGCAATATGTCTGAGTACATCTCATTTGCCCACTTCTTGCTTCTTCCATTGTGTGTGTGTTTTAATTATTTAATTTTGAAAATGAATTAGTTCCTTAATCAATCTTCTTTCCTAATCTTAAATCCCCAACCCATCAAGGGCCATGATCCATCAATCTAGCTATATATCTCTCAATCTTTGGACATAGGGTTATAACTGGTTGAATTTAATGAGATATATGGGTTGATGGGTTTAGCACTCAAAATGTCCAAATCAGAAAATACAAAGTACACAAGAGAAGAAAAGAATAATTTTAATTAAGTTAGTGATTATATCCTTGATTAAGTTTTCTGTTGTATTAATACAAAAATACTAAAACATCCATAATTTGGATCATCGTCACCTAATAAGCTACCTAGCTTAGCTTGTAAACACACAATATAAATATAACATATTTTTTTTTTATTAAATTAAAAAAAAAGTAAAAGGAGCTAGCTAGGCAGGTGAGATCAAATTCAGCAGCTATAGATATATGAGATTTGAATGGAGGAAAGAGGGGAAGATAAGGTGATAGGCATGCCAACCGCTCTGAGCTACAATCCCTCTAATAGGAGCTACAATCCCTCCAACCAGCGCAGCTACCACAATGCCATCTGGAGGTAAATCATGGTCCACATAACCAATACTCTTGCTCACATACATGATAAAAAGCATCACAAGCTCACGTAAAGTAAATATATATCCATTTATTTGTCTTATTACAGTTATCATGTAGGTATATCATCAACTTCAATCTTTAGTCAATCTTTAGTCACAAATATTACCCATTTACACACTAAGATAGCCCCATAGTCCATGTTAACACAAACAAGTGCCATTTTTCAGATGAAAGGTCAAGCAGGGTTGAAGAACAATGTCAGGCGATTGAACAAGAGCATTGTTCGGAGTGGATCAAATCATGTCATCCATGTATTGGTTTTTTCTCTAATTTGTTTCTTTCTGGTATACTTTTTGTCCAAAATGTTCAGATGAAGATCTTAAATCTACATCGGGCATTCAAAACATCTTTTGTTAAAGGCTAAAGCAGGTTACGTTGTAAAGCCATCCACATCCTCTCTATCACAAAACTAGTTGAACATTTTGACAATCTTGGTTCAAGTGTCTCAAAACATTGTGCTTATGATCTATATATGTAAGAAAGATACATTTTTCCTATTACCAAACAGAATCCCCAACTTATTCCGGATGATTCAAAACCCAAAATGCTATAAAACCCATAGAGAAGCAAAAGAAAAAATATTTCATAAAAATTAACAGAAAATTCAAAAATTAAAAACATACCATGTTCAATTCTTCTTCATTTCAATTGAGAACTTCAAATGGCTGACCAGATTTTCAATCCTCAACAACAAAAATGAAAGCTTTTCCCTCGTTGAAAGGGAAAATTGGGGACATAGAAGGAGGGCTTCAGTGGGTTCGAATACGGTCTGCGGCTTTGGTGGGTATCGGTGGGATTTGGGGCTGGTTTATGAGGATGAATTGGTATGGTGGGTAAGTGGGATTTTGGGTTGGTTGGGTGAGATTTGGAGGGTACGTAGGAGAGAGGCGTGGGTTTTTTGCCACCGAATTTAGGGGTTGGCAGTGTGGCGCTGTGGCTGCAGGTTGGAGGAGATGTGGCTTAGTGAAGACTGAAGAGAATGAGGCGAGAACTGAGAAGGATTTGTAACTCTAGAGGTGGAGACGCGAGGTTGAACCTTCTTTTTTTAAGGGGTAAATTGGTTTTCAAAGGATTTGGGTTTCTTTTCTTTGAGAAACAATTCAAGTGCGAACAAATGAGAAGGAATTGAGCGTTGGCGCCTTAGAATTTAAGTGCGGGAACTGAAAATTTTGGGTTATAAAAATTTCTTTGTCTTAAGGGCGTGCAAATGCACGCCTTAAAAGTTAATTCGTTTAGGGCACACAATGCACGCCTTAAAAACCTTATTTTTAGGGCACACATTCAAATCACACCCTGAATAGCTATAAACGAAGGCACACACATAATGTGCGCCCTAAATAGTCTAAGAATACCCTCTATTAGGGCGTGCAAAAATGCACGCCCTAAAAAGTACCTTTTTAGGGCGCGCATGTTTGCACGCCATAATTTGCGCGCCCTAAAAGCCTTCTTTTGGTGTAGTGTATGTATGCATTAATTTAGAAAACAAGGTCCACTCACAGACCGTCCAACCTGCCACCTCGATATGCGTGCCATACAGCTTTCCCAGGCCAATCACCGTCACCGGAACTCCCAAACCTGTCTAAATCACTTTAGAGGGTTAATAACTACCTTATTAACCTCTCACAAAAGCTCCGTAATTTTCCCGAATTTTTAAGTATTTTTAAACCCGATCCTAAATCTTCGGACATCCCGAACAATATCTAGACGGTGTCCAATCGACACGAAACCAGTCCCAAAATTTTTCGTTACATCGAATAGATGATTTCGTGTGTTGGAAGCATCCCCAAAAAGTGGCCCACGCATCGGGCACTGTTCATCATCCCTAACCTCTAGCCGGCCGAGTTCAGACCGGTTCGAACCGGTTCGGTCCAACTGAACCGGCGGTCACGATCCAGCCTTATTCCTCACTCATTTTCACTCCATTTCTTCCCATTTTTATCCCTAAATGTTCCTAACACTAAACCTAATTAATTTGGTCATTAAAAACAGAAGAAATGGGTCTAAATCTCACCTTGAAGGTCCATGGTTGAACCGGCCACCTCCAAACCTCCACTGCCGTGGGCTTCGGCCGTCCTAGCCCTCGAAACTGATCCATCTCGACTTCCCTAGGTCCTTAGATTGTGTTAAGATCAATAAGAACTCGAAACCGTCCTCTAGTACTCATTTTCTAAATTTGAAAATCAAAGGGTTCACGGGTAACTCACCTCCGCCGTGTCCACCACCGTGGCTCGCCATCCCTCACCGTGTTGTCCTAGCCTCTCTCCGTCTCTCATTAACCCTCACAGAAATGGTTATGGTGGTGGGGTGGTATGCCGTGTGTGTTGTTGTTCCAAAAGAAAATGGAGAAATAGAGGAGGTCGGGTTTGTGAGAGAACATCGAGGATGATGGTGATCAGGAGGGAGAGAGAAGAAGAAAATTGATGGTGAGGATTGAGGGAAGAAATATAGATGAAGGGTTAGGATTAAAAGATGAGATGAGTGAGAAATATAAAATAATAAAATAATATTATTTTAATGGTTTAGATCTACTTTTTGGGGAAGTGACCAATGGGATGAGTGACACTTGTCACTCATCCATGGGTCCCACTAAAATATCTGCCCAATCAGATATCGCCATGTCATCCCCGTCTCGTAATGCGTGCATAGTAAAATTGAACTTCCGTGACCCATAACTTTCTTGTTCGAAGTCCAATTTCGACGTACCGTCTGTCTATGGATTTGTATCGACCCGATCTATATAACGGTCCTCGGCCCTCGGCCATCGGACCTCCTGGGTCAAAAGTCAACATTTTACCCACGACCATGGACAAACACAGTCATTTTGCGTTGTCCGTCCGATTTCACTCAACTAATCACCGATTAACCCCACTAATGCTTGATTAGTCACTAATCTAATCTTGGAATTCGGGACGGGTCATTACATTTAGAATGATTATTTTTAGTGGCTGATGACTTCACACTTCATAATAATTGGGTTGTTGAAAGTTGGATGGATATAAGTGAAGGATAAGTTTACACAAGGTGATGCTTATGATGACATAATTAGTCATTTATTTTGTTTGGCGGGTAGAGAGCAAGCTTAAACGGGGTAATTTAACTTTAGACATACCTAAAGGTACTGAGTATATGATGGCATGGCTACTAAGTCCGATTTATGGATGATATATATATATATATATATATGCTTGTAATATCTTGAGATGTTTTGGTTGATACTTGTGTATGTTCATATATTTAAGGTGATGATTTGGCCTTGTGATTGTGAGTACCAGTAAGTGTCCGGTTGTTGTGAATGCATGCCTTAGTTGGCCTATGTTTAGTGTTGATACTGAGACCTCATGCATTGGGTAAATATATTTTCGGGCAGTGATGTTGGTCGCTGTGATGGAAATTGAGTATTGATAATTGTGCTTCGGGATACTCGTGTATGGGTTAATGGTATTGATGGAGGTGATATGAGTTGATGGGTATGATTCTCTGATACCCGTGCATTGAGAGGCCCACTAGATGTGAGTTAAAGTTGAACTATTGGTATCAGTATGTATATATGTGTGTTGGTTACTGATAGGTCGTTAATTAAGTATTATTTTATACCCTTTATACTTAACTTTTAATATTAAAATAATAAATAATTAGATAAAATAATATATTTTGTGATATTTATGTTTAAATAAATAAAGCTTGTAATTTGGAGCGTTTTGGCGAAAGAATCGTTCCGATTGGAATTATAACAAAGAAATTATGGAAGAAATTCGGTGAAAATATTAATTAAATTACAATTTAAATCAGTTGAAACAGCCCAAAAATCATTTTCTTTTGTTTGCAACACAAGACCAAGTTGGAATAGCCCACAAGCGCGGCCCAATTGATAAGTCACAAATTAAGCATCATTTCAACGTTATTTCTTATCCCTTTTACTTATCTTTTGATTATAATCATTCAAACAATAGGAGAAAATGATCTATTTTGTGAAGTTTGTGCAAATTGCTTAGTTGAGGTTTAAATCATGTTTTGCAATGAAATGTGATCTTTCCGAGGCTAAATCTTTAAGGACTCATCAAGGACTCATAAAGGGCCTCATCATCTCCGATTTACATGACCAAGATCCACCAAGACCCTAAAAGTCACGGCCTAGCCCCTAGAAGCCCACAAAATGCGGTTAAGGGTGTTTTAGGGGGTTTACTTGTGCATCAAGCAACTTTGGAAGAATTTTCCTACCTTTCTCAATGAGGAATGACATGGATTGACTTGGATAAGAAGACTTAATTATATTCCTAATTAGATATTGAAGTTAAAGAGGCAAGAAATAAGGAAAAGGAAGTTTCTTGGAAATTAAGAAACCATCTTGTACATGGCTAGGGTTAATTAACATCTCTAGCCGCAATTTATCATGTTTCCTGTATTTTACGGCAATGTAATCTGATTTTAGGATAGCATTAAATGAATTCCTATTCAAAGATAAAGTCAATAAGTGGAAAGAAGGAAAGAAATGGACTCCTTGTACAAGAAGGACACAAAAAACGGCTAACTATGGTTTTTCACAAAAACAAGGAGTTTTCCTCCTTATTTTGGGGTTGCTTTCCCTTTTCTTTGAGGGAGATGTTAGGGCAGGTGTTTGGGATTATAAATAGATGTTTTCTCATTGTTTTTGGACGTCCAATTTACCTCATAAGGTCCCAAAACTCTGCAAAAATTTCTGCTCAAAGTTTATACACAAGTAGCCGCAATTTACCCTTTTGTTCGTGCCTTTGGATTCAAGTCTTGCATCTTCTTTGTGACGTGAAGCTTGGGAGAAGAAGAAGTGTTTGTGCCACTTCTCTCACACATCATTCATCTTAGTATTTTTGTTTCTTAATCCCTAATCTCTTAATGTTTTTTATGCATTCAATTATGATGTTTGTTAACTTAGTTATGTGTGAGTAGTTTCCTTTAGGATTAGGGTTGTTTGAAGCCCTAGCCATGTTAGTTCATAATTACATTTCTGGCTGTTGATTATGGTTATTATGTATGCCTGGATTTTTTGGATTACTATGTTTCATGAACTCAATTTATGCTTGTAAGTTTGATCACCTTATCTGCGTATAATTGTCGATGTAATTGCTTGACGGATCACCTTGATGTTTGTGTTCACCCTGCAATTTGTAGCATCACGTTTAAGAGGAGGAATCTTATTCGTAATCTAAAATCATGACTCCGTAGGATTTCACATCACTTTACTAGGGATATTGTAGTGTCATTAAATCTTCTTCATGTTTCATGCATTATCACGCACCATCGGTAATAGTTGTTTAAGGGCGGTTACATCACGCTTAAACATGCAATCTAAGAGAAGATAAATGTGTAGGGTGAGCCTTAGTCGGACCCTTGCGTGGGCACTTAATTCAGATACATACATAATTAATCTAATCAATGAAATCTAAGGAGAACTATAATTGGTAAAGGTGGATAACATGTCCTAATTCGTCATGATCATCCAATCAACTTTCAAATCATGTTTTTCATCATTTTGCTCTTGTTTTCAGCATTTAATTACTCAAAACCCCCCAACGTTTTTGTACTTTTTCTCAAGTTGTTTCATTCCAAACGAAGTGGATTCACATTGAACAAGTCCTCGAGGGATCGACCTTTGCAAACCTATTATAATCGTCATACGATTTTGTGCACTTGCAAAGTATTACATTAGGAGTTATCCTCCATAATTTCTTGGTTGATAAATCTTCTATCAAGTTTTTGGCGCCGTTGTCGGGGACAAGTCCCTCAACGGTGTCCATATAGTTTGGAATTATTTAACTTGGTTTGTTTATTTGTTTTTCAGGTACTAGTTCATGTCTGTCACTCAGCTCCTCAGTGGAGGGAACAACTCAGGGACCTACTTGTTCCTCCCAGAACTCTTCAATTCACGGTAGCCCCCCACCTAGCCCTCGTGCCATGGGCAACCCACAAGATCGTGCTCTTGTCCCACTTCCTGCCCCTAGGCTCTTTCGGGAGTTCGTAGCCCCTCATATGCCCCAAGATCACTTTCCCATTGTCTTTCCTGCAAGCACCTTTGAGAACTTTGAGCTTAAGTCTGGGACCATTCACATGTTGCCTACGTTTGATGGCCTCTTTGGAGCAAACCGTCACCTTCATATCCAGGACTTTCTCCAGGTTTGTTCTACTCTTCGCATCAATGGGATGACTGAGAATGAAATTAGGTTGAGGTTGTTTAACTTTTCACTTAAGGATATGGCTAAAGCTTGGTTTCATTCACTTGCACCCGCCTCTATTCATACATGGTCAGAATTGTCTACTTTATTCCTCACCCAATACTATCCCATGGAGAAAACTAATGAGTTTAAGGCTAAGATTATGAACCCTAGACAGCTCCAAGATGAAGCCTTTTATGAGTATTGGGAAAGGTTTAATGAGATGCTTCGTGCTTGTCCCCATCACAACATTGAGGATCATCACCTCATGATGTGGTTTTATGGAGGTCTTAGTTATGGGGATCGTACTATGGTGAATTCCCTATCTCAAGGTATCTTAAATGGCACTGTAACCGAGGCTCGAATTGCATTTGAGAAGATAGCTCAAAGGGAGAAACAATTTAGTTACCGAGGCTACTCATCTAGGTCCATGGCCGAGCCTAGGGACAAAGATGGATCCATTGCTGAACTCAAGGCTTTGGTAAAGCAATTGTGCAGGGATAAGGTTAAGAATACCCTGGTTTGTGAGGTGTGTTCGGTCTAAGGACACTCTTCGCATGAGTGCACACAAGTGGGTGAAGCCAACTATGTTGGCGGGTACAATGCTTCAAGGCCCCAAAATGATCCTTTTTCAAACTCTTACAATCCAGGATGGAAGAACCATCCGAATTTCAGGTGGAATAACAACCAATCCGTGGCTAACCCCTTGCCACCCCCTGGATTCCAACAACCTCACGTTGCTGCCCCTTCTATGCAGCCCAAGGTACATCCTCAACTCAAGGTTCAACCGGTAAGTCATGGGAGGATACACTTGCAACTATGGCACAACACACTAATGCCTTCATGAATGAATCTCGGACTCACCAAGCAGCAACCAATGCCTTCATGAATGAGACTAAACATGCCATTACTAACTTGGAGAGGCAACTTGGGCAAATTCCCAATCAACTCAACCAAAGAGAGCCCGGTAAGTTCCCTAGTCAAGTTATGGTGAATCCGAAGGGTCCCCATGGACCAACAGCGAATTCCATCACCCTCCGGAGTGGCACTGAACTTCCTAGCCCAGGGTACACCCTAAGGAATCATACTTCAAGACCCCAGGTCCCCTGCTGTCCACAAATCACAGCTATACACTCAAAATCCAGCAAGCTACCCGAGTACTCAGTGCTGGAACCATCAGGACATTCCAGCACCCTATGGCATGCAATCTGCCCCCTCTTTGGCCTCAGATGAGCCCACCCACGTGGAACCACCTCAAGCTCACTTTCAAGATGAAGAACCACAGGTTAAGGTCCCTGTAACCCAAGGCCCAAGCAGCCAACAGCAGCCCTTGCACTCGAAAGACAAAGCATTGGAACATGATGCATCCATTTCGGCTACCCCTGCAGTACCCCAACAACATGCTGGACTTTCTAACCCTAAAACTCCTTCCAATTCCAATAAAATGTCTAAGAAGGTGTCTTTTGAGTTATCTAATAATGTCTCATATCCATTCCCTCGCAGGTTTCAAAATCAAAACAAAAACAAGGAAGCATTCGAGGACGAGATCATCAAGATGTTGCAGAAACTTCAAATCACACTTCCTTTTTCCAAAATCCTGGAGCACATGCCCATCTTTTCCAAGCTTATCAAGGATCTAGTTGCTGGAAAAAGAGGATTTGAAGCTCCAAATGTCATGGACCTTCCCCAAGCTTGCAAGGCAGCCCTTGTTTCCATGTCCCCGAAAGTCAATGATCCCGGGACCCCTTCACTTCCTTGTGTCATTCAATCTAAACATTTTGAACAATGTTTATGTGATACGGGAGCTTCAATTAACATTATGCCTTTCCATATTTATATGTCTTTGAACTTAGAAGATCTTAAACCTACTCATCTTTGTGTTCGATTGGCTAATGCGTCGGTTTCTAACCTTGTAGGTGTGCTGGAAGATGTTGTGGTTCAGATTGGGGATACGTGCATTCCTGCTGATTTCTATGTCTTAAAAATGGATAGAATTCACAAGAAGGGGGAGCCCCCATTTATCTTTGGACGTCCTTTGTTGGCTACAGCTGAATGCCTCATTGATGTGAAGAATGGACAGGTATCTATTCGGGTTTTAGGCAAGCTTCGTACTTTCTCTATACATGATACCATGCAATATCCAGCGGAACCTATTGATGATTTCCCTTTGAATACTATGGATATGCTTCTTAATGAGAATCTTAAGCTATCATGTGTGGGAGATGACCTAGAAAAATCCCTCACCTTTCCTAAACCCGAAACCACAATGGACCCAAACACCATGGCTGAATTGCTCTCCTTAAATGCCTCGCCATACATGCACTTGTCTAAGGCCCCCTATGAAGCCTTGCCCCTCACCACCACACAAACCTTGCCCTCTCATGTCTCTCCTCCTATCCTTGAGCTTAAACCTCTTCCGAAAAATCTCAAGTATGCTTACTTAGGCAGCAACCAAACTCTCCCAGTTATCATTGCCGCTAACCTTACTCCATCCAAGGAAGACTTGCTTTGTCACGTCCTTCGCACCCATCAAAAGGCCATTGGGTGGACTATTTCTGACATTAAGGGCATTAGTCCAGCCAAGTGTATGCATAGGATTCTCCTTGAAGAAAATTCGAATCCCTCCCTAGAGGCACAAAGAAGGTTGAACCCACCAATGAAGGAAGTTGTCAAAAAAGAGGTGCTAAAGCTTTTGGATGTGGGCATCATCTATCCAATAAGTGATTCTAAGTGGGTAAGTCCAGTACAAGTAGTGCCTAAAAAGAGTGGAATCACTGTGGTTAAGAATGAAAAGGATGAGCTTATACCCCAAAGGATACACACAGGTTGGAGAGTATGCATCGATTACCGAAGGCTCAACGCTACCCCTCGTAAGGATCACTTTCCCTTGCCTTTTATTGATCAAATGTTGGAACGATTGGCAGGGCATTCTCACTATTGTTTCCTAGATGGATATTCTGGGTATAACCAGATTCCAATTGCCCCGGAAGATCAAGAGAAAACGACATTGACCTGCCCCTATGGAATATTCGCTTACCGGCGCATGCCCTTTGGTCTATGCAACGCACCGATCACTTTTCAAAGGTGTATGATGAGTATCTTTTCAGATATGGTTGAGGATATCATTGAGGTATTTATGGATGATTTCTCTATTTTTGGGCATTCATTTGAGTTGTGTTTGATTAATCATTCCCGGGTACTTGAACGCTGCGAAGAAAGTAACCTAGTGCTGAATTGAGAAAAGTGTCACTTCATGGTTCAACAAGGTATTGTCTTGGGTCACGTGATTTCTAACAAGGGTATTGAGGTGGACAAGGCTAAGTTGGATGTTGTTGAGATATTACCATACCTAACCATGGTCAAAGAGGTTAGATCTTTCTTGGGACATGCTGGATTTTACAGGAGGTTCATTCAGGATTTCAGCAAGGTATCTCGGCCTATGTGTGCTTTGCTTGCTAAGGATGCTGTGTTTAACTTTGAAAGGGAATGTAGGGAGGCTTTTGACACTTTAAAGGAGAAGCTCACGAGCTCCCCTATCATTATGCCCCCCGATTGGGACCTTCCATTCGAACTTATGTGCGATGCTTCAGATTTTGCGGTAGGTGCTGTTTTGGGACAGCGACTCGATAAACTTCCTCATGTCATATACTATCCAAGCCGAACCCTTAATGATGCCCAATTGAACAATTCTACAATTGAAAAGGAGCTTCTTGCTGTAATATTTGCCCTTGAAAAATTTCGGAGTTACTTGATTCAAACAAAGGTCATAGTTTACACCGATCACGCAGCATTGAAATATTTGTTGAGCAAAAAAGATGCAAAGCCTAGATTGTTGCCATGGATGCTTCTCCTTCAAGAGTTTGACTTGGAAATTCGGGACAAGAAGGGGAGTGAGAATGTAGTTGTTGATCATATGAGTCATCTCATCCATGGCTCGAATGAAGAAGAGGATCACTTGCCCTTGCACGAGACATTCCCCGACGAACAACTTTTCAGCATTGCAGCAATCGATCCATAGTACACTGATTTGATTAACTTTATTGTAACCAAGAAATTCCCTTCTTTTTTGAACAGGTACCAAAGGAATAAGCTTGCTAAACAAGCAAGGTATTACATTTGGGACAAGCCCTACCTATGGAATGTCACGACCCGGCCCATCTAACACAATATTGTCCGCTTTGGGCCCAGCCCTCACGGTTTTGTTTTCGGGAGCTCACGTGCAACTTCCCAGTAAGTCACCCATCATAGGATTGCACCAGCCTCAACTCGCTTAACTTTGGGGTTCCAATCCCCCCCAAAGACACTAAGCTCCCAAAAGGCCTTGTGTTAGATAGATACGTGCCCACACATATAAGGTACTTCACCTTTCCCTCCCCGAGCGATGTGGGATCGTTCACCGATCTTACCTTTCCAAGCTCACGGGTCTTGCTCACCGTTCTTTCTTCTCAAGCTCACGGGCCTTGCTCACCGTTCTTGCTTCCAAGATCGGGTCTTACAATCCACCCCCCTTGGGGCCCAGCGTCCTCGTTGGCGCACTTCCGGTCAAGGTCCGGCTCTGATACCATTCTGTCACGACCCGGCCCATCTAACACAATATTGTCCGCTTTGGGCCCAGCCCTCACGGTTTTGTTTTCGGGAGCTCACGTGCAACTTCCCAGTAGGTCACCCATCATAGGATTGCACCAGCCTCAACTCGCTTAACTTTGGCGTTCCAATCACCCCCAAAGTCACTAAGCTCCCAAAAGGCCTTGTGTTAGATAGATACTTGCCCACATATATAAGGTACTTCACCTTTCCCTCCCCGAGCGATGTGGGATCGTTCACCGATCTTACCTTTCCAAGCTCACGGGTCTTGCTCACCGTTCTTGCTTCCAAGATCGGGTTTTACAATCGAATGGTATCAGAGCACAGTTATTGATTTGCTATGCCTCCACGACGAGAGCCCTGTGTATGGCCTGATGATGAGTTTAACGGTCCAGATGTTGAGAGAGCCCAACGTCTGGGAGCTACGAGATTTACCGGCCAGGCAGATCCGGAGGAAGCCTATGAGTGGCTTATTTGTTTTGAGAGGATCTTTGAAGATATGCGATGTCCACCAGGAGACATGGTTTTTTTAGCCACCTTTATGTTGAGTGGCAACGCCTACCGGTGGTGGCGTGGGTTGCAGATGACTGGTTTGAATGCCCACACCTTGACTTGGGAGGCTTTTCAGGAGCGCTTCCTGGATCAGTTTTACCCCCGCTCGTTTCGTAATGCAAAAGAGGTTGAGTTCTTGGAACTGCGGCAGGGGATTCTGTCAGTGGCGGAGGCATAAGCGGAGAAAATCCCTTGTCTGATAGGTGCTGAAGGATAGTTTCGGGACTTCAGTTGACTTGTTAGACGGGAGCAGGACCGGGCACGGTTATCGAGGTCCAGTTGGGACGGGTCCTGTCAAAGTGGTATCAGAGCATTCTATCACAACCCCGCCCATCTAACACAATATTGCCCGCTTTGGGCCCAGCCCTCACGGTTTTGTTTTCGGGAGCTCACGTGCAACTTCCTAGTAGGTCACCCATCATGGGATTGCACCAGCCTCAACTCGCTTAACTTTGGGGTTCCAATCCCCCCCAAAGCCACTGAGCTCCCAAAAGGCCTTGTGTTAGATAGATACGTGCCCACATATATAAGGTACTTCACCTTTTCCTCCCCGAGCGATGTGGAATCGTTCACCGATCTTACCTTTCCAAGCTCACGGGTCTTGCTCACCGATCTTGCTTCTCTGTATCGTTCCAATTTTATCGGATGTCCCCGAAGTCCTGAAGGGAACGGTGAACAATCCCACATTCCTGCGAGGGGGAATGGTCTGGGAGAGGTTGGTGGTGTGCCTTAAAGGTGTAGGCACACACCTATCTAGCACTAGGCCTTTTGGGAGCTCAAGTGGCTTTGGGGGGGATTGGAACCCCAAAGTTAAGCGAGTTGAGGCTGGTGCAATTCCATGATGGGTGACCCCCTGGGAAGTTGCACCATGAGCTCCCGAAAACAAAACCATGAGGGCGAGGCCCAAAGCGGACAATATGGTGCTAGATGAGTCGGATCCTGACCGAGGAGGGTCAGGTCCTGACAATTTGGTATCAGAGCCAGACCCCGACCGAGAAGTGTGCCAGCGAGGACGCTGGGCCCTAAGGGGGGTGGATTGTAAGACCCGTGTCCTGAAGGGAACGGTGAACAATCCCACATTCCTGCGAGGGGGAATGGTCTGGGAGAGGTTGGTGGTGTGCCTTAAAGGTGTAGGCACACACCTATCTAGCACTAGGCCTTTTGGGAGCTCAAGTGACTTTGGGGGGGATTGAAACCCCAAAGTTAAGCGAGTTGAGGCTGGTGCAATTCCATGATGGGTGACCCCCTGTGAAGTTGCACCATGAGCTCCCGAAAACAAAATCGTGAGGGCGAGGCCCAAAGCGGACAATATGGTGCTAGATGAGTCGGATCCTGGCCGAGGAGGGTCAGGTCCTGACATGGAAACATTGCCCGGATCAAATCATTCGACGATGCATTCCCGATTGTGAGGTACATTCTATCCTTGAATTTTTTCATTCTTTTGCGTGTGGAGGTCACTTTGGGGCCAAGAAAACAGCGTATAAAGTCCTTCAAAGTGGTTTCTATTGGCCCACACTCTTCAAGGATGCTCATGAATTCGTGCTCACATGTGATAAATGCCAAAGGCAAGGTAACATAGGTCCTAGGAATCAAATGCCTTTGAACCCGATTTTAGTTGTCGAGATCTTTGATATTTGGGGCATTGATTTCATGGGGCCTTTCCCTAATTCTTTTGGTAATGTTTACATATTGCTTGCTGTGGATTATGTATCTAAATGGGTTGAGGCACTTTCCACTAAAACTAATGATGCTAAGATTGTTGTGAGTTTCATTCAAAACCATATTCTAGCTAGGTTTGGTGCACCAAGGGCCATCATAAGCGATGGAGGCTCCCACTTTTGCAATCGTTCGTTTGAGGCTTTGATGTGGAAGTATGGTGTAAATCACAGAGTATCCACCCCCTACCATCCTCAAACAAGTGGGCAAGCCGAAGTGTCCAATAGGGAGATCAAAGCGATACTTGAAAAGACAGTTCATCCTAGCCGCAAGGATTAGTCCTTAAGGTTGAACGATGCACTTTGGGCTTATAGGACGACTTTCAAGACACATTTAGGTATGTCTCCTTTTCGATTAGTCTTTGGTAAAGGTTGTCATCTACCTGTAGAGCTCGAACACAAGGCTTTTTGGGCGGTTAAGCGCATGAACATGGACCTAGACGCTCCTGGAATTCACCGAAGGTTGCAACTAAATGAGCTTGATGAACTTCGCAATGAGGCATATGAAAGCTCACGAATTTACAAGGAGAAGACAAAGGCCTTTCATGACAAGAACATTCAAAGGAAGGTCTTTCAAGTTGGCCAACAAGTCTTACTCTTCAACTCCCGACTCAAGTTGTTTCCCGGTAAGTTACGTTCTCGCTGGTCTGGTCCATTCATTATCACTAATGTTTTCCCTTATGGTGAAATTGAAATTCAACATCCGGTTAAGCGAGAACCCTTCAAGGTGAATGGCCATAGACTCAAGCATTACTATGGGACGTCTCCCATCCCCCTTGAGCCCCCCGAGGCCCCTGAACCTGCTCTCTCATGAGCTGCTATCCTCGTCTTGCCTAGACGTTAAATCAAGCCCTCCTAGGAGGCAACCTAGCCCTGGTTTGTTCCCTTTTTCGTATAGACGTTTTTCACCTTCCAACTAATGGTTTTGTCTTCCTTTTATGCTCAAAACATTGAGGACAATGTTTCATTTAGGTTTGGGGGTATTGGATTTAAGTTTAGGGGTACACAATTCAGTTTATGTTTTGTTTTCCTTGCTGTTTTTTATTTTCTGCTCTTAATTCCTTAATGTTTTTTGTTTTTTGTTTTGTTTTTTTTGCTGTTTTTTGTTTTGTGATGCTAGTTTTTATGCCTAAACAAGTTAATATGAATGTATAGAACATGAGAATTGCTTGTACTTACTAAGAATCGTTACCATTTCCATTGAATTCACACTTGCACTTCACAATACCATAATCAAGTGATTAAGCAACCAAAACAATTGAATTTGAGCATACTTAGAAAATTAGTGGAGACTACCATTGTGAGATTTTTGAGCTTGATTTCTTTTATTTCTGAGTGATCTACATGTTTCTACTCTCAAACACTCATCACTTTGTTCTTAATTGCATGATCTCTTTCTATTTACATTGATGTTTAAAGAACCATATCTATTGGATGCTCTTAATTTAGTGTGTAATTGTTTATGAGATGTGATATAGGCTATGTGTGTTTTAGCTCCTAAAGGCCCTTCTTTTCCCCGTCCAAATTGCATGCTTCCTAAGCCCCTTTGAAGCCAAATACTTAGCCGTTTTGTTCTTCACCTACAATATGACCTAACCAAGTTTTGAACCGTTCATAATGGCTACACCCTATAATCTAAACTTGTGTCAAGGTTGGATCAAATGAGATTTATGGTGAGGAGGAAATATGTTGATGTTTTGTGCTACTCATACTCATGTGATGGAAGTATGTTTGAATGGAAAAGATCGTTCGTTCATTTGTAAAGTGAGGAAGTTATTGCATGATCTTGGCTCAACTCATCTATTTTAAAAAAATGTATCAAGTTCATTAGTGAAAAGAAAATAAAAGAAAAAAGAAAAAAAAAAGAAAAAAAAGGGGAAAAGAAAAAAATTGCGATTAGAAAAAGAAAAAAAAACAATGAACTTAGAGTTGAATCAAGTGAGCCAAGTACCTCAATTAGAGAATTTTCATGAGCTTAAGCACGGTTTCAACTAGACTCAAGGTCCGAGTCATGACTTCTCATGCCTTGATGAGGTTTAGGTTCTTTGAATTTCAACTTTTCTTTCTAAACCCACGAACCTAGCCCCATTACAACCCTTGAATGAAGACCTATTGATCTTGTGAATGGTTATACAAAGGATTAAGGTACGTATCTCTGTTCTTAAACTTCAATTCCTTTGTGAGATCATATTTTCAAATAAAGTGTTTTTCTTCATTGAAATCCATATGTGATTAACTTGGTTTTCTTTACATAAGCTCTTCACATATGCTTGCTGAGTGAAAACCTTAGGATTCTTGAGCGTATTGAGTGATGCCTAGTGAGGATTAGAGTCGAGACGAAATATTTCTAAAGTGTTTAGATGACGTTGTTTTCTAGTTTGATCATTTGAGATGTTGGTATAAGCACTTAACACTTGAGTTCACGGTTATGGCATGTTTCTTGGTTTGTGTGAGTTTATTTTCTATTCTTGATTCTTATTAACTTGTTGATGCATGACTTCTAGCATCCTTTGTGTTAAGTAAAACATTTGTGGGTATCGTGCTACTATAACCCTCAGGAGACAAAACTCCTCCTACTAGGTGAACCTAGAGGTTTAAATGCTTATCTTAACTAGATCGAGTCTTTTATTTTGTTGTTTTGCTAAGGGACTAGCAAAAGATAGGTTTGGGGGTATTTGATAAGTCACAAATTAAGCATCATTTCAACATTATTTCTTATCCCTTTTACTTATCTTTTGATTATAATCATTCAAACAATAGGAGAAAATGATCTATTTTGTGAAGTTTGTGCAGATTGTTTAGTTGAGCTTTAAATCATGTTTTGCAATGAAATGTGATCTTTCCGATGCTAAATCTTTAAGGACTCATCAAGGACTCATAAAGGGCCTCATCATCTCCCATTTACATGACCAAGATCCACCAAGACCCTAAAAGTCACGGCCTAGCCCTTAGAAGCCCACAAAATGCGATTAAGGGTGTTTTAGGGGGTGTACTTGTGCATCAAGCAACTTTGGACGAATTTTCCCACCTTTCTCAATGAGGAATGACATGGATTGACTTGGATAAGAAGACTTAATTATATTCCTAATCAGATCTTGAAGTTAAAGAGGCAAGAAATAAGGAAAAGGAAGTTTCTTGGAAATTAAGAAACCATCTTGTACATGGCTAGGGTTAATTAACTTCCCTAGCCGCAATTTATCATGTTTCCTTTATTTTAGGGCAATGTAATCTGATTTAGGATAGCATTAAATGAATTCTTAGTCAAAGATAAAGTCAAGAAGTGGAAAGAAGGAAGGAAATGGACTCCTTGTACAAGAAGGACACAAAAAACGGCTAACTATGGTTTTTCACAAAAACAAGGAGTTTTCCTCCTTGTTTTGGGGCTGTTTTCCCTTTTCTTTGAGGGAGATGTTAGGGCAGGTGTTTGGGGTTATAAATAGATGTTTTCACATTGTTTTTAGACGTCCAATTTACCTCCTAAGGTCCCAAAACTCTGCAAAAATTTCTGCTCAAAGTTTATACACAAGTAGCCGCAATTTACCCTTTTGTTCTTGCTTTTGGATTCAAGTCTTGCATCTTCTTTGTGATGTGAAGCTTGGGAGAAGAAGAAGTGTTTGTGCCATTTCTCTCACACATCATTCATCTTAGTATTTGTGTTTCTTAATCCCTAATCTCTTTATGTTTTTTATGCTTTCAATTATGATGTTTGTTAACTTAGTTATGTGTGAGTAGTTTCCTTTAGGATTAAGGCTGTTTGAAGCCCTAGCCATGTTAATTTATAATTAGATTTCTGGCTGTTGATTATGGTTGTTATGTATGCCTGGATTTGTTGGATTACTATGCTTCATGAACTCAATTTATGCTTGTAAGTTTGATCACCTTATCTGCGTATAATTGTCGATGTAATTGCTTGACGGATCACCTTGATGTTTGTGTTCACCCTGCAATTTGTAGCATCACGTTTAAAAGGAGGAATCTTATTCCTAATCTAAACTGATGACTCCCTAGGATTTCACATCACTTTACTAGGGATAGTGTAGTGTCATTAAATATTCTTCATGTTTCATGCATTATCACTCACCATCGGTAATAGTTGTTTAAGGGCGGGTACATCACGTTTAAACATGCAATCTAAGAGAAGATAGAGTGAGCCTTAGTCAGACCCTTGCATGGGCGCTTAATTTAGATACATACATAATTAATCTAATAAATGAAATCTAAGGAGAACTATAATTGGTAAAGGTGGATAACATGACCTAATTCGTCCTAATCATCCAATCAACTTTCAAATCAAGTTTTTCATCATTTTGCACTTGTTTTGATCATTTAATCACTCAAAACCCCCCAACGTTTTTGTACTTTTTCTCAAGTTGTTTCATTCCAAACTAAGTGGATTCACGTTGAACAAGCCCTCGAGGGATCGACCTTTGCAAACCTATTATACTCGTCATACGATTTTGTGCACTTTTAAAGTATTACATTAGGAGTTATCCTCCATAATTTCTTCGTTGATAAATCTTCTATCACCAATCCAGCTCCAGCCAACGTTCCAGTCCCAGCAAAACCAGCGAACCCAGTCCAAAAATCAGGTCTAATCCATTGATGTTCGCGGCCCAAATCAGCCCAGGCAATCAGCCTACTCTACGCCACGCTCGACCTGCCAGGCCTACTCCACGTGTAGCCCACGTCCCATGCCTACCCGCCTGTTCCGTTCCAAACCTGGCCCGTACACTGCGGCAGCCCAGTCCCAACTGCGGCAGCCCAGTCCCAACTGCGGCAGCCCAGTCCCATCTGTGCCAGCCACCTACCTAGTCCAGTCCAGAGCCCACCTGCCCGCCTGCACTGCATCAGCCCATTTTTCTACACAAAACTACTCCACCCACTCCCTTTTTGCATCAGAAAATTAGCACAAAATTAGCCCCAAACCATACCTAATTTCATCATTAATCATCCCGGTTCATCATTATTCATCATTTCATTTTTATTTATTTTTATTGTAATTTTTATTTACTTTATTTTATTTTTTAGTAGCTTTTTCTCCCTATAAATAGGGTTCATTTCACTTTTTTAGGGGACTTTGTTTTGAGAGAGCTCCTAAACACAAATTTTATGTTTCCTTTAGAAATACCAAGACTTAGTATTTCCGTTGCAATTCTAGAGTTTAAGTTCGCATTCTCGTGTTTATTCCTCCATCTTCTTAAGGTTTCTTCTGCTGTTAGAAAATCTTGTGAATAACATTTCATTGTTTTCCATCCATTTTCGGAATCACAAGCTTTCTTTGATTCCGAAAGTGTAACTTGTTTTTTTCCTTGCTTAAACTCTCATTATTGTTTTGGTTTTATTTTCTTTAATTCAATATTTTGGTGGGTATTTTCTTTCTAACTTTTGTAGACAAGAATATCATTATAATGTGTTCTACTTTCCGAACTTCATTTACTTCATACATTTGAGTGCTTAAGCTTCAATTTTATGCTAACTGTTTATGATTGCTGTTCGGCGCACATAGTAGAAAATTGAAGAGATTTAAATGTTTGACACACATTCAAATCACAAACATTAGGTTAATCATTTTATGAGTGTTTATGACCGCTGTTCGGTGCATTTATAATATTAAAAAAATGTATGCATGTGTGAGACGGTGAAAGTAGAGTTTTGTAATATGTTCAAATTATGCAAATGTTAGAGTGTTGGTAGAATTTGTGTCTGAAGAAAGTCCACTTGTATATAGGTTAAAATAGGAATATAATTAGTTTTTTATGTTTTTACTTATTTTGTATGATTACAATCCCTAAAAAACCCCATCTTTATTCTTTTATTCTTTTACTCTTTTATTCTTTTATTCTTTTATTAATTTGTTATCTATTTATTTATTCATTAATTCACTCATTAGTTTATTCGTTGATTATTCATTACGCTTTTTAACTAACATATTATTAATATTCCCTAATTTCCCCGGTTAAGAACGATCCCTATTTACCAATACTACAACTACACAAAAAAGGTTTAATTTGCATAATACTCAAATTGCGTGTTTAATTTAATGCGTAGTTTGGGCGTTATCAATTTTTGGCGCTGTTGCCGGGGAAATTAAAAATCATTCTTAATGTGTTAGTATGTATAAAATTGTTTATATTTGAAATGTTCATATTTGTGAATTAAGTATACATATTCTTAAATTTTATTTATTTATGTGTACACTTGATGCCATGCTACTTGTTCATATTTTATTTGTTTGCTTTCATAGTATTACATGTATATTACTTGTTCACAATTACTTTATTTTATTTTTATTTATTTGTTTATTTATTATTTTGATTAAACTTTAAAAAAAATTCAGAAAAAAATATAAATATATATTTATAATAATAATAATAATAAATAATTAAATAATTAAATTCGAAAAAAATAGAAAAGAAAATATGTATGTATATATATATATATTAGGCTTGATTTAATTTTTTTATAATGTTGTATTCTTGATTTAAGAATGTGTTTTAATTATTCATCTTTACTATGTTTATTAAATGTTCCTACTTGTTTATAATTACCTATACATAAAAATGTTCATACCTTTTCTTTTGTGTTAGCATAAAAAATGTTGTATATATGTTACTTGTTATTCTTTATACTTGTTCATAATTGTTATACTTGTTCATATTTTGTATTTTTATACTTGTAAATCCAAACTCTTATTATACTTGTTCATACTTTGTTTATAATTCTACATACTTGAGTTATATTGTTCATACTTGTATATACATTTTTGTTCATAACTTTTATGTTTTATGCTTGCCATATTATATTAGTTCACAATGTTCATAATATATTTTTTCATAAATTGTATTTAATGCCTATATTGTGTTAGTTCATGAATTGTATATTATGCTAGTTCATTTTATTCTATTTCTTTTTTCTATTTATTTATTTATTTGTTATTATATAAAAAAATAATAAAAAATAATAAGAAGAAGAAGAATTAAGGAACTATATATATATGTGACTTTCCTAAAGTGTAAATATTATTTCCTATTAAATGTTTTAGAGTTGCATGAATCTCAAGACCCTTTTTTCTTCAAAATTTTACTTTCGGGAACAGGTAGCGCCCCTTTTGTTTATTTTCTCCTTAACCCTTCATGATGTGTGGATTTCGTCACCACACATCACAGACTCGAATCTATGAGCATGAGGTTGGGGCGGAGTTTGTAAACACTCGGGTTTGGTTATGGTGTCTAGAAGGGTTATGACTAGTGACAAGTTTTGGATTAAGAAAGTGAACACCAATGGAGTATATGCCAAGCTAGCCTCGGGGTGCTCTCGAAATTATCATTGCTTCTTGCGTTACATCTATCCCAACTGGCCATGATTAGCGTTGAATGGTGGAAGGGTGGTTATCAGTACGCGCAGGTCGTACGCCCAGTAAAGTATTATGAGAAGCGGAAGGGGAAAGTTATTCATGACACTCTAAAGCTCTACTTATTGCATTAATAGTTGCATACCCTCCCTGAGATTTCACGATGCTCGGATTTAATCACCGGGCCCCCTAGACTAAGTGAATCTAGGGAAGTGAGATCGAAGGTGCATGCCATTCTTTCATGAATTGTCACGTAACTCTTATGTCTTGTGCAGGTTCTAATAATTCCTCTCTTATGCATTCACACCATTCTTCATGTAGATACTTTTGTGTTGCATTAGTCTAGATACATTTGGAACTTGTGAACTATATTGCTATTACCGTGATTTTTTGTTAATTCTAGCTTCTATTTATATGACACTTTATGCAATCTATACTCTCATACTCATATTATCTCTTCTTGTGTATATGTTAATTTCAGCTTAAATTTATGCAGTCATACTTGTTTATACCTCACATTTTCTTACTAATTGTGATTTCCTTAACTTATATTCCTAACACTAACCCTAACTCTTGTCGCAACTATCTTGTTTTAATTAACCTTCACTAGATAATTACTTGTGCATACTTACCTTCTAACTTAGTGTTTACTTTTAATATAGGTACGTACTTATGAATGCGCGCTCATCAATCTAAGCTTGATCGGTTGAGAAAGCAACTTGACATCTCACTAAGCAACGCAACATTCAGAGACGCACTTAAGAAAACCGGCTCACCCGGACCACCATCCCCAATACTCGGTGAGTTAATAAGTGAGAAGAGTAATTCAGACGAGGAATAGACATTCGGAACACCATTAGTTATGGCAAGAAATCTGAGTATCCGGGAGCAGACATGTGCAAACACAAGTGGCACTACAAACTTCTGCATCCAGTATCCCGAGCTTAGAACCAACAAGAAAGATATTGAGCTTAAGAGTGGAGTCCTTCATCAGCTACCCAAATTCCATGGAATCAGAAACGAAGATCCACACAAACACTTAATAGAGTTCCAATTCATTATTGGCAGTATGTGTCCTGATGATGCGGACTTGGAAATCATGAAGTTGAAAGCTTTTCCATTGTCCTTGGAAGATAGAGCACGGGTGTGGCTTTTGGGTCTCCCACCCAATCATATTGACTCTTAGGAGAAGTTGGTTCAGGAATTTCTTACCAAGTAATTTCTTGCCTCAAAGATTACGGTTTTAAGAAAAGAGATCACTAGAATCAAGCAAAAAGAGCATGATGAGAATTTCAGCCAGTACTATGAGAGGTTTAAGGAACTTTGTGCTTCATGCCCGACTCACGGAATCACTAAAGGCTATCTCTTAACCTACTTCTACGAAGGACTCAAAGGTTGGGATAAAGGACTACTTGATGCTGCAGCTAACGAAAGTTTCTTAGCTCAGAGTTTAGTAGACGGTCGTGCATTACTTGAAAGCCGTGCACTCAATGATGCACAATACGAAGGTGCCAAGCATATTCCAAGAAAGGTACATGAGGTGAGTTCCCATGTTATTAATGATTATAAGTTAGATAAGATCACCTCTATGCTTTCTAATGTGTTGGAACAAAAGAAGCAGGTAGCCCCGGTGTGTTCCATATGTTCCCAAGGCCATCTTGAGGACCAATGCCCCTACACTACAAGGGAGGAAGACCTCGGGACTGAAATGGCACACGCCATTGGAAGATTTCAAGGAGGGCCAATGACCCAAGGTTATAGTTGGAGAGATCCGAAAAATGTCCTAAACCCTCATCACATGTCGACAGGACCAAACTGTGCCCCGAACCCTCAGCATTTCCAAAGGCCCACATGGCAACCAAGGCCCCCAGTTCCATTTTCTAACTTTTCTCATAATCATGCAAATAATCATATCTCTTTATCTTCTAATCCTGATTATGATAAAATGTTGGCTGCTCTTTCCCAAGGGCAGTAAACACTAATGGCTTCGACTCAGGCTCTTGTCACAAGTTAGCAAAATCAGTAAAAAGACATCGCCGATCTCAAGGACCAAATGGGCAAGGTCGTGGACTTCATGGGTAAAATCCAAGCTAGCATGGTGCTTCCACCTCAACCTACACCCAACCCGAATGCAAGACCTGAAGCCAATGCAATTATCACTCGAAGTGGTAAAGTGCTCGGTGAAATAGAGCCAGATCCAGCCGTTTCTGAGGCTGAAAAGCACAAAGTGGCAACTAAGACCACCACGGCACAACCGCCAGTTCAACCTACCCACACACAAGGTAATGGCCCTATCCCTACAAGTTCGGTTGTTACTAATCCCCCGTTTGTGCATACACCATTTCCAAGTAGGCTTGCCAAATCTAAGAAGGATGAATCCGATGAGGAAATCTTGGAAATCTTCAAAAGGGTGAAAATCAACATGCCCTTGATCGAGTGCATCAAGCAAGTGCCGAAATACGCAAAATTTCTGAAATAGTTATGCACTCCAAGGTGCCAAACGAGGGAGAAGGAGGTTGTAATGGTGAGTGAAACAGTTTCTGCTGTAATCCAACGTCGGCTACCCCCAAAGTTGAAGGATCCAGGGAGTTTTTCTGTTCCCTGAGTGATTGGTAACAAGTCTTTTGATAAAGTCATGCTAGACTTAGGTGCATCCATTAATGTTATTTCATATTCGTTATATGTTGCCCTAGGTTTAAGTAAACTACAACATCATGATGTTATCATTTAATTAGCGGATCGTTCTAATGTCCATCCCAAGGGATACGTCGAAGATGTTCTTGTGCAGGTTAACCAGCTCATATTCCCTGCGGATTTTTATGTCCTAGACATGGAGGATTCCTCTACGAATCAAGCTCCACTAATGTTGTTGGGAAGACCATTCATGAGAACTGCCAAAACGATGATTGATGTGTTCAATGGCACATTAACTATGGAAGTCGATGGAGAGGAAATTGGCTTCAACATTTTCGATGCCGTGAGGTACCCTAGTTCCACAACTCAAAATACTTTTTCTATTGATGTGTGCACTTCTTTTGTAGAGAAACATCTTGAGTCAATTTGAGAAGACACACTCAATATGGTAATCCAGGAAGGAGTTGGCCTAACTCAATCAGGGGACGCCTTAGTTGAAGATACAGATTATGAACTAGAGCCTCAAATTTGGGAAGAAGTCATGACCCTCAATGAGGCCCTCAAAATGGTAAATCCTCATGTACCTTTGTCACTTTCAGTTAGCACTAATGCCACTCCTCCTTCAGTGGTTCAGGCCCCCGTTCTCGAGCTCAAGGTTTTACCTGACCACCTGAAGTATGCCTATCTCGGCCTGGATAACACTTTGCCCGTCATTGTGTCTTCTGCACTGACCGAATCACCGAAAGACAGATTGGTACGTGTCTTGACGAAGTACAAGACATCCATTGGACGGACTTTTTCAGACATCAAGGGAATCAGCTCTACAACCTGTGCGCATCGAATCTTGTTAAAAGATGATGCAAAACCCTCTCGTGAAGCTCAACGTCGCCTCCATCCTCCGATGATGGAGGTCGTGAAACAAGAGGTAATCAAACTCTTGGATTGTGGTGTCATCTACCCAATTTCAGACAGTAAATGGGTCTCACCAGTCCAAATAGTCCCGAAGAAAAGTGGAGTCACAGTTGTTGCGAATAGCAAAGGTAAGCTCATACCCTAGTGAATAGTGATAGGATACAGAGTCTGCATAGATTATCGACGCCTAAACAAAGCAACTAGGAAGGATCATTTCCCTCTGCCCTTCATTGATCAAATGTTTGAAAGGTTAGCAGGTCACTCCTATTACTGTTTTCTTGATGGTTATTCCGGGTACAATCAAATCTGTATCGCTCAAAATGACCAAGACAAAATGACTTTCACTTGTCCTTTTGGCACTTTTGCCTATCGAAGAATGCCCTTCGGAACGCCCCAGGTACTTTCCAAAGATGCATGCTTTTTATTTTCTCTGAATATGTCGAAAAAATAATTGAAGTATTTATTGATGATGTCAGTGTCTTTGGGGATAGTTTTGATGCATGCATAGAACACTTAGAACTTATGTTACAAAGGTGTGTCAGAACTAATCTAGTATTCAACTGGGGAAAATGTCATTTCAAGGCTAGAGAAGGGATAGTCTTAGGCCATATTGTCTCTGAAAGAGGAATTGAAGTTGATAAATCTAAAGTTGATATTGTGCGCCACTTACCCTCTCCTACTTCTGTGAGAGAGATCCATTCATTTCTTGGTCACGCAGGTTTCTATAGAAGATTTATCAAAGACTTCTCCCACATTGCAAGGCCCTTGTGCCGATTACTTCAGAAGGAGACATCCTTCATTTTTGATGCGGACTGTCAGGAAGCTTTTGAGAAGATTAAAAATCTTTTAACCACTGCACCCATTCTTTGTGCCCCGGATTGGTCCTTACCCTTTGAACTAATGTGCGATGCCTTTGATTATGCAGTTGGTGCTGTACTCGGACAAAGGCGGGACAAGAAGCCCTGCGCCATCTACTATGCATCCAGAACTTTGAATGATGCCCAAATGAACTACAACACTACTATGAAGGAGTTTCTTGCTGTTGTGTTTTCTTTAGATAAATTTCGCTCTTATTTACTTCGAACTAATGTCGTTATTTACACTGATCATGCAGCACTGAAGTATCTCCTAGCCAAGAAGGAAGCTAAACCAAGGCTAATCCGATGGATCCTTCTTCTTCAAGAGTTTGACATCGAGATTAAGGACAAGAAAGGTGTAGAAAATGTGGTGGCATACCATTTGAGTCACATAGCACATGAACGAGATCCCGTGGCGATTCAGGAGATGTTTTCGGATGAACAACTCTTCGAAATTCAGGTAAGTACTCCTTGGTATGCTGATATCGTAAATTACTTAATCACCAAGCAGTTACCTTCCACTCTCACTCATGCACAAAAAGATAAACCCAAGAAGCATGCTAGGTACTATGTTTGGGATGAACCTTATTTATTGAAACACTGTGCAGATTTACTGATTAGGAGATGTGTCCCTGATATTGAACATAGGTCAGTCCTAGAATTCTGCCATAACCATTCTTGTGGAGGTCACTTTGGATCTAGAAAAACTGCACTTAAAATTTTAGAATCTGGATTATATTGGCCTACACTTTTTAAAGATGCACATTCATTCTGTTTAGCTTGTGATAAATGCCAGAGATCAGGAAATTTAGGACGAAGGGATGAAATGCCACAAAATTATGTTTTAACTGTTGAAATATTTGATGTTTGGGGTATTGATTTTATGGGTCCATTTCCTCAATCTAATGGCTATCTCTATGTCTTACTTGCTGTTGATTATGTCTCGAAATGGGTGGAAGCTAAAGCCACCAGGACTAATGACTCTAAAACTGTTGCAAATTTCCTCAGAACTAACATTCTTTCCAGGTTTAGGATCCCACGGGTCCCGATAAGTGATGGTGGAAGTCATTTCTGCAACAAGACCATTGAAGCCTTAATGAAACGATACGGTGTCACTCATAGAGTCTCCACACCTTATCATCCTCAAACAAGTGGAATGGCCAAAATTAGTAATAGGGAGATCAAGAAGATTTTAGAGAGAACCGTGGGCCCTAGTCGTAAGGATTGGAGCCAGCGGTTGGATGATGCACTTTGGGCCTACAGGACGGCCTACAAAACTCCTATAGGGATGTCACCCTATAGGTTGGTATATGGAAAAGCACGCCACCTTCCGGTGGAACTAGAGCACAAAGCATGGTGGGCTGTCAAGACTTTCAACATCAAGCTAGATGACACCGGTTTGCATCGAAAGTTCTAGCTGATTGAGCTTGAGGAAATCAGGAATGATGCATTCGAAAACACTCTGATCTACAAGGAGAAGACTAAGGCATTTCATGACAAGCAAATCAAGAGTAAAACGTTTGACATTGGACATAAAGTTTTGTTATTTAATTCCCGGCTTAGACTCTTTTCTGGTAAGTTATGTTCTAGATGGGTAGGTCCTTTTGTTGTTACTAATATGTTTGCCCATGGAGCCATACAGATCAAAAGCATTGAAACTGGGAAAGAGTTCAAAGTTAATGGCCACAGATTAAAACCTTACATCGAGGAATTTGGAGAGTCATCACCGTAGATTTGGACAGTTCAAACTGGAAACAGAAAAAGTGCTACGGCCCCGGATCATATGAATTGATTCAAGCACTTCGTCTAGGCTGACCGGACATTAAACTTCAAGTGCTTGTTGGGAGGCAACTCAATGTATTCCCGAGTCGTGAAAGAGTCATCACCGTAGATTTGCTCTCTTTAATCCCTCCACTCTCTTTTATTTTGTTTCTTTAGTGTTTTTCTTATTTTATTTTCGTAAATCCTCTTCCTTACTTAGAGTCTATGTTCATTTAACTTTTACTTTCTTACATTGAGGACAATGTAGAGTTTAAGTGTGGGGGAAGGGTTTACATTTTCGCACATAAAAAAAAAATAAATAAAAAAAAATAATATTTCGGCTTTCTTGAGTCTTTTTCGTTTTTTTTTCGAGTCTTAAGTTGCCCATTAACCTGTCAATGATAATAATGAAGGGAATAAGTATGTTATGGCTATAAAGATGATAACTATAACGTGAATTCGTTTGTTAATACTTTGTGATTAAATGTTATAACTTCTAGATAATGCATGTAAATTGGTACATAAACGAGCATGTTAAGATAAGTATGAATCATTTGAACATTATGTGAGCTTTAGAACTATATATACATCTTTGATGAGTGATTCATAAGTTCTTTGTTTAAATTGATATACATTTGCCTTATAACTGCTTGCAATAGATCTTAATGAACTCTAGAGTACTAGAACTTATTCTATATGATTTTCAAAGCTTTTAAGTCATTAAACTCTCTGATTTTGGATACGATTAAGGCATTAGGGTTAGCACCATAAATTCAAACATCCATGTTTCCTATTTTGTGCGCACAAGTTGCAACCCTCTTAGTTTTAACCCCTTTGAGCCCACATTAAACCTTTCTTTCATCACCATGATTATCTAAACACTTGAGCTTAGTATAGATATCTTTCATCCTTGTTCCAAAGACTTTGTTGAAGACATGAAATTGGAGTGAAGAGAAATTGATGATGTTTTGAAGACTTTTATGTGTATTATATGGATTTACTTACTCAAACTTTGTTGTATTATGTTATTACATTGATAAAATAAAAAAGTTTTGAGTCTCTATCAAGGTAATAAGGTTTGATTATATTTGAGTTGAGTCCTTTACATTTGTAATTTGAATGATTGAACATGTTGAAATTTGGCCTATATTCGAAGGGATGAATTCATGATATCATTACACTAAGGTCGGGAACATATGGGAATCTATTTAGTCTTGGAACAAATTTGAGCACCACTTGTCCAATATTTTCCTTGCCTCTATGCTTAGCCTCATTACAACCTTCATAAAGACTTTATGATCCTTAAGATGGTAAAATTTGATTAGTTGAGTTTATCAATTGAGTAAGCGTATGGTTTTGGTTCATTTGTGCAAGTATGTTTAATTTTTATTTTGAGGTGTTTGTTTGAGATTTTGCAAAAGTACGTTACTTCTATTATGTGAAACATTTTTCTCACATATTTTGAGTGCAAACACAAACCCTTACAAAACTGAGTAAATTTATGAGTGCATATCCTTGTGAGTTGATTCATACTTGTCTTATTCATGTTGAGATTCATTTCACCATATTTACTTATTATCTTACTTGTTGAAACATTTTGTTACCATTTATGAACTCTTAAATTCCATATGCTTAAATGTCTTATAATGAAAATCTTTTATGCCATAATATTGATGAAATTTTGAGACAAATGGTTAAGGGTTTACTTGTTTTGAATTCGTAGATTAATTTTAGTATTTGCTAGGGACTAGAAAAGTTTAAGTGTGGGGGTATTTGATAGGTCGTTAATTAAGCATTATTTTATATTATTTTATACCCTTTACACTTCACTTTTAATATTAAAATAATAAATAATTAGATAAAATAATATATTTTGTGATATTTATATTTAAATAAATAAAACTTGTAATTTGGAGCATTTTGGCTAAAGAATCGTCCTGATCGGAATTATAACAAAGAAATTATGGACGAAATTCGATGAAAATATTAATTAAATTATAATTTAAATCAGTTGGAACAGCCCACAAATCATTTTCTTTTGTTTGCAGCCCAAGACCAAGTTGGAACAGCCCACAAGCGCCACGCTCGACCCGCCAGGCCTGCTCCACGTGCAGCCCACGTCGCATGCCTACGCGCCTCATCCGCTGCAAGCCCCGTAAACAGCGCCAGCCCAGTCCCAACTACACCAACCCAGTCTCATCTGCGCCAGCCACCTACCCGGTCCAGTCCAATCTACCCAGAGCCCACCTGCCCGCCTGCACTGCATCAGCCCATTTTTCTATACAAAACTACTCCACCCACTCCCTTTTTGCATTAGAAAATCAGCACAAAATCAACCCCAAACCATACCTAATTTCATCATTAATCATCATTGTTTATCATTATTCATCATTTTATTTTTATTTGTTTTTATTGTAATTTTTATTTATTTTATTTTAGTTTTTTAGTAGCTTTTTCTCCCTATAAATAGAGGTTCATTTCACTTGTTTATGGGACTTTGTTTTGAGAGAGCTCCTAAACACAAATTGTATGTTTCCTTTAGAAATACCAAGACTTAGTATTTCTGTTGCAATTCTAGAGTTTAAATTCGCATTCTCGTGTTTATACCTCCATCTTCATAAAGTTTCTTCTGCTGTTAGAAAATCTTGTGAATAACATTTCATTTTTTTCCATCCATTTTCGGAATCACAAGCTTTTTTAGATTCCGAAAGTGTAACTTGTTTTTTTTCCTTGCTTAAACTCTCATTTTTGTTTTGGTTTTATTTTCTTTAATTCAATATTTTGGTGGGTATTTTCTTTCTAACTTTTGTAGACAAGAATATCATTATAATGTGTTCTACTTTCCGAACTTCATTTACTTCATACATTTGAGTGCTTAAGCTTCAATTTTATGCTAAGTGTTTATGACAGCTATTCGGTTCACTTAGTAGAAAATTGAAGAGATTTAAATATTTGACACACATTCAAATCATAAACATTAGGTTAATCATTTTATAAGTTTTTATGACCGCTGTTCGGTGCATTTATAATATTAAAAAAAATGTATACATGTGTGAGATGGTGAAAGTAGAATTTTGTAATATGTTCAAATTATGTAAATGAGTGTTGGTAGAATTTGTGTTTGAAGAAAGTCCACTTGCATATAAGTTAAAATAGGAATAGAATTAGTTTATTATGTTTTTACTTGTTTTGTATGATTACAATCCCTAAAAACCCCCATCTTTATTCTTTTATTTTTTTATTTTTTTATTTTTTTATTCTTATTTAATTTGTTATCTATTTATATATTCATTAATTCACTCATTAGTTTATTCGTTGATTATTCATTACTCTTTTTAACTAACATATTATTAATATTCCCTAATTTCCTAGGTTAAGAACGATCCCTATTTACCAATACTACAACTACACAAAAAGGGTTTAATTTGCATAATACTCAAATTACATGTTTAATTTAATGCGTAGTTTGGGTGTTATCAGTTACGAACATAGTATGTTGGATGAGGACTTAGACAGGGGTCAGGATTGTGGATTAGGACTCGGAAAAAGTCTTGCGTAAGGATTAAGGCTCGAGGAGGAGCCAAAAATTACGTTATGGGTATGGATTTGGCGTCCTAGTTCTGAATTTGGATCACAATCTCGAGAAACACTTAAGATGGTTAGAGATCAATCAGTAATGTTATGGAGAAAAAAGTAAGATTTTCTTGGATTCTTCTTAGCTTGTAGATTGGAGTGCAAAAATTGTTGTGTGAGGTGAAAATGGAATTCCTCGACATTAGTGTATTAGTATGCTCACTTATGCACTGGTTACGAAGTTTGTGATTGAATTTATATTTGGTTAAGTCATATAATTGTGCTTAAGCTCTGAATTTTGAAGTTGGCTTAGTTTTGAATTTCGAGGACGAAATTCTTTTAATGGGGTAGATTGTAATGACCTGAACCTTTAACGAGGGTGAAATCAGAAAATTTTGGTGAAATGGACCATTTGGCCCCTAAAAGTCAAAGATTGAATTTCTGGTCAAAGTCAAAGGGCTTTGACTTTTTGGTCAAAGTCAAAGGGCTTTGACTAAGGTCCAAAATGTTGACTTTTAGATGGGGACGGTTTTTGGTAATTCCGAAAATACCTTCACGAAAGTCTCAGCCTCCTGAGTAGGTCAACAGACGGTACGATAAAATCAGAGACCGTGTGCGGTCATTTCAGGTCATGAACCCCTAGGGGCATTTTGGTAATTTGTACATGAAGGGCAATTTAGTCATTGGCCAATGTGAACTAATTGGAATTAGACAAGTGTCCTACTCTGGATTGTTTTGGTATGCTCTCCCCTCCACCGACTTGCCCCTCTATATATAGACGTATGAATGTGTGCTGGTGAAGGTTCGGTGGCCATGGGCGAATACCATGGATGGTGTTGGCTGCGAGAGTGAGAGCAGGGGTCTGAGTGATGTGGGACCTAGAAATGATGCTGGGAGTGAAGGGAGTTGAAGAAGAAGATGAGAGGAAGAAAAGATCGTGAAAACCGTGAGAAAAAGAGTTGAAATGATGAACATAGGAACTTGGACCCGTGAGGTTGAATTTTGGGTTTCTTGATTTCAAACCCAAAACTTGGGATTTAGAGCTCCTAGAAGTCTTGTGATTGTTTTGGGGCGAAAACCAGATATTCTGGGACGTAGGAATGAGGTAGCACATACTTGATACCTACAGTCGAAGTGCGTGGATTCAAACTAGGCCATCGAGGAATTGAGGTTCTTGAATTTTACGGAAAAAATGTGTAGTTCGGTTCGGTCATGAAAAGGTACGTGTGAGTGGACTTTGTTTTCTGTAAACCATATGCATGCATATTTATGTATTTTAAATATGTTTCATTGTGCCATTATTGATATTTAGGTGATTCGAATTATTATATGATTTTCGATAATTTATGAATATTTTATTATTATTATATTGCACGATTTGCTAGAGGTTTCGTAAGTCATATTTTTGAATATCGTTTGATTGTGGACTTGAGTTGAATAAGTACGATTATGACATGTGAGTTTGCTAGTGTTGCATCAATTGGGTTTTATATGGATTTCTTGGGGGTTTGATGGATTTACGGAAATCCCAATTTGACACGTTTTGCGAGGAAATTGGGTTTGTCATACTCCGGGTCATTACTGATTTGGGAAATGACTTTATACAAATTATGATATATTTATGTGATTTTGGTGATGATTGATGTTTGGGATTTTTATATGATTTGTTGAATATTTTAATGGTTCGTTTTATGAGGTTTGATTGAGTTATGGTTTTGGGGCTTAGGCCCGAGATATTGGATGATGGTGAGTTATAGTTGATGTAGATTTGTAGTTCCTTAGTATTTGAGACATTTCAGGTGATGTGTGATGATTATGATGTTGTGACAATGATATGATGTGATGTGGTTGATGACCTTCCTTGAGATGTCGATTGTGATGCAAGTCTCGAACGTCGAGCTGGGCTGCGTCATTCCGGAGACTCGTATCAAACGTCGAGCTTGGGGTTTTGTAATTCCTAAGACTAGGACCGTGATTCAGATGTCGAGTCTGGGAATCCATAATTCCTGAGCTGGTTAACACTTGGACGTCGAGTCTGGGACTCCGTCTTTCCCGAGTGATATTAGTCTACCGGTAGTGCAAGTTTGATATGATGATTCAGCAAGAGACATCGAGGTTGGGTCAGTTGATATGATTGGCTGGTTGGTATGTTGATGAACTCAGTACAACTAGTTTTGTGTGATTGGTAAGCTTAGGCATTGGTGTGTTATATATGTGCTAATATTTTTATAGGGCTGGTTGCCTATGTTTGTTGGGTCCGTGCTTTGGTCAAGTCATATGTGCAGTGATGTTTTGATATGGTTTCATGCTGGTAAAGTTTGTGTAGTTCCTGAATTTCTTTTCACTGCACGTATTTCGAATTTAATGTTTATTCATAAACTTGGTGCATGCATAGCTCTTTTAAATGGAGGGTAAATAATATATTTTTGAATAGTTTGTTTATTGTATATAAACCATTGTTTTGGTCCACTTGCACATTTTCCTTGGTTTTGAAACCTTCTAGGGTCATTACACGAGGACCGAGGTAGTTTCCAAAGCGGAAGCATAAGCTCACAAGTTACAAGTATTCCTTGTCTGATAGGATTTTAAGGAAACCTTTAGCAAGTTATACTACATATCAGACGGGAGCCGGACCCGAATACACTATAAGTAGGGTTCGTCGAATTAGGTCCTGTCATGAAAGCTATGTTGAAATGGGACCTTTTCCACTATCTTGGATCCATCTTGCTTAACCAATTATGGGCACCAGGACTCAAAGCAGCCATTTTCTTCATCTCGGTGTGGTACCATCCCATAGTGATGCATCCTGTGATCTTTTCGAACTACTTCTTCAGTGCCAACCCCTTGTGAAGGGCATTGAAGTTTGCATACATGTGTCTGGTACAATGACTACGTCCTGCTCTTGGTAATAACTCCCTCACAGCCTCAAGTAAACCTTTCTTCTTATCATTGATGAAAAGGTATTCTTCACTATTTTGGATCTTCCAGTTCATTGCTAACAGTTCAAGGAACCACTTCTAGTAAGAGTATGACTCAACCTCCATAATGGCATAAGCCACATGGAACATGCCATTGTTTGCATCAACTGAGATATCACTCAATATTATCCCAATGTGGGGACGTTTAATATGAGCACCATCCAGCCCAATGAAAGGCCTACAACTAGTCAGCCAACCTTCTTTGGAAGCACCCAAGCAGACATATACCCTTTGGAATCTAAACTGTCGATCACCTTCCATTTCTTCCTTGATTTTCACTGTGCTCCCTCTTCTTAGCTTAACAAGCTCCCCACAATAGTCCCCGAGTCTCTCATATTAGGACAAGTAGGTCCCCTCAAGAAGTTGGAAATTCCATCCTTCTTGCCCTATAACATTGATTCCTACCAGGCCTATATCCAGTTTCCTGAACTACCAACTCCTGAAATTCACCAATATCCCACTTATTTCTTCTGAGCTATCTCATATACTTGTGCTTTAACCACTTTGTATTGACGTGATAATTGACAGTACCTTTGCCACATAAATATAAGTCATTGTAAGTTTTAACTTGCAGGTACTCCCTCATGTTTACCTTGGAGGCATATATCACAAAGGGATATCTTTCTCCTTTGATACACTTAGCCCTAATCTGGTCTCCTTTATTCACTTTGAACACAATCCTTTTATGAGAATTGACAGAATATGACCTCACAGCTTCTCTAAAAACTACAGTACTTGAGAACTTCATCCCAAGAACAAACTTTGGATTTTTCATATCCACCTCATTGTTAAACTCCCTAAATGGCCCAACATATTTCCTTCTTATGGACTATTTTTTAGGAGGAGGCTCCTCGTCCTCACTACCAGCTGGTTCTGACTCAAATACATTGAGCCTTGGTGAATTAGGTGCTTCATCTTCTTCTTAGGCTACCTCACCATCATTTTCTTCTGCTTCAACATCCACATATGCTAAAAAGCAAGTTCTTATCATACTCATCCATGTTTGCCTCAGCCTCTTGCCTAAAGTCATTTGCAACCCACTCAAGATCTTCACTATCTTGATCATATTGACCATCTTCCTCACCAGTAGTCTTTGAATCAGATTCAGTGGAAGCTGACTGAATCTTTTTCTTTGGCCAACTTTTTCGGGCACTTAACTTTCTCATATCCACAGCCTTACTTCCAATCTCCACATGCCCAGGAGGTTTGATCTCATCACCCCCTTTCTTTTGCATATACAGAGGGATACAAGCACTACTCTTTGCGTAGTTAGCACAAGTTTGAATAACTGGCCATCAGAGGTTACTTTGACCAAGATTTCACCATCTATGTCATTAGTGTATATAGACAATTCAAAATCTAGATAACCTAGATTATTACTCATGTATTTCAATTCCAAAAGAGAAATCCAATCAACTGTAACAAAGTCATAGAACATGACTTGTCCCTATATGTAATTCCAACAGTCATCTTCTTCTATCAGTAGTTCACCTCCATAGTTAACTTTCATACTAAATATTTCTTTGTCATCTACATGAATATACTAAATAGCAATTAAGAAACTAACCAACTAACTACAAACTGTGACTGAGTAGTGAGCTTAAGATGCCAAGTGTAACAAAATATCTAGTACATAATCCAAAGTGTAACCAATAGTCTAAGTACAAGGTGTAAAATGTAAGACATATATTCAGTACATGGTGCAAAGTGAAACCAAGATATCGAGTTCATGGTGTATATTCACTAAATGGTGTATCCTTTTTCAACAAAAACAACACAAACCAATTACACGACACATAGTAAATCCAGATATCCTTCTCTTTCAATGAATATGACAAAACCAACTAGACAAACTAAGCCTAGATATCCTATTTCAACATACACATCAAACATACTGTCCAGACTAAAGAGAAAATCATGACACAACCTAAGCAGATAGCATATTGAAGCATGGAGGAAACATCCAACTCAAGATAGCATAATATTATCTTAATAATCCAATTTTGTAAACCCAGCAAGCATATTCCATGGATAATCAAAGAAATATAAACCTAGATAGCATATTGAAGCATGGAGGAAATGAAAACTAATCGTAGACAGGCTGTTCCGCTCCAGGCTCGCGAGGAATCATGTTCTCTATCGTTTGCACCTACATGTTTGCACCTACGCTTCGATTTACTAGTTTCCAAGCGTTCATTGCCCAACGATTCGCTCAATTCCGATCGAACTCAAACCCTAGAAAATTTTCCCCCAATTTTGATTTCGAGTGCGAATTGTAGAAGAGAAGCGTGATTTTCCATTTGTGGGTCCCAATCCCATTCCAAGTAGAGTCTAACATGGCAAAAGTGCGTCAGCGTGTCAAAATCTCTATTTTACCCTTACTTTTCACGGCTACTTAACATCTTGGATGAAAATGGAGCTGAGTGGCGTAACTCAGACGTTTGATACTGTTAAGTGAAGCAAAAACGAGTACAGGGTGCAAAGTGTGACAAACTTGCGAGTTCATGATGCATTTAAGCTAAAAAGCCTAAGGTTTAATGACGTGATAAATCTCTATAAAAGTATAGATTGAATATACTCAAATTTCCACCAACTTTCTAAAAGTCCTAATTGAATACATTTGAATTTTGATAAATTAAACTCTACGAAAATCTCAATTGAATATACACCTATAGTATACTTATAACTACTATTATTAGTTTATTCTCTACTCTAGGAGCGGGATAAATGCATGAAAAATCTGATTATAGCCCAAGAATGCATCCAGGAAGCTTAGGAGCTCATCTCCTGCAATTGAGTCCACTAAGAGATCGATTCTGGGTAGAGGATACTTATCCTTAGGGCACACAAGATTGAGATCGGTGTAATCAACACAAACTCTCCACCGTCCAGTTTCTTTTTTCTTGAAAAGCATGACGTTTGCTAGCCATTCAGAGTGGGGAACTTCTTCAATGGATCCAGTAACGAGTAACTTGTCAATCTCCTATGGGATGATAGCAATTTTCTCGGGGGAAAAATTGTGTCTTTTCTGCTTGACTGGCTTATGGTGGGGATTGACGTGCAGCTTGTGGCAAGCGATGGTAGGATCAATCCCCGACATGTCAGACGGAGACCAAGCAAAAACTTCTTTCTCCTCACGCAAGAAAGCTATGAGTTCTTCTTTTTCTGTGTCACTTAACCGAGCAACCAATGCGGGCTTCACGCTCAGGATATTGAGGGTCAAGTTGAATGAGGCTGACGTCATCCTTCGGTTGCCATCCTTCCGGAGTTGGTGGTTCCTCATGAATGTCAGGATCTTGACCCGTGATTAGTTGCTATTTGGGAGACGAAGAAGAAAGCTTGCCCTCAGTGGATGATCCTGCCTGGGGAACAAACTCTGCTTTGTTGACCACCTTTAACCCTTCAATGAGGCACCGTTGAGCCATCGCCTGATCGCCCTTGATCTCCCCGATTCCACCACCGGGAATAGGGAATCAAATCTTCTAGTAAAGGCTTGACGTGTTTTGTGAGGATTTTGTAAAGCCATGGCCTTCCCAAAATTCCATTGTATAGAGAGTACTTGTCCATGATGTAAAAATTCTAGGACGTAACAACGGGAATCCGAATGTACATCCAGCTGGAGAGTGCCTACGATCATACTAGTTGACCCGTTGAAACCTCGGAGCGGGATAGCCCTTTTTGTTGTGAGGCTTTCTAACCCCATCTTGCGCACTGCATTCAGGATGAGGATATTTGCTGCGCTTCCTTCATCAACGTGAATCCGATCAACTTGAGCATGTGCGATCTGGACTGACACAACTAAAGCATCATAATGCGGCCAATCAAGTCCTACCTTGTCCTTCAAAAAGAAACTAACGACAAGGTCGTTAGACACCCCAGGGGTGGTAACATGGGAGACCTGAGAGACGGCCAGTGCATCTCGGATCTTTCTTTTCTTCTGCTTGGAGGTGGTTACTAGCAACTCCGATTCAACTATGATAGTATTGATGCGAATCATCTTTGCTGCAGGTTCCTTCAGCCCTTTATCAGCGGGTCGATCCATAGCCTTCCCTTTGACGTACTCAGTGCAATGTCCGTCTTTGATGAGATTCCGGAGATATCTCTCGAAAGATATGAATTTCCGATGTTATGCCCATAACACTCGTGGAAGGCACACCATTTCGTTTTATCAGCCTTCTCTTGATCATCTTTGACTGGCTCTGGCTTCTTGAACCATGGTTTGTCCTTAATTTCATTGTGGATCTGATGGACCGGAAATGATAGCTGCAAGTTAGGCTTCACCATAACTGGTGTTTGGGAGGGTTGTCCCGCCTTGTGCTTGTTGGACTTTCCAATCGCAAACTTTTCATAGGACTCATCTTTATTGGAGGCCTTTTCACTAGCCCCAGCTTGGTCCTGAATATGGGTGGCGTTCTTCTCGTCCTCCCAGCTTGCATGTCGCTCCGCTAGCGAAAACATCTTGGTGAGACTTCGCGCATTGCGATGTGCCCGTAAAACTAGATGTCTCGAGGGAGTCCTTGTTTAAATGCCATTGCTGCAACAAGGTCGCTACAGCCGACAATCCGAGACTTCTCCTCACAAAATCTTCGTATGTATTGTCGCAGAGTTTCTTTTGCTCTCTTTCAGACAGAGAAAAGATGGTCATCCTTCACCCTGATTGTTTGAAGTTGTGCGCACTCCTTCACAAATGCTAGAGCCAACTCTTCAAAGGATGCAATCGACCTCCTGGGGAAATAATTGACCCAAGTCATGGCCTAGCCTTGAAGAGAAGCTTGAAAAACTTTGCACATGAGCGCATCGTTATGCCTGTGAGGGACCATGACTCCCCGGTAATAATCTATGTATTTTACTGGGTCAGAGGCTCATTTGAATGGAGTGAAGTTTGGCGTTACAAACGTTTGAGGGAATGGTTCCTCCTCAATGTCCCTTACAAAAGGCGTGGAGAGCTGTATGTGGCGACTTAGATCACCCTCTACATCGCCATCTCGTTGAACACGAAGGTACCTATCCAACATTCTTTGAACATCATTAACCCGAACCGCACCTTCCTAAGGCGGTGAGCCACTTTGTGCTAATCGCCGAGAACCTCCTTGAGCTTCTCCCCTTGATCTCTGGGATCACGCAGGGGAGTAGGCTTCATCTTCCCTCTCACTACCATGGTCATATCGTCTTGGGTCTTTGTGTAGAGCCTGAGGTTGCCCCCTGCTCCCATGTGAGCGCTGTGAGCGTTGTGAGCGCTCCACCTGTGAAGTTGTCCCGATCCTATTTCCTAACCGCTCATGTACTGATGGCCTTAGGCGTTATGGGCTCTTTGCTCGGCGAGTGTGACTTTCTTCATCGGAGTCGCTTAGTAAAGTGTCTCGTGACATCGTTGGAGCATTCTCTTGTCCTCTACGTGACGTGGAACGTCTGTTTGGCTCTTGGACTGTTCTTTCTGTCAAGAGTCGTTGCCAGAGTTTTGTCTGAAGTTGAACTTGGCTGCTCAACCTCTCAACTTGTTGCGCCAAGTTGTCCTGAGAAGGTTGGTGGTGACTTCTGCCTGAGACGTCATGACACCTATCCAGAAAGTCCCTTAGATCCATGTTTTTTGTGGACTGATCTTGTCGTGATGCACCTCCCATCAACCGCCCGCCTGTTTGTTGCAAAGCTGAAGTTCCTTCCCCTAGTACGGGCACTTGGTTAACTGGAGAGGGGAATGCTCCAAAGCTGAAGGTTGGCCTCCCTCCGAGCTTCTCCATGGGTGCTTCTATAGACACACGCCTGGGTCGAATTGGCCGCTCCTTTGAAGTCTCTATGCGAGCCTCATTCCTCATCTGAGCAGTTGAGGCAGAAACACTTTCTCCAGCTGATCGAACGGATCGACGAACCCTAGCCATGTCGAATCAAAGAATCTTGAATAGGAAAGTTATTGATGGATGATTTGAACAACGTTCAAAATCTTCGAACAATGTCGATGAACGACGAACGAAGAAAGATGAACGATGAACAATTCCCTGAAGAATAATGAACACCGTTGAAGAACGATGAACAACCGAGAGAGCTTCTTCTGAGTATTCCTTAATTGCTCTCAATGAAAGCACCAATTGTTGAATCAAAAATCGAACCCACCGCGAAAAATCCTCACAATTCCTGCAAACAGCAAACAATTAGCTATCGTTTCCTCGATTGATTTACTTGGGGGCTTGTTCGACCAAGAACACTCTGATGCCTAAGTTAGCTTTGAGAGAGCAAAAGGATATACATCGAAGCGAAGAATCGACATACCTTGGAAATGAAATGTGCTCCGCTATTTATAGGAAAATCTTGGGAGCCTCAGAGCGTTCTGATTGGTCAGTTGAATTTGTAATTAATAAATAATACATTATTAATTAAATATATTATTTAATAATTATAATAATAGCTCATTATGATAATAATGATAATTATTGTGTTTTAATATTAATATTAATTTTCCGTTACCAAGAATAATGACAATTAACTCTCGGGGAGAATATTAATATCACAGAGATTTTAACCCGATTAAATAACGTATTTAGTTGGTAAATAGATTATTTAATTTGTGGGTGTTTTCAAATGACTAGCGTTATTTCCAGTGGCAATTTGGTCATTTTGGGAATTATGGGCCACATGGCAGCTCCATAATTTTCGGATGATTTTAGGGTTCCACACATATCATAGGGAAGACCCAGCACTAGATCCAAGTCCAAATACTCATACGTATGCAAAAACAGACCGCACTCCTCGTCGATATCTCCAACTTTTGTCTTGTCATCCTACTAACATGTCCAAGCTCTGTCTTGCATACGATTATCCAAACTCAATCCAGAAGCGATCCAATCTCGATCCACTCACTCCTACGTGGATCCCATTTACTGTCTCACTACGTCGCCTTTAATTCCCACGAATGATCAGACCACCGCATTTGATCAGATATATCAAGAATACCACACGTCTAGATTATGGGTTCTCTTCAGTTACCTCATATTAATCAGTTATAGTCACTCCTTCTCATTCTGCCTTATTCTCTTTCTTTTGTCATCATACCACAAAACTCACAATGGCCCATAACCATATCATCATAAGTCATCCTACCTTAATCCAACTTAACACAATCCTATGACACTCGCCACCATGCCAAACATGGCATCACCAAGTACTCTCTCTACTCCTGAACACATCCACTCGTGTCCACAATTAAGGGGGGGGGGGGGGGGGGGGGGGGGGGGGAGGGCACGGTTGTTCACAACTCCTGAAGTTCCTTCAATGAATCCCGCCAAATCGACTCCAGAGTATCCATCACTCAACATGTAACACCAACTCGGAATCAACACAACATCTCCTGATTCCGAGATTCCAACCATGTTAGAAGTATATTCCTATTTCCAACCATGGGACATTGTCCCCAACAAGTATACCACCACCAGACTAACCATCCAAACGTCAACTACTCTACTGGTCTTAGGAAAAAATCCACAACTCACCCGGACAACCTTCTCGTCCGTAAACAATCCAACTTACCGACCAACTCACCTGTCGGGTTAACATTGTTTATGTACATCCAAAGGATGTTAATCATCACTCATTTCTGATTATCGCGTCTCAACCCTTCCGAGGTTCAACTCCGAGCATTACTAACGTACGAGTCACCAAATGCCAATGCACTACAACACAGCCAACATCTACTGACTCATTCGGCGCATTCAGTGGGTCTCCAAGAAACCAACTCACTCATGGTCAACCTAACCATACCAACCTAGCCTACTCCAAATCGAAGACTAAGTCCACTGCGCTACTTTGATCAACCTAACGGCATCCTAACCGTTCGTACCGAAACATGACCTGCCAATGGTCATCGCATATCCCAGCTCGGTTCGTGGTTCCTACCAGACATCGGCACCTCACGACTGGTCACAACCGCAGACGCACGATGTGCCCATCCTACCATTCGATAGCATCCCAGCTCATGGCACATCATCTCTAATCTAGGGCTCACCGCACACTAATCCCAAATTTCTGCTTTCGATTGAGCCAAAACCCTCAATCTACGCTCGGGTCGGGGAGACTGACCTCTCTTATATTCCATATCTCTGGGCAACCCAACGCTCCATGGTCTTATCTAGGGAAACCTAGGGTCAACAGACCGCAACCAGATCCACAGTACCCCACTCTACTGATCGGGGTCAAGACAACTAATCTCCACGAATCTCATTAGACTGGACTAGAGTCATCCACCAAACCCTCCAATACCTCGGCTGCGCCCAACAACACCATCTTGAAACCGGCCGTAAGTTGGCCCAAGCCACAACAACTACAAACCCCAAATCTCGTTGTCCAGACTAAGCACTTATGCTGGGGTTTCTCACTAAGGTACTCACATTTACTAGACTAGCCATCCCAACGGGGTTCCTCAAATCATCATCATCACTCGGGTTACTCAAAACCCACAGCATCCACTATCTCACAACAACCTCACCACTCGGGTCGTCACACCCGGCTAAGAACACCTGCTAAACTCAAAGTCATCACGAACGTAGACTCAATCAGCATCGCTAGGGGGGGACTCCTCATCCGAAGTATTCGGGCTACTCGTAGCCGCACAAGTCCAACCTCAACCAATCTGACCAAATGGTTACAATTTCAGACTATCGTCATCTGATCGCCACCCGACCCAATAGGCTAGGTCGGCCAACCAACGATCGTATCTCTCACAATTAACTCAATGGTACATCTGACCCTAAGGTCCAACCATCGAGCAAATCTAGTGCCAAGCACACGATCGTTTCCAGCCCAAAGCCGGCAGGCGTCTCACCAATCACCGCGTATCAGGAAACACATCACCTAGTCCCTAGTGATCTCGCTACTAACTAAGCCACTAACCATCGTACTATCATTTTCTATCACTCACGTATCCAGGTTGATGATGGGCTGTTCTGGGTCGAGACATCACTTCCACAACAACATCACAACACCGTAATCGATGAACCAACTATTATGGAGCCATAACCTCACGTAGAGCGTATAAACCGCGCTCTGATACCAATTGATATGACCTTGGGGTCCCTCGGGATTAAGGGCTAAGTTATACTCTCGTCTAACTCACGTGCGACACGAAGGCTAAATACCCGTTCAACCCCAGTGGAACACGCAGGCCAGACAAGGGATACCCAGGTCAACATACCAAAAACCAACTTGAGTTAACCAGAGTTCGTAGCATCACTGTGGATCGCATGTGTGATGTCTCTGTCTCTTAACAATAGCCCGCACCGCATCAACTTGAAGGGTATCGAAAAGAACATAAAAGACTGTGAGTGGACAAAAACAAATAATAAGTTTATAAAACATTTATAAGAAAAGACATTTATACCCTCCATTTAAAAACCAATGCATGCATATAAAACCCATTTCATAAAACTATTTCATATTCAAGCTAATATAGCCAATTATAAAACCAAAAGCCAGAAATCATTTCATTTTCTCAAATCTCGGGCCTCAGTCCAAACCATCTGGAAACCATTTGAAAACCTTTATCATTGAAAACCATCAAGTTATCAAAAAAATCCAAACATATTTCAAAACAGTTTTGAAACCCATTTCAATCAATCAAACCTGCTGGATCTATCCGAGTCTTTAAACTCAATATCAATCCGAGTCTTTAAACTCAATATCAATCCGAGTCTTTAAACTCAATCCAGACCTTAATATAATCCGAGTCTTTAAACACCCGAGTCTTTAAACTCAATAGGCCTACGAGGGAAATCACAATATCCGAGTCTTTAAACTCCCAAGTCTTTAACCTCAATCCAGGTCTTTAAATCCAATCACATATCCGGGCCCACCCCTGTCACATATCATCATTCCGAATCCAAATCCAGAAATCCACTTTTCAAGCTCCAAAACCGAATCCCGAATCATATTTCTGAAATCTGATTCCAAAACCAAAATCACGTTTCAAAATCCATTACAAATCATTGAAATCAAATCATATTTCAAAGCCTAAAATCATAGTATCAAAACCATTATCAAATCATAGCATAAAACCATAATCTCGTAAAACGTGCAATTACGTAAATATTTCAAAATACGTGCAAAATTGAACTCATAAATATCATAAGCATAAACATAGAAATCACATATAGAAATCATAGAAAACATTTATGCCTGCATCATGAGTTAGAAAGGAAAGTCCACTCACAGACCATTCGCGTCGTCGCCTCGATATGCGTGCAATTACGCTTTCCCGGATAATCCACTATCAACGGACTTCCTGAACCTGTCCATATCACATTCTAGGGTCACTAACTACTTCATAATGCTTTTATTAAAGCCCCGTAATTTTCTCAAATTTTTAACTAATTTTAAACTAGCATTTAAACCTTCGAACATCCCGAAACCTATTGAAACGATGTCCGATCAACTCTAAACTAGTCCCAAAATGTTTGTTACATCGATTAGAGTGAAAAACATGTTGAACATATGCCCAGAAAATGGCCCACGCTGCCCAAAGGGGTTGCGCGTGGGCCTCACCCTTTTTACTATTCATCATCGTGAACCTCCAGCCAGACCGGTTCTGACCGGTCCAGACTAGCCCGGTCCAACTGAACAAAAGAAGGCGGTTTTCCTCCATTTCTCATCCATTCTTCCTCATTTTTATTCCCATCCCTTCGTCCCTTCATTTCTAATTGTTTCTACGCATGAAAACACTAATTGGACGTCTGATTCTTACCTCCTGATTCGAAGAAGAAAAACGCAGTAGTTTCACCTCTCTATTCCCGGCCACCGCGAGCTCCTCTGGCCACGGGTTCATGTTTCTAGGCTCAGTAGCAACCTTCAAAAGCTGGAATGAGCATCACATGCATTCATTATCTCACCAAAATGTGCTTCTTTGATTTTGCACAAAACCAGGAAAAACAGGGCCATGTACGTCTTAGCTGCCCTCTGTCCTCCGGTGTGGCATCTGCCATTAACAGCTCAACACTCTTCCTTTCTCTTCTCTTCACGGCTTAACCCCCTCAGGTGCAGGTTATGGTGTTGTGTATGGGTTGGGTTCACGGTTTCACTCCCACACACACAACTACTCTATTTCTCCATTTTTCCCAACTCTACCTTCTCTCTGTTTCCTTCACTCTCACACCACCACAACTCACTCTCCTTTTCACTCAGTCACACACCCAACACGAGCACTGATCACAAGCACTTCTCAATTACTCTCTCGATTTAAACCATATGCATGACTACTGCCCTATTTTAATCGTTCAAATGTGAGAATAGGCTGGAAGCCACTGGAGAATGGACAAATGTCCATATTTTACTGATCCAGGTGAAAAATATACCACCAAGGACAAATGTCCTCCTCCCATTGATCAGGATTTAAACAAAGGCAGACAAAAGACCGTTTTACCCCTGCTGCCACACAAATTACCATTTTGCCCCTAAGGCATTTAGACCAAAATCCGAGCCGTCCGAAGTCCACTGACAGCGTGCCACCTGTTGTTGTACTCAGGGAATCAAGACCTACCTAATGGTCCTCGAAATACATGAAAAATACTTGTCGTATAAAAAGTCAACAATTTGCCACTTTTCAACCAAATTACCAAAATACCCCCGAACTTCCGAACCGCATAACTTCTTCCTCGAATGTTGGAATCAGACGTGCCGCCTCTCGTATAAACTACTCCTAAAATAGACTTCTTTCAAACACAATTTTTACCAACACTTTCCATTTTGCTCATATTGAACCAATCACGAAATCTTACCTACATCATCTCAAATACATGCATACGTTTTTCATTTTATAAATGCATCAACCATTAATATGCATCAAACATTAATATGCATCAAATGCTTACAACATGATTCACCTTAAATTTGTGATTAAATGCACCGACAGCGGCTAACATTAAAATCTCTTCAATCAAATGTTAAGTGCACCGATAGCGGCCGACACTTAGCATCAAATTGAAGTATGAAGCACTAAAACTTAAGTATAAAGCACTAAAACTTATGAAATAAATGAAATTTAGAAAGTAAAACATATGGAGATTGTATTCATGTTCTGAAACATTTAGAAGGCATAAAATTGTATCTAAAAGAGAAGTCAAAGAAGTTAAAAGGAAAATCTAAGAACAAAAATTAAAAGAAAACATATGAAGAAAAAGATGAACTAAACATGGAACTACAAAAGAGAGAAAATGAACTAACTAAAGAGAACAAATGGGGAAAATGGGGACAATTGGGGACCCTAAACAAATGAAATGGCCTCCCTATTTATAGAGGGAGTGCCAAAATTCAAATAATAAAATACAAAAATTAAATATAAAAATAATTACAATCAAAATGATGAATAATGATGGAATTTTACTGATTTTATGGAGAAATTATGGTGAAAAAACTGCCCAAAAGGGGCAAGTATGATTCAGCAAGGAGCAGGGCATGGAGGGGTGTAAATTCGGCCAGGAGCAGCTAAGGAAGATTGAAGGATTCGGCGGTGCGGACGGGTTTGGTGGATGTAACTTCAGCAAGTGTGCACTGACAGGCGTACAGTACTTTTGCGTGAGACGCGTTGACAGGAGCTGGGAGTGTTAGGCGTACACGCGACGAACTGAAGAAGAAGTTTCAGCACGCGCCTATCGACAAATCGGTTAGGCTAGACGCACATGATGGGCTAACGGGCTAATTTTCTTGGGCTTTGACTGAGCTGGGCGTGATGGGTTTGGGCCTCTTGCAAATGAATTTCAATTTTAAAATGGATTTATACAAATCCACTGAATTTCGTCCATAATTTCTTCGTTCGAACTCTTACCGGGACGATTCTTTTACCAAAATGTTCTAAATTCCAAGCTTTATTTAATTCTACAAAAACCCAACAAAATATATTATTTTCTCCAATTGTTTATTATTTTAATATTGAAATTCAAGTATAATGGGTATAAAATAATATACAATGATACTTAATTAACGACCTATCAACGATGAACAATGTCCCGTGCTTGAGTCCTACGCGTAGGGAGCTACGGTGGCGCATATGGGCATGTGAATCACCATCTTGGAATTTGGTCAACATGAATGTACATGTTCTTGATGATGCAAGTCAAATAGTACAAATTTCAAGATGATCGGACATTGCCTCAGGGCAATTTTGACTGTCCAAAGGTTTTAGGTGTTGTTTTAAATTCGTTTAAAATCCCAGCAAAATTAGGGATTATAATATGAGTTACCTGGGATGAGTGGTAACCTTGAGAAGTGATTTATAATAGGATGTGTTGTTTTCGAGAATTACAGAGAAGCTTGCAATGTGGTATCGGACTATGTGGATCAAGTGTGAGTGGACTTTCTTTTCCCTAAACTATTACACATGCACATTTACAGGGTTTTCAAGGTTTTATTATGTGATTTATTTTACGATGATTTGATTACGATTTTTATACGATTTTTGGTTATTTTTACTGAAATTCGTTAAATGCACGTTTTGCAAGGCTTTTGTATATATTGTGTTTTGAGTTTATGCATGGATTTGAAGATTTGGATCTGGGATATGAAATTGATATGAGTTATAAAATATGTGATTGTTTGTGTTATAAAATATATGATTTCTGGATATATGTGGATTGTTGTGTTATGAACATGGTTTTAGAACTTGAGACCTGTTATAAAAGTATGTTTTCTTGATATTTGTGAATTGTTGTGTTTATGAACAACCCTCCTCAGATTGCTGGGTTACGCCCAGATATTGTATCCTTAGGTGGCCACTTTGATGCTATATCCCTAAGTGGTTGAGTTATGTGGTTGATGCTCAGACGTCCAGAACCGAGCTCTGTTTTCCTAAGTAGTTATTTAGTCTCAGACGTTAAGAGCAAGGCTCTGTTCTCCTTAGACGGTTACTTGGGCATCTAGAGCCGAACTCATTTTTCCCGAGTTGGTCTACATTGGACGTCTAGAGATGGGCTCTATTTTTCCTGAGTGGTTGGCCTATTGGTAGTGCAAATATGATATGATGATTTAGTATGCAAGTATCGACGATGAGTTGATTATGTGTGATTGTAGTTGTGGTATTATGATATTGTTTATGTTGACTTGTTTTCTAATCTTGTCAGATTTCCTAATATTTGCACGTACTTCGAGATTCATTGTATTATCGTGATATATGATTTTATATATGCATGCATGGTCTTAGAATACAGAGGGTAATTGCTGTGTGTTTTCAAACTATGTTTTAAAATTATTTCTTTTTGTCCACTCACCTGGTTTTCCTGATTTTGATAACCCTCCAAGACCGTTGCACAGAACTCAAGGCTTTTCGAGAGGCGGAGGCATGAATTGAGGAAAAGTACTTGTATCCCTTATCTGACAAGGTTTGAGGGTAAATTTGGCATTTTGGATTACTTGTTAGAAGGGAGCAGGGCTCGATCACAATTTTCAAGAGTTCTAGACACAGGTCCTGTCCACTTAGTATCAGAGCAAGGTTTTAGAGTTATGCTTTCTAATATCATGCCTCTGATATACGACCCTTGTACACAACCTGGTAGTGAGACGAGTGTAAGAGCCCAGGATAGTGTTATGGCTGGAAGTGGATTTGGATTATTAGTTTTAATAGTGAATATTATGTAATGATAAGGGAGAAGGTTATGTGGGTTCAGATAGTAAATGAGCTTAGAAGTGGAAGCCATAGTATTTGTGGTGATGGTGGACCAGGATGTGATAGATAAATAAGCTTTCGGTTAGAGTAGGTGTTTGAGGTTTAAGATCATGAAAGCCCTTCCATCGAATCCGATGCATGTAGTGATGTTTTGGTTGACAATTATGAGTATCAGTAATGGTATAGAGTATGAATATCGAATTGGGACTCCAATAGGAATCAGGATACAGTTATGGTTTGGATGTGAGTCGAGATATTGGAATAGGACTAGACAAAGAGTCAAAGTTAAGAAATTAGGGCTCAAGTAGAGCTAGAAGGTGGAAATGATGATACATATTGAGTATTGAATAAGGCTTCGGGGTGGGAGCCGAATCAATGTTACAGGCCCGGTGAATCTATTTATTTAAATAAGTTAAAATTTCATAATTATTTCAGGTAATTCGATAAGGTGATAAGTATGGAATAAATACCCATGTCTCGGATAAGTGATTTGTTGAACAATTAAGAAAGGCTAGATATGTTTGGAAATCAAATTGTGATCTGGATATCATAAGCTGAGTAAGGAGATGACCCTTCTGTTGAGATAAGGATCATTGTAAGTTCTTGGTAAAGTTATTTGGACTAAATCATGCCCAATAGTATGTATGGATTCATAAAGGTATTTTTAATTGTTCCTGAATTGATAAGGATCAATACATTAATGGAGGACTAGTTTTATGCAAGTGTAGTACATGTTATTTGGGTTAATTAGTGAAATGTTGCAAGGCATGCAATGCTTGTTGATGGAACTAAGATGGGTTCCAAGTAGAAATGAGATAGTAGTCCATTAGGAGGAGTAATGAAAATTAAGAATTTTTGAGATTGGCAAGACACTATTCGAAAGATATTTTTTATTGTTGTTTTGCTGATTTTTGGACATGGAAGATGAAAATGGGAGTGAAGGAAAGATATCTAGACCTAGGGAAAAATAGAAGGAATGAAATCCCAGACATCAAATGGTTCATAGATCGGATGTTGGCCAACTAAATGGATTGAGTTGTGCATGAAGCCCACATACACTGTTACATATGATTGGTTGGCATACTTTATAAGGAGAGTGTCGAGATGACTGAATGTGACCGTGAGGTAGATTATTAGATTACCTAATATTAAGAGTCGTAGATTGCTTAACAGTGTCTTACGGTTATTATGGTCTCATGGTTAATGATTTGTAAAGTTTGGAAATCGATTATTTGTTTGCGTCGTTGAACTCGTACATGTTCACGCATGCATTCAGACAATTAAAAATGTGTCTTAAGTTACTCTGCATTAAACTTGCAACTGGTATACTCTTTAACAAAATTATTCATGCATGATTGCTATAAATAGAAATACAGGACGTTGCAGGTTATAAAAGGTTAGAGTACTTTCCTCGAGAATCCAAAAAGAGCTAAACCCGAGATAATAGAAGAAGATGAAATTGATTAAGTATTGTCAGTATATTATCGGGTATTGTTAACGAAATCCAATGTAGTGGCTAGTACCTTGAGCAAGATTTTTACGGATTCCATGTCTCGACTAATATGATGCCTTTCAAAGGGATTAAGAGTATCTACAGGCAAACATTGTTGGTATGTTGGTTTGAGGTAATGGGAGACAAAGTTTTTGGATGGATATCGTGTTATACCAGTAGGCAAAGGATGTAGTAGTGAAAGCCATATGAATATAGTAGTTTCTTTTGATTCCTAAGTAGATGTGGGATTCACATGATGAGGAAATTGGTATTTCAACTCTTAAGAACCCAAAGAAATTGTGATAAGGACTGGGTGATTGTATTGTAGATCGGTTGGTAAGTTGGACTACATGAATTCACCAAATTGGATGTGTTTAGTTGAAATCCAAAGATTATATGATTAGTATAACAAGACCGTCCAGTTCTTTGAAAACATGATGAGGGTAACATGTTGAGTCCTTGTTATATTGGATCATATGAGATTTTTGGAAAGATAGGGATAGTAGTTACAGTTGGTATTACCCTCAAAACCATTCTAGAGACATTTGGTGTTTATAGAAACCAAGGAAGTATTCATATGACGAATCACCTATGTTGAAATGACAGTTTCTTTGAATTTCGAAAGGAGTAGAGATTGGAGGAAAAACTTGTGCAGGTATTAGACCGGTAGGTTAAGATGTGGATAACGACATCTTCATCTAACAACTTGATATATTGGTTCTTTGTAATTTGTTACTGTTAAGCGTGGATAATTTTTGTATATGAACCGATTTTATGAATACCGGTTTAATACTCGAAAATGAGTTAGGATAATGGAATAAGAAAAGTAGAGAAAAGAAAATTACTAGATAAGGAAGGATAAACAGTGAAGAGAAATTGAAAAATCTGTATGTCCTTACTTTAGGGTGTTTGGTTATGAGTTTGGAATTGAGAAAATAAGCATTCTATCACCCTTCTAGAGACCCTGCATTTAATTAAAGAGTGAATATTTATGAGAATGTCTTATGTTGGAAAAGCCAGTGGTGTAATGAACTGGATATTGATTTAGGACTCAAACATGAAACAAGATATTGGATTGCGACTTGAAAGAAGTCGTAATTGAGAACTATAGTTTGGTAGGAAGTTGGGAAGTGAAATTGTTGGTTATGGTCTCAAGTAAAGAATTGGAGTTCGGAATGAATTCAAGTTATGGTTGTAGGCCTAGGTTTTCCTTAAGTTTCATCTTGGTGTTAAGTCAAGTCTTGGTATGAAATAAGTTATGTGTTGTTTGGATACGATTATTTCGTGGTACTTTCTGGAAATGGTACTTGGGTTAATCTCAGTTTGGTAACATCTTGACTTGAAATGTGAATCAAGGGTTGATAGTTGGATTGTGGTGTTGTGTGATTAGTCCATGAATTCTATCCACTGTTATAATGCAGAGTTTTCTCAGGCTGTCGAATATAAGAAAGTTCCCAAAAAATTGATACTCGGGATATTAGAATACACGAAATATTGTTATATAAGTGTGATTGTTACTCGAGTTGAGACTTTGTTCAGCTTGGTCATAGGGCTGGTGTGACTTAACTTATGGGCTATATTATTATTATTGTGATAGGTGCTTGAATGTGACTCGGAAAATGTTTAGTACAATTCCCAAGGTGGTTTATACAGATTGGTTTTTTAGATTAGTATTGAGAATTGGTTGGTTAATTTAGTGATTTTAATTTTAACACTACTAATATTTGAGTTCAAGAGATTTTGTATGATTTGATGAGTATGGATTTTTGTGAAATTTTGGGCCTAGCTTGGTTAAGAAGATTGTATGATTGTTGTTGTTTACAATTCGTCCTAGGTGATGTTTAAACTATTGAGATCTTGATGGATAAAGTTTGGGGTACTGTCTAGTATTTTTCTTCTTTAAAACTCGTGCTTGAGTTGATGAGTAATTGTTACCTAACTGAGGCAGAGCCCTGGAAGATATGGTGATTCTTTAGACATATCTAAGGGTATGTGATATGGCTCAGGTGATACCGAGTTTATTTACGAGGATGTTCATGTGAGATCATTAGGTCAGACAAGATTTTGGAGTTGCTTATGTTCAAGTGAAGTTGCACTTTCAAAATCCTTTTAAAAAAGAAACTGCTAGGGAACTTGTTAGTGTGTTAGTTGCAACTGCAAGGAAATCCCACTTACTGAAAATTCGAGGACGAAATTTTTTAAGGGGGGTAGGTTGTAATAACTCGGTTATTCGAGGAAAGTAGGGTTGGAAAATCTAAAAAGAAAATGATAATTTTACCCCTGTAAGGTCAAAGAGTTGACTTTTTGACCTGGACACCTTTTGGAATTCTCATGAGTACCAGTACTTAGTATCAAAATTTGAAGTTTGTAGATAGGTGTCATGCCAAAATTGGAAATCGGATGAGATTATTATGGGTCTAAAAGGACTAAGGGAATTTTGGTAATTTTCAGTTAAAGGGTAATTTGGTCATTTTACTTGAGAGATATTTGTTGGATGGTGACACTTGTCTAGAAAATTCTGGTTTCATCCATCCCTAATTATCCACCGACTTTGCTTATTATATATGTGTGTTTGGGTAAGTGATTGGTGGTTTTCGGTGGGTTGAAGTCGAAAAAAACACACACACAAACCGTGAGGGAGAAGACCAGGGAGAAAGAGAGAAGAAGAAGAAGAAGAAAAAAGAGGGGAGGAAAGGTGTACCAGGAAGAGGGAATGGAGCGGTTGAGACACCCCATAGTTTGCAGCCGAGAACGAACCGAAATAAAATTTGAAATATTGCACAGTGAGCATCAAGTTAGTTTGAGGAGTTCAACTTCGAGAGTGAGGGTTATATCAGCTTCTGTAAGCACCTAGGAACTCAAAGTAATGAAAAATATTAAGCTTGAAAAGTGGGAAGGCTGAGGAACATCGACGGAAAACTAGGTCAAAAAACATGGATTCCAAGTTGCAGATTAAGGTCATTTTCGTGGTTTTAAAGCTATAGAGCTAATCATAGAATTCATGAGATGAAGTTGGGTATTTGAACTGAAGAAAACAGTGGAGAAATAGTGTTTTAGAATCGGGTTGGACTCGTGCGTCGGACGACCCTAAAACCCAAAAAATGGGTCGACTAAAGGACATGGATGATGAATAGTGTCTCGCGCGTGAGTCGCACACGCAAGGAGCTAGGGTAGCGCTTGTGGGCGCTGATCCACCATTTGGAAATTCAGTCAACATGAAAGTTCATGTTCTCGATGATGCGAGTCCAACAGTATAATTATCGAGAAGGTTGGACATCGTCTAAGGGAAATTTTGATTGTTCGAAGATTTCAGACGTTGTTTTAAATTTGTTTAAAATTCCGGAAAATTTAAGGATTATAATATGAGTGATTTGGGATGATTAGTAACCTTTAAAGGTGATTTATAATAAGATGTGATGTTTTTAAGAATTACAGAAAAACGTGCAATGTGGTATCGAACTGTGTGGATAGAGTGTGAGTGAATTTTCTTTTGCCTAAACTATTATGCATGCATATTTACATGTTTTCAAGTTTTATTATGTGATTTATTTGATGATGATTTGATTACGATTTTTATATGATTTTTGGTGGTTTTAACAGAAATTCGTTAAATGCACGTTTTACGAGGTTTTGGTATATACTGTGTTTTGAGCTTAGGAAATTTGGATTTGGGTTATGAAGTTGATATGAGTTGTAAAATATGAGATTGTTGTGTTTTAAAAATTGAGTTATAAAATATGTGATTTCTAGATATATGTGGATTGTTGAGTTTGAACGTGGTTTTAGAACTTGAGACATGTTATAAAAGTATGTTTTCTCGATATTTGTTAATTTCTGTATTTATGAATAACCCTCCTCAGATTGCTGGGTTATGCCCATATGCTGTATTTTTGGGCGGCCACTTGGATGCTATATCCCCAAGCAGTAGAGTTATGTGGTTGATGCTCAGGCATCCAGAACCGAGTTCTATTTTCTTGAGCAGTAGGTTAGTTTCAGACGCAGAGTAGTGCTCTATTTTCCTGAGACGGTTACTTGGGTTATGACTCAGACGTCCAGAGCTAGACCCTGTTTTCTTGAGTCGGTCCATACTCGGACGTCCATAGCTTGGCTCTGTTTTTTCCGAGTGGTTGGCCAATAGGTAATGCATATATGATATGATAATTTGGCATGCAGACATTGATGATGGGTTGATTATGTGTAATTATGGTTGTGGTATTATGATATGGTTTATGTTGACTTGTTTTCTGTTCCTGTCAGATTTTCTAATATTTTCACGTACTTCGAGATTTCTTATGTTACCGCGATATATGATTTTACATATGCATGCATGATTTTATAATACGAAGGGTAAATTTTGTGTGTTTTCAAACTATGTTTTAAAATGATTTCTTTTCGTCCACTCACACAATTTTTGTTATTTTAATAACCTTCTAGGACCGTTGCACGGAACTCGAGGTTGTTAGAGATATAAAGGCTTGAGTTAAGGAAATGTACTCGCACGCCTTGTCTGACAAGGTTCCAAGGTAAAGTTGGTATTTTACGTTACTTGTCAGATGGGAGCAGTACCTAGGTGCGATTTTCAAGTGTTCTAGAGACAGGTCCGGTCATTCGAGCAGCGAGGATGGGTTGATTATGTGTGAACATGGTTATAGTATTTTGATATCATTACATATTCACTTACTTTTTTAGATTGATTGATTTCTTAATGTTTGCATGTGTTTCGAGATTTTCTATTTACTATTTGTCTTATCGAGATTTGATAATTTTTCATATCCATGCATAGTTTAGAAAAATTGAGGGTAAATTACTTATGTTTTTCAAATATGTTTTAATGCACTTATTTTCGCCTACTCACATTTTTATGGATTTTTTTACTTACCCTCTATGCCATGACACGAGGACGGAGACATATTCTGAAGCTGGAGGCGTAATTTAGTCACTGCTCATTCTTCAGTATATTTCAAGGTAGACAGTTGTGTAAAAGATCCCTTATCTGACAGTTGGTGAGTTTTATCGATAATATGTGATACTCTTGAGGTTGGTTTTGATTTCTAGTATTAACTGTGAGACGGGAGCATGGTCATTGACGACAATCTAGGTATTTCGGGAAGGGGTCCTCTCAACAAGCAAGATGTCTCTTTCTCCAATAAGAAACATGGGAAAACCAAAGTTGCAACACTTAGAAAAAAATCTCGAGGATTAGTAAGTTGAAGGGAACAAGCTGGTTAAAAGATTTCAATGCAGGAGATGTTACTTCCTGATTCACAAAAATTTTCCACAAGCAAATTTTGCCTCAAATCTTTCACGGAGTCCTTAAGTTTTTGCACTTGTTGAAGGAGCATAGTCTTTAATCTGATACAAAGTTTGGGGCATGCAATAGAGAATATGGCTTGAATTCAAGTTTTTCAAGTTCTTCTCCCATGAATTATGAGTGCAATAGCTTTAGCTCAGCTAACTTTGGCATTGCTAGGCTACAAGAAGATAGTTTCAACATCATCCTGAACAATAGCTGCATCTTTAGCACTCTATGTCAACAAGCCACTCGTCTTGGGATCAAGAATCAATTTCTTTATTTCTTGCAGCAGAGATGGCATGGACATTTTCACTAGGTGTGTTAGTTCACATATAGAACATCCAAGATCTCTTCCTTTAATTGGCTAGGAAAATAAAGTGCGACATCACAAGCTTCTCATGAGACATGTCCAATTCTCAACTAATGAGTCTCACCTTAGTGCCACTGACAGGACCCTACCCGAATACACAAGAAAAGTACAATCAGACCCTGCTCCCCTCTGACAGCTACCTTGCCAGACAAAGGATAAACCCAAAACTCATTAGTTCATTCCTCTACCTCTCGAGCCTCGATTTCCATGTAGTGGCCCTGGAAGGCTACAAAATATAGAAAATATGTGAGTACGTTTTAAAAACATAATTTGAAAACATCCAGCTTTACCCTTCGTTTTCCAAAACCACGCATGCATATGAAAACCATGTCACTTCGGTTAAAACGAACCATAGTTTATATTTCTCAAAATGCGTGAACATTATCTCCAAGTCAAAAGCCACATGAAACCATCAAAACCACTAATAGGTCTTCAATTAAGTATTATTCTATATTATTTTATACATTTTATACTTGAATTTTAATATTAAAATACCAAAAAATATGAGAAAATAATATATTTTGTGGGATTTTTGCAGAAATAAATAAAGTTTGGAATTTGGAGCGTTTTGGGGAAAAAATCGTCCAGATCGGAATTATAATGAAGAAATTATGGACGAAACAAGTACGGCTACAAAAAATTACAAGAATATTTGGTAGAGGGCTACCAAAACCAGCCCAGCAGCTCTTGATCAGCCCATTAAGCCCAGACCCATCTCTTGTTCACAGCCCAGAAATCTAGCCCGTAGCCTATTACGTCGCTGTCCAGCCCAACCCATTTGGGACGCAGCAAAGCCCACACACGCAGCCCAGTCAAACCAAGACCGCTACTCGAGCCAGCAAGAAACTGCCAAACTATTTTACAATATTTCAGAGCGCGCTTGCTGAAAGGTACGACTCTATTTCAACACGCGTGCGCTGATCGCCAGGCCCCTATTAGTACTGCAGCCACCGACCTCACCTACTCTCTGTCAGCCAGACCTCACCGAAATTATTTTCTGCAAATCAACATGTCCCTGCCAAGAAGACCATGCCATGCTCCTCGGAATTCCATAGGCTCCCACTTACTCCATTTGCCATGATTTCAGCTGAAATCAACCCTAAATTTTATCATTTTCATCATTTCTTCATGTACTATTTTATTATTTATTTTATATTTTATTTTATATTTTATTTTTAGTTCTTTTTGGCACACCCACTATAAATAGGGAGGCCATTTCATTATAAAGGGGTCCCAATTTTTCCCCTTTCTTCCATTTTCATAGTTCATTTTAGTTTAGTTTTTTTTTTCTCTCTTTTGAGAGACATTTTTAGGGACCATTTTAGCTTCTTGTAGAGTTTTCTTCTTAAGTTTCTTTTAAGTTTTGTTTTTAATTTTGTTCTTAATTTATGTTATTATATTTTGTTTCTAAATGTCATTTCTTATTTATTTTGTTCTTGTGACTTTTCTTTGAGAGTTCTTAGATATAATTTTGTGTTTTCCTTAAAAAATACCTAGGTCGAGTAATTCTAAGACAATTTAAGAGTTTTTAAGACCGAATTACTCGTATTTTTTCTTCCATCTTCACAAGTTTCCTGCCCCAGTTCGATTCTTGTGAAAAACCATATTTTTCTACTTGAATTCTAGTTATTGTTTTACTTATAATTCAATATATGTATTGGTATTTTCTTTATAACATTTGTAAATAAGAATGCAATCTCCAAGTGTTTTACTTTTTGAATTTCTTTAACTTAATATGTTTTAGTGCTTAAATTTCAATTCAACGCTAAATGTTAATCCGCTGTTCGGGGCATTTAGAATAAAATTAAAGAGATTTAATGTTTGACCGATGTTCGGCGCGTTAAATCACAAACTTGAGGTGGATCATATTGTAAGTGATAATTCGTTTTTCAGTGTATTTATAATATGAAAAATATATTAATTCGTTTTTCAGTGTATTTATAATATGAAAAATATATGCATGTAATTGAGATTATGAAGGTAGGATTTCGTGATTAGTTGAATATGAGTATAATGTTAGAATGTTGGTAAAAATGTGTTTGAAGAAAGTCAACTTGTACAAAGGTTAAAGTATGAGTAGAATTAAGTTCATAATTGTTTTTTCTTGTTTTCATTATTTTATGATTACAATCTTTTCAAACCCACCATTCAATTCTTTATTCTTTTATTATTTATTCTCTTATTATTTAATTATTTTATTCATTAATTCATTAATTCTTTATTTTTTAATTCATTAATTTATTAATTCATTAATTCTTTAATTATTTAATCCATCCATTCTTCAGTTCTTTAATTCTTTAATTCATTTATTATTTTATTCCTTATTCTTTCTCACTAACACATTATTAATGTTCCCTAATTTCCTCGGTTAAGAACGATCCCTATGTATCAATACTACAACTACACAAAAAAAGTTTAAATTGCATAATACTCAAATTACATATTTATTTTAATGCGTAGTTTGAGCGTTATCAATTTTTGGAGTTGTTGCTGGGGAAATTGAAAATCATTTTTAATTTGATAGTAATGTAAATAAATTGTGCATATTATACTTGTTTATAATTTTTAATTTTGTTCATATTATATGTTCATATTTTATTTGTTTATCTTTATACATGTTCATATTATACTTGTATATTATTTTTTATCTTTTTTTAATATACTTGTTCATTTATCTTTATACTTGTCCACAACTTTTACTTTTATGTTTGTTCATAAATTTGTTTCTTATAATTGTTCTTATTATATTTGTTCATAATGTTCATACTTTACTTGTTCATAATTTCTACTTTATACTTGTTCATAAATGTTCATACTTTTGTATATACTTGTGCATATTAAAATTGTTATGTAAATTTAAATTCTTATTATACTTGTTCATTTTATACTTATTTATGATTGTACATACTTGTTCATTTTATACTTGTTCATATTTTAATTGCTTATGATTGTACATATTTGTTATACTTTTTCATAATTTTTTACTTGTTTTTACAATATTTGTTCATACTTGCACATAGTTTCCTTGTTCATATTATACTTCTACATACTTGTTCATAATTTAATTTCATTTATACTTTTTCATAATTTTATACTTGTCATATTGTATTTTTTCATACTTGTACATAATGTTCACTGTATGCTTGTTCATAAATTGTATATTATACTTGTTCACTTTTTCTTATTTTTATTTCTTTTGAATTGTTTATGTAAAAAAAATTCAAAAAAAAATCTTTTTAAATTAAATTTGTCTTTTTCTTTATTTATTAAAAAAATTTGATTTTTTTTATTGTTTTAAAATTAAGAAAACGTTTTCATTACTTTTTTAATTAAAAAAATCGTAAAAAAAATATTTTAATTTCAAATTTATTATCTTAACTTTGTGTTAGTGTAACTATAAACTTGTAAATAAATCTTGTGCATAATCAATATTTTAGTGTGAATATCCTTACTTGTGCATAAAACCATACTTGTGAATAAATTGTTCATACTTGTATAAATTGTTTACATGTAAATTGTCATGTTATACTTGTAAATTGTGCATAAAAACATTCTTGTAAATAATTCGTGCATCCATGCATTAGTCTCGACTATATGTAGATCACTTGTGCTTCAAAGTTTAGATTTTGATCTTTAATGGAATAGGTGAAGTCTCGTTTGTTAACTCTTACCTGCGGTGATTGTTAACACTTGAGTTATCTTATTTCCTCTGGAGTAAGAAATTTTCAAGGATAATGTTTAGGATAAAAGACGGTACTCATAACGGGATTTGGGTCTAAGAAAGGGACATCAATGGAGTTTAAGTCTCGGGATGTCTTGAAATTAGCCCGGCCTCTTATGTTTATTCTTTCTAACATGGTCACCTTTGAACTTGCCCAAACAGTTGAATAAATCTAAGATATTTGTTTGGGCCGCACGGACGTAGAAGTCTCCATCTAAACTTTGAAGCTATGTGAACCATATATATCTTTGACTTTCCTCCAACGTGTAAATATTGTTCCATTGCATTTGAAAATTGCATAACCTCCCTAAGGTTTCATGATGCTCGGATTTCACGTAACGTTTATGTCTTGTGTAGGTTCTAATAATTTCTCTATGCATTCACATTATTCTTCATGCATATACCTATGTGTTACATTAGTTTAGACGTTTTCGGAGCTTGTGCATTAGCTTGATTTTATCGTGACTTTACTTTGTGCATTCCGAACTTGTTTGTACTTTGTTATTTCTTACTTGTATATATGTTATTTCATACTTGTATCTATCTTATTACATTTTTTTATTATCTTAACTTACATTACTTGTCATGACATCTTAAACTTTCATCTTTAATCTAACTTGCATGTTTAACTCTCTTGCATATTTAGTTTAACTTGCATTGCATCTTTAACTTAAACTTACATTTCTAACTTGCATTTTAAACCTTAACTTGCATCCTTAGTTTTTATTTGCATATCTAACTTGCATTCTTGACAAACGTACATCTCTGACTAACTAATTTGCATTTCTATCTAAGCTAGATGGACATTAAACTTCAAGCGTTTGTTGGGAGACAACTCAATATGTTCCTGGGATGTGAAGGAGTTATCAACGCAGATTTGCTATCTTTATACCCTTCACTCTCTTTTATTTTGTTTATTTAATGTTTTTCTTACTATTTTCATAAATCCTCTTCCTTACTTTGATTCATTGTTCAATTATGTCTTATTTTCCTACATTGAGGACAATGTAGAATTTAAGTGTGGGGGAGTGGTTTACAATTTTAATTGTGCAATAAAATTGTTTTATAAATTTTTTTAAAAAAAGTAATATTTTTTTATTACTTTCTTTGAGTCTTTTCATTTTAACTTAGTGTTTTTAAGAGTCTTAAGTTGCCCTTAAACCTGTCAATGATATAAATGAAGAGAATTGAATACGTTATGACTATTAAGATGATCACTACAACTTGAATTTGCTTGTTAATATTTTGTGATTAAATGTTATAACTTGTAGATAATGCATGTAAATTGGTACATAAACGAACATGATAAGATAAATATGAATCATTTGAACCTTATGTGGGCTTTAGAACTTTATATACATCTTTGATGAGTGATTCATAAGTTCTTTATTTCAATTGATATACATATACCTCATAACTACCTGTCATAGCTTTTAATGAACTCTAGAGTACTAGAACATTTTCTATGTGATTTTCAAAGCTTTTAAGTCAATAAACTTTATGATTTTGGATATGATTAAGGCATTAGGGATAACACCATAAATTCAAACATCCATGTTCCCTACTTTGTGCCCACAAGTTGCGACCCTCTTAGTTTTAACCTTTTTGAACCCACATTAAACCTTTATTTCATCACCATGATTATCTAAGTACTTGAGTTTAGTATAGACATCTTTAACCCTTGTTCCCAGGACTTGATTGAAGACATGAAAATGGTGTGAAAAGAAATTGATGATGTTTTGAAAACTTTTATGTATATTTACTTAATCAAATTTTGTTGTATTATTGACACATGTTATTACCTTGATATATGAAGAAAAAAAAACCAAATGTATATATATATATATATGTTTTGAGTCTCTATCAAGGTAATAAGGTTTGATTATGTAATGTTTGAGTTAAGTCCTTTACATTTGTAAATCCGACACAAAGAATGAATTTGAAGCCCAAAATTATGAAATTAGGCCTATGTTTGAAGGAATGTATTCTTGATAACATTGCACTAAGGTTGGGAAGTTATGATACGTTTTGGAGTCTATTGAGTCTTGGAACAAATTTGAGCACCACTTGTCCTATATTTTCCTTTCCTCTAAACTTAGCCCCATTACATTCTTCATAAAGACCTTCTGATACTTAAGATGGTAAATTTTGATTAGTTGAGTCAATCACTTGAGTAAGTTTACAGTTTTGGTTCATTTGCGCAGGTATGTTTTATTTTTATCATGAGGTGTTTGTTTGAGATTATGCAAAAGTACTTTAATTCTATTATGTGAGCATTTTTCTCACGTACTTTCAGTGCAAACACAAACCCTTATAAATTGAGTGAATTTATGAGTGCAAATTCTTGTGAGTTGATTCATACTTGTTTTCTTCATGTTGAGATCCATTTCACCATATTTACTCATTATCTTACTTGTTGAAACATTTTGTTACAATGTATTAACTCTTGAATTTCATATGCTTAAATGATTTAAGTGAAAATCTTTGATGCCATGGTCATAATAATGAAATTTTGAGACAAATTGTTAAGGGTTTTCTTTTTTTGAACTCGTAGTTTAATTTTAGTATTTGCTAAGGACTAGAAAAGTTTAAGTGTGAGGATATTTGATAGGTCTTCAATTAAGCATTTTTATATTATTTTATACCCTTTATACTTGACTTTTAATATTAAAATACCAAATAATTAGAGAAAATAATATATTTTGTGAGATTTTTGCAGAAATAAATAAAACTTGGAATTTGAAGCGTTTTGGAGAAAAAATCATCCCGATCGAAATTATAACGAAGAAATTATGGACGAAACTAGGGAGGCTAACAAAAATTACAAGAATATTCGGTAGAGGGCTACCAAAACCAACCTAGCATTTGTTGTAGCCCAGCAACTCTTGATCAGCCCATTCACGAAGCCCAGACCCATCTCCTGTTCGCAGCCCAGAAATCCAGCATGTAGCCCATTATGTCGCTGTCCAGCCCAACCCATTTGGGACGCAGCCAAGCCCACACGCGCAGCCTAGTCAAACTAAGCCTGTTACTCGCGATAGCAAGAAACTGCCGAACTTTACAATATTACGGAATGTGCTTGCCAAAGGGTAAGACTCCGTCTTAGCACACATGCACTAATCGTCAGGCCCCTGTTAGCGTTGCAGCCGCCAACCTCACCTACTCTCTGTCACCCAGACCTCACCAAAATTATTTTCTGCAAATCAGCACGTCCCTGCCGAGAAGACCATGCCCTGCTCCTCTGAATTCCAGCTGCTCCCAGCTGCTCCAATTGCCATGATTTCAGCTAAAATTAACACTAATTTTCATCATTTCTTCATGTATTTTATCATTATTTTTATATTTTATTTTTTATTTTATTTTTAGTTCTTTTTGGCACTCCATTTATAAATAGGGAGGCCATTTCATTATAAAAGGGTCCCCATTTTTCCCTTTTCTTCCATTTTCTAAGTTCATTTTAGTTTAGTTCTTTTTTTTTTTTCTCTTTTGAGAGACATTTTTTGGGACCATTTTAGCTTCTTGTAGATTTTTTTTTCTTAAAGTTTCTTTTAAGTATTGTTTTAAATTTTGTTCTTAATTTATGTTATTATATTTTATTTCTAAATTTCATTTCTTCTTTACTTTGTTCTTGTGACTTTAATTTGAGAGCTTTTGAACATAATTTTGTATTTTCCTTAAGAAATACGTAGGACGAGTAATTCTAAGGCAATTCAAGAGTTTTTAAGACCGAATTCCTCGTATTTCTTCTTCCATCTTCACAAGTTTACTGCTGCTGTTCGGTGATTCTTATGAAAAACCATATTTTTCTACTTGAATTCTTGTTATTGTTATTGGTTTTACTTATAATTCAATATACGTGTTGGTATTTTCTTTCTAACATTTGTAAGTAAAAATGCAATCTTCATGTGTTTTACTTTTTGAATTTCTTTTACTTCATATGTTTTAGTGCTTAAACTTTAATTCAACGCTAAATGTTGATCCGTTGTTCGGGGCATTTAGAATAGAATGGAAAAGATTTAATGTTTGACCGTTGTTCGGCGCATTAAATCACAAACTTAAGGTGAATCATATTGTAAGTAATAATCCGTTGTTCGGTGCCTTTATAATATAAAAAATGTATGCATATAATTGAGATGATGAATGTAGGATTTTGTGATTAGTTCAATATAAGTATAATGTTAGAATGTTGGTAAAAATTATATTTGAAGAAAGTCCACTTGTACAAAGATTATAGTAGGAGTAGAATTAAATTCATAATTGTTTTTACTTGTTTTTTTTTTAATTTTATGATTACAATCTTTTCAAACACCCCATTTAATTTTTTATTCTTTTTTTTTCTATTTTTTTATTCTTTATTCTCTTATTTTTTTATTCTTTTATTCATTAATTTATTAATTCTTTATTCATTAATTCTTTAATGTATTAATTCTTTTATTCTTTTATTCTTTAATTCTTCAATTGTTTATTCTTTAATTCTTTAATTCTTTATTCTTTTATTCTTTAATTCTTTAATTCATCTATTATTCAATTATTTAATTCTATAATTAATTTATTAATTTATTATTTTATTCATGATTCTTTCTCACTAACACATTATTAATGTTCCCTAATTTCACCGGTTAAGAGCGATCCTTATTTACTAATACTACAATTAAACAAAAAGGGTTTAAATTGCATAATACTCAAATTACGTTTTTATTTTAATGCGGAGTTTGAGTGTTATCTACCACCAATAAGTTAACGCAATCATTAAAGTACAATTTCACATCACGTAAATCCACACATAGCCAACATAGCAATCACACATAACCAAATCCATATCTTATAACACCACAACGAAACACAAATAGCCATTTCATCACCGATGCACAACTTCAATCATAAATACCACTGCACTCCTAGCAGGCACATCACTCACTTAGGATATAGAGCCAAGCTCAACATCCAAGTGAAAACCGACTCGGGATGGAGAGCCTAACTCGATGTCTGAGTCGCCATCACACACTAGTCTTAGGATATAGAACCCTGCTCGACGTCTGAGACTACTCATCACAATATCAAAGACATTACACATGAAATCGCACCAGGCATCATAACCACACATAAATCATACATCACGACTCGCCACATCAATAACACACTCAATCCTCGAAGCACAAACACAATCTCAATCATCATATCACAAATGCACTACAGGTAGGTCATCACATACTCACTCGATATTCGGAGCCCCTAGCTCGACGTCCAAGTGACATCCGACTCAAGATTCAGAGCCCCCAGCTCAACGTCTGAGTCGCCAACAAAATACTAGTCTCATAATTTGGAGCTCGGACTCGAAGTCCGAGACTCACAACCCATCAACACAAGCACAAAAAAATTTCACACATTACAAGTTCCGAGAAACACATACTCATATCACAACTCAGTATCACACATCAAACCATAATCCGATGCTCGGGCCTAAGCCCACGACCACAAATCAAGCTTTGTTCTCGTAAAATGTGCCATGACTTAACTTCCGTAAAAACCATCCGGGAACATGTGAAAACCATTTCATGCCACATACGAAGTTCAATTCGAAATCCCAATCAGAACGATATCCAAAACATAATTTGCAAAACCTCGAAAAAAGTGCAATAAAATATTAATTAAACATTCATAAAATCACCAAAATTCATATAAAATGTCGAACCAAAATCATATAGAACCCATTTAAATAATATAAATATGCATAATAGTTTAGAGAAAGAAAGTCTACTTACACACCTCTGTATCATCGATTCCCACTTTGCACGCTTTTCCGTTAATTTTGATAATCTCAAAATATGTCCTAATTCAAATCTAAAGGTCATTAACCATTCCAAATATCTTCTATTTTAATCCCATAATTTTTTTTTTTGGATTTTTAAATGAATTTAAAACAAACACTAAACCTTTGGACATCCAAAACAACCCCGAGACGATATCCAATCGCCCTGAAACCTGCGCTAAAATGTTCATAACATCTAAATGATGAAAAATTATGTTGGCTTTAAACTCAAACTCCCTGCCACGCGCCCCCACGCACTTCTAGGAGTGGCTGCGCGTGAAGCCCATGCACTTACTACAGTGAACACTGTTCATCGTCTTATTCGCCTAATTCTTTGGTATTAGGATCGTCCAGCCCGACGATCCGACCCGATCCGATCCTATTTCACTCATTTTGCATTAGTTTTCGTTTCTGTTTCGACCATTACTTTCTAAATCACCATACCAATGGATCCATGATCTCGAAAATCCAAGAAAACAACTTATAAAGAAGGAACCATACTTACAACTTTGGCCAGAAGTTCGCTCTTCGATTCTGGGCACTTCCAATTTTCAATTCACGAGTAAGGGCTTTTTTGACACGGTAGAGACTCTAGAAGAATAAACTCGACCAATTTTATGAGCTCAAAAACCCAAATTTCCTTCACGGGTACCTTCATGGTTCATCGTCCCCCCTCTCTGTCTCTCTGTCTCTCTGTCTCCCTCTGTTTCACTTTCTCTATGTCTCCTTCTACGTTTGACATCTCCTTGCTCTCTGTTTCCCTTCTTTTCTTCTCTCTTTTCTCTCTATCTTCCTTGATTTTTTTCCTTTCCTTTTTTTTTTGGTTGAAGAACATACACAGAAACACCACACAAATACACCATCACACACACACACACACACACACACACACACACACACACACACACACACACACACACACACACACACACACACACACACACACACACACACACACACACACACACACACACACACACACACACACACATACACACACACACACACACACACACACACACACACACACACACACACACACACACACACACACACACACAGTAGGTGGCATAGTTCCCTAAGGGATAAGTGACACATGTCACCTACCAATTCAGCCACAAAAATATCCCACAAGCAAAATTACAAAAATACCATTTGTTAAACAAATTACTAAATTGCCCCTACACTTCTCAGACACAAAACAACCCATCCGAACTCCAGTTATGGTTTGCAGCTTGTCAAAGGACTAAGGAAGCCGAGACCTTCGTAACAGTCTTCTCGAATTGTCTAAATGAGGTCCCGATCAAAAAGTCAACAGTTTGATTTTGACAAAAAAGTCAACTCTTTAACTTAGGGGTAAAATCGTCATTTTCTCCTTAAATTTTCAAATTTTACGATTCCTCGAAATTCGAGTCATTATAGCCACCCTACTCCAAAGTCAATGGGCCTTCAAGATCAAGTCACATCCAATGCTGGAGGAAGTTTTACCTCAAGCTAGAAGAAATCTAACATTGCGTTATCACAAGTGAAGCCTCACATATTGGAAAGTCTGATGCATGTCTGAAGCACAAGAGTCACACTAATGCCATCTGTTGCAAGGTTAAGGTCAATCGGAAGCAATTCTTATGACAAGGACATGAATGGATAAGTTAGATAGTCCTGACTACTTCTCTTTTCTTCCGAGAAACATCTTCTCTACATGCCTCGTCTCCAACTTACCCACCTTACTCTCTAATGTGTGAATCCTCCAAGCAAGCCAAGTCACATCCACATGGGAAGGAACCAAATCACCTAGTTAAGTCAGAAGCTACTAGATGCCAAACCACAAGACTGACAAGAAGATAGTGTATGTCAACTAGAGCCCAATATGCCAAAAGCCTCCAAAGATCCATTAATTGTATATGTTATCTTCCAAATAACAAGACTAATAAGTAGATAGTGGATGACAACTACAATCCACATGCGCCGATAGCCTCCATAATTCCACCCACACGTCGCAGGAAAGTGAAAACACGTTGACATCAGCCTCACAATACTAATGTCAACTGCAGAATGTTCACCGCACCAGTTGACCATCGTTCCTATAGAGGAAATACGTTGATGCTAGCTTGGCATAAGCCTCTGTACATGCCAACAAGAAACTTCCACAAAGTGAGCTCTTCAAGACTTCAATGGAAATATGCCTTCATGCGTGCTATGAAATGAAGTAATGCACTCTCCAAGATGGAGTAGTGAACGCCCCAAGATAGTACAATGCACGCCACAAGACTTTCAAGCTTCTAAGCTCTCACAAAGTGAATTCTTCTAGACCTCATGGAATATGAGTTCATGCCTCTTGAAATGACCGTCTCGAAAAGTAGAGCACACCGACGCTTGAATCATCACAATCAAACTCCCCAAACTCCTGTAATCATCATAATGGTGAAGTAGAAAAAAGATATATATTTATATGTTATATTATTATATATATATATATGTTATATTCTTATATATATGTTATATTCTTATATATATGTTATATTATTATATACATATTTATTTGTGTATATATATACATGAAATACAAACACAAAAGTTACAAAGCAAAAGCTATCATCATCTGACAATAAGGAAAAAAAACAATGTTTGATCTGAAACTAGACCTTACTTGGTGAGACCCGTTGGGGGATCTAGGACACGGTAGGGGGTGTTTGGACTCACTAGGGGTGCTGGTTCAAATCCTGGTTAAGCTTGTTGAATGACCTGCAAGAAAGGAAATACTAGATATCGGTGGGGTGCTAGCCTAAGAGGTTCCGATTCTTAAATTAGCAAGCATAATGGAGAACCAAAGAGGGATATCACAACATAAAGACTGAAGAGTCAAGGTTGTGTGTGATTAGAAAGAGAAGTAGATGAGAGAGAGTACATTTATAAATGGTTTTTGGGGGTATTTGTAGTAGCAATGAATGTAGTGGTTGAAGATTGTTGTAGTAGGTTTCAAGCTACAGCAAGAGATTCTGCCATGTGTCTCTCAAACTCGAATGTGTGCTAGGTGGCAATGGATCTCCTAGCATGTCAGGGAGTTGGTAGCGACAGGCGACAGCTAGCTGATAGGACCGCAAGTGTCGATCGTGCTTATTTAGTATGCATGTCGAGTGGCTGAGACTTAGGCCTTTGTGGGATTCATGTTGTTGGTAGATCCTGTCGAGTGGCATTCCTAGTTAGGCCTGCCGATTGGCACCACTGGCGGTGTCTACTGATTGACGATATTGGTAATGCCTGGCGCTTGACTTCCTGTCGATTGACTTGTCTGCTGATCACCGGGCAATGGATCAGATGCTTATGATGGTGTTGTTAATACGAAGTCTGGTTGGTCTATATGGTATCAACAAACAATATTTGTAATTATTATGTATATATATATATATATATATATATATATGAAAGTCAAAAGCAAAACAACGTGGCAAGATCAAATTCCCTAGTCACCAAAAGTTCATTGAGAGTAGGAAATGGAGCTTTACCAAGTTCAGTAGAGCTTATTATGTCAAGTTGAAGTTAGATAATTGTATTGTTCCGGACGATGTGAATGCTAAGCTCTTGGGATGTCATGTATCACTCAAATTGTGTCGTCGTGTAGAAGCATTCATTGATACTGATGTCAACTGGTTTTATAGGTGGCAGCAAAAATTGAGAGTGGAGAAAGCCACATTCGAGTCACACTGATGTCATTTCGTCCATTTCCACTAGCTGAGGACCACGACCCACTTCCTACTCTAATTTCATTCGTGGCCCCACATTTTGCAACAGCCCATTTCTCCAGCTGCAAAATCAAAAGAAGAAAATATTTTCATTTGAAGCAAAGATAGAGACAAAAAAAAAGAGTGAAGATTTTTTTCCCACTTTCCACATGCGACATGATAGCCGACTCCAGTGCCTTCAATATGCAAACATAACAAAGCAGAATAAAGAAGAAAGAAAAAAAAAGGGAAACCAATTTTTTCTTTGTTTAACCCTACAACCAAGAAAGAAGAAAAAGGAAAAAAATTTCCTCACCCTTAACCATCAAAATCAGAGGAAGATTGTGATTGTGGCGGCATCCCTTAGGATTCCTACTTCAAATGTGATTTATTTGAACTATCAAGAACTTACATCCTTTATGATTCCCTGAATTCTTAAAGCTATATGGTGTCATTTGTGAAACCATAATCACCGAAAGATTATGGAGCTGCCATGTGATTCATAAATAAAATAATGTCCAAATTGACCCTACTAATAACATTAACGGCTCACAGACACCCACCCATTAAATAATATATTCATCAATATGTTATTTAATCGGGTTAAAACTTCAATAATACTAATATTCTTCATAGAATTAGTTTTCATCATTATTCTTAATAATGAACTATTAATATCATTATTCTTAATAATGAACATTTATTATCCATTTAATAATAAAAAATTAATATAAATATTGAATTATTAAATAATATTTTTTATTTAAATTTTTTTTATTAATTACAAATTCTATCGACCAATCAAAATACTCCGAGACTTACAAGATTTTTTTATAAATAGTGAAACTCATTTCACTTTCAAGGTAAATCGTTTCATTTCTTTTAAAACTCTTGTAATTTCTCTTTCAAAGCTAACTTAAGCATCAAAGTATTTTTGGTCGAATAACCCCTCAGAGCTTCCTTCGAGACAAACGATAGTGTTTTATTTTATTTTTTTTGCAGGGATCAATGAGCCTTTTTCTAGCATGTACGATATCGGCTTCAACAAAGACAATAGGATACGCTTAAGTTTATTATAGTTGAGCTTTGTACTTATTATAAAAGTCAGATGGTAATTTTAGTACATAGAAAATTAAAATAGGTAATGGAAATCATTAACATCTCCTCCTTAATTAATTCCATTACCCCAAAATAGAAAATAACATATTAAGAATTTCATGTGGAGCTCATCTATTAAAAAAACAAAATCTGATTTTGCAAATAAACACCAAGATACTCTGTAATAGGATTTATTTTCATTGATTTGTTTTTCATTACCTCTAAGTAAATACCTCCTAACTTTAATGAATGAATCACCAAGTTCAGCCAATTAGTTATTCTTTGGAAAACGCATCTGGCGAAGGAAGAATTAGGACGGCTGGAGTGGAGTAAAATACCCGATAAATAGGCAGCCACTACTTATTTTTTATTCGACGAGGATTTAATTTGGTTATGATAATTTAGGGTTGGACATTAGGTACGTTATCATTAATTTTCTTGGCCAGTCTATTAATATTTTGATTTAGTCTGAAAGACTTGTAACAACATACAGCGAAGCAACGATCGATGTCTCAATTTGAGTTGGGAATATAGTGCAAGCACGTATATGCTTATATAACCATACTACTAATAGTGCTCTCTCTGTTGACTGTTTCTTTTCTTTCTCTTTTTATGAGAAGTTAGAGAAATATCAAAAGTACGTAGAAGACAAGATTACAAAGTGGATGCACTAGGAATCTCTAAAATTACTACAAAGCATACATTCGTACGTTTTAGAGCCACAAAGTTTGGGAAATTGCAAAACTAGCTAATACACAAATTCAGTTGCTGCTGGTAAAGCCAATATTCAGCAATTCTGGTCAACCATATGGTATACGTATGTATATAGTACCATCTAAATATCAATAGGGTTTCTCTCCAATATAGTTCCCTGCTGGATCATAGCTACAAATGACTAGCTCTCCTGATCCATTCTTGCAAACTGCCCGCGCACACCCCACGCGCCGTGTGTCCTTCCACACAATCTGTGTGTAATGCCCACACATCTCCCCAGCCTTACAACTATTCGTCCTATAATCATAGAACTTCTTCTCTTTCGACCACGACTTCACCGCAAACTTCGCCCCCCACGGCTCATTTCCGCCACCCCAGAAGATATTCTCCCCGTACGGCCCCTGCGAGTGAACCATCTCGCAGTCTGAACTTCTTGCTAGCTCTTTCGCATAATTCCGAGCATACATTGCTAGCTTGTCGTCCCACTGCAAGGGTGGCAGCCCAATTTTTTTGCGCACATTGTTGTGAACCTTCAAGTAGTCGCGAGGGTTTGCGGTCGGGGTGCGATAACTAAAAGCTTCTACCACCTCCAGCAGCCATAGATTGATGCAGACAAAAGCTAAGGTGGATACTCCTACTAGGGTTGCCATTGTTGATGATGTTATTGTGTTCTTGCATGGTGTATAAATAAGCTCGTCCAAAGCCTAACAAGGTGACTGAATCTAGGCCGTCCATCTTTTCGACAAGATAACAGAATAATTACTGTTAACTAGTTTGTTGTGGACGTCCTAATAAGGAGCTTGTTTATATATATTATCTTAGAAAATGTATAGTTAATTTGTTGACCAGTTTAATTTAGTGCGTTATAGTAGTAAGTTATAACAAATTTACGCCTTCCCAGAGTGGAGGTTTATGGTTTATGCGGTCGGGGTTGAGACCGTAACTGTTGTGTATTTTTATTTTGTATGTCAGTTACTGATTTTGAATTTCATTTTTGAATATTTTTTGGATATCCAGATTGTTGAATTCGAATATCATTTCGATAAAGAAAAAAGTACAATACTTGCATACTATCCTGATAGTATATCTCCTTATACAAATATTTCAATTTATCAAATTTTTTGTGTACATATATCATGATTAGAACTATTAATTCTCTAAATTACCAGTTCAAAATTATTTTCGTACAAATCAATAAGATTGAATGTCGTTTAGCTACTCACATGTATAAAATAAATCTATGATTTTGATAATAATTAAAATTTTCATAGCGAACTGTATATTTAGTTGATATATATATAAACTAATGTGGAAGACAATATGTAGCTTGATCATGATTTTCCTATGTGTGGCATTGAAGTTTTTTTGTCAATTGAAGTTGTTGATACCATATCGGCCCAGACCAACCAGGAGGCCCAGAACCTCTGTGGACACCATACTAGCCCAGATCGACCAGAGTTCCAACACTTCTATCCCAACACACTCCCACAAGCCTAAGAGCCCAAGCTGACTCCGAAAGACGAACCATAGAAGGCCCGGCCAAACCTTACACGTGGACAGACCCCAGCCTTCCACGTGTCGGTCTCACAGTGAATGCTCATTGTCCCACATCAGAGATATAAATTCATTGCACACATTACACCCTTGCAAAAGGGGTTCAATTTTCCCCATTAAGGTAATTAAGCATTAAATATTCACATATACTTTTATGAATTACTATTCACCACTCACACCTTCACACAGACCCACCACTAATTTGGGCGTCGGAGTACTCTTAGGCTGGTAACACATCGGTGTCTACCTCTAATTGACCGACTAGTTTCCCTATTTTGTAGGTCTGTCCAAGGACACGTAGCTGAGCAACATTCATTTCCTAAGTTGGCATATTCTATGCATAAACAGTTTGGTACCGTCTGTGCGAATTCTGACTAAATTTTCCCACCACTCTACTAAGCCAAGCACCACAGTCCCTTGTTATCAGTCAGCATGCAAGACAACGTGGATGATGAAGTTACACCAACACCGGGTCGGGGATCAAAGAACACTTCCCCCAACATGATCTAAGCGCGGGAAAGAGTACATCGTGACATGGCTAAGATCAAGGCAAACGACACTCAAGCCGAGGTGCGCTACACCGAACTGAGCGAACAGTACACCTGCCTGGTGGCCCAGGTGCAGGCCGAGCTAACCACTCGTCGCATCTAGGAAGAGGCTCGAGGGGCCGAGAGGGTCGTGACCGACTGTGCTGAGCGCGCCGAGCTAGTCTGCCGAACGACTGGGAAGGAAAAAACTGTCACCACGATTGCACCGACTGACAAGGCCTCCAAACTCCTAGTCATACTTAGGAAGGGCGCTCAGGGAACCAGAATCTTCCGCGAGGCACTGAGAAAGACCTCCATACCGGAGCCCAAATAGCTCAGCTCGATTCGACTCGAACTCCCTTGGGAGAAGGGTCTATTGATGATGGAGCGAAAAAGTTGATTTTGACCAGGGCGGTCAAATGCACATGGACCGAGATCCATTACGTAGATCGAGATGATACGAGTTCGCAGACAAGCGACACGTCGAAATCGAACATCATACAAGAAAGTTACGGATCAAGGATGGTTTTGAGAACTATTCACAGTTACATGAATTAGGAGAAGTTGCCTTTTTTGTTTGAACAGTGGGGGGCTAAAATATCTTGTGGGGACCAATAGATGAGTGACAAGTCCATTGATCAACACAAACACATACATGCATCACCTTTTCTCCCTTCCCATTTTCGATCAAAACCCAAAACCCACCCCCACCATTTTCCCTCTTCTTGCTTGAGGCCACAGAGGGACTGAGAGAGGTTGAGGGTGAGACTGAGAGAAGGAGAGGACAGCGGTGAGAGGCTGAGCACGGCGGTGGCCTGAGGAAAAGGTACAACCCGAAACCTTTTTCAAGTCTGAAATTCAAAATTTGGGTTTTCGATGTTTGAGATTTGTTTTAATGCCCTGGTCGTGTTTTCTGAGGTTGGACGAGTTCATAGGCTCGAAACGGATGGGAAAAGACGGCTAAACGGCCTCGGGTGGTGGTTCAAAGGATGGACGTGAAAGATCAATCTCAAACAAGTTTTTTCAAGCCCTTTCTTCTAGTTTTGAGGTCGAAGATCCCTTTCTGGGAAGCAGGCGAGTCTATTGGACGATGAATAGAGGAAAACGGTGGCCAGACTTCTGAGTTCTAGCCGAGTCGAGGTCGCGGGTCAAAATGACCCATTACAGTCAAACCGGTCGACCTGTTTGAAGAAAGATGTAAGACTCGTGTCTTGGAAAGAACAGTGAAAAATCCCACATTGTTTGGAGAGGGAAGGGTGAAGTGCCTTATATGTGTGGGCACGTATCTATCTAGCAAGAGGCTTTTTGGGAACTCACTGCTTTGGATTCTTGTGGAACTCAAAAGTTAAGAGAGTAGGGGCTGGTGCAATCCCAAGATGGGTGACCCACTGGGAAGTTGCACGTGAGCTCTCGGGAACAAAGCCGTGAGGGTTGGGCCCAAAGCGGACAATATCCTGATCGAGAAGGTAGGATCATGACAATTTTGTATCAGACAGGAAGTGTGCCGCGAGGACGCTAGGACCCAGGGGGGGTGGATTGTAAGACCCGTGTCCTGGAAAGAACGGTAAACAATCACATATCAATCGGGGAGGGAAAGGTGAAGTGCCTTATATGTGTGGGCACATATCTATCTAGTAGGAGGCTTTTTGGTAACTCACTGCTTTGGATTCCTCAAGAACTCCAAATTTAAGCCAGTAGGGGCTGGTGCAATCCCATGATGGGTGACCCACTAGGAAGCTGCATGTGAGCTCCTGGGAACAAAGCTGTGAGTACTGGGCCCAAAACGGACAATATCCTGTTGGAGAAGGTCAGATCATGATAGAAGACGATGATGTGGCATTCCATGTCATCTTGTTAGGCCACGTGGCCAACCAGGTGGTGCCACATGGCAATTTCTCAAAGGATGTCAGGTACAGTCAATAGGTGACATGGCACTGCCATGTCAGACTTGTCAGATCTCGTGGACCAATGAGAGGGTACGACGTAGCAGGGAGTCAGGATGTGTTAGGTGGCGTGGCAGTTGACGTGGTAGGTCCACGTCAGCATTATCATACCATGTGGACTAGTGGGATGGTGCCACGTGACAGTGTGTGAGAGAGATGTCAGGGGTGTTAATGACACATGGCACCAATCAGGATGTGCCACGGGGTAACTATTAGAGCTGTCAGATATCAGAACTGTTAGGCTGACGACAGCAGATGACGTCAGTATTGACTAGCGTTGACCCCCGTTGACCAACGTGTGTGAACTTTGACTAGCGCGTGTGGGTGCATGGGAAAATATTTTGAGGTCAAACTGCTCTTGTTCGAATGGTTTTGATGTTCTGAATTCAATGGTGGTGGTTTTAGGTCAATCAGAGATCGTTTGATAGGTCAATTAGAGGTTTTTAGCCTCAAGAAACTTGTTCAGGACACGTTGACTGTTTCGAGAGTTTTGAGGGTTTATGATTTGGACTTGTATAGGTTGATAGTGACCTTTAGATATGATTTGGACAGGTCTGGACATCCCGAAGATTGTGGATTAGCCCTAGAGTGGCTTACGACGCGGATTGTGAGTGCGCAACACGGATGGTCTGTGAGTGGACTTTGTTTTATGAAATTATACATGCATAACTGTTTCATATGTTTTATGAACATGATTTGAGATGCATTGATTGCATATGATTTGAACACGATTGGGCATTTTTGTAGAAAATGTTAGTGTGCACGTATTTCGAGATTTATGTTTTATATGATGATTGGGCTTTGGCCAAGTGTCCTAGGTACATGTGATTTATATGATTTGAATTATTTCACGGAGATGCGTGAAATCAAGGATTTGATTATTAGTTTTCAATAATTTCACGGAGAGGCGTGAAATGTTATTTCGAGCATGAGACCAAGTTAATTATTGACTTTGACTCGGATGATAGACAAAAGTGATTTTATTTGTGAAATGGTTTTCGGATTTGGAAATATATCGGGCTTATGACCCAGTTCTGATTTATGATACGAGATTTCGGGTGTAGACCCCATTAAGATATTTCGAGATGATTTGTGAAATGTTTTCCATATGACCATCCTCTATGATGTGATGATATCCTCCGGACGTTGACTATCCTGTGTGATGTGTTATCCTGGAGAGAATGTGATGATAGCCTCTGGACGTCGACCATCCTGTGTGATGTTTGATCCTGGAGAGAATGTGATGATATCCTCTGGACGTCGACCATCTTGTGTCATGAGTGATCCTGGAGAGGATGTGATGATAAAATCCGGACGTCGACCATCTTGTGTCATGTGTGATCCTGGAGGGGATGTGGAGAGGATGTGATGCTAGCCTTCAGATTTCGACCAACCTGTGTGATGTGTGATCTTGGAAAGGATGCAATGATAGCCTCCAGACAACGAATATGAGATGATAAGAGGATGTTTTACTTATGTTTACATACGACTACGGATGTGAGTCTATGTTTAGGCAGAGGCCCTATTGAGATGATTTATGAGATTATTCTGGGTTGAAATCCCACGTGGTTTTGATTTGGGCTGAGACCCTACACGATTTGGTTTTGGGCTGAGACCCTATTGAGGAAATGACTTTAATTGAGAAGTATTTTTCATTGTGTATTGATTTGAAAAACCATATGATTTGCTTTTAAGAAAGTATTTGATGTACTGTTTTCCGATGCATGTATGTATTTTAAGTGAAGGGTATAAATGTCTTTTCGTTAAATGATTTAATAAAAATGTTTATTTTTGTCCATTCACAGCTTTTATGGTTTTTGATACCCTTCAAGTTGATCACAGATGCGGACTGTAGTAGAGACTGAGACATCACATGCCGCTGCATACTCCACAAGTCACTGCACACTCGGGTAACCCCGAGCGAGTTACGGTTTTATCCTTGGTCTAGCACGTGGGGTCAAATGGGAGTAGGGCATATCCCACGATAATCCAGGGGGATTGGGATGGGTCTTTTAAATTTGGTATCAGAACACTAGGATGCCCTTGTGGTGTTGCGCATGTGTCAGATGTGATGTCTCTGGGCTATTGTCATCCCTTCATCAACCTGATAATGAGGGTAAGAATAGAAACGTTAAGTGGGAATGAGCCCCAGATAGATTTCGTTTGGCATAGGATATTATGTTTGAGTGTGGGTCCAATAATGAGTAGGACCGAGTAGAACCGAGGAGGGTTGAATTTCTTATGTGCCTAGTGGTAGAGAACCATAGAGTTACGAGTGGATGGGATCCTCGAATAATAGTTATAGTCAATTGGATGCCAGTTAGCCTAGTATGACAACTTTTCAGAGTCGTGACCGAGGATTGTTCAGGGATGGATGTGATGCTGGTAGAAGCCGAGGTAGTTGATGACCCTAGTTTGAGATTGCTTGAACAAGTTACCAGTAGAATGGTACTAGTGAATTGGATCCCGAAGTGGACGTATCAGTGGCCTTATGATTTTGAAAGGATTGTACAGGAAATGAGTCGCTGTTATGAGCGCTTGATCTCGATAACGGAGTTTTCTTGGAGTGGTCTGCATGAGGTTTGTGACAGACATTTCTAACGAAGGATGTGGATGAGATAAGTGAGAGTTGGGCGACGTTCGAGGAATATACTTGCGTTATTTTTTCCCTAGTCTTATTGAGATACGTAAGAGAGATGAAGTCTATCTCGGGAGGTAGAATTTGTCTCAAGAGGTGGGGTTTATCTCGGGAAGCGGAGTTCCTCCGATATGATCAGGAGACTTGATGGTGGCTCAGTGCGAGTAGTGGTTTGCGACCTTGTAATGGTATGTTCATGTTACAGTGACAAAGGAGGCGATGAGGATTCGTCGATTTGTGTCGAGTCTTACTCCCACTCGAGTGTCAGTGAGACATCTCAGTGGAGATGAGTGAGATGAGTTGGATGGAATCCATCAGCGACTGAGATGAGTTTGATGGAATCTAACGACGATCAAGATGAGTCGAAGAAATCTCAATAGCGATCAGATGATTTTGGATGACGCTGAGTGTGTCTAGATGATATGATGCCAAGGAGCTAGAAGCAATCCGAGTTCGTCGGGCAGCCATATGAGATGCATTGATCACTGAGTGTGACAGAGAAGATTCCGAGTGGCTTGGTGAGATCATAGTATCCTCCTTGTTGAGTTGGATTACTAGAGGCACGGGGTATGCCGGGAGTGGTAAAAGGTACCCTAGTTATCTTTTGGCGGATTGTATGAGTGTTGTGTGCAGTAGGAGTTGATCCCATAGAGTTGGGACATGCAAACTAGTACTCCAATAAAAGATAGATAGGGTGTTGACCCTAAGACATATTGGTTTCAGAACATACAGAACTTGTTGTGAAGTCCTTGAGCTGGAGCACTCAGGTACAGGACTTAGTAGAATTGGGATTCAGTTGACTTGGAATCTCACTATTGGGAAACCCAATGTTCCTTGTCGAAGTTCGATGAAACTTCGAGAGTTACTTGAGGAACGAAAGGTTCTTGGTGTCGCCTAACGTGAGGAGTGAGTATCAGTTTTAGTGGACCCGTGTTGGTATTCTAGGCCATTTTCCTGAGAGAGCTAGTGTGGATCCTTGATGGATTGAGAGGATTGAGATAGATGCAGAACGTTGTGGTTGAGGATCGAGATGCATGTGGATGGTTGTGGATCGAGGAGATTGAGGATTACAGTGATCGAGAGGATCAATTTAACTATAGATTAGCAAGGATCAGGTTGGTTGTGGTCGAGAGAAAGTTGGGAATGGTGTCAACCAATGATGATGACTGAGATTGGATTCACTCAAACTGGATGAGTGTCATTGATTGTCGGATGAAGGTTATCCTCGTGAGTGTAGCCGCTGATGAGATTGACTCATAAGGGAGTTACTCTGGTGGGAGATGATAATTGAGTGAGTAGAATGTTGATCACTGCTCCAGGTTGACTCTTCTGGACGTTAGTGAGAGTTTTGCCACCGTGGCACTTGGGCATGAGGGTTAGATTCACTCTCTCCTCGAGAGATGTGTAGAATCTTAGAGATCACAGAGCTTTATATGTTGGTACTCTGAGGGAGTGGAACTCGAGGCGGAGGAAATGGCTGGAGTTGATTGGCATATGTTGAGGATACATTGAGTATCATTCGGGAAAAGATGAGTCTAGAAGCCGATGCCTTGAGTAGGATGTGTGCAGGCTCGTTATCTTTTATTTGTGGTTGGTGGTATTTTGCTAGTAATGAACGACTAGGAAATTTTATTGGACGGTATTCTATTGAGACACATAGGCTGGATTAGAGGTTGCCAGCGCGACTTTAGGACCCAACCCTTTGCATTATTAGGATGGGGGTCGATGTTTGGATTGGTACGTCTTGGTAGACATACGTTGGTTGGTTTAAGAGTGTCTCGAGAGTTGTTTGGGTGACCCAGAGAACGTAGAAAGGACGTAAGTATAGTTTACGGTCCTATGATAGATGGATGAGATCAGACAGATAGGGTTTGGTATGCTAGTTACATGATAAATGGATTAGATCCGAGATCATGGTACTGTCTAGATTTGGTGTAAATATTGGTATGTAGACGAACGTTGCATGAGTACAATCCTTGAGCAGGCCTGAGTAGTTCCTTTGTGATTGTTGTGATATGGTGCACTTGTGAGTAGTGCACGTGGGACAAAATGGTCATCTAAGTGATGTGGTATAATCATCGGATTGAGTCCTAGATGGACACAGTATGATAATCGGACGGGGTCGAATGTTGATTGTACATTGAGTACAAAGACCAGCCATCGAATACTGTGCGCTAGTGTAGAGTGACTTGAAAGGGTTCAGAGATTGTGTGAGCATGGAGCTCAGGGCCATAATAGGCCAGAGGAACCCTAGCAATTGTGTATGTGATTATCTCAGCTAGAGCAAGTATTCGATGGGGTCCAGATACATCCTGAGTGTATCGACGGGATGAGTGAGATGACAGTTTGAGACTTGTGAGGAGTCAAGATCGTAGCGTTGGTTGCTGAGCAAGATGAGGTACCCTGATAGGACTCTAGAGTGAGTCAAGTTTTTCAAGTCATTATTGAGGGGTGATAGTGGAGCCGTGAGTTACCCACTGGACACGACGGTGCGTCGTGAGTGTGTTGGACGTGGGAACTGTCTAGTGAGACAAAGACTTGTGATACTCAGTAGGAGCAGAGTTGAGTAGATTGTCAGCTTGGATCAGAGTGGATTGTCAGCTTGATATCAGAGATTGAGTAATGAACAGGATTGTCAAATTAGATGCTGAGCCAAATATCAGCATTGGTTCGGAGTACACCTGCGTGAGTGACAGGTGAGATCGATCAGTGTCGTTGGCTCGAGTGACGTTTAAAATTGAGCATTGGAGGTTTCCAGTGACAGTTGGTCACCATTGAATACGGCCACAGAGGATGTTCTGAGCTACATCATTGGCCGTTAGATTGTGGTTGTCGTCAAGTGACGTTGATGTTAGTGCATACTGTGGATAAAGGCTCTCACGTGTACCTCATAATGGAGGCAGGATTAGATTGCTGCAGTTTTGGTACATATTGGAGTTGATTTGAATTTCTAGGAAGAAATTCTTTAAGCAGGGTAGATTGTAACGACCCGCCCCAAATTTCATGATTAACAAGAATTAATTAAGGATTAATTGGAGATTAATCGAGGATTATCGAACAATCGACCTGAAATTACAATTTTTCCCCTAGAAAGTGTGAAAAAGTTAACTTTTGACCTAGGACGTCAAATGCACGTGGAACGAGGTCCATTATGTAGATTGAGACGATACGAGTCTGTAGACAGGTGGCACGTCAAAATCAGACATCGTACATGAAAGTTACGGGTCATTTATCTTATGGGGACCAATAAATGAGTGACAAGGGTCATTTATCCATTGATCCACACAAACACATACATGCATCACCTTTTATCCCTTTCCATTTTCGATCCAAACCCAAAACCCACCCCCACCATTTTCCATCTTCTTGCTGATCTAAAACTTCTAGTCGATAGAACTATGAATTCCTAGTTTATAAGAATAAGGGAACAAGAGGAATTTTAAGTTAATTAGAAAAACAAAAGGAAGAAGCTAAGGAACTACTTTGAGTTCTGCCTTTAGAATTGCCTGATTCATTTCAATGAATAACTTACGTATTTGTACAAGGTTCGGTTGCTAAAATTAACTAAACTAAAATAGTAAATTATTTTAAGCCATAAAGAATGAATGGCCTAAAATCTAATTCATTTTGAAACCATTAACTTTTTATGGTTTATAACAATTCGTTATAAACCATTAACTTTTTATGGTTTATAACAATTCGTTATAAACCATTAGTTTTTATGGTTTTAAATAATTGAAAATAATATAATATAATTAGTTATAATTATATTATATTATGTTTATTTTTGTTGGTAGATCCTCCTGGATCATGGCTCCCCTATTTAAGATGCTTGAGCTCCTAGTCAAGCTAAATTGAGATGAGGAAACTCTATTATTTCCTTGTCTCGAATAGACCATTTTGACTTGCTAGGAAGTTGACCTTTTCTACCAATACGGAAATACTCATACTTTCCATGTCGAGTCTCACGAACCTTCTGTTCCAATATACAATCCTCATGCAAAGGATCTTCTCGTTCAATCCGCAAGTCATCAACTGATGGAAGACGAGTGTCTTCTTTGGGATCATCATCAAGTAGAGATGGCTCCAAAAGTTTAAGATTCTCGGAATTGATGACCGAGTGCATATGCATGTATGGAGGTAATTCAAGTTGAAAGGCATTATCACCAATTTGTTTGATGATCTTGAACGGTCCATAACGAATAGGCTTAAGTTTCTTGCCTTCACCGGTTAGCCGCTCCTTTCCAAGGTGTAACCATACTAGGTCACCTTCTTTGAAAGTTACATGGAACACGATGCCTATCATGGCTAGCTTTATATCGTTGCTGAGAACGGTTCAATTGTGCCTCCACTTCAGTATGAATCTTTCTGACTCGTTCGAGAAATTTTTGTGGTCGAATATGTTCTTCTTCTTCTTTCCCACTTAATGGTTGGTCACTCATAGTGAATGCTAAATCAAATGGACTCTGGGGAAAATAACCCAAACAAACCTCAAATGGAGATTTGAGTGTGGAGGCATGAATTACTCGGTTGAAAGCAAACTGTAAGTAAGGGAGACTTTCATCCCAAGTCTTCGGATGCTTGGAATTGTAACCCCTCAATAAGTGTACCATAGTCCGGTTTACGACCTCCGTTTGCCCATCTGTCTGTGGATGAAATGCAGTGCTTCTTTTCAATCTAGTATCCATCATTCCCCATAACGACCTCCAAAAATGGCCTAAGAATCGTCTGTCTCTGTCAGAAATAATTGATGTAGGCAAGCCAAAATGCTTCCAAACATATTGGAAAAATAACTTAGCAGCTCCTTCTCCAGTTACGGTTTTCTTGCATGGAATAAGAATCACCATCTTACTAAAACGATCTACCACCACAAACAAGTAGTCATTTCCAGACTTGGTTTTAGGCAATCCACCTAAGAAATCCATCAAGATACTTTCCCGAGGTCGAGTAGGTACTGGTAATGGAAGATACAGTCCTAACTTTCTGTTGGAAGGCTTCGATGTGTTGCATAGAACACAACCTCAAATGTATCGTGAAACATCGAGATGCATTTTTGGCCAATACACATAACGACGAAGATTCAATAAAGTCTTCTCAACACCAAAATGCCTTGCAACTTTGGAAGTATGAGCCTCTCGAATCCACTGCAATATGTCGCCATCTTCTAGAATGCACAATTGTGTTCTCTTATACATTAGTCCATCTTTCAATTGAAACTCACTAGTCTTTCCTTTTTGCAGCTTGGCATAGGCAGAGTTGAAATCAGCATCTGTGTCATACCCTTTGGCATAGTCAGAAGGAACAATGGGTTAGATTTTCATAAGCACCAGCAATGCGGAACTAACTGGTGTAGGGGGTCTAGATAACATATCTGCCAACTTATTTGTTGCTCCCTTCTTGTACTTTATTACAATACTGAATTGTTGTAAGGAAGACATCCATTTCATATGGCGACCTTGCTGTAACTTAGACTGTGTAGTTAAAAATTGAAGAGGTTTATGATCTGAGTGAACTACGACTTCTTTTCCCAACAAGTAAGCTCTCCAATGCTTCACTGCTTGATGCATTGCATACAACTCCTTGTCATAAGTGGGATAATTCAATACTGGTCCACTAAACATCTCAAAATGGTATGCAACTGGTTTCCCATCTTGAAATAATACGGCTCCCATACCATAGTTCGATGCATCTGCTTCCACTTCAAATGGTCTCTGCAAATTCGGTAATGCTAATACTGGGGCCTCTATAATCTTCCGTTTTAACAACTGGAAAGATTCCTCATGGTTTCTCGACCATTCAAACTTTTGATTGGCCTTTGTTAGAGAATGTAAGGGTGCTGCAATTTGTGAAAAATGTCCAATAAACTTTCGTAAATATTGACATGCACCTATAAAGCTCCGAACTTCAGTCACTGTTTGGGGAGTAGGCCATTTTGAAATCACATGCACTTTCTCTAGGTCCACTTTCAGTTCTCCTGCACCAACAATGAATCCCAGGTATACAAGGTGTTGTTTCCCAAATTCACACTTCTTACTATTTAACTGTAACTGATTTGTTCATAGAACCTCCAAAACTTGAGCAATATGATGAAGATGTTCCTCCCATGTGACACTAAATATGAGAATTTGATCTAAGTATACAATGATGAAGTCATCAATGAAAGGGCGGAGTACCTCATTCATCAATCGCATGAAGGTAGCTGGAGCATTGCATAATCCAAATGGCATGACTAAACACTCGAATAGTCCTTGTTTTGTTTTGAATGCAGTTTTCCAAGTATCTTCGTCATGGATGCGGACTTGGTGATAGCCAGATTTGAGATCAAGCTTAGCGAAGTAGCGTGCACCATGTAGTTGATCTAGCAGGTCATCAATCCTCGGTAATGGATACCGATTCTTAATGGTTATTTTGTTGAGTGCCCTATAATCTACACACATACGCTAGCCTCCGTATTTCTTAGGCACAAGTAACACTGGCGAACCACATGGTGAGCAGCTGGGTTTGATGACTTCTTGTTCAAGAAGTCCTTGAATTTTCTTCTTGATCTCGTCAGATTATGTCACAGAAGTACGATACAAACACAAGTTTAGTAGAGGTGAATCTCCTACCAAATGGATTTCATGCTCCACAACTCTCTGTGGTGGCAAACCCTGCACATCATGAAATAAGTCCTTGAAATTCTCCTGTAATTTCCCTATGTCTGAGCATTGTGCAGGAGATAAAGAAAATGTAGACAATATCACAGCTCTAGAATTCTGATCTTGGGGTCGAATCATCAACAAAACGAATCACCCACATGAATTGACTAACCTCTTGGCTTGGTTAGCTGTCAGCAAATTATCTGTAAGAAAATTATTTCTAGCTTGAGGCTTGCAAGCATTGATGTGGAACTCCTTCCCATCCTTCACAAGTCGATACTTGCGAAGCCTTCGATAATGGATGGCATCTCGGTCCCATAAATATGGACTGCCTAATATGACTTGGCAAACATCCAAAAGAACCACCTCATATGTCACCTCATCAATATATCGATTGATGATAGCAAATTTGAAGGTACATTTCTTCGTGATCTGTAAGTCAACATCCTTCTGAATCCATCCTAACGGGTACGGCTTAGGATGTGGTGTGGTGTTTAAACCCACTGCTCTTACTAAAACCTCTAAAATCAGGTTTTTCTGACTTCCAGGGTCAATAATAGCTTGTACAACACTTTGCTTCACCTGAATATTCACATGAGACAACTCTTCACAGTTGTATGTGTCTTCAGTATCTGCTGGTCTTGTCTTAAGGGTAAGTGTAACATCAGGTTGCTTCAATTTTGGAAGCTCTTCCGCCTGCTGTGCAGTTAAGGTGGCTTTTCTGCCATTTCTCCTCTGGTGTTTTTTTCTCGCGCTTTGGCCGTAACTCAGGATGGAGTATCCAACACTTGTCTTTGGCATGTCTACTGGTTTGACAGTGATCACAGTAGACCTTCTGTGTCTGACCTTCCTTGCTCTGCTTCCCCTTTTTCTGCCAGTTAACTGGATAAAATTGTTTTCTCAAAAGCTTCCTGAAGTTCTTCCAAGTCAATTCTGAGACATCATACCGTCTCCGATAGGACTTCCACCATGTAAGGGCATGGCTTGAAAGTTTCAAACTTGAAAATTTTATTTTTTGCACATTAGAATACTTATAAACTGTGAAATAAATTTCTAATGTGTCTACCCAATTATCTAGCTTTTCAGGATCAACATCTCATTTATATATGGGGATGTCAACCTTAAAATCAATCTTTAAGGTATCAATAGAATTTTTATTATCACCTGATTCGACTTCATTTTTCATTAGATCAGCTTGTGTGTCGTCTTCATCTTCGCTATCCTCAATAATCTTTATCTTGAGCTTATCATCGGGCTCAGATGAAGTTTATGGACGTGAAGGTTTTCCAGTCTTCATACTCTCCACGAGTTTAAGGATTGATGCAGACAAGTTTTCAACTTGTTGCTCAAGTTTAGTGATGCGATCGCCATCACTGGATATATCCTGTTTGTTTTCTCCAGTCATAATTTCTCTCTTAGACCTTGGCTTTCGGTGTACGAGCAAAAGACCTAAAATTTCTTCTCTAGAAGCTTTGCGTTGGTTGCGAGTTGAAACCACAAACCACCGTCACCCTCCCGAATCTGGTGCTCTGATACCACTTGATCCAAAACTTCTAGTCGATAGAACTATGAATTCCTAGTTTATAGGAATAAGGGAACGAGAAGAATTTTAAGACAATTAGAGAAACAAAAGGAAGAAGCTAAGGAACTGCTTTGAGTTCTGCCTTTAGAATTGCCTGATTCATTTCAATGAATAACTTGCGTATTTATACAAGGTTCGGTTGCTAAAATTAACTAAAATAAAATAGTAAATTATTTTAAGCCATAAAGAATGAATGGCCTAAAATCTAATTCATTTTGAAACCATTAACTTTTTATGGTTTATAACAATTCGTTATAAACCATTAGTTTTTAAGGTTTTAAATAATTGAAAATAATATAATATAATTAGTTATAATTATATTATATTATGTTTATTTTTGTTGGTAGATCCTCTTGGATCACTTGCTTGAGGCCACAGCGGGACTGAGAAAGGTTGAGGGTGAGGCTGAGAGGCAGAGAGGACAGCGGTGAGAGCCTGAGCACAGCGGTGGCTTGAGGAAAAGGTAAAACCCGAAACCCATTTTAAGTTTGAAATTCGAAATTTGGGTTTTGTACGTTTGGGATGTGTTTTAATGCGCCGGTCATTTTTTCTGACGTCGGACAAGTTCATAGGCTCAAAACTAGATAGGAAAGGACGGTTAAACGATCCTGGGCGGTGGTTCAAAGGATGGTCGTGGAAGATCGATCTCGAACAAGTATTTTCAGGCCCAATTGGTTCTTGAATCGATTTCGAATTTGGAAATATGGACCGGGCACGAGACCCATTTGATTTATGAACTCTCGGACCCGAAGTCCATTTGATTTAACAAGGCATCGGGTCGGAGGCCCGGTTTGTTTACCTATCGGGCTCGAGGCCCAATTGGTTTGCGTATCGGGCTCGAGGCCTAGTTGACTTATGTATCGGGTATGAGGCCCATTTAGTTTACGAAATCGGGCACGAGACCCAGTTGGTTTATGATTCGGGCCGGAGGCCCAGTTTGTATGTGGATTCGGGCTTAGGGCCCATTTATGTTTTAAGATTGTGATTTCGGGTCGGGGACCCATAAACGGATTTTATGGTTCATGACGGTTTATAGGGACCGGCATGAGCCCTTGAAAGGTTTTTATGGTTCATGATGGTTTATGGGGAGCAGCATGAACCCTTGAAAGGTTTTTATGGTTCATGACGGTTTATGGCGACCTGGCATGAACCCTTGAAAGGTTTTGAGAATTTTTTCAAAAGGTTTTTTGTATACCATCCTTTATATATGAATTGTCTCCTCCGGGGAGGGTCGTTGGCCTGGCTGGACCCTGAAGTAGTCACGGAGCACTGACTGAGTAGAGTCGCCCCCGTTGGGTTCCTTACTCTCAGAAAGGCTATGGATTATAACCCCTAGGGAGGATCATTGATCTACGAACATTGATGTGGGTAGATCCTGGGGAGACTTGGGCTTTGAGACCTCGGGTAGCACGCGCGTAGCTCTAGATACCGTGACAGGATTGGTTATATGATATATATTGTTGAACACGATTTCTTAGTTTTGCAAAATTGTTTTTTATGATGATAAATGGATTTGGGTTGAGTTCCCACATATGTTTTCTTTGTGTGGATTTCTATAAATGGTTTTGGGTAGGGGCCCTTGTAACTTGAATTTACGGAACTTGGTGCTAAGTCCCTATAAATGGTTGTTTAAAAATATGTGGTTTGATAAATGGTTTTACTATGCATGCATGCTTTTTAGTGAAGGGTGTAAATGTGTTTTGTTAAATGAGTTTTATTGAATTATTACATTTCGTCCACTCATAGTCTTTCTATTTTCAATGCCCTTCAGGTTGAATACGGTGCGGACTGCAGTAGAGACCGAGACATCACATACCTCCTCCGGATCCTAGCGTACTCTGGAAGCCGATCAGGCTAAACGTTCAAATTTTCCCTGGTCTGACACTCCGTGTCAGACGGGATCATGAGCATCCCTCGTTAATCCCGAGGGAATTGGGACCGGTCCTAACACCATGGGGGGTCGGGATGGGTACTATCAAAGTGGTATCAAAGCAGGGTTGAGCACTAGGATAGCTTATGGTATAAGCTTGAGTCTTTTAATGTCATACTAATCTATGCCTCTTAACAGCGGATCATGCCTGATAGATGCAAACCTCTGGTACGGACTGAGGAAGAAGTTTCAAGAGAGATGGGAAGTACTAGCATTGAGTGAGCCCAATGGTTGGGTGCTACGATATTCACTGGGGGATCAGATCCTAAGGAAGCTTACATGTGGATTAACCACTGGGAGTGTAGTTTTGCAGCTATGCATTGTCCTCCGGAGTAGCGGGTACTATTGGCTACTTTTATGCTAGAGGGTGGTTCCTACCAGTGGTGGTATGCGCTGCAGATGACTGGTTGAAGCGTAGCCACTACACACTGGGAGTTGTTCCGGGAAAGGTTTTTGGACCAGTTTTACCCCTGTTTATTCCGGGATGCTCGGGAGACAGAGTTTTAATAGTTTCAACAAGGGAGCCGGACAGTTGCTGAGTATGAGCAGAGCTTTTTGATGTTATCTCGGTTTGCATCTACCTATGTGAAGACTGAAGTGAACAAGTGTCGGCGCTTCGAGCGGGGACACCAGGGGGACATTCATGCTATTGTGATGGCATCTAGTTACGCCAACTTGAGGGACTTGACCAACGCAACGGTGCATGTTGAGGCCAGCCTGGAGGCCTAGCAGTAGTAAAAATAGACCCACGGTGAGGGACGATGCAGGGATCGTCTACACCTTGGCCCTTCGAGCCACAGGGCTTCGAAGGGAGGAAACTCTGGTGGGAGGACATTTTCCCCTACTTGTGGACAGTCTGGCAGGTACGGTGTAACGACCCGTCCCGAATATCGGGATTTAATAATATTTAATTGTGATTTACTAATCTGGGATTAGTTGGGCAATTTCGGACGAATTGTGCAAAATGACCGTTTTGCCCCTGGGTGTGGGCAAAACGTTGACTTTTAATTCGGATGGTCAAATGGACTTTGACCGATGACCGTGACGTAGTTCGGGACGCCACGAGTTCATAGACAGGTGGCATGTTCGATTCCGACGTTCGTGGTGAAAGTTATGATGTACGGAAGTCCAAGGGCGTTTTCGTAATTTGGACGATATAAGGGGGAAATGTTGACTTTTTGACCGGGATGTCCGATGGCCGAGGGCCAAGGACCGTTACGGAGGTTTCGTCGATACGAATTCAATGACAGGCGGCACGCATCAATCGGAGTCCGTATGACCGAGTTACGGGTCAGGATGCGTGAGGGGCATTTTGGTAATTTTCTGCACAAGGGCAGAATTGTAATTTTCTTCACGGGACACTGTTCCATTGAATTAGCCGTGAGGTGGATGCCTTGTGCGATCGATCCCATGTTTGTTTATCAATTAAATGATGGAATTGGACCGGTTTGGGGTGGGATTGCACATGGGAATGAGTTGGCATCGATTGCACGACATGTGCACTGGGTTTTCTATGATTTTCTGGCCAGTGCGGGAACTTTTGCACAGTGGAAATTGGACACTTTTGGATGCCTTTAACGGCTAAATTGAATTAAAGGAATGAAGTGTGTGTCGAGGGCAGTTCACTGAGATTGAGAGATGGAAGAATGGAGTGGAAATGGTGGAGGAATACTCAAAAACCCGAAACTGGGTTCTGGGGAATTCAAATTCGAATTTCCAGTTTCAGGCCAGCCCAAGCCTAATTGATGAGTGATTGAGCTTCCTGGAACTTCAACGTGTCGAACCAGATCAAATGGGGCAAGCTTGGGAGCTCCTAGGGCCGTGAACGGACATGGTGGACGGCCGGAAAACTCGAGCTTGAGTTGTGACGATTGAGGTATTTTCGAGTTAAATTAATTATGCTAATTAGTTCGTATTAGTCCTTATTAACTTCCTGTGAAGTTAATTTGATTTTGGTTAAGGATTGGAGGAGCTCTGGTGATCGACCCGTTTTGGGTGATCACGGGTTGTCGACAAGATTGATCGACGGTTGATGCTAATCATGGACACAGAACTGAAATTGGTGGATTGGTGATTGTTGTAGGATCAAGAACGGATGGAATTGATATCGAATTGAGGGTGTTTGAAACGGATCCTATCGCGGGTAATCTGACCCGTTTACCAGTCATTCGGGTGAAGAAGGAGCACTGTAGCAGGCGCGTGGCTTTCACGCGCAGCCACTCACGGCGGCGCGTGACGGCGCGTGGGCACGAATCTCGAGGTGAGGTCAACATGACTTTTATCCTATACTTTGTAACGAACATTTTGGGATTGGTTTCGTGTCGATCGGACACCGTCTCGATATTGTTCGGGATGTCCGAAGGTTTTTAATCCAACTTAAAAATACTTAAAAATTCGGGAAAATTACGGGACTTGAATAGGATGTTAATGATGAGGTTAGTGATCCTCTAAATTGATTTGAACAGGATTGGGAGTCCCGGTGATAGTAAGGTGGCCCGGGAAGGCCTATGGCACGCGTATCGAGGCGCTCGGTTAAACGGTCTGTGAGTGGACATTGGTTTTATAAATTCGATGCATGCATAACTGTTTCATGATTGTTATAATTGGGATTATATGATTTATTTTGGATATCAGTGAATTTATATGTTTTCACGCTTTTCGAGGCGATTTACGTGTTTGCACGTGAATCGAGGTTTTCTGGATTTGCACTGATTTCCATAAATATGGATGGATATGATTTCATGAAACGGTTACGGATTTGATAAAGTGAATCGGGCCAGGGGCCCAGTTAATTTGTTGAATCGGGCCAGGGGCCCAATTGAATTATGAAATCGGGCCAGGGGCCCCGTTAACTTATGAATCGGGCCAAGGGCCCAGTTGACTTGTATATGTGATTTCGGGTCGGGGACCCTAAAATGGAATTGAATAAACTATTTCGGATTTGATTCAACCATTTGGACTTATGACGGTTTTATGGAAATTCGGGGCAGGGCCCTTGTGATATTTTGGAAATGAATAATAAAATGTGTTCCATAAAACCATCTCGATATGAGGATATTTATATCCTGGTCTCCTCCAAGTGTCGGGGACACTGGAGAAGTCACGGTGCATTGCCTGCGAGGGCTCATTGTACGGAGCTACCGGACCGTATAGTGATCCAGGAGCAGGATTGCTAGACGTCATGGACGTCAGACATCGGGGATGTCAGAGATATGGACCCGGTGAGACCCCGGGCAGCACGCGTTGCTTAATACCGTGAGATATGACGTCTGGAACGTCAAGCGTCTAGGACGCTAGGCATCGGGGATGCCGGAGATGGAAAAATAATAAATGAATATTACTGGATTGATGAAATAACTCTTGGATTTACTTTTGGAAATTGAAAATATGCTTTGGTTTCCGGGCTAAGGCCCTAATGGTTATTTCTAAATAAATATGGGATTATTGGTTTTGGTGCATGCATATGATTTTACTGAGGGGCATAAATGTCTTATAAATGTTTTAAGCAGACTTGTTTATTTTCGTCCACTCACAGCTTTTGTTTTCAATGCCCTTCAGGTTGATTCCGGATACGACTGCAGCAGAGACTTGGGCATCGCACACCTCCTCCATCGATCCTTACGCACTCTGGAAGCCCGTTTGGGCAATGGCAATCGGTTATCCCTTGTCTGGCGCCTCTTGTCAGACGGGAGCACGTCACATTCCATGGTAATCCCGGGGGGATTGGGATGGGTCGTGTCATACGGGAGTCCACAGAGATCGGGACAGAGGTCGAGCTTCTGGCCACAACAAACAACTGCTAGTGGTGCATCGGTGGGGTCGTCAGGACTGAGGGTGTTAACATGCTTTTCCTGTGGGGAGGCAGGATACTTTGCCAAGGAGTGCCCTTTACTCCTGGCCGGCGGCAGTAGGGTCGGCCAGAGCTCAACAGGACCAGCTCATCATGTAGCTACTACACTTGATGCCACGGGTGGCAGAGCTCAAGGAGGAGCTCAAGGACACGGACGTGGTCGACAGTCGATACCACATGCTAGTTTTTGTTGTGACCTAGCAACAGGCTAGGAGGGCACCAGTTGTTGTCACAGGTACACTTACCATATTTGATATTCATGTTTGTGTTCTAATGGATCCTGGTGCTACACATTCATTTATTTCGAGCAGTTGTGCGGGTATGTTAGGCCATTACGTGTAAGCCCTAGATCAGAAGATGGGTGTTGGTACCCCAATGGGAGTAATATACATTGTGAACCAAATAATGAGGGATTACCCAGTAAGAATTAGGGACTTCGAACTTATGGCTGACTTGATACTCATGGATCTGCATGATTTTGCTGTGATACTTGGAATGGACTGGCTGGGAAACCATGGGGCAATCATCGACTGTTGTAGTAAACTGGCGACCTTACAGAGTCCAGGTCTACCATAGGTGACTTTTCAGGGGGAGCGTTGAGTTTCACCACCGGAAGTAATTTCCACACTTACAGTTACCAAGTTCTTACAGAAGGGTTGTCAGGGATATTTAGTATATGTGGTTGAGACACGTAATGATCAGTTAAGGACTAAGGATGTACTGGTAGTTTTGGAGTTTCCTAACGTGTTACCGGATGAATTGTCGGGATTACCACCGCACCGGGAGATCGAGTTCACGATTGAACTACTCCCCGGGACCAGGCCGATATCACAAGCGCCATATCGAATAGCACTAGCAAAATTAGGGGAAAAGTATAATTGCAGGAGTTGTTGGATCTGGGATTCATCCGACCTAGTACTACACCATGGGAAGCACCGATGTTGTTTGTTAAGAAAAATGAAGGAAGCTTACGGTTATGTGTGGATTATTGGCAGCTTAACAAAGTGATGGTAAGGAACAAGTATCCCTTACCCAGGATCGATGATTTTTTTGATCAGCTGTGTGGAGCTAAGTACTTTTCTAAGATTGATCTTCGATTTGGATTTCATCAGCTAAGGATTGATGAGGGGGATGTTCCGAAGACTACCTTTCAGACAAGATATGAACATTATGAATTTTTGGTAATGTCATTGGGTTGACGAATGCACCAGCTGCATTCATGGATTTTATGAATCGGGTGTTCAGAGTGTACTTGGATAAGTTTGTGATAGTCTTCATTGATGATATCATGGTCTATTCGAGGAGTGTCATGGCACATGAGAAACATCTGAGATTGGTGTTGGGTAGATTGAGGAAGAACCAGTTATATGCTAACTTGAGCAAGTGCCAATTTTGGTTGAACAATATCGGATTACTGGGGCATATCATATCGACTGAGGGGATTAGTGTGGATCCTCAGAATATGGAAGCGATAACGAACTGGGAAAGGCCGAAGAAGGTAACCGAGGTACGAAGCTTCATAAAATTGGCAGGCTATTACCGGCGATTTGTATAGGGTTTGTCTATCATCTCAGCTCCTTTGACTCGATTGACCCAGAAAGAGGTTAGGTTTGAATGGGATGATCAGTTTGAGCAAAGTTTCCAGGAATGGAAGAGACAACTAACTACTGCTTCGGTTCTCACACTTCTAGATGATGGTGGGGAGTTCGAGGTGTCAGGATCGCCCCCGAAAGGGGCATCGATAACCGTGCCCGGTCCTGATCCCGTCTGGTAAGATGACTGAAAATCCCAAGTTACCCTCAGTACTTGCCAAACCAGGGATAGCCACACGTACTTACTCATGCCTCCGCCCCTCGTACAGCCTCGAACAACGCGCAACGACCTGGAGGGTCAATAAAACCAAAAGGGTGTGAGTGGACAAAAATAAATCAGTTTAGCAAAACATTCACAACAAACGTTTTTACCCTCCGCGTAAAAACCAATGCATGCATACAAAAGTCATTTCACAATCGGTTAACATTTTCCACATAAGAAAAACTGTGTATCGAATTTCAACATAAGAGAAACTCGTATGAATCTCAAAATCATTTTTCCTTTCTCAACCATCGGGTCTTAGCCCGAAATCGTAATCGCCGGGCCGCAGCCCAAAACCACGAATCAAGCCAAATGCACAACATGATCCCAAACCAACAACCATATATCGGGCCACTGCCCAACTCAACTGAAACATCAGAAATCATCACTAAATCACAAGTCAATCATTTTGCTGGATATCAAGTGCGCCCGAGTCTTTAAACTCAAAACCATGCGCATAAACAGGCCTTCCCGGGATATCAACGAGTCTTTAAACTCAAAACATAATCAATAGGCCTCGGGGGTATCATAGTAACCGAGTCTTTAAACTCACGAGTCTTTAAACTCACGAGTCTTTAAACTCATTAAGGGCCCTCCCCCGTCATCAATTAACCGAGTCTTTAAACTCAAAACGTGCTCCAGCAATAGCACCGGGTTTTTAAACCCAAAACAGTTTTCAAACACAACAACGGGTCTTTAAACCCAAAGCAGATTTCAACGGGTCTTTAAACCCCAAAACAGTTTATCAATCACGACAACGTGGGATCCATCCCCAAAATCATATTTTTCACAACAGGACCCATGGTCCGAATTTCCACATTCATTTTACCCAAATCAGACTTTACCAACATAATCAAATTATCATGAAACACGGGGCATGCAAAATCAGACCAAATCACCTTATTAAATCCTTTTTCATTCCCGAATTCGAATTCGCAATAATGATTCCGTAAGCTGGCATCCGGAAGCATCATCCCGAACCCAAACCAAGAATCCACTTAGAATTTCCGGAAACCGTAATCTCGTTCGTTAAAATTACTTTTATGCCCCGAGCATCAAGCCCAAAATCGTATTTTCCAAAATCCATTTTAATTCCTTGAAATCACTTCATCTCTTAAATCTCAGTATCAAAACATCCGAACCACAATCATAATTACCAAAATCGCGATCCAAGCAAAACATACTCAAAACCCTCATTTAAAAATCCTCATAATCACAAGTCTCATTTAAATTCCCCAATTCAAACATCAACAGTGATCAAATCACCATAACTCAAAATCTCGTAAAACGTGTCAAAATCGTAAGTCACATTCGCAAATCATAAACAACCTTTTTAAATCATTTTACACCCATTTCATATAACTTCTTCCATTAAACCATCATTAAGCATACGAGGGACCGTAGTCTCGAATTACGTGGAATTTTCCCATGTATAGTAAAATACGTATAAATACGGGAATCGAAATCAATCACAACTTATAATCATAATCATAAAATCATAGATATATTTTTATGCATGCATTAAATTTAGAAAGCAACGTCCACTCACACACTGTCCAATAGGGCTCGGTTTCGCGCCGCACGCGGTTCCGTTATTTCCGACATTTTCCAAAAACCCGAATCCTGCCCGAAAACACATCCCCAGGTCATTAAGGTGTCAATTAACAACATACTAATTTCCCCTAATTTTCCAGGAATTAATCGTTAATTACAAACGTAACATAAATCTTTGGACCTTCGGAATAATATCGAAACGGTGTCCGATAAATCCGAAACCAACGTTAAAATGTTCGTTACATTGTATAGGATAAAAGTCGTGTTGAACTCACCTTGAAATTCGACCCCACGCGCCGTCACGCGCCGCTGCAAGCGGCTGCGCGTGACACTCACGCGCCTGCTACAGTAACCCCAACGGTCACCATCTTCACCCGACTCTCGGTTAAACGGGCCGTTCAACCCGCCTGATGACCCGTTTAGTTCACTGCCAAATCAACCCTAAGTCTTTCAATTGAGCATTCGAACACCTTCGTTACAAGTTTAATTACAGTTCTGGGACATTAATTTTACAGTCACTTACCTAAAATCAGACGACTCGACGACGAACATCGAAGGACACCGCGTACTGCTCCTTCATCGAATTCCATCATTGCCGTCCGATTTCAATCAATTGATCCAGCCAACAGTTTCGTCTGATCAATCTAAGCTGGCTTCCAATCTCAATTGTGTCTTCTAACTCCCCCACTTACACGACCTCAACCTCAACTTCTCTGAATTCCGCCGTGACTGTCCAAGCCTTCCCAGAGCTTAAAGCTTCGACCCCCTGATCTGGATCGACTCGACTTAACCCCAGGAGGCCAAATGAGGCCTTAATTTGCCATGGGTCGACCCACATTTCGGATTCGAGTTTGAATTTTCCAAACACGAGCTTCGGGTTTCTGGGTGCAGTTCCACTCGTTCAATACACTGCATCCCCACATACCCAACACATTCGACTACAATCACTCTCTCACCCTGCCTCAAACTCGCACCCGGGTTGCTCTAGTAGAAAAATGGCCAGCCATCACTCACACTCTGTTTTTCCCTCAGAGACACCCGCACAGTTTGAATACACCAGCCCACAAATGTGCACTCTCAGACCCGAGTACCAGCACCCCCACATACTCTGATGATCGCACACGATGCCAACACCCGTGGGAAGACATTCTGGTCTCACTGCACACAGGGTTTCCCGCACCGCCCAAAATGTCATGGTTTAATCCTCCCCGTGCACTGGGTTTGCACCAGCCCATGCCATTACCTCAAAGTCCTTAAACAACTCTCCCACTCAGCCATTATCAGGTAAAAAGAATTCAACAAATCCTTGGGCAGACTAAACAATTCTCCCCCGCCCATGCTCTGTTTTCCTGAGGAGAAACCGCCCGTGCAAGGCCGTCCCACGGCTGTCCCCAAAAACAAGGCTAAAATTACCATTTTGCCCTCAGTTCAATAATTTCCAAAATGCCCCTCGCCAACCGTGACCCGTAACTTGGTCACCCGATGTCCGTTTCATGCGTGTCGCCAGTCGTTGTACTCGGGGCATCGAGACCTTCCTAACAGTCCTTGGCCCTCGGCCATCGGACCTCCCGATCAAAAAGTCAACATTTTCCTCTTATTCGTCCAAATTACGGAAATGCCCCTGAACTTCCGGACGTCATAACTTTCACCACGAACGTCGGAATCGAACGTGCCACCTGTCTATGATCTCGTGACGTCCCAACTACGTCACGGTCACTGGTCAAAGTCCATTTGACCGTCCGAATAAAAAGTCAACGTTTTGCCCACGACTAGGGGCAAAACGGTCATTTTGCACCGTTCGTCCGAATTCGCCCAACTAATCACCGAATAACCCCGCTAGTCATGATTAGTTAGTAATCTAATCCCGAATTCCGGGACGGGTCGTTACACGAGGTGTATAGCAATGCATCACTACAAGGTTTGGGATGTGTAATAATGCAACATGGTAGGGTGATCGCTTATGCCTCACGACAGTTAAAACCACATGAGTTGAACTATCCCACTCACGATTTGGAGTTGGCGGAAGTGGTTCATGCTTTAATGATTTGGAGACATTACCTTTATGGGGAGACGTGCAGGATCTTCACTACCATCAGAGTTTGAAGCATTTGTTTACTCAATGGGAACTGAATTTGAGATAGAGATGGCTGTTGGAGTTGATCAAGGATTATGACTGTACACTCGAGTATCATTCGGGTAGAGCGAATGTGGTAGCGGATGCTTTGAGTAGGAAATCAGCAGGGTCGGTAGCACACCTGAGGATGGTCTATCTACCATTGTTCGTGGAACTCCGGAAGAATGGAGTCATGCTTGGAATGGATAATGATGGAGTGTTATTGGCCAATTTCCATGTACGACCAATCCTGATTGATCGGATCATTGAGGCTCAATTTCAGGATCCTACTTTTTGTGCTTATCGGGTTGAAGTTGAAGAAGGAAACCGACAGGATCTCACTATCAGGGATGACGGAGCTTTGGTTAAGCAGGGTCGTATATGTGTGCCTGCAGTAATAGAGTTGAGGGTAGAGATTATGGATGAGGCTCACAGTTCAACTTATGCTATGCATGCAGGAGGGGCGAAGATGTATCGTACCCTCAGGATTATTATTGGTGGGCAGGAATGAAGCGAGATATCGCTGATTTTGTCAGTAGGTGTTTAACCTGTCAGCAGATGAAAGTAGAACGGCAGAGACCGTATGGGGCTAGGCAACAACTTCCGATTCCTGAGTGGAAGTGAGCTCAAATCACCATGGATTTTGTATTCAAACTACCGAGGACCCGGAGTCGTTATGACGGCGTTTGGGTAACTCTGGACAGGTTGACGAAATCATCACACTTTCTGCTTGTACGAGAGACATTCAAGCCTAATCAATTGGCACATCTGTTTGTGAATGAGATTATCAGACTACATGGTACGCCTAAGTCTATTGTCTCAGATTGAGATCCGAGATTTACTTCAAGATTTTGGCAGAGTCTACAGAGTGCTCTTGGTATGAACCTACACTTCTGCACGGCTTTTCATCCGCAAACTGACGGTCAGTTTGAGAGAAATATTCAGAAACTAGAGGATATGATGAGAGCATGTGCGCTGTAGTTTCAGGAATCTTGGGATACGTATTTACCTCTGATGGAATTCACTAACAACAATAGTTTCCAGGCGTGTATTAGGATGGCACCATATGAGGCACTATATGGTCGACAGTGTAGGACGCTTATATGTTGGACGAAGATAGGCGAGGGCAACTTTGACCCCGGATTTGATGGATATGACCCGGGAGAGGGTCCAAATTATTAAGGAGAGGCTGAAGGAGGCACAGGATCGTCATAAGAGTTATGCTGATAGACAGACCAGGGATCTTGAATTTGCTGTTGGAGATTAAGTTTTTTCTGAAATTTTTTCCATGGAAGGGAATTGTTAGATTTGGTCGACGTGGGTAGATTGTAACCCCCCGAACCTTAGTTTCTTTGTAAATTAGGGTAATTAATGTAAAATGACCATTTTGCCCTTGATAGGGGAAAAGGTTATTTTTTTTCTCGGACTGTATTTTGGACTTTGACCAATGACCGTGACATAGATCGAGACGTCACGAGTCCATAGACAGGAGACACGCCAAAATCGGAGACCGAACGGGAAAATTATGGTCAAGTATGCGAAAATGGTACTATTTATGAAATCCCAGGAATTTCACACTTGGCAGGTTCTTATTCAATAAGGGAAATCTGGTGGGACCTTTGGATGAGTGATAAGTATCAATCATCCCATTGGTGGGATTTCCCATGCATTTGGATCAGTTTAAGGTTTCATCATCATCTTTTCTCTCATTTTCAATTATCATCTTCACCATCATTACTCTTCAAACTCTCTCGTCTCGTGAAAAACACAAACACCACACCACCACCTCACCACACTATCATCACTTCATTGATCGTTACTGAGGCTGTGAGGGATACTTGAGGGAGCAAATGACGATGGCGGTGGGATGTGCACGACGGGGATCAAGACGGAGATGTGAGAACCTGAAACACCATTTTGTTCCAAAAATGGAACTTTGATTTCCAACTGTTGTTGAAAGATCTAATGGGCCCTAACATGTTCTAAGGCACCAGACGATTTCATTGGGCTTGGTTGGAGGAGTTGTGGTGGCCGGAATAGAAAGAAATCGACGGTTGAAAATTACGACTCACTGTTCATCAAATTCGGGTAGCCTTTAGATTGTTTTTCCTATTTTTGATCTTACAGGTCTCTCAGTTAGGTTGAGATGAACACATAGGAAGAAACGACATAAAAAATGGTTGAGGAATCAGAGTTTTAGAATCTGGTCGGATCGCGGGTCTGTGCTACCCGATTTATAAACCTGTCGAGAGGTTAGGGTTGATGACATCATCAGTTGACGTCATCACCTGTCAAGTTATCAGATGACGTGGCCCAATGAGGGAAGGACATGTGTCACATGTCAGTGCACAGTCAGCACTGACATGTCAGTGATGTGGCCTAATCAGTGGCCTCCACATGTTGCTGACGTGTTAGTGATGTGGACCAACCCGCAGCTAACATGTGGCACCTTTCAGTCTGACAGGTGTCAGACCCGACACTATCAGGCTAACGGCAATGTTGACTTTGACCGTTGACCTGACATCAGCGTTAACGTTTTGGTCAACGTTTACTATGACTCGCACTTAGGGGCGTGTTGGCATAATTTTCAAGGTGGAACTAGTGCCATTTTAAAGGTTTCAACGATCCGGAACCAATGGTGGTAGTTTCAGGTCGATCAGAGATTGTTTGGTAGGTCAAATTGTGGTTTAAAGCCTCGGGACGTGTTTTCGAGCCAGCACTGTTCCTAGGTTTTAGATATGAGTTTATAGAAACCATTAGTGACCCTTGGATATGTTTTGGATAGGTCAAAGACTGTGATCTACCTTCAGGACAGGTTTTAGGAGTTCGATTAAGCATCAGAACAATACTATGAGTGGGTCCTTTGGTTTCTAAACTGATTGCATGTATAACTCTTTTCATTATACTATATTGTATGATTGTGTGTGGATTACCTTGGGTATTATTTATGGATTATATTTATATGTATTACATTATTTTGGGCATGAGACCCGTCTGGATATTATATTGTTGGTTTTTCGAGTCATACATGGATGTCATTGGTTCATACTATTGCACTGTATATATTGACCATATGGATTACTGTCTCCTCCAATTATTGGTACCCTGGAGTGGTCATGACACATTGCCTGCGATGGATCATCCTACGGAGCAACCAGACCGTAGAGTGACTCAAGAGCAGGATTGCTAGTATTAGATGTCTGGGACGTCCGACATCTGGGATGTCATACCCCGGGCTAGGTTCGGGGATAGGAATCTGGATTAAGACCCCGGGTGGTACGCGTAGCCTTAAGACCGTGACCTTATTAGACGTTTGGGACGTCAGACATCTGGCATGTCAGTGTTGGGATATACGGTGCAATACGAATATTATGGATATATTGTTATTATATTGTGTGTGATTATATGATGTATGATTCGGTTATTATTATATATATGTTTTGACTTAAATGCATGCATGATTTGAAAACGAAGGGGTAAAACAGTATTTTTACTATTGATTATAAATGGTTTTGAAATATCTTTTATTTTCAGCCAAATCAAACATTCATTGTTTTCTTGACCCCTCCAGGACGTGGGCTAGAGGTAGAGGAGGATCCTAAAGCTGAGGCATAGTCAATTAATGCTACGTACCTGATTACCGCCGTGTTGGGTAGGTCGAGCACCATTTTGTAACGGATATTTGTGCTCACATTTTTGTAGTGCCCTCTATCCCTTGTTTGGTATTTTTGAACCCATACTCGGATTTAACTATGTTTAACTTTATTATATGTGAATTATTTAAACCCGTTAAGAGCATTTTGGTCATTCTCTGGGGTTCTGTCAGACGGGAGCAGGGCACCTTTCCGTGTGGTCCCAGGGGAATCGAGATGGGTCCTATCAGGTCTTCTCAGATCGTCCAATAAGTATTCGGGTCAAAAAGTTAATCTTTTGACCTTATAGGGGCAAAATTGTCATTTTTACTTTCTCCAATATCTGTGTCGTTACATGAAAAGAATAGATGGGTGACAAACAAACCACAAGGGGCTATAGGAATACACTGGAGTGCCCTAAATTCTGCCTACCTAAGGATAAGAGCTGACAAACCTTCAGTACACAAAACAAAAAGGAAAAAAGAAAGAGGGTCACCTTGTCACAAACCCCTAGTAGGCCGAAACACATCAGTAGGAGATCCATTCATAAGAAAACTTAAAGAGGTCGTAGAGACACATTCCTTAATCTACTGATAGAACACTAAGTTTAATCCCAGTCGTGCCATAACCTTGATGAAGAAATCCCACTCCACTCTATCATAGGCCTTTGACATATCAAGCCTTAACAACATATCATCTCCATCCTAACCTTGTTTATTCGTTATTGTATTTAAAAATTCACGGACCACTAGAAAATTATCCGTAATTTGTCTTCCTATGACAAAGGCAATTTGAGAATCACTAATCACTTTTACAATCATCCCCTTCAATTATTGGTTAGTGCCTTGGCAATAATTTTATAAATGACATTGCACAAAGATATAGAAAGAAATTGTGCCATGCTCAACGGACTAGTAACCTTAGGAATTAAAGCCAAGTATGTGAAATTAAACTTTCCCAGCATTCGCCCAGACTGAAAAAAAATTGAAATAACATGAATTACCTAGTTTCCAATCAATCCCAAATGCTTGTGGAAGAAACTCGTTATAAATCCATCAGGGGCATGGGGACTTTGTGGGATGGATTTGAAAAATTGGTAACCATACCTCCTCATGCGTGACCGGTTGAATCAAATCAGCATTATCATAATCTGAAACCCTAAGTGCAATGTGATAGGCCTTTATTTGAGCTTTATTTTATATTATTTTATACCCTTTATACTTATCTTTTAATGTTAAAATATTAAACAATTGGAGAAAATAATATATCTTGTGGGAAGTTTGCAGAAATAAATAAATATTGGAATTTTGAACATTCTGGCGAAAGAATTGTCCCAATTAGAATTATAACAAAGAAATTATGATTGAAAGAAGGGAAGCTACCAAAATTCTCAAGTAAATTCGGTGGGAGCCTACCGAATCAGCCCAGTCCACTCATCAGGACCAAAATGAGTCCAGCCCACTCGCTGCAGCCCAAATTGCTCGCTAGCCTAACCCAAAATCCAAAGCAAGGCTGAGCCCAGTTCGCGGCCCTACGTGCCCAGTCCAACCATTCCTTTGGTGCGCATTTGCCGAATCCACTTGCCCCACATCAGAGTGCCCATGCCGAAGCCTATGCCTTCCTGTCAAAGTGCCCATGCCGAAGTACAATGCCATTTTCAGCAACCTCCTGCCGAGTTCCAGCCTGCATCAAACTTGCTCCTTCTACATTGTTTTCCAGCCCCTTTCCACCAAAAATCCAGCCTTTTACCATCATTTCATCATTTATATTTTATTGTTTTTTATTTAATTTTTTTTTTAACTTTTCTTGTGGCATTTCCTCTATAAATAGTGAGGTCATTTCATTGTTTTACTCTCCTCCTCCCTTCTTTTTAGAGCTCTTTTTACCTTTCTTTTAGATTTTTCTTAGCTTTTCTCTTAGACTTTTCTTTTGGACTTTTTCTTAGACACATTTTTATGTTTTTCTTAAGAAAAACCTAGTCTGAGTATTTCCAAGGCTATTTGAGAGTTTTAAGTCTGTAATCCCTCGTGTTTTTTCCTCCATCTTTACAAGGTTCTGTCTGTTGCCAGAGATCCTTGTGAAAAACAAACCATTATTTCCATCCACCCCAAAAATGTAACATTTGCTCTCCATCTACTTAAACTTTTGTTGTTGTTTATTGGTTTTACTTATAATTCAATATATGTGGGGTATTCTCTTTTTAATATTTGTAAGTATCAAATGCAATCTCCATGTGTGAGGACCCATGCCTTGGGGGAATGGTTAGCAATCCCACATCGCCCGGGGGATCTGGGGGATGCGCCTTATATGTGTGGGTGCGCATTTATTTAACAGGAGGCTTTTTGGGAGCTCATTGACTTTAGATTCCTAGGGAACTCCAAAGTTAAGCGAGTAGAGGCTGGTGCAATCACAAGATGGGTGAACCACTAGGAAGTTGCACGTGAGCTCCCGATAACAAAACCGTGAGGGATGGCCCCAAAGCGAACAATATCTTATTGGAGAAGGTCGAGTCATGACAATTTGGTATCAAAGTCCAACCCCAATCGGAATTGAGTGTGCTAGCGAGGACGTTGGGCCCCAAGGGGGGTGGATTATGAGGACCCGTGTCTTGGGGGCATGGTTAGCAATCCTACATCGCCCGGGGGATCTGGGGGATGCGCCTTATATGTGTGGGTGCGCATTTATTTAACAGGAGGCTTTTTGGGAGCTCACTGGCTTTGGATTCCTAGGGAACTCCAAAGTTATGCGATTAGGGGCTGGTGCAATCCCAAGATGGGTGACCCACTGGGAAGTTGCACGTGAGCTCCTGAGAAAAAACCCTGAAGGCTAGGCCCAAAGCAAACCATATCCTATTGGAGAATTGAAGAGTCGCCCACTATTAATGCACTTAGAAGAGGATTAAAGAGATTTAATGTTGAGCGATATCGGCGCATTCAGTCAAAAGCATAATGTGAATCATGTTGTCGGTGCATTTATAATATTGAAAAATGTATGTAGGTGATTGAAATAATTGAGGTAAGATTTCGTGATTGGTTCAATATATGCAAAATGCTAAAGTGTTGGCAACATTTGTGTTTGAAGGAAGTCCATTGTATAAATGTTAAAGTAGAAGTAGTTTAAATAATGTGATTGTTAATTCGGATTTACTTGCGTAAAAATGTCAATTTTGTCTATGAAACTAATTTATGGTTTGTAAATTCTAGTTAGCATAAGCATTCACATTTCAATTCTTAGTTTGTTAAAATGTAGCTTCGGCCTCAACTCTTTCCAAAACCTCCCCAATCTTTTATTCTTTAATTGTTTAATTGTTTAATTCTTGAATTATTTAATTCATTATTCATTTATTATTTGATTATTTGATTATTTGTTATTTATTATTTATTATTCTTTTTCCCTAACCATTATTAATGTTCCACAATTTCCCTAGTTAAGAACAATCTCTATTTACCAATACTACATCTACACAAAAAAAAAAAGGTTTAAATTACATATGCTTGAATTAAATGTTGAGTGTTACTTTGTGTTTACTTAAATACTTAGTTTAAGCGTATCACAATGCAATCTGTGAGTTCCTAATAGTTGGAGAACAAAGAGGTCGTGAAACGGTCTTGAAAAAAGCCATTGGTAATTACCCCCAACACCTACTAAAAGTTGTCTCCCAAGTGATTTTGTTATTTTCATTTAGAATACTTAAAAGTCTATATAATAATTAATGAAATATAAAAAAAGAAGGTGTAGATGATTTGTATATAGCTGTGTATAAACCCCAAAATAGTAGACAAATGGGTCTAGTTGAGTTGCTTCTGGCGTTGATTTGTAGACAATTAGTCTCAAGTTCGAACCTTGAAAACATTATCATATGAAAATTTTCCAAAAATTCCACCCTCCCTTGTAATAAAAAAAAAATGTATACATGTGTATAATATACCCTTTTTTGTTTCTTTTCTATTTCCTTTTTTGTTTTAGTCATATCATACTTAATCAAGTACACGTATTAGTAGCATAGCAAAATTGCGTTACTCGTCATTAATATGTTTGATTGCGATAATTGTGCCTTCGTAATATTTGTTTCATCCGAAGGGGCTTTTTAGTTCCACAGCCAAACTTAAGTACTGACCAGGATATTCTGATGATTCATATTTGTTTTAAAACTAAGAACTCAAACTGCACTGTAAATTGAAGCTAGTCTATTTTGTCAAAAACAATAAGATGCCAACTTACATTAATGACTCCTTTAAATAATGATGCTAGGACACGTGCGAGGCCGTGGGTTGGGCTATTCTCCATGGCACGTTTGGGGTTGGTCCTAGGACTTGGTTTTGGGCATAGATGAGGTATCTTTGAGACATGTCAAGGATATGTCTTGGCATGAACCTTGACTCCCCTTGAATTTGATCTTGCAAGTTCCTAGACATGGATTCAAGACCATCATTGCTCGATTCGAGGTTCTTGGTCTTGACCCTAAATAGGGCGCATGGTTGTGCTAGGACCTGACTTGAAACCTAAACCACAACTTGGGACATGTCTTTCATTTTAACTCCAATTTGAGTCATTCTTTTGCATTATTTACATAACTCACCTATTTTTTCAAATCTACACAAGTTTCACAAGATTGATAATTTTCTCTCATTAATGGCACGAATTCAATCAAAATATATATAAAAGGGCATTGAATGACATCTAAAATGTGCAAAAATAACGACTGAACATTGTTCTAGGAGAAAAGAGTAAATTCCAAGGAGCTCCATACTCTGCATTATTGCAACCGTCTCAAATATGAGTTGTCTTGTGAGCTATAATTTGGTCTTACTCCACGAATAAGAGAGACAGCCTTCATTGAGTTAGTTTCCACCAACAATTGTTGCAACCCCAAATGTTGAACTAGAAGAACAGCAGCACGAATAGCCTCCAATTCAGTCACGAGAGCTGAGACACCAATAGAACTTGGACTAGAAAAGCCAGCCAATACCACTCCATTCCAATCCCTTAGCATGCCTCCAATTCCACTAGAGATATTTACTGAGTTGACTACACTATCACAATTTAATTTGAAACATAACATATTTGATTACCCAGTTCTTCTATCAAGAAAAAAATAACTTAAAATTATTTTTTCGTGCAATATTTTTATTTATTTCAACCATTGCATTGCCAAGAATGAGAATTAAAATTTCAATGAATTTCTTTTAGGGTATGTTTGGATGAAAAAATTTTAAAATTACCAATAATTTATAAAATGATGGAATTTAAATTTACTGAAAATAATTTTCTAGAATTTTTGAAGTTTCTTGTTCGGACAATATATAAATAAAATGAAATCTAAAATATAGGAATGAATGTTTATATATAAATTATAGTTACAAAGATGAATTTGACAAATGACACATCATTATATGGTATTTAAAGTAGGGTTCTGAGGTATTCAATTTTTTTTTAATTTTTTAATTTTAATTGTTAAGAATCCAAACAAAAGAATTAAGGTATCGGAATTTCAAAATTCTGGTTTTTTTATCAAATTCCTTATTATTTTCCCTCATTGATGCCCTAGATTTATGCCCAAATTCTGGCTTTATGCTACACGTGTCACACGTACCCATTCACATCGTCATGTGATAGACTGGGAAATCCGTCACACCACGTGAGAATTTTCCATTACACATGAAGGGGAAATCCTCCCATATTGAAAAACACAACTTAACTAATTGATTTTGAGGTGTAATCTCAACTTCTTACAAGGATTTAGGGTTTAGGATTTTATTATATGAACATGCACGCAACACCTCTTGAATACTTGATGTCACAAATCCAACGTCAGAGTATGAACCCCCCACACCACAAGGCCTCCATTCAACAAACACTCCATTGGCAGAAAACCTATAGCATTTACTCAGAAGATTGTATAATATCCATCAATTCTAAACTTTTTTATCTTTTAAAAAAGATATGTATCATCACTTATATTAAAACAACATGGATTCGAAATTACCTGCTTGCAAGGAAGTCCCTTCAATGCCTCAACAAGCCTAGGCCTGAAGATTGGCCGGTTTGTATCTTTATGCCCACAACAAAATGAAGAGTTATCCCCACCCATGAAAACCTGTGTCAATAACCACTATGGCATCATTGACTATGGAGAGCAAAGTATCAAAGTTGACCTCACAAATATAATATGCCAGGTTCTTAACATTAGCAAATGATCATGCACAATATCAAAAACTCTTGGAATACGGATAGGCAGCTTCTATAAGTGGGACAAGACAAAAGCACACAATTATTGCAAGACTAGTTCATACTAGTTTTGAACTTTCTGACTATATAAGAAATGGCCAGTAAAAATGATATATAGGTTGGGAAAGCATTGTGCATGTGTAGATAGTTAGATATAGTGAAAATAGAACCCTTAGCCAAACTCTAAACCAAGTTTCACGAAGGGATCACACATGCTTGCAAATCTCCACAGTAACATATACCTATCACTGCCAAGTGCCCAACAAGTCAAGGGTGTGAACTTTCAACTCTTTTAAGGAACGGTATCTATGATTGGCTCCTTTGCCATGTCAATTGCCAATTAAAGTGTCTAAACCCTTATATCAATTTATTCACTTAAAGATAACCCATATTTTCCAAAAGTTTCATACCCTCATCAGACTACGCATTCATCATTCACTTTGGAAGCAGTCTCCATCCTATTGTTATTATTATCTTGATAATGATACGACAAGAACACTCTCCCTGAATAATGAACAATGATTGCCATAATCTCATCTTGATGACAACATATATTATTTGTTTATCAACAACTAACATGGCCAATAATATTAAAAGCAAATTAGGATTTCTTATCGGGTGCGATCTGTAGCTGACAAGGATTGTGGGGGATGCTGTAGCGCTGCAGTGGAGATGCATTAGAGTGCACACGGTCGATCGATCGGAGTACGCCAGTGTGTACTGTGGTAGTGGTACCGCGAGAAGACGCCAAGGACGACGTCCACAATACAAGGTAGTGGCGGAATCACGTCAGGGTGAAGAGGTTGGGGATAGTTGGATCCACATCCTTGCACCTAAATTGAGGCACCAGACTAGCAAACAAATCTCTTTTAAGAATGATATGTAATTTGACCCACAGACACTGCAACACTGAATTGAGATAACATGTCACCTTGAGAATTTTTGAAACCATTTACAATGTCAGACAACTACAGAACAATAAGCCGAAAACAGATGCAGCAAAAGTATCACCAACAACTTCAAACCTGAGAAAGAGAGAGAGAGAGAGGGAGAGAGAGAGAGAGAGAGAGAGAGAGAGAGAGAGAGAGAGAGAGAGAGAGAGAGCGACCTAAGAAATGATACGTAATACAAGGCTAGATCTCCTCCAAATTCAAACCTATGGCCTATAATGTTGTTGACATAGTCATTGCTAAAACAATAGTCTGCATAAAAAACACCATCAAGGTGTCACCAATACAAGGAGATTGATCCTCAATCTCCGGGGATTCTGGGGAATCATTATTACGCCCCCGCAAGACGGTGGTGCCATCGGCGATGCCGATCTTGGTGCGGAGCAGTTGAAAACGCTGCCGGGGTAGGGGTTTGGTAAGGGCATCTGCTAGGTGGTCATCAGTGGGCACGTGATGGACTTGTAGGAGGCCATGGGTGACCTGGTCACGGACGAATTGAAAGTCTATGTCCACTTGCTTCATCCTGGAATGTAGAGCTGGGTTTGCGCAGTAGAAGGTAGTGCCTATATTATCGCGGGAGATTGTGGGTTTCCCTTTGGCGGTGATGCCAAGTTCCTTCATCAGAGACTGAACCCAGAGGTGTTCAGCAGTTGTGGATGCACCTGCGTGGTATTCTGCCTCCGTGGAAGAGCAGAAGACCGACCGCTGTTTGCGGGAGCTCCATGAAATCAAGTTACCACCAAGGTAGACGAGGTAGGCTGTAGTAGATTTGCGGTCGTCTTGATCACCTGCCCAATCCGCATCAGAAAAGGCAGTGAGAATACTGAAGGAGTGGGCAACTGTATGAAGTTGGTTGGACGCTTGGCGATGAAGGTGCAAGCCAAAGAGCAGGGTGCCTTTGAGGTAACGAAGCACACGCTTCAAGGCCTGCCAATGGAGCTCTATGGGAGCATGCATGAACTGAGAGAGGCGGTTGACAGCAAAGGAAATGTCAGGTCTGGTGAGATTTAGATACTGCAGACTGCCTACAACTCTACGAAATAGGGTGGCATCAGCGGGAGGGGAGCCATCTTGGAGGTGGAGAGGTGGTGAAACAACAAGGAGGGTGGAGACAGGTTTGGCTCCGTCCATGTGCACCAAGGTGAGGATATCCTGGAGGTACCGGTGCTGTGATAAGAAGAGGCCATCCGTGGTAGGGATGACTTCCACATCAAGAGAGTAGTGCAATGGGCTCATGTCTTTGACTGAGAACCGGCTGGCCAGGGCAGAAATGAACCTGGAAATGAGTGCTGGGTTGCTTCCTGTAACAATAAGGTCATCTACATAAACCATAAAATAAGTGGTGTGTGAACCTTGCATGAGTAGGAAGAGAGAAGCATCAGAAAGGGCATTGACAAAGCCCTGGGCTAGAAGAAAGGAGTGCAGTTCCTGGTACCAGGCCCGTGGGGCCTGTTTGAGGCCGAATAGGGCTTTTCGGAGTTGACAGACATTTGTTGGGTTGTGGGGGTCCACGAACCCTGCTGGCTAGGCCATGTAGATAGTGTCATGGAGAGTACCCTGCAAGAAGGCATTATTCACGTACAGTTGACGTATAGGCCAGCCCTGGGTCATAGCAAGATGAAGAATGATCCAGATGGTGGTAGGCTTCACCACGGGGCTGAAGGTGGCTGAGTAGTCCAAGCTGGGACGCTGGTGGTAACCCTTAACCACTAGGCGGGCCTTGAACCTGTCCACGGTGCCATTGGGGTTTCGTTTGATCCAGAAGACCCATTTGTTGCTATAATATTCTGGTTGGGCTGTGAAGGTACCAGGGTCCAGGTGCCATTGCTGATAAGAGCATTGAGCTCATCGGACATCGCTGCACGGCACTGTGGGCGTTTCACGGCCTGGGAGACGCAGGTAGGTTTAGGGAGGTCCGGGAGAGGATGAGCAGTGGCTGTGAAAGCATAGGTGGGCACAGAGGGGAGACAACCTGTTTTGCTGCAGGTGAGCATGGGATGTGGGGTGGTTGGGAGAGCTGGGGCCGTGGGGACAAGTTGTGCAGGGATAGAGGCCAGCAATGGTGATGAGGCGGATGTTGAAGGTGGCTAAGGGGGTCGCCGTGTGTATGTGCGAAGAGGAGGAGGAGGTGGTACAGGGACAGAAGGTGCATTAGTGGTGGTGGCAGGTTGGGGCGGCAGGCCGGTTGCTGTGGTGGTGTTGAGTGACCGGGTGAGCAATGGGACAGGCTGGACCGTTTCTGGAGCAGTTGCTGCGTCAAGACTTGATGAGGAGGACATGTCAGAGGGTCCTGCTGTTGATGTGGCAGCCGGTGTGGGCACTGGTGGAGCAGCAGAGACAGGGGCAGGGAGGAAGGTGACGGGGGGCAGGGATGAGTGCCAACTTTGGAGGTTTTGTGGGGTGACTGGAGGGACTTGGGAGGATAATTGGAGACCTGGATAGGTGGACTCATCAAATTGAACATGACGGGAGACATAGAGTCGATGGGCAGAAGTGTCATAACACAAATATGCACTTTGATTGAGAGAGTAACCAAGGAAGAGGCAGGGATTGGAACGGGCTTGCATTTTGTTGGAGTTGTATGGACGTAACCAGGGAAAACAGAGGCAGCCAAAGGTACGGAGGCGGTGATAGTTGGGTGGAAGGTTAAAGAGAGTCGTGTATAGGGACTAGTTTTTGAGAGTGGAAGTGGGGAGACGGTTGATGAGGTAGGTTGCTGTTTTGAAGGCATAGATCCAGTAGGATAGGGGAAGATTAGCTTGATGGAGGAGGGTGAGGCTGGTTTCAACGAGGTGGCGATGGCGACGTTCAGCCATGCCATTGTGTTGGGGAGTGTGAGGTGGAGTGAGGAGATGATTAATACCATGAGTGGCAAGGAAAGGTTTGAGCTTTGTGAATTCACCACCACCATCTATATATAGAGTTTGAATGGGGTGCTGGAAGTATTTTTCAACGAGGTTTTTGTAGTCAATGAAAGTGGGGAAGACATCTGATTTTTTTTTTTGAGGGGGTATAACCATGTATATTTAGTGAAATGGTCAACAAATATGATATAATAGGAAAAACCATCAACAGAATTGTAGGGGGCAGGGCCCCAAACATCAGTATATATCAATTGAAAGGGACGATGATTCTTAAGGGAAGAAGTGCCAAACGGCAACCGATGACTTTTGTTACATAGACAGGACAGACACTTAGTTTCTAGAAGATGGGAGGATAGTTTGATGGAGGATCAACGAAGCATGGTGTTGAGAACTTTGGAGTGAGGATGGCCAAGGCGACGATGCCAGAGGTTGGGAGAGACCACTACGCCCACCAGTGCTTGAGGCTGCTGCAGGGTTGTAGACGACCACTCATAGACGCCATCCTTACTCGGGCCTTGAAGAAGAACCGCCCCCGTGCTCTGGTACTTGACATGAAAACAATTGGGAAAAAGTTCAATAGAAGTATTGTGAGCTTGATTAAATTTGGAAATAGAAAGGATGTTGCGAGTTATTTTAGGAGCACACAGCACATTAGTAAGAGAGAAAGTGTGAGAAGGGGAGAGGGAAGAGTGGCAGAGCCGACATGGGTGATGTCAAGCCCTGTCCCATTACCAATCAGAATCTCATCTGGCCCCTGGTACTCGGAAACAGCAGAGAGGTTGTGGGGGGAAGCAATGACATGGTGGGAAGCACCGGAATCAAGGAGCCATGGGGATGGGGAAGAGGAGAGGCCGAGAAAAGTGGGATTGGCCACGGGTGGAACAGCGGATGGACGTTGCAGCCGGGGACAACGTTTGGCACTATGCCCTTGGGTGCCACACCATTGGCAAAAACCACGGTAACCACTACTCTGGTTGTTGTTGGTCCTGCGAGGGTAGGTCTGGGGCTGGCCCGTGCGCTGAGAAGGAAAGCCACGGCTGTCAAAAGAAGGGGTGAAGGTGCGGTTGTCAGATGAGCCACGTTGTGGGCAGTTGTAGGAGGAGCTGCGGGTGGCTTGGGCGGCATTGGCCTTGATGACAGAGTGAGGGGAAACAGGGGCTTCGCGGGAAGTGGCTGCCTCATGCTGGACCAGCATATCATGGAGGTTTTCGAACGAGACGGATGTGTCTCTAGAGCATACGGAAACTGTGATGTCCTTGATGGCAGGGCCAACACCGTTGAGGACATATAGGAGTAGGTCATCATCGGAAAGTGGGGCATCAATAGCAGCAAGTTCGTCTGAAATGAGGCGAGCCTCCTGCAAGTATTCAGTGACTGGTCGGTTGTCACGACAAAGGAGAGTTAGCTTCTCTTTGAGGCCTAAAACACGGGCTCTAGCTTTACTGGCATAGAGACGTGTGAGGCGTGTCCAGGCGGCTGCAGAGGTTTTTGCAGCGGCAATCAGGGTAACAACCTGTGGAGAAACAGAGCCAAGAATGGCATGGAGGATCAGCTGATCCTGGAGGTACCAGAGAGCATGAGGGAGGGTTTCAGTGGGGGTGGGCAGGGGCGGGTGCCATCAACATATCTCATAAGGTCATAGCCTTGCAGGAGAGCATTAAACTGTGATCTCCAAGGGAAAAAATTAGTTGCTGTGAGTTTGAGTGTAAACTGAGCAACGTTAATGGAGATGAGGGAGGAAAAGGGGTTGGTGCTAGCGGTGTTTGGTGGTGGAGTTTGGATGGCAGGTGCAGTGGGTTGAGCCGCCATTGAAGGAAGATTTGAAAAAAAAAAGGGGAAACAGAAGGTTTTTCTGCTCGGTGAAGCCTAAGGCTTTGATACCATAAAGAGGTAGGAAATTTCCTTGTATTTATTAATGAATAACTTTACAGTAGAGAGGAGTATTTATACAGATGCTAGGTTAAACTAAGTAGGAAATAAATACTTAGACTAGGAAGGAAATCAGAGACCTAGACTAGGAAAGTATCTACAGGATTGTATGTACCATTTAAGGAAAGAATCAGGGAGATTCTTTGGGCCTAAGATATCACAGGATCAAGGAGATTGATCCTCAATCTCCGGGGATTCTGAGGAATCATTATTAGAGAATACAATTTCAATCATTATTAAAATGAAAAACGAACGACAGAAAAATCCAACCTCGAGAACTTGAGCTTTTGAACATTGAATCTAGATACAGACATGGGCTTAGCGGCACTGAGTTCACCAAACTTCGATGCTTTGGACGCGAAAGGTGAAGATGATACACGGTTCAGAAGGGATTTTGAAAAAGCTGAAGAAAATTGTTGGGTTGTTTCGCACAATTAACCGTCATCTCTATTTTCCTATTTTCCAAAAGTCAAAACTTCGTTCCTAAAAGGCAGATCGATTTTCTCAAACTGAGGGCTCTTTGTGTGCTAAGGGGTAAGGCAATCGCGGGTGGAATGGTGTCGTTTCCGATTGGGGAGGCGGGGTTAACCTAAACATTTCCAATGACTTGGCTTGTTAATACCTAATGTTGGTGCATCCAGCAGCTTCGATATGGGACCGGATGGCCTCCAACAGTTGGAGTGCGCCAATGACAACAACATCAGCTGTGTAATCAGGGATCGCGAAAGAAACGGCGACGTGCGATTGGGCAGCGAGATTGTAAACTTCATTGGGGCGATGGTGTCGCTACTCTCGACCTCAAGAGTGATGGTCTTCTTGGTGTCAAGTGAGTTTGCAACCGAAAAGGAGATAAGGCAACAACGCACATGGAAAGAAGAAGAAGAGTTGAATTTAGGATTTCTCTCTAGGTGGGAGAATTTTGATATTGAGAGCTAGGGTTGAGAACTTGAGATGAAGATTGAGAGAGACAATTGTGACTACGAGAAAGAAGGAGAAAGCAGATAGGCATAGGGCTGAAAATAAAAGAGTGCGAAATGGGATGGGAGAAGATCGAACTCGATAATTTAGGAAGCAATCTTTTTTTTAACAGTAACTCGCGTGTTTTGAGTTTCTCTTGCCGCTTTCAACTAATCGGTGACTTCAAAATTTCAAGTAATTTTAGACAACGGCTCACTTATTTTGTTGATGGTAAATCCTACGTATTCACAACAGTAAATTTTGTTGTTGTGAAATTAGGAGTAAAGATAATAGTATATTTTATTATTGGTGTTATATTATATATTAGATTACAGTAATTATCAAACTGATGTCTAAACTAATATAGAACAAGATTCCAAAAGGCGTTAGGTGCTCTCAGGGCGGCGAGTCGGGGTCTAGCACCTAGGCAGCTCGACAGGGCCTAGCCGGTTTTTTTAAGGATAAAAAATTAATAAATTATGTATTACATAATTACGCATACATAAATATATACTAAATAATTCATTTCAAACATAATTTAAGATTAAATAAAAAATAAAGACTAAAAAATTCCAATACTAAACAAACCAAAACTTAATATGTCTATAAAAAAATAAATACAACTTTTAAAAAATAAATAATAAGTAATAAGTTAATTACACAAATTTAAATTCTTTAAGATTGCAACTGAAACCCAATGAAAGTGAAGCTCAAACCCAAGCAATTGTTTAATTTATTAATTATGATAATGTCAGGACCCGTCCCAAATCCCCTCGAGATTAACGCAGGACGCGCCTGAACCCGTCTGACACGAAGTGTCAGACAAAGGATAGTTCCGACTTTAGCCCCACCGGGCTTCCAGAGTACGCCAGGATCTGGAGGAGGAGTGTGATGTCTCGGTCTCCACTACAGCCTGCATGTCAGGACCCGTCCCAAATATCGCCTCGATATCCGGGACGAACCCTGCTCCCGTCCGACAATCACACCCAAAGTACCAAAATAACCTCAACACTACTATAAGCATAACTATCAGACGAAGGAGTAAAATATAATACAACTGTAAATCAGAGCATAGTTCTACAAAATGGGCACATAATCCTACTATGCTAGTCTCGCAACGGAAGAACGTCGTAAGCTCTATGCCTCGATTCCTGCCTCAATGTTCACCCCAGCGCTATCACCACGACCTGGAGGGAAAATTTAAAACCAAAAGATGTGAGTGGACTAAAACAAATACAAGTTCTAAAAACAGTTTATCATCAAATCAGAGTTAAGGAAAATAATAATAATAATATTTGTTCCCTCCGTTTTGAAAACATGCATGCCTAACTACGTATCAGAAAAACCACAACATAAACCATCATAAGAAACAGAAACACTATAAAACGGGTATAAAAATCATATCATAAGCATCATGAAACCGCATCATAAATCGTGAATATCAAATCATCATTTTACGATCAAACCTGCTGGGTCTATCCGAGTCTTTAAAATCAACCAGGCCTCAAATGTAATTCCGAGTCTTTAAACTCCCGAGTCTTTAAACTCAATAGGCCTACGGGGGTAATATCGTAAATATCCGAGTCTTTAAACTCAATCCGGGCCCGTCCCCCGTCAATCAGAACATCCTGGTCTTTAAACCCAATATCCAGATCCAGAAAATCCAATCCAAATTCAATGTAAAACCAATTCTAAATCCATAGCCAAACTCGAATTCGAAATCCCCGGTTCGAAGCCCTTCCGGCGTTTAGAACCGTCATTCCGAACCCAAATCCGGAAATCCACCTTTAAACCAAAATCCGCGCTTAATCACAAATCATGTTTCATAATCCATTTATCATCATCAGAAAACAATTATAGATTGAAATCCCTACGTATGGCATCAAAATCCGAAATCCAGCTTTTTCTCGAAAAACGTGCAAAATCCCGAAAATGTCTCGAAAAATGTGCAAACATACCAACCACATATAATCATCAAAAAGAAGCATAAAAACATATTTAATAGCATAAAACATCAATAAAATAGTTAGGCATGCTCGTAAAGAAAGAAAGAGTCCACTCACGAATCTGAACGAGTCAATCGCGCTCTGTGCGCTCCTCGACCGTCTCAGGCGTCTCCCGTCCTGTCAATATGCACCAAATAGGGTCACAAATACATCAAGGATACTAACCCTAATTTCCCCAATTTTTCGGGAATTTATTCATATTTTAATCTTAAACCCTAAACCGTCCGGATTCCCGAACTACCTCATAACATCGTCCGATTAACCCGAAAATCATACCAACGGATTCTTTAGGACATTTAGAACCAAAACCATGTTGGAAGGTTGGCCGGAATCCTCCCCACGCGCCTCCACGCGCCGCCCAAACTGGCTGCGCGTGAGCCTCACGTGCCTGCTACAGTGTTTCTTCTTCCTCGAGTCACCCGGTTCAACACAGTTGAACCGGCGTGACCGGTTCTCTGTAATTCCTCCACCATTTCAGTCCAATACTATCCCAGAAGCTTCGTCCAATCCTTAGCAATCTAACCCCGTCCTAACATCGAAGAATCACGGCCTAAAACTTCACGATTTCTCCCTCGAAAAACATAACCCGTGGCCCCTGTTTTGGCCGCCAGCCACCCAGCTCCTCCCCCGGCACGGCACCACACTCAAACGACTCCTGGGACCTCCAGGAGTCTCACCCTGACCTCCAAATCCCTTGACTCTAGCCCTAAGTCCACGACTTTGGAAAATAAGAAAAACGGGAAAACAGGGGAATCGGGGTATACCTTCGATTCTGTCTCCGCCGTGTGCACCGCCGCGTACTACGGTGCTCGTTGAGTCCCTTGCAAGCTCCTGAGCCTCCTATCGCCATGGTTTGAGCCACCACACGGCACAACCACCGCCACAGGGCCACCGCCTCTCTGTTTCCTCAAAAAATCAACCGTCCACCGCCGTGTCCCCGTGCACGATTGCAGCTCCAAAACACGAGCAGTAGCTCACCCTCGTCTCTCTATCACTCTCACAAGTCATCAACTCACTCACCGTGCGAACACGCACAATTTCTTCCCCTCGGTTTCTCTATGTCGAAGCCAATTGCACGGTTTGAAATTGGACAATTTGTGGCTGTGCACATTTTAGACGTGCCTAGAACCCTCTGGTTCTCTCCCACGTGTCCACCTCTCCATGGTCTCAGCAAAAAATATCCCAACCCACTAATGCCACTTGTTCTGATCTGATTGGGCATAAGGGAAAAGACTAAAATGCCCCTAAGTTTAAAATTACCTTTTTACCCTCGAACTTCTAAGACCCGTAACTATTTCATCCGATGTCCGATGACAACGTGCCGCCTGTCGTTGTACTCAGGACGTCGAGACCTATCTAACGGTCCTCGGTATACGAGAAAATCACAAGTCCACTAAAAATTCAACATTTTCCTCATATAGTCAACATTACGGTAACTCCCTCAATCTTCCGAACGTCATAACTTTTTCTCCGATTGTCCGATTTGAACCTGCCACCTGTCTATGGACTCGTGACGTCCTAAAATACGTCACGGTCAATGGTCAACACTCATCCAACCGGTCAATCAAAAAGTCAACATTTGACGCACTATTCACAAGGGCAAAATCGTCCTTTTATACAAAACTTTACAAAAATTACATTTATACCCTTCCCGAAGGTACGGGTTGTTACACTGCATCCGCGATCAACCTGAAGGGCGTTAAAAACAACGAAAAACTGTGAGTGGAAAAAACCAATAGTTTATAAAAACATTTTACAAAAAGACATTTATGTTCTTCACTAAAAAGTATGCATGCATTCGAAAACCAGTTAATCAAATCATTAGGGCCTTAGCCCAAAACACCAAATCAAGCACATGGGAACTTAACCCAAATCAAATACATGTGGGACTTGATAAAGTCCAAACTACGCATTAAATTAAACACGTAATTCGAGTATTATGCAATTTAAACCTTTTTTGTGTAGATGTAGTATTGATAAATAGGGATCGTTCTTAACTGAAGAAATTAGGGAACATTAATAATATGTTAGTTAAAAAGAATAATGAATAATCAAGGAATAATGAATTAAATAATTAAATAATAAAGAATTAAAGAATAAATAAATTAATGAATTAAAGAATAAAAGAATAAAAGAATAAAGAATTAAAAAATAAAAGAATAAAAGAATAAAAGAATAAAAGAATAAAGAATTAAATGGGGCGGTTTGAAAGATTCTAATCATAGAATAAAGAAAACAAGTAAAAATAATTAAGAACTTAATTCTACTTCTACTTTAACTTTTGTGCAAGTGAATTTTTTTCAAACACATATTTTTACCAACACTCTAACACCATGCTCATATTGAACCAATCACGAAATCCTACCTTAATCATCTCAAATACATGCATATATTTTTCAATATTATAAATGCACCGAACAGCGGTCATAAACACTTATAATACGATTCACCTTATGTTATTGATTTCAATGTGCGTCAAACATTTAAATCTCTTCAACCCTATTCTAAGTGCACCGAACATCGGTCATAAACACTTAACGTTAAATTGAAGATTAAGCGCTAAAACATATGAAGTAAATGAAATTCAAAAAGTAAAACACATGGAGATTGTATTCACATTTACAAATTTTAGAAAGAAAATATCAACACATATATTGAAATATAAGAACACCGAAACAATAATAAGAATTTAAGTAAAGGGAATAAAGTTACACTTTCGGAACCTAAGAATAGCTTGTGATTCAGAAAGTGGATGGAAACAATGGAATGTTATTCATAAGGAACACCGAACAGCGGCTGGAACCTTATGAAGATGGAGGATAAAATATAAGAATTATGACTTAAATTCTAGAATTATTTTGGAATTACCAGGCCTAGGTATTTCTTAAGGAAAGCATAAAAATGTGTTTAAGAGATCTCAAAGAAAAATCACAAGAACAAAGTAAAGAAGAAATAAAATTAAGAAATAACATAAATTAAGAATAATAATTAAAAGGAAACTAATTAATAAGAAAATCTACAAGAAGTTAAAATGGTCCCCAAAAATAAAGAACAAAAAGAAAGAAGATGAACTAAAAGAAGAGAAAAACTAGAGAAAAAATTTTAGAACCTAAACTAAAAAGAGATATAAAATGGGAAAAAAATGGGGACCCTTAAACAAGTGAAATGGTCTCCCTATTTATAGAGGGAGCCATAAATATTTAAAATAAAAATAGAAAATAAAATAAAATAAATGAAATAATGAACATTGATGGAAAATGATGATTTTAGGGATGGTTTGGTGCTGGAAATTCAGAAAAACGACTGAAAAACTGTTACAAATGAAGCAGTTGAAGGTTTGGTGAGCTGCTGCTGAAAATCAAACTGTGAATTCGGTGGACTGTAGTTGACAGGAAGCAGGTGGGTTGGTGAGGAGCAGCTGAAAAGGAGATACTGCATTCAGCGCACACGTGATGATATAGGATGGCTGGTTCGGCATGCGTTCATCGAAGATGGAGAGCATAGTTTGGTACACGCGCGCCGAACGGGAGGAAGACAGCTCGGCAGGCACGCTCCGACCGTCTTGGCAGGGCTAGCGAAAGATTTGGGCCGGTTTCTTGGGCCTGGGCGCTTGGGCTGTTTCTTGCGATGGGCTGGGCTGGATTCTGTGGGCTTGCAACAATTAAATTGGGATGGGCGGATTGTTTTTATTAAATTGGGCCTGCAAATAAAAAAGATAAAGTAATTAATTCATATAATTCAACTGAATTTTGTCCATAATTTCTTTGTTATAATTCCGATTGGGACGATTATTTCGCCAAAACGCTCCAAATTACAAGCTTTATTTATTTAAACAAAAATATCACAAAATAAATTATTTTATCTAATTATTTATTATTTTAATATTAAAAGTCAAGTATAAAGGGTATAAAATAATATAAAATTATGCTTATTTGAGGACCTATCAAGACTTAGCCCAAATCACAACAGGTGGGTCTCAGCCCAAAACCGATACATGTGGGTCTCAGCCCAAAATCCAACACAAGTGGGACTCAGCCCAAAACCAATCCTCAGCATCCCTGATGACTGACATCCAAGATGTCGCAATCCATACCACTGTCACGGTTCCAAACTAGGCGATCTACCCGGGGTCTCAAATCCCAAGTCTCCCCAAGGTCCACACAGGTTAATGATCCACAGATCAATGACCCTCCCTGGGGTAAGGTTTTAACCTCTAGCAATCCTTGCTCCTGAGTCACTATATGGACCGGTCGCTCTGTGCAGTGACCCTTCGCAGGCAAATACCCCGTGACTACTCCAGCATACTACGAGACGTCTGGAGGAGACAACCCACCACTCCAGGATACTACGAGACGTATAGAGGGCATCTGTTCACGAGGATGGTATACGGAAAACCATTTTCATTACTCATTTCAAAATCGTTCAAAGGGCCACGCCCGGATTTTCCATAAACCATCGTAAATCCAAATCCATTTGCGTCCTTGACCCGAAATCATGTTTAAAAACCATAACTGGGCCTCATGCCCGATATCATAACCAAATGGGCCTCAAGCCCGAATTTGTAAACCAACGGGGCCCCCGGTCCGATCGTATAACACAAATGGGCCTCCAGCCCGATTTCTCATCAATTCAAATGGACTCCAAGTCCGATAGTTTCCAATCAAATGAGTCTCATGCCTGAATTCATGTTTTCAAATCCAAAACCATTCCACAAAACTACCATAGAAAACACACCACGTAGATGTACCGTATAAAATCGAAAACTTCGAAATACGTACAAATACGTACATACTAGACATCATAATCAAATGCACGCATGGCATCACAAAACATGTATTAAAATAAGTATAAAACATTTATGCATGCATCAATTTAGAAAGAAAGGTCCACTCACAGACCATCCAAGGTCGCGCCTCAATACGCGTGTCATACACCTCTCCCGGACCAGTCACCATCACCAGAGCTCCCGAACCTGTCCAAATCGTAATAGAGAGTTAATAACTACCTCATTGACCCCTCATAAAAGCCCCCTAATTTTTCAGGATTTTTAGTTATTTTTAAACGCGATCCTAAACTTTCGGACACCCCGAACTATATCGAGACGATGTCCGATCGACTCGAAACCAGTCCCAAAATGTTCGTTACATCGAATAGATGAAATTACATGTTGAAACCTTCCCCAGAAAGTGGGCCATACACCCACACTCGGCGGCAGAAGCCCCTGCGCGTGGGAGTCACGCCCCACTGCACAGTGTCGTCTTCCTCGCAATTCGGCTGGTTCAGACCGGTCCACTGGTCAGCCAGTCTAGTTGAACCGGCGTGACCGGTCCAGGCCATTTTCTCCCTAATTTTTGGTCCATTTCAATCCAATCCAATCCTAAACTTCTTATCTCAATCTTAGAAACCTATTTGTATAAAAAGAACTAAGAAAAGCTACTTAAACCCCCCGGTTCGAAACCCTTCTCACGGCCCAAAATTCCAGCCGTTCCCCTGGTTTGTTCTTCCACCCAACACCGTCCAAAATCATTCAAACACCCTCGTAAATACCCCATAAACAGCCCCTAATCGACAAACACAGCCCCAAACATCCCAAAACTCGAAATCAAAATTTGAATAACAAACGGGTTTCTCGGGTAACCTGGGCTTTGGGCTATCACCGCAGTCCACAGCAGCCGGCCATCCTATCCCTTGCCTCATAGTCCTTCTCTCAGTCTGTCTCATACTCAAGCAATAGATGAAGATAGGTAGGGGTGATATGGGGTGGTGTTTGTGTGAGATCGGGTTTGGTGGGAATGGAACAGACAAAGGGGAAGAAATGCATGTATGTGTGAAGCTAGGCAATGGAAGAGTGACACTTTTCACTCATCCATTGGGCCAATTCAAAATATCTGGGGCCCACTCAGGACAAAAGTCCCCTTTTGCCTCTTAGAAAGTGTCGTCGTAAATAGTTTCTTGGAACTTCCGTGAACTGTAACTTCTCCGTCAAACGTCCGATTTCGACATGCCGCCTGTCTACGGATTCATGACGTCCCGATCGACGTCACAGTCATCGGCCCTCGACCGTCGGACCTCTCGGGTCAAAAGTCAACTTTTGCCCTCGTTTAGGGGCAAAATCGTAATTTCGCCCTGAACGTCCGTTAATCATCGGCTAATCCTCGATTAGCCTCACTAATCGGTAATATTATTCTTAATTAATCCTAAAAATTTGGGACGGGTCGTCACAGATAATGAATAATAAATTAATACTAGGCCCTATCAATGATTAATTGTTTGCCATACACACACCAATACACCACTTACCTGCCTACCCCACCTCCCTCTCATGTTTTTCATCTCCCTCATCTCATCTCTGTACTTATGTTTGTCTCTTTGCCGAAACTCGATAAATGGAACAAGAAATTGAGTCTCTCTCTATTCTCTTCCTTTCTCCTTCCTCATCTCTCCTCTCATTTTCCCTCATCTCTCTTCGCTGGTTCTCTGGTTCAAACCACGATCGAAGAGGCCATGACAGAACTTAGAAGATGAGAATGAAGCCGCTAAGGATTTCATTCTCTTGTTCTCGATTCAAGCCTCGAAGGGTGAGTATAGTGTTTATCACAACTTGGTTCTACGAATTGGGGTTGTTGAACTAAATATTTGGATTAAAATTGAGAGAGGACTTAGTTAGATGGTGTGATTGGGTGGGTTTTCTGAATCTGTTCAATTGTAATTGTTTGGGTTTATTTTTTGTATTTTTGCACTCCTGAATCTGACTTGGGACCAATCTGTGATATTTCATTTGGATGAGTTTAGGTAAAATTGTAACAAATTAATGTACAATGACTCTTGGATTTTTTTTTTTCTCAGTTTCCTAAAACGCCCAGTCGCCGCCCAGCTCGCCCATGACCACCCAGGCGTCGCCGAGTCCGTTTAGGCACCGCGGAATCCCTCTACCGCGTATAACGGCCGCATAGGTGCTCGCGGCAGCACACCACCACCTAGCGCCTAGGCCGCCAATTTGAACATTGGTATAGACAATAGTTTTATAAATTATGTTCCCTATATTATGTTGTTTAAAGCTCAATTCGGTGTAGTGGATAATCACTTCATAAATAATATATATATATATATATATATATTTATTATGTTGTTTAAAGCTCAATTCGGTGTAGTGGATAATCACTTCATAAATAATATATATATATATATATATATCAAGTGAGTAGCTAGGAACATGTGGCTTGCTGCATGCCTAGAGCCCCATGCATGTGCCGCTGATCGACTGCTACCTCTCACCGACATAGACACTGGCAAGCGTGGATAATGCTACTTCCTCCACCAACAACAACTAGGCAGTACGCGCACCCTGCAGTCTGCACCCCCTTGCTATTTCAATAGAAACCCTACCAATATATATATATATATAGATATATATATGCTAATAAGCTTTCATATTAAAAATAATCACTTCGATTGGACTTATTCATTATATTTAGTACATTTTTATCTTTTAATTTTTTTATTTTTTTCGTTAAATTTATCTCTATAAAAATTCGTATAAATTAGTAATTATTTGATTTTCTAATAATATAATAATTAAAACATGGACCAACATAGTTCGTTTGTATCTATTATAGTCGAATAGATTATATATGTATGTATATAGATAATTTTTTATAGATATAATATTTAAATGATGAAGTATAAAATGAACGGACCAGACCTAATCGAGCTCCTTTCTTTACTAACTATATATGTATGTATAAGTAGGACCCTATTGCCTTAATTGTGTGCCTCTATATGGCCGGCAAATTAAATCCTTCCAACCGTTTTTTTCCCCTTACCAGTTACCCCTAACCACCTGTACTCAATTTGGCTATGCCTCCCGACCCACCAAGTGTCCCCTGTAGGACCACTTCTTAAAATACAATACATATTAATTTTTTAACTTTAAAACTTTGTCGTAATTATTATAATTTAGTGATTTTAACTGCTTAATAAGAAATTCTGAATTTAAATATTGAGTTCCATTACGAAAATCGAAACTCAATTTATATAATTCTTTTTTTCAATATTTTTTTATTAAAACGTGACATGATTAATTTTTAAAGTCGTTGAAGATTCAGTTTTTTTTTCTTATAGCTTATTATATAAAAAATGAATCATTCTGAAAGAGATCATATCTCATATCTCTATCATTAGGTTGATTACAGTTTGGAGTCTATTTTGAAGAATATACGACATGCACGACTCTATCCACTCTAATATATATACTAATATACGATTCAATTAAATCTTTCTTTTATCACGTAGATTTTTAATAATACTTCTTATTTTATTTTTTTTTTGACAAATTGTTCATCAACTTAGCAATATATGTCACGTCATGTACGTACATTCAAATTGTTCACGCGTCGTTAATCTTATACTTCATTTTCAATCCCTCTCAAATCTCAACTCATGAAAAGTGAACTTTTTACTTTTCACCTTTTACCTGTGAAGTTGTTATTTGTGCAACCTTTCAAGAGTTTGAACACTCATTTAACAATTTACCAAATAGGATTCCAGCATTAAGAGGGACTAGCTTGAATTGAATGAAACTCAAATGCATGCAGTCTTGTTTGATTGTGAGAAGTAGCCTACAAAAACATACATGATCAGACACCATGCTCAAGCATCACGATGTCATTAACAATCGAAAGAAAAACAAAAGAACAAACGAAAAATATATATGTCACATACGTACATGCAAATTGTTCACCCGTCACTAATCTTAGACTTCATTTTCAATCTCTCTCAAATATCAACTCATGAAAAGTGAACTTTTTACCTTTCACCTTTTACCCGTGAAGATGTTACTTATGCAACCTTTCAAGAGTTCGAACACTCATTTAACAATTTACCAAACAAGATTCCAGCATTAAGAGGGACTAGCTTGAGTTGAATGAAACTAAAATGCATGGAGTCTTGTTTGATTGTGAGAAGTAGTCTACAAAAAGATACATGATCAGACACCATGCTTAAGCATCATGATGTCAGTAACAATTGAAAGAAAAACAAAAGAACAAACGAAAAATGCAAACCAAGGATTCTAAATCATTCTATTTCGGAAAAAAATAAATAAATGATTCTATAATCTAAATCAATTAAAAGAATGATGTATGTAACTAGAGATAAACTCGTCCCAATCCCAATCCCCCTGGATTATCATGAGATGTGCATACTCCCATCTGATACTGCGTGTCATACCAGGGATAAACTCGTAGACCGCTTGGGGTCCATCAGAGTATGCCAAGATCAGAGGTGGCTTGTGATGTCTCGAACTCTGCTACAGCCCGCATCCGCGATCAACCTAAAGGGTATTAAAAACCATAAAAGCTGTGAGTGGACAAAACAACAGTTTATAGAACTCATTTATATCGAAAAGATATTTATACCCTTCACGTAAAAGTATGCATGCATCATAAGATAGTTATTTCAAATACTTTCTCGGAAGCAAGACGTATTGCTTCCCAAATCAAAACACAGTGAAAGATGCTTCTCAATCGAAGCCAGTACCTAAGTAGGGTCTCAGCCCAAAACCAGATAACACAAACAGAACATCAACCCAAACCATAGAACATGTGGGAACACATCCCATGGGAACTCATCCCAATGACAGTCACGATTCTAATCCTAGCACATGTGCAAATAGCTCACGACCGCTCATAATCCCAACATGTCGCTGTGAACACATCATTCGCCGCGACCGTCTCTAGATCATCGCGAACACATCGCCGATCGATCTTAAAGGATACCATCAGCACTCCTAAGTAAAGCCTCCCTCGGTCATTACTCCCCATGGCTGCTCGACAACAGGCAGTGCATCGTGACCTCTACGGAAGGAACACATCCGCAGTCCAGAGGCGAGCGTCATATCATCCGGGACTCGCCCGAATACCATCATCAATAGGGCCTCAAGCACGGAATATCACCAAATGGGTCACAGCCCGAAAGTCCAACGTCCAACGACACTTCATATTCCAGGATTCCTCAAATCCTATAAAATCCACAACTAGGTATCATGCCCGAAATATCTTTCATAAAACTCATAACTAGGTCACCGCCCGACTTATCTCATGTTTGACTATACTCTAAGTCAAATCTCAAATCAACTGGGTCACACGCTCGAAAGATATTTTCCAAAGCTAAAAACCAGTTCTCATTTCCAAAACACTTTCAAATCATCGTTCAACTGGGACTCATGCCCGAACCTCAATTTCACGCATCTCTGTGAACTCCTCCAAACCGTAAATCAGTTCCTCGGCTCCACGCCTTTCCATGAAACCTTCAGAATCACATAAAATACAAGCATGTAGTACACTCGGCCGAAGCCCAAACATAATATAAAATAGAAATTTTGAATTACGTGTAATAACGCATTTTTCTCCGAAAATGCCAAACCATTCATATGTAAATCACATGCACTCATGGCATCTCAAAACATGTTCATAAAACACATATAAAACATTTATGAATGCATCATATTAATAAAACAATGTTCACTCACAGACCGTCAATGTTGCGCCTCGATATGCGTGCCATAAGCCTCTCCAGGTCATCCAGACCTATCCAAAATAAACTCAAAGGTTACTACCAACCTAGACAAGTCAACATGTCCCGGACACACTTTCCTAGACTTTAAATCTCAACTTGACCAACCTAACGATCTCCAATCGACTCGAAACCACCACTATTGGAATCGTATCGTTGAAACCTTTAAAATGGTCCTAGTCTCACCTCGAAATGCATGCCCACGTGCAGGTAAAAATGGTTGGTCAATGTTGACCAAAAACACAACGCTGACATCAGCAGTGACGTCATCAATGACATCTGACACTAATACGTGTCAATCTGACATGTCAAAAATCCAATTTTGAACTCAAATGGGTTATCGAGTTGCTTACCTCCGCCGTGCTCAGCCGTTTAGTCTCTCTTTCTAACTCCTTCCTTCACTCTCGGTCTATCAAAACCCAGAGTACAAAGGAACATGGTGGGGTAGTGTTTTGGGTTGCACGGGTTTGAGGGGTTTCAGGTTAGTTCGAATGAAACAGATAAAGGGGTGGGTGCATGTATGTGGGGTGATAGGCAATGGATGAGTGACACTTGTCACTCATCCATTGGGCCTAGAAAAATATCTGGGGCCCACACATAAGACAAAAATCCACTTCGTCTTGTAAAACGTGTCGTCGTAAATATTTCCCTAAATCTTTCGTGACCTGTAACTTTCTCGTAAAATATTCAATTTTGACGTGCCGCTTGTCTACAGACTCGTATCGACTTGATGTACGTAACAGTCATCGGTCCTCGTGCATTGGACCTCTCGGATCAAAACTTAACTTTTTGCCCTCGTCTGAGGATAAAATAGTAAGTTCGCCTTGAACGTCCGACAATCCTCGACCAATCCCCGATTAGCCTTGCTAATCCTCAATTTAATCTTAATTAATCCCAAAATTTTTGGGCGGGTCGTTACAATCTTCCCTCCCTAAAGGATTTCATCCTCGAAATTCAAACAGACCCAAATTCCACAACCAAACGGTGGAAATCCAATCCTGCCTCCAACTCGAGCACTCTCGTGAACATGTACACGTCCGACACAAACCACCGTACACGTCGTAAGTCTCACTCGAGACGCCGACACTCGTCGATCTCACATGTCACTCACTCTTACAGGTCATTTATACTAAGCTAACATCAAATCGACTTTTCAGCCTGATGGTTCTTCTCTTCTGACAATCGAAGCTAACATTCTGCTCAACATCCGATCAGACGATCGTCCTCCCGATCCTACCATCACAATGGCACGAATTTCACCTCGCAGGTCATACTCAAATCTATAACATTTATCGGTCTTGGTGCTTATAGCAGTCAACTCTCTTGTTTTCCCATACTCATGTTGACTCTCATTGTCCATAGAGAAATAACTTTCTTCTAAAAGTCTCTAAGTCCATGACAACTATCGTGACTAGCCAGAAGCTCCCGGCTCCACTGCGCTTTCATCGCGCAAATCTGATCTCGACTCGCACTCGAGTCTCAAACTATCATCTCACGTATCATGTCGATAACAATCGACATCTTACCCATCCTGGGTGTACCTGGACTCCATCGAATACTTGCTAGCATAGGTAATCACATATAACATCACTATGGTTCCTCTGGCCCACATGGCCCTGAGCTCTCAGCTCACATAATCACTGAACCCTCTCAATCCACTCTGCTCTAGCACACATTATTCGATATCCAGTCAACATATCATTATGTCGGAACACATCCGATCATAATCCTCGTCGAACTGTCACCATCGGATCCAATCCGATTACTATCTCATTTTCATCTAGGACTTTATCCACTAAACAAAATATCCATCCTCTCTGGTGACTCTTAACCCAAACATACCGGTTACTGTGGTCAATCGCCTCGTCCAACATGCACTACTCACAAGTGCACTCACATCATATCAGACATCAAGGCACTACCCGACCTGCTCAAGGACTGCACTTCAGCAATGTCCAACCACTTACTACCGTCCACGCTCAAAACACTACTCGGACTTCAACCGTCCGCCACTAGGCTAACATCAATCCAACATAATCTCTATCCTCATATCCAACTCGAGGTATCATCTATTCATCTCTTCCTGATTGATATTCACGTATCGTCCTCGTCTCATACTTATTCACATATCCAAGACCATACTCACTCACGTATCTAATCCATATCATACACTCCACTCGGTGCCCCTTCTGGGTCTCCTGGTCACCAGATAATCACTAGCACTCCAATATGAATGGATGAATTCAAAATCAACATTCATCCCCATATCCAAGAAAAAGGCTGGATGGTAATTTTGTCTTACCTCGGGGTTGTTACGATACGATTCTCTTATGTTCCTAGCTTAGCATAATAAGCAATACGATTCTCCCTGATAACGACCAGACCTCGGTTTACTCGACTCACGGTCGCCACAATCATCTCAATCACCTCGATCATCTTGATCGTCACCACACGGATCGATCCTCGTTAGGTCACTACTAGCCCTCTCAATCAATATAACATGACCTATAATACCAACATGGGCCCACTACCTCGGATACTCACTCGTTACTTCCAGTGACGCTAAACACCATCTACTCTTCAAGTCATTCAAATTTGACTCACAACCTAGGTGTTCCATTCTTACACCCTCTTTGAACCCTTTAACTGTCTTCTCACTCCTCGTCATTCCACATAGGGAAGAATCACGGGTGATCCAAGACAATGACATCAAAATTCACCTATGTTATCCTGCAGAATCAATGACAGGACCCGCCCCGATCCCCCTGGGGCCACCCGGGACGTGCCCTGCTCCCGTCTGACACCCGACATTAAAATATCATAATTACCCTTATTGAAAGTAAAATGCATAAAGAAAATCCATAGTTAAGTCATACATAGCACGCCACACAAATACTCGAATACAAATAGTTCAGACAAGGGATAGTTCCCGAATACAGTTTATTGAGCACGACTCTAGACACACTACGTGCCAACCTACCCAGCAGTAGGGTTCAGGTGCGCAACGTAAACCTATGCCACTTCCTCGGGATCCTCCTCCTCTTCCTCGGGATCCTCCTCCTTAATAGCACTACCTGGAGGGGTAGTAAAACAATAAGGGTGAATGGGCCGAAACTCAAGGTTTACAAAATAGTTTACCATTTCGAAAACATATAGCTTTTCCCCTTCGTTTTCCGAAAAGACATGCATTAGTATCATAAACCACAAAATCATATAATCATAAGCAGAATAATATCAATGACATGACCCATCCCAATCCCCCCGGGATTACCACAGGATGTGACGTGCTCCCGTCTGACACGAAGTGTCAGACAAGGGATAACCCAACGCCACTGCCCCTACGGGCATCTAGAGTGCGCCAGGATCGATGGAGGAGGCATGCAATGACCCAGTCCCCTGCTGTAGTCGCATCCGAGATCAACCTGAAGGGCATCAAAAACCAAAAGCTGTGAGTGGACGAAAATAAACAAGTTCATTAAAAACATTTTACAAGACATTTACGCCCCTCAGTAAAAACGTATGCATGCATCAAAAACCGGTAATCAAACATTTATTAGAAATAACTATTAGGGCCATAGCCCGAAAATCATCAGTCGAATCCGGAAACCCATCATAACTCCAGTTCATCAAGTCTCATAAACCGGGCCACTGCCCCAACACATTTCAAATGATCAGAAATCAACAATACATCATAACAAATCTTAAACACGGGAACTCAATCCCAAGACTCACCAAATCCGGTTCATCCGGGTCACTGCCCAAAACCAGTGAAAAACTGTAATCACACACGTTTGCTGGATTAAGTGCGCCCGAGTCTTTAAACTCAAAACCATGCGCATAAACAGGCCTTCCCGGGATATCAACGAGTCTTTAAACCCAAGACATAGTCAATAGGCCTCGGGGGTATCACAGTAACTGAGTCTTTAAACTCACGAGTCTTTAAACTCAATCCGGGTCTTTAAACCCAATTTTTCGGGCCCGCCCCCTTCATCAGTTAACCGAGTCTTTAAACTCAAAATGTGCTCCAGCAATGGCACCCGGATCTTTAAACCCGAACTATTTTATAAGACACAATCAATCAGGATCCCTCACGATCTGCTTTCCGAAAAGCATCCCGAAATCACATATATAAAACAACTGGGCCCCTGGCCCGAATCCACTTATATAAATTAACTGGGCCCCTGGCCCGATTTCTTAAATCAACTGGGCCCTTGGCCCGAATTTACTTTGTCAAGCCCGTAACTGTTTCATAAAATCATAACCGAACCACAATCATGGAAATCAGCGCAAATCCGAAAAATCTCGATTTACGCGTAAATCCGTAAATCGCCTCGAAATGCGTGAAATCACATAAATTCACCGATATCCAAATCAAAGCATATAAAAGCAGTTACAACAATCATGAAACAGTTATGCATGCATAGGATTTATCAAAAAAATGTCCACTCACAGACCGTTTAACCGATCTACTCGATACGCGTGCCACCGGACTTCCCGGGCCTAGTCACTAACACCGGGACTCCCGAACCTGTTCATATCACAATAGTGGGTTACTAACCTCCCCAATAACATCCTATTCAAGTCCCGTAATTTTCCCGAATTTTAAGTATTTTTAAACCCGATTTAAAACCTTCGGACATCCCGAACAACATCCGAACGGGATCCGAATGATACGGAACCAACGCTAAAATTTTCATTATAATGTATAGGATAAAATTCGTGTTGACCGTACCTCGGAATTCATGCCCACGCGCCGTCACGCGCTGCCGTGAGTGGCTGCGCGTGAAAGCCACGCGCCTGCTACAGTGACTGCTACAGTCACCGTCCTCGCCCGTTTCTCTGTAATTCGGGTCTGATACCCGCGATTCCAACCCGATTAGATAGCCATCAATTCGACCTAGATTCCTTCCGTCTTTGATTCTAAAACATTCTTCAACTATCTAATCAAAGTTCCATGTCCCTGATTCACCAAGAAAGCCCAAAATTAGACCCACGACCCGTGATCACCCAAACGGGTCGATCACCCAAACTCTGTGCTTTCTCAATCAAACTCAAATTAGCTTCACAGTAAGGATTCTAGGCCTAGAAGGAACTGAAACGCACGATCAATCGGACACAACATTACCTGGAAGTGATCGTCCACAGCTCTGCAATTTTCCAGAATCTGGAACCTCTGTTCCAGACCAACCCGCGTCAGTCTTCCTTCGAAGTTGATGGGGTTCGGTTCCAACTCCTCCCAGAAGCCTCAAGCCGTCCATGGTTTGGTCCAATTCCTCTCAGAAATTAAACTGAGTATTTTCCCTCCATTTTCCATTTTTCCTCCGAACTCGGTTCCCTCTCAACAGTGCTCTGCTCTCACTTCGAACTCGACCCAGAATGATTCTAACACTCACCAGCCACCCAACTAACCGTTCAAAATGGACGACAACCCATGGGAGACATCTTCGGCCCCACTGGAAAATGCTTCCCGTAAACAACCCAAAACCATATTTAATCTCATCCGTGCTCTGTCCGTGCTTCCCACATACTGACCACAGTCCATTAACAATTAATTAGCACATTGAACCATACCCCACTCCAATTTCAAGCTTAAAAAATGCACCCGTGCACTGGTCGTGTTTCCCCATTCACGGTGCTACAGTGCCCGTGCAAGCAGCCCCCGTGAAATTACCATTCTGCCCTTGTGCAGAAAATTACCAAAATGCCCCTCACGCATCCAGACCCGTAACTCGGTCATACGAACTCCGATTGATGCGTGCCGCCTGTCTACGAACTCAGGGCATCGAGACCTTCCTAACGGTCCTCGGTCCTCGGTCATCGGACCACCCGATCAAAAAGTCAACATTTCCCCTTATTTCGACCAAATTACTAAAGTGCCCTTGAACTTCCGAACGTCATAACTTTCACCACGAACATCGGAATCGAACGTGCCACCTGTCTATGAACTAGTGACGTCCCAAACTACGTCACGGGCATTGGTCAAAGTCCATTTGACCGTCCGAATAAAAAGTCAACGTTTTGCCCACGACCAGGGGCAAAACGGTCATTTTGCACCGTTCGTCCGAGTTCGCCCAACTAATCACCGATCAATCCTGCTAATCATGATTAGTCCGTAATCTAATCCCGAATTCCGGGACGGGTCGTTATAATCAACATAATATAATCTTAGTCACTGCACTATACATCCCAACCCTGACATCCCAGATGCCCGACGTCCCAGACGCCCGATAAGGTCATAGTCCCAAGGCTACGCGTGCCTCCCGGGGTCTCAATCCCGAGTCCAAATCCCGAACCCAGTCCGAGCATGGCATTCAAGATAACTTAAGGAACACAAAATCTCCCACCTCGAATTCCAAGTCTCGAATTCGTCGATCAGCATAGCTCTTTTGGCGATCTTGCGCTGCCTTCAATCTTTCCTTGATGATTCGAACTGTTTCCTGGGTCATGTCCATCAAATCCGGACCTAATGCTGCTCGCTCCCCTACCTCCATCCAGCAGATAGGTGTCCTGCACTGTCGGCGATACAGTGCCTCGTAGGGCGCCATCTCGATACTTGCCTGATAACTGTTGTTGTATGCGAACTCCATCAAAGGCAAATGAGTATCCCACGAATCCTGAAACTGCAGTACACAAGACCTCATCTTGTCCTCCAGTGTCTGGATAGTCCTCTCTGACTACCCATCGGTCTGTGGGTGGAACGCTGTTCTAAATTGTAAATTTGTACCCAAGGCGTTCTGCAAACTTCGCCAGAACCTAGATGTAAAATGTGAATCTCGATCAGACACTATCGACTCCGGCGTACCATGAAGTCAGATGATCTCCTTCACAAACAGCTGAGCCAGTCGATTTGGCTTAAATGTCTCCTGTACCGGTAAGAAATGAGCTGACTTGGTCAATCGGTCGACAATCACCCAAACTCCATCGCATCCTCTCTGAGTCCTTGGCAACTTGAAGAAAAAATCCATGGTAATGTGATCCCACTTCCACTCGGGAATCGGAAGTGGTTGCATAGCTCCATACGGTCTCTGCCGCTCTACCTTGACCTGCTGACAGGTCAAACATCTGCTCACAAATTCTGCAATATCCTTTTTCATCCCTGCCCACCAATAGTGGTTCCGGAGGGTACGGTACATCTTTGTACCTCCCGGATGCGTGGCATAAGCCGAACTGTGGGCTTCCTCAAGAATTTCTGCCCGTAACTCTGCCACTGCAGGAACACACAAACGGCCCAATTTCACCAGAGCTCCATCTCGTCGGATAGTAAAGTCCTGTCTCTCATCCGCGTCGACCTCGATCCTGTAGATACAAAGTGTCGGATTATCCAATTGTGCTTCGATAATCCGATCGACTAGCACAGGTCGTACATGAAAACTGGCCAACAAAGCTCCCTGCTCATCCATCCCCAGCATAACTCCAGCTCTTCGGAGTTCCACTAGCAAAGGAAGGTACACCAGCCTCAAGTGTGCAATCGATCCTGCTGACTTCCTGCTGAGTGCGTCTGCCACAACGTTTGCCTTTCCTGGATGATATTCAATCGTAGAATCATAGTCCTTGATTAGTTCCAACCACCGTCGCTGCCTTATGTTCAGCTCCTTCTGAGTTAACAAATGCTTTAAACTCTGATGATCGGTGAAGATCCTGCAAGTCACCCCGTACAGATAATGTCTCCAGATCTTTAAAGCATGAACCACTGCTGCCAATTCCAGATCATGCGTAGGGTAGTTCAGTTCATGTGTCTTTAGCTGTCTTGATGCATAAGCGATAACTCTGCCATTCTGCATCAGCACGCAACTCAAACCTTGCAATGATGCGTCACTGTAGACTTCGAACTCTCCACTGTTATCCGGCAAGGCAAGAACAGGTGCGGTAGTTAACCGACGTTTTAATTCCTGATAACTCTGCTCACACCGTTCATCCCAAACAAACTTTACTCCCTTCCTGGTTAAACGAGTCAACGGTGCAGCGATACTAGAGAAGCCCTCAACAAATCTCCGGTAGTATCCTGCCAAACCAACTAAACTCCGTACCTCTGTCATGGTTGTCGGTCTAGCCCAATTTGTCACCGATTCGATCTTCTGGGGATCGACACTAACCCCGTCTGCTGACACCACATGTCCCAGAAAACCAATGCTGGTTAGCCAAAACTGACACTTACTCAGCTTCGCGTATAACTGGTTCTGCCTCAGCTTCCCTAACACCGATCGTAAGTGTTTCTCATGAGCCTGAGCGCCCCTCGAGTACACTATGATGTCATCAATGAACACGATCACGAACTTATCCAAATAAGATCGGAAGACCCTATTCATCAGATCCATGAATGTTGCTGGAGCATTCGTCAAGCCGAAAGGCATCACAAGGAATTCATAATGCCCGTATCTGGTCCGAAACGCTGTCTTCGGGACATCCCCCTCAGCAATCTTCAACTGGTGATAACCAGATCGTAAATCAATCTTCTAGAAATACTGTGCTCCCCGCAGTTGATCAAAGAGATCGTCAATCCTGGGTAAGGGGTACTGGTTCCTTACCGTGACCTTGTTGAGCTGTCGATAATCTACACACAAACGGAGGCTCCCCTCCTTCTTCTTCACAAATAATACCGGTGCTCCCCACGGTGATGTACTCGGTCGGATGAATCCCAAATCCACCAACTCCTGCAATTGAGTTTTCAGCTCCCGTAAGTCCGCTGGTGCCATCCGATATGGTGCCTGTGATATAGGTCGTGTGCCGGGAAGTAGTTCAATCGTGAACTCATTCTCCCGATGTGGTGGTAAACCAGGCAAATCTTCCGGGAACACATCCGGAAATTCTCGCACCACAGGTATATCATCGGCACTCGAAGTATCATTCTGCGTTGTCACAGCATGCGCCAGATAACCCTGGCATCCCTTCTGTAGAAGCTTCGTAGCGGCAAGTGAAGAAATTACTTCAGGTAGCGAACCGTGGCGCTCTCCCTGAAAAGTAACCTCCAGTAAACCCGGACTCCGTAGAATCACTCGCCTACTACAACAGTCGATGAGCGAACCGTGCTCCGTCAACCAATCCATTCCCAAGATAACATCAAAGTCATGGATATCCATAAGGATTAGATCAGCTAGCAGATCAACATCCTCCACCCTTACTGGGCATCTCCGAATCACCTGATTCACTATGTACACAACGCCCATCGGTGTACCAACACCCATTTCACTATCCAAGGATGACACCTCGCGATCTAACATGCCCGCACAACTTTCCGAAATAAAAGAATGAGTAGCCCCAGCATCCATTAACACCCGTACAACAAGATTTAAGATATGAAGAGTACCTGTAACCACGCTTGGGGCTGACCTGCCTGCTGCTGAGTCACTGAAAAAACACGGGCCCTGGGCCCCGCGGTCTGTCCGCGCCCACGCGCGCCACGCTCAGAACTCTGCCCTCGGCCTCCGGCAGAGTGGGAAGCCGAACTCTGTGCAACACTAACGCCTTTAGCTTCGTTGTTCCTTGACATTAAAGGGCAATCTCGGGCATAGAGGCCCGCTCCTCCACAAGCAAAGCAATTAACTGTCCTCGGTCCATCCCAAGACCCTCCTGATGCACCACTCCAAGCCTGATACTGTCCAGAACTGAATTTCAATCCGCCCCTCTGAGAGCTCCCATGTCGACCTGACCAGCCACGACCACGTAAAGATGAGGGTGCTCCTCGGTAATTTCCCCCCTTAGAGATCTTTGGGCCGGTTGGTCCAGGATGTGGACGATCCCGGCGCTGCCCCTCGCCTGATGATTGTCGCGCCTGGTGTGCCGCCAGACTGGCCTCGACACGAACTGCAGTGTCGACCATGTCCCTCAGAGTCACGTAACTAGTAGCCGTCACACTTGCCTGTAACTCTCCTCGGAGTCCCAACTCAAATCTTTGACATTTTTCCTCCTCAGTACTCACAAAAGCTGCGGCAAAACGGGAAAGCTTCCCGAAAATCTGCTCGTAATCTGCCACGGACATATCTCCCTGTTCCAGCCGCAGGAACTCTGCCTCTCGTGCCATGCGAAATGATCGCGGGTAATACTGATCTAGGAATCGGGCACGAAAGACCTCCCATGTGGTGGTGTGGACAGACCACCCTGACATCTCAAGACCATGCCACCATTGATAAGCCCCTCCTTCCAGTAAGAAGGCCGCCAGTGCCACCCGCTCGCCGGGTGGGCAGTGCATCACGATGAAGATTCTTTCCCATTTCGCAATCCACTTATGGGCATCCTCGGGGTTTGATCCCCCGTTGAAAGGTGTGGCTCCCAACCTTTGAGCCCGCTCAATGCTAGCACATTCCATCTCTCTTGCGATTTCCTCGTCTGTTCGTGTTTGAGGAATTCTCCTTGGAGGCATAACCCACTGTTAAGAGGCATAGATCAGATACTGACATCTTTTAGACTAAGTACTGACCACTAATCTAGCATGCTGACCACAACCTAGTGCTCTAATACCAAGTTGAAAGGACCCGCCCCGATCCCCCTGGGGCCACCCAGGACGTGCCCTGCTCCCGTCTGACACCCGGCATTAAAATATCATAATTACCCTTATTGAAAGTAAAATGCATAAAGAAAATCCATAGTTAAGTCATACATAGCACGCCACACAAATACTCGAATACAAATAGTGTCAGACAAGGGATAGTTCCCGAATACAGTTTATTGAGCACGACTCTAGACACACTATATGCCAACCTACCCAGCAGTAGGGTTCAGGTGCGCAACGTAAACCTATGCCTCTTCCTCGGGATCCTCCTCCTCTTCCTCGGGATCCTCTTCCTCAATAGCACTACCTGGAGGGGTAGTAAAACAACAAGGGTGAGTGGGTCGAAACTCAAGGTTTACAAAATAGTTTACCATTTCGAAAACATATAGCTTTTCCCTTCCGTTTTCTGAAAAGACATGCATTAGTATCATAAACCACAAAATCATATAATCATAAGCAGAATAATATCAACATAATATAATCTTAGTCACTGCACTATACATCCCAACCCTGACATCCCAGATGCCCGACGTCCCAGACGCCCGATAAGGTCACAGTCCCAAGGCTACGCGTGCCTCCCGGGGTCTCAATCCCGAGTCCAAATCCCGAACCCAGTCCGAGCATGGCATTCAAGATGCCTGACGTCCCAGACGTCCAACAGTAGCAATCCTGCTCCTGAGTCACTCTACGGTCCGGTCCCTCCGTAGAATGACTCCTCACAGGCAATGCGCCGTGACCACTCCGGAGTACCTACATCCGGAGGAGATAGAATCCTAGGGTAGATCTATACAGTGCAGTACCACAGATAATATCAAGATCCATTATACATATACATGACTCCAAACCATTCACAAACAACCAGACGGGTCTCATGCCCAAACATCGTAATACGTGCCATAATTCATACTCAAGATAAACAGATATTTTTACTTGAATCACATATAGATATAATAGAAAGTAAAACAGTTATGCATGCCGAAGTTTAGTGAAATCAAAGGCCCACTCACAGTACAATCCCGCTGCAATCCCGAGCGTAAAGCCCCGTCCAAGGGTTAAAGTACAATTCCTGTCATGCCCAAAACATACGTAAAGGTCACTTTAAGTCCCTACTAAACAACTAAGAAACCCTAGACTGAAACCGGCCCGGGAAAACCGTCCGAACACGCTTCCCAAGGCATCAAACCCTAATTTGACCAACCTAACGATCTCCGATCGACACGAAACCACCGCCATTGGATCCGTATCCTCGAAACCTTGAAAATGACACTGGTCCCACACAAAATACTGTTCAAACGCGCCCCCAGGCACCGGTCAACCCTCTGGTCAACGGTGCTACAGTGATGCTGACGTCAGCACTGATAGTGTCAGAGGACACGTGTCAACAGCCTATTGGTCCCTGGTCTGATAGTTTTCTAACACGATGACATCATCATGACGTCACTGCTGATGTCAGCATGATCACGTCATCGGCTATAGTACCGGGTCTGAGAACCGGGTCACCGCAGACCCACGGTTCGACCCGATCAGTTCTCATCAACCCGACCACCAAAATCGATGGGATTTATTCCTATGAACTTGTCTAATCATGTTCTATAGTTCTGTGTAATTAAAACGAGGTCCTAGGTTCAAGAAGCTACCTGAAAATCGACGGGAAACTGGCTGCCGGCTCTGGTTCGTCTTCTCCGGCGAGCCGTCGAGCTTCCAGCCGCGAACTTAGGTCTGAATTGGTCGTCTAGTCCCCTAGGATATGTCTCAAAAACAACCAAACATTTCCAATGTCAAAAACGAATGTTTCGAGACAGGGAAAGAAAATCGGTCTTCTCGGGTTTGCAGGCTTACCGCCGCCGTGTCGCCGCCGTGGGCTGCCCAGTCCATTCCTGAGTCGTCCAGCCGTCACAGTGGTCCTAGCCCTAGGTTTGTTCGAGCCCAGAAGTCATGGTTTGGACGGTTTGGACAGTTTGGGCTGATCGGGTTCTTCTCGGGTTTGGGAGTTTTCCGGCCGTGCAGGGTGGCCGTGGTGGTGGTGATGGTCGTCTGGAGGTAGCTGAGAGGTGGTCTGGTGTGTGGGTTGAGGCTGAGAGGTGGTGTAGTCGCTGGTGTTTTTGTGCAGAGAGTGAGAGTACACGGTTTTGAGAGAATGTAAATGTGAGAGTGTGAGTCTCTGATGATTTTAAAAACAGCATAGGCATTAGAAACCAACGGCTAGGATTGAGTCTGACTTAAGGATGAAAGGTGAGGATTAAGGAAATTAATAAATTAATTAATCAAAAGGCAGACAAAGATCCTGGTTCTAGGGAGTGTGGGGATGAGTGACACGTGTCACTCATCCAAGGGTCCAGATTGATTTTGAATAAAGTAATCAGATTTCTTTACTTTAATATTATTTTGGTTCGGTTCTCGGTTAGTTCGGTTAATCGTGTTTTACGTCCTTGACCATAACTTTTTCGTCGTAAGTCCGATTTCGGCGTGCCGCCTGTCTACGGATTCGTATCGACGAGACCTACGTAACGGTCATTGGCCCTCGTTCGTTGGACTTCCCGGGTTAAAAGTCAACATTTGGCCCCTAATTGACCAAATTACCAAAATACCCCTCGACTTCCGAACGTCACAACTTCCTCTTCGAACGTCGGAATCGAACGTACCACCGCCTATGAACTCGTGACATCCTAAACTACGGCACGGTCACGGGTCACAGTCATGATTACTTCCCGAGGTAAAAGTCAACTTTTTCCCCCCTCAGGGGTAAAACGGTCATTTTATAATAAAATAATAATTACGAAAGTTCGGGTCGTTACAATCAAGCACCACCTGCTCCAAAGCAGAAAATGAGAAATCTCCTTCATAGACTTCGGAATACTCATCACGAATGCATAATCATGTACTCTTCTCATCATTACAAACACAACTTCTCTGGATTCCAAAGTTCCAACCATGTTGGAAGCATACTCTCATTATTGATCCTGTCTCAACAATCAGATTTCTTCTCAAACAAGCTTATATAAAACTCAGGAAGTATGGTCACCCGCAGTCAACCAAAACCAATTCCCAATGGAATCTCAAGGCCTCAACTCAGCTCTCCTCAGCTCGCACATCCCTGAGTGAGAACTCCCAGGAGAAGAAAATGTATTTATCAGCAGTTGGTTCCAGACTACTCTCCAAATGTGGTAACCACCACTCTCGCCAGCAACACATCAGGAAACACTAGCACAACCCAAACTCACACCAAGATCACTAAGCTAACTAGGGGCATCACACACGTGTCCCCCGTCCCTCACGACCGTTAAGTCGTATTCTCTCGGCCTCCAAGCCATTACCTATGTGGACATCAACCGCGTGTCCGTAACTATCAACCCTTAGTATCCAACTCACATGTTCCTTTATTCCATTTATGCATATCCAAAAACGATGTCATCCATCATTACCTGATTCTCACGCCTTTACAGGTTCAACTCCTGAGCACACCCTCGTATCTCAACTCTCGCATCATGTCGACGGTCCAACAAATGGAAAAAGCGAAGTTACCTCCTCCGACTAAGAGTATTCTCATGTAGTTATTGTAATGCTTAATCCTTTTCTCACAACTAAACACTTCCACTGATTCTCTATGGCTTTTTCTGTCACCAACCCCGTCGGAATACTAGTTCGCACGTCCCAATCATCTATCCTGGCCAAACCTCACTATACTCAACGTCCTCTAAGAGTCATCGTGGTCATTTGACTAACTCCACAGATAATCCAACCAGTTCACTAACCAATCTCATTCATTGGTTTTTTCCAAAGGTCAACCGACTCACGTCACTAAGACGTACCAGACTCGAACCTGTAGGTTACCTGTCACCGTCCATCAACACTCCATACAATCGCTCCAACTAGAGTAGTAACGAACCTGCCAATATCCAATCTGATAAGACTCATACAAGTCCATCGTTAGCAACGTCTACCACACCCGCGTGTAGACCAATCCCCGAAACACTCCGCTATCGAGAATCCATACCCATGTGGTCAACTCACCACAGATACCAATCGCTCAACGCCTAAAATCCACCAATCGGTCCACAAGTACCACACTCCTGGTAACTTGTCCAATCAATCTCAAACTAGGGTTATCACGAACCTGGCTGCTCACTGCAGCACATCCATCCTGACTGCTCCATCGCCCTCGAGTCTAAAAAGTCGCCATACTCCGATACTGGTATCCGACCAAGCAGTAACCACTATCCAAGGATCTCATCCACTCGTAACTGTATGGCTTCCAGCCATTGGGCCCATAAGAACTTGGCTCTAAATAGGGCCATACCATACCTACTCAACCTCGGCATGCCACAATCACTGTATGCCATACCGAACAACACAACATCTGTTCCGTGGCATCCTCTGCCAATCAAAATCCCTCTGGGATTCAACACACTGAAACATGGCATTTCATGCAAGATGGGATCAAACGTTCCTATCCCAAACAGCCTCAACTAGGGTCGTCCATGACCTCTACTGTTAGTAGTTTTTCACAATCCCCTATCATACATGACCGTTCAACGGTCCTGACTCTCAAAGTCGTCATACTGGGACCACTGGTCTACTAGGTCCCATCTACCAGTAACACTACGGCTCTAAGCCATTGGATACACACGAACCTCGATCCTGCTCAGGATCAAACCTCTCGAAAACACGGCATCCTATGCCAATCGAACCCTAAACCATCGCACTACATGCCAAAAATGACCTAACCTACTGTTTGATTCAACTGAATCATCATACTCTCACCCTAACTATCAGGTTGTTGACGGGATGTTACCACTGCAGAGACATCACATCTAGCGCCTGTGCGTCACTCTAAGAGAAACTCATGCTCTGATACCACCTTGACAGGACCCTTCCCAATCACCCTATATTATCGTGGGACGTCCCTGCTCCCATCTGACACCGCCTGTCAGACCAGGGATAAACTCGTCGACCGCTCGGAGTCCATCAGAGTACGCCAAGATCGGCGGTCGCTTGTGATGTCTCGAACTCTACTACAGCCTGCATCCGCAATCAACCAGAAGGGTATTAAAAACCATAAAAGCTGTGAATGGACAAAAAAATAGTTTATCAAACACATTTATATCGGAAAGACATTTATACCTTTCACGTAAAAGCATGCAGCAACATAAGATAGTTATTTCAAATACTTTATCAAAAGCAAGATGTATTGCTTCCCAAATCAAAACACAGTGAAAAATGCTTCCCCATCGAAGCCAGTACCTTAGTAGGGTCTCAGCCCAAAACCAGATAACACAAACAGAACCTCGGCCCAAACCATAAAATACGTGGGAACACATCCCATAGGAACTCATCCCAATGTCAGTCACAATTCTAATCCTAGCACATGTGCAAATAGCTCAAGGCGGCTCCATAATCCCAGCATGTCTTTGTGAACACATCACTCGCCGCGACCGTCTCTAGATCATCGCAAACACATCGCCAATCGATCTCAGAGGATACCATCAGCACTCCTAAGTCGAATCTCCCTCGGTCATTGCTTTCAGCGGCTGCTTGACAACAAGCAGTGCATCGTGACCTTTCTGGAAGGAACACATCTGCAGTCCCGAAACAATCGTCATATCATCCGGAACTCACCCGAATACCATCATCAATAGGGCGTCAAGCACGGAACATCACCAAATGGGTCACAGCCCAAAAGTCAAGTGTCCAACGACACTTCATATCCCAGGATTCCGCGAATCCTCTAAAATCCACAACTAGGTCCTATGCTCTAAATATCTTTCATAAACTCATAACTGGGTCACCGCCCGACTTATCTCACGTTTGACTATACTCTAAGTCAAACCTCAAATCAATTGGGACACACGCCCGAAAGATATTTTCCAAAGGTAAAAAACAGTTCTCATTTCCAAAACACTTTCAAATCATCGTTCAACTGGGACTCATGCTCGAACCTCGATTTCACGCATCTTCGTGAAATCCTCCTAATAGTAAATCAGTTCCTCGATTTCACGCCTCTCTATAACACCTTTGGAATCACATAAAACACAAGCACGTAGTACACTCGGCCGAAGAGCAAACATTATATAAAATAGAAATCTCGAACAACGTGCAATAACGTATTTTCCTCCCAAAATGGCAAACAATTCATACGTAAATCACATGCACTCATGGCATCTCAAAACATGTTCATAAACACATATAAAACATTTATGCATGCATCATATTAATAAAACAAAATCCACTCACAGACCGTCCATATTGCACCTCGATAGGCGTGCCATAAGCCTCTCCGAGCTAATCTGACAATTCCAGGTCATCCAAATCTATCCAAAACACACTCAAAAGTTACTACCAACCTAGACAAGTCCAAAAAAAGAACCCCCAACATTCCGGGAAAAGTCAATGTGTCCTGGACATGTTTTTCTAGGCTTTAAACCTCAATTTGACCAACCTAACAATCTCCGATCGACTGGAAACCACCACCAATGGATACGTATCGTCAAAACCTTTAAAATGGTTCTGGTTCCATCTAGAAATGGGTGCCCATGCGCCCCCATGAATGGGTCAAAGTTTCTGGTCAACGGTGACCAAAAAGTCAACGATGACGTCAGCAGTGACGTCATCACTAACATCTGACACTAACACGTGGCAGTCTGACATGTCAAACCTAACATGATGACATCATCATCACCCTGTCCTTTGTCTGGGTTGACCCGGTTCACTCTTTCTAGTTGCGCAGACCCGTAGACCCGACCCGACCCGACTTTTTCTCCATAGTTCCTTGTTCGATTTTGAGGCCATTGCTTCCTACGTGATCGTCCAGTCCTAAGCAATAAATCTATGGCTTCAAAACACATAAAAATGGCCTAGAATCTTACCTTTTATCCGATGAACAATCACCCAGTTTTCTAGCTTCCTATCTGGGGAACAAATGTCATCCAATCATTAGAACCCACCCAAAACGTACAAAACTCAAAAATCCAATTTTGAACTCAAATGGGTTATCGGGTTTCTTACCTCTGCCGTGCTCAGCCGTTCAGTCTCTCCGTTTAACTCCTTCCTTCACTCGCAGTCTCTCCAAACCCAGAGTACAAAGGAACATGGTGGGGCGGCGTTTTGGTTTGCATGGGTTCGGGTCGTTTCGGGTTAGTTCGAATGAAACAGATGAAGGGATGGGTGCATGTATGTGGGGGATAGGCAATGGATGAGTGACACTTGATAGTGAAATACCAAATCACATCATGCGGGTCTCAACCCAAAACTGTTCTCAGTGAAATACCAACCATAGAACACGGGGTCCCAGCCTCAAACTAATTTTTGTGAAATCTCATATACATATACATATATATATATATATATATAACCCATCCTCGACATCTCATATGCCAACTCGGGGCACACACCCCTAGGGAACAAATCCCTAATATCTGTCACGATTTATATCTATAAGTATCATACTACTCGGGGTCTCACTCCGAGCCTACCCCCAGGAATTCTCCATCTGAAAGGCTCTGTCCAACATCCAGGATCTACGACGTCTGGATGACTGTCTCCGGACGCAGTCCGAGACCATATCATAACTCTCACTCCTGGAATGAGCTCTCTATGGGGATCACTCATTCCGGGTAGTGGATCGTGACTCTCCAGGTCGACGTCTGGAGGAGAGCAATCGACTCATATAGGAGGGTATATACATTTTTAAATACTTTCTTTCTCAACTGGGTCTCATAACCGAATCTCAACGGGATTCCTCGAATCCGATTCAAATCCAATTTCGCAGGCCTCAGCTTAAATCCATAATTTAGTAGGGTCTCAAACCCGAATTCTCATTTCATAAACCAAACTGGGACTTAAGCCCAATTTCACAGCCTAACAGGGCCTCAAGCCCGATTTCACAACCAACGGGGCCTCTAGCCCGATATCACAACTAATGGGGCCTCAAGCCAGATACCAGAAATCAACGGGGTCTCAAGTTCGATTTCACAATCAACGGGGCCTCAAGGCCTATTTCACAATCAACTGGGCCTCAAGTCCGATTTCACAATCAACTGGGCCTCAAGCCCGATATCGTAAACCAACGGGGCCCTCGGCCTGATCGTATAACTCAAATGGGCTTCCAGCCCTCTTCTCATCAAATCAAGTGGACTCTAAGTCCGATGGTTTGTAAATCAAATGGGTCTCATGCTCGATTTCATATTTCCAAATCTGAAATCATTTCATTTAGCCCATCATAGAAAGCATAGCACGTATAAGCGCCGCATAAACCCGAAAACCTCGAAATACGTGCAAATACGTAACTACTAAGCTACCACAATAAAATGCACTCATGACATCACAAAACATGTATTTAAAACGTTTATAAACATTTATGCATGCATGTAACGACCCGTCCCGGGAGTCGGGATTAACAAAGTGATTAGTGATGGATTAGTACGTTAATCGGTGATTAGTTGGTTACTTTTGGATAGTTAGCGCAGAATGACGATTTTGCCCCTACTTGGGCAAAATGTTGACTTTGAGTTCGGGCGGTCAAGTGGACATTGACCGATGACCGTGACGTAGATAGGGAGTCACGAGTCCGTAGACAGGTGGCATGCCCGATTCCGACATCTGAGGAGGAGGTTATGATGATCGGAAGGTCGAGGTCATTTTCGTAATTTGGGTAAACGAAGGGGGAAAAGTTGACTTTTCGCACGACAGGGTTTTTACACGCAAACCGAGGACCGTTAGATAGGTCTCGATGCCCTGAGTATAATGACAGGCGGCATGCGTTCATCGGACGTCAGACGGTTAAGTTGTGGTTCTAGAAAGGTGAAGGGCAAAATGGTAATTTGGACTTATAGGGGCATTTTGGTCATTGTGCTGGCTTGGGAACTGTGCCCAGTTAGTACTGGACACTTGACTGTTTTGGGGTGTGTGTCCATCATATTGGGGACAAGTGTCCCACATTGGAAGGTTGTGGAACCTTGGTGACCGCCTCATCTTTCTGTTTACAATGTGGTGTTGCGCGGGTTCGAGTGGGAGGAAAACAGAACAAAAAACAGGGGAGTGCAATTTGGGAGGAATTGTGGTTGCAAACATTTCTAATGGTGTGACCACTTTGAAGAAGAATAATAAAGGAAGTGAGAAGAGTGGGTTGGTGGCAGGATGTTGAGCTGCCGTGGGCGGTGTCCACGGCACCGTGGAAGGCAGGGTACTCTGAACCCGTGAGATGATCTTGATCCAACCAGCTGCAATTGTGGTTCTTTGATTCTAGTTTGTTCATCAAGTTGTGGAGAGGATTGAGCTGAAGCTGGTGGTCACTGTGGCTGTGCGCGTAAGACCACGGTGAGCTCCCTGTGTCGAATTGGTTAGAGAATCGATATGGTGACCATCTATGATCAAAGTGATTGCTTGATTAATGTTAGGAGGTCGAGAGGAGACCAAAAAGGATCAAATTGGGGGTGTAAGTGGCCAAGAACACCAGAACACAGAGGATGAGGAATTCTGGGTTTTTCTTTGATGTATAAAGGTAAGTTACAGACCTCAAATTTATGTTTTGAAGTCGTAGATAAGTAGGGAAGGACTAGACGATTGGGTAGGATTAAACGGTTTGGGAAAAGCTAGAGAAATGGTGGAAAACCGGGGACGCCGGTTCGGTCGAACCGAACAGGTTTGAACCGGCTTAGATCGGGTCCGCGAGAGAACAGGGATGATGAATAGTGTCACGTGTGAGGGCGCGTAGGGCCCCTTTTGAGGAAGGTTCCAACATGGCTTTTAAAGTATTCAATGTAACGAACATTTTGGGGATGGTTTCGAATCAATCGGATATCGTCTCGATATGTTTCGGGATGTCCGAAGGTTTTAGAGCTCGGTTAAAAATAGTTAAAAATACGGAAAAATTATGGAGTTTTAGTATGAGTATCGTGAAGTAGTTAGTGACCTTATATTGGGCTTTGGACAGGTTCGGAAAAGCCGAGGATAGCGGAATAGCCGGGAACGGCGTAAGTGCATGCGTATCGAGGCGACGTCGGAATGGTCTGTGAGTGGACTTTGCTTTCTAACTCTTAATGCATGCATATATGTTTTAATATGTTTTGATACGTGATTCTATGATTTGATTTATGATTGTGATGGTTTACAGTTTTGCACATTTTTCGAGAAAATTATGGTAATTCACGTTTTGCGAGACTAGTTTTAATGATTTGATTTCGGAATTTGAAACACGATTTGATTTCAAGGAAAGTAAAAGGATTTTGGAAAAGGGATTTCGTGCTTGAGGCCCAGTTGAAAAAGTGGTTTTACGAAATGTGACTTCGGGTTTTGGAATCGGAATTTCAGGTGACGATTCGGGATTCGATTCGGGACTTGAAATGGAATTTCAGGTTTGGGTTCGGAATGGTTATTCCGGATGCTAGCTTACGGAATGATGGTTGCGGACTCGGATCTGGAAATGAGGTGGATATGATTCTGGATTAGAATTCAGAATGACGGTTCTGGAAGCCGGAAGGGCTTCGGGCCAGTGATTTCGGATTCGTGTTTGGATATGGATTTCGAATGGTTTTCAAATAGTTTTGGATTGGATTTGCTGGATCTGGTTATTAGGTTTAAAGACCCGGATATTGTGATTGACGGGGGATGGGCCCAGATTGGGTTTAAAGACCCGGATTGAGTTTAAAGACTCGGAGTATAAACACTCGGATATATTGATATTTCCCCTGTAGGCCTGTTGAGTTTAAAGACTCGGAGTTTAAAGACTCAGATTATTGAGGCCTGGTTATTGAGTTTAAAGACTCGGGAGTTTAAAAGACTCGGATAGATCCAGCAGGTTCGATGGTGTGTTTTGGATTTCATTGAGAATAGATGATAATGGTTTTCCGATGTTTTGGGCAGTGGCCCGGATGAAATGGTTTTTTTTTTGTTATAATGGTTTTTGATGGCTTTGGGCGGAGGCCCGAGATTTGAGGGAAAGGAAAATATGTTTGGTTTTCGTACATGGTTTTATGCTGTGAAATTGGTATGCATGCATTGGTTTTTTAAACGGAGGGTATAAATGTATCTGTTTTCAGATAACTGTTTTTGAACTTAAACTTTATTTTTGTCCACTCACAGTCTTTTCGTGTTTTCGATACCCTCCAGGTTGTTGCGGTGCTGGCTGTCGGTCGAGAGGGATGGAGACATCACACGCACAATCCACAGTAGACTTTGTGCACTCTGGAAAGTTAGGAAGTTTTTGGACGGTCGGATTGAGAATCCCTTGTCCGACTTACGTGTCACATGAAGGTTGGACGTCAATTTGGCCTTCGTTTCATGCGTAAATCAGACGGGAACAGGGTTTAGTCCCTAATCCTATGGGATTAGGGGTGGGCCCTGACAATGCATCGAATTCATAAAACAAGTCCACTCACAGACCGTCCGAAGTCGCGCCTCGATACGCTTCTCATACGCCCTTCCTGGGCCAATCACCGTCACCGGGGCTCCCGAACCTATCTAAATCGTAATAGAGGGTTACTAACTAATTAAATAACCCCTCATTAAAGCCCCGTAATTTTCCCGAATTTTTAACTATTTTTAAACCCGATCCTAGACCTTCGAATATCTCAAACTATATCGAAATAATGTCCGATCGTCTCGAAACCAGTCCCAAAATGTTCGTTACATCGAATAGATGAAATTATAAGTTGGGCACTTTCCCAGATCGTGCCCCACGCGCCGTCCAAAGGGGCTGCGTGTGAAGCCCACGCGCGGTGCACTTTTCATCTTCAAGCTTCTGCAGATAGGTCTGAACCAGTCCACTGTAAAACCGGTCCAGCTGGACTATCGTGACCGGTCCAAGCCCATAACTCCGCCATTTTTCGTCCGTTTTCGTCCATTTCAATCCCTATCTCTATGTTTCTTCAATTCCTATAAATCTATGTCCTCCAAACCACGAAAATCAAACAATGATGCTACCTTTGGATTGAAGAATGCACGGCCAAACGTTGTTCCTCCTCCCTATCCGTGTGTTTCCGGCCACCTCCAGCCATGCCCTCGATCCCAACCAACTCATATGACATCCTTAAACACATCCCCATCGTTAGAATCGATCAAAAACCCCTAAAAATGTATATTCAATTTGAAACCAAACCTAACCCTATTTTTGGTTTCTCGACCACCGTCCACGATGGCCCGCTATCCTGCCACCATGATCACCGTCTAAGTCTCCTCTCTCTGTTTCCTTCACATGCCACAAATATTAGAATAGTTTTAGGGGGTGGTGAGTGTGGTTTGCACAAAATGGGGGTTTCGGGTTTGGTTTGGACGAACACGGGCAAGGGGAATGCATGTATGCAATCACAATGGGCAATGGATGAGTGACACTTGTCACTCATCCCTTGGCTAGCACAAAATATCTGGGCCTTACACTAAAGGAAAAAGGTCCACTTTCCTCGTAAAACGTGATGCCGTAAATAGTTACTCGAAACTTCTATGAGCAGTAACTTTTCCGTCGAACGTCCGAGTTCGACGTGCCACCTGTCTGCGGATTCGTATCGACCCAATCTACGTAACGGTCCTCGACCCTCCGTCATCGGACCTCTCGGGTCAAAATTTCGCTTTTTGCCCTCGTTCAGGAAAAAAATCGTAATTTTATCCTGAACGTCCGTTAATCCTCGGTTAATCCCGATTAGCTTCGCTAATCTTTCATTAATTCTTATTTAAATCTTAGAATTAGGGACGGGTCGTTACATCCTTGACCCGTAACTTTCCATTCGAATGTCTGATTTCGATATGCTGCCTGTCTACGGACTCGTATTGACTCGATATACGTAACGGTCCTCAGTCCTCGTGCTTTGAACCTCCGGGTCAAAAGTTAAATTTTTACCCTCGTCTAGGGGTAAAATCGTAATTTTGCCCTGAACGTCCGACAATCTTCGACCAATCCTCAATTAGCCTTGCTAATCTTCAATTTAATCTTAATTAATCCCAAAAATTTTGGATGGGTCGTTACATTGCTTGAAATTTAAAAAATTATTTTGTAACAACCCGAACTTTCATTAATTTGTAATTTCGGAATTTCATTTGTGAATTGACTATTTTGCCCTTGGAAAGGGAAAATTATGACTTTTGGGTCGGGACACTTTTTGAACTTTGACCAAGATCCATTTTGTAGATCGAGACGTCACTAGTATGTTGATAGGCGACATGTTGAAATCGGATTTCGTACGGAAAGGTTATGGTTCACGAAAGGAATCAAGAACTATTCACATTTTACGAGGGATTGTACAAATGGCAGATTTGGATTGGTCCAAAATATCTGAATGGACCAATAGATGGGTGATAAGTGTCACTCATCCCATTTTCCCATGGTTTTGGATCTGATATTTGTTCATCCTTTATCCATTTATTTTTGTTTACCCGAAAGCCCAAAGAAACCTAGCAAAACACACAAACTTGCTCCCTTCATTCTTCATCCATTGCTTCTAGTGTAAGAAGGAAAGTTAGAGAGGGGACTGAGACGAGTTGAACGATGGAAACGGTGTGGACAATCGTGGATGGCGGTCGGGAAACAGTGAAGGTAGGTTTTAAGGTTCAAAATTTTGAAATGGAGTTTTGGTGTTTGTTGGACTGTTTGGTTGATCAGAGTGTGTTGCCAGGAGCCAGACGAACACTGAGGAACAAACGGGAAGGATTGAGGTGGCTGGAATGGACCTGGGGAAGGTCCGAAGCTTCAACCGAAAATCAAAGGGTTGGGAGGTAATTTATGGACCATTTCTTGTGTTTTTGAGGTCATAGGCTTCTTTTTAGGTTGAGTACGAGTCTATAGGAGCAAAAAATGGTCGAATTTGGTTGAGTACGAGTCAACCCGTTGTAGAGAACTTGGTCAACCTGGCTGGAGGTTGACGATGATGACGTCAACTAGTGACGTCATCATCTGTTAGGGTTGCCAGGCCACGTGGCCAATGAGGTGCTACCAAGTGGCAGATGTTGGGTCCAGTCAGTAATGACATGTCAAACATGTGGACCAATTGGGTGGTGCCATGTGGTAGAGTGTGATAGGTGTTAGAGGACACGTGGCAGGACACGTGGACCAATCAGCATGTGACACGTGGAAGCTGACAAGACCCATCCCAATCCCCCTACATTATCGTGGGATGTGCCTGTTCCCGTTTGGCACTGCCTGTCAGACGAGGGATAAACTCATCACCCACTCGGGGTTAGCCAGAGTACGCAAGGATCGGTGATGGCATGTGATGTCTCTATCCCTACTATAGCCCGCATATCCGATTAACCTGAAGGGTATTAAAAATCGTAAACGCTGTGAATGGACAAAAACAACAGTTTATAAAAACTGTTTATCAAAAATACATATATACCCTTCACGTAAAAGCATGCATGCATCATAAAACATTATTTCAAATACTTTCTTGAAAGCAAGACGTATTGCTTTCCAAATCAAATCCCAATGAAAAATGCTTCTCAATCGAAGCCATTACCTCACTAGAGTCTCATCGCAAAACCAAATCATACATGGCCTCAGCCCAAACAGAAAACAAGTACAGGGCCTCAACCCAAAAACCAAATCATATAAAACAAGCACGGGGTCTCATCCCAAATCAAAAACCATGTGGGATCTCTACCCACTATCATCATCCTCAATATCAGTCACGGCTCCAATTCTAGTACATGTGCAAATAGCTCAGGACCGCTCATAATCCTAGCATGTCGCTGTGAACACATCACCCGCCGCGACCATCTCTATATTATCGTGAACACATCACCGATCGATCTCAAATAACATCAGCACTCCTAAGTCAAGCCTCCCTCAGCCATAGCCTCCAGCGGCTACTCGAAAACAGGCAGTGCATCGTGACCTCTCTGGAAGGAACACATCCGCAGTCCAGATGCGATCGTCATATCACCCGTGACTTGAACCTGAATGTCATCATCGACCGGGACTCTAACCCATAAATCATCCATAGGGCCACAACCCCGAAATATCACCAAATGGGTCACAGCCTAAAAATCTAGTGTCCAACGACACTTCATATCCTAGGATTCCTCGAATCCTATCAAATCCACAACTGGGTCTCATGCCCGAAATATCTTTCATAAAACTCATAACTGGGTCACAACCCGACTTATCCCACATTTGACTATACTCTAAGTCAAATCTCAAATAAACTGGGTCATATACCCGAAAGATATTCCCAAATCTAAAAACCATTTCTCATCATCAAAACACTTTCCAAATCATCCTTGACTTCACGTCAAGTCAAGGTCTTTAAACTGGGTCTCGTGCCCGAATCTCGATTTCACGCATCTTCGTGAAATCCTTTAAAATTGTTTCTCAAATCCTTGATTTCACGCTTCTCCATGAAACCTATAAAATCATATAAAATCATGTAAACATATGCACGTAGAATACTTGGCCGAAGCCTGAATATCACATAAAACAGAAATCTCGAACTACGTGTAATATTTCATTTTCAACGAAAATGCCCAACAAATCATATTTAATGCACATGCACTCATGGCATCTAAAATCATGTTCATAAACACATATAAAACATTTATGCATGCAACATATTCATAAAACAAAGTCCACTCACCGACCGTCCAAGTTGCGCCTCGAAATCCGTGTCATAAGCCTCTCCAGACTAATCCAACCTCTCCAAGTCACCCAACCTATCCAAAATACACTCAAAGGTTACTACCAACCCAGACAAGTCCTATTCAAGAACCCCCAACATTCCCATAAAAGTCAACGTGTCCCGGACACGATTCCCTAGGCTTTAAATCTCAATTTGACCAACCTAACGATCTCTGATTGACTCGAAAGCAACACCATTGGTGTAACAACCCGTACCTTCGGGAAGGGTAAAACTATAATTTTGTAAAGTTCTGTATATAAAGGACGATTTTGCCCTTGTGAATAGTAGATGAAAAGTTGACTTTTTGAATTACCAATTGGATGAGTGTTGACCCTTAACCGTGACGTAGTTTAGGACGTCACGAGTCCGTAGACAGGTGGCAGGTTCGATTCGGACAACCGGAGGAAAAGTTATGACGTTCGGAAGATTGGGGGTGTTACCGTAATTTTGATTAAGTGAGGAAAATGTTGACTTTTTGGAGGACTTGTGATTTTTACGTAGACCGAGGACCGTTGGATAGGTCACGACGTCCTGAGTTCAACGACAGGCGGCACGCTGTCATCGGACGTCGGACGGGAAAGATACGGGTCTAGAACGTTCGAGGGCAAAACGGTAATTAATTATACAAGGGGTATTTTGGTCATTTTCTTTCAGCCAATTGGATCAGGACAAGTGGCAGAAGTGGGCTGGGATATTTTGTGCTGAGCCCTCGGATGTTGGACACGTGTGGGTGACTGGATGGTTCTAGGACGATCGAGTGTGTGCACGGCCACACTTTGCACGATTTCAAACCGTGCACTTGTTGGAAACACAGAGAAACAGAGGGGAAGAAATTGTGGGTGTTCGATCGATTTGGTGCAAAGGTGAGGGAGTTGATGACTATTGAGGGTGACAGAGAGACGAGGGTGACCTAGTGATCGTGTTTTGAAGCTGCAACCGTGCACGGAGGTTACACGGTGGACGGCTGGATTTTGAAGGAAACAGAGAAGGCGGTGGCCTGTGGTGGTTGCTGTGCCGTGTGGTGGATCGATTCAAGCCACTAGGAGACTCAGGAGACTACGGGGAGTCCAACCAGCACCGTGGTAAGCGGCGGTGCTCACGGCGGAGCCTGAATCGAAGGGTAAGTTCCTATCCCCTGTTTTCCCGTGGTTTTTAAAATTCAAAAGTCGTGAAGGTAGGATGAGAATTGAGGGGATTGGTGAGTGCAGTGGTGTTCAGGGAGGTTCTAGGAGTGGTGTAGGACGGTCGCCGTGACGGGGGCGTACACGGCGGAGCTCAGTCGACGGAGAGTACTCTGTACTCTGTTTGGCCGTGAAGTTCAAATGCAAAGTCGTGGAGTTGGGCGTTGAGTCGAGGGATTAGGAGGTTAGGGTGAAGTTCAGGAAGGTCCTAGGTGTCGATTAAGATGAACGCCGTGACGGGGGAGGACCTAGGCGGCCGGCGGCCAAAACAGGGGCTACGGGCCGTCTGTTTCGAGGCCGTGTACGGTGGGTTTCCGGCCGTGATTCTTCAAGGTTAGGACTTGGTTAGATTGCTTAGGATGGGACGAAGAGAATGGGATTGGATTGGACTAGAACGATGGTCGGATTACAGAGAACCGGTCACGCCGGTTCAACTGTGTTGAACCGGGTGACTCGGGTGACTCGAGGAAGGAGATGCACTATAGCAGGCGCGTGAGGCCCACGCGCAGCCACTTTGGGCGGCGCGTGGAGGCGCGTGGGGAGGAATCCGGCCAAGCTTCCAACATGAGTTTAGTCCTAAATGTTCTAAGGAATCCAATAGTATAGTTTTTGGGTTAACTGGACGGTGTTACGGAGTTGTTCGGAAATCCAGACGGTTACGGGTAATTCCCAAAAAATTGGGGAACTTAGGATTAGGATCCTTGATGTATTTGTGACCCTATTTGGTGGATTTTGACAGGACGGGAGGCACCCGAGACGGTCGAGGAGCGCACGGAGCGTGACTGACTTGCTCAGATTTGTGAGTGGACTCTTTCCTACTTCCGAGCATGCCTAACTGTTTTTATCAACGATTTATGATATTATATGTGTTTTTATGTTCTCCATGATGGTTATACGTGATTGAAATATTTGCATGTTTTTCGAGACATTTCCGGATTTTGCACGTTTTTCGAGGAAAAGCCGGTTTTCAGATTTTGATGCCATAATTGAGAAATTCAACCTATAAACGTTTTCTAATGATGGTAAATGAGTTATGAAACATGATTTGAGGATTTCCTATGGTTTTTGGTATGAACATGGATTTTCCGGATTTGGGTTCGGAATGTCGGTTCTGGACGCCAGAAGGGCTTCGAACTGAGGATTTCGAATTCAAGTTTGGTGATGGGTTTCGAAACGGTTTTACACTGAAATGGATTGGATTTGCTGGATCTGGATTTGGGTTTAAAGACCTGGATATTGTGATTTGACGGGGGACGGGCCCGGATTGAGTTTAAAGACTCGGATATTTATGATATTACCCCCATAGGCCTATTGAGTTTAAAGACTCGGATTTATATTTGAGGCCTGGTTGAGTTTAAAGACTCGGATAGGTCCAGCAGGTTTGATCGGAAAAGATGGTTTAATGCTCGTGCTCTGGTTTCTATACCAGTTTTATAGTGTATCTGTTTCTTATGATGTTTTATAGTGTATCTGTTTCTTATGATGTTTTATAGTGTATCTGTTTCTTATGATGTTTTATAGTGTTTCTGTTTCTTATGATGTTCCATATTATGATTTTTTTTTTCTAATACTTCGTTTGGCATGCCTGTTTTCAAAGCGGAGGGAACAACTTATTACTTTTCCTTAACTCTGATTTGACGAGAAACTGTTTTGAAACTGCTATTTATTCCAGTCCACTCACACCTTCTGTTTTTTTAAATTCCCCTCCAGGTCGTGGTGATAGCGCTGGGGTGAACGTTGAGGCAGATATCGAGGCATAGAGCTTACGACGTTCTTCCGTTGCGGACTTAGAATTGTAGGACTTTTTGTGCCCATTTTGTAGACCTATGTTCTGACTTACTGTTGTATATATTTACTCCTTCGTCTGATAGTTATGCTTATAGTTGTATTAAGGTTAATTGTGGTACTGTAAGTGTGATTGTCAGACGGGAGCAGGGTTCGTCCCGGATATCGAGGTGATATTTGGGACGGGTCCTGACAATTGGATTCGTATCGTCGAAATATTTAAAATAATCCTAGTCCGACCTCAAAATACGTGTTCATGCACCCCATACGTGGTTCAAAGTTATGGTTAATGTTGGCTAAAAAGTCAACACCGACGTCAGAATAGTCAACACTGACGTCAGAAGTCATCGCTGATGTCAACAGTGACGTCATCCCTGACACCTGTCAGTCGGACATGTCAAATCTAACCTAATTATATCATCGATGACGTCATCTCATCCCTTACCTCTTCCGGGTTAGCTCGTTCCAATATAGTGGCTCGCGTAGACCAGCGACCTGACCGGGCAGGAAAACACTCCTCCGACCACCATTTTCCTTCCTGTTTATATCATTCCCTTCGTCTCTATCCCAGGAATAGATCCCCATAATGAAAATTGTGAAAATCGAACTGAAAGTACCTGTTCGAATCAATGAACAGTGGCTCAGTTTTTCCTCCTCCATTCCAGCCATCTCAGGCCACCTCTACCTTCGGAAAAAAACCTCCATGAGGTCGCCTTGATCCCCAGAACCTGTTAGAATCAACCCAAACCTTCAACAGTGTCCAAAATTCCGTTTTCAATTTTTGAACCAAGAACTGGTTTTGGGTTTTTCGAGTTCACCTTTCCTCCGCCATCCACGGCGGTCCTGCCACCTCCTCGCCATCTCCTGATCCCTCAGCCATCCCAAGTCACTCTCAGGGGTCCTCAATCGATCTAGCAAGAGGAGGAGGATTGGGTAGTTCGGGTGTTGGGGTGGTTTGGGTTTCGGGGTGGTTCGAATGAAAATGGGAATGAGAGGGATGCATGTATGTGTGTTTGGTGAGCAATGGATGATTGACCCTTGTCACTCATTCATTGGGCCTGAAACAAATATCTGGGCCCCATAATAGGACAAATATTTACCTACCTCGTACTTCGTGTAATAGTACCTCGAAACTTCCGTGACCCGTAACTTTCCCGTCGAATGTCCAATTTTGACCGCCTGTCTACGAACTCGTATCGACTCGTTCTACACCCGATAATCCTCACCTAAGTCCTGATTAGTCCCACTAATCCTTAATTAATACTTAATTAACTCAGTAAATTTGGTACGGGTCGTTAAAGAAGCTGTCAGAGCTGACAAGTGTCAAACCTGTCAAGCTGACGTCAGCATGACGTCAGCCGTTGACTTTGATCGTTTACCGTGACGTCATCATTGACTTTGATGCCAACGTTGACCATAAGTTTTTACCAGCGCGTGAGCACGTTTTTCAAGGTTAAATTAATTTTGTTCAAAAGGTTTCGACGTTCTGAATCCAATTGTGGTGGTTTCAGGTCGATCGAAGTTTGTTTGATAGGTCGTTTAAAGGTTTTTAGCCTAAGGAAGCGTGTTAGGACATGTTCATGGTATCAAACTTTTTGGGACTTTATAATTTCAACTTGTAGAGTCCGTTAGTGACCTTTGGATATGTTTTGGACAGGCTCAGAGACTGCGGTTTAGCTTCAGTCCAGTTACAACGTTGTTCGTTAGCGCATCGAGTACCGGGAGTGAGTGTACATTTGTGTTATAAAAATGAAATGCATGCATAACTGTTTTAACTCCTTTATTATATGGTTTTCGTTGAAATACTAACATTCATTGATGATCTTGTGAATTTTAAATGTCATTTACACACTGCTTTACGTTTTACGAAGATTTGGGATTGAGACCCGTCTGGATAGTGTGTTGGCTAGTTTTGGAGTAAAATAGGGATTTGATAGAGAGAATGGATCTTAAATGATTTTGAACTATGATCTATGTGATTAGTTGGGTAACTCGGATTTGTGAAATGTATTTTGGACTTTGATTTCGGTGGCTTTTGAGAAATGGCTTAAATAGGATTTTCACTGATTTTGACTACTACATTGTACATACCATTCTTATGAGTTGTTGTCTCCTTTAGACGTCACAGATCCTGGAGTAGTCACGGTGAACTTCCTGAAAGGAGCCACTCTAAGGAGAGGCTCGGGATCAGGTGTGCGAGAGATTGATATCACGCTGGACAGTGTCCGGGGAAGGCACACCATTATGATATCACCCCGGGACGTCGATAGATCCTGGGGAGTACTCGGACTTGAGATCTCGAGTGGCACGCGTAGCCTTAGAAAGCGTGACATTATTTATTAGACATCAGGGATGTCAGACATCTGGGATTTTGAAGATTGGATATACTGTGTATTACTGTTTTATATGTCCAGAGTTATATTGCTTTATGTTTCGATTTCCATTTCTCATGATTTGACTTGAATGCATGCATGTTTGAAAACGGAAGGGAAAACCTTTATTTGTTTCCTTAAACTGTTTTTGGAAATGTGTTTATTTTTGTCCACTCACCCTTTTATTGTTTTCTTAACCCTCCAGGCCGTGATACAGAGGTAGAGGCTGACTTAGAGGCCGAGCCATAGATACTTTTTGTTGCGCACTTGTAAACCCGTTTGGGTAGGTTTGAGTACTGTTTTGTAAACTAACAGTTGTGCTCATTTTTTTTATGATACTTATCCCTAGTCTGGCAATGTATAACTTAAACTTGTTTACTTTAAGCCCCCATTAATGTTATTTTCGGCATTCTAGTGTAATTGTCATACGGGAACAGGCCACATCGGGGATCGGGATGAGTCTTGTCATATTTAATAAGCACGACCCAATCCAACCCAAGCCCAAAATATTTGGCCGAACTTGCCTACCCGACCCAAGCCCAACGTTTAGGAGCTACTACGTTCAGTGGAGGAGCAGACCCTGAGGAAGCTCACCATTGGATCACTCAGATGGAGTGGATATTCACAATGATGCAATGTTCTTTAGAGGAGCGAGTTTTGTTGGCCACATTTCTGTTGGATGGTGGAGCTTACTAGTGGTGGTACACGCTGGAGATGTCAGGCTAGATTGTTGGTACAGTGACCTGGGAGGTCTTCAGGGAGTGGTTCTTGGAACAGTACTACCCACATTCTTTTCGGGATGCCAAGGAGTATGAGTTTCTGCAGCTTCAGCAGGGGAGCAAGACAATGGCAGAGTATGAGCAGAGTTTTCAGACATTGGCCAGTTTTGCTTCTACGTTCGTGATTACTGTGGCTGACGAGTGTCGCCGCTTCGAGAATGGATTATGAGGGGAGATTCGTGCCATAGTGACGACAGGGTCTTATACAACTGAGAGAGTTGATAGATACACTTGTGAGGGTGAAGGCTAGTCTACTAGCTCGGCAGCAGACTTCTGGGGATGGCGGACGCCGGGAGCGTCCGCACCTTGGACTTTCGAGCTAGAGAGGTTCGAAGGGAAGCCATTACTGAGGAACCTCGTCATCTTCAGGTAGAGTACGGTTCGGCAAGTACGGGAGTCCTCAGAGGTTCAGTTTCAGGCCACAGCAGACTGCTCAGGCTAGTGGGACATCAATGGGATCTACAGATAGGTCGAGGATGCTGACTTGCTTTGCGTGTAGAAAGCCTAGACACTTTGCGAGGGAATGTCCACTGTTATCTAGTGGCAGTGGAGTTGGTCAGGGTACAGAAAGATAGGAACCGAACACAGCCACCACTTCGGATTCTACTGGTGGCAATGGTCATGGAGGAGCTAGAAAAGGTTATTGAGGATCACGCAGACGTAGTCGGTCGTCGAGACCAGAGGCCCGATTGTTTGCAGTTTCCAGGCAGAAGGCCAGGCTAGCTCCGGGAGTAGTCACAGGTACACTTACTATTTCAGATTTTGTTGTACGTGTTTTGATGGACCCTGGATCCACGCATTCTTTCGTTTCACGTAGTTGAGCTTGTTTGTTAGATAGAGAGGTGTCTACACTTGAGTGTTATTTGGGTGTAGGTTCACCGAATGGGGAGGTTTACATAGTGAAACAAATGTTGAAAGACTGCCCTATGAGGGTAGGAGAGGTGGACTTTATTGCTGATTTGATACTTTTGGATTTGCATGACTTTGATGTCATACTTGGAATGGACTGGCTGTTAGAACATTGTACTATTATTGACTACTACAATAAGAGGGTGATCCTCCAGAATCTGGATCTACCTGAAGTGACTTTAAAGGGAGATTAGAGAGTTTCACCACTTTGAGTGATTTCGGCTCTTACAGCTAACAAGCTACTGAAGAAAGGTTTTCAAGGTTACCTGGCTCACGTGGTGGATACACGAGGATACCTCGTTGAGAGCAGAAGACATACCGGTGGTGTAGGAATTTCCAGACATCATCCCAGAGGATTTACCAGGATTACCACCGCAATTGAGTTCACGATTGAGCTAATTCCACGGACACAACCGATATCTCAGGGACTGTATCGTGTGGCACTGGCTGAGTTGAGAGAACTGAAGGTTCAGTTACAGGAGTTGGTGGATCTGGGATTCATCCAACATAGTGCTTCACCATGGGGAGCTCCGGTGTTGTTTGTAAGGAAAAAGGATGGTAGCCTGAGATTGTGCATTGATTAACAGCAACTAAACAAGGTAACAGTGAGGAATAAGTATCCCTTGCCCAGGATAGATGACTTGTTTGATCAATTGAGGTGGGCTAAGTACTTTTAGAAGATTGATCTTTGATCGAGATACCATTAGCTAAGGATTACTGAGGAGGACGTTCTGAATACTACTTTTCGGACAAGGTATGGGCATTATGGGTTCTTGGTGATGCCATTTAGATTGACGAATACACCAGCTGCATTCATGGATTTGATGAACCAGGTGTTTAGGTCATACCAGGATAGGTTTGTGCTTGTGTTCATTGACGACATCCTAGTTTACTCAAAGAGTGCCAAATTGCAACATCTGAGGTTGGTATTGAACAAGTTGAGTAGGAACCAATTGTTTGCTAAGCTGAGCAAGTGTCAATTCTGGTTAAATAGTATTGGATTTTTGGGCCATGTGATCTCAGCATATGGGATTAGTGTGGACCCCCAGAAGACAGAAGCTGTAAACAACTGAGAGAGACCGAACACAGTTACTGAGGTTGGAGTTTTGTGGGGTTGGCAGGATACTATAAACAGTTTGTAGAGGGTTTCTTTACCATAGCAGCTCCATTAACTCGTTTGACAGTGGGAAGTTTGAGGTGTACCGTGATGCATCATTGCAAGGTTTGGGTTGTGTGCGGATGCAATATGGGAGATTTATTACTTATGCCACTCGACAGTTAAAGCCACATGAGTTGAACTACCCCACCCATGATCTAGAATTGGCAGCAGTGGTACATTCTCTGAAGATTTGGAGACACTACTTGTACGGAGAGACGTGCAGAATCTTCACAGATCACCAGAATTTGAAACACCTTTTTACCCAGAAGGAACTGAATTTGAGACAAAGACGGTGGTAGAGCTGATTAAGGACTACGACTACACGATTAAGTACCATCCTGGAAAAGCAAATGTGGTAGCAGATGCTCTGAGTAGGAAATCTGCGAGTTCAGTAGCTCACTTGAGGATGTTGTACCTACCCTTATTAGTGAAACTCCTTAGAGCAGGTGTTATACTTGGGTTAGATGATGAGGGAGCCTTGTTGACCAATTTCTATGTGAGAAAAATCCCGATTGACCGGATTATCAAGGCTCAACTTCAAGATCCTACCTTGTGTATTCTGAGGATTGAAGTTAAAGCAGGTGACCGGCAGGATTTCACCATCAGAGACGATGGAGCTTTACTGAAGCAGGGTCGTTTTTGCGTGCCCGCAGTTGCAGAGTTGAGGACAGCGATCCTAGAAGAGCCCCGTAGTTTGGCATATGCGATGCAGCTAGGAGGAAAAAAGATGTATCGTACACTTAAGGATCATTATTGGTGGGCCGGAATGAAGAGAGAGATCGCTGAGTTTGTCAGTAGGTGTTTGACTTGCCAACATGTGAAAGTTGAACGGACAAGACCGTATGGAGCTATACAGCAACTTCCGATCCGTGAGTGGAAATGGGATCACATCACCATGGACTTTGTGTTCAAACTTCCTAGGACACGAAACGGATTTGATGAAGTCTGGGTGATTGTAGACAGACTTACAAAGTCAGCGCATTTCCTGCCAGTACGTGAAACCTTTAAACCCAACCAGCTAGCTCAATTGTTCTTGGATGAGATCATTAGGCTACATGGTACGCGAGAGTCGATAGTGTTGGATTGGGATCCGCGGTTCACTTCGAGGTTTTGGTAGAGTTTACAGAAAATTCTTGGTATAAGGCTACACTTTAGCACTACATTTCATCCACAGATGGATGGTCAGTTTGAGATGACCATTCAGACCTTAGAGGATATGATGAGAGCTTGTGTGCTGCAGTTCCAAGATTTTTGGAATACGTTCTTACCTTTGATGGAGTTTTCCTACAACAACAGTTATCAGTCGAGTATTGGGATAGCATCGTTTGAGGCACTGTATGGACGACAGTGCAGGATGCCTATTTGATGGACTGAGGTAGGCAAGAGGGCGGTTTTGACGCCAGATCTCATTGATATGACCCAAGAGAAGGTCTGGATCATTAAGGAGAGGTTGAAGGTAGCAGAAGATCACCAGAAGAGTTGCGTCGATCGTCAGATCAAATAATTAGAGTTTGCAGTAGGTGATTGGGTTTTCCAAAAGCTATCCCCTTGGAAAAGGATTATCCGATTTACTAGACGTGGGAAGCTGAGTCCCCGTTACATTGGACAGTATGAGATTACAGAGAGAGTTAGTCATGTGGCGTACAAATTGGCTTTACCTCCAAAACTTACCAGAGTGTATGATGTGTTCCATGTGTCGATGCTTTGTAAGTACGTGCGTGAGGAACCGCATGTTCTGCCCGAACAAACGTTCGAACTCAGGACAGATTTGAGCTTTGAAGAATAGCCAGTATAGATTCTGGATCAGAAAGAAAAGGTCTTGAGGAACAAGACCATTCCCCTATTTAAAGTGTTGTAGAGAAACAATGACGTGGAAGAACCCACGTGGGAGCCAGAGACCCTAATGAGAAAGCAGTTTCCACATTTGTTTGAGTGAATTTCGAGGAAGAAGTTTTTGTAAAGGGGGCTAGATTGTAACAACTCGAACTTTTGTTAATTTGTAATTTCAGAATTTCATTTTTGAATTAACTATTTTGTCCATAGAAAGGGAAAATTATGACTTTTGACCCGGGACACTTTGTGGACTTTGACCAAGGTCTGTTGCGTAGATCGAGACGTCACGAGTCCGTGGATAGGTATCACGTTGAAATCGGACGTCGAATGGAAAAGTTATGGTTCACAAAAGGAATCAGGAACTATTCATGTTTTACGAGGGATTAGACAAATGGAAGATTTCGATTGGTTCAAAATATCTGAATGGACCAATGGATGGGTAACAAGTGCCACTCATCCCATTGGCCCATTTTCCCATGGTTTTGGATCTGATATTTGCTCATCCTTATCCATTTTTTTGTGTTTACAAGAAACCCCAAAGAAACCCAACCAAAACACACAAACTTACTCCCTTCATTCTTCATCCATTACTTCTGGTGTGAAAAGGAAAGTGAGAGAGGGGACTAAGACGAGTTGAACGATGGCAACGATGTGGACAACCATGGATGGCGGCGGCGAAACCGTGAAGGTAAGTTGTAAGGTTCAAATTTTCGAAATGGAGTTTTGGTGTTTGTTGGACTGTTTGGTTGATCAGAGTGTATTCCCAGGAACCAAACGAACACGAAGGAACAAACCAAAAGGATTGAGGTGGCCAGAATCAACCTGGGGAAGGTCCGAAACATCAACCGAAAATCAAAGGGAGGTAATTTCTGGACCATTTTTTGTGTTTTTGAGGTCATAGGCTTCTTTCTGGGTTGAGTACGAGTCTATAGGAACAAAAAAAGTTGAGTTTGGTTGAGTTTTGGACGAGTTAGAACCGGGACGAGTTGCGGGTTGAGTCGACCCGTTGCAGAGAACCGGATCGACCCAATTGGAGGTAGACGATGATGACGTCAACGGGTGATGTCATCATTTGTCAAGGTTGTCAGGCCATGTGGCTAATAGGGTGCTTCCATGTGGCAATTTTCAGGTCCAGTCAGCACTAACATGTCAGATACGTGGACCAATTGGGTGGTGCCATGTTGCAGGGTGTCAGAGGTGTCAAAGGACACGTGGACCAAACGGTGTGTGACACGTGGCAGGTGTTAGACCTATCAGGCTGACGTCAACATGATGTCAGCCGTTCACTTTGACCGTTGACCTTGACGTCAGTGTTGACTTTTGCTGATGTCAGTGTTGACTTTTGACCAACGTTGACTATAAAGTTTGACTGGTGCATGGAGGCACGTGGGCACATTTTTTGAGGTCAAATCGGTATGTTCTGAATCCAATGGTGGTGGATTCAGGTCGATCAGAGTTTGTTTGATAGGTCGTTTAGAGGTTTTTTGCTTAGGGAAGCGTGTTAGGACGTGTTCCCGGTATCAGAAATTTTGGGGTTTAGGATTTGAACTTGTAGAGTTCGTTAGAGAAATTTGGATGTGTTTTAGACAGGCCCGAAGACTATGGTTTAGTTTCGGTGCAATTACAACACAGTTCGTTAACTCAGCGAGGACCAGGAGTGAGTGGACATCTGTGTTATAAAAATAAAATGCATGCATAACCGTTTTAACTAATTTATTATATGGTTTGCGTTGAAATAATTTGATAACATTCATTGATGATCTTGTGGATTTTAAATGTCGTTTACACATTGTTTTAGGTTTTACGATGATTTAGGCTTGAGACCCGTCTGGATAGTGTGTTGACTAGTTTTGGAGTAAAACAGGGATTTGAAAGAAGATTTGATCTTAAATGACATCAGCGGGTGACATCATCACCTGTCAGGGTTGTCAGGCCACGTGGCCAACGGGGCGCTGCCATATGGTAGGTTTCAGGTCCAGTCAGCACTGACATGTTATACACGTGGACCAATCGGGTGGTGCCACGTTGCAGGGTGTTAGAGGTGTCAAAGAACACGTGGCAAGACACGTTGACCAATCAGCATGTGACACGTGGCAGATGTTAGACTTGGTAGGCTGACGTCAGCATGATGTCAACCGTTGACTTTGGCCGTTGACCGTGACTTCAGTGTTGACTTTTGCTGATGTCATCGTTGACTTTTGACCAGTGTTGACTAGAAAGTTTCACTGGCGCGTGGAGGCACGTGTTCCCGGTATCAGACTTTTTGGGGGTTTAGGATTTGAACTTTAGTGAAATTTGGATGTGTTTTGGACAGGCGTAGAGACTATGGTTTAGTTTCGATGCAGTTGCAACGTAGTTCGTTAACGCAGCGAGGACCGGGAGTGAGTGGACATTTGTGTTATAAAAATAAAATGCATGCATAACCGTTTTAACTAATTTATTATATGGTTTGTGTTGAAATAATTGGATAACATTCATTGATGATCTTGTGGATTTTAAATGTTGTTTACGCACTATTTTACGTTTTACGATGATTTGGGCTTGAGACCCGTCTGGATAGTGTGTTGACTAGTTTTGGAGTAAAACAGGGATTTGAAAGAAAGATTGGATCTTAAATGATTTTTAACTATGATCTGTGTGATTAGGGACAATGATTTCTATGGATTTTGAGAAATTTCTTAAACAGAATTTTCACTGATTTTGACTATTACAATGTACATAACATCCATATGAGTTGTTTTCTCCTTCAGACGTCAAGGATCCTGGAGTAGTCACAATGCACTGCCTGAGAGGGGCTGCTCCGAGGAGAGGCTCAGGATCAGGAGTGTGAGAGATTGATATCATCCCGGACAGGGTCCAGGGAAGGCACACCATTATGATATCACCCCGGGACGTCAGTAGATCCTGGGGAGTACTCGGACTTGAGACCCCGAGTGGGAAGCGTAGCTTTAGAAACCATGGCATTATTTATTAGACATCAGGGATGTCGAGGATTGGATATACTGTGTATTACTGTTTTATATGTCCATATTTATATTGCTTTATGTTTCGATTTCCATTTCTCATGATTTGACTTGAATGCATGCATGTTTGAAAACGGAGGGGAAAACCTTTATTTGTTCCCTTAAATTGTTTTTGGGAATGTGTTTATTTTTGTCTACTCACCCTTTTACTGTTTTCCTAACCCTCCAGGCCGTGACACAGAGGCAGAGGCTAACCTAAAGACCGAGACGTCGATACTTTTCGTTGCGCACCTGTACACCCATTTGGGTAGGTTTGAGTATTGTTTTGTAAACTGACATATGTGCTCATTTTGTTTAAGATACTTATCCCTGGTCTGGCAATGTAGAATTTAAACTTGTTTACTTTAAGCCCCCGTTAAGGGTATTTTCGGCACTGTAGTGTAATTATCAGACGGGAGCAGGCCACATCCCAAGGTGATCCCTGGGGAATCGAGATGAGCCCTGTCATATTTAATAAGCACGGCCCAATCCAACCCAAGCCCAAAAAATTTGGGCGAACTTGCTGACCCGACCCAATATCGAGGACTAGGTATGTGGGAAAGAAAAGCCCTCACCGAACAAGTGTTATTGCAAAAGAGAGTTAAAGTGGGGCAAGCCGAAGCCTTTCTGTTTGGCTTTCGCTTTATCAAAAGTCGGTGCGATTCCTTCTCTAGAAACCATACACTAGTTAATTAACCTATGTATAATAAAGAGTATTAGACCAATACTTGCGTATATTCCAAGGATGTGTGCAATTTTTTATTAAAATTAACCATAGAAAATTTCTTATTTAAATATAATAATTGAAATTATTAATCCTTACAACACCATGTAACGATCATCTTACTACAAAAATAAATAATTTTGTAATTATTAATTATCTAAATATTGAATTAAATCAAGGATTGAACTATAAACATTTTAATTATTATTAAATACTGATGATACATAAAAAAAAAATCTCTAATTTGATTAATTTTTTACATGCACGATATTTGCATAATTTTTAATTAGAAACTAATTAAGGACTGAAATAATCACACTGGTATATCAAAATTTTGATAGAAAACAAATGAATGCATATAGCTTGGAGTGTATCCAAGTATTCCCCTAATATACCATGGACATCTAGATTCAAAAATCAATCCTAATTCTCTCCCCCCGTCATATCAAATACCATGCTTTTTCTTTTTCTTTTTTTTTTAAATATCAATTAATCAAAAAAGAACCCACTTGGATTATCAACTTTTTTTTTTTTCAAGGTAATATTCTTTTACATCTTAATTCACTTTTTATGCCACCCAAGCACATGCACCTTCCAGACACAAAGACGAGCATTATTCCTTTACCGCCAAACTTTATATTGGAGGAGGACATTACTACAAAACATTTCAAACCTCTATAATTACTCGTGATTTTGACGTACACGCACATAGTTAAATAGAAACAAATTAATACATGCACACTATCCACTATATATGAATCAAGTTGCAACCAGTTTAATTTCCTTATCCTAGCGTTTCTTTTTTGTTGGTGTTTAAAAAGGTAAAGAGAACTTGGCAAAGAAGCTAGCTAGTATAAAATATAATCCCAAGTTCTCAACTCTAAACAGCCGATCGATTTGATCGGGAATGAGAATATTAACCCATTCCGACCCTAAAACAAAAGTCCCAATTTTCAAAATTCTCGCACTTTTTCCTTGGAATAACTCAATCCAAAACTAATATAAAGTAGCGGGTATTTTCAGGTCAAGCTAAAAAAAAAAATTAAAGAAATAAAGGTACTACGTACCTATAATTGTCTCGCACAAGGAAATATATATGTCATATTTATTGCATTTTTATCGAAAAGGATCGTAAGGGTGTGGAGTCACTGCGGAATCCATACAATATATTTGCATGTAATCCTTGTAGACACCAACTTTGTGCTTTTGCTTAAAACAAATTACATATATTAATTAGCATCTCCACCCTATATGCACTGCACTCATTTTATATTTTATTCTCTTAATAAAGTGATTAAAAAGTCTCAAATTTCAACCTTAAAGTTCATATTCCTTCCATTCTAACGCATCTAAAGAAACTCAAAATTATTGAAAGGTTGAAAGGTTCGAATAACTTAATTTTCGGTTTTTGATCCTTTTTTTTTTCATTTTATGAACCTATTTTTATATATTTTATTATGTATATCTTTCAGCTATCGTTTCAAATTAAAAATTAAATAATTACATTCAATTAAATAATTATGAATGTAAATAATATGTTTTAATATGGGCTATAATCATTTTTTAAACGTCTTATAATTTGTACTTAATATATATTTATATATACCAGATAATATTTTACAACTCTTTAAAGAATTTTTCAAAATCTTATTACATTTTTGAAATATATATATATATATATTCAATTTTAGAAAGAAATGGATACTAGTGAATAAGTTAATGTGTATAATATAATCTTAATATGTATAATATAATCATTCTCCTCATATTTCGATAATAGATCATATTGTATTGGATTTTTATCGTGTTATGAATTCTATTTTATCTAAAAATATCCAACTCAAATCCGACGTATTTAAGAATCGTGTAAAAAAATGTCTAATTCCAGTTCGACGTGTTATTAAACCACGTAACTTGTGTAACCAATTTAATAAACAAGTTGTATTCAGTATTCAATTAACTTTAATTTCAATTAGTCATTATATGGGGTTCGAACTTAAGACTAATTATCTACAAATAAACTCTAGAAACAATTGAATTAGATTCACTTGATTATAAACATATTCATTTATTAAATATATTATAACAGGTTAATCTAAAAATAACTCAATATTTTAATTGTATAAATTAATTCAAATAAATTTTATGTAAATTTTACGTCAGAGTTTGTATTAGAAATTAGCACATTTACCTAACGAGCGTAAGTATAACAACCCGTCCCGAACTCCAGGATTAGATTAGCGACTAATGAAGGATTAGTGAGATTAATTGGTGATTAGTTGAGCGAAATCGGACGGACGATGCAAAATGACTGTTTTGCCCCTGGTCGTGGGTAAAATGTTGACTTTTGACATGGGGAGTCAAACGTACGAGGAATGATGATCGTGACGTAGATCGGGACGTCACGAGTCCGTAGACAGGCAGCACGTCGAAATCGGACATCAGACAAAAAATTTATGGTCATGGGAGTGAAATCGGGGATTTACGTCTCGGGATCCGAATAAAATAATAAGTAAAATCTGATTTGTGTGGGTCCCTTGGATGAGTGACAAGTGTCACTCATCCCATTGGTCATTACCCCTAAAAAGTGGATCTAAGCATTAAAATATTATTACCTTAATTAAATTATAATTTCACTCATCTCTCATCTCCACCATTCATTATCTTCATCTCTATCTCTCCCTTCCATCCTCATCGTTCATATCATCATCAGCCATCATTTTCATCTTCATATTTCCTTCTCCAAAACCCGATCACCCTTTTACATTTCACCCTCAAAATACACGACACAAACACACCACCCCACCACCCCACCACCATATTTGCATCCATGTGTTCGTGTGAAAGACTAGTGAGAGACTGTGAGTGAAGAGGACGACGTGACGGTGAGGCTGAGCACGGGTAGGACACGGCGGAGGGTAAAAAAACGAGTGCTATGGACGTGGTTTCGAGGATGGAGACGGCCAGAATCGGTGGCAGAACTCAGTTGCAGGGACCGTCGCCATTGTTAGATCAAGGAGGTTTGGGAGTCCCGGTGACAGTGATTAGCCCAGGGAGGCTTACGACACGCAAATCGAGGATGTGATGTCTCTATGGGCTGCAATTCATTATCAACCTGATGGTTAGGATGCTAGTATGATAGTTAGTAGGAAGGAATCGTGGATCGTTTTGGTTTGGCACTTGATGCCTGGGGTCGTGACAGGACCCGCCCCGATCCCCCTGGGACCACCCGGGACGTGCCATGCTCCCGTCTGACACCCGAAATTAAAATACCAAAATTACCCTTATTGAAAATAAAATGCATAAAGAAAATCCAAATTTAAGTTATACATAGAACGCCACACAAATATCCGAATACAAATAGTGTCAGACAAGGGATAGTTCCCGAATACAGTTTATTGAGCACGACTCTAGACACACTACGTGCCAACCTACCCAGCAGTAGGGTTCAGGTGCGCAACGTAAACCTATGCCTCTTCCTCGGGATCCTCCTCCTCCTCCTCTTCCTCCTCAATAGCACCACCTGGAGGGGTAGTAAAACAACAAAGGTGAGTGGGCCGAAACTCACGGTTTACAAAATAGTTTACCATCTCGAAAACATATAGATTTTCCCCTCCGTTTTCCGAAAAGACATGCATTAGTATCATAAACCACAAAATCATATAATCATAAGCAGAATAATATCAACATAATATAATCTCAGTCACTACACTATATATCCCAACCCTGACATCCCAGATGCCCGACATCCCAGACGCCCACTAAGGTCACAGTTCCAAGGTTACGGTGCCACTCGGGGTCTCAATCCCGAGTCCAAATCCCGAACCTAGTCCGAGTGTGGCATACTAGATGACTGCCGTCCCAGACGTCCAATAGTAGCAATCCTGCTCCTGAGTCACTCTACGGTCCGGTCCCTCCGTAGAATGACTCCTCACAGCCAATGCGCTGTGACCACTCGGGGTACCTACATCCGGAGGAGACAGTATCCTAGGGTAGATCTATACAGTGTAGTACCACAGATAATTATCAAGATCCATTATACATATACATGACTCAAAACCATTCATAAACAACCAGACGGGTCTCATGCCCAAACATCGTAATACGTGCCATAAATCATACTCAAGATAAACAGATACTTTTACTTGAATCACATATAGATATAATAGAAAGTAAAACAGTTATGCATGCCGAGGTTTAGTGAAATTAAAGGCCCACTCACAGTACAATCCTGCTGCAATCTCGAGCGTAAAGCCCCGTCCAAGGGTTAAAGTACAATTCCTGTCATGTCCAAAGCATACGTAAAGGTCACTTTAAGCCCCTATCAAACAACTAAGAAATCCTAGACTGAAACCGGCCCGGGAAAGCCATCCAAACACGCTTCCCAAGGCATCAAATCCTAATTTGACCAACCTAACGATCTCCGATCGACACGACACAACCGCCATTGGATCCGTATCGTCGAAACCTTGAAAATGGCACTGGTCCCACACAAAACACTGTTCACACGCGCTGGTCAACCTTCTGGTCAACGGTGCTACAGTAATGATGACGTCAGCATGACGTCACTGCTGACGTCAGCATGACGCCATCACTGACAATGTCAGAGGACACGTGTCAGCATTCCATTGGTCCCTAGTCTGTCTGTTTCTGACATGATGACGTCATCATGACGTCACTACTGACGTCAGCATGGTGACGTCATCAGCTACAGTAACCGGGTCACCGCAGACCCACGGTTCAACCCGATCAGTTCTCATCAACCCGACCACCATTTCTGATGGGATTTGTTCCTATGAACTCGTCACATCATGCTCTAGGTTTCTGTGGACTAAAATCTAGTTTCTAGGTTAAAAAATCTACCTGAAAATCGACGGGAAAACCGGCTGCCGGCTCTGGTTGTCTTCTCCGGCATGTCATCCAGTTTCCAGCCACGAACTTAGGTCCAAATTGGTCGTCTGAGTCCCTAGGATATGTCTCAAAAGCATCCAAACAATTCCAACGTAAAAAATGGACGTTTTGAAACAGGGAAGGAAATCGGGTCTCACGGGTTTTCAGACTTACCGCCGCCGTGTCGCCGCCGTGGGCTGCCCAGTCCAGTTCTGAGTCGTCCAGCCGTCACAGTGAACCTATCCCTACGTTGGTTCGAGTCCAGGTATGATGGTTTGGATGGTTTGGACGGTTTGGGCTGTTCGGGTTTCCTTCTCGGGTCTGAGGGTTTCCCGGCCGTGCAGGGTGGCCGTGGTGGTGGTGACCGGTGTCTGGGGGTGGCTGTTGGCTGCTTGGTGCTGCCTGGTGAGGGAGGTTGGGTGGTGAGCTGCTGGAGTGTTTGTTCCAAGGGTGAGAGTACACGTTTAAGAGAATGAAAATGTGGGAGTATGGTTTGATGGGTTTAAAACAGAATAGGCAAATGAGATCAACGGCTAGGATTCAATCTGAGTATAGGATGAAGGGTGAGGATTTGAGGAGAGAAAATAATTAATTAATCTAATGGCCAACATAGATCCTTGATTTAGGGAGTGTGGGGATGAGTGACACGTGTCACTCATCCAAGGGTCTAGATTGAATTGCTTAAAGTGATCAGATTCTATTATTTTAATAATATTTTGATTTGGTTCTCGGTTAGTTCGGTTAATCGCGTTTTACGTTCTTGACCATAACTTTTTCGTCGTACGTCCGATTTCGGCGTGCCGCCTGTCTACGGATTCGTATCGACGAGACCTACCTAACGGTCCTTGGCCCTCATCCGTTGGACTTCCCGGGTCAAAAGTCAACATTTGGCCCCTAATTGACCAAATTACCAAAATACCCCTCGACTTCCAAACGTCACAACTTCTTCCTCGAACGTCGAAATTGAACGTGCCACCTGCCTATGAACTCGTGACATCCTAAACTACGTCACGGTCATGGGTCAAAGTCCTAATACTTCCCGAGGTAAAAGTCAACTTCCCCCCCCCTTAGGGGTAAAACGGTCATTTTATAATAAAATAATAATTACGAAAGTTCGGGTCGTTACAATCTACCCACCTTACAAAAATTTCGTCCTCGAAATTTACTCAAATAAAAACGGGTACTGCTCCCTCATCAAGTCTTCGGGTTCCCACGTCGCTTCCTCGACGTCATGGTTCCTCCATAGGACTTTCACCAACCGAATCGTCTTGTTTCTCAGAAACTTGTTCTTCTGATCCAGAATCTGCACTGGTTTCTCCTCAAAGCTCAGATCAGTCATCAGTTCTACTGGTTGTTCCAGCAAGGCATGTGAATCGTCCCGTAGGTACTTCCGTAACATGGACACATGGAAAACGTCATGTACTCTGGCAAGGTCTGGAGGTAATGCCAACCGGTATGCCACTAGTCCAATCCTCTCAGTGATCTCGAACGGTCCAGAATAACGTGCAATCAACTTCCCGCGTCGGCCAAAACGGATAATTCCTTTCCATGGAGATAACTTAAGGAACACAAAATCTCCCACCTCGAATTCCATGTCTCGAATTCGTCGATCAGCATAGCTCTTTTGGCGATCTTGCGCTGCCTTCAATCTTTCCTTGATGATTCGAACTGTTTCCTGGGTCATGTCCATCAAATCCGGCCCGATCGTTGTTCGTTCTCCTACCTTCATCCAGCAGATAGGTGTCCTGCACTGTCGACCATATAGTGCCTCGTAGGGCGCCATCTCGATACTTGCCTGATAACTGTTGTTGTATGAGAACTCCATCAAAGGCAAATGAGTATCCCACGAATCCTGAAACTGCAGTACACAAGACCTCATCATGTCCTCCAAAGTCTGGATAGTCCTCTCAGATTTTCCATCGGTCTGTGGATGGAACGCTGTACTGAAATGTAAGTTTGTACCCAAGGCGTTCTGCAAACTTCGCCAGAACCTAGAAGTGAAACGTGGATCTCGATCAGACACAATCGACTCCGGCGTACCATGAAGTCGAATTATCTCCTTCACAAACAGCTGAGCCAGTCGGTCTGGCTTAAATGTCTCCTGTACCGGTAAGAAATGAGCTGACTTGGTCAATCGGTCGACAATCACCCAAACTCCATCGAATCCTCTCTGAGTTCTAGGCAACTTGAAAACAAAATCCATGGTAATGTGACCCCACTTCCACTCGAGAATCGGAAGTGGTTGCATAGCTCGATACGGTCTCTGCCCCTCAATATTGACCTGCTGACAGGTCAAACATCTGCTCACAAACTCTGCAATATCCTTTTTCATCCCAGCCCACCAATAGTGGTTCCGGAGGGTACGGTACATCTTTGTACCTCCCGGATGCATGGCATAAGCCGAACTGTGGGCTTCCTCAAGAATTTATGCCCGTAACTCTGCCACTCCAGGAACACACAAACGGCCCAGTTTCACCAGAGCTCCATCTCGTCGGATAGTAAAGTCCTGCCTCTCATCCGCCTCGACCTCGATCCTGTAGATACAAAGTGTCGGATCCTCTAATTGTGCCTCGATAATCCGATTAACTAGCACAGGTCGTACATGAAAACTGGCCAACAAAACTCCCTGCTCATCCATCCCCGGCATAACTCCAGCTCTTCGGAGTTCCACTAGCAAAGGAAGGTACACCAGCCTCAAGTGTGCAAGCGATCCTGCTGACTTCCTGCTGAGTGCGTCTGCCACGACGTTCGCCTTTCCTGGATGATATTCAATCGTACAATCATAGTCCTTGATTAATTCCAACCATCGTCGCTGCCTTACGTTCAGCTCCTTCTGAGTGAACAAATTCTTTAAACTCTGATGGTCGGTGAAGATCCTGCAAGTCACCCCATACAGATAATGTCTCCAGATCTTTAAAGCGTGAACCACCGCCGCCAACTCCAGATCGTGAGTAGGGTAGTTCAGTTCATGTGTCTTTAGTTGTCTTGATGCATAAGCGATAACTCTGCCGTTCTGCATCAGCACGCAACCCAAACCTTGTAATGATGCGTCACTGTAGATTTCGAACTCTCCACTATTATCAGGTAAAGCAAGAATAGGTGCGGTAGTTAACCGACATTTTAATTCTTGATAACTCTGTTCACACCGTTCATCCCAAACAAACTTTACTCCTTTCCCGGTTAAACGAGTCAATGGTGCAGCGATACTAGAGAAGCCCTCAACAAATCTCCGGTAGTATCCTGCCAAAACAACGAAACTCCGTACCTCTGTCACGGTCGTCGGTCTAGCCCAATTTGTAACCGCTTCAGTCTTCTGGGGATCCACACTAATCCCGTCTGCTGACACCACATGTCCCAGAAAACCAATGCTGGTTAGCCAAAACTAACACTTACTCAGCTTGGCGTACAACTGATTCTGCCTCAACTTCCGTAACACCGATCGTAAGTATTTCTTATGAGCCCGAGCAATCCTTAAGTACACTAGAATGTCATCAATGAACACGATCACGAACTTATCCAAATAAGATCAGAAGACCCTATTCATCAGATCCATGAATGCTGTTGGAGCATTCGTCAAGCCAAAAGGCATCACAAGGAATTCATAATGCCCGTATCTGGTCCGAAACGCTGTTTTCGGGACATCCCCCCCAGCAATCTTTAGTTGGCGATAACCAGATCGTAAATTAATCTGCGAGAAGTACTGTGCTCCCCGCAGTTGATCAAATAGATCGTCGATCCTGGGTAAGGGGTACTGGTTCCTTACCGTGACCTTGTTGAGATGTCGATAATCTACACACAAACGGAGGCTCCCCTCCTTCTTCTTCACAAATAATACCGGTGCTCCCCACGGTGATGTACTCGGTTGGATGAATCCTAAGTCCACCAACTCCTGCAATTGGATTTTCAGTTCCCGTAACTCCGCTGGTGCCATCCGATATGGTGCCTGTGATATAGGTCGTGTGCCAGGAAGTAGTTCAATCATGAACTGGATCTCCCGATGTGGTGGTAAGCTAGGCAAATCTTCCGGGAACACATCCGGAAATTCTCGCACCACAGGTATATCATCGGCACTCAGAGTATCACTCTGCGTCGTCACAACATGCGCCAGATAACCCTGGCATCCCTTCTGTAAAAGCTTGGTAGCGGCAAGTGAAGAAATTATTTCAGGTAGCGAACCGTCACGCTCTCCCTGAAAAGTAACCTCCGGCAAACCCGGACTCCGCAGAATTACTCGCCTACTACAACAGTTGATGAGCGAACCGTGCTCCGTCAACCAATCCATTCCCAAGATAACATCAAAGTCATGGATATCCATAAGGATTAGATCAGCTAGCAGATCAACCTCCTCCACCCTTACTGGGCATCTCCGGATCACCTGATTCACTATGTACACAACGCCCATCGGTGTACCAACACCCATCTCACTATCCAAGGCTGACACCTCACGATCTAACATACCCGCACAACTTTTTGAAATGAAAGAATGAGTAGCCCCAACATCCATTAACACCCGTACAACAAGATTTGAGATATGAAGAGTACCTGTAACCACGCCTGGGGCTGACCTCGCCTGCTGCTGAGTCACTGCAAAAACACGAGCCCTGGGCCCCGCAGTCTGTCCGTGCCCACGCGCGCCACTCAGCACCCTGTCCTCGGCCTCCTGCAATGTTGGAAGCCGAACTCTGTGCAACACTGACACCTTTAGCCTCGTTGTTCCTTGACATCAAAGGGCAATCTCGGGCATAGTGGCCCGCTCCTCCACAAGCAAAGCAATTAACTGTCCTCGGTCCATCCCAAGAACCTCCTGATGCACCACTCCAAGACGGATGCTGTCGAGACCCGAATCTCGATCCGCCCCTCTGAGAGCTCCCATGTCGACCTGACCAGCCACGACCACGTAAAGATGAGGGTGCTCTTCGGTAATTTCCCCCCTTAGAGATCTTTAGGCTGATTGGTCCCAGATGTGGACGATCCCGGCGCTGCCCCTCGCTTGATGATTGTCACGCCTGGTGTGCCGCCAGACTGGCCTCGACACGAACTGCAGCGTCGACCATGTCCCTCAGAGTCGCGTAACTAGTAGCCGTCACACTTGCCCGTAACTCTCCTCGGAGTCCCAACTCAAATCTTTGACATTTTTCCTCCTCAGTACTCACAAAAGCTGCGGCAAAACGGGAAAGCTTCCCGAAAGTCTGCTCGTATTCTGCCACGGACATATCTCCCTGTTCCAGCCGCAGGAACTCTACCTCTCGTGCCATGCGAAATGATCGCAGGTAATACTGATCTAAGAATCGGGCACGAAAGACCTCCCATGTGGTGGTGTGAATAGACCACCCTGACATCTCAAGACCATGCCACCACTGATAAGCCCCGCCTTCCAGTAAGAAGGCCGCCAATGTCACCCGCTCGCTGGGTGGGCAGTGCATCACGGTGAAGATTCTTTCCCATTTCGCAATCCACTCATGGGCATCCTCGGGGTTTGATCCCCCGTTGAAAGGTGTGGCTCCCAACCTTTGAGCCCGCTCAATGCTAGCACATTCCATCTCTCTCGCGAATTCCTCGTCAGTTCGTGTTTGAGGAATTATCCATGGATTCATAACCCACTGTTAAGAGGCATATATTAGATAATGACATCTTTTAAACTAAGTACCGACCACTAGTCTAGCATGCTGACCACAACCTAGTGCTCTGATACCAAGTTGACAGGACCCGCCCCGATCCCCCTGGGACCACCCGGGACGTGCCCTGCTCCCGTCTGACACCCGACATTAAAATACCAAAATTACCCTTATTGAAAATAAAATGCATAAAGAAAATCCAAATTTAAGTCATACATAGAACGCCACACAAATATCCGAATACAAATAGTGTCAGACAAGGGATAGTTCCCGAATACAGTTTATTGAGCACGACTCTAGACACACTACGTGCCAACCTACCCAGCAGTAGGGTTCAGGTGCGCAGCGTAAACCTATGCCTCTCCCTCGGGATCCTCCTCCTCTTCCTCCTCAATAGCACCACCTGGAGGGGTAGTAAAACAACAAAGGTGAGTGGGCCGAAACTCAAGGTTTACAAAATAGTTTACCATCTCGAAAACATATAGATTTTCCCCTCCGTTTTCCGAAAAGACACGCATTAGTATCATAAACCACAAAATCATATAATCATAAGCAGAATAATATCAACATAATATAATCTCAGTCACTGCACTATACATCCCAACCCTGACATCCCAGATGCCCGATGTCCCAGACGCCCAATAAGGTCACAGTTCCAAGGCTACGTGTGCCACTCGGGGTCTCAATCCCGAGTCCAAATCCCGAACCTAGTCCGAGTGTGGCATACTAGATGCCTGATGTCCCAGAAGTCTAATAGTAGCAATCCTGCTCCTGAGCCACTCTACGGTCTGGTCCCTCCGTAGAATGACTCCTCACAGGAAATGCGCCGTGACCATTCCGGGGTACCTACATCCGGAGGAGACAGTATCCTAGGGTAGATCTATACAGTGCAGTACCACAGATAATTATCGCGATCCATTATACATATACATGACTCAAAACCATTCATAAACAACCAGATGGGTCTCATGCCCAAACATCGTAATACGTGCCATAAATCATACTCAAGATAAATAGATACTTTTACTTGAATCACATATAGATATAATAGAAAGTAAAACAGCTATGCATGCCGAGGTTTAGTGAAATTAAAGGCCCACTCACAGTACAATCCTGCTGCAATCCCGAGCGTAAAGCCCCGTCCAAGGGTTAAAGTACAATTCCTGTCATGTCCAAAGCATATGTAAAGGTCACTTTAAGTCCCTATCAAACAACTAAGAAATCCTAGACTAAAACCGGCTCGGGAAAGCCGTCTGAACACGCTTCCCAAGGTGTCAAATCCTAATTTGACCAACCTAATGATCTCCGATCGACACGAAACCATCGCCATTGGATCCGTATCGTCGAAACCTTGAAAATGGCACTGGTCCCACACAAAACACTGTTCACACGTGCCCCCCACGCGCTGGTTAACCCTCTGGTCAACGGTGCTACAGTAATGATGATGTCAGCATGACGTCATCACTGACAGTGTCAGAAGACGCGTGTCAGCATTCCATTGGTCCCTGGTCTGTCTGTTTCTGACATGATGACGTCATCATGCTGGCGTCACATCAGCCACAGTAACCGGGTCACCGCAGGCCCACGGTTCAACCCGATCAGTTCTCATCAACCCAACCACCATTTCTGATGGGATTTGTTCCTATGAACTCGTCATATCATGCTCTAGGGTTCTGTGAACTCAAATCTAGTTTCTAGGTTCAAAAATCTACCTGAAAATCGACGGGAAAACCGGCTGCCGGCTTTGGTCGTCTTCTCCGGCGTGTCGTCCAGTTTCCAGCCACGAACTTAGGTCCAAATTGGTCGTCTGAGTCCCTAGGATATGTCTCAAAAGCAACCAAACAATTCCAACGTTAAAAACGGACGTTTCGAAACAGGGAAGGAAATCGAGTCTCACGGGTTTTCAGACTTACCGCCTCCGTGTCGCCGCCGTGGGCTGCCCAGTCCAGTTCTGAGTCGTCCAGCCGTCACAGTGAACCTATCCCTATGTTGGTTCGAGTCCAGGTATGATGGTTTGGATGGTTTGGATGGTTTGGGCTGTTCGGGTTTCCTTCTCGGGTCTGGGGGTTTCCCGGCCGTGCAGGGTGGCCGTGGTGGTGGTGACCGGTGTCTGGGGGTGGTTGTTGGCTGCTTGGTGCTGCCTGGTGAGGGAGGTTGGGTGGTGAGCTGCTGGAGTGTTTGTTCAAAGGGTGAGAGTACACGGTTAAGAGAATGAAAATGTGGGAGTATGGTTTGATGGGTTTAAAACAGAATAGGCAAATGAGATCAACGGCTAGGATTCAATCTAAGTATAGGATGAAGGGTGAGGATTTGAGGAGAGAAAATAATTAATTAATCTAGTGGCCAACATAGATCCTTGATTTAGGGAGTGTGGGGATGAGTGACACGTGTCACTCATCCAAGGGTCCAAATTAAATTGCTTAAAGTGATCAGATTCTATTATTTTAATAATATTTTGATTCGGTTCTCGGTTAGTTCGGTTAATCGCGTTTTACGTTCTTGACCATAACCTTTTCGTCGTACGTCCGATTTCGGCGTGCCGCCTGTCTACAGATTCGTATCGACGAGACCTACGTAACGGTCCTTGGCCCTCGTCTGTTGGACTTCCCGGGTCAAAAGTCAATATTTGGCCCCTAATTGACCAAATTACCAAAATACCCCTCGACTTCCGAACGTCACAACCTCTTCCTCGAACGTCGAAATCGAACGTGCCACCTGCCTATGAACTCGTGAAATCCTAAACTACGTCACGGTCATGGGTCAAAGTCCTAATACTTCTCGAGGTAAAAGTCAACTTTTCCCCTGACACGACCCATCCCAATCCCCCCGGTATTACCATGGAATGTGTCATGCTCCCGTCTGACACATTCCATGGTAATCCCGGGGGGATTGGGATGGGTCGTGTCAAGTGGTATCAGAGCAGGTTTTGCTCTTTTGTGCGCGAAGGACGAGGGTGTGATGTCTCTTTGGGCTGCAGTTCCGTTGTCAACCTGATAGATAGTTTTGGGTTTGAATGGTGGATTGGGTGTGTTTGGCCCGATACGACGTGCATTGATGCGATTCAACCCAAGTGGGTTGTATACGATTAACTGGTAATGTGGGACCGTCGGTTTGGTCACGTGATGATGGATTGTTGTGCTGCTGGGCACAGCCGGGTTCAGGGAACCCCATTTGAATAATGTTATGGAAATGCGAAACTCAGTTGAGTATTGGTCTAAGTTTTGGACCCTGGTAGTGTTGGCTAGTGTACGGGGTGTTGGTGCATCGGAGTTAGCCGATGACCTTCGTGGTGGTACCCACGTTGAGTTGACGATTAGATTTGATTTGACGTCTATACGATGTCAGGACCGCGGAGTCGGTCAGGTGGTGGATGTTACTGCAAATGGCAGTTGGGTTCGGTGGAACCCTAGGGTGTGATTTTGGAACCCTAATTTATAATTGATGGACTGGAAAAGTGAACTTTAATTGAGGATTTGTGCTGCGACGAGCGACTGAGGTCGTGGATGACCATGTGGATGACTCTAGTGAGTCTAGTCAAGATATTGGGATTCGATCTACGGATGCAGTTATGAGATACAATATGGAATCCCGTGTTGGATCGAATATTAGTGTGATGTGTGGATACGGATCTTGACAAGCGATGACTGTTGGTCGACATTTGTGTCGAGATAACTGGCTATCGAGGGTATTTAGTGTGGCTTTCACACTTGAGGATCAGGGGACGTTCAGGGAACGTTCATTATCCTGATGTGCCGATGGCAAAAAATTGGAGGTACCCATAGTCGTGGGGTACGAGTGCTGTTACGGGATCGTCGTTCGTAATGAACGAAGATCCAGGGTAACAACTTTGCACACAGTGTGCTAGCATGGATGTTCGTGTGCTAGTGTGGATGTTCGTGTGCTATGTATGGATGTTGGTATGTTGGTGTTTTTATGCCAATACTAGTATGGATGCATGTTTACTGATACTAGTGTTGATGATGGTGCGTTGGTACTGGTACTAGCGCTAGTGCTGGTGTCATTGATTGTGGTGACGATGAGCCACGAGTCGAGGTGTGACTCTGTCATGACGGACATGTGATTGGTATCTGCGACTCAGTGGTGGTTGAGTCTTGGACTGGATGGGATCCAGTGGAGGTTGTGATGTGTTGGGATAAGTCCCAACAGACATATGATGACAAGTGATGAATGGACATTAAGGAATGATTGAAATTTGGGGAATCTAGGGATGATGTTCCCTATGTCATGTGTATTGGTGGATTTGGGGAGTTGTTGTCAACTCCGAGATTGGTAAGATTATGTACTGCTTATATCCCCTGAGAGTACAAGGAAATTATTGAATTTGGAAAGGTCGGGGAAAACCATTCGTGGTATTGATGTGGGATTCTGTGATTTGTGTGATTGTGAATCACTTGGAATCTGAGGATTGAACCTGTAAAGGTTGAGATGTGAGACAAGGGCAGTATGGTATGCACATCCAGGCAAAGTTGTGGATATCCCGTTCGGAATCGGGGTATGTGCGTACATGATTATTGACGGACGTGAGGTCCGAGTAATGAATTGATTTTGGACACGTGGTGGTCCAAGTGAGGTATGGACGTGGGAAGTCTAGTAGTTGGACTTGACATCTCACTGGGAGCATGTCTGTTTCCAACATGGTTGGAACTCCCGATTCGGGGAGAGTTGGGATTGGGAGACGAGAGGAGTGCTCGTTTCCGCATCGGTGATTGGTATTCCGAAGTCATTGGGGTTGACATCCTATTTCCTGCCGTGGCAGATGATGATTGTTGTGACCAGTACGTTGAGCGTGTATTGGTTGGTGGACCCATGTTTGGCTTGGGGTCATTGGACACAAGAAGTTGTGTATGATTTTGGATTTGGTGGTGAAATGCGAGGTCATCTTTCCACCAAGGGAAATTTGGCAAATGATTCAATGAGGGTGTAAGACCCTACGATCAGCTTTCAGATGGATTGTTAGCTATGTGAGCATGTGTGGATCCTAGGTGGATCTGATTTGTGATGTTGTTGACTTTGGTCGATGTGACGATCTAGGATCGTGATGTTACTTGTCGGATGACGTAGTGATGGATCTGGATCGTGATCGTGATGATCCAGATTGGGTGTGAGTTTATCACTCTTACCTTGATATGTGAGTCGTAAATGACGGGACTGAACTTCTTTTCGGAGTGAGTCCATATGGTTTGTTACTCGGTTGAGTAGGTTTCCGAAGTGGTCGGATTTTGTCAACTTTTGACGTATGGATATTGGGTTTGGCTTCCCTATGAAGTCAATCGAGTTTTTTGAGCAGGTAACCGATAGGATCGGTTATGTTACGTCTTGGTGGACGTAAACAAGATTTTGGGTTTTGGAATCGAATTTCTGGGTGACGATTCAGGATTCGATTGCGAAGCTCGAAGGTGGATTGCCGGATTTGGGTGCGGAATGATTATTCCAATGCTAGCTTACGGAATAATGATTTCGGATTCAGATTTGGACATGGAATAAAATTTTGATGTCGGGGTTCGGATTCGGGATTTCTTACGAAATTGCGGATTCGGATTCGGAATTGGAACTAGATGATGGGTGGAGTTCGTTTTGTCTCATGTTGGTTTGGGCAAAGGTACTTCATTATTGGAACGTGTTTTGCTATGACCTGGGTGGTTATAGGAAGATTGATGGATTGAGGTGCGTACAGGGTACGTTGTACGAGGATTGATACTGGTTAGGCTGAGTGGTGCCTAATGGCGGTACATGGGATGTACCCGTGGTGTGTGATTAAACGTGTTGGTAATCGGCTTGGTTCCGATATCATTTATTTGGCTGTGTTGTGGACTGGACATTGGATACGGTGCGCTGTGCAGAGTGATTTTGTCGGGTTCAGTGATTGTACGGGCAGGTGCTCTTAGCCATGGTTGGCTAGTGGAACCCTAGTATTGAGATGTGTGATCACTACTGGGCTGGTATTCAATGTGTTCCAGTTACACCACTTGATGGAGTAAGTTGACGGTATACGTACACTCAGGATGAGTGAATTGGTGGTCTGAGTAACCACGAGTAGCCTTGTGTGACTTGATCACACCGTGATCTCCCACCATCTTGGTTCGTTGAGGGAGTCGGCGATTATGGATATTGAGATGGATATGTGTCGCAGGATTGGGCTTGCCCTGCGAATTGAGATCATGTTGTTGATCTTACGCTACATCGAGAGTGATGTAGTGCGTGGTGTTGCCACTGACTGGCAGATGGTTGGGGCTTTACTAGGGTGGTAAAGCTTAGCGGTGACAGTGTGGCTGATGGTGTCAGCATGGACTGACAAGTGAGTTTTGGTGACTCCCAGGGGGGAGCAGACATCGGATATATTGAAGATTGAAAGGAATTATTTAGTTGAATGAGTCAGCTAAATGGTTAAGCGATTTTATCGCGGATCAGGTGATTATGTTCACCCGAGGTGGTCTAGTGTTGTTGTTGTGACGTATGACTGTGATGGGATGTCTGGGTACAGACGAGACTGGTGTTGTTCCAGTAAGTGGGTGTACAGGTGTACACAGATGTGAGGTCGAAATGTTTTCCACAAGGTGGTTGTGGAATAAGGTTATTGGTAATTTCGAGGACGAAATTCTTTAAGGAGGGAAGGTTGTAATGACCTGTCCCGAATATCGGGATTTAATAATATTGAATTGTGATTTACTAATCTGGGATTAGTTGGGCGATTTCGGACGAATTGTGGGATTAGTTGGGCGATTTCGGACGAATTGTGCAAAATGACCGTTTTGCCCCTAGGCGTGGGCAAAATGTTGACTTTTAATTCGGATGGTCAAATGGACTTTGACTGATGACCGTGACGTAGTTCGGGACGTCACGAGTTCATAGACAGGTGGCACGTTCGATTTCGATGTCCGTGGTGAAAGTTATGATGTACGGAAGTTCAAGGGCGTTTTCGTAATTTGAGCGTAATAGGGGGAATGTTGACTTTTTGATCGGGAGGTCCGATGGCCGAGGACCGAGGACCGTTAGGAAGGTCTCGATGCTCTGAGTCCATAGACAGGCGGCACGCATCAATCGGAGTCCGTATGACCGAGTTACGGGTCAGGATGCATGAGGGGCATTTTGGTAATTTTCTGCACGAGGGCAGAATTGTAATTTCACACGGAGGCACTGTTTCATTGATATGGCCGTGAAGTGGGAGGTTTGTGCGATCGATCCCATGGTTGTTTATCAATTTAATGAATGATTTGGGACAGCTTTGAGGTAGTGGAGGCATGTGTTCTGGGTTGGCAACTAACTTGAAGAACATGGACACCATTTATTAATGGTTTCGGGTCAGTGCAGGAACCTTTACACAGTGGACCTGCGTGGTGCTTTGAGGCACTTTTAATGACTCAATTGGATTAAAAACATTGTGAGTGAGTTGTGAGGATCATTCTGAGCTTGTGTGGTTGTCGAATTGGGGAGGAACCCGTGAGAAACCATTTTCGGGTTCTTGGAGGGAAAATTCAGAATTTAATTTATGAGCCTTGTTGGACCAAAACAAGGACGAGTTTAGCTTTCTGGGAGTGTCTGGAGCTCAGCCGTATCATTTTCGAAGGGAACCAGCCACGGCTGAGCAGGGACGGTGGCCACTGTTTTCAGGGAAAACGCAGTGCTGTGGACGATGACTTCCAGGTGAGCTCTTGTTCAATTGGCTGTGCTTTTGGGTTCGTTTGGGTCCTTGTACACTTCCTGTGAAGTTAATTTGATAATGGTTGGGAAATGACTGAGTTTGGGTGATCGACCCGTTTGGGTGATCACGGGTCAATAGCTTGATTTAAGGTTGCTCAGAGTAAATTAAGGACCTAGAACTCTAATTGGATAATTAATGATTGTTTTAGGATTAAGAACGGAAGGAATCGAGATTGAATTGACTGGTTTCTGGCCGGGTCAGGTCGCGGGTAATCAGACCCGTTTACCAAACATACGGGTGAAGATGGTGACTGTAGCAGTCACTGTAGCATGCGCGTGGCTTTCACGTGCAGCCACTCACGGCGGCGCGTGGGAACGAATCTCGAAGTGAGGTCAACATGACTTTTATCCTATACAATGTAACGAACATTTTGGCGTTGGTTTCGTGTCGATCGGATCCCGTTTTGATATTGTTCGGGATGTCCGAAGGTTTTAAATCCAGTTTAAAAATACTTAAAAATTCGGGAAAATTACGGGACTTGAATAGGATGTTAATGATGAGGTTAGTAATCCTCTAATGTGATTTGGACAGGATTGGGAGTCCCGGTGATAGTGGTGTGGCCCGGGAAGGCCTATGGCACGCGTATCGAGGCACTCGGTTAAACGGTATGTGAGTGGACATTGGTTTTATAAATTTGATGCATGCATGACTGTTTCATGATTGTTATAATTGTGATTAAATGATTTATTTTGGATATCGGTGAATTTAAATGATTTCACGCATTTCGAGGTGATTTACGTGTTTGCACGTAAACCGAGGTTTTCTGGATTTGCACCGATTTCCATAAATGTGGTTGGATATGATTTCATGAAATGGTTACAGATTGATAAAATGAATCGGGCCAGGGGCCCAGTTGATTTATATATGTGATTTCGGGTCGGGGACCATAAAATGGAATTGAATAAACGATTTCGGATTTGAATCAACTATTTGGACTTATGACGGTTTTATGGAAATTCGGGGCAGGGTCCTTGTGATATTTTGTAAATGAATAATAAAATGTGTTCCATAAAACCATCTCGATATGAGGATATATATATCCTGGTCTCCTCCAAGTGTCGGGGACACTGGAGAAGTCACGGTGCATTGCCTGCGAGGGCTCATTGTACGGAGCTACCGGACCGTATAGTGATCCAGGAGCAGGATTGCTGGATGTCATGGACGTCAGACATCGGGGATGTCAGAGATATGGACCCGGTGAGACCCCGGGCAGCACGCGTTGCTTAATACCGTGAGATATGACGTCTGGAACGTCAAGCGTCTAGGACGCTAGGCATCGGGGATGCCGAAGATGGAAAAATAATAAATGAACATTACTGGATTTATGAGATAACTCTTGAATTGACTTTTGGAATTTGAAACTATGCTTTGGTTTCCGGGCTAAGGCCGTAATGGTTATTTCTAAATAAATATGGGATTATTGGTTTTGGCGCATGCATATGTTTTTACTGAGGGGCATAAATGTCTTATAAAGGTTTTTCAACAGACTTGTTTATTTTCGTCCACTCACAGCTTTTGTTTTTAATGCCCTTCAGGTTGATTCCGGATGCGACTGCAGCAGAGACTGGGATATCATACACCTCCTCCATCGATCCTTACGCACTCTGGAAGCCCGGTTGGGCAGTGGCAACAGGTTATCCCTTGTCTGACACCTAATGTCAGCCGGGAGCATGACACATTCCATGGTAATCCCGGGGTGATTGGGATGGGTCGTGTCATCCCCCCCCCCCCCCCTCTCAGGGGTAAAACGGTCATTTTACAATAAAATAATAATTACGAAAGTTCAGGTCGTTACAGGTTGCCATAGTTCTGTCTTGTTTGGCAGTGTGGGACCCTACCGAAGGATGAACGAAATAGCATTTTAGAGTTTTAACCGTCCCCACAGTTATGTCGGGATCGTCGATTGCGATATTGCGAGATCGGATATGACGATAGTATGGAGTTGCGACCATTAGATGGTCAGGTCATTCGGAGTTGTGAATTGTGTTTCGAGGAGTAGCTGGATTCGGGAAACCCCAGTTGGGTTGATGGTAAGATTTGATATGACGTCCATTCGATGTCGGGACCGCTGGGTCGGTCAAGTTGTGGATTATACTGCCTTACGCAGCTGGGTTTAGAGTAACCTTAGGGTGTGATTTTGGAACCCTAAATCATGATGGATGTTTTGGAAACGTGAACCCTAGTATGGGATAGAGTATATGTGTACAACGGAGTTAGTTTTTGGCCTTTTTAGGAAACCATAGTGTTTGTTGCATGGTTCGGAAATATAAGTCGGCGAGTGGTTTAGTTCTAGCGACTATTCGGACTCGAGACCGTCGGCCAGTCATGTCATGTCAGCTTTAATGATGGGACTTCACTCTGCAGTCGGGGTTGTATTAATCGGTTAGACCTCGTTGGTTGTCGTACTACTCTAGTTGTGAAAGATGGTTAGTGCAGCCGAGGTCATGGATGACCTGGTAGACGACATTGGTTGAGTCGAGTTGAGATCCGTTAGAGATTGGTTGGACAGGTTACCAGGGTTTGGTACTTGTCGATGGAATCCCGGAGTGGGGATACAGAGTAGTTAGTACGGGCAATTGATTTTGTTGGATGCGAAGTGTCGATAGCGGTGGTTGGTGGTTGGGTCTGCACGAGTTGTGGCAGGCACTACTATCGAGAGTGGTTATAGTTGTGGTTGTTGAGAATCGGGTGACGTTCATGGGACGTTTCATTTTTCTAGTACGAATTGTCAGGATGATTGTACCCAGAGTTGTTGCATACGAGGGAGGCAGAGTTTCCCAATTGTAGCAGAGGTACGAGGTCGTTGCTTGGTATCAGCAAAGATCCAGGGTTATTTATTTTGCACGTGGTGTGCTAGTGCTAGCGATGGTACTGGTGTCAGTGATTGTGATGACGATGAGTCACGAGTCGGGATGTGACTCCGTCGAGATGGGCATGTGTTCGGTACCTGGGATCCAATAGTGGACCTCAGATAGTGATAGACTGGATAGGATCCAGCAGTAGTTCAGAAGTGAGGATTGGGTAGTTATGAACCATATCCTTTTGGATGTACATAAACGCTATAAGCCGATAGGCGAACTTGGTAGTGAGTTAGACTAGTTATGGACACGTGGTTGATGTCTGAGTGTGTTGGTTTCGACATGGTTGGAACTTCGAAATCGAGAGAGGTTGTGTTTGAGGCGACGAGGAGAGTGCTTGATTCAGCATCGGTAATGGGTATTTTCGAAGTCACTGAGGGTGACTTCTCATTTTTTCCCATGGCAGATGATGTTGTTGTCACCAGTACGTTGATCGTGTATTGGTTGGTGGACCCGTGATTTGTTTTGGGTCATCACGAGGAGTTGGGCATTTCGAAGTTAGGTGAATGAGATTTCTCATTTTATGCTTGGTGGCAGACGATGTAGGGTCACATTGTGTGGTGAGTGCAATGATTTTTTGTTTGCATTCACGTAGGATGAATTATGACGTCATCGTCTTGGATCATCCTTGACTTTTCCTAGGTAGAATGGCAAGGATCGATTTGAGGTAACCACAGTCTCGACGTGTCACGTCGTTGACTGATCTGTTTAGATGTGGGAATTGGTTGAGGAGTGTTGTGATCGACAAAGAATTCAATAGGGTGTAAGACCCTATGATCAAATTTCAGGTGGATTGTTAGCTGAGTGAGCATGTGTGAATCCTAGGTGGATCGGGATTTTGATGTTGAGGACTTTGGGCATTGTGACTATCGAGGATCGTGATCTTGATGGTCAGGTTAGGTGGGGAGTTTATTACCCTGTCTTGAATATTTGAGTTGAGGATGTTGAGACTGAACTTCCTTTCAATTTTATTCCCATATGGTGTGTTAATTGAACGAGTAGGTGTCCGACGGGGTCAGATTTGGTCAGCCTTAGATGTGTGAATGATGGGATTGGCTTCCCTATGAATTCAATCGAATGTAATGTGTTAATCGAGTAAGTGGGTAACCGATATGTTCGGAGTTGGTGCGTCTCGGTAGACGTGGGTGAGATTGGATGCCCAGTTGGCATGAATGGGTACGTCTTGGTGGGCGTGAGTCGGATTAGTAAAGGTTGGAGTTCGTGTTTGGGAGTAGACGTATTGAGGATGGTCGGGTGACCAGGAGACTTGGAATGGAAACGGAAGAGGGAGTGTATGGTCTGTCTCATGTGAGATTGGACAGATGGACTCCATAATTGAAACGTGTTTGGCTACAATCTAGGTTGTAGGTAGGTTGATGGATGGATGTACGTACCTTGTACGTTGTTCGAGGAACAATACTGGGTAGGCTTGAGGTGCCTGGTGATGGTATATGAGATATACCAGGGGTACGTTGGTGAACGTGTTGGTAGTTGGCTTAGCCCTGATACTATTGGAATAGTTGAGGACGTGAACTGGACATTGGATATTGTGCACTGGGTTAGGGTGATTCTGATGGGTCCAGTTACACATAGGTCGAGTGCTTTTTTGGTATACGTATACTCAAGGTGAGTGAGTTGGTGGTTAGTGTAACCACAAGTAAGTATAATGTCGATTTTCACTATCGACTGTCAAGTGGTGACAGAGTGGGAAGTGTCGAAGTAACGACAGTTTTTTCGGGTGGCATCAGCTCGGAATGTGTGATCAATTTTGCTCGACGTGGTCGGGTGTAGTCGATACAACGTGATTTCGTGATGGAACGTCTGGGTGCAAACAAGTATTGTGTTGACTAGTGGGTGTACTAGTGTACACGTGATGTAAGGCCGAACTTGTTTTCCCCAAGGTGGATGTGGAATCGATATAGTTGGAATTTCGAGGACGAAATTAATTAAGGGGGAAGATTGTAACAACCCATCCCGAATTCCAGGATTAGATTAGCGACTAATGAAAGATTCGTGAGATTAATCGGTGATTAATTGAGCGAAATCGGACGGACGACGCAAAATTATCGGTTTACCCCTAGTTGTGGGTAAAATGTTGACTTTTGACTCGAGGAGTCAAACGTACGAGGACTGATGACCGCGACGTAGATCGCGACATCACGAGTCCGTAAATAGGCGGCACGCCGAAATCGGACGTCGGACGAAAAAGTGAAGGTCACAGGAGTGAAATCGCAGATTTACGTCTCAGGATCTGAATAAAATAATAATTAAAATGTGATTGGTTGACTTAATAATGTGGGACCCTTGGATGAGTGACAAGTGTCACTTATTGTAACGACCCGAACCAAATTCCAAGATTAGATTAGTGACTAATCACGATTAGTGAGGCTAATCCGTGATTAGTTGGGCGAAATCGGACGAACGATGCGAAATAACCGTTTTGCCCCTAGTGGTGGCAAAATGTTGACTTTTCAATTGGGCGGTCAAATATACTTTGACCGATGACCGTGACGTAGTTCGTGACGTCACGAGTTCATAGACAGGTGGCACGTTCAATTCCGACGTTCGAGGAGGAAGTTATGACGTTCGGAAGCTTAGGGGCATTTTGGTAATTTTCGATAAAAGGGGTCAAATGTTGACTTTTTGACCGGGAGGTCCGATGGCCGAGGGCCAAAGACCGTTACGTAGATAAGGACGATACGAATCCGTAGACAGGCGGCACGTCGAATTCGGACGTTCGACGGCGAAGTTACGGTTCACGGAAGTTCTAGGATACTATTCACAGTAACACGTTTTACGAGACAAAAAGTGCAGTTTGTCTCTAGTGGGCCCAGATATTTAATGGAGGCCCAATGGATGAGTGACACTTGTCACCCATCCACTGGCTACCATTTTCCCATTCATGCTTCTCCCGTTCATCCACATCGATCATTTTCTTCCATCCCTCCCACCAAACCCGATCCCATTTCTCACCCAAACCCATTCAATCCTTTCCAATGATCATATAAGAGAGACCAGAGAGTGAGGATGGACCGGTGGACGCTGGTGGCCGGCCAGGAACGGCACCGCCGTGGACGGCGGGGGAGGAATGCACGGTAAGCCCGATAAACCCATTTTTCTTCTCTTTTTCGATTTAGACATTATGGTTGCTATTAGTTGATTAGGATGAGTTTATTGAGGTTGTAGGAAGGTGTAGATGGTGTTTGGAAGGCGGTGAAGGGCTGAGCAGCCCTGGGTGCAATCGGGAAAATTGAACCGTGAGGTTCAAAATTGAACCGGTCGGATTTCGAAGGTTTTAGGTAGTTTGATTGATTGGGTTAGATAGGAAATGAAGAAATAGGAATTTAGAAATTGGAATGGAGGCAAACGGACCGAAAATGAGGGAGTAGGGACGCTGAACCGGTTACGCTGGTTCAACACAGTAACCGGACCGGTTCGCACCCGTCGCGGAGGTTGAAGACGGGTACTGTAGCGGTTCGTGAGGCCCACGTGCATCCACTTTAGGCGGCGCGTGCGGGCGCGTGGGGGAGAATTTGGGGATGTGTCCAACATGTGAAATCTTCTATTCGATGTAACGATCATTTTGGGACTGGTTTCGTGTCGATCGGACACCGTCTCGATATGTTTCGGGGCATCGGAAGGTTTAGGTTCGGTTTTAAAAATAGCTAAAAATATCAGAAAATTACGGGGCTTTGGTAGGAGGTTAATTAAGTAGTTAGTAACCTTCTATTACGATTTGGATAGGTTTGGGAGTCCCGATGATGGTGATCGGCTCGGGGAGCCGTATGGCACGCAAATCGAGGTGGCAGCTCGGACGGTCTGTGAGTGGACTTTGTTTTCTAAATTGGTGCATGCATAAATGTTTATTATATGTTTTATTACATGTTTGATGATGCTATGGGTGCATTTGTATGTGGTTACATGTAAGCACGTATTTCGAGGTTTCGGCCTTATACGGTGCTTATACGGGTCTGTATTTCTTTATTGGTTTTAATGAAAAGATTTTGGATTTCTAAAAGGATAAACTCGGGTATGAGACCCATTTGGTTTTGTCTCGGGCATATGACGCTATTTACGACCTTCGGGTCTAAATCGTGGTCGCAGCGGATGCTATGTGCACGGCGATCGACGATACGACGCTCGCCTCCGGTTTGGGATGTGTTCCTTCCGGAGAGGTCACGATGCACGATTCGTGGTCGGGCAGCTTGGGGAGGCTCGACTTCGGAGTGCTGACGGTTCAGGATAGCGATCGGTGATGAGTGCACCATGATCTTGTGGTGGTCGCGTCGGTTGATTCGTTCACGGCGACATACCAGGATTGAGAGCGGTATCAGAGCGGGGTCATCCCGCACTAATCTCAGGGGGATTGGGATGGGTCCTGTCAACGTGGTATCAGAGCGGGGTTGTCTCTAGTCGAGCAACCGCGGAGCTCTTGGAGTATGTACGCAAGTCAAGGATGTGATATCTCAATGGGCTACAGTTCGTGATCAACCTGATAGTTGGGGTGCCGATACGATAGTTAGTAGGATTGGATCGTGGAACGTCTTGGTTCGGCATTCGATGCCGGGGTTGCCATAGTTCTGTCAGGGTTGACAGTGTGGGACCCTAAGGAAGGATGAACGTAGTATTACGTTAGAGTTTTGGATCGTGAGACGGTTAGTTGGGATCGTCTTCACGATGTCGTAGGATCAGTTCCGACGACTGGTTAGGAATTGTGATCATCGGATGGTCGGATATTGTTGAGTTCGATGATCGTATTTGGTTGAGTTAGATAGATTTACTGCTGTGAGCAGCTGAATTCTAGAAATCCTAGTTGGATCAACGTCTTTTCGATGTTGGGACCGCGAGGTCGGTCAGATCGTGGGATATACTGTCTTATGCCGTTGGGTTCAGTGGAACTCTAGGTAGTAATTGTGGAACCTTACCCTATGGCGTATGGTTCGAAAATGTGAGTTGACGAGTGGTTTGACTTTGACGACTATCCAGATTTGGGGTCGTTCGTCGGTCGGGTCATGTTAGCTTTAGTGATGGGACTGCACTTCGCAGTTGAGGTTGGTACTTGTCGATGAAATCCCAAGGTCAGGATACGGAGTAGTTGGTACGGTCGATGGATTCCGTTGGATGCGAAGTCTAGATCGCTATATCTGGTAGTTAGGTCTGCATGAGTTTGTGGCAGGCGCTACTACCAAGAATGGTTGTAGTTACAGTTGTTGGGAATCGGGGACGTTCAGGGGACGTTTCCTTTTCTCGTATGAGTTGTCAGGGTGACTGTACCCAGAGGTGTTGGGTACGAAGGAGGCAGAGTTTCTCCAAAACGAGCAGAGGTTCAAGGTCGTTGCTCGGGATGAGCGGAGATCCAGGGTTGTCAGTTTTGCACACGGTGTGCTGGTGTTTGTGTGTTGCTACTAGTATGGATGCCTGTGTGTTGATACTAGTGCAGGTGATAATGCGTTGGTGCTGGTACTCGTGCTGGTGCTGGTGCCGGTGATTGAGATGACACTGAGTCACATCCGTTGTGATGTGCATATGTTCGGTATCTATGGTTCAGGAGTGGATCTCAGATAGAGTTAAAGTGGTTAAGGGACACATGGTTGATGTCCGGGTATGTTGTTTCCAATCTTTTTGGAACTTCGGAATCGCGAGAGGTTGCGATTGAGGTGACGAGAGGAATGTGGGTTTTCCGCATTGGTATTGAGTATTTCGACGTCGGGTGACTGAGATTCTCATCTTCTGTATGGTGGCAGACGATGTTGAATTACGTGGTGTGGTGAGTGCAGCGAGTTTTGGTTGCATTCACGTAGGATGACTTTTGATGTCATTACCTTGGATCATCCTTGGTTTTCCTAGGTGGAATGATAAGGATTGATACGAGGTAATCAGTGAGAACCCACAGTCTCGGCGTGTCTCGTCGTTGACTGATCTATTTAGATGTGGGAATTGGTTTAGAACTTTGGGTATCGCTATGGATCTGGATCGTGATCTTGATGATCCAGATAGGTGGAGAGTTTATTACTCTTACTGGGATGTTTGAGTTGAGGATGATGGGAATGGACTTCTTTTCGAGGTAAATCCCATATGGCTTATTACTCGCCTGAGTAGGTGTCTGATGAGGTCGGATTTGGTCGGCCTTGGATGTGTGAGTATTGTGATTGGCTTTCCTATGAAGTCAATCGATTGTATTGTGGTAATCGGTTGAGTAGGTAACCGAAAGGTTCGGTTTTGATGCGTCTCGGTAGACATGAACGAGATTTCGAGTTTTGGAATCAGATTTCTGGATGACGATTCAGGATTTGATTTTGGAACTTGAAAGAGGATTTCTGGATTTGGGTTTTGGAATCAGATTCTGGGTGACGATTCAGGATTTGGTTCTAGAGCTTGACTGTGGATTTTCTTTTTATGGATTTGGGTTCGGAATGGTCATTCCTAATACTAGTTTGCGGAATGATGATTTCAGATTCGGATTTGGACATGGCTATGGATATGATTTCTGAGTTTGGATTCGGGATTTCTTACGAAATTGCGGATTCGGATTTGGAATTGGGAATAGATGACGGGTTGGAGTTTCGATTTGTCTGTTGCTGAATTGGACAAATGGACTCCATTATTGAAGCGTGACTGGCTACGACCTAGGTGGTTGTAAGCTGATTGATGGGTAGATGTGCGTACCTTGTACGTTGTTCGAGGTACGATACTGGGCAAACTTGTCATGTCTAGTGACGGTATATAGGTCATACCAGAAGTAGGTTGGTTAACGTATTGGTATTCGGCTTAGTTCCGATACCATTGGATTCGCTGAGTTCGTGAACTAGACATTGGATATTGTGCAGTGGGTCATGGTATTACTGATGGGTGTAGTTACACACAGATTGAGTGAAATACTTTGTGGGTGAGTGTTTACCCATGGTTGAGTGAGTTGATGGTAAGTGTAACCACGAGTGTATAGTGTCAGTTTTCAACTGACGACTGTCAAGTGGTGACAGTTTGTCGAAGGTGTCAGCGTGGATAGATTAGTGTGATGTGGTAACTCCCTGTGGGAGCAGATAGCAGGATAGGTTGGTGATTGAGGAAGGAACCGTAGAGTTGTTTATGTCAGCGAAATGGTAGATCTAACAAGTGGTGTCAGTTCGGAGCGTACGACTTCTGTCATTCGATGTAGTCGAATGTAGTCGATACGACATGGGTGTTAGTGGTACGTCTAATTGTAGACGAGTATTATTCTGGTTAGTGGGTGTACTAGTGTACACGTGTCAGGAGATCGAATTATTTCCACGAGGTGGATGTGGAATCAAGATAGTTGGAGTTTCGAGAACGAAACTAATTAAGGAGGGAAGAACAGTTAGATTAGGTCGGTTGGAATTTCGAGGACGAAATTAATTAAGGAGGGAAGGTTGTAACGACCCGTCCCAAATTCCAGGATTAGATTAGTGACTAATCATGATTAGTGAGGCTAATCCGTGATTAGTTGGGCGAAATCGGATGAACGATGCGAAATGACCGTTTTGCCCCTAGTGGTGGCAAAACGTTGACTTTTCAATCGGGCGGTCAAATGGACTTTGGGTATCGCTATGGATCTGGATCGTGATCTTGATGATCCAGATAGGTGGAGAGTTTATTACTCTTACTGGGATGTTTGAGTTGAGGATGATGGGAATGAACTTCTTTTCGAGGTAAATCCCATATGGCTTATTACTCGCCTGAGTAGGTGTCTGATGAGGTCGGATTTGGTCGGCCTTGGATGTGTGAGTATTGTGATTGGCTTTCCTATGAAGTCAATCGATTGTATTGTGGTAATCGGTTGAGTAGGTAACCGAAAGGTTCGGTTTTGATGCGTCTCGGTAGACATGAACGAGATTTCGAGTTTTGGAATCAGATTTCTGGATGACGATTCAGGATTTGATTTTGGAACTTGTAAGAGGATTTCTGGATTTGGGTTTTGGAATCAGATTCTGGGTGACGATTCAGGATTTGGTTCTAGAGCTTGACTGTGGATTTTCTTTTTATGGATTTGGGTTCGGAATGGTCATTCCTAATACTAGTTTGTGGAATGATGATTTCGGATTCGGATTTGGACATGGCTATGGATATGATTTCTGAGTTTGGATTCGGGATTTCTTACGAAATTGCGGATTCGGATTTGGAATTGGGAATAGAGGACGGGTTGGAGTTTCGATTTGTCTGATGCTGAATTGGACAAATGGACTCCATTATTGAAGCATGACTGGCTACGACCTAGGTGGTTGTAAGCTGATTGATGGGTAGATGTGCGTACCTTGTACGTTGTTCGAGGTACGATACTGGGCAAACTTGTCATGTCTAGTGACGGTATATAGGTCATACCAGAAGTAGGTTGGTGAACGTATTGGTATTCGGCTTAGTGGCCCAATTGGTTCGTAAGGTTGATTTCGAATTTGAAAATATAGAATCGGGCATGAGACCCATTTGATTTACGAACTCTCGGACTTGGAGTCCATTTGATTTGATAAGGCATCAGGCTTGAGGCCCAGTTGGTTTACTAATCGGGCTCGAGGCCCAGCTGGTTTACGAATCGGGCTCGAGGCCCAGTTGGTTTACGAAATCGGGCACGATGCCCAATTAGTTTACTAAAACGGGCACGAGGCCCAGTTGGTTTATGAAATCAGGCACGAAGCCCATTTAGTTTACTAAATTTGGGCTTGGGGTCCAGTTATGGTTTACGATTGTGATTTCAGGTCGGGGACCCATAAATGGATTTCTGGTTTCATGACGGTTTATGGGGACCGGGCATGGATCCTTTGAAAGGTTTTGAGAATGACTACAAAATGGTTTTTCATATACCATCCTTTATATTATGGATTGTCTCCTCCGGGAAGGGTCGTTGGCCTGGGTAGACCCCAGAGTAGTCACAGAGCACTAACTGAGTGGAGTCGCCCCCGTTGGGTACCTTACTCTCAGGAAGGCTTATGGATTATAACCCCCAGGAAGGGTCATTGATCTGCGGACATTGACATGGGTGGACCCTAGGGGTGACAATGGGTCGTGTCGTGTCAGGTTCGTATCGTGTCATGAATTCTATTTTACCCATTTATGCCCAACCCGAATCCGACCCGTTTAATAATCGTGTCAAGAATGTCCAACTCGAACCCGACATGTTATTGACCTGTGTAACCCGTTTAACCCATTTAATAAACAGGTCATACTCAAAACCCAATTAACCTATCACTCGTTTAACCCGTTTAACATGTTTAACCTATTTACATTATAAGATTTAACAGATATTTAGGTAGGTAAATGGGTAGATATATGAGTTAGTAATAACACGTTTATTAAATGGGTCAATATATAAGCCAACATACGGATTAACCTGTTAACCTGAAATCTACCCATTTATTAAACAGGTTAACATGTCATTATACCGGTTAATATGTTGACCCGAAACCCACCCGTTTAATAAACGGGTCATAACGGGCTAACCCAAAAATGACCTGAAATTTTAATCGTGCGGGTTGACCCAGATAAATTTTGTGCGGGTTTCGAGTCGTGTATCGAGTCGTATCAAAAATTGCCACCCTTAGTAGACCCTAGGGGAGACTTGGGATTTGAGACCCTAGGTAGCACGCGTGTAGCTTTAGAAACCGTGACAGGATTGGTTGTATGATATTTATAAACATGATTTCTTTTATTTGTGAAATTGTGTTTTGTAAATAGTAAATGGATTTGGGCAATGACCCACATACTCGGATTTACGGTTTTGGGCCGAATTACCACATATGGTTACTATGTATGGATTTGTGTAAATGGTTTTGTGCAGGAGCCCGTGTGACTTGAATTTACAAAACTTAGGGTTGAGATCCTAATAATGGTTGTTTGAACATATGATTCGATAAATGGTTTTCGTATGCATACATGCTTTTTAGTGAAGGACATAAAGGTCTTTTATAAAATGTGTTTTATTAAATCATTGATTTTCATCCACTCACAGTCTTTTCTGGTTTTTAATGCTTTTTAGGTTGATCACGAATGCAAACTGTAGCAGAGACCGAGACATCACACTCCTTCACCGAATCCTAGCGCGCTCTCGAAGCCGGTCGGGCCGAGGGTTTTAAATTATCCCTTGTCTAACACTTCGTGTCAAACGAGATCATGATACATTTTATGTTAATCCCGGGGGGATTGAGATGGGTCGTGACAGTAAGGGTGGTAATTTTTGACACTACCCGATACACGACTCGAAACCCGTACTAGATTTATTCAAGTCAACCCGCACGATTAAAATTTCGGGTCATTATCAAGTCAACCCGTTATGACCCGTTTAATAAACGGGTGGGTTTCAGGTCAATCTGTTTGACAGGACCCGCCCCGATCCCACAGGGACCACAAGGGGACGTGCCCTGCTCCCGTCTGACATCCAATAATTCATACAAATTTTAACCTCAAAACATCAAATGCATAAATAACCAAATTAAAGTTATACATCAAATCCGAATTAAACAGATGTCAGACAATGGATGAAATCCAAAATTACAAGTTGCGAGCACGACTCTAAAATAAACCTGCGGGTAAACCACCCAACAGGGGTTCAGGTACGCAGAAGTAGATCTATGCCTCAGCCTCAGGTTCCTCCTCTACCTCAGTATCACGACCTGGATGGGTTGCCAAAAACATTAAGGGTGAGTGGACCGAAACTCAAGTTTATAAAATCATTTGATAAGTAAAACATATAATTTACCCCTCCGTTTTCCAAACATGCATGCAACCGTATTTAAAACCATCAATCATATAATAAAACCATAAGTATAATTTTAGTTGCTGCACTATACACTCCTATCCCGACATCCCTGATGTCTAACGTTCCTGACGTCTAATAAGGTAACAATCACAAGGCTACGCGTGCCACTCGGGTCTCAATTCCGAGTTCAATCCCCGAACCCCGTTCGGGTACAGCATCCCCGATGCTTAGCGTCATAGACGCTGGACGTTCTAGACGTCCGTGACCTCTCCGGGGTACCTCATCCGGAGGAGACAGTATCATATGAATGGATCTATACAGTGCAGTACCAAATACATTTTATTGATATCCACATGCAAGCATATATATACATAGATAAAATCCGAACCAATCATTAAGTTTCATCAGACGGGTCTCAAGCCCAAATACCGTCAAACGTGCCATAACCATAGTTTCCATATCATCAAAACCATTATTTGTTTTTAGCATATGAATATGTATAATAAACCTGAAAACATATATGCACGCAAGGGTTTAAGAAAACGGCCCACTCATAGTACAATCCTACTGAAAACCGAACGTATACCCTCGTTCTGGTACAATTATACAATCCCTGTCATATCCAAAGCATACGCAAAGGTCAATACAAACCCCTAACATTTAACCATGAAACCCTAGACCGAAATCGGTCCGGAAAAGCCGCCCGAACGCGTTTTCCAAGGAAATAAACCTCATTTTGACCAACTTAATGATCTCCGATTGACCCGAAACCACCGCCATTGGATCCGGATCGTCGAAACCTAAAGATTGGTGGTGGTCCCACCAAAATTACTGTTCACACGCGCCCCTACGCGCCTGGTCAACCCTCTGGTCAACTGTGCTACAGTACTGCTGACGTCAGCATGACGTCATCACTGACAGTGTCAGAGGACACGTGTCAGCAGTCCATTGGTCCCTGGTCTGACAGTTTTCTGACGTCATCAGCTACAGTAACCGGGTCAGAGAACCGGGTCATCGCAGACCCACGACTCGGCCCGATCACATATCGTGATTCCGACCACCATTTCAGGTGAGACTTGTTCCTATGGACTCGTCTCTACCTCAACTATGGTTCTGTGCAAATAAAACTAGATTCTAGGTCGAATGAACTACCTGAAAATCGACGGGAAGGTTGGCTCCCGGTTCTGGTTATCTTCTCCAGCGAGTCGTCGAGTTTCCAGCCACGGTCCTGGGTTCAACCTGATCGCCTAGGTCCCCTGAGTGTGTCATAACAACAACCAAACAATACCAACGTCAAAAATGGACGTTTCGAAGTAGGGAAGGAAATCGGGCACTCACGGGTTTTTCGTCCTATCGCCGCCGTGTCGCCGCCGTACGCCGCCTAGTCTAGTTCCTGGTCGTCCTGTCGTCACAGAGAACCCCACCGTACGTTGGTTCGAATCCAGGTGTGAAGGTTTGGATGGTTTGGGTGGTTTGGGTGGTTCGGGTTTCTTCTCGGGTCTGGGGGAAATCCGGCCGTGCAGGGTGGCCGTGGAGTGGTGGCTGGCGTCCGGGGGTGGCTGTTGGCCGCCTAGGGGTGTGAGGTTGAGTGGCGAGGGCTGGTGAGTTGGTTCCAAGAGGTAATCGTGCTAATCGGGTTGAGAGAATGAAAACATAGATGTATGGTCTCATGGATTTTAATACAGATCATGCATAAGGAATCAAAGGCCAAGATTGAATCTCAGAAATGAGATCAATGGTGAGGATTAGATCTGGAGATTTTTAGATCAAGGGCTGTGATTAAAAGGGGATTTAAATCTTAAATAATGCTTAGTGGAGCTTGATCCAATCTAACCAATGGGTGAGTGACACTTGTCACTCACCAGGTGTCCTCCAATTAGATTTCCAGAATAAAATATTTGATACGAAAACCGAGACACGAACCTCCCGATTTCACGTTTCTAACCATAACTTCCTCGTACGAAGTCCGATTCCGATGTGCCGCCTGTCTACGGACTAAGGACGTCGAGACCTACCTAACGGTCCTTGAGTCGCGTGAAAATTAGTTGTCAAACGAAAAGTCAACATTTTCGCCCCTAACGTCCAAATTACGGTAATGCCCCTGAACTTCCGATAGTCTTAACTTTTTCCCTGATTGTCCGAAATGGACGTGCCACCTGTCTATGAACTCGTGACATCCCGAACTACGTCACGGTCATAGGTCAAAGTCCATTTAACCCACCAATCAAAAAGTCAACAATTTGGCCACACCAATCACAAGGGTAAAAGCGTCAATTCACACATTAAATTACAATATTAAAATCCTCGAATTTCCGGGGTGTTACACTGTTAACCCGTATAATGACATGTTAACTCGTTTAATAAATGAGTAGATTTCGGGTTAATATGTTAACACGTATATTGGCTTATATATTGACCCATTTAATAAACGTGTCATTACTAACCTATATATCTACCAATTTACCTACATAAATACCTACTAAATCTTATAATTTAAATAGGTTAAACATGTTAAATATGTTAAATGAGTCAAACGGGTCATAGATTTATTGGATTTTGAGTACGACATGTTTATTAAATGGGTTACACGGATTAAGCAGGTCATTAACAGATTGGATTTGAATTGAACATTCTTAATACAATTATTAAATAAGTTAGATTTGAGTTATATATAAATAAATAAAATAAAATTCATAATATGATTTTAACAGGACACGACTTATTATCACCGAGCATAGGCAAGATTCAGAGAGTGTGACACTGGAGGTAGGTGTTAGTGACAGAGAAAGAGCAATAGGGTCGGCTGGGCTTTAAAGCACCAATCGAGGAGTAAAAACCTTATCCCAAATTCTCTCCCTCCATCATTGCCAACTTCTACGCTCCATAATCATCAACCCTCCCATGGAATCAAATGCCTATCATACCAAATCATTGGTGGGGCCTCCCTGTCTGAAACCCGCATGCTCCTTTCCACGTGTTACCTTTTCCACTCCACACGACCCAATCGTCTTTTCTAATATTTCACACCACTATTTCATTTTATTTTAATTCATAAAATATATGTATATCCGGAAATCTAGTTTAACAAGAAAATAAAAAATGTGAGAGGGAGAGGGAGAGGCCGGGAGTGACACATGATCGACAACCACCACTCCTTTATTTGGGCTTACGTCACTTCGTTTTAGTGTACGAATAATTAATTACATCGTTAATTTTCATTATTTATTAATTCATCAATTAAAGACAACATTCATCATTAAACACAACTATGCCTAATCATGCGTTTCAACTTTCAAGCGAACACGAATACTTGCACTATTATATATACTATACTCATTTATATTAAGAGAAGTGCGTTAACAAGTTAATCTTTTTTCCGAAGCAATCCTTGCATGCACTTTAAAGTGAATGTGTTTGCTCTTCATGATTGATTATCCAACATTACTTACTTAATTATGGTAATCCAAATCATTAATTTTTAAAAGCGTAATGTGAAAGAATAATGTATGTTAAAAAAAATTAATCAATTAAATATATATTACATCATAATGCATCGTAATTATCACTCGAATTATCAATAATTTTGTTACAATCGAATTACTAAATAATCTCTAATTTTGTTACTTTTTTAGAAACTATATTAACATCATATTTCAGAAATTAATTGTTTGAATTATCATATTTATATACATACAAAAAAATTAATAATTAACAACCGAGGAACGAGCACGTCGATCCACTCTAAAATAAATACAAATATTTTCTTGTTTTCTGGTTTATGCAATTGAACTAAAATTTTGATTTTAAATTATACCATTTTATTTTGTATAAAAAGAGTTATTATAATATTAGAAAAGATAAGATATATTAGAGTAGTTTAAATAAGAATAATGCTATTTGGACTCTCTAAATTGACCACATTTAGTGACCATGTTGATGTGATAATCAATGAATGATATTATTTTAATAAATGAAATTATTCTATATTTATATTAAACCATTAATTGATTGCCACATCAACATAGTCAATAAATATGGTCAATTTAGAATGTCTAAATAGCATTACTCTTTAAATAATGATAGATGAAACGGGTAGTAGTTGTGAGTATACCAACTCCGTTTTTTTATTTTTTTTTGGGGGGGTGAAATGTGAATACCAACTCGGTTTAGATGGCTATATTTAGCGTTTAGGAATTGATAAAGTAAATAGGATATATTGTGTCCCAATATTATGACAAAGTATCAAGTTGGGGATCAAAAAAAATTAATGGCCGTAAACTCTTCTGATATTGATTATTGAGCCACTGGATGGATGACGAAAGATTTGGCATTTGGATAATGCTTTTTCCAAAAATCTTCCTTACGTTTTCTGAACCACAATAATATTTTTTATGATGATTGTGAGAACGACCATGGTACTCAATAATAGAGACTTCTTTTGTCAAATATTAAATAAAACAAACAAACAATAATTAGAGCATATCTAATGGAGAGTGTTTTGGCTTAAGCAAGGCATATTTCAATCTAGTTCTCCGCATTGATCTTAGTTTGATAAGCCCGGTTTAAATTTAACCACTCCCAAAAATCATAGTCTTCACCACAACCTCTCTGACCCTAACTTGCATAATCAAACCGACCTTCAATTGTATACATACAAATTAAATTCAAATTTGATCCAAATTTTAAAAAAATTGCCCACTACATCACTTGTTTCAAACATAGCAGCATCAATCCTACCAAAACCCATTTTCTTACAAATCTGATGTGGTAGGTTTAGCTCAAACCCCCAATTTATATCACCCACCTAAATTTTTTTTTCCTACTTTTCATTGAAAACCACCAAGAATGCCACTAATCACCAATTCCTTTCAAACACATAAATTTTTTCAAATCAGAAAATTTTCAAAACCAAATCTGTTTAAATTCATAATCCACACACCCATAAAAAAATTATGTAAAATTCTTTCTTATCCAACCTTCTGGAGAAAAAAAGAAACATCATGCCCGGTTATCATCAATCCATGATGTCTGCATTGTAGTTAGGGGTGTTAATTGATAATTCAATTAGGTAATTTTACTAAAACTAAAACCAAACTGATTGGGGAACCAGTATTGGCATCTGTTGCATACCAGCTACATTTTTTATTAGGATAAAAAATTGCAGTATCAATCGGTTCGGTATCTAGATCAATTTTATTCGATAAGAAAGAGAGAGGGATGGAGATGGAGAGATTGAGGGAGAGATCGAGACTAGTAATAGGTTCAATTCAAGACTTCGAGGCGATGGTTGGCGGTATGAGGCCAAGGTGACTCAATATGTGCGAGGCAGAGGCCATTAGTTTGATGGATGTGAGGTGGAGGCCATCAATGCAAGTCGAAAATGGTTAACGGTGCGAGGCTGACACAAACTAGGCGATGGTTGTTAGGCGAGGGCGATGGATATTGAAGTTCGAAGGATGAATCCCAGGAGCACGGGAACTGCAGCTCAGGTAAAGTTCTTCACTCAACTTCACACTCTTCACACACTAGCTGATTGAATCGAGGCTAGCTCGTTGGTTTAGGTTAGAATGAAATGTGTTTGATTGTTTACTGTTTTATTGATCAAATGAGGAAAATGATGATGATTGAATGGTGTGTGTGCAATCACTACTCTCTGATGCACACAACCTGTTTGCTAAAATTCCTCACACGATTTTAGTACACACATTCACTCTGAAATCTTCTCTGTATATTTCATTCCATTCAACTTGTTTCCCATATGCACCTCACTCGTACATTTCACACACCTCACAGCTTAGATGCTCTCACTCAACATCTAATAGAAAACTGACACCTGGCTAGTTAGTTACAAAACTTTGCAATCAAGTAAACCACTTCTCTCTCCTCACGGTTACATCACAGGTCCCACACACACACACACACATTTGATTACTCTAAAGCTTCTAGACTCACTTGTACAGCTGGCACCCTGTCCATGTGGCAGTTTACACCTCAACAGCCCCTCCTAAACTGTTCACTGGACATACTCCTAGCAAACCCCGTAGGTAGTTGAATCTAGCTTTAGGCAGAGGTTTGGTGAAGATGTCTGTAATTTGATCTTCAGTCCTGCAGTAAAGGAGTGTAACATCTCCATTCTGTATAGCCTCCCTTATGTAATGCACCTTCCTGTTTATGTGTTTAGTTTTCTGATGGAAAACAGGATTTCTTGCCATAGCAATGGCAGATTGATTGTCACACATTAAACTTGTAGCTGCCACCTGTTCTTCCCCAAAATCTTTTAGGACAAACCTTAACCAAATGGCCTGTGTTGTTGCTTCACAAGCACTAACATATTCAGCCTCTGCTGTAGATAGGGCAATACTTGATTGCTTGACTGAGGCCCATGAGAAAACTCCACTCCCAAAGCTGAAAGCATACCCTGAAGTACTTTTGCTATCATCAATCGATCCTCCCCAGTCACTATCACAGAAGCCAAGTAGGATTTCAGCATTTCCTTTCTTGTACTCTAGACCATAGTTCAAAGTCCCTTGCACATACCTAAGAACTCTCTTTGCTGTTCCAAAGTGCTTCTTAGTAGGATTGTGCATGAACCTGGCTAGGAGACTTGAGGCATACATAATGTCTGGTCTGGTGGCAGTAAGATACAACAGATTGCCCACAATCTGTCTGTATTCTTGTTCATCTGCAGCCCCACTTCCATCTTCCTTCTGCAGTTTTTCATTTGCTGCAAGGGGGGTTCCTGCAGGTTTGCAGTTTTTCAGTCCAAACTTGTTGAGTAGTGTCTGAGCATATGTTCGTTGATGAATATAGATGCTAGACTGAGACTGTAGGATTCCCATTCCAAGGAAATGGTGAAGTAATCCTAGATCAGTCATCTCATACCTCCTCATCATTTCTGATTTAAATTCCTGCATCATTCCCTCACTGTCACCAGTATAGATAATATCATCAACATATATTGATACAATCAAGGTTCCCACATCTTGATTAACTCTGAGATATAAGGTTGCTTCACTTGTGCTCCTCTGAAAACCACACCTAAGTAGATAGGAGTCGATTTCCCCATACCAGGCCCTAGGAGCTTGCTTCAGCCCATACAAAGCCTTGTAAAGCCTGTAGACTTTCTCCTCCTGTCCCTTAATCTCATAACCTTCAGGCTGATGCACATACACTTCTTTCTGTAAAACACCATTCAGGAAGGCTGATTTGACATCCAGTTGATACAGCCTCCATTGCTTCTGTGCAGCCAATGCAATCAGTGTTCTGATTGTATCTAATCTGGCCACAGGGGCAAAAGTCTCATTAAAGTCGATCCCTGGCTTTTGAGAGTATCCCTTAGCAACCAATCTTGTTTTCTGCTTCTGTACTGAACCATCAAGATTCAGTTTGGTTTTATAAACCCACTTAACTCCAATGACTGGTTTATTAAGTGGTTTCTTAACCAACTCCCATGTACCATTCTTCTCTATCATTTCAAGCTCATCTTCCATAGCTTTCTGCCATCCTCTGTCCCTTGCTGCATCTTGATATTTTTCAGGCTCAATGATACTCATATGACACCTTGCATACACATCACTTAAGTCCCTGTACTTAGGTTGAGGCATCTCTGGAGAATCAGGATCAGAAAGGTTCTGATCAACTGATTCCTCATGATCTTGTGCTTGTTCAACAGAATCCTCATTCAATGCTTGAACATGTCCTTGATCATGATCAATTCCTAATTGCCTCACAGATAACCCCTCATTTCCTTCTCTTGTTTCATTCCATCTCCACTTTGTTCCTTCATCAAACTCTACAGTTCTGGATATCACAATCTTGTCAGTTTCCAGGTTATAGAGCCTATATCCCTTTTCACAGCTCCCATAACCCATGAACACACATTTAATCCCTTTCTTGTCCAACTTCTGTCTTAGTTGATCTGGAACATGTGTATAGCAAGCACATCCAAAAACTCTAAGATGTTTGACACCTGGTTTTCTCCCTGTGAACTTTTCAAATGGTGTCATGCCATTTAGTGAGCTTGTTGGACATCTGTTCAGAAGGTAGCATGCAGTGTTTATAGCTTCACCCCAGAACTTGTTAGGAACATCCTTCTCTTGCATCATTGACCTGGCCATTTCCACCAGAGTCCTATTCTTTCTTTCTGCCACACCATTCTGCTGTGGTGAGTATGCAACAGTTAACTGTCTGCATATTCCTGTTTCTTCACAGAAAGTCTGAAACTTCTGTGACATGTACTCTCCTCCTCTGTCACTCCTGATCCTTTTGATCTTATATCCACTCTGCAGCTCCACCATCTTCTTGAACTTCTTGAAAACACCAAGTACTCCTGACTTGTGTGTAAGGAAGTATAACCAGCATATTCTAGTATAATCGTCTATGAAGGTAAGAAAGTATCTGTTTCCACCATTTGTTGTCTCCTGCATTGGTCCACACACATCTGTGTGAATCAATTCCAGTGGATCAGATGCTTTCCAAGTGGGATCTTTGTCAAACTGCTCAACATGCATTTTCCCGGCCACACACCCTTCACAGACTTCTCCTTTAGCTTGCAGCATAGGTAGTCCTACCACCATATCCTTTTGTTGTAGCAGCTTCAAACTCTTGAAATTTAGGTGTCCAAACCTCCTGTGCCAAAGTTCAGAGGCTTCACTCACTGTGGCTCTCATTGCTACTGGGTTAACAGATTCAAATGACAAAGGAAAACATCTATTCCTGGTCATTTGAACCTTAGCAACTTTCTGAGTCATAGAATTGTCCTCATAGATGTCCACAGTTTGATCCCCAAACATCAGAAAGTACCCATGCTCTATCATTTGTCCAATACTCAACAGATTTTCATCCAGTCCTGGTAAGAGCATCACTTCTTTGATATGCCTCTCTCCCTGTTTAGTCTGTACCACCAGTGTGCCTTTCCCCACTGCCTGCACAAGATTTCCATCTCCCATCTTCACTCTTGCTTTAACAGTTCTATCTATATCAATCAACATAGATTCCTGCCCTGTCATATGATTACTGCAAGCACTGTCAAGATACCATTTACTGCAATCCTTGACTGCTGCAGCATTGCAAGCATAGAACAGATTAGGTGATGGATCTGTAATTTCTTGTGCCAAATTTCCTGCTGGCTTCTGTGTACAATCTTTAGCCATATGACCAAACTTTTGACAGTTGTAGCACTTGACACCACCCTTGAACCAACAATTTCCATAGTGATGCATGTCACACTTCTTGCAAAGAGGTTTTGTCCCTAGATATTCACCCTTACTAGCACCAGCTCCTGAGTTAGGACCAGCACCCGATCCCTGATTTGAATTGAACCTTACTGAACTGTTCTTCTGGTTCCAGTTCTTAGTAGGCTTGAACGGTTTCTTAGCTTTCCAACGATCAGTGCCATGACTTGGCCTATTTGTCACAGATAGACTAGCTAGGGCTTTATCTAAACCTCCATCTGTATGCATCTCTAACCTTTGATCAAATGCTCTTATTGAGGCCACAACACTCTCAACGTTTACAGTGTCAATGTCCCTGGTTTCTTCAATAATAGACACTATAGGATCAAATGATTTGGTAAGACTGATCAGAATCTTTTGAGCTAGACGTTTTTCAGTGATATCCTCTCCATAAGTTCTCATGTTAGTCACTATTGCATACAATCTTGACAGATACAGTGATAATGTTTCATCTTCTTTCATTCTTGCATACTCAAAATCTCTTCTAAGGGATTGTAGTTTAACTGACCGTACCTTGGAATCTCCTCTGTACTCTCTCTGCAAAACATCCCAAGCTTCTTTAGCTTTGACCTCATTCTGAATTCTGGGAAAGATTTCATCAGTGACTGCATTCTAGATCATGCTTAATGCCTTAGCATCCTTGACACAGTCAATGTGAGTTGGTCTGATTTCAGTTTGTGCAGCAGGTTGTGTAGCAAGATTCCCACCAGCAACTTCAGTTGTCCTTGGTGACTCTGGGATTCCAATCTCAATATACTCCCAGAGATCACAAGCAAGTAGAACTGTCCTCATCTTTACTCTCCAGAAGTCGTAGTTACTCCCATTGAAGAGTGGGATCTTCAAGTCACCTCCATGACCTGCCATTGCAGCTGCTGCTTCAGATGTCTAGCACGATTGCTTCTTCTTCTTCAATTACGCCCCAGATGCAGATCAAGCCTGCTCTGATACCATATTGAAGTTCGAAGGATGAATCCCAGGAGCACGGGAACTGCAGCTCAGGTAAAGTTCTTCACTCAACTTCACACTCTTCACACACTAGCTGATTGAATCGAGGCTAGCTCGTTGGTTTAGGTTAGAATGAAATGTGTTTGATTGTTTACTGTTTTATTGATCAAATGAGGAAGATGATGATGATTGAATGGTGTGTGTGCAATCACTACTCTCTGATGCACACAACCTGTTTGCTAAAATTCCTCACACGATTTTAGTACACACATTCACTCTGAAATCTTCTCTGTATATTTCATTCCATTCAACTTGTTTCCCATATGCACCTCACTCGTACATTTCACACACCTCACAGCTTAGATGCTCTCACTCAACATCTAATAGAAAACTGACACCTGGCTAGTTAGTTACAAAACTTTGCAATCAAGTAAACCACTCATCTCTCCTCACGGTTACATCACAGGTCACACACACACACATTTGATTACTCTAAAGCTTCTAGACTCACTTGTCCAGCTGGCACCCTGTCCATGTGGCAGTTTACACCTCAACAATGGATGCAAGGTCGAGGCCATCATTGCGGGTCTAAGACGATGTGTGCGGCAACGTGGTGAGATGGGGTTTGAATTGGTCTAATTCGATGTGAATCATAAGGGTCTCTTCAATTATATCAAAAAGGAGAATGAGTGGGAGATTCAGTGAGGGTGTCTTCGATGATATGAAAGAGAAGAGGGAGAGCGAGGGTCTATTCGATGATAACGAAGAGGAGAAGGAGATGGAGAGCCACGATATCTAATATCGAAGTGGATTATGAAGATTTCGATGATATCAAATTGGAACTGAAGAAGGTGGTCCCAAACGAAACTTTTGCATCAAAATAAGACTTATCAATTCGATCTGGTTTGATTCAATTCTTGGCGGCTGAAAATCAAAATTGAACCGATTCTGATTCGGTTTGGTTCAATTTTCTTAATTCAATTCGTATTTTTTTTCTCGAATCGATTTTTTTTTTCAATACGGTTCGTTGCTGCTCCAATCCTCCATTCTTATCCATATCTCGATCTTCGATGTCACCTCCTCTTCTTAATTCGACAAAATTAGGGACAATCTTCTCACTCTATTTGCCACAGATCTTCTGCACAAAATGATTGAGATACCAAGCTATAGAATGTCACATACATGCCACATATGCACACTTCACGGAATTTAAACGAAATCAATTATTTGGTGCAATAATGTTTTTTACGTTGCTACTGTTCTTGGTGCATTTCGAGACAAACTTCATTTTTTGGTGCAAATTGAGAATCGCTAGTTTATTTTGGTGCATTTAGAATCATACTTCTTAAGGTGTTGTGTTGGTTACGTCATCTCCTTAATAACCTTGACGTTGAAACTTCAAATCTCTTCGAAGAGATAAAGCTACAATTTTGGTTGAATAATATACATAGAGATAGAGATGAGAAGAGACAAATTTGTCCTATTCAGACTACTACTTAGGCTCTATGTCCCATATTGAGTGAGACAAATGTAATTTGAAAGTGTGCATTGGAAACAAGTGTTAATTTCAGAATGCATTTTATGTAAAAGCCTAACATATAAATTGAATTTAAGGATGTGGAATTTACAAAAAGAAAAAAGAAAAAAGAAAAAAGAAAAAAAGGAGTCGAGATCTTAAAATGTGTACATAGTTAGGTGCATGAGCCATTGAATTTCGTATATGGTAGGCCAAAACAAACTCAATCATGTGACAACTCTTCAAGTGTGTTTAATAATTAAGCCACCATTGATGAGAAGGAAAGTAGTACTACTTTGGACCATGTTTCAAACTCCAACAGCTAATAATACTTCAATCCTACATCTAATTGTGGAGCAGAACTCCCATGCCTCCACTCATTTTCTATAATTAAAACATGAATCACTCGTTTGGATCTGCGGGACCATAATTTATTTAAACCCTAATTATAAGTTCGTCCTTCAAAACATTATAATTGGAATCAATAATAACCATGTGATTAATACTAGAAGCGCGCATTACTAGTCATTTATTTTTATATATTTACTAAGTTTTAGCTTTTACTTTTTACTTTTTACTTTTTACTCACAAAAATCAATTTACACCAATTTAAATACTGATTTGTAATACGTACTAGGTATGATATTCCGCACAGAGACTTTTTTTTTTATTACAAAATTATTATTATACACATTTTTTTTATTCCTAAGGAGGTGAAATTTTTGAAATTTTTTCGTACAATATGCATCGAAGTTCGAACTTGAGACCAATTGTCTACAAGTCAATGCTAGAACCAATTAAACTAGACTCACTTGACTATTATTATACACATTAAATATCAACATTGCTCAATCTTTATGAGAATTAAAATTTTTAAAGAGAATTTACTTCTATGAGAGTTGGAAATTTTGGGGCAATTTTTGTCCAAATACAAGAATTTTGAGGAAGGAAAGGGAAGGGAATATTATACAGATTTGGTATCTCAAAATCTTTTATTATATATTAGAATAAAATAATCAATCATATCAATATATAACACACGCAATCACGAAGAAATTAGCAAATAAATAAATAAATATAGATTTGCACATGTTGTAGTTGATGAAAAACACAGTGCAAGTACGTGACGAATAAATTTCTATAAAATGTGAAAATATAATATGTAACTAAAATTGGCCTATATATTAGGTAGATTAGATTAATCCGTGGACATGATTATTACAAAAATGAATGAGAAGCATGGTGCTACACACTACACACTACACACTACACACTACATATACGGCTTTTGTCTTGCCTTTATTTAGGGTTATCATGATTTATAGGTGACCTAACTACTCATCAGTGATGATCAGCACGGATCGCCTACATGGCAATATTATTAATAAAGACTGAAAGAGTGTTGAGTGCCTAATAATACTACTTATTGTAACATGAATATTAGAGGAAGAGTAGCTCCCGCACACAAACACTGATCGTAGGCCCGCAGCCACCATCAACTCATTTCTAGTTCATCGTAAATATATATATATATATCCGGATTGTTGTTGATGAATCATATATATTCTCATGGCACCATTATAACTCTTTTGAATTCATCAAGCTCCAATGGTGCATCCATGTCTTGTATACCTACTTTTTCCCTTCCCTTTTTCTTTTTTCCTTTCTCACAAAAAAAAAAAAAAAAACAGGGACCAGTGTATGTAGCTGGCGCTAGCCAACACTAATTATATACATATATACATATACATATGCATTTTTAGTGGACATCTCCATCTGATCACCCAAGTTAATTCATAGTTAAGCAACAACATAAACACAAAAACCCACTCCCAAGTCCCACCCATCTCTCCACCCATCCTCATCAAATAAAAGTTAGAATTGCTGTATTGGTAAGTAAGTAGGGTGACACATATGTGATGCATGTCCATCTCTATCTACCCAGTTCAAGCATTGCATATATGGAGTGGGAGACAGTTCATGTGGTGTTACATGTTATAAGTAAAAGTGATCTCAAATCTCAATAGGGTTTATTTTATGATAAATATATTTCTGACAATATTTTGTTTGACGTACGAAGTCAACATTTGATAAACAAGGAAAATTTAATCTAAAAATTAATAACTAAGGCCACAATTGTCAACAAAGAACTAAAATTACTTCTGCTCCCCAATTTAAAATTTCTACATTATCCTTAAACAAAAAAATATGTACAATTAATTGCTTATAGTTTAAGATTTTATTTCGTTTTAATTTTGATTGTCCAAAATTAGACAACCCTATATCAACTTTATATTTGTTACAAAATAAATAAACTAGAAGCCAATGACTCATAACAAAAACAAAATAAATGAAACAATTTGTGATATATCACTTAGCTGTAAAAAAATTAGTACCGTATATATGCATAATGCATGTAGTCCATGCTTGTTGGTAATAACCATCCAATTTTCGAAGGCCCTAAGGGCCCCGACTACTCCGAATTCGAGCCGGGTCAGACCCGATTCAGGGGGTAAACTTTTCCAATGATGGCTTCTCCGTCCACGTCGAGTTGGGTCAGACCTCATTCAGAGGGTAAGCTCTTCCAATGATGGCTTTTCCATTCACAAGACTCGAACTCAAGACTTAGACTTTACTTAAGAGGAACAAACTCCTTTATCACTTGAATCACCAAGCATTGATGCATGTCCCTGTTAAAATGAAACCAATCAGTAATATATCCAATCATGGCGTTCTCATTGTTTTTTAATTTCTTTTGCCAATGAGTTGAAGCAATCTTTGAATGAGCAAATACCTGTTACACAAGCTAATGACTTGTGTACGTGTTATTAATTATATATGATCCATTATAATTAGCTGAAAGAAAATTAATAATAATTAATGTCATGGGCTCGTTGTGCTGGGACACAAGTAAAGCTAGCATGGCAAAAGTGTGCCCAATAATTGTTAATATATTGTAAAGTGACAACCCTACAAACGAAAGGAAGCATATGGATGAAAAGAAATTAAAAGTGGCATAGCAATAGTTAAAATTGGTAAGTTAATGAGTGGCGAAGCATAATCGAATCATCCTCTTGATGTGTTTCCCACTGTCGCTGGGAGATTCTAGCAAACCATATTATATATACACGAGAAATTAATATTATACATATTATTGTTTAGAATAGCATTATGTATATTATACTTTTATTTTAGATATTAAATTAATGAAATAATTATTTTTTATTTTCCATTTTATTATTATAAATGAATAAATAATTCTTATTAAGTTATATATTTTATTATTATAACACGAACATTAATTAAACTGTTAAAGAGAGGGTAGGAGCAGAGGAAACTAGAAAGTTTCTGTAGCTAGATGTCCCGTGTTGTATGTTATTATAATGTAGATTTGTATGTGTGTATGCACGAATGTATATGTATAACATAACGTATGGTAGTGGAGTTCAAATGGTCAACCTATGTAAAGAGAGGTGGAGAGAGAGAGAGGGAGGGAGGTACCTTCATAATTTCCCAATGCCCCAGATTCGTTTCTCTACTCAATTCTTTCGTTTGATTAATAATCATAGCCACCCACCCACCCACCCAACGCCCCCACAAAAGTCTCATTCCTAATTCTCTCTCTCTCTCTCTCTCTCTCTCCGTAATATTATTTCCACACCCTTTTGCTCCCATAACTTCAACCATATATATTATCTCCCCCAACCCCTCATTCCCACATAACACCATTTTCCCCATCATCTTTCTCCTTCTCCTTTGATATGGGTTTTGAAGATCATAGTTGCAACACAGGCCTTGTGCTAGGGTTAGGTCTCACATCACCTGCAGCCCCTCATCAGGAGACCACAAATAACCGAACAAGGTTTGCGGCAAAGAATCATCACAAGGGTTCCTCAAGTTTTGAGCCATCTCTAACTTTGGGGCTCTCTGGTGATCAGCCATATCATCATCATCATCATCAACAGCCAACAGGAGCAACCTCCAATAATTACAAAGAGGAAGCTGCAGCATCCTCACCTCATAGTCAAAGCGCTGTCTCTAATTCCTTCTCCAGTGGTAGAGTGGTCAAAAGAGAGAGAGAGCTCAGCAGTGAAGAGGTTGAGGTGGAGAAAGTTTCCTCAAGAGCCAGTGATGAAGATGAAGATGGCTCTAATGCCAGAAAGAAGCTTAGGCTCACAAAAGAACAATCTGCCCTCTTAGAAGAAAGCTTCAAGCAACACAGCACTCTCAATCCTGTAAACTCTCTTTCTCTCTCTCTCAAATCGTTCTTCTTCTTTTTTTCTTTACTATTTAATTTTATGAAAATTACTAATATTGATTTGACTGGTTTTATTAATTAATTACAGAAGCAAAAGCAAGCTCTAGCCAGGCAGTTAAATTTGAGGCCAAGACAAGTGGAAGTATGGTTCCAAAATAGGAGAGCCAGGTAATTAATAATTAAATATTCTAACCGTACTATCTACGGTCCACGGTGTATCAATACTGGACTGTAGAATTTTTATCATTTAATTAATGATAAATATACGATAACTGATTATGGGTATTTCTGTTTTTGGTGAACGAATTGGCAGAACAAAGCTGAAGCAAACCGAGGTGGATTGTGAGTTCTTGAAGAAGTGCTGTGAGACGCTAACAGACGAGAACAGAAAGCTACAAAAAGAGGTACAAGAACTGAAGGCACTAAAACAGAGCCAGGCTTTGTACATGCATATGCCAGCAGCCACACTCACCATGTGTCCTTCTTGTGAAAGGACTGGAGCAAGTGTCGCCACTGAGGGTGCCTCCAAGACCCCATTTTCTATGGCTCCAAAGCCTCATCATCATTTCTATAATCACTTTCCCAATCCCTCAGCAGCTTGTTAATCACTATTATTGATTATTATTTTTAATTAATTACTTCTCTTTTATAAATAGGATTAGATGATAAGAACAGAAGAAAAAAAATGAGAGAAATCATCAAACCCTCATGACCCCTATATTTTTTTTTGGTTAAGGGCTTTGTAGTGTATGAAAGATCATCACTAGTTGTAATTAATTTGTAGAAAATAGTCAATATATTACTGATCAATTACCTTTACTTTTATTATTTATTATATATATATGCCTTGTAAATCGTCCACAAATATATCTATGAAGGGATTACTATTTATTTATTGTTTGAATATTCTGTCTTTTTGTTAATTTCTTTTTTTCTGGAATTTATTTTTTACTAAGCGTTGCATAAACTAAAGCGTAATATATATATATATATATATATATATAGTTCCTCATCGTTTTATTTACTGTCAAAATTTTGTGAAATCTATCCTTTCAATTAGAATCCATACTTTTAACATTCCCTGTCAAAGTATTAATAACAACCGGCCAGTCCTCGAGATTATATTTATGTTAAAGTTTGAGATAGTTTGACATGTACAAAATTAGTATCCAAGTATGAAAATTACATTATGTGACATGTACAAATTAGGATAAGTATATATATGTATATATATGAAGCATTTTATTAGAATTAATTCAAGTTTAAAATTTCAAACATGAAGCTTTTTTTATATAATAATACTAAAGTAGGGAGATTATATTATAAATATTGGTTATTAATTTGATTTTTTCTACCGTATAGAATGAGTAATTAAAAAGAAATATTATTATATTGCACTCCTAAATAACAAATTTTTTTTTTTAAAAAAAAAAAGGAGGAAGAAGAAGATAATATGAGGTATATGTAAATATACAAATAGAAAGCACAATTTTTATATATAATGCATGACTTTTTGTAGAAGTTGAAATGAAAGGTGTTGGCATGGATATAAATCGGGAATTGAGATTTGATAATAGAAATATAGTAGGAAAGGTTTTTTTTTTTCCTTCTCTGAAATATAGTAGGAAAGGTTGAGATTTGATAATAGATATAGTAGGAAAGGTTGATTCAATCAAAATATTATAACAGATTTGACCAAGAAATTAATAATAATATTGGAGTTGATGATTACGGAAGAAGTAAGTGTGGGGTTAAGGTGTGGGTAGGATGGTTAAATGAGTTTTTTTGAGGTTGTGAGTAAACCTTTATCTTACATGGGTACAAATGGATTTTATACCCATTCAGACTCATCCTCAATTTTTGAGAGTTTACCCAAACTCTATCTATTGGGTAATGGGTACCCATGATATTTTATATTTATTTTCTCCTTTCAATTTTTTTTTCCTTGTGTTTCATTTTGTTTTAACTTCTAAATTTTTTTATACCTTTCAATTTATTTTGTTTTTCTTTATTCTTTTTACTTTTCATTTTTCTTTTACTTTTAATTTTTTTTTTTACTTTCATTTGTCTTCAACTTTTTATTTTTAACTTCTAATATTTTTTTCTTTTAATTTCGTTTGCTTTTTTTTTTTTTTGCTTTTCATTTTCTTCAAATCCTCTCAATTTCTATTAGAGTTTTTGTTACAATCCGTCTTAAAATTTAAAGTGAGAATTAGTAAATGACCAATTTACCCTTCTATCCGTAATTATCAAAATTTGTCGAGTTGACCAAGACTAGTGAATGAGTTATTTGAGAATTTGACTCCGAAAACTTTCCAATTAAATGAAGAATGAGTAATAAATGTCGAAATGGAATTCAAAACTTAAAAAAAAAACTCATTAAAAATTTTATTATAAACAATTTTTAAGAATTTATAAAACTCCCTTTAAATTATTTCATGGTTGTGAAATCTTAAAAAATTTATAGTTTACTTTGATTTTTGTTAAATCATTTAAAATGAATTATTTAAGTTCTTAAAAAAAATTGATGTTAATATAAATTCGTAATATTTTTGTGTATAATTTTTTTGATGAAAGATGAAATAATTGATATTTAATTGAAATAAAGTAATTTTAAATAATAATACCTAATAAATAAAATAATAGTAAGAATATAAAGAAAAAAAATTAGTAAAGGGAAGAAAGTGTTAAAAATTAATAGATAATTTGAAGAATGGATAAAGAGTATACTTTAAATTTAATGGGTATTAAATACCCTCAATACCCATGGGTAAACTCTTGCCCTACCCATTAAATAATAGGTAAATTTTTACCCATCTAATTTTTACTCATTTCAATAATACCCATGAATACCCATACCCATAAATAATTATGAACATCCCTATCCTAAGTGTGGGACGTTAGCTCACATGTATCTGTCTGTAATTCAGTTTCTTAGAGCGAGAGAGAGAGAGAGCTATGGTGGTTACCAAAATGGATGGTGAGAAACGTGAGGAGAGAGAAAGGAACGGATGAATCACTGAAAAAGAAAAAAAAAAAAAAAGAGGATTATGGTCACGTGACATGCGATGGCTTTAGTAGGACCAGTAGGGTCAAAACCCACGTGATATGCCAATGGCAACCTTCCCCTCTTTACTTTTTTGTTTCACATAATCTTATCATGAGATTTTGTATCAAAGTCAGACTCATCCATCTCCCTCCATCTGAAATAATGAATAATGGGCCCCAACCCTAACGACGAAGGAACCCAACCCTAACAATGAAAGCTACGAACAGTTGCCAACAAGCTATAGTGCGTGTGTCATGGCCCAACGCTAAAGACAAACATCCAGAACTTAATTATGTGGTCTATCAAGTAGTATCTAATTATCAAAATTTTATTTTTAAATTATATATTACAACCTATTAATATTAATCATCACTTAAAAATAATTGATTTTAGACAAATTTAAATTTCTAATATATAATAATTATTAAAATAGAACCTTCGATAATAGATTAATAATGATAAATAAGTGAATTAAAGTCCTATCCTCATCATAATCTATATTGACAAGCATATAAACGATCCTCAACAATATCTCAGTCTATAAAGGGAGATACTGACGTATGGTATACATTCTAATGCCTACGATATGATACAACGAATGATAGGTTAATCAAGGGTACGTAGCTAGGCAGCTACTCAGATCAGATGAAATGAAGGATCCAGATTGATTAGGGCAAAGGAAAATATTACGTGTTTACGTTATAGGCACGCTATGATGAAAGATGGGAAAGGTGTATTGTTCTAAAAAACAAGTCCACACATCACTCATAATGGATGGTATGGAGTATGGACCAATTAAATCATGAGGGAAACTTTCCACGAAAAGAGACCACTTTCCGGGAAAATCTCTTCGTCTTATGGTATCATCATCACTCTCATTGACATGACCTATCCCTAACCTAATCGTGGATGTCCTGTTTCTGTTTGACATCGCGTGTCAAAGTAGAGTAGAGATAAAACCGTAACCCATTCGGAGTTTCCAGAGTATGCAGTGTTGTGTGATGTTTTGGTCTCTTCTATATCCAGCGTCCGCGATTAACTTGAAGAGTATAAAAAACATTAAAACTGTAAGTGAACAAAACCCTAGACAGTCTTTACATTCATCACCCATTTTTTCTTCTGTCACCATCACATTTTACAACACAAGTGAATACCCTGCCTTCATCTATTCATGATCAACACCCGTTTGAATTCCAATATTGAATCATTATACAACTATTCAATAGTTCATTGTTTCAGGTGAAGATTCCTGGTGAAAAGAAACTCGAATTATTATAGTTTTGAGTGTGAAAGCTAAATATATGTGAAAAGGTGGGCGGCCATTTTAGGAGATTTTTTGGGTTGTTAAATGCTATATTGGGAGAATTTACTTGTTTTGTCTAGTGTGGGGGATGGACCGGATGGTGAGGGGACAACCTTTTGTTTTAAGAAAATCATAATCAAATTATTTGAACATAAAATGAGTAGGGCCTGATGATATATGGTTTATTATATATTTAAGCATTTTATGTTTTAATCTTTCCTCTAATTATAGATTCCATCTACGTGAGCACATACGTAAGTAAATAAAGAATGGACCAGAAAAAACACTTGTCTTCCTTTCCAAACTTTGTCGGTCCTTCCACTTATTATTATTATTATTATTATTATTATTATTTATATACCAGTATTTAGATAGAATCTGTATTGAGTTACGGAAAGGTACGCAAACTCAGCATAAGTATGATCTTCACTATTTCTTCAATATGTAAAAGGATTTTACGATATTATTTTCGGAATAAACGTCCATATAAAGACAGTAATATATATTGAATAAACGTCCAAGCATAGGCAGACACGAATCTAAGAATTTAAAATACGGTAGTCTAAATATTAACCTAAATTTTCTTATTATCAAATTTCAATAATATTAAATAAATTTCATTAATTTAAAAATATACCTAATAAAAATATTTTTTTTATGTAAAAATAATAATCATCATACAATAAATACAATATAAAATAGTTAAATTGCAATAAGGTCCCTTTTTATGTGGACAATCCATCATACCATCTCCAAAAAATCTACAATCCATCTTATTTAAGTGTAAAAATAAATTAATATATTGTGCTATAATCTAACATTACATAAATTTTTTTTTCAAATACTTAATTTCGGCTGAATTGGAATACAAGTCATTCCTAAGGTGTGGCACGTGCGCGCCTATGCATATGCGCTCCACCATCATTTTTTATATTTAAAATAATTTTATTCCAACCCTAATTTAAAAAAAAAGGAAATTTTTATATATCGAAATTCGAACTTGAAATTATTAATAATCTACATACCAAGGCTAATATCAACGGAGTGAAACCCTCTTGGTGTCTCCTACACACACAAACTTTATTTGTTGTGAAGAGAGAAGTGTACTATTTCTACTCACAATACATATTATGGTATATTCAATTCGTATTGTCCCCCCATCTCTTAGTAGTTTAATTTAGAACCCTACACCAGTAGGATTATTGTTTTATGATGTTGCAATAAAGTTGCAAAATGCATTATAAATTCCTTTGGCATTTATAATGACGTACTTAATTAGTGCATGCGTTTTGGTTTTATCTGCTAATAATACGCCAACGTGACATGAAGACATGCCTTGAACACGTCTACAAAGTGAACAACATTAACGGCTGCTAAACTTCTCTTACAGCCTTACTTGTGTGTGGTGTTATATATATAATTAAATCGTTAATCGTTGTTTGAAAGCAACTAGCAGTAATTAAGCTGATTTATTTCCATATATTAATTAAACACATGAATAACTTTTTCAAAATTCAAACTTGATCGAGCGTGGGATATAAAGCAAACACGAAATATGTATGCAGGGGTAAGGGTGCCTTTCATGAATGACTCAGCCATTAGGAAAAAGGAAAAATAAAACAAGACCATCAATCATGATTCATAATTCATAAATTCATGGGCAGCTTGTGACTAGCTACTAACTAGTACACGCGTGACTCAATAATACACTATCACCAAAATTTCAAACATATATTCCATCTACACAAATCTTTTTAATTTGACTACTTATTAAACTTTATATCATACACCTTTTTAATTATGAATCTATAATAAGCTTATAAAGTGAATTAGATTGAAGAGTCGCATTTAATTAGGCACGAATTTAGTTTTGAATTAGCTTGTGCTACCTCCGTCCATCGTCCATCTCAAATGTGAGAAAAATTTAAAAAAAAAAATTAGGCGTTAATAGTTCTCAGCTACCCCACTTATCATGTATCATCGATCAATTTAAATATTTATTTTTTGTTTCAATTAAGATCGAGATATCTAGTCGTCTCTTGGTGTTTCTTATCATTTTTAAATACTATATTCTATATTTATGCATGTTACGATTGATAATAAAATATAAACTATAATTATCAACAAATTTTATAGCTAAAATATGGAAAAACTAAAGGAACTTTTGACAAATTTTAATTAAAATATATATTAAGAAAAATCAGCCTTTAAATTAGCTCTATTTTAATTTCAATCCTTAATTCATGCCTAGCCATGTTATATACAATTCGACAATTATTTCATGTATATAAACTCTAACTTACGTAAAAAAAAGTTTCGTTAATATTTATTTTTTAGATAAATATAGTATGTTGTACTAAGTCGGTAGAGACCTGGTTTGGCTCCTCCAGCTGAAGACAGAAACATCTAGTATTGAGTGGGACTGGTGGAGTAGCTGGGGTAGGGTTTCCCAAATGTTTCATTTATGGGATATATACCGTTAATGTGGAAGCCGACTTAGTGGTCATACCTATCTTAAATAATTAAATAATGAGGCTGAGTGATACCCAGTGGCAGAAATAATTATATTAGGATTAAATTCCAGTCTCGTATGTCATGTCTTCATTTTATTGTTACCGTTGTAGAAATTTTACATTAATTATATCTAAATATACGTACATAAATAGTTATTCCGTTAATTTTTTTTTTATTATTTCTACTAAATATAAGAATAAAATTTTATGTTTAAGTGTATTTATACTTGATTCCCTCCATTCAACATAAATGAAGTTCTATACTTGAAAAAACAATTTTACTCTTATTTTAAGAAAACTAATTAAAAAATTTAATGGAAGAAATTTCAATGCACACTTACGCATAATTCGGGAATATCCACTATTAATGAAGTTCGTGGATGATAGTTACAATTAGTGTAAACTTTAGGGACAGTGACAATAATGTTCTCTTTATAATAATTGGAATTCTCATAGTGAATCATTCATTTTTTAATGTATGAATGACTAAATATTATGCGCATAATTGCGTTAGTTTTTTTATATTGATAATTTATAAATGAAGATTTGGGACATATAAACAATTCTCTTTGTACTATGTTTATAAGGAAAAAAATCATTAATTTCAATCAGAAGGACGAAGGGTTCTCAACAAGGGTGGCACTATTATTTCGTTAGGTTAGCCAAATCTCGGTGTTCCTCTACGAGGTCAAGGCTGAGAGCTAGTTGGGTATCGTTTTGCTTGGCTTCATAGGTTACGACTGGGTATGAGGTTTCATGGATCTCTTCTGGGATAGTCGCCTCAGTTCCAAAATCCATTGGGAATGGTGTCTAGTTGGTGGTCATTCGGTACGATGTCTTGTATGACTAGAGTATATTTGGTAGGATGTCTGCCCATTTTCCTTTGGTTTCATGTAGTTGAGTCTTCAAGGTATGCTTGATTATCTTGTTGGCAGCCTTTACGTGCCATTTGGATTGGGGGTGTGCTGGGAGATGAAGCAAAGGTTGATATTGTGTATGTCACAAAATGCCCTGAAGCTTTGGTTATCGAATTGCTTGCCATTTTCTATGACTATTGTGTGTTGAAAACTGAACATACATATGATGTTTTGGAGGATGAAAGTCTCAATTTAGGCTGTTGTGATAGTGGCTAATGGCTTTACCTTAATCAATTTGGTGAGCTAAACTATGGCAACTATGACATGCTTTGTAACGACCCGTCCCAAATTTCATGATTAGATTAGTGACTAATCACGATTTGTGAGGCTAATCCGAGATTAGTAGAGCGAAATCGGACGAACGATGCGAAATGACCGTTTTGCCCCTAGTCGTGGCAAAACGTTGACTTTTCGTTCGGGCGGTCAAATGGACTTTGACCGATGACCGTGACGTAGTTCGTGACGTCACAAGTTCATAGACATGTGGCACGTTCAATTCCGACGTTCGAGGAGGAAGTTATGACGTTCGAAAGTTTAGGAGCATTTTGGTAATTTTAGTTAAATAGGGCAAATAGTTGACTTTTTGACCAAGAGGTACGATGGCCAAGGGCCGAAGACCATTACGTAGATAAGGACGATACGAATCCATAGACAGGCGGCACGTCGAATTCGGACGTTCGACGGTGAAGTTACGGTTCACGGAAGTTTCGGGATACTATTTACAGCGACACGTTTTACGAGACAAAAAGTGCAGTTTTGTCTCTAGTGGGCCCAGATATTTGTCATGATGCCAATGGATGAGTGACAAGTGTCACCCTTCCAATGGACACCATATTTCCTTCATGCACCGTGCAAACCAATCCATTTTCTCCATTTCAAACACACACCCAAAACCCACCCGATCTCACCATTTCTCTCATTCCCGTGCAACCCCAAAACCCATCCATTTCGACCAGGACTGAGACCAGAGAGTGGGGAGGCGGTTGGATGTGGTGGCCGGCCCAGGGAGGGCCGCCGTGGACGGCGGTGGTGGCCAACCCGCGAGGTAATCGGTTTTGCCCATTTTAATCCCTTTTCGATTTCTAATTATTAGGGGCTTGTTTGGACGTTTGGGTTGAACTAATTAGGTTGCTAGGGGGTTTTTAGGAAGGTTTGGAGAAGGGTTGGACGTCGGGGAAGCTCTGTGGAGGGTTTTGGATTTTTGAACCTTGAGGACCAAATTGGACCGGTCGGATTTATGACGTTTTAGGAGTTATAATTAATTGGGTTAGATAAGAAATGAAGAAATAGGAATTTAGGAATTGAAATGGAGGCAAACAGACCAAAATTGAGGGAGAAGGAGGCCTGGACCGGTTACGCCGGTCCAGTTGCAGGTGAACCGGCCGTGTAACAACCCGTCTCGAGAGCCGGGATAAGTAGAGTGATTAAGGTGTGATTAGTGAGGTTAATCGGCGGTTAGGTGGTCCCGATAGGTCCGTAAGTGTAGAATGACGATTTTGCCCCCGGTTCGGGCAAAATGTTGACTTTGGTTCGGGTGGTCAAATGGGTGTTGACCAGTGACTAGGACGTAGTTTAGGATGTCACGAATCCATAGGCAGGTGGCACGCCCGATTCCGACATCCGAGGAGGAAGTTGTGATGTTCGGAAGGTTGACGGCATAACCGTAATTTGAGTAAATTAGGGGGAATAGTTGACTTTTCGTAGAAACGGGTTTTGGTACGTTGACCTAAGATGGTTAGATAGTTCTTGTCGTCCTGAGTTCGATGACAGGTGACACGTATTCATCGGACTTACGAGGTGTGAGATATGGGTCTAGGAAGTTAGTGGCAAAACCGTAAAAATGAGTTAAAAGGAAGGGTAATTTGGTCTTTCTGCACATTGGGATTTGTGCACAGAGACAGGAAATGGACGGCTGGGATGGAGCCAGTTGGTGAGAGAGTGAGGAGGATTGGTGACACGTGTTTCAGGTGGAGTGGCTTCTGGTGAGTTCGAGTGTGTGCACGGCCCAAATAATTGGGGTGCACCCGTGCGTGTGTGTTCGTGATGGTTCAGAAAACAGAGGGAGATTGTGAGGGAAATTGAGGGGTGATCGAGGCTGATTGTGGTGGTTGCTGAGTTCTAGTGAGTGAGTGAGGGACGGGAGAGTGAGAGGGAGCTAGTGAGAAGGTTGGGAGGTGAGGAATCGTGGTGTGTGTGAGTTGAGAGTTCAGGGGGAAACTCAGAGAGGAAAATAGAGAGTTGGATGGTGGTGCAGCCGTGATCGATCAGTCGAGGTCAACGGACGTGCTCAGAGAACGGAGGAAGGCAGGAGGAGCTACTACCTCGCGGCTGAGCTCACGACGGCGGCAGGAGGACAGGTAAACCCACACCCCCGTTTCCTTGCTCTGTTTAGACGTTGAGTTTCAAGTTGAGAGTCGTGAGTCTAGAGGCCGAGTCGAGGGAATTGGAGGTTAGAGTGAGACTCAGGGAGGTCCCAAGCTTCGACTGAGTGTGCTGCCGTGACGGGGAGGTACACGGCGGAGGATGGCACGACAGGGGTAATTGGGTGCTCTGTTTTGGCCGTGGGTTCAAACGGCAAGTCGTCGAGTTTGGGACTGAGTCGAAGGTCTAGGAGGGTTGGTTTGGTTTCAGTGAGGTCCGAGGAAGAGTCTAGGACGGTCACCGTGACGGGGGGTGGCCGGAGTGGCTGGATTATGAAGCAGGGGAGCTTGGCCGTCTGGTTTCGCGTTTCAGTCGATGAGTTTTAGGGTGAGTCGAGGTGAGTGAAGTACGGGAATAGGTAGCCTAGAGTAGGACGATGCTGTTGGTGTAGAAAGGAGCCGATTTAGTGGACGGAAGAAGGAGAACCAGTCTCGCCGGTCCACGTCGCAGTGGCCGGTTCAAGTTCTGGTGCGAACCGGGTTTGCTCGAGGAAGGAGGTGGTACTGTAGCAGCGCGTGAGGGCCACGCGCAGCCACTTTGGGCGGCGCGTGGGGGCGCGTGCGGCGGCGATGGAGAAAACGGTCAACATAGTTTTTGGTCTAGGAGTTCTGGTGAGTTCAATGGAAGTGGTTTCGGGTTGTGCGGACGTCGTTTAAGTTTAGTTCCGCGAGGGTGAAGGTTTAAGGTCCCGGGTTTTACGTTTTCGATTCGGGGAATTTTCTGGAAATTTAGGTGAACTTTCGTAGACGTATTAGTGATGTATTTTGACGGTGTTTGACAGGATCGGGATTTCCCGAGGAAGCCGAGGAACGTGCTGGACGTTCGGGACGCGAGTAGGGCTCAATACTGTGAGTGGACCCCTTCTTTCAACTCGAGCATGCATAACTGTTTTCTATAATTTTTTTATGATTTTGATTATGATTCTATGTTTATTGAATATGTTTTGGTTGGTTTTACATTGTTGCACGTTTTTCGAGAAAATACGGTATTTGGCACGTTTTACGAGAAATGTCGATTTCTGAGTAAAATGCCAGGGTTTTGGGATTTTTAAAGGATAACTAGTTTGATTGATTACAAAGGGATTTTGAAACATGATTTGGTAATTAAATGAATTGGATTTTAAAGTTGGAAAGTGGATTCCGGATTTGGGTTTGGAATGACGGTTCTGGATGCCGGAAGGGTATCGGACCAGTGGTTTCGGATTCGGGTTTGGATGTGGATTGGTAAATGGTTTTCAATGATTTTGGGATTGGATTTGCTGGATCTGGATATTGGGTTTAAAGACCCGGATATATGTGACGGGGGACCGGCCGGATTGGGTTTAAAGACCCGGATTGAGTTTAAAGACTCGGGAGTTTAAAGACTCGGATATATTGATTTCCCCCGTAGGCCTTGAGTTTAAAGACTCGGATATGATTAAGGCCTGGATTGAGTTTAAAGTCTCGGGAGTTTAAAGACTCGGATAGGTCCAGCAGGTTTGATCGGGAAATGATGATTTGAGTTTTATGGTTTATGCTTCGGGTTTTGATACTCATGCCATGTTTTCCATAACTGTTTTATAGTGTTTCTGTTTCTTATGATGTTTTGTGATGTTTTGTGAACATTGATTTATAAATGTGTTAACAACCGGCGGTTATGCATGTAGTTTTCAAAACGGAGGGTTAAACTCGGTTTTTGATAAATGGTTTTAGAAACCTTTATGTTATTATAGTCCACTCACATCTTCTGTTTTAACTTGCCCTCCAGGTTGTAGAGCTAGCGCGGGGTCTTGACGTCGAGGCAGTGTCCGGGGCATAGAAGGCACGTGGGGGATCCCAGAGTGTTTTCAATTTTTCTTTCCGCGTGCGTGTAATTATTATCGGTTTTTCTTTTCTGTGTATGTTGTACTATGTTCTGTAAACGATAACTTCGGGATATTTTGTTTTATTACTCCTGCGTCTGACAGGGTTTGAGTGAGTTTTACTTGGGTGTTGTGTCGGGGAGTCAGACGGGAGCGGGATTTACCTCGGGTTTCGGGGTGAAACTGGGGTGGGTCCTGACAGGCCGGTTCAGACCGGCTGCGCGAGGAAGAAGATGCAGTGTGCAGTGGCGCGTGAGGCCCACTCGCAGTGCACTCCCAGGGCGCGTGAGGGCGCGTGACAGGGAATCTGGGGAAGGTTACAACACGGGAAATCTTCTATTCGATGTAACAAACATTTTGGGACTGGTTTCGTGTCAATCGGACACCGTGTCGATATGTTTCGAGGCATCAGAAGGTTTAGGGTCGGTTTAAAAATAGTTCAAAGTTCGAGAAAATTACGGGGCTTTGATGAGAGGTTAATTAAGTAGTTATTAACCTTATATTAAAATTTGGACAGGTTTGGGAGTCCCGGTAATGGTGATCGGCTCGGGGAGCCGAATGGCACGCAAATCGAGGCGGCAACTCGGACGGTCTGTGAGTGGACCTTGTTTTCTAAATTGGTGCATGCATAAATGTTTATTATATGTTTTATGACATGTTTGATGATGCCATGGGTGCATTTGTATGTGGTTACGTATAAGCACGTATTTCGAGGTTTCGGCCTTATACAGTCCTTATACGGGTCTGTATTTCTTTATTGATTTAAATGTAAAGGTTTTGGATTTCTAAAAAGATAAAGTCGGGTATGAGACCCATTTGGTTTTGTCTAAGGCATATGACGCTATTTACGACCTTCGGGTCTAAATCGTGGTCGCGACTGGTGCTATGTGCACAGCGATCGACGATACGACGCTCGCCTTGGGATTGGGATGTGTTCCTTCCGGAGAGGTCACGATGCATGATTCGTGGTCGGGCAACTTGGGGAGGCTCGACTTCGGAGTGCTGACGGTTCAGGATAGCGATCGGTGATGAGTGCACCATGATCTTGTGGTAGTCGCGTCGGTTGATTCATTCACAGCGACATACCAGGATTGAGAGCGGTCCTGGGTGGATAGTTGCACGCATCACTATGATCGGAGTCGTGACTGACCCTTAGATATCGGGCACGGTGCCCAGTTGAGTCTTATGTTCGGGCACGAGACCCAGTTGTTTTACACTGATGATTTCGGGTCAAGGACCCTAGATGGATTTCCAAGTTCATGACGGTTTATGGGAACCGGCATGAACTCTGGAAAGGTCATTGTGGTTCATGACGGTTTATGGGAACCGGCATGAACCTTTGTCAGGTCATTCTGGTTCATGACGGTTTATGGGAACCAGCATGAACCCTTGTTATGGAGGTTATGGATCATGACGGTTCAAGGGAACCGGGCATGAATGTTTATATTATGTATATATATGTATTCATATACCTTCCTTTACTTCTATTATCTCCTTCGGGGAGGGTCGTTGGCCTGGGTGGACCCCGGAGTAGTCACGGAGCACCGACTGAGTGGAGTCACCCCCCAGTTGGGTTCCTTACTCTCAGGAAGGCTATGATTACTATTACCTCGGGTAGGGCGGTGGTCTACGTACATTGATCTTGACTTTGAGAAGACTCGGATTGAGACCTGGGTATCACGCACGTAGCTTTGAAAACCGTGACAGGATTGGTTGTGTGAATTATATGTATATGTGATGTATGCTATATATGATATGATGTATGATGTGCGTTTACACAGGTTTTGGGCAGTGGCCCGTATGGTTAGTTTCTTATGATTTGGGCTGAGTCCCTTATGGAGTTGGGCAGTGGTCCGTGTACTTGATTTCATTATGGTTTTTCAGGATAAATGGTTTTCGAATGCATGCATGCTTTTTAGTGAAGGGTACAAATGTCTTTTTATGAAATATGTTTTTATAAACTCTTGTTTTGTCCACTCATAGCTTTTAATGTTTTGACTGCCGTTCAGGTTGACATTGGATGTGGACTGTAGTAGAGACCGAGATATCACATACCTCCTTCGGATCCTGGCGTACTCTGATAGCCCGGGAGGGCAAAGGTCGGAAATATCCCTTGTCTGACACTCCGTGTCAGACGAGAGCAGGGTCATCCCACGTTAATCCCGGGGGGATTGGGATGGGTCCTGTCAGCGTGGTATCAGAGCATAGGATTGCTCGTAGGATGCTTATCAGAGCGGGGTTGTCTCTATTCGAGCAACCGTGCAGCTCTTGGAGTATGTACACAGGTCGAGGATGTGATATCTCATTGGGCTACAGTTCATGGTCAACCTGATGTTGGGATGCCGATACGATAGTTAGTAGGATTGAATCGTGGATGTCTTGGTTTGGTACTTGATGTCGGGGTTGCCATAGTTCTGTCAAGGTTGGCAGTGGAACCCTATGGAAGGATGAACGTAGTCGTACTTGAGAGTTTTGGTCGTGAGACGGTTAGTTGGGATCGTCTTTACGATGTCATAGGATCGGTTCCGACGACTGGTTTGGAGTTGTGACTATCCGATGATCGGATTTGGTGGAGTTAGATGGATTTACTGCAGTTGGCAGTTAGTAGCCGGATTCGGGGAATCCTAGTTGGATTGACGGTAGGATTGGATTGACGTCTTTACGATGTCGGACCGCGGGGTCGGTCAGATTGTTGATTTTACTGCTTTTCGCAGTTGGGTTCCGAGGAACTCTAGGTGTGATCGTGGAACCCTACCTTGGGTGTATGGTTCAGAAATGTGAGTTGACGAGTGGTGTGACTTTGACGACTATTCGGATTTGGGTTCGTTAGTCGGTCTAGTCATGTCAGCTTGTGTTGGGACTGCACTTCGCAGTCGAGGCTGTACTTACCGGTTAAACCTAGTTGGTTGTCGTGCTACTCAGTTGTGGTTTGGCGAAACTAAGATCATGGGAGACCTGGTAGACGACATTGGTTTAGTTGAGTTGCGACTAGTTAGAGTTTGATTTGGACAAGTTACCAGGGTTGGTACTTGTCAATGGAATCCCGAAGTGGGGATACGGAGTAGTTGGTACGAGCGGTTGATTCCGTTGGATGCGGAGCCTGGATATCGAGATGTCTGGTAGTTAGGTCTGCACGAGTCTGTGGCAGGCGCTACTACATAGAATGGTCGTAGTTACGATTGTTGGGAATCAGTGATGTTTAGGTGACGTTTTCATTTCTTGTATGCGTTATCAGGGTGACTGTACCCAGAGTTGTCAGGTACGAGGGAGGCAAAGTTTCTCCTATTCGAGCAGAGGTGCGGGATCGTCGCTCGGTATGAGCGGAGATCCAGAGTTGGCTGATTGGAACACTTTGTGCTGTTGCTGACAGGTGGTGTACTGGTACTAGTGCTGGTGCTGGTGCTGGTGCCGGTGATTGTGATGACGTTGAGTCACATCCGTCGAGATGAGCCTATGTTCGGTATCTGTGGTCCGGGAATGGCTCACGGATAGTGATGGACTGGATAGGATCCAGCGGTAGTTGAGGAGTGGGGATCGAGTAATATCATGGGGGATTAGTGACCGGTTGGTCAGACTCGATCTGTCACGGGGTTTAGCGACCAGTTGGTCAGTGTTGGCCAGAGTTGGTCAAAATTGGTTAGATATGGTGGTTTGCAGAGATTTGACTGCAGATCACAGCAGGAGTCTGTTGTGACTCTTTAGTCGAGTTGTACATCAGATTAAGATGAATTGACATCCTTTTGGATGTACATATACGGTCGTAACCGGATAGATAAGTTGATTGTTTATGGACACATGGTTGATGTCCGGGTATGTTGCTTCCAATCTTGTTGGAACTTCGAAATCGCGAGAGGTTGCGATTAAGGTGACGAATGGAATGCGGGTTTTCCGCATTGGTATTGGGTATTTCGAATTCATTTTGGGTGACTTCTCAGATTCTACCATGATTGATGATGGTAGATGATGTTGATGATGGTAGATGACGGTAGAGGATGGTTGCGTCACCAGTACGCTGATCGTGTATTGGTTGGTGGACCCGGGATTTGTCTTGGGTCATCAGGTGGAGTTAAGCATATCGAAGTTCCATGACTTAGATTTCTCATTTCTGCTTGGTGGCAGACGATGTTGGATTACATGGCGTGGTGAATGTAGCCAGTTTTATTTGCATTCATGAGGATGGATTTTGTGTCATCGTCTTGTATCATCCTTGATTTTCTAGGTGGAATGTCAAGGATCGATACGAGGTAGTCAGTGAGAACCCACAGTCTCGACGTGTCTCGTCGTTGACTGATCTGTTTAGATGTGGGAATTGGTTTAGGGCTTTGGGTATCGTTATGGATCTGGATCGTGATTTTGATGATCCAGATAGGTGGAGAATTTGAGTGGAACATGATGGGACTGAACTTCTTTTCGAGGTAAATCCCGTATGGTATATTACTCAGGTGAGTAAGTGTCCGATGAGGTCGGATTTTGTCAGCCTAGATATGTTGATATTGGGATTGGCTTCCCTATGAAGTCAATCGATGGTAATAGGGTAATCGGTTGAGCAGGTAACCGAGAGGTTCAGTTTTGGTACGTCTCGGTAGATGTGAACGAGATTTCGAGTTTTGGAATCAGATTTCTGGATGACGATTCAGGATTTGATTTTGGAACTTGAAAGAGGATTTCTGGATTTGGGTTTTGGAATCGGATTCTGGGTGACGATTCAGGATTTGGTTCTAGAGCTTAACTGTGGATTTTCTTTTATGGATTTGGGTTCGGAATGGTTATTCCAAATGCTAGCTTATAGAATAATGATTTCGGATTCGAATTTGAACATGGCTATGGATATGAATTCTGGGTTTGGATTCGGGATTTCCTACTAAATTGCGGATTCGGATTCGGATTTGGAAATTGATAATGGGTCGGAGTTTTGATCTGTCTGGTACGGGATTGGACAGATGGACTCCATTATTAAAACGAGATTGGCTACAACCTAGGTGGTTGTAGGCTGATTGATGGGTAGTTATATGTACCTTGTACGTTGTTCGAGGTATGATACCAGCAAACTTGTGATGCCTGGTGACGGTATATAGGTTATACCATGGGTACGATGGTGAACGTATTGGTAGTCGGATTGGATCCGATACCATCAGATTAGTTGAGGTCGTGAACTAGACATTGAATACTGTGCATTGGGTCATAGTGGTTCTGATGGGTCTAGTTACACACATGTCGAGTTAGATGTTGGTTAGTGTATACTCAGGTTGAGTAAGTTGGTGGTTAGTCTAACCACAGGTGAGTATAGTGTTAGTTTTTGACTGACAACTGTCAAGTAGTGATAGTTTGTCGGAGGTGTCAACGTAGATCGTTGAGTGCGGTTTGGTGACTCCCAGTGGGAGCAGACGTCAGGATATATTAGTGATTGAGAAGGGAACCGTCTAGTTGTTTATGTCAGCGAAAGGGTAGATTTGACAAGTGGTGTTAATTCAGGACATATAATTACTGGCATTCGACGTGGTCGAGTGTAGTCGATGCGACGCGAGTGTTAGTGGTACGTCTGGTTGCAGACGAGTTTTGTTCTGGTTAGTTGGTGTACTAGCGTACACGTGTTGCGAGGTAGATCGAATTATTTCCACGAGGTGGATGTGGAATCAGGATAGTTGGAGTTCGAGAACGAAACTAATTAAGGAGGGAAGAACGGTTGGAATTTCGAGGACGAAATTAATTAAGGAGGGAAGGTTGTAACGACCCGTCCCAAATTCCATGATTAGATTAGTGACTAATCACGATTTTTGAGGCTAATCCGTGATTAGTAGAGCGAAATCGGACGAACGATGCGAAATGACCGTTTTGCCCCTAGTCGTGGCAAAATGTTGACTTTTCGTTCGGGCTGTCAAATGGACTTTGACCGATGACCGGGACGTAGTTCGTGACGTCACAAGTTCATAGACAGGTGGCACGTTCAATTCCGACGTTCGAGGAGGAAGTTATGACGTTCGGAATTTTAGGGGCATTTTGGTAATTTTAGTTAAATAGGGCAAATAGTTGACTTTTTGACCAAGAGGTCCGAAGACCATTACGTAGATAAGGACGATACGAATCCATAGACAGGTGGCACGTCGAATTCGGACGTTCGACGGGGAAGTTACGGTTCACGGAAGTTTCGGGATACTATTTACGGCGACACATTTTACGAGACAAAAAGTGCAGTTTTGTCTCTAGTGGGCCCAGATATTTGTCCTGATGCCAATGGATGAGTGACAAGTGTCACCCATCCAATGGACAATATATTTCCTTCATGCACCGTGTAAACCAATCCATTTTCTCCATTTCAAACACACACCCAAAACCCACCCGATCTCACCATTTCTCTCATTCCCGTGCAACCCCAAAACCCATCCATTTCGACCAGGACTGAGACCAGAGAGTGGGGAGGCGGTTGGATGCGGTGGCCGGCCCAGGGAGGGGCGCCGTGGATGGCGGTGGTGGCCAACCCGCGAGGTAATTGGTTTTGCCCATTTTAATCCATTTTCGATTTCTAATTATTAGGGGCTTGTTTGGACGTTTGGGTTGAACTAATTAGGTTGCTAGGGGGCTTTTAGGAAGGTTTGGAGAAGGGTTGGACGTCGGGGAAGCTCTGTGGAGGGTTTTGGATTTTTGAACCGTGAGGACCAAATTGGACCGGTCGGATTTATGACGTTTTAGGAGTTATAATTAATTGGGTTAGATAAGAAATGAAGAAATAGGAATTTAGGAATTGAAATGGAGGCAAACTGACCAAAATTGAGGGAGAAGGAGGCCTGGACCGGTTATGCCGGTCCAGTTGCAAGTGAACCGGCCGGTTCAGACCGGCTGCGCGAGGAAGAAGACGCACTGTACAGTGGCGCGTGAGGCCCATGCGCAGTGCACTCCCAGGACGCGTGAGGGCGGGTGACAGGGAATCTGGGGAAGGTTCCAACACGAGAAATCTTCTATTCGATGTAACGAACATTTTGGGACTGGTTTCGTGTCAATCGGACACCGTGTCGATATGTTTCGGGGCATCGGAAAGTTTAGGGTGGGCTTAAAAATAGTTAAAAGTTCGGGAAAATTACGGGGCTTTGATGAGAGGTTAATTAAGTAGTTATTAACCTTCTATTAAAATTTGGACAGGTTTGGGAGTCTCGGTAATGGTGATCGGCTCGGGGAGCCGAATGGCACACAAATCGAGGCGGCAGCTCGGACGGTCTGTGAGTGGACCTTGTTTTCTAAATTGGTGCATGCATAAATGTTTATTATATGTTTTATGACATGTTTGATGATGCCATGGGTGCATTTGTATGTGGTTACGTATAAGCACGTATTTCGAGGTTTCGGCCTTATACGGTGCTTATACGGGTCTGTATTTCTTTATTGATTTAAATGTAAAGGTTTTGGATTTCTAAAAAGATAAACTCGGGTATGAGACCCATTTGGTTTTGTCTCGGGCATATGATGCTATTTACGACCTTCGACTCTAAATCGTGGTCGCGACGGGTGCTATGTGCACGCCGATCGACGATACGACACTCGCCTCCGGATTGGGATGTATTCCTTCCGGAGAGGTCACGATGCACGATTCGTGGTCGGGCAGCCTGGGGAGGCTCGACTTCAGAGTACTGACAGTTCAGGATAGCGATCGGTGATTAGTGCACCATGATCTTGTGGTGGTCGCGTCGGTTGATTCGTTCACGGCGACATACCAGGATTGAGAGCGGTCCTGGGTGGATGGTTGCACGCATCACTATGATCGGAGTCGTGACTGACCCTTAGATATCGGGCACGGTGCCCAGTTGAGTCTTATGTTCGGGCACGAGACCCAGTTGTTTTACACTGATGATTTCGGGTCAAGGACCCTAGATGGATTTCCAAGTTCATGACTGTTTATGGGAACCAGCATGAACTCTGGAAAGGTCATTGTGGTTCATGACGGTTTATGGGACCCGGCATGAACCTTTGTCAGGTCATTCTGGTTCATGACGGTTTATGGGAACCGGCATGAACCCTTGTTATGGAGGTTATGGATCATGACGGTTCAAGGGAACCGGGGATGAATGTTTATGTTATGTATATATGTGTATTCATATACCTTCCTTTACTTCTATTATCTCCTTCGGGGAGGGTCGTTGGCCTGGGTGGACCCCGGAGTAGTCACGGAGCACCGACTGAGTGGAGTCACCCCCCAGTTGGGTTCCTTACTCTCAGGAAGGCTATGATTACTATTACCTCGGGTAGGGTCGGTGGTCTACGGACATTGATCTTGACTTTGAGAAGACTCGGATTGAGACCTGGGTAGCACGCGCGTAGCTTTGAAAACCGTGATAGGATTGGTTGTGTGAATTATATGTATATGTGATGTATGCTATATATGATATGATGTATGATGTGCGTTTACACAGGTTTTGGGCAGTGGCCTGTATGGTTAGTTTCTTATGATTTGGACTGAGTCCCTTATGGAGTTGGGCAGTGGCCCGTGTACTTGATTTCATTATGGTTTTTCTGGATAAATGGTTTTCGAATGCATGCATGCTTTTTAGTGAAGTTTACAAATGTCTTTTTATGAAATATGTTTTTATAAACTCTTGTTTTGTCCACTCACAGCTTTTAATGTTTTGACTGCCCTTCAGGTTGACATTGGATGTGGACTGTAGCAGAGACCGAGATATCACATACCTCCTCCGGATCCTGGCGTACTCTGATAGCCCGGGAGGGCAAAGGTCGGAAATATCCCTTGTCTGACACTCCGTGTCAGGCGGGAGCAGGGTCATCCCACGTTAATCCCGGGGGGATTGGGATGGGTCCTGTCATGCTTGGTCTATTCTTCGGCATTTTTCGGATTAGGTCAAGTCCCTACTAAGAAAATGGCAATGGGATGAGTATTGGTATTAGGTTCTCTCGTGGAAAGTGAATGAAATGAGCAAAGCGTTGGCACTTGTCACATCTCCTGTTGAATTTTGTTGAGTCGGTGTGCTTTCTCGGCTAGTATAAACCTTGATGAAAGGTTTTGTGTGCCAAAGAGCGTGGACCAAAGGAGTTTCCATAAATTCTTAAATGTATTTCTTCTAAGATAACTTTTCCAGCATCTAGTATGAGGCACTTTAGAAGAAATAGGGTGAATCCTCGCTTATAAAAGTTGGTCAGTAATGATAATGTATGTAAGACCCGTGTTCTGGAGGGAACGGTGAACAATCCCACATTCCTGCGAGGGGGGAATGGTCTGGGAAGGGAATGGTGGTGTGCCTTAAAGGTGTAGGCACACACCTATCTAGCATGAGGCCTTTTGGGAGCTCAGTGGCTTTGGGGGGGATTGGAACCCCAAAGTTAAGCGAGTTGAGGCTGGTGCAATTCCAGATGGGTGACCCCCTGGGAAGTTGCACCGTGAGCTCCCGAAAACATAACCGTGAGGGCGAGGCCCAAAGCGGATAATATCGTGCTAGATGAATCGGGACCTGACAGAAGAGGGTCGGGTCCTGACAATTTGGTATCAGAGCTAGACCCCGACTGGGAAGTGTGCCAGCAAGGACGCTGGGCCCTAAGGGGGGGTGGATTGTAAGACCCGTGTCCTGGAGGGAACGGTGAACAATCCCACATTCCTGCGAGGGGGGAATGGTCTGGGAAGGGAATGGTGGTGTGCCTTAAAGGTGTAGGCACACACCTATCTAGCATGAGGCCTTTTGGGAGCTCAGTGGCTTTGGGGGGGATTGGAACCCCAAAGTTAAGCGAGTTGAGGCTGGTGCAATTCTAGATGAATCGGGACCTGACAGAAGAGGGTCGGGTCGGTCGAGTCATGTCAGCTTAGTGTTGGGACTGCACTTCGCAGCCGAGGTTGTACTTATCGGTTAGACCTAGTAGGTTGTCGTGCTACATTAGTTGTGATGGATTGTTGGTACAACTACGATCATGGATGACCTGGTAGACGACATTGGGTTAGTCGGGTTACGACTGGTAGAGTTTGATTTGGACGAGTTACCAGGGTTGGTACTTGTCGATGGAATCCCTGAGTGGGATACGGAGTGATTAATACGGGCGGTTGATTTCGTTGGATGCGGAGTCTAGATTGTGATGCCTGGTGGTTTGGTCTGCACGAGTTATGGCAGGCATTACTACCAAGGATGGTTGTAGTTACAGTTGTTGGGAATCGGGGACGTTTCCTTTTCTTGTATGAGTTGTCAGGGTGACTGTACCCAGAGTTTTCGGGTACGAGGGAGGCAGAGTTTCTCCTATTCGAGTAGAGGTGCTGGTGCTGGTGCTGGTAGTTGTGATGACGGTGAGTCACATCTATCGTGATGGGTATATGTTCGGTATCTGTGGTTCAGGAGTGGATCACGGATAGAGGTAAACTAATGATGGACACGTGGTTGATGTCCGAGTGTGATGGTTCCGATATGGTTGGAATTTCGGAATCGCGGGAGGTTGCGATTGAGGTGACGAGTGGATTGCAGATTTTTTGCATTAGTAATGGGTATTTCGGAGTCTTTTGGGTGACTTCTCAGGTTCTACCGTGGTAGATGACGGTAGATGATGGTAGATGATGGTTGTATCACTGGTACACTGATTGTGACGTTATGGTCGGGTGACGTAGTGATGGATCTGGATCGTGATCTTGATGATCCAGATAGGTGGAGAGTTTTTCAATCTTACTTGGATGTTTGAGTTGAGGATGATGGGACTGAACTTCTTTTCAAGGTAAATCCCATATGGTTTACTACTCGCCTGAGTAGTTGTCCGATGAGTAGTTTGCCGACGTGGTCGGATATTGTCAGACCTAGTGTTGTGTTGAGGTTGGGATTGGCTTCCCTACGAAGTCAATCGATGGTAATAGGGTAATCGATTGAGCAGGTAACCGAGAGGTTCAGTTTTGGTACGTCTCGGTAGATGTGAACGAGATTTCAGGTTTTGGAATCAGATTTCTGGATGACGATTCAGGATGTGATTTTGGAACTTGAAAGAGGATTTCTGTATTTGGGTTTTGGAATCGGATTCTGGGTGACGATTCAGGATTTGATTCTAGAGCTTGACTGTGGATTTTCTTTTTATGGATTTGGGTTCGGAATGGTTATTCCAAATGCTAGCTTACGGAATAATGATTTTGGATTCGGATTTGGACATGGCTATGGATATGATTTCTGAGTTTGGATTCGGGATTTCTTACGAAATTGCGGATTCGGATTCGGATTTGGAAAGAGATGAGGGGTTGGAGTTTCGATTTGTCTAATCCTGGATTGGACAAATGGACTCCATAATAGGAACGTGTTGGCTACGACCTCGGTGGTCGTGTTGTTGTTATTGTTGTGTTTGTAGTCAAGTTGGTATTGATGTACGTATCTTGTACGTTGTTCGAGGTACGATACTAGGCAGAATTGTCGTGCCTGGTGACGGTATATAGGTTATACCAGGGGTGCATTGGTGAATGTGTTGGTAGTCGGCTTAGTTGCGATACCATCGGATTAGTTGAGGTCGTGGACTGGACATTGGATATTGTGCGTTGGGTCACGGTATTTCTGATGGGTCTAGTTACACACAAGTTGAGTGAGTTGGCGGTTAGTATAACCACAAGTGGGTATAGTGTCAGTTGTCGACTGACGGCTGTCAAGTGGTGACAGTTTGTCGGAGGTGTCAACGTAGATCGTTGAGTGCAGTTTGGTGACTCCCAGTGGGAGCAGACTTCTGGATAGGTTAGAGATTGAGGAAGGAACCATAGAGTTGTTTATGTCAGCGAAAGGGTAGATTTGACAAGTGGTGTCGATTAGGAGCGTATGATTACTGGCATTCGACGTGGTCGAATGTAGTCGATGCGACGCAAGTGTTAGTGTCACGTCTGGTTGCAGACGAGTTTTGTTCCGGTTAGTTGGTGTACGAGCGTGCACGTGTTTTGAGGTCGATTCTACTTTCCACGAGATGGATGTGGAATCAGGATAGTTGGAGTTTCGAGAACGAAACTAATTAAGGAGGGAAGAACGGTTAGATTAGGTCGGTTGGAATTTCGAGGACGAAATTAATTAAGGAGGGAAGGTTGTAACGACCCGTCCCAAATTCCATGACTAGATTAGTGACTAATCACGATTAGTGAGGCTAATCCGTGATTAGTAGAGCGAAATCGGACGAACGATGCGAAATGACCGTTTTGCCCCTAGTGGTGGCAAAACGTTGACTTTTCAATCGGGCGGTCAAATGGACTTTGACCGATGACTGTGACGTAGTTTGTGACATCACGAGTTCATAGACAGGTGTCACGTTCAATTCCGACGTACGAGGAGGAAGTTATGACGTTCGGAAGTTTAGGGGCATTTTGGTAATTTTGGTTAAATGGGGTCAAATGTTGACTTTTTGACCAGGAGGTCCGATGGCCGAGGGTCGAAGACCGTTACGTAGATAAGGACGATACGAATTCATAGACAGGCGGCACGTCAAATTCGGACGTTCGACGGCGAAGTTACGGTTCACGAAAGTCGAACGTACTATTGCACGTTTTTCGAGACGGACGCTTAATTTGACTTTAGTTGAACCCAGCTTTTTCTCAGACCCAATGGATGAATGACAGATGTCATTCATCCATTCCCCATCATTTTCATTCATGCATCAAACTTCCCCGTGCATTTTCATTCTTCATCCACACACAAACCAAACCCGATCTAAGGGGACCCCAAACCCAATCCAAACCTTCACCCATGGACATCTGAGAAACCAGGAGAGTGAGGGGAGGATGTTGGTTGTTGGTGGCCGGCCTGGATGGCCAGAACCGTCGTGTTCGGCAGCTTGGAGGAGACAAACCCGAGAGGGTGCTCGGTAAGGCCCAATTCCCATTTTTAATTTGATTTTGATATCATGGTGGCTTTTGGACGATTAGGATGAGTTGATTAGGTTGCTAGGATAGTTTTAAGATGTTTTGGAGGCTGGTTCACGGCGGAGGAGGCTGTGAGGGTGACCGTGAAAACAGAGGCCGTGAGCCTCTTTGTTCATGGATAGGATTTAAGGTGTTTTACTTAGTTTTATTAATTGGAATGGATAGGAAATGAGAAAATATGATTTTTAGGATTGAAATGGGACCAAACGGACGAGAAATGAAGATGGGAGAGCCATGGACCGGTCACGCTGGTCCAGGCGGACGGGATTTACAGGAAAAACCGGACCGGCCGGTTCGCGGCATGTTGAAGAAGGCACTGTGCGGTGGCGCGTGAGGCCCACGCGCAGTGCATTCCATAGGCGCGTGACGGCGCGTGACGGGGTATCTGGGGATGGTTCCAACATAAGAAATTATCTATTCGATGTAACAAACATTTTGGGACTGGTTTCGAGTCGATCGGACACCGTCTCGATATGTTTCGGGGCATCGGAAGGTTTAGGTTCGAGATTAAAAATAGTTAAAAATACGGAAAATTTACGGGGCTTTAGTGAGGGGTTATATAAGTAGTTAGTAACCCTCTAAATTAATTTGGACAGGTTTGGGAGTCCCGGTGATGGTGATCGGCTAGGGAGCCGTATGGCACGCAAATCGATGCGGCAGCTCGGACGGTCTGTGAGTGGACCTTGTTTTCTAAATTGGTGCATGCATAAATATTTATTATATGTTTTAAATGCTTGTTTGTAATGCCATGGGTGCATCTGTATGTGGTTACGTATAAGCACGTATTTCGAGGTTTCGGCCTTATACGGTGCTTATACGGGTATGTATTTTTTTATTGATTTAAATGATTTGACTTTGGATTTCTAAAAGGATAAACTCGGGTATGAAACCCATTTAGTTTTGTCTCGAGCATATGACGCTATTTACGACCTTCGGGTCTAAATCGTGGTCGCGATGGGTGCTATGTGCACGGCGATCGACGATAGGACGCTCGCCTCCGGATTGGGATGTGTTCCTTCCAGAGAGGTCACGATGCACGATTCGTGGTCGGGCAGCCTGGGGAGGCTCGACTTCGGAGTGCTGACGGTTCAGGATAGCAATCGGTGATGAGTGCACCATGATCTTGTGGTGGTCGCGTCGGTTGATTTGTTCACGGCGACGTACCAGGATTGAGGGCTGTCCTGGATGGATGGTTGCACGCATCACTATGATCGGAGTCGTGACTGACCCTTAGATATCGGGCAGGATGCCTAGTTGAGTCATATGTTCGGGCACGAGACCCATATGTTTTACACTGATGATTTCGGGTCAGGGACCCTAGATGGATTTCCAAGTTCATGACGGTTTACGGGAACCGGCATGAACTCTGGAAAGGTCATTGTGGTTCATGACGGTTTATGGGAACCGGCATGAACCTTTGTCAGGTCATTCTGGTTCATGACGGTATATGGGAACCGGCATGAACCCTTGTTATGGATTTATTGGATCATGACGGTTCAAGGGAACCGGGCATGAATGTTTATGTTATGTATATATATGTATTCATATACCTTCCTTTACTTCTATTATCTCCTCCGGGGAGGGTCGTTGGCCTGGGTGGACCCCGGAGTAGTCACGGAGCACCGACTGAGTGGAGTCACCCCCCAGTTGGGTTCCTTACTCTCAGGAAGGCTATGATTACTATTTCCTCGGGTAGGGTCAGTGGTCTACGGACATTGATCTTGACTTTGAGAAGACTCGGATTGCGACCTGGGTATCACGCGCGTAGCATTAGAAACCGTAACAGGATTGGTTGTGTGAATTATATGTATATATGTGTATATGATATACATGAGATATATGATATGTGATATGCACAAGTTTTGGGCAGTGGCCCGTGTACGTGGTTTTACTATGGTTTGGGCTGAGTCCCGTATGGTCGTTTTCATTATGGTTCTTTCAATCTTGGTTTTGGGCTTAGTTCCCACATATGGTTTATTTCGGATAAATGATTTTCGAATGCATGCATGCTTTTTAGTGAAGGGTACAAATGTCTTCTCGTTAAAATGTTTTTACAAACTCTTGTTTTGTCCACTCACAGTTTTTAATGTTTTGACTGCCCTTCAGGTTGACATCGGATGTGAACTGTAGCAGAGACCGAGATATCACATGCCTCCTCCGGATCCTGGCGTACTCTGATAGCCCGGGAGGGCAAAGGTAGGAAATATCCCTTGTCTGACACTTCGTGTGAGACGGGAGCAGGGTCATCCTGCACTAATCCCGGGGGGATTGGGATGGGTCCTGTCAGCGAATTGTCAGGACCCGACCCTCTTCGGTCAGGTCCCGATTCATCTAGCACGATATTGTCCGCTTTGGGCCTCGCCCTCACGGTTTTGTTTTCGGGAGCTCACGGTGCAACTTCCCAGGGGGTCACCCATCTGGAATTGCACCAGCCTCAACTCGCTTAACTTTGGGGTTCCAATCCCCCCCAAAGCCACTGAGCTCCCAAAAGGCCTCATGCTAGATAGGTGTGTGCCTACACCTTTAAGGCACACAACCATTCCCTTCCCAGACCATTCCCCCCTCGCAGGAATGTGGGATTGTTCACCGTTCCCTCCAGGACACGGGTCTTACAATCCACCCCCCTTAGGGCCCAGCGTCCTCGCTGGCACACTTCCCGGTCGGGGTCTGGCTCTGATACCAAATTGTCAGGACCCGACCCTCTTCTGTCAGGTCCCGATTCATCTAGCACGATATTGTCCGCTTTGGGCTTCGCCCTCACGGTTTTGTTTTCGGGAGCTCACGGTGCAACTTCCCAGGGGGTCACCCATATGGAATTGCACCAGTCTCAACTCGCTTAACTTTGGGGTTCCAATCCCCCCCAAAGCCACTGAGCTCCCAAAAGGCCTCATGCTAGATAGGTGTGTGCCTACACCTTTAAGGCACACCACCATTCCCTTCCCAGACCATTCCCCCCTCGCAGGAATGTGGGATTGTTCACCGTTCCCTCCAGGACACGGGTCTTACAATCCACCCCCCTTAGGGCCCAGCGTCCTTGCTGGCACACATCCCAGTCGAGGTCTGGCTCTAATACCACGCTGACAGGACCCATCCCAATCCCCCCGAGATTAGTGCGGGATGACCCTGCTCCCGTCTGACACGAAGTGTCAGACAAGGGATATTTCCGACCTTTGCGTCGTTCACTGGGGAAGTCACGGTGCATTGCCTGCGAGGGGTCATTATACGGAGCAGCCGGACCGTATGATGACTCAGGAGCAGGATTGCTATGATTGACGTCAGGGACGTCAGACATTAGGGATGTCAGATATATGGACCCGGAGAGACCCCGGGCAGCACGCGTAGCTTTTGAAACCGTGAGATATGACGTCAGGGACGTCTAGCGTCTAGGACGCTAAGCATCTGGGATGCTGGTGATGGTAATGGTAAAATATGGATTAATGAATAAATGGCTTATTGGTTGGATATGTGTTGTGTGGTAAAAATGGATTATTGGTTATGAAATGGTATGTAGGGTCGGGGACCCTAAATGGTTTTGGATTTTTGAATTGATGTTCATTTATGGTCGTGGGTGGTGACCCACATGGTTTTAATATGTATGGTGGTGGTATTCCACAGTTTTGGGCTGAGTTCCCACACTTGGTTTTTGGTTAACGGTTTTTGGGCTAAGGCCCTAAGGGCTCGGTTGAGCAAACGTTTTGGTTACTGGTTTTTGTGGCATGCATACGTTTTTATTGGAGGGCATAAATGTCTTATAAATGTATTTGGTTAACTTATTGGTTTTTGTCCACTCACAGCTTTTGGTTTTAATGCCCTTCAGGTTGATTACGGATGCGATTGCAGCAGAGACTGGGACATTGCACACCTCCTCCATCGATCCTTGCGCACTCTGGATGCCCCGTTGGGCAGTGGCTCTTGGTTATCCCTTGTCTGACACCCCTTGTTGGACGGGAGCAGGGCACATTCCACTGTAATCCCGGGGGGATTGGGATGGGTCCTGTCAACTTGGTATCAGAGCCAGGTTGCTCTTTTGTGTGCGCAGGTCGAGGGTGTGATGTCTCTTTGGGCTGCAATTCGTTATCAACCTGATAGATAGTTTTTGGGTTTGGATAGTGGATGGAGTGTGATTGGCCCGATACGCCGTGCATTAATGTGATTCGACCCAAGTGGGGTTGATTGTGGTGAACTGGTGTTGTGGGACCGTCGGTTCGGTCATGTGATATTGGATTGTTGTGCTGCTAGGTGCAGCCAGGTTCGGGGAACCTCATTTGAGTAATGGTTTAAAAATGTGAACCCTTGTGGTGGTTTCTAGTGTGAGGGATGTTGGTTTATCGGAGTTGGCCGATGACCTAGTGGTGGAACCCACGTTGATGGGATGGTAGGATTGGATTTGACGTCTATTCGATGTCAGGACCGCGGGGTCGGTCAGGTTGTGGATTTTATATTACGGAAAGCTGTTTGGTTCGGTTGAACCATAGGGTGTGATTGTGGAACCCTAGTATTTAAAAAGTAAACCTTAATTGTGGCTAGTGGATGAGAACTTGGGCTGCGACGAGCGGCTGAGGTCATGGATGACCATGGGGATGGCTCTGGTGAGTCTAGGCAGAACTATGGGATTCGATTTACGGATACGATTCTGAGATAAATTATGGAATCCCGTGTTGGATCGGGTATTAGTGTGAGGTGTGGATGCGGATCTCGATAGCAATGACAGTTAGTCGGTAGTCATATGGAGATGACTGGCTATCGAGGGTAATCAGTGTGGTCATAATACTTGGGGATCAGGGGACGTTCGGGGAACGTTCATTTTCCTGATGTGGATTGTCAGAATAGTGGTACCCATAGTCGTGAGGTACGGGATCGTCGTTCGGTATGAACGGAGATCCAGGGTTGTCGTATTTGCACACGGCGTGCAGTATGAATGTTTGTGGGTTGGTACTTTTGTGCTGATGCTAGTATGGATGCCTGTGTGCTGATACTAGTGCTGTTGATAGTGTGTTGGTGCTGGTACTAGTGCTGGTGCTAGTGTCGGTAATGGTGTTGACGATGAGCCACAAGTTGGGGTGTCACTCCGTTATGATGAACATATGTTCGATCTTTGAGATTCGGTAGTGGTTGAGTGATGGACTGGATGGGATCCAGTTAAGATTGTGATGTGTTGGGATAAGTCCCAATGGTGGTGAGATAACCAGTAAGGAGTGGATTAAAAAGGTATAATTGAGAACTTGGAAAACCGAGTGTTGAACCTATAAAGGTTGGGATGTGCGAACGGGATAATAACGGATTGATTGTGGACACGTGGTTGTCCAAGTGAGTTGAGGAGGTAGGAAGTCTAGTGGTTAGACTTGACGTCTTGTTGGGAGCATGTCTGTTTCCAACATGATTGGAACCTTAGTTTTGAGGAAAGTTGTGATTGGGGAACGAGAGTGGTGCTCGTTTTTGGGTGATTGGTATTCCGAAGTCATAGGGGTTGACTTCTTGTTTTCTGCCCTGGCAGACGTTGAGTGTAGTTACCAGTACGTTGAGCGTGTATTGGTTGGTGGGCCCATGTGTGTTTTTAGGTCATTAGGAGGAGCTACGTATTCGAAATTAGGTAAACGAGATTTCCCATTTTCTGCTTGGTGGCAGACAATGTTGTGGTACATGGCGTGGTGAGTGCATCGAGTTTTGGTTGCATCCACGTAGGATGAGTTTTGGCGTCATTGTGTTGGATCATCCTTGGTTTTTCCTAGGTGGAATGACAAGGATCGATACGAACTTGGGTGTGTGAGTCGTAAACGGCGGGGTTGAACTTCTTTTCGAAGTGGAGCCCGTATGGTATCTTACTCGAGTGAGTAGGTTTCCGACTGGTCGGATTTTGTCAACCTTAGACGTGTGGAGGTTGGATTGGCTTCCCTATGAAGTCAATCAAGTGTAAGATACCATACGGGCCTCACCACGGGCCCGGTGACTTCATAGAGGGTTACTAACTACTTATATAACCCCTCACTAAAGCCCCGTAATTTTCCTGTATTTTTAACTATTTTTAATCTCGAACCTAAACCTTCCGATGCCCCGAAACATATCGAGAACGTGTCCGACCGACTCAAAACCAGTCCCAAAATGTTCGTTACATCGAATAGATAATTTCGTATGTTGGAACCATCCCCAGATACCCCGTCACGCGCCATCACGCGCCTATGGAATGTACTGCGCGTGGGCCTCACGCGCCACCGCACAGTGCCTTCTTCAACATGCCGCGAACCGGCCGGTCCGGTTTTTCCTGCAAATCCTGTCCGCCTGGACCGGCGTGACCGGTCGAAGGCTCTCCCATCTTCATTTCTCGTCCGTTTGGTCCCATTTAAATCCTAAAAATCATATTTTCTCATTTCCTATCCATTCCAATTAATAAAACTAAGTAAAACACCTTAAATCCTATCCAAGAACAAAGAGGCTCACGGCCTCTGTTTTCACGGCCACCCTCACAGCCTCCTCCGCCGTGAACCAGCCTCCAAAACATCTTAAAACTATCCTAGCAACCTAATCAACTCATCCTAATCGTCCAAAAGCCACCATGATATCAAAATCAAATTAAAAATGGGAATTGGGCCTTACCGAGCACCCTCTCGGGTTTGTCTCCTCCAAGCCGCCGAACACGACGGTTCTGGCCATCCAGGCCGGCCACCAACATCCAACATCCTCCCCTCACTCTCCTGGTTTCTCAGATGTCCATGGGTGAAGGTTTGGATTGTGTTTGGGGTCCCCTTAGATCGGGTTTGGTTTGTGTGTGGATGAAGAATGAAAATGCACGGGGAAGTTTGATGCATGAATGAAAATGATGGGGAATGGATGAATGACATCTGTCATTCATCCATTGGGTATGAGAAAAAGCTGGGGTCCACTAAAGTCAAATTAAGCGTCCCTCTCGAAAAACGTGCAATAGTACGTTCGACTTTCGTGAACCGTAACTTCGCCGTCGAACGTCCGAATTCGACGTGCCGCTTGTCTATATTCATATCGTCCTTATCTACGTAACGGTCTTCGATCCTCGGCCATCGGACCTCCTGGTCAAAAAGTCAACATTTGACCCCATTTAACTAAAATTACCAAAATGCCCCTAAACTTCCGAACGTCATAACTTCCTCCTCGAACGTCGGAATTGAACGTGACACCTGTCTATGAACTCGTGACGTCACAAAATACGTCACGGTCATCGGTCAAAGTCCATTTGACCGCCCGATTGAAAAGTCAACGTTTTGCCACCACTAGGGGCAAAACGGTCATTTCGCATCGTTTGTCCGATTTCGCTCTACTAATCACGGATTAGCCTCACTAATTGTGATTAGTCACTAATTTAATCATGGAATTTGGGACGGGTCGTTACAATGTACCTATAGGCTTGTCGGCGTATCTTTTTGGCGATAACCTTGTTAATTGGAAGAGTTTCGTTAATGAGGAAACAATGCAAAAGGGTCATCTAAGTTGGGATGTTATTTATCACATTGATGGAAGAGCACTTGGTGTAGGGTTGTTGGAGGATCTCCACAGGGATGTTTCGGCTTATCTTTTCGGCTAAGGAGGGTGTTAAGCATGTAATAGCATCAACGTGCTTGTGATGATATGAGCCTGGAATTCGTTCGAGGGAGACTTTGGTAATCCTCTATATGAGGCCATGGAAGAGCTTTTGGCCTCAAACTTATATCTGACCTGCAAGTACTGCCTCGTACCATGCCTCATTATTAGAGGCCTTGAACATGAAGCAAAGAGTATTCTAGGCAAGATTTTTCCGGAGTTGTTAGAACTATCCCCGCCTTAGAGCCACTATGGCATGCTGAACCATCTTTATTTAAGACCCAAACAGGTTTTTTGGTATCTAAGATTGGTGTTTTGGAGTCTGTGATGGTGTATGGGGTTTTAATCCGATCTTCATGCTCAAGTAGTAGGTATGTGAATTCAGAGATGAAATCATGGATGATGTTTCCCTCCTTAGTCGATCGGGGTGCAAAAGTGATGTCAAATTTATTGAGTTAAATTGTGCACTTAAGAAGACAACTTGATGTTTCAAGCTTCTGAAGTGCTTGACAGAGTGATTTTTTGGTTAAGATAGAGATTGGATGAGCTTGGAAGTAGGGTCTGAGCTTCCTGGACGAGATTAACCAAGAAAAAAAAAGTTTTTCAAGATCTGTGTACCTTGTTTCAATGTCTTTTTGTGCATTTCTCATGTAGTAGACTGGGTGCTCTATTCCATCTATCTTTCTGATAAGTACTGAGCTCAAGTACACAAACAATGGTTTGTCTGTTTATGGTCTTACTATGTGAGCGGTTCCCTTCTTATGTCGTCCTTAAGTTATGAAGGCCATTGTGCATTCTCCCCGTGTTTGGACTTGCCTTTTAAGGATGTGAAAAATAGAACATATTTGTCAGTAGCCTTGGACATGAATCAGGTAAGAGCTGTCACTATTGCAGTGAGGCTATGAATGTCTTTATGTGTACTTGGGGGCTCCATTTCCACAAACGTCGTGATTTACTTGTGGTTGGCCTCTATTGTAACGACCCGTCCCGAATTTCATGATTTGATTAGTGACTAATCACGATTAGTGAGGCTAATCTGTGATTAGTAGAGCGAAATCGGACAAACGATGCGGAATGACCGTTTTGCCCCTGGTGGTGGCAAAACGTTGACTTTTCGATCGGGCGGTCAAAGGGACTTTGACCAATGACCGTGACGTAGTTCGTGACGTCACGAGTTCGTAGACAGGTGGCACGTTCAATTCTGACGTCCGTAGAAGAAGTTATGACGTTCGGAAGCCCAAAGGCATTTTGGTAATTTGGGTGAATAGGAGGTCAAAAGTTGACTTTTTGACCAGGGGGTCCGATGGCCGAGGGCCGAAGACCGTTACGTAGATAAGGACGATACGAATCCGTAGACAGGCGGCACGTCGAATTCGGACGTTCGACGGCGAAGTTACTGTTCACGAAAGTTTCGGGATACTATTCCCGGTGACACGTTTTACGAGGACCATTTGTCTTTAGTGGGCTCAACTACTTTTCAGCAACCAATGGATGAGTGACACTTGTCACCCATCCACTGGCTACCATTCCACATACATGCATCCAACCATTCACCGTGCATCCATTTTCCATTTTTCCCTCCAACCAAACCTGATCTCATTCCTCTCCTCTGTGCGATCCAAACACCAAACCCTTAATCCCAAATACTCCTGGAGAGAACAGAGAGTGAGAGAGGAGGCCAGGACGGACTGGATGGTGGCGAGATCGGGGGCCGCCGTGCATGGTGGTCGTGGACCCGCGAAGGTAAAAATTTTACCTTCAAATTTCATTTTCGGGTTTTAGGTGTTAGGGCTGAGTTCTAATGATTGGGATGAGTTTATTGAGGTTGTAGGAAGGCATAGAGGGTGGTTTGGACGGCGGTGAAGGGCTGAGCAGCCCTGGGTGCAATCGGAAAAATTGGACCGATTAGGGGAGATTTGGACGGACGGGTTTTGTGGGTTTTTTCCTAGTTTTCTTGATTAGGATAGATTGGAAATGAGAAAATAGGAATTTAGGAATTGGAATGGAGGAAATCGGACCAAAAATGAGGGAGAAGAAGGACTGGACCGGTTACGCCGGTCCAGTTGCAGAGGTCGGACCAGACCGGCCTGCCCAGACCGGTTCGATCGCTGGGAACGACGCACTGTTCACCGGCGCGTGAGCCCACGCGCAGGGGCCTTTGGGCGGCACGTGGCAGCGCGTGGTGGGGTTTCTGGGGATGTGTCCAACATACGAAATCATCTATTCGATGTAACGAACATTTTGAGACTGGTTTCGTGTCGATCGGACACCGTCTCGATATGTTTCGGGGCATCGGAAGGTTTAGGTTCGGGATTAAAAATAGTTAAAAATACAGGAAAATTACGGGGCTTTGGTAGGAGGTTAATTAAGTAGTTAGTAACCTTCTATTACGATTTGGACAGGTTTGGGAGTCCCGGTGACGGTGATCGGCTCGGGGAGCCGTATGGCACGCAAATCGAGGCGGAAGCTCGGATGGTCTGTGAGTGGACCTTATTTTCTAAATTGGTGCATGCATAAATGTTTATTATATGTTTATTTACTTGTTTGATGATGCCATGGGTGCATTTGTATGTGGTTACGTATAAGCACGTATTTCGAGGTTTCGGCCTTATACGGTGCTTATACGGGTCTGTATTTCTTTATTGATTTAAATGAACTGAATTTGGATTTCAAAATGATAAACTCGGGTATGAGACCCATTTGGTTTTGTCTCAAGCATATGACCTCAGATTCCGGGCACGGTGCCCAGTTGGTGTCCTATGTTCGGGTACGAGACCCAGTCACTTTACGGTTTTGATTTCAGGTCAGGGAACCTTAAATGGATTCCCAGGTTCATGACGGTTTATGGGAACCGGCATGAACCCTTGTTATGGTATCATGGTTCATGACGGTTTATGGGAACCGGCATGAACCCTTGTTGGTTATTACGGTACATGACGGTTTATGGGAACCGGCATGTTACCTGATTATGGATATTATGGATCATGACGGTTCAGGGGAACCGGTCATGAATGTTTATGTTATGTATATATATGTTTGTCTACCTTCCTTTACATGTTCTACTATCTCCTCCGGGGAGGGTCGTTGGCCTGGGTGGACCCCGGAGTAGTCACGGAGCACCGACTGAGTGGAGTCACCCCCCAGTTGGGTTCCTTACTCTCAGGAAGGCTATTATTACTATTACCTCGGGTAGGGTCAGTGGTCTACGGACATTGATCTTGACTTTGAGATGACTCGGATTGAGACCCGGGTAGCGCGCGCGTAGCTTTGGATACCGTGACAGGATTGGTTGTGTGACTTATATATATGTATGTGATGGATATATGATATATGATATGTGGTGTGTACAGGTGTGCACAGGATTTGGGCAGTGGCCCGTATGGTCGTTTTCATTGTGGTCCTTTCGACCTTGGTTTATATCTGCTTTGGGCTTAGTCCCACATATGGTTTGTTTTGGATAAATGGTTTTCGAATGCATGCATGCTTTTTAGTGGAGGGTACAAATGTCTTCCTTATTAAATGTTTTATCAACTTTTGTTTTGTCCACTCACAGTTTTTAATGTTTTGACTGCCCTTCAGGTTGACATCGGATGTGGACTGTAGCAGAGACCGAGATATCACATACCTCCTCCGGATCCTGGCGTACTCTGATAGCCCGGGAGGGCAAAGGACGAAAATATCCCTTGTCTGACACTTCGTGTCAGACGGGAGCAGGGTCATCCCGCACTAATCCCGGGGGGATTGGGATGGGTCCTGTCAACGTGGTATCAGAGCGGGGTTGTCTCTATTCGAGCAACCGTGCAGCTTTTGGAGTATGTACGCAAGTCGAGGATGTGATATCTCAAGGGGCTGCAGTCCATGGTCAACCTGATAGTTAGGGTGCCAGTACGATAGTTAGTAGGATGGAGTCGTGATATGTCTTGGTTCGGCACTAGATGCCGGGGTTGCCATAGTTCTGTCAGGGTTGACAGTGTGTGACCCTACAGAAGGGATGACGTAACTGTACGTTAACGTTTTGATCATGAGACGGATAGTTTGGGTCGTTTTTCACGATGCCATAGGATCGGTTTCGACGACTGATTTGGTGTTGTGACCATCCGATGGTCGGATTGGTTGAGTTAGATGGGTTTACTACTGTTGGCGGTTAGTAGTCGAGTTCGGGGAACTCTGGTTGAACTTATGGTAGTTGGCAGCCAGATTCGAGGAATTCTGGTTGGACTTACGGTAGGATTGGATTGTCGTCTTTACGATGTCGGGACCGCGGGGTCGGTCAGATCGTGGATTTTACTGCTTTTCGCAGTTGGGTTCAGAGTGACCCTAGGTGTGATTTTGGAACCCTACCTTGGTGGGTATAGTTCGGAAATGGGAGTTGGCGAGTGGTGTGACTTTGACGACTATTCGGATTTGGATTCGGTAGTCGGTCTAGTCATGTCAGCTTGTGTTGGGACTGCACTTCGCAGTCAGGGTTGTACGTATCGGTTAGACCGAGTTGGTTGTCGTGCTACTTAGTTGTGGGTTAGTGCAACTAAGGTCGTGGATGACCTGGTAGACGATAATGGTTTAGTCAAGTTACGACAGGATAGAGATTGTTGGACAAGTTACCAGGGTTGGTACTTGTCGATGGAATTCCGGAGCGGGGATACGGAGTATTTGGTACGGGCGAGTGATTCTGTTGGATGCGGGGTCTCGATAGCGGTGCCTGGTAGTTAGGTCTGCACGAGTGTGGGGCAGGCACTACTACCGAGAGTGGTTGTAGTTACGATTGTTGGGAATCGGGGACGTTCGGGCAACGTTTTCCTTTTCTCGCATGAGCTGTCAGGGTAACTGTACCCTGAGTTGTCGGGTACGAGGGAGGCAGCGTTTCTCCTATACGAGCAGAGGTACGCGATCGTCGCTTGGTATGAGCGGAGATCCAGGATTGTCAGTTTGCACACGGTGTGCTGATACTGATACTGGTGTTAGTGTGCTGCTACTAGTGTGGATGCCTGTGTGTTGATACCAGTGCAGGTGATAATGCGTTGGTGTACTGGTACTAGTGCTGGTGCTGGTGCCGGTGATTGTGAGGACGGTGAGTTACGCGTCGGGATGTGACTCCGGCGTGATGGACTTATGATTGGTATCTGTGGTTCGGGAGTGAATCACGGATAGTGACGGACTGGATAGGATCCAACGGTAGTTGAGACGTGAGGATCGAGTACGGTCATGGGGGACTAGCGACCAGTTGGTCAGTGTTGGCCGGAGTTGGTCAGAATTGGTTAGATATGGTGGTTTGCAGAGATTTGACTGCAGATCACTGCAGGGGTCTGTTGTGACTTTTCAGTAGAGTGGTACATCAGGCTAGGATGAATTGACATCCTTTTGGATGTACATATACGGTCGTAAATGGGCATGTGTCCATAACCAGTCTAACGGGGACACGTGGTTGATGTTCGAGTATGTTGTTTCCGACGTAGTTGGAACTTCGAAATCACAAGAGGTTGCGATTGAGGTGACAAATCGAATGCGGGTTTTCCGCATTAGTATTGGATAACTCGAGGTCATTTTGGGTGACTTCTCGGATTCTACCATGATTGATGATGGTAGATGACGTTGATGATATAGATGTTGTTGGTTGCCACTCGTACACTGATTGTGTATTGGTTGGTGGACCCGGGATTTGTTCTGGACCATCAGGAGGAGATGAGTATATCGAACTTAGGTGACTGAGATTTCTCATTTTCTGCTTGGTGGCAGACGATGTTGGTTTACGTGACGTGGTGAATGCAGCAAGTTTTGGTCGCATTCACGTAGGATGAGTTTTGATGTCATCGTGTTGGATCATCTTTGGATTTTCCTAGGTGGAATGCCAAGGATCGATACGAGGTGATTGGGGAGGACCCACAGTCTCGATCGTGACGTCTATAGTCGTTTGACGTAGTGGTGGATCTGGATCGTGATCTTGATGATCCAGATAGGTGGAGAGTTTATCACTCTTACTTGGATGTTGAGTGGAGCATGTTGGGACTGAACTTCTTTTCGAGGTAAATCCCATATGGCTTATTACTCACCTGAGTAGTTGTCCGATGAGTAGTTTTCCGACGTGGTCGGATATGGTCGGCCTTAGATGTGTTGATGTTGGGATTGGCTTCCCTATGAAGTCAATCGATGGTAATGTGGTAATCGGTTAAGCAGGTAACCGATAGGTTCGATTATGGTACGTCTCGGTAGACGTGAACGAAATTTCAGGTTTCGGAATCAGATTTCTGGATGACGATTCAGGATTTGATTTTGGAACTTGAAAGAGGATTTCTGTATTTGGGTTTTGGAATCGGATTCTGGGTGACGATTCAGGATTTGATTCTAGAGCTTGACTATAGATTTTCTTTTATGGATTTGGGTTCGGAATGGTTATTCCTAATACTAGTTTACGGAATGATGATTTCGGATTCGAATTTGGACATGATTATGGATATGATTTCTGGGTTTGGATTCGGGATTTCTCGCGAAATTTCGGATTTGGATTTGGGGAATAGATAATGGGTCGGAGTTTCAATTTGTCTAGTACTGGATTGGACAAATGGACTCCATAGTAGAAACGTGATCGGCTACAACCTATATGGGTGTAGGCTGATTGATGTGTAGATGTATGTACCTTGTACGTTGTTCGAGGTACAATGCTGGGCATACTTGTGGTGCCTAGTGACGGTATATAGGTTATACCGGTAGTACGTTGGTGAGCGTGTTGGTAGTCGGATTGGATCCGATACCACTGGATTAGTCGAGGTCGTGAACTAGGCATTGGATACTGTGCATTGGGTCATGGTATTTCTAATGGGTCTAGTTACACACAGGTCGAGTGCAATGCTTGTGGTTAGTGTAACCACGAGTGCGTGTCATATCAGTTTGCGACTGACGACTGTCAAGTGGTGACAGTTATCGAAGGTGTCAGCGTGGATCGGTCAGTGAGGTCTAGTGACTCCCGGTGGGAGCAGACGCTAGGATAGATTAGCGTTTGAGAAAGGAATCATCGATTTGACAAGTGGTGTCGATTCGGAGCATATGGCTACTGTCATTCGAAGTGGTCGAGTGTAGTCGATACGACATGAGTGTTAGGGGTACGTCTGGGTGCGGACGAGTACGTATTACTCTGGTTAGTTGGTGTACGAGTGTATACGTGTTCCGAGGTTGATTCTACTTTCCACGAGCTGGATGTGGAATCAGGATAATTGGAGTTTCGAGAATGAAACTAAATTAAGGAGGGAAGCACGGTTAGATTTGGTCGGTTGGAATTTCGAGGACGAAATTAATTAAGGAGGGAAGGTTGTAACGACCCGTCCCGAATTTCATGATTTGATTAGTGACTAATCACGATTAGTGAGGCTAATCTGTGATTAGTAGAGCGAAATCGGATGAACGATGCGGAATGACCGTTTTGCCCCTGGTGGTGGTAAAACGTTGACTTTTCGATCGGGCGGTCAAAGGGACTTTGACCAATGACCGTGACGTAGTTCGTGACGTCACGAGTTCGTAGACAGGTGGCACGTTCAATTCTGACGTCCGTAGAAGAAGTTATGACGTTCGGAAGCCCAAGGGCATTTTGGTAATTTGGGTGAATAGGAGGTCAAAAGTTGACTTTTTGACCAGGAGGTCCGATGGCCGAGGGCCGAAGACCGTTACGTAGATAAGGACGATACGAATCCGTAGACAGGCGGCACGTCGAATTCGGACGTTCGACGGCGAAGTTACGGTTCACGAAAGTTTCGGGATACTATTCCCGGCGACACGTTTTACGAGGACCATTTGTCTTTAGTGGGCTCAACTACTTTTCAGCAACCAATGGATGAGTGACACTTGTCACCCATCCACTGGCTACCATTCCACATACATGCATCCAACCATTCACCGTGCATCCATTTTCCATTTTTCCCTCCAACCAAACCCGATCTCATTCCTCTCCTCTGTGCGATCCAAACACCAAACCCTTAATCCCAAATACTCCTGGAGAGAACAGAGAGTGAGAGAGGAGGCCAGGACGGACTGGATGGTGGCGAGATCGGGGGCCGCCGTGCACGGTGGTCGTGGACCCGCGAAGGTAAAAATTTTACCTTCAAATTTCATTTTCGAGTTTTAGGTGTTAGGGCTGAGTTCTAATGATTGGGATGAGTTTATTGAGGTTGTAGGAAGGCATAGAGGGTGGTTTGGACGGCGGTGAAGGGCTGAGCAGCCCTGGGTGCAATCGGAAAAATTGGACCGATTAGGGGAGATTTGGACGGACGGGTTTTGTGGGGGTTTTCCTAGTTTTCTTGATTAGGATAGATTGGAAATGAGAAAATAGGAATTTAGGAATTGGAATGGAGGAAATCGGACCAAAAATGAGGGAGAAGAAGGCCTGGACCGGTTACGCCGGTCCAGTTGCAGAGGTCGGACCGGACCGGCCGGCCCAGACCGGTTCGATCGCTGGGAACGACGCACTGTTCACCGGCGCGTGAGCCCACGCGCAGGGGCCTTTGGGCGGCGCGTGGCAGCGCGTGGTGGGGTTTCTGGGGATGTGTCCAACATATGAAATCATCTATTCGATGTAACGAACATTTTGAGACTGGTTTCGTGTCGATCGGACACCGTCTCGATATGTTTCGGGGCATCGGAAGGTTTAGGTTCGGGATTAAAAATAGTTAAAAATACGGGAAAATTACGGGGCTTTGGTAGGAGGTTAATTAAGTAGTTAGTAACCTTCTATTACGATTTGGACAGGTTTGGGAGTCCCGGTGACGGTGATCGGCTCGGGGAGCCGTATGGCACGCAAATCGAGGCGGCAGCTCGGACGGTCTGTGAGTGGACCTTGTTTTCTAAATTGGTGCATGCATAAATGTTTATTATATGTTTATTTACTTGTTTGATGATGCCATGGGTGCATTTGTATGTGGTTACGTATAAGCACGTATTTCAAGGTTTCGGCCTTATACGGTGCTTATACGGGTCTATATTTCTTTATTGATTTAAATGAACTGAATTTGGATTTCAAAATGATAAACTCGGGTATGAGACCCATTTGGTTTTGTCTCAGGCATATGACCTCAGATTCCGGGCACGGTGCCCAGTTGGTGTCCTATGTTCGGGTACGAGACCCAGTCACTTTACAGTTTTGATTTCAGGTCAGGGAACCTTAAATGGATTCCCAGGTTCATGACGGTTTATGGGAACCGGCATGAACCCTTGTTATGGTATCATGGTTCATGACGGTTTATGGGAACCGGCATGAACCCTTGTTGGTTATTACGGTACATGACGGTTTATGGGAACCGGCATGTTACCTGATTATGGATATTATGGATCATGACGGTTCAGGGGAACCGGTCATGAATGTTTATGTTATGTATATATATGTTCGTCTACCTTCCTTTACATGTTCTACTATCTCCTCCGGGGAGGGTCGTTGGCCTGGGTGGACCCCGGAGTAGTCACGGAGCACCGACTGAGTGGAGTCACCCCCCAGTTGGGTTCCTTACTCTCAGGAAGGCTATTATTACTATTACCTCGGGTAGGGTCAGTGGTCTACGGACATTGATCTTGACTTTGAGATGACTCGGATTGAGACCCGGGTAGCGCGCGCGTAGCTTTGGATACCGTGACAGGATTGGTTGTGTGACTTATATATATGTATGTGATGGATATATGATATATGATATGTGGTGTGTACAGGTGTGCACAGGATTTGGGCAGTGGCCCGTATGGTCGTTTTCATTGTGGTCCTTTCGACCTTGGTTTATATCTGCTTTGGGCTTAGTCCCACATATGGTTTGTTTTGGATAAATGGTTTTCGAATGCATGCATGCTTTTTAGTGGAGGATACAAATGTCTTCCTTATTAAATGTTTTATCAACTTTTGTTTTGTCCACTCACAGTTTTTAATGTTTTGATTGCCCTTCAAGTTGACATCGGATGTGGACTGTAGCAGAGACCGAGATATCACATACCTCCTCCGGATCCTGGCGTACTCTGATAGCCCGGGAGGGCAAAGGACGAAAATATCCCTTGTCTGACACTTCGTGTCAGACGGGAGCAGGGTCATCCCGCACTAATCCCGGGGGGATTGGGATGGGTCCTGTCATCTATGCCTCACTGGTTGATCATGAAGCCTAAGAATTTTTCTTAATGTACGGCAAAGACACACCTGGTTGGTTTAGGTGCATTTTGTACTTCTTTAGGACCTCAAACGTCCATGTGAGGTTGTGGATGTGCTAGTTAGTGGTCTTGCTCTTGATGAGAATGCCATTGACGTACACTTTCATGCGCTTGCTTATCTGGTCGACAAACAAAAAGTTCATTAGGATTTGGTAGGTGGCACCAGCATTCTTCAGGCCAAATGACATTACGTTGTATTAGTAGATGCCTTTGTTAGTTCGAATAATGATGTGGATTTGGTCAATTAGGAGCATAAAGATCGTTGAGTATGCTTCCATAAAAATTAAGAGTTCACGACCTGCTATGGCATCGACCAGTTGGAATATCTTTGGTAAGGAGAAATTATCCTTCAGGCATTAACTTGTTCATGTTGATGAAGTCGATGCATATGCACCAAGTGCCAGAAGGTTTCTTTACCAAGACTACGTTATCAACCCAGATTGTGTAAACTATCTTACACACAAAGGGTATAGTGCTAAGTGTAACGGCCCGAATCCCGATGAAACGTAAATTTGGGAAAAATTGAAGTTAAAAGACGATTTTACCTTTGAAAAAAGTACAAATGTTGACTTTTTTCTACAAACCTCCTTTGAGAATTTCGAGAAGACCGTTGCGATGGTCTCAAAATGCTGAGTTCATTAAAGGGGGACACCTCAATATCGGAGGTTGTTTGAGGTTGTTTCGGGTTAAGAACCCTTAAGGGTATTTTGGAAATGTTGCCACCAAGGCCATTTTGGTCATTTTTAAGGGCCTATTAAATAGGGATAAGTGTCAAACTCTAGAAGCCTATGATATTTTGGCTTCTCTCACCGACTTGCCACCCCATATATTGATGTGGGTGTCAAACTCTAGAACCCTTATTGTGTGTGTGTGTGTGTGTGTGTGTGTGTGTGTGTGTGTGTGTGTGTGTGTGTGTGTGTGTGTGTGTGTGTGTGTGTGTGTGTGTGTGTGTGTGTGTGTGTGTGTGTGTGTGTGTGTGTGTGTGTGTGTGTGTGTGTGTGTGTTGAGTATTGGTTCAGTGGCCATGGGCCGAACCCATGAAAAACGGTGAATCGAGAGAGAAAAACTAGGAGGGAGTGAGGGAAGGCTAGAAAATGAAAGGGGAAGAGAGGAACATAAAGATTGTGATGAGAGGAACGTCGTGGTGGTGTTGTGAAGGTGAGATACCTACAGAAACCTTAGACCCGAAACTCACTCGTGGGGTGAGAGATTTCCACCTTCGAGTTTTTATAATGGAGACGTGAAGCTAGGCTTCCTATTAGCTTTCTAGAAACCATACGATCACATAGAGCTTGAAAACACAGCATTTGATTCATGGGAAGGCTGAGGAACAACAAGGAGAAAACAGAGCCGAAGATCATGGGCTCAAAGTCGACCTTCAAGGTGAGTTTTCACTCATTTTTTTATTACAGATCCTATGTATACTGAATTTAGATGAAATTAGATGCTAGAACGAAGGAAAACGGTGAAGAAAAATAGGATTTTGAGCTGGGTTAAGGTCGCCGGGTCGGGCTACCCGGATTATTGTAAACTAGGTCTAGCCAGAGGTTAGGGATGACACTGTAGCGCGCGTGGGTTTCACGCACATAGAAGGAAATTGCGCGCTGGGGGGCATGTGGTGCTTCTTTTCGAATTGTGGTCAACACGAAAATTCTAGTTCTCGATCCTACGAGTCTAAAGGTACAATTTTCGAGGCGATTGAACATCGTCTCGGAGCAGTTTTAACTGTCTAAAAGTTTACGGTCCTCTTTAATATGTTTAAAAATCCCCAAAAATTATGGGATTAATATGTGAGTCAATTGAGATGATTAGTGACCCTTAGAAGTGATTTTTGGCAGGAGATGATATTCTCAGATTTTACCGGAAAGCCTAGAATGCGGTTCGACTGCGCGTACGGTACGTGTGAGTGGACTTTCGTTTTCTTAAACCCTATGCATGCATATTTATATGATTTTATATGAGTTAAAATGTGATTTACTTTTTGGCATTTTGATTCAGGGTTACATGATTTTACATGAGTTTTGGTGATTTTACGATAATTACTTATTGCAGATTTTACGAGGAATTTTCTATATTGTGTTCCGGCTTGATATTGGACTGGGAGAATTGGTTTCATACCCGAAATGAATTTTGCAACGATTTTGGTGCTATTGGATTAATCAAAATTTATACAGATTTTATGGATTTTTTATGATATTACGGGAAATTACAATTTGGCACGTTTCGCGAGGAAATTGGTTTGATTGTGCTCTGGACTATTACTGAGTTTGGAAGATGGTTTTATACTTGTTATGCTATGTTTATATGATTTTGATGATGATTGATCAATTGGAATTTTGACATGACTTTATGGTTCATTTAAATGGTTCGTTTTATGAGATGTTTTGATTATTTGTGAATGAGGCTTAGGCCTGGGTTTTGCTATTTGATTCGGGTTTTTGAATTTGGTTTGATTTATGGAAATGGAGTTTATGCGTGTTTTGATTATGTAATTCTAGATACTTTGGATTCTGGTATGATATATATATGTGATGTGATGTGGAAACCCTTCTCGAGATGCCAGATTGTAGGGGGATACTTAGATGTTGTATCCCTAGGCGGCCATTCGGATGATGTATCCCTGAATGGTTATGGTATGAGATTGACTTCCAGATGATGTATCCCTAGATGACCATTTGGACGCTATATCACTGAGTGGTTGAGTTGCATGGTTGACACCCAGACACTGTTGTTGGCCACTTGGAAGTCGAGCCGGGCTCCATAGTCCCTAAGTGGTTATATGTTGATAATGGGGCTACCGGTAGTGCAGTATGATATGCGATTGGACACTCGGGTGTTGTATCACTAGGTGGGCCCTCAGATGATGTATCCCTGAGTGGCTTTGTGATATGATGATGTGGCAGGAATCAAGGATGGGTTTGTCAAGATATGATGTTGACTTTGTATGGTTACTTGATTATATTCATACAAGTGATGGTATTATTATATGGTTCAATATGGTTTTGTTTTCTTGTAATCGTGCGCATTTTGGATTTACTTGGTTTCTGATACTCTAAACCTAAGCATTAAAATAAACACAGTCACACTCAACACTTAATAAAAACATATGCGAATTAAAACCCTTTTTTGTAGATTGTAGCATTGATAAGTAGAGATTGTTCTTAATTGGGAATTGAGGATACCTAAGCATGATTATTGTTTGATTAATTAATTACGAGGGTAGTTGATTGTTTCTATTATCCTAAGTGATTAACTAATCTAAACTAACATAATCTATTATTTACATGGCCAACTCATCTTTAACCTAACTCATTCATGAATTCTATTAATTTCAACCTATGAAATCCTCTAATTCTAGCCTTACGAGTTACTTGCATATTCTCTTAAGTACGTGCCCGGAGCTCCCAACGACACTTTCAATGACCTAGACTCGAGGCTCTCTATATCTAGTCAAGCATTAAGCGCGAACACACAAACATAACAAAAACTAGAATCATAGAACACATAGAATATTGAACCAATAAAAATCATAAAACCAAGAATATTGTTAGAAATCAATTCATATAGCCAATATTCAAGCATAAGAAATAACTACAAGGTAAAGAGGCCGTGTTACACTTTTTTTCTTCGGGGCTCCCTATGGATACGAAGTGATTTGACACTCTTTGGTGACACAAGAGAGGGCTCCTCAACTTAGTCACGAATGAAGGTGTAGAAAATGAAGTATGGTGTAATTATTCTTACACTTAAAATCTTGAAAATATTGAAAAGAAAAATTTGGTTAAGCAGAGCTTTGGTACAAAAATGGGCGACCTTTTACAATTAGTCTAAGCATCTCTATTTATAGGAGAAAATTAATCTCCAAATAAATAGGAGTTCACAATTTAATTCTAAAAGAAAAAGTTATAAACTAATTAAATTAAAATCCTAAAGGTAAAAGGTATTCTAAATTCTAATGAAAGAATAAATACAAAATTTAATTAAAAAAGTAATAAAAACTCCTAATTTAAAAAGAGAAAATAACTCCTAATTAAAATGGACAATTTTCTTTAAAAAGGAAGGAAAATGCTTGTTGGAATTGAACAGGAATCGGCTCAATAGGAAGCTGCTGAAGCTTGGCACGCAATTCGATAGCCGCCAACCGAAATGAGTGCTGAAAATTGGCATTCAACGCGCATGGAGGCTAGAGTAAAACAATCGGTAAACGCCTATGGAGAAGGCAGCGAAGTCAGGAATGTGCGCCGAGTTGCGGGTGACATCTTCGGTACACGCATGCCGAGGAAGGGGTAGAGAGGTTCAGTTGTGCCTGGCTGAATGCCTTGTTGGGCTGTTTATGGGGATTCAGTAGCCCCCTATCGAAATCTTGAGTATGTTTTGGTGGCCTCCTTTATTTCAATCATAACTTCTTCAATATAACTCTGATTGAGGTGATTCTTTCGCCAAAATTCTCGTAATTCCGAGCTTTATCCAATTCTTCATAATTCTCACAAAATATATTTTTTTCTACAATTTTTGGTATTTAAACATTAAAAGATAAGCATAAAAGGTATAAAATGATGTTTAATTTAAGGCTTATCAAATACCCTCACACTTAGACTTTACTAGTCCCTAACAAATACCAAAACAAACTAAGACTTTGAAGCACACAATTTCTTTCTTTTTCTTTTTCTGGAAATCAAAAACTACTAAGCTCTTAACCATTTGTCTCAAATTGTATCAACAGAAGTATGACCTCAAAGATTTACACTAAGAAGCTATATAACATATGGAATTTAAAAGTTAATACATCATAACAAAATGCCTTGAAAAGTAAGACTATAAGTAAACTTGGTGAAATATATCTCAACATGAATAAAACAAGTATGAATCAACTCACAAGGGATATGCACTCATAATTTCACTCAATGTGTATAGGGTTTGTGTTTGCGCTCAAGGTATGTGAGAAAGATGCTCACATAAAAGAAAGTGAGTAACTTCATAAAAATTTCAAACATAAACCATAAGATAGTAAACAAATTTGCACAAATGAACCAAAACCATATGCTTACTCAAGTAATAGACTCAACTAATCAAAATTTACTCATCTTAAGGATCATAAGGTCTTAATTTGAAGGTTGTAATAGGGCTAGGTGTAGAGGCATGGATTTTTAGGATAGTGCTGTTAAATTTTGTTCCAGGACTCAACCAAAGTCTTCATTACATAGACATAAGTGTCTTCCACAGTCATAGGCCAAGTATTAACTTGTTGGGCCTTAATCTTCATTATCAACCTCTTTTGAACTTGTAATTAGGGCAAGAGGCCAAAATTCATCATATAGGCTTCTAATATTCATTGTTCCAAATCACAAGCATAGAGACTTAGCTCAAAACTCAAATTCAGTACCTCATAGAACTTTTGTTCTTGATTGTATTTTCTTTTTCATCAATTTTTTTTTTCTTTTGAGAGGTAATGCAATGAATAACAACATAGTTCGAGAAAAGTCATTCCCTACACTTACATATAAGTCTTCATTCATTAAATCACTTTCTTGTATCTCACACCATCTTTATGTTCTTCAACCAAGTCCAAGGAACAAGGGTAAATGATGCCTTATACTAGGCTTATGTGAAGAGATGCTTAGGGTGATGAAAGAAAAGCTTAATGTAGGCTCAAAGTGAATTAAACTAGAGGGATAACACTTGTGTGGTCATATAGGGCTTGGATATTTGGATAAGTGGTATTAACCCTATTGCCTTAATCATGTCCAAAATCAGAGAGTTTATTGACTTAAAAGCTTTGAAAATCACATAGAATAAGTTCTAGTACTCTGGAGTTCATTAAAAGCTATGGTAAGCAGTTATGAGGCATATGTATATCAATTTAAACAAAGAACTCCTATGAATCACTCAACAAAGAAGTATATAAGTCTCTAAAGCTCACATAGGGTTCATATGATTCATACAAATCTTAACATGCTCGTTATGTACCAGTTTATCATGCATCATCCACTACAAGTCATAAACATTTAATCATAAAGCATTAACAAATGAATTCAAATTGTAGTGATCATATTTTAGCCATGTTGTTTTCATTTATCCATCATTCTTATCATTGACAGGTTAAAGGGCATCCTAAGACTCATTAAAACACTAAGTTAAAAAAAGACTAAAAACTAAAACACATTTTCTTTCGAATTTTTTCTTTGATTTTTAAAATAAGACTCAATAAAGTTGTAAATCTCTCCCCCACACTTAAATCTAACATTGTCCTCAATGTATGAAAGTGAAAGCATAGAATTTAAGTAAGGAGAATTGATGTACGAAAATAAAGTAATAAAGATAAAAGGTAATTAAAGTAAAGAGAGTGAAGGGTAAAGAAAGAAAATCTCCGTTTGATGGCTTCTCAACTTCTCCGTCATTGGGTTGCCTCCCAAGAAGTTCTTGAAGTTTAATGTCCATTCAGTCTAGACTAGATGCTTCATTTACTCGTCCGGAGCAGCCGGATCTTGGAGGCACATCTCCTCCTCATTGTACTCCTTGAAAGCATCGAAATAAGGTTTCAGACAGTGGCCAATGATTTTGAATTCTTTCCCAGTGATAGGTGATTGAACCTGTACAACACCATGAGAGAAAATATGAGTAATGAGATAAGGGCCTTCCCACCTAGAACAAAGTTTACCTGGAAAGAGTTTGAGACGTGTGTTGAAGAGTATAACTTTTTGACCAATGTCGAAGTGCTTTCCACAGATCATCCTATCATGTAGGGCCTTGGTTCTTTCTTTGTAGATCCATGAACTATCTAATGCATCATTCCGAATTTCTTCAAGTTCACAAACTTGCAACTTTCGATGTATTCCTGCTTCATCTGTAACGACCCGTCCCATAAACCGGGATTAGATTAGTAGTTAATGATGGATTAGTGAAGTTAATCGGGGATTAGTTGGATTCGTTCGGACGGACGGTGCAAATGACGATTTTGCCCCTAGAATGGGCACAAATGTTGACTTTTCTTTCAGACGGTCAAATGGACTTTAATCGATGACCGTGACGTAGTTCGGGACTTCACGAGTTCATAGAAAGGTGGCACGTCCGATTCCGACATCTGAGGAGAAAGTTATGACGTTCGGAAATTCGAGGGCATTTTTCGTAATTGAGATAAAAAGGGGAATTTGTTGACTTTTTACATGACAACTACTTCTCACATAATTCGAGGACCATTAGGAAGGTATCGATTTTCTGAATACAACGACAGGCGGCACGCCGTCATCGGACATCAGACGGGTTATTTACGGGTCTACTTATGTGGAAGGGTAAAATGGTAAATTTAGCCAGTAAGGGGCAAAATGGTCTTTTGGCAGCTTATTATGAGAAGCAAGCAGATGAGAACACTTGGGCTAGCTAGATTGGATATTTTTACCAGACAATGGGAGATGAGGACACGTGTTTTGCCTCTGGTTGGTTTTAGCAAACTCGAAGTGCTCTATCGTCTAAATTAAGAGAAAACAGAGACTAAGGGTAATCGTGCACTGGGTACAATTGTGAGTCATGAGAGAGTTCAGTGCCAGAGTGAAAGATCAGGGGTTGCTTGTGAGTTATGTGAGTGGGTCTGAGTGCGAGACTGAGTGCAGGAAGTCTGTGAGAAGTGAATAACCACAGAAAACAGAGAAGGAAGCCGTGAGCTTCAAATGATCAATCCTTCAGGAATCATGTCTGTGGTGGTTTTTAGTGAGCAGAAGAGAGTTTAGAACGTTAAGAAGTACGGTGGATGCTACGGCGGAGGCCGGAGGGCAGGTAAGCCAGTACGACTGCTCTGTTTTTTCTGAACTTATTCAAATGAAAAATCGAGAGGCTTAGGGAATTGTTGTGCATCTGTGATGAATATTAGTGTCTTAGGAAGTGGTTTTTGAACTCAGGGACTCAACCCAATGATCGGAGAAGCCTGTGGTGGCCAGGAACAGGGGAGAAGTAATACGAGCTTTGTTTCTTCGAATCGGGAAGGTGAGCATCAACCTTCGTTCCATGTTTTTAGTATCTAGATCGATCATTTAGCTTTAGATGAACCTAAGGGATTAAATAGGACTGAAATTGGACCAGAAAATTGGACAAAACAGCTCTCGCCGGTTCAGCTGGACCGGCCTGAACCGAACCAGTCTGGACCCGATTCGACGAGAGGTTGAAGATGAACAGTGCAGGTGCCTGGCTCCCACGCGCAGCCCCTTTGGGCGGCGTGGGTGGGCGCGTGGCACATATTTTGAGGAAGATTCCAACATGACTTTTAAAGTATTCGATGTAACGAACATTTTGGCGCTGGTTTCGAATCAATCAGACATCGTCTCGATATGTTTCAGGATGTCCGAAGGTTTTAGGGCTCGATTAAAAATAGTTAAAAATTCAGGAAAATTACGGGGCTTAAGTATAAGCTTTATGAAGTAGTTAGTGACCTTATTAAGGAATTTGGATAGGTTCTGGGAAAGCCGGTGATAGCGGATTAGCCGGGAAAGCATTAGTGCGCGAGTATCGAGGCGACGCCGCTATGGTTTGTGAGTGGACTTTGCTTTCTAACTCTTGATGCATGCATATATATTTTTATATGTTTTCTATACGTGATTCTATGATTTAATTTATGATCTTGAAGGTTTACGGTTTTGTACGTTTTTCGAGGTAATTACGGAATTTCACGTTTTACGAAATTTTGATGGATGTTGTGATTTGACCTGGTTTAAATTATTTGATTTCGGGATTTAAAATATGATTTAATATCAATGATTTAAAAATGGATTTCAGAAAATGATTTCGGGCTTGAAGCCCAGTTCAAAAAAGTGGTTTTAAAGAACGTGATTTCGGGTTTTTGAATCGGATTTCGGAATGACGATTATGGATTCGGTTTTGAAGCTTGAAAGTGGATTTCCAGGTTTGGGTTCATAATGGTTATTCTGGATGTCGGCTTACGGAATGATGGTTTCGAACTCGGATTTGGAAATGGATATGGATATGAGTTCTGGGTTTGGATTCGGGATCCTGATGAGATTGCAGATTCGGATTCAGAAATGGATAAGGATTTTCAAATGGTTTTCAGATTGGATTTGCTAGATCTGGTTATTGGGTTTAAAGACCCGGATATGATATGACGGGGGCGGGCCCGGATTGGGTTTAAAGATCCAAATTGAGTTTAAAGACTCGGATATTGATATTTTCCCCCGCAGGCCTATTGAGTTTAAAGACTCGGATTATATTGAGGCCTGAATTGAGTTTAAAGACTCGGGAGTTTAAAGACTCGAATAGATCCAGCAGATTCGATGGATAGAAATGTGCTTTCAAATATGTTTTGGTTTTCACTGAGATTTGATGGTGACGGTTTTCGATCATGGTTTTCCGATGTTTTGGGCTATGCCCAGATGATATGGCTTTGATGGTTTTGGGCTGAGGCCCGGGGTTTGAGAAAAGGAAACTGTGTTTGGTTTTTCTTACATGGTTGCTTATCCTGAATATTAAATGCTTTTATGACATGGATTTGATATGCATGCATTGGTGTTTAATTGTAGGGTATACATGTGCTTGTCTTATGAACTGTTTATAAACTTAAGCTTTATTTTTGTCCACTCGCAGTCTCTTCGTGTTTTCGATACCTTCCAGGTTTTTGAGGTGCGGGTTGTTGGTCGAGAGAGACGGAGACATCACCTCCGCGATCCACAGTAGTTCGGTGCACTCTGGGAAGTCCGGAAGCTTTTGTACGGTTGGCTCGAGAATCCCTTGTCCGACTTACGTGTCACACGAAGGTTGAACGTCGGTTTAGCCTACGTGTCATGCGTAAGTTAGACAGGAGCAGGACTTAGCCCTTAATCCCGAGGGATTGGGGGTGGGTCCTGACATCATCAATGTCCATATTGAATCTCTTAACTCCCCACCAAGCTTTGTGTTCCAATTCCACGAGAAGATAGCATGCTTTGCCGTAAACGAGCCGAAAAGGTGACATACCGATGAGGGTCTTGTAAGATGTTTTGTAGGCCCACAAAGCATCGTCTAACCTTGCACTCCAATCATTCTGTGATGGCCCAATAGTTCTCTCAAGTATCTTCTTGATCTCCCGGTTGCTAACTTCCACTAAACCATTAGTTTGAGGATGGTATGGAGTTGATACCTTGTGAGTGATTACATACTTCTTTAATAGTGGGCCAACTGTTTTGTTGCAAAAGTGGCTTCCCCCATCACTAATCATTACGCGGGGCATACCAAATCTAGAAAATATGTTAGTGCGAAGGAAGGCTGCAACAACTTTAGAATCATTAGTACTGGTGGCTTTAGCTTCCACCCATTTCGATACATAATCCACAACAAGAAGTATATATTCAAAACCAAATGAAGAAGGGAATGGACCCATGAAGTCGATACTCCACAAATCAAAAATCTCGACATTAAGTATAAAGGTTTGTGGCATTTGATCTTTAGGTCCTAGATTACCAGATTTTTGAAATCTATTACAAGTAGCACAAAATGCATAAGCATCACGAAATAAAGAAGGCCAAAAGAGGCCTAAGTCTAACACCTTAAAGGGCAGTTTTCTTGGACCAAAATGTCCTCCACATGCTTCAGTATGACAAAATGCAAGTATAGAATTATGTTCATTATCTGGGACACATCTCCTAATTACTAAATCAGAACATTGTTTCCACAAGTAAGGTTCATCCCATAAGTAAGTTCTAGCATTATGGTTAAGCTTATCACGTTGATATCTAGGCATGGTACTTGGGAATTGTTGAGTTACTAAGTAGTTCACAATATCAGCATACCAAGGGGTGGCAGAAGTACTTACCTGAATTCCGAAGAGTTGTTTGTCTGGAAAGGTCTCAAGTATGATGTTATCCTTCTGATTTTTCACGATCCTAGATAGGTGGTCAGTGACAACATTCTGTACTCCCTTCTTATCCCTTACCTCAATGTCGAATTTTTGGAGCAAGAGGATTCATCGAATAAGTCTTGGTTTGGCATCCTTCTTGCTCATCAAGTACTTTAAAGCAGCATGATCTGTATACACAATAACTTTGGATTAAAGTAAGTAAGAACGAAACTTATCAAGAGCAAACATTGTCACAAGTAGTTCTTTTTCAGTGGTTGTGTAGTTTTTTTGTGCTTCATCCAATGTCCGAGAGGCATAGTAAATAGCGTAGAGCTTCTTGTCCTTTCTTTGTCCTAAGACAGCTCCTACTGCATAGTCGGAGGCATCACACATAAGCTTGAATGGTAGAGGCCAATCTGGGGCACATAAGATAGGGGCACTGGTGAGCAACTCATTTAACTTGTCATAGTCCTCTTCGCACTTGGCACTGAACATAAAGGTAGTTTCCTTTTGTAGTAAACAGCATATGGGTCTAGAAATTAATAAGAAGTCTTTGATGAATCGTCGGTAGAAACCTGCATGTCCATGGAACGAACGGATCTCTCTCACCGAAATGGGAGAGGGTAAGTACCGCACGAGATCTACTTTAGCTCTATCAACCTCTATACCTTTAGCCGACACAATATATCCTAAAACTATCCCTTGAGTTACCATGAAGTGACATTTCTCCCTATTAAGTACTAGCCTAGAATCGACACATCTTTGCAATATAAGTTCAAGGTTTTCCAAGCATGCATAAAAAATATCTCCGAATATACTAAAGTCATCCATGAATACTTCAATAATCTTTTCTACATAATCAGAGAATATGGAAAGCATACAACATTGAAAAGTACCTGGTGCATTGTACAAACCGAATGGCATCCTCTTGTAAGAAAATGTGAGTTCAAGGTTTTCTAAGCATGCATCAGAAATATCTCCGAATACACTAAAGTCATCCATGAATACTTCAATAATCTTTTCTACATAATCAGAGAATATGGAAAGCATACAACGTTGAAAAGTACATGGCGCATTGCACAAACCGAATGGCATCCTCTTGTAAGAAAATGTACCAAAAGGGCATGTGAAAGTGGTCTTCTCTTAATCTTCCTGAGCGATGCTTATTTGGCTGTCTCCTGAGTATCCATCAAGGAAGCAACAGTGGGAGTGTGTTGCGAGTCTCTTAATCATTTGGTCAATGAAGGGTAAAGGAAAGTGGTCTTTCCTTGTGGTGGCAGTGAGTTTTTGGTAATCAATGCAAACTCTATGTCCAATGATGGTTCGTTAAGGCACTAGTTCATTCTCGGCATTCTTTACTACAGTGATTCCAAATTTCTTTGGAACAACCTGCACAGGAGATACCCAACGACTATCTGAAATAGTGTAAATAACACCACAATCATAAAATTTGATTACCTCTTTTTTAACTACTTCCATCATAGGTGGATGAAGTCTTCTTTGTGCTTCCCAAGTGGGTTTGGCATCATCTTCAAGAAGGATACAATGAACACAAGTGGCAGGGTTGATTGCTTTGATGTTTACAAGTGTCCATCCAATCGTGGTTTTGTACTTCTTGAGTACAGTAAGAAGTTTTGTCTCTTGATCAGGTTTCAGAGTTGAAGAAATAATGACGGGTAAGGTGTCATTATCTCCAAGGAATGCGTACTTCAAATGTTCTGGAAGTACCTTAAGTTCTAGTTCAGGGGCTTGGACAACAGATGAAAGCATTTTATTAGTACCAAAAGTAATTGGAATTGGAGGAGGAGGACTTACATATCTCGGAATTTCATTTAGGGCCATGACTGATTCAAGGAGTTTGGGTTCAAAGGCCTCAATTAATGCATCGTCAACTAGTGTTAATGGTTGTTTCGAGTTCATTGTCATGTATATGGTTCAAGTGTTCCTGCGACATAGATTCAACAATGTCAATAGCAAAGCAAGCATTAACACTAGTAGTAGGATACCTTATAGTTTCGAAGATGTTGAACTCGATCATCTCCCCATCAAATTCCATGGATAGAAGACCATTGTGGACATCTATCTTTGTTCTTGCAGTCCTCATGAATGGAAGTCCCAAAAGCAATGGTGTGTTTTCCAAAGGACTCTCATTCATGTCAAGTATATAAAAGTCAGTTGGAAAGATAAGCTGATTGACCTGCACAAGAACATCTTCTACATATCCCTTTAGATATGCGTGAGAACGTTCTGCTAATTGAATAATCACAATGTCTTTCTTTAATTCACTTAGATTCATTGATGCATATAAATGGTATGTCATAACATTGATTGATGCACCTAAATCTAGCATGAAATTATCGAAGGACTTATTACCTATTACGTATGGAACTGAAACACTCCCGGATCTTTCAATTTGGATGGAAGTTTTCGTTGGATAACTGTAGAAACAGTTTCATTTACCTTAACCACCTCTTTCTCCCTTGTTTGTCGTCTTTGGGTGCATAACTCCTTGAGGAACTTGGCATAAGCTGGTAATTGTTTGATGCATTCAATTAAAGGCAAGTTCACTTGTACCTTCCAGAATATGTTAAGGATATCTTCATACTTCTCATCCTTCTTAGTTTTTGCAAATCTGCTTGGAAATGGTGCACGAGACAACACGGTGTTAGTAGGAATAGAATTTGAAGAGATCAGATTTTTACCTTTGTCGTGGCTAGATGGTGTTGGCATTGGTGCCACTTCCTTGTTCGGAATGGTGATCTTATCATACTCATCCTAAACAAATTTGTCACTTTCCTTCTTAGCCTCCATAGAACTTGACTTTGGGTCTTCCTTGGGCATAGGGTTGTGCAAAACCTTTCCACTTCGAGTTGTAACATAACTAGCATGCTCAAAAGCATTTTTCTTTGGGTTAGGAATGATTTGTTAAGGAAACTTCCCCGTATCTTTGATTTGTCCCATGAAATCGACAATTTGACCAATTTGCTTCTTCATTTCAGAAATGCCACGTCCATAAGTGTTCAACGTCTCCTTTGTTTGCTTTTGGCTGTCCAGAAGGACTTGAGTTGAAGTGGATAATTGTGCAAACATCTTATCATAATACATGTTAGAGAATTGATGAACAGAAGGAGCTTGTTGTATACCCATAGGTTGATGAGGGATTGGTGGTCTTGGCATGAATTGTGGCCGTGAATACCCTTGTTGGTGTTGAGCTGGAGGGTTCAAACATCCTTCATTACTACTCCACTTGAATCCCGGATGATCACGGTTGCCTTGTCCATAGCTGGTAAAGTTATTAAACCGTTGGTTCCCTTGATATCCTCGTAAGGCATGGGCTCGTTCCATCCCATCATAAGGGTTTGTAACTTGAGGGCATTAATCACTTAGGTGTCCATCCAATTGGTACACGTCACATATAGGTCCTTTAGGTTGCATAACTTTTTTTGGCTTCTAATTCCAAAACGTGTTCAAGCATAGATGGGAGCTTGTCAATCTTTTCATCTGAGGTTCCCTTAGAATTGAGTGCACTTACCCCTTTCTTGTGAGACATGTCGTAGTAGGCGTCATTAGTGGCCCTACTCTCAAGTAGCTGTCTTGCTTCGGGCTCTTCTAAGTCCATAAATGCCCCATGTGAAGTTACATTAAGAAGGTCTTGGTCCATGGGTTTGAGACCATCATAGAAGTAATTCATTAGGTTAGTCTCTGAGAAACCATGTGAAGGACAAGTAGAACAAAGGACCTTGAAATGAACCAAAGGTTTCGTCTGATGCTTGGGTAATGGATGTGATCCCTTGCCTTTTTGAAGTGATCATAGAAGCTGGAAAGCACTTGGCTAAAAACAAGTTCGCAAGTTGTTGCCATATGTAGTGATATGATTGGCGGGTAAGTCCATGAGTCAAGATTGGGCCCTATCCGCCAAAGAGAAGGGAAAGGCCTTAAGTTTCAAAAGTTCATCATCAGCATCACTTGGTTTCATGCTATTAGACACAAATTGGAAAGTTCTAATGTAACGACCCGTCCCGGAATTCGGGATTAGATTAGTAACTAATCATGATTAACGGGGCTAATCAGTGATTAGTTGGGTGAAATCGGATGAACGATGCAAAATAACCGTTTTGCCCCTGGTCGTGGGTAAAATGTTGACTTTTAATTCGAACGGCCGAATGGACTTTGACCGATGACCGTGACGTAGTTTGGGACGTCACGAGTCCAAAGACAGGTGGCACATTCGATTCCGATGTTCGGGGTGAAAGTTATGACGTTCGGAAGTCCAAGGGCATTTTCGTAATTTGGACAAATGGGGGGAAATGTTGACTTTTGACCGGGAGGTCCGATGGCCGAGGACCGAGGACCGTTAGGATGGTCTCGATGCCCTGAGTCCGTACACAGGCGGCACGCGTCGATCGGAGTTCGGATGACCAAATTACGGGTCTGAACGCGTGAGGGGCATTTTGGTAATTTGCTAAGTGAGGGCAAAATGGTAAATTGGCCATTTCTTTCGGGACAGCCGTGTGCGGCGTGGATTCCTTTCAAAAACAGAGCATGGGCTGAGGGAATTGTTTAATCTGTCATGTTGAATTGTTTATAACGGTTAGTGACATTCGGAGGAGATTGTTTAGCACTGAAGACTTAATGCTAGGCGTGCTGGGTATTGTTTATGCAGTGGGGTGTTTTAGGCAGTGCACGGGTACACAATGCCGTGTTGGTTTTTGAGGAAGCACAGGGATCGTGCTGGTGAGTGTTCAGTGTGTGTGCGAGTGATTGAGTGGAATTTTAGGCCACGGGTGAGTTAGTTTATACCTGGAGTGGGTTTAACAGAGGTTGAGTGGTGTCTGTGCGGGGAACAAATACGCTGGGCTGGTGCCATTGGAACTGAGGAAACAGAGACATTGATCAGACCATGATCGACCTTTCCAAGGCGAAATTGAGTGAAATTGTGAACGAGAAGGGGATCAAGGAGGTTAGAGCAGAGTGTCGAGACTGAGAAAGAGATGAATGGGATGAAAATGGTGAGAGGAGAGTCCAAAATCCGAAATGGGTTCTTGAGGGAGTGAGAATCCAATTTTAGAATGTAGGCCAGCCCATGGAAAATTAAGGCTTCATTGAGTCCTCTGGGATCATTTCCAGTCGATCCAGTGCAAGAGGGAAGTTAATTGTTGCTGTTTTGGCTTCGAACGGACTTGGCGATTGAGAGGAAAAATCGAGCTTGAGTCGTGAAGATGGAGGGATTTAAGGGAGGAATTGGCTTGAGAAACAAACTTATACAAACCCTATGAAGCCTCTGAGTGGATCAATTTCAAGGAAGCAAACGAAAATGGTCGAGATTGATGAATGAACAGTGTTCGTCTGTTCTTCGATGTCCATCGTCGAGTCGTGGGATTTTAGGCAAGTTCTTACAAATCTAATGTTACAGAACAGTAATTGGACTTAAACCGAAGATGTTTGAATGCTCAATTGAAGGGATGGAGGTTGATTTGGCAGGAATTGGAACGGGTTATCGCGCGGGTTACAGGACCCGTTTTACAGTGAAATCGGGTGAGAAAGGTGAACAGTGATGGGCACTGTAGCTGGCGCGTGGGTGTCACGCGCAGTCACTCACGGCGGCGCGTGACGGCGCGTGGGACTGTTTTTCAATGTGAGTTCAAAACGACTTTTATCCTATCCAATGTAACGAACGTTTTAGTGTTGGTTTCGGAATTATCGGACACCGTTTTGATGTTGTTTCGAGGGTCCGAAGGTTTAGGTTACGTTTTTAATTAACGATTAATTCCAGGAAAATTATGGGAAATTAGTATGTTGTTATTTGAGACCTTAATGACCCTGGAATGTGATTTCGAATAGGATTCGGGTTTTCTGGAAAATGCCGGATATTACGGGAACGCGTGCGGCGCGAAACCTAGTTTCAAGAACAGTGTGTGAGTGGGCGTTGCTTTCAAAATTTAATGCATGCATAAATATTTCTATGATTTCTATGATTATGATTATGAACTGTGATGATTTCGATTCCCGTATTTATACGTATTTTTGATACGCACACGAAATTGCACGTATTTCGAGATTATGGTTTCCCGTATGTTTTTTATGATGGTTTAACGAATGATTTTATACGATTTGTGCGTATCTTGTTATTAAGATGTTGGATTGCGATTCTGAGTATGGTTTACGGTTTTGACATGGATTTCGAGGTTTTTCACGGTTATACACGTTTTACGAGATTTTGAGTATGTTGTGATTTGACCATGATTTTTGGTGATTATGATTGTGGTTTTGATGTCTTGACCTTGAGATTTGAAATATGAGGTGTTTTCAAGGATTTAAAATGGATTTTGAAAAAGGTGATTTCGGGCTTGGCACTCGGGGCATAAAAGTAATTTTTGATGAAAGAGATTTCGGTTTCGGAAGTTTGAAAACAGATTCTTGGTTTCGGTTCGGGATGATGCTTCTGGATGCCGGCTTACGGAATCATTGTTGCGAATTCGAATCCGGGAATAAAAGAGGATTTACTAAAGTGATTCGGTATGAGTATACATGCCCGTGTTTTAAATGATTTGATTATGTTTTTGTGAAGTAAGATTTGGTGGTTTGAATGTGGAAATTCGGACCATGAGTCCTGTTATGACAAAATGTGTTTTCGGATTGGATTGGAATTTGGATCACGATGGATCTCGAGTTGTTGTGATTGAAAAATGTTTTGGGTTTAAAGACCCGTTGAAAACTGTTTGGGGTTTAAAGACCCGGGTGCTATTGCTGGAGCACGTTTTGTGTTTAAAGACTCGGTTAATTGATGACGGGGGCGGGCCCGAAATTGGGTTTAAAGACCCGGTTTGAGTTTAAAGACTCGATTATTGTGATACCCCCGAGGCCTATTGATTATGTTTTGAGTTTAAAGACTCGTTGGTATCCCGGGAAGGCCTGATTATGCGCATGGTTTTGAGTTTAAAGACTCTGACGCACTTGATATCCAGCAAAATGTTTGACTTGTGATTTATTGTTAGTTTCTGATGTTTCAGATGTGTGGGGCAGTGGCCCGGTTTTATGGTTGATGGATTTGGATTATGTTGTGCATTTGGTTTTGATTCGTGGTTTTGGGCTGGGGCCCTGTGTTTATGATTAGGGCTAAGACCCGATGGTTGAGAAAGGAAAAATGATTTTGAGTTTCATACGAGTTTTTCTTATGTTGAAAATGTTAACCGACTGTGAAATGATTTTTGTGTGCATGCATTGGGTTTACGTGGAGGGTAAAAACGTCTTTCCGTAACTGTTTTATAAACTGATTTAATTTTGTCCACTCACACCTTTTGGTTTTTTATCGACCCTCCAGGTTGTGGCGCGTTGATCGGGGCTGATCGTGAGGCGGAGGCATGAGTAAGTACGTGTGGCTATCCCTGGTTTGGCAAGTACCGAGGGTAAGTTGGGAAATTTCAGTCGTCTTGCCAGACGGGAGCAGGACCGGGCTCGGATGTCAATGCCCTTTCCGGGGGCGGTCATGTCATCTAAGGTGTTTATTCTGATCCTCATTGGGTAACCCATAATAGGTTGGGAGTCGATGAAGGAAACCACTCTTAAGCTCAATGTCCGTTTTGTTTTCCTTGGGTAGAGGAAAAACAATGCATGAGGGTCCTATGCTCCACTCAGCTGAGAAAGTACATTGACGAAGAGACTTACGTTCGTTGTTGGCCATCCCAGTTTCGGGTTCACTTTTAAGTTGGTGTTTAGGGGAAAAAAAGGGCTCAAATTCTTAGCCCCCCATCAAAAGTAGGTTCCAAGATGGGTTCTAAGGTCAAATTTTCAAACTTTTTTTCCTTTAACTCACTTTCCAGTTTAGGTTGTGTACCGAAATTAGCAAAGTGTGGAGATCTACGAGTTGGAATCACTAGCTTTGGCTTGGTCATGCTTAGGAACCTGAGATGCAACAAACATACAATGTGAAAGTCATATCCTAATCGCGACAATAGATAAGAGAAATGGGCAAGCAAGATAAATAGGCATGAAATGTAGAGAACATAAAATATGCAAACAACATTGTATGTGTAAAGAATAGGTTATAGGTAGGTAAGTAAAGAAGTTAAAGAGCATAACCAAGAATATGAAAGGTAGATCATGACAATAATATGCAAAAACACAAGTTAAAAAACGTCCAAATCAATGCAACAACTAAAAGTCTACATGAAGAATGGTGTGAATGCATAAGAGGGAAATCGTTAGAACCTGCATAAAACATAAGAGTTACGTGACATTCCATGAAAAGAATGGTCTGCACCTTTGATCTCACTTCCCTAGTTTCACTTAGTCATAGGGGAGCCGATGATGAAATCCGAGCATCATGAAACCGCAGGAAGGGTATGCAATCTACCAATGCAATAGATAGAGTCTTAGAGTGACATGAATAACTTTCCCACTTCGCTTCTCATAATACTTTCATGGGCGTACGGTCTGCGCGTACTAATAAACATATTTCAATCCCCTCCACCATTCAATGTTAATCATGGCCAGTTGGAATAGATGTAACGCGAGAAGCAAGGCCTAATTTCGAGAACACCCCGAGGCTAACCTGACCAGGGGATGTACTCCATTGGAGTCCTCTTTCTTAGTGCCCCACTTGTCACTAGTCATAACCCTCCTAGACACCATAACCAACCGATAGAAGTTTTCAAAATAGAGGTTTACCAAATCCAAGTGTTTACAACCTCCGCCCCACCTCATGTCCATAGATTCAAGTCTACAGTGTGGTGATGAAATCCACACATCACGAAAGGTTAAGGAGAAAGCAAACAAAAAGAGCGCTACCTGTTCCTGAAAGTAAGATTTTGAAAAAAAAAAGTTTTTGGAATTCATGCGACTCTAAAACATTTAATAGGTGTTTTTTAATTCTTTTTTTTTTGAATTTTTTTTTAATTTTTTTTCTTATTTCTTTTAATTTTAATTTCAGAATTTTTTTTTTGAAAAAATTACAAAGAAAATGTTTTTAGCCACAATTATTACAATTTATAAACAAGTATGAAAATATGTACGAATATAATATTTACATTATGAACATATATACATAAACGAAATCATACAAGGGATTATTTCAATCCCCAACAACGACGCCATAAATTGATACGCTAAAACTAAGTATTAAAGTAAACATAAAGTCACACTCAACACTTAATAAAAACATATGCAAATTAAAACCCTTTTTTGTAGATTCTAGCATTGATAAATATGGATCGTTCTTATCCTGGGATTGAGGGTACCTAAGCATGATTATCATTTGATTAATTAATTAGGGGGTAGTTGATTGTTTCTGTTATCTTAAGTGATTAACTAATCTATCTAACTTAACTTATTATTTACATGGTCAACTCATATTTAACCTAACTTATTCTTGAATTCTATTAACTTCAACTTATGAAATCCTCTAATTCTAGCCTTACGAGTTACTTGCATATTCTCTTACGTATGTGCCCGGGGCTCCCGAAGACACTTTCAATGACTTAAACTCGGGGATCCCTATATCTAGTCAAGCATTAAGAGCGAACACACAAACATAACAAAAACTAGAATCATAGAACACATAGAAAATTGAAACAATAAAAATCATAAAACCAAAAATATTGTTAGAAATCAATTCATATAGTCAATATTCAAGCATAAGAAATAACTACAAGGTAAAGAGGCCGTGTCACACTTTTTCTCTTTGGGGCTTCCTATGGATACGAAGTGATTAGACACTCTTTGGTGAGACAAGTGAGGGCTCCTCTACTTAGTCACGGATGAAGGTGTAGAAAATGAAGTATGGTGTAATTATTCTTACACTTAAAATCTTGAAAATATTGAAAAGGAAAATTTGGTTAAGCAGAGCTTTGGTACAAAAATGGGTGACATTTTACAATTAGCCTAAACCTCTCTATTTATAGGAGAAAATTAATCCCCAAATAAATAGGAGTTCATAATTTAATTCTAAAAGAAAAAAGGTATAAACTAATTAAATTAAAATCCTAAAGGTAAAAGGTATTCTAAATCCTAATGAAAGAATAAATACAAAACTTAATGAAAAAGGTAATAAAAACTCCTAATTTAAAAAGGGAAAACAAATCCCAATTAAAATGGACAATTTTCCTTAAAAATGAAGGAAAATGCTTGCTGGAATTGAATAGGAATCGGCTCCGTAGGAAGCTGTCGAAGCTTGGCAGGAAATTCGGTAGCCACCGACCGAAATGAGTGCTGAAAATCGGCAATCAACACGCATGGAGGCTGGAGTAAAGCAATCGGTAGGAGCCTACCAAGGAAAAGGCAGTGAAGTCAGGAAACGCATGCCGAGTTGCTGGTGACATCTTCTGTACACACGCGTCGAGGAAGGGGCAGAGAGATTCAGCTGCGCCTGGCCGAATGTCTTGTTGGGCTGTTTATGGGGATTCGGTAGCCCCCTATCGAAATCCTGAGTATGTTTTGGTGGCGTTCTTTGTTTCAATAATAACTTCTTCAATATAACTCGGATTGAGGTGATTCTTTCGCCTAAATTATCGTAATTCCGAGCTCTATCCAATTCTTCACAATTCTCACAAAATATATTGTTTTCTACAATTGTTTGTTATTTAAACATTAAAAGATAAATATAAAAGGTATAAAATGATGCTTAATTCAAGACTTATCAGTTTCCCGTTGGTTTTTCAAGATTTGAGAACTTTCCTATTGCATGCATAGTTTTTATAAAAACAGAGGGTAAATAGTATGTCTTAAAACCTTTATTTTTCGTCCATTCACACTTTTCCTTGGTTTTTGAAACCCTTTAAGACCGTTGTATGGGAGTCGAAGCTGCAGACTGAACGGAGGCATGAGTTCATGGTTAAGCAGGTATCCCTTGTCTGACAGGGTTTCAAGGGTACATTTGGATCTTTGAGTCACCTATCAAACTGGGAGCAGGACCCAAATGCGGTTTAGAATATGTTTTCAGATTGGGTCCTGTCACTAAGTTTGACTATCTCTACCTTCATGGCCTCAGTTCGTTCAACATAATAAATACCGCAGTTTTGTTCCACCTATTTGAAGGATGAATCGATGTTGAGAAGGTGGGTGATAAACATTAGTTAATATGCTAGGTACTTCCGCATATAACTATACAAAGACCTCAGAGTTATCCTGCAAAAATTTGATTGAGCTTGAGTGCAAGGATTGAGTGTTTTTCTAATCTTCACCTTCTAGTCAACGTAGAGGCAGGAGAGGTTGACATCTTTGACCTCCTCAATTGGTTGAAGATGTAGTGTGGATGCATGATCCTTGGGGTCCTCACTTAGGTCGTTTGAGATACTCGAGGATCAACCAAGTTTACCTCAAATAGGAATTCAAAGACCACCATTGTTTCCTTAAGCTGGGTAGTGGTGTTCCCAGAGAGAGTGGTGGAATTGCATGTTCCTGCAGCCATATAGTCTCCCTATACCTGTTCTATGCCCATGAGGGTAGGGAACTTGATCAAAAGAAAGTGTAGGAGACTGGTCGAAGGTCGGTGTCTAGGATAATGAGCTGCTTGTATGCCTCCATGAATATAACGTGGACAAAGTACCTAGTGTCGACCATGATTCTTCTTACATCAAAGTTTGCAATTTGTGCTGAGATGAAAATTAGGTCGCCATGTGGTTTCTTCTTCTGAGAATGTGATAAGTTCCCAGCCGACCTTTCTTGTTTTCTTTGCTTACCCCTTTTCAATATTGACAACTTGGTGGTTGCTCTGTGAGGTGTGAAATAAAAATTTCTTCGCTCTGTTGAAGGTCAGAGCTGAAGAGATGGATAGTCCCCCATTGATTGTGTTGATCCGTGGAGGAAAGGGTGGAAGAGATGTAAGTTTCAAGAATTGGTTGATCTTCCTCTTCCTAGTCAGAGCTTTCACTAGGTCCTTGAAGGCCACACACTAGTCAATGGTATGGTTGTTGGATTTTTGGTACTAGCAATAGGTTCTAGTGTTTTACTGAGCTTCCCAGTGGCCTTCTTGTGGATCATGTGTTCGACATTCATCCGATCACATAAAAATTGTTGGGAATTGTGTAAGTCTCAAACTTTGATCGAGAGGGTGGTCGGTCGGCATTGTTGTCTGCTATATTGTCCTTGTGGACCTAGCCTTGATCAGGGTTGTGGCAGGGGTGTTTGCCCTTCTTGCGTGAGTTGTATGAACTATGAGAGTAGTTCTTCCTCTCCCCTCTATAAGAGTGCTGAATTTGCTGAGATTAATGATGTTGGTTGCGATGTTGAGGGATAAGACTGCTCGAATGGTAAGCGTTAGCCAAGCTAGGGGTGCCATATTGGTATATGTGAGACAAGTTGGGGTTGTTACGTTGGTATGTGTTAGCCTGTTTAGTGTCCTCCTTATGGTTTAGCAGCTTTGCCTTGGTATGTATGACAGCTTGTTTCATAATCTTATTGTATTGGACCAAACTAGTGCCTTTGCAGCATATTCGGAGGGGGATTCCCTAAGGCTCCCCTTGACGGCTATGAAGGTTGTCGTATGTCTCTATGTACTATGAATATTTGTGGCAGAACCAAGTTACATATTTCTATAAAGATTCATCTTCTCCCTGTTTTAGAAGGAGAAGGTCTTCCGCCAAGAATAATCCGTCGGTTTGTATCATGAACTGATTGAGGAATATAGTTTTCAGTTGCTACAACGAGTCTATAGCCCCAGAGCCCAATCGTAGAACCAGTTAATTGCTGTGATTAAGGTTGAGCTAAAAACAAGACAACATGCTTCGTCTAAAAGGGTTTTGAAGGCCGTGGACGATGGGTGTTTTTAAGGGTTTGACCTCTGGATCATGCTTGACCAAGTTTGATCCCCTAATAAAAGGTTCACTGTCAGTAGGCGTGATTTTTCTTTCTTGGCCTTGTGACTTTGGAGTTTGGACCCTATCAAGGAACTGTTGTATGAGTCGGCCATCCGCCTGGTTCGCTAGTGTCTCGTAGTGATTACTGCGCATGGGCCGGTCTATTGATATGTAAATTTTTTCCTTCATATTATTGATTTGCTTATGCTCATGAGCCGATTTTTGTGTTGCAATGGGCCTAGCTCAATAAACCAATGACAACGAAGAAGCCCAAAATCAATTTGGTTTATGGATAAAACCTTGGGTTGGGTTAAGCTGCTACCCGATCGTTCGTATGAGAATGGGCTGAGCATAGAATACATATTCCAGTATCCTTGCTAAAGTTTGATTCCAGGTGACAGCGACTGCAATCGTTACTTGAGTTCTTCTTCCGAACCAAATGGTACTTCTTCTTCAGCTCGAAAATTCTTTTTGTTGTGGTTTGTATGTGCAAAAGTAGGAAAAAAAGAGAAAGATAATTATAAAGCACAACTGTTTGCTAAAATTCCCATTGTATGCGTAATAGTAGTGAAGCTTTTAACTTTTAGAGAATTAGGCTTTTGTTGTAGTTCAGGGAATTCTATGGTTGATGTTAATCTTAAATGCCCGAAATCAAGATAATGTATTCATCGAGGGAAAATCCAGAACACTGTGTATGTTATGCACTATATGTATATGTTTGCATAGACGATGTAAACTGTTCTTGAGTGCAGGAATTTTCTGAGCAAAGTGGATGTAGGGAGCTGGCCGAAGCATCCACCTTTTACCGTGCAGTGTGCTCAGAGGTAATTTTTGTGATTATAAATGTTTTTGGGTGGTGAAGTTTGAAATTCTACGTATTTAAACTCAACAAACTTTCAACACAAATGTTTGTTGATAGGCATTAGCATAATGCGTTTGTTACTGCTTGTAATATATTTGGCTAGGATCGTTGACTTGATGATCATGTGAATGTAGATAGAGGAGGGTGGATGGGAGAATCTGGTTAGGTTTGGTGGAGATTTAACATCTCTCAGCTTCCGAATCTTGTAAGATATTCTTGTTCACATTCATCATTACTAAATTTTTTTTCCTCCTCTTCGTAGGAATGTTGAGAACTTATGTACAAGGGTTGAGGATGTTTGGTTTTTAGTGTTACACATTAGTTATAGTGGTTCCAATATAAGGAATCCGTGGAGATGCCTAGTTTTGAGAAATGGGATTTTGCTGGCAAAACATTTTTCTTTTATGTTGCAATACTTAGTCAATAGGTAAACACATTATGCAATCCTGTATCTGTCAGGAGTTTCAAGATTTTTTGTATTCCATAGATTAGAAATCTGGTTTGGTTGAAGTGAGTAAACATGCTTTATCTAAAGGCAATTGTAGGGTACTATTTCCATGATTACCAGTTCAGAACTACGTTGATCTTCATCACGAGATGTACCTGCTTGATTATCTCCAGACGTTTATCCTTTCATAGTCCCACGTTCTCATGCATAGATTAACTTCTAAAGATCAGGGAAATTCCAGAATATTTTTTATAATGCAAATTAATTTCCTAGAATTGTCCTTGGAACTTCTCATCCTTCCAAAGTATGTACCTTTTAGTACAGTTGAGTTATCGTAGTTTATATAAAAAATTCCTCAAAAGTTGCTTTGTCATTATATTGTTTCGAGAAGAACCTTTCTGAATATTGGGGTCTTGTTGAAATCAGTTGGACATGATTTTTTCACATGTTTATATTGTCTTAAACACGTAATGGACTCAAATATTTTCAAAATCTGATTGGCAGAGATGGCAAGGGCAGAGTACATGTTATGGAAGTTGAGTTGGATAAAGCCCATCCCGAATGCCCTCCTTCAATTTCGGCAGTATGTCTATTTTAACTATATTGGATGGTTCAATTTTATATTTAAGGCATAATTAAGATTTAAGTTTTTCCACAGGATGTAGCATATATTTTTAATTTAAAATGGTCAACGCACTCAAGATTGAAAGATGTGGTGCAGCAGTTTAAAAAGGTACTGATTGTTTCTTTAAAATTATCTATGAGGTGTTGCATTTATTGATACTAGTTGATCCTTTAGGATTGTCTGCCTTAGTAGTCGAGTTCTGTTCTTAGGTTCTTATTTTAGTAAAAGCTATCAACAACTGATTCTTTTACCCAGCATCTGGAGACGCTTCAGGGATTTTGGTCTACTTTGGATGATATCGATAGGTCCCTTTGGGTTGTTGATCCTAAACAACCATCTCCCGCTGCGACTCATCGCCAAATCATTGTAGGTGAGCCACCTTGCTCTTAAGTTTTGATAATTATTTTCCCTTCTGTTTTCTATGTAAATTATTAAGTCCTTTGCGGGTTTGTTTCTCAGGAAATGACTGCTTCATCATGTTATCCATTAGCGCTGCTGATCCTAGATCGTTACCAGAGTAAGGTTCCATCTCAAATCAGTTACTAGAGCTCCTACCTTTAAGCTTATACTTTTCATTCAAGTGTGAATATCAAGTTCTGTTAGATGTCGTTTTATTGGTTCAGGTCCAATTGTGAACTTGTTGAGAAACCGATGGCGAAGAAATAGCGAAAGATGGTAACATTGCATCCTTTGTTCTTGAATCTGCGTTCTATCTTTGGTACTTGTATTGTTTAAGGCGGTCTAAATTGTATTTTGTAGTGTGCTTACTTCGGAATCATCAACATATTTATCTGTTTGTATGCTTACATGACACCGCTATTCTCTTCTTTAGCAATGAAATCTAAATTAGCCTCAGGTTGAAGGTTGGAAAAAAATAAGTTCACTTTCATGGAGATAAGTTGTGTATAATAGTGTTATCTTTCAAAGTTAGAAAGAGAATAGTACAGTTCTTTAAATTACTGTTCAACACTCTCTTTCGGAAAGAAATTAGAAGACCAAGGGGAGATGGGATAACCTACAATCTCTGTACTCTAATTGCATAGGATAAAAGACGAAAATTTTGTGGAAAATTTTGAATGTCTTCTGGAGACTCAACTTCCAGCGCCCCCTCATGTCCAGAACAATGACGAGAAAGTTGAATGCCGAATTTGTTATGTCCAGAGTCTTCCAATTGGTAATTCTACATGTAAATTCTTAAATGTTTACCATGCTTTTCAGTCATTGACTTGGCAGTTTTAATGCAGACGATGAGCTCAGAGACAAGAGTGGAACTGAGACAGACTACACATGTGATAATACCTCCTGGAAGAAGGCGTTCCATAGCATATGCCTCGTGGATTGGTTGCGTTCTATTACCACAACAAGGCAGTATGTTGAGTTTCTTGCATTCTGGTTATTTTTTTCTGGTAATATTTTGTGTTTGAATCTGTTGGTTGACATTAAGGTCACGTTTGGTGAGTTAGACTAAATTGGATTGGAAAACTCATCAAGTTCAATATATCTCGAATGTAAAGATGTATATGTTTTCTTTGAAAGAGTATTACATGGGTTTAAACATAGAAGGAAAATTACCTATTCTAATGCGACTATTTGAGTGGATTGGATTGGATAAGTTTTCTTTGTCGACCCCCTCCCATCCCCTTACAATGAAAACATGTCCATTTTTGCATTTAAGATACATTGGTTTGACAACTTGTCCAATTCAATCCAATCCCCCTCACCAAAGGAGCGTATTGCTCTTCCTCTCCCTTATTGCATGTACAAATGGTTAAATGTTGAAATAAAAACACCTGCACTCTCAAATTGAAATATTCCGTTAAAGCATTTCGTAGGAGGCCCAACTTCTACGTACAGGTAGACAATGGGATCTATTAGGAACTTGAAAATTATTTCAATCGTTTGTTTTGCATTCAGAATTATTTGGTCTGCATCTGTCATTAGAATTCATAACCTACAATGGTGAACTTACGGTGTGTTTTTATGAGATTTTACTTAGAAATGCACTATAAAATATCAGGTAGAGGTATTGAAATTGTACTGCATGAGCATTTCAAAATCATTAAAGAAATGATTTTCAAAAATTCCTTTCAAGTCTTCATTCACAAAGTCCTCTTATGTCCATTGTATCTAGTCAATCGTTTCATAGTGCCTTTTTTTTTAATCCAAACACATCATTAGGCTTTCTTGATTTATGACATCTGTGTGAACTTGCATCACAGGTCATTTGATGTTTTATTCGGAAGCTGTCCATACTGTTCAGAACCAGTTGCAGTGAAAATCAATGGCGTCAAGAAGTAATCTAAAGATTCTGTACCTCTCAATCAAAGATCGTTTGATGTCCTCTTTTCCTGTCCTCATATAGTTGCTTGGAATAACGTTCTCTTTGGTAGGTTCTATAGCACTAGTTGTTTTCTTGAGTTGGGTTTAACACTATCATTTATAGTAGTCTGTTTCCAAGTAATCAAATGCTGAGAAGTTGTTTTCTAGGGTCTAGCCATTGAGCTCTGTCCTCTAAACCTTACCCATTCTCTGAGGTAACTCATCTTCAAATGTCTTGAGCAGTCTGTTTCCAAGTAATCAAATGTTGAAAAGTTGTTTTCTAGAGTCTAGCCATTGAGCTCTGTCCTCTAAACTTTACCCATTCTCTGAGGTAACTCATCTTCAAATGTCTTAGTACTTGCTCTGGTGAGAAAGGAAATGATAGGGATACCAAGTTTTTATTTCAAATTCAAGCTATCTGTGAGTTTTTGTAGTTCTGAATAAATGGGCGTAAACATAACAGATATTCTACGCTTGGTACTCCTATCATTATCCTGAAAAAATGATGTATCAAATGAACTTTTTATTGCCAAATTTCCACTGTATTTCATTCGTAAAAATCATATATGGCATGCATCTAATCTAAGCATCTTTATATTGATACTGAGTATTGTGGAATGCATCTTACTACATTTTCATGAGGTACATTTGCAATACAATTGTGGTCTTGTGGACCTCATGTATGATATAGCCGGCCACCCTAATGACAGTAACTTACATGCGCATGATTGGTCGTTGTTGCATCAGCGGTTCATAGTCATGCACACGCGGGGCGTTTTCATTACTGAATGGTAACTCAAGTCAGAACAATGTGTTATCAAAGAATGGTCCCTGTTTTCAAATTCAAACCATTTCAGAAGTCTGGGGTCCCTCGTTTTAATGTCTCCCGTGTTAGTCTTATCGATCCGGTTGGGATTGGGGTCCCTAATTATTTAGGGCCGGCCCATATAATTATGAACATGTTTCAATTTTTTTTTGAGTTCCCTATATACAATTGGTTGCAGCCAAGAAAAGGTCTTTGAGGTACAGTTTGCAGGCACGTTACCCTTACCATTCAATGGAATGGTCATCCAAGGGTGCAAAATGGCACCAAAACAGGGGGGTGGATGGAGTGGGGGCAGATCAATGACTTAAGTAGCCATACCATTGAATGATATAGACCACTGAAGTCTGGGCGAAAGTTCGTTTGTAAGAGCTCGTCGCAGTTTGACGCTTGCTCTACTGTTTTCAATTTGTCAATTTTCCTTGGATCATATTGAACTTAAATGTAGACATTGGTCATTGTTGATTGACAATAGTCATCACTCAAATAAGTGCAAGCCATTATTGAGCAACTTGGCTATTTAAGAGAAGACACTTCATATTTTATCACTGTCTATAAGCCTGGATTGTCATCCTACAACGATCCTTGAACCGACACTCAAACTATTTTATGTAACAAAATATCGAAAATGATAGTTTGGATTAAATCACGTAATGCATCAACCTAACCTCTGTGTATCGAACTGGTCGTGACTCAGAGATAGTAATACTTATATAGTGACTTGTTTGGGGGCATGCGTGCATGCAACAAGCGCTTGTGACCCTGCTCAACCTGGGACCATCCTTGTGCTACTTATTATGGCTTAGCTAGCTAGGGCTGGGTGATGAGCCCACTCGAACCATATCACTATTTCAGCACTTGGGGGAGGGATAGGTGGTCACTACTGTCCTTGAATGTTGAAGATAACTAGATGAGGATTTCTGTTAGGGACAGTATCCTACCAAGTGGGTGCGTCCCATAGGAATAGCTGCATTGTTTGAATTGATAATTATGTAGTATGTTTGGATTTTGATTGTTATAAAGGATGATGTCGATATAAAAATAAAAATGGAATAATCGCATTGCAGTACTAGAGACAGTTGCTCACATGCAACAGAATCAGTTTTTTTTTTTTTTTTTTGCTATTGATGGGTCGTTTATTGCTAGGGATAATTGTCCTACGATCAAGTGGGCGTTGGTTGTTGATGGATTGTGAATTGTCAGGAACACTTAGCCATCACAATCAATAGGAACTCAGAATTAAAATGAATACTTACACAACTGAATTCCAGGGCTTTCAAATTAATACCATTACAGGGAGCAAAAGAATCCAATCTCTTCATATAATTTTATAAAATTCCGGAACTGCCATAGAAATTATGGTTCACTAACTCCATTAAAGCTACATGGTACATATTGAGTATCAATAGTCTTTTATAAAAATCGAATTTGAGACATTCCACATAATATGTGAAGATAAATACGTATTGTAATTCAAGACCATTGAAATTTGTCTTTAAATATGCTTTGAAAATTTAATTTCATTTTACTGTTATTTTTGGCTAGTATTATGTTTTAATGTTTGACACGGACCAAGGTCGAATTTCATTTTAAAAAATAGCACATTTGTATTGCTTTAATTCAAACTTGCTAATCTTACTGATGTAAGTATCTGCCTAGAAGCATATGTTACAAAGGACTTGATGCTTAGGAGAACAGGTTACGGCTGCTGAGCTCTCCTAGAGCTAAAGTACGATTGATTTGAGACCGTGGAGAACAAGAAACATGTCGTGGGTGGAGAGATGAGGAATTTTTTTTGTGAGTTACCGTTATTTCCTTAGCTAACAGCTCACAACTGTGGATGTATTGTATGTTGCTAGTTATAGCCGTCCATGTAAAATGTGGAGCTTCTGGTTGTAAGATTAATAGTTGAGAGCTCTCTCTATGTGCATACGTAATAATGTCATTGAGTACTCGTTAACTTATACCAAAAAGAAGAGGGCAAACTAAATTACTTTTTTCATAGGACTATTTGTTACATATACAGAAGTACTCAATCAATCACCCTCATGTCAGAATGGACCAATAATTTCTTTCTTTAGCAGTACAAAACAAAGGGAGGTTTTTCTTCACACATTTGAAACTAATAATAAGGTTCCAAAACCATATATATCCTTTTCACAATAACATACAAACTTTATTGGTACAATAATGCGATTACAAAGAGAAACAGCCACGATTACAAATGCAATTTTTCTCACTTCGGAATCAAGACTTGGCCTTCTTCATATCATCCACATATACACACACATCCCTTATATACCCTTTTACTATGCATGGCCCTTATATTACACATTAGGGTACGTACCAATAGGATTTCTTTGGTCATCTTGCATACAGCTCAGAATCCGGCCACGCACTCCGGTGGGGCTACAGGGTAGCGGGATTTGTCGGTGCAGTAATCGTAGATCATGTGGTTGATACGAACCCACTTGTATCTCCTGTTAGCAACCGCACTGAGTGCTTTGTAGGCAGTGCCTTCCCACCAGTTAGCGTTGTTGGTGGCACAGTAGGCTGGCCCTGGCACAGGGCACCCCTCAATGTCAAAGTCCTTGTAATATGAATAGAAAGGGGCTTTGCTCCAATCTATCTTCTCAAGCCCTCCTCTTGTTGCCCAATCATCAGCTTCCCATAATGTTGAAAACACCCCCATTGGTTGTGCCTTTGGGTAAGGGATCCCCCTAGCTTCATTGTTCTTGTACACCCTTATTGGCACCTCATCCACATAAAACCTACACCAAATAATAATGTTATCAGATTGTGAATTATAATTTTTTATGTACAGTCGGATAATATTATATATGCACGCGTTTCTCATGATGTATGTACGTCATGCTGATGAGTTGTAAATTGAAACTTATTATGTATTTACAGTCTGACGATAGAACATGTCACGTACGTACGACATGTCACGTACGTACGATAGAACATGTTACGTACGTACGATAAAACATGTTACGTATGTATAATAGAACATGTCATGTACATACGTGAGTACCAAGATAGAAATCATTGTTCATGTTTGATAATGAAAATACTAACTAGCTTACACAATATGGTGATGATTCCAGAGTATACTGTAAGTGTGGAAATCTGCAGCAGGGTCAAACCAAAGGTTGACTCTTTGCTCTCTGTCACCCTTCCCATGAGCAAAGATATTGGTTTGCACTGTGTAAGGCTGCCCGGTCCGGTTCCCCAAGAACTCAAAATCCAGCTCGTCGCGGAAAGTCTTGGTGTCTGAGTTCATCTGCCAAAACAATAGCCAGTCCAATCCAATCGAACCAAATCAATTTATTAAAAAAAACCCAAGAACCCTAATTAGTGTCCAATTAGTATTTAGTTTAGGTTATAATCAACGATAAAATTAATTAATTACATAGAAAGCAGTGACAGTTCCAGCTGAGTCTCCAGGGACGAGCTTGATCTTCATACTCACACGTCCAAACAAATACTTGTGTTTGGAGGCAAACCCGCAACCTGAAATAATAATATTTGTATCAAAATTAGCAATCAGATGATACAAAAGATGAATTTCCTTTCATTAATTTTGTCACATATTGTTTGCTAAATATAATATATAGGTTGACGACCCCACAATTTCAAGTAAAAAAGTATATTATGTGATTAAATTACCTGAATTTTGGTCAAGAACAAGCTGGATGGCCCTCCCTCCATCGATTTGCCTGATGTGAGTATGAGACCAAGTGACTTGGAAATCTTGAAGAAAAGTGGCTGGTCGTGCAAAAGCTGTGAGAGAAAAAGCAACAAAGCAAAAGCAGATAGCGGCAATCACACTCCTCAAACTCATTGAGGCGTAAAGGGGTACTACCATATTATAGAATATTGTCAAATTTATTACTACGGAATTAATAATAATGTGAAATGTGATTTTTAGATTTGATGAGAAGTTGTGGGGTGTTGTTATGTATATATATAGTGGGTAGCTAGCAGCCAGGGTAGTGAAGGAAAGAATAGTGATTAAGACTGTTGGCTTCCTAGTGGAAAAGTTCAATCACAAACTTTGCTTTCATTACAGCTAATGGCAAGCTTTTATTTAGGCCCTGCCCAACACTTCGTATTCAGTATTCATCATTTTCTTAGTTGCCCGACTTAATTATTTACGATCATCTTCTTCATTAAAACGTATATACCTATAAATTTATTAAAATATATATCGCCGTATTAGTACGTATAAATTAATTTATCAATTTTTTTATATATCAATGAATCGATAACGCGTGAAATTTCTAAAGTAAGTGTAAATGGTGTCATATATCTGATCATCCATTGGTATCCATCCCAAATCCATCCCAATCCCGTGAGGGTAGTTTAAAAGAATAGTAAAGGTTGGTGAATATGAATGTGATTGTGATTTTACAAGTCAGTTTTTTATATTCCAATAAATCGACAACTTGTGAAATTTCTAACGTAAGTGTAAATAGTGTCATATATAGTGTCATATATCCGATTATCCATCAGTATCCATCCCAATCCCTTGAGGGTAGTCTAAAAGAATAGTAAAGGTTGGTGAATATGTTTGTGATTGTGATTTTACAATAGAGTGGAATGTGTAGAATGATATTTATATGAAATTATTTGCACCTAACTCCTAAGCTCCATGGCCTAGGGCTTGAGGGCCATCACTGTTGAGCCCTTGGTCAACTTATAGCCCTGAAATTAAAGCCATCCAATCAAAAATTGGGTCAGTGTATACAGCCAACACAAATTGATTAACATGGAACTACCGACTGGCCAGTAGTTCCAAATATGGACCCAATGATGTGGCTCTCACTTTACAGCCTGGGATTTGTGGTTTTAAACTAACAGCATTATCCTCTTCAGATTATTGATTGTTTGTAATGGTATTTTCTTTTTCTTTTTTAATTAAAGCCGCTTAGGATACGCCATATATGTCATTAGTTAAAATTACGTCCATATTAATTTGAAATGTAATATCAGCTTCGATAGCTCTTTGTAATTCCGTGGCACGCTCACAAGATTCGAATCAATACCCAGCTATTTTTTAATTTTATTTTTTACACAATCCAAAATACTGATGAAACAATAGATCTTTACTAAACATAGTTGGCACTACACAAATTGGACAACTGGCTTCATAGCATACTACTGTCGACCGTGGAGATTTAGTTAACACGTGGCTATCCAACACAATTCGAATTAGGTGTCGGCTCCCGACAGAAATCAGCCTATTGAGTGGAGGAGAAGCATGAAGCTACAACACAAACAAATCATTTTTCCTCTTGGAAAAAGTCCTCTAGGCTACCTATTATTATTATCTAACGTTTCATTTTGGCTTTTGAGAATTAATTTGAGAAAACATGCAAATTCTTTTTTCATAAAAATTAATTTGTGAATAATTATTAGATATTATTTTCATTTCTTAATTTTGTTATAATAAAAATTATCAAATTCAAAATAAATACAATCTTCATCCACCAGTGGATCCTTTGTAGTTTGTAATTTTGTATGGACTGGCTGTGTAGTCCAGCCAGAATTTGTATCCTATAAAATTTAGTAATTTACTTTTACTAACTTTAAAAAATAAAACCTAACTTCTATTATACCCTAACCTAACTTTAGTAATTTTTATCCTTTGTACGCCAACCGTATTGATTATTTTAGTTGAATATATTAATTTGTTCACTAGATAAACTGACTATTAGTCCGACGTTTGATATTTTATTAGATTAAAATATCAATTATATTATATTGATTGAATTATATTATAATAACTGATAAGAAATATTTATATGATAAATATTAATTATGCATATTATTATTATTTTCATTTACTTATTGATATATTATTATTATTATTATTATTATTACTATTTATTTAATTATTATTAATTATATTATTATTATTATTATTATTATTATTATTATTATTATACTTTTTGTTAGTGATCTGACTATTCAATACAGATAATTTCGAGAGTATTATTTAGCGAGTCTGGACCATATAAAAGTACGCAACTGTATTAACTTATACAGTATCTAATTAATACAATGTTGAAACTGAATTCATACTTTAAATTCAAAAGACTCAAAGATCCCTGCAAACAAGCAAACTGTAAGCTATCGTTTATTCAATGATCGAGACTCGGGGGGTGTTTGACTAAGAATGCTCCAATGCTTAAGTCAACTTCAAAAGATAAATCTCAAGAGCTTAAGTAGGGTTGAACATAATTACCTTTATTAGGAAATGTGTACCCCTTATATAGGGGTAAGTGCAATGATCAATTTCCATAGTTTCGATATGGGACAAATGCTGCTCAATTTGCGTGTTGACACGTGTTACACAGATCGAGGGTGAAGAGGTTTCCACGTGGCATTCCCGTTTGAGCCCAATGTTAGGGCTATGTAAGCGTTGTGGGCTTGGGCCATGTTCGATGCTTGGGTTTTAAGTATTATTGCCGGGGGCAATTTGGTCATTTTGGGAATTATGGGTCACGTGACAGCTTCACATTCTTCCGGTGATTTTAGGTTCCACATACAAGTGATACCAAATATTGATTTCGTACTAAATTATCGTATCAAATTCATTATACGGTGTACCAAATGCAACCTCAAATAGCAACCCACCCAAGTTTTATACAAACTATATTATATGGCTCACTTGTTGGGTGACAATTACTATAAGGAAAATGCTTCTAATTTTTGTGGTGACAATCAAATTGGGTTGATTAAGTGGAAGCCGCCAGATGCGAGATGGTTAAAACTGAATTTCGAGCTGCTTTCATCCTTTATACCATTTGGGGCTTCCCATTTGCGCTGGAGCTAAGTGGATGGGGAAAACTAATTCTTTAGTAACAGAGGGCTTGGCTATGCTTGAAGGTTGAAGGTTACTCAGAAGCTGGGAGTCAAAAGTTGGCGGTTAAGGGTGAATCAAATATTATTATCGACATCATCAAGGGAAAATCCAAGGCGCCTTAGAGGATCCTGAGAATTCTATCCAATGCAAAACGATAGAGTAGGAAGTTTCAAGCTATTTGTTTCGGGCATGTGTTTTGTGAAGTCAATTTTGTCGTTGACTCCTCGGTAAGTTTGGGGTTACAACAAGTCCTAAATCAACGGTGGGAGAAAGCTATTTTGCAGGAAGCAGTTAAAACTTGGAGATTCGACTTCTCTAATTGTGGACTCCCTAGAGGCTACTCCTAGTTTTAATCTGTATTTTTAACTTCAAATATATATATATATATATATATATAGATATAGTTGAACACAATATACAAATATATTAAACAAATTGCAAAGGTAACATAAGAAGCCTCAAATACCTCTAAGTAAGTAGCTTCTCGGGAACAATAAAGTAAGCTTTGAATTTGTATTATTGTATACGTTTATTTGAAGTTATTATTATTATTATTATTATTATTTCATTTTCATTTCAAAATTTAATTTATTTAAACCGTTATTTAAAAAAAAAAAATTAACCTGTAAATTGATCTCACCCAAATATTAGATTCATGAAACTGCCATGTCTTCATCACTAATTATTTATATCGAACTTGATCATTCTTATTTACAAATCGATTTAGTAGGGAAGGTTCTACACATTCTTCATTTCTTCTTTTGCATTTTTTACGTTGTTCTTGTGCAGTGATTTTATTTTGATATTTTAATCTGATAAACGTAAAAAAAAAAAAATTAGTGTGTGAAAAATATACTTTCCCGCTTAAAATAGTAAAAAGAGCTGGAACCAATACTTTTCTTTTCTCTCACCTTAACTCAATTAAAATAAACCAAATTTACAGAATATTAAATGATTTTCACACCCCCATCGATCGTGGAGTTTAAGTAAGTAGGTGACTCATTAGTTTTGTAATATTCCCACTCTCTTTTACTAAAATGATATTCGATACCACCCTTCTTCCAAAATTAAAAATGATTAGACACCTTTAAACAGTTTTAGGTGGAGTGATTAACAATTCCAACGGACCAAGTCAAATCTGAGGATCACTATATACAGTATAAGTTATTTTTATTATTTAAAAAAATTAAGCATAGTACCCTTGGAAGGTAAAATATTGAGAAAATTACCTTCGACAACTCACCTCTAACATGTATAACACAGCCACTTACGCTCCACTAAAATTTTGGTTTAATTTTTGCAAAAATAAAACTTACGATGTGTGAAGCAAACAAATAAAATTTATGTAATAATTAAACCATCCAAAAATGAATCCTCCTCTTGGAAAATTAAAATGAAACAGACGCCATATTTTGAGTAGCCAGTTGGTGCGATAAGCTATAGCATTAGTACGTAAAATGGGGTGCATTTTGAAAGCGTACACAACATAGTCAATTACTCTGTTATGAATTAATATCTGAACTGAAGGTGTGTGTCCCAGGCCAGGCCAGGTAGGGGTGGCAATGGGTCGTGTCGTGTCGGGTTCGTGTCGTGTCATGAATTCTGTTTTACCCATTTATGCCCAACCCAAATCCGACCCGTTTAATAATCGTGTCAAGAATGTCCAACCCGAACCCGACCTGTTAATGACCCGTGTAACCCGTTTAACCCGTTTAACCCATTTAATAAACAGGTCATACTCAAAACCCAATTAACCTATGACCCGTTTGACCCGTTTAACCCGTTTAACATGTTTAACCTATTTAAATTATAAAATTTAATAGATATTTAGGTAGTAAATGGGTAGATATATGGGTTAGTAATGACACGTTTATTAAATGGGTCAATATATAAGCCAATATACGGGTTAACCTGTTAACCCGAAATCTACCCATTTATTAAACGGGTTAACAGGTTATTAAACGGGTTAACAGGTTGACCCGAAACCCACCCGTTTAATAAACGGGTCATAACGGGTTAACCCGAAAATGATCCGAAATTTTAATCGTGCGGGTTGACCCGCATAAATTTCGTGCGGGTTTCAAGGCGTGTATCGGGTCGTGTCAAAAATTGCCACCCTTAAGGCCAGGAGTGCAGGAGATCGTTTTCCTAAAGTACGTGTCAGCCTTATCATCACTTAACTAAACTAGACACTTGCATGATTATTTATGTATATATCTCATCTCACATGAAACAAAAAAGTTGAAAAAGATGGGATATTTGGAATTTTGATGGTGTACATTACATCAGTACGTCTAGTGTGGAAGTGGTGCATGCATACACACAACAAGTGATAATTAAAAATTGTAAAAGAAGGGTCCTAATTATTCCAAATTGACATCGATATTTATTGAGAAATTAAGAACAACCTGGTTCTCCACAGTAGTCTGATTCGCCAGAGAGATATATTTAATGGGGACATTTAAATACTTTTAAAAAATTTAAAATATATGTGTATTCAACTAAAATATTTAAATATCTTAAAATAATTTTTTTATATAAGGAAATACATTAGAAGAGTACTCAAAAGTTGGGCACAATGGCCCAACAACAAGCTCACGGAGCATAGCTCAACCTTCACGGCAAACAAACCTAAAAGTGAAAAACAACACCCCGAAGGGCGAACAACTAAGAATTAGAGCACTAAGTTCCAAGACGAAGCCACCCTGACATTCTGACTAGAGAGGCTAACCTTAAGGGAACATAAATGAATTCTAACATTGAGAAGCAAGGAAGGGGATTAGACACATCAATTCCTTCAATTCAGAAAGGCGATACTGGATCAAAACATGAAGATGGTTCGATGACTTAGAGTTAGTCATAGAACACATTGGTTGATATATTCCATATATTTGGATCAGACTTGAAGAAATCAATTATATTGAGATAAAGGTGAAGTACAAATACTTAGAAGGTAAAATTCTTGAATACTTAAAGCGACCAATGATTTACAATTGTTGTAAGTAACATCTCTAGACTAGCCATGAGTAGGCAGAATGGTCGAGAGATCATCAACTAGATGAACATCCATTAGAATAATGCCATAAATTGGCAGAGCATTAGGAACAACATGATGAAATCTTGGATGGGGAGTATTGGTGTCAGGACCCACTCCGATTATCACCTCGATAACCGGGACGGACCTTGCTCCCGTCTGACAATCACACTTAAAGTACCAAAATAACCTCAAAGTAACCATAAGTATAACTATCAGATCAGGGATAAAATATAGTACAACAGTAACACAAAGCATAGTAATACAAAACGGGCACAAAAGTCCTACTAAGACTAATCTCGCAATGGAAGAACGCCGCAAAGCTCTATGCCTCTGACCCTGCCTCAACGTTCACCCCGACCAATTCACCACGACCTGGAGGGTAATTTAAAACCAGAAAAACGTGAGTGGACCAAAAAGAAATAAACGTTTGAAAACAATTTATGAAACAAAACAGGATTTTCCCTCCGTTTAAAAGAAAACATGCATGCCTAACGCAATTCAAGAAAACAGCAACATAAAACAGTATAATGATCATGCTAAAAGCGTATCATAAAACAAAATATACCAATGTCAATGTCCGATCAAACCTGCTGGGTTTATCCGAGTCTTTAAACTCAATCCAGGCCTCAAATGTAATCCGAGTCTTTAAACTCCCGAGTCTTTAAACTCAACATGCCTACTAACAGGACCCGTCCCGATCCCACGGGGACCACAAGGGGACGTGCCCTGCTCCCTTCTGACACCCAAAATAACATTCCAATTTTAACCTCAAAAGTTCAAATGCATAAATAACCAAATTAAAGTTATACATCAAATCCAAATTTAACAGATGTCAGACAAGGGATGAAATCCAAAATTACAAGTTCCGAGCACGATTCTAAAATAATCCTGCTGGTCAAACCACCCGACATGGGTTCAGATACGCAGAAGTAGATCTATGCCTCAGCCTCAGGATCCTCCTCTACCTCGGTAGCACAGCCTGGAGGGGTTACCAAAACATTAAGGGTGAGTGGGCCGAAACTCAAAGTTTACAAAACCGTTTAATAAGTAAAACATATAATTTACCCCTCCGTTTTCCAAACATGCATGCATCAGCATTTAAAACCATAAATCATATATAATAACCTTAAGGCATATAGTAAAACCATAAACATAACCACAGTCACTGCATTACACACTCTGATCCTGACATCCTAGATGTCTGACGTCCCTGACGTCCAATAAGGTCACAGTCCCAAGGCTACGCGTGCCACTCGGGGTCTCAATCCCAAGTCCAATCCCCGAACCCTGTCCGGGTACAGCATCCCAGATGTCTAGCGTCTAGACGCTCGACGTCCCAGACACCCAAACATAGCAATCCCGTTCCTGAGTCATTCTACGGTCCGGTTTCTCCGTAGAATGGCCCATCGCAGGAATTGCACCGTGACTACTCTAGTTTACCTCATCCGGAGGAGACAGTATAATACGAGTATATCACTACAGTGTAGTACCAAAATATAATCATTGATATTCACATGCATATATAAGTATAAAGAGTTAAAATCCAAAATCATACTCAAGTTTCACCAGACGGGTCTCAAGCCCAAACATCGTAAAACGTGCCATAATCATAATTTCAAGATCATCAAAACCATTTCTTGTTTCCAGCACGTGAATATATAAGTAAATTAGAAAATATTTATGCATGCAAGGGTTTAATGAAATCGGGCCCACTCACAGTACGATCCCACTGCGAATTTGCGCGTACGAACCTGTTCCGGGATTATCGTACAATTCCTGTCAGTTCAAATCACACGTAAGGGTCACTACAAGTCCTTAATATTCATCCAAAAAGTCCAAAACAGAAACCGGCTCGGGGAAACCGTCCAAACACGCTTCCCGAGACAACCGGCCCTAAAATGACCCACCTAACTATCTCAGATCAACATGGTTAATTCACCAAAAATGTTCAGAATGATGAGAGGATAAAAAGTCATGTTGATCATGATCAGAGATGAGGCCGAACGCGCCCTCACGCCCCGCCTAAAGTGGCTGCGCGTGAAAGTCAAGCGCCTGCTACAGTATTGTCTTCCTTACCCGACTTCCCTGCTATTCGGACCTTCAACCCGCGACATGACCCGGATAATTACCCTTCAATTCCTAATCAATTTCCTTCGTTTTTTATTCTAGTATCCTCCCTAAACATCCAATTAAAGTTCTAAGTCATTTATTTACTTCGAAATGCACTAAATCGTTCCATCCAGACCCGAACAGTTGAACGGGTCAACCTCTGTAACTCACCCAACACGGTTCCATTATCTAATTAACTTATACATCAGAAAAAGGAGGCCTAAACTAACAGTATAACACAACCAATTGAACAAATCATTACCTGGAAGTAGCCGTCCAAACCTCTGAAATTTCTCTGAACACGGCAATCACCGTCCCAGCTCACCCGTGGTTGGTTGCCTTCGATTTTGATATGGATGTGTTCTAAACACTCCCAGAAGGCTCACTCTGTGTTTAAATTGGTCCAACAAACCGTAGAAATAAAATCCCGATTTTTCCCTCCAATTTCCAGAAACTGTTTTTCTCTGGTTTTTCCTCTCTAGCTCACAACCCTCACCTCAGCAGATTGCAATTCACTCAGACACCCACTCAATTAATGGAACCGTGCCACCCAACAGCTCGTGGAGGTCCAATCTGTCCACTGAGAATTTGTTCCCCGAAAAGCTTCGAATCAAAATTAAAAAATGGTGTCTACGATTGAAGAATGACTTAGCCCACGTTGATACAGTCCTTAAGGCTTAGTTAAATCTCCCTTTTCCAGTTCATTAAAGCTTAAACTAATGAGATTGCTCAGAAACACCACACACGGTGGTGCAGCCGCTATCCCCCACGGTTTGCTACAGTAACCCGTATGTGAAAAGACTAAAATGCCCTCAGTTCAGAAATTACCAAAATGCCCTTCACTTTCCAGACCCGTAACTCAGCCATCCGATGTCCGATTTCAGCGTGCCGCTTGTCAACGGACTCAGGGTGTCGAGACCTACCTAACGGTCCTTGAGTCGTGTGAAAATCAGTTGTCAAACGAAAAGTCAACAATTTGGCACTACAATTCACAGGGGTAAAAACGTCAATTCATTCATTAATTTACAATATTAAAATCCTCGAATTTCCGGGGCGTTACACCTACGGGGGTAATATCGTAATATTTGAGTCTTTAAACTCCCGAGTCTTTAAACTCAATCCGGGCCCGCTCCCGTCAATCATAATCCGGGTCTTTAAATCCACTAATCAGATCCAGCAAATCCAATCCAAATCATGTTTAAACCATTTCTAAATCCATATCCAAACCCGAATTCAAAATCACTATTCCGAAGCCATTCCGGCGTTCAGAACCGTCATTCCGAACCTAAATTCGGAAATCCCCTTTTTAACTTTAAAACCAAATTTCGATTTCCGAAATCCGATTCTAAAACCGAAAACCTCGATTATCAAATCATATTTTCAAAATCCATTTATAATTATTGAAAACCAAGTGTAGATTGAAATCCCAAAATCATGGCATCAAATCATAATCAGAATGTTTCTCGTAAAACGTGCCAAATACGTATTTTCCTCGAAAAACGTGCAAGTTCGTAAAACAGATATAAAATAATCAATAATCATGAAATCATAAATAAAACCATAGAACAAGTAGATAAAAACAGTTAGGCATGCTCGGTGAAAGAGAAAAAGTCCACTCACAAGTCCGTACGCGTCAATCGCGCTCCGTGCGCTCCTCAACCGTCTCAGGAGTGTCCCGTCCAGTCAAATATCACAAAATCGGGTCACCATCACTTCCTTAAGGCTTATCCTAATTTCCCCAATGTTTCGGGATTTTAAACGTAATTTAAACAATAACCCTAAACCTTCGAATCCTCGAACTAACTCGACCCGGTGTCCGATCGACACAAAACTTGTCCTAAAAGGTTCGTTACATCGATTGGAGTAAAAACCATGTTGAACACTTCCCCAGACTCTGCCCCACGCGCCCTCACGCGCCTCCCAAAGGGGCTGCGCGTGGGCTTCACGCGCCTGTTACAGGGTCATCTTCAACCTCTGTCCAGCCGGTTCAGACCGGTCTGGTCGAACCGAACCGGCGTGACCAGTTCTCACTCAATACCAGTCCAATTCCACTTCAATCAATCCCATTAGCTTCGTCCTGTTCTGGGTAACTGATTCCCTGAATTAATTTGTGAAACTAAGTCCCTAAACTCCTCGTCTAAGCTTCGAAGAAAACTCAGAAAATCTGAGTTTCTGACTCCGGCCACCCACGGCCACCGTGAAGCTCCAGGTTTAGTCCTAAGATCAATCTAAACTTCCTAGAACTATTAGGAACCTTAGAACATCTCGACAATCACCCAAACCTCACGACTTTCGATTTTAACCAAACGGGAAAAACAAGGGACAGAGAACACTTACCCCTACTCTGGTCTCCGCCGTGCTAGCCGCTGTGCCCCACTGAGTCCATACGACTCCTCTCGAGTCCCTGAACACCACCACGTCTCCAATTTGGATGGTTTGATCGTGTGGGGTGCACAACCGTGCACGGTGTCCCTGCCCTGTTCCTGGTTTCTAGTCACGCTACAACACACACAGCCACCGTCCAACCTTCTCTGAAGCACAAACACTCACTCACCAACCCTTCCTGATCAACCACTCAAACCCCAAGCCTTCACCCACTGAGAATCGATCAGAAATCCTCATAGTCTCAATTCTCTGTTTTCTTTGCTCTCAGAACAATTGCACGGTTCAAAAGTGTGCAATTTGTAGTCGTGCACACGTTAACTCTCCTAGAAACCTCTAGGTGTTCCCCACGTGTCCAACTTTCCATGGACAGAACTAAAATATCCAATCACTATATCCCAGATGGCCTTATCTGATTGGCCCCATTGTGAAAAGACCAAAATGCCCCTAAGTCCAAAATTATCATTTTGCCCTCCAACTTCCTAGACCCATAACTTAACCGTCCGACGTCCGACGACAGCGTGCCGCCTGTCGTTGTACTCAGGACGTCGAGACCTATCCAACGATCATCGGTCTACATGAAAACTAAGAGTTCAGTAAAAAGTCAACATTTTCCCTCTATTTAACCAAAATTACGGTAACGCCCTTAACCTTCCGAACACCATAACGTTTTCTCCGATTGTCCGAATCGGACGTGCCACCTGTCTACAGATTCGTGACGTCCCGAACTACGTCACGGTCAACGGTCAACGCTCGTCCGACCTACAAATCAAAAAGTCAACTTTTGGGCACACTATTCACAAGGGCAAAATTGTCATTTTATATAAATAATATCCAAAATTACATTTATACCCTTCCTGAAGGTACGGGTTGTTACAATTGGCGTCTTAAAGACTGGTTTGGAGCAGTTTGAATGAGTGAGATGTTAGGTGGCCTTCAAAACAAATTGTGAAAGAAAGTTAGGTTGAAGTCAAGTGGTCGGGAAGTCTTCAAAATCAAATTTGGGATGTAAGTTAGAATGAAGGAAAACTTGGTGTTTTTGGAGTGAAAACTGGGAAAGAATGAAAGGAGAACATAATGTTGATCATAGATAGAAAGAAACAGGTTTTATCAAGAAGGTAAACTTTTGAGTAATAATTTTTTTTTTAGGGTTTGCAGCTGTTGAAATTGATTGAATTTGATCAATTTATTTGTTTGATTGAGTTATTGGTTATCCTTTGAGAAGAGTGCTTCTTCCCTTCTTATAGACAATATGAGAGTGAGGTGGTAGACACGAGCATCCATGTGTACTCCTCCCACGCGACGATTTTGTCGCACTTTTTTTTCCTTCTGATAATTTCGACGTCGTTTCAGTATAATTGTGTGAATCACGCTTGCAATTCCCCATGATCCAGCAAGTGAATGCTAGTTAGGTTTGGTCCTTAATTGGATTGGGTCTTAAATTTGGTAAATCCCTTACTTCAGTTCGTAGTTGATTTTTTCGAGTGTAAACATTGCCACATGAATTCGAAAGCTTTTGAATAAAATCTTTCAGACTCAAGGTGACCCACTACTCTCAACTTCAACGGCCTCACCATCCTACATCTTTCCAACCTTGAATCTTCGGCGGTTAAAAAAAAACTTCGTGATTTTTCCCTTTTCTGAGTATCCATGTTCATCTCCAAATCCCTGTTTAACCATGTCTCATAAATTAGCTGAAAAGGGCAAGAAATTAGTGGGTTCTTCATGCTCAAAAGGAATTGTAGACGATCCTACCAGTGATGCCAAATGGATTTCTGGCGAAGGTTTCTAGGTGTCTCGTGAGTCCTGGGAACAGATATTGAGGGCCTGTGAAGAAGAGGATCATATAGCCCAAAGCAAACCCTTCCTAGTGTAGGAGTCAACCATCCTCGTGCTTTAGGTCCTTGCTTGCGAAGTCGGATTCCTAAAATGGTGGCCTCACTTTACCATGGCCTGTAAAAATTTCAAGCTACCCCCATTTACCAGCACCCTTCTTTCTCCTGGAGTGATTTCCACCTCTCATGTAGTCTTCTTTTTCCGTTTGGTCGAGTTTCTAAGATCTCTAACAGTTATTTCCTGAGCATGAAGAGGATGAAAAAGGAGTTTCGAGAAGACCTCTGGACTAATAGGATATATCATTTGATAAGCCTATATGACCTCCTTGCCTATTTGGATGCGAACCTCCTTAGTGCTGATATGTGTTTTTGGAGCAGCAATACTAATACTTTTGACTTCGGAGTCGGACCAATGACCTCAACACTCCTTGATATGGGGATTCTATTTTGTCTTACTCCGTCTGGGAGGATTTCTGATTTTATCAATAACTACACGCATCCATACTACTTTGCATACCTGATGCATGAGATAAACATAGCGCGTTCTCCACTTACTAGCTGTACCGTTTTTACCCAATTTTTAGAAAGAAAAAAAAAATCTCCTATTTGATGCAGATGACAATCTCAAATGGGAAGTATCTTTCATCCGTTTTGACCTTCCTAGTAATTATTTGGGCTCCATCTACAAAAAAAGTCCAATTCTATCATTTTTGGTTGGACTAGTTTGTTTTCCCAAATGCCTCCAAGGGTCTGAAAATGGTGTGGACTCTACTCGCTGAATCCCTAGCTTCATATGGAAACATTGTCATGGGCCCAATCATCCTTTGCCCATATATACAACCTTCTCCCTCCAAACATGGTTAAATTGATATTTCTCCCAATTTCGATCTTAACCACCTAATTTTGCTCGAAACATTATCCCATGCCAACAGTTGATGCATCTACCAACCGTAAAAATCTCTTTGTTTGATTGCTTGTCATTCTTCTTTTGATTGATATTTCGTCCTAGGGAGCATTGGGAGGCCAGCACTGTCCACATTTTTCATCTTTTTGATCGCAAAGAGTATTTCCTGACTCGCCATGTGGAGTCGATAACTTGAAGGTAAAGGAAAAATAATTCGTCAACTCCATATGGATATGGGATTTGCTAAAAGGAGGTAGTAGCAATGCCAAAACATTTAGCTTTGAGGTTTATCAACCTAACTTCTATGCCAGTCAGTTTGATATTTGTCAAACCATTCATGTGTAATTCGTTAGGGGAGTGAATGTTGGCACTTCTTTCAACCTTAAAAAATTTTCCGAACATGTTCCCTAGTCGATCTGATAGGCATTATTTGATATGCCCCTCTGGTCCCCCAAAATGACGGAGGCCTCCGATGAATGTTACAAGCCTTCACTCTGTGGTGGAAATCCTATTTCGAGAGGACTTTCAAAGCCACTCCAAAGGTAGTTTTAGAGTAAAAATCCAAGACCTTCAAGCATGTGGGAAAATTGAATGCAACGTTTGCTACTAGGCTAGACATAGTGGTTCAAGATCAAAACACCAGCCCCCCTTATTAGTAAGTTTTTATGCAACACAATTTCAACCCAGTTTTCTTTTGATGTCCATTTCTATTAGTCTTTTTTTTAGTTGGGATTGATGAGGTGGATTTGATAATAATAGGATTTGATGATCCCTTCTCCCTAATTGGCGATATCCCTGATGAGATCCCATCCCTAGAGAGACCAGTAGGTTCGGATGAAGGGAATAGGGAGGAAGAAGCAGTTGTCAGCCTCTTATTCTCAAATAAGTGTATTGTCTTTACTCCTTTAGTTTTCTAGAGAACAAAATAATTAAATTTTGAGTGCATAAGGTTCCTCCTATTCCTCGCTTATCGATAGTAAGAAGGCATTTTATTCTTCTGCCATGGTGATGGAGACCCCGACTTTAACCTTAGCAGTTAAGGCTTCAGTTTAGAAGAAACACGATGTCCCGTGATTTCCATGAAGAAGAAGAAGAAGAAGAAGGTGATGATGAGACCCTTACTTCACTGATGAGGCATAAGAAGAACTTATAGAACATAGATGAACATCAGTCCCCCAAGGGTCGCCTCCTATATTTAAAGTTCCCTTTGGGGTTAGTATAATCTCCCTTTAGCTCGTTTCTCGTTCCTACAATTGGTTGTGAACTCGTGGTTCTTTTCAGATGATTCCTTCAATCCCTGATTCACCTGTCCAGATTAATCCATCTATGGAGCAGTCTTGGCTAGTCCAGATGTAGTGATTAATCTTTCCCTTAATCACTCAGGTTCTATTCAGACTCTGCCTGCCTCGCCTTCCTGTACCAGCCATTGAACTCTCTTCTCTTTCTATCTCAACAATTCACATTGTTCCATATGTTGAGAAGTTTATCGTTCCTTCATAGGGTATTTTCCTTCCTTGGGTTCTGTGAAGCTGGACGTCTCTAAAGCTCCTCTGAGTTGGGTCAAATTTCCCCGATTCTTTGTGAAGGTTTAGCTCAGATGGCCATAGGCTCTCCTGAGCTGACATGGGATGCTCAGGTTTCAGATCCTCATGTTGTTATCCATTTTAACAAGAAATTTGGTATTGAGGCTTTGGATGTTGCCTCTGCATCTTGGAAAGTATTCTCCTAGGTTTTGATTTGTGATGAAATTTTTTCAGCTCCTTTTCTCTGTAGTAAGTTCTCTTAGTACTTTTTTCTGATCCCCGAGTGTCTCGCGATAGAGCTTGTTGCAGGAACTATGGTGTCTTTGGTCGAGAAGGCTTTAGTGAAGGCTTCTGATTATACTAATCAATATTTTAGAATTTTAATTAAAACTTATTAATTTTACCTTAATGTTTCATATCAAATCATATTAATAAATGAGGACCAACCAACACAAAAATTTAACTTCAGTCCATCTATATTCATAAATGTTAATAAATATATGGTTGGGGTAATTAAAATGGACTGCCATTGACTTACTACCTTGACTGCATTTGGACTACCTTCACTTAGTTAAGGTCCCCTCAACACAGAGCTTGACACTACCATCGATGTCGCCCATGATGTTGTCCTGAACAGCACCCTCAACGCCACTCTCAGTGTAGCCCTTGATGCTACCTTCGAAGCAGCACTCGATGATGTCCTAGATGTCCTCCTCAATGTCTATTCGTATTAAGCAAGTGCTCCCTTTCCATTATTAGTGAATCCCACTCGACTTTCATTGGTGGTATGTGACGACTCGGAAAATCGAAAAAAGGGAAATGACGATTTTACCCTTGGTTTATGGGGTAAAAGTTGACTTTTTGTTCAGGGTACTTTTGGAATTTCAGTGAAGACCATTGTTTAGGCCTCAGCGTCTTGAGTTTGTAGACAGGCGGCATGCCAAAATCGGAGTTTGGATGAAATTGTTATGGGTCTAGGAAGATCAGGGGCATTTTTGTAATTTCAGACCTAAGGGCATTTTGGTTTTTTTACTGCCTTGCTGAGTCATCAGGGTGTGATTCCTCCTAGTGGACGTGTGACACCTATCACGTTTTGGTTGGGATTAGTGGAAATTGTGTGTGTGGAGCTGTGTTGTTTTGAAAATCAACCCGTGTTTGTGTGTGTAGTGTTCGCGTGGGAATGAACCCAAAAACTAGAACCCGGGGAGGCCATCAATCTTGATCTTTACTGGAGGAATCGAAGAGAGAATTAGAGAGTGAGAGAGAGAAAGAGAGGAGAGAGTGAGATGAACGATGAGGAAGGAAAAAGAAAATTGGAGAAAGAATGGCCCACACTCGAAACCCAAAAAACCCGAAATGGACCCATGTTGACCCTTGAGCTTAAATCTATTTCTAGACTTGGAAGCTTTGATTTAAGGCTCTAATTCTGATTATTAGACCTAGACGAGTGTTCCCACTAAAATTTGAGAAGTTTAGATGCAGATAGCACGAGGAATTGAAGGTCGAAAGTTGGCCAAAATACATGGTTTGAGTTTTCGAGTTGGAGGTAAGAACTTGTGAATTTGAGGTCATACATCCTTAATTAAGATTGAATAGATGTAATCGGGTGATTAAATTGTGAGAATTGGGTAAAATCGAATCGAGTCGTGAAGTCGGGTCGGCGACCTGTGTGCAAGAAAATGGGTGAGGAAGAAGACACTATAGCATCACTGTAGCAAGCGCATAGAGGCATGTGGGCACGATTTTTATTGTAATCGACGTAACGAACATTTTGGCATAGGTTTTGAGTCGATCAAACACCGTTTCATTATAGTTTTGGATGTCCAAAGTGTTATTTTATGTTTTTAAATGCGTATTTTATCCCAGAAAATTAGGAATTTTAATGTGAGATTATTTGAGGTATTAGTGACCTTTAACAATGTGTTCGCGATGATCTAGAGACGGTCGCAGAGAGTGATGTGTTCATGGCGACATGCTAAGATTGTGAGCTGTCCTGAGCTATATGTACATGTGCTAGGATTAGAATCGTGACTGACATTGAGGATGGGATGTCTTCCCACATGTTCTATGATTTGGGCTGAGGTGCTGTATGTGTTTTCTATTTGGGCTGAGACCCGCACTTGTGTTATATGATCTGTTTTTGGGCTGAGACCCTACTGAGGTACTAGCTTCGATTGAGGAGCATTTTTTCATTGTGTTTTGATTTGGGGAAGCAATACGTCTTGCTTCTGAGAAAGTATTTGAAATAACTGTTTTATGATGCATGCATACTTTTACGTGAAGGGTATAAATTTATTTTTGATATAAATGAGTTTTATAAACTATTTTTTTTTGTCCACTCACAGTTTTTATGGTTTTAATACTCTTCAAGTTGATAGTGGATGCAGGCTGTAACAGAGGGTGCCTAACCCCGAGCGGGTGACGAGTTTATCTCTGGTCTGACACGCGGTATGAGACGGGAGTTGGCAAGTCCCACGATAATCCAGGGGGATTGGGACGGGTTCTGTCATCTATCTAGCACGAGGCTTTTTAGGAGCTCATTGGCTATGAATTCCTTAGGAACTCCAAAGTTAAGAAAGATTGGGCTAGAGCAATCCTAAGACAGGTGACCAACTGGGAAGTTGCATGTGAGTTCCCAAAAACAAAACCGTGAGGGCATGGCCCAAAGCGGACAATATCGTGCTAGGAAAGACGGGTCATGACAAAATGGTATAAGAGCTGGACATCGATCGGAAGTGTACCAGTGAGGACGTTGGGCTCCAAAAAGATTGGATTGTAAGACTCGTGTCTTGGGAAGAACGATGAACAATCACACATTATTCGGGGAAGGAAAGGTGAAGTGCCTTATATGTGTGGACACGTATCTATCTAACACGAGGCCTTTTGGGAGCTCACTGGCTTTAGATTCTTTGGAAACTCCAAAATTCAGTGAAATTGGGGTGGAGCGATCTCAGGATGGGTGATCCACTAGGGAGTTGCTCGTGAGTTCCCAGAAACAAAACTGTTAGGGCATGGCCCAAAGCGGACAATATCGTGCTATGAGAGACGGGTCGTGACAAACATCATGTTCTGTCATTTGCGTATCATGTAGTGCTAATCAAAGCGATGTTATGTAGCCTCCAAGTCCGTTGGGCGTCTCACTTGTTCTTACCTAAAAAGGTCTTTAGGGTCATTGAGCGTATTATGCGTCGCTTAATGTGGTCCGACAAGTTGGTTCTTATATGGCCAAAATGGCTTAGAGTAATGTGTGTTGTCCGAAAGATGAAGGTGGGATTGGTTTTAGATCTGTTCATATTTAGAAAGAAGTTTATCATGGCCCAGTATATTTGGTTTATCTACTCTAATTCCCCATGAAATTTGTGGTCAGATTGGGTTAAAACTTATTATGTTTGGGATCAGTGTTTTTGGGACATTTCCACCCCTTCGTCTTGTTCATGGAATTAGCGGAAGCTTCTATTGCTCTATCCTTTAGTTAGAGCTTTTATTAAATCTTTGGTGAGTAATGGGTCTTCTATCTTATGTGGCTTGATAACTGGTCAAGTTTGGGCAACTGGTTAAGTGGGGATGTGGTAATTTAGTTGTTATCTCTGGTATCCATCGTAATGTGAAACTTAGTGAGGTTAGTTTGGGTGCTTCTTAGGACTAGCCTATGTTTAATCATATTTTTTACGGGCTATTTAGAAGGAGTCCGAAAGTATTGAAATGTTCCCGCTTCGTGCCGATGTTGTGTCCTGATCCCTATGTAGCAATGGTTCATTTTCCTATGCTTCTTTGTGGCAAGCTCTCAGGGTCCTAAAGCCTCTTTATGGTTGGTCTAACCTTGTTTGGTTTGTGGGCTCCATTTCTCGTACGTCATTTGTTCCCTACCTTGTTATCAGGTAGATATATCGGAAATATTGGCCGGCGGCATGTAAGAGATTGTGGGTGGGGGGGGGGGGGGGGGGGGGGGGGGGTGGGGTGGGGGGGGGGAGAGAGAAAGAAATTGAGCGAAATATCGACATTTTTCCTTATTTTAAGACCACTGATCTCCTTATTTACTTAAAACGATCGAGATAGAGCTAAATTTCATGAAAATCGGACGAAAAACCATAGAGTTTCAGTCGGGTCATGCCGCACGGGTCAAAAAACCCGAATCTCAGACCCGCGCGAGGTAGGAGATGACTGGTTTTAAGTTAATTAATATAGTTTATATGTTAGTGGGCTGTTATATTATCAAACTAAGCATGTTAGTTCAGTTGGTTGTGGCCTATTTTGGCCCTTTATTAAATGGCTAGCAACTTGGGTTCAACCCCAGGTGCTACAAGTTGCCCTTTTTTTTTCATTTTTCCTTTTTTTTTCAATTTTATTTGTCTTTTTTTTCAATTTTAAATATATCAATTGTTTCTAACTTTTAAACAAAAATTGACTTTTTCATCATTTTTTATTCAATTTTACATATATTTATTCATTTTATAATTTTTCTTCCATTTAAATTTTTTTATGCTTATTGTTATGTTTTTAATTATATTAACATCCAATTATAGTAATTCACTTCAATTTATGTTTATGTTTAAATTTTTATATTATTAGTAATCGACAGAACTCTATTGTATCATATTATTCATTATATATTTATTATATCATAGTCATTTTATAGTTTTTATTAGTCCTATATAACCATCATTGGGTACTTAAGTTTTTCCCAAAGTTTCATTCCAAATTTCCAACTTTTAGATCAAATTTCCATCAATTTTGTTGACCGTAAACTAGGCTTCACCATTTGGCCCAAAAGCCCATGGGCTTATGGGGGCCCGATAAGCCAGATGGACAAAAGTCTGGCCCGACCCGCTATGGGTCGTGGACCAGCCTGGCCCGAGAGTTAGCGGGCTGGGCTTGGGCTTATGGTGTTCAAACCTGATAAGCCGGATAGGTCCGAGCCCGATAAAACTCGATAAGCCTAGCCCGACCCGCCCGTAATAAACCCGGCCCATAAGCCCGAAAATATAAAATATTTATTATTTAAAAATTAATACTCAACCCATTCTTAATACTAATATTTCAACCCAAACCCAAATCTCAGCCCCAAGTCCACCTAATTTATTTTAAAAAACCCAATACTCAATACTCAATACCCAATACAAACCCTAACCACTCCTCCACCTACTTAATAAGCCCAACGTTTTTGGACCCTTGAGTATTTTATTTTAACGAGACCACATTTTTGCACCCTTGTGTATTTTTTTCAATATTAATATTTTTTTGTAATTTTAAAATTTGAGACATAATTTATTGCAAAAGCCCACGTAAGCCCGATCCAAGTGGATTTAATAGGCCCGACCCAAAAAGCCCGATATAAACCCGGCCCGATAAAAGCCCGTGGGCTCTTTTTTATGTCATTAAGCCCGCCAGGCCCGGCCCGCAAATTTAAAAATCATTAAATAAGCCCGGCCAGGCCCGGCCCAATGCCGAAGCCTACCGTAAACGATATCGATATCGATATTTGGGACGAGATATCCGTAAATTTGACTAACGATATATCCGTCGATATCGATATTTTCAGCATTGGTTATATTATTAGATCAAGGTCACCTCAACACCAAATCTTAATTTCTGTCTGCATGTATTTATAAATATTATTAAATCCAAGGTTGGGGGAATTAAATTGGACTGCCTCTAATTTGCTGACTTACTGCCTTTGATCGGCCGTTGATGCTGCCATCAAAGCTACACTCGACGCTGCCCTTGAAGCTGCACTCGTCGCTAGTGAACAATAAAAGTCATCTTCTGTTCATATATTTATGTTTTTTTAAGTGAGTTTATGTCAACTTTTTAATTTGGGCGTTTAATATCTAACTTGTGATAGTTGCCTTTTTAATTAAAAATGTATCCTTTATTTTTTATATAATGATATTAGAGGAGGATATTATAATATATACAATTGATAGCGATCTCATCCTTTATAATAATTGAACTCGAGATATACACCATGGATATTAACCTTACCTTTTAAGAAAGTCCTAAAATATATCAACGAAAATAAGGGTAATAATGTTATTCATGTTGTAAATAGTTTTATTAGTTATGTCTATTTATGTAATAGGTGCTAGGGGTAGTTTTATCCTTTTGTATTCATTAATTATTCTCTCATATATAAGGGATAATTAATGGTTGTAAACCCTAATCTAATCTCAGAATAATCAGACGTGTTATTTTCTTCTTCCTGCCTCCTAACATTCTCTCTACATTCTTATCTACCGGATTTCCTTTACAACACGTTATCAGCACGATCGTCTCATAATTGAAGATTACTCGAAAGGAGAATTACTACCCATCAATCAAGTAGGTTTTTCGATACTAAAATCTAATTTATTTTATCATTGTCTCAAACCCTAGAAATCATGATTCTAGAATTATTTGATGTTTGAAATTGATGATTCAAATTGATACTCGCATCATGTCTCCAATCATCATTATAATCTTTTTAAACAAACTATTTGAATTGATAGTATTTGATAATTAATATTTTTAGAATGGTTTGATTTGATTGATGGTAATGATTTCCATGTTTGATGTTTGTTTAAATTTTATAAAAGTTAATAATTGATAACATATATATGAACTGATTCATATGACACATTGATGCATGTAAAAAAATAATAATAAATAAATAAATAAAATAATAATAAAACAAATTATGAGTTAACATTGTTTCGGGTTCCGTTTGAGTTATTTAATATTTCATATTTGAGATATCAATATTATAATTACTGTTTGCTATTGAATTCAATAAAATATATATGATGATGGTATGCTTGGTTTTGAATTGGACGAATGAGTTAATATGATATTTACAATGATTGATGATTGGATGATGCATGAATGAATTCATGAATGGGTATGAATTCATGGAATCCAAAACGGCTGTAGAAAACAAAGGCTACAGTTATATTTTAAATAAATAAATAAACAAAATTTGGAGTGAATTGCGGCTGCACGTTTGGTTAGTTGGAAAAAAAATTGCGGCTTGCGTGGGATGACTGTGCCAACCTAACACAGCAGTAGACCATTTTTCTTAGGCCCGAAAAACAAATAAACACAGGCCCGGAAGGCCTCCCAACAGAAAAAAAAAACAATCCAGGCCCTGAAGGCCCAGCCTGAAAAATTTGAGCCCAGAAGGCCACAAACCAAGCAAGCCCAAGCGGCTCCAGGACCCTCACGGCCCAGTCGGAAAAAAAAAAACTGCAGACAGAAAAATAAAAACCCAGTTCGGTTTTGTCCTAGGCCCGAAAAGAAAATATCTGGCCCGGAAGGCCCAGCCGAAAAAAAAACAAACAAACAAAGGCCCGGCAGCTTGGGCTTAGCCCACTTCGGTTCAGCCCAGAAGGCCAGCGTGCAGGCCCAGAGCCAACAGGCGGCTCGGCTTGGCCCGCTCGGAAGTGGCTCGGCTCGGCTCGGCTCCGACAACCGGCTCAGCTCCGACGACCGGCTCGGCTCCGGCGACCGGCTCGGCTCCGACGACCGGCTCGGCTCCGACAAAAAAAAAAACAGAATCCTCTTTTGTATTCCTTGGGCCTAAAACATATCCTCATGCATGCCTGAAGCATTGCCATACTCATCAATCAAGGATCAAAATAACATTTATTTATATTTATGCATATTGTATCTTGTTTCCTTGTATGTTTGCTTGTTTAGTTAATTCTTCAAATATTATCTATCAATGTCATAGACCACTTGTAAATAAAAGGAACATGAAGCTTCCTTCATTGATATCTTGAATTATCATACCATGTTATAGAACCTGAAGTTTTCATTAGTTGCTTATGGTTGCATTTTTCCCAAAGCACTAATCCTATTCATTAATCTTTGTAGAGCATGGCACATCTCAACAAACTGGATTTTGACGCACTGGAAGTTTCCGGAAGAAACTACTACCAGTGGACGGAAGATGTGAAGCTTCATCTCACTGCCAAGAGAATCCGCTCAACCATCCAGGAAGAGAATGTGGTTTCTGAGCATTAGAAGGCGGATGCTATGATCCTCATTCGGAGGCACATGGATCGCGCACTGCAGCGTGAATACCTGGGTCAAAAGGACCCGAGAGCTTTATGGGTTTCACTGGCTGATCGTTTCGATCACCAGAAGGATATATTCTTGCTTGAAGCAAGACATGACTGGCATAACATTCGTTTTCAGGATTTCAAATCCGTAAACGAATATAACTCTGAGATATGCCGTATCCGGTCTCTTCTCAAGTATTGTGGGGAGGAACTCACTGAAACTGACCTACTTGAGAAGACTTTCTCCACATTTCCGGCCTCATGTATTGTCCTGCAGCAACAATACCGAGAGCGGAAGTTTACCAGGTTCGCGGAGTTGATCACTACATTGTTGCTCGCTGAAAAGAACAATATTTTACTAATGAAAAATGATCAATCCCGACCTGTGGGCACTAGTGCAGCACCTTTGCCTGAAGCAAACGCTGTTGCACCTCGCGATGCCAACCGTGGGGGGAGAAACAGGGGACGTGGTAGAGGTGGAGGACGTAATCGTCCAACACATGGTGCACACCCCTATGACCGGGTACATGGTTACCATGCCCCTCGTGGTCGTGGTAATCGACGCGGTGGACACCCCTATGATCGAGCTCAAGATTACCATGCCCCACGTGGCCGTGGTAACCGTGGGCTCAGTCCACGTGGTGGATATCACGCTCATCCTGGTCCGCATGCTCAAAACGAGAGAAACCTTGGCCCGGCCCGTCGCCACCAGAATCAAAACCCACAGGACCTATGCTATAAATGTGGAGGTCGTGATCACTGGTCCCGCACCTGTCGTGCATCAGCTCAAACTATTGCCCAGTACCATGCTAGACGTGATACTCGAGAGGCTAATTTTGCAGCAGGACCAGTCCCCGCTGATACCACCCTTGCCATTGCCGATTTCCAGACTGCAGCTGGACATAATGATGATTGAGTTATTTACATACCCATGGATATGATCGCATCTGTGCCGTTTTTTTTATGCATAATATTTTTTTAATTTATTTCTTCCATTACTATTTCTGGACATTGTTTGGTGATTCATTTTATTTTGGACTTATTTTGTTATTTGCTCGAATATTATTCAATCTATTTATTCATTTTTTTTAATACATGTGATTGTTGATTACTTTAGTTATATTGATGGTTAGGCATGTCAAATGGTGAAGTTTGTTGTCTAGCCGACAGTGCTACTACGCACACCATCCTCCGTGATAGGATATTTTTCACAAACTTAATGCCTAACCACACCCCGGTCTTAACTATTTCTGGCAAATCAAACTTGATTGAAGGCTCCGGAAGAGCCCAATTTATGTTGTCCAATGGTACCATATTTACCATTGATGAAGCCTTATACTCCCCACGTTCCAGCAGAACGTTATTGAGTTTTAAGGATATTCGAGCTAATAATTATCATGTTGAAACCACAACCAAAAAAAAATATGGAATATCTTTGCATAACATCCAACTTGTATGGCCGAAAGCGTACATTAGAGAAATTAAAATACCTCAGGAGTGGACTCTACATTACCACTATTAGGACCATTGAGGCAAATCACATAGCTAGCCGGAAGCTACCTAACCCCAGCAACTACTTATTATGGCATGACCGATTGGGACACCCCAGTCAAGGTATGATGCGCCGTATCCTCAATACATCACACGGGCATCCCCTTACAAATAAGGACCTAGTGTTTAGTGACACACAATGCCAAGCTTGCTCAATGGGAAAATTGAACACTAGACCATCATATGCAAAGATCGATAAAGACTCTGTCATTTTCTTGTACAGAATACAAGGGGATATTTGTGGACCCATCCAACCACCATGTGGACCATTTAAATATTTCATGGTTTTGGTTGATGCATCGACGAGGTGGTCACACGTGACCCTATTGTCCACACGCAATGCTGCGTTTGCTAAACTCCTTGCCCAAATCATTAAATTAAGGGCCCACCATTCAGATTATCCCATAAAGTCCATTCGACTTGATAATGCCGGGGAGTTTACATCGAAATCTTTCGATGATTATTGTATGTCCCTTGGGATTGATATTAAACATCCAGTTGCACATGTTCACACCCAGAATGGTCCCACAGAAGCATTCATTAAATGATTACAAATGATTGCACGAACTTTGGTTATGCGCACCAAGCTACCAATTTCTACGTGGGGCTATGCAATTTTGCATGCAGCTATGTTGGTCCGGTTGAGGCCCACTGCCACCCAACCCTATTCCGCGTTACAGCTGGTAACTGGGTACGAACCTGATGTTTCGCACTTACGTGTGTTTGGGTGCGCAGTTTACGTGCCAATTGCGCCGCCACAACGTACAAAAATGGGACCTCAACGCCGGAGGGGCATATATGTCGGCTATGAATCCCCCTTCATTATACGATATTTAGAGCCCTTGACAGCCATCTCTTTACCGCTCGTTTTGCGGATTGTCACTTCGATGAGACAGTCTTCCCGCCGTTAGGGGGAGATAAGAACGCTAACGTTCCTGAAGAACGACGTGAATTGACGTGGACTGTCTCCACTATGTCTCATCTTGATCCCCGAACCGCACAAAGTGAAAATGAAGTGCGGAGAATTCTAGATCTACAGACTGTAGCTAATAATATGCCAGACGCTTTCTCTGATCTAGCTAAAGTGATGAGATCACATATACCTGCTGCAAACGTGCCTGCAAGGATAGACGTCCCCGTAGGACGCGCCGTCCCAGATGGACGGGTCGTCTCAGATGGACAAAGTACGGCCATGGCGGCTAACCAGTCATATGTCCCTGCCCAGAAGCGAGGTAGACCTATAGGTTCGAAAGATTCTTATCCCCGGAAGAGGACAAATTTGGCACAATTGAATCCCTTGGATATCACTATATCATCCGATCCATCTCATGAGATAATTCCGGATTATGGGTCTGTCTTAGAAGAGACGACGTTGGGGGACGCCTCAACGTCTGAACCTATTCCTGAGAATAGAGAGATCTCGATAAACTATGCATGCTTAAATGAGATATGGAATCAGAATGATATTATCATCGATGATATATTTGTATTCGCAGTAGCTACTGAAATAATAACTAGTGATGATATCGAACCTCGCTCCGTTGATGAATGCCAACGTAGAGAAGACTGGCCAAAATGGAAAGAAGCAATCCAGGTCGAACTTGATTCCTTGACAAAAAGAAAGGTGTTTGGACCTGTAGCTCCCACACCTCCCCATGTTAAACCTGTAGGCTTTAAATGGGTATTTGTAAGGAAGCGTAATGAGAAAAACGAGATTGTGAGATACAAAGCTCGTTTAGTGGCGCAAGGATTTTCTCAACGCCCTGGGATTGATTACAAGGAGACATACTCTCCCGTAATGGACATTATAACGTTCCGCTACCTTATCAGTTTGGTAGTTTCCGAAAAACTGAGTATGCAGCTTTTGGATGTGATCACAGCTTATCTCTATGGGGATCTAGATACAGAGATATATATGAAAGTTCCTGAAGGACTTAAGCTATTTGATTCAAATAGTTCTAGACCACGGAACACGCTCTCCATTCGTTTGAGGCGTTCACTCTACGGATTGAAACAATCCGGACGGATGTGGTATAACCGTCTAAGTGAATATTTGATCAGATTGGGATATGTGAATAATGAATTATGCCCATGCGTGTTTATTAAGAAGACAAGTTCCGGGTTCGATATAGTGGCAGTTTATGTCGATGACATGAATCTGATTGGTACTCCTGAAGAGATCCAAGAAACCGCTAAGCACCTGAAGTTAGAATTTGAAATGAAGGATCTTGGGAGAACACACTTCTGTCTCGGCCTGGAGATCGAGCACCGTGCAGATGGAATTTTGGTCCATCAATCGAATTACATCCAGAAGATGTTGAAACGCTTTAATGAGGATAAAGCAAAACCTTCAAGCACGCCCATGATCGTCCGGAGTCTAGATCCTAAAAAGGACCCGTTTCGTCCAGCAGATGACAACGAAGAGATATTAACACCAGAAGTGCCATATCTAAGTGCAATAGGCGCACTGTTGTACTTGGCTCAATGCACTAGACCAGACATCTCATTCGCTGTGAACTTGCTAGCTAGATTTAGCTCTGCGCCAACACGCCGCCACTGGAATGGCATAAAAGACATCTTCCGATACCTTAGAGGTACAACGGATATGGGCTTATTCTATCCTTATGCATCGAGGAATGAATCAAACCACCTTGGTCCTCGAAATGATGCACGCCTAGTTGGGTATGCTGATGCAGGTTACCTATCAGACCCACACAAGGCACGTTCCCAATCCGGTTATGTCTTTACCATTGGGAACACAGCGATATCTTGGAGGTCTACAAAACAGACCCTTGTTGCTACGTCTTCGAATCATGCCGAGATTTTAGCCCTGCACGAAGCAGTTCGTGAATGCATATGGCTAAGAGCTATTACTGGGCATATTCGAAGTACATGTGGACTGAGTTCCACCCGTAATGAACCGACAGTTATCTACGAAGATAATGCTGCCTGCATAAAGCAGATGAAGACTGGTTTCATTAAGGGAGACAACACCAAGCATATTGCACCGAAGTTCTTCTTTAACCAGCAACAGCAAGAACATCGGAAGATTGAGATCAAGCCAATACGATCTCAAGATAACCATGCGGACTTGTTCACCAAGTCATTACCAAAGGCCACATTCCAGCAGCATGTGCGAGGTATTGGTTTACGTAGACTGGCTGATCTACCTAATCTATAGTTTTCAGGGGGAGTCTATATCAGGGGGAGTATCCTGAAGTATACCAAGTATCCAGAAGTATACTGAGTATCCCGAAGTATATCCACATGATCATCGTGTACTCTTTTGTCCTACGACCAGGGTTATTTTGTCCCATTGGGTTTTGTTACCTGACTAGGTTTTAATGAGGCACATTTTGGTATGATCACCCTGCTAACAATGCATCCTGAAGATGCCATGATTTGACTCTTATGCATTTTCACATCTTTTCCCTTCAACCACGGGTTTTTCCCCTTGGGTTTACCGGGTAAGATTTTTTGGTGGAGCAACACTAATGCATTTTATCTTAAAGGCGGATTATCTACCCGTATTCCAGAAGAGACGACATCAGCTACCTCAGAAGATTCCGATGTGATCGCCTATACGCACGTTGCACTCTTTTTCCTTCGACCAGGGTTATTTTTGTCCCATAGGGTTTTTGTTACCTGGCAAGGTTTTAACGAGGCAACATATATGTGCGTAGCCAAGCAGTACCATTACATGAAATATCCAAGGGGGAGTGTTGTAAATAGTTTTATTAGTTATGTCTATTTATGTAATAAGTGCTATGGGTAGTTTTGTCCTTTTGTATTCATTAATTATTCTCCCATATATAAGGGATAATTAATAGTTGTAAACCCTAATCTAATCTCAGAATAATCAGACGTGTTATTTTCTTCTTTCTGCCTCCTAACATTCTCTCTACATTCTTATCTACCGGATTTCCTTCACAACAATTCATTTGAGTTTCTCTCTCTCTCTTTTTTTTTTTTTAATACAATACTGTTTCCAAAGTTGGATTATAAGATATACATTGGATATCGACTTTGTCATTTACGGGAGTCGAATCTGAAACCTTCCACATAAGATGTCGGCATTTCATTTTTTATTTATTTATTTTCTTTCATTTTCTTTTAATTTATTTGATCTAAATGCTAGAAATCAAATGAAAAGCATAAAAAGGAGAAATAAATTATAATAGTGTGAAAATAAGTGAAGATAATATCAAATGTGATGTTGTCCTTTTTCAACACATTGAATTAGACAGTTTGATGGCCACAAGGTCTTGGGCTCTCCAATTATTTTGGGCTATGAAGTTGGTGACATTTCACCTATTCTCCTGCATGAATTCTACTTTTTTTTTTTTTTGGATAATGTTTTTGTCAAATAACACTTTATTACCTTATAGTTTACACTTTATAACATATTTATATCTAAATTTTCAAATGTTAAAATTTTCACCATGATGATGGAGAGAGACAAATTACTTTCGTACATAAATAAAGTTTTTAGCCTTTTTAATTTTTTTTTTAAATTTTTATTATCTGAAAGTAATTTTTTTGGAGTTTTTAAAATAAATAATTTTTTTATAAATTTAAATTAATATTTTATTATTTAAAATTGTGGGTTCCATTTCAGATTTAATAAATTTTTTAACATAAGGGTCAAGTGTAATAATTTGAAGAGTTCAGGATGGAAATTATAATATTTGACAATTTATGTATAAATTTGTTAAAAAGTTTTTTTTTTTGGAATAATTTTTTTTGCATGAACTATACATGGTCTGTGCATTATGGAGTGCATTAATTTCTTTCATCATTTTGTTGCTCAAATAGAGAATACGTAATGTTATTTTTTTTTTAGTAACGTTATTTGAACATAATTAATCAATGATATATTTTCCATATTTGATGTGTTAATTGATGTTGTATGATCTATTTAGCATACAAATAAACACATTTGAAATAACAATAATGCAATGGGTATTAAATGAAATTTCAAATTAAAAAAATGATGTAGATTGTCATCTTGTGTGCCATATGTATCATGATACAAAATTTAAGATTTCACTTGGTGCCTATAGTATTATTCTTAAACAATAATAATATTTATAAAGTGATTTAATTTATTGAGATAGCATCTCTCATTGATTGTCACATGAGACGAATCATATTAATGTGATTAATTAAATATGTCCAAATATCATTATTCAAAGAGAAAATTCGGGAAGCAAAAATATCAAATTTTTTCAACCTTTATTACGAATGCAAATTTTTTCCTTTAGAAGGAAAAGAAAAAGTGTTATAGTGGAAATTATGGGTGGGCACGGTGTGATTCGATACGGATATTAACAATATCAAAGAACTAGGTCTACACAGGTAGATAAGGGATGCATCATATAAATGTATCTACCGAATCAATATCGCAACAATAGCATGTGCAATGGATTAAATTTAAAAAGCAATCCGCAGAGGTTGAAAGAATATATACAATCTCAAGATATATATATATATATATATATATATATATCACAGCTAGGTAGGGTTGTTGAATGGATTTGATCCATCCGGCTTGGATTTGTTGGGTGGCACGGCAGCCTTGTGAAATAATTGAATAAGTTTTGCCAGCATTTAGGATGGGCAGATTTGACTAACCAACAACGTTAATTAGTCACTCAATTAATTAAGTCATTAATGATCTATTGCCAGTAGGCTCCAAATCGCGAAATTAATTTAGAGTGGATTGCACTGATTTTCAATTTGACAGGAAACTACATATGCAGCAATGAGGAGAAATTTAAAATCAGCTGTTCCAATCACGAAATCACATTTTAGAGTCTTCATATAATTAAAATTAGTACTCTTGTTATTAATTCAAATCCAATCCGTACGCAATAAACGGATTTTAAAAGAAATGTCGGTATTGGTACTAAAAAATTATTTAACATTCTCATCAAGTGTGTTATAATAATTTTTTAAAGCTTCAATATATCGATCGAGCAACTTCTTATGAAAAAAAATTAAGGAACAAAAAAAAGTGGGGCAATAATGGTTAGAGATGTACACAAAAGGATACAAATTTTTTTTTAAAAAAAACTTGTATATACCTGAAAAAATCCCGTTTGGGTCGAAAATTATGGCTCACGGAAACAAAAGGCATAAAATAGAGAAACAAGAAAATTAAACCAGAGACAAGAGAGAGCATTTCAACGAAAAAGAAAAATAAAGTATGGGCGGTGTTGACACGTTAAGAAAATAGAGGCAAGAGAGAGCATTTCAACGGAACGCGGAACCCGACTCGGCAAGTTGAGAGTTTCTTCACCGTCTAAAAATAGAGAACAACCTAACTTCTCAAAAGACCGACAATCAACTAATCAAACTCAACAAATTGATTTGCATTAACTTTCTTTCTGACCGCTCAGTATCATAAGGGTTACTTTCTTTTCGACTGCCATTTCTTGGATTGTCGATCGAGGTTTGCAAAAGATTAACCTTCTTTCTAACCATTCAGTGTCATAAGGGTTGATTATATTGACTATTGGCTCATGGACATTCATTCCGACTATCGGCACACGAAAATTTGTTGACTACCGATTCACTGAAAGTCATCCCGACTACCAACTCATGGCCGGTCACTAAGGAACTCAAACCTCATTTTCAATGTCTTATAGTCATTTTTTAGTGCTCTATCATCTCATGACATGATTTCCCACTAAAATTCATTACAGTTGATGATTTTTAGAATTTCTTGCTTGATACGGACTTGGATGGGAAAGAAATAATTTATTTTTATGTACTTGTAATTTCAGTTGTTATTCAATTTTAGTACTTTTACATTCTTGTACTTGTACTTCCATTTACACTTCAATACAAACGAGATTTTATGAAGTAAGTAATTAGTACTTTGGATACACCATTCGAGTATGGTTCACGGCTCACCAAGTCGGGATACCATCTTTGTGCATTGGTCCGAATACTTTGATTCCGAGTTGAAAAAACCTAAGATCATTGGCCATTTAATTACAGAAATAACAATATCGCCAACTTAAATATCATGACGAAATAACTTATGAACTTGGATTACACTTGAAAGAAATATTTTAAGTCCTTGATCATTGGCCATTTAAGTACAGAAATAACAACATCGCCAACTTGAATATCATGACGAAATAACTTATGAACTTGTATTACACTTGAAAGAAATATTTTAAGTCCTTAAAAAAGACAGAAAAGAACAGCGCAGACTAATTCTTGTTTGCCTGCCTCACAATCGCTTTGATTAGAAGAAAGGTTCTTGGGCTGAAAACAAAACCCATTTACACTGTCAAGTAGTAGTTCTCTACTAGTCGCACGCCTGCACATGAGTTAAAAGTCCATTTGCTTTTTGGTCTACCTATCTAGGGATTAACCGTGGCTCGTAAAGAGACCCCCATGAATAATATGCCTCCCTCGCTCCTCAGACTAAGTTTCGCATAGAGGTCTAACAAGGGTTGCCTCAGAATATTCGGCTCGTAAAACGAGAAAAATATTTTGGCGGGAACATAATCTAGCATGTTTGGTGGGACTCTTCTTGGTGCATGGCCAAGTTCAGGTATACTCAGCGACGTTGAGACGCTAAAGGGAGATTTGTAAGGGATCTTTCTTAAGAGATGGCTCCTGAGTTTGCAGATTGAGACTCTGAATCACCATGTTCAAGACATATCTAGTCGCGACAAGGCTTCAAACAAGAACACTAATGTTCCCAACACCAGGGACCACGAGACATGACAAAGGCAAGAATCATATGGAATTCGGAGCATTAGTTTTGGAGCCCCTGTTCCTGATACTGCCCTTCTCAGGAAAAATGGGTTTGAGATCTCGGAGCCAAGTAGAGTTCGTTAGAAGTTTCCGATCTTTGATTCTAGCTTGCTTCTAGAAACCAGCCACCTAATGGTTGGGGAGAGATCAAACATGTAATATCGCAGAAGATCAGAAGCATATTGAACTCCTAAAGGAAGTCCGATATAGATGATGCAGGAACAAACGAGAAACCTCCCTTGATAGAGGGCCATCCCGCGCTATAGAGCATCAGGCCCCAATGAATGAAATGAACGAACTAAGGTGTCTAATAACAGGCCAACCAGCACGTCCTTGGAGAATTACTGCCTCGACCTATAGAAAGCCTTATCCGACTTATGTAGACCAAGAGAAGCCTTTTTCCCCAGGAATTTCAAACTTCCAACATTCGAACTCTTTAATGAAGATGGCAGCACATCGTCCTTGGAACACATTGGGAGGTTCTCATCCCAATGTGTGGCCGTTGAAGGTAACCATTACCTCAAGTTACAGTTGTTTAGTAATTCTTTTTCTGGGGATGCTTTCTCTTAGTAAACTTCCTTACCATATGCATCTATCCATACTTTAGAGAAAATAGAAGCCAAATTCCATGAGGAGTTCTATAGGATTGAGCCCAAGGTCACTATTAGTGACCTGATTGCCTTCAAGCAGAGTGAGCATGAGACCACAGAGGAATTCATGGCCAGGTTCAAAATGATGAAAATGAAGTGTAGGTTTCCTATTAACAATGCCCAGATGGTGGTTATCGCACAATGAGCCATGAGGTTTTCCCTCAAGAAGAAGTTTGATGATATTACCTTCTCTGATCTCCAAGAGATAATGGTGGAGCCAACCAGATTCGAAAGGCTGCTCAAGGAAGAACAATAGCAGAGGCATAAATCTAAGGTTCCACCGTTCTATAAAAATGAGATCCCTGTACACAAGTTGGAGCACCAAGAACTCCAAGAAGAATTAAAGACAACAGAAGAGGAATGTGAGTTAAAAGTGGCAACGACCGAGATCCAGACACCAGGGAGTGGACCAGTGACCATCAGATCACTAGTCAAGTCTGCTCGAGAGCAGAAGCTAGTCATGCCAAGTGGCGGCCTATTTGTAAATAAAGCAACAATATTTGGTTCCTGTTCGTTTGACCTTATAAAGGCTGGAGAAATCTATGATGAACTGGTAAGGGCTAAAGTAATCAAACCGAATTCCAAGCAAAAATTGCCCAAACCTGAAGATCTTAAGGAAAAAAAAAATTATAAATGGCACATGTCATTACACCATGACATGACCAATTGTGTTCAACTTAGGAATATGATCTAGAGGCTGATCAACCAAAGGCACATTACATTAGAACCAATACCTAAGGCCTCAATGAGGGTGAATATGAATCAATTCCTGACATCGTCAGTCAATATGATCAATCTTCGATGGTTCTAGAAAGAGACCAAGTTAGCAAAAGGAGACCAATCACACAATGACCAAACCAGGCGGGTGTTTGCCACAGATAAGGAATATGATCTCGGGTGCTTTGTGTGGTAAAGGCTTGGAGTACTTCGCGTGACGAAGGCTTAGAGTGCTTCGCATGACAAAGGCTCGGGTGCTCTGAGTGGCAGAGGCTTAAAGTGCTTTGTGTGACGAAGACTCTGGTGCTTTGCGTGGCAAAGGCTTAAAGTGCTTCGCGTGATGAAGACTCGGGTGCTTTGCGTGGCAAAGGCATGGAGTACTTCGTGTGACGAATGCTTAGAGTGCTTCGCGTGGTGAAGACTCGGGTGCTTTGTATGGCAAAGGCATAGAGTGCTTCACGTGACGAAGGCTTAGAGTGCTTCGCGTGGCAAAGACTCGGGTGCTTTGGGTGGCAAAGGCTTGGTGTCAGGGCCCACCCCTAATCCCCCGGGATTAAGGGCTAAACCCTGCTCCCGTCTAACTTACGCATGACACGAAGGCAAAACGGATGTCTAACCTCTATGTGACACGTAAGTTGGACAAGGTATTTTTCGATCCGACCATCCAAACGTATCCAACTTCCCAGAGTGCGCAGAGTCTACTGCGGATCGTACGTGTGATGTCTCCGTCTCTCTCGAAAACATGAAAAGACTGTGAGTGGACAAAAATAAAGTATAAGCTCAAAACAGTTCAATAAAACATAAGTACAGTTTTACCCTCCACGAAAAAACCAATGCATGCATATCCAAACATATTACGAAACCATTTATATCAAAACCATTAATTAAAACCATTATCGGAAACTCAAATCAAAATCGTTATTCAAATCCAGGCCTCAGCCTCAAATCACAAAGCAATCTCAAATACGGGAACTCAGTCCCACAACTCGTCAAATCCAATTTATCCGGGCCACTGCCCAAAACCAGTGAAAAACATCAATCGTACAAGTTTACTGCATCTCAAGTGCGCCCGGGTCTTTAAACTCAAAACACAATGCCCAAATAACCAGGCTTTATTGGGATATCTGAGTCTTTAAACTCAAAACACAATCACAGGCCTCGGGGGGGGGGGGGGGTATCATATCTGAGTCTTTAAACTCAAAACATATAACGAGTCTTTAAACTCAAAACACATCAGTCCAGGGCCCTCCCCCCCGTCAATCAATCCGAGTCTTTAAACTCAAAACCAGATCCAATGAGTTTTCTCTTTTTCGGGGTCTTTAAACCCAAAACCATTTTTCATCCAAGCAGTGAAAACCATAGAAAATCCTCATCCGAATTCGCAACAATAATTCTGTAAGCTAGCATCCGGAACCATCATCCCGAATCCAAATCCAGATTCTCTTTCCAAATATCAAAACCAAATCCGAAATCCAGTTTCAAAACCGAAAGCTCATTTATCGAAATCGCAAAACAGGGTCCCAAGCCCAGAATCACTTTTCTGAAATTTATCTCAAATCCTTGAAATCAAATCACATTTCAAATCCCGAAATCAAACCATTAAAACCATCGTCAAATCACAAGAGAAATCGAAACCTCGTAAAACGTGAAATTCCGTAAAATACCTCGAAAATCGTGCAAAACCATAAACCATCAAGATCATAAAGCAAATCATAGAATCACGTATAGAAAACATATAAAAACATATAAGCATGCATCATAAGTTAGAAAGCAAAGTCCACTCACAGACCATTCCGACGTCGCCTCGATACGCGCGCACTTACGCCGTTCCCGGCCAATCCGCTATTCTCGGCTTTCTCGAACCTGTCCAAATCCCATACCAAGGTCACTAACTACTTCACAAAGGTCATACTAAAGCCTCATAATTTTCCCGTATTTTTAACTATTTTTAACCCAGCCCTAAAATCTTCGGACAGCCTGAAACATATCGAGACGATGTCTGATTGACTCGAAACTAGCGCCAAAATGTTTGTTACATCAAATACTTTAAAAGTCGTGTTGGAAACTTCCCCAAAAGGAGCTCCACGCGCCCTCAAGCGCCGCCCAAAGAGGTTGCCTGACACGACCCATCCCAATCCCCCCGGGATTACCGTGGAATGTGTCATGCTCCCGTCTGACACGAAGGGTCGGACAAGGGATAACCTGATGCCACTGCCCAAACGGGGCTTCCAGAGTGCGCAAGGATTGATGGAGGAGGTATGCGAAGTCCCATTTTAGGTCCATTTCATCCGATTTTAATCCTAATATGTTCCTACAATCATTTCCTATCATTTTGGACATTAAAAACTAAGAAAAACCCAACAAAACCGTAGCTTCATCCATCATCAATGGCGGCCGGAGTTTCCCCCGCCGTTCACGGCCATTTCCGGCCATTCCAACCTTCAAAAACAATCCTATTAGACTCCTAGAGTGCCCAAAAATATTTTCCAATTAAAGAAATCGAGTAAAACCCATAAAACCCAAATTTTAAAATTTCAAATGTTTTCTTACCTCACGGGTTCTCTCCGCCGTACACCACCTTCTGCCACCACCGTCATGCCCTCATCATCACACTCTCTCACCATCTCTCACACGGTCATAATGATGCAAATAGAGTGAGGGTGTGATGGGTGTTGGGTGGTGTTTGTGTGTTAGAGAGAAAATGAAGAAATGAAGAAAATGGTGTAATGGATGTGGTTTCGGGTTTGTAGAAGAACAAAGATGAAGTGATGATATTTGATGGCTGATGAGAGAAGAGAGATAGATTAGATGAGATGAGTGGTGAGGATTGAGTGCTTAATTGGAATGGATGGATAGGATTTAAAGTTGGAATAAAATCATATTTAATTATTTAGTGGAGACATTAGTTGTTAACCAATTAATTAATGGAACATGATCCAATCTAGCCAATGGATGAGCAACACTTGTCACTCATCCAAGTGTCCCCTAACCACTTTCCCACTATTTTAGAATTAAATAATCGACACGGTTTTCGAGATGTAAACCTCCCGATTTCACGTTTCAGACCATAACTTTTTCGTACGAAATCCGATTTCGGCGTGCCGCCTGTCTATGGATTCGTATCGACTCGCTCTATGTAACGGTCCATGACCCTCGTCCATTGGACCTCCCGGGTCAAAAGTCAAAATTTGGCCCCTTTTAACCAAAATTACCAAAATGCCCCTCGAATTCCGAACGTCATAACTTTTTCCTCGAATGTCGGAATCGAACGTGCCACCTGTCTATGAACTCGTGACGTCCTGAACTACGTCACGGTCATCGGTCAAAGTCCGTTTCACCGCTCGATCAAAAAGTCAACATTTTACCCACGACTAGGGGCAAAATGGTCATTTTGCATCGTTCGTCCGATTTTGCCCAACTAATCACCGATCAACCTCACTAATCTTGATTAGTTACTAATCTAATCCCGGAATTCGGGACGGGTCGTTACAACCTTCCCTCCTTAAAGAATTTCGTCCTCGAAATTCCAACTGTCCTAATTCCACAATCACCCCGTGGAAAGTACAATCGACCACGCAACACGTGTACACCCGTACACCAACTAATCAGAACAAAAACTTGTCCGCACCCAAATGTACCACTAGTATTCACGTCGTATCGACAAAATTCGACCCCGTCGAATGACAGAACCACATGTTTCGAATTGACACCACACATAAAATCTACCATTTCGTTGACGCAACAACTCGACGGTTTCTTCTCAATCACCAATCTATCCTGGTATTTACTCCCACTGGGAGTCATCAGACCTTACTCAGCAATTCCACGTTGACACATCCCGACAATCGGTCACCACTTGGCAGTTGTCAGTCGAAAACTGACACTATACTCACTCGTGGTTACACTAACCACCAACTTACTCTACTCGAGTATATACCAATCAACACCTCACTAGACCTGCGTGTAATTGAACCCATCAGAACCACTGCACAGTATCCGACGTCCAGTCCACAACCTCAACTAATCCAATGGTATCAGAACCAATCCGACTACCAACACGCTCATCGATATACCTCGGGTATAACCCGTATACCGTCACCAGACACTACAAGTCTGCAGAGTATCGTACCTCGAACCATGTACAAAGTACACACATCTATCCATCGACCAGACTACAACCACCTAGGTCATAGCCAAACACGTTCTAATAATGGGGTCCATTTTCCCAATCCAGCATTAAACAAATCGAAACTCCACCCATCATCCAGTTCCAATTCCAAATCTGAATCCGCAATTTCGTAAGAAATCCCGAATCCAAACCCAGACATCATACCCATAATCATGTCCAAATTCAAATCCGAAATCATCATTCCGTAAGCTAGCATTTGGAATAACCATTCCGAACCCAAATCCAGAAATTCACTTTCAAATTTCAAAATCGAATCCTGAATCGTCACCCAGAAATTCGATTCCAAAACCCCAAATCTCGTTCTCGTCTCCCGAGACGCGTCAAAACCGAACCTTTCGGTTACCTGCTCAACCGATTACACACCATACATTAGATTGACTTCATAGAGAAGTCAATCCCAACATCCACACAGCTCTAAGGCTGACAAATTCCGACCTCGTCGGAAAACTACTCACTTGAGTAATATACCATATGGGATTTACCTCGAAAAGAAGATCAGTCCCATCATCCTCAACTCAATCATCCAAGTAAGAGCGATAAACTCTCCACCTATCTGGATCATCGAGATCACGATTCAGATCCATCACTACGTCAACCGACCATAGACGTCACGATCGAGAATCGTCACGACGTCCAAAGTCCTCAACCATTTCCCACATCTAAACAGATCAGTCAACGACGAGACACGCCGAGACTGTGGGTTCTTACTAATTACCTCGTATCGATCCTTGCCATCCCACCTAGGAAAAACCAAGGATGATCCAAAACAATGACGCCAATACCCATCTTACGTGGATGCAAAACAAAACTCGCTGCACTCACCACACCATGTAACCCAACATCGTCTGCCACCAAGCAGAAAATGAGAAATCTCGTTTACCTAACTTCGAGACACGCAACTCCTCCTAATGACTCCGAAACACACATGGGCCCACCAACCAATACACGTTCAACGTACTGGTAACTACAATCAACGTCTGCCAGGGAAGAAAATAAGAAGTCAATCCCTATGACTTTGGAATGCCTATCACTAATGAGGAAACGAGCACTCCTCTCGTCCCTCAATCACAACTCTCCTCGAAGCTAAGGTTCCAACCGTGTTGGAAACAGGCATTCTCCCAATGAGATGTCAAGTCCAGCCACTGGACTTCCTACATCCTCAACTCACTTGGACAACCACGTGTCCGCAATCAATCCATTATTATTTCGTTCGCACATCCCAACCTTTACAGGTTCAACACTTAGTTTTCCAAGTTGTTCTCAATTACAAATCCCCACACCTATACCACTAAGGATTTCCTCATCTTTTCCAATTCCAATCATTTCCTTGTCCATTCTGGAGATATTAGAAACATACAATCACACCAATATCGGAGTTGACAACAACTCCCCAAATCCACTAATTCTCATGACGTAGGGGACGTCATCCCAAGAATCCTCATGTCTCAATCATACATTTTTATCCACTCATCACTTGTCATCTCATAACTGCGGGGACTTATCCCAACACAGCACAATCTCAACTGGATCTCATCCAGTCCATCACTCAACCACTACCAAATCTCAAATACCGAACATATGTCCATCATGCGGAGTCACACCCCAACTCGTGGCCCATCGTCATCACAATCACTAACACCAGCACCAGTGCTAGTACCAGCACCAACGCACTATCATCAACACTAGTATCAGCACACAGGCATCCATAATAGTATCGGCACAAAAGTACCAACACACAAACATCCATACTTAGCACACCGTGTGCAATTCTGACAACCCTGAACCTCCGCTCATACCGAGCGACGATCCCGAACCTCTACTCGTACCCCACAACTATGTGTACAACCATTCTGACAATCCACACCAGGAAAATGAACGTTCCCTGAAAGTCCCCTGATTCTCAACTATTACAACCACGCCAAATACCCTCAATAGCCAGTCATCTCGACACAACTGCCGACCAACAGTCATCGCTATCAAGATCCGCATCCACACATCACACTATTATTCGATCCAACTCTGGATTCCATATTTTATCTCATAACCGTATCCGTAGATCGAATCCCATAATCCTGACTAGACTCACTAGAGTCATCCACATGGTCATCCATGACCTTCGCCCCTCGTCGCAGTACAAGTTCTCATCCACTAGTCACAATTAAAGTCACCTTTTTAATCCATCATATACTAGGGTTCCACAATTACACCCTATGGTTCCACCGAACCCAACTGCTCTCTGTAATAAAATCCACAACCTGACCGACCCCGCGGTCCCGACATCGTATAGACGTCAAATCCAATCCTACCATCAACTCAACGTGGCTTCTACCACTAAGGTCATCGGCTAACTCCGATGTACCAACATCCCTCACCCTAGCAATCACCACTAGGGTTCACATTTTTAGACCATTACTCAAATGAGGTTCCTTGAACCTAGTTGCACCTAGCAGCACAACAATCTAATATTACATGACCGAACCGAAGGTCCCACATTACCAGTTCATCACATACAACCCCACTTGGGTTGGATCACGTTAACGCACGGCGTATCGGGCCAATCACACTCTATCCACTATTCAAACCCAAAAATTATCTATCAGGTTGATAACGAACTGCAGCCCCAAGAGACATCACACCCTTGACCTGTGCACACAAAAAGAGCAAACCTACTCTGTTACCACTTGACACGACCCATCCCAATCCCCCCGGGATTACCGTGGAATGTGTCATGCTCCCGTCTGACATGAAGTGTTGGACAAGGGATAACCTGATGCCACTGCCCAAACGGGGCTTCCAGAGTGCGCAAGGATCGATGGAGGAGGTATGCGATGTCCCAGTCTCTGCTGCAGTCACATTCGGAATCAACCTAAAGGGTATTAAAAACAAAGGTTGTGAGTGGACGAAAATAAATAAGTTCATTAACACATTTCATAAGACATTTATGCCCTCCAATAAAAACGTATGCATGCCACGAAAACCAGTAACCAAAACGTTTACTTAACCAAGCCATTAGGGCCTTAGCCCAAAACCGTAAACCAAAACCAAGTGTGGGAACTCAGCCCAAAACTGTAGGATACCAAATCCGTAAATAAAAAATCATGTGGGCCACCGCCCAAATCCATAACCATAAATCCAACTGAAAAACCATTTCATAGATCCAATAGTTCATATTTACCACATTACCATAACCGGCATCCCAGATGCCTAGCGTCCCAGATGCCTAGCGTCCCAGACGCCTGACGTCTCAGACGTCATATTTACCACATTACCATAAACGGTATCCCAGATGCCTAGCGTCCCAGACGCCTGACGTCCCAGACGTCATATCTCACGGTATAACAGTAAGCAACGCGTGTTGCCCGGGGGTTTCTCCGGGTCAATATCTCTGACATCCCAGATGTCTGACGTCCCAAACGTCTAATCATAGCAATCCTGCTCCTGAGTCACTATACGGTCCGGTAGCTCCGTACAATGACCCCTCGCAGGCAATGCACCGTGACTTCCCCAGTGTCCCAGACACCTGGAGGAGACCATCACGGCATCACATATCCTCGTAACAAAATGGTATATGGAAACAGGTTTATCAAATCATTTCACAACATTACAATGGGCCCTGCCCGAAATTTTCATAAAATATCACAATTCCAATTAGGGTCCCTGGCCCGAAATCACGTTTATAAAACATAAGGTCCCAGACCTAAAATCACATTTAAAACCCAACTGGGCCTCATGCCCGATTTTATGAACCACTGGGCCCACGACCCGATTTTGTAAACCACTGGGCCCACGACCCAAATTTGTAAACCAATTGGGCCCTAGGCCCGATTATATAACTCCAATGGGTCTTAGCCCGATTTCATAAATAACTGGGCCCCTGGCCCGATTTCATAAAGCAATTGGGCCCCTAGCCCGATTACGTAACTCAATTGGACTCCAAGTCCGAGGTTTCCAAAACATTTGGGCCTCATGCCCGAGTTTATCTTTCCAATTTCAAAACTATTTCATGAAATCATATCCAAAGTCATAAGTATGGAAAATCAGTGTAAAACCAGAAAAACCTCGATTTACATGCAAGCACGTAAATCGCCTCGAAACGTGTGAAACCGTATAATTCACAGATAACCAAATCAACATCATATAATCACAATCATAATCCATATAAAATAGTTATGCATGCATAGAATTTATAAAACCAAAGTCCACTCACAGACCGTCCAAACGATGCGCCTCGATTTGCGTGCCATAGGCTCTCCCAAGCCAATCGCTATCACCGGGACTCCCAAACCTGTCTAAATTTTAATATAAGGTTACTAACTACTTAATTAACCTCCTATCAAAGCCCCGTAATTTTCCCGAACTTTTAACTATTTTTAAACTGATCCTAAATCTTCGGACAGCCCGAAACTTATAGAAACGATGTCCGATTGACGCGAGACCAGTTCCAAAATATTCGTTACATCGAATAGAAGATTTCATATGTTGAGCACTTTCCCAAATTATGGCCCACGCGGCCTAGAAAGTCACCTGCGCGTGAAGCCCACGCGCGGGGGTACTGTTCACTGCGCGGGTACTGTTCACCCGTCTTCAAGCTTGAGACAAACCAGTTTTTTTTCTTCTGGTTTTTGGACCAGTTCAGGGTCCATTTTAGGTCCATTTCATCCCATTTTAATCCTAATATGTTCCTACATTCATTTCCTATCATTTTGGACATTAAAAACTAAGAAAAACCCAACGAAACCGTAACTTCATCCGTCATCAATGGCGGCCGGAGTTTCCCCCGCCGTTCACGGCCATTTCCGGCCATTCCAACCTTCAAAAACAATCCTATTAGACTCCTAGAGTGCCCAGAAATATTTCCCAATTAAAGAAATCGAGTAAAACCCATAAAAACCAAATTTCGAAATTTCAAATGTTTTCTTACCTCACGGGTTCTCTCCGCCGTCCACCACCTTGTGCCACCACCGTCGTGCCCTCATCATCACACTCTCTCACCATCTCTCACACGGTCATAATGATGCAAATAGAGTGAGGGTGTGATGGGTGTTGGGTGGTGTTTGTGTGTTAGAGAGAAAATGAAGAAATGAAGAAAAGGGTGTAATGGATGTGGTTTCGGGTTTGTAGAAGAACAAAGATGAAGTGATGATATTTGATGGCTGATGAGAGAAGAGAGATAGATTAGATGAGATGAGTGGTGAGGATTGAGTGCTTAATTGGAATGGATGGATAGGATTTAAAGTTGGAATAAAATCATATTTAATTATTTAGTGGAGACATTAGTTGTTAACCAATTAATTAATGGAACATGATCCAATCTAGCCAATGGATGAGCAACACTTGTCACTCATCCAAGTGTCCCCTAACCACTTTCCCACTATTTCATAATTAAATAATCGACACGGTTTTCGAGACGTAAACCTCACGATTTCACGTTTCAGACCATAACTTTTTCGTACGAAATCCGATTTTGGCGTGCCACCTGTCTATGGATTCGTATCGACTCGCTATATGTAACGGTCCATGGCCCTCGTCCATTGGACCTCCCGGGTCAAAAGTCAAAATTTGGCCCCTTTTAACCAAAATTACCAAAATGCCCCTCGAATTCCGAACGTCATAACTTTTTCCTCGAATGTCGGAATCGAACGTGCCACCTGTCTATGAACTCGTGACGTCCTGAATTACATCACAGTCATTGGTCAAAGTCCTTTTGACCGCTCGATCAAAAAGTCAACATTTTACCCACGACCAAGGGCAAAACGGTCATTTTGCATCGTTCGTTCGATTTCGCTCAACTAATCACCGATCAACCTCACTAATCATGATTAGTTACTAATCTCCCCCCGAAATCCGGGACGGGTCGATCAAAAAGTCAACATTTTTGACCGCTCGATCAAAAAGTCAACATTTGCCCATGCGTTGGTACTGTTCATCTCCTTCAACCTTGGGACAACCCGGTTTGAACCGGTTCAAGCCGGTCCGGTTCGACCAAACCGGCGCATGCGGTTCAGCCTCTTAAACCATCAAATCCTGACCCGTTTTCAGTTCTAATTGATCCATTGAGTTCGTCTTTTCAATCCTAATCGACTAACATGATCAAAACATGAACTTTTAAGCTAAATTGTACCTTCCAATATCGAAGAAAAATCCTTCAAATTGCTCCTCTGTGTCTTTGCATCTCTGGCCTCCCCAAACCGTTCTTTTAACTTCTATGAGGTCCCTGAACTTCCAAATCAATTCCCAATTAATCAAACTGATCGACACTTACTAATTAATGACTTGCCATTTTTAAATTCGAAACTTACCTCGTTGAGTTTTCCGGCCACCGGCCATGAAAAGCCTCAAGTCCAAGCTTCCTGACCACTTCATAAACCTTCCTCAATCACTCAATTCGAATCTCAACTTCTAAATCAACGTTTTTGAGTTTTGGATTGCAACCAGGGACTCACGGGTTTTTCCCGATTCCTTCACTGCCACACGCCGTCGTGGGCCGTCGTGGTCACCACCACGTTCCTCTCAACCTCCTGTCTCACTTTGCTTCACTAACCACAGGCAACTGAGGCCATTTGAACAGTTTGAAAAACACTTAGACTCACGGCCACACCCTCATCCTCTGTTTCTCTTCTCTGTATTATCGTGCATCACAATTAAAAACAAGGAAGACAGTGCTGAGACTTCTACAGCCATCCAGCCCCTGCCACGCGTCAAACTCCCTGTGGACAATCATTCGATCACCAGCCAAGTGTCCACCTCTGAGTGGGCACAAATCCCTATACAGGAAATGTCCAGAATGCCCTTACTAATGCAAATTAACATTTTTCCCTTCGTATGTCAAAACCCGTAACTTTATTTCCAGAACTCCAAATCACCCCTGCTGCCTATCGTTGGAATCAGGGACTCGAGACCTATCTAACAGTCCTCGATATGCGTGAAAGTGATTTGTCTTCCAAAAAGTCAACCGTTTGCCCCTATTTCAACAAAATTACCTAAATACCCTTCAACTTTCGAACGTCATAACTTTTTCCTAGAATGTCGGAATCGGACGTGCCACTTGTCTATGAACTCGTGACGTCCCGAACTACGTCACGGTCATCGGTCAAGGTTCATTTGATAGCCCGGACAAAGAGTCAACATTTTTCACAATACTAGGGGCAAAATCGTCATTTCACACCGTCCGTCCGAACACCTCCAACTAATCACCGATTAACTTCACTAATCCATCATTAACTACTAATCTAATCCCATTTTTCGGGACGGGTCGTTACAATCTACCCCCTTTAAAGAATTTCGTCCCCGAAATTCCGACTTTCATATTTTCGTACATAACTGGGGGAATCCAACTGATCTCTCACCTGGGTCTCCTACCTAGTGGCCAGCACCTGCCAATCCAACGTATCTTGACAGTACCTAAACTGCCAACGTATCATGACAGTACCCAAACTATCACCAAATCTTACCCAGTGAATCGACTCAACCAACTTTTAGTTCATCAGGAGATCGTCCCAATTGCACTGGGGTCATCACAAATCAACCATGTTTCACCTTGAAACCCATCGATTACTCCAACCTCCAGACAGAACTACCTGTTTCCCAGGAACATCAAACTCAATTCCCTTTCAAATCTCCCGATCTTCTGGGTCTCCCGACCAATGTGAAATCCATTCACAACTCAACCACGTACATAGGGTAGACCCAACACTAGATCTAAGCCCAATATCCAACCTCTATCTTGCCATCTTATCCCCCTGATCCACCATTTCCTATCCTGAGTCAACAACACTCTAGTCCTAATCCACTCACTCCTAAGTGGATCCTTCTGCCTACATTCCAAATCACTGCTTCAACTCCTACCGATCTTCTCTACCACACGTCTAGATTGCTGGTTCTCTTCAATAACCTCATATCGATCAGTTATAGTCACTCATTTTTCCATTTCCTTCCGTCTTCCTTCAACAGAACACACAATGGTCCTCAACCATGTGATCCCAGTCCATTGTAACACCATCTCCTAACACCCGTTCCTGAAAACAAATGTCCACACTTAAAGGGGCGTTTACAAATCCTGGCATTTCTACCACGAATTTCCCAACTCAAGTTTAGAGTAGCCACCACACAACCTAACACTAGCATCTCAATCCTGATCAGAACGTCAACTCATGAGACCGAGCCAAAACCTTCAACTCGAGTCAGGGAATCTAACATCCCTTGTCGTAATCCACAACTCTGAGCAACCAAATGCTCAACCCACGCCACACTCGTACTGGACTCGTCTAGAGTCATTCACTACTTAGGCTGCACCTAGCAGTTTCCAAACTAAGCACTTGCCCTGGGGTTTCTTACTCAGGTATTCACATTCCAAACTAGTCACCATTCAGGGTTCCTTAAATCATCCCCGTCGTCCGGGTTATCCAAACCCGCAATTGCCACTGGTTCACTACAACCTTACCACTCGGGTCGTCACACCCAACTAAGACCATTCCTTATCGTGACTCTACTTACTAACATCAACTAGTATCCATCACTAGGGGGAAATCCCTCAGGTCTCAAAGTAGTTCCTAAACTCCGCCACTCGAGGCATCCGGCTACTCGTAGCCGTACAAGTCCAATTCCAACAAAACTTACCAAAAAAGTCACTAGTCCATACTGTCTTCATTCTGAACACTAACCGGCCCAAGCGGCCACCGTCAACTAGCCTCCTTGGCCCACGTATCTCACTAACTCAACGGGCTACTCTCGGGCCCCACAGGTCGACTAGCCTACTCGTAATCGTAGCTTACTGACTATCAACCACGATAAGCACACTGGCATACATTCGACCCTATGGTCCAACCAAATATCAAGCATCTCCAACATCAAACATGCTAACTATTCCGGCCCTACGCCGTCCTACGTCAAATCTCGCACCGCGTATCGAGCGACTAACACTCTGGCACTAACAATTGCCACCAACTAGGCACTAACGAATGTACTATTTCTATCATATCCAGGTTGCTGACAGGCTGTTCCGCGTCGAGACATCACATCCACAGTAGCATCACACCACTCAAGTCGATGAACCAACGACTCTGGGAACCAAACCTCGCGCAGAACACATGAAACCTCGCTCTGATACCAATTGTTAGGGCCCACCCCTAATCCCACGGGATTAAGGGCTAAACCCTGCTTCCGTCTAACTTACGCATGACACGAAGCCTAAACGGACGTCCAACCTCTATGTGACACGTAAGTCGCACAAGGGATTTTTCGATCCGACCATCCAAACGTATCCAACTTCCCAAAGTGCGCAGAGTCTACTGTGGATCGTATATGTGATGTCTCCGTCTCTCTCGACCGACAGCCCGCATCGCAACAACCTGGAGGGTATCGAAAACACGAAAAGACTGTGAGTGGACAAAAATAAAGTTAAGTTCAAAACTGTTCAATAAAACATAAGTACAGTTTTACCCTCCACGCAAAAACCAACGCATGCATATCCAAACATATTACGAAACCATTTATATCAAAACCATTAATGAAAACCATTATCGGAAACTCAAATCAAAATCGTTATTCAAATCCAGGCCTCAGCCTCAAATCACAGGCAATCTCAAATACGGGAACTCAGTCCCACAACTCGTCAAATCCAATTTATCCGGGCCACTGCCCAAAACCAGTGAAAAACATCAATTGTACAAGTTTACTGGATCTCAAGTGCGCCCGAGTCTTTAAACTCAAAACACAATGCCCAAATAACCAGGCCATCCCGGGATATCCGAGTCTTTAAACTCAAAACACAATCACAGGCCTCGGGGGGGTATCATATCTGAGTCTTTAAACTCAAAATATATACCGAGTTAGGCCTCGTCATTGGGCCGGGTCGGGCAAGCCCGGCCCAAAATTTTTGGGCTTGGGCTGGGCCGGACCGAGCCTATTTCATAATTTAAAAAATACCGGGCCGGGTCGGGCGGGCTTGATCATAAATATGAAAGCCCATGGCCTTTGTCGGGCCGGGTTTGGGCCGGGCTTTTATCGGGCTTTACGGGTCGGGCCTACTAAGCCCATTTGGGCCGGGCCTACTAAGCCCATTTGTACCTACCTAATTGTGAAAAAAAAAATTGAGTTGAGCTTAAATATTATTATCGAATATTGAAATAAATTAAGGAGGGGTACTATTGGATTTGGAGAATTGACTTAACTTTTCGACCATAAAGCCGAGATAGGATAAAGAGGTCGCTAAGAGAGTCAGAGACCTAGTGAGTTTTTTTGAATTTAGGGTTAGGGTTTGGTTTGGTTTGGGCATTGGGCTTTTAAATGACACTAGGTTGAGATTTGGTTGAAGTTTTGCATTTTGGCTATAATAGTAGTAACAAGATTGGACTAGGTATCAATTCTTAATTTATAATTATTTTATATTTTCGGGCTTATGGGTCGGGTTTACTTGGGCGGGTCGGGCTGGGTTTACCGGGTTTTATCGGGCTCGGGCCTAGCGGGCTTGAATACCCTAAGCCCAAGTCCAGCCCGTCAACATGCGGGCCGAGCCGGCCCATGGTCCATATCGGGCCGGGTCGGGCTTTTTGTCATCGGGCCTATCGGGTACCCATAAGCCCGTGGGCTTCTGGGCCAAATGATGAGGGCTATACTGAGTCTTTAAACTCAAAACACATCAGCCCAGGGCCCTCCCCCCTCCCCCCCTCCCCCTCCCTGACAGGACCCGCCCCGATCCTCTTTGGGACCACACGGGGACGTGCCCTGCTCCCGTCTGACACCCAAAATAATGTTCAAATTTTAACCTTAAAAACATCAAATGCATAAAAAAAAAACCAAATTAAAGTTTTATATCAAATCCGAAATAAACAGATGTCAGACAAGGGATGAAATCCAAACTACAAGTTGCGAGCACGACTCTAACATAAACCTACGGGTACACCACCCAACAGGGGTTCAGGTACGCAGAAGTGGATCTATGCCTCAGCCTCAGGTTCCTCCTCTACCTCATTAGCACGACCTGGAGAGGTTACCAAAACAATAAGGGTGAGTGGGCCGAAACTCAAGTTTATAAAATCGTTTAGTAAATAAAACATATAATTTACCCCTCCGTTTTCCGAAACATGCATGCAACATTATTTAAAATCATTAATCATATAATATGAACCATAAGGCATGTAATAAAACCATAAATATAAATTAGCCACTGCACTATACACTCCAATCCCGACATCCCTGACGTCCAATAAGGTCACAATCACAAGGCTACGCGTGCCACTCGGGTCTCAATTCCGAGTTCAATCCCCGAACCCTGTTCGGTTACAGCATCCCTGATGCTTAGCGTTATAGACGCTGGACGTACTAGACGTCCGTGACCTCTCCGGGGTACCTCATCCGGAGGAGACAATATAATATGGAAGGATCTATACAGTGCAGTATTAAATACATTTTATTGATATCCACATGCAAAACATATATGCATACATAGGTAAAATCTGAACAGATCGTTTCGTTTCATCAGACGGGTCTCAAGCCCAAATACCGTGAAACGTGCCATAACCGAAATTTCAATATCATCAAAACCATATCTTGATTCCAGCATGTGAACATATAAGTAAATCAGAAAACATTTAAGCATGCAAGGGTTTAATGAAATCGGGCCCACTCACAGTACGATCCCGCGGTGAACCTGCGCGTACGAACTTGTACCGGGATTATCGTACAATTCCTGTCAGTCCAAATCACATGTAAGGGTCACTACAAGTCTTAACCGTTTAACCACAAAGTCCGAAATAGAAACCGGCTAGGGGAAGCCGTCCAACACGTTTCCCGAAGCAACCGGCCCTAAACTGACCCATCAAAACTATCTCAGATCAACATGGTTAATTCACCAAAAATGTTCAGAATGGTGAGAGGAACAAAAGTCATGTTGATCGTGATCGGAGATAAGGTCCAACGCGCCCTCACGCGCCGCCCAAAGTGGCTGCGCGTGAAAGTCACGCGGCTGAGACTGTAGCTACAGTGTCACCTCCTTCACCCGTTTGTCTGTAATACGGGCCTGCCACCCGCGGCTTGACCCGGTTGAATACCCATCAATTCTTACTCGATTTCAATCCAATTTGATCCTAACATGTTCATTAACTATCCAATTTAGGTTCTGTGACAAAAATCAACCTTGACACATCCCCAAACGACCCATCGACCCGCGATGAACCAATCGGGTCAATCACCAGGACTTCCTGGTTTCAAACCCATTGTCCAATTAACTTCACAAGAAGCATAATAGGATCAAAACGAACCAAAATGAACAATCAATTGTGTCTGAAAGTACCTGAAGGTTGTCTTCCCAAGCTCTGCAACTTCCCTGAAAACAGCAGCCTCCGTCCTAGCTCAACCGTGGCTGATAGCCTTCAATTTCGATGTGGTTAAGTTCCAAACACTCCCAGAAGACTAAACCAGGCCTTGGTTTGGTCCAACACTCACCAGAAATCAAAAACCCGATTTCCCTCCAAAAATTCCCGAAATGGTTTCTCTCTGGTTCCACTCTTATTTTCAGTCATTTCAACACCAGAGTGAAGCTCATACACTATATAATCAGTTTTAAACAATTTCAAGCCGTCCCAGAGGCTCGTGGGTGTCCAATCTGTCCACTGAAATTTGTCCCCCGAAAGCTTCAAATTTTAATTAACAATTTGATCGTGCAGGCTGGACGGTTCAGGCCACGTTCAAAAGCAAAAGACAGCCCAGACTTTCCAGCACATATTAGCATAATCAATTGTGCACTGAACCACCGCACATGGTGGTGCCGTCCATGGTTCCCCCGCGGTTGCTACAGTAACCAGGGCAAAAGACCAAAATACCCCTGGTTCAATAATTACCAAAATGCCCCTCACTTCCTAGACCCGTAACTCAACCATACGAAGTCCGATTTCGGCGTGCCGCCTGTCTACGGACTCAGGATATCGAGACCCACCTAACGGTCCTTGGGTCATGTGAAAATTAGTTGTCAAACGAAAAGTCAACATTTTTGCCCGTGAAGTCCAACTTACGGTAATGTCCCTGAACTTCCGATAGTCATAACTTTTTCCCTGATCGTCCGAATTGGACGTGCCACCTGTCTATGGACTCGTGACGTCCCGAACTACGTCACGGTCACTGGTCAAAGTCTATTTGACCTACTAATCAAAAAGTCAACAATTTGACCATATCATTCACAAGGGTAAAAATGTCAATTCACATATTAAATTACAATATTAAAATCCTCGAATTTCCGGGGTGTTACACTCCCCCCCCCCCTCCCCCTCCGTCAATCAATCCGTGTCTTTAAACTCAAAACCAGATCTAGTGGGTTTTCTCCTTTTTCTGGGTCTTTAAACCCAAAACCATTTTTCATCCAATCAGTGAAAACCATAGAAAATCCTCATCCGAATTCACAACAATGATTCCGTAAGCTAGCATCCGGAACCATCATCCCGAATACAAATCCAGATTCCCTTTCCAAATATCAAAACCAAATCCGAAATCCAGTTTCAAAACCGAAAGCTCATTTATCGAAATCGCAAAACAGGGCCCCAAGCCCAAAATCACTTTTTCGAAATTTATCTCAAATCCTTGAAATCAAATCACATTTCAAATCTCGAAATCAAACCATTAAAACCATCGTCAAATCACAAGAGAAATCGAAACCTCGTAAAACGTGAAATTTCGTAAAATACCTCAAAAATCGTGCAAAATCATAAACCATCAAGATCATAAAGCAAATCATAGAATCACGTATAGAAAACATATAAAAACAAATATGCATGCATCATAAGTTAGAAAGAAAAGTCCACTCACAGACCATTCCGACGTCGCCTCGATACGCGCGCACTTACGCCGTTCCCGGACAATCTGCTATTCTCGGCTTTCCCGAACCTGTCCAAATCTCATAACAAGGTCACTAACTACTTCACAAAGGTCATACTAAAGCCCCATAATTTTCCTATATTTTTAACTATTTTTAACCTAGCCCTAAAATCTTCGGATAGCCCGAAACATATCGAGACGATGTCTGATTGACTCGAAACCAGCGCCAAAATGTTCGTTACATCAAATAATTTAAAAGTCATGTTGGAAACTTCCCCAAAAGGAGCTACACGCGCCCTCATGTGCCGCCCAAAGAGGCTGCGTGTGGGAGTCATGCGCCGGTACTGTTCATCTCCTTCAACCTTGGGACAACCCGGTTTGAACTGGTTCAAGCCGGTCCGGTTCGACCGAACAAGCGCAGGCGGTTCAGCCTCTTAAACCATCAAATCCTGACCCATTTTCAGTTCTAATTGATCCATTGAGTTCGTCTTTTCAATCCTAATCGACTAACATGATCAAAACATGAACTTTTAAGTACCTTCCAATATCGAAGAAAAATCCTTCCAATTGCTCCTCTGTGTCTTTGCATCTCTGACCTCCCCAAACTGTTCTTTTAACTTCTATGAGGTCCCCTGAACTTCCAGATCAATTCCGAATTAATCAAACTGATCGACACTTACTAATTAATGACTTGCCATTTTTAAATTCGAAACTTACCTCGTTGAGTTTTCTGGCCACCGGCCATGAAAAGCCTCAAGTCCAAGCTTCCTAACGTCCTGACCACTTCTGAAACCTTCCTCAATCACTCAATTCGAATCTCAACTTCTAAATCAACGTTCCTAAGTTTTGGATTGCAACTAGGGACTCACGGGTTTTTCCCGATTCCTTCACTGCCACACGCCGTCGTGGGCCGTCGTGGTCACCACCACGTTCCTCTCAACCTCCTGTCTCACTTTGCTTCACTAACCACGGGAAACTAAGGCCATTTGAACAGTTTGAAAAGCACTTAGACTCACGGCCACACCCTCATCCTCTGTTTCTCTTCTCTGTTTTATCGTGCATCACAATTAAAAACAAGGAAGACGGTGCTGAGACTTCTACAGCCATCCAGCCCCTGCCACGCGTCAAAGTCCCTGTGGACAATCATTCCATCATCATCCAAGTGTCCACCTCTGAGTGGGCACAAATCCCCATACAGGAAATGTCCAGAATGCCCTTACTAACGCAAATTACCATTTTACCCTTCGTATGTCAAAACCCGTAACTTTATTTCCCGAACTCCAAATCACCCCTGCCGCCTTTCATTGGAATTAGGGACTCGAGGCCTACCTAACGGTCCTCGATATGCGTGAAAGTGATTTTTCTTCCAAAAAGTCAACTGTTTGCCCCTATTTCAACAAAATTACCAAAATACCCTTTAACTTTCGAACGTCATAACTTTTTCCACGAATGTCGGAATCGGACGTGCCACCTGTCTATGAACTCGTGACGTCGGAACTACATCACGGTCATCGATCAAGGTCCATTTGACTGCCCGAACAAAAAGTTAACATTTTGCCCAATTCTAGGGGTAAAATCGTTAATTCACACCGTCCGTCCGAACACCTCCAACTAATCACCGATTAACTTCACTAATCTGTCATTAACTACTAATCTAATCTTGTTTTCCATGACGGGTCGTTAAACTTGGAGTTCTTCATGTGACGAAGGCTTAGAGTGCTTCGCATGGCGAAGGCTCGGGTGCTCTGCGTGGAAGAGGCTTAGAGTGCTTCGCGTGGCGAAAACTCAGGTGCTTTGCGTGGCAAAGGCTTGGAGTGCTTCGAGTGGCGAAGACTCGGGTGGTTTGCGTGGAAATGGCTTGGTATGCTTTCTAAACAAAGATGTAGGCGATAAGACAATTTCATTAGACGTTGGAACGACACATCTTGAATCTTATTGGAAGATACTACGTGAGTAAAGTAGGCATTGAACCGAATTTTAATCTCAAACTTTGTGCCTTTGATGATGACTTGGTCACTGATTCAGTTTCTTGGTTGTTCCCTATAACTCGGACTCGGCAATGATGGTGTCCATGTGGATCATCTTTTGTGCGGGTTCCTGGGGATCTTTATTTCCGAGACGATCCGTTGCCTTTTTTCTGACGTACTTGGTGCAGTGTCCTTCCTTCAAGAGATCCCCGGAGGTATCTTTCGAAAGTCTGGTAAGAGCTTATGTCATGCCCATAGCAATTGTCATAAGCACACAATTTTGTCTTATCGGCCTTCTCCTGGTCACCTTTGACGGGAGCTGGTCTTTCGAACCACGATTTTTCCTTTATCTGATTATATATTTGAGGAAAGGTACCGAAAAATGTGTGTTTGGCTTCGCACCCACGAACGTGTTGGATGACGGGTTCCCTTTGCGCTTTTTAGCTTTCTCGACTGAGTTCCCGTGGTGGACATCATCCTTTGGCTGCGCAAACGCCTTTGTGGGATGTCCATCTTCCTTGACGTGGTTGGTGGCATGTGTGTCGTTTTTCTCGTCCTCCCAGCATGCATGTCGCTCCGCAGGGACAGTATCTTCATGACGATGTCTCCGTAGAGCTAGCTCTCCCGCGATAGGCCTTGCTTAAATGTCATGGATGCGACGAGATCGCTGCAACCAACGATGCGGGACTTCTCTTCGCAAAACCTCCGGATGTATTTCCGCAAGGTTTCCTTAGACCTCCTTCGGATGGTGAAGAGGTGGTCATCCTTGACTTCGACGGTACGAAGCTGCGAGTACTACTTCACGAAGGCCAGGGCCAACACTTTGAATGAGGCGATTGATCTCTAGGGAAGATGGTTGAACCATGTCGTCGTTTGACCTTGCAGTGAGGCTTGGAAAACTTTGCACATAAGTGCGTCGTTGTGTCTGTGAGGTACCATGACCCCCCGATAGTAATTGATGTGCTTTATTGGATCAGAGGTTCCTTTGTACTAATTGAAGTTTGGTGTTGAAAACCACTGCGGGAATGACTCTTCCTCAATTTCCCTCACGAACGGCGAAAATGATGACGTTTGTATTTGGCGCCAAAAGTCATCCTCCAAGTCTCCGTCGCGTTGAACTCTTTGGAGGCATCGATCTAGCATCCTTCAGACGTCTTCGGCTTGCAATGGTCCTCCGTGACGGGGGTTCCCACGCCGGGTCAAATGGCGTCGACTCCCTCGAGTTGCAGCGAGCTTGGCTCTCGAGAGTGCTGGCAAGTAAATCTCATATTCCTCACTGTGATCATCCAAGTGGGTGCGTGATGCACAGGAGACTACTTGTTGCCGTCGGCTATCGCGTGGGTACTCAATGCGTGAAAGTGCTCTGGGGCGTCCTGCGAGTCGTTCTCGGGTCGATATCCTCGGTTGATCTTGTCCTCTTGCTCTGTGGATGCAGCTTTCTTCCCTGAGTCGTTCAGCGACGTGTCTCGGGACATTGTCTGGTAGCGGACATGCTCTTTGCCTGCGCGTTCCAGGACGTCCCCTGATGTCCTGCGAGGTTCATTACCTCTTTCGGAGGTTCTGGATGTCCCGATGTCCCCCAACAGCTGTTGCAAAAGCTCTGATTGGGCCCGAACTTGGTTGCTCAGTTGCTCGACCTGTTGTGTCAGTCCAAGTCGCGGAGGTGATCCCCTAGGTTCTTTCTCGTGATGAGTAGCATGTCGGGGCGAATGTCGCGCGCCTTCAGACAGATGCGACGAACCATGTCTCCCTGGTACCTGGGTGTTGGCCTGCGAGTTACGTAGGACGTCCAAGTGCCTCCTTAGGTCCCAGCAGGAAGGGGGCTGATTCGGGACTCTTAGAGATGATTCGCCCGCCAGCAGCCCGTCTGTTTGTTGGAAAAATGTCGCGCCTGCCCCCGTTGCAGATGGGGGGTTCACAGTAGCAGCGGCCATGAGGAACGTTCCAAAACTGAACGTAGGTGTCCTATCCGGCATTCCGAACGGTAGGTGAATTGATGCGTGGCGCGGGCCGTGCATGAGACATGAAAATGGTTCATCTGGAATCTCAGGCAGTGGTTCGCTCACGGCAGCGATCGCAGCGGCGAATGTGGCAGCCTCGGAGGCTCGCTCGGATCGGCGTGTTCTAGCCATGTGAAGAACGGTAAGTGTCGAAAGTGTGACGATGAAGTTTTTTCAAGGAAAAACTAAAGAGCACGCTTTGAGTATTTCTCAAATCGGCTCTCAATGAAAGCACCAGTTGTTGATGCAGAAATCGTCCGGTACTGTGAAATTCCTTCTCGATCCCTACACACAATAACGAAATTCAAACGGGGTTAAGGTTGAATCCCAGGGGGGTGGTTCAACCGAAAACGCTCCGATGCTTAAGTCAGTTTTCTGAGAGAGAATAATCTGACAGAGTGTTTGCAGAAGTTTTTGATTACCTTTAGAAGTGAAATGAGGTCTTCTATCTATAGTGCAATCGTAAGGGTCACCGAAGCGTCTGATTGGTTGAAGGAGAAAATATTAAATACGTGATTGTACCGAGTGTAATCACTTATTTATTAATGAATAAATAATTCACTGAGAAGTTATTTATTATCAGTATTGATTTGATTAATTAATATATTTAGCTGGTAAATATATTGAATTAATGTGAAGATCATAACATGCCGATGTCAATTTTACCAAAGGTAATATTGGCATTATGAGAATTGTCGGCCACATATCAGCTCCAAAATATTCCGATAATTTATGGTTCCACACCACTAAACCCAAATCCCTAAAAAGACAAAACCCTTGCAGAGAACCTCCTAACGAGAACAATATCCTATGGGGCTAGAATCTAATATATTTGCACTCAAATACTTTTAATTGCATTAAAATTTTAATCCTTAATTTATTTATAAGTATATTAACTTGTTAATGAAAAAATAAAAAGTAACAAAAAGAAGAGTACATAACTGAGAATTTTATTTGTATAATTTTCATATAAATATTACATCGAAAATATCATAAAAGCAAGAAAAGGCTTGAGATTAGTATCCCTCTAATCCCTATGTGATTTTCACTATTTATCACTCTCTATTTCTTCTTCTCCCAGCTATGGTGCTACCACTCTTCTTTGTATCTCTCGATTCCTCCATTTATGTTCTCAATTAATTAGGAATTGATCTTTAGCTATATTCTATTTATTCATTCAAACATTATGTGGGGTCTTGATCTTTAGCTATATAAAAACCAAGAAATTAAATTAACTAATTAATTAACTAGGGATATGTATTGATGCATGGGCAGCCTGCAGATTTTGCAACTTGGATTTCATAATTTGATTTCGAGTTACCTGCTTCTTTTCGGCCCTCGCTTCGAATTGAGTTAATAAAAAATGAAAGGAGGTTCATGGCCAAGGGTAAAGATGTACGAGTAAGGTTATTTTGGAATGTAATAGTTGTGTTCATAATCATGTTAATAAGCATTGCTGCGGGTGGAAGTGGCGGTCTTCTTTGTGTCAGTGTCTTACAAGCGGAAGTCCGTGCCCTTCGGGCAGCTATGACTGCATGTGCGGATTATGATTGCAAAAAAGTAATCCTTGAAATTGACTCTAAATGCTTGGTACAATGTGTCACGACGGGGTTGAGGGTTGATGCTAATATCGAGGAAGTTTTCTTTGATATTCTCGCCATGTAGCCCCTATTTGAGTCAATTAAATTTAGACACCAGTTCATGAAGTTGTGACTTTATGTAAATGTTTTATGCGTTGTTCTAGATGGAAAGGTCTAGAGCCCTTTTGATTATTTGATATCTTAACTAAAAATGTAAACGTTTCGATTTGTCTTTATTAATAGCATTCTTACTATTTGGCAAAAAAAAAAAAGGGCAGTTCCAAATATATTACTCAAAAGAATCAACATAATACACCAGGTCCATTGGAATTAAGAAAATTTTGTACCTGCTGTTACAAGCATATGATTCATGGGGAGATAAAGAAATAGATCGAACTGATTGCTCCTATGTAAGTCTTCTACAAGGAAGATGAAAAATTACATATATATATTCTGGGTTTTTAGGAGCAATTAGGACAGCCCCACTTGATGATGTCGATATATATGTAATTTGTTGTGAGGCTAGATGCAGCGTCTCTCACAGCTTATTAATCATCCATCCATATATGATATATCTGCAGCAGTTTCATTAATGTATATTTTTTGATAATGTATATTTCATGTACGAATGGATAAGAAGGCTCACTTGTGTAGCTGATGGATATCATCGGTCATCATCAATATTTTCATTCTTAATTAATATAAGAAACAGCTGCAGCTGCTAACTAATTTCCATTAGTGCGATGCTTATGGGGTAGCCACCTTATTATATTTGTAAGAACAGCCTTGTACGTATTTGGATGATGTCTTCCTTTTAGTATTTGGTCGGAATTCAAGGGCCCTAAATAATGCCCATATATTCATACATTCATACGAAAGCTCTAGCTAAGCTACCCCGGCCTATATTTATCTTCCATTGCAAGCAGTGCGTCTACAAGAGTTTATATTTTTCAAGTGATCAACTGACTACATATTAATATTTATATGACAATTGATGTGTATTTATCATCCTACTATTTGTTCATTACCGTATCTACGTATTATCTCAATATCTTTAGTTTCGTTCTCATTAGTGGTACGTAGATCACAACCAGCGTTGGATGAGTTTTACAACTAGCCACAAGAGGAGCTCAATCTTCTTTAGCTAGATCGACCAAAAACTTTATTTAGAAAATGTTTTTTTCTTTTTAGTCAAAATGCCCCTGGAGCCGTGCAATAAGCCTAGCTAGTTTAATCTTAGAAACAGTAAATTGCCTCACTTTACTGCTGGAACTTACATGCAGGACACTGATTTCTCTCCCACTTTGCCCAAATCTGTCAATTCTAGCTGTACTATGTCAAATTGGAGGCAAATTGAGATAATTCATCATGGTTTTTGGGGTTCAAGTAGAGATCCACTCACTCTTTAAAAAAGTTCTCCCAACTTCTAGCTTTACCCATCATGTTTGAAGTTACCCCTTACTTCTATCTCCAAAAACAAAACAAAAAGTCCTGTAGTCCCAATAGTCCCACCGGCTCTTGATCAACTCGGCTATATCCACGTCCATCTAATTTCCTTTCGGTAGTCACCCTCCGACGTTAGAATCAACTTTTCCGCTTTCAAAATATCAAACAAATTCAATATCCTCGAAGTCAAAATGTTCAAGGTCCCATAGTCAGAACTGAAGAGGAGAAAGGTGACTACCTAAAGGAAAGTGGACAGAGTGGATAACTAGGTGATCGAGAGCTAGTCGAGAATTAGAACTATTGGGATGTTTTTTTTTTCGTCCTTGGAGATAGAAGTGGAGGGTGACTTCAAACATGATGGGTAAAATAGGATTTTTGAGAAGTTTTTAGCGTGGTGGATCTCACTTAACCCAAAAAGTGATGAATTATCTCACTTTACTCGAAATTCAACATAACAAAGTTTTGAAAAATTGACGAATTTGGAACAAAGTAAGATCAATGTATGAAATGTAAATTCCTAAAACAAAATGAGATGATTCGCAATTCATGGAGTTAACAAAATGAGATGATTCGCAATTCATGGAGTTAATGCGTGTTATTGTTTTACTCCTGTCTTCTCTTGGTTTGGCATGTTATATTATTGTGCTCTTCTCACGATATACGATATCATCACTTTGGAACTAATCCAGAATCCCAAATGTAATTGATAGATGATAAGATGTGTTTAATGTTTGATATGACATGACTTTGAAATTGAATGATATAACATGAGAAGGAAAAAAGAAAAATCTATACGATTACATTCAACAAGAAGAAGCTGCAGATGGGCATAAAGCAAAGCCTTCTCCAATTGTTAACAAGATGCACAAATTCCACTCCAAACAGACTACAAAGAATCAATCGAACGACGAGCACAGCGGCGTACCCTCCTACAAATTCCCAAGGAGAACAAGAGTCAGCTTAAGTAGACATAAACAGAGAGAAACTAGTACAAAAAAGGGAGGCCTGAATAATGTGTATACGAACTTGTTGTACGCTTGTACGTCTTGCTGATACATGTGAGCAGCCTCAATGTTTGCCGGACTTGAAGGATTCGGATCGGTGAGAAGAGACTGCAACAACTTGGTTATCAGTAAACAATGTAACAATGTATTATGAATGTGGGAGAGAATCATGTAAATGAGCTGTGGGATTCCAAAATTACTTGAACAGATGTTAAAATCGTAGATACATTGTGGCAAGGTGACCAGGCATCCTGAATTATATCCATGCAGAGTGTACCGTCATGGTAAACTGCAAAAGCAACATAAATAATGAGTGAAGTTTCTTTTCAAGAGAAAAAGATGACAGAAATGTCCAAGCAGAGTATAATTGTACAAGTAAAAACGAAAATTATATATGTTTACCCCTAAAAACTCCACCTATTTTTAAGATCTTAAATTTGGTAATACATTGAAGAAGCAGAGTTGATAGGATAATTATAAAAGCTGCCGATAATTCAACTTCTAATCCAATTAAAGGAAGAAAATATGAATCAGTCTACCATTTTTATATGTGCTTTTAATATCGTCTCCTATCCTACGCTCCAACTCTTTTCTTCTCACTGCCAAATGTCGTAGCACACATGCATTTCATGAACCTCCTAGCTTTATATGAAGAAGTTAACACTACGACGAACTGTTAACATTACAGTGACAGAAATCCATTTTATCCCTTATCACACTCCTCTCCCATCTGCCCAAGCTCATTGAAATCTACAGAAAACAATTTATCTGTCACCACTACTACTGTACTGGTTGCTGCAACCCTACAAGAAAATATTTATGAGATAGGGCAGGAACATGTGGGCATGATACGAACAAGAAAAGGCCTATTTGTCAAGCTTCAATATCATTTATGCCAAGTTCTTGAAAGTTCAAAAAGTAGCATGGGAGAACCTATATAGCCAATGTAAATTCAAATTGGCTGCATATTCATCTATTAATGGACCAACTATAATACTATATGGGGACATTAGCAATGAAAAAAAACAGTGGTCTTTAGGCTACTAAACATAGACGGCGCGTCAGATTACTATAAGTTTACAAAATTTGCAACACTGCGAACAAGAACCTATACGAAGCATCTTTGATGGCATATTCAACTTCTAAGCAGGGACTTAAATGTCATGCAGCATAGCTTATCTCCCAAAAATTGAAGGACTATAATTTCAACTTCACCTCATTCCGGCATAATTAATTTAGGATCCTCTATATTGCCAGCTTGATAAACATTGTTGGTTCATGATTCTATTGATGAGAATTTATACACATTCCATCATAGGCAAAGCTTAACTGTACGAGACTTGACCACTGTCTACACAGAAGATGAACTAAATTCAAAATCAGAGATGATTAAAATGTTTAAGTACTTGATCCCTAACCACCAGATACACGCCAAGTTAGACGGTGTTCAGAATCTTCATTGTTGAACATATCAGAACTTCGTTACAAGGTCGAGGATTGAAACCTCCGATCCCTATTCCCCCACTTGTTAGTTAATTACTTAAACCTTTCAGGTTCATTAGTTTCCAAAATTTGAATTGCAAAGCTAAGAGTACTAATTTTATAACGGATTAGTGCCAAATCTTACATGAACACATATTCATATATACAAGGCAAGTTCCATTAAAAGAATATGAGCACAATTGATCAAACTAACCATTTGGATGGAACATTTCGGAGGTGAATCGAACCCGAGGCGGCTTTTCGGGATACCGTTCACTAAATGTCAACCGCAAACTAAAAACACCACCTGAAATTTCCCATTTTTACATAAAAAATAAAAACTTTCAAAAACCAAGAAAGGAAAGAAGCAAAACTGTGACAGATCTATCGAGTACCTTCCCATGGGGTCTCCTCCGGACCAAATATGGTGGCGCTCCACACCATCAGGTTATCATCAGAGAAAGGGCTGGCGCTGCAACCCTGCAAACCCAAGTGAAATTCAGATTGGATTTGATCAGAATTCGAGCCTAATTTGAACTGAATAAGTGAAAGAGTGAAAGAAATAACCTCAGGAGGCTCGTTGGTTATGGTTCTGAGATCGGACATAAGCCGGAGCTGCGCGGAGGACGCCATTTGAGATGAAATTGGATTAATCACAGAACTTTGAGTCCTTCCTCGTGGACCAAAAGCTCGCACAGTTACTTAAATAGTCAAGAAAAGAAAAAAGGCACAGATTTGTATGGATTTTCCTTTCGGAAAAAAGATCAAATTTTTAAGAAAAGAATTAAAGAAATGGTGGTGGATGAGAACAAAAGGAATGGGAATATGAAAACCGTTTAGTGAATTCTGACAAAGAAGAAGGGAATCGAAACTGGAACTGGCTCTGTCTGCGTGTCTGTCTCTGTCTCTGTCTTTGATGTTTGATATTTCTGTATCCCTCAAGTCTTACCTGTAAATGTGAATTCTAATTCTATATGTATAATTTTGTTTGCTGGTTTCGGTGATCATTAGCTAGCCAGTTGGGCTCTTTGTTTCAATTGTTTATGGTGGGTGTGATTCTTTCAGCCTCTGTTTTCGTTATGAGAGTGGAGCCCCTGGTTTGGGAGAGTTGGGGGATCGGCTGGTGGAAGAGTTGTTAACTATCAACCAAAATGGCCACATTTCAGAACCTCATCTTATTAATGGCCATTGGGCTTACATACCATTTGAATTTGGGCCTTGGATCTCTTCATTTGGGCTACTACCGTGAAGTTTTTGATTCATGCCATAATCATTTTGATTTTATTTTTGTTTTCAGTTTTCACTTCTTTGTGCATGAGAGATATAAAAGGTATTTTAGAAATATAAGGGATGAGAAATAGTAGTGGTTTCTTTGGCTTCTCGTCTACTTATTGTTATAGATTTGTACTCAATCTCTTTCACGGTTTCACCACATCTTTCCTTCATCATTGATCCTTCATTATTTTCTTGTATTTCAAGCATAAAAAAGTGAAAATTAAAACGGAACAATTATCAAATACTCTTTTAATTGTTCGTATATGAAAGCAATTAAATATAAGAAAACAATTGGATAGTGAGAGTCGGGTCAATTCTCTGAAAAAGATGGTGAGAGTCGGGTCAATTCTCTAAAAAAGACGGCCGGATCTAGCTAAATTCCACTGACCTCCTTGTACCTACAAATATAACTTGGTGAAGGGTCGTCTACTCCACCTTCTCAAATAAATAAGAACGTTTTTTTTTTTTTGTTTTAAAAAATGTGAGCAATTAGTCTCTAGTATATGACATTATTCGTTAATTATGTTCTGTTGTGTATTTAGATAGTAGTTTTTTTCGCAATTATTACAATTCATTTAGTGCATTAGTAGTATTTTGGCATGTTGTATGGTATGATGGCTTTTATGTGCCTCATGAATTGAAACTGACAAGCGTTTTCTAGGCTATTTTCAATCGGCAATACTTGAAATGTGAAATATTGAAATGTTATAGAAATCATGTTATAAATTGTATTTTTAATAAGTGTAAATTTTTTTTTTATATTGGCGGCCTTACTTTAGAGATATATATTTTTTTGTGTAAAGTTTTTTTTTATATTAATATTGTGAAACAATAAATTACGGGAATATTCTGGAGTTGTCACGTGGCCAACAATTCTCATAATGTCAATATTATCTTTGGTAAAATTGACATCGACATATTACGATCTCCGCATTAATTCAATATATTTACCAGCTAAATATATTAATTAATCAGATCAATGTCGATAATAAATGACTTCTCAGCGAATTATTTATTCATTAATAAATAAGTGATTACACTCGGTACAATCACTTATTTAATACTTTCTCCTTCAACCAATCAGACGCTCTAGTTACTCTTAAGGCTTCATTATAAATAGAATACATCATCTCACTTCTAAAGGTAATCAAAAACTTCTGCAAACACTCTGTCAGATTATTCTCTCTCATAAAACTAACTTAAGTATCCGGTCGTTTACGGTTAAACCACCCCCCCCCCCCCCCCCCCCCGGGATTTAACCTTAACCCCGTTTGATTTTCGTTCTTGTGTGTAGGGTATCGAAAGAAAAAATTTTACGAGACCGAACGATTTCTGCATCAACAACTTGTGCTTTCATTGAGAGCCGATTTGAGAAATACTCAAAGCGTGCTCCTTATTTTTTCCTCGAAAAACTTCATTCTACTTTCGACATTTACCATTCCTCGCATGGCCAGAACACGCCGATCCGCGCAAGCCTCCGAGGCTACCACATCCGCCGATGCGATCGCTGCCGTGAGCGAACCGTTTCCTAAGATTTCAGAGGAACCATATTTCCGTCTCCTGCATAGCCTGCGCCACGCATCAAATCACATACCGTTTAGAATGCCGGATTGGACACCTATGTTCAGTTTCGGAACGTTCCCCATGGTCGCTGCTACTGTGAACCCCCCCCCCCACCTGCGATGGGGGCAGGCGTGACATTTTTTCAACAAACACACGGGCTGCTAGCGGGAGAATCATCTTTAAGAGTCCCGAATCAGCCCCCTGCCAACTTGGACCTAAGGAGGCACTTGGACGCCCTGCGAACCCGCAGGCCAATACCCAGGTACCAGGGAGGCACGGTTTATCGCATCTGTCTAAAGGTTCGCGACGTGCGCCCCGACATGCTACTCGTCACGAGCAAGCACTTAGGGGGTCACCTCCTCGACTTGGACTGACAAACCAGGTCGAGCAACTGAGCAAACAAGTTCGGGCCCAATCGGAGCTTTTGCAACAGCTGTTGGGGGACATCAGGACATCCAAAACCTCCGAGAGATACAATGAACCTCGCAAGGCACCAAGGGATGTCTGGAAACGCGCCGAAAAAAGCATGTTCGCTACCAAACAATGTCCCAAGACGCATCGGTAAACGACTCGGTGGAGGAAAGCTACACCTCCAGAGTAGGAGGCCAAGGCTAACCGAGGCCTTCGACTCAGGAGCGACTCGGAGGACGCCAAGGAGCACTTTCATGCATTGAGTACCCACGTGACAGCCAACGACAGCAAGCAGTCTCCCATGCATCACGCACCCACTCTAATGGACGAATCCGCTATGACTCTAAAAGCACGGAAGATCACAGTGAGGAAGACGAGACTTACTCGCCAGCACACTCGAGAGCCAAGCCCGCTGCAACTCGAGGGAGTCTGACACGACCCATTCCAATCCCCCTGGGATTACCATGGAATGTGCCATGCTCCCGTCTGACAAGAGGTGTCAGACAAGGGATAACCTATTGCCACTGCCCAAACCAGGCATCCAGAGTGCGTAAGGATCGATAGAGGAGGTGTATGATGTCCCAGTCTCTGCTGCAGTCGCATCCAGAATCAACCTGAAGGGCATTAAAAACAAAAGCTGTGAGTGAATGAAAATAAACAAGTCTATTTAAATCATTTATAAGACATTTATGCCCCTCAGTAAAATCATATGCATGCACCATCATTTAAAATCATATATCATATAATATGAACCATAAACATAATTTTAGCCACTGCACCATACACTCCAATCCGACATCCCTGATGTCTGACGTCCCTGACATCAATAAGGTCACAATCACAAGGCTACGCGTGCCACTTGGGTCTCAATTCCGAGTTCAATCCCCGAACCCCGTTCGGGTACAGCATCCCCGATGCTTAGCGTCATAGACGCTGGACGTTCTAGACGTCCGTGACCTCTCCGGGGCACGTCATCCGGAGGAGACAGTATCATATGGAAGGATCTATACAGTGCAGTACCAAATACATTTTATTGATATCCACATGCAAAACATATATGTATATATAGGTAAAATCCGAACCAATCGTTACGTTTCATCAAACGGGTCTCATGCCCAAATACCGTGAAACGTGCCATAACCGAAATATCATCAAAACCATTTATTGATTCCAGCATGTGAACATATATAAAATGTAAACAAGAAAACATTTATTCAATTCCATTTTAGGGTCCCCGACCCGCAATCACATGTAGAAATCAACTGGGCCCCTAGCCCGATTTCACAAGTTAACTGGGCCCCCTGGCCCGATTCATTTTATCAAATCCGTAACTGTTTCATGAAATCATATCCAACCACATTTATGGAAATCGGTGCAAATCCAGAAAACCTCGATTTTCGTGCAAACACGTAAATCACCTCGAAATGCGTGAAACCATTTAAATTCACCGATATCCAAAATAAATCATTTAATCACAATTATAACAATCATGAAACAGTTATGCATGCATCGAATTTATAAAACCAATGTCCACTCACAGACCGTTTAACCGAGCGCCTCGATACGCGTGCCATAGGCCTTCCCGGGCCACACCACTATCACCGGGACTCCCAATCCTGTTCAAATCACATTAGAGGGTCACTAACCTTATCATTAACATTCTATTCAAGTCCCGTAATTTTTCCGAATTTTTAAGTATTTTTAAACTGGATTTAAAACCTTCGGACATCCCGAACAATGTCGAGACGGTGTCCGATCGACACGAAACCAATCCCAAAATGTTCGTTACATTGTATAGGACAAAAGTCATCTTGATCATACCTCGGGATTCGCACTCACGCGCCCCCACGCGCCACCGCAAGCGGCTGCGCGTGGAAGCCACGCGCCAGCTACAGTACCCGCACAGTCATCATTCTCACCCGTTTGTCTGTAAAATGGGTTGAAAAACCCGCGAACAGACCCGGTTCAATTACACCCAATTCAACATCAAATCAATCCGTTCTTTCAACTGATCCCTTGTAATCAATCACCATTTAAGTTCTGTAAATCGAATTCCACGAATTAGGGTCCAAATCCTCACGACTCTCGATCGATCCTTGACGGGTTTCCAATTCGGGTTCACCGATTCCGTCCCTGATTTCCAAATTAATTCATAGAGTAAGCATCGTGAGAGTGTAAGGGATGTTTCTGCAAAATCAATTTGATGAATTCACACCTCTAACCTGTTGAACTCAAGCTCGAAATGAAATTGCCATGGAAGCTCCGTTCTTCCTCAATCTGACACGGTTTCCCGTCGTTCTTGCTGCAAAGCTGCTCGTTTTGATCCCAGAAGTCGAACTGAATCAACAAATTCGATCCTCACGGCTCAAATTATCCATTTCGAATTTCCCTCCCAAAAACCAAATTTTCGATTTCTCAGTCTCCCTCACTCAGTCAATCCCCCGTGTAATCTCAGTTCGAATCAAATTCAATTCTCTCCAATTTTCGTTCACAAATTCAGTAGATAGGGAGGAGATTAAGGGTAGAAGAAAATACCAGTTTGGGTGTACACGGTTGAGGACTGATCGGAAATAGAAGGGAGAGATGAGATGGACGGCTGTGATGCAATCTGGGGAGTGAGATGGATGGTTCAGATCAAAAGCAGGGATTTTAATTCTAAATAATTACATAGTGGGACTTTAGTATATAGTTTATGATTAGTGGATCAAGATCCAATCTAGCCGTCGGATGAGTGACACTTGTCACTCATCCAAGTGTCCTCCAACAACCATTTCAGAATAAAATAATCAACACAGTTACCGAGACGTAACTTCCCCGATTTCACGATTCAGACCATAACTTCCTCGTACGAAGTCCGATTTCGGCGTGCCGCCTGTCAATGGATTCATATCGACGATACCTACGTAACGGTCCTTGGCCCTCGGCCATCGGACATCCCGGCCAAAAAGTCAACATTTCCCCCTCTTTTGTCCAAATTACGAAAATGCCCTTGCACTTCCGTACATCATAACTTTCACCACGAACGTTGGAATCGAACGTGCCACCTGTCTATGAACTCGTGACGTCCCAAACTACGTCACGGTCATCGGTCAAAGTCCATTTGACCGCCCGAATTAAAAGTCAATGTTTTGCCCACGCCCAGGGGCAAAACGATCATTTTGCACAATTCGTCCGAAATCGCTCAACTAATCCCAGATTAGTAAATCACAATTAAATATTATTAAATCCTGATATTCGGGACGGGTCGTTACAGAGTCGACACCATTTGACCCAACGCGGAAACCCCCGTCACGAAGGTCTATTGCACGCTAAAGACGTCTGGAGGATGCTAGATCGACGCTTCCAAGGAGTTCAGCGCGACGGAGACTTAAAAGATGACTTTTGGCGCCAGATTCAGACGTCATCATCTTCGTCGTTCGTGAGGGACATTGAGGAGGAACCTTTCCCGCAGCGATTTTCAACACCAAACTTCAATCAGTACAAAGGAACCTTTGATCCAGTATAGCACATCAATTACTATCAGGGGGTCATGATACTTCACAGGCACAACGACGCGCTCATGTGTAAAATTTTCCAAGCCTCGCTGAAAGGTCAGCCGACGACATGGTTCAACCATCTCCCCCGGAGATCAATCGCTTCTTTCGAAGAATTGGCCCTTGCTTTCGTGAAGGATTACTCGTAGCTTCGCACCGTCGAAGTCAAGGATGACCACCTCTTCACCATCCGAAAGAGGTCTAAGGAAATCTTACGACAATACATCTGGAGGTATTGCGAAGAGAAGTCCCGTATCGTAGGATGCAGCGATCTCGTCGCAGCCATGTCATTTAAGTAAGGCCTATCACGGGAGAACCAGCTCTACGGAGACATCGTCATGAGTAACGCCTGAAGTCTCACCAAGATGTTGTCCCTGGCAGAGTGACATGCATGCTGGGAGGACGAGAAAAACACCACATATGCCGCCAACCACGTCGAGGAAGATGGACATCCCACAAAGGCGTTTGCGCAGCCAAAAGATGACGCCTACTGCGGGAGCTCATTCGAGAAAGCCAACAAGCACAAAGAGAACCTGTCATCCAACACGTTTCCTGGTTTAAAGCCAAACACATAGTTTTCGGTACCTTTCCTCCAAATATACAATTAGATAAAGGAAAAGTTGTGGTTCGAAAGACCAGCTCCTGTTAAAGGCGGCCAGGAGAGGGCGAACAAGACAAAATGGTGTGCCTATCACAATTGCTATGGGAACGATATAAGCTCCTGCCAGACTTTCAAAAGATACCTCCGGGATCTCTTGAAGGAAGGACACTGCACAGAGTACGTCAGAAAAAAGGAAAAGGAACGCCTCGCTAACAAAGGCCCCCAGGAACCCGCACAAAAGATAATCTTCGTGGACACCATCATTGCTGAGTCCGAGTTGCAAGGAATAACTAGGAAATTGAATCAGTAACCAAGTCATCATCAAAGGCGCAAAGTTTGAGATTAAAATTCGGCTCAATGCCTACTTTGCTCACATAGTATCTTCCAATAAAATTCAAGATTTTTCATTCTAACGTATAATGAAATTATCCTTTCGCCTACACTTTTGTTTAGAAAGCATACCAAACCTTTGCCATGCAAAGCACTCGAGTCTTCGCCACGCGAAGCACACAAATCATTCGCCTCGCGAAACACTCCAAGCCTTCGCCATGCGAAGCATTCTAAACCTTCGCCACGTGAAGCACTCTAAGCCTTTGCCATGCAAAGCACCCAAATCCTTCTCCTCGCGAAGCAATCCAAGCCTTCGGCCCACAAAGCACTCCAAGCCTTCGCCATGCAAAACACTCTAAACTTTCACCACAAGAAGCATTCTAAGTCTATGCCACGCAAAGCACCAGAGTCTTCGCCACACAAAGCACCCGAGTCTTCACCACGCAAAGCACTCCAAGTCTTTGCCACAAAAACATTCGAGTCTTTACCACACAAAGCATTCTAGTCTTTGCCACGCGAAGAACTCAAATCCTTCACCAAGAGAAGCACTCTAAGTCTTTGCCACGCAAAGCACCCGAGTCTTCGCCACTCCAAGCGCTCCAAGCCTTTGCCACGTAAAGCACCCGAGTCTTCGCCACGCGAAGCACTCCATACCTTTGCCATGCGAAGCACTCTAAGCCTTCGCCACGCGAAGCACTCCAAGTCGTCACCATGTGAAGCACTCTAAGTTTTCGTCCCACGAAGCCCTCTAAGCCTTCATCATGTGAAGCACCCGGGCCTTCACCATGAAAAGCACCTGGGCCTTCGCCACTCGAAGCACTTGAAGCCTTTTCCATGCGAAGAACTCAAATTCTTTGCCACGCAATGCACACCAAGTCTTCACCAGGCAGATCACGCCACTTCTTCGCCACACGAAGCGCTTAAGGCTCGTCCAAGCGAGTCACATGAAACCATCCAAGAACTTGATTTGTTGGAGTAGGAAATCTACTATAAAAAAAATTCCAACCCCACCAAGAGGGGTAACCACCAGGCGATGACAAACATTGGGCAAACGTTTTAACATGCGAAGTCCAATTCTGCAATTCAGTGCATGGGGTCGAGATTCATTTGGTCGTAGATTACTCAATTTTGATCACCCTGACATGAGCTTGATGTCCTTAAAAATTTACGGAAGATAGCTTTCCAACTCCATTGATCTCACTCAATTCCGAGCTATGACGAGTTCCCAGCGAACGTTTTCGTACACGAAGGTCAACTGCACGTACCAGCACATGAGTACGAGAATCATTCAGTCATAGACAACTCAATTTTGATCACCCTGACATGCGGTTGACGGATTTAGAAAGCTATGGAAGTCAGATTTCCAACTCCATTAATCTCACTCAATTCTAAGTTGTGACGAGTTCCCCGCGAACATTTTTGCACACGAAGGTCAACTACATGAACCAGCTCACGAGCACAAGATTGGACCAATCATACAAGGATCAATTCGGATTGTCTTGGAACAAGCTTGGTGGCAGTAGAAAGGTATGGAACTCAGCTTTCCAATCCCACCAACGGCACTCAATTCGGAGATAAAACAAAGTCAAAATACCAAAATTACTGTATAAAGGTCAAATCTGCCGAATACAACAAAACACTCAAAAAATGGAAGGCTTCTATTAATGAAAATTAAAGAAGTTGGAAATTCACAAGTTGAATGGTCAAACATATATTCAACGCTAAGATTAAGCTACGAGCTAGGAAGAACCATGAAACTCATCAATCAGGACCGGCACGACCTTAGAGTCTCTCTGTCAACCTATGTGCATGCCTTGGAGGCATTCGATCATCCCATCGTGGAATTCCAGTGACACATCGTCCATGGCCTTCTTCAAGCAATGAGGGCAACCTTCTCAACATCGCTTACTTGGCATAGTGGGCTTCGCAAAAGAAACTTCACCACCTCTTGACTCTGCGACGGCTACAAAGCAGCTTGTCTTTCAACTCCAAAACGAAACGAGGGTTTGGTGCTATGTGTCTTCACGCCACTTGGCATCAGCGTCTAGAAGATGGCATCTCGAAACTCTCTTCCATCAATTAGGTGATGATGTGCAACGTCTCGAGCTTTGCAGGGGGCATGATCGATCCTCCACGCTCCACCTTGTTACCACTCCATTTTGAGCTCAACAAGGCCTTGATGATCAAGTCTCTAAAAGGCCATTTGTCATCCAAAACAACTCCTTGAAGGCTTCAGTTACTTCATGGCACCACATGCACTTCGCCTCGCATCATGAGAAGCCTTGCTTTGAGGATGAAGCACGCCGCACCTTGTGACACGCCTCACTTCAAGTTATGGAACTTCGCGCCTCCCCCGTTGAACATCTCGATGTTGGCTCTACCCACACTTGAAGATGACGAGTCCGTCCATGTGCCAAACTCTTCTACCCACCAAGCACCAAGAGCATAGTCTTTGGAATGAGAGCCTTGTGCCATCTAGTGCATCACCTCCTGCTCTAACCTTGTCTTGCCTTGAGTTGTGGCATGTCAATCCTTGGATGTAGAATACCTTGCCTCGCACTAGCAGCATGCCTCGCCTTGTAGTTGTACCGTGCCTCGCCTCGCAACTTTAACACGCCCGCCTTGCACTCTGTTGCACCTTACTTCGCACTCTACTGCACCTTGCCTTGCATTCTGCTGCGCCTCGCCTTGCACCATAGCATAACCCTCATTGCAGTGTATCACACCTTGCCCTGGAGCTGAAACGCGCCTTGAGTTGTGACACGTCTCGCTTCAAGTCGTGAAACTTCGCACTTCCTTCGTTGAAAGCTTTGATGTTGATTCCACTCGCACTTGAAGATGACAAGTCTATCAATGTGCTGAGCACTCCAGTCCATCAAGTGAGGTCTTCAAGTCATTTTCAAAAGTATGTCTTCATGCATCTTGAAATGATCGTCTCGGAGAGTAGAGAGCACCACCGCTGGAATTATTACAATCGGACATTCAGAGCTACAATCGGACATTCAAAGTTGGACAAAAGAAAATAATATACATAAATATATATGATAAAATAATATATATATATATATATATATAAGGCTACCAAGTTTTTGTTGGACATGCGGCTACAAAGACAAAATATATATATAATATATTAAAATTATATATATATTATACATACAAAATAGCCCTTAGTTTTCGAGAAGCCGTACCTAGCAGCCTAAAAATGGACAAACGCGATTACAGGCGTTGCCAAGCAGCAAAAAAAAAGCTGTAGAGAAGCTGTCCCTGTCCGTCCATTAATCGGCTGTCACTGTCACCGTCGTAGTCACGCATCAAGCGTCACTCGCCCGTTTCCATCAGCATGCGCGCGCAACGCATCGTACACGTCAGGCGTCACCTCCTGCCAACCGACAAGCTCCCTGCCGCATGGACCCCACATGTCCCTACTGCAACCAAAGTTTGAAATATCGATATCGACGGATATATCGCTAGTCGAATTGACGGATATCTCTCCCCAAATATCGATATCGTTTACGGTCAACAAAAATTAAGGAAATTGGGTTCAAAAGTTGGAAATTTAGAATGAAACTTTGGAAAAAACTTAAGTACCCAATAATGGTTATATAGGACTAATAAAAACTATAAAATGACTTGATATAATAAATATATGATGAATCATATGATAGAATATAGGTATGCCAATAACTACCAGTTATAAAATCTTAAAGATAAACTTAAATTAAAACATAATTATATTGATAATGTTGCACTAATAATACTTTACACATTGAACTTCATTAAAAACAAGTAGAGTGTCTACCAGATTTAAAATTAGATGGTCTTCATCTACCAAGACACAAAAGCTTTGCCAAGTGATGTTACTTGACCAAACAGAAATGTATTTTTGGACTTAGTATTCGTATACCTCCTTTGAATGACCTACTTTTCATTCATACATGGGGTAGTTAGGATTTACCCAACTAACTTCTCCATAATCTTCATTAAGATGAGGATCTTCATAACCTCATAATCATGTGGCATTTGAGGGAGATGGCTGTCTAACTGGTGGTAACCATATGGATCATAAGCATATGGATCATTTGAGTTGTTACTAGGATTGGTGCCCAAACTCATTGACTCAAAACTAATTACCATGGAATCCTCAGAAGATGGGTTTCCATAACCTTCATATATGTTACATGTTCGAGTGTAATCTTTCCCCAACACCACCGATTCCTACTCCTCATTCTCTTACGTCCATAATCATAATCTTGAGTAGCATGAGTGAAATCCGCCTCTCTAGTAAATGGACTCAATGGTGCATATGTTTCGGATACATGTTCATTTCCTCCGTCATCATCCCCTCCGTAATCCTTGTCTTCATCATTTGTCTCAACATCATCTATTCCATCATCATCATCATCATCATCATCATCATCTGTAGATTTATTGTGATGTAGTCCTTTACTAGTAGCATCAGCTCTCAAGTCACGTCCAGCGGTAGAACCAAGAATTGATCTCTCCCATGAAGACATCTCCTGCTCACTTCCTACTTCCTTACTCCCCACTTCTTCAGATAGTACTTTATCGACATTAACACCATGTTCACTAGCAAGATGGGCTACTCGAGGGTCAGGCCTTCCTCTATCATCATCCAAGTGAGCTGGCATAATCCATGCTTGAAGTGGATCAACTTCATTACCTTCCACGTGTTGACCAGCAATTTCCAAAAGGTCAACGTAGTCTTCTTCCATAACTTTACTATATTCAGCTTCTTCATCTCTTAACTTGAATTTCGTGTTATAATAACAGAAAACAAGTTGTTCTAACTTTGAATATGCGAGACAATTTCTTTGCTTTGTATGAATTAAAGCAAATGTACTCCAATTTCTCTCACATGCTGAAGATGAAGCCTTTTGTGATAATATACGAACTGAAATTTTTTGCAAGACTGGAGAAGCTTGGCCATATGGTTCCCACCACTCCCGCTGTCAATATCAAGTTTAATGTAAGAGGCATTATAAAGTGCTAATTCATACAATATCAAGTTAAATGCAAGCATATACCTGGGGGCATTGTCGTTCGTGATTGTACAGCCATAGGTGAACGAAATGTTTTCCGACCATCTCTAAAGTTGATCAACTACAGTAAGATGGTGTTAATATCATGTCATAGATGTACAGATTTCAAAATATCAAGGTTCATATATGGTAGTGAACTTACGTCTATTCCAAAATTTTGTAAACCCAATTGTCCATTTGGATTCAGTTTGAGGAATACTTGTTGAACTGATTGGACGAGGTAGGAGTCATGCCCAACACCTGCATGATATTGATATCGGGGATTCAAGTAATAAGCTGCAAATCATGAATGAAATTTTCTTAGTAAAAAACAATAAAATAAAATATATAACAAGTTCAATAAGATAGAAATATACCAGCGGCATGTAAGGGATGCACTGATATTTTTTCCTATCGCTCATGTATGATTTTGAGGACCCACTTCTTTCCTTTAAGACGGTTTATCTTTTCTTTCATTCAATTGAACATATCATATAGAATTGGCATGGTTGGGACTACCTCTGTATCAACAATTCGAAGGATGCAGGTATAAAGGTTCATATATTGACTGCATCATCTCCAAGGACTCCCAGAATCTTTTGTCGAGGATATGAGCCTCAACCCTCTTACCTTCCACTTTCCTACTCAGTGGGCTACCATGTCATTGATCACTGGGTAAACAATCTTCTAAGGCCAACTGTATGCTTAACTATACTATTATACAAATATAGTTGGTTGTGAACCTTGTTGCACCATGATGAACCAAGTCTCCTAAACATAATTCATGCATCTGAGTTAGTAACCATAGATAATTATAAATGTAGTTAGTTACCTGCCTAGTATTTTTTATGATGAGTGACATTGACTCATTCTTCCCAATATCTTCAAATATTAGGTCGATACAATGGACTGCACAAGGAGTCCAATAGATCAGATACGTCTTCATCAATTCTTTTCCAGCCTTCTTAAAGTTCGACCTAGTATCAGTTACGATCTGTACAACATTTTGTACTCCAACCTCCTAAACAACTTCCTTCAACAAATTTTTTTATGTACAAATTGTCTTTATGGCTTTTGGGAAGAATCAACTGACCTGAGAAATACAGTTAACCCTTAATATATACCATGAAGTTAATTATGGATAACTTCGTTGGACATTCCAACCATCACACATTATGGTACATTCATAAGTTTCCCATTGTCCCTTTTGTTGCTCCACATGACGTCATATCTTCATACTCCATAGGAAGATATTTATTTTTCACTTCATATGGAGAAGGAGTGGACACGCCCTCACTGCAAACCAAAACATAAGTTAGCATTTAATGCTATTTCATAAGCTAAATAAAAAATGTATCATAAATAAATTTATTAAATACCTTCTCGTTAGGCTTCAATAATCATATTCTTAAAATGATGAGAGTTGGCTTTATTTGGAGCCACATCTTCATATGTAAAAAATTTGTTTATGTATCCAAACCCCCAAACTTCTGTTTCGTCCATTTCCACATCGATTTTACAGTCTTCTGTTGACTTCGTGCGGTTTTGTAGAGTTTTGGTTCTGAGGAATTGAAAATGGATCATGCAAACTTTGTGATCGACGCATCTATTGAGGTTGTTGACGACTGCTACTGCTTACTTGAGCACCACGCATATTACCAACTCCATAAGTGTCAACATTTCGCTGTGCCTCATCCCTCGATGGCATTTACAACAAAGCGATATGCTACTCTCTCAGATCTATGCCAAATCTGTTGGATAAGCGAATCCATCATCATCCTCTTCATCATCGCTATCATTAATTGAGTGCTCTATTGAGTGTCCAGTTGGATCTCCTCTCAAGCCAGCTCGTATTTTCTCACCAATCATATTCTTATTCTATTTACCAGTATCTTACTTTGATCCATGCCCTGACCTCATCCCTAATAGTTTTAGGAACATCTTTGCATTTTTGAATATTTTTTCGGATCAAAACCTGTTAGATGAAACTTTAATCGCGTTATGTGACACGACCCATCCCAATCCTCCCGGGATTAACGTGGGTTTGTGTCATGCTCCTGTCTGACACGAAGTGTCAAACAAGGATAATATGTACCTCAGTCCATACGGGGCTCCCAGAGCGCGCCACGATCAGTGGAGGAGTGCGATGTCTCGGTCTTTGCTACAGTCCGCATTCGTGATCAACCTGAAGAGCATCAAAACCATTCAGAACTGTGCGTGGACGAAAATCAATAAATTTATAAAACACATTTCATAAATATAAATTATGCCCTTCACTAAAAAGTATGCATGCAATCGAAAATCAGTAATCAAAACATTTACTCCATAAGCCCTTAGGGCCTTAGCCCCCAAAAAACGTAAATCAAAACCAAGTGGGCCACTACCCAAATCCATCCGAAAAAACCATTTTCATATATCCAAAAGTCCATATTTACCACATAACCATCCTAGCGTCCTAGACGCTTGATGTCCCAGACATCATATCTCACGGTAATAAGCAACGCGTGCTACCAGGGGTCTCTCCGGGGTTAATATCTCTGACATCCCAGATGTCTGACCTCCCAGACGTCTAATCATAGCATTCCTACTCATGAGTCACCATACGGTCTGGTAGCTCCGTATAATGACCCCTCGCAGGTAATGCACCGTGACTTCCCCCAGTGTCCCAGACACTTAGAAGGAGACCATCACATATCCTTGTATCAAGATGGTATATGGAAAACAATTTACAAAGTCATTTCCAAAACATCTCAATGGGCCCTGCCCGAAATATCTCATAAAACATCACAATCCATATAGGGTCCTCGACCAAAATCACGTTTATGAAACATAAGGTCCCAGACCCGAAATCACATTTATAAAACTCAACTGGGCCCCATGCCCGATTTTGTAAACACTGGGCCCCCGACTCGATCACATAACTGAAAAGGGTCTCAGCCCGATTTCGTAAACCAACTGGGCCCCTAGCCCGATCATATAATTCAAATGGGTCTCATGCCCGAGTTAATCTTTCCAAACCAAAATCATGCCACAAAATCATTATTGAATTCACATTCACATAGCCATAGTATAAGCTCAGTAAACCTCGAAATACGTGTAAATACAGGGTTACCTCAAAATACGTGCAATCGTATAATCCACCAGTGCCACAATCATCATCATAGAAATCACGTATGCAAAAACATATAAAAATTTATGCATGCATCACAGTTTAGAAAACCACTCACAAACCGTCCTATGCTGTCGCCTCGATACGCGTGTCATAAGCCCTCCCGGGCCCCATCACTATCACCGGGACTTCCAAACCTGTCCAAACCACACTAGAGGGTTACCACCTCTTCATTAACCTCCTATTAAAGTCCCGTAATTTCCCAAATTTTTAATTATTTTTAAACTCGATTCAAAACCTCCTCGGACACCGCGAAATATATCGAAACGGTGTCCGATCGACACGAAACCAGTCACAAAAATATTCGTTACATCGAATAGATTATTTCACATGTTGAAAGTTTCCCCAAAATACTCATCACGCACCCCCCACGCGCGGCTTGACCTCCCTGCACGTGAAACCCACGCGCCAGACACTATTCATTATCCCCTACCTCCAGCCGACCGGGTTCATTGGTCTGAACCGGACCAGACCGATCTGGACTGGCGCTACCGGTTCAGGGTTCAATCTCGCTTATTTTCGATTCATTTTCCATTCTTTTAATTCCTGGAGGTTCCTAATATCTTTCCCTATCGATCCACAACCTTAAAACACAGGGAAAAACAAGTAACACAAACTCCAAAGGTCGACAAAGGCGACATCCCTGCAACCTCATCCTGTCATCCACTTCGGCCACCTCCAACCTTGTTACCGGTCCCAAACAACTCTCCATCCTCTAGAAACAAGTCCTAACCATTAGAATCAAACGAAAACCACTACAAACCAGAACCAAAATTCGACCAAAACTCACCATTTTTTTTTGGGGTTCCCCGGCTACCGTGCACGACGCCCTGCGCCGTGGCCACCGTTCGACTCTTCTCCCTTCACTCTCTCACTTCTGTTTGAAGTCCAACATCCAAGAATCAAGGTTGAGGTTTGTTTGTGGGATTGGAGATTCGGGTTTGTGCAGAAACAGAAAAAGTGATCGCGGGAGGGAGAGAGAGAAGAGAGGATTTTTATTATTTTTAAAATGGACCAATCAGAGATCCCCTTTTTAGGGAAAAGTCAGTAATGGATGAGTGACACTTGTCACTTGTCACTCATCCAAGGGCCCCACTCCAAAATCTGCCCAATCAAATTAAATTAATATTATATTTGAATCCCGAGTCGTAAATCCCCGATTTCGCTCCCTGACCAAAACTTCTTCGTCCGACGTCCGATTTCGACGTGCCGCTTGTCTACGGACTCGTGAGATCCCGATCTACGTCACTATCATCCGTCCTCGTACGTTTGACTCCACATGTCAAAAGTCAACATTTGCCCACTCTCAGAGGCAAAACGGTCATTTCGCACTGTCCGTCTGATTTCGCTCAACTAATCCCTGATTAGTCATTCTAAACCATAGTTACTTAATATTTAATCCCGATATTCGGGACGAGTCGTTACATTATGCCTCCACTCTAGAACTGATGTTCACAAAACAACCATATGACACCGTTTTTATTTCCAAGAATCGCAATGACATATTTCCATGCTGGGTCAATTCGTCCAAGTCTTGGGCGGCTTTCACTTGCACTTGCACTTCCACTAGTCATTTTATGAAATCTAAGTTACATGAAAAATAATTAGAATTTGATAATGACAAATAATAATGATAAAAATACAAATAATAATAAAATTATTTCAATTAGAACATATATTCTAAGTTTGACTTTGATGATGACAAAAAATGAAGGAGCAAAAACACATATATTCATAATTTTAAGCTATATTCTAAAATAAAACATATATTATAAATTAAAACAAATATTACCAAATATATGAATTACCCCATATTTCATATTAAAACATACATTACTAAAACATATTTTAGTAATAAATGATAAATTTATTAATAATAAACGATTACCAAATATATTACCAAATATTACCAAATATATGAATTAAGCCATATTATTTACATGAAAAATAATTAGAATTTGATAATGACAAATAATAATAAAATTATTTCAATTAGAACATATATTCTAAGTTAGACTTTGATGATGATAAAAAATGAAGAAGCAAAAACACATATATTCATATTAAGATATATTCTAAAATAAAACAAATATTACCAAATATATGAATTACCCCATATTTCATATTAAAACATACATTACTAAAACATATTTTAGTAATAAATGATAAATTTATTAATAATAAATGATTACCAAACATATTACCAAATATATGAATTAAGCCATATTATTTACATGAAAAATAATTAGAATTTGACAATGAAAAATAATAATAATAAAAATACAAATAATAATAAAATTATTTCAATTAGAACATATATTCTAAGTTAGACTTTGATGATGATAACAAATTAAGGAGTAAAAACACATATATTCATAATTTTAATATATATTCTAAAATAAAACATATATTAAAAATTAAAACAAATATTACCAAATATATAAATTACCCCATATTTTATATTAAAACATATTTTACCTAATAATACATTTTGAATTTTGAAAAAAAAACGTTTAAGGCTTCATTTTTTTAATGCATATTCATAATTAAAGAACAAAAACACATATATTCATAATTTTAATACATATTCTAAATTAAAACAAATATTACCAAATATATGAATTAAACCATATTTTATATTAAAACATACATTACTAAAACATATTTTAGTAATAAATGATAAAATTATTATTAATAAATGATAAAATTATTATTAATAAATGATTACCAAATATATTACCAAATATTACTAAATATACGAATTAAGGCTTAACCGCTAAGTAAATATATATATACCATCTTTAAGTTTTACTTACTAATATATGTTTAAGCATAATTAATTTTTAAATACTAATCTAAGTTTAAGAAGACTTTAATTATATATATAAAGGGGTTAAAAAAAGTAAAAAAAAAAATTAGTGAAACATAAAACTAGCGTTTCATCCTTGGGTTATTTAACCTCAACAGATCGATCTCTCTGGATTCGATCGCATGGGTTCGTTGGAGGAAATCCGACGACAGAGTCATCTAGTGTCATCCCTGGTAGCTGAGGCGGTGGAAGTGAACCATGAGGGCCGCGAGATGACTCGAGGTGATGAGATGGGTGGCGGCCGTCGAGGGTCGAGTCGTCGTCGGTGGAGTAGGTAGTAGCTGAGTACGCGGCTGAGAGAAGCAGAGAACCAAAACAGAGGGAGGGTTCGAATGGTGATGTGCTTCCAGTCGTCGACAAATCACGAGTAGGTTCAAGGTTTTCAGCCTAATCCGCCCCTATTTATGCTCTTCCCGAAAGCGAAGGTGATGAGTCCGGGAGTTTAAAGTGAATTCGTGTTTTTTGTTTCCTTCCCAAATTGTTCGTCTGTGACTTGTGAAAAGTCGATTCTTTTTTAATGTTTGAATTCTTGTGTGTTTTTATGATTGAAATTGAATCGATTGTGGGCCAATTTCTCTGTTCAATCCGTGATTGATTGATTTCTGTTCTTCTTTTGTTCGAATGATTTCGGTGCCTTGGTTTCGAATATTAGTGGATTGTTCGATGGTGTGGTCATTCGGTCTAAAATCGGCGATATCGAATAATATCGTCGATTATCGGCGATATTCGCCGATATTGTTCGATATCGCCGATTTTGGGGGAAGATTTTGCTTCACCCCCTTATTAGCTGCCGGTGACCGGAAATTGCGATATATCCACTGATGCAAATGTCGGACATATCGCCGATTATCGGACGATATGTCGCCATTTTCGACCACCGGCATGTAAGCAGGGGGTGAAGATAAATTTTCCCCTAAAATCGGTGGTTTCGGCCTATATCGGCGAATATCGGCGATAATTGCCGATATTGGCCGAAATTACCGATTTTTCACATTGAATTTGAAACCCAGGAACCGGCCGAGGCCTTGACGTCGCCGAGCTTGTTGAAAACCAAGAAGAGAAGGGAGTTCGAAAGGCGATCGAAGTGGTCATCATCGATGGAGGAGGGTTCTGGGTAAACTCTGGAGGAGAATGTCACGCACAGACTTTCACTTGGGGTTTGAAGGCTTGAGAAGGGGAAAGAAGGAGGTCAGATTGGGGTCGAGGTTAGTAGATCTGAGAGGGGAAATCACATGGAAGATTTGAATTTCCAAAGAGAGATGAGAGAGAGAGAGAGAGAGAGAGAGAGAGAGAGAGAGAGAGAGAGAGAGGAAAATGGTGAGAGGAGATGATTGTTTTCCACCCCTTGCCTCTGTTTCTAGAGGAAAATGGTGACAGAGAGAGAGATGAGATTGTTTGTCGCCCATGCCTCTGTTTCTAGAGGATAATGATTTAGGGGTAGGTGTTAATTAGTAAGTATTAGTATATTGGGCTCACCGTGGGCTTGGGCAAACACTAATTTATCATCCCTTTTTTAAAATTATATATTTTGTCAAATCTCTATTCATATTTCATATTTTTTTTTTGCTCTACCATTTTTCCATACGAAATATTTAAATTTTTATTAAAAAAATAGTAATTGATGCTTGAAATTTAAAAACTTTTGAATTTTACCCTCCGAGTTAATTTTCCTCATCATAATTGAGGGTTACCAAAAAAAAGTGGGGCTAGTATTTATTTTTATTCCATATTTATTTTTATTCCAGTTACCAATGGACTAATGCTTCAAGTAAAAATATTTAATTGTTAAATGTAATGTCATTAATATTATATTTTAATATTACAAGTGTTTTTTGCCTCGAAAAGAAAAAAAACACTAAGAGGAAATGCCTCTTAAATAGCAATCAGTAACAAAATCAAGTCTACAAGCCGAAATATCAAAGCACTTTGAGGGAGAGATTTGCATTACTCGAAGATATCAATGACCTTGTGTCTCAGCCCACAAATCAAAAGGCAAAAGATGAGAGAGAGAGAGAAGAACGAAGTTTGTGATTAATTTTTTAATACTTTAGTATTTAATTAATTTTCATAAAACTATTGTAAAATCATCCTTTAGATAAAAACTATTCATAAATTTTTTAGTGCATCAAGTTAACAAGTTTGGGATAGACGAGAAAAATTTAGGCCAAAAGTTTTTTTGGTCCACGCAATTTATTTAATTTTTCATTTTTATTTTTAATTTTTCTTAATTTTAATCTTAACTTTTTATCATCATCAAAGTCTAACTAATATATGTTCTAATTGAAAAAATTTAAATAACGTGATTAGAATTTGCTCCTTGATAAATAGAGACCAATCCAATTTTCAATATAGTAGACACTCTACTTAACTTTAATGAAATTAAATGTGTAAAGTATTCTTAGTACAATATTATCAATAAAATTATGTTTTAATTTAAGTTTATCTTTAAGGTTTTATATTGTTAGTTATCGTCAGACCTATATTCTATCATATTATTATCATATATTTATTATATCAAAGTCATTTTATAGTTTTAATTAGTCTTATATAACCATCATTAGGTACTTAAGTTTTTCTCAAAATTTCATTTCAAATTTCCAACTTTTAGACCGAATTTCCGTCATTTTTGTTGACCGTAAACGATATCGATATCGATACCGATATTTGAAGCGAGATATCTGTAAATTTAACTAGCGATATATCCATCGATATCGATATTTTCATCCTTGGATATATCGATTGATATATCGACGATTCCGGTGATATTTACATCCCTGGCTGCAACTGTTTCCTCTGCTGCAATTTTACTCTACTGCCATTTTTCCCTCGCGAAGACTACATCAGCACTTTTTCAACTTTGCACCCTTCTTTCCTCTCAATCAACTACAACATTCAGAGACCAGAAAAATTAAAGAAGAAAAAGGGAATTACTTTCACCTTCGGCAGACCAAGATTCCTTCACCACAACAGCTAATGACGTCAACCTCCTTCAACAATAAAGCAGTATTAGAGTTTGTTTTTCTTTATAAAAATAAGAGTCACATACTCTCATTCAAATAAAGAAATTTAAGCAATCCCTAGTGGTTAATTGGGCTCGCAAAACCAACTTGAAGCAGGATAACAAGCCCAGAGAATTCCTTTTGGGACAAGATCGAGGTCAATCTCCAACTACATCTAGGAAAGAAGAGTCATACTCCCACATAAAAATATTAAGACGTAGTTTACTAGAACCACAAGGAAATTACATCTCTTAGGATTCCTCGAATTCCTAAGCGATGTGGGGGCATTTGTGGAACCATAAATTACCGGAATATTCTAGAGCTGCCACGTGACCAACAATTCCCATAATGCCAATATTACCCTTGGAAAAATTGACATCGACATGTTACGATCTCCGCATTAATTCAATATATTTACCAGCTAAATATATTTATTAATCAAATCAATGCCGATTATAAATAACTTTCCAACGAATTATTTATTCATTAATAAATAAGTGATTACACTCGGTACAATTATTTATTTAATACTTTCTCCTTCAACCAATCAGACGCTCCGGTGACTCTCAAGGCTTCACTATAAATAGAAGACATCATCTCATTTCTAAAGGTAATCAAAAACTTCTGCAAACACTCTATCAGATTATTCTCTCTGAGAAAACTGACTTAAGCATCAGAGCGTTTACGGTTGAACCACCCCTTGGGATTCAAGCTTAACCCCGTTTGATTTTCGTTCTTATGTTTAGGGATCGAAAAGGAACTTTACGAGACTGGACGATTTCTATATCAACAATTATAAATATTTATCCGCACTTAATGACAGACTAACTTTCAAAGATATTACCGACCGACCAATCACATCAAGCCAATAAGCAGGAAGATCATCTAAGTGCAACACGACATTAGTGAAGTTTTTATCGAAGTGATTCAAAAATGGCAAAACCTCTCTTATTTTACCTTTATCCCTAATTATCAATAAGTCGGAATATTAAATTTCTTCTTTTTTAAGAGTTAAAAAATTGTAAAATATGAAATTCTAAATGAATGAACGAGAAAATAAAATGTGAACATTTGGATTTCGCGCCATGGCATGTGAATGTGAGGTGATTACACTATCATGATTGAAAGCAGCTCGAGCAGTGAGTGAGGGTAGGACATCGTCCTCTCTTTTTCACCGCACACATACTTTCACATTTGCACACAGAGCAAGAGAGAGAAAGAAACAGATGTATATATATATATAAGTGGATATGGCCGGTGATTATGTGGTGCTTTCTGATCAAGATTCAAGCCGCCTCATATCAGAGTTCAGACCAACCGCAACAAGAAATCCCAGCAATCTATCAACTCATAACAATTCAAATAATATCAAATGCCAAACAACTCTATTCATCTACAGCTGTAATTCCATGTCTTTTAGCGCCAGCTCATCCCCTGGGCTTGCATTTCTTTGTGGTTTTTTTGCTGTTTGGCTTCCTTGTCCTTTTATCCGCCCTTAATTTCCACCAGAAAAAAAAAAAGCTTCATATATATATATATATATGTAAATGTATAATCATGACTAAACGGTCAATGCCTTTAAGTTTTTATTTTGAGTTTTGCATATTCACAGTCTTTTATTTTGAATTATAACTATAAGGGATTTGTCATCTTTTTGAAAATTATAAATAAATGTTTTTGTTTGTTTATCTGTGAAGTATAACTCCCAAATCGAGGCTGAGGTTATTCCCTTTTCATAGCTCCTTTTTTCTTTCTTGTTTTGCATCTGCATTTTCTCATTTGTCCATCAAGTATCCATCTTCTGTCACCTCAAAAATCCCACTGCTACTTCACCAAATTATAAAATTACAAATATTATATATATTTTACACAAGAAAGAAAAAAGAACCCATTTTCATTATTTAGTCCCTCTGTTCAAACTGCAAATTTTCTTCCTCTTCATTTCCACTCCAATGAACTGTTTCCAATTTTACACAATTTCCCTTGTGTTTCTCTTCACTTTGAGCTCAACCCAGTTGAGATTCATGGCTCAAGGCAGAGCAATACACAACAAAGTTACCATTTCCCAGGTGGGTTTTCATTTTTTATTTTTACTTTTTAATTTTTAACTATGCATGAATTGATTTCTCTGGGGACTTTTCATCAAACACCTTTTGTTTTGAATTGGAAATGTATTAACTTTGCTGGTGTTTCTCTGTGCGTTTTGGATAGGCGGAGAATATTGAAGAAAACAAAACAATTCTAAGAGGCCAAATTGGTTCAAGGCCTCCAAGGTGTGACAGAAGGTGCAGCTCATGTGGGCATTGTGAGGCAATTCAAGTGCCTGCAAATCCACAGGCAAAATCAGGCAGCAAAAACTCACCTTTATCTGCTGTTTCCAGCATTGCTTATGCCAGAGGTGATGAGTACTCCAGCAATTACAAGCCCATGAGCTGGAAGTGCAAATGTGGCAACTTAATCTTCAACCCCTGAATCCTCATCATGCTTATTTTTTTCTTAGCTTTTTTTCTTTTTAAATCATGGTTAATTAATTTTTAGGTGGAAGAGGAGGGTCATAAACCATTTTTCGATCATGTATATGAATGATACTACTCCTTAAAAAAAAAAAAAAAAAATAGATATCGGTCCCTAATTAGTCCATGCAATTTCCTCTGTTTTCATGAGCTTCGACATCTTTGTAATCTTATTGATTAGCATAAATATACTAACCAACCCAGATATCATTTAAAACCCTGAATTTTCATTTCTTAATTGTCTTTTTCTTGATTTTTCATTGATAAACATATTTGTATTAGAATCGAAAGACTTTGAATACAGATTTAATCCACATTTCTTACTAACCCAAAATGAATCGTCGGAGGTGATTTATTAATTTGTGAATTAGTTTCTTGGTTGTATCAAAAAAGAAAAAAAAAAAAAGAGGATTAGTTTCTTGGTATTTACGTGATGGAAATTGGAAAGTGACAATTACAATTTGGTTACTGTGGCCTTGTTTTGTGCACAAGTGATGAGAATTGAGATGTGAAGTGAGATAAGACTACACACATTCATGACATCTAATTTTAATTTGTTCAACACGCCACCGTTTCATCTTCCCGAGAATGAATGAATGAAGCTTTTAACAATTTGGGGAATTTTTTTTTAATTCAATTTTAAACTGAGATAGCGTATTGGTAACAATGAAACCAAACCCAGTTAGTCTTGAACTCAGTTCCTCTCTTTTCATCATCCTTTTTTGCTGACGTCATATATGGTTAGTTTACTTAAAACTTGCCCAAGACCAGCTTTGGCCTTTTTTCGGCGGTTTTTCATTACCAATCTCAACTAGAATCATATTTTCATGTGATTCTCGTCAAGGTAAAAATGAACATAAAAAATAACACTAGTATTATAATTTCACTCAATTTATTTTATTGTATACTTGAAAATTCATAAAAATAAGAATCGATAATAATGATCTTAACTAGAAATAATTTTCTGGTGAGGGTAAGGAAAGCACAATTGCACAGTTCAAACCAATGCCAAAAGTGTTCACATTCAAACTTATATGTGCCATATATCATTAGGTTGAAGTTTTGTCAATTCTTTCTCCCTTCCCTTTCAAATACACCAACCAATTACAAATCCAAAACTGACCTTCGACTCACGCCATGAGACCGACCTCCACATTATGTACCCTAGCTTGTACCCTAGCTTTTACTCCAATTTTATCCGAGCCAAATATTTACCATCAATAATTTAAAGTGGTCCTTAATTTCATCCGAAAAAAAAATAACACAGACAATTAATAAATTATGAGTTTAAAAAATGAAAAGTAAAAAAGTTGAATCAGTTGAACAAAGGTTGCACGTCACGTGCGGCATGGACACCCTATCCATGTCCTAATCATAATGTGGCGAGTTAAGAAGTTAAACTGAGATGAGAATGTTTGTGCAGAGGTGAAGACACCCACAGTGACAACAGTAAAGGCTAAAGCCTGCGGACTCATTATTCCAGTGATTCTCATGCCTTTTACGCATTCATTCTCCCAAGTTCTGTGTGCTTTGTATCTATCATCACCACCCTTATAACTTCTCCATCCCTAGGCGACCATGGACAAGTTGTACTGTACCACACATCTTACAATACAGTACTGATCCATCACTCACAAAACCAAACCCTAGTCCCCATGCCAAATATGGAGAATGTAACCACTCAAGCGTGTGTGGTTCTAACGGAATGCCTTTTTACTTGGTCTTGAGGGACCATCTAAAATCATGTGTCAATAAGCGATGCTCTATATTCAATAATTAGAAAATACTAGATAAAATTTAGTTTTGTATAACAAATACTCGGACTATAAATCTATATGTTATGAGTCATAACTTTAAAATCGAATATATCAATTAGTGAACATATCAAATATAATCTATATATTATGAGTCAACTATGAATCTATATAATCTATATGTCCGAGTATTTGATATAGATTCATACCGACTAATCAACTATGAATCTATATATTATGAGTCGGATATTTAAAACCGAATGTATCAATGGGTGTAAAAACTTGACGTGTCCATCCCTTTACGGGCTTATGTTAGGGTTGGTTAGTGCACTTTTGTGGGTCCTATAGGGTTGTTGGTATTTGAAGTACAAATCAGAGGAAGTTTGGAGTGATGGGCAACTAAATAGACTAGAGAGAGATCTTGAACTCTGCACCGCCTGAGCCGTCTCAACCGCTTTGTAAAAAGCTGCTTTTATGATCCACTCATCACTGAAATTAAGTGTCATTAGACATAGATACTAATCTGCCAATTATCAGAATACGTATAGCAAAGTTTGTGTTCATTGAAAGAATTAAAGAAACACAACCGATGGTAGAATTGTCTAAGCACATGAAGTTGGCAGGAAGCCCGCTGCGCAGATGATATTCTTTGATTCTTCAATGGCAGATGGAACCACCGCCACACATCAATACAAGAAAAAGACAATTTACAGCACAATAATTGCATTCATTTGCCACGGTTGAGATCTTGGTAGTACACAGAGATCTACCCAGTACACAAAAACATAAAGGGTATTAACAAATCTACAACTAGGCATCTCTCTCAAACAAGCTGCCCCACCCTCCCAATTACAGGTCACACTCCTAGCCCTAGACAAACTGGTACAAGAAGCATATTCAAACATGTAACAGAAAGATATGCTGTTTTATGCCATAAATCATGAATAAGACTATAAGAGTATGACTTACTGAATTAGAACATTCCCTAACAGTTAAAAGCTTCGGTTGTGGAACAAGTAACAAGAAGCTCGAACTCAACTAGGGAAAATCGAAAGAGCCGTCGCCCTCTGTACCATGGCCGCAGATATTTCAAGAAGTAATTCAAACCAATAAGTTATGGAAAGAGCAATGCCATGCCAGAAGAAAATCAAAATCTCTTCTCAGTGTTAAAATCAATACGGAGACATTATATTTTAGTCTTTGGAATGATGAATGAAATATCCTACAGTGCAATCAAGGTGTAAGTTGACAAGTGGCCCCTTAAAGGAGGTTTCACGGCAATAGCCACCCTCTTATGTCTTATCCACTTAAAAAGTTAAAAAAAAAAATGGACTCCCCCCACAGCCCACGGAAATTTACTGAATTTGATTTTGATACCACGGAAACTGAGAGACTTAATGAAGAGAAGACCAATAAGCGTATTTGGAGCACTCAGTCAATTGAGAAGAGGGTGGCCTAAATGACACCTACGTAATTTAGCTTCAGTTAGGAAGGAAGAGAGGGGATGGCTTTTGACTGAGTACAAAAGGACCAACAATTGGGTTATCAAGGTCTTAAGAGATGCTATCACTACATTAGCTGCTGTTGCTGTTTTAATATAAAAGGACATACAATCTTGAAGATTCCTCAGCCTAAAATATGAGGCAGTGCAAACTAAGTGAGTGAGTTTTGAATGCTGTATGTCAACATGAAGTGAGCCCTACGGTGATACTGGGCTTCTATTAAAAATGCATCTCTCAATCAAATACGGCTACCCTTGAAGAATTAGCAAAGCAACCATGCACCAAGTTTTATTCATATTTGGAATTTTCACCCTACGAAGAAGATATACGTCCCAGTGCCTCGTCCTAAGCGTCCTATCAGTTCATCTACTCGAAGCATCCCTCATGCATGCCTACACCAATAGTATATTTATAGCACGTTGAAATAAAGACATTTATAATAATGAAGCAGATAAGGATTCCAACTCAAAGCAATTTTCTCAGTTGGAACGAAGTAAATGAAAATTATGAAGTGCTCTGTTTACAGAAAGGGACGATGCCTTTGTTCCTGTAAGGTTATATTACTAAAATTAGAAGTTTGGAACCTCTGTAACCTCAAACCGCCCAGCTTCGCCAATTTACTCGGTCTTGATGCCTCAAACGAAATTAATATGAAGAAACCTCGGTAACCATACAAAGAGGCATAAAGTAATAAAATGCACCTAACGGGCTGGAAGAATCACTACTTGGTTAACAAATGCATATCTTAAAGTTCGGTGTTAAAACAGCACAAAGTTATTCAAGGGAGTATATGTTTGATAAAGTATTCAAATTCCCACTTTATAACTCAATGGAAACAAAAATCCCAACAGTAAGAACTTCTAGATATCCATGAAAAGCACCAACTAGAAGCTTTCTCAATGGAGAAAGGCCAAAGCACCTTGATCAAATCATTTCCAAGTGTATTATGAGCAACAAAGCTCTTTTCGTCTAACTTCTCTACTATTCCTATTAAACAGAAACAATTCAAAGTAAAAAACAAAAGGATAAACGGTAGAAAATGATAACAGAATGGTTTGGAAGCTTAATTCTCATTAGATCATTCAACACCTATTTATATAGGTACGTCTATGTGCAAAGATAACTAGCTACAACAATAATTCAAAATTTAAACTACAATGATCTCTAATTCAATTTCCTTGATGGCAGCACATATGGTGCTGTGGATGAGGTAGAAACCAAATAGGATGAGGAGTTTGGTGAATTTCCAACATCCCCCTATAAACGAATCGTCAACGGATGAGTAAGTTTGGACTTGAGTAACAAGAAACGGCTAGAGAGGAGACCTTTGGTCAGCAGATCAGCAGGTTGGGTCAGAGACGGTATGAAATTCACCAGATGACTGCCACAAGTCACCCTTTTCACGAACAAAGTGGTAATCAAGTTCTATATGATAAGTTTTCGCATGCAAAACAGGATTGGCAACAAGGTAAGTGGCACTGAGGTTATCACAATGAAGAAGAGCTGGGAATTGAATCAGCATTCCAAGTTCATACAGTAGATAGGACAGCCAAGTTGTTTCAACACACGCATGAGAAATGGCACGGTATTTAGACTCAATACTAGAGCGAGAAGGTTGCTTTTTAGAGCACCAAGAGACTAAATTAGAATCCAAGTAAACTAAGCAGCCTGTGGGGACCGACGAGTATCAGGGCAACCTGCCCAATCCGCATCAAAATAGGAAAAAAAGATGTCGGGAATGGTTTTGGGCGAAATTGAATACCAAAATCTAGTGAGCCTTTTACATACTTGAGGATGCGCTTGACAGCAACTAGTTGAGGAGTATGTGGTGACAGGACCCATCCCAATCCCTCTGGGATTAACACGGGATGACCCTGCTCCCGTCTGACACGAAGTGTCAGACAAGGGATATTTCCAACCTTTGCCCTCCCGGGCTATCAGAGTACGCCAGAATCCGGAGGAGGTATGTGATATCTCGGTCTCTGCTACAGTTCACATCCGATGTCAACCTGAAGGGCAGTCAAAACATTAAAAGTTGTGAGTGGACAAAACAAGAGTTTATAAAAAAAGTTTATCGAAGACATTTGTACCCTTCACTAAAAAGCATGCATGCATTCGAAAACCATTTAACCAAATGGAACCATCTGGGGGAACTAAGCCCAAAACCATAATCAAATCAAATATACGGGTCACTACCCAAATCCATAAGAAAACCAATAAGGGACTCAGCCCATAACCATAAACATACACAAGCCACTGCTCAATCATGTGCACACATGTGCACACCACATATCAAAGAATCATAAAGATTCAACCATACGGGCCACTGCCCAAAACCATACGGGACTCAGCCCAAAACCTGTGTAACCACACATCACATCTCATATATCATATCATATATCATATATACATATAAGTCACATAACCAATCCTGTCACGGTATCCAAAGCTACGCGCGTGCTACCTGGGTCTCAATCCGAGTCTTCTCAAAGTAAAGGTCAATGTCCGCAGACCACTGATCCTACTCGAGGTTATGGTAACCATAGCCTTACTGAGAGTAAGGAACCCAACTGGGGGGTGACTCCACTCAGTCGGTGCTCCGTGACTACTCTGGGGTCCACTCAGGCCAACGACCCTCCCCGGAGGAGATAATAGAAGTAAAGGAAGGTATATGCACATATATATATACATAATACAAATATCCATGCCCGGTTCCCCTGAACCGTCATGATCCATAATATCCAGTTCATATACATATAGACCATATCTTCCATGTCCGGTTCCCATAAACCGTCATGTACCATAATAACATAACCAGGGTTCATGCCGGTTCCCATAAACCGTCATGTACGATAATAACATAACCAGGGTTCATGCCGGTCCCCATAATCCGTCATGAACCACAATACCATAACAAGGGTTCATGCCGGTTCCCATAAACCGTCATGAACCGGGAAATCCATTTAAGGTTCCCTTGACCTGAAATCAAAACCGTAAAGTAACCTGGGTCTCATGCCCGAACATATGACATCAGCGGGCACCGTGCCTGAAATCAAATACGTGCTTATACGTAACCACATACAAATGCACCTATGGCATTACCAAACATGTATTAAAACATATAATAAACATTTATGCATGCACCAATTTAGAAAACTAAGGTCCACTCACAGACCGTCCGAGCTGTCGCCTCGATTTGCGTGCCATACGGCTCTCCCGAGCCAATCACCATCACCGGGACTCCCAAACCTGTCCAAATCGTAATAAAAAGTTACTAACTACTTAATTAACCTCCTACCAAAGTCCCGTAATTTTTCGATATTTTTAACTATTTTTAAAACCAAACCTAAACCTTCGGACACCCCGAAACCTATTGAAATGATGTTCGATTGACACGAAACTAGTCCCAAAATGTTCGTTACATTGAATAGAAGATTTCATATGTTGAACACTTTCCCAAATTATGGCCCACGCGCCCTCACACGCCCCAAGAAGGCTCAGTGCACTACTCATCATCTTCCCCACACAGCCGACCGGTCCGGCCGGTTCACCTGGTTTGGTCGGTCCAGTTGGACCGGCGTGACCGGTTCAAGGCTCTAGACTCCCCATTTTTCATCCTACTTCTTCCTTTTTGATTCCTTTCTTCCTATTTTGATGTTTCCCATTCATTCCAATCCCTAAAACTAATCAAAACTCCATAAAACTCATGGTTCCATTTTGAACCTCACGGTTCAAACTTCCCAAAACCGTCCATGGTGTCCTACAACCTCTAACCATCCTCAAAATTATCCTAGAAACCTCCTAGCAACCTAAATAACCCATTAAAACCGATACAAACGGCCCATAATCACAGAAATGGAAAATGGATCAAAATGGGCTTAACCGGGTACCTGTTCGGGTTCAAGGCCGCCGTCCATGGCGGCGTGGCTTCCAGCCGGCCACCACCATCCCTCCTCCATTCTCTCAGCCTATGGGCTTCTGTCATGGTCATTTTTGAAGGTTTGGATTGGTTTAAGGGGGTGGGGTGAGATCGGGTTTAGTTTGTTTAGGGAGAAAGGAAATGATCGATGCACGGGAAAAAGGGAGATGCATGAATATGTGTGGGTTGTGCAATGGATGGGTGACACTTGTCACTCATCCATTGGGCCCTTGTAAAATATCTGGCCCACATAAGGACAAAAGCTAAGACATTTCGTAAAACGTGCAATAGTTCCCTAGAACTTCCTTGGACCGTAACTTCGCCATCGAACGTCCGAATTCGACGTGCCGCCTGTCTATGGATTCGTATCTTTCCGATCTATGTAACGGTCCTCGGCCCTTGGCCATCGGACATCCCGGTCAAAAAGTCAACATTTGACCCCTTTTAACCAAAATTACCAAAATGCCCCGAAACTTCCGAACGTCATAACTTCTTCCTCGAATGTCGGAATTGAACGTGACACCTGTCTATGAACTCGTGACGTCACGAACTACGTCACGGTCATCGGTCAAAATTCATTTGACCGTCAGAATGAAAAGTCAACGTTTTGCCACAACTAGGGGCAAAACGGTCATTTCGCATCGTTCGTCCGATTTCGCCTAACTAATCACCGATTAACCTCACTAATCGTGATTAGTCACTAATCTAATCTAGAAATTTGGGACGGGTCGTTACATGTGGTGCACTCATGAACTAGGCAGCTGTATTGACGACACATGAGATATGTGGGAGAGTAAGAGTAAGGTACTCGAAACAACCAACCAAGCAACGATATTCTGTTGGAGATGTCAGCAAATCCCCTTCAAAAGCCGTGAGGACAGTTTTGGATGTTGTAGGGGTAGAGACTGGTTTACATAGAACCATATTTTTACTTTTCAAGAGGTATAGTGTATATTTGACCTGAGAAACATGAAAGCCCTCGCTAGTTGCTGCAACCTAGAGTCGCAAAAAGTAGGTAAGTGGCCCAAGATTTTTCATGTCGAATTTACGACCCACAAATACAATGGCCATATCATCGACCAATGTGTAGCCATCAGGGATCTGGTGGAAGCACTCGTCCGAGACGAAAAGATCAACCAGTTTTTTCAGAATACTCCACAGCCGCCCCGTCACCCCCAGATCAATACCATCATCGGGGGCACCTGACAGGACCCATCCAAATTCCCCTGAATTATAGTGGGACGTGCCTTGCTCCCGTCTAACAATCAAACTCAAAATACCGAAAATGACCCTTTAAGTTTTAAAGAAACAGTTCAACCACTACAATGTCAGATAAGGGATAAGTATCTATACATAATCGAGCATACGTGTCAGTACAATAAAAGTACCAAATCTTACCCCGAAAGGTATTCAGGTGCGCAACGGTACTATTTATGCCTCAGCCTTAGTGTCAGCCCCTACCTCTATGTCACGGTCTGGAGGGTCAATAAAACAGTCAAAGTGTGAGTAGACAAAAATAAACATTTTCCAAGTACGATTTAAGAAATAATCACATTTTCCCCTCCGTTTTACAAACATGCATGCGTAGAAAAAAAATCGTATGAAGTAATTAAAATTATATATATCTGGATACACATATCAGTAAAACATAATATAACCAATCCTCGATATCCACGATATCCATAACCAGTAATTATCACGATTTCCAATGCTACGCGTGCAACTCGGGGTCTCATCTTCGAGTACATCCCCAAGATCAACGATGTCTGGGGTGATATCACATGGGGTGCTTACCTCGGATCTACCACGTCAGGATGATATTATAATCTTGCACTCCTGAGCCTGTGCCTCTCCTCGGAGCTACTCATCCCAAGTAGTGCACCGTGACTACTCCAAGATCCTAGACGTCTAGAGGAGATAATCCAACTCACACGGGTTGGTATATATGGAACAGTAACCAAATCCGGTAGAAAATCATATTAAAACCATTTGTGTCTTAAACCGAGTCAAAACATTATTCAATTGGGCCTATACTCGAGACATAACCTCCACAAGCTTTTCCACAAAATCATTAGAAAACAGTCTACATAACTCATTTTATAAAATCCCGATTTATCCAAATCGATCATACCAAATTGTTATTAAATCACATCAAATCACAGTCTTTTATTCAAATTCCCGTTTAACTCTAAATCTAAGCCAAAATCGTAATCCAGTTGGGTCTCAAGTCCAAAACATTATTTTCACGCAAATCCGTAAAATTCTTTGTAAATCGATAATTAAATCCACAAAATCATCAAATAATGATATCAAATCATTTGAACTTAAATCATATTATATTGCATTTAAAACATTATGCATGCATTGCAGTTATAAAACAAAAGTCCACTCATGGTCCATGCTGTACGCTCAATATTTGCGCCGTAATCTCACCGAAGCTAATCCAAAGTTTTCGGGTATGTCGAAATCACATATGAGGGTCACTAATGTTCTATACAAGTCTATACATTAAACCCTCACAATGCTCGATACCGGAAACGCGTCCCGAACAAGCTTTCCGAGGCTAAAACCCCTAAATGACCTATCAAATGGTCTCCGATCGACCTGAAACCACCACCATTATATTCAGATCGTCGAAATCTTTCGAACAAGATAAGTTTAACCTCAAAATTCATGTCCACGCGCCCCTACACGCCGGTCAAAGTTCGGTCAACGCTGGTCATCGGCGGTCAACGCCGGTTAATGCCAGTCATTACTGATGTTAACCTGACATAATCTAACAGGTCTGAAAACCTCTGACAGCCTGCCACGTGGTACCACCCTACTGGTCCACTTGGTCTGACAATACTAATGTGGACCTGCCACGTAAGCCTGATAGATCCTAACACCTTACCATGTGCCACCCCCTCACTGGTCCATGTGGTCTGACATGGCTGACGTGGACTGACACGTCACCTACCACGTCATTCCGACACCTTTTGACAGGTTGCCACGTTGCACAACCCCACTGGTCCACGTGGTCTGGCATGGCTGAAGTGGACGTAACACGTCAGCTGCTGACTGGGCCTGACATCCTGCCATGTGGCATCACATGATTTTCCATATGGACTGACAGGGACAACGTGGACTACCACGTCATCATCTTCAACCTCTGGCCGGGTCGACTCGTTTGACTGTAATGGGTCTTTTGACCAGCTACCTTGACCCTACCGTATCTTAGCCGTCCGACCACCATTTGCCTCCATTTTTCTTCCTACATGCTTGTAATCAACCCAGTAATGGATCTATGGGCTTAAAATCGAAAGAACGTACCTAGAATGCTTCAACCAAGCTTGACCCATTTCGGTTGAATTTCAAACTCGTACCTTGGCTCGCCCATTGGTCCGTTTTGCTCCCTCTTGGTCCCTATAGGCTCGTATGAGTACCAAAAACATCATCCAGGCCTCGGTGTCAGGACCCATCCCAATCCCCCCGGGATTAACGCGGGACAACCCTGATCCCATCTGACACGAAGTGTCAGACAAGGGAAATTTCCAACCTTTGCCCTCTCGGGCTATTAGAGTACGCCAGGATCCGGAGGAGGTATGTGATATCTCGATCTCTGCTACAGTTCGCACCGTATCCAACCTGAAGGGTATTGAAACCAGAAAGACTGTGAGTGGACAAAAAGTAATAAGTTCGTAAATACATTTTATAAAGACCTTTATAGCCTTCACTAAAAAGCATGCATGCATAGTAAAACCATTTATCCAATCACATATGTTTAAATAACCATAATCATACGGGCTCCTGCCCAAACCATTTACAGAAAACCATAACATAGTAAACATATGTGGGATCTCAGCCCAAATCCATGTATCATAATAAAACACAATTTCCCCAAACCAATTGAAATCATGTTTATCCATTATATTTCATATCACCGAACCTGTCACGGTATATAGAGCTACGCTCGTGCTAACTGGGGTCTCAAACCCAAGTCTCTCCAGGGTCCACCCAGGTCAATGTCCGTAGATCAATGACCTTCCCTGGAGGTTATGAACCATGCCCTTCCTGAGATTAAGGAACCCAACTGGGGAGCGACTCTACTCAGTCAGTGCTCCGTGACTACTCCGGGGTCCACCCAGGCCAACGACCCTCCCCGGAGGAGACAATCATATATAAAGGATGTCATATGAAAAACCTTTTGAAATCGTTCTTTAAACCTTTCAAGGATTCATGCCCAGCCCCCATAAGCTGTCATGAACCATAAAATTCATTTTAAGGGTTCATGTCGATTCCCATAAACCTTCATGAACCATAAAAACCATTTGTGGGTCCCTGACTCGAATCACCATAGGAACACATAACTAGGCCCTAGGCCCGAATCCACATACAAATTGGACCCCATGCCCGATTCGTAAAAAAACTGGGCCTTGTGCCCGATTCCGTAAATCAAATGGGTCTCATGCCCGATTCCATATTTCCAAATCTGAAATCAATTTAAGAATCAATTAGGCCTCTGACCCGAGAACGTAACTAAAAGGAACTTCGAGTCCGAGGGTTTCCAAAACAGATGGGTCTCGAACCCGAGTTTACCTTTTCAATTTCAAAACCATTTCATGAAATCATATCCAAAACCATAAGTACGGAAAATCAGTGCAAAGTCGGAAAACCTCGATTTACGTGCAAGCGCTTAAATTGCCTCGAAATGCGTGAAACCATATAATTCACCAATATCCAAATCAACATCATAGAATCACATTCATAATCCATATAAAACATTTATGCATGCATCACAGTTTAGAAATCAAGGTCCACTCACAGACCGTCCTATGATGCCGCCTCGGTTTGAGTGCCGTAAGCCTCATTGGACAAATCGTCGTCACCGGGACTCCCAAACTTGTCCAAATCAATCTAGTGGTGTAACGCCCCGGAAATTCGGAAAATGTAATATTGTAAAATAATGAATAAAATACGTTTTTACCCCTGTGAATAGTGTGGTCAATTTGTTGACTTTTTGATTGGTAAGTCGAACGAACGTTGACCGATGACCGTGATGTAGTTCGGGACGTCACGAGTTCATAGACAGGTGACATGTCCAATTTCGACGTCCAGGGAAAAAGTTATGACATTCGGAAGTTCAGGGGCATTACTGTAATTTGGGCGATTAGGGGGGAAATGTTGACTTTTTTTTGACAATTGATTTTCACACGACTCGAGGACCGTAAGGTTCATCTCGAGGCCCCAAGTACAACGACAGACGGCACGGGTGAAACGGACATCAGATGACCAAGTTACGGGTCACTGAAGATGAGGGGCAATTCGGTAATTTTCTAACTGAGGGCATTTTGGTCATTTGCACGGCGGCTACTGTTCACCACCGTGGAACAGCGTGTGCACGGCCATGTCGTGAGTGCCTGCACATTCCAATTGTTAAATCCTGTAGTGGACTGAATAGAGTGATTTGTTTAATTGGATTAAGGATATTGGAAACATGGCTGAGTGGTTTGGACTGAACACAGTGCACTGGTAGTTTTAAAAATTGATCATGGGGTCCGTTGCGGGAAACAATCTTCAGAGAATTTCAGATGGATTCCCACGGGTTGCCGTCCTCACTGATCGATTAGCTGAGTGCTGGAGGGTGAGAGGGTTCATTTCGAACTAGAGTGAGGGCTGAGAGTTGAGAGAAACTGAGTCGGGAGGAAAAACCAGGAATTGGAGGGAAATTCAAAGATCAAATTGTGAAGCCATTTGAACGAAACCAAGGTTCGTGTGAGTCTTCTGGGTTCACTACCAACTCAACCACGAAGGAATTGAAGGGGATTGAGCACTGGTTGGCTCGGAACCTGAGTTCCAGTTTCTGGAAAATCGCAGTGTTGAGGACGACGACTTCTAGGTGAGTTCTGGTCTAATTGGTTGTGCATTTGGGTTCGTCTAGGTCCTAGCATACTCCCCGTGAAGTTAATTTGGGATTGGGCCTAAGTTGGGTGAGTTCCAGACGTCGACCCATTTGACTGTTCGGGTTTAGATTGATCGACTTAGTCCATGTCGAGGTTAATCAAGGTCACATAACTAAAATTATAAGCTTATAGAATATGTTAGGATTGAAAACGAGAGGAATTGGTTGAGAATTGAAGGGTAATTGGCCGGGTTGAGTCGCGGGTAACAGACCCGTTTAGCAGGCTAGTCGGGTGAGGGAGAAGACACTGTAGTAGGCGCGTGGCCTTCACGCGCAGCCACTGTGGGCGGCGCGTGACGGCGCGTGTGACCTCATCTCCGGTCAGGGTCAACTGAGGTTTTCTTCCTTTTAATGTTTTTAACATTTTATCTTTAGAGTTCGAGTTGATTGGGAGTCGTTCGGGATAGTTTCGTGGGTTCGGAAGTTTAGGTCCGTAAGTTTAATTACGTCAAAAAATCAGAAAAAATTAGGAAACATCATACGAGTTATTTGGGGATGTTTGTAACCCTCCTTGTACGTTTTTACAGGCCCGGACATTTCCGAAGCTACCGAGGAGCGCACGGGGCGCGATTGACGCGTCCGAAAACCGTGAGTGGACTTTTGATTTGTAAACCGAGCATGCATGACTATTTTTACTCATCTATCTTATGTTTTCATATATGATTTTATGATGATGCTATGATATTTCGATTTTACGTAATTTCACATTTTTCGAGGTGATTATTGCACTTTACGTATTTCGAGGTTACGGTTTTCTCCTATGCATGAATGATGTTTTGATGAAGTAATTGGATACGATTCTGCATGTTACGTTTTAATGACGATTTGTTATATTTGTGAAGTCATTTCAGAAATTGCATGTGAAATCCAGACATAAGTCCTATTCTGACGATTTGTGATTATGGAATGATTTCTGGTAAACGGATCACGAAGGATCCTGGTTTATTGTGCTTTATAAAATGGTTTTGGGTTTAAAGACCCGGTATGATTTTTGGATCTGGTTTTGGGTTTAAAGACCCGGTTAATTGATGACGAGGGCGGGCCCGAAAATTGGGTTTAAAGACCCCGGATTGAGTTTAAAGACTCGTGAGTTTAAAGACTCGGTTATTGTGATACCCTTGAGGCCTATTGATTATGTTTTGAGTTTAAAGACTCGTTGATATCCCGGGAAGGCCTGATATTGAGTTTAAAGACTCGGATGGATCCAACGGCTTGATTGTGATTACTTAATCAGTTTTACTTGGTTTGGTTGATTGGAAATTCAAAAATGACGATTTTGGGACTTTGTTAATATTATATTATTTTACATGAGTTATGACGGTTTTCTGTAACGTTTTCCATGTGTTTCGAAAAAAAGGGATTTCAAATGTTTGGTATACGGTTTTCGAATATCTGGTTATGCATGCGTGTTATAAAACTGGAGGGCGAACCCCGATTTCGTTAAACTGTTTTCTGTAAACTTTTGTTTCGGTCCACTCACACCTTTTTGTTTTAATTACCCTCCAGGTCGTGGTACAAGTTCGGGGGCTAGCGCCGAGGCAGAGGCAGAGGCATAAAGTTTTCCGCTGCGGACTAGTTAGTTCACAGAGTAGGATTTGTTCTTATCTTGTTTTGTAATATTATGCTCTGTGAAACTATGGACTTGAAGTCCAGTCGGTTGTATTATTTAATCTCCCTGGTCTGACAATGGGTGTGATGTAATTTTATTTGGTTTTCCTTTCTTTTGTTTTCGATTTTCAGACGGGAGCAGGATGCTTCCCGATTATCGAGGCAATAATCGCGGTGGGTCCTGTTAATTGGTATCATAGCTTAGGTTTACTGTTCGTGTCTGGCACTTGGGTGTGCCTCGATTATTGTACTAACTTATGCCTCTTTCAGAAAGGACGATCGGCCATGCCTCCGTGACGTGAACCCCCTCCACGACCTGTTGATGGCGTCGCTAGTGATGCCGAGAGTGCTTCGATCGAGCGAGCCCAGCGTCTTGGGGTTACGGTGTTTAGTGGTGGGGCAGATCCCGAGGATGCCCACCGTTGGATTTCTCAGTTTGAGAGGATCTTTGCTGTGATGAACTGTCCTCCTGAGGAGCGAGTTGTGTTGGCCACCTTTTTGCTTGATGGATCTGCTTATGAGTGGTGGTATACTTTGGAGTTGTCGGGTTGGGATGCCCGTACAATGACCTGGGAGACCTTTTGTGAACGGTTTCTGGATCAGTATTATCCCCGTTCATTCCGTGATTCTAGGGAGACTGAGTTTCTGCAGCTCCAGCAAGGGAGCATGTCAGTAGCAGAGTATGAGCAGAAATTTCAGATGCTAGCCCGTTTTGCTCCTACCTTTGTGTCTACTGAGGCTGAGAAATGTCGTAGGTTTGAGCTTGGCATACGAGGTGAGATACGGGCCATTGTGACGGTCGGAGCTTTTACTACCCTCAGAGAGTTGTCTGATGCCGCAGTGCGGGTTGAGGCTAGTCTCGCGACACGTCCACAGTATTCTGGTGGTGGACAACGTCGAGAGCGTTCATTTCCTGGATCGTATGGTCAGAGAGCCCCAAAGAAGGGACGTTATGGTGGAGCTTCGTCTGCAGGCAATGATCGTTATGGCAGGCCTGGTAACTTTCAGAGTCCTGGATTCAGAGTTCCTAGGGCACAGTCGGCTCCGCAGGCGAGCGCAGCCTCGGTTGCTTCCACAGGACGGCAGGGTGGTGGTTTTGCTCGAGATGCTTCCAGTGTTATCTGTTTCTTCTGTGGCGAGTGGGGCCACTACTGGAGGGAGTGTCCATCTTTACCACAGGGTGGTGGCGCAGGTCGGGATGCAACAGAGCAGGGACAGAACACAGCTACAGTTTCTGGGACTGGGAGTACTAGGGGAGTAGGTGCTGGAGCGACTAGTGGACTTAGGGGCCGGGGCCGTGGGCGAGCAACTGGACCACAGGCCCGAGTTTTTGCGGTTACGCAGCAGGAGGCCAGGGTAGCACCTGGTGTTGTGACAAGTACACTCACGATCTTTGGACATGATGTTTGTGCTTTAATTGATCCCGGAGCTACTCATTCGTTTATATCACGGGACTGTGAGTTGTTGGAGGGTAGAGAGGTGTCCGCACTGGACTGTGACATGGGTGTGAGTACGCCCACAGGAGATGTATTTGTGGTAAATCAAGTGTTGCGGGAGTGTCCCGTAATGGTAGGTGACGTTGGATTGGTAGCTGACCTGATACTCTTGGACTTGCATGATTTTGATGTCATTCAGGGAATGGATTGGTTGACACTCCATCATGCTTCTATCGAATGTGTCGATAAGAAGGTTACGTTTTGGAGTCCAGGGTTACCTGAAACCACCTTTCAGGGAATACAGCGAGCAACTCCTGTTGGGGTGAGTTCAGCCCTGAAGGCAAGTAAGTTGTTGAGGAAAGGGTGCCAGGGATACTTGGCTCACGTGGTAGACGCACGTGCTGCACTGTTGAGAGTGGAGGATATACCGATAGTACGGGAGTTCCCGGATGTCTTTCCGGATGATCTGCCAGGATTGCCACCTCACCGAGATATCGAGTTCACCATTGATCTGGTCCCAGGTACGCAACCTATATCTCAGACTCAGTATCGTATGGCGCCAGCTGAGTTGAAAGAATTGAAGGCGCAGTTGCAAGAGCTGCTTGAGATGGGGTTTATCAGACCGAGTGTATCCCCTTGGGGAGCTCCGGTGTTGTTTGTGAGGAAAAAGGATGGGAGTTTGAGACTCTGCATTGATTACAGGCAACTGAATAAGGTAACAGTCAGGAAAAAATACCCCTTGCCTCGGATTGATGACTTGTTCGATCAGATGCGAGGAGAACAGTACTTCTCCAAAATCGATCTTCGTTCTGGGTATCATCAGTTGCGGGTTAAGGATGAGGATGTACCCAAGACAGCCTTTAGAACCTGATATGGTCATTATGAGTTCCTGGTGATGCCGTTCGGTTTGACCAATGCACCCGCAACGTTTATGGACTTGATGAACCGAGTGTTGCAGCCATACTTGGATCACTTCGTCATCGTGTTCATTGATGATATTCTAGTCTACTCGAAGAGTGCTGGAGAACATGAGGAGCACTTAAGGATGGTGCTAGGTACCCTGAGGGAAAACCAGTTGTATGCAAAGCTCAGCAAGTGTCAGTTTTGGTTGACGAGCGTGAGTTTCTTGGGGCATGTGATCTCAACTGGCGGAATTAGTGTGGATTCTCAGAAAATTGAAACAGTGGCGAAGTGGGAACAACCGAAGACCGTCACTGAAGTCAGAAGTTTCTTGGGTTTGGCTGACTATTACAGGAGATTTGTAGAGGGTTTCTCTACCATTGCTTCCCTGTTGACATGACTGACGCGGGAGGGAGTCAAGTTTGTCTGGGATGACGATTGTGAGCATAGTTTTCGGGAGTTGAAGGAAAGGTTGACATCTGCTCCTATACTGACCCTTCCAGACGACAGTGGGGAATTCGAGGTGTACAGTGATGCATCCTTACATGGATTGGGATGTGTGCTAATGAAGCATGGAAAAGTGATTACCTATGCTTCGCGCCAGTTGAAGCCGCATGAGCGCAACTATCCTACGCACGACTTGGAGTTAGCCGCTGTTGTGTATGCGCTGAAAATTTGGAGACATCACTTGTATGGTGCGACTTGCAGGCTGTTCACGGATCATAAGAGCCTGAAGTACTTGTTCACCCAGAAGGACTTGAATGTGAGGCAACGACGGTGGCTGGAGCTAATTAAGGATTATGATTGCACGATCGAGTACCACCCTGGAAAAGCCAATGTGGTGGCTGATGCTCTAAGCTGGAAGTCAACGCATTCTGTGGCGCACCTACGGACGGTTCATTTTCCGCTATTGGTTGAACTTCGCAAGACCAGCATTGATTTGGGACTGGATAGCCAAGGTGTCTTGCTGGCTAGTTTTCAGGTGAGACCACTCCTAATCGATCGGATCGTAGATGCTCAATCTCAAGATACTGTCTCATGTGTACTTTGGATCGAACTGGAAGCCGGTGAACGGCAAGATTTTACAGTCAGAGAAGCCTTACTAAAAGAAGGACGGTTGTGTGTACCGGACGACGAGGCACTGAAGAAGGAGATTTTGGATGAGGCTCACAATTCAGCCTACGCGATGCATCCTGGTGGGACCAAGATGTATCGTACATTGCGAGAACATTATTGGTGGCTGGGTATGAAACGAGAGATTGCTGAGTTTGTCAGCAGGTGTCTGATTTTCCAGCAAGTGAAGGCTGAGAGACAGAGACCTTACGGAGCCTTGCAACCACTACCTATCCCGGAATGGAAATGGGATCACATAACGATGGATTTTGTGTTTGGACTCCCTAGGACACCCAGAGGTCACGATGGAGTTTGGGTGATTGTGGACAGACTTACGAAATTAGCTCATTTCTTGTAGGTATGAGAGAACTTTAGGATGACACAGTTTGCTCAGCTGTTTATCGATGAGATCATCCGTTTGCACGGTACTCCAGAATCAATAGTTTCGGACAGAGACCCGAGGTTTACTTCTCGGTTTTGGCAAAGTCTACAGGAAGCTTTTGGGACGAAACTTCGTTTCAGTACTGCTTTTCATCCTCAGACTGACGACCAGTCTGAGCGGACCATCCAGATATTGGAGGATATGATGCGAGCTTGCGTTTTGCAATTCCAAGGCACTTGGGAATCACATATAGCCTTGATGGAATTTTCCTATAACAACAGCTATCATGCGAGCATTGGGATGGCTCCTTACGAAGCTTTGTAGGGATGGCAGTGCAGAACCCCGTTGTGTTGGACAGACGTGGGTGAAAGGAAACTGACTAAATCCGAATTGGTGGAATTGACAACAAAAAAGGTCAAACTCATCAGAGACAGGCTCAAGGCAGCCCAAGACAGACAAAAGAGCTATGTGGACCATCGGATTAGAGATCTTGAGTTTGCGGTCGGAGATCGGGTATTTCTGAAACTGTCCCCTTGGAAAGGTGTGGTGAGATTTGGCAGGCGAGGAAAGTTGAGCCCTCGTTTTATCGGACCATACGAGATTACTGAGAGGATTGGCCAAGTGGCCTACAGGTTAGCACTACCGCCAGAACTTTCGAAGGTCCACAATGTTTTCCATGTGTCGATGTTGCGGAAATATGTGTTTGATGCATTTCACGTACTGGAGGAGCAACCTATTGAACTCTGAGAGGACTTGAGTTTTGAAGAACAGCCGGTACAGATTTTGGACCGAAAGGATAAGGTGCTACGTCGGAAAACCGTTCCCCTGGTTAAGGTTCTCTGGAGGAAGCCACATGGGAACCCGAGGCGCAGATGCGGGAGCAGTTCCCCTATTTGTTTCCTTGAAATTTCGGGACGAAATTTCTTAAGGGGGGGGAGATTGTAACGCCCCGGAAATTCGGAAAATGTAATATTGTAAAATAATGAATAAAATGACGTTTTTATCCCTGTGAATATTGTGGTCAATTTCTTGACTTTTTGATTGGTAAGTCGAATGGACGTTGACCAATGACCGTGACGTAGTTTGGGACGTCACGAGTTCATAGACAGGTGGCACGTCCAATTCCGACGTCCAGGGAAAAAGTTATGACGTTCGGAAGTTCAGGGACATTACCATAATTTGGACGATTAGGGGGGAAATGTTGACTTTTTGTTTGACAATTGATTTTCACACGACTCGAGGACCGTTAGGTTCGTCTTGAGGCCCCGAGTACAACTACAGACGGCACGCGTGAAACGGACATCAGATGACCAAGTTACGGGTCACGGAAGATGAGGGCATTTTGGTCATTTGCACGGTGGCTACTGTTCACCAACGTGGAACAGCGTGTGCACGACCAAGTCGTGAGTGCCTGCACATTCCAATTGTTAAATCCTGTAGTGGACTGAACAGAGTGATTTGTTTAATTGGATTAAGGATATTGGAAACATGGCTGAGTGGTTTGGACTGAACACAGGGCACGGGTAGTTTTAAAAATTGATCATAGGGTCCGTTGCGGGAAAAAATCTTCAGAGAATTTCAGATGGATTCCCACGGGTTGCCGTCCTCACTGATCGATTAGCTGAGTGATGGAGGGTGAGAGGGTTCATTACGAACCAGAGTGAGGGCTGAGAGCTGAGAGAAACTGAGTCAGGAGGAAAAACCAGGAATTGGAGGGAAATTCAAAGATCAAATTGTGAAGCCATTTGAACGAAACCAAGGTTCGTGTGAGTCTTATGGGTTCACTACCAACTCAACCACGAAGGAATTGAAGGGGATTGAGCACTGGTTGGCTCGGAACCTGAGTTCCAGTTTCTGGAAAATCGCAGTGCTGAGGACGACGACTTCCAGGTGAGTTCTGGTCTAATTGGTTGTGCATTTGGGTTCTTCTAGGTCCTAGCATACTCCCTGAGAAGTTAATTTGGGATTGGGGCTAAGTTGGGTGAGTTCCAGACGTCGACCCATTCGACTGTTCGTGTTTAGATTGATCGACTTAGTCCATGTCGAGGTTAATCAAGGTCACAGAACTAAAATTATAAGCTTATAGAAGATGCTAGGATTGAAAACGAGAGGAATTGGTTGAGAATTGAAGGGTAATTGGCCGGGTTGAGTCGCGGGTAACAGACCCGTTTAGCAGGCTAGTCGGGTGAGGGAGACGACACTGTAGCAGGCGCGTGGCCTTCACGCACAGCCACTATGGGAGGCGCGTGACGGCGCGTGTGACCTCATCTCCGGTCAGGGTCAACTGAGGTTTTCTTCCTTTTAATGTTCTTAACATTTTATCTTTAGAGTTCGAGTTGATTGGGAGTCGTTCCGGATAGTTTCGAGGGTTCGGAAGTTTAGGTCCTTAAGTTTAATTACGTCGAAAAATCCGAAAAAATTAGGAAACATCATACAAGTTATTTGGGGATGTTTGTAACCCTCCTTGTACATTTTTACAGGCCCGGACATTTCCGAAGCTACCGAGGAGCGCACGGGGCGCGATTGACGCGTCTGAAAACCGTGAGTGGACTTTTGATTTCTAAACCGAGCATGCATGACTATTTTTACTCATCTATCTTATGTTTTCATATATGTTTTTATGATGATGCTATGATATTTCGGTTTTACGTAATTTCACATTTTTCGAGGTGATTATTGCACTTTACGTATTTCGAGGTTACGGTTTTCTCCTATGCATGAATGATGTTTTGATGAAGTAATTGGATACGATTCTGCATGTTACGTTTTAATGACGATTTGTTATATTTGTGAAGTCATTTCGGAAATTGCATGTGAAATCGGGACGTAAGTCCTATGATGATGATTTTTGATTATGGAATGATTTTTTGTAAACGAATCACGAAGGATCCTGGTTTATTGTGCTTTATAAAATGGTTTTGGGTTTAAAGACCCGGTATGATTGTTTGATCTGGTTTTGGGTTTAAAGACCCGGTTAATTGATGACGGTGGCGGGCCCGAAAATTGGGTTTAAAGACCCGGATTGAGTTTAAAAACTCGTGAGTTTAAAGACTCGGTTATTGTGATACCCCCGAGGCCTATTGATTATATTTTGAGTTTAAAGACTCGTTGATATCCCGGGAAGGCCTGATATTGAGTTTAAAGACTCGGATGGACAACGGCTTGATTGTGATTACTTAATTAGTTTTACTTGGTTTGGTTGATTGGAAATTCGAAAATGACGATTTCGGGACTTTGTTAATATTATATTATTTTACATGAGTTATGACGGTTTTCTGTAACGTTTTTCATGTGTTTCGGAAAAAGGGATTTCAAATGTTTGGTATGCGGTTTTCGAATATCTGGTTATGCATGCGTGTTATAAAATTAGAGGGCGAACCTCGATTTCGTTAAACTGTTTTCTGTAAACTTTTGTTTCGGTCCACTCACACTTTGTTGTTTTAATTACCCTCCAGGTCGTGGTACAAGTTCGGGGTCTAGCACCGAGGAAGAAGGCAGATGCATAAAGTTTTCCATTGCGGAGTAGTTAGTTCACAGAGTAGGATTTGTTCTTATCTTGTTTTGTAATATTATGCTCTGTAAAACTATGGACTTGAAGACCAGTCGGTTGTATTATTTAATCTCCTTGGTCTGACAATGGGTGTGATGTAATTTTATTTGATTTTCCGGTCTTTTGTGTTCAATTGTCAGAAGGGAGCAGGATGCTTCCCGATTATCGAGGTGATAATCGGGGTGGGTCCTGTCAAGAGGGTTACTAACTACCTTATTAACCTCTCATTGAAGTCCCGTAATTTTCCCGAATTTTTAAGTATTTTAAAACTCGAACCTAAACCTTCCGATGCCCCGAACATTATCGAGACAGTGTCCGATCGACACGAAACCAGTCCCAAAATGTTCGATACATCAAATAAAGTGTTTCACATGTTGGAAGTTTCCCCATCGGACCCACCACGCGCTCCCACGCTCCGTCGCAAGCGGTTGCGCGTGAAGCCCACGCGCGGTGCTATAGTCGTCTTCAACCTCTCGATGAACCCGGTCCACCTGGTTCGAACCGAACCGGACCGGGGCAACCGGTTCAATCCATAACTCTCTCATTTTTTATCCAACCTGGTCCATTTTTAATCCTACAGGTTCCTAGCATCAAGCCCTATCAATCTACGTCCTCAAAACACAGAAAAACCTCAAGAATCCATACCTTCGATGCTCAAACCATAAGCTTGACCTTCAAGCTTGGTTTGCAGTCGTTCCAGGCATCCATTTCCATCAAACTCAATCCTCTTCGTGTCGTCTTGGTCCCTAGGTTTCAATAGAATCGAAAAGGACTCAAAACACCCACTAAATCTCAACTTTCAACTTTTGAAAATCGAAATGGCTCTCGGTTACTCACCTCCGCCGTCCGTCACCGTGAGCTGCCGTCCATCCCGTCACGTCTTTCTCTCAGTTCACCCTCCCAGTTCCCATCATGTGTAACCAACACACAGAGTGATGTAGGTGGTGAGGTGTGTGGTGTGGGTTGAATGGAAAATGGTCGATCGGGTTGTGAGAGAACAGAGAAGAGATGATGAATTTTGATGAAGAAGGGAAATGAATGGACCGTGGAGATTGAGAGGGGTGATGAGATGAAGGGTCAAGATTAAAAGATGAGTTAAGTGGAAATTATAAAATAATTAAAATATTATTATTTTAATCAAATCTCACCAATCAATGTGAGATCCACTTTTTGGGGTAAATGACCAATTGGATTAGTGACACTTGTCACTCATCCATGGGTACCACACTAAAGTCAACCAATCAGCTAATGCCAAGTGTCCTCGCCTCGTAATGCGCGTATAGTGCAATCGAACTTCCGTGACCCATAACTTTCCCATTCGAAGTCCGATTTCAGCATGCTGTCTGTCTACAGATTCGTATCGTCTCGATCTACGTAACGGTCCTGAACCCTCGGCCATCGGACCTCTCAGGTCAAAAGTCAACTATTTGCCCATTTTAACCAAAATTACCAAATTTCCCTTAAACTTCCGAACATCATAAATTTTACCTCGAACGTCGGAATTGAACATGCCACCTGTCTATGAACTTGTGACGTCCCGAACTACGTCACGGTCATAAGTCAAAGTTCATTTGATCGCCTGAACAAAAAGTCAACATTTTGCCCACGCCAAGGGGCAAAACGGTCATTTTGCATCGTTCGTCCGATTTTGCCCAACTAATCACAAATTAATCTCGCTAATCATGATTAGTCACTAATCTAATCCTAAAATTCGGGACGCGTCGTTACATCAGTTTGAGTCACCAATGCTCAAAACTCAAAAACCAGTTTTCAAAGTTCACGGGTTACCTTGTTTCGTGTTTTCCAGCCACCGTACGCGTTCGTCCTCCCCTTTAACTCAGTTTATGCCTTCCCTTTCGACTCAGTCCTATCTTTCAATCTCTCTTTCACTTAGGCACCAACAAGGATAAGAATATGATGTTTGTGTGGATTGGGTTTGGGTTTCGGGTGATGGATGAAGGAAAGAAGATGAAGTGCATGAACTTGGGGTCTTAGGCCAATGAGATGAGTGACAAATGTCATTCACCCATTGGTCTGATTTGGGATATTTTTTCCCAATTAAAACTTGCCAACTATCATCGTCTCGTAAAACGTGAATAATACGTAAATTCTTTTATGACCCGTAACTTCCTCGTCCAACGCCCGATTCAGACATGCAGATTGTCTACGAACTCATGATGTCTCGATCTACATAATGGGCCTTAGTCAAAGTCCAAATAACTTCTTGGGTCAAAAGTCAACATTTTCCATTCTTAGGGGAAAATAGTCATTTTACATTAATTTCCAAATTTACATTTCTTAAAAAGTTTGGGTTGTTACAACACCTTCATTTCTTCACCTTTGGCAACCAATTGAGCTAAAAAGACCTTCCTCTCCGCAGTGCAACACAACCAGCAGATCTTCCACGTCAAGGAAGGCAGGGCCAGAAAAGTCCCGAAGAACGGTTGGGGGGCCATATCCTTTTCGGAGGAGAAAGAGTACGTCGTGATCTACCCACACGACTACCCGCTCGTCATCCGGACCCTCATTTTCAACTTCGACATCAATCAGATCATGATCGATACAGGAAGCTTGGTCTGTCAGGACCCAACCCTCCTCAGTCAGGACCTGACTCATCTAGCACGATATTGTCCACTTTGGGCCTCCTTGTCATTGCCCTCACGGTTTCGTTTTCGGGAGCTCACTGTGTAACTTCCCAGGGGGGTCACCCATCATGGAATTGCAGCCAATTGAGCTCCCAAAATGCCTCTTTTAGATCAGAGTTGTGCAGCGACCCATTCTACCTAACACGATATTGTCCCCTCTAGACTCACTAGCCGAACCAGCCCAGCCCGAAGGGTTTTCTTCCCGGGAACTCACGGTGCAACTTCCCAGTGGGTCACCTATCATGGGATTGCACCAGCCTCCACTCTCTTAACTTTGGAGTTCCCCCAGAATCCAAAGCTAGTGAGCTCCTAAGAGGCCTCTCTTATATCAGAGTTGCGCATCGGCCCTCTCTACCTAACACGATATTATCCCCTCTAGACTCACTGGCCGAACAATCCCAGCCCGTAGGGTTTTGTTCCTAGGAGCTCACGGTGCAACTTCCCACTAGGTCACCCATCATGGGATTGCACCAGCCTCCACTCGCTTAACTTTGGAGTTCCCTAGGAATCCAAAGCTAGTGAGCTCCTAGAAACAAAACCCTGCGGGCTAGGTTGGTTTGGCCAGTGAGTCTAGAGGGGACAATATCGTGTTAGGTAGAGTGGGCCGATGCGCAACTCTGATCTAAGTGAGGCGTCTTGGACATGCGAGCCATGTGCGCGGCCTGGTGATAAGACGGTGACATTGTAGCATTTTACTGTGCATGCGCGTGGCTCCACGCGTAACCGCTTACGGTCGCTCGTGAGGGTATGTGGGCACGATTACCAAGGTGAGGTCAACCCGAATTTTTTTCTATGCAATGTAACGAACATTTTGGTGTTGGTTTCGAGTCAATCGGACACCGTTTCGATATTGTTTCAAGGGTCCGAAGGTTTATGTTACGTTTTTAATTCGTAATTAATTCCCGGAAAATTAGGGGAAATTAATATGATATTCATTGAGTCATTAGTGACCCTTAATGATGATTTTGGGCAGGACTTGGGATTCCTGGAAAGTATTGGAAATTACAGAAAAGCGTGCAGCTCGGAAAGCGAGCGATATGGACGGTGTGTGAGTGAACGTTTGGTTTATAAATTGATATGCATGCATAGTTAAATATTTTACATGATTTGATTTACAATGATTGCATGATGATTTGATATGATTGTGTTATTAGATTTATGGATTATTTAATCAGTTTCGGGCACATTTTACGAGGAAAGTACAATTGACAATTTTGGGCTAGACTCGGGATTTTAAAAGGATGTTTTGACAGGACCCGTCCCCTAAGGACGTAATGACCGTGCCCGATCTTGCTCCCGTCTGACAAGTCAAGTGAGGTTCCAAAAATACCCTCCAAAACTTGCCAAACAAGGGATAACTGCATCTGTGCCCATTCATACCTCCACCTCTCGAATAGCCTCGATCATCGCGCCACGGCCTCAAGGGTCAATAAGACAGAAAATGGTGTGAGTGGACAAAACAAACTTTTATAAATACGTTTACCAAAACACATTCTTACCCTCCAGTTTTCACAAACATGCATGCATATCATAAAACATGAGTAATAGTGTGAAATCAATCAAGTATGAATAGTGCACCGATAAAATCAAAACATGTTTCTAAATTTCGTGTCCACATTTTCCTTGAAACTCATGTTCATCAAATCAATTCAAAATTCCATAAAACCATGGGCTTATTTCCATATCCAATCTCATATAGTCACGTTTATCCCTGTAACGCGTGCAAATCAAATAGGCTCAAGGATCGCTCAAAATCCGAGCATCTGTCGCTATGAATACATCACCAGCCGACAATCCAGATCATCGTGAACACATCACTGACCAATCTCCATATAATCCAGCACCTCTGGTCTGAGTCGAGCCTCCCTCGGTTGCACGACAACAGACCGTGCTACGTGACCTCTCCGGGGTAAACACGTCCATCCCGAAGGCGAGTGTTATCTCCAGGGTGCACTCTGGGGAAAAACATATTTCCATCCGAAAGCCCTAAATATCTGCAACACATCACCATTATGAAAACTAGTGAAAAACAGTTGCATTGAAAACCAAAATCATTTATTAACACAGGGTCTCAGCCCCAAAATATAGTTTCCTCAAATTCGGAAAACCAAAGTCCCAATTTATTTTATAAATTCGAAAATCATCAATATCATCATGTAATCACATGGAAATACAAATCCAATCAAAATCACAATTCCATTGGGTCTCAAGCCCAAAATATCATTTTCACGCAAATCCGTGCAACCGTAAACCGAGTTGCCATTTTCACGTAAAACCATAAAATATGTCTAGAAAACATCAAATCAATTCCTGACTCATAACTCGAGTCAATTTCATAATTTCTCGAAAATTGTGCCACAAATAATATAATAATCCATAAAATCGAGAAATCACAAGATTGAAATATCAATCATGTCAAAACATATCAAATCATATAATAAAGCATTTAAATCATATATGCATGCATCACGGTTAGAAAACAAAGTCCACTCACACACACCGTCCACATCGCTCGCTTTCCGAGCTGCACGTTTTTCTGTAATTACTGGAAACCACAATTCCTGTCCAAAACCATTAAGGAAGGTCACTAACATCTCAATATACCTCATATAATTTTCCCCAATTTTTCTGAGATTTAAATACGTATTTAACACGTAAATCAAAACTTCGGATACGCGGAACTTTATTGAAATGATATTTGATTTTCTCGAAACCAGTGTAAAAATGTTCGTTACACTGAGAGGATTCAAAGTCATGATGAACTCACCTCGAGATTCGTACCCATGCGCCGTCACACGCCGCAGTAATTGGCTGCTCGTGAAACCCACGCGCTTGCTACAGTGTCGTCGTCCTCACTCGTTTGTCTGTAAAACGAGTCCTGCAACCCGCAAGACGACCCGACTCGTTTCCTATCAATTCGACATCCAATCTTTCAATTGAACATTTAAACAGCTTCGTTTTAAGTCCAATTATATTTCTGTCACCTTAATTTTACAAATCCTTACCTCAAATCAAACGATTCGAAGATGAACTTCGAAGAACACCTGGGTACTGTTCCTTCTTCGAAGTTCATCAATACCATCTGATTTCTTTCAATTGATCCACCCATAAGCTCTATTGGACCATGAGAAACTCATTTTCGAGTCCAATTTCATCGTTTGATCTCTCCAAGATCACGTCTCAACCTTCGATTCCCTTCTCTGTTACCAGATCCATTTAGAGCCCAAAAGCCATCAATTTTCTTTGTTCTTGATGTGGATCGACTCGTAAGGACTTCAGGAAGCTAACTCAAGCTTCAATTTCGATCCTCAAGGCTCAAAGCTTGAATTTTGAATTTTCCCCCCAAAATTTCTAAAATTCGATTCTGAGTTTCCAGCACCCTTACTGTCCTTCGTGTTTTCCTCTCTAACTCAGTCTCTTCAATCTCTTAATTTCTCACTCTCAATCTCAGTTGTGGAAGGGAGCTCAATTCTCTCATCTCTCATGCTCTGTTTCTTTGCTGGTTCACGGTTCAAGGAAAGAAGAAGATGGCTGATTAAGGATGAAAAATGATAATTAAGTATAATGGAGAATGATTAAATATGACAAGGCATCATGATGATGTTTCACAGGAAACATGGACCATGATTTAGGGTCCTCGAAACAAGGGATGGGTGTCACTTTTCACTCATCTTAGTGTCCTCAATCATTGGTCACTGTTCACAATTTTAATATTATTTTAATCGAAATTCCGGTTCGTTTGGATAATCGTTTTCAGTCTCGCGACCATAACTTTCCCGTTCGATGTCCGATTTCGACGTGTCGTCTGTCTACAGACTCGTGACATCCCGAACTGCATCACAGTCATTGGCCAAAGTCCATTTGACCGTCCGAATCAAAAGTCAACTTTTGGCTCTTATAACCAGGGGCAAAATCGTCATTTCCTTCAAATTTTCCAAATTTCCGGGTCGTTACATGTTTTGACTTGAATTGTGAGATAAAGAGGATTTAATTGAATTGATTTATTTTTGGATATGATTTTACGGATTTACAAGAAATGCGATTTGGGTTTGAGACCCCGTGATAAATGGTTTTCATGTGGTTTTAATGATGATTTTGAAATAAAGCTTTTGATTGGATTTATGTTCAGTGCCCCCAGATGTGTAATTCCTGGGTAGACTTCGGATGTATAATTCCCAAAGTGACTCCGAATGTGTAATTCCCGGAGGGACTCCGGATGCGTAATTCCCGGAGGGACCGGATGTGTCATTCCCGGTGAGGCTGGATGTGTAATTCCCAGCAGGGCTGGACGTGTAATTCCCAAGAGGATCTGGATGTGTAATTCCCAGATAACTCTGGATGTGTAATTCCCAGAGGACCCTCGGATGTGTAATTCCCGAGTTATGTGCTTTATTTTATGATAAAATGGTATTATGAAATGATTTATATGTTTGATTCTATGCATGCATGGTTTGATAAACTGGAGGGTAAATGATGTATTTTGAAATGTATTTTTATATGATATTATTTTTGTCCACTCACACCTTTCCTATTTTGATAACCCTCCAGGTCGTGACATGACGTTCGGGGCTAATTGAGAGGCGGAGACATGAGCGGAAATCAGTGCAGTTATCCCTTGTCTGATAGGTGTTAAGGGGTAATTTCGGGACTTCAGTTGACTTGTCAGACGGGAGCAAGATTGGGCACGGTTATCAAAGTCCAGTTAGGGCGGGTCCTGTCATGGTCAACATCATTTTCATGGACGCCTACAAACAGCTCAAGGTCGAAGAGGCTGACCTAGATCGATCATCGTTACCGACCAAAATCATGACCATAGGGCACTCAGTCTAGACCTCATCAAATAGAAATGAGAAAAGGCCCACCTTCGGAATATCACCTATAAGCAACGACTTTACCAATACCATGATACAAAGGTCAGACCATGAACTTTCCAAGTAGGGGATTGGGTCCTCCGGAAGGTCAGTCTCGCCACCAAGGACCGATTAGCAGGCACACTCGACCCCAACTATGAAGGCCCCTACAAGATCACTCGAATATGCCAACCAGGCACCTATGAACTCTCTGACACCGACGGACACATCCTAGGTCACCCGTGGAATGTCGACCATCTCAAAAGGTACTACATTTAGCTCGGTCCACGCCCATCATCTTGTAAGTCGCGCTTAGGCCCTCATTGGACTGGTCCAAGCTGACCCACCACAAACTATCAATGACAAGATCTATCTTCTTTCATCTACTTTGTCTTGATCAACACATACCGAGCTACCCCCTGAAACATTTACATTGAGTGAACACGTAACACTTAGTACCAAAGCTAACAAGGTACAGGGGAACCGACCACATTCCACAATACACACCTGTTGGTCAACTGACCACCACTGCCCGACCATTCCACATTACACAACGATTAGTCGGTCATAGACGAGCAGGCCGGGCACACATACGCTCACACAATAGCCTCTCACCACTTTAAACACGTCATGAAATCATTACAAGTTCTTAACTTACAATTTTTCATCTCCGCTCCCTCATCAGCGACCTATCTCAACCGAGAACTTGGGGTACTAAGAGACACACCGAGTTCCAACATTTAGGAGGTTTGTGCAAGTCCTCACCAAAGGCATATGCCTACACATCGGGAACTTTTCTAAAGCATGAGCTCAAAACACAATATTGAGCTGAGACTACCTTACAGAAACACTAGCATACACTAAATTTTCCTCCGTGTAAAACATGCCAACCAAACACATCATCGATCAAGTCTACATGGGCATGCACCATGCAAACCAGACATCCTATCGGTCAGTCTCATCAAAACGTTCACTTATTTAAATACATGCACACTGGTCAGACTAGACAAGCATACATTTACCTAAGTACATAGACCAACTTTGGTCAGACCGCACAAGCATACATTTATTAAGTAAAATACATGCAGATCATAAATTAAGGTCGGTCTAACACCATCATACATTTATTAAGTTAAATACATGAAAACAAGATATACAGGTCGGTCTACAAACATGGTATCCACTTGGAAAACTTAAGTACATGCAACATCGATTGGTGGTCAGAGCAATCGGCACTTAGAAAAATTTTGCACAAAAATTTCTTCATTGAAAAAGGGGAAAATGACCTACCAGTTGGCCAGAGTTACAAGGAAAACAGGCGAAAAAAAACCTACTTTACATCATCGCGCAGATCGAAAAAAATAATAATAATAAGTCCTAGGCAGGAGGGTCGATCGGCACCACATCCCTGCTAGTTGGTTCGGTAGTAGATGGCACGACCCATGCCAATCCCCCTGGATTATCACAGGATGTGCCTTGCTCCCGTCTGACACCATGTGCCAGACTAGGGATAAACTCGTAACCCGCTTGGGGTTACCAGAGTGCGCAGTGATTTCTCGAGTACGCGGCGGCATGTGATTTATCGGTCTCTGCTACAGTTCGCATCCGCGATCAACCTGAAGGGTGCCAAAAACAATTGAAAGTGTGAATGGAAAAAAATAAACATTTATTTAAATCATTTTCCAAAATATAGATTTCACCCTCCGTTTTTACAAAGCATGCATGCATATCAAATTTTTTTAAAAAAAAAACCATTTCTTTCCTGCAAAACAATATATACGAAAATCGATGCAATCATCGTAAAACGAACACATGTTAAAATCTCTGGACACAAATCAATGGTTTAAAACCTAGGGACTCATTCTCATATCCAACCTGTGTCACATCTCATATCATTATCAGTCACATCATCCGTGCAACGCGTGTAAATAAACTCCAGGACCGCTCAGATCTGAGCATGTCGTCGTGAACATATCACCAGCCGACGTTCCAAATCATTGTGAATGCATCACTGATCAATCTCCATATAATACCAGCACTCCTGAGTCGAGCCTCCCTCGGCTGCACGATAACAAGTAGTCCTTCGTGACCTCTTTGGGCTAACACATGTCACGACCTGATCTTCTCCAATAGGAGATTGTCTCATTTGGGCCCAGCCATCACAGTTTTGTTCTCGGGAGCTCACGTATAACTTCCTAGTAGGTCACCCATCTTGGGATTACACTAGCCTCTACTCGCTTAACTATGGGGATCTCTAGGAATCTAAATCCAGTGAGCTCCCAAAAGGCCTCCTATTCAATAGATGCACACCCACACATATTAGACGCATCCCCCAGATCCCCCTAGGCGATGTGGGATTACTAACCATGCCTATAAAGCACGGGTCCTCACAATCCACCCCCCTTGGGGCCCAGCGCCTTTGCTAGCACACACAATTCCTGCCGGGGTTGGGTTCTGATAACAAATTATTACGACCTGACCTTTTCTAACAAGATATTATCCGCTTTGGGCCCAGCCCTCGCGGTTTTGTTCTCGGGAGCTCACGTGCAACTTTCCAGTGGGTCACCCATCCTAGGATTGCACCAGCCCCTACTAGCTTAACTTTGGAGTTCCAAGGAACCCAAAGCCAATGAGCTCCCAAAAGGTTTCCTGTTGGATAGATGCGTGCCCACACATATAAGGCGCATCCCCCAGATCCCCCCGGGCGATGTAGGATTACTAACTATGCCTCCAAAGCACAGGTGGATTGTAAGACCAGAATTGAGTGTTCCAACGAGTATGCTGGGCCCTAAAGGGGGTGGATTCTAAGACCTGTGTCTTGCGAAGAACGGTGAACCATTTCACATCACTCGGGGAGGGAAAGGTGAAGTGTTTTATATGTGTGGACACGAATCTATCTAGCGTGTTTCCTTTTGGGAGCTCACTAGCTTTGGAGTCTCACTAGCTTTGGATTCCTTGGGAACTCCAAAATTAAGCGAGTTTGGGCTGGTGCAATTTCAGGATGGGTGACTTACTAAGAAATTGCACGTGAGTTCCTAAAAATAAAACTGTGAGGGATGAGCCTAAAACGGACAATATCGGGCTAGATGGGTCGGGTCGTTACAACACATCCCATCTCGGAGGCGAGCATTATCTCGAGGGTTCTCTCTAGGGAAATATATTCACAATCAGAAGCCCTCTCGTACTCATCATCTCGGAGAATGATCATAGTAAAAACGGTGGAAACATATTTTCATTGTTCAAATCAAATCAGTTGTATTGCACATGATCTCGGCCTAAAACATGGTTTCCAAAAAAACTCATAATATCAGTGTCCAGTTCTCATTTTGCAATCTCAAATCATTTCACAATCACATTATGTGTTTCACGTGGGATCTCTACCCAAAATTGAATCTCAACAGGGTCACAAGCTCGAAATTTTATCATAATGGGGTTATAAGCCCGACACATCATTTCAATAGGGTCACAAGTCCAAAACATAGTTTCATAAAACATTTAACTATAATCTCAATCAAAACTATAATCCAACTGGGTCTCGTGCTCAAAAGCCATTTTCACGAAAATCCATAAAACCGTTCAAAACCGATAATTAACCAGCATACAAAATATTTATGCATTTCATCAATCAAGCCATATGCAAACATTTCATTTCATACCATATTTATAAAACATTAAAACATATATACATGCATCATTTATAAACCAAAGTCCACTCACAGTTGGCCCACTATGCGCGCTTTAAAACCCGCATTGTAAGCTGTTCCAAAGCTAATCCACTGTTTCCGAGACGTTTGGGCCTGTCCAAATCATGCCCAAAGGTTACTATGGGCCTATAAAATTCTAAATCATAAACCCTCAAAACTCCTAGAACTGTAAACGTGTCCCGAACACGCTTCCCAAGGCTAAAAACCTCCAAAACTATATCCAAACAACCTCCAATGGATTCAGATCGTCGAAACTTTTCAAACAATACCAATTTCACCTCGAAACGCTGGCCTATGCGCCTTCACACATCGATAAAAGTTCAGTCAACTCTGGTCGTCGCTAGTCAACGCCGATCAACGGCTGATGTCAACCTGACAGGTCTGACAGCTGCCATGTGGCACTCTCTGACTAGTGTCAAGTGTCCTGACACGTGTCTCTGACATCTCTAACACCCTATCAAGTGGCACCATCCCATTGGTCGATGTGGTCTAACAATGCTGACGTGGACCTGCCACGTCATCTGACACACTGCTACGTGGCACCATCCCACTAGTCCATGTGGTCTGACATGGCTAACTTGGACCTGCCACGTCAGCTGCTGATTGGACCTAACACCTAGCCACGTGTCATCTTCTAATTGGCCACGTGGCCTAACATGCCTAACAGATGATGATGTGGACTACCATATCATCATCGCCTTCCTTTAGACGGGTCGACCCATTTGACTATAAATGGTCGACTTGACCCGCGACTCGACTCGGTCGTATCTCCCTCATTTCTTCACCAAAATTCACCATTCTTTAACTAATCTCTTTGTCTCTCACCCAAAAACATCCCTATGCCCTCAAAATCAAGAGAACAAGTCTAGAAATTACCTGTCGAATCAAAACCTTCACATCCAATTTTCCACCTTGTCCTAGAGTCGGTTCATGCGTCCATGTCCTTTGATTTTTGATCCTACAACCTCGTCTCAACTTGAGGAACATAAACAGGGCATCATGATGGATCCCAAACATCCTAAAACCCAAATTCTAAATTTCAAACCAAATGGGTTTCAGGTTTACCTTTTGTTGGTTTCCTCAGTCGTCTACGACGGCTCAGCCTCGTCCCCCGCCGTCTCTCCATCTCTCACTCACCCTCAGTTTCTCTTTCTCTCTGATCTTAGCTGAAGAAGATGATGATGGAGGTTTGGGGGTGGGTTTCGGGTTGGATGAATGAAATAAGAAGGAATGGGAGATGATGCATGTATGTATGGGTTTGGGCCAAATGATGAGTGACACTTGTCACTCATCTATTGGTTAAGGCCAGATCTGTTGGGCCTACTAAGAACAAATCCAAAAGTAAACTGTCTCGATTTTCGTGTAATCGGGAATAGTTCAAAATACCATTTTAGGCCCGTAACTTTCCAATATGATGTTCGATTTCAGCGTGCCTCTTGTCTACAGATTTGTATCGTCTCGGTCTACATAATGGACCTTAGTCCACGTGCATTTACCCTTCCGGGTCAAAAGTAAACTTTTTATCCTTTCTTGGGGCAAAATTGTCATTTTACCCCGATCGTACGTTAATCCTCGACTATGTCCCGATTAGTCTCACTAATCCTCAATTAATTCTTAATTAATTCCATAGATTCGGGACAGGTCCTTATAGTAGAGGTATGTCCAGAGGCTTTGGTCTTATCTTTCTGTTCTTCCTCTTCACATTCGGGCTGGCCGACCATCAAAGCAGCATCCAAAGTCATCTGAAAACTAAACCAGAGAGTGGTGTCGAATTTGAAGTCTGGATAGGCAAGGAATATGTTCCTATAAATTGCCTTCTCTGCCACTACAGCATAATCGTCTTACATGCACTCAAACTCCTCCGACCCGAGGAACTCGTTCACCACCTCAGATGGAGTGGATGCAATCTTTGCTCGGTAGATTTTCAGCTCCACATCCCGGTCCACTTCCTCGGCCTTCAACTGTTCAGCCTCTTTCTTATGTCGTTTGGCTTCCACATGTTAGCGCTCGGCCTCCCCTTTCGAGTACTCCGCCTCCAACTACAAGCTCTCAACCTCCCCCTTCTGGCGCATTAGCTTGATATGAACCTACCCAACCTCGGTCACTCGGCACTCCACATTGGCCTTTGTCTACTTGGTCTCCAGACTTCTTTGATCCTTCTTCTCTGTGACCTGCTCAAGCTCAGCCCTTAGGTAGTTGACCTCCTCTGCTACTGACCGAGCATCATTGATCTCCTCATTGTACATGTCGAGTTGGGCCTTCTACTACTCCAGCATTTTCTGCTGAACCTGGAGTTTCCGCTCCTGCTCGGCCTTGGACTTGATGGCTAGCTCGGCCTCCTGCGACTGCCGAGTTAGGGTGGTCGATTGCTGCTTGAACTTAGCTTTCTCTTTGTCACCTGTAGTAACTCGCCTCAAGGCATGAGAGTAATTAATGAAAATTTCTCCGAGGGACTACACAGATAGACCACAAGTTAGAAACATTACAACAATGACATATACAAAATTCAAAAGTATAACTTTGGCCGAGCACTTACGTGAGAAGTAATGAGGAGCGACTTTGACATTCGCTCGGACATGGAGCCTTCTGGTAAGTCATCCAGCTTGGACAACTCCATTATAGCATCGCTCATAACATTGTAAATAATCGACAGCAATTTCTCGCGGACCTCGACCGAGACATCTTCCCACTTAGCGTCTGCTTTGGAAAACCTCTCTAGACCAACACCCCTGTGGTCGGCCATCTCCTCCTCACACCGACCGATTTGATGGTGAGGTGGTGGTAGAGGATGATGGGATGGTGACAAAGGATGAGGAGATGATGACAGAGGAGGAAAAGGCAGAAGCATAGGACGAGACACCAGCCATGAAATCGACTGCAATTGCAAAAAGATGAACGGAGAGACCTCCTGCTGGTGAGAAGGAGAACGAGGGAATGCTTGGGTCTGGAAAAGCGGAGATTGGTAAGCCACACATCGAATCATGGGTTAGGGCTCTGGGAACACACCGACAAGGTCCGAAATACACGCACGAGCCCTCGCTTTCTCAGCAAACCGTTCAAGGGACTTCCAAATCTGCCTCTCCCGCTCAGAGTCGTCTTTCGAGACCTCGATCCCAAATGTCCCCTCGGGCTGACCCATTGGCCCGTGATCCTTAGCACTACCCTTGTCCAATTCAATAACTGGGACCACAATCTCACCGACCGGCCCAGACGGCACGATGATCGAATCAGAGGAACAAGTTGTCAATTTTGACCCCTTCTCAGATGGCTTGAATGGGCCAACAGTCTTTTTCCCCCCGCGGGCACCTTTTTCGACTTGGTCTTCTTTTCAAGGCCTACCATTCGTCTCAGCCTCTTGGACGTCCTCGGATCAAAGGTCGGACCCCCTTGAGATGCCGAATTAGAGCTCGACGTTTCTTTCCTTTTCCGCCCAATCTGCTTAGGAGGAAGAGTCCCAGTCGACCCACCCCCCTTTATCCTGCTCAGTCGAGTCGGCCATCCGTTGATTTTCCAACTCAAAGACCTCTTTGGCCACTCGATCAATCTTAGCATCTTTGAGGATAACTTGCAAAAAAAAAAAATGAAGATCAGCATACCAACCACGCTATTAGTGAAACAAACAAAAACTGGAGAATACTCGTCCTTACCTAGATTGGGGATCAAACCAACCTCAAGTAGTGTTTGGGGGACTCGCAGGACGTCCCGATGGCTCCTGGTCTGATTAAACTTCTTCCTAACTTGCTCACAGATGCTTTTCTCCTCCTCCGACGCGGTCACTTAGCGAGGGTACCTACACAAGCACAATAGGTTAGTCCACTCTGTACCGACCAGTATAAAAAAATAAAAAATCATAGGGATCGACTCTCGAGGCTCAGATCTTGGAACACCGAGGGAATGCCCTTTCCTCCCCAATTTCAAACGACAAAAATGTACTTTTGTTTATACATTTTCCGGGAGGACAGCAGACTGTAGATGTACTCCCTTTGGGAAATCTTATCCCTGCACCGAGCGTGCACCCATCCTTTACTCTGTTGCTACTAGGCGAACTCGTACAGATACACCATCTGGGCGTAGGTCGGTGGCCTTTTCTTGGCCCTATGGAAGGCGGTGTACAGACTAATCAGGATAATCCACACATTTGGATTAAGCTGACCGAGCGCTACCCCCATACTCCGAACCATTTTCCTCAGCCAGGGATGCAGGGGAAAACTAACCCTATGGGTGAACAACCCGGTGTAGAAAAGGGAAAACCCCTCTGAAGGATTGCTTGCCAACTCGTAGGGTTCCACCAACCTCAGCTCCACGTCCGACAGAACTTTTCAAGCTGACCAGAACTTCTCAAAGGTTGCCTTCGTCTATTTGCTCTTTAGCCCGTCCACGAAAAACTTCAAGGTCTGAATGGCCAAGGCAGTCGGGATTTCTTCCCCCTCCTCCTTGGTCGGATCACTTATCAATGTGATCGACCCCACGTTCCGACCACCAGTCGACTAGACAATTTTGGCGTCCCCGGATGGTTTCCTACCTGCCTGGGAAACCTCTTCATTGTCGCCAGTCAGTTCCATACCCGTCTGGACAACCTTTTTATTGCTGCTAGTCGGTCTCTTGCCCGTATGGGTAACCTCTCCATTGTCACCAGTTAGTCTCTTGCCCACCTGAGCAACCTCTTCATTACTGTCAGCTACTCTTTTACCTGCCTGAGCAACCTCTTCATTTCCGACGGTCATTCTTTTTCATACCTAAGCAACATCTTCGTCGCTGATGGTCATTCTTTTGCCTGCCTGAGCAACCTCTTCGTTGATGTCGGTCGTTGTTTTTCTTGTCTGAGGCAGCCCTTTCATTGCTGCCAACCAGCCTTCTGCCAACTTGAACGGCCTCTCCATTGCCTGCGGACCGCCCAGACGACAAAACTTTAGACTTATCGCCTTACGGGTCTTCTTTATCAACTTCAAGCTCGGTGTTACCTCCACCGACAGACTCCTCTCCACCGACGAGCTGTGTTGATCCTCGTCGGCTTAACTTTGGACATCATTCGACTCGTTATCCTAGTCAAACATCGGAACGATCTACGAAACAAAACAGGACAAAAACAACTCTTGGTCACCGACCGCTATTTTCCTCGGATCGAACTGATGTCCGACCCCTTAGTTCATCCCGAGTTCATCCCAAAAACGAAGATTGAATCAAGAAAACAAGGAAAATGAGGCCATACCCTGCTATCACACGGAGATCTCCCTCACCGGAAATCGTCCAACCACAAGCTCAGTCAAAGAATGCTCGCCGGAAATCGCCTGATGAACAGAGACGCAAAAATTCACCAAAGTAACAGTGTAAAAGTGAAAAGTGAAGTTTATTTCTCACTTTTCTCCCTATTTATAGGGGTGGGTCGGTAGGTAAAAAGTCGCCTCGGTAAACGCAACATTTATTACCACGCGAGCTGTCTAATCCATATTGGTTCGTGGACCGTTAGGTATCCAAAAGTCGCTGGAAACCCAAACGGCGCCGACCGGACTTCCTCGCTCTGGAAACTCCTGACCTCCCTTACCCATCGACTGGACGACACTTCTAATTCTGGCCACACCGGCTCACCCAACAAGGGCACACCGGTTAGTATCCCCTTGTCCACTGACCAGTCCAACCATACACATCCCGACAGCATATTACGCTCGGTGCTTTCCCCCGACTAGGGGACTTGGGGAGTAGAGACATACACCCACGAAAGGTCTGGGGCATTTCCTACAAGTCCCCAATCGAGAAATTTCACCTCGGTCAAGAACTTGGGGGACTTTTGTTGATACCATATCAGCCCGAACCAATTCGTGGTCCAATGCCTCTAGCCCAACACACCGCTACAAGCTCTAGAGCCCAAGCTCAATCTCACAAACAAAGCCCTAGTAAGGTCTGAACAAACCCTACACGTGGACAGACCTCAGTCGTCTATGTGTCAGTCTCACAATGAATGCTTATTATCCCACATTGGAAGAATAAATTTATTGTACACATCACATCCATACAAAAGTGGTCCACTTTTCCCCATAAAGGTAACTAAGCATTAACTATTCACATCTACTACTTACGAATTACTATTCACCACTCACTTCTTCTACACATACCCACCACTAACTTGGGCGTGAGAGTACCCTTAGTTAAGGGTGGCAATTTCTGACACTACCCGATATACGACTCGAAACCCGTACGGAATTAACCCGAACTAACCCGACTCGATAATAATCCAGGTCATTTTTGGGTCAACCCGTTATAACCCGTTTATTAAATAGATGGGTTTCGGGTCAACCCGCTAACCCATTTAATAACCTATTAACCCGTTTATTAAATAGGTTATTGAGTCCCAACCCGCTAACCCATCAACCCGCGAACCCATCAACCTGTGAACCCATTTAGTACTTTAGGGTTTCACAAGGACCAACGTATAAAAAGACAGGTAAAAACCCCACGCTCGTCGCTCACACCACTAGCAGTAGTACATACAAGTCTACATCCGCATCCTCTCTCTCTCTCTCTCAGCGTCCCAACGAGGATGCACAAAAAGTAGAAAATTCTTCCTCTACCTGACCATTCTGCTTCCACGAGCTTTCATCTTCTTCCCCAATATTCAGGGTTTTTCCAAACTTGTTCCATCCCCTCTCCTGGACTCTCTCTGGTAAGCTCCGATTTCCTCCGATTAGTTTTGTTTCCAATTAGTTTTGTTTCGGTCATGTGTGCTTGATTTTTATGCGAGTGTTCTTTTGCTCGGTAAATGAAGCTTGTTCTGTGGTTAGATTGGTGAATTTTGATTTCTAGGGTTTTGATTTTGTAGTTTTTTTAAGCTGCATGCAGTTTTTATGGGTTTTGAATGCTCGATGTTAAGTCTTCGTCTCTGAATCTAATTGGGTATCGGGTTGCCTCTGGATACAAAATGGGGATCTCTAACCCTAACTCTCGTTTAGCATACTGCCCTTTCTCTAGATCATATAAGTGTAAAGCATAGCATCTTATTTTACTATCTTAATTATAGGACTTTGATATAGGATTACGTATAAAGCATAACATCTTAGAAATCTCAGAAAATAATGTAATCAGAAACACTGAAGCCTTTAGACTGTCTACATTTGTACATCAAGCAAGTTCTATTTTTGGTTAAGAGCAGAAAGCTCCAGAAGCAGTTAAAATTTCTCAGGCACATCAATTTTTATGTTTGCTCAACAAATAGGAAGATGGGAAGGCGCCTTAGTTTGGGGGTGTAAACTCAAGACATCGGTGAATCACTTGGGCATTTACTGGTAAATATATTGTTGAAGATCAAAATGCCCAGGTGAATTCTAGGAGGCCGTGATACACTTTTAGTGCTTGTTCTATATACAATTTTTGTAAAATGAGAATTGTAGATGTAAGTTTTAGCTTGCTAATTTGTAGCCATCTTTTTTATTTTATTCCTCACATGGATGTAAACAAAAATAGGCAGTCTGGGAAGAAATATGGTTTGATCTGACGAGTGTAGATTTTAAGATGTATATCAAGTGTTGGTGAACAAATTAGTATGCAGATTTTGTAGTCGGAGATGTTATCGGCCCATTCCCATATTAGTAGTATTTGCTAGGTGCTAATTTTGTTCCTCTTGTCTTGATGAATTTTTTTTTTGTGTTATCAATTTAACATTGCAATAGAATAAACTGTGCCTAAAATTGTTCTTTCTTTGTTGGAAGTTAAAAGTCACCACCAAGCATGTGATTGTTTGTTCACAGGCTCACATCATACCTCTTTTTGGTTCTCTGGAGTGTGATCATTGTATTTTAATTATTTCCATTTGCATCATGTGAACTTGTTTTAAAGAAGAGGACCAGCTTTCTGCATTCCATGTGAACTCATTCACCATCAACGGTAGGCATCGAACTCATTTCAGAGCAAATGAAGGCCAATCTTTCTTGTACATTCTGAAAATGTTTGGCTTATGTTGAATTCAGAGTTATAATATCCATTCTCATCCCATTTTAACTCTCACATGATCACATCCACATGAAAATATGACCCATCCTCCTTACTTTTACCAGTTGGCCTTAAGCTTTATTGCAGAGGTCCCCACTACCCCTAATGGCCTTCATCAATAAAATCACACAACTATTGATAAAAAAAAAATCACACAACTCCATTACATCAGAATCTTCCAATGAGAGCTCAGCACAGCCCATCACACCAAAAAAAAAATCACACAACTCCATCACACAACTAATGAGAGCTCAGCACAGCCCTGAACTTGAGCTCTCATTTCTAATGCCTGAGAAGCACAAATAAATAGTTAAATAACTACTTAGCTACTCTAGTTTGCAAGACTCTTGGCTCTCTTTACCTAAAAACACACCTGCAAATCAACATCTGTAAGTTTAACAAAGAATAGCCTTGAGCTATTTTCATGTCTGCTAATTAATTGAATTTTCTACTTTCTTCATTGGCATGTCTGCTATTTTCATTGTGAGAAATATGACTGATCTGTCCCTTGGTTTTTCTTTTTGTGTTTACTTTTATTCAGATGGAAAATCCGTTTGATGATATTGGTGATAGTTTCGAAGATAGAAGTGCAACCGAAAATGATAATGAAAGATCAGTTCCAGTTGATGCAGAGCCTCTGTCTCAAGCTCAGGCAACTGCTGCAGCTAGTAAGAAGAAAAGAAGGTTGACTTCAGAGGTATGGAAACATTTTGAAATTCTTCCTCCTACTGAAGGAGAAAAAAAAACAAAGAGCTAAGTGCATGAAATGTGGGTTAACATATATTGCTGATAGCAGTTATGGTACTGGAAATCTTAAAAGACATATTGAAACATGCATAAGGAAAGATACTAGAGATCTAGGACAATTGTTGTTATCATAATCTGATGGAGCAATTATAACTAGATCTACAAAATTCGATGAAGATAAGTTTAGGGAGCTATTGGTGATGGCTATTGTTATGCATGACTTACCATTTCAGTTTGTTGAATATGCTGGTATTAGACGAGTCTTTAGCTATATATGTGCTGATCTCAAGTTGATATCTAGGAATACTGCCAAAGTTGATGTTTTAAGCATGTATAAAAGAGAAAAAGATAAGCTTAAGAAGATATTAGGGGTCATTCCTGAAAGAATTTGTTTGACCTCAGATATGTGGAGCTCTTTAACAACTGATGGTTATCTATGCTTGACTGCTCATTATGTTGATGCTAATTGGAAACTACAGAAAAAAATTTTAAACTTCAGTTTCATGCCTCCTCCGCATAGTGGTGTTGCCTTATCTGAGAAAATTTATAATTTGTTGTGTGATTGGGGGATTGAAAGAAAATTGTTTTCTATCACTCTGGATAATGCATCCGCAGATGATTGTTTTGTTGACTTGTTGAAAAGACAACTTCTTTTGAAGGATGCACTTTTAGTGAATGAAAACTATTTTCATATCCGTTGTTATGCGCACATTCTGAATTTAATTGTGCAAGATGGTATGAAAGAAATTGATGATGTTGTGATAAAGATAAGGGAGAGCATTAAGTATGTCAAGGGTTCACAGATGAGGAAACAAAAATTTTTAGATTGTGCAACACAAGTGTCTTTAGAATGTAAGAAAGGTTTGCGTCAAGATGTACCAACTAGATGGAATTCCACTTTTCTTATGCTTGATGGGGCTCTTTATTATCAGCGTGCATTTCTTCATTTGCAATTGAGTGATTCTAATTATAAACATCCTCTCTCTCAAGATGAGTGGGATAAGGTGGAGAAACTCTGTAAGTTTCTCAAGGTGTTTTATGATGTAACATACTTGTTTTCCGGCACACAATATCCCACATCAAATCTGTATTTTCCTCAAGTTTTTGTTGTCCAAGATACTTTAAGAAAGGCCAAGGAGGATTTAGATAGTTTTATGAGGACCATGGCTATAGGAATGATGTCAAAGTTTGATAAGTATTGGAAAGACTACAGCATGATCCTTTCTATTGCTGTAATTTTGGATCCTCGATACAAAATTCAGTTTGTGGAGTTCAGTTATAAGAGGTTGTACAGTCCTGCCTCCAGGGAAATGGCTAATGTGCGTGATAAGTTGTTTGAGCTATTTGACTTATACATGCAAAAATATTCTAAACCAACGGGTCCAACAAGTAGCTCATCATCCTCTCGGTATTTCAATGATGTTGATATGGTTTCTAAAGAATGCATGGATGTAATGCAGGTACGAAATAATATCTAGTATACAGTTTCTTACTATACTTGTTTATGCATCTAAAATTGTAGAATGTAGTTTTTGCTTTTTTCTATATATTTGTTGTCGTCAATATGAATTAGTCTTATAGTTTATGATATCATATAGGAATTTGATGACTTTGAAAGTGAGGAATTCACTTTTTCGGCCCAAAAGAGTCAGCTACAGCTATATTTGGACGAGCCAAAAGTTGATAGGAAGATAAAATTGAATGTTCTTGATTTTTGGAAAGCCAATCAATTTCGTTATCCTGAATTATCTATCATGGCACGTGATATTTTGTCTATTCCTATTTCTACGGTTGCTTCTGAATTAGCTTTTAGTGTTGGTGGAAGAGTTTTAGACCAGTACCGCAGTGCACTCAAACCTGAAAATGTCGAAGCTATAATCTGCACACGTGATTTGATATTTGGTAGCGATGGTTTGTTTTCTTACTTTCACCTTTTAGCTTGATTTTTCTTATCTATTGTTTTCTTAATTAAGAAATCTCATTTAAATATTCAATTTTGTAGATGATTTAGCACTTGCCCCCAAGTTGGAGGATCTCACTGAGGATATCAGCAAATTAGAAATTAGTATCAATAATTCTCAATCTGTTGAATGCTCTAATACCGTTCCTAATGATGGATAGCATTTAGGTACTAAAAAATCACATTCTAGCATGTCTTTACACATTGTTATTAATTTTGTGGTTGGATTTTAATGTTTTCTTTATTTTATTGTAGGTGCTGATTAGTTTTTGTGTTCTTGTGTCCCCAAAGATCTAATCAATTTTAACACTTTTTTTGTTGAAACATTTCCCTTATAGTTTGTTAATTAATTACTTAATTTTATTTGGTATTATGTACTATACTTATTTTCTTTTAGAACTTAATATTACATTGAAGATATTGTATTGTTAGTCATGGATACTAAATTATTGCATGTACTTATGAATTATGAATTATGAAGTTCGTTGATGGTTGGTATAATATTTTAGTGAAAAAATTATGCTTCAAATATTATGTAGGATATATGGTTAAATAGTTTAAACATGTTAAATGGGTTAAACAAGTTAAATGGGTTAAACAGGTTAAACGGGTTAAATAGGTTATTCAACACGACACGTTTAATTAACGGGTTAAACGGGTGAGTTCGGGTTACCTGTTTAATAAACAGGTCGGGTTTGGGTTACTTGTTTTGACACGATTAATAAACGGGTCGGGTTCGGGTTGAGCTTAAATAGGTAAAATAAAGTACATGACACGACACAAACCCGACACGACCCGACCCATTGCCAGGCCTACTTAGCCTAGTACCACACCGGTGCCTACCTCTAACTGACCAACCAGTCTTCCTATTTTGCAAGTCTGTCTAAGGACACGTGGCTAAGTAGCACTCGTCCCATAAGTTGACACATTTTGTGTATCAACAAACTACATTGTCATTGTAAGGTTGTTTATTTTGGACAACCATATGATTACCGGTCATGTTATGCGTGGCTTCGGAGTCCAAGTACTAATGAGGTTTAATAGGAGGCACATAATGGGCTCCAGCAAATAGAGGGGCAGTCGCGGGTCCAGTGTAGCAAATGAGGACACTGAGCAGCGCCATGTTGATTAGTATAGCAGGTTGCGCACCAAGGGGATAGACCAGCACCTAAGACTCCCTGATCGTTGTAGGAGCCGCTGCGACAAAATCCACTTAAAAGGGGTATTGTGAGGACCATGGGGTCGAATTGGAGTTCCAATTCGGTTGGGCAGACAACGATGATTGGTAGTTAGTTCAGGAGTCGCGATTGCGTTCACGATTTCGGTCATTGCGATTTCCGCGATAAGAGCCACGACCAGAACGGGAGTTGGAGTTGGGAAATGTGGGGCCTCTCGAAGTAGAGCCAGTAGGTGGGTAGGTAGTGAGTAGGGCTGTATGCAGGGGTGCAAATTCAGAGGAGGTGTGGCTCTACTATAACTCGAAGGAGAGTAAACGGGCACGGAGATCCGAGAAGGAAAGTAGAAGAGAGAAATTCAGAATGGCAGTGACAATCATCGCATAATAGGGTCCCAAACCACGAAGGACAGTGGTAACAAAATCATTATCAGATACAGGGATCGTTGATGGAGTCAAGGGCATCAACCAAGGATTTGGCGTGTTGCATATAATCGGTGATGGTTTTAGAGCCCTTGGATATGCCCTTGGATATGTCAAGCAGTTGGAAGCGAATATTAGCTTCATTAGCAACAGAGCATTGAGCAAAATGTTTTTCCAGACAATTCCAAAGTGCTGCAGATGTATCATGGCCAACTGTGAGGGCCAAAATGGGTTCAGAGAGGGTTGAAGTGATATACCTAACAATTATTTGATCAGTATGGTTCCAGGTATGGTAGTGGGGATTGGCTGTAGCAGAAGAGGTGGTGGTGGTTGCAGAGTCGATGTCAGATGCAGGGGTTTTGATAGTGACTGTGATGGTGGAGGAAGGTGGAGGTGAGGAACCATCAACAAACTTCCAAAGGTCATGACCGACCAAGAAGGGTTTGATCTGGCAAACACAAAGTAACTAATTGGAGTCACCAAGTTTGAGAAATTGAACAATGTTTGGCCCAGGGAGGGAAGGAGAATAAGAGGAGGGCGCAGGATTTGGGGAGGCCATTGAGGATGAGGATCGAAGATAAGGGATTCTGTGGAGAAATTTTAGGCTGATACCATGTAGAAAATGGTAACAGAATGGTTTGGAAGCTTAATTCTCATTAGATCATTCAACACCTATTTATACAGATACGTCTTTGTGCAGAGATAACTAGCTACAACAATAATTCAAAATTTAAACTACAATGATCTCTAATTCAATTTCCTGGATGGCACGCATAAGGTGCTGTGGATGAGGTAAAAACCAAATAGGATGAGGAGTCTGGTGAGTTTCCAACATAAACAATGTTCTCTGATATGAAAATGGTGCATCTATTGCACATTAACCTATTGAATTGAGTAATGAAGCAAAAGAAAATGCAAGGGAACAGAAAGCTCATAGAAAATTTGATCAGACCCCCCATGATATTCTTTCATTCATTGTAAAGTGTTCCTCGTCCACAAATGACAAACCCTAACGTGCGGTAATACAATTTAATGATTCTGGACTTCTGACCAATTCAGAACTTAAGGCTCAAGAAGGGAGGCGAAAATGCAATTAGTTAAATATTTCCTGTGTACATCTTAATATAGATAAGAGTCTCCATTCATCGGCTGAATATCAGATGGAGTAATGGAGTAATGAACTTAAGACTTCTGACCAGCCCGATACCTCCTTTGTACAATTCATCAACGGAGTAATCTATTATGTTAGTCGTTCCTACACATATGCAAACTATGCTACATAAAATTTCAACTACCAATTCACTACACATCATATATCATATTGGATAATTTCATTATAACATAATTAATTCAACATGATACAAAGGCCAAAGGAAGAAAATAAGATATCAGATCTACAGATGTATCATCAGCACCTGCTTTGCCCATACGAAGTGCTAAAGGTAACACAAAAGCACAGGGCATATATTGAAAACAACTACTTGTGTGCAAAACTTAGTTATACAGTAAATGCGGAGAGTTTCAAAGGTATTTAGAACAAGGATAACAAAATGAACCTCGAATATCCATTCATCCGATCAGCTGCGGCTCACAAGTGCATGTCTGTACACACTGCATCACCAACTTCCACTCACACTATTTTTTAATGCTGTGCCCACTGAATATTCTTAATATCAATCCCATCCTTAACCATCTCATAAAGCGGACTCATTTCCCTCAACTTCTTCACTTGGTGCACTGTCAGCTGAACTGCCTTGTCAATCTCCTCCTCCGTTGTGAACCGCCCAATCCCGAACCGAATTGAAGTGTGAGCCATGTCCTCATCCACCCCCAAAGCCCTCAAAACATAGGACGGCTCCAAACTCGCACTGGTACACGCACTACCACTCGACACCGCCACCTCCTTCAACCCCATCAACAAGCTCTCCCCTTCCACGTACGCAAACGACAGATTCAAATTCCCAGGGTACCGTCTCTCCTTGCTACCATTCACCTCAACCATATCAAGCTTCTCAGTGATCCCCTTCAACATTCGCTCCTGCAACTGTGATATCCTTTTCTGATCATATTCCATCTCCTTCTTCGCAATTTCACACGCCGCACCAAACCCCACAACCAAAGGAGTGGGAACAGTTCCACTTCGAATCCCTCTCTCCTGTCCACCCCCATTCATTTGGGGCTCGACCCGAATTCTCGGACGCCGCCTCATATACAAAGCTCCTACCCCTTTCGGGCCATAAACCTTGTGCCCAGAAAGTGACATCAAGCTCACATTCCATTTGTCCACCTCGATTGGGATCTTCCCCAAGGCTTGAGCCGCATCCGTGTGAAAAGGAACTTTGAATTCCTTGCAAATTTGGCCAATTTCTTCCATCGGTTGAATAACCCCAATCTCGTTGTTCACCGCCATGACCGATACGAGTCCGGTATCGGGCCGAATCGCGGCGCGAAGCTCGTCCAGGTCTATAAGTCCATCTTTCTTCACTGGAAGGTAGGTCACATCGAAGCCCTCCTGCTGAAGATGACGGCACGAATCAAGAACGCACTTGTGCTCCGTCTGGGTGGTGATAACGTGGCGCTTCTTATCCTTGTAGAAATGCATGACCCCCTTGACGGAGATGTTGTTGCACTCGGTGGCGCCGGAGGTGAAGACGATTTCTTTCGGTGAGGCGCCGATTAAGTCGGCGATTTGGGAGCGGGCGGCCTCGACAGCCGAATCGGATTCCCACCCGTACATATGAGTCCGGGAGTGGGGGTTGCCGTACCTGGTAAGGTAGTAGGGGAGCATAGCATCGACGACCCTGGGATCCACCGGTGAAGTGGCCTGCATGTCCAGGTACAGAGGCCGGGCGGAGATTTTCACGCCTTTAATTGAAACTCCATCCGTGTCCTCATAGGGTTCGGCGACGGCGACGGCGGTGGAGAGGAAGCGATAGGTGGTCGGCGTGGGTTTTGGGGTTTGGGTTAGGGTTTGGCGGAGAGCTGACACCAGAAGCTTCGAAGCCATTTTTGGGTTTTTATTTTTTTTGGGAAAGTGTAATTGAGTGAAAAAGAATGAAAGGGAAAAAGGATCCCCTTTAGAGTTGGGACGAAGCCACGAAGGGCACCGACTTCTTCAATCTGAAGGACACGCGGCAAGCTATCCTACTTGCACGACGGCGTATAAGGATAGTCAGCTAAAAAGTACGACGTATTAAGTAGAGTGATAAGAATGCAATCCTTTTAAAATTAGAATTTAACTGAATTTTAAAGAAATTTTAACACGATGGATTTATGGAATGTATAAGATTTTGTATAAGTGATGTTGAAATTTTGAGAATTTCTATAAAATTATGAGAATTTCTATAAAATTATATTTAACTTTTATGAATTTATATGATTAATTTTTGGTGGAATTCATTGGTCCAACTTTTTTTTCTTTCTTTCTTATTCATCAATTCAATCTCTCTTCCTCCTTTTATCATTCTTTAACAAATTGAAAACTCAACTTAATCCAAATATTATTCAATTTTCATAAATTAACCGCTCTTGTCGAATTCGGTTCAACTAACAAATTGTGGAAACCTGTCTTAAGAGCCCACCATGAAGCCTTCCTAATTTTTATATCCCCGTGGAGGGTAGACATTGAGAAACATTACTTAAAACTGTCTTCACTTGAATTCACAAATTCTTGCACTATTTAGTGCTTTATTAGACATTCCTCCATTAACAAAATAAGAAAAACACTCACTCAACAAACCACTTAACCAACCACAATCAAAATTCCAATTTACCATTTACCATTTTTGCATAAGTTCTTAAAATAAAAATTTGCAAAAGTTCTTAGGATATATTTGACACCCTCCTTTACCTGATGGACTTAATATTCATCTGAATTTGATCCGTTAATTATAAAATGGAAAAACGACATATTCACAATTTTTCAATTTTCCCTAGTTTTTATGGAAAACCCACATCACACACAATAATAAAATAATAATAATAATAATAATAATAATAATAATAATAATAATAATAATAATAAAGATCTCCTTCCTTTTGGCCTTTTTGGCTATAGAGCTTGACTTGAAACTTTCGAGTTGGATTTAATTGATGGAGCAAATGTAATAAGCTAAAGGGGAAAAAAAGGATGAAAAAGAAACAAAATTGGTTCAGCTTGAGTTTCTTGGAGAATGAAGATGGAAGTTAGTTTGGAAAAAGAAAAATATGGATGCTTGGAGGATCGGGACAAAAACGAAAAAGGCCAGGTCGAATCCATCGCTAACAATGAATACAATTTGGTTATGAAACAAAAATTTTCAAAATTGCAGAAGTTTTATGAGTGACTAGATTCATTGTAACTGAATTACAGAAGATTGCTTGTCTTCTTAAAGGAATCTTTGAAGACTGTTCGTCCTTTTTGGAAGTTTATCTCCAGACGTCCTCAAAGAATTCCAAGAGTGGAGAGTGGAATTTCTTTGAACTTAATTATGTATATTTTTTTTACCTTATAATCTACCAAAATTCCCAACTTAATTATTTCCCTCAAAATTCATTAGTTTGAATACCAGTAATTTATGTTAATAGTTTTAAAAACTTAATTGAATACACTAGAATTTGGTTGGATACTTTTAAAGTTCTTAAATGACTCAATTGAATACATGAGAAGTTTCAATTTCTTTTTTAAATTCTGCACAATTCCAATTGAATAATACTATCCCCTATGTTTTATGTTTAATCTGTTTATATTAACCGTGATTTATAATAATAATAATAGGGATATCTCTCATTTTCAAATCATTAGAGAAGTACTGCTCAGCATTTTTGAACATAGGGCAAGGAATTTGTTAAAACATAATCTGTAAGTTTATGCATTTCTCCCATAATTTGGATTTTTTAAAGTAGAAGTGGCTTGTGTTGAAAACTCGTGATGCTCCCGAAAAGTGAAGCGATTAGATTTGGGCCACGTCTACTTGGGTTTTTAATATATCATACAGATTACAAAGCCAGGTGGTTGTATGACCAAAGTTGTGAAGAGCACCCAATCTCCCTCTCTCTCTTCACACTAAAACTTGTTAGTTACATCGTCTCTTTCCTTTTTACCCATGCTTTACAACCTCCATTGCCAGATTCCAGATCCAGAGTCCAAATCTAGGTGGGAAGAAGAAGAAGCAACATTTACCCACCCAAACCCATTAAAACCCATTGCTCTCATCTTGCATTTCTTCAAGGACCGCCAAACGCACCCCCCTATATGTTGAATTACAAGGGCTGGTTCTCTAAGTGTACCCTGCTACCCTTTGCCATTTCGAGCAAATATATCATTTTTTCTTAATCCACCCACTATACCAAAAACGAAAGCTTCACTTTTTTATCCTGCCAGAGTCCAACTCCCTCTGGTATGTCTTCTCTCATTATGCATTCATTCTGGTTTACATTCCGAGTTTTTGACAAATTTTGCTGCTTGCTATCAATTTGATGCCTATTTTGTTGAAGCATGTTTGGATCTGAGTTGCTTTTGTCAATGTCTTGGAATTTTTCTCTGCTTTTTTCCGTTTGTTTCAGTCGGTTCACATTTGCATACCAACTGTTTGAAGTGGTTCTCTTTGCAATGTGAAAAAAATTATGAATCTGTTCTTCTTTTTGTTCGATAGAATGATATTGAGGAGGGGATTACAATATATGAGTATTGACTCTGCCGAACCCGAGAACTCTCACACTGCGGTGTGGAGAGTAATACCACTAAGCCATAGAACTAAGTGGCATGAATTTAGTTAGACTGCGATGATTTTTATAGCTAAACCAAGTGGGTCTTTAAATTTGAATAACCACATTGAAAAAATTGATGGGGACACTGATATGGGGTTTCCTTATTTGGTCTAGGTTCTGATTTAGTTGATTTTAAGGTTCCTGTCTTTTTTTTTTTATCTGAATTTGTTAAGGTTCCTGTCTTTTTTTTTTATCTGAATTTGTTAAGGTTCCTGTCTAAGCATTTCTATTCTGCTGGCCTGAATCAGTAGGTTCAATTCGCAGAGTATGGGTCATCTAAAGTGAAATTGTATCTGTTGGCTTCAATTTTATGATGCTAGGAAGAATCGAGTTTTTGTATCCCTGTCTTTGAATACTAGTTAAGGCATTGAACAGAAGTTGAATATTGACACAGGTATTGTGAAGAAAATAAATTGGTTTAGAAATACTGGGATTCGGCATGTTCAAGCTATCTCCTCGCAGGAATTCGAGATCTAAAGGTTTCAAGGTAAAGCATGCTTTGCAACTATTTCTTTTGTTGGGTGTCTGTGTCTGGCTTGCTTACCAAGTTAAGCAGTCTCATGGTAAGAAAGCAGCTTTCAGAGAAAGTATAAAAGATGGGGAGCAAATTGTGAAGTTAGGAAGAAAGGACATCAAGCCTCTGTTGGAGGAAAGTGTCGATAGCAATGCAGGGCACAAGGAGGAGGAAGAAGAAGAAAATAGAAATGAAGAGGAACAAAACAAGCCTGAGGAGATAGCTAACGTAGGAAAAGGCACTGGAGATGATGAGATAAATGAAGGTGGTGAAAACAAAATTGAAGGAAGAACAAATGATCCAGGTGATTCAGTAGAGGGCAAGAAAGAAGTGGAAACGAGCAATGAAAATGGAAATATAGAGAACAAAGAGGATGAAGATGGCCAAAAGAAGAGTGAATATGACAAAGCCAAGGAGAGCGAGGTAAGCAACAAGAATGAACCTGAAGAGACCAAAGAGAAAGAAAGTGAAATGATGGACAGTGAAGAGTTGAAGGAGAAAGAAAGTGAGGTGAAGGAGAGTGAGGAGTTGAAGGAGAAAGAAACTGAAGTGAAGGAGAGTGAAGAGTCAAAGGAGAAAGGAAGTGAAGTGAAGGAGACTGAAGAGGCCAATGAGAACAAAGGTGAACATAAGGAGAATGGAGACATCAAGGAGAACGAAGGTGACCAAAAGGAGAATGAAGAGATCAAAGGGAAGGGGAATGAAGTGAAGGAGACAAAGGAGAATGAAAGTGAACAAAAGGAGAATGAAGAGATCAAAGAGAAAGATAATTTAGTGAAGGAGACTGAAGAGACCGAAGAGAAAGAGAATGAGGCAAAGGAGACTGAAGAGAACAAAGAGAACGGAAGTGAGCGGAAGGTGAATGAAGAGACCAAAGAGAAAGAAAATGAACTGAAGGAGACTGAAGAGAACAAAGAGAAAGAAAGTGAACATAAGAAGAATGTAGAGATCAAAGAGGACAGTACTGAGCAGAAGGGAACTTCGGAAGAGAGTCAGACAGTTGCTGATAAAGAAGGGAAAGAGCCCAGTGAGATAGATAAAGAAAAGGAGGCTGAAGAGAAGGAAGGTGATAAAATTGAGCAGCTGCTTTTATCTGACAATCGGGTGGATGATGGAGGTGAAAAAAACAAAGAGGGTGAAAAACCGAATGACACAGATAAAGAAAAGGAGGCTGAAGAGAAGGAAGGTGATAAGATTGAACAGCTGGTCTTATCCGATAATCGAGCTCAGGAAGGAGGTGAAAACAACGATGCAGGGACAAGAGAAGAACCTTACAAGGCTGATGATGCTTCAAGTGCTGTTGCCCATGAAACTCAGAATTCGACAGCAGATAGTGAACAAGGTGGTTCAGGAAACTCTAATGAAGCAAAGCAGATTCTAGACAAAGAGAAAAATACAAATAGTGCTGTAGGAGTGAAGGTTGAAAAGGCCAAGGAAGCTGAAGCGGGTGGTAATGAGAGTAATCAGTCAGAATCGGAGCATGGGTCCACACCTAAGTCAACAGAGCAGCAGCAGCAGCAGCAGCAAGTGGAAACTAAGGAAAACGACTCTACGCCGAAGAATGTTGAATCAGAGCAACCTGAGAGATCTGATGTTCCTGCCAACATCCAGCAACTGGATTCTAGCACGACGTCTTCCACTTCGGCTGAGAATGGAGAAGCAACTGGTGGAGTATCTACAGATACTTCTAGTAATTCTGAATCTTTTGTGCCGGATAGTCAGATTGCCGACTCCAAAGCATCTATAGAAACAGAGAATGGTTCTGCACCTTCAGCCAGGAGCATTGTTGAGACTCAAAAGGTCATCAGCAGCGACACTGTGGCCGAAGGGACACAGGAAAGTATACTATCTCAAAATACAAACGGCAATGTAGATGCTGGTCAAAATGGAAATGAAAAAGCTGTTCCGAACACCACAAATGAAAATGCAAATGGCAAGGACAATACAGATGCTGGCCAAAATGGGAGTGACAACGCTGTCTCAAACAAGGCAGATGCCCGTCAAAAGGGACCAGTTGACTCTTCTGATTCTTCAGTATCTCAAAACAAAGAGGAACGTTCAAGCACAAGCGATAATACTGAGGCTGTACAGAATGCGAATGAGATCATTGTTCAGAGCAACACCAATGAGAATTCAGATGCAAGCCAGAAGGATAATGAAGATTCGTCGAACAGAGATGGCAATAATGACGAGGGCCAGAATGTTACAGTTAATTCTTCTAATTCATCAATCCCCGACGAAGAGAGAGGCTCGGTTAGACCTGGAAACTTTGCCAGAAACCAAAACTGAAACTCATGGCAATGATGATATGGCTGCAGAGTAAAGACTCTAATAAGCTTCCCAATCATTACTCTACCATTGATTTCATTTTGTTTTCATCTCTTTTCTTTGATGTGATTAGGCCAAATTTAAGATTTATTATTCTTCATTTTACGTTCCTCCATTTGTCGTAAGATCCAAGGTTCATTTTACGCACCACTATTTGTCGTAAAATCCAAGGTTTGATATTACATGATTCATATGATGTGACTAGATAATTTCGAGGTTTTTATTTCCTTGTTCTTGTACATCCAATTTTTTTTTTCTAATATTACATTCAATATTTTCGCAATTTCCAACCTGTTCTGTCGGTAAGCTGTGTATCTAACATAATAATGGGTGAGAACCATAATTATAAAAATCTCTACAATTCAAAGTTGTATAGATTAAATATCAGTATGTTGGAAAGAAGACAACCAACATCCTATCTTATTTATGTGTGTCAATTGTAACGACATACAAAAAATTTAACTTCACACGGTCTTGATCCAGAATTCATAATGAAAAATAAGTGCAAGCACCAGCATCCAAAAAATCCACGTCTGAAGAACCCGTCTGACAGGAAAACATGATCGAGAGTTATTCAACATGGCATCGTTTTGAAATGTCCCAAAAACAAGCTTAGTGGTGGTCATGCTTTCTCTCGAAAAGGCCATCCGGACCTGAACACATAATAACATGTCAGATATTCGAGCGATACTACATGTAGACAATTACATCGAAAACGGAGGCTCATTAACAAGTAGAATGGAAAATGATATTCACCATTCAATATGGGCGCTAATGCATATAATATCAATATTAGAGAACCGTTTTACTACATCTAGTGTCTTTTTTTGATAACTCACATATCTCCGCATATTTTGAAAGGATAACAAGGATGAATGATCTACAACATCTAAAAAAGAGATTCACTCTATACCATAACTGAGAACAAAATTAATGTGTCACTTAGCTTTAAGAATGATTTCAATGTATCATAGACGTCTACGTTAATCAGTTATACTAGCATCTAGAGGTTAGACTTTACAATCCAATATGGACTTCCACACAAAATGGACGCCCTAGTGCCTACATTTGTAAGACATGGCAGAGATGCCACAAAAGATATAGTGAGATAGGTTATCAACAAAAATTTCTCCTATTAGCCCCAAGCCAACATGCAACGATAGTATTATTATAAACTTGTTTGAGGAAAAATACACAAATGCGACATTACCTATCTGTGCAACCAGAAAAAAGAATATCTCTAATCTGATCAATCTATGGATAAAAATCAATTTTGAAATGGATTTATCATATCTTTCCTTGCCACCACAAACCATATACTATTAAAAGCCAGTTCATCAACTTGTGGTCACATATCACTCTCTCGGTACAGCATTGGTCCTGTCTCAGTTACCAAAAATACTAAGTTCGTAAAAACAATGATGCCCCTAAACTACTTCGCATTTCTTCACGGGGCATACTGATTAATGCCCAATTAAATCCCAAATAATAGCTAAGGTAGAACACATACAGGTTTAGAATGCCACGCCAGATGTAGTAATTAGATAAACATAATTTAAAGGATATTTCAAACGAAACAAGTAAACAAAAAACTCAACAAATTACTTTCTCTACCAACATAGAAGGTAACCTGAATTGAAGCCATCAGAAAAATGTTTATTACACGAGACAACAATGAAATAGTAACCAACTATTTATTAACAAATAAATCAGTGAACATATGCATTTAGGCAATAGATATGCTGGGACCATAATGATGTTCAGAATTATACCCCATGGGAACTCCTTGTTGCGGATGTGCAAATATGGGTAAGGCTGCAAACATAACAGACAGATAACGCCGATCACTATCAGATGCAAAAGGTAAAGTCATATAGCATAACAAGGAATGTGAAATACAGAAAATAAAAGGAGGTTTGCGCAGCTCCACAGCAGCAAGCAAAAAATACACAACAAATAAATCACAAGGCAGAAAAAAAAAAAAAGCTCACAGGTGGCTCATCATAGTGAGGATGAGGCTTTGACAGGTTAATAAAAGCTAAAACGGTGCAGGCAGCAATGCCTAAGTAAGTTATCTTCTCCCATTTGGCCGTCTCACCTGGAGGAGAGAAATAGAAAATAGATAAACAAAGCAGAAACACTTAAAAAAAATAAATTGGCAGCATCATGAATATTGAAGACTTTGAATCTGGTGTTGGAAGCCGAGATGGATCTCGAAACTTACGCTGTCACCATGAAATTCAAAATTAAGGTAAATGAAAAGGAATTTTCAATTCCGTCACGTTCTGAATTAGATTCAGCTCCTATTCACACATTTCAGCCATTTCCACCACAATATATACAAATCTCTTAAAGTATTGAAACTAAAAATATGGGAAAAAAACAAAAACCAAGGAAAGAACCAAATGAAAGCCCTAGCCTCTGTAGCCCCAAATGTTAATTGAACTCCTAGACCAAAATAATCAAACTAAAATTGAAAAGGAAAAGGTCCCCGATGGCAAAATTTAATGAGTACATATTTTCGGGTATTTGTGTGTGCGCCTGAGAGAGAGATTAAAAATTACGAGCATCGTCGTGGTGAATAGAGGAGGAGAAGGACCGCTTTGGAGGAGCAGCGGGTCGAGAGCCGCCGCGCAGGGCGTTTCGAAGCGCACCGGATCGGACCATTGACATCGCCATTTCTTAGCTTACGCCTTTCTCGCTAATCTGATGTTTTGGTTGTGCAGAGAAATATATGGAAAACTGGGACTCCGAAACCCTTTACGCTCTCCTTGTTTCATGAATGCGCAGAGAGAATTGGAAAATTAGAGTGAAAAGCCCACTAAAGGGCTCACTACGTAAATTTAGTTCCGCACCCATTTGTATTCATACTAGTTACAGGCCCAAGGTTGTGTAATGATGGTAACTATTCAAATGTCCAAATGGCATAAGACAAAACTATAGTAGGAAGATGTTCCGATGTTGTAATAAGTACCTTATAATAAGGTTACAGTTGGAAAGACGTAATTTGATCTCTCTCATCGAAACTCTCAAACCTCTGTCTGAAAGAAATCCCAACCGATTGTAACATATTCAGGTGGAGTTTCTCCAATCTCCACCACCTAGTGGTAAATTTGGATGAAGCTTCCACTTTCTCCTTCCTTTCCCGCTTTTTTTCCTCCATGCCTCTCTTGTAACTCATTCTCCACTCCTCAATGAGATTTTTTCCAGCCTCCCCCTCCTTCGACGACCTTGTCGTTGGTTCTTGAACTTGGTGTCCTTGACTAGTTCTCATGGTGGACCATAAAGATAGGATCTCGTTTATTTCTCTAGCTCCACACTTGTCCACAGAGAAAAATAAATTGTTCTAACTTAGACATTGAGGGTGTGTTTGCTACACCGTATTATGGTCCGTATAGGCTAAATAATCCGAAATCTGTGTTTGGTACCAGTCGTATTAATTAGTCACCGTATAAGTTAATACGGTTGAATATTTTTATACGGTCCAGACACGCTAAAATAATACGCTAAAAATTGTCCGTATTAAATAGTCGGATAACTAGTAATCTTGTAAATAATAATAATAATAATAATAATAATAATAATAATAAATAGTAATATAATAAAAATAAAATATTAATTTAGTAAATATTAATAATAAAAAGTAATAAAGTAATAAATACTACTAATAATAAATTAATAATTAATAATTAATGATATTTTAATAAATAATAATGATAAAATTAAAAATAATTAAGTAATAAAAATGTAATAAATAGTAATAATAATAATTATTAAAATAAATAATAATAAAAATAATGACATACATAATTAATATTTAAGATATAAGTATTTCGTTAATTACTATAATATAATCCGGTCAGTATAATATAGTCGGCATTCTAATCCGGAAAAGTACCAAACGCCCGACTAAATAATCAGTCTATCCGGTAGACAGATTAGTCTATCCGATTGAAATAGTCAGTACAGTACGGCATACCAAACGAGGCCTGAGAGTTTAGAAGAGGCAAACTCGAATAGATCCCAAAATCGGCCCCTAGTTGGATATCCATCAAGCAGGAGATTGAAAACCCTTCATACCCACAGAATCATTTTGCAACTCCACTGAGCATGGAAAGTATATTCACTTTGTTTGCCATACTTACAAAAAATTCCAGAGGGAATAATCTTTTTCAAGAACAAGTTAATGGTCATGGGTAGGATATCCAAACTAGGTTTCCAAAGGAACAGTTTCAACTTATTTAGGACTTTCAACTTCCACAAATGCTTCCAATATCGCTTAGTTACTAAACTAGTAGAGACTTCTGCCACTTCATCAAATACTTGCTCCAAGCGATCCAAGGCAATATAATACCCTGATTTAACAAAATACTTCCTATTATGCAAATAAAACCAAAACCGACCATCTGAAAAGTGATGCATAGAAGGGAGAACAATACTAAGAATGACATGCACATCTTCCAGATAGAAAACATTATTAATTAGCTCCTGATTCCAGCCACCATCCATGGAGATTAGTGAGGAAACAAAAGCATCAGCAGGTAATCACCGGTTCTTAATAGGTTTAAAAGTGCGTGGTCGTGGGAACCACCTATCCCGAAACACTCCAATAGACTCCCCATTGTCAACTCTGCATATCAGCCCCTGCTCAATCATCTCCCGACCCCAAATTGATAGATCGTCAAACCAAATAAGGAGCCAAACCCAACCCAACCTCCATGAAGTCCTTATCTACAAAGTAGTGAGCTTTTAACAATTTTGAAACCAGTAAAGAAAGGTGTTCCAATTATCTTCATGCCTACTTTGCAACCATTTCTTAGCTGAATGCTTCAAAGTTTTTAAAACCCAGCCTCACTTTCTTTTCGATATACAAAGTTTGCGCCAATTGAGCTATTGAATCCCTTTCCAACTAGCTTTCCCCACCAGAGACGAGAAACTTCAGCAGATAAAGCTTGACAACAAGTTTTTGGAAATTGGAATACACTCATGGCATATGTTAGTAAAATTTGGGCAACAGCCTTAACCAACACCTCTTTTCCAACAGTCAACCGGAGCTTAGCATTCTAGATGGTAAGGCGGGTTAGAAGGACATTGCTAACCTTCCCAAGAAGCTTTCGTTTGTTCTTATTCGTCATTGTAGGCAGCCCCAAATACTTTTCATCACAATCAACAATACGAACCCTCGATAGATTAGATATGACGCTTTTAAGGATTAGATCCGTGTGAGGACTACCACAGGTCGCAAACTTATCAAAATTAATAAGTTGGCTCAAAACGCGCCCATATTCCTTCAAAACCGCCAATAAATGCTAACATTTAGGCAACCAAGCATTACAAAATAAGAGACTATCATCAGTAAAGAACAAGTGTGAAAAAGTAGGAGCCCCATGAGCCATACATACCCCATGAAACTGAAGAGTACACTGAGCCTTTGATAACAAATGAGAGAAACCTTCAACACATATGAGGAAAAGATAAAAAGAAAGAGAGGGTCTCCTTATCTCAACCCCCTCGTTAGAACAATGTTACCAAAAACCTGACCACGTATCTGAAAAAAATAACTAACAGTAGACATGCAATCCATGATTAGGGAAACCATTCTCTCGGCAAAATCTAAACATGACAGGACCCATCCCAATCCCCCTGGGATTAATGCTAGACGACCCTGCTCCCGTCTGACACGAAGTGTCAGACAAGGGATATTTCCAACCTTTGTCCTCTCGGGCTATCAGAGTACGCCAGGATCCGGAGGAGGTATGTGATATCTCGGTCTCTGTTACAGTCCACATCTGCTGTCAACCTGAAGGGCAGTCAAAACATTAAAAGCTGTGAGTGAACAAAACAAGAGTTTATAAAAACATTTAATCGAAGACATTTGTACCCTTCACTAAAAAGCATGCATGCATTCGAAAACCATTTATCAAACCGTTCATTAAGGCCTTAGCCCAAAATCGTAAATGAAACCGATTACACGGGCCAGTGCTCAAATCCATAAAGATACCGACCATACGGGCCACTGCCCAATACCATACAAGACTCAGTCCAACACCTGTATACATCACATATCGTATATCGTAGATCACATATCATATATCATATATAAATATAATCACACAACCAATCTTGTCATGGTTTCCAAAGCTACGCGCGTGCTACCCGGGGTCTCACCCAAGTCTTTCAGGGTTCAAGGTCAATGTCCGTAAACCAATGACCCGTTCTGAGGTTACGATCCAAGCCTTCCTGAGAGTAAAGAACCCAACTGGGGGGCGACTCCACTCAGTTGGTGCTCCGTGACTACTCCGGGGTCCACCCAGGCCAACGACCCTCCCCGAAGGAGATAATAGAAGTAAAAAAAGGTATATGAACATATATATACATAACATAAAAATTCATGCCTGGTCCCCCCGAACACATGACTCACTGGGCATCGTGCCCGGTATCTCAAGATCAGTCACGACTCCGATCGTAGTGATGTGTGCAACCATCCATCCAGGACCGCCCTCAATCCTGGTATGTCGCCGTGAACGAATCAACCGACGCGACCACCACTAGATCATGGTGCACTAATCACCGATCGATATCCTGAACCGTCAGCACTCCGAAGTCGAGCCTCCATCGGCTGCTCGACCACAGATCGTGCATCGTGACCTCTCCGGAAGGAACACATCTCAATCTGGAGGCGAGCGTCGTATAGTCTGTCGTCGTGCACATAGCACTCGCCGCGACCACGATTTAGACCCGTAGGCCATCAATAGCGTCATCCGCCCGAGATAAAACCAAATTGGTCTCATACCCGAGTTTATCCTTTTGGAAATCCAAATCCACTTTATTTAAACCAATAAAGACATACAAGCCCATATTGGCACCGTATAGGGCCGAAACCTCGAAATACATGCCAATACATAACCACATCCAAATGCACTCATGATATCACAAAACATGTATTAAAACATATAATAAACATTTATGCATGCATCAATTTAGAAAATAAGGTCCACTCACAAACCGTCCGAGCTGCCGCCTCAAACATGTAATAGAAGGTTACTAACTACTTAAATAACCTCGCACTAAAGCCCTGTAATTTTCCGGAATTTTTAACTATTTTTAAAGTCAATTCTAAACCTTTCGATGCCCCGAACATTATCGAGACGGTGTCCGATCGACATGAAACCAGTCCCAAAATATTCGTTACATCGAATAGAGTGTTTCACGTGTTGAAAACATTCCCAAATTGTTTTCACGCGCCCCCACGCACCCAGGGAAGCCTCCTGCGCGTGAGCCCACGTTCCACTCATCATTGTCTTCTCCAATGGTCGAACCAGGTTCGCTGGTTCTGAACCGATCGAACCGGCCTGGACCGGTTCAAGGCCCAAACTTGTCCATTTCTACTCCATTTTGTCCCATTTTAATTCCTAAAGCTTCCTACCATCCTTTCCTATCTTTTTAACCATTAAAAACATAGAAGAATCCACAAAACCCATACCTTCAAGCTCGACCATGGCGGTGGCGGGTTCCTCTACTGTTCACCGTCGTTCCTGGCCTTCCAAAGCCTCACAATCAAATCCAAGCTCCTCCTAAGGTCTCCAGAAACATAACCCAATCCTTAGGTTCGATTAAAACCCAATAAAAATCGATTTCCAATTTTTGAATAAAACTCACCTCACGGGTTCCCTCCGTCGTGGCCTCCGTCGTCCCCAACTGCGGCTGGTCGTCATCCTCATCACCTCACTCTCTCACACTCACACAAAAGCATATATGAAGATGAGCTAGGGTGATGATGTGTGTGTTCGGGTTTTTGAAAGAAGAATATGAAAATATGGTGGTTTCGGGTTTTGAAGATGAACAAAGAAAATGATGATAGCTGATGAGATGAGAGGGAGATGGGATGGATGAATGGTAACGATTTGAGGGATTAATTAGGATGGAGGGCTAGGATTTAGTGTTGGAAAGATTAGATTATAAAATTAATTAAATAATATTATTTAATTATTTTAGATCCACAATTTAGGGGTTTTAGCCAATGGGATGAGTGACACTTGTCACTCATCCATGGGTCCCACTTAAAATATCTGGCCAATCAGATATTGCCAAATTATCATCGCCTCGAAGTATGTGCATAGTGAAATCGACTTTCCGTGGCCCATAACTTTCCCATTCGAAGTTCGATTTTAGCGTGCTGTCTGTCTACGGATTCATATCGACCCGATCTACGTAATGGTCCTTGGCCCTCGGCCATCGGACCTCCCGGTCCAAAACTCAACTATTTGCCTCCTTTTAACCTAATTACCAAAATGCCCTTAAACTTTCGAATGTCATAACTTCTTCCTCGATAGTCGGAATCGAACGTACCACATGTCTATGAACTCGTGACGTCTTGAACTACGTCACAGTCATCGGCCAAAGTCCATTTGACCGCCAGAATGAAAAGTTAACGTTTTGCCCATGCCTAGGGGCAAAACGGTCATTTTGCATCGTCCGTCCGATTTCGCCCAACTAATCATCGATTAACCTCACTAATCATGATTAGTCACTAATCTAATCTCGAAATTGGGGACGGGTCGTTACAAAACATCTCAACCTGCCTGCTAAATAACACCACTCAACATGGTTATATGCTTTAGACATATCGAGTTTGAGAATCATTTTCTTCAAAAAATTATTTCCACGACGATTAATCGCAGGGATACTCTCAAAAGTTGCAATGATGTTGTATGTAATTAACTAGGAATGAACAAAGGCACTTTGATACTTGAAGATAAGAGCCAGCATTACTATTTTCAACTTGTTTACAATAGCTTTGGAAATAATTTTATAAATGACACAACGTAAAGAAATAAGCTGAAAATTAGTTACCTTGGTTGGATGATCCACCTTCGGAATAAAAGAGACGAGGACGGTATGGTTGATCTCTATGAAGCTCACCCTATGATTATGGACCGAGAGGCAAAATGAGGTCACATCATCACCCACAATGTCCCAATAACGTTGATAGAACAAAGTCAGAAGACCGTCCAAACAAGGGGCTTTAGTAGGGAATATGCTGAATAAAGTCGCTTCAATTTATGTCTTGTCAAAAGGTTTACAAATAGTCACATTCTTAGAAGCACCCAACACCGATAGCACAATCTATATTACCAAATATATATTTGTCACACCAACTGAGCAGAACAAATGTTGAAAATATCCCTCAAAAGCCTTGGTCATTGCAGGTTCAGAAGTACACCACACCTACTGTGAATCATAAACTCGTTTTAGGTAATTTCATTTCCCCATCTTCTTTGAAAAATGATGGAAGAACTTGGTATTTTAGTCCCCCTCCTGGAGCCAATACACTCTAAATCGTTGCCTCCAAAATACCTCTTCCTTTGCTCATAGTCCATCAAGTTCCCCATCCAAATGACGATTAACTTCAAGATCTCGAGTGGACGGGTGGGAGTTAAGTATCACATCAAGTTCTACTTGCAATTGTTTAATGAGCATAGGGATACCAAGAATGTAGCTTAGGCTCCATGGATACCAATTTGGACACCATAACCGCGACACCATATATGGGCAAAATTGTCCAAAATTTGAGTGTGAAAGTGAAAAAAAAAGACCAAACAATACAATTGAACTTACCTAACCTGCCTTGTCGTCTTTCCTCCATTACTTAACTGCCCTCCATTCCACTGATCTAAAAAACCCATATAATACAAATTTACAACTTACAAACAGTATTAGAAGGAAAAACTTGGAATCAACTAATTTTTAACATAACACTTACTACACAAAATGTGCTAACTGTAGCACTCAAACTCAGTGGAAACTGAGACATATTTATGCACCAAGGAAGACATTAATTTGTATACCTTTCATCTAAATCCTTCACCTACCATGATGAAAAATGTCTGCCCTCTTTCTGAATTCAAACAAAACGCAGAGTTCAGAAAATTATTAACCCAGGAAGTGAGGGTGAGAGGCAAAGGAACCTCAGGCTCGTCAGATCCAGGGCCAAACTCCTTGTTCTCCTCTTTGCTCTATAATTCAAGCATGCAAACAAAAATTTGAAATTAGATACCCCCAATTTGTTTCATATCTTAGAAAAAATCCCAAAAGTTTAAAATTTGATGCAATGCACAGAAAATGCAGATCCAAAACATCCCAAAAAACACGAATGCCATGTAAATGAGGCAAAACCTAAGATTTTAATGATCTGGGTTCAATAGAAAAAGAAGAGAACTAAAAGGGAATGGATGGAAATACCTGGAGCTGCAGAGGGTTGAAGATGGGAGGCCCGTGGCTTTGCCTTTTTGCCATAATGTTTATTTTGGGGACATTGGGTTTAGTTTAGTAAAGAAAAAAAATAACGAGGATAAAGTATAATTTAGATCAATGAAATGGAGGAAAGAGCACACTCAAGTAATGGAGGAAAGAGGGAAGGACATGTAATGCAGGAAAGGCAGGGCATGTAATGTAGGAAAGGCAGAGCAGGCAGGGTAGGCAGGGCATGTAAGTTCAATTGTATTATCTATTCTTCTTTTTTTACCTCGCACTTAAATTTTGGATAATTTTACTTTTTTATTTTAACAAAAAAGTTTATGAAACATATTGAAACAAAAAAATTAAGTAAAAAGCCTCAAAAAATATTTCAAAACTTAAAAATACTCTATTTCCATCGACACGTTACTTTTCAACTTAAAAATTGTTCATACCATATCGGCCCAAACCGACCTATAGGCCCAATCCACTGCCAGAAACCACATCAACCCAGACCAACTTTGGAGGCCCAACCCTTTGTCGGTCGGTGCGTCAGATCAGACCGACCGGAAGGCCCAACCCTCTGTCAACACCATGCCACAGGCCGACTCTGGAGGCCCAGTACTTCTGCCCAACATATTTCCACAAACCCAAGCGGTCCAGGCCCACTCAGATGAGCAAACCCTAGTAGGGTCTAGCCAACGCCAACACGTGGATAGCCCCACCTGCCACATGTCGGCCCCACAACAGCCGATATTTGTCCCACATTAGAAGAATGTAATTATTATATTCACCACACCCATACAAAAGGGGTCCATTTGTCATATAAAGGTAACTAAGCATTTTCTATTCATAACCACTTTTACACTACACTATTTACCATTCCCTTTACTTCTCAAACCGACTCCTGACTTAGGCGTCAGAGTACCTTTGGGCTGGTACCACACCGGTGCCTATACTCTGACCGACCAACCAGCTTTCTCCTCTTTCAGGTCTATTCAAGGGCACATGACAGAGTAGCATTCACTACCTAAGTTGGCACATTTCGTGCATCAACAGTTTGGCGTCTTCTGTGAGAAACTGACTAAGTTTTCCCTTCACTCTACCGAGTCAAGCACAACGTTCCCCTCTCATCATCCAAGCATACAGGAAAACGTAGACAGCGAGGTCACACCCGCGCCCGATAGAGGACCAAGGGACATCTCCCCCGAGGTGCTCCGTGCATTGGAGAAACTACAACGCAACATGGCCGAAATTAGGGCTAGCGGCACCCGACGCCGAGGTGCGCTACACCGAGCTCAGGGGCAGTACACCAAGCTCGTATCCCAGCTACGAGTTGTACAGGCCGAGCTGAGCTCCCGTCACACTCAGGAAGAAATCCGTGGGGCCGATTGAGCTGTGGCAGACTACCCTGAGCGCGCCGAGAGGAACCATCGAGCAGCCGATAAAGGTAAGGCCGTCACCACGGCCACACTAACTACCAAAGCCCAGAAACTCCTGGTACGAAGCCCTGAGCGGTACCACTAGATCGGCCCATGCCAGCACTCCCGCGGCGGGAACAATCCCCTCATCTCAGTCACGGAAGAGGAAAATTCTTCTCTGGAGATCCTCAATGCACGGCGATGCGACCGCCCCCGGCTCAGAAACAGGTCCAGAGGAAACTAGGGAAACTCCTCCCGACGGGATAGGCAGAGGCCTCCTCAAGGTACCAACTGCTCGTTCCCGAGCAAGGCCTCCAGTGCCGACCCGATAGTCCAACAGCTTCTCGACCGAGTGAGTTGCCTCGAGGCTGAGCGGGGAACGCCCCAAACATATACTTGGGGCGAACCTTGCTTGGGCCCTTTCACGAATTGAATCAACTATTTCCATCATGGCCATACGATCAAGGCGCTCAAGATTCCCCCTCTATAGGGCACATACAGAACCGATCAACCACCATAACAATTTTCGGTCAGCTTTCGCCTTCTCGAGCCTATCGACGAGACCTGTTGCCTGGTCTTTAGTTCCACCTTCACCGAGACCGCGATCAATTGGTTCTACCGACTAGAACCAGTTCCATAGACTCTTTCACGTAGCTCATCGACATCTTCCTAAACCAGTTCAAGATCCAGACTGATAGACTCTTCTCGACCGAGGACCTCTTCCTCCTGAACCAAGGTGAGACCGAGACGCTACGTGAATACGCTGCCCGCTTGAGCCTAGAATACTTTTGGTGCACCGAGTTCGACAACAAAGCAGTCTTCACCACGTTCAAGGGCGGTCTCTATGAATCTTAATTCAGGTACGCTTCACATACTCAAGGTTGGTCCGTTTACAATGAGTTGATGAAACAGGCGGTTGTTCACGCCAAGGCCGAGCTGCTGACTAGCAAGGGAAGTGCTACAACGGCCGACACCTATTGGCCCAGCATGGGGGACTCGGTCAACACATATCGACTAAGCCACCCCAACTCTCAATCTACTCCTCAGAAACTGCCCCGAGCCAGACCTAGCACCAAAATTCCCCGAGTGGGGAAAAGAAAGGAATACACTACTTTCTACAGCCCGGGGAAGAAGGGCAAGAACCATGGCCACCACAACCGCCACGACTACCACGACCGCCAGCAAGGACAGGACCAACAAGATCATAGGGCCAATGGAAATCGCACTGAGCATCCTCCCTCTCAGTCTAAGTACAAAACTTACACAATCCTGAACACCTCCTACGAGAATGTGCTGATGAACGCGGAGGGCATGATCCCTAAGCCGACCTGGACTCCCGGCACAGGCCGACTGGCCAAGAACACTAGCGTTTACTACTAGTACCATAAGTACAATGGCCACAACATCAACCAATGTGTGGCTTTTAGGGACCTAGTGAAGGCACTAGTTCGAAATAGTAAGATCAATCAGTTCTTGAAAAATGCTCCGCAGGAGCCTCGACACCCCCAGATCAACAATATCACTGGCGATACTTCCATCTCCTCACCATTGGCATTGAACCAAGCTAGAAAAGACTTCCTCCACAACATGAAGCACAACCAAAAGGTATTCCAAGTTGAGGAAGAGCGAGCTCGGAAGGTGGCATCCACCAGCTGGGAGGCCATATCCTTCTTTGAAGAAGATAAGTATGGGGTGATCTACCCGCACAACGACTCGCTCGTCATCCAAGCCATCATCAGCAACTTCGATGTCGGTCGGATCATGATCGACACTGGCAGCTCGAGAAACGTCATCTTCATGGATGCCTACAATCAGCTTCAGCTCAAGGAGACCGAGCTAGACCGATCGCCCTCTATACTGTTCTGGTTCATAGGGGACTCCATCATCCCGGTCGGCACAGTTAGCCTCCCCATCACGGTTGGAGAAACCCGAAGTGTGCCACCGTCCTGGCCCCATTCCTTGAGGTCGACTACCCGAGTGCCTACAACGTCATCCTGGGCTGGGGTCTGATCAACCAGCTCTGAGCAAGTCATCTCCACCCACCTGCTGCTCATGAAATTTCAGACCCCCATGGGCATCGGATAGGTTCGAGACAATCAAATGGCAGCTTGGACCTGCAACTCTACCACTCTTGCTGGGAAAGCCCTCACCCAGCTCGCAGAAACCTTAGCCGTCCCCAAGTCCACCTATGAGGCCAACCCAGTGGACCCCCCGAGTCGCTCAGCACCTACGTGACGAGCCGATCGAGAATCCCCATGATCACTCTACCACACTGCACCCTCAGTCAATAGAGGAGGTAGAGGAGGTCATCCTCTTACACGACTTCGCCGACAGAAAGGTCAAAATTGGCACTACACTTAGCCCAGCTCTACGCACCGACCTGGTCAAATTCCTGCGAGATAATGCAGAGGTCTTCAAGTGATCTTAAGCAGACATGTCCGACATCTCGACAGACGTCATTTTCCACCGACTTGACATCAACCAAAACTTCAAAATGGTGGAGGAAAAGAGGCGCAGAAAAGACGCCGAGTGAACCGAGGTCATGAAGGTAGAAATCTTAAAACTCAGCACCATCCACTTCGTTCGCAAGGCCGCCTACGCGGTCTGGGTGGCCAACGTTATCCTGGTGAAGTAGCTTTCTGGTGCGTGGCACATGAGCATCGACTTCACCGACCTGAACAAGGCGTGCCCCAATGACAGCTTCTCTCTGCCCAAAATCGACCAACTAGCCGACACCACCACCGAGCACGAGCTCCTCAGCTTCATGGATGCTTACTCGAGGTATAACTAGATCTTTATGCACCCCACTAACCAGATACACACCACCTTCTACACCGACTAGGGTCTATACTGCTACACAGACGAGCAGGTCGAGCACACATATGTTTGCACTACTGTCTCTTGCCACTCCTATCCGTCGCGAAGGCATTCCAAGTTCTTAACTTTCAAAGCCTCACCTTTGCTCCTTCGTCGGTGACCTACCTCGATCGAGCACTTGGGGGGATTGAGGGACATACCGAGTTCTAACACTCAAGAGGTCTGTGCAAGTCTTCAACCGAGGCAGACGCTTACTGTAACGACCCGTCCCAGAAATAGATATTAGATTAGTGGTTAATGATGGATTAGTGAAGTTAATCGGTGATTAGTTGAGTGATATCGAACGGACAGTACGAAATGACGATTTTACCCCTAGAATTGGGCAAACGGTTGACTTTTATTTTGGAATGTCAAATGGATATTGACTGATGACTGTGACGTAGTTCGGAACGTCACGAGTTCATAGACAGGTAGCACGTCCGATTCCAACATCCGAGGAGGAAGTTATGATGTTTGGAAGTTTGAGGGTATTTTGGTAATTTAGGTGAAAATGGGCAAATGGTTGGCTTTTTGTACGACAAGTTATTTTCATGTATTTCGAGGACCGTTAGGTAGGCCTCGATTCCCTGAGTACAACTACAGGCGGCACGCTGTCATCGAACTTCAGACGGTTCGAATATGAGTCTAAATATATGAAGGGTAAAATGGTAATTTGCGCATTAGGGGTAAAAATTGTCTTATGTCTGCCTATGGTTACATTATGATCAATGGGATGAGGACACTTTTCCCTGGTGGGATATTTTCACTTGGAATCAGTTGAACATGGACATCTATCCATTCTCTAGTGGCTTCTTGACAGGACCGCCCCCGAAGGGACATTGATAACCGTGCCCGGTCCTGCTCCCGTCTGGCAAGTCGACTAAAATTCCCAAATTACCCTCAATACTTGCCAAACCAGGAATAGCCACACACGTACTTACTCTTGCCTCCGCCTCTCGAGCAGCCTCGATCAACGCGCCACGACCTGGAGGGTCAAAATAAAACACAAAAGGTGTGAGTGGACAAAAATAAATCAGTTTATAAAACAGTTACAGAAAGACATTTCTACCCTCCACGTAAAACCAATGCATGCATCCAAAAATCATTTCGCAATCCGTTACATTTTCAACATAAGAAATCCGTGTATGAAAATCAAAATCATTTTTTTTCTTAACCTTCGGGTCTTAGCCCATAGTCATAAACATAGGGCCTCAGCCCAAAACCATGAATCAAATCCAAGTACACAACGTAATCCAATCCATCAACCATATAAACCGGGCCACTGCCCAACACATCCGAACATCAGAAATTAACAATAAATCACAAGTCAATCAGTTGCTGGATATCAAGTGCGCCCGAGTCTTTAAACTCAAAACCACACGCATAGTCAGGCCTTCCCGGGATATTAACGAGTCTTTAAACTCAGAACATAATCAATAGGCCTCGGGGGGGGGGGGGGGGGGGGGGGGTATCATACCGAGTCTTTAAACTCAAAACAGTAACCGAGTCTTTAAACTCATTAAGGGCCCTCCCCCATCATCAATTAAACGAGTCTTTAAACTCAAAACGTGCTCCAGCAATAGCACCGGGTCTTTCAACCCAAAACCATTTGTAATTCACAACAATCCAGGATCCATCGTGATCCAATTCCAAAATCAATCCGAAATCACATTTTTTATAACATGACTCACGTCCGAATTTCCATATTCAAATCTTCAAAATCTTACTTCACCAAACATAATCACATCATCACTAAAACGGGACATGTAATCATATCAAAATCACTTTATCAAACCATCATCCATTCCCGAATTCGAATTCGCAATAATGATTCCGTAAGCCGGCATCCAGAAACATCATCCCGAACCCAAACCAGGAATTCGCTTTCAAGTTTCCGAAAACTGAAATCTCGTTCATCAAATTACTTTTATGCCTTGGGCACCAAGCCCGAAATCACCCTTTTCAAAATCCGTTTTAAATCCTTGAAATCACATCATATTTTAAATCCCAAGGTCAAAATATCAAAACCATAATCAAATCACCAAAATCACGGTCAAACCACTACATACTCGAAATCTCGTAAAACGTGTAAATCCGTGTCATTCTCGAAATACGTGTCAAAACCGTAAATCATACGGAAAAATCATAATCGAAACATCATTAAACGTCATACGCACAAATCATGTAAAATTGTTCATCAAAACATCACCAAGGCATAAGAGAAACCATAGTCTCGAAATACGTGTAATTTCGTATGCATATAAAAAATATGTATAAATACAGAATCGAAATTATCACAAGTCATAATTATAATCATTAAAATCATACAAACATTTATGCATGCATTAAATTTTGAAACAACGTCCACTCACGCACCGTCCATAATGCTCGGTTTCGCGCTGTACGCGTTTCCGTAATTTCTGACAATTTTCCGAAGTCTCAAATCCTGTCCGAAAACATACTTTAGTGTCACTAGGGACTCAAATAACAACATGCTAATTTCCCATAATTTTCCAGGAATTAAACGTTAGTTAAAAACGTAACATGAACCTTCAGACCCTCGAAACAACATCGAAACGGTGTCCGATTAATTCGAAAACAACGCTAAAATGTTTGTTATATTGTATGGGACAAAAGTCATGTTGACCTCACCTTGGGATTCATGCCCACACGCTGTCAAGCGCCGCCGTGAGTGGTTGCGCGTGAAACCCACGCGCCTGCTACAGTGTTGCTACAGTGTTGCTACAGTTCATCTCCTTTACCCGGCCACCTGGTAAACGGGCCATTTCCCCCGTGTCTTGACCCGATTCAATCCCTGCTATAACCCATCTAATTTCTTCAATTGATATATCAAGTAGACCCGCAATACTCCTAATTAGAGGTCAGTAATAAACATTCTAATCGACACGACCTAAAACCAACTCAATTGAACTCAAGTCGTATTTGAAGTTCATCGTCCCAGTTCATCACATAGTCACTGATTCTTTCAATTGATTAGTTAGGAAGCATCGTAGACTCACTTTAAAGATGATTTTGAAATCAATTTCACAAGAACATACCTCCAACACCACGACTCCAAACTCGATTTTTCTGAAGTTTTGCCATCCTTGTCCATGGCTTCCAGGGCCTTCCAGCTTCGACTTATCGATCTGGATCGACTAAGTGAGGTCCCAGAAGACTGAATTGAGCCCTAAATTGTCTTGGGTTGGCCTACATTTCGAGTTCGGATTTTGAATTTGCTCAAACACGGTTTCGGGTTCCAGTGCACAATTTCCACTTAGTTCATCCGTTTCTCCTCTCGAACTCCTCTCTCTAGTTCTCACTACTTCTCTGTCCCTCTTAACGTCTCAGAAATGGACCAAACAGACCCAATTAATCCACCCCAGCCGACCAGTGCTCTGTTCAAAATTCTCAAGGGAATAAACAACCCAGCCCGTGCACTGCACTTCACCAGCCTCAGCTGACCCAATGCCACTCACCAGCATAAACAAATCAGCCACTCAGCCCAACCAATTGATTCCATAAAAAATTGCACCCGTGTTCTGTTTTCTGAAAAGAACCCAGCACTATACACGGATGTCCCAAAAACAACAGCCAAAATTACCATTTTTCCCTTACTTGACAAATTACCAAAATGCCCCTCACGCATCAAGACCCATAACTTGGTCATTCGAACTCCGATTGACGCGTGCCGCCTGTTTACGGACTCAGGGCATCGAGACCTTCCTAACGGTCCTCGGTCATCGGACCTCCTGGTCAAAAGTCAACATTTTCCCCATTTTCGTCCAAATTACAAAAATTCCCTTGAACTACCGAACGTCATAACTTCCACCTAGAACGTCGGAATCGAACGTGCCACCTGTCTATGATCTTGTGACGTCCCAAACTACGTCACCGTCATCGGCCAAAGTTCGTTCGACCGTCCTAATTAAAAGTCAATGTTTTACCCACGACTAGGGGCAAAACAGTCATTTTGCATCGTTCGTTCGATTTCACCCAAATAATCACCGATTAACCCCGCTAATCATGATTAGTTACTAATCTAATCCCAGATTCTGGGACAGGTCGTTACACTTCTAGCCATTTCTCACATGGTTGATGGATTAAAATAAGGCGGTGAACGTTTAGACAGGGCAGTCGTGCTTATGGTTTAAAATTGAGCAGAGAGGGGGATACCAGTAGTTATGTGGGTGTGACTGAGTGAGAACCAGAGAGAATAGTGTGTGAGAGTGGAGAATTAGGGAGAAGACAATGAGGAGGGAAAAAGAGACAATTTGAGAGGCAGAGAAGAACCGTGACATTAGCATTGAAACCCCCTAAAAACAAACCTCTGTGTGACCTTCAGCTGGAGTCGTACTTAGTAAACAAAAGGAACTCTGGGAGGTGGAAGGATCGTGGTGGTGTCCACGGTGGAGCAACAGCGTAGGTAAGCCATTTATGGAGCTCTATTTCTCTGTTTTGTTCAGAGAATGGTAACCTGTGGTTTAACGGTTAAGGAACGATTTGGCTGACTAGGATAGCTTTGGGAAGTTGAGACGAGCTGAGATGAAGCGAAACCGTGGCCGGAGGATGACGGTGAGGGCTCAGAACAGAGGAGGAGTAATTCGGGTTTTTTTCTTCAAATCGGGAAGGTAATCATCGAGCCTGGTTTCATGTTTTTCATTAGCTAGATCGATCACATATGTTTGGACGAACCTAAGGGATTAAATAGGACTAAAATCGCTGAAAATGGCTAGAAACTGACCACGCCGATTCGGGTTGAACCGGTCTGAACCGGTTGACTGAAGCTTGAAGACGATGCACAGTGTAGGCGCGTGAGGCCCACACGCAGCTCCTTTGGGCGGCGCGTGAGGGCGCGTGAGGCCCTTTTTGGAGATCTCTCCAACACGACTTTTAAAGTATTCGATGTAGTGAATATTTTGGCACTAGTTTCGAGTCGATCGGACATCGTCTCGATATGTTTCGGGATGTCCGAAGGTTTTAAGGCTCGGTTAAAAATAGTTAAAAATTCGGAAAAATTACGGGTCTTTAGTAGAAGCTTAATGAAGTGGTTAGTGACCTTATTATGAGATTTGGATAGGTTCGGGAAAGCCGGTGATGGTGGATTAACCGGAAAAGAGTAATTTCGGGCGTATCGAGGCGACGACACTAATGGTCTGTGAGTGGACTTTGCTTTCGAACTTATGATGCATGCATAAATGTTTTATATGCTTTCTATACGTGATTTCTATGTTTATGATTATGAACTTGATGATTTACGATTTTGCACGTATTTCGAGATAAATTACGTAATTGTACGTTTTACGAGATGATTTTCTGCAATGGTTTGATGATGGTTTCAGATTCGAATTTGGAAATGGATTATGGATATGATTCTGGATTTGGATTCGGAATGATGATTTTGGATTCGGCTTGGAATTCGAAATGGTGATTTCGAATTCGGATTTGGACATGGATTTGGAAATGGTTTTAAAATGGTTTTGGATTGGATTTGCTGGATCTAATTATTGGGTTTAAAGACCAGGATATGATTGTGACGGGGTGGGCCAGGATTGGGTTTAAAGACCCGGATTGAGTTTAAAGACTCAGGAGTTTAAAGACTCGGATATTGTGATTTCCCCCGTAGGCCTATTGAGTTTAAAGACTCCGGAGTTTAAAGACTCGGATAGATCCAGCAGGTTCGATGAATGGAAATGTGTTTTGGATTTCGATGATAACATGATGTGTTTTAAAAAAAATGGTTTTCCGATGCTTTGGGCTATGTCCCGGATGATATGGATTTTGATGGTTTTGGGCTGAGGCCCGGGATTTGAGAAAAGGAAATGAATTCGGTTTTCTTAAACGTTTTTGAATAACTTGAATATGGAATAGTTTTGTGACATGGGTTTGATATGCATGCATTGGTTTTTAAATGGAGGGTATAAATGTCTTTCTGGTAAACTGTTTTCTAAACTTATCCTTTATTTTTGTCCACTCACAGTCTTTTGTGTTTTCGATACCCTCCAGGTTTGATGCGGTGCGGGCTGTTGTTAGAGAGACGGAGACATCACACGCGCGATCCACAGTAGGCTCTGCGCACTCTAGAAAGTCTGAAAGGTTTTAGACGGTTCAATTGAGAATCTCTTGTCCGGCTTATGTGTGACACGGAGGTGGGACGTCGGTTCGCCTCCATGTCGCACGTGAGTTAGACGGGAGCATGACTTAGCCCTTAATCCCGGAGGATTGGGGGTGGGTCGTGTCACGTACACATTAGGAACCCTTTCCTAAGGCCTAAGCTCAAACATATCGAGCCGGGACTACCTTTACAGACACAGGCGTACACTACAACTTCCTAAGTATACAACACGCCGACCGAGCACATAGCTAGTTAGTCTACAAGGGCGTACAACATGCAGACTGGACACCTCATCGGTCAGTCTCATTATACATACATTTATTTACATACTTAAGAAAATAGGTCGGATCACACAGACAGATCGGGTCAACATATTCAAGTCGGTACATTCAACACAACAAGATCTTTACAAATTAACCGACCAGTCGTCCAGACAATCAAAACTTGAAAGAAAATCACAAGAAAGTTTGAAGAAAAGTTTGAAGAAAGGCTTTTCTATTAATAAAGGCAATCGAGCAATCGGTCAGCCAAGAATTTACAAAAGAAATGAAAAAAAAATACAAAATACGTCCTACACTACGTCGACACGCAGATCAGACACAAAAAGAAACTGAGGCAAGCTCAGGCTGCCGGTGGGTCTGTCGATCTGGTTGTTTGAAACCCTATTTTGAGGCCTTCAAGGAGCACATTGTGGAGGAGAAGCGCCTCCAAGACTTAGTCAATCTAAGTGCTTGAAAGATGCATCACGTCTAGGTTGACAACGTTAAACTCAAGCGCTTGTTGGGAGGCAACCCAATGGAGGAGTCTACAAAAGATTTGCATTCTCTTCTCTTTTCTCTTTTATTTTCATTTGTTTTTCTTAATTTTCTTTTCGTAAAACCCTATCTCATACTTGCTTCTATGCTTTTATGATAGGACCCTTCCCGATATGAATAAGCCAATATGAGGGATCCTGCACCCGTATGATAGTTACTACTCAAAACGCTTAGACAAGTCTCAAAAGATTGTCTAACTAATAAAAAACCGTTCAACTGTCAGACTAGGGATGTTTATACAAATAGTCAACTTCGTATCAGAGCACAAGTTGTACCACAACTCAAAATAAAACATATTTTACCCTAGATACACCAAGAACTCGCTTATGTCTCCAATCCTAAATGGGTCCCCGTTGTTGTGCCACGACCTAGAGAGCAAAAAAATCCATGAAAAATGTGAGTGGAAGAAAAATAAACTTTGGAAAACATATTTAAGAAGGCATATGATTTACATCTGTTTTAGAAATCCGTGCATGCATATAAATTATAAAAACTAAATGGAACACAATATAATTACAACCTCGAAAAACATGAAAACATCCGTAAAGAAATTAACCTCAAATCAACTATTAATCACAAACCAACTAAACCATGAAATACTAACACATCACAGACATGATAGCCAATCACATAAATACCTCATAACCGAACCATATCCACTACCACATAAATGCATACATATAACAATCAACCCATCCTCGATGCACAATATCAATCAACACAATCAACTACACTACTGATAGGTAATTCACTCGGGAACTGGAGCCTAGCTTGACATCCGAGTGACACTAACTCAAGAACTGGAGCCCTGCTCGACTTTTGAGTCATCACACTACTAGTCTCAGGGACTGGAGCTCTCAACTCAACGTCTGAGACTACCAAACCAGTTAACACGCATGACGAGGAAGGTTACTCACATACATTCACAACCACATCACAATGCAAAAATATCGAGAAATCGCATATTTATATCACACATCAAGTTCATATCCAATACCTTGTTTCCGAAACTCGGGACTAAGCCCAAAACCAAACTATACACCATACCTCGTAAAACGTACATAAATAACCTTTTTCCTGCGAAAATCATCCAGTAACTAAAACAATCCCACATCATAAAAATTCCAACACAAATATCAAGAAATCATTATTCAATCACACTTTACCCAAATCTACAAATAAAACAAAACTCGAGGCATAGACTCAAGAAAGCCTAGTCAAATGTACCATCGAAACACTTCCGAAAAACCATCCAAAAACCATATAAAAATCACCAATAATCCAACATCAATATCCCATGTCATAAACCACATTCAATCCCAAAATCACAATCAACCCGGGATTCAAAAATGCAATTTATGATAAATCTCGTAAAACGAGCAATACAATATTAATTAATCAAAATATCACAAAAATCGTATAAAAGTTCCAATCACCCAAATATCACCATAAACATATAATAAAATATTTAAAACACATAAATATGCATGCACAATATTTTAATAAAATAAAACGTCCACTCACAGTGTTAATTCGTCTCTTAGTCGGGTTCTTGATGTTCCTCGCCAACTCCGGGAGTTCTGTTTTTTGTCCAAAAAAAGAATTCATGATAAATAAAGTCCCAAGAACCCTCAAGTAACTCCCTAGCTAGTAAAAACCTAACTCCCGAGACCTTACTATTAATTTTTAAACATTAATTACACATTTCGGACACCAAAAGCTACCCTGAGACGGTGTCTGATTGCCTTGAACCTTACGCCAAAATGTTTGTAACATTGAAAGGATGACAGACCATTTGGATGTACCCCCAAATTCCCTGGCACATGCCTCCACGTGACAGGACCTATCCCAATCTCCCTAGATTATCGTGGGATGTGCCCTGCTCCCATCTAACACCACGTACCAGACTAGGGATAAAACCATAACCCGCTCGGGGTTACCAAAGTGCGCATTGATTTGTGGAGTTCGTAGGGGCATGTGATGTCTCTATTCACCAAAGTACAACCAACGTAGTACTGGTCGGAGTACTAGCTAGCATATCCCAACTCTATGGGATCAACTACTGAGCTCAACACTCGTACAATCCGTCCAAAGATAACAAGGATGCCTGCCAAGCATACCCCATGCCTCTAATAATCCAACCGAACAAAGAGGAGACTAAAATCTCACTGAGCCACTCGGATCCTCTTTGTCCCTCTCAGTGATCACTGCAATCACATGTTTGCCACTTGACTATCTCAGAGCTAAAGACAGCTCTCATCTAAGATCCCTGACAAAACATCCTCTAGACGCATCCGGCGTCAATTGGAACCATCTGATCGTTGCTGGATTCTATCCAACTCATCTCAGTGGAGATGGTGTGGCATCTCGACACAATCGTCACCGATGAAACCTCATCGTCTCCTTCGTCACTGTAACATGAGCATACTATCACAAGGTCGCAAACCTCTGCTCACACTGAGCTATCATCAAAGCTCCTGCTCATGTCGGGGGAACTCCATCTCTCGAGATAAAATCCACCTCCTGAGATAAACTCCATCTCTTGATAATCTCATCAACATCCGTCAATAGTAGTGTCTACTACAAACCTCGTGCAGACCAATCCAAGAAGTTCATTACTATCGGTACCAAACGCTCATAACAACAACTCATCGCCTGTACAATCTGTCCAACGCGTATAATCCACTTATCGATCCACCCCAAGATCTGATCCACAAGTACCACTCACCTGGTAACTTGTCCAACCAATCTCAACTAGGGTCATCCATGACCACATATGTCAGGACCCACCCCGGTTTCACCCTGAAACCCGAGGTAAATCCCGCTCCCGTCTGACTCCCCGACGCAAAACTCAAGTAAAACTCACTCACATTCTAACCAGTCAAACGCAGGAGTAATTAGACACAATGTCCCGAAGGTAGCATTTACAGAACATAGTACGAACATACAAAGAAAATAAAACCGATAACTACACGCACACGGAAGCCTTTACTCTATTCTGGGAACCCTCACGTCACTTCTATGCCTCAGACTCTGCCTCGACGTCAAGACCCCGCGCTAGCTCCACAACCTGGAGGGCAATTAAAACAGAAAATGTGAGTGGACCAGAAAGTACAAAAGTTCAAAAACCATTTTATAAGAAAACCGAGTTTTACCCTCCGTTTTGAAACCACATGCATAACCAGCAGTTATAAACACATTTATAAAATAATCATTATAACATCATAAGAAACAGAAACACTATAAAATACCATAAGAAACCACACATGAGTATCAGAAAACTGTATCATAAACCATAACCACCAAATCATCATTTTCTCGATCAAACCTGCTGGATCTATCCGAGTCTTTAAACTCCCGAGTCTTTAAACTCAATCCAGGCCTTAATCATATCCGAGTCTTTAAACTCCCGAGTCTTTAAACTCAAGGCCTACGGGGGAAAAATCAATATATATATCCGAGTCTTTAAACTCCCGAGTCTTTAAACTCAATCCGGGTCTTTAAACCCAATCCGGCCGGTCCCCCGTCACATATATCCGGGTCTTTAAACCCAATATCCAGATCCAGCAAATCCAATCCCAAAATCATTTAAAAACCATTTACCAATCTACATCCAAACCCGAATCCGAAATCACTGGTCCGATACCCTTCCGGTATCCAGAACCGTCATTCCGAACCCAAATCCGGAGTCCACTTGTCAATCTTAAAACCAAATTCCGATTAGTGAAATCCGATTCTAAAATCGAAAACTTTGATCATCGAAATCCTGTTCCCCAAAATCCACTTTTCACTCCTTTAAAACCGAATTCCAAATGTCAATTTCGATTTCAAAACCAAAACCTTGATTCTCAAAATCATGTTCCAAAATCCCTTGAAATTCCGAAAACATTTCCAAAATCACCCTTTTCTCGAAAAGCGTGCCAAAACCGTCTTTTCCTCGAAAAACGTGTAATAATGCAAAACCAACCAAACATATTCGATAAACATAAAATCATGATTAAAACCATAAAACAATTATAGAAAACAGTTATGCATGTTCGAGTTTAGAGAAAAGGTCCACTCACAGTACTGAGCCCTACTCGCGTCCCGAACGTCCAGCCCGTTCCTCGGCTTCCTCGGGAAATCCCGATCCTGTCAAACACCGCCAAATTACGTTACTAGCACGTCTACGAAGGTTCACCTAAATTCCCTCAAAAATCCCCGAATCCTAAACATAAGAACCCGGGACCCTAAACTTTCACCCTCGCGGAACTCAACTCAAACGACTTCCGATTGACCCGAAACCAACTCCATTGAACTCACCCTAACTCCTAAACCAAAAACCTTGTTGACCGTTTTCCCCATCGCCGCCGCACGCGCCCCCACGCGCCGCCCAAAGTGGCTGCGCGTGGCCCTCACGCGCCAGCTACAGTGTCACCCCCAACCTCGAATGCACTGTGCTGAACCGGCCGCTGCAACTGGACCGGCGAGAGGCATTCTCCACCGTCCGGCCACCTTTTCCGTCCCTCTCTTCTCCTGCAGCTTCGTCCAGACTCCACGAATCCATCCCTCAACTCCTCTAACCTCGACACAGCCCCGTCATCGTCGATTCAAGCTCGAACCAGACGGCCACTTTTCCCCTGTTTCACAATTCACCTGTTCCGGTAACCTCCCGTCACGGTGGCGATACCAGACTCACCCCACAACCTCACTGATCCACGTCCAACACCCCTAACCCTTCGACTCACCCCAGAAGTCCACGACTTTGGGTTCGAAATTCACGGTCGAAACAGGGTAACAGAGACTCCTCTTCGCCTGAGCTCCGCCGTGTACGCCCCCGTCACGGCGACCATCACAACCCACTCCTAGGACCTCCCTGAACATCACCTCGACCTTCTAACCTCTCGACTCTCAGCCAAACCTCACGACTTTCCAAATGAAGTTTACGGGAAAAACAGAGTAAAGAGATCTCACCTTCGATTTCAGCTCCGCCGAGCGCACTGCCGCGTGCCACGGTGTTCGTTAGTCTCCCTGCAACCTCCTGCAGCTTCCCCTGCCTTGGTTTGAGTCACCTCACGGCGTAGCCACCACCTCGAACTCACGGCCTCCCTGTTTCCTTCAAAACTTCTCCGCATCTCCGCCGTGCCGCCGTGCACAATTGCACCACCAAAACCCGATCAGCAACTCCCTTTCAATCTCCCGTTCCTCCCTCACTCACCAAAACTCGTCACCAACCACGATAAATCCTCAATTCCTCCTCACAACTCACTCTGTTTCTCTGTGTTTGTCGAAGAACAGCCACGGGTAAGCACGAGTGCACCCCAATTATTTGGGCTGAGACCACACAGGATTCTCCCAGAATCCTCTAGCCCCCTGCCATGTGTCACCATCCACTCCACTCCTTATCCCACCTGGTGAAATCCCAGCCGCCCATTTCCTTCTTTCTGCACAAATCCCAATGTGCAGAAAGACTAAAATACCCTCCTGTTTTACTCATTTTACGGTTTTACCAAAACTTCCTAGACCCGTAACTCTCGCCTCGTAAGTCCGATGAATACGTGCCGCCTGTCATCGAACTCAGGACGACAAGAACTATCTAACTATCCTAGGTCAACCTACCAAAACTCACTTAGTCAAAAAGTCAACTATTCCCCCTACTTTACTCAAATTACGGTCATGCCCTCAACATTCCGAACATCACAACTTCCTCCTCGGATGTCGGAATCGGGCGTGCCACCTGCCTACGGGTTCGTAACATCCTCAACTACGTCCTGGTCACCGGTCAACTCCCATTTGACCACCCGAAATAAAAGTCAACATTTCTGCCCGACCCAGGGGCAAAATCGTCATTCTAAGTTCCCGGACCCCTCGGGACCACCTAACCCTTGATTAACCTTACTAATCACACCTTAAACACTCTACTTATCCCAATTCTCGGGACGGGTTGTTACAACATACGTCCTGACCAATCATCAGTCACATCTCTAGATGATCACGATACTGGCATCCACTCAACTAGTAACTACGGCTCTCAACCACTGGGTACACAAGAAACTCTGTCCTCCTCGGGTCTAACACTACTAACCACGGCATCCAATGCCAAACAAAATCTATCTAGGGCTTATTCCCACTTAACTTTCCTATTCTTACCCCCACTTTTTAGGTTGATGACGGGCTGTCGTCATCTTAGAGACATCACATCCGACACATGCGCAACACCACAAGAGCAACCTAGTGCTCTGATACCAAACTGACAGGACCCATCCTAGTCTCCCTGGATTATCGTGGGATGTGCCCTACTCTCGTCTGACTCTACGTTCCAGACCAGGGATAGAACCGTAACCTGCTCGGGGTTGCCAGAGTGCATAGTGACTTGTGGAGTACGTAGCAGCATGTGATGTCTTGGTCTCTGCTACAGCCCGCATCTACGATCAACTTGAAGGGTATCAAAAACATTAAAATCTGTGAGTGGATAAAAATAATCAGTTTAAAAACAATTTATCAAACTAAACATTTATACCCTTCACTTAAAAGCATGCATGCATTAGAAAACAGTATCTCAAATACTTTCTTAAAAGCAAATCATATGGCTTTTCAAATCAATACTCAGTGAAAAAATCTTCTCAATCAAAGCCATTTCCTCGATAGGGTCTCAGCCCAAAACCAAATCACGTAGGGTCTCAGCCCAAATCAAAACCACGTGGGATCTCAGCCCAAAACAATCTCATAAATCATCTTAATAGAGCCTCTGCCCGAAACATAGACTCATTATCGGAGTCTCATGAAAACATGAGTAACCAATCCTCTTTATCCAATATCCAACAAATCATCTCATTAGTCACAATATCAGCGCTACGTGTTCAACTCAGGATGAAAAATCCAAATATACACCAGGCTCGGAGCTCGTGGCTTGATGTCTAGGTGTTCGAACTCACACTCAAAACCCCTGGCTCGATGTCTGAGCAATGACATCTAAAGGCTCGGAACCCTTGGCTTGACATCTACAAAATGTCCATCTCTGAAATTCCTGCAGGCAGTGTCATCGTGACCTCTCCAGGATCTACGACGTCAAGAAGCTACCCCGCCAGGATCTACAACGTATAACTAGACCAATCACATTATAGAGGATGGTAGTGTGACAAACATTTCAAAAATCATCTCAAAATATCTCAATGGGACCTACACCCGGAATATAGTTCATCAAATCAGTTTCCACAAAACCATCATAAATACAATGTCCAAAATATTTCCCAAATCCAGAATTCCTCGAATCCTATCAAATCCAAACTTGTAAATCCACAACAGGGTCACAAGTCCGATATATCATATCATAAATCCAAATTGGGTCACAAGCCCAATATATCATTTCCAAATCAAAACATCATTTAATTTCCCGTTTGACTATACTCTAAGTCAAACCATAAATCAAGTGGGACACAAGCCCAAAAAATATTTCCAAATCCGAAAACCATTTCATTATTCAAATCACTTTTTCAAATCACATTTGACTGTAATCCAAGTCAAAGTCAAGATCAACAGGGTCTAATGCCCGAAGTAGCATTTCATGCATTGCCGTGAAACCATTCAAAACCAATAGTCAAATCCTTAGTTTCACTCCTCTCTGTGAAACCATTAAAATCACATAAATCACATGCACGTAGAATACTCGGCCAAAGCCCAAGTATCATATAAAAAAGAAATCTTGAAATACGTGCAATATCACATTTTCTACGAAAATGCTAAATCATCAACACAAATCATATTTAAAGCATATGCAATCAATGCATCTAAAATCATGTTCATAAAACATATAAAACAGTTATACATGCATCATTTAGAAATCAAAGTCCACTCACAGACCGTTCATGCTGCTCGGTCACAATCCGCGCCCTAAGCCACTCCGAGGCTAATCTACAATCTCCGGGACGTTTGGACCTATCCAAATCATACTCAAAAGTCACTAACCATCTATACAAGCCTATAAAAAAAAACCCTCAAAACCCCCGGAAAATTAAACGTGTCTCGAACACGCTTCCCGAGGCTAAAAACCTCTAAATGACCTATCAAACGATCTCCAATCGACCTAAAACCACCACCATTGGATTCAGATCGTCAAAACCTTTCGAACAAGACTAGTTTAACCTCGAAATTCTTGTCCACATGCCTTCACGTGCTAGTCAAAGTTTCGGTCAGCGTTGGTCAAAGTTTCGCTCAACTCTAATCAACGGTCAATGCTTACGTCAGCATTGACCGTTGACCAGCGTTGATCGTGCCACTTGTCTATGGACTAGTATCGTCTCGATCTTCATAATGGATCTCGATCAATGTGCACTTGACTTCCCGGGTCAAAAGTTAATATTTTACTCTTTCAAGGGCAAAATTGTAATTTCATCTGAATTGTTCGATAATCCTTGATTAATCCCCGATTAATCTCGATAATCCTTAATTAATCCTTAATTAATCTCATAGGTTCGGGACGGGTCACTACAAAACACTCGCAAATACATATATATAAACAAGGGTAATTCGGTAGAGTGTCTAGAATTTTCTAGACATGTGTCACTCCTCCAAATATCTTCCAAATAAAAAGACCAAAATGCCCTCCATGAAAATTACCAAAATACCCTTAGTGATTTTTTACCCGAAACAACCTTATACGACCTCTGATTTTGGCGTGCCACCTATCTATAGACTCAGGATTCCGACACCTAAGTAACGGTCTTCTTGGAATTCCCAAAAGATGGCATGATCAAAAAGTCAATATTTTGACTTTTTTAAGGGCAAAATCGTTATTTTACCTTTTTATTTTCCAATTTCATGTTCTCTCGAGATTCATGCCGTTACAATCTCCCCTCCTTAATTGGACAATTGAGTTACTCGGAACTTAATCATCACTATTATCGCAAACATAGCTAATGAGTTTACCAATTTCCTTACCAAACTCAACTAATTATCGACACAAGTATCCATCACATCACACTACAGCTCTACGCGTAGGCCATTATCACAACAGTACAAAATCAAACTAGAATCAATTTACACAACATCAAAACATACATAAGTTTCATAGAATTAACAAATAAATTACCAAACAATATTTGTAATCAAATCAATATAATGGAACATAAAATGATAATTGATAAGCACATATTTCATCACCTTTTTATCCCAATTTCATTTTCATTTTACTTTGTTATATCCTTAATCTTACAATTTCTAACTTGTTTTAATGATTTTAGATACCAACCCAAAAATGTGGAGTAAAAATGTCAAATTGGAGTAAAACCACACAAGCTATCAAGAATGGGCCAAGACTTATAAAGATTGGATCAAGATTCATCAAGATGGGTCAACACTATGTCCATATGTGCAAGAAGGCTCAAGATTATGTTAAGATTCGTTCTTGGAGAAGCCTAAAAGAAGAAATGTATTAAAAGCTACAAAACAGAAATCTGCCTGTGCAGATTATCCCACTTCCACGGACCATTGTGAACGTCTCAGATAGAATCCGAATGTGAGTAAGGTATGGTTGGAAAGATATAGAAGTCTAGTTTCCAATGGTTCAAGAATTACTGAAATCGGAGTCCTACAGTCACGGGAATTCCTGTTTTGGTGAGGCATAGTCAGTTTATGCGGGAATGATTACTTGTTTTACTAGAAATTGAAGCCTTGCACGTTTTCCAGCTGTTCCATCTTCTAAAATTCCAGCAAGCAACCCAAATTCCAAGTAAATTAAGGAGAAGAATTTCCCCTTTTTAATTAGGATTTGTTTTCCCTTTTTAAATTAGGAGTTTCTATCACCTTTTTAATTAAGTTTTGTATTTATTCTTTCATTAAGATTTAGAATACCTTTTTCTTTAGGTCTTTTATTTAATTATTTTAATCTTTTTCCTTTTAGAATTAAATTGTGAACTCATATTTATTTGGGAATTAATTTTCTCCTATAAATAGAGAGGCTCAGGTTATTTGTAAATGTCGCTCATTATTTACACCAAAGCTTTGCTTAAACCAATTTTCCCTTTTTAATAAATTTGAGATTTCTTGTGCAAAAATAAATTACACCATCCTCCATTGACATATAAGGCGTATTCTTGAGTGTCTCACCAAGAGTGTCGAACCACCTAGCATCTATAGGGCGTATTACTGAGGATTCAAAGTGTAACTCTGACACGACCCATCCCAATCCCCCCGGGATTACCGTGGAATGTGACGTGCTCCCGTCTGACAAGAGGCGTCAGACAAGGGATAACCGATTGCCATTGCCCAAACGGGCTTCCAGAGTGCGTAAGGATCGATGGAGGAGGTGTGCGATGCTCAAGTCTCTGCTGCAGTCGTATCCGGAATCAACCTGAAGGGCATTAAAAACCAAAAGCTGTGAGTGGACGAAAATAAACAAGTATGTTAAAAACATTTATAAGACATTTATGCCCCTCAGTAAAATCATATGCATGCACCAAAAACCAATAATCCCATATTTATTTAGAAATAACCATTAGGGCCTTAGCCCGGAAACCAAAGCATAGTTTCAATTTCCAAAAGTAAACCCAAGAGTTATTTCATAAATCCAGTAATATGAACCATAAGGCATATAAACCATAACCATTATTTTAGTTGCTGCACTATACACTCCAATCCGACATCCCTGATGTCTGACGTCCCTGACGTCAATAAGGTCACAATCACAAGGCTACGCGTGCCACTCGGGTCTCAATTTCCGAGTTCAATCCCCGAACCCCGTTCGGGTACAGCATCCCCGATGCTTAGCGTCATAGACGCTGGACGTACTAGACGTCCGTGACCTCTCCGGGGTACCTCATCCGGAGGAGACAATATAATATGGAAGGATCTATACAGTGCAGTACCAAATACATTTTATAGATATCCACATGCAAAACATATAGGTATACATAGATAAAATCCGAACCATTCGTTACGTTTCATCAAACGGGTCTCATGCCCAAATACCGTGAAACGTGCCATAACCGAAATATCATCAAAACCATTTATAGATTCCAGCATGTGAACATATATAAAATGTAAACCAGGAAACATTTATTCAATTCCATTTTAGGGTCCCCGACCCGCAATCACATGTAGAAATCAACTGGGCCCCTGGCCCAATTTCACAAGTTAACTGGGCCCCTGGCCCGATCCACATGTTAACTGGGCCCCTGGCCCGATTTCATAGTTCAACTGGGCCCCTGGCCCGATTTTACTTTATTCAAGTTCGTAACCATTTCATGAAATCATATCCAACCACATTTATGGAAATCGGTGCAAATCCAGAAGACCTCGGTTTACGTGCAAACACGTAATTCACCTCGAAATACGTGAAATCATTTTAAATTCACCGATATCCAAAATAAATCATTTAATCATAATTATAAAAATCATAAAACAGTTATGCATGCATCGAATTTATGAAACCAATGTCCACTCACAGACCGTTTAACCGAGCGCCTCGATACGCGTGCCATAGGCCCTCCCGGGCCACCTCACTATCACCGGGACTCCCAATCCTGTCACAATCAATTTAGAGGATCACTAACCTCATCATTAACATCCTATTCAAGTCCCGTAATTTTCCCGAATTTTTAAGTATTTTTAAATTGGATTTAAAACCTTCGGACATCCCGAACAATATCGAGACGGTGTCCGATCGACACGAAACCAATCCCAAAATGTTCGTTACAATGTATAGGATAAAAGTCATGTTGACCTCACCTCGAGATTCGTGCCCACGCGCCGTCACGCGCCGCCGTGAGTGGCTGCGCGTGAAAGCCACGCGCCTGCTACAGTGCTCCTTCTTCACCCGAATGACTGGTAAACGGGTCTGATTACCCGCGATAGGATCCGTTTCAAACCCCCTCAATTCGATATCAATTCCATCCGTTCTTGATCCTACAACAAACATCAATCCACCAATTTCAGTTCTGTGTCCATGATTAGTATCAACCATCGATCAATCTTGTCGACAACCCGTGATCACCCAAAACGGGTCGATCACCAGAGATCCTCCAATCCTTAACCATAATCAAATTAACTTCACAGGAAGTTAATAAGGACTAATACGAACTAATTAGCATAATTAATTTAACTCGACAATACCTCAATCGTCACAACTCAAGCTCGAGTTTTCCGGCCGTCCACCATGTCCGTTCACGGCCCTAGGAGCTCCCAAGCTTGCCCCATTTGATCTGGTTCGACTCGTTGAAGTTCCAGGAAGCTCAATCACTCATCAATTAGGCTTGGGCTGGCCTGAAACTGGAAATTCGAATTTGAATTCCCCAGAACCCAGTTTCGGGTTTTTGAACCTTCCTCTACCATTTTCACTCCATTTTTCCACCTCACAATCTCAGAGAATCACTCTCCCATTCCTCTTCTGTTTCAAGTCATCAATTCCCTCAAACGACCGTGTAGGTGGTTGATCGTGTGTGGGGAACATCCCCTGTTTTCTTCCATTTTCATGTCCACCAGCCAAGGTTTAATGGCCAACTCACCGTCCACACAGCCTTGCATCGCACCAACGTCAATAAACAATCCAACAATCCCATAAACAATAGTTTAGGCCAGCAATTTGCTCCATAAACGCACCACCCGTGCGCTGGCCACGTTCCCTCCACGGTGCTACAGTAACCGTTCAAACACCCGTGAAATTACCATTCTGCCCTTGTGCAGTAAATTACCAAAATGCCCCTCACGCATCCTGACCCGTAACTCGGTCATACGAACTCCGATTGATGCGTGCCGCCTGTCTACGAACTCAGGGCATCGAGACCTTCCTAACGGTCCTCGGTCCTCGGCCATCGGGCATCCCGATCAAAAAGTCAACATTTCCCCCTTATATCGTCCAAATTACGAAAACGCCCTTGAACTTCCGTACATCATAACTTTCACCACGAACGTCGGAATCGAACGTGCCACCTGTCTATGAACTCGTGACGTCCCGAACTACGTCACGGTCATCGGTCAAAGTCCATTTGACCATCCGAAATAAAAGTCAACGTTTTGCCCACACCTAGGGGCAAAACGGTCATTTTGCACAATTCGTCCGAAATCGCCCAACTAATCCCAGATTAGTAAATCACAATTAAATATTATTAAATTCCGATATTCGGGACGGGTCGTTACAAACTCAACCTTTTAACCCCGTAGTTTTCTTTTTGTATTTGAGTATCGTGTTTATTGGATTGATCATTAATTTTATTATGGTTCTATATTTTGTATTGATTTCAATAATCTTCCATGCTATATTTATGCTTAATGCTTGATTAGATATAAGGCGTATTCCCGAGTCTAGATCATTGAAAGTGTATAGGGCGTATTCCTGAGCACGTACTTAAGATAATGTACATGTATTTCATTAAACTAAGGTTTTGGAATTTCGTTGATTATGGAAATTGGTATGATTTATGATTGAGTAAGGTTAAAGATGAGTTGACCATGTAAATATTAGATTAGGTTAGTTTAGATTTAGTTTAATTACTTAGGACTTTAAATTCAATCTCTTTACCCCAAATTAATCAATCAAACGATAATCATACTTAGGTACCCTCAATCCCCGGTGAAGAACGATCCCTATTTACCAATATTACAATCTACAAAAAAAGGGTTTTTAATTGTATACGTTTCCTTAAGTGTTGAGTGTGACTTTGTGTTTACTTTAATGCTTAGTTTTTGCGTATCAATAACCAAATTATCCTTACGCAATCATTTCTCAATAATCAAAAACCAATCATCATAATCACACTGGCCTCGGGAACTGCACGAAGCATCATCCGAGTCATGCCAAATCATTTTTCACATCCATTGGTAATGAATATACAAACAAGCCTCATTACCAGACTTAACCACGTCTTACCCAAGCACTACACGAAGCATCGTCTGGGTCAAGACTAGTCTGGGGACAACACTAACGCATCATCCGGACATATCTAGGAACTACATGTAGCACCATCCAAATTGTCATGGTATGTCGGGAACTGCACATAGCACCGTCCGACCCTTCTCGCGAACTGCACCCACGCACCTTCCAGACCATCATAACTTCCACCTGAGCTGCACGAAGCAACATTCGGGCATGTCTGGGAACTACACAAGGCACCATCCAGAATATCACGTCATCCACTTGGAACTGCACAAAGCACCATCCGGGGTATCTACTACATTATCGATGGGTATAATCACCCAAAAGAACAATGTCCAACATGATAACTGAATCATCACCACAATACGAGTCTCACGAAATAAAGCCCAGCTCGATGTCTGAGACTACGTCTGGTGTAATCCAAAAATTTAAAGAGGGTTTATCCATAAATCACACCTCATCACAACTACTCAGGAATACCACATCCAAGTACCATCCAATCGCTTACAGAACTATACAAACATCAAGAAATATGCACAACAGAAACTAAATTTTCAAAATCAATCGACATTTCATAATTCGGCACGAATCATCACATACATTCATAATTAATTTGAAAACATGTAAAAATCATCACTAATCATTTGTAAAACAAGTCCCAAATCACCATTTAGGAACCTTTACCTCTCAATCAAAACTAAATCTCAAACCTATTTTTAGTTCTACCATCATTTATAGTAAATCTCGTAAAATGTATACTTCACATAATTCCATAGATTTTTCAAAGTCATTTTAAAGAAACATCATAATTAATACCTTCATTATGAAAATCTTGTAACAAATCGTTAAAATATGTTGATTGTTTATAACCTTACTCTGATACCAAGTTTGACAGGACCCGTCCCAATCCCACTGGGACCACCCGGGGACGTGACCCGCTCCCGTCTGACAATGACTCTAAACATACCAAAAGTACCCTTAAATAAAAACCGAAGACTCACATAGATAGATAACGTACAAACACAGTGTTTAAAGTGATACTATCAGACAAGGGAAAGTAAAATACAACATGTGAGCACACTAGTCAGAGTACATTTATTCGGTGCTCAACCTACCCACAAGTGGGTGTACAGGTGCACAGCTAGGCAAACTAAACCTTTGCCTCCTCCTCCGGATCCTCCTCCTCTATTGCCGTGTCAGGGTCTGGAGGGGTCAGTAAAACAAGGGTGAGTGGGCCAAAAATAACAGTTTAGAAATCAATTTAATAATAAAATAATCATCAGGTTTTAGCCCTCCGTTTTCCAAATCTTGCATGCAGTGAAAACATAATATTACAATGAAATCATAACAAATGAACCACAATAATAATCGTAAGGTGAAACTAACATATCAGTGCACTGTAAAACCCAACCCAAATGATGTCACGGTTCTAAGGCTACGCGTTGCCACTCAGGGTCTCACACCCGAGACTCTCTAGGTACATCAGCTCCCGGTATCCCGGTCACTGCCCGAGGTATATGAACATGCCTTCCTGAGAGTAAGCAGCCCAACGGGGGTCAACTCCACTCAGTCAGAGCCCCGTGACTACTCCAGGGTCCACCCAGGCCAACGACCCTCCCTGGAGGAGACAATATACACAGGTAGGAAAGTACAGTACAATAACAGTATAGTTTACCCTATGTCCCCCGGACATCCCAAACAAAATCCACATATAATCCAGACGGGTCTCATGCCCAAAACATTGTAATAACATATATAAGCAGTTTATAAGACTCATCAGTGGAAATAGTAAAACAGTTTATGCATGCAAGCCTTTTATAAATCAAACAGCCCACTCACACTCGGTCCTTGCTGCTCAACGATCTCTATAAACCTGTATTATTACTCCTGAGGGTTACTTAAGGACCCTATAATATCAATACCAAGACCCTAGAACAGATCCGCCTCAAAAACGCATCCCGGGCACTATTCCCGGTGCTTCAAACCCCATTTTGGCTAACATAACGATCTCCGATCGACACGAAACCACCTCCATTGGATCCGTATCGTCGAAACCTTGAAAATGGTACCGGCCCCACCAAAATCACTGTTCACACGCGCCCCCACGCGCCTGGTCAACGCGTGGGTCAACGCTGCTACAGTACTGCTGACGTCAGCAGTGACGTCATGCTGACGTCAGCATGACGTCATCACTGACACTTGTCAGGTGACACGTGGCACGTTCTGATTGATCCCTGGTCTGACAACATCTGACAGGATGACGTCATCATGACGTCAGAAGTGACGTCAGCATGATGACGTCATCAGTGCTACAGTACGGGTCGACCCGTTTGACTGGAACCGGGTCGCCGTCGACCCACGGTTTGACCCGATTCCACCGCACGATTCCGGCCACCATTTTCGACGGGGTTGATCCCTATGGGTTCGTCTAGGTCTGTCCTATGGTTCTGTGACCTCAAAATAAGAAGAAAGTGGGAAGAAACTCACCAGAATGTCTCTGAAACTCACGGTCACGGTCCGGTCGTCGTCCCCGGTGATCCACGGCGTCTCCGTCGTCCAACCCGGTCCCAAACGACTCGTCTCCCACCCTAGGACATGTCTATCACCTAACAATCAATTTCTAATCATTAAAAACGGTCGGGTCTAACAGGGAATGAAAACGGGCTTGTCGGGTTTTGGGTCTTACCGCCGCCGTCACGCCGCCGTAGCCCTCGCTGTCGTCCAGTTAAGCTCCTAGGATCCCCACGGTGCAGACTGGAGCTCCTCCCGCGTCGAGGTGAGGTGGTTATCGAGGTTTGCTTCTTGGACCCGTTTCCTTGAGGTTTTCGGGTCTGAGTTTGCACGGCGGTTTCGGGGCTGGGAAGTGGGGTGGTGGCTGCCGGTGATGCTCGGTGATGGTTAGTGGATGTTGGTGATGCAGCTGGTGATCGGGTGGTGGTGTGAAAGGCGTGGGTTTGTGTGTTTGGATGGAGAGAAAATGGGAAGAGACGCACGGTTTTGTGAGGGGATGAATGTGTGTTTGTGTGTTTGAGTGAAACGGACAGAGGATGATCGTGCATGAATAAGGAAAGCAGATGGAAATGGAGGGCCAGGATTCATTTGAGCAGCAGATCCAAGGGCTAGGAACAATTGGAGGGAAAATAATTAATATAAAAATGTGCTAAATAGTGTAAGTTGCTTTATTGGAATAGTGTGGCCTTGGATGGGTGACACTTGTCACCAATCCATCGGTTTGATTTAAATATTAGATTGACACGGATTTCCGTAATAAATTAATATTTTATTCCGTTGTTCTCGGTTCGTAAATTCCGCTAAAACGCTTCCTTGACCATAACTTCTTCATACGAACTCCGATTTCGGCGTGCCGCCTGTCTACGGATTCGTGACGTCCCGATCTACGTCATAGTCATGGGTCAAAGTCCGAATTATTTCCCGAGAAAAAGTCAAAGTTTCCCCCCCTTCAGGGGCAAAATAGTCTTTTTACATTAAAATATTATTATTTTCGGTTCGGGTCGTTACAAAGTTGACAGGACTGGTCCCATCCGATCCTACTTTCGTTTGACAGATCCTATCAGACAAGGGATACTGCTAATCCTTAACTATGTCCATAATTTACTCTACTAACCAAACATAATCCGTCCTTGCGGGGTTACCACCCTCGTCAAACCAGCTAACCCCGACAAGTAGTATAATTTAACTACTCCACCAATTTTATTTCCTTTATGTTGTTCTATACTTTCCAACTTTTAAACATGGTGACACACAACCAAGTAATATTAATTTATTACCATTTAAACTTCATCATTTTAATCCCATTATCAAACTACCAACCTAACCATAAAAAACATCCTAATATTCATCAAATACTTCTAACATATTTATCAAAATTACTTACTAATTGTTTATATCCAAATAGGGTTAAAAATAGACCTTAGTCATAATCCCTGATGTTAATCTTTTCACTCACAATTTATTCATATTATTCTTAATATCTAATTATGAATATAACCAAGTTCTTCAAAACATTAAGTAATCAATATCACAAGTATAAATAGAAAACTAATACTAAATACCAAATCCTTTATTCATAATCAAAACTAATGATCAAACCATAATTTCATGAGTTATTCCATTCATTGAAGCTCACTACAAAAGACTTGAGATAGTTTGATTAGTATCAAAATTAGTTAATGATTTAGCCCTTAAATAATCCCAATTTCCAGAATTTAATTAAGAATATTTATATAAAATCAAATAACTTTGGATGCACATAACTTCTTCATACGAGGTACAATTCATTCCAAACCTGAACCAATAATCTCATAATGCAAGAAGGAACATTTTCTCTGTTGATCGTTTTCCTAGAAAACATCACACGTGCACCCAAGCACTTCCAAGGGCCTCTGCGCATGGGATTCACGCACGCACATGGGTCATCTTCAACCTTGGGTCGCCGATACATATTCCTACAACCGGGTCGTCCGACCAGCGACGACGACCCGGCTGTAATTCCTTCGTTTTATGTCATTTTCTCACGATTTCTTTGTCATATTAGTTCTTCCTAACCTCATAAACATTCTTATGGAATCTAAATCAAGTAAAACAAGCCAAAGTCTAGGATTCATACCTTCGACTATCGGCCATGGGTGACAGCCCTTATCCATCATGATCCATCGTCCCAAACTCCCTGGTTTTGAGCTTATGGAAACCTTGGGAATCCCAGAAAGACACGGGATCACATATTCTCGACTTTTCTCTCCCAAAAAACAAAAACCTGAATTTTTCCTCACGAGTCCCTAATGTTTTCGTTCTCTGGTATCCCTTCCTTTCTTCACTGTTTATACAACAACTTCTTCCTCTTACCTTGCGCTTTTTCTCTCCCTTAGTCTCTCCCATTTCTTCCCTTGTTTCCCCCACAGGCGAGATGTTTTTCATCTTTTCTTATTTTTGGCCTCCTTCCCCTGAAAACCTCCTTAAAACACCCACACACACATATATATAAACAAGCGTAAGTCGGTGGAGTTTTGGGGAGGGAAATATCTAGAATTTTTTGGACATCTGTAACTCCTCCAAATATCTTCCAAATAAAAAATCAAAACGCCCTCCATGAAAATTTCCAAAATACCTTTAAATATTTTTTACCCGAAATGACCTCATACGACCTCCGATTATGGCATTTCACCTGTATACAAACTTGTGATTTCGAGACCTGCATAGCAGTCTTCTCAAAATTATAATAAGATGTGTCGATCAAAAGGTCAACATTTTGACTTTTCCTAGGGCAAAATCGTCATTTTACCTTTATATTTTCCAATTTCGCATTTACTCGAGATCTGGGCCGTTACATTGTGCCTCTCGTGTGTCACTAGCCCTGATCCAACATTTTTCCAGGCCTTGTGCCTCCAACATGTCACTCGGACATGTCATCAGGCCCATGTGCCAACCCTGTCCCGGGCCTTGTTCCAACTTTGTGTCAGCTCTTATGCCAGCGACATGTCATTGGCATGTCACCAGTGATATGTTACCAGCATGTCATTGCAAGCGTGTGTCAGTCCCAGTGCCTCCAGAAGCTTCTGCTCGTGGTGGTCACACGTGTCACAGTGCATAGTCGCAACTCCACTCGCCGTCTTCTTCGAGCGGGTCTGTTGTACGAGTCGCCCGACCCGGCGACCTGAACCAGCTCCATTTTCTTTGTTATTATTTATTTTTCTTACTTTGCTCATCCAATATTCCCTAATCACACTAAAAAGAGGTTCTTCTATCTCAAAATGGAGGAAACTTACCTCGTGAATCACTGTTTGAAGCCGTCATATAGTGGTGGTTTTCTAGCTTGCTTTCCATGCGTCCCTATCGAATCCCTTCGATTCAAACATGACCCTAGAGACCCACACACCACTTTGACGGTCTCAGTTTCAAACTAGAATGTCTCGAAACATGGCAATGAGCCATGGTCGTGCACGAAGCTTCTCGGCCATAGAGGTTTTTCTCCTTCTTCACTCTTTTCCCGATTCCTCACCCTCCAAAACTCTCCCTTTTCTCTTTTATCTTTCCTCCATGTTCTTCTATTTTCCTTTCTATCTCACTTCTTTCTCATTTTCCTCTTCATTTCTCTTTTCCTATTTTTTTTCTCCATTTCGGACATCCCTTAGCGAACTGCTCAAAACACACACCCACACATGTATTTGTAATAGAGTTGGTCAATGAGGATGACAAGGGAGAAATAATTGGGGTTTATCTAGAATTTTCTAGGTTCTTCCCCTAAAATGGCCAAAATACCCTACAAGGAAAAATTACCAAAATGCCCCTAGGCATTTTCAACTTACAACAACTCTATTCGACCACTGTTTCTGATGTACTACTTGCCTAGTGATTCGAAATTCTGAGACCTTCATAATAGTCATCTTGAAACATTCATAAAGCATCATGGTAAAAAAGTTAACATTTTGACCTTCAGGGGCAAAACTGTCTTTTTCCCTTTCTATTTTTCATTTTTTCTTTTTCTCGAGATTTGGGCCGTTATAGCTGGCCCTGACCGACCATAATTTCCCGGCTGTCCCATCACTTGTTTGCCCTCATCCAACGGAGGAAGTGACTAAAGAAGAACCCAAGCTGTTGGAGACATCATTTGGTAGCTCAGGCCTGAACCCTAAGCTCATGGGCTAGGATTGAACAGTAGGAGCATCCAGTAAAGGCATTGGCAGGTGCTCACCGAAATTAACCTGCTTCCGTAATGGTCCAGCAAGACACGTCACAAGCCCCTACGACCGAGAAAGACTGATCTCTGCGACCTCACTCAAAGGTCTATCACTAAACTCCCTACCAAAGCCTAGCCTTCTACGCTGGAAAGGCTCATCACCCAACACACGCGGAACACCAAAAATAGAAGAGTTATTCAGTCGCCCCTCCTCAAAAGCAACCCCAAAATTGTGACCCAGCGTCTTTGCCACCCCTGCACCAACCTGGCCATCCTCCACCACCACTGCACCATCCTGGCCACCCGTACCTCTTTTTCTTGACTGGTCAGCCCAAACACAGCCCCTCAAAAATTATCTTGGGCATACACACTATAAACATCCTTAGTAAGCGCCTTCCATTGCCCAAAAGAGAGTTCAGTCCCTGCCTCCTCCACCGTTACCGAGCACATAGTTATCACGTGGTCCAACTGACCACATCGAAAGCAAAAGAACGTCAACCGTTCATATTCGAGCTTATATTTCATAGAGGGCACGTCTGGGACCAGTTTCAAAGTAACACACCTCCTAAGAGGGTCGCCCACCCGCAACGCCTCCCTGATTCGCAGAAAACTACCAAGGCAATCCCCGTTCCTCCCCTTATCCACGGCCACGAAACCACTGACGAGGTTCTCCACCATGTCAACTAGCTTTGGACTCAATAATAGTGGTGGAATCCAGCACACTCGCAACCAAAACTCCTGAGCATCGAGATTCACCTCCATCGGATCGATAAGGCCATCAATCATGGCTATCACAAACAATGCTCTGTAAAAGGACCACGACGAACCCTGTGTCAAGATCCGTTCCCAATCCTCCCAGGATTAACAAGGAACGACCCTGATCCAGTCTGACACAGAGTGTCAGACAAGGGAAATTTCCAACCTTAGCCCTCTCGGGCCATCAGAGTACGCCAGGATCTGGAGGAGGTATGTGATATCTCGGTCTCTACTATAGTCCACATCCGCTGTTAACCTGAAGGGCAGTCAAAACATTTAAAAGCAGTGAGTGGAAAAAACAAAGAATTTATAAAAACATTTCATAAGAACATTTGTACCCTTCACTAAAAAGCATGCATGCATTCAAAAACCATTTAACCAACAGTACCATATGTGGGAACTAAGCTCAAAACCATAACCGAAAAAACCATAAAAAACCAACCATACGAGCCACTGCCCAAATCCATAAAGATACCAACCATACAGGTCACTGCCCTAATCCATACGGGATTCAGCCCAAAACCTGTACACATCACATATCATATATATACATATAATTCACACAACCAATCCTGTTACGGTTTCCAAAGCTATGCGCATTCTACCTGATAACGCCCAAACTACACATTAAATTAAACACGTAATTTGAGTATTATGCAATTTAAACTCTTTTTGTGTAGTTATAGTATTGGTAAATAGGGATCGTTCTTAACCGGGGAAATTAGGGAATCTTAATAATATGTTAGTTAAATATAATAATGAATAATCAAAAAATAATGAATTGAAAAATTAAAGAATTAAATAATCAAATAATTAAATAATTAAATAATCAAATAACAAAGAATTAAAGAATTAGAGAATGAAAGAATTAATGAATAAGAGAATCAATGAATTAATGAAATAAAGGAATAAAAGAATAAAAGAATAAAGATGGGGGTTTTTAGGGATTGTGATCATATAAAAAAAGTAAAAACATAAATAAACTAATTCTATTCCTATTTTTAACATATATACAAGTGGACTTTCTTTGAACACAAATTCTACCAACACTCTAACATTTGCAAAATTTGAACATATTACAAAATTCTACTTTCACCATCTCACTCATGCATACATTTTTTTTAATATTATAAATGCACCGAACCGCGGTCATAAACACTTATAAAATGATTAACCTAATGTTTATGATTTGAATGTGTATTAAACATTTAAATCTCTTCAATTTTATACTAAGTGCACCAAATAACGGTCATAAACACTTAGCATAAAATTGAAGCTTAAGCACTCAAATGTATGAAGTAAATGAAGTTCGAAAAGTAGAACACGTTATAATGATATCCTTGTCTACAAAAGTTAGAAAGAAAATACCCACAAAAATATTGAATTAAAGAAAATAAAACCGAAATAACAATGAGAGTTTAAGCAAGGAAAAGAACAAGTTACACTTTCGGAATCCAAGAAAGCTTGTGATTCCAAAAATGGATGGAAAAAATGAAATGTTATTCATAAGATTTTCTGACAGCAGAAGAAACCTTATGAAGATGGAGGAATAAACACGAGAATGCGAACTTAAACTCAAGAATTGCAACAGAAATACTAGTCTTGATATTTCTAAAGGAAGGATACAATTTGTGTTTTGGAGCTCTCTCTCAAAACAAAGTCCCTAAACAAGTGAATTGAACTCCTATTTATAGGAGGGAAAAGGCTAAAAAAAATAAAGTAAATAAAAAATACAATAATAAAAAAAATTGTTAGAAATGAAATGATGACTAATTATGAACAATGATGATTAATGATGAAATTAGGCAAGGTTTGGAATTAATTTGTGGCTGGAAAATCAGATTGGACCAGGTATTAGGTGGCTGTGCAGCTGGGCTTCGACATCGGGCCGAGCAGGTGGGTCTGTGCTTGGGCAAGTGGGCTGCAGGCTGAAAGGACTGGACTGGGTAGGTAAAATTGCAGGCGTACGGGTGGACTGGACCAGGTGAAGCAAGTGGGCTTCGCGGGTCTGGCGTGATGGATTGGTCCGAGCAGGTTGAAGTGTGCAGGAGACGGGCTGGGTTTGTGAAGTTGAAGGCGCAGCGGGCTGAGGAGCAGGTGGGTAGGTGCGGATTGGACTGGATCGACGTGAAGACTGCAGCGGGCCAAACGCTGTATGGGCCGAGCAGGTGGCTATTGTGCAGCCTGTGGGCAGGCAGAGTTGGATGCGCAGCGCGGGAGTGGATTTGGGCTTCGCAACGCGGGCCTGGACGCTGCGACACGGGATGGTTTCCACGCATGGGTCGAGTATGGCGTGGGTTGCGCAAAATGGATCGCACCATGGGTCTGCTGTGTTTTGTGGCTGGGCTGCTGCATTTTGTGGGCCACATTCATTGGGCAGCAGAAAAGAAAAAAAAAGAAATGGGCTGGATTTAAGTAAGAATTTTGGGCTTGCAAAAAAAAAAGATAAATTAATATAATTCAACCGAATTTCATCCATAATTTCTTCGTTATAATTCCGATCGGGACGATTCTTTCGCCAAAACGCTCCAAATTAAAAAATTTATTTATTTAAACAAAAATATCACAAAAAAATTATTTTATCTAATTATTTAATATTTTAATATTAAAAGTCAAGTATAAAGGGTATAAAATAATATAAAATAATGCTTATTAAGTGACCTATCACTACCCGGGATCTCAAGCCCGAGTCTCTCAAAGTCCAAGGTCAATGTCCGTAGACCAATGACCCTCCCTGAGGTTACGATACAAGCCTTTTTGAGAGTAAGGAACCCAACGGGGGCAACTAAACTCAGTCAGTGCTTCGTGACTACTCCAGGGTCCACCCAGGCCAACGACCCTCCCTGGAGGAGACAGATCCAAATAAAGAAAGGTATATGAATATATATACATATAAATATAGAAAACAACCTTAGAATCTTTCAATGGTTCATGCTCGGTTCCCATAAACCGTCATGAACCTGGAAATCCATTTAGGGTCCCCGACCCGGAATCATCAATGTAAAGTAACTGGGTCTCGTGCCCGAACATATGACTCAGCTGGGCATCGTTCCCAATATCTCAAGGTCAGTCACTACTTTGATCGTAGTGATGTGTGCAACCATCCATCCAGGACCACCCTCAATCCTGGTATGTCACCTTGAACGTATCAACCGACGCGACCACCACAAGATCATGGTGCACTCATCACCGATCGATATCCTGAACTGTCAGCACTCCGAAGTCGAGCCTCCATCGACTGCCCGACCACAGATCGTGCATCGTGACCTCTCCGGAAGGAACGCATCCCAGTCCTAAGGCGAGCATCGTATCGTCTGTCGCCGTGCACATTGCACTCGCCGCGACCACGATTTAGATCTGTAGGCCATCAATAACGTCATATGCACGAGACAAAACCAAATGGGTCTCATGCCCAAGTTTATCCTTTTGAAAATCCAAATCCATTTCATTTAACCAATAAGGAAATACAAACCCATATGGGCACCGTATAGGGCCGATACCTCGAAATACGTGCCAATACGTAATTACATCCAAATGCACTCATGGCATCATAAACAAGTATTTTAAACATATAATAAACATTTATGCATGCACCACTTTAGAAAAAAAGGTCCACTCACAGACCGTCCGAGCTACCGCCTCGATATGCGTGCCATACGACTCTCCCGAGCTAATCACCGTCATCGGGTCTCCAAAACCTGTCCAGATCGTAATAGAGGGTTACTAACTACTTACATAACCTCCCACCAAAGTCCCGTAATTTTTTGGAATTTTTAACTATTTTAAATCCCGAACCTAAACCTTCCGATGTCTCGAACATTATCGAGATGGTGTCCGATCGACACGAAACTACTCCCAAAATGTTCGTTACATCGAATAGAGTGTTTCACATGTTGAACACTTCCCCAAATTACTGTTCACGTGCCCTCACGCGCCCCAAGAAGGTCCTGTGCGTGAAAGCCACGCACGGTGAACAGCTCATCCCTAACCTCGCGTTGGACCCGGTTTGACTGGTTCTGAACCGGCCGAACCGGTCTGGACCGGTTCAAGGCTATAACCTTCGTATTTTCGATCCATTTTGTACCATTTTAATCCCTAAAGCTTCCTAATCTCATTTCCTATCTTTTTAACTATTAAAAACATAAGGATAGCCATGAAAACCATACCTCATTGTTCGAAAATGGTGACGGCGGCTGTAACCTCCCTCCGTCGTGGCCTCCGGCCGTCCCAACCTTAGAAAATGATCCAGACCTTCCCAAAAGTTCACTAGGAAGTCAACCCATACGTTAGAATCGATCAAAAACCCACAAAAACCAATTTTTGAATTTTGAATATAACAAAGGCCCTCGGGTTACTCACCTCCACTGTCCACCACCGTGGCTCGCCGTCGTCCTCGTTCTCAGTCCTTCCTTTCACTCTCTCACGGTCACACACGAGCACTCATAATGATTATGGTGGTGAGGAAACCGGGTGTTGAGTCGTGTGGGTTGTTTGTTCAATGAGAAAGAAGAAAATGGTGTTTCGAGTTGGTGAGAAACAGAGAGGGAATGTTGATCAGATGAGAGGGAGATGGGATGAGATGAATGGTGAGGATTGAGAGATTAATTAGAATGGAGGGTTAGGATTGAGTGGTAAGTAGATTAATTATAAAATAATAATAATAATAATAATATTTAATTATGATAGTTCCACTTTTTAGTGAAACCGAAATATCTGCCCAATCAGAATAAGCCACCTCATCATCATCTCGAAGTGCGTGCATAGTGAAATCGAACTTCCGTGACCCATAACTTTCCAGTTCGAAGTTCAATTTCAGCGTGCCGCCTGTCTACAGATTCGTATTGTCCCGATCTACGTAACGGTCCTCGGCCCTCGGCCATCAGACCTCCCGGTCCAAAAGTCAACTATTTGCCCCTTTTAAACCAAATTACCAAAGTACCCTCAAACTTCCGAACGTCATAACTTTTCCCTCAAATGTCGGAATCGGACGTGCCACCTATCTATGAACTCGTGACGTCCCGAACTATGTCACAGCCATCGGTCAAAGTCCGTTTGACCGTCAGAACGAAAAGTCAACGTTTTGCCCACTCCTAGGGGCAAAACGGTCATTTTGCATCGTTCGTATGATTTTACCCAATTAATCACGGATTAACCTCACTAATCCTGATTAGTCACTAATCTAATCCTGTAATTCGGGACGGGTCGTTACAACCTTCCCCCCTTAATTAATTTCGTCCTTGAAATTCCAGCTATCTTGAATCCACATCCACATCGTGGAAATAATTCAATCTCACGACACGTGTACACTCGCACACCCACTAGTCAACACAAAACTTATTCGTACCCAGACGTTCCACTAATACTCACTTCGCATCGACTACACTCGACCACGTAGAATGACAGTAATCGCACGTTCCGAACTGACACCACTTGTCAGTATCAGAGCAGCCTGAGTATCCTAAGAGCTAACCACTTGTCAGATCTACTGATTCGCTGACACAAACAACTCGACGGTTCCTTTCTCACACCAATTGATCCTGACATCTGCTCCCACTTGGAGTCACTAGACCTCACTCATCGATCCACGCAGAAATATCAGACAAACTGTCACCCCTTGACAGTCGTTAGTCAAAAACTAACACTACTCTCTTGTGGTTACACTAACCACCAACTCACTCAACCTGGGTATACGTATACCAACAAAACACTCGACCTATGTGTAACTGGACCCACTAGAAACACTATGACCCAGTGCACAGTATCTAATGTCCAGTCCACGTCCTCAACTAATCCAATGGTATCGGAACTAAGCCGACTACCAACACATTCACCAACGTACCACTGGTATAACCTATATACCGTCACCAGGCACCACAAGTCTACCCGGTATCGTACCTCGAACTACGTACAAGGTACGTACATATATCCATCAATCAGACTACAACCACCTAGGTCATAGCCAATCACATTTCAATTCTGGAGTCCATCTGTCCAATCCTATACCAAACAGATCACAACGCCCACTCAACATCCATTTCCAAATTCGAATCCGAAATCATCATTCCATAAGCTAGCATTCCGGAATAACCATTCCGAACCCAAATCCAGAAATCCACTTTCAAGTTCCAAAATCGAATCCTAAATCGTCATCCTGAAATCTGATTCCAAAATCGGAAATCTCGTTCTCGTGTACCGAGATGCACCAATTCCGAACCTATCGGTTACCTGTTCAATCGATTACCACCATGCATTCGATTGATTTCATAGGGAAGCCAATCCCAACATCAACACATCTAAGGCTGACCAAATCCGACCTCGTCGGACACCTACTCGCCTGAGTAACACACCATACGAGATTTACCTCGAAAAGAAGTTCAGTCCCAACATCCTCAACTCAAATACCGAAGTAAGAGCGATTAACTCTCCACTTATCTGGATCATCAAGATCACGATCCAGGTCCACCACTACGTCATCCGACCATAAACGTCACGATCCTCGATCGTCACGATGCCCAAAGTCCACAACATCAAAATTCTGATCCACATCGAGATCCTAAGTTCTTAACATCACAATCTCGATCCACCTAGTTCTCCCTCAGCTAACTACCAGATTTCAGGTCACAGGGTCTTACACCCTTATTGAATCTGTATACCATGAAATCGCTTCTCAACCATACTCACATCTAAACAGATCAGTCAATGACGAGACACGTCGAGACTGTAGGTCTTCTCCAATTCCCTCGTATCGATCCTTGGCATTCCACCTAAGAAAATCAAGGATGATCCAAGACGATGACAACAAAATTCATCTTACGTGAATGCAGACAAAACTTGCTGCACTCACCACTCCACGTAATCCAACATTGTCTGCCACCAAGCAGAAAATGAGAAACCTCAATCACAACCTCTCTCAATTCCGAATTTCCAACCATGTCGGAACCATGCTTAACTGTTTCTATTCCTGAGCTAGAAGTTCTCTTTCTCCGACCTTTCCGATGAACGATAACTGTCGGTAACTACTATAATGGCCCATTCTATTTTTTACAATCAAATTTCTTCACAAACAAGCCTACCTGAAGCTCAGGAGGTATGATCAACCGCAGTCAACCATAACTAATCCGAAATGGACTCTCAAGTCCTCAGCTCATCAGGACACCATCCATGTGTTAGAGACCAGTCTAACTCACTACCAAGTTCGCCTATCGGTTTACACCGTGTATGCACATCCAAAAAGACGTGGACCATTTGACAGGACCCGTCCCAACTGGACTTTGATAACCGTGCCCAGTCCTGCCCCCGTCTGACAAGTCAACTGAAGTCCCGAAACTACCCTTCAGCACCTGTCAGACCAGAGATAACTGCACTGATTTCCGATCTTGCCTCCGCTTCTCGATCAGCCCCGAACGCCGTGCCACGGCCTGGAGGGTCATAAAAAACAAAGGTGTGAGTGGACAAAAATAATATCCTTTAAAAAGTATTTCAAAATACCTCATTTACCCTCCCGTTTATCAAACCATGCATGCATAGGGTAAAACATATGTATAAAAATCACCGACTTTCTAGCCAAATCATATAACAAGTCAAATCCAGACTCTCGGGCCAAAAACATAGGAAAACATAATCACCTGGCCACACAGACCAGAACCCGTACTCAATACCAGTACATAATCACATCCAACATCAAACAGCACTACTCATAAGTGCACAATTAATCAATCAATCAAGCAATCAATCTGTACTATTCACAAGTGCAAAAACGGTCACACAATCACATCCGCACTACGTGTAGGCCAATATCCAGCCACATTCTCGGGATCAGACACCTCTAGGCTCAACCCTCGGGCTCAGTCACATCTGGGCGAACACATCCCCAGGCTCAGACACATCCGAGTGGTACATCCAAGCTCAGACACATCCGAGTGGTACATCCAGGCTCAATCACATCCGAGAAGCTGGCTTACCATAAAAACTCACAATCATATCCCCCAAGCTCCGGTCGTCTAGGTGATCCCCTAGCTCCGACCGTCTGGGTATTCACAATCACAATCACAATGAAAACCATCCCGGGATTACATCCCAAAATATGTCAATCAAATCCTTGACTTCAAACCAAGTCAAAATCATTCCCGACCGGGTCTCAAGCCCAAATATCATTTACACGTAAATTCGTAAAATTTCATTTGAAAGATTAAAATAATCCCGAAATCATCCTTGACTCACCAATTAAGTCAAAATATTCTTTTTGAAACCATTTTGACTTCGGGACTAGCCCAAAATATCATTTACACGTTCCTCGTAAAACCTGCCCGAAAGACCGATTAAAATAATCATTAAATCACAAATAATCATGCCACATCATTAGGACATCATTGCAATTCAAATCATGCAATCAATCATGTAAAACATTTAACTATGCATGCATAACGGTTTATAAAACAAATTTCCACTCTCACACCGTCCAAATCGCCGGATTCCGAACTGCACGCCTCTCCGTAACTTCCGAAACTTTCCAGGAATCTCGAATACTGTCCAAAATCATTACTCAGTGCCACTAAGGAATTAATTAACATCATATCAATTCCCCATAATTTTTCGAGAATTAAATATTAATTAAACACGTAACATAAACCTTCGAACCCTCGAAACAACATAGAAATCGTGTTCGATTAACTCGAAACCAACTCTAAAATGTTCGTTACATTGCATAGAATAAAAGTCATGTTGAGCTCACCTCGAAAATCCTGCTCACGCGCCCCCACGCGCCAGCTACAGTAACCAGGCTACTGTTCATCTTCATCTCTACCCGTTTCCCCTGGAAACAGGTCCTGCGGTGCAACCCGGTTCAATCCTTCCCAATTCGTGTTCAATTTCCACAATTAATTCATCCTATAGCATCGTTATAACTTTAATTAAGGTCCTGTAATCGTAATTACACAACAGTTTACCTCTATACCATTGAACTCAACCTCCCTATTTCCACACCGTCGCAGTTACTCGTTCACTCTTCAATCTCAGTCAATTCTTATTGTTTTCGTGCAATTGATTCATCAAAAAGCATCGTAGCATCATGCTTAACAATCTTACAACTTCAATTTCATCATTCAATGCTTCCCTTAACACGAACTCAATCTCGAATTTTTCAGAGATTTGAAGCTTCAGTTCTTGATTTTCCCTCCATCAATTCTCCCCAATTTGGAGGCGGTTCGATGCAAAATGGTTCCAGGAAACTCTCTCTTACATTAATTCGACTTGGGTTGGTCTCAACTTCAACAATTGAATTTTTAATTAATCAAGCACAGGTTTCGGGTTTGGGTATTCTCTCACGATTTCAATACCTCTCTTCTCTGGTTCTCTTCTTTTCCTTCTTCCTAATCTCACTTTCTCTCTATCCCTCTCAACTTGATCGATCAGGAAGGGCTGGATGTAGGATTTCTCTTAGTCGCAGTCTCTGTTTTTGTTCAAAGAACACACGCACACAAGTATTTGAACAATTTATCCCCACCGCTCACAATTGCCACTAACCTCAATTAGCAAGTGACAGATGTCACTAGCTAACCAATTCTCATCCAAATACTGAGGGACAGATTTCCAAGCACGGCTAATGCCCTTGATGAGTCAGCAAACAAGTAAAAAGACCAATTTACCCTTCCTTGCATAATTATCGAAATGCCCCTAGCCTACGCACACCCATAACTTTCACATCCGACCACCTATTGACGCATGCCGCCTGTCTACGGATTCATCGTCGCGAAACCTATCCAACGGTCCTTCCGAAAAGTCAAAATAAGGTCCCGATCAAAAAGTCAACTTTTTGGCCCTTATAACCAGGGGCAAAATCGTCATTTCCTTCAAATTTTCCAAATTTTCCTTTTTCGAATTTCTGGGTCGTCACACCATTACTACTCGGTCCTCACGTCTCAACTACTGCTGGATCCTATCCAGTGCATCACTATCCGTGATCCGTTATCGGACCATAGATACCGAACATATGCCCATCTCGACTGAGACACATCCCGACTCGTGACTCATCGTCATCACAATCACCGGCACTAGCACCATCACCATCACCAACACACAAGCATAACATCAGCATCTGCATCCAGTGTGCGAAATAGACAACCCTGGATCTCCGCTCATACCGAACGACGATCCCGTACCTCAACTCATATTGGAGAAACTCTGCCTCCGTTGTACCCAACAACTATGGGTACAGTCACCCTGACAACTCACACGAGAGAAGGAAACATTCCTCGAACGTAGTGTCTGCCACAGACTCGTGCAGACCTAACCACAAGACATCACGATCTAAATTCCACATCCAACGGAATCAATCGCTCGTACTAACTACTCAGTATCCCCACTCTGGGATTCCATCGACAAGTACCAACCCTGGTAACCTGTCCAACTAAACTCTAACCAGTTGTAACTCGACTTAACCAATGTCGTCTACCAGGTCGTCCATGACCTTAGTTGCACCAACTATCCATCACAACTAAAGTAGCATGACAATCAACTAGGTCTAACCGATAAGTACAACCTCGACTGCAGAGTGCAATTCCATCACTAAAGATGACATGACTAGACCTGACATGACCGACGGTCGGTCTCGACTCCGAAAAGTCGTCAAAGTTAAACCACTCGCCAACTCACATTTTCGAACCATACATTTTACCTTAGGGTTCCACGATCACTACCTAGGGTTCTTCTGAACCCAACTGCAGAAAACAGCATAATCCACAATCTGACCGACCACAAGGTCCTGACATCGCAAGGATTTCAATCCAATCCTACCGTTAGTTCAACTAGGATTCCACGAACCCAGCTGCTCCCAGCAGCATAGCCACCTAACTCAACGAAATTCGACCATCTAATGGTCACAACACCAACCTGTCGTCAAAACTGATCCTACGACATCTTGAAATATGATCCCAACTAACTGTCACACGATCAAAACTCTAATGTACTGCTACGTTCATCCTTTCGGAGGGTCCCACACTGCCAACCATGACAGAACGATGGCAACCCCGGCATCGAGTGCCGAACCAAAATAATCCACGATGTAATCCAACTAACTACTGTACTGGCCTCCTAACTATCAGGTTGATAACGAACTGTAGCCCACTGAGACATCACATCCTCGACCTGCGTATCACTCCAAGAGCTACACGGCCACGAAACGACTGACGAGGTTCCCCACCATGTCAACTAGCTTTGGACTCAAGAATAGTGGTGGAATCCACCACACTCGCAACCAAAACACCTGAGCATCGAGATTCACCTCCATCGAATCGATAAGGCCATCAATCATGGCTATAAAAAACAATGATCTATAAAAGGACCACGGCGAACCCTGTGTCAAGACCCGTCCCCAATCTCCCCGGGATTAACAAGGAACGACCCTGATCCCTTCTGATACGGAGTGTCAGACAAGAGAAATTTCTAACCTTAGCCCTCTCAGGCCATCAGAGTACGCCAGGATCTGGAAGAGGTATGTGATATCTCGGTCTCTGCTACAGTCCACATCCGCTGTCAACCTGAAGGGTAGTCAAAACATTTAAAAGCTGTGAGTGGACAAAACAAAGAGTTTATAAAAACATTTCATAAGAACATTTGTACCCTTCACTAAAAAACATGCATGCATTCGAAAACCATTTAACCAACAGTACCATATGTGGGAACTAAGCCCAAAACCATAACCGAAAGAACCATAAAGAACCAACCATATGGGCCACTGCCCAAATCCATACAAGACTCAGCCCAAAACCTGTACACATCACATATCATATATCATATATATACATATAATTCACACAACCAATCCTGTCACGGTTTCCAAAGCTACGAGCGTGCTACCTGGAGTCTCAAGCTTAAGTCTCTCTGAGTCCAAGGTCAATGTCCATAGACCAATGACCCTCCCTGAGGTTATGATACAAGCCTTCTTGAGAGTAAGGTACCCAGCGGGAGCAACTCCACTCAGTCAGTGCTCCATGACTACTCCGGGGTCCACCCAGGCCAACGACCCTCCCCGAAGGAGACAGATCCAAGTAAAGAAAGGTATATGAATATATATACATATAAATATATAAAACAACCTTAGAATCTTTCAAGGGTTCATACCCGGTTCCCATAAACCGTCATGAACCTGGAAATCCATTTAAGGTCTCCGACCCGGAATCATCAATGTAAAGTAACTGGGTCTCGTGCCCGAACATATGACTCAGCTGGGCATCGTGCCCAATATCTTAGGGTCAGTCACGACTCTGATCGTAGTGATGTGTGCAACCGTCCATCCAGGACCGCCCTCAATCCTGGTATGTCGCCGTGAACGTATCAACCGATGCGACCACCACAAGATCATGGTGCAATCATCACCGATCGATATCCAAAATCGTCAGCACTCTGAAGTCGATCCTCCATCGGCTGCCCGACCACAGATCGTGCGTCGTGACTTCTCACGAAGGAACACATCCCAATCCGGAGGTGAGCTTCGTAACGTTTGTCGCCATGCATATAGCACTCGCCGCGACCACGATTCAGATCCGTAGGCTATCAATAGCGTCATATGCCCGAGACAAAACCAAATGGGTCTCATGCCCGAGTTTATCCTTTTGGAAATCCAAATCCATTTCATTTAAACCAATAAGGAAATACAAACCCGTATCGGCACCGTATAGGGCGAAAACCTCGAAATACGTGCCAATACGTAATTACATCCAAATGCACTCATGGCATCACAAACAAGTATTTTAAACATATAATAAACAATTATGCATGCACCAATTTAGAAAACAAGGTCCACTCACAGACCATCCGAACGGCCGCCTCGATATGCTTGTCATACAGCTCTCCCGAGCAAATCACCATCACCGGGACTCTGAAACCTGTCCAGATCGTAATAAAGGGTTACTAACTACTTACATAACCTCCCACTAAAGTCCCGTAATTTTCCGAAATTTTTAACTATTTTCAATCCCGAACCTAAACCTTCTGATGTCCCGAACATTATCGAGATGGTGTCCGATCGACACGAAACCAGCCCCAAAATGTTCTTTACATCGAATAGAGTGTTTCACATGTTGAACACTTCCCCAAATTACTGTTCATGCACCCTCACGCGCCCCAAGAAGGTCCTACGCGTGAAAGCCACGGGCGGTGAACAGTTCGTCCTTAACCTCGCGTTGGACGCGGTCTGACTGGTTCTGAATCGGCCGAACCAGTCTACACCGGTTCAAGGCTATAACCTTCATATTTTCGATCCATTTTGTCCCATTTTAATCCCTAAAGCTTCCTAATCTCATTTCCTATCTTTTTAACTATTAAAAACATAAGGATAGCCGTGAAAACCATACCTCCATGTTCGAAAATGGTGACGGCGGCTGCAACCTCCCTCCGTTGTGGCCTCCGGCCGTCCCACCCTTAGAAAATGATCCAGACCTTCCCAAAAGTTCACCAGGAAGTCAACCCATACGTTAGAATCGATCAAAAACCCACAAAAAATGATTTTCGAATTTTGAATATAACAAAGGCCATTGGGTTACTCACCTCCGCCGTCCACCACAGTGGCTAGCCGTGACAGGACCCGTCCCAATCCCCCCGGGAATAATGCGGGACGGCCCTGCTCCCGTCAGACAAGGGATATTTCCAACCTTTGCCCTATCCGGCTATCCGATTACGCCAGGATCCGGAGGTGGTATGTGATATCTCGGTCTTTGTTACAGTCCACATCTGCTGTCAACCTGAAAGGCAATCAAAACATTAAAAGCTGTGAGTGGACAAAACAACCAGTTTATAAAAACATTTCATAAGAACATTTGTACCTTTCACTAAAAAGCATGCATGCATTCAAAAACCATTTAATCCAAAAGATCCATATGTGGGAACTAAACCCAAAACCATAACCGAAAGAACCATCAAGAACCAATTATACGGGCCACTGCCCAAATCCATAATAAAACCAACCATATGGGCAACTACCCAATTCCATACGGGACTCAGCCCAAAACCTGTACACATCAGATATCATATATCGTATATCACATATTATATATCATATATACATATAATCACATAACCAATCCTGTCACGGTTTCCAAAGCTACGCGCGTGCTACCCCGGGTCTCAAACCCAAGTCTCTGAGAGTCCAAGGTCAATGTTCGTAGACCATTGACCCATCCTGAGGTTACTATCCAAGCCTTCCTGAGAGTAAGGAACCCAACAAGGGGGGCGACTCCAAGCCAACGACCCTCCCCGAAGGAGATAATTCAAGTAAAGGAAGGTATATGAATATATATACATATATTTATATATATATAACGAACTCATTCTTACCATTCATATACATATAGAAAACATCTTTAGAACCATTCAAAGGATTCATGCCCGGTTCCCATAAACCGTCATGTATCATAGAATCCTTTCAAGGGTTCATGCACAGTCCCCATAGACCGTCATGTATCATAAAATCCTTTTAAGGGGTTCATTCCGGTTCCCATAAACCGTCATGAACCTGAAAATCCATTTAGGGTCCCTGACCCGAAATCATCAATGTAAAGTAACTGGGTCTCGTGCAGTAACATATGACTCAGCTGGGCATCGCGCCTGATATCTCAGGGTCAATCACAATTCCGATCATAGTGATGCGTGCAACCATCCATTTAGGACCACCCTCAATCTTGGTATGTCTCCGTGAACGAATCAACTGACGCGACCACCACAAGATCATGGTGCACTCTTCACCGATCAATATCCTGAACCATAAGCATTCTGAAGTCGAGCCTCCATCGGCTACCCGACCACAGATCGTGCATCGTGACCTCTCCAGAAGGAACATATCCTAATCCATAGGCGAGCGTCGTATCGTCAGTCGCCGTGCACATAGCACTTGCCGCGACCACGATTCAGACCCGTAGGTCATAAATAGAGTCATATGCCCGAGACAAAACCAAATGGGTCTCGTACCCGAGTTTATCCTTTTGGAAATCCAAAACCATTTCGTTTAAACCAATAAGGAAATACAAACCCGTATTTGCACCATATAGGGCAGAAATCTCGAAATATGTGCCAATACGTAACCATACTCAAATGCATGCACCAATTTAGGAAACAAGGTCCACTCACAGACCGTCCTAGCTACCGCCTTGATACGCGTGCCATACGGCTCTCCTGAGCCAATCACCATCACCGGGACTCCCAAACCGGTCCAAATAGTAATAGAAAGTTACTGACTACTTAATTAACCTCCCACTAAAGCCCCGTAATTTTTCAGAATTTTTAACTATTTTTAAAGTCGATCCTAAACCTTCTGAACATTATCGAGACGGTGTCCATCGACACGAAACCAGTCCCAAAATGTTCGTTACATTGAATAGAAGATTTCACGTGTTGAAGACATTCCCAAAATGTTGGCCACGCGCCTCCATGCACCCAGGGAAGGTTCTACGGGTGAGATCACGCGCCGCACTGTAGCATCACCACTAACCTTCGACTGAACCGGGTTCGCCTGCAACTGAACCCGCCGAACCGATTTGGACCGATTCAAGGCCCAAACCATCATATTTTCGATCCATTTCAACCCACTTTAATCCCTAAATGTTCCTAATCTCATTTCCCACCTTCTTAGACATTAAAAACGGAAGAAAACTACAAAACCCGTACCTTCTTATGTCGACAATGGCGACGACGGCTTCCTCCGCCGTTCACCGTCCTTCCCGGCCGTCCTAAGCCTCGAAAACCATCCTATTAACCTCACCAGACAACTAGAAACATTACCCAATCCTTAGGTTCGATTAAAACCCAATAAAACCAAGTTTTGGATTTCAAAACCGAAGCCCACCTTCTCGGATTTCAAAACCCAAGTTTTGGAGGGCTAGGATTTAGTGATGAGTGGATTAATTATAAAATAATAATTATAATAATATTTAATTAGTTAGATCCACTTTTTAGGGAAATTGGCGAATGGGATGAGTGACACTTGTCACTCATCTATGGGTCCCACTTAAAATATCTGGCCAATCATAATATGCCAAGTCATCATCGTCTCGAAGTACGTGCATAGTGAAACTGAACTTCCGTGACCCATAACTTTCTCGTTCGAAGTCCGATTTCTGCGTGCCGCCTGTCTACGGATTCGTATCATCCCGATATATGTAACGGTCCTTGGCCCTCGGCCATCGGACCTCCCGATCAAAAAGTCAACTATTTACCCCTTTTTACCATAATTAGCAAAGTACCCTTGGACTTCCGAACGTCATAACATTTTCCTCGAATGTCAGAATTGAACGTGCCACCTGTCAATGAACTCGTGACATCCCGAACTACGTCACGGTCATCGGTCAAAGTCCATTTGACCGCCAGATTGAAAGGTCAACGTTTTACCCATGCCCAAGGGTAAAACGGTCATTTTGCACCGTTCGTCCGATTTCGCCCAACTAATCACGGATTAACCCTACTAATCATGATTAGTCACTAATCTAATCCAGGAATTCGGGACGGGTCGTTACAACCTTCCCTCCTTAATTAATTTCGTCCTCGCAATTCCAACCGACCTAATTGCAACCGTTCTTCCCTCCTTAATTAGTTCCGTGCTCGAAATTACCACCTCGTGGAAGTAATTCGATCTTATCTCATGTGTACACTAGTACACCCACTAGTGAACATAAAATTCGTCTGTAACCAGACGTTCCACCAACACTCACGTCGTATCAACTACATTCGACCACGTCGAATGATAGTAATCACACGTTCCGAATTGACACCACTTGTCAAATCTACCATTTCATTGTCACAAACAATTCGACGGTTCTTTCTCAATCTCAATCTATCCTGATATCTACTTTCACTGTGAGTCACCAACTCTCACTCATCGATCCATGCCGACACATTCGACAAACTGTCGCCACTTGACAGTCGTCAGTCGCAAACTGACACTATACTTACTCGTGGTTACACTGACCACCAATTTACTCCACCTGAGTAAACACTTACCAACGAAACACTCGACCTGTGTGTAACTAGACCCATCAGGAATACCATGACCCAGTGCACAGTATCCAATGTTTAGTCCACATCCTCGACTAATCCAATGGTATCGGGCTAAGCCGACTATTAACACGTTCGCCAACGTACCACTGGTATAACCTATATACCGTCACCATGAACCACAAGTCTGTCCGGTATCGTACCTTGAACTATGTACAAGGTACGTACATCTATTCATCAATCAGACTACAACCACAACAACAACGACGACAACAACAACAACACGACGACCTAGGTGGTAGCCAATCACGTTTCAATTTTGAAGTCCATCTGTCCAATCCAGTATTTGACATATCAAAACTCCAACCCATTATCCATTTCCAAATCCGAATCCGAAATCATCATTCCTTAAGCTAGCTACCGGAATAACCATTCCGAACCCAAATCCAAAAATCCACTTTCCACTTTCAAGTTCCAAAATCGAATCCAAAATCGTCATCCTGAAATCCGATTCCAAAACCTGAAATCTCGTTTTCGTCTACCTAGACGCACCAAATCTGAACCTATCGGTTACCTGCTCAATACATTTTATTGCACATTACATTTGATTGACTTCATAGGGAAGCCAATCCCATCATACGTACATCTACGGCTGACCAAATCCGACCTCGTCGGATACCTACCGCTCGAGTAATATACCTTACGGGATTCACTTTGAAAAGAAGTTCAGTCCCAACATGCTCAACTCAAACATCCAAGTAAGAGCGAAAAACTCTCCACCTATCTGGACCATCAAGATCACGATTCAGATCCATCACTACGTCACTCGACCATAAACGTCACGATCCTCGATCTTCATGACATCCAAAGTCCTCAACATCACAATCCAGATCCACATTGCGATCCTAGTCCTTAACATTACAATCTCGATCCACCTAGGATCCGATCATAGGGTCTTACACCCTCATGAATCCTTCGTCAGTCTCATCACTCCTTAACTAATTCCCACATCTAAACAGATTAGTCAACGACGAGACACGCCGAGACTGTGGGTTCTCTCCAAATACCTCGTATCAATCCTTGTCCTTCTACCTACGAAAAACCAAGGATGATCCAAAATGATGACATCAAAATTATCCTACGTGAATGCGAACAAAAACTCATTGTATTCACCACGCCATGTAATCCAACATCGTCTGCCACCAAGTAGAAAATGAGAAATCTCATTCACCAAACTCGAAATACTCAACTCCACTTGATGACCCAAAAAAATCCCGGGTCCACCAACCAATACACAAACAATGTACTGGTGACAACAGACATCATCTGCCATCCACTGCATCATCTGCCTCATCTGCATCATATGCCATCATCTACCATCATCTACCATCCTCTGCCATGGCAGAACCTGAGAAGTCACCCAAAATGACTTCGAAATACCCATTACCAATGCGGAAAATCCGCACTCCTCTCGTCACCTCAATCACAACCTCTCTCGATTCCATAGTTTCCAACCACATCTGAACCAACACACTCAGACATCAACCACGTGTCCCATTTCGACTGGTTACAGACACATGCCCATCTCGACGGACTCATATCCCGACTCGTGACTCACCATCATCACATTCACCAGCACTAGCACCAGCACTAGTAACCAGTACTAACACACTAACTTCAACACTAGTGTCAGTACGATCCCCAACACTAGCACTAACACTACCACACAAGTATCCACACTTGTATCAGCACACGCAACCAGCATCAGTATAGGCACCATTCCCAACACTATATCAGCACACGGTGTGCAAACAGACAACCTTGGATCCCCGCTCATACCTAGCGACAATCCCATACCTCTACTCGTATTGGAGAAACTCTGCCTCCTTCATACCCAACAACTCTAGGTACAGTCATCCTGGCAACTCATACGAGAAAAGGAAACGTTCCCCAAACGTCCCCGATTCCCAACAACCGTAACTGCAACCACTCTCGGTAGTAGTGTCAGGACCCGTCCCAAATATGGCCTCGATACCCGGGACGAACCCTGCTCCCATCTGACAATCACACTTACAGTATCAAAAACAAATAAACAACCTTCACACAAATATAAGCATAACTATCAGACGAAGGAGTAACATATACACAACAGCCAGTCAGAGCATAGCTCTACAAAATGGGCACAAAAGTCCTACAATGCTAGTCTCGCAACGGAAGGACGTCGGAAGCTCTATGCCTCGATATCTGCCTCAACGTTCACCCCAGCGCTATCACCACGACCTGGAGGGAAAATTTAAAACCAAAAGGGTGAGTGGACTAGAATAACCAAAGTTGCAAAATCAGTTTATCACTAACTCGAGGTTAAGGAAAAAAAATAAGAATCAGTGTTCCCTCCGTTCTTAAAACAGGCATGCCCAACGAAGTACTAGAAAATCATAACATGAAACATCATAAGAAACAGAAACACTATAAAACGGATAGAGAAATCATAGTTCAGCATCGAATCATCATTTCCGATTAAACCTGCTGGACCTATCCGAGTCTTTAAACTCAATCAGGCCTTAAATGAAATCCGAGTCTTTAAACTCCCGAGTCTTTAAACTCAATAGGCCTATGGGGGTAACATTAACATATCTGAGTCTTTAAACTCCCGAGTCTTTAAACTCAATCCGGGCCCGTCCCCCGTCAATATCAATCCGGGTCTTTAAACCCAATGTCCAGATCCAGCAAATCCAATCCATATCCAGTGTAAAACCAATTCGAAATCGATCGCCAAACTCGAATTCGAAATCCCCGGTTCGAAGCCCTTCCGGCGGGTCGAACCGACATTCCGAACCCAAATCCGAAAATCCATTCTTATACCCAGAAATCACACATAAGCACAAATCATATTTCATAACCCATTGATCCTTATCAGAAAACATTTATAGGTTGAAATCGTAATTATGGCATCAAAATCCGAAAACTAGCTTTTCTCGAAAACTGTGAAAACCGTGCAGAATCTCGGAAATGTCTCGAAAAACATGCAAACTCATCAATCGCATATAATCATCATTCAAAAACATAAAAACATACTTAAGATCAAATACGTCAATAAAACAGTTAGGCATGCTTGAAAGAAAGAAAGAGTCCACTCACAAATCTAGAATAAGTCACTCGCGCTCCGTGCGCTCCTCGACTGTCTCGGGTACCTCCCGTCCTGTCAAAAAGCACTAAATAGGGTCAAAAATACATCAAGGATCCTAATCCTAATTTCCCCAATTTTTCGGGAATTAAATAATATTTTAATCCTAAACCTTCAACCGTCTAGATTCCCGAACAACTTCGTAACACCGTCCGATTAACTCAAAACCTATACCAATAAACTCCTTAGGACATTTAGAACCAAACTCATGTTGGAAACTTGGCCGGATACCTCTCCACGCGCCTCCACGCGCCGCCCAAAGTGGCTGCGCGTGGGCCTCACGTGCCTGCTACAGTGCCCTTCAACCTTGAGTAGACCCGGTTCAGCACAGTGGTCTGCAAACTGAACCGGCGTCAGCGGTTCTCCGCCGTACCTGCACAATTCCTCTCCCTTTCTTCACCTAAAGCTTCGTCCAGTTCCCACCTATCCATTCCCCTCACTCTCCTGGTTCGATTCACCACTCAGCTTCACAACTGAAGCTCGAAAGAAACACACAGACGGCCCCTGTTTCACGATCCAGCCACTCGGTCATCCCCCGTCACGGTGGCAACACCAGACGGTTCCTAAGGTCCTTCTACATCTAACCCGACTCACCTTGACCGTCGACTTGTGCCCAAACGTCACCACTCGACGTTTGAACCCACGGCCAAAACAGAGTACAGAGTATTCTCCGTCGACTGGCTCCGCCGTGCACGTCCCCGTCACGGCGACCATCCCACACCAATCCTAGAACCTCCCTGAACACCACTGCACTCACCACTCCCTTCGATGCTCATCCCACCTTCACGACTTTTGAATTGAAAAATCACGGGAAAACAGAGTAAAGAAGTTTACCCGTCGATTCCGTCTCCGCCGCAAGCGCCGCCGCGTACCACGGTGTTCGTTGGACTCCCTGTAGCCTCCTGAACGTCCCACGGTCGTGATTTGAGCCACCACACGGCGTAGCCACCACCACGAACTCACGGCCTCCCTGTTTTCCTCAAATATTCGCCGCACCACCACCGCGCCGCCGTGCACGATTCCAGTCCCAAAACACGATCAAAACCTCACCCTCGTCTCTCTGTCACTCTCACCAGTCACTCCTCACTCCCCCTGGCACAAAATCGATCAAGCTCTCCTCGAACTCTCACCCTCTGTTTTCTGTGTTTCAAACCCAAAACACGGTTTGATTTTGTGCAAGGTGTGGCCGTGCACACTTGAGAACGGCCTAGAACCATCCAGCCACTCCCACGTGTCCATCATCCATAGGCCAGCACAAAAATCTCTGCCACTTGCCCTTATCTGATTGGGCTGAGGGAAAATGACCAAAATACCCCTTGTACAATTAATTACCATTTTGCCCTCGAACGTTCTAGATCCGTATCTTTTCCGTCCGACGTCCGATGACAGCGTGCCGCCTGTCGTTGAAGTCAGGACGTCGAGACCTATCTAACGGTCCTCGGTGTAGGTGAAAATCACAAGTCCTCCAAAAAGTCAACATTTTCCTTGTTTACTCAAAATTACGATAACGCCCCCAATCTTCCGAACGTCATAACTTTTCCTCCGGTTATCCAAATCGAACCTGCCACCTGTCTACGGACTCGTGACGTCCTAACCTACGTCACGGTTAAGGGTCAACACTCATCCAATCGGTAATTCAAAAAGTCAACTTTTCATCTACTATTCATAAGGGCAAAAACGTCCATTTACACAAAATTTTACAAAATTACCTTTTTACCCTTCCCGAAGGTACGGGTTGTTACAAGTAGTGCCTGCCACAGAATCGTGCAGACCTAACCACCAAACATCGCTATCGTGACTCCGCAAGCAACAGAATCAACGGCTCGTACCAGCTACTCCGTATCTCCACTCTAGGATTCCATCGACAAGTACCAAACCTTGGTAACTTGTCCAACCAATCTCTAACCAGTCGTAACTCGACTCAACCAATGTCGTCTACCAGGTCGCCCATGGCCTTAGTTGTATCAACAATCCAACACAACTAAAGTAGTACGACAACCAACTAGGTCTAACTGGTTACTACAACCTCGACTGTGAATTGCAGTCCCATCACTAAAGCTGACATGACTAGACCAAACATGACCGAACATGACCGACGGTCGGTCTTGACATCACAAGGACGTCAATCCAATCCTACCATCAATCTAACTAGGTTTCCTCGAACCCGGCTGCTCCCAGCAGCATAGCCACCAACTCAACAAGATCCGACCATCAGATGGTCACAACTCCGAACCAGTCGTCGGAACCGATCCTACGACATCGTGAAAGACGATCCCAACTAATCGTCACACGATCACAACTCCAAAGTACTGTTACGTTTATCCCTTCGTAGGGTCCTACACTGCCAACCTCGACAGAACTATGGCAACCCCAGCATCAAATGCCGAACCAAGACATTCCACGATTCAATCCTACTAACTATCGTACCGGCATCCTAACTATCAGGTTGATAACAAACTGTAGCCCATTGAGACATCACATCCTCGACCTGCGCGTTACTTCAAGAAAAAACCTGCTCTAATACCACGCTGACAGTATCAGAGCGTCCTGAGTATCCTACAAGCCAACCATGGTCTAATACCACGCTGAGAGGACCCGTCCCAATCCCCCCGGGATTAACGCGGGACGACCCTGCTCCCGTCTGACACGAAGTGTCAGACAAGGGATATTTCCAACATTTTCCCTCTCGGGTTAACAGAGTACGCCAGGATCCGGAGGAGGTATGCGATACCTCAGTCTCTGCTACAGTCCACATCCGTTGTCAACTTGAAGGGCAGTCAAAACATTAAAAGCTGTGAGTGGACAAAACAACCAGTTTATAAAAACATTTCATAAGAACATTTGTACCCTTCACTAAAAAGCATGCATGCATTCGAAAACCATTTAATCCAAAAGATCCATATGTGGGAACTAAGTCCAAAACCATAACCGAAATAACCATCAAGAACCAATCATACGGGTCATTGTCCAAATCCATAATAAAACTAACCATACGGGCCACTGCCCAATTCCATACGGGACTCAGCCCAAAACATGTACACATCACATATCATATATTGTATATCACATATTATATATCATACATACATATAATCACACAACCAATTCTATCACGGTTTCCAAAGCTAAACGCGTGCTACCCGGGGTCTCAAACCCAAATCTCTCGAAGTCCAAGGTCAATGGCCATAGACCAATGACTCGTCCTAAGGTTACGATCCAAGCCTTCCTGAGAGTAAGGAACCCAACTGGGGGGGCGACTCCACTCAGTCGGTGCTCTGTGAAAACTCCAGGGTCCACCTAGGCCAATGACCCTCCCCAGAGGAGATAATTCAAGTAAAGGAAGGTATATGAATATATATATACATATATATATATATAACGAACTCATTCATGCCATTCATATACATATAGAAAACATCTTTAGAACCTTTCAAATGATTCATGCCCGGTTTCCATAAACCGTCATGTATCATAGAATCCTTTCAAGGGTTCATGCCCGGTCCCCATAGACCGTCATGTATCATAAAATCCTTTTAAGGGGTTCATTCCGGTTCCCATAAACCGTCATAAACCTGGAAATCCATTTAGGGGCCCCGACCCGAAATCATCAATGTAAAGTAACTGGGTCTCGTGCCCGAACATATGACTCAGCTGGGCATCGTGCCCGATATCTCAGGGTTAGTCACGATTCCGATCATAGTGATGCGTGCAACCATCCATCCAGGACCGCCCTTAATCCTGGTATGTCGCCGTGAACGAATCAATCGACACGATCACCACAAGATCATGGTGCACTCATCATCGATCGATATCCTGAACCGTCGGCATTCCGAAGTCGAGCCTCCATCGGCTACCCAACCACAGATCGTGCATCGTGACCTCTCCGGAAGGAACATATCCTAATCCGGAGGCGAGCGTCGTATCGTTAGTCGCCTTGCACATAGCACTCGCCGCGACCACGATTCAGACCCGTAGGCCATAAATAGAGTCATATGCCCGAGACAAAACCAAATGGGTCTCATACTCGAGTTTATCCTTTTGTAAATCCAAAACCATTTCGTTTAAACCAATAAGAAAATACAAACCCGTATTGGCACCGTATAGGGTCGAAACCTCGAAATACGTGCTAATATGTAACCACACTCAAATGCACTCATGGCATCATCAAACAAGTATTAAATCATATAATGAACATTTATTGATGCACCAATTTAGAAAACAAGGTCCACTCACACCGTCCGAGTTGCTGCCTCGATACACGTGTCATACGGATCTCCCGAGCCAATCACTATCATCGGGACTCCCAAACCTGTCCAACTCGTAATAGAAGGTTAATAACTACTTAATTAACCTCCCACTAAATCCCCGTAATTTTTCAGAATTTTTAACTAATTTTAAAGTCGATCCTAAACTTTTTGATGCCCCGAAGATTATCGAGACAGTGTCCGATCGACACGAAACCAGTCCCAAAATGTTTGTTACATCGAATAGAAGATTTCACGTGTTGAAGACGTTCCCAAAATATTGGTCACGCGCCCCCACGCGCCTAGGGAAGGTTCTGCGCGTGAGATCACACGTCGCACTGTAGCATCACCACCAACCTTCGACTGAACCGGGTTCTCCTGCAACTGAACCGGTCGAATCGGTTTGGACCAGTTCAAGGCCCAAACCATCATATTTTCGATCCATTTCAACCCACTTTAATCCCTAAATGTTCCTAATCTCATTTCCCACCTTTTTAGACATTAAAAACGGAAGAAAACTACAAAACCCGTACCTTCTTACGTCGACAATGGTGACGGCGGCTTCCTCCGCCGTTCACCGTCCTTCCCGACCATCCACAACCTCGAAAACCATCATATTAGCCTCACCAGACCACCAGAAACATTACCCAATCCTTAAGTCCGATTTCAGTGTGCCGCATGTCTACGGATTCGTATCATCCCGATCTACGTAACGGTCCTTGGACCTCGGCCATCGGACCTCGTGGTCAAAAAGTCAACTATTTGCCCATTTTTACCATAATTACCAAAGTACCCTTGGACTTCCGAACGTCATAACTTTTTCCTCGAATGTCGGAATTGAACGTGCCACCTGTTTATGAACTCGTGACGTCCCGAACTACGTCACGGTCATCAGTCAAAATCCATTTGACCGCCAGAACAAAAAGTCAACATTTTACTCACGCCTAGGGGCAAAACGGTCATTTTGCACCGTTCGTCCGATTTCGCCCAACTAATCACGGATTTATCCCACTAATCACGATTAGTCACTAATCTAATCCAGGAATTTGGGACGGGTCGTAACACGCCGTCGTCCTCGTTCTCAGTCCTTCCTTTCACTCTTTCACGGTCACACACAAGCACTCATAATGATTATGGTGGTGAGGAAACCGGGTGGTGAGTCGTGTGGGTTGTTTGTTCAAGGAGAAAGAAGAAAATGGTGTTTCTGGTTTGTGAGAAACAGAGAGGGAATGTTGATCAGATGAGAGGGAGATGGGATGAGATGAATGGTGAAGATTGAGAGATTAATTAGAATGGAGGGTTAGGATTGAGTGGTAAGTAGATTAATTATAAAATAATAATATTTAATTAGGATAGATCCACTTTTTAGGGGATTGACCAATGGGATGAGTGACACTTGTCACTCATCCATGGGTCTCACCAAAATATCTGCCCAATCAGAATAAGCCACCTTATCATCGTCTCGAAGTACGTGCATAGTGAAACCGAACTTTCGTGACCCATAACTTTCCCCTTCAAAGTCTGAATTTAGCATGCCACTTGTCTACGGATTCGTATCGTCCCGATCTACGTAATTGTCCTCGGCCTTCGGCCATCAGACCTCCTGGTCCAAAAGTCAACTATTTGCCCCTTTTAAACCAAATTACCGAAGTACCCTCGAACTTCTGAACGTCATAAGTTTTCCCTCTAATGTCGAAATCGGGCATGCCACCTGACTATGAACTCGTGACGTCCTGAACTATGTCACAGTTATCGGTCAAACTCCATTTGACCGCCAAAACGAAAAGTCAACGTTTTGCCCACGCACAGGGGCTAAACGGTCATTTTGCATCGTTCGTCTGATTTCGCCCAACTAATCACGGATTAACATCACTAATCCCGGATTAACATCACTAATCCTGATTAGTCACTAATCTAATCCTGGAATTCGGGACAGGTCGTTACACCCTGGACCACCTTGTTGCAGTCTAGCGCACTCCCAAAGGAGAGCCGAAACCAGCCACTCTCCTCCAACACGGCCGCCAAAAACTCTCCCTCATATACGCCTAAGTGTGCTCGGCAAGGCTTCACGATTGTAACCTGATGCCGTCAGCAATCAGCCAACCAAGAGGAAATGTGTCGACAGAGACGCAAGCTCCCCCACTGACATCCAGCTTTTGTTCCTCCGCCTCAGAGAGAGCCAATGAGTTAGTCGTTGATGCTGTTGTCCGGTTATCGACCACCCAAATTGCAAATACCCAGCCGCCAATCGCCTAAAACCCTAAAAACTCTAACCAATAGAGACGGAAGGGACTCTTTTTAATCCCATTGTTGTTGTGTGATGTTTACCCTAGTGATAATTATTATACCAATAATTTGATTTCTTCACTCAAATAAAACAAAAGGGGACTCAAATAAAACAAAAGGACAGTGGGACATAGACGTCGCGCAAAGATTTTCGCATGGTTAATCCAGTATAATTAAATCCCAAAATCTTAATATGATTTACAAAAATCTAATAAGATAGCCAAATGGTGAAATCTAATCATTTTCATTAAGAAGCCCTTCTCCAACATCGTACAGGGACTCAAGACCAAGAGAGTCCACCACATCCTCCCTGGTCCAACCCCCACGCAACAAAACCATAGACAGACGCCTCACACGCCACCCCACACTAGCCTCATCCTCCCTATCTCCCATCCCGCAAGGCCCACTCTCCTCCAGCCTCTTCCCATCTGAGCCGCCCATCATCATCATCTCCCTAACCTCCTCCTCCTTCCACCCTCCCTCCCTCAACCTCCAAAATACCTCCTCAAAGTACCCACCTAACCCCTCCTTACTCCACCACCCGATCATTTCCCCACGCGCGGCCACCTCACTCCAAAAATCAATCCTCCTCGGGGCCTTGGGGGCCCACACCGGGAAATGCATGAACCCAAACTCTTGACCAAAAAACCTAGTGACGTCACAGCTGAGAATCCTAACGGTCTCGGCATCAATGTAGAAAACCGGGTTTCCCGCCACGCTGGGCTGCGACGGGACGTAACAATTCCGGTATATTGGGACGAGAACGGACGCCTTCTTGAGGAGCTGATTTGGCGGCACGCCGCCGTTCTTAGGACCCCATGATTGGCACCAGATGGTTCCGGCGGAGATTTGGCGGAGGAGGCTGAGGGAAGGGAGGTTGAGAAGGATGCGGAGCTGCTGGGGGGAGGAGGAGCGCCAGTTTGGGAAAGTGGAGGCGACGGGAAGGCCTTCCCGGAGGATGGCGCGGAGGTCGGGAGGGAAGGTGAAGTTGAAGGTGGCTTCGATGGAGGTGAGTTCTCGGTCGGTGAGGCCTAGCTCAATTGGGATGTTGTGGGCGGAGGTCGAGAGGTGGTTGATGAGGGACTTGGCGTAGGCGGCGAAGGAGAAGCAGACAGGGGGCTGTTTAGAGGGTTTGGTTGTTGTTGGGGCCGCCATTAAAATGACGATAATGAGATGGGTTTTATTTGATGATGGATTGAGAATTTTAGATGATGAGAAGAAGCTGGAGTTCGTGTTTGTGTTGGCGATCGCCAACTGTTCGGCGAAATAGTCGACTGAAGAAAAGGAGAGCAAATGAAACAAACAACTCAAATATGTAAGACTTTAATTTCTTACTCCTCTTGGATATATGCTAACGTACTATATGAGTAATTACACTGTGATATTGTAATATTCACTCCACATGTTTATAATTATAATTAGTACGATATTAAATATTAATAATTTCTTTTTTTTATTTCCTTTTTTTAAAGGTATTATATTCATTGAGTGAAAAAGGAGAAGAAAAATGTGCAAAAGAGAATGGGATGTACTAGAATGTGCCATTATTAAAATTTGGGTAAATGGTTACTATAATTTGGGTAAATTTTCTTTTAATTTTACAATAATTTTAGAAACCTTCATACTAATGTTCTTGAACTTTATCTTAATATTTTCATCAGTCTCTCTATCTATTTTTAAAATGAATTCTATTAAAAAAAACTCACATGAAACACATATGAATTGACAATTTTATCTTATTTTTTAACGGAATTGATTTGAAATATAGACGATGAACTAACATAAACATTAAGTTAAAGTTCAAGAATAAGAGACACTAACATTGAAGTATAGGAGCGGTTACTAAAATTATGGTGAAATTTTAATCTTGTGTTATAAAATCCTAAATGAGGAATATAAACATTAATTGTCGTCCGTCAATATTATCAAATATGAATGGGATGTTTCAAATGGCTGTAAAATTGTATCATAGCTAGACTAAATATCTTCTTCTTTTTCAATTTTTTTTTTCAATTATGGGTGACTAAATATTTTATAAAATTTATTATATATATAATGACTTTAAGCCACATTTGGTGAACATGATTAAATTGAATAACTCTTTAAATTAAATGTAGAACAAATTATTTTTATTACCCTGCCGTTTATACAATGTAACAAGATTCATAGCTGACATTTCAAATGTTGCAATTACCCTCCTGAACTTTTCAAAACGTGACACCTTGGTCTATCCATTAAATTTTTTTGTCCCAAATTCCTTTATATGCTAACGTGTTGCTTGTGGGTCATATTTCCCAATTGCATCAACCTTATTAAATAGTAATGTCTACGAATTTACCCATTTTTTATGCCTAATTTGGATTTTCTTTTCCTGTGTGATTTCCTTTCTCTTACTTTTGGGAGCAAAAATAGATAAATTGAGATTGATAACAGTTGAAAAATGGGACTCGTGACAACATGTCAGCATTAACAGAAGTTGGTTAGAAAAATTTAAATGGACGGGCCAAAGTGTTTCCTTTTGAAGAGTTCATGGTGGTACTTGTAACATTTGAAACTTCATGTATGAATTTATTATAAGATGTAAACTAAATAGTAGTAAAATATAATTTGCCTTTAAATGCGTTTTGATTATGAAAAATGGAAGAAATATTCATTGTAGAATGATTAGATATGATTAGATATAGAAACAAAGTTATATTTTTCTAATCGTTCCTAATATTTTAAGTGGATTGGATTGGATATATTATCTTCTATCGCTAATCTTTTTACCTTACATTGAAATATACCTATTTTTATATTCAAAATACATTAGTGTATTAATAATAAAATACAAAAATAAATTGTATTTTATGAAGTATATTATATTAACATGTTACGATACCATATGATAATTAATACTAATAGTATGAATTAATATCTACTTTCGGATTGGATTTTTGGTTGCGTAATCAGAAAAGCAGGAGCGTGTGCGATTGTGTGCGAATGAAAATATGGAATATGAGGCACTCACATGCTAATTTTTGTTGGCATTTGTTTTTCCCTTTCATGTAATCCAAAATCATTTTGTTTGTTAATGTAATCCAAAATCACTTTGATAAACATAAGAGATCGACTAAAGCATAAGTGGATTTGTCTAATTCAAAATCTATCTTATCCACTTCAAACGAATCGATGAGGTTTGCTCAATCAAATCTAACTCTAATTCTAATCAAATCTAGTACATATAGTTTCAGATGTTTAAATGGTTCATCTTCCACACTTTGTAAGGGCAACGCATACACAATTCTCCAATTAGAACTGATTTTCACACTTCAATTTCTATCCCATCTTCAAATTATCTTCAAATTTTCATCTAGCATGTAGATTAAGTAAATCAAACCAGTATCATTACCACAAAGAAATGAAGAAACAAAGGAGAAGAGATCGATGAGTTTGAAAATTGTTTCCCTTATCTAATACAGGAATTATATTATTTCTTGGTAGGCTGTAATTGCACCAATGAATCCACAATTATCTAATATTGTAATTATTCTGGAAATATTAGAAGGTTTCTTTGGCTTTTTTAGTTGTGAGGTAAACATTTATTGTATTGGAATTTGAGTTTGGCTTATATGTAGTAGTCAACTTAATTTAATAATATGTGTATATTTTCTCCATTGGGGCTTGGCTAGTTGGCTAGAAGTGTAGTGTTGATTGAAAATGAAATAAAGGTGTTTATTAAGTTAGTAATCTGACGAAGTCGTCATTTTTATAATGATAGTGATGTTTGGTCTAGAACGCTGGACCTAAATTAACATTTTCATATTACGTGTGTTAAGGCTTGTTGACTTGCCGTATGGAATAATCATCAAAAGTTCAAAACACAAGCTCAAACTCAATACAAACAAAACCAATATGCACGCAAAATAGTAAAATAAGCCCGTAGTGGAAATGGAATGGTAATAGACACCCTTGTTTCTCATGCAAACGTGTGATCGTTACTGTTTTGGGATCGTGGATCTTAAAATGGGTATCGAATCAACTCCTTCAAATCGATTCGATATATGATTTTGAGAAGATTTTATATATGATTTTAAGTTGTGACTCCCTAATTTTGAAGGAAATGAATTTGTGTACGTACTGACGAACTGACTAAGGGGCAAAGAGAGTCACTTAACCCTCCGGCCACAGGAGAATCCTTCAAGTAGGGAGGCCCTTGACCCTGTCCTCTGTGCCAAAGTCGCCTACTAGGTGTTTGATAAAATGCCTCTAATAAGGAGGCGGTGGGGAAGATGAGTGCAAAGTGCTGGGTTTTTTTTTTCTTTAACATAACTAAAACTACGGCGTGTTCGTGTAAGTGAAAATATTTTCATTCTCAAACAAAATGACGCCGTTTTATTAAATGAAAAGAAAAAAAATTACAAAAAACTGGAAAAACCCTGTCCCTAGTTCAGTTTGTGTTCTCTACGGAGGACTAAAACATAGCATAAGGAGGCTGAAGTGAAGTCTGAAGACATTGGAGTCGGACCACTGCACTGCAGTCTGCACAAGTGGCACAGTATACAGGTGAGACCAGCAACATTGCACCATCGCATCATGTAGAGTCCTCAGTCCTGTATCTTGAATTTTGGTACCCAACAGCTAGTTAAATACTTTTCTCAAAAAAAGAAAAAAAAAATTCTACAACTGCTCCTAAGTCCTAAAGCCTTAAATTGCTATATAAAATAGATTTATTATGCTAAATGAATCATGAATAAAAAAATTAATTTTAAAATGCACCAGGAACAGATATTTGCTTCCATGTGCATTAAGAACAGGTAAAACGTTAAAAATATTGCACCATCTATCAGTCAAAATTAGTGACGCCATTAATCTTGATAATATGGCAGTAATATTACAAAATCAATGAGGATAATTAAGGTATTTATTTTATTTTATTATATTTTCTATTAAAAATATTAAAATAAATAAATAATAAATAAAAACTCATCTTCTTCGTCAAAATCCATCTGTAATATCAGGAAAAAAAAACCCGTCTTCCCATCTTCCCCATCAAAACTCATCTGTAATATCATAAAAAAAAATACCCACATATCAATCAAATCCAAAATAATAATACCCAGCAAGAAATCAAAACCCAAATCGTTTATTGATTTCCATGAAATTTGGTACGTACGTGTTGGGAAATGAGACGGTTGACATCCAATTGCTGCTGCTGCATGTGTATAGAAATGTCCTCACCAAAAAAAAAAGGCCTGCAGTTCTTGTATCTCGTTAAGGGAGGAGTTGGGTACGAGAACGAAGAGTTAACGCTGTTACTGTTGCCTGTGTAGTCTCTTGAGCGTTTTCTTGGAACGCTAATCAGGACGTTGTAGGTGAGGCCGCTATCGGACTTCATAGCCGATGTAGAAGTCTTAGGAGGCATTACCGAATTGGAAATCACAGAGTTGAACGTGGGCGTTATAGTTTGGCATCGGTAATGGTATTTGGTAGTGGTTCTTGTTTTGTGTCTGGAAGAGCGGGTCAACTCGGTGGTTGGTTGCTAATGGAATGGGTTTAGGGTTTCTAGGTTTTTGCTATGCTTGATCTCTTTCTTGGTTATGGCGGCTGACAAGATTCAAGGCTGGGCTTTAGATTCCTTCCACCACTACAAGGAGTGAGTGGTGGCTGGAGTTATAGGGAAGGAGATAATCGGGTGAATTTGTTGAATTGGGTTGGAGAAATGAGTTTTTATTTGTTTTAATTTAAAAAAAAATGTTTTAATAGAAAATATAATAAAATAAAATAAATATCTTTATTATCTTTACTAATTTTGTCACTGTCACATCATTAAGATTAACGGCGTCATTAACTAATTTTGTCTTTATTATCTTTACTAATTTTGTCAAATATCTGTTCTTAACACATTTTGAAATTATTTTTTCTATTTTTAGTACATTTAGCCTAATAAGACTATAAGATATTAAGATATCAATCTAAAATCCACGTACATTTTGACAACTACTTTGTTCAGTAAGTTTTTATCCTTGAAAATTTGTTTGATTGTGATGGACTAAGTCAATGCCTGTATCTTGAATTTGGTACACAACAGCAAGATGTGTATTTTACCTATCATTGACTTAGGCAATTTGGGTTTCTTATTAAATTTATTAATCAATTTTGTTCAATGAACATTAATCAATTTATTTGGTTTTGTTGATTTCTTTTGGGTGAGACTATGAATGGGTCATTGGGTGGCTTACGGAGTCACAGCTGGGCACTTAAACCTTTGTATAATTGTATTGTCAATTTGTGATATTATTTATGCACTTATAAAGTTGTAATATTGTTTTTATATTTTACATTTTGACCCTTCCGAATTTAACTTCTAGAACCGCCACTGCGTGTACGGAGATTGTATTCTAATTCCTAATTTTGAAGGAATTCAACTTCTCAATTCAATACATCCTCACCGCCAAATTACATATTAGTGAGTATGTTTTTAAGTTATCTTGTAATGAGACAATCGACATCATTCCTAAAACATTTCATGATGAAAGAAAGAGCTTCATAATAGATTGATGAAGAAAGTCGATAGCTAGTTTCATGGCAAATCTAAATCCCTTAATCATATTCGAGTTAACACTTCCACGTACATTTTGTCATAACTGAGGCTCATAATCCGCTTATAGAAATCATCCAGCTCCCTTAGCTACACAATTTGGGGTAACCATGTCTATGCATAGAAAAGTAAAGCTCTACTGAGTAGGATCCTTTACATAATCAACTAAATCGAAGTTCATCCATAACAAAGTCTCAATGCAACGCAAACAATGAAGCGAGTTTCTATAACCAATTAGGACCAGCTCCTTCTCTACCATTATCCATGTTGCGGGCACTCTCGCCTTTTGTTTCACTAATATCTTCTGCTCATCTGCTCCTAAGCTGGAATCATCTCCCATGCAGGGCCGGTCATGGCCTAGGGGCGACCTCCCTGGGCCCACAAAATTTTTAAATTTGTCTTATTTTTATGGAGAAAAAATAAAAAAATATTTAAAAAATTGAAAAATATTTAAATTGAATTTGAAGAAATATTTTATTAAAAATTTAGTCTCATATTCTTGAAATATTATAAATCTTATTCTGATTAATATATAGTTATCTAGTTTATCTTATAAAGTCATTAAGACTCTAACTCTAAATGTTTTGATAAAATTTCACTCTTTTAAAAAAAATATTGCAAAAATGACTATATTTTTTATGTATGATTGATGTGCTTAAATTTTTGAATTGTTTAGGTATATTGCTGGGAGGATGAAAAAAAGATTGAAATTTGAAAAAATTATTAATTTTGTATATGTAAATATATATTATAGGGGTATATTTATAATTTTCACATTAGGCCTCCAATTTATTGGACCGGCCCTGCTCCCATGTTCTCTACATTGTGATCATCCTTGCATGATCCTACCGCAGCGTCTTCCAACTTCTCTGAATCATCTTCTCCACTTACGAAACTCCATACATGAATGATCTTTCCTTCTCGTCTGATGACACTACCAGTGCTGTAAAAACCCTGGGATACTATACTAAACTCATTTCTCTCAGTTTCAGAGGCAATAATAGAAGGCCATCCGATACTCCCACATATTTTGGCATTGGAAGACTCCTATTGAAATAGAATGTTGAACAAGCATTATTGAATTGTTTCCATTAATCTTCATGCTTTCCAGAATGTGACAATGTTTGATAAATTGTTTCCTTACTCTACAACTGCTGCGGTCTGATATGTTTCTTCTCTATCATTAGCCTTGTTAAGGATAAGTTTCTCAAACTGATGAACCTTCAATGATGCAGGTTTTCTACCTCTAGCTTGGGCATGAGAGTCGCCAGAAGGTAATGCATCATCAGAAGTAACTGACCTCTTGTTCTTTCTCTCTTTGATGGTTGCCTGGATAAAACTGCCTAAATAATAACTTGAGTAATGGAATCCTTAGGGGCTGGTTTCAGGGAAGAGAATCTACTTCCAACCTCACTAGCTGGTTTTTGTAGTCAGTTATTTCTGATTGCAAGTGATTAACTACATGCCAGAGCTAGACATTTTCTGCAGACTGTAACTTCAAAGCCAGAAATACACTGTAAAATCCGAATAAGCAAGTTCAGTGAAAAAAACAGTTTAGTAATTGAACATCCCAAAGTTGCTAGTACTTTTTGATAAACCTTAGTTGCTAGCCTAATAACTCCTCTTTGAAAGGATTGTCCAAGGGGAGCAGCGCAACTAGGCAGTGACGGGGAAAAGCATATTTGCATAGAGATTGCTATTCCTGACCCCACGCAGACGGATCACAAGGACCTGTAGAAAAGAAAGCTCCAGCCTTTAGTGGGGATGATATTTCAAATGTCAAACAAGACATTGTTTAAGTAAACTTGAATCACAAAAGACAACTCGTAGGCCATATATTACATAATTACCGAAACTGACATGATTTCATATAATATTCAATCAGTCAATAAGATAAAATCATAAATCTAAAGAGGTAAGCTACAATGCATAGCACAAAATAATTGAAGTTGTGCGTTTACCTGTAAAACCCGAATACGTGTACCCAATAGGTTAACATAAGTTGGGAATCTGAGCTTGGTTTGTTGTTGAAGCTCCACCTCTAACAGTTGCAGGAGTTTGGCAACTTGTATCAGTTACTCCAACAGCAATGAATGGCTGAAAATTCCCTATGCATTCAATCCGGGGAAAGCGTAATCAGGTTGGTGGGTTAGCCATAACGAAGCAGCTGAATGGAGATAATTCCTTGGTGGCTGGCCTTGATGGTTAGCAGGATCATATTGTAGATGTGGAAATTATGGTCATTGGTTTATAATATCTGGCAATGGGTGATTGAGTTTCAATAAATGGTCCATGCATAAAATGAGGTTGTTCCACACCTTGTTGAGGCAAAAGGTGGCGAGTATTGGTGATTTAGAGAAGCTACATTGTCGCTTGAAGGAATATCAATGGTGATTCTTAGTTTCTAAGTTTATTAGCCTTAGTCCAAAATTTGATCAAAAAGGTGCTCTGGAAAAATCTAAAAACCCCAAAATTCTTAAACAATGGAAGCTAATAATAAGATACTAACAAGAAATTAACATATCCTCAAGATAAACAAAATGTTTGGTTATATTGAATCTATTCCACTTTTGTACTAAGGGTTATTGTCATTTGCACTTTATAAACTACAATAGCCAAATTCAAAAATGAAAAGAAACAATCAAAGAAGGATTAGCGAGCAACAATTTTCAGTGGTATTCCAAATAATCAATAGAATCAAACGAAATCCTAGAAGAGAAAAAAAGAAATAGAAAATACCCAAAAGAACAAACTTTTTCTTAGTGAAGACCCACTAAGGGTCAACAAAGCATTATGCTTTGAAAAAAACACTTTCTGAGTTTGGATGGAACCAAAAAAAGCAGAAAGCGTTTTCTGTTGGAATGTAAGCTGTGCCCTGGCAACTGACTTGGCATTGCTCCTGCTTCCAACTCGAAGAGGACAAGTTTCAAAGCAAGAAGGAAGAAGAAAAGAAGAGTAAATGAGAGATGAGTGATGTGGATTCTGTTAGCATAGGTGTGACGTGTTAGTGTGGTGAGCAAGTAAAGAAAATGTCACTGTCATCATGTAACCGTCATGCTAATTGTGTGTGCAAGTGAGTGAGTGAGTGCTATATGCATTGTATTCATTCATTTTTTATCTAATGAGAATGAGAGTGAGATACAGTGAGATCAGAGAGATATTCTGATCACTGTGATGCCAAACAAACCATTTACATTCAAATTAGCATTTCACTTAGAGTGCATTCTGCAATTCTGTGAATCTCAACAGAATTGCTTGATCATTTCAATCCAGAAATAAGAAAGAAAGGGAAGAAGAACTATCCTAAACCACACGAGCTAATCCCGTTCTTTTCAGCTAGAGAGATTGAGGTTAGATGATGATTACCTGTGAAACCGATGGAACAGTGCCACGCTGGGGAGCAATGATCGAATTCTTCATCTGATCGATATGATTTCCAATATTTTCAACACAAAGACAGAAAAACCCCATTGCTGCAAAAAAAAAAAATGAGAATATAAAAGTGGGTGTTGGGTTTCATACGAGTACATTATTGGCATCTAGCTCTTGAGTGGCGGCTGAAGTAGCTTTGTGGTCCTTCTTCCTCTTCTCCATGGCAGTGAAAGATGTCTATTACGAATTTCTTTATTTTCACATGTAAAGAATGCTCTTTGAGATGCTTAGAAACTTGTTACATTATCTATAGTGCTAGAATAATATAACTAAGAAAGACAAAATGGGTTAAGGGCAGATTAAAGTGGCTAAATGTCTTCGAATCCACAGAGAATAATATTCTGGAGGAATTTTTTATTGGCTTTTCCTCTTATTGTTCTGGTGCAGACTTGTCTTCTTGTTTCTTTAATCAACAAGGTTTTTTTTTTTTTCTGTGAAAATTATAAAGCATAATTTATGTGAAACCTTTACATCGAAGTATATAACAGAACTTTCCTTTAAAAAATGTCAAATGGGTTTGAGAGATTGAGAGTAGGTTTGTACGTATTGTTTTGGCTGCTAGCATTATAGCATTAGAAGAGGTAAAAGTGGCTAAATGTCTTCGACCCCACAAAGAATAATATTCTGAAGAAATTTTGAACAGGCTTTACCTCTTCTTTTTCCGGTGCAGACTTGTCTTTATGTGAAATCTTTACATCAAAGTACCTAGCAGGTTTTTCCTTAAAAAAAATGTCAAATGGGTCTGAGAGACTGAGAATAGGTTTGCACGTATTATTTTCGCTGCTTGCATATAAATTATTAAAAGCAAAAATACATTTAAACATTTGAACTTTCGTTTAAGGGCCTATTTAACCAAAAATCCATTTTAATAAGAGTTGTTGATAGGGCATTTTGGTTTTAAAATTAATTATCATTTTTTTTTACTTAAAATGGAAAGAAAGTATATGAAAAAATTCAGGAATTAAGAAGAATGGAGAATATATTAACTATGTAATTTTTTTTTATAAAAGTTACATAGAAATGGACTATTACTAGCTCAAAGCAACATGTACAGTTTTTGTTATCTATATATGAGTTAAATCAACAAAATTTCATTGAAGAAGAATGTTACTAAATTCTAATGTTATTAGAGAAAAATATATAATTATCCAACCAAACACTTTTATTTCCACAATTTATAATTTGACAAATGGCAAAGTCACCCAAAATATAACGTGAGTTAATTTTAGTATTACACAAATTACTTTATGCATTTCATTTGTTTATTTTAATGTTTTCTTATTTTGTTCATGTATCAAACTTTCAAACCTACCTATCTGCTTTTTAGAACCCATGGAGCATCTGTGCTTTCTCTTTCCCCTCTAAAGCTCTGCACTTTGGAAAGAACCCAAGACATTAGATAGAAGAACAGAAGATAAGCCAGTCACCATATCAAGAATTTGAGAGGGTTTTGAAGTTCAATTTAAAAGAAATAAGAAATAAAAGAATAAAACGAGACGCTCAGCACTTTTTCTTCCTCCCTAAATTGGAAGTTATGGCAGTAACTCCATCGCTTCTTACAGAAAATTTAAAATAAATCCGTGAGAGGTCACCGTAATTCTGACCCATTTTCTTTTTACAAATATTTTTGTTTCTATTTTATCGCATGTGTCTGCTTATGAACGATAAAAGGGGTTAAACAACGAATAGATATGATATTTGGGTTGTGGTACGAAAGGGGCAAGAGAATCGTCATTATCGTATCGTGTTCGCCAGCGATGTGGATGGGATTGTGAATAAAGTGGCAGCGGTAATTCATGGTGAGAAGTTCATCTCTCAATCAATTTTATCCAAGATTGAATTGGATTGTTGAGTTTGATCGCCATTACTTTAAGTGTTACATTATGCTCATGAAATTTTAATATTTTATTTTTGTTTACACCCGAAACAATCCCATTGGGCCAAAATTGATGGTTTGAAGGAATTCAAATCTCAAACTAAAGAAGATCGAGCCTAAGCGTCCATTTGGAACGTGAAAAAAAAGTAAGGCATGGACGCGGTTATGATACGTGCAAATAAATTGAAGATAAATGAGAGGTTTTCAACAAAATAAACGGTAGTGTGGGGCCCGTCGAAGGCCTAACTTGAAAACTTGATCACCCTCTTCATGGCCGACCACTGTGGTGTTCAAACATGTAACGACCCGTCCCAAATTCCGGAATTTGATTAAGACTAACGACGGATTAGTGAGGCTAATCGGGGTTTAGCTGAGGATTAACGAACGTTCAGGGCGAAATTACAATTTTGCCCCTAAACGAGGGCAAAGAGTTAAATTTTGACCTGGGAGGTCCGATGGCCAAGGGCCGAGGACCGTTACGTAGATCAGGTCGATATGAATCTGTAGACAGGCGGCACGTTGAAATCGGACATTCGACAAAAAATTTACGGTTCACGAAAGTTTCGAGATACTATTCATGACGGTACATTTTACGAGGCAAAAGTTGACTTTTGTCCTCAAGTAGGCCCAGATCTTTTCCCCAGACCCAATGGATGAGTGACAAGTGTCGCCTATCCATTGCTTCCCTTACACAGACACATGCAACCACCCCTCATTTAGTTTTCATTCGATAGACCAAACCCAAACCCAGTTAATCCTAAATCAAAACCCTTCCTATCTGATCTGTTTGAGGCTAAGAGAGAGTTGAGGATGAGTGCTGGACCAAGGGAGGAGGTGGCAGGCTGCTAGACCACCGTGGACGGCAAAAGGTAAAACCTGAACCCTTTTATGTTTTTGAATTTGGATTTTTGGATTGGGACGTTGGGGAGGGTATCTGTTGATTAGGATAGGTTTAGGAGGTTGGTAGAAAGCTTAGGATAAGGTTTTCGAGGCTGAGCACGATTGAGAAAGCCCGGAACGGCAACCGGGAAGTTTTCGGTGGCTACACACCGAATTCAAATTCCAGCCAAGTTAACCCAAATCGATCCTCCCAATCTCTTTCTAGTGACCCTAGGAACCTATTGGAACCTTTAGGTTGAAGGTTGGACCGCTAGAAGTGCCCTGAACATAGGTTGAAATTTTTGGTTCGAAATGGGTTTCAGAACCAATGGGTTTTAGGCTTGGTTTCTAGGTTTTGAGGACATGATTGGGTAGGAAATAAAGAAAGGAAGCCATAGGAGTTGGAATGGATGAAAAAGGATGAAAAATGAAGAAGATAAATGGCCTTGGACCGGTCACACCGGTCCAGGAAGACTGGATTGCAGACTGAACCAGACCGGCCGGTTCGGACCGGCCTAGCCGAAGGAAGAAGATGATCCTGTGCAGGGCGCGTGGCTCCCACACGCAGGGGCTGTTGCCGGCACATGTGGGCACATGGCCCACTTTTTGGGGAAGGTTCCAACATGTGAAATCATCTATTCGATGTAACAAACATTTTGAGACTGGTTTCTTGTCGATCAGATATCGTTTGATACAGTTTGGGACGTCCGAAGGTTTAGGATCGACTTTAAAAATAGTTAAAAATTTCGGAAAATTACGGGGCTTTAGTGAGGGGTTTTTAAGTAGTTAGTAACCCTCTATTACGATTTGAACAAGTTTGGAGGTCCCGGTGACGGTGATTGGCCCGGGAGAGGCATTTGGCACGGGTATCGAGGTGGTAGCTCGGACGGTCTGTGAGTGCACCTTATTTTCTAAATTGATGCATGCATAAATTTTTTATATATGTTTTAATACATGTTTTGTGATGTCATGAGTGCATTTGCGTGTGTTTACGTATTTACAAGTATTTCGAGGTTTCTGCCTTATACGGTGCTTATACGTGTTTGTGGGTTTGGTTTTAATAAAATGGTTTTGGATTTGGAAATATGAAACTCGAGCATAAGACCCATTTGGTTTTGTCTCAGGCATGTGGCCATATTGATGACCTATGGGTCTGAGTCGTGGTCGCAGCGAGTGCTGTGTGCACAGCGACGGACGATATGACGCTCGCCTCCGGACTGGGATGTTTTCCTTCCAGAGAGGTCACGATGCATGTTCCACTGTCGAGCAGCCATTGGAGGCTTGACTTCGGGGTGTTAACGGTTCAGGATATCGATCGGTGATGGGTGCACCATGATCTAGAGGTGGTCGCATTGGTTGATACGTTCACGACGACATACTAGGATTGAGAGCGGTCCTGGATGGATGGTTGCACGCATCACTACGATTGGAATTGTGACTGAACCTGAGATATCGGACTCGATGCCCAGTTGAGTCATGAGTTCAGGCTTGAGGCCCAGTTGGTGTACATTTATGATTTCGGGTCGGAGACCCTAAATGGATTTCTGGTTTCATGACGATTTATGGGGACCGGACATGAATCCTTTGAAAGGTTTTAAGAATTTTTTCGTAATGGATTTTCATATACCGTCCTTATTTTATGGATTGTCTCCTCCGGGGAGGGTCGTTGGCATGGGTGGACCCCGGAGTAGTCACGAAGCACTAACTGAGTGGAGTCGCCCCCGTTGGGTACCTTACTCTCAGGAAGGCTTGTGGATTATAACCCCCAGTGAGGGTCATTGATCTGCAGACATTGACCTGGGTGGACCCTAAGGAGACTTGGAATTTGAGACCCCGGGTAGCACGCACGTAGCTTTAGAAACCGTGACAAGATTGCTTATGTGATATATATATATATATATATTATATGATATATGATATACTGGGTTTGGGCAGTGGCCCGTATGATTGGTTTCAATTAAGATTTTGGGACAAGGCCCTAGTGGTTTGGTAAATGGTTTTCGAATGCATGCATGCTTTTTAGTGAAGGGTATAAATGTCTCTTTCGTGAAAATGTTTTTATAAATTATTTGTTGTGTCCACTCACAACTTTTAAATGTTTTGACTGCCCTTCAAGTTGATCGCGGGTGCGGGCTGTAACAGAGACCGAGACATCACACTCCTCCTCCGGATCCTGGCGTACGTTGAAGCCCCGAGTGGGCTAAAGTCGGAATTTCCCTTGTCTGACACTCCATGTCAGACGGGATCAGGCGCGTCCCGTGTTAATCCCGGGGGGGATTGGGACGGGTCCTAACAAGTGGTATCAGAGCTGGTTTTGCTCTCAGAGTGTGCGCAGGTCAAGGATGTGATGTCTCTACAGTGGTAACAGTCCGTCATCAACTGGATAGTTAGGGTAAGAGTAGGAGGTCTCAGTGGAATCAAGTCCTAGTTAGAATTTGTTTAGCACGAGGTGCGGTTGTTTAGGGTTCGTTTGGCATCCTATGCCGCGTGTTCGAGGAAGTAGATCCCGAGTAGGATCAGTATTCGTGCGAATCCAACGGCTTAGAGCCACATAGTTACTGGAGCTAGGATCCAGTGAACTAATGGACTCAGTATGACGACCTGAGAGTCAGGACTGTCGAGTAGTCATGACGGACATGGAATGAAGCAACGTGAAATCAGCAGAGTTTGGACGTTAAGGTCGTCCACGATAGAACTGCAAGAATCAGAGATTGTGTTGCTAGGAGCAGTCAGGCGTGCGATGACCTTAGTAGAGGCTGGTCTGAATAGAAACATTGATCCTATTTGGCAAGGGGTGCCATGTTTCGGTGTGTCGAGTCCTGGAGGGATGTCGATTGGTAGAGGATGCCACTGTATAGTTGTTGTGCGGAGTTAGGCGTGAAGTATGGCCAAGTTCTTGTGGAGGCCAGCAGCTAGGAGCAGTAGAGTTACGAGGGTGAGATCCTCAAAGTGTGATTACTGGTGGATTGGACACCAGTATCGGAGTATGGCGACTCTTCGGAGTCGAGCACGAGGGATCGCTCGAGATGGACATGCTGCAGGGAACATCTGGGTTTGCAATAACCTTAGTTGGTGAGTGATCGAACGAGTGCCAGATGAGTGGTAATTATGGATCAAATTTCGAGGTGAACCGATCGGTGGATGTTGTGTGTTGAGCGGTTGGTGCCGGCGGTGAGTTGACCGCTTAGGTTCGGAGTCTCGGTGGTGTTGTATGTGGGTTGTGTCTGCACGAAGTTTTGGCAGGCACCACCATCGATGGTGGCTTTAGTTGCAGTGGTTATTGAGAATTGGGGGACGTTCGAGGAACGTTCATCTTCTGGTATGGATTATCGGGATAGTTATACCCAGCGTCATAGGAGTAAGAGGGAGGCAGAGCTCTCTGACCCGAGCAGTGGTAAGTGACGATCGCTCAGTTTAAGCAAGGTTTAGGATTGGTTTGATTTGCACTCCGCGGAGCGGTGATGCGATGACGATAACAAGGAGAGACGACGAGCCATGAGATGAGGGTATCTTAGTCTTAATGTGCTCATGGTTGGGTTTCTACCACTACGTGATGAGGAGGAGTTGTCGACTAGTGTAGATTTTTTGGAATCATGATGGAGATGGTTTTAGTTGACTCCGGTTGACCATACCTCCTGAGTTTTGTGTACGCTTGTTTGAGGAGAAATCTGATGGTGAGAAATAGAATGGGTCATTACAGTAGTTATCAACAGTTGTCGTTGGTTGGAAAAGATGGAAGAAGCCGAAGAGAATCTATGGAAGTGTTTAGTTCGGAAGGAATGGATTAAGCATTATAGTAATTATTAGAGAATACTTTTAGTTGCAGGAGAATTTCTCTTTTTACTCTAGCTCAGTAATTGGAAAAGTTAGGTATGCTTCCAACATGGTTGCAACTACTCTAGATTTTGAAGTTGATGAAGGAGACTTCTCGTTTTCTGCTCTTAGTAGATGGTGTTGGGTGCCGGAGGATGACATAGAATGAACTTTGATGTCATCATCTTGGATTTTCCTTGATTCTTCCCTAGGTGGGATGACGAGGAGTGATTTGATAGCTAAAGGGTTCAAAGAAGGTGTAAGAACCGAACACCTAGGCTATGGGTCAAATTTGAGTGATTTGAAGAGAATAAAGTATTTGGCGTCACTGGATGTGAAAAGTGAGTGCCTGAGGTGAGTGAGATCGATTCGTGTGGTAACGATCAAGATGATCGAGATGACTAAGGTGATTGTGGCGACCTTGAGGCGAGTATACGAGGTCTAGTCGTCTTTGGAGTAAATTGCCCTGTCGATTATGCTAAGCTAGGAGCAGAGGAGAATCTTATTGTGAGACTGTTGAAGGATCCCTTAGCATAGTTGGTGAGATGGCAAGAAAGAGATTGGATATGTAGAGAATGTAGCCATACTATCTTGGTCATGAAGAGGCAGTAGCGAGACTTGGAATGGTGCGTCTTGGTAGACGTGGTTCGAATAGACCGCATTGGTTGGCGTGAGTGTCTGACACTAGGACAGGCAGGCATGTTGGAGTATAGTAAGAACTTGGGTACAAGAAATCAAATTGGAAAACTGAACCACATTTCGAGCTGGGGTCAGTTTCTTTGTGAAGCGACTCCTCTGTGACAAGGGAACCCTTTAGTGCAGAGTGTTTTCTCTCCTCAGACAAGTAGGGTGTATCTGGATCCTATATGCACCCCAGATAGGTGAGACGTCGATTGTGTGTCGACAGAATGAGTGTTACGACAGTTTGGGACTCAAGGTGAGTCAAGATCTCAGCGTAGGTCACAGAGTGACACGAGATACAATACGAGTACTTGAGAGCGAGTCAAGATCAGAGTAGCACAACGAAAACGCAGTAGAGCCGAGCGTTACCGGCTAGTCACGATTGTGATTGTGGACTTAGAGGATATTAGAGGGGAAGTGGTACTCCTCTGAACGATGGATTACGGTTGTAAACTATTTGAGTGAAAGGAGTTGAGATATCGCTCAGTGGGAGCAATGAGGATAATTGTCGGTTCGGATACGGAATAGGATATCAGCTCCGGTTGTCGGACGAGAAGAGCCATTAGGCTGAAAAGCCAATTTGACGCCAGCTTGGTATTGTTGACCGGTCAAGGTGAGTGACAGACGAGATGTCAACATTCGCCTCGAGTTAGACTTAAGAGCCGAAGTACAGCTGTGTCGAACGGTACTTATACACAGGCACTCTCGTCATGTGCGCAACGGTCCGTGTGTGGGGACATGATTGGATTCCACAGTTTGGTAGTGGAATTAGGTCAGTTTGAATTTCGAGGACGAAATTATTTAAGGAGGGGAGGTTGTAACGACCCGTCCCAAATTCCGAGATTAGATTAATATTAATGACGGATTAGTGAGGCTAATCGGGGTTTAGCTGAGGATTAACGGACGTTCAGGACGAAATTACGATTTTACCCCTAACCGAGGGTAAAGAGTTGACTTTTGACCTGAGTGGTCTGATGGTCGAGCATCGAGCACCGTTACGTAGATCGGGTCGATACGAATCCATTGACAGGCGACACGTCGAAATCGAACATTCGATGGAAAAGTTACGGTTCATAGAAGTTTCGAGGTATTATTCATATCGGTACATTTTACGAGGCAAAAGTGGACTTTTGTCCTCAAGTGGGCCCATATCTTTTTCCCAGGCCCAATGGATGAGTGACAAGTGTCGCCCATCCATTGCTTCCCTTACACAGACACATGCAACCACCCCCTTTCAGTTTTCATTCGATCGGCCAAACCCAAACCCAGTTAACCCCAAATCCAAACCTTTCCCATCTGATCTGTGTAAGGCCAGAAAAGAGTTGAGGATGAGTGCTGGACCAAAAGAGGAGGTGGCAGGCTGCTGGACCGCCATGGACAGTGGAGGAAAACCGCGGCAAAAGGTAAAACCCGAACCCTTTTATGTTTTTGAATTTGGATTTTTGGATTGGGAAGTTGGGGAGGGTATCTGTTGATTAGGATAGGTTCAGGAGGTTGGTAGAAAGCTTAGGAGAAGGTTTTGGAGGCTGAGGACGCTTGTGAAAGCCCGGAACGGCGGCCGAGAATTTTCGGTGGCTACCCACCGAATTCAAATTCCGGCCAAGTTAACCCAAATCGATCCTCTCAATCTCTTTCTAGTGACCCGAGGAACCTATTGGAACCCTTAGGTTGAACTTTGGACCCCTACAAGTGCCCTGAACATAGGTTGAATTTTTTGGTTCGAAATGAGTTTCAGAACCAATGGGTTTTAGGTTTGGTTTCTAGGTTTTTAGGATAAGGTTGGGTAGGAAATGAAGAAAGGAAGCCATAGGAGTTGGAATGGATGAAAAATGATGAAAAATGAAGAAGATATATGGCCTTGGACTAGTCACGCCGGTCTAGGTGGACTGGATTATAGACTGAACCAAATTGGCTGGTTCGGACCGACCTGGCCGAAGGAAGAAGATGATCCTGTGTAGGGCGCGTGGCTCCCACGCGCACGGGTTGTTACCGGCGCGTGTGGGCGCGTGGCTTAATTTTTGGGGAAGGTTCCAACATGTGAAATCATCTATTCGATGTAACAAACATTTTAGGACTGGTTTCGTTTCGATCGGACATTGTTTCAATATAGTTCGGGATGTCCGAAGGTTTAGGATCGACTTTAAAAATAGTTAGAAATTTGGGAAAATTACGGGGCTTTAGTGAGGGGTTATTTAAGTAGTTAGTAACCCTCTATTACGATCTGGACAGGTTTGGAGATCCCGGTGATGATGATTGGCCTGGGAGAGGCGTTTGACATGCGTATCGAGGCGACAGCTCGGATGGTCTGTGAGTGGACCTTATTTTCTAAATTGATGCATGCATAAATGTTTTATATATTTTTTAATACATATTTGCACATATTTCGAGATTTCGGTCTTATACGGTGCTTATTCGTGTTTGAGGTTTCAGTTTTAATAAAATGGTTTTGGATTTGGAAATATGAAACTCGGGCATGAGACCCATTTGGTTTTGTCTCGGGCATGTGGCCCTATTGATGACCTACGAGTCTAAGTCGTGGTCACGGTGAGTGCTGTGTGCACGACGACGGACGATACGACGCTCGCCTCCGGGCTGGGATGTGTTCCTTCCGGAGAGGTCACAATGCACGTTCCCCTGTCGAAGAGCCACTGCAGGCTTGACTTCGGGGTGTTAACAGTTCAGGATATCGATCGGTGATGGGTGCACCATGATCTAGAGGTGGTCGAGTCGGTTGATACGTTCACGGTGACATACCAGGATTGAGAGCAGTCCTAGATGGATGGTTGCACGCATCACTACGGTTGGAATCGTGATTGACCCTGAGATATCAGGCTCGATGCCCAGTTGAGTCATGAGTTCAGGCTTGAGGCCCAGTTGGTGTACGTTTATGATTTCGGGTCGGGGACCCTAAATGAATTTTTGGTTTCATGACGGTTTATGGGACCGGGCATGAATCCTATGAAAGGTTTTAAGATTGTCTTCGTAATGGATTTTCATATACCGTCCTTATTTTATGGATTGTCTCCTCCAGGGAGGGTCGTTGGCCTGGGTGGACCCCGAAGCACTAACTGAGTGGAGTCTCCACCATTGGGTACCTTACTCTCAGGAAGGCTTGTGGATTATAACCCCCATGGAGGGTCATTGATCTATTGACATTGACCTGGTTGGACCCTAGGGAGACTTGGGATTTGAGACCCCGGGTAGCACGTACGTAGCTTTAGAAACCGTGACAAGATTGGTTATGTGATATATATATATATATATATATATATGTGATATACTGGATTTGGGCTGTGGCCCGTATGATTGGTTTCAATTAAGATTTTGGGCCAAGGCCCTAGTGGTTTGGTAAATGGTTTTCGAATGCATGCATGCTTTTTAGTGAAGAGTATAAATGTCTCTTTCGTGAAAATGTTTTTATAAATTATTTGTTTTGTCCACTCACAGCTTTTAAATGTTTTGAATACCCTTCAGGTTGATCGCAGATGCAGGTTGTAGCAGAGACTGAGACATCACACTCCTCATCCAGATCCTAGCGTACTCTGAAGCCCCGAGCGGGCTAAAGTCGGAATTTCCCTTGTCTGGCACTCCGTGTCAGACGGGATCAGGCGCGTCCCGCGTTAATCCCCGGGGGGGGGGAGGGGGGTTGGGACGGGTCCTAACAAAACTTCCCCTTTAACATCTCGACGTCGTCTTTGAATGCTTTATCATGATATGGTATGATTTCCGACTCATATTCATTTCAATTGATGATTTATAGAATTTCCTACCTTATATGGATTTATAGAATTGACACGACCCATCCCAATCGCCCCGAGATTAACGCTGGATGTGCCATGCTCCCGTCTGACACGAAGCGTCAGACAAAGGATAATTCATACCTTAGCCCATACGTAGCTCCCAGAGAGCGCCAGGATCGGTGGAGGACTGTGATGTCTTGGTCTCTGCTACAGCCCGCATCCGGGATCAACCGGAAAGGCATAAAAACCATTAAGAACTGTGAGTGGACAGAAATCAATAAGCTCATAAAAACACATTTCATAAAGATATTTATGCCCTTCACTAAAAAGTATGCATGCATCGAAAATCAGTAATCAAAACATTTACTCAAATGAACCATTAGGGCCTTAGCCCAAAAACCGTAACTCAAAACCAACTGTGGGAACTTAGCCCAAAACTGTAGAATATCAAAATCCGTAAATCCAAAACCAAGTGGGCCACTGCCCAAATCCATAACCACAAATCTACAAATACCGAAATACCATTTCATGAATCCAATAATCCATATTTACCACATAACTATCCTCGGCATCCTAGATACCTAGCGTCCCAGACGCTTGACGTCCCATACGTCATGTCTCACGGTATAAAGCAACGCGTGCTACCTGGGGTTTCTCCGAGTCAATATCTCTGACATCCCAGATGTCTGACATCCTAGACGTTTAATCATAGTAATCCTGCTCCTTATTCACTATACGGTCTGGTAGCTCCATATAATGACCCCTCACAGGCAATGCAAAGTGACTTCCCTAGTGTCCCAGACACCTGGAGGAGACCATCACATATCCTCGTATCAAGATGGTATATATGGAAAACAGTTTTATAAAGCCATTTCAAACATCTCAATGGGCCTTGCCCAAAATTCTCATAAAACATCACAAATCCATTTAGGGTCCCCGACCCGAAATCACGTTTATGGAACATAGGGTCCTAGACCCGAAATCACATTTATAAAACCCAACTAGGCCTCATGACCGATTTTGTAAACCACTGGGCCCCCGACCCAATCACATAATTCAAATGGGTCTCATGCTCGAGTTCATCTTTCCAAAACCCAAAACTAGTTCATCAAACCATCAATGAAACCACATGCACGTAAAACTACAGTAGAACCATAAATCTCGATATACATGAAAATATGGGATTACCTCGAAATACATGCAACCATGTAAATCACCAATGCCACATCATCACTATAGAAATCACATATATAAACCATATAAAATAGTTATGCATGCATCACAGTTAAGAAAACATTGTCCACTCACAGACCGTCCTACGCTGCCGCCTCGATACGCATGCCATAAGCCTTCCCGAGTCACACTACTATCACTGGAACTTCCAAACCTTTCGAATTTACTTCTTGAACCGGCCAACCTCCCCATCGGCTTCCTTGCCTCCGGCCACCAACTTGCCACCGTTCCACGCCCATTTGTTTCCTTCCATGGTTTCTTCGGCCACCGTCCACGACGGCACAAGCCGTGGCCACCATTCTCCTCGTCTCACCTCCCTCACTCACTTTCATTCATATCCCAGGCTCAGAAAATGAATATTGAAGGGGCTATGGACATGGGTTTGAACGGGTTGGTTTAGGGAGAAATGAAAAATGATCGATCGTGATGGTGGAAGGAAATATCCACGTTGTTGGGGAATGGGCCAATCAGATGGGTGACATTTGTCACTCATCTGGTGGTTGCTTCCAGATGGTTCCCAATCAACAACTGCCACATGTCCCTATTTTTGGGCTTTCGTGCAATAGTGCCATTTTCCGTTTTAGAACCATATCTTCACTATCGAACCTCCGATTTCGACGTGTCACCTGTCTACGGACTCGTGACGTCCCGATCTACGTAACGGTCATCGGTCCTTGTACGTTTGACTCCCCAAGTCAAAAGTCAACATTTGCCCAATTTCAAGGGCAAAACGGTCATTTTACACAGTCCAATTTTGTTGAATTAATCACCGATTAATCTCACTAATTCTTCATTAGTCACTAATCTAATCCCAGAATTCGGGACGGGTCGTTACAACCTTTCCCCCTTAAATAATTTCGTCCTTGAAATTCCAACTATCCCGATTCCGCATCCACCTCGTGGAAAAACAATTCGACCTCACATCATGTGTACACTTAGTACAAGACTTGTCTGGACTTAGGGTTCCGCCACGAACTCACATCGCATCGACTACACCCGACCATGTCGAGTGACAGTAATCACACGTTCCGAGTTGATACCACCTAAAAACTCTACCATTACGCTGATACACCCAGCCTAATTGTCACCACTAGCTAGTCGTAAATCAATCCGACATCTCACCCACATCGAGAGTTATCAATTCTCACAGTTTCTCCAAATTCTCGAATGTTACCACGACAACATCATACGTCCCATAACGTCGCACTCAGCCGGCACTCACGGCTCCATGGTCACAGTTCGAATCACCGACATACCCTGACTCACTCTAGAGTCGCACCAAGCTACCTCGTACCAAAATTTTCTCATAAAACCATGCTGCCATTAGCGAAAGTCACAAAGCAGTAACATCATGTAAAGTAACTCGTGGTTACACTAACCACCAACTCATTTCACTTGTGTATACGTATATCCACATCTCACTCCATCTGTGTGTAGCTGGACCCCATCGAATACCTACCCAGCATCAATACACAATACCACTCTAGGGTACCACAAGTCATCCACGGCTCTGAGCACCTGTTCATCCAATCACTGAACCCGTCAAAATCACTCTGCCCAGTGCACAGTATTCAATGTCCAGTCCACGTCCTCAACCAATCCAATGATATCGGAACTAAGCCGATTACCAACTCGCTCATCTATATACCACTGGTACAACCCATAGATCGTCACCAGGCACCACTCTGGCCTGTCCAGTATCGATCCTCGCACAACGTACCCTGTACGTACATCCATCCACCAACCAGCCTACTACACAGCTCGTAACCAATCACATTTCAATTCTGGAGTCCATCTGTTCAATCCAGTACTAGAAAATTCAAGTACTCCAACTAGTCATCCACGTCTACCGAGACACACTAACACCAAACCTATCGGTTACCTGCTCAAATGATTACCATACCACATTCAATTGACTTTGAAAGGAAGCCAATCCCATTGTCCACATATCCAAGACTGGCTAATCCGACCCCGTCGGATACCCACTCGTTTTATTACATAAAAATACGGAATTTACCTCGAAAGGAAGTCAGTCCCATCATCCTCATACTCAAATATCCAAGACTGAGCAATAAACCCTCTACTTACCCACAGACACATATCCAAGATAGAGGTTGGATAATCAATCCGTTCAATTCCAAGAGATTCCTCAACTATCTCACAATACGATTCTCCTATACTCCTAACTTAGCATAATTAGCAAGGCGACGTCTGCCAGCACGGCACGACATCACGATCCACGCCATCCTGATCCACCACCTAACCTGATCATCCAGATCACGATTTAGATCCATCACAACATCACCCGATCATTAACATCACGATTCGGATCTACCTAGGATCCACACATGCACACTCCGCTAACGACCAAATTTCAAGTCATAGGGTCTTACACCCTCATCGCATATGCACCCTACCGAATCACTCCTCAACCATTCTCCCATCTAATCTGATCAGTCAATCATGGAAAACGTCTATACTGTGGGTCCTCTCCAATCACTTCATATCGATCCTTGTCATCCCACCTAGGGAAGATCAAAGATGATCTAAGACGATGACATCAAAATTCATCCTACGTGAGTGCAAACATAGATTCACTGCACTCACTACACCATGTAACCACCATCGTCTGCAACCAAGCAGAAAATGAGAAATCTCATTCACCTAACCTCGAAATACCCCACTCCTCCTGATGACCCAAGACAAATCATAGGTCCACCAACCAATACACGCTCAACGTATTGGTGACAACAACCATCATCTGCCATGGGTAGAAAAATAAGAAGTCACCCCAATGACTTCAGAATACCCCTCACTAATGTTAGAACGAGCACTCCTCTCGTCGCCTCAATCACAACTCTTCTTGATTCTGAAGTTCCAACCATGTTGGAAAATAGATATGTTTCCAACTAAGTGTCAAGTCCAACCACTGAACTTCCCAAATCCTCAACTCACTTGGACAACCACGTGTCCGCAACCAATCTATTACCCATACCTCATGTCCGTTAATAATCGTTTATGCATATCCACAAGGATGTAATTCGTTACTATCTCACTCTCACATCTCAACCTTTACAGGCTCAACTCTCGGGTCTCCATGTTATTCACAATCTCACAATCTCACATCAACACCACCATTTATTCTCTTCAGTTTCTTCCAATTTCGATAATTTCTTTGTACTTCCTCGTGATACAAGAAATAATCAGCCACTCAAGTTTTGGAGTTGACAATAACTCCCTGAATCAACTAATTTCCATGACGTCCCCTGCGTCATCCAAAACTCTTCTTGTCTCAATCGTACCTCGTCATCCATCCATCACTTAGTCATCTCATACTTGTTGGGACTTAACCCAACACATCACAATACCTGCTGGATCGTCCCCCGATTCTCAACTACCACAACTAAACCAATCATCCTCGATAGCCGGCCATCTCCACACGACTGTCGACCAATAGTCATCGTTATCGAGATCCGCATCCACATATCACACTATTATCCGGTCCAACTCGGGATTCCATATATTATCTCATAACAGTACCCGTGGACCGAATCCCATCATTTCATTTCGTGTCGGGCCAACCAATCTCCATAGTTTTGACTAGACTCACTAGAGTCATCCACATGGTCATCCACGACCTCAGCCGCTCTTTGCAGCAAGAGTTCCAATCCATCAATCACAATCTGGGGTTCGACCCGACAGACCACCCCAACTCTGGAAAGTCGTCCAATCCACAACAACTACAGACTCACAATTCCAATTCATGAATCACCATTAAGGCTCATCTTTCCAGTCCGTCCATCATAATCTAGGGTTCCACAATCACACTCTAGGGTTCCGCTGAACCCAACTGCCTGCTGCAGTATAATCCACAATCTGACCGACCCTACGGTCCTGACATCGTATGGACGTCAAATTCAATTCTACCATCAACTCAACTGGGGTTCCCTCACTAAGATCATCAACTAATTCCATTGTATTCAAATTCTCCACACCATCAATCACCACTAGGGTTCACATTATCAGACCATCACTCAACTGGGGTTCACCGAACCCAGCTACTCCCAGCACCAAAACAATCTAACATCACATGACCAAACCGACGATCCCACATTACCAGTTCGTCACATACAACCCCACTTGGGTCGAATCACACTATCGTATGGCGTATCAGGCCAATCATACTCTATCCACTATTCAATCCCAAAAACTATCAAACCGGCATCCTACTATCAGGTTGATAACCGGCTGACCACGTAGAGACATCACATCCTAGACCTGCGCGTACCACAAGAACAACACTGTTTGTTCGAATAGCGACAACCTCGCTCTGATACCACTTGACATGACCCATCCCAATCCCCCCGGGATTAACGTGGGATGTGTCATGCTCCCGTCTGACACGAAGCATCAGACAAGGGATAATTCATACCTTAACCCATATGGGGCTCCTAGAGCGCGCCAGGATCGGTGGAGGACTGTGATGTCTCGGTCTCTGCTACAGCCCGCATCCGTGATCAACCTGAAGGGCATTAAAACCATTAAGAACTGTGAGTGGACGGAAATCAATAAGAGTTAAAAACACATTTCCTAAAGATATTTATGCCCTTCACTAAAACGTACGCATGCATCGAAAATTAGTAATCAAAACATTTACTCAAATGAACCATTAGGGCCTTAGCCCAAAAACCGTAACTCAAAACCAAGTTTGGGAACTCAGCCCAACACTGTAGAATGCCAAAATCCTTAAATCCAGAACCAAGTGGGCCACTGCCCAAATCCATAACCTCAAATCCACAAATACCGAAATACCATTTCATGAATCCAATAATCCATATTTACCACATAACCATCCTCGGAATCCTAGATGCCTAGCGTCCCAGACACTTGATGTCCCAGACGTCATGTCTCACGGTATAAAGCAATGCGTGCTACCTGGGTCTCTCCAGGTCAAAATCTCTGACATCCCAGATGCCTGACGCCCCAGATGTCTGACGTCCCAGACGTCTAATAATAGTAATCCTGCTCCTAAGTCACTATATAGTCTGGTAGCTCCGTATAATGACCCTTCGCATGCAATGCACCGTGACTTCCCCAGTGTCCCAAACACCTGGAGGAGACTATCACAAATCCTCGTATCAAGATGGTATATATGGAAAACAGTTTTAAAAATCCATTTCAAACATCTCAATGGGCCCTTCCCGAAATTACCATAAAACATCACAAATCCATTTAGGGTCCCCGACCCGAAATCACGTTTATGAAACATAGGGTCCCAGACTCGAAATCACATTTATAAAACCTAACTGGGCCTCATGCCCGATTTTGTAAACCACTGGGCCCCCGGCCCGATCACATAATTCAAATGGGTCTCATGCTCGAGTTCATCTTTCCAAAACCCAAAACTAGTTCATCAAACCATCAATGAAACCACATGCACGTAAAACTACAGTATAACCATAAATCTTGATATACGTGCAAATACGGGATTACCTCGAAATACGTAAAACCATGTAAATCACCAATGCCACATCATCACTATAGAAATCACATATATAAAAAAAAATAGTTATGCATGCATCACCGTTTAGCTAATATTTTTCACTCACAGACCGTCCTACGCTGCCGCCTCGATACGCATGCCATAAGCGTTTCAGTGTCACACCACTATCACCGGGACTTCTAAACATTTCGAATTTACTTCTTGAACCACCCAACCTCCCCGTCAGTTTCCTTGCCTCCAGCCACCCACCAGCCACTGTTCCACGCCCATTTGTTTCCTTCCATGGTTTCTCTGGCCACCGTCCACGACGGCGCAAGCCGTGGCCACCATTCTCCTCATCTCACCTCCCGCACTCAAGATTCTCCTCGTCTCACCATTCTCCTGGGCACACACTTCGGCCACCAGCCTCAATAGCAGAGTGTTTCTGAGATTGGTCTTCACGAGGTTGTGACAGACGTTGTTACCGATGGAGGTAGTCGGGTCTTATCGAGTTAGATAGGCTCAGGTTGCCGTGACGATTGTGACAATGAGATTCGTCACTCGTGATGATGATATGGGGTGCGTGAGTAATGCACAGTACGAGTATGGATTCTGGATTCGACTCGGTTACGGCTGAGTGCGATCGCAGAATAAGGTGTTGGACGTTGGGGTGTTGGCACACTTCCCACGCTACCTTTGTGAGTTGAGTGTGACGAGTAGGATATACCTGAATGAGTGATAGGTGCCCTTGATATCCTTGGATGGATTACACGAGTGTAAGTGCTGGAGTTAATCCCATAGAGTTGGGACGTGCGAACCAGTATACCAACGAAATAGTAGATGTACCCAGTGTGGCGAGCATGTGAGTTCGGTGGGCACTGAGCGGGACAGAGAGGATCCCGAGTGGCTCAGTGCGAGGCACAAGGAGTAATTGGTTTGGTGACCAGTTCCCTTATGATGCGAGACTTGGGGTACGAGTGTGTGCCCAGGAGTAGTAACGTTAAAGGATGAAATGCCTAAGTGGCGTTCGAATGAATAGATATAAATGGATGACGTGAGTGACGTCACATGACGTATGTGTCGGTTGGTTAGATATGGTGATATGCAAAGATTTGACTGCAGATCACAGCAGGAGCCTATTGTGACTCTTCAGTCAAGCAGTACATCGGATTAGGATGAATTGACATCCTTTTGGATGTACATAAACAGTATGAACGGATGCGTGGTTGATATCCACATGAGTGACGGCTTGGAGGCCGGGAGATTACGACTGAACGGTCGTGAGGGACAGGCGTGTGATGTCCCTAGTTCGCTTGGCAACCTTGGAATGAGTAGCAGATGGTATTAGCATCACCAGATGTGACATATGAGTGTCAGAGGTAGTGGACCCGTGTTGGTATTATGGATCGAGTCGTGTGGTGACGATCGGGATGATTGAGATGACTGAGATGATTATGGCAACCGTGAGTCGAGTAGACCGAGATCCGGTCGTCATTAGGGAAGAATCGTAGCGTGAGACAGTTGAAAAATCTTTGGAATAGTTGGTGAAACGACAAGACAGAGGTGGGATATGTGATGTGTGGTATGATCTGTCTTGGAGATGAGGATAGAGATTGTGATACATTGATGTTCGCCTGGTGATGGATAGTTGAGGTCCGAGCCATGATTGGAGCGCAGACAGTAGTACGTGATGGGACGGTGCCGGAGCGCAGTCCTTGTGTAGGCAGGTGGTGCCTGGATATTGGACTTGATGGGGATACACCGATGAGTTATGCGCGATGGATGATGGGATTGACCACGCGTCATTAGTAAGTTGAGTTTGAAGCCACCCGAGGAGATGAGTGTTTTGTCTTATGGAGCCTCCGGTGAAATCCTAGACGGACGTGTGATGATGATCGGATGAGATCCAATGTTGAGTGTGCAGTGTGTACCGGGATCAGATTGGATTCGGTGTTCGACGAGAATTATGATCCGACAATGACAATTCGACGAGAAATATGGTCGGATGTGTTCCGACATAATGATGTGGTGACTGAACATTGAATACTGTGCCTGGAGCAGAGTGGATTGTGAGGGTTCAATGATGTGAGTTGAGAGCTCAGGGCCATGTGGGCCAGATTAACCCTAGTGATTATGTATGACTGTTCCTGCTGAGGGACGTATTCGATGGGGTCCAGATACACCCAGGATGGGTGAGGTGTCGATTGTGTATCGACAAGATGTGTGAGAGACGATAGTTGAGACTCAAGATGAGTCAGGATGTCAGCGTAGGTCGCTGAGTGACACAAGATACGATATGGGGACTCGAGAGCGAGTCGAGATCAGAGTAGAGCAGCGAAGCGCAGTGGAGCCAGGAGTTTTTGGCTGTCACAAAGTCGTGACATATCGTGGTAACGGATTGATCGGTATCCGACGAGTATGGGTAGGTATGGATTGATGGGACTCTAAGGAGAGTCAGTATGGGCATAGGTTTGAGTATGGTTTGCAAGGTGGGATTCATGCCGTTGTGATGGTAAGATCTATAGAATGTTGTCTGATCGGATGCTGAGCAGGATGTCAGCTTAGATATGATAGCCCTTAGTGGGAGTACGTAATTCAGCCTGACGACTATCAGATGGAACATTTTAGAGTGGCAGACTGAAAAGCCTATTGGACGATAACTTAGTATAAATGACCTGTCAAAGTGAGTAACAGGCGAGATTGACGAGTGTTGACGTTCTGTCTCGAGTGAGACTTACGAGCCGACATGATGACTCTCACGAGTCGACGATCGAAACACTGTTGATGAGAGTGAGTTGGAGCTTAGAGGCTCCAGTGACAATGCGTTTTCACATGTACGCCATTTGGGACGGGTAGGTGTACACAAGAATACCCGAGCAGATGGGACATGGTTGGATTCCACAATTTGGTTGTGGAATCGGGTCGATTTGAATTTCGATGACGAAATTCGTTAAGGGGGGAAGATTATAACGACTCGTCCTGAATTATCAGGATTAATTAAGACATAATAACGGATTAGCCTTGCTAATCGGGGATTAGACGAGGATTAACGGGCATTCAGGGCGAAATGACGATTTTGTCCTTGGAATGGGCGAATAGTTGACTTTTCGTTCAGGTGGTCAAATGGACTTTGGTCGATGACTATGACGTAGTTCGGGACGTCACGAGTTCATAGACAGGTGGCACGCCTAATTCCGACGTTCGAGGAAGAAGTTATGATTTCAGACGTTTGGGGGCATTTTGGTAATTTGGTTGAAAAGGGGCAAATAGTTGACTTTTGAATGGGAGGTCCGATGGCCAAGGGCCGAAGACCGTTATATAGATCAAGGTGATACAAATTCGTAGACAGGTGGCACGTCGAATTCGGACGTTCGACAGGAAAGTTACGGTTCACGGAAGTTCGACAGGAAAGTTACGGTTCACGGAAGTTCGAACGTACTATTGCACGTTTTACGAGGCGATGGACTTTTGGACTTAAGTGGGGTCCAGATATTTTGGACAAGCCCAATGGATGAGTGACAAGTGTCACCCATCCATTGCCCAGCCCAAACAATTCATGCATATCATCTTCATTCCTTTGTTCGTCCAAGAAAACCCGATCTCACCCAAAAGCCTTGAACCCAATCCAAATCCCTCCCCCCATCTGATCGTGTATGAAGCCAGAAAGTGACCTGAGGACGTGGTGGTGGTGGCTGTCCGAGGATAAGGCCGCCGTGGACGCCGAAGGTGCAGAGGTAAGCCGAATACCCGGTTATGCCCATTTTTCTTGTTTTTACGATTTGGACGTTAGGACTGGTTTTAGTTGATGGGGAAAGGATTATTAGCTTGTTAGGAGGGAGTAGGGACTGTTTTTGGTGGTTGAGAGGGGCGGTGTTGCCCAGGAGGTGATCAGGGAACTTGGACCGAAATGGGGAGTATAGAACGGATGGGATTTAGATGTTTTTCCGTTGTTTTCTTTATTCAAAAAGGTTGCTAGGGATGAAATAGGAAGAATGGAATCAATTAGGATGAAAAAAGACGAAAAATGAAGGAAGGAGGGCCCTGGACCGGTTACTTCGACCCAATTGCAGAGCTGAACTGGACCGGCCGGTTCGGACCTGTCTAACCAAGGTTGAGGGTGACTGAACAGTAGGCGCATGAGCCCACGCGCAGGGCCCTTTGGGCGGTGCGTGGCACCACGTGGGCCCCCTTTTGGGGATATGTTCAACACATGAAATCATCTATTCGATGTAACGAACATTTTGGGACTGGTTTTGAGTCGATCAGACATCTTCTCGATCTAGTTCGGGTTGTCCGAAGGTTTATGTTCGCGTTTAAAAATAGTTAAAAATTCTGGAAAATGACGGGGCTTAGTGAGGGGTTATTTCAGTAGTTAGTAACCCTCTAAATTAATTTGGACAGGTTTGGGAACCCCAGAGGCGACAATTGGTCAGGGAGAGGCTTATGGCGCGTATCGAGGCGCGACTTCGAACGGTCTGTGAGTGGACCTTTCTTTCAAAATTGATGCATGCGTAAATGTTTTATAATTGTTTTTCAACATGTTTTGTGATTCCATGAGTGCATTTGTTTGTGGTAGCCTAGGATTTACGTATTTGCACGTATTTCGAGATTTTCAATTTTATACGATGCTTATACGTGCTAGGTTTTCAACGAGGGTTTAATGAACGGGTTTTGGATTTGGAAATATGAACTCGGGCATGAGACCCATTTGATTTACAAACTCTAGGACTTGGAGTCCATTTGATTTGATGAGGAATCGGACCGAGGGTCCATTTGAGTTATACGATCGGGTCGAGGGCCCCGTTGGTTTACGAATTCGGGCTTGAGGCCCAGTTGGTTGAAATATCGGGCTTGAGGCCCCGTTGATTGTAGTATCGGGCTTGAGGCCCTATTGGTTATGAAATCGAGCTTGAGGCCCCGTTAATTTATGGTTTCGGGCTTAGGGCCCAGTTAGTCGTGATATCGGGCTAAAGGCCCAGTTGATTGTGAAATCAGACTTGAGTCCCACTTCTGTTTATGAAATAAGAATTCGGGCATGAGATCCTGTTGAGCTGTGGATTTAGGCCGAGGCTCGTGAAATTGATTTGAATCGGATTCGAGGAATCCTGTTGAGATGAATCGAGTATGAGACCCAGTTGAAATATGTTTTGAGAAAGAAAGTATTTGAAAATGTATTATACCCTCCATATGATTTATTTGGTCTCCTCCAGACGTCGACCTGGAGAGTCACGATCCATAGAGTAGAATGGGTATCCCCATAGGGATCCCATTCCAGGAGTGGAAGTTATGATGTGGTCCCGGACCAGATTCCAGAGAGATGATTGAACTAGGTCCAAAGATAGAGCCTCCTAGATGGAGAATTCCTGGGGGTAGACTCGAAGTGAGACCCCGAGTAGTGTGCACACTAGTATAGAGATGAAATCGTGACATATATCGGGGATGTGTTACCTAGGGGTTGTGTGCCCCGAGTTGGCATCTTCTCGGAAGTGCCGCGGATGGGTTATACGTATGCGTACGTATGAGGTTTACGGAAAGTGAATTGGGGACGGAGACCCCATGTTCCATGTTTTAGAAAGTGATTTGGGGCGGAGACCTCGTATTTGATATTTTGGAAATATTTTAGGGCGGAGACCCCGTATTCGATGTTTTAGTATTTCAGTGAGAACAGTTTTGGGTTGAGACCCACGTTTACTGGATTTGGGCAGAGTCCCACTTGTGTTTGATTTGGGCTAAGTTCCCCTGTATTGATTTACGGTTTTTTTGTGATGTCGAGTCGGGGACCCATAAATGGATTTATGGTTCATGACGGCTTATGGGGATCGGGCATGAACCCTTGAAAGGTTTTGAAAATGTTTTCAAATGGTTTTATGAACGTTTTGGTAAATAATTTTTGAATACATGCATATGCTTTTAGTGAAGGGCATAAATATCTTTCGATGAAATGTTTTTATTAAAATTTTATTTTGTCCACTCTCAGTTTTCGTGGTTTTAATGCACTTCAGGTTGATCGCAAATCCTGGCGTACTCTTGAAGCCCCGGTGAGGGCTAGAGGTGGAATTATCCCTGGTCTGACACTTCGTGTCAAACAAGAGCAGGCACATCCCACGTTAATCCCGGGGGATTTGAGACAGGTCCTGACACCTTACACCGTTGGTTTACGAATTCGGGCTTGAGGCCCAATTGAGTTATGATATCGGGCTTGAGTCCCAGTTGATTTGTGATATCAAGCTTGAGGCCCGTTGATTTATGGTATCGGGCTTGAGGCCCAGTTGGTTGTGGTATCGGGCTTGAGGCCCAGTTGATTGTGAAATCGGACTTACGGCCCCATTGAATTGTGATATCAGGCTTGAGTTGACAGGACCCGTCCCAACTGGACGCCAAAAACCGTGCCCGGTCCTGCTCCCGTCTGACAAGTTAACTAAAGGTCCGAAACTCTCCTTCAGTACTTGCCAAACAAGGGATGTTTGCGCGGATTTCTGCTGCTGTCACTGCCTCACGATCAGTCCCGAGCGTCGTACCACGGCCTGGAGGGTCACAAAACAGAAAAGGTGTGAGTGGACAAAAATGACCTCTGATAAAAACATTTGCCAAAATTACCATCTACTCTCCAGTTTTCGCAAACTTGCATGCATATCGTAAAACATGAGTGACCGATAAAATCAAAACATATTTTCCCATGGTCCATAAAACTCATGTGCACCAATTCAGTTCATGTTATAAAACATCAAATCCCGGCTCTCAGGCCAAAACATGTGAAAACATAATCACTGGCCACAAAGACCAAAAACCCGTACTCAATACCAGTACATCATCACAATCAATACCAATCAGTACTAATCACCAGTGCACAAGAAATATATCAATCCAATCAATCCGCACTACTCACAAGTGCATAAAATATCACAAATCACATCTGCACCACTCACAAGTGCAAAATCAATCAAACTGCACTACTCACAAGTGCAAAATCAATCAAACTGCACTACTCACAAGTGCTGCACTACGCGTAGGCCAATATCCAGTCACTCTCTCGGGAATAAACACCTCTGGGCTCAACCTCCTCGAGCTCAGTCACCTCTGGACGAACACATCCACAGGATCAGACACCTCCGAGTGGTACATCCAGGCTCAGTATCATCCGAGAAGCTGACTACCATAGGATCAACTCCCGATCCTACAATCACATCCCCCAAGCTCCGGTCGTCTAGGTAATCCCCCCCAAGCACCGACCGTCTGGGAATATCACAATCACAATGAAAACCATCCCGGGAATTACATCCCAAAACATTTCAATCAAATCTTGACTTCATACCAAGTCAAGATCATTCTCAACTGGGTCTCAAGCCCAAAATACCTTTCACACATAAATCGTTAAAATCACATTTAAATCAATAGAATAATCCGGAAATCATCATTGACTCACCAACCAAGTCAAAATATCATTTTAGAAATCATTTAGACTCCGGGCCTAGCCCAAAACATCATTTGCACGTTCCTCGTAAAACGTGCCCGAAAGACTGATTAAAATAATCATAAAATCCCAATAAAACATTAATTTCACAAATTCACAAGTAACTCCAAATCCGAGTCAAAATCACTATTCACTTGGGTTCTCATGCCCACAATATCATTATCACGCAAATCCATGCGTTGCAACCTCCGTTGCCATTTTCACATAAATCCACAAAACCAATCACTGACTCATAACCCGAGTCCAAATATAATTTTCAATCCATGACTCAATAATCCGAGTCCAACCATTATTTCCAATCAATTTCAATCCCAGACTCATAAACCAAGTCCAAACATCATTTTTACCAAATTTTGTAATTTCTCGAAAATCACCCAATAATAATAATATAATAATCATAAAACCGAGAAATTACCGGATTGAAACATAAATCATGCCCAAGCATATAAAATCATATAATAAGGCATAAAAATCATATATGCATGCATCACAGTTAGAAAACAAAGTCCACTCACACACACCGTCCAAAACGGTCCGTTTCCGAGCTGCACGTTTTTCCGTAAAATCTGGAAATCACAACTCCTGTCCAAAATCATTATAGCGGGTTACTAACATCTCAAAATACATCATATAATTTTCCCCAATTTTTCCGGGATTTAAATACGTATTTTTATCGTAATACAAAACTTCGGATACGCGGAACATTAACGAAACAATATCCGATTTCATCGAAATCAACGTCAAAATGTTCGTTACACTGAGAGGATCAAAAGTCATGTTGACCTCACCTTGAGACTAGGCCGGACGCGCCCCCACGCGCCGCCGTGAGTGGCTGCGCGTGAAACCCACGCGCCAGCTACAGTGCTGTCTCCCTCACCCGTTTGTCTGTAAAACGGGCCATTTAACCCGCGAGGCGACCCGGTTCGTTTTCTGTCAATTCGACATTGATTCCACCAATTGAACATTCAGTCAGTTTCGATTCAAGTCTAATTAGAGTTCTGTGGACTTAATTACAAGAAACATTACCTCTAACCTCACGATCACAGATGATCAATCGAAGGACATCCGGCCACTGTTCATCCTTCGAAAACCATCAAACCTTCTTGATTTCGTTCAATTGATTCACCAGTAAGCTTCAATGGACTCAGGTAAGTATTTTCCCCAACTCAATTGCATCAATTCGTGGCTCAAACGCCACGACTCAAACTCGATTCTTCGTCACTGTGCAACCATGGAGTTCAGTCAATCTCCAGCGTTTTCCTTCAATTGATGGATCCAGAAGCATCGTGGGATCCTCAGGAACACAATCCCCACATCAATTACACCGTTTGATCGCTCCAAGATCACGACACAGCCTCGATTTCTCTCACTGTTACCAAACCCGTTCAGAGCCAAATGAGCCTCAATTCAACTCGTTTTTTATTTGAAACAACTCGTCTCAACCTCAGGAAGCTGAATGTGAGCTTCAATTTGATCCTCACGACCCCTCACTCGACATTTGAATTTCCCCCCCCCAAATTTCTAGATTTTCGATTCTCTGTCTCCAGCCTTCAATTAATCCCCAGTGTTTTCCCAGTTTAATCCACTCTCATAACTCTCAAATTCCCCTCGAAGCTGGTTGTGAAAGGGAGCTCAATTCTCCCCAATTTTGATGCCCAAAGTCCACGGTTTAGAAAAACAAAGAAGAGGGAATTAAGGAGAAAATGGAGGAAATGATGGAGGATAAATGATGATGTTGTAATGATGGTGTTGGGAGGGAAACATGGAGCTGGAATCAAGGGATGGGTGACACTTGTCACTCATCCGGATGTGCACAGTCACCGGGTACTGTTCATATTAAAATATTATTTTAATCCTGGTTCGTTCGGTTAATCGAGCCCGATTCCGTGACCATAACTTCGTCGTCGAATCTCCGATTTCGGCATGCCGCCTGTCGTTGGTTCGTATCGACGAGACCTACGTAACGGTCCTTGGCCCTCGTCCATCGGACCTCCCGATCAAAAAGTCAACATTTGGCCCCTACTATGCCAAATTACCAAAATACCCCTCATCTTCCGATCATCATAACTTTCACTACGAATGTCGGAATCGAACGTGCCACCTGTCTATGAACTCGTGACGTCCCGAACTACGTCACAGTCATCGGTCAAAGTCTGTTTGACCGCCCGAACTACAAGTCAACATTTTGCCCACGCTAGGGGTAAAATGGTCATTTTGCACGTTTCGTCCGATTTCACTCAACTAATCCCCGATTAGTCATTCTAAATCATGATTAATTAATATTCAATCCCGATATTCGGGACGGGTCATTACATGAGTCCCAGTTGTGGTTCATGAAATGAGAATTCAGGTTTAAGACCCTATTGAAATATGAAATTGGGCTTGAGTCTCTGTGAAATTGGATTTGAATCGGATTCGCGGAATCCTGTTGAGAGGTTCGGGTATGAGACCCAGTTGAATTGTGATTTGAAAGAAAGTATTTGAAAATGTATAGACCCTCCTATATGATCGAATGTGTCTCCTCCAGACGTCGTAGATCCTGGAGAGTAACGATCCACTACTTGGAATGAGTGACTCCAAGAGAGAGCACATTCCAGGAGTGAGAGATATGATATAGTCTTGGACTAGGTCCGGAGACAGTCCTCCAGACGTCGTAGATCTTGAATTTTGGATAGATCCTCCCTCACGTCGTAGATCCTGGGGGTAGACTCGAAGATGAGACCCCGAGTAGTATGCATACTTATAGATAAATCGTGAAGGGTATTGATTAGACATCAGAGAATGTCAAGGATGGGTTATATATGTATATATGTATATGAATATGAGATTTCACTGAAAATAGTTTTCGGGCCGAAACCCACGTGTATTGGATTTGGGCTGAGACCCTGTGTTTTATGATTTGAAATGAGACTCATTATGGGTTTCCTTAATTTGGATTTTGGGCCAAGGCCCAAATGAATGATTTGATAAATGGTTTTCGAATGCATGCATGCTTTTTAGTGAATGGCGTAAATGTCTTTTTGTGAAATTGTTTTTTTAAATTATTTGTTTCATCAACTCATAGATTTCGTGGTTTTTAATGTCTTTCAAGTTGATCGTGGATGCGGAATGTAGTAGAGACCAAGACATCACACTCCTCCTCCGATCCTGGAACACTCTGGAAGTCCCGGTTGGGCTAAGGATGGAATTATCCCTGATCTGACACGTCGTGTCAGATGGGAACAGACATGTCCCACGTTAATCCCGGAGGATTTGGGACGGGTCCTGACATCCAACCCATTAACCCCAACGAATAACGGAACAAAAATCTCGGCTCATTCCGAGCCCTAATCCATATCCAAGTTTTATTCAAGTCCCGATGTGGTATTCCAATTCTTTCTGCATCTTATTGGGATACTTAATTGTACCGAGAATCCATATTCGATCTCTCAAAATCCTGGGAGATTCACATATTACCCAAAATTAGTGCTCATAGTTTGGGCACATGATAATAATTAATTTCATTGGAATTGTAAGGAGGAGAGGATAAACTTTTATGTTGGTCAAAAGTCCAAAAAACACAGCATATGTCCCCATGAGCCCCAAGTTCTTTGCGAATGGGCTCCACACCCTTGTGACCACACTCGCAGGCTCTATCGCCTCTATGTTCCTAGGCTCCCTCCATTCTCCACCCAACTTGAGAGAAAGAACTCCTTCAAGATAACCCTCTTGAAAGGTTCTATCTCCCTTGTTTTTCTCCTCGGTCGTACCTTCTCTCCCAAACCTTTCTCAAGTACACGTACATATACCCAAACGGTGAAAACCACTCCCCCTTACCAAGGTGAGACTTTTCACCTTAAAATTAGCCCAGAAAACTTACTAATGACTCACCCAATCAACGAGGTCAAATTACAATAATACCCTTGTATCAAATTACCAAAATACCCTTGGGACGTTTAGACTCATATGCATACTCCTAATTAATTGCCTCAAATGCCTCAAATTTTTGGAATAGGTTGTTACAATCATCCCCCCTTACAAAAATTTCATCCTCGAAATTTATGCATGCAGGGGTCGAGGTCATGTTCGAATGTATCGTCTAAGGCCACCCCATGCACTAGTCTTGAAACTCACCAATTACTCAAATATCAGGGAATTACCTATACGAGTTAACTCAAGGATTACACATCTAAGGTCAACTCAGGGATTACACATCCAAGGTCAGCTCGACAATTACACATACGAGGCATCTCAAGCATTACACTTCAGAGGCATCCCTAGCATTACTCATCTCAGGCATCCCGGGCATTACACATCCGAAGCATTCCGGGCATTGCATATCTGAGGCATCCTGGCATTTTACATCTGACGCATTTTAGGCATACAAATCGGAGGCATCCTAGGCATTACACATCTGAGGCATCCCAGGCATTACCCATCTGAGGCATTAGCATAAAAAAAGATCTTTGATTCAAAATCCAAGTCAATACCCTTTCCAAACCAGCCTTCAGCCCAAAACATTGTTTTCACAAATACGGGCATAAAAATATGCCTAGAAGTCATTCCATAAATCCAAAAATTATCAAATAATCATATCAAATCATTATTTAAATCATTGCAACTCAAATCATGCAATAAAAAATTTAAAACATTTAATTATGTATGCATCATAGTTTATGAAACAAATGTCCCCTCATCGTGATTTCGGACAATCTTACCAAACTCTGATAGACAATTGAAAGGACCCGCTCCTAAACACTTTGATAATCGTGTTCGGTCATGCTCTCTTTTACACTTTAATTAATGTACCTGAAAAATCTTGAATACTTGACACATAAAATGAGGAAATCTATCAAGAAATACAATTTTCACGAGAAATATAATCCTGCCGAGTCCTGCTCCCGTTTGATACCTTAATCAATGTACCTGAAAATCTTGAACACTTTACACATAAAACGAGTAAATATGTCAGATAAATGATATACAATTTTCACGAGAATTACAACCTCGGTTGACAAACCAAACAAGAGTTGTCTTTTTCGAGTCACTATCAACATCCAACCCACTAACCTAGCTGAATAATGAAACTCGAATCTTGACTCCTTCCGTGCTCTCATCCATAATCGGGTTCTATTTAAGTTTCGATGTGGTATTCCAATCCTTTCTGAATCCTATCGAGATACTTAATTGTACGAAGAATCCATATTCGATCTCCAAAAATCTCAGTGGATTCACATTTAACCCAAAATGAATACTCATAGTTTTGAGGTTGGGAAGTCCCTAGAACCCATGGTTCCATTTCACACTTAAGGTTTCTGATACGCTTAAAATGCGTATTGAAATTAATCCGTAATTCAAGTATATACATATTTTAAACCCTTTTTGTGTTATTTTGGTATTGGTAAATATGGATCGTTCTTAACTGGAAAAATTAGGGAATATTAATAATGGTTAGTGAAAAAGAATAAAAGAATAAGATGGGGGGAGTTTTGAGTAAAGTGTAATTATAAAAATTACAAGTAAAAATAAGTATAAAACTAATTCTACTTCTACTTTAACCTATGTACAAGTGACTTTCTTCAAACACACATCCTACCAACACTCTAATAATTGCAAATATTAAAACAATCACAAAATTTTACCTTAATCATCTCAATTACCTTCATACATTTTTTCAATATTATAAATGCGCCGACAGCGGTCGACACTGACAATATGATTTACCTTTCGTTTTTGACTGAATACGCCGACAGCGATCAACATTAAGTCTCGTCAATCCTACTCTAGGTGCATCGACAACAGATAAAACACATAGCATCAAATTGAAGTATGAAACACTAAAATGTATAAAATAAGTAAGATTCTTAAATGGAGACACATGGAGATTGTATTTAACACTTACAAGTATTAGCAAGAAAATACCACACATATGTTGAACTATAAATAAAACCAATAACAAAAATAAGAGTTTAAATAAATGGAGAGCAATTGTTACACTTTTAAGGTGGATGAAACCAATGGATTTTTATTCACACTGTTCTCTGACAGCGGACAGAACCTTGTGAAGATGGTAGAAATAAAACACGGGAAATGCGGACTTAAACTCTAAACTTTGTATTGAAAATATTTTGCCATAGTTTCTCTTAAGGAAGGCTCAAATGTGTGCCTCAAAGAAGAAGTGTCTAAACAAGGAAAATGAACCCTTATTTATAGAGAGAAAAATCTAAAAAACTCTAAAAAAAAAATTACAATAAAAAATTAAATGGAGAGATGATGACTTAAGGACTGATTTGGGTGAAAATCATAGTGAAAACTTTCCCAAAAAGGGGCAGGTTTGATGCAGAAAAATCAGGGCTTGAGAAGTCCCCATTCTGACAGAGGTCTGCTCAAAGACAGAAGGGGAAATCGGCAACAGCAGGTGGGTCAGGAAGTGGGTCGATCGGCGGCTGACACGCTGACAGGTGCCAGACATTCAGTGCACGCATGCTGAGCTGGAGAGCTGGACTTCGGGACGCGTGCATCGAACAAGGAATGCGGGCTTCGGTGGTCTATTGCTGGTGCGTGTAGCTGGCTTGGGTTTGCGCCACGTGGGCTTCTAGGTCGGGGGTTCTGGGCTCATACAATGGACTGCTAGGCTGAGCTAATCACGGACTGGGCTTGAATAATGGATTTTGGGCTTGCAAATGAATTTCTCATTTAAAAATTAATTAATATAATTTCACCGAATTTCGTCCATAATTTCTTCGTTATAATTTCGATTTGGACGATTCTTTCGCCATAATGCTCCAAATTCCAAGCCTTATTTATTTTTGCAAAAATCCCACAAAATATATTATTTTCTCCTATTTTTATTATTTTAATATTAAAAGTCAAGTATAAAGGGTATAAAATAATATAAAATAATGCTTTATTAACGACCTATTAGTTTCCCCATCACCCCAAATTATTTTCTTCTTCGTTCCTCCCCTATGAATTTGCCTCTATGTTCCCGAGCTCCCTCCATTCTCCTCCCAAATCTGAAAGAAGGAACTCTTGCTAGAGAACCCCCTAGCAAGGCTCTATCACCCTTGTTCTCTCGGTCATGTCTTTTTTCCCAAGCCTTCCTCAAGTACACATATACGTAAACAGCGAAGGATACTCCCCCCTTTACAAAGGTGACAATAGCCCAGCAAACTTGCTGATGACTCACCCAATCAACTAGATCAAATTACCATAATGCCCCTGATATCAAATTATCAAAATACCCTTGAGACGTTTATACCCGTAACTTTTTGATACGTTCTCTGTTTTCTGCTTGCCACTTGTCTATGGACTCGATCCAAACAAAACTCCCTAAAAGTCCTCCAAATTCAAATTGATTTTTGAGCCATTAATAAAAGTAGGGGTAAATCCGTCTATTATCAATTAATTCCTAAAATTCCTTGAATTTTTGGAATGGGTCGTTACACCATTTTTTTTTCGAACTTCTGTCGTTTAACCAAAATTGAGATGGTCATATCAAAACTGGTTGCATGCTCAAACAACTGAAAATGACTACTCCACCCCATCTTAGGGGAAAACTTGAAATTCAACTTAATTGGAAAGATCACGATAATTGGAAAGATCACATGCACATTGGACAAGACATCTAGAGCCATGATGGCTAGCTGTGTGTTAAGAACCTAAAACTGGAAAGATGTCCCAGCATTTACCCCTCTCATATGTTACATAGGGATTGCCTGACATAAACCAAATTTACGGGCGCAGTAGTTGGGCTAGTATACTTCAAATCCAGAGGTCGACCTATTAGTTTTATCGCCTCTTTTTAGAAGGTCTCAATCAAGGATGCAACTCCTGAAATCTATGGCCAAAAATTTCCCGCGAATTGGATCAGCCAACAAACAAAGAAAACCTCCATCTCGGAACCATGGAAACTTCCTATTTCACACTGGCTTCCCAATATTCTTGAGGGCAAGAAACTAACGTACAAAGTACATGTAGTTTCTGGTGGAAAGGGATAAGGGAGGTTGAGACAATAGCAATTGGGTTGGGATTGCATCATAAGGATACTCGACTGTGTAGCTCTGAAACTGAGGGTTGACTAGTTCAACCGTACTTGAACCATCCAGAGAGGACCATTCAAAGAAGTGGATCTTGCATGTTAAAGGACTATAGTGCGTAGAATGCTATACATGTGGGCTAGAACAAGGGACCCAAAGCTATGGTAGAGCGAGAAGCCTGTGCTTCAGCCAATGGGGTCTACTCCAACATTGTACTCTTCATGGCATTAGGAAATACAAACCAATCCAACCAGAAGTAATAGAATTATATCTTCGCATAAACATATCACAAGTAGAGACAACGGAACCCAAGATCCTCAAACTCACTTTTAGTCCTAAATTGCTCGTTCCTATCAAATGGGAAGAAGAACACAAATTGGGAAAGGATAAGCAAAGAAGGAATGTCTGAGGGAAACCTATTGATTGAAGAGCCAAAGTCTTCATCCAAGTTGGATGGGAAGGAGAGAGTAAAATCAGCCGCATCCTTTAATAAAGATAGTTCAAATAGGGCAACCATATCCAAAAGAGTTTGTGTCATAGGTCTAATTCAAAAATCAAACATATTTGTGCTTCTATTCCACAAACACAGCGCCGATCGTAAGTGTTCAGAGTCAGGAACAATGAAAATCGTATAAATGCTTACCAAATGATAGATCTCATTGCTCAAGAGTTCATTTGGGTACATCTGTTGCATCCTCTGCACCTGCAGCCTCCAAGAACATGCAAAAATCATATGTCGTAGCGAAGGAAACATATGTTCCCATGCAAGGTCCAGATTCTCCCACAAAAATCACCTCCACTGATATATGGCGGAGCTTCAAGCTCTTTCCGATGAAGGCTAAGAGTTGTCACTCTATCCGAAGAGGGGCCCTTCCAACAAGGACCCAAAGAAAAATGACGATCAGCTTCGATCATGAAGTATGGGCCATGGAAAATTTCACCATCCTCCTCGAGGAACTCTAGGATATCATGAAAAGTTATTGAATAGGCTTCAAAGCCCATACCACAGATCGAAGGAGTCGTGGCGGTGGGTTCTGAGACAGAGGAATTAAGAGAAACATCGCTATCTTTTTGTCGAGAAACGAGTTTGGAAGTCATGATTTTTCTAAATATGGGGAAGTGCGATAGATTTGTAGTAAGAATGGCAGAGCTATGGGAGACTATGGCTTAAATCACTAAGAAACACAAATTAAACCAAAAAAAAATGGGCGAAGGTGTAATCGTGTGAATTTAAATTTTTTCGCAACGTAACATTTCAAATTCAGGGGGGAATATTTACACCCGAAAAAATCTTATAGGGACAAAGCTGAAGGAGTTAATGTCCCAACACAAAGAAGATCTAGCCCAAGCACCCACTTGGAACGTGAAGAGGAAGTAAGGCATGGGTGGTTTTAACACGCGCAAAGAAATTGAAGGCAAATGAGAGGTTTCTAATAGAATAAACAACAACGTGGGACCTGCCGAAGGCCCAACTTGACAACTTGATCAGCCTCCTCACCACTTATAAAAGGAGAAGGAACCAGGTTCTCAAAAGACCAATAATCAGCCAAACTCAGCAAATTGATCTCCAACAATTTCTAAACCTTTGAACACTTAACTAGGTTTAATGGTTTAACAAAGACTGGCCCTTGTGGCAAAACCTGCTTCTTTCGACCTAGAAAATCAAGATGCAGTTTCTCTTCTCATTCCCTTGAGGCATTTATGCAAACACCTAACCATCTTTCGCACCTGCTCCAACACATAGTCATAATGGTTAGCTCCATCTCATGCATTAACCTTCTTTCTGACTAAGTATTGTCATAAGGGTTAATCTCATTCTGATTACCGATTCATGTAAAGTCATTGAGGTTTGTAGAGATTAACCTTCTTTCTTACTAAATATTTTCATAAGGATTAATTATTCAGACTACCGATTCACGGAGAATCACCCCGACTACTAGTTTACGGAACGTCATCCCGACTACCCATTCACGGGTAGTCATTTCGATTGCCAACCCATGGCCGGTCACTGAGGCGTTCAAAACCTTCCCGTCGTCGTCTCTGAATGATTTGTCATCTTATGGCATGATTTCCAATTGATATTCATTTCAATTGATTATTTCTGGAATTTCCTGTCTGTGATATGGGATTGAATACGAAAGAAATAATTTACTTTTATGCACGTGTAATTTTAGTTTTTGCTCAATTCAATTACAGTACTTTTACATTCCAGTATTTGTATTTCCATTTCCATCTCAATGTGAACAAGATTTTCTTAAGTGGTAATTGGTAATCGGGATACATCATTCAAGCGTGGTATACGACTCTCCAAGTCGGGATACCATCCTTGAGTATTGGTATGATGTTTTAATTCCAATTTGAGGAAACTTGGGACCTCTAACCACCTGATTACTAAAATAACAGCATCGATTATCTGAATATCATGGCGAATAACTAAACTTGGACTACGTTATAAAGAAAATTATTAAAATCCTTAAGAAAGACATATAAAAGAACATCGCAAGTTAATCTTGTCCACTTGCCTCATGATCATTTTGATCAGAAGAAAGATTCTTGGGCCGCAAACGGAATTCATCTACATTGTCTAATAGTAGTTTCTACTAGTAGTACGCCTACACTTGAGTTAAAGGTCTACTTGCTTCGTGGTCTGCCCATCTGGGGAACAACTGTGACGGTACGGCCATTATACTCAGCCCATCCAACATTAACCACACTACATCACCAACAAAGAGTCCCTACGAGTGGTCCGTCCCCCTCACTCCGCTGACCCAGTTCCACACGGAGGTCCGACAAGGGTTTCCTTGGGCCGACTCCACTCCTAAAACAAGAAAAAACTTTTGGGCAAGAACAATTTTTTTCTAAAGCAAGAATGGAGCCTACGGTCATGGCTTCCTTTTGGGGAAGAAGATAAAGTGCAGAACATTTGGGAAGGAAAACTAAATGCAAAGAAAAAAAAATTATTTTGCATTGATTTATATTTTTAAATAAATAAGAAAATAAAAAATATATATTGAATTAAAAAAAAGGTAAATTTAAATGTTTGAAACATGAAAAAATAATTAAATATATACTTTACAAGAGAGTTTTTACCCATTTTCAATATATATTTGCTTTACGCGGTTCATACTTCCCAAGGTAGAACGTCAAAATCAAAACCAATGGAAGAATCTCACGCCAACACACCAAAGGGGGATAAAAAATAAATAGTTTTTTTAAAAAAACAGTCCTCTTTCCAACGGCCCTCTGCTGCACTCAAAAGAGAACAATATATATTTATCAAAATTAGCCTAAGATTATCCTTCAATCTAAAAAATGTCATTGTTTTTAAAAAAAAACTTTCAACTATAACAAAAAATCTATATAAATAAACTCAAATATCCTCAGAACTTAATAAACTAAAAAACTTAACAAACCTAAAAGTTCTTGTCATACCACACCAAAAACACTTTATTTGTTCACCATCCAACTCCATTAATTTCAAATACACCATCTAATATTTTTTTTTTTGGAGTTGGTCTGCTATCAAACTTGGTATTATAACATGCAACCATGATCAGTAAAGCAGATGGATTCATCAACATGGAAAGAACGATACAGCTGCGAAAATGTTTATTTGATTATTTGTTATTGTTTCATTGGCCAGGAATCAGAGTAAGGCGGATTGCAATTATGGATGCATTTTGAGAATAAATAGCAGTATTATGAAGACATTTTATAATAATAAGCGTTATAAGAAACAACAAAACCAATAGAAATCAAAGTAAAAATAGAATTAAAAAACTCCAGAGTGAGAAGCCCATCTTGATAAAACCAAGAGGTCCATCCCAAGTACGACCAATTGAATCCAAAATAAATGACGAAACAACACTCGTATCAACAAAGTTGATTCAAGTTTTTTCAAAAGCAGAATGATAAGCAACACATCACAGCATAGGAGCAATTAAAAAGACAAGCTAACCGGTTGGACACAACATAGGATATATATCTCTTCTCATCCTCAGTAAATCAGTAATCGTCTCCCTCATCTCCTTCTTCGCCCTCCTCAGCTTCGGCACCCACCTCTTCGTAGTCCTTCTCCAAGGCAGCAAGATCCTCACGAGCCTCAGAAAATTCACCTTCCTCCATGCCCTCACCTACGTACCAGTGAACAAATGCCCTCTTGGCATACATGAGGTCAAACTTGTGGTCAATGCGAGAGAACACTTCGGCTACACTGGTGGAGTTTGAGATCATGCACACTGCCCTCTGAACCTTAGCAAGATCACCACCGGGGACAACAGTTGGGGGCTGGTAGTTGATACCACACTTGAAGCCGGTGGGGCACCAGTCCACAAATTGGATTGTGCGCTTGGTTTTGATGGTGGCCACAGCTGCATTCACATCTTTGGGTACCACATCTCCTCTGTACATCAGACAGCAGGCCATGTATTTTCCATGGCGTGGGTCACACTTAGCCATCATGGATGAAGGCTCAAAGGCGCTATTGGTGATCTCTGCAACTGAAAGCTGCTCGTGGTAGGCTTTCTCAGCTGAGATAACAGGAGCATAAGATGAGAGCATGAAGTGGATCCTGGGGTATGGGACCAGATTGGTCTGGAACTCAGTCACGTCAACGTTCAAGGCACCGTCAAATCTCAGAGATGCAGTCAAGGACGAAATCACCTAGAATAGCAGAACACAATTGGTAAACACCACACCTCAATTCAGGAAAGAGAAAGTACTGAATTTAAGTGACAAAACAATACCTGAGAAACCAATCGGTTAAGGTTAGTGTAGGTAGGGCGCTCGATGTCAAGGGAGCGCCGGCATATGTCATAAATGGCCTCGTTATCAAGAAGCACAGCAACATCAGTGTGTTCCAGGAGGGAGTGGGTCGAGAGAACACTGTTGTAGGGCTCAACCACGGAGGTTGAAACCTGAGGAGAGGGGTACACAGTGAACCCAAGCTTAGACTTCTTGCCATAGTCTACGGATAGACGCTCTAGCAGAAGGGAGCCGAGACCTGATCCAGTTCCTCCACCCACCGCATTGAAAACAAGGAACCCTTGGAGACCGGTGCAGTTGTCAGCAAGCTTTCGGATGCGGTCCAAGCACAGATCAACAATCTCTTTCCCAACTGATAAAAACAAAGAAAATGTAAGCTGTTTCGTACTTCACTTATGAAAATTACAGATCATACAATCAGCACAAAGGAGTCAAAATACTAACTGGTATAATGTCCACGAGCAAAGTTATTGGCTGCATCTTCCTTTCCACTTATGAGTTGTTCAGGGTGGAAGAGTTGGCGGTATGTCCCGGTCCTGACTTCATCAATGACGGTGGACTCCAGATCTACAAAAACTGCACGAGGAACATGCTTACCAGCACCAGTCTCACTGAAGAAGGTGTTGAAAGCATCATCACCTCCACCAACGGTCTTGTCACTTGGCATCTGGCCATCAGGCTGTGGAAGACATTGGCATTAGAACATCATTTATGAAAACCAACATATTCAAAACTCAAAACAATTTAAAACTAACTGCTGTATTAATATCAGTTTCGGGATTACAAACCAAATGACATCGATCAACAATGTAAAACCAGAACATGCCATTGTCGGTGAATGAATAAAAGAATGTAGAATAATTCTAATTCTTCAAACAAGAGGTGCAGTACAACAAGCATCAATAGAAGATGTACATTATGCATTCATGTTTAAATCTACCAGATTTGGTAAGAACTAAATGCCTAAAAAGTAAATGCTACTACTAGCATGGGACAATTTATCTGATGTAAACAAGCATTTGAAGGAATGCAAACAATTCCATAAAAGTTTTCGATCACTTGCAAAGCTTTAAAGTAAATTAATTAAATAGAAAACCATGTCTAAAATAGAACAACAAAAACATCAAAAAGCATGTTCAACTCAAAAATAAATTACTAGATCTAATACAGGCTCGGAATCCACAAGCAACATATCTTAACAGAATCTAATAGATCTGGTGAAAACAAAAGGGAACAAGTAACGCTGGTAATTTTCAATGACACAGACGAAGATAATCCACAGATCCGTTCACATATTACAATAAACCAACTCGACAACATCAAATCAGTAACACGATCAGTTAATGTTAGCAAGACATTCATCAATACACCACAAAAAGCGAGAAAACAGCACATAAACCCTAGATCCACCCTAACATCAAGAAAATGAAGCAATGTAACAAGCACGAGACAGAGAACAGAGATAGACCGCATCAACACTTTAGATCTAGTAAGATCTCAAATAAATCGCTAAATAAATGGAAGAAAAAGAAGACTTACGGTACCTGAATTCCATGCTCGAGGCAGTAAAGCTCCCAGCAGGCATTTCCGACCTGAATACCAGCCTGACCGATGTGGATGGAAATGCACTCCCTCATTTTAGCGATGAGAAAAAAAAAACCTAGATCTCGCTGAGGAAAGGAGGCGAAAATAGAAGGAACAGAGAGTGACGTGTTAGGAAATTAATCCTACACCACGCAAGTGCTAACAATAAAGACGAAAAAAGGAAATAAAGAAACCAAGAACACAAAAGATTTAACGAGGTTCGGCTAATTAATTTGCCTACGTCCTCGGAGAGTTTTCTCCTTCACTATGAGAGAATACAAAATACAAGATTACACTACTCAAGTTTATTCCCAACTCGAGCCCTTGTATCCAATAGGATACCCCTTGTACACCCTCTCTCAACCCAAGAAAATCACTCTACCCCAAAGAGCTATACACACTCTTTCACCTTCTCTTAACCGAGAAGATCACTCTACTCCAAGAGCTATACACACTCTTGAAGTGCTCAAGAAGATCACTCTAGCCCAAGAGCTATACACACTCTTGAAGCACTCACTCACTTGTGAAGTGTTCTCCTTGATGTTGAAATGTGACCAAGCTCTCCACCTTATATAGTGCTTAAGGCACAAGTTGTATTTGTGCTTTTCCAATGTGGGACAATTTCCTCACATTTCAACATCCTTCATTGAAGTCCATTCATGCACCTTCTTCAATTAATGTTCTTCTTCATGAAGCTTCCACATCAATCTTTTCCTACAAGGTTGAATGAACAACACCATGTATTTATTCCAATACATAATCAAATTCAATGCATTAATAATCCACTAAGGAGGCATTAACTCAACAATCTCCCCCTGCCGACTTAGGTGGATAATGTTGCATCACCACTTCAATCCCTGAAGTTCATCTCAAATTGAGATACCGCTTGATATACCCACAAGCATTCCATTGGCCTTATTCTTGTACCAACTACACATACCCAGAATCAGTTGCATACGATCCTAGCTCCCCCTAATTCAAAATGGCCAATGCTATGTGCAGCTGCTCCGAGTCAACAATTACCAGTTGGCTCCGAAGAGGGACCTCGACTTTGCCTCTTCCTTAGTAGGATTATCCTTCTCACCATCGTCTGAAACTTGGAAACATGTAGATAGCGTCTCTGTTGTGCCCGCAAACGAGACCCGCTTCAGATACCTGTTCTCCTGTGCACCCTGTTTCCCAACAACCTTCGAGGTCTGAGTTTTTTCTATCAGACGGAACATACTTTTACATTTTTCTCCCTTCATTAGGACCATGCAGCCACGTGACACTTTCATAACTCCCCCTGCTGACGAAACCTTGCAGCCCTTGGAGTCTAGTTGGCTCAAGGATATTAGATTTCTCCGGAACTTTGGGACATACACCACATCACCCAATGTTCGAACTGCTCCATCGAACATTTTGATCTTCACCGTTCCCGTACCCATGACACGACGTCTTGTGCCATCACCCCAAGTCACAAATCCTTGGACTTCCTGGAACGTATCAAAATATTCTCTCCTAGAGCAAAGGTGATGAGAACAACCACTATCTAATATCCAATAATCTTGAGAAAAAATGTAATTACCTTTGGAGACTGTGAGAAGTTCTCCAAAATCTCTAGACATCTCCGCTACACCAGCCAAGGAGCAATCTGAGCCCTTATCGTCCTTCTCTTTCATCAATGGACAATCCGACTTTATGTGTCCCCACTCCTTGCACTTGTAGCATTGCTTGCCCTTTCCTCTGCCTCTGGATTTAGACCTGCTATGCTCACTAAATCCCCTCGCAGTTGACCTTCCCTTACGATTCTGTTCATGAGCAATGAAGACGGAACCTTGAGAATCATCGGCTTTCCTTCTCTTCTCATGTGATAAGAGAGTCGATTCTACATCCTCCATCTTCAGTGTATCCTTACCATACACAATTGTAGTAACAATATTCTCATATGAATCGGGAAGCGAGGTAAGAAGTAAAAGGGCTTGATCTTCTTCCTCAATTTTAACCTCAACTCTTGATAGTTGATTTATCAATCCCTTGAACACATTCATGTGCTCCATGAGATTCGCACCTTCTCCCATCTTGAGCTTGTAGAGATCCCGCTTTAAATTCAGCTTCGTTTGCAAGCCTTTCCCAAGATAAAGCTTCTCCATTTTCTCCCAAAGCTCAGGTGCAGAATCTACATCATTAACATTATTTATAATATTGTCAGCAATATAAAGCCTAATAGTGCTGACACACCTGGACTCCAACTCGTCCCAATCTTCATCTGACATCTTCTCTGGCTTCGCATCCTTCCCCTTCAACGGTCTTGCAAGGCCTTGTTGAACTAGGATGTCCTTCACCCTCCTTTGCCATAGAGTGAAATTTCTTTTTCCATCAAACTGCTCCACCTTGAAATGTGAACCGCTAGAACTTGCCATGGCAAACCGCTCACGATCGATAAACCGAAGCTCTGATACCACTTGTTAGGAAATTAATCCTCCACCACGCAAGTGCTAACAATAAAGACGAAAAAAGGAAATAAAGAAACCAAGAACACAAAAGATTTAACGAGGTTCGGCCAATTAATTTGCCTACGTCCTCGGAGAGTTTTCTCCTTCACTATGAGAGAATACAAAATACAAGATTACACTACTCAAGTTTATTCCCAACTCGAGCCCTTGTATCCAATAGGATACCCCTTGTACACCCTCTCTCAACCCAAGAAAATCACTCTACCCCAAAGAGCTATACACACTCTTTCACCTTCTCTTAACCGAGAAGATCACTCTACTCCAAGAGCTATACACACTCTTGAAGTGCTCAAGAAGATCACTCTAGCCCAAGAGCTATACACACTCTTGAAGCACTCACTCACTTGTGAAGTGTTCTCCTTGATGTTGAAATGTGACCAAGCTCTCCACCTTATATAGTGCTTAAGGCACAAGTTGTATTTGTGCTTTTCCAATGTGGGACAATTTCCTCACATTTCAACATCCTTCATTGAAGTCCATTCATGCACCTTCTTCAATTAATGTTCTTCTTCATGAAGCTTCCACATCAATCTTTTCCTACAAGGTTGAATGAACAACACCATGTATTTATTCCAATACATAATCAAATTCAATGCATTAATAATCCACTAAGGAGACATTAACTCAACATGACGAAGAAGAAGAGAACGGGCGTTTATTAAGACGCCAAAGGTGGAAGAGACGAAATGTGGGTATGTTTTTCGCTGTTTCGGGCTTTTATAATTGGGGATGAGGGGAAATGGAGCGGGAAGGATGTTATTACTGGATTTAATTTACGGGGGGCTGAAGGTTTATTTACATACTGGAATTAGCTGTTTTTGACAGTTTTTTACTTTATTTATTTCCACCGCTCCGGTTTAACAGTGTCCCTTGTTTCACGGACGGTTCTGATTTCTAAACTTTTAAATTTTGAATCAGTTTTTCGTGTTTAAGCTTTTTACGACGTCGTTTAATCCCTGCACAATGCATTGGTTGCATGAGGTTCGGAAAATAAAGCAAAAGGCCCAAGTTTCATTCTGGACCCCACTTTTCTTTTAGAAGCCCTTCCTTCTTTCTCTTTTTAGGTGTATAAATTTCTTTCGATGAGGTGAGGCCCGGGGGTCAATTCCAATTTAGAATATCTTCTACTACAAAAAAAAAAAAAAAACACTAATTACGTTTTTTTCATGAAAAAAAAAAGTACTGAGAATAGACACTCGTTATGTTAAAATTTGTATTTAGGGCAAATATCTAGTTCAACGTTTGTTCGTCAAAATAACTGAAGTTAACTCTTATTCAAATTAAATAGATTGTTCATCTCTCTCTAAAAAGAAGACACTCTTCTGCTTTTCTCTAAAATCCAACCAGCCCTAGCAAGGCGGAGGTTTCGCCACTTTCCCACCTCTCTTCTTCGCTGATCTCCTCTTCTGAGTTGTAGGTGTGGTGGCTGGACCTTTTTTAATCGGGCACCAACGTCAATGTTTCATAGAGGGTAGCTCTGATTCGGTTCGTGGTAGAACAACGAAGGTGCTTACGATTAGGCCGGGGGGTTTTGGTAGTTTTTTTATATTTAGAATTACTTGCTATATAATTTTTCAATTAGATTTCTTTTTCTTAACTGTTCAGTAGCTCTACGAATTTGTTGTGCGAGCCCCTTTGTGGAGGTAGTTTGATAAGGCGTTTTGGTAAACTGATGTGGAAAAGAAACTGCTTTGGGAAAAATTTGGTGAAATTTTTTTTTCCCCGTGACAATTCTATTTAATAGTGAGGAGTGTTTGGATGTTGATGGAACTTAATTTTAGAGATCAAATGTTAAAATGATATTGTTTAGATAGAGGAACTCCTTTTGGCTGATGATAGATGTTGATATCATGTAGACCAACCACCCTTCATACAAACAAGAGCCGTCAGGCCTATGAAGAGCCTGCCGACCGGCAGATAGCCCTGGATCTCACTCAGCAGATTGGTATTGACCGGTCGGCCATGACAGTTCCTACCACTAGGGAGCTCCGCTCGGCGCCCTTCCACTATTCACACCAGTTGGCCACACCAACTCACTGACACACCAACTCCCTGACACCAGCAGGCCAGGCACCAGCTGGCCCCTGCTTCTGATCTTTAGGAACCCCCAAGCGACTCCTAGCCACAAAATGGGAACTACTCTCAAACAGTAACTCAACCACCATATTCATGGCTGCTATAAATACCCCAAAACCTTCACAAAGGTGATCTCTCTTCCGACTACTATTACTTACACTCTTACGCTACTCGGCACACGATTACTAACTTAGGCATCGAAACCCATTCGCCCGGCATCCCACCAGTGTCAAGTGCTGCCTTCCAGGTCGGCTGCCAAACGGAAGTCCAGAGGACGACGACATCCTTAGCGGGTCCCGAACACCACGCGGCTGGTCCTAGATCCCCCAATGGGTCTCATCACGTTAGGTCCATTTCAGGATCAAACAATTGGCGTCGTCTGTGGGAAGTCTGACTAAGTTCCTCCCACTAGCTCACATACCTCTACTCACCTCCCCTGCTGACGAGAATGACTGCTGAGCGGGATGATGGCGAGCTCAAAAGCACTCCTCATGGAGACCGCAATCGAGCCAGAACTAGTGTAGAAATGGCAGAACTCTGAAAAAGCAACGCTACCATCGAGAATAGGAATCATGTATGGGGTGAACAGTATGGAAACACCCTTGCCATCCTTCAATCCACAAGCGAAGAACTGCATGAGCAGCGAGAGACAACCAAATGGGCCCTAGCTGCTGCAGCCTCTCGGTAAGAGGTTGATGCCTGCCGAGCGGAGATCACCGAGGCCTGTTGAGGGGAGATCACCGAGGCCTACCGACCCGAAGCGTCTGGGCATCTCATCTTCCATCAAACCGACCTGCTTGATATCTCAAGAGCACAAATCTTCTGCGATGCCCACGAACTGCTCGACCGGAGGCAACTGTAGACCCAGACCAACCGTCTGACCTACACTGCACACGACTCCCAAATCCAGGCGCAACCGCCATTGCCACTGTTGTCCCAGGGATCCCAATTACACCCAGGGTTGGCACTCCGACGAACGCAACGCCAGAAGGCATCAACCCAGCTGCCAGACAACCAACTCCCACCGACTAGCCGACACTATTTAGAGGATGATGTCGACTTGACGACTGCTACATCAGGCTGGCAATCATCACAACCCGAGAAACTTGGGAAGGGTACGAGCGACATGATTCGTTAACCTACAGCTGACCAGCTCGGATAATCAGACAAATCCGGCCGATCGGATGATGTGGTTCAAAAGCTCCTCCATCGTGTTTGTGAACTAGAGGCCGGCAAGGCCAAGGAAAAAATGCTGCCCAGGCCCAGGGCCAACATTGAAGCCTTCATAGATTGTATCATGCAATACCACCACAAGACAGAAGTCAAGCCCCTTAAGATCGCCCTATACAATAGGAAGGGAGACCCAAACACCCACATCAACAACTACAACCCCGCCTTGGCATTCAAAAACCTCTCTAACGAGGCCTAGTGCTTGATCTTCAGCTTTACCCTCACCGACGCCGCGCTCAACTGGTTCTATCAATTGGAACCACAATCAATTCACTCGTTCTTCTGCCTGCACACGGTTTTCCTGAACCAATTCATGATCCAAACGGTTTGACTGCTCACCACCGAGGACTTGGGCACCCTTCGGTAGGGAGAGAGCGAGCCTCTGCGCAAGTACGTCGCCAAGTTCAGCCTGGAATACTCCAAGTGCCACGAAGCAGATGACAAGGTAGCATACAGGGCTTTCCGCAACAGCCTGCAGGAGTCCACCTTTAAATATCATGCCTTCACCCAAGGTTGGGACGACTACAATGAACTTATGAGGCATGCAGCGATCCATGCCAAGGCAGAGCACTCTAATTCCCCGCAGGTAGCACCCAGGCCACCCGTCACCCATACGCACTATGCGCCATTGAACAATCATGACAGGACCCGTCCCAATCCTACTGGGACCACCCGGGGATGTGCCCTGCTCCCGTCTGACAACGACTCCAAACATACCAAAATTACCCTTAATTAAAACTAAATATTCAAATAGATAAATAACATGCAACAACATTGTCCAGAGCGATAGCTGTCAGACAAGGGATAGTAAAATAACAAAACGTGAGCACAATAGTCAGAGTACATTATTCTTGGTGCTCAACCTACCCACAAGGGGGTGTACAGGTGCACAGCTAACAAACTAAGCCTCTTCCTCCTCCTCCTCCTCCGGGTCCTCCTCTATTTCTGTGTCACGGTCTGGAGGGGTCAGTAAAACAAGTAAAGAGTGAGTGGGCCAAAAATAACAGTTTATAAATCAATTTCATAATAAAGTAAATCATAAGGTTTTACCCCTCTGTTTTCCAAATCTTGCATGCAGTGAAAACATAGTATTATAATGAAATCGTAATCACAGAATCAGCATAATAATAATCGAAAGGAGAAACTAACATATCAGTGCACTGTAAAACCCAACCCAAATGATGTCACGGTTCTAAGGCTACGCATTGCCACTCAGGGTCTCACACCCAAGACTCTCTAGGTACATCAGTGCCCGGTATCCCGGTCACTGCCCGAGGTATACGAACATGCCTTCCTGAGAGTAAGCAGCCCAACGGGGGTCAACTCCACTCAGTCAGGGCCCCGTGACTACTCTAGGGTCCACCCGGGCCAACGACCCTCCTTGGAGGAGACAAGATAGACAGGTAGGAAAGTACAGTACAATAACAGTATAGTTTACCCTATGTCACCCCCCCCCCCCCCCCCCCCCCGGACATCGCAGAACAAAATCCACATATAATCCAGACGGGTCTCATGCCCAAAAATTTTTAATAGAAGATATAAACAGTTCATATAAGACTCATCGAAATCATAAGTGGAAATAGTAAAACAGTTTATGCATGCAAGCCTTTTATAAATCAAACAGCCCACTCACGCTCGGTCCTCGCTGCTCAACGACCACTAAAACCTGTATTAAAAATATCTGAGAGTCACTAAAGGACCCTATAACTCCAATACCAAGACCCTAGAACAAATCCGCCTCGAATACGCAACCTGGGCACTATTCCCGAGGCTTCAAACCCCATTTTGACTATCTTAACGATCTTCGATCGACACGAAACCACCACCATTGGATCTGTATCGTCGAAACCCCAAAAATACTGTTCACACCCGCCCCCACGTGCCTGGTCCGTGGGCAATGCTGCTATAGTGTTGCTGACTTCATCACTGACACTTGTCAGGTGATACGTGGCACGCTCTGGTTGGCCCCTGATCTGACAATCTTTGACAAGATGACGTCATCATGACGTCAGAGGTGACGTCAGCATAATGACGTCATCATTGCTACAGTATCGGGTCAACCCGTTTATTGGAACCGGGTCGCCGTTGACCCACGGCTTGACCCGTTTCCACAGTCCGTTTCCAGCCACCATTTTCGACGGGGTTCAATCCTATAGAGTCGTCTAAGTCTATTCTATGGTTTTATAACCTTAAAACTAGAAGAAAACAGGTAGAAACTCACCTGGGCTTTGATGAAGATCACGGCCAAAGTCCGGTCGTCTTCTCCGGCTATCCACTCCGTCTCAGCCGTCCAAATCGATCCTTATCAGTTCGTCTCTGACCCTAAAGCACGTCCATAACCAAAGAATCGATCCCTATACGTTAAAATAGGTTGGTTCAAAACAGGGAACACAAACGGGTCTCTCGGGTTTTGGGCATTACCTCCGCCGTGTCGCCACCGTGGCCTTCGTCGTCTGTTCAGTCGTGCTCCTGGGTTCTCAAAGTGTCAACTGGAGCTCCGTTCAAGTTGAGATGGTGAGGATGTGGGGTTTTGCTCCCTGGATCCGATTCCTCTGTGTTTCGGGTCTGGGGTTGTTCGGGTCTGTGCAGGCCGGGAGGAAGGGTTGTGGCTGCTGGTGATGCACGGTGGGGTTCTAGGGATGACGGTGGTGTTGTGGGTGGTCGCCTGGTGGTGTGAGGGTTGCTGGTTCGATCGTTTGGGTCGAGAGAAAATCGAAGGGGAAATGGTTGAACGGTTAAGAAAATATGTGTGTGTGTTTTGTGTTTTCCCAGAGAGTGATCGTGCAGGGATAGAGAAAAGCAGAAGAAAATGAAGGGTTAGGATTAGTTTGGGCAGAGAGATTAAGGGCTAGGGTTGTTTGAGAGAAAATAAAATATATATAATCTAGCCTATAGGAGTAGACCCAACTTTATGGGAATAGTGTTTACTTGGATGAGTTTGAATTTAGGGTTTTCACGAATTCCCATAATAAATTATTATTTTAATCGTTTGCTCTCGGTTCGTAAATTCCGCTAAAATACGTCTGCGACCATAACTTCTTCATATGAACTCCGATTTCGGCGTGCCGCCTGTCTACGGATTTGTGACGTCCCGATCTACGTCATAGTCATAGGTCAAAGTCCAAATTATTTCCCGGGTCAAAAGTCAAAGTTTCTCCCCCTTAGGGGCAAAATAGTCTTTTTACATTAAAATATTAATAAATCCGGTTCGGGTCGTTACAAATCAATATGTACCACCACCCCTCATGGCCAGTAGCTCGAGTACGGACCACCGATCTGACTCTTACTATGGTAAAAAAAAAAGGGTACGTACAAAAACAATTACAAGGGGAAAGACAAGTACCAAAACAAAGGACACAGGCCGAACAATCACCACCAGTCGGACTAGCCCTACACGGGGCCAACATCCAAGTTCGAGACCTACTCTATCCTCAACACCTCCCCTGAGAATATCCTCATGAACATCGAAGGAACCATACCCAAGCTACGTGCGAGACCACCAGGCCTAAGGGTGGCAATTCTTGAAACGACTCGAAACCCGCACGAAATTTATCTAGTCAACTTGCACAATTAAAATTTTGGGTCATTTTTGGGTCAATCCGTTATGACCCATTTAATAAACGGGTGGGTTTCGGGTCAACCTGTTAACCCATATAATGACTTATTAACCCATTTAATAAATTGGTAGATTTTGTGTTAACAAGTTAACCCGTATATTGGCTTATATATTGACCCATTTAATAAAAGTGTCATTACTAACTCAAATATCTACCTATTTACCTACCTAAATACCTATTAAATCTTATAATTTAAATAGGTTAAACATGTTAAACGGGTTAAAAATGTCATATGTTAATTGGATTTTGAGTACGACCTATTTATCAAATGGGTTACACGGGTCGTGTCATTAACAGGTCGGATTCGGGATAGAAATTCTTGACACGATTATTAAAAGGGTCGGGTTCGGGTTTGGCATAAATGGATAAAACAGAATTCATGACACAACACAAACCCAACATGACACGACCCATTGCCAGCCCTAACCGGGCCCTCGCCCCAGCATTCAATCCAACCTCTACTGCCAGTACCACAAATTCAATGGTCACACCATCAATGAGTGTGTGGCCTTCCACGACATTGTGGAGACCCTCGTCTGGAAAGGGAAGATCAACCAATTCCTCCAACATGCGTGCCCCGCACAGAACATGCCCCAAATCAACACAATTAGTGGTGGCCCAACCATCTCTTCATCCTACACCTCCAACTGGGCAAAGAAAAGCTTCCTTCGGGCCACGACATTTAACCACCAGATCCTTCACATCAGGGATGGACAGTGTAACGACCCATCCCGGGAGTCAGGATTAGCGAAGTGATTAGTGACGGATTAGCAAGTTAATCGGTGGTTAGTTGGGTACTTTTGGACTGTTAGCGTAGAATGACGATTTTGCCCCTAGAATGGGCCAATTGTTGATTTTTAGTTCGGGAGGTTAATTGGGCATTGATCGGTGACCGTGACGTAGTTTGGGACGTCACGAATTTGTAGCCAGGTGGCACGCCTGATTCCGACATCCGAGGAGGAAGTTATGATGTTCGGAAGGTTGAGGGCATTATCGTAATTTGAGTAAACAAAGGGGCAAAAGTTAACTTTTAGCACCACAGAGTTTTTACACGTAGACCGAGGACCGTTAGGTAGATCTCGTCGTCCTGAGTTCAACGACAGGCGACATGCTTTCATCGGACGTAGGACGAGTAAGATACAGGTCTAGAACGGAGAAGGGCAAAATGGTAATTTGTACAATTAGGGGCATTTTGGTCTTTTTGCACATTGGGATTTGTGCAAAATAGATTGGGACAAGGGTACAGGTGCAAATGGATATTTTTGAGTCTGGGCCATGTGCTGATGACACGTGGGGTTGCTCTAGTGACTTCTACAAGTTTGCAAGGTGAGATTTTAAACGGGTGTGTGCATCGTGTTTGTTCGAAGAAAGAAAACAGAGACAGAGTTGGGAGGAAAAATCGATCAGGTGAAGGGAGGTGTGAGGTGTTGTGATCTGGTGAGTGAGAGTAGAGATTAAGTGAGAACTGATGAGTAAGTTTGAGTGAGAGTTTCGTGAGGAAAACTTGAGAGTGTGAGGGGTGAGTTCTCAGGAAAACAGAGAGGGAGTTTGGTGGTGGTGCTGCCGTGCTTGATCAATCGAGGCTGGTGGTGGTGTCCAGAGGATGGAGGAGGACTAGAGGAGTTGCGTAGGCACAGCGGAGCTCACGGCGGCGGCCTGAGCGTAGGTAATTTCTTCGATCCTTTGTTATGCTCTGTTTTTCCGTTAATTTCAAACGGTTAGTCGTGAAGATAGGGGCTAAGTCGAGGTGTCTGGTAAGTGCTAATCGACTCATTAGGTCTTTAGGAACCTGTAGATGTCGATGCCGTGATGGGGGATTGCACGGGTGGCTGGATTGAGAAACATGGGCTTACGAGTGGTTTCTGTTTTGAGTTGGGGAGGTGAGTTGTAGGTCGTGTTGTCGTGTTTGGTTGAGGGGAATCGGTTGCTGGGTTGAGGACGAAGAGAATGGTGGAAAGAGGGTCAAAAATGATGGACGGACGGCGGAGAACCGGCCACGCCGGTCCAGAACAGTGACTGTCGAGAGGAAGAAGATGAACAGTGACTGTGTGCAGACGCATGAGGCCCACGCACAGCCACATTGGGAGGCGCGTGTGGTGGTTTCTGGGGAACCTTCCAACTAGGTTTTTGGTCTAGACGTTGTAATGAATCTTTTGGGATAAGTTTCGGGTTAATCAGACGACGATTCGAGTTAGTTCTGCGGGATCGAAGGTTTAGGGTCTCGGTTCGTTACGTTTAGAACCCGGGGAATTTCATGGGGAATTAGGAGAACCTTGGTAGATGTGTTAGTGACGTATTTTGGTGCCTTGTGACAGGTTCGGGAATCCCCGAGGCGGACGAGGAACGTACGGAACGTACGGGACGCGAGTGAAGTGCCGGTATCTGTGAGTGGACCCCTTCTCTATAATTGAGCATGCATAACTGTTTTTCTATAATTGTTTTATGGTTTTATATGTGATTTTATGATTATTTGAATATGCTATAACTGTTTTACATAATTGCATGTTTTTTTTCGAGAAATAACGTATTTGGCACGTTTTACGAGAAAGGCTTGATTTCTGATTGTGAGGCCATGGTTTTGGGATTTCAAACGATAAATGGTTTTCAATGATTATAAAGGGATTTGAGACATGATTTTATGATAAACGGTTTTCAATTTTAGAATCGGATTTCGGAAAGCGGAATTTGGTTTTAAAGTTGAAAAGTGAAATTCCGGATTTGGATTCGGAATGACGGTTCTGGACGCCGGAAGGGCTTCAGACTAGTGATTTCGGATTCGGGTTTGGATGTGGATTTCGAAATGGTTTTGGATTGGATTTGCTGGATCTAGTTATTGGGTTTAAAGACCCGGATTATATTTGACGGGGGTAGGGCCCGGATTGGGTTTAAAGACCCGGATTGAGTTTAAAAACTCGGGAGTTTAAAGACTCGGATATTACTATTTCCCCCGTAGGCCTGTTGAGTTTAAAGACTCGGGAGTTTAAAGACTCGGATTATTGAGGCCTGGATTGAGTTTAAAGACTAGAGAGTTTAAAGACTCGGATAGGTCCAACAGGTTTGATCGGATGATGACTGTAGTATTTATGTTTTATGCAACTGTTTTTATGATGATTCTGCAACTGTTTTTATGATGCATTATTATGTGATTTATAACTGTGTTCAGCTAATGGGTTATTCATGTATTTTTATGATGCATGCATGCATGTTTTCCAGGTCGTGGAGCTAGCGCGGGGGTTGACGTTGAGGCAGCGTCGGAGGCATAGAGTACTCGAGAGTTTTCCCGGAGTGTTTCAGCTTTTCCGTTGTGCGTGTAGTACTGTTTATTTCGTTTTGTAATATGCTCTGTATAACGGTTGACTCTTGTTGGATTTTAAATTCTCCTTCGTCTGACATGGTAATTTGTAGTTTTGGTGAGGTAATTTTGGTCTTTTGTGTTGGGTTGTCAAACGGGAGCAGGGTTCACCTCGGTTATTGGGGTGATAATCGGGGTGGGTCCTGTCAGACAGGCTACCAAACGCAAACAACACCACTTACCAGGGGGAGAAATTGGACCAGCTGCAAGCAAGTTGGCTAGCAACCTTAGGACGCAGTGACTAAATTCTAGTTCGGTAAGGTTCTGCCGAACCACGTTGCAAGCCTCCACCTCCTACGATGTGATGGTCGCTTTCGATGGGCCTGCATAACAAATAAAATAGTCAGACTCCGAGTCGGCAGTTACATCCAAACTTGTGATTTTTTTTAAACAAAAAAGAAAAGGGACAATCGGCTAGCGGACAACCTCCCGACTGAAAGTAGCTCGGGATCCTTGCCCGAACCCTGCTGAGATCACTCTCCCATGGGCCTGATACCCAGCAGAAACGGTACCTCCAACTCTTCTGCGAGGTCGGCATATCCAGAATTAATGGACCACGGACCGTCTTCTGAAAACACTCCATATGGTACCACCTAGGGTCGAACGTCTACCTCTTGAAACGATACAAATAGCACAACTAACCCCATGTCGGCTCTGGCAGCCCAGCTAATCGGAAGGCCGTGTAGATGTTGACCAAGATGATCCAGCCGTTCACGTTCAGCTGCCCCCATGGTAAGGTTGGCCCGCGCCATCATGTATTGGAGCCATGGATGCAAGGGCAGCTTTACCCCGTGCTCGAGGCAATCGACATAGAACAACGTAGATCCCTCTGGAGGTTCACTCGGCATGCATCGGCCTAGCGACAGGGTCATCTCAATGTCCGACGGCACGTTGTAGAGCTCTCGGAACTTATCCAAATCGGTCTGGCAAACGGTATTGCACTCATAGTCGACTACACACTTCTTTTTTCACAACGCCATCTTCATCCAATTCCAATGGGGAGCTCGTTTCCATCCCGCTATCCTCTTGTTCGCTTTCCACGATGATGATGTCTGGAGACAAATGTTGTGCCCCCTGATCGGCACCCTGAACTACCCCCTGCCATTCAGGCGATTCCACTTCTTGCTAGGCTTGTGGTTTGTTGTCGTCTGTTCGATCGACACTCGGTCCGGGCGTGCTACTTTCATTCTGATGCCTTACCTCTTTCCTCGGTAACCTAAGAGCCCTATCTAAACTATCACCGCTGGAGGAAGACAAACATCTGGTCGACGAGGACCCACTAGTGGACGATGAACCATTACGCTCACTCGGAAGTCACTCGACGCATCAATTGCCTAGTGAGATGGTGTTTTATCACCAAAATTTTGAGGGGACCTAACCCCAGATCCACTTGTTGACTTGAACTCTAACATCTACAAATTTTGAAAGCAAGAAAGCTACCACTAAGTGCCTACACTACTACCGAAACAAAAAATAGGGAGCGTCAAAATAGGAAAAATTACCTTATATGATCGGTCGGAATGTACAGTTGAATCGGTAGTGGACTTCCGATTACTTCTGATTGGTTGTGCAGAAAGTTTGATCGGCACAAGTCTTGAGCTCTGGAAATTCTGAGGATGGAAAGTGGAAAAGTGAGGCCCCTCAGCCCCCTTTTATAGTCACATGGCCCACCTCGAGATGCGCACTTCGGATCTTAACGGTCACCGGCCCGTACAATATTATTCCTCCATACGGTGCCTCCGTCCAAATACCATATATGTGTATTCCTACAAAAAAAAAACCCTACACCCGTTGTAGGGAATCTCAACCGACTTCGGTTCTAGCCCAGACTGGAGTGCCCAAGTTTAGCCTAGTTGGCATCCATGACTATATACGGCCATTCAGCAGTTCTACATCCTAGAACTCCAGGACTCCCGTCCAACCCATGCTCGCAACACCCAATCGGCAAGCATGCACATTGCGACCGATTGGACACAATCGCGACATTCAAATTGGCAGCACCTGGCACGACATGCTCACAACACCCAATTAGAAAACCGGCACATTGCGACCGATCGGGCACCATCGCGACATTCCACCAAAGCCATGCTCGACCACTCGGCAGCACTTAGCACGGCATGCTCGCTTACACCAATCGGCAAGTAGTCACACCGCGACCGATTGGGCCTTGTCGTAACTCCCCATCCCCACCATGATCAGCCATACGGCTGCACAAGGAAAACGGACCCACGAGGACTTGCTGACATGGGGACTAGCTTGTCTTCGGCCATGTGGTACACTTCTTCATTCCATGACTTGGGGGGCTCCGGGGTACATTCCCCTAGTCGGTCGATATGCATCGGCTGGGATTACAAGTCCTCGACCGAGGAAATCTACCTATGTCAAAGACTTAGAGGACTTATATTGATACCATGTCGACCAACCACCCTTTGTACAAATAGGAACTGCCAAGCCTAAGAAGAACCTGCCGACCAGCAGACAACCCCAGATGTAAGGACCAGCCCTAGAAGTCGGGATTAGTGAAGTGATTAGTAACGGATTAGGGAGTTTAATCGGTGGGTAGTTGGTTATTGTTGGACTTTGGGCGTAGAATGACGATTTTACCCTTGATTTGGGCAAAAAGTTGACTTTTAGTTTGGATGGTCAATTGGGCATTGACCATTGACCGTGACGTAGTTCGGGACGTCACGAGTCTGTAGACAGGTGGCACGTCCGATTTGGACCATCGGAGAAAAAGTTATGGTGTTCGAAAGGTTAAGGGTGTTACCGTAATAAAGGGAAAATATTGACTTTTTGCTGGACGCTTGGTTTTCACGTAGACCAAGGACCGTTAGATAGGTCTCGACGTCCTGAGTACAACGACAGGTGGCGCGCTGTCATCGGACGTCGGACGGTAAAGTTATGGGTCTAGGAAGTGAAGGGCAAAATGGTAATTTTGCACTTAGGGGAATTTTGGTCTTTTCACATTGGGCCAATCAGATAAGGCCATCTGGGTTTGTGTAATTGGATATTTATCTTGTTGTCCATAGAAAGTTGGACACGTGGGGTGAACCTAGAGGATTCTAGGAAGTTTATGGTGTGCACGGGTACAACTTGTACACATTTAAAACCTTGCAATTGTTCATCCTTCGCAGAACAGAGAGTGAGACGGTGAGGATTTTCTGGTTCGATTCTGTGTGTGTGTGTGTGTGACCTTGTGACTTGGTGAGAGTGACAGAGAGAAGGGAGAAACTGGTGAGTGGCTTGTGAGTGAGAACTGTGTGAGAAATCACGGTGGGAGAGTGGTGTGAGTTCTCAGGAAAACAGAGAGGGTCGAAGTGGTGGTGCAGCCACATACGATCGATTTGATCCAATCAAGTTCGAAAGGAGGCTAGGATGGCTGAGGACAACTCTGTGGACGTAGAGGAGCACGGCGGCGCGTACGGCGGAGGTTAGAAAGACGGTAAGCCCATGTTTCCCCTGTTTTGCCGTTTTGATTCAAACGAAAAGTCGTGACTTTTGGGGCTGAGTCGAGGGATTTTGTGAGTCTTTGAGGCTTAGTAGGGTCCTAGGAATCATTTAAACTCGAAGCCATGATGGGGGATTGCTTGGTTGGCCGGGAACCGAAACAGAGGTTTCAGACAGTTTTGGTTCGAGCTTGAGGACGACGGGTTAGAGGCTGTAGTGTTTAGTTTTTAGGATTGGAATCGATTGCTAAGGCCAGGACGAAGCTAATGGGATTGATTGGAGTGGAATTGGACTGGTATTGAGGGAAAACTGGCCACGCCGGTTCGAGTTACAGAGACTGGTCTGACCTGGTCTGAACCGGGTCGACCAGAGGTTGCTAGTGACACTGTTCACGCGCGCAGATTTTGTGGAGGCGCGTGAAGGGTAGTTTGGGGAAGTTTTCAACATGACTTTTAAATTATTCGATGTAACGAACATTTTGGCGCTGGTTTCGAGTCAATCGGACATCGACTCGATATGTTTCGGGTTGTCCGAAGGTTTTAGGGCTCGGTTAAAAATAGTTAAAAATATGGGAAAAATACGGAGATTTAGTAGAAGCTTAATTAAGTAGTTAGTGACCTCGTTATGGGATGTGAACAGGTTCGGGAAAGCCGAGGATAGCGGAATGGCCGGGAACGGCGTAAGTGCGCGCGTATCGAGGCGACGCCGAAATAGTCTGTGCGTGGACTTTGCTTTCTAACTCTTAATGCATGCATATATGTTTTTATATGTTTTCTATATTTGATTCTATGATTTTATTTATGATTGTGATGGTTTACGGTTTGTGCACATTTTTCGAGGAAATTACGGTATCCCACGTTTTACGAGATTTTGATGGATATTGTGATTTGAACCTGGTTTTAATGATTTGATTTCGAGATTGAAATACGATTTGATTTCAAAGAAAGTAAAAGGATTTTGGAAAGATTTTTTGGGCTTGAAGCCCAGTTCAGAAAAGTGGTTTTAAGAAACGTGATTTCGGGTTTTGGAATCGAATTTCCGGATGACGATTTGGAATTCAGTTTGGAACTCGAAATGGATTTTTTGGGTTTGGGTTCGGAATGGTTATTCCGGATGCTAGCTTACGGAATGATGGTTGCGGACTCGGATCTGGAAAGGAGATGGATATGAGTTCTGGGTTTGGATTCAGGATCTTGATGAGATTGCGGATTCAGATTCGGAAATGGAAAAAGGTTTTCAAAGGGTTTTGGATTGGATTTGCTGGATCTGGTTATTGGATTTAAAGACCCGGATTATGTTTGACAGGGGACGGGCCCGGATTGGGTTTAAAGACCCAGATTGAGTTTAAAGACTCAGATATTGATATTTTCCCCCGTAGGCCTGTTAAGTTTAAAGACTCGGGAGTTTAAAGACTCGGATTATATTGAGGCATGGATTGAGTTTAAAGACTCGGGAGTTTAAAGACTCGGATAGATCCAGCAGGTTCGATGAATGGAAATGTGGTATGGTTTTTCAATGGTTTTCCGATGTTTTGGGCTATGCCCGGATGAAATGGATTTTCGGTGGTTTTGGCTGAGGCCTGGGATTTGGAAAAAGGAACTTGTGTTCGGTTTTTCTTATATGGTTTGTTTAACCGGAATATTGAATGGTTTTATGACATGAATTTGATATGCATGCATTGATTTTTGCTTGGAGGGTATAAATGTACCTGTTTTATGAAATTTTTTTGAACTTAAACTTTATTTTTGTCCACTCACAGTCTTTTCGTGTTTTCGATACCCTCTAGGTTGTTGCGGTGCGGGCTGTTGGTCGAGAGAGACGGAGACATCACACCCGCAATCCACAGTAGTTCGGATGACTGGATTCGAGAATCCCTGGTCCGACTTACGTGTTACATGGAGGTCAGACGTCAGTCTGGCATTCGTGTCATGCGTAAGTCAGACGGGAGCAGGGTTTAGTCCCTAATCCTGGGGGATTATGGTGGGCCCTGACAATTGGTATCAGAGCTAGGTTTTGTGTGTTCTGCGTGAGGTTTGGTTCCCAGAGTCGTTGGTTCGTCGACTTGGGTGGTGTGATGCTACTGTGAATGTGATGTCTCGACGCGAAACAGCTCGACAGTAACCTGGATACGATAGTGATAGTACGTTTGAGGTGGTTAGATAGCAGCGTTTGAGGGTGCTAGTCGCTCGATATGCAGTACGAGGTGTGACGTACGTCGGCTTAGGGCCGGAACGATTCGTGTGTTGGCACTGGTTTTGCTTGTGGATGGACCATAAGGTCGGAGATACGCTAGCAGAAGTAACCTGGAAGGTAGCCGATGAGCTATGGATGAGTAGGTTGGTCGGCCTGGGGGGCCTGAGAGTAGCTCGTTGAGTTAGTGAGATACGTAGGCCGAGGAGGCCGATTGATGGTGACCGGTTGGGCCGGATGGCGTTTGGATGTTGATCGGATGGATTGGTGACCTTTGGTCAGTTGGGATGAGCTTGGAATTGTGCGGCTATGAGTAGCCGGATGCCTTGATGGCAGAGTCTCGAAACTACTGTGAGACTCGTGGGATTTTTCCCCTAGTGATGGTCTTAGTCGGGTGTGACGACCCGAGTGGTAAGGCTGTAGTGAACCAAGGGCAGTTGAGGGTTTGGATAACCCGGACGACGGGGATGCTTTGAGGAACCCCGTGGGATTACTGGATTGTAGTGAGAAGTACCTGAGGGGGACCATGAGTTGAGGTTTGTGGTATCGTAGTCCTTGTGGTTTGGGCCGACTTACGACTGGAGTGGAGACGGTGCTGCTAGGTGCAGCCGAGGTAGTGGTTGCCTGACGAGGGTTCGTACTCAGAGCGAGGTAAGGACGACCATGGGTAGGTCATGTCTCAGGACGAACGGTCAGGATGCCGTTGGTTAATCAGAGTAGAGCAATGGAGGAGCAGTGGACCTAGGCTCGTGCTTGGGATTGTCAGTTAGTATCTTCGTCGGTGGTTGGAGTGGAACCTCGGGCAAGATGTGATGCGATCATCAAAAGGAGTGATGATTGATACTCTTTTCGGATGTGCATGTACCGTGGTTTGGGTGCGGACATGTGGTCGTGATCCGTAGAAGTTGAGGATCGCCTAAGGCTCGTGGAGTTGAGTTGGTTTCCGGAAGTTGGAGATGATAGGTTGGGAACTAGCAAGAGCAGTTGTTGTTGGGTAAGAGTTGATCACCGAGTAAGAGACCCAGGTGTGGGGTCGAGTTGTGGAATTTCAGGGACGAAATTCTTTTAAGGAGGGTAGATTGTAAGGACCCGTCCCGGAAGTCGGGATTAGTGAAGTGATTAGTAACGGATTAGGGAGTTTAATCGGTGGTTAGTTGGTTATTGTTGGACTTTGGGCGTAGAATGACGATTTTGCCCCTAGTTTGGGCAAAAAAGTTGACTTTTGGTTCGGACGGTCAATTGGGCATTGACCATTGACCGTGAAGTAGTTCGGGACGTCATGAGTTTGTAGATAGGTGGCACGTCCGATTTGGACCATCGGAGAAAAAGTTATGGTGTTCGGAAGGTTAAGGGCGTTACCGTAATAAAGGAAAAATGTTGACTTTTTGCTGGACGCTTGGTTTTCACGTAGACCGAGAACCGTTAGATAGGTCTCGACGTCCTGAGTACAATGACAGGCGGCGCGCTGTCATCGGACGTCGGACGGTAAAGTTATGGGTCTAGGAAGTGAAGGGCAAAATGGTAATTTTGGACTTAGGGGTATTTTGGTCTTTTCACATTGGGCCAATCAGATAAGGCCATCTGGGTTTGTGTAATTGGATATTTATCTTGCTGTCCATAGAAAGTTGGACACGTGGGGTGAACCTAGAGGATTCTAGGAAGTTTATGGTGTGCACAGGTACAACTTGTACACATTTAAAACCCTGCAATTGTTCATCCTTCGCAGAACAGAGAGTGAGACGGTGAGGATTTTCTGGTTCAATTCTGTGTGTGTGTGACCTTGTGACTTGGTGAGAGTGACAGAGAGAAGGGAGAAACTTGTGAGTGGCTTGTGAGTGAGAACAGTGTGAGAAATCACGGTGGGAGAGTGATGTGAGTTCTCAGGAAAACAAAGAGGGTCGAAGTGGTGGTGCAGCCACAGACGATCGATTTGATCCAATCAAGTTTGAAGGGAGGCTAGGACGGCTGAGGACAACTCTGTGGACGCAGAGGAGCACGGCGGCGCGTACGGCGGAGGTTAGAAAGACGGTAAGCCACTGTTTCCCCTGTTTTGCCGTTTTGATTCAAACGAAAAGTCGTGGCTTTTGGGGCTGAGTCGAGGGATTTTGTGAGTCTTTGAGGCTTAGTAGGGTCCTAGGAATCATTTAAACTCGAAGCCGTGATGGGGGATTGCTTGGTTGACCGGGAACCGAAATAGAGGTTTCAGACAGTTTTGGTTCGAGCTTGAGGACGATGGGTTAGAGGCTGTAGTGTTTAGTTTTTAGGATTGGAATCGATTGCTTAGGCCAGGACGAAGCTAATGGGATTGATTGGAGTGGAATTGGACTGGTATTGAGGGAAAACCGGCCACGTCGGTTCAAGTTACAGAGACCGGTCTAACCTGGTCTGAACCGGGTCGACCAGAGGTTGCTGGTGACATTGTTCACAGCGCGTGGGTTTCACGCGCAGGAGTTTCCAGACGTGCGTGGGGGTGCGTTAATGGTTGTTTGGGGAAGTTTTCAACATGACTTTTAAATTATTCGATGTAACGAACATTTTGGCGCTGGTTTCGAGTCAATCGGACATTGGCTTGATATGTTTCGGGTTGTCCGAAAGTTTTAGGGCTCGGTTAAAAATAGTTAAAAATACGGAAAAATTACGGGGCTTTAGTAGAAGCTTAATTAAGTAGTTAGTGACCTAGTTATGGGATGTGAACAGGTTCGGGAAAGCCGAGGAAAGCGGAATGGCCAGGAAAGGCGTAAGTGCGCGCGTATCGAGGCGACGCCGAAATGGTCTGTGTGTGGACTTTGTTTTCTAACTCTTGATGCATGCATATATGTTTTTATATGTTTTCTATATTTGATTCTATGACTTTATTTATGATTGTGATGGTTTACGGTTTGTGCACGTTTTTTGAGGAAATTACGGTATCCCACGTTTTACGAGATTTGATGGATATTGTGATTTGAAGCTGGTTTTAATGATCTGATTTCGGGATTGAAATATGGTTTGATTTCAAAGAAAGTAAAAGGATTTTGGAAAGAATTTTCGGGCTTGAAGCCCAGTTCAGAAAAGTGGTTTTAAGAAACGTGATTTCGGGTTTTGGAATCGGATTTCCGGATGACGATTTAGAATTCGGTTTGGAACTCGAAATGGATTTTTGGGTTTGGGTTAGGAATGGTTATTCCGGATGCTAGCTTACGGAATGATGGTTGCGGACTCGGATCTGGAAATGAGATGGATATGAGTTCTGGGTTTGGATTCGGGATCCTGATGAGATTGCGGATTCGGATTCGGAAATGGAAAAAGGTTTTCAAAGGGTTTTGGATTGGATTTGCTGGATCTGGTTATTGGGTTTAAAGACCCGGATTATGTTTGACGGGGGACGGGCCCAGATTTGGTTTAAAGACCCGGATTGAGTTTAAAGACTCGGGAGTTTAAAGCCTCGGATATTGATATTTTCCCCCGTATGCCTGTTGAGTTTAAAGACTGGGGAGTTTAAAGACTCGGATAGATCCAGCAGGTTCGATGAATGGAAATGTGGTATGGTTTTCAAGGGTTTTCCGATGTTTTGGGCTATGCCCGGATGAAATGGATTTTTAGTGGTTTTAGCTGAGGCCCGGGATTTGGAAAAAGGAACTTGTGTTCGATTTTTCTTATATGGTTTGTTTAACCGGAATATTGAATGGTTTTATGACATGAATTTGATATGCATGCATTGGTTTTTGCGTGGAGGGTATAAATGTACCTGTTTTATGAAATGTTTTTGAACTTAAACTTTATTTTTGTCCACTCACAGTCTTTTCGTTTTTTCGATACCCTCCAGGTTGTTGCGGTGCGGGCTGTTGGTCGAGAGAGAAGGAGACATCACACCCGCAATCCACAGTAGTTCGGATGACTGGATTCGAGAATCCCTGGTCTGACTTACGTGTTACATGGAGGTTAGACGTCAGTCTGGCATTCGTGTCATGAGTAAGTCAGACGGGAGCAGGGTTTAGTCCCTAATCCTGGGGGATTAGAGGTGGGCCCTGACACCAGATCTCACTCAGTAGATCGGTATTGGCTGGTCGGCCATGGCAGTTCCCACCACTCGGCAGCTCCGCTCGGCACCTTTCCACTATTCACACCAGCTGGCCACACCAACTCACTAGCACACCAACTCCCTAACACCAGCAGGGTAGGCACCAGTTGGCGCTTGCCCCTGATCTTCAGGAACCCCCAGGCGACTCCTAGCCACAAAATGGGACATGCTCCCAAACAGTAACTCAACCACCATATTCATGACTGATATAAATACCCCCCAAACCATCATAAAGGTGATCTCTCTTCTGACTACTATTACTTACACTCTTACGCCACTCGGCACACGATTACTGACTTAGGCATCGGAGCCCATTCGGACGGCACCCCCACCGGTGTCAAGTGCTGCCTTGCAGGTCGGCTGCCGAACGGATGTCCAAAGGACGACGACACCCTCAGCGGGTCCCGAACACCACGCAGTTGGTCCAAGATCCCCCAGCGGGTCTCATCACATTAGGTCATTTCAAGATCAAACAATAGACTTCACCAAAAATGTAATCGTTGCCAATTTTGATTAATATAATGTGCCTTGCATGATTAAAAAAATTCTTGTCCAAAATGATATTAATAAATAATAGAATTAATTTTCTGATATCAAATAAAAAAAAAGTATACAACATGATTGAAAACAAAAAGAAAAGATGGAAAACAAACCTAACGGTTGTTGGATGTGGGAACATGTACCTTTCAAGAAGGACACACACGACAGATTGAAACTCAACCATAAAATTTCAGAGGAAAAATATTCCAACACGAGCATTTTTATTCCAATGATACTACAAAAACCACCTAACTCTTAATCGGAAATTTCATACCGAAGGAAAGTTCAAATCCATTTTTGGTTATAATTATAGGGAAAATATCAAAATTGTGTGAGATGGTGAACAAAAGTTCGATATTCACTTCATATGATAAATAGATTTGATTTCATTTGCTAATCTTACATGATAATTAACGAAGGGCTAATAACCTAAGAAAGACAGCCACAATTTGCACCACCAATCTAATAAACTGGCTGCTCTAATCTTTACCCACAAAAATCAGGCTACAAAAACACAAACTTACAACTACAGATTAATAGTTCATCATTTTGGAGGATCGAGAAAGTTTCTGTTGATCTTTGAGCATTTCAACCACTTTTCTCATGGAGGGCCTATTAATTGGGAAAGCTGAGGTACAAAGAAGAGCCACCTTCAAAACCTTCTCAATCTCCTCATAATCACATGTCTCCAGGTCTATTCTCGGATCCACAATCTTGCTGAGATCTTTCCCAAAACAACCTTCGTCGTCAATGCTGCCTTGTGCTTCCGGAGAAGCAATGGCCACCTCTCTAACCCATTTCACAATATCCTTGTTCTCACCAAACGACAGGTCATTTGGCCGCTTTCCAGTTATCAACTCCATCAGCACTACTCCAAAGCTGTACACGTCACTCTTCTCAGTAACCTTAAGCGTATATGCATATTCTGCATTACATTAAATACACAAAAAATAACTCATAATTCTCAAATAATTGTGTAAAAAAACATACAACTTAATATTAAAAAATAACACATAAGTAACAAGGACAAATATTCCTTGAAAAGTAGAGCAATCAAAATCATAAGAAATCCAGTAATAAGTTGAAGGGTCAAGCTATTGTTTTGTTCTTACAAAATTCTTAAGCATCAGCAGTTTTAAGTATTATTGTTGATAAGATATTGTTTTCATATTCATGCAAGTTAAGAAGTGATCTAATCATCGACACCAGCTAGTACCTACATTATGATGTCGAATAAAATATAGTTGACCACAGGTCAACAAGAGCAGTCCACCAACCAAACAGTAAACCCATGTTGGAACTTGGAAGAGTGTTTATTGCTCATCCCCAATCCCCAAAGGGTTTGAGTGACTGATGACACAATTGGCATCAATCCAGACCAGACACCAAGGAAGACGAAGACCACAAGAAGTTGATGTGTCACATTATTCAAATTCACCAATCTACACATTAATTAGCTTCTAATTTCAAATTTTAACCAAAACAAACATCCGTGGGTCCCAAAGACAAAAGCAAAAGTTAGCCAACAACTGAAAATAAGAAGGTGCATGCTACCGCTTTAAATAAAATACTTCACTGATTTGTATTTAAAATTTAAATTAATTTACCTGGTGCGATGTAACCGTAGGATCCGGCAATCCTTGACATGGCACCACAACCGGCCGCCATGCCACGTTGCAGAGTCTTTGCTAGGCCAAAATCTGCCACCCGCGGGGTCCAGTCCTCGTCTAGAAGTATGTTGTTACTCTTGACGTCCCGGTGCACGATACCCGGCACACAATCGTGGTGAAGATAGGCCAGCCCATGGGCCGAGCCCACTGCAATGTCGAACCTCTTGGCCCAATCATTCAACTCCCCAACCTTCTCCCCATGCAAGCGATCGCCCAAGCTCCCATTCACCATGTAGTCATACCCCAAAATTCTACATTCCTCACCGCTACAACAAAACATTAGTTTTACGATATTGCCATGCCGGACCCGACCCAATGTCTCCACCTCGGATATAAAAACAGATTCAGTCTCCGGTTTCCTTGACCCGCCCCATAGCTTCTTAACTGCCACACTCTGACCCGTTTTCAGCTTCACTTTATAAACATGACCCGACCCACCCGTAGCTATTAGATTCTCATTTGTCAACGACCGCATCACCTCTTCTTCGTTAAACCCGACGCGTTGAAAAGTGGTGACCCGGTAAAGCCGCTTTTGTTTACCGCCAAATGCTTTGGATCTAATTTTCAAATACCAGAGAACTGACCCGACTAAAAGTACAACGATGACGGATAAAATGATTATCAAAAATGGGGTTGGGGATTTGGGCCTCGAACAGGTCGGGAGGGGTTTCAAATTCGGACTACAGAGATTCGGGTTTCCCAGAAGACCCGAAACAAAAAGATTGTAATTGAAACCGCCGGGAACCATTCCGTACAATTTGTTGTTTGAGACGTTGAATTCGTTGAGCTTGAGTTTGGTCAATTGGGCGGGAATCTCTCCCGAGAATGAATTGTCCGACAAATCCAGGTAGTTCAGCACCGGCAAATCGCCAAGTTCGGGTGGGATTCGACCCGACAATCCATTCCTCGAGAGGTTTATCTCTGTCAAATCGGTCCACGAACTCATTGAATTCGGAATCTGACCTGAGAAAAAATTATGCTGCATTCTAAGCTGCTGTAGCTTATTCAAGTCCGTCATACAAGATGGGAAGTCGCCGGAGAACTTGTTATTGCTAAGGTCCAGCTTTATGAGCTCAGAAAGCTTACATATCTCCGGCGGAAGTGCTCCGGAAAATGCGTTGTCGAAGATCACAAGCGTCTCCATGCCACTCGCAGTGGAAATGGACGGAGATACGGCACCGGTGAATCTGTTGTTGCTGAGTTGAAGATTATAAAGCAGCGGTAAACCCCAAAACTTAGCAGGAACGACGCCGTCGAGTTCATTGTTCTCGATCCGAACGTAACCGAGAGAAGCGCACTCCATTAATGTTTCAGGCAAATTCCCAGAAAATTGGTTGCTAAATGCAATGAAACTCCAAAGCTTTTTTCTATAACAGAGGTAATTGGGTAGCTCGCCGGTGAACTTGTTCGTGGAGACGTCGAGATCGCCCAAATCGGAATATCGTCCGAGATTTCGAGGGATCAAACCAGAAAAGCTGTTGTTGAAGATCTTCAGCTCCAAGAGATCTGGGTTGGAGGCTATGATTTCTGGAAATGGGCCCTGGAAATAATTGTCGTTGATATGCAAAGAAAGCAAAGGCAATGCTGCAATTCGCTCTGGAAATTTTCCAGTGAAACCGTTTAATGATACATCTAAGTTCTGAAGAGAAGTCAAGTTTCCGATACTCTCAGGCAATTCGCCGAACAGCTGGTTGGCATAAAGCTCGACCTGCACCACGCTGCTCAGTCGGCCAATGCTCTCCGGGATTGGACCCGATAGGGAATTCTGAGACAAGTCGAGGTTAGTGAGCGAGACCAATTTTCCGATGGAGTCTGGTATTGGACCGGTGAGATAGGCTTGGGTGATAAACAGATTCGCCAGCTTTGTTAAGTTTCCGATTTCAGGAGGTAAGACGCCGGGCTTGAAAGGATTCATTGAGAGTTCCAAATGAGTCAGCTCACTCAGATTTCCCAAGAACCCAGGAATCGAGCCTGTGAGCAAGTTCCCTGTCAGCACCAATCTTCTTAGTGCCGGAAACCTACCAAAGCTCTCCGGAATGTCGCCAGTGAAGTTGTTGTTCTGCAAATTCAGGACTTCCAAATCGGGGAAATCCGGCGAGAAATCCGGTAGTTCTCCGACGATGTAGTTATTGTCGAGCTCCAGAACCCGGAGGTGGGAGCAGAGAGAGAGGGTCTGGGATTGGAGAGAACCGTTGATGGAGTTCTGAGAAATATAAAGGTTCTGGAGGGTCCGAATCCGGCAAAACCCGAAAGGAAACCTGCCTGAAATATCCAACCCGGATATATTTACAGCAAGCACAGATGATTTATTGGAGTCGCAAGCAATTCCAGTCCAATTGCAGGGGCTGTTGCCGCTACCTGTAACCCAGTCGTCGAGCGAGCCATCAGGGACGGAAAGTCTAGCCTTTACCCGAATCAAAATCTGGGTATCTCCGGCCAAAACTGCCACAGCTGAAGAAATTGTCACTAGCAAAAGACATAGTGTTAAGAGGGTTTTCATAACAAAATGAGCCATCTTGATTTAAAAAAAAAAAAAAAATTAGTGTTTTGATGAGAGGATGAGAAGTATAGTTAGAATGAGTGAAGAAGTGAAGTTCATGGCTGATGGAGGCAAAATGTTTGGAACGTTCAAATGGAGGGAGGGAGAGGTTTCAATTATCAAAGAAGGGGGACTTCAGTCTTCACATGAAAGGTGGCTTTTATTGTTTCAACCTTTTGGAAATTGTGGGGGAAGGAAAGGTTCACGGAAAATGTGTAGGTGCGGAGTGGGGGGGGGGGGGGGGGGGGGCGCGGCGGTTTCATTATGAGATCGAGTAGAGAGAGAGAGAGAGAGTATTGCTAAGTATATTCGATTTTTTGCCATTTAGTGGAAACTGAAAATATTAGTGGTTAAGGTTGATGTTGAAACTTTGCAAAATTTTGTGAAGTAGAAGACTAACTTTGATCTGCCATTTGTTTTTCAGTTTTTAAATCCAATAGCGTTATTTAGATCACATGTTTTATGTTGGGTATAAATAATCCTTATATACATTTAAATATGATATTATAATAGAGTAATTTGCTAATTTGTTTTGTGTTTTAAATCTCTTTAATAATTTTTTCTTAAATTGTTATTGATAATCTATTTATTCTGCTATCATATTTACTTCTATTTTGTTTACTTATTTATTTTCAAAATGGTGATGTTGATTATTAAACGTGGTGCGTCATGAATGATTTTTGGTTGTTAATGTTCTCTGTTATATTGTCTTTAATATTACTATTTTAATGTTATTTCATACGCATATTAATGTGTAATGAGAGATTACGGGTTTGATCCTTATAAAAAAGGAGATCGGTACAAATTTATTAACATTATAATTCATCATCCTAATTATAAAAAAATATATTACACGATATATTTCTTACTTTAAAAATAACAAGATTAACGAAAAAATTAGATAAAACGAGAGAAATTAAATCTTGCTAAAATTAATAAAAGAGTATAAATTCGAGAGTAATGACTAAATGATAAATTTACTAATCAATCTAACATGTAGATATGGGTGACAACTAGGGGTGCCAATGGGTCGTGTCGTGTCGGGTTCGTGTCGTGTCATGAATTTTGTTTTACCCATTTATGCCCAACCCGAATCCGACCCGTTTAATAATCGTGTCAAGAATGTCCAACCCGAACCCGACCTGTTAATGACCCGTGTAACCCGTTTAACCCGTTTAACCTATTTAATAAACAGGTCATACTCAAAACCCAATTAACCTATGACCCGTTTGACCCGTTTAACCCGTTTAACATGTTTAACCTATTTAAATTATAAAATTTAATAGATATTTAGGTAGTAAATGGGTAGATATATGAGTTAGTAATGACACGTTTATTAAATGGGTCAATATATAAGCCAATATACGGGTTAACCTGTTAACCTGAAATCTACCCATTTATTAAACGGGTTAACAGGTTATTAAACGGGTTAACAGGTTGACCCGAAACCCACCCGTTTAATAAACGGGTCATAACGGGTTGACCCGAAAATGACCCGAAATTTTAATCGTGCGGGTTGACCCGCATAAATTTCGTGCGGGTTTCGAGTCGTGTATTGGGTCGTGTCAAAAATTGCCACCCTTAGTGACAACAACTAATTAAATAGGATGTTATGTTAATAGTAAAGAAGTATTTAAATGGACAAGTAGGGGCATTGTATTATTTCTAGAAGGTGGGAAAGGATGGAGAATTCTTATTACGAGTATGGTATTGCGGTGGTGATTGTTGAGTGCGTGGGAATGAGAATCGAATGGGACAATTTTCCATTTTTCCTTGGCTCGCCAAACAAAGCGATGTTGGTAGAGGTTGGGAATTGATGCTCGGAATTTGCGGCAAACAATGTGATGTTTGTGAAGGCAGCTTCAGTAGCAAGCATGGTAAAGATTAAAGAGTTTGGTTGGGGTCAATTTCAGCATCAAACGCCACTCCAACTTCTGGTATATATAGTCACGTAACTGAGACAATTCGAGCATAATCATGTGTGCTACGATAGTGTATTTCCCTATCTTATCTCAAGTTCTCAACCCTAAATTTATTTTTCTTTAATTTTTAATTACTATATGGGTAGTGATAACAAAAAAGTTGTGACTCGTAAAAATAATTAACATTTGACGCGTATTAAACATATGCTAATTAATGTTAGATTATCTAAGCAATAGAATTTGTTATATTTTAAACATACATAATTATATTATTTGCTTGCTCGTTAAGGTTTGCAAGAGCCAAATTTGTTCTATTGATTAGAGAAAGGTCGTAATTGCTTATACTGTATATATTGAGAAAACTCGATTTTGACGCAATCAATAGTACTTCCAAGTTAATACTGAATTATCATTACTTAGGTCCTTGCCAACTTAGTAAGTATGAAAATATAAGCTCATAATTTGTAACTCTTATTGTTGATGTACAAAATGTGCCAACTTAAGGGTGAGTCTTGCTGAGCGACGTATCCTTAGACTGGTCGTCGGACAGAGGTAGGCACCGACGCGGTACCAACCTAAGGTTATTCCGACACCCAAGTCACCAATGATTCTTTATGTATAAAAAGTAAATGGTGAATAGTAATTCGTAAAGTGATTGTGAATAGTAAATGTTTAGTTACCTTTATAGGGAAAATGACTTATTTTATATGAGTGTGAGAGTGATAATAAATATGTTCTTCGGATATGGGAAATAGTGAACTCATTGTGAGGCTAACACGTTTTCTGATGACGGAATGAGGGAATCTGTTAACGTATCAGTATTAGTCAGCTCTTATTAGGATTTGTTTATTAATGTGTAATTGGACCCTTTGAGCTTCATAAGTGTGTGTTGGGCTAGAGGTATTGGGCCCAAATGAGTCTGGACTAATATGATATCAACAGAAGTTCTCCAAATTCTTGACCGATGTGGAATTTCTCAGTTGGAAACTTGTAAAAACTGTCCTAGACTCGGTGGAATTTCAAAAATTCCCCCATTACATGTAAAAAGCTCATCATTTGGAAATAATAAAAGATTAGTTATAATAACTAGAGAAAGTCTCTGCATATTAATTTGCTTTCTTTGAGGATCAACTTATTTAGCAAGTACTTTCTTGGTATATCGATGTTATTTCTCAGCCAAGGCCATCCACTACATGCATCAGATTCTAGTCAAATTGTTGATTAGATTATTCTATAGCTGTTAATTATATAATCGGTTTTTGTTAGTAAGCTTTCATATTTTTACCTTAGGTGGCAGTCAAAGTACTCAATATTTTATATAAAAATCATCAATTATGTATACATTGAAATTGATGGAGGTCACCTATAAATATATTGATTATTGATTTTATTTTTTAGGATTGTTAAATTTGAAATTTTTCGCTCTTCAAGAATATTGAATTCGAGATTTAATGCCTTTATTAGATAATGAATAAATATATCATTAAACCTGTAATATACTAACTAAATGATTGAGCAATATCATTATTCATTAAAAAGAAATATAAATAAAATATGCATTGTAAAATTTATGTATGAACTTGTTATCGATTTATTATTTATGGCTCAAAGTTTATTAATTTTAATACGTAAAAGAAAATCTCCCTGGTAACTTTAAGTAATATACAAAAAAATTAGGGTTCGATTTAGTTTTAAGCGAGCTAGGGCTAGCTAGTAATGGACCATATATTAATGGTCTCAAGTGGGGACTTGTAGAGCAGCCAAGGCATGATGCAGGTAAAACAGGGTGTTAAAACGTCGCCGTGAAGACTCAATTGTTTTGGGTTCGAAGCTGTCCAAAGCTTTATGTATGTTCCCCAACACCAGCCACCCTATGTTGACGTGTTCAATAATTCACTGCTTTAAAACTCAAACCCTATCCCTAATATGCTCATAAGAATGAAGAAAGTTAATGCTCTCGATCGAGGGTAGGCACCTTTTGGATTTTCAAGCTTAGCTTTCACTCAAGCAAATTCCAAATGCATATTGAGATTGTTCGGATCAAGATATATACACATCTTATGGCTTATGCGATGTATATGAATCAAACGAATAATTAGTCCCATATTTGTATTTACTTGATATATATAATTTGATTAGTGGTGCTCTATTTCATATAGATTTTCTATAACATATACAGTTGGACCAGCATTTGTTGGTTATCTATGAAATCTTATCTCTATGTTTATATATGTGGCATCACTTTCAAGTGGGGCTTGATTCCTGGTGACACAACCGAAGTAGCTGACCTAACACACCCATTTGGGAGACTAACCAATTTCATTCTTTTATGTCTCAAACTTCAAACTCAAGACTCAAGAGCCCATTTGTTACAATATTACAGCTTGAATCAATTAATATAATTGCATATGATTTTCATGATTAAAAGAAGAATGCAAGCTAACAAGAAAATTAAATTAAATATTCCGATGGGATCAAATAAAATTGCAAAATTATACAAAGAAACAAGAAGATTCGTATAAATATTGAAGAAAGAATGGGTGTACGTAGTTGGACTCTATAGTAAAGCGGTCCAAGTTTAAACTTTAAAGTAGTGTGGGGTTAATATTTGACTTGTATAGCCAAAAAGATGATCACATATAATTTCGTGGACTGCTTTGGGCACATTATCTTCATTGTATGACAAAGAAGCATTTTGACTGGAAAAATTGGGCATTACACATTGAAAGTCACAAGAGGTCTATCTATGATCTATATCTTATGGTTGGTTAGAAATTCAACAACATATGTATTTTCATATATTTTGTACGTTTTCGTTTTGGTGCTTTTAGTATTATTAAGTTCCAAATAACAGCTAGTCCAGTCCTCTTGTTTGCGAATGGGGTTCAAAGTTGACGCTTCTCCTTGTGAGAACTTTATGCTGCATAGCACTGAGGACAAATGTTAACAACGTAAATGATTTTTTTTTCTCCCACTTGATTACTTATATAATCATTTTACACAATACTGCTCATAATTGAAAATGACAGTCAACGTACACTAAGTCCTAGACATAATCAAATCAGCTCCAAATGCAGTAGTAATGATCGTTTTGAATATTTGAATTGCAGCACTTGGACACCAATGTGTGTCGTCACACTCCCACCACAGATCTTTCAAAACAATCACACGAGTCTGCCGGTATATCAATACAAAGTGCAAACTCGGAATGAGTTTCCATTCAAAATTTTGATCCAGATTTATAAGGTTCAAGGAACCTTTTTTTACTAAGAAAAAAAATCACAAAACTAAAGGCGATCCTTTATTACAATGTGCGTAAAACAGTAGTAATAAAGCTGTAGATTTTGACAGTGAACAATACCATTTCATTGTAAAAAAGAATTGAATAATTCTCCCTTAATCAATTTTGGGCGAAAGTGGCTTTCAAACATGATGAAAACAAAACATATGTTATGAATTAAACAACATAATAACAAAGGAAACATACTTTACTCCCACTAATCAATATTTGGTACCAAACCCATGTTTGTGACATGATTCTTGAACTCTCCCACTGGTAAAGCTTTAGTTAGTGGGTCTGCTCGCATCTCAGCAGTTCTCATCTCCAAACCTAACTAACCGATAAGATCACAAAAACCCACAAGTGATCTTTATACCAAAATGCAGTTCAAGCCAATATGCCTAAGCAGAATTTAAGACAGCAATTAGAAAATACAGAATGCAGAGACTTAATAAAACAACATAGTCATTCTAATCAGTTTTCATTAACCAATTAAAAAGCTATCCAACACTAAAAATTTTGACAAAAAGTTTTCATAAAAAAGAAGACAAAACTAAAACTGATCAAAATTCCATACCATACCCTATTCGCACTAGAGAATAGATCGATCATTACAAAACTATAACATAATGTTTTCTAATTTTTTTTAAAAAAATATGGAAGCCCACGAGCAAGGCTTTGCTTATATGCACCAATAGGAATGCAATGTCCAACTGTATCACACTTATTACACATTTCACATTTTCTTCAAATATGTACTTAAAATTCATGAGCGTACAACCAAATCCTCTTGTGGTTCTTAATTCACCAGCCCAACAATTTTAATAGAATAAAATGATGAACATATAATCACTTGTTGGTAAATTCATTAGACCAAGGGAAATAAAACTAAAAGAAATAAAAACTATGTTACAGTTATCAATTGGTCAATATATACAAGAAACCATCTTTTTTTAGAATGACAGAATACTTCCCAGATTTTTTACTCACAATTGTGAAAGGTTCTACTCCCGTCTAATCCCTTAAAATTAGTTATTACGTGTTACTAAGTCAAAAGAGATCTATCTTTGATCCATATGCTTGGCTAAAAATGCAACAGCATGTGTATTTTAATATATTTTGTAATTTTTCGTTTCGGGGTTTTTAGTATTATTAAGTTCAAAATAACAATTACTAGTCTCGTGTTCGTGAGTGGAGTTCAAAGTTGACACTTCTCCTTGTGAGAATTTTATGCTGAGCTGCTTAGCACTGAGGACAATTGTTAAAATGTAAAATTGTAAATAAAAGAGAAAGAAAGAGGACAATACATGGGTCCCTGAACAATACTCGAGTCCTTGGACAATAATTGAATCTTTACTAATAAAGATAGAGATATCCTCACTCTTTTATTTAGACCAGCAATATTGCACCACTTATCTAATTTTGTATGAAGTTTATAATTAATAACTGAGTATATTAATTCATACCTCAGTTAGTATTTTATATGAGCAATTCTAGTGCTAAGATGTAAAATGGCCGGAATGGTTTTTTTATTTTTTATTTTTTTTATCAGAAAATAACTTTCATTAAAACAAGATTAAAAATTAGCCAGAAAAAAAGTAAGAACAGCAAAAAACTTAAACACAAGATGAAAAGTTTGAAAGGGTATAGACGTGTGACAAGCCCATGAACGACCACACCTTCAAACCAGCTAAACAGAGAATCAAGAAGGAGAACACAGAAGTTCATCATTGTTGAGCACAAACACTAGGAAAGATATAGGACGATTAATCCAGATCTCCTTACACATTCTTCTTCGGGTTTAAGTAGTTAAGGTATCAACTACCTTATTAGTAGACCGAGAGGTCCAATGGAACGAAATTTCTTCAAAATCTCCACAACAAGCCTTCAATCTTGACAAAATTGGAAACAATTTCCAATTTCTCCTATCAATCATTCCATAAATACAATTAATTAGAACTTTTGAGTCAAATTCCATAATAAAACATCGGAAATTCCTCGCCCGCGCTAATAAGCAACCTTCATGCATCGCCCAAGCCTTGGCAAGTACAACGAATTGGTCTAAATGATGCTGCATTTCGAAGAAAGGCAAGAACCCTCATGATTTCTAATAATAACGCCCAGCCGCGCGAAGGCATCAAACCCAATCCACGAAGCATCACAATGCATCCTAACAACAAGAGGAGCTGGTGGGCACCAAATGCTTCTAGAAACACATGCATCCTAACAACAGGAGGAGCTGGTGGGCACCAAATGGTTCTAGATACACTTGTGGTGCTTGGAAGAAGAATAGGACGCAAAATCACCTCATGACATACCCACAATTCCCCCACTTGAAAAGAAACAGACTTGATAATATTTTAAGGATCAAATCTTACCCCCTCAAAGATGAATTTGCAACGGTGCTTCTAGATTTCCGAGAAAGTATAGGCAATAATAGAACATGTCCATTTGGAATTAGCAGAATTTAGGAGATTTTTCCCACAAGCATCAAGAAACCAGCGGTCAAAAGTAGAGATTTGTTGAGTAATAATGCGATAGTTGAGAAGGCATCCAAACCAAACGCACAGAGAACCATGACATTGGAATAGAAGACGTTCAACAGACTCGGGAAACTCCTCACATAGCGGGCATAAAGGGCTTAGTCCCAAGTATCGTTGAAACATATTTGCTCTAGTAGGTAAACAACACCTTGCAACTTTCCACGTGAAATTTTTTATTCTTGGATTCACCATGGTCTTCCAGATACATTCCCAAAAACTCTTGTCCACACTCAACAAAGAGGACGCACGGTTGGAGGGAGGGGAGGGGAGGGGAGGGGAGGAGGGGGGCAGGGGGTTGGGGGGTGGGGGAGGGTGGTGAAGAGACCAATTCTTCAACTTTATCCAACGATATCCAGATTTAACACTGTAGACTCTAGATTTAGTGAAGGGCCAAATTAATCTGTCATTACATCTGCCGCTCCAATAGGGAGGCACTGAATAGCCTCACACACAATCCACCGCCCCAATAGGAATGTAATGTCTAATTGTATCACACTTATTACACATTTCACATTTTCTTAAAATTTGTACTTAAAATTTATGAGCCTACAACCAAATCCTTTAATTTAATTCACCAGCCCAACAATTTTAATAGAATAAAATGATGAACATATAATCACTCTTTGGTGAATTCATTAAACCAAGGGAAATAAAACCAAAAGAAATAAAAACTTTATGTTACAGTTTTCAATTGGTCAATACAAGAAACCATCTTTCTTCAGAATGACAAGACCCTTCCCATATTTCTTACTTCACAATATATTGTGAAAGGCTCTACTTCCATTTGCCAATCGATGACCACTTAGTTTAATCCCTTTGAAATCCAATTTTGAGTTCATTGAGTCATCTCATTAGAAATTGTAAAAAATTGTAAAAAATTGTAAATTTACATGTTTTCATGGGTAAAAGAAATTTTTTATCATTGTGATTTGCGTTAAAATCAATTTTAGTCACCATGATTTTAATTTTTTTCATTTATGATTTCAACCCTTAACAAGTAAAGACGTTTAGTAAAACTCCGTCAAATATGAACAGGCTTTTTTAGAATTTTCATCTAAAAAACTCATAAACAAGTTCTTCCTTCTTCGATCGAATTCTTGCCCCGCAGCTACCTCCTATTTACCTCCAAACCCCACAGTCATCCATCTTCCTCTCTCTTGACCGCTATAATAGTTTCATCCCTCGCTCATTTCGCAATCTTATGAACAACGAGATCTGCTAATATCTTCCAAGTCTCTTAGATCTGCTTCAATTATATGTGTGCACATGATCGATCAATGCAAAGCAAAACAAATAAAAATCACCAAACAATTTAGAAAGTAACATTTGTTTAGTAAACATAGATGTGGAACCTTATGAATGACAACAATTGTGTTAATTAAGCATCATGACTGCCAACTGTTTGTATCTAATTTGGTTAATCCGACGAAGGGCGATCTGCCTCACCAAAACAATAATTGGCCCTTGACTCAATAAGAGTATAACAATGTAAATCCACAACATAAGATGCATCTCACAAACCCAGCATTGGACAAAGGACACCAAAACCACTAGGCCTCCCAGATCTGGTCAGCTACCTGTCTCTCTGCCTACTAAGTTTGCACAAATTTAGGACTCGGGATCATCAGGACATCTGTTAGCTTCAAGATCATGGACATTTATCTCATATCGAAATGTTTCGCCTATTGTTAGTTCTTAATTTAGAAATAACTTATGTAAATTGGCTTCGCCTATAGGACAACTCAGTAATTATCATTTGTTCAAGCATATACCAAAGAGTTCCTTAGTCCAGAAACTGTAGTGCGGTTGAATGACTAGTCATCTTCAATTTGTTACTATTCACTGTTTCAGTTTTTACTGAGTCTCTTTTAATGAAAGACTTTTTTCTTTAATTTTTTTTTATTGCAGCTGCTTGAAGCTGTGGGTTTTGAGTTCACAAAGAATAACGGATTTTTGATATATCACGTAGAGCAAGCTCAAAATGTTGCCTTGTGCACTGCGCAAGGAAAATTGATCCTTGAGTGATTGAAATTGTTTAGAGCTTCAAAAAAATGAATAATAGGGTTTTAATTCAAGATTGATTTTCAATTTTTTGATTGAGAAATAAATTTTTCATAAACTAATTTTCAAATGTTGATTTGATCAACAAATTTTCCAATCAACCCGATTTTGAATCCGTTTTGATAAAACTGAACTTCAATATCAAAATCATTCAATATTTTTCCGATTTTGGATTGATTCAAATTGTTCTTCTTTAAAATTGTTTATATGTTGATCGATAATTTGGGTTCTTCATTTATTATTACCTGATGAACTTGGATTGTGAACCCGATCAAGTTTATTTTCAATCTTTGGTGTCTGAGTTGTTTTTGAAAAATAAAATTGAGGTTCGACTGAGCTGCTACAAGAAGCTAATGTAATGGAGCTTAATGGATGAGTAGTGTTTCAAGGTTGTATAAGGTAATGTTGCCTTCTTTGATCAGTCTAGGAGATTGAGCATGATATCTTATATTGAACATGTGATTTAGTGGGTTTCCTGGTCAGTTGAGAGACCCTCAGTTTTCACATTGAGGGAGGTTTCTAGGTATCAATGTTTCACGTGTTTGATTAATTATTTCAGTTTGTCTACATTATCATTGAATGTTGTTCATATTTTGATAAGACACACAATCACTTAGAGTTAGCACACGGCTGCCTATATTGACGGGTCTTTTGAGTGCATAGGTTGTCGCAGTATGCATGCGATTCTTACAGGGTGCTTTTGATGAATGTGTGTATATGAAATTGTGATGAATTGATTGTTATGTTGAGTCTGCAATGTTTGATATGATTAGTGACTAGTCATGTGAATTTATACTTAGAACTGGTATCCAACTTATAGTTATTATCAAAACCGACTTTAGATACACTTAGAGTTGGTCCTAGGGTGTAAGTTGATATTAATCTTTTGTGTGCGAAGGATGGAGTGTGATAGGAATTCATGTAACAATCCACCCTTTTTTTATGGCACAAACTATGCTGCACAAAGAGAGAAGTTTGAAATATTTCTTGATGCATATGATGAATTGGCGTTTGAGTATTCGAATGTAAAATGGATATTTCGTAGAAAAACATCTGGTGATAAGGTTGCAGACAAACAAGGTGTAAGTGGACTAAAGGTGAAGCCCTTGCCTTATCATCAAATAAGGAAGCTAGGAATGCCATTGTCACTACTTTATCCATTTCCCAGTTTTCTCACATTATAAATTGCATCACATCAAAGAAAGCTTGGGATATGCTTACAATTGTCCATGAAGTTGATGCTTAAGTCTGAGACTTGAAGGTTCAAATGCATTTGCAAAAATTTGAACAGATTAGGATGAGTGAATCAGAAACATTCGTTGAGTTTTATGAACATCTTGAGTCGATTACCAATGAAAGGATTAGCCTTGACGAACCAATTTCTGAAGATACTATTGTCCAAAAGATCCTTCATGTCTTACCCAGTAAGTTTCGACCAAAGAAAAATGCAATTATGGAAGTTCAAAGTCTAACAGGTATTAGGTTGACCAAGTTAGTAGGTAAATTAATGATGTTTGAAATGGAAATTGACATGGGAACTATGGATTCTATAAAGAGAAAGAATATTGCTCTATAGTCAGCCCAAAACGAGTCTGATACGTTGTTTGATTCTTCACAAAGTGTGGAGGATCAAATGGTTCTCTTTGCTAAAAAATTAGAAGAATATTTAAAAATTAAGAGTAGAGATGCAAGTAGGAGTCAACCTAGGGATTTTGAAAATAAATGGAAGTCTGAGTCTAGGAACTTTAGAAACAAAGGGAAATTCAGGTCTCAAATTGATGGAAAATTAGTAGATCCTCATGTTTCAAAGACAAAAAAAGGAAATATAAAGTCAATCAAGTGTTACATTTGTGGAGAGATTAGTCTTATTGTTGTTGATTGTGCAAACAAAAAGCAACAATATAGGGCTATGCAGGCCACATGGATTGATACTAAATCATAATCTCATTCTGAACCAGATTCTGATGAAGAGGAAAATGTTGTAGCATTTTTTTCTTCAATTTGTAATGAAATGTTTGAACTAAAACAAAATTTGTGCTCATTTTGTCAGAAACCGGCCTATCTTGCACGATATTGTCCGCTTTGGGTCCAGCCCTCACGGTTTTGTTTCTGAGAACTCACGTGTAACTTCCCACTAAATCACCTATCTTGGGATTGCACCAGCCCAAACTCGCTTAACTTTGGAGTTCTCAAGAAATTTAAAGTTAGTGAGTTCCCAAAAGGTCTCATGCTAGATAGATAAGTGCCCACACATATAAGGCGCTTAACTTTTCCCTTCATGAGCGATGTGGTATTGTTCACCGTTCTTTCCAAGACACGGGTCTTACAATTTACCTCCCTTGGGGCCCAGCGTCCTCGTTGACACACTTTCAGTCGGGGTCTAGCTCTAATACCATTCTATCACGACCCGACCCATCTAGCACGATATTGTCCGCTTTGGGTCCAACCCTTACGGTTTTGTTTCTGGGAACTCATGTGCAACTTCCCAATAGGTCACCCATCCTAGGATTGCACCAGCACAAACTCGCTTAACTTTAAAGTTCTCAAGGAATCCAAAGCAAGTGAGTTCCCAAAAGGCCTCATGTTAGATAGATACGTGCTCACACATATAAGACACTTAACTTTTCCCTCTCTGAGCGATATGACATTGTTCACCATTCTTTACAAGACACGGGTCTTACACATTTGACGAACATGATTAAGGCAGCATGTCATAGGAGCTACTTTGCGAAAAATATGATGAGTTATTTGAAGAAACTTGTGAGATTCAAAAAAAAAAAACAATCTCACTCTCGAAGAAAAAGTAACATAATTGTCAAAAAAAAAAAATTGAACTAAAAAATGCTAAACCTAAGAGTCTAGATTCAGTTAGGAACAAGGATGAGAAACTAAATAATATAATGGCTTAAAAATGAAAGGCATGTGGTTGAGTTGAAAAAGAATTTGAATCAAATTGGAAATAAAAGCCTACATAGTCAATTTATTGAAGCAAATGAAAAGGTCATCAAACTTACCATTGGTTCCCAAAAGGTTGATAAAATGTCCAATATGGAAAAAGGTAATGGTGATATATCTTGAATTGGTTTCAATAAGTCAATGTTAAAAGAGCCCATCCAACAAGTGAAATTTGTAAAAGAATCCAATGCCTCATGTTATGGGATTAGCCATCTCAGTCTCCCTCTAACTCATTCACATTATAGTCAGAAGTGAGTCGTGACAAGAAAGTAAAGTTCATAGTTGTGTGACATTATCGTGGAGAGAAAGATACATTTGACCAAAATGTTTAAACTTGAAAAGATCACAAAATGAGTCATTTTCAAATAATACTTCATTGCATGACACAATTCAGTATCTCTTGCATGAAGTGACTAAGATTGCTAAGATTCTGGCTTCATCCTCATCATCATTGACTAAACCTAATTATTAGTAGGTAGAGAGAACGACATAGAATTGTCTAGTTGTGTTGAATGCTCTTACTGGCTCTCACTCTAGTGTTTTGTATCTTGACAGTGGATGCTCTCGCCATATGTCAAGAGACCCATGTGTGTTTGAGTCGCTTGATACATTTGATGGTGGGAGTGTTACCTTTGGAGGTGGTCGCAACAGTCTTGTGACTGCAAAAGGTAGTGTCAAAATACTAGGATTTCTAGATCTGACCAATGTCAGATTTGTTTAAGGTTTGACATCAAGGCTCATCAACATCACTTAACTCTGTGATGAGTGGCTAAAGAGGTTAGGATGACTAGAACTGGATGTAGGATTATTGGTGAGTCTGGAAATGAAATTCTGCATATTGGAAGATCCAAGGATCATTGTTTTTGCATTGATAAAAGCTTCACTAGTCAGATGAATGTGTGAAATAGTGTGGTTGATGAAACAAGTGTCTTGTGGCATAAACAACTTGGTCATATGAGCTTCAATGATCTAACACATCAAGCTAGGAATAATGGGTTAATGAGCTTCCTAAGCTTAAAAGAAATGGTAGTCAAGTAAGCAGTCCATGCCGATTTTCTAAACAGACCACATCATCTTATTTTAATAATTCTCATTCTATTACTTCTAGAATTCTTAACTCCTTCACTTGGATTTGATTGGACCACTTTATGTCCTCTAACTTGGTGGGAAGAAGTATGTCTTAGTCATTGTATATTATTACTTCAGGTTTACCTTAGTATGTTTTCCAAAAGATAGAACTTAAACATATACTAAGTTCAAACTTTACTTAAGTAATTACAATCTGCACATATCACTAGTCATCCATCTCTTGCTTGTATCAAGTCAGATCATGGTATCGAGTTTGAGAATGCATCATTTGCTCAATTTTATGCCAAATATGGTATTAAGCATGAATGTTTTGCACCAATCACTCTATAACAAAATGGTGTCATGGAGAGGAAAAATAATGTGCCTATAGAATTCACTCATGTCATGCTTAATACCAAAAATAGGGCTAAACACTTCAGTGATGAAGCAATGAATACTGCTTATCATATAATTAATAGGATGTTTATAAGACCCAAGGTTGATTACTTTCGTGTCTTTGATAGCACTCGTTTATGGATGCACTAGAGCAGCTCCTGAACAACGTCGTCCAACCAAGTGATGGCAGATCTTGGTCCTAGTCAATCTGTGATGGATCATTAGTTCCCATTGATGTGGCTCGGTCTAGGCCAGTCGATCATGCGCAGTTTTGTGTCTGATTTGGCAGCCGTTGACTTGGCTACCTCCTCCACATATTGGGTGTTAGCTTTTGGGGCCTGCACTCCTAGACCATGGGTTCATTCTGTCATGCTGCTCTTATCAGAGCAGACTCTAATGGAGTCCAGTCTCCTGCCGACAAAATGGGCAAAAGAGGATGATTCGTGGCTCGTAGATCATTAGTTTGGTAGGTTAGCCAGGTTGGTTTGACGGGAGGTGGTCACCGATCAAGGATTTCACGGGCATCCCTAAAGATTTAGATACTTAAAGGACCAACGATGTTGGCTGGTCGAACAAGGAACGCCCAGCTGGGTCGGTCGAATAAGTAAACGCCTGGCAAGCACCCGATCTACAATGGTGCACTGCTTTTGTAGCTTATCTTGGGTGGCATGGATTATGGCGACGTCTTTTGATATTGTTTGCTCAACACCTGATTCATTCTCTTAATCAGAAGATTGTTTTTCCGGAGCTCCGTGACCTCCTAACAGAGGTCGTTCATCAACTCGAGCATATCCTCCTAGGAGTGGTGGGGCTCAACTCATGTTTTGATCCTTGAAAAGGGGGTATCGTTCAGCTTGTCATCACCTAACTCAGCCAACATAGTGATCGGTAGGAAGATGAAATATGGTATGTGAGCTAGTAGGAGTACTTAGTCAGAGTTCCCACAGTCGGCACCAAATGATTGATCTGAAATTATACATAACGAGGACTTATCTTGCTAGAAGCTGGAAGCCTTCTTCTATTCACTGAGAAGACCTGCGAGAGGGTAAGAAGAGTACTTGACACCAGTGAGGAGCTAGCTTAGTAGACTTTGATGCTTAAATCAGTCTTGTAGATGGAGATCAGACACCGGGTAGGCAGCATGAGGCTTAGTTAATAGTGAATTTATCTTTTTGAGGTAAAATGCCTCGTATTTATAGTGGCAGTAAATAGGCTGGAACCCTAATGATGTAAGGCCTAAGTGATCACTTGGATATCGTCATGTGTCCCAAGATGTTAGATGGATGATAGTGATTTGCTGGAAAGGTACATTTTTGTCTTTACCGTTAGGGTAGATGATTACTTGCTGGCATCAACCATGATGCCCGAGGGTGCAAGTAGGTAGTGCTAGATGGAGGATGACTCAGGTGCCCCGATCGGCAAGCTCCCGTCAACAATATGGCCAGTTAAGTTGGCTGGCCCAAGATTGGCCTACCGTGTAATGACCCGGACCTTTGAGAAAAAGTAAATTTTGGAAATTAGGTAAAATGAAAACTTTTCCCCTATGAAGTCAAACAATTGACTTTTGTTATGTATGTCTATTGAGGATTCTAGGAAAACTGTTACGAAGGTCTCGAGATCCTGAATCCGTGGACAGGTGGCATGTTTGAATCAGAAGTTGGATGAGAGAGTTATGGGTCAAAATGGTGAAGGACAAAATGGTAATTTTTCCACCAAAGGCATTTTGGTCATTTTGAATTTAGAACCCATGAAATTGTAACAAGCGTCCAGCTCTAAAAGCACTTGATATTTTGCTTCTCTCACCGACTTACCCCCATCATATATTTATATTTATGTGCGGGTGGCTATTTTGGAGATGATTGTGTGAGACGTGGTCTGAAAGGTCATGAAAATACAGCCACCGTGAGAGAAAGGGGGGGGGGGGGGGGGGGGGTGTCAGGACCCGTCCCAAATATCGCCTCGATACCCGGGACGAACCATGTTCCCGTCTAACAATCACACCTAAAGTACCAAAATAATCTCAACACTACTATAAGCATAATTATCAGACGAAAGAGTAAATATAATACAACTGTAAGTCAGAGCATAGTTCTACAAAATGGGCACAAAATCCTACTATGCTAGTCTCGCAACGGAAGAACGTCGTAAGCTCTATGCCTCGATCCCTGCCTCAACGTTCACCCCAGCGCTATCACCACGACCTGGAGGGTAAGTTAAAACCAAAAGTGTGAGTGGACTGAAAGAAATAAAAGTTCCAACACGATTTAGAAGTAAAACGGTTTAAAGAAAACAAGAAGATTTTACCCTCCATTTTAAAAACATGCATGCCCAACTAAGTATCAGAAACCACAACGTAAAACAACATAACAAGATCACATCATAAAACCAAATCCACAAGTATCCACGTCCGATCAAACCTGCTAGGTCTATCCGAGTCTTTAAACTCAACCAGGCCTCAAATATAATCCGAGTCTTTAAACTCAATAGGCCTACGAGGGTAATATCGTACATATCCGAGTCTTTAAACTCCCGAGTCTTTAAACTCAATCCGGGCCCGTCCCCCGTCAATCAGAATCCGGGTCTTTAAACCCAATATCCAGATCCAGCAAATCCAATCTAAAACCAATTTAAAATCAATTCTAAATCCACATCCAAACTCGAATCCGAAATCCCCGGTTCGAAGCCCTTCTGGCGTTCAGAACCGTCATTCCGAATCCAAATCCGGAAATCCACTTTTTCCGACTTTAAAACCAAATTTCGTTTCTCGAAATCCGATTTCAAAACCAAAACCTTGATTTTCAAACTCATACTTCATAATTCACTTATAACCATCAGAAAACAATTCTAGGTTGAAAACATGAAACTTAACATCAAATCAGAAATCCAGTTTTTCCTCGAAAAACGTGCAAATCCCGAAAATATCTCGAAAAATGTGCAAACATATCAATCACATATAATCACCATCAAAAAGCATAAAAACATATTTAATATCATAAAACATAAATAAAACAGTTAGGCATGCTCGTAAGGAAAGAAAGAGTCCACTCACGAATCTGAACGAGTCAATCGCGCTCCGTGCGCTCCTCGATCGTCTCAGGCGTCTCCCGTCCTATCAATATGCACCAAATAGGGTCACAAATACATCAAGGATACTAACCCTATTTTCCCCAATTTTTCGGGAATTTATTTATATTTTAATCTTAGACCCTAAACCGTCCGGATTCCCGAACTATCTCATAACATCGTCTGATTAACCCGAAAATCACACCAATGGATTCCTTAGGACATTTAGAACCAAAAACATGTTGGAAGGTTGGACGGAATCCTCCCCACGCGCCTCCACACGCCGCCCAGAGTGGCTGCGCGTGGGCCTCACGCGCCTGCTACAGTGTTTCTTCAACCTCAAGTCACCCACCCTTCTTCTTCCTTTCCACTCCAGTAGTTTCGTCTAGTCCCCAGCAATCCTCTCATGTCCTAACAATTGAAAATCACGGCCTAAAACTTCACAATTTCCCCCTCCAGGAGTCTCACCCTGACCTCCAAATCCCTCGACTCTAGCCCTAAGTCCACGACTTTGGAAAATAAGAAAAACGGGAAAATAGGGGAATCGGGGTATACCTTCGATTCTGTCTCCGCCGTGTGCACCGCCGCGTGCCACGGTGCTCGTTGAGTTCCCTGCTGCCACCTGAGCCTCCCATTGTCTTGGTTTGAGCCACCACACGGCACAACCACCGCCACAGTCCACCGTCTCTCTGTTTTTTCCCAGAAATTCCAGCCGTCCACTGTCGTGTCTCCGTGCACGATTCCACTTCAAAACACGATCAACAGCTCACTCTTGTCTCTCTGTCACTCTCTCAATTCACAACCCACTCACCCTAACACTGAATCGATCGAACACGCACAAACTCTTCCTTTCTCTTTTCTGTTCTCCCAAGCTAAGCACACGGTTCAAATCGACCAATATGTGGCCGTGTGTATTTGAGATCATCCTAGAACCATCCAACCATCCCCACGTGTCCACCTTTCCATGGTCTTAGTGCAAAATATCCAATCCCACTCAGGACAAGTGGCCTTATCTGATTGGGCTGAGGGGAAAAAGACCAAATTGCCCCTAGTTATAAAAATTACCGTTTTACCCTCAAACATTCCAGACCCGTAACTATTTCGTCCGACGTCCGATGACAGCGTGCCGCCTGTCGTTGTACTCAGGACGCCGAGACCTATCTAATGGTCCTCGGTCTACGTGAAAATCACAAGTCCACTAAAAAGTCAACATTTTCCTCAAATAGTCAAAACTACGGTAACACCCTCAATCTTCCGAACGTCATAACTTTCTCTCCGATTGTCCGAATCAAACCTGCCACCTGGCTACGGACTCGTGACGTCCTAAACTACGTCAGGGTCAATGGTCAACACTCATCCAACCTGTAACTCTAAAAGTCAACTTTTGACGTACTATTCACAAGGGCAAAATTGTCCTTTTTATACAAATCTTTTACAAAATTACATTTCTACTCTTTCTGAAGGTACGGGTTGTTACAATCTACCCCCCTAAAAAGAATTTCGTCCCCGAAATTCAGTGAAACAAGTAAGGGTACTGTTCACGCATTAAGGCCTCGGGTTCCCAGGTAGCTTCTTCCACCTGATGATTCCTCCACAAAACTTTAACTAAGGGGACCGTCTTCCTCCGTAAGACTTTGTCCTTCCGATCCAAAATCGCTACAGGCTGCTCTTCAATGCTCAAGTCTTCCCTAAGTTCAACAGGTTGTGCCTCCAGAACATGTGAATCATCCCGTATATACTTCCGAAGCATAGATACATGGAAAACATTATGCACCTTTGCTAAGTTTGCTGGTAAGGCCAATCGATAAGCAACAGGACCAATCCGCTCCAAGATCTCATAAGGGCCAATGTAACGAGGACTCAACTTCTCTCGTCTGCCAACCCGTACGATTCCCTTCCAAGGAGTTAACTTCAAGAAAACCCAGTCTCCTACTGCAAACTCCAAATCCCTGATCCTACGGTCGGCGTAGCTCTTCTGTCGGTCCTGAGCTGCCTTCAATCGATCTCTGATCAGTGCCACTTTTTCCTGTGTAAGATCTACCAGCTCGGAAGTAGTCAATCTCCTCTCACCAACCTGGGTCCAACACAACGGAGTCCGACACTATCGCCCGTACAAAGCCTCGTAAGAAGCCATCCTAATGCTCTCCTGATAACTGTTATTGTAGGCGAACTCCATCAAAGGTAGATGTGATTCCCAAGTACCCTGAAACTGCAAGACACAAGCTCTCATCATGTCCTCGAGAATCTGGATGGTCCGCTTAGACTATCCATCAGTCTGAGGATGAAAGGCAGTACTGAAATGTAACTTTGTCCCAAAAGCTGCCTGTAAGCTCTGCCAAAATCGGGAAGTAAACCTCGGATCTCTGTCAGATATTATCGACTCTGGAGTACCATGCAGCCGAATAATCTCATCAATAAACAACTGTGCAAACTGCATCAACCTGAAGTTTTCCCTTACTGGTAAGAAATGAGCAGACTTCGTAAGTCTATCCACGATCACCCACACACCATCGTGTCCCTTCGGTGTCCTGGGAAGCTTGAATACGAAATCCATCGTCAGGTGATCCCATTTCCACTCGGGGATCGGTAAAGGTTGTGTTGATACCATATCGACCGACCACCCTAGCACAGGTCCCACCAGGACAGGAAGGCCGCTGACCGATCGCCTGATCGGTACCCTCACGACCCACGGTCCGCCGATCGGTACCATACTGCAGACCCGCCATTCGGCACCTGACAGTGAACAGACAACAGCTGGCTGCGACAGTCACCTAACCAACTCTGCCACACCAACTCCCTGACGGAGGCAGGTTGGGACACCAGCTGGCGCCTCTTCCGGATGTCCAGGGCTTGTCAGACGGCTCTCAGCCACAAAGCACCACCTGCTCCCGTAACAGTAGCCCACCTACCGCAGTTATGGCTACTATAAATACCCCGAAACCCTTCACAAAGGTAAGACACTAAGAACCGATCCAGAGCACTGTATTTACTTACCGCTCGGCATTCAGATACTAACTTAGGCATCGGAGCCCCTTTGGCCGACACCACACCGTGTCTAGTTTTGCAGGATCCCTGCCGAACCATAACGCCCCCGGCGGGCCCGAGACACCACGTGGCTGGTCCTAGAACCCCCAGCGGGTCTCATCGAGTTGGTCATTTCAGGATCAAACAGGTTGCATGGCTCCATAAGGTCTCTGCCGCTCAGCTTTCACCTGTTGACAGATCAAGCATCTACTGACATACTCTGCAATCTCACGTTTCATACCTGACCACCAGTAATGCTATCGAAGTGTACGATACATCTTGGTCCCACCAGGATGCATCGCATAGGCTGAACAGTGAGCCTCATCCAGTATCACCTTCTTCAATGTTTCATCCACGGGTACACACAACCATCCATCTTTAACCAAGGCTCCATCCTCGCGAATCTCAAAGTCCTGTCTCTCTCCAGCCTCGACCTCAATACGTATGATGCCTAAAATAGGGTCCTCAAACTGAGCATCAATAACCTGATTAATCAAAACAGGTTGCACGTGGAAACTCGCTAAAAGTGCTCCCTGATTATCCACAGTCAACTCTACTCCCAGCCTGCGGAGCTCAACCAACAAAGGTAATCGTACTGTCCTCAAATGCGACAAAGAACTAGCTGACTTCCTGCTCAAAGCATCGGCTACCACATTAGCCTTTCCTGGATGATACTCGATAGTACAGTCGTAGTCCTTAAGCAACTCCAACCATCGGCGTTGTCTCAGATTCAGTTCCTTATGAGTAAACAAATACTTTAAACTCTTGTGGTCCGTGAAGATCCTGCACCTCTCGCCGTACAAATAATGTCGCCAAATCTTCAGTGCATGAACCACCGCAGCCAGTTCCAAGTCATGTGTAGGGTAGTTCATCTCATGGGGTTTCAACTACCGGGAAGCATAAGTAATCACTTTCCCGTGCTGCATCAACACACAGCCCAAACCCTGTAAAGAAGCGTCACTATAAACCTCGAACTCCCCACTGTCGTCTGGAAGGGCCAACACAGGAGCCGATGTCAACCGCTTCTTAAGCTCCTGGAAACTCTGCTCACAGTTCTCATCCCATTCAATCCGAACTCCTTTCCGAGTCAAACGTGTCAACGGAGAACCAAGAATAGAAAAACCCTCAATAAAACGCCGATAATAACCTGCTAAACCCAGAAAACTCCTGATTTCTGTCACCGTCTTGGGCTGTTCCCAATTTGCTACCGCCTCAACCTTCTGAGGATCCACTCTGATGCCCTCGGCTGAAATCACATGACGTAGAAATCCAACACTGGTCAACCAAAATTGACACTTGATCAACTTCGCATATAACTGATGCTCTCTTAGGGCCTTAAGCACTATTCTCAGATGTTTCTCGTGCGCCTTCGCACTCTTCGAATACACCAAAATGTCATCAATGAAGACAATCACAAAATGATCCAAATACGACCGGAACACTCGGTTCATGAGGTCCATAAAAGCTGCTGGGGCATTAGTCAATCCAAAAGGCATCACAACAAACTCGTAATGACCGTACCTGGTCCGAAAGGGCGTCTTGGGTACATCCTCCTCTTTGACCCGTAACTGATGGTAGCTGGAGCGAAGATCAATTTTCGAAAAGTACTGCGCTCCCTTCAACTGGTCAAACAAATCATCAATCCGGGGTAAGGGATACTTATTCCGAATGGTTACCTTATTCAACTGTTTGTAGTCAACACACAATCTCAAACCTCCGTCCTTTTTCTTTACAAACATTACTGGCGCTCCCCAAGGTGACATACTCAGTCGAATGAATCCTATATCGACCAACTCTTGCAACTGGGCCTTAAGTTCCCTCAATTCTGCAGGTGCCATGCGGTAAGGAGTCTGTGAAATAGGCTGTGTACCTGGTAAAAGATTAATTGTGAACTCGATATCTCGCTGAGGTGGTAATCCTGGCAACTCCTCGGGGAAAACATCGGGAAACTCCCGGACCACTGGTGTAACAACCCGTTCCGAGCATTGGGATTAGCAGAGTGTTTAAGGTGTGATTAGTAAGGTTAATCTAGGGTTAGGTGGTCCCGAGGGGTCCGAGAACTTAGAATGACGATTTTGCCCCTGGGTCGGGCAGAAATGTTGACTTTTATTTCGGGTGGTCAAATGGGAGTTGACCAGTGACCAGGACGTAGTTGAGGACGGTACGAATCCGTAGGCAGGTGGCACGCCCGATTCCGACATCCGAGGAGGAAGTTGTGATGTTCGGAAGGTTGAGGGCATAACCGTAATTTTGGGAAAATAGGGGGAATAGTTGACTTTTCGTATAATCGAGTTTTGGTGGGTTGACCTAGGATGGTTAGATAGATTCCGTCGTCCTGAGTTCGATGACAGGCGGCACGTATTCATCGGACTTACGAGGCGAGAGTTACGGGTCTAGGAAGTTTTGGTTAAAACGTAAAAATAAGCTAAAAAGAAGGGTATTTTGGTCTTTCTGCACATTGGGATTTGTGCAGAAAGAAGGAAAGGGACGGCTGGGATGGAGCCATTTGGTGAGAGAGTGAGGAGGATTGGTGACACGTGCTAAAGGTGGAGTGGCTTCTGGTGAGTTCGAGTGTGTGCACGGCCCAAATAATTGGGGTGCACCCGTGTTGTGTGTGATGCTGGTTCAGAAAACAGAGGGAGGTCGTAAAGGAAATTGAGGGCGGTGGTGTGTGTGTTGTGGAATTGTGAGTGTCTGAGGATGATCAGAGAGTGAGAGGGAAGCAGTGAGAGAGGGTGACGGTGTGGTGGCCGTGTGTGAGGGTGTCGAGAGCTGCGGGAAAATCAGGGAGGAAACAGGAAGGACTTGTGAGAATTGTGGCGGTGGTAGCCGTGTACGGGGCAATTGAGTCCGTGGTGGTGTCGTGCGGGTTGCGAGGAGTCAACCACTACCAGCGGAGCTCACGACGGCGACTGGAGGCAGGTAATTCTCTCATCCCCAAATCGATACTCTGTTTTCCCGTTGAGTTTCAACGTGGAAGTCGTGGTTTGGGAGGTTGAATTGATGAGTCTAGAGTGATCTAAGGGCTTTAATTGAGTCCTGGGAGTAGTTTAGTGGTGCTGCCGTGAGGAGTGGTGCACGGTGGCGGCAGGCACGACGGAGGTGTCTGTGTCCTCTGTTTTGGCCGTGGGTTTCAAACGGCGAGTCGTCGAGCTTGGGGCTGAGTCGACAGTCCAGGAAGGTTGGTTGAGGTTTGGTAGAGTCCTAGGAAGAGGTTGGTGTAGCCTCCGTGAAGGGGGAAGTTGTGGGTGGCCGGAGTAAGAAACAGGGCAGTGTACGGGTTTTTGTTCAAGGTTGAGTCGACGAGTTTTAGGGTGAATCGAGGTGAGTGACACACGGGAAGGGGTAGCCTAGGACGGGACGATGCTGCTGGTGAAGAGAGGAGTCGTTTTGGTGGACGGAATGAGGAGAACCGCTCTCGCCGGTTCAGGGTCCAGACCACTGGTGCGAACCGGGTCTGCCCAAGGTTGACGGTGCACTGTAGCTGGCGCGTGAGGGCCACGCGCAGCCACTTTGGGCGGCGCGTGGAGGCGCGTGCGGCGGTTCTGGGAGAAACGGTCAACATAGTTTTTGGTCTAGGAGTTGTTGTGAGTTCAATGGAGTTGGTTTCGGGTTAATCGGAAGTCGTTTGAGTGTAGTTCCGCGAGGGTGAATGTGTAGGGTCCCGGGGTTTTAAGTTTTCGGTTCGGGGATTTTTGAGGAAATTTAGGTGAGTGTTTGTAGACGTATTAGTGACGTAATTTGACGGTGATTGACAGGATCGGGATTTCCCGAGGAAGCCGAGGAACGGGCTGGACGTTTGGGACGCGAGTAGGGCTCAGTACTGTGAGTGGACCCTTTCTCTAAACTCGAGCATGCATAACTGTTTTCTATAATTGCTTTGTGGTTTTGATTATGATTCTATGTTTATTGAATATGTTTGGTTGGTTTTGCATTGTTACACGTTTTTCGAGGAAAGTGGTTTTTAGCACGTTTTGCGAGGAATGGTTGGTTTTTGGAATATATGTTATGATTTTGGGATTTCAAATGATAAGTGGGTTTCAATGGTTATAAGTGGATTTTGGGGAACATGATTTCGATGATCAAAGTTTTCGATTTTAGAATCGGATTTCACTACTCGGATATATATTGATTTTCCCCCGTAGGCCTTGAGTTTAAAGACTCGGGAGTTTAAAGACTCGGATATGATTAAGGCCCGGATTGAGTTTAAAGACTCGGGAGTTTAAAGACTCGGATAGATCCAGCAGGTTTGATCGGGAAAATGATGATTTGATGATTATGGTTTTGATACGGTTTCTGATACTCATGTTATGGTTTCTTATGGTATTTTATAGTGTTCCTGTTTCTTATGATGTTTAAGAATGATTCTTTTATTAATGTGTTTATAACTGTTGGTTATGCATGTGGTTTCAAAACGGAGGGTTTAACTCGGTTTTCTTATAAAATGGTTTTTGAACTTTTGTACTTTCTGGTCCACTCACATTTTCTGTTTTAATTGCCCTCCAGGTTGTGGAGCGAGCGCGGGGTCTTGACGTCGATGCAGTGTCCGAGGCATAGAAGTGACGTGAGAGTTCCCAGAGTAGAGTAAAGGCTTCCGTGTGCGTGTAGTTATCGGTTTTATTTTCTTTGTTTGTTCGTACTATGTTCTGTAAATGCTACCTTCGGGACATTGTGTCTAATTACTCCTGCGTTTGACTGAGTTCGAGTAAGTGTTCCTTAGGTGTTGTGTCGGGGAGTCAGACGAGAGCGGGATTTACCTCGGGTTTCGGGGTGAAACCGGGGTGGGTCCTGACAACTGGTATATCCTTCGCCCTTACTGGCGTAGCACGTGTATCCACTACATGAGCTATGTAACCCTGACATCCCTTACGCAACAACTTGCTAGCCTCAAGTGTCGAAATAACTCCAGTAGGGAGTGCACGCTGATCCCCCTGAAACGTGGTCTCTGGTAATCCTGGACTCCGAAAAGTCACTCTCTTATCGAAACACTCGATAGAAGAATGATGTCTCGTCAACCAGTCCATACCCAGGATAACATCGAAGTCTCGTAGATCCAATAGTAACAAGTCCGCCATTAACTCGACCTCTCCTACCAACACCTGACACTCTCTCAGAACCTGAGTCACTACCAACACCTCCCCAGTAGGTGTACTCACCCCTAAGGTACAATCCAAGGTAGACACCTCCCTCTCCATAACCAGACTACAACTCCGGGCTATAAACGAGTGAGTCGCCCCGGGATCTATCAAAGCAAAAACAGTGTGACTAAGTATGGTGAGTGTACCTGTCACCACTCCCGGTGCTGATCTGGCCTCCTGCTGGGTCATAGCGAAAACTCGCGCCTGAGGTCCTGATGACCTACCGCGCCCTCTCGAACTGCTCGTGGCACCACCGCCACCCCTAGGGCCTGCTGCCCCTTACACTGAAGCAGTACTCCGCCCAGGTTTTGCTGTACCTTGGCCTGCTCCACCCTCCTGGGCTAACAATGGGCACTCTCTCCGAAAATGGCCACGCTCTCCACAATAATAGCAGACATCTCTACCGGGTCCACCAGTCTGTCTCCCAGTAGAAGCAACAGAAGTTGCACTCGCCTGATGTAACAACCCGTACCTTCGGGAAGGGTATAAATGTAATTTTTGTAAATATTTGTATGAAAGGACGATTTTACCCTTATGAATAGTGCGTCAAAAGTTGACTTTTTGATTTACCAGTTGGATGAGTGTTGACCCTTGACCGTGACGCAGTTTAGGACGTTACGAGTCCGTAGACAGGTGGCAGGCTCGAGTCGGACAATCGGAGAAAAAGTTATGATGTTCAGAAGATTGAGGGCGTTATTGTAATTTTGATTGAGGAAAATGTTGACTTTTTCTTGGACTTGTGATTTTCTCGTAGACCGAGGATCGTTAGACAGGTCTCGACGTCCTGAGTACAACGACAGGCGGCACACTGTCATCGGACGTCGGACGAAGTAGTTACGGGTCTGGAAAGTGTGAGGGTAAAACGGTAATTATTACAACGAGGGGTATTTTAGTCTTTTTCCTCAGCCCAATCAGATAAGGGCAAGTCGCAGTAGTGGATTGGGATCTTTTCTTTTGGTCCATAGGGATTGGACACGTGGGGAAGGTTGGATGGTTCTAGGAAGATCGATTATGTGCACGACCACATTTTGTTCAAGGCTAACCGTGCATTTGGCTTGGAACACAGAAAACAGAGAGGAAAAATTGGAGAGACTGCGATCAATTCAGGGTGTGAGTGAGTGGAGTGTGAATTGAGAGAGTGACTGAGAGACAAGGCTGAGCTGGTGATCGTGTTTTGGGGGAGGAATCGTGCCCGGAGACACGGCGGTGGTGCGGCGGAGTTCTGAGAAAAACAGGGAAGCCGTGAGACAGGGGTGGTAGTTGTGCCGTGTGGTTGATCAATCCAAGCCAATAGGAGGCTCAGACGTTTGCAAGGAACCCAACGAGCACCGTGGCACGCGGCGGTGCAGACTGCAGAGGCTGAATCGCAGGTGAGACTCGAATCCCCTGTTTTTCCCATGAATTTGATTTCAAAATTCGTGGACCTAGAGCTAGAGTCGAGGGTATTGGTGAGTGAAGTGAGACTCCTGGAGGTCCCAGGAGTCGTTTGAGTATGGTACCGCGACGGGGGAAGACCTCGGTGACCGGAGGCCAAAACAGGGGCCACGGGCCGTCTATTTTGAGGCCGTCAACGGTGGGTTTTAGGCTTTGATTTTCATAAGTTGGAAGGGGAAAGGATTGCTGGGGACTGGATGCTGCTATTGGGTTTGAATGGAGGAAGAACGGTGGAGGAACGGAGGAGAACCGGTCACGCCGGTTCAACTGTGCTGAACCGGGTGACTCGAGGTTGAAGGAGCACTGTAGCAGGCGCGTGAGGCCCACGCGCAGCCACTTTGGGCGGCGCGTGGGCGCGCGTACGGTGGCGGTTGGGAAAATGGTCAACATGGTTTTGGTTCTAATTGTCCTAAGGGATCCATTAGTGTGATTTTCGGGTGAATCGGACGATGTTATGAGATAGTTCGGGAATCCGGACGGTTTAGGGTTTAAGATTAAAATATTAATAAATTCCCAAAAAATTGGGGAAATTAGGGTTAGTATCCTTGATGTAATTGTGACCCTATTTGGTGCATATTGACAGGACGAAAGACGCCTGAGACGGTCGAGGAGCGCACGGAGCGCGATTGACTCGTTCAGATTCGTGAGTGGACTCTTTCTTTCTTTACGAGCATGCCTAACTGTTTTATTGATGTTTGATGATATTAAATATGTTTTTATGCTTCTTGTTGATGATTATATGTGGTTGATATGTTTGCACATTTTTCGAGATATTTCCGGGATTTTGCACGTTTTTCGAGAAAAGCTGAATTTCGGATTTTGATGCCATACTTAGGAATTTCAATCTGTAATTGTTTTCTGATGATGATAAATGGATTATGAAACATGATTTGTGATTAAATGCGGGTTTGGTTTAAACGTAGATTTCCGGATTTGGGTTCGGAATGACGGTTCTGAACGCCGGAAGGGCTTCGAACCGGGGATTTCGAATTCGAGTTTGGCCATGGATTTAGAAATGGTTTTACATTGAATTTGGATTGGATTTGCTGGATCTGGATATGGGTTTAATGACCCGGATGTTCTGATGGATGGGGGACGGGCCCGGATTGAGTTTAAAGAGTCGGATAATTACGATATTACCCCCATAGGCCTATTGAGTTTAAAGACTCGGATAATTACGATATTACCCCCATAGGCCTATTGAGTTTAAAGACTCGGGAGTTTAAAGACTCGGATATTATTGAGGCCTGGATTGAGTTTAAAGACTCGGATAGACCTAGCAAGTTTGATCGTAAAATGATGATTTGATCTTCACGTTTTATGATACGGTTTTAGGATGCTTGATATGATTTTTATAACTGTTTTATAGTGTTTCTGTTTCTTATGATGTTTTATGTTGTGGTTTTTTCTGAATACGTAGTTAGACATGCATGTTTTCAAAACGGAGGGAACAAATATTATTATTATGAATTTCCTTAACTCTGGTTGATGATAAACTGTTTGTTTTGAAACTTTTATTTATTTTAGTCCACTCACATCTTTTGGTTTTAAATTTTCCCTCCAGGTCGTGGTGATAGCGTCGGGGTGAACGTTGAGGCAGGAATCGAGGCATAGAGCTTACGACGTTCTTCCGTTGCGAGACTAGCATAGTAGGATTTTGTGCCCATTTTGTAGGACTATGCTCTGACTTACAGTTGTATATATTTACTCCTTCGTCTGATAGTTATCCTTATAGTGGTATTAAGGTTATTTTGGAACTTTGGGTGTGATTGTCAGACGGGAGCAGGGTTCATCCCGGGTATCGAGGCGATATTTGGGACGGGTCCTGACAATTGGTATCAGAGCATAGGTTTGTCGGTTTGTGTCGAATCTAGGTTGTTTTACTAACTCTATGCCTCTTTCAGCGTACGTTCGACCATGCCTCCGAGACGTGAACCCCCTCCACGACCTGACGATGAAGCGGCGAGAGGGACTGAGAGCGCCTCGATTAAGCGAGCCCAACGGCTCGGGGCTACTACTTTCAGTGGTGGGGCAGACCCAGAGGTAGCTCACCGATGGATCACCCGGCTTGAGCGTATTTTCGGGGTGATGCATTGTCCTCCAGAGGACTGGGTCTTGTTGGCTACGTTTCTGCTGGATGGAGCAGCGTATGAGTGGTGGTATACGCTGGAGTTGTCGGGCTGGGATGCACATACGGTGACGTGGGAGACTTTCCGGGAGCGGTTTCTAGACCAGTATGATCCCCGCTCTTTCCGGGATGCCAAAGAGGCAGAATTTCTTCAGTTGAAACAAGGGAGTATGACAGTAGCCGAGTATGAGCAGAGATTCCAGATGCTATCCCGATTCGCTCCTGCATTTGTGACAACCGAGGCTGAGAAGTGCCGTCGGTTTGAGTTGGGTCTTCGAGGAGAGATTAGAGCCATTGTGACAGCCGACTCCTTTGCTACATTCCGGGAGTTGTCTGATGCTGCTGTTAGAGTGGAGGCCAGTTTGCCTGCCAGGCCACAGTACTCGGGCAGTGTGCGACGCCGAGAGCATTCTTTTCCTGGAGCATCGAGTTAGAGGACCCGGAAGCGGGGCAATTATGGTGGATCATCATCGGCTGGTGGAGCCCGGTTTGGTAGACCAGGCAGTTTTCAGGGCTCTGGATTTCGGGGAGCTAGGGCACAGCCGAATCCTCAGGCGAGTGCTACTTCTGTTGCTTCTATTGGGAGGCAGACCGGTGGACCCAGTAGGGATGCTTGCTACTACTGTGGAGAGAGAGGACACTTTCGGAGGGAGTGCCCATTGTTAGCTCAGGAGGGTGGAGCAGGCCGAGGTGTAGCAGAGCCTGGGCGGAGTGCTGCGTCAGTGTCAGGGGCAGCAGGCCCTAGGGGTGGCGGTGGTGCCACGAGCAGTTCTAGGGGGCGCGGTAGGTCATCAGGACCTCAGGCGCGAGTTTTTGCTATGACCCAGCAGGAGGCCAGATCAGCACCGGGAGTGGTGACAAGTACACTCACCATACTTGGTCATACTGTTTTTGCTTTGATAGATCCCGGGCCTACTCATTCGTTCATAGCCCGGAGTTGTAGTCTGGTGACGGAGAGGGAGGTGTCTTCTTTGGAGTGTGCGTTAGGGGTGAGTACACCTACTGGGGAGGTGTTGGTAGTGACTCAGGTGTTGAGAGAGTGTCCGGTGATGGTAGGTGAGGTGGAGTTAATGGCGGATTTGTTACTATTGGATCTACGGGACTTTGATGTTATTTTGGGTATGGACTGGTTGACGAGACATCATGCTTCTATTGAATGTTTCGATAGGAGAGTGATTTTTCCGAGTCCAGGATTACCAGAGACTACATTTCAAGGTGATCAACGTGCACTTCCTACTGGAGTTATCTTGGCACTTGAGGCTAGCAAGCTGTTGCGTAAGGGGTGTCAGGGTTACATAGCTCATGTGGTGGATACACATGTTTCGCCAGTAAGGGCGAAGGATATACCAGTGGTGCGGGAGTTTCCCGATGTTTTTCCCGAGAAGTTTCCAGGATTACCACCTCATCGAGAGATCGAGTTCACGATTGATCTTTTACCAGGTACACAGCCTATTTCACAGACTCCTTATCGCACGGCACCTGCAGAATTGAGGGAACTTAAGGCCCAGTTGCAAGAGCTGGTCGATATAGGATTCAATCGACCGAGTATGTCACCTTGGGGAGCACCTGTACTGTTTGTCAAGAAAAAGGACTGAGGGTTGAGATTGTGTGTGGACTACAGACAGTTGAATAAGGTAACCATTCGGAATAAGTATCCTTTACCCCGGATTGATGATTTGTTTGACCAGTTAAAGGGAGCACAGTACTTTTCGAAGATTGACCTTCGCTCCGGCTACCATCAGTTACAGGTCAAAGAGGAGGATCTACCAAAGACAGCTTTTCGGACTAGGTACGGTCATTTCGAGTTTGTTGTGATGCCTTTTGGATTGACTAATGCCCCAGCAGCCTTTATGGACCTCATGAACCGAGTGTTCCGGTCGTATTTGGATCGTTTTGTGATTGTCTTCATTGACGACATTTTGGTGTATTCGAAGAGTGCAAAGACGCACGAGAAACATCTGAGGATAGTGCTTAAGACCCTGAGAGAGCATCAGTTGTATGCGAAGTTGAGTAAATGTCAATTTTGGTTGACCAGTGTTGGATTTCTAGGACATGTGATTTCAGCCGAGGGTATCAGAGTGGATCCTCAGAAGGTTGAGGCGGTATCAAATTGGGAACAGCCCAAGACGGTGACAGAGATCAGGAGTTTTCTGGGTTTAGCAGGTTATTATCAGCGTTTTATTGAGGGTTTTTCTATTCTTGATGCTCCATTGACAAGGTTGACTCGGAAAGGAGTTCGGTTTGATTGGGATGAGAAATGTGAACAGAGTTTCCAGGAGCTTAAAAGGCAGTTGGCATCTGCTCCTGTGTTGGCTCTTCCAGACGATAGTGGGGAGTTCGAGGTGTACAGTGACGCTTCTTTACAGGGTTTGGGCTGTGTCTTGATGCAGCATGGGAAAGTGATTTCTTATGCTTCCCGGCAGTTGAAACCCAATGAGATGAACTATCCTACACATGACTTGGAACTGGCGGCGGTGGTTCATGCACTGAAGATTTGGCGACATTATTTGTACGGTGAGAGGTGCAGGATTTTCACGGACCACAAGAGTTTAAAGTATTTGTTTACTCAGAAGGAATTGAATCTGAGACAGCATCGATGGTTGGAGTTGCTTAAGGACTACGACTGTACTATTGAGTATCATCCAAGGAAAGCTAATGTGGTAGCCGATGCTTTGAGCAGGAAGTCAGCTAGTTCTTTGTCGCATTTGAGGGCAGTACGATTACCTTTATTGGTTGAGCTCCGCAGACTGGGAGTAGAGTTGACTGTGGATGGTCAGGGAGCACTTTTAGCGAGTTTCCCCGTGCGACCTGTTTTGATTGATCAGGTTATTGATGCTCAGTTTGAGGACCCTATTTTGGGCATCATACGTATTGAGGTCGAGGCTGGCGAGAGACAGGATTTTGAGATTCGTGAGGATGGAGCCTTGGTTAAGAATGGACGGTTGTGTGTACCCGAGGATGAAGCCTTGAAGAAGGTGATACTGGATGAGGCTCACTATTCAGCCTATGCGATGCATCCTGGTGGGACCAAGATGTATCGTATACTTCGAGAGTATTACTGGTGGTCAGGTATGAAACGTGAGATTGCAGAATATGTCAGTAGATGTTTGATCTGTCAACAGGTGGAAGCTGAGCGGCAGAGACCCTATGGAGCAATGCAACCTTTGCCGATCCCCGAGTGGAAATGGGCTCACCTGACGATGGACTTTGTATTCAAGCTTCCTAGAACACCGAAGGGACACGATGGCGTGTGGGTGATTGTGGATAGAATTACGAAGTCTGCTAATTTCTTGCCAGTACGGGAGAACTTCAGGTTGACGCAGTTTGCCTAGTTGTTTATAGATGAGATTATTCGACTGCATGGTACTCCAGATTCGATAGTATCTGACAGAGACCCGAGGTTTACTTCCCGGTTTTGGCAGAGTTTACAGGAAGCTTTTGGGACGAAGTTGCATTTCAGTACTGCTTTTCATCCTCAGACCGATAGGCAGTCTGAGCGGACTATCCATATTCTCGAGGATATGATGAGAGTGTGTGTTTTACAGTTTCAGGGTACTTGGGAATTACATCTTCCTTTGATGGAGTTCGCCTACAATAACAGTTATCAGGAGAGCATTGGGATGGCTCCTTACGAGGCTTTATATGGACGACAGTGTCGGACTCCGTTGTGTTGGACTGAGGTTGGCGAGAGGAGATTGACTACTTCCGAGCTGGTGGATCTTACACAGGAAAAAGTGGCACTGATTCGAGAGCGATTGAAGGCAGCTCAGGACCGACAGAAGAGCTACGCCGACCGTAGGATCAGGGATTTGGAGTTTGCAGTAGGAGACTGAGTTTTCTTGAAGTTATCTCCTTGGAAGGGGATCGTACGGTTTGGCAGACGAGGGAAATTAAGTCCTCGTTACATTGGACCTTATGAGATCTTAGAGCGGATTGGTCCTGTTGCTTATCGGTTGGCTTTACCAGCAGACCTGGAAAAAGTACATAATGTTTTCCATGTATCTATGCTTCGGAAGTATATACGGGATGATTCACATGTTCTGGAAGCCCAACCTGTTGAACTGAGGGAAGACTTGAGTTTTAAAGAGCAGCCAGTAGCGATTTTGGATCGGAAGGATAAGGTTTTACGGAGGAAGACAGTTCCTTTAGTTAAAGTATTATGGAGAAATCATCAGGTGGAAGAAGCTACTTGGGAACCCGAGGCCTTGATGCGTGAACAGTACCCTTATTTGTTTCACTGAATTTCGGGGACAAAATTCTTTTTAGGGGGGTAGATTGTAACAACCCGTACCTTCGGGAAGGGTATAAATGTAATTTTTGTAAATATTTGTATGAAAGGACGATTTTACCCTTGTGAATAGTGCGTCAAAAGTTGACTTTTTGATTTACCAGTTGGATGAGTGTTGACCCTTGACCGTGACGGGGGAGGACCTAGGTGACCGGCGGCCAAAACAGGGGCCACGGGCCGTCTGTTTCGAGGCCGTGAACAATGGGTTTTAGGCTTCGATTTTCATAAGTTGGAAGGGGAAAGGATTGCTGGGGACTGGACACTGCTATTGGGATTGAAAGGAGGAAGAACGGTGGAGGAACGGAGGAGAACCGGTCACGCCGGTTCAACTGTGCTGAACCGGGTGACTCGAGGTTGAAGGAGCACTATAGTAGGCGCGTGAGGCCCACGCGCAGCCACTTTGGGCGGCGCGTGGGGGCGCGTGCGGTGGCGGTTGGGAAAATGGTCAACATGGTTTTGGTTCTAATTGTCCTAAGGGATCCATTAGTGTGATTTTCGGGTGAATCGGGCGATGTTATGAGATAGTTCGGGAATCCGGACGTTTTAGGGTTTAAGATTAAAATATTAATAAATTCTCGAAAAATTGGGGAAATTAGGGTTAGTATCCTTGATGTAATTGTGACCCTATTTGGTGCATATTGACAGGACGAGAGACGCCTGAGACGGTCGAGGAGCGCACGGAGCGCGATTGACTCGTTCAGATTCGTGAGCGGACTCTTTCTTTCTTTACGAGCATGCCTAACTATTTTATTGATGTTTGATGATATTAAATATGTTTTTATGCTTCTTGTTGATGATTATATGTGGTTGGTATGTTTGCACATTTTTCGAGATATTTCCGGGATTTTACACGTTTTTCGAGAGAAAAGCTGAATTTCGGATTTTGATGCCATACTTAGGAATTTCAATATGTAATTATTTTCTGATGATGATAAATGGATTATGAAACATGATTTGTGATTAAATGCGGGTTTGGTTTAAACGTAGATTTCCGGATTTGGGTTCGGAATGACGGTTCTGAACGCCGGAAGGGCTTCAAACCGGGGATTTCGAATTCGAGTTTGGCCATGGATTTAGAAATGGTTTTACATTGAATTTGGATTGGATTTGCTGGATCTGGATATGGGTTTAAAGACCCGGATGTTCTGATGGATGGGGGACGGGCCCGGATTGAGTTTAAAGACTCGGGAGTTTAAAGACTCGGATAATTACGATATTACCCCCACAGGCCTATTGAGTTTAAAGACTCGGGAGTTTAAAGACTCGGATATTATTGAGGCCTGGATTGAGTTTAAAGACTCGGATAGACCCAGCAGGTTTGATCGTAAAATGATGATTTGATCTTCACGTTTTATGATACGGTTTTAGGATGCTTGATATGATTTTTATAACTGTTTTATAGTGTTTCTGTTTCTTATGATGTTTTATGTTGTGGTTTTTTCTGAATACGTAGTTAGACATGCATGTTTTCAAAACGGAGGGAACAAATATTATTATTATGAATTTCCTTAACTCTGGTTGATGATAAACTGTTTGTTTTGAAACTTTTATTTATTTTAGTCCACTCACATCTTTTGGTTTTAAATTTTCCCTCCAGGTCGTGGTGATAGCGTCGGGGTGAACGTTGAGGCAGGAATCGAGGCATAGAGCTTACGACGTTCTTCCGTTGCGAGACTAGCATAGTAGGTTTTTGTGCCCATTTTGTAGGACTATGCTCTGACTTACAGTTGTATATATTTACTCCTTCGTCTGATAGTTATGCTTATAGTGGTATTAAGGTTATTTTGGAACTTTGGGTGTGATTGTCAGACGGGAGCAGGGTTCGTCCCGGGTATCGAGGCGATATTTGGGACGGGTCCTGACACCTGAGGAGTCGGCTGTGCTCTAGTTCCCCGAAATCCTGAGCCCTGAAAACTGCCTGGTCTGCCAAACCGGGCACCACCAGCCGATGACGAACCACCAAAATTGCCCCGCTTCGGGGTCCTCTGACTCGATGCTCCAGGAAAAGAATGCTCTCGACGTCGCACACTGCCCGAGTACTGTGGCCTGGCAGGCAAACTGGCCTCCACTTTAACAGCAGCATCAGAAAACTACCGGAATGTAAGAAATGAGCCGGCTGTCACAATGGCTCTAATCTCTCCCCGAAGACCCAACTCAAACCGACGACACTTCTCAGCCTCGGTAGCCACAAATGCAGGAGCGAATCGGGATAGCATCTGGAACCTCTGCTCATACTCAGCCACTGTCATGTCCCCTTGCTTCAACTGAAGAAATTCCGCCTCTTTTCCATCTCGAAAGGAGCGAGGATAATACTGATCCAAAAACCGCTCCCGGAAAGTCTCCCAAGTCACGGTATGAGCGTCCCATCCTGACAACTCCAGCGTATACCACCACTCATACGCTGCGCCGTCTAACAGAAAAGTAGCCAACAACACACGATCTCCCGGAGGACAATGCATCACCCCAAATATCCGCTCAAGCCGGGTGATCCATCGGTGAGCTTCCTCTGGGTCTGCCCCACCACTGAACGTAGTAGCCCCGAGCCGCTGGGCTAGCTCAATCGACGCACTCTCCGCTTCTTCAGGTCGTGGAAGGGGTTCACGTCTCGGAGGCATGGTCAAACGTACACTGAAAGAGGCATAGAGTTAGTAAAACAACCTAAAAATGACCTCGTACCGACACAAACCGACAAACCTATGCTCTGATACCAATTGTCAGGACCCGTCCCAAATATCGCCTCGATACCCAGGACGAACCCTGCTCCCGTCTAACAATCACACCCAAAGTACCAAAATAACCTCAACACTACTATAAGCATAATTATCAGACGAATGAGTAAATATAATACAACTGTAAGTCAGAGCATAGTTCTACAAAATGGGCACAAAATCCTACTATGCTAGTCTTGCAACGGAAGAACGTCGTAAGCTCTATGCCTCGATCCTTGCCTCAACGTTCACCCCAGCGCTATCACCACGACCTGGAGGGTAAGTTAAAACCAAAAGTGTGAGTGGACTGAAAGAAATAAAAGTTCCAACACGATTTAGAAGTAAAACGGTTTAAAGAAAACAAGAAGATTTTACCCTCCATTTTAAAAACATGCATGCCCAACTAAGTATCAGAAACCACAACGTAAAACAACATAACAAGATCACATCATAAAACCAAATCCACAAGTATCCACGTCCGATCAAACCTGCTGGGTCTATCCGAGTCTTTAAACTCAACCAGGCCTCAAATATAATCCGAGTCTTTAAACTCCCGAGTCTTTAAACTCAATAGGCCTACGGGGGTAATATCGTACATATCCGAGTCTTTAAACTCCCGAGTCTTTAAACTCAATCCGGGCCCGTCCCCCGTCAATCAGAATCCGGGTCTTTAAACCCATTATCCAGATCCAGCAAATCCAATCTAAAACCAATTTAAAATCAATTCTAAATCCACATCCAAACTCGAATCCGAAATCCCCGGTTCGAAGCCCTTCTGGCGTTCAGAACCGTCATTTCGAACCCAAATCCGGAAATCCACCTTTTCCGACTTTAAAACCAAATTTCGTTTCTCGAAATCCGATTTCAAAACCAAGACCTTGATTTTCAAACTCATACTTCATAATTCACTTATAACCATCAGAAAAAAATTCTAGGTTGAAAACATGAAACTTAACATCAAATCAGAAATCCAGCTTTTCCTCGAAAAATGTGCAAATCCCGAAAATATCTCGAAAAACGTGCAAACATATCAATCACATATAATCACCATCAAAAAGCATAAAAACATATTTAATATCATAAAACATAAATAAAACAGTTAGGCATGCTCGTAAGGAAAGAAAGAGTCCACTCACGAATCTGAACGAGTCAATCGCGCTCTGTGCGCTCCTCGACCATCTCAGGCGTCTCCCGTCCTGTCAATATGCACCAAATAGGGTCACAAATACATCAAGGATACTAACCCTAATTTCCCCAATTTTTCGGGAATTTATTTATATTTTAATCTTAGACCATAAACCGTCCGGATTCCCGAACCATCTCATAACATCATCTGATTAACCCGAAAATCACACCAATGGATTCCTTAGGACATTTAGAACCAAAACCATGTTGGAAGGTTGGCCGGAATCCTCCCCACGCGCCTCCATGCGCCGCCCAGAGTGGCTGCGCGTGGGCCTCACGCGCCTGCGACAGTGTTTCTTCAACCTCGAGTCACCTGGTTCAACACAATTGAACCGGCGTGACCAGTTCTCCTCCATTCCGCCACCCATCTTCTTCCTTTCCACTCTAGTAGTTTCGTCCAGTACCCAGCAATCCTCTCATGTCCTAACAATTGAAAATCACGGCCTAAAACTTCACGATTTCCCCCTTGAAAATCATGGCCCGTGGCCCTGTTTTGGCCGCCGGCCACCCAGGTCCTCCCCCGGCACGGCACCACACTCAAACGACTCCTGGGACCTCCAGGAGTCTCACCCTAACCTCCAAATTCCTCGACTCTAGCCCTAAGTTCAGGACTTTGGAAAATAAGAAAAACGGGAAAACAGGGGAATCGGGGTATACCTTCGATTCTGTCTCCGCCGTGTGCACCGCCGCGTGCCACGGTGCTCGTTGAGTTCCCTGCTGCCACCTGAGCCTCCTATTGTCTTGGTTTGAGCCACCACATGGCACAACCACCGCCACAATCCACCGTCACTTTGTTTTTTCCCAGAAATTCCAACCGTCCACCGTCGTGTCTCCGTGCACGATTCCACTTCAAAACACGATCAACTGCTCACTCTTGTCTCTCTGTCACTCTCTCAATTCACAACCCACTCACCCTCACACTGAATCGATCGAACACGCACAAACTCTTCCTCTCTATTTTCTGTTCTCCCAAGCCAAGCACACGGTTCAAATCGACCAATATGTGGCCTTGTGTATTTGAGATCATCCTAGAACCATCCAACCATCCCCACGTGTCCACCTCTCCATGGTCTCAGTGCAAAATATCCAATCCCACTCAGGACAAGTGGCCTTATCTGATTGGGCTGAGGGGAAAAAGACCAAATTACCCCTAGTTATAAAAATTACCGTTTTACCCTCAAACATTCCAGACCCGTAACTATTTCGTCCGACGTCCGATGACAGCGTGCCGCCTGTCGTTGTACTCAGGACGCCGAGACCTATCTAATGGTCCTCGGTCTACGTGAAAATCACAAGTCCACTAAAAAGTCAACATTTTCCTCAAATAGTCAAAATTACGGTAACGCCCTCAATCTTCCGAACGTCATAACTTTCTCTCTGATTGTCCGAATCGAACCTGCCACCAGGCTACGGACTCGTGACGTCCTAAACTACGTCACGGTCAATGGTCAACACTCATCCAACCTGTAACTCTAAAAGTCAACTTTTGACGTACTATTCACAAGGGCAAAATTGTCATTTTTATACAAATCTTTTACAAAATTACATTTCTACCCTTCCCGAAGGTACGGGTTGTTACAGGGGGGAGGGGGGAGATAACCAGGGATATTGAGAGCTTTGGTAAGGGGAAAAGTGAAAGGAATACTAAAGGGAATCATGGTAGAACACGAAAGTGGAAGGGCGAGGGCTGAGCAACAAAGGACCCAGAGTGTAGTTCATGGGTACCTGGTTCAGGTTCGAGTTTCAGGATTAAAACCTTGAAATGAAGACTCTTATCAGCTCCTGCTCATCCTTGCGATCTCAGATAACCAGCAACCTACGAGTTTAGGCATTAGGATGACCCAAACAGAGTGATGCAGTGGTGGCGTGGTGCAGAGGATCGAAGATCTTTTTGAGGTAAGTTTCTATCGATTTTGAGTTCAAATATCCCTTCTTGGAGTCCCCTAAACAAATTAGCTGGTTAGATGGTGGAAAATAGTGGAGAAAACATCGATTTTGAGCCGGGTTGGCCTCACGGGTCGAGCGACCCAATTTGCAAAAAACCCGGATCAAGCGCGAGGTTGAAGACGATGAATAGTAAGGCACTTGGCTTACACATACAGTCACTTGGGGCGGCGCGTGGGGGCTCGTGGGAAGGGATTTTGTGGTGACGTCAACATGAATATTATAATATTTAATCATACGAGTCCAACGACACAATTTCTGAGGCAATCAGATATCGTCTCGGGATAGTTTTGAATGTCCGAATGTTTAGGGTCTGTTTTAATTCATTTAAAAATCTTGAAAAATTATGGGATTCTCGTATTAGTTAATAAGGGTGGTTAGTGACCCTTTGAGGTGATTTTTGACAGGAAGTGACGTTCTTGGATTTTACGGGAAATCATGTAGTTCGGTTGCGTAAAAGTTAGGTGTGAGTGGACTTTGTTTTTCGTTAACCCTATGCATGCCTATCTATGTGTTTTAAATATGTTTCATTGTGCCATTATTTATATTTGGGTGATTACAATTATTATATGATTTTCGATAATTTATTAATATTTTATTATTATTATTATTATATTTCACGATTTATGAGAGGTTTCGTAAGTCATATTTTTCGAATATCGTTTTGATTGTCGACTTGAGTTGAATAAATATGATTATGACATGTGATTTTGCTAGTGTTCGATCAATTGGATTTTATATGGATTTTATGGGGATTTGATGAATTTAGGGAAATTGGAATTTGACACATTTTGCGAGGAAATTGGCTTTGTCATACTCCAGATCATTATTGAGTTTGGGAAACGACTTTATACACATTATGATATATTTATGTGATTTTGGTAATGTAACGACCCGTCCCGAATATCGGGATTAAATAAAAATTAATTATGGATTTAGTTTGATTAATCGGGGATTAATCGAGTGAAAATCGGACTGACGGTGTAAAATGACCGTTTTGCCCCTAGACTTGGGTAAAATGTTGAATTTTGACTCGGGGAGTCAAACATACGAGGATCGAGAACAGTTACGTAGATCTGAACGTTACGAGTGCGTAGACAGACGACACGTCAAAATCAGACGTCGAACGGAGAAGTTATGGTCAAGGGATCGAAATCGGGAACTTACGTCTCGGGATTCGTATTGCATATTAATTAAATCAAATTGGTAGATATTTTTATGTTGGGCCCTTGGATGAGTGACAAGTGTCACTCATCCCATTGGCCACTTTCCCTATAAAGGGGATCTTGTTGATTGGGGAGATTAATTAATTATTAATTAATATTTTATATTATTTTATTTAATTTTCCCTCACATTTTCTCTCCTCCCTTCCCGTGCACTCCCTCCATTTTCTCTCTAAACAAACACTCACCACCCCCTGTAAACCTCACCAAATGCTTGTAAACCATGAATGAAAATGAATGGGAACAGTGAGACGGCCACGGTGGTGACCACGGCGGTGCACGACAACAGAGGTAAGTGTTTTCCCTTTGGACCTTGTTTTGGTTCGAAAATGGAAAACCACGTTTTATTGATTGTTGATCGATTTGGATGGCCCTAGGGTGTTCCTAGGACTCAGACAAGTCGAATGGGCCTGGTATCGAGGCTAGAGGCGGTCGGAATCATGGGAAACTGACGGTGGAACCTTGGTCATTTGTTTTTCGATCGGGAAGGTGCGTTTAGGGCCTCATTTCTATGTTTTTAGTAGATAGATCAATTGCAAATAATGTGACAAAGAGATAGGAATTAAAAGGGTTGAAAATGATGGAAAAAATGGGGAGAACCGGCCTCGCTGGTCCAGTTGAACCGGCCCTGCAGTGAACCGGTCTAGATCGGTTCAGCCGAAGAAGAAGAAGAACACTACCCCGGCGCGTGATGCCTTTTTTCCAGGCAAGGTCACATATAATTTCATCATTTCAAAGTAATGAACATTTTGGGACTGGTTTCAAGTCGATCAGACATCGTTTCGGGGTAGTTTTGAGTGTCCGAAGGGTTAAGGTTTATTTTAAATACGTTTAAAAATCCCGAAAAATTGGGGGATTCAATGTTAGCCTATTTGAGGTAGTTAGTGACCTTCGAGTGTGATTTGGACAGGTCCGGAAATTCCGGAGATGGTGATTTAGCTGGGGAGGCTTATGGCATGCATATCGAGACGGCAGTTAGGACGGTCTGTGAGTGGACATTGTTTTCTAAACTGTGATGCATGCATAACTATTTTATATGTCATATATATGTGATTTCTATGATGATGATTGTGGTATTGGTGATTTACATATTTGCATGTATTTCGAGATGATTTCCGTATTTGCACGAATATCGACGTTTATGGTTTTATGTTGTAGTTTTACGTGCTTGTGGTTTCGATGATGGTTTGATGAAAAGGTTTTGGAAATGAAAAGATGAACACGGGCATGAGACCCATTTGTTTTGGAAACCCTCGGACATGAAGTCCATTTGAGTTATATTATTGGGCCAAGGACTCAATTGGTTTACGAAATTGGGCATGAGGACCAATTGTGTTTGATGAATGTGATTCCGGGCCGGGGACGCATAAATGGATTTGAATAAAACGGATTTGGATTTGAGTACTACATCAGGCCGGGGGCCCAGTTGGTTTGCATGATCGGGCTAGAGGCCTAGTTGATTATGATATCGGGTATGAGTCCCATTTGTGGTTTATAAATGTGATTTCGGGTTCGGAGACCCCACTTGGATTTGGATTTGAGAAATCGGATTTGTGAGTTTACGATGGTTTTATGGAAATCACGGGCATAGGTCCCTTTGAACGGTTTGAGATGATTTATGAAATGTTTTCCATATAACATATATCTATGGATTGTCTCCTCCAGTCGTCTAGGACGCTAGAGTAGTCACGACGCATTGCCTGCGAGGGGTCACTGCACGGAGCGACCGGACCGTATAGTCACTCAGGAATAGAATTGCTAGATGTCTCGGACGTCAGACATCTAGGATGTCAGAGATTAACTCGGGTTGAGACTCCGGCTAGCACGCGTAGCATGGACCGTGTCATGACTTTGGGATGTCAGGCGTCTCGGACGCCAAGTGTAACGACCCGTCCCGAATATCGGGATTTAATAATATTTAATTGTGATTTACTAATCTGGGATTATTTGGGTGATTTCGGACGAATTGTGCAAAATGACCGTTTTGCCCCTCGGCGTGGGCAAAACGTTGACTTTTTATTCGGACGGTCAAATGGACTTTGACCAATGACCGTGACGTAGTTTGGGACGTCACGAGTTCATAGACAGGAGGCACGTTCGATTCCGACATTCGTGGTGAAAGTTATGACGTACAGAAGTTCAAGGGCATTTTCGTAATTTGGATGAAATAGGGGAAAATGTTGACTTTTCGGTCGGGAGGTCCGATGGTCAGGGGCCAAGGACCGTTAGGAAGGTCTCGATGCCCTGAATCCGTAGACAGGCGGCACGCATCAATCGGAGTCCGTATGACCGAGTTACGGGTCAGGATGCGTGAGGGGCATTTTGGTAATTTTCTGCACAGGGGCAGAATGGTAATTTCACTGAGTGTTTGAACGGTTACTGTAGCACCGTGGAAGGGAACATGGCCAGCGCACGGGTGGTGTGTTTATGGAGCAAATTGATGGCCTAAAACTATTATTTATGGGTTGTATGGATTCTTTAATTGAATTGTGCGATGCCAGGCTGTGTGGGACGGTGGTTTTGGCCATTAACTATGGCTGGTGCACGAAGAAAAACAGAGTGCTTCCCACATGTGTTCAGCCTTTCCTGGGCCCAATTGAGCGGATTTGTGATGGGCAATGTGTTTAAGGGACTGAGTGAAGTGTTCTGGGATTGAGAAGGGAAGGAAAGGAGCAAAATTGGTGTGGAATTGTTCAAAAACCCGAAACTGGTTTTTGAAGAGTTCAAAATCGAATTTCGGTTTTCAGGCCAGCCCAGGGAAAATTGATGATTCATTTAGTTCTCTGGGATCATTTCCAGTAGAACCAGATCAAATGGGGCAAGTTTGGAAGCTCCTAGAGCCGTGGACAGACGAGGTGGACGGCTGGAAAATCCAAGCTTGAGTCGTGGTGATTGAGGTAACTTCGTGTTAAATTAATCATTCAAATTGGTTCGTATTAATCCTAATAAGCTTACTGGAATGTTAATTTGACAATGGACTTGAGTTGGGTGAGTTGTTATCATCGACCCGTTTGGTTATTCGGACTTGGATTGGTCGATTTACTCTATGTCGAGATTAATCATTGACACAGAACTGGAATTAATTGGTTAATGTTTGTTTTAGGATAAAAAACGGATGGAATCAAGGTCGAATTGAGGGTTATCTGGCCGGGTCAGATCGCGGGTAATCAGACCCGTTTACCAGTCATACGGGTGAAGATGGTGACTGTAGCAGTCATTGTAGCAGGCACGTGGCTTTCACGCGCAGCCACTCACGGCGGCGCGTGACGGCGCTTGGGCATGAATCTCGAGGTACGATCAACATGACTTTTGTCCTATACAATGTAACGAACATTTTGGGATTGGTTTCGTGTCGATCGGACACCGTCTCGATATTGTTCGGGATGTCCGAAGGTTTTAAATCCAGTTTAAAAATACTTAAAAATTCGGGAAAATTACGGGACTTGAATAGGATGTTAATGATGAGGTTAGTAATCCTCTAATGTGATTTGAACAGGATTGGGAGTCCCGATGATAGTGGTGGGACCCGGGAAGGCCTATGGCACGCGTATCGAGGCGCTCGGTTAAACGGTCTGTGAGTGGACATTGGTTTTATACATTCGATGCATGCATAACTGTTTCATGATTTTTATAATTGTGATTAAATGATTTACTTTGGATATCGGTAAATTTAAATTATTTCACGCATTTCGAGGTGATTTACGTATTTGCACGTAAACTGAGGTTTTCTGGATTTGCACCGATTTCCATAAATGTGGTTGGATATGATTTCATGAAACGGTTACGAACTTGATAAGTAAAATCGGGCCAGGGGCCCAGTTAACTTGTGAATCGGGCCAGGGGCCCAGTTAACTTGTGAATTCGGGCCGGGGGCCCAGTGGACTTATGAATTCGAGCCGGGGGCCAGTTAACTTATGAAATCGGGCCAGGAGCCCAGTTGATTTATACATGTGATTCGGGTCGGGGACCCTAAAATGGAATCAAATAAATGATTTTGGATTTAAATAAACTATTTGGACTTATAATGGTTTTGATGATATTGAAATTTTGGTTATGTCACGTTTCACGGTATTTGGGCTTGAGACCCGTCTGATGAAACTTAAAGATTGGTTTGGATTTTATCTATGTATATATATATGCTTTGCATTTGGATATCAATAAAATGTATTTGGTACTGCACTGTATAGATCCTTCCATATTATATTGTCTCCTCCAGATGAGGTACCCCGGAGAGGTCACGGACGTCTAGAACGTCCAGCGTCTATGATGTTAAGCATCGGGGATGCTGTACCCGAACGGGGTTCGAGGATTGAACTCGGAAATTGAGACCCGAGTGGCACGCGTAGCCTTGTGATTGTGACCTTATTGACATCAGGGACGTCAAACATCAGGGATGTCGGATTGGAGTGTATGGTGCAGTGGCTAAAATTATGTTCATGGTTCATAGTATATGATATATGATTTTAAATGATGGTGCATGCATATACTTTTACTGGGGGGCATAAATGTCTTATAAATGTTTTAAACAGACTCGTTTATTTTCGTCCACTCACAGCTTTTGTTTTTAATGCCCTTCAGGTTGATTCCGGATGCGACTGCAGCAGAGACTTGAGCATCATACACCTCCTCCATCGATCCTTACGCACTCTGGAAGCCCGATTGGGCAGTGGCAACAGGATATCCCTTGTCTGACACCTCTTGTCAGACGGGAGCATGACACATTCCGTGGTAATCCCGGGGGGATTGGGATGGGTCGTGTCAAGTGGTATCAGAGCGGGTTTTGCTCTTTTGTGCGCGAAGGTCGAGGGTGTGATGTCTCTTTGGGCTGCAGTTCCGTTGTCAACCTGATAGATAGTTTTGGATTTGAATAGTGGATAGGGTGTGTTTGGCCCGATACGCCGTGCATTGATGCGATTCAACCCTAGTGTGGTTGTATACGATTAACTGGTAATGTGGGACCGTCAGTTCGGTCATGTGATGATGGATTGTTGTGTTGCTGGGCACAACCGGGTTCAGGGAACCCCATTGGAATAATGATATGGAAATACGAAACTCAGTTGAGTAATGGTCTAAATTATGGACCCTAGTAGTGTTGGCTAGTGTGCGGGGTGTTGGTGCATTGGAGTTAGCCGATGACCTTTGTGGTGGAACCCACGATGGAACCCACGTTGAATTGACGATTGGATTGGATTTGACGTCTATGCGATGTCAGGACCGCTGAGTCGGTCAGGTGGTGGATTTTACTGCAGAAGGCAGTTGGGTTCGGTGGACCCCTAGGGTGTGATTTTGGAACCCTAATTTATAATCGATGGACCGGAAAAGTGAACTTTAAATGAAAACTTGTGCTGCGACGTGCGGCTAAGGTCGTGGATGACCATGTGGATGACTCTAGTGAGTCTAGTCAGGATTATGGGTTTCGATCCACGGATGCGGTTACGAGATATGATGTGGATTTCCGTGTGGGATCGAATGGTAGTGTGATGTGTGGATGCGGATCTTGACAAGCGATGACTGGCTATCGAGGGTATTTAGTGTGGCTTTCACACTTGAGGATCAGGGGACGTTCAGGGAACGTTCATTATCCTGATGTGCCGATGGCAAAAATTGGAGGTACCCATAGTCGTGGGGTACGAGTGCTGTTACGGGATCGTCGTTCGTAATGAACGGAGATCCAGGGTAACAACTTTGCACACAGTGTGCTAGCATGGATGTTCGTGTGCTATGTTGGTATGTTGGTACTTTTATGCCAATACTAGTATGGATGCCTGTGTGCTGATAGTAGTGTTGATGATAGTGCGTGGTGCTGGTACTAGCACTGGTGCTGGTACCGGTGTCGGTGATTGTGATGACGATGAGCCACCAGTTGGGGTGTGACTCTGTCCTGATGGACATATGATTGGTATCTGCAACTCAGTGGTGGTTGAGTCATGGACTGGATGGGATCCAGTGGAGGTTGTGACGTGTTGGGATAAGTCCCAACAGATATATGATGACATGTGAGGAATGGATCAGAAGGTATGATTGGAATTTGGGGAATCTAGGGATGATGTTCCCTATGTCATGTGTATTGGTGGATTTGGGGAGTTGTTGTCAACTCCGAGATTGGTAAGATTGTGTACTGCTTATATCCCCTGAGAGTACAAGGAAATTATTGAAATTGGAAAAGTCGAGGAAAACCATTCGTGGTATTGATGTGAGATTTTGTGATTGTGAATCACTTGGAACCTGAGGATTGAACCTGTAAAGGTTGAGATGTGAGACGGAGGCAGTTGGGTATGCACATCCAGGCAGAGTTGTGGATATTCCGTTCGGAATCAGGGTATGTGCATAAATGATTATTGGCGGACGTGAGGTCCGAGGAATGAATTGATTTTGGACACGTGGTGGTCCAAGTGAGGTAAGGAAGTGGGCAGTCCAGTGGTTGGACTTGACATCTCATTTGGGAGCATATCTGTTTCCAACATGGTTGGAACTCCCGATTCGGGGAGAGTTGTGATTGGGAGACGAGAGGAGTGCTCGTTTCCGCATCGGTGATTGGTATTCCGAAGTCATTGGGGCTGACTTCTTATTTCCTGCCATGGAAGATGATGATTGTTGCTACCAGTACGTTGAGCGTGTATTGGTGGGTGGACCTATGTTTGGCTTGGGGTCATTGGACACAAGAAGTTGTGTACGATTTTGGATTTGGTGGTGAAATACGAGGTCATCTTTCCACCAAGGGAAATTTGGCGAATAATTCAATGAGAGTGTAAGACCCTACGATCAGCTTTCAGATGGATTTTTAGCTATGTGGGCATATGTGGATCCTAGGCGGATCTGATTGGTGATGTTGTCGACTTTGGGCATGGTGACGATCTAGGATCGTGATGTTACTTGTCGGATGACGTAGTGATGGATCTGGATCGTGATCTTTATGATCCATATGGGTGGAGAGTTTATCACTCTTACCTTGGTATATGAGTCGTAAATGACGGGACTGAACTTCTTTTCGGAGTGGAGTCCATATGGTTGTTACTCGGTTGAGTACGTTTCCGAAGTGGTCGTATTTTGTCAACCTTTGACGTGTGAATATTGGGATTGGCTTCCCTATGAAGTCAATCGAGTTTTTTGGACAGGCAACCGATAGGTTCGGTTTTGTTATGTCTTGGTGGACGTAAACGAGATTTTGGGTTTTGGAATCGAATTTCTGGGTGACGATTCAGGATTCGATTGCGAAGCTCGAAAATGGATTACTGGATTTGGGTGCGGAATGATTATTCCAATGCTAGCTTACGGAATAATGATTTCGGATTCGGATTTGGACATGGATTGAAAATATGATGTTTGGGTTCGGATTCGGGATTTCTTACGAAATTGCGGATTCGGATTCGGAATTGGAACTAGATGATGGGTGGTGTTCCTTTTGTCTCATGTTGGTTTGGGCAAAGGTACTTCATTATTGGAACGTGTTTGGCTATGACCTGGGTGGTTATAGGCAGATTGATGGATTGAGGTGTGTACAGGGTACATTGTACGAGGATTGATACTGGTTAGGCTGAGTGGTGCCTAATGGCGGTACATGGGATGTACCCGTGGTGTGTGTTTAAACGTGTTGTTAATCGGCTTGGTTCCGATATCATTTGGTTGGTTGTGATTGTGGACTGGACATTGGATGCTGTGCGCCGAGCAGAGTGATTTTGTCGGGTTCAGTGATTGTATGAGCAGGTGCTCTTAGCCATGGTTGGCTAGTGGAACCCTAGTATTGAGATGTGTGATCACTGCTGGGCTGGTATTCAATGTGTTCCAGTTACACCACTTGATTGTGTAAGTTGACGGTATACGTACACTCAGGATGAGTGAGTTGGTGGTCTGTGAAACCACGAGTAGTCTTGTGTGACTTGATCACACCGTGATTTCCCAGCGTCATGGTTCGCTGACGGAGTCGGCGGTTATGGATATTGAGATTGATATGTGTCGCAGGATTGGGCTTGCCCTGCGAATTGAGATCATGTGGTTGATCTTACGCTACATCGAGAGTGATGTAGTACGTGGTGTTGTCACTAACTGGCAGATGGTTGGGGCTTTACTAGAGTGGTAAAGCTTAGCGGTGACAGTTTGACTGGTGGTGTCAGCGTGGACTGACAAATGAGATTTGGTGACTCCCAATGGGAGCAAATGTAAGGATATTTTGGCAATGGAAGGGAACCATCTAGTTAAGGAGTCAGCTTAATGGTTAAGAGATTTTATCGCGGATCAGGTGCGGGGTGGTCGAGTGTTTTTGTTGTGACGCATGACTGTGATGGGATGTCTAGGTACAGACGAGACTGGTGTTGTTCCAGTAAGTGGGTGTACAGGTGTACACAAATGTGGGGTCGAAATGTTTTCCACAGGTGGTTGTGGAATAAGGTTGTTGGTAATTTCGAGGACGAAATTCTTTAAGGAGGGAAGGTTGTAACGACCCGTCCCGAATATCGGGATTTAATAATATTTAATTGTGATTTACTAATCTGGGATTAGTTGGGTGATTTCGGACGAATTGTGCAAAATGACCGTTTTGCCCCTCGGTGTGGGCAGAACGTTGACTTTTTATTCGTACGGTCAAATGGACTTTGACCAATGACCGTGACGTAGTTTGAGACGTCACGAGTTCATAGACAGGTGGCACGTTCGATTCCGACATTCGTGGTGAAAGTTATGACGTACGGAAGTTCAAGAGCATTTTCGTAATTTGGACGAAATAGGGGAAAATGTTGACTTTTCGATCGGGAGGTCCGATGGTCAGGGGCCAAGGACCGTTAGGAAGGTCTCGATGCCCTGAGTCCGTAGACAGGCGGCACGCATCAATCGGAGTCTGTCAGGACCCGTCCCAAATATCGCCACGATACCCGGGACGAACCCTGCTCCCGTCTGACAATCACACCTACAGTACCAAAAATAACCTCACTACTACTATAAGCATAACTATCAGACGAAGGAGTAAATATATACAACAGTCAGTCAGAGCATAGTTCTACAAAATGGGCACAAAAATCCTACAATGCTAGTCCCGCAACGGAAGAACGTCGTAAGCTCTATGCCTCGTTATCTGCCTCAACGTTCACCCCCAGCGCTATCACCACGACCTGGAGGGAAAATTTAAAACCAAAAGATGTGTGGACTAAAAGAAAAATGAAAGTTTGAAAACCGTTTATTATCAAATTAAAGCTAAGAAACTAGAACACTTTGTTCCCTCCGTTTTGGAAATCCCATGCCTAACTCAGTGATTAAAATTGTTATGAACCAAGAAACATCATAAGAAACAGAAACACTATAAAATATCATAAGAAACAGATACACTATAAAATACCATAAGAAACAGAAACACTGTAAAACGGATATAGAAATCATAGCATGAGCATCAAACCATCATTTCCGATCAAACCTTCTGGACCTATCCGAGTCTTTAAACTCAACCAGGCCTTAACTGAAATCCGAGTCTTTAAACTCCCAAGTCTTTAAACTCAATAGGCCTATGGGTGTAACATCATAAATATCCGAGTCTTTAAACTCCCGAGTCTTTAAACTCAATCCGGGCCCGTCCCCCGTCAATATCAATCCGGGTCTTTAAACCCAATATCCAGATCCAGCAAATCCAATCAATATCCAGTGTAAAACCAATTCAAAATCCATCGCCAAACTCGAATTCAAAATCCCCGGTTCGAAGCCCTTCCGGCGTTCAGAACCGTCATTCCGAACCCAAATCTGGAAATCCATTCATATACCCAGAAATCACACATAAGCATAAATCATATTTCATAACCCATTGATCATCATCACAGGAAACATTTAGAGGTCAAATTGGAAATATGGCATCAAAATCCGAAAACCAGCTTTTTCTCGAAAAACGTGCAAAATATCGGACATGTCTCGAAAAACGTGCAAACATATCAACCACTTATAATCATCATTTAGAAGCATAAAAACACTCGTAATAGCATAAAACATCGAGAAAACAGTTAGGCATGCTCGAAAGAAAGAAAGAGTCCACTCACAAATCAGAGCGAGTCACTCGCGCTCCGAGCGCTCCTCGACTGTCTCGGGTACCTCCCGTCCTGTCTATATGCACCAAAAAGGGTCATAAACACATCAAGGATACTAACCCTAATTTCCCCAATTTTTCAGGAATTTAATAATATTTTAATCTGAAACCCTAAACCGTCAGGATTCCCGAACACTCTCCTAACATCGTCCAATTCACCCGAAAACCACACTAATGAACTCCTTAGGACATTTAGAACCAAAAACATGTTGGAAGCTTGGCCGGATTCCTTCCCACGCGCCGCCCAAAGTGGCTGCGCGTGGGCCTCACGCGCCTGCTACAGTGCATCCCCAACCTCGATCGAACCCGGTTCGCACCAGGGCTGCAACCCGGACCGGCGAGAGCCATTCTCCGCCGTCCGGCCACCATTTCACTTCCTTCCTTCACCCAAAGCTTCGTCCAGTCATAACGAACTCATCCCCCTCACTCTCTTGGTTCGACTCGACCTACAGCTTCACGACTGAAGCTCGAAAGAAAACACAGACAACCCCTGTTTTCCTTTCCGGCCGTCCAGTGCTTCCCCATTCACGGTGGCGATTCCAATCTCTCCCTAAGACCTCACTGAGTCACTCCCAACTCACAGAAACCTTCGATTCACCCCAGAAGTCCACGACTTCCCGTTTGAACTCACGGCCAAAACAGAGTACAGAGTACTCGCCGTCGCCTGAACTCCGCCGTGTACTCCCCCGTCACGGCGACCGTCACAACCCACTCCTAGGACCTCCCTAAGCATCACTGTACTCACCAATCCCCTCGATTCGCATCCTACCTTCACGACTTTCAAATTGAAAATCACGGGAAAAACAGGGGAAGAAAACTTACCCTTTGATTCCGTCTCCGCCGTGCGCACCGCCGCGTGCCACGGTGTTCGTTGGACTCCCTGCAACCTCCTACGGCTCCTACTGCCTTGATTTGAGCCAACACACGACGTAGCCACCACCAAACTCTCACTGTCTCCCTGTTTTCCCAGAACTTCGCCGCACCACCACCGTGTGGCCGTGCACGATTCCTCCACCAAAACACGATCACCAGTACAAACACTCCTCTCTGTCACTCTCACAAATCACTCTTCACTCCCTCTTACACTGAGTTGATCAATCTCTCCCAAAATCTCACCCTCTGTTTCTCTGTGTTCAAAGGCAAGCACAGTTTGATTTTGTGCAAAGTGTGGCCGTGCACACTTGAGAACGGCCTGGAACCATCCAGTGTCCCCCACGTGTCCAGCTTTCCTTGGTGCAAAACAAATATCCCTACCACTTGCCCTTATCTGATTGGGCTGAGGGAAATGACCAAAATGCCCCTCTTGCATAAATTACCATTTTACCCTCACACTTCCCAGACCCGTAAATATTTCATCCGACGTCCGATGACAGCGTGCCGCCTGTCGTTGTACTCAGGACGTCGAGACCTATCTAACGGTCCTCGGTCTACGTGAAAATCACAAGTCCCCCTAAAAAGTCAACATTTTCCTCATTTAATCAAATTTACGGTAACGCCCCCAATCTTCTGAACGTCATAACTTTTTCTCCGATTTTCCGAATCGAACCTGCCACCTGTCTACGGACTCGTGACGTCCTAAACTACGTCACGGTCAAGGGCTAACACTCATCCAATCAGTAATTCAAAAAGTCAACTTTTAGCCTATTATTCACAAGGGCAAAATCGTCCTTTTTACAAACATTTTTACAAAATTACATTTTTACCCTTCCCGAAGGTACGGGTTGTTACAGAGTCTGTATGACCAAGTTACGGGTTAGGATGCGTGAGGGGCATTTTGGTAATTTTCTGCACACGGGCAGAATGGTAATTTCACTGAGTGTTTGAACGGTTACTGTAGCACCGTGGAGGGGAACATGGCCACCGCACGGGTGGTGTGTTTATGGAGCAAATTGATGGCCTAAAACTATTGCTTATGGGTTGTATGGATTGTTTAATTGCATTGTGCGATGCCAGGCTGTGTGGGACGGTGGTTTTGGCCATTAACTATGGCTGGTGCACGAAGAAAAACAGAGTGCTTCCCACATGTGTTCAGCCTTTCCAGGGCCCAATTGAGCGGATTTGTGATGGGCAATGTGTTTAAGGGACTGAGTGAAGTGTTCTGGGATTGAGAAGGGAAGGAAAGGAGCAAAATTGGTGTGGAATTGTTCAAAAACCCGAAACTGGTTTTTGAAGAGTTCAAAATCGAATTTCGGTTTTCAGGCTAGCCCAGGGCAAATTGATGATTCATTTAGTTCTCTGGGATCATTTCTAGTCGAACCAGATCAAATGGGGCAAGTTTGGAAGCTCCTAGAGCCGTGGACGGACGAGGTGGACGGCTGGAAAATCCAAGCTTGAGTCGTGGTGATTGAGGTAAATTCGTGTTAAATTAATCATTCGAATTGGTTCGTATTTATCCTAATAAGCTTACTGGAATGTTAATTTGACAATGGACTTGAGTTGGGTGAGTTGTTATCATCGACCCGTTTGGCTATTCGGACTTGGATTGGTCGATTTACTCCATGTCGAGATTAATCATTGACACAGAAGTGGAATTAGATGGTTAATGTTTGTTTTAGGATCAAAAACGGATGGAATCAAGGTCGAATTGAGGGTTATCTGGCCCGGTCAGATCGCGGGTAATCAGACCCGTTTACCAGTCATACGGGTGAAAATGGTGACTGTAGCAGTCACTGTAGCAGGCACGTGGCTTTCACGCGCAGCCACTCACGGCGGCGCATGACGGCGCGTGGGCACGAATCTCGAGGTACGATCAACATGAATTTTGTCCTATACAATGTAACGAACATTTTGGGATTGGTTTCGTGTCGATCGGACACCGTCTCGATATTGTTCGGGATGTCCGAAGGTTTTAAATCCAGTTTAAAAATACTTAAAAATTCGGGAAAATTACGGGACTTGAATAGGATGTTAATGATGAGGTTAGTAACCCTCTAATGTGATTTGAACAGGATTGGGAGTCCCGGTGATAGTGGTGGGGCCCGGGAAGGCCTATGGCACGCGTATCGAGGCGCTCGGTTAAACGGTCTGTGAGTGGACATTGGTTTTATACATTCGATGCATGCATAACTGTTTCATGATTTTTATAATTGTGATTAAATGATTTACTTTGGATATCGGTAAATTTAAATTATTTCACGCATTTCGAGGTGATTTACGTATTTGCACGTAAACCGAGGTTTTCTGGATTTGCACCGATTTCCATAAATGTGGTTGGATATGATTTCATGAAACGGTTACGAACTTGATAAGTAAAATCGGGCCAGGGGCCCAGTTAACTTGTGAATTGGGCCAGGGGCCCAGTTAACTTGTGAATTCGGGCCGGGGGCCCAGTGGACTTATGAATTCGAGCCGGGGGCCAGTTAACTTATGAAATCGGGCCAGGAGCCCAGTTGATTTATACATGTGATTCGGGTCGGGGACCCTAAAATGGAATCAAATAAATGATTTTGGATTTAAATAAACTATTTGGACTTATAATGGTTTTGATGATATTGAAATTTTGGTTATGTCACGTTTCACGGTATTTGGGCTTGAGACCCGTCTGATGAAACTTAAAGATTGGTTTGGATTTTATCTATGTATATATATATGCTTTGCATTTGGATATCAATAAAATGTATTTGGTACTGCACTGTATAGATCCTTCCATATTATATTGTCTCCTCCGGATGAGGTACCCCGGAGAGGTCACGGACGTCTAGAACGTCCAGCGTCTATGATGTTAAGCATCGGGGATGCTGTACCCGAACGGGGTTCGAGGATTGAACTCGGAAATTGAGACCCGAGTGGCACGCGTAGCCTTGTGATTGTGACCTTATTGACATCAGGGACGTCAAACATCAGGGATGTCGGATTGGAGTGTATGGTGCAGTGGCTAAAATTATGTTCATGGTTCATAGTATATGATATATGATTTTAAATGATGGTGCATGCATATACTTTTACTGGGGGGCATAAATGTCTTATAAATGTTTTAAACAAACTCGTTTATTTTCGTCCACTCACAGCTTTTGTTTTTAATGCCCTTCAGGTTGATTCCGGATGCGGCTGCAGCAGAGACTTGAGCATCATACACCTCCTCCATCGATCCTTACGCATTCTGGAAGCCCGGTTGGGCAGTGGCAACAGGATATCCCTTGTCTGACACCTCTTGTCAGACGGGAGCATGACACATTTCGTGGTAATCCCGGGGGGATTGGGATGGGTCGTGTCACCAAGCATCTGGGATGCCGAGGATTGGTGTATATAAAGGTGTTTGATTGGAATTGGATTTATGGATTTACTGGGTTATGTGTTGGATTTCATATTTATTGGATTTATGAGATGGTATTTCTGTGTTTATGGATTTGGGTAGTGGCCCACATGACTTGGATTTACGGTTTGGGGTTGAGTTCCCACATACGTTGGATTTATGGTTTTTGGGCTAAAGCCCTAATGAGTTATTTAAGCAAATGGTTTGACTACTGGTTTTCGAATGCATGCATGTTTGTAGTGAAGGACATAAATGTCTTCTTATGAAATGTGTTTTTATTAAACTATTTATTTTCGTCCACTTATAGTCTTTTACTGATCTCGGATGCGGGCTGTAGCATAGACCGAGACATCGCACTCCTCAACCGATCCTAGCGCGCTCTGGAAGCTCTGAATGGGCTGCGGTTTCGAGTTATCCCTTGTCTGACACTTCGTGTTAGACGGGAGCATGGTACATCCCGCGTTAATCCCAGAGAGATTTGAGATGGGTCATGTCAGGTAATGATTGATTTTTGGGATTTTTATATGAGTTTATTGAATATTTTAATGATTCGTTTTACGAGGTTTGATTGAGTTATGGTTTTGAGCGTAGGCCCGAGATATTAGATGATGGTTTGAGTTACTGTCAATGTGGATTTGTGGTTCCTCAGTATTTGAGACATTTGAGGTGATGTGTGATGATTATGATGTTGTGACTATGATATGAGGTGATTTGGTTGATGAAACTTCTCGAGATGCCGATTGTGATGCACACTCATTTCAGACGTCGAGCCTTGGGCTCGGTAATGTCTGAGACTAGGACCGTGACTCGAACGTCGAGTCTGGGACTCCGTAATTCCTGAGCCGGTCCACACTCGAACATTGAGTTTGAGACTCCGTAATTCGCGAGTGATATTAGCCTACCAATACTATACATTTGATATGATGATTCAATTGCATATATCAAGGATGAGTTAGACGATATGATTGATCAATTCGGTATGATTGACGATTTCAGCATGCATGACTGGTTCAGTGTGACTGATATGGTTGTCTATTGGTATTTTTGCATTTGTGCTGATACTTGCTATGGGTTTAAGTGGACATGTTTACTAGTGTTATTGGGTTTTCTGAGTATTACACGCATTTCGAGATTTTCATTTTATTAACACATCACTGCATGCATAGTTTTCTAAAACGGAGGGAATTAATATGGTTCAAACTTGTTTTTAAACCTTTTTTTTTCCACTCACACATTTTTCTTGGTTTTATAACCCTCCAGGGCCGCTGCACCGAACTTGAGGCTGCATACGGAGCAGAGGCATGAGCTCACGAGTATGCAAGTATCCCTTGTCTGACAGAGTTTCGAGAGTACCTTTGGTATTTTAGGTTACCTGTCACACGAGAGTAAGAACCGGGCACGTTATATAGGGTGTTTTTTCGGGTTGGGTCCTGTCACACCGATAGGTGATTCTTGTTGGCAGGCAAGAGAGCAATCAACCACGGCTCTTTGCGGGAGGTTCTTGGCGGCTTCTTAGTGGTCGGTCGGAATGGTATAAACAAGGACAATTTGAAAAGAATCAGGTCTGAGAACTAGTCACTAGACCTTAGAAGTCAATGTGATAGGAAATAAATGGTTGTTCAAGAATAAATCTGATGATAGTGGTGTTCTGCTAAGAAACAAGGCACACTTTGTAGCTCAAGGATATACTTAGATTGAAGGTATTGATGTTGATAAATCATTTGCTCTAGTTTGCTAAGGATGGAGTCTATTTGATTACATTGTGATACCGCTTGTCATCTTAAATTTAAATTATTTCAAATGATGTCAAAACAACCTTTCTGAATGTAGACTTGGATGAAGGGTTATATGCTACTCAACCAAAATGATTTGAAGACCCTCCTCATCCTAACCGTGTGCATGGGCTCCACAATGATCTATATGGAATAAAACAAGCACCACGTGCTTGGTATGACATATTGTCATCTCATCTTCTTAGTAATGGATGCTCTAGGGGTTCAGTGGATAAGACCTTGTTTTTGAAACATACTAACAAGGATGTCTTAGTTGCTCAAGTTTACGTTGGTAACATAGTTTTTGGGTCTACTTCAAATTCACTTGTTCAAAAATTCATTCATGTCATGACTAGTGGCATGAAATGAGTCTTGTTGGTTGAGTCATATTTTTTAGACTTCAAATTAGATAGGAGAGTGATGGCATTTTTATTTCTCAATCCAAGAGTGCTAAGAACTTAGATCACCAAGTTTGGTATGCACTCGGTTAAGCCACCACCCACTTCCACGTGTCAAAGCACCAAAATTTCATTTGATTTAAATGGTAAAACTGTGAATCCTACTTTGTATAAAAGTATGATTGGCAGTCTTCTCTACCTTGCATCTAATAGACTGGATATTTCCTTTAGTGTTGGTGTGCACGACATCAAAGTGCTCCTCGAGAGTCTCAATTTCTTGAAGTCGAAAAATTAGTTAAATGTGTGAAAGGCACCACAATTTGGGGTTACGGTATATGCATTATACCACAACAAATTTAGTAGGATATTGTCATGTTGTTTGGGCATGATGCCTTGCTGATTGCAAGAGCACGTCTGGTGGTCTATTTTTTTTGCTAGGCAACAACCTTGTTGCAAAGAATAGCAAAAAACAAAGTTGTGTTTCTTTGTCGACCACGTAAGCCGAGTATCTGGCTACTGACAGTTGTTGTCCTTAGCTATTATAACTGAAATAGATGCTCAGTGATTATGATGTGAGTCAAACTGGGGTTTTTATATACTGTGACGACACTAGTGCCATAGATATTTCAACCAGTACAACATTCTTGAACCAATCACATTGACATTCGTCATCAATTTCTCCGTGAGTTAGTTGAATTTTTCTTTATCACTTTCATTCATCTCTACAGACAAACAACTTGCTGATATGTTAACGAAGGCCTTGGAACAACCAAAACTTTCCTCTATGAGTTGTGTTGGCATGTGTGTTGTTTGAATGACTGACATTGTGACTTGTCAGATATTAGTTAAAAAATATAAAACATAAATAATTTTTTTCTCCTCTTTCCTTTTTCTTTCTTTATATATTGGGGTTTGGAGCTCTTCTCACTTCCGTCTATGAATGTTCCTACATGTATTTTTTTCTTCATTTTTTTGGTGTTTCCCTTCTTGTCTCATAATCTATCGAGTATCATAGTTCAAATCGTTGGGATATTTTGTGTTTGTCTTACTACCACCACATACCTCCAGGTTGTGTGTGTACTTTTTGAAGTGTGATAATAACAAGATTGCGACCCTAGGATGATATAAGGCTGGTATCTTTTGTGGTCTAATGTTCAAAAGGGTGATATTGAAGTATGATCTAAGAAATCGCAATCTTAAGAAGCTATAAGGGCGTGTTTGGTGATTTAGGACAAATAGCCTTCTGTCATGGGCCAAATTACCAAAAAAAAAAGTGTAACCATGGGCGAACAGTGGATCAAATTTTGATCAATAGTATATATATATCCAAAACCACAACTTCTATGTGTTGAGTATGTGTTTAATTGGTTTTTAGTCTTTACACTTTGTGTTCAGTCTTCTTTTGAAATGTTTGGTATCTTGTGGTTGTGTGACCCTTTTTTGGGTTTATTAAAAAACAAAAAATAAGACATAATTATCTCTACCTTTGTGACTCTTAAACCTTGAGCGCAAAATGACTCATTCTCACAATATACTTTTGAAATTAAGGGGAAGCTCTCTATTTTTCCTTATATATATATTCTCGCTTTCTTTGATCTGATTGGCCAAATAATCACTCATTCTAGCCTTTTCTTTGTTTATATTAGTGAATTTTCTCAGTTTTCTAGTGATTGGTTGAGCTTTTCTGCTTTTCTTTGTGTCATGCACTTAATGTTTTGCAGTTACATTTGAGCAATCACACCCTTCTCATCCTCTCTATTCACCAGCATCTCTCCTTTCATTGCGTCTTCTTTACTGTCTCTCATTCGCCGTCTAGCTATCTTCGAGAGAAACTTCGTTTTTGAATATTGTCCTCTTCATGATAGTCTTCAATTATTGGACATTGTTGATCAATGTACACTTACGACCGTGTAACTTCCCAACAATCCTGCAATCTGACTTTGGTGCATGACTTCTATGACAACATTCATGTTGTGAATCACTCTTGGGGATGACGAGTTTGTTGGTGTGTAAGCTGCCAGTGATGATCAGGGTGCATTGCACCTGATCTAAAGCCCTACTTCAATCAATGACATCTGTCATAGACTCTAGGGAGTGTGTGAGTGCCAGATAGGCAGTTTGTTATAACAGAATTGAGTTAAGGGTGAGTGACTTAGTGAGCAAGAAACTAAAGAAAACCGTGTAGGATGATGCCATGTGGATCCTAACGGATTGTTTGTGTAAAAAGAGTGAGAATACAATTGTAATCAACTAAGAAGCTACTGAGAAGAACGTGTGACTCTTTCTAGATGGTGAGAGCACCAAGATCACTCAGAAAAAATTTTCTTCATTGTGATCGATCCTTCCATTTTCTCAAGCCTAAGCCTAAACAATCAATCAATACCTAAATCTACTGCACAAGAACCTAAATCTATCTTAACCAACCGTTTGCAGCTAAGAGTGTAAGAGAGAAGATACTTATCTCACTGGAAAACCATCGTAGGTTTGCATTGAGTAAACAACAATCTCCTGCGTCTTTCCCTGCGATTCTTGAAGTGATCTGAAACCAACATGGTATCAGAGCATTCTGGTTCATGATCGGAGACTGTACTTCTGAATTCAAATTGCTGCTAAAACTGAAATGGCTGGTGCTGGAACAGGTGAGCTACGGACTCCTATCTTTGATGGTAACAACTACGAATTTTGGAGTATCAAGATGAGAACCTTACTTCGAGCTCAAGACCTGTGGGAGCTAGTCAACAGGGGCTTCAACACAGATCCAGAGGGTGCTGAGGGAGCAATGGTGGTGCCTACTCGAGCTGATCTGATCAGGGATGCCAGTGACACGACCCACCGCAATCCCCCCGGGATTACCACGGGATGTGACGTGCTCCCGTCTGACACGAAGTGTGAGACAAGGGATAACCCAACGCCACTGCCCCTACGGGCATCCAGAGTGCGCAAGGATCGATGAAGGAGGCATGCAATGTCCCGGTCCCCTGCTGCAGTCGCATCCGCGCTCAACCTGAAGGGCATTAAAAACCAAAAGCTGTGAGTGGACGAAAATAAACAAGTTCGTAAAATACATTTTATAAGACATTTATGCCCATCAGTAAAAACATATGCATGCATCAAAAACCAATAATCAAATATTTATTTAGAAATAACCATTAGGGCCTTAGCCCGGAAACCATAAACATAGTTTCAAATCCCAAAAGTCAATCTAAGAGCTATTTCATAAATCCAGTAATACACATTTATTATTTTTCCATCTCCGGCATCCCAGATGCCTAGCGTCCCAGACGCTTGACGTCCCAGACGTCATATTTCCATCTCCGGCATCCCAGATGCCTAGCGTCCCAGACGCTTGACGTCCCAGACGTTGTATCTCCATCTCCGGCATCCCAGATGCCTAGCATCCCAGACGCTTGACGTCTCAGATGTCATATCTCAAGGTATAAGAGCGACGCGTGCTGCCCGGGGTCTCACCGGGTCCATATAGCTGACATCCCAGATATCTGACGTCCCAGACGTCTAATCATAGCAATCCTGCTCTTGAGTCACTATACGGTCCGGCCGCTCCATACAATGGCCCCTCGCAGTCAATGCGCCGTGACTTCCGCACTGTCCCAGACACCTGGAGGAGACCAATATATATCCTCGTATCGAGATGGTTTTATGGAACACATTTTATTATTCATTTCCAAAATATCACAAGGGGCCCTGCCCCGAATTTCCATAAAACCGTCATAAGTCCAATTAGTTGATTATCAAATCCGAAATCATTTATTCAATTCCATTTTAGGGTCCCCGACCCGAAATCACATATATAAATCAACTGGGCCCTTGGCCCGATTTCATAAGTCAACTGGGCCCTTGACCAGATTTCTTAAAGCAACTGGGCCCCTGGCCCGAATTTTCTTTATCAAATCCGTAACCGTTTCATGAAATCATATCCAAACCACAATTATGGAAATCAGTGCAAATCCAGAAAACCTCGATTTACGTGCAAACACGTAAATCGCCTCGAAATGCGTGAAATCATATAAATTCACCGATATCCAAAATAAATCATATAATCACAATTATAACAATCATGAAACAGTTATGCATGCATCGAATTTATAAAACCAATGTCCACTCACAGACCGTTTAACCGTGCGCCTCGATACACGTGCCACCGCCTTCCCGGGCCTTGTCGCTAACACCGGCACTCCCGAACCTGTTCATATCACATTAGAGGGTTACTAACCTCTTCGTTAACATCCTATTCAAGTCCCGTAATTTTTCCGAATTTTTAAGTATTTTGAAACCCGACTTAAAACCTTCGGACATCCCGAACAGTACCCGAACGGGGTCCAATTGACACGAAATCAACGCTAAAATGTTCGTTACAACGTATAGGATAAAAGTCGTGTTGACCGTACCTCGGGATTCATGCCCACTCGCCGTCACGCGCAGCCGTGAGTGGTTACGCGTGACAGCCACGCGCCTGCTACAGTGACTGCACTGTTCATCTCCTTCACCCGATTCCACTGCAATACGAGTCTGCAACCCGTCACTTGACCCGATTCAATCCCTGCGAATATCCACTTAATTCCTTCAATTAAACTCTCAGATAGCATCGTAATGGACCTAATTTAAGTTCTGTTTAACTCATTCAAGTCGACATGGCCTAAAACCAGCTCAATCGAATACGGGTCCTAATCGGGTCCAAAGTTTCCATTCATTACACAATCACAGATTCTCTCAATTAATCAGTTGGGAAGCTTCGTATACTCATTCTAAGGATGATTACACAAGTAATTTCATGAGAACTAACCTCAATCATCACGACTCCAAGCTTGGATTTTCCGGCCATCCACTGCGTCTGTGCACGGCTCCAGGAGCCTCGAAAATGGCCACATTTGGTCTGGATCGACTCGTGAAGGTTCCAGGAAGCTCATTCAATCCTCAATTAGTCATGTGCTAGCCTAAAACTGGAAGTTCGAATTTGAATTTCACACAGAACTAGTTCGGGTTTTCTGAACTTCCCCTCACCAATTCCCTCTCATTTTTCCATCTCTCAATCTCAGAGAACCACTCTCCCACTCTTCTTTCTGTTTCAGCCGTTCTCTCCCCTCAGTTGGCAATAGAGATGGTCGATCAAGCATGGGGGAACATCCCCTGTTTTCTTCCACCAGCCATTGTTTAATGGCCATTCTCACCGTCCCATACAGCCTTGCATCCCACTTACCTGACTAAGTAATCCACTAACACATAAACAATAGTTTAACCCATCAATTTGCCCCATAAACAATCCACCCGTGCACTGGTCATGTTCCCCAACACGGCTGCTACAGTAACGTTCAAACAGTCCCTTGTGAAAATACAATTCTGCCCTTGTGCAGAAAATTACCAAAATGCCCCTCACGCATCCAAGCCTGTAACTCGGTCATCCGGACTCCAATTGATGCGTGCCACCTGTCTACGAACTCAGGGCATCGAGACCTTCCTAACGGTCCTTGGCCCTCGGCCATCGGACCTCCCGATCAAAAAGTCAACAGTTTCCCTTATTTCATCCAAATTACGAAAATGCCCTTGGACTTCCAAACATCATAACTTTCACCACGAACGTCGGAATCGAACGTACCACCTGTCTATGAACTCGTGACGTCCCAAACTACGTTACGGTCATTGGTCAAAGTCCATTTGACCGTCCAAAAAAAGTCAACATTTTACCCACGACTAGGGGCAAAACGGTCATTTTGCACCGTTCGTCCGAGTTCGCCCAACTAATCACCGATTAACCCTGCTAATCATGATTAGTCCGTAATCTAATTCCGAATTCCGGGACGGGTCGTTACAGCCAGGGCACTTGGTTTCATCCCAAATTCGGTTGTCGACTCCATTTTCTCTAGGATTGCAAATGAAGAAAGTTCCAAGGCTGCTTGGGATCTACTAAAGAGGGAATTTCGTGGAGATCAAAAAGTTAGATCGGTTACACTTCAAGGCTTAAGGATAGACTTTGAATATATGACAATGAAAGATGATGAATCACTAAGTACATACCTATCTAGATTATACATGACTGTGTATCAAATGAGGACTTATGGTGAAGATATAAAAGAAGCTAGGATGGGACAGAAAATCCTCATAAGTTTAACCAAACCCTATGATCCAATCGTGTTAATCCTAGAAAAGACTAAAGATCTAGATGAGGTCAATGTACATGAGGTGATTGCTTCTATTAAAACCTATGACCAAAGGTTAGAACTCCACTCTGAAAAACACAGTGGAGAAAGCCTTCTCTAGCATGCATATAGAAGCTTCCTCCAGTTCAAACAAGCCTAAACGATTTTTCAAAGGTGGAACTAAATCGTGGATCAGAAAACCTGATCATCAAGTTAGAGATGGACATGGTGGACAGTCTAGAGATGAAAACAGAAGTGAAAGTAAGTCTAAACCTACTTGCAAAGTCTGCAGTAGGAAGCATTTTGGAAATTGCTGGTTTAAAACCAGGAAATGCTTCAAATGCAATAAAATGGGGCATTATGCCAAGGATTGCAGATGCAAGGAGAGTGTGAATCTTGCACAGCATGCAGAGGAAGATGGAACACTGTTCTATGCTTGTCATTCTGTTACAACCACAAAGAATGCAGACACCTGGTACCTTGACAGTGGCTGCAGTAACCACATAACCTCAAATGAGTCTGTTTTGATCAACCTGGATAGAACCCTGAAGTGTAGAGTTAAGATGGGCACATGGGAGTTAGTAGAGTCCAAAGGCAAGGGTACATTGGTTATCAAGACACAGATGGTGATAAGATGATTAAAGAGGTAATGTTGGTGCCTGGTTTTGATGAGAACTTGTTAAGTGTGGGGTAGATGGTGGAACACGGCTAAAATCTTGTGTTTGAAGGAAGGAAGGCTACTATCAATGATCAGGGACGGGAGATAACATGTGTTTCTATGATAGGGAACATATGTTTTCCACTGTCCTTCCAGCATATTATACCAATAGCAAAGCTTGCTGTTGAAGAAGGTGATACATGGCTATGGCACAGGAGGTTTGGGCATCTAAATCATGCAAGTATGTCTGCTTTAGTTAAATATGATATGGTAATTGGTTTGCCTAGTCTATCTAAGAAGGAGGACTGCTGTAAAGGTTGTATACTAGGAAAACAACATGTAGAAAGTTTTGACAAAAGTGGGGCTTGGAGATCAACCAAGTTACTTGAGTTAGTGCATACTGATGTCCGTGAACCTATGCGGACTGAAACACAAAGTGGAAACAAGTATTTCTTAACTTTCATTAATGAATACTCAAGGATGTGCTGGGTTTATTTCCTCAGGCATAAATCTGAGGTTTTCAACACCTTTAAGAAGTTCAAAGCCATGGTTGAACTCCTGACTGATTGTAAAATTAAGAAGATAAGAAGTGATAGAGGGGGTGAGTACATGTCTCAAGAGTTCCTGGATTTCTGTGAAGAAATGGGAATACAAAGACAATTCACTATCTCATACAGTCCACAGCAAAATGGTGTGGCTGAAAGGAAGAATAGAAAAATAGTTGAAATGTCCAAAGCAATGCTTCATGACAAGCAAATGCACTATGAATTCTGGGCAGAAGCTGTAAACATAGATGTTTATTTGCTCAACAGGTGTCCCACTAAAGCTATCGGGAAGAAAACACCATTTGAGGTGTATAGTGGAAGGAAACCTGGTTTGAATAACCTAAAAATCTTTGGCTCAATTTGTTACTTCCACATTCATAATCAGCTCAGGTAGAAGCTGGATTCATCAGCCTCAAAATGAGTCTTCATAGGATATGGCAGTTGTGAGAAGGCTTCTAGGGTTTACTGCCTAGAAACAAGGAAGATGGTGATTTCTAGGATAGTGACTTTCAAGGAGAAAGCCACATGGGACTGGAAGACAAGCATGGAGTTTAGTGTACCACTCAAATCTGAAGAAGACACTGATGTTGTTTTGCCCTTCACTGATCAAACAGGAGCAATTCAGGGACAAAACACTCAAAACAACCAGGGTGATGAGAGTGATACAGAGGCTAGTAACACTCTTGTCAAGCTGAGAAGTTTGAATGACATATATGCACAATGTCATGTAGCACTTGTTGAACCTGAAGGTTTTCAGGATGCTGTCAAGGACATGGCATGGCAGAAAGCAATGGAAGCAGAAATAGAGATGATTGAAAAGAATGACACTTGGAAACTGGTGGAAAGACCAACAGACAAACCAGTGATTGGTTTCAAATGGGTTTATAAAACCAAATTAAACCTAGATGGTTCAATTCAGAAGTTCAGGGCTAGGTTGGTTGCTAAGGGATATGCCCAGAAACCAGGGATTGACTTCAATGAGACCTTTGCACCCGTTGCAACGTTACATACTATTAGAACTCTGATTACCTAACTGCACAAATGGAGTGGAAGCTGTTTCAGCTTGATGTGAAGTCAGCTTTCCTAAATGGGGTGCTTGAGGAAGCGGTTTATGTTGATCAGCCTGAAGGGTTTGAAAGAAAAGGACAGGAGGACAAGGTTTACAAGCTGGAAAAGGCACTTTATGGATTAAAACAGGCTCCAAGGGCCTGGTATGGTGAGATCAATTCCTACTTGTTAGCTTGTGGATTTCGAAGAAGTTCACGTGAGGCTACATTGTACCTAAAGGTCAAGCAAGATGAAGGAACCTTGATAGTGTCTATCTATGTAGATGACATCATCTACATAGGTGATAGTGAGCCTATGATGCAGGATTTCAAGGAGGAAATGATGGGGAGATATGAAATGACATATTTGGGTTTGTTGGATCATTTCTTGGGTATGGGAATTCTGCAATCTTAGTCTGGGATCTATATCCATAAGAGGAAATATGCCTTTACACTACTGGAAAAGTTTGGTTTGAAAGGGTGCAAACCTGTAAGTATTCCCCTAGCAGCTAATGAAAAGTTGCAGAAAGAAGATGGTAGTGAGCCTGATGATGAACAACTTTACAAAAAATTGGTAGGCAGTCTATTGTACTTAACTGCAACAAGACCTGATATAATGTATGCATCTAGCCTACTATCTAGATTCATGCATAACCCTACCAAGAAACATCTTGGTACAACCAAGAGAGTATTGAGATACATACAAGGGACACTGGATTATGGGCTAGAATACAGGAAAGGTCAAGTTGCAACCCTGATTGGTTTATGTGATAGTGATTGGGGAGGTTCAAAGGAGGACAACAAGAGTACCTCAGGATATGCATTCACATGTGGCATTGGCATATTTTCTTGGGCTTCTATCAAACAGAGCAGTGTAGCCCTATCTACTGCAGAAACAGAATATGTATATGCTGCAGAAGCCACAACTCAGGCTATTTGACTGAGATTTTTTTTTACAGGACTTTGGGGAAGAACAGCTAAGTCCTACAACATTAATGAGTGACAATATGTCAGCAATAGTTATGACTAAAAACCCTGCCTTCCATCAGAGAACTAAACACATCAGTAGGAAGTTCCATTACATTAAAGAAGCAATCCAAAATAGTGACATTCTGATGCACTACTGTAAGTCTGAGGAACAACTGGCTGACATCGTCACCAAGGCACTTCCTAAGGTCAAGTTTAACTATCTAAGATCATTGATTGGGGTTAAATCAGTTAGCAGCTTAGGAGGGAGTGTTGGTGTGTAAGTTGCTACTGTAACAGTGATGATCAAGGTGCATTGCACCTGATCTAAAAACCTACTTCAATCAATGACATCTGTCCTAGACTCTAGAAAGTGTGTGAGTGCCAGTTAGGCAGTTTGATATAACAGAATTAAGTGAAGGGTGAGTGACTTAGTGAGCAAGAAACTAAAGAAATCCGTGTAGGATGATGCCATGTGGATCCTAACGGATTGTGTGTGTAAAAAGAGTGAAAATACAATTGTAATCAACTAAGAAGCTAATGAGAAGAACGTGTGACTCTCTCTAGATGGTGAGAGCACCAAGATCACTCAGAAAACACACTGGTGCATTTTTACAAACATCTTGTGTGCATTTTGCATTCTCTGCATAACAGTTTCTTCATTGTGATTGATGCTTCCATTTTCTCAAGCCTAAGCCTAAACAATCAATCAATACCTAAATCTACTGCACAAGAACCTAAATCTATCCTAACCAACCATTTGCAGCTACGAGTGTAAGAGAAAAGATACTTATCTCATTGGAAAACCATCGCAGGTTTGCATTGAGCAAACAGAAATCCCTGCGTCTTTCCCTGCAATTCTTGAAGTGATCTGAAACCAACAGAGTTGTTCGCGGTCATGTTGTCCCTTTCACAGTGGACTCAATTAGTACTGCCCTTGGGCTTCATCATGCTTGTTCTTTGGATGGAATTGTTGAGTTCTTCAAATAACAGATGTAATTTGTCACTTTTGAGGTCTACTAGACATTAGCTAATTATGATCCCACTATGCCTCTTAGAGCTAGTCAGAATCCGCGCAAGCATATCTTTCTAATGTTCATCATGCACTTTGGACTCTACTTCGCCATAATGTTCTTCTTATTGCAAACATAAGTTCAAGAATTATATAAACTAGGTTTAGGCATAGTAATGATTAGTTCTCGATTTGAGTGAATGGGATTGACGAGACAAAGCCAACGAGGGAGATTATTAGTTCTTGTTTTAAGAATAAATTATGTAAATTGATTTTTCTCCACTTGTAATCAATATTTTGAATCATGCTCAAACTGTGGGAATGCTAAATAATTTTTATTTTTTCAAGCATCTATCAAAGAATTCTTTTGTCCAAAAACTGCAGTGCGGCTGAATGATTAGTCATCTTCAACTTGTTACTATTCACTGTTTCAATTTTTATTGAGTCTATTTTAATTAATTTTTTTAATTATGTTTAATTATTATAGCTGTTTGAAGCTGTGCATTTTGAGTTCACAACGAATAACAGATTTTTAATATATCAAGCAAAGCAAGCTCAATGTGTTGTTGTGTGCGTGGTGCAAGGAAAATTGATCCTTAAATGATTGAAAACTTTCAGAACTTCATAAAAACGAAAAATGGGTTTTTAGTTTAAGATTGTTTTTTCAGTTTTTAATTGAGAAAAATAATTTTTGATAAATTGAATTTCAGATTTTGATTTGTTCAATAGATTTACCAATCAAAATGATTTTGAATCCGTATTGATAACACTTAACTTCAATATCACGGGTTCCTTCACGAACCCGTTCTTCCTTCCCTATTTTCCCTTTCTTTCCATGTCCTTGTTCATATCATTTTCCTCCCCAAATCCTCCCTTTATGCTCTTATCCCTCTAATTTTCTCTCTCTCTCTCTCTCTCTCTCTCTCTCTCTCTCTCTCTCTCTCTCTCTCTCTCTCTCTCTCTCTCTCTCTCTCTCTCTCTCTCTCTCTCTCTCTCTCTCTCTCTCTCTCTCTCTCTCTCACAGGAAGCCATTTCCAAGGCCTTTCATGGATTCAAACTCGCACCACCCAACTCCCTTATAGCCCACTACATACTCATATATATAATTGTGTATGTCGGTGGAGGAAGTGAGGAGAAAATGAGAGAAGCTTCTAGATTAAAAAAATATGAATCACATGCTAAAATTCAAATTCCTATTTTGCCCTTTATCCCATAATTACCAAAATGCCCTTAACTGTTTTAGACCTATAATAAGACTCTTTGAACTCTATTTTTGGCATGCCGCCTGTCTGTGTACTCAGGAGGCTGAGACCTTCTTAACAGTCTTTTTAATTTACCTAAACGAGGTCCTGATAAAAAAGTCAACATTTTAACTTCTAGGGGCAGAATGGTCATTTTCTATTTCCCGAATGTCCGAGGTGTTACAATAGACTCCATGAGTTTCATGTTAGAAATGAATTTCTTCAACCAATCATCTTGAATAGTGGCTTTATAGCACACAATGAATTCAACATTCATTGTTGATGCTGCCACATTAGTCTGCTTTACACTTTTCCAAGAGACAACACCATCCGCCAGCATGAACACATTGCTGCATGTATATTTCAGTGAGTCTGGACAACCTGCATGATCAACATATGAGTATCCTTCCAATTCTAGCTTGCTTGTTTTTCTATATACCAATTTAAAATCCTTTGTTCTCTGTAAATACTGCATAACGTTTTTTTGCAGCTGTCCAATGTGCAAGACCAGGATTGGATTGGTATCTTCCCAGTACTCCCAAAGAGAAAGCAATGTCAGGTCTAATACAGACGTGTGCATATATTAAATTACCTACCAAGGATGCATATGGTTTAGTGTTCATCTCATTTCTTTCCTATTCAGTTTTGGGACATTGTTCCTTGCTGAGTTTGTCCCTCTTTGTTATTGGTGCATCACCATTTGAACAGTTTTCCATATTGAACCGGTTCAATACCTTTACAATGTATCCTCTTTGAGACAATCCCAGTAAACCACTATTCTTCTTTTTGCTGATTTCAATGCCTAGAACATACGATGCCTCTCCCATATCCTTCATTTCAAAGTTATTAGACATAACGATTTTGGTGTGGTGAAGCATTCTAGGATTGTTGGTGGCAAGTAATATGTCATCCACATATAGAATCAGTATGAAAAAATTGCTCCCACTAACTTTTAGGTATATGCATTCATCCACTGGATTTTCAATGAACCCGTGTTTTTGGACAATCTCATCAAACTTCAGGAACCATTGTCTTGATGCTTGCTTCAAGCTGTAGATTGATTTTTGTAACTTGCAGACAATATCTTCTCCCCCTTCTTGAATGAAACCCTTAGCTTGTTTCATGTAAATGTCCTGAAATAGATCACCATTCAAGAATGCGGTGTTGATATCCATTTGATGCAAAAATTAATCAAAGTGAGCAACCATGGCCATGATGATTCAGAACGAGTCCTTGCACGATACTGGTGAAGGTTTCATTGTAATTGATACCTTCCTGTTGAGTAAAACCCTTTGCCACCAGTCTAGCCTTGTATCTCTCAATTTTTCCTATTGCATCCCTTTTTGGTCTTATAAACCTACTTGCATCCTATAGCTTTGCATCCTTTAAGCAATTTACCAAATCCTAGACTTGATTCGGTGCCATTGATCCCAAATTTGATTTCATAGCAGCTAACCTGTGCTCATTTTGTTCACTGAGCATAGCTGTTTTGAAGGTTTATGGATCATCATAAAGGCTTACCTCAGTTTATTCTTCTTGCAGGTAGACCACATAGTCGTTTAACAGGGCAGGTTTTCTACTTCTTTTTGAACGTCTTATGATGGTGTCTTCAACATTGTCTATCTTGGTCCTCTCTTGATTCTGACCATTGAGAGTGGATTGAGGGTTGATCAAAATTGGCTCAGCTGGAACACTCATAGGTTCCAGAAAAGGGAGATCTGCTTCCTAGTGTTGTAATTCATTGGATTAAACACCAGTGTGTCATCTATAATTCATTCATCTGCCTTTGATGTGAAGCAACCCTTTCAATTTCTTCAATCTCATCAAAATTAGACGTGTTCACTCGTGTGGACTGTGCTGTAAAATCTGTATCCTTTTGTTTTTTTGTTTTGGATATCCAACAAAATATCAGCTTGTTGTATTTGGTACTAGTTTTTTTTCTATGGGATTGTAAACTCTTCAGCTTTGCATCCCTATACCTTCAAATGATTTAGGCTAGGACTCCTTCCTTTCCACAGTTCGAAAGGTGTTTTGGTTACACTCTTGCTAGGTATACGGTTTAACAAGTAATTTCCAGTTTTCAAGGATTCTCCCCATAAGAAATTTGGCAAGCTTGTAGTGCACACTATACTTCTCACTCTTTCAATGAGTGTTCTCTTTATCCTTTTTGATACCCCGTTTTTTTGAGAATTCTCAGGGTTGGTGTATTGAGCTATGATTCCTTGTTCGTATAGGAACATTGTAAAAGGTCCTGGATTTTTGCCTTGCTCAGTGTACTTTCCATAGTGCTCTCCTCCTCTATCTGATCTCCCCACTTTAATATTCAAGTCCAACTCTTTTTCAACTTCAACCTTGTAGATTTTAAACGTACTTAAAGTAGCAGCCTTTTTTGTCAACGGGTACAAATGACCAAAACCTGTGAATTCATATGTGAATGTGATGAATTATCTGAAGTTTTCGTGTGTTGGAGTGGGGAAAGGTCCACAAATGTCAGTATGTATAAGTTCTAAGGGTTTATGACTCCTATTTGCTCGCTTATTATTTTTATCAGTGAGTTTTCCCTTAATACATTCTATGCAAATCTCATTCAACTGTTCATAGTTCAGAGGTGGTAAGATACCTTCCTTGATCAAAATTTTCATTCTAGATTTTGAGATGTGTCCCAAACGTATGTGCCATAGCTTGAATGAGGTGTGATTTGTCAATGTCGATGCTTCATTCATGGTATTTAAATTAAATTGAGTTGGAACCTTGCAATTTAACTTGAATAAATCATCTGATAAAACTCCACTTCCAATTACCCTTGAATTTTGATACAATGAGAAACCAAAATCATTGACTAGGAATTGAAACTTAGATTTAACTAGTCTACTTGCTGAAGTCAAATTCATTCTCATAGAAGGTACATAAACTACTTCTAAACCAGACTCCAACTCGACCTTTACTTCTCCAATAAAATCCACGTGAACTTTTACTCCATTTCCCATGAACACTGACACCTCATCCTTGCTTGGCCGCCAATTCCTTGTGAAATCCTGCTAGGAGTTCGTTACATGAATTGAAGCTCCTATGTCTAACTACCATATGTCCCCTCGAGATATCCTTAGATTCAAAACAAACTAAAATCTGACTAATTTTACCTTTTTCCTTCTTCTCTGTCCATTTCTTATATTTCCTGCAATCTTTCTTGATGTGTCCTCCTTTCTTACAGAAATAACACTTGATGCCCAAGCCACCATTTGTTTTAACCTTTAGCTTATCATGAAACTTGAGAGAATTCTCCTTAGGCAAGTTTTTATTAACATGCACCAAATTCACCTGATTTGTTTCCTTTTCCTACTTCATATATTCTTATTCATGTACACATACGCTAATCAACTGGTTCAAGTTCCAATATTCCCTGTAGACATTGTATGAACTCTTATGCTGTTTAAACTCCACGAGTAGGGAGTTTAAGGAAAAATGGACCAAGATAGAATCATCAATGGGAAATTTTAAAACGCTCAATCTACTGCCTATGTCAAGAAAGTTCAGAATGTGTTCTCTAACACATCCTTACCCTTTGTACTTAGTTTCTGTAAGCTGATGCAGCAAGGTGCTGATTTAACCTTTAGTTGAGGTTTTGTACCTCTCTCCAATGAGATCCAAGCATGCCTTGGCTTCTTCCCTCATCACCATACTGTCCCTCACGACATCAGTCATATGCGTTTTCATTACGAGCAGGGCCATTCTGTTGCTTTTTGCCCTTCTTCGAACTTGGCCTTCTGTTCAGCAGTGGAGGAATTTGTAGGTTTTACGGGGCTAAGTTATCTTAGGGCCAGGTCTGTGTTTCTTAGTCCCAGGTAGATTTCCAGGTCTTGTTTCCATTTGTTAAAGTTGGAACCATTTAGGCTTTCAATGGTTCCAAGTCCTAATGTTGCACTCATAATTGGAACATTATGAAAATTTAACTTCTTTTTAACTCCAAAAACTTCATTAACATAACTCATGCATATATGTAGACGTATATTGAGTATATCACTAGTGCTAAAGCATAATGCTATACAAATTTACTTGAATGATCAAAATTTGCATATGTGTACACCAATAACTCCATGAACTCATATAGTTTTATGTTCTACACCATTCCACTGTATTGATCAAACTAGTTGAGAGAACCCTTGTATGTGTTTATGAGGATTGTCCCATCGGTCATGATCAACACAACGCAATCTGATCAAGTAAACCTTGATTGAAAACTATGATCATTTTTCCTTCGATTATGTTTCTTACTTAATCAGTGCATACATATAGAAATTTGTGATTATAACTATGATATGAACAGATTAGCGTCTTTGATTATTTAGACTCACTCTGATACCACATGTTAGCTGCATTGTCTAAGAAATCTAGAACACAACATGATTGTGACACGACCCATCCCAATCCCCCCGGGATTACCATGGAATGTGTCATGCTCCCATCTGACCAGATGACAGGACCCATCCCAATCCCCCCGGGATTACCATGGAATGTGCCCTGCTCCCGTCCAACAAGGGGTGTCAGACAAGGGATGACCAAGAGCCACTGCCCAAACGGGGTATCCAGAGTGCGCAAGGATCGATGGAGGAGGTGTGCAATGTCCCAGTCCCTGCTGCAATCGCATCCGTAATCAACCTGAAGGGCATTAAAACCAAAAGCTGTGAGTGGACAAAAACTAGTAAGTGTATCAAATACATTTATAAGACATTTATGCCCTCCAATAAAAACGTATGCATGCCACGAAAACCAGTAACTAAAACGTTTGCTCAACCGAGCCATTAGGGCCTTAGCCCAAAAACCGTTAACCAAAAACCAAGTGTGGGAACTCAGCCCAAAATTGTGGAATACCACCACCATACATATTAAAACCATGTGGGTCACCACCCACGACCATAGATGAACATCAATTCATTAAAATCACACAATCATAAATCCACCCGGAAAGCCATTTCATTAATTCGTATTTTACCATTACCATCACCAGCATCCCTGATGCTAGACGTCCCTGACGTCATATCTCACGGTTTCACAAGCTACGCGTGCTGCCCGGGGTCTCTCCGGGTCCATATATCTGACATCCCTGATGTCTGACGTCCCAGACGTCAATCATAGCAATCCTGCTCCTGAGTCATCATACGGTCCGGCTGCTCCGTATGGTGACCCTTCACAGGCAATGCACCGTGACTTCCCCAGTGTCCCAGACATCTGGAGGAGACCATCATATATCCATGTGTACAGATGGTATATGGAAAAACAGTTTTTATTAATTCATTTCACAACATCACAATGGGCCCTGCCCGAATTTCCATAAAACAACACATTTCCATTTAGGGTCCCTGACCCGAAACCACATTTATTAAATATAGGGCCCCTGGCCCGAAATCATCATTTAAATCCAACTGGGCCTCATGCCCGACTTTATGAACCACTGGGCCCACGACCCGATTTGTAAACCAACTGGGCCCGCAGCCCGACTTACGTACTCAAATGGACTCCAAGTCCGAGATTTCCAAAACAAGTGGGCCTCAAGCCCGAATTCATCTTTCCAATATAAAAACCATTTTATCATATTATTTATTTAACCACAAACACGCAAAACCACAAATAAACCGTTAATCCCGATATACGTGAAATACGGAAAACACCTCGAAATACGTTCAACATACCCAAAATCAATGCTCACAAATACCATCATAGAAATCATGTATATAAACCATATAACACATTTAAACATGCATAGGATTTATAAAACCAAAGTCCACTCACAGACCGTTTTAACCGTGTGCCTCGATACGCGTGCCACCGGCCCTCCCGGGCCATACCACTATCACCGGGACTCCCAATCCTGTCCAAATCACATTAGAGGGTCACTAACCTCATTATTAACATCCTATCAAAGTCCCGTAATTTTCCCGAATTTTTACTTATTTTTAACCTTAATTTAAAACCTTCGGACATCCCAAACACTATCGAGACGGTGTCCGATCGACACGAAACCAATCCCAAAATGTCCGTTACATCGAATAGATTAAAAGTCATGTTGGAAGTTTCCCCAAAATACCCTTCACGCGCCCCCACGCGCCAGGTCAACATTCAGGTCAACAATGATGACGTCATGCTACAGTAACCGGGTTCTGAAACCGGGTCTGTAACCGGGTCGCCGTCGACCCGCGGCTTGACCCGATCACAGATCGAGTTGCAGACCACCATTTTTTATGCGGTTTGATCCTATGGACTCGTCATAACCTGCTCTACGGTTCTGTGACATCCAAACTCATTTTTAGGTTGATTAAACTACCTGAAAACTGACGGGAAATCGGCTGAGAACTCAGGTCATCATCTCCGGCGACTCGTCGAGATTCCGGCCATGGTTCATGGTCCAAAATGGTCGTCTAGGTTCCTAGGACATGTCTCAAAAACAAACAAACATTCATAACGTCAAAAACGGACGTTTCAAGGCAGGGAAGTAAATCGGGTCTTCACGGGTTTCTGGACTTACCGCCGCCGTGGGCTGCCCAGTCGTGGTCTGAGTCATCCTAAGGTTCCAGTGATGTTAACATGAAGTTGTTTCAGGTCCAGGTGAGGTGGTTTGGACGGTTGGGCAGCGTCGGGTTGTTTGGTTTCCTCTCGGGTCTGGGAGGTTTTCGGCCGTGCAGGGCGGCCGTGGTGGTGGTGGCCGGCGTCTGAAGGTGGTTGGGGTTCGTCTGGGGCTGACTGGTGTGTGAGGCTGGGCTGTGAGGTGGTGGAGTGATCGTGCAAGGAGTGAGAGTGCACGGGTTGAAAGAAATGAAAATGTGAGGGAATGTGAGTCTGATGGTTTAAATCAGAAGGTGCAGATGAGATCAATGGCCAGGATTGAATCTGGGCTTAGAACCAATGGTGAGGATTTGAGGAGATTAATGAATTAATTAACTAAATGGCCAACATAGATCCCTGATTTAAGGATTGAAGGGGATGATGACATGTGTCACTCATCAAGGGTCCAGATTGGTTTGGATTAAAGTAATCAGATTTTATTATTATATATTATTTTATTCCGAGTCTCGGTTAATCGCGTTTTACGTCCTTGACCATAACTTCGTCGTCGGATCTCCGATTTCGGCATGCCGCCTGTCGTTGGATTCGTATCGACGATACCTACGTAACGGTCCTTGGCCCTCGCCCATCGGACCTCCCGGTCAGAAAGTCAACATTTGGCCCCTAATAAGCCAAATTACCAAAATACCCCTCAACTTCCGAACACCATAACTTTCTCTACGAATGTCGGAATCGAACGTGCCACCTGTCTATGAACTCGTGACGTCCCGAACTACGTCACGGTCATCGGTCAAAGTCCATTTGACCGCCCGAACAAAAAGTCAACATTTTGCCCACGACCAGGGGCAAAACGGTCATTTTGCACATTTTGTCCGATTCCGCCCTACTAACCACCGTTCAACCTCGCTAATCAAGATTAGTCACTAAACTAATCCCGGACTTCGGGACGGGTCGTTACACCAGAGGTGTCAGACAAGGGATAACCTGTTGCCACTGCCCAACCGGGCTTCCAGAGTGCGTAAGGATCGATGGAGGAGGTGTGCGATGCTCAAGTCTCTGCTGCAGTCGCATCCGGAATCAACCTGAAGGGCATTAAAAACAAAAGCTCTGAGTGGACGAAAATAAACAAGTCTGTTTAAAACATTTATAAGACATTTATGCCCCCCAGTAAAAGCATATGCATGCACCATCATTGAAAATCATAGATCATATAATACGAACCATAAACATAATTTTAGCCACTGCACCATACACTCCAATCCGACATCCCTGATGTCTGACGTCCCTGACGTCAATAAGGTCACAATCACAAGGCTACGCGTGCCACTCGGGTCTCAATTTCCGAGTTCAATCCTCGAACCCCGTTCGGGTATAGCATCCCCGATGCTTAGCATCATAGACGCTGGACGTACTAGACGTCTGTGACCTCTCCGGGGTACCTCATCCGGAGGAGACAATATAATATGGAAGGATCTATACAGTGCAGTACCAAATACATTTTATTGATATCCAAATGCAAAGCATAAATATATACATAGATAAAATCCAAACCAATCTTTAAGTTTCATCAGATGGGTCTCAAGCCCAAATACCGTGAAACGTGCCATAACCATAATTTCAATATCATCAAAACCATTATAAGTCCAAATAGTTGATTTAAATCCAAAATCATTTATTCGATTCCATTTTAGGGTCCCCGACCCGAATCACATGTATAAATCAAATGGGCCCCTGGCCCGATTTCATAAGTTAACTGGCCCCTGGCCTGAATTCATAAGTCCACTGGGCCCCTGGCCCGATTCATAAGTTAACTGGGCCCTTGGCCCAATTCATAAGTTAACTGGGCCCCTGGCCCGATTTTACTTTATCAAGTCCGTAACCGTTTCATGAAATCATATCCAACCACATTTATGGAAATCGGTGCAAATCCAGAAAACCTCGATTTACGTGCAAATAAGTAAATCACCTCGAAATGCGTGAAATCATTTTAAATCCACCGATATCCAAAATAAATCATTTAATCACAATTATAATAATCATGAAACAGTTATGCATGCATCGAATTTATAAAACCAATGTCCACTCACATACCGTTTAACCGAGCGCCTCGATACGCGTGCCATAGGCCTTCCCGGGCCACACCACTATCACCGGGACTTCCAATCCTGTCCAAATCACATTAGAGGATTACTAACCTCTCCATTAACATCCTATTCAAGTCCCGTAATTTTCCCGAATTTTTAACTATTTTTAAACTGGATTTAAAACCTTCGGACATCCCGAATAATATCGAAACGGGATCCGATCGACACGAAACCAACGCTAAAATGTTCGTTACATTGTATAGGATAAAAGTCATGTTGACCTCACCTCGAGATTCGTGCCCACGTGCCTCCGTGAGTGGCTGCGCGTGAAAGCCACGCGCCTGCTACAGTGACTGCTACAGTCACCATCTTCACCCGTATGACCGGTAAACAGGTCTGATTACCCGCGATCTGACCCGGTCAGAAACTTGTCAATTCCCACTTAATTTCATTAATTCAATCAGCCAAAAGGATCGTCTTGTGTCTAATTATGGTTCTGTAAACTTAATTACACCCATAAATCCTTAATCCAACAATTCTCTCGAATTCAAACTCACGGTCATAACATTCGAAACTCACACAAATCATCCTGGTTTTCAAATTAAAAGATACATAAGCTTCGTATGACCTAACCAATCATTAATCCGTAACTAATTTCAGGAATTCTTACCCGTAGATGGTCGCCCTCAAGCTCCAAATTCCCTATAAACTAGAACCTGCGTTCATGGCCAAACCGTGATCGATACCCTTGCCAATCGATACGGTTGAGTTCGTAATGAACCTAGAAGAGTATTACAGCCCTTGGTTTCATCCAAAACGCCACACATTTTAAATTCTGATTTTCCCTCAATTTTTCCAGATTTCTCCTATCTCTGCTTTCTCTCCAATTCGACAGTCCTCACTTGCCCAGAATGAATCCTCACGACTCACTCACAATTCTTTTAATCCAATTCAGCTGTTTAAAGCACCCCAAATCATTCTTCAATCCTCTGTGTAAAGGTTCCCGCACTGACCCGAAACCATTAAACAAAACCAGTGTCCATGTTGTGCAATCAATTGCCAGCTCCTCACATGTGCAATCACAATCCAAAGCTGCCCCAAATAAGTCATTTAATGGATAAACAATCCATGGGATCGATCGCACAAACATCCCACATCACGGCCATTTCAATCAAACAGTGCCCCCGTGTGAAATTACAATTCTGCCCTTGTGCAGAAAATTACCAAAATGCCCCTCACGCATCCTGACCCGAAACTCGGTCATACGGACTCCGATTGATGCGTGCCGCCTGTCTACGGACTCAGAGCATCGAGACCATCCTAACGGTCCTCGGTCCTCGGCCATCGGACCTCCCGATCGAAAAGTCAACATTTCCCCTTATATCGTCCAAATTACGAAAACGCCCTTAAACTTCCGTACGTCATAACTTTCACCACGAACATCGGAATCGAACGTGCCGCCTGTCTATGAACTCGTGACGTCCCGAACTACGTCACGGTCATTGGTCAAAGTCCGTTTGACCATTCGAATTAAAAGTCAACGTTTTGCCCACGCCTAGGGGCAAACCGGTCATTTTGCACAATTCGTCCGAAATCACCCAACTAATCCCAGATTAGTAAATCACAATTAAATATTATTAAATTCCGATATTCGGGACGGGTCGTTACAACCTTCCCTCCTTAAAGAATTTCGTCCTCGAAATTACCAATAACCTTATCCCACAACCACCTTGTGCAAAACATTTCGACCTCACATCTGTGTACACCTGTACACCCACTTACTGGAACAACACCAGTCTCGTCTGTACCCAGACATCTCATCACAGTCATATGTCACAACAACAACACTCGACCACCTCGAGTGGACATAATCACCTGATCCGCGATAAAATCGCTTAACCATTAAGCTGACTCCTTCAGCTAGATGGTTCCTTTCCATTGCCAATATATCCTTACATTTGCTCCCATTGGGAGTCACCAAATCTCATTTGTCAGTCCATGCTGACTCCACCAGTAAAACTGCCGCCGCTAAGCTTTACCACCCTAGTAAAGCCCCAACCATCTGCCAGTCAGTGACAGCACCACGTACTACATCACCCTCAATGTAGCGTAAGATCAACTACATGATCCCAATTCGCAGGGCAAGCCCAAACCTGCGACACAAATTAATCTCAATGTCCATAATCACCGACTCCCTCAGCGAACCAAGACGCTGGAAACATCACGGTGTGAAAACATCACACAAGGCTATTCGTGGTTACTCAGACCACCAATTCACTCATCCTGAGTGTACGTATACCGTCAACTTACTCCATCAAGTGGTGTAACTCGAACACATTGAATACCAGCCCAGCAGTGAACACACATCTCAAAACTAGGGTTCCACTAGCCAACCATGGCTAAGAGCACCTGCTCAAACAATCACTGAACCCGACAAAATCACCCTGCTCGGTGCACAGTATCCAATGTCCAGTCCACAATCACAACCAAACAAATTATATCGGAACCAAGCTGATTACCAACACGTTTAGTTACACACCACTAGTACATCCCATGTACCGCCATTAGGCACCACTCAGCCTAACCAGTATCAATCCTCGAACAACGTACCCTGTACGTACCTCAATCCATCAATCCGCCTACAACCACCTAGGTCATAGCCAAACACGTCGCAATAATGGAGTACATTTTCCCAAACCAACATGAGACAAAACGAAACTCCACCCATCATCCAGTTCCAGTTTCGAATCCGAATTCGCAATTTCGAAAGAAATCCCGAATCCAAACCCAGACATCATAATTTTATTCCATGTCCAAATCCGAATCCGAAATCATTATTCCGTAAGCTAGCATTGGAATAATCATTCCGCACCCAAATCCGGAAATCCACCTTCGAGCTTCGCAATCGAATCCTGAATCGTCACCCAGAAATTCGATTCCAAGACCCAAAATCTCGTTTACGTCCACCAAGACGTAACAAAACCGAACCTATCGGTTGCCTGTCCAAAACACTAGATTGACTCCATAGGGAAGTCAATCCCAATATTCACACGTCAAAGGTTGACAAAATCCGACCACTTCGGAAACCTACTCACCCGAGTAACAAACCATATGGACTCCACTCCGAAAGGAAGTTCAGTCCCGTTATTTACGACTCACATATCAAGGTAAGAGTGATAACTCACACCCAATCTGGATCATCACGATCACGACCCAGATCCATCACTACGTCATCCGACAAGTAACATCACGATCCTAGATCGTCACATCGTCCAAAGTCGACAACATCACAAATCAGATCCACCTAGGATCCACACATGCCCACATAGCTAACAATCCATCTGAAAGCTGATCGTAGGGCCTTACACCCTCATTGAATCATTCGTAGGGCCTTAAATAATATCTTTCTGTACAAGAAATCTAGGACTCTTGGTTGACCCTTCAAGTCAAATCCCGATCTTAATCAACTTAAGATACCTTCATCGATTAGGAGTTCAATTTAAGTTGGGATTTCTTCCAACATTGAATACCTACGGCATTGCGGTTTCCAAACACATCAACTTCATTTGTTGAATTCAACTTCATCTGTTGAATTTCTATATAGATCATTTCAGATCTTGATTGGTGTTTTCCCAATCAAATACTGTTTCACCAACCAACTCTTCAAACTCAATGGTTCGTTACCATTGTAGATCTTCATCTTGAAGTAAACATCTTTACATTCTAAAGGAGAATCCGAGATTTAGGGCGATTTATGCTATGAGTGTGACTCCAAACCTTGGAAAATGGCTCTAAGAAAAAGATGGTTCGTATTTGTTTCCTGGAAAAATTGAATACTCAAGAATTCCGGGGGGTATAGTGTGAATTTTCTATGAGTTTAGATATATATATATTTCTTACTTTATAGTTCATCCAAATTCACAATTTAATTAAATTCATTAAAATTCTTGTTGTTTTTTTAAACCCCAAAATTTTGATGGACATTTTTTAAAATAAAATTGAATACAAGAGAATTTGGGTCGAGATTTAAAAAGTTCATAAATATTTCAATTGAATACCTTTGGACTTTTTAATGTCTTGTAAAACCCTCATAAATTTTAGTCTTCATATTAAATCCAAATTCAAGTCTAAATTTTTCTTCTGAAATAATTGAATGGATTATTGCCATATAGCTGATTTGTTGTTTTGTGAATATATTCCTAATTAATTGAGTTGTCAAATTGAAAATATTAATTTATTTTTATTTTGAGGGTTAGCACCAAAAATTTGTTTGCAAGAAAAGTACATTAATTTGTACAAAATTAGGTATTGTTCCTACCCAAAAGTTTTTTTCCTTTTTGGAGTAAGTGGGTCCGAGGCCACCCTCGTCTGGGTCTCCAGATGGAACCGGGTCTGCGGAGCAATGAAGTGGACCATCACGCATGTCAGTTTACTGTTTAGGTGATGCATATGATGATGGATGGGTTGGAAGTGTGATGGGCCTTCCTACTAGGTCTATCCCTAGATGGACTGACTAGAAAGAAAACATACCTTAGCTTGATACAGACGTGCCAATAGTAGATGCGGCTACTAGACAACATAGATGGGTTCCGTTCGGGACCCAAGAACCATTATTCTGATCAAAAGATTGTGATGCAAGTGAACAAGATAGCTTACAATGTTCTTTTCTATGTCTTCTTCTTAATGCATCCAAGAACTTTAATAATTTTTTTCCAGTGTAGTTTGAATTCATGCGTTCACCATGCTATTCAAGTTGGCGACATTATTATTTCAGTAACGAGGATGGTTAGTGTAACGACCCGTCCCAAATTCCTAGATTAGATTAGTGACTAATCACGATTAATGAGGCTAATCCGTGATTAGTAGAGCGAAATCGGACGAGCGGTGCGAAATGACCGTTTTGCCCCTAGTGCAAAACGTTGACTTTTCAATCAGGCGGTCAAATGGACTTTGACCGATGACCGTGACGTAGTTCGTGACGTCACGAGTTCATAGACAGGTGGCACGTTCAATTCCGACGTTCAGGGAGGAAGTTATGACGTTCGGAAGTTTAGGGGCATTTTGGTAATTTTGGTTAAATGGGGTCAAATGTTGACTTTTTGACCGGGAGGTCCGATGGCCGAGGGCCAAAAACCGTTACGTAGGTAAGGACGATACGAATCCATAGGCAGGCGGCACACTGAAATCGGACTTCGAACGGGAGAGTTATGGGTCACGGAAGTTCGATTTCACTATGCACGAACTTCGAGACGGGGACGTTTCAGTGAAATCTGATTGGGTGGATATTTTGGTGGGCCCCATGGATGAGTGACAAGTGTCACTCATCCCATTGATTTGATCCCCCAAAATGTGGATCTAAATAATTAAATATTATTATTTTAATTATTTTATAATTAAACCTAACAACCATTAATCCTAACCATCTATTTCAACTCATCTTTTAATCCTCACCCTTCATCTCTCATTCTCTCATCTGATCATCTCCTTCTCCCTTCTCTTCCACGGCATCACCTTCATCATTCTTCTTTGTTTCTTCACACCCGAAACCCCCCTTCACCATTTTCTTCATTTTCTCCAAAACAGCACACACACATACCACCATTCCCTAGAAGATAAAATGACCGTGAGGAGGTGGTGAGAGGCTGAGGATGGCAAGCCACGGCCGGGGACGGTGGAGGACACAGCGGAGGAGAAACCGTGAGGTAAGAAAATATTTCAAATTTTGAAATTGAGTTTTGTTAGTTGTTATTCGATTCTAAGGTTTAGGTTAGGTTGCTGGTAACCCTAGGAGTCGAATAGGATTAGTTTTGGGGATGGGGATGGCCTGGAACGGCCGTGAACGGCGGAGGAATGTACGGCCGCCATGGCCAAGCTCGAAGGTATGGTTTTTTGGTGTTTTCCTTCCATTTTGATGTCATAGGACTGTAGGTTAGGATTAGAGGATGAAAATGGGACAAACAGGAAGCATTTTGGTGGCCGGACGGCGGAGAACTGGCCGGGTCAAGCCGCGGGTCACGGCGACCCGGTTGCAGACGTTCGGGTCGACCCGCGGGAGGGCAGGGATGACAGGTGACGTCATCCTGCTGACGTCATCATGTCAGGGATGACGTCAGCGTTGTCAGATCTGACAATGTCAGCTGACATGTCAGAAAATGGGCCAATTGGAGTGCGACACGTGTCACATGTCAGTGCACAGTCAGCACTGACATGTCAGTGACGTGGCCCAATCAGGGGCTGACACGTGGCACATACGTGGACCAGTGCCGTGATGACACGTGGCACATGTCAGACTGCCACGTGGCACTGACAGCACAGTGATGTGGACCAATGGGAGCATGACACGTGGCACCTGTCAGAGTCTGACATGTCAGACCTGACAGCTGTCAGATGACGTCATGCTGACGTCAGCGATGACGTCAGCAGGTACTGTAGCGGCGCGTGAAGCCCACGCGCAGCCACTTCAGGCGGCGCGTGAGGGCGCGTGGCAGGGAATCTGGGGAAGGTTCCAACATATGAAATCATCTATTCGATGTAACGAACATTTTGGGACTGGGTTCGTGTCAATCGGACACCGTCTCGATATGTTTCGGGGCATCAGAAGGTTTAGGTTTGGGATTAAAAATAGTTAAAAATACGGGAAAATTACGGGGCTTTGGTAGGAGGTTAATTAAGTAGTTAGTAACCTTCTATTACGATTTGGACAGGTTTGGGAGTCCCGGTGACGGTGATCGGCTCGGGGAGCTGTATGGCACGCAAATCGAGGCGGCAGCTCGGACGGTCTGTGAGTGGACCTTGTTTTCTAAATTGGTGCATGCATAAATGTTTATTATATGTTTTAAATGCTTGTTTGTAATGTCATGGGCGCATTTGTATGTGGTTACGTATAAGCACGTATTTAGAGGTTTCGGCCTTATACGGTGCTTATACGGGTCTGTATTTCTGTATTGATTTAAATGAACTGGATTTGAATTTCAAAAGGATAAACTCGGGTATGAGACCCATTTGGTTTTGTCTCGGGCATATGACCTCAGATATCGGGCACGGTGTCCAACTGATGTCCTATGTTCGGGTACGAGACCCAGTCACTTTACGGTTTTGATTTCAGGTCAGGGAACCTTAAATGGATTCCCAGGTTCATGACGGTTTAGGGGAACCGGCATGAACCCTTGTTATGGTAGCATGGTTCATGACGGTTTATGGGAACCGGCATGAACCCTTGTTATGTTATTACGGTACATGACGGTTTATGGGAACCGGCATGTTACCTGATTATGGATATTATGGATCATGACGGTTCAGGGGAACCGGTCCTGAATGGTTATGTTATGTATATATATGTTCGTCTACCTTCCTTTACATGTTCTACTATCTCCTCCGGGGAGGGTCGTTGGCCTGGGTGGACCCCAGAGTAGTCACGGAGCACCGACTGAGTGGAGTCACCCCCCAGTTGGGTTCCTTACTCTCAGGAAGGCTATGGTTACTATTACCTCGGGTAGGGTCAGTGGTCTGCGGACATTGACCTTGACTTTGAGAAGACTCGGATTGAGACCCGGGTAGCGCGCGCGTAGCTTTGGATACCGTGACAGGATTGGTTGTGTGACTTATATATATGTATGTGATGTATATATGATATATGATATGTGGTGCTCACAGGTGTGCACAGGATTTGAGCAGTGGCTCGTGTACTTGGTTTCTTTATGGTTTGGGGCCGAGTCCCGTATGGATTTGGGCAGTGGCCCGTATGGTCGTTTTCATTGTGGTCCTTTCGACCTTGGTTTATATCTGCTTTGGGCTTAGTCCCACATATGGTTTGTTTTGGATAAATGGTTTTCGAATGCATGCATGCTTTTTAGTGGAGGGTACAAATGTCTTCTCGTTAAAATGTTTTTATAAACTCTTGTTTTGTCCACTCACGGTTTTTAATGTTTTGACTGCCCTTCAGGTTGACATCGGATGTGGACTGTAGCAGAGATCGAGATATCACATGCCTCCTCCGGATCCTGGCGTACTCTGATAGCCCGGGAGGGCAAAGGTTGGAAATATCCCTTGTCTGACACTTCGTGTCAGACGGGAGCAGGGTCATCCCGCACTAATCCCGGGGGGATTGGGATGGGTCCTGTCAACGTGGTATCAGAGCGGGGTTGTCTCTATTCGAGCAACCGTGTAGCTCTTGGAGTATGTACGCAGGTCGAGGATGTGATATCTCAAGGGGCTGCAGTTCGTGGTCAACCTGATTGTTGGGGTGCCGATACGATAGTTAGTAGGATTGGATCATGGAACGTCTTGGTTCGGCATTCGATGCCGGGGTTGCCATAGTTCTTTCAAGGTTGGCAGTGTGGGACCCTACAAAGGGATTAACGTGTTCGTATTTTGGAGTGTGATCGTGAGACGGTTAGTTGGGATCGTCTTTCACGATGTCGTAGGATCGATTCCGACGACTGGTTAGGAGTTGTGACCATTAGATGGTCAGATTATGTTGAGTTAAATGGATTTACTGCAGTTGGCAGTTAGCAACCGGATTCGAGGAATCCGAGTTGGATTGTTGGTAGGATTGGATTGACGTCTTTACGATGTCGGACCGCAGGGTCGGTCAGATTGTTGATTTTACTGCTTTTCGCAAGTGGGTTCAGGGGAACTCTAGGTGTGATCGTGGAACCCTACCGTATGTGTATGGTTCGGAAATGGGAGTTGACTGGTGGTTTGACTTGGACGACTATTCGGATTTGGATTCGTTAGTCGATCTAGTCATGTCAGCTTGTGTTGGGACTGCACTTCGCAGTCAGGGTTGTACGTATCGGTTAGACCGAGTTGGTTTTCGTGCTACTTCAGTTGTGGGTTGGTGCAACTAAGGTCGCGGGTGACCTGGTAGACGACATTGGGATAGTCGAGTTGCGACTGGTTAGAGTGTGGTTGGACAGGTTACCAGGGTTGGTACTTGTCGATGGAATCCCTGAGTGGGATACAGAGTAGTTGGTATGGGCGATTGATTCCGTTGGATACGGAGTCTGGATATAGCGATGTCTGGTAGTTAGGTCTGCACGAGTGTGGGGCAGGCGCTACTACCGAGAGTGGTTATAGTTACGATTGTTGGGGATCGGGGACGTTCGGGGAACGTTTTCCTTTTCTCGTATGAGTTGTCAGGGTGACTGTACCCAGAGTTGTTGGGTACGAGGGAGACAGAGTTTCTCCTATTCGAGCAGAGGTACGGGATCGTCGCTCGGTATGAGCGGAGATCCAGGGTGTCAGTTTTGCACACGGCGTGTTGATACTGACACTAGTTTTGGTGATAGTGCGTGGTGCTGGTACTAGCGCTGGTACTAGTGCCGGTGATCGTGATGACGATGAGTTACGGATCGGGGTGTGAATCCGTCATGATGGGTATATGTTCGGTATATGTAAATTGGTGTTGGACACGTGGTTGATGTTCGGGTATATTGTTTCCAATCTTGTTGGAACTTCGGAATCGCGAGAGGTTGCGATTGGGGTGACGAGTGGAATGCGGGTTTTTCGCATTGGTATTGGGTATGTCGAAGTCGTTTGGGTGACTTCTCAGGTTCTACCCTAATTGATGGTGGTAGATGATGTAGATGTTATTGATGTTGTTGGTTGCCTCTAGTACACTGATCGTGTATTGGTTGGTGGACCCGGGATTTGTTCTGAATCATCAGGAGGAGATGAGTATATCGAAGTTAGGTGACTGAGATTCCTCATTTTCTACTTGGTGGCAGACGATGTTAGGTTACATGACGTGGTGAGTGCAGCGAGTGTTGTTTGCATTCACGTAGGATGGATTATTCGATCATTCTTGTTTTGCCTTGGTGGAATGACAAGGATCGATACGAGGTAATCAGTGAGAACCCACAGTCTCGGCGTGTCTCGTCGTAGACTAATCTATTTAAGATGTGGGAAATGGTCTAGGACTTTGGTTGGCGAGACGATCCTCGATCGTGACGTCTATGGTTGGTTGACGTAGTGTTGGATCTGGATCGTGATTTGGGTATCCAGATAGGTGGAGAGTTTATTACTCTTACTTGGATGTTGAGTGAAGCATGATGGGACTGAACTTCTTTTCGAGGTAAATCCCATATGGCTTATTACTCGCCTGAGTAGTTGTCCGATGAGTAGGTGTCTGACGAGGTCGGATTTTGTCTGACCTAGTGTTGTGTTGATGTTGGGATTGACTTCCCTATGAAGTCAATCGATCGTATGGTGGTAATCGGTTGAGTGGGTAACCGATAGGTTTGGTTTTGGTACGTCTAGGTAGACGTGAACGATATTTCAGGTTTTGGAACCAGATTTCTGGATGACGATTCAGGATTTGATTTTGGAACTTGAAAGAGGATTTCTGTATTTGGGTTTTGGAATCGGATTCTGGGTGACGATTCAAGATTTGATTCTAGAGCTTGACTATAGATTTTCTTTTATGGATTTGGGTTCGGAATGGTTATTCCTAATACTAGTTTACGGAATGATGATTTCGGATTTGAATTTGGACATGATTATGGATATGATTTCTGGGTTTGGATTCGGGATTTCTTACGAAATTGCGGATTCGGATTCGGATTTGGAAATAGATAATGGGTTGGAGCTTCGATTTGTCTAGATCGGACAGATGGACTCCATAATTGAAACGTGATTGACTACAACCTAGGTGGTTGTAGGCTGATTGATGGGTAGTTATACGTACCTTGTTCATTGTTCGAGGTACGACACCGGGCAGACTTGGGATGTCTGGTGACGGTATATAGGTTATACCAGTGGTACGTTGGAGAGCGTGTTGGTAGTCGGCATGGTTTCGATACCATTGGAGTTGTCGGGGTCGTGGACTGGACGTTGGATACTGTGCATTGGGTCATGGTATTTCTGATGGGTCTAGTTACACACAGATTGAGTGAAAGGCTGTGTGGGTAAGTGTTTACTCCTGGTTGGGTCCGTTGGTGGTTAGTGTAACCACGAGTGAGTATAGTGTCAGCTTTCGATTGACGACTGTCAAGTGGTGACAATTTGTCGGAGGTGTCATCGTGGATCGGTTAGTGAGTTTTGGTGACTCCCAGTGGGAGTAGATGTCAGGATAGTTAGTGGTTGAGCACGGAACTGTCTAGTTGGTTGTGTCAACGAAACGGTAGATTTGACAAGTAGTGTCAATTCAGAACGCATGACTACTGTCATTCGACGTGGTCGAACGTAGTCGATACGATATGGATGTTAGCGGTACGTCTGGTTGCAGACGAGTATTATTCTGGTTAGTGGGTGTACTAGTGTACACGTGTCAGGAGATCGAATTATTTCCACGAGGTGGATGTGGAATCAAGATAGTTGGAGTTACGAGAACGAAACTAATTAAGGAGGGACGAATGGTTAGACTAGGTCGGTTGGAATTTCGAGGACGAAATTAATTAAGGAGGGAAGGTTGTAACGACCCGTCCCAAATTCCTAGATTAGATTAGTGACTAATCACGATTAATGAGGCTAATCCGTGATTAGTAGAGCGAAATCGGACGAGCGATGCGAAATGACCGTTTTGCCCCTAGTGGTGGCAAAACGTTGACTTTTCAATCGGTCGGTCAAATGGACTTTGACCGATGACCGTGACGTAGTTCGTGACGTCACGAGTTCATAGACAGGTGGCACGTTCAATTCCGACGTTCGGGGAGGAAGTTATGACGTTCGAAAGTTTAGGGGCATTTTGGTAATTTTGGTTAAATGGGGTCAAATGTTGACTTTTTGACCGGGAGGTCCGATGGTCGAGGGCCGAAGACCATTACGTAGGTAAGGACGATACGAATCCATAGGCAGGCGGCACACTGAAATCGGACTTCGAACGGGAGAGTTATGGGTCACAGAAGTTCGATTTCACTATGCACGAACTTCGAGACGGGGACGTTTCGGCGAAATCTGATTGGGTGGATATTTTGGTGGGCCCCATGGATGAGTGACAAGTGTCACTCATCCCATTGATTTGATCCCCCAAAATGTGGATCTAAATAATTAAATATTATTATTTTAATTATTTTATAATTAAACCTAACAACCATTAATCCTAACCATCCATTTCAACTCATGTTTTAATCCTCACCCTTCATCTCTCTTTCTCTCATCTGATCATCTCCTTCTCCCTTCTCTTCCACGGCATCACCTTCATCATTCTTCTTTGTTTCTTCACACCCGAAACCCCCCTTCACCATTTTCTTCATTTTCTCCAAAACAGCACACACACATACCACCATTCCCTAGGAGATAAAATGACCATGAGGAGGTGGTGAGAGGCTGAGGATGGCAAGCCACGGCCGGGGACGGTGGAGGACACGGCGGAGGAGAAACCGTGAGGTAAGAAAATATTTCAAATTTTGAAATTGAGTTTTGTTAGTTGTTATTCGATTCTAAGGTTTAGGTTAGGTTGCTGGTAACCCTAGGAGTCAAATAAGATTAGTTTTGGGGATGGGGATGGCCTGGAACGGCCGTGAACGGCGAAGGAATGTACGGCCACCATGGCCAAGCTCGAAGGTATGGTTTTTTGGTGTTTTCCTTCCATTTTGATGTCATAGGACTGTAGGTTAGGATTAGAGGATGAAAATGGGACAAACGGGAAGCATTTTGGTGGTCGGACGGCATAGAACCGGCCGGGTCAAGCCGCGGGTCACGGCGACCCGGTTGCAGACGTTCGGGTCGACCCGCGGGAGGGCAGGGATGACAGGTGACGTCATCCTGCTGACGTCATCATGTCAGGTATGACGTCAGCGTTGTCAGATCTGACAATGTCAGCTGACATGTCAGAAAATGGGCCAATTGGAGTGCGACACGTGTCACATGTCAGTGCACAGTCAGCACTGACATGTCAGTGACGTGGCCCAATCAGGGGCTGACACGTGGCACATACGTGAACCAGTGCCGTGATGACACGTGGCACATGTCAGACTGCCACGTGGCACTGACAGCACAGTGACGTGGACCAATGGGAGCATGACACGTGGCACCTGTCAGAGTCTGACATGTCAGACCTGACAGCTGTCAGATGACGTCATGCTGACGTCAGCGATGACGTCAGCAGGTACTGTAGCGGCGCGTGAAGTCCACGCGCAGCCACTTCAGGCGGCGCGTGAGGGCGCGTGGCAGGGAATCTGGGGAAGGTTCCAACATATGAAATCATCTATTCGATGTAACGAACATTTTGGGACTGGGTTCGTGTCAATCGGACACCGTCTCGATATGTTTCGGGGCATCGGAAGGTTTACGTTCGGGATTAAAAATAGTTAAAAATACGGGAAAATTACGGGGCTTTGGTAGGAGGTTAATTAAGTAGTTAGTAACCTTCTATTACGATTTGGACAGGTTTGGGAGTCCCGATGACGGTGATCGGCTCGGGGAGCCGTATGGCACGCAAATCGAGGCGGCAGCTCGGACGGTCTGTGAGTGGACCTTGTTTTCTAAATTGGTGCATGCATAAATGTTTATTATATGTTTTAAATGCTTGTTTGTAATGTCATGGGTGCATTTGTATGTGGTTACCTATAAGCACGTATTTAGAGGTTTCAGCCTTATACGGTGCTTATACGGGTCTGTATTTCTGTATTGATTTAAATGAACTGGATTTGAATTTCAAAAGGATAAACTGGGGTATGAGACCCATTTGGTTTTGTCTCGGGCATATGACCTCAGATATCGGGCACGGTGTCCAACTGATGTCCTATGTTCGGGTACGAGACCCAGTCACTTTACGGTTTTGATTTCAGGTCAGGGAACCTTAAATGGATTCCCATGTTCATGACGGTTTAGGGGAACCGGCATGAACCCTTGTTATGGTAGCATGGTTCATGACGGTTTATGGGAACCGGCATGAACCCTTGTTATGTTATTACGGTACATGACGGTTTATGGGAACCGGCATGTTACCTGATTATGGATATTATGGATCATGACGGTTCAGGGGAACCGGTCCTGAATGGTTATGTTATGTATATATATGTTCGTCTACCTTCCTTTACATGTTCTACTATCTCCTCAGGGGAGGGTCGTTGGCCTGGGTGGACCCCGGAGTAGTCACGGAGCACCGACTGAGTGGAGTCACCCCCCAGTTGGGTTCCTTACTTTCAGGAAGGCTATGGTTACTATTACCTCGGGTAGGGTCAGTGGTCTGCGGACATTGACCTTGACTTTGAGAAGACTCGGATTGAGACCCGGGTAGCGCGCGCGTAGCTTTGGATACCGTGACAGGATTGGTTGTGTGACTTATATATATGTATGTGATGTATATATGATATATGATATGTGGTGCTCACAGGTGTGCAGAGGATTTGAGCAGTGGCTCGTGTACTTGGTTTCTTTATGGTTTGGGGCCGAGTCCCGTATGGATTTGGGCAGTGGCCCGTATGGTCGTTTTCATTGTGGTCCTTTCGACCTTGGTTTATATCTGCTTTGTGCTTAGTCCCACATATGGTTTGTTTTGGATAAATGGTTTTCGAATGCATGCATGCTTTTTAGTGGAGGGTACAAATGTCTTCTCGTTAAAATGTTTTTATAAACTCTTGTTTTGTCCACTGACAATTTTTAATGTTTTGACTGCCCTTCAGGTTGACATCGGATGTGGACTGTAGCAGAGATCGAGATATCACATGCCTCCTCCGGATCCTGGCGTACTCTGATAGCCCGGGAGGGCAAAGGTCGGAAATATCCCTTGTCTGACACTTCGTGTCAGACGGGAGCAGGGTCATCCCGCACTAATCCCGGGGGGATTGGGATGGGTCCTGTCAGTTAGGTGTCCCAAGTTCCCTCAAGTCGGGATCAAATTATTAGACCAATGCTTAAAGATGGTGTCCTTAGTTGGGTGGTCATGAACCACACTTGGATGGTGTATCCCGAATACCAATCTTTACTTAAGAAAATCTTGTTTGTATTAAAATGAAAATGAAAGTACAAGTACTTAAAAATAAAAGAAATAGAATTGAAGTGCAAAAATTTAAATTATACGTGCACAAAAACAAACCCGTCACATTCAAGCCTTGATCATCAATTGAATTGAATATTAGTTGGAATCATGCCATAGATTGGCAGAGCATTCAAAGGCGACGACGAGACATCAAAAGATAGGATTTAATACCTCAATGACTATCTATACATTAGTAATTAGAGTGACTATTTATAGATTGGCAGTCATATTGGCTATCCATAAATTGGCAGTGAGGATAAAATTTACCCTTATGACAATATTTAGTCAGAAAGAAGGGTAATGTCTACAAGCCTAAATGACTATCCATATGTTGGAAGTCGTGATGAGGTTAACTCTTATGACAGTGCTGCTGGAGCTCTTTAGAAAGACGGTTAGGTATTTACATGATTGCCTTGAAGATATTAGAAGAGACACTGAATCTTAATCCTTAATCAAAAGAAACAAGTTTTTCCACTATGGCGAGCTTTTTAAATAATGAAACTTTTGAGAGTTTTCATTTGTTCAGAAACTGATGTTGATTATTTTTCTAGTTTTGATTAGTTGATTGAGTGTCCTTTGAGAATAGGGCTTCTCCTTTTATAGGCGATGAGGAGGTGGATCAAGTTGTCAACTAGGGCCTTCAGTGGGTCCCATGATGTCGTTTATTCCATTGTAAATATCCTTTTTGCGTTCGAGTTCTTCACGCAAGCCAGAATTGCCCACATCATCCTTCTTCTACACGTTCCAAGTGGGCACTTGGGCTCGATCCTTGAATTTTTGGGCCTTTAATTCCTCTAAGGCATCATCTTTAGCCCAATAGGATCTTTTCAGATGTAAACATTGCCTCCTGAATTTGAAATTTTTTGTCATAAAATAATTCAAATTCACACGATCACACATTCGCTACTTTGTCTTTCCAATTTGTCCTTTTTGGCAATTTAATCTACAGTCCCCCATAGATGTTTTCCATTTCTATTGTGAACCCATTCTTCCATCACATTTTCCCATCTCGAAAAAAACATGACTTCCAAGATTATTCCTTGGCAAAAAGATAAGAATGCCTCTCCCAACTCGTCCATCCCGGAGCCTATTGCCACAACCTCTTAGGTGTGTGGTATGGGTTTTGAAACCCATGCAATAGTTTCCTATGATATTCTAGAGCCCCTCGAGAATGATGGCGAAATTATTCATGAATCTTGCTTCATGATTGATTCTGATCGTTGTTTTGTTCGAGGTCCTTGCAAGAAGGGTCCCTTTTTCAAACAGAGCAACTGCTCTCCATATCCACCTAAAGGAATTTAAAACTCTGTCCATACATCAATGGAGATCATTCCCGTGGGAAGAGCTCAATTCTGCTTGTAAACACCTTTTCCATTCATTGGGATATCTGGGGCTTGCATGTTCTTAGAAACTGTGAATTCAGATGATACAAAAAAGGTATCAATGAACTCTGGAGCAAGGAGATTTATCACTTGGTAAGTCTTTCAATCTTTCCATTGCACTTGACTCTGGTCTTCTACATTCGGCGCCTTGTTTCGAGAAAAGCAGAACAAATACATTTGATTTTTGAGTTAGACCCGTGACCCCAACTGTCTTGGATATGGCTGTCCCCCAACTGTCTTGGATATGGCTTTCCTATTTGGGTTGTCCTTATCTAAAGATGTGGCTGATTATACTTTTTCCTTTCCACCCAACTTGGATGAAGATTTTGATTCCCAATTATTAGGCTGTCTTTGAACATTCTCTCTATGCTTTCCCTTTCCCAACAATCAAGATGGGTTTGACTAGGGCTTCACCTACTGAATAGTCTGGAAGTCCCATCCAAAGGTTCCTATCCATTAATTTCTTCTTTTAAGATTGAAATATTATAATTTCAGTGTAACCTTATCTCTTGTTTTGATATAATATTTCTTTTCATGTCACTGTTTTTTTTTTCATAGGTTAGATTTAGACCTACATTATTTTTACTGTTCAACAGAGGCTACATGTCATCTTCAGATAACTTGAAATTGCATGTGGTAATAATTACAGGGTGACATAAGCCATTTTGGTTGGCCTATAAAACTATCACCAATCTTCATGCAACTAGTAACACCCTGGATATTTGGAAAAATGAGAAATGACCATTTTGCCATTAAAAGTAAAAAATTTAACTTTTAAAAGATAAAATGTTGACTTTTGATCAGGACATCCTCTTGATAACGCTCGAACTACACATTAAATTAAACACGTAATTCGACTATTATGCAATTTAAACCCTTTTTGTGTAAATGTAGTATTGGTAAATAATGATCGTTCTTAATCAGGGAAATTAGAGAACATTAATAATGTGTTAGTGAGAAAGAATAATGAATAAAAAAATAAATTAATAAATGCATTAATGAATAAAAGAATTAAAGAATAAATGAATTAAAGAATAAATGAATTAAAGAATTAAAAAATAAAAAATTAAATAATTAAATAATTAAAAAAAATTAAATAATAAAAGAATAAAAGAATGAATTTGGGGGGGGGGGGGGGGAGTGTTGTGAAATAGTGTAATCTAAACTACATTTTTAACCGAACTAAAAATTAAATTCAAATTAACAATTACATTATTTAAAACTACTCCTGAAATAAACTTCATTTTAAACACAATTTTTATCAACACTCTAACATCATGCTTATAATGAACCAATCACGAAATCCTACCTTCATCATCTCCATTATATGAATAAATTTTTCATATTATAAATGCGCAGAACAACGGATTATTACTTACAATATGATCTACCTTAAGTTTGTGATTTAATGAGTCGAACAGCGGTCAGACATTAAATCTCTTCATTCCTATTCTAAATGCCCCGAACAGCAGATCAACTTTTAGTTTCGAATTGAAATTTAAGTACTAAAACATTTGAAGTAAAAGAAATTTAGAAAGAAAAACACATGAAGATTATATTCATATATACAAATGTTAGAAAGAAAATACCAACACATATATGGAATTATAAGTAAAACTAAAATCATAATAAGAATTTAAGCACAAAAAGATGGTTTTTCACAAGAATCACCGAACAGCGGCAGGAAACTTGTGAAGATGGAAGAAGAAATTTGAGGAATTCGTTCTTAAAAACTATTGAATTGCCTTAGAATTACCTAGCTTTAAGCTTTTCTTAAGGAAAACATAAAAATGTAATTAAAGAGAAGTTTAAGAAAAACTAAGAACAAAATAAAGAAAATCAAACTAAGATAACTAATTAAGAAGGAAAATTAAAAGAAGTTACAAATGGTCCAAAAATAAATCTACAAAATAAAAAGAAGAAGAATTAAAAGAAGAGAGAAAAATAAGAGAAAAATTACACAAAAGAGGACTAAGAGAGGAAGAGAAAGACTAAAAAAAAAGGGTCAAAATTGGGGACCCGAAACAAATGAAATGACCTCTCTATTTACAGAGGCAGTGCCAAAATTCAAATAATAAATACAAAATTAAAATATAAAAATTAGTACAATTAAAATGATGAAAAATGATGATTAATGATGAAATTAGGGATAGTTGGAGCTGAAAATCAGAAAACATGGAGCAGGTGGTGTGGCTTGTGCAGAGGAGCAGCTCGGCAGGGAGTGGCTGAAAATCAAACAGTGATTTCGGCATGGGCGCACTAACAGGTGTCAGTGAATTCAGCGGCACAGGCGCTGAGGAGTGCAGGAGGTTTGGTGCATGCCTACTGACAGACGGAATGGACCTACGCGTGAGACACGCTAACAGGAGGAAGTGGAGATCGTACGTGCACGCCAAACGGTACGAAGAGAGCTCGGCCAACACCTGTCGACGGGTTTTCTGGGATGCAGTGAAGAGATTAGGCTGGATTTCTGGGCTATTGGCGGGCTGGGCTTTGTAATGGATCTGGGCCGTTTTAAGTAGGCTTATTACTTAAAATTCACCCAGAACAAGTCAGCGATTCTTAATATGCACCAAGAACCAAATTTTGCCTCAAAATGCTCCTAGAACAGTAGCAACGTCAAAACCGTTGCACCAACTAACTAACTCTGTTTTAATGTCCGTGAGAAATACATATGTGGCATCTACGTGGAAGTCTTTAGGTGGGTATTTCAGTAAATCTAAGTGAATTGTAGAAGTAGATATTTCTCGCTCTTCCTTTTCCTTTGTGCTTTCTTCTGGGACATTTGTTATGGCTCCCGTGGCTTTGTTTGTTTTTACTCTTCTCACTCATTTTCTGGTTCTTCACTCCATTGAGGAAGATGGAAGAACCATACGTTGTTCGAACTTCTACTGTGATGGTATAGGAAGCAATATCAGTTTTCCCCAGTGTACATCTACCCACCACCGCCAACAGTTCCCGTTGGTCACCATCCTATCATCCAACCTCTACCGAATTGACTCCTGGGATGGGCCCTACTTCACCGTCAATATATTAGGAAATGTTTCTGTCCACCTGTACGAGTCGTCGACCCTTCCCCACCAAGAGATCGATCTGCTAAAGATCGTGAAGAAAGCTTCGGATCTGAAGGCCGACTGTGAGCTCGGGTTGCAACTACCGCTTATTGTTCGCCTGCCCGATGTTCTCAAGAACAGGCTTGAGTTACTCCTAGGTGCCTTCGATCTTGTGATCGAGTTGAACGAGTATGGGTCTCACTACTAGGGCGTGTACCCTGTAAAATGCAACTAGAACCGGTTCCTGGTAGAGGACATTGTGAAGTTCAGGTCGCGGTTCTGGTTCGGATTGGAAGCTGGGTCGATGCTAGAACTTCTCTTGGCCATGAGCTGTTTGTGCAAAGGTAACCCAGACGCCCTTCTTATCTGCAATGCTTTCAAAGCCTTTGAGTACATCTCTTTGGCTCTATTTGCTCGCAAGCTCGATTTAAACACCCGTGATTGTTCTTGAGCAAGAGAAGAACAATAACCCATATATCCAAGCAGACACGGAACTTCGTAAGATCTTAAAACCACATCCCTAACAAGCGAAATCTAGAAAGACAGGAAGCAAGAATTCAATTGTGATTGACTCAGCAGTAAAGCAGCTAAATTTTGGAATGGTGTTAGTGTGTGGGATGGACATAACACTACAAGAAATCACCTCATTGATAGCAGAGTCATAGCACTCTTGCACAAGTGCTATAAAATGTGAAATTAAAAAAAAAAAAAAAAAAAAAAAGGCTAAACGCTATGAAAAGTGAACAAAACGCGCGGAGGAAAATAAAAGGAAATTAGCGAGAGAACTCCAAATTCATGGTCCGCGTTCTTTTTTGAAAATTCGATTCACGTCTCTATCTCAACCGCACACTTGAGGGAAAGGAAAATCATATTTACTCTCAGCCTCTCTCACATTCATCCCTCAGCTGCCTCTCTCACGTTCATCCCTTACCCGCCTCTCTCACGTTGGGCCTTCAACTTTTGCCAGTTCTTGCTTAGCCTTAGGCATCTCTTGTCTCTCACTGTGATGAAGAAGAAACCATTCTAGAGGCTAGTGCTTCCCTCACACGGTTGCCTCTGCTGTCTTCTTCCTTCCCCCATGACCACATCTATTTTGTGATGGGTAATCGCTCTCTCTCTCTCTCTCTCATCCCCCCCCTCCCCCCCCCCCCCCCCCCCCCCCCCCTCCCTCTCCCCCTTCATTGATGGTTACCTCTGTTCTGAAACCAATTTTATTGATTTTGGTTATTTATTTTTGTTTATAGGCAGATAAGAGCACTAATCATTGGTGGTTCAAAGTTAAACCCAAATGGTAATAAACCCTAAAATCCCAATTCACCCGGTCTAGAGGAAATATTTCATCTCAACGGCATCTGGGTTCAATTTTTTTATTCTATTGACTAAAAACAAAAAACTTTGAGGTAAACACTAATTCATAGTAAGAATGCTCAATGAATTCACGAACTTCTGGTTTTTTTTTTTTATCTGATTGGATATATGTAAATATGTGTTTGTAATTGAATAAAAATCTAGTTTTTTTTTCTCGGGTATAAAAATCTAGTTTTTGTTCATATTCTGTCTTTTTGAGGTTGGCCATTGTTGAAATAATATTATTTGACGCAAAGCTGACCCCTTTGCAAAGAAGGATTGGCATGAGATATTGGCAAAACCCTTGTCTCTAGAACCTTAGGTACAAAGGTCTCTCTCACTATCTCTGTATGAATTTAAGATTATGTATGTATATGAATGTGGGTGTGAGTTGGTATGTACTATTTCTATGTCATAATTGGTTTTTACCACTAGCTCTTGTATCATGTCATTGCATATGGTTTTTTGTTCTTCTAAATTTATCTAGAGCGGTTTGATTTAGATTCGGGAGTAGTAAACCTAGAAAATAGGGGAATTCACAATGAAATTTATTTGTTGTGATTACAAATGTTTTTATCATTTTTGTGATGGACGGGTTGAAAACCGAATTTGTTGCATTTACTGAAGCGGGATACTTTTAATGTTAAGTATGCAATTTTGTGATTTTTCATCATTGTCAAATAGATTGCTCCCAAGAAAATGAAACCGAACTACAGAAGTATAGAAGACATCCTAGAAAACCTAGGTTTCTGTCATTTTCCTGCTTTGTTATCGATTGTAATTAAAGCTTGAAACTTTGCTAGTTTGTGGAATCGTTGCTGGTTTATATTGAGATTGATATGCCATGGCTAATACATGGTCACTTTGATCTGAAGCATCTTCATTTCCTTTATGAATGTATATGTTTGATTGAATCTTGCGTTCTATATTGTTCTTAATTTTACTAGTTTTACATGTCTTTTTGTTTTTATTGATCTAGTAGTTTTATATATTTTTTTTATTTTTTATGCTTGGAATTCTGAAACTTACGCACAGAAAGTCCAATAATCATACAATGCTCTATTGGACTACTTATTCAGCTGCCAATTTTTTTCCTTTTCTTTGGCCTATTTTTTAATACATTGTTGTTTCATGGGTAAAAAGAAATCAGTTGATGATGCAAGGGCTTTTATCGAGGATGAAGCTGAGTAAGCACAAATTTCATGCTATAGTTGTCATTCCACTCTAAAGCTTAAAATAATCCTTTATGTCCATTAATTGATTGATTGATTTAATCATTTTGTTTTATGAACAATATCATATTATAAGGAGACTTTTATTTACATGTAACATTTGAGATATTGTTAATTCACTAAAATGACTCATGGTATCTTCGGAGGCTAATATATCCGATGATGAAGAAGCTAGCTGAGAAAACTATTTGAATGATAGTTTCTTAGACAACAAGATAATTCCTACAACTGTGAGTTACAGTCCGAAAATCAATGGAATTGACATCATGGTAGTATATAGGTTTTCCATCTCTCTCTCTCTCTCTCTTTGTCGTGCACACACAACCACAGACATTTGGTTGGGGAGGTGTTAATTCCTCTAAAACTTTAATGATTTCATTGAACTATTTTCTTAATGTAAGAACACTACTCAAGAGCACAAGTAGTTACCAAAAGTAGTTTTCTAACTATTTTGCTCAAATGTCTAGAAATGGCAGTACAAGACTCAAGAGCACAAGTAGTTATTGAAAATCGATGGAATTGACATCAGAGAGACTCTTCAGAGGCCCCTACACTTAAGTCTCCCAAGCTCAACCCTTCAAAGAGTCTAGGACCACCCCACCCTAAAATCATTTAACTTGCTTGTAAATTTGGGGCCTTTTGTTGTAGTCAATTAAGAAGATGGGTGCTGCAGCCAACTGGCTTGGTTGCTTATGAACATGTTTTGTTTTGTATCCATGCAAAAATACAAGAGACCTTTTCCTTTAATTGGTTTTTTCTTACAGGCCGTTGAAGCTGAACTGATAAGTGATCAAGCTCTTTGAATGGTGGTCATTTGAACTGCTTATTTTACTCTTTGGGCTTCTACCAAATTCACAAGTTGAAACTTAAGTACTTTCTATCTGGTATGCATGCTTTATCATCAAACCTCCATGATTATTGATGAATGGAGATCAATGATAGATTACATATTTCCTATAACTCTGTGAGCAGCCTTACCACGACTGTAGTGCACTTTTTTTATACCATTTAGCGTTGGTGCTGCTGCAAGGTAATTGCTCAAAATTCCCTCCCTTGAATAACAATCCCTCATCTTTAACCCGACAAAACTTATCTCCTACTACTCTATATGATGAAATGCATTTGACATATTGCAGGAATTGAATTTCAAATGCATTAGGACAATGCACACACGCACTATTCTACACTTTTATGTGGTTTCTGCAGTTTCATTTAATGCATTTTTTGTAGTTGATGTCGTTAAATTGTTTTGCAGCTTGGAATATTTATCATGGATTTTGTGTGATGGAATTGGAGGGACACTAGCAGAAAATTAAGGTATATATGATAGTCTATGTATACAAGGTTGATGACATACTTTTATAGTTATGAAGTTTGTGATTTCTAGATATAAAACCATATGTTGAGTAGCATGGATATGAAACTTTATGTTAAATACAATGGATATGTGGATATGAAGCTTTATGTTGAGTACAATGGATATGAAATTTTTCATATTTGATTTCTGGACTGAATGTGTTGTTTTCTTTATATTATGCAATGAATTTATGAATGTATCTTGTATTTGATGGTAGAAAAATATGTTGGAAGCTCTAGAAGAAAATTTGGAAAATCATTTGACGGTAATAACAATTAGAAATTTGGAAACAAATTTCACAGCATTCCAAAAATGTTATTGTTAAAACCTATCACAACATTTTCAAACTGCTGTAAAAACATCAACAACAGCACTTTAGAAATGCCATAAAAGATCAACTTTCTACAGAGTTTTGAAAATGTTGTGGTAGATGCCATCGCTACTACAGCGTCGCTTATTACAGCGTTTTCTTTAACGCTATAAAAGGATATTATAGCATTTTTGGCCCGCTGTAATAGGCATTTTCTAACGTAGCGTAAATGGATCTAGAAACCAAAAAAACAAAATCAAAGAGGAAATTAAGGAGAAGTAATAGAGAAAAACCTACAGAAAATGCAGCGAGAAATATCTACTTCTGCAATTCACTTAGATGGACTGAAATACTCACTTAAAGACTTCCACGTAGATGCCACATATGCACTTCTCACGGACGTTAAAACGGAGTTAGTTAGTTGGTGCAACGGTTTCGACGTTGCTACTGCTCTGGGAGCATTTTGAGGCAAAATTCGGTTCCTAGTGCATATTAAGAATTGGTGACTTGTTCTGGGTGTATTTTAAGTAATAAGCCTTTTAAGTATGGGTTCAATAGCCTCCCACCGAATTTCCTTGAGATTTTTGGTAGTCTTCCTTGTTTCGTCCATAATTTTTTCGTTATAATTTCGATAGGAACGATTCTTTCGCCAAAACGCTCCAAATTCCAAACTTTATTTAATTCTACAAAAATGTCACAAAATATATTATTTTCTCTAATTGTTTATTATTTTAACATGAAAATTCAAGTATAAAGGGTATACAATAATATAAAATAATACTTAATTGAAAATCTATCACCTCTAGAAACTTTAAAAAGACCGTTACGAAGGTCTCGACCTTCTGAGCACATAGACAAGTGGCACGCCAAAATTGGAGTTCGAATAAGTTCGTTATGGCTCCAAAATAGTTAGGGGTATTATGGTAATTTTGGCTTTAAGGGAATTTTGGTAATTTTCTAGAAAATTTTAAAATTGTCTGAAGTAATCCTGAATATCCCTCCCTTCATTACCCCACCGACCTAAGAGATTATAAATATTGTGTATGGGAAGTTTGGTAAAGATCAACCGAAAATGAAGAAAAATAATGGAAAGAAAAGAGATGGAGATGGAGCTGTGAGAAAGCGAGAAAGAAGGAGGAGGAGAGAAGGAGAGGGACATAGAGAAGTGTCAGCAACCATTGAAAAGGTGGGGTCGTGGCCAGGCCCGTGGCTATGAACAAACCCGTAAAGGGTTCAAACTTGGTCGTGAAAGATCAGACCATTTGAGGATCCCTAACTCGAAAACGAGGGTGTTGGAAGGTTTCGTGGACTCTTGTGAGGTCGTTGAGCTAATAAAAATGAAGAAATGGACGCGGGAAAGTTGAAGAACAGTTCCTATATTCTGGGTCGAAGAGCAAGGAATCAAACATCATTTTTAGGTGAGTTTTTGTAAAAAAAAATTTAAGCATAATGATCACTTTCTGGTAGTTGTTGGATTAATTTGGACATTTAGAACACATCAAACGACGAAAAAATAAGTGATTTTGAACTGGGTCATGGACGGGGTCAGATGACTCGAAAGCCAGACCTGACGAGATGTTGAATGAGATGAACAGTGGTGACGGGTGGCCACCACGCGCAGAGGGAAGGAACAATGTGTGCGGGTGTGTCCAACCTCATCTCTCGTGGGGATTATTTGGTAATCGTATGAGATAGTTATGGATGTTCAAAATTTTATTGCTTTGTTTAATAACTTCTAATTAATCCTAAAAATTGGGGAAAATTAGTATAGCTATAATGAACTCAAAAGATAAGTTATAATGAATGGAATGGTGTGAAAATAAATAGTTGGGATTATAATTAAAGGAAGATGTGACTATATTGTTATGTATATTGTCCTTTTAAAGAGGTTATGTATATGTTGATATATTGTGACTATGATTATTGTCATATTGTGACTATGATTAGATTTCGTGATGAGAATCAATCTTAGGGCCTATATTGATAATTTGGTAACCTTGTGTTATTTAAGTTAATTAAGAGTAGTATATGTATTCTTATGGCTTCGTTGGAATGTTTTAAATGCATAAATAATTTTGGAAAGTTTAAGGGAATTTAGTTTAAGACTTATGCATAAGTTTTATTGGTAAATAATGATGATTAGAAAGACTATGGAAATATTACGGGATTTGACTACACAAGGAATAAATGTTAAAAGTTCGGTTTTTTTTGGACTAATTATGCATATTGTTTATTATGGCATGATGATCTAATTATGTGACACTATGGTAATAATAAATTGATTAATGGCCTTTCGTGGTGAGTAATGAGGGATTAGGAAGTTAAAGGAGACAATTTAAGAATGTAATCACGCAATTGGTGCATATGATCATCTGTTGGAAAGGTGAATTTTGAGAATATAAATGGTCAATCTTAAGATTTAGTCCCAAATATCTAATATAGTAAATTGTACTTAAATTATCAACTAACGGACCATAAATGTAGGGTGGTTAAACCATTAGAAAATCCCTTAAATGTAGATTATAGTTATGAAAAGTGTTTGCATAGAACTATGGGTTGTTAATTATTATGTAAATGATAGCTTGCAAGGGTTTAATACTTGGGTTTTGTGTGAATAGTTTCCTACATATGTTTTCGATGTTGAAATACGGTTTGAGTAGGGAAAACAGTAAAGGTGGATTATTAGAGTAAAGAATGAATATTTGGAATTATAATTAAGGGTATATGCGATTATTCTTGTAATTAGTGGTGCCATTGGAGGCTTGACTACGTTGATAAGAGTGTGCAACAATATTTATAGCAACTACCTGTGTTTGTACTATGTGATAATAAGGTTCAGACTAAATAAAATCCAAAGCTTTCGCCACTTGTCCGGGAAGCGGGTTGGATATAGACGGTAAACCCCGCAAGGAAGAATTTAGTTTGGGTAATTAATAAGTTAAATATGGATACGAATAAACTGATAATATCTCTTGTTTGACGAAATTGGTTAGACGAGAGAAGGACCGGTGCGGTTTTCACAGAAATTAGAGACGGGTCCTATCACAACCAACCAATGTTCTCATTTTTAAACTTGAGTATGGCAAGCTCCAATAGGGTTGCCAATGCACAAGTAGGCCTTTCCAACACCCTACGGCTGCTCAAAATCTTATAATTTTCCTGGAGGATCAAACCATCAACATTTCCACTTGGTAGAGACCCAATCAGAATAAATCCAACACTTGTAAGACTTGGTTTATGCGCATCAAGTTGATAAGGAAAATAACATCCATTTCTGCCATTTCTTTGTTGTCCTTTCAATAACAGGTTCAAACCATGGAGGCTTACTATCAGAAGAGACGCTTAGAGCTTCAACAAGCTCAAGGGATCATGTTATTTCTATGACTCATATTGCTAAACTATTGGAGATGATCAAGGCCCATGGTCGCCACATCGAGACCATATTGCAGATTGCCTTCAAGAATGGCTAAAATAACGGGTATATGCTCATGCTTCAGGCCGTCCTCATCCCGATAGATGGTCTGAGGAAAAGATGGTCTCCGAGATAGCGAAAAGGTCTTATTTCAACGTGACCATGGGCCCAACTTCTTCATGATAAATGTGTAAAATATCTAGGCCCAAATTTCAAATATATCTACAAAATGTTATTTGAAGCATTAATGAAGTAAGTGGTTGTAGGTAAGTGGGATCCAAAATGTAGTAGGTGGTTGTAGGTAAGTGGGATCCAAAATGTAGTAGGTGGTTGTAGGTAAGTGGGATCCAAAATGAAGTAAGTGGGTGGGTGAAGCATTAATGAAAGCATTTAGATGGTTCCTCCTTGGCCTATATAAGGAGAGGTCATTTGCTCATTCCATCAATCTCATCCAAGAGAAACATCTTCCTCCAAGTAGAGAGTGAAGAGTGTCCACTCTAAGTTGAGAGTGTTGAGTGTTGTAGTGTTGGTAGCAAAACAAGTGTGAGAGAGAGAGTTTCCTTCAAGTAGTGTTCTTGAAGTTGTGCATCTCTTTGTATCCCTAATTTCATTAGTGGAGGTTCTTGTTGTTGTTGCCCCGTGGACGTAGGCATATTGCCGAACCACGTTATATCCGGTGTTCTCTATTCTTTGCTCTTTTATTTCCTTGCATATTTTTCCTTTTTTGTGGGTTGAGTTATTATTTCCATTCTACTATTTTCCGCAACAGTGGTATCAGAGCTCTAGGTTCGTTGAGAATGGAAGGCTCAAGGAGTACCATGGTTCGACTCAACCACTCCAATTGGATTACATGGAAGCCGAGAATGGAGGACATTCTCTATTGCAAGGATCTGCATGAGCCCATAGAAGGAGAGGAAGCCAAGCCTGAGAATATGGGAGATGCTGAATGGAAGAAGTTGAATCGCAAGGCTATTGGCCATATTCGTGAATGGGTGGATGATAGTGTGTTCCACCATGTGTCCAACGAGACTAACGCCCATGCTCTTTGGTTGAAGTTGGAGTCATTGTTCGAACAAAAGTCCGCATCGAAGAAAGCGTTTCTCATTAAGGAGCTTGTCAACATGAAGTATAAGGAGGGCGTAAGGGTGACTGAGCACCTCAACAACTTCCAAAGCACTGTCAATCAATTGGCCACGATGGACATGAAGATCGCGGATGAGCTTCAAGCGTTATTGCTTCTTGGATCTTTGCCCGACAGCTGGGAGACCTTTGTCATTACTGTAAGTAACTCTGCTCCCAATGGTGTGTTATCTATGGATAATGTTAAAGACAACATGTTCAATGAAGAGACTAGGAGAAAGTCATCTAGTTCCGATAATAGTCAAGTCTTTGTGACGGAGAATAGAGGAAGGAGCAAGAGTAAAGTTCCCAGTCGAGATCGCGGAAGAAGTGCAAGCCGTTCGAGGACACGATTCAATGGAAGGTGTCATAATTGCAATCTCTATGGCCACATGATGAAGAATTGCAACAAACTAAAGAATAACAAGAAGGATGGGAAAGATGGCTCAACCTACCAAAAGAAGGAGGACACAACCAATACTGCAGCTACCGCTACTGTGTCCAGTCAAGCATGTGAGTTGTTGTCTCTTGACAATGATTGCCTACATGCTGATGAAGATAAAAACATTTCTTGGGTAGTTGATTCTGGAGCATCTTTCCATGCCACGGCGCACTCGGAGTTCTTCACCACATACAAAGCTGGAGACTTTGGGGAAGTGAAGATGGGCAATGATAGCTATTCCAAGATATCCGGAATAGGTGATGTTTTGTTCGAGACTGATTTGGGCAACAAGCTGTTATTGAAAGATGTGAGACATGTTCCTGGTTTACGTCTCAATCTAATGTCAACCGGTGTGCTTGATAAACAAGGGTTCCATCATCATGGGGGAGATCAAAAGTGGAGGCTTACCAAGGGATCGCTAGTCATCGCTAGAGGGAAGTTGTGCTGCACCCTTTACAAGACATATGGGAAGGTTTGCAAAGGAGAGTTGAATGTCGCGGACGATTCTCATCCAAATCTATGGCACAAAAGATTAGGCCACATGAGTGAGAAGGGATTGCAAGTTTTGGCAAAGAAGTCTCTCATTCCCTTTGCCAAAGGTACCTCACTCGACTCTTGTGATTATTGTTTATATGGCAAACAAAATCAAGTCAGTTTTTCTGGTACCTTCACAAGAAAAGAAAAAATATTAGACCTAGTACATTCTGATGTTTGTGGCCCTATGGAAGTTGAATCACTAGGTGGTAATAGATATTTTGTTACCTTTATTGATGATGTTTCACGAAAGGTTTGGGTATATTTGTTGAAATCAAAAGGTCAGGTATTCCAAACCTTCAAGCAGTTTCATGTCATGGTGGAGAGGGAGACTGGGAGAGCCCTCAAATGTATCCGCAGCGACAATGGAGGAGAGTACACTTCGAACGAGTTCAGAGATTACTGTTCGAAGTATGGAATTAGGCATGAAAAGACAATTCCTGGCACCCCACAACATAATGGTGTAGCTGAAAGGATGAACCGCACCATTCTGGAGAAGGTCAGGTGCATGCTGAAGACAGCCAATCTATCAAAGCGTTTTTGGGCCGAAGCAGTGTCAGCCGCTTGTTACCTTATCAACCGATCACCAAGTGTACCATTGAACTTTGAGACTCCCGAATGCGTATGGACCGGTAGAAGCGTTTCATATTCACACTTGAAAGTGTTTGGGTGCAAAGCATTTGCACGTGTATCTGACGAGAAAAGATTGAAGATAGATGACAAAGGCACACCGTGCATCTTTCTCGGGTACGGCAATGAAGAAATGGGCTACCGCATGTGGGATCCAAAGACCAACAAGCTATTCAGAAGCAGAAATGTACACTTCTTTGAAGATCAGACCGTGGCAGATCTTGATAAGGAGACAGTTAAAAATGCAGGCCAACTCACCTATGATTCATCACCGCTGCAACAAGAACCCAGTGGCAGAGCTCAAGAGGTTATACATGAAGACGTTCCTGACATGGCTGAAGCAGAAGGTGCTGAGATAGTGTCTGAACCTGAAGACGATGATCAGGACGATCAAATTCAGGGGGAGCCAAGCCAGGAGGAGCAACCGGAGATTTCCCAAGTACCAGTTCGTAAATCAAACAGAGTGCCGAAGCCGAATACTAAGTATCCTTCTTCACAGTATATTCTCACGACCAGTGATGGGGATGACCCGCATTCCAGATACATTCTGTTGACTGGTGATGGAGAGCCTGAAAATTTTGAGGAGGCAAAGACTCATGCAGACAATGACAAATGGATGTTGGCAATGAAGTCTGAGATGGAGTCTTTATTGAAGAATGACACCTATGAGTTGGTGGAGCTTCCTAAAGGCAGAAAAGCACTCAAAAATAAGTGGGTGTTCAAGTTGAAGAGGGACGAGAATGAGCAGTTGACAAAGTTCAAGGCTCGCTTGGTTGTCAAGGGTTTTGGGCAGAAGGAAGGAGTCGATTTCGACGAGATATTCTCACCAGTGGTTAAGATGACTTCTATCCGAGTTATTCTGGGCATGGCAGCTAGCATGGATCTTGAGGTGGAGCAGTTGGATGTGAAGACAGCATTTCTGCATGGTGATTTGGAAGAGGAAATTTACATGGAGCAACCAGAAGGTTTTGAAGTTGAGAGAAAAGGACACATGGTTTGTAAGTTGAAGAAAAGCTTGTACGGGCTAAAGCAGGCACCGAGACAATGGTACAAGAAGTTTGACTCATTCATGTTGGGTCATGGGTACAAGAGAACAGATGCCGATCCATGTGTGTATATCCAGCAGTTCACCGGAGGTAACTTCATCATTTTATTGCTCTATGTTGATGATATGTTGATTGTGGGGCACGATGTTGCTATGATTCACAAGTTGAAGTCAGATTTGTCAAAATCATTTGATATGAAAGACTTAGGTCCAGCTAAGCAGATTTTGGGCATGGAGATCACTCGTGACAGGAAGGCGAAGAAGCTATGGTTGTCACAAGAAAGGTACGTTGAACGAGTGCTTGAGAGGTTCAACATGAAAGAAGCTAAGCCAGTGAACTCACCTCTAGGTAATCAATTCAAGTTAAGCAGAAGTTTATGCCCAACTACACAAGAGGATATGGACAAGATGGCAGGTATTCCCTACTCATCAGCTGTTGGTAGTCTTATGTATGCTATGGTTTGTACTCGACCAGATATAGCACATGCAGTTGGTGTTGTTAGTAGGTATCTCTCTAACCCTGGCAGAGAGCATTGGGAATCAGTCAAGTGGATACTCAGATATTTGAGAGGCACTTCAAAGTTGTGCTTGTGCTTTGGTGGATCGAAACCGATGTTAGAAGGTTTCACGGATGCAGACTTGGCAGGAGACCTTGATGCTAGAAAATCCACTTCTGGATACTTATTCACCTTTTCAGGGGGAGCTGTTTCATGGCAGTCTAAGTTACAAAAATGTGTTGCCTTATCCACCACTGAAGCTGAGTATATTGCTGCAAATGAAGCAGGCAAGGAGATGATTTGGCTGCAGAGGTTCATTCAAGAATTGGGTGTGAAGCAAGAAAGTTATGTGGTACATTGTGATAGTCAGAGTGCTATTCATTTAAGTAAAAATTCAGTGTACCATCCTCGCACGAAGCACATTGATCTCCGTTATCATTGGATTCGAGATGCAGTATCAAAGAAGCTTTTCCAGTTGAGGAAAATTCACACCAACAAGAACACTTCAGATATGTTGACAAAAGTTGTTACACAACAGAAGTTGGAGTATTGCAGCAAATCCGCTGGAGTGGACTTCAAGTAGAAGTCACGTCGTTTTGACCTAGTTGGCCTAGAGGGGGAGATTGTAAAATATCTAGGCCCAAATTTCAAATATATCTACAAAATGTTATTTGAAGCATTAATGAAGTAAGTGGTTGTAGGTAAGTGGGATCCAAAATGTAGTAGGTGGTTGTAGGTAAGTGGGATCCAAAATGTAGTAGGTGGTTGTAGGTAAGTGGGATCCAAAATGAAGTAAGTGGGTGGGTGAAGCATTAATGAAAGCATTTAGATGGTTCCTCCTTGGCCTATATAAGGAGAGGTCATTTGCTCATTCCATCAATCTCATCCAAGAGAAACATCTTCCTCCAAGTAGAGAGTGAAGAGTGTCCACTCTAAGTTGAGAGTGTTGAGTGTTGTAGTGTTGGTAGCAAAACAAGTGTGAGAGAGAGAGTTTCCTTCAAGTAGTGTTCTTGAAGTTGTGCATCTCTTTGTATCCCTAATTTCATTAGTGGAGGTTCTTGTTGTTGTTGCCCCGTGGACGTAGGCATATTGCCGAACCACGTTATATCCGGTGTTCTCTATTCTTTGCTCTTTTATTTCCTTGCATATTTTTCCTTTTTTGTGGGTTGAGTTATTATTTCCATTCTACTATTTTCCGCAACAAAATGGTTCCCCAAGCTTTTGGCTTTTGGTAGCCATTGAATGGCTATTGTAAAGTAGTCATCTAGGCTGAGCTTTTTTTGGATGCTTGTAATCCTTTCTTTAAATGAACTTTATCTTTGACTTGGAAGTAGACGTACTATTTTTAGGGATTTCAACCAATTACCTTGTTCTCAGAATCCCAAAGCGTGGGATAATCTTCTTTAGAGGAATGGCATTAGTAGGACTCTTGGCTACCACTCGTTCATCATTTCTCAAATAATAGGAACCCTTCCTGCTCACCTTGTGAATTATGAATGATCCTTGCCAAGTTGGGCTCCATTTTCCTCTCTGAGTATGGTCAATCCCAATGGAAAAACTGTTTTCCATACTAGGTCAACTTCTTGGAAAAATTTTCCTTTAACCCTTTTGTTATACACTCTTGTAACTGCCACTTTATTAGCCATAATTTTTTTCAAAGAATCCATCCAATTTTGGTTTAGTTCTTATAGCTCTTAGTACATAGCCTATGTATATTTGTTAGTGTCCAAACCATGATGATGTTGCAGCCACAATGAATTGACATTTATCTCGATTGGGTGCATCAGATCCCGAACATAAACTAGGTCAACTGAGGACGTCCTGACTTCTCTTTGCTTTGAAGTCTGATGCGACCATAATGTGTAGATCAATTATTTGTTTCAATTAGTGGGATAATCCCCTAGTATCTTCCTCATGATAGTGAAAATGCTCTTGTTGCTAGTCATTGCCTAGCCATTGTCTTGAGGATAGTAAGAACTAGATTGTACAAACTTTACTGAAAACTGAGAACCAAATTCTTGTATAGGACATAAATAATGTCTTGTGGTTAGTACGATGGTCTCTGGTATTATAAATTGGCTCAAAATGTTTTCTTTTAAGAACTTTATCAGCTCAAGACTGTGATATGTTTTAGAGCCTTGGCTTCGATTTACTTGGTGAAGTAATTTGTGGCAACTACAATGAAGCTATGTTTCCTTGATGATCCTAGTAATATCTTCCCAATAAAATCGATAGCCATCCTTGGAATGGCCATGGCTTGGCCACTGGATTGAGAGGTACCGATGGTGCATGTTGAAATGGAGCGTGCCTTTGGCATGCGTCACATCCCTTAGCATATGCGTAACAATCCGACTAGATGTCGGGTCAGTAATAGCCATACCTCTAAATGAGCCATTTCATCTTTGGCTCTGCCTGATGTGCTTCAAATACTCATTCTTGTACTTTTTACATTGGGATATGTACCATTGTAATTCTTCCTTACGAGGTCTGGTCCCCACATGGTGTAGTGGAACACTTTATTTCTAAAGCTCCTATATTTATTGGATGGACACCTCAAATACTTAATGAATGGGGTTCTCCAATCGCTAAGCTCAACTTCGTTATCCATAATTTATAATCCGGTATCCCTTTCCATTATGGATGGTAGGGATCTTCTGTTAACTCTGATGCATTTCTCGAACTGCCCATTTCTGAGTAGGACCCTATATCCAACTTGGGCCATTTCATTAGCTACCAAGTTCTCTTCTCGGGAGACATGTTAGATAGTAGGATTGACGAATTTCATCACTAGTAATGTTACCGCAACATAATAATTGGCTAAACAGAGATTCCTACATGTGTAGATCCTAATTATTTGACTGACCACCAGTTCTGAGTCTCCGTATATCTCAACCTGCCATACTCCTATCTCGATTAGGATTTCCATCCCAATGATCAAGGCTTCATATTCTACCTGATTGTTAGTTATGATTTCCTAATCCAGCTTGAACGAAAACTAATGGTAAACTCCTTATGGATCAATTAGGTAATTTCGGCTCCTGCTGAGTCTTTGGTCTTGGATCCATCAAAGTATAACTTCCATGGTAAAATAGAAAGGATTTTGATTTGTGGGATTACTTCATCTTCAATATCGAGGCCTGGATACTCAGTTAGGAAATCGGTGATAGCTTAGCCCTTCTTTGCCTTCTGTGGCACATATTAGAAGTTGAATTTGGATAAAGCCATGGTCCACTTGCTTATCTGACCTCTCAAGACAGGTCATGACAACATGTACTTTATTAAATCCATTTGAGCAATGATTTGGATGGTGAAGGGCAACATGTAATGCCTTAATTTGACAGCTATGAAATATAGTACTAGACATAACCTCTCCACTTTTGTATATCTCTCCTCGACTTCCGTCATAGTTCTACTCAAGTAGTAGATTTCTTACTTTTTCCTTCCTCATTATCTTGAGTCAGCAGGCTTCTAATAGTGTAATGAGATGCTGATATGTACAGCTTCAAATTAAGCTCTTCGCTTCTTGGGTAGCATCAGAATTGGGGGTCTAGACAAGTAGTTGTTGAGTTCTTCGAAAGCGGTTTGATGTTTTTCTTCCCACTTGATCTCTTATAAGTGTTTGATTTTGACAATGAAGAGAAAACTAAAAGCAAAAGTGAAATCTAAACTTGTATATTGAAGTACGTCTAAAACGTATTTCAATTACAATGGTTTAAAGCCTATTTATAGGAGACTAAGAAATCTAGAAGCTTCAGTATGGCAATCCTTGTAAGACTTGGACAGGGACACTTGTTCTTCTCGGATACGATGAGCAAAACCAATCAGAAAAGGATTGGTTTTCCTTTTGTAGCCAAGAAGGGGTTTCCCTTTGAAATTGGGAAAAGTGATAAGCGCCCTGCCTTATCCTGAAAATTCAGAGGCTGAAAATAAGGAGTTATAAGCATATCATACCTTTAAATCCCGGAATTAGATAGCTAGCATGAGCTGGCATTAATCAATTACTCAATCATAGTGTGAATATGCTTTATTGGCGGCCAATAAAGGAGCAAGAACATTCTTGGCCGATCTTTGATGATCTGGCTTCATTAATGACGCAAGTAGGACACCTGGAAGTGATTTTGGTGGTTTGACATGCCCTAGACATTGGAAAACGGTCGAAACCCTCCAAGGCCCTCTTAAGACCCCAAATTGGCCTTTGAAATAAGCTATAAGTAAAAGTCCTCATAACTTGTCTCTGATTTCATAATTAGAAAGAGTGTGAAAATTAGAGCATTATGATGAAAATCGCACCCAGAGCTTACCCCTAACCTGTTGAACTGAAGAGGCCAAAAAGTGGAACAGCTGGCCTTGAGCCCGACTGTCACGACTCGACCCATCTAACACAATATTGTCCGCTTTGGGCCTATGTAACGACCCGTCCCGAATTCCGGGATTAGTTTAGTGACTAATCTTGATTAGTGAAGTTGAACGGTGGTTAGTAGGGCGGAATCGGACAAAATGTGCAAAATGACCGTTTTGCCCCTGGTCGTGGGCAAAATGTTGACTTTTTGATCGGGCGGTCAAACGGACTTTGACCGATGACCGTGACGTAGTTCGGGACGTCACGAGTTCATAGACAGGTGGCACGTTCGATTCCGACATTCGTAGAGAAAGTTATGATGTTCGAAAGTTGAGGGGTATTTTGGTAATTTGGCATGTTTGGGGCCAAATGTTGACTTTTTGACCAGGAGGTCTGATGGACGAGGGCCAAGGACCGTTACGTAGGTATCGTCGATACGAATCCAACCACAGGCGGCATGCCAAAATCGGAGATTCGACGACGAAGTTATGGTCAAGGACGTAAAACGCGATTAACCGAGACTCGGAATAAAATAATAATATAATAATAGAATCTGATTACTTTAACCAAACCAATCTGGACCCTTGATGAGTGACACATGTCATCATCCCCTTCAATCCTTAAATCATGGATCTTGGTTGGCCATTGATTTAATTAATTAATTTTCTCCCCTCAAATCCTCACCATTGATTTTAAAACTCAAACTGATCCCAGCCCTTGATCTCCTCTTCTTTTATTTCTTAAACCATCAGACTACTCATCTCTCACTTTCATTTCTCTCAAAACCGTGAGCACGGTTTCCCTCCTTGATCGTGCACATCATCACCCCACAACATCACTCCACACCCAGGTAATCTCCAAAGGACGACCACCACCCACCACCTTCACCTGGTGCGGCCACCACCACCACGGACGGCGGCGCAGCCCAGAAAACCCCCCAGACCCGAGAGGAACCCGATCGGCCCCAAAACCATCCAACCGTCCAAACCTTGACATCTGGACTCGAACCAACGTAGGGATAGGACCACTGGAACCTTAGGATGACTCAGACCACGACTGGGCAGCCCACGGCGGCGGTAAGTCCAGAAACCCGTGAAGACCCGATTTACTTCCCTGCCTTGAAACGTCCGTTTTTGACGTTATGAATGTTTGTTTGTTTTTGAGACATGTCCTAGGAACCTAGACGACCATTTTGGACCATGAACCACGGCCGGAATCTGGACGAGTCGCCGGAGTTGATGACCTGAGTTCTCAGCTGATTTTCCCGTCAGTTTTCAGGTAGTTTAATCCACCTAAAAATTAGTTTGGATGTCACAGAACCGTAGAGGAGGTTATGACGAGTCCATAGGATCAAACCGCATCAAAAATGGTGGTCTGGAACTCGATCTGTGATCGGGTCAAGCCGCGGGTCGACGGCGACCCGGTTACAGACCCGGTTCCAGAACCCGGTACTGTAGCATGACGTCATCATTGTTGACCTGAATGTTGACCTGGCGCGTGGGGGCGCGTGAAGGGTATTTTGGGGAAACTTCCAACATGACTTTTAATCTATTCGATGTAACGGACATTTTTGGAATTGGTTTCGTGTCGATCGGACACCGTCTCGATAGTGTTCGGGATGTCCGAAGGTTTTAAATTAAGTTTAAAAATAAGTAAAAATTCGGGAAAATTACGGGACTTTGATAGGATGTTAATAATGAGGTTAGTAACCCTCTAATGTGATTTGGACAGGATTGGGAGTCCCGGTGATAGTGGTGTGGCCCGGGAGGGCCGGTGGCACGCGTATCGAGGCACACGGTTAAAACGGTCTGTGAGTGGACTTTGGTTTTATAAATCCTATGCATGCTTAAATGTGTTATATGGTTTATATACATGATTTCTATGATGGTATTTGTGAGTATTGATTTTGGGTATGTTGCACGTATTTCGAGGTGTTTTCCGTATTTCACGTGTATCGGGATTAACGGTTTATTTGTGGTTTTGCATGCTTGTGGTTAAATAAATATTATGATAAAATGGTTTTTATATTGGAAAGATGAACTCGGGCTTGAGGCCCACTTGTTTTGGAAATTTCGGACTTGGAGTCCATTTGAGAATCGGGCCGGGGGCCCAGTTGGTTAATGAAATCGGGCCAGGGGCCCAGTTGGTATAAAATCGGGCTGAGACCCATTTGAGTTATGTATCGGGCATGGGGCCCAGTTGGATTAAAATGATGATTTCGGGTCAGGGGCCCTATATTTAATAAATGTGGTTTCGGGTCAGGGACCCTAAATGGAAATGTGTTGTTTTATGGAAAATTCGGGCAGGGCCCATTGTGATGTTGTGAAATGAGTTAATAAAACTATTTTTCCATATACCATCTGTACACATGGATATATGATGGTCTCCTCCAGATGTCTGGGACACTGGGGAAGTCACGGTGCATTGCCTGTGAAGGGTCACCATACGGAGCAGCCGGACCGTATGATGACTCAGGAGCAGGATTGCTATGATTGACGTCAGGGACGTCAGACATCAGGGATGTCAGATATATGGACCCGGAGAGACCCCGGGCAGCACGCGTAGCTTGTGAAACCGTGAGATATGACGTCAGGGACGTCTAGCATCAGGGATGCTGGTGATGGTAATGGTAAAATACGAATTAATGAAATGGCTTTCCGGGTGGATTTATGATTGTGTGATTTTAATGAATTAATGTTCATTTATGGTCGTGGGTGGTGACCCACATGGTCGTATATGTATGGTGGTGGTATTCCACGGTTTTGGGCTGAGTTCCCACACTTGGTTTTTGGTTAACGGTTTTTGGGCTAAGGCCCTAAGGGCTCGGTTGAGCAAACGTTTTGGTTACTGGTTTTTGTGGCATGCATACGTTTTTATTGGAGGGCATAAATGTCTTATAAATGTATTTGGTAAACTTATTGGTTTTTGTCCACTCACAGCTTTTGGTTTTAATGCCCTTCAGGTTGATTACGGATGCGATTGCAGCAGAGACTGGGACATTGCACACCTCCTCCATCGATCCTTGCGCACTCTGGATGCCCCTTTGGGCAGTGGCTCTTGGTTATCCCTTGTCTGACACCTCATGTTGGACGGGAGCAGGGCACATTCCACGGTAATCCCGGAGAGATTGGGATGGGTCCTGTCAGCCTAGCCCTCACGGTTTTGTTTTCGGGAGCTCACGTGCAACTTCCCAGTAGGTCACCCATCATGGGATTGCACCAGCCTCAACTCGCTTAACTTTGGGGTTCCAATCCCCCCCAAAGGCACTGAGCTCCCAAAAGGTCTTGTGTTAGATAGATACGTGTCCACACATATAAGGTACTTCACCTTTCCCTCCCCGAGCGATGTGGGATCGTTCACCGATCTTACCTTTCCAAGCTCACGGGTCTTGCTCACCGATCTTGCTTCTCAAGCTCACGGGTCTTGCTCACCGTTCTTGCTTCCAAGACCGGGTCTTACACCGACCAGGGCCAGAAATCATGTACATGGGCCAGGCAATGACATCCCAGTGACATGGAAGTGACATGTTTCAGGTACAAGGTCTAGACCAGCATGTGACATGGTATATGTAACGCCCCGGACGTTCTGGAAATGTAATATTATAAAATATTGAATAAAATGACGTTTTTACCCCTGTGTTTGTGTGGTCAATTTGTTGACTTTTTGATTTGGAGGTCGAACGGACGTTGAGTGATGACCGTGACGTAGTTCGGGATGTCACGAGTTCATAGACAGGTGGCACGTCCGATTCGGACGCTCGGAGTGAAAGTTATGATGTTCGGAAGTCTAGGGGCATTATCGTGATTTGGGCGTTATAAGGGGAAAAAGTTGACTTTTTGTTTGACAATTGATATTCATTTGACTCGAAGACCGTTATGTTCGTCTCGACGCCCCGAGTACAACGACAGGCGGCACGCTTGAAACGGACGTCGGATGACCGAGTTATGGGTCACGGATGTTGGAGGGCATTTTGGTAATTATTGCACAGAGGGGCATTTTGGTCATTTCACGGTGGTTACTGTTCACCACCGTGAAAAAAACAGAGTGCACGGCCGTGGGTCTTGTGCGTGCAATTGTTTATGGCTAGTGGAAGGGCTCAGACGATTTGTTTATGTGGATTTAGGCAGTGGAAGCAGGATTGAGTGACCTTGGTGCACGTTTGGGCAGAGTTCAGAGCACGGGAGAGTGAGGAATGGCTGTGGTCTCTGTGCTTGCGGGAAACCGTTTTCAGAGACTTCAGAGTGTCTCCCACGAGTTGCTGGCCGTTTGAATCGATTACTCTGAATGCCTTTGGGCTTAGAGACTCATTTGCGTCCTTCCTGCTGTGGAAAATCTGAGAGAGATTGAGAGAACCAGTGACGAACCATTTCGGGTTTCTGGGGGGGAAATCGCAGAGTTCAAATTCTAAGGGTCGAGGGATCAAACTAAACACACGGTGAGACTTATTGGAGTGAAATAATCACTACGGTGCAAGAACTGAAGGGATTGGAGCCCGTTTCGCCCAGAAACCTGAGTTGCGGTTCTGAGATGAACCAGTTGGAGGGAAAATTGAATTCGATTTCTGAGGCTTGTTGATCGAAACCAGGGGCCATTCTAGTCTTCTGGGAGCAAAAGGAAACCAACCACGTCGAATTCGAAGGACGACACTCACGAATTGGCCAAGAACGGAGTTCCCTGGTTCTGAGTATTTTCGAGCTTGAGGACGACGACTTCCAGGTAACGGCGAGACCAATTAATGGTACCATTGTGTTCGTATAAGTCCCCTTAAGCTACTGGTGAAATTAATTTGAGAATGGAGTTAGTTTGGGTGAGTTCCAGAAGTCGATTTGTTCGACTGTTCGAGTTTGAGTTGGGTCGTTTGGGTACTAGTCGAGGTTAATCTTCAATACAGACCTAAAATTAAAGGATTAGAGAAGATAATAGGATCAAAAACGAGAGGAATTGATTGAGAATTGGGCTTGAACTGGTCGGGTTGAGTCGCGGGTAATAGACCCGTTTATCAGTTGATTCGGGTAAGGACGAAGGTACTGTAGCTTGGCGCGTGGCTTTCACGCGCAGCCACTTTGGGCGGCGCGTGACGGCGCGTGTGACGTCAACTCCGATCACGGTCAACATGAGAATTAATCCTTTCAGTCTAACTAACATTTTATCTTTAGAGTTCGAATCGATCGGGAGTCATTCGGGATAATTTCGGGAGTCCGGAAGATTAAGTCTTTAAGTTTATTTTCGCCGAAAAATCCGGAAAAATTAGGAAAAATCCTACGAGTTATTTTGGGATGTTTGTAACCCTTCTTGTACGTTTTCACAGGCCCGGACACTTCCGAAGCTACGGAGGAGCGCGTGGGACGCGATTGACGCGTCCTAAGACTGTGAGTGGACTTTTTGGTTTTTTTTTCTAAATTGGGCATGCATGACTATTTTGTTTATCTATCTCATGGTTTTACATATGATTTTATGATGGTGATATGTTATATCGGTTTTACGTGTTTTTCACGCTTTTCGAGATATTTACCGTGTTTCACGCATTTCGAGGTTACGGTTTTCGCTTATGCATGCGTGATGATTTTGATAAAGTACCTGGATATGAATATGCATGTTTCGGATTTATGATGTTTGATCATATTGTGAAGTAATTTTCGGAAATTGCATGTGACTTCGGACATAAGTCCTACTATGTTGTGATATGATTTCGGAATGATGTTGGAAAACGGTTGTGATGAATCATGGTTTATTGTGTTTTAAAAACGGTTTTGGGTTTAAAGACCCGGTTGATGGTTGGATCTGGTTTTGGGTTTAAAGACCCGGTATGTTGATGATGGGGGCGGGCCCGAAAATTGAGTTTAAAGACTCGTGAGTTTAAAGACTCGATTATTATGATACCCCCGAGGCCTACTAATCGTGTTTTGAGTTTAAAGACTCGTTGATATCCCGGGAAGGCCTAATGTTGAGTTTAAAGACTCGGATGGATCCAACGGCATAATCATGATTATTGATTTACATTTTACTTGATTTGTACAAATAATGTTTCAAAATGACGGTTTCTGGAATCTGGTATTATTAAATGGTTTTACATGAGTTATGACGATCCTTGTAACGTTTTTCATGTGTTTCGGAAAAAGAGTTTTCAAAAGTTTAATACACAAGTTTTGAATATTTGGTTATGCATGCGGATTACAAAACTGGAGGGCGAACCCGATTTCGGAAAAACTATTTTTCCTGTTAAACTTATGTTTCGGTCCACTCACACCTTGTTGTTTTAAATTCCCTCCAGGTCGTGGTACAAGTGCGGGGACAAGCGCCGAGGCAGAGGCGGAGGCATAAAGTTTTCCTTTGCGGAGTAGTTAGTTCACAGAGTAGGATTTGTTTCTTTAACTTGTTTTGTAATTTTATGCTCTGTGAAACTATGGACTAGACGTCCAGTCGGTTGTAATCGTTTAACCTCCCTGGTCTGACAATGGGTGTGTTGTAATATTAATTAGTTTTCCGGTCTTTTGGATTCGATTGTCAGACGGGAGCAGGATGCTTCCCGATTATCGAGGCGATAATCGGGGTGGGTCCTGTCAATTGGTATCAGAGCCTAGGTTTACGATTCGTGTCCGGCACTCGGGTGTGCCTTGATTATTGTACTAACATATGCCTCTTTCAGAGAAGGACGACTGGCCATGCCTTCGCGACGCGAACCCCCTCCACGACCTAATGGCGATGCCGAGAGCGCTTCGATCGAGCGAGCCCAGCGTCTTGGGGCTACGGTGTTTAGTGGTGGAGCGGATCCCGAGGATGCTCACCGTTGAATTTCTCGGATTGAGCGGATTTTTACTGTGATGCACTGTCCTCTTGAGGAGCGTGTGGTGTTGGCTACATTTCTACTTGATGGATCTGCTTATGAGTGGTGGTACACTCTGGAGTTGTCGGGTTGGGATGCCCGCACAGTGACTTGGGAGACCTTTCGTGAACGGTTTCTGGATCAGTATTATCCCCGTTCATTCCGTGATGCTAGGGAGACCGAGTTTCTGCAGCTCCAGCTGGGGAGCATGTCCGTAGCAGAGTATGAACAGAAATTTCAGATGCTAGCTCGTTTTGCTCCTACCTTTGTATCTACTGAGGCTGAGAAATGCCGTAGGTTCGAGCTTGGCCTACGGGGTGAGATACGGGCCATTGTGACGGCCGGAGCTTTTGCTACTCTCAGGGAGTTGTCTGATGCCGCGGTGCGGGTTGAGGCTAGTCTCCCGACACGTCCACAGTATTCTGGTGGTGGACAACGTCGCGGGTGTTCATATTCTGGATCGTATGGTTAGGGAGCCTCGAAGAAGGGACGTTATGGTAGAGCCTCATCTGCAGGCAATGATCGTCATGGCAGGCCTGGTAACTATCAGGGTTTCGGATTCCGAGCGCCTAGGGCGCAGACTGCTCCGCAGGCGAGCGCGACTTCTGTTGCTTCCACGGGACGGCAGGGTGGTGGTTTTGTTCGAGATGCTTCCAGTGTCATCTGTTTCTTCTGTGGCGAACGGGGCCACTATCGGAGGGACTGTCCATCTTTGCCACAGGGTGGTGGCGCAGGTCGGGGTGGAGCAGAGCAAGGACGGAGCACAGCTGCAGTTTCTGGGACTGGGAGCACTCGAGGAGGTGGCACCGGAGCGACTAATGGACAGAGGGGCCGGGGCCGTGGGCGAGCAGCTAGACCACAGGCCCGAGTTTTTGCTGTTACGCAGCAGGAGGCCAGGGCAGCGCCTGGTGTTGTGACAGGTACACTCACGATCTTTGGACACGATGTTTGTGCTTTAATTGATCCCGGAGCTACTCATTCATTTATTTCACGGGACTGTGAGTTGTTGGCGGGTAGAGAGGTGTCCGCACTGGACTGTGACATGGGAGTGAGTACGCCCACCGGAGATGTGTTTGTGGTGAATCAAGTGTTGCGGGAGTGCCCCGTAATGGTAGGTGATGTTGGTCTGGTGGCAGATTTGATACTCTTGGACTTGCATGACTTTGATGTCATCTTGGGTATGGATTGGTTGACGCTCCATCATTCCTCTATCGAATGTGTCGATAAGAGGGTTACTTTTCGGAGCCCGGGGTTACCGGAAACCACTTTTCAGGGAATTCAGCGAGCAACTCCTGTCGGAGTGATTTCTGCCCTGAAGGCAAGTAAGTTGTTGAGGAAGGGGTGCCAGGGATACTTAGCCCGAGTGATGGATTCACGAGCTGCACCATTGAGGGTGGAGGATATACCGATTGTACGGGAGTTCCCGGATGTCTTTCCGGAGGATCTACCGGGATTGCCACCGCATCGAGATGTTGAGTTCACTATTGATCTGGTTCCAGGTACGCAACCTATTTCTCAGACTCCGTATCGTATGGCACCAGCCGAGTTGAAAGAACTGAAGGCGCAGTTACAAGAATTACTTGAGATGGGATTTATTCGACCGAGCGTATCCCCCTGGGGAGCCCCGGTGTTGTTTGTGAAGAAAAAGGATGGGAGTATGAGACTCTGCATCGATTACAGGCAACTGAATAAAGTAACAGTCAGGAACAAATACCCGTTGCCTCGGATCGATGATTTGTTCGATCAGCTGCGAGGAGCGCAGTACTTCTCCAAAATTGACCTACGTTCTGGGTATCATCAATTGCGGGTTAAGGATGAGGATGTGTCCAAGACAGCCTTTAGGACCCGTTATGGTCATTATGAGTTCCTTGTGATGCCATTTGGCTTGACCAACGCACCCGCAGCGTTTATGGATTTGATGAACCGAGTGTTGCAGCCTTACTTGGATCACTTTGTCATCGTGTTCATCGACGATATCCTGGTCTACTCGAGGAGTGTGGAAGCGCACGAGGAGCACTTAAGGATGGTGCTAGGTACCTTGAGGGAAAACCAGTTGTACGCGAAGCTCAGCAAATGTCAGTTTTGGTTGACGAGCGTGAGTTTCTTGGGGCATGTGATCTCAACTGACGGGATCAGTGTGGATACTCAGAAAATTGAGGCAGTGGCGAAGTGGGAACAACCGAGGACCGTCACTGAAGTCAGAAGTTTCTTGGGTTTGGCTGGTTACTACAGGAGGTTTGTAGAGGGTTTCTCTACCATTGCTGCCCCGTTGACGCGACTGACGCGGAAGGGAGTCAAGTTTGAGTGGGATGACGATTGCGAGCGTAGTTTTCGGGAGCTAAAGGAAAGGTTGACATCTGCTCCCATACTGACCCTTCCGGACGATAGTGGGGAATTTGAGGTGTACAGTGATGCATCCTTACAGGGTTTGGGATGTGTACTAATGCAGCATGGGAAAGTGATCGCCTATGCTTCGCGCCAGTTGAAACCGTATGAGCGCAATTACCCTACGCACGATTTGGAGTTAGCTGCTGTTGTGCATGCATTGAAGATTTGGAGACATCACCTGTATGGTGCGACTTGCAGAATGTTTACGGATCACAAGAGCCTGAAGTACTTGTTCACTCAGAAGGAGTTGAATGTGAGGCAGTGACGGTGGCTAGAGCTAATTAAGGACTATGATTGCACGATTGAGTACCACCCGGGAAAAGCCAATGTGGTGGCTGATGCTCTAAGCCGGAAGTCAACGCATTCTGTAGCACATCTACGGACGGTTCATTTACCACTTTTGGTTGAACTCCGTAAGAATAGCATTGATTTGGGTTTGGATGGCCAAGGTGTCTTGCTGGCTAATTTTCATGTGAGACCACTTCTGGTCGATCGGATCGTTGAGGCTCAAGCTCAAGATCCTGTCTCATGTGTACTTCGGATTGAAGTGGAAGCCGGTGAACGGCTAGATTTTACAGTCAGGGAGGATGGAGCTTTGCTAAAAGAAGGACGGTTGTGTGTGCCCGGCGTTGAGGCACTGAAGAAGGAGATCTTGGACGAGTCTCATAGTTCGGCCTACGCGATGCATCCTGGTGGGACCAAGATGTATCGTACCTTGCGAGAGCACTACTGGTGGCCGGGAATGAAACGGGAGATTGCCGAGTTTGTCAGCAGGTGTCTGATTTGCCAGTAAGTGAAGGCTGAGAGACAACGACCTTATGGAGCCTTGCAACCACTACCTATTCCGGAATGGAAATGGGATCACTTAACGATGGATTTTGTGTTTGGACTTCCTAGGACACCCAGGGGTCACGATGGAGTTTGGGTGATTGTGGACAGGCTTACGAAATCAGCTCATTTCTTGCCGGTGCGAGAGAACTTCAGGATGACACAGTTGGCCCAGTTGTTTATCGACGAGATCATTCGTCTGCACGGTACACCGGAATCAATAGTTTCTGACCGAGACCCGAGGTTTACTTCTCGATTTTGGCAGAGTCTGCAGGAAGCATTTGGGACGAAACTTCGTTTCAGTACTGCATTTCATCCTCAGACTGACGGCCAGTCTGAGCAGACCATCCAGACTTTGGAGGACATGATGCGAGCTTGCGTTTTGCAATTTCAGGACACCTGGGAGTCACATCTAGCCTTGATGGAATTTGCCTACAACAACAGCTATCAGGCGAGCATTGGGATGGCTCCGTACGAAGCCTTGTACGGACGGCAGTGCAGAACTCCGTTGTGTTGGACGGACGTGGGTGAAAGGAAACTGACTAAATCCGAATTGGTGGAACTGACGACCGAGAAGGTCAGACTCATCAGGGATCGGCTCAAGGCAGCCCAGGACAGACAAAAGAGCTATGTGGACCATCGGATTCGAGATCTAGAGTTTGCGGTCGGAGATCGGGTATTTCTGAAATTGTCCCCTTGGAAGGGTGTAGTGAGATTCGGCAGGCGAGGAAAGTTGAGCCCTCGTTATATTGGACCTTATGAGATTACCGAGGGGATTGGCCCGGTGGCCTACCGGCTGGCACTACCGCCAGAGCTTTCGAAGGTCCACGATGTTTTCCATGTGTCGATGTTGCGGAAATATGTGTTTGACGCATCTCATGTACTGGAGGATCAGCCCATTGAACTTCGAGATGATTTGAGCTTCGAGGAACAGCCGGTACAGATTTTGGACCGAAAGGATAAAGTACTACGTCGGAAGACCGTTCCTCTGGTAAAGGTTCTCTGGAGGAACCAGAATGTGGAGGAAGCCACATGGGAACCCGAGGCGCAGATGCGAGAACAGTTCCCCTACTTGTTTCCTTGAAATTTCGGGACGAAATTTCTTAAGGGGGGAGATTGTAACGCCCCGGACGTTCTGGAAATGTAATATTATAAAATATTGAATAAAATGACGTTTTTACCCCTGTGTTTGTGTGGTCAATTTGTTGACTTTTTGATTTGGAGGTCGAACGGACGTTGAGTGATGACCGTGACGTAGTTCGGGATGTCACGAGTTCATAGACAGGTGGCACGTCCGATTCGGACGCTCGGAGTGAAAGTTATGATGTTCGGAAGTCCAGGGGCATTATCGTGATTTGGGCGTTATAAGGGGAAAAAGTTGACTTTTTGTTTGACAATTGATATTCATTTGACTCGAAGACCGTTATGTTCGTCTCGACGCCCCGAGTACAACGACAGGCGGCACGCTTGAAACGGACGTCGGATGACCGAGTTATGGGTCACGGATGTTGGAGGGCATTTTGGTAATTATTGCACAGAGGGGCATTTTGGTCATTTCACGGTGGTTACTGTTCACCACCGTGAAAAAAACAGAGTGCACGGCCGTGGGTCTTGTGCGTGCAATTGTTTATGGCTAGTGGAAGGGCTCAGACGATTTGTTTATGTGGATTTAGGCAGTGGAAGCAGGATTGAGTGACCTTGGTGCACGTTTGGGCAGAGTTCAGAGCACGGGAGAGTGAGGAATGGCTGTGGTCTCTGTGCTTGCGGGAAACCGTTTTCAGAGACTTCAGAGTGTCTCCCACGAGTTGCTGGCCGTTTGAATCGATTACTCTGAATGCCTTTGGGCTTAGAGACTCATTTGCGTCCTTCCTGCTGTGGAAAATCTGAGAGAGATTGAGAGAACCAGTGACGAACCATTTCGGGTTTCTGGGGGGGAAATCGCAGAGTTCAAATTCTAAGGGTCGAGGGATCAAACTAAACACACGGTGAGACTTATTGGAGTGAAATAATCACTACGGTGCAAGAACTGAAGGGATTGGAGCCCGTTTCGCCCAGAAACCTGAGTTGCGGTTCTGAGATGAACCAGTTGGAGGGAAAATTGAATTCGATTTCTGAGGCTTGTTGATCGAAACCAGGGGCCATTCTAGTCTTCTGGGAGCAAAAGGAAACCAACCACGTCGAATTCGAAGGACGACACTCACGAATTGGCCAAGAACGGAGTTCCCTGGTTCTGAGTATTTTCGAGCTTGAGGACGACGACTTCCAGGTAACGGCGAGACCAATTGATGGTACCATTGTGTTCGTATAAGTCCCCTTAAGCTACTGGTGAAATTAATTTGAGAATGGAGTTAGTTTGGGTGAGTTCCAGAAGTCGATTTGTTCGACTGTTCGAGTTTGAGTTGGGTCGTTAGGGTACTAGTCGAGGTTAATCTTCAATACAGACCAAAAATTAAAGGATTAGAGAAGATAATAGGATCAAAAACGAGAGGAATTGATTGAGAATTGGGCTTGAACTGGTCGGGTTGAGTCGCGGGTAATAGACCCGTTTATCAGTTGATTCGGGTAAGGACGAAGGTACTGTAGCTTGGCGCGTGGCTTTCACGCGCAGCCACTTTGGGCGGCGCGTGACGGCGCGTGTGACGTCAACTCCGATCACGGTCAACATGAGAATTAATCCTTTCAGTCTAACTAACATTTTATCTTTAGAGTTCGAATCGATCGGGAGTCATTCGGGATAATTTCGGGAGTCCGGAAGATTAAGTCTTTAAGTTTATTTTCGCCGAAAAATCCGGAAAAATTAGGAAAAATCCTACGAGTTATTTTGGGATGTTTGTAACCCTTCTTGTACGTTTTCACAGGCCCGGACACTTCCGAAGCTACGGAGGAGCGCGTGGGACGCGATTGACGCGTCCTAAGACTGTGAGTGGACTTTTTGATTTTCTTTTCTAAATTGGGCATGCATGACTATTTTGTTTATCTATCTCATGGTTTTACATATGATTTTATGATGGTGATATGTTATATCGGTTTTATGTGTTTTTCACGCTTTTCGAGATATTTACCGTGTTTCACGCATTTCGAGGTTACGGTTTTCGCTTATGCATGCGTGATGATTTTGATAAAGTACCTGGATATGAATATGCATGTTTCGGATTTATGATGTTTGATCATATTGTGAAGTAATTTTCGGAAATTGCATGTGTTGGAAATTGCATGTGACTTCGGACATAAGTCCTACTATGTTGTGATATGATTTCGGAATGATGTTGGAAAACGGTTGTGATGAATCATGGTTTATTGTGTTTTAAAAACGGTTTTGGGTTTAAAGACCCGGTTGATGGTTGGATCTGGTTTTGGGTTTAAAGACCCGGTATGTTGATGATGGGGGCGGGCCCGAAAATTGAGTTTAAAGACTCGTGAGTTTAAAGACTCGATTATTATGATACCCCCGAGGCCTACTAATCGTGTTTTGAGTTTAAAGACTCGTTGATATCCCGGGAAGGCCTAATGTTGAGTTTAAAGACTCGGATGGATCCAACGGCATAATCATGATTATTGATTTACATTTTACTTGATTTGTGCAAATAATGTTTCAAAATGACGGTTTTTGGAATCTGGTATTATTAAATGGTTTTACATGAGTTATGTCGATCCTTGTAACGTTTTTCATGTGTTTCGGAAAAAGAGTTTTCAAAAGTTTAATACACAAGTTTTGAATATTTGGTTATGCATGCGGATTACAAAACTGGAGGGCGAACCCGATTTCGGAAAAACTATTTTTCCTGTTAAACTTATGTTTCGGTCCACTCACACCTTGTTGTTTTAAATTCCCTCCATGTCGTGGTACAAGTGCGGGGACAAGCGCCGAGGCAGAGGCGGAGGCATAAAGTTTTCCGTTGCGGAGTAGTTAGTTCACAGAGTAGGATTTGTTTCTTTAACTTGTTTTGTAATTTTATGCTCTGTGAAACTGTGGACTAGACGTCCAGTCGGTTGTAATCGTTTAACCTCCCTGGTTTGACAATGGGTGTGTTGTAATATTAATTAGTTTTCCGGTCTTTTGGATTCGATTGTCAGACGGGAGCAGGATGCTTCCCGATTATCGAGGCGATAATCGGGGTGGGTCCTGTCAGTATAGGCTCTAATGACATCATGCAGGTACAAGGACTCGACAACAAAGTGGCAAGGTCTAGTGACATGATAAAGGCACCATCAACATGAACCTCGATGGGAGTTCGAAGGAACTTGGAACTAGAACTCAGCTAAGTCTAGTAACAAGATGCAGGTGCATGGACTACTGATCTGGCTAGTGACATTAATTGGGACCAAAACTCCATTTTGGGGCCATTTCTTCGTTTCATCTCTGATTTAAGTCATTCCTTTTGCAAAATTCTGTATTTTGACTCCTGTTTCTAATGTTGCACAAGTCGCACAAGAAAAATCATTTTCTCTTATTGAAGACATGAATTGCCTCAAAAGATAGGTTTAAGGATAAAAAAAATGACATTAAAAGCATGCATAAATATAAGCGCCTATCAAAGGAATTACATGATCTATTTCAAAATAACATGCTAATATTCTAGCAATGCAACATGTCAAAGCTGGTTGAAATCTAATCCAAAATAAACCTATCAATAAACAAGCTATTTCACCACCAAAATGAGTTCTAACCATAAAATACATAAAGAACTGAGCTTCAATAGTTTTCTATACTCTCTAGCTAGGCCACAAAAAATAACTAGTTGAAATCAATTTTGTTTTTTTTTTTTTCCTTTTACTTTCTCAAAGCATTCTTACTACCACAAGCACTTGTGGAATGTTGACTTGGATCCTAAAAATTAAGATTTAGACATAATAAGAACACATTTATAACAATAAGGTGCCAACACTAAGACAACTAATTCGCTTAAACTAGGAATTTATTAAACACTTAATTCATGAAATCTTAATTTCAAACCTTTTTTGTAGATGTAGCATTAGTAAATATGGATAGTTCTGGATCAGAGAATTGAGAGACATTTAAAACGGTTAGTAGAAATGATACAGATATGGGGTTTATGAAAGTGTATAGCCGAAGCTACAATTTACAACCTAAGAATTGAAATACGAATTCTTATCCTAATTTGAACTTACAATCCATAGTTCAGTTTTATAGACAAAACCGACACTTTTATGTAAGCACATCCAAACCAACAATCACATTATTTACTCTACTCCTAACTAACATATATACATACGATCACCATCATCCACTTACAATGCCCACACACCAACACTTGCAAATATTAAACCAATCACGAAATCTTACCTCAATTACCTTCTTACATTTTTTCACATTATAAATGCTCTTGAAGTGGACATAAACACTTATAATATGTTTCACCTTAAGTTATTGATTGAATGCACATAAAGCGGGCATAAACATTTAGTCTCTTCAATCATATTTTAAGTGCCCTTGAAGCGGGCATAAACACTTAGCATTTAATTGAAGTATTAAGCACTAAAACATAAGAAGTAATCGAATTCAGAAAGTAAAACACATGAAGATTGAATTTAACGTTACAAATTTTAGAAGAAATAAACCATCACATATATTGAACCATAAATACAAGCAAGGTTTAATTCAAGAGTTTAAGTGAAAAGGAAATAGTTACAATTTTGGAATCCAAAGAACAACTTGTTAACGCCAATAGTAGATGAAAGATGGATTGTAATTCGCAAGGTTCTCTGATAGCAAACTGAATATTGTAAAGATGAAAAGAAAGGAAGAACTTGGCTTTAAACTCTCTTATTAAATCAATGGAAGGTAGTTAGGTTTAAAACTTTAGGCAAATAATAGTTTATGAAATAATGGATGTCGACTCTAAAAGTAGGGAAAACATCCCTTTAAATAGGGTTACAATCTCCTAAAAACCGAAGGAATTCAAATTCTAATTAAAATCATTATTACATTATATTTCCTAGAAAATAGCCTAAAATAAACCTTCCTTCATTCACAAGGAGATTTTTCCTTAGTTAGCTTGCATGACACTCGTTGTTTCATGTGTCAGCTGGAGTCGAAGAACTAACTTGCACTTGGGCCGTGCTGAAGAAAGCTGGAACTTGGGCCTCGAAAAATGCATGGGTTGTGCGAAAGTGGGCGCATGCGCTCGAATGGCTGATAGCTGGGCATAAAATGAGCCTGGCGTTTGGACACGTTGCAATGGTACGCATAAAAGTCTGAAGTCGGTGGACCATGTGCAGTGCGTGCTGGGCCTAGTGTAAGTATAGATCGTTGGGTCGCACGCTGGGCATCTGAAGACGCACACTTGGGCCTGCGAGCTAGAGACGTTCAAATGGACCTTGGCATAAATATGGGCCACTGGTTGGACACCCGACACAGATTCTAGACGTGCTCCATGATAGCTCCAAGGTTGGTGCAAGACAGGTATATGGGTATTTGGCCTGCATTTTAACCATTAATTATTAATTCTTGTAATTATACCAAATCATATACTTGTAATTAGTACATGCAAAGCATAAAATGAGTTAGGATTGACATAATAAGGTTCTAACATAGCTAAATATAAAGAGAATACATATAAAAAAAAATGAATATTTAGGTGCTTATCAAATTCTCCCACACTTAAACTTTGCTAGTCCCAAGAAAATACTAACATAAATTATGAATTGACAACAATTTTGTTTTCTTTTTTTTTTTTAAATAAAAACAACTAAGCCCTTTAGCCAATTGTCTCAAAATTTCATCATTATGATTATAGCATTAACGATTTACACTTGAAAGCATTTTAGCTTATAGAATTCAAAAGTTAATAAGAAGTGTCTAGTGCTTCAACAAGTATGACAATCAGTAAACTATGGTGTGTGTAGATCTCAGCATGTTTAAAACAATTATGAATCAACTCACAAGGATACACTTATGAGCCTTTATTTGAGCATTATTTTATATTATTTTATACCCTTTATGCTTGTCTTTTAAGGCAATTTGTGCCATCAATAGGAGAAAATAATCTATTTTGTAAGAAATGTGCAAAATTAGATAGAGCTTGGAATTATAAGAATTTGAGAGAAAGAATCATCTCAATCTGAGTTATATTGAAAAAGTTATAAATGAAACAAATGAGACCACCAAAAAGCACGAAAGATTTCGGTAGCATCCTACCGAATCAATCCTATCAGCCCAAAATCCAATTCGGCAAGTACTTGCAGACCAGCCCCATCAGATTTCGGTGCGTGCCTCCCGAACCTGATGCAGCATTTCGGCGTGCATGCACCAAAAATCTATTCCAGCCCTACCTTGCGTTGTTAACCACCGATTCCTCCTCTTATTTTCAACACGCGCCTACTGAAAGTTTCCATGTTCCTCCCAATGCTTTAACCGTAGTTGACCGCATGCTTTGTCCTAAATTTTCAATGGCTAACCACTGAAATTTGGCCATTTACTATTCATGTAGCTTATTCTCTTTTCCATGGTGGAAAATTTGTCCAAATCAATATTCATTTTGCTTTTCCTTTTCCTTAAGGAAACCTTATTACATTAGAACTTCAATTTATAATTACTTTTTCTTTTAGGATTTAAATTGCGAACTCCTATTTATTTGAGAATTAATTTTCTCCTATAAAAATGGAGGCTTAGGCCAAATGTAAAAGACACCCATTATTTCATTAACTATTGTTTCTCCTAAGACTTAAACCCAGCCACCTTCCATTGATTCAATAAAAGAGTTTATAGCTAATTTCCTTATGTTTATTCATCTTTGCAAAGTTCTTTCTGCTGTTCAGAGAATTTTGTGAATAATAATCCATCTTCCTTTCACTATGTTGTTCTTGAATTCCAAAAAGTATAACTATTTCCTTTTCACCTAAACTCTCGAATTAAATCTTTCATGTGATTATAGTTCAATATTTGTGATGGTTTATGTCTTCTAATGCTTGTAAACTTGAATTTAATCTTCATGTGTTTTACTTTCTGAATCTTGATTGTGTCATATGTTTTGGTGCTTAATGCTTCGATTCTATTTTAAGTGTTTTTAAGCCCGCTACGGGGCATTTAGAGTAAGATTGAAGAGGTTGAATTTTTTTAAGCCCGCTACAGGGCAGTTAATTAATAACTTAAGGTGAATCATATAATAAGTATTTTTAAGCGCGCTACAGGGCATTTATAACATGAAAAACATATGGATGTAATTGAGATAATTAAGGTAAGATTTCATGATTAGTTTAATGTTTGCAAGTATTGGCTTGAAGACATGGTACGTGAATGATGGTGTCGCTTGTATATATGGTAGTTAGGAGTTAATTAAATAATGTGATTCTTGGTTTGGATTTGCTTACGTAAAAGTGTCGGTTTTTTCTATGAAACTAATCTATGGTTTGTAAGTTCAAATTAGCATGAGCATTCACATTTCAATTCTTAGGTTGTAAATTGTAGCTTCGGCTATTCACTTTCAAAACCCCTAATTTCTCTATTCTTTTTACTAAACCGTTTTAAATGTCCCTCAATTCTCCGGTCCAGAACGATCTCTACTTATTGCATACTACAAACTACAAAAAAGGGTTTTAAATTGAGATTGTATGAATTAAGTATTTAATTAAATGCCTACTTTAAGCGAATCAATATTTGACGCTGTTTTCGGGGAATTGAAAATCATTTTTAATGTGTTAGTGTATATAAACTGTTCATATTATACTTGTTTAAAATAGTTTATACTTGTTCATGATTTTCGTTTTTCATAATAGTTTATACTTGTTCATACTTGTTTATAGTTTATATATACTTGTTCATAATTTTCGATTTTTCATATGTTTATGTAAATTGTTAAAACATAGTCTTAGTTATATATTGATCACTTATTATTCGGTAGTTAAATTTTAATTTTAACGGAATAGGTGAAGTCACTTTTGTTAACTTATCATCTAAACCCTTCATGGACCTTAGACTAAGTGAATTTAAGGCCGTTAGGTTGATAGCGGTTTGTTAACACTTGAGTTGTCTTTGGAATGAAAATTGTTCATCTTGAGTAAGAAATTTTTGAGAGTGATGTCTAGATTATGAGATGAAACTCATGACAGGATTTGGATTTGAGAAGTAAACCTTGGGGAGTTCCAAAATCAATCCTGCCTCTCGCGTTTATTCTTTCTAACCTAGTCACTCTTGGACTTGCCCAAAGAGATGAATGATGATTCAGTCTAATACAAGAAAAGTTGTTCATCTCAAGGAAGAAGTTTTTTAGAGTGATGTCTAGGATAAGAAACGATACTCGTGACAGATTCTGGTCATACCTCTCATCGCACGTCCGTCTAAGTCTTTTTTAAAACTTTGAATATATGTGATCTATATATATTTTTGACGAAATTAACTTGTAAAGTTGAATACTAAGTGAATTCACGAAGAAACAGGAAAAATGTTCAAGAGAAATGTCCACCGATTAACGCTTTACCTCGAGGCAATTGGAGGGCATGATGTGGAGTCCAAAAGAGTGCATTGGCCTCACATCATATGAATATATGAATTGATTGAAGCACTTCGTCTAGGCTGTTTAGACGTTAACCTTGAAACGCTTGTTGGGAGGCAACCCAATGTGTTCTAGAGCTATAAATGAGTCATCAAACGCATATTTGCTTTCACAAACCCTCAACTCTTTTTTATTTGTTTACTTATTGTTTTTATTGCTTTACTTTTCGTAAAACCTTCTTACTTGCTTAGGTTCTATGCTCATTTACTTTATGCTTGAGCACATTGAGGACAATGTAAAGTTTAACGAGTGGGGAAGGGTTTACAATTTTTTTTGTGTCATAATTTTTTTTTTATAAAAATCTGCTTTTTAAAAAAATTTATTGTATTAAAAATCGTTTTTAAAAATTGTTTTAAAAATAATTTCAAAATTTTTTTTACAAATTGTTTTAAAAAATAATTTCAAAAATTGTTTTAAAAAAAATTCAAAAATTGTTTTTAAAATCATTTTCACAAATTGTTTTCAAAACTTGTCAAATCGTTTTCATTGTTTTCCAAATCATTTTCATTGTTTTCCAACTCGTTTTCATAAAAATAATTTTCAAACTTACTTTCAAAAAATTGTTACGTTTTTCAAAATTTGTTTTCAAAAATTGTTTTACAAAAGTGTTTCAGAAAATCGTTTTCAAAATTGTTTTCATAAAAATTGTTTTCAACAAAATTGTTTTTAAAAATTGTTTCCAAAAGTATTTTCAAAAAAGAAATTACGTTTTCTTCAAAAGAAATCTTTTTTTTTACTAATTACTTCATTTAAAAAATCTCTAAAAAAATATATAACTTAGTGTTTTTACAGTCTTAGGATGCCCTTAAACTTGTCAATGATAAAAATGAAGGACAGAAGGATATGACATGGCTAAAAGATGATCACTACAATTTGAATTCACTTATTAATACATTGTGCTTGAGTGCTTATGATTTGTAGTAGATGATGCATGATAAACTGGTATAGAAACAAGCATGCTAAAATAAATCTGAATCATTTGAACCCTATGTGAGCTTTAGAGCTATATATATATATATATATATATATATATATCTTTGATGAGTGATTCATGAGTTTTTCGTTTAAATTGATACATATATACCTCATAACTACTTTCCATAACTTTTAATGAACTCTAGAGTACTATAACTTACTTTTGTGTGATTTTCAAAGTTTTTAATTTAATAAATTCTCTTATTTTGGACATGACAAAGGCATTAGAGTTACTGCCACATATTCATACATTCATGAATCTATAATTGTGCGCACAAGTTGCGACCCCCCTTGTTTAACCCCCTTGAACCCACATTGTCTTTTTTTCATCACCCTATAACATCTAAACACGTGAGCGTAGTAAAGACATCATTTGCCTTCGTTCCAATGACTTGGTTAAAGACTTAAAAATGACATGAAAAAAACGGCGGTTGATGTTTGAAGACTTGTATGTACGTATAGGGAAAGACTTGCTCAAACTACGTTGTTATATATAGAATTACCTCAATAAAAAAAACAAAACAAAGAAAAAAACGAGAGAAAAGTTGAAAAAAATAAAAGAAAACAAAATCAAAAAACAAAGTTATTTGGGAAGTATGTTTTGATCGGAAAACGCTATAAGTAGTTACCAATTAGGCACATTACTTGATTTTCTTTGGAAAACATGCTCTGATCAACAAATGCTATCAGTAGTTAACAATCAGACGCGTCACTTGAATTCCTCAGGGAAGCGTGTTTCGATTGTAAAATGCTATCATTAATTATTGATCAGATGCATCACTCACTTCCTCAAGAAAGTATGCTCTAAATGGAAAATGCTATCATTAATTACCGATCGAATGCATTACTCGAGTTTACTTCCTTAGGGAACATGCTTTGGTCGGCAAACACTATCAACAGCTACCAATCAGACACATTACTTGACTTTCTAAGGGAAACCTACTTCGATCAGCAAATGCTATCAGCTTCTATCTATTGGACGCATTACTTGACTTCCGCAAGGAATCGTGCTCCGATTAGCAAACCATATCATGAGCTACTGATTGAATGCATTACTCACTTCCCCAAAAAAAATGTGGTAAATGCTATCATTGGCCATCAATCAGATGCATTACTCGAGTTAACTTCCTTGGGGAAACGTGCTTTGATCAGTAAACGCTACCAGTAGCTACTGTTCGAACGCATTACTTGACTTCCTTAAGGAAACATGCTCCAATTAGTAAATGATGTCATCAGCTATCGATCAGACGCATTACTCACTTCCATAGGGAAGTATGCTCTAATCGAAAAATACTATCACTAGCTACCATCAGACGCATTACTCACTTCCTCAAAGATGTGTGCTCCAATCTGCAAATGCTACCACTAGCTACTGATTGGATGCATCACTCGAAATTACTTCTATAAGGAAGAATGCTACAATTGGAAAATACTACCATCTTGATAGCCCCACCAACAAGCCCAAGCAACTACAAAGTAGAACATTCAATCTCTTTCACTCTTACCAACACGGCTCTCATTCTAGTGGCACACAAGATACTTGCAACAACAAGGTATGAGTTTCCTAAGGCACATTTCCTCTATGATGAACTTGGGGGACTAGGGGGTATATCCCTCTAGTCAGTCGACAAGTATCAGCCCTATTTACAAGTCTTCAACCGAGGAAATTCACCTTAGTCAACAACTTAGGGAACTTATGTTGATACCATATCAAGCGACCAAGCTAGACTTGGAAGATCATTTGGTCCATCACAAAGCCCACCATTGTGGTTCATAACCTAAACCTAAGTACTTTACTTTAAATCGGAAGCCATCCCTCCTTATAACACAAGTTCTACTCTCTCTCTCTATATACTAGGACTCTTACCTCTCTCTGCATTTTAGTTTTTCCATAAGGGTACAATCTAGTCTTTCCCTAAGGCTACATTCTAGTCTTCCTCTAAGGTTCAAGGCCTAACGTAATATGGGCAAACACTTATATTACTAATGAGAAGTATATATCATTGTGGACGTAGTCTGATTTGGATGAACCACATATATCTCATGTTTCTTGTGTGTGTGAGGTCTTCACGGACGCGTTGGTCCATTTACGGATTAAACAATTTGTAAATTTCCTTAAAGCAAAAAAAATTAGTGATATTTAGTATTGTTGAGGGTGCTCTATCAAATTTATATACAAATTGCTACATAAAAAAAAGTAGAACTCAAAGGGTAAACCTTGCTCTTTGTACTGAAGATCCTACTGTAACAGGCTCTCAGCTCACATTGATATATGTTTTTAAAAAAAAAATAGCAAGAATTGATGTGCCTTGCTACAAAGTCATTCAATTGATTATAAACTTGAATTCTACAAAATGAGAAAATTTTGAAAAGATGATTAACTATTGTATCCATTTTTTATCCGAAAATAGACCTAACGAGGAAATGGTCTTGACAGACGTTGGAGACCTTCTTCCATTCGTCGGGATGACTTGCGGGAGTATGGAAGAGTACTTGACACCAGTGGAGTATCGATCTAGTGGAATCTGATGCTTATATATGTTAGTAAACAGAAGAAGGATCAGACACAGTATATGCATCGTAAGGCTTAGTGAATAATAAATAGTGAATTACTTTTATAGGGTAATGTACATCGTATTTATAGTGGTAATAAATGTGGTGGTTGAAATCCTAACGAAGTAAGGTCCAAGCAATTAGTTACATACTGCCACGTGTCCTAAGGCATTTAATGGATGGTGGCAATTTTTTGGAGAGTACTATATAGGTACTATTTGGAAAGATAGTCGATCAATTAATGCTGACCGTAAAGGTTCCCAATACATAGGCCACCGGTTGACATTCCTGACCTTTACGGTGGACACCAATCGATCGGCCACCTTTCCAAATAGTAACAATACATATGTACTCTCCAACGAATCGTCACCAATTGCTTCGGCCATTGGTGACACGTGGAAACATCCAACCAATTGCTGGGGTTTCAACCACAACATTTATTATCACTATAAATACGGGGCACATTTCCGCATAAAGGTACTTCATTATTCACTAAGCCTTATGTTGCCTATACTATGTCTGATCTCCTTCTGCTTACGAACGTAAGCATCGAAGTCCAATAGGTCAGCACCCCACCTACGTTAAGTACTCTTCTTATCCTCCCGCAGATCATCCTAGTGAACAGAAGAAAGTCGCCAATGTCTGTTAAGACCATTTCCTCGTTAGGTCTATTTTCGGATCAAGCATCCACATCATCTGTTTATTTACATAATTTTATATTTATTATAGTAATATTGGATAGCTAACAATAAGCATGATATATATATATATATATATATATATATATGCGTAAACAATTATAAAGACTATTAAATAATGACTCTAAGATGTAAAAGGTAAAAATATTATTTTATTTTTCAAGAAATAAAATATAAAATATAAACATGAATATTCTAATATAAGTTATATAATCGACAAAATAATTTGTTGATTGTTAATATATATTTTTTATTTTAACAAACAAAATAATAATAGTTGTAGTAATAATTTTAGTAATATTTCGTTATACTCAGGGCAGGGGATAGCATCCTCTAATTTAGTAATTAACTAATAATAATTATATATAGTAATAATAATAATAATAATAATATATAATGGTAAAATTGTAAATTTACTATTCATTACAAAGAAAAAGAAAAAATGAAGGATTTATAATAATAATAGTAATAATAATAATAATAAAGTTAAATGAATATAAGGGTAAAATTGTAATTTCACTATTCATAGCAAATAAAAAGAAAAAAATAAGGGCAAAATAGTTAAAACCCTATTGATGAATAGTGAAAACAATAACTTAGCTTTAGTATATACTAGTAAGAATTACCCACACCTTGTTGTGGGACTTTTCAATTGATTATGAATAAAAATTCTACAAAATGGGAAGATCTTGAAAAAATAATTAACTATTTGCATATATCATCATCTGTTTATAGAAATATTGGATAGCTAACACTTAGCATGAAATATATATATATATATATATATATATACATGTATAGTTATAAATACTATTAAATAATGACTTTAAAATGTAAAACGTGAAAATATTATTTTATTTTTTATGAAATAAAATATAAAGTATAAACTTTAATAACCTAATTTAAGTTATATAATCAAAAAAATAATTTGTTGTCTATTAATATATTTTTTAATTAACAAATAAAATAATAATATAATAGTAACAATAATTGTAATAATTTTCTATTAGACTCAAAGCACGGATAGTATTCCCAAATTGAGTAATAAATTAATAATAATAATAAATAATGCATATTTAAAGGTAGAATTTTAATTTTACTAACAAAGAAAATGAGAAAATAAGAAATTATTATTATTATTATTATACAAATAAATAAATATGTAAGGGAAAAATTGTAATTTCATATTCTCATTAAAGAAAATGAAAAAAATAAAGATAACATTGTAAAAATACTATTGGCGGATAGTGAAAAGTCGGATATTTTATTCGTGGAAAGAAAAAGTTACAAAAGGATAGAAATTAGAATTTTAATTTTGCAAATTCGTTTTTCAGAAAGCCTGAAAATGGGAGATATATATGAGCATAAAATTAAAAAGTGCCGCATATTTTGACTCTGGAATTGGATACATAATTGGACGAGAGAAAGAATACGGCAGACAATAAAACACATTAATACCCATTACCCACTGCCCTAGAAATTTAGAAACATACGCACACGGATATAATAGGAACCAACACCCGCCCAGCCAGTCACCCATTCATCAACCAAACAATTAATATTTTACTTCACCCTTGCTTCCCTCCTCTTCTTATCCTTCTCAACGTGCACAATGACAATAAAGATATAAATATCCAGTCTCACTTGCCAAATTTATACATAAACCCTAATTAACTACTAATATAAAGAAAAAAACATATTACAGAATATCGATGAAGATCGGAGCAGTAATATTTGAACAAACGAAGAAGCCGGGAACCAACACGTACGTATATTCATTTTCCTACTTTCCAATCTCCAAAGCTTCATGAAAAACAATACTCTACTCTACTGTGTATAATATTAGACTGGAAATTAATAATACTCGATCTACTCTAGTGTATATAATATTAGACTGTTAATTTACGCGTGCTAATATTAGACAGTTTTATTTTTTTTTTTGTTAAATCTGTGCTAATATTAGACTGTTAATTTACGCATGCACAAAAAGTGTCGGCAAGATCGTCCAACCATCAACTTGGATTCATTCTAAAAAGTAAAACTTATCTATGCGCGCAGATGAATTATAGCAATCCTACCATTACAAATATTTTTTCCAGCTGCTGGGATTTAGAGTTCACACATATAATATATATATATATATGGACAATTATATGGAGCTAATATCTTATATTTGAACCAGGTATATATTATAAATTGGTACTCCCCATAAAAATCATAGAAGGTAAAAAATTGATTCGAATATTATACGCTGTAGAAACGGAAAAAATAAACTGTAAAGTTGTTATATGGAACCATACTAAACACAATTTTGATGTAGCTGATAATAAGATCGTAAGAATTAATCTGATATATATGTAGCCAAAGTGCAGGCAGGTCGAATATTCATTAATTACATTTAACCATGAACTTTTATTAAAGAGAAAAAGAAATGCTATGGTGGAAGCCAGAACCGTTTGATACATAGAATTTGAATCATACTTAATGAAATGAAATCTAAAGAGAATAATCATGAAGAAATTACAGCAGTAGCAAAGGCAGGTAGAAGCCTACGATCGAAGACGAATACCGCCACGACCATGTTTAATCATCTTATTCCTTCTCCGTAATAAACTCCTTTAGATTCAGCAAAGTTAGAAGATCGAGTAGGTCACAAACACTAATTAAAGAACAAAAAAGGAAAAGAAAAAAAAGTAGCTATGGTGTATGGAAAACATAAGAATTGCCTGGCTCCATTCTGTCTGCCCCTAAAATTTCTAGCAAGGAATGGTGTTGATGAGTTTGTTGTTTCTCTCTCTACACACATACACCTGCACGTTGAGATTACGGATCATCGATCTAATAACTCTTGGATCATGATTCTGCTTGTTGGTATTATTGTTTGCCGATAGCAGCGACGACCTCTGCTGATTATTGCCCAATGCATATGGAATATTGTCATGATGATCATCCGATGTTGTAGGGCAAGTCATGTTCATGATCTTCATCTTCAAGGGCAGTTTGGTCAACAATGAAGAAGCATTAGGCAACATTCGTATGGAGAATGTCAATGGGTGGTTGAGAAGCAAGTGCTTCATGTCTTCAACATCTTCAATGTCTTGAGCCATTACTCATCTATATGATCAATGGATGGATGGCTTTGGTTGCCCAACAGCTGGACCCACCAACACCACCACTTATATTCCCTCTCTTCTTCTTTCTAGCTCCTTGATCAAAGACACAGAAAAAAGAGCAGACTGATCAGATCATCAAACGGCAGCCAGAGACTGTGAGTTATGAAGATATATGATAGAAAAGGGTTTGGGATTTGGGGTTGTATATATAGAGAAGGTCCAGGTCGAACGAATCAGAACCCTACCCGATTATATTTTAATTATGTTTATTATCTTAAAATGTGAAACATATCAATATTATCGTTTATTTATATTATGACATGTGAAATAGAAACAACACGTATTATATATTCGATGCCCTACCTGATTATATTTTTATTATTTTTATTACCTTAAAATGTGAAACATATCAATATTATCGTTTATTTATATTATGACATGTGAAATACAAACAACACGTATTATATATTCCAGGTATATGAAGAAACATTTGTTATTTGTTTTGTTTTTTTGGGCATACGGCTATATTGAGCGAGGTTTTGGATTATGGAGGAGGTAGGTTGGTTTGGGTTTGGGGTGGCCGGTGAAACGCCCTTTTCAACTTACCCTTTGGTTCGTTCTCTGGTTAGACAATAAAGTGTGGCTTTCTTTGTTGGTCCTTTCACCCATTTAATTATTCCCATAAGTCACACTATGTTGCCCCGTCGATTCATGCATTTTCCGTGCAACTTTAATTAAACTCCCCCATTGTCTGAATTATGTGAAAGGGTAATATTATTTTAACACACTAAATTAACTATCTTTAATGATATGTTTGATGTAATAACTAATAAATTGTGTTGTTTTAATAAATTAAATCACTTAGTGCGCTCACTTCATCATTCATTGGTTGTCACATCAAGTATATCACTTAAATATGGTCAATTTAATATGTCCAAATAGCATTATTCATTATAAAATGATCAACTTGCAAAAACAAAGTAGCTAGCTAGTCATAAGTTTTGGGGAGGGCAAGGCCGGGAAGGGGAGGGAAAGAATGGATATAACCTATCATACAACTGTGTACATTGTATTATTTTTATTTTTTAGTGAGACCAAGATAAGTTTCAGGTATTTACATCCGAACAAAAATAACTTACATAAACTTTGAGGAAAGAGTTGGGGAAGGGAAATGATTGATAATAAGTCTCACACGATGATTCGATATAGTATTTTTATCTTTCTTATAAGTGAGAGCGTGAAAAATTCTAAGTTATTTGAATAAGTAAATATAACTTATAAGTATATTAAGTGTTCAAAGTATTCCTCCTCGTATAATATATGGAAGGTCTTGAATTTAACTTTTATTTATTTTAATTTCTATCCAAAATATTATTGGATCAATAATAAAAAAAATAAAAAATAAACACAGAAGGAGCTCGCTCTTATAGCAGGCACCGAGATAACAGTAAGGAAGTTCTTTTACGCATACATTTTTCACACGTTTTCAAATTTGAACAAGTCTTTAAAATAAAAATGGCTGTATAAAAAAAATTTATAATATTTATAATATTTTGTAATATTATATTTTCCACACATAACACAGAAGGAGCTCACAACTTTTGTTAATGCTATCTACTTTTCTATCTTCATTTTTATAATATTTTGTAAAATTACCATGCTTTCCACCTAATAACATGTATTGTAAATCATAATAACCAACCACCAATTCCATTTCAATGTTTTCATATTGGAATTTATATTTTAACATTAAAGTACCACTAAAATAAATTATAAATTACTTTTTACGACATATACTACCAAGATAGATATTATAGCACTCAACTTAATAAATTAGAAATTATAAAAACTTGAATAAATTAGAAATTTTTTTTTTGATCAAGAAATAAATTAGAAATTTTTTTTTTGATCAAGAAATAAATTAGAAATTTAGACAAGTAATTATTTTAGAGATCGAAAAAGTAAAAGGTATTAGTTGATAAGAGGGAGACATATCCATTATATCCACCCGCCCTCTTGACAGATGACAATGAAAGGGTAGTGGTGTTGTGCCTTAAACGTCAATGATTCTCTACCAACATTTTCAAAAAAACCCATCAAAACCTTCTCCACATTATAAGACACCAAAAGCGACGTGATGTTATCTAGAAGACCATAAACCTCATTATTTTAGTGCTTTTTAGTCCCTCTCACTTCTGCCAATGGAAACAAAAAGGCCGACAAAATAGTTATTTTGTTTAATAGTAATATTGTATTAATGTGGTATACAAATTTATAAGGGACATACTTCGTATTGAAATTAAAAACTCATCAAATACACCCCACAAATAAACAATAAATCATGGGAGTAATTCCCCAAGCATATACTCTATACACCTAATTCAAAACGAACTAGCAAGAGATAAATTAGCCTAAGATACGAACAACTCATAGCTTGCAATTAACTGGCGTAATTCAAAACTAAAGCACATCACAACCCATATCTAATGCTGAACCAAAATGATCGACGATTGGTAAGGGAACCGAAATAGTCTATATCGTCGCACACACGAGAAGAAGCCGCATCCAAAGGCAGCTGCCGCGCGCATCACCGAAGCCACATGCAATAGCCGCCGGAGTCGCTGCTTCGCCGACGCCATATGCAGAAGCCGCCGCGTCGCCTAAGCTAAAGGCAGCAGCCAGTACAATTCCGCCGCTCAAGCCGCAACAGCAGAATCAACAGCAATATCTCAGGTCCCATCAATGATCAAACAAAGACTACCCACCTCGTCAGTCACTTTTTTTTTTCCGACCTCAAAATCTGCTTGGTAGCAGCTCAGCCAAGTACTTCGGTCGAGCCGCTACCACATCAATAGTAAGAGAAACTGTCGTCATCCACGTTACTCAAAAAAGAAGAAGCCATTGCAGCCCACCCCTGCAGGATGTGGAAAATCGCCAAGATACTAGAGGAGGGCGGGAGAGAAAGGGGAAAAAGAGGCGGGACCAAGCAAAGGTGAATAGGAGGCATGGATTCATCACAGATTTACCACCAGATAGTCGAGATCTGGAGAAACCCCTATACCTTTAGATTTATGGTAGCCGCAGGCCGGCTGAGATATTGGGAGCCCAAGTTAATTTTTAAATTGGGGCCTTTATATTTTTTAACGCTAAAAGTGTCTATATATATATTAAAATGATCTTTTATATTATAATTCATAAAAATTAAAATTAAGTTAAGAAACCATTACTGAACAATGTAATCAAATAAGTAATTAAGTTGCTTAATTAATAATTCATTAATATATATATACACTTAATAAATATAATCAAATTTCATTTAGATATTACATTTCTTGGGTTTTGATAGGCAAAAAAATACATACCTTTCAACTAAAATTATTTCTTGGATTTCTTTAAAATTTGAGAAAATGATAAGGAAGGTTTAGAATTTAAAAATTAACTTAAATATAATAGAGAAAGTTATGTTATTATTTAACAAAATGCAATAAGAAAAAATATTTAGTTTAAGCTAGGAAAAATTATTTGGTTTGATTTAGGAAAAAAATTGCAATAAAACAAAAAAATAAAATAAAAGAAAAGGAAAATAAAATATCGTGTTTAGAAAATAAAAAGGAAATCAAAAAAGAAAGAAAGGGAAAAAAAAAAAAAGCAAAACACAGAACAAACTGCAACAACTAAATTTGAACCCACGACCTCAATCCACAAAAGGCGTGCCTCAACCAACCTATCCACATTGCATATATTGATTATTTAGAATGCAATATAATAATATATGAAACTTACACATGTATTAAAAAATTTTGGGGCTCCTCCGAATTGGGGACCCAAGGTAGCCACCTTACCCCACTACCCTCAGGGCTGGCCTGGGTAGCTGGCTATTTGGTTTAAGAGAGAAGCGAGAGGAAAAAATGCATGGGGATGATTAAGAAATAATTGTATAATGTCCAGTAAAGTAGGTGACGGCTTTGATCTGAATATTCGCAACATCCAATTACAAACCATTAAAATCTTTATTGTTCAATATGATTTGGATTTTCTAAAATTAGAAATGAAATTATTTCAAACCAAAATATTGTTAAAGGTTTGATTTGTATCGATACATATAATTAATTATGCATAATAAAAAAATTTGTAATATGTCCATGATATAAATACAAATAATCACATTCCTAAGCTGCTAAGCAAAATATCTTAAGATTTCTTCATCCATATATTTACAATCTATATTAGTGGGCATCATACTTTCAAACAAGTTTCATTCTTCACACATTCACAGCCTTAAATTTCCTTTATACATATATTTCAACTAAATTATGAAAATACAAAGCATAAAAAAGGTTTAGCACATCCAATATAAAACATTTTTAAAAGTTAAACATTTAAAGTGCAAGAAGAGCAAGCAAGTAATAGCAAATAAAAGCCATAAAGTAACAACCAACAATATCTACTTATGCACGTAAGGGTATATGATATATAAAAATTAGACAAACTGCAAAAAAAAAAAAAAAAAAAAAAAAAAACTCTCAAACTGGCCCGGACTCTCGCGAGGGGCAGCAGTGGGGAATCTTGGATAATGGGTGAAAGCCCGATCCAGCAATATCGCGTGAGTGAAGAAGGGCAATGCTGCTTGTAAAATTCTTTCGTCGAGTGCACGATCATGACAGGACTCGAGGAAGAAGCCCTGGCTAACTCCGTTCTAGCAGCCGCGGTAAGACAAGAGGGGGAGGGGAGCAAGTGTTCTTCGGAATGAAAACTATTGGAGTTGACAAAAACTCGTATCCAAACTATGAAAATTTTCATCTAGTTACCCAAACTATCAAAACACAATATTTAGGCATCTACTGTTGCTCAACCCATTAAATGGTTATGTGGCAAAATAAATTCCAATTTTTATGATTATAATAATCCACATAAGTTAAAAAAATTAAAAAATTCTTATAAAACAAAAAAAAAAAAGTCCCCATTCTTCCACCCTACCCAACAATCGCATATCCAGTCTTCGACGACCTTCTTCCCCTATTGGAACTGAAAAGGCATGGACATCCTTTTTGCATAAAACTCAAAAGCATATTCAAAAAGCTCAAATATGTGCAAAGATAAAATCACACCCAGCTCCAAAAATGTCCTGTTATTCTTAGATCTACAAAGAAAGTAAAGAAGCTATTCATTCAAATTGATACCCATCATCCACCCTTTGTGACTAAATGAAAGTATCCCAACCCAAATCTCCATTTCTGCATATCAGACCCACATCTCTCTCTCTCATCGAAACTCAGATCCAATTCAATCTCACATGCATCGTTTCTGACATCGAGCGCAAGGCGATGGTTTTGTTGGGGTGATGGCGACACCATCGAGTGCGATGATGAGTTGTTGCTGATGAATACGACGGTGTGCATCCATGGTGACGATTATCACGACCCATCTCCCCTAGCATGATAGTGTCTGCTTTGAGTCATGGCCTCACAGTTTTATTTCTAGGAACTCACATGTAACTTCCCAGTAGATCACCCATCATCAAATTGCTCCAGCCCAAACTCAGAGTTAGTGAGCTCCCAAAAGGTCTCGTACTAGGAAGATACATGCCCACACATATAAGAAATATCATTTTTCCCTCTCTAAGCGATGTGGGATCGCTCATCGTTCTTACTTCCCAAGCTCAAGGATCTTACTTACCGTTCTTAGTTCCCAAGCTCACGGGCCTTGCTCACCACTCTTGTTTCCCAAACTCACGGGACTTATTTTTCCATAAATTATGTTTGTGGATTTCGTTTGGATTGTGGATTTAGGTTAAATGTGGTTTTTGACATGAAGTATTGTGATGTTGGAGTATTGGTGATTTTTGTGTGATTTTGGATGGTTTTACGAATGTTATTTTAGTGGCACGATCTACGACGTTTGTGTTTGAGTTGTGTTTTGGGCTTAGACGGGGATTGGAATTGTGGCTTTGATTTGTGATATAAGTATGTGAGTTCTCGATATTTTTGATGAACAAATATTGTGATAATTCTAGACAACTCTCATCGAGATGCGTGTTGGTCGGTTAGTCCCAAACGTCAAGTCGGGTTCCAAATTTTGAGTCAGTTCTCACTCAGACGTCGAGTTGGGAACCAGATCCTGAGTGAGTAAGGTCTACGCTCGAACATCGTGCTAGGCTCCAGATCCCGAGTTGGGTGCCTACTAGTAATGCAGTGGATACTGTGACTGATATTGTGCATCGAGGATGGATTGGATGTGGATTGGATATGTATGATTGTTGTGCTGATTATTGTGGTTATTGCATGATGGTTGTCATGACTACTAATATTTGTTTACATTATGGTTATTTTACACGTTTTTCGATATCTGACATCTATTTTACTTGGGATTTAATTGGTATTATATGCATGCATAGTTTTCTAAAACAGATGGTAGAAACATAAGTTTTTCCAAAATATGTTTTCTAAGGATATTTTTGTCCACTCGTAATTTTATGGTTAAACTTACCCCCTAAGCCTTGACTCGAGGACGGGGACCTACCCAGTGACCGGAGGCATAAACATAGGCTAGATGTTGTGCACTTTACATTGTATTAGGGCACGACTAGACCTTTTTGAGTTGTATTTAGTACTAATACGTATGCTTTATAAACGATTTGTAAATTATCCCTTTGTCTAACAATGGAAAACTTTTTATCTTACTGGTTTTATTTTGGGTATGGTTTTGGTTTATCGGCTTAACTGTCAGACGGGAGCAAAATCTCCTCGATTTTTGGGAACGTTTGTGTCAACAACATCGATGTGCATTGATGGCAGTGACTAAGATGTTCATCGATGGCTAAGGCAAAAATGTGCATCGAAGAACGAAGTTGATGAAAGAGGTCATCAAAGACGATGATGATTGGATATTTGTAACGACGTGTCCCAAATTCCATAATTAGATTAGTGACTAATCACGATCAGTGAGGTTAATCGGTGATTAGTTAGGCTAAATCGGACGAACGATGCGAAATGACCGTTTTGCCCCTGATGGTGGCAAAACGTTGACTTTTCATTCGGACGGTCAAATGGACTTTGACCAATGACCGTGACGTAGTTCGTGACGTCACGAGTTCATAAACAGGTGGCACGTTCAATTCCGACGTTCGAGGAGGAATTTATGACGTTCAGAAGTTTAAGGGCATTTTGGTAATTATGGTTAAAAAGGGTCAAATGTTGACTTTTTGACCGGGAGGTCCGATGTAACGACCCTTCCCAAATTCCTAGATTAGATTAGTGACTAATCACGATTAGTGAGGCTAATCCGTGATTAGTAGAGCGAAATCGGACGAACGGTGCGAAATGACCGTTTTGCCCCTGATGGTGGCAAAACGTTGACTTTTTAATCGGGCAGTCAAATGGACTTTGACTGATGACCGTGACGTAGTTCGTGACGTCACGAGTTCATAGACAGGTGGCACGTTCAATTCCGACGTTCGAGGAAGAAGTTATGACGTTCGGAAGTTTAGGGGCATTTTGGTAATTTGGGTGAATAGGAGGTCAAAAGTTGACTTTTTGATCGGGAGGTCCGATGGCCGAGGGCCGAAGACCGTTACGTAGATAAGGACGATACGAATCCGTAGACAGGCGGCACGTCGAATTCGGACGTTCGACGGCGAAGTTACGGTTCACGGAAGTTCCCGGTTACTATTCACGACGGCACGTTTTACGAGACAAAAAGTGCAGTTTTGTCTCTAGTGGGCCCAGATATTTGTCCTGATGCCCAATGGATGAGTGACAAGTGTCACCCATCCAATGGACATCATTTCTCCTTCATGCATCTCACCTGCCTCTTCATCGACCATTCTTCATTTTCAAACCATTTTCCCGATCCCATTCCTCTCATCTGTGCGACCCAAACATCCAACCCTCACCCTATGATCATGACAGAGAGACCAGAGGGGGAGAGGAGGACCGGTGAAGCGTGGTGGCCGGCCAGGACGAAGCCACCGTGCGCGGTGGAGACCCAAACCCGAACGGTTACCCGGTTAGGCCCAAATCTCCCATTTTGTCGATTTTTACATTATGGATAGTTTTGGTTGATTAGGGAATGTTTGTTAGATTGTTTAGGGTGTATAGAGATGGTTTTGAACGGGGGTTAACGGCCGAGAAGCCGTGTAGACTGATCGGGAAAAATTGAACCGTGAGGTTCAAATTGGACCGGTCGGATTTCGTAGGTTTTAGGTTGTTTAGTTAATTGGGATAGATTGGAAATGAGAAAATAGGAATTTAGGAATTGGAATGGAGGAAATCGGACCAAAAATGAGGGAGAAGAAGGCCTGGACCGGTTACGCCGGTCCAGTTGCAGAGGTTGGACCGGACCGGCCGGCCCAGACCGGTTCGATCGCTGGAGCAGGTGATACTGTAGCAGGCGCGTGAAGCCCACGCGCAGCCACTTCAGGCGGCGCGTGAGGGCGCGTGGCAGGGAATCTGGGGAAGGTTCCAACATACGAAATCATCTATTCGATGTAACGAACATTTTGGGACTGGTTTCGTGTCGATCGGACACCGTCTCGATATGTTTCGGGGCAGTGGAAGGTTTAGGTTCGGGATTAAAAATAGTTAAAAATACGGGAAAATTTCGGGGCTTTGGTAGGAGGTTAATTAAGTAGTTAGTAACCTTCTATTACGATTTGGACATGTTTGGGAGTCCCGGTGACGGTGATCGGCTCGGGGAGCCGTATGGCACGCAAATCGAGGCGGCAGCTCGGACGGTCTGTGAGTGGACCTTGTTTTCTAAATTGGTGCATGCATAAATGTTTATTATATGTTTTATTACTTGTTTGATGATGCCATGGGTGCGTTTGTATGTGGTTACGTATAAGCACGTATTTCGAGGTTTCGGCCTTATACGGTGCTTATACGGGTCTGTATTTCTTTATTGATTTAAATGAACTGGATTTGGATTTCAAAAGGATAACTCGGGTATGAGACCCATTTGGTTTTGTCTCGGGCATATGACCTCAGATATCGGGCGCGGTGCTCAACTGATGTCCTATGTTCGGGCACGAGACCCAGTCACTTTACGGTTTATGATTTCAGGTCAGGGAACCTGAAATGGATTCCCAGGTTCATGACGGTTTATGGGAACCGGCATGAACCCTTGTTGGTTATTTCTGTACATGACGGTTTATGGGAACCGGCATGTTACCTTGTTATGTTATTACGGTACATGACGGTTTATGGGAACCGGCATGTTACCTGATTATGGATATGATGGATCATGACGGTTCAGGGGAACCGGTCATGAATGTTTATGTTATGTATATATATGTTCGTCTACCTTCCTTTACATGTTCTACTATCTCCTCCGGGGAGGGTCGTTGGCCTGGGTGGACCCCGGAGTAGCCACGGAGCACCGACTGAGTGGAGTCACCCCCCAGTTGGGTTCCTTACTCTCAGGAAGGCTATGATTACTATTACCTCGGGTAGGGTCAGTGGTCTACGGACATTGATCTTGACTTTGAGAAGACTCGGATTGAGACCTGGGTAGCACGCGCGTGGCTTTGGATACCGTGACAGGATTGGTTGTGTGACTTATATATATGTATGTGATGGATATATGATATATGATATGTGGTGTGTACAGGTGTGCACAGGATTTGGGCAGTGGCCCGTATGGTCGTTTTCATTGTGGTCCTTTCGACCTTGGTTTATATCTGCTTTGGGCTTAGTCCCACATATGGTTTGTTTTGGATAAATGGTTTTCGAATGCATGCATGCTTTTTAGTGGAGGGTACAAAGGTCTTCTCGTTAAAATGTTTTTATAAACTTTTGTTTTGTCCACTCACAGTTTTTAATGTTTTGACTGCCCTTCAGGTTGACATCGGATGTGGACTGTAGCAGAGACCGAGATATCACATGCCTCCTCCGGATCCTGGCGTACTCTGATAGCCCGAGAGGGCAAAGGACGAAAATATCCCTTGTCTGACACTTCGTGTCAGACGGGAGCAGGGTCATCCCGCACTAATCCCGGGGGGATTGGGATGGGTCCTGTCATCCGATGGCCGAGGGCCAAAAACCGTTACGTAGATAAGGACGATACGAATCCGTAGACAGGCGGCACGTCGAATTCGGACGTTCGACGAAGAAGTTACGGTTCACAGAAGTACAAAGTACTATTGTGCGTTTTACGAGACGACTTGAGTTTTGGACTTTAGTGGGGCCCAGATTTTATCCCAAGGCCCAATGGATGAGTGACAAGTGTCACCCATCCACTGGCCCTTAATTCCCATACATGCATCGATCATCTTCTTGCTTTCCATTCACCCAAACATCCCACCCGATCTCATTTCACCCAAAATCCCAAAACCTTCATCCCTTATGATCTGAGGAACCAGGAGAGTGAGAGAGGAGGACTAAGGACGGCAGCTGGTGGCTGGAACCGCCGTGGGCGGTGGCGGGAGCCCAGAACCCGAGCGGGTACCCAGTAAGCCCATTTCCAATTTTTGTGTGGATTTTGATGTTATGGACTGTTTTGGATGATTAGGATGGGTTATTTAGGTTGCTAGGGAGTTTTTAGGATGGTTTGGAGGGTGGTTCACGGCGGAGGAAGGCTGGAAGGTGGCCGGGAAAACAGAGGTCGTGAGCCTCTTTGTACATGGTGAGGTTTTAGGAGGTTTTAGCTAGTTTGGTTAATTGGAATGGGTAAGAAATGAGAAAATAGGAATTTTAGGATTGAAATGGGACAAAACGGACGAAAAATGAAGAGTGTAGGGGCCTGGACCGGTCACGCCGGTCCAGTTAGACCGGAATTGCAGAGAAAACCGGACCGGACCGGTTCAGACTGGTCTGACCGCGGTAGGAGACGACACTGTTCACTGGCGCGTGGCTCCCATGCGCAGCCACTTCAGGCGGCGCGTGCGGGCGTATGGGGGAGATTTTGGGGAAGGTTCCAACATGTAATTTCATCTATTCGATGTAACGAACATTTTGGGACTGGTTTCGAGTCGATCGGACATCGTTTCGATAGGTTTTGGGCTGTCCGAAGGTTTAGGTTCGAGTTTAAAAATAGTTAGAAATTCCAGAAAATTACTGGGCTTTAGTGAGGGGTTATATAAGTAGTTAGTAACCCTCTAAATTAATTTGGACAGGTTTGGAAGTCCCGGTGACGGTGATCGGCTCGGGGAACCGTATGGCACGCGTATCGAGGCGCGGCTTCGGACGGTCTGTGAGTGTACCTTGTTTTCTAAATTGGTGCATGCATAAATGTTTATTATATGTTTTAAATACTTGTGTGTGTTGCCATGAGTGCATTGGGATGTGTGGTTACGTATAGGCACGTATTTCGAGGTTTCGGCCATATACGGTGCCTATACGGAGCTGTATGTCTTTATTGGTCTAAATGAAATGATTTTGGATTTCCAAATGGATTATGAATATGATTTTATGATTTTGATTTGGATGCTTGTGATTTATATGATTTCACGTATTTCGAGGCGATTTACGTGCTTGCACGTAAATCGAGGTTTTCCGGATTTACTCTGATTTTCTTTTCTTATGGTTTTGAAAATAGTTAAATGAAATGATTTTGGATTTGAAAAGGTAACTCTCGGACTTGAGGTCCATTTGATTTACGGAATCGGGCCAGAGGCCCAGTTGGTTTACGAATCGGACTTGAGGTCCAGTTTCTATGTGGATTCGGGCCTAGCGCCCAGTTATGTGTTACAAATGGTTCTTTTATGGTTCATGACGGTTTATGGGAACCGGCATGAACCCTTGAAATGAATTTACGGGTCATGACGGTTTATGGGAACCGGCATGAACCCTTGAAATGGATTTATGGTTCATGACGGCTTATGAGGGGCCGTGCATGAATCCTGGAAAGATTTAAAGAATGATTTCTAAGGGTTTTCATATTCCATCCTTTATATATGATTGTCTCCTCCGGGGAAGGTCGTTGGCCTGGGTGGACCCCGGAGTAGTCACGGAGCACTGACTGAGTGGAGTCGCCCCCCAGTTGGGTTCCTTACTCTCAGGATGGGCATGGTTCGTTTTACCTTCAGGGAGGGTCATTGATCTACGGACATTGACCTGGGTGGACCCTGGAGAGACTTGGGTTTGAGACCCCGGTTAGCACACGTGTAGCTTTATTTTACCGTGACAGATTCTTGGATATGAAATATAATGGATAAACACGATTTCAATTGGTTTGGGAAATTATGTTTTATAATGATAAATGGATTTGGGGCTGAGACCATAATTATGGTTGTTTAAACATATGTGTTTGAATAAATGGTTTTACTATGCATGCATGCTTTTTAGTGAATGGTATAAAGGTCTTTTACAAATGTGTTTTACGAAACTTATTCCTTTTTGTCCATTCACAGTCTTTCTGTTTTTAATACCCTTCAGGTTGGATACGATGTGGACTATAGCAGAGACCGAGATATCACATGCCTCCTCCGGATCCTGGCGTACTCTGATAGCCCGAGAGGGCAAAGGTCGGAAATATCCCTTGTCTGACACTTCGTGTCAGACGGGAGCAGGGTCATCCCGCACTACTCCCGGGGGGATTGGGATGGGTCCTGTCAACGTGGTATCAGAGCATAGGATTGCTCGTAGGATGCTTATCAGAGCGGGTTTGTCTCTATTCGAGCAACCGTGCAGCTCTTGGAGTATGTACACAGGTCGAGGATGTGATATTTCAATGGGCTATAGTTCGTGATCAACCTGATAGTTGGGGTGCCGATACGATAGTTAGTAGGATTGGATCATGGAACGTCTTGGTTCGGCATTCGATGCCGGGGTTGCCATAGTTCTGTCGTGGATGACAGTGTGGGACCCTACAAAGGGATAAACGTATTCTTATAGATTTTGATCGTGAGATGGTTAGTTGGGATCGTCTTCACGATGTCGTAGGATCGGTTCCGACGACTGGTTGGGAATTATGACCATCCGATGTTCGGATATGGTTGAGTTAGATGGATTTACTGCAGTTGGCAGTTAGCAGCCGGATTCGAGGATCCTGATTGGACTTACGGTAGGATTGGATTGACGTCATTATGATGTCAAGACCGCGGAGTCGGCCAGATTGTTGATTTTACTGCTTTTCGCAGTTGGGTTCTGAGGAACTCTAGTTAGTGATTGTGGAACCCTACCTTGGGTGTATGGTTCGGAAAGGTGAGTTGGCGTGTGGTCTCGACTTTGATGAGATCGTCGGTCGAGTCATGTCAGCTTGTGTTGGGACTGCACTTCGCAGTCAGGGTTGTACTTATCGGTTAGACTGAGTTGGTTGTCGTGCTACTTACTTTTGATGGCTTGTTGGTGAAACTAAGGTCATGGGCGACCTAGTAGACGACATTGGTTGAGTCGAGTTACGACCGGTTAGAGATTGGTTGGACAGGTTACCAGGGTTGGTACTTGTCGATGGAATCCCTGAGTGGGATACGGAGTATTTGGTACGGCGATTGATTTCGTTGGATGCGAATCTCAATAGCGATGTCTGGTAGTTATGTCTGCATGAGTTTGTGGCAGGCGCTACTACCTAGTGTGGTCGTAGTTATGGCTATTGGGAATCGGTGACGTTCAGGTGACGTTTCCTTTTCTCGTATGCGTTATCAGGGTGACTGTACCCAGAGTTGTCGGGTACGAGGGAGGCAGAGTTTCTCCTATTCGAGTAGAGGTACGGGGTCGTCGCTCGGTATGAGCGGAGATCCAGGGTTGTCAGTTTTGCACACGGTGTGCTGGTGTTAGTGTGCTGCTACTAGTATGGATGCCTGTGTGCTGATACTAGTGCAGGTGATAATGCGTTGGTGCTGGTACTCGTGCTGGTGCTGGTGCTGGTACTCGTGCTGGTGCTGGTGCCGGTGATTGAGATGACGTTGAGTCACATCCGTCGTGATGTGCATATGTTCGGTATCTGTGGTTCAGGAGTGGATCTCAGATAGAGTTAAAGTGGTTAAGGGACACGTGGTTGATGTCCGAGTATGTTGTTTCCAATCTTGTTGGAACTTCAGAATTGCAGGAGTTTGTGATTGAGGTGACACGAGGAATGCGGGTTTTCCGCATTGGTAATGGGTATTTCGAAGTCGTTTTGGGTGACTTCTCAGGTTCTACCATGATTGATGATGGGTTTGTCACCAGTACGCTGATCGTGTATTGGTTGATGGAATTGGGATTTGTCTTGGGTCATCAGGTGGAGTGAGTATATCGAAGTTAGGTGACTGAGATTTCTCATTTCCTGCTTGGTGGCAGACGATGTTGGTTTACGTGACGTGGTGAATGCAGCGAGTTTGGCTGTATTCACATAGGATGAGTTTTGATGTCATAGTCTTGTATCATCTTTGATTTTCCTCGGTGGAATGACAAGGATCGATACGAGGTAATCAATGAGAACCCACAGTCTCGGCATGTCTCGTCGTTGACTGATCTGTTTAGATGTGGGAATTGGTTTAGGACTTTGGGTATCGTTATGGATCTGGAACGTGATTTGGATGATCCCGATAGGTGGAGAGTTTATCACTCCTACTTGAGTGTTTGAGTTGAGGATGTTGGGACTGAATTTCTTTTTGAAGTGAATCCCATACGGTATATCACTCAGGCGAGTAGGTTTCCGATGATGTCGGATTTGGTTAGCCTAGTTGTGTTGATGTTGTGATTGGCTTTCCTATGAAGTCAATCGGTCGTATTGTGGTAATCGGTTGAGCGGGTAACCGATAGGTTTTGTTTTGTTACGTCTCGGTAGACGTGAACGATATTTCAGGTTTTGGAATTAGATTTCTAGATGACGATTTAGGATTTGATTTTGGAACTTGAAAGAGGATTTCTGGAGTTGGGTTTTAGAATCGGATTCTGGGTGACGATTCAAGATTTGATTCTGGAGCTTGACAATGGATTTTCTTTTATGGATTTGGGTTCGGAATGGTTATTCCAAATGCTAGCTTACGGAATAATGATTTCGGATTCGAATTTGGACATGGTTATGGATATGATTTCTGAGTTTGAATTTGGGATTTCTTACGAAATTGCGAATTCGGATTTGGAAATGGATAATAGGTCGGAGTTTTTGATTTTTCTAGTGCTGGATTGGATAGATGGACTCCAGAATAGAAACGTGATTGGCTATGACCTAGGTGGTTGTAAGCTAATTGATGGGTAGATGTACGTACCTTGTGCGTTATTCGAGGTACGATACTGGGTGTACTTGTCGTGTCAGGTGACGTTATATAGGTTATACCGGTAGTATGTTGTAAGCGTGTTGGTAGACGGATTGGTTCTGATACCATTGGATTAGTCGAGGTCGTGAACTAGACATTGGATACTGTGGAGTGGGTCATGGTATTACTGATGGGTCTAGTTACACACAGATTGAGTGAAATGCTTTGTGGGTGAGTGTTTACCCATGGTTGAGTGAGTTGGTGGTTAGTGTAACCACGAGTGAGTATAGTGACAGTTTTCGATTGACGACTTTCAAGTGGTGACAGTTTGTCGGAGGTGTCAACGTGGATTGGTTAGTAAGATTTGATGACTCCCAAAGGGAGCAGACGTCAGGATAGTTAGTGGTTGAGCAAGGAACCGTCTAGTTGTTTATGTCAGCGAAACAGTAGATTTGACGAGTGGTGTCAATTTGGGACGTATGACTACGGTCATTCGACGTGGTCGAGTGTAGTCGATGCAATGCGAGTGTTAGTGGTACGTCTGGTTGCAGACGAGTTTTGTTCTGGTTAGTTGGTGTACGAGTGTACGCGTGTTGCAAGGTAGATTGTACTTTCCACGAGGTGGATGTGGAATCAGGATAGTTGGAGTTTCAAGTACGAAACTAATTAAGGAGGGAAGAACGGTTGGAATTAGGTCGGTTGGAATTTCGAGGAAGAAATTAATTGAGGGAAGGTTGTAACGATCCGTCCCAAATTCCATGATTAGATTAGTGACGAATCACGATTAGTGAGGTTAATCGGTGATTAGTTAGGCTAAATCGGACGAACGATGCGAAATGACCGTTTTGCCCCTGATGGTGGCAAAACGTTGACTTTTCATTCGGACGGTCAAATGGACTTTGACCGATGACCGTGACGTAGTTCGTGACGTCACGAGTTCATAGACAGGTGGCACGTTCAATTCCGACGTTCGAGGAGGAAGTTATGACGTTCAGAAGTTTAGGGGCATTTTGGTAATTATGGTTAAAAAGGGTCAAATGTTGACTTTTTGACCGGGAGGTCCAATGGCCAAGGGCCAAAGACCGTTACATAGATAAGGACGATACGAATCCGTAGACAGGCGGCACGTCGAATTCGGACGTTCGACGGAGAAGTTACGGTTCACGGAAGTACGAAAGTACTATTGCGCGTTTTACGAGACGACTTGAGTTTTGGACTTTAGTGAGGCCCAGATTTTATCCCAAGGCCCAATGGATGAGTGACAAGTGTCACCCATCCACTGGCCCTTAATTCCCATACATGCATCGATCAGCTTCTTGCTTTCCATTCTCCCAAACATCCCACCCGATCTCATTTCACCCAAAATCCCAAAACCTTCATCCCTTATGATCTGAGGAACCAGGAGAGTGAGAGAGGAGGACTAAGGACGGCAACTGGTGGATGGAACCGCCGTGGGCGGTGGCGGGAGCCCATAACCCAAGCGGGTTTCCGGTAAGCCCATTTCCAATTTTTTTGTGGATTTTGATGTTATGGACTGTTTTGGATGATTAGGATGGGTTATTTAGGTTGCTAGGGAGTTTTTAGGATGGTTTGGAGGGTGGTTCACGGCGGAGGAAAGCTGGAAGGTGGCCGGGAAAACAGAGGCCGTGAGCCTCTTTGTACATGGTGAGGTTTTAGGAGGTTTTAGCTAGTTTGGTTAATTGGAATGGGTAGGAAATGAGAAAATAGGAATTTTAGGATTGAAATGGGACAAAACGGACGAAAAATGAAGAGTGTAGGGGCCTGGACCGGTCACGCCGGTCCAGTTAGACCGGAATTGCAGAGAAAACCGGACCGGACCAGTTCGGACCGGTCTAACCGCAGTAGGAGACGACACTGTTCACTGGCGCGTGGCTCCCACGCGCAGCCACTTCAGGCGGCGCGTGCGGGCGTATGGGGGAGATTTTGGGGAAGGTTCCAACATGTAATTTCATCTATTCGATGTAACGAACATTTTGGGACTGGTTTCGAGTCGATCGGACATCGTTTCGATAGGTTTCGGGCTGTCCGAAGGTTTACGTTCGAGTTTAAAAATAGTTAGAAATTCCGGAAAATTACGGGGCTTTAGTGAGGGGTTATATAAGTAGTTAGTAACCCTGTAAATTAATTTGGACAGGTTTGGAAGTCCCGGTGACGGTGATCGGCTCAGGGAGCCGTATGGCACGCGTATCGAGGCGCGGCTTCGGACGGTCAGTGAGTGGACCTTGTTTTCTAAATTGGTGCATGCATAAATGTTTATTATATGTTTTAAATACTTGTGTGTGTTGACATGAGTGCATTGGGATGTGTGGTTACGTATAGGCACGTATTTCGAGGTTTTGGCCCTATACGGTGCCTATACGGAGCTGTATGTCTTTATTGGTCTAAATGAAATGATTTTGGATTTCCAAATGGATTATGAATATGATTTTGATTTGGATGCTTGTGATTTATATGGTTTCACGTATTTCGAGGTGATTTACGTGCTTGCACGTAAATCGAGGTTTTCCGGATTTACTCTGATTTTCCATTCTTATGGTTTTGAAAATAGTTAAATGAAATGATTTTGGATTTGAAAAGGTAACTCTCGGACTTGAGGTCCATTTGATTTACGGAATCGGGCCGGAGGCCCAGTTGGTTTACGAATCGGACTTGAGGTCCAGTTTCTATGTGGATTCGGGCCTAGCGCCCAGTTATGTGTTACAAATGGTTCTTTTATGGTTCATGACGGTTTATGGGAACTTGTATGAACCCTTGAAATGAATTTACGGGTCATGACGGTTTATGGAAACCGGCATGAACCCTTGAAATGGATTTATGGTTCATGACGGCTTATGAGGGGCCGGGCATGAATCCTGGAAAGATTTAAAGAATGATTTCAAAGGGTTTTCATTTTCCATCCTTTATATATGATTGTCTCCTCCGGGGAGGGTCGTTGGCCTGGGTGGACCCCGGAGTAGTCACGGAGCACTGACTGAGTGGAGTCGCCCCCCAGTTGGGTTCCTTACTCTCAGGATGGGCATGGTTCGTTTTACCTTCAGGGAGGGTTATTGATCTACGGACATTGACCTGGGTGGACCCTGGAGAGACTTGGGTTTGAGACCCCAGTTAGCACACGTGTAGCTTTATTTTACCGTGACAGATTCTTGGATATGAAATATAATGGATAAACATGATTTCAATTGGTTTGGGAAATTATGTTTTATAATGATAAATGGATTTGGGGCTGAGACCCTAATTATGGTTGTTTAAACATATGTGTTTGAATAAATGGTTTTACTATGCATGCATGCTTTTTAGTGAATGGTATAAAGGTCTTTTATAAATGTGTTTTACGAAACTTATTCCTTTTTGTCCACTCACAGTCTTTCTGTTTTTAATACCCTTCAGGTTGAATACGATGTGGACTGTAGCAGAGACCGAGATATCACATGCCTCCTCCGGATCCTGGCGTACTCTGATAGCCCGGGAGGGCAAAGGTCGGAAATATCCCTTGTCTGACACTTCGTGTCAGACGGGAGCATTGTCATCCCGCACTAATCCCGGGGGGATTGGGATGGGTCCTGTCAATATGTGACTATGTGGTTTATTTTGTAAGGAGGTGTGACAGGACCCGCCCCGATCCCACAGGGACCACAAGGGGACGTGCCCTGCTCCCGTCTGACACCCAATAATTCATACCAATTTTAACCTCAAAACATTTAAAAGCATAAATAACCAAATTAAAGTCATACATAAAATCCGAATTAAACGAATGTCAGACAAGGGATATAATCCAAAATTACAAATTTGCGAGCACGACTCTAAAGTAATCCTGCGGGTACACCGCCCAGCAGGGGTTCAGGTACGCAGAAGTAGATCTATGCCTCAGCCTCTGGTTCCTCCTCTACCTCAGTTTCCCGACCTGGAGGGGTTATCAAAACAGTAAGGGTGAGTGGACCGAAACACAAGTTTATGAAATCATTTGATAAGTAAAACATATAATTTACCCCTCCGTTTTCCAAATATGCGTGCACCATAAATCCAAAATCATAAACCATATAATATGAACCATAAGGCATATAGCAAAACCATAACCATAATTTTAGTTGCTGCACTATACACTCCAATCCTGACATCCCTGATGTCTGACGTCCCTGACGTCCAATAAGGTCACAATCACAAGGCTACGCGTGCCACTCGGGTCTCAATTTCCGAGTTCAATCCCCGAACCCCGTTCGGGTACAGCATCCCCGATGCTTAGCGTCATAGACGCTGGACGTACTAGACGTCCGTGACCTCTCCGGGGTACCTCATCCGGAGGAGACAATATAATATGGAAGGATCTATACAGTGCAGTACTAAATACATTTTATTGATATCCACATACAAAACATATATATACCGAATCAATCATTAAGTTTCATCAAACGGGTCTCAAGCCCAAATACCGTGAAACGTGCCATAACCACATTTTCCATATCATCAAAACCATCATTGTTTTAGCATGTGAATAAGTATAATAAAACCAGAAAACATTTATGCACACAAGGGTTTAAGAAAATGGCCCACTCACAGTACAATCCTGCTAGAAACCGAACGTATACCCTCGTCCTGGTACAAATGTATAATCCCTGTCAAGTCCAAGTATTCGTAAAGGTCAAATTAAACCCCCAACATTCAACCATGAAAGCCTAGGTCGAAACCGACCCGGGAAAGCCGCCCGAACGCGCTTCCCAAGGCAATAACCCTTATTTTGACCAACTTAATGATCTCCGATCGACCCGAAACCACCGCCATTGGATCCGGATCGTCGAAACCTAAAGAATGGTAGTGGTCCCACCAGAAACACTGTTCACACGCGCCCCCACGCGCCGGTCAACGCGGCGGTCAACGGTGGAACAGTCCTGCTGACGTCATCTGACAGCTGTCAGGTCTGACGTGTCAGACTCTGACAGGTGCCACGTGTCAACATCCAATTGGTCCACCTCACTGATCTGTCAGACCACGTGTCAGATCTGACATGTGCCACGTGTCAGCACGGCACTGGTCCACGTCACTGACATGTCAGTGACACGTGGCAGTCCCTGACTGGTCCACGTCACTGACATGTCAGTGCTGACTGTGCACTGACATGTGACACGTGTCGGCTCACGGTTGGTCCACGTCATCTGACAGACTGACAGGGTGCCACGTCAGCACCACTGTCATCAGACGGGTTGACCCGTTTTCCTGCAACTCGGGTCGATCAGACCCGCGATCGAGACCCGGTTGCCATTCCTTCATTCCTGGGTCATTTTTAGTTCTTTCAATTCCTAAATACTCGTCCTAGTCCCTAGATTGGTTCTATGTAATTAGAATTAGGTTTTAGGTCTAGGAGGTTACCTGAAACTCGACGGGAAGCTTGGCTGCCGGTTCTGGTAATCCTTTCCGGTGAGTCGACGGTTGTTCAGCCCTGGTCCTGGTTCCAAAATGGTCGTCAAGGTCACCTAGACGAGTCCTAACAACAACTCAATGATGTCAACGTCACAACCAGGTGTTTTGAAGCCGGGAAGGAAAATGGTTACCTACGGGTTTAACGTCCGAACGCCGCCGTGTCGCCGCCGTACACTGTCAGGGTCAGCTCCTTGCCGTCCAGTAGTCACGGTGATCACAACCGCACGTTGGTTCCAGGCCTAGATCAAAGGTTGGGATGGTTTGGTGACTTGGGTTCCGCGGGTTTCCTTCACGGGTTTGGAAGGATGCCGCCGTGCAGGGTGGCCGTGGAGCGGTGGCCGGCGTCAGGGGTGTGGCTGCTGGTTGTCCGAGGTGTGGGGTTGAGTGGTGGTGGCTGATGGGCTGGTTCCAGGGAGTAATCGCACACACGGTTAAGGGAATGAACACATGGGTGCATGAACTCATGGACTTTTAATACTGAATAGGAAAATGAATCAAGGGCCAGGATTAAATCTCAGAATGAGATCAAAGGCTGAGATCAAATCAAGGGATTTCAGATCTAAGGGCTGTAATTTAAAGCAGATTTAAATGATAATTAATCCAATAGTGGATCTGATCCAATCTAGCCAATGGGTGAGTGACACTTGTCACTCACCAGATGTCCTCCAATCAGATTCCCTGAATTTAATATTCGACACGAAAACCGAGACACGAACTTCCCGAATTCACGTTTCTGACCATAACTTCCTCGTACGAAGTCCGATTTCGGCGTGCCGCCTGTCTACGGACTCAGGACGTCGAGGCCTACCCAACGGTCCTTGAGTCAACTGAAAATTAGTTGTCAAAAGAAAAGTCAACATTTTCCCCCGAGAGTCCAAATTACGGTAATGCCCCTGAACTTCCGATAGTCATAACTTTTACCCTGATCGTCCGAAATGGACGTGCCACCTGTCTATGAACTCGTGACGTCCCGAACTACGTCACAGTCATAGGTCAAAGTCCATTTAGTTCATCAATCAAAAAGTCAACATTTGACCATACCATTCACAGGGGTAAAATCGTCAAATCACACATTAAATTACAATATGGAATTCCTCGAATTTCCGGGGTGTTACAAGGTGGATCTGTTTACACACAAAAAAAATCTACTACAGGCTAGGGTGACAATTTTTCAAATTAAAGACTCAATCTAACTAAATATCAAAACCCAATTAGCATCCACCTAATAGATCATGGTGAACTGTGAATGTGATTGTAAGGTGCCGAAACTAACAGGACCCACCCCTATTATCGCCTCGATAATCGGGAAGAATCCTGCTCCCTTCTGTCAACCGAACACGAACAACCAAAATAACCACACAATAATACATTACACGTACTGTCAGACCAGGGAGAAAGTACGATGCAACGAATGGTACAACCAGTCAACAGTATCACAAAGCATGGTTACAAAATAAGATAAGGATAAAACCCTACTCTGTGAACTAACTACTCCGCAACGGGAAAACTTTATGCCTCTGCCTCTGCGTTAGCCCCCAAAACTTGTACCACGACCTGGAGGGTATTAAAACAGAAAAGTGTGAGTGGACTAAAACAATTGGTTCTGGAAAACTGTTTTAATGAAATCGGGGTTCACCCTCCAGTTTCAAAACATGCATGCATAACTAAGTATCCGAAAAACATTTATATAAACCGTATGGAAACCGTTACAGTAGATAACTATAAAACCATGTAAAACCGAATGTAACATCAACGAGTCAAATCTGCTGGATCCTTCCGAGTCTTTAAACTCATATATCAGGCCTTCCCTGGATATCAACGAGTCTTTAAACTCAAAACACAATCAATAGGTCCTTGGGGACATCACAGTAACCGAGTCTTTAAACTCAGCATGTCTCAATCAAAGGCCCTCCCCCGTCATCAATTAACCGGGTCTTTAAACCCAAAACCAGATCCAGCAATCGTACCGGGTCTTTAAACCCAAAATCATGTGTAAATCATAACAAATCCAGGATCCATCGTGAATCCAAATTTCAAAACCAATTCGAAATCACATTTTATCAAAATAGGACTTATGTCCGAATTTCCTGTTCAAGTCCCGAATCTTACTCACAAATTATAATCAAATCATCATTAAAATGTAATATGTACAAATCATATAAAATCACTCATCAAACCATCATCAAAGTATCGGAGAAACCATAGTCTCGAAATACGTAAAATGCGATAAATCACATCGAAAAACGTGCAATCACGTAAAGCAGAAATATCATAATTATAAACATAAAATAATATATAGAAACATAAAACAAGTGAGTAAAAACAGTTATGCATGCTCGGTTAGAAATCAAAAGTCCACTCACGAAGTTCGAACACGTCAATCGCGTCTCGTACGCTCCTCGGCTGCCTCAGGAATGTTCTGGCCTGTCAAAGATCACAATTGGGTCACAAACACTTTCACTAAGCTTACAATAATTTCCCTAATTTTTTTCGGGATTTTTCAACGTAATTAAATTAAAATCTTAAACCTTCGAACTCTCCAAACTATCCCGAACGACTTCCGATCGACTCGAAACTTATCTCAAAATGTTTGTTACATTGAAAGGATCAGATCACATGTTGACTGTGACCGGAGATATTGCCTCACGCGCCACCCAAAGTGGTTGCGCATGAAAGCCACGCGCCCTGCACAGTAAGCTACAGTGTCTTCGTCCTTACCCGTTTTCCTGCTAAACGGATTACGGACCCGCAACACGACCCGGTTCAAACTCCTTCAATTCCGACTTAATTCTTTCAATTCTTCCACCAAAATCCTTCCCTTATTTCCTAATTTAAGTTCTCCATTACCAATTACACACATCAAGCCTTTAATCCATCATTTCTCTCATGATCAAACAAACGGTTTTAAATTTCGAAACTCACTCAAATTGACTTAGTTTTCTAATTAAATGATACAGAAGCATCTTAGGACGTAAATGAACATTTTACAATAACCAATTGCACAAATCCTTACCTGTAGATAGTCGTACTTAACATCGAATTTTTTCCAGAATCTAGAACTTCTGTTCTTGGCCAAAACACGATCAATCTCCTCCGATTTTGGTGTGGTTGAAGTCGAAATGAGTCCAGAAGACTGTTTTTAATCTCTGTTTAGCTCTTCTCAACTCACAAATTAAACTCGAATTTTCCCTCCATTTTCCCAGTTTTTTTCCCGATTCTGGTTTCTCTCTGGTTTCTCGGTTCTTTCCTCTCAATTTGATCTCTCAACTGATGACAAGACCCGCCCCGATCCCACAGGGACCACAAGGGGACGTGCCCTGTGATAGGTCCTCAAATAAGCATTATTTTATATTATTTTATACCCTTTATACTTGACTTTTAATATTTAAATATTAAATAAATAGATAAAATAATTTATTTTGTGTTATTTTTGTTTAAATAAATAAAGTTTGTAATTTAGAGTATTTTGGCGAAAGAATCTTCCCGATCGGAATTATAACGAAGAAATTATGGACGAATTTCGGTGAATATTACTAAATTAACTAAATAAATTAATTAATTTTTATTTTGCAGCCCAGCCCAATCCATGCAGCCCAATCCGTGCAGGCCCGGCTGCACAGCCCAACACTCGCCAGGCCCAGCCCGCACATCCACCAGCCCAGCACGCCAGGCCCAGCCCGCGTCAGTCCTTCCTCCAGCCCAGCGGACCCGTCGACAGGCGCTGGCCGATCTGCTGTTCCTCCATTCGGCGCGCGCTTGTCGATCTCCCAGGCACCGTCTCAGCAGCAGCCCGCCGAGCTCCAGTTCCTTCATTCAGCAGCCTCCAGCCAAAATTCCATTCCTCTTTTCAGCAGCTCTCTGCTGAATTTATTTCCAGCAGCTTCCACCCAATTTCCACCCAACTTCCACCCAAATTCCTTCCACTTTCCAACCCAATTTTGCAACTTGACAACTCAAACCACTTCTAAACATCATCACTAATCTTTATTACTCATCATTCCATTATTTAACATTTTTTATTGTATTTGTTTATGTATTTTTGATAGCTTTTTCCACCTATAAATAGGGCTTCAATTCTTGTATTTTGGAGAGTCCCCAATTAGTTTCATTCTTCCATTTCTTTCATTTTTCTTAGTTCTTAGTTCTTAGTTCTTAGTTTAGTTCTTTTGTTTCTCTCTTTTGAGAGACATTTTTGGGGACCATTTTAACTTCTTGTAGATTTTCTTATTAATTAGCTTTCTTTTAATTCTTGTTCATAATTTATGTTATTTTTATTTTTCTTAATTTCATTTCTTCTTTACTTTGTTCTTGTGATATTTCTTTGAGATCTCTTAAACACACTTTTATGCTTTCCTTAAGAAATACCTAGGCCAAGTAATTCTAAGACAATTCAAGAGTTTTAAGACCGAATTCCTCGTATTTCTTCTTCCATCTTCACAAGTTTCCTGCCGCTGTTCGGTGATTCTTGTGAAAATCCATACTTCTCTACTTAAATTCTTGTTGTTGTTATTGGTTTTACTTATAATTCAATATATGTGTTGGTATTTTCTTTCTAACATTTGTAAGTAAGAATGCAATCTCCATGTGTTTTACTTTTTTGAGTTTCTTTTACTTCATATGTTTTAGTGCTTAAACTTCAATTCGAAGCTAAATGTTGATCCGCTGTTCGGGGCATTTAGAATAGAGTTGAAGAGATTTAATGTTTGATCGCTGTTCGGCGCATTAAATCACTTACTTAAGGTGGATCATATTGTAAGTAATAATCCGCTGTTCGGTGCATTTATAATATGAAAAATGTATGCATGTATTTGAGATGATTAAGGTATGATTTCGTGATTGGTTTAATATGAGCATGATGTTAGAGTGTTGGTAAAAATATGTGTTTGAAGAAAGTTCACTAGTACAAAGGTTAAAGTAGAAGTAAAATTAAGTATTTAATTATTTTTACTTGTTTTATTTATTTTATATTTACAACTCTTTTCAAAACCCCCCTTTTCAATTCTTTATTCTTTATTCTTTTATTCTTTATTCTTTTATTCTTTTATTCTTTTATTCTTTTATTCTTTTATTCTTTTATTCTTCTTTTCTACTTTTAGTTTATTATTCTTTGATTCTTTCATCTCTTTATTCTTTTATTCTTTAATACTTTTAGTTTATTATTCTTTGATTAGTTAATTCTTTAATTCATTTATTCTTTAATTCTCAATTCTTTTATTCTTTAATTCATTAATTCTTTAATTTGTTAATTCTTTAATTATTTAATTCATTAATTTATTCATTATTCATTTATTCATTACTCTTTCCCACTAACACATTATTAATGTTCCCTAATTTCCCCGGTTAAGAACGATCCCTATTTACCAATACTACATCTACACAAAAAGGGTTTAAATTGCACAACACTCAAATTACGTGTTTAATTTAATGCGTAGTTTGGGCGTAGTCACCCTGCTCCCGTCTGACACCCAATAATTCATACCAATTTTAACCTCAAAACATCAAATGCATAAATAACCAAATTAAAGTCATACATCAAATCCGAATTAAACGAATGTCAGACAAGGGATGAAATCCAAAATTACAAGTTGCGAGCACGACTCTATAGTAAACCTACGGGTACACCACCCAACAGGGGTTCAGGTACGCAGAAGTAGATCTATGCCTCAGCCTCAGGTTCCTCCTCTACCTCAGTATCACGACCTGGAGGGGTTACCAAAAATATTAAGGGTGAGTGGACCGAACTCAAGTTTATAAAATCATTTGATAAGTAAAACATATACTTTACCCCTCCGTTTTCCAAACATGCATGCAGCATCATTTAAAATCATAAATAATATAATATGAATCATAAGGCATGTAATAAAACCATAACCATAATTTTAGCCACTGCACTATACACTCCAATCCCGACATCCCTGATGTCTGACGTCCCTGACGTCCAATAAGGTCACAATCACAAGGCTACGCGTGCCACTCGGGTCTCAATTCCGAGTTCAATCCCCGAACCCTGTTCGGTTACAGCATCCCCGATGCTTAGCGTCGTAGACGCTGGACGTTCTAGACGTCCGTGACCTCTCCGGGGTACCTCATCCGGAGGAGACAATATAATATGGAAGGATCTATACAGTGCAGTACCAAATACATTTAATTGATATCCACATGCAAACATATATGTATACATAAGTAAAATCTGAACCGATCGTTACGTTTCATCAACGGGTCTCATGCCCAAATACCATGAAACGTGCCATAACCGAAATCTCATTATCATCAAAACCATTTATAGATTCCAGCATGTGAACATATAAGTAAATCAGAAAACATTTAAGCATGCAAGGGTTTAATGAAAACGGGCCCACTCACAGTACGATCCCGCGGTGAACCTGCGCGTACGAACTTGTACCGGGATTATCGTACAATTCCTGTCAGTCCAAAACACATGTAAGGGTCACTACAAGTCTTAAACGTTTAACCACAAAGTCCGAAATGCGTTTCCCGAGGTAACCGGCCCTAAACTGACCCATCAAAGCTTATCTCAGATCAACATGGTTAATTCACCAAAAATGTTCAGAATGATGAGAGGAACAAAAGTCATGTTGATCGTGATCGCAGATAAGGTCCAACGCGCCCTCACGCGCCGCCCAAAGTGGCTGCGCGTGAAAGTCACGCGCCTGACACTGTAGCTACAGTGTCACCTCCTTCACCCGTTTGTCTGTAATACGGGCCTGCCACCCGCGGCTTGACCCGGTTGAATACCCACCAATTCTTACTCGATTTCAATCCAATTTGATCCTAACATGTTCATTAACTATCCAATTTAGGTTCTGTGACAAAAATCAACCTCGACACATCCCCAAACGACCCATCGACCCGCGATCAACCAGTCGGGTCAATCACCAGAACTTCCTGGTTTCAAACCCATTGTCCAATTAACTTCACAGGAAGCATAATAGGATCAAAACGAACCAAAATTAACAATCAATTGTGTCTGAAAGTACCTGAAGGTTGTCGTCCCAAGCTCTGCAACTTCCCTGAAAACAGCAGCCTCCGTCCTAGCTCAACTGTGGCTGTTAGCCTTCAATTTCGTTGTGGTTGAGTTCCAAACACTCCCAGAAGACTATACCAGGCCTTGGTTTGGTCCAACACTCACCAGAAATTAAAACCCAATTTTCCCTCCAATTTTGCCCGAAATGGTTTCTCTGGTTTTCTTAATCAATTCTCAGTGTTCTTAATGGCAGAGTGATGCTCACACATGTTCTAATTAGTTTTAAATAACCTCAGCTGTCCCAGAAGCTCGTGGAAGTCCAAATTGTCCACTGAAATTTGTCCCCCGAAAGCTTCGAATTTCAATTAACAATTTGATCGTGCAGGCTGGACGGTTCAGGCCACGTTCAAAAGCAAAAGACAGCCCAGACTTTCCAGCACATATTAGCATAATCAATTGTGCACTGAACCACCGCACATGGTGGTGCCGTCCACGGTTCCCCCGCGGTTGCTACAGTAACCAGGGCAAAAGACCAAAATGCCCCTGGTCCAATAATTACCAAAATGCCCCTCACTTTCTAGACCCGTAACTCAGCCATACGAAGTCCGATTTCGGCGTGCCGCCTGTCTACGGACTCAGGATATCGAGACCTACCTAACGGTCCTTGGGTCATGTGAAAATTAGTTGTCAAACGAAAAGTCAACATTTTCGCCCTAACCGTCACAATTACGGTAATGCCCCTGAACTTCTGATAGTCATAACTTTTTCCCTGATCGTCCGAAATGGACGTGCCACCTGTCTATGAACTCGTTACGTCCCGAATTACGTCACGGTCATTGGTCAAGGTCCATTTGACCCACCAATCAAAAAGTCAACAATTTGGCCATACCATTAACAAGGGTAAAAACGTCAATTGATACATTAAATTACAATATTAAAGTCCTCGAATGTCCGGGGTGTTACAACTGACTTATAACCTCTCTGTTTTCAATCCGTCCTTCACAACAACCTAAGGGAATCTCTCAGTCCCTCTGTGTCTCTGTTTCCCGCAAAGGACCCAAAACAATTACAAAGTGCACCCGTGCTCTATTCTTTCACAGCACAGACAGCACACTCACTTTGTTTAAGTTTCCCACTGCATACACTTGTGCCACTAATCCATCCTTTCTTAGTGACAAAAATCAATTAATCAGTTAACAATTAACTTAACAATCCACCACGGCTGTTTTCAAATTGTACCATCTAAATTACCATTTTACCATTCCTTCACAAAATTACCAAAATGCCATTCCTTGTTCTAGAATCATAACTTATTCGTCCGAGGTCTGTTTTCAGCGTGCCGCCTGTCTACGGACTCAGGGCATCGAGACCTACCTAATGGTCCTTGAAGTTCGTGAAAAACAAGTGTCACGTAAAAGTCAACTTTTGACCTTACTATTCTCAAGGGTAAAAACGTCATTTCATTTATCATTTTACAAATTTACATCCTTTGAGTTTTCGGGGCGTTACAGAAACCATCAGAAGGCAAAGGGGAGGTACGATAAAGTCATCGCGAAGTAGGAGCACGCATGGATGCACGTGTCGACTAGCCTTACTTTTATACTGCCTATAGAGGAAAATAAACATTTTTTCTCAAAAGAGAACCAAAAAGTTAATAAAACAAACAATTTATCAAACTCAATCAATTTCAACAACTGCAAACTCTCAAAGTTTCTTTGTTACCAAAAAGCTAGCTTTACTTGTAAAACCTATTTCTTCCGATCTAGGATCAAGATTCAATTATCCTATTAATCCTTCTCAATTCTTACTCTAAGAACATCAAGCTTCCATTTGTTCCAACTTGCATTCCAAGTTCGATTCTGATGATTCCTGGCCACCTGACTTCATCCCGGCTTACTTCTACAGCTTGTTTTGAAGGCCAACTAATGCCCATCTCTTTCTGATTGCCCAAACTCGTCTTTGAGACTTTCCCACTCCCATTCCCAGACATTATCACGTTGTTCCTACTGTTTTGCCAATCTTGGGTGTACAATGAATGCTCATCCGGTTGATGGTCTCTCGATCAACCTAGAAGTTCATGGCTTAGTATAGAGATAGTTTACCTACAACACTTATAATTCACTCCTCACTTTAATTATTCAAGAAATTTACTTTCTAAGTGTATGTACTTTACCTGACAAGACCCATCCTGATTATCCCTCGATAGTCGTGAAGGATCCTGCTCTCGTCTGACAATAACATTAAAGTGCCAAAAGTAACCTTACATATATACATATACAACATAACAAACGACAAACATTGTCAGACAAAGGATAGTTAAGTTTTCCAGGACCGTTGACATTACAAGTTTGACTAGTCAACAGGTTTACAGAGCATAGGTAATATTACAAGTAGGGATCAAAATCCTACTCTGTAAGGTGTCTGAGTGCGCAACGGTCTACTTATTCCCCTGCCTCGTCACTAGCCCCTGTACCTGTGCACTGGCCTGGAGGGTACATAAAACATCAAAGGTGTAAGTGGACAAAAATAAAGTTTTAAAAATACATTCTTACCCTCCAGTTTCACAAACATGCATGCATATCATAAAACATGAGAAATAGCTTGAAATCAATCAAGTATGAACAGTGGACCGATAAAATCAAAACATGTTTTCCCATGGTCCATAAAACTCATGTTCACCAAATCAGTTCATGATATAAAGCATCTGGACACAAATATCAATAAATCACAATACCACCAATCCTCAATATCCAATCTCAATATCCAAGTAACCTGGCACGATATCAATGCAACGCATGCAAACTCGGGTGTCTCACGTCCGAGTACCTCCACAGGTTCTACGACGTATGGGGTGATATCATCTCCACGATCTACGATGTATGGAGGATATCATCATAATCTCACACTCTTGAGACTGAGCCTCCCTCGGAGCTACTCATTTCCAGGCAGTGGATCGTGACTACTCCACGATCTACGACGTCTGGAGGAGACTATCAAATCACAGAGGATGGTATATGTGGAACAGTCACCAAATCTAGTAATCTCATTTTCAAACCATTCAAATCTCAAATCAAGTCAAAAACATTTCAACAGGGCCTCTGCCCGAAACATAGTTTTCACAAAGCAAGTTCCACAAATCCATCATAAAAACAAATGTCCAGAATTCACTTTATAAATCAAAATCATCAATTTAATCATATTCACATGTGACTCCAAATCTGAGTCAAAATCACTATCCAATTGGGTCTCAAGCCCAAAATATCATTTTCACGCAAATCTGTGCAATCGCAACCTCATTTGCCAATTTCACATAAATCCATAAAGCATATCCAAAAACATTACAATTTCACCAAATCAATTTCCTGACTCATAATCCGAGTCAAAACCAATCTCAAATCCCGGGCCTTCGCTCAAAACAGTAATATCATAGTTTTCTCGAAAATTGTGCCCAAAACAATATAATAATCCAAAAAAATCGATGATTCATCATATCAAAAGACTAATCATGCCAAATCATTACAAAACATATCATAAAGCATTTAAAACATATATGCATGCATTCTGGGTAGAAAACAAAAGTCCACTCACACACCGTCCAGATTGTTCAGTCTCGAGCTATTCGTTCTCTTCCGACGTCCTAGGAATATTCCGGCCTGTCAAACAAAGTAATATAAGGTCACTAGGTTATCACATAACCCCACATACGAATTCCCTAATCTTCAGAATTTAATAATATTATTTAAACATAAACAATACGCTCCGGGTACTCGAAACTATTCCGAATCCATATCCGATTGACCCGAAACCAACGCCAATAGGTTCGTATCATCGAGAAAATCAAAAAGTATGTTGGACCCATCCTCAGAAACTCAGCCACGCGCCCACACGCGCTGTGCATAGTACTGCTACAGTACCCTCCCTTCCACCCGAATGTCTGATAAACGGGTCGTGAAACCGCGATGCGACCCGGTAATTTCTTTACCAATTCGACCTTACCTTCTTCCATTCTTTCATCTGATTCCATCTAAACCATCTTAATTTAGGTTCTGTAAACTTAATTGCTTAAATCACGACCTTAATTCTTATATCCCACGATGAACTTTCAAATGGGTTTCATTATCGGGTTCACTCAATTCGTCCCAGTTTTTTAAATTAATTTACACAGAGAGCATCGTGAGAGTGAAATAAACATTTATACATAATCAATTACACAAGTTCTTACCTCCATCTATTCGAACCCAAGCTCGATTTTGAGCAGAAATTGGAGCTTCTGTTCTTGCTCAAAACAGCGTCAATTCCCCTCGTTTTTGTTTTGTAGTGGTTCTAAATGATCTCAGAAGGTCGAATCCAATCTCAAATTTGATCCTTGAAGCTTACAACTTTCAATTCGAATTTTTCACTTTGTTTTTCAAATTCTCGAATACGGGTTTTCAATTATCCTCTTGGTCCCTCGTTTTATCCTTCTGTTTTCTTGCTCTAACCCTCTTAATTTCTCCAGTTTTCTCAGGGTTTTTCAAATGGTTTCTGGTTGAATCGAAGGGGATTAATCTCCCTATTTTGTATATATGTAACTTTCAAACGGTGACATGTTTCAAACGGTGAAATGAGCGGTGTACAAAGACACTCAGCCCTTACTTAGGCTTCCATGTGTCCCTAAGTAAAGGCAACAACCATCACTTGGTGTGTAACGACCCGTCCCGAGAGCCAGGATTAGTAAAGTGATTAGTAACGGATTAGTGAGCCTAATCGGTGTTTAGTTGGGCCGTTAGCGTAGAATGACGATTTTGCCCCTGGTTTGGGCAAATTGTCGACTTTGAGTTCGGGTGGTCAATTGGACATTGACCAATGATCGTGACATAGTTCGGGACGTCACGAGTCCGTAGACAGGTGGCACATCCGATTCCGACATCCGAGGAGGAAGTTATGATGTTCGGAAGGTTGAGGGCATTATCATAATTTGGGTAAAATAGGGGGAAAAGTTGACTTTTCGTGTAACGAGGTTTTGACACGTAGACCGAGGAACGTTAGGTAGATCTCGTCGTCCTGAATTCAACGGCAGGTGGCACGTTTTCATCAGACATTGGACGGGCGAGATACGGGTCTAGAACGACGATGGCATAATCGTAAGTTTGACTCACAAGTAGGGGCATTTTGGTCTTTTGCACATTAGGATTTGTGCAAATAGGATCAGGACAAGTGTCCAGGCTTTAATTGGATATTTTGGATTTGGCCCTTGGGATTGTGACGCGTGGTGTGTGTGTAGTGGTTTCTACACAAGTGTGCACGGGTGTTTTAAAGATGATCAGATGAGAGAATGAGAGATGATGGGTAAGGATTAAAAGGTTAATTGATAATGGATGGTTAGGATTAATGGTAGGATAGATTAACTATATAATAATAATTATAATATTATTTTATTAAGTAGATCCACATTTTGGGGGATTTAGCCAATAGGATGAGTGACACTTGTCACTCATCCATGGGACCCACCAAAATATCTGCCCAATCAGATTTCGCCAAATCGTCCCGTCTCGAAGTTCGTGCATAGTGAAATCGAACTTCCGTGACCTATAACTCTCCCGTTCGAAGTCCGATTTCAGCGTGCCACCTGCCTATGGATTCTTATCGTCCTTATCTACGTAATAGTCCTCGGCCCTCGGCCATCGGACCTCCCGGTCAAAAAGTCAACATTTGCCCCTTTTTAACCATAATTACCAAAATGCCCCTAAACTTCCGAACGTCATAACTTCCTCCTCGAACGTCGGAATTGAACGTGCCACCTGTCTATGAACTCGTGACGTCCTAAACTACGTCACGGTCATTGGTCAAAGTCCGTTTGACCGCCCAAATGAAAAGTCAACGTTTTGCCACAACTAGGGGCAAAACGGTCATTTTGCATCGTTCGTCCGATTTCGCTCTACTAATCACGGATTAGCCTCACTAATCGTGATTAGTCACTAATATAATCATGGAATTTGGGACGGGTCATTACAATTACATATTTGGCACATTTTACGAGAAATTCTTGCTTTCTGATTATGATGCCGGGATTTTGGGATTTCAAACGATAAGTGATTTTCAATGATTATAAGTGGATTTTGATACATGATTTGATGATCAAGGTTTTCGGTTTTAGAATCAAATTTCGGAAAGCGGAATTTGGTTTTAAAGTTGAAAAGTGGATTTCCGGATTTGGGTTCGGAATGACGGTTATGGATGCCGGAAGGGCTTCGGACCAGTGATTTCGGATTCGGGTTTGGATATGGATTTTGAATTGGTTTTTAATGGTTTTGGATTGGATTTGCTGGATCTGATTATTGGGTTCAAAGACCCGGATATTGTGATTGACGGGGGACGGGCCCGGATTGGGTTTAAAGACCCGGATTGAGTTTAAAGACTCGGAGTTTAAAGACTCGGATATATTGATATTTCCCCCCGTAGGCCTGTTGAGTTTAAAGACTCGGATATTATTGAGGCCTGGATTGAGTTTAAAGACTCGGGAGTTTAAAGACTCGGATAGGTCCAGCAGGTTTGATCGGATTGCTTGGTATTTATGCTTTATGATGTGGTTTTATGATGTTTCTGACGTGATTTCTATAACTGGTTTTATGATGATTCTGCAATTATTTTTATGACGATCCTTATGTGGTTTATGAATGTTTTCAACTAATGGGTTATGCATGTATGTTTTCAAAACGGAAGGCTAAAACCCTGGTTTGCTTATGAAATGGTTTTTGGAAACTATTATTTTTATTTATGGTCCACTCACATTTTTCTGTTTTTAATTGCCCTCCAGGTCGTGGAGCTAGCGCGGGGGTTGACGTTGAGGCAGCATCGGAGGCATAGAATACTCGAGAGTGACCCCGGAGTGATTTAAGTTTTTTGTTGTGCGTATATTCTGTATATCGGCTTGTTTTCCTTAAGTTGGTACGATGCTCTATATAACTGCTAACTCTGGGATGTTTTAAATTCTCCTGCGTTTGACAGTGTAATTTGTGGTTTTCGTGAGGTTGTTCCGGTCTTTCGTTTTTGGGTTTTCAGACGGGAGTAGGGTTTAGTCCCTAATCTTGGGGGATTAGGGGTGGGCCCTGACATGGTGACTCAGTGAAAATTTCATCGTTTGACCATTTTGCCCTTCGATAGTCAAATTATCGATTTACCCCTGACCTTTGCAGACCCGTAACTTTCGCATCCGAGCTCCGTTTTCGACGTGCCACCTGTCTACGGACTCAGCGTCTCGAGACCAACACAATGGTCCTTGAAAAATGTACAAAATGTATTCCAAACAAAAAGTCAACATTTAACCACATCCCTCCAAGGGTAAAAATGTCATTTTATATATTATTTTATAATTTTACATTATTTGGATTTTCGAGGCATTGCATTACCTCCATCTCAATACAATTGATCTCTTCAAATTTCATCTAGATATCTGGAGTATACCAACCAATGCATTCTATGGCTAACTAAGTCCAAGAACCATCTTTGTGTTCTGGCCCAGGATCGTCATTCCCACTTGAAGGGATTGATCTATCTGACTCTGACCTAACCTAAACAAAAAGTTTCTAACATGAATACGTCGTAAAACGAAATTGGACTAGACGCCAAAGACAACATTTAAAATCCTTGAAGAAGCCATAGAAAAGAATAGTGCAAGCAAGATGCCCGCTTACTCCACCATCACTTGATTAAAACGAAGATTCTTGGGCCCCAATTCAGATTAATTTCTAACCATGTCTAGTAGCAGCTTCTACTAATAACATGCCTATTTTTTAAAGTAGTTAGAAGGCCATGATAGTTGGACCAGCCTATCTAGGGCAGAACCACGACAATATGGCCTAAAGCTTACATCTTTCAACTTATCTGCATTTGTCACCAATACACCACATTCACTGCATTTAACCACATTGAAGATATCCCCCTTAGACACCTATGAGTCTGATCCTTCGAAAGTAAACCACCAAACAACAACCTCGGAGTTCACTACGACAATTTTTGGACGCGAACATAATCGGGCATGCCCAGTAGGACTCTCCTACAATGCATGTCCAAGCTCTGATAAACGGAATGCAGCTTTCATGCTAAAGGGAGGTTTGTGAAAATCGTGCCATAGAAAGTAATTCCCAAGTTTCCACCAACGGAAGCCAACATGGAGACTCCTCAGGATCGAATATTTTAGGATATCACTAGCAAAGGATCATACAGTTACTAGATGTTTTCGCATATGTCCACTGCTCTGTAGTTCGATGGCCCACTCTACTGTAACTGGTACCGTTAAGATCACCTCCTTCATTGGTGTCATGCCCACTCTACTGTCACGTGAACTTGAATCCTCATGAAACTTCCAAATTGAAAGTCCTTCATCTTAACATCTGAGAGGAAAAAATCACCCATATCCTCACCAATCATCTTTCCCATATACTGAGTCATAAGTACTAGAGGAAGACCCTTGATTTTTACCCTTATGATTTATTAAATTTTCTAGGTATATATATCATAATTGGAGTTGTTCATTTTCTAAATCATTATGTCAAGATCATCTCCATAAAAAATCAACAAAATTAGATGTCATTTTTTTTAGTAAATCATTGTTACATTCTTAACAACTTTTACTTTTATTTAAAACCTTTAATGCTTGTATATTAAACAAAATAAGACCTTATCTTAAACTTTTTTTTTACTCAAAAGTCCCTAAACAGAATTTGTAAGCAATAAATTCCACATCTACCCTTTTATATCTCAATAAAGAGAATGAATGAATTATTTAGAATTCCTTTAAACAATGAAAAATAACATTGTTTTTTTTTTGTTCTCTTTGCCCCATGTGCCCCTTAGTGTTTAATTTTTTTTGCCTCTTGGGCCCTTTATTATATTATGCATATAATAAATATTATATATGTATACTATATATATTGTACATAGTTACAATTGAACTTTTTCTATAAAATAAAAAATAAAGTCTTTACTATCGAGAGTCAACGGTAGGGTATAAAAGAAAAATTGGTAGGGGGATGAGATTGACAGGACCCACCCTCAATCCCCCGGGATTAAGGGTTAAGTCCTACTCCCGTCTAACGTACGCATGACACGAAGGCTAACCCAACGTCCAACCTCCATGTGACACGTAAGTCGGACAAGGGATTCTCGATCTGACCGTCCAAAAGCTTCCGGACTTCCCAGAGTGTACGAAAAACTACTGTGGATCTCATGTGTGTTGTCTCCGCCTCTCTCGACCAGCAGTCCGCACTGCTACAACCTGGAGGGTATCGAAAACACAAAAGATTGTGAGTGGACAAAAAGAAAGTATAAGTTCAAAAACAGTTATCAGAAACCACAATTTCATTTATACCATCCGTTTAAAAACCAATGCATGCATATCAAATCCATGTCATAAAACCATTCAATATTCAGGATAAGCAACCATGTAAGAAAAACCAAACACAGTTTCCTTTTCTCAAACCCCGGGCCTCAGCCCAAAACCATCAAAGCCATGTCATCCGGGCAGAGCCCAAAACATCGGAAAACCTTTTGTTGAAAACCAATCAACATCAAAACTCAGTGAAAATCCAAACACATGTGAAACCACATATCCATCCATCGAACCAGATGGATCTATCTGAGTCTTTAAACTCAATCCAGGCCTCAATATAATCCGAATCCTTAAACTCAGTAGGCCTACGGGGGAAATATCAATATCCGAGTCTTTAAACTCCCGAGTCTTTAAACTCAATCCGGGTCTTTAAACCCAATCCGGGCTCGCCCCAGTCATATCATTTCCGGGTCTTTAAACCCAATAATCAGATCCAGCAAATCCAATCCGTAAACCATTTGAAAACTATTTTCCATATCCATGTCCAAATTCGAATTCGAAATCACTATTTCGAATTCCCAACCGAATCTGAAACCAGTATCTCGAATCCACATCCGGAATCATATCCATCACCATTTCCAAATCCGAGTCTAAAACCATCATTCTGTAAGCTGGCATCCGGAATAACCATTCCAAACCCAAACCCGGAAATCCACTTTCAAGTTCCAAATCGATTCTCGAATCTTCGTTCGAAAATCTGATTCTAAAACCGGAAATCTCATTTATTAAAACCACTTCCTAAACTGGGCTTCAAGCCCGAAATCACTTTTTCAAAATCCATTTTTAAATCATTGATATTAAATCATTAAAATCAGGTTCAAATCACAACATTATTTGGAATCTCGTAAAACGTGCAAAACCATAAATACCTTGAAAACGGTGAAAAATCGTAAACTATCAAGATCATAAATCAAATCATAGAATCACGTATAGAAAACATATAAAAACATATATGCATGCATCATAAGTTAGAAAGAAAAGTCCACTCACAGACCATAGCGTCGTCGCCTCGGTACGCGGGCACTTATGCCGTTTCCGACCAATCCGCTATCCTCGGCTTTTCCGAACCTGTCTAAATCCCATAAATAGGTCACTAACTACTTCATTAAGCTTCTACTAAGCCCCCGTAATTTTCTCGAATTTTTAACTATTTTTAAACGAGCCCTAAAACCTTCGGACATCCCGAAACATATCGAGACGATGTCTGATCTACTCGAAACCAGTGCCAAAATGTTCATTACATCAAATACTTTAAAGGTCAAGTTGGAAGCTTCCCCAAAAGGGGCCCACGCGCCCTCACGCGCCTTCCAAAGGGGTTGCTCGTGGGAGCCACGCGCCTACTGTTCATCATCCCCTACCTTGAGATAGACCCGGTTTGAACCGGTCCGAACTGGCCCGGTTCGACCGAACCGGTGCAGAAGGTCCAACATCTTAAACCGTTCAATTCTGGTCCGTTTTCATCCCTTTTTAGTCTATTAGGTTCGTCCATCCTTTTCCTATGCATCTACATGATCAAATCATAAAAACTAACTGAGTTTATACCTTCCAATTCGACGATTAAAACGTCCAATGTTCCCGCCGTCCATGTCTCGGGTTTCCGGCCATCTCTGTCGTTCAAACCACTTCTAAAAGCTTCCCTGTGTCGTCCAATGTTCAGTCCTTATGACTAGAGTTGCCATGTTTATTTCCAGCCAACTTCTTAGAACTCCAGCAACTTATTTCCAGCCACCCCTCGATCAAAACCCTAGAGAACAGGAGTTATCATTTTCAATTTAAAAACAGGACTTCGCGGCTTGGTTCAGGGTTTCTAGCGCCTCACGCTGTCGTGAACCGCCGTGCTGCCACCGTCATCAGTGTTTCATCCTCCTCCATCGTCTTGATGAACAAACCATAAGCAAAGGGTCATTCTCTTAAGGGGTTTGGGTTAACTGTTGGTTCAAGGTCCCTGTTTTCCTGTGTTTTTCCCGTTCAAACATCGTGCAAACCCTTCCCAATTTTAAAAACAACTGAGGCAGCTCAGACATGTTCCACATGCCTCTAGAGCTAGGACATGTGTCTCACATCTAATGGGAAACCATTCTAGGGTAGCCAAGTGTCACTGGCACAAATCCCCATGCAAACAAATGACCAGAATGCCCCTAAAGGACAAATTACCATTTTGCCCCTTAAGTTCCCAAGCTCGTAACTCTGTCGTCCGACCTCTAATTAACGCATGTCGCCTGTCATTATACTCAGGGGATCGAGACCTTCCTAACGGTCCTCGAATTACGTGAAAAGTAGTTGTCGTGTAAAAAGACAAAAAATTTCCTCTTTTACCTTAATTACATAAATGTCCTCGAACTTCCGAACATCATAACTTTTTCCTCGGATGTCGGAATCGAACGTGTCACCTGTCTATGAACTCGTGACGTCCCGAACTACGTCGCGGTCATTGGTCAAAGTCCATTTCACAGCCCGAACTAAAAGTCAATATTTTTGCCCATTTTAGGGGCAAAATCGTCATTTTGCACTGTCCGTCCGAATGCCTCCAACTAATCCCCGATTAACTTCACTAATCCGTCATTAGCAGCTAATCTAATCCCGATTTCCGGGACGGGTTGTTACAAGATGGTGGTGGAAAATGGTAGGATGTAGGATTTAATTCTTGAATTTTGGCACAAAATTCAAGAATTAAATTATAAACTATAAGAAATTAACCAAATTATTTAATATCGAAAGATAAAGAATTTTTAAATTTAAAATTTAAAAATATTTTTGAAGAATTATTACTTTTAATTATCTTACTTTAAGTTAGATTAGATACTCATATTACTTTTAAAATGAGCAAGCGAAAAAAAAAATTATAAATAGGAGTAATTTTTTCATAATCCTCAATATAATTTTATAATAAAAATAAAAAGTAATGTTGAAATCCTGATAGATTTTGGTAGGTGCTTTTTAGATTGTTGTTGGATTAGTCAAAGGACCTACGAGTTTAATTTTTCTATATGCAAGTTTTTGAATAAACTTATATGTTATTAAGAACCTATGATTTAATTTCCCTTTTGTTATTCATATATATCAAATAAATCAATGGGTTTGATGTAAATTCAGATTCTCTTGATGAACTTTTCATATAGTTGATATATATATATATATATATATATATATATATATATATGAATAAACAATGACCTTCAATTTTGTTGATTTTTTTAAAGATAATCTTGACATGATATTTTAGAGAATGAACGACTACTATTATAATATACATATAAAGAGAATTTAACAAAACAAAATAGGAGTATAAGAAAATATCACAAAGATAGAATGCAACTATACCTAAAAATGGGATGTAAATATTATTTGTTAGTAATTATCCGGTGCTAGTTTTTAATAAAGAAGTATCACCGAAGTAGGGATGGTCATAATTATCCATGGGTATGGGTACCCGTGGGTATTGTTGAAATTGGTAGAAATTAGATGGGTAAAAATTTACCCATCATTTAATGGGTAGGGTAAGGGTTTACCCATGGGTATTGAGGGTATTTAATACCCATTAAATTTAAAGTATATTCTTTATCCATTCTTCAAATTATCTATGAATTTTTTACACTTTCTTCCCTTTACTAATTTTTTTTCTTTATATTCTTACTATTATTTTATTTATTAGGTATTATTATTTAAAATTACTTTATTTCAATTAAATATCAGTTATTTCATCCTTCATCAAAAAAATTATACACAAAAATGTTACAAATTTATATTAACATCAATTTTTTTTAAGAACTTAAATAATTCATTTTAAATGATTTAACAAAAATCAAAGTAAACTATAAATTTTTTAAGATTTTACAACCATGAAATAATTTAAATTGAGTTTTATAAATTCTTAAAAATTGTTTATAATAAAATTTTTAATGATTTTTTTTTTAAGTTTTTAATTCCATTTCGACATTTATTACTCATTCTTCATTTAATTGGAAAGTTTTCGGAGTCAAATTCTCAAATAACTCATTCACTAGTCTTGGTCAACTCGACAAATTTTGATAATTACGGATAGAATGGTAAATTGGTCATTTACTAATTCTCACTTTAAATTTTAAGACGGATTGTAACAAAAACTCTAATAGAAATTGAGAGGATTTGAAGAAAATGAAAAGAAAAAAAAAGCAAACAAAATTAAAAGAAAAAAATATTAGAAGTTAAAAATAAAAAGTTGAAGACAAATGAAAGTAAAATAAAAAATTAAAAAGAAAAAGAAAAATGAAAAGTAAAAAGAAAAAAGAAAAGAAAAATAAATTGAAAGGTATAAAAAAAATTAGAAGTTAAAACAAAATGAAACACAAGGAAAAAAAATTGAAAGGAGAAAATAAATATAAAATATCATGGGTACCCATTACCCAATGGGTAGGGTTTGGGTAAACCCTCAAAAATTGAGGATGGGTCTGAATGGGTATAAAACTCATTTGTACCCATATAGGGTAAGGGTTTACCCACACCCTCAAAAAAATCCATTTGACCATCTCTACACCGAAGCTAGGCCCAAGAAGAACAACAAAGCTATCAAATCCAATAATGTGCTGCACTTGTCTGCTGCGTCCATAATTCTCGATTCTAGCTAACTAGTTTATCCCGAAATGCCCAATATATAAATAACCTTGGGGCCTTTCCTACTTTCCGCCAAGCCCACATAAAAAGTAGTGCAAATAATGCTCACGTTACGGTGAGAAAAATGGTCACTGTTCCACGCGAAATTTAACAAATTATATTATATAAAGATTTATACTAAAAATTAATACTAAATGAGTTGAATAGAACTCGATCAAAAAAAAAAGTTGAATGGAAAGAAAAAGAGTAAATTATTGTTACATTCTTAACAACTTTTACTTTTATTTAAAACTTTTAATGCTTATATATTAAACAAAATAAGACCTTATCTCAAACTATTTTTATTCAAAAATCCCTAAACAGAATTTATAAGTAATAAATTTAACATCTACCATTTTATATCTCAATAAATAGAATAAGTTAGTTATTGAGAATTCCTTTAAACAATTAAAAATAATATTATCTTTTTTTGTTCTTTTTGCTCCATGTGCCCCTTAGTGTTTGATTTCTTTGGCATCTTGGGCCCTTCTTTATTATATCATGTATATAATAAATTTTATATATATTGTATATAGTTACAATTGAATTTTTTTCTATAAAATAAAAAATAAAATCCGTATTTTCTGGGATTCAATGACAGGTATAGAATTTTTTTTAAGGGGGGAGGGGTTTGAGATGGTGGTGGAAACTTGTACGACATAAGTACAAAATTCAAGAATTAAACCCTAAACTATATAAAATTAATCAAATTATTTAATATCGGAAGATAAAGCATTTTTATTTTTGAAGAATTATTGCTTTTAATTATCTTACTTTTAAGTTAGATTAGATATTCATATTATTTTTAAAATGAGTAAGTGAAAAAAAAATATTAATAAGAGTAATGTTTTCATAAGCCTTAATATAATCTTATAATAAAAATTAAAAGTAATGTTGAAATTATGATAAATTTTAGTAAATGTTTTTTAAATTGTTGTTGGATTAGTTTACAATTGGATGATATTAGTTGTAATTTATATAAAAATTATATTCTATTTTAAATTATATAGTTATTTGACAAGTTTTTGAATAAACTTATATATTATATTAATGGAATATAAATTTAATCTTTCCATATTATATTATTTTCATCCGTCGAATACAAATTTTTGTTTCTCGGAACTCATAAGGTTGGGATCAACCGCATCATCATATTGGGTTTGGGAACTTCAACTTGGGTTAAGATTAGTTTCCATAATTCTCACCCTTCCCAATTTCACAGCAAAGCCTTTCACGAGACGTCATCACTCATCTCTGGCTCTGTTATTTATATCTACGATCGGTCAGTTCAGGTTTTCCGTCATTAAAGCCAACACGATGCAGCCGCAGCAGCATCAGCCTAGCTCATCCCTGAATCAGCGGATTGCGAGAATATCCGCACACCTCGACCCTCCGAATCTCCAGATGGAGAGCAGTGCCAGCGTGAGCAGCTTGAATTGCCGCGCCAAAGGCGGTGCTTCAGGTTTCAAAGTAGCCATACTCGGAGCAGCGGGTGGGATAGGTCAGCCTCTCGCCATGTTGATGAAGATGAATCCATTAGTCTCTGTCCTCCATCTTTACGATGTCGTTAACACCCCTGGCGTCACCTCCGATATTAGCCACATGGACACTGGCGCCGTCGTAAATTCCGAGGACCTATATTTCAATCTCGCTGATTGATTCATTTCAATTCCCAATTTTCTTACTTTCCAAAAGATTTAAAAATTGAGTGATTTGATTGGATTTCTAGGTGCGTGGCTTTTTGGGGCAGCAGCAGCTGGAGGAAGCGCTGACCGGAATTGAATTGGTGATCATTCCGGCCGGTGTGCCCCGAAAACCTGGAATGACAAGGGATGATTTGTTCAACATCAATGCTGGAATCGTGAAGACACTTAGCGAAGCAATTGCCAAGTGCTGTCCCAACGCCATTGTCAACGTGATCAGCAACCCTGTGAACTCCACTGTTCCAATTGCTGCTGAAGTTTTCAAAAAAGCTGGCACCTTTAACCCTAAGAAGCTATTGGGTGTTACCATGCTTGATGTTGTTAGAGCCAATACTTTTGTGGTATGCATTTTCTCTTTTTCTTTTTCTTCTCATGTTTTACTACTGCTAATTGGTCATTTTGGTTTAAATCATGAATTTTTATTTTGTTGCAGGCAGAGGTTCTGGAGCTTGATCCTAGAGAAGTTGATGTGCCTGTCGTTGGAGGCCATGCAGGGGTTACCATTTTGCCTCTTCTGTCTCAGGTTGAGGCCAACTTGGTGTCAGATTGTAAACGGCATGCGTATTTGTATAGAGTTGAGTTGAGTTGAGTTCATTGTTGTTATCGTTTTATGCAGGTTAAGCCTTCATGCTTTTTCACCCCAAAAGAAGTTGATTACCTAACGGATCGCATTCAGAACGGTGGAACGGAGGTTGTCGAGGTAAGTAACTGGTGCTTGCTTGGTTGTCCTGTTGCTGAGTATTGAGCTAATCATGTCATAACTATCTACATTATTACATGGTAAAGGGAGCTGCCCATGGTCTCGAATATTAATTTATATATTTATTAAGTTTTCTTTTTGTAACGATTCTAGGGAATAGTTGAAAGTAAATAATTAATGTGGGGAAGCAGGTTTCATATTGCAGTAGGCAATAATAGTATGGAAAATATTTAAGTTTGTGATGCTGAATATTGAGATAGAAAGTAGCTTGTTAGAAACATCTTGCATTATTTATGTGATTACCTTCCTGGTTCGCTCAAATGGTATTGAGGATTAGGTAGGATGCAGGTGATATATTCAGTTGTTATTACTCCTCCAGCATTTGCATGCACGGGTTCTTGATGTTGGTCATCTGATCTTCTGAAATACGGGGGATTATGTAGGTTTAGGATTTTAGCAATCTCTTGGCTTCATTATAAGCCTGCCTTTTCTGGCATTAGGCTACCTTTTCTGCCCCATATTATTTGTTTACTTAAGAGCAAAGTTTCTTCTGTATAGTGATTAAAGTAGAGAAATTTGGTTCTAGGGTTCTAGCAATGGTGTCTTGCTTCAAAGTCCTTTCCATCTTATGCTGCGCTAATGTTATTGCCACTTGAGAAGTTGACTAGGCAATCTTGACATTGTTTTCAGGCAAAAGCTGGAGCTGGTTCTGCAACATTGTCAATGGTTAGTTATTTAACAGTTGTTTTTCATAGATTGTATTTTTTTTTCTGCCATTATATGCTTCGTAATTTTCTTGCTGTTCCAACCTGCTAAAAATCTTATAAAAATGCAGGCATACGCTTCTGTTAAATTTGCAGATGCATGCCTTCGTGGCTTGCGAGGAAATTCTAGCGTTGTCGAATGTGCTTTTGTGGCTTCTCAGGCATGTTATGAGCATTTTATTGCCGTTTTCTGAACTATTTAATGTAAAATTATAAACTGTTCTCTATTGTGTTTTACCCAACAAGAAATTCCTGCCTGTTATAATAGGTGACTGAACTTCCATTCTTTGCATCCAAGGTACGGCTTGGCCGTACCGGAGTTGAGGAAATATACCCTCTTGGCCCCCTGAATGAGTATGAGAGGTCTGTAATTCACCTCCGTTAAACCCCTGCAATTTACTAGTTATATTTCTTCATGAAAAGTTTTACATCATCTATCCGAGTAAACAAACAGGGCTGGCTTGGAGAAGGCAAAGAAAGAATTAGCATCAAGCATTCAGAAGGGGGTCTCTTTTGTCAGAAAGTGAACACTTTTCTGACATTTTCTGGAGACCTCTTTACGATGGAGATAAAATCATGTCAGCTTGCCGATTCATTCCCTTTATAAAGATCACGCTGACTCAAAAAATAAATGGTGGCAAATCAGATGCAACTCCTGCAGTTCCTTGATGTAGGGCATGAGAAGAGGTTTGAATTGTGGCATATAGCTTGTAAGGTACTTGGATAAATCCCTTGAAATAAAATACATATATGGAGGTAGAAAACTAGAAACTGTTTTTCCACCCGATATTACTATGAATTATGAAATGTTCTTTACATCCTTGACTTCGATTTTGGATTGTGATAGCTCTAGTTTCCAGAACACGTTAAATCTAATCTCATGCATTATGGATGGGGATGGTCTAATGGGTTTTTTTTTTAAGAGATTAAATTTTTATCCTATATGGACACAAATGGGTAGTATGGTCTCTACCTTTTTAATTTTCAATTTGTAAAGTTATAATAAGATAATGAAGATGTTTGTGAAAGTTCAATCATCTTCATTGTTGCCATCATCATAAAAAATCTCAACGTCATCGTCAAATGTATAGATTCAGAATTTATAAAAATCAAATTTGAAGTCAAATTTAATCACATTAAGAAGACAAATTAATCCCCCAAAAAAAGTAAATAATTTTTTAACTACTAAATATATTACAAACATATTTTTAATACCTCCCATCTTACTCCACAACCAATCTCATGCACACGTTAAACCCTCAACTATCTTTGATTGGACCAGCATGGTATCTATCAAATAAAAGTGACCAACCATGAAATAAAATCTAACATGATGATACACTCGATATGTAAGAACAAAAAATTATACAAGCAGGAATTATACAAATTACGACCTAATACAAAAAAATTAACTTAGCCACTACAACGCATATACATCAAGCGCTCACATGCCTCAACCCGTGAGCGACACTGAACAAAAATCCAAGCAAAGCATCACACTAAAAATCAAAATCAACAACAGCCCAACGTAGAGAAATGCATACAAAGCAGAATCACACCGAAAATCAAAATGAATTGATGATTGAAGAAGATGAGTGGAACAAACCAAAAGCAGAAATGAGGCATTCTCGTCACTAGCTGGAGCATCTCGAAAACGGGTTCGAAGCCGTTGGTTGCTTTAATGGTGTGTTTGGCGAAGAGGAGGAATAGGAAAAGAGCGAGCAGAAGAGTCGAGAGAGCGAGAACTCGACCGAAAGGCAGCTTTTTTTTTCTGTAAGGGTAAGGGTACCCGTTGGCTTTACCCTTACCCGACCCTGAATAGTAACGAGTAATTTTTGCCCTAGAATATCTCTACCCATATAGTAGATACTCATGGATACCTAAGTCCATCTGTATTTTCGGCCGTCCCTAATTATGGACTTCTTTGGTGCCTTATATTTTTGTAACTTCTCTTAGGTTTTGATAGAAGCGGAGATTTAGCCATGTTTTGAACGAGTTGATAGCCCAATTGGAAATGGCTAGTTAAGAGCCCAATTGGAAATGGCTAGTTAAGAGCCCAATTGGAAATGGCTAGTTAAGAGCCCAATTAGAAATGGCTACTTAAGAGCCCAATTAGAAATGGCTACTTAAGAGCCCAATTGGAAATGACTACTTAAGAGCCCAATTGGAAATGGCTACTTAAGAGCCACATGGATTCAGCTGTAATTTTTGTAGCACGATGCCATGCCATGTACGGATGGACCACCCCTTATTCTTATGGGCCATGGCTATGCCTATTTTTCGTTTTTAATGTTTTAAACTAATTTTAAGAAAATGAAATTGGAACTCCATCGTATTAATTAGATATGTGGTTACATTTAAGCATAAAAATATCATTTTTCATATAAATATCTGTAATTAAATTTATAGAAATATCGATTTTGAATATCTTTACAAAAAACATGTTGAAAAATTAGTATAAAATTTTAAATGAAATTTTAGAAAAAAATTAAGCAACAAATAATATTTATATAAAAATAATATCTATATTATGAAAATTGAGGGGGGATTTTTCTTCCCGCTATTTTTATGTCAATACCCTTAAATACATGTATATATATTTACTGTGATATTTGTTCCCTCTTATTTTAATGTTTTCGGTAATATGTTTTCTAAGAGTAGATTAATTATATTATTTGATACATGATTAATATTTACTGTATAACATATTAATAACTACAGCCCATATTATTGTCATGTCTAGAATTAATTTACGATGGATGAACCACAATTCAACACATTCACGTAAAAAACTGCACAGTGCACACACAAATTCCTCGACGAATTTAAACAAAGGGTTGCAAATGAGCAACCCATATTCTGCCTATGTATGGGCCAAATTGATGATCGATCAAACAAGACAAAAGCATATATATAATATAATGTTAGTGCGAGAGATGTTGTTGTGTTTGTGAGGTAGGGTTGGTGAATCCCATAAAGAACATACAGTATATTATATATATATATATATTTGATATATAGGATCCCATTGAACTTTGAATATTTGTCGACCCCCGGAGTGATAGCTAGGGCAAAAACAGTGGAGAGAGTGAGTGGATGTCCGAAGATTGATTGCTGAATATCAACAATTATGAAGAATAAATGGGGCCGTGTCTCGTGAGGGCGAGGGCGAGGTCGAGGGCGAGGGCGAGGGTATTGCATTATTAAAGCAAGAACTACCCTTTTTGGCTTTTTCTCAATTCTCAATTCTGTGACCCTACCAAGTACCAACCCATGTATATATGTGTCGGCATTTCCAAGCCATGTAGCTTGTCAATTTTAGACAATCATCGACTCTTTCACTACCGAATCACAACATTCTAACATGGCACAATAATTCTAAATATTGCATGTTCAAAGTTACCATTGATTCAATGTGAAAATATACATATATTGGCCCGTGTGTTGTCGTTTGAATTTAGAGGAATTTGGTGTAGGTATCTGTGATATTATTATTGTAGGGTAACCCTTGAATATCTAATTTAACTTCTTCTTTTTTTTAAAGAAATTAAAAACTTAACGTAATTCTACTTCTATTTTTCATAACTCTTATACTTCTAATTCGTCAAAAAATGACAATTTCTTCTTTAATTTATATATTTTAAATCGTGCTTAATTATAAGAGATGTAGACATAATCACGTTATGTACGTTCACAACCATTTTCAATTTTTTATCATACAAAATGATGATAGGTAACATTCCAAGAATTAGAAGGTTGTTTTGTGAATGATGAATGCAAGAAACATGACACCATTGGATCCAATCCAGTCGACATCGCCACAGATACTAATCTAACTAATGTGGATGACTTTGTGCCTGCAAATTCGCATCGATCACTTTGAACTTTGAACGTGGTCCACTTTTGTGTTGGAGTAGAATTATTATTATCCAGTAACTTTATAGTAATTAAAAATTAAACTAAACAAACCTCGAAAAAGGCCAAAATAATTTCCGACTGATCTCTTTAATTACAGCTTTTGTTTTGTAATTGTTTGTGGTGGCCTACCACTTTGTTGGATTGAATTTTGAAAATGTTATGTTTGTTGAGCAGATGGAAGGCAGACTCGCCTACGTCAACTCAATCCACCGTTGTCTTGCCTTGTGTCTCTATCATTTCCCCAATTGCCTTGCCATCAAAATTTTAACTCAACCCACACAAAGCGTGTTGTAATTGTCAAATTTTCATTTTTAAATAGTGAATTATGTGATAATTAATTGATAAGAGTTTAAAATTTATTGCAAGTATTTTGTGGTAAAAACAAGTCTCAATTTCAGTAAGAGTTGAATTCACCTTTCTCGTGTTATGCACCCAAACAAGAAAATACTAGCTTATGATACTGCTACCATGTGATTTCAATGCAATCGATCGATACAGTTATGATAATTCTATCGCATAAAATTTACCTTAATTTTTTAGAATTATATCTCAAATGATCTTGAATTATATACCATGAATATCATATACGTATTTTGGTCATTGAATTAATTTTTTTTTTCGAGTAACTTCTTCCTGCCCAAAGCTACCACAATTTCTCATAAACTAGAATTACTAGATTTCGTTATAAGACTCATCACAATTCACATGCACACATGTGATGTATGTGAGAGAGACATTTTTTTTAGTGGATAAATTTGTAGGATGAGCGTACTCGATCAATGTAGGTGGGTGTAGTTATTGAATGGGTGCATAATTCTCAGGCTTTATTTTTATTCAAGGAGCATTTTTAATTATGCCCTAAAATTTTTAGTAAAGTTGTGTAACATAGGTTTTTTCTCCACACTTTATAGGGATACAGAAAATAAGTTTGATCAGTTATTCAATTTATCTTTTTTTTTTTATCGATGTATAGTCTTTTATAAAGTAAATAGTGCAATTGGAAATTTTGTGAAAGTGCTAGCTATGAATATCTCGTACCATTTATGACATTATGTTGTGGCCGGCAACTGAAAACTAGGTTGAAGCTTGACTCTCCGTAATCAAATGAAATGGAGTTTAGCATATATGTACTATGCGTGATAAAAAAAAAAAAAAAGAAGCATATATGTACTATGATCGAGGATATGCATGTGAAGGAAATCTTCATAGTCAAAAGCTAAAAAAATTTAGTTAGTAGAGGTAACGACTTGAGATATGGGGAGAGTAGAGGTCCATAGATATTGAATATTGAAGTCAAAGAAGCAGATTGAGAGAGAGGCATGCAACATTAAATTAGGGTTTCCACTTTCCATGCTTGATACCCCAAACAATCAAGTCTAATATTGCAGATACTTGTGGTAGTTCCCTCTTTCTCAATTCATCAATTGCTAATACTTGTGGTAGTTCCCACTTTCCATGCATGATACCCCCAATGAAAATTGTATTTCCTATTATCTCATGCATCTCACAAAATTGTCCACTAACACAAGGCAAGGTCAACTGGCCAAGGCAACTCAAAATTGTCAACTACTTGTAATGATGCTTAATTAATTGTTCTTCATCTACTAATTGCGATTGTGGGACTGCAGCAGGGTGCACACAGATGACCTTAATTAAATGAGATGCACACTCAAGCAATGATGACAAATGGCATCGCCAACACAAATGAATCAATCCATAAATATATGTATGATGTAAAACTAATTATTATTGTTTTTTCCTCTTGATTTCTCTCTTTCGATAAGGACATAATTAAGTTTTTCTCTTAATAATCCTTTAAGTACTAATGGATAGTGGGGGGGAAGAGGAGGGTCCGAGGACCACGCTTGACAACACAAGGAACATGGGCTGTGGGCGACATACACAAGTAATCTGTTAAGAACCGACGGATATTAACACAGACGCTTTCTGAGATCATTTCAACTTTTATAAATTAACACTCTTTTGTCTTAAAATTGCAAAAAGCTAGCACAATACAAATATATATATATATATAATGGAAGATCGAAACAGATCATTGGAATTTGGAAATCTAATAATAAGATCGACTAAACAATTAAGGCTGTACATTTTTGTATTTTTTTTTTTTCAAGAACAAAAGAATAAATAAAGCGAAGGAAAATACTGTTGATATATGGCTAGACAGATTAAAGAAGGTAGGCCTAGCAAAAGCAGCTGCTAGCTTGGTGGTGGAGTCCCATGCCATGCTCCATAGCGATTTCTTCTGCAAAGTTGTTTGTCATTTTGGGGCCAAACTGTCTCTCACGTACAACTTCAATTCTCTGCCTTTCATTTCTTTATTTCATTTTATCATTTTATTTTTTGCCTCAAGTTAATTTGATGAAAATCCCACATGATGAATGAGATATTTAATGGATATATATATATATATATGTACATAGGTTTGTTGTCCTATTTATGTGTACGTGGATGGGTTTCTGGTAATTTCCGGACTATAAATCCAAACAAATATAATCCTCAAAATGATCGATCGGCAAGAGGAGGTATAATTTTCTTAATTAGGTCAGGGTTTATAATTAATTTGAACCGAACCAGTCCATTTGTAGTATGCTTAATTTTTCTGCTAGGGTTTATATTATAATTATATTTTTCAATTCATTCCACCGTTTGTTCAATTATTTGGGTCAAGCAAGCACTGGGATTTTGAGAACAAATAAATTTTGACTTGATCGAGCAGATCGATTTTATAATGCGAGTGTGGGCAGGTGGGAGTGGATTAGGTTTGGAACTTTGATCAAATGTCGATCTTTTACTGTTTTACATTCTCTTTTAACCTAACAATTATTAACAAACTCAACCATGTTCAATCTTCAATGGGCTAAAACCCTACATATATTTGAGATCCCAATACATCTGTGGAAAAACCTACCAGCTTAAATCATTTTTTTTATACCTGTTTTGTCCATTTTTTCGGTAAAATTATTAGTAACATGCATATCATATTTTTGACTCAAAACATACAAACTCTCTCAAGAACTTCCAATTTCATTCCTTTATAAATTTATTTGTATATATTCATCGTTGTCAATTCTTCTTTATACAAGAGAGAGTACTGATAATTGATCCATGCATTAAATTTCTAATATATATATATATATAACTATATCCCAGGTAAAAAAAAGCGCTATATATATATATATATAGCTAGTATTCTAAGCTAAATTTAGATCAAAGTTCAAATGAATCAATATTATATACTCACTTTAAACTATTATATATTCTAGTTTTTTTTAAATTATGATTTTCCCTATAATTTAGTTTACCTGAGGTTTACTTATATGAGAATGAATTCTGTAATCTTTCATCTAATCAGCAATTTGTTCATCTACATATTCATGCATGCATGCAATCATGGATATGCACATTCTAAGTATAATGTTTTGTTTTAATACATAAGAGTAATAGTATCGCAAAAAATGGGTATCCAAGATGGTATGGATAAATCCTCACAAATTAAAAATGGGTATAAAGGGGTAGAATGCCCATTACTCACGTTGGGTGAGGGTCTACCCAGCCATGCCTCTAAATTAACCATTTGGCCATCCTTACCTCACACTCGAAAGGTCAATTTGATCTTCGCTCGGATGGTGGCTTATCTCTAACCACAAAGTACTCATAACGAATTTTGAATGGAAACTCGTCCTCTAAAAATGACAACTTACTAACTACATTGCATACGTGGTTAATAGAGAAATACTTTTCTAATTTTTAAATTAAAGGCGACAATCACAAGGTGTGGTATAGTTGACAAACTGTTATTTCCAGAAAATGAATTTTTTGGTGCCTAATTGTTAAGAGTTGAAATTTTGTTTTGAGCACTCTGTAGTTAGAGACAAGTTACACCATAAATGAGAATTAGGCCTATCTTTCGGTGCGGAGAAATCTCATCTTATTTATATGAAAAATTTGGATGCGCCAATAATAATTGAAAGAAAAATATTGTACTGTTGAATGAGTTATTTGGCATGAATAACAATTGAATTTTGAAAATGAATTAGATGTTTGAAATATTATTATTGCAAAAGTTGATATAAGAGAAAATTTTAAAGTTATCCGAGTTGGAATGTCAAATCCAGATGAATAGCGAGGTGGCATCTTAGTTTGGATTCTACTTGTACGTAGTGCTCACATTCATTTTTATAATTATTTTCCTAGTCATGAACTATTTTGGTACGGATTATTGTTATTTTTCTTAATTGCGAAGTAAGTGATTTAAATTTAATTCTCTAAATGCTCATCAATCATCGTGAAAAAATAATCTAAATCTTTGTTATGTTGAACTTTGTCTACATTGTCCTATGTAGGGGTGGGCATATAAAATCGAAAAATTGAAACCATACCGTTTCAGAACGGATCAAACCGAAAAAATACAAAATAGTAAAATTGATGTGATGATCGGTACGGTACCGAACCGGTACGGTTTCGATTTCGAGGTTTTGAAAAACCGTCTCGTACCTATACCGAACCGAATTAGCATTTCTATTTTTTTTACTAACTAAAACTATTTTCCTATTGGTTGATATAACAATATATACTAAAAACTATTATGAGTTTTTTGTGGTCAAATGATAATAAATTTATCTAATTAAAATTATTTTGTCTACCATAAATTCTAAATCCATAAAACTTTGGCTCAAAACCAAAATCGTACCGAAATCATATCAAATTTAATCAGTACGGTACGATTCAATATAAATTTTAAATTGTGCAATATCAAACCATCCCAAATAAATTAAGATTAAATAATATAATTTTGATATTATCAAATATCGTGTCATAACAAATCATACCCCACCCTAATCTTATCATCCTAGAAAAATTGTTCCTCACATTTTATATTAATTTAGAACAAATGTGTTAATGTCATGTCATGTAGTTAGGAAATTGGATCCTCCAGTGTAGCGGTGATACTCTAGATCCTAAAGTTTTTGCATTGGCAGTCAATAAAGTAAAGGAGTGCATTGCCAGCCAAACCCTATCACATCACTAGATGCAATATTCGAATGTTGTGTCAAATACAAGTTAAAATAAAATACAGAAAATCGTACATTTAAAGATACCATTATAATTCATTTACATAAAATAAAATAGAATACTAGCTTTTTCATATATTCCAGAAAATTTTATTTTAAAAACGGCTAATTTATACATCATGATGGGAAGTCTTCATATCCAATGTATATATTGTAATTTTCTTTCTCTAATATTATTATATTAAAAAAACAAAGTAATTTTTTTTTTTTTACTTTAGATCATTGAAATTTAAAATTTTTTAGATAAAAGTATTTTTAGTTATTTATTAAAAAAAATCTTTAATTATTAATTTTAAAATTGAATTATCCTTATTTATTAAGATTTTGTCATTATGCCTCTATGTGTATAAAAAATATATATATAAAAATCTCCATGTAGTAACCTCAAAGTTAGAAAGTCTTTATCAAGGGAATAGTTTGGAAGGAGCAAAGAGCTTAATTAATACTTTTTTTTTTATCAAGAAAAGAACACAGCGAGTTGTCGTATGAGACAGTTGTCTGAAACATTTTACTAAATAGTAGAAAATGGCTGTCTAAAACATTTTACTAAATTGTAGGAAGGCTTTGATTTAACACTAGCAAACAAAAGTTTTTTACTTTTCATTTTTTTTTTCACATCTATATGTGCTTATTTTCTCTATGACTGATTATTTTTTTTATTTTATATATGCAATTATGATAATTAAAATTAGTGATTTTTTAAAATATTATGAAAATATCATCTCTTTAAAATCAACACATTGAAGTTTGTTTAGTGATCTAATTGTCTCAAATAAATTGACAAATTGACATAAAAAGCTAATTATTATCAAAATTAAAAACCATTTTGATACATACGAATTACCAAGAAATTAATATTTACATAATATATTAAGAAATAAACTATTCTAATTATCTTCCTTGCATAAAAAAAAAAAACTTGCGTAATTAACTATGAATGCCAGCCCTATTCGGCTATTCCATTTTATAAAAAAAAAAAAAAAACCCAATTTATACTTACCAATTAAAAGATAGAAGGCTTCTAACTTTTGCAGCACATATCCTTCTAGTTTCTTCCTTCACTCACACTAATTGAAAAGCACTTTTCAAGTTTCAACCTCTCTCACAAAAATCACAAGACTTTTGAAAGTGCTTCCTTTCTCCTTCATCGTTTTTTGAAATTTCAGAATCAGGCTCTGCATGCAGGCTCACAGTAAACAGTAAACAGTGAGCAGCAGAACAAAGGTGGAAGTGGAAAATCAGCAACCAGTAGTTTTACTTTTACTACAAGATGAAGAGGACAAAGCTTATAAGAAAATACTCCCCCAAAACCTACTGTACACCGAAAACTTGAAAACTTAAAAGACAAAGTTAGACCACATAAAAGAACACAAACAGTAATTAAAATCCTAACACAATTCATGGAACCTAGATAGAACATACACTTCCATCCCCATCAAACTAAACACTTCCTTCATATGCTAAGAAGATCAGGCGGCGGTGATTGTGGTGGCGCCTGCTGTTGAGACTCTTTCACGTCTTTCAATGTCGTGGTTGGGGACTCTGATGAGGATGTTGTAGGTGGAGGGGAAGACTCTGTGATTCCTGAATCTCCTCCTCCGCCCTGTTTTGATCCGGGCGCCTTTGGAAGCTCCGTTAGGATTTGAACCACTTCCCGCATTGTTGGACGTTCGACTGCCTGCTCTTCCACGCACAGCATTGCAACGTAAAATACGTGCATCACTTCATGGAGAGGAACTGAAGGGAGTCTGGGGTCAAGGATTTTGAGGACTCCTTCCTTGTTTGAGTCTGTCATTTTTCGAACCCATTGAACTATGTCTACTCCATCCCCAAATTCTCCAACTGGTTTCCTGCCACTCACAAGTTCTAAGAGGACTACACCGAAACTGTAAACATCACTCTTCTCATCAACCTTCAGTGTGTAAGCATACTCTGAACAACAAACAAACATCATCGGATTACAATCAGTTACCTAAATGCCAATGTACAATTTGAATTGTTTTCAAATGTTTGAAGGTCTCAGTCATAAACAAAAATCATTAAATTCATGTACTTTCAAAGTTGCCTACGGAATTCAAAATTTCAACAGTTTAATGTTTAGTCAGGAGCATAGTAGCATACATCCAATTAGATATAAGAAACCCAAAGTCAAATTTCACCAGATGACAAAGAAAGTTATGCAAGATATAAATGCAGAATCTCGCTCTAAAGTCTAAACCAAACCGAAAATGCATCATGGGGTCAAAAGTAGATATCAATTAGAACTTGGATGACGGAGTTGGTACATTTTCTACAATAGTAAAACAAAAGTACCCAAAAATTCAAAGATTCATATGAAATTATAAAGAAGAATCAATCATATACCTGGAGCAATATACCCATATGAACCAGCAATGGCAGACATGCATTCAGATGTGCCTGAATCCTGCAGGAACTTGGCAAGTCCAAAATCAGCAACATGAGCTTCAAAATTGGTGTCAAGTAGGATGTTATTGGACTTCACATCGCGGTGGACGATCAATGGGGAGCAGTCATGGTGAAGATAGCAAAGACCTTTAGCAGACTCAATGGCAATCTTGTACCTTGTGTCCCAATGCAAATGGCCTCCTTTCTTGCCATGAAGAACCTCACCCAAGCTCCCATTGGGCATGTACTCATACACCAAAAGATTTGTTTCATGGTTTGAACAGAAACCCAATAACCTAACAATGTGACGGTGTCGAATTCGACCCAGAGTTTGAATTTCTGCATTGAATCCATGGTCATGGGAGGATCCTCTGCTCATTGCAGGGAGTCTTTTCACAGCCACATTGTCACCGTTAGGCATGGCGCCTTTGTAGACAATTCCAGCACCTCCTTTCCCTATAATGTTGTCTTCCTTGAGCGAGTCCAAAACATCATCCACTGTGAAATCTAATCGCTGAAATGCAGTCAATTTCCAAGCTCTGGACTCACTTGCTTTCTTCAAAGACCGTGCTTTGATTATCGCTGCGACCGCGAATATGATTGAGCACAAAAGCAATCCAATGACAAGTAATAGCTTGAGAGAAGCAGTGAGTGCGCCTTTAACATGTGGTTGGTGAGTGCCATTGCCAACCCCATCTTTGCAGGGAACCAAATAGGGGCCGCAAAGATCAGGGTTTCCCAAAAACGAAGTGTAATTGAAGTAGCTGAACTGACCCGTACCCGGAACCAAACCCGAAAGATTGTTATATGAAAAGTCCACAGATGTCAAGCTCTGCATTGTGGCTATGGAAGATGGGATGCTACCCACGAGATGGTTTCTCGAGAGGTTGAGGTAGTTCAATATCCTCATGCCGGTAATTTCCTTCGGAATCGCGCCGGAGAGCTCGTTTCGGCTGAGATCGACGAATGTCAGGAGCTTGCATTGGCTGATTTCGGGTGCGATTGGACCCATGAATTTGTTTTGACTGAAATCGATCTTCGATAGTTGTTGTAGTCTCCCAATCTCGGGTGGGATTCGACCCGAGAACTTGTTGCCGTCGAGGAGAAGTTTCTGGACGCCAGAGAAGTTGCCGATGGTTGGAGGCAGAGAGCCGGAAAGGCGGTTGTTGGAGAGACTAATCTGGCCGAGATTCACCGATATTGCTTCGGTCTCGGGAAACAAGCCGGCTAAGAGATTGTCCTGCAACTCCACCTGGGTGAGTTTGGGCAACCCGAACAGACCCTTCGGAATCGACCCGTTGAGGTAGTTCTCGCCCATTCGAATTCGACTCAGCGAGTCGCACTTTCCGAGTGACTCGGGAATTGGCCCAAAAAGAAAGTTTTCGAGAGTGATGAGGGTCTGGAGATTGTTTCCGGAACACATATCGGGAGGAAGCGTCCCGGTCAATTTGTTCGACGAGAGGTCCAGGATTTGAAGCTTTCCATTTTTGCCCAAACCCTGAGGGATGCTACCAGTGAAGTTGTTCTCCCAAAGCTGAAGGACCTGGAGCTCCGGCAAGTCGCCGATAAACTCGGGAATGGAGCCGTGGAGCTTGTTTCGGAAGAGATTCAAAAGGGTCAAGTTCTTGAGCTCCGCAAACGATACCGGAATCTCACCCGAAAACATATTGTTGGATAAGTCCATGGATTTCAAGCTCTTGAGGGATCCCAGCTCGGCGGTCAACGACCCAGAAAGGGCATTGACCTGAAGAAACAGAGTGTCGACATTTTGTAATCGACCCAATTCCGGTGGAACCTCTCCGGTTAAGTTACAGTTGGCGGCGTCGAGCCGGACAAGTTGGGTTAAGTTTCCGATCTCCGCCGGTATCCCGCCTTCGTAGCTATTGTAGTACCCGATATACAGCTCTTTCAAGGTGGTTAAGTTTCCGATTTCTGGTGGTATTGGGCCGCCGAGCTCGTTTCCAGAAACGGCCAAGTACTCGAGAAATGGGAACCGTCCGAACTCGCGTGGGATCCGACCAGAAAAGAAGTTGCCCCCCAAATGCAAGTGGCGGAGGCTGGCCATCTGGGTCACTGAGACGGGTAAGTCCCCAGTCAAGTTGTTGTTGTAAAGGTCGAGAATGGCGAGGCGGGATAGATTCGAGAGCTGGGGAGGGAAGGTGGTATTAAAGACATTGTTGGAGAGGTTAAGCAGTCGGAGCCCCGAGAGGGTTGATATCTCGGGCGGGATGGGACCCGAGAACTGGTTGTTGGCGAGGGTGAGGTTGGAGAGGAGGCGTAGGTGGGCAAGGTCTGCAGAGAGAGTGCCCTCGAGGTTGAGGCTGGAGAGGTCGAGGGCAGTCACACGATGGCGGGTGAACTCGCAGGCGACGCCGGCCCATGTGCAGTGGCTGGTAGTGGGGGTCCAGGAAGAGAGGGCGGAGTCTGGGTCGGAGGTAATGGAGGCTTTGAGAGAGAGGAGCGCACGGTAATCGGACATTGCGCGTGCAGAATGGGGGTGGTGGAGGTGGATAAGGAGGAGGAGGAGGAGGAGAAAAAGGAGGCGCATTGTAATTTGGTTTGTTGGGTGGTGGTGGTGTGCGGAGGAGAGAGGAAGGGGCGGGTGGTGGGAGAGAGTAGCTGATGAGAAAGTGTGAGTGAGAGTTTGTTCACTTCTTCAGTGACAAGAAGAGAGCTTTATGTAATTTTTTTGTCTTCCTTTTAAATTCAAAAAAAAAAAGATATAGTTTTTTTATCCTTTGTTTTTTCCTTTCATTGAGAAAGATTTGATTGAACGTTTTGGACTATATTGTACATTTCTTTGCAGTAGGAAAGTATTAAAAAGTGGTATTTTTCCAAACAAAAAGATATCTGTTTTTGGGAGAAAAAAGAGTCCTTTGTGAAAAACAATTAGTCCTTTGTGAAAATCGGTTGAACTAATTGGGTTCGATTTTGAACCTATTTAGTCGAATTTTCGATTGGATCATGAGAGATGAGTGAGAGACCGTGAGTGACAATTAATCCAAACAACAAGTAACAATTAAGACATTAACATAGATTTTGTAGATCTAAATAGCAAGCAATAGTAGACACATAGCGAGAGAAATGAGTGAGAGACCATGAGTGAGATGAAAGAAATAAGTGAGAATCAGAACCTTAACTAACCTCAATCCACCAACTGGGCTCCATCAATTGAACATCTTCCTCGAAAACCTCGATTCACCATCAGAGGTAGGAGTCTGAGGTGAGGTGAGGTTGTAAGGTTGTGACGTTGTGAGGGTGTGAGGCTATGAAGCCGATACGCGTGAGGTGAAATGGCAACTTTGACACGACCCATCCCAATCCCCCCGGGATTACCATGGAATGTGACGTGCTCCCGTCTGACAAGAGGCGTCAGACAAGGGATAACCGATTGCTATTGCCCAAACGAGCTTCCAGAGTGCGTAAGGATCGATGGAGGAGGTGTGCGATGCTCGAGTCTCTGCTGCAGTCGTATCCGGAATCAACCTGAAGGGCATTAAAAACAAAAGCTGTGAGTGGACGAAAATAAACAAGTATGTCAAAAACATTTATAAGACATTTATGCCCCTCAGTAAAATCATATGCATGCACCATAAACCACTTTTCACATATTTATTCAGAAATAACCATTAGGGCCTTAGTCCGGAAACCAAAGCATAGTTTCAAATTCCAAAAGTCAATCCAAGAGTTATTTCATAAATCCAGTAATATAAACCATAAGGCATATAATAATAACCATAACCATAATTTTTAGCCACTGCACTATACACTCCAATCCGACATCCCTGATGTCTGACGTCCCTGACGTCAATAAGGTCACAATCACAAGGCTACGCGTGCCACTCGGGTCTCAATTTCCGAGTTCAATCCCCGAACCCCGTTCGGGTACAGCATCCCCGATGCTTAGCGTCATAGACGCTGGACGTACTAGACGTCCGTGACCTCTCCGGGGTACCTCATCCGGAGGAGACAATATAATATGGAAGGATCTATACAGTGCAGTACCAAATACATTTTATCGATATCCACATGCAAAACATATATGTATACGTAGGTAAAATCCGAACCGATCGTTACGTTTCATCAAACGGGTCTCATGCCCAAATACCGTGAAACGTGCCATAACCGAAATATCATCAAAACCATTTATTGATTCCAGCATGTGAACATATATAAAATGTAAACCAGAAAACATTTATTCAATTCCATTTTAGGGTCCCCGACCCGCAATCGTATGTAGAAATCAACTGGGCCCCTGGCCCGATTTCACAAGTTAACTGGGCCCCTGGCCCGATCCACATGTTAACTGGGCCCCTGGCCCGATTTCATGTTCAACTGGGCCCCTGGCCCGATTTTACTTTATTCAAGTTCGTAACCGTTTCATGAAATCATATCCAACCACATTTATGGAAATCGGTGCAAATCCAGAAAACCTCGGTTTACGTGAAAATACGTAAATCACCTCGAAATGCGTGAAAACATATAAATTCACTGATATCCAAAATAAATCATATAATCACAATTATAACAATCATGAAACAGTTATGCATGCATCGAATTTATAAAACCAATGTCCACTCACAGACCGTTTAACCGAGTACCTCGATACGCGTGCCATAGGCCTTCCCGGGCCACACCACTATCACCGGGACTCCCAATCCTGTCCAAATCACATTAGAGGATTACTAACCCCTTCATTAACATCTTATTCAAGTCCCATAATTTTCCCGAATTTTTACGCATTTTTAAACTGGATTTAAAACCTTCGGACATCCCGAACAATATCGAGACGGTGTCCGATCGACACGAAACCAATCCCAAAATGTTCGTTACATTGTATAGGATCAAAGTCATGTTGACCTCACCTCGAGATTCGTGCCCACGCGCCGTCACGCGCCGCCGTGAGTGGCTGCGCGTGAAAGCCACGCGCGCTGCTACAGTGACTGCTATAGTGTTCCTTTTTCACCCGTTTGTCTGGTAAACGGGTTGGAAAGCCCGCGATAGGATCCGGTTCAATCACACCCAATTCGACATCAATTCAATCCGTTCTTGATCCTATAACAATCATTAACAAATGAATTTCAGTTCTGTGACATCGATCAACATCAACCATTCCTTAATCAAGCCATCAACCTGTGATCACCCAAAGCGGGTCAATCACCAAAACTCCTCCAATCCTCAACCATTGTCAAATTAACTTCATATGAAGCTTATAAGGATTAACACGAACCAATTAGCATGATTAATTGAACACGACATTACCTCAATCACCACAACTCAAGCTTGAGTTTTCCGGCCGTCCACCTCGTCCGTCCACGGCCCTAGGAGCCCCAAAGCTTGCCCCATTTGATCTGGTTCGACACGTTGAAGTTACAGAAAGCTCAATCCATCATCAATTAGGCTTGGGCTGGCCTAAAACTGGAAGTTCGAATTTGAATTTCCCAGAAACCAGTTTCGGGTTTTCAGAGATATCCAGCACCAATTTCACTAATTCCTTTCATTCTCAATCACAGAGTACCACACTCGACTCACTCTCCATTCTTTTAATTCAATTTAGCCGTTAAAGGTACCCAAAACCGTCCTCAAATGACTGTGCAAAGTTCCCCTGCACTGACCCGAAAACATTAAACAAACCAGTGCCCATGTCCTTTTGATCGATTGCGAGCACCATACATGTGCAATTCCACCTCAAACTGGCCCAATTAACTCAATTAATTGATAAACAACTCGTGGGATCGATCGCACAAAGCATCCACCTTCACGGCTGTTCAATGAAACAGTACCCCGTGTGAAATTACAATTCTGCCCTTGTGCAGAAAATTACCAAAATGCCCCTCACGCATCCTGACCCGTAACTCGGTCATACGGACCCCGATTGATGCGTGCCGCCTGTCTACGAACTCAGGGCATCGAGACCTTCCTAACGGTCCTCGATCCTCGGCCATCGGACCACCCGATCAAAAAGTCAACATTTCCCCCTTATTACGTTCAAATTACGAAAACGCCCATGAACTTCCGTACATCATAACTTTCACCACGAACGTCGGAATCGAACGTGCCACCTGTCTATGAACTCGTGACGTCCCGACCTACGTCACGGTCATCGGTCAAAGTCCATTTGACCATCCGAATTAAAAGTCAACGTTTTGCCCACGCCTAGGGGCAAAACGGTCATTTTGCACAATTCGTCCGAAATCGCCCAACTAATCCCAGATTAGTAAATCACAATTAAATATTATTAAATCCCGATATTCGGGACGGGTCGTTACAAACTTTGTGAGGGATAGGATGAGAGATTGAGGGAGAAAAAAATCGAGTGAAATGATCGATATGTCATGAGGTGAGATGGTCGTGAGAGAGATGACCGGTATGGTCTGTGAGGTTGAGAGATAAGAAAGATTAGAGACATGAGAAAGATAGGGAATTCCGAATTAGGGGTCGAATGAATAATCAAATTCAATGAAGGAGGGCAGAGGCACAGACCAGTAGGGGTGGGCACGGTTCGGTACGGTACAAAATTGATCGATACCAGAACCATACCATTTAATTTTAATCGGTACGGTATGGTTCGGTATTCAATATTTTGAAAGTGAAACCAGATCGTACCGTACCAATTAAGTTCGGTACGGTTTCGGTATGGTTTCGGTTTTGAGCCAAAATTTTGTTTGTGATTATAAAGTAAGGGTTAGGTTTAGGCATGGTTAAATGTGAGCTTAGATTCTCAATAATTTTGTTTTTGGTTCCCTAATCAAAAATCAAAATCAAAGGCAAACCATATATAAATAAATATTACAGACTTCATGTCCAATCCAAAAGATCAATTAGCTGGCTTTGCTAATTAAAAACTTTCAGTAGCTGACATTCAAGTAGAAGCTTCTGAGTCTTCCATGTAATTTTGTTTTTAATTAGTATAGACAACCAAAGGATCAATGACAAACCGTGTCTAATAATACAATGGGCGCAAGGCAACATTGCATAGAGAAAAGAAAATAATAAATTAACAATTTTAACACTAATTTAGCACAAGACAGACTCCAGAAACTTATATTCATTAGTGAATCTTAGTCCTTTAGCATAGTAAAAGACTAAAGAAAAAGGAAAACTACATTTATGAAGGATTTAAGTTTTCAAATATTTATTGAAGAAGTTGCACTAAGTTAAAGATATCAACTCTTAGAAGCTAAATTAAGACATGTATGGTCATATCAACTCTTGAAGAAGGCCTAATAAACCAATAAGAAATAAATTTAATTATTTTAAAAAAAATTCTAATTCGGTACGGTATCGGTACAGGACGGTTTTTTAAAATATCGATACCGAAACCGTACCGAATTATATCGATACGGTTTCGGTACTGTACCAATCATACAACGGTTTTACTATTCGGTTTTTTTTCGGTATGGTTTGATCTGAAACGGTACGGTTTCGGTATTTTGGTTCCATGTGCCTAGCCCTACAGACCAGTGTTGCTTCAGCATGTGGGCTTCACCTTCCAAGTTTCAATGCTTTCATTTCAAATTGGCCTAGATAGGCTAGACTATTAAAACAAAAAATTGAAGCTCATTTCATTTGGTTCTTCGGTTCGGTATGGTTTTGTTAAAACCAAAAATCGAAACCGAATTGATTTCGACTTAATTCGGTTCGGTTTTTTATATTCAATTATGATTTTTTTTAAGTTGGGTATTTTTCTGTACAATTTTGACTCGGTACAATTTTTTCGGTCGCTTTTTTCGACTTTTTAGTAGAGGTTTTGCTTTCAATCCTCGAAAAACAAAAGGTAATATTTAATTTGTGTAAATGTTTTCTTTTATATCATTATATTAAGGAAAAAATGTGAGGGCATATAAAAATATTTTATTTTAATTTAACGTGAGGGGGAATAGGGCTAAAATAATGAACTAAGAATTAAATATTAAATTTGTTATTTAAGAGAATTGAATCTGAAATTTTTCACATATTAATGAAAGAATTTAAATATTTTTATGTGGTGCATTTGATATTGTCCGAGTTTCTGAATTTTAATTCTCGTTTTTTATATTTTGATATTTCTCTTTTTGATCCAACCATTAAAATGTAGTTTGCATGAAGATAACGAATGTACAACAAATTTTCCTAAAGAAGTGATAGATAGTTAAAAGGAAACTTACATTTACAGCTCGAGGTTTAGAGGCATTTTTAAAAATGGATCATTACCTTTTGATTTTCCCACTTTACTTCTAAAAGTTTTTCAAAAGGCATCAATTGCCAACTTTTGTTGCTTTAACTGGTAATCTTCCAGTAAATTTATGTCGTGATATATATAATACCATTTTTTTTTTATATTTTTGTAGATAAAGAATAATGTAAAGAAAAATTAAGTTATAAAATATTGTTATTAGGTTCATAATAGGTTAATACAAAAATTAATACCATAGTTATTTTATTTAGTTACAAAGTTAACTTAATATTTAATTTCTGAACGTGCAATGAATACCATTGTAGTCATTTAGTATTACAGTTTAGTAATATAACTTTTTATACGTTTTCTGGTGATATTTCAATTTTAATTTTCTTAAAAGACACGTTGATCTTTAATTATATAATGTCATACATCTTCACTTATGCCATTGTGTATATATATATATATATAAATTGTATGTGATTGTATGGTTATGGTATTCGATTAATTATAGAAGTCTACATAATATATATGGGATCCCTAATTCACTTTGGGTGGTAGGAAAATGATATGCTACGCTATGGGATAGTAGATGCTAGTTAGACTTAAGGCTATAAATACAAAACCATCATGTGTATACTACATGTATTCTTTTATCTATATGCACAATTATCCTACTAGGAGATCCATAGCTCTTTCGTTTTTGGCTTTAGCTAGTCCAAAACTCAAAATCTAAAAATAAGAAATATAGCAAAATTTATATGATAAAATCACATGGAAGAGAAAAAATAATGAAAACTTATATATATATATATATGCAATGATATTGGAAACGAGATATATATATATATATATTAGATATCGACATCGCTTATGAAAATCGAACTTAATACTTCACCCATAGCATGTAACGAAGAATACTATAAGCTATAAAGCTAAGCGGCAAAAACAAAAAAATGGAAACTTATGGTGTAAGTGGAACATATACAGATCGGTCCTTTTGAGAAACGTCTGTTGTTTGGCAATATAGAATCTGCCCATCAATTAAATTGGTAGAATATGCTGGTATCATTCAAAAAAGCAAACGTACAAACAGTAGGAACATATACATAAACTTTTTTCTTAAAAGGAAATTTCATTTCAACACTTGAAAACTTTTTGTTAGAGCCTAGCACTAATGATATCGATTTTTATTTTTTTAGAGTGCATAAGGAAGTACTCTATCGCTTAGTTCTATAGTATAATGATATTTTTAACTATATGATAAGTGGAAGGTTTCGAATTTGACTCTCGTAAAGAAAAAGAGTGGGAGACTGTTATCTAATGTCTATATTGAACGAGTAGCACTACGTATATCTAAGAGTTGTACATAAAAATAATACAAAATGATGTGATATATCTAATTAAGGAAATATTTAATTTATATCTAATTAAAATCATGATTTATCTTTCCATTCTTGATATGACAACTCATTTGGTATTAATTTTTTGTATAAGTTCTTGATAATCCAAGCATTTTTTATACTGAAATCCTCCTCCTATGTTCTATTTCCTTCTTGGTTCTATATGTGACCAGATTAATAACTTGAATTCTTCCAATGACTTACGAATTAAATTTTAGTCAAGTGACATATTTTAGTTCTACGTATTTCTTTTCACATTATTAAAAGAGCGATTAAGTTTAAATCTCACATTCTTATTAAAAAAAAAGTTTAATTCTCATTTTTTACTAATAAAACATATAAGTTTTGCTTCTTATCTCAAATTCGTACTAAATTATCTCCTAAAAAAAGTCTAAGTTTACTTAATTAATGCTCTCAAACTTATTATCAATTTCCTCACCGCCTATAAAAGGGGAAGAACCCACATTCTCAAAGAACCGACAATCAACCAATCAAACTTAGCAAATTGATTTCCATCAATTTATGAACCTATGAACATCTGACAAAGGTTTCATAGTTTAACAACAACTGACTCTTGTGGAAAAAATTGCTTCTTTCGACTTATAAAATCAAGATGCAGTTTTTGTTCTCACCTCCTCGAGGCATTTATGCAAAAGTTTAACAGTCTTTCTCACTGTTGCAACAACAATATCATAATAGTTAGTTTCATTTTCTACACTAACCTTCTTTCTGAGTAAACACGGTCATAAGAGTTAACCTCAATCCAACTGCAAGTTCATTGATAGTCGTTAAGGGTTACAGAGATTAACTTTTTTTTCTGACTAAAAATTATCTCAAGGGATAATTATTTCGACTACCGGCTCACATAAAGTTATCTCGACTGCCAATTTATGGCCGGTCACTGGGGTGCTCAAACCTCCCTTTCGACATCTTGTCGTCGCTTTTGAGTGCTCTGTCATCTCTTGACATGATTTCCAACTGATATTCATTTCAATTGATGATTTCAAGAATTTCCTGCTTGTTACGGGCTTGAATGCGAAGAAAATAATTTACTTTTATGCACCTGTAATTTCAGTTGTTGCTCAGTCCAATTCCAGTACTTTTACATTCCCATATTTGTACATCCATTTCCATTTCAATACAAACCAAATTTTCTTAAGTAGTAATTGTTACTCAGGATACACCATCCAAGTATGGTTCACGACTTTCCAATTTGGGGTACTATTTTTTAGCATTGGTCCGAATACTTCAATTTCGACTTAAGGGAGCCTTGGACCTCTAACTACCTGACTACTAAAATAACAACATTGCAAACTTGAATATCATGGTGAAATAACTGAACTTGAACTACATCGGAAAGGAAATTATTAAAATCCTTAAGGAAGGCATAGAAAAGAACAGTGCAAGCTAATCTTGTCCGCTTGCCGCACGATTGCTTTAATCAGAATAAAGGTTCTTGGGCCGAAAACATAACTCATTGTTTAGTAGCAGCTTCTACTAGTGACACACTTTCACTTGAGCTGAAAGGCCTACTTCCTGGTCTGCCCATTCAGGGAACGACCGTGGTTAAAGGTTTATCACGCTTAGTCCATCCAACATCATCCACAACACATCGCCAACAAAAGAGATCATACGAGTGGTTTTCCTCCCTCACTCTGCAGACACGGTTCTGCATGGAAGTCTAGCAAGGGTTTCTTAGGGCCCACTCGACTTCTAAAACGAGAAAAACATTTTGGGCAGAAACATAATCTAGCACGCTCATTGGGACTCTTTTTAGTGCATGCCCAAATTCAGGTACACTCAGCAACGTCGAGATGCTAAATAGAGGTTTCTAAAGAATCTTTCTTAAGAGACAATACCCGAGTTACCTTCCTCGCAAGTTGACATAGAACTACCTTGCAATGGAGAAATGAGGGATATTACCAGCCAAGTTATGGCTAGGAAAAGCGAGTGAACTTCTTCAAGGATATCTTGTCTCCCATCAACTTCACGATTAAAGCTCTGAATCGCCAGCTTCAAGATCTTTCAACCTACATGACGGCTCAAAGAAAGGGCACTAATGTCCCACCACTAGAAGTTTCAAAACCTGACAAAGGTAAGACTTAGATGGAGCTAGGAGCATAAGTTCTTGAGCCCTTGTGTGCAACACCAGTCTTCCTAAGAGGACCAAGGATTGAAATCCGGGAAATAAGTAGAGTTTGCCAAGAGTTTCCAAGCTACGATTCTGGGATGTTTTCTAGGAACCAGCCAATTAATGGCCGGAGAGAATTCACGATCACTATTTCATCAAGGAATAGAAACAAAATAAACAATTGAAGAAAATTTGATCTCAATGAAGCGGGGTCAAATAAAGAGTCCGTCTATGATAGAAGACCATCATGTGCTACAGAGCATCATACCCTCATGAATGAAATGAATGAGATAAGATGTTTGATAACGGGTCAACCAACTCCTCCTAGGAGAATAAATGTCCTGACCTATAGAAAGCCTTATCCTTCTTATATAGATGAGGATAACCCTTTACCTAGGAATTTCAAGCCGCCAACATTTACACTCTTTAGTGGAGATGACAACAGATCATCCTTGGAACACATAGGGGGATTCTTATCCCAATGCGTAGCTGTTGAAGAGAACTCTTTCCTCAAGTTATGGTTGTTCAGTAGCTCCCTGTCTGGGGATAATTTTTCTTGGTAACCTTTGTTACCAGAGGCATCCATTCATACTTGGGGCAAAATGGATGCCAAATACCATGAGGAATTCTATAGAATCAAACCTGAGGTTACTGGAGGTCTACAGTAATTTTCCGGGAAATAAGACCATCATGTGCTACAGAGCATCATACCCTCATGAATGAAATGAATGAGATAAGATGTTTGATAACGGGTCAACCAACTCCTCCTAGGAGAATAAATGTCCTGACCTATAGAAAGCCTTATCCTTCTTATATAGATGAGGATAACCCTTTACCTAGGAATTTCAAGCCGCCAACATTTACACTCTTTAGTGGAGATGACAACAGATCATCCTTGGAACACATAGGGGGATTCTTATCCCAATGCGTAGCTGTTGAAGAGAACTCTTTCCTCAAGTTATGGTTGTTCAGTAGCTCCCTGTCTGGGGATAATTTTTCTTGGTAACCTTTGTTACCAGAGGCATCCATTCATACTTGGGGGAAAATGGATGCCAAATACCATGAGGAATTCTATAGAATCAAACCTGAGGTTACTGGAGGTCTACAAGAAGAGCTTCGTATTAGGCCGCGTTGTTGGAGGCCTTGAACATGAAGTGAAGAGCATATTCTATCTTCACCTTATTTGGGGTGGTGAAGACATGTCCTACACCAGAGCCACTATGGCAGGCAGATCCATCTACATATAGGGGCCAGATCGGCTTAGCGACATCCAAGGTTGGTCTTCTGGCATTCAGGGTTAGTCCTCTGGCATTCAGGGTTAGTCCTATGACATTCAAGGTTGGTCTTTTGGAATTCTGGGTTGGTGTTGTGGATGCAAGAGGAGCCTCAGTGGTGGTCTTTTCTTCAGGCTCAATGTGAACTCCGAGATGAAATCTGCAATGGCCTGCCCCTTCTTGGTTGTTCTGGGGGTAAAGGTGATATCGAACGCACTACGTTTGATTGCCCACTTGATTAGTATTCCTGAGGTTTCAGGCTCTTAGAGCACTTGACAGAGTAGTTTTTTTGTCATCACGATGATAGAATGAGCTTGAAAGTAAGGTTTGTGCTTTCTAAATGATATGATCAAGGAGAAGGTGAGTTTCTCAAGGTATGTGTACCTTAACTCGGTGTCCTAGAGTGCTTTTCTAGTGTATTGCACCAGGTACTAAGCTTTATCTTTCATTTGGATGAGCATGGAGCTGACTGCGGATAAAGAAAAATAGAGGTAGATGACCAAAGACTCGCCTATCTCTAGTATAGAAAGTAGCGACACTTTGCTCAAGCACTCCTTCAACTCGATGAAAGCTTTGGTGTATTATTTAACTCCAAGTAATGTGTTTGGATTTTCCCTTGAAGGATTTGAAGAATGGCATGCACTTATCAGTGGCCTTCGATATAAATCGAGTAAGAGCCACCACTCGGCCTATAAGGCTTTGTATTTCTTTCCAAGTGCGTGGAGGCTTCATGTCGATGAGTACCTTGATCTTTTCAAGGTTGGCGTCGATTCCTCTCTGACTTATCATAAATCCTAAGAACTTGTCGAAGTCAGCCCCAAAGAAACATTTGGTTGGGTTTAGCCTCATCTTATATTTCTTTTGGACATAAAAAATTCGAGATAGGCTTGGGATGTTTTGGTCGGACGTTTTTCTCTTGACGAGCATGTCATCGACATAGACTTCAATTTTTTTGTATATTTGGTTTACGAATATGAAGTTCAATAGGCGTTTGTAGGCGCCTTTTGCATTTTTGAGTCCGAATGACATCACGTTGTAGCTGTAGAGGCCCTGGTTAGTTTTGAAAGTGGTATGGATATGGTCAACCACATGCATGAAGATCTCGTAGCATCTAGAGTAGGCATCCATGAAGCTCAAAAGCTCGTGTCCAGCGATGGTGTTGACTAGATGGTCTATCTTTGGGAAAAAGGAAACTATCCTTTAAACATGCCTTGTTCAGATCTGTGAAGTTGATGGACATTCGCTAATCTCCAAAGGGTTTCTTGATCATAACCACGTTGGCCACCTAAACGGCATAGACAACCTTTCGTACAAAGTGTATGGGGCTGAGCTTGACTATCTCTGCCTTCATTGCCGCTATCCTCTCGTCGTCGTATATGCGTCATTTCTACTCGACTAATTTGTAGGAATAGTTGATATTGAGACGGTGGCAGATGACGTCAGTGGATATTTCAGGCATGTCAGCATACGACCAGATCCTTAGATTTATCTTGAAAATAACTTGATTAGTTTAAAACTCATGCTTGGTGAAAGATCGGTTCCAATTTTTACCTTCAAGTTGGCTAAGTTTTGGGAGATAACAATATCTTCGACTTCCTCGATGGTTCTAGATGTAGTGTGGCTGAGTGTTCCTTGGGGTCCTCAAACGGTATATCTTGTATTTGTTGTGCAACTTGGGGGTGGTTAGGGTTAGCCTCTAAAGCCAACTCGGTGACGGTCAACATTTCCTTCAGTGGAGCGATGAGTGTTGTTAAGTTGTATGTTCTTGCTGCCATCTGATCTCCCTAAACTTGGCCAATACCCATGAGGGTGGGGAATTTAACTAAAAGTAGATGTGTGGATACTATTGCCTTGAGATGGTTGATTTTACCTTGGATGACGTTATAGGAAATCAGACAATCCACCACATTAAAATGTGCGTGTATCGTTGCTCGTTTTAAACTTGTCCCCATAGAGATTGAAAAAGTGACAATGCCGATTGGTATAATTGAGCCCCCGGTGAAGCCAAAAAGTGGCGTAGTGGAATGATCGATGTTAGACTCGGGGATGCCTATTGCTTGTATGCCTCTATAAAGATGACATTGACGGAGCTGTTGGTATCAACCATGACTTATTGGACATCAAAATTTGATATTTCCTCTAGATGAAAATTGGGTCGCCGTGTAGGTAGACAATTCCCCTCTCTTCCCCCTCGAGAATGTGATTAGCTCTTGACCAACCTTGTTTGTCTTCTTGGCTCGTTCGTCTTCAATGCTGAAAAGTTATTGATTCTGGTTTGAGGCACAAATAAAGTTCTTCTTAGCTTGGTCTTAGACCAGATATGATAAGATAGAAGGTCCCCTAATGATTGTGTTGATGTTTGGATTGTGAGCTAAAGGTGGTGCATGTTGGAGTAACTGATTGATCTTTTTGTCTCAAACCAAGGTCTTGGCCAAGTCCCTGAATGCTACACAGTGGTCAATGTTATGGTCGTTGTACTTGTGGTACTGGCAGTATGTTTTTGTGTTCTTGTCGAACCTCATAGTGGATGGTGCCCAATCAGGCTTGTGGATCATGTGCTCAACATCCACTAAGTGATTCGTGTAGGAATTGTTCAGGATGGTGTAGGTTTCATACTTCAACTAAGGAGCAGGTTTATCCCCATTGTTTGGTCGGTTATCCAGGCAATTCTACCCTTGATGTGAGTTTTGATTATTTGGGTTCTTGCCCTTCTTTCCGGGATTGTATGGTTATTGTTGGAGTAATCCTTCCATTTTCCTCCAGAGTTCTATCGCCCTTGGTTAGTGGACATTGTTCGGTGGTTTGCTGTTGGCCTTAACCGCTCGATTGATGCATTTTAACCGAGTCCGGTGGGGTTGGCTGGTATGTGTTAGCCGAAGGGGTCTCTGCTTTGTGGTTCAGCATCTCGGGTTTGGAATGTATAGCCATATTTTTAATGATTTCATTATAGCTGGACCAACCTTTTGTGTGGGAAACATACCTAAAAAAATAATCTCTGATGCCACCCTTGAAAGTTGTGAATGTTGCCTTGCCATTGGTGCCAGTGGATAAATCTGACTGCATACTTCTATAGCGGTTCGTTCGTCCCTTTCTTCAATTGGAAGAAGTCCTCTACAGAGAACAGACGGTCTGTCTGAATTGTGATTTGTTTTAGGAGGGTCGTCTAGAGTTGCTTAAAAGAATTTATGGCTCCAACCTCAAGTCATTAGAACCAGTTGATTGTTGCCTCGATCAATGTAGAGCTGAAAATAAAACATTGTGTCTCGTCCGAGAGATTTTTGAAGGCTATGACCAACTGATAGTTGTTCAGATGAGTGATGGTTTCTCATCCCAATGGTAGCCACAAGGATGGGCCGACTTCATCGCCTCTCGATCCCTAGCCCTAGGCCGCTCAGTATGTCTTTAAGAGGATAACCTAAAGACTACCTCTTGGTGGCTGCCACTAGGGTAGGATTGTGCTTTCATCTCTTAGTCTCTGGTTCTTGGCCATTCGGCTTGTTTCTGAAAGGACGACAAAGGTTGTGCCTTCTAGATCCTGTCCCACCATTGGTGTTGTCAGTCAGCCTCATGGTTGTTTGTCTGAACAGTCTGTGTCGTGCTCTAGGCATCCTAGGAGGAATCAATGCCATCTGATTTCGTAATGGGAATTGGAATAATGGAACCAGGTGACGGGTATTTTACCTAGTACGTATCCGAGAAAGACTGTCGAACGGTCCGTGTTTCTGGTGGCCAATCAGCCATCGTCCTTGTTGGTCGAGAGGTGCTTTCTTTGTCTTGAGGGTAAGTTGGTTATTGTTGGTGACTCAGTGGGTAACTTGAATTTTTCTTTTTCGTAGGTCGATGGATGCGCTAGATGCGTTCTGTACACTCATCCACAATTTGATCGAACTCCTCGGCTGTGGATCTTACTCGGTGAATGGTGATTTCTACCTAGGCTGCCTTTAGCTGTGCGACCACCTCAGTTTATTTCTCGTCGAGGGCGTGGCACCTAAACTTAGTCTGCATATCTTTAGATTTCATCTCGGGCATGTCACTTTGGAGTTTTTCAATTACTTGTATAAAGCTGGGAGAGTTGTCTCTCCGTGTCCTAGGTGTCCTAGGTCTTTGTCTAGGTTTTATCTCATCGTCCCTCTTGTTTCCTAGCATGTCATGACTCGACTCCTCTAACATGATATTGTTAACTTTGGGCCCATACCCTCACAACTTTATTTCTGGGAACTCACATGCAACTTCCCAGTGGGTCACCCATCCTAGAATTGCTCCAACCCAACCTCGCTTATCTTTGGAGTTCCAACCAAAGCCAAAGCCAATGAACTCCCAAAATTCCACGTGCTAAGAAGATACGTGCCCACACATATAAGACACTTCACCTTCCCTCCCCGAGCGATGTGAGATTGCTCACCGGTCTTACTTTCCTAAGCTCACGGATCTTGCTCACCATTCTTACTTCCCAAACTCATGGGTCAAACAATTCATCCACCTTGGGGCCCAGCGTCTTCGTTGGCACATTTTAGGATGAGGTGCAGCTCTGATACTATTTTTTCGTGATTCGACTCCTCTCGGACGGTATTGTCTCATTCGGGCCCATGTCCTCACGACTTTATTTATGGGAACTCATGTGCAATTTCCTAGTGGGTCACCCATCCTGAGATTACTCCAACCTAACCTCGCTTAACTTTGGAGTTCCAACTAAACCTAAAGCTAGTGAGCTCCCAAAAGGTCTCGTGCTAGGGGAGACGAGTCATGACGTAGCATGTTTATTGTGTTGGTTGGGGGTGTTCTCAGCTCGGTAGAGTAGTGGGAAAAATTTGTCCTTTTCCCACAGACGACGCCAAACTGTTGAAGCACAAAATGTTCCAATTTAGGACTACGTCTTGTCTAATCACCGAGTAACACCTGTCCTTGTTTGAACCCATTGATCAGGAAGAGTAGTGGGTCATCCGTTAGAGATAGACACTGGTGTCATACTGACCTAATGTCAGGACCCACCCCGGTTTCACCCCGAAACCCGAGGCAAATCCCGCTCCCGTCTGACTCCCCGACACAACACCCAAGTAACACTCACTCAAACCCAGTCAGACGCAGAAGTAAGTAAACAAAATATCCTGAAGTTATCGTTTACAGAGCATAGTACGAAAATACAAGGGACTAGAAACCGATAATTTACACGCACACGGAAGACTTATACTATTCCGGGATCCCTCACGTCACTTCTATGCCTCGAACACTGCCTCGACGTCAAGACCCCGCACTAGCTCCACAACCTGGAGGGCAATTTAAAACAGAAAATGTGAGTGGACCACAATAAATGAAAAGTTCTAAAACCATTTATCAGAAAAACTGAGTTTAGCCCCCCGTTTTGAAAACCACATGCATACCCCAGTTCTTAAAACAGTTAGAAACCAAAGTACCATATACCACATCATAAGAAACAGAAACATTATAAAACAGTTAGAAAAACCACAACCTGTGAATCATAAAACCGTATCAGAATCCAGAAACAGCAATTCATTATTTTCCGATCAAACCTGCTGGACCTATCCGAGTCTTTAAACTCCCGAGTCTTTAAACTCAATCCAGGCCTTAATAATATCCGAGTCTTTAAACTCCCGAGTCTTTAAACTCAAGGCCTACAGGGGAAATATCAATATATCCGAGTCTTTAAACTCCCGAGTCTTTAAACTCAATCCGTGTCTTTAAACCCAATCCGGCCGGTCCCCCGTCACATATATCCGGGTCTTTAAACCCAATAACCAGATCCAGCAAATCCAATCCCAAAATCATTTGAAAACCATTTACCAAACCACATCCAAACCCGAATCCGAAATCACTAATCCGATGCCCTTCCGGCATCCAGAACCGTCATTCCGAACCCAAATCCGGAAAATCACTTTTCAACTTTAAAACCAAATCTCGTTTTCCGAAATCCGATTTTAAAACCGAAAAACTTTTAATCATCGAAATCATGTTCCAAAATCCCTTTATAACCGAGTTTAAGGAAAAAGGTCCACTCACAGTACTGAGCCCTACTCGCGTCCCGAACGTCCAGCACGTTCCTCGGCTTCCTCGGGAAATCCCGATCCTGTTCACAATCATCAAATTACGTCACTAACACGTTCACGAAAGTTCACCTAAATTTCCTCAAAATTCCTCGAATCGAAAACGTAAAACCCGGGACCTTAAACTTTCACCCTCGCGGAACTAAACTCAAACGACTTCCGATTGACCCGAAACCAACTCCATTGAACTCACCATAACTTCTAGACCAAAAACCATGTTGACCGTTTTCCCCATCGCCGCCGCACGCGCCCCCACGCGCCGCCCAAAGTGTAACGACCCGTCCCGAATTCCTGGATTAGTTTAGTGACTAATCTCGATTAGTGAGGTTGAACGGTGGTTAGTAGGGCGGAATCGGAAAAATTGTGCAAAATGACCGTTTTGCCCCTGGTCGTGGGCAAAATGTTGACTTTTTGATCGGGCGGTCAAACGGACTTTGACCGATGACCGTGACGTAGTTCAGGACGTCACGAGTTCATAGACAGGCGGCACGTTCGATTCCGACATTCGTAGAGAAAGTTATGATGTTCGGAAGTTGGGGGGGGGGGGTATTTTGGTAATTTGGCATGTTAGGGGCCAAATGTTGACTTTTTGACCGGGAGGTCCGATGGACGAGGGCCAAGGACCGTTACGTAGGTCTCGTAAAATACGAATCCAACGACAGGCGGCATGCCGAAATCGGAGATTCGACGACGAAGTTATGGTCAAGGACGTAAAACGCGATTAACCGAGACTCGGAATAAAATAATAATATAATAATAAAATATGATTACTTTAATCCAAACCAATCTGGACCCTTGATGAGTGACACATGTCATCATCCCCTTCAATCCTTAAATCATGGATCTTGGTAGGCCATTGATTTAATTAATTAATTTTCTCCCCTCAAATCCTCACCATTGATTTTAAAACTCAAACTGATCCCAGCCCTTGATCTCCTCTTCTTTTATTTCTTAAACCATCAGACTACTCATCTCTCACTTTCATTTCTCTCAAAACCGTGAGCACGGTTTCCCTCCTTGATCGTGCACATCATCACCCCACAACATCACTCCACACCCAGGTAATCTCCAAAGGACGACCACCACCCACCACCTTCACCTGGCGCGGCCACCACCACCACGGACGGCGGCGCAGCCCAGAAAACCCCCCAAACCCGAGAAGAACCCGATCGGCCCAAAACCATCCAACCGTCCAAACCTTGACATCTGGACTCGAACCAACGTAGGGATAGGACCACTGGAACCTTAGGACGACTCAGACCACGACTGGACGGTGTACGGCGGCGGCACGGCGGCGATATGCTCGGAAACCCGAGAAGGTTTGATTTTCTTCCTTGTTTCGAAACACTGGTTTTTGACGTTGGGATTGCTTACTTACTTCTGAAACATGTCCTAGGAACCTAGACGACCATTTTGGACCATGAACCACGGCCGGAATCTCGACGAGTCGCCGGAGTTGATGACCTGAGTTCTCAGCCGTTTTTCCTGTCAGATTTCAGGTAGTTAAATCAACCTAAAAATGAGTTTGGATGTCACAGAACCATAGAGGAGGTTATGACGAGTCCATAGGATCAAACCGCATCAAAAATGGTGGTCTGGAACTCGATCTGTGATCGGGTCAAGCCGGGGTCGACGGCGACCCGGTTACAGACCCGGTTTCAGAACCCGGTTACTGTAGCATGACGTCATCAATGTTGACCTGAGTGTTGACCTGGCGCGTGGGGGCGCGTGAAGGGTATTTTGGGGAAACTTCCAACATGACTTTTAATCTATTCGATGTAACGGACATTTTGGAATTGGTTTCGTGTCGATCGGACACCGTCTCGATATTGTTCGGGGATGTCCGAAGGTTTTAAAACAAGTTTAAAAATAGTTAAAAATTCGGGAAAATTACGGGACTTTGATAGGATGTTATTGATGAGGTTAGTGACCCTCTAATGTGATTTGGACAGGATTGGGAGTCCCGGTGATAGTGGTGTGGCCCGGGAGGGCCGCGTGGCACGCGTATCGAGGCATACCGTTTAAAACGGTCTGTGAGTGGACTTTGGTTTTATAAATTCTATGTATGCTTAAATGTTTTATATGGATTATGGTTGTGATTTTGTGATGTTGATTTGGTTGTTGGTAAATTGTACAGTTTCACGTATTTCGAGGCGATTTACGTGCTTGCACGTAAATCGAGGTTTCCGGTTTTACATGGATTTTCCATATTTATGACTTGGATATAATATGATGAAATGGTTTTGAAATTGGAAATATGAACTCGGGCTTGAGGCCCAATTATGTTGGAAATTTCGGACTTGGAGTCCATTTGAAAATCGGGCCGGGGGCCAAGTTGGTTAATGAAATCGGGCCAGGGGCCAAGTTGGTATGAAATCGGGCTGAGACCCATTTGAGTTATGTTATCGGGCCAGGGGCCCAGTTGATTTACGAATTCGGGCCGTGGGCCCAGTGGGTTTATAAGTAGGGCTGCGGGCCCAGTTGGTTTACAAATCGGGGCCGTGGGCCCAGTGGTTCATAAAATCGGGCATGAGGCCCAGTTGGATAATAAATGTGATTTCGGGTCAGGGACCCTATATTTAATAATTGTGATTTTGGGTCAGGGACCCTAAATGGAATTACGTGGTTTTATGGAAATTTCGGGCAGGGCCCAATGGTAATGATGTGATAAAAGGATTTAATAAAACTGTTTTCCATATACCATCTGGATACAAGGATATATGATGGTCTCCTCCAGATGTCTGGGACACTGAGGAAGTCACGGTGCATTGCCTGCGAGGGGTCATTATACGGAGCAGCCGGACCGTATGATGACTCAGGAGCAGGATTGCTATGATTGACGTTAGGGACGTCAGACATCAGGGATGTCAGATATATGGACCCGGAGAGACCCCGGGCAGCACGCGTAGCTTATGAAACCTTGAGATATGACGTCAGGGACGTCTAGCGTCTGGGACGCTAAGCATCTGGGATGCTGGTGATGGTAATGGTAAAATATGGATTAATGAATAAAATGGCTTATCGGTTGGATATGTGTTATGTGGTAAAAAATGGATTATTGGTTATGAAATGGTATGTAGGGTCGGGGACCCTAAATGGTTTTGGATTTTTGAATTGATGTTCATTTATGGTCGTGGGTGGTGACCCACATGGTTTTAATATGTATGGTGGTGGTATTCCACAGTTTTGGGCTGAGTTCCCACACTTAGTTTTTCGTTAACGGTTTTTGGGCTAAGGCCCTAAGGGCTCGGTTGAGCAAACGTTTTGGTTACTGGTTTTGTGGCATGCATACGTTTTTTATTGGAGGGCATAAATGTCTTATAAATGTATTTGGTAAACTTATTGGTTTTTGTCCACTCACAGCTTTTGGTTTTAATGCCCTTCAGGTTGAATTACGGATGCGATTGCAGCAGAGACTGGGACATTGCACACCTCCTCCATCGATCCTTGCTCACTCTGGATGCCCCGTTGGGCAGTGGCTCTTGGTTATCCCTTGTCTGACACCTCTTGTTGGACGGGAGCATGGCACATTCCACGGTAATCCCGAGGGGATTGGGATGGGTCCTGTCAACTTGGTATCAGAGCAGGGTTGCTCTTTTGTGTGCGCAGGTCGAGGGTGTGATGTCTCTTTGGGCTGCAATTCGTTATCAACCTGATAGATAGTTTTTGGGTTTGGATAGTGGATGGAGTGTGATTGGCCCGATACGCCGTGCATTAATGTGATTCGACCCAAGTGGGGTTGATTGTGGTGAACTGGTATTGTGGGACCGTCGGTTCGGTCATGTGATATTGGATTGTTGTGCTGCTAAGTGCAGCCAGGTTCGGGGAACCTCATTTGAGTAATGGTCTAAAATGTGAACCCTAGTGGTGGTTGTTGGTGTGAGAGATGTTGGTTCATCGGAGTTGGCCGGTGACCTTAGTGGTGGAAGCCACATTGAGTTGATGGTAGGATTGGATCTGACGTCTATTCGATGTCTAGACCGCGGTGACAACCACTTGACAGTCGTCAGTCGCAAACTGATATGACACACACTCGTGGTTACACTAACCACAAGCATTTCACTCGACCTGTGTGCAACTAGACCCATTAGAAATACCATGACCCAATGCACAGTATCCAATGTCCAATCCACGTCCTCAACTAATCTGATGGTATCAGAACCAATCCGACTACCAATACTCTCTCCAACGCACCACCGGTATAACCTATATACCGTCACCAGACATCCCAAGTCTACCCGGTGTCGTACCTCGAACAACGAACCAGGTACGTACATCTACCCATCAATCAGCCTACAACCACCTAGGTTGTAGTCAATCACGTTTCAATTATGGAGTCCATCTGTCCGATCTAGACAAATCGAAACTCCAACCCATTATCTATTTCCAAATCCGAATCCGAATCTGCAATTTCGTAAAAAATCCCGAATCCAAACCCAGAAATCGTATCCATATCCATGTTCAAATCCGAATCCGAAATCCTTATTCCGTAAGCTAGCATTTGGAATAACTATTCCGAACCCAAATCCATAAAAGAAAATCTACAGTCAAGCTCTAGAATCAAATCCTGAATCGTCACCCAGAATCCGATTCCAAAACCCAAATCTAGAAATCCTTTTTCAAGTTCCAAAATCAAATCCTGAATCGTCATCCAGAGATCTGATTCCAAACCCTGAAATATCGTTCATGTCTACCGAGACGTACCAAAACCAAACCTATCGGTTACCCGCTCAACCGATTACCACAATACGATCGATTGACTTCATAGGGAAGCCAATCCCAACATCAACACATCTAAGGCCGACCATATCCGACCACGTCGGAAAACTACTCATCGGACAACTACTCAGGCGAGTAATAAGCCATATGGGATTTACCTCGAAAAGAAGTTCAGTCCCAACATGCTCCACTCAACATCCAAGTAGAAGTAATAACTCTCCACCTATCTGGATCATCAAGATCACGATCCAGATCCACCACTACGTCAAACGACTATAGACGTCACGATCGAGACTGTGGGTCCTCCCCAATCACCTCGTATCGATCCTTGGCATTCCACCGTGGAAAACCAAGAATGATCGAATAATCCATCCTACGTGAATGCAAACAACACTCGCTGCACTCACCACGTCATGTAACCTAACATCGTCTGCCACCAAGCAGAAAATGAGAAATCTCAGTCACCTAACTTCGATATACTCATCTCCTCCTGATGGTCCAGAACAAATCCCGGGTCCACCAACCAATACACAATCAGTGTACGAGTGGCAACCAACAACATCTATATCATCAACGTCATCTACCATCATCAATCATGGTAGAATCCGAGAAGTCACCCAAAACGACTTCGACATACCCGTTACCAATGCGGAAAACCCGTATTCCACTCGTCACCTCAATCGCAACCTCTCGCGATTCCGAAGTTCCAACAAGATTGGAAACAACATACCCGGACATCAACCACGTGTCCCCTAACCAGTTTAACTCTATTCTGAGTTCCACTCCTGAACCACAGATACCGAACATATGCCCATTTCGACGGCGTCACACCCCGATCCGTAACTCATCGTCATCACGATCACCGGCACCAGTACCAGCACTAGTACTAGTATCATCACCAACGCACTATCACCAGTATCAGTATCAGCATCGGCACACCGGGTGCAAATCTGACAACCCTGGATCTCCACTCATACCAAGCGACGATCGCGTACCTCTGCTCGTATAGGAGAAACTCTGTCTCCCTCGTACCTGACAACTCTGGGTACAGTCACCCTGACAATTCATGCGAGAAAAGGAAAACGTTCCCCGAACGTCCCCGATCCCCAACAATCGTAACTATAACCACTCTCGGTAGTAGCGCCTGCCCCACACTCGTGCAGACCTAACTACCAGACATCGCTATATCCAGACTCCGTATCCAACGGAATCAATCGCCCGTACTAACTACTCTGTATCCCACTCAGGGATTCCATCGACAAGTACCAACCCTGGTAACTTGTCCAACAATCTCTATCCTGTCGTAACTTGACTAAACCATTGTCGTCTACCAGGTCATCCACGACCTTAGTTGCACCAACCCACAACTGAAGTAGCACGACAACCAACTCGGTCTAACCGATACGTACAACCCTGACTGCGAAGTACAGTCCCAACACAAGCTGACATGACTAGACCGACTAACGAATCCAAATCCGAATAGTCGTCCAAGTCAAACCACTCGTCAACTCCCATTTCCGACCCATACACATACGGTAGGGTTCCACGATCACACCTAGAGTTCCTTTGAACCCACCTGCGAAAAGCAGTAAAATCAACAATCTGACCGACCCTGCGGTCCGACATCGTAAAGACGTCAATCCAATCCTACCAACAATCCAACTCGGATTCCTCGAATCCGGTTGCTAACTGCCAACTGCAGTAAATCCATTTAACTCAACATAACCTGACCATCTAATGGTCACACTCCTAACGAGTGGTCGGAATCGATCCTACGACATCGTGAAGACGATCCCAACTAACCATCTCACGATCCAAAACTCTAACGTAATACTACGTTAAGCCTTCTGTAGGGTTCCACACTGCCAACCCTGACAGAACCATGGCAACCCCGACATCGAGTGTCGAACCAAGGCTTGCCAATCCTACTAACTATCGTACCGGCACCCCGACAATCAGGTTGATCACGAACTGCAGCCCCATGAGATATCACATCCTCGACCAGCATACATACTCCAAGAGCTCCGCGGTTGCTCGAATAGAGACAACCCCGCTCTGATACCACGTTGACAGGACCCATCCCAATCCCCCCGGGATTAGTGCGGGATGACCCTGCTCCCGTCTGACACGAAGTGTCAGACAAGGGATATTTTCGTCCTTTGCCCTCCCGGGCTATCAGAGTACGCCAGGATCCGGAGGAGGCATGTGATATCTCGGTCCCTGCTACAGTCCACATCCGATGTCAACCTGAAGGGCAGTCAAAACATTAAAAACTGTGAGTGGACAAAACAAAGAGTTTATAAAAACATTTAATAAGGAAGACATTTGTACCCTCCACTAAAAAGCATGCATGCATTCGAAAACCATTTATCCAAAACAACCATATGTGGGACTAAGCCCAAAGCAGATATAAACTAAGGTCGAAAGGACCACAATAAAAACGACCATACGGGCCACTGCCCAAATCCTGTGCACACCTGTACACACCACATATCATATATCATATATCCATCACATACATATATATAAGTCACACAACCAATCCTGTCACGGTATCCAAAGCCACGCGCGTGCTACCCAGGTCTCAATCCGAGTCTTCTCAAAGTCAAGATCAATGTCCGCAGACCACTGACCCTACCCGAGGTAATAGTAATCATAGCCTTCCTGAGAGTAAGGAACCCAACTGGGGGGTGACTCCACTCAGTCGGTGCTCCGTGACTACTCCGGGGTCCACCCAGGCCAACGACCCTCCCCGGAGGAGATAATAGAAGTAAAGGAAGGTAGACGAACATATATATACATAACATAAACATTCATGACCGGTTCCCCTGAACCGTCATGATCCATAATATCCATAATCAGGTAACATGCCGGTTCCCATAGACCGTCATGTACCGTAATAACATAACCAGGTAACATGCCGGTTCCCATAAACCGTCATGTACCGTAATAACCAACAAGGGTTCATGCCGGTTCCCATAAACCGTCATGAACCATGATACCATAACAAGGGTTCATGCCGGTTCCCATAAACCGTCATGAACCTGGGAATCCATTTAAGGTTCCCTGACCTGAAATCAAAACCGTAAAGTGATTGGGTCTCGTACCCGAACATAGGACACCAACTGGGCACCGTGCCCGGTATCTGAGGTCATATGCCCGAGACAAAACCAAATGGGTCTCATACCCGAGTTTATCCTTTTGAAATCCAAATCCAGTTCATTTAAATCAATAAAGACATACAGACCCGTATAAGCACCGTATAAGGCCGAAACCTCGAAATACGTGCTTATACGTAACCACATACAAATGCACCCATGGCATCATCAAACAAGTAATAAAACATATAATAACATTTATGCATGCACCAATTTAGAAAACAAGGTCCACTCACAGACCGTCCGAGCTGCCGCCTCGATTTGCGTGCCATACGGCTCCCCGAGCTGATCACCGTCACCGGGTCTCCCAAACTTGTCCAAATCGTAATAGAAGGTTACTAACTATTTAATTAACCTCCTACCAAAGCCCCGTAATTTTCCCGTATTTTTAACTATTTTTAATCCCGAACCTAAACCTTCCGATGCCCCGAAACATATCGAGATGGTGTCCGATCGACACGAAACCAGTCTCAAAATGTTCGTTACATCGAATAGAAGATTTCGTATGTTGGAACCTTCCCCAGATTCCCTGCCACGCGCCCTCACGCGCCTGCTACAGTACCTGCTGACGTCATCGCTTACGTCATCACTGACAGCCCCTGACAGTGACACGTGTCACGCTCCCATTGGCCCACTGTCTGACATGTCAGTCTGACATTGTCAGATCTGACATGATGACGTCATCCCTGACATGATGACGTCATCAGGATGACGTCATCAGTCATCCCTGCCTCCTCGCGGGTCGACCCGAATGTCTGCAACCGGGTCGCCGTGACCCGCGGCTTGACCCGGCCGGTTCTCCGCTGTTCGACCACCAAAATGCTTCCCGTTTGTCCCATTTTCATCCTCTAATCCCAACCTACAGTCCTATGACATCAAAATGGAAGGAAAACATCAAAAACCATACCTTCGAGCTTGGCCATGGCGGCCGTGACTTCTCCCGCCGTTCACGGCTGTTCCAGGCCGTCTAATGCCTCGAAATCAATCCCATTCATCTCCTGGGAGTCCTAGGAACCTCACCCAATTAATGGAATCGAGTAAAACCCATTAAAACCCAATTTCGAATTTTTGAAATTTCCTTACCTCACGGGTTCTCCTCCGCCGTGTCCTCCACCGTGGGCCACCGTCCACCCTTTCCGTCCTCAGGCCTTCACCCTTCCCCCACGGTCATTCCCAGCTCATGCAAGTGATGAATGGTGAAGTGTGATTGTGTGTTTTGGTTTTTGAAAGAAAATGGAGAAAATGGTGTTATGGGGTTTCGGGTGGAAGGATGAACAAAGATGAAGGAGATGGCTGATGAGAGAAGGAGAGATTGATGGTGAGGATTAAAAGGTAGGGTTGAAATAGATGGTTAAGATTAATAGTTGTTAGGTTAAATTATAAAATAATTAAAATAATAATATTTAATTATTTAGATCCACATTTTGGGGGATCAAAGCAATGGGATGAGTGACACTTGTCACTCATCCATGGGGCCCACCAAAATATCCACCCAATCAGATTTCGCCGAAACGTCCCCGTCTCGAAGTTCATGCATAGTGAAATCGAACTTCCGTGACCCATAACTCTCCCGTTCGAAGTCCGATTTCAGTGTGCCGCCTGTCTATGGATTCGTATCGTCCTTATCTACGTAATGGTCTTCGGCCCTCGGCCATCGGACCTCCCGGTCAAAAAGTCAACTTTTGACCCCCTATTCACCCAAATTACCAAAATGCCCCTAAACTTCCGAACGTCATAACTTCTTCCTCGAACGTCGGAATTGAACGTGCCACCTGTCTATGAACTCGTGACATCACGAACTACGTCACGGTCATCGGTCAAAGTCCATTTGACTGCCCGATTAAAAAGTCAACATTTTGCCACCATTAGGGGCAAAACGGTCATTTCGCACCGCTCGTCCGATTTCGCTTTACTAATCACGGATTAGCCTCACTAATCGTGATTAGTCACTAATCTAATCATGGAATTTGGGACGGGTCGTTACACGCGGGGTCGGTCAGGTTGTGAATTTTATATTACGGAAAGCTGTTTGGTTCGGTTGAACCATAGGGTGTGATTGTGGAACCCTAGTACTAAAAAGGTAAACCTTAATTGCGATTAGTGGGTGAGAACTTGTGCTGCGACGAGCGGCTGAGGTCATGGATGACCATGTGGATGGCTCTGGTGAGTCTCGTCAGAACTATGGGATTCGATCTACGGATACGGTTTTGAGATAAATTATGGAATCCCATGTTGGATCGGGTATTGGTGTGATGTGTGGATGCGGATCTCGATAGCAATGACAGTTAGTCGGTAGTCATATGGAGATGACTGGCTATCGAGGGTAATTGGTGTGGTTATAATACTTGGGGATCAGGGGACGTTCAGGGAACGTTCATTTTCCTGATGTGGATTGTCAGAATAGTGGTACCCATAGTCGTGAGGTACGGGATCGTCGTTCGGTATGAACGGAGATCCAGGGTTGTCGTATTTGCACACGGTGTGCAAGTATGAATGTTTGTGGGTTGGTACTTTTGTGCTGATGCTAGTATGGATGCCGGTGTGCTGATACTAGTGTTGTTGATAGCATGTTGGTGCTGGTACTAGCGCTGGTGCTAGTGTCGGTGATGGTGTTGACGATGACCCACAAGTTGGGGTGTGACTCCGTCATAATGAACATATGTTCGGTCTTTGAGATTTGGTAGTGGTTGAGTGATGGACTGGATGGGATCCAGTTGAGATTGTGATGTGTTGGGATTAGTCCCGACAGGGGTAAAATGACAAGTGATGAGTGGATAAAAGGTATAATTGAGAACTTGGAAAATCGAGTGTTGAACCGGTAAGGTTGGGGTGTGCGAACGAAATACTAACGGATTGATTGTGGACACGGGGTTGTCCAAGTGAGTTGAGGAGGTAGGAAGTTTAGCGGTTAGACTTGACATCTCGTTGGGAGCATGTCTGTTTCCAACATGGTTGGAACCTTAGTGTCGAGGAGAGTTGTAATTATGGGACGAGAGGAGTGCTCGTTTCCGCATTGGTGATTGGTATTCCGAAGTCATTGGGGTTGACTTCTTGTGTTCTGCCTTGGCGGACATTGACTGTAGTTACTAGTACGTTGAGCGTGTATTGGTTGGTGAGCCCATGTGTGTTGTGGGGCCGTTAAGGGGAGTTGCGTATTCAAATTAGGTAAACGAGATTTCTCATTTTCTGCTTGGGGGTAGAGGATGTTGTGAGTGCAGCGAGTTTTGGTTGCATCCACGTAGGATGAGTATTGGAGTCATCATTCTTGGATCATCCTTGGTTTTCCTAGGTGGAATGACAAGGATCGATACGAACTTGGGTATGTGAGTCGTAAATGACGGGATTGAACTTATTTTCGAAGTGGGGCCGTATGGTATTCTACTCGGGTGAGTAGGTTTTCAAGGTAGTTGAATTCTGTCAACTTTAGACGTGTGGAGCTTGGATTGGCTTCCCTATGAAGTCAATCAAGTGTATTGAACGGGTAACCGATAGGTTCGGTTTTGGTGTGTCTTGGTAAATGTGAATGAGATTTCGGGATTTGGAATCGAATTTCTGGGTGACGATTCAGGATTCGATTTTGGAACCTGAAAGTATATTTCTGGATTTGGGTACGGAATGATTATTCCAAATGCTAGCTTACGGAATAATGATTTCGGATTCGGATTTGGATATGAATTAAAATGTGATGTCTGGGCTTGTATCCGGGATTTCTTACGAAATTGCGGATTCAGATTCGGAATTGGAACTAGATGATGGGTGGAGTTTCGATTTGTCTCATGCTGGATTGGGCAAATGGTGCTCCATTGTTTAAACGTGTTCGGCTATGACCTAGGTGGTTGTAGTCTGGTCATTAGGTAGATGTGTGTACTTCGTACATGGTTCGAGGTACAATACCTTGTAGACTTGTGAGGTCTAGTTACGGTATACGGGATATACCCGAGGTGTGTCAGTGAGCGTGTTGGTAGCCGGATTGGTTCCGATACCAATGGATTAGTCGAGGTCGAGAATCGGACGTTGGATACTATGTAATGGGTCATGGTATTTCCAATGAGTCTAATCACACACAGATCGTGTGAAAGGTCGGAAAATGTTTACTAAGTCAAGTACGTTGGTGGCATGTGTAGCCACGAGTGAGTCTAGTGTCAGTTTTCGACTGACAACAACTGTGTGGTGAGTTTATCAGGATGTGTCAACATAGATTGTTGAGTGGGGTCAGCTGACTCCTAGTGGGAGTGGGAAAGGAACCGTCAAGTTGTTGCGTCAACGAGAGGGGTGATTTGACAAGTGGTGTCAAATTCGAAACAAGTAGTTTCAGTCATTCGACGAGGTCGAATGTAGTCATTGCGTTTAGAGTATTAGTGGTACGTAGAGTGCAGACAAGTTTTGTCTGGTTAATTGGTGTACGGGTGTACACGTGTTGCGTGGTCGATTCCACTTTCCACGGGGTGTTTGTGGAATCAGGGTAGTCGAGTTTCTAGAGCGAAACTAATTAAGGAAGGAAGTACGTTGAGATTAGAACGGTTGGAATTTCGAGGACGAAATTTATTAAGGAGGGAAGGTTGTAACGACCCGTCCCGAATTCCGGGATTAGTTTAGTGACTAATATCGATTAGTGAGGTTGAACGGTGGTTAGTAGGGCGGAATCGGACAAATTGTGCAAAATGACCGTTTTGCCCCTAGTCGTGGGCAAAATGTTGACTTTTTGATCGGGCGGTCAAACGGACTTTGACCGATGACCGTGACGTAGTTCGGGACGTCACGAGTTCATAGACAGGCGGCACGTTCGATTCCGACATTCGTAGAGAAAGTTATGGTGTTCGGAAGTTTGGGGGTATTTTGGTAATTTGGCATGTTAGGGGCCAAATGTTGACTTTTTGACCGAGAGGTCCGATGGACGAGGGCCAAGGACCGTTACGTAGGTCTCGTCGATACGAATCCAACGACAGGCGGCATGCCGAAATCGGAGATTCGACGATGAAGTTATGGTCAAGGACGTAAAACGCAATTAACCGAGACTCGGAATAAAATAATAATATAATAATAAAATCTGATTACTTTAATCCAAACCAATCTGGACCCTTGATGAGTGACACATGTCATCATCCCCTTCAATCCTTAAATCATGGATCTTGGTTGGCCATTGATTTAATTAATTAATTTTCTCCCCTCAAATCCTCACCATTGATTTTAAAACTCAAACTGATCCCAGCCCTTGATCTCCTCTTCTTTTATTTCTTAAACCATCAGACTACTCATCTCTCACTTTCATTTCTCTCAAAACCGTGAGCACGGTTTCCCTCCTTGATCGTGCACATCATCACCCCACAACATCACTCCACACCCAGGTAATCTCCAAAGGACGACCACCACCCACCACCTTCACCTGGCGCGGCCACCACCACCACGGACGGCGGCGCAGCCCAGAAAACCCCCCAGACCCGAGAAGAACCCGATCGGCCCAAAACCATCCAACCGTCCAAACCTTGACATCTGGACTCGAACCAACGTAGGGATAGGACCACTGGAACCTTAGGACGACTCAGACCACGACTGGACGGTGTACGGCGGCGGCACGGCGGCGATATGCTCGGAAACCCGAGAAGGTTTGATTTTCTTCCTTGTTTCGAAACACTGGTTTTTGACGTTGGGATTGCTTACTTACTTCTGAAACATGTCCTAGGAACCTAGACGACCATTTTGGACCATGAACCACGGCCGGAATCTCGACGAGTCGCCGGAGTTGATGACCTGAGTTCTCAGCCGTTTTTCCTGTCAGATTTCAGGTAGTTAAATCAACCTAAAAATGAGTTTGGATGTCACAGAACCGTAGAGGAGGTTATGACGAGTCCATAGGATCAAACCGTATCAAAAATGGTGGTCTGGAACTCGATCTGTGATCGGGTCAAGCCGTGGGTCGACGGCGACCCGGTTACAGACCCGGTTTCAGAACCCGGTTACTGTAGCATGACGTCATCAATGTTGACCTGAGTGTTGACCTGGCGCGTGGGGGCGCGTGAAGGGTATTTTGGGGAAACTTCCAACATGACTTTTAATCTATTCGATGTAACGGACATTTTGGAATTGGTTTCGTGTCGATCGGACACCGTCTCGATATTGTTCGGGATGTCCGAAGGTTTTAAAACAAGTTTAAAAATAGTTAAAAATTCGGGAAAATTACGGGACTTTGATAGGATGTTATTGATGAGGTTAGTGACCCTCTAATGTGATTTGGACAGGATTGGGAGTCCCGGTGATAGTGGTGTGGCCCGGGAGGGTCGGTGGCACGCGTATCGAGGCATACCGTTAAAACGGTCTGTGAGTGGACTTTGGTTTTATAAATTCTATGTATGCTTAAATGTTTTATATGGATTATGGTTGTGATTTTGTGATGTTGATTTGGTTGTTGGTAAATTGTACGGTTTCACGTATTTCGAGGCGATTTACGTGCTTGCACGTAAATCGAGGTTTCCGGTTTTACATGGATTTTCCATATTTATGACTTGGATATAATATGATGAAATGGTTTTGAAATTGGAAATATGAACTCGGGCTTGAGGCCCAATTATGTTGGAAATTTCGGACTTGGAGTCCATTTGAAAATCGGGCCGGGGGCCGAGTTGGTTAATGAAATCGGGCCAGGGGCCCAGTTGGTATGAAATCGGGCTGAGACCCATTTGAGTTATGTTATCGGGCCAGGGGCCCAGTTGATTTACGAATTCGGGCCGTGGGCCCAGTGGGTTTATAAGTAGGGCTGCGGGCCCAGTTGGTTTACAAATCGGGCCGTGGGCCCAGTGGTTCATAAAATCGGGCATGAGGCCCAGTTGGATAATAAATGTGATTTCGGGTCAGGGACCCTATATTTAATAATTGTGATTTTGGGTCAGGGACCCTAAATGGAATTACGTGGTTTTATGGAAATTTCGGGCAGGGCCCAATGGTAATGATGTGATAAAAGGATTTAATAAAATTTTTTTCCATATACCATCTGGATACAAGGATATATGATGGTCTCCTCCAGATGTCTGGGACACTGGGGAAGTCACGGTGCATTGCCTGCGAGGGGTCATTATACGGAGCAGCCGGACCGCATGATGACTCAGGAGCAGGATTGCTATGATTGACGTCAGGGACGTCAGACATCAGGAATGTCAGATATATGGACCCGGAGAGACCCCGGGCAGCACGCGTAGCTTATGAAACCGTGAGATATGACGTCAGGGACGTCTAGCGTCTGGGACGCTAAGCATCTGGGATGCTGGTGATGGTAATGGTAAAATATGGATTAATGAATAAAATGTCTTATCGGTTGGATATGTGTTATGTGGTAAAAAATGGATTATTGGTTATGAAATGGTATGTAGGGTCGGGGACCCTAAATGGTTTTGGATTTTTGAATTGATGTTCATTTATGGTTGTGGGTGGTGACCCACATGGTTTTAATATGTATGGTGGTGGTATTCCACAGTTTTGGGCTGAGTTCCCACACTTGGTTTTTGGTTAACGGTTTTTGGGCTAAGGCCCTAAGGGCTCGGTTGAGCAAACGTTTTGGTTACTGGTTTTGTGGCATGCATACGTTTTTTATTGGAGGGCATAAATGTCTTATAAATGTATTTGGTAAACTTATTGGTTTTTGTCCACTCACAGCTTTTGGTTTTAATGCCCTTCAGGTTGAATTACGAATGCGATTGCAGCAGAGACTGGGACATTGCACACCTCCTCCATCGATCCTTGCGCACTCTGGATGCCCCGTTGGGCAGTGGCTCTTGGTTATCCCTTGTCTGACACCTCTTGTTGGACGGGAGCAGGGCACATTCCACGGTAATCCCGGGGGCATTGGGATGGGTCCTGTCACAAAGTGGCTGCGCGTGGCCCTCACGCGCCTGCTACAATGCACCGTCTTCCTCAGACGAACCCGGTTCGACATAGTGGTCTGCAACTCAGACCGGCGTGCACGGTTCTCCTTCTTCCGTCCACCAAAACGGCTCTTTTCTTCACCAACAGCATCTTCCAGACCAACCCTATTGATTCCCCAACTCCGTTCACCTCGACACTGTTCCTAGCCCGTCGACTGAACTCGAAACCAGACGGTCAAACTCCCCCTATTTCACGATTCAGCCATTCCGATCACCTCCCGTCACGGTGGCTTCACCAAACTCTTCCCTGGACCTCACTGAACCTAAACCAACCCTCCTAGACCTTCGACTCAGCCCCAAGCTCGACGACTTTCAAATTGAAAATCACGGGAAAAACAGAGCAAGAGATCTCACCTTTCGATTGCGTCTCCGCCGTGCGCACCGCCGCGTGCCACGGTGCTCGTTGGATCCCCTGCAACCTCCTACAGCTCCCCCTGCCTTGGTTTGAGCCACCACACGGTGTAGCCTCCACCAACTCTCTCACGGTCTCCCTGTTTCCCCAAAACTTTGCCGCACCACCACCGTGCCGCCGTGCACGATGTCGCTACCAAAACACGACCACCTGCTCAAACTCTTCCCTCTGTCACTCTCACAAACCGCTCTTCACTCCCTCTTGCACAGAATCGATCACCGTCCTCCAATTCCCTCACCCTCTGTTTCTGTCTGTGTCGAAGCACCAACACAAGTATGGCACGGGTGCACCCCAAATAATTGGGCCGTGAATGCACAAGATTGCACCAGAAGCCTCTAGTCCTGTGCCACATGTCACAATCCACTCCACACACTCCCACCTGGCCCAATCTCAGCCGTCCGTTTCCTTTCTCTGTGCACAAATCCCAATGTGCCACAAAGACCAAAATACCCTCCAATTTAACTCATATTTACGATTTTGCCACTAACTTTCTAGACCCGTAATTCCCACATCGTAAGTCCGATGAATACGTGCCACCTGTCATCGAACTCAGGACGACAAGATCTATCTAACCATCCTAGGTCAACATGCCAAAACCCGATTCTACAAAAAGTCAACTATTCCCCCTAATTTACTCAAATTACGATTATGCCCTTAACCTTCCGAACATCACAACTTCCTCCTCGGATGTCGGAATCAAGCGTGCCACCTGCCTATGGATTTGTGACGTCCTAAACTACGTCCTGGTCACCGGTCAACACCCATTTGACCACCCGAACTAAAGTCAACATTTTGCCCGAACTAGGGGTAAAATCGTCATCCTACGCTAATGACCTTTCGGAACCAACTAGCCACCGATTAGCCTCGCTAATCCCACCTTAATCAGTCTACTAATCCCGACTCTCGGGACAGGTTGTTACACCTAAGGTTTGCCAACGATCAAGTCAGTAAGTGTAATCAAAAGAAGTAACAGTAAGTGGTAATTTTGATATAGTAATAGTGAATAGTAAATATTAGTTTCCCCATTGGGAAATTTGCACCCCATTTGTATATGGATAGTTAAGGTGGTCTTGATGAATAATTCGATATGAGATAAATACACTTCTATTTTGGCGCTAACACGTCACATGTAGATCAATAGTGGATAGTTAATGTGCATCATGAATGGTTACACCGTCAGGACCGTTGCACTATCTAACGGTTCGAGCTGATTGTTTAGCAGTTTTTGGCGTCAACCATCCTACTAATCAACAAAAGATATTAAACTGACGTAGGTATTACCTATAAGTCTCTAACTTCCCACATTGTTCCCATATCTGTGTTTCTCTTTTGTTTCTTCCTCCTTTTATTTTTCTTGTCATTGATTGTCTTTCGTTTCTTCATCAAACCATTTGGGCATGGGAGGTTGTTGCCCACCAAGTGATGGCGATGGTGAAGAGCGCGGGAAGCATAGCCGTACTTGAGCTTGAGGACCTTGAGCTTGGCCTCGACATCATCGGCGGAATCCTTGGTTTTGGATTTTGGCTTCAAAGAAGGTTTCAGTGACTTCTCCTCTCGTGGCTCTGAGAGGTTCCTGTGGGACTTTGGAATTTGAAATCCAAAGTTCCTTCGAAGTTGAGATTGCAATGGAGAATTTAGGATTTGGAAAATTTGGTCTTGGAAAATGAAAATTGAATACAAAATTTTTGAGGTTACGAAGATATTACAATGAAGCTATGAGGTTTCAAAGAAATTCTTGTTGTTACAGATATATTTGGATAATCAAAACTGAGGAAAAAGATGTAGGAAGAAGATGAAGGTACGACTAAAATGACCAAATACCTTGTTATATAACTATTTCGAACGACGTTAAACAAAATATCTATTAAATGGTGCAACAGTTCTGGCGGTGTAACCGTTATTAGTGCACATTGAGGCAAATTGTAACACTTGATGCATTTTGAGACAAATTGACGTGTTCCTTATGCATTTATCCTAATAAACTTTAGTAAAAATCTTCAGTTGTTAGTATTATTAATTTAGTGGTATTTTTATATATCTATATAATAAAAAATTGTCATACTCAAAATATATCATATACTCCAAAAACATTATATAACAAAAAATTCTCAACACATATAATACTTTTCTCTATCTCCTCCGGTGAGTTAAAAAAAAAAAAAATTGTACGGCGGAGGATGAATCTAGTTTTTTTTTCTTTTTTTCTTAATACAATATACTCTCTTTCCACCAATCCTCCACCGAACCAGTACCAAATTCAACCCAATTATTCTGCATTCTACATTTCTACTATATTATATTTCTATATAGGTTCTTTATTTTCTATTTTATATATTTTCATTTCTATAAATCTCTGGTTGTTAAACAATATTGTTTATTTTCATTATTTTTTTTTGGGTTTTGTTGCCTTGATTCTGACCTAACTTTTAGTGGTCTATCACTCTATCTACTTTTACACATCCATATTTACTAATTGCTTTTAAATGAGAGCACTATTATTTTTTTATTTTTTATTTTAAAGGATATTCGAAGTCACAAGTCACCACTTTTCGTAGCACACAAAAAGAAAAGAAAATTGTACACATAAAGACTATATATTTTGTATACATAAAGACTATAGTTTGATATAAAGTCCGTATCAATTTTAGAACGTTTTCTAATTGAATGTATTTTGTTCGAGGTAAAGATTTACTACGTAATTCATGAGCTGAATAATATCTTTAAAAATTATATGCAAGAGTCATAAGGTTCGATAAGGAATTCAACCATGAAGAACTGGAAGAAAAATGTAATCCTTGAAAAGATTCTCTCAAGCTGATCTGATACACAGTTAATTAACTCGAGCAAATTAATAGCCTTGGAATCGAAGAATTTTATTAATTTAGCGAGATATTAGTTAAGTGGTATATCAATTTATTATGTTGGATTGGACAATAGATGTTAAGGCAACTATAATTGTAAATTATTTTGACGGTGTAAACATTGGTTTGCAAAAAATATGACATCAGAGAATTTGGATGAACCGATAGATGGTAGAGGCATTCAAAAAGTTTAAAATGTAATAAAAGAGTTGAATTATGATAATTAAATGGATGTATGAAATGTATGTCGATAACCTCTTAAACTATCTAGAGAAAATAACACATCTTCAAAGACGTTGTCTGACGAGCAAATAATTGAGAACGTCATGTGAAATGACCAAGATAATGAAGTTGAAAATGATAGTTCTACTATCGAGCCCTATTTGCAGAAGAAAGTTTTCAAATTGAATAACTTTTAGTTGCAATATAAGAAAACCACACAAAAACTTCATATTCTGTTTAAAAAAAGTAAGAGATGAGGTCCGATGTGCCATTAATTTTAAGAATGAACAAATAACGATTGAATTAGAAAATACCTAATAGTCAAATCATAAGTACTATATAAGCACTATATATTAAGAAATTATTAATTATATATTAAGAAATTACTAATTATATATTATGAGACCTATGCTAATTTGTATAATGCATTATTTTATAAATATAGCAGATTATTTAGCATGTTATTTCCAAATAAAAAATGATTATAAATATTATCTAACCAACATTATTAATCTATCAGGTATTAAATTAGCGTGTTTAAACTGGATTCATAAATGTATATTTACATCATAATCGAGTCTAATATTGATTGCTCACATAGTCGCATGAAATGTTTCAATGTTTCCTTATACAATAAAGGCTAAAATATGCTCGGTACAGTGAACTAATTATTTTGTTACAATGAATGATAATTAGTTGATGTAAAGAACGACTTACCGTTAATTAATTAGAAACTAATAGTGTACTAATCCCCTAATGATAAAACAATCACCCAATTACCATTTGATCACTATATATAGTAAAGAAACCCCAATTTGCTTATGATTATGATCATGCACATGAAGAATGTGTAAAGAAATAACTAGTTCCATGTTTTATTAACTTCAAGAAAGGGTGATTTACTAATACAATCCAGTGATATTTATTTTCTCTTATTTTGTCGAATTAAGATTGAGGTCTCATGTTCAACCCTCGTAAAAAATAAGGTCAATATACCACTTAATGTAATTCCCTCATATTATTATGGGCTATCCATTGATTAGTCATTTATAAAATTAATATTTATTCAAAACTCCCTTAACCATATTTTTAAAATTTTTCAATCTCTAACCACCATAATAATTACTCAAAAACCGTTAAAGCTTTTAATTCCTATTAGTAACCTTTTTTTTCCTTCTATTTTGTGAAAATATTACTCGTACGTATACAACTTTTTTATTTTTCACTAGTTCTTTTTAAGGAGTAATATAGGATAATTCAACTTAAAACAATATTAAAAGCAAAAAATCTTCAAAATTATTTTTAAACTTCAAAGTTGAAAAATCTTAACTATCTTACATTAAAAATTAAGTTAATCACTTATGGTTTAGAGTTTAGTTCTTGAATTTTATGTCAAATCTAAGAGTTAAATCCTATAAACCTCAAACCCTAAGTCATAAGCACCACCACTCTTCCTCGCGGGTGGGCGTAGCTTCGCGTTGGGCTGTTTTCCTCACCGGTGCTAAGCTAGGCTTGGGTAGCATTTTTCTTTTTTCGGTTTTGTTTGGTCTTGTTGTGGTTTTATTGCTAGTTGATTTGAGTTGTTTTTCCCTAAATAGTCTCCTCTTTGTGGGTGTTATTTCTCCTTTGTAGTTCTAACCTCCCCTTTGCGGGTGTAGTTTGATGGGGAGTCTTGGTTGTCACTTATGGAAAAGAGGATGTTGTGGGGAAGTTTTGATGGATATTACCCTTCCTATTATCAGCTTCTCGAGATCTGCAACAAGCCTAAACTTCTTTTAGTTTTTACTTGTTGTTGTCTTTGTTTGAGTTTATTCTTAGACTAATTGATAATTGTCTAATTGATGCTTTTTGGATTGTGGAAGATCCTTTTTAGAAGGAATCTGTCCCAACTAAAATTGTAATCATTTTAAGGTGTTAAATGAACTGATATGTTCTTTATAAAAAAAAAAAATTTTGTCCAAAATTAATTAGTAATTTACTCTTTCATTATGGGAACCACCATTACAACATTATTTAGTCTTTAAAATAATAAAATTAAGTATAAATATATATGAGTTTGTTACGCTGTTGTTTGTTTTGCAGGTGAGCAGAACATTGTAGTTTACTTGATGAACAATACTTTGAGCAACCTTCTGATGTAACCTTAACTAACTTAGAAGGTTTTGCCAACTGCCAATTAAAAAAAAAAAAACTAATTTATAAGATTCTTTCATCATCAAAATCTCTCCAACTCCAAGTGATTATAATGTAGATACTAGTCTGAATTCCTCGTAGAAACAAAAAAACATTATAATTATTGTAATAAATTGTCGACTTGGCCTCTCGCTTGATAATCCTGATCTCGTACAACCTTTAATTAATTATGAAGCAAAGAAGCATAATTAATATTAATTTAGAGTCTACAATTATTCCACTTTTAGGATATGAATGGATTGAATTTTAAGAAAATTTATAGTGTAATTCACTGTGATATTTTTCCACTTAAATTCTTATTTGATTCCATGAAAATTCGTCGGAAAGCAATCCCGTAACTCCCTTTCAATGTAGTAACATAATATTACATTCGATTCAACTCTATCAGGTAAAATTTTGCGAAAATTAGCACATCAACTTACTGAACTTTCTTCATAAATCTTAATATGAAGGAGAAATCTAATCGACAATCTGTGAAGCTCACGAAGTCAAATTCTCCTACATTATTATCTGGTTTAGTGGAATAATTATAATAAATAGGTGTTGATGCGGTTGCTTTCATTTCCATGTACGGTGGAAGCATAGCACAGCATAAATTACTGGTGCAGATTATAACATGACATATGACACTGCTAAACGACAAACCCAGCAAAGCTCCATCTCCACAAATGAATATTGAATAGTGTTATAATTACCAATTGGACCCCCCACAGTTTCAATTTTCAACTTTATTGATTAATGATAATACCCAGCTAGGCCGCTGACATCCATATATGATATATCTAATCTAATGTAAATTCTTCTTGGTTAAAAAAAGATGCGACCCTTTTCTTGAATGAAAGGATAAACACTTAAAACAGTAACACACATGACGGAGAATCTGGATCGATAATTTATTTGGGTCTCGCAAAAGGATTTACCTAACTGAAAGTTACCATGATGTTAAAAAGAAAAAAGAAGACATTGACAAAAAGAGAAATTGTTTACATTGTCTTGATGGGGGGTGATTAGGAATTGGGATAACAAAAAGAGAAAATGAATGATTATATAGGAACAAAAAAGAAGAAAAGCAAGGGAAATTAAAGACAATAATATGTAATTATTAAACAGTAATAATTTTGCTGGTTTGGATAAAGATGGTCAAACATAGTTGACTGACATGTTGGGACACGAGACGTGGTGTTTTCCTTGAACCCCATCTCACTGTCTATGTCTCGGCCCCATTGAATATTTCTCTATTTTACCATTATACCCCTTAAACCAGATGAGAATTACGACCGTGTACGTGCTCACACTTCCACTCAGCTGGTCCCGCCCGCAAAAAAATGGTCCCAGAAAGGAAGAAAAGGACACAGTATTGTTGGGAAGGCATTCTTTTTGCGTGTGACCATAATGCCCTTCAATTGGTGGGAAAGTTAATGATTTTAAAGCAAAGCAGGTGTCCCTATCATTTTGTGACGAGAGGCTTTTATGGTAATTTTAGGAGAGGTTCCAGCTATCAAAGTTTGGACTGGCTCGGCAAGGTGTATTCAAACTTGCAAAGAATTTTGGAGTTCTCTGTTTTTATTAACAAACTGGTGATGAATTTGATGTTCACCCAGAGCATATCTTTCATTTGATTCAAAGGGAGGCTTGAATTTGGTGTTGCAATTTCTGGGTTTTATCTCTTCTTTTAGCAAAGTTGTGCACATGGAGAGCCTCAAATGTGTGGACTCTCTTCCCCTTTTAGCTTTGTTTTTATTCTAGCAAAATTTGTATGGTTTATGAGAAGAAAAATGAACTCTTTCCCAAATTGGGCCCTTCAGTTTGTCATCAAATGGTCAAATTTACAACAAATTGAACTACTCCAACATGTGGTTGTTCAGTCTCTCTTAGTCTTAGGGAAAGTGCTCAACAGATAGAGAGCGGTACTTTATTCACCGTTTCATTAAAAATCTACCATGCATCTTTGAACTTAATCTTAATCAATCTTTTTGAAGTACCAAAACAACTGATGTATGCCTTACCAAAATCCTCTGCTTTTATGAGACAAATACTAATTTTTTCCTTTTCACAGGTTGGATGGTAAAAGATATTGGGAGTGAGGTTGAGGGGAAGGGAGCGGGTGAAGAAGAGATTCGTCGGCTTTATAACGAAAAGCTTTATTGTCAAAGGCTTTCACTTAGAACTAGAAAAGAAAACTTTGGGCTAAGTTAAAAAGCCCCAAGCCCAAAGCTCTTATCCCTTTAATCTCCCAGAAAACACGTTGTGTCAAATTTATGTTCTTGAATTGTGTTCTTTTTGTCCCCTCATATCACACTCACTCACCTCTGGAATTGCAAATCTCAAATCCACCCAACTCCAAAATTGAGATTTTAAACACTAATCTTTGCTTGCCCTAAAAAATTATATTAATAATTTGGCCTTTGGTTAATGTGTAGGATGTAGTATGTTTCAGTTGGTGCGCGCCTCAATTTCTTTAACATTTTGGTGTCAAAGATCAAAATGCATTGTGTGGGGATGCCCAAGTTGCAGCTGCTTTTTTATTGTATCAAATTAAAGATGAGTTTGGAGGTAGTGGGGTGTACTTATTACTGAACTTGCCAACCAACAAGCAAAAAGAAACAAAGAAAAAAGTCCCATAAAAATAAAACTGTTTGCCGATTTACAAATTTGAGTCGTGTTTGTTGTAGATTTCATTAGAAGGAAAAAGAAGAATGTTGACAAATAGATAGTTACACTGATGAATAATTACGTTTCAGTGCAACTTTTACTTTGGATTCCATTCCAACAACGCCAGTGCATTTGTCGCTTGAATGCTTGGTGCAATAGATCTCTTTCCCCAACCCTACAAGCACCTCCTCATTGGTATGCCCAGTTAACCCACTGCCAAGGGCATGGGAGACCTATCATTTTGATGAATAAACATACGTGGAGAGAGAGAGAGAGAGAGAGAGAGAGAAAAAAAATGAATTGAGTGCTAATCCAACATAATGTGACAGAAAGTGACTCAACATTGATTGCCAGTCTTCTTTCCACAGCTTTCAATCCCATCTCCTAAATCTTCTCTTATTTGTTACCTGAGGGCCAAGGCAATCAAATATCCATCGGTTTCTTCACCAATGAGAGAGCGGACTTACAATACAACCCAATTTTTGAACGTCTCAATTAAAATCAAATTTCTTTGAATCACATCAGTTTAAGAATTAGTCTGATTAAATGTTTGAATCCAATTAACTATCTCTTATAGTTACCAACTACACTCTTTCTTTTTTCTGTATGGGTACCAATGGATTTTGAAAAGTAATTACTATTAGCAATGTTACTGGCGTAAGGACTAGGATAGGAAGTGTCTATCAACCTCATGTGAGCGTTAGGGTTCCATGGGGTGGGAATGAATTCAATACTAATTTGTGAAGAAACATTTCATACAATGTTAAATTGAAATTAAAAGTTCTCAAAAATTCAGTAATCATAAAATTTTTTAGAAAGAAATTTCTTAAATCAAGAACCATTTCCAAATCCCTTTGTTATGCTATGATTATCTTTTTCATGTCAAGACAAAGATGATACTTACTATTGAAAATGAAAGTGTAGTACAGTTATCTTATGATTTGGTCATGTAGTGGAGTGAGTTTCTAGAAACCAAATGCAATGATGTGATTGCGTCAATTTGTCTATGACACAAGAAGCATCTGTACAACATACTGATTAGCTTTGATGTGAAATGATTATATATGGTTGTCATAGGATTTTTAATTGCTTAATAATATCTGTACAAGAACAACAACCTAATTCCGATTCTTAAATCATCAATTAATTTAAAAGATCAACGTGAATTACAACAGAAGCAGTTAAGAGAATTCCTCAAGAACCTGGTATCGCGCATTCGGCTCTTCTCTTACCTAATATTGTCGGTAAAGAAAAATCAAGACGACAGAATGCGAGTAATGAGCTGCAATGAGAGAAGTGCGGAGGGAGGTCCATGAACATGTGTTAGGCTCAAAGTACTGGTGTGGGCTTCCATATCTAAAATGGACATGTCATACTCATACCTAACAGAGAAGATACTTTTGACAAAATCCCAAATTGAAACTGGACCCATCGTTTCAGGGTTTTGAGAGGCATTTGTTATCTTGTTTTTATGTCTGTCTTCATGTGTAGGAGCAGGACCGTTTACACACCAAATCTGCAATAATTCTTTATGTTGCTTCAATGAATTGGAATATTTTTCTGGGCCTAATTCACACGATTCTGTTTTTCACCTCAGTTCATAAGTCACTTTCATTTTCTTTCTTTTTTCCCTGTCTTGCTTGTAAAATGTTTTCGACTTGTATGGCTCAACTGCTAAAATGTTTTCCCTGTCTTTTTTCCCAGTCTTGCTTGTAAAATGTTTTTCACCAAGAACACAAAAGATTTAACGAGGTTCGGCCAATTAACTTGCCTACGTCCTCGGAGAGTTTTCTCCTTCACTATGAGAGAATACAAAATACAATATTACACTACTCAAGTTTATACCCAACTCAAGCCCTTGTATCAAATATGATACCCCTTGTACACCCTCTCTCAACCCGAGAAAATCACTCTACCCCAAAGAGCTACACACTCTTTCACCTTCTCTTAACCGAGAAGATCACTCTACTCTAAGAGCTATACACACTCTTAAAGTGCTCAAGAAGATCACTCTAGCCCAAGAGCTATACACACTCTTGAAGCACTCACTCACTTGTGAGGTGTTCTCCTTGATGTTGAAATGTGGCCAAGCTCTCCACCTTATATAGTGTTTAAGGCACAAGTTGTATTTGTGTTTTTCCAATGTGGGACATTTTCCTCACATTTCAACATCCTTCATTGAAGTCCATTCATGCACCTTCCTCAATTAATGTTCTTCTTCATGAAGCTTCCACATCAATCTTTTCCTACAAGGTTGAATGAACAACGCCATGTATTTATTCCCAATACATAATCAAATTCCAATGCTTTAATAATCCACTAAGGAGACATTAACTCAACAAAAAGCTGCAATCTTATTACCAAATTTTGTTTCTTCAAAAATCATCTTGTACAGGTATCCCGAACGTGATCTAGGGGGCTAAATCCGCGAATCAGGAATTGATTAATAATGAAAAATGTCACAAGAAAAGGTGAACAAAAACGTTCGGATTTTTTTTTTTAATGCTAAAAAGAAATGTAGCTAGGAATTCATTCAGGTATTAAGATCATGATCATGGTCGTCATTGTCAGGATCCGAATCAGGTTCATCATCATCAGCGGATTGAGGATCAGGATCATCATTCTGCATTTCCATTTGTGATGCAGCGAGATATAGAGCTCCAGTTCCTGAAGAACCATGAGAATGTTGAATGACAACATTGTCTGAAAGGTCATTGCCAAGCATTTCCCACACACTGCTGTTGAGGTAATTTCTGAATACCCTATAATGCTCGTAAAGCCCACCCTCAACGGTCACTACACTTTTCTTGCTTTCGGTTCTCTTCAGCTTCTTAATTATCCCAAGAATACCAGCGCCAGCAAGACGCGCTCCACGTTCTGCAACTATGTCACATACCTCCGAAACAACCTCTCTCACCCTCGGGGAACTACCAGTGATCTGACAGTGAAAGATCATAAAGACCAAGTATTTTAAACATATAAACAAAGGATTGAAAGACACCTTACCCCAAAAACTTTCTTCAGTTTCTCACCCACAATTTCACGATCCTCCGATGTATCTTGATGCATTGCAGCCATATCCGGTGAGCTACATGAAATCAAAGTGCTACATCATCTTTTTCACACTTAAATAATAAAGATAGCGCATTGGCATTAGACATTGTTGTGCACCTTAATTTGTAAGGAATCTTGAGCTTCAAAGGCACGCATTCTCCAAACAATGCTGTCTCCTGAGCCATCTTTTCTAATACCCTTCGCACAATTTCACCAAGATACATCCCTGAAATCAGCTTCTCAAATCTCTGAGGCAAAAGCAGGATTAGAGAAAAGTAGAGAAAAGTTAGCTCCCCTCAATAGATTTAAGTACAAAAGTTTGTCTTTGTCTCACCCGCCGTCCAGGATTTGAGCTCTCAGCATCTAAGCAAGTGTCAAAGATTGTTATTGGAAGATGAGGAGAACTGAAATCTCCCCACTGTGTGCTAATTACCTGATAGAAAAATAAAATAAAAAATGTAGGTAGATAGATATATTAGCTCTGCCCTTTCCACTTACATTGCCAACAAAAATAAAACACTAACCATCTCCCCTAACTTAGGCGATGGACCGTGCCATTGGAAATCTGCATTCTTAGGTTCTACATAAGCAGCATCTGTACCCATTGACAGAGTAACCGCGGCCACACCTTCTTTGTTATAGTATCTGCCTCCTGCCAAATTTCCGACAGTATCATCAACCTGCTCAACAACGTAATCAAATCAAATGCAAGGAATAATTTTGATAGAACTGAATCAGGCATCAAGCAGACATCAAATGAATCAAGATAGCTGCTTAATTACCATAGCATAAACGCGCAAGTTTACTCCATGTTGCTCTAGGGCTTGGTTGAATTCACTCACCAGCCCCTTCCCATCCTGATCGCATAGAAATTTTGCACATACTCAAATGGTTAAAAATTTATTAAAATATTTGCATTTCCTTTATTTATGCTTAAAAGTTAATAACAGAAGTTAACTTTGCTATCAGCTGAGAAGCTCTTCCATTTGATGGCGGTTCCCTGGGAGAAAACAGCTTGTTCGACGGGGCATGACACGATACAACCCAATTTGCTGATCTCCTTTGACGGTGCATCATCTTCGTCGTCTTGATGCTCCATAATGAACTTCCCAAGCTCCACAGCAACAAAATCAAACAGTTCCTGTTTAACCAAAAATATTTCAAAGCTGTCTACAACAACATTTCTTCATGTCTCAATACAATATATGTAATCAAGGGTTGCATTTCTAATAACAACCAGGCATTTTGTGTTAATTATATATATTTTCAATGTACCTTAGCAGTAGCAGCCATGAGATTGGAGGGAATAGGAATCTCCTCTCTATACAAATTGGAAATGGGTTTGTTCTTCCCTCCAAGTCTTGCACACAAGATCAAGAAGTTTGTTCCTCTCAAATTCACTCCATAGTAAAATCCCTCCTCATCTCTGCCACCACACCATAACATAAAATCTCAGATCAAAATTTAACAAAAACCAGCACTAATAAAACCCATCTGTGCCGTTGGATTAGCTTGTGGCCTACCCGGTGGGGAGTGGAGCCACATATGAAACCAGCATATTGAGAGTTGAGATGGTTCCGTGGGATTCAAGGCAAGCTTTCATATCTGAGACTAAGGCATTTGACACCTGCCACAGCTTTGGCACCGGCGTGGCACAATCTCTTGCGAACTTTCGTAGTATTTTTTGTGTTTCTCTCCATTGATTCTGCTTTTTTCGCTTCCACCGTCTTACTAATGCTGCTGCTGCTACTACCACCGTGGCGGTTGCAGTCAGTGCTCCCACCACCACCACCTCCTTCCTCATTTTTTATTTGACCAAGAACAATGTGATGACATCAATCAACAACCTGAAAGATGGTAATTATTTGGTTAAGTTGTTTCCCCCTTGGCAGATGAAATGTTCTTAATTTGAAGTCTGAAATAACAGAAGCCCGATATTTGTGTAGTGAGGAACGAGTTTCATGGAGGGAATAAGAGATGCATTACTTAAGATTTTTTCTTTTTTGGGGTTCAAGTAGGTGGTTTATTGCTTTATTTATTCAAAAACACCAGAAGATGATGTAAACATAGACAAAAGGTCCATGGAAATTCCAAACGTGAAAATTAAGAAGAATATTTGAAGGCACAAGTATTATTGGTCCAGATAGAAAATTTAAACCATACCGTTATTAACAATTTAGTTTATGTTTTCCATTTTGAAAATCTATATTGAATTCAAACTGAATTATTAAGAATTTTTTTTTTGGTATTTTTTTCTAGTTTTTCATAATTTCCAATAGATATTGTAATGAGTGCTTTTTTTATTTTCAAAATTTTAAAACGATTATGTATTTGGTTTTTTTTAATATATAGTTAAGAGTTTCAATGTGATGAATTTCTTTTATATTTTGGATTGTTTATGGGCATATTTTTAATAATTTGAACTTTTACGTATTTTTAGTTTTAAAGTCTTATATAAAATTAAACAGTATGGTTTGGAATAGTTTCATTTTTATTTAACAAAATTCGAATATATTAAACCTTTTTTTTTTCCAAAAAATATATCGAATCGTTAAATTTTACAACTTTGAACCAAAATATCTCCAATGCAAAATGTTAACTCCTTGCAATGTAAGTTTTACAACCTCAAATTCTAATTTTGTGTAGTCGGAAAAACTAGATGTAAATTTAACATATCGCTGGAAATTGTAAAACAAATGGTATATTTACAAGTTTCCTTTACATCTCCATCGTGTGCCATCATGCATTAAATCTGGATGTTAATTAATGACCAATAGTGAATTATTTTATACAAATGTATGCATTTAATATTGGCATATCTAACGGTTCAAGTTTAGATTAATTTGCAATCCAGAATTAAGATCAAACTTCAGGATGAAAATAAAAAAATTTAAATCTTAATGTTTTGCAATTTTTCACTAGATTGAAATAATTTTACATTTTAAAATACTATAATAAGATGATACCGGAGTGGTAAAAAATCCATGCACATCTCCAAATCCAATTCAAACGGTTGAATTGAGACCACGTTCACTAAAACTATTACCCCAAAAAAAGTTGATATGAATATGTGAAATAGAGTAAATATTTGACTGATTGCAGAGATTTATGGCAATCCTCGCACAAAGGTATGTAATTATTTTCTAGTATTGATTACCGTTTCAGTTGATTTTTTTTTTTCTTTTCTCTGAACAATTGATCGAACTGTACATAATCCAACGATTCTCTTATCAGTTCACTTGTGCAATCCCACTATTCTTAGGAACAAGAAAAATCATTGTCAAAGAATTCGTTTGCAGGAATTTTGTTTTACCTTTTTTCTTGATTTTCTGATTACTAAATATGAAATTTTGTTTTACCTTTTTTCTTGATTTTCTGATTACTAAATATGAACTCCAGGACAAACCTTTGCACCACCAAACCAAAAGGCTAAAGTTGAATGCTCAAATACAACTCTACGATGGATCATTAAAGTTGGAAACTTCCTAACCCACACTAATTTCCATTTCCTACTTTTAGCGGTGAAAAGGTGGTGACGGACGAAGGAAGTTAAAAGTTCCATTAAAAATCAATTGTTTACATCCAACAATAAGTTAATAATTTGTGTGCTGCTAATAAGATAGGTCATCTGATCATTGAATAGGAAAAGAAATTAGCATGTTTTCACAAATAAAATTAGCGTAGAATGAAATGAATTACTTAAAAATTTGTATGCATGTGTAAAAACGAAATGGAACTTAATGAAGTTGGCTGCCGCATTGAAAAATTCCGCTTCAAATACACAGTAGTGAAAAAATTGACTCAAGAATATATATATATATATATATATATATTTTGTTGGTTTCTAGAATGAAAGTTAAGGTACAATTATTTTAAAAGATCATCAGAACCATCACTTTCAAAGTAGAAGAAAACGCTCCTAAACCGGTCAATAGAGGTCTAGTGTCTGAGCGGTTAGGTGGGGCCTAAGTGGGGTTAGGCGGTTTTTAAAAAAAAAAATAAATTAACAAAATAATAATATAATGAATACTATCAAATAATTTCAGAACAAAAATTAATTATCTAGATAAATAAATTGAGTTGGGAATCATAAATGTTGAAAATGTAAGTTTTTTATTAATTTTATTATACAACATTCTATATTTTTTAATTTATTATCTTTATTTTAATTAATACTTATATTATTAACGAAGTATTTAATAAATATACGAATTTATATAACTAAATATATATATATAAACTTATATAGATAAATATATATACAGATATACACGCAAATTCATTGAGGCGCTTAATCATTATGCAAGACAGTTTCTTACCTTCAAACGCCTAAGTGCCGCTTAGGCGAATTAGGCTGCTGCTATTTTGAATAGTGATTTTTTCTTGATTTAATCGATTTTCATAATTTCCTATGCACAATTTTTATATAATAACAAATTATGCATTGATTTGAGGGAGTTTTGTTTGTATAGGATGTGCAAGTACTGCTGAGCTTGAATAGGATTAAAAACAAAAGGTTTTGGAGTAGTCATAAGTTCATGGTAATTGTTTACAAAATGCTGTCTCAATTTGAATACGATGCGTTTAAAAATTAGGTTTGAAGTCATCATTAGATTATAGTTGATTATTACTTACATACAAATCTAAAGTGACAAGAGATGACTAGACCAGCATACAAAAGTCAAAATATTTCATATCATATATTTATTTATATCTTCTGTTTTTTTTTTTTAAATGTCAATGTAGCTGTAGTTTTACTCCTCATAACAAAGGGAGGAAATGTGAAACATAAAGAAAAAGTCATTGACATGCTTGGTGCAATGTGAAACGATAGGGGTGAGGTGGATGCTAATATTAAAGGAATTCTCTTTATTATTCTGGCGATGCAGTTCTTATTTGAGTGCGTCAAGTTTAGATACACTTCTCGAATGCAAAATGTAGCAGCTCATGAAGTTGCTGCTTTCTGTAAACGCTCTATGCATTGTTCTAAATGGGAGAGTTTTGAGCCTTCTTAGTTATTTAATATCTTAGATAAAAATGTAAACATTTTGATCCGTCTTATTTAATTACGTTCCTTTTTGTTGGCACAAAAAAAGAAAAAAAAAAAGAGAAAAAGAAAAAGTCATTGACATGAAAAGGACAGTAATTAACACTAGGTAATTTTATTAGTGTTCGGCTCATTTAGATAACGGTAACAGTAACAATTTATTTGTGTGGTTTATAATCGTTCAACTATTTTTTAATCAAGGTTTCTATTATACTATTACTACTTAACATCATGATATAATCATATCAGTATGATTTAACTGCAATCGACCAAATATTCTTTAATTAATTAAGGGTTCTTTTCATATATCTTGACTTAAATAATAATGAAAATTCATTTGGGTGATTTAATCGAAATCGACCCAATTTTCTTTAATAAAGACTCTTGTTATCCTAATTAATATTAAGATATGATAATATTTATTTTTTTAATTTCACCCCTAGATAATCATAGCGACCCATTAATTAACTGAGATCAATCCTCCACTCTTCCATGTACAGCTCATACAATTAGGAAAAAGTTTACGGTACCCCAGAACCATAAGACCACCGACTAATAATGAGACCATTTAGGTCGGAAGTCCAACAAAGTCAAGAACTTGGTAGGAAAGAAGCTAATTAAAATTTCAAAGCCTTTTTTCCATCGAACACGTATATATAAGTAGATTGGCCTGACTTTGACCACATTATGCTTGTTATTGCAAGGAAACAGCCATGATCGATCTCGCTATAGCTTTATAGCCTCACACATTGCAACCTTAGGATTGCAAACCTACACATATATATATATATATATATATATATATATATATTGCCGTGCCAATTGGTCGGTGAAGGTAATTGGCTTTGCCTCATCTACCCTTTTGAAAATTGTATCTTCTCAACCGGCCATGACTTAACATAATAAAAATCATTCTTATTATTTACTTATATAAGAATTAATTGAATTGAATGGAAGAAATTAAGTACGTATTTGGCTTAAAAATAACATCCAAGAAAATATGTTGAGTTAATATAGCTAGTTTTCATTCGGAAGGGAGTGGCCGGCCGGTGTGAACCCGGCCACATGATTGGATATTGTCCTAGTAAACTTGGTGAATGGTGATGGATGGATGGTTTCCTCTCATTATCACGTTGGTTGCGGAGAAAAAAAAAGAAAGAGTAAGGGACTTCCTTAATTAATTGGATAACATCCCTAATATTATAAAAATGATGTAATTAATTAATTAATTAATTAAGTTGATGATCTTCTACATATTTCAATATTAATCGACCATTTTCCATATATATATATATATATCTGATCGAATCAGATAGTTTACATGAACAAGTCAATAGAATTTGGAAACTATTTGTTGAGCCTTAGAAAGAGTCACAAACTTCACATCGATCATCTCATCCGTCTCACCATACAATATATGTCCACCAATTTAGGCGACATGATATTCTAATTAATAATAAGTTAGCTAGCTAGGGTTATCAATATTAATCCAATTAATAATTAAGCTTTATATATATATATATATAGATTTAAATTATTAAGTGTTTGAAGATATCGATCTCTGTATTGCCTTAATAATGAAATAAATATACATCTGAGAGGTTTGAGCCTACAGACAGCAAGAATGTGTCCAGAAGCCTACAAAAAAAGGAAGATCGCAATCTCTGGTAGGGCAAAGATTGTCCCCTAGGCCTAGCTACCCTAAATAATAATTCATCATATCATATATTAATGATTTCTCAGTCCGGCCCCTTGTTACTGGATTCAGGTTGTGTACGTATTAATTAATGTGCCTTCAAGTACTTCATCTACTCGACAATATTCTCTACGTACGTGGTGCATTTGGTGTACCAAATTCTTGAATAACTGGATTTTATTTGATCTTTTAATTATAATTTACAGTAAAAAAATTAACATCAAAATTCAACTGTTAAAACATTATATACATCAATAAATTATATACATCAACTTTCTTCCATTACTTATTTATATATCCAACTGTAAGAATTTTTTTACCATCAAACTAGCTAGCGTTCCAGTAATACAACATTTCAATAGACATAATATATATATATGTGTGTGTGTTTTATATAGGTTCTGATTAATAGATAAAATTCACATATTCATATATTTTCACATATTTTTAATAAATTATTGACCTAACTTAATACACATTAAATAAAATAAATGAATATATATATATATATATATATTATTAATAGACCAATTGAAGAAATCTATCGAATAATGCAAATACCTACGTACGTATCACTTACCATACACGCCATCCCTCGCCATATTATAATTATACTCAATGTGGTATCCACTCTTAGCAAGCTAGATGGTCTAATTAATGGTTAAAATGAGTTTTCGTTTGTGTCATTCTATATATATGCCGTTTGTTCGATTTTCCCTCAGATCAAATCAAAACACATAAAAACTAGATTGAAATGGGAGGCAGTAGCAGCAAAACCATAATTAATGCTAGTTAATAAGAGTACAGAGGATCGAGACCCATATATATGGTTCTACCTTGAGAAGATCCCTAGCTTTAAAAAAAAAAAGATAAGAAGAAGAAGATAGTGCATGCAATTGACTAGCACGCATGTTATTTAATGACATGCATGATATATATATATATATAAGAACAGGTTTAATCACAGTATTTGTTCGTGTACGTTACGAATCCGGCCATAATATATACCTAATGAAAGGGATATTCATTTAATCATAATCATGTAGGATTCCTTTCTCAGCGAGTTTATGACGTTCAGGTGTTTTATTTATTCATTTATTTTTGTGCGGAATTGTTCGTGCATGCATGTCTCTAGCTGGGTGGTAGTCTGGTAGCTAGAACTATCGAGTTATAAGACAGCATGTGTTTAAAATGAGGCCTAATTCTTATATCCAGTTTGACGAACACTACTAATCAAATATGTCATCACGTATAATTAGATGTCGTCAATTAACTAGTTCGATGTACTGTTATTGAAAGAGATTTTATATAATGGAATACATATACATAAAATGTCATGTGAAATCTATTTATTATTTTCTTATACATATACATAAAATGTCATGAAAATCTATGAAAAACTAAAAAAAGGAGCTTGAAGAAGAAGGAGGAAGACGAGAGAGAAGATATAGAGGGTTTTATGAAGAAGATTTTAATCTGGTTATATTTCACGTTAGCTTTATTTCTGTTTTACACTTCAGTATATATACTAACACAATAACTCAATGATGAACACAATTACACGCCTTACTGTACTAACTGATTTTCTAACAAATTCTAACTTAACAAATGTAGGACAACTAGGATAACTACCTAACTATCTAAGCTAATTGGTGTCTAAGCTAATTGGTATCTCTCTTAACATTCCCTGCATACGAGTGATGGGTTCACTACTTCACTGATTACGAGATTGTCTCGAAAGAAGGTGAACTTTGAAGAGTGCATGTCATGAGTCATCAAGTTGAGCACCTGAAAGGGACATGAGCTAGGCGAAATGTTTTGGCTTAACCCGTCCACTAATAGAGTGAATATCGATTTCCACATGCTTTGTACGACTATGAGAGATTGGATTATGTGCCATTTGAATGGCAAGAGATTGTCACACCAAATCAACAGAGAACGAGGACGAGTTAGATGAAGATCATGCAGCATATATGATAACCAATGCAGCTCAAAAGCAATAATAGCAAGAGTCCTATACTTAGCCTCAACAGAAGAACATGACACAGTGGATTGTCTCTTAGCACCCTAAGAGATGGGGTTTGAACCAAGGAAGATAACATGACCTGAAGCGGATCGTCGAGTGTTAGGATCACCTCCCCAAGTAGCATCCAAAAAGGCCAGGAGGTGAAGTGGACAAAAGGTATAACGGATGCCAACAAAGATGATATCTGACAGGCAGTGTTGACAACAAAGATGATATCTCGACGAGTGAAAGTCAAGTATTGCAGGGCACCTACGACACTACAATAGAAGGAAGGATCTGAGAGTAGTATGCCATCAGTGAGCAGAAGTTTAGCATCAGGAGCCATAGGCATAGCTACTGGACTAAACTGAGACATGTCCACTTTAACCAATAGATCAAAAGCTTACTTGTGCTGATTAAGAAAGAGACCACACCTGATTGATAACTAACTTCAACCCTAAAGATGTAGGATAGAACATCAAGATCCTTCATACCAAACTCTCAACTCAAGGCAGTGACCAAAAGATCCATTACAAGAGCATTATTTCCAGTCAAAATAATGTCATCAACATATAACAACAGGATTGCACGAAGCCCAGCTTGAGAATATGTCCAGCGAACCGTGAATTCCAGACCATAAAGAGATTTTTCGAGCTTGCAAACTTGCAGACATGAAAAGGATAGGTAGAACTAATGAAACTTGGTGGTTAATCCATGTACACTTCCTTTTGAAGCACATCATGGAGGAAGGCCTTCTTAACATCAAGTTGGTGTAGACTCCACTAGAATTAAGCTGTCAAAGCAAGGACAAGTTTGAAAGTGGTGTGCTTAACCACAAGACTAAAGGTCTCTTCGTAATCAAAACCTGTTTCCTAAAGATAGCCCTTGGAAACTAACCTAGCCTTGCCTAAAATTTGTATCATGCATTTCGTTTAAGGAGAAAAACCTACTTCCAGCTAATAACATTGTGATGGTGAGGAAAAGGAACCAACTTCCATGTAATTTGGCTTTGAAGGGCAGAAAACTCCTTCTTCATAGCACTATGCTACTCTGGGACACTCAGAACTTGTCTAAAAGTAGTAGGTTCAATAAGAGCACTCACTAGAGAAGCAACAACATGTAAGGCAAGGTAACCTCCCCGTGAAGGTCTAATTAAGGACACCACTCTTAATCCGTGTCACCATAGTGGAAACAATTGGCACAGGAGAAGAGACTGTATAAGGAGAATCACGCTCCATAACTAAAGAAATTGAGGATGCGTCTGTGGTGACAAATTTATAAAATCCTGCTATAGATGAAGCAGGATATCCAGTAGCTAATGGCACATTAGCAGACTCAGGTGGTGTTGAAGGTAGTAAGCCTGCAGTAGCTGAGCTAGAAGGAGCCGAGATAGCAGAACTAGGTAGAATATGTGAAGGAAACCCGCTAATAAGAGTATGGGTAGTAGCTAATGGAGTGTGACTCCTAGTTTGGTTCTTAACACTAAGTGGTGCAAGAGTATAATGTAGCACTCCGAAAATTCAAGAAGGTGAAAAATGAAAATTTTTCCCATAAAGTGTCAAAATGTTGACTTTTTGATCGAGAAACCTTGTGAACGTATCATAAGAACCTTTATGAAGTTCTCGGACTCTTGAATCCATAGACGTGTAGTACGTCGAGAATGGAGTCCAGATAAAAGTGTTTTGAGTCCAAACCATATAAGGGCATTTTGGTAATTTTGGCTTGAAGGGAAATTTGATAATTTTACCCATTTGTCATGTGAATCATGTGTGATTTTCTGAAAATTCTCCAATTTTCTCTCCCAAATATGGCCCACCAACTTACCTAATCTATAGAAGGGTATGTATGTGTATTAAAGGCATTTCAGTGAAGTGTGGCCGAAAAGCCATGTGAGGTGTAACCGAGAGACAAAACAGAGAAGTGAGGGAGAGAAATAGGGAGGAAGAAGGAAAGAAAAGGAGAAAGAAAGGGAGGAAGACCGAGGAAGAAAAAGAATATGAAACAAGGGGAAAGCCTGGGGAAAAATAGTAAACCCGAGAATCGATAATCTTGGCCCGTGAGGTTAGTTTGCGTGCAGGTTGTGGAAGCTTGAAACTAAGCTTCCTAACAGCACCTACGCATTGCTACGACTCTAGTGAGTCATTGACCTGGAAGTTTGGACGTCTGGAATCCCTGGATAAGGAAGATGATAATCAGCCCATGTTTTCATAGTTTTGATGTCGTAGATCTCTTACTTAGGTTACTTGGACAAAATTGGACAATTTGAATATGAAAAAGAAATGATGAATTTCTAGTCGGGTCAGAGTCGTGGGAAGCATGCGACTTAGTTGGAGGAAATCAGGTTAAAGCTGAGGTTGAAGATGAATAATGGTGGAGCGTGTCCATCATGCGCAGAGGGAAGGGATGACGCGTGAGGGCTCATCTGGCCTTATCTCTCGATGTGTTCAACACGAAAGTTATTCCTTATGAAATTTGGAGTTTAATGGTTCTAGTTTTGGGATTAATTGGACATCTTATGAGACAATTATGATGGTTCAAAGTTTATGTTTTACTTAAAAATCCTTAATGAATCCTCAAATATTGGGTAATTGATTTTAGTATTATAAAGATGAAATGGAATGGATGTAAATTTAGGATTTGGCGTTAACTGTATGATTCTAGGTTCATGTTATAATTCAAGGATAATCTTAAGGAATTTGAGAAGTTAAACTTAATACTAACTTGGATAATTAATGTGCATATACAAGCTTACATGTTATGATAATTATGTATGTGGTTATATATGAAATGGTGTTGTTATGCTTATAATGAATTACGGAAAATATGATAAGAAGGATAGTTTATGTGAATAATCAAAATATCATCATGAGAATTTAAAACGGTGGATTATGTTAATTGATAAATCAAGGAATTTTCTTATGATATTACTTGGTATACTAATAGTTTATAAAGATTTCCTTTTTTACTCAAAACATTGATTGTGCTTGAATTTTAGTAAGTTAACAAAAGGTATGATAAGTGGTAAATTATGTGAAGATATTGTGTTAAAATTTGGTTATAAATAAAATAAGTATATGAACTGAATATTTATGATAGTATCTTTCTTAAGAAATTATACAACTTGAGTTATAGGTATTATTATTATTATTATTATTATTATTATTATTATTATTATTATTATTATTATTATTATTATTATGTCGTAGTGCATCAACCTAATATGACCAAATAATTGATATAAGGTCAAAAAAGTTTGAGTTGTTAGAATTCATACATGTAGGGATAAGTGGGTTGGAAGTGGACAGTAACCCGCAAGACATAATTTATGTTTGATTAAAAAGGAAATTCCTAGTCTGACAGGAGCTATCAGACCAGAGCATGATCAGTCTAGTTTTTCCCGAAAACTAGGGACGAGTTTTGTCATAGAATGCATGAAAGGAAACAATGTCTTATCAATATATAACATGTTTAGAAATATAGGTTTTGCGAGTAGGTATATAATAGCACATATATTCTTTGTAATCAAGAGTGTATCCTACGAACACACACTGAATGATGTGATTATTGTAAGGTTAAAGGTAGGGGTAATAGACACAACCAAATATCCTAAGAGATTGAAGTGAAGGTGAAGTAGATTTCATCTTAAGAATAGGCATTGGAATTCTATTGATGAGATAGTTTGCAGTAGAACAAGCATGGAATCAAAATTGTGAAGGCGAAGAAGTAGTTTGGAGTAAAGTGATACTGGTTTCTATTAAATGTATGTCTTTTCTCTCTTCAAGACCATTCTACTGTGAAGTATGAGGACATAATTTATGGTACATAATACCCTTAGAAGTTAAGAAAGTATGCATGGCATGGTTAAAAAACTCACCCCCTCCGTCACTCTGAAATATCTTAATAGTTTTTTCAAATAAATTATGAACATAGGTATAAAACTTCACAAAAATGGAGTAAACTTCATATTTCTTTATTAAAGGATAAATCAAGGAAAATTTGGTACAATCATCAATGAAAATAGCATAGTATTTATAACCAAGAGTCGAGGGATAAGGACTGAGACCCTATACATCAGAGTGGATACAAAAGAAAGGGACATAAACCCATATGATCTAAAATTGGAAATGGTAGTTTGGACACCTTTCCTTGGAGACAAGGTTGGCACACATAAAGAGTAGGATTTGAGAGACATGAAATGTGTGCTTGTGATAACATGGTACAAAGGATTAGATTATCAGGATGCCCCAGTCTGTGATTCCAGAGAGAAAACAACACTTTCTGACCAACATTAGCAGCAAAATATTGGGAGAAGAATGATAGTGCAAGAAACAAAGCCATGGGAATAGGGTAAAGACCAGCATGACTAGGAATCTTGTACAAGAGGCGTCCCATTTGATCCCGGATACAAAGGGCGGATGCATCAAACACTGTCTAACATTTATTATGAACACATAATTTATGGACAAATAACATGTTATGAACAAGTCTAAGGACATGAAATAAATTTGGTAGCTGAAAAACACAACTTGGTAACCAAAATAACATAGAATCAACACTAGAGACATATAAGATAGCCCCATTTCCTACTGAGATACCTGTATTGGAAGAGGTTTGAGATGTCTGCAATTGAGAAGACTAAGAAAGCATGTGATTGGTTGCACCTGTGTCAGCTACCAGAAACTAGGGTCATTGAACTCATAATTTGCTGCAGTAGTATAAGCTTTTGGTTGAGATCCAGACTTAGCAATCAAGCATTTTAAGGCTTCATGACCAATTGACTTGCACAACTGACACACTAATGTGAAAACCTGAGGTGAGGATCCCAGGACACCAGAGCCTGAATTAGGATGACAAAAGTAAACCAATGGTGGTGGAGCAGAGTGCATGCCTAGTTGTGGAATCAGACTAAGGAAACCATAGTACATACCTTGGGTCATTGCTTGAGTATAAAGGTAACCAAGATTCTTATTGTAAGCACCATTGTGATAAGGAAAGGAATTAGTTTGTAGATAAACATAGTTGTAGCCTCCTCCGCTTTGATTGTTTCATACTTGATTATTCTACCATCCTTTTCCTCTACGAGCACGATAACCAACATTATTCCATCTGCCTTGCCCTCGATTATTGTTGCATCCTTGTCAATATATAGGAGTCATTCTAGCCAATGTTATTAGAATCATGCCAACAAGATTAAGTGGCATTAATAGACTGGGACTGAGCCTGAGTAGTGGAATTGTCTTTTGTAGCTACCATTACTGTGAGAATAGAAGACTGAGATCACATGTGACTTGCAGCTTTGGTGATATTTGCTTCTTTAGCAAGCAAGAGAGTTCGAAGCTCTGTGAGGGTAAAAGAGACAGGTCGTGCATGAATGTGTGATTTAAATGGATAATACTTAGCTGGCAAACCATTAAGTGTGATCAAAATCAAATCTTTATCAGAAACAAACACTCTAGAACTTGCTACTACCTAGCAGACTTGATATTTCTCAAGTATACCCCCAATTTAATCTGAATCCTTCTGGATTTTCTGAAAGTTAGTCTTTAATTGCATTAGATTAGCCTCAAATAGTGAAGAAAACCTATCTTAAATGTAAGCCAGGAATCATGTGCAAATTCAAAATTCATGAACTTGTTAGACACATCCTCAGATATAGTGGCTATCAATATATTAAGTAATGCTACATCTGTATCAATCCATCTCGAATAAGATGCTTCAATAGGCACAAAACAGACATTGAATCCATCCAGATATCCAAACAGGTGAAAACCTTTCAAGAATCGTTGAATCTTGACATTCGAAGACAAGTAATTGGTATCATCTAATTTCGTGGATATACATTATGTTGCATGCTTAAGAAGATACCATTGTAGGTGCCATTCAAGAAACGACGTATTAAAAGCCTAAGATTACTTGTCAACAACAACAACGCAAGAGAAAGACATCGATACCAAATATCGAAGAACAAATGTACGAACATACATTGATTCTGAACTGAAAAGAAGTAGATTGAAGAGAGATGATCTCTTCACAACAAGGCAAGAAGAAGATCGAGGATAGAATTTAAAGAGAAGGTTGAGAACTGAGAATTGATCAGACATGACTCGACAAAATTAAGGAGAATCAAGGTGATCATGAGATCGAAGGAAGATATTGAGGATATGAGAAGTATTCTACGAGATTCACACACAGCGATCACAAGCTACGTGCTTGAGGCTCTGATACCATCATGGAAATCTATGAAGAACAAGAAATGAGCTTGAAGAAGAAACAAGGAAAGAGAAGCGAGAGAAGGTATATAGGGTTTTATGAAGAAAATTTCAATCTGATTATATTTCACATTAGCTTTATTGTTGCTTTACACTTCAGTATATATACTAACTCAATAACTTAATGATGAACACACTTACACGCCTTGCAGTACTAACTGATTTTCTAACAAACTCTAACTAACTTGATAGTTGTAGGATAGCTAGGATAACTACCTAATTGTCTAACTAACATGATATACTTTGTAAAAATCCGTTTGTTTGAAATGACTATATGCACACCATTTTCCCTTCATTCCCGTCTTATTAAACTCTTACTTCTTAGGTTTACTGTTCTTGAAATTTCAAGCATATAGTTTTGCACAGAAAGAAGAAGAAATAGAGGGTTTTAAGAAGAAGATGGAAAGAATCGAAAAGAGAGGGCAGGAAATGATTGAGAAGATGGAAAGAATCAAAGAGAGAGAGAATACAGGAAATAATCGATTGTATTATCACAATATATTCATACACTTGATAACAACTGAGTTATATACTCTCTTAGTATCGGTTGTTACTTAGTGTCTAAGTAAAACGCCTTAACTTGTGCTAATCACCTAACTAACACTAACTAAATTGATAATAGTGTAACTAATAAGACAGCTGGAAGATAGAGACGGTTCACACATAAAGCATTGTGAGGTGATGATGCGGAACGGTTGTATCTTTGTACCAGCAAGACAAGGATAGTAGTTGCACAGTGTGGACCACATGATGTAGAAGGACCAGCACGATGTGGACCACGAGATCAAGGGATCAAGTGTGTTATCTTTGTACATCCCCCTTCAAGCTGATGCGGGAGATGCAATGCGTATCAGATTGAACGTATGCTGGTAGAACAAATCATCCACCAAAGCTTTGGTGAAGATATCCGCAACTTGATCACAAGAGGACACATGTTGGACATCTAAATCACCACAAACTACTCTCTCCCTCACAAAGTGATAATGAATCTCAATGTGCTTAGCTCGAGAATGAAAGATAGGATTGACACACAAACTGGTCGCAGAAGTACTATCACAGAAGATTAAAGGTGGTTTTAATAAAGGGAAGTGGAAAGCACATATAAGCTGTCTGATCCATGCAACCTCAGCTGCAATAATTGCAAGGGCTTTATATTTAGATTCAGTACTTGATTGGGAGACTGTGGTCTGTTTCTTGGACATCCAAGATATGAGATTGTTGCTAAGATGGACAACCATACTAGTAGTAGAACGACGATCACTTAGATCCGCAGCCTAATCAACATCCTTATAGGCGATCAGATCCAATAAGCCACGTGTTAGGGTGATCCCATGAGACTGTGTTCAGCTAAGAAACCGAAAGATACGTTTAACAGCCATAAAGTGAGAATCAGTTGAACACATGTATTGGGAGAATTGATTGATTGATAAAACTATATTGGGTCTTGTGAATGTAAGATATTGCAAGGCTCTTACAATACTGCGATAGTTAATAGGATTGGCATAGACTGGACCATCTCCTTTGTTGAGTCGAGAGCCAGGAACACTGGGAGTCTCAGCCACTTTACTGTCTAGCATGGATGTTTTGTCCAGCAAGTCACGAGTATACTTGGATTGGGACACAAATAAACAAGTAGAGGTATAGGTGATCTCAAGACCTAGGAAATAATGTAAGTCACCAAGGTTCTTCATATCAAATTCAGTAGTAAGAGAAGTGATTACCTGAAATAGCAGATAAGCTACTTCCAGTGAGAATTATATTGTCAAGATAGAGGAGGAGGATCACTACGGATGAAGAGGTCTGTTGCACAAAGAGGGAAAAGTCAGACCAAGTTGTTTGAAAGCCAAGCTCAGGAAGAACGTTGCTAAATCTTTCATTCCAGGCTCGTGGTGCCTACTTGAGACCATAGAGTGACTTCTGGAGGTTACACATATAGTCAGGATGGTGGGAGTCTTCAAAGCCAGGGGGTTGGCTCATATGAATCTCTTCCTTGAGGTCACCATGTAAAAAAAGCATTTTTGACATCAAGCTGTTTGAGGGGCCAGTGAAAATAAGCAGCCAAAGCAAGAACCAATCAAACTGTGGTGGTTTTCACAACTGGACTAAATGTTTCACCATAATCCAGCCCCCTTTCCTGACTAAAACCCCTAGCAACAAGTCGTTCTTTGTGTCTTGCAATTATACCATCAGAGTTTCTCTCAATTCTGTAAAACCCATTTGCAACCTACAAGGTTCTTTGAGTGAGGAAGATAAACCAATGTCCAAGTTGCCTGATTATATAGAGAGGTCATTTCATCCTCTATAGCCTGTTGCCAAACTGGAGACGAGATAACTGATTTAAAAGAGGCTGGTTCAATTTGAGCAAGATCAACCTCTGGGAAAAGAACATGTCTTGAAAGAAAAACCTTGTTTTTGACAATACCAGACTTGGAACGAGTCTGCATTGGGTGCATGTTTATCCTAGTACTAGGGAGAACCACTTCCAAGAATTGAGGATGAAAGTCATTATCTGCTGCAGTACAGGGATGATCAAGAGACAAACCAGTATCTGTGGCAAGATAAGTATGATTAGAAGGAGGAAAATCAGTATTTGTTGCAGGATAAGGATGGCTAGAAGTATTTGAACCATGAGATGAAGAAATGGACACTGAGGATTCTAAAGCATCAGTAGGATGATGCATATTTTGATCTGAGATGTCTAGTGGAGGAGGATCAAAATTCATAGGTGTAGATGAAGACTGAGAAAGAGGATGCTGCAATGAACTTGAGATTTAGAAGGTGAAGGAAAGGATTGAACTAAAGGTTCCAGAGGATTGAAGAATAGGTGTGATAGATGTAGGAACAAATATGACACAAGAGGATTGATTATACAATGTGGGTTAGGGAAACTGAAGTTCATCAAAGAGAACATGTTTACACACAAAATTCTTGTGATACAAAACATCATGACAAACAAAACCTTTATACTTATAAGAATAGCCTAGAAAGATACACTTCCTGATTTTAGGCTGAAGTTTGGTTGAATTATATGGTTTTAAGAGAGGAAAGTAGGCATACCCAAAAACCTTGAGATGTGTTATAATAGGTGGCTTAGAAAACAAGGCTTCTTAGGGAGATTTCATGTTAAGTAAAGAAAAAGGCATTCTATAATGACCCGTCCCAAATTTTGGGATTAATTCAGATTAAATGAGGATTAGCCTTGTTAATCGGGTACTAGTCGAAGATTATTGGACGTTTTGGGTTAAATTACGATTTTTCCCCTAGACAAGGGCAAAAAGTTGACTTTTGACTCGGGAGGTCCGATGCACGAGGATCAAGAACTGTTACGTAGATCGGGTCGATATGAGTCCGTAGACAGGCGGCACGTTGAAATCGGACGTCCGATGAGAAAATTACGGTTCATGGAACGTCCGAAGTGCTATTGCACGTTTTACGAGATAGATGAACTTTGGAGTGGGCCCCAGACATTTTGGACAAGCCAAATGGATGAGTGACACGTGGATGAGTGACAAGTGTCACTCATCCATTGCTCACCTAACACAGATACATGCACCAACCTCCCCTTCTTTGTTTCATTCATTTGGACCCGAGACACAAACACACCACCACAACCCATCCCAACCCACACAAACCTTCATCTGTTGCCGATAGTATAAACAGAGAAGTGAGAGGGGAGGCTGAGACATGGCCGATGGTGGCCACAGTGGTGCAAGCACGGCGGTGGAACGGCCATGAGGAAATTTCGGTGGCTAGCCACCGAATTCAATTTCCAGTAAGGTAAGCCCAAACTAGTCCCCTAAACCTAATTTTAAGGTTCCTAGAAGCTAAATTAAGTCCTTAGGAGGTGGTTTTGACCCTTAGATGTGCTTAGACCGTGGGAGGAAATATTGGGCTTTAATGGTTTAAGGAACAATTAGGATTTAGGATTGTTTCTTCAATTTGATACGGAAGAAAACCTCCTAGGATAGATTAGAGAAGATTGGTGGAAAGAAGGAAGAAAACGAACCAAGAAATAGGGGTGAACCGGTTACGCCGGTTCGGCTGGACCAGTGTTAAAGTTGGACTGGTCTGGACCGGTCTGCGTGAGGAAAAAGAAAACTGTGCAGTGGTGCGTGGCTCCCACGCGCAGGGCCTTTGGGCGGTGTGTGGGCACTGTTTGGGGATGAGATCACACATGAAATCATCCTTTCGATGTAACGAATATTTTAGGACAAGTTTCGAGTCGATTGAACACCGTTTCGAGGTAGTTTCGAGTGTCCTAAGGTTTATGTCCTAGGTAAAATATGTTTAAAATCTTGGAAAATTAGGGGCCTTTAATGAGAGGTTATAGAAGTTTTTAGTAACCCACTAGTATGATTTGGATAGGTTTGGGAGTCCCAGTGACGGTGATTAGCCCGGAGAGGCTTAGGGCGTTTGTATCGAGGCGCAATATGGACGGTTTGCGAGTAGACGTTGTTTTGTGAATATGATGCATGCATAAATGTTTTATATGTGTTTATGAACATGTTTTGAGATTCCATGAGTGTATGTGATTTAAACATAATTTGTTGGGCATTTTCGGAGGAAAATGTGTTATTGCACGTAGTTCGAGATTTCTGTTTTATATGATGTTTGGGCTTCGGCCGAGTATGCTACGTGCTTGTGTTTTATGTGATTCTGAAGGTTTCACGAAGAGGCATAAAACTGAGGAACTGAGTTACGATTTTGAGGATTTCACGGAGATGCGTGAAATCTAGATTCGGGCGCAAGACCCATTTAAAAGACCCTAACTTAGCGTGAAGTCAGGGATGATTTGAAAGTGTTTTGGAAATGAGAACTGACTTTCATCTTTGGAAATATCTTTCGGGCGTATGACCCAGTTGATTTGAGGTTTGAATTAGAGTATAGTCAAACGTGAGATAAGTTGGCAGTGACCCAGTTATGAGTTTTACGAAAGATATTTCGGGTATAAGACCCAGTTGTGGTTTGGATAGGATTCGGGGAATCCTGGGATGAGAAGTGTCGTAGAACACTGAATTTTCGGGCGTGAGAACTAGTTGTGAATTTGATTATGAAGTGTCGTAGGACACTGGTTTCCGGGCTGTGACCCATTTGATGATGTTCCATGTTTGAAGCCCTATGTTTGATGATAACATTCGGGTACGTCCCGGGTGTTACGGCGCTCACCTCCGAATTGTGATTTGTCCTTTCGGAGAGGTCACGATGCACTGCCTGTGGTCGAGTAACCGCGAGAAGTAATGACCAAGGGAGGCTCGACTTAGGAGTGCTGATGAGATAATCTGAAATCGATCGGCGATGTGTTCGCAATGATCTAGAGATAGGTCGCGATGAGTGATGTGTTCACGGAGACATGCCAAGATTATGAGAGGTCCTGAGCTATATGCACATATGCTAGGATGAGAAACGTGACTGATATTGGGATGTGTTCCCACGTGTTCTATGGATTGGGCAGAAGTGTTGTATGAGATTTTCGGTTTTGGGCTGAGATCCGTATTTTTTTTCCATGATCTGGTTTTGGGCTGAGACCTTACTGAGATGATAGATTCGGTTGAGAAGCATTTTTCACTGTGTTTTGATTTGGGAAGCAATACGTCATGCTTCCGAGATAACATTTGAAAGAATTGTTTTATGATGCATGCATGCTTTTACGTGAGAGGTATAAATGTATTTTCGATATAAATGTGTTTTATAAACTTTTGTTTTGTCCATTCATAGCTTTTATGGTTTTAATACCTTTCAGATTGATAACGGATGCGACTGTAGCAAAGATCGAGACATCACATGCCACCACCGATCCTGGTGTACTCTGATGGGCCCCGAGCGGGTGACTAGTTTATCCTTGGTCTGACATGCGGTGTCAAACAGGAGCAGACACGTCCCACGATAATCCAAGGGGATTTGGGACAGGTCTTGTCACATTCGATTGATAAGATAGATAGCTGTGACACAAGCATAGAACCAAATGATGGGTGGTAAGAAGCCAATTTGAAGAAGAGTAAGAGTTGTTTCAAGTATGTGCCTATGCTTCCTTTCAGCCAAACCATTTTTCTCAGGAGTATAGAGACATGATCTGTGGCGTGTAATGCCCTTGAGGTAGAGAAAAGATTGAAATTTTTTGCTGATATATTCCCCCCCACCATCTCTTTGAAGTGTTTTAATAGAAACAGAAAACTGATTCAGAATGTAAGAGTAGAAATGCTCAAAGATAGGTTGAACTTCAGATTTATTCTTCATTGGAAAGATCCAAGTATAACGTGTACATTCATCTACAAGATTGACATAATATTTGAAACCTTCATAGGACACATTTGGAGAAGGTCCCCATACATTAGAATGTACAATTTCAAAGGGAATGGAAGATTTTGAATTGGAAATGGAAAAGGTTTGTTTTGACAGTTTGCCTTTGATACGCAAAAACTAAGCATTAAATTAACACTTATTGAAAACGCATGCAATTTAAAAAACCCTTTTTGGTAGATTGTAGCATTGGTAAATAGGGATCATTCTGGACAGGGGATTGAGGGTACCTAAACATGATTATCGTTTGATTGGTTAATTGGGGTAAATATTGATTTTAAAGTCCTAAATAATTAAACTAAACCTAAACTAAACTAATCTATTATTTACACGTGGTCAACTCATTCTTTATACCTTACTCATTCATGAATTATATCAATTTCAAATCTGCGGAATTCTATAACCTTAGTTCTACGAAATGATTGCATATTCGTAAGTACGTGCATGGAGACACTCACGCCGCACTTTCAATAATAGACTAGGGAACGCCCAACTCATCTATCAAATATTAAGCACCAATATACAAACATAAAAAAAAAACTAAAATACTAGAACACATGGAAGATTTATACGAAATTAATATAAAACATAAAACCAAGATAAGATTAATAATCAATTCATAGAAACGATATTCATGCCAAAAGATAACTACGAAGTAAGAGGTCGTGTTACAATTTTTCTCTGAGGAGCCCAAACTCTGTCGTATTACACTTTTTCTCCTGAGTAACCCAAAAGACTTTTGGGGTGAGACAATAGGGAACGCCCAACTATGCCACGGATGAAGGGTAGAAGATGGAGTATGATGTAATCAATCTTGCAAAATAATATCGATTATATAAATTGGAAAGTTTGTTCAAGTAGAATTCCAGTACAAAAATGAGCGACATCTACAAATAACCTAAACCTCTCTATTTATAAGAGAAAATTAATCCTCAAATGAATAGGTGTTCACAATTTAATTCTAAAAGGAAAAAGGATTAAACTAATTAATAATGAAGTCCTAAAAGAAAAAGGTATTCTAAAACTCCTAATTAAAAAGTAATCTAAATTCTAATTAAAAAGGTAGAACAAATCTTAATTAAAAAGGAAATATAAAACCTAGTAAAAAAAGGAAAATTGGAGTTGCTTGCTGGAATAGTAACAGGAACAGCATGGTAAAGGCCTGCTGGATTTTGCTGCTATCTTCGGCAGGCGTGCAAGAAACCTGGAAGCCGAAATCGGTAGGTGGCGGCTGAAGTAAGGAAACGCCAATCGGTAAACGCGGGTCAATATGGGTTGTTACAATTTGGGATACGTGCGCCAAAGCCTTGGCCACGAGATCGGATGCAGCTGGCCGATTACTTTCTGGCTGTTTTAAATGGGTTCGGTAGCTTGCTACCGAATTCCTCAGTGATTTCTGGTGGTCTCCTTTGTTTTAATCATAACTTCTTCAATATAACTCCGATTGAGGTGATTCTTTCACTTAAATTCTCGTATTGCCATGCTCTATCCAATTCTGCACAATTCTAAAAAATATATTATTTTTTACAATTTTTTGGTATTTAAACATTAAAAGATAAGTATAAAAAGGTATAAAATGGTGCTTAATTCAAGGCTAATCAGCCTTCTAGGCATGACTCACAAATGGTTGAGGAGATATCTTTTGAGGCTTTGATGTTAGCCTTGTGAAGAGCAACATAAACTATCTGATTTGAGGGATGTCCCAGCTTCTTATGCCAGAGTTGACAATCTGTGTGTTTACCAAGAAGAGCAATTTGAGGTTAATTCTGTGTGACAGCAAAAACATGATTTGGAAGAAAGGAAGGAGATACAAGCCATCTTTATTCATTCCTTGGAAGAGTACTGTCCCTGTGAGTCTATCCTGAATTAAAAAGGAAGATTCATCACAAAGAAAGGTACAAAGGTTATCTCTGCATAGTTTATTGACATATAAGAGGTTGACTATAATATAAGGGACATGAAGAACTTCTGTCAAAGTAAAACTGTGAGATGTTGGATTAGATGTTTCAAGATTTGAGTAACCAGTATGAGCAAATTTCAAACCTGAGCCTCCAATAGTTGTAATGACTTCCTTAGAATTAGAAAGACTTGGCTTGTGAATCTGAGACAGTTCAGAGGTCATGTGAGCTGTTTCCCCAGTGTCTGCAATCCAGTATCCTTGTTGTTGCCTTGAGGGAACCTGTATACTCATGGCAGTAAGATTTATTAGAGGAGATGATCCTTGATAAGAATAGTTTTCCCTTTGATAACAATTGACAGCTGAGTGATCAGTCTTCCAGCAAATTTGACATTGATCACTAACTCGTGCAGGCTGGTTCTAATGTCTATAATAGCAATATGATGCTGTGTGTCCTCTCTTCCCACAAATTTGAAAAGTTGGTGGTTGCTGAAAGCCATTCTGAGTTGGTGACCTGAAAAGTTGGTGCAGTTAAAAAGGAGGATTGCATTGAGGTTTTCTCAATTACTACGTCCTCAGCCAAGAGTTGTGACCTGAAATTTTTCAGACTGATAGAACTCTCTCTTCCACGAATTACACATATAAAAGTGTTATATTCTGCAGGTAAACCCCTTAATGCAAGTATAACAATAGCATCATCCCCAAAGTGAACATTACATGAAACTAAAAGATCACTTGCATCTTTGATTCTTTGTAGATATTGAGTCATGTTTTCTGAACCTTTCTTTATATTTTGCAAATCAGTCTTTAATTGGAAGATGGAGGACTTAGTAGAGGAAGCAAACATGTCTTTTAAATTTGTCCACATTTGCTTAGCACTCTTACACCCGATCACACCTGAAATTGCAGAAGAGGAGAGTGTTACAGCGATGAGTTGCATCATTGCCTGATCAAGCATTTTCCACACTAGATATGCATCTGAGGAAGAAGTCACTGTAGTTGAATCAGAGAAATATTGTAGAGGACAGGTTCTTGTGCCATCAATGAAACCAGTGACACCGTTTACGCTGAATAGGAGTTCCATATAAAAGTTCCAAGTGATGAAGTTATGATCATCAAGCTTTACTGTTACCGCATTCCCAAACGTTGGAATGAGTGAAGCAATTGGCGATTGGAGGATTTGTAGTTGATTAACTATAACCATGGTGAATCTTGAAGAGACGATTGAATCTTTGAAGAGAGGAAATAGCTATAGATCAAACACTCGAAGTGCTAAACAGAAAGAAGAGAGAGTTTCTTGAGGTTTTCTTGAGAAAAAGAGCGGAAACAACAAGGCTAGAAACACTCATGAATGGGGTTAACCATTGATCATGAGACTAGCTCTGATACCTAACCCCATTGATCATGAGACTAGCTCTAATACCATCTTAGGTTTACTGTGCTTGAAGTTTCAAGGATATAGTTTTGCACAGAAAGAAGAAGAAGAAAGAGAGGGTTTTGGGAAGAAGATGGAAAGAATCGAAGAGAGAGAGAGAGAGAATGCAGGAAATGATCGATTGTATTATCACAATATATTCGTACACTTGATAACAATTGAGTTATATACTCTCTTAGTATCGGTTGTTACTTAGCGCCTAAGTAAAACATCTTAACTTGTGCTAATCACCTAACTAACCCTAACTGAATTGATAATAGTATAACTAATAGGACAACTGGCAGATAGAGATGGTTCACACATAGAGCATTGTGAGGTGATGATGTGGAACAGTTGTATCTTTGTACCAGCAAGACAAGGAGAGCAGCTGCGCAGTGTGGACCACGAGATGGAGAAGGACCAGCATGATGTAGACCACGGGATCAAGGGATCAAGTATGTTATCCTAAATATACATATTTTGTATTTTAGCTATTTTATCCTAAATCCTAAAGGGGGGTTTGTCTAATATATGGGGAAAATCATTTCAAAAATATCTTGTATTATTTCAAAGATATCATTTTCCTAAAAAATCAACCTAACTCAAACTCTACATCTATAGATTTATAAAAATGACCCAAGTTTATATACTCGTGTAAATTTCTAAAGGACTCCATAATTCTCTTCTTCACTTATTTTCCCCCACCTCTCTCTTGCTTTCTCCTCCATCGATAACGAAACCCTGGCCCTTCTTGTCAAGACTATTCCCTTGATTCACATTTGATGCAGAACCCCTGAATCTTACATGGATCATCTTCACTAGGGCGAGAGTTTTGGTGGACATCGATGAGCCGCAGAAGAAGCTGGGCATCAGAGCCTGACGCAACTGCTTCTGTAAGGGGCCATGTCGAAAACAGAGCAATTGTTGTGAGTGTGAGATTTGAAACGTAACTGCCTTTGTAAAGGGCCATGTTGAAAACAGAGAGCAATTGTTGTGAGTGTGAGATTTCAAAGAAGAGGAATGATTTGAGAGCTAGAGAGAGTTGTAAATGAAGGAAAAGGAATGCGAGCTTTTTTCTTCTCATTCCACGAAAATGGTAGGTCTAGCTTCTATGGTGGTGGCCCATGCTATAATGTTGGTTCCGTAGCCAAGGATTTCGTGGTGGCGGTGGCTCCAGTGATCATGGATTTCTCGGTGGTGGATCATGTGATTCTCTTCAAGAGCTAGCGAAGAATCTGAGATGGAGGAAAAATAAATTTTGGAGCAAATTTTGTGAATAAAAAAGACATGGTGGGGTCATTTTTATAAATATGTAGAAGTAGAATTTGACTTAGCTAGGTTGAGTTTTTTGGGAAAAGGCATCTTTGAATTTTTTTTTCCCTTAGACAAGGCATATCAACAAATTTCTAAATCCTGAACTAGCTAGTTGTTCATCATTTGGTTATTTGCACTTTTTTTAATACAATAATACGAGGAGGAACTTATATTATATACATTGGGTATGAATGTGGACCTTCTACAAAATCGAACTTAAAATCTCACACATAACATGCTTTATAGTAGTCTTTCATTCTTTATTTTTTATTAACGGATATTATTATTTTTTCTTTTTATTAATTCTTGAAAGTTTCAATAAAATTTTAACAAGGATAGATGTAAACTAAAAGGAGATTTTATGCCGTCACTTAGTATTATAGTTTAGTTATATTTTTTTTAAACTTATTGTATGGTGAGAGAGATTTTAAGTTCAATTATAATGTATAGGAGGTTAATACCCAATATTAATGTATAATGTAATCCAATCCCTTCTAATACGGTAGAATATAAAAAAAGAAAAGGAATATAGGGAATCAATGATATATTTCCAACAAAGAGACAACAATTAATCATCAAGTCGCAAAATGATTACAAAGGAAGTTTACAAAAACCCTTAGAAAAAAAGAACGAAACTGCGGCTAGGTTTTATATATATAGCACGAGGGTAATGAAACGTGGTCAACGATCGACCACGCAAAAATTACAAAAAACCCTCCTGCAAAATCAAACCAAGCTCGCAGCGAAACAAGTTTCATGCTTCAGAGCGAGATGTATACAGGCTAGCGTTTTGCTTCCTGCAAATCAAGGTCTTCAAAGCCAGAAATAAAAATTAAGAAAAACTTAAACGAAATTCAGCAGAATGAAGATCAACAGTCAATTAATATATTAACTTATTCCTAATGAATTATCTCCAGCTTTGTAGATCGATCCAACTTCAAAACTTCAATTCTCTGGTCATCGATCGATCAGAAGGACTTGAGCAGAGCCTGTCTTAGGTTCTTTACAACATCCTTCGCTGTCATGGTGAATTCAACGTCCATCTGTAATTATCAAAATAATATATATATATATATATATACCAAGTTTAATTAATTGAACCTGGAAATATTACCCTTTTACATCAATCGATCATTTCTTTCCGATCGAAATAATAAAAGACGAGTAATTAATGTTAGAGACATACATGACAATGGTCTTCAATATATATTCAAATAGATCTCATTTATGTTAGAGAGGTGATACATGAATATGCATGGTCATGCTATCGATCCCAGTTTGAAACGTGTTTTATGATCTCAGAAAATCTAAGACTGAAGTAATAAGTGTTAAGCTAACAAAAAAGAAAGGTAAAATATATATATATATATATACCTGAGCAATTACAGTGGCATCAAGAGTTGAATTTCCAAAGGGCAAGACACTGCTATTGACAACGGTGAGATGAAGTTTCTCGATTTCGCTTAGTATGTATGGCAAGCAACCCTTGATTTTCTCGCAGTGGATTCGAATGAGAACCTCCTTGTCGGAAACCCTGGCTTCGATTTCCGGGAGTGGTTGGTCGACGGAGCAGCTCTCAGCAAAGTTCTCGTCGGAGGAAGAGATATCATCATCTGCTGAGTAGTGAGTCCTCTTCACATACACCACTGCTTCAACCGTTTTCCTTGCTGCTTGCTCCTCCAATATCCTCATACGCTCTTGAAGATTCTTCACGTACTTTATCGCATCTCCAAGTACTGAAGCCTTGTCCATCTGCAATAAATCCATTTCATAAAAACCTTCACTTTATTAGAATCTTCATTATCAATATGAGACTTTAAATAGAAGATAACTGTACGAAAACTTAACAAGAGTATGCATAAGATGTAAGCAAAGAAAATAAATGAACAGCACAAGTTTTTCGAGATAGTATCCTCATAAATCTTTAGTGACAACTAATTAAACTTCTCCAAATCACTCGTGAGACAATCTACAAAGTGTAGAAAAAACAAAATGAACGAATTGACGTATATACCTTCTTTAGGCCTGGAACTAAGGCGGATAGAGCTATGAATCGCTGGCTGAGCTTTTCGCGACGCTTTCTCTCCGCCAGCACATGGTCTTGAGCATGTAAGAGACTTCTAGTGACGGTAGCAGCCCTCTTGATCCCTTGGCCTTGTTTTGGTGAAAAAGTTTGGGGTTCAAAGGATGTTTGGGAAATCAAAGATGCAACCTTGAGTTTGGAACCATTGGAGTCAACCTCACTCTTTGGCTTCGCTATGCCGTCGATTAGACTACCATAGTACTGTGCAGAAGTGGTTGGAGGAGATGATTTGGAGTTGTTGAAAGAAATTAGGTGCGACGACGAGGATGAAGCAGCCTTGGAAGGATGAATTATGTGGTGGTCAGTGGTGTAAGAGTTCCAAGCAGTGTGGTTGTTTTTAGGCTGTTTTGCTGGCCTTTCATGAACATGATGAGGAGTTTCGATGGCTGCATCGCCGAAGTTTTGTGTGGTTTTCGGGGTGAAATTGTGGTATGATGAGTAGCTCTCAGATGAGAAAGACTGGAAATTGAGCTCATCAAGGGAGTAATCCAGCGAATTCATTTCGTACTGATTGATAAAAGTTGGATCTACCATTTCCTACATATGAAAATAGATCAAAAAATTAATAAAGAGCAAGACTAATTTGCTAAATTTTTTTTTTATTATTTCAATTGACAAATTGCACATAAAATAATTAAAAGCTAGCTGGACTTACCAAATCAGATACCCATTTTGCCGATGTGAGCATGTCCATTAATTTATCAGCTTCCTTTCCTTGAAGTGGATTGTAAATTAACCTACAAAAATACAGATCATAAAATCGTATTAGTTATCATATATATGAAGGCATGAATTAGAGCTGAGGCAGTATATATAAACTTAAATTATATACTAATTTTTATTTTTTTTACTAACATGCATGCTGTATGTATAACAATATTGTTTATCTATTAGCTCTTGAATTAAAAGATCAAATTTAAACCGTTGCATAATCTGGTATAGGGACTACAAATCGTCAGATATATATATATATATATATATATATAATACCATCCTCATCCATTTGTATGAAGAATGTGAGACTAAAGAAAATTAATGGTAATACTTATAAACCCACGTTTTTTTTCAAAGATTGATCGACTAAATTTAGGAAGAAGAAACCCAAATTTGAAAAAACCAGCTACCAAAACAAGTAGTGAGCTTTGAAGACAAGAAATCAAGTGTCACCGGAACCCAAGAAACTCATCGGAATCTGGAAAAGTAAACAGAAGAAAGAGTTGAATATGTTGAAACTCACCTTAATTAAGAAAGCAGAGGCAGGTTTTTGTTAAAATTATCCGATTGGGCAGGAAAGAAGAGCTTTTGAGTGGTTTTATAGGGGTACTGGTGCTGTTGGAACGCGGTCATGGAATCATGGATCCGCACTGAGCACAGCAGATGACTAAAAAGGAAGGGGAAAGCAAAATTTCTATTTAATTACCAAAATGGAACGTACACATCTAATAAATAACTATATAGTTTTGTGGCACGTGTGAAAATATTGCCCGAATTCTGATGAATGAACACTATTCATTTGGAGGCTTTTGTGTGTGCGCGTTGGTCAATTTATGACTCTTTTCTTGTTTTGACCTACAAAACATTTGACACATATTACCACCAATTACATCAAGGTGGAATTACTCCTGAGGAAAAGGAAGAAGAAGAAGAAGAAAAAACAAGGAAGAAGAAGAAGAAATTAAAAAAAGAAGTGATAGACCAATTTATGGACAAGGGCCCATGAAGGGGAGATAGAATCTGTTGGGAGAATCGAAAAAGGAAGAAGAAGATGTTCTTAATTGGAGAAAATGAATGAGAAGTTGAAATTGAGAATGAATGAGAAATCTAAATTGAATTTTCAGTAAGTCATTACAATGCCAGAGCAAGGCTATATGTTTCCCTACATCAATCAACGCTAGCTTAGAGACTAAGTAAAAGGGACAACAATCAACACAACCTTCAATCGGTTAGATTATTACAACTTCTAACTACTAACAGAAAAACTAACTCCTGAATTCAAGGTACTTGTCGCAACCATATCTTCTCCGTGGGCACCGTGAGTATGAGAAGGAGAGGAGCAGCAATGCAACACCATTGCTGCATCAGTATGAAGCCAAGATAGGCACTATAGGATCCAAGACACTTCTAGTGTTAACATCCCCATCAAGCTGATGCTCAATCAGATTGAAGACATGGGCATTGAAAATCTTCTTGTCAAGGGACTTGGTGAGCACATCAGCGATCTGATCACTAGAAGAAACGTGATGAATGTCAAGATCGCCACGAGTGACAGGCTCACGAATAAAATGGTAATCAACCTTAATGTGTTTAGCCCAAAAATGGAATATCAGATTGGCAAAGAGACTTGTGGAAGACGTGCTATCACAGTAAATGAGAGGGGACCGCAACAAGGGAACATGGAGAGCACATAGGAGTTGGCGACAAGGCATGGTACTCAGCTTCAGTGCTTGATTTTGAGACCGTCTGCTGTTTTTTGGAAGACCAAGATATAGGATTAGAACCAAGAAAAACAACCATGCTTATGGTAGAACATTTGTCATTGGGATCACCCGCCCAATCATACATGATGCCAAGCTTTGGAGTTCCCTGAAGATATCGCAGAATCCGTTTAACTACCATAAAATGAGTTTCACAAGGCTCTTGCATGAACTGACAAACTTAATTGACAGAGAAGGCAATATCAGGCCTTGTAAAGGTCAAATATTGCAAATACTTCGATAATTGGTTTGATTAGAGTAAGGAGGACCATCATTTTGACGAAGAAGAGTACCATGAGCACTTGATGTATCTAAACCATTGCTATGAAACATAGAGGTTTTGGTAAGCAGATCCTGAACATATTTTTCTTGGGAGAGAAACAAGCCACAAGGTGTACGAGTAATCTGAATTCCAAGGAAATACAGAAGATCACTAAGATCTTTCATATCAAACTCAGTAGTCATTCATATCAAACTTAGTAGTAAGGGAATCAATAACCTTTTAGCTTGCATAGAACTGTCCGTGAGGATAATGTCATCGACATAGAGTAATAAGATGAACACGACAATGGAAGTCTGTTTGAAAAATAAGAAGGAATCTGACCAGGTGGATTGGAATCCTAGGCCAGGTAAGAAACTAGCGAATCTTTCATTCCAAGAACGAGGTGCTTACTTAAGTCCATATAATGATTTGTGAAGAAAACATACATGATCTGGCTGACTATAACTCTCAAAACCAGGAGGCTAAAGCATAAACACCTCTTCATTGAGGATACCATAGAGAAAAGCATTCTTGACATCCAGCTGTTGTAGGGGAAAATTAAACTGAGCAGCTAAAGCCAAAATAAGTCTAACAGTGGTAGGTTTCACCATTGGATTGAAAGTCTCACCATAATCCAAGCTTGGTTCCAGACTAAACCCACGAGACACCAATCTTGCCTTGTACCTCGCAATAGAACCATCAGAGTTCTTTTTTATTCTGTAAACCCACCTGTAACCAACCAGGTTCTTATTGGCATGAAGTGGATCAAGGGTCCAAGTGTTCAGATCATGAAGGGCACTGATTTCTTCTTGCATTGATGATTTCCAAACCTGGGAGGAAATAGCAGACTTGAAGGAGGTAGGTTAAACTAAAGAGAAGTTTGGCTTAGCCTTAGTAGAGGTAAGAACTGAGGTGAGGGCCTTAGGCTTAACAATGCCACTCTTTGAACGAGTTTACATTGGATGCATATTAATATCAGAAATAGGAAGAGCCACCTGGAAGAATTCAGGTTGGAATGCAGGATTTGAAGTGAAAGCATGTTTTGAATTGATCTCATTGTGGGAACTTAAGGGAACATATTGAATAGGGACTGCAAAATCTAAAGTAGAAGCTGGAGAGGGAGGCACTGAAGACTAAATAAACGAGGCTTGATTTGGGGAAGTACTTTCTGGAACATGAATCACAGGACTAGTGGGATAGCAAAATGAAGATGCTGTATAACTAGAGGAAGGTATCACAGTACAAGGAGCAGCAGTTGAATTAGGTGTACAAGCAGCTGATTGAGAAATGAGGGAAGGATATGGAAACTCTGATTCATTGAAGAGAACATGCCTAGATATGAAAACTTTGGAGGAGACTGGATCAAAACAAACATATCATTTGTACTAATCTGTATACCCTAGAAAACACACTTAATTGTTTTGGGTTGTAACTTGGATGTTTTATAGGGCTTAATCAGAGGAAAACAGAAACAACCAATATTTTTAAGAGAGTGAAGGGTAGAAAGTGAACCAAACAGTTTTTCATACGGAGAGAGAGCATGTTTAGGTTAAAACAAGGAAGCCTGTTAATTAGATAGACAAAAGTAAGACATGCACGTGCCCAAAATTGAACATGAAGTTTAGCATATTGTAAAAGTATGATGGTAGTTTCAATAATATATCTATGTTTCTGTTCTGCTAGGCCATTCTGCTATGGAATATAGGGGCATGATTTTTGGTGTTTGATTCCTTTGAGGGAAAGAAAGTTTTGTAATTGATTACTGGTGCATTCACCTCCCCTATCAAATTGAAAGGTTTTAATGGAAACATCAAATTTATTTAATATGAAGGCATGAAAAGAGACAAAGATAGAGTAGAAATCTGACTTGTTCTTCATTGGAAGTAACCAGGTAAAACGAGTACATTCATCAATTAGTGTAGCATAGAATCTAAAACCATCTAAGGAGGATTTTGGAGAGGGCCTCCATACATCTGAATGAACTACTACTAGATTTTGAAGCAGATTTTGAAAATGACAGTTTAGTGAATTTTCCTTGTAAACAAGACTCACAAGGAGATTGGTGTAAATCAGGTGAGACCTCTATATTAGATCTAGAAAGAATGAAGGAAAAAACATCATTGGCAGGATGCCCTAATCGATGATGCCACAAGTTGAGAGGAACTTTCTTGCACAGGAAGGCAGACTGAGATGTTTTCTGGTGAAACTGAGATGTTTTCTAATGTTTTATGAAGATCTGTTTTCATTTGAAAGATAGAGGCTTTGGTAATTGAAGCAAACTTGTCCTTGAGATTTGACCACATCTCTTGAGAGTTCTTGCAGCCAAGAACGCAGGACATGGCATATGTAGATAGTGATGCAGTGATTAACTACATGAGTGCACGATCATCTAACCTCCATACTTGAGCAGCTTGAGTGGTTGCTTTATCAATGGCCTCTGGACACGAATTTGAGCCATTGATAAAACTGGTCAAATTGTGAACACCAAGTAGTAGTTCCATCTGAAAATTCCAGGTCATGTAATTATGATCATCAGCTTCACCTAGACTGAATTACTCATAGTAGTTGTGAGATTTGTAATAGGTGATTGTAGAGTTTGTAACTATGATACATTCATTGTAACTGAACTATTGAATTTTTCTTGATTTACTGTGGATTTTCAACAAACATGTGAAGATCTTCTTGAATTTATTTGATCTTGTACAGTCTTTAACACCTTTTGAGCTTCATGTGCCTCTTTGAGTTTCATTACTTCTCTGAGTTTTCTTTCCAGCTTTCCTTGAGCTTCTCTAAGTTACCTTTCTGGCTTTCCTTGAGCTTGAGTTGAATTCTTCCCTGCTTCTTTTGAGCTTAATCTTGAATTGAGAAAAAAAAATTGAATGAAAAACAAAAGAGAGAATCAGTGGAAGAACAATGGTCAAACCTTTCCCGGCTCTAATACCATGTTGGGAGAATCGAAAAAGGAAGAAGAAGATGTTCTTGGAGAGAATGAATGAGAAATCTAAATTGAATTTTCAGTAAGTCATCAAGACTATATATTTTCCTAAATCAATCAACACAAGTTTAGAGACCAAGTAAAAGGGATCACAATCAACACAGCCTTGAATTGATTAGATGGTTACAACTTCTAACTACTAACAGAAAAACTAACTCCTGATTTCAAGGTACTTGTCACAACAACATCTTCATCGTGGGAATCGTGAGTATGAGAAGGAGAGCAGCACTGCAACACCATTGCTACATCAGTATGAAGCCAAGAGAAGCACTATAGGATCCAAGACACTTGTAGTGTTAATAGAATCAATGATGAAAATATCGATAGTCAAATTTACGGATATATCAATATCATTTATGCTTAATAAAAATGGTGGAAATTTTGTAAAAAATATGGAAAATTTTAATGAAACTTTTAGAAAAGTTTAATAATTTAATAAATGTTATATAAGACTAAAACAAATTATAAAATTACTTTGAAATGATAAATATATAATATATAATATGGTACAATATGGTCTGATAATGACTAATAATATAAAACTTTAAACATAAATAGAAATTAAAAAATATTTTATTGATAATTTCATACCCATAATAATTTACTCATTGAATTTTACAAAAAATAAGTAGATATTTATGAGATTTGAGCACATATTTTTTCGACCAAATGAATAGAGCACACATAATCATTAATAATAAATTAACATTATATTTAAGATGAATAAATTATATTTGTAAGGTATTTGATAATAGATATAAAATATTTTAATAATAATAATAACAATAAAAATAATAATATGTATTTATTTATAAATTAGAATTTTTTTTCTTAATTAATATGTTTCGTAAAAAAAAGTGTTGAGAAATCTTTCTTAATAATGTATTTGTTTACAAATTAAAAGACTTTATAAATTGAACTTTTTCTATATTTTATTATAAATTAATACAAAATATCTCCCCAATTAAACCCACCATCGATCTCTCATTGTTTCACACTTTCTTCTGTTCTCTCCCTCCCTCCCCCGAATCTCTGGTCTTCACTCCCTGCATTCTCTCTCCCCGCCCCTTACTCAAAACTCTTGATTGCGACTGAATAATCAGGCCGTGAGACCACAACCAAAATATTCGTCCAGCCAAGGCGAAGGCATTCCCATCCCTCCCATCGCTGGGGCTCGAGGTGCACGAATTGAAGGCCAAAGCTCAGCGGCGTGCTAAACTTTCTTGCCGTCTCCTCTCTAATTCAGATAAAATTTCAGGAATCCAAGCTTATATTCAAACTCCTAGGATTCATAGATGAGATTAGATAGCTTTTTTTTTTTTTTTTTAATCAGAGATGAGATTAGATAGCTAGATTGGCATTTTTGATGAAATTTGTACGGAGTTAGATTTACGGTGGCCCAGCCAGTAAGTTAACCTAAATATCGCAAATTTCAGTAAAATTCGTCGAAATTTACCAATATTGAGCGACACTGTGAAATTGAGGAAACCCCTCCCCCTGTTAGCCGCCTCCCTATTTCAGGGAAATATCGCCCGAATTCTGGGAAATATGGCCTGAAATATCGGTATATTGCCAATATTTCAATCTATTTAGAATAAGTGAGAGATCAAGGCGGTAGATTACTGTGAATTTGATGTGGCTTTACTCTAAAAGAGTTTTCTCACTTACAAAAAATAATCGAGTTAAATTTGAACTTTAAAATGATTTAATGTACATTAAACGATCTATATCTAGATTAAAATTAATAATTTAAAAAAAATATGGATTGAGCGTCCATAAACAGCAAAACATCTGGAGCTCAACGAATTAATTTTACGATGCTTTGCCTCCACAATAATTATTTAACAATTTTACAATATTTTATGAAAATTCTCATTGTGTTTACCTAGGGGTATGAAAGGTCAAAGTTGTCATTTAAAATGACTTTGAATAAATTGGAATAATATAGAATCTAATTTAAGGATATTTAAATAATTAAACAATCTATGGCGGAACATGAACTTTGTCTAAGAGGTGCATACAAAAACAAAATTCCAAACTTTAATTTAATTTAAGTAAAAATTCATGGCATTTTGAATAAAATATTTGAAATTAATGTAAAAATCGACGATTCTTAAAACATCATGGAAAAATCGATTACTGATCCCATTAATTTGAAATTAATTGGAATCGAGCCATCTATGTAAATCGATTGAATTGATTGTTTACTATAAAAACCATCTTTAATATATCTTGACATATATAAATGACCAATATCTCCAATTCAATCCATTAGTTTTTTTTTTCATACATAATTTGTACTTATTATTTTAAAGAAGCAACAATTCTCATTCCTACGTACAGTGGTGTACCCAAAAATTCTATCCAGAAGCGTCAATACGTAAAGATTGTTCATTTAGCCACTTTACCCCCCACGAAATTTTACCCATTTTCCAATTCCCCCCTATGAATTATTATTTCTTCAAAATCCCCCCCTTAAACTATTACTGACCCATTTACTTTCGATGGTCACATTTCATCTCAATCTTCATTAAATTTCTCCTATTCAAACAAGTAAATGTGTCGTATAAATTTGATTAAGGAAACGTTACTCATAACAAAATCATATTCAATGACCAAAAAGTGACATTTTTAGACAAACAAATTATATAAAATGTTAGTAAACGTGATACAAATGGGTAAATTGGCTATTAATCATAATTGAGGGGAAAAATTGGTTGAGATATATTCAATTCTAGTGGAATGTGGGAAATCTATCCAATTCTGATTAAGATCAATAACCTCGAGAGGAGGTTCCCAAACGCTTCTTGGTCCTGGGTTCCGAGGATAATAAATCATGCTGCAGATGCTATATATTGCATCATTAACAAAGAGGACGATGAGTGATGAAGTTTGGATTTCTAGGACCTCATTGTCCTTGGTTTTTGTTCTAGTTAATGATGGTTTGCTCTACCCGCCCAATTAATTGATGGCGACTAGTGCATGATGAATTTGACAATTTCCTAATTTACTGTCATAAGTTGTTACACACATCTCTCTTTGATGAGAGTTCCCTCTCTTTGATGAGAGTTCCGCCTTCCCTTTCTGCAATGAGAGATCCTGCACAATCTGAGGCAGTTAATATTGCCCCACATGATGCTAGAAAGAGCTTGGCCATCAAAAATCATCAAACAAATATCTGCACTTTCCCTATGAACTGCTGAGAAATGAGTGCAAGGCAAACATGAAGATGTCCCAGCAGTGCCGAAGTAATTCTTCTTTGATCGTGATCTCCTCTACACCAACTGATGCATTCAATTCGCTAGCTACTGTGGCTTACCAAACAAAATCAGATACACTTCACATTTACATCTGGAAAACTGGATACAAGGAAGATCTAGTGGAGGGCCAGAGGGTCTGCAATCCATCTTTGACTTCACCCTCGCTAGCTCAAACTCCTAGTGGCTGCTTTATGGGAAATAAAGATCATACATTAACTACACTGACGAAGTGGAAGGGGTACAGCTACAAAAGTGAGATGTCCCAGCAGTGTCAAAGTAAATCTCCATTGATTGTGCACATCTCTACACCACCTATGACATTCAATTCAATCCTTATTGAGTATCACCAAACAAGTTTGAATCACATAATTTTTGGGCAAATAGGACACAAAGCGGGTCCTGTGGAGAGCCAGGGTGTGATGACCCGTCCCGAATTAACGGGATTAATTAAGAATTAATGATGGATTAGCGAGACTAATCACGAATTAGACGAGGATTAGCAGACATTCGGGCGAAATGACTATTTTGCCCATGAAATTGGCAAATCGTTGACTTTTCATTCAGACGGTCAAATGGACTTTGACCGATGACTGTGACATAGTTCGGAACATCATGAGTTCATAGACAGGTGGCACGCTCGATTCCGACGTTCGAGGAGAAAGTTATGACGTTCGGAAGCCTAAGGGCATTTTGGTAATTTGGGTGAATAGGAGGTCAAAAGTTGACTTTTTGATCGGGAGGTCCGATGACCGAGGGCCAAAGACCGTTACGTAGATCACGACGATACGAATCCGTAGACAGGTGGCACGTCGAATTCGGACGTTCGATGACGAAGTTACGGTTCACGGAAGGTCGAACGTACTATTGCACGTTTTACGATACGGGAATTATTTGACTTTTAGTGGGGCCCAGATATTATTGAACAGGCTAATGGATGAGTGACAAGTGTCACCCATCCATTGCTCATCCAAACCAAACCCATGCATCCCCCTTCCCCTTTACATCGATCATTTTCCCATTTCTCCCAAACAACCCGATCTCACCCTCCCTCTTAAACTAATCCAACCCTTCCCTCGATCATGCCTGAGTATCCAGAGAGTGATGAGAGGATTGAGGAGGTGGCTGGACGGCCAGAACCGCCGTGGACGGCGGCGGGAGGAGACAAAACCGAGAGGTACTCGGTTTGCCCAATTTCCATTTTTAATTCGTGTTTTCTATTATGGTTGCTTGTGGGTGTTTAGCAAGTGTTCAATAGGTTGCTGGGGACATTTTAGGAAGGTTTTGGTGGGGTTTAACGGCTGAGACGCCGTGGGGGGCCGATCGGAAAAACAGGGACCGTGGGGGGTAATTTTTATGGATCGATGTAGGAGGTTTTAGGTCGTTTCGTTAATTGGGAAAGATATGAAACATTAAAAGAGGAATCTTGGGAATGAATTGGGACAAAACGGATGAAAAATAAGGGAGAAGGAGGCCTGGACCGGTCACGCCGGTCCAGTTGCAGGCGGACCGACCGGTCTGAACCGGTGCTGGAACTCAGGGACGATGAACAGTGCACCGTCCCTTCTAGGGGCGCGTGCAGACGCGTGAGGGGGTTTTTGGGGATGGTTCCAACATACGAATACATTTTGGGACTAGTTTCGCGTCAATCGGACATCGTTTCGATAGTTTTCGGGGTGTCGGAAGGTTTAGGATCGGTTTAAAAAATAGTTAAAAGTTCGGGAAAATTACGGGGTTTTGGTAGGAGGTTAATTAAGTAGTTAGTAACCTTCTATTAAAATTTGGATAGGTTTGGGAATCCCGGAGGTGACGTTTGACCCGTGAGACGGTTATGGCGCGAGTATCGAGGCGCGACTTCGGACGGTCTGTGAGTGGACTTGTTTTTTGAATTCGATGCATGCATAAATGTTTATAAATGATTTTAATACGTATTTTATGTTTCCATGAGTGCAATTGTTTGTGGTCGTTTAGGATCGACATAATTGCACGTTTTTCGAGGTTTTCGGCTTATTGTCGCACCTTTGATTTACAAAATCTCGAACTTGGAGTCCATTTGAATTGATGAGGAATCGGGCCGAGGGTCCATTTGAGCTATACGATCGGACCGAGGGTCCAGTTTGTTTACGATTTGGGTTTGAGGCCCAGTTATTGGTACAATCGGGCTTAAGACCCATTTAGTTGAGATATCGGGCTTAAGACCCCATTAGTTGTGAAATCGGACTTGAAGTCCGGTTGTTTTATGGTTCCGGGCTTAGGGCCTAGTTGGTTGTGATATCGGGCTTGAGTTCCAGTTCAGTTTGTGAAATGAGAATTCGGGCATGAGACCTAGTTGAACTGACAGGACCCATCCCAATCCCCCCGGGATTTGTGCGGGATGACCCTGCTCCCGTCTGACACGAAGTGTCAGACAAGAGATATTTCCGACCTTTGCCCTCCCGGGCTATCAGAGTACGCCAGGATTCGGAGAAGGCATGTGATATCTCGGTCTCTGCTACAGTCCACATCCGATGTCAACCTGAAGGGCAGTCAAAACATTAAAAACTGTGAGTGGACAAAACAAAAGTTTATAAAAACATTTCATAAGACATTTGTACCCTCCACTAAAAAGCATGCATGCATTCGAAAACCATTTATCCAAAACAAACCATATGTGGGACTAAGCCCAAAGCAGATATAAATCAAGGTCGAAAGGACCACAATGAAAACGACCATACGGGCCACTGCCCAAATCCATACGGGACTCGGCCCCAAACCATGAAGAAACCAAGTACACGAGCCACTGCTCAAATCCTGTGCACACCTGTGCACACCACATATCATATATCATATATACATCACATACATATATATAAGTCACACAACCAATCTTGTCACGGTATCCAAAGCTACGCGCGCGCTACCCGGGTCTCAATCCGAGTCATCTCAAAGTCAAGGTCAATGTCCGCAGACCACTGACCCTACCCGAGGTAATAGTAACCATAGCCTTCCTAAGAGTAAGGAACCCAACTGGGGGGTGACTCCACTCAGTCGGTGCTCCGTGACTACTCCGGGGTCCACCTAGGCCAACGACCCTCCCCGGAGGAGATAATAGAAGTAAAGGAAGGTAGATGAACATATATATACATAACATAATATCCATGTCCGGTTCCCCTGAACCGTCATGATCCATCATATTCATAACCAAGGTAACATGCCAGTTCCCATAAACCGTCATGTACCGTAATAACAGAACCAGGTAACATGCCGGTCCCCATAAACCGTCATGTACCGTAATAACATAACCAAGTAACATGCCGGTCCCCATAAACCGTCATGTACCGTAATAACCAACAAGGGTTCATGCCGGTTCCCATAAACCGTCATGTACCGTAATAACCAACAAGGGTTCATGCCGGTTCCCATAAACTGTCATGAACCATGATACCATAACAAGGGTTCATGCCGGTTCCCATAAACCGTCATGAACCTGGGAATCCATTTAAGGTTCCCTGACCTGAAATCAAAACCGTAAAGTGACTGGGTCTCGTACCCGAACATAGGACATCAACTGGGCACCGTGCCCAGAATCTGAGGTCATATGCCCGAGACAAAACCAAATGGGTCTCATACCCGAGTTTATCCTTTTATAAATCCAAAACCATTTCATTAAAACCAATAAAGAAATACAGACCCGTATAAGCACCATATAAGGCTGAAACCTCGAAATACGTGCTTATACGTAACCGCATAAAAATGCACCCATGGCATCATCAAACAAGTAATAAAACATATAATAAACATTTATGCATGCACCAATTTAGAAAACAAGGTCCACTCACAGACCGTCCGAGCTGCCGCCTCGATTTGTGTGCCATACGGCTCCCCGAGCCGATCACCGTCACCGGGACTCCCAAACCTGTCCAAATCGTAATAGAAGGTTACTAACTACTTAATTAACCTCCTACCAAAGCCCCGTAATTTTCCCGTATTTTTAACTATTTTTAATCCCGAACCTAAACCTTCCGATGCCCCGAAACATATAGAGACGGTGTCCAATCGACACGAAACCAGTCCCAAAATGTTCGTTACATCGAATAGAAGAATTCGTATGTTGGAACCTTCCCCAGATTCCTTGCCACGCGCCCTCACGTGCCGCCTGAAGTGGCTGCGCGTGGGCTTCACGCGCCAGCTACAGTACCTGCTTACGTCATCGCTGACGTCAGTATGACGTCATCTGACAGCTGTCAGGTCTGATATGTCAGACTCTGACAGATGCCACGTGTCAAGCTTCCATTGGTCCACGTCACTGTGTTGTCAGTGCCACGTGGCAGTCTGACATGTGCCACGTGTCATCACGGCACTGGTCCACGTCAGTGCCACGTGTCAGCCCCTGATTGGGCCACGTCACTGACATGTCAGTGCTGACTGTGCACTGACATGTGACACGTGTCACACTCCTATTGGCCCATTTTCTGACATGTCAGCTGACATTGTCAGATCTGACAATGCTGACGTCATCCCTGACATGATGACATCAGCAGGATGACGTCACCTGTCATCTCTGTCCTCCCGCGGGTCGACCCGAATACCAGTAACCGGGTCGCCGTGACCCGCAGCTTGACCCGGCCGGTTCTCCCTGCTCCGGCCACCATTTCTCCTCCTGTTTGTCCCATTCTACTCGTCTCAATCTAACCTAGAGTTCTATGGGTTTAAAAACTAGAAAGCGGGTCGAGGTAATTACCTGTGATGCCGAGAACAGTCGCCCAGCTTTCGGCTGTCCGTCTGGGCTGCACCGCCGTCCTCAGCCGTTCCTTTTGATCCTATTAGCCTCCTCGAGTCCCCAAAAACCCAACCAAATCATTAGTTTCGATCCAAGACCCATAAAACCCAAGTTTTGAATTTCAAACCCCTAACCTACCTTTTCGGGTTTCCTCCCGCCGTGAGCCGCCGTGGCTCTGGCCTCCTCCGTCCAGTCCTTCCTCGTCTCACTCACACTATCACTCTGGTCTCAGTCACAGGTGGTGAGGGGATGTGTGTTGTGTGTTTTGAAGAAAATGGAGAATATGGGTTAATGGGGTTTTCGGGTTTTTGTGAAGGAAAAGGAAGAAAATGAAATGAAAATGGTGATGGTACCGTGGAAGAGAAGAGAGAAGGAGATGGTATGATCAGATGAGGGAATGAGAGATGGAGGGTGAGGATTTAAGATAGAATTGAAATGGATGGTTAAGATTGAATGGTGGGTGGGTTTGGTTTATAAAATAATTAAATAATATTAATTAATTATATAGATCCACATTTTGGGGGATCAAGTCAATGGGATGAGTGACACTTGTCACTCATCCATAGGGCCCACTAAAATATCTGCCCAATCAGATTTCTCCAAATCGTCCCCGTCTCGAAGTTCGTGCATAGTGAAATCGAACTTCCGTGACCCATAACTCTCTCGTTCGAAGTCCGATTTCAGTGTGCCGCCTGTCTATGGATTCGTATCGTCCTTATCTACGTAGCGGTCTTCGGCCCTCGGCCATCGGACCTCCCGGTCAAAAAGTCAACATTTGACCTCCTATTCACCCAAATTACCAAAATGCCCCTAAACTTCCGAACGTCATAACTTCCTCCTCGAACGTCGGAATTGAACGTGCCACCTGTCTATGAACTCGTGACATCACGAACTACGTCAAAAAGTCAATGTTTTGCCACCACCAGGGGCAAAACGGTCATTTCGCATCGTTCGTCCGATTTCGCCCAACTAATCACGGATTAGCCTCACTAATCGTGATTAGTCACTAATCTAATCCTGGAATTTGGGACGGGTCGTTACATGAACTGTGGATTTAGGCCGAGGCTTGTGAAAGTTATTTGAATCGGATTCGAGTAATCCTGTTGAGATGAATCGGGTATGAGACCCAGTTGAAAAGTGTTTTGAGAAAGAAAGTATTTGAGAAAGAAAGAAAGAGATTTGAAATGATTGAACCCTCCATATTGATTATAGGGTCTCCTCCAGCGTCGACTTGGAGAGTCACGATCCACAGACCAGAATGGGTATCCCCATAGGGATCCTGTTCCAGGAGTGGTGGTTACTATATTTTGTTGTGGTCCCGGACCAGATTCCGGAGAGATATGTGGACTAGATCCAGAGAGAGAGCTCGGACTAGATCCAGAGACTGAGCCTCCCAGATGGAGATTCCTGGGAGAAGACTCGGAGTGAGACCCCGGGTAGTGTGAACACTATTATAGAGATTGATATCGTGACTATTTCGGGGATATGTTCCCTAGGGGCTGTGTGCCCCGAGTTGGCATCTTCTCCGGAAGTGCCTAGGATGGGTTATACGTACGAGTACGTATGTGATTTGGACAGTGTTTTGGGGCGAGACCCCGTATTCGATGTTTTAGAAATGTTTTGGGGGCGGAGACCCCGTATTGTACGTTAGGTATTTCACTGTGAATGATTTGGGCTGAGTCCCCACATATATGACTTTACGGGTGTTTGTGATTTCGGGTCGGGGACCCAAAGGGATTTACGGTTCATGACGGTTTATGGGAACCGGCATGAACCCCAGAAATGGTTTTTATGGGTCATGACGGTTTATGGGGCCGGACATTAACCCTTGAATGATTTTGAGATGTTTGACAAATAGTTTTATAAATGTTTTGCTAAATGATTTTTGGAATGCTTGCATATGCTTTTACGAAGGGCATAAAATATCTTCTCATGCGAAAATGTTTTTAATAAATTATTATTTTTTCCACTCACGACTTTTAATGTTTTAATGCCCTTCAAGTTGATCGCAGATGCAGGCTGTAGCAGAGACGAGACATCACTCCCCTCCTCCTACGATCCTGACGCACTCTGACAGCCCTAACGAGGGCTAGAGATGGAATTTCCCTGGTCTAACACATCGTGTTAGACGGGATCAGGCGGGTCCCACATTAATCCCAGGGGATTTGGGGCCGGTCTTGACAGTTGGTATCAGAGCATGTTTTGGCTCGTGGAGTACGCGCAGGTCGAGGATGTGGTGTCTCTAAAGTCGTAACAGCCCGTCATCAACCTAGTAGTTAGGGCATTAGTACGAGGTTTCGGTGGAATCAAACCTCAGTTAGTTGAGGTTTTTCACGTGATAAGTTAGTTTGAGTTTCGATTGGCATTCCATGCCGTGCATGCCACGTGTTTTGAGGAAGTGGATCCCGAGTAGGATCAGTGTTCGCGTGAATCCGAAGACATGGAGCCGTAGCGTTACTAGTGAGTAGGATCCTGTGGATCGGTAGAGACTGTATGATGACTTGAGAGTCGTGACCGCTCGACGGTAGTGTCATGTCGGATAGAGGATGTCCGGAGTAGTACCAGTGGTGGTCAGAGGTTAGGGTCGCCCGGTTTACGATGACCCTGTACGACTACAGTCACGACAGTTGGGAATAGGAATGTTTGACCCTAATTGGCATTAGAGGCCATGTTTCAGTGTGTCGAATCCCAGTGGGATGTCGACTGGCAGGAAACGCCGGAGTGGTTGTCGTGTGACACGATAGGTGACGATCGCGACGTGTGGTCGTTGTGCAGTGTTGGGCACAGAGTATGGCCGAATGCTTGTGGATGCCAGGGGCTGAGAGCCGTAGGGTTACGAGAGGACGAGATCCTCAGTGTGTAGTTTTGGCTGGTTTGGTACCAGTATTGGAATACGACGACTCTTCGGAGTCAAGATCGAAGGATCGGTCAGGATGGTACTTGTGATCGGATCCTAAGGTGGACCGATCGGTGGATGTTGTGCGTAGAGAGGTTGGTACTGGCGGTGTGTTGATCGCGTAGTTTTGGAGTCTCGATAGCAGAGTGTTTCTGAGATTGGTCTGCATGAGGTTGTGGCAGATGCTGCTATCGATAGACGTGATCGAGTCTTATCAAGTTGGATAGACTCAGGTTACCGTGACGATTGTGACGATAGGATTCGTCAGTCGTGACGATGATACGAGGTGCGTAGGTGTCGCACAATATGAACAGTGATTCTGGATTAGACTCGGTGATGGCTGAGTCCAATCGCAGAATGAGATGTTGATGTTGGGTGCTGGCATACTTGCTACGCTACCCCTGTGAAGGTAGTTGTTATGAGTGGTACAGAGAGGATCCCGAGTGGCTCAGTGTGAAGTACGGGAGCACTTGGTATGGAGACCAGTTTCCCCAGTGTTGGAGATTAGTTTCCTTAGTGATGGATAACCGTTTCCCAGTGTTGGAGACCAGTTTCCTCAGTGATGGAGACCAGTTTCCCTTGTGACGGAGATCAGATTCCCTAGTGCTACGAGATTGAGTCGCGAGGGTGTACTCAGAATTAGGGAAGTGAAAAGTGAGTTACGGACGCGTGGATGGTGTCCGGTTGAGCTGAGGACTTGATAGTCTATTATGGATTGGTGTTGGTTGACTACGGTTGACCATACCTCCTGAATTGAGGACATGTCACTTGTTTTCCTATAGAACGTGGGAATGCGTGTGTGATGAGTGAGCTCAGTAATTGGGAAAAGAAAAATGTTTCCAATGAGATTGGAACTTCGGAATCAAGAGAAGTTGTGACCGAGACGTTGAGAAGAGTGCTTGATTCCGCAATGTAGTTGGATAGTCCGAGGTCAACGAGTGTGACTCCCTGGTAGACAGTGTTGGGTGCCGGAGGATAACATTGGATGAACTTGGACGTCATTCTCTTGGATTCGCCTGGATTTCGTTCCTAGGTGGGACAACGAGGAGTGATACGACAGCTAGGAGTTCAAGAGGGTGTAAGAACGGAACTCCTAGGCTGTGAGTCAAATTTGTTTGACTTGTCGAGTAGATGGCGTTTAGCGTCACAGGATGTGACGAGTGGGTGCCAGTGGTGATGGATTGACGTTCGCCTGGTGACAGAAGATTAGGTTCCGGACCATGGTTGGAATGCGGACGGTGGTACATGGTTGGACGTTGCCAGAGTGCAGTCCTTGAGTAGGTCGGGTGACACCCCGATGTTGAGGTGTTACCCGTGCACCGGTGTGTTGTTCCCGTTGGATGATGGGATTGACCGTAATCAATCGGTATGTCGGGTTGAGAGTGCCCGAGAGTACGAGTACGTTGTAGTTGGGCTAGAGTTCTAGATGGACATGAGTGACGATCGGATCAGACCCGATAAGTGACAGTTTGGAGACTCGAGGTGAGTCTAGATGACAAGTAGTATCGCTGAGTGGTGTGAGATACGATACGAGGACTCGAGGGCGAGTCGAGATCATAGTAGAGCAGCGAAGCGCAGTGGAGCCGGGAGTTTCCGGCTAGTCACGATGGTTGTGACCTGTGATGGTCACAGATTTAGAGATATCCGATACGTTCGGATCGATGTAGTTGATGGGACTCTCAGAAGAGTCAGTTTAGGGAATAGGAAATTGAGAAAGTTAACTGGAGTGAGTGTTTAGAGTCAGTTTGGGCATAGGTCTGAGGATGACCTGTGAGATGGGATTCGTGCCATTGTGATGGCAGAATTTGTAGGGTGTTGTCAGATCGGATGCCGAGCAGGATGCCAGCTTGGTTGTGATAACCCTTAGTGGGAATGCGTTTTTCAACCTGACGATTGTCGGTTGAAACATGTCAGAGTGTTAGACTGAAAGCCGTTAGAATGTCAGTTTGGTATTGCTGACCTGTCAAAGTGAGTGACAGGCGGGATCGACGAGGGTTGATGTTCTGTCTCGAGTGAGACGTACGAACTGACGTATAGTTGTAGGAAATAAATTGGAGCTTTGAAGGCTCTGATGACGGTACGTACCGAGGATGAGTACGATGAGTGCGGTATGTGTGTTGGACGTGTACAGCTACTTGAGTATTCTCGTGTGGGTGCAACGATCCGTTTCGAGGAATAAGGTGGATTCCACAGTTTAGTTGTGGAATCGGGTCGCTTTGAATTTCGAGGACGAAATTCCTTAAGGGGGGAAGTTTGTGACGACCCGTCCCGAATTAACGGGATTAATTAATAATTAATGATGGATTAGCGAGACTAATCACGGATTAGACGAGGATTAGCAGATATTCAGGAGAAATGACGATTTTGCCCCTAAAATGGGCAAATCGTTGACTTTTCATTTAGACGGTCAAATGGACTTTGACCGATGACTGTGACATAGTTTGGGACATCACGAGTTCATAGACAGGTGACACGCTCGATTCCGACGCCCGAGGATGAAGTTATGACGTTCGGAAGCCTAAGGGCATTTTGGTAATTTGGGTGAATAGGAGGTCAAAAGTTGACTTTTTGACCGGGAGGTCCGATGGTCGAGGGCCAAAGACTGTTACGTAGATCACGACGATAGGAATCAGTAGACAGGCGGCACGTCGAATTCGGACGTTCGACGGCGAAGTTATAGTTCACAGAAGTTCAAACGTACTATTGCACGTTTTACGATACGAGAATTATTTGACTTGTAGTGGGGCCCAGATATTATTGGACAGGCTAGTGGATGAGTGACAAGTGTCACCCATCCATTGCTCATCCAAACCAAACCCATGCATCCCCCTTCCCCTTTACATCGATCATTCTCTTATTTCTCCCAAACAACCCGATCTCACCCTCCCCCTTAAACTAATCCAACCCTTCCCTTGATCATTCCTGAGTATCCAGAGAGTGATGAGAGGACTGCGGAGGTGGCTGGATGGCCAAAACCGCCGTGGACGGCGGCGGGAGGAGACAAAACCGAGAGGTACTCGGTTTGCCCAATTTCCATTTTTAATTCTTGTTTTCAATTATGGCTGCTTGTGGGTGTTTAGCAAGTGTTCAATAGGTTGTTGGGAACATTTTAGGAAGGTTTTGGTGGGGTTTAACGGCTGAGACGCCGTGGGGGGCCGATCGGAAAAACAGGGACCGTGGGGGGTAATTTTTATGGATCGATGTAGGAGGTTTTAGGTCGTTTCATTATTGGGAAGGATAGGAAACATTAAAAGAGGAATTTTGAGATTGAATTGGGACAAAACAGATGAAAAATAAGGGAGAAGGAGGCCTGGACCGGTCACGCCGGTCCAGTTGCAGGCGGACCGGCCGGTCTGAACCGGTGCTGGAACTCAGGGACGATGAACAGTGCACCGTCCCTTCTAGGGACACGTACAGGCGCGTGAGGGAGTTTTTGGGGATGGTTCCAACATACGAAACCTTCTATTCGATGTAACGAATATTTTGGGACTGGTTTCGCGTCAATCGGACATCGTTTCGATAGTTTTCGGTGGTGTCGGAAGGTTTAGGATCGGTTGAAAAAATAGTTAAAAGTTCAGGAAAATTACGGGGCTTTGGTAGGAGGTTAATTAAGTAGTTAGTAACCTTATATTAAAATTTGGACAAGTTTGGGAATCCCGGAGGCGACGTTTGACCCGGGAGACGGTTATGGCGCGCGTATCGAGGCGCGGCTTCGGACGGTCTGTGAGTGGACTTGTTTTATGAATTCGATGCATGCATAAATGTTTATAAATGATTTTAATACGTATTTTATGTTTCCATGAGTGCAATTTTTTGTGGTCGCTTAGGGTAGACATAATTGCACGTTTTTCGAGGTTTTCGGCTTATTGTCGCACCTTTGCGTACTGTGTTTTCAAAGACGGTTTAATAAACGGATTTTGGATTTGGAAACATGAACTCGGGCGTGAGACCCATTTGATTTACAAAGTCTCGGACTTGGAGTCCATTTGAATTGATAAGGAATCGGACCGAGGGTCCATTTGAGCTATAAGATCGGACCGAGGGTCCAGTTTGTTTACGATTCGGGTTCAGTTTGTTTACGATTCGGGTTTGAGGCCCAATTATTGGTACAATCGGGCTTGAGACCCATTTAGTTGAGATATCGGGCTTAAGACCCCATTAGTTGTGAAATTAGACTTGATGTCCTGTTGCTTTATGGTTTCGGGCTTAGGGCCCAGTTGGTTGTGATATTGGGCTTGAGTCCCAATTCAGTTTGTGAAATGAGAATTCGGGCATGAGACCCAGTTGAACTGTGGATTTAGGCCGAGGCCTGTGAAATTTATTTGAATCGGATTTGAGGAATCCTCTTGAGATGAATCGGGTATGAGACCCAATTGAAAAGTGTTTTGAGAAAGAAAGTATTTGAGAAAGAAAGAAAGAGATTTGAAATGATTGAACCCTCCATATTGATTATATGATCTCCTCCCGCGTCGACCTGGAGATTCACGATCCACAGACTAGAATGGGTATCCCCATAGGGATCCCGTTCCAGGAGTGGTGGTTACTATATTATGTTGTGGTCCCGGACCAGATTTGGGAGAGATATGTGGACTAGATCCAGAGAGAGAGGTCGGACTAGATCACGAGACTGAGCCTCCCAAATGGAAATTCCTGGGTGAAGACTCGAAGTGAGACCCCGAGTAGTGTGCATGTAACACCCCGGAAATTCGAGGATTTTAATATTGTAATTTAATGTATGAATTGACGTTTTTACCCTTGTGAATGGTATGGCCAAATTGTTGAATTTTTGATTTGTGGGTCAAACAGACTTTGACCAATGACCGTGACGTAGTTCGGGACGTCACGAGTCCATAGACAGGTGGCACATCCAATTCGGACGCTTAGGGAGGAAGTTATGACTATCGGAAGTTCAGGGGCATTACCGTAATTTGGACTTTAGGGGCGAAAATGTTGACTTTTCGTTTGGCAACTAATTTTCACTCGATCCAAGGACCGTTAGGTAGGTCTCGATGTCCTGAGTCCGTAGACAGGCGGTACGCCAAAATCGGACTTCGTATGGCTGTGTTACAGGTCTAGAAAGTGAGGGGTATTTTGGTAATTATTGAACCAGGGGCATTTTGGTCATTTTGCCCTGGTTATTGTAGCAACCGCGGGGGACCATGGACGGCACCACCATGTGCGGTGGTTCAGTGTGCAATTGTTTATGCAATTGTGTGCTGGAAAGGAAGGGCTGTCTATTGCTTTAGATCGTGGGCTGAACCATCCACCTGCACGGTCGAATTGAGTAATGAATATTCGAAGCTTTTTCGGGGAACAAATTTCAGTGGACAGTGAGGCTTCCACGAGCCTTTGGGACGGCTTGAAATGTTTTAAACTGATTAAGTAGTGAATGAGCTTCACTCTGCAGTTGAAAGGACTGAAAATAGGAGAGGAACCAGAGAGAAGCCATTTCGGGAAATTTTGGAGGGAAATTGGGTTTTCAATTTCTGGTGATCGTTGGACCAAACCAAGGCTTGGTTTAGCTTTCTGGGAGCAATTGGAACTTAGCCATATCAAATTCGAGAGGAACCAGCCACAGTTGGCCTGGAACTGAGGTTCCTGTTTCAGTGGAGTTGCAGAGATTTGGACGATCACTTACAGGTAATACCTTGGTAAATTGATCATTTGTTTTAGTTCGTTTTAGCCTTAGGAAGCTTACTGGGAGGTTAATTTGATTTTGGTTTGGAAACCAGCGAGTTCTGGTGATTGACCCGATTGGTTGATCACGGGTCGATGGGTCGATTGGGGACTTGTCGAGGTTGATTAGTGGCTCAGAATTTAAATTAGATGTGTAAATAACATGTTAGGATCAAATTGGATTGAAATCAAGTTGAAATTCAGGGTTAATTGCCCGGGTCATATCGCGGGCTGAAGGTCCGAATAGCAGGGCTATCGGGTGAGGAAGGTGACACTGTAGCAGCTACAGTGTCAGGCGCGTGACTTTCACGCGCAACCACTTTGGGCGGTGCGTGAGGGCGCGTTGGGGCTTATCTCCGATCACGATCAACATGACTTTTGTTCCTCTCATCATTCTGAACATTTTTGGTGAATTAACCATGTTGATCTAGGATTGTTAGGAGGGTCAGTCTAGGGCCGGTTGTCTCGAGAAACGTGTTGACGGTTTCCCCGAGCCGGTTTCTGTTTCGCACTTTTTGGTCAAATGTTTAAGACTTGTTGTGACCCTTACGTGTGATTTGGACTGACAGAAATTGTACGATAATCTCGGTACAAGTTCGTACACGCAGGTTCACCGCGGGATCGTACTGTGAGTGGGCCTGATTTCATTAAACACTTGCATGCTTAAATGTTTTCCGATTTACTTATATGTTCACATGCTGGAATCAAGAAATGGTTTTGATGATATTGAAATTATGGTTATGGCACGTCTCACGGTAATTGGGTTTGAACCCCGTCTGATGAAACTTAAAGTTCGGTTTGGATTTTATCTATGTATATATATGTTTTGCATGTCGATATCAATAAAATGTATTTGGTACTGCACTGTATAGATCCATTCTTATGATACTGTCTCATCCGGATGTGGTACCCCGGAGTGGTCATAGCGCATTGCCTACGAGGGGTCATTCTACGGAGGAACCGGACTGTAAAATGACTCAGGAGTAGGATTGCTTATTTGACGTCAGGGACGTCGAGCGTCTAGGATGCTAGGCATTTGAGATGCCGTACTCGGACAGGGTTCGGGGATTGGACTCGGAACTGAGACCCGAGTGGCACGCATAGCCTTGAGACTATGACCTTATTGGACGTCAAGGACGTCAGACATCGGGGATGTTAGGATTGGAGTGTATAGTGCAGTGGCTAAAATTATGTTATGATTTTATTACATACCTCATGGTTCATATTATATGATTTATGGTTTTAAATTCTAATGCATGCATGTTTGGAAAACGGAGGGGTAAATTATATGTTTTACTTACTAAACGATTTTATAAACTTGAGTTTCGGCCCACTCACCCTTAATGTTTTGGTAACCCCTCCAGGTCGTGCTACTGAGGTAGATGAGGAACCTGAGGCTGAGGCATAGATCTACTTCTGCGTACCTGTATCCCTGTTGGGTGATTTTACCCGCAGGTTTATGTTAGAGTCGTGCTCGTAACTTGTAGTTTTGGATTTCATCCATTGTCTGACATCTGTTTATTTCGGATTTGATGCAAAACTTTAATTTGGTTTTTATGCATTTGAACGTTTAAGGTTAAAATTGGAACATTATTTTGGGTGTCAGACGGGAGCAGGGCACGTCCCCATGTGGTCCTAGAGAGGATTGGGGCGGGTCCTGTCAGTGCACACTAGTATAGAGATTCATATCGTGACGATTTTGGGGATGTGTTCCCTAGGGGCTGTGTGCCCCGAGTTGGTATCTTCTCCGGAAGTGCCTCAGATGGGTTATACGTACGAGTACGTATGTGATTTGGACAGTGTTTTGGGGCGAGACCCCGTATTCGATGTTTTAGAAATGTTTTGGGGGCGGAGACCCCATATTGTACGTTAGGTATTTCACTGTGAATGATTTGGGCTGAGTCCCCACATATATGACTTTACGGGTGTTTGTGATTTCGGGTCGGGGACCCAAATGGATTTACGGTTCATGACGGTTTATGGGAACCGACATGAACCCCAGAAATGGTTTTTATGGGTCATGAAGGTTTATGGGGCCGGACATGAACCCTTGAATGATTTTGAGATGTTTGACAAATAGTTTTATAAATGTTTTGCTAAATGATTTTTGGAATGCATGCATATTCTTTTACGAAGGGCATAAAATATCTTCTTATGCGAAAATGTTTTTAATAAATTATTATTTTGTCCACTCACGACTTTTAATGTTTTAATGCCCTTCAGGTTGATCGCGGATGCGGGCTGTAGCAGAGACGAGACATCACTCCCCTCCTCCTACAATCCTGACGCACTCTGATAGCCCCGACGAGGGCTAGAGATGGAATTTCCCTGGTCTGACACTTCGTGTCAGACGGGATCAGGCGGGTCCCACGTTAATCTCAGGGGATTCGGGGCCGGTCCTGACACAGGGTGTTGGCCAATCATCATTGAATGCAATCCTGGTAGCTCAAACCATAAGCGGCAGCATGGTGGGCAGTGAAGTACATACCTTAACAAAGATGAGGAATCAAAGAGAGTACTGCTACGACTACGATAGTAGCTACCAATCAGAGCAGGAAAAAATAATGGCGATTAATGGTAGAGTTATTGCTCCATCGGGCATTGAAGGCTATTTATTATTCAAGCCTAAGAAATTTCACTCAACTCCACAACAAAGCAAACAAGAAAAGAAACCCAGGCCCCAACCAAAACCTCTATTTTCAAGGTACTCCTTCCCTTGTTGTATTTTCATTTTTTTTTTTGCATCACCTATTATTTTACTCCCCTTGCACGAACCTTATGGCTCAAGAGAACACTGATGAATTAGTCATAAAACTGGAGGCAACTATGGGACTCTCTGATCTGGAATGCGGACCAAAACTTGTTGGGACAGTGTTAGCGAAGAAAGCTCCGAATCAGAGTGCGGTCAAGAAAATAATCTCCACTGCCTGGGTTGGCTTTAGGGAGGTCCGAATTACGCATACCATGGACAATACCTACACTATAATGGTTCAAGATGAGGCTATGGCAGAAAAACTTATTCCAGGAGGCCCCTAGTCAGTTATGGGGTTCTGTTTCTCAGTGCAAAGATGGCCCGAAAACAAATCTATTGAATAAATTCCTCTCCACTTGGTTACTTACTGGGTTCAAGCCCATGGTGTTCCAATGAATCTGCTGACTCAAGAAAATGCCAAAATTGTTGGAGAGAGAGTTGGGCAAGTTGTGGAGGTTGAAGATCCTTGGAGTCACGGCCCCAGGAGGTTCCTGCGATTTAGAGCCTAGATCGATGCTTCCAAGCCTCTGCCTCTTGGATTCTAGCTTTCTAGGGATGAGGAAGATGATACTTGGGTGGAATTTCGGCTTGAACGCCTCTCGGAGTTCTGTTACAACTGCGGAAGATTGAGCCATTCGAACCATGGGTGCTCCTACGAGCCAGCTCCAACGGGGAATTCTCAAACTGCAGCATACGGGGAGTGGTTGCGGATTAGAGCCATCCGTGATGATCGGCTGCATTAGAATCCAACGCCGTTGAGGGGGACTAGACGGCTGCCGAGCACCTCTAACAGAAAACACGCAGGAGATGGGCGTGTGACGGGTGCGATTATCGAGGGTGCTTTGGAGCCCGTTGTAACGACCTGTCCCGAATTTCGGGATTAGATTAGTCATTAATCTTGATTATTGGGGTTGATCGGTGGTTAGTAGGTCGAAATCGGACAAATTGTGCAAAATGACCGTTTTGCCCTAGTCGTGGGCAAAATGTTGACTTTTTGATTGGGCGGTCAAATGGACTTTGACCGATGACCGTGACGTAGTTCAGGACGTCACGAGTTCATAGACAGGTGGCACGTTCGATTCCGACGTTCGAGTAAGAAGTTGTGATGTTCGGAAGTTGAGGGGTATTTTGGTAATTTTGGTCAATTGGGGTCAAATGTTGACTTTTTGACCGGGAGGTCCGATGGACGAGGGCCAAGGACCATTACGTAGGTCTCGTCGATACGAATCCAATGACAGGCGGCATGCCGAAATCGGAGATTCGACGGCGAAGTTATGGTCAAAGAAACGAATTAACGAATAGAGGCTTCAACAAAAATAATAATTAAATAATGAATAGTGATCGATGAATCTGGACCCTTGGATGAGTGCCACGTGTCACTCATCCCCACACTCCCTAAAATATGGATCCTTGTTGGCCATTGGATTATTTAATCCATTTCCTCTCCTTAAATCCTCACCATTCATTTTAAACCTCTAATTGCATCTGGACCGTCCATCTCATCTCTTCCTTTCCTTCATCTACTGATCACACTCATCTCTCTCACTCTGTCCTTTCTCCCACCCGAAACACATACGCACACAACCCACATGAACCACCTCACCAATCTCCTCTGTGTTGGTGTGTGTGAGAGATTAGCTGCACAGTGAGGCTTGAGAGACGACGGGAGGCGACGGGAGACGGTGAGGTTGGCGGCGGAGAGGAAAAACAGAGAGGTCCGAAAACTCAAAAATTGGAAATCAGTGTAGACCGGTGTTTGATCGTGTTGGAAGGGTGAAAGGAGTTCCTGGAGTCAAACTGGGCATGGTGGTGGCCACGGTGGTGACCACGGTGGCGAGGTAAGCCCCCAAACCCGTAAGTTCGTTTCGGGTACAAAAATGGCAGCTTGAGTTTTACGATGTGTTAATCGATCTAGTGACCAAGATGATGATCTTGGGGATGCAACGAGTCTATAGGGACCGTTTTCGAGGAGAATGGTGGTCGGAGCTGAGAGCAGACGACGGAGGAAGGTTGGCCGTGAGTTTCTCGATCTAGACGTGATTCTTTGTTTTTAATCCCACAGAACCCTTAGTTTAACTTGGACGATCTTGTAGGAACAAACAGAACTGAAAATGGTCGAGGAATTGCTGAGAACCAGTCGGGTTGGGCCGCGGGTCACGGTGACCCGTTTATCAGACATACGGGTTAGGCTGGTGACACTATAGCAGGCGCGTGGGTTTCACGCGCAGCCACTCACGGCGGCGCGTGACGGCTCGTGGGTACGAATCTCGAGGTGAGGTCAACATGACTTCTGTCCTATTTAATGTAACGAACATTTTGGAATTGGTTTCGTGTCGATCGGACACCGTTTCGATATTGTTCGGGATGTCCGAAGGTTTTAAATCAAATTTAAAAATAGTTAAAAATTCAGGAAAATTACGGGACTTTGATAAGATGTTAATGATGAGGTTAGTGACCCTCTAATGTAATTTCGACAAGATTGAGAGTCCCGGTGATAGTGGTGTGGCCTGGGAGGGCCGATGACACGCGTATCGAGGCATACCGTTAAACGGTCTGTGAGTGGACTTTGGTTTTATAAATTTTATGCATGCCTAACTGTTTTATATGGATTATGATTGTGATTTTATGATGTTGATTTGATTGTTGGTAAATTGTACGGTTTCGCGTATTTCGAGGCGATTTACATGCTTGCACGTAAATCGAGGTTTTTCTGGTTTTACACGGATTTTCCATGTTTATGGTCTTGGATATAATATGATGAAATGGTTTTGAAATTGGAAATATGAACTCGGGCTTGAGGCCCACTTGTTTTGGAAATTTCGGACTTGGAGTCCATTTGAGTGCGTAATCGGGCCGGGGCCCCAGTGGGTTTATAAAGTCTGTCTGCGGGCCTAGTTGGTTTACAAATCGGGCCGTGGGCCCAGTGGTTCATAAAATCGGGCATGAGGCCCAGTTGGATTATAATGGTAATTTCGGGTCAGGGACCCTATGTTAATAATTGTGATTTCAGGTCAGGGACCCTAAATGGAATTATGTTGTTTTATGGAAATTTCCGGCAGGGCCCATTGTAATGATGTGATAAAAGGAATAAATAAAACTGTTTCCATATACCATCTGGATACAAGGATATATGATGGTCTCCTCCAGGTGTCTGGGACACTGGGGAAGTCACGGTGCATTGCCTGCGAGGGGTCATTATACGGAGCAGCCATACCGTATGATGACTCAGGAGCAGGATTGCTATGATTGACGTCAGGGACGTCAGACATCGGGGATGTCAGATATATGGACCCGGTGAGACCCCGGGCAGCACGCGTTGCTTAATACCGTGAGATATGACGTCAGGGACGTCAAGCGTCTGGGACGCTAAACATCAGGGATGCTGGTGATGGTAATGGTAATTATGGATTAATGAATCTATGAAATGGCTTATCGGTTGGATATGTGTTATATGGTAAAAATGGATTATTGGTTATGAAATGGTATGTCGGGTCGGGGACCCGAAATGGTTTTGGATTTATGGATTTATAATTATGGCTTTGGGCGGTGGCCCACATGGTTTTAATATGTCTGGTGGTGGTATTCCACAGTTTTGGGCTGAGTTCCCACACTTGGTTTTTGGTTAACGGTTTTTGAGCTAAGGCCCTAATGGCTCGGTTGAGCAAACGTTTTGGTTACTGGTTTTCGTGGCATGCATACGTTTTTATTGGAGGGCATAAATGTCTTATAAATGTGTTTAATAAACTTATTGGTTTTTGTCCACTCACCGCTTTTGGTTTTAATGCCCTTCAAGTTGATTACGGATGCGACTACAGCAGAGACTGGGACATTGCACGCCTCCTCCATCGATCCTTGCGCACTCTGGATGCCCCGTTTGGGTAGTGACTCTTGGTTATCCCTTGTCTAACACCCCTTGTTGGACGGGAGCAGGGCACATTCCATGGTAATCCCAGGGGGATTGGGATGGGTCCTGTCACCCGTGGTGGTTGATAGGGCATTAGCTACTCCTGGCCTAGGAAGTAGAGGGAAAGTAGGACAGACTGTGACAAGCCTTTAATTTTCTTCTTCCTCTTGTCATGATCAGACACAAAAAGGGAGATTTAATCCCCTTCTCTGGTCTGGTTTTTCTGCAAACCCACGGACAGCGGTTCAGATATTTGGAAATAGCTTGGAGACTCTGAGGAGGTGTGTGGGGTCCCCTTAAAATGGTATCATATTGAAGGAAGATGAACTTGCTAATTGGGTCGTGAAGGGTTATAACCCATCAAGAACTGAGGTGGATCTTATGTGGGACAATTCCATTACATCACTGCCAAATGACCAGACTGTCAAATGGTCTGTATTGGGCCAAAGGAAACCGAGTTTGGAGAGTGAGGCCTCCCACACTAATGCTATTGTGGGCTGTAGGGGGTATGAGATTACCCCTCAAATGGAAAATGGTGTGGACAAGTCTTTTCAGGCCATGGGTTTAAAAAGATGTTTGACAAATAATAAAGAGAGGGTTGAGACTATCTGCAAGAAGGCTAAGGTGGAGGGGAAACAGAGTATGAAGCAAAAAGGAGTAGGAAGAAAATTTAAAACCCGTGCCTACCTATTGGGGACGGAAGCAAGGAACAAGATTATGGGTGAAAGTTACTCTAATTACAATTTGGTGGAGGTTGCAGTGGAAATGGCTACTGGTGGTAATAATTTGGAAGGTTATGTCGCAAATATTGAAGGTAAAAGAGATGGCAATTGCAACGGAAACGTTGGTGGTGGCTGGCCAATGTCATCTGCCAAGGAAAAATGAGGATTTTGAGCTGGAACTGTCAGGGTCTTGGGGCTGACCTGACAGGGAAATCTTTCCGACATTTGGTTCGGAAGCACAAGCCTTCAATGGATTTCTTAATGGAGACGAAAATGCAGTGTAACAAGTTAGTTAACTTCAGTAGGAAGGTAGGTTTTCTTAATTGTTATTGTGTTGATCCCGTGGGTTCTGCGAGAGGTCTTGGTTTACTTTGGAATGATGATTTCAATATTTCTGTTAGTCTTGCATCAAAATACCTTATTGATACCACAATTTCCATTACAAATTCAGATATTGTTTTTCGTGCCTCTTGGGTTTATGGCACTCCGTATAGTGAGGACAAGGCTAACATGTGGGACTGGTTGGGCCGATCACTCACCCCTGGTAACTTTCCTTGGGTCTGCATTAGGGATTTTAATGAGCACCCGTAAGCTCATGAAAAGCTTTGCGGCAGGCCGGATCGAGTCCTCAGCTCAACCGGACACCATCCATGCGTTCGTGAATACTGTTAATGTAGGTACGCTTATTCCAAGTGGAATTCACGCGACTCAAGGATAAACCTTGTATACTATTTACGGATGTTCATAAACGGCCTCCAACACTCGCATATCGTACCTTTAATCATCCTGATCCAACTCTGACCCACAGAATTGGTCGGAATCCACTAACATCGGTCGGTAGGCTAAACAGATCGCAACGTCTGTTGTGATCTGAAACCAAATCTCTGCGTACAACTATATCTGACCGATCAACCCTCACGTCATAAGACGTCACTCACGTCATCCATTTATATCTTTTCATCTGAATGCCACTTAGACATTTCAACCTTTAACGTTACTACTCCTGGGCACACACTCGCGCCCTAAGTCTCGTATTAGCGGGGAACTAGTCACCCAACCAAGTTGTAACGACCCAGAAATTCAAAAAACGAAAAGTTGGAAGATTTAAGGAAAATGACGATTTTGCCCCTAGTGATAAGGGCCGAAAGTTGGCTTTTTGATCGGGACCTTGTTTGGACTTTCCGGGAAGACCGTTGGATAGGTCTCGGGACGCTGAATCCGTAGATAGGCGGCATGGGTCAATCGGAGTCCGAACGAAAAAGTTATGGGTCTAGAACGAGGAGGGGCATTTTGGTAATTTGTTATGATAAGGGTAAAACAGTAATTTGTCTTTAACGGTGCAAATAACTGATAAAATATATTTTAAATCGACTGGTTCAGCTTATGGGATGAGGATGACTACCTAAGTGACACCTGGTAAGGTTTAATTGAGATCAGTGGCATTGTTTGAATGCCTAACAAGGACAAATCAACCGCCTAATCCTTGTTTAAATTCCTCACTCAGATTGATCAAGTATGATAGCCAAAGACACAGGGGGATTCAGAGGGACATTGTGAGTGAAAACGGAAGGGAAACAGTAGAGAAAACAGAGAAGAACCTGTGAACCCGAGAGGAAAAACCCGAAACCGTGCTTGAAGAAATTGAGATTCAATTCTCAAGTTTGAGCTTAACCCAGGTCGAATTAAGACTAGAATTAGTCTTCTGGGACGATTTCGAGTCGAACCACATCAAAAAGGAAGGCAATTAACGAAGGAATCAGCAAGAACAGACCCTGCGACTTCTTTGCAAATTGGAGCTTGAGTTTGATCACATGGAGGTTGATCAAGTATGATAGCCAAAGACACAGGGGGATTCAGAGGGACATTGTGAGTGAAAAACGGAAGGGAAACAGTAGAGAAAACAGAGAAGAACCTGTGAACCCGAGAGGAAAAACCCGAAACCGTGCTTGAAGAAATTGAGATTCAATTCTCAAGTTTGAGCTTAACCCAGGTCGAATTAAGACTAGAATTAGTCTTCTGGGACGATTTCGAGTCGAACCACATCAAAAAGGAAGGCAATTAACGAAGGAATCAGCAAGAACAGACCCTGCGACTTCTTTGCAAATTGGAGCTTGAGTTTGATTACTTGGAGGTAATGATTCGTGAAATTGATTTCAATTTCGTGATTAGAATGAACGTAGGATGCTTCTAATGTAAGTAATTGAAGGAAACAGGTCGATTTTGGGTAGAACCCGAGTTAGGACCCGTCGGGTTTCGATATTGAGTCGTGGAATTTAGGGCATGGTTTCATCAAATTGAGGTCATAGATCAAACATAGATGTAGAATAGATGAAAATGAGTGAAAGAACTGGAGGAATTGGGTTCAAATTGATAGAAAACAAACCGGGTTGCACTGCGGGTTGCAGACCCGAATACCAGGGAAACGGGTAACAAGGACGACACAGTAGCTGAACTGTTCATGGCGCGTGACTTTCACGCCTAGCCGCTTGCGGCGGCTCGTGAGGGCGCGTGAGTCGTTTTCTGGGAAAGTGTCCAACATGTGTTTTACTCTATACAGTGTAACGATCATTTTGGAGTTGGTTTCGAGTCGATCGGACACCGTCTCAATAATGTTTCGAGGGTCCGACGGTTTATGTTGTAGTTTAAAATAATATTTTAATCCCGAAAAATTATGGGGAAGTGATATGATGTGAATTGAGTTGTTAGTAACCTTGAATAATGATTTGGGACAGGATTCGAGATTTCTGGCAAGTTTCAGAAATTACGGAAACGCGTGCAGCGCGGGAAACGAGCAGTTGGACAGTGTGTGCGTGGACGTTTGTTTTATAAATTGATATGCATGCATAGTTAAATGTTTTACATGATTGATTGCATGATTTGGTTGGCAATGATGTCATTATTTGTTTGGATGATTATTTATGATTTAATGATTATTTTAATCGGTGTTTCTGGCACGTTTTTCGAGAAAATGTGGAATGACTGTTTTGGGCGAAAGCTCGGGATTTGTGATTGGTTTTGACTTAGATTATAAGTTGGGAAATTGATTGAATGGACTTGTGATGTTTTCGAATATGATTTTACAGGTTTACGTGCATCGAATTGTTTAAAGATTTTACGGATTTACGAGACATAAGAAACTAGATTTGGGCAGGTGGCCCCGCGATAATGGTTTTGACATGGTTTTAATACTTGATTTGAAATAATGCTTTTCATTGTGTATTGATGTTTAATGCCCCCAGATGTGTAATTCTTGGAGGGACTCCAGATGAGTAATTCCTGGAGGGACCGGATGTGTCATTTCCGATGAGGTTGGATGTGTAATTCCCAGCATGGATGACGACTCTGGATGTGTAATTCCCAGAGGATCCTCGGATGTGTAATTCCCGAGTTATATATTTTGTTGTATGATAAAATGGTTTTATGAAATGTTTTCACATATTGAGTTTGAGAACCGGGATTTGATGTTTTCACGTGCTTTGGCTTTGTTATTCATATGTTTTACACTATGCATGCATAGTTTGATAAACTGGAGGGTAAACGATGTGTTTTGTTAAATGTGTTTTCAACGATATTATTTTTGTCCACTCACACTTTTTTGTTTTGATGACCCTCCAGGCCGTGGCACGACGTACGGGGCTAATCGAGAGGCGGAGGCATGAGCAGAAATCAATGCAGTTATCCCTTGTCTGATACGTGTTGAAGGGTACTTCGGGACTTCAGCTGACTTGTTAGACGGGAGCAGGACCAGACACGGTTATCGAGGTCTAGTTAGGACGAGTCCTGTTACAAGTACTCCTCGTGCCTAGCACTGAGCCACTCAAGATCCTCTCTGTCCCGCTCAATGCCCACCGAACTCACATGCTCGCCACACTGGGTACAACTTGACACGACCCATCCCAATCCCCCCGGGATTATCGCTGGATGTGACGTGCTCCCGTCTGACACGGAGTGTCAGACAAGGGATAATCTTAAGCTACTGCCCCTACGGGCTTCCAGAGTGCGCAAGGATCGATGGAGAAGACATGCAATGTCACGGTCTCCACTGCGGTCGCATCTGCGATCAACCTGAAGGGCATTAAAAACCAAAAGCTGTTAGTGGACGAAAATAAACAAGTTCGTAAAATACATTTTATAAGACATTTATGCCCCTCAGTAAAAACATATGCATGCATCAAAAACCAATAATCAAACATTTATTAGAAATAACCATTAGGGCCTTAGCCTGGAAACCATAAACATAGTTTCAATCCAAAAGTTATTTCATAAATCCAGTGGTACACATTTATTACTTTACCTTCTTCGGCATCCCAGATGCCTAGCGTCCCAGACGCTTGACGTCCCAGATGTCATATCTCACGGTATTAAGCGACGCGTGCTGACCGGGGTCTCACCGGGTCCATATCTCTGACATCCCAGATGTCTGATGTCCCAGACGTCCAATCATAGCAATCCTGCTCCTGAGTCATCATACGGTCCGGCTGCTCCGTACAATGACCCCTCGCAAGCAATGCACCGTGACTTCCCCAGTGTCCCAGACACCTGGAGGAAACCATTACATATCCTCAAATCGAGATGGTTTATGGAAAACAGTTTATCATTCATTTCCAAAATATCACAAGGGCCCTGCCCCAAATTTCCATAAAACCATCACAAGTCCAAATACTTGGTTTATTAAATCCAAAATCATTTATTCAATTCCATTTTAGGGTCCCCGACCCGAAATCACATTTATAAATCAACTGGGCCCCTGGTCCGATATTATAACTCAAATGGGTCTCAGCCCGAGTTTACTTTATCAAGTCTATAACCGTTTCATGAAATCATATCCAAACCACAAATATGGAAATCAGTGCAAAACCGAAAAACCTCGATTTACGTACAAACACGTAAATCACCTCGAAATGCGTGAAATCATATTAATTCACCAATATCCAAATCAAATCATATAATCACAAATATAATCATCATGAAACAGTTATGCATGCATAGAATTTATAAAACCAATGTCCACTCACAGACCGTTTAACCGTGCGCCTCGATACGCGTGCCATCGGCCTTCCCGGCCTCGTCACTAACATCGTGACTCCCAAACCTATTCATATCACATTAGAGGGCCACTAACCTCTTCATTAACATCCTATTCGAATCCCGTAATTTTCCCAAATTTTTAATTATTTTTAAACCCGACTTACAACCTTCGGACATCCCGAACAGTATCGGAACGGGGTCCGATTGACACGAAACCAACGCTAAAATGTTCGTTACAATGTATATGATAAAAGTCGTTTTGAACTCACCTTGAAAAACCGTCCTACGCGCCGTCACGCGCCGCTATGAGTGGCTGCGCGTGACACCACGCTCCTGCTACAGTGCCCAACACTGTTCTTCGTCTTCCTCGCCCGTTTCCATGCAATACGGGTCTGCAACCCGTGAGTTCAACCCGGTTAATTAACCATCAATTCGTGTTCTATTACTTCTGTTCTTGATCATATGACATTCATCAGCCATCTAATCAAAGTCCCATGTCCTTAATTAACCTTAATATCCCCAAATTCGAGCCTTCGACCCGTGATCACCCAAACGGGTCGATCACCACAACTTGCTAATTCCCAAACCATTTTCAAATTAACTTCGTAGTAAGCTTCCTAGGGTTATTACGAGCCAAATGGAGTGATCAATTGCATAAGGAAGTACCTGGAAGTGATCGTCCCTAGGTCTGCAACTCCCCTGAAATCGGCAGCCTCAGTCCCAGCTCCACCGTGGCTGGTTCCTTTCGATTTTAGCACGGTTGTGTTCCAGTCACTCCCAGAAAGCTCACTCAGCGTCTAGATTGGTCCAATAACCCGTAGAAATTAAACTCTGGATTTTTCGCCCCAAAACCCGAAATGGTTTTTCCCACGGTTTCTCTCAATCTCTCTCAGCCTCACCTTCACCAAATGATTAAAAATGAACTCCCAGACTCAATGACACTCAATTAATCGGTCGAAGTGGTCAGCAACTCGTGGGAATCCATCAGAGGTTCCAGTGAAGTTTGTTTCCCGCAAACGGCAGCTATGACCAATTTTAAAACCAAGCCCGTGCCTGCCCAATGCTCAGTCCCTTCAGACATGTTCCCACTGCCTCAATCCACATAAACTACTCATTCTGGCCATCCACTAACACCATAAACAATTGCACACTCAAACACCCACGGCATGGCCGTGCAGGTTGTTTCCCACGGTGGTGAACAGCACCCAGCTAGTAAAATGACCAAAATGCCCTCAGTTGGCATATTACCAAATTGCCCTCCGACTTCCGTGACACGTAACTTGGTCGTCTGACGTCTGTTTTCAGCGTACCGCCTATCTACGGACTCAGGGCATCGAGACCTTCCTAACGGTCCTTGGCCCTCGTCCATCGAACCTCCCGATCAAAAAGTCAACATTTTCCCTTATTTCATCCAAATTACGAAAATACCCTTGGGCTTCGGAACGTCATAACTTTCACCACGAACGTCGGAATCAGACGTGCCACCTGTCTATGAACTCGTGACGTCCCAAAATACGTCACGGTCATTGGTCAAATTCCATTTGACCGTCCGAATTAATAGTCAACGTTTTACCCACGGCTAGGGGCAAAACGGTCATTTTGCATCGTTCGTCCAATTTCGCCCAACTAATCACCGATTAACCCCGCTAATCGTGATTAGTTAGTAATCTAATCCCGAATTCAGGGATGGGTCGTTACACATCTACTATCTCGTCGGCATAACGGTTCACACGTCCCAACTCTATGGGATCAACTCCAGCACTGAAACTTGTGTAATCCATCCAAGGATATCTACGACACTTGTCACTCATTCAGGTATATCCTACTCGTCATAGTCACCTCACAATGGTAGCGTGGCAAGTGTGCCGACACCCAACGTCAGCGTCTCATTCTGTGAACGCACTCAGCCGTAACCGAGTCGAATCAAGAATCTAAGCTCGTACTGTGCGTCACTCACGCACCCTGTATCATTGTCACGACTGATGAATCCCATCGTCAAAATCGTCACGGCAACCTGAGCCTATCCAACTCGATAAGACTCGACCACGTCCATCGATAGCAGTGTCCGCCATAATCTCGTGCAGACCAACCTCAGAAACACTCTGCTATCGAAACTCCAAATCTATGCGGTCGACTCATCGCCGGTACCAACCACTCCACAAGCAATATCCATCGATCGGTCCACCTCAGGATCCGGTCGACAAGTATCACACTCCTGGTAACTCGTCCAATCAATCACTTACTAGGGTTTTCACAAACCCAGCTGTCCGCTGCAGCCCAACCATCCTGACCGATCCCTCGCTCTCGACTCTGTAGAGTTGTCTTACTCCAATACTGGTACCAAACAACCAATAACCACACTATGAGGATCTCATCCTCTCGTAACTCTACGGTGCCTAACACTGCACAACGGCTACACGTCGCAATCGTCTCCTATCACGTCACACCACAACTACTCCGGGTATCCACTGCCAGTCGACATCCCTCCAGAATTCGACACACTGAAACACGACCTCACATGCCAAATAGGGTCAAACGTTCCTATTACCAACAATCTCACTCGGGTCAACTATGACCTCAGCTGCTCTCTGCATCATACTCTCCAATCCAACATGACACAATCGACTAGCGATTTCGACTTTGAAAGTCGTCATACGGTATCTACCGGCCCACTAGATCCTACTCACCAGTAACACTACGACTCTAAGCCATTAGATTCACACGAATCCTAATCCTACTCGGGATCCACTTTCTCGATATACACGACATCCAATGCCAATCGAACCTCAACTATCGTACCACGTGCCAAACACCATCTAACTAAGGTTCGATTCTACCAAATCCTCATACTAATACCCAAACTATCAGGTTGATGACGGGCTGTTACGATTTCAGAGACATCACATCCTCGACCTGCGCGCACTCCACGCTCTGATATCACTGGTATCAGAGTACCATGAGTATCAAATGAGCCAACCTGCTCTGATACCACTTTGTTAGGACCCGTCCCAAATCCCCAGGGATTAACGTGGGACGCGCCTGATCCCGTCTGACACGAAGTGTCAGACCAGGGAAAATTCCGTCTCTAGCCATCACCGAGCTTCCAAAGTATGCCCGGATCGTAGGAGGAGGAGTGTGATGTCTCGATCTCTACTACAACCCGCATCCGCGATCAACCTGAAAGGCATTAAAACCACGAAAACTGTGAGTGGAAAAAACAAATATTTTAATAAAAACATTTTCACAAAAAGACTTTATGTCCTTCACTAAAAGCATATGCATGCATTCAAAAATCGTTTATCAAAACGTTCATAAACAATTTGAAAACATTCTCAAAACCTTTCAAGGGTTCACGCCTGGTCCCCATAAACCGTCATCAACCATAAAAACCTTTCAAGGGTTCATGCCGGTCCCCATAAACGGTCATGAACCATAAATCCATTTGGGTCCCCGACCCGAAATCAAAATCTTAAAACCATAAATCAATACAGCTGGGAACTCAGCCCAAATCAACATACGTGGTTCTCAGCCCAAAACCATTCTCAGTGAAATACCAAAACATAGAATACGGGGTCTCCGCCCCAAACCATTTCCAAAACATCGAATACGGGGTCTCCGCCCCAAATCACTTTCTAAAACATGGAACACGGGGTCTCCGCCCCGAAATCACTTTCCATAAGAACCACATACGTACTCATACATATAACCCATCTGTGACACTTCCGAGAAGATGCCAACTCGGGGCACACAACCCCTAGGGAACACATCCCCGATATATGTCACGATTCATCATATCTATACTAGTGTGTACACTACTCGGGGTCTCACTCCGAGTCTAGCCCCAGGAATTCTCCATCTGGGAGGCTCTATCTCTGGATCTAGTCCGAGCTCTATCTCCGGATCTAGTCCGAACATCTCTCTGGAATCTAGTCCGGGACCATATCATAACTTTAACTCCTGGAACGGGATACCTATGGGGATACCCATTCTGGTATGTGGATCGTGACTCTCCAGGTCGACGTCTGGAGGAGACCATATAAATCATATGAAGGGTATAATACATTTTCAAATCTCTTTCTTTCTCAAGCATATTTCAACTAGGTCTCATACCCGATTCATCTCAATAGGATTCCTCGAATCCAATTCAAATCAATTTCACAGGCCTCGGCCTAAATCCACTGTTCAACAGGGTGTCATGCCCGAATTCTCATTTCATAAACCGAACTGGAACTCAAGCCCGATTTCACAATCAACTGGGCCTCTACCCCGATATTACGACTAACTAGGTCCTAAGCCTGAAACCATAACTCAACGGGGCCTCAAGCCCGATTTCACAACCAACGAGGCCTCAAGCTCGGTACTACAGTCAACGGGACCTCAAGCCCGAGATTACAACCAACTGGGCCTCAAGCCCGAATTTGTAAACCAACGGGGCCCTCGGCCCGATCGTATACTCAAATGGACCCTCGGTCTGATTTCTCGCCAAATCAAATGGACTCCAAGTCTGAGAGTTTGTAAATCAAATGGGTCTCATGATCGAGTTCATATTTCCAAATCCAAAATCCATTCATTAAATCATCATTGAAAATGAGTACGCAAAGGTACGACATAAAGCCAAAAACCTCGAAAAACGTGCAAATATGTCGATCCTAAGCTATCACAAAAGAATGCACTCATGGCATCATAAAACATGTTCTAAAACAATTATAAAACATTTATGCATGCATAGATTTCGAAAGAAAGGTCCATTCACAGACCGTCTGAAGCCGCGCCTCGATACGCGTCTCATACGCCTCTCTTGGGCCAATCGTTGCTTCCAGGGTTCCCAAACCTGTCCAAATTAATTTAGAAGGTTATTAACTACTTAAATAACCCCTAACTAAAGCCCCGTAATTTTCTGAAATTTTTAACTATTTTTAAAGTCGATCCTAAACGTTCGAACAACCTGAGCTATATCGAGACGATGTCCGATCGACTCGAAACCAGTCCCAAAATGTTCGTTACATCGAATAGATGATTTCACATGTTGGAACTTTCCACAAAATCCCTACCACGAGCCTCCACGCACCGCCCAAAGGGGCTGCGCGTGTGGCTCACGATCCAGTGCTACAGGGTCACCAGCAACCTCGGTTAGATCGGTTCGAACCGGCTGGTCCGGTTCACCCCTGCAACTGGACCGGTGTGATCGGTCCAGGGTTCTCCTTCATTTTTCGTCCAATCTCTTCCTAACTGTTTACATTCTTCCTATCTAATCCCTAGAAGTCTATTAGTATGAAGAAAACCACGAAAAAAACCCCTAAACCGACCCGTTCAATTTTTCCCTTCACGGTTCAGCTTTTCCCGATTACACCCAGGGCCTTCTCAGCCGTGAACCACCACTAAAATCATCTTAAAACCTCCCTAGCAACCCATTAAACCCGTTCTAATCCATTAAAACCATCCCCAACGTTTGAAAAAAAAATAAGGAGATTTGAATGTAACTGGGTTACCTTGCACAGGGGTCCTCCGTCGTCCACAGCGGCGTTGCTCCTGGCTGGCCACCAGCATCCACATGTCCTTCCATCACTCTCTGGTCCTCACAAGCATGATCAAGTGGGGAAGGGTTGGATTGGTTTGGAATGGTCGATCGGTTTTGAATGAAGAAAACAAAGAAGGTGAGCTGATATACATGAACCAATTTGGGTGGGCAATGGATGGATGACAAGTGTCATTCATCCATTGGGCCAGCCCCAAAATATCTGGGCCCCACTTGCTGACAAATAACTTTCGTCTCGAACTTTGTGCAATAGTTCCTCAAAACTTCCGTGAACCGTAACTTTTCCGTCGAACGTCCGATTTCGACGTGCCGCCTATCTACGAATTCGTATCGCCTTAGTCTACGTAACTGTCCTTGACCCTCAACCATCGGACCTCCCGGGTCAAAAGTCATTTTCCTGCCCCTTTTCAAGCAAATTACCAAAATGCCCCCGAACTTCCGAAAATCAAACTTCTTCCTTGAACTTCAGAATCAGGCGTGCCACCTGTCTATGAACTCGTGGCATCCCGAACTACGTCACAGTCATCTGTCAAAGTCCATTTGACAGCCTGAACGAAGAGTCAACGATTCGCCCAATCTAGGGGCAAAATCTTCATTTCGCCCGAACGTCCGTTAATCATCGGCTAATCCGTTATTAAGTCTTAATTAATCCCGATAATTCGGGACGGGTCGTTACATTTATTCTCAGGGAACCTCCACCTTGACAAGCTTAATTCCACGAATATTGCATTAATTCCAAAGGTCCCAAATCCGGAGTCTATTTTACAATTCCGCCATATTGCCCTGTGTAACTATTCTTACAGGATATTATCAAAGGTTTTGGCAAATCGGTTGAAATCATTCCTCCTAGATATTATCACTCCACAGCAAAGTGCTTTCGTTTCAGGTAGACAAATTCAAGACAATATCTCCGTTGCTCATGAGGCTTTTCATGCTCTCAAACTCAGGAAGAAGACGAACAAGTATGAGATGGGGCTAAAGCTGGACATGAACAAGTATGAGTGGGACTTTTTGGAAGCTGTACTTTTGAAATTGGGTTTTGCTGAGTTGTGGGTTCGATTGGTCATGAATTGTGTTTGAACGGTTAAATTAGCCGTGATGATTAATGGGTAGCCCGGTAGTTATATTAATTGTAACGACCCGAACCGAAAATAATAATATTTTAATGTAAAAAGACTGTTTTACCCTTGGGGGGAAACTTTGACTTTTTCTCGGGAAATAATTTGGACTTTGACCCATGACTATGACGTAGATCGGGACGTCACGAATCCGTAGACAGGCGGCACGCCGAAATTGGAGTTCGTATGAAGAAGTTATGGTCAAGGAAGCGTTTTAGCGGAATTTACGAACCGAGAACAACGGAATAAAATATTAATTAATTACGGGAATCCGTGCCAAATTAATATTTAAATCGAACCGATGGATTGGTGACAAGTGTCACCCATCCAAAGGCTTACTATTCCAATAAAGCAATTAACACTATTTAATCAATTTTTATATTATTTAATTTCCCTCCAATTGTTCCCAGCCGTTGGATCATCTGCTCAAATGGATCCCAGCCTTCCATTTTCTCTGTTTTTTCTGCTTCATGCACGTTCTGTTTCTGCTCTTTCTTACAAACACACAAACACACACATTCATCCCCTTCACACCCGTGCTTTTCTTCCCCTTTTCTCTCAAACCAGGCGATCGAACCAGCCCCTCTCACACCACCACCCGATCACCAGCAGCATCACCAACATCCACTAGCCATCACCGAGCATCACCGGCAGCCACCACCCCATTTCCCAGCCCTGAAAATCCCGTCCAAAACACGACCCGAAAACCTCAAGGAAACCGATCCAAGAAGCAAACCTCCATAACCACCTCACCTCGACGCGGGAGGAGCTCCAGTCTGCACCGTGGGGATCCTAGGAGCCTAACTGGACGACGGCGAGGGCCACGGCGGCGTGACGGCGGCGGTAAGACCCAAAACCCGATAAGCCCGTTTTCCTTCCCTGTTCGACCCGATCGTGTTTAATGCTTAGAAATGGATTGTTAGGTGATAGACATGTCCTAGGGTGAGTGACGAGTCGTTTGGGACCGGGTTGGACGACGGAGACGCCGTGGATCACCGGAGACGACAACCGGACCGTGACCGTGAGTTTCAGAGATATTCTGGTGAGTTTTCTTCCACTTTCTTCTTGTTTTGAGGTTGTAGAACCATAGGACAGACCTAGACGATCCCATAGGGATCAACCCCGTCGAAAATGGTGGCCGGAATCGTGTGATGGAATCGGGTCAAACCGTGGGTCGACGGCGACCCGGTTCCAGTCAAACGGGTCGACCCGGTACTGTAGCATGATGACGTCATCATGCTGACGTCACTTCTGACGTCATGATGACGTCATCCTGTCAGATGTTGTCAGACCAGGGACCAATCAGAACGTGCCACGTGTCACCTGACAAGTGTCAGTGATGACGTCATGCTGACGTCAGCGGTACTGTAGCAGCGTTGACCCACGCATTGACCAGGCGCGTGGGGGCACGTGTGAACAGTAATTTTGGTGGGGCCGGTACCATTTTCAAGGTTTCGACGATACGGATCCAATGGAGGTGGTTTCGTGTCGATCGGAGATCGTTAAGTTGGTCAAAAGGGGGTTTGAAGCACCGGGACTAGTGCCCGGGACGCGTTTTTGAGGCGGATCTGTTCTAGGGTCTTGGTATTGATATTGTAGGGTCCTTAAGTAACCCTCAGGAATAATAATACAGGTTTATAGAGATCGTTGAGCAGCAAGGACCGAGTGTGAGTGGGCTGTTTGATTTATAAAAGGCTTGCATGCATAAACTGTTTTACTATTTCCACTGATGAGTCTTATGAACTGTTTATATATGTTATTACGATGTTTTGGGCATGAGACCCGTCTGGATTATATGTGGATTTTGTTTGGGATGTCCGGGGGACATAGGGTAAACTATACTGTTATTGTACTGTACTTTCCTACCTGTGTATATTGTCTCCTCCAGGGAGGGTCGTTGGCCTGGGTGGACCCTGGAGTAGTCACGGGGCTCTGACTGAGTGGAGTTGACCCCCGTTGGGCTGCTTACTCTCAGGAAGGCATGTTCATATACCTTGGGCAGTGACCGGGATACAGGGAGCTGATGTACCTAGAGAGTCTCGGGTGTGAGACCCTGAGTGGCAACGCGTAGCCTTAGAACCGTGACATCATTTGGGTTGGGTTTTTACAGTGCACTGATATGTTAGTTTCACCTTACTATTATTATTGTGGTTCATTGGTTTATAATGTTATGTTTTCACTGCATGCAAGATTTGGAAAACGGAGGGGTAAAACCTTGTGATTATTTTATTATTAAATTGATTTCTAAACTGTTATTTTTGGCCCACTCACCCTTGTTTTACTGACCCCTCCAGACCCTGACACGGCAATAGAGGAGGAGGATCCGGAGGAGGAGGCAGAGGTTTAGTTTGCCTAGCTGTGCACCTGTACACCCACTTGTGGGTAGGTTGAGCACCGAATAAATGTACTCTGACTAGTGTGCTCACATGTTGTATTTTACTTTCCCTTGTCTGACAGTATCACTTTAAACACTGTGTTTGTACATTATCTATCTATGTGAGTCTTCGGTTTTTATTTAAGGGTACTTTTGGTATGTTTAGAGTCATTGTCAGACGGGAGCGGGTCACGTCCCCGGGTGGTCCCAGGTGGGATTGGGACGGGTCCTGTCATTAATCCTTCAAGGGGTCTTAGGCAAGGGGACCCTCTTTCTCCTTACTTTTTCATCCTTGTGTACAATGTTTTATCCAAGATGATCAACCTTGCGGTTTAACGTCGTCTAATTGATGGGATAAGGTTTTGTGAGGTGGGCCCAGTACTTTCTCATCTCTTCTTCACGGATGATTCGCTTTTGTTCATGAAGGCTTCAGTCAAAAATTGTCACGCTGTCAAGAATATTCTTGATACCTATTGTTTGGCTTCTGGACAAGTTGTGAACTGTGAGAAGTCCAATCTATATTGCAGCCCGAATACTCCAAGTGATCTTTGTGGTCGGATTGGGGAAATCTTAGGTGTCCAAATTACAAATGATCTTGGTATTTAGCTTGGACTGCCTTCGCTCTGGGGAAGATCAAAGAGGGAGGCTCTTATTTTTGTAAATGAAATAATACTCAAGAAAGTTCATGGTTGGAAACAATGTCTGTTGTCTCAAGCTAGGAAGGAGGTTCTAATCAAGGCTGTAGCCCAGGCAATCCTTAAATATCCTATGTCTGTTTTCAGGTTTCCCAAGGCTATGTGCAATGAAATTGATGCTATTCTTACAAACTTTTGGCGGGGCCAGGATTAGGACCGTAATAAGCTACATTGGATTAGTTGGAGGGAACTGGGGTTAGCAAAAACCCATGGTGGTATGAGCTTTTGGAACTTGGATGATTTTAACACTGACCTATTGATAAAGCAATGTTGGAGACTAATTTGTGAGCCTGATTCTTTTGGGTGCAAACAATGAGGAACGGATACTATCCAAATGGAAACTTCTGGACGACCAAGCGTGGTCACGGGGCTTTGTGGTCCTGGTCCAGTCTCCTTGATGTTCGAGATGTTATTACCGGTGGGTCTCGATGGCAGGTTGTAACGCCCCGGAAATTCGAGGATTTTAATATTGTAAATTAATGAATGAATTGACGTTTTTACCCCTGTGAATTATATTTCCCAAATTGTTAAATTTTTGATTGGTGGGTCAAACGGACTTTGACCAATGACCGTGACATAGTTCGGGACGTCACGAGTTCATAGACAGGTGGCACGTCCATTTCGGACGATCATAGAAAAAGTTATGACTATCGGAAGTTCAGGGGCATTACCGTAATTTGGACGGTAGGGGCGAAAATGTTGACTTTTCGTTTGACAACCGATTTTCACACAACTCAAAGACCGTTAGGTAGGTCTCGATGCCCTGAGTCCGTTGACAGGCGGCACGTTGGAATCGGACGTCGGATGGTGGAGTTACGGGTCTGGAAAGTGAAGGGCATTTTGGTAATTTCTGAATAGAAGGGCATTTTTGTCATTTCACTCACGGGTTATTGTTGCAACCGTGGGGGACAGCGGCTGCACCACCGTGTGCGGTGTTTCTGAGCAATCTTAATAATTTAGGCTGTAATGAACTGGAAAGGGGAGATTAAACTAAGCATTACAGACTGTCTCAACGTGGGCTGAGTCATTCTTCATCAGTGGACACCATTTTTAATTATGGATCGAAGCTTTTCGGGGAACAAATCTCAGTGGACAGATTGGACTTCCACGAGCCTCTGGAACGGCTTAGGTTGTTTAAACTGAGTAGAATGTGAGTGAGCTTCACTCTGCCGTTGAAAGAACTGAGAATTGGTGAGGAACCAGAGGGAAACCATTTCGGGAAAATTTGGAGGGAAATCGGGTTTTCAATTTCTGGTGCTTGTTGGACTGAACCAAGGCGTAGTTTAGTCTTCTGGGAGTGCTTAGAACACAACCATATCGAAATCGAAGGCAACCAGCCACGGGTGAGCTGGGACGGTGACTACCGTTGTCAGAGAAATTTCAGAGGTTTGGACGACTACTTCCAGGTGAGTGTTGGTTCAATTGATTGTGTTTTTCAGTTCGTTTTGATCCTATGATGCTTCCTGTAAGGTTAATTTGATTATTGTTTGGAAACCAGTGAGTTGGGGTGATCAACCCGTTTGGATGATCACGGGTCGAAGGGCCATTTAAGGATTTGATTTGGCTAATTAATGACTCAGAACTTAAATTAGATGTTTAAATAACATGTTAGGATCAAAATGGATTGAAATCGAGTAGGAATTGATGGGTAATCAACCGGGTCAAGCCGCGGGTGGCAGGCCTGTATTACAGACATTCGGGGTAAGGAAGGTGACACTATATCAGCTACAGTGTGAGGCGCGTGACTTTCACGCGCATCCACTTTGGGCGGCGCGTGAGGGCACGTTGGAGCTTATCTCTGATCATGATCAACATGACTTTTATTCCTCTCATCATTCGGAACACTTTTGGTGATTTAACCATGTTGATCTGAGATAGTTAGGTGGGTCAGTTTAGGGCCGGTTGTCTCGGGAAGCGTGTTTGGACGGTTTCCCCGAGCCGGGTTCTGTTTCGAACTTTTTGGATAAATGTTAAAGACTTGTAATGACCTTTACGTGTGATTTGGACTGATAGGAATTGTACGATAATCCCGGTACAGGTCCGTACGCGCATATTCGCAGCGGGATCGTACTGTGAGTGGGTCCGATTTCATTAAACCCTTGTATGCTTAAATGTTTTCTGATTTACTTATATATTCACATGCTGGAATCAAGAAACGTTTTTGATGATATTGAAATTAAGGTTATGGCACGTTTCACGGTATTTGGGTTTGAGACCCGTCTGATGAAACTTAATGATTGGTTTGGATTTTATCTATGTATATATATGTTTTGCATGTGGATTTCAGTAAAATGTATTTGGTACTGCACTGTATAGATCCACTCTTGTGATACTGTCTCCTCCGGATGTTGTACTCCGGAGCGGTCACGGCGCATTGCCTGCAAGGGGTCATTCTACGGAGGAACCGGACCGTAAAATGACTCAGGAGCAGGATTGCTATAATTTGACGTCAGGGACGTCGAGCGTCTAGGACGCTAGGCATTTGAGATGCCGTACCCGGACAAGGTTCGGGGAATTGGATTTGGGATTGAGACCCCGAGTGGCACGTGTAGCGTTGGGACTGTGACCTTATTGGACGTCAGGGACGTCAGACATCGGGGATGTCAGGATTGGAGTGTATAGTGCAGTGGTTAAAATTATGTTTATGGTTTTATTACATGCCTTATGATTTTCATATTATATGATTTATGGTTTTAAATTCTGATGCATGCATGTTTGGAAAACGGAGGGGTTAATTATATGTTTTACTTATTAAACGGTTTTATAAACTTGAGTTTCGGCCCACTCACCCTTAATGTTTTGGTAACCCCTCCAGGCTGTGCTACTGAGGTAGATGAGGACCCTGAGGCGGAGGCATAGATCTACTTCTGCATATCTGAACCCCTGTCGGGTGGTTTGACCCGCAGGATTATTTTAGAGTCGTGCTCGCAATTTGTAATTTGGTTTTCATCCCTTGTCTGACATCTGTTAATTTTGGATTTGATGTATAACTTTATTTGGTTATTTATTAATTTGAACGTTTGAGGTTAAAATTGGTATGTTATTTTGGGTGTCAGACGGGAGCAAGGCACGTCCCCTTGTGGTCCCCGTGGGATCGGGGCGGGTCCTGTCATAGGTGGTAAGTGGTAATAGTATTAAATTCTGGACTGATAATTGGTTGTTTGGGCTGTCTGCTTCAAATCTCATTCCCTCTGCTCCATCGGGTGCAAACTTGGAGGAGGTGGTAGCAAATTACATTGATCATCAGTCTGGGTTCTGGAACTGTGAGGCGCTGGAACGTCTATTGTCTGAAGCGGAAGTTCAGGTCATCAAAGCTATGCCTGTGGGTTCTGAGCATGCAAGTGATCACCTAATCTGGCCGAGCTTCAAAAGATGGGGAGTATTCGGTTAAGAGTGAATACCATTGGTTGAGTTCGCGTTCCCCCCCTCGGGAGGTTGGTCGTCCTTCCACCTCGCACACCATTCTGAAGGATACTTGGAGCTTGATTTAGGGTATCAAAACCTTACCTAAAATTAGAGTTTTTCTCTGGAAGGCCATCAAGGGGTGCATTCCCACTCGTGGTAACCTGTTTCGGCGTCACCTGGACTCTACTCCTCTTTGTCCTATTTGCGGAGTGGAACCTGAATCAGTGGAACATATGCTCCTACAATGCGGGGGTGCTCAGTGTGTCTGGTTTGGGAGTAGTTTGGGTTATATGGTCAACTGTCTAGCTATCTCCACCTTTGAAAACTGGATGTTGGGTGTGGTTGCTATGGATTGTGGCACGCGTGATGACAAGGACAGGATGCCCTCCCTGATCGCGATTGTCTGTTGGTCCATCTGGAAGGAGAGATGTTCAGTGACGTTCGAGGGTGGTGCTTTCAATCCTCTTAAATCTGTGGTGTTATGCAGATATCTTCATGTAGAGTTCCGGGATTCTGTTTTCCAACGTCCGGTGGCGGTTTAGGCGATTGAGGATGATCCCTTGGCTGAGCACTCTTGGCAACCTAAATCAGCTTAAGGTTAATATTGACGTCTCCTGGCTCGAAAGTTCTCATCGGGCTGGACTTAGAGTGGTGGTTCGAGATGCTACGGGGACGTTCTTGGCGGGGTGTTGCTCTGAGCGCTTTGCTTCATCTGCAATAGAGGCTGAGGCATGGGCCCTCCTCGAAGGAGTTATGCTGGCTGCGAGTAATGGTTACAATAGAGTGGTTTTTGAGTCTGACTCTTCAGAGCTAGTCAGTGCTGTCAAGGATTCCATTCGCCGCGGAAGATGAGAACTTTATCCAATTCTTTCTCGCATCAAGGCGGCTTCTAGGGCTTTCGAGTCTGTGAACTTTGTCTGGACTCAGAGGTCCTCAAATTTGGCTGCTGATGCCTTCGCTTCACGAGCGCGACAAATGATACTTTGGGAGGTCTAGATTGACCGTCCCCCATCATCCCTAATGCACGTGTTATCCCGGGATGGCTTGTCCCGCGCCCCCCCGGTGGGCTCTAGTCGTTGAGCTGTTTGTGTTTGTTTCGGTTGTTTTTCTGTTTCTGTTGTTGTATTTTTTCCCCTATTTTCGTGCTTCTTTTTTGCTCTTTGAGCTTTGATAAAAAATAAAAAAAAGTTATTTCACACATACTATGTTAATTAGTTTCTAGAATTTTCTTTTCTTTGTCGGCTTGTATGCTTTGTTTGTTTGGAATCCCTTTTTCGGGCCTTGGCATTGGAGCCTTTGTCTGTAGCTCTTTGCATGTGTGACTTTCTATAAACAAATTTCAGTCCAAAAAATAAATTGGTTGAAATAAAATTTTAAATAGGAAATTATGAGGTACAAATTCAGGAGGCTAATTGACTAATTAATTGTATATACATATGTTTCCAACTTTTTTTTATTCGAAGCTTTATTTCATAGGATATTAGAAATTATAATTGCTCACGAACAATTATAGCTACATTTTCAATATCAATTTATCATTTCAAGGAATCGGTATTATTATTAATGGAAAATCCATTGATATTTTACAATCCTAACAATTTTCACATTAGAATTAACATGAGTGAATTAAAAAAAAAAAAAGGATGAAACTTTCTCTAGCGCTTGAAGATTTGGAATAAAAAATTTAAAAAAGAATCGTGAAGCTAATAAAAATTTTAAAAAAGAATCTTGAAGCTATATTTTTAATGTTTTAATGTTTATTTTTAAATTTTGAGCAATTATAAAATTATTAGAATATGCATCCGCTCTCTTTCACATCAAGAAATCTTAGGTCCCATAATCAATGAACTACTTAATAGTAGGAGCCGCAATAAGTATGAGGCACAATCGTTGGCTTTTAATCTGAGCCATTCAAACAAATGAAGGCTTATGTTTATGCCGCATAATCAATGAACTACTTAATATTTTGTTTGCTCCCAAGTCCTAACCTTCTTTGACAAAAAAAAAAAAAAACGTCCTAACCTTCTTCTTTAATCTCCCCTCACCAGTCACCACCCAGTTGCCGTTTATCTCCCACTGAACAAAACCCAGCCATCGACATCTCTTCGGTCCTCTTTCGTCTGAAAAATCAATACATAAATTGATAAATCTTAACACAACAAAGGGATCGAAGGGCAAATAAAGTTAACGAAAGGGTAAGGGTCAATATACAAAAATTTCCAGCAACTAGAGGGTCACCCGACTCTCCTTGCCCCTTCTTGAGTCCGCCCCTGTCTACGTGCATATATACCGTCCTTGCCCCTTCTTGAATCCGCCCCTGTCTACGTGCATATATACCGAAAATTTGTACATGGAAATCTTTGCAATAACCTTATTGGATAAGTTCTTGATTACCAATTAGTTTTAGGTTACAACAATTCAACTTCCTAAATATATAGTATTATCAAGTTATTCATGTGTGACGCTTACATGGTATTAGGAGTGGGCAATGTGCAATTCGATACGGATATTGGTAATGTGGAACTCAAAATCACCGGAAGAATGTGGAGCTACACCGTGGCCCATAATTCTCGAAATGACCAAATTACCCTTGTCAATAATACTTAAAGCCCAAGCACCGAACATGGCTCAAGCCCACAATGCTTACATAGCCCAAATATTGGGCCCAAACCGGGATGATACGTGGAAGCCTCTCACCCTCGATTTGCATAACACGTGTTAGCGCACAAATCAATGAGTATTTGTCCCACATCGGAACTATAGAAATTGAGCATCCCACTCACCCCTATATAAAGGGAACACATTTCTCAATAAAGGTAATTCTGTTCAACGCTACTTAAACTCTTGAGATTTCTCTTTCGAAGCTGACTTAAGCATTGGAGCGTTCTTGGTCGAACACCCCCCGGGTCTCGATCATTGAACAAACGATAGTTTATCGTTTGCTTGTTTGCAGGGATCCTTGAGTCTTTTGAGTTTAAAGGACGAATTCTGCTTTAACAATTGGTGCTTTCATTGAGAGCTTGAACATATTCAAGAAGAAGCTCTCACGATTGTTCATCGTTCATCGTTCTTAACATTGATTCGAAGATCTTGAACGTGTGAAGCGTTCGACAAATTTCCATTCAAGATTCGCTGATCAAGCATGGCCAGGGTTCGATAATCCGTTCGTTTAGCTGGAGAAGGTGTTTCTACCTCAACTGCCCAGACGAGGAATGAAGCTCGCATTGAGACTCCAGAGGAACGCCCAACTCGACCCCGTCGAGTGTCCATAGAAACGCCCATGGAGACGTAAGGAAGGATGCCGACCTTCAGTTTCGGAGCGTTTCCATCTCCAACAACCCAAGTACCCGCGCTAGGGGAAGGAACCTCAACCTTGAAGCAAGCAGGCGGGAGGTTGATGGGAGGAACATCAAGGCAAGGTCAGCCCACTACAAGCATGGATTTTCGGGACTTCTTGGATGGGCGCCACAACGTCTCAAGAAGGAGTCACTACCAACCTCCCCAAAACAACTTGGCGCAGCAAGTTGAAAGGTTGAGCAGCCAAGTTCAACTCCAGTCAGAGCTCTTGCAGCGACTCCTGGCAGAAAGAATAGCCCGAGAACCAGAGAGACATCCCACTTCGTGTGGAGGGCAAGAGAGTGTTCCAAGACGTCTGGGGAAGGAAAAGGACCAATGCCAAACAATGTCACGAGACACTTCACTAAGTGACTCTAATGAAGAAAGTCACACTCGCCGAGCAAAGAGTCCACAACGCCCAAGGCCATCGGTACATGAGCGGCTCGGAGGTAGGATCGGGGCAACTTCACGGGGTGAGCGCTCACATGGGAGCATGGGGTAGCACCAGACTCCGCATAAAACTCTAAGACAATCTGCCCATGGCAGTGAGGGTGAGGATGAAGCTTACTCCCCTGCGCGACCCCAGAGGTCAAAGGGAGAGGCTCGAGGAAGTTCCCGACGATCGGCTTATAATGACACTCCACTTCAACGAGGCACGTTGCAAGCTAACGATGTACAAAGGATGTTGGATCGGCACCTTTGTGCTCAACAAGACGACGATCTAGAGGACGATCTACGTCGCTAGATTCGGCTGTCCACGCCTTTCGTAAGGGATATTGAGGAGGATCTGTTCCCTCAAAGGTTCGCAACGCCGAACTTCACTCCATTCAAAGGTGTTTCCGACCCAATAAAGCACATCGATTACTACCGTGGAGTCATGGTCCCCTACAGACATAACGATGCACTCATGTGCAAAGTTTTTCAAGCTTCTCTTCAAGGTCAAGCCATGACTTGGTTCAATCATCTCTCTTGGAGGTCGATTGTGTCTTTTGAAGAGTTGGCTCTGACATTTGTGAAGGAGTACGCACAACTACGGACAATCGAGGTGAAGGATGACCATCTTTTTTCTGTCCAAAAGAGAGCAAAAGATACTCTGCGACAATACATACAGAGATTTTTCAAGGAGAAGTCTTGAATTTTCAGCTGCAGTGACCTTGTTGCGGCAATGGCGTTCAAACAAGGGCTTCCCCAGGACAGCCAGCTCTACGGAGACATTGTCATGGGCAATGCACGAAGTCTCACCAAGGTGCTCGCTCTAGCAGAGAATCATGCATGCTGGGATGATGAAAAAAGTGCTACACATGTGCTAGATCATGATGAGACGAGCGAGAAAGCCTTCAAACAGACATCACCACACAAAGAGGATGTAAGTGACAAACTTTCCTATGGGGGGTTCAACAAACGCAAGGTGAACCAAACTCCCAACAACTCAACCATCGGAAAGTCTAATCTACAGTTCTCACTGCCAGTCCACCAGATTCATAATGAGATCAAGGACAAACCATGGTTCAAGAAGCCAGAGCCGGTCAAAGGCGATCAAGAGAATGCCGATAAGACGAAGTGGTGTGCCTATCATGAGTGCTATGGGCATAACATTGGGAAATGCATATCCTTCGAGAGATACCTCCGAAATCTCGTCAAGGAAGGACATTGCACTGAGTACGTCAAATGGAAGGCCGCAGATCGACCCGCTGACAAAGGACCAAAGGAACCTGCAGCAAAGGTGATCCGCATCAACTAGTTGCATGCCAAAATTAGAGGGGCATAGAAGCCTATGAAACTTTCAATTTTTCTTTTTATGTTGTCTTCAAAATTCAAGTACCAGACATTTGAATTATCAATAAGATTGAAAAATTGTTCTAATACGTACAAACATATTTGTTCAACATATACAATTTTCAAAACTTATTCCCTCTAGCATTCAAGGCTTCGCCCTGCGAAGCATCCAAGCTTTCGCCATGCGAAGCACCTATGTCTTCGCTTGCGAAGCATCCAAGCCTTCGCCATGCGAAACACCTATGCCTTCGCCATGCGAAGCACCTATGCCTTCGCCATGCGAAGCACCTATGCCTTCTCCTGCGAAGCACCTATGTCTTCGCTTGCGAAGCATCCAAGCCTTCGCCATGCGAAGCACCTATGCTTTCGCCTGCGAAGCACCTATGCCTTCGCCTGCGAAGCATCCAAGCTTTCGCCATGCGAAGCACCTATGTCTTCGCTTGCGAAGCATCCAAGCCTTCACTTGCAAAGCATCCAAGCCTTCGCCCTAAGAAACAGCCAAGCCTTCGCCATGCGAAGCACCTATGCCTTCGCCTGCGAAGCATCCAAGTCTTCGCCTGCGAAGCATCCAAGTCTTCGCCCTGCGAAGTATCTAAACCTTCGCCTTGCGAAGTATTCAAGCCTTCCTCTGGGAAGCATCCAAAGCCTTCTTCTGAGAAACACTCAAGCCTTCCTCTGGGAAACATCCAAAGCCTTCTTCTGAGAAGCACTCAAGCCTTTCTCTGGGAAGAATCTAAAGCCGTCTTCCGAGAAGCACTCAAGCCTTCCTCCGGGAAGCACTTGAATCCTTCTTCCAGGAAGCACACAAACCCTTCCACCAGGAAGCACTTGAAGCCTACCACCAGGAAGCGCCCAAAGCCTTCCACCAAGAAGCGCACAAAGCCTTCCACCAGGAAGCACACAAAGCCTTCCACCAAGAAGCACTTGAAGCCTTCCATTAGGAAGCAACCGAAGCCTTCCTTCAGGAAGCGCCCCAAGCCTTCCTCTTGGAAGCACCCTAAGCCTTCCTCTTGGAAGCACCCCAAGTCTTCCTTATGGAAGCACTTCAAGCCTTCACTTAAGAAGCACAAGCCCTTCCTTGAAGGCAACACCAATGCAAATGCTAACAAAGTTAGTTAAACCCCAACGTTGAATGCCCATGGCTACAACGGGGGGCATTTGATGAACAAATAAGTTTGGGATACATCAAATAGTTGGAAGAATTTGACAAAGAGCCGGGAGAACAAAATTCTTCATAAATATTGTTTTCATTTATTCATTTGAAGAATGGTTGGCAAATCACATCTCGATTTCTCAAACTAGTTATTCAATACAAAAATGAAAATGCAATAGTCAACATACACATGTAAAGAAACTATGGATGCAAGTCTTCACAGCCCATGGTTCTTTGAAACTCTGCCAACTCTTCTGCGGAAAGTAGGGAAATGTCATCAAAAAGTGACTCGTCAGTTTCAGGAACATCTACTTTCTTAGCCTCGTCCTCAGGCTCAGGTTCAACCTCGGGCTCCACTTCTAGTTCAAGCTCTTGATCTTTGGTAGTGATCCCGCTCCGGCTCTTCGTACCCAACTTTTGCACTTCACTTTCCTTGAAGTACAAAGTTGTGGGGGCATGTGGTGGTAACGACCAATCAGCTTTCAGATTTTCTATTTCAACTTCTAGGAGTTTGACTGACTCATACAAATGCCCACGCAGCAAAACAGACTTGTTAAGGACAATGTCGCGTTCACTCTCCACCAACAACTTTTCTGCATGGCTTGTCTCCAGCTCGAGCATTTTGTTTTCTAATGAACGAATTTTCCCCACCAAGGCATTGTTGTTTTGTCTGGAATGGTCGCGACCCTCTCGAAGGCGGATGCACTCTGATTTCATTCTTTTATTCTCCTCTTCCAGCCAGCTTGTCCACGAAGTATGTCAACCAGCTTGTGGGCCCTCGCCTTTAGGATCTTGAGGTCTCTAGCAACTTTATCATACGCAGCCTTTGGCACAACCTTCGCTATTTCTACAATCTCAGGGGCAACCTCTATATCCACAACCCTAGAAGTTGGTTGTGCTCTTTCCACTAGACGTTCTGAACCATCATCCCGAAGAGCTTCAATCATTTCAGGGGAAGTAGAGACAACCTTCAGCTTCTTGGAAGGATCTGCCGCTTGCTCTGAAGGACCACCTGAGGCTCTACATTTTCTGGATGATCCAGCTGGACTAGCTTGACAAGGTGTGGAGTCCGGGACATCTTGTGAATGAATTTCAGGACCTGATTTCCTTTTTGGGGGTGCATCAAGTCCTTCTCTATGGTTCTTCTTCTGGATGACAGCCTTCTTCAGACGTAGCGAATCACTTAACCACTCCTTGACTATGCTAGCAGGAGGTTTTCCGTCATCAACATCTTTGGATGGGCAAAACAGCCAGCTTATCTCGCGAAACTCGGATGGAACTTTCAGGGCTCTGTCAATCTTCATAAGCACAAGATGGCTCTCGAAATCTAAGTACAGTTCATCACGAGTACGGAAGCGGGATGCAACCCTCACATTTCCACTGCAGTTGTGATCCCCTATGCCACCCACCTCAAAGCAGCTCTACCTGTATGCCCCGTCGGTGAATACAGTGTTCACGAACAACTCAACTTTGGGGACGACCTGCGTGAGACTTCCACTGGAGAGCCCATCGTGCGCTATGGTGTAGCAGTACCAGAATTCCTTGTCAGTAAGCTCCAGTTTGAAAAACTAGTTCAGCTTCTCAAAACACATTACGTGTCTGTAAGAGTCAACATCCAGCTGAGCAGGCGAGCAACCCATCTGATTAAGAATCCCGGAGAAAAATTTCGAAAACAGAAATTTGAATCCCCAGTTGACGATCAAAGGGTGGAATTTGGTCCTTCTGTTGGACTTCAGATTTCTTCCTCTGCTATTCTTGGGAGCTTTCTAGGAGGAACATCTATTGCAAAGCTCTGCAAGTACTCCTTCTAGAACACATGTTTGTAGCGGATCTTCCACGCCTGGAAATCTTCGGGTCCTTCAAAGTGCTTGTCCTTCCCTCAGAATGGAATCTGACTACGCGAGCCACCGTGCTCCCACAATGCAAGCCTACTGGGTCTCACCACGCCAAATGACTGTCTCTGAAAATAGAGCTTAACACCACTTAAATTGCTACAATTAGACTCATACAGCTCTCCGAATGTGCAAAAATGTAAAGCTCAACAATTAAAGAAATATTCAAAAGTCCCTCGAACAACCGTGGACCTTACTGCGACATCAGAGACTCTCAGATAGAGGTACAATGAAATTGAAGATCAAACAGAGTCCTACTCCTATATATAATTTACCGGGACCACAATACAAATTACATCCCTTAGGATTCCCTGAATTCCTAAACGATGTGGGGGCATTTGTGGAACCCAAAATCACCGGAAGAATGTGGAGCTACCCCGTGGCCCATAATTCTCGAAATGACCAAATTGCCCCTGGCAATAATACTTAAGGCCCAAGCACCGAACATGGCTCAAGCCCACAATGCTTACATATCCCAAATATTGGGCCCAAACCGGGATGATACGTGGAAGCCTCTCACCCTCGATTTGCATAACACGTGTTAGCGCACAAATCAATGAGTATTTGTCCCACATCGGAACTATGGAAATTGAGCATCCTACTCACCCCTATATAAATGGAACACATTTTTCAATAAAGGTAATTCTGTTCAACGCTACTTAAGCTCTTGAGATTTCTCTTTCGAAGCTGACTTAAGCATTGGGGCGTTCTTGGTCGAACACCCCCCGGGTTTCGATCATTGAACGAACGATAGCTTATCGTTTGCTTGTTTGCAGGGATCCTTGAGTCTTTTGAGTTTAAAGGACGAATTCTGCTTCAACAGGTAATATTCAAATTCAAACCGTTAAAATCTTAGAGGTTCGATACCGTTTGAATTTTCTAAAATTAAAGATGAAACTGTTTTGATCCAAATCGTTACCAACGGCTTGGCTTGGATCGAAATGGTTTGAAACCGTTTAGGCATAAAAAAAACAAGGATACAAAAAAACAGTAAGGATACAAAAAACAGCAGAATAATCAATACTCAACATTTTGGATATTAAGCTTGCAGGGGATTAGATTGCAAACATTACTACTATATTAAGATTTATCAAACAAACATTACCACTTAATAATTTTTTATTATACTTTTATCTGAGTATACATGTATTTATCTGGGTATATATGTATATCATTTTATTTTATTATTTTTACTTTGTATGAATAATAGATCTAAAAATTAATAAAAATTAATATATTTCTTAATACTCCAGTTTGAATTTAATGGATTTTTAAAATGAAAATTCAAATTCAAACTGTTACTAATTGAACGGTTTGAATTCTCAAAACCATTACTAATAGAACCGTTTGGATTCTCAAATCGTTTGATTTTTATCCGGTCAAATCTAAATTATTGGATAAATAACGATTTGAAACGAATTGATTAGCAATTTTGACAGATTTGTGTTCAGTCCTAAATGGTACACATATAATAAAGATAACATTGTAATAATTTATATGAAATATGGCATACGTATTGTTCCCATTGAATTCGTTATTGGTGGAGCCTTCAACTTCTTTCACACCTTAGATTTACCCTGGATCGGTAGAATTGAGTATTCTCTCCATGTCATAGCTGTTCTGGATCATTTCTTCACATCGGCTTCAACTTCTTTCACACCTTACATTTACCATGGATCGGTAAAATTGAGTATTCTCTCCATGTCATAGCTGTCCTGGATCATTTCTTCACATCAGCCAAGATGCTGTCATATGTGATCATCAGCGAAAATGCATTCATATTATTGCTCAATAGGCTTATTAATTATACCCTCCAACTGAGTAGGATGGTGTAGTCAAATTAAAAATGTGCGTACAAAACGTGTGAGCCCAAATTCCAAATAGGCTGCTACTGCATTAATTATCCCATCTGATTGGAAGATTTAGGAGATTTAACTTACATTTAGTATCTAATTAAATACCAGCCGATAGCTACCCATCGGTTGTGCTTTCTATTCAGAATATTACGATTGACAAGATAATCGTAATTATTAACTCCAAATATTTGTCATTTTTCAGGATGGTGACTTGGGTTGGGTAGGTAATATAGTGTTTGAAGCAATGACCTATATATGCCTAGCTTCCCTCATTTCGTTACCTTAGAAATGTAGAATGGGCGCTGGCTTAATTCATTTATTAAGAAGCAAGGCAACGACTTGAAGCAAAGCATGCACGTACGAGCGGTAAAACTTAAGCATCATGCTCTTATCATAAGGTGTCAAAACTAGGTACGTATTGGATAAAGCAAAGAGGTCAATTTCAGGATCCAGCATGGAGCAATTTGATAGGTGATCATCGATGAAGAAGGGAGTAATAACCACATTTCGTGTGAGTTACCTTTAACTCAAAAAAGGAGTACTCATCTTTTACCTATTTAATTTTCTCAACTTAATTGTTTAATTACCTCAATTTTCAACTCTTCCTTCTGTCTTCCTTTGTGAGCTAGCTGTAGCTTTTAGTCACAAGCAATTGACTTTATTGGAAGATCATGACAGATCTAAATATGATTGTTTAAAGCTTTCAATTCTCGCCATTTTTATACAACCATATATATAAATATATATATATAAATTCAATAGACGTACCATTGATAATTAATTATTATAAATACGTACTAATGGAGAACACTTCGAAATCAATTGATTAAGGTTGAACCAGCCATTTGATTGAATTTACTATACTAAATAATACTATAATCATTCGTACAAAATTTTATCCAAGTTGATTAGTAATAATTTTTGTATAATATATATATATATATTCGAAATTCATATGAAAATAGCACTAGAAACAAAAATGGTTAGTTAGTAATGGAAGTCAATAATAAAGATGAGGTGTAAGGAAAATTAAGGAATAGATATTTTAAGGCATAAGATCCATATATATATATATGTATGTATAAGACGACTTTGGAAAATATTAGTTTATGGATCGGCTCCATGTGTGCTTTCTAAGGCATACGAGTTTCAAACCCTTCCAGATGCTTAATTATTTATTCTCTAATGACCAATCAGAATTCATGATTCATGAAAAGAGCCGGCAGTAATCACATGAGAAACGTGAATCAGAATATATACTTCATGTTTAAGCCACTACTATTGGTCTTTTGCGCAGCTAACTAACAATTGTTTCTCTACTCCTTTATCAGTACGAATAGCAATTAGCATTAACATGTGTTTACACCTAAAAAATAATTTCAATGGGCTGAAGATAATGATTCACAGAAATTAAAGACTCAAAACAAAAAAACAAGTCCAGCCCAGCCTGAGCAGCTTTGAGCGTGGAGAAGAAAAAAGTATGGGTGGTGCTAACAGACGTGAAGGAAAAAAAAGGTAAAAAGAAGTATTTCAATGGAAAAAACAGTAGCTTGGGACTCACGTGTGACTCGACTAGGCAAATTGAGAGTTTCTTCACCACCTATAAATAGAGAGCTTCTCAAAGGACTAACAATCAACAATCAAACTTAGCAAATTAATTTCCATAAATTTCTGAACCAACGAACACATTTAACCAAGGTTTCATAGTTTAAAAAAGTTTTTTCTTGTGGAAAAAACTGCTTCTTTCGACCTAAAAAATCAAGATAAAACTTCTCTTCTCACCCCTTTGAGGCATTAATGCAACTACCTAACTGTCTCTCTAACCGCTCTAGTAGCAATGTCATAATGGTTGGCTTCATCTCCCTGCATTAACCTTTTTTCAGACCGCTCAGTGTCAGAAGGGTTGTCCTCTTTCCGACGACCAGTTCTTGGATTGTCAATCGGGGTTCGCAGAGGATTAACTTTCTTTCTAACCGTTCAATGTTATAAAGGTTGATTATATCGATTACCAGCTCACGGAAAGTCATTCTGATTATCGGCTCACGAAAAGTTATTCTGACTATCAGCGCACGGAAAGTCATTGACTACTGATTCATGGAAAGTTATTCCGACTACCGATTTACGAAAGTTATTCTAATTACCGATTCACGGAAAGTCATCCCGACTACCAGCTTATGGTCGGTCATTGAGAAACTCAAACCTCCTTTTTAACGTATTGTCGTCGCTTTTGAGTGTTCTGTCATCTCATAACATTATTCCAATTGATATTCATTTCCGTTAATTGTGACGACCCAAAAATTCAAAAAAGGAAATTTCGAGAATTTGAAACGGAAATGACGTTTTTTTCCTTGTGAATGTAGTGGTCAAAGTTGACTTTTTAATTGGAATACCATTTGCAAATTTTTCGAGGAATGTAGTGAAGGTCTCGAAATACCGAGTCCGTAAATAGGCGACACGGCGAAATCAAAGTTCGGATGTATGAGTTATGGGTCTAAGAAGGCCAAGGATATTTTTGTAAATTTTGGACCAAGGGCTACTTTGGTCTTTTTATTATTGTGCTGAGTCTTTTTATTGTTGTACTAAGTCATAAAAAGCCACGACTCAGCTGGTTAAGAGTGTGACATCTGTCACATTTTGGGGTGGGTTAGTGGCAATTCTAGCGTTTCTAAGCCCACGTGGGTATGTTGTGTTGGTGGAAACTAATCAAAGGAAAGAACCAATTCGTGTGATCACCACCCATCTACTCGAGAGACACAGAGGGAATGGGATCATTCCGAGCAGGTCTGTCGAGGAATTGTGGATAATTGTTCAAGAAAGAGATGTGATAATGTTCAAATTTGGAGTTTGAAGTTTGGACAAATTCGGTGGATTTAGGTTGTGACCCTCGATAATGGTTTTTGACAAGATTGGTGATTCTTAGAATTTACGGAAAAGTGTACAGCTTAGAATTGAGCAGCTTGGACGGTGTGTGAGTGGACTTTTGTTTTATAATTGTGATGCATGCATAAATGTTTTAAATACTTTATCGTATGATTTGAGTTGAAATGATTTGAATGATGATTTGATATCATTTCTTGATAATTTTGTGGATTTAATTATCGGTTTATAAATGATTACGGTTTTGTGAGAAACTGGTATTTGGGCTTAAGACCCAATTGGATAATGATTTTGACTTGGATTTGGAGATAAATGTGAATACATGATTAAATTGATGGTTTTCGGATTTATGAAATAATGTTTTGAGCTTGAGACCCTGTTGGAAACGCTTTTGACTCAGAATGTGAGTACATGTGAATTTGAAAGAAAGATTACGATTTAATGTGATTTGAATACCGATTTGGTATGTTTGACTTGGTGAAATATCTATGAAATGAGTTTTGGACACTGTTTTTTGATGGTTTTGTGGAATCCGCTTATGAAAGCTATGTCTTGGTCATAAGCCCTGTTCAAATGTTTTGACTCGATTTGAGACATAAATGGTTTTAAAATGAGTTTACTAGATTTGGTGATTGTTCCACATATACCATCCTTTGAGATATGATTGTTTCTTCCGGACGTCGTAGATCTCGAAGTAGTCATGATATACTTCTTGGAGATGAGTAACTCCGAAGGAGGCTCAGTCTCAAGAGTGTGAGATTATGATTTCACCCAGACGTCGTAGATCCTGGAGATAATATCACCCCAGATGTCGTAGATCATGGGGATGTACTTGGATGTGAGACTCCCAAGTTGCAAGCGTAGCATTGACATCGTGACAGTTACTTGGATATTAGCATTGGTTATATTTGTGAGTTATTGATATTTGTGTCCAGATACTTTATATCGTGATTTGATTTATGAACATGAACTTTGAGAAAACGTGGACCATGGGAATTTAGAGACATGTTTTGATTTTACCGGTCCACTGTTTATACTTGATTTGATTTCACACTATTACTCATGTGTTATGATATGCATGCATGTTTGTGAAACTTGAGGGTAAGATTGATTTTCCTCAAATATGTTTTCAAACGATATTATTTTTGTCTACTCACACCTTTGATGTTTTATTGACCCTTCAGGTCGTGGCATGAAGATCAGGGTTGATTGAGAGGCGGAAGCATGAGTGGGAATCAGTGCGGCTATCCCTTGTTTTGCAAGTGCTAATGGTGTTTTCGGAACTTCTGTTGAATTGTCATATGGGAGAAGAATCGGGCATGGTTATCAAAGTATTTTTGGGACGGGTCCTGTCATAATGGTTTCTAAAATTTCTTGCTTGAATTCAAAGGAAATAATTTACTTTTCTATAATTGTAATTTCATTCAATTCCAGTACTTTTTACATTCATGTACTTGTACTTCCATTTCTATTTCAATACAAACCATATTTTCTTAAGTAGTAATTAGTACTCAGATTAGACCATCCAAGCGTGGTTTACGACTTACCAAGTCAAGACACCATCTTTGTGCATTGGTTCGAATATTTTAATTCCGACTCGAGAAAACCTAGAACTACTGGCCATTTTACTTCTGAAATAACAACGCCGCCAACTTGAATATCATGGTGACTAATTCTTATCTGCTTACCTCAAAATTGTTTTGATCAGAAAATGGTTTTTGGGCCTAAAATGGAACCCATTCACACTGTCTAGTAGGAGTTTCTACTAATGGCACGCCTGAATCTGAGTTGAAAGGCCTACTTTCTTCTTGGTCAACTCATCTAGGGGTCGACCGCATCTGAAAGCCCATCACACTCAGCTCATCCAACATGTCTGTACATCACCATTCACAAGGAAGAGATTCCTACGAGTGGTCTGCCTTCCTAGCTCCGCATACCAGGTTCTATGCGGAGGTGTAACAAGGGTTATCTCGGGACACTTAGCTCTTAAAATGAGAAACACATTTTGGGTAAGAACATAATCTTACATGCCCAATGAGACTCTTTTTAGTGTATTCCAAAGTTCAGGTATACTCACCGATGCCTAGACACTAAAGGGAGATTTTTAAAAGATCTTTCTCACGAGACGGCTCTTGAGTTACCAACCACGCAAGCTGGCATGGAGCCACCACTTGATAGAGTATTGGAGGATATCAGTGACCAACTCATGGCTAGGGAGGAGTTCGCAGAGTTCTTCAAGGATATCCTAGCTCACATCAATTTTTTTTTATTGAGGCTCTGGATCATAAGAATCATATAGATTCAAGGGAACCAATTCTGGAGCCCCTATTCCCAATGCCACCTTTCTCAGGAAGAATGTGTTTCAAGTTCCCAGAGACAAGCAGAGTTGATCAGAAGTTTCCGATCTTTGATTCTAACCTTCTTTATAGGAACTAGCCACCTAACAGTTAGGGAGAAATCAAACCTACCATCCAGCCAAAGACCAAAAGCATACAGAACAATTGGAGAAAGTCTTATCCTAATAAAGCAAGATCAGATGAAGAGCTTCTCTCTAATAGAAGATCATCTCGCACTACATAGCATCATACCCTCTTGAATGAAATGAATGAGCTAAGGCATCTGATAAAAAGTCAACCAATACCTCCTTGGAAAATTAACGTCCCAACCTATAGAAAGCCCTTTTCCGGCTTATATAGACTAAGACCTCTCCTCAGGAATTTCATGACAGGACTCATCCCAATCCCCCCGGGATTAGTGCGGGATGACCCTGCTCCCGTCTGACACGAAGAGTCAGACATGGGATATTTCCAACCTTTGCCCTCCCGGGCTATCAGAGCACGCCAAGATCCGTAGGAGGTATGTGATATCTCGGTCTCTGCTACAGTCCACATCCGATGTCAATCTGAAGGGCAGTCAAAACATTAAAAGCTGTGAGTGGACAAAACAAGAGTTTATAAAAACATTTCATAAGAAGACATTTGTACCCTTCACTAAAAATCATGCATGCGTTTGAAAACCATTTATCCGAAATAAAGCATATGTGGGAACTAAGCTCAAAACCAAGGTTGAAAGAACCATCATGAAAACGACCATACGGGCCACTGCCCAAATCCATAAGGGACTCGGCCCAAACCATAAGAAACCAATCATACGGGCCACTGCCCAAAACCTGTGTAAACACACATCATATATCATATCATATATCTCATAAAGAATACATCATATATACATATAATTCACACAACCAATCCTGTCACGGTTTCCAAAGCTACGCTCGTGCTACCCAGGTCTCAATCCGAGTCTTCTCAAAGTCAAGATCAATGTCCGCAGACCACTGACCCTACCCGAGGTAATAGTAATCATAGCCTTCCTGAGAGTAAGGAACCCAACTGGGGGGGTGTCTCCACTCAGTCGGTGCTCCGTGACTACTCCGGGGTCCACCCAGGCCAACGACCCTCCCCGGAGGAGATAGAACAAGTAAAGGAAGGTATATGAATATATATATACATAACACAACCATTCATGCCCGGTTCCCCTGAACCGTCATGATCCATCATATACATTCCTTTCATATACATATAGATAACCTCTATGTCCGGTTCCCATAAACCGTCATGTACTGTAATAACACAATCAAGGTTCATGCCGGTTCCCATAAACCGTTATGTACCGTCATGTACCATAATAACATAACCAGGGTTCATGCCGGTTCCCATAAACCTTCATGTACCATAATAACATAACCAGGGTTCATGTCGGTCCCCATAAACCGTCATGTACCATAATGACCAACAAGGGATCATACCAGTTCCCATAAACCGTCATGAACCACGATACCATAACAAGGGTTCATGCCGGTTCCCATAAACCGTCATGAACCTGGAAATCCATTTAAGGTTCCCTGACCTAAAATCAAAACCGTAAAGTAACATGGGTCTCGTGCCCGAACATAGGACATCAGCTGGGCACCGTGCCCTATATCTGAGGTCATATGCCCGAGATAAACCAAATGGGTCCCATACCCGAGTTTATCCTTTTGAAATCCAAATCTAATTCATTAAACCCAATAAGGAAATACAGACCCGTATAGGCACCGTATAGGGCAGAAACCTCGAAATACGTGCCTATACGTAACCATATACAAATGCACCCATGACATCATCAAACATGTATTAAAACATATAATAAACATTTATGCATGCACCAATTTAGAAAACAAGGTCCACTCACAGACCGTCCGAGCTGCCGCCTCGATTTACGTGCCATAGGCTCTCCCGAGCCGATCATTGTCATCGGGATTCCCAAACCTGTCCAAATCGTAATAGAAGGTTACTAACTACTTAATTAACCTCCTACCAAAGCCCCGTAATTTTACCGAACTTTTAACTATTTTTAAACCGATCCTAAACCTTTCGACAACCCAAAACCTATCGAAACGATGTCCGATTGATACGAAATCAGTCCCAAAATGTTCGTTACATTGAATAGAAGATTTCATATGTTGAATACTTCCCCAAATTATGGCCCAAGAGCCCCTAGAAGGCTCAGAATACTATTCATCATCTTCAAGCTCAGGTGAACCTGTACTGTTCACAGGTACTGTTCACCGTTGTTTTTGGACCGGTTCAAGGTCTATTTTAGGTCCATTTCATTCCCTTTTGATCCTAATACCTTCCTACATTCATTTCCTACCTTTTAGACATTAAAAACCGAAGAAAACTCACCAAAACCCGTCCATTTCCGATCGGCCATGGTGGCCGGATTTTCCCCCGCCGTCACGGCTCTTCCCGGCCATCCTAAGCCCCAAAACTAATCCCATTTGACTCCTAAAGTTCCCAGAATTATTTCCCAATCCTTAGAATCGAACAAAAACCAACAAAATCGAAATTTGAATTTTTGAACACTTCCTTACCTCACGGTCGAGCTCCGCCGTCCTCCACCGTGAGCAACCACCGTCATGTCCTCAGCCTCTTACTCACTCACGGTCACACTCAGCTCACACGTTCATGGTGGTGAGGTGTGGGTGGTGTGTTTGTTCGAAAATGAAAAATGAAGGAAATGGTGGATAAGGGGGGGTGCGGGTTTGAAGAAGAAAAGAAGAAAATGATGATGGTTGATGAGGAGATGGATCAGATGAGAGAAGAGAAATGGAGGGTGAGGATTTGAGAGATTAAAATAGAATGGAGGGCTAGGATTGAAAGTTGTTAAGATTAATTATAAAATATGAATTATAATATTATTTAATTAAATAAATCCACAATTTAGGGGATTGGACCAATGGGATGAGTGAAACTTGTCACTCATCCATGGGACCCACCTAAAATATCTAGCCCAATCAGATTTTGCCAAATCATCCCCGTCTCGAAGTACGTGCATAGTGAAATTGAACTTCCGTGACCTATAACTTCCCCGTTCGAAATCCGATTTCAGCATGCCGTCTGTCTATGGATTCGTATTGTACTTATCTACGTAATAGTCCTCGGCCCTCGGCCATCAAACCTCTTGGTCAAAAAGTCAACATTTGCCCCTTTTTAACCAAAATTACTAAAATGCCCCTAAACTTCCGAACATCATAACTTCCTCCTCGAACGTCGGAATTGAACGTGCCACCAGTCTATGAACTCGTGACGTCACGAGCTACTTCACGGTCATCGGTCAAAGTCCATTTGACCGCCTGAACGAAAAGTCAACGTTTTGCCACGACCAAGGGCAAAACGGTCATTTTACATCGTTCGTCCGATTTCGCCCAACTAATCACGGATTAGCCTTACTAATCGTGATTAGTCACTAATTTAATCTAGGAATTTGGGACGGGTCGTTACATTTCAAGCCTCCAACATTCAAACTCTTTAATGGGGATGACAACACATCGTCCTTGGAACATATTAGGAGGTTTTCATCGCTATGTGTGGCTGTGGAAGATAATCCCTACCTCAAGTTATGGTTGTTCAGTAGTTCCATGTTTGGGGATGCTTTTTGTTGGTACATTGGATGCCAGAGGCATCCATCCACACTTGGGGGCAAATGGAAGCCAAGTTTCATGAGGAATTCGATAGGATTGAGCCTGAATCACCATAAGTGATTTGACTGCCATCAAGCATAATGAACATGAGACAACATAGGACTTCATTGCCAAGTTCAAAAGGATGAAAATGAAGCGCAGGTTTCTCATCAATAATGCATAGATGGTAGCTTCTACGAGATTGCTTGCCGATTACAACCATAATGCCTAATTTTAGCGGAACTGCCACCAAGACTCACGAGGTTCTACCCTTGGAGATCACAATGTTTTACTTGGAAGAGATTGCATCCATAAGAGCATGTGTATTCCATCTACCCTACACCAAAAAATCTCCATGTGGACTCCTAAGTGAGGGTCTTGGGAAACCATCCAGGTAGATACAAGGCCATTTGTGGCTAACCCTACGATGGCTGAGCTAGCTTCTACATCTTCGAATTATGCGAACACAACAATATCTTAAAGGTCTAAGAAACATACCCTTATTGCTACGTCTTCGAATCATGCGAAAATTATAGCTCTCCACGAAGCATCTCGTGAATGTATATGGCTAAGAACCATTACGGGGCATATTCGAAACACTTGTGGACTACATTCCACCAATAATGAACCTAAAATTATCTACTCAGATAACGCTACCTCCATTAGGAAGATAAGGATCAGTTTCATTATTGAAGACAACAACAAGCCATCGTCCAATGAAACATTCCAAAAGCATGTTCATGGCATTGGCTTGGGTAGACTGGCTGATCTACAAAGTTCTTGATTTCAGAGGGAGTCGATATTATGGGGAGTATCCCGAAGAATACCAAGTGTCCTGAAGTATACTGAGTATCTCGAAGCATACTCACATGATCATCGCGTACTCTTTTGTCCGACGACCAGGGTTATTTTGTTAATTCGGTTTTGTTAGCTATTTAGGGAACACTTTTTGTATGGGCACCCCACTAATAATGCATGTCATGATTACATTTGCTCATTTTTTCCCTTTGACCACGGGTTTTTGCCATTGGGTTTACCGGGTAAGATTTTGGTGTAGCAGCTTTAATGCATACTATCACAAAGACGGACAATCTACCAATGTTCCAGAAGAGACAACTTCAACTACCTCCAGAGATCCCGATGTGATTACAATTAACGCGTTTTGCACTCTTTTTCCTTCGACCAGGATTATTTTTGTCCCAAGAGTTTTTATTAATTGACAAGGTTTTAACGAGACAACATATACACACGTAGTCAAACAACAATGATTACAAGAAATATCCAAGGGGGAGTGTTGTAAATAGTATAGGGTGGGGCTATTCATGTAAGGGTACGTAGTGTATTTAGTCAATTATGAAAGGGTATATATGTCCTTATGCATTATACTAAACCCTAATCCTTTTTCTTTATAAAGATTAGGGTTACTGATTAATAAAGGGTTCTGAATGTATTTCACAACATGATGCATAAATTGATACACATGAATGTTGAATTGTTGACGGTCTTAGTTTTTTTTTATGTTTCTTTGTCCACCAATAGAAGAGAAAGGAGATGTGGATAGAAAATTTTGACAAGTTAGCCTAGCCATCTTATATAGTTAGTTATGGGCAGTGGGCTATAGTCCTACGGAAGTGGCCAGCCATACACTTGTGGAATTTGGTTTCTTTAATGATCCAAATTTCAAGTTGCCATTACCTTACATTTGTTGAATTGTTACATTTTTAATTAAAATATATACCCAATTAACCTTAAAATATCTACTCTTTCAATTAATTATAGATATGATTTGATTTCATTGATCATAGTTGTTATTGAATTAGTGGTTTGTTAGAACATATTTTTTCATTTAGAAAATTTACAAACTATGAAACAATATTTTAAGAAAAAATCTCACAATCCTACTACCAATGGCCCAAGGAGTTCAACATAAAAAAAAATAATTGAGTGGGATGCAATTTTAACTAATCTTCATGAAGATCCTAGCCTTCGTTATCGAATGTTGGATTATGATTATAACATTTAGAATGAAATTTGAAGAGCCTATCGACTTAAGGGGCCTTGTCAACCAAAAATGAATCTCGAAGTTTTCCACAAACAAGAATTTTGGGTTACAATCAATGCTTCAACCATGATTAGTTTGATGAGTTTATTTGGTTAGAGTATATTAAGGATAAAGATGTTGTATTTTACTTTCCTTACTATTTATTTAAAACTAATTTTGAGTAAGTGTGTAAGAATGTCTTCACGATGGTAGGTTTTAGAAATTGGAATAAGAAAGAGAAGCTTAGGGATCATATTGGAAGGGTTGGTAGTGTTCATAATCAAGCTAGACAACCTTGTGAAGATCTTATGAACCAAAAGTAACATATCGAAACAATTGTGATTAAGCAATCATACCAAGCTCGTATTAATTACTGCATATTCTTGAATGCGGCAATTAATTACACTCGATTATTGTTGCTACAAGGTCTTTCTTTTCGTGCTCACGATGAAAAAAGTTCAAGAAAGAAGGGAAATTATGTGGAGCTCATGGCATTTCTTGCAAATTATGATGAGGAGGTGAAGGCTGTTTTATTTGATAAATGCTCCGGGAAATTTCAAGTTAATAGCTCCTAAAGTTCAAAAGGATCTTGTTAATGCATGTGCGGTTGAAACCATTGATGTTATCACCAAGGATGTGAATGATAAGTTCTTTTCAATAATGGTTGATGAATTACGTGATTGTTCAACAAATGAGCAAATGGTGGCGGTGTTTCGTTATGTAGACAAAAGGGGACATGTAATTGAAAGCTTTGTTGGAGTCCAACATGTTGTCGGTACCTCTTCATGCACATTAAAAGATGCTAATGTCTACCAACAACATGAGCATGTTCATGCTACAAGGATAAAGTTATGACAGAGTTAGTAATATGAAAGGTGAGTTTAATGGTCTTTAAGAAAAAAACTTGAAAGAAAATCTTTATGCATTTTATGTTCATTCTTTTGCATGTCAATTTCAATTAGCTCTTGTGGCAATGGCAAAAGGCCATGCAAATATTGCCACTTTCTTCACTCAGGCTAATAGTGTTGTTAATATTATTGGAGCATCGAGTAAGCACCATGATTTACTTAGAGATCAACTATAAAATGATCTTATGGAAGCTCTTGAAGATGATTGTCTTGAAACAGGACAAGGTTTTGATCAAGAAACTAGTGTCAAGCGTGCAGGTGATACACGTTGGAACTCACATTATGGTACTTCGGTAAGTAGTATTTCTATATTCAAATCCGTGGTGAAAGTGTTTCAATTGATTATAGACGATGTTTTGACAGATAATTAGGTGAAGTAAATAGATCGTTTGAAGATATTCATACTTTTCAGTTTGTGTTTCATCTTTTTTTTAATGATATCTAATTTGGGAGTTACAAATGATTTCTCACAGTCGTTACAAAATAAAGATTAAGACAATTAAGTAACAACTACAATACATGAGAGATAATAAATTTGATCTTTTACTTGATCAAATTTTATATTCTTGTGATGAATATAATATAGATGTTCCCATCGATCTTTTACTTATCAATTGTTAGGTTGTCCTTCAAACAAATTAAAGAGAAAATACGAACATGCAGTTTAATACATAAATGAAGCCAGATGGATAATTTCACATGCATTAGCCAGATGGATAAGCCCCCCAAAAAAAAAATTGAGCCAACCTCGAGAACATATAGACTTTGTTTCTCCCCATGAAAAAAATATGGACCAAAGTTTGAGCTTCCTTTGCTTAAGCCTAAAAATACTTAATATTAATCTCCGGCCGCCGTGGTAGTGTTTCTTGTAATAGCCGGTGGATAAATTCAACGTGGCGGTAGCAACCGGTCAACCACGCAAAAATAAGAAGAAAGAACCCTCCAACAAATTCATATAGAAACCCTCACGGCAAAACAAAGCTTTAGCAATGGACGCAATTATGGGATGGTCTTAATAATAATAATAATAATAATAATAATAATAATAATAATAATAATAATATTAATAATAATAATAATAATAATAATAATAATAATAATAAGAGAGAGAGAGTGACTCGCAGGCATGCATGGATCTCATATAATTTAGGTTGGGAGAATATGAGGTAGAAAAAAGGTTGGGATAAAAGGAAAGCGTTTTAGGTAATTGGGATAAGGCTCATTTGGCATATTGTCACATGAACTTCAAAAAAGCCACTCGCAAGTTTCTTGCTAAATCCTTCACTGACATATTGAACTCGTCATCCATCTGAATCAAAAATGAAAAATGCAATTAGTAAAATACTATAAAAATTAAGGCGAAAATATTAATTATACGGATTTACAGTCTGCCAACATAATCATATGTCTCAAAAATTTTATATTAATACGTACCTGAGCAATAATGGTTATATCTAGAGTGGAGCTACCAAATGGAATGACACTGCTATTAACCACAGATAGCTGAAGCTTTTCGATTTCGCTTAAAATTTTCACCACAAATCCTTTGTGTTTTTTGCAGTGGATTCGAATCAGAACATTCTTTTCGGAAACTCTTGCTTCGATTTCCGGGAGCGAAGCTTCATCAGAGTGACCATCAAAGTTTTCATCACATGAAGATGTGTCATCGTCCGCAGATAGTTGAGACTTCTTCACGAAAACCACGGACTCCACGGTCCTCTTCTTCGTTTGTTCCTCAAGCAATTTCACCCTCTCTTGTAGGTGCTTCACATGCTTGATAGCATCTCCAAGAACAGAAGCTTTGTCCATCTATGGCCAAAAAATTGAAGAAACGTTTACGTTGCTAGATACTGAATATGAATTACTGCACATCTAGACAAGAATTAGCTAGATTAATGAAAGTACCTTTTTGAGGCCGGGAACAATGGCAGAAAGGGCTATGAAGCGCTGGCTGAGTTTTGCGCGCCGCTTTCTCTCAGCCATAATGTGGTCTTGAGCATGCGAAGGAGTTCTAGTTATTGAGTAAGGCCTCTTATTATTAGTCCCCTGCCTATATGGTTTAATTTCATAGTCTTGAGCATGAGAAAATTGCATATTAATTTGGGAAGGTGCCTCATCCTTGGGCTTCAAGGTAGGGTCAAAAGTGTTACAGAATTGTTGAGGCCTTGAAGGCAACGAAAAATTTGAGTTGTCAAAAGAAAGAATCTGGGAGGAAGAAGAGGAGGGTTTTGGTGAAATATGCTCGACGGTGGATTTCAAGCTACTAGTCTTGAGAAGCTTGGCTGGCCTCTCTAAGGTGGTCTCATAGGAAGTGTCATTAACGGATGAGCCAGTGCCACCACTTAATGTGGTGGTGTTTTGCGTAGTCAAAGTTGGGTAAGAGGAATAGCTTTCAGAGGAAAAAGATTGCTTGAAATTCTCACCAATTAGTGCAGTGGCAAGGTCTTGTGCAACAAACCCTTCATCTAGAGAACTCAAATAGCATTGAGGATTAATGAAATTGCATTCATCCATTCCCTGCAAATTAAAAACAAAAACAAAAATTTAATTGCTAGATCATGATGTTGTTGAAGAATACAATTGTCCTCTCAGTACTGTTGGGTTATTATATATATATATATATTGATCCGTTTATTTGAAATCTTAACAAAATATATATATATATTCTCGGAACTTATACCAATTCAGAAAACCATTTGGCTGATGAAATATCCATTAGCGTGGCTCAGCTCCACTCAATCTTAATTCGATGGAAAGTATGGACACGATGACCCTGAAAAAAAAAGGTTAAATCAAAATTAAGTAAGAGTACGTACTCTCGTGACGAAAACTACAAATAAGTTGTGCGCAAGAGACTAAAAATATGAGGAATGTCAAAGAAAAATGTCTCATCGACTTAATTTTATGGATTTGAGAAGGGAGAAAGATGTGGAAGCTTAATTACCCTTGTGGTTTTGAAGTTGTCCCAAAATGGACTTCACCAGCTGCACTTTTATACTAGAGTTTCTAATTTCCAAGCCTGGCCTCGTGTGAAAATTTGAGTTTTATTAGTCTCTCATTTATTATGAAATATTTAATAATATTTGGAAATGGATTATAAGGCTGGCTATCTCTCTCGCATAATCGTTGACGTGAGCTGAAATCATGAGAGGGAAAATAAATAAATTGGCAACTAGATCTGGGGAAGAGATACCCTATCTACAGAAATTATAAAACTAACCATTTTTATTGTCTTTGATGCCAACAGCCAACCAGCTGATATTCCTAAAAACTGTGAATTGTGTTCATCAATTATTATTCACCAATTAGAGTCCCCTCAATTTCTTTGAATAAATTCATTCCCCTGTCCGAAAGCACAGTAATGATGCTAATATTAACACAATCTGATATTGTTTTTTTGTATTTCTATCGAATTTTAATGCAATTTTTCATTAAAGATTTCGTGTGTACTTGTCTTCATTTGCCTATATAGTGTGTCCACCTTAATTGGTACCCAGTAAAGAAGAAAAGAAGAAAAAACTGTTCTGGCATGATGGCTTCTTCCCCAACTCCGCAGGACTTACACTTGACCTCACAAGCCTCGTTGGTACGGTTTTGCTATTTCAAAAATTGACGTTAACGGCTGTAAAACTTTCTCCGTAAATATCTATAAAAAACAATTGAGGATGGATTAGTATGTACGTAGGACTTGCAGAGTTGCAGTGTGATACCAGAAAATGAATTATTTTTTGGTTCCTTGGATAAGAGATAACCTCCAGAAATTGGGACTGGGAATATTGGTGAGTAGCCTTGACAATTAATAATGCTGTTTAATAAAAAAAACTTTGTTGGTCACTTGTATAATAGCTCTATGAGGCTGTCCAGATATTGGGAGCCACAGTCGGCAACAATGTGGCTTGTAAAGTGGTGCCCTTTTTTTATATTCAAGCTGTGCCAGAATTATATAACGAACCATGTTTCTAAATCCATCTTATTAATAAACTAAATCCAGTTCCCACATGTAAGTTAACAAAGTAAATTAAACAACAGATAATAAGAAGTTCTGCATCTTAATCACAACAAAAACTAACTTCATATATAATTCTGCTGCTTCCATCTAATTAAAGATAGAGCTAGATTTTCTCTTTTTCTTTTTTCTTTTTTCTTTTTCTTCGGGTACTTCGAGCGAATTCAAATTCGAAGCAATCTACAAGCCCTGACAAGTTGTTGATTCATTTGGGGTCAGTTTTCTTGCAAGGTTAGCATTTTATGCTCTCTGGATTTTATGGCTGTAAAAGCATGCATGTCCAGAATTCAAGCGCAACTTCAAATATAAGTCCCTTTTTTATTAATATATGTTTGAGTTCTTTTACTATCAGAAGCACGTTATATGGAGAAATATGCATTGCAAAATGTTACTACTCCCATGCAATGAGTAATTACTCAAGATTCAGACTTTACAAAAGAAGAAAAAAAAAAAACATAGTTAAATGGAGAGTGTCATTCCCTTTTTACTAATGGATCATAAGCACTTTTTCCAAGAATAGAGACAAAGTTTTTTACTTTCAAACCTTTTTCTAATCAGATTTCACCTCAAAATTAATTGTTAATAATGGGAGATACCCAATGCTTTTCAAACCTTTTTTTTACTTTCATATTCTCACACTCTCTTATAGCAAATTTCTAAGCTTAATATATGAACAACATATTGGGTGACGTGGAGTACGTATGTCGATTAAGTTTAGTACGTGAGATAACCCACCCTGATACCATGAAAAAAATTACACAACCTTCTGAGGGTTTGTAAGGAACTAGACCTCCCCAATTGCCAACTAGTTTTGGGCTAGTGAAATCTCAATTAACTTCCTTCATGTATCAAAATTGGTTGTGCTACATGCTAGGCTTAACTGTCATACTTGCTCCATATATATCACTCAATATGAGTTGTCTATCTGTTCGATTTGAAAATTTGTCACATGTGAGGGGAGGGGGATGCGAGAATGTGAATAAAAGGAGCAAAAGTTTCACTTTGAAAAATTGTACAATCTTACATGAATTTTCTCCCCTCATTGCAAGTTAATTTTGAATTGAAACCTCCATTTCTTCGCTTTTTAATTTAAGAATTTTTTTTGTTACTTAGCGACGGTGTGCATGAGAAGAAAACGATTAATTTATTAATTAAGCATGTTATTAATTACTGTGTGCCTAATCATCATTCAACTATGCAATGGGTTGGTTTACAGCTAGCTGCATTAATTATTAGACCCTTTGATGTGCTTTATACATTAGCTGTGGTTAATTTACTTCTCTAGCTCTTGGTTTGGAATAACTAGTTTAAAATTATTTTAGCACTATTCACCAACTACAATAACATTTTTGTTCATACGAATGTTGTATTTAATAAGCTATGTAGTACTGTTATGAATTTAAAAATTTACACTCATCTAACGATAATAAACATGATAATAAATAATAATGCACATAATTAAAAAAAAAAAAAAAGAGTAACACAAATTTATATCGCTACTAAAGCCTAAGTAGAAAAAAGCACTGATCATATACAGTATTTTCGCCAAGATCACTGTTTGCACAGAGAAATACCTTATTTGACCTTTTTTTTTTCTTTCAATTTCTTCGTTGTGAACAGAGAAATCTCTCTCTTGCCCCTGGTTGAACTCATCTTCTTCTCTATGCTTCCGCAGCTGCTTCCTCTTTGTATTCTTCTTCATCTATTTGCATCTTCGTCTATTGGCTCTATTGGACGGCACCGCATTTCAAGCCAATCGTCACCGATGTCGTCACCGCTACTCTTCATCTAACCCTCAAGCGCTGCTTCCTCTTTGCATTCTTCTTCATTTATTTGCATCTTTGTCTATCGACTCTAATGGAAGGCGCCACATTTCAAGCCAGTCGTCACCACGACTATTCATCCAACCCTCAAGCGACAGACCTCCCAGCTGCTGCATCCAATTGCGCTTGGACTCGCTCCTTCGAATGTGTGTGGCCGTCGATTTCACACCACGTCTTGCTTCCAATTTTGCCATCTCAACTGTCGCCTCTTCTCCATTTGGTGACACATTTTCGATCCTCACAATATCTCATCCCTTTTTAAACCAAAATCATAACACCTCACCGTTTTTTAACCCAAACTTGAAACCTGATTTTGCCCCCTTCAAATTTCTCTTCAAAATCTTTGCTCATCCCTTCTTTTGCGTTTTTCTTCCTTTGTTATTTACTTACCTCATTATTATGGATATTGATTTGATTTTGTTGCATATTTTTTTGCAGGTTCGTTTCACTAAGACAAAGGAAGAACATAATTGAAATTGTGGTTGTTTCTATGATTGTTCCAGATATGGTTACTTTATGATTTCCAATGTTTTTATTTCCAATTTAGTATCAGATTATTCTAGGTCTTCGATTTTCGCTTTGTTGTTTTCTTTCATTATTCTATTTCTAAGTTTCCGCACCTTTCACCACTTCTTCGAATTAACCATTTGTTTGTTTACAATTTTTATATGATGTTGAGTACCAAACTTTTACAATTGTGCTCGTGGTTTTGTTTTTATTTGGATTCATTTATTTAAGATGTTTTTTATGTTGTTGAGTACAAACCTTTTCAACTATGCTGATGGTTTGGTTTTCATTCGTATTTGTTGTGATTAGCAGGATTTTTTGTTTCAATCAGAGCACCATCTGGGTTCTTACTGGCTTCCAACAAGGTCATACATTTTCTCCTTTTTTTTTTCCTTCAAGATTTTATTGGTGTCGATAGTTTGGTTGCTCTTCTTCTTTCAATATTTTTTGAACAATAACCGTTTATTTGCCCCTCTATTGTTTTCCTGTCGTTAAAATTGAAGGCTTCCAATACAGGCTGTGTAAACTATTGTCTCAGTTTCTTCATTGTTGTCGATCAATCAAAATTGTGGATTTACGGCCAATGGTCTCTGTAAGGTAAATCTGTTTGGTTGTAAACAATGATCAAGTTTGGTTCATTATTGTTAATAATCAATCGAAACTGTGGAATTCACATGCATTTGCCTTAATTAGCTATTTTTCTCTTCTGCATAGTTTTTTATTTGTTAATTTACCTCAATTTTGGTTGTTGAGTGGTACTTTTCAAGTAAAAGTGAAGGTAAAGTTGGACCTTTGTGCATGAAAGTTAAACCTTTGTAAGTAAGAAAATTATTCTAAGTAATTGCGTTGTTTTATTGGTTTAATTCCCCAGTTTTTTTAATCTTATTGTTTGGTAATTGTTATATACCCTGATGAGGTTCAAATTTTGTTATATGTTTTTTTGATCTTTGAATTCTGAGATGGATCTTCGCAGCGCTGCTTCCATTCCAAAGATTATGGTGAGAACTGTATCCAAATGAAATTTTCTTATAGTCCGTTTGCCCCTTTTTTCTTGTCTTTGATTAAATAGATATATTGTAGTTGCGTTTATATTAGATTGAATGGTTACATAAACTCGATTTTCACTATTTTCATTCTAATGCTAGGCTTCATCATTTCAATTGGTTCGTTAGTTCTTATGTTATTATCAAATTAGTTGGCAATCTCAAGTTCGTGTAATCTTCATATCGCTGATATTTGAGTGAAAGGTTACATGAACTTAATTTTCACTATTTTGATTCTCTTATGCTATGTAGCTAGCCTTCATCATTTCAATTGGTTTATTAGTTCTTATGTTATTATCAATTTAGATGGTGATCTCAGGTACGCTTAATCTTCATTCTCACGCTTCTTGACTGTGTTTGTCTATGTTTTTAAGCTTCATATATTGATTTCATGGCTACACTTAATGTTATTGTTTTATTCCATTGATTATTTTGTTTGCAGTGCATTCTACTTAATTTGTGATTTGGGTTTATACTGCACTGGATATAGAAAAGATGATTTTTCTTTTCGTGAAGGAAGCAAAGGTGGAGTTGATCAATCTGCAACTTCAACTGTTTTCTTGCCAAATCTTAAGGGAAATGAGGTTAATCAGATTTCAAAGTAGTAAGGGAAAAGGAACAGATTATTTTTCAAGAGACATACTTTTTCTATTTAAGAATATGAGATCTTCAGTTTTTGAGGTGGTCCTGTTGTTGATGGATTAAAAGGTAGTCATTTGGTTTGATTGCATTATTGGGGTTTCCACTCTATTTGATTCTATATTTTGGCTCATGCCATTCGTTTGATTTACTGGTGAATTGATTTCTCTGTTTTCTACTTTTGCTGCAATGGTTGGTAATTAAGAATTGGGTTGGTCACTCATTTTATTTGTGGGTTTAATGTATTTCTCCATTTTCTATTGTTGTTGTCTTGCCTTCCTTAATACCTAATGATTTATGTTATTTACCAATGTCTTCATTTCTTTGTTTGGATTTATTTGTTCTTGATTTTATTTCTTTCCCACTGAACTTGATTTCATATTTTGGGTAATTTCATTTGTTTGATGTATTTTTTGGTTTGGTTTTCCGTGTTTGATGATTGATTCAATTTTTAATTCACTTTTAATATGTATCAAACGTTGATTGAACTCTTAATTATGCATATTATCTTCATAATAATTTATAGAATAAATTTTTACTTTTACTTATGTATTTAAAGATATTTCACTAATATCAATTATTGACGCTCATATTCTTACCGTTAAAAATCCCCCGCGGCAACGCCCGGGGCTTTTTACTAGTGATAACAAGATGAGAAACAGATGGTGAAATTTGTTATTCATTATTAATCACCTTTTTGAATCTAACAACGGTGTACGTGCTTGTTTATAACTTCACTGGACCACCTGGGGATGTGTTCCGTTCCTGTCTGACAACAACTCCAAATATACTAAAAATACCCTTAACCGAACTAAAAATATTTCAAATTAAATAAATAACATTAAACATATGAGTTCAGAGTAATATGCTGTCAAACTAGAGATAATACAATACAAAATATGAGCACAATAGTCAGGTTACATGAATAGTGCTCAACCTACCCACTTGGGTGTACAAGTGCACAACAAACTAGTTTAAGCCTCATCCTCCGGATCCGCCTCTTCTAATTTCGTGGCACGGCCTGGAGGGGTCAGTAAAACATTAAAGAGTGAGTGAGTCGAAAATAAACAGTTTACAAATCCAATTTAATAATATAAAAAATTATAAGGTTTTACCCCTCCGTTTTCCAAAACATGCATGCATTGAATTAAATATAGTAATCGTAATAGTATCATAATCACATAATTATATAAGAGGGAGAGTTGACTTTTCGTACGATCGGGTTTTGACACGTTGACCTAGGACCGTTAGATAGATCTCGTCGACAGGCGGCAAGTGTTCATCGGACCTAGGATGCGTAAGATACGGGTCTAAAACGGTAAGGGCATAATTGTAATTTTGACTCAAAGGAGGGGTATTTTGGTCATTTGCACATTGGGATTTGTACAAATGGGATCAGGACAAGTGTACAATGGAGATGGGGATATTTTGGTTTGGGACCACAGGGCTGTGACACGTGGGGTTTGGCTAGAGGTTTCCAGGATTTTTCACGGTTCAATTAAACGGTTTGTGTCGTGTGTGCTCGTGTGTGTTCGAACAAGTGAGAAACAGAGTGAGGCTGAGAAGGAAAAATCGATCAGGTGAAGAGTGATGTGAGTAGTGGTGAATTTCTGAGTGAGAGAAGAGATTTAAAGGGAGTTGAAGAGTGATTTTGAGTAAGAGTGTCGTGAGGAATTTGAGTGTGTACGGTGTGAGTTCTCAGGGAGAAACAGAGAAGAAGTTTGGTGGTGGTGCAACCGTGTGTTTCCCAAATCCTCAACTTGGACCCATGGTAGCGTTGGGAGGACGGAGGAGAGTTGAACAGACCCAGCGGAGCTCACGGCGGCGGCCTGAGCACAGGTAATTTCTAATTCCCTTTCAATTGCTCTGTTTTGCTATTTAGGTTCAAACCAATAGTCGTGGACTTAGGGGCTGAGTCGAGGCGTTTGGTGAGTCCTGTTAGGTTCTGTAGGTTCCTAGGAGTCGTCTAAGGTGGTTGCCGCGACGGGGGAGTGACTGGGTGGCCGGATTGTGAAATGGGGGACAGAACGTGTTACGGTTTCGAGTTTGGGACGATGATCTAGAGGCTATGTCGAAGTGTTAGAGTGAGGGGAATACGTTGCTTAGGTCTGGACAAAGAGACTGGTGAAGAGAGTAGTCGAAATGGTGAAGAAACGGTGGAGAACCGGGTACACCGGTTCAGACCGGTTCACCCATTGAAGACGACGATGAACAGTGACTATCTGCAGGCGCGTAAGGCCCACACGCAGCCACTTTGGGCGGCTCGTGGAGGCGCGTGCGGTGGTTTCTGTGGAAAGTGTCAACTATGTTTTTGGTCTAGAGGTTGTAACGTGTCTAGTGAACTAAGTTTCGGGGTTATTCGGACGTCGTTTGAGGTTAGTTCCGCAAGGTTGAAGGTTTAGGGTTCCGGTTCGTTACGTTTAAGATCCGGGGATTTTTGGGGAAAATTAGGAGAGTCTTAGTAGACGTGTTAGTGACATTCTTTGGTGACTTGTGACAGGATCGGGACTTCCCGAGGAAGCTGAGGAACGTACGGGACGTACCGGGCGGGAGTGACGTGCCAGTGACTGTGAGTGGACCCCATTCTCTAAACTGAGCATGCATAACTGCTTTTCATTACTTATTTTATGGTTTTAAATGTGATTTCATGATTGTTGACTATGTGGTGTTGGTTTTACTTAATTTCACGTTTTTCGAGAGAAAGTACGGTTTTCAGAACGTTTTACGAGAAAAGTTTGGATTCTGATTTTGATGCCATGAATTGGGGTTTTCAAACGATGAGTGGTTTTCAATGATATTAAATGGATTTTGAGACGTGATTTGATAATCGAGGTTTTCGGTTTTGAAATCGGATTTCGGAAATCGGAATTTGGTTTTAAAGTTGAAATGTGGAATTCCGGATTTGGGTTCGGAATGACGGTTTTGGACTCCGGAAGGGCTTCAGACCGGTGATTTCGGATTCGGGTTTGGATGTGAATTTAGAAATGGTTTTCAAATGGTTTTGGATTGGATTTGCTGGATCTGATTATTGGGTTTAAAGACCCGGATATTGTGATTGACGGGGGACGGGCCCGGATTGGGTTTAAAGACTCGGATTGAGTTTAAAGACTCTAGAGTTTAAAGACTCAGATATATTGATATTTCCCCCGTATGCCTGTTGAGTTTAAAGACTCGGGAGTTTAAAGACTCGGATATTATTGAGGTCTGGATTGAGTTTAAAGACTCGGATAGGTCCAGCAGGTTTGATCGGATAATGATTGTTTGAGACTTATGTTTTATGATATGGTTTTATGAGGTTTAAGACGTGATTTCTGTAACTGCTTTCAATTTTGTTTTTATGGTGATCTTTATGTGATTTATAACTGTTTTCAGCAAATGGGTTATGCATGTGTGATTTCAAAATGGAGGGCCAAAACGCTGGTTTTCTTATGAAATGTCTTTGGAAACTCTTCTTTTATTTATGGTCCACTCACACCTTCTGTTTTTAAATTGCCCTCCAGGTCGTGGAGCTAGCGCGAGGGTTGACGTTGAGGCAGCGTCGGAGGCATAGAATACTCGAGAGTGACCCCGGGGTGCATTACATTTTCCGTTGTGCGTGTACCTTGTTTATCGGTTTTCTTTCCTTTGTATCGTGGTACTATGCTCTGTAAAACTTTGACTTCGGGATGTTTAAATTTTCTCCTGCATCTGGCATGTAGTTTGGTGGTTTATCGTGAGGTGACTTTGGTTTTTGTGTCGGGGTGTCAGACGGGAGTACGATTTACCTCGGATTTCGGGGTGGAACCGAGGTGGGTCCTGACAATTGGTATCAGAGCATAGGTTTGTCGTGTTTGTTTGGTTTATCGGTTTGTGAGGTTGTGTTTAGGTTGTTTGATTCTTTCTATGCCTCTTTCATCGTGCAGTTGACTATGCCTCCGAGACGTGGACCCCCTCCACGACCTGAAGACGAAGCAGCGAGAGGGACAGAAAGTGCTACGATTGAGCGAGCCCAGCGGCTCGGGGCTACTACTTTTAGTGGTGGGGCAGATCCTGAGGAAGCCCAGAGGTGGATCACGAGACTTGAGCAGATCTTTGCAGTAATGCATTGCCCACCAGAGGATGAAGTGTTACTGGCTACCTTCTTATTGGACGGTGCGGCGTACCAGTGGTGGTATACCCTCGAGTTGTCTGGTTGGGACGCCCACACAGTGACCTGGGAGGCGTTTCGGGAGAGGTTCCTAGATCAGTAGTACCCTCGTGCTTTTCGAGATGCCAAAGAGGCTGAGTTTCTGCAGCTTTAACAGGGGAGTTTGAGTGTGGCTGAGTACGAACAGAAGTTTCAGATGTTGTCTTGTTTTGCTCCTACGTTTGTGGCCACTGAAGCCGAGAAGTGTCGTAGGTTTGAGTTGGGCCTGCGAGGAGAGATTCGAGCCATAGTGACGGCTGGATCGTTTGCTACCCTCCGAGAGTTGTCGGACGCTGCGGTGAGGGTTGGGGCTAGCTTACCGGTACGACGTCGGGAGCCACCTTTTTCTGGAGCTTCGAGTTAGAGAGTACCGAAGAGGGGTAACTACAGTGGAGCATCGTCGTCGGGCGATGATCGTTTTGGTAGACCTGGTAATTTCCAGAGTTCAGGATTCCGTGGTTATCAAGCACAGCTGACTCCGCAAACTAGTGCGACATCTGTTGCGTCTACAGGGAGATCGAGTGGTGGACCAGGTCGGGATGTTTGTTTCTACTGTGGGGAGCGAGGTCACTTTCGTCGTGAGTGTCCACTGTTACCAAAGGAAGGTGGTGTAGGTCGAGGATCGGCGGAGCCCGAACGGAGTACAGCGTCAGTGTCAGGGACAGCTGGCACCAGAGGAGGTGGTAGTGCCACGAGCGGTGTGGGAGGCCGTGGTAGATCTTCAGGATCTCAGGCCCAAGTGTTTGCGAAGACTCAGCAGGAGGTTCAGTCGGCACCAGGTGCGGAGACAGGTATTTTTTACTATCCTTGGTTGTGTTGTATGTACTTTGTTGTTGGATCCCGGGATGGAGTCTTGGACTTTTCTCTTAGGTGACCTGGAGTGACGAGGTTGAGGAGTTCAGTGAGTTTCGTTGAAGGATGACGGATGAAATGGGAAATTAGTGACTATAACTGATCGATATGAGGTTATTGAAGGAAGAGAACCCACAATCTAGGATTCGCCTTTAGGACTTTGTAGATTTATTCCGACAACTGGTCGAAGTAGCAGCCGAGGGGTGTGACAGCGAGGGAGTGAGCCAGTAGGTAGGATTTCCTGTTTGGACTAGCTTGTTCTGGGTTAGGATTTGAGTTGGGTTCTGGAAGGTGAGGTGGTAGTACGTGAGGATGCACTCTATGAATTCTATTGGGTACTCTATATGAGGTATTTTAAAATACCTTTGTTTTCTGTTCATAGAGTTTCCCTTGCGTACACCATAAAGTTCTAGTGGTACTGAGAGAGGGTTAGAAGTGGTGAACTGGTAGTTGGGGGTGTTGTGCAATACCCAAGGTGGAGATGATAGATCGGAAACCCAGGAGTAGTTGTTGTTGCTCCAGTGTGGATCACCGGGTAGGAGACCCCTAGTGTTGGGAACGAGTTGTGGAATTTCGGGGACGAAATTCATTTAAAGAGGGTAGGTTGTAAGGACCCGTCCTGGAAATTAGGGTTAAGACAGTGATTAAGGAGGGATTAGTGAGCTTAATCGGTGGTTAGTTGGTTACGAAAGGTCCGTTAGCGTAGAATGACGATTTTGCCCCTAGGTTGGGTAAATAGTTGACTTTTAGTTTGGCCGGTCAATTGGGCATTGACCGATGACCGTGACGTAGTTCAGGACATCACGAATCCGTAGACAGGTGGCACGTCCGATTCCGACATCCGAGGAGGAAGTTATGATGTTCGGAAGGTTGAGGGCATAACCGTAATTTGGTTAAAATAAGAGGGAGAGTTGACTTTTCGTACGATCGGGTTTTGACACGTTGACCTAGGACCGTTAGGTAGATCTCGTCGTCCTGAGTTCAACGACAAGCGGCACTTGTTCATCGGACCTAGGATGCGTAAGATACGGGTCTAAAACGGTAAGGGCATAATTGTAATTTTAACTCAAAAGAGGGGTATTTTGGTCATTTGCACATTGGGATTTGTGCAAATGGGATCAGGACAAGTGTACGGTGGAGATGGGGATATTTTGGTTTGGGACCACAGGGCTGTGACACGTGGGGTTTGGCTAGAGGTTTCTAGGATTTTTCACGGTTCAATTAAACGGTTTGTGTCGTGTGTGCTCGTGTGTGTTCGAACAAGTGAGAAACAGAGTGAGGCTGAGAAGGAAAAATCGATCAGGTGAAGAGTGATGTGAGTAGTGGTGAATTGCTGAGGGAGATAAGAGATTTAGAGGGAGTTGAGGAGTGATTTTGAGTAAGAGTGTTGTGAGGAATTTGAGTGTGTACGGTGTGAGTTCTCAGGGAGAAACAGAGAAGAAGTTTGGTGGTGGTGCAACCGTGTGTTGCCCAAATCCTCAACTTGGACCCGTGGTGGCGTTGGGAGGACGGAGGAGAGTTGAACAGACCCAGCGGAGCTCACGGCGGCGGCCTGAGCACATGTAATTTCTAGTTCACTTTCAATTGCTCTGTTTTGCTGTTTAGGTTCAAACCAATAGTCGTGGACTTAGGGGCTGAGTCGAGGCGTTGGGTGAGTCCTGTTAGGTTCAGTAGGTTCCTAGGAGTCGTCTAAGGTGGTTGCCGCGACGGGGGAAAGACTGGGTGGCCGGATTGTGAAACAGGGGATAGAACGGGTTACGGTTTCGAGTTTGGGACGATGATCTAGAGGCTGTGTCGAAGTGTTAGAGTTAGTGGAATAAGTTGCTTAGGTCTGGACGAAGAGACTGGTGAAGAGAGTAGTCGAAATGGTGAAGGAACGGTAGAGAACCGGGTACGCTGGTTCAGACCGGTTCACCCGTTGAAGACGACGATGAACAGTGACTGTGTGCAGGCGCGTGAGGCCCACACGCATCCACTTTGGGCGGCGCGTGGAGGCGCGTACGGTGGTTTCTGAGGAAAGTGTCAACTACGTTTTTGGTCTAGAGGTTGTAACGAGTCTAGTGAACTATGTTTCGGGTTATTCGAACGTCGTTTGAAGTTAGTTCCGCAAGGTTGAAGGTTTAGAGTTCTGGTTCATTACGTTTAAGATCCAGGGATTTTTGGGGAAAATTAGGAGAGTCTTAGTAGACGTGTTAGTGACGCTCTTTGGTGACTTGTGACAGGATCGGGACTTCCCGAGGAAGCTGAGGAACGTACGGGATGTACGGGGAGCGAGTGACGTGCCAGTGACTGTGAGTGGACCCCTTCTCTAAACTGAGCATGCATGACTACTTTTCATTACTTATTTTATGGTTTTAAATGTGATTTTATGATTGTTGACTATGTGGTGTTGGTTTTACTTAATTGCACGTTTTTCGAGAAAGTACGGTTTTCAGCACTTTTTACGAAAAAAGTTTGGATTCTTATTTTGATGCCATGAATTGGGGTTTTCAAACGATGAGTGGTTTTCAATGATATTAAATGGATTTTGAGACGTGGTTTTCAATGATATTAAATGGATTTTGATCAAGGTTTTCGATTTTGAAATTGGATTTCGGAAATCGGAATTTGGTTTTAAAGTTGAAATGTGGAATTCCGGATTTGGGTTCGGAATAACGGTTCTGGACGCCGGAAGGGCTTCAGACCGGTGATTTAGGATTCGGGTTTGGATGTGGATTTAGAAATGGTTTTCAAATGGTTTTGGATTGGATTTTCTGGATTTGATTATTGGGTTTAAAGACCCGGATATTGTGATTGACGGGGGACGGGCCCGGATTGGGTTTAAAGACCCGGATTGAGTTTAAAGACTCGGGAGTTTAAAGACTCGGATAGGTCCAGCAGGTTTGATCGGATAATGATTGTTTGAGACTTATGTTTTATGATATGGTTTTATGAGGTTTATGACGTGATTTCTGTAACTGCTTTCAATTCTGTTTTTATGACGATCTTTATGTGATTTATAACTGTTTTCAGCAAATGGGTTATGCATGTGTGATTTCAAAACGGAGGGCCAAAACCCTGGTTTTCTTATGAAATGTCTTTGGAAACTCTTCTTTTATTTATGGTCCACTCACACCTTCTGTTTTTCAATTGCCCTCCAGGTCGTGGAGCTAGCGCGGGGGTTGACGTTGAGGCAGCGTCGGAGGCATAGAATACTCGAGAGTGACCCCGGAGTGCTTTACATTTTCCGTTGTGAGTGTACCTTGTTTATCGGTTTTCTTTCCTTTGTATCTTGGTAGTATGCTCTGTAAAACTTTGACTTCGGGATGTTTAAATTTTCTCCTGCGTCTGGCATGTAGTTTGGTGGTTTATCGTGAGGTTACTTTGGTTTTTGTGTCGGGGTGTCAGACGGGAGCAGGATTTACCTCGGATTTCGGGGTGGAACCGAGGTGGGTCCTGACATTCATGGTTTAAATTCCAAATTAGTTCCTGGGTCAAAAGTTAACTTTTTCCCTCACTAAGGGAAAAATAGTCATTTCACATTAAAAAATTAATTACAAAAGTTCGGGTTGTTACAGCTAGCCTATTCATTAGTTCATGTTCTACGTCGTACAGATGAAAAGATGAAAATTGGACAATGCTCAACAGAAAGTGATAAGAATCCACCATTCTTTTTCCCATTGTTTACTACCACCAACGATAATGTATTCTTCCATTTTCACAAGTCAATTTTGTTTATACCACATCGGCCGACCTGACCATGACTCGGCCCATCGTTAAGATCCATCATGACATGTAAGGCCATCTGGACTAGGCCCATCAAAAAGGCTCATGCCTAAAGCCCATTATTTGGTTCATCAGCTAAACCTACATATTTCCTATAAATAGGGAGCCCCCTCCCTCATTTGAAGGATTCCACTCTCTCTAGAAATGAGCTCTTCCTTCTCACTTCTCTCTACATTCTTACTCTTTCTCTAAGGCTCAAGGTCTCTTGTATCATGTACAAACACTTATATCATTAATGAGAACAGAGAAACACCGTGCACATAGCCCAATTTGGATGAACCACATATATCTCGTATTCTTTATATATGTTCGGTCTTCATGGATTAGTTAGTCCATTTTATGCATCAACGGTTGGCGCCGTCTGTGGGAAGACGACTAAAATCCATGCCGGTTTCCTTTTCTTCTCACTCCCGTTGTAACCCACATTACTCAAGGGCACTGAGCATCCGCTTCCCGTCTTTGTTGGCCTAACCTTCATCTTGGTCTTTCTGACCCATTCCTTGCCCATTTTTTGGTCTTCTTGACCCATTTTCCCGTCGGCCTGATACTTTTTCTAGTCTTCCTGACCCATTTCTACTTGGCTCGACACACTTTTTGGTCTTCTTGACCCATTTTCTAGTCTTCATGACCCATTTTTCTGGTCTTCCTAACCCATTTTCTAGTCGGCGTGACATTTTTTTGGTCTTCATGGCCTTTTTCTGGTCTGCATGACCCACTTTCTGGTCTGCTGACCCATTTTCTAGTCTTCCTGACCCATTTCTAGTTGGCTCGACACTCTTTCTGGTCTTCCTGACCCGTTTCTGGACTTTATGACCCATTTTCTGGTCTTCTTAACCCATTTCTGGTCTGTTTGACTTTTTTCCAATCTTCCTAACACCCTTCTTGTCATCCTGACACTCTTTCTGATCTTCCTGAGACCCTTTTGGTCTTCTTTCGTCCTTACCAAGGCCGATCAGACACATTAACATGACTCATCCATAATCCCCTTGGATTATCGTGGGATGTCCTACTCCCGTTTGACACCATGTGTCAGACTAGGGATAAGACTATACACTACTCAGGGTTTCTAGAGTACGCAGTTTCATGTGATGCCTCGATCTCTACTATAGCCCGCATCCGCGATCAACCTGGTGGGTGCTAAAAACAACAAAACGTGTGAGCAGACAAAAATAAACAGTTTAGGAAAAAAAAAATTCTAAAATCAACATTTAACCCTCCGTTTGAGAAAGCATGCATGCATATATTTAAAACCTTTATTTTCCAATAAAACCGTGACATATGAAAACCTATGCAATCATTAGAAAATCAACACGTGTGAAAATATCTAGACATAAAGTAATAAATCACAAATATAACCAACCCTTGAAATCCAAGTAACCATCACGATGTTAATGCTACGCGTGCAAACTCGGGAGTCTCACATCCGAGTACATCCCCAGGATCCACGACATCTGGTGTGATATCATCTCCAGGATCTATGACGTCCGGGTGATATCAAAATCTCACACTCCTGATACTGAGCCTCCCTCAAAGCTACTCATCTTTAGGCAGTGTATCGTCACTACTCCAGGATCTATGACGTCTGGAGGAGACAATCAAATCAAAGAGGATGGTATATGTGGAACAGTCACCAAATCCAGTAAACTCATGTAAAACTGTTTATGTCTCAAATCGAGTCAAAATATTTCAATAGGGCCTATGCCCGAAACATAGCTTTCACAAGCAGTTTCTACAAAACCATCAAAAAACAGTGTCCAAAACTCATTTTATAAATCGAGATTTCATCAAATCAACCATACCAAATCGGTATTCAAATCACAATCTTTCTTTTAAATTCACATGGACTCATACTCTGAGTCAAAGTTATTTCCAACAGGGTCTCAAGCCCAAAACATGATTTCATTAATTTGAAAACCATCAATTCAATCATGTATTCACATTTTACTCCAAATCTATGTCAAAATCATTATTCAATTGGGTCTCAAGCCCAAAACGCCATTTTCATTCAAATCCGAAAAAATTGTTCATAAACCGATATTTAAATCCACAAATTTATCAAGTAATGATATCGAATCATCATTCAAATCATTTCAAATCAAATCATACGATAAAACATTTATGCATGCATCACATGTAACGACCAGTCCCAGAAATCGGGATTAGATTAGTGGTTAATGAAGGTCTGACTTACGGGAAATCGGGATTAAATCTGGAAAGTCTGGATGCTGTTGGACGGTCGAATCAAGAATCCCTTGTCTGACTTACGTGTCACATGGAGGTTGGACGTCGGTTTAGCCTTCGTGTCATACGTAAGGTAGGTGGGAGCATGATTTAGCCCTTAATCCCGAGGGATTAGAGGTGGGTCCTGTCATCACAATTGTAAAACAAAAGTCCACTCATTGACTTTCCACGCTACGTGCTCATAATCCGCGCGGTAAGCCAATTCGAGGCTAATCCATCATCTCTGAAACGTCTAGGTCTGTCAAAATCATACTGAAGGGTCACTAACCATCTATATAAGTTCATAACAAAAACCCCTAACTATCCCGAAACCGAGAACGAGTCCCGAACACACTTCCCGAGGCTAAAAACCTCCAAATGAACTATGAAACGATCTCTGATCGACCTGAAACCACCACCATTGAATTCAGAATGAAAAAACCTTTCAAACAAGATCATTTTAACCTCGAAACTGAAACCCACGCACCCATACGCTCCGATCAAATATCGGTCAACAAAAGTCAACCTGCCATGTGTCACAAATGGTAACGACTCGTCCCGGATTTCAGGATTAGATTAGTGGGTAATGAAGGATTGGTGAGATTAATTGGAGATTAGCTAAGTAATTTCGGACGGACGGTACAAGATGATAGTTTTATCCCTAAAAATGGGCGAAATGTTGACTTTTGATTCGGGCGGTCAAACGGACTTTGGCCGAAGACTGTGACATAGTTCGGGACGTCACGAGTCCGTAGACAAGCGGCACGTTCGATTCCGATGAACGACGTGAAAGTTATGGGGTTCGGATGTTGATGGGCATTTTGGTAATTTGGCATAAAAGGTATTTTGGTCTTTTCCTTGCCTTGGGATTTGTGCCCACTCAGATTAAGACACCTGTCCTGCTCTGGAAGGATGTGGAAGCTTGTGTTACTCCCTCACATTTGTTCAAAAGGAATGCACGGTTTTGGGAAGAAACAGAGAGTGTTTGTGTGTGCGAGTGAGGACCTGTGAACCCAGACCCTTACAAACCCCTTCTTCATTCTTTGCTTGTGAAAGAAACTGAGAGAAGACGATGAGAGGGATGTGGTGGTGCTTCCACGAGGACCATCGTGGATGGTGACTATGAACCCGTTAGATAAACCCGTGAAAAACAGAGTGCACCTATGACCTTACCTATGTAATCCCCTCAAACGTCAACAATTGTGTGTAACTTGTGAATGAAGGATGGAAAGGGAGTCAAGATGAACGTGGTGGTGGCCATGGTGGAGCCTACGACGGCGATTTGAGGTAGGTAACCCGAGGAAGTTCTGTTTCGGTTGAAAATGGTACCTAGAATTCTAGTAGTTATTCATCGATTTGGTGAATTAGGTATTGTTTTAGAAGTTAAAAGGAAGCTACAAGGACTTGAACTGTGGCTTGAGGTGACCGGCGTCACGAGGACACGACGGTGGGAACGTGGAGGTTTGTTCTTCGAGTTAGATGGTAAGATACTGACCTTATTTTTTTTGTGTTTTGAAATCGTAGATGGATAGGGGATAACTAGACGAAGAGGTAGGAGGTGAAAACGTTGAAATCAGACTAAAATTGTTTGGGTTATGGAGCTGAACCGATCTTGCTAGTTCAGGCTGGACCGGACTTGCAGAACCAGACTGGATCCGGTTCAGCGGGAGGTTGAAGATGAGGACAGTGTAGGCGCGTGAAGCCCACGCGTAGCCCCTTTGGACGGCGCTTGAGGGCGCCTGGCACTGTTCCTGGGGAAGTGTTCAACACGACTTTTAATGTATTCGATGTAACAAACATTTTGGGACTGGTTTTGAGTCGATCGGACATTGTTTCGATATGATTCGGGATGTTCGTAGGTTTTGGATTGAGTTTAAAAATAGTTAAAAATTTGTGAAATTTACGTGGATTTAGTAGAAGCATATTGAAATGGTTAGTGACCTTAAAATGTGATATGGATAGGTTCAGGAAGTACAGTGATAATGGATTATCCGGGAAAGCGTAATTGCACGCGTATCGAGGCGGTAGCGGGAATGGACTGTGAGTTGACTTTTCTTTCTTAATTATGATGCATGCATAAATTTTTTCTATGTTTATGCTTATGATCTTTATGATTTCCGTTTTGCACGTTTTTCAAGATATTTTACGTATTTACACGTTTTACTAGATTATGTCTTATGTTGTGATTTGATATGATTTTGATGATTTGATTTTGGGATGTGAATTATGATTTGATTTCAAGGATTTATAAATGGATTTCAGAAAATAACTTCGGGTTTGAGGCCCCGTTTCTAATGCTTTCGGATTTCGGTTTTCATGTGATTTCTGGATTTGAAATTGGGATTTCAAATTATGATTTCGGATTTGGTTTTGGAACTTGGATTTTCTATGACTTTCACATGGCTTTGGGTTTAAAGACCCGTTGCTGTTGCTGAATCTGGTTTTGGGTTTAAAGACTCGATTGATTGATGACGGGGGAGGACCCTTGATCGATATGTTTTAAGTTTAAAGACTCGTGAGTTTAAAAACTCGGTTATTGTGATACCCCCTGAGGCCTATTGTTTGTGTTTTGAGTTTAAAGACTCGTTGATATCCCAGGAAGGCCTGATATATATGTGTTTTGAGTTTGAAGACTCGGTGATATGAGATCCAGCTGATTGATTGACTTGTGCTTTACTGTTGGTTTTCAAATGGTTTCAGATGATTTGGGCAGTGGCCCGGATGTTTTCGAATTTATGGATTTTTTGGCAAAATTCCCGTACTTTGACTTTTATTGATGGTTTTCATAAATAGGTATTCTTATCTTGGAAATGAAATGTTTTTATGAAATGATTTTTGAATGCATGCATTGGTTTTACATGGAGGGTATAAATGTCTTTGCTTATAAAATGTATTATAAACTTATTATTTATTTTTGTCCACTCACAGTCTTTTATATTTTCGATACTCTCCAGGTTGATGCTGTGTGGGTTGTTGTTAGTGAGACGGAGACATCACACACGCGATCCACAGTGGTTTCTTCGCACTCTGGGAAACTAGACATTGTTTTTGGTTTCTTGACCAGAGTATCCCTTTTCTGGCTTACGTGTTCCATGGGGGTTAGACAGGCGTTTAGCCTTCGTGTCTCACGTGGGTTAGACGGGAGCTTGACTTATCCCTTAATCCCAGGGGATTGGGTCAATTTGTATCAGAGCTAGATTTGTACGCTCTACGTGAGGTTATGGCTTCCAGAGTAGTTGATTCGTTGACTTATGTGTTGTGATGTTGTTGTGGATGTGATGTCTCGACGCGGAACAGCCCGTCATCAACTTGGATGCTTGAGTGATAGTACGTTAGTTAGTGGCTTAGTTAGTGGCGAGATCATTAGCGACAGGGTGCTAGTTGCCCGATACGCGATGTGGGTGTGACGTGTGATGGCTTAGGGCTGGCAAGGATACAGTTCAGTTAAATACGAAAGCTGGCTTGTTGGCCTATTAGGCCAGGTGGTAATCGGATGATGATAGTATGGAACTTGTGACTACTTGGTCAGATTGGGTGAGATTGGACTTGTGCTGCTACGAGTAGCTGGATTTCTCAAATCGCGGGGGTACAGGCACCTTATACTGTATGAGTGAGGAATTTCCCTTTAGCGATAATTGTTGGTTTGACAATTGTGGAAACACAAAGTTAGCGGATGATCTTAGCCAAGTGTGGCGACCCGAGTTGCCAGGTTTGATATGAGCTAGTAATGGGACCCACCCCTAATCCCCCGGGATTAAGGGCTAAATCTTGTTCCCGTCTAACTTACGCATGACACGAAGGCTAAACTGACGTCCAACCTCCACATGACACGTAAGTCGGACAAGGGATTCTCGATCCAACCATACCAAAAGTAACCGGACTTCCCAGAGTGTACCGAACTACTGTGGATCGCGGGTGTGATGTCTCCATCTCTCTCGAACAATAGCCTGTACCACAACAACCTGAAGGGTATCGAAAACACCAAAGATTGTGAGTGGACAAAAATAAAGTATAAGTTCAAAAACAGTTTAATAAAACAATGTCATTTATACCCTCCATGTAAGAACCAATGCATGCATATCAGAAGCCATGAAACCACTCATATCAAAAACCATCAATGAAAACCAATTGAAAACCCGAATCAAATCCGCTATTCAAATCTAGGCCTCAGCCTCAATCACAAATCAATCTAAAATACGAGAACTCAGTCCCAAAACTCGTCAAATCCAATTAATCCGGACCACTGCCCAAAACATCTGAAAACCAGTGAAAACCCAGTGAAAAACATCAATCATACAAGTTTGCTCGATCTCAAGTGCGCTCGAGTCTTTAAACTCAAAACCATGCGCAAATAATCAGGCCTTCCCGGGATATCAACGAGTCTTTAAACTCAAAACACAATCACAGGCCTCGGGGGGGGGGGGGGGGGGGGGGGTATCACAATCACCGAGTCTTTAAACTCAAAACATATACCGAGTCTTTAAATTCAAAATATATCAATCCAGGGCCCTCCCCCCCGTCAATCAACCGAGCCTTTAAACTCAAAACCAAATCCAGCGGTTTTTCTTTTCTTTTTCGGGTCTTTAAACCCAAAACCATTTTTCCAAGCAACAGTGAAAACCATAAAAAATCCTTATCCGAATTCGCAAAAATGATTCCGTAAGTCGGCATCCGGAACCACTATCCCGAACCCAAATCCAGATTTCCTTTTCAAATCTCGAAAACCAAATCCGAAAACGGAAATCTCAATCACATGAATAGGGCTCCAAGCCTGAAATCTCTTTTTCGAAATCCTTTTCAAATCATTGAAATCAAATCATATTTTCAAATTGCGAAATCAAATCATTAAAATCATCGTCAAATCACAAGATAGACCGAAACCTCGTAAAACATGAAATTCCGTAAATATCTCAAAAATTATACAAAATCGTAAACCATCAAGATCATAAATAAAATCATAGAATCACATATAGAAAACATAATAAAAACATATATGCATGCATCATAAGTTATAAAGCAAAGTCCACTCACAGACCATTCCGACGCCGCCTCGATACGCGCGCACTTACGCCGTTTTCGGCCATTCCGCTATCCTAGGATTTCCCGAACCTGTCCAAATCCCATAATAAGGTCACTAACTACCTTATAAAGCTTATACTAAAACCCCGTAATTTTCCCGAATTTTTGACTATTTTTAACCGAGCCCTAAAACGTTCGGACATCCTGAAAACTATCGAGATGATGTCCGATTGACTCGAAACCAGCGCCAAAATATTCATTACATCGAATACTTTAAAAGTCATGTTGGAAGATTTCCCAAACTACCCCTCACGAGCCCCCACGCGCGTCTGAAAGTTTCTGCTCGTGAAACCCACTCGCGTGGCCGGTTTAGACCGGTCTCTGCAATTCGAACCGGTGTGGCCGGTTCTCAGTCATTTCCGACCAGTTTCCAATTCTGTTTCATCCCTTAGCTTCTTCCTATCCTATAGACTCGATCTATGCCTTTAAAACATGAAATATGGGTCTAGAAATATAACTTCCTAATCACGAACAAACCAGCCATCTTCGACCATCACCTCTATACGATCCCGGCCTCCAAATTCCTTGATTTCAAGCTCAATCAATCCTTTAAGACCTCCAAAACCTCATCCAATCGTTCAATTCCATTAATAATCCCCAAAACACAATTCACCATTTTCGAATTCAAAATCGGAGTTTATGGAACTTCTACTTACCGTCATTTCCAGGTCTTAACTTCCAGTCTGTGAAGCTCCTTGCAAGCTTCCAACCATTTTCCATTCAAAAATCATGATTTCAAGTCCACAGTTGGGGTAATTGAATCATGAGTTCCTCACGGTTTTTCTTCCACTCTGTTTTCTCTGGTATCGTGGCCACTGTCCACGGCGAACCGCCGTGATCACACCATAACAACCCTCTCACTTCCTTCTTTCTTTTTCATTCATTCTTTTAGGGCAAAGGATGAAGATTAATGGGTTAATTGGGCTGAGATTCCACGGCTTACACAACCTCTCTGTTTTCCTCTTCACGGCCAAACCGTGCACTAACTCTCATAGTTTTAAAACCTTCTCGAGCTTCCACCGCCTTCCAGAGAGAGACAAGTGTCTCACATCTGATGGGCAACCATCCCAATGTAGCCAAGTGTCACTGGTACAAATCCCTAGGCAAACAATGACCAATTTACCCTTCTTTACACAAATTACTGTTTTGCCCTTCTATGTCCTAATTACCATTTTACCCCTCGTACCTTTAGACCCATAACCAACTCACTTGAAGTTCGATGATGATGTGCCGCCTATCGTTATACTCAGCACATCGAGACCTTCCTAATGGTCCTCAAAATGCGTGAAAATTCCATGTCATTAGAAAAGTCAACAAGTGCCTCATTTTCAACCAAATTACCAAAGTACCATCAACCCTATGAACGTCATAATTTCCTCCTCAGATGTCGGAATCGGGCGTGCCACCTGTCTATGAACTCGTGACGTCCCAAAATAAGTCACGATCATCGGTCAATGTCTATTTGACCGTCTGAAAGAAAAGTAAACATTTTTACCCATTTCAGGGGCAAAATCGTCATTTCGCACCGTCCGTCCAAATTATCCAACTAATCACCAATTATCTTCACTAAGATTTTATTAACCACTAATCTAATCTCGGTTTACGGGATGGGGTGTTACAGCTAATGTGCCGAGTCAGTCGGTTCTGACGACCCTAGTGATGACGATGATTTGCGGAACCCTGTTGTGAGGGCTAGTTTGGTAAATGTGAGTACCCTAGTGAGAAACCCTAGTATGAGTGCTTAGTTTGGAAAACCTTGAGAGTTGGAGTTGTGGTTAGTTAGTTGTTGTGGCTTGACCCGACTCGCGGTCGAATATGAGATTGTGCTGTTTGGTGTATCCGAGATTATAGATGGCATGGTGGATGACTCTGGTCGAGTCTAGTGCGATTTTTGTGTAGTGGATCTGGTTGCGATCTGTTGACCCTAGGTTTCCCTAGATGAGACCGTGGAGTGTTGAGTTGCCAAGATTTGTGGAATGCGATGGAGGGAAGGTTTCCCCGATCGGAGCCATATCTCGGTATGAGCGAAGATTCAGGAATGGTGTGCTGTGAGCACAAGATAGGAGATGATGTGCCACGAGATGGGATGCTTGTGAATGGTAGGATGAGCATATCGTGGATTGAGGTTGTAATCAGTCGTGAGGTGTTGGGGTGTGGTCCATACCATTAACCGAGCCGAGATATTCGATGACCATTAACAGGTCATGTTTCAGTTTGATTGGCCAGGCTGGCATTAGTTTGATTAGAGTACCGCAGCGGAAGCGCAGTGAACCTATGCTTGGTGTTGGATCGGGCTAGGTTGGTATGGTCAGGTTTGACCATGACTGCAATTGGTTTTTGTGGACACAGTAGGGTGTGTCAGAGATGACGTGATGGATGTGGCGGATGTGTTGGAATGTGTCGGCATATGCCGAGGTTGGCATTTGGTACTACGATTGGTGATGACGAGACTTGTGATGGATTATTCCGAGGACAGTGACTGAGGAGTCCAAGGTTAATGATTGTTGATTGAGGATCCCGAGAGTTGGTGATTGATATATTAGTGGTGCTCGGGAGTTGAACCTCAGAAAGGTTGAGACGCAATAATCTGAATATGTGATGAGTGACATCCTTTTAGATGTACATAAATGGTGATAACCGATAGGCGAGTTAGTCAATGAGTTAGATTGTTTACGGATGAGAAGGTTGTCCGGGTGAGTTGTGGATTTTCCTAAGTCCAGTAAAGGAGTTGGTGTTCAGTGGTAGTATACTTGTTGGGGATGAAGTCCCATAGTTGGAAAGGATGGATACACTTCCAACATGGTTGGAATCTCGAAATCAAGAGATGTTGTAATTGAGTGATGGATACTTTGGCGTCGATGGGAGACTCATTGTGTTTCAGGAAGTTGTGAACCTCCCTAATCGTGGACACATGTGGATGTGTTAAGAAGTAGAGAGAGTACTTAGTGACGCCACGTTTGGTTTGTGTGGCGAGATTGTGTTTACTTTGGATTAATGAAGGATGAATTTTGATGTCATGGTTGAGGATCATCTTGTGTTCTGTTGTAGGATGATGGAAGGAAGATGATAAGGAGTGAATATAACTGATCGATATAAGGTAATTGATGAGAACCCACAATCTAGACGTGTCCTTAGACGTGTGGTATTCTTGAACGATTTGAACAGATGTAGTGATATGCTGAGAAGTGAGGTGACCTTAGTGAATGGCAGGTTGGATATCTTGGATATGTTGGATTTTTGCAGGACGAGTATGGTCTGTCTTGCATACGTATGGGTATTTGGACTTAGATCTGGTGCTGGGTCTGCCTCGTATACGTAAGTGAGATGTGATTGGATTTAATGTCCTGGATAATGGTCGGGAGACCCAGGAGACCCAGGAAACTCGGAATGGACTTGAGTTAATGTACCTTGGAAGATATGGGCCTGGAGTGTTGATTGGTCCAGTATTGGATTGGACCGATGGGCTTCATAATGGAAGCGTGATTGGCCTGTAGCCAGGTGGTCATTTGTGTGCATATAAGGATGTTGTGTGTTCCCAGAGGATACACTGTGGTGGTCGGGAGGACGCAATATGAGGATGGTTTGATGGAATTGGAATACATTGTGATGACGTGGATGACTGAGTGCCCGACTAATGCCGATATAATTGGTGAATGTTTGTGGTATGTGATCAGAAGTGATCGAGGACATATTGTACTATGGATGTGATTGTGATATGCATTATAACGTTTGGTGGATGCACCGTGAGTATTATTGGAGATGATGGGTCCCGAGACATGTTGGCAGTTGTAGTAGTGGTCAAAACCATTCTGATGCAATTGGACGTGCATCGTGATGTTCTGACGGAGATGATGGTGATCGGCTTAGTGCCGAGGTATGTTGTTGATTGTATTGATGATCAGAGTAGTTCCGATGTGATTAATTGAGCAAGGACGTGGACTAGATCAATGTGAACAAGAGTGATCTTGTTGGCTGTTATAGGATTCAGTGTTGGTATGTGAGCTAGATGCTCAGAGCCACGATTGGCTGGCAGGACCTTGACACGGAGATGTGTAATCCCGATTTGACAGGTAGGGTCCAGTTGTAGACAGGAGTGTGGGACGTGAATGGTGTTTCCCCAGGTTAATTTTGTTAGTGGTTAGTGGAACCACTGGTGAGATGACTTGTCGAGTTTTTCGATGTGAGTGCTTACGTTGTGACTCTGGTGAGGTCGGAGCGGATCACTGACGGAGTCAGTATGGATTGTTAAGTGGATGGTGACGGAGAAGAGTACCGAGGCCGATGGATGCCGTCTTGAGGATTAGTTTTATGAGGTGAGATTCGTGTCTGGTGACGGCAGAAGATTACGTTATACGGAGAGAGTTTGTATGAGGTATGCATGACTCGAGAATGAGTCAAGGTTAATTTTTCTGGTAGCTATAATGATTTGATTGGTGATGACTGAGCCATAAGTGTCGGTTGGTATGAGGATTGAGGTACCTCGGGAATGAGTAAGACATGATTGAGACATGTATGTAACCTTGGTGAGAATGAGATGAGTGCCAGATGGACCGAAAGTTGGTATGAGTTGGTTCGCTTGGCAGAGATATGATGACCGTTATGGTGATGGTCTGATGAAGTGATAGGATAAAAGTAGGAATGGCAGGAGGTACACCGGGTAAAGACCCGGGTGTGAGATGATGGATTCCCCCAGTTAGTTACTGACGTACGCTATTAGGAATTTCGGGGACGAAATTCTTTTAAGGGGGGAAGATTGTAACGACCCGTCTCGGATTTTAGGATTAGATTAGTGGGTAATGAAGGATTAATGAGATTAATCGGTGATTAGCTGCGTAATTTTGGACAAACGGTGCGAAATGAAGGTTTTTCCCCTAGAAATGGGAAAAATCTTGACTTTTGATTCGGGCGGTCAAACAGACTTTGAAAGAAAACTGTGACGTAGTTCGGGACATCACGAGTCCGTAGACAGGCGGCACGTCCGATTTCGACAAACGACGTGAAAATTATGGGGTTCGGATGTTGAGGGGAATTTTGGTAATTTGGAATAAAAGGTATTTTGGTCTTTTTGTTACCTTGGGATTTGTGCCCACTCAGATTAGCACACCTGCCCTGCTCTAGAAGGCTGTGGAAGCCTGTGTCACCCCCTCACAATTGTTCAAAAGGAATGCACAGTTTTGGGAAGAAACGAAGAGTGTTCGTGTGTGTGAGTGAGGACTTGTGAACCCAGACCCTTACAAACCCCTTCTTCATTATTTGCTTGTGAATGAAACTGAGAGAAGACGATGAAAGGGATGTGGTGGTGCTGCCACGAGGACCGTCGTGGACGGTGACCATGAACCCGTAAGATAAACCCGTGAAAAATAGAGTGCACCTATGACCTTACCTATGTAATCCCCTCAAACGTCAACAGTTGCGTGTGACTTGTGAATGAAGGATGGAAAGGGAGTCAAGATGAACGTGGTGGTGGCCATGGTGGAGCCTACGACGGCGATTTGAGGTAGGTAACCCGAGGAAGTTCTGTTTCATTTGAAAATGGTACCTAGAATTCTAGTAGTTATTCATCGATTTGGTGAATTAGGTATTGTTTTAGAAGTTAAAAGGAAGCTACAAGGACTTGAACTGTGGCTTGAGGTGGCCGGCGTCATGAGGACACGACGGTGGGAACGTGGAGGTTTGTTCTTCGAGTTAGATGGTAAGATACAAACCTTATTTTTTGTGTTTTGAAATCGTAGATGGATAGAGGATAACTAGACGAAGAGGTATGAGGTGATAATGTTGAAATCAGACTAAAATTGTGTGGGTTATGGAGCTGAACCGGTCTCGCTGGTTCAAGCTGGACCGGACTTACAGAACCAGACTGGACCAGGTTCAGTGGGAAGTTGAAGATGAGCACAGTGCAGGCGCGTGAAGCTCAAGCGCAGCCCCTTTGGACGGCGCTTGAAGACTCGTGGCATTGTGCCTGGGGAAGTTTTCAACACCACTTTTAATGTATTCGATGTAACAAACATTTTGGGACTGGTTTCGAGTAGATCGAATATGGTTTCGATATGATTCGGGATGTCCGAAGGTTTAGGATCGAGTTTAAAAATAGTTAAAAATTCGTGAAAATTACGGGGATTTAGTAGACGCATATTGACGTGGTTAGTGACCTTAAAATGTGATATGGACAGGTTTAGGAAGTCCAATGATAGTGGATTATCCGGGAAAGTGTAATTACACGCGTATCGAGGTGACAGCGGGAATGGTCTGTGAGTGGACTTTTCTTTCTTAATTATGATGCATGCATAAATGTTTTCTATTTTTATGCTTATGATCTTTATGATTCGTTTTGCACGTATTTCGAGATATTTTACGTATTTGTACATTTTATGAGATTCTGTCTTATGATTTTGGGATGTGAATTATGATTTGATTTCAGGATGTGAATTATGATTTGATTTCAAGTATTTATAAATGGATTTCGGAAAATAGCTTCGCGTTTGAGGCCCAGTTTCTAATGCTTTCGGATTTCGGTTTTCATGTGATTTCTGGATTTGAAATCGGGATTTCAAATGATGATTTCAGATTCGATTTTGAACTTGGATTTTCTATTACTTTCACATGGTTTTGGGTTTAAAGACCAGTTGCTGTTGCTGGATCTGGTTTTGGGTTTAAATACCCAATTGATTGATGTCGTGGGAGGGCCCTTGATCGATATGTTTTAAGTTTAAAGACTCGTGAGTTTAAAGACTCGGTTATTGTGATACCCCCCGAGGCCTATTGTTTGTGTTTTGAGTTTAAAAACTCACTAACACCCTATGACACTTTCTGCCATGTGGCACCATCTGCCACCTGCCACGTGGCGTGCTTGCATGGCATTGCCACGTGTCACCGTGCTAACGTCATCCGATGATGGGGCATGATGATGTGGCATGCTGACATCATCATGTGACGTCACTCGATCTCATCATCGACTCGCTGGAAAAGACGACCGGCGCTGCTGTGCGCCGCCGTCTGGTTCACCAGTTGGCCGGATTTTCAAAGCTTCATAACTCTCTCAAAACTCAACCAAATCCCACGTTCTTTATATCAAAATTTATCTACTCGCGCCAAGGAATCCAAATCAAAACCCATAATTGAGAGAAAGTACATGGTTTTCACGATATGAGCTTCCAAAGTTTTGGTCAAACTTTGAGTCCGTATTCTGGCCACTCCCAGCGTCCCAAACCTTCCACCTCCAATCCTACAGGCTTGTATGTGCTCCAAGAACACACCCAAGGCATTAGAACAACATTCTAACCAATCCAAAGCCAAACCAGAAAAATTAAGCTAAAAGGGTTCTCAGATTTTTACCTGTTTCACGGCTCAACCTCCGTGGCTCCGCCCTTCTCCACCATCTCTGCGGTTCTCCCTCGACTCACCTTCTCACTCTGTCTCTCAACCAGCAAGGGATGATGATGAAAGGAAGAAAAAATAGGGGAGGGGTTCGAGTTTTCGAAACAAAAGGAAAGATGCATGTATGAAAGATAAGGATCAATGGATGAGTGGCAAGTGTCACTCATTCATTGGACCTGAAAACAAATATCTAGGACCACAAGAAACAAACCAAAAAGTCAACTCCTCGAATAATGTGTAATCATAAAATCTGATCGAACTTTCCTTGACCCATAACTTTCCCGTACGATGCCCAATTTTGACGTGCTACCTATCTACGTGCTCATAATCCCTCAATCTACGTAATGGACCTCGGTCCCCATGCAATTGACCTCCCAGGTCAAAAGTCAACATTTTTCCCTTGCAGGGTTAAAATCATCATTTGACCTCGACTAATCCCGATTATTCTCGTTTAATCCTCAATTAATTCTTAATTATTCACGATAATCACATAATTTTGGTACGAGTCGTTACATACATGATCGTGCTAGGTCTTGCCAAATTGGTCCAATCAAATTACTCTTGGTCTTCCTTCGTCTTCACCAAGGCCGATCGGCCACATGATCGTACGGGGTCCCACCAATATGGCCCGACCAAATTGCTCATGGTCTTCCTTCGTCTTCACCAAGACCGATCGGCCACATGATCATTTGAGGTCTCACCAACTTGGTCTGATCAAATTGCTCTTGGTTTTCCTTCGTCTTCACCAAGACCTATCGGCCACGTGATCATGTGAGGTTCCACCAACTTGGTTTGATCAAATTGCTCTTACTCCAGACACTTCCTTGCTTGGCTGAACACCTTCTGGGTCAGCCTAGCACCCTTTTTGGTTGGCTGGACACCCTCTTCTTCGGCCAGACACTTACATGCTCGGCTGAACACTTTCTTGTTTGACCTAGCGTCCCTTTTGGTCGGTCGGACACCCTTTTCCTCGGCTAAACACTTCCTTGCTTAGTCAAACACCCTCTTGGTTGGCCTAACACCCTTTTTCGTCGGCTGGACACCCCCTTCCTCGGCTAAACACTTCCTTACTCGCCTGGACACGTTCTTGGTCGGCCTAGCACTCTTTTTGGTCAGCCAAACACCCTCTTCCTCCGCCAGACACTTCCTTGCTTGGCCGGACAACTTCTTGGTCGGCCTAGCACACTTTTTGGTCGCCCGAACACCCTCTTCCTCCGCCAAACACTTCCTTACTCGGTCGGACTCCCTCTTGGTCGGCCTAGCACCCATTTTTGGCCTGATGGACACCTCCTTCTTCGGCCAGACACTTACTTGCTCGATTAGACACCTTTTTGGTTGGCCTAGCACCCTTTTCGGTCAGCTAGACACCCTCTTCCTCGCCAATACACTTCCTTTCGCGGCTGGACACCCTCTTGGTCGACCTAGCACCATTTTTGGTCGGCTAGACACTCTCTTATTCCGCTAGACACTTCCTTGCTTGGTCGAACACCTTATTGGTCAACCTAGCAACCTTTTTGGTCGGCTGGACCCTCTTTTCCTCCACCAGACACTTCCTTGCTCGGCCGAACACCTTCTTGGTCAGTCTAACACTCTTATTGGTCGGCTGGACACCCTCTTCCTCGGCTAGACAGTTCCTTGCTTGGCAGCACACCTTCTTGGTCGGCCTAGCACCTTTTTTTGGTCAACTGAACACCCTCTTCCTCGGCTAGACATTTCCTTGCTCAGCTAGACACCCACTTGTTTGGCCTAGCAACCTTTTTGGTCAGAAGAACACCCTCTTTTTTGGTTAGATATTTCCTTACTCGGTGGGACACCTTCTTGGTGGGCCTAACACCCTTTTTGGTCTCCTGAACACCCTTTTCCTCTACCAGACACTTCCTTACTCGGTTGGACATCTTCTTGTTTGGACTAGCACCCTTTTTGGTCTGCTGGACACCCTCTTCCTCGGTTAGACACATCCTTGCTTGGCCGGATGTTTTTGGTTGGTCAGACACCTCCTTGTTCAGCTAGACACTTCCTTTCTCGATTGGACACCCTCTTCGTCGACCAACCCTCACTTTGGTCGGCCAGCAAGCTCACCTTGGTCAGCCACTTGACGCGAGGTCTACTCCTCGTCCCATCAGCAGACACTTGGTCATCCACAAGCATCAAAACACGTAAGTATAAAAAAAAACTTCATATATGAATCACATCACCTTTTGGCACATATGCATCATCATGCTCACATCATTTCCCATGGCACATGAGCATCATGCATACAACATCTTCTTTCGGTACATATGCATCATCATGCTCACATCATTGCCCATGGCATATGAGCATCATGCATACAACATCGCCTTTTGGCACATATGCATCATCATGCTCACATCATTTCCCATGGTACATAAGCATCATGCATACAACATCACCTTTTGGTACATCTACATCATCATACAACATCATTTCATATGCACATGCAACTCTTTCACATGCTTTGATTGGCAAATGCTATCCGTAGCTACCGATCGAGTGTACTAGTTTACTTTCTCCTGGAAGCATGCTCCAATCGTCAAAACGCTATCCATAGCTATTGACCAGACAAATTACTCGACTTCCTCTGGAAAGCATGCTCTGATAGGCAAACGCTATCTGTAGCTACCAATCGGATGCATTTCTCGAGTTCCTCCGGGATGCATGCTCCAATCAACAAATGCTTTCCATAGTTACCAATTGGACGCATTACTCGAGTTCCTCCGGGAAGCGTGCTTCGATCTGCAAACACTATCCGTAGATACCAATCGGACGCATTACTTGACTTCCTCTTGGAAGTATGCTCCAATCTAAAAACGCTATATGTAGCTATTGATCAAACGCATTACTCGACTTCCTCCGGGAAAGCATGCTACAATCGGCAAATATTATCTGTAGTTACCGATCAGACACATTCCTCGACTTCCTCCGGAAAGCATACTCCGATCGGCAAACGTTATCCGTAGTTACCGATCGGATGCACAAATTTACTTCCTTTGGGTAGCATGCTCTGATCAGCAAAAATTTGTCATCAGATACCGATCGGATGAGCAAGTAGGCACATTGCAACCAATCCACATTCTGGGGACTAGTGCAAGCTATCAGACCAAGTACACTTCCTCACTTTAGGACTTGGGGGACTGAGGGGCGATACCTCTCTGATCGATTGACACATATCAGCCTGACTTACAAGTCACAATTGAGAAAATCCACCTCATCCAATGACTTAGGGGATTTATGTTGATACCATATTGACCGACCCGACCACAACTCCGAAGGTCACTCGGGCCAATCTCGGCCCACCGTCAGGGTCCATCACGACATGGAAGGCCACCTGAATCAGGATCATCAAGAAGGCCCATACCTAAAGCCCATTACTAGGTCCATCACCTAAACCTAAATATTTCCTATAAATAGGGGGTTCCCTCCCTCATTTGAGCGATTCGACTCTCATTGTTGCTCTTCCTTCTCACTAGATTGTTACTCTTTCTCTAAGACTTTGGACATCTTCTATTATGTACAAACACTTATATCATTAATGAGAATAGAGCAACACCGTAGACATATCCCGATTTGGGTGAACCACATACTCATATTATTTGTGTATGTACGATTTTCACAGACTAATGGATCCATTTGATGTATCAACAATTTTAATAAATTAAAGGGCCAAACGACTAAATATATACATCAAATTATTCAAATCTGAGTATAAATTAAGAAATTGGATGACTAAATATGAACCAGTTATCTGGCCCCACTGTCCTGCAATTTCAAGTAATTAATGATCGAAGTTCATTATTAAGAAATATATACAGGCATAATATCTTTTGTTACCTGATCATAAGTAATGTAGTTTAAGGATAATAATAAAATGATTAATTTTTTTGCCGACGATCTTTGGATTGATATATTATGAATTAGCTGCAATGCACTGCTAATTATAATCTTGATGGTCAGACCAACTCAACAACTCAGCATAAGGACAACGGAAGGTCTAAAATCATCTACTCATCCCTATCCTATAGTAGGTTAGAATCTTAAAAGCCGACAGACTGGCAACTACGGATTGAAATATAGACCGATATCGCCGATATATCGATGATATATTGTCCAAATTGGCCGGCGGCAGGTAAGAGGGGCGGGGGGGGGGGGGGGGGGGGGAAGAAATTGAGCGAAATATCGACATGTTTTCTTGATTTAAGCCCATCGATCTCTTTATTTCATTAAAACAATCGAGATAGGAACAAATTTCATGAAAATCGGACGTAAAACGATTGAGTTACAATAGGGTCATGTCGCGCGGGTCAAAAAACCCGAATTGCAGACCCGTGCGAGGAGGAAGAAGACTGTTTTTAACTTAGTAAGTATGCTTTATATATTATTTTCTTACTTAAAATCACAACTGGTCTTGTTAGTTGAGTTGGTTTGGTTCATTAAAGCAGTTGCACACTCACATGGTTTGACCCCCCTTGTGTGCATGTTGCTTCCTTTTTTTATTTTTTACTGTTTTTAACTTAGTACGTATGATTTATATATAATTTGCTTACTTAAAATCACAGCTGGCCTTGTTAGTTGAGTGGATTTAGCTAATTAAAACTGCTGCATAGCCACTCGTGTTCGACCCCCCTTGCATGCATGTTTTTTTTCCTTTCATTTATCCCTTATTTTGAACTATATTTTTCATTTTTTCTAATTTTAAATATATCAATTCTTTCCAATTTCTAAACAAAGATTGACTCTGTTTTTTTTTCTTTTTTCCAATTTTAAATATATTTACTCATTTTATAATTTTTCTTCCATTCAAATTTTTTTTATGCTTATTGTTATGTTTTTAATTATATTAACATTCAATTATAGTAATTCACTTCAATTTATGTTTATGTTTATATTTTTACATTACTAGTCATCGGCAGAACCCTATTGTATCATATTATTCATCATATATTTATTATATCAAAGTCATTTTATAGTTTTTATTAGTCCTATATAACCATCATTGGGTACTTAAGTTTTTTCCAAAGTTTCATTCCAAATTTCCAACTTTTAGATCGAATTTCCGTCATTTTTGTTGACCGTAAACGATATCGATATTTGGGGCGAGATATCCGTAAATTTGATTAACGATATATCCGTCGATACCGATATTTCAATCCTTGCTGACAGAGGATTGAGCAATTTATATTGAATAAATTAATTAAAATAAAAAGAAAATAGTTATTCGTCCCTTTTAATTTTGTACTCATTTTAATTTCTGTTGTTTTATTTTATTATTAGCAACGGATATATTTAAATTATGTCTAAACGTGCAAAAATAAGTTTTTATATTATATTATCAACTTCTTTAAAAAAAAACACATGTTATGACAATTTATCTTTATTTTTAACATAAGTCGTTGTAAAATTTAATTGAAAAACCGTCCTTATACATTTGGACATAATTTTGTGATGTTTAAGTCTAAGGACGACCCTAGCTAAACTTAGTGTGAAGTCGGGAATTTTGGCTATAGTTTTTCCTCAAGCCAAAAATTAAGAAACATTATGGGAAAAATAAAACTTCCGTAAAAGATAAGTAAATGAAAGACTTTCATAAATATTCCCTTAAAATTAAGAATAAAATTTTCATTTTGTACATGTCAAATTATGAATTGTAGTAACTTCATTAATCAATCTTCAGAAAATCCCAATATTTCATATTGTTCTCTTTAAACTGAAACAAATTGATGAGTTCATAATATAAAAAATATATATATATAAATCAAATTTTTAATTAAATTAGAATTTGTGTAGGCGAATTTAAACACGTGCATGCGGCAAAATGAAAATTGTTTATTCAGAACTAAGGTGGTTGGTGTGAGTGATATGACACTCTCATTCCATTAAGAGAGATCTGAGGTTCGAGGATCTTTGCTCTCGTATGAAGTCACCACCTTGACCAGTACTTTATTCCTTACGGGTCTACTCGGTGCGAGTGTAGATTAATCTGGACATGATTATAACTTTAAGACTCACCCAGGATACCTTGTGGGTTCAGAATCTTGGATTTTTTTTTTTAAAAAAATTATTTATTCAGCTGATATAAAAGGTTCCCTTTGCATCCACCCCGTCATGAAAATTAGAAACATGATTTATCTAAACAAATGGTAATTAAGATTGTACGTTCAGATCCGTATCTTTTTGTTATAATAATTAATGCTAGATTAGAAGGTTAATGAATGGCTCTAATCCCCACGAATGGGGCATCAAGGTTTGCCCTACTACCGAGCCAGGCTAAGTCACTCTTTTTATTCTTATATCTTGAAGTTGAAGAATTTCAGGGCAACCTGGCAAATCCCATAAACAAATGTGTAGGACATCGAAGCAAGTTCTAATTTGTCTTTTTGTTGCCAGCGTGTCTTATAATTAGGTGGCGGAGGCCCACCGCGACCTCCCTAATTTCATGGCAATTTTCTGAGCTGTTGGGTTTCTTGCGTACTGGGGTGCACCATCGTTCCACCTGCAGCTGGGATTTATCCTATGTTAAGGTTTCATTGACCTCTAAAATTCACTTTTCGATCCTTCTCATCAACATCATGGGGCAGAAAATCAAACTTGCAATATCTACGAACATTATATATATATATATATATCGATTCATCGGTTTAAAATAATAATTTTTTTATCAAGCTGGAAGATATTTAATTTTAGAATTTTGAAATTAATCGAAAGAAATAGGAAAGTTGTGTGAAACTATAGCTAGCTAGGATTGATATCCAAAGTATATACAACAAAAACTGAACTACTTCTTTAATTAGATGAAACGTTTCCAAGTAATTGACTTCAGAAGCAAAAGAACTAGTGAAGTTGTCCATAATCACTATTAGGGCTTACGATGTATACATATATGTATATATATTTTTAGACAAAGCGGTGATTTAGATGAAAAAAAAATTTAGTATCCGAAAGAATTTACGCTAATTAATTAAAATAGATCGGTAAAAAGTGAGGAGGAATGAAAATGCACTATGAATAATAAAAGCAAGTTCTATAAGGAATATTACATTCAAAAGCATATATGACCTCTAAACGCGTTTCACCTAGTCAATAACTTAAGCTACTGCGTCCTTTAATATAATGTTTTGTCACATTAACTTCTTATTAATATAGTATAAATTCTTTGATAGTGTTTACATCTTAGTAAATGCTTATTTTTTGCAAATTATTGATATTGAATGTTTGATTTGATTGGCTTCCTTGAATAGTTGGCTTTGAATGCTTATATGTATATAGTTGCATTGGTGAAATTGATTTGATTGGCTTCCTTGAATAGTTGGCTAGCAAACGAACTCATAGCCTTCTTGTTCTTGGTTTTTACAATTGTGGGAATTCTTCTAATAATTTGTGTTGGTAAATTTTGTTTATATGTATGCCTATATGAATTGTCAATCATCATTAATAGGTTTTCTTTCATAGTGATGGATCACTATCGAAATCCAAAGAAATCAAAGTTAAAGAGTTTATTTTCTTATTATGTAAAAAAAAAAAAAAAAAAAATTCATCATCAGGTTGCAAAGCCTTCCAAGTCTTTGTCTACACCAATTTTTGTGAAACTTATCTTCAGTTTCCTATTGTCGAGTCTCAAGTGGAAAGAATTGAGTCTCAAAAGAGCCAATATATATAAATGCATTTGAGGGATAAGGTTCATTATGCCCACTAACTAAATGTATTGTAACGAACCGAATCGAAAATCAGGGTAACTTTTGGAATTTACAGGGAAATGACGGTTTTACCCTTGACTTTGGAGAGGTCAATTGGACAACTTTTTTTCAGAAAAACTTTTGGACATTTTTCGTTGACTGATGAGTAGGTCTCGAGCTCACGAATTCGTAGATAGGCGGTATGTGAAAATTGGAGTTCGTGAAAGGAATTTATGGGTCTAAAGTAGAAAGGATGTATTGACCCGTCCCGAATTCTGGGATTAGATTAAGACTTAATGATGGATTAGTGATGCTAATTGGGAATTAGCCGAGGATTAACGGACATTCAGGGTGAAATTACGAAATTACCCTGAACGAGGGCAGAAAGTTGACTTTTAATCCGGAAAGTCCGATGGCCGAGGGCCGAGGGCCGAGGACTGTTACGTAGATCGGGACGTCACGAGTCCGTAGACAGGAGGCACGTCGAAATCGGACGTCAGACAGATAAGTTATGGTCACGGGAGCGAAGTCGGAAATTTACGGCTCGGGATTCGATTAAAATAATAACAAATATCTGATTGGGCAGATACTTGTGTGGGGCCCTTGGATGAGTGACAAGTGTCACCCATCCATTAGTGACTTTTACCCTAAAAAGGAGAACTTAGATGTGATTGGTGGCTTAATTAATTAATTTATTTAATTTATCCTCATTTATCTCATTTCTCTCTCTCCTTCCCCGCGCATCATTTTCTTCATTTCTCCCTAACAAACACACGGCACAACCCCACAAACGACCCTCAAACCTTAACCAATGACGAAGGACATTAAACGAAAGTGAGAGAGTGAAGGGAGAGGAATCGAACGGTGGCTGGAGAAACCCGAAAAGGTGAGTTTTAGTTCAAAATTTGAAAGTTAGTTTTTAGGGCTTGTCGATCGATTTTGATGATATGGTTGTATTCCTAGGACTCAGACGAGTCGATTGGGACCGGTTCTATGGACCATGGTGGCTAGAGTCGACGACAGGGACGAGTTGCAGGTGACCGGTCGGATTCCTCCATGAATAGGTATGAAATCGACCCTATTTCTTGGTTTTTTTATCGTAGAAAGGTTCCATGGAATGAGACAAGGATGTAGGAACAAACGGGGAGGAAAATGGTGGCTGGACCAGACCGAACCAGAGAACCGGGTTCTCTGGAGGTAGACGATGACACTATTCCGGCGCGTGGGTTTCACGCGCAGTCATTTGCGACGGCGCGTGGGGGCACGTGGGACAATTTTGGGACACGTGTTCAACATGAAAAATCATCTAATTGATGTAATGAACATTTTGGAACTGGTTTTGCATCAATCGGACATCGTTTCGATATAGTGCGGGGTGTCCGAAGGTTTAGGATCGGGTTGAAAAATAGTTAAAAATCCCAAAAAATTACGGGGTTTTAGTGAAAGGTTATTTAAGTAGTTAGTAACCCTCTATTACGATTTGGACAGGTTTAGAAGTCCCGGTGATGACGATACGATTTGGGCAGGTTTAGAAGTCTCGGTGATGACGATTGGCCGGGGAGATGCGTATGGCACACGTATCGAGGCGCTGCTTTGGATGGTCTGTGAGTGGACTTTGGTTTTCTAAATTGATGCATGCATAAATGTTTTATATGCTTTTATGAATTTGTTTTGTGATGCCATGAGTGCATTTGTGTGGGTTTACATATTTGCACGTATTTCGAGGTTTTCAGCCTTATACTGGCTTTTACGTATTTGTGCTTTCTATGTTTGTTTAAATGAAATGATTTCGGATTTAGAAACAAGGAATTGGGCATGAGACCTATTTGGTTTTTTCTCGGGCATGTGGCCCTATTGTGACCTACGGGTCTGAGTCGTGGTCACGGCGAGTGTTATGTGCACCGCGACGGACAATACGACGCTCGCCTCCGGACTGGGATATGTTCCTTCCGGAGAGGTCACGATGCACCTACTGTCGTCGAGCAGCCACTGAAGGCTCGACTTCGGAGTGCTGACGATTCAGGATATCGATCGGTGATGAGTGCACCATGATCTATAGGTTGTCGCGTCGATTGATTGGTTCACGACGACATACCAGGAATGAGGGCGTTCCTGGACGGATGGTTGTACGCATCACTACGATTGGAATCGTGACTGACCCTGAGATATCAGGCACGATGCCCAGTTGAGTCATTAGTTCGGGCTTGAGGCCCAAATGGTTTACGACTATGATTTCGGGTCGGGGACCCTAAATGGATTTTCTAGTTCATGACGGTTTATGGGGACTGGACATGAATCCTTTGAAAGTTTTTATGAACGATTTCATATAGATTTTCATATACCATCCTTTTTATATGGATTGTCTCCTCCGGGGAGGGTCGTTGGCCTGGGTGGACCCCAGAGTAGTCACGGAGCACTAACTGAGTGGAGTTGCCCCTGTTAGGTACCTTACTCTCAGGAAGGCTTATGGATTGTAACCCCCAGGGACGGTCATTGATCTGCGGAAATTGACCTGGGTGGACCCTGGGGAGACTTGAGATTTAAGACCCCGGGTAGTACGCGCGTAGCTTTAGAAACCGTGACAGGATTGGTTATGTGATATATATATATATATATATTTATGATGTACTGGTTTTGGGCTGAGTCCCACATGGATTTGGCCAGTGGCCCGTATGATTGGTTTCATTTACGATTTTGGGCGAAGACCCTATTGAATATTTTGGTAAACGATTTTTGGAATGCATGCATGGTTTTTAGCGAAGGATATAAATGTCTCTTTCGTGAAAATATTTTTATTAAATTATTTGTTTTGTCTACTCACAGCTTTTAAATGTTTTGACTGCCTTTCAGGTAAATCGCGGATGCGGGCTGTAGCAGAGACCGAGACATCACACTCCTCTTGACACGACCCGTCCCAAATCCCCCGGGATTAACGTGGGACGTGCTTTCTCCCGTCTGACATGAAGTGGCAGACCAGGGATAATTCTGTCCTTAGCCCAACCGGGACTACCAGAGAGCGCCAGGATCTGGAGGAGGAGTGTGATGTCTCGGTCTCTGCTACAGCCAGCATCTGCGATCAACCTGAAAGGCATTCAAAACATCAAAAGTTGTGAGTGGACAAAACAAACATTTTAATAAAAACATTTCACAAAAAGACATTTATGCCCTTCCCTGAAAAGCATGCAGAAAACCATTTATCAAAACATTTGGATAATCATTAGGGCCTTGGCCCAAAACCATAAATCAAGTAAATGGGAACTCAACCCAAATCAAAGATAAGTGGGACTCTGCCCAAATCCATTCAACGTGGGTCTCATCCCAAAATCATTCTCAGTGAAATACCAACCATGGAACACGGGGTCTCAGCCCCAAACTATTTTCCAAAACATAGAGCACGGGGTCTCCGCCCCCAAATCACTTTCCATAAAAACCTCATACGTATAACCCATCCTCAGTATCTCAGATGAGATGCCAACTCGCGGCCCATAGCCCTTAGGGAACACATCCCCGATATATGTCACGATTCATCTCTATATAAGTGTGCACACTACTTGGGATCTCACTCTGAGTCTAGTCAGAGCATCTCTCCAGAATCTGGTCCGAGACCACATCATAACTCCCACTTCTGGAATGGGCTCCCTATGGGGATACTCATTTCGGGTAATGGATCGTGACTCTCCAAGTCGACGTCTAGAGGAGACCAATCAAATCACGTTGGAGGGTATATACATTTTCAAATACATTCTTTCTCAACTGGGTTTCATACCCAAATCTCAACCGGATTCCTCGAATCCGATTCAAATCCATTTTCACAGGCCTCAACCTAAATCCTCAGTTCAATAGGGTCTCAAACCCGAGTTCTCATTTCATAAACCAAACTGGGACTTAAGCCCGATTTCACAATCCAACGGGGCCTCAAGCCCGATTTCACGATCAACAGGGCCTCAAGCCCGATACCACAATAATAGGGCCTCGAGCCCGATTTCACAATCAACTGGGCCTCTAGCCCGAAATCACAACGAACGGGGCCTCAAGCCCAATACCATAAATTAACGGGGCCTCAAGCCTGATTTCACATTCCAACGGGGCCTCGAGCCCGATATTACAGTCAAAGGGGCCTCAAGCCCGAATTCGTAAACCAACGGGGCCTTCGGCACGATCGTATAACTCATATGGGCCTCCAGCCTGGATTCTCGTGAAATCAAATGGACTCTAAGTCAAATGGTTTGTAACTCAAATGGGTCACATTCCCGATTTCATATTTCCAAATCCAAAATGTAACAACCCGTTCCGAGAATTGGGGTTAGTAGAGTGATTAAAGTGTGATTAGTAAGGTTAATCAAGGGTTAGGTGGTCCCGAGGGGTCCGGGAACTTAGGATGACGATTTTGCCCCTGGGTCGGGCAGAAATGTTGACTTTTATTTCGGGTGGTCAAATGGGAGTTGACCAGTGACCAGGACGTAGTTGAGGACGTTACGAATCCTTAGGCAGGTGGCATGCCCGATTCCGACATCCGAGGAGGAAGTTGTGATGTTCGGAATGTTGAGGGCATAACCGTAATTTGGCGAAATTAGGGGGGAAACGTTGACTTTTTATACGAGCGGGTTTTGGTAAGTTGACCTAAGACCGTTAGATAGATCTCGTCGTCCCGAGTTCGATGACAGGCGGCACGTATTCATCGGACGTACGATGTGGGAGTTACAGGTCTAGAAAGGTAGTGGCAAAGTTGTAATTTTGGGTAAAACAGAAGGGCATTTTGGTCTTTTGTGCTCTGGGATGTGTGCAACAGATAAGGACAGATGAAGGGTTGAGATTGAGCCACATGTGAGATGAAGGGTAGGATTGGTGACACGTGGAGGAGGTCTGGTTGGTTCTAGGGAGTGCACGGTCCAATTATTTGGGGTGCACCCGTGTATGTGTGTTGTGTGTGTGTTCGAAGAACTGGAAACAGAGAGTGAAGAATTGGGAGTGAGTGATCAAGTTTGTGTGCGGGTGAGACTCTGGTGAGTTGTGAGAGTGAAAGGAAGAAGAGGGGAGGTTGGTGATCGAGTTTGGGACTGAGTTCGTGCACGGAGACACGGCGGAGGAAGGCGGTGAGTTCTGAGAAAAACAGAGGAGCCGTGGGACTGTGGCGGTGGTTGTGCCGTGTGGTGGCTCAATCCAAGCCAATAGCAAGCGCGGACGACTGCAGGGGACTCAACGATCACCGTGGCACACGGCGGTGCAGACGGCGGAGCGAGTAACGAAGGTATACCCTGATTCCCCTGTTTTTCCCGTTTTTCTTGTTTTCAAAAGTCGTGGACCTAGGGCGAGAGTCGAGGGGTTTGGAGGTTAGCGTGAGACTTCTGGAGGTCCCAAGAGTCGACTGAGTGTGTTGCCGTGACGGAGGAGTACACGGTGGAGGCTATACGAAAGAGAGTACCTGTGTGCTCTGTTTTGCCGTGATGTTCAAACGGGAAGTCGTGACGTGTGGGGTTGAGTCGATGGTTATGGTGAGTGGTACGAGGCTCAGGGAGGTCCTAGGCGTCGTCTAGGGTGGTTCTTGTGACGGGAGAAGACCTGAGTGGCCGGAATAGGAAACAGGGGATAGTTTGGGTTTTGATTTTGAGCTCGAGTCGACAGGTTAGGGACAGTGTTGAGGTGTTTGAGTGAGGGAACTGGATTGCTTAGGATTGGACGAAGAGGATGGTGAAGAGAGGGAGGAAAATGGTGCAGGCACGGCGGTGAACCGCTCTCGCCGGTTCAAACAGCAGGCACTGTGTCGAGCCCGGTCTACGTGAGGTAGACGGTGACACTGTAGCAGGCGCGTGAGGGCCACGCGCAGCCACTTTGGGCGGCGCGTGGGGGCGCGTGCGGCGGTTCTGGGAGAAACGGTCAACATAGTTTTTGGTCTAGGAGTCATGGTGAGTTCAATGGAGTTGGTTTCGGGTCAATCGGAAGTCGTTTGAGGTGAGTTCCGCGAGGGTGAAAGTTTAAGGTCCCGGGTTCTTATGTTTAGGATTCGGGGAATTTTGAGGGAATTTAGGTGAACCTTCGTAGACGTGCTAGTAATGTAATTTGGCGGTGTTTGACAGGATCGGGATTTCCCGAGGGAGCCGAGGAACGGGCTGGACGTACGGGACGCGAGTAGGGCTCAGTACTGTGAGTGGACCCTTTTCCTTAAACTCGATCATGCATAACTGTTTTCATAAATGTATTTTATGGTTTTACTTATAATTCTATGTTTATGGAATATGGAATGATGATTTTATGTGTTTGCACGTTTTTCGAGAAAAAGACGGTTTTGGCACGGTTTTCGAGAAAATGTTGGTTTTCGGATTTTGATGCCACCTTTGGGGATTTCCACTGATAAAGGTTTTCTAATAGTGATATACGGGTTATGAAATGTGATTTGTGATTACATGGGGTTTTGGTATGGAAATGGATATTTTCCGGATTTGGGTTCGGAATGACGGTCCTGAACACCGGAATGGCATCAGACCAGTGATTTCGGATTCGGGTTTGGATGAGGATTTGGTAAATGGTTTTCAAATGGTTTTGGGATTGGATTTGCTGGATCTGGATATTGGGTTTAAAGACCCGGATATATGTGACGGGGGACCGGCCGGATTGGGTTTAAAGACCCGGATTGAGTTTAAAGACTCGGGAGTTTAAAGACTCGGATATATATATTGATTTCCCCCGTAGGCCTTGAGTTTAAAGACTCGGGAGTTTAAAGACTCGGATATGATTAAGGCCTGGATTGAGTTTAAAGACTCGGGAGTTTAAAGACTCGGATAGATCCAGCAGGTTTGATCCAGGAAATGATGATTTAGTGGTTATGGTTTATGAAACGGTTTTCTGATATTCGTGTGTGGTTTCTTATGGTATTTTGATAGTGTTTCTGTTTCTTATGATGTTTAAGAATGATTTTTTTATAAATGTGTTTATAACTGTTGGTTATGCATGTGGTTTCAAACGGAGGGTTAACTCGGTTTTCTTGTAAAATGGTTTTTGAACTTTTGTACTTTTGGTCCACTCACATTTTCTGTTTTAAATTGCCCTCCAGGTTGTGGAGCTAGCGCGGGGTCTTGACGTCGAGGCAGAGTCTGAGGCATAGAAGCGACGTGAGGGATCCTAGAAGAATTTAAAATCTTCTGTGTGCGTGTACTTTCTCGGTTTTTATTTTCCTTGTAATGTAGTGCTATGCTCTGTAAACGATACGGATTTTGGGATATTTTGTAATTACTCCTGCGTTTGACTGGGTTCGAGTGAGCATTCCTTAGGTGTTGTGTCGGGGAGTCAGACGGGAGCGGGATTTACCTTGGGTTTCGGGGTGAAACCGGGGTGGGTCCTGACAATTGGTATCAGAGCATAGGTTTGTCGAGTTTGTTGGGTCTGTCGGTTTGTGAGGTTGTGTTTCAGTTGTTTGACTACTTCTATGCCTCTTTCAGTGTGCGGTTGACGATGCCTCCGAGACGTAGACCCTCTCCACAACCGGAAGAAGTAGCCAGAGAGACGGAGAGTGCCACGATTGAGCGAGCCCAGCGGCTCGGGGCTACTACTTTTAGTGGTGGGGCTGATCCTGAGGAAGCCCAGAGGTGGATTACTAGACTGGAGCGGATTTTTGCGGTGATGCATTGTCCGCCGGAGGAGCGAGTATTGTTGGCTGCATTTTTACTAGATGGTGCGGCGTACGAGTGGTGGTATACCCTCGAGTTGTCCGGCTGGGATGTCCATAGTGTGACCTGGGAGACGTTTAGGGAACGGTTTCTGGAACAGTATTATCCTCGTTCTTTCCGGGATGCCAAGGAGGCAGAGTTTTTGCATCTCCAGCAAGGGAATATGACCGTGGTAGAGTATGAACGGAAGTTCCAGATGTTGTCTCGGTTTGCTCCTGCTTTTGGCCTGGTAGTGCCCAGAGTTCAGGATTTTGGGGTTATCGAGTACCGCCGACTCCGCAAGCGAGTGCGACGTCGGTAGCATCCACAGGGAGACCGAGTAGTGGACCAGGCTGGAATGTGTGTTTCTACTGCGGGGAGCGAGGTCATTTCCGCCGTGAGTGTCCACTGTTGCCACAGGAAGGTGGTGTGGGCAGAGGAGTAGCGGAGTCCGGACAGAGTACCGCATCAGGGACAGCGGGCACTAGAGGAGGTGGTGGCACAGCCACGAGTAGTTCGAGGGGACGTGGTAGAGCGTCAGGATCTCAGGCTCGGGTGTTCTCGATGACTCAGCAGGAGGATCCGGCGATACCAGATGTGGGGACAGGTACTTGTTTTACTTTTGGTTGTTGGATCCCAGGGTAGAGTCTAGGAGTTCGCCTAGAGGACTAGGAGTGTACAGTAAGTTACGTAGCAGGTTGACGGGAAGGTATAGGAAAGGAGTGACTATAACTGATCGATCTGAGACTGTGGAAGGAGAGAACCCACAAGCTAGAGTTTGCCTTTAGGACTTTGTGAAGTTAGTCCGACCGTGGCCGGCCTAGTAGCCGAGGGAGTTGGGTGGACGATTGTTTGGGTTAGTAGTCGAGTTGGTTCGGCAGGTAGGGTGGTTGTATACGAGGATGTGCTCTATGATTTCTGTCGGGTATTGTGACATGAGGTATTGTATAATACCTTTGTTTTCTGTTCATAGAGTTTCCCTTGCGTACACCATGTAGTTGTTAATAGCTAGGGTTGGCTGTGGTGACAGTAGCTGGGGATGGAGTGAAATACCCAAGGTGGAGATGATAGACAGGAAACCTAGGAGAGGTTGTTCCTTAGGAGACCCTAGGTGTCGGGAACTAGCTGCGGAATTTCGGGGACGAAATTCTTTTTAGGTGGGTAGATTGTAACAACCCGTTCCGAGAATTGGGGTTAGTAGAGTGATTAAAGTGTGATTAGTAAGGTTAATCAAGGGTTAGGTGGTCCCGAGGGGTCCGGGAACTTAGGATGACGATTTTGCCCCTGGGTCGGGCAGAAATGTTGACTTTTATTTCGGGTGGTCAAATGGGAGTTGACCAGTGACCAGGACGTAGTTGAGGACGTTACGAATCCTTAGGCAGGTGGCATGCCCGATTCCGACATCCGAGGAGGAAGTTGTGATGTTCGGAATGTTGAGGGCATAACCGTAATTTGGCGAAATTAGGGGGGAAACGTTGACTTTTTATACGAGCGGGTTTTGGTAAGTTGACCTAAGACCGTTAGATAGATCTCGTCGTCCCGAGTTCGATGACAGGCGGCACGTATTCATCGGACGTACGATGTGGGAGTTACAGGTCTAGAAAGGTAGTGGCAAAGTTGTAATTTTGGGTAAAACAGAAGGGCATTTTGGTCTTTTGTGCTCTGGGATGTGTGCAACAGATAAGGACAGATGAAGGGTTGAGATTGAGCCACATGTGAGATGAAGGGTAGGATTGGTGACACGTGGAGGAGGTCTGGTTGGTTCTAGGGAGTGCACGGTCCAATTATTTGGGGTGCACCCGTGTATGTGTGTTGTGTGTGTGTTCGAAGAACTGGAAACAGAGAGTGAAGAATTGGGAGTGAGTGATCAAGTTTGTGTGCGGGTGAGACTCTGGTGAGTTGTGAGAGTGAAAGGAAGAAGAGGGGAGGTTGGTGATCGAGTTTGGGACTGAGTTCGTGCACGGAGACACGGCGGAGGAAGGCGGTGAGTTCTGAGAAAAACAGAGGAGCCGTGGGACTGTGGCGGTGGTTGTGCCGTGTGGTGGCTCAATCCAAGCCAATAGCAAGCGCGGACGACTGCAGGGGACTCAACGATCACCGTGGCACACGGCGGTGCAGACGGCGGAGCGAGTAACGAAGGTATACCCTGATTCCCCTGTTTTTCCCGTTTTTCTTGTTTTCAAAAGTCGTGGACCTAGGGCGAGAGTCGAGGGGTTTGGAGGTTAGCGTGAGACTTCTGGAGGTCCCAAGAGTCGACTGAGTGTGTTGCCGTGACGGAGGAGTACACGGTGGAGGCTATACGAAAGAGAGTACCTGTGTGCTCTGTTTTGCCGTGATGTTCAAACGGGAAGTCGTGACGTGTGGGGTTGAGTCGATGGTTATGGTGAGTGGTACGAGGCTCAGGGAGGTCCTAGGCGTCGTCTAGGGTGGTTCTTGTGACGGGAGAAGACCTGAGTGGCCGGAATAGGAAACAGGGGATAGTTTGGGTTTTGATTTTGAGCTCGAGTCGACAGGTTAGGGACAGTGTTGAGGTGTTTGAGTGAGGGAACTGGATTGCTTAGGATTGGACGAAGAGGATGGTGAAGAGAGGGAGGAAAATGGTGCAGGCACGGCGGTGAACCGCTCTCGCCGGTTCAAACAGCAGGCACTGTGTCGAGCCCGGTCTACGTGAGGTAGACGGTGACACTGTAGCAGGCGCGTGAGGGCCACGCGCAGCCACTTTGGGCGGCGCGTGGGGGCGCGTGCGGCGGTTCTGGGAGAAACGGTCAACATAGTTTTTGGTCTAGGAGTCATGGTGAGTTCAATGGAGTTGGTTTCGGGTCAATCGGAAGTCGTTTGAGGTGAGTTCCGCGAGGGTGAAAGTTTAAGGTCCCGGGTTCTTATGTTTAGGATTCGGGGAATTTTGAGGGAATTTAGGTGAACCTTCGTAGACGTGCTAGTAATGTAATTTGGCGGTGTTTGACAGGATCGGGATTTCCCGAGGGAGCCGAGGAACGGGCTGGACGTACGGGACGCGAGTAGGGCTCAGTACTGTGAGTGGACCCTTTTCCTTAAACTCGATCATGCATAACTGTTTTCATAAATGTATTTTATGGTTTTACTTATAATTCTATGTTTATGGAATATGGAATGATGATTTTATGTGTTTGCACGTTTTTCGAGAAAAAGACGGTTTTGGCACGGTTTTCGAGAAAATGTTGGTTTTCGGATTTTGATGCCACATTTGGGGATTTCCACTGATAAAGGTTTTCTAATAGTGATATACGGGTTATGAAATGTGATTTGTGATTACATGGGGTTTTGGTATGGAAATGGATATTTTCCGGATTTGGGTTCGGAATGACGGTCCTGAACGCCGGAATGGCATCAGACCAGTGATTTCGGATTCGGGTTTGGATGAGGATTTGGTAAATGGTTTTCAAATGGTTTTGGGATTGGATTTGCTGGATCTGGATATTGGGTTTAAAGACCCGGATATATGTGACGGGGGACCGGCCGGATTGGGTTTAAAGACCCGGATTGAGTTTAAAGACTCGGGAGTTTAAAGACTCGGATATATATATTGATTTCCCCCGTAGGCCTTGAGTTTAAAGACTCGGGAGTTTAAAGACTCGGATATGATTAAGGCCTGGATTGAGTTTAAAGACTCGGGAGTTTAAAGACTCGGATAGATCCAGCAGGTTTGATCTAGGAAATGATGATTTAGTGGTTATGGTTTATGAAACGGTTTTCTGATATTCGTGTGTGGTTTCTTATGGTATTTTGATAGTGTTTCTGTTTCTTATGATGTTTAAGAATGATTTTTTTATAAATGTGTTTATAACTGTTGGTTATGCATGTGGTTTCAAACGGAGGGTTAACTCGGTTTTCTTGTAAAATGGTTTTTGAACTTTTGTACTTTTGGTCCACTCACATTTTCTGTTTTAAATTGCCCTCCAGGTTGTGGAGCTAGCGCGGGGTCTTGACGTCGAGGCAGAGTCTGAGGCATAGAAGCGACGTGAGGGATCCTAGAAGAATTTAAAATCTTCTGTGTGCGTGTACTTTCTCGGTTTTTATTTTCCTTGTAATGTAGTGCTATGCTCTGTAAACGATACGGATTTTGGGATATTTTGTAATTACTCCTGCGTTTGACTGGGTTCGAGTGAGCATTCCTTAGGTGTTGTGTCGGGGAGTCAGACGGGAGCGGGATTTACCTTGGGTTTCGGGGTGAAACCGGGGTGGGTCCTGACACAAAACCCGTTCAACAGATCGTCATTGAAAATGCAATACGCAAAGGTACGATATAAAGCCAAAAACCTCGAAAATCGTGCAAATATGTTGATCCTAAGCTACCACAAACAAATGCACTCATGGCATCAAAAAACATGTTCTAAAAAAATTATAAAACATTTATACATGCATCAATTTAGAAAGAAGGGTCCACTCACAGACCGTCCGAAGTTGCGCCTCGATACGCATGCCATACGCCTCTCTCGGGCCAATCACCGTCACAGGGGCTCTCGAACCTGTCCAAATCATAATAGAGGGTTACTAACTACTTAAATAACCCCTCACCAAAGTCCCGTAATTTTCCAGAATTTTTAACTATTTTTAAAGTCGATCCTAAACCTTCGGACGTCTCAAACTATATCGAAATGGTGTCTGATCGATTCGAAACTAGTCCCAAAATGTTCGTTACATCGAATAAATGATTTCACATGTTAGAACCACCCCCAAAATATGGTCCAGGCGCCTACACGCGCCTCCCAAAGGGGCTGCCTGTGAATAGTTATCTTCTTCCCTGTGTGAACCCGGTCCGGCCTGTTCGGTCCTATACAGTCGGTCTGCTTGGACCAGCGTGACCGGTCCAAGGCCCTACTTCTCTTATTTTTTTCATCCAATTCGATCCAATCCAATCCTAAACTTCCTATTTCATCATTCCCTATCTATTCAAATCCTTAAACCTAAGAAAAGACACCTAAAAACCCTACTGTCCAAAATGAACCCACGGCCAACCCCAGGGCGCCTCAGCCCTTTTCTCCCGTCTATAGTCTCTTCTAGGCACTTACATGAACCCAATAAACATCACAACATCATCAAAGTCCTTCCTAAGTGTCCAAAATGAGGAATTTGAATTTTGAAAAATAAATGGGCACGGGTCTTACCGTTCCTCCGCCGTGGACGGCGGTCCTGCTGCCCCTTCCCAACCCTTAGCTCCACAACACCCTTCTATCTCTCACTCAACCTCCCAAGTCCACTCAAGCAAGGATTGAAAGGGTTTTGGGGGATTTTTTTTGGGTGAGATCAGGTAAAACATAAGAAATGAGGAAATTACAAAATGCATGTATGTAATCATACTGTAATCATACTTGTCACTCATCCATTGGGCTAGAAACAAAATATTTGGGGCCCACAATAGGACAAAAGTTCACTTTCCTCGTAAAACGTGTCGTTTCGAATAGTTCCTGAAATCGTCTGTAAACCGTAACTTTCTCGTCGAACATCCGATTTCGACGTACCGCCTGTCTACGGATTCGTATCGACTCGATCTACGTAACGATCCTTGGCCCTCAACCATTGGACCTCCCAGGTCAAAAGTTTACTTTTTGGCCTCGTTTAGGGGTAAAATCGTAATTTCGCCCTGAACGCCCGTTAATCCTCGTTTAATCCTCGTTTAATCCCCGATTAGTCTCGCTAATATGTCATTAAGTGTTAATTAATCCCAATAATCCAGGACGGGTCGTTACACCTCCTCTGGATCCTGGCGTACTCTGAAGCCCCGAGCGGGCTAAAGTCGGAATTTCCCTTGTCTAACACTCTGTGTCAAATGGGATCAGGCGCTTTCCGCGTTAATCCCGAGGGGATTGGGATGGGTCCTGACAAGTGGTATCATAGCAAGGTTGGCTCATATGATACTCATGGTACTCTGATACCAAAGTGGTATCAGAGCAGGTTTTGCTCTCAGAGTTATGCACAAGTCGAGGATGTGATGTCTCTGCGGTGGTAACAGCCCGTCATCAACCCGATAGTTAGGGTAAGAGTAGGAGGATTCAGTGGACTTGAATCCTAGTTAGATTACATTTTTCACGCATTGCGATGGATTAGGGTACGATTGGCATCCTATATGGTGTTTTTCGAGGAAGTAGATCTCGAGTAGGATCGATATTCGTGCAAATATAACGGCTTATAGCTGCATAGTTACTGGAGATAGGATCCAGTGGACTAGTAAACACCTTATGGTGACCTGAGAGTCGGGACAGTTGAGTGTGCTGTAGGGAGCAGTTGAAGTCATGGTTGACCTAGTGGACGACTCTGGTTGAGACTAGTTGAGACGGATGGTAATAGGAATGCGTGATTTTACTTGGCATAAGATGCCATGTTTCGGCGTGTCGAGTCCCGGAGGGATATCGACTGATAGGGGATGCCTGTACTTGTTTTGTGGCATGATAAGATGCGTTTGCACACGTAGCGCTTGTGCAGTGTTAGGCTCGGAGTATGGCCAAGTTCTTGGGAAGGCCAGTAGCTGGGAGCCGTAGAGTTACGAGGGCGAGATCCTCAAATTGTGGTTATTGGTTGTTTGGACACCAGTAATGGAGTGTGACGACTCTTCGGAGTTGAGTGCGAGGGATCACTCGAAATGGACGTACTGTTGGGAGCAATCAGGCGCACGATAACCCGAGTTGGTGGTTGATCGAACGAGTGACTAGGAGAGTGGTACTTGTCGATCGGATTCCGAGGTTGTCCGATTAGTGGATATTGTGTGTTGAGCGGTTGGTGCCAGCGGTGAGTTAACCGCTTAGGTTTGGAGTCTCGGTGGTGTTGTACGTGGGTTGTGTCTGTACGAGCTCGTGGTAGGTACCACCACCGAGGGCGGCATTATTGATGGTTGTAGAGAATCGGGGAACGTTTGGGGAACATTCATTCTCTAGCATGGATTGTCGGGATAGTCTTACATAGAGTCGTGGGGATTGGTGACCGGTTGGTCAGGTACGGAGTTAGGCAAGGATTTAACTACAGATCACAACAGGAGCCTATTGTGACTCTTCGATCTAGCTGTACATCAGGTTAGGATGAATTGACATCATTTTGGATGTGCATAAACTGTAGTCGCAGACACATGGATGGTGTCCGGATGGACTGAGGACTTGAGAGTCCATTTTGGATTGGTTGTGGTTGACTGCAGTTGACCATACCTCCTGAATTCGTGTAAGCTTGTTTGAGGAGAAATCTTGTGTTGAGAAATAAAATGGGTTATTACAATAGTTATCGACGGTTGTCGTTGGTCGAAAAAGATGGAAGAAGCCGAAGAGAATCTATAGACGTGCTTAGTTCGAAAGGAAAGGATTAAGCGTTACAGTAATTATCAGAGAATAATCTTAGTTGGAGAAGGAGGACTTCTACTCAATAATTGGAAAATTTAGGTATGCTTCCAACATGGTTGCAACTACTCTCGATTCTGAAGTCGATGAGGGATACTTCTCGTTTTTTGCTCTTTAGCAGATAGTGCCAGGTGCCAGAGGATGACATAGAATGAACTTTGATGTCATCATCTTGGATTTTCCTTGATACATCCCTAGGTGGGATGACGAGGAGTGTTTTGATAGCTAAAGGGTTCAAAGAGGGTGCAAGAACCGAACACCTAGGCTATGGGTTAAATTTGAGTGACTCGAAGAGCAGAAAGTATTTGGAGTCACTGGATGTGACGAGTGAGTGATCGAGGTCTGGTAATCAGTGGGGTGGATTACTTTGCTGATTATGCTAAGCTAGGAGCAGTGGAAAATCATATTGTGAGATAGTTGAGGAATCATTGGAGTGGGTGAGACGTCGATTGGGTGTCGACACGACGAGTAGTACGACAGTCGAGACTCGAGGTGAGTCCAGATGTCAGCAGAGATCGCTGAGTGATGTAAGATACGATATAGGGACTCGGGAGCGAGTCGAGATCAGAATAGCGCAACGAAAGTGCAGTAGAGCCGGGAGTTTTCGACCGAGACGGTCTGCCAGTTTGGTTGGACCGGACCGAACTAGAGAACCGGGTTCTCTAGAGGTAGACGATGACACTATTCTGGCAAGTGGGTTTTACGCGCAGCCGCTTGCGATGATGCGTGGGGCAGTTTTGGGACACGTGTTCAACATGAAAAATCATCTAATTGATGTAACGAACATTTTGGGTCTAGTTTCGCGTCAATTGGATATCGTTTCGATATAGTGCGGGGTGTCCGAAGATTTAGGATCAGGTTTAAAAATAGTTAAAAATTTGAAAAAATTACGAGGCTTTAGTGAGGGGTTATTTCAGTAGTTAGTAACCCTATATTACGATTTGGATAGGTTTGGAAGTCCCAGTGACGGCGATTAGCCCGAGAGATGCGTATAGCAGGCGTATCGAGGCGCGGCTTTGGACGGTCTGTGAGTGTACTTTGGTTTTCTAAATTGATGCATGCATAAATGTTTTATATGCTTTTATGAACGTTTTTTGTGATACCATGAGTGCATTTGTGTGGGTTTACATATTTGCACGTATTTCGAGGTTTTCAGCCATATACGGGCTTTTATGTATTTGTGCTTTCTATGTCGGTTTAAATGAAATGATTTCGGAATTAGAAACAATGGATCAGGCATAAGACCCATTTGGTTTTGTCTCAGGCATGTGGCCCTATTGATGACCTATGGGTCTGAGTCGTGGTCGCGGCAAGTGCTATGTGCATGGCGACGGATGATACGACGCTCGCCTCCGAATTGGGATGTGTTCCTTCCGGAGAAGTCATGATGCATGTACCATCATCCAGTAGCCATTAGAGGCTCGACTTCTGAGTGCTGACGGTTTAGGATATCGATCAGTGATGAGTGCACTATGATCTAGTGGTGGTCGCATCGGTTGATTCGTTGACGACGACATACCTGGATTGAGGGCGTTCCTGGATGAATGGTTGCACGTATCACTGCGATTGGAATCTTGACTAACCTTGAGATATCGGGCACGTATGTGATATATATATATGATATACTGGTTTTGGGCTGAGTCCCACATGGATTTAGACAGTGGCCCGTATGATTGGTTTCATTTACGATTTTGGGCCAAGGCCCTATTGAATATTTTGGTAAATGGTTTTTGGAGTGCATGCATGTTTTTTAGTGAAGGGTATAAATGTCTCTTTCATGAAAATGTTTTTATTAAATTATTTGTGTTGTCCACTCACAGCTTTTAAATGTTTTGACTTGTAAGACTCGTGTCCTGGAGGGAACGGTGAACAATCCGACATTCCTGCGAGGGGGAATGGTCTGGGAGAGGATGGTGATGTGCCTTAAACTTTGGAGGGGATTGGAACCCCAAAGTTAAGCGAGTTGAGGCTGGTGCAATTCCATGATGGGTGACCCCCTGGGAAGTTGCACCATGAGCTCCCGAAAACAAAACCGTGAGGACGACGCCCAAAGCGGACAATATGGTGTTAGATGAGTCGAGTCCTGACCGAGGAGGGTCGGGTCCTGACATGACTGCCCTTCAGGTTGATCGCGTGTAACGACCCGTCCTGAATTTCGGGATTATATTAGTGACAAATGAAGGATTAGTGAGACTAATCGGTGAGGAAGGTGCGAAATGACCGTTTTGCCCCTGGAGGTGGGCAAAATGTTAACTTTTGACTCGAGGGGTCAAACGAACTTTGGCCAATGACTGTGACGTAGTTCGGGACGTCACGAGTCTGTAGACAGGTGGCACCTCGAAATTGGACATCGAACAGGAAATTTATGGTCACGGGATTGAAATCAGTTAAACTTACGTCCCGGGATTTCGATTCAAATAATAATAAAATATTAAAAGTTGATCAATGATTATGGACCCTTGGATGACTGACAAGTGTCACTCATCCCATGTTTTAAGACCTCTAAATTGTAGATCATGTTTTCCGTTAATCCATTTTTAATTGTTCATCATCATCCTTAATTGTCATTTTATTCTTTCATTATCGATCATCTTCTCTTTTTTTCTTCTTTGAACCGTGAAAAAAAACAGAGTTTGATTGTGTGATTTCCTTCCATAGCCAATTTCTTTCCACCGCTAACCTTGAGAGGAAATGTGTGACCACTCGGAAATTCAAAAAAGAAAAAAATTGGAAAAATTTGAAAGAAATGTTGATTTTGCCCTTGGTTATGAGGGGGGCAAAAGTTGACTTTTTGTTCGGGATGCCTTTTGGGCTTTGGCCATGACCGTTGGGTAGGTCCCGAGACGCTGAATCCGTAGACAGACGGCATGCATCAATCGGAGGTCGGATGTAAAAGTTATGAGTCTAAGAAGGTTAGGGGTATTTTGGTAATTATGTGTGTAAAATGGTAATTTGAGTTAAGGACACTTGTGCCCGCTAATTTGGATGAGGATTCAGTACCTAGTGACACCTGTCACTGTATAGATGAGATTAGTGGCATTGATGCCCTCTATTAATTGGATAGGACGACTATGTTTGAATTAAAAACTAAACCGTGTGTATATGTTTTCTTCAAACCAAAAACAGAGAACAAAGGTGAGTTTGATTGATCGTCCCAGCAACCAATTGAGAAACTTGAGAAAACTAATGAAATTGAGAGTAAAATTGAGAGGAAATAGGGAGGAAAAAGGGAAGGAAAACCAGAAAAACCTGAAACCCATCTGAAAACCTTGAATTGATAACTTAGGATCGAATTTTGAGTTGAGTTCGAATGGTTGGCAGAGATTAATGTTATAATTGAGATTGAAACTAGGTTAATATGAATCCTGCGAAGTTTCTGAGTTAATCAATTGCAAGAATTCAATTGGAATTGGTCGAGATTGAAGGATGAACAGTACTCGGGTGTTCATCGACAAAGTCGAGTTTGAATTGAAGGATTAAGGTAAGTTTCCATGTAATTGAGTTGACAGAACTTTAATTAGACCTAAAACGATGCTATTGGCTTGATCAATTATGAAAATAAACTGAGAATGGAAAGGAATTGAACCTGTCAACACGCGGGCTAGACGACCCGTTTAACAGAGAAACGGGTAAAGACGATGCACTGTAGCACTTTACTGTTCATGCGCGTGGCTCCCACGCGCAACCACTTTTGGCAGAGTGTGAGGGCGCGTGGGAACAATTTCCGAGGTGAGGTCAACATGACTTTTGTTCCATTTAATATAACGAACATTTTGGTGTTGGTTTCGAGTCCATCGGACACCGTTTCGATATTGTTCCATTTAAATTAATATTTAACTCCCAGAAAATTATGGGAAATTTATAGGATATTAATTGAGTCATTAGTGACCCTTAACAATGATTTTGGACAGGATTCACGATTCCTGGAAAGTACAGGAAATTACAAAAATGCGTGTAGCTCGACAAGCGAGCAGTTTGGACGGTGTGTGAGTGGACGTTTGTTTTATAAACCATTATGTATGCATAGTTAAATGTTTTACGTGACTGATTGCATGTTTGGAATTGCAATGATGTCATTTGGCATGATTAATTATGATTTAATGATTATCTTAATCGATCTTTCGGGCACGTTTTACGAGGAATGTGCAAATGATATTTTGGGCTAGGTCCGGAGTCAAAAAGGTTTTGAAAAGGATATTTTGATTTAATTGGCGAGTCAAAGATGATTTCTGGATTGTTTTATTGTTTTCCAATGAGATTTTACGGATTTACGTGTAAATGATGTTTGGGCTTGAGATCCTATTGGGGATGCTTTTGCCTTGGTTTGAAGTCATGGATATGATTGATATGTGTTGTGGTATGGATTGTGTTTGTGATTGTGGATATTGGACCATGTTCTGGATGGTGCGAGTGCAATTCCTAGACGTGACTAGGATGTTGCGTGAGTGCAGTTCCCGAGTATGTGGTACGTCTAGATGGTGCGTGAGCAGTTCTCAGACATGACTGATATGACTCGGATGGTGCATGAGCGCAGTTCCCAAGGTTGGCCTACGCGTAGTGCGGATGTGACTGTGTGATTGTTTGTGCACTTGTGAGTAGTGCATATGTGATTGATTGATTGATTGTGCACTTGTGAGTAGTGCTGTTTGATGTTAATGTTGATTGTGATTGCGTACTGGTATTGAGTACGGGTTCTGGACTTTGGGCCATGTGATTATTTTCATATGTTTTGGCTTGAGAGCCGGGATTTGATACTTGTTATGTGTTTTGGCTTGAAAGCCGGTGATTCATATGTTTGACCCTATGCATGCATGGTTTGATAAACTCGAGGGTAAATGGTCTATTTTGAAATGTGTTTTTAAATGATATTATTTTTGTCCACTCACACGTCTTCTGTTTTGATGACCCTGCAGGCCGTGGCATGACGTTCGGGGCTGATCGAGAGGCGGAGGTATGAGCAAAAATCAGTGCAGCTATCCCTTTTCTAACAAGTACTGAAGGGTAATTTCGAGACTTCAGTTAACTTGTCAGATGGGAGTAGGACTGGGCACGCTTATCAAAGTCCAGTTGGGACGGGTCGTGTCAAAATGTGAGAGGATTAAGAGACTGAGATTGAAAGGAAAACACGTGGGAACAGAGAGGGAAATTGAAACCCAGAATCGAAAATTGGGAAAATTGGGTGAGAATTCGAATTTCGAACTATGAGCTCTGGGGATCAAAATTGAAGCTTGAGTTAGCTTCCTGAGACCATTTCGAGCCAATCCACATCAAGAACGAAGAGAATTGGTGTCTGTTTGGCTTAGAACAGACATGGCGACAATGAAGAATTTTGAGGATTGAGTTGTGATTTTAGAAGGATTAAACGATGCAATTGAGATTGAAAAAAAGTTTATCATAGTCCTACGAAGCTTTTGGATGGATCAATTGAAGGAAAACATGTGGGATTGATGAGCTTCGAAGAATGAACAGTGAACGATATCCTTCGAATGTTCATCTTCAAATCGGTTGGATTGAGGTAAGGAATTGTGTAATTAAACTTATAGACCTCTAATTAACATTAAAACGATGATGTTAGCTAAATACATTGAAAGAAATGATGCAGAATTGACACGGATTGAGTCGGGTCGTCTCATGAGTTGCAGAACCCGAATTACAGGAAACCGGGTTGGGATGACGAACTGTATCAGGTGTGTGATGGTCACGCGCAGCCACTCACGGCGGCGCGTGAGGGCACGTGGAGCCTTGTTTCAAGGTGAGGTCAATATGACTTTGAATCCTCTCAGTGTAACGACCATTTTGGCACTGGTTTTGATGGATTTACATAATGTTTTACCGGATATATTTCATGGATTTACGTGAAAATGACAACTCGATTTACAGTTGCACGGAATTATGTGAAATTGAGATTTTGGGCTTGAGACCCAATGGAATTGTGATTTTGATTGGATTTGTATTTCCATGTGATTACAAGATGGTATTGATGGTTTTCAGATTTATGGAATAAAGCGGGACATTGATTTCACGGATTTGAGGAAACTATATTTTGGGGCTGAGACCCGGTGTTGATAATGATTTGAGTTTTAAAGGCAACTGTTTTCACTGATTTTCATGATGGTGATATGTTGCGGATATTTAGGGATATGTTGCGGATATTTAGGGCTTTCGGATGGAAATGTGTTTTCCCCGAAATGCACCCTGTATTGCGGATATTTAGGGCTTCCGGTTGGGAATGTGTTTTTCCCGGAGTGCAAGATAATGCTTGCCTTCGGGATGGGATGTGTTCGCCCGGAGAGGTCACGTAGCACTGTCTGTTGTCGTACAGCCGAGGGAGGCTCGACTATGATCAGATGTGCTGGTATTATGTGGAGATCGATCAGTAATGTGTTCATGACGATCTAGAATGTCGGCTGGCGATGTGTTCACAGCGACATGCTCGGATTTGAGTAGTCCTTGAGCCTATTTGATTTGCATGTGTTGCAGTGATAACGTGAATAATGAGATTGGATATGGAAATAGGTCCCATGGATTTATTGAGATTTGAATTGATTTGATGAACATAAGTTTTAGGGAAAATGTGGACCATGGGAATTTAGAAACATGTTTTGATTTTATCGGTCCACTATTCATATTTGATTGACTTCACACTATTACTCATGTTTTACGATATGCACGCATGTTTGTGAAACTGGAGGGTAATAATGTATTTTGGTAAATGTATTTATAAAAGTATGTTTTGTCCACTCACACCTTTTTTGTTTTATTGAACCACCAGGTCATGGCGCGATGATCGAGGCTATTCGAGAGGTGGAGGTATGAGTGGGCACAGGTGCGGTTATCCCTTGTTTGGCAAGTCTTGGAGGGTAATTTCGGAACCTCAGTTGACTTGTCAGACGGGAGCAGGACCAGGCACAGTTATCTATGTCCTTCGGGGATGGGTCCTGTCATCGCGGATGCGTGCTGTAACAGAGACCGAGACATCACACTCCTCCTCCGGATCCTAGCGTACTTTGAAGCCCCGAGCGGGCTAAAGTCGGAATTTCACTTGTTTGACACTCCGTGTCAGACGGGATCAGACGCGTCCTACGTTAATCCCAGGGGGATTGAGACGGGTCGTGACAAAGGACTTGATTGTATTTTTGAGAATAGTCCAAGGTATAAAAGGGTAAGGTTTTCCTCTTCTCACACGATTGGTTAGTTTGGGTATCTCCCTTTTCTCTCTCTTCCCATGCGATCACCTCACACCCTTTCGTGGATGACCTATTTTGGGGTCTAATTGGACGAATCTGAGGCCAATGAAAGGGTGGGGTTTCTGTATTCTCGCATGATTGACTAGTTTGAGTATCTCCCTTTCTCTCTATTCCCATGCGATCATCGGACACCCTCTTTGTGGGTGACCCATTAAAGGTCTAATTGGACAAATCTGATGCCAGTGATGGCTTCCTCGTGGTCGTGTGAGTTGAATGTTGGCAATTTAAGAGTGGGACGATGACTAGACGCGATAAGTCGTCGGTGGGAAGGTCAACAGGATGTTCACAGTCGTTTTCCAGCCAAACCAGGGATGGTTTCTTACTTTTGATCTCAGTTTTGGATTCTTCTCGTCGAGCAGACAAAGATCCATGTATGGAATGCGAAAAATGGTGGAGATTGAGGTTTCTAGAAAAGTTTGAAGGTCGGTCGGAAATTGGGGTTTTCAGCTAGTCTCTGGCGAACCAAACGGTGACGCTAGCAGTGGCACTAGTTATCTTCTCTAGTGGGGTGATGATGTTAGCATGACATCATAATGATGTCATCGGGTGATGTCAGCTACCACATCAGCGTCACGTGGCAGGGGTGACCGAGACACCTGTCAAGGGTGTTAGGTTGTCAGATGCCAGAGCAGCGCCACATGGCAAGAGGCGACAGGAACACGTGTCAGGAGTGTTAGGTTTTCAAGTGCCACATTAACGCCATATGGTATAAGGTGTCAGGTTATTTGTGCCACGTCTACGCTGAGTCAACATATGTGTAGCACTGTAGATGCACGTACAAACAGTGTAGTAGGGTGTGGGGACTCGTGGGAAGGTCGTCGGCCTTTTACTGGTGCGTGGGGCTGTACCACCGTCCATGATGGCATGTACCATTATATTTTCACCCTTCTGAATACGTTTTTAGTGGTTTCGAGGCATTTTTAGTCTATTTAGAGCCCTTTTCGGGTAATTTTAGATCTACGTGTTGAGGGTATGTTTTGGACAGGGTTGGGGGAGTCTAAGTAATCATGTATCTCTAGGGTTCTATGGACTCAATGGTTCCTTAATTAGGGTGTTTTCATACCAGTTGGTCTATTGGACTCATGATATTTCAGAATGAGTATAAACTGCCACCGGATTCGAATATTAAGAGGTATTTTCTGAGGTACACTCTAAACGAGTTGGGATATCGAATTAAGACTCAAGATGAGTCGGGATTACAGGTTAGGTCTCTAGGCGAGTTTGGATACCTAAAAGGGACTCTAGTGTGAGTTGGGGTTTCGATAAGGGGACTCGGGCAAAGGCAGGGTAGTCGATGAGTTACCGATTGGTCATGGCTGTTAATCGAGGGAGTTATCGACTGTTGAGTCAATGTATTGTCGTGGGTCACGACTAAGGTCAGGATTGTCAAATCGAGTTTGCCTCACTTCCAAGGTAAGTAGGTGGTGTGTAACGATCCGTCCTGAATATCAGGATTTAATATTAATTATTTATGGATTTAGTATGACTAATCGAGGATTAGTTTAGAGCATTCGGATGAACGGTGTAAAATGACCGTTTTGCCCCTAGAATTGGGCAAAATGTTGACTTTTGACTCGAGGAGTCAAACGTACGAGGACAGATGACCATGACGTAGATCTCGGATGTCAGAGATTGACTCGGGTTGAAACCCCGAGTAGCACGCGTAGCTTGAACCGTGACATGACGTCTGGGACGTCAGGCGTCTGGGACGCCGAGGATTTGGTATATAATAGTATTTGATTGGATTTGTGACCTATGGATTTACTGGATTTATGATTTGGATTTCTGTGTTAATGGATTTGGATAGGGACCCACATGGTTTGGATTTACGGTTTTGGGCCGAGTTCCCACTTACTTGCATTTATGGTTTTGGGCTAAGGCCCTAATGATTTAATTAAAGTAAATTTTTGGTTTTCGGTTTTCGGTTTTTGGTTTTCGAATGCATGCATGCTTTTTAGTGAAGGGCATAAATGTCTTGTTATGAATGTGTTTATATTAAATTATTGATTTTTCGTCCACTCACAGCTTTTAATGGTTTTAATGCCCTTCAGGTTGATCACAGATGCGGGCTGTAACAGAGACCGAGATTGCACACTCCTCTACCGATCCTGGCGCACTTTGGAAACCCCAAATGGGCTGAGGGTTGAGTTATCCCTTGTCTGGTACCTCGTGTCAGCCGGGAGCATGGCACATCCCGTGTTAATCCCGGGGGGATTTGGGATGGGTCGTGTCATGGTGTAGGCGTTAGAAGTGGGTAAGGTGATGTTCGGTACGGATATTGGCAATATCCAAATCCAAACTATTAAAATCTTAACGGTTCGATACAGTTTAAATTTTCTAAAATTAAAAATAAAAGCGTTTCGATCCAAACCGTTACTAGTAGTTTAGTTTGGATTAAAATAGTTTGAAATCGTTTAGGAATAAAAAAAACATCAAGGATATAAAATAAAATAAAACTTGGATACAAAAAAAACCAGAATAATCAATACTTAAAATTTTATATATTAAGCTTGTGGAGGATTAGATTGCAAGCATTATCACTATATTAAGATTTATCAAACAAACATTAGTACTTAATAATTTTTTATTATACTTTTATAGGTATACATGTACTTACATGGGTATATCTAGATATCCTTTTATTTTTATTATTTTTATTTTGTATTAATAATATATTCTTTAACGGTCCAGTTTGAATTTAACGAATTTTCAAAATGAAAATGAAAATCCAAATCGTTACTAACAGAGTGATTTGGATTCTTAAACCGTTCTAGTTTTATCCAGACAAACCTAAACCGTTGGATAAATAATGGTTTGAAGCGGATCGGTTAGTGATCGAATTTGTGCCTACCCATATTGGGTAGTCATCCTTGGAGCGTGACTGTTGTTGGTTTTATCCCTAATCTAACAGTTTTCAATTTCAGAGCTAAGTTATAGGATACTTTTGGAACTTTGCTTAGGGTGTCAGATGGGAGTACGATAGGGCTCAATTTCGGAGCTAAGTTCTAGGAAATTCACTCGTTGGCGACGCTCAAAGTATGATTGTTGGTGTACGATGAGTAGGCTATATTTTATCAGGGATTTTGTGTGCAAAAATAATTTGGTTACTTTGTGGACTATTTGTGAACTACTTTGGTTTTTCAAAAATTATTTGGGATCATTATTTTTTTTTTTGCGATCATTATTGGAATTTGGAATAATTTTTTAGGAAAATGGTTTTCTAGACACAGGTTTTTACAGATTTTGGGGAAAGTGTTTGGGTTTGGACCCGAGATTAAATGTTTTGACTTGATTTCAAGTCACGGATGTATGGAAGAAAAGTTTTGCTTGGTTTCAAGAACTTTTTTTTTTTTAGTATAGCCATCCTCATGCGATTAGATCGCTAATCCGGAGTTAGACTCTGGGGGAGCTCGGATACGGACTCAGACATAGACGGAGTTGGACTCCATATGTTCTGACGAAGTTGGAATCCGTAGGTTCTATGGTGTCTCCACGTGGTAAGGGATATGGGAGTCGAACGTCATTGGAGTTGGATTCCACACGTTTCGACGAGCTTGAACTCTAAAGATTCCCATAGATGAACTCGGACGTCGTTGGAGTTGGACTCCACACTTTCTGACGGGTTTGGACTCTGTCGAATCTGTGATTGTCTAGGCGTAGTACATGGAATTCACTAGTTGGACTAATAGGGCTCGAGATTTGACTATGTTGATTATTATGTCCAAAGGTTTTCAGATTGGTTTTATAATAGGGGATTTCATGGAAATGTGGGCCACGAGTATTTGTTGTGCATTGCATGGTTTTTAGTAGGTCCCAAGGTACATGATGATCTTGTTTTGAAATTCGATTATTTATGATTCATTTTATGCATGCATGGTTTTATAACTGGTTTTGACTACTCACACTGTACCCTAACAACGTTTGAGTTGACATGTAATTTGGAATCGTGACAGTAATAACCCAGGGGCACTCGAGGGAATGCATGCGGTTGACTTTTGACTTGCATATGTGAATTTTGAGGATTAAATTTCTTTAAGGGGGTAGATTGTAACGTCTGGGAAGGAAATTTAAGGTCATTTTTGGGAATTTATGGGGAAAATGACGATTTCACCCTTGGTTTGGAGGGGTCTGTTCGTCAAGTTTTTCTCAAAAATACTTTTGGACATTTTCCTTTTATCAATATGTAGGTCTCGAGTTCACGAGTTCACGAGTTCACGAGTTCACGAGTTCACGAGTTCACGAGTTCACGAGTTCTTAGGAAGGAGGCACTCAAAAATCAGAGTTCATGAAAAGAAGTTACAGGTCTTAAACAATATAGGGATGATGGTAATTTTGGGAATAGTACAAGGTATAAAAGGGTGGGATTTCTCTCTCCTCACACGATTGGAAAGTTGGAATCTCTCCCTTTTTCTCTCCCCTCGTGTGATCATCACACATTCTCATTAGGGATGACCCTTTCTTTTCTTTTCTTTTTCTCTCTCTCTCTCTCTCTCTCTCTCTCTCTCTCTCTCTCTCTCTCTCTCTCTCTCTCTCTCCTCTCTCTTCCTCATGGCTGTGTGAGTCAAATGGTGGTGGTTTGAGAGTGGGATGGTGACCGGACGTAGTGGGTCGTCGACGGGAAGGTGGATAGGATGTTCATGAGCATTTTTTTTTTTCTAAAGAAGGTATGGTTTCTTACTTGTGAGATCAATTTTGGATTCCTCTCTTTGAGTAGGGCAAGATCCATATATGCATCACGAAAATTGGTGGAGATTTGAGGTTTCTAGAAAATTTTGAATGTTGGTCAGAAATGGCAGTTTTCGGCTAGTCTCCAATGAACCATACAGTGGTGGTTTTGATTGTCTTCTCTAGTGGGGTGGTGATGTTAGTGACAGGACCGCCCCGAAGGAACATTGATAACCGTGCCCGGTCCTGCTCCCGTCTAGCAAGTCGACTGAAGTTCCCAAAATACCCTCCATACTTGCCAAATAAGGGATAACCACACACGTACTCACTCATGCCTCCGCCTCTCGATCAGTCTCGATCAACGCGCCACCACTTGGAGGTTCAATAAAAACACAAAAGGTGTGAGTGGACAAAAATGAATCAGTTTATAAAACAGTTATATAAAGACATTTCTACCATCCACGTAAAACCAATGCATGCATTCAAAAATGATTTCGCAATCCATTTCATTTCCAACATAAGAAAAACCGTGTATGAAAATCAAAACCATTGTCCTTTTCTTAACCTTCGGGTCTTAGCCCGTAATCATAAACAAAGGGCCTCAGCCCAAAATCATGAATCAAATCCAAGTACACAATATAATTCAAATCCATCAATCCACATAAACCGGGCCATTGCCCAACACATCCGAAAACATTAGAAATCAACAGTAAACCACAAGCCAATCAGTTTGCTGGATATCAATCACCGAGTCTTAAACTCACATATATCAGGCCTTCTCGGGATATCAACGAGTCTTTAAACTCAGAACACAATCAATAGGCCTCGAGGGGATATCACAATAACCGAGTCTTTAAAATCATCACATTAACCGAGTCTTTAAACTCCCGAGTCTTTAAACTCAATCCGGGTCTTTAAACCCAATCCGGGTCTTTAAACCCAATCCCGGCCCGCCCCCATCATCAATTAACCGGGTCTTTAAATCCAAAACATAATCCAGCAATAGTACCGGGTCTTTAAACCCAAAACATTTGTAAATCACAACAATCTAGGATCCATCGTGATCCAAATTCCAAAACCAATCCGAAATCACATTTTGTCATAATAGGACTTATGTCCGAATTTCACATTCAAAATCCCCAAACATATCCGTCATCCATTCCCGAATTCGAATTCGCAATAATGATTCTGTAAGCTAGCATCCGGAATAACCATTCCGAACCCAAATCCGAAATTCCACTTTCACGTTTCCGAAATCTGAATCTCGTTCATCAAAATTAGTTTTATGCCCTGGGCATCAAGCCCGAAATCACCTTTTCTGAAATCCGTTTTAAATATTTGAAATCAAATCATATTTCAAATCCCAAGGTCAAAGCATCAAAACCATGATCAAATCACCAAAATACTCGAAAACTCGTAAAACGCGCAAAATCGTAATAATCTCGAAATCCGTGTCAAAACCATAAGTCATACTCACAATCATAATCAAAACATCCTCAAAACATGATACGCAAAAATCATGTAAAATCGTTCATCAAACCATCATCAAAGCATAAGAGAAACCATAGTTTCGAAATATATGCAATTACATATTGCATATCAAAATACATATAAATACGAAAATCGTAATTATCAGAAGTCATAATCATAATAATAGAAATCATAGAAACATTTATGCATGCATTAAATTTTTTAAAGCAAAGTCCACTCACACACCGTCCATAACGCTCGTTTTCGCGCTGCAGCGTTTCCGTAATTTCTGACATTTTTCAGGAATCTCGAATCCAGTCTGAAATCATTCTTTAGGGTCACTAAGGTCTCAAATAACTTCATACGAATTTCCCATAATTTTTTGGAAATTAAATATTAATTAAAAACGTAATATAAACCTTCGGACCCTCGAAACAATATTGAAACGGTGTCCGATTAACTCGAAACCAGCGCTAAAAAGTTTGTTACATTGTATAGGACAAAAGTCGTGTTGAACTCACCTCGAAAATTGGGCCCACACGCCCTCATGCGCCGCCGTGAGTGGCTGCGCGTGAAACTCACGCGCCTGCTACAGTGTCACCTTCCTCACCCGACTCTCTGCTAAACGAGTCCCAAACCCGCGACACAACCCGATCCAATCTCTTGAAATTACAACTTAATTCCTTCAATTTGTCCATCAAAAACCTCCATTGTAACTTAATTTATGTTCTCCATTATTAATTACACACAACAAGCTCTAAATCAATCATTTCCCTCATGATCAATCAAACGGGCCAAGCTTTGAAACTCACTCGAATCAACTCAGTTTTCAAATTAACTTAAACAGAAGCTTCATAGGACCTAAACGAACACTAAACCATAACCAATTTCAGGAAAACTTACCCGTAGGTGATCGTCCTCAAGCCTGAAATTTCTCCCGAACTGGAACTTGGGTTCTTGGCCAAACCGCGATTGATTTCCTTCAATGTTGGTACGGTTGAACTCTAAATGATCCCAGAAGACTGTTTCTAACCTTGGTTTTGTTCCTCTCGACTCACAAATTAAATTTCGATTTTCCCTCCAATTTTCCAAAATTTTCCCGACTCAGTTTTCTCTCCAATTATCAGTCTCTTCCTCTCCAAATGACCCTCTCGACTCACTCTCACTCCCTATAATCAATTCAACCTCCACGGAAACCGAAAGCATCTCTCAGTCCTCTATGTAAATGGTTCCCCGCAACTAACCCGAAACCATATTTCCATGGCACCCATGCCTGTGTTCTGTTACAAACCCACACCACTTTGTTTCCACTACCTCAAACTGTCTCAATGCCACTAACAATTAAACAATTCCTTGATCAGACCACTCACAGCACGGTGGTTCAGCCCCTGCTCCACTGTTTCATACAGTACCCCTGTGGAAATTACTATTCTGCCCCTCTTCACAAAATTACCAAACTACCCTTCACGTTCCTAGACCAGTAAGTTTATCATCCGAACTCCGATTGACACGTGCCGCCTGTCATTGTACTCAGGGCATCGAGACCTACCTAATGGTCTTCCAATTGCGTGGAAAAAATGGTCGATAAAAAAGTCAACAATTTCCTCTTTTCGACCTAATTACGAAAATGCCCTTGAACTTCCGAACGTTATAACTTCTTCCATGATTGTCAGAATGGGACGTGCCACCTGTGTCAGGACCCACCCCGGTTTCACCCCGAAACCCGAGGTCAATCCCGCTCCCGTCTGACTCCCCGACACAACACCCAAGTAAAACTCACGCAAACCCAGTCAGACGCAGGAGTCATTGACTGAATACCCCAACATTATCATTTACAGAGCATAGTACGAAAATACAAGGAACTAAAAACCGATAAATTACACGCACTCGGAAGTCTGTAAAACTGTTCCGGGATCCCTCACGTCCCTTCTATGCCTCGGACTCTGCCTCGACGTCAAGACCCCGCGCTCGCTCCACAACCTGTAGGGCAATTTAAAACCAAAAGTGTGAGTGGACCATGATAAAAGAAAGTTTCTAAAACCATTTTATAAGAAAGCCAAGTTTCACCCTCCGTTTTGAAAACCACATGCATAACCAATAATTACGAACACAATTATAAATCAATTTACCATAAACCGCATCATAAGAAACAGAAACACTATAAAACATTTAGAAATAAAACCACAACATGTGAATCATAAAATCATATCAGAAATCATAACATCACATCATCATTTTCCCGATCAAACCTGCTGGACCTATCCGAGTCTTTAAACTCCCGAGTCTTTAAACTCAATCCAGGCCTTAATCATATCCGAGTCTTTAAACTCAAGGCCTACGGGGGAAAATCAATATATCCGAGTCTTTAAATTCCCGAGTCTTTAAACTCAATCCGGGTCTTTAAACCCAATCCGGCCGGTCCCCCGTCACATATATCCGGGTCTTTAAACCCAATATCCAGATCCAGCAAATCCAATCTCAAAACCCTTTGAAAACCATGTACCAATCCACATCCAAACCCGAATCCGAAATCACTGGTCTGATGCCCTTCCGGCATCCAGAACCGTCATTCCGAACCCAAATCCGGAAATTCACTTTTCAACTTTAAACCCAAATTTCGCTTCCGAAATCCGATTCTAAAATCGAAAACCTTGATTATCAAAATCATATTCCAAAATTCATTTATAATCATTAGAAATCACTTATCAATTTAAATCCCAAAACTAAAGCATCAATTTCAGAAACAAACCACTTCCTCGTAATACGTGCTAAAAATCGGACTTCCTCGAAAAGCGTGCAATAATGTAAAACCAACCCAAAACATACTCGATAAACATAGAATGATGATTGAAACCATAAAACAATTATAGAAAACAGTTATGCATGCTCGAGTTTAGAGAAGGGGTCCACTCACAGTACTGAGCCCTACTCGCGTCCCGAACGTCCAGTACGTTCCTCGGCTTCCTCGGGAAATCCCGATCCTGTCAATCACCGTCAAATTACGTCACTAATACGTCTACGAAAAAACTACTTAATTTTCCTTAAAATTCCCCGAATCAAAAACCTAAAACCCGAGACCCTAAACTTTCACCCTCGCGGACCTAACCTCAAACGATGTCCGATTGCCCCGAAACCAACTCCATTGAACTCACCACAACTCCTGGACCAAAAGTCATGTTGATCATTTTCCCAACCGCCGCCGCACGCGCCCCCACGCGCCGCCCAAAGTGGCTGCGCGTGGCCCTCACGCGCCAGCTACAGTACCATCGTCAACCTCCCGTACTGTGCTGAACCGGCCGCCGTGGCTTGGACCGGCCAGAAGCATTCTCCACCGTCCGGCCACCATTTCAGTCCCTTTTTCACCAGCAGCTTCGTCCAGACACCACGAATCCATTCCCCAACTCCGTTCACCTCGACACCGTCCCTAGCCCGTCGACTGAACTCGAAACCAGACAGCCCCAAACCCCCCTGCTTCACGATCCAGCCACCCAGCTCACCTCCATTCACGGTGGCTACACCAAACACATCCTAGGACTTCACTGAACCTAGACCACACCTCCGTTACCCTCGCCTCACCCCCAAACTCGTCGACTCACCGTTTGAAGTTTACGGCCAAACAGAGGAACAGAGACTCCACTTCAACCGAGCTCCGCCGTGAACACCCCCCGTCACGGCGACCATCCCAGTCGACACCTAGGACCTCCCTGAACATAACCCTGACCTTCAATCCCATCGACACTAAGCCTAGACTCACGACTTTCCAACTGAAATTTCACGGGAAAATAGAGCAGGAAATCTTACTCTTCCATTGCGGCTCCGCCGTGCCGCCGTGCACGATCACAGCTCCAAATCACCACCACCAGCTCACACTGACCTCCCTGTCTCTCCCTCACTCACCAGAACTCATCACCAGCCACAATCACTCCTCAATTTCTCCTCACTAGCTCACTCTGTTTCTCTGTGTATCGAAGAACCACACACGCACACACGGGTTCACCCAATTATTTAGGACCGCACACACACAGAAGAACCCCCCAGAACCCACTACACCTTTGCCATGTGTCACAATCCAGTCCATCCTTATCCCACCTGGTTAAACCCCAGCCGTCCATCCTGCTTTCTCTGCACAAATCCCCAGAAACCAAAAAGACCAAAATACCCCCCTGTTTTACACCTTTTTACGGTTTTACCGAAACTTCCTAGACCCGTAACTCTCGCCTCGTAAGTCCGATGAATACGTGCCGCCTGTAACCGAACTCAGGATGACGAAACCTATCTAACCATGCTAGGTCAACCTACCAACACTTGATTATTCAAAAAGTCAACTATTCCCCCTAATTACGGTTATGCCCTCGACCTTCCGAACATCACAATTTCCTCCTCGGATGTCGGAATCAGGCGTGCCACCTGCCTATGGATTCGTGACATCCTAAATTACGTCCTGGTCACTGGTCAACCCCCATTTGACCACCCGACTAAAAGTCAACTATTTTGCCCAAACTAGGGGCAAAATCGTCATTCCAACTAACCACGATTAATCTCACTAATCACACCTTAATCACTATCTTAATCCCGGCTCTCGGGACGGGTTGTTACAATCTACCCACCTAAAAAGAATTTCGTCCCCGAAATTCCACAGCTAGTTCCCGACACCTAGGGTTTCCTACCCGGTAATCAACACTCGGTCGACAACAACCTCTCCTGGGTTTCCTGTCTATCATCTCCACCTTGGGTATTGCACACCATCCCCAACTATGGTTACCACGGTCAACCCTAGCTATGTAACAGCTGCATGGTGTACGCAAGGGAAACTCTATGAACAGAAAACAAAGGTATTATAAAATACCTCATTTCACAGTACCCGACAGAAGTCATAGAGTACATCCTCGGATACAACCACCCTACCTCCCAAACCAACTCGACTACTAACCCAAACAATCGACCACCCATCTCCCTCGGCTGCTAAGTCGGCCACTATCGGGAGAAATCTACAAAGTCCTAAAGGCAAACTCTAGCTTGTGGGTTCTCTCCTTCAATAACCTCATATCGATCAGTTATAGTCACTCCTCTCTTATACCTTTCGTCACCCTCCTACGAAACTCACTGTACCACTCCAAGCCCTCTAGGAAAAACTCCTAGACTCTACCCTGAGATCCAACAACCAAACCGACAGCACAACCAAAGTAAAACAAGTACCTGTCCCCACATCGGGTGTCGACTGATCCTCCTGCTGGGTCATCGAGAACACCCGGGCCTGAGATCCCGACGCTCTACCACGTCCCCTCGAACTACTCGTGGCTGTGCCACCACCTCTTCTCGGGCTTGCTGTCCCTGACGCTGTACTCTGCCCGGACTCCGCTACTCCTCTGCCTACACCACCTTCCTGTGGCAACAGTGGACACTCACGTCGGAAATGACCTCGCTCCCCGCAGTAGAAACACACATTCCAACCTGGTCCACTGCTCGGTCTCCCCGTAGACGCTACCGACGTCGCACTCGCTTGCGGAGTCGGCGGTGCTCGGTAACCCCAAAATCCTGAACTCTGGGCACTGCCAGGCCTACCAAAACGATCATCGCCCGACAAGGACGATCCACCGAAGTTACCCCTTTTCGGTGTCCGCTGGCTCGAAGCTCCAGGAATAGATGGTTCCCGGCGTCGCACCGGCAAACTAGCCTCAACTCGCACCGCAGCATCCGACAAGTCTCGGAGAGTAGTAAAAGATCCAGCCGTCACTATGGCTCGAATCTCACCTCGCAAGCCCAACTCAAACCTACGGCACTTCTCGGCTTCAGTGGCCACAAAAGCAGGAGCAAACCGAGACAACATCTGGAACTTCCGTTCATACTCTGCCACTGTCATATTCCCTTGCTGGAGCTGCAGAAACTCCGCCTCCCTGGCATCCCGGAAAGAACGAGGATAATATTGCTCCAGAAACCGTTCCCTGAACGTCTCCCAGGTTACACTATGGACATCCCAACCGGACAACTCGAGGGTATACCACCACTCATACGCCGCACCGTCTAGTAAAAAGGTAGCCAACAATACTCGCTCCTCCGGCGGACAATGCATCACCGCAAAAATCCACTCAAGTCTGGTAATCCACCTCTGGGCTTCCTCAGGATCAGCCCCGCCACTAAAAGTAGTAGCCCCGAGCCGCTGAGCTCGCTCAATCGTGGCACTCTCTATCTCTCTTGCTACTTCTTCAGGTTGTGGAGAGGGTCTACGTCTCGGAGGCATCGTCAACCGCACGCTGAAAGAGGCATAGAAGTAGTTAAGCAACTGGAACACAACCTCACAAACCAACAAACCCCACAAACCCGACAAACCTATGCTCTGATACCAATTGTCAGGACCCACCCCGGTTTCACCCCGAAACCCGAGGTTAATCCGGCTCCCGTCTGACTCCCCGACACAACACCCAAGTAAAACTCACGCAAACCCAGTCAGACGCAGGAGTCATTGACTGAATACCCCAACATTATCGTTTACAGAGCATAGTACGAAAATACAAGGAACTAAAAACCGATAAATTACACGCACTCGGAAGTCTGTAAAACTGTTCCGGGATCCCTCACGTCCCTTCTATGCCTCGGACTCTGCCTCGACGTCAAGACCCCGCGCTCGCTCCACAACCTGGAGGGCAATTTAAAACCAAAAGTGTGAGTGGACCATGATAAAAGAAAGTTTCTAAAACCATTTTATAAGAAAGCCAAGTTTCACCCTCCGTTTTGAAAACCACATGCATAACCAATAATTACGAACACAATTATAAATCAATTTACCATAAACCGCATCATAAGAAACAGAAACACTATAAAACAGTTAGAAATAAAACCACAACATGTGAATCATAAAATCATATCAGAAATCATAACATCACATCATCATTTTCCCGATCAAACCTGCTGGACCTATCCGAGTCTTTAAACTCCCGAGTCTTTAAACTCAATCCAGGCCTTAATCATATCCGAGTCTTTAAACTCAAGGCCTACGGGGGAAAATCAATATATCCGAGTCTTTAAACTCCCGAGTCTTTAAACTCAATCCGGGTCTTTAAACCCAATCCGGCCGGTCCCCCGTCACATATATCCGGGTCTTTAAACCCAATATCCAGATCCAGCAAATCCAATCTCAAAACCCTTTGAAAACCATGTACCAATCCACATCCAAACCCGAATCCGAAATCACTGGTCTGATGCCCTTCCGGCATCCAGAACCGTCATTCCGAACCCAAATCCGGAAATTCACTTTTCAACTTTAAACCCAAATTTCGCTTCCGAAATCCGATTCTAAAATCGAAAACCTTGATTATCAAAATCATATTCCAAAATTCATTTATAATCATTAGAAATCACTTATCAATTTAAATCCCAAAACTAAAGCATCAATTTCAGAAACAAACCACTTCCTCGTAATACGTGCTAAAAATCGGACTTCCTCGAAAAGCGTGCAATAATGTAAAACCAACCCAAAACATACTCGATAAACATAGAATGATGATTGAAACCATAAAACAATTATAGAAAACAGTTATGCATGCTCGAGTTTAGAGAAGGGGTCCACTCACAGTACTGAGCCCTACTCGCGTCCCGAACGTCCAGCACGTTCCTCGGCTTCCTCGGGAAATCCCGATCCTGTCAATCACCGTCAAATTACGTCACTAATACGTCTACGAAAAAACTACTTAATTTTCCTTAAAATTCCCCGAATCAAAAACCTAAAACCCGAGACCCTAAACTTTCACCCTCGCGGACCTAACCTCAAACGATGTCCGATTGCCCCGAAACCAACTCCATTGTACTCACCACAACTCCTGGACCAAAAGTCATGTTGATCATTTTCCCAACCGCCGCCGCACGCGCCCCCACGCGCCGCCCAAAGTGGCTGCGCGTGGCCCTCACGCGCCAGCTACAGTACCATCGTCAACCTCCCGTACTGTGCTGAACCGGCCGCCGTGGCTTGGACCGGCCAGAAGCATTCTCCACCGTCCGGCCACCATTTCAGTCCCTTCTTTCACCAGCAGCTTCGTCCAGACACCACGAATCCATTCCCCAACTCCGTTCACCTCGACACCGTCCCTAGCCCGTCGACTGAACTCAAAACCAGACAGCCCCAAACCCCCCTGCTTCACGATCCAGCCACCCAGCTCACCTCCATTCACGGTGGCTACACCAAACACATCCTAGGACTTCACTGAACCTAGACCACACCTCTGTTACCCTCGCCTCACCCCCAAACTCGTCGACTCACCGTTTGAAGTTTACGGCCAAACAAAGGAACAGAGACTCCACTTCAACCGAGCTCCGCCGTGAACACCCCCCGTCACGGCGACCATCCCAGTCGACACCTAGGACCTCCCTGAACATAACCCTGACCTTCAATCCCATCGACACTAAGCCTAGACTCACGACTTTCCAACTGAAATTTCACGGGAAAACAGAGCAGGATATCTTACTCTTCGATTGCGGCTCCGCCGTGCCGCCGTGCACGATCACAGCTCCAAATCACCACCACCAGCTCACACTGACCTCCCTGTCTCTCCCTCACTCACCAGAACTCATCACCAGCCACAATCACTCCTCAATTTCTCCTCACTAGCTCACTCTGTTTCTCTGTGTATCGAAGAACCACACACGCACACACGGGTTCACCCAATTATTTAGGACCGCACACACACAGAAGAACCCCCCAGAACCCACTACACCTTTGCCATGTGTCACAATCCAGTCCATCCTTATCCCACCTGGTTAAACCCCAGCCGTCCATCCTGCTTTCTCTGCACAAATCCCCAGAAACCAAAAAGACCAAAATACCCCCCTGTTTTACACCTTTTTACGATTTTACCGAAACTTCCTAGACCCGTAACTCTCGCCTCGTAAGTCCGATGAATACGTGCCGCCTGTCACCGAACTCAGGACGACGAAACCTATCTAACCATGCTAGGTCAACCTACCAACACTTGATTATTCAAAAAGTCAACTATTCCCCCTAATTACGGTTATGCCCTCGACCTTCCGAACATCACAATTTCCTCCTCGGATGTCGGAATCAGGCGTGCCACCTGCCTATGGATTCGTGACATCCTAAATTACGTCCTGGTCACTGGTCAACCCCCATTTGACCACACCGACTAAAAGTCAACTATTTTGCCCAAACTAGGGGCAAAATCGTCATTCCAACTAACCACGATTAACCTCACTAATCACACCTTAATCACTATCTTAATCCCGGCTCTCGTGACGGGTTGTTACAACCTGTCTATGAACTAGTGACGTCCCAAACTACGTTACAGTCATTGGTCAAAGTCCGTTTGACCGCTCGAGCAAAAAAGTCAAACCGTCTCGCCCAATTCCAAGGGTAAAATCGTATTTTTCTTCAAATTTTCCAAATTTTCCTTTTCCAAAAGTCCGGGTCGTTACAACCTACCCCCCTTAAATAATTTCGTCCTCAAAATTCCAATTAGTGGGAGCCATAATAATTTTCCCGAGGATACATGTCTACGATAATCCCGAACATAATCACTCTCAACCGGGTCTAAGTCATACCCAACTTATAGAAATCAACCTCAATCCTTTGGTAAACCCCTGCCCCATGGGCAGTCATACCACATACAGGCTCGGAATACATAGCCTAGCTCACGTTCGAGTTCACACAATCCAAGAAACACGAAAACCCGTCAGATCTTCTCGTTTACATGTCATCCACTCGTGACATAACTGAAAGGCTAATTCCTCACATATGTCATCAGGCCACCAGGCCAATAAACTCATAAGGTTCAATAACTCGGGAACTCATTCCCCTCACCAGGTCAATCACACCATATCCCTTTCCTAGGGTCACTATGTATAATGATTTAGACTTTTCCTCCTGATTCCTTCCTATTATCAATAAGCACTCAGCACAATCATTCGTACCATATCGCAAATCACACCCCTCTCTTAACCTCGACTCCACCATACACCAAGTATGGTCCTGCAATTGGACGCCAACCATCCAAGTTATCAGAAATCATGTACTACTCCAATCTTATGGAGCTCCAAAACTAACAGGATTTCACCTATCCTTAGGTTATCAAACATGACAATCCTCCTCCCAAGTAATACCTGATCTGACAATGTGGTCGTCATCTCAATATATTCCGACCATCACCTTATCACACATTAAGCCTTTATTTTTATCCATCATTACCAATCCTAAAGGTCAATACAGTACTCGTACATTCCTTCTTAAAGGTATATGACCTCTGCATACTCAACCCCGTGGGTCGATCTCAACTCATACAAGGAAGGTCAACTTATGAGGGTTTAACTAGCATCAACACACGACTCATCGAGTCCCAAATCTCGTGGTACATATCAATATACACACAGGAGGGATCACCATCGAACATAAATCACTATTCCTCCACTTGTAACCATTCAACCTCAGTTCTCAGTTCCAATAACTCTGACCTCCTTCCGGGTCAATCACCATAACTGGAAAAACATGGGAGAGAACCCCCCCTACAATCCTCTGTGGTCTCCAACTAATCTCAGACCAACTCATGTTTCTCCAAACCTACTCTGATCTATCAGATCTAACACTTATTCAACTATATATCTCTCTGAGGGCATTCAATACATCTGTTCAGTATATTACACGCCCATCGGTACATGTAAGTGCACCAAACAATCATCGATCATGGTACCACACAACATCTAAATGTGATCAGACTACCTGACTCCTTATCTCCCAACTATAACTAGTCCATTTGGCTATCCAAGGGTATCACCATCCACTAACCTTAGCCATAACAAATCCAAACATTATCCTTTTCTTTCTTTTACTCAAAATCGAAAATCATCACCATGTTGGCCTCTCTTAATAAGGTCACTACCCACAATCTTCCCACGAAACCACAATTCCTTAACTCGTGATACGGAATCCTTATTCCATACCGTTACCTTATTAAGTCGTCCATAATCAACATGTAAACTCAGATCGTCGCAAACTCAATTCCTCATCCTGGAAAAACCTCAAGAATATGTTGAGAAATCTGGGCATCCTCAGCCCTCACTAGGCAGCTCATACATGAAGCACATACACCACACATGTGACCAGTAAACTTGAATCCCTCACACTAACGTCTATTTGTTGTGAGGATCAAAATCATCCTAAAAGGTAACACCCTCGAGTCTCCCTGAAACATAACCTCTGGAATCCTCGATTCCACATATCACTTCCTAATCGACGTCCTCAATAGAGGTCTCATGAGTCATCAACCCATCCAATCCAAGGATTACATCTGATTCATCCAAATCTAAGTCAGCCACTAGGCGAACAACGCCAGTCATCTTGGGTAACCTCAAATCAAGAGGTCTACCCTCCTTATTTCCCACCAATTTTACCATATATAAATACCAAGGTCACTACATAACTATTATCAAGTATCACATCGGTAATTCTAGTCAGTTCAACGCCTTCCATACCAAAACCAATCACAAACAACACCAAATCCGACCAATAGCCAATCTCAAGACATGGAAGAGTGGATAGCCCTGGACCTACCAAGTACATACGTTATGGTTAAACTTACATCATGACCACAAGTAATAGGTATCCAGGTCATTACTCCAAGGCTACTCAGGCTTCCTACAAAGGAATTGCAAATCCCCGGGCATATGGTCCCAACTGACCACACCCCTATGGTCCATCACGGGCCCCACCAACTCTTCCCTCGCCTGTCATATCACCAGTCAATATAGGAGCCAATCCTCACTCTATCACACCCCAATAGTGCCATCTCACTAATATCCATCGATCTACATAACCATTTCTTTATGGTGTGACAAGACGACTCACAATCATACTATTACTATATACTTACCTTTGTTACCTTACCTCCCAGTGGACCCGACTTGCATCCCACTGAACTGGACTATCTCCTAATTCCAAATCCTTGTATCCCTCGGGTCTCCGCCCGAACCTCAATCACTAAGGACACTAACATGTCCCACAAGTCCAAAACAAGATCAAGCGATCATTTCCCAACTCCTCAGTACCTGACCATATACCAGTCCTTGACATCCTAAGTGCCAAACGTTCATCAAACAGCCTTTCTAGCTCCTCTCGAGCCTTGATACCTTACCATGGCTCATCTCACGTTTCTAACTAATATCTTGACTCGTTTGAGTCCCGCAACCAAATCTTGACTCCTCTTGAATCCAATCTCATTTTAGACTCTTAAAACACGCATTCCACTTAAGGATTTCACCGAAAATAATCCCATCACGAGTGCAACTTGCCCAAATGTGCAGCCTTTCTAGCCGCTGGGCTCATTCGTCCCCGAGACCCTCACATTGCTATGTCTAACAAACAGTGGTTCACAGTGTACTCTACCTGACATCTGACCCTCAACCCAGGGTCAATCTCGTCCGAGATCTATCACAAGGTCTCATACACGCTCGTCTACCTGTCTCACTACCAGGTCGCGCACGAGGCTTACTTTTCGGAGGCATGATGTGGCAACAGAATCAGCAACCTAGTGCTCTGATACCAAATTGACAGGACCGCCCCCGAAGGGACATTGATAACCGTGCCCGGTCCTGCTCCCGTCTGCCAAGTCGACTGAAGTTCCCAAAATACCCTCCGTACTTGCCAAACAAGGGATAGCCACACACGTACTCACTCATGCCTCCACCTCTCGATCAGCCTCGATCAATGCACCACGACCTGGAGGGTCAATAAAAACACAAAAGGTGTGAGTGGACAAAAATGAATCAGTTTATAAAACAGTTACAGAAAGACATTTCTACCCTCCACGTAAAACCAATGCATGCATTCGAAAAATCATTTCGAAATCCATTTCATTTCCAACATAAGAAAAACCGTGTATGAAAATCAAAACCGTTTTCCTTTTCTTAACCTTCGGGTCTTAGCCCGTAATCATAAACACAGGGCCTCAGCCCAAAATCATGAATCAAATCCAAGTACACAACATAATTCAAATCCATCAAACCACATAAACCGGGTCATTGCCCAACACATCCGAAAACATTAGAAATCAACTGTAAACCACAAGCTAATCAGTTTTCTGGATATCAATCACCGAGTCTTTAAACTCATATATATTAGGCCTTTAAGGGATATCAACGAGTCTTTAAACTCATAACACAATCAATAGGCCTCGGGGGGATATCACAATAACCGAGTCTTTAAACTCATCACAGTAACCGAGTCTTTAAACTCCCGAGTCTTTAAACTCAATCCGGGTCTTTAAACCCAATCTGGGCCCGCCCCGTCATCAATTAACCGGGTCTTTAAACCCAAAACATAATCCAGCAATAGTACCGGGTCTTTAAACCCAAAACATTTGTAAATCACAACAATCCAGGATCCATCATGATACAAATTCCAAAACCAATCCGAAATCACATTTTGTCATAATAGGACTTATGTCCGAATTTCACATTCAAAATCCCCAAACATATCCGTCATCCATTCCTGAATTCGAATTCGTAATAATGATTCCGTAAGCTAGCATCCGGAATAACCATTCCGAACCCAAATCCGAAATTCCACTTTCACGTTTCCGAAATCCGAATCTCGTTCATCAAAATTAGTTTTATGCCTTGAGCATCAAGCCCGAAATCACCTTTTCCGAAATCCGTGTTAAATCTTTGAAATCATATCATATTTCAAATCCCAAGGTCAAAGCATCAAAACCATGATCAAATCACCAAAATACTCGAAATCTCGTAAAACGCGCAAAACCGTAATAATCTCGAAATCCGTGTCAAAACCGTAAGTCATACTCACAATCATAATCAAAACATCCTCAAAACATGATACACACAAATCATGTAAAATCGTTCATCAAACCATCATCAAAGCATAAGAGAAACCATAGTCTCGAAATATGTGCAATTACGTATTGCATATCAAAATACGTATTAATACGAAAATCGTAATTATCACAAGTCATAATCATAATCATAGAAATCATAGAAACATTTATACATGCACTAGATTTTTTAAAGCAAAGTCCACTCACACACCGTCCATAACGCTCGTTTTCGCGCTGCAGCGTTTCCGTAATTTCCGACATTTTTTAGGAATCTCGAATCATGTCCTAAATCATTCTTTAGGGTCACTAAGGTCTCAAATAACTTCATACGAATTTCCCATAATTTTTTAGGAATTAAATATTAATTAAAAACGTAATATAAACCTTCGGACCGTCGAAACAATATCGAAACGGTGTCCGATTAACTCGAAACCAACACTAAAATATTCGTTATATTGTATAGGACAAAAGTCGTGTTGAACTCACTTCGAAAATCGGGCCCACGCGCCTCCGTGAGTGGCTGCGCGTGAAACTCACGCGCCTGCTACAGTGATGCTACAGTGTCACCTTCCTCACCCAACTCTCTGCTAAACGGGTCCCAAACCCGTGACACAACCCGATCCAACCTCTTGCAATTACAGCTTAATTCCTTCAATTTGTCCATCAAAACCTTCCATTGTAACTTAATTTATGTTCTCCATTATTAATTACACACAACAAGCTCTAAATCAATCATTTCCCTCATGATCAATCAAACGGGCCAAGCTTTGAAACTCACTCGAATAAACTCAGTTTTCAAATTAACTTAAACAGAAGCTTCATAGGACCTAAACGAACACTAAACCATAACCAATTTCAGGAAAACTTACCCGTAGGTGATCGTCCTCAAGCCTGAAATTTCTCCAGAACTGGAACTTGGGTTCTTGGCCATACCGCGATTGATTTCCTTCAATGTTGGTACGGTTGAACTCTAAATAATCCCAGAAGATTGTTTCTAACCTTGGTTTTGTTCCTCTCGACTCACAAATTAAATTTCGATTTTCCCTCCAATTTTCCCAAAATTTTCCCGACTCAGTTTTCTCTCCAATTCCCAGTCTCTTCCTCTCCAAATGACCCTCTCGACTCACTCTCACTCCCTATAATGAATTCAACCTTCACGGCATCAAAAAGCATCTCTAAGTCCTCTGTGTAAATCGTTCGCCGCAACTGACCCGAAACCAATTTTCCATGGCACACGTGCCTGTGTTTTGTTACAAACCCACACCACTTTGTTTCCACTACCTCAAACTGTCCCAATGCCACTAACAATTAAACAATTCCTTGATCAGACCACTCATAGCACGGTGGTTCAGCCCCTGCTCCACTGTTTCAAACAGTGCCCCTGTGAAAATTACTATTCTGGCCTTCTTCACAAAATTATCAAAATGCCATTCACTTTCCTAGACCCGTAAGTTTATCATCCGAACTCTGATTGACACGTGCCTCCTGTCGTTGTACTCAGGGCATCGAGACCTACCTAAAAGTCTTCGAATTGCGTGGAAAATAGTGGTCGATCAAAAATTCAACAATTTCCTCTTTTCGACCTAATTACGAAAATACCCTTAAACTTCCGAACGTCATAACGTCTTCCCTGATCGTCGGAATCGGACATGCCACCTGTCTATGAACTCGTGACGTCCCGATCTACGTCACAGTCATTGGTCAAAGTCTGTTTGACCGTTTGAACAAAAAGTCAACCGTTCGCCTAATTCCAGGGGTAAAATCGTCTTTTTCTTCAAATTTTCCAAATTTTCCTTTTCCAAAAGTCTAGGTCGTTATAGTTAGCATGATGTCACGAGGTGGCGTCAACATGTTGTCATGATGATTTCAATTGTCATGTCGACACCACGTGGCAGGTGGTGATAGGGACACGTGTCATAGGTATCAAGTTGTAAGCTACCCCATCAGCGCCACATGGAAAAGAGTGACAGGGACACGTGTCAAGGGTGTCAGATTATTAGGTGCCATGTCAGCGCCAAGTGGCAGAGGGTATCAGATTGTCAATGCTACATTAACAGCACGTGGGAAAGCCGACGGGCTTCTGCTAGTGCATGGCGGTGTGTAAAGACATTCCGCGGCCCACGACGGAGCAGTACCCCCATGTTTTTTTCCTCTTGGATCTTTTTTTTTTAGTTTCGAGGAGCTTTGAGTCTACTTATAGCCATTTTCAGTCAATTCCAGATCTTCTTCCTTTGATCAAGGTAGGTTTCAGACTGGGGGTTGGGGGAGTCTAAGTGATAGTGTATTTCTATGATTATGTGGACTTAGTGGTTCCTTGATTAGAGTGTTTGGAAACTAGTTGGTGTTTAGACTCAAGATACTCTAGACTAAGTATAAACTACCATCGGGGTTGGACCTCGCGAGGTATTTTCAAGGCACACTCTAAACGTTTTGAAATATCGAATTAGAACGCTAAATGACTTGAGATTACATGTTGTGTCTCTAGGCGAGTAGAGATACCAAAAGGGGACTCTATGTGAGTCAGGATTTTGGTAACGAGACTTGGGCGGAGGCAAGGGAGTCGATGAGTTACCGGCTAGTCACTGTTCAGTTAATGTATTATCGTAGATCACAACTGACGTTGGGGTTGTCAAACTGGGCTTGCCTCGCTTCTAGGGTTAGTGGTTAGTGTGACCACTGGAGAGCGACTATTGTTGGTTTTATCCTTTGTTTAACAGTTTTCAATTTCGTAGCTAAGTTCTAGGGTACTTTTCTTCACTTAGGGTGTCAGTAGGATGTTAGAAGAGAGTATGATCAGGCACGATTTTCGAGGTATTTTATGGAATGGGTCTTGTCATGTATCTTTTATATTTATTAATAAAATTCACTCGTATTATCCAGTTGCTTCCACATCAAATATGTAAGTTTAGCTCATTTGAAAATTGAGTTCATAAATATATATATATATATATATATATATATATATATATACAAAGCTTTAGCGGTGCTTTAGATAAAAGATTTTTTGGTATCCCAAATTTTTTTCGCTAATTAGTTTAAATGTATGCGCATTATGAATGCTACAAAATTACTAGATTAGATTTTCAAATGACTTATTTCAAGTAATCCTTTATATATTCAAAAAAAAATTATATTTAAAATTATATATGACCTCTAAGCACATTTCACCTAATCAATAACTCAAGCTATTACGTCCTTTTATGTAATGTTTTGTTACGTTAATATCTTATTAACATAGTATAAATTCTTTGATAGTATTTACATATGGATGACTATACGACTTTAGTTTAAAAAATTGATGATTATCCGATTGTGATAATAAAAAAGGTACCAAAATTTTGTATTATCTTCTAATTTGTTATTTACTTGGATCTGCTGGTGATATTCGCAACAAATTTAATACACCTATACTATATATCATTTCTCATAGAATTAAAATGTGTATTAGAGAAAATTCATAAATTAATGTTAAGAATAAAATATTAACTTAAAGTATCCGAAGAGAATTTCAAATCGATTATTGGGCTGCATATATCCAGGGATATAAATGTCGACGGAATCGCCGATATATCGCTCGATATATCGGTTTTTACGTTGACGGCAGGTAAGGCGGGGTGAAACTCTTTCTTCCACGAATATCTGCGATTTCGGGAAATATCGACGGATATCATCGATTTCCAGCCATATTGACCGAAACTACCGATATTTCCCAGCCCACCGAACCCCCAATTGAATTTCGGCAGTGAAGGACCGAATTAAAAAAAAAGGCAATCGTCCAAACACAATCATGGATTGAACCAAAAATAAGGAAATCACGGATTCAAGCAATCATAGATTCATCCTATATGTCTGTATCCATCAATTAAGTTCACGGACGAAGAGAATCATTGAAAAAGAACAAAAATTAGTCACGGACGGACTCACCTCTTCAAGCATAAATTGGGGCCGAAGAAAGGAAAAAAAAGTCGAACCCAACCTACCCCTGATCTGCCGACGTCGACCCGAAGCCAGTCGGACCATCTCTGCAACCAGCAGCCCCGGTTCTCCACTTCGCACGACTCGTCGACTGACGACCACAACTCCACGCCTCCACCCCTCTCTCGTCTCCTCCGTCTCGCCCTCATCGTCACCAGTCGCCGACTTGCCCTCACCGTCACCAGTTTTCGCCGCCCGCCTCGACCGAGTCGCCCCTCTCATTTTCCCCAATTTATGAAGAAATCGATTATATCGATTGAAACTGAGGAAGACGACTTCTGTTGAGTAAATAATGAAGTGGAACGAGACGCGCGTTTCGTTCCATTTATTTGATATCCATTTTTTTTTATTATTTACATATTTGATTTAATTATTTATTTGTCATAATAAAATATATTATTTATTATTAATTTTGTTTTTTTAACCCCAAATAGAAAAAATAGATTAAGTCTTAATTTTTTTTTTCAAAATTCAACATTATTATTAGGTAATGTAAAATATGTTTTAGTAATGTATGTTTTAATATAAAATATGGCTTAATTCATATATTTGGTAATATTTGTTTTAATTTAGAATATGTTTCATATATTATGAATTTATGTGTTTTTGTTCCTTAATTATGAATATGTATTAAAAAAATGAAGCCTTAAAAGGTTTTTTTCAAAATTCAAAATGTATTATTAGGTAATTCATATATTCCTTAATTATGAATGTATGTTTTAATATGAAATATAGGGTAATTCATATATTTGGTAATATTTGTTTTAATTTATAATATATGTTTTATTTTAGAATATATATATATATATATATATTAAAATTATGAATGTATGTGTATTTGCTCCTTAATTTTTTATCATCACCAAAGTCTATCTTATAATATATGTTCTAATTGAAATAATTTATTATTATTTTTATTATTATTATTATTATTTGTCATTAGCAAATTCTCATTATTTTTCACATATTTGGTAATATTTGGTAATATATTTGGTAATCATTTATTACTAAAATATGTTTTAGTAATGTATGTTTTAATATGAAATATGGGGTAATTCATATATTTGGTAATATTTGTTTTAATTTATAATATATGTTTTATTTTAGAATATATATATATATATTAAAATTATGAATGTATGTGTATTTGCTCCTTAATTTTTTATCATCACCAAAGTCTATCTTATAATATATGTTCTAATTGAAATAATATTATTATTAGTTTTATTATTATTATTATTATTTGTCATTATCAAATTCTCATTATTGTTCACATATTTGGTAATATTTGGTAATATATTTGGTAATCATTTATTACTAAAATATGTTTTAGTAATGTATGTTTTAATATGAAATATGGGGTAATTAATATATTTGGTAATATTTGTTTTAATTTATAATATATGTTTTATTTTAGAATATATATATATATATATTAAAATTATGAATGTATGTGTATTTGCTCCTTAATTTTTTATCATCATCTAAGTCTATCTTATAATATATGTTCTAATTGAAATAATTTTATTATTATTATTTATTATTATTATTATTATTTGTCATTATCAAATTCTCATTATTATTATTATTATTATTTTATACTGTTAGTGGTCGGCGGATCTATATTCTATCATATGATTCATCATATATTTATTATATCAAAATCATTTTATAGTTTTTATTAGTCATATATAACCATTATTGGGTATGTAAGTTTTCCCCAAAGTTTCATTCCAAATTTCCGTTATTTAGACTCAATTTCCGTCATTTTTGTTGACCGTAAATGATATCGATATTTGGGGTAAGATATCCGTAAATTCGACGAGCGATATATCCGTCGATATCGATATTTCAATCCTTACATATATCTTACACCAAACGCAATGTTCTAGGTAGGATTTGCCAGTTAAGATTCATATGATTATAATTATACCAAGAATTTGCAAATCCCAAATGAGTAATGAGTAGTGACAGAATCATTAAGAAGATGATCGATGAGCATAAATATACAAAGCACAACCAATTAATGCATTGATATAGATCTAGCTGCAGGTTGTTGATTACAGGTGCCATGTGCAGAACATACATCAGAGTACGATGTATCTTGCTCCATCGATCTTCTAGAAAGTGATGAACAAATGAATCCTTTGAAAATTCAAGTCATAATTCAACATGTAAGAAATGTGCCCTTTTCAATTGTAAGTAACAATTATTAATTGTAATGTTCATATAAATGGTGCATGTTCGCTTTTACTGGTTACGTACACTTACTATATTTAATTATATTTAATTAGTGTATTTCTCAATAATATGCGCTTAATCCATTAATATTTCTTAATAACATACCCTAATCCTTTGGTAATTTGGACCAATTTAAGGGGTGTAATCAATTTAGATCTATATATATTTTTTATTCTCTAAACCAATTAGAATTTTTTTTAAAAAAAAAAAATTGATAAAATTTGTGTACATTCAATCATGACATGTTATTATTTTACAAAACTTGAGACATATTAAGAAGTCATTACGAACTTAAATCATAATTTGTTCACAATGAAATTGAGAGGCGAGCCATCATACACGCTTCAAAATGTCATTTATGTTTGTATCAATAAATCATGAATTTATGTAAATAGTATTAAAGATAACATAAAAAATTTACATTTTACATTTAATTTTCTTTGTTCTATACATAATAATAAATTCATGAAATACAGGTGGCACAAGATTGATATGGCTGATAATTTTAAAATATTTAGATTACGCTGTGTGAGACTGAGATGTATGAAAAGGTTTCATGGCCTTCCCTTTGCTCCAATTTCCAATTTGAAATGAAAGGAGAATATTCGAAGTGAGATCTCAAGTCCATCGAGAAGCACATCACCATGTGGATTTTTGTTTTTTGTCACAATGGAGAGAGAAGCCAGGCCCATCAGCAGAGGACGCAGCGCCTTATGTGTCCGATTCCCAGTCAATTAAGGGCCCATATTGGCTGCCCGTTGGATTACAACAATCATCTTGGTTTCTTTTTTTTTTTTAACAGTAACGGCTAGTTTTGATTAGCCTATTAACCTCGGGTAACCACATCCACATGCCCTAACAAGGAAGTCGACGCAAGGTTTGGAATTTTGGATCATCAAGGCATTTCCTTTTCATCAACGTTAAGATGCCCCATTTTTGCATAAATGTCAACAAAATTTTAAATTATATTATTTTCTCAATATTCTAAAAGGGAAGCGGGATTCCACCGTTTATAGACAATGGATTTCCTTAAATGTTTTAATTTGTATATTGTCATTTTAATTTGTTACACTTTGTATATTGTTTATTTTATTATAAAGTAAGGGGGACACAATTACCTCTTTACGTTTATCTCTACTAAAGAGAAGTTGGGAAATACTGTTCACCAATAGTGCTTTCTCGCTTCTACCCTTATTTTTTTACCTTTCACTGTTGTGTGTGTAGTAAAATGATTGTCTTACCCTTTTTGTCTCTTCCTCTCTTCATATGCGCCTTCATCCTCCTTGTTTCGTCGTTTGTCGTCTCTCCCACACCACATGTGTAGCCAATCACCACGAATCTGTCCTCATAGCTGTTCCATCCAATGCCGTGCATCGGCCATCAGCACAACTGTAGCTAATTACAAGGGACGCTAGGTAGTCGCGCTACAGATGTTCCCTTCATCATCTCTCTAACGCTTCTGTTTGCTAGCTGCCTAAGATGGGAAAACACTGTTCACCAATAATGTTTATTTGCTTCTACCCCTATTTTTTTCTTTCACTTCTGGTGTGAATAGTAAGATGATTATCTTGCCCTTCTTTCTCTTCCTTTCTTCATACACGACTTCATCCTCCTTCTTACTTTGTCATTTATCGTCTCTCCCACGTTGCATGTGCCACTAATCACCACGAACTTGTCTGCACCGCTGTTCCATCCCATGCCAAGTGTCGGCCATCACTGCAGCTACAACCAATTGTAAGGGAGCGCTAGGTAGCCATATTGTAACGACCCGGAAATTCGAAAAACGAAAAATTTGGAAAAATTTGAGGAAAATGACGATTTTGTCCCTAGTGGTAAGGGCTGAAAGTTGACTTTTTTTCGGGACCTTATTTGGACTTTCCGGGAAGACCGTTGGATAGGTCTCGGGACGCTGAATCCGTAGACAGGCGGCATGCGTCAAACGGAACTCGGATGAAAAAGTTACGGGTTTGGGAAGTTCAGGGGCAAAATGGTCATTTATGGCTTAAAGGGTAAAATGGTAATTTTAGGCAGAGAAATAAATTAAACGATGCAATTGGCTAAATCAGCCAGGGAAATGACTCAGGTGCACCTTTCAATGACATGTGTCACTGGCTAATTAGGAGTAGTGGCAGCTGGTTATAAATATTTGGTAAACTATGAACTAAACTTTGAATGAACAGTTGTATAATTAACTTAGACTTAACAAAAACAGAGAACCCCAAAAAACCATCCCTTTGATCGATTTGCAGTAACACAAGGAGACCAGAAGAAATTGAGTGAACAATTGAGTGAAAAAATGAGAGGGATATTGAATACATTGAATTGTGATCAACTGAGAACCATATCAAGAAAACCCGAAAAATCACCTACAAGCATAAATCTCAAATTTTAATTCTTACGCGGTTTTGATCGAAATTGACGTGCAAATTAATCTTCTGGGAGCTAAACGAAGCGAACCACATCCACTGGAACGAAAATTGATGGTGAATTGACGAAGAACAGACTCTGCGATTTCTTTGAAAATTGGGAGCTTGGGTTCGATTACTTGAAGGTAAGAAACCTTGAAATTGATTTCACAATTATGTTTAAAATGGACCTAGGATGCTTCATGTATGATTAATTGAATGAACCTGGTTGAATTTGGGTAGAACCCGAGTTAGGACCCGTCGGGTTTCTATGTTGAGTCGAGGGGTTTTAAGAATTGTTTCATCCAATTGAGGTCACAGATCCGAAATAGACAGAGAATAGATGAACATGAGTGAAGGAATGAACGAAATTGGGGTCAAATCGAGGGAGATTGCACCGGGTCTGATTGCGGGTTCACAACTCGTTTCACAAGGAAACGGGCGAGAGAGACGAACTGTAGCTGCACTGTTCACGGCACGTGGCTTTCACGCGCAGCGGCTTGCGGCGGCTCGTGAGGGTGCGTGGCTGGGAATTTGGCTTTGAGTCCAACATACTTTTTTATGTTCTCGATGATACAAACCTATTAGGGTTGGTTTCGAGTCAATCAGACACCATCTCGATAATGTTTCGAGGGTCCGAAGATTTATGTGATATTTTAAATTAATATTTAAATCCCAAAAAATTATGGGGAATTGATATGATGTAAATTGAGTTGTTAGTAACCCTGCATAATGATTTTGGACAGGATTCGAGATTCCTGGCAAGTGTCGGAAATTATGGAAACGCGTGCAGCTCGGAAAGCGAGCAGTTTGGACGGTGTGTGAGTGGACGTTTGTTTTATAAACCATGATGCATGCATAGTTAAATGTTTTATATTATTGATTGCATAATTTAACTTGCATTGATGTCTTGATTATGTGGCATGCTTATGTGTGATTTAATGATTATTTTAATCGATCTTTCGGGCATGTTTTTCGAGGAAATGTGCAAATGGTATTTTGGGCTAGGCCTGAAGTAAAAAAGGTTTGAAAAGTATATTTTGACTTAAGTGGTTAGTCAATGATGATTTCTGGATTATTTTAATGTTTTCCATGTGATTTTACGAATTTGCGTATAATTGGTATTTGGTCTTAAACACCCTGTCGAGAATGCTTATGACTTGACTTGAGGTCATGGATATGATTGATATGTGTTATGGTATGGATTGTGTTTGTGATTGTGGATACTAGATACTGGATCATGTACTGGATGGTGCGAGTGCAGTTCCTAGACGTGACTCGGATGTTGCGTGAGTGCAGTTCCCGAGTATGTGGTACGTCTAGATGGTGCGTGTACAGTTCCCAAACATGATGGATATGACTCGGATGGTGCCTGAGTGCAGTTCCCGATATTGGCCTACGCGTAGTGCGGATGTGATTGGGTGATTGATTGTGCACTTGTGAATGGTGCGGATTGATGGATTGACTGATTGATTGGTTATATTATTTGATGTTGATTGTGATTACGTACTGGTATTGAGTACGGGTTTTTGGTCTGTGTGACCAGGTCCTTATGTTTTCATTGTTTTGGCCTGAGAGCCGGGATTTGATTTGTTTTGTGATTTGGCTGGAAAGCCGGTGCTTGTGATTCATATGTTTTCCCCTATGCATGCATGGTTTGATAAACTGGAGGGTAACTGATGTATTTTGAAATGCGTTTTCAATGATATTATTTTTGTCCACTCACACCTTTTCTGTTTTGATGACCCTCTAGGCCGTGGCACGACGTTCGGCGCTAATCGAGAGGCGGAGGCATGAGTGGGAATCAGTGCAGTTATCCCTTGTCTGATAGGAGCTGAAGGGTACATTCGGGACTTCAGTTGACTTGTCAGACGGGAGCAGGACTGGGCACGGTTATCAAAGTCCAGTTGGGACAGGTCCTGTCACATATTACATGTAACAACCCATCCCTGATTTTAAGGATTAATTAAGACTAATTATGTATTAGTGAGGCAAATCGGGGATTAGTCGAGAATTAACGGACGTTCAGGGCGAAATTACCATTTTGTCCCTAAACGAGGACAAAAAGTTAACTTTTGAACCGGGAGATTCGAGGTACGAGGGCCAAGGACTGTTACGTAGATCGGGTCGATACGAGTCCGTAGACAGGCGATACATCATAATCAGACGTTCGACGGGAAAGATACGGGTCACGACAGGTCCGAAAAACTATTGCACGAATTACAAGATGAGTGGACTTTTGTCCTCAGTGGGCCTAGATAATTTGAAACAGGCCCAATGGATGAGTGACAAGTGTCACCCATCCATTGCTCCCATTACACAGATACATGCATCTGTATCCCCTTCCTCATTCGATCGACCAAACACCCTGATGAACCCAAACCAAACCCTTCTCCCTTTTTGGATCGAGGGATGACCCTATGAGCCTGAGTGAGAGGCTGAGTGGAAGCCAAGGACGGTAGGATTGCTGTGAACGGCAGAGGAAACCCTGAATCAAGGTAAAACCTGATAACCTCGTTCATTTCAAATTTTGAATTTTTGGGTTTGGACGTTTTGGATTGGTTCAAATGATTGGAAGGTGGTTGTGGGGGTTGTACGAGTCATATGGGATCAAGAACGGTGGCTGAGGATGGCTGAGCAGCCCGGACAGCGGCCTTGAGGATTTTCAGTGACCAGCCACCGAATTCGGTTTCTGGCCAGGTAAGCTCAAATCGAACCCCCAAACATGTTTTTATGCATCTTAGGAGTTTAATGGAACCCTTAGGAGGTAGTTTTGACCCTTAGATGAGCTCAGACCGTGGGAGAAAAGATTGGGCTTTAAACGAGTTAATTGAACCAATAGGTTTTAGGATTGTTTTATTCAATTTGATTGCATAGAACAATCCCTAGGATAGATTAGGAAGGATTGGTGGAAAGAAGGAAGAAAAGGACGAAAAATAGGAAAATATGAGGTTGAATCGATCACGCCGGTTCGGCTGGATTGGAAACCAATTGGACCGGTCTGGACCGGTTGGCTGGAGCTTGAAGATGTACAGTGCAGTGGTGCGTGGTTCCCACGCGCAGGGCCTTTGGACGCCATGTGGGGGCGTGTGGGACACTGTTTGGGAAGGTGTCCAACATGTGTTTTCATTTATTCGATGTAACAAACATTTTGGGACTGGTTTCGAGTCGATTGGACATCATTTCGATATGGTTAAGGATGTCCGAAGGTTTATGATCGAGTTTAAAATATGATAAAAATCCCGAAAAATTAGGAGGTTTTAATGAGAGGTTATTAAGGTAGTTAGTAACCCTATAGTATGATTTGGACAGGTTTAGGAACCCCAGAGATGGTGATTGGCCCGGGAGAGGCTTATGACGCGCGTATCGAGGCGTACTATGGACGGTCTGTGAGTGGACTTTGATTTTCTAAATTGATGCATGCATAAATGTTTTATATGAGTTTATGAACATGATTTGAGATGCCATGAGTGCATTTTATTGTGGTATTTAGTATTTACGTATTTGCACGTATTTCGAGATTTTTGGTTTTATATCGTGCCTATACGTGCTGTGTTTTCTATGATGATTTGATGGTATGGTTTTGGATTTGAAAATATAGAATCGGGCATGAGACCTATTTGGATGGAAAGCATCGGACTTGGAGTCCATTTGATTTGATGAGAAATCGGGCTAGAGGCCAATTTGAGTTATATGATCGGCTCGGAGGCCCCGTTGGTTTACAAATTCAGGCTGGAGGCCCAGTTGGTTATGATATCGGGCATGAGGCCCAGTTATAGTTTATAATGTGATTTTGGGTCGAGGACCCATATATGGATTTAGGGATTTGGATAAATGGATTTACGATGGTTTTATGGAAAACCCGAGCGTGGCCCTTTGAATGGTTTTGAGATGAATTGTAAAATGGTTTTTCGTATACCATCGTCATGAACGGTTGCCCTCTAGACGTCCCGTAGTATAGTGACTCAGGAGCAGGATTGTCAGAGGTTAAAACCTCCCCCCAGGGAGGGTCATTGACCTGCGGGTCATTGACCTGGGTGGACCCTGGGGAGACTTAGGATTTGAGACCCCGAGTAGCAAGCGTAGCTTGGAACCGTGACAATGGTGTGGATTGTGACATCTCGGATGTTAGGCATCAGGGACGCCGATGATTGGTTTTGGGCTGAGACCCACTTGTATTGGTTTTGGGCTGAGACGCATATGGTTTGATTTACAATTTTGGGCTAAGTTCTCATATACTTGGTTTACGGTTTTGGGCTAAGGCCCTAATGGTTTGATTAAATGGTTTTTCGAATGAATGCATACTTTTTATTGAAAGGCATAAATGTTTTTGTATGAAATGTGTTTTATTTAAATTATTGATTTTCGTCCACTCACAGCTTTTAATGATTTTAATGCCCTTCAGGTTGATCACGGATGCGGGCTGTAGCGGAGATCGAGACATCACACTTCTCCTCTGATCCTAGCACACTCTGGAAGCCCCGAACGAGCTGAGGTTATAATTAGCCCTTGTCTGACACTTCCTGTCAGACGGGAGCAGGCACATCATGCGTTAATCCCGGGGGGATTTGGGACGGGTCCTGTCATTACAGATGCCCCTTTCAACATTTCTCTCACACTTGTCTTCGACAGTCGCCCCCTTTAATTTCTAGGTCTGCGACACGTCGTTCAGGCGTTAATATATATGGCCCTCTTGACAGGGCCCGTCCTTAATTCCTAGTAAGTGGGACTGGACCTACTCCCGTCTGACAAATTTTTTTCAGACAAGGGATTTTGTGAATTTTTAACTCGCTTTCATTCCTTAACTGAATAAGCCAAATTAATCCCGTTCTTGCGGGGTTACCACCAACGTCCGACCCTCTCCTCGACAAGAATGGAATTACTAACCTAACCCTGTTTATATGACACAATATTTAAATAGCACATTACCTAATTATAAGTTCTGTAATTAGTATAACTCCTTCATGTATGATAATCAAGCTTATCATATTTCATCCTTTACTTAATGTAATTTCAATAAAATATGTAGAATCCATAACAAGTCAATACCATGAACATGCTAATTTCCTACCATTTTCAATAATTAGGAAACATTTTAAGGATATTCGAATTATAAACAAAATACAATAGATATTCGAAAGGATGCCCAAACAATGTCAAAAAATTCCATAAATTATATAATAAAACTCAGAAAATTCTAAGAAAAATATTTCATGTTGAACACATCCCCAAAAAGTCCTCCACGCGCCCCCACGTGTCCCAAAGTGGATGCGCGTGGACTCATGCGCAGCTAAAGTGTTCTAGAAGGAAACACTGTTCATCGTCATCTTAACCCGACTTCTCTGGTTTTTCGGGTCCCTCACCCGATTCCAAAACAATCCATTCACGTCTCTTTTTCACGTTTAAATAGTCTAAACATAACTACTCAAGTCCAGTAAAAGATCCACGAGCTTAAAAGCAAGATTCATTACCTCGATCTTCTAGCTCGAGCTTCATCCTTCGCGACTATGGTATACAGGTATTGCCTATGGCTTGATTCACGTCTAAATCCTCCATTTTTCCTTCTGGAACGATAACCGGATCCTCAGAAGGATGATAGCATCCTTATCTTCGTCTCTCATGGCTTAGAATCCCAGAACCCGAAATGGATACTACACGGGTTCTTCCTTACCCTTGCTGTTTTCTAGGTTCCTGCCCTACGTTTTTTCTCAGTTTCTTCATCTGTTCTCGATCATTCTTCCTTTTACTCTCTCACTTTTCCCTTTCCTCGTTGGTTGGTGCCCTTTATCACGATTTCATCACTTTCCCTCATTTTTCTCCCTTCGGATGTCTACCACCGAACCCACACACACCATCTCACAACACTTACTCACATATATATATATATATATATATATATATAATTGTATAAGGCGGTGTAGTGGGAATTTTAGAGAAATTTGTAGAATATTATAGATTTTCATAAAAAGACCAATATACCCTTTTATGTATTATTTACCAAAATCCTTGAACATTTTTTACCCACGATGAATTCATCTAACCTCCAATTTTGGCGTACTGTCTGTTTACGGATTCAGGAGGTCGAGACCTTCGTGACGACACTCTCGATATATCCATAAGATATCATGATCGAAAAGTCAACATTTTTGTCTCCTAGGGGTAGAATGGTCGTTTTTGGATTTTTGAAAGTCCGGAGCATTACAATCTCCACCCCCTCCCTCTTAAAATATTTCTTCCTCGAAATTTGAAAATAAATTTAATTTTAAAATTGGACAATTTAATACATACAAGCCTTTTAACCAAGCTTGGTCCATCTCCACCTTGACTTCTCATCAATATATTCCATTTAAGAACCTTCTAAACATGTTACATATCATATCCACAATTAAAACCATATTCGAAGGCCGAGCTTGTGGCTCAAACATTCCTTATACCAAGACCTTGTAAAAGGTACAATAATATAATAATCACATAAATCATCAAGATTTTATATATTAAGATTCCGATCAACTATACCTTATAAAAATTATCTAGAAATCATTTAGAATATATAAATATTCATGTATAACGTTTTAACGAAAACAAGCATCTACTCACGACCTCTATTAAGATTTAGATAGTACCGGGATCCCATATGGTCTTATTTCATCATTCTATAAACTTATCCAAGTACTAATTCATATGCCATCCAATATTTCTATGACCAATATCTCCTTCTTTTATTTTGTACCCTTACGACTAAATTGACTGCTTCAATTCTTAATCATTTAAGCCATCATTACCTTATATACTTAACATGATAAGCACAAGTCAACACAACAGTTTTATACCGACTTCATATTTCCCCAGATCATTTTCACCATATTTTGTGGCATGATATTATCATGTCTTGTTTCATTACTCAAACCTTACACTAATACTCTACTTATCTCACACCTTAATCAAACTAACCCTGCAATTTGAACTTTGGGTTTAAGCATGAAGCATAACTTAATTTTAAACTTCATAGGAAAGTGTTATCAAATATATCCAAAAATAACCGGAAATTAAGTGATACTCTATCATATAGCCTCATGCCACGAATCTCAAACATTAAAGACTACGACAACCAGCACATAGAACATTAATAATCGCACAAGGTCATACACAATCATTGTGATAGTCAATTTACAACTTTCACAGTGGTGCCACATAATTAGGATATAACCAATATCACACAAAACCATTTTCCAAAATTCAGTAATATGCGAGGTTATACAATACCCAGTTTCCTCGCAAAATGCGTCATTGAAAAGACGTCCGAAAATTATCTAATGTAATAAGAAATCACCAAAGCTCCAACATCACACTATCTCAAATCGTGAGTTCTATCCAAACCATAACCATGTTTAGAAAACTTTAAAACGTGGTTTACAAAACCTTAACAAATATTCCTTTACTCAATCATTCATATAAAACACTAATCCTTGACGCAGACCATCAACCACAACTGACACGACCCACCCTCAATCCTTCGGGATTAAGGGCTAGGTCATGCTCCCGTCTAAGGTACGAGTGCCACGAAGGCTAAACTGACGTCTAACCTCCATGTGACACGTAAGTCGAACAAGGGATTCTTGACTGAACTGCTCAAAACTTCCAGACTTCCTAGAGCGCGCAGACTCTACTGTGGATCACGTATATTATGTCTCCATCTCTCTCTCGACCAACAGCCCGTACCGCAACAACCTGGAGGGTATCGAAAACACAAAAAGACTGTGAGTGGACAAAAATAAATAATAATTTTAGAAAACAGTTCCGAAGAAATTACATTTATTCCGTCTATGTAAAAACCAATGCATGCATATCAATTCATGTTGTGAAACTATTTCATATTGAAAACCATCAATGAAAACCATTATCGAAAACCCGAATTAAATTCGTCATTTCAAATCCAGGGCCTCAGCCCAAAATCACAAATCAATCTCAAAGTACGGGAACTCAGCCCCAAAACTCATCAAATCCAAATCAACCGGGCCACTGCCCAAAACATCTGAAAACCAGTGAAAAACATCAATCATGCGAGTTGCTGGATGTCAAGTGCGCCCGAGTCTTTAAACTCAAAACCATGCACAATAATCAGGCCTTCCCGGGATATCAACGAGTCTTTAAACTCAAAACAAAATCACAGGCGTCGGGTCGTATCACAATAACCCAGTCTCTAAACTCAAAAAATATCAATCCAGGGCCTTCCCCCCGTCAATCAACCGAGTCTTTAAACTCAAAAACAGATCCAACAGTTTTTCTTTTCTTTTTCCGGGTCTTTAAACCCAAAACCATTTTTCAATCAGCAGTGAAAACCATAGAAAATCCTTATCCGAATTTGCAACAATGATTCCGTGAGCCGGCATCCAAAACCATTGTCTCGAACCCAAATCCAGATTTCCTTTCCAAGTCTCAAAACCAAATCCGAAATATCATTTTCGAAATCCAGTTTCAAAACCGTAATCTCATGAATAGGGCTCCAAGCCCGAAATCACTTTTCCAAAATCCATTTCAAATCCTTGAAATCAAATCATATTTCAAATCCCGAAATCAAATCATTAAAACCATGATCAAATCACAAGATCATTCGAAATCTTGTAAAACGTGCTATTATGTAAATACCTCAAAATACGTGCAAAATCGTAAATCATAAAGATCATAAATCAAATCATAGAATCACGTATAGAAAATATATAAAACATATATGCATGCGTCACAAGTTCGAAAGCAAAGTCCACTCACAGACCATTTCGTGCTGCCTCGATACGCGTGCACCTACGCCGTTCCTGGCCAATTCACTATCACCGGCTTTCCCGAACCTGTCCAAATCCCATAAGAAGGTTACTAACTACTTCATTAAGCGTATACTAAGTCCTCGTAATTTCCCCGTATTTTTAACTATTTTTAACCGAGGCCTAAAACCTTCGGACATCCCGAAACATATCGAGACGATGTCCGATCGAGTCGAAACCAATCCCAAAATGTTCGTTACATCAAATACTTTAAAAGTCATGTTGAGAAAACCTCAAAAAGAGGGCCCACACATCCTCACGCGCTGCCCAATCACCCTGCGCGTGAAACCACGCGTAGTTACTGTTCATCGTCCCTGCCCTCAAGAAACCCGGTCTGAACCAGTTCTGCAATCCGATCCAGCCGTGAACCGGTTCTGCAATCCGGTCCAGCCGTGAACCGGCATTCACGGTTTATGTTCATTTCGATCCGTTTTCCATCTAATTTAATTCCATTAGGTTAAACTTTTCATTCCTAATTGATTCCTCTACTCAAAACATGAAATCAAAGTCGATAAGTTACCTTCTTAACGAACGATCAAATTGTCAAACTGCCTCTGCTAAGTTCTGGTGATTTCGGCCACCTCTAACCGTAGTTCCAAGCCCAATGGCTTTGTTTTGAGGTGTAGAACCTCACCTGATCAATCAATTTGTGTAGTAGCCTTCAAAAGTCAAGTTGCCATTTCCAACTAAAACAAGACATTTCATGGGAATTAGCACTCACCGTCCATCTCGAACCACAAAACCAAGCGTATTCAACTCCCTGGACCTCCACAAACACCTTCCACCCCTTAGAATCGATCAACAACCAGGAAATCACAAGTGACCATTTTTCGAATTTAAACAGAAACTCACGGTTTCGACTTTACCTTCGCCGTCGTGCCCCTCTGTGGCTACCACCATCATAATCTCACCTTCCTTACACTTTTCTCTTCACGAATCACAGGTCAGGGATGAGGAATTGTACAAGTATGTAAGGGTTAAAGGTCACGGTCTCTGTTTTTCACGGCTTAAGGCCACCGTCCACGGTAGCTCACGATGGTGGCACCATCACGATCCTTAACGCCAGCTCTCTCAGTTCTACTCACCCAACACCATCAATTGTTGACATTAGAATGTGATTGCATAAGGGGTTTCAGTCTTTGTTTTTCTTCACAGCTCCAAGTATACAACCGTTAACCATTTTTTAAAACCGCTGAGGCGGTGTCCCAGCTTCCACAACCATCTAGAGTAGGGACATGTGTACCACATCCATTGGGCACAAATCTCAAGAACAACCACATGTCTAATTGCAACAGGGCACAGATCCAAATGCATCATAATGACCAAAATGCCCTTTCCTACCCAAATTACCATTTTACCCCTCATACTTTAAGACCCATAACTAATTTACCCGAAGTCCGATGATGATGTGCCGCCTGTCGTTGTACTCAGGACATCGAGACCTACCTAACAGTCCTTGAAATACGTGATAATTCCATGTCGTTTGAAAATTCAACCAAATGCCCCTTTTTAACGAAATTACCAAAATACCCTCAAACTTCTAAACGTCATAACTTTGTCCTTGGATGTCGGAATCGGACGTGCCACCTGTCTATGAACTCGTGACGTCCCGAACTACGTCACGGTCATCGGTCAAAGTCCTTTTGACCGCCCGATCGAAAAGTCAACATTTTGCCCAATTTCAAGTGCAAAATCGTCATTCTGTACCGTCCGTCCGAATTTATCCAACTAATCACCGATTAACTTCACTACTCCTTCATTAACAACTAATCTAATCGCGATTCCCGTGACGGGTCGTTACAACAACTATTGTCCCATGGGAAAACACATTATAGACTCACATTCGATTGACTCGTTTCTCACTACACGAGTTACCACATTACTCATCATAAGTTCACATTACTGATAAGCATGTCGTATATTCGCTCGGAAATCGGAGCCCCAGGCTCGACGTCCGAGTCATCATACATCACACACTTTCTCTAACTTTTTTTCCTTAGGTCACATTTATTCTACCAGTAGGTACATCACTCGGGAACTACGAAGTCCTAGACTCGATGTTCGAGTGTGGACCAGCTCAGGAAACATGGAGCATTACCTCGACGTCTGAGTCATGGTCCCAGTCTCAAGAACTACAGAGCATTACCTTGACGTCTGAGACTGCTCACAAGTCTCGGGAACTATGAAGCTTAACCTCGACGTCTGAGACTTCACCTCACATTATCAATCTCGGGAACTATGGAGTTTTACCTCGACATCCGAGACTGCACATCTCAATACCGATCTCGGGAACTACAGAGTATTACCTCGACGCTCGAGACCGTCCTCCATCATATAGCGTTACTCAAAATACATTACCCCATGTATTAGCCATATTTAAAAAAACTCTATGCACACAAATATTCGTGATACCAAGAACATATACCAAATCACAATCGCGGTATTATTTATCATATACATTATTATGATGTCCATCAAGTGATCAAACCTTTACGCTATGATCAAGGTATCATAATGCCATCATCGTTATATCATTATCATCATTATATACTTAACATCTCCGGCCATATATCAACATGACATAACATATGTATACATTTTTATTCATGTTATATAACACTAGTATATGCCAACATATGATCATCAAGTTTTATATATTTCTCCATCGTCTCAACATTATATCAACGAGTTTAATATACATCATGTAATTATACTATTCCAACATATAGTAATTTTTGGGATTACTTTACCATCTCGTAACTTATGTACTAGAACAATATTCATAAACACATAGGACATCGTGTTCCAATCAACTTTTGTTGAACAATTTCTAATTTCCGAAAAGTTATTGAAGACTTATCAAAATCATTTTGCCACATTCTCAATCCTCAAAAGGCACATAGACCAGTACTCGAGATTCATTTAACATCCCAAAAAAAAAATCTACAAAGTCACTTAAAAACCAATTTAAAATCATTACTGAACTCCAAAACAAATTTAGTCAAATCATTAATGATAGAAATGCGTATATTTCAATGAATCCACAAAGTCATCAAATTATTCAAATTCGTTCAATCGTAATAAAATCTTTATCGAATCGATCATATAAAAAAATAATCAAATTTCATGCTCATATTTCAAAACGAACTATCCAACCGCCTAGCTCTGATACCAAGTTGACAAGACCCGTCCCTAATTCCATGTAAGTGGCACTGGACCTGCTCCCGTCTGAAAAATTATGTCAGACAAGGGATTTTGTGAATTTTTAACTCGCTTTCATTCCTTAACTCAATAGGCCAAATTAATTCCATTCTTGTGGGGTTACCACCCACATCCGACCATCTCTACAAGAATGGAATTACTAACCTAACCCTGTTTTATATAACACAATATTTAAATAGCCCATTAACTAATTATAAATTCTATAATTAGTAACATATAATCAAACTTATCATATTTCAACCTTTATTTAATGTAATTTCAATGAAATATGTAGAATCCATAACAAGTCAATATCATGAACATGCTAATTTCCTACAATTTTCCATAATTAGGCAACATTTTAAGGATATTCGAATTATAAACAAAATACAATAGATATTCGGAAGGATACCCAAACAATGTCCAAAAATTCCAGAAATTATATAATAAAACTAAGAAAACTCTAAGAAAAATATTTCGTGTTAAACACATCCCCAGAAAGTCCTCCACGCGCCCCCACGCGCTGCCCAAAGTGGCTGCGCGTGGAACTCACGCACCACTACAGTGTTCTAGAAGGAAACACTATTCATCATCATCTTAACCCGACTTCTCTGGTTTTTCTAGCCGCCCGACCCGGCGACCCAACCCGATTCCAAAACACTCCATCCACGTCTATTTTTTAACTTTTTAATAGTCTAAACGTAACTACTCAAGTCTAGTAAAAGATCTACGAGCTCAAAAGCAAGATTCATTACCTCGATCTTCTAGCTCGAGCTTCATCCTTTGTGGCTATGGTATCCAGGTATTGCCCATGACTTGTTCCATGTCCAAATCGTTCCCTTTTTCCTTCCAGAACGATCAGTGGACCCTCAAAAGGATGATAGCATCCTTATCTTCGTCTCTCGTGGCCTAGAATCCCAGAACCCGAAATGGAGACTACACGGGTTCTTCCTTACCCTTGCTGTTTTCTGGGTTCCTCCCCTACGTTTTTCCCAGTTTCTTCATCTACTCTCCATCATTCTTCCTTCTACTCTCTCACTTTTCCCTTTCCTCGTTGGTTGGTTTCCTTTCTCACGATTTCATCACTTTCATTCATTTTTCTCCCTTCGATTGTCTACCACCGAACCCACACACACCATCTCACAACACTTACTCACATATATATATATATATATATATATAATTGTATAAGGCGGTGGAGAGGGAATTTTAGAGAAATTTGCAGAATATTCTAGATTTGCATAAAATGACCAATATACCCTTTTATGTATCATTTACTAAAATCCTTGGTTGGGCTGATTTCAAATGCAATATTTGTTGAAGAGTTTGGGATAAATTACATGATAGTTTATAGTCTATGATTTTTGTTCTCCTTACAAATTGGGGTTCATTAATTACATTTGCATTGTCTGATTTGAGTTTGGGATTGATTAATTAAACTATGGGTGTTGTTACTTTAGTTTTGTTGTTAAATTTGCTCTCAAGTCTACATATATTGTTGTTGGCATTGCTTAACTCTATTTTTTGTGCAAAGTATCCATGGATAGAAATCAAAACAATGTTCGACATTTGGTCGCATTTTAGGTATTCTTTTGGATTTTTTTTATTTCATTTCATTTATCGTAGTAAATTTATTGACTACATATGTGAAATCTGGAAGTGAAATTGATAGGTTTACAACATTCATTGGCTTCACCATTTTTGTTTACTTTCGATCTTGCCTGCACTCCTAAATTAACATTTCGCTGTTTCCACCACAAAACCTGAAAATTTGTTGTCGGCATATGATTTTTTATGGTGTTGTATGAAAACAGCTCTTATTCGATTGTGTTGATGACAGATTTTCTGCCAACTTTTTCGTTTCCTACCTTTGAAATTTATTGTCAATTTTTTAGTGTTCGATGTCCACGTATGGATTTATGGTCAATTGGTTATGTTTTCGTTTCTTTAGTTGTCAATTTAGATTTATTGGCAACAAACTAATCCATGTCTACATATTCTCTTACTGAAACAGCACCGCCTCCTCTCTCTCTCAGAGAGAGCCACTCAAAAGCAACGAACCAATCCATGCATTACAACCAAATGGTAAGTTCTATAATCTTAACTTTTGTTGTTGTAGATTCAGTAGTTTAGAATATATGATGAAGCTCCTACTTGATTTTCTAGGTTTCGCAAAAGAGGATGCAAAACTTGAGATGCAAGAAAACACCACCGCGGAAACGCGCGGGGCCTTTGTACTAGTACAGCACTAAAGCAGATGGAGCCCAGCAAGAAACCCTTTCCAGAGTTACCAAATGCTTCAAATGGCTCTAATGCATTTAAACTTCCACCACTCTGACCATAACCGGTGATCAACGAAGTCCACGACAATGTACAGCTCAAATGTTTCGTCTGAAAACTCATCTATGAAGCCGGCTGAAAAAGTGTTGGCACTGGAGATGTAGCTACATCGTCATGTGGTAGGAAAAAAAAAAAAGATGCCCTGAGGAGATGTAGCTCATTACCCAAGTCCAAATTATCATCACTTCTGTCTAGCAGCTATTCACACATAAAATTCAGAAAGCTGGCCAGTAGGCAAAAACCATTATGGGTGAAAAATGCAACATGTTTCAACAAAGAGAACCCTAAAAGGCATTTAAGTTAGGCCATTGATATAAAGGACAAAGTTTAGAGAAAAGTTTACAAACCTGCAATCATGTCTGTTTCTGAAACTGAGTGACCTATCCAAGCTCTCTTTACCTTCAGATTCTGCACACCATCAGTTTCACGTACACACCAGGGGCAAAAGGAGTCTGCACAAACATAGGTTTAACATTTATTCATTGCATCACAGTTTCTCCCTGCCTAGTAAACACATAGCTCTGAAACAACAGACTGCATCGCAAGATACATGATACATGATACATTCTCACATGTACACAAACAGAAAGGGCTCAAACTTTGGCTCAATCATAATAAGATTGAGTTTAAACATATATTTAAGAAGCAAAGTTCAAACGTATAAGAAAATACAAAGATAATTTACTAAACTGAAGTAAGAAGGTTGTCCTGCCTGCTAACAATGGACTACACATGGAACGAAACGTACTTTGTAATACAACGAATCAGTCTCCCTCATATACGCAAAATCTTTATGACCCAGATACAATTGTTACAACACAGTTGAGATGGGTCAGTTCTCCTGAGTCCAGATCTTCACGGTTTTGTCATTCCCAAGTGCACCAGATGCAATTATGTTCTTAGTGGGGTGACAAGATACTGATATAACGGTATCAGTGTGACCTTCCAATTTCTGAACTATCTTCCTGCTTTGCAATTCCCATAAGTATAAGCAATTATCTTCGGAGCCACTTACAATGTACTTCCCATTTGTCACAGAAAAAGTTGAAGAAATGCAGAATCTTGAGCTCTTGTGACCTGTGTAAGTCTTCAGACATTTCCCAGTTGAGAAGTTCCAAAGCCTCTACAGAAACAAAAGAAAATTCCAAATGAGTTGTATACCATAACAATGAAAAGAAACCATCACAGAAAGAAGACTGGAGCAAGAAACTTAAATGTCAGTAAGGATAATAAATATAATGCTTGTCTCCTAATGTACCGTTCTTTATTATCAGTTTTTCTTTCGGGTGCGTTTGGACGAGGAACTTCAAAATTACCACGGAACTTGGGCAAAAGTAGTTAAAAATGAGGAAGTTGAAAGTACCAAGGAATTTTCAAATGATACGATGCAAGTCATATTGATGGGATTTGTAAGCTCCACCTATGGACGTGTTACTTTGGAAAGTCTTTTGTTTACTGGTTTGTTATGCTCATGAGGTGCATGTACTTCCTTACAATGTCCATTTTTTTTGTTTTTTAGTGCCCAACCACCTACTTACAATGCTCATATTTTTTTAAATTTTAGTGTATCTTAGTAATGTAGTATAAACTCCATGGAACTTTGAAGTTCCTCATCCAAACACACCCTAAAGAGCATGGAGAGCAGAAAAAGAGGGATTGAGAAGAAAGAAAAAAAAACAAGGTAAGATACAGAGAGAGGAATAAAAAAACTTTGTTTTGAGATACCATCATTCAAAGAGGAGAGTAAATAAAATTCAAATTATTTTACATGCTTGCCAAATGACCACGTAATAATAAACAGTACAGTTCAGCGTGTAGTTTTTAACATAGTTGGATGCTCTCCTACTGTATTTTTATGCATACAACATCATAACCAAAAGATAAACCCAGTTGTAATTTTTCAAACCATGCACATACAAAAAATCAAAACTACAATATAAATGTACAGAAAACAAAAGGCCAAATTGAAACCACCAACAAAGCACGACAAAAAATTAGGCAATATAATGAAATAGAATCAATCTAGTACACTGCTACAGCAAGCACCTATATGCCCTAAAAGCATTGAAAAATCTTAGTTTTCCTAATGAAAATTTATTGAAACTGGGATTCAGTTTAAACTGCATTGTTCAGAGAAAGAGACAGAAAGCAGTAAACTTCAATCTATGCATAGTGCACCAGTCAAAATTATGAATGCAAGCTCGATACCTAAATGTGATTCTGCACTGTTAAACCTTCAATAACAAAAGTATTGTGTCAAATGTGGCATCAAATAGATCAGCTACAACCGACTGACTCAGTTCAAGGTTCCAAAATCAAGTTTCCCAAAGTTTATTTTTTCAGAGCCAATTATCAGAAATTTTGCTTATATGTTATGACACCCCTTAAATTAGCAGAGTTGAAGCTGAAATGCAACAACTGCAGAGGATATTAATAACAATTGTATATGAAGCTACTCAAAATAACTGACAAGATATGCAGTAATTCAGCTTTTGTTTTTCTTCAATAAAACAAAGCAAGCCACTGAAATCAACCAAAGACCGGCAGAAGAAGAATGGAGAACTAGCTTACCAATGTATCATCCAAAGTGCCAACAAGAATGTACTTTCCATTGGGCGCGAACTTAACAAACGAAACCGGGGGATTCTCATCATCGATCAGAGTCTTGGTGCAGTGGCCTGTATAAGCATCCCAAGTCCTACACAGCCCATCATAGCTACTAGAGACAATAACCGAGCCATCCCTATTGAAATCGACGGCAGTGACGGGGTCGGAATGAGCCGGCAAAACCTTCAAGCACTTCCCGGTCTTAACATCCCAAATACGGACCGTTTCGTCGAACGAACCGGAGACAATCATATTGGATTGGGGGTTGAAGTTGGCGCAGAACACGTAGTTAGTGTGGCCTTGGAGGGTCTTGATGACTTGGCCAGTGGCGACATCCCAGAGGCGGAGGGTCTTATCATCGGAGGCGGAGACCATGAAGCGAGAGTCTGAGGAGAAGGCGAGATCGGAGACGCCCTGGGAGTGGCCCTCGAAGGTTTGGGAGGCGGAGATGGTGAGAGTAGAAGTGTCATTGGAGAAGGTAAGGGAGTAAATGCGGATGGTCTTGTCGGCGGAGGAGGAGCCGAGGAGACGTCCGTCGCTGGAAAATTTGACGCCGGAGATGGCGCTCTTGTGGCCGGTTAGGGTTTCGCAGAGGGTGTAAGGTTTGAAGGACTCCGACATTGTCAATCTCTTGTTTGATTGTGATTCAGCTGACTGATTTTGGGGATGTTGGGTTTACGAGGGTTTTAGGGATTATGAGTGAGAGAGAGAGAGAGAGAGAGAGAGAGAGCTTCCCGCGATGGGGTGGTTTGGAATGGGTGATGATGTACATGTCAGCTGAACTTCCATCACTCCGTTAAACTTACCATGTGTATCATTTTACTCAAAATGCACATTGAAGACTTGTTTTTATTATAAAATACACATTAAATTTGATTTTATGCCAAAAGGTCCACTGAAATTCCATTTTCATACAAGTTAATCCTTTTCCGTTAACCTCCCTAACTTACCCTTATATATAAGGATAATATGGCCATTTGGACAAAAAGAAAAAAAAAAATTAACTAAATCTAAAAAAAAAGAAACCTCCGCCACTATCCAAGCCTTGCCGACTTCGTCATCTTCTTCGTCCTTGAACAACCAACAGATTCGTCCGCCAAGCATGCATCAAATCTCATCCTAATTCCTCTCACCCTCTCTAGCGCCGAGCTCTCTAGCTGTACTTCAGTGTTGCGTCGATAAGGTTGTCCACCGCCCAAAACATGAGCCCCGGGTAAGAACCCCGAGAATTTATCAAAATAGGATAAATTTGGTCATTAAATTAAAAAATGTCACTTTTTTAAAAATATTTTAATTATAGCAAAAAATATATATGCAAATAGACTCAACTACCCTCAATACTAAAAAAATAATAAAGAACTGAACAAACTGTAAACACTAACAAAAAAAAAATTAGAATGTTTTCCTCGCCACTTCAAACACTTGCTGACATCTCTCTTCTAACCTAACTTTTATATTAAATACTTACAAAGTTTTTAAAACTAAATTCAGAAAAAAATGAAAAAGGTATTATACCATCGAACCGTTTCCCACTACCCAAATCTTCAAATCCAAACAGCCGAACTCTCGGCGGCGAAAGCTACGCCCCCTCATCGGCAGCTAACCTCACATTTTCTCCATATTTCTCCCTCTCTCACTTTACCATTTCGCCATCGATTGTACACTATTTGAGTATGTTTGTCACCTGAGCTGAATACGTACATGATCCACAATAGATATATACATATATATATATATATATATATATGAGATTGAGAAGTTTACGTCCAAACTGCTAGTGAATCCTTTGTACCTCGTAGAATTTCTATTTGATTTGAATTGCTTAGATTATGGACTTTTGATATATTGTGGGGACTTTTGGTACTTTCGGTTGGGAAGGCTTTATCGATTCAGGCTCGTCCAGATAGAGAATTGGCAAGGGCGTTGAACAAGCTAGTTGCACCCAAATATTCTCAGAGATAACAATCTTAAACCGGAAATGGCATTGGCACTGTCAAAGTTAGGCACTTTGCGGGTTTGTAAGTGTCAAGGTAAGACAGACATCATACTTTGGAAATTGGAGGTCATTTGTTCTATCTCTTTGTTGGGCATGGATGTCTTTCTTTTTTAAGTATGCTTAAGGTTGCAGCTTGGTTCTTATGGATCCTAAGTGATAGGGCGATAATAATATATTTTTACTAGCAGATAGCAGCTCTGCATTAGGTTTCGTATGAATGTCCTTAATTTATGAATTGTAGCGGAGACGGTTCTGATCTTCACTAATGGAGCACAAGCTCTACCTTTGTTTTTAGTTTTCACTTAACGGGTTCCAACCGTAAGAAGTTGTTGCAATTAAGAACAAAAAGACTGGTTGCAATTTATAAATAAAGTCACAGTTGTATATTACATTGTCAAATTTTAAACTTTCTCAAGTGATTACCTGAACTATGTGAATAAATAAGCAAATTAAAAGAGAAATGAATTAGAAGCCGACTGTATTCTAATCTAATTTTCACGCGGCTTGTAGTCTTGTACTGATAAAACATTTCTTGTACACCAATATGATTTGTTCGTACTTATTGCATGGTGTTATCTATTCCAGGAGTTAAAAGGCATGCCTAGTAGGCCAGTACTATTCTCGAGATTGCAGAATGCACTAATGGCTGCCTTGAAGCGAGCTTAAGCTCACCAGCGCAGAGGCTGCCCCGAGCAGCAGTAGCAGCTCCCTCTCTTAGGGTGCATTTGGGCGATTCGGTACCTGAGGCTGTAAATAAAGAGCTGTTGAGGAGGATACAGAGCAAGGAATTGGGTAAAGGGCCGCTAAATATTTTTATTTTCATGCTCGAATTTAGATTTTTTTTTTATTTTTTTTGTCCAAAGTGACCATATTACCTTCATATTTGGCAGTAAGTTATTATAGTTAATAGAAAGGTCTATCTTGGAACGAATATGGGGCATCCTAGCACAAAATCGAACTTATTATATTTTGATATATAAGTAAGAGTTCATGATACAGGTAGAGTAAAAAGTCATTATAATTTACTGGGGAGAGAAAAAATAATTTTAAAGGTAAAATTTACGGGCATAACTGCAATACGTTGTTGTATTCAGTGAAGTTTCCATATCTTTCTTCTTACCTTTTTTTCTTTTACTCCAGTATCATCTTCCTTCTGTTTGTTTTCATCACTATCACTTCTTTTTCATTTTCTTTTGCCGGCACCTTCTTCTTCTTTCTCTTCTTTTCCTATAGCTTTCTTGTCTTCTTCTTTTCCTTTAGCTTTCTTGTCTTCTTCTTTTCCTATAGCTTTCGTATCTTCTTTTCCTATAGCTTTCGTATCTTCTTCTTTTTCATCTTCATATTCTTAGCAATCTTCTAATCTTTGATATGGTATATCTTGGACTTCTTGTACTTGTTCTTCGTGCTCTGGTGTTGCTTCAGAAGAATCTGGAATTTCTTGTTCTTGTCTTTCTTCAACTTGAATTGTAGTAGTCTCTGGTTTCGCTTTTGAAGTGTTATCATTTTCTTTCCCTTGTACCTCATCTTCTGTAAATATCACATCTCTGCTAATTATCACCTTGCGAGCAGTGGGATCCCACAGGCGATACCTTTTAACTCCATCAGCATACCCTATGAAAATGCATTTTCTAAATTTTGGATCCAACTTTGATGTTTTTTGGGCGTTGTACATAACGTAAATAGGACTTCTGAATGTATGTAAGTGAGAAAAATTAACTAGCTTACCAGTCAACATCTCCAGCAGCGTTTTCAAATCAATGCGGTTGATGGTGACCGATTGATCACATAGCAGGCGGCCTTGACTACTTCTGTCCTAAATGACTTGACCATCCCCGCAATTCTCAACATCAATCTTGTCTGTTCTAACAAAGTTCTGTTCATTCGCTCTGCTACTCCAATTTGTTGTGGAGTGTATGCCACTGTGAACTGCATTTTGATACCTTCTTGTTAACAGAAGTTATCAAATTCATTAGTGGTATATTCTCTTCCATTGTCTGCCCGTAAACACTTCATTTTCTTCTCAGATTCAAGCTCAACTTGCGCTTTGAATATTTTGAAAACTATAAATACATCTGACTTACTTTTTATTAGATACACCCAACATCTCCTGGAGTAATCGTCAACAAAAGAGACAAAGTATTTTGCTCCTCCTAGGGACAAAACTGGTGCTTGCCAAACATCAGAATGGATCAGTTCTAAGATAGCTTTGCTTCTAGCATTAGAACTACTGAACTTTATTTTGTGCTACTTACTAATAACACAATGCTCACAAAAGTGTAATGATACCTTTTTAGCCCAGGAAGAAATTTTTGTTCAGCAAGAATCTTCAAACCTCGTTCCGACATGTGACCAAGCTTACAGTGCCACATCATTGTTAATTCTTCTGCCGAACTTGACAACATAATGGATGCTTCTTCTTCTTGTTGTGTTTCTCCTTTAAGCATGTACATATTTGCAGCTATCTTTTCCACTTTCATCATTACAAGTGTGTCTTTAACTATTTTCATGATCTCATCTTGAATATGGGTTTTATACCCACTATTATCCAATTGTTCTAAAGACAATAGATTTTTTTAGGCCTTTCACATGTCGTACCTCCTAGATGGTGCGAATTGTACCATCAAACATCTTCACTTTGGTGGTACAAAACCAGCAAACTCCAAGGCATGATCGTCTCCCATGAACATAGATCCTTCCGAGATAGGTTCATATTGATGGAACCTTTCTCTCCGAAGAGTCATATGCCATGTCGCTCCTGAGTCCATAGGTCAGACATCAGCAAATCTTCTTCTACCTTCAGTAGCTGTTGTTGTCTCACTATATAAATTTTCACCATCATCCAAGGTATTTGCTACACAACCCTGAGCTTTCGATGACTCGGGATCTTTTCCTTTGGTTTTTTCTTTTTTCTTGAGATACCAACACTCTCTTTTGTAGTGCCCTTTCTTGCCATAGTGATAACACTTAAACATTTTTCTTACTTCTGGATTTTGATCTACTCTGATTTTGACTCCCACTGGGACCACGTTCCATTGATCTTCCTCTCATTATTGTTAAAGATTCGGCTTGATGTGAGCCTCCCAATCTATCTTCTTTGCTTTTACGTCGACTTTCTTCTTCAAGAACCGCAGCTGCATTATCATCGAAGACTAGAACTTTAATGTTGTTGGTTAAGTTGATGATGAGTTGATCATACGTATCAAGTAGACTTTAAAGTAGAATTTCAGCACGTTCATTCGTCTCAATGTTATGCCCCATTATTGTGAGCTGTGAAAATAAAGTGTTGAGGTTGTTGATGTGGTCAATCACCATATTTGACTTCATCATCTGAAAGGTGTAAAGTTTTCTTCTCAATATTTTTTTTTGTGTAGTGATTTGGCCTCGTAAATTTTTTAAAGAGTACCCAATATCTCTTTTGCTATCTTTTTCTCCGCCACACTGGAAAATACACCATCTGACTGGACCCATCCTGTTCCCCCCTTGGACCACATGGGGATGCGCACTACTCCCATTTGACACAACCCCAAAGAAAGACCAAAACGCCCTTAATGGGTTAACATAATTTAGAACATAAGAATTAAACATAAATAAATCCGAATCTAGGGTTCCGCAGTCTCAGACAAGGGATAGAGCACTACAAGACAAAATGCGAGCACGAATAACAGTTTTACAAAATGGTGCTCGACCTACCCAACACGAGTAATCAGATACGCAGCTACACAACACTATGCCTTAGCCTCGGGATCAACCGCTACCTCTGGGGCACGCTGCTTAACTGAATGCTTAAAACATGTCATGAAGCTAGATCATAATCTCCGGCCTGTCCAAAACATATCCAAGGGTCACTAATGAACTCTACAAACTCATATCTAAAACCTAGGAACAATGTCGGCCCGGAAACACGTCCTGGACTCATTTCCCAAGGCATTAAACCTCATTTTGACCTATCAAATGATCTCTGATTGACCCGAAACCACCACCATTGGATTCAGATCGTCAAAACCTTTAAAATGGCACTGGTCCCACCTCAAAAAGTGTGCCCACGTGCTTGTCAAAGTCACGGTCAATGTTGACCAAAAAGTCAACGCTGACGTTAGGTCACCGGTCAAAGTCAAAATTGACGTCACTGATGACATCATCTGACAGTGTTAGGTCTGACACTTGTCAGATTGATAGGTTCCATGTGTCAGCTACCGGTTGGTCCACGTAATTGACATGTCAGTGACACGTGGCAGCTACTGATTGGGCCACGTCACTGACATGTCAGTGGTAACTGGGTAAAGACATGTGACACGTGTGATCGTCCAATTGGCCACGTCATCTGACAGCCTAACAGGGTGTTGACGTCAATGGATGACATCATCATACATGTCCTCTTGACGGGTCTGCAAACTGGGTCGCCTAGACCCGCGACGGGACCTGGTTAAAAAATCTAGGTTTCTTAACCATTTTCGATGATATTTCTTCCTATGCACTCGTCTCGATCCCCTTAATCGATCTATGTGATCAAAACTAGGTAAAACAACCTAAATCATACCTGCATGTTGATGAACAGTGACCAGTAACTTCATCCTTTGTTTTCTCTCAACTCCGGCCACCGTAGCTCCTCCAATAAAGCCCAATGAGATTGTCTGGGTCTCTAGAATAGTTTAGGGTCCATTAGGTCGTTCAACAAACCTCATGTAACGACCCGTCCCGAATATCGGGATTTAATAATATTTAATTGTGATTTACTAATCTGGGATTAGTTGTGTGATTTCGGACGAATTGTGCAAAATGACCGTTTTGTCCCTAGGCGTGGGTAAAACGTTGACTTTTAATTCGGATGGTCAAACAGACTTTGACCGATGACCGTGACGTAGTTCGGGACGTCACGAGTTCATAGACAGGTGGCACGTTCGATTCCGACGTCCGCGGTGAAAGTTATGATGTACGGAAGTTCAGGGGCGTTTTCGTAATTTGGACGATATAAGGGGAAATGTTGAATTTTTGATCGGGATGTCCGATGGCCGAGGACCGAGGACCGTTAGAAAGGTCTCGATGCTCTGAGTCCGTAGACAGGTGGCACGCATCAATCGGAGTCCGTATGACAGAGTTACGGGTCAGGATGCGTGAGGGGCATTTTGGTAATTTTCTGCACAGGGGCATAATGGTAATTTTCACGGGGGGCACTGTTTCATTGAACAGCCGTGAAAGTGGGAGGTTTGTGCGATCGATCCCATGGATTGTTTATCAATTTATGGACTGAATTGGGACAGTTTGAGGTGTGATTTCACATGTGGGGAGCTGGCAATTGAGTGCTTAACATGGACACTGGTTTTATTAATATTTTCGGGTCAGTGCAGGGAATATTTCACAGTGGATTGAGGACGGTTTTGAGTGCTTTTAGGGACTGATTTAGATCGATAGAGTGGAGTGTGAGTCAAGGGGTTCACTCTGAGATTGAGAATGAAAGGAATGGAGTGAAATTGGTGTGGATTTCTCTGAAAACCCGAAACTGGTTTTTGAGAAATTCAAATTCGAACATCTAGTTTTAGGCCAGCCCAAGCCTAATTGATGATGGATTGAGCTTTCTGGAACCTCAACGAGTCGAACCAGATCAAATGGGGCAAGCTTTGAGGCTCCTAGGGCCGTGGACGGACGAGGTGGATGGCCGGAAAACTCAAGCTTGAGTTGTGGTGATTGAGGTAACGTCGTGTTCAATTAATCATGCAAATTGGTTCGTATTAATCCTTATAAGCTTCCTGTGAAGTGACTACGCCCAAACTACGCATTAAATTAAACATGTAATTCGAGTGTTATGCAATTTAAACCCTTTTTGTGTAGATGTAGTATTGATAAATAGGGATCGTTCTTAACCGGGGAAATTAGGGAACATTAATAATATGTTAGTGGATTATGAATAAAAGAATAATGAATTAGAGAATTAAATAATAAAAGAATTAAACAATCAAAGACTTAATAAATTAAAGAATAGATGAACAAGATAATAATAAATTAATGAATTACAAAGAATTAATAAATTAACGAATTAAAGAATGAAATAATAGAAGAATAAAGGACTTAGTTAATCAAAGAATAAAGGAATTAATTAATCAAAGAATCAATAAATTAAATAATAAAGGAATGAAAGAATAAAAGCATCAAAGAATAAAAGAATAAAGAATAAAAGAATAAAGAATAAACAAGGGGGGGTTTTGAAGAGGTTTGTAATTATGTAAATAAGTAAAAGCATAGATAAACTCATTCTATTTCTATTCTAACTTATGCACAAAGTAGACTTCCCGTAAACACAAACTTCAACAACATACTACAATTGCAAATATTTGAATTAATCACGAAATTATACCTTCACAAACTCATATTTCCTCATACATTATTCATATTATAAATGCACCGAACAGCGGATTTTTACTTATAATATAATTACCTTAAGTTTGTGATTTAATGCGCCGAACAGCGGTCATACATTAAATCTCTCCAAATCTACTCTAAATGCCCCGAACAGCGGATCAACATTTAGTTTCGAAATGAAGTTTAAGCTCTAAAATGTAAGAAGTGAATGATTTTTAGAAAGTAAAACACATGGAGATTATACTCAATTTTCACAAAAGATAGGAAGGAGAAACCAATACATATATTGCATTATAATTAGAACCAATAACAAATAAAAGAGTTTAAGAGAATGGAGAGCAAATGTTACACTTTTCAGATTGGATGAGAACAATGGATTGTTTTTCACAAGGAACACCGAACAGCGGCTGGAACCTTATGAAGATGGAAGGAGATTAAACAAGGAAATTCGGACTTGAACTCTCAAAATTGTATTGGAACTATTTTGCCAAGATTTCTCCTAAAAGAAGCTCAATTTTGTGCTACTTGGAAGTGATTTCAACAAGTGAAATCAACTCCTATTTATAGGTGGAGAAAGCTACCAAAAATAATATAAAAATACAATAAAAAAAATGGAATAATGGAATGATGAGTAATAAAGATTTGTGATGATGTTTAGAGGTGGTTTGAGTTGTAAAGTTGTAAAATTGGGTTGGAAAGTTGTTGGAAATGGCTGGAAATTAAGTGGGTGTTTGCTGGAAAAGAGGGCAGGAAATTCGGCAGCAGGCTGCTGAAAGATGGACTGGAATTTCGGCAGCAGGCTGCTGAATGGAAGGCTTGCGGTTCGGCGGGAACGCGCTGAAGGAGAGAACAGAGCTTCGGCAGGAGAGCGCCGAATTGAATCTGGGCTGGAGGAACTGGGCTGACACGCGGGCTTCGCCTGGGCTGGAGCGAGCTGGGCCGCACGGTTGCGCGGGTTGGGCCTGGAGCGAGCTGGGCTGACACGCGGGCTTCGCCTGGGCTGGAGCGAGCTGGGCCGCACGGGCCTGGGCTGCGACGCCTGTGGGCTAGACAGCTGGGCTGCATGCGGGCTGGATCTTCTTAGAAATGGGTTGGGCTGCAGAAATTGTTTTTGGGCTGCAAAGAACATTAAGTAATTAATTAATAACTTAATTAATTATTCCACCGAATTTCGTCCATATTTTATTCGTTATAATTCCGATCGAAACGATTCTTTCGCCAAAAATACTCCAAATTACAACCTTTATTTTTCTAAACATAAAAATCACAAAATAATTTATTTTATCAATTTATTTAATATTTTAATATTTAAAGTCAAGTATAAAGGGTATAAAATAATATAAAATAATGCTTATTTAACGTCCTATCAAATACCCCCACACTTAAACTTTGCTAGTCCCTAGCAAATACTAAAATCAAACTACGAATTCAAAACAAGTAGACCCTTAACCATTTGTCTCAAATTTCATTGTTATAATCATGGCATAAAAGATTTTCACTTAAAACATTTAAGCAAATGGAATTCAAAAGTTAATATATGGTAACAAAATGTTCAACAAGTAAGATAATGAGTAAATATGGTGAAATGGAGTTCTGCACGAATAAGACAAGTATGAATCAACTCACAAGGATATGCACTCATAAATTCACTCAAATTGTGAGGGTTTGTGTTTGCACTCAAAGTATGTGAGAAATACTCACATAATCGAAATGAAGTACTTTTGCAAAATTTCAAACAAACACCTCAAGATAAAAACAAAACATACTTGCACAAATGAACCAAAACCATAAGCTTACTCAAGTGATTGACTCAACTAATCAAAATTTACCATCTTAAGGATCATAAGGTCTTTACGAAGGTTGTAATGGGGCTAAGTTTAGAGGCAAGGAATATATAGGACAAGTGGTGCTCAAATTCGTTCCAAGACTCAATAGACTGCCAAAACGTATCATAACTTCCCAACCTTAGTGCAATGATGTCAGTAATCCATCCCTTCGAACATAGGCCTAATTTCATCTTGTTGGGCCTCGAATTCATTCTTTGTGCCGGATTTACAAATGTAAAGGACTTAACTCAAACATTCATAATCAAACCTTATTACCTTGATAAAAACTTTAATATATCTTTCTTTCTTTTTTTCTTCTTTTTTTTTTTATTATTATTTTTTTTTCATTTTTTTTTTCCATATATCCAGGTTATAACATGTGTCAAAAATACAACAATGTTTGAGTAGGTAAATCCACAAAATACACATAAAAGTCTTTCAATATCATCATTTTCTCTTTACATAATCATTATGTCTTCAACCGAGTCCTTGGAACAAAGGTAAAAGATGTCTATACTAAGCTCAAGTGTTTAGATAATCATGGTGAGGAAAGAAAGGCTTAATGTGGGCTCCAAAGGGGTAAAACTAAGGGGGTCGCAACTTGTGCGCACAAAATAGGGAACATGGATGTTTGAATTTGTGGTGTTAACCCTAATGCCTTAATCATTTCCAAAATCAGAGAATTTATTGACTTAAAAGCTTTGAAAATCACATAAAATAAGTTCTAGTGCTCTAGAGTTCATTAAAAGCTATGGCAAGCAGTTATGAGGCATATGTATATCAATTTAAACAAAGAACTTATGAATCACTCATCAAAGATGTATATAAGTTCTAAAGCTCACATAAGGTTCAAATGATTCATACTTATCATATCATGCTTATTTATGTACCAATTTACATGCATTATCTTCAAGTAGTAACACTTAATCACAAAATATTAACAAACAAATTCAAGTTGTAGTGATTATCTTTATGGCCATAACATAATCATTTCCATTCACTTATATCATTGACAAGTTAAAGGGGAACTTGATGATTCGTAAAAACACTACGTTAAAACAAAAAGACTCAAGAAAGCAATAATAATTTTTTTTTTTTTGAGAAAGAAATAAAACAATTGAAAATTAAGAAAGACTTAATAAAACAATTTCAAATGCACAAATAAATTTGTAAACCATTCCCCCACACTTAAATTCTACATTGTCCTCAATGTAGGAAAATACGACGTAATTTAAACATAGAATCAAAGTAAGGAAGATGATTTAAGAAAATGAAATAAGAAAGAAAAACATAAAAGAGAGTGAAGGGTTGAAAGAAAGCAAATCTGTGTTGATGACTCCTTCACACTCGCGAACACATTGGGTTGCCTCCCAACAAGCGCTTGAAGTTTAACGTCCATCCAGCCTAGACCAAATTTAGTTTATCTGATGGGACGTCGTAGCACTCTTTCTGACTCCACATCGTGTTCGCCAATTGCCTCGATATAAGGCTTCAATCTATGGCCATTGACCTTGAACTCTTTTCCAGTTCCAACGTGTTTTATCTGTATGGCTCCATGGGCAAAAATATTAGTGATAACAAAAGGTCCTACCCATCTAGAACATAACTTACCAGGCAAGAGTCTAAGCCGAGAGTTGAAAAGCAAAACTTTCTGGCCAATGTCAAATGCTTTACTCCTGATCTGTTTGTCATGAAATGCCTTTGCCTTTTCCTTGTAGATCAGAGTGCTTTCAAATGCATCATTTCTGATTTCCTCAAGCTCACTCAGCTGGAGCTTTCGATGCAGACCGGCGTCATCTAGCTTGATGTTGAACATTTTGACGGCCCACCATGCTTTATGCTCTAGTTCCACCGGAAGGTGACATGCTTTACCGTACACCAACCTATAGGGAGACATTCCTATAGGTGTTTTGTAGGCCGTCCTGTATGCCCAAAGTGCATCATCCAACCGTTGGCTCCAATCCTTTCGATTAGGACCCACAGTTCGCTCTAGTATCTTCTTGATCTCTCTATTACTGACTTCCGCCATTCCACTCGTTTGAGGATGGTAAGGTGTAGATACTCGATGAGTGACACCATACCGTTTCAGTAAAGCTTCAATGGTCTTGTTGCAGAAATGACTTCCTCCATCACTTATTAGGACCCGCGGGATCCCAAACCTGGAAAGAATGTTAGTTCTGAGGAAATCTGCAACAGTTTTAGAGTCATTAGTCCTGGTGGCCTTAGCTTCCACCCATTTTGATACATAATCAACGACAAGTAAGATATAGAGATAGCCATTAGATTGAGGAAACGGACCCATAAAATCGATACCCCAAACATCAAATATTTCAACAGTAAGAACATAATGTTGTGGCATTTCATCCCTGCGTCCTAAGTTTCCTGATCTCTGACATTTATCACAGGCTAAGCAAAATGAATGTGCATCTTTAAAAAGTGTGGGCCAATATAGTCCAGATTCTAAGATTTTGAGTGCAGTTTTTCTAGATCCAAAGTGGCCTCCACAAGCATGGCTATGGCAGAACTCTAGGACTGACCTATGTTCAATATCAGGGACACATCTCCTAATCAATAAATCTGCACAGTGTTTCCACAAATAAGGTTCATCCCAAATATAGTGCCTAGCATGCTTCTTAAGTTTATCTTTTTGTGCACGGGAGAGGGTGGTGGGCAACTGCTTGGTGACTAAATAATTGACAATATCTGCATACCAAGGAGTACCTCCCTCGATTCTGAAGAGTTGTTCGTCTGGAAACATCTCTTGAATCGCCACAGGATCTCGCTCATGTGCAATGCGACTCAAATGATCCGCCACCACGTTCTCTACGCCTTTCTTATCTTTAATCTCGATGTCAAACTCTTGAAGAAGAAGAATCCATCGGATCAGTCTTGGTTTCGCTTCTTTTTTGGCTAGGAGATACTTCAGTGCTGCATGATCAGTGTAAATAATGACTTTAGTTCGAAGTAGATAAGAACGAAATTTATCTAAAGCAAATACAACAGCAAGCAACTCCTTTTCTGTAGTGGTGTAGTTCATCTGGGCATCATTCAAGGTTTGGAAAGCATAGTAGATGGCGTAGGGCTTCTTATCCCGCCTTTGTCCGAGTACGGCTCCAACTGCATAATCAGAGGCATCACACATTAGTTCAAAGGGTAAGGACCAATCAGGGGCACAAAGAATGGGGGCAGTGGTTAAGAGATTTTTAAGCTTTTCAAAAGCTTCCTGACAGTCTGCATCAAAGACGAAGGGTGTCTCCTTCTGAAGCAGTCGGCACAAGGGCCTTGCAATGTGGGAGAAGTCTTGGATAAATCTTCTGTAAAATCCTGCGTGACCAAGAAATGAACGGATTCCTCTCACCGAAGTGGGAGAGGGTAAGTGGCGCACAGTATCAACTTTAGATTTATCGACTTCAATTCCTCTTTCAGAGACAATATGGCCCAAGACTATCCCTTGTCTAACCATGAAATGGCATTTCTCCCAGTTAAGTACCAGATTAGTTTCGACACACCTTTGTAAGATAAGTGCTAAGTGTTCTAAGCATGCATCAAAACTATCCCCAAAGACACTAAAATCGTCCATAAATACTTCAATTATTTTTTCGACGTATTCAGAGAAAATAGAAAGCATGCATCTTTGGAAAGTACCTGGGGCGTTACATAAACCGAAAGGCATTCTTCGGTAGGCAAAAGTGCCAAAAGGACAAGTGAAAGTCGTTTTATCTTGGTCATTTTGAGCGATACAGATTTGATTGTACCCGGAATAACCATCAAGAAAGCAATAATAGGAGTGACCTGCTAACCTTTCAAGCATTTGATCAATGAAGGGCAAAGGGAAGTGATCCTTCCTAGTTGCTTTGTTCAGGCGTCGATAGTCGATGCAGACTCTGTATCCGGTCACTGTTCGCTGGGGCACTAGCTCTCCTTCACTGTTCGCAACAACTGTGACTCCACTTTTCTTTGGGACTACTTGGACTGGTGAGACCCATTTGCTGTCTGAAATTGGGTAGATGACACCACAGTCCAAGAGTTTGATGACCTCTTGTTTCACAACTTCCATCATCGGAGGATGGAGGCGACGTTGGGCTTCGCGAGAGGGTTTTGCATCATCTTCTAGTAAGATTCGATGCACACAGGTTGTAGGGCTGATTCCCTTGATATCTGACAGAGTCCATCCAATGGCTGTCTTGTACTTTGTCAAGACCTGTACCAGTCTATCTTCCTGTGACTCGGTTAGTGCAGAAGACACTATGACGGGCAGAGTGTCGTCCGAGCCAAGATAGGCATACTTCAGGTGGTCAGGCAAAACTTTGAGCTCGAGAACGGGGGCCTGAATCACTGAAGGAGGAGTGGCATTAGTACTAATTGGAAATGACGAGGGTACCTGATGATTCACCATTCTGGGGGTCTCATTTAGGGTCATGACTTCATCCCAAATTCGAGGTTCTAGTTCGTAATCTGTATCCTCAACCAAGGCGTCCCCTGATTGCGTTAGGCCAACTCCTTTCTGGATTATCATGTTGAGTGTGTCTTCTCGAATTGAATCAAAATGTTTCTCTGCGAGAGAAGTGCACACGTCAACAGAAAAAGTAGTATGAGTTGCGGAACTAGGGTACCTCATGGCATCAAAAATGTTGAAGCCAATCTCCTCTCCGTCTACTTCCATAGTTAATGTTCCATTGAACACATCAATCTTTGTCTTGGCAGTTCTCATGAATGGTCTTCCCAACAGCATTAGTGGAGCTTGATTCGTAGGGGAATCCTCCATGTCTAGGACATAAAAGTCAGCTGGGAAGATGAGCTGGTTAACCTGCACAAGAACATCTTCTACGTATCCCTTAGGATACACATTAGAGCGATCGGCTAACTGAATGATAATATCGTCATGCTGTAATTTACCTAGACCTAGGGCAACATATAGTGAATATGGCATAACATTAATGGATGCTCCTAAGTCTAGCATGACTTTATCAAATGACTTGTTACCAATCACGCAGGGAACAGAAAAACTCCCTGGATCCTTCAACTTTGGGGGTAGCCGACGCTGGATTACAGCAGAAACTGTTTCACTCACCATCACAACCTCCTTCTCCCTCGTCTGGCGCCTTGGAGTGCATAACTCTTTCAGAAATTTTGCGTATTTCGGCACTTGTTTGATGCACTCGATCAAGGGCATGTTGATTTGCACCCTTTTGAAGATCTCCAAGATTTCCTCATCGGATTCATTCTTCTTAGATTTGGCAAGCCTACTTGGAAATGGTGCATGCACAAACGGGGAATTAGTAACAACCGAACTTGAAGGGATTGGGTTATTACCTTGTGTGTGGGTAGGTTGAACTGGCGGTTGTGTCGTGGTGGTCTTAGTTGCCACCTTGTGCTTTTCAGCCTCAGAAACGGCTGGATCTGGTTCTATTTCTCCGAGCACTTTACCACTTCGAGTGGTGATTGCATTGGCTTCAGGTCTTACATTTGGGTTGGGTGTAGGTTGAGGTGGAAGCACCCCGCTAGCTTGGATCTTACCCATGAAGTCCACGACCTTGCCCATTTGGTCCTTGAGATCAGCGATGTCTTTTTGTTGATTTTGCTGACCTGTGACAAGAGCCTGAGTTGACGCCATTAGTGTTTGCTGCCCTTGGGAAAGAGCAGCCAGCATTTTATCATAATCAGGATTAGAAGATGAAGAAGTATGATTATTTGCATGATTATGAGAAAAGTTAGAAAATGGGACCGGGGGCCTTGGTTGCCATGTGGGCCTTGGTTGCCATGTGGGCCTTGGTTGCCATGTGGGCCTTGGGAACTGGTCTGGGACACGGTTTGGCCCGGTCGACATGTGCTGAGGGTTTAGGACATTGTTCGGATCTCTCCAACTGTAACCTTGGGTCCTTGGCCCTCCTTGAAAGCCTCCAATGGCGTGTGCCATTTCAGTTCCGGAGTCTTCCTCCCTTGCAGTGTAGGGACATTGTTCCTCAAGATGGCCTTGAGAGCATATGGAACAAACTGGAGCTACCTGTTTCTTTAGCTCAAGCATATTTGAAAGCATAGAGGTGATCTTATCTAACTTAGAATCATTTATAGCATGGGAACTTACCTCATGTACCTTTCTAGAAATAGGATCGGCACCTTCGTATTGTGCATCATTGAGTGCACGGCTTTCAAGTAGTGCACGACCATCTACTAGGCTCCGAGCTAAGAAACTTCCATTAGCTGCAGCATCGAGCAGTCCTCTATCCCAACCTTTGAGTCCTTCATAAAAGTAGGTTAAAAGATAGCCTTCTGTGATCCCGTGAGTAGGGCATGAAGCACAAAGTTCCTTAAACCTCTCATAGTATTGGCTGAAATTCTCATCATGTTCTTTTTGCTTGATTCCAGTGATCTCTTTTCTTAAGACCGTAATCTTTGAGGCAGGGAAGTACTTGGTAAGAAACTCCTGAACCAACTTCTCCCAAGAGTCAATATGATTGGGTGGGAGACTTAAAAGCCATACCCGTGCTCTTTCTTCCAAGGACAATGGGAAAGCTTTCAGCTTCATGATTTCCAAGTCCGCATCATCCGGACACATACTACTAATGATGAATTGGAACTCCGTTAAGTGTTTGTGTGGATCTTCATTTCTGATTCCACGGAACTTGGGTAGTTGATGAAGGACTCCACTCTTAAGCTCAATATCTTTCTTGTTGGTTCGAGGCTCGGGATACTGGATGCAGAAGTCTGTAGTGCCATTTGTGTTTGCACATGTCTGCTCCCGGATGCTCAGGTTTCGTGCCATGGTTATCGGTGTTCCAAAAATCTGTTCTTCTTCTGAATTACTCTTCTCGCTTTTGGACTCACCGAATATTGGGGATGGAGGTTCGAACGAACTGGTTTGCTTAAGTGCGTCTCTGAATGTGGCGTTGCTTGGTGAGATGTCAAGTTGTCTTCTCAGCCGATCAAGCTTAGATTGATGAGCATGCATTCATAAGTTCGTACCTCTATGAAAACAAAACTCTAAGTTAGAAGGCAAGTATACACAAGAAGAGATAATAAGAGTAAGATAGTAGAGATTTGCATAAAGTATCACATAAATGGAAACCAGGATTAACAAAAAGTTACGTTAATGGAAAGAAAATGCACAAGTTCCAAATTCAAACTAATAATGCAATAAGTAGAGTTTTAGAGTGTCATGAATAACTTTCTCCTTCCGCTTCTCATAGTACTTTCCTGGGCGTACGGCCTGCGCGTACTGATAACCACCATTCCACCATTCAACATTAATCATGGCCAGTTGAGATAGATGTAACGCGAGAAGCAAGGATAATTTTAAGAGCACCCCGAGGCTAGCTTGGCATATACTCCATTGGTGTTCCCTTTCTTAATCCAAAACTTGTCACCAGTCATAACTCTCCTAGACACCATAATTAATCCAAATGATGACGTAGAGAATTACCAAACCCTAGTGTTTACAAACTCCGCCCCAACCTCATGTCCATAGATTCGAGTCTATGGTATGTGGTGATGAAATCCACACATCATGAAGGGTTAAGGAGAAAGTAAATAAGAGGGGCACTACCTGTTCCCGAAAGTAAGATTTTGAAGAAAAAGGGACTAAGAGATTCATGCAACTCTAAAACAATTAATAGGAAACAATACTTACACTTTAGGAAATTCAAAGATGAATAAAGTTTCATAAAAAAAATTTAAATTTTTTTTTAATTTTTTTTTTAATTTTTTTTTAATTTTTTTTAATTTTTTTTATTTATTCCGAATTTTCTTTTTTTCATTTAAAATTTAAAGTTTAACAAGACATAAACAAATAATTGATTACATAAAAATAAAATAAGTGTAAACATAAAGTTAGTGGAACATAAAGGTTATGTAATAAAATTAAAAGAAAGTTAATGGAATAAAGTTAATGTAATATAATTAAAGTTAAGGGAATAAAGAAAAAGTGTGAATATTAAGTTAAGGGAATAAAGAAAAAGTGTGAATATTAAGTTAATGGAATAAAGTATAATGGAATAAATAAAAGTAAAAGTAAAGAAAAGTGAACATATAAAATATGCATTTATGAACAAGTATCAAATTTATTATGAACAAATATATATATAAAAAAAAAATTATGAACATTTATGAACAAGTATAAATTAGAAATTAAGAAAAAGTAAAGTATGAGCATTATAAACAAACATAATAAGAACAATAATAAGATGGATAAATAAAATATAAACAAGTAAGTAAATGTTATAAACAAATATAATATTAACAAAAATAAAATTTATAAACAAGTATAATATGCACAATTTATATACATACACTAACAAATTAAAATGATTTTCAATTTCCCCGGCAACGGCGCCAAAAATTGACTACGCCCAAACTACGCATTAAATTAAACATGTAATTCGAGTGTTATGCAATTTAAACCCTTTTTGTGTAGATGTAGTATTGATAAATAGGGATCGTTCTTAACCGGGGAAATTAGGGAACATTAATAATATGTTAGTGGATTATGAATAAAAGAATAATGAATTAGAGAATTAAATAATAAAAGAATTAAACAATCAAAGACTTAATAAATTAAAGAATAGATGAACAAGATAATAATAAATTAATGAATTACAAAGAATTAATAAATTAACGAATTAAAGAATGAAATAATAGAAGAATAAAGGACTTAGTTAATCAAAGAATAAAGGAATTAATTAATCAAAGAATCAATAAATTAAATAATAAAGGAATGAAAGAATAAAAGCATCAAAGAATAAAAGAATAAAGAATAAAAGAATAAAGAATAAACAAGGGGGGGTTTTGAAGAGGTTTGTAATTATGTAAATAAGTAAAAGCATAGATAAACTCATTCTATTTCTATTCTAACTTATGCACAAAGTAGACTTCCCGTAAACACAAACTTCAACAACATACTACAATTGCAAATATTTGAATTAATCACGAAATTATACCTTCACAAACTCATATTTCCTCATACATTATTCATATTATAAATGCACCGAACAGCGGATTTTTACTTATAATATAATTACCTTAAGTTTGTGATTTAATGCGCCGAACAGCGGTCATACATTAAATCTCTCCAAATCTACTCTAAATGCCCCGAACAGCGGATCAACATTTAGTTTCGAAATGAAGTTTAAGCTCTAAAATGTAAGAAGTGAATGATTTTTAGAAAGTAAAACACATGGAGATTATACTCAATTTTCACAAAAGATAGGAAGGAGAAACCAATACATATATTGCATTATAATTAGAACCAATAACAAATAAAAGAGTTTAAGAGAATGGAGAGCAAATGTTACACTTTTCAGATTGGATGAGAACAATGGATTGTTTTTCACAAGGAACACCGAACAGCGGCTGGAACCTTATGAAGATGGAAGGAGATTAAACAAGGAAATTCGGACTTGAACTCTCAAAATTGTATTGGAACTATTTTGCCAAGATTTCTCCTAAAAGAAGCTCAATTTTGTGCTACTTGGAAGTGATTTCAACAAGTGAAATCAACTCCTATTTATAGGTGGAGAAAGCTACCAAAAATAATATAAAAATACAATAAAAAAAATGGAATAATGGAATGATGAGTAATAAAGATTTGTGATGATGTTTAGAGGTGGTTTGAGTTGTAAAGTTGTAAAATTGGGTTGGAAAGTTGTTGGAAATGGCTGGAAATTAAGTGGGTGTTTGCTGGAAAAGAGGGCAGGAAATTCGGCAGCAGGCTGCTGAAAGATGGACTGGAATTTCGGCAGCAGGCTGCTGAATGGAAGGCTTGCGGTTCGGCGGGAACGCGCTGAAGGAGAGAACAGAGCTTCGGCAGGAGAGCGCCGAATTGAATCTGGGCTGGAGGAACTGGGCTGACACGCGGGCTTCGCCTGGGCTGGAGCGAGCTGGGCCGCACGGTTGCGCGGGTTGGGCCTGGAGCGAGCTGGGCTGACACGCGGGCTTCGCCTGGGCTGGAGCGAGCTGGGCCGCACGGTTGCGCGGGTTGGGCCTGGAGCGAGCTGGGCTGACACGCGGGCTTCGCCTGGGCTGGAGCGAGCTGGGCCGCACGGGCCTGGGCTGCGACGCCTGTGGGCTGGACAGCTGGGCTGCATGCGGGCTGGATCTTAGAAATGGGTTGGGCTGCAGAAATTGTTTTTGGGCTGCAAAGAACATTAAGTAATTAATTAATAACTTAATTAATTATTCCACCGAATTTCGTCCATATTTTATTCGTTATAATTCCGATCGAAACGATTCTTTCGCCAAAAATACTCCATCTATCAGCATAACTCTTCTGGCGATCCTGCGCCGCCTTCAGCCTCTCCTTGATAATCCGGACCTCTTCCTAGGTCATATCCATCAAATCTAGCGTCAAAGCTGCACGTTCGCCTATCTCCGTCCAACACACAGGTGTCCTGCACTGTCCAACCATACAGTGCCTCATAGGGTGTCATCCCAATGCTAGCATGATAACTGTTGTTGTAAGCGAATTCCATCAGAGGAAAATATGTATCCCAAGAATCCCAAAACTGCAACGCACACACTCTCATCATATCCTCTAGTGTCTGAATAGTTCTCTTAGACTAACCATCAGTCTGCGGATGAAAAGCCGTGCGAAAATGTAGGTTCGTACCTAGAGCCTTCTGCAAACTCTGACAAAACCTTGAAGTAAATCTCGGATCTCGATCCGACACAATGGATTGAGGCATACCATGCAATCTGATAATCTCATTCACGAACAGATGTGTTAACCGATTAAGCTTGAATGTCTCCCGTACAGGCAGAAAGTGTACCGATTTCGTCAACCTGTCCACAATCACCCAAACTCCGTCATAACTACTCCTGATTCTCAACAATTTAAATACGAAGTCCATGGTGATGTGATCCCACTTCCATTTAAGAATCGGGAGTGGATGCATAGCCCCATATGGTCTCTGTCGTTCTACTTTCACCTGTTGACAGGTCAAACACCTGCTGAAAAACTTAGCGATATCTCACTTCATTCCCGCCCACCAATAATACTCCCTAAGGGTACGATACATCTTCGTTCCTTCTGGGTTCATAACATAAGCTGAACTGTGGGCCTCCTCCATAATCTCCGCCATCAACTCTACCACTGCAGGCACACACATACGACCCTGCTTAACCAAAGCTCTGTCATCCCTGATCGGGAAATCCTGTCGATCTCCTGCCTCAACTTCAATCCGATACATGCACAGTGTAGGATCCTGAAATTGAGCCTCAATGATCCGATTAATCAGGACCGGTCGTACATGGAAACTAGCCAACAATGCTCCATCAATATCCATTCCCAGCATGACTCCATTCTTCTGGAGTTCCACGAGTAATGGTAGATACACCACCCTCAGGTGTGCTACCGACTGTGCTGATTTCCTACTTAGAGCATCTGCTACTACATTGGCTCTGCTTGAGTCCTTAATCAACTCCAACCACCATCGCTGCCTCAAATTCAGTTCTCTCTGAGTAAAAAAAATGCTTCAAACTCTGATGGTAGGTGAAGATTCTACATGTCTAGCCATAAAGGTAATGTCTCCAAATCTTTAAAGCATAAACTACTACCGCCAACTCCAAATCATGGATGGGATAGTTCAACTCATGTGGTTTCAACTGTCATGAGGTGTAAGCGATCACCCTACCATGTTGCATCAGTACACATCCCAACCCTTGTAGTGATGCATCGATGTACACCTCGAACTCCCCACCATCATTTGGAAGTGCGAGAACTGGAGCAGTAGTCAGTCGTCTCTTTAACTCCTGGAAAGTTTGCTCACACTTGTCATCCCATTCAAAACTAACCTCCTTCCGGGTCAATCGAGTCAAAGGAGTTGCGATTGTAGAGAAACCCTCTACAAATCGCCTGTAATAACCTGCCAATCCGATGAAGCTCCTCACCTCGGTTACCATCTTCGGCATTTCCAGTTCGTTATTGCTTCCTTTTTTGAGGCTCCACACCAATCCCCTCAGCCGATATGATATGCCCCAGAAATCCGATACTGTTCAACCAAAAATGGCACTTGCTCAACTTAGCATATAATTGATTTTTCCTCAATCTACCCAACACCAATCTCAGATGTTTCTCATGTGCCCTGGTACTCCTCGACTAGACCAAAATTTCATCAATGAAGACTATCACGAACTTGTCCAAATACGCTCGGAACACCTAATTCATCAAGTTCATGAATGCAGCTGGTGTATTCGCCAACCCAAACGGCATTACCAAGAACTCATAATGCACGTACCTCGTCCGAAAAGCAGTCTTTGGAACGTCATCCTTAGCAATCCTCAGCTGATGGTAACCATATCGAAGGTCAATCTTAGAGAAATACTTTTCTCCCCTCAACTGGTCAAACAAGTCATTGATCCTGGGTAAGGGGTACTTGTTCCTTACCATCACTTTATTAAGCTTCCGATAGTCCACACACAATCGTAGACTACCCTCCTTCTTCTTAACAAACAACATCAGTGCTCCCTACGGTGAAGTACTCGGTCGGATGAATCTCAGATCCACCAACTCATGCAGTTGTACCTTTAATTCCCATAATTCGACGGGTACCATCAGGTATGGCGGTTGTGATATTAGTCTCGTCCCGGGGAGTAGTTCAATCGTGAACTCGATCACCCAATGTGGTGGTAATCCTGGTAAGTCATCCAGAAATACGTCAGGAAACTCTCGAACCACCGGTATATCCTCAATCTTCAACTGATCCTCATGTGTCTCAACCACATATGCTAAAAATCCCTGACAACCCTTCTGTAACAACTTGGTAGCTGTGAGTGCGGAAATTACCTCCGATGGTGAAACTCCACGCTCCCCCTGAAATGTCACTTTTGGTAGACCCGGACTCCGCAAGGTCACCAGTTTACTGCAACAATCAATGATTGCCCCCATGGTCTCCCAGCAAGTCCATCCCAAGTATCACATCAAAATCATACATATCCATGATTATCAAGTCAGCTAATAGTTCCAACTCCCGAACTCTCACTGGGAAATCCCTTATCATTTGGTTCACAATGTATATCACTCCTATTGGGGTACCTACACCCATCTCCTGATCTAGGGCTGACACCTCACGGCCCAACATAGCCGCACAACTCCTCGAAATAAATGAATGTGTAGCACCAAGATCCATCAAAACACGAACATGAATATCTGATATGGTGAGTGTTCCTGTAACAACGCTTGGTGTCGTTCGAGCCTGCTGCTGAGTCACTATGAAGACCCGAGCCTATGGTCCCGCCTGTGGACCACGACCACGTCCTCGAGCTCCCCCCTGAGCTCCGCCACCCATGGCATCAGATGTAGTAACCGCATGATGAGCTTGTGCTGCCAAACTCTGACCAGCCCCACTGCCGCCTAATACGTAAAAACTAAGCATTAAAGTAAACACAAAGTCACACTCAACACTTAAGGAAACGTATGCAATTAAAACACCTTTTTGTAGATTGTAGCATTAGTAAATAGGGATCGTTCTGGACCGAGGATTGATGGTACCTAAGCATGATTATCGTTTGATTGCTCAATTGGGGGTATGTAACGACCCTTCCCGAATATCAGGATTAAATATTAATTAATTATGGATTTAGTATGACTAATCAGGGATTAGTTGAGAGAAATCGGACGGACGGTGTAAAATGACCCTTTTAACCCTAAAATTCGGCAAAATGTTGACTTTTGACTCGGAGAGTCAAGCATGCAACGATCGATGACCGTGATGTAGATCAAGACGTCACGAGTCCATAGACAGGCGGCACGTCGAAATCGGATGTCGAACAAGGAAGTTATGTTCACAGGATCGAAATTGATTTAATTAACGTCTCGGAATTTGAATTAATTAATAATTAAATGTGATTGGTAAATTAATTAATGTGGGGCCCTTAGATGAGTGACAAGTATCACTCATCCCGTTGGGCATTTTCCTTAAAAAGGGGATCTATGTTTATTGGGAGATTTTTATTTTAATATTTTTATTTTTTTCACTCATTTTCTCTCTCTCCCTCCCTTGCACTCATCTTCGTCATTTTCCTCCATCACAACCATGCACCTCAACCTCCTCTCAATCATCATCCATTGCTTGTGATCCGTGAATGAAAGTTGGAGAGGATGTTGAGACGAACCCAATGGTGGCCACGGCAAGGACTGTCGTGCACGGTGGCCTGATTTTCGGAAGGTAAACCGTGAGATTCAAATTTGGGTTTTTGATTTTGATGGTTGTTGATCGATTCTAAGCTTAGGATGATGTTCCTTGAGCTCTCACGAGCTTGTTGGTGAAATTTGGGAAGGATTTAGATGTCGGAGGTGTCCGGAATGATGACCGGAATTCTGGCCGAAACTTTGAATGGCCATAACTTTAAATCCAGGTATTTTCTGCAATTTCTGGGCTTATATTTGGAATCCTTGACTCGATTAGATAGATTTACATAGGTAGAATGTCGAATTTGGTTGAAAAACGAGTGAGATATCGAAGTTTGACGTTTGGGGCATCAATGGAGTTTTTCGGCGAGAAATTCCGTCGAGTCGCCGGCGAGTTGATCCGTTGACTTTGACCCGTTGAATTTGACCCATTGACTTTGATCGTTGACTTTTTTCAAAGTTGACCTTTACGTTGACTACGTACATGGGGCGCGTGGGCTTGAATTTCGAGGTGGGCCTAGTGTCATTTTAAAGGTTTCGACGATCCAGATCCAATGATGGTAGTTTCGGATCGATCAGAGATCATTAGGTTGGTCAAATCGAGGTTTTTAACCTCGAGAATCGTGTCCGAGACACATTGACTTTTCCGGGAGTTTTGGGGTTTTATCCTATGGGCTTAAATAGATGATTAGTGACCTTCGGGTGTAATTTGGACAGGTCTGGAAGTTCCAAAGATGGTGATTTAGCCCGTGGAGGGTTATGGCACGCGTATCGAGGTGGTAGCGTAGGACGGTCTGTGAGTGGATTTCGTTTTATAAACTGTGATGCATGCATAACTATTTTATATGTTTTACATACGTGATTTCTATGATGATGATTATGGCACTGTTGGTTTACACGATTGCACGTATTTCGAGGTAATTCCGTATTTACACGTATTTCGAGGTTTATGAGTTTATGCTATTGCTATGTGATTGTGAGTTTAATAATGGTTCTATGGCATGGTTTTGGTTTTGAAAAGATGAACTCGGGCATGAGACCCATTTGAATTATGTGATCGGGCTAGGGACTGAGTTGATTTACGAAATCGAGCTGAGACCCTTTTGAGTTATGTGATCGGGCTGGGTGCCTAGTGGTTTACAAAACTGGGTATGAGGCCTAGTTGAGTTTTATAACTGTGATTTCAGATTTGGGACCCTATGTTTCATAAACGTGATTTCGGGTCGGGGACCCTAAATGGATTTGTGATCTTTTATGGGAATTTCGGGAAGGGCCCATTGAGATGTTTTGAAATGACTTTGTAAAACTGTTTTCCATATACCATCTTGATACGAGGATATGTGATGGTCTCCTCCAGGAGTCTGGGACACAGGGGAAGTCACGGTGCATTGCCTGCGAGGGGTCATTATACGGAGCTACCGGACCGTATAGTGACTTAAGAGCAGGATTGCTATGATTAGACATTTGGGATGTCAGACATCTGGGATGTCAGAGATATTAGCCCGGAGAGACCCCGGGTAGCACACGTTACTTATTACCGTGAGATATGACGTCTGGGACGTCAAGCGTCTAGGATGCTAGGCATCTGGGATGCCGAGGATGGTTATGTGGTGAATATGGATTATTTAATTTATGAGATGGTATTTCGAAGATTATGGATTTGTGGTTATGGATTTGGGCAGTGGTCCACTTGGTTCTGGATTTACAGATTTTGATATTCTACAGTTTTGGGCTGAGTTCCCACACTTGGTTTTGATTTATGGTTTTTGCGCTAAGGCCCTAATGGTTTATTTCAGTAAATGTTTTGATTACTGGTTTTCGTTGCATGCATACTTTTTAGTGAAGGGCATAAATATCTTTATGAAATGTGTTTTTATGAACTCATTGATTTTCGTACACTCACAGTTCTTAATGGTTTTAATGCCCTTCAGGTTGATCACGGATGCGGGCTATAGCAGAGACCGAGACATCGCACTTCTCCATCAATCCTGGCGCGCTCTGGGAGCCTCGTATGGGCTGAGGTACGTATTATCCCTTGTCTGACACTTCGTGTCAGACGGGAGCATGACGCATCCCACGTTAATCCTGGGGGGATTGGGATGGGTCGTGTCAGGGTAAAGATTGATTTTAAAGTTCTAAGTAACTAAACTAAACCTTAACTAACCTAATCCATTATTTACACGTGGTCAACTCATTCTTTATGCCTTACTCATTCATGAATTATATCAATTTCAAATCTACGAAATTCTATAACCTTAGTTTTACGAGATGATTGCATATTCGTAAGTACGTGCAGGGAGACACTCACGGCGCACTTTCAATAATAGACTAGGGACCGCCCAACTCATCTATCAAGTATTAAACACCAATATACAAACATAACAAAAACTAAAATACTAGAACACATGAAAGATTTATACGAAAACAATATAAAGCATAAAACCACTATAAGATTAATAATCAAATCATAGAAGCGATATTCGTGCCAAAAGATAACTGCGAAGTAAGAGGTTGTGTTACTCTTTTTCTCCCAGGAAGCCCAAAGGATGCTAAGTCAATGAACTCTCTTATATGAGACAATAGGAAGTGCCCCAACTATGCCACGGATGAAGGTTAGAAGATGGAGTATGATGTAATTAATCTTGCAAAATAATATCGATTATATAAATTGGAAAGTTTGGTCAAGTAGAATTTCAGTACAAGAATGAGCGACCTTTTACAAATAACCTAAGCCTCTCTATTTATAGGAGAAAATTAATCCTCAAATAAATAGGAGTTCAAAATTTAATTCTAAAAAGGAAAAGGTTTAAACTAATTAATATAAAATCCTAAAGGTAAAAGGTAATAAAAATCCTAATTAAAAGGGTAATCTAAATCCTAAAGAAAGAATAAATACAAAACTTAATTAAAAAGGTAATAAAAACTCCTAATTTAAAAAGGGAAAACAAATCCTAACTGAAAAGGATAAATTTTCCATAAAAAGGAAAGAAATTACTTGCTGGAATTGAATAGGAATCAGCTCAGTAGGAAGCTGCTGAAGCTTGGCAGGAAATGTGGTAGGTGCTGCGTAAGGACCCGTCCCGAATATCGGGATTGAATATTAATTAATTATGGTTTAGAATGACTAATCGGGGATTAGTTGAGTGAAATCGGACGAAACGTGCAAAATGACCGTTTTGCCCCTGGCGTGGGCAAAATGTTGACTTTTAGTTCGGGCGGTCAAACGGACTTTGACCAATGACGGTGACGTAGTTCGGGACGTCACGAGTTCATAGACAGGTGGCACGTTCGATTCCGACATTCGTAGAGAAAGTTATGATGTTCGGAAGTTGAGGGGTATTTTGGTAATTTGGCATAGTAGGGGCCAAATGTTGACTTTTTGATCGGGAGGTCCGATGGACGAGGGCCAAGGACCGTTACGTAGGTCTCGTCGATACGAATCCAACGACAGGCGGCATGCCGAAATTGGAGATTCGACGACGAAGTTATGGTCACGGAATCGGGCTCGATTAACAGAACGAACCGGGAATAAAATAATATTTTAATATGAACAGTACCTGGTGACTGGACACACTTGGATGAGTGACAAGTGTCACTCATCCCTTAAAATCAGGCACAAAACATGGATCCATGATTTTGGGGGAGACCAAATGATTATGTTTTATTATTTTTAATTAATTAATTATCCTCTTATTTTCCATTATTCCTCTTCTGTTTCCTTACCGTGTGCAAGCAAAACACAGAGAATGAAAGAGCCTGAAATTGTCCACCATTTCCTTCCATTTCTGAACCAGTGTGTGAGGAATTGAGAGGGTGTTGAGATTTAATCATCAAGGAAACACGAGGGACAGAGAGAGGGCTTGAATTTGGAAATTCGAATTTTCGAATTTCGAGGGGGGAAATTCGATTAGGATGAATTGAGCCGTGATGATCGATTTGAAGCTTGGAAATAGCTTCCTGAGGTTGATACGAGTGGAACCAGATAAAAAACGAGGTGAATTGATGCCCAATTGGCTCTGAACGGGTTTGGTAACCGTGAGGAATGTCGAACTTGAGTCGTGGAGTTTGAGCCATGATTTGATGCAATTGAGTTGGGGAAAATGCTTACCTGAGTCCCTTGATGCTGCTGGTTGAATCAATTTAGGGAAATCGTGTGACGGTGAAGGTTTTGGAATGATGAACAATGGCCGGAGGTCCTTCGAATGATCAACTGTGATCGTGGGGTTATAGGTAAGATTGTTTGAAATTGAGTCCACAGATCTTTAATTGAACTTAATTCGAAACTGGCTGAATGTTCAATCTATGGAAACAATGTCGAATTGGTAGGAAATTAACCGGGTCGCCTCGCGGGTCAAATGACCCGTTTTACAGACAAACGGGTTGAGACGACAGCACTGTAGCTGGCGCGTGGGTTTCACGCGCAGCCACTCACGGCAGCGCGTGAGGGCGCGTCCGGCCTAGTCTCAAGGTGAGGTCAACATGACTTTTGATCCTCTCAGTGTAACGAACATTTTGACGTTGATTTCGATGAAATCGGATATTGTTTCGTTAATGTTCCGCGTATCCGAAGTTTTGTATTACGTTAAAAATACGTATTTAAATCCCGGAAAAATTGGGGAAAATTATATGATGTATTTTGAGATGTTAGTAACCCTATAAAATGATTTTGGACAGGAGTTGTGATTTCCAGATATTACGGAAAAACGTGCAGCTCGGAAACGGACCGTTTTGGACGGTGTGTGTGAGTGGACTTTGTTTTCTAACCGTGATGCATGCATATATGATTTAAATGCCTTATTATGTGATTTTATATGCTTGGGCATGATTTTTGTTTCAATCCGGTAATTTCTCGGTTTTATGATTATTATATTATTATTTTTGGGCGATTTTCGAGAAATTACGAAATTTGGTAAAAATGATGTTTGGACTTGGTTTATGAGTCCGGGATTGAAATTGATTGAAAATAATGGTCGGACTCGGATTATTGAGTCATGGATTGAAAAATGATGTGGTGACTCGGGAATGAGTCAATGGTCAATTTTGTGGATTTACGTGAAAATGGCAACAGAGGTTGCAACACATGAAATTGCGTGATAATGTTATTTTGGGCATGAGAACCCAAGTGAATAGTGATTTTGACTCGGATTTGGAGTCACTTGTGAATTTGTGAATTTAATGATTTATTGAGATTTTATGATTATTTTAATCAGTCTTTCGGGCACGTTTTACGAGGAACGTGCAAATGATGTTTTGGGCTAGGCCGGAGTCTAAACGATTTCTAAAATGATGTTTTGACTTAGTTGGTAAGTCAATGATGATTTCTGGATTATTTTGTTGTTCTAAAAGGTGATTTTAATGAAATAAGTGTAAATGGTATTTTGGGCTTTGAGACCCAGTCGGGGATGATCTTGACTTGGTATGAAGTCAAGATTTGATTGGAATGTTTTGGGATGTAATTCCCGGGATGGTTTTCATTGTGATTGTGATATTCCCAGACGATCGGTGCTTGGGGGGATTACCCAGACGACCGGAGCTTGGGGGATGTGATTGTAGGATCGGGAGTTGATCCTATGGTAGTCACCTTCTCGGATGAGACTGAGCCTGGATGTACCACTCGGAGGTGTCTGAGCCTGGGGATGTGTTCGCCCAGAGGTGACTGAGCCCGAAGGGGTTGAGCCCAGAGGTGTCTGTTCCCGAGATAGTGACTGGATATTGGCCTACGCGTAGTGCAGCACTTGTGAGTAGTGCAGTTTGATTGATTGTGTACTTGTGAGTAGTGCAGATGTGATTTGTGATATTTGATGCACTTGTGAGTAGTGCGGATTGATTGGATTGATATATTTATTGTGCACTGGTGATTAGTGCTGATTGATGTTGTTTGTGATAACGTACTGGTATTGAGTACAGGTTTTTGGTCTTTGTGGCCAGTGATTATGTTTTCACATGTTTTGGCCTGAGAGCCGGGATTTGAGGTTTATAACATGAACTGATTTGGTGAACATGAGTTCTATGGACCATGGGAAAATATGTTTTGATTTTATCGGTCCACTGTTCATACTTGAATGATTTCATACTATTACTCATGTTTTACGATATGCATGCAAGTTTGTGAAAACTGGAGGGTAAGAATGTATTTTGATAAATGTTTTTATAAGAGGTCATTCACTCACACCTTTTCTGTTTTGTGACCCTCCAGGCCGTGGTACGACGTTCAGGACTGATCGTGAGGCAGTGACAGCAGCAGAAATCCGCGCAAACATCCCTTGTCTGGCAAGCACTAAAGGGGAGTTTCGGACCCTTAGTTGACTTGTCAGACGGGAGCAGGACCGGGCACGGTTTTTGACGTCCAGTTGGGACGGGTCCTGTCATGCTGGCCGAAATTAGATCCCAATTTCGTCGGTCAGCACCCGAGTCAACGTAGCTAGGGGAGGCAGAAAAGCTGTTCGGTGGACGAGCGCTGAAAGGGGCAGATGTACGTCGGTACATTCGGGCTGAACGGGGGTTACTTTGATTGGTACACGCGCGCCGAGGCTGGGGCAAGACGTTTCAGTGCACGTGCACTGATGCTCTCTTCTTGGAATCTGTAAGCGCTGGCCGAACCCATTTCTAGGCTGAAATTTTTGATTCGATAGGCCCTTACAGAAATTCTTATGAATTTTTGGTGGCAGTCTTTCATTCGATCATAACTTTTTCGTTACAACTCCGATTGAGGTGATTTTTTCTCTTAAATTCTCGTAATTACACACTCTATCCAATTCTGCACACTTCCCACCAAATATATTATTTTCTACAATTTTTTGGTATTTAAACATTAAAAAATAATCATAAAGGGTATAAAATGATGCTTAATTCATGGCTTATCACCGCCGGCCAACAACAAAGGGAACTCCCTGGAAAAATGTCCACTCCCCATAAGAAAAGCATGTCAATCATCTCGATCCTGATGACCCCACAGATACACCACTAGCCGCTGCCTGCTGTGTCCTGAAGCTCGACCTCTATCCCGATCGTTGCAGGCTCCTGTATCTACCAAACCGTCCACGGCTAGGAGAAGATGATCTCCCGCTAGAGTGTCCTCCCTTCGAACCCTTATGGCTCAAAGGCCCAAGATACGAAAGATCCCTGTGTCGTCCCTCACTGTGGGTCTGCTGCTGCACCGCCAAGCTGGCCTTAACACGCACTGTTGCGTCTGTTATGTCCCTTAGGGTAGCATAACTGGATGCCGTAACAATGGCCCAAATTCTCCCTTGAGTTTCCTGCTTGAAGCGGCTACATTTGTTCGCTTCAGTCCTAACGTAAGCAGTTGTGAATCGAGATAACATCAGAAAGGTCTGCTCGTGCTCGGCAACAGTTCGGCTCCCCTGCTGGAGCTGTAGAAACCTCTCCCAGAACACCTCCCAAGGTATAGTGGCTGCGCTCCATCCAGTCATCTCAAATGTGTACCACCACTGGTAAGAATCACTCTCAAGCATAAAAGTGGCCAAACGTACGTTCTCATCCAGAAGACAATGCATAACCTCGAAAATGTGCTCCCATCAGTTAATCCACATGTAGGCTTCCTCGGGGTCTGACCCCCCACTGAATACTGAAACAACCAATTGTTGGGCCCGCTCAATACTAAAACTTCCCATCTCTTCCTTAATCTGTGCTAGTGGTTCGCTTCGAGGAGGCATGATCTACTGCTAAGAGGCATAGATTAGTTACAACATATAAAGAAACAAGCTTAAACAATAAGCTATCCTAGTGCTCAACCTTGCTATGATACCACCTTGACAGGACCCATCTCGTTCCTCCCTAGGACCACCCGGGGATGCGCCCTGCTCCCGACTGACACAACCCCAAAGAAAGGTCAAAACGCCCTTAATGGGTTAACATAATTCAAAACATAAGAATTAAACATAAATAAATCTGAATCTAGGGTTCCATAGTGTCAGATAAGGGATAGAGCACTAAAAAACAAAATACAAGCACGAATAACAGTTTTACACAATGGTGCTCGACCTACCCAACAATGGTAATTAGATATGTAGCTACACAACACTATACCTCAACCTCGAGATCTGTCGCTACCACTCTGTCACGTCCTAGAGGGGTTAAAAAAACAATGAAGGTGTGAGTAGGCCGAAAATAAAAGATATTTCAAAACTATTTATAATCAATAATAAAAGTACGTTTTTACCCCTCTGTTTCCAAATCATGCATGCATTCGAGTCAAAGATAAATAATCATATCCAAAACATAAATCATATCATCGCACACAATATAAAAATAATAATATAAACATCCATAATGATGGTATTGCACCGTATATCCCAACCCTGACATCCCAAATGTTGGACATGCAAGACGTCTAATAAGGTCACATTCCTAAGGCTACGCGTGTCGCTCGGGGTCTTAATCCCGAGTCCTATCCATAACATTCCAGATGTCGGACGTCCCAGACGTCTAATATGTAATGCTCCTAAGTGACTTTACAGTCTGGTCGCTCCGTAGAATGACCCCTCCCTAGGCAATGTGCCGTGACTGCTCCAGGGCACCAATTTTTAGAGGAGACAGTAATCTGTATGGTCAATATATAAAATTTAATAGAACGTATCAAGGAAATTCCTATATGAACCCCAAAAGTCAACAATATAAAATCCAGACGGGTCTTATGCCCAAAACAATGTAACACGTAGAAATACCTCGTAAATAAGACTCCACATAATCCACACACAATCATATAATAGTATAATGAAAATAGTTATGCATGCACTCAGTTTAGAAACCAAAAGCCCACTCACAATACAGTCCCGCTGCTTAACCGAACGCTTAAAACCAGTCCTGAAGCTAGATAACAATCTCCGACCTGTCCAAAATATATCCAAGGGTCACTAATGAACTCTACAAACTCATATCTAAAACCTAGGAACAGGGTCGGCCGAAAACACGTCCCGTACACGTTTCCTGAGGTATTAAACCTCATTTTTTCCTATCAAACGATCTCAGATCGACCTGTAACCACCACGCGCGGGTCAAAGTCGCGATCAACATTGACTAAAAGTCAACACTGACGTCAGCAAAAAGTCAACGCTGACGTTAGGTCAACGATAAAAGTCAACACTGACGTAAGCAAAAAGTCAACGTTGACGTGAGGTAAACGATCAACGTCAACGCTGATGTCATTGCTAATGTTAGCCACTAACGTCATCTGACATAATCAAGTCTGACACCTTTCATACTGACAGGTGCCACATGTTAGCTGCCGGTTGGTCTACGTCACTTACATGTTCGTGACACGTGGCAGCCACTCATTGGGCCACGTCAATGACATGTTAGTACTGACTGGGCACTGACATGTGACATGTGTCATTGTCCAATTGGCCATGTCATCTGATAGTCTAACAGGGTGATGACGTTAGCTGATGGCATCATTGTCCCTGTCTTCTCGACGGGTCTGCAAACTAGGTTGCCTAGACCCGCGACCCGACCCTGTTCAAAAATCCAAGCTTCTCAACCATTTTCGATGCTATTTCTTCCTATGCACTCGTCTCGATCTCCTTAATCGATATATGTGATCAAAACTAGGTAAAACAACCTAAATCATACCTGCAGGTAGATGATTAGTGACTTCAACCTCAGTTTTCTCTCAATTCCGGCCACCGTAGCTCCTCCAATTGAGCCTAATGAGATCATCTAGGTCTTTAGAATAGTTTAGGGTCCATTAGGCCGTTCAACAAACGAACGTCAAAACCCAAAGTTTCAAAATGGGGTTAAACGGGTTTTCAGGTTTCTCACATTTCCCGCCATGTCTCCACCGTGCTTAGCCCTCTGTCGTCTTCATCTGCTCCCTTAGGTCACACTCTCACTTAGGCACTCAAAGAACAAAGGAGATGATGGAGAAATAATGTGGTGAGGTTATGGTGTGTTGTGAGTTTTGGTGTTCACGATTTGGAGAGAAATGTAAGATAACGAAATGACGAAGATGAAAATGAATTGAAAAATAATAGTTTTAGGGAACCCAAATCAAATCCAAAACCATGGGGAAATGCACCAATGGGATGAGTGACACTTGTCATTTGTCCAATCACATTCAAGGGACCCACTAGATTTTCTTATCCAATCATAATCTGTCAAATGTTGAAATTCCCGGGATTCCATGAATAGTGCTATTTTTGCGTTCTTGACCATAACTTGTCCGTCTGATCTCTGATTTCAACGTGCCGCCTGTCTACGGACTCGTGATGTCCCGATCTACCTCACGATTATTAGTCAAAGTCCAAAATACAGTCTGATACAAAAGTCAACATTTTCCTCCCACTAGGGGTAAAATAGTAATTTTACATTGAATATCCGAAATTACAAATAAATTATCATCCAGGTTGGAGGAAACTCTCTAAAAACTCACTTTCTTTTCCACTCAAAATAGGGTTCACCTTCTTGAATTGGAATTATCACAAGAGCAAAAGAAACATGTGTATATATATATATATAAGGTGAAGGGACGTGGATGATGGCGGTGAGGCAATTGAATACAAGTTGGAATTGAATACAAGCTGTTTTACAGCTTGATATAGCTGTATTATAGCTTAACCTTATCAATTGTAGTCAACAAAAGTGGCTTTACTGCCACATCATCATTGTCAGGACCCGTCCCAATCCCCCCGGGATTAACGAGGGACGCTCCTGATCCCGTTTGACATGGAGTGACAGACCAGGGAAAATTTGAACCTTTAGCCCGAAGGCTTCTAGAGTACGCTAGGATCCGGAAGAGGTATGTGATGTCCCAGTCTCTGCTACAGTCCGCACCTTATTCAACCTGAAGGGCATTGAAAACAGAAGGACTGTGAGTGGACAAAAAGTAATACGTTTAGTAAAACACATTTCATAAAAGACCTTTATGCCCTTCACTAAAAAGTATGCATGCATAGTAAAACCTCTTATCCAATCACATATGTTTAAACAACCATAATCATACGGGCTCCTGCCCAAAACCATTTACAGAAATCTAGAACATACTAAACATATGTGGGATCTCAGCCCAAATCCATTTATCAATCATAAAACACAATTTCCCAAACCAATTGAAATAATGTTTATCATATATCATATAACCAATCCTGTCACGGTATCTAGATCTACGCGCGTGTTACCCGGGGTCTCAAAGCCCAAGTCTTCCCAGGGTCAACCCAGGTCAATGTTCGTAGATCAATGACCCTCCCTGGGGGTTATAATACATAGCCTTTCTAAGAGTAAGGAACCTAACGGGGGCGACTCCACTCAGTCAGTGCTCCGTGAATACTTAGGGGTCCACCCAGGCCAACGACCCTCCTCAGAAGAGACAATTCATATATAAAGGATGATATACGAAAAACCATCAAGGGTTCATGCATGGCCTCCATAAGCCGTCATGAACCAATAAAAACCTTTCAAGGGTTCATGCCAGTCCCCATAAACCGTCATGAACCATAAATCCATTTTTGAGTCCCCGACCTGAAATCACAAACTTAAAACATAACAGGGCCCTAAGCCCGAATCCACATACAAACTGGGTCTCCGGCCCGAATCGTAAACCAACTGGGCATCTGCCCGAGAACATAACTAAACGGACTTCGAGTCCGAGGGTTTCCAAAAACAAATGGGTCTTGAACCCGAGTTTACCTTTTGAAATCTAAAACCATTTCATGAAGTCATTTCCAAAACTATAAGTACGAAAAATCAGTGCAAAATCGTAAACCTTGATTTACGTGCAACCACGTAAATCGCCTCGAAATGCGTGAAACCATGTAATTCACAAATATCCAAATCAACATCATAGAATCATATTCATAAAACATATAAAACATTTATGCATGCATCACAGTTTAGAAAACAAGGTCCACTCACAGATTATCCTAAGTTGCCGCCTCCAATCGCGTGCCATAGGCCTCACCGGGCTAATCGTTGTCACCGGGACCTCCAAACCTGTCTAAATCGTAATAGAGGGTTACTATCTACTTAAATAACCCCTCACTAAAGCCCCGTAATATTCTGGATTTTTTAACTATTTTTAATCGCGCTCTTAAACCTTCGGATGTCCCGAACTATATCGAAACGATGTCTGATTGACACGAAACCAGTCCATAATGTTCGTTACATCGAATAGATGAAATTACATGTTGGAATCTTGCCCAGATTCCCTGCCACGCGCCGTCACACACCTTGAGATTGCCCTGCGCGTGGGCCTCACGCGCCACGCTACAGTGGCCGTCTTCAACCTCCAGACCAGTCCAGATCGGCCGGTTCAATTCAGCCCTGCAACTGGACCGGCGTGACCGGTCCAGGGCCCTCCTGTAACGACCCGAACTTTCTTAAATATTATTTTATTGTAAAATGACCATGTTGCCCCTAAGGGGGGAAAGTTGACTTTTACCTCGGGAAATATTTAGGACTTTGACCCATGACCGTGACGTAGTTTAGGACGTCACGAGTTCATAGGCAGGTGGCACGTCCGATTCCGACGTTCGAGGAAGAAGTTGTGATGTTCGGAAGTCAAGGGGTATTTTGGTAATTTGGTCAAAGAGGGGCCAACTGTTAACTTTTGACCCGGGAAGTCCAATGGACGAGGGCCAAGGACCATTATGTGGGTCGAGTCAATACGAATCCGTAGACAGGCGGCACGCCGAAATCGGACGTACGACGAAAAAGTTAAGGTCACGGAAGTAATCGAGATTAACCGAACTAACCGAGACCCGGATTAAAATAATACTATAATAATAGAATCTGATTACTTTAATCCAATCAATCTGGACCCTTGGATGAGTGACAAGTGTCACTCATCCCCTACACTCCCTAAAACAAGGATCTGTGTTGGCCATTTGCTTATTTAATTAATTTTCTCTCCTCAAATCCCCACTATTGATTCTAAGCTCAGAATCAATCCTGGCCATTGATCTCATCTGCACCTTTTGATTTAAACCATCAGACCATACATTCTCACATTTTCATTTCTCTCAAAACCGTGTAAACACTCTCACTCTCTGAACAAACACTCCACCATCTCTCAGCCTCAACCCACACACCAGGCAGCACCAGACCACTCTCAGCCACCCCCAGACGACCACCACCACCTCACGGCCGCCCTGAACGGCCGGGAAAACCCCAGACCCGAGAAGGAACCAAACAGCCCAAACCGTCCAAACCGTCCAAACCTTCACCCCTGGACTCGAACTAACCTAGGGTTAGGTTAACTGCAACCTTGGGACTACTCAGAACAGGACTGGACGGCCACGGCGGCGACACGGCGGCGGTAAGCTCAGAAACCCGAGAGACACCGATTTTCTTCTCTGTCTCGAAACGTTTGTTTTTTACGTTGAAATTGTTTGGTTGCTTTTGAGATATACTTAGGGGACCTAGACGACCATTTTGGACCAAGACCCGTGGCTGGAAACTCGACGACTCGCCGGAAAAGATAACCAGAATCGGCAGCCAACCTTCCCGTCAATTTTCAGGTAGTTTCTTCAACCTAAAATCTAGTTTTGTTTGCACAAAACCATAGAACATGTTGTGACGAGTTCATAGGATGAAATCTCACCAGAAATGGTGGTCGGGTTGATGAGAACTGATCGGGTTGAACCGTGGGTCTGCGGTGACCCGGTTCTCAGACCCGGTTACTGTAGCTGATGACGTCATCATGCTGACATCATCAGTGACGTCATGATGACGTCATCATGTCAGAAAACAGTCAGCCCAGGGACTAATGGGCTGCTGACACGTGTCCTCTGACACTGTCAATGATGACGTCAGCAGTGACGTCATGCTGACGTCAGCAGTACTGTACCACAGTTGACCAGAGGGTTGGCCAGGCACATGGGGGCGCGTGTGAATCGTGTTTTGTGTGGGACCAGGACCATTTTCAAGGTTTCGACGATACGAATCCAATGGCGGTGGTTTCGTGTCGATCGGAGATCGTTAGGTTGGTCAAATTAGGGTTTGAAGCCTTGGGAAGCATGTTCGGATGGCTTTCCCGGGCCGGTTTCAGTCTAGGGTTTCTTAGTTGTTTAGTAGGGACTTAAAGTGACCTTTATGTATGCTTTGGACGTGACAGGGATCGTACTTTAGCACGTGGACGGGGTTATACGCTCCGGATTGCAGCGGGATTGTACTATGAGTGGGCCTTTGATTTCACTAAACCTCGGCATGCATAACTGTTTTACTTTCTATTATATCTATATGTGATTCAAGCAAAAGTATCTATTTATCTTGAGTATGATTTATGGCACGTATTACGGTGTTTGGGCATGAGACTCGTCTGGTTGATTATGTACGGTTTTGAGTCATGTATATGTATATGGATTTCGATACTTAGGATACTGTCTCCTCCGGATGTAGGTACCCCCGAGTGGTCACGGCGTATTACCTGTGAGGAGTCATTCTACGGAGGGACTGGACCGTAGAGTGGCTCAGGAGCAGGATTGCTACTATTGGACGTCTGGGACGTCAGGCATCTAGAATGCCATAGTCGAACTGGGTTCGGGATTTGGACTCGGGATTGAGACCCCGGGTGGCACGTGTAGCCTTGGGACTGTGACCTTATTGGGCGTTTGGGACGTCGGACATCTGGGATGTCAGGGTTGGGATGTATAATGCAGTGACTGAGATTATATTATGTTGATATTATTATGCTTATGATTATATGATTTTGTGGCTTTTGATACTGATGCATGCTTTTCGGAAAATGGAGGGGAAAATCTATATGTTTTCGAGATGGTAAACTATTTTGTAAACCTTGAGTTTCGGCCCACTCACCCTTGTTGTTTTACTATCCCTCCAGGTGGTGCTATTGAGGAGGAAGAGGATGAGGATCCCGAGGAAGAGGCATAGGTTTACGTTGCGCACCTGAACCCTACTGCTGGGTAGGTTGGCACGTAGAGTGTCTAGAGTCGTGCTCAATAAACTGTATTCAGGAACTATCCCTTGTCTGACACTATTTGTATTCGGATTTTATGTTTTACGTTTGTGTGTTGGGTTATGTATGACTTAAATCTGGATTTTCTTTATGCATTTGAATTCCTAAGGGTAATTTTGGTATTTTGAGGTCGGGTGTCAGACGGGAGCAGGGCACGTCCCCGGGTGGTCCCAGGGGGATTGGGGCGGGTCCTGTCACCTCCTTCCTTCATTTTTTTTTTGTCCAATTTCTTCCTTTTCAATCCCAATCTTCCTATTTTGTCATTTCCTATCTATTTCAATCATCAAACCTAGGGAAAACCATGGAAAACCCGACTAACCAAAACTCTTCCTCACGGTTCAAACTCCCCGACCACCCCCTGGGCTTCCTCAGCCGTGAACCACCATCAAATCCATCTCATAATCTTCCTAACAACCCAAAAATCATCTTCCAATCATCCTAGGCTATCCATAACGTCAAAATCGAAATAAAAGAGAAATTGGGTCTAACTGGGTACCTTGCTCGGGTCCATGGCCGTCGTGCACGGTGGCCTGCGATCCTGCCACCACCATCATCAGTTCAATCTTCTCTCCTTGCATCCTTCATGGTTCATGCTCAATAGAGGAGGTTGAGGGATGTTTGTGAGGGGTGGGTTGCACGAGTTAGGAGTGTTGGGCTGGTTTGGATGAATGGAACAGATAAGAGAGGGGGTGCATGAATGTAAGGGAATGGGCAATGGACGAGTGACACTTGTCACTCATCCATTGGGCCTGTTTAAAAAGATTTGGGCCCATATAATTCCAAAAGGCATATGTTTCGTAATTTGTGCAATAGTGCAATCGGACTTCTGTGACCCATAACTTTCCCGATCGAAGTCCGATTTCAGCGTGCCACCTATCTATGGATTCGTATCGACCCGATCTATGTAACGGTCCTCGACCCTCAGCCATCGGACCTCCCGGTCAAAAAGTCAATATTTTGCCCACGACTATGGGCAAAACGGTCATTTTGCCCACGACCAGGGGCAAAACGTTCATTTTGCCCACGACCAGGGGCAAAACGTTCATTTTGCATCGTTCGTCCGATTTCGCTCAACTAATCACCGATTAACCTCACTAATCCTTGATTAGTCACTAATCTAATCTCGAAATTCAGGACGGGTCGTTACAATCATCCCCCACTTCTCCTTCACAGTCTATGTCTCTCTTAATGTCTTGAGTTGAGTGTCGCCGACTCAAGTCTGAGTCTCAACCTCTCTGTTTCTCAAGCATGCTTAAGTGCTCAACAGAGAACAAGAAGCCCACAGTTTTTAATTAAATGAAGAAGATGAAAGACTCTTCTACACTGTTAAAACTTCTAATGTTATTAGTTTATTACTTATTATTAGTATTACTTTTCATTAATTTATTACTTATTTTTAGTTTCTACACAGTTCTAATGTTTTCAATGCTACTATTTATTAGTTTTATTTCTTCTTCTTATTATTAAATTAGAATACTAGTGCATTTTAAATTTGTAATTATTATTTTTATTAAATAATGTTACATCATTATCAACATTTATTATTATTATTATTATTATTATTAACATTGTGCTAAAAATAAATAAATAACTAATTATTGATTATTTATTTGTTTACATTGTTTTACATTCGAAAAACTAAGTAATTAATATAAACTTATGTTTTATTAGATAGAGCCCAATACGATTTTGAATATGATAGGCACTCTGCTTGTTTTTAGTAAAATTCAACAAGTAAAGTATTCTTAGTGCAAAATTATTAATAAAATTATGTTTTAATTTAAGTTTATGCTTAAATTTTAATACATGTTAGTCATTATCAGACTGTATTGTATCATAATATATATTATATACTTATTATATCAAAATCATTTTATAATTTTTATCAGTCCTATATAACCATTATTGGGTATTTAAGGTTTTTCCAAAGTTACATTTAAAAATTATGACTTTTGGACTAAATTTTCATCATTTTTGTTAAGCGTAAACAATATCGATATATCCATCGATATTTCTATAAATTTGACTGATGATATTTCTTTCGATATCGATATTTTCATCTTTGACCTTTGTTGATGCACGAAATGTGCCAATTTAGGGAGTGAATGCTGCTCTGCCATGTGCCCTGTGTAGACCTGAAAGAAAATGAAACTGGTCGTTCGATTAGAGTATAAGCACCAGTATAGTACCAGCCCAAAGGTACTCCGACGCCCAAGTCAATGGTCAGTCTAAAGTATAGGGTGAGTGGTAAATTGTGTATTTTAAAATTAGTTGTGAACAGTCAATGCTTTCTTCCCTTTATACAAAAAATGGACCCCTTTTGTATGGGTGTGGTAAATATAATAATTGCATTCTCTCGATGTGGGACAAATATTAATTGCTGTGAAACTGACACGTGGAGGGGTTGTTCAGACCCCACCAAGGTTGGCTCATATGAATGGGACTGGATGTAACAACCCGTCCTAAATTCCTAGAGTAGATTAGTGACTAATCACGATTAGTGAGACTAATCAGTGATTAGTTGGATGAAATCGGACGAACGATGTAAAATGATCGTTTTGCCCCTAGGCGTGGGTAAAACGTTGACTTTTCATTCGGGCGGTCAAATGGACTTTGACCGATGACCGTGACGTAGTTCTTGACTTCACGAGTTCATAAACAGGTGGCACGTTCAATTCCGACGTTCGAGGAAGAAGTTATGTCGTTCGGAAGTTTAGGGGCATTTTGGTAATTTTGGTTAAAAGGGGTCAAATGTTGACTTTTTGACTGGGATGTCCGATGACTGAGGGCCGAGGACTATTACGTAGATAAGGACGATACGAATTCATAGACAGGTGGCACGTCAAATTCGGACGTTCGACGGCGAAGTTACGGTTCACGGAAGTTCAAGTGCACTATTTCACGAATTGCGAAACGGATTAACTTTTGGACTCTAGTGGGCCCAGATATTTAGTTCCTGTACAATGGATGAGTGACAAGTGTCACCCATCCACTAGCCCTTAATTCCCATTCATGCATATCATCCTTCATCGATCATTCTCCATTTCAAACCCAAACCCACCCGATCTCACCATTCCTCTCCCCTGTGCAACCCAACCCTTCCCATTCGACCATGGCTGAGACCAGAGAGTGAGAAAGAGACTGAGGGAGCTGAGGAGGGCTGCTGGACGGCCAGAACCGCCGTGAACGGCGGTGGAGACCAAGTGAAAACCCGAGAGCTCGGTAAGACCCATTTTCCCCTTTAATTTGATTTTGACATCATGGACCGTATTGGATGATTAGGATGAGTTTATTGAGGTTGTAGGAGGTGTAGAGGGCAGTTTAGACGGCGGTGAAGGGCTGAGCAGCCCTAGGTGCAATCGGGAAAATTGAACCGTTTGAACCAAAATCAAACCGTGAGTTTTAGTTAGTTTCTTCTAGGTTTATTAATTGGAATGGATAGGAAACATTAAATTAGGAATTTTAGGATTGATTGGGACTGAAACGAACGAAAAATGGGGGAGGAACCAGGCCGGACCGGTCACGTCGGTCCAGGAAACCAGCCAACCGGCCAACCCGGTTCAGTCGAAGGTTAGGGGTGATGCTACAGTGGCGCGTGAGCCTACGCGCAGGGCCCTTTGGGCGGCCCGTGGCAGCGCGTGGTGGGGTTTCTGGGAATGTGTTCAACACACGAAATCTTCTATTTGATGTAAATAAGATTTTGGGACTGGTCTCGCGTCAATCGGACATCGTCTCGATATGTTTCGGGTTGTCCGAAGGTTTGGGTTCGCATTTAAAAATAGTTAGAAATTCAGAAAATTACGGGACATTTAGGTAGTTAATAACCCTATAAATGAATTTGGACAAGTTCGGGAGTCCCGGTGATGGTGATTGGCTCGGGAGAGCCTATAGTACGCAAATCGAGGCTGCAGCTCGGACGGTCTGTGAGTGGACCTTGTTTTCTAAATTGGTGCATGCATAAATGTTTATTATATGTTTTATTACATGTTTGATGATGCCATGGGTGCATTTGTATGTGGTTACGTATAGGCACGTATTTCGAGGTTTTGGTCATATAGCATACGTCATATATACATATAATTCACACAACCTATCATGTCACGGTTTCCAAAGCTATGCGCGTGCTACCCGGGGTCTCAAACCCAAGTCTTTCAGGTACCAAGTCAATGTTCGAAGACCAATGACCCACCCTGAGGTTATAGTACAAGCCTTCCTGAGAGTAAGGAACCCAACGGGGGCAACTCCCACTCAGTCAGTGCTCCGCGACTACTCCGGGGTCCACCCAAGCCAACGACCCTCCCCGGAGGAGATAATAGAATATGTAAAGGAAAGTATATGAACATATATATACATAACATAAACATTCATGCCCGGTTCCTTTGAACCTTCATGATCCATAACATCCATTCCATGCACGGTTCCCATAAACTGTCATGTACCATAATGACCTGACAAAGGTTCATGCCGGTTCCCATAAACCGTCATGAACCACAATGACCTTTCCAGAGTTCATGTTGGTTCCCATAAACTGTCATGAACTTGGAAATCCATCTAGGGTCCCTGACCCGAAATCATCAGTGTAAAACAACTGGGTCTCGTGCCCGAACATATGACTCAACTGGGCACCGTGCCCGATATCTAAGGTTCAGTCACGACTCCGATCATAGTGATGCGTGCAACCATCCATCCAGGAACGCCCTCAATCCTGGTATGTCGCCGTGAACGTATCAACCGACGCGACCACCACAAGATCATGGTGTACTCTTTACCGATCGATATCCTAAACCGTCAGCACTCCGAAGTCGAGCCTCCCCAGGCTACCCGACAACGAATCGTGCATCGTGACCTCTCCGAAAGGAACACATCCCGAACCGGAGGCGAGCGTGGTATCGTCGCTCGTCTTGTACATAGCACTCGTCGCGACCACGATTTAGACCCGAAGGTCGTAAATAGCGTCATATGCCCGAGACAAAACCAAATGGGTCTCATACCCGAGTTTATCCATTTGAAATCCAAAACCATTTCATTTAGACCAATAAAGAAATACAGAGCCGTATAAGCACCGTATAAGGCTGAAACCTCGAAATACGTGCTTATACGTAACCACATACAAATGCACCCATGGCATCATCAAACATGTAATAAAACATATAATAAACATTTATGCATGTACCAATTTAGAAAACAAGGTCCACTCACAGACCATCCGAGCTGCCGCCTCGATTTACGTGCCATCGGCTCTCCCTAGCCGATCACTGTCACCGGGACTCCCAAACCTATCCAAATCGTAATAGAAGGTTACTAACTACTTAATTAACCTACTATCAAAGTCCCGTAATTTTCCCGAACTTTTAACTATTTTTGAACCGACCCTAAACCTTCGGACACCCCAAAAACTATCGAAACGATGTCCGATTGACGCGAGACCAGTCCCAAAATCTTCGTTACATTGAATAGAAGATTTCATATGTTGAACACTTACCCAAATTATGGACCACGCGCCCTCACGTGCTCCTAGAAGGTTAAAACACTATTTATCACCATCAACCTTGGAAAACCGGTTTTTTCTGGTTTTTCGGTCCGGTTACTGTGCTGAACCGGCGTGACCGGTTACTGTGCTGAACCGGCGTGACCGGTTCAGTGCTCCTCCTCCTTCATTTTCGGTCCGTTTGCTCCCATTTTAATCCCTAAATTCCTATTTCCTCATTTCCTATCAATTTCAATCTTTAAAACTAAGTAAAACGCCCTAAAACTCATGGTTTAATTATGAACCAAACGGTTAAATATTCCCAAAACTCACCCACGGCTTCATAGCCGTCCAACCACCATAGAAACCTTCTTAAAACTATCCTAGAAACCTATTTGATTCATTAAAACCATTAAAAATGAACCATAACAAGAGAAATGGAAATTGGATCGAAAATGGACTAACCGGGTACCCGCATGGGTTTCCTCCCTTCCAGCCGCCGTTCACGGCAGCCCTGGCCATCCAGGCCCGCCACCTCAACTCCCCCAGCCTCCTGGTCCTTTGTCCTGGTCTTGGGTGGAATTTGGATGGGTTTGGGTTGCACGGGAATGAGAGAAATGGTGAGATCTGGTGGGTGTTTGGGTTTGAAATGAAAATGGAATGGTTTGCACGTTGCATGAATCAATTTGGGTGTCCATTGGATGGGTGACACTTGTCACTCTTCCATTGGGCATCAGGACAAATATCTGGGCCCACTAGAGTCCAAAAGTGAACTCGTCTGGTAATTCGTGCAATAGTGCACTTGAACTTCCGTGAACCGTAACTTCGCCGTCGAACGTCCGAATTCGACGTGCCGCCTATCTATGGATTCGTATCGTCCTTATCTACGTAACAGTCTTTGGCCCTCGGCCATCGGACCTCTTGGTTAAAAGGTCAACATTTGACCCCATTTAACCAAAATCACTAAATTGCCCCTAAACTTCCGAACGTCATAACTTCCTCCTCGAATGTCGGAATTAAACGTGCCACCTGTCTATGAACTTGTGACGTTAAGAACTACGTCACGGTCATCGGTCAAAGTCCATTTGACCGTCCGAACGAAAAGTCAACGTTTTACCCACGCCCAAGGGCAAAACGGTCATTTCGCATTGTTCGTCCAATTTCGCCTAACTAATCACCGATTAACCTCACTAATCGTGATTAGTCACTAATCTAATCTAGAAATTTGGGACGGGTCGTTACAACCTTCCCTCCTTAATTAATTTCTTCCTCGAAATTCCAACCGACCTAACTTCAACCGTTCTTCCCTCCCTAGTTTTGATCCATTCTTGAAACACTAACTATCCTGATTCCACAACCACCTCGTGGAAAGTAAAACCAACCTTGAAACACGTGTACACTCGTACACCCACTAACTAGAACAGAACTCGTCTGTAACCAGACGTACCACCAACACTCACGTCATATCGACCTCATTCGACCACGTCGAATGACAGTAATCGCATGTTCCGAACTGACACCACTTGTCAGTATCAGAACAGTCCAAGTATCCTATGAGTCAACTACTCGTCAGATCTACCTTTTCGCTGACATAAACAACTCTACGGTTCCTTCCTCAATCTCCAACCTATCCTGACGTCTGCTCCTACTGGGAGTCACCAAACCGCACTTAACGATCTACGCTGACACCTCCGACAAACCGTCACCACTTGACAGTTGTCAGTCGAAAGCTAACACTATACACTCTTGTGGTTACACTAACCACCAACTTACTCAACCTTGAGTGAACACTTACCCACAAAACATTTCACTCAATCTGTGTGTAACTACCCATCAAAAATACCATGACCCAACGCACAGTATCCAATGTCTAGTCCACGACCTCAACTAATCCGATGGCAACGGAACCAATCCAATTACCAACACGTTCACCAACGTACTATTAGTTTAACCTGTATACCGTCACCAGCCACCACAAGTATGCCCAGTATCGTACCCCGAACAACGTACAAAGTACGTACATCTACCCATCAATCAGCCTACAACCACCTAGGTTGTAGCCAATCACGTTTCAATAATGGAGTTCATTTGTCCAATCCAGCATCAGACAAATTAAAACTCCAACCCATCATCTATTCCCAATTCCGAATCCGAATCCACAATTTCGTAAGAAATCTCTAATCCAAACCCAGAAATCATATCCATAATCATGTCCAAATCCGAATCCGAAATCATCATTCCGTCAGCTAGCATTTGGAATAACCATTCCGAACCCAAATCCATAAAAGGAAATCCACTGTTAAGCTCCAGAATCAAATCCTGAATCGTCATCCAGAATCCGATTCCAAAACCCAAATCTAGAAATCCACTTTCAAGTTCCAAAATCAAATCCTGAATCGTCATCCAGAAATCTGATTCCAAAACTCGAAATCTCGTTCTCGTCTACCGAGACGCACCATATCCGAACCTATCGGTTACCTGCTCAACCGATTACCACATTACCATCGATTGACTTCATATGGAAGCCAATCCCAATATCAACACATCTAAGGCTGATAAAAATCCAACCTCGTCGGACACTTACTCGCCTGATTAATATACCATATGGGATTTACCTCGAAAAGAAGTTCAGTCCCATCATGCTTCACTCAACATCCAAGTAAAAGCTATAAACTTTCCAACTATCTCGATCATCAAATCACGATCCAGATCCATCACTACGTCACCCGACCATAAACGTCACGATCCAACATCGTCTGCCACCAAGAAGAAAATGAGAAATCTCAGTCACCTAACTTCGATATACTCAACTCCACCTGATGACCCAAGACAAATCCCGGGTTCACCAACCAATACACGACCAGTGTACTAGTGGTAACCAACAACATCTACATCATCAACATCATCTACCATGGTAGAACCTGAGAAGTCACCCAAAATGACTTCGAAATATCGATTACCAATGCGAAAAAACCCGCATTCCACTCGTCACCTCAATCGCAACCTCTCGTGATTCCGAAGTTCCAACCAGATTGGAAACAACACACTCGGACATCAACCACGTGTCCATAATCAGTCTAACTCACTACCAAGTTCGACCGTCGATTTACACCCTTTATGTACATCCAAAAGGATGTCAATTCATCCTAATCTGATGTACTGCTCGACAGAAAAGTCACCACAGACCTCTCAGACAAATCTCTGCATACCACCATATTTGACCAACTCTGGCCAACACTGACCAACAGGTCGCCAAATCCTACGATAGATCAAATCTGACCAATCGGTCACTAATCCTCCAACTATCCGTGATCCATTCCCGAACCACAGATACCGAACAATTGCCCATTTCGACGGATGTGACTCAACATCATCACAAACACCGGAACTAGCACCAGCGCTAGTACCACCACTGTCACTATCACAAACATCACATGTCGGCATTAGCACATAGTGTGCGAATCATACAACTCTGGATATCCGCTCGTACCGAGCGACTATCCCATACCTCTGCTCGAATAGGAGAAACTCTGCCTCCCTCGTACCCGATAACTCTGGGTACAGTCATCTTGATAACTCATACGAGAAAAGGAAACGTCCCCTGAACGTCCCCGTCTCAATCTGCGATCGTACTCAACCGTAACCGAGTCGAATCCAGAATCACTGCTCGTACATATGCGTTACTCACGCACCATGTATCATCGTCACGACTGACAAACCCATCGTCATAATCGCCACGGTAACCTGAGTCGACTCGACCTGATAAGACCTCGACTACGTCCATCGTTAGTAGCGTCTGACACAACCTCGCGCAGACCTAACTACCAGAAATCTCGATGTCCAGGCTCCGCATCCAACGAAATCAACCGCCTGTACCAACTACTCGGTATCCCCACTCCGGGATTTCATCGACAAGTACCAACCCTGGTAACATGTCCAACCAAACTCTAACTAGTCGCAACTCGACTCAACCAATGTCGTCTACCAGGTCGCCAATGACCTTAGTTGCACCAAAACACAACTGAGTAGCACGACAACCAACTAAGTTTAACCGATAAAGACAACCTCGACTGCAAAGTGCAGTCCCAACACAAGCTGACATGAATAGACCGACTAACGAATCCAAATCCGAATAGTCGTCCAAGTCAAACCACTCGTCAACTCACATTTCCGAACCATACACCCAAGGTAGGGTTCCACAATCACACTCTAGGGTCAATCTGAACCCAACTGCAAGCTACCAACTGCAGTACAATCCACAATTCAATCCTACTAACTATCGTACCGGCACCCCAACTGTCAGGTTGACCACGAAATGTAGCCCATTGAGATATCACATCCTCGACCTGCGTACGGAGTAACGCGTAAAATACGCTCTGGAATTCAGAGTAACATGAGCAACCCTACTCTGATACTACATTGATAGGACCCATCCCAATCCCCCTGGGATTAGTGCGGGACGACCTTGCTCCCGTCTAACAAGAAGTGTCAGACAAGGGATATTTCCAACCTTTGCCCTCCCGGGCTATCAGAGTACGCCAGGATCCGGAGGAGGTATGTGATATCTCGGCCTCTTCTACAGTCCACATCCGATGTCAACCTGAAGGGCAGTTTAAAACATTAAAAGCTGTGAGTGAACAATACAAGAGTTTATAAAAAATTTCAACGAAAGACATTTGTACCCTTCACTAAAAAGCATGCATGCATTCGAAAACCATTTATCCAGAAAAACCATAATGAAATCAAGTACACGGGCCACTGCCCAAATCCATAAGGGACTCAGCCCAAATCATAAGAAACTAACCATACGGGCCACTGCCCAAAACCTGTGTAAACGCACATCATACATCATATCATATATCTCATATAGCATACGTCATATATACATATAATTCACACAACCTATCCTGTCACGGTTTCCAAAGCTACGCGCGTGCTACCCGGGGTCTCAAACCCAAGTCTTTCAGGTTCCAAGTCAATGTCCGAAGACCAATGACCCGCCCTGAGGTTATAGTACAAGCCTTCCTGAGAGTAAGGAACCCAACGGGGGCAACTCCCACTCAGTCAGTGCCCCGTGACTACTCCGGGGTCCACCCAAGCCAACGACGCTCCCCGGAGGAGATAATAGAACATGTAAAGGAAGGTATATGAACATATATATACATAACATAAACATTCATGCCCGGTTCCCATGAACCGTCATGATCCATAACATCCATTCCATGCACGGTTCCCATAAACCGTCATGTACCATAATGACCTGACAAAGGTTCATGCTGGTTCCCATAAACCGTCATGAACCACAATGACCTTTCCAGAGTTCATGCCGGTTCCCATAAACTGTGATGAACTTGGAAATCCATCTAGGGTCCCTGACCCGAAATCATCAGTGTAAAAAAAATGGGTCTCGTGCCCGAACATATGACTCAACTGCGCACCGTGCCCGATATCTAAGGGTCAGTCACGACTCCGATCATAGTGATGCGTGCAACCATCCATCCAGGACCGCCCTCAATCCTGGTATGTCGCCGTGAACGTATCAACCGACGCGACCACCACAAGATCATGGTGCACTTATTACCGATCGATATCCTAAACCGTCAGCACTCCGAAGTCAAGCCTCCCCAGGCTACCCGACAACGAATCGTGCATCGTGACCTCTCCGGAAGGAACACATCCCGAACCGGAGGCGAGCGTCGTATCGTCGATCGTCGTTCACATAGCACCCGTCGCGACCACGATTTAGACCCGAAGGTCGTAAATAGCGTCATATGCCCGAGACAAAACCAAATGGGTCACATACCCGAGTTTATCCATTTGAAATCCAAAACCATTTCATTTAGACCAATAAAAGAAATACAGACCCGTATAAGCACCGTATAAGGCCGAAACCTCGAAATACGTGCTTATACGTAACCACATACAAATGCACCCATGACATCATCAAACATGTAATAAAACATATATTAAACATTTATGCATGCACCAATTTAGAAAACAAGGTCCACCCACAGACCGTCCGAGCTGCCACCTCGATTTGCGTGCCATAGGCTCTCCCGAGCCGATCACTGTCACCGAGACTCCCAAACCTATCCAAATCGTAATAGAAGGTTACTAACTACTTAATTAACCTCCTATCAAAGTCCCGTAATTTTTCCGAACTTTTAACTATTTTTAAACAGACCCTAAACCTTCGGACACCCCCAAAAACTATCGAAACGATGTCCGATTGACACGAGACCAGTCTCAAAATCTTCGTTACATCGAATAGAAGATTTCATATGTTGAACACTTCCCAAAATTATTTACCACGCGCCCTCATGCGCTCCTAGAAGGTTAAAACACTATTCATCACCATCAACCTTGGAAAACTGGTTTTTTTCTAGTTTTCCGGTCCGGTTACTGTGCTGAACCGGCTTGACCGATTCAGTGTTCCTCCTCCTTCGTTTTCGGTCCGTTTGCTCCCATTTTATTCCCTAAATACCTATTTCCTCATTTCCTATCAATTTCAATCTTTAAAACTAAGTAAAACGCCCTAAAACTCATGGTTTAATTATGAACCAAACGGTTCAATATTCCCAAAACTCACCCACGGCTTCACAGTCGTCCAACCACCATAGAAACCTTCTTAAAACTATCCTAGCAACCTATTTGATTCATTAAAACCATTAAAAATGAACCATAACAAGAAAAATGGAAATTGGATCGAAAATGGACTAACCGGGTACTCGCACTGGTTTCCTCCCTTCCAGCCGCCGTTCACGGCGGCCCTGGCCATCCAGGCCGGCCACCTCAACTCCCCCAGCCCCCTGGTCCTCTGTCCTGGTCTTGGGTGGAATTTGGATGGGTTTGGGTTGCACGAGAATGAGAGAAATGGTGAGATCGGGTGGGTGTTTGGGTTTGAAATGAAAATGGAATGGTTTGCACGGTGCATGAATCAATTTTGGTGTCCATGGGATGGGTGACACTTGTCACTCTTCCATTGGGCATCAGGACAAATATATGGGCCCACTAGAGTCCAAAAGTGAACTCGTCTCGTAATTCGTGCAATAGTGCACTTGAACTTCCGTGAACCGTAACTTCGCCGTCGAACGTCCGAATTCGACGTGCCGCCTATCTATGGATTCGTATCGTCCTTATCTACGTAACGGTCTTCGGCCCTTAGCCATCGGACCTCTTGGTCAAAAAGTCAACATTTGACCCCATTTAACCAAAATCACCAAATTGCCCCTAAACTTCCGAACGTCATAACTTCCTCCTCGAACGTCGGAATTAAACGTGCCACCTGTCTATGAACTCGTGACGTTACGAACTATGTCACGATCATCGGTCAAAGCCTGTTTGATCGCCCGCCAGAACGAAAAGTCAACGTTTTACCCACTCCTTAGGGCAAAACGGTCATTTCGTATCGTTCGTCCGATTTCGCCTAACTAATCACCGATTAGCCTCACTAATCGTGATTAGTCACTAATCTAATCTAGAAATTTGGGACGGGTCATTACACGGTGCCTATACGGGTCGGTATTTCTTTATTGGTTTTAATGAATTGGATTTGGATTTCAAAAGGATAAACTCGGGTATGAGACCCATTTGGTTTGTCTCGGGCATATGACCTCAGATATCGGGCACGGTGCCCAGCTGATGTCTTATGTTCGGGCACGAGACCCAGGTTACTTTATGGTTTTGATTTCAGGTCAGGGAACCTTAAATGGATTTCCAGGTTCATGACGGTTTATGGAAACCGGCATGAACCCTTGTTATGGTATCGTGGTTCATGACGGTTTATGGGAACCGGCATGAACCCTTGTTGGTCATTATGGTACATGACGGTTTATGGGAACCGGCATGAACCCTGGTTATGTTATGTTGGTACATGACGGTTTATGGGAACCGGCATGAACCCTGGTTATGTTATGGTGGTACATGACGGTTTATGGGAACCGGGCATGGAGGATGTTATATATATATATATATATATATATGAATGGAATGAATATTATGGATCCTGATGGTTCAGAGGAACCGGGCATGGATATTTGTGCTATGTATATATATGTTCATATACTTCCTTTACGTCTATTATCTCCTCTAGGGAGGGTCGTTGGCCTGGGTGGACCCCGGAGTAGTCACGGAGCACCGACTGAGTGGAGTCACCCCCCAGTTGGGTTCCTTACTCTAAGGAAGGCTATGATTACTATTACCTCGAGTCGGATTAGTGGTCTGCGGACATTGACATTGACTTTGAGAAGACTCGGATTGAGACCCGGGTAGCACGCGCGTAACTTTGGATACCGTGACAGGATTGGTTGTGTGACTTATATATATATATATATATATATATATATATATGGATATATGATATGTGATATGTGGTGTGCACAGGTGTGCACAGGATTTGATCAGTGGCTCGTGTATTTGGTTTCAGTCTGGTTATGGTTTTGGGCTGAGTCCCTTATTGGTTTTCTTATGGATTTGGGCAGTGGCCCGTATGGTCGATTTCATGGTGGTCCTTTCGACCTTGGTTATTTTTGATTTGGGCTTAGTTCCCACATGTGGTCCATTTGGTTAAATAGTTTTCGAATGCATGCATGCTTTTTAGTGAAGGGTATAAAGGTCTTATTAAAATGGTTTACGAAACTTATTACTTTTTGTCCACTCACAGTCTTTCTGTTTTTAATACCCTTCAGGTTGACATCGGATGTGGACTGTAGCAGAGATCGAGATATCACATACCTCCTTCGGATCCTGGCGTACTCTGATAGCCCGAGAGGGCAAAGGTTGGAAATATCCCTTTTCTGACACTTTGTGTCAGATGGGAGCAGGGTCATCCCGTACTAATCCCGGAGGGATTGGGATGGGTTCTATCAATGTGGTATCAGATCATAGGATTGCTTATCAGAGCAGGATTGCTCATGTTACTCTGAATTCCAGAGCGTGTTTTGCGTACTACTCCTTACGCAGGTCGAGGATGTGATATCTCAAGGGGCTACAGTTCGTGGTCAACCTGATAGTGGGATGCCGATAGGATAGTTAGTAGGATTGGATCGTGGATGTTTTGGTTCGGCATTCGATGCCGGGGTTGCCATAGTTCTGTCGTGGTTGACAGTGTGGGACCCTATGGAAGGATTAACGTATTCGTATTTTGGAGTTGTGATCGTGAGACGGTTAGTTGGGATCGTCTTTCATGATGTCGTAGGATCGGTTCCGACGACTGGTTGGATGTTGTGGCCATTCGATGGTCGGATGTTGTTGAGTTAGACGGATATGCTGCAGGGGGCAGCCGGATTCGGGGAATCCTAGTTGGATTGATGTCTTTATGATGTTCAGACCGCGGGGTCGGTCAGATTATGGATTATACTACCTTATGCAGTTGGGTTCAGTGGAACTCTAGGTTTGATTGTGGAACCCTACCTTGGGTGTATGGTTCAGAAATGTGAGTTGACGACTATTCGGATTTGGATTCGTTAGTCGGTCTAGTCATGTCAGCTTGTGTTGGGACTGCACTTCGTAGTCGGGGTTGTACTTATCGGTTAGACCTAGTTGGTTGTCGTGCTACTTAGTTGTGGTTTGGTACAACTAAGGTCGTGGGCGACCCGGTAGACGACATTGGTTGAGTCGAGGTACGATAGGTTAGAGATTGTTGGACAGGTTATCACGGTTGGTACTAATCATCAACGTAAACATCATATACTAATCATCTTAAACCATGCATGCTCAAATATATCATAATGCAATCATCGTAAAACGTGCGAGTAAAATGTTATAAAAAATAGTTTAGGGAAGGGGTCCACTCAAACTAGTCGGGGAGTCGGGTCACCTGACAAACCAAGCAATCCACAAGCTCCAAACTCGATACATCCCTAAGGAGACCATTACAAGGGTTAAAGTCAACTCAATACTAACTCTATTCGTCAAAACCCCTTAAGGGTAGCCCAACAGGGCCCAAGAATACTTAACAAAGACCTATACATGTTTAAGAATGCCCAGGACTCTAGAAAACGGCAACCATACACTGTCGGGAATGGAAAATCAATTCTACGTGCCTTTTTAGGGCTGGAAAACCACCTAAAACGTCCCAAAATGCTTTGAAAGTGTGCCCACGTGCCGCCGTGGCCCAGGAAAGGCCTCCACGAGTTGCCACGAGCCAGTCTTGGCTCAGGAAAGTGGCATATGCATAGGCAGGATCCCCCACGCTCTAGCCACATGCGTCACTGTTCCACGCATGCGGTTCACACACGTCACTATTCCACGCGTGCGGTTCACACACATAGAAATATTCCATGAAGTATTTTGTTAGACGTCGGTACCATCACCGGAACTTCACTGGAGATGACGACCGGACAGCCGTCGCTGTTGACGGTGGCCCGAATCTGGGATTTTCGTCGGAAAATTCCCAGATTCCGATGATGGATAACTCTCGAAACTACCTGTGCTCGTCGTTACATGGCCGGGAAAGCCTCGATTCTGCATATTCCAGCGAGGTTCTCCATCGTTGTTCACTCACCCAAAAAGACATGCAAATATGAGGTTAAGTTCCTTTCAAATAGGCGAAGCAAATGGTGGGGGTTAGGGTTCAAAGGAGTTACCTGAGAGATGTTGCAAAAACCCAGTTTCCAGAGACCAGCGATTTCCAACCGTCGTCGCCTTCGTGAGTGTCTTGGAAACCACTTGGAAAAAGCTCGTTAGAAGTCTCTCGATAAGAAGATTACAATGGTCTAAATAAGAGAGCTCAAATCTACTTGAAAATCCCTAAAATCCAATCGGGTTGAACGTCGGGTCTAGAATGGGTGGTAGTAGGGTCGACGTCTCCTCGACCCAAAAACCACATGCAACCACACCGGTCAGTAGTACTCACAGAGACGAATTGATTGGTATCAAAAGTAGGTTTTAGGGGTTACCTCTCAAGCCCTTAATTGATGTCGGGTCACGGGTCGGGTACGACTTGGATCACATGCCTCGACGGTTGTTTGCAGTGCATGTCAACGGGGATAGCTTCGTCTCGACGAGGGGAAGCTCTTAGTCGAGGTCTGAGAACCTAGGTCGATCGGAAATGGCTTCGTGAAAAAAGGAAGAACAAACGATGCCTGCGTTCGACACTGCCAATGAGCTAGGTGGGTTCTCAAGGAAGGATGTTGGCCAGCCACGATGGGGCAACCATTATTGGTCTCGTGGTGCGATGGCAAGGGATGGGTTCATCTAGGTTTCTTGGCTAGTTGGGAGAACGACGAGTGTGTGTGTTTCTCAATGTTCGAAGTTGGTGGACGTTCTTTGTGGGTCAAATCAAGGACAACTAACAGGTTTTTGTTTGGGCTTCTCACTTGGGCCTAACTAGTCAATTCACTTTTAACAGATTACCCATAAAGGCTGGGCCAACCCTAAAGCTTCCATTAATAGCAACGGTTAGGCCTGTAATTTTTTCCTCAAAGGTCACTAGGACCCAACTAAAAGTAAAACAAGGTATTATAGGTTTGGACCCACAAAATCAGAATTCTCGAGGACCAACCTCGTCGATTAATCTAACACAGGCCCAAATATAAGTCCAAGTAGTTTGACTGGGGCTAAAAGGATAATTTCCGATACGGTATGAATCATGATAAATATTTTTGAAAAGACAATTTTATCCTTATTTGTAAGAAAAAAAGTTGATAATTTTAAAAGATGGGCTATTACTGCATATTAGGCATAATTTAAAACTTCTACTATTAATAATAAAATCCAGCGAGTATAATAACATTAGTGTAAAATTGAAGTAATGATGAGTCCACTAAAAACAAACAAACAAGAAACGAAAAATAGAAGGCTTTTTAATAAATAATAGCATTAGTGTAAAGTTTAGGTAAAGTTCAGCTTTCAGGTAACGATGAGTCCACCACAACAACCAAAAAAAAGAAAAAACACTTTTTCCCTCCAACAAAGTACTTACAAGTTGGAATAAAAAAATTGAAGTAAATAATACACAAAGAGAAGGATTATAAGCTACATAATCAACCCTGTATGTTCATAGCATATATACACATAACAAACTTGTTTTCAATAACCCCTTTCGTTTTTCGTCTTCCTCCTATACAAAACCCTCCATCTCTTGTCATACAGTCGGTAAATAAAAATAAAATCATCTACCAAGTTCGCCCAAAGAGACCCCAGCATTACGACACATGTAGACACCGGGGGGAAAAAAAGTGGGAACCCCAAAAAAAGAGGGAAGAGAAGGGGTGAATACAGAATGCAACAAGGCTATATAAAACTGGAAGTGCCATTTCAGTCGGGGTTATGGAAAGGAACCAAAAGATATTGATGGCCCTTTAGTAGTAAATAGAGAAATGTACGAAAGTTCGGAGAAGTTAAAGGCTTCAGTATCCCAAACATCTACTTTTTAACTGGGCATATGAGGATCTAGTTTCGACTGGCGGTTTCCTTACCTTGAGTTGTACCACCGTGACCTATAATTCTACTTGCCTTCTACAAATTCCATCAGGAAGACCGCTGTGCAGATGTTGCCTCAAAAGACCTACTCCATCAATCCTGTGCAAAAGGACAAATCAACTTAGAAATATAGGAAATATGGAAATACAGTTGAAAGAAGTAATAGCATAAGTTTTACGGCAAATAGACTAATAGAGTAGGATCTGATCGATGAGAAATGGCAGCAAACAAATATCACATCTATAACTCATTCTGGATGTATAAAATCTCCCAGTGATCAGTTGATTGAGGTTATATGTTTAATGACTTCCCCAATAGTCTATTACTTACTACCAGTCAAGCATTTTGCAGTGATGCCATGGACATTTTCTCTTTTGAATTTAACTTCCCTAAGAAAAAAAGTTATGCAAGCAAATAAGGCTGATGAGGCTGAGATGGTCGTCATGACTCATCTGTTACCTCAAATCTAGGATTCATACAAATCGAACTCCCCTCCACCCAAAGATAATGCTATGCATTCTAATGGTTGAAAGACAGCCTCCCGACCTTTTTTTAGTGTCAAACACAACTACACAAGATACGTGAAAAAATTATGTGAAAATACCTTTTGCTTATCAAAATCAACACCCAAAGACAAAGCTGGTATGCTGATTTTACTATCTGGTGAAGCTTGAGTGTTCTTTCACTGGGTATGATTTTGGCAAATCATGAGGATGTTGATCAAGGGCACCAAACCACCACGAACTTGAAGTGCCACTACACCAGTGCTCACTACTTGTCTTCGTTCTCATACAGGCTGAGGGGGAATGGTCATGAGACAATAAAAAGAAGGAGCTATGGTGCTCCTCCCTGCATAAGGAATGAGCCAAATCCAAATGCCCCCGGGGCAATGAATTCAAGTCAGAGTCTTGAGAGTGCTGAAAGGTGCAAGATGATCGAGAATACGACTCCCCCATGCCACGACCATGACTCAGAGAAGAATATTTTCCGGAAGCCATATCTGGTGATTGCTCCCTAGCAGAAAGGCCAATATGGGGTGTCATTGTCCAGTCGTCTATTGTTATTCCCTTCTTAGATGCAAGGTCCATGATCTGTCTCTTATCAAATCCCAATGCCAGAAGCAAGTCCCACATATTTCTCAGTGCTTCCCGTTGGTTGTTAATCACTTGATCTCTCATTGCCATTTCAAACTGAAGCTCAGTGTTAGCCATTCCCTATAGTAATTAAAGTAGAAGTGTCAGTCCTAAAAGAAATTTGATAGCATATATTTAAATCTGAGAAATTGGGCTTTAAATTTACCAAATCCCGCTCATGGGAGTTAGCAGTCATCATCAGGAAGCATCAAACATATTATTAAATAAGCATTTTATCAAGAGAAAATAACTTGTACACCCATGATCTTATTTGAGTTCCAAGACTTTCATATTCAACTAAAAAGAATCATTTCCTAATTTACTTTGTCAAGTCCATATAAGTGTGTAATCAGTCTGGCCATTTTATCAACTCACCAAGAGCCTGTATTGACTAAGAATTCGCAAGTACGTTTTATTTCCATTGCTACTAATGGCCTCCTCAATCATATTTTGGAGATGACATCGATGCTTCTCATTTTCTTCAATTTCCTACAAAATGTAAAGTTAGGATCAAAATCTGAAAAAAATGTTTTTCTTGTGAATTTAACTACAAATTGAGATATTACCAAACGGTAATTAACACCAGCTTCATCGTTGTCACGGATGTTATCTAAAATAACTAGCCGCGTTGTTCTCATAGCCTCTAAAGCTTCAACATCTTTTCCAATAGCCTGTGACAGGAAGGAAGGATACCCAAGCACCAGTTTATATTATAAAAAATTCCCAAAAGTCTAAACATTCACATAATAAATGTATCTACACACATGTTTGTCTTAACAAAGCCAGAACAGTCTAAGTAGTAGCAAATTTAGTCCTCTGGCAAAGTTCTCTCTCAAAATTTACTTGTATTTCGTTTGGAGTAGTTTGGAAAAACATGAACTAATTGAATTGGAGTGGTGGTGCTAAACTACATAAGGTTTAAAAGATAAATTATGTATTTATACAACTACATTATAAGTGGGATTCCTTAACCTGTTGTACTGCTATAGCATCATCAAGATGTTGGAGTTCGATGTGGTTACGAAGGTTGGTTTCCTCAAGCTCAAATGATGCCTTCTGTAGGTTTATCCTTTCCTGAACATTCTCATTGGTTTGATGGCTCAAAATATTCAACCAAGATAGTTCATCATCGGCAGCTTTTTCAACAGGTTTGACAATTAGCTGCGATTTCTTTTCAGCTAGTTCTTTTTTCAAACGGAAAACCTCGATCTGCAACCCTAAATATGTTATCTTCCAAGTAAAGAGAAGTTATAAACAAAATTCTACAGATACAACCATTTAACCACTTACCTGAAGGCTGTCAATCATTTGTTGGTAGTCTGATACATGGGTATCAATAGTGCCAATGTTTTTCTGAGAAGGAAGTATAATTATTCTAAAAGTTTCAGTGCACATTACTAGTCTTTACAATTAGACTGATACAGAACAAAAGCTAACGTAAGAAACATTTCTGCAAAGCCAATAATAAATGCATCTAAACCCAACAGAGAAAAATTTGGAAATTAAAGAAAAGGAACATGCAGTTTAGACACCCCTCAACAAATAACCACATGCTCCTGTGCAGCATAAGTGGAAAGTTGACTGACAATCTCTTTTTGGACATTCCTAATAGCTGACGACAAATGTGATCATGACATATTTGTTCGTGTAAGCAACAGAATGAGAACTCAATATTAATCATCTTCAATGTCCAAAGGGACTATTACTTCGAAGGTAACTCCATAATCCATTTTTGATGATCTAAATTGGATATGTCCATATTAATGTCGGGATCTCACCTGGATGTGTGTCTTTATTTCCTTCGCTCGATCAGCATATTTCAAGGTATTCAGAGTGTGATGATACTGACGATCCACAGGGGATACAGTAGCAACCATTACTGTCTGAGAATTTCCACTCAAACCATCTTTAAGTATTCGTGTCAATTTGCTGCACAACTAATTATATTAGCTACAGTAGCAAGAAGGCCAACTATCGTAGCAAAGGGGACTTCATGATAACAATTACAATCAGATACCTATTACGGTACGGAACATAGGCAAGACCCTTCTTTTGCTGTTTCCCCAGTGCATTTATGCAGTTTGCTAAAGCAAGAAGCGAGCGGTTAATATTTGCTCCATCTCTTAATTTTTGGCCCCCACTGTTTGTTTCCGAGGCTCGTTCACTGCCAGCAAGATCCACAAGTGCGAGTTTTCCAAGCAGTACTTGATTCCGATATGTATTTCTCTGCTTTCTTTTTACTTTTATTTCCAAAACTGCATGCGATCTGGTAAATGGGGAAAGCACTTGCGGTGAATATAACATTACAATTCATATTTTATATATAGAGCGGTTAAGATGAGTTTGGTGGAATTGTTAGAAAAGATGGCACCCATTTTCATTAAACCATTTTATATGAGTTTCGTAACTTCTATGGTCTCATAAAATTGTAAAATGCCCCCGCCTTTTTAAATTCTCCAGACAAAAGAATATTCTCTTTTTACTTGATGATTTAGTAAATATTAGTAATTGAAAATCCAAATTACAATTCGAAAAGTATCATATGCTCATATAGCCAAACACCTGACAACAGAAGGATTCATGGAACCTGTTGAACAGGCATTTAAATCTATAAAGACGCCTGTATCTATGATCAAGTATAAGAGCAAACAATTATGCAAGGCATGGATAAACATGCAAAATGATAACGGTATGTCCATAGAACACAAATGAAATTCAACTTACCGAGATGAAGTTGCATTAGCTTCTGTGCTTTCAGTTTTCCGTCGGCTATTTCCCAAGTTTAAGAGTTCAAGAATCCTATCAGCTGACTGTACCTGAATTAGGAACACATGTAATGAAGTATGGGTAAGAATCCTTCCAATAGTACATACTTAGTTCGTCATGCAAGAATCCTTCACAAATTAGTGCTAGAGAGTGACCAAGAGAAAACCAAATTATTTTTAACAAGATGGAAACTAAAAAGAATAAATTGACAATTTTTGACATATAGTACAACTGGATGTAACTAGATGCCAGGTGTGAACCTTGATACACCTCAGACCAGCAACAATCACTCCCTGCTCTGGGTCCTCTCTGAGTTCCAAATGGCCTGATGACTTTTCAAGCAAATCGTAGATGACCTAAATTTTGTGGAAATAAAATAGTAAACATATCTGTAGGAGATAAAATGATCCCTGTTGATAAACTAATTTCTATATAATTTCCTAGTCCAACCTCATTGTAGACTTCCAGATAGGAACAGGTAACTTCAAATTCATCAGAGCTCTGGTCCTTTTTTATTAGATCAAAAATTGTATGCAAACTGAGAACCATGAGTCCTGGATCATCTTTTGTACCGACCATCGTATATGTTTTACCACTAAAAAAGTATTGAGAAAAATTGTAAGACACAAAGGAGGATATTAAATAATGACTAATTCAATCACAAAAACAAACAAACAAAAAAGAAATGGTGAGCTCATGAGCTGGAAAGTATTCATGCAACTTTTAAATGATCGTTCTTTTGGATTTGCACTTCTAGACATAGACCTCAGCACTCACATACATAATAACAATTAGTAATTTTGTCAAATATGAACTTCCCAGTTTTGAGGAAAGGTGATGGACTAAGCTACTTAAAAACAAATTGTTTCAGCTGGTAGTACAGACTGCAGAGACAAGTTTAACAAAACCTTGAGAACATAAGACGAGAAAAACCAAAAACAAGTATATATTGTTTCAGTACCTCCCGGTAGAACCATATGCAAACACAGTTGCATTGAGACCGTGAACCACCCCAGATATCAGAGACGATATGCATTTTCTGTAGACATCCTGGAAACAGTTAACATTGTCAGAGAAATAATACCAATGCGTAGCAACCGATAAAACAGAAACTATACTGAACCAAATCAAAGACTTTAATTTATACACTGAAACAAAATCTTGAGAAATGAGATATCATAAGTGGCAAGATTCGATATACCATATTGGTAGCATCAGGATCAAATGCATGATCAAAACAATACTTCTTTTCCTTGGTTCGATTCTGTATGCGTTCAAGGTAGTCCTTTGACAGATCAGGATCTAACACAAGCACCTCCTACAAGAAAAAATTCAAATAAAAAATCAAAATGCCCCATTCAAATTCCACAAATTCATATCAGACTCATGACCAAAGAGTTCTAAGCTGAACGACCACTAACCTTATTGTCAGTCACTCTAACAATGTCGCGGCCGCGCTCTCTCTCCCTAAACGGCCTGCATTTCACAGCAACCTGTTGCAAAATCCGAGCTCAGTGCTGAAATTAAAAAACCAAGGACAATGTAATTTTGTAAGGCTATAAAATTTAGACAAAATTAAAATAAATAAAAACTAACCGTGAGTGTTGTAGTTTTCTTTGTAACCGGAGCTCGAATGCTCGGCATGTCTGTTCAACATCGATCTCCAGCCCAGAACAGCTTTTGCTTTTGGTATCACCAGCACTAGCCCCTAACCCTAGAAAACAGTAGAAACATATCAAAGCGGCTGCTGCGCTTCAGAGTATAATCACAATTTCTCGAAGCGTTGAAAAAGCATTGGTCCAGATTTCGTCAAAATTGCCTCTGCATTTCAATAAACAGCATTTTCCTCGAAAATCGAATGGCGAATCACGAAGCCAGAAGACGTGGAAACGATTCAATGACGCGTTTCGACGTTTGAGCGTTATAAGGCCAATAGAGAGAAGACAAAATCTTCGCGAGCTGAGAGAAGAGGAGAGGAAAAGATTCGGTGGCTGGCCTGCGTATCGTACAGCAGGCAGCAGTAATGTAACGTTAATTTAATAATGGGAGCAACCAGTAACTGGCCAAAGGCAATTAAACGCGCGTAATGAGAATGGTGACTGGTGGAGCAAAGCAAGCAAGCAAGAAGAAGAAGCGGGTGAAACAGGGAGGTAGAGGGTCGTGGAGTGACAGTGACCGTTGGTTTGCTGGGACGGGATACGATTGGGATTTTGGAATTTACTTGGGGACTTTCGGGGGATAAAGGAACTTCTCAAGCGTTTGAAAGGGGTGGTGACTGGTGGGTATTGTTGAGGTTTTCGGTTGGGGTCATGATCTCCGACCTTTTTTTTTGGGAGACAATGATTTTTATGATTGGGGAAAAGTGAGTTTTAAAACCCTTTTGGTTTGGACAACACTCAAAAAGCAAAGGCACGTGAATGGGATCGTAATCTTGGCTGAGTTGCATGCACGTGTGGGGGAAGTTTGTCACTGTGTAGACTCTGTCTAGTGCATGTTTTAAGGCTTTAATTTAATTTATTATCCGATATTTGAGAATCCTCGCCAGTATTTTAGCGTAAGTTCTGAATATTCATATTCAATATATCTTATTCTCATATTTCAAGATCATTGTATAAAACATAACTTAGCCGTATTAATCGCCTTCTTCTCCACCAATATCCTCCATTTTATCATTATTTCTAAAGCTTTTCACTTTAATTTCAATATTAACTTACGCACAGTACAAAATTTAACTGTTATCATTAATCGCCTTCTTCTCCACCAATATCCTCCATTTTATCTTTATTTCTAAAGCTTTTCACTTTAATTTCAATATTAACTTACGCACAGTACAAAATTTAACTGTTATCATTATCGCAAAATTCAATTCAATGATTATTATCGTCTTGAAAATCAACTACTGTTATTGTCTTGACAGAAAATTAATTTTTAATTCTAAATTATACACTCTATCATTTTAACAAAGTATAATTTGATGAAGCAATATTCAAATTAAACTTCGTCAAAAATGTTGTGTTAAGTTCCAAATGCAATCATTAATTTATGATTTGTGAGGACACATGTTCCTTCACTTGTCAAACGGCCCAGGCTCCAAAAGAATCACAACGCACTCCCACGTCCAACTATGACTTGTATCTGGGCTTATACGCTTCATTATTTATCTATTTATTTCTTCCTCTTCATGCTCACAATATATAATTATATATACCATGAGGAATGTATAAAGCCAATTCCACTTCAAAACCTAAATTCGCCAGTGTCTTGAAGTATTCATCTGGTATGAATCCAAATTCTGAAACTTTGCTCCCAGGAATATAGTCATCCTTAGCCCCTCACGTCAATCTCACGAGCCTCTTATCCATTATCTTTCAATCACGGCGAGGAAGTAAGTAAAAATAGAAAAATTCACATTGGGTTTATGAATAATCAGGCTCGAACTGATGGATATGGATATTTTTTTATTTTTTTTAGTAGAATATAATAAAACATGTGTCTTCCTGCGGGCATAAACCCTAAACATGATACATGATATATCAGTAAATGAATTAGAACTTTCATAGTGGATCCCACATCCACATCCTGCTACTGCTGTTCAAATCTCTTTTCATCTTCTGCCAAAAGAAAATTGTCAGATCAATCATTATTTAAGGAGGAGTTTTACAGGAACGAGTTAAATTATAATTGTAGGAAATGATGGTAAATCTACATTAATCATAATCTTTGCTTTCTTATTGTTATTTTTAAATATTAATTAATCAAGTAATATCCCTAGTTAATTTATCTCTTCTATACAATTGTCAAGAATAATATCTGATTCAATCAAAATATTTATGTATGAAACGTATGAAACTAATTTTTTTCTCTCCATAAATATTTTTTTTAATTTTAATTTTATTTTTGTGAAATAAGGCCATAGTAAAAATAAATAAAGATTATGGAGAGAGACAAATTACTTTCGTACATAAATAATTTTTTAAGATTTTTTTAAATTTTTGTAAATTTTTATTATCTGAAAATTATTTTTTTGAATTTTTATAAATTTAAATTAATATTTTATTATTTAAAACTGTGGGTCCCATTTCAAATTTGATAGAAATTTTAATAGAGGGGTCAAAGTGTAACAATTTGAAGAGTTCATAGTGGAAAGTGTAATATTTGAAAATTTAGATATGAATCTGTTATAAGGTGTATGTAATGACCCTTCCCGAATTACGAGATTAATTATGATTAAATAAATGACTAATTAAGGATTATCGTGACTAATCGATGATTAGTCAAGTAATTACTGACAACTAGTGTAAAATGATGATTTTCCCCCTCATGGGGGAAAATTTGACTTTTCACCCGGGATTCGTTTTAGACTTTGAACTATAGCCGTAGCGTATATCGAGATGTCACGAGTTCGTAGACAGGCGGTACGTCGAAATCGGACATCGAACGAGGAAGTTATGGTCATGAGATCGAAATAGATTTATTTTTACGTTATCAGGATTTGAAATTAATACTTAATTTTGATTGGGTGAATAATTAATGTGGGGCCCTTAGATGAGTGACAAGCCCATTGGTGGTTTTCCTTAATTTGTGGATCTGGTTTTGATTGGGTCATATCACTCATCTCTCTCCTCTCATTCGATCATTCACATTTTCTCCCTAAACAAACACACACAAACACTTACCACACCATAACCATATCATCCTCATCTTCTATTCTCCATCCTCTTCATCCTTGGGCCAGACGGAGTGTGAGAGTGGACCAGTGGAACAGAGAAGGACGGCTGAGCACGCCGGGGACACGGCGAAGATGACTAAACCCGAAAACCCATTTAACCCCAAAAGTGGGAAATCGTGTTTTGATGTTTGAAATTTTTTTTGGTTGTTTGGGTTATGTTACAGGGATTAGCGCGACCTAGTTGGGCTTGTTTGGAGGAAGCTTGGACGGCTGAGTCGACTGGGAACAGAGTTGGAAGTTTAGGCTCACGGTTCATCGATCTAGGTGAGTTTATGATCTGTGTTTCTTGTTTTTAATTAGATGGAGACCTTGCTGGGGATTAGACGAGTAGGTAGGAAGAAATTAGATCGAAAATGGACTTGAAATGGGGAAATGGTGGCCGGATCGGGTCGCAGGTCTGCGCGACCTAGTTGCAGAAACCTAGGCTGACTCGTCGCAAGGTAGGGGATGATGATGCCAGCACGTCATCATGTCAGACCTATCAGACCAGTAGCCAATCTAGGAGTGACACGTGTCACATGTCAGTGCACATTTAGCACTGACAAGTCAGTGACGTGGCCCAATTAGTGGCTGCCACGTGTCACTGATATGTTAGTGATGTGGACCAACTAGCAGCAGACATGTGGCACTATCAGATCCTGACACGTGGCAATGACGTGGACCTACCATTTGTTGACACGTGGCACCTATTGATACCATATCGACTGACCATCCTCTGAGAACAGGGCCCGCCAGGACAGAACGGATGTCGATCGATTCCGTGATCGGCACCCCCATAATCATGGACCGCCGATCGGCATAGCCTACAGGCCTGCCATTCGGCACCTGCTAAAGCATAGGCACCAGCTGGGCACAACAGTCACCTGACACCAACTCTGCCACAACCACCCCCTGACGAGGGTAGGTTGAACACCAGCTAGCATCTCCCCCGGATGTCCAGGACTCCCCAGGCAATCCACAGCCACAAAGCTGAACCTACTCCCAAACAGTAGCTCAACTACCGCAGTTATGGCTACTATAAATACCTTGAAACCCTTCACAAAGGTAAGACTCTAAGTCTAACAACCCGTCCCGAGAATAGGGATAAGTGGAGTGATTAAGGTGTGATTAGTAAGATTAATCAAGGGTTAGGTGGTCCCGAGGGGTCCGGGAACTTAGGATGACGATTTTGCCCCTGGGTCGGGCAGAAATGTTGACTTTTATTTCGGGTGGTCAAATGGGAGTTTACCAGTGACCAGGACGTAGTTTAGGACATCATGAATTTGATTCCGACATCCGAGGAGGAAGTTGTGATGTTCGGAAGGTCGAGGGTATTATCGTAATTTTGATAACATAGGGGGAAAAGTTGACTTTTTAAATAATTGGGTTTTGGTAAGTTGACCTAAGACCGTTAGATAGTTCTTGTCGTCCTGAGTTCGATGACAGGCGGCACGTATTCATCGGACTTACGAGGCGAGAGTTACGGGTCTAGGAAGTTTCGGTAAAACCGTAAAAATGTGTTAAAAGAAGGGTATTTTGGTCATTGGGGCACATTGGGATCTGTGCACAGATAAAAGAATGGACGGCTGGGATTAGGCCATGTGGGAGTGTGTGGAGTGGATGGTGACACATGGCATGTGTGTAGAGGATTCTGGGAGAATCCTGTGTGGTCTCAGCCCAAATAATTGGGGTGCAACCGTGCAGTCCTTCGACAAACACAGAGAAACAGAGTGAGTTTGTGAGGAGGAATTGAGGACTGATCGTGGCTGGTGACGAGTTTTGGTGAGTGAGGGAGGAACGGGAGATTGAAAGGGAGTTGCTGATCGGGTTTTGGTGGTGTAATTGTGCACGGCGGCACGGCGGAGGTGCGGAGAAGTTTTGACGGAAACAGGGAGGCCGTGAGTTCGAGGTGGTGGCTACGCCGTGAGGCGAGGTAAACCAAGGCAGGGGAAGCTGCAGGAGGTTGCAGGGAGACTAACGAACACCGTGGCACGCGGCAGTGCGCACGGCGGAGTTGCAATTGAAGGTGAGATCTCTTTACTCTGTTTTTCCCGTAAACTTCATTTGGAAAGTCGTGAGGTTTGGCTGAGGGTCGAGAGGTTAGAAGGTCGAGGTGATGTTCAGGGAGGTCCTAGGAGTGGGTTGTGATGGTCGCCGTGACGGGGGCGTACACGGCGGAGCTCAGGCGAAGAGGAGTCTCTGTTACCCTGTTTCGACCGTGAACTTCGAACCCAAAGTCGTGGACTTCTGGGGTGAGTCGAAGGGTTAGGGGTGTTGGACGTGGATCAGTGAGGTTGTGGGGTGAGTCTGGTATCGCCACCGTGACGGGAGGTTACCGGAACAGGTGATTTGTGAAACAGGGGAAAGTGGCCGTCTGGTTCGAGCTTGAATCGACGATGACGGGGCCGTGTCGAGTTCTAAGGAGGAGGGGGATGGTTAGCTTAAGGTTGGACGAAGCTTTAGGTGAAGAAAGGGAAGGAAATCGTGCAGGTACGGCGGAGAACCGTTGACGCCGGTTCAGCTGTAGCCTACTGTGTTGAACCGGGTCGACGTGAGGTTGAAGGTGTACTGTAGCTGGTGCGTGGGGCCACGCGCAGCCACTTCGGGCGGCGCGTGGGGGCGCGTGCGGCGGCGACGGGGAAAACGGTCAACATAGTTTTTGGTCTAGGAGTTGTTGTGAGTTCAATGGAGTTGGTTTCGGGTCAATCGGAAGTCGTTTGAGTTGAGTTCCGCGAGGGTGAAAGTTTAGGGTCCCGGGTTCTTACGTTTAGGATTCGGGGAATTTTGAGGGAATTTAGGTGAACCTTCGTAGACATGTTAGTGACGTAATTTGACGGTGTTTGATAGGATCGGGATTTCCCGAGGAAGCCGAGGAACGGGCTGGACGTTCGGGACGCGAGTAGGGCTCAGTACTGTGAGTGGACCCTTTCCTTAAACTCGATCATGCATAACTGTTTTTATAAATGTATTTTATGGTTTTAATTATGACTAGATGTTTCTTGAATATGTTATGATGTTTTTATGTGTTTGCACGATTTTCGAGAAAAAGACGGTTTTGGCACGTTTTTCGAGAAAATGTTGGTTTTCGGATTTTGATGCCACATTTGGGGATTTCCACCGATAAAGGTTTTCAAATCATGATAAATGAGTTATGAAATATGATTTGTGATTACATGTGGTTTCGGTATGAACATAGATATTTTCCGGATTTGGGTTCGGAATGACGGTTCTGAACGCCGGAAGGGCATCAGACCAGTGATTTCGGATTCGGGTTTGGATGAGGATTTGGTAAATGGTTTTCAAATGGTTTTGGGATTGGATTTGCTGGATCTGGATATTGGGTTTAAAGACCCGGATATATGTGACGGGGGACCGGCCGGATTGGGTTTAAAGACCCGGATTGAGTTTAAAGACTCGGGAGTTTAAAGACTCGGATATATATATTGATTTTCCCCCGTAGGCCTTGAGTTTAAAGACTCGGGAGTTTAAAGACTCGGATATTATTAAGGCCTGGATTGAGTTTAAAGATTCGGGAGTTTAAAGACTCGGATAGATCCAGCAGGTTTGATCGAGAAAATGATGATTTGGTGGTTATGGTTTTGATACGGTTTCTGATACTCATATTATGGTTTCTTATGGTATTTTATAGTGTTTCTGTTTCTTATGATGTTAAGAATGATTCTTTATAAATGTGTTTATAACTGTTGGTTATGCATGTGGTTTCAAAACGGAGGGTTTAACTCGGTTTTCTTATAAAATGGTTTTTTTGAACTTTTGTACTTATTGGTCCACTCACATTTTCTGTTTTAATTGCCCTCCAGGTTGTGGAGCAAGCGCGGGGTTTTGACGTCGAGGCAGAGTCTGAGGCATAGAAGCGACGTGAGGGATCCTAGAAGAGTTTAAAGGCTTCTGTGTGCGTGTACCTTCTCGGTTTTTAGTTTTCTTGTCATGTAGTGCTATGCTCTGTAAACGATAAGGATTCTGGGATATTTTGTAATTACTCCTGCGTTTGACTGGGTTCGAGTAAGTGTTCCTTAGGCGTTGTGTTGGGGAGTCAGACGGGAGCGGGATTTACCTCGGGTTTCGGGGTGAAACCGGGGTGGGTCCTGACAATTGGTATCAGAGCATAGGTTTGTCGAGTTTGTTGGGTCTGTCGGTTTGTGAGGTTGTGTTTCAGTTGTTTGACTACTTCTATGCCTCTTTCAGTGTGCGGTTGACGATGCCTCCGAGACGTAGACCCTCTCCACAACCGGAAGAAGTAGCCAGAGAGACGGAGAGTGCCACGATTGAGCGAGCCCAGCGGCTCGGGGCTACTACTTTTAGTGGTGGGGCTGATCCTGAGGAAGCCCAGAGGTGGATTACTAGACTGGAGCGGATTTTTGCGGTGATGCATTGTCCGCCGGAGGAGCGAGTATTGTTGGCTGCATTTTTACTGGATGGTGCGGCGTACGAGTGGTGGTATACCCTCGAGTTGTCCGGTTGGGATGTTCACAGTGTGACCTGGGAGACGTTTAGGGAACGGTTTCTGGAACAGTATTATCCTCGTTCTTTCCGGGATGCCAAGGAGGCAGAGTTTTTGCATCTCCAGCAGGGGAATATGACAGTGGCAGAGTATGAACGGAAGTTCCAGATGTTGTCTCGGTTTGCTCCTGCCTTTGTGGCCACTGAAGCCGAGAAATGCCGTAGGTTTGAGTTGGGTTTGCGAGGTGAGATTCGAGCCGTAGTGACAGCTGGATCTTTTGCTACCCTCCGAGATCTGTCGGATGCTGCGGTGCGAGTTGAGGCTAGTTTGCCGGTGCGACGCCGGGAACCTTCTATTCCTGGAGCTTCGAGCCAGCGGACACCGAAAAGAGGTAACTTCGGTGGATCGTCCTCGTCGGGCGATGATCGTTTTGGTAGGCCTGGCAGTGCCCAGAGTTCAGGATTTTGGGGTTATCGAGTACCGCCGACTCCGCAAGCGAGTGCGACGTCGGTAGCATCCACGGGGAGACCGAGTGGTGGACCAGGCTGGAATGTGTGTTTCTACTGCGGGGAGCGAGGTCATTTCCGACGTGAGTGTCCACTGTTGCCACAGGAAGGTGGTGTAGGCAGAGGAGTAGCGGAGTCCGGACAGAGTACAGCATCAGGGACAGCGGGCACTAGAGGAGGTGGTGGCACAGCCACGAGTAGTTCGAGGGGTCGTGGTAGAGCGTCAGGATCTCAGGCCCGGGTGTTCTCGATGACTCGGCAGGAAGGTCAGTCGACACCAGATACGGAGACAGGTACTTGTTTTACTTTTGGTTGTCCTGTTGGTTTGGTTGTTGGATCCCAGGGTAGAGTCTAGGAGTTCGCCTAGAGGACTTGGAGTGTACAGTAAGTTCCGTAGGAGGAGTGACTATAACTGATCGATTGGAGATTGTGGAAGGAGAGAACCCACAAGCTAGAGTTTGCCTTTTGGACTTTGTGGAGTTAGTCCGACCGTGGCCGGAGTAGTAGCCGAGGGAGATGGGTGGTTGTATACGAGGATGTACTCTATGACTTCTGTCGGGTACTGTGACATGAGGTGTTTTATAATACCTTTGTTTTCTGTTCATAGAGTTTCCCTTGCGTACACCATGTAGTTGTTACAAGCTAGGGTTGGCTGTGGTGACAGTAGCTGGGGTTGGAGTGAAATACCCAAGGTGGAGATGATAGACAGGAAACCTAGGAGAAGTTGTTGTTGATCTGTTGTTGATTCCGGGTAGGAGACCCTAGGGGTCGGGAACTAGCTGTGGAATTTCGGGGACGAAATTCTTTTTAGGTGGGTAGATTGTAACAACCCGTCCCGAGAATAGGGATAAGTGGAGTGATTAAGGTGTGATTAGTAAGATTAATCAAGGGTTAGGTGGTCCCGAGGGGTCCGGGAACTTAGGATGACGATTTTGCCCCTGGGTCGGGCAGAAATGTTGACTTTTATTTCGGGTGGTCAAATGGGAGTTTACCAGTGACCAGGACGTAGTTTAGGACGTCATGAATTTGATTCCGACATCCGAGGAGGAAGTTGTGATGTTCGGAAGGTCGAGGGTATTATCGTAATTTTGATAACATAGGGGGAAAAGTTGACTTTTTAAATAATTGGGTTTTGGTAAGTTGACCTAAGACCGTTAGATAGTTCTTGTCGTCCTGAGTTCGATGACAGGCGGCACGTATTCATCGGACTTACGAGGCGAGAGTTACGGGTCTAGGAAGTTTCGGTAAAACCGTAAAAATGTGTTAAAAGAAGGGTATTTTGGTCATTGGGGCACATTGGGATCTGTGCACAGATAAAAGAATGGACGGCTGGGATTAGGCCATGTGGGAGTGTGTGGAGTGGATGGTGACACATGGCATGTGTGTAGAGGATTCTGGGAGAATCCTGTGTGGTCTCAGCCCAAATAATTGGGGTGCAACCGTGCAGTCCTTCGACAAACACAGAGAAACAGAGTGAGTTTGTGAGGAGGAATTGAGGACTGATCGTGGCTGGTGACGAGTTTTGGTGAGTGAGGGAGGAACGGGAGATTGAAAGGGAGTTGCTGATCGGGTTTTGGTGGTGTAATTGTGCACGGCGGCACGGCGGAGGTGCGGAGAAGTTTTGACGGAAACAGGGAGGCCGTGAGTTCGAGGTGGTGGCTACGCCGTGAGGCGAGGTAAACCAAGGCAGGGGAAGCTGCAGGAGGTTGCAGGGAGACTAACGAACACCGTGGCACGCGGCAGTGCGCACGGCGGAGTTGCAATTGAAGGTGAGATCTCTTTACTCTGTTTTTCCCGTAAACTTCATTTGGAAAGTCGTGAGGTTTGGCTGAGGGTCGAGAGGTTAGAAGGTCGAGGTGATGTTCAGGGAGGTCCTAGGAGTGGGTTGTGATGGTCGCCGTGACGGGGGCGTACACGGCGGAGCTCAGGCGAAGAGGAGTCTCTGTTACCCTGTTTCGACCGTGAACTTCGAACCCAAAGTCGTGGACTTCTGGGGTGAGTCGAAGGGTTAGGGGTGTTGGACGTGGATCAATGAGGTTGTGGGGTGAGTCTGGTATCGCCACCGTGACGGGAGGTTACCGGAACAGGTGATTTGTGAAACAGGGGAAAGTGGCCGTCTGGTTCGAGCTTGAATCGACGATGACGGGGCCGTGTCGAGTTCTAAGGAGGAGGGGGATGGTTAGCTTAAGGTTGGACGAAGCTTTAGGTGAAGAAAGGGAAGGAAATCGTGCAGGTACGGCGGAGAACCGTTGACGCCGGTTCAGCTGTAGCCTACTGTGTTGAACCGGGTCGACGTGAGGTTGAAGGTGTACTATAGCTGGCGCGTGGGGCCACGCGCAGCCACTTCGGGCGGCGCGTGGGGGCGCGTGCGGCGGCGACGGGGAAAACGGTCAACATAGTTTTTGGTCTAGGAGTTGTTGTGAGTTCAATGGAGTTGGTTTCGGGTCAATCGGAAGTCGTTTGAGTTGAGTTCCGCGAGGGTGAAAGTTTAGGGTCCCGGGTTCTTACGTTTAGGATTCGGGGACTTTTGAGGGAATTTAGGTGAACCTTCGTAGACATGTTAGTGACGTAATTTGACGGTGTTTGACAGGATCGGGATTTCCCGAGGAAGCCGAGGAACGGGCTGGACGTTCGGGACGCGAGTAGGGCTCAGTACTGTGAGTGGACCCTTTCCTTAAACTCGATCATGCATAACTGTTTTTATAAATGTATTTTATGGTTTTACTTATGACTAGATGTTTCTTGAATATGTTATGATGTTTTTATGTGTTTGCACGATTTTCGAGAAAAAGACGGTTTTGGCACGTTTTTCGAGAAAATGTTGGTTTTCGGATTTTGATGCCACATTTGGGGATTTCCACCGATAAAGGTTTTCAAATCATGATAAATGAGTTATGAAATATGATTTGTGATTACATGTGGTTTCGGTATGAACATAGATATTTTCCGGATTTGGGTTCGGAATGACGGTTCTGAACGCCGGAAGGGCATCAGACCAGTGATTTCGGATTCGGGTTTGGATGAGGATTTGGTAAATGGTTTTCAAATGGTTTTGGGATTGGATTTGCTGGATCTGGATATTGGGTGTAAAGACCCGGATATATGTGACGGGGGACCGGCCAGATTGGGTTTAAAGACCCGGATTGAGTTTAAAGACTCGGGAGTTTAAAGACTCGGATATATATATTGATTTTCCCCCGTAGGCCTTGAGTTTAAAGACTCGGGAGTTTAAAGACTCGGATATTATTAAGGCCTGGATTGAGTTTAAAGACTCGGGAGTTTAAAGACTCGGATAGATCCAGCAGGTTTGATCGAGAAAATGATGATTTGGTGGTTATGGTTTTGATACGGTTTCTGATACTCATATTATGGTTTCTTATGGTATTTTATAGTGTTTCTGTTTCTTATGATGTTAAGAATGATTCTTTATAAATGTGTTTATAACTGTTGGTTATGCATGTGGTTTCAAAACGGAGGGTTTAACTCGGTTTTCTTATAAAATGGTTTTTTTGAACTTTTGTACTTATTGGTCCACTCACATTTTCTGTTTTAATTGCCCTCCAGGTTGTGGAGCAAGCGCGGGGTTTTGACGTCGAGGCAGAGTCTGAGGCATAGAAGCGACGTGAGGGATCCTAGAAGAGTTTAAAGGCTTCTGTGTGCGTGTACCTTCTCGGTTTTTAGTTTTCTTGTCATGTAGTGCTATGCTCTGTAAACGATAAGGATTCTGGGATATTTTGTAATTACTCCTGCGTTTGACTGGGTTCGAGTAAGTGTTCCTTAGGCGTTGTGTTGGGGAGTCAGACGGGAGCGGGATTTACCTCGGGTTTCGGGGTGAAACCGGGGTGGGTCCTGACACTAAGACCCCATTCAGATTACTGTTATTTCTTTGCCCTTCGGTGTGTAGATACTAACTTAGGCATCGGAGTCCCTTTGGTGGGCACCATAACGGTGTCAAGTCTTTGCAGGATCTCTACCGAGCGGCAACGCCCCCAACGAACCCAAAGCACCACGTAGCTGGTCCCAGATCCCCCAACGGGTCTCATCAAGTTGGTCCATTTCGAGATCAAACAATTGGCGCCGTCTGTGGGAACAGAGATTCCGTCCTACTAACTCACATACCTTCGCTCAGCCCTCTACCGACGTACAATGTCTGCCGAACGGGATGACGGTGAGCTCAACAACACCCCCCAAGGAGACAGCAACCGAGCCCGAACCAGCCTGTCTTCCGAGGACATGCTCGAGATGCTGAGAACCTTCCGATCGGAGGTCGCCGAACTCAAGAAAAGCAACGCTGCCATCGAGAGCAGGAACCATGTGTGGGGAAAACAGCATGGGAGCACCCTGGCCATCCTGCAATCCACACGCGAGGAACTGAAAAAGCAGCGGGAGACAACCAAACAGGCCTTAGCCGCCGCAACCCATCGGCAGGAGTTCGACGCCTGCCGAGTGGTGATCGATGACACTTGGCGACTGGAGGCGTCCAGTCACCTTCTCTTCCATCAGACTGACCTGCTCGGTCCCTCGGGTACACAGATTTACCGCGACGCCCGCGAACTACTCAACCAGAGACAAACACAGGCCCAAGCCAACCGTCTGACTTACCCCATTCATGACCCTTTTATCCAAGCACAACCACCTTTGCCACTGCTATCTTAGGGCGCCCGGTCACGATCCGGATCGGCACACCGACTGGTACAGCATCCGCGGGTCCCCACCCAGCCGCCAGGCAATCCCCTCTCGCCAGTCGGAAGGCACCAACCGGAGGACAATGCTAGCTCGACCACGGCCTCGTCTGGGCGATAGCCATCACAACCCCGAAAACTTAGGGGTGGCGGTGGTGCAGATCATCGGCCAGCTAATGACCGGCCAACTGGTGACCTACCGACCGGGTCAAGTCGACCCAACCGATAGGACGAGGTGGTCCAGGAACTCATCCAACGTGTTCGGCAGCTGGGGGCTGGCAGATCAAAGGCCGGGACGCTACCAAGGCCCCAGACCAACATCGGTCCCTTCACGAACCGCATCATGCGGTACTGTCACGAGATGGAGGTTAAACCCCTAAAGATCGCCTCATACGATGGACAGGGAGACCCAGACACTCATATCAACAATTACAATTGCGCACTAGCCTTTAGAAACCTCTCCGACGAAGCGCAATGCCTGATTTTCAGCTCCACCCTCACTGGGGCCTCGCTCAACTGGTTCTATCGGCTGGAACCGCAATTGATCGACTCGTTTGATCGACTACATACGGTCTTCCTAAACCAGTTCATGATCCAGAAGGATCGATTACTCACAACTGAGGACCTGGGTACCTTTCGACAAGGAGATGGCGAGCCCCTGCGCCAATACGCCACTCGCTTCAGCTTGGAGTACTCCAAATGCCATGAGACATATGATAAGGCTGCATACCGGGCTTTCCGTAATGGGTTGCGAGAGTCCACCTTCAAATACCATGCCTTCACCCAAGGATGGGACGATTACAATGAGTTCATGAGGTAAGCAGAAATACAAGCTAAGGCAGAGCACTTTAACTCTCCCCAAGTAGCACCCCGACCCAACCCAACCAATGCACATCTTTTACCTCCAAGCAGCTGGCAGGCACAACTGCCTCCACTAATCAATGACACACGTACGGATCACCAGTCTGACTCACACTCTGGTAAACAGAAGGGGAGGTATAACAATGATCATAAGGGGATAGACAAGTACCACAACAAGGGGCGGGGACCGAACCACCACCAGTCGGGCAAACTCCACACGGGGCCCACATAAAAGTTCGAAACATACTCCATCCTGAACACCTCCCTGGAGAATGTCTTAATGAACATCGAAGGCACAATACCCAAGCCACTAGCGCGACCACCAGGCCCTCGCCCGGGCATCCAATCCAACCTATACTGTAAATACCACAAGTTCAACGACCATACCATCGACGAGTGCGTGGCCTTCCGTGACATCATGGAGGTGCTCGTACGGGAGGGGAAGATCAACCAGTTCCTCCAGCATACGGGCCCAGTGCAGGGTATGCCACAAATACACACTCTTAGTGGTGGCCTGACCATTTTTTCTTCTTACACCTCCAATCGTTCAAAGAAGAGCTTCCTGCAAACTATGACATCCAACCACCAAATCTTCAACATCGAGAATGGACGCGCCGCCAAGGTCACACGGGTAGGGTCGACACATATCACCTTCACCGAAGAAGAAGAACGGGGGTCATTTTTCCCCACGATGATCCATTGATCATTCGAGCACAAATAGCTAATTTCGACGTCGGGCGGATCTTGGTGGGCACTAGCAGCTCCGTGAATGTACTCTTTATGGAAACTTTCAACCAGTTGGGCATCAACCCCACGAGCCTCACCCACGTTGATTCCCCGCTACTCAGCTTCTCAGGCGATTCTGTTATGCCCCTTGGCACCATCTCCTTACCCATCTCTCTAGGAAGTGCACCCAGGATCACGACGACTATCACCATTTTCCTTGTGGTCGATTGCCCCACGGCCTACAACATTATTTTGGACAGAGGACTACTCAATCAGCTTAGCGTCGTTATCTCTACTCGGTCCCTTCTCATGAAGTTCCCTACCATCATGGGCACTGGCCAGGTCCACGGTAATCAGCAATCTGCCCGAACTTGCTATCAAACGGCCCTGACCAAGATCAAACCGTGTGAGAAATGAGAAACCATGGCCATCGCTGAGGCTGCTTACGAGGCTGACCCCATCGACTTCGAGCTCCTCAACCAAATCCGTACATGTTGCCCCGAGGACCCGAGAGACCTCTCCGCCGTCTCGTAGCCACAGCCCGTGGAGGACACGCAGTTGATCACCCTCTACCCACAGCACCTCGAGCGACAAGTAAAAATCGGAAGCGTAATCACCCAAGAAATCAGGACACAACTCATCCAATTTCTCCAGGACAACAGCGAAGTCTTTGCTTGGTCCTACGCCGACATGCCCAGCATCTCCACCGATGTCATCTACCACAGGCTTAACATCAACACGTCTTTCAAACTCGCCACGTATAAGCAGGGGACTTACGACGCAGAGCTACAACTCGCCATGCAGGAGGAGATCGCCAGGCTCAGCAGCATCCATTTTATGCACAAAGCCATTTACGCCACTTGGGTCGCTAACGTCGTCCTCGTCAAAAAAACTTCCGGATCCTGGCGGATGTGCATGGACTTCACAGATCTCAACAAGGCATGTCCAAAGGATAGCTTCCCTCTACCAAAGATCGATCTCTTAGTCGATGCCACAACCGGCCACGAACTCCTCGGTTTCATGGATGCTTACTCTGACTACAACCAAATCCAAATGCACCCCAACGACTAAATCCATTCTAGTTTTCGCACTAATTTGGGGGTCTACTGCTACAATGTCATGCCCTTCGGATTAAAGAACGCCGGTGCCACCTACCAACGGTTGGTCAATTTTATGTTCGCAGACCAGATAGGAAAAACCATGGAGGTGTATGTGCCACCTACGCCGGTTCCAAGTGCTGAAACATTATTAAATGAGGCTCAACCCGGCCAAGTCCGATTTTGGCGACCGCTCCGAAAAATTCCTCGGATACATGATCAGCCAATGCGGGATCGAGGCTAACCCCGAGAAAATTAGGGCCATCCTTGACATGAAGCCCCCACGCACACTCAAGGAAGTCCAAACCCTTACTGGCAGGATCGCCGCCCTCACCCGGTTCATCTCCCGGGCAACCGACAAGTGCCTACCATTTTTTAAAGTCATGAAGACTGAGGCAGGAAAGTCAACTGGGATGACGCATGCGACGCCGTATTTGAAGCATTAAAGACTTACATGAGCACCACACCCCTGCTCACCCGACCCACGACCGGCGAAAGGCTCACCATCTACCTTTCCGTCTCCACGTCCACCGTTAGCTCTGTCCTCATAGCAAATCGGGACCGCGCTGAGTTCCCAGTTTATTATGTCAGCAAGGCATTCCAGGACGCGGAAACTCGGTACGGCCCGGTTCCTCTGCCCATACTTCCAAGCACACCCCATGTTAGTTCTCACTAACAAACCTCTCCAGTAGGTCCTCCAAAAGCCAGACACTTCTGAGCGGCTCATCAAGTGGGCGGATGAGCTCAGTGAGTTCGAGATCGCTTTCGCCCCTCGACCGACAGAAAAGGGGCAGGTCATCGCTGACTTCCTCTCAGAATTCACTTATAATACGACATAGTACATGCCCAACACTCCTGATTCGAACAATGTGTCACCTGCCGCATCCTTTTGCAAGCCATCACCCCCGTCCACCTTTGACCCAGCCAAGCCCACTTGGACTCTTTATGTGGACGGGTCCTCCTGTCATAATGGCTCCGGTGCTCCTTCGCCTTCTCCCGAGGGGCCTCCGCCGTTCGTAGCCCGAAATCTCTCTTCCGACGCCGTTCGACACTCTCATTTTCGGATACGCCTGCCGCCGGGGGAGACTGCCTCTGCCGAGCCTCCATCACCTTCAGGCACCGTTCACGGGCTTGTTCCAAACCCCCAATGACGGGCCGCTTCATGCCGACCAACGAACTCTTTACGTCACCCCCTACCTGTCTTCAGGCCTAGTCGGCTTCGACAGTCTGTTAGGTTTCAGACCTTGGGGAGCCTCCTCGCGAACGGTCCCCTTTGGCTTCAGAGCCACGGTCTTCTACCTCCACGCAGGCTGGGGTGCCACCTCAGGTTCTTTTCCCTTGTCGTCGGCAGTAGGAGCATGCTTGGTAACTGCTTCACTCATCTTCTTATGGGCAGCTTGCTCGACTTGGGGTTGAACTGCAAAACAAGGGAGCGTTAGGCACTCGGCACCCCCACAAGACATCACTTAACAAATAAGCACTTACCAAGCGGAACAATCAGGCCTACAGTAACTAAGTTGGCCGGTAGCTTCAGGACACAAGGAATGCGCTCTTGGTACGACAGTTTCTCCCGAACCATGTTACACGCCTCCCAGTCTTCCGCTGTTACCGTTGCCTTCGACGGACCTGCACAATAAACAAAAATAGCATCAGACCCCATCTCGGCTCATCGAGCTACCAAACAATGGCCACCAGCCGAACGGAAGGCGGACAACCTCCAGACTGAAAATGGCTGGGGATCCTCGCTCGGACCGAGCTCACGTCCCGCTCCCACCGCCCTGACACCCAACAGAACCAGTGCCTCCAGCTCTTCTGCGATGTCGGCACGTCGTTGATGAAGGCACCACAGATGGTCTTGTGCAAGCACTTCATTTGATACCACCCTGGTCCGTAGGTCTGCCTCTTAAACCGGTACAGCGCGCACAACTGTCCCTACGTCGGCTCCGGCAGTCCCGCGAGTCGGAAGGTAGTGTAAAAACTGACCAGGATAATCCAGTCGTTCGCGTTTAGCTGACCCATGGCTAAGTTGGCCCTCACCATCATGTCTTGGAGCCATGGGTGCAAAGGCAGCCTCACTCCGTGCTCAAAACAGTCGACGTAGAATAACGTCGACCCTTTCGGAGGATCACTCGGCCTGCTGCTGCCCGGCGGCAGGGTCATTATTATGTCCATGAGGCATTGTATAGCTCCTGGAACCTATCCAGGTCGGCCTGCTAGACGGTGTTCGCCTCATAGTCCACGACATACTCCGTCTTCACCACATTGTCAGCATCTAGCTCCATCGGTGAGCTTGTTTCCATCCCGCTATCATCTCCGTCCTAGTCGACCATGACGACCGGTGGGGTTCGGGGCGGTGTCCTCTGCTTGGTGGCTCGGTTGGCCCCTGATATGCTACACTTCCCCTGTCATCGCACCTCCTTCCTCGGCAACCTAAGAGCCTTAACTAGACTATCACTGCTGCTGGATGATGATGAGGACTCGAATGCGGACCCACTAGTGGACGTTGAACCACTACTCTCGCTCGGCACCTAACCCCAGATCCACTTGTTGACTCTGACTCTGACATCTACAAAATTACCAAAAAACAAAAGCTACGACTAAGGGCCTATGCTACAAAACACTTATTTAGAGGGAGTGCCGTTCGGCAAGGAATTTTACCTGTTACGAAAAGTCTCGGCGGGATTGGTCACGATTGAAGCTTTTTTTCTCTCGGCAGATAAAAATCCAATCGGCACAATAATTTTTTTCACAAATGAACTGAGTAAAAAGTGAACACCTCCCTAGCACACCTCAAGAAGCGCGCTTCTGATATGATGGTCACCAGGCCGATACGATCACCTTCCAACTATGGATACGCCCTCGTACCGTATGCACATCCATACCGTATATTCCTACCAACATACGTATGACCTTTTCCTATACATCACCAAGCTACCCTCACTCCAGCATGCCGGTCGGCTTACATCACCATTCCCCTCTACAGCATGCTTACTCTCGCTTCGTCGGCAAGCACACACTGCGACCGACGGGTCCCCGCCATTCCCCCTTGGCCGCCATCACACGATCGTCTGGCCATCAGCGTGGCATAACAACGGGACTCGGCAACGGGGACTGCCTTCAACTCGAACATACGGTGCACCTCCTCGATCCATGACTTGGGGGGTTCCCAAGGAACAGGACGCACCGCCCTGGTCGGTCGACAGGCATCGGCTGGAATCACAAGTCCTCGACCGAGGAAATCCACCTCAGTCAAAGACTTAGAGGACTTATGTTGATACCATATCGACCGACCACCCTCTGAGAACAGGGCCCACCAGGACAGAACTGATGCCAATCGATTCCCTAATTGGCACCCCCATAATCGTGGACCGCCGATTGGCATAGCCTACAGGCCTGCCATTCGGCACCTGCTAAAGACTAGGCACCAGCTGGCCACAACAGTAACCTGACACCAACTCTGCCACAACCACCCCCTGAAGAGGGCATGTTGAACACCAGCTGGCAAAATCTCCCCCGAATGTCTAGGGCTCCCCAAGCGACCCTCAGCCACAAAGCTGAACCTACTCCCAAATACTAGCTCAACTACCGCAGTTATGGCTACTATAAATACCTTGAAACCCTTCAAAAAGGTAAGACTCTGAGACCCCATTCAGATTACTGTTATTTCCTTGCCCTTCGGCGTGCAGATACTAACTTAGGCATCAGAGTCCCTTTGGCGGGCACCACATCGATGTCAAGTCTTTGTAGGATCTCTGCCGAGTGGCAATGCCCCCAGCGGGCCCAAAGCACCACGTAGCTGGTCCTAGATCCCCTAGCGGGTCTCATCAAGTTGACCTTCGCATGAGGGCGAGTTTCAAGGTGGGACCTACATCATTCTCAAGGTTTCAAAAATACGAATCCAATGGTGGTGGTTTCGTGTCGATCAGAGATCATTAGGTTGGTCAAATTAAGGTTTATTGTCTTAGGAAGCGTGTTCGGGAAGCGTTCCCAGGCTGGTATTGTTCATAAGTCTTAGGTATGAGCTTATAGAGTCTGTTAGTGACCATTGGTGTGATTTGGACAGGTCCGGATATTCCGATGATGGTGATTTAGCCCCGAAAGGCTTATGGTACGCGTATCGAAGCACAGTTAGGACGGTCTGTGAGTAGACAATTGTTTTCTAAATTGATGCATGCATAAATATTTTATATGTTTTATATATGTGACTTGTGATGAATATGATTTTGGTATTTAGTATTTACGTATTTGCACGTATTTCGAGGTTTATGATGTTTTGGGTTTGAGACCCGTCTGGTTATGATATTGATTATCAGTGGATTCAAATATGGTTTTAAATGAATTGATTTCTGTTTTGGAAACATGTTATCCAGAGCGTGAGGCCCGTTGATTAATGAAACATCGAGTGAGAGGCCCAGTTGGTTTAAAGTATCAAGCCGGGGGCCCAGTTGGTTATGACATCGGGCATGAGTCCCATTTATGGTTTATAAAAGGTGATTTCGGGTTCGGAGACCCTAAATGGATTTGGATTTGGGAAATTGGATTTATGGATTTGCGGTGGTTTACGGAAATGGTATTTCGAGCAATGGCCCTTCGAAAGGTTTTGAAAGGATTATGAAATGTTTTCCATATACCATCCTAATGATATGATATCGCCCCCCCAAAGAAGGTCATAGACCTGGGTAGACCTTGGGGAGACTCGGCTAAGACCGAGGGGCACGCGTAGCTCTAGACATGACATCTGGGATGATAGGACCCATCCCAATTCCCCTGGATTATCGTGGAATGTACCTGCTTCCGTCTGACACCGCGTGTCAGACTAGGGATAAACTCATCACCCGCTCGGGGTTAGCCAGAGTATGCTAGGATTGGTGGTGACATGTGATGTCTCGATGTCCACTACAGCCCGCATACGCGATCAACCTAAAGGGTATTAAAAACCATAAAAGTTGTGAATGGACAAAACAACAGGTTGTAAAAATCATTTAATAGAAAATACATTTATACCCTTCACGTAAAAGCATGCATGCATCTTAAAACATTTATTTCAAATCCTTTCTCGGAAGCAAGACGTATTGCTTCCCAAGTCAAATCCAGTGAAAAATGCTTCTCAATTGAAGCTAGTATTTCAGTAGGGTCTTAGCCCAAAACCAAATCAAACAAGGTCTCAGCCCAAACAAGAAAACACATACAGGGCCTCAGCCCAAATCATAGAACACATGGGAACTCATCCCATCCTCATCTCAGTGTCAGTCACGATTACAATCATAGCACATGTGCAAATAGCTTAGGACCGCTCACAATCCTAGCATGTCACCGTGAACAAATCACCCGATGCGACCATCTCTAGATGACCATGAACATATCACTGATCAATCTCAGAGAATAACATCAGCACTCCTAAGTCAAGCCTCCCTCGGCCATAGACTCTAGCAGCTGCTCGACAACAGGCAGCACATCGTGACCTCTCCATAAGGAACACATCCATAGTCAAGAGGTGAGCGTTATTTCATCTGGGACTCGAACCCAAATGTCATCATCGAGCGGGACTCAAACCCAATCGTTCGGGACTCTAACCCGTAGTATCACACATAAGATTCCTCGAATCTTATCAAATCTACAACTGGGTCTCATACACAAAATATAATCCATGATTCCTCAAATCCTATCAAATTCAAAACTGGATCTCATGCTCGAAATATTTTTCGAAATCTCGTAACTGGGTCATAGCCCGACTTAGCTCACGTTTAACTATACTCTAAGTCAAACCTCAAATCAACTAGGTCATATGCCCAAAAGATATTTCCAAATCCGGAAATCATTTCTCATTTCCAAAAATCTTTCAAAATCACCCTTGACTTCAATCAAGTCAAGGTCGTTCAACTAGGACACGTGCCCGAATCTCGATTTCACACATCTCCGTGAAATCCTCTTAAATCGTAAATCAATTCCTCGATTTCACACCTCTATGAAACTTTCAGAATCACATATAACTCATACACCTAGAATACTTGACCGAAGCCCAAATATCACATAAAAATAGAAATCTTGAACTACGTGCATTAACGCATTTTCCTACGAAAATGCCAAACAATTCACATTTAAATCACATGCACTCATGGCATCTAAAATCATGTTCATGAACACATATAAAATATTTATGCATGCATCATATTCACAATCAGATCTGAAGTTAAAGATTGCAAGAAATAAGGAAAATGAAGTTTCTTGAAAATCAAGAAACCATCTTGTACATGGCTAGGGTTAATTAACTTCCCTAGCCGCAAATTATCACTTTTCCTTTAATTTAGGCAATGTAATCTGATTTAGGATATCATTAAATGAATTCCTAGTCAAAGATGAAGTCAAGAAGTGGAAATAATGAAGGAAAGGGACTCCTTGTACAAGAAGGACACAAAATGCGGCAACTCTTGGTTTTCACGGCTATGGAGTTTCCCCCTTGTTTTGGGGGCTGTTTTTCCCTTTCTTTTAGGGAGATGTTAGGGCAGGTGTTAGGGGTTATAAATAGATGTTTTTTCATTGTTTTTGGACGTTCAATTTACCTCTTAAGGTCCCAAAACTCTACAAAAATTTTAGCTCAAAGTTTATAAACGAGTAGCCGCAATTTACCCTTTTGATCATGTTTTTGGATTAAAGTCTTGGATCTTCTTTGTGACGTGAAGTTTGGGAGAAGAAGTGTTTGTGCCACTTCTCTCACGCATCATTCATCTTAGTATTTGTGTTTCTTAATCCCTAATCTCTTTAAGTTTATATGCATTCAATTATGATGTTTGTTAACTTAGTTATGTGTGAGTAGTTTCCTTTAGGATTAGGGTTGTTTGAAGCCCTAGCCATGTTAGTTTATAATTAGATTTCTGGCTGTTGATTATGGTTGTTATGTATGCCTGGATTTGTTGGATTACTATGCTTCATGAACTCAATTTATGCTTGTAAGTTTAATCACCTTAGTTGCGTATAATTGTCGATGTAATTGCTTGACGGATCATCTTGATGTTTGTGTTCATCCTGCAATTCATCTTGATGTTTGTGTTCATCCTGCAATTTGTAGCATCACGTTTAAGAGGGGGAATCTTATTTGTACTCTACACTTATGACTTCCTAGGATTGCACATCACTTTACTAGGGATAGTATAGTGTCATTAAATCTTCTTCATGTTTCATGCATTATCACGCACCATCGGTAATAGTTTTTTAAGGGCGGGCACATCACACTTAAACATGCAATCTAAGAGAAGATAAATGTGTGGGGTGAGCCTTAGTCGGACCCTTGCATGGCACTTAATTCAGATACATGCATAATTAATCTAATCAACGAAATCTAAGGAGAACTATAATTGGTAAAGGTGGATAACATGTCCTAATTCGTCCTAATCATCCAATTAACTTTCAAATTAAGTTTTTCATCATTTTGCACTTGTTTTCATCATTCAATTTCGTTCTAATCATCACTCAAACCCCCCCCCCCCTCCCTAACGTTTTTGTACTTTTTCTCAAGTTGTTTCATTCCAAACTAAGTGGATTCACGTTGAACAAGTCCTCGAGCGATCGACCTTTGCCAACCTATTATACTCGTCATACGATTTTGTGCACTTGCAAAGTATTACATTAGGAGTTATCATTCATAATTTCTTGGTTGATAAATCTTCTATCAAGTTTTTGGCGCCGTTGTCGAGGACTTGTCCCTCAACGGTGTCCATATAGTTTGGAATTATTTAACTTGGTTGGTTTATTTGTTTTTTAGGGATTAGTTCATGTCACGCAGCTCCTCAGTGGAAGGAACAACTCACGGCCCTACTTGTTCCTCCCGAAACTCTTCAATGTACGGCAACCCCCCACCTAGCCTTCGTGTTATGGACAACCTACAAGATCGTGCTCTTGTCCCTCCTCCTGCCCCTAGGCTCCTTCGGGAGTTCGCAGCCCCTCATGTGCCCGAAGATCACTTCCCCATTGTCTTTCCTGCAAGCACCGTTGAGAACTTTGAGCTTAAGTCTGGGACCATTCACATGTTGCCTACGTTTGATGGACTCTTTGGAACAAACCCTCACCTTCATATCCAGGACTTTCTCCAGGTTTGTTCTACTCTTCGTATCAATGGGATGATTGAGAATGAAATTAGGTTGAGGTTGTTTAACTTTTCACTTAAGGATAGGGCTAAAGCTTGGTTTCATTCACTTGCACCCGCCTCTATTCATACATGGTCAGATTTTCTACTTTATTCCTCACCCAATACTACCCCATTGAGAAAACTAATGAGTTTAAGGCTAAGATTATGAACCCTAGACAACTCCAAGATGAAGCCTTTTATGAGTATTGGGAAAGGTTTAATAAGATGCTTCGTGCTTGTCCCCATCACAACATTGATGATCATCACCTTATGATGTGGTTTTAGGGATCGTACTATGGTGGATTTCATATCTCAAGGTATCTTAGATGGCATGGAAACCGAGGCCCAAATTACATTTGAGAAGATAGCTCAAAGGGAGAAACAGTTTAGTTACCGAGGCCACTCATCTAGGTCCATGGGCGAGCCTAGGGACAAAGATGGATCCATTGCTGAACTCACGAATTTGGTAAAGCAATTGTGCAAGGATAAGGTTAAGAATACCCTGGTTTGTGAGGTGTGTTCAGTCCAAGGACACTCTTCGGATGAGTGCACACAAGTGGGTGAAGCCAACTATGTTGGCGGCTACAACGCTTCAAGGCCCCGGAATGATCCTTTTTCGAACTCTTACAATCCAGGATGAAAGAACCATCTGCATTTCAGGTGGAACAACAACCAATCCGTGGCTAACCCCTTGCCACCCCCTGGATTCCAGTAACCTCACGTTGCTGACCCTTCTATGCAGCCCCAAGGTACATCCTCAACTTAAGGTTCAACTAGTAAGTCATGGAAGGATGCACTTGCAACTATGGTACAACACACTAATGCCTTCTTGAATGAATCTCGGACTCACCAAGTAGCAACCAATGACTTCATGAATGAGACTAACATTCCATTACTAACTTGGAGAGGCAACTTGGGCAAATCTCCAATCAACTCAACCAAAGAGAGCCCGGTAAGTTCCCTAGTCAAGTTATGGTGAATCCGAAGGGTCCCCATGGACCAACAACGAATTCCATCACCCTCCGGAGTGGCACTGAACTTCCTAGCCCAGAGTACACCCCAAGGAATCATACTTTAAGACCCCAGGTCCCTTCTGTCCAAAAATCACAGCCATACACTCAAAATCTAGCAAGCTACCCGAGTACTCAGTACTGGAACCATCAGGAAATTCCAGCACCCTATAGCGTGCAATATGCCCCCTTTTTGGCCTCGGATGAGCCCACCCACGTGGTACCACCTCAAGCTCACTTTCAAGATGAATAACCACAGGTTAAGGTCCCTGGAACCCAAGGCCCAAGCACCCAACAGCAGCCCTTGAACTCGAAAGACAAAGCATTGGAACATGATGCATCCATTTCGGCTACCCCTGTAGTGCCCCAGCAACATGCTGGACTTTCTAACCCTAAAACTCCTTCTAATTCCAATAAAATGTCTAAGAAAGTGTCTTTTGAGTTATCTAATAATGTCTCATATCCATTCCCTCGCAGGTTTTAAAATCAAAAAAAAAAAACAAGGAAGTATTTGAGGACGAGATCATCAAGATGCTGCAGAAACTTCAAATCACACTTCCTTTTTCCAAAATCCTGGAGCACATGCCCATCTTTACCAAGCTTATCAAGGATCTAGTTGCTGGAAAAGAGGAATTAAAGCCCCAAATGTCATGGACCTGCCCCAAGCTTGCAAGGCAGCCCTTGTTTCCCTGCCCCCGAAAGTCAATGATCCCGAGGCCCCTTCACTTCCTTGTGTCATTCAATCTAAACATTTTGAACATTGTTTATGTGATATAGGAGCTTCAATTAACATTATGCCTTTCCATATTTATAAGTCTTTGAACTTGGGAGATCTTAAATCTACTCATCTTTGTGTTCGATTGGCTAATGCGTCGGTTTCTAACCTTGTAGGTGTGCTAAAGGATGTTGTGGTTTAGATTGGGGATACGTGCATTCCTGCTGATTTCTATGTCTTGAAGATAGATAGAATTGACAAGAATGGAGAGCCCTAATTGATCTTTGGATGTCCTTTGTTGGCTACAGCTGAATGCCTCATTGATGTGAAGAATGGACAGGTATCTATTCGGGTTTTAGGCATGCTTCGTACTTTCTCTATACATGATACTATGCAATATCCAGCGGAACCTATTGATGATTTCCCTTTGAATATTATGGATATGCTTCTTAATGAGAATCTTAAGCTATCATGTGTGGGAGATGACCTAGAAAAAGCCCTCATCTTCCCTAAACCCAAAACCACAATGGACCCAAACACCATGACCGAATTGCTCTCCTTAAATGCCTCACCATACATGCACTTGTACAAGGCCCCCTATGAAGCCTTGCCCCTCACCACCACAGAGACCTTGCCCTCTCATGTCTCTCCTCCTATCCTTGAGCTTAAACCCCTTCTGGAAAATCTCAAGTATGCTTCCTTAGGCAGCAACCAAACTCTCCCAGTCATCATTGCCGCGAACCTTACTCTATCCGAGGAAGACTTGCTTTGCCACGTCTTTCGCACCCACCAAAAGGCCATTGGGTGGACTATTGCTGACATTAAGGGCATTAGTCCAGCCAAGTGCATGCATAGGATTCTTCTTGAAGAAAATTCGAAACCCTCCTGAGAGGCACAAAGAAGGTTGAACCCACCAATGAAGGAAGTTGTCAAAAAAGAGGTGCTCAAGCTTTTGGATATGGGCATCATCTATCCAATAAGTGATTCTAAGTGGGTAAGTCCAATGCAAGTAGTGCCTAAAAAGAGTGGAATCACTGTGTTTAAGAATGAAAAGGATGAGCTTATACCCCAAAGGATACACACCGGTTGGAGAGTATGCATTGATTACCGAAGGCTCAACGCTACCACTCGTAAGGATCACTTTCCCTTGCCATTTATGTAACGCCCCGGAGATTCGAAAAAGGAAAATTTGGAAATTTTGAAGAAAATGATGATTTTGCCCTTGGAATTGGGCGAACGGTTGACTTTTGGTTCGAGCGGTCAAACGGACTTTGACCAATGACTGTGACAGAGTTCATAAACAGGCGGCACGTCCGATTCCGACGTTCAAGGAGAAAGTTATGATGTTCGGAAGTTTAAGGGTAATTTGGTAAATTGGTTAAAAAGGCCATTTGTTGAATTTTTTATCGGGACCGTGTTTGGACTTTGCGTAAGTACCGTTGGATAGGTCTCGAGACGCTGAATCCGTAGATGGGCGGCATGCGTCAATCGGAGTTCGGACGTGAAGGTTATGGGTCTAGGTATATGAAGGGTATTTTGGTAATTTGGTATGGCAGGGGCAAAATAGTAATTGTGCTATGATGGTTGATTCACCTATATTACTGTTGTTTTAATTAAGCAGTAGACACCTGGAATTGTTGAATTGGGCATGAGATTGGTACTGAGTGACATTTGTCACTTTAATCAACTAATTAGTGGCTGAATGTGCATAATTGGGCGGTGTGAAGATTTAAACTCTACAATATAAACCAAGTCGTGCTTGTGTGTGTTTTAGGAAGAAGAAAACAGAGCAAGACCATAACTGATCTCAGTGAAAGATTAAACTCTTGGGCTGGGTTTGTGAGGAATGAAAGGGAATTCAGAGAGAAAAATGAAAGGACAGTAAAGGGTGAATGATAGGCTGCAAACCCAATCGTACCCAGACTCAAACCCTAAAACCAAACCTTTATTACATTTTGAATTCAGGTTTGTGTGATTAATTGGTGGAAAAAAATGTTTGGGTGAGCTTATTGGACCTTAGACGAGTCGAATGAGATCAAAATCGAAGAGAGTTGATCAAGAATTGATCAAGAACTGGACCCGCGACAGTTTGGAAATACCGCGGCCGAGTTCAGGTAATTGGAGGTCAAATCTTTTGAAATTGAGTTCAAAAATATCTTTAAAATAAGGCTACGATGCTGTCTGACTAATTAATTGAAGGATTGAATGATGAATTGATGAACTCAGACGATGAACATCCTTCGAACGTTTGTCTTAAGTTGGATTAGTTTAGGCCAACTATGGATATAATTGATTCCACAAAACCTTAATTAGTATTAAAACGATGAGATTAGACGTTTGAATTGGTGAAAATTATGCAGAATTGATGAAGTTTCGAACGGGTTGCATCGCGGGCTGCAGAACCCGTTTACCAGGCAACTGGGCTGAGAAGATGAACAGTGGTTGTTACTGTAGCAGACGTGTGGCACCCACGCGCAGCCACTCACGGCGGCGCGTGGGGGCGCGTGAATGGGAATCCCGAGGTGAGTTCAACATGACTTTTGTCCTATTTAATGTAATGAACATTTTGGCACTGATTTCGAGGAAATCGGACACCGTTTCGATTTTGTTTCGAGAGTCCGAAGGTGTATGTTACGTTTAAAATACGTATTTAAATCCTGAACAAATTGGGGAAAATTATATGAGATATATTGAGCTGTTAGTGACCCTTGATAATGATTTTGGACAGGGATGATGGCTTCCGAAATTTACGAAAAAACGTATAGCTCGAAAAGCGAGCGATATGTACGGTGTGTGAGTGGACTTTTGTTTTCTACCCCGAATGCATGCATATATGTTTTAAATGCTTTATTATATGATTTGAAATGAATTGGCATGATTGATGTTTCAATATGATGATTTTCAGATTTCGGGAATATTATATTATTTTATATTGATTTTGGGCACGATTTTTGAGAAAACTGTGAAATTGTTGTTTTGGGCGAAGGCCCTGGATTTGTGATTGGTTTTGACTCAGATTATGAGTCGGGAAATTGATTTGGTGAAATTGTGATGTTTTTGGATATACTTTGTGGATTTATATGAAAGTGGCAACTGAGGTTGCGATTGCATGGATTTGTGTGAAAATGATATTTTAGGCTTGAGACCCAATTGGATAGTGATTTTGACTCGGATTTGGAGTCACATGTGAATATGATGAATTTGATGATTTTGATTTATAAAGTAAATTCTGAACACTGTTTTCATGATGGATTTGTGGAACTTGCTTTGTGAAAGCTATGTTTCGGGCAGAGGCCCTGTTGAAATGTTTTTGATTTGATTTGAGATTGAAATGTTTTTAAAATGAGATTACTGGATTTGATGACTGTTCCACATATACCATCCTCTGGGATTTGATGGTCTCCTCCAGACGTCGTAGATCCTGGAGTAGTCACGATCCACTGCCTGGGGATGAGTAGCTTCAAGGGAGGCTCAGTCTCAGGAGTGTGAGTTTATGATGATACCCTCCAAACGTCATAGATCCTGGAGAGGATATCACCCCAGACGTCGTAGATCCTAGGGAGGTACTCGGACATGAGACAACCGAGTTGCACGCGTTGCATTGATATCGTCACGGGTTACTTGGATATTGAGATTGAATATTGAGAATTGGTGGTATTATGATTTATTGATATTTGTGTCCAGATACTTTATATCGTGCACTGATTTAATGAACATAAATTTTATGGACCATGGGAAAACATGTTTTGATTTTATCGGTCCACTGTTCATACTTGATTGATTTCACACTATGACCCATGTTGTATGATATGCATGCATGTTTGTGAAACTGGAGGGTAAGAATGTATTTTGATAAATGTATTTCTAAAACTTTGTTTTGTCCACTCACACCTTTTCTATTTTATTGACCCTCCAGGTCGTGGCGCGATGATCGAGGCTGATCGGAAGGTGGAGGCATGAGTGGACACAGATGCGGTTATGCCTAGTTTGGTAAGTGCTGAGGGTAATATCGGAACTTCAGTTGACTTGTCAGACGGGAGCAGGACCGAGCACGGTTATCTATGTCCTTCGAGGATGGGTCTTATCAATTTATTGATCAAATGTTCGTACGATTGGCAGGACATTCTCATTATTGTTTCCTAGATGGATATTCTGGGTATAACCGGATTCCAATTGCCCCAGAAGATCAAGAGAAAACGAAATTCACTTGCCCCTATGGAACATTCGCTTACCGGCGCATGCCCTTTGGTCTATGCAACGCATCGGCCACTTTTCAAAGGTGTATGATGAGTATCTTTTCGGATATGGTTGAGGACATCATTGAGGTATTTATGGATGATTTCTCTTTGTTTGGGAATTCATTGGTTTGTGTTTGATTAATCTTTCCCGGGTACTTGAACGCTATGAAGAAAGTAACCTAGTGCTGAATTGGGAAAAGTGTCACTTCATAGTTCAACAAGGTATTATCTTGGGCCACGTGATTTCTAGCAAGGGTATTGAGGTGGAAAAGGCTAAGTTGGATGTTGTTGAGAGATTACCATACCCAACCACAGTCAAAGAGGTTAGATCTTTCTTGGGACACGCTGGATTTTACTGGAGGTTCATTCAGGATTTCAGCAAGGTATCTCGACCTATGTGTGCTTTGCTTGCCAAGGATGATGTGTTTAACTTTGATAGAGAATGTAGGGAGGCTTTTGATACTTTAAAGGAGAAACTCACGAGCTCCCCTATCATTATGCCCCCCGATTGGGACCTTCCATTCGAACTTATGTGCGATGCTTCTGATTTTGCGGTAGGTGCTGTTTCGGGACCTTCCTCATGTCATATTCTATGCAAGATGAACCCTTAATGCTCCCAATTGAACTATTCTACAACTAAAAAGGAGATTCTTGCTGTCATCTTTTCCTTGCAAAAATTTTGGAGTTACTTGATTCAAACAAAGGTCATAGTTTACACCTATCACGCAGAGTTGAAATATTTGTTGAGCAAAATATGCAAAGCCTAGATTGTTGCGATGGATGCTTCTCCTTCAAGAATTTGACTTGGAAATTTGGGACAAGAAGGGGAGTGAGAATGTAGTTTCTGATCATATGAGTCGTCTCATCCATGGCTCGAATGAAGAAGAGGATCACTTGCCCTTGCACGAGACATTCCCCAACAAACAACTTTTCAGCATTGAAGCAATCGATCCATGGTACGTTGATTTGATTAACTTTATTGTAACCAAGAAATTCCCTTATTTTTTGAACAGGTACCAAATGAATAAGCTTGCTAAGTAGGATAGGTATTACATTTGGGACGAGCCCTACCTATGGAAACATTGTCCGGATCAAAACATTCGACGATGCATTCCCGATTGTGAGGTATGTTCTATCCTTGAATTTTGTCATTCTTTTGCGTGTAGAGGTCACTTTGGGGCCAAAAAAACAGCGTATAAATTCCTTCAAAGTGGTTTCTATTGGCCCACACTCTTCACGGATGCTCATGAATTCATGCTCACATGTGATAGATGCCAAAGGCAAGGTAACATAGGTCCTAGGAATCAAATGCCTTTGAACCCGATTTTAGTTGTTGAGATCTTTGATATTTGGGGCATTGATTTCATAGGGCCTTTCCCTAATTCTTTTGGTAATGTTTACATATTGTCTGTTGTGGATTATGTATCTAAATGGGTTGAGGAATTTGTCACTAAAACTAATGATGCTAAGATTGTTGTGAGTTTCATTCAAAACCATATTCTAGCTAGGTTTGGTGCACCACGGCCATCATAAGCGACGGAGGCTCCCACTTTTGCAATCGTTCTTTTGAGGCTTTGATGAGGAAGTATGGTGTAAATCACAGAGTACCCACCCCCTACCATCCTCAAACAAGTGGGCAAGCCGAAGTGTCCAATAGGGAGATCAAAGTGATACTTGAAAAGACAGTTCATCCTAGCCGCAAGGATTGGTCCTTAAGGTTGAACGATGCACTTTGGACTTATAGGACGGCTTTCAAGAGACCTTTAGGTATATCCCCTTTTCGATTAGTCTTTGGTAAAGGTTGTCATCTACCTGTAGAGCTCAAACACAAGGCTTTTTGGGCGGTTAAGCGCATGAACATGGACCTAGACGCTGCTGGAATTCACCGAAGGTTGCAACTAAATGAGCTCGCTGAACTTCGCAATGAGGCATATGAAAGCTCACGAATTTACAAGGAGAAGACCAAGGCCTTTCATGACAAGAACATTAAAAGGAAGGTCCTTTAAGTTGGCCAACAATTCTTGCTCTTCAACTCCCGACTCAAGTTGTTTCCCGGTAAGTTACATTCTCGCTGGTATGGTCCATTCATTATCACTAATGTTTTTCCTCATGGCGCAATTGAAATTCAACACCCGGTTAAGCGAGAACCCTTCAAGATGAATGGCCATAGACTCAAGCACTACTATGGGACGTCTCCCATCCCCCTTGAGGCCCCTGCGCCTGCTCTTTCATGAGCTGCTATCCTCGTCTCGCCTAGACGTTAAATCAAGCGCTCATAGGAGGCAACCTAGCCCTGGTTTGTTCCCTTTTTCTTTTGGACGTTTTTCACCTTCTAACTAATGAATTTGTCTTCCTTTTATTCTCAAAACATTGAGGACAATGTTTCATTTAGGTTTGGGGGTATTGGACTTAAGTTTAGGGGTACACAACTCAGTTTCTGTTTTGATTTCCTTGCTGTTTTTTATTTTCTGCTCTTAATTCCTTGCTGTTTTTTGTTTTTTGTTTTGTTTTCTTTGCTGTTTTTTTGTTTTATGAGCTAGTTTTTATGCCTAAACATGTTAATATGAATGTATAGAACATTAGAATTGCTTATACTTACTAAGAATCATTACCATTGCCATTGAATTCACACTTGCACTTCACAATACCATAATCAAGTGATTAAGCAACCAAAACAATTGAATTTGAGCATGCGTACAAAATTAGTGGAGACTACCATTGTGAGATATTTGAGCTTGATTTCCTTTCTATCTGAGTGATCTACTTGTTTCTACTCTCAAAAACTCATCACTTTGTTCTTAATTGCATGATCTCTTTCTATTTGCATTGTTGTTTAAAGAACCTTATCTATTGGATGCTCTTGATTTAGTGTGTAATTGTTTATGAGATGTGATATAGGCTATGTGTGTTTTAGCTCCTAAAGGCCCTTCTTTTCCCCGTCCACATTGCATGCTCTCTAAGCCCCTTTGAAGCCAAACACTTAGCCGTTTTGTTCTTCACCTACAATATGACCTAACCAAGTTTTGAACCGTTCATAATGGCTACACCCTATAATCTAAACTTGTGTCAAGGTTGCGTCAAATGAGATTCATGGTGAGGAGGAAATATGTTGATGTTTTGTGCTACTTATACTCATGTGATGGAAGTATGTTTGAAATTGTTCGTTTATTTGTAAAGTGAGGAAGTTATTGCATGATCTTGGCTCAGCTCATCTATATATAAAAAAAATGTATCAAGTTCATTAGTGAAAAGAAAATAAAAGAAAAAAAAAAGGAAAAGAAAAAAATTGCGATTAGAAAAAAGAAAAAGAAAAAAAAGAAGCAATGAACTTAAAGTTGAGTCAAGTGAGCCAAGTACCTCAATTAGAGCATTTTTGTGAGCTTAAGCACAGTTTCATCTAGACTCAAGGTCCGAGTCATTACCTCTCATGCCTTGATGCGGTTTAGGTTCTTTGAATTCCAACTTTCCTTTCTAAACCCACGAACCTAGCCCTATTACAACCCTTGAATGAAGACCTATTGATCTTGTGAATGTTTATGCAAAGGATTAAGGTACATATCTCTGTTCTTAAACTTCAATTCCTTCGTGAGATCATATTTTCAGATAAAGTGTCGTTCGTCATTGAAATTCATATGTGATTAACTTGATTGTCTTTACATAAACTCTTCACACATGCCTGCTGAGTGAAAACCTTAGGATTCTTGAATGTATTGAGTGATGCCTAGTGAGGATTAGAGTCGAGGTGAAATCTTTCTAGGGTGTTTAGATGACGTTGTTTTCTAGTTTGATCATTTGAGATGTTGGTATAAACACTTAACACTTGAGTTCACGGTTATGGCATGTTTCTTGGTTTGTGTGAGTTTATTTTCTATTCTTGATTCTTATTAAATTTTTTATGCATGGCTTCTAACATCCTTTGTGTTAAGTAAAATGTTTGTGGGTATCGTGCTACTATAACCCTCAAGAGACAAAACGCCTCCTACTAGGTGAACCTAGAGGTTTAAATGCTTATCATAACTAGATCGAGTCTTTTATTTTCTTGTTTTGCTAAGGGACTAGCAAAATATAGGTTTGGGGTTATTTGATAAGTCACAAATTAAGCATCATTTCAACGTTATTTCTTATCCCTTTTACTTATCTTTTGATTATAATCATTCAAACAATAGGAGAAAATGATCACTTTTGTGAAGTTTGTGCAGATTTCTTAGTTGAGGTTTAAATCATGTTTTGCAATGAAATGTGATATTTCCAAGGCTAAATCTTTATGGACTCATCAAGGACTCATAAAGGGCCTCATCATCTCCCATTTACATGACCAAGATCCACCAAGACCCTAAAATTCACGGCCTAGCCCCTAGAAGCCCACAAAATGCGGTTAAGGGTGTTTTAGGGGGTTTACTTGTGCATCAAGCAACTTTGGACGAATTTTCCTACCTTTCTCAATGAGGAATGACATGGATTGACTTGGATAAGAAGACTTAATTATATTCCTAATCAGATCTGAAGTTAAAGATTGCAAGAAATAAGGAAAAGGAAGTTTCTTGGAAATCAAGAAACCATCTTGTACATGGCTAGGGTTAATTAACTTCCCTAGAAGCAAATTATCACTTTTCCTTTAATTTAGGCAATGTAATCTAATTTAGGATAGCATTAAATGAATTCCTAGTCAAAGATGAAGTCAAGAAGTGGAAAGAAGGAAGGAAAGGGACTCCTTGTACAAGAAGGACACAAAATGCGGCAACTCTTGGTTTTCACGGCTATGGAGTTTCCTCCTTGTTTTGGGGGCTGTTTTTCTCTTTCTTTTAGGGAGATGTTAGGGCAGGTGTTAGGGGTTCTAAATTTCTCATTGTTTTTGGACGTTCAATTTACCTACTAAGGTCCTAAAACTCTGCAAAAATTTCTGCTCAAAGTTTATACACAAGTAGCCGCAATTTACCCTTTTGTTCATGCTTTTGGATTCAAGTCTTGCATCTTCTTTGTGACGTGAAGTTTGGGAGAAGAAGAAGTGTTTGTTCCACTTCTCTCACGCGTCATTCATCTTAGTATTTGTGTTTCTTAATCCCTAATCTCTTTAAGTTTATATGCATTCAATTATGATGTTTGTTAACTTAGTTATGTATGAGTAGTTTCCTTTAGGATTAGGGTTGTTTGAAGCCCTAGCCATGTTAGTTTATAATTAGATTTCTGGCTGTTGATTATGGTTGTTATTTATGCCTGGGTTTGTTGGATTACTATGCTTCATGAACTCAATTTATGCTTGTAAGTTTGATCACCTTATTTGCGTATAATTGTCGATGTAATTGCTTGATGGATCACCTTGATGTTTATATTCATCCTGCAATTTGTAGCATCATGTTTAAGAGGAGGAATCTTATTCGTAATCTAAACTCATGACTTCCTAGGATTGCACATCACTTTACTAGGGATAGTGTAGTGTCATTAAATCTTCTTCATGTTTAATGCATTATCACGCACCATCGGTAATAGTTGTTTAAGGGCGGGTACATCACGCTTAAACATGCAATCTAAGCGAAGATAAATGTGTGGGGTGAGCCTTAGTCGGACCTTTGCATGGGCACTTAATTCAGATACATGCATAATTAATCTAATCAACGAAATCTAAGGAGAACTATAATTGGTAAAGGTGGATAACATGTCCTAATTCGTCCTAATCATCCAATCAAATTTCAAATTAAGTTTTTCATCATTTTGCACTTGTTTTCATCATTCAATTTCGTTCTAATCATCACTCAAAACCTCCCAACGTTTTTGTACTTTTTCTCAAGTTGTTTCATTCCAAACTAAGTGGATTCACGTTGAACAAGTCCTCGAAGGATCGGCCTTTGCAAACCTATTATACTCGTCATACTATTTTGTGCACTTGAAAAGTATTACATTAGGAGTTATCAATCATGATTTCTTGGTTGATAAATCTTCTACCACACGTCGAAATCGGATGTTCGACGGGAAAGTTATGGTTCACGGAAGTTCCAACGTACTATTGCACGTTTTACGAGATGAGTGGACTTTTATCCTGAGTGTGCCCCAGATATTTTGAAACAGGACCAATGAATGAGTGACACTTGTCACTCATCTATTGCTAACCTCACAAAGATACATGCATGTTCCCTGCCTTCTTCTGTTTCATTCATCTTCTTCGTTCTTCTAGACTCGTGACACAAACACAACACCACAACCCATTCCAACCCACACAGACCTTCATCCTCTGCTAATGGTATAAATAGAGAAGTGATAGGGGAGGTTGAGGCATGACGCATGGTGGCCACGGTGGTGCAAGCACGGCGGTGGAATAGCAGTGAGGAATTTTCGGTGGCTTGCCACCGAATTCAGTTTCCGGCCAGGTAAGCTCGAAGAAAACCTCCAAACATGTTTTTAAGTATCTAAGAAGCTTAATGGAACCATTAGAAGGTATTTTTGGCCCTTGGAAATTCCTAAATCATAAGATGGACATTTGGGTTTTTGATGGTTTAAAGAACAAATATGATTTAGGTTAGTTTTCTTCAATTTGATTGCATAGAACAAATCCTAGGATAGATTAGAGAAGATTAGTGGAAAGAAGGAAGAAAAAGGATGAAGAAATGGGGGTGAACCGGTTACGCCGGTTCGGTTGGACCGGCGTTACAGTTGGACCGGTCTGCGCGAGGAAGAAGACGCATTGTTCCCTTGCACGTGAAGCCGACGCGCAGAGCCTTTGGGCGGCGCATGGAGGCTTGTGGGGGCATTTCTAGGAGAAGCAGTCAACACATAAAATCATCATTTCGATGTAACGAACGTTTTGGGACAAGCTTCGAGTCAATCGGACATCGTTTCAGGGTAGTTTTGGGTGTCTGAAGGTTTAAAGTCTATGTAAAATAAGTTTAAAAATCCCGAAAAATTAGGGAGATTTTATGAGAGGTTATTAAAGTAGTTAGTAACCCTCTAGTATGTTTTGAACAGGTTTGGGAACCATGGAGATGGTGATTGGCCCAGAGAGGCTTAAGTCGCGCGTATCGAGGCACAGCTTGAACGGTCTGTGAGTGGACTTGTTTTTATGAATTTGATGCATGCATAAATGCTTTATATGTGTTTATAAACATGATTTGAGGTGCCATGAGTGCATTTGATTGTGGTATTTAATATGTACGTATTTGCACGTATTTCGAGGTTGATGGTTTTGTACTATGCATATATGTGCTGGTGTTTCAATGATGGTTTGATGAACTAGTTTTGGATTTGAAAATATGGAATCGGGCATGAGACCTATTTGACTTGGAATCTATCAGACTTGGAGTCCATTTGAGTTCATGGGATATCGGGCCAGAGGCCCATTTGGCTTATATGATCGAGCTTGAGGCCCAATTGAATTATGATATCGGGCTTAAAGCCCAGTTGATTGATGGTACCGGGCTTGAGACCCAATTGGTGTAAGGTATCGGACTTGAGTCCCAGTTGATTTGTAGTATTGGGCTTGAGGTCCAGTTGAATTGTGATAACGGATTTGAAGCCCAGTTGATTGATGGTACCGGGCTTGAGACCCAATTGGTTTATGGTATCGGGCTTGAGGCCCAGTTGATTGTGGTATCGGGCTTGAAGCCCAGTTGATTTGTGATATCGGGCTTGAGTCCTAGTTGTGGTTTATGAAATGAGAATTCTGATTTAAGACCCTATTAAGATATGGATTTGGGCTGAGGCCTATGAGATTGAGAATTGAAACGGATTCGAGGAATCCTGGATTTTGATTCGGGTATGAGACCCAGTTGAATTATGATTTGAAAGAAATGTATGTTTTCACACTTATATGTATATACCCTCCCGTATGAATAGTTTCCTCCAGACGTCGATGATCTTGGAGTGTCACGGTCTACTGCCTAGGATGAGTGACCCTGAGAGGGAGCACATGACCAGGAGTGAGAGATATGATATGGTCTCGGATAGGCTCCGGAGACAGGTCCTCCCAGACGTCGTAGATCCTGGGGGTAGACTCGGAGATGAGACCTGAGTAGTATGCATACTGTAGATATATCGTGACGGATTATTGATTGGGTATATGAAATGCCGAGGATGGGTTATATATATACGTATATGATGTTTCACCGTATGATTGGTTTGGGGCTGAGTTCCTGTGTTCCATGATTGATATTTCACTGAGATTGGTTTTGGGCTGAGACCCTACTGAGTTAATGGCTTCGATTGAGAAGCTGTTTTCATTGTGTTTTGATTTGATAAAGAAAAGTGTCTTGCTTTCGAAAATTATTTGAAATAAAGTGGTTTTATGATGCATGCATGCTTTTACGTGAAAGGTATAAATGTGGTTTTCGGTATAAATGATTTTACAAACTGTTGTTTGGTCCACTCATAGCTTTTATGGTTTTAATACCCTTCAGGTTGATAGCGGCTACGGGCTGTAGTAGAGATCGAGACATCACATGGCACCACCGATCCCGGTGTACTATGATGGACCTCGAGCAGGTGACGAGTGTATCCCTGGTCGGACACGCGGTGTCAGATAGGAGCAGACACGTCCCACGATAAACCACGAGGACTGGGACGGGTCCTATCACCGGACCTATCCAAAACACACTCAAAGGTTACTACTAACCTATACAAGTTCATATCAAGAACCCCAAACATTCTCGGAAAAGTCAACGTGCGCAAGACACGCTTCCCTAGGCTTTAAACCTCAATTTGACCACCCTAACGATCTCTGATCGACTCGAAACCACACTATTCAGTTCGTATCGTCGAAACCTTTGAAATATTCATAGTTTTACCTCAAAATACGTGCCCATATGCTCCCACACATGAGTCAAAGGTACAGTCAATGTTGACAAAAAAGTCAACATTGACAAAAAATTCAACGCTAACATCAACAATGTCAACGGAACGGTCAAAGTTAACAGCTCACAGGGTCTCAGCACATCATCTCTAACATTTGACACGTGTTAGCTGATAGTTCCAAGTGTTAGTAGCTCACGGGTCAACATGTCTAGCATGTCAGTGACACGTGGCACCATCTGAATGGTCAACGTCACTAACATGTCAGGCTGACTGGGCACTGACAACTGCCACGTGGCAACCTCCCATCGGCCATAGGTCCTAACATTTGACAGATGATGATGTCACTCTGCCACACCATCATTGCTCTCACTGAGCCAGGTCGACCTGGATGACTGAACTGGGTCGCGCAGACCCGCGACCTGATGCATTTCCAACTCTCTCATTTCTGGTCTGTTTTTTATTTCCTTTGATCCTACATGATCGTTTGGATCCCAAGAAGTGATCCTTGACCTCAAAACCCAAAGAAAGGGTTTGAAATTACATGTTCGAAGCCCACCACACATGTCCAGTTTTCCAGCTCCCTGCTTGAGTTGCTTCGCCGTCCATTCTCTTTTCTTTCGATCCCTAGACCCTCGCAAGGACTCAATAGACACCACCCAATCATCATAAAACATCCTCAACATCCAAATCGGATTTTCGAATTTCAAAATGAAAATGGGTCTTCGAGTTTACCTTCCTCCACCATCCATGACGGCTCTGCCATCCTCACTGTCACAGCTTCTCATTCACTCTCCCTTTCTCAAACCGCACAGGGGATGAAGGTTTGTGAAGGTTGGGGTGGATAGTGTTTGTGTTTAAGGGTTTCGGGCATGGGAGAACAAAGAAGATGAAATGGGATGATATGCATGTATGTAACATGGGAAGAAATGGATGAGTGACACTCGTCACTCATCCATTGGGCCTGTTCAAAATATCTGGGCCCACACTAAAGGATAAAAGTTAACTTTACCTCGTAAAATGTGCCACTATAAATAGTATCAAAAAATGTCCATGACCCGTAACTTTCTCGTCGGATGTCTAATTTCAAAGTGTCGTATGTCTATGGACTCGTATCAACTCGATCTACGTGACGGTCCTCGGTCCTCGATCCCTAAACCCTAACTCGGGGCATTCTCGTGCAAATGTACATGTCCGACACAAACCATATGTCGGCTTATAAGTCTCACTCGAGACACCGACACTCGCATATCAATCACTCCGACTGGTCTACTATATGAAGCTGACATCGTAGTCATATTTTCAGCTTGATGGTTCTTCTCTATAACGACCCGTCCCGAATTCCATGATTAGATTAGTGGCTAATATAGGATTAGTAAGATTAATCAGTGATTAGTTGAGTGAAATTGGACGGACGGTATAAAATGACCGTTTTACCGTTGCTCTTGGGGAAAATGTTGACTTTTGACTCGGGGAGTCAAACGTACGAGGACCGATGACCGTGATGTAGATCGGGACATCACAAGTCCATAGACAGGCGACACGTCAAAATCGAACGTTCGACGCAAAAGTTATGGTTCACAGAAGTTCTGGGAAACTATTACATGAATTACGAGACATATTACATTTGTACTCATGTGGGCCCAGATATATATATTTCAGGCCCAATGGATGAGTGACAAGTGTCACTCATCCCATTGATCCTGAACCCCAATTTGTGGATCTCAAACAGATTGGATGGTTTTATATTAAAATATTATTATTTTGATTATTTTATATTTTCCTTCACACACTCTTTCCCAATCCCAGCCGTTCATTTCCCTCAAATCCCTCATCCTCACCATTCATTCCTCATCTGATCATCATCACCAAACCTCACCTTCTATTCTCCAAACCCGTGCACCATCTCCATTTTCACCCTCAAAACAAACACACATATCACCCCATTATCCTCCTCTGTGTTCGTGTGTGAGATTAAGGGAATGGGTGTGACCTATGAAATGAGCCGAGCACGACGGTGCATGTAACACCCCGGAAGTTCGAGGATTTGAATATTGTAATTTAATGTATGAATTGACATTTTTACCCTTGTGAATGGATGGCCAATTGTTGACTTTTTGATTGGTGGGTCAAATGGGCTTTGACCAGTGACCGTGACGTAGTTCTGGATGTCACGAGTTCATAGACAGGTGGCACGTCCAATTCGGACGATCAGGGAAAAAGTTGACTATCAGAAGTTCAGGGGCATTACCGTAATTTGAACTTCACGGGTGAAAATGTTGACTTTTCGTTTGGCAACTAATTTTCACATGACTCAAGGACCGTTAGGTAGCTCTCGATGTTCTGAGTCCGTAGACAGGCGGCACGCCAAAATCGGACTTCGTATGGCTGAGTTACGGGTCAAGAAAGTAAGGGGCAGTTTGGTAATTATTTGAACTAGGGGCATTTTGGTCATTTTGCCCTGGTCACTGTAGCAACCGCGGGGGAACCGTGAATGGCACCACCATGTGCGGTGGTTCTGTGCCCCAATTGATTAATCAGTGTGTGAGTTGGAAAGCTGGGATTTGTGTAAACCCTTTAGACAACAGCACATGGTTGGATACATCCAACAAAGCCACAATTTTTAATTTCAAGATCGAAGCTTCTCGGGGAACAATTTTCGGTGGACAAATTGGACTTCCACGAGCCTCTGGGACGGCTGAGGTTATTTAAAACTGATTAGAACGTGGGTAAGCATCACTCTGATGCTGAAAGAACTGAGAACAGGTGAAGAAAACCAGAGAAACCATTTCGGGCAAAATTGGAGGGAAAATCGGGTTTTGATTTCTGGAGATTGTTGGACCAAACCAAGGCTTGGTTTAGTCTTCTGGGAGTGTTTGGAACTCAACCACATCGAAAGCTAAGGCCATCAGCCACGGTTGAGCTGGGACGGAGGCTGCCGTCTTCAGAGGAGTTGCAGAGCTTGGGACGACAATCTTCAGGTACTCTCAGACCTAATTGATCATTCATATTAGTTCGTTTTGACCCTGTTATACTGCCTGTGAAGTTAATTGAAGTTTGAATTAGAAATCAGGAAGTTCTGGTGATCAACCCGTTTTGTTGATCACGGGTCGAATGGCTAGTTAAAGGACTTGTCGAGGCAAATTAGTGTCACAGAACTTAAATTGGAAGGATAATAAACATGTCAGGATCAAATTGGATTGAAATCGAGTAGGAATTGATGGGTAATCAACCCGGTCAAGCCGCGGGTGGCAGGCCCGTATTACAGACAAACGGGTGAAGGTGGTGACACTGTAGCTACAGTGTCAGGCGCGTGACTTTCACACGCAGCCACTTTGGGCAGCGCGTGAGGGCGCATTGGACCTTATCTCCGATCACGATCAACATGACTTTTGTTCCTCTCTTCATTCTGAACATTTTTGGTGAATTAACCAGGTTGATCTGAGATAGTTTTGATGGGTCAGTTTAGGGCCGGTTATCTCGGAAAACGTGTTGACGGGTTCCCCGAGCCGGTTTCTATTTCAGACTTTTTGGTTAAACGTTTAAGACTTGTAGTGACCCTTACATGTGATTTGGACTGACAGGAATTGTACGATAATCCCGGTACAAGTTCGTACGCGCAGGTTCACCGCGGGATCGTACTGTGAGTGGGCCCGATTTCATTAAACCCTTGCATGCTTAAATGTTTTCTGATTTACTTATATGTTCACATGCTGGAATCAATAAATGGTTTTGATGATATTGAAATTTCGGTTATGGCACGTTTCACGGTATTTGGGCATGAGACCCGTTTGATGAAACGTATCGATCGGTTCGGATTTTACCTATGTATACATATATGTTTTGCATGTGGATATCAATAAAATGTATTTGGTACTGCACTGTATAGATCCTTCCATATGATACTGTCTCCTCCGGATGAGGTACCCCGGAGTGGTCACGGACGTCTAGAACGTCCAGCGTCTATGACGCTAAGCATCGGGGATGCTGTAACCGAACAGGGTTCGGGGATTGAACTCGAAATTGAGACCCGAGTGGCACGCGTAGCCTTGTGATTGTGACCTTATTGGACGTCAGGGACGTCAGACATCAGGGATGTCGGGATTGGAGTGTATAGTGCAGTGGCTAAAATTATGTTTATGGTTTTATTATGTGCCTTATGGTTTATATTATATGATTGATGGTTTTAAATTCGGTTGCATGCATGTTTGGAAAACGGAGGGGTAAATTATATGTTTTACTTATCAAATGATTTTATAAACTTGAGTTTCGGTCCACTCACCCTTAATGTTTTCGTAACCCCTCCAGGTCGTGCTAATGAGGTAGAGGAGGAACCGGAGGCTGAGGCATAGATCCACTTCTGTGTCCCTGAATCCCTGTTGGGCGGTGTACCCGCAGGTTTATGTTAGAGTCCTGCTCGCAACTTGTAGTTTGGATTTCATCCCTTGTCTGACATATGTTTATTTCTGATTTGATGTAAAACTTTAATTTGGTTTTTATGCATTTGAACGTTTAAGGTTAAAACTGGAACATTATTTTGGGTGTCAGACGGGAGCAGGGCACGTCCCCATGTGGTCCCAGAGAGGATCGGGGCGGGTCCTGTCAGTGCAAATGACTGAACCACGGTGCAAGGTAATCGGAAATCGTTGAGGTAGGAGTTTTGATTCAAAAATGGAAGGTTAAGTTTTAAGGTTTATTGATCTATTTGTTGGACTGGGTCATGATCTAGGGATCAATACAAACGCAGGGGACTCGATTTCAAACGAAATGGTGGCTGGAGTCGACGGCAGCTTGGGGTTGCAGGGGCCGTCGCCATTCATCGATCAGAAAGGTAACTTCGAGTTAGTGTTTAAGGTTTCTAGGTTGGTAGATCGATTTGAAATTGTTAGACGAACTTGTAGGGATCGAAATTATTGAAAATTGTTGAGAAAATGGGGAGAACCGGGTTACAGTGACCCGGACGGAACCGAGTCCAGCGAGAGGTAGACGATGACACTTCATCGCGCATGGGTTTCTCACGCAGCCGCTTGCGGCGGTACGTGGGGGCGCGTGGGGGCAGTTTTGGGACAAGTTTTCAACATATGATATCATCCTTTCGATATAATGAACATTTTGGGATTGGTTTCGTGTCGATCCGACATCGTTTCGATATAGTTCGGGGTGTCCGAAAGTTTAGGCTCGAGTTTTAAAATTTTTAAAAATTCGAGAAAATTACGGGGCGTCAATGAGAGGTTAATAAGGTAGTTAGTAACCCTCTAGTATGATTTGGACAGGTTTGGGAGACCCCGTGACGGTGATTAGCCAGGGGAGGCTTATGGCACGCAAATTGAGGCGACATCGTAGGACGGTGTTTGAGTCGATCTTGATTTCTAAACTGTGATGCACGCATAAATGTTTATTTGTTATATATATGATTTCTATCATGATGATTACGGTATCAGTGATTTACATGATTACACGTATTTTGAGGCGATTTACGTATTTGCACGTATATCGAGATTTGTGGTTTTACACTGATTATACGTGCTTATGATTTCAATGATGGTTTGATGAAATGGTTTTGGATTTCAAAAGGTAAACTTGGGCATGAGACCCATTTGTTTTGGAAACCATCGGACCTGAAGTCCATTTTAGTTACATTATCGGGCTAGGGGCCCAATTGGTTCGTGGATTGATGGATTGATTTCGGATTTGGAAATATGGAATCGGGCATGAGACCTATTTGATTTACGAACTATCGGCCTTCGAGTCCATTTGATTTAATAAGGCATCGGGCTGGAGGCCCAATTGGTTTACATGATCGGGCTTGAGGCCCAGTTGGTTTACATGATTGGGCTTGAGGCCCAGTTGGTTATGATATCAGGCATGAGTCCCTCTTATGATTTATAAATGTGATTTCGGGTTCGGAGACCCTAAATGGATTTGGATTTGGAAACATGGATTTCTGGTTTCATGATGGTTTATGGGGACCGGGTATGGATCCTTTGAAAGGTTTGATAGGTTTTGAGAATGATTATGAAATGGTTTTTCATATACCATCCTTTTATTTATGGATTGTCTTCTCCGGGGAGGGTCGTTGGCCTGGGTGGACCCTGGAGTAATCACAGAGCACTAATTGAGTGGAGTCGCCCCCGTGGGGTACCTTACTCTCAGGAAGGCATTTATGGATTACAACCCTCAAGGAGGTTCATTGATCTACGGAAATTGACCTGGATGGACCCTAGGGAGGCTTGAGATTTGAGACCCAGGGTAGCACACACGTAGCTTTGGAAACCGTGACAGGATTGGTTATATGATATTTGGTAAATATGGTTTGTTGGATTGATGAAATGGTAATTGGATTTATGAATAGTAATTGGATTTCAGAAATGGTATTTCTGTATTTTATGGATTTGGGCAGTGACCCATTTGGATCTGGATTTACGGATTTTGGTATTTTATGGTTTTGGGCTGAGTTCCCACATATGACTTGGATTTACGGAATTTGGGCAGAGACCCTAATAATGGTTATTTGAATAAATGGTTTGATGAATGGTTTTCGTATGCAGGCATGCTTTTTAGTGAAGGGCATAAATGTATTTTTATGAAATGAGTTTTATTAAACTATTTATTTTTTTCCACTCACAACTTTTGTTGTTTTTAATGTCTTTCAGGTTGATCACAGATGCGGGCTGTAGCAGAGACCGAGACATCACACTCCTCCACCAGATCCTGGCGCAGTCTAGAAGCCTCGTCGGGTTGAGGTCTCGGGTTATCCCTTGTCTGACACATCGTGTCAGACGGGAGACTGACACATTCCGCGTTAATCTTGGGGGAATTGGGATGGGTCGTGTCATTCTCAGTTGACAATCAAAGCTGACATCTTGCTCAGCATCCAATCTGCAGATCCTGCCGTCACAATGGCACGAATCTCACCTCGCAAGCCATACTCAAATCTGCGGCATTTATCAGCCTAGATACTCATATCAGTCAACTCCCTCGTTTCCCATACTCATGCTGACTCTCACTGTCCATAGTGATACAACTCTCTTTTAAAAGCCTCTAAGTCCATGACAACCATCGTGAATAGCCGGTAACTCCCGGCTCCACTGCGCTTTCATTGTGCCACTCGGATCTCGACTCACTCTCGAGCCCCTAATCGTATCTCATGTCACTCAGCGACCTACGCTGAAATCTTGACTCATCTCGAGTCTCAAACTGACACATCGCTCATCCCGTCGATACACCAATCGACATCTCACGCGTCCTCATAATACCCGCATGACTTATCTGGACCCCATCGAATACTTGCTAGTAGAGGTAATCACATATATAAGCACTAGGGTTCCTCTGGCCCACATGGCCCTGAGCTCCATGCTCGCATAATCATTGAACCCTTTAACACCCCTCTACACTAGGCACAGTATTCAATGTCCGATCCCTGGACTCAATGTACAATCAACATTGGACCTCGTCCAATTACCATCTCAAGTCAAGCTAGGACTCCATCTGAGGATACTACCATATCAGTGAGACTTGGTCAGCCCCATTGTCTAACGTGTGCACAACTCACAGGTGCACCCACATCATATGAATCATCAAGACACTACACAAGCTTGTTCAAGGATTACACTCTAGCGACGTCCAACCACATATTACCATCCTCGTTCCAATAATCTATCCTGGCGAAAACTCTAGAGATAATCCAACCTGTTTTTCTCAATGGCACACTGTCCAACAACACTTCGTATAATCGCTCCATCCGGAGTGTTAACGAACCTGCTAACATCCTACTCGAGGCATCGGTTATTCTTCTTTTCCTGAATGATATTCAACGTAACACCATAATCTCTCTCGATCTAAACTCACCTCGATCCACGGTGGGTCCACATTAGCCCTATCTCAGCTAATGATTTGAAATATGAGAATAGGGTTTCACACCCTCCTTAAACCCTTTTCACTTTCATATCACTCCTCGTCATCCCACTCCTTGTCATCCCATATAGGGAAGAATCAAGGATGATCCAAGATGATGACATTAAAATTCATCCTACATCATCCTGCGACACCAAGCATCACCTGCTAAAGAGCATAAAGTGAGAAGTCTCCATCAACAACTTCAGAATCAAGAGAAGTTTCAACCATGTTGAAAGCATCCTCAAACACTATAAGCAATAGGGTATCAAGTCCACCTTGGAATCACCCTGATGATCCTGTCTCATCAATCATATTTCTCCTCAACAAGCTTATATGAAACTCAGGAGGTATGGTCAACTCATTCAGACATCCATCTGCATGTCCGTAAACCATCTAACCTTAGTATCCAACTCGTCTGTCCAATTATACCATTTATGCACATCCAAAAGGTAGCACAGGACGACTACCTGATTCTCACATTTCAACCCTTATAGGTTCACCTCCTGAGCACACACCCATGCCTTAAATCTCGCATCACTAGGGAACAGGTCACCAAACCAGGTATACCCCGTGCCTCGTACTGAGCCATCTGGGATCCACTCTGTCTCGTCCAGTGTCCACAGAACTCGCATGTTTGCCACTTTAGGCTACATCTACAATCTCGGTTACAACCCAAGCCCTCAATGGCATTACATTACTTAGACACGCAAAGTGTCATTCGGAACCATCCGATCACTATTGGATTCCATCCAGCATGTCTCTGGCATCTCCCACTCATCTCTGTCACCTCCACTGAGGTAGTGCGACACACTCGCCAACACCCAAAACTCAACATCTCCTTCTGTGATCGCACTCGGGTGTAACCAAGTCGAATCCATAAGTCTCTACTCAAACTGAGCGACACTCACACACCTCTATACCATCGTCATGACTGGCGAATCCCCATCGTCATGACTGGCGAATCCCCATCGTCACGACTGGCGAATCCCCATCATCTCAGTCGTCACTGTAACACTAGCCTATCCATACTGATAGGACTCGTCCACGTCCATCGATAGCAGCGTCTGCCACAACCACGTGCAGACCAATCCCAGAAACTCTCCGCTATCGAGACTCCATACCCATGCGGTCAACTCCTCGCAGGTACTAGCCACTCAACGCATAATATGTCTGATAGGTCCACAATTACCGCTCTCCTCGTAACTTGTCCAATCAATTTCAAACTGGGGTTATCACGAACCTGGCTGCTCACTGCAGCACGTCTATCCTAACCGATCAATCGCTCTCGACTCCAAAAAGTTGTCATACTCCAATACTGGTATCCAACCAACCAATAACCCAATCCGAGGACCTCATCCACTCGTAACTCTACGGTTTCCAGCCACTGGGCCCACAAGAACTTGGCCCTACTCAATATCTAATACTACACAGCCGTGGCATGCCACAATCATGGCACACCATACCACACGACATCCATATTATGGCATCCCCTGCCAATCCACATCCCTCCAGAATTCGACACACTGAAACATGGAATTTCATGCCAAATAGGATCAAATATTCTTATTCCCAACAATCTTAACTAGGGTCGTCCACAACCTCCACTGATACCACTTTGACACAATCCTCTATCTGACATGACCGCTCCACGGTCCTGACTCTCAAAGTCGTTATACTGGGACCATTGGTCGCCTAGTTCTCATCCACCAGTAACACTACGACTTTAAGTCGTTGGATTCATATGAACATCGATCCTACTTGGGATCGAACCTCACTAAAACATGGCATCATATGCCAATCGAACCTTAAACCATCGTATTACGTGCTAAACGCAACCTAACCAAGGTTTGATTCCACTGAATCCACGTACTCTCACCCCAACTATCAAGTTGATGACGGGCCGTTACCACTGCGAAGGCATCACATCCAGCACCTGCACATCACTCTAAGATTAATCTCATACTCTGATACCACTTAGGTATCAGAGTACCACATGTTATCTAGCTCTGATACCACTTTGACAGGACTCATCCCAATCACCCTGGATTATCATGGGACGTACATGCTTTCGTCTGACACCACGTGTCAGACCAGGGATAAACTCGTCACCCACTCGGGGTTAGCCAGACTACGCCATGATCGATAGTGGCATGTGATGTCTTGATGTCTGCTACAGCCCACATCCACGATCAACCTGAAGGGTATTAAAAACCATAAAAGCTATGAGTGGACAAAACAACAGTTTATAAAAATCATTTAATAGAAAATACATTTATACCCTTCACGTAGAAGCATGCATGCATCTTAAAATAGTTATTTCAAATACTTTCTCGGAACCAAGACGTATTGCTTCCCAAGTTAAATCCAGTGAAAAATGCTTCTTAATCGAAGCTAGTATTTCAGTAAGGTCTCAAACAAAAACCAAATCAAACAGCGTCTCAGCCCAAACAAGAAAACATGTACAGGGCCTCAGCCCAAATCATATAACACATGGGAACTCATCCCATCCCTATCTCAGTATAAGTCACGATTCCAATCATAGCACATGTGCAAATAACTCAGGACCGCTCACAATTCTAGCATGTCGTCATTAACAAATCACCCGCCGCGACCGTCTCTAGATCATCGTGAACTCATCATCGATCGATCTCAGAGAAAACATCAACACTCCTAAGTCGAGTCTCCCTCGGACATAGCCTCTAGCGGCTGCTCGACAACAGGCACCGCATCACGACCTCTCCGGAAGGAACACATTCGCAGTCCGGAGGCGAGCGTCATATCATCCAGAACTCAAACCCGAATGTCATCATCGATCGGGACTCAAACTCGATTGTCCAGGACTCTAACCCGTAGTATCACACATAAGATTCCTCGAATCTTATCAAATCCACAACTGAGTCTCATGCTCGAAATATAATTTAGGATTCCTCGAATCCTGTCAAATTCACAACCGGGTTTCATGCCCGAAATATCTTTCAAAATCTCATAGCTGGGTCGTAGCCCGACTTATCTCACGTTTGACTATACTCTAAGTCAAACCTCAAATCAACTGGGTCATATGCCCGAAAGATATTTTCAAATCCGAAAACTATTTCTCATTTCCAAAATTTTTCAAAATCCCCCTTGACTTCAATCAAGTCAAGGTCGTTCAACTGGGACTCGTGCCCAAATCTCGATTTCACGCATCTCCGTGAAATCTTCTAAAATTGTAAATCAGTTCCTCGGTTTCATGCCTCTCCGTGAAACCTTTGGCATCATATATAACTCATGCACGTAGAATACTTGGCTGATGCCCAAATATCACATAAAAATAGAAATCTCGAACTACGTGCATTAACGCATTTTCCTACGAAAATGCCAAAAAATTCACATTTAAATCACATGCACTCATGGCATCTAAAATCATGTTCATAAACACATATAAAATATTTATGCTTGCATCAGATTCACAAAACAAAGTCCACTCATAGACCGTCCAAGCTGCGCCTCGATACGCGTGCCATAAGCCTCTCCGGGCTAATCCAACCTCTTTGAGTCATCTGAACATGTCCAAAACATGATCAAAGGTTACTACTAACCTATACAAGTCCATATCAAGAACCCCCAACATTCCCGAAAAATTCAACGTATCCCAGACACGCTTCCCTAGCCTTTAAATCTCAATTTGACCACTCTAATGATCTCCGATCGACTCGAAACCACCATCATTGGGTTCGTATCATCGATACCTTTAAAATGGTTCTAGTCTCACCTCGAAATACATGCCCATGCGCCCCTACGCAGGGGTCAAAGTTACAGTCAACGTTGACCAAAAAGTCAACACTAACGTCAGTAGTCAATAGTGACATCATCGCTGACGTCAGCATTGAAGTCATCGCTGAAATTCTGACATCTGACAAGTGTTAGTAGCTCACGGGTCCACGTTTCTGACATGTCAGTGACACGTGCCACCATTTGATTGGTCCACGTCACTAACATGTCAGCTTGACTAGGCACTGACAACTGCCACGTGGTAGCTTCCCATTCGCCACGTGGCCTGACATCTGATAGGTGATGACATCACCCTACCACTTCATCATCGTCCTCACTGAGCCAGGTCGACCCGGATGACTGAATCGAGTCGCGTAGACCCGCCACCCTGACCCGGTTGCAACTCTCTCATTTCTGGTTTGTTTTCAATGCCGTTTGATACTACATGGTCGTCTGGATCCCTAGAAAGGATACTTGACCTCAAAACCTGAAGAAGGGGGTATGAAATTACCTGTTCGAAGCCCACCACACACGGGCAGATTTCTAGCTCCCTGCTTGAACTGCTCCACCATCCATTCTCTTTCCTTTCGATCCCTAAACCTTCGCAAGGACTCAATAGACACCACCCAATCATCAGAAAACATCCTCAACGTCCAAATCAGATTTTTGAATTTCAAAATGAAAATTGGTCTTCAGGTTTACCTTCCTTCGCCATCCACGACGGCTCAGTCATCCTCACCGTCACCGTCACAGCCTCCATTTCACTCTCCCTTTCTCAAACCGCACAGGGAATGAAGGTTTGTGAAGGTTGGGGTGGGTAGTGTTTGTGTTTAAAGGTTTCGGGCATGAGAGAACAAAGAAGATGAAATGGGATGATATGATGTATATAACATGGGAAGCAATGGATAAGTGACACTTGTCACTCATCCATTGGGCCTGTTCAAAATATCAGGGGCCATACTAAAGGAGAAAAGTCAACGTTTCCACGTAAAATGTGCCACAATAAATAGTACCCAAAAGCGTCCGTGATCGGTAACTTTCTCGTCGAATGTCTGATTTTGACGTGCTACCTGTCTACGGACTCGTATTGACTCAATCTACGTGACGGTCTTTGGTCCTCGTACAATGGACCTCTAGGGTCAAAAGTTAACTTTTTTACCCTCGTATAGGGGTAAAATCGTAATTTCACCCCAAACTTCCGATAATGCTAGACTAATTCCCGATTAGCCTCCCTACTCTTTAATTTAATCTTTAGCTAATCCCAAAATTTTGGGACGGGTCGTTACATGGGATGTCAAGCATTGCCTGCGAGGGGTCATCCTATCGAGCGACCGGACCGTAGAGTGACTCAGAAGCAAGATTGCTATTATTAAACGTCTGAGACGTCAGACATCTGTGATGCCAAGGATTGATATAACTATGTTTTATCGGGTTTATGGGTTATGGAATTGGGCAGTGACCCATATATATTTTGATTTACGGTTTTGGGCTGAGTTCACACGTGGTTGGTTAGACTGAGACCCTAATGATTTGGGGAATGAAATGGCTTTGAATCATTAATGATTTTATTAATTTAATTTGATTTAGAGTAAAGGATTGAGTTCACTGGTTTTTGAATGCATGCATGTTTTTTAGTGAAGGGTATAAATGTCTTTTTCTGAAATTTGTTTTCTTTGAATTATTTATTTTTCGTCCACTCATGGTTTTAATGGTTTTTAATACCCTTCAGGTTGATCGTAGATGCAGGCTGGAGCAGAGACCGAGACATTACACTCCTTCACTGATCCTAGCGCCCTCTGGAAGCCTGAGAGGGTCAAGGTTGAGTTATCCCTTGTCTGGCACGTGGTGTCAGACGAGAGCATGACACATCCCACGTTAATCTCGGGGGAATTGGGATGGGTCGTGTCAGTGTAAACCACATGGTAGTAAAATATAATTTGCCTTTATTTCAATGATATCTTATTTAAAAAGTCAATCAAGAATAATAACCGATTTAATAAGTCTACTTTAAAGAAGTTCCACAAGGATTTTCCCAAGGATTAATAAGTCTACGTTACAGATTACAAATACGAATACATAAAATCATGTCATACACCTTTTCTCTTTTGTTGAAACAAGTTTTGCAATGAACTCATGAATGTTGTTACTAGAGCTTCCACCTTCCTCCACAGCCTTTCTAGCCAATTCCTTCCATTCAAGGGTTTTCCTCTTAATTTCTTTCCCTCTCTCTCCCACCATTATTTCCCTCACACAATCTTCCACAACCTCCTTCCTAACCACACCTTTCTCATCAGCTTGAGCTTTAAGCCCAATTTTCCACACATCCATAATGCACTTGGCATTTGTGCTTTGGTCAGTCCACTGTGGCAAGCCCACCATTGGAACCCCCAAACTCAATGCCTCCAAAGTAGAATTCCATCCACAATGTGCCACAAAGCAACCAACTGCCTCATGAGCCAAGACCTCAAGTTGTGGGCACCAAGAAACCACCAAACTCTTCTCAGATATCTCCTCTACAAACCCTTTTGGGAGCTTGGTTGCTTCTGATTCTCTAACTACCCACAAGAACTTGCCTTTGTTCCTCCTCAAACCCCAAGCCAACTCCTCCATTTGCTCTCCTCCAAGCTCTGCTGCACTGCCGAAGGCCACGTATGCAACTGAACCTTTTACTTGCTCATCTAGCCATCTCATGCAGGCATCATTGTTGGGCTTGAAGAGGTTGGCACCATATTCTTTATCTTCTTCAAGTCTCTTGTCCAAGTAATCCGATGGTATAGCTGGCCCTATGGTCTTAAATGGGAAAATCTTAGCCAACCAGTCCACCGCCTATAGACAAAGAAAACAGTAAAAGACAAGTTTTTTTAATTATTAATTTTCAATTGCAGTAATGTTACATCTGATAAGTCAATTGCTAACGATCTTAATAATAAATATAAGCATTCCACATAACATTAATCGAATCTATCACAAGATATGTACACTAATATGATCATACAATAATGAAACCTTAGTACTAATAGCTAGCATTGATCGTATGAGAGCCAAAGAAAGTTGTTGATACTAGGACAAAGCGTAATTTGTACTTACTGCTGGTTCCAACTCATAAAATGAGTATCAAAAGACCAAATCAGCTTTGCCAGCATTGGAGCTAGAAATAACCCACGTATTAGCATTTAATAGACAGCAAGGGTAAGACCCCAATTGACACACATAAGATGGTATGTCCCAAGCTTCAAGTAGTGGCAACCCAAGAAGCAAACTTGGAGATTGATCATTAAGAGGAAGCTAGCTTGAGGAGTCCTTCGTGGACATGGTACAAAATGTTGCCAACAGCACAAGATTGAGTTCAAAAGTAGTAATATCTTGGCGAGGAACATACTGGCTTTCTCCACTTTTACTAGACGATAAACTTTCATGTAAATTTATGTGTGGGATATTCTTTTCCTTTAAATTCAAATTAAAAATTCCAATAAAATCTTAATAAAATTACATTATACAACATGTACTCTATAATGTACTTGTTCCATCATTAATTAAATTCATATGTAAGCTTCCTAACCACAAAAGTAATTAATATATACCTCCTTATAGACATGTCCATATGACAATATGAGACAACATGCAGTCTTAGTAATATGCTATATATCTACTTAATTAAATGAAGAACAAAGCTTGGCTACTCAAATTGCTAAGTCAAAACACTCGAGACACGAAAGTTATCCAGCTAAGACTCACATAATGTGGATCCAACAAATCTATAAAATTACGTTGGCCTCGGTGAGAGAGTTCGGAAATTTTTTATTGCGTCTTCGATTACACGATCTCTATGTAGAAGCCTAAAGGTTATTAAGTGTATTGTACTATAATCATATGAAGTATTCCGTTTGTTATATTATCAGTGGATATTATGATAAGGGTACGTACCATTTAATAATTTTTTGAGAAAATGTGATTCTAGCTAGCACTATCTAATTGAAATTAATTAGAAAATTTAATTCATATGAAAACTAATTAATCTAGAAACTAAATTAAGAACTCACGTACTTCTTGCTCCAACTCATAAAATGAGTTGCATAGGACCCAATCAGCTTTGTCAACATTGGAGAACTGGCCCAAAATCATTTTAGCGACAGCCGGTAAATAAGACCCAAAATCGTACACAAACGATGGCAAATCCAATGGCTCAAGTGGATGTAACCCAGGAAGCAAAATCTGAGCCGTCCGATCATCGTCTGAAAGAGGAAGTTTGAGCCGCCCTCTATGTACATGGCAAAAGATATTGTTAACAATGCAAGATTGAGTGAAGAAAGCAGCCCCAAAAATTCCGAACTTTTTGGCAACATCTAAAGGCCAAGGCATAATTGAATCATAAATAACGCAATCAACTTTGTGCCCTGAGCTTGAAAGCTTGTCAATGAGCTGGCCTAGCGTTTGGGCACCAACCGTCCAAAGGCTGTCCAAATAGGCCTCTACACTCGGCGCATCAGCACTCCCACCCTGATCGTAACCGTCGGAGATTGTCGCTAAGGAAATGTGATTCGAGCTTGACCAAGATTTTTGCATGAATTTGTTGTAGGCGGAAAGGGTCGTGACTAGTGTGACTTTGAGTCCTAAGTAATATAAACGCTTGGAGAATTGGAGCATGGGATTAATGTGGCCTTGTAGGTTGGGATAGGGTAAGACCAAACAGTGAGCTTTGTAGTCTGATGATTTCTGTGTTTCCTCCATTGATGAACTACTCATGGTTTGGCCAGTTTAATTCTAGATCTGGCTGTTTGATTCATATATATTTTTCAGTCTATAACTAAATTATTATTCCATGCACGTTTTAGACATGCATGTGGAATCGTGGATTGCAAATTTGTGATCCATATGCGTGGGAAGTCAGAATTTTGCCTTCCACCACATAAAAGTTTGCTTTATCTCCTTAGTTTGGCTTGTTTTGTAGTACGCCCGATCCAGAAATTTATTCATAACAATCTCATATTTTTAATGTTGCTAAAATCAATACTCTATATTTTTTTTTAAAGGTAAAAATTTGTCTGAAAGCTCCCAAAATATCTTTATTAAACTCTTTAAATTTGGTTTTGGAAAAATTTAATTATAAATTTGTCCAAAATATAAAAAACAACCCTGCAGAGAACTCTCTACTTTTAATATTAGATTTAATATAATGAACAGTGCTAACTTCATATAGTTAGCTACAATTCATTTTTGAAATTATGAAATTCTAGGTAAAATTTATCCAAAATTACTTTTAAAAAGTCAAATGTGCATGCTCTTATCCTAATTGGAATCATAGCCCACCCTTCGTAGCTAAAAACATTTTTTGGATTTGAAAAAAGAAAAAGAAACAATAGTTAGGTTAATATATAATTGAGCATGGCAAGACGCTGTTAGGGATAAAATATAAAATTGAGTTTTCTTAATGATGCTTACCAATTATGACAATTCGCCAGGAACTTTCCCATTTTTTTTTAAACTTCTGTACCAGAGCATTTTCGAGGACTAGCCCGCTTCCATGGGTGAATTCCTTGAAAGATTGGAACAAATTGACGCTTGGAAATGTAAATGATAGGGTAGGTTCCGCTAAAAAGACATTAGTAAGGGGGCATCTTTCTTATGGTAGAAATTGCGAGCATCTATCATTTTCTCTAGCGTGTAGAGTTTTCTTGCATGCTGCTTTAGGCACATCTTTTTTTCATAGTTTCACACCTTGAATGAAAGTCATGTTAGAATTTGAGTACAATATAATCACTTAAGTACATAGTGTTACATGTGGATCATGACTTGAAAATAATAGAGTAGTCGTAATTAAATTATACCAATAGACTCCTTGTTATATATATATATATATATATATATATATATATATATCAATCAGGTCTAAAATTAGACTTTCTTCTTTTGGGGTGAAACAGAGATCTAGTTTGCAAGCACAATCATTTTCAAAATCTGCGTCACTAGCCTTTATTGATGAAGTGAACAACTCTTCATCTTCAAGAACTGTGATTTCTTCGCTGCTACTTTTAGAATCTGAGAAGTTAAGCATTAGTTCATATAACTGATGCTTTAGTCCTTCTTCTAAGTTAAGGCTATTGATCTTGTCTTTTATTCGGCACTCAGTTCTTGTATGCCCAACCTTTCTACATTTGTAGCAGACTACAGGTTTTTGATTGGATTTTTCTCTCTTATCTTTTCCCTCCTTTGGTTTGCGTGAGTAGACCTTATTGCGTCGGTATGACTTGTAAGGTTCAGAAGATCGGTAAGACTTGTCCAAATATTTCTTCAAAAACTTCTTCGGTTTTTTTTTTAAGGGTTTTCTCCGAGTAGGTGGGTCTTTTAGTTTGAAACCAAATTTTTCACAAAAATCTCCCATCTCTCTTGATCATAAAACCTTTTGCTTATCAAGCTGCTTTTTCAATTTCATATCATTGCAGAGTGCTTAACTTTCAACACATATTTCAAAGGTGAGTTCCCCGTAGGTATACCTGTCATAAGGTATAATTCCTCCGAATTTGTCATGTATTCAGTTTCGTACCTTTTCAATGAATAATAGGGGCAATCCAGAACGAAACTTCTTTTTTCCAGAAATCAGTAAAGCAATCAGATTTAAGAAAAACCTTGGCATAAAACACGTCCTTGTACAATCTAAAATGAGACGAAGTAGGACATTTGAGATTCATCCGGAGTTCTTTATATCTGTCTTGTTGGAGCTCAGTAGATCCAACAAAATGCAGAGTGATGGTGTAGATCAGGGTATTCACCGCATCCTTTTGGGTCGCAATCTACCCATTTACTTCGCCAACTTTAGTAGCAGCAAGAATTTCTCTTTTGGTTTCTTCATTTTTTATATCTGTCTTGTTGGAGCTCAGTAGATCCAACAAAATGCAGAGTGATGGTGTAGATCAGGGTATTCACCGCATCCTTTTGAGTCGCAATCTACCCATTTAGTTCGCCAACTTTAGAAGCAGCAAGAATTTCTCTTTTGGCTTCTTCATTTAGATGGAAATCCCACCATCCACGAAGTTTTCCTATGAATCCTACTACAATTTCCTGTGCAATGACATTATCAAAATTTCCATGCATTTTACTGTTGGATGAAAACATCATCATGTGTCTCATGGTATTGAGGAATTGGTAATTTGTTTGTCAGTAAATGTTCCTTTCAACAATTGACTTTCTATCATACGATACCATTCCAAACTGGTTCTGAGCATGGTTTCTTGTCTGGGGCCCTAATGCTGAATACTTGCCCCACGACATTTCTATTTCATTCTTTGAAAATTTTAAAAGAGAAAATTTTGATTATCCTGAAATTAAAAAACTTTTTCTCTGGTTCATGATGCTCTATGAACTTTCTTGGATCCTAAAGTAGGACTATGGCTATTTTGAAGATGAGGATGAAGTCTGGGATTTTGTTCCTCAGGTAGAAAGAAAGCTTTTTATTCGATGGTGGGATAAATTCCAAACTGACCATCTTAAACCATCTGTTTTTAAAGCAAAGAGAGTGTCACACTTAATGCCTGATAGGCAACAGAGGGCTAATGAACTCTCTCGTTCAACCCCTGAATCCTCTTCAAAATCTAAAATGCTTAAGTCTATTTTTGATTCCATCCCTTCTTGTTCAAAGCAAGATCTGAAAGACAAAATTCTCAAAATTCTTGATATTGATGATGACACAAATATGGAGTCTGAAGTTGCATCATCACAACAAGATATGTAGGAAGATTACGAGAACCTCAATGAAGACGACTACTATGGAATCTTTCCTCCTATCACACAAAAGAAATAAAGCATGAAATGCTTTTGTGAATAACGAAGAGATAAGATTAGGTGTGTTGTCTTCTGTAGCCACGTTACTACTATCTTTTTTCCTGTAGCTGTTTTGTTTTTTTGCTTTACCATTATGATGCCCATGATTTGTTGAGTCAAAAGTGAAGATACCGCTTATATATATAAGTCATGGTTCATTAATGTATTGGACTTGTTACCAATTGAACCCTTAAGGCTCTAATGTGACTATAATATGAAGTCTTTTAGAATTAGGGTATTTCTACTTTTTATTTTTGATAAATTAAAATTTTATAAGGGACAATCCCAGAAAAAAAAAACAAGGAGTTAGGAGAACAAAGCACCAGGGCAACCAACTACCCAAAAAGTAGAAAAACATAACCACAATAGAAAAAAAAAAACTAAACCAACCTGCAGAAGCAAGAAAAGAAACCAGAAACGCTTGTAATAGCAAGAACACCACACTCAAAGCAGGAACAAAATCAAGACCAAATCAAACCAAGCAAAAGTAGACTATCCAACTCCAGATAACATTATAGAAGCAGCACATCTAGAATTAGAAGCAGAGTTGGGAAAATCAAGAGAGTATAAGCGGCAGCGAATCAAAGAGAGAATGGCATAGATGGCAGCCGATAAAGACTTCAAAGTCCCACGGAAGATATAGGCATTAAGCTCTCCCTAAATGATGTATATGGAGGTACAAAAAGAAAGCTTGACTGTAGTAATCTTGAGAAAATTTCCTTTCCATCTAGTAGAGACATTCGACATAAATGAATGCCAAGGGATACTTGATGGAAAAACACTACATCTAGCAATAATATGTTTCCAAGGAGCTTTGTTGTAACTACAATCAAAGAAGAGGTGGTTGTGATATTCAATGGAAGAGTTGCAAAACACATATAAAGAAATCTTCCAAATATGCCAGGCCTTCCAACGATCCCAAATTCACGACTCCTTACGCCTCTGACTCAAAATTGACCTTATAACTATGTAGAAATCTTCAAAACTAATCCCCTCAAAATCGAAAGTGAGAGTACAAGGGTGCAAACGCCACAACTCTTTGCTCTTCTTGCAGTGCCAAACATCATGCAACATATATTCTTCTATTTTACCACAACGGCTGCAAATTGGGGAGCTCAAAATTTTTCCTTCACACAGATTCTGTGTAGTAGGGATAATATCATTGTAGGCTTTCCACAAGAACACCTTGATTTTATTAGGGATATGTAGCTGCCTTATCTGTTTCCAGAAACGAACAATGGCACTGTTATTTGAGCAGTTGGCCACCTCTTAGCATGAATTTCCTCCATCCTCAAAGAAACTCTATACCTTGATTTTACAGAGTACTGTCCATTCTTCGTGAAGCCCCAATATAGGCCATCCAAGCTCCTCCTCATCACTTCAAGTGCCACTTGTAGAATCGCATCCACATCTTACTCATTAAACATGTCATTTAGTATAGATACATTCCATCCACCTACATCATCAATCAACTTCGCTACTTTTGCTTCATGATGAAGTCTCCTCGTGTACATAGGCTTAGGCAGACAATGTTTAGGGATCCTATTGTCATAAAAAAAAAAACTCTTATACTAGTACCCGTTCTCACCCTACACATAATTCCTCCCTTGATAATATCATGATCCCAAAGAATATATCGACATATTAGAGATGTGGAAGAGCCTAAACAAGCTGCAAAAAAATCCCATCAGGGAAATATCTTGCCCTGAACATTTTGTAGACCAAAGAATCGGGTTTCACCAAGATACGCTGTGATTGTTTTGCAACCATAGCTCGATTGAAACACTCAAAATGCTTGAAACCCATTCCACCAAGACTCTTGGGCTTGCATAGTCTCTACCATCTCATCCCGTGAATCCTTTTTTGACCCCCTGGCCCACCAAAACCAGGTAATCATAGTTGAAAATTCAGAACATAAAGAACAGGGTAACTGAAACACACCCATTGCATAAGTAGGTATTGCTTGTGCCCCACCTTAAAAATACTGCTATTTACTAATATTCAATAATTAATAATTTTCAAAGAGATTCAATCATTGAAAGAGATAGAAAGATCAAGACTGGTTAATCGTTATTTTCTCTTCCAGATAATTATATTTAACTTTAGGAGGCACACATTTAATGATCATTCCCTTCTCATTATTCACTTTTCACCTTTTTTTCTTGGGAAGAGTTATGAAGAATGGTGTAAAAGATGGAAGAATATTTCTCAATGTATTATTGAATGAAGATACATTATATACTAGCTATAATAAACTTAAATGAGGAATGGAAAATATTATACTATAATTAAGAAACATATTAAATTAATTAAGGATATTAAATATTAAAAAAAATTGATGACAATTTTATTTTTAACACTCCCCCTTAAGTTTAGAGTGAAAATTACGAAGTTCAGACTTGCAGAGTAAGTTTCTTGCCCTATTGTCTTCTATGTGGCTTCAGATCATCAAAAAATTATGGTAAGGGGTAATCTTGATAATTTTGGGAATGTGAATATCCATTTTAGGCTCAATTAGACCTGCTCTGACGACAAGGTAAAGATAATTGCACAAATGCCACATCCAGCAACAAATATGCCAAATTTAGTGGCACAAAGACTAAGTAGGGTCATAGGGAGCAAGAGGTGGAATAAATTCCAAGTAAGAAGGTACAAGTGTCGAATGAGGTGGCATAGAAGCCAAAAGGTGGCTCAAAAATCAAGAAAAGTGACCCAGAAGGCCAAATAAGGTGGCACAAAGGCCAAAAGTGGCTCAAATGTTAAGTACGGTAGGTAGGTGGTGACATCACCAGTAACTAAATAATTTGGTAGGTATGCTGATAGGACTCATCTCAATCCCCCTGGATTATTGTGGGATGTACCTACTTCCATCTGACACCATGTGTCAGACCAGGGATAAACTCGTCGCCCACTCGGGGTTAACCAAAGTATGCCAGGATCGGTGGTGGCTTGTGATGTCTCGATCTCTGCTACAGCCCGCTTCCGCAATCAACCTGATGAGTATTGAAAAACATAAAAGTTGTGAGTGGACAAAACAATAGTTTATAAAAATCATTTATTGAAATCTCATTTATACCCTTCACGTAAAAGCATGCATGCATCATAAAACAGTTATTTCAAATACTTTCTTGGAAGCAAGACGTATTGCTTCCCATATCAATTCTTAGTGAAAAATGCTTCTCAATTGAAGCCAGTATTTCAGTAGGGTCTCAGCCCAAAACCAAATCAAATAGGGTCTCAGCCCAAACAAGAAAACACGTACAGGACCTCAGTCCAAATCATAGAACACATGGGAACTCATCATATCCTCATCTTAGTGTCATACACAATTCCAATCCTAGTACATGTGCAAATAGATCAGGACTGCTCATAATCCTAGCATGTCGCCGTAAACACATCACCCGTCGTGACCATTTCTAGATCATCGTGAACACATCACCGATCGATCTCAGAGGATAACATTGACACTCCTAAGTCGAGCCTCCCTCGACCATTACCTCCAGCGGCTGCTCGACAACAGGCAGTGCCTCGTGACCTCTCTAAAAGGAACACATCAGCAGTCTGGAGGCGAGCGTCGTAACACCAGGGACTCGAACCCGAATGTCATCATCATCAACCGGGACTCTAATCCGATCGTCTGGGACTCTAACTTGAAATTTAATTAATAGGACTTCAAGCTCGAAACATCACAAATGGGTCACAACCCGAAATATTACCAATTGGGGCACAACCCGAAAACTAGTGTCCAACGGCACATCATATCCCAGGATTCCTCGTATCCTATCAAATCCACAACTAGGTCTCATGCCCGAAATATAATCCAGGATTCCCCGAATCCTGTCAAATTCACAACTGAGTCTCATGCCCGAAATGTCTTTCATAAGTCTCATAACTGGGTCGTAGCCAGACTTATCTCGTGTTTGACTATATTCTAAGTCAAACCTCAAATCAACTGGGTCATATGTCCGAAAGATATTTCCATATCTGAAAGCCATTTTGTCATTTTCAAACCACTTTCAAATCATCGTTCAATTGGGACTCGTACCCGAATCTCGATTTCACGCATCTCCGTGAAAACCTCCAAAATCGTAAATAAGTTCCTTAGTTTCACGCCTCTCCGTGAAACCTTCAGAATCACATATAACATAACTCATGCACGTAGTATACTCGGCTGAAGTTCAAACATCATATAAAACAAAAATCTTGAAATACATGCAATATGACATTTTCTACGCAAATGCCCAACAAATCATATTTAAAACACATGCACTCACGGAATCTCAAATCATGTTCATAAACACATATAAAACATTTATGCATGCATCATATTCATAAAACAAAGTTCCATTCACAGATCGTCCAAGCTCCACCTTGGAACGCGTGCCATAAGCCTTTTCGAGCTAATCCAACCTCTTCGGGTCATCCAGACCTGTCTAAAACACACTCAAAGGTTACTACCAACCTAGACAAGTCCTAATCAAGAACCCCCAATATTTCCAAAAAAGTCAACGTGCCTCGGACACGCTTCCCTAGGCTTTAAAAATTAATTTGACCAACCTAACGATCTCCGATCGACTCGAAACCACCACCATTGGATTCGTATCATCAAAACCTTTAAAATAGTTATGGTCCCACCTCAAAATATGTGCCCACGCATGTGTCAAATGTACGGTCATCGTTGACCAAAAATTCAACACTGACGTCAGCAAATCAACGCTGACGTGAACGGTCAACGGTCAAAGTCAACGCTGAAGTCACTGCTGACATCAGTATGAAGTCATCTCTGATAGTTCTGATAGTGTCACGTGTCACACGCTGACTGGTCCACATGTCTTCGACGTGTCCTCTGACCTAACTAACAGTTAGCCACATGGCAACACCTGATTGGTCCACGTTGTCTGACATGTCAGGCTAACTGGGCACTGACAACTACCACGTGACAGCCTCCCATTGGCCATGTGGTCTGACATCTGACAGATGATGATGTCACCCTGCCACATCATCATCGTCCTCGTCGAGCCGGGTCGACCCGAATGACTGAACTGGGTCGCGCAGACCAGTGACCATGACCCGATTTTAAATCCTTCATTTTCGGTCCATTTTCAATTTTGTTTGATCCTACAGGATCGTCTAGGTCCCTAGAAAGGATCTATGGCTTAAAAAACACTTAAAACAGGTTAGAAATTACCTGTATTGGACCACCAGCCACGAACAAGTTTCTGCCGCCCTTCTAGGGTCGTCCAGCCGTCGAAATCCCTGGTTTCCCCACAAGGTCGTAAAAACCCCACAAACATAACCCCTAACATCAGAAAACACTCCCAACGTCTAAATCCCAAATTTCGATTTCAAAAATATAAAGGTTCAGTTTTACTTGCGTTTATGGCCAGCCACTGTGGCTCTGTCGTCTCTTCCGTCCCACGCAAACTCTCAGCCTCTCCTCACTATCATTTTTCCTCTCAAGCAGCCCAGCTGCTGGTTCCAATCAAAGAAATTGGGAAGGGAGGGGTTTCAGGTTTGGTTCGAATGGATGAAGGGGAAAACGGTAGGTGCATGTATGAAGGGGAAATGGCAATGGATGAGTGATACTTGTCACTCATCATTGGGCCTGACAAAATATATGGGCCCCACTAAAAGACAAAAGACTACTTTTCCTTTTACAACATGCCACCATAAATAGTACCCAAAAATGTTAGTGACCCGTAACTTTCCCGTACGATGTCTAATTTCGACGTGCCGTGACAGGTCCTATCCCAGATTATCGTGGGACGTGCCTGCTCCCATTTGACACCGCATGTCAGACCAGGGATAAACTCGTCACCCGCTTGGGGTCCATTAGAGTACACCAGGATCGGTGGTGGCATGTGATGTCTCGATCTCTGCTACAGGCTGCATCCGTTATTAACCTGAAGGGTATTAAAAACAATAAAGCTGTGAGTGGACAAAAATAACAGTTTTATTAAAGTCGTTTATACCGAAAATCACATTTATACCATTCATGTAAAAGTATGCATGCATCATAAAACCAGTTATCAAACCATTTACTCAGTAAGGTCTCAGTCCAAAACTAAATTACACAGGGTCTCAGCCCAAATCAAATCCATGTGGGACCTCAGCCCAAAATCCAATCAAGGAAACCCAGAAACACTGTTTCATTTCAAATCATAGAACACGGGGTCTTAGCCCTAACCAATTTACGAAATCATAAAACACGAGGTCTCAACCCCACAGCCACCTCGGTGAAACATCATATACATATATATATAACTCATCCTCGACATCTCATATGCCCAATCGAGAACCCATCACGATATATTTACAGTATGTATACTACTTGAGTCTCATCTCCGAGTCTACCCCCAGGATCTACGAAGTCTAGGAGGACCTGTCTCCTGACTCTATCTGAGACTATACCATATCTCTTACTCCTGGGCATGTGCTTCCTCTCAGAGTCACTCATCCCAGGTAGTGAATCTTGACACTCCACGATCATCGACGTCTGTATGAGATTATTCATACGGGAGGGTATGTACATATAAGTGTGAAAACATTCATTTCTTTCAAATCATAGTTCAACTGGGTCTCATACCCGAACATCTCAACAGGATTCCTCGAATCTGATTCAAATCCAAATCTCACAGGGACTCAGCCCAAATTCACATCTCAATAGGGTCTTAAAACCGAATTCTCATTTCATAAACCACAACTGGGACTTAAGCCTAATACCACAATTCAACTGGGCCTCAAGCCGGATATCACAATCAACTGGGACTCAAGCCCGATATCACAATTCAACTGGGCCTCAAGCCCGATATCACAATCAACTAGGCTTCAAACCCAATATCATAAGTCAACTGGGCCTCAAGCTCATTATCATAAACTAATTGGGTCTCAAGTCCGATATCACAAATCAACTGGGCTTCAAGCTCGATACCACAATTAACTAGGCTTCAAGCCCGATATCATAATTCAACTAGACTTCAAATCCGATAGTTCCCAACTCAAATGGTCTCATTCCCGGTTCCATATTTCCAAATCCAAAACCAGTTCATCAATCATCATTGAAATACCAGCAAGTATACACACAGTATAAAACTCTAAACTTTGAAATACATGTAAATACGTACATACCAAAACACCACAACCATATGCACTCAAGGCATCTCAAATTATGTATTTAAAACATATAAAATAGTTATGCATGCATCATATTTAGAAAGCCAAAGTCCACTCACAGACCGTCCAAGTTGTGCCTCGATACGCGCACCATAAGCCTTTCCGGGCTAATCACCATCACCAGGACTCTCGGACCTGTCCAAATCATACTAGAGGGTTACTAACTGCTTTAATAACTAGTCATTAAAGCCCCCTAATTTTTCAAGATTTTTAAACATATTTTAACTTGATCCTAAACCTTCGAACATCCCGAACTATATCGAAACGATGTCCAATCGATTCGAAACTTGTCCCAAAATGTTCGTTACAACTCATCTTCAACCTTGGGTGAACCAGTCTGAACCGGTTCACTGGTTCTTCCAGTCCAACTGAACCGATGTGACCAGTTCAGGCCATTTTCTCCCTCTTTTTCAACTCGTTTTCATCCCTTTCAATTCCTATATCTTCCTCTAACCATTCCTAATCGATCTACGGTCTCAAAACATACAAAAGGAGCCTGGAAATTACCTCCCCGATCGAAAAACACCCGTCCAAGTTTTAGTCGTCTTTCCAGAGCCGTCCAACCGTCGAAACCCCTTACTTCCAATCCCCACAAGCTCATTCATGTCCCACAAATTAGACCCAATCATTAAAACCAACCCTCAAATGTTTTTGAACTTAACTGGGTTATCGAGTTTACCTTCCTCCTCCGTGGTCTCCGCAGTCTCTCAGTCATCCGTCCGTCTCAGTCTCTCTCTTTCAGTCCATCAGTCATCAAGCTAGGAATAGGTTAGGATGGTGGGGAGGGTTTGGTATTTGGGTTGCACGGTTTTGGTTCGAATGGATGAAATAGATGAGGATGGAGGGTGGGTGCATGTATATGTGATGCTAGGCAATGAATGAGTGACACATGTCACTCATCCATTGGGCCTGGGGAAAATATCTGGGCCCACTCCAGACAAAAGTCCACCCGTCTCATAATTCGTGCAATAGTATCTCAGAACTTCCGTAACCCGTAACTTTCCCGTCGAACGTCCGATTTTGACGTGCCACCTGTCTATGGACTCGTATCGACCCGATCTACGTAACGGTCCTCAGTCCCCGTGCATTGGATCTCCCGGGTTAAAAGTCAACTTTTAGCCCTCGTTTAGGGGCAAAATCGTAATTTCACCCCGAATGTCCGACAATCCTCGACTAATTCCTAATTAGCCTCGCTAATCCTCAATTTAATCTTAATTCATCCCAAAAATTTGTGACGGGTCGTTACATATGCAAAGAAAATTTCCAACAAACAAAGGAAACAAAAACAAAAGAACGACAATTTCAATCTCCAATTGTGTCTTATGTGCACAAGAAGCAATTAGTTAGGCTCCGTATACCTACAATGGAGGAAATACAACGAATTTGGATTTGGATCTTAGGAACGTAACTAGTATCATACAATGTTAAAAATACAAGATGTAAGAATATTTCACAATGCATTATTGAATAACAAAGAAATATTATTTACTAGTACAATTTGCCTAATTAGGAACGGAAAATATTATACTTTAATTATATCAAATCAATCAAGGATATCCAATTGATATAGGATATTAAATCAATTTAGGATTTGTAGATCACAATTTGATTTCTAACATTTCCGCACATCGAATTGCTATCAGAATGATGATGTCATACAAAATTGGAAAATTTGATGGGAATAATGACTTCGAGAGTGAGGATGATCACTAAAAATTTTGGTAAAAACGCACCCTATGTTTATTTCTGTGTATTTTATGAGGGAAAATTTATTAAGTTTTTCGTAATTGGAATAATGAGACATTACACTTATTTTGAGACACCACAATTGCAAACTAATTATATGGATCCCTATGTAGAGAAAACATTAACTTTTGATTGTCTACGAACTTCTGATTGAATTTTTTAGTCCATGCTATCTTTATGTACTTATGTCGTAGATAGTCGGGCCATGGTGTTTGTGAGTAGGTGGAGCTTGAGCTCAAAGTGTTTTGCTTAAATTCAGATATGTTAGCCTTGTCATGGTGTTCTTAATTTTGGTTAGTGATATTGGAGAATTTCAAATTTTTTGTTTGAGTCACTTTGTCTTCGTAAAGGAATTGGCATGTTTGAACATGTTTGAGTTCTGGTGAAAATGTTGGGGGGAAGTTCTATTCGATTATTTTTTGCTTAATTTAAGCTAATGTGGAGATAGTTGGAATTTGTAGCTTAAATAAGGCTTATTACTCAAAATTAGGGATGATAATGGGTCGTATCGTGTCGGGTTTGTGTCGTGTCATGAACTCTGTTTTATCCAATTATATCCAACTCGAACTCGACCTGTTAATGACCCAGGTAACCTGTGTAACCCGTATAACCCATTTAATAAACAGGTCATATTGGAAACCCAATTAACGTATGACCCGTTTGACCCGTTTAACCTATTTAAATTATAAGATTTAATAGGTATTTAGATAGGTAAATGGGTAGATATATGAGTTAGTAATGACACGTTTATTAAACGGGTCAATATATCGGTCAATATACGGGTTAACAAGTTAATTTGAAATCTACCCATTTACTTAATGGGTTGACAGGTCATTATATGGGTTAACAGGTTGGTCCGAAACCCACCCATTTATTAAACGTGTCATAACGGGTTGACCCAAAAATGACCCAAAATTTTAATCGTGTGGGTTGACCTAGGTAAATCTCGTGCGGGTTTCGAGTCGTGTCAAAAATTTTCACCCTTACTCATAATGTTCCCCTAATCGAACATTAAGTATCACTTTACTCTCTGAAATGGATTTAGTTCTAATGTGCTGCCACAACTGCACTTTTCTTACCTCCGTTGCTCCATTCCATTAGCCAAGTTAGTAACACCGTTAATAATACTTACGTGTCAAGCAGAGATTAGTGGTTTGATTATTTTTAAAAAAATATTAAAATTAAAAATTTCAAAAACAAAATTTGGAGAAGGAAGATGAACAATGAACAGTGAATCTCAATCTAACCCTCAAATTCAATTTGGTTTTTCTTCGTCTAATTAGGATTTTAGGTTATGTAAAAACTCAATCCCCTGCTTCCATTGCCTTTTTTGTGACGAGGGAGGTCGGGTCCAATTTCTGGGTTTAGCAACGAGTCGACCATAGCCAATTTCTAGGTTTACCCATTAAATTCAATATCCAAGTAATCAGGTTCGTAAGAATTATTAACGGTGTTTGGGGACCTAGAGAATCACCAGCGACTAGTGATCAGATCGAAAAAGAAAATAGGGGAGGCAGGGAAGAGGGAGAGGAAAGGGATGAGAGGAATAGGAAATGGCTACTTACTCGCTGACGAAGTTGTACAATTCCTTTTCGTCATATCATTCCACGCTCTATCTCCCTCCCATGTTATCTCATGTCTCCTCGACGATCTAAATATCCTAAACATCGAGCTTTACCAGCTCGTATTATCGTAGGCACTCATGAGCGACGTGTGGGGCATTTCTCTTACGTACGCCACAATCCTATCGAAAGCCTTGCATCAAACCTTGGTAAAAGGAGTAACCAACATCGTGGTAATGACGTTGTACATACTTCTCGTGTGCTTTACCGATCGCCCAACTAGTCACTGGTGATTCTCTAGGTCGTAGCCGCCGCCATTGTTAGCTAGGTAATGACGTTGTACACTCTTCTCATGTGCTCTAAGGACTCCTTCATTAATAATGAAAGACTCCTTCATTTTCTACATCTTCCTCGCGTTTTTGTTGTCCGGTTTGCTTTCCAGCTAGTGCAACATGTCGATCGTTATCAGACCTTTGATCTTTGGCTTAGCTGTCTCCGACGGGCCGCCTCTCAGAGCGACCCTGGTCAAGAAGCTCGACTTCATGGTCAACAAGATTTTCATGCCCATTTTTGTTACCACAACCATAATGAGAGTTAATATAGTGGAGCCAGCGAATCAGGTTAGAAAAAACGCAGTCGAAGCCTATACCATTGTTAGCCAAGTAATGTAGTTGGTAAAATTTGTTGCTTCTTGGATGTTGAATTTAATGGGTAAACCCAGAAATTGGCTATGGTCGACTCTTTGCTAAACCCAGAAATTGGACCCGACCTCCCTCGTCACAGCAAGGTACAGAAAGCAGGGGATTGAGTTTTTACATAACCTAAAATCCTAATTTGATGAAGAAAAAACCAGATTAAATTTGAGGGTTGGGAATGGATTGAAAAAAAATTGAGATTCATTATTCATCTTCCTTCCTCAAATTTTTTTTTAAAAAAATTTAATTTAATAATTTTTAATAAATAATTAAACGACCAATCCGTACTTGACACATAAGCATTATTAACGATGTTACTAACTTAGTTAATGGAATGGGGCAATGGAGGTAACAAAAGTGCAGTTGTGGCAGCACATTGGAACTAAATCTGTTTCGGGAAGAAAAGTGACACTTAATGTCTGGTTATGGAAGCATTTTGAGTAATAAACCCTTAACTAATAATGTCAGGACCTGTCTCAAATCCCTCGGGATTTACGTGGGACGTGCCTGATCTCGTCTGACACCGCGTGTCAGACCAGGGAAATTTCCGACTCTAGCCCTCATCGGGGCTTCCAGAGTATGCCAGGATCGTAGGAGAAGGAGTGTGATGTCTCGGTCTCTACTACAGCCTGCATTCGTAATCAACTTGAAGGGCATTAAAAACAGTAAAAGCTGTGAGTAGACGAAAATCAATCATTTAAATAAAACACATTTCACAAAGAAGACATTTATGCCCATCACTAAAAAGCATGCATGCATTCAAAAGCCATTTATCAAAACATTCACAAAACCATTAGGGCCTTAGCCCAAAACCGTATACCATAGGGACTCTTCCCAAATCAAATCAAGTGGGTTTTATCCCAAAACCAGGCAGATGGGAACTCAGCCCAAAACTCATTTCTGAAATCATAAACATAGGGTCTCAGCCCCACAACTATCTGAGTGAAATACCAATCATAAAAACGGGGTCTCAGCCCCCAATCAATCCCCGTAAAACCTCATACATACACATATATATAACCCATCCTCGGCATCTCATATGCCCAATCTATAACCCGTCACGATATATCTCTAAGTATGCATACTACTCGGGTTTCATCTCCGAGTCCTCTCCCAGGATCTACGACGTTTGAGAGGATTTGTCCAAAATCCAGGATCTACTACGTCTGGAAGACTGTCCCCGGACCCAGTCCGTGACTGTAACATATCTCACACTCCTGGGCATGTGCTCCTTCTTGGAGTCACTCATCCCAGACAGTGGATCGTGACACTTCATGGTCTACGACGTCAGGAGGATACTAGTCACATAGGAGGGTATATACATATCAAATACTTTCTTTCTCAAAACATTTTTCAACTCGGTCTCAGACCTGATTCATCTCAACAAGTCAACTGGGTCTCATACCCGATTCGTCTCAACAGGATTCCTCGAATCCGATTCAAATCCAAATCTCCCTGGGACTCAAGCCCAAATTCAAATTTCAATAGGATCTTGAACCCGAGTTTCCATTTCATAAACCATAACTGGGACTCAAGCCCGATTTCACGATTCAACGGAGCCTCAAGCCCGATTTCACAATCCTAGGCCTCAAGCCTGATCTCAGAACCAACAGGGCCTCAAGCCTGATACCATAAATCAACGGAGCCTCAAGCTCGATATCACTACAAATTGGGCCTTAAGCCCGAATCATAAAGCAACAGGGCCCTCGACCTGATCATATAACTCAAATGGGCTTCCAGCCCGATTTCTCGTGAAATAAAATGGACTCCAAGTCCGAGGATTTCCAATCAAATGGGTCTCATGCCCGATTTCACGTTTTCCAATCCAAAACCCATTCATCAAACCCCTACAAAAAACATAGCACATATAAGCATCGTATAAAATCAAAAATCTCGAAATACGTGTAAATACGTAAATACTAGCTATCACAAACAAATTCACTCAAGGCATCTCAATTCATGTATTTAAAACATTTATAAAAATTTATGCATGCATCGAATTCATAAAACAAGTCTACCCACAGACCGTCCGAAGCCGCGCATTGATACGCGTGTCATACGCCCTTCCCCGACCAATCACCGTCTCCGGGGCTCCCGAACCTGTCCAAATCGTAATAGAGGGTTACTAACTACTTAAATAACCCCTCATAAAAGCCCCGTAATTTTACTGAATTTTTAACTATTTTTAAACTCGATCCTAAACCTTCGGACATCACGAACTATATCGAGACGATGTCCAATCAACTCGAAACCAGTCCCAAAATGTTCGTTACATCGAATAGATGAAATTACACGTTAGAACCTTCCCCAGAATGTCGGCCACGCAACCGTACGCGCCGCCTGAAGTGGCAGCGCGTGGCAGCCACGCGCCACTGTACAGTTATCCCTTACCTCGCAATTCGGCCGGTTCAGACGGGTCCACTGGTTAGCCGGTCCATGCCATTTTCTCCCTCATTTTTGGTCCAATTCAATCCAATCCAATCCTAATCTTCCTATTTCAAAGTTTCCTATCATCCTATATCCTCAAATCATACAAAACAATCTAGAAACTCCCCGTGAAATTCGAACCTCCACGGTCTTTGTTTTTCCCAGCCATCCTTAGGTCCATTCGGCCACCTTCCATCACCCTAAACCAACCCTACACTCTCCCACAAACTGTAACGACCCGTCCCGAATATCGATATTAATTATTAATTAATTATGGTTTAGAATGACTAATCCGAGATTAGTTTATTGAAATCGGACGAAATGTGTGGATACGGATCTCGATAGCGATGACTGTTGGTCTGTAGTTGTGTGGAGATGACTGGCTATTGAGGGTATTTGGTGTGGTTGTAGTAGTTGAGAATCAGGAGACGTTCAGGGAACGTTCATTATCCTGATGTGGATTGTCAGAATGGTGGTACCCATAGATGTGGGGTACGAGTAGAGGTACCGGATCGTCGCTCGGTATGAGCGGAGATCCAGGGTTGTCAGATTTGCACATTGTGTGCTAGTGTGGATGTTTGTGTGCTGGTGCTGATGTTGGTACTTTTGTGCTGATACTAGCATGGATGCATGTGTGCTGATACTAGTGTTGATGATAGTGTGTTGGTGCTGGTGTCGGTGATTGTGATGACGATGAGCCACGAGTTGGGATGTGACTCCGTCATGATGGACATATGTTTGATATTTGAGATTTAGTAGTGGTTGAGTAATGGACTGGATGGGATCCAGTGGAGATTGTGATGTGTTGGGATAATTCCCAACAGTAATGGGATGACAAGTGATGAGTGGATAAAAAGGTATGATTGAGACTTGAGGAATCTTGGGATGACGTCCCCTACGTCATGAGAATTAGTGGATTTGGGGAGTTATTGGAAACTCCGAGATTGGTGTGATTGTATGTTTCTAATATCCCCAGAAAGTACAAGGAAATTACTGAAATTGGAAAAGACGAGGAAAATCATTGGTGGTATAGATGTGGGGATTTGTAATTTTGAACAACTTGGAAAAACCGAGTGTTGAACCTGTAAAGGTTGGGATGTGAGAACGAGATAGTAACGAATGACATCCTTCCGGATGTGCGTAAACGGTAATGAACAGACATGAGGGCTGAGTAATGGATTGATTGCGGACACGTGGTTGTCCAAGTGAGTTGAGGATGTGGGAAGTTCAGTGGTTGGACTTGACATCTCGTTGGGAGTATGTCTGTTTCCAACATGGTTGGAACTTCAGATTCGAGGAGAGTTGTGATTGAGGAGATGAGAGGAGTGCTCGTTTTTGTATTGGTGATCGGTATTCTGAAGTCATTGGGGGTGACTTCTTAATTCCTGCTCGTGGCAGACGATGATTGTGGTTACCAGTACATTGAGTGTGTATTGGTTGGTGGACCCATGATTGGCTTTGGGTCATTGGACACAAGGAGTTGTGTTTAATTCTGGATTTGGGTGGTGAAAATCGAGGTCATCTTTCCACCAAGGGAAATTTGACGAAGGATTCAAAGAGGGTGTAAGACCCTACGATCAAATTCCAGGTGGATTGCTAGCTACGTGAGCATATGTGGATCCTAGGTGGATCTGGATTGTGATGTTGTGGATATTAGGCAAGGTGACGATCTAGGATCGTGATGTTACCGGTCGGGTGACGTGGTGATGGTTTTGAATTGTGATCTTGTTGATCAGGTTAAGTGAAAAGCTTATTGCCCTGTATGGGAATAGTTGGATTGAACTTCTTTTCGAAGTTAATCCGGTATGAGACGGTACGTGTGTAAGTTGGAATGTTTACAAATTGACTTGAGGATTTGACTTGTGAATGATAGGATTGGCTTCTTTTCGAAGTCAATCGAGTGTGGTACGGAAATCGTTTGAGTGAGTATCCGATAGATTCTGAGTTGGTGCATCTCGGTAGACGTGAGTGAGATTAGATGCTCTTTTGGCATGAATGGATACACCTTGGTGGATGTGCTTGAATTGGTACATTTTGGATGTACGTACCCTGTATGTTGTACGAGGATTGGTACTGGACAGGCTGAGTGGTGCCTAGTGACGGTACGTGGGATGTACTAGTGGTGTGTGGTTGAACGTGTTGCTAATCGGCTTAGTTCCGATATCATTGGATTGGTTGTGATCGTGGACTGGACATTGGATATTACGCATTAGGCCAGAGTGATCTTATTGGGTTCAGTGATTGTGTGAGCAGGTTCTCTTAGCCATGGATGGCTAGTGAAACCCTAGTGTTGATATGTGTGATCACTGCTAGGCTAGTGTTCAATGTGTTTCAGTTACACCACCTGATTGAGTGAGTTAGTGGTTAGTGTAACCACAAGTTGCTTCGTGTGAAGTTACTACTCTGTGACTCTTACCGGCATCATGAAGTTGACAGTTGTGGACGCTGAGGGAATTGACAGTTGTGAACTTTGAGATCGATATATGTCGCAGGATTGAGCTTGTCCTGCGAGGTGAGATCATGTTGTTGATCTTACGCTACATTGAGGGAGTTGTGCTACGAGGTGAGTTCGTGATGGGACGTCTGAGTGCATATGATTTTTGTGTTGGTTAGTGGGTGTACCAGTGTACACGTGTGGTGAGGCCAAATTTGTTTTCCACGAGGTGGATGTGGAATAAGGAGAGTTGGAATTTCGAGGACGAAATTATTTAAGGGGGGAAGATTGTAACGACCTGTCCCGAATATCTGGATTAATTATTAATTAATTATGGTTTAGAATGACTAATTTGAGATTAGTTGAGTGAAATCGGACGAAATGTGCAAAATGACCGGTTTGCCCCTGAAATGGGCAAAATATTGACTTTTTGATCGGGCGGTCAAACGAACTTTTACCGATGACCGTGACGTAGTTCAGGACGTCACGAGTTCATAGACAGGTGGCACGTTCGATTCCGACGTTCGAGGAAGAAGTTATGAGATTCGGAAGTCGAGGGGTATTTTGGTAATTTGGTTGAAAATGGCCAAATGTTGACTTTTGACCCGGGAGGTCCAATGGCGAGGGCCAAGGACTGTTACATAGAGCGAGTCGATACGAATCCATAGACAGGCGGCACGCCGAAATCGGAGGTTCGACGACGAAGTTGTGATCACGGGAGCGAAATAGATTAATCGAACGAATCGAGGTTTCGATTAAAATAATATTAAAATTAGTGAACAGTGATCGATGAATCTGGACCCTTGGATGATTGACAAGTGTCACTAGTCCCCACACTCCCTAAAATCTGGATCATGCCTCCACTAAATAATTAAATATGATTTTATTCCTCCTTTTAATATCAGCCGTCCATCTCACTCCCCAGATTGCATCTGCACCGTCCATCTCATCTCATCCCTTCTTTTATATCTGATCAGTCAATTTCCCTCTCCCATTCTCATTTCACCCATGAAGAACCATCACCCCAAACTCACTACCCGTCCAACCCGCACAAACTAAACCTAAACCATTGCTAGACTAGGTCCAGTAGAAGACTAGGGCACCAGAAGAGCGACGGGAGGAACTCACGATGGCGACACGGTGGTTCACGGCAGGTGAGTAACCCGAGAACTCAGTTATGTTCAAGTTTTGAAAGTCGACTTTTAGTTGAGTTTTGAGCTCCTTCTTGCTTCTAATGAGACCTAGGGACAGAAACAGACCCAGTGGACGTGAATTCGAGGCTCAAGGTGGCCTGGATCGACGGGGAAGATAATCGAAAATTCTGGGTTTCGGGTTTGAGTTCAGAGGTATGAATCCAAACGAGTTTTCTTGTTTTTGATTCCATATAACTCTTAGTTGGACTTAGATGATCATGTAGGTGGAAACCCCGTCAAAAATGGTTGAGGATTGACTGAGAACCAGCCGGGTCGGTTCAGCGGTTCGACTGAACCGGTTAGAACCAGTGAACCCGGTTCACTACAGGTAGACGATGACACTGTTCACCGTGCGTGGGCTTCACACACAGCCCCTTTGGACGGCGCTTGGGGGCGCATGGAGGGTATTTTGGGGAAACTTCCAACATGTCTTTTAATCTATTCGATGTAACAAATATTTTGGGGTTGCTTTCGTGTCGATCGAACACCGTTTCGATATTATTCGGGACGTCCGAAGGTTTTGAATCGAGTTTAAAAATAGTTAAAAATTCAGAAAAATTACAGGACTTTAATAGGAGGTTAATGAAGAGGTTAGTGACTCTCTAATGTGATTTGGACAGATTTGGAAGTCCCGGTGATAGTGGTATGGCCAGGGAAGGCCTATGGCACGCGTATCGAGGCGCATCGTTGGACGGTCTGTGAGTAGACTTTGGTTTTATAAATACTATGCATGCCTAATGGTTTTATATGTTTTATACACATGATTTCTATGATGGTGATTGTGATTATTGATTTCACGTATGTTGCACGTATTTCGAGATGTTTTCGTATTACACGTATATCGAGGCTAACGATTTTATTGTGATGTTACGTGCTTTTGGTTTCATGAATAATATGATGAAATGGTTTTGAAATTGGAAAGACGAACTCGGGTATGAGACCCAATTATTTTGGAAACCTCGGACTTGGAGTCCATTTGAGTTATGTAATCAGGCTGGGGCCTAGTTGATTTATGACATCGGGCTAGGGGCCCAGTTGTTTACGAAATCGGGCTGAGACCCATTTGAGTTATACTATCGGGCCAGGGGCCCAGTTGATTTATGAAATCGGGTCGTGGGCCCAGTGGTTTACGGAATCGGACATGAGGACCAGTTGGGTTATAAATGTGATTTCGGGTCTGGGACCCTATGTTTTATAAATGTGATTTCAGGTATGGGACCCTATGTTTTATAAACGTGATTTCGGGTGAGGGGCCCTAAATGGAATTGTGATGTTTTATGGAGATTTCGGGCAGGGCCCATTGAAATGTTGTGAAATGATTTGATAAAACTGTTTTCCATATACCATATTGATACGAGGATATGTGATGATCTCCTCCAGGTGTCTGGGACACTGGGGAAGTCACGGTACATTGTCTGCGAGAGGTCGTTGTACGGAGCTACCGGACCGTATAGTGACTCAGGAGCAGGATTGCTATGATTAGACATCAGGGACGTCAGACATCTGGGATGTCAGAGTTATGGACCCGAAGAGACCCCGGGCAGCAGGCGTTGCTTATTATACCGTGAGATATGACGTTAGGGACGTCAAGCGTCTGGGACGCTAGGCATCTGGGATGCCGGAGATGGTAATGTGGTAAATATGGACTATTGAATTTATGAAATGGTTTTTCGGTTGGATTTATGTTTATGGATTTGGGCGGTGGCCCACATGGTTTGGTATTTCACAGTTTTGGGCTGAGTTCCCACACTTGGTTTTGAGTTACGGTTTTTGGGCTAAGGCTCTAATGGCTTGTTTGAGTAAATGTTTTGATTACTGGTTTTCGAGGCATGCATACGTTTTAATGAAGGGCATAAATGTCTTTGTGAAATGTGTTTATGAACTTAATGATTTTCGTCCACTGACAGCTTTTGTTGGTTTTAATGCCCTTCAGGTTGATTACGGAAGCGACTGCAACAGAGATCGGGACATCGCATACCTCCTCCATCAATCCTTGCGCACTCTGGAAGCCCCGTTTGGGCAGTGGCATCAGGTTATCCCTTGTCTGATACTTTGTGTCAGACGAGAGCATGACACATTCCACGGTAATCTCGGGGGGATTGGGATGGGTCGTGTCACAAACCCATTAATCCTCATCCTAGCATTAGAAACCACCCAACACGTCCAAAACGAGAAATTGGAACTTGAATTGGAAACTACTTGCATGGGTTTCCTTTCCCTCCGCCGTCCACGGCGATTCAGGCCACCCCCTCACCATCCTCAGCTCCTCAGCCCATCACTGTCTCTTACTCAATTTCCCGAGTCCACTCAAGCAAGGATTCAAAGGGTTTTGGGGATTGATTTTGGGTGAGATCGGGGAAAATGTATGAAATGAGGAAATAGGGATATGCATGTATGTAAACATACTGGGCAATGGATGAGTGACACTTGTCACTCATCCGTTGGGCTAGAAACAAAATATCTAGGGCCCACAATAGGACAAAAGCCCATTTGCCTCGTAAAACGTGCCGTTCTAAATAGTTCCCAAAATCTTCCGTGAACTGTAACTTTTTCGTCGAACGTCCGAACCTGTCTATGGACTCGTGACGTCCTGATCTACGTCACGGTCATCGATACTGGGCATCGGACCTCTCAAGTCAAAAGTCAACTTTTTTCCTTTATTTAGAGGCAAAATCGTAATTTCACCCTGAACGTCCGATAATCCTCGACTAATCCCCGATTAGTCTCACTAATCCGTCATTAAATCTTAATTAATCCCTAAAGTTAGGGACGGGTCGTCACAAATGAAGCACTTTATACATATTTTAAATAAGCCGACTAGATACCTAATTTTTTGGTTATCCGCTTATATTATCTTGTGTACAAAGGTATCTTTTTAAAATATACTTTGTCTTTCGAACATAGCTTCTCTCCTTCAAATATGCCTCTACCTCATTTGTAAGAGCATTCGAGATCAATCCATAATGAATTTTGATTCTTATCTTCTTTTGGCTAGAATTTATTATTTTCTTTTTCGTAGGAGTGCTTTGGGTTTTCTGGAATTTTAGTTTGTGATGTTAAACCCTTTTGTGATCTTGTTTTGTTATTAATGGTATTTTCTCGCCGTATTTATTATGGACGGAGATTTTTATCCACATCATCTTAATCCTTTGTGTTCTTTGTGGATTATTAGCTTTCATATTTTACCTTCATATATATTATTTTGTATCTAAGTACTTTTGCAACAAAGATAAAGAACAAATATTGAAGAAAAAGTACACAAAGTAATCAAAGATCAAACTTCTTTATTTATTAGTTGTATTTTTCCATTTTCCTTTTTTATTTGTCCCTCTCTAAACCACAACTTTTATTTTCTCTTCTACATATCCTATATTTTATACCTTTTTTCATACACAAAAGTGAAACCTGAAACAAAAAAAGGGTACTATGGCTATCCAACACCCCCTTAGCTAACCACAGTTTGAAAGATTTTGACAAAGTTTTTAGTCAAATATGTTCAAATAACAAATTTAAAAAGTTTGTTGGGGAAACTCTTAGTTCATTATAGTTCCATGTCCAATTGATATACAATAAGGCTAATGAAATCATTCAAAAGCAACCAAAAACTACTTGTTTCTCGACATTTTCGCCACTAAAATGTCCCACGAGAGCTACAGGACCCCTCTCAATTCCTTCAACTATGTCTCCCACATAAACAATTTTTCCTTCTTTGATGTAGGGTATCACCATGTCCATGAACTTGGGATACAAATGGAAATGATCGAAAACAATGAAGCCTTCAAGACGGATCCAATTGTAGATTAGGGACATGAGATTAGTAAAGCCTTGTGGCTGATTGAGATTGGTAAAGCCTTGTGGCTGATTGAGATTGTACTATGAGATCAATCCACACATAGCAACTTGATGATCATGAGATCTCATGTAAGACCCATCCCAAGCAGCTGAAGCTAGGGGTATTCCCAAGCGGTTGATGCTCAGGGGTTATGTCCTAGGTAGCCGAAACAAGGGGTGTTCTCAGACGGGCGATGCTCGGGGTAGCAAGAACGGTGAGCAATCCCACATCACTCGGGGAAAGAAATGTGAAATGTCTTATATGTGTAGGCACATATCTTCTTAGCACGAGGCTTTTTGGGAGCTCACTGGCATTGGATTCTTTTGAAACTCCAAAGTTAAGTGAGATTGAAATGTAGCAATCCTAGAATGTGCGCCACTAGAAAGTTGCACGTGAGCTCCCAGAAATAAAGTCATGAAGGCATGGGCTTAAAACGAACAATATCGTGCTAGGGAAGTCTAGTCATGACATCCCAGGCTAGGAAGCATGTCGTTCAGCATTTTTCCTCCGACGTTTTCTGTAACGACCCGTCCCGAATATCGGGATTTAATAATATTTAATTGTGATTTACTAATCTGGGATTAGTTGGGCGATTTCAGACGAATTGTGCAAAATGACCGTTTTGCCCCTGGGCGTGGGCAAAACGTTGACTTTTAATTCGGATGGTCAAATGGACTTTGACCGATGACCGTGACGTAGTTCGGGACGTCACGAGTTCATAGACAGGTGGCACGTTCGATTCCGACGTTCGTGGTGAAAGTTATGATGTACGGAAGTCCAGGGGCATTTTCGTAATTTGGACGATGTAGGGGCAAATGTTGACTTTTTGACCGGGATGTCCGATGGCCGAGGGCCAAGGACCGTTACGGAGGTTTCGTCGATACGAATTCAATGACAGGCGGCACGCATCAATCGGAGTCCGTATGACCGAGTTACGGGTCAGGATGCGTGAGGGGCATTTTGGTAATTTTTTGCACAAGGGCAGAATTGTAATTTTCTTCACGGGACACTGTTCCATTGAATTAGCCGTGAGGTGGATGCTTTGTGCGATCGATCCCTTGATTTATTTATGAATTAATTGACTGAATTGGGCCAGTTTGAGGTTGAATTGCACATGGGGTTGTGTTGGCATCGATCACTAAACGTGGGCACTGGGTTTTTCTATGATTTTCGGGTCAGTGCGGGAACCTTTACACAGTGGATTGAGGACGGTTTTGGACGCCTTTAACGGCTAAATTGAATTAAAAGAATGAAGAGTGTGTCGAGGGCAGTTCACTGAGATTGAGAGATGGAAAAATGGAGTGGAAATGGTGGAGGAATACTCAAAAACCCGAAACTGGGTTCTGGGGAATTCAAATTCGAATTTCCAGTTTCAGGCCAGCCCAAGCCTAATTGATGAGTGATTGAGCTTCCTGGAACTTCAACGAGTCGAACCAGATCAAATGGGGCAAGCTTGGGAGCTCCTAGGGCCGTGAACGGACATGGTGGACGGCCGGAAAACTCGAGCTTGAGTTGTGACGATTGAGGTATTGTCGAGTTAAATTAATGATTCTAATTAGTTCGTATTAGTCCTTATTAACTTCCTGTGAAGTTAATTTGATTATGGTTAAGGATTGGAGGAGTTCTGGTGATCGACCCGTTTTGGGTGATCACGGGTTGTCGACATGATTGATCGATGGTTGATGCTAATCATGGACACAGAACTGAAATTGGTGGATTGATGATTGTTGTAGGATCAAGAACGGATGGAATTGATATCGAATTGAGGGTGTTTGAAACGGATCCTATCGCGGGTAATCTGACCCGTTTACCAGTCATTCGGGTGAAGAATGAGCACTGTAGCAGGCGCGTGGCTTTCACGCGCAGCCACTCACGGCGGCGCGTGACGGCGCGTGGGCACGAATCTCGAGGTGAGGTCAACATGACTTTTATCCTATACATTGTAACGAACATTTTGGGATTGGTTTCGTGTCGATCGGACACCGTCTCGATATTGTTCGGGATGTCCGAAGGTTTTAAATCCAATTTAAAAATACTTAAAAATTCGAGAAAATTACGGGACTTGAATAGGATGTTAATGATGAGGTTAGTGATCCTCTAAATTGATTTGAACAGGATTGGGAGTCCCGGTGATAGTGAGGTGGCCCGGGAGGGCCTATGGCACGCGTATCGAGGCGCTCGGTTAAACGGTCTGTGAGTGGACATTGGTTTTATAAATTCGATGCATGCATAACTGTTTCATGATTTTTATAATTGGGATTATATGATTTATTTTGGATATCAGTGAATTTATATGTTTTCACGCTTTTCGAGGCGATTTACGTGTTTGCACGTGAATCGAGGTTTTCTGGATTTGCACTGATTTCCATAAATATGGATGGATATGATTTCATGAAACGGTTACGGATTTGATAAAGTGAAATCGGGACAGGGGCCCAGTTAATTCGTTGAATCGGGCCAGGGGCCCAATTGAATTATGAAATCGGGCCAGGGGCCCAGTTAACTTATGAATCGGGCCAGGGGCCCAGTTAACTTATGAATCGGGCCAGGAGCCCAATTGACTTGTATATGTGATTTCGGGTCGGGGACCCTAAAATGGAATTGAATAAACTATTTCGGATTTGATTCAACTATTTGGACTTACGACGGTTTTATGGAAATTCGGGGCAGGGCCCTTGTGATATGTTGGAAATGAATAATTGAATGTGTTCCATAAAACCATCTCGATATGAGGATATTTATATCCTGGTCTCCTCCAAGTGTCGGGGACACTGGAGAAGTCACGGTGCATTGCCTGCGAGGGCTCATTGTACGGAGCTACCGGACCGTATAGTGATCCAGGAGCAGGATTGCTAGACGTCATGGACGTCAGACATCGGGGATGTCAGAGATATGGACCCGGTGAGACCCCGGGCAGCACGCGTTGCTTAATACCGTGAGATATGACGTCTGGAACGTCAAGCGTCTAGGACGCTAGGCATCGGGGATGCCGGAGATGGAAAAATAATAAATGAATATTACTAAATTGATGAAATAACTCTTGGATTGACTTTTGGAATTTGAAACTATGCTTTGGTTTCCGGGCTAAGGCCCTAATGGTTATTTCTAAATAAATATGGGATTATTGGTTTTTGGTGCATGCATATGATTTTACTGAGGGGCATAAATATCTTATAAATGTTTTAAGCAGACTTGTTTATTTTCGTCCACTCACAGCTTTTGTTTTTAATGCCCTTCAGGTTGATTCCGGATACGACTGCAGCAGAGACTTGAGCATCGCACACCTCCTCCATCGATCCTTACGCACTCTGGAAGCCCGTTTGGGCAATGGCAATCGGTTATCCCTTGTCTGGCGCCTCTTGTCAGACGGGAGCACGTCACATTCCATGGTAATCCCGGGGGGATTGGGATGGGTCGTGTCATTTTCAAAATAAATGTCGATCCCTTAGGGGAAATGCCTATTCAGAGCAACATCTAGGTCACTTTCTTCCTTGTAATTGAGTGCATCATCAAATCTGAGCTTTTTTTTTAGTAGATCAACCTACAAATATAAAACAAAATTTTATTGGTTCAAATGCATGTGGAACCGTGCACAAGTCTCCCTTTACCCCTAGAACCATGAATCTTCTCTCTTTGCCGTTAATTTTACCCAATTCCCTACTTTATCCCCCATTTTTGTCAGATCAATTAAATTAGCTTACGTGGAAACCATATGACAAGATCTAATTAGTAAGGGTGATCTAAGAAATCACAACAATCTAATACATAATGTTGATACCAAAACCCTAGATTTTGAAATTCTAAGCCCTTTTGTCCCTAATTCTACATTTGTAAGCATAATGATATAGATGCCATATTTATAGGCTACATTTATAAATCACATACTGATATAGTTAGAACTCACACATTTATATAGGATCCATTCGTACTAATATGTAATGTACGTATAAATGTGTTCTACAAAGTGGTCTCCCAAACGTTTATCCGACTGAAGCTTGGCACAGTAGTATTCCTAGAGCTCGTTCAAAAGTAGGTTAACATAGCATCCCATTAACTTCGTAAATTGGCCAACAAGCTGACTAGCTACACCAGCTGCTGCAGAAATGAACACACAATCTCCCTTCTTCGGTGAACAGACTTCGTGAAAACCAGCGAAGGCAGTCATGCCCGGCATACCTAAGTTCAAAATAGAATAGTTAATTACAAGGAAAGAAAAAATGTAGAAGGGTGCATCATAGTTTGATGATGAAATGAGTAGCAAACATACCAAGAAGGCCAATATAATAAGAAAAGGGCACATAAGTGTGCTGGGTTTTGAAGAGCTGTTATGGCGCTGTGATGACATTATACTCTTCCCACCCTATTGTCCGCCAAACCAAGTCACCTTCCTTGAACTCTAAATGCCCCGAATCCAAAATTTTACCCACTCTAAAACCACTTAATGCTTGAAGAAATTCATCACCATTACCAACTTCACATGGTGTTTTTTTTAGAATTTTGATTATACTTGTTTGTAGGGAATCAAGGATATGGGTTGCAAAGTTTGATTTATTAGAATTGTAATTTACTTGTTTACTCTTAACGATATTTAGGGTGTGGTTTGGGTTTTAACAAAGCCTTGGAAAGGGGCTCATAAAAGCCAATTCCTACTTTCGTAGGAACAAAACAGAAAATGGAGAGAGAGAGAGAGAGAGAGAGAGAGAGAGAGAGAGAGAGAGAGAGAGAGAGAGAGAGAGAGAGAGAGAGAGAGAGAGAGAGAGAGACCTCTTATAGAGCTGGGAGTGAAGAAAGTGAAGACATCAGAGGCTTGAATTTTGCCCATTCGTATCCTCAAATAAGGGTCACAAGACAAGTAGAGGTTTTTGAGCAAGATTGCCTTCGAGCCTTGTGGAAGTTGCAACTTTATGCCACTTGTAGCTATGCACATGTTTGACTCTTTCGGATTTCTAGACACTTACTCCTTCAATATCACTTTCTTGTCGCTTCTCACTACTTCCTCCATTTCTTAACCTACAATTCCTCTTTTCCTTTGATTTTTATTCTTCTTTTCATTGGTAACTTTTGATTGATGGACTTTTTCTTATATAATGTAATATATATATATATATATATTAAGATTTACACTCATTCAAGGACAATAAACACGTTAATAATTTGAGGTATCATATGATGCCACATGTATGCACCTGACATCCACAATTTTATGGTATTTTTTTGAGTAAATTATTGTTATACCCTTGAAAACTTTTACTTTTATTAAAACCCTTTAGTGCTTGTATATTAAACAAAATAAGACATTTTGTCAAACTTTTTTTATTCAAAAGTCCATAAACAAAATTTGTAAGCAATAAATTTCATATCTACCCTTTTATATCTCAATAAAGAGAATGCGTGAGTTAATGAGAAGTCCTTTAAATAATTAAAAATAACATTATCTTTTTTATCATCTTTGCCCCATGTGCCACTTAGTGTTTGATCTTTGGCCTCTTAGGCCCTTTATTATATTATGCATATAATAAATATTATATATGTATACTATATATATATAGTTACAATTGATTTTTTTCTATAAAATAAAAAATAAATTTTGTATTGTCTGGAGTTCAATGGTAGGGTATATAAATTTTTTGGGATGAGGTGAGATGGTGCCATGGTGGTGGAAAATTATACGACGTAGAGTTTAATTCTTGAATTTTGGCACAAAATTCAAGAATTAAACCCTAAACTATACGAAATTAACCAAATTATTTAATATCGGAAGATAAAGAATTTTTAAATTTAAAATTTAAAAATATTTTTGAAGAATTATTGCTTTTAATTTTCTCAGTTTAAGTTAGATTAGATACTCATATTACTTTTAAAATGATCAAGTGAAAAAAAAATATTATAAATATGAGTAATGTTTTCATAATTCTCAATATAATCTTATAATAAAAAATAAAAAGTAATGTTGAAATCATGATAGATTTTGATAAATGCTTTTTAGATTGTTGTTAGACTAGTTTACAATTTGATGGTATTAGTTGTATTTATATAAAAATTATAGTCTATTTTAAATTGTATAGTCATTTGACTAGTCAAATGAACTATAAATTTAATTTTTCTATATGCAAAATTTGAAATAAATTTATATATTGGTAAGGACTTATAAGTTAATTGTCCTATATTTTTTTGGGTAAAAAAATTAATTCATTTAAAATATTGAAAATTCATGAACCAAATTAGCCCAAAAAATACAAATAAAATACAAAAGGCAATACCAATAAGGTCCAAACGTAAATAAAAGTAAAAAAAAAAATGCAACAAAGAAAATCTAAAAGAAACTTTAGATCTGAAATTTTATTGTCTTATACATCTCTAGCCACCACTCATCTGGACACCATAGCCTCCACAACACCATGAAACCACAAGTACCAAGGAGGATAGATCTACATGTTAAACCAAAGAACCAACTGGGGAATAGAGGTGTACACGCTACCCACACATAGAATGCTCCCATAATCCATTATTTAGTCGGTCAAGCACTTTAAATACCATCAGAAACCACCATGAACGAGCACTGAAGCACAGGGACGACATCACAGCGGCAACACAGATAGTCACGAAAGCTACAACCTTATTATCGCATACGGAGCTACAGCTGCCAAGAAAATTCTTTTCTCATATTCTACACTCGTGTTGCTGCGAGAAATGTATAAGTTTGCAAACTTGTTATTCCCAGTCTAGAATGTAAAATATCTAGACCCAATATTCACAAAAGGTTTTTTGGGCTTCCGTAATTGGACTTATCTAGAATATACAAATGATTCTAGATTAATCCTAAAGTGCATGAATCCAAGATGCATGTAGAAGTTTCATGAAAGAAGTAGATGGAAGATACATAAATGAAGTAGAGAATAATGAAGGCATCTAGATGGTTCCTCCTTGGCCTATATAAGGAGAGGTCATTTGCTCATTCCATCAATCTCATCCAAGAGAAACATCTTCCTCCAAGTAGAGAATAAAAAGTGTCTACTCCAAGTTGAGAGTATTGAGTGTTGTAGTGTTGGTAACAAAACAAGTGTGTGAGAGAGGGTTTCCTTCAAGTGGTGTTCTTGAAGTTGTACATCTCTTTGTACCCCTAATTTCATTAGTGGAGGTTCTTGTTGTTGTTGCCTCGTGGAAGTAGGCACTTGTCGAACCACGTTATATCAGGTGTTCTATATTCCTTACTCTTTTATTTCCTTGCATATTATTTTTTTTGTGGGTTGAGTTATTATTTCCATTCTACTACTTTCCCCAATAGTGGTATCAGAGCTTTAGGTTCGTTGAGAGTTAGAATGGAAGGCTCAAGGGGTACCATGGTTCGACTCAACCACTCCAATTGGATTACATGGAAGCCAAGAATGAAGGATATTCTCTATTGCAACGATTTGCATCAGCCCATAGAAGGAGAGGAAGGCAAGCCGGAGAATATAGGAGATGTTGAATGGAAGAAGTTGAATCGCAAAGCTATTGGTCATATTCGTGAATGGGTGGATGATAATGTGTTTCACCATGTGTCCAACTAGACCAACGCCCATGCTCTTTGGTTGAAGTTGGAGTTATTGTTCAAGCAAAAAACCACCTATAAGAAAGTGTTTCTGATCAAGGAGCTTGTCAATATGAAGTATAAGGAGGGTGTAAGGGTGGTCGAGCACCTCAAAAACTTCCAAAGCATTGTCAATCAATTGGTCACAATGTACATGAAGATCACGGATGAGCTTCAAGCGTTGTTGCTTCTTGGATCATTGCCCAACAGCTGGGAGACCTTTTTCATTACTGTAAGTAAGCCTGCTCTTAATGGTGTGTTATCTATGGATAATGTTAAAGATAACAGGTTAAATGAAGAGATTAGGAGGTCGTCAAGTTTCGATAGTAACCAAGTTTTTGTGGCGGAGAATAGAGGAAAGAGCAAGAGTAAAGGTCCCAATCAAGATTGTGGAAGGAGTGCAAGCCGTTCCAAGGACACGATTCAATGGAAGGTGTCATAATTACAATCTCTATGGCCACATGATGAAGAATTGCAACAGACTGAAGAATAACAAGAAGGATGGAAAAGATGGATCTACCTACCAAAAGAAGAAGGACACAACCAATACCGCCACTACCGTGTCTGATCAAGTATGTGAGTTGATGTCTTTTGATAGTGAATGCCTACATACTAATGAAGATAAAGGCATTTCATGGGTAGTTGATTCTGGAGTGTCTTTCCATGCCACTGCACACTCAAAGTTCTTCACCACATACAAAACCGGAGACTTTGGGGAAGTGAAGATGAGCAATGATAACTACTCCAAGATTTCAGGAATCGGTGATATTTGGTTCGAGACTGATTTGGGCAACAAGATGTTATTGAATGATGTGAGACATGTTCCTGGTTTACGTCTCAATCTAATATCAACTGGCGTGCTTGATTAACAAGGGTTCCATTATCATGGAGGTGATCAAAGGTGGAGGCTTACCAAGGGATCGCTAGTTATTGCTAGAGGGAAGTTGTGTTGCACCCTCTATAAGACATGTGACAAGATTTTCAAAGGAGAGTTGAATGTCGCAGATGATTCTTCTCCAAATCTATGGCACAAGAGGTTAGGCCACATGAGTGAGAAGGGATTGCTAGTTTTGGCAAAGAAGTCTCTCATTCTCTTTGCCAAAAGTACCTCATTAGACTCTTGTGATTATTATTTATATGGCAAGCAACATCAAGTTAGTTTTTCTGGTACCTTCACAAGAAAACAAAATATATTAGACCTAGTACATTCTGATGTTTGTGGCCATATAGAAGTTGAATCACTAGGTGGTAATAGATATTTTGTCATATTTATTGATGATACTTCATGAAAGGTTTGGGTATATTTGTTGAAATCAAAAGGTCAGGTATTCCAAACCTTCAAGCCGTTCCATGCCATGGTGGAGAGGGAGACTGAAAGAGCCCTCAAATGTATCCGTAGTGACAATGGCGGAGAGTACACTTCGAACAAGTTCAGAGATTACTATTTGAAGTATGACATTAGGCATGAGAAGAAAATTCCTGGCACCCCACAAAATAATGGTGTAGCTGAGAGGATGAACGACACCATTTTACAGAACGTCAGGTGCATGCTGAAGACAACCAATCTATCAAAGCATTTTTGGGCCAAAGCTGTGTCAACCGCTTGTTACCTTATCCACCGATCACCAAGTGTACCATTGAACTCTGAGACTCCCGAAGGCGTATGGACCGGTAGAATGGTTTCATATTCACACATGAAAGTGTTTGGGTGCAAAGTATTTGCACGTATATATAACGAGAAAAGATTGAAGATAGATGACAAATGCACACCGTGCATCTTTCTCGGGTACAGTAATGAAGAAATGGGCTACCGCATATGGGATCCAAAGACCAACAAGTTATTCAGAAGCAGAAATGTACATTTCTTTGAAGATCAGACCGTGGCAGATCTTGATAAGGAGATAGTTGAGAATGCAGGCCAGCTCACCTATGATTCATCACTGCTACAATAAAAACGCAGTGGCAGAACTCAAGAGGTTATACATGAAGACGTTCTTGATATGGCTGAAGCACGAGGTGCTGAGATAGTGTCTAAACCTGAAGACGATGATCAGGATGATCATAATCAAGGGGAACCTAATCAGGGGGAGCCAAGCCAGGAGGAGCATCCAGAGATTTCCCAAGTACCAGTTCGTATATCAAATAGAGTGCCAAAGCCGAATACCAAGTATTCTTCTTCACAGTATATTCTCGTGACCAGTGATGGGGATGACCCGTATTCTAGATACATTCTGTTGACTGGCGATGAAGAGCCTAAAAATTTTGAGGAGGCAAAGACTCATGTAGACAATGACAAGTGGATACTGGCAATGAAGTCTGAGATGGAGTCATTATTAAAGAATGACACCTATGAGTTGGTGGAGCTTCCTAAAGGCAGAAAAACACTAAAAAATTAGTGGGTGTTCAAGTTGAAAAGGGACGAGAATGAGCAGTTGACAAAGTTCAAGGCTCGCTTGGTTCTCAAAGGTTTTGGGTAGAAGGAAGGAGTTGATTTCGACGAGATATTCTCACTAGTGGTTAAGATGACTTCTATTCGAGTTATTCTGGGCACGACAGCTAGCATGGATCTGAGGTGGAGCAGTTGGATGTGAAGATAGCATTTCTGCATGGTGATTTGGAAGAGAAAAATTACTTGGAGCAACCGGAAGGTTTTGAAGTTAAGGGAAAATAGCACATGGTTTGTAAGTTGAAGAAAAGTTTGTACGAGCTCAAGCAGGCACCAAGGCAGTGGTACATGAAGTTTGACTCATTCATGATGGGTCAACAGTAAAAGAGAACAGATGTCGATCCATATGTATATATCCATCAGTTCACCAGAGGTAACTCCATCATCTTATTTCTCTATGTTGATGATATGTTGATTGTGGGGTAAGATGTTGCTATGATTCACAAGTTGAAGTCAGATTTGTCAAAATCCTTTGATATGAAAGACCTAGGTCCAGCTAAGCAGATTTTGGGTATGGAGATTACTCATGACAGGAAGGCGAAGAAGCTATAGTTGTCACAGGAAAGGTATGTTGAACGAGTACTTGAGAGGTTAAGCATGAAAGAAGCTAAGCCAGTGAACTCACCTCTAGGTAATCAATTCAAGTTAAGCAGAAAGTTATGCCCAACTACACAAGAGGAGATGGACAAGATGGAAGGTATTCCCTACTCATCAGTTGTTGGTAGTATTATGTATGCTATGGTTTGCACTCGGCCAGATATAGCACATGTAGTTGGTGTTGTTAGTAGGTATCTTTCTAACCCTAGCAGAGAGCATTGAGAATCAGTCAAGTGGATACTCAGGTATTTGAGAGGCACTTCAAGGTTGTGCTTGTGTTTTGGTGGATCGCAACTAGTGCTAGAAGGTTTCATGGATGCAGACTTGGTAGGAGACCTTGATGCTAGAAAATCCACTTCTGGATACTTATTCACCTTTTTAGAGGGAGTTGTTTCATGACAATCCAAGTTACAAAAATGTGTTGCCTTATCCACCACTGAAGCTGAGTATATTGCTGCAAATGAAGCAGGCAAGGAGATGATTTGGCTGCAGAGGTTCATTCAAGAGTTGGGTGTGATGCAAGAAAGTTATGTGGTGCATTGTGACAGTCAGAGTGCTATTCATTTAAGTAAAAATTCAATTTGTCATCCTCATGCTAAACACATTGATCTCCGTTATCATTGGATCCGAGATGCAATGTCAAAGAAGTTTTTCCAGTTAAGGAAAATTCACACCAACAAGAACACTTCAGATATGTTGACAAAAGTTGTTACGCATCAAAAATTGGAGTATTGCCCCAAATCCGCTGGAATGGACTTTAAGTAGAAGTCACCTCATTTTGACTTGGTTGGCCTAGAGGGGGAGATTGTAAAATATCCAGGCGCAATATTCACAAAAGGTTTTTTGGGCTTCCATAATTGGGCGTATCTAGAATACACAAGTGATTCTAGATTAATCCTAAAGTGCATGAATAAGAAGTTTCATGAAAGAAGTAGATGGAATATCCATAAATGAAGTAGGTGGGTGAATGGAGTATTAATGAAGACATCTAGATGGTTCCTCCTTGGTCTATATAAAGAGAGGTCATTTGTTCATTCCATCAATCTCATCCAAGAGAAACATCTTCCTCCAAGTAGAAAATGAAGAGTGCCCACTCCAAGTTGAGAGTGTTGAGTGTTGTAGTGTTGGTGGGAAAACAAGTGTGTAAGAGAGGGTTTCCTTCAAGTGGTGTTCTTGAAGTTGTACATCTCTTTGTACCCCTAATTTCATTAGTGAAGGTTCTTGTTGTTGCTGCCCCGTGGACATAGGCACTTGCCGAATCACGTTATATCCGGTGTTCTCTATTCCTTACTCTTTTATTTCCTTGCATATTTATCTTTTTTGTGGGTTGCATTATTATTTTCATTCTACTATTTTCCCCAACATAGAAAGGTCGTTATAACAATACTATAATGAGTGAACCAAAAGGAGTGAAATATAATTTATTTTTATTTTCTTTTTCAAAAGGAATTCGAAATAATTCATTAGAAACTGTTGGTAACGAAAATATTAATTTAATTTTCTAAATTCCAACATGGAAGGGTTAGTGTAAGGCCCTTTTTTAGAAAGTACATCAGATAACACCGTATTACAATTAAATGGTATATCTAGTCTAGTAGTAATATTTGAAATAATATTATACGACATGCTTAATGTGCAGCATGCTGCATATAGAGTTTGAAACTATAATTTGTCTTAAACATCAGAAGTTTCTGCATTTCTACTGGTATACTAGGTTATTTACATCGTTGTTGAACAATGTGAAGAGAATCACAGGGAAGGCAAGAAGATGATTAATGCGGCTTAACCAGCCGATTATGTGTATAGCATTATATACGTAGGGTTTACAATCTATACAAGGTAAGTAGAGACATTTAAGGTATTGCATATGGTATTACATATAAACGTCCTAATCTAGTCTATTAACCCCCCCGGAAGCTGAGTAGGACGAGGAAGGACACGAAACTTAAACATAAAACGTAACAATTTGGGAAGAGAGAACCCTTTAGTGAAAATTTTAGCAAGTTGATCTTGAGTTGCAACAAAACCAACACGAACGGCATGAGCAAGGACTTGTTCACGAATGTAATGATAATCCACCTCTATATGATAGGTGTGAGCATGAAAGAGAGGGTTGGAGTCAAGAAAAATGGAACTAATATTATCACACCAAAGACGGGGTGGAGATAGAGGCTGACGAAGGTCGGCGAATAAAGAACAAAACCAAGCTAGATAGGTTGCAGTATAAGAAAGTTGGCGATATTCCGATTCTCTACTTGAGCGAGAAACACCTTTTTATTTCTTAGAACTCCAAGAAACAAGATTAGAGCCCAAGAAAATACAATAACCACCAGTGGATCGTCGACCATTATGATCCCCAGTATAATCAGCATCAAAGAAGGCAGTAATGTCAATGGTATACTGGGACGATACATGAGACCATGGGTGTGGGAACCTTTCAAATAATACAAGATGCTTAGCAGCAACCCAATGATCCGTGGTTGGATGATGCATGAACTGGCAAACCTGATTAACATCAAAAGCAACGTATGGGCGAGTCAAGGTGAGATATTGGAGAGCCCAGCATCATTACGATACTGCGAGACATCAGTAAAAGGATCACCCTCAAGTAAGTGAAGGCAACGACCGGGAACTGCAGAAGTAGTAACAGGCTTACAATCAAGCATGTTAGTCTTCTTCAACAAATCCAATATATACTTAGACTGTGAGAGGTGAAGACCAGTGGAAAATTGAGTCACTTCCATACCAAGAAAATAATGTAGAGGACCCAAATCTTTCATAGATAACTGGTTGCCCAAAGTAGCAATAAGATAAACAATAGAGAGAACATCATTACCAGTCACATAGATGTCATCAACATATATGATATATTAGAAGATAAATAAGAGTAGGTCTAGCGGTGAAAACAAATAAGGATGAATCAGCCTTAGATGTCACAAAACACAAGAGAAAAAGATGAGAGGAAAAACATTAAAACCATGCCCGAGGTGCCTGTTTCAAACCATACAATGACTTGTGAAGCCTGCAAACATGGTCAGGATGAGATTGATCAATGAAGAATAGGGGTTGACGCATATAAAAGTCCTCTGATAGGGATCCATGTAAGAAAACATTTTGGATGGCTAACTAACGAACGAACCAACCGAACTGAACAACAAGAGCAATGACAAGAAGAATGATGGAGTGATTAACTACAGGACTAAAATTTTCCCCATAGTCAACACCAGCTTGTTGATGAAAACCATTAGAAACTAAACGAGCTTTGTACCTCTCAATAGAACCATTGAATCGTCGTTTAATCCGATATACCCACTTGTTAGACAGGACATTCATAGTAAGATAAGAAGGAACCAGGGTCCAAGTACTAGTTCGTTGAAGGGCAGTGAATTCCTCAGCCATGGGATGACGCCACACAAAGCTCTTTTGTGCCTGACTGAAACAAGAAGGCTCAACATGTACATTAGTAACATCAGAAACAAGCACGTACTTGGGATTGGGTTTGCGAATGTTATCCATGGCCCGTGTGACCATACGGAATGGAGCACTTACCGTGACCGGAAGAGGATCAGATGTAGGTGGTGTGTTAGTGGGGGAAGAGGAAGGCATAGCCAGGGGGTTGGGAAAAGGAAAAATTTTTACGGTGGGGATCACGAGTGTAGGTGAGGAAAGGGGTAGAGAAGGCACATGCGAAGAAGGGGAAGTGGGGTTTGGAGAAGGAAGGGACTGAGTAGAGGGAGGGACTAAGGCTGGAAAATCCATAAAGGGACCAGAAGCAATGATGGGCTGGCCTGGTTTCGACAGATCTGTAGGGGGGAGCAAAAACAAGGGAGGGGGAAGGGTCGGAAGGGGAACCAGGGTTGGTAATGGAGATGGGACAATAGGGCTCAAATTAGGAGAAGCATCATGAAAATGGGGGTGAGTTTCCTCAAGGGACAAGGGGTAGTCAGAGATGGAAGCTAGGGAGGCCTTTTCGAGGGGCGAGGTATCCTGAAAAGGGAAAGAAAGTTCATCAAACACAACACGACGATATAAGAAGACATGACTGGTAGACCTATCTAGACACATGTAGCCATGCTGATTAAGAGCATAACCTAAAAAGACACAAGGAGTGGAACAAAGTTGTAATTTGTGCTGGTTGTAAGGACGAAGATAAGGAAAAAATAGACACCCAAAAGTTTTAAGTAAAGTATAATCAGGAATACGACCAAAGAGACGTTAATATGGGAAAATGAGGCCTAGAAGACGAGTGAGAAGACGGTTAATGAGAAAAACAGCTGTATGGAAAGCCTCAGCCCAATATGAGGAGGGAATAGAGGCATAAGCCATAAGTGTAAGACCAGTTTCAATAAGATGACGATGTTAACGTTCTGCGAGTCCATTTTGTTCAGGATGATGGGGCACGTAAACCGATGAAAAAATGTTGTGGTGGGACAAAAAACGTTTAAATGAATTATTAATATATTCACCACCACCATCAGTTTGAAAGGATTGAATTGTGGTATGGAACATATTCTCAACCAATTTCTTAAATTCAACAAACACATTGAAAACATCAGACTTTAATTTCAGGGGAAAAATCCAAGTATAACGAGAAAAATCATCCACGAAAATAACATAATAACGAAAACCAGAGTTGGACAAGACCGGGGAGGTCTATACATCAGAATGAATAAGTGCTAAGGGACTCTATGATACAGACGAGGACAAATCAAAAGGTAACTTATGAATTTTGCCCAGAGGACAAGAGGGACAACCAGACTCACTAAGTTTGCCAGTAATTGGTAATTTATTGGTAGATACGAGATGCTGAAAAATAGACGATGACAGATGACCAAGACGGGAATGCCACAAATCGTCACTGAAACGGACACCAAGGAGGACAACAGGAACGCCATGCTTGTGATTTGATGAACCCACTGGAAAAGGATACATACCATTTTTACTCAGCCCCTAAAAAGGATCTTCCCGGTAACCATGTCCTGTACACGAAACCAACGAGGAAAAAGGGTGATGTAACAATTATGGTCAACACAAAATTTATTAATAGAAAGAATATTGGAAGAGGCATTTGGACAAAATAAAGTATTAGATAATGCATAAGCAGAATGAGGGGTGCGGACAAAGGAAGTCCCCACTTTAGCTATTTCCAAACATGTGCCTCCAATCACACCAGAAACATGATCACTCCCATAGTAGTCACGAGGATTGGTAAGTTGCCCAAAATCACGAGTAACATGAGCATTGGCGCCTGAATCCGCAAGCCAAGGTTGAAAAGGGACTGAAGGAGCAGGTTTAGTTGGGTCATGAGTGTGGTAGGCAGTAAGTTGGGCAGGAGCCCCAAGAGGCCCAACTAGAGGAACCTGGTCCTTAGTATGGCATTCAAAGGATTTATGACCAAATCCTCTACACTGGTAGCATTGAACTCAAGAAACAGAAGGGGCCGAACCTAGGGAGGCACCAAGAATCCCAGGTCCACCATGCTGCGACAGAGCAGAAGAACCACCACCACGAAATCCTCGATCGCGGGAACCACCACCATGTTCGCGAGACCCATGGCCACAGTGCCCACTATCACGACGAGGAGGACCACCACCGAAATCTGTGCCACCGTGCTCACGGGAAGAGAAGCGACCACCTGCAGAGCCACGACTGTGAGAATACCCACGATTTCCACGAGAGGCAACCATGGCTGTCGCACCTGTATCAGCAGGAAGAACGGAAGACTGCAGCCGTCACTCAGCCCCAAGGAGAAGAGACTCCAAACCTAGATAATCAATGGGTTTTTCACGGGAAAGAACACCAGAAATTGTGTTCTCATACAAAGGACCAATAGTGGGAAAGGATGCGATTTACGATGTCTTTGTCAGAAATGGGGTCGCCAAAGAGAGCAATGTTCTGGGCAACAGAATTCAAATGATCAAGCCAAGCAGTGATGGGCTGATCTCCATGAACATATTTCATGAACTCCTAGCAAAGTCAAAGAGGTGAGATTCGGAGGATTCTGCAAATCAACGCTCAAGATCAGACCAGGTCTTATGAGAAGTTAGATTTCGTGCAATGGGCCCAAAAGCATTGATGGAAAACAAACCATTGATCCAGGAAAGGATCATCTGATCAGTCTAGTACCAATCACGGTATACAGGATTAGCAATAGGAATAGAAACAGATTGGCCATCCTTGTCGGTGGATGGGGCATCAAGGATGAGTTCAGGGGGAGCTGGAAAAGAGCCATCAACATACTTGAGAAGGTCACTACTGCGCAGGAGGGGCAGAATTTGAGCTAGCTAGTGAGGGTAATTACCACGATCAAGTTTGATCGAGAGGACAGAGGATAGAGAAAGGGCAGGAAAAGCAGCAAATGGGGAGGATGAAGCCATTTGAAAACGTTGAGAGGAGGGAAAAAAAAGAAAAGGGAAATATTGATTAGACATAGGCTCTTGATACCGTGAAGATAATCACATGGAAGGCAAGAAGATGATTGATGCGGCTTAACCAGCCAATTCCGTGTATAGCATTATATACGTAGGCTTTACAATCTATACAAGGGAAGTAGAGAAATTTAAGGTATTGCATATGGTATTACATATAAACGTCCTAATCTAGTCTATTACAATGTACCTCGAAAATGCACCTCAAACAACATAATTACATGGTAATTACCTGCTTCTATGTTGCATTGAATTGATGTGGGACATATAGTTTCACTGTAAAATTGTTTCTCACAACTCACAGGCAGATCATTTGATACAGAGGCTTAATGCAGAAATGGCAAAAACAGCATTCGAATTCCTAAAATGAAAGTTCCGGAGATGAATTTGGAGCTAGCCTTAGGCATTTTTGCAGAGCATGTGTCATCATATCTTACTACCCTCCAGTTATTCCAGCTTTTTAAGTCAGAGTAGACAAGGACAAGTGGTTAGCTGATCAATGGAACAAATGACTGTCAAACTCTAGAATTTACCCACCATGAGGATTTTCCTGGAAAATTAGGAACACCACTTACACAGTATTCGGGCTAATATGGCTGGTAAAAGAAGTGCAAACAAATTATATTGTATTTACCTCAGAGATGAAACAAGCAACTTGCAAGTAAACTTATGATTTACTAGAGTCTTGGGCTCCTTCAGTTCCCTTCTCTTCAACTAATGGCTTTTCTCGAACACTCCCAGCCTTCGAGACTTCTTCCTCCTTACCATCTTCATTAGCTTTTTCCGCCTAGCTAACGAAGATCCTTGTAAATACACACATATATATCTTAGCCTCAAAACTGTTTATAAATATCCACTCATATTATAACACAAAGTCTAAACAAGCTATTATAACTAAGTGTCTGTCACTCACCAACGAACCATATTCCTAATGCAAGAAACAGAATAGACGTCACAGCAAGGGTTGTTATCCTCCAGCTGTTAACATGGTCCTGCATATGGAAATGACAAATTCCAAATAAGACATAAAGGAACAGAGTAAGGATCTTATACTGAGGTAAGACAACTCTTTTAAGTGCAGCTAGATGGTTTTCTCAATCTTTTCTTTTTTAGGTTCGTATATTCAGTCTATATAATCGCCATATAGGTTTACTCTAGTATATTCACAAGATGAGTCACAAAGTTCGCTTTCAGCAATGCAAACTTTATATTCATTTCGAGTACAAGTTATTTCGTTAGAACCCCACAATAACTTTGCTGTTTTTCAAAATACCAATAGTAAATATCAGCAATAATTATAATCATTTTCCTCAAAATATGATATAAAAGAGAACTTTGAAGGCATACCTGGAGGATTCCAGCAAGAGGTGAGGAGGGAACGCCACCAAAGATGTTGATTGAAACAGTAGAGACGGCCATAGACAATGGCCTAAGACTTTGTGTCACGCACCGCAGAGACACAAAATTAACTGGAGCCTGCAAGGAAAAGTAAAATAACTAGACAGAATATGCAATGAAACAAACATTTTCATCCCAACTCAGAATCTGAGATTACCTGTGTTGCAAACACAAGTAGCTCCCCCAGTGAGAAAAGAACTACAAAACCAACCAAGCACCTGACACAGAAGGCACTGAAGCAAAATATTGCACCTAGAAGCGTGGCTACAGAGAGAAGTTGTAGGAGAGGCAGAGAGGTTCTAAGTTTCAATACTAAACTTTTGATAAAAAGCATATAAAAGACGGCCCTTTGGGAATGAAACACTGGACAAAAGAGCTCACCTTAAAGGCGTTACATATTGTGGCACTCACTAAATCAAGGATAAGCCCTCCAGCTAATGTCCCCACAATTCCACAAATAATTGTAATAATTCCAAATAACAAATCTGGATTACCCTGTCAAAGATTCCAGTTACTGTTATACGCATTGAATTATTATATGAATAAATGTAATGCTAATATGAAAGGGTTGATCAAATGACCCTAAACCTACGCCCATTTCTAATCTCCATTTCTCTTCTTCTTATTCTTCTCTCTTAACTCTATCCTGCAATACATGACTTAACTAATAGCAATTGGCCAAAGCAAGAGATCACCAACATGCCAATGTGTTTGATACTGAAGGTCAAAATTCAGTTTCTTCTAGCAAGTTATGATGACTTGAACTGAAGATATGTAAATCAAACCAGAAAATCAGGAAAGGTAACAATGAGCTATACCATACGATAAATGCTATAAACAGTCTTTGGCCCTCAGTAGGAGTAGGCTCCAATGACAAAGTTGTAAGATACAAAACCTGCCAATTGGGAAAAACAAACAAAAATTTATAAATATAAAAAATAGTAACTCTGCATTCCATCAGAAGTTTCTCCACTTAGTAAGGCAATAATAGTGCCAAAAAAACAGAAAATTTATATCCGATACAGGTATAGACAGATGTCAACATCATGATAAAGATCAGCAAGGTATAAGAAATTGATATTTAGTTTCTTTATATTCATAAAAATATCTAAAAAGCTTGACCGAAATATTAAGGAAATACCTAAAACATTAACAACATAAACTTTATCAACCAAAAGTGCTTTCATATCTTTTAGGAATCTTTTGACTTGGTTCAACAATTTGGATCGAGGGCTTGACCTGAAATATACAAGAAAAGAACAATTTAACAAATAAGAAAGATCATTCGAGAATGATAGATCTATATCCACCTGCACAACCTCAATATTCATTCTATCAAGTTGAAACTGCTAAAAAAACTTTTCTTTTCGGTTCATTAGGCAGCTAACGCTCATAAATTTCAATAGAAATCAAGAATAAACCAAGCAAGAGTCTAGCCAGATGAGCACAAAGGAGAATAGAAAAACTGTATGCCCTTGCCACATGTTCCTAATGTGCCCGTAAGTGAAATGGATACAGAATTTGGTTTGCAAGTGCATTGCCAAAACTTTGGTTATTTGAGCCCTGTACTTGGTAATCCACAGCAGGTTTTCCTAGTTGGGGCAGAGTAAACTGCAAATACTTTTACAGTAAGATAATATAGAAAAACCAATCTGATAGTTTATTTATCAGGCGACTAATCTATCAGAGAGAAAAATAAAATTAACCAAATCCTTTTGACCATCAGACTCTATTATGAAGCAGCACCTTAGTTGATAAATCTTTGGTTGCCTCTTTTTAACTTTCATAAGAAGTTTTTTTTTTTAATTATAAATTTCCCTTTGCAACACCAAGAAAAAAAAAAATTGCCTTTTTTATCTTCGTTTGCATTGAGCTCCATTTATTTTCCATTAAACTAATGTCATACTCAAACTATTTGAGTTTCTACATGTGCTTCTCTTTTTAAAATCATTGGTAATTCAGAATTTGTCATAATTAGGAAAGACAGTGCAGATAAACAAGTAACCACGGAAAAAGGGCATTTAAAAGATCGACGCAATCAAAACTTACCAACCAGCGTTATCAGAGGAAACTAACGCTCCACAATCTATATCTGAGGCCTTTGAACCTGCAGTCAAAAGATAATCAGAATTTCAAGAAAGAGTTATAAACATAGATGATATTCTAAAACTCACAGTTCGCAAGTATGCAGAAGGATAAAAGATACTATAATACTTTGTCTTGGAAATATTAGCAAAGAGGTTCTACTTTATAAAGCTGGCATAAGATTCTATTATTAAGTTGAAGTTCTGTACAGAAATGCCACAACAGACTTTCCTTCACACGGTTGCATTTTAGGAAAAGCTAAATTGTAGCTGTTTCTAGAAATATAACCTTATTGAACATGAACTATGTTTCTCAAACATGACTACTTTTCAAGATAAACGACGAAATATTTTTATAAATTCAAATGTTTCATGCTCTGTATTAGCAATATTGAGCCGCATGCAGGCTACAAAGGGGTTTGCAATCAACACGGCATATAGGTAAACATCAATAACTCAGGCATGAAAATACTGAAACTGTTCTGAACCCACTATCCAGGCCATTCTTGGACTAAAAGATGACAGGACAGGATAATATGTTCTTTTTAAAAAATGTAAACTGACGTTGCAAACTAATAATTGAACATAAAATACCTTTAATTAAAGGGCTAGCTATTTCAATAGGTTCCGAAAACTTTCTTGTTTCAGCAGGAGAAAAACCTAAGTTACCAAGAAAGTTACAAGTTAAAATTTGAGGAATTATAGAAAAACATGCGCTTCTTTATAACAGATGATGTATCACCATTTCACAAAAATAAAAAACAAATAAAAGAGGTTGCACCTTTCAACTGCAACGGTTTCATCGTAAATGCCAAGACGGTAAATGGGAGCATACAAACTGACTCTCCCTAGAATGCATAACGCCACTTGTAATTGTTGCCCACCTAAACATTGAGCCAAAGCAGAATATCACTATTATAAGATATCTCTGTATTTGAAAGATCATCACACAATAATCATAACTGATGGGAAAATGTATTACACCAAAACAACCTTCCTCTTGGTAGAAAAACATGGTAAAACTAAAATTTGTGAAAGCCTTGACACCACGGAAAAATACACAGCTAAAAGACCTTAACCCACCCACCCTAACCCTAAACGAAAAAAGACCTTAACCCACCCACCCTTAGCTAAAAATTGATAGACTATATCCTTCCGTAAACGAATTAAGAAGCTCCAACCCACCCACCCTAACCCTAAACGACAGAAGGAATTTGAAAACTCAACGAAAGGACTATATATCTGATTATTAGAAAAAAGAAGTTTTCCCGCAAATGTAAAAACTTATGAATCCTCCATAAACATAGCCCAAAGCAATTCCAGCTGGTATGCACATGTAAAACATTGCCAGCCATGCTATTTTCTGGGCCCACAATAAAAAAACATTCAGCATAACAATGAAAATAATCATGAAAACATATCAAGTTTTGTCTTTCTTAAAAACATACTAAACATAATGACCACAAAAGATAATAGGAGGGAAGCCAAACCCGCAATGAGGAGCATGGTCATCAATGAATGGAGCTGCAAGACTTATGAAAGATGCCTCACCAACTCCAACCAGCCTAAAAGGTAAAACTCAATTATAAATTTAGAATCTAGTTCAGTAAGATGATAATGACGAGGGGAAAAATTTTTAATTTTAAAAGTGGGGAATAGCATAAATTTACACTTACATGTTGCATATAGCAATGGTCCAAAAATCAATTGAACCACCACATCCAGCTGTGGCAAATGTCCAAACACATAATCCAACTCCAATCAGCCTAAAAGGATTGTGGCTGCAAAGGCAATAATGCATATGGATTTATTAGTCAAATTGATCAGAGGATGTCACCATAGAAGTGAAGAACAAGCTAGCAACTCATGCACTATCTCAAGTGTTCACCTTTTTGCTAGAGCTGCAAAGATGGGTGACGCTACAAGAAGCCCAACCATAAATGCAGATGACAGCGCACCATCTTGAAAATTGCTCAATTTGAAATCTCTCCTGTAAGAAAATATATGTTCAGAGTAAGCCAACAATGTAAACGTTTATATGCGAAATGAACCTTAAATACTACTTGGGTATTCGGCGCCTATTAGAAAAATGAATCAATAAATGGTATATGATTGCATATTAAACTACAGGCACCGGACCAAAGCAGATTTATATTGGCATAAGGCCCGAAAATTCGAATAGTAAAACATTTAAATTCTTACTGAATCCCGATGCCAGCTTGGCAAATTCCGCTAGCATCACAAATCCCAGTACTTCCATTCACACCATTGCTGGCTATCGCTCCTCGATCGACGTAATTCAAGAGGTTAATCACACAGAAAATTACAAGCAACCCGGGTGCAGAAAAAAGGAAATAATTAATCACATTGCATGCATTGCATTGTCTAGGGTAAAGAAATGGAGGAAAGCATGGAAGTTCAAATTGAATAGTGAAAATTTCACAGATGTTGAGGTGGGAAGTTTTGCCTTTTGGGAGTGAACCATGATGGGTTTGAACATGAGTCTGAGATGGGGCTCTCCGGCATATGTGGGTCGACAGGACCGAACAATTGGGTTGGCTCTGGCGGGGGTGTTGGTGGTGGTGGTGTTGGGGGCGATGGCGGTTGTTGTTGTGGGTTTTCTGAATCTACCATACTTGTATGTGAACGATATCTTAAGAAAAGACTGAGAGAGACAAAAAGGCTTGCCTTATTCTTGATTGTTACGCAAGTAACCTCCAAGGACCATTGTGGAACCATAAATTACCAGAATATTCTGGAGATGCCACGTAGCCGACAATTCCCATAATGCCAATATTACCCTTAGTAAAATTGACATCGACATGTTACGATCTTCGCATTAATTCAATATATATACCAGCTAAATATATTAATTAATCAGATCAATGCCGATAATAAATAATTTCTCAGCGAATTATTTATTCATTAATAAATAAGTGATTACACTCGGTACAATCACTTATTTAATACTTTCTCCTTCAACCAATCAGACACTCTGGTGACTCTCAAGGCTTCACTATAAATAGAAGGTCTCATCTCACTTTTAAAGGTAATCAAAAACTCTTGCAAACACTCTGTCGGATTATTTTCTCACAGAAAACTGACTTAAGCATCGGAGCGTTTACGATTGAACCACCCCCTCGGGATTCAACCTTAACCCCGTTTGATTTTCGTTCTTGTGTGTGTGATCGAGAAGGAACTTCACAGAGCCGGACAATTTCTGCATCAACAACTGGTGTTTTCATTGAGAGCCGATTTGAGAAATACTTAAAGCGTGCTCTTTAGTTTTTCCTTGAAAAAACTCAATCATCACACTTTCAACACTTACCATTCTTCACATGGCCAGAACACGCCGATCAGCGCAAGCCTCCGAGGCTACTACATCCGCCCACGATCGCTGCCGTGAGCGAACCACTGCCTGAGATTCCGGAGGAACCATTTTCATGTCTCTTGCACGACCCGCGCCACGCATCAATTCACCTACCGTTCGGAATGCCGGATTGGACACCAACGTTCAGTTTTGGAACGTTCTCCATGGCCGCTGCTACTGTGAACCCTCCACCTACAACGGAGGCAGGCACGGCGTTTTTTCAACAAACAGATGGGCTGCTGGCGGGAGAATCATCTCTAGGAGTCCCGAATCAGCCCCCTACCGGCTTGGACCTAAGGAGGCACTTGGACGCCCTACGCAACTCACAAACCAACACCCAAGCTCCAGAGAGACGTGGCCCATCACATCCGACTGAAGGGGCGCGATGTGCGCCCCTACATGCTACTCATCACTAGCAAGCATCTAGGGGCTCGCCTCCGCGACTTGGACTGATGCAGCAGGTTGAGCAACTAAGCAATCAAGTTCGGACCCAATCAGAGCTCCTACAACAACTATTGGGAGACATCGGGACATCCAGAACCTCCGAGAAGTACAATGAACCTCGCGGGGTACCAAGGGACATCCCAAGACGCACCAACAAGAAGCATGTTCGCTGCCGGACAATGTCCTGAGACACGTCGCTAAGCGACTCAGGGTAGGAAAGTTGCACCCCCTGAGCAGGAGGCCAAGGCCGACGGAGGCATTTGGCTCGGGAGCTACTCGGAGGATGCCCAGGAGCACTTTCGCGCATTGAGTACCCGCGCAACAGGCGACAGCAGCAAGCAGTCTCCCGTAAGTCATGCACTCACTTAGATGGACAGACCCATCGTAACTCAAGAAGCACTAACGATCGCAGCAAGGAGGACAAGACCTACTCGTCAACACGCTCGAGTGCCATTCCCGCTGCAACTCGAGGGAGTCGACGCCACTTGACCCGGCTCGGAAACTTAGAGGATGACCTTTGGCGCCAGATTCAGACGTCATCATCTTCACCGTTCGTGAAGGACATTGAGGAGGTGCCATTCCCGCAGAAATTTTCAACACCAAACTTCAATCAATACAAAGGAACCTCTGATCCAGTAAAACACATCAATTACTATCGGGGGGTCATGGTACCTCACATGCACAACGACGCACTCATGTGCAAAGTTTTCCAGGCCTCGCTGCAAGGTCAGGCGATGACATGGTTCAACCATCTCCCCCAGAGATCAATCACTTCCTTCGAAGAGTTGGCCCTTTCTTTCGTGAAGGAGTACTCACAGCTTCGCACCGTCGAAGTCAAGGATGACCACCTATTCACCATCCGAAAGAGGTCTAAGGAAACCTTGCGGAAATATATCTGGAGAAATTGGGAAGAGAAGTCTCGCATTGTTGGTTGCAGCGATTTCGTCGCAGCCATGGCATTTAAGCAAGGCCTACCGCGGGAGAGCCAGCTCTACGGAGACATCGTCATGAGCAACGCCCGAAGTCTCACCAAGATGTTGTCCCTAGTGGAGCGACATGCATGCTGGGAGGACGAGAAAAATGCCACACATGCCGCCAACCACGTTGAGGAAGATGGACATCCTGCAAAGGCGTTTGCGCAGCCAAATGATGATGTCCACCGCGGGAGCTCAGTCGAGAAAGCCAAGAAATGCAAAGGGAACTCGTCATCCAACACGTACGCGGGTGCAAAGCCAAACACACAGTTTTCGATACCTTTCCTTCAAATATACAATCAGATAAAGGAAAAACTATGGTTCGAAAGACCAACTCCCGTCAAAGGCAACCAGGAGAGGGCCGACAAGACAAAATGGTGTGCCTATCACAATTGTTATGGAAACGACATAAGCTCTTGCCAAACTTTCGAAAGATACCTCCAAGATCTCTTGAAGGAAGAACACTGCACCGAGTACGTCAGAAAAAGGCAATGGATCGTCTCGGAAACAAAGACCCCCAGGAACCCGCATAAAAGATGATCCACGTGGACACCATCATTGCCGAGTCCGTGTTGTAGGGAACAACCAAGAAACTGAATCAGTGACCAAGTCATCAACAAAGACACAAATTTTGTGGTTAAAATTTGGTTCAGTGCCTACTTTTCTCACATAACATCTTTCAATAAGATTAAAGATGTTTCGTTTCAACATCTAATGAAATTGTCTAATCGCCTACGCTTTTGTTTAGAAAGCACTAAGCCTTCGCCACGAGAAGCACTCTAAGTCTTCGCCACGCGAAGCACTCCAAGCCTTCGCCACACGAAGCACTCTAAGCCTTCGCCTCGCGAAGCACTTCAAGCCGTCGCCATGCGAAGCACTCCAAGCCTTCGTCCCGTGAAGCACCCCAAGTTTTTTCCACGTGAAGCACTCCAAGCCTTTGCCATGCAAAGCACCCGAGTCTTCGCCATGCCAAGCAGTCCAAGCCTTCGTCCCACGAAGCACACCAAGTATTCGCCATGCGAAGCACTCCAAGCCTTCGCCTGGAGAAACACTCCAAGCCTTCGTCATGCGAAGCACTCCAAGCCTTCGTCATGCGAAGCACTCCAAGTCTTCGCCCCGCGAAACACTTCAAGCCTTCGCCATGCGAAGCACTCCAAGCCTTCATCATGCGAAGCACTCCAAGTCTTCGCCCCGCGAAACACTTCAAGCCTTCGCCATGCAAAGAACTCCAAGCCTTCGCCATGCGAAGCACTCCAAGCCTTCGTCCCGCGAAGCACCCTAAGTATTCGCCATGTGAAGCACTCCAAGCCTTTGCCATGCAAAGCACCCGAGTCTTCGCCATGTGAAGCACTCCAAGCCTTCGCCACGAGAAGCACTCTAACCCTTTGCCATGCAAAGCACCCGAGTCTTCGCCATGTGAAGCACTCCAAGCCTTCGCCACGAGAAGCACTCTAACCCTTTGCCCCGCGAAGCACTCTAAGTCTTCGCCCCGCGAAGCACTTCAAGCCTTCGCCATATGAAGCACTCGAAGCCTTCACCATTCGAAGAACTCAAATTTTTTGCCGCACAAAGGACAACAAGTCTTCACCATGCGGACCACGCCACGACTTCGTCAAGCGAAGCGCTCAAGGCTCGTCTCAGCGAGGCACATGAAACCATCCAAGAACTTGACTTTTTGGAGTCGGAAAGCTACTAAAAAAACACTTCCAACCCCACCAAGAGGGGCAACCACCAGGCCATGACAAACAAGGGGCAAATGTTTTAACATGCGAAGTCCAATGATGCATTTCAGTGCACGGGATCGAAATTCATTCGATCATATCTCACTCAATTTTACTCACCCTGACATGAACTTTATGTCCCTAAAACGATGAGGAAGTCAGCTTTCCAACGCCGTTGACCTCACTCAATTCCGAGTTGTGACGAGTTCCCAGTGAACGTTTTTGTACACGAAGGTTAACTGCACGTACCAGCGCACGAGTACGAGATTCATTCAGTCATATACCACTTAATTTTGATCACTCTGCCATGAGGTAGATTTATTTAGAAATCTATGGAAGTCAGCTTTCCAACACTGTTGACCTCATCCAATTCCAAGTTGTGACGAGTTCCCAGCGAACGTTTTTGTACACGAAGGTCAACTGCACGTACCAGCGCACGAGTACGAGATTCATTCAGTCATAGACCACTGAATTTTAATCACCCTGACATGAAGTCGATAGATTTAAAAATCTATGGAAGTGAGCTTTGCAACTCCTTGACCTCACTCAATTCCGAGTTGTGACGAGTTCCCAACGAACGTTTTTTCACACAAAGGTCAACTGCATGAACCAGCGCACGAGCACAAGATTCGACCAATCTTACAAGGCTCAATTCGGATCGTCTTGGAATGAGCTTGGTGGCAGTAGAAAGGTATGGAACTAAGGTTTCCAACCTCACCAACGGCACTCAATTCGAAGCTAAAACGAAGTCAGAAGACCAAATTTACTACACAAACGTCAAATCTGCCGAAAATCACAAAACACTCAAAAAAAGTGGAAGACTTCTATTAATGAAAATTAAAGAAGTTGACAATTCACAAATCGAATGCTCAAACATGTATTCAATGCTAAGATCAAGCCATGGGCCAAGAAGGATCATAAGGCTCATCACCAGGAACGACACGACCTCAGAGTCTCTCAGTCAACCCACGAGTAAGCCTTGGAGGCCTTCAGTCATCTCATCGTGGACATCCAGTGACACATCGTCCATGACCATCTTCAAATAATGGGGGCAACCTCCTCAACATCGCCTACTTGGCATAGATGGCATCTTCATGCTCTCTTCCTTCAATTAGGTGATGATGTGCAATGTCTCGAGCTTTGCAGGGGGCATGATCGATCCTCCATGCTCCACCTTGTTACCACTACATTTTGAGCTCAACAAAGCCTTGAAGATCGAGTCTCTAGAAAGTCATCTGTCATCCAAAGCAACTCCTTGGAAAGCTTCAGTTACTTCGTGACACTACATGCACTTCGCCTCGCGTCATGGGAAGCCTTGCTTCGAAGATGAAGCACATCTCGCTTTGTAGCTGCAACACACATTGCTTTTCATCTAGAATAAGCCTCATGCTGGGTTGTGACGCGTCACACTCCAAGTGATGGGACTCCTCGCCTCGCACTTGCACATCTTGCCTTGTAGTTGCACTTTTCTACACCTCGCGCCTTGCACTCTTCTGCACCTCGCGTTGCACTCTGCAACACCTTGCTTCCACTCTGCTATACCTCGCGCCTTGCACGCTGCTGCACCTCGCGCCTCGCACCATGCATAGCCTCACACTTGCAGCATTCCTCGCCTCGCACTCGCAGCATGTCTCGCCTTGTAGTTGCACTCTGCTGCACCTCGTGTGGCACTCTGCTGCACCTCGCGTTGCACTCTGCTGCACCTCGCGTCGCACTCCGCTGCACCTTGCTCCCACTCTGCTGCACCGAGAATCGCACACTGCTGCACCTCGCGCCTTGCACTCTACTGCACCTCGCGCCTTGCACTCTGCTGCACCTCGCGTCACACTTATAGCAAGCCTCGCCTTGTGGTTGCACCATGCATCGTCTTGCACTCTGCTGCACCCCGCTTGGCACTCTGCTACACCTCACGTTGCATTCTGCTGCATCTCACTTGTCGGAAGCTCCAACAAGTCCCGAACATGCCACCAGATACTCCACAAAATGAGGTCTTCAAGACTACACCAGAAGTATGCCTTCTTACATCTTGAAATGACCATCTCGAAGAGTAGAGCGCATCACCGCTTGAATCGTTGCAATCGGACATCCATAGCTCTCGAAATCTACAAAATATCGAAACTAAACAAAAGAAAAAATAATATATTAAATATATTAAACTAATATTATATATATTATACCTACAAATGATAGCTTTTATGGAAAGCTAATGACAAAGAAAAACAAAAAGTACAAAAGCAAAGTGCTTTGCTAGGCGAAGAACAAAAAAAAAATAGACAAGCTATCAATTGATAGCAGTTGAAAAAAGAAAAAAGAAAAAAAGCTGCGACATGCAGCTGAAAAAAAAATAATACTAGAATGTTGTATCCTTTGAACCTGTCCCCTCCCGGCCATAGCGAAGAGCCAACACCCTCATGGCGCGCGGGCCTCACAATCTCCCGTTTCCCCTTCCAGTGACAACTGCAGCCCGCATTGCACTCCAACTCGTCGGCCATATTTGATGCCCAAGCATTGAAAACGACTTCCGAATCAAACCAGCCAACATGTGTGCAAACAGTGAAAGCAACTGCAGAATCAAAACAGACAACACGAAGGAGAACTGGAAAAATTAATTACCTCTACAGACGGTGGTGCAATTTCTTCTCTACTACAACTGATGACGCCGGTCACCCTTCATTCGTGGTAAACCACGATAGGGTTTAGCTTTCTTTATTTAAAAAAAAGGTCACATGACTTCATTTAAGTAAAGAAAAATAAACAAACCCTAGCTATTGATTGGGCTCAACAAGTCCATTCAAAGCAAGATTTCAAGCCCAAAAGATTGGGACAACGTCAAGGTCAAACGAACTTCAACTGTTCGAAGCAAAGCGGAGTCCTACTTCGTAAAAAAAAAAAGGATTTATCGGGACCACAATAAAAATTACATCCCTTAGGATTCCATGAATTCCAAAGCGATGTGGGGGCATTTGTGGAACCATAAATTACCAGAATATTCTAGAGATGCTACGTGGCCGACAATTCCCATAATGCCAATATTACCCTTGGTAAAATTGGCATCGACATGTTACGATCTTCGCATTAATTCAATATATTTACCAGCTAAATATATTAATTAATCAGATCAATGCAGATAATAAATAATTTCTCAGCGAATTATTTATTCATTAATAAATAAGTGATTACACTCGGTACAATCACTTATTTAATACTTTCTCCTTCAACCAATCAGACGATCCGGTGACTCTTAAGGCTTCATTATAAATAGAAGGTCTCATCTCACTTCTAAAGGTAATCAAAAACTCCTGCAAACACTCTGTCGGATTATTCTCTCACAGAAAACTGACTTAAGCATCGGAGCGTTTACGGTTGAACCACCCCCTCGGGATTCAACCTTAACCCCGTTTGATTTTCGTTCTTGTGTGTAGAGATCGAGAAGGAACTTCACAGAGCCGGACGATTTCTGCATCAACAACCATGTCGACTGCCTCTCGCCTCTCTCCCTCTGTTAATCTCTCTCAATTGATTTTCCTTTTCTCCTTTCCGTTTTACTCTTTTTGCTTTTACCGTCTATTTATTCAAACAAATAATATATATTCTTGTTGCGGGTAATCAAGAAATAAGGGGATTTTTTTTATGGGATACCATATAATTATCTTTTTTTCTTTTGTCAAAAAATAAAGAATATATATCAAAAGCACATGTATTTGATCTTTTGACAAGAACATTTTTTTTTTCATTTTCAAGAAAAGATAATTGGATTATACTGAAAGTCGTTATAATACAATGGGTTTAACAATTGTGACCTCGTTAAAACTCTGCCGCCACAAATAGTTGAAAGAAAATGAATACCACATCCCAACATCATAATGAATTCACTTAATGATGTTCCAGTATCAAATCTGAAATACAGGAAGGGGTTTCACCAACCCGATGATGACACGATGCCGCTTGCAATCCACAAGGGGAAATCATTCCCTTGGTGGTTTTATGTGCCTAGACCGAACTCGTCATTCCAAATTTTGAGGAAGTAGGGATGGTCGATCGTTATAAAACATTTTGTAGCCGTCAAATCGTGTCACACTATTATTTAGTCCTGGAATTTCAAAATTGGCTCATTTTTTAAGTATGTGATCTATACGTACGTACAAAAAATGTGGATGGGTAGAACAATCAATTGATATTGAAAATTATATAAAATCTTAAATTCTTCTTATTCATCAAATACTTTAATCACTTTTGAGTATCAATACGCTTTTAGACATTTTGATTCAACCGATATTCAAACAATCAAATTTTCAAGATCGAGGCCAGTCACTTTGCAGTTTTACATGCCTAACTTGTTGAAAATGTCCAGATTTTGAGGACTTAGAGTTTTCCAATTGTCAAAAAATATTTTGTAACCGTCAAATTGTGTTGCATCGTTACCTAAGCCTTGGAATTTAAAAATTGGCTCATTTTCAGTGTCAATGATCTATAAGTGATATTGAGAATTATATAAAATCTTAAATTCATCTTATTCATCAAACACTTTAAATACTTTTCAGTATATTTCAATACGGTTTTCAAAAGTTTTGTTCAATCGATATTCAGACTCCAAATCAAGACCGTTTATTTTATGGTTTTACATGCCTAAAACTAACCAGTCAAAAATCTCCAAATTTTGAGGAAGTCGGATTGGTCGATTGTTAAAAAAGGTTTTGTAGCCTTCGAATCATGTCACACTGTTATTTAGTCCCAAAATTTTGAAATTTGCTCATTTTTTAACTAATGCGATCTTTGAGTGCGTAAAAAAAATGTGGATAGATGGAACGGTTAATTAATAAAAAAATGTGGATAGATGGAACGGTTAATTAATATCGAAAATTATATTAGATCTTAAATTCTTCTTATTCATCAAATACTTTAATCACTTTTGAGTATAAATAGGATTTTCAAAAAATTTATTCAACTAATATTCAAACAATCAAATTTTCAAGATTGCGTTGTTAGCTTTGTCATTTTACGTGCATAGAACTTATCCATAAAAAAGTCTCCAAATTTTGAGGAGTTAAAACTATCTAATCGTCAAAAAATATTGTGTAACCGTCGAATCATGTTGCATTTCAAAATTTCAAAATTGGCTCATTTTTGGCGTCGCTGATCTATATACATTAAGCATTTTTTAATTTGCAGTGTATTATTTATATACACATTAAGCATTTTTTTTCTTGTTTCTTTATTAGCATTTATATATTTTTCAACCAAAAATCATTAATAAATTAAAAAAAAATCATAAAAATATATTATAAAATTATACACACTTCTTGAGACATTATCTGTTAAGTCCATGGATTGAAATATCAACACTATCGTCGATAGTTCGATGGATATATCGTCAAAACGGGGAGGTGACATCGAAACAGAGGGGGAAGAAAATTTATTCCCCAAATATCCATGATTTTGTCTAAAATCGGTGATTATCGAGGATATATTCACCAATAACCACCGATTTCACTGATATTTATCCATCGCCACCGTACTTTTGAGCCTCGGTTCGTCCGATTCTAGCACCGACGCAGATAAAGAAGGGTTGGGCTTTCCTCATTTTGTTTATCTCGACCTGGGGAGTGATTTTTGTGAAAAGTGAGATTGAGTTTAGCCCTATTTTGACTAGGTTTGGCTATGCAGTTGCAGAGAATATGAAGACGAAGAAGGAGGTCTTCAGGAGGGAAGGGGAGAGAGAGAGAGGAGAGAGGAGAGAAAATTAAATGGTTATAGGGATAATATACCATATACAGCTATAGGGTATTAAATAATATACATATAACATATGCTATCCGGAGGTTTTCCCACCATTCAATTATGTTGTAGAGTATTAAATAATATACATATAGCATATTCTATGTAGTGGTTTTCCCACCATTCAATTAGGTTAGATATTTTTGAAAAATAAATTTTAATTAAAAATAAATTATAATTTATAATTTAATTAAAAATAATTTATAATTTATAATTTAATTAAAAATAATGTTATTTTTTTATTTATTTTGATCTAATTTATTTTCATTTTTTTACGAATTCAGTTTTCACGTTTTGAATCTCATTTTTTTTTTTAATTTCCTACAAACTTTTCGAATTTCATGAAAAAATCAGAGTTTAGCTCCCAATATAGTTCTATATTATGAAGTCTATTTGTTTTTAGTGAAACTCCATAAGTATTCTTGATGTGAAATTATAAATAATATTATGTTTTTTTTATGTTTAAAGAATTATATTATTACTCATTATCATATCATATTATATCAAATTAGATATCATATATTCATCATATCAAACTTGTTTTATAATTTTTATTAGCTTTATATAATCATTATTGAATACTTAAATTTTTCTCAAAATTTCATTACAAATTTTTAACTTTTGGACTAAATTTCCATTATTTTTGTTAAGCATAAAAGGTATTAATATCGATATATCCATTGATACATCCATAAAAATCAAAATTCGGAATTCCCGTTTTACCAATTGCCCCAATGGGTGTTGTTAGGCTTTGAGTATTAACTCTCTTTTTTAAAGGTGTACTTAAGCCCAATAGGTTAACACTTTGTAAAAGAACTCTGCAGCCCAGCCCATTTGCTTAACCACTCAGACCTAATCCACTAAGACCAATCCACTACAGACAAACCCATATCACCTCATTTAATTCTTCACCCTCACGTACACTCTCTCTCGGATTACCTCCCGCACGCGGTGTGTTCGCAAAACAGAGAGCCACCGTACCACTCTCCATCTCCGGCGAACTCAACCAACACTGCTACCTTCTCCGTGGCCGCTGTGAGAAGGGAACGACAACCTTACTATTCTGGTGCACTGACGACCACCATGGTGGGAGTTTCAGCAGACGAAACGCGACATAGGAACCGAGAACGCCACACCGCCATCCTTGATCTCCGATGAAACAACCTTCACCTCCAGCACTTCGTTGATCGCCTCGACGAGACGAAACTAACCAGAGTCGTCTCACATATCGTTGACGAGACAAAGCCAACCTTGAAAGCCATTACCGTCGAAGAACATCGGGGCGTGAGAATCGAGGAGACGAATCTCGGAGGAGACGAATCTCGATGGAGACGAATCTTACCTGCCAATTTGCTGTCACCCAAGGAATTCGCTTGACTTATTTTCAGTGCCATTAGAATTGTCTCATTGAGGTTGTGGTACTAATTGCATGGTGCTTTTAACCCAGGAGCGGCGGCGGTTAATCTCGCCCGAAAATGCGTAGCCGCACGGACCCAGGCCTATGGAACCACCACCGCCTCGCCCCACTCAAACACAATACAATACAATACTCTTCAGACCTTTTCATTATTTGGTTAAAAACCTCGAACAGCGACCGGAGTGAAAAATTCAAATAGCTTTTGGTTGGCCACCCCCTATTTTTACCTCTCGATCACTATGGAACGTTCCATAGAAGCCTCGTTCCAGTCTTCGCCGCTTTTTATTATCCTCGCTTATTTTCAAATTTTTTTCTTTTTCTTTTTCTTTTTCTTTTTCTTTTTCTTTTTCATTTGATTTAAATTTTCTTTTTGCATTTGGAAGAAAAATGGGGCAAATAATAATTAGACAAAAATATCTAAAAGACAGACTAGAGCACAGTTTCAGCTTGGTTTTCCACAATCCTCTCCGGCACCAAAAACCAGTAATCCATATTATTCGACACCCCAAGATTACATTTTGAATTTGCACCGAAATCCCCAAAGAGCTTCAAAATAAATTTAGGTCCAATAAGCTCAACTCCGGTTTCAGCACCAGAGGGTGGGAGAGAGACTCAACTTGACCAAAGAATTTTTAACAAATGAGAAGCCAATGGACAGGACAGGACGGACACCCTAACCAGCCATCCTGCGCTTCTTTCTCGCCCGCGCCTGCTGCCGTTCCCTCTCCTCTTCTTCTGCTATCAACCTCGCCTGCTCTTCGTCCTCCTGTCTTGCGATTTTCGCACTGTGCAACAAATATATATACATAATCTCAGCCACATACCGCCATAATGTGCATTTTAAGCAATACAAGGACTAGTGTTGAGAAATCTTATGCTACTGAAATGTTTTTTTATTACGTGAGAGAAACACGACTTACGTCCTCCTCTCCTCCGCCATAATATCCTCAAAGTTCGCCTCCATGTCACTATCATCATCATCATCTCTACCAGAAAACCGTGCTGGATTATAACTGCAAAGATTTCAGATTGGTTGTTATCATCATCAATAAATAATAAATATTTTTCTCAAATCCTCAAATTTCGAAAAGTAACATCAAATGGCCGTCTCCCAGTATATTCAACTTTACAAAGTTATGATCTCTCAAGATAAGCAATCGAACAGCACTAAAGTCCATCCACAACTTCGCATTTCTAAAGACTCCCAACATGTTGCCAAATTACAGTAACCTCTATAACAAAAGAGAAGTGTACTGTAATCTGTATATTACTCTTTTAAGGAGATAATATTAGGAAAAATATTCTTTGGAGCAGAATAAGATTCAAACAAGTAACATTGGTTGGGATTGAGCTTTTCCATCTGTAACAATGAAATCTACCAAAAATAGCTGAAATGCATCCAGTAGATTAATGAACTTTTAAATCACCTTCCAACTTCCAAACCATTTAAAAAATCGAGAGGAATAAACAATTAACAAAATCACTTACCCAAACATATTTCTGATCATATTACTAACACTCTCGGCCTCACGATCAGGGCACCGTCTATCAGGCTTTTTTTTGGGGCGATGCTCTTTAGACATAGGGCGAGATGAGATTTGCCTTTGCACTTGTGGCTTGTTTATTTGCTAAAAACCAGGAAAGGTAACAAGTGTCATGCACTTTCCACAATAACTTACAGAAGTAGTTCTTCAAAAAATAGCCATGGAAAGGGAAGTCTATATGCAGAAGATGGTGGACTTTAAACCTGAGGTCTTGAAGATACTGCTGGCTGTTTCGGTAACACTCTTTGCCTGTTAGGTTCACGCACTTCCTGTTTTTGTTGCAAGTGCTGCTTTGGAATAGATGACTGCAACTTTGAAGGGACTGGTCTGTGCACACTAGACATGGAACTCTTCACACCTGGGGCAGAAGCTTTCCTCTCAGTGGTAGACGCAGGCATCTTCGAAGGCAATCCTCTTGGTCCTAGAGGCCGGCCAGGCCCATTTCCGCTGTTACTACTCAGCTGTTTTCTAGAGTCCATTGATGTAGAATCGGGTCTTCTACTGGAGGAACTGAACTTATTGGGCCCCACTTTAGAATGCATTTGGCCGTTCATAGATACCAGTCTCCTTTCATCGTGATCGCCATGTGCATCCCTACCGTTACTTGTGAGCGGCAGTTTGCTTTTTGTTGCAATTTGACTAGACCTCACCTCTTTAAGATCAGCAAAAGACCTGTATAAGTACCTCAATGAAAATAGCATGTTTAAAGCACCAAAAATGAAGGGACAGATATGAAGCGCAGATTACTCACCAGAATTTGAAACAGATACATTTCGAGGGAGACGATCCTTTGCAGGAGCTGGGGCCTCCGCATTTTCAGAAAGTAACCAAGAGTAATCTCTGGTATCCTTAAGCACTTGGGCTTTATTTTTAACCTGCAAATTTGAGAATTCCATTGATAATAATAAAACAAATAGAAAAGTAATTCGCGGTAAACATCATCTAGCAATTTTTTTTCCCCAAATACCTCTTTAATGACTTTGGGTTTCTGGTCATATGATACAGATTTCGATCCTGACCCAGCAGAGGTTGATCCAGAGCTCTTCTTGCTCTGCAGAGGCAAGTGATATCATCAAAATATATAAAATTTATGCTTCAATAAAAGCACACGAGCGCTTCATATATTCCCTCTTCATAAACTGTAATAGTAAACGTTCAAACTTCTCAAGTTTTCCAACTCATAAGACAGTTACAATACATGTACAAACTTTTCAACAATCTACAGGGTTAGAGGTTGGACCAATTACAAAACCAGGTTATCATCAATAGAATTGCAAATTCACCACACAAAAAGCACGATTTCAAATAAAATGCATGTCAAATCAATGTCTTTAATAAAACTGGAGTTCCCTAATTTTCCCCAAATGGCCACAAAAAGTTACCAGACCAAAACTACATTCCATAATCAATTTGAGATCAGGACAGCCCTCATTATATGGTATACCAAAAACATTGATAAGTGTGCACATGGTAGCTAGAGAAAAAGACCAGAAGTGAGAAAGTAACTTATGAGATATAACAAAAATAGAGAGCAAGTATACATACAAGATGGTGAGAGTTTTCAACCCTAGATGCCAGATGCTGGGTTTCTAATAACGACTTGCTTTCCTGGATTACTCTCTCAGCAATAACTGGTTGAGATGGGCCAAAGAAAGATCCATAACTGCAGATAAACAAATTGCAAAATATGAAATAAATCATCTGTGAGACAATCCCGTCAATATAGACAGGAAAAATCATGGCTCAATTTGGTGCAAGGTAAGGCTGGTAAAGCATTTCATACGAACATAAAAGCTGCAAAAGAACTTGAATATACATTACTATTCGAACCTCGTGACACTTCCCGTTTTAAACAATTTGGACGGATGGAAAACACTTCAAAATGGTTTCCAGGAGTGCACTCAATTTTCTTTCAAGGCGGTAATATCTCTGGAAAAATAAAACCTGTCCTAAAATTTGTAACTACAAATCAGGTATCATCACACAGTGGAAAGTAAATACCATACAGCTAATCAACACATTACGAAACTATTTGGTTGCAATAGTTGGTTCCTTCTCTGAGACTTCAAGTAACAATGCCAAGTTGTTAAGCACATAGTCATACAGATACATTCTACAAAAAGAAACAGTAATAAAGTTAAAACCTTACACATCCTACCAAGGAAGTATGGTTTTTTATTTCACAAAAAAGAAATGCAGTTATTAGTAGCCACCACTCACTTATCATTGGGGAGCTTCTTCTTTTTATCACTGGACTTGGCCAAAGCAGAAGCACCTTCCTTCTTCATCTGCTTTCGAATCCGTTCTTTCAAGCGTTGTCTCAACTCAAGGTACTCCAATGCTTCCTTGGTCGGCTTTGGATCTTCCTCTTCCGCTTCCTCTTCATACTCCTCCCCTTCCTCAGATCCTTCCTCTTCGTCCTCATAATCAGTATATACTCCATCTTCCTATGACAAAATAACCACCAAAATTTGTCAATCTAAACTTCTTCTAGATAAAGATATTGCGTATCAATATCGATAACTAGCACATAAATAGTTCAGATAAGACTTAGGCTGAAAATTTGCTTACATCTCTATCATATTCACGCATGTCGATTTCTCAATGAACAATTAGAAATACTGGGTACCTGAAATCACAACAAAAAAGACCCTAATTTTTATTATGATTGACAGAAAATCTGGAACAAAATTTTCCGCGAATCAAATAGTTACGAAAAAAAAACCCCAATGGGTCTGTTGGTTCCATGGATTTGGCGTTCGATTTGAACCCTAATTTTGACATTGGCCAATCCGATGCCCAATTCACAGTTCGGATGGTTGAATTTCATGCTCAGACCATACAATTCGAACCCCATAATTTTAAAATCCGATGATAAAAACCAAAATACTTACCGAAAGCCCTTCCAACCACGATGCCGATCGAAAGCCTGTGACCTCTATTGAAGATAATCGCGGCGAAGCCCCAAATAGTAAGATTGCGATTCCTCTCTCTCTTCAAGCCCTAAAAATCGAAAAACTTGTTCTGTGGAGGAGAATGAATATGATGGGCAGAAGGCTGGGGGAAAGGAGAAGATTGAAGAAGAACTGATGAACAAAAATGAAGAGTTCTAGAGTTCAAAGGTGAGGGCTTTTGGTTTTGGTGGCTTAAAAGGTGGGACTGCTTCGGTGGGTCTTTCGAATTCCATTTCCACCGTCTCAATTCCGTAATTTTCACTGTTTGGCGGGGTGGGTTTACAGAGGCTGTGATTAATAGTGATCGACGGCAGATGGCTGGTCCATGGCTGGTCTGGGCTATTGGGCTATTGGGCTGTTGACCTAGAAATTCTAACTAGGATAGACGTAATTTTGTTGGGTTAAATTCAATAGCCCAATAGCCCAATAGCTCAGACCGGCCTTCTACTCGTTGACTATAGAGTATAGACCCGCGGCGCACCGCCAAATCCTAAGCAGCCGTAAACCAACCCGCCGAACGGGCAAAATTTACAGGGAGATTGTGAAAAAAGGATATTTAACCTACTGAAACACTGTGACCTCCTAACCCACCAGAAGAAGCATCCCCCGGTACCCCTTCTCGTCCTCCTCCTCCTACTCCTCCTCCTGCTCTTCTTCCTCCTCCTGCTCTTCTTCCTCCTCCTGCTCTTCTTCCTCCTCCTTTCGCTGATCTTCTACCAGTTTGTCGGATTGTGGTAAGGGCTTGCATCGATAACTGAGAACCACAGCTCTGATACTTACGCAGCTCCGGATTGCTGTTGCCGACGATTTTGTAACGAGAGTTTCGGGTAAGTAGACTGAGGCTTTTGAGACTTGTAGTATTTCACTGGGCAATTGGGAGTTGGAATATGAATACAAATGCCAATATCTAACGCTCAATGATTGCATCCAAACCTAAACTGAGGCTTTGAAGCTACAATTTTTGAAATGTAACTATTTTTCCGCTTTTACAGAACAACGTATGAAATTTGAACATGTTGGTATATTTTCCTGCTTCTGAACTTGTAGGTTATTCTGTCGTTGATGGAAACTTAGAACTTTACTTGTCCTACTCACTTTGTTCAATTATTTTTTGCTTGTGATTTCTGTGTGGCTGCTTGCTAAACTACAGTTTTTGGGCCATCTCGCGTCCAATGTTTGATATCAATCTTTCACAAGTTTCTTACTTCTAGTTCATATAAAATGGTGTCTTACCTCTCAGTTTGCTTCTTTGGCTCCCTTTGGTTCTCTTCACTTCTTCTTCTGCCTTCTTCTCTTGTCCTTCTTAGTTCTCCAGTTCTTTCTGATGTTGAATTCAGAATTAGAAGAGAAAGTTTTCAACTTGTTCAAGGATTTCATGGTCAGGTAATCTCCGCCTCTATGATTTTGCTTAACTTTCCACCTTTACTGGCAGCAATTCACCGTTTATTGACATGATGATCTTCTTCAATGCATTTTTCATCTTGGGAGATCTTTTAACTTCATCATTGTGGCAGTGTCACCAAGTTTGATGAATTAGTGGCCGTGGGAAGCACATTACTCGTTGGCTTTCAGCAGGGCCTTGGTAAGCGTTTTAGGCGATGGTTATTGAGTTGTTATCCGCACCTAGATGAAGTTTGTTTCTATGTTATCAGTGAAATTGTTACGCTTTTTTAGAGTTTATTCGACGGCCTCTCATAGATGAGACATCACAGTTGGTCAAAAACATAATCCTAGCTAATGAGACAAAGAGGGTTAAATCGTATATTGAAGCTGGATGCATCAACACTGATGATGGCAGGCGAAGTATAAGTAAGTGTAAGTGTTTATTCTCCCGGGTTCATTACAGCTTTGTTAACAAAAGGGTTATAGAACTTTAAAGAAACTATACTTAATTCTGTATTAAAGCTGTTATCAATATAAAATTCACTTGAAATAGTTGGAGTAAGTTGTAACCTTTACATTCTATTCGTTTGATCTTCACATTCCTTTCTGATATTTATTGGCCGGAGCCTGATATTTTTCTTTTACATGTGTAAAATGCTCGTTAGAAGTGCATGCAAGCGAACTTGGACTTTGTGACTATTTAAGTAAAGGTACATCTATTCCTATAATTATCATCATTTATTTTTCCAGTTACGCACCAGAAAGGAGTCTTGTTAAAATGGAAAGTGAAGTGGTGTGGTCTTTACATCAATAAGCTATATTATATGTTCATATTATTAGTGCTTTCTTATCTAGTGTCTTTTATAATTATTGCAATACCTTTTTTTACGCCTAATGCATATTTCTTTTATGCGCAATCTCCTACTTGATGTACTTTTGAAATTTTAGATTAAAAATATGCAATGCTTGTTGCAGGAAAAAGCATACTAAATGAACTCAGATGCCTTGTGGAGGATGCAACTGGTGCAATGCAATCTGCAATGCGAAATTCACCCCCCTTCCAGGATGACAGTTGTGCTGAAAGGTTGGACGAAGAAGCAAATACTGATGACAAGGTCGTTTTTGTTGCTACTAATTTTCCAATGAATATTTTGATGATTGTATATTCTGTTCAGTTGTGTATCTTGTCTTTGTTTAGTAGTACCCATTCAAGGAATTTTTCCGACTATTCATACTTGAATCTATAATTAGCACTCCTTTGGATATATCATTACATTCATCAGATAATTCCATACTTGGGATTTTGTTAAGGTTAGTTTCAATGTGCATACTTCTCCATAGCTTCAAAGTTTAGGAGTTTGCATTTTTTATTATTTTAAGATTGAAAAGTAGTCATATTCTAGATTTTTTGTGGTATTTATTGTTACTGCATACTGAGCCGCTGTATCTCTTTCCTTGTAGATATGACATATGAGTTTGTAGGTCTTTCTATATTTCTGTTTTAGAGGACTCCTTGTTCACAAATTTTTTGCTTCTTTTATTCTCTAACTAATGAGAGTATTCCATGAAATTTTGATGCATGCCTCTGATCCACAAATTTGCATCATATCTCTTGTCCTTATGTAGCAAGCTAGTATTCCAGTCAAAAGTTTCCGCCCTTTCTCATACATAATTAGCAAGTTTTAATCTGAAAATTGGTGATCAAATTTGGTCAGACGCCGTTCAATTATCTTGCTCAAGTACGAACTTCTTAGTACAATTCTGTATATCAAAATCTTATATAATAATTAGTTTTATATTTTTAATATATTTTTCTTAGAACAATCAAGAACCCACCCGCATAGCAGTTTTTCTTAAAATGCGGGCCTCTTTTGATCCTCCTTGTTTTCCAAACTATCCTTTAATTTTATAAGCTTTTCATTGCTTTCATTTTCTCGTCAAGCATGAAATGGTGTCAAATACAAAAAGAGTATCAGATAAAAGTTGTGAATGCAGTATTTCTGTCTATTCAAAATCTAGATGATTAAGAGAGAGAAAAAGTCTTTTAGATACAACAGATTTATGTCTTTTGAGCTCTAAGATATTTGATAGAAATTTCTCTTATGTCTATTCTTTTTTCCTTCTTGTTCTTTCTGAATGTTCGTCACTTAGAAGTATGTAATACTTAGTTCAGATTTGTATATTTTTCAGAAAAAATCTTACAAATTCTTAGTTTTGACATCTCGTGGTCGATAATATTTACAATGGCATAGTACTGATGCTAAACTAATTGTTCAGAAGGAAATCATGGCATCCCGTCACAAAAGAAGTGCAGTTACTGATTATGCTGTTCTGATGGGGATCATTTACAGTATGGCCAAGCAAGACTATAATATGCAGGTATTAACCTCCTCCTCCTTTCCTGTCATTTGGTTACTTCTTTGTGAACTTTAGGAACATCCAATGTCAAAACTTGTTTCAGGAGAAGGTTGTCTCTGCTCTAAATCTCAAGTCGTCTTCAGGAGAACTAGAGACCTACTGCCTGATGTGGTCTTTACGTCCTTTCATAGATGACGAAGTTATGAGACGTGCTTGGAAACTTATTCCCTGATTGTTATAGGATTAGGAGGCCAATCGGGGATGCTTGTTTACTGTTGTTTCTAGTTTGCTCGGAAAACCCATAAGCATAACTTAAACTTTTGTGAAATTCTTCTTTTTATTAACAAATATGATTAAATTAAAATACGAAATGTACAAGGTCACCGTGAAAACAATGCACCAACCATACCAACTAACTTTGCCAAAACAAAAAGAAAAAAATAAAATAAAAAAGCTGGCCCTGTTTCACCTAAATTGTTATTTGAACTAGTAAAATTGTCTCGGTGCGAATGGGAATAACATTTCTCTTCTGCATGTCCATGGGTTTACCAACTACCCATTTGACAAAACTTGCTTCTCCAGAGCTTTGTCACATTGATCAGCAATTAGGGCCAGCTGCAAGGATCTCTTCACTGAGCTTGTTGTCCTTCCCAATCTTGTAGTTGGTAAAAGTCTCAAAGTTGTTCTTGAACAGCCTAGCCAGCTTCACCAGTGTCTCATTGTATGCATCCTTGTCCGACCACTTAAAGCCCGAATTCAAAAATTAGAAAGCCTGACCAAAAACGAAGGAGGTCAAATATATATTGTGAAGCCTGACTTACAGTGTTCACTGGATCAAGTATTTCTGGAGGCACCCCCTCAACTTCATGAGGGATCTCAAGTCCAAACACTTTAGTCTTCTTGTATTGCGCAGTTAAGAGACTCCCGGAGTGAATGGCATCGATGATTTTCCTTGTGTAGGCTAACTTAATCCTGCTTCCTGATCCATAGCTGAAACATATAAAATGTAATTTGGTTCAGAATTCAGATAAATGTGTAAGCTACCTTAAACCCTGTATTGTAATGTTATGAATGTTGTTAATGTTTGAATGCGTGTATGGTCACCTGCCACCAGACCAGCCAGTGTTAACGAGCCATGCGGTAGCGCCATGCTTCTGCATCTTCTCAGCCAACATTGCTGCATACTTGGTAGGATGTAGCATTAAAAATGCAGCACCAAAGCAGGCTGAGAATGTTGCCTGTGGCTCCTTGATACCCTCCTCAGTTCCGGCAACCTAAACATTTCCCGCAATTGGTTTAGTAAACTAATGTGTAACATCCCCAATATATTGACTTTTACCAGAGGTAAAATTGAAAACAGTTGAAATTTTTACCAGGGCAGTGTAGCCACTTATGAAGTGGTACATGGTCTGTGCCAGGCTCAGCTTGCTCACAGGTGGCAGGACACCAAATGCATCACAAGCCAGAAGGATCACATTCTTCGGGTGAGGGCCAACGCACGGGATCAACGCGTTGGGGATGTATTCGATGGGGTAGGCTGCACGAGTGTTCTCTGCAACCACAACAGGAAAATGGATACTTCAAATTTCTTCTTCATCCTCTTTAGGTACACGGAAATTTTGATGAATGAGTTACATTTACCTGTAACAGATTTGTCTGCGTAGTCCACAAGTCGTGTATGCTCGTCAAACACAACGTTCTCTAGCACTGCCAATAAGAATCAGTCCATCATTTCTGTAGTGCAATCGAAGTTGAACTCTTTCTCATACACTACAAGAAATTGAAGTCATGTATATTACCAGCACCAAACTTGATGGCATTGAAAATGTCAGGCTCTTTCTCCCCAGAGAGATCAATGCACTTGGCATAGCAGCCACCTTCGATGTTCGACACGCCATTCTCACCCCAGCAGTGCTCATCGTCTCCGATCAAGAACCTGTTATGATCGGTAGACAATGTTGTCTTTCCGGTGCCTAATTACAAGTAAAAGAAAATTGTGTTCATTGATCAGTACTAAACTAGCTTCTCAACACGTGCTCCGCGATCATCAGGTATGATTATTACCTGATAATCCAAAGAAAATTGCAACATCTCCATCTTTCCCCATGTTGCAGCCAGAGTGAAGGGAAAGGATTTGTCTCTTAGGCATGAGATAATGCATGAGACTGAAGAGACCCTTCTTCATTTCCCCGGCGTACATGGTTCCAAGGATGACCATTTCTTTCCTAGCAAGATCGATATTAATGCTAGTGGAGGATGTCATGTAGTTAGTGTAACGATTGCAGGGGAACTGCCCCGCGTTGTAGATGGTGAAGTCCGGAGCACCAAAGTTCTCCAGCTCCTTACAAGTGGGTCGGATACACCTACCATTGATTTGGAGTTTAGAGAAACACGTAATGTATGAACATTTTGTTCATATGTGATTTGCACGTGGGTTTCACTTACATGTTATGCATGAACAATGAGTGATAAGCTCTCGCAGAGACAATTCGCACTTTGATTTTGTTTTCTGGATCCCAGTTCAAGAATTGATCATTCACAAAGACCTGTAATAAATCAACAATTCAAGACCATTATTATTATTTATTTTTTTATTATGAGGAAGGATGATGAACAAAGACGATTGAAACGAAAAATAGAAAATTAACCTTGTCCAAAGAATTCAAGTAATCCACAGCTCTTTCCCGGTTAACCATGAAGGTATGTTCGTCCATTCCAATGTTGGGTGAGCCCCTATATCCCACCAACCAAAAATTAAAGTTAAATTACCGATGTTAAGTGTAGGATTTAATTCTATTAGAGAAGTCATTGACAAAAGTGATCAGTAAAAAATAATGCTCGTAAATTTAAAAATAAAGTGCAAGTGAGGGGGGAGTTAGACTTACTTTCCCCACCAAAGCTCATCCGTGGTAGAATCATCCTGGACAACCCGTTTATCTCTTGGAGATCGGCCGGTCTTGGCCCCGGATCGAGTTGCTAGGGCGCCAGTCGAGGTTATGAACGACCCTTGCTCGTGCTGCAGGGCATGCTCATACAGCTCTGGATGCAATGAAAATGTCAAGGACTTGGAAGCTTATATTTCTAAATTATTAACATTATCTGAAACTTCGTTATTATCAAACCGTAAATCTGAAATCGATAATTGTAGCAAAGAAATAATGTTAGAATGTTATGTTTTCTACCAGCAGGAGTGAGGTTGTAGAGGACATTAGTGAACTTTAAGGTACTGTCACCAACGCAAATAGTGGGAGCAAAATGGCTTTGTGGCACATTTTCAACCTTAAAGGCTTGATCACTCTTGATACCTTGAACCCCTCCTTTCACACCCTTCATTTCATCCAAGTTAATTTTTCCAAACTCAGTATATATATCAAATTGAAACCACCAAATATAAGTAATGGAAAAAATTTAGACGACAATTTACTGAAACAAACCTCAGATTTTTGAATCTCAGTCTCTCCGAAAGCCATTTTCGAATTACGAACAGCAAAGATGGTTCAATATCCTTAACGAGAGAATGATCAAAGCTTGTACATTTTTCTGTGCGATCTATATGCTTTTATAGTGATTTTTGTGTGGAAAAGAATAGAGTTAAATTAAGATAAAACATGTGGAAAAGATAAATTGCATGGTGTATGAATGACACGTAAAAAAAAAATTGGTTTTGGCGTTGAATGAATCCCTAAATTGACTCTTCTAATTATAGGAAGATTAGGATTAAGGTAGAACCAAATGGATAAAATGTTATTAATTTAGGTGAGAAACTGTAATCTCAAGTCCTGTATTCAGGAGAGTCAACAAGATTCGGTTACACTTAAAGCTGATGGTTAATCAGTCTTAGGTAGCTTAGTTAACAAGGAGTCAGGGTGGCAGTTCGTTTTAGTGGATTATTTGATCAATAAGAGCAGTCAAAACGGGGAAACGGTTTGTTTAATCAGTCTTGGCTTCAAAATTCAAACCCCAAAAGGAAGATTCATTCACAAGGTATTATCGGTTAATAAATAAGATTCATTCACTGGGAAGTGCCAAGTGGGGAAGACTCGAGGTCGGCTACTTGTATCCAGAATTTCTTTAAATTTTTTTTGAACCATGGTGGTGACTCGAAAAATGCCTTGTTTTTTTTTTTTGAGGTTTCAGTTGGTACATGTTTAAATTAAGTCGAACGAGTGTTCTAAAACGCGCTAGTCAGTAATCGGACAACAGAATTGGGGTCTAGAACTTGGACGATGCATGTTTAATCAAAATTAAAAATGTCCATTATTAAGAATATTTTCATATAATTTTATAACAATGAGTACTTCCCAAAGAAAACAATAATATTAGGATATATAAATGTGCAAAATAGAAGTTTAAAAAACATAACATAAATTTTCATAAAATAAAATAAAAAACATAATATAAACCTACAAAAGAAAAAAAAAAGTAAGATATAGAATAGATTATCTGAATTAAACTTAAACCTATAAATTCTTATTCTATCATAAAATTGAAAATAAAAAGAAGTCCAACCATCTAACTTGTTACCTCTGAGTGGCGTTTCTTAGGGCCCAAAATTGGGGCGGTTATGCTCTGGGTCCGAATTTTACAACACGGACTTGAGTAGATTCATGTTAACTCTAACAAAGTTAAATTTGACAAAATTTTACTTGAACATCACGAAATTTGACGACAATGGGAATGAGAAATGGAGAGCATCAAGCTCCTTTGATTATAGTGGAATAGAAGTTAAAGTACACGAACCATATTTTTCATATCTATAGAAAAACAATATGACTTCTAAATCTATCCAATTCTTATTTCCTCTAATTTCCTTGACCCCCCAAACTTTACCAGAAATAGTATTTTCCTTCTTCTTTTCTGCCAAGGCTTCAGAAATTTGGACCAGCCGCAAGGATCTCTTCAGTGAGCTTGTTGTCCTTCCCAATCTTGTAGTTTGTGAAGGTCTCAAAGTTCCTCTTGAAGAGCCCGCCAAGTTTCAGCAATGTCTCATTGTATGCATTCTTGTTCGACCACTGCAACAGCGTATTCAATTTAATTCAGTTCAATTCCATTTTCATACTAGAAAGGCAGGCCAAGACGTAACCAGGGAATCAATAGGCGAAAGGGATAAGGAAAAGAAAAAAATTAACTTACAGTGTTGACTGGATCCAGTATTTCTGAAGGCACTCCCTCGACCTCAGTGGGGATTTCAAGTCCAAACACTTCAGTCTTCTTGTACTCGGTGTTTAAGAGGCTTCCAGAGTGGATCGCATCAATGATTTTCCGGGTGTAGGGCAGCTTAATGCGTTTTCCTGATCCGTAGCTGCAAAAAAAGGAAGATGTTTTTTTGGTTCAGATTTTTTCATCAACAATGATTGTTAATATTGTTTATGAATAGATGATAATCAAATACTTAAATGCGCACATACCTTCCACCGGACCAGCCAGTGTTGACCAACCATCCCGTCGCACCGTGCTTCTGCATTTTCTCAGCCAGCATTGCTGCATACTTAGTAGGATGCAACATTATAAATGCTGCACCAAAGCAAGCTGAAAATGTTGCCGTTGGCTCCTTAATACCATCTTCAGTTCCAGCAACCTAAAATTTTCGAAACCCAGCTCAGTCAAATGTAAGAAGCCTAATTTCTTAAGTTTAAACACAACCATTTGGGTTTTTGCTCTTTAGAAACCCAAATTTATCGAACTTACCAGTGCAGTGTAGCCACTGATGAAATGGTACATGGTCTGTGCGAGGTTTAACTTGCTTACAGGCGGGAGCACACCAAATGCATCACAAGCCAGCAGAATGACGTTGTTTGGATGTGGTCCGACACACGGTATCTTTGCATTGGGGATGTACTCGATGGGGTAGGCTGCACGGGTGTTCTCTGCAACCACAAGAAAAACAGCTCAACAAACTCGTCTGCGGTACTATCAGTTAAATCTAAATAACTGAATTCAACCTCCATAGGACTGATACATTCTCAGATGAATAAACAAGTGACATTTACCAGTAACAGATTTGTCAGTATAGTCCACGTCTCGTGTATGCTCATCAAATACGATATTTTCCAGCACTACCAACAAAGATGATCTCAATCAGTCCGAGTTGAATTGGAAACCAGACCAAACAAAGAAGTACTACTTGTTCATCATCTTGATTCTATCATACCGACGTACAAATATAAGAAATCAACAAGATATATTACCAGCTCCAAACTTGATGGCATTCCAAATATCAGGCTCTTTCTCCCTTGAAAGATCAATACACTTGGCATAACAACCACCTTCAATATTTGACACACCATTCTCGGTCCAACAATGTTCATCATCTCCAATTAAGTACCTGTTGTGATCCGTAGATAGAGTCGTCTTTCCGGTACCTAATTTTTAAAATTAAACACAAAATAAAGACATATAGTATTCATTAGAAACAATTAAAATTCATATTTGATTTATTTATCAGAACATGTTTAATTAAACAACAAGGATGGTGAGACAGAGTAGGAGGGGACATATATATGTTATGGCAGTTGCAGGAGCCACCACGATTACCACGATTTTATCGATACTATACCTGACAATACAAAGAAGAGAGCAACATCTCCATCTTTCCCCATATTGCAGCCAGAATGCAGGGAGAGGATTTGTCGCTTAGGCATAAGATAATGCATGACACTGAAAAGACCTTTCTTCATTTCCCCGGCGTACATGGTGCCGAGGATGACCATTTCCCTCCTAGCAAGATTCAGATCTATGCTAGTTGAGGATGTCATGTAGTGTGTGTAACGATTACACGGGAACTGCCCAGCATTGTATATAGTGAAGTCCGGAGTACCAAAATTCTCCAGCTCTTCAGGAGTGGGTCGGATACACCTGCCACCCACCCAGTTATCCAATTGTACACTAAGCTAATACACATTTTTGCACCTACCTTTGTTTTATCCGAGACTAAAATCATCTACTCACGGATGAAGATGATAGATAATACTCGAACAAGATTATTGTATGCGAACGGGAAGAGGACTTATCTGGCGGACTTACCCCAATGGAGAAGAAGGTATACAGAAACCTATAGTACTGCTGTGACAAAAGCAAATTTGTTCATAATGCTTATGTTTTTTCACTTACATGTTGTGCATAAACAATGAGTGATAAGCCCGGGCAGAGACAATTCGCACTTTGATTCTGTTTTCCGGATCCCAGTTCAAAAACTGATCGTTCACAAATACCTGTAAATCAAATGTTCGATACCATTATTTCTTGTCAAAAAACCTCCTAAATTTAAATCTCATTGATTTAGAAAACAAAATCAAATTAATATTTTATCTATATAGGTCAATATCACAAAACAAAATTAAATTAATATTTTATCTATATAGGTCTGACTAAACATTAATTCTAGTTACAACATAAGCATGATATATTTGTAGGAGTTAGGACCGCTAAAAATAAACTCGTATGAGTAAATATGCATAATACCAGATAACTGAAAACGAAGAAGGAAAAAACAAAAAAACTAAGAAATTACGCAGACGACAACAAATTTGCTACTCCCAATGGATATTTGGCCAAGTTACTCACAATGGATATTTGGCCAAGTTACTCCCAATGGATATTTGGCCAAGTTGGAGAAAAATACAACAAAATACCATCATCCACATCACAAACATCACTATCTAGTTTTCTTTTAAAAAACCAATTCTTTCTTTTCCAAAAGATGTAAATATTCTAACCTTGTCCAGAGAATTCAAGTAATCCACAGCTCTTTCTCGATTGACCATGAAAGTATGCTCGTCCATTTCAATGTTAGGTGAGCCCCTATAAGTGGAAAACACCAACATGAATCCTAGTTGGTATTGTCATTCTAAAAAATTCGTCGAGGCATTTAGTACAATTTTACCTACATATATATAGTGGTCAAAAAGTAAAGGAGAGTTATTATATTATTAATTACCTTCCCCACCAGAGCTCATCCTCAGTGACGTCATCCTTGACGACGCGTTTATCTCTTGGAGACCGACCGGTTTTGGCTCCAGACAGAGTGGCCAATGCGCCTGTTGACGTAATGAAGGAGCCTTTCTCATGCTTTATGGCCTGCTCATATAGCTCTGCACCACATACAACCCACCCTATTTAGACCCACTGCCATTTTCTTTGTTGTTTTCTCCAAGACATCAGTGAAAATGCACTGAAATCAAAATGCTCGCGCAACCGAATAAGGAAAGCAGCAATCAACACTATTTGGTACATTGTTCATGTTCTATTGAAATATAGAGATAATTTTTTGCTCCTCTTTTCTTTTTATATACTTTTTTATTTTCTTAGAGGTTAATTTATACCGAGCAAATTAAAGCAAAATTAATTGACAAAAACAATTTCTAATGAATATAAGTAGCCATTTCGACACTCCATTTTTATATGAACTCCTCAAAGAAGTGGCAAAAATCATACCGGGGGTCTCAAAATTGTTATCTTAATACATTGATTTTCCTATGACAAACTGAGAATGAGAATAACAACAACAACACACAAGAATAGGAACACACAAAATCGCAATATATTATTAGGCCAAGAAATAATATGGGGTGTTAAGAGTGGAACACTGAAAATTTGGATTTTGGGATTACCAGCTGGAGAAAGGTTGTAGAGGACATGTGTGAACTTGAGAGCACTGTCACTGACGCTAATGGTGGGCGTGAAATGATGGTGGTGTGATACGTGCGAAGTAACCTTGGGAGTCTCAGACGCCTTAGCTGGATCTCCTCGAACAACCTTCGGTCCAGTCTCTCTCGTCAGCGAAGCTAAAGAAGCACTGTCCCGAAAAACATAATACAAACTAATAAATTTAAAGGGGGGAGAAAATATTGGGGAGCACACGGTTTCACCAAATTTTAAGACGGAAATGCCTCCTAAACAAAAAGAGTTATGTGCAGATCAAATTCTTATATATAAGTTTCACGGAGTTATTTTGTAGTGCAATCAAAAAAATAAATAAATATAAAAAAGAGACATGTATTTACATAAACAGTAGAAATTATGTTCACCCTTCCCATACAAAAATATCCACTAAAAAAAACAAAGCCTCCAGCTTGTCAGCCAAAAAAAAATTGCCTCCAGCTTTCTTTATGAAGTTAACTGCTAGTAGGGGTGGGCACGAAAACCGTTAACCGATCTGCTTCAAACCGTTATTTATCAAACGGTTTAGGTTTGACCGGATAAAAGTCAAACGGTTTGAGAATCCAAACCGTTCCGTTAGTAACGGTTTGCATTTAGATTTTCATTTTGGAAATCCGTTAAATCCAAACCGAACCGTTAAGGAATATATTAATTTTTATTAACGTTTAAATCTATTATTAATACAAAGTAAAAAAAAAATAAAAGGATATCTAGATATACCCATATAAGTATATATATATACTCATATAAGAGTAAAATAAAAATTTATTAAATAGTTTTTGTGTTTGATAAATCTTAGTATAGTGATAATATTTGTAATTCAATACGTAGCAAGCTTAATATATAAAATTTTGAATATTGAGTATTGATTTTTTTTTGTATCCTTATTTTTCTATATCCTTATTTTTTATTATTTCTTAACGGTTTTAAACCGTTTCGATCCAAACCGAACCGTTAGTAACGGTTTGGATTGAAACGGTTTTATTTCTAATTTTATAAAATTCAAACCGTATCGAACCGTTAAGATTTTAACGGTTTGAATTTAAATATTGTCAATATCCGTATCGAACTGAACCGTACCCACCCTAGCTGCTAGTATACTATGTAAGCTTTTTATGGACCCACATAATCTCATATTCTACTGTCATCCATTTACCGGACACATGAAGCAAAAATTCCCGTGGGTCTCGCTTATCACCGTCAATTTATTTTATTTTACATTAAAGTAACTAAAACATTTTCTTCTCATATATTAAAAAAAAAAGAGAGAGTAGTAAGCAGTATTATCACATTCATTTAACATAGCAATTCAATCATCCTTATCCCAAAATAAAAGTTCGAAAACTACTAAGATCATACATTCAATTAACGATGCTTCACTTCTGGAGGTAAATTATTATGGAAACTTTTTATGTTAATTAATGAGTATTGTGAAGGTGTGACGTGGGTGCGTGGGTTGGGACACACGTGTATACCTGATGGACTGAAGCTGCTGCTTCTGTCGCTCCTCATCAGAAATTATGGCAGCAAAGGTACCACCCTGAGTGCCCTTGATGGGCGTGGTGGGTGCCGACTTCTTCTTCTGCAGAGAGTGCAATTCGTCGATCGTCTGAGCCTTGACAGGTGGCGTGCTGTCATCATGACACACCCCATTGCCCTTCTTCTGCGTCTGGATCTTCGCCAGCCCATTCCTCGCCGAACCATTACCGTTCGTGGCCGTCGCTCCATTACTATTCACCACTGCCTTTCCTTTCTCGCTGGCAAAGCTAAACTCTCCGTTCCCGTTTGACGCCATCTTTTCCCCTGCTCAAAAATGATATCAACAAAACTATTTTTACTACCTCTAATTCATTTTTTTGAAGCTAAATGTTTACGTGTTTTAACTCTTTCGTCCAATTATTAATTATATCATAAAAATTACGTGTTCATAACATCATTAATATAAAATCAACGTGTAATATAAATTGATTGATCGTCCATATGACTTGAAGTGGGCATGCGAAATCAAAATTTGTTACAAATTAATAATCCAATTAATATGTGGAAGAAAAGGAAAAGAGAGAGGCTGCACCAGAAATTGAGGGGTGGAGAAGAAAAAGGGAATGAAATTAAAATGAGGAGACTAATATGAAAAATTTGAGGTGGTGAGAGACTGAGAGGGGGCATCAAAATGAGAGTAATCAGTAATTGTTGCAACACGAATGGTGAGAAGGAGGGGAGGGGTGTCCTTTATAAAGGGTTGAGTGGGACCCTTCGTAACCAGGGTTTTCCTTAACTTTGGTCAAAAGTTAACTATGGTTAAGTTTTATCTCTCATGAGTCCATTACCTGACCTGACAATATGAGAAATAAGATGGAAACTAGAAAGAATGAAATTCCAAAATCCCATTGGAACGAGATGGAAATCAATAATAAAGATAAGCAATCCCCTGCTCATATCGCACCGTTGCTGTCTCTCTTGACAGCCAATGAAACTTTACGGCGCCATGGTGAATTTTAAAATGTCAAAAAAATTGAAGGGAAGGTACTTTGAAATTATAGAACTTTAAATTAAGGGCGGGCGCGATACTTCGATATGAATATTTAAAAAAATATCTAAATTTAAATAATTTGATACTTTTGTATTATTTAAAATTAGAAATGAAATCGTTTTGATTAAAATCATTAAGGTTTATTAGGCTAATTGCACTAGAGACAAGCCACAAAATCTTAAAATGCACTATGAACGAAAATTTGTTTCAGTGCAGAAACGGTGACATCGTCAATACCATTGCACCATCTTATTGACACCGTCCTTAACGACGTTAATGTTTGTAGACGTGGCGCACTCTTTGCAGACGTGGAGTCGTTGTGACACAGTATGACCCAATTTGATGACCACGTGTGCGAGAAAATTGAAAATCAAATCGAAAGTGAGAGAGAACGAATTGGGGCTAAATTTTGTCCGCTAAGGTTTCAAGAAATTTGGGATTAGGGGCAGAAATTGTGATAGGACCCACCCCGATTATCACCCCGATAACCGAGGTGAACCCTGCTCCCGTCTGACAAACACAACTAAAAGATCAAAAGCACGTTACAAAAACCCACAAATTACATTGCCAGACCAGGGAGAAGAGTTATATCGTTTACAGAGTATAGTAACAGTACGAAAACAAAACAAGCCCTACTGTAAGCTAAGCGCGCAACGAATGACTTTATGCCTTGACTCCTGCCTCAACGGTAGCCCCAACGCTCGCACCACGACCTGGAGGGTGTTAAAAACATTAAAAATGTGAGTGGACTAAAAAGAAATAAGAGTTATAAAAACTGTTTCATAAAGAAAAGCAGGGTTACACCCTCCGTTTTAAAAACATGCATGCATAACCAAGTAACTTCAAACAACAGTAGTACAAAAGGAAACAACGTGCAGAAATCATCAGAAATCAAAACCAAAGTTCAGGCCCTCGGCCCTAAATCCATAAAATAAGTAATTCGCGTTACAGCCCAAAACATTTGCAAAACCAGTGAAAACATCGATCATACAAGTTTACTGGATCTCAAGTGCACCCGCGTCTTTAAACTCAAAACACAATGCGCAATTAGCCAGGCATTCCCGGGATATCAACGAGTCTTTAAACTCAAAACACAATCACAGGCCTCGGGTGGTATCATAATCGAGTCTTTAAACTCAAAGTCATACCGAGTCTTTAAACTCAAAACACATCAAACCAGGGCCCTGCCCCCGTAAATCAATCCGAGTCTTTAAACTCAAAACCAGATCCAGTGGATTTTCCGAGTCTTTAAACTCAAAACCATTTTCACATATAAGAAAATCCATCAAATCCGAAAACCAAAACCAAACTGGAAAGCTTCAAAAACCGAAATCACATTTGCTTAAAAGGGGACTTCCTCCCGGATTTCCTTTCCAATCTCAAATCAAATCCCCAATCATCCATCCGAAACCATACTCAAAAGCACCACAGAAACCATATTCTCGAAATACGTGCAAGTTCGATAAGTAAAACAGTTATAAAAAACATAATTAAGGAAAACAAGAATATAGAGACATAATTCATGAAATCATATACCGAAAGCACAAAAGCATGATCGAAACATAATTAAATAAGTAAAACACTTATGCATGCTCGGTTAGAAAACAAACAGTCCACTCACAACTTCTGCGCATGTCAATCGCGTCCTGTGCGATCCTCGGCCGTCTCCGGTAATTCCTGACCTGTCCAGAGTCACCAAAACGGGTCACAAACTCTTCAACTTAGCTTACCCGAATTTCCCTAATTTTCCCGGATTTCTTTAAACATAATTAAACAGAACCCTAAATCTTCGAATCCTCGAACTAACCTGACCCGATGTCCGATTAACACGAAACTTGTCCCAAAAGATTCGTTATACTGATTAGACTCAAAACCATGTTGGAAGTTTCCCAAGATTCTTCCCCACGCGCCCGCACGCGTCGCCCAAAGGGGCTACGCGTGGGCCTCACGCGCCTACTCACAGAGCACTGTTCATCGCCTTCTTCGATGGTCAGATCGGTCTGAACCAGCGTGACCGGTTCTCCGTCATCCTCCATCCATTTCTGTTCCTTTCAACTCCCCTAGCTTCGTCCTACCCTAAGAAATCCATTCCCCTACTCCAAACACGACGACACAGCCTAAATCTCAACGTCCCAAGCTCGAACTAAAACCACCTGAAAACCTCTGTTTCGGTTCCCAGCCACCAGAGCTTCCCCCCGTCACGGCTTCACAACCAAAAGCTCCCTAGGAACCTACTGAGTCGACTAGCTCTCGCCAAACATCTCGACTTGACCCCAAATGCCACGACTTAACGTTTGAACCAAAACGTCAAAACAGAGCATACAGAGGAAGGAGAGAAATTACTTGCCTCCTGGTCGCCACCGTGAGCTCCACCGTGCTTGCTCGACTCCCCTCAGGCCTCTCGACACCACCACGGGTTCAATTCACGGATTTGATCACAACACAACAACACCACCACCTCGATTCTTCTCTATTTTCCACAGACACTCACACTCACACACACACACAGGTTCCCTCACACACCTTGTAACGACCCGTCCCGAATTTCATGATTAGATTAGTGACTAATCACGATTAGTGAGGTTAATCGGTGATTAGTTAGGCTAAATCGGACGAACGATGCGAAATGACCGTTTTGCCCCTAGTGGTGGCAAAACGTTGACTTTTCAATCGGACGGTCAAATGAACTTTGACCGATGACCGTGACGTAGTTCATGATGTCACGAGTTCATAGACAGGTGGGACTTTCAATTCCGACGTTCGAGGAGGAAGTTATGACGTTCGGAAGTTTAGGGGCATTTTGGTAATTTTGGTTAAAAAGGGGCAAATGTTGACTTTTTGATCGAGAGGTCCAATGGCCGAGGGCCAAAGACCGTTACGTAGATGGAGATGATACGAATCCGTAGACAGGCGGCACGTCGAATTCGGACGTTCGACGGCGAAGTTACGGTTCACGGAAGTTCAAGTGCACTATTGTACGAATTACGAAACGAACTAACGTTTGGACTCTAGTGGGGCCCAGATATTTATGGAGGACCAATGGATGAGTGACAAGTGTCACCCATCCATTTCCCAGCTAAACATATTCATGCATCTCACCTCCCATTTGCATCGATCATCTTCATTTCCTTTGTTTTTCTCCCTGCTACCCGATCTCACCCAACCATCCAAAACCCATCCAACCCCTCCCATGCGGCTAGGACTGAGGACAGAGTGAAGTGAGGATGGTGAGGACGTGGTGGCCGGCCCAGGACGGCTCCACCGTGCACGGCGGCCATGGAACCGTGAAGGTATCGGTTTTGGCCCAAATTTTTCTATTTTCAATTTCTTGCATTATGGGCCATTTTGAGTGATTAGGAATTGGTTTTTAGGTTGTTAGGAAGGTTTTGGGTGGCAGTTTGGGCTGAGTAGCCGTGCAGGCTGATCGGGAAAAATCGAACCGTGAGGTTCAAATTGGACCGGTCGGATTTCGAAGGTTTTAGACCGTTTTGTTAATTGGGTTAGATAGGAAACTTGAAAATAGGAATTTAGGAATTGGAATGGAGGCAAACGGACTGAAAATGAGGGAGTAGGAGCACTGAACCGGTTACGCCGGTTCAGCACAGAGCACTGAAAATGGGCCTCACGCGCCTACACACAGAGCACTGTTCATCGCCTTCTTCGATGGTCAGACCGGTCTGAACCAGCGTGATCGGTTCTCCGTCATCCTCCATCCATTTATGTTCCTTTCAACTCCCCTAGCTTCGTCCTACCCTAAGAAATCCATTCCCCTACTCCAAACACGACGACACAGCCTAAATCTCAACGTCCCAAGCTCGAACTAAAACCACCTGAAAACCTCTGTTTCGGTTCCCAGCCACCAGAGCTTCCCCCCGTCACGGCTTCACAACCAAAAGCTCCCTAGGAACCTACTGAGTCGACTAGCTCTCACCAAACATCTCGACTTGACCCCAAATGTGACACGACCCATCCCAATCCCCCCGGGATTACCATGGAATGTGACGTGCTCCCGTCTGACAAGAGGCGTCAGACAAGGGATAACCGATTGCCATTGCCCATACGGGCTTCCAGAGTGCGTAAGGATCGATGGAGGAAGTGTGCGATGCTCAGGTCTCTGCTGCAGTCGTATTCGGAATCAACCTGAAGGGCATTGAAAACAAAAGCTGTGAGTGGACGAAAATAAACAAGTCTGTTTAAAACATTTATAAGACATTTATGCCCCTCAGTAAAATCATATGCATGCACCAAAACCAATAATCCCATATTTATTTAGAAATAACCATTAGGGCCTTAGCCCGGAAACCAAAGCATAGTTTCAATTTCCAAAAGTAAATCCAAGAGTTATTTCATAAATCCAGTAATATGAACCATAAGGCATATAATATAAACCATAACCATTATTTTAGCCACTGCACTATACACTCCAATCCGACATCCCTGATGTCTGACGTCCCTGACGTCAATAAGGTCACAATCACAAGGCTACGCGTGCCACTCGGGTCTCAATTTTCCGAGTTAAATCCCCGAACCCCGTTCGGGTACAGCATCACCTGATGCAGCATCACCTGATGCTTAGCGTCATAGACGCTGGACGTACTAGACGCCCGTGACCTCTCCGGGGTACCTCGCCGGAGGAGACAATATAATATGGAAGGATCTATACAGTGCAGTACTAAATACATTTTATCGATATCCACATGCAAGGCATATATATATATATACATGGATAAAAATCCAAACCAATCATTAAGTTTCATCAGACGGGTCTCAAGCCCAAATACCGTGAAACATGCCATAACCAGAGTTTCCATATCATCAAAACCACTATTGTTTTTAGCATGTGAATATATATAAAATGTAAACCAGAATACATTTATTCAATTCCGTTTTAGGGTCCCCGACCCGCAAACACATGTAGAAGTCAACTGGGCCCCTGGCCCGATTTCACAAGTTAACTGGGCCCCTGGCCCGATCCACATGTTAACTGGGCCCCTGGCCCGATTTCATAGTTCAACTGGGCCCCTGGCCCGATTTTACATTATTTAAGTTCGTAACCGTTTCATGAAATCATATCCAACCATATTTATGGAAATCGGTGCAAATCCAGAAAACCTCGGTTTACGTGCAAATACGTAATTCACCCTGAAATACGTGAAATCATTTTAAATTCACCGATATCCAAAGTAAATCATTTAATCATAATTATAACAATCATAAAACAGTTATGCATGCATCGAATTTATGAAACCAATGTCCACTCACAGATCGTTTAACCGAGCACCTCGATACGCGTGCCATAGGCCTTCTCGGGCCACCTCACTATCACCGGGACTCCCAATCCTGTTCAAATCAATTTAGAGGATCACTAACCTCATCATTAACATCCTATTCAAGTCCCGTAATTTTCCCGAATTTTTAAGTATTTTTATATTGGATTTAAAACCTTCGGACATCCCGAACAATATCGAGACGGTGTCCGATCGACACGAAACCAATCCCAAAATGTTCGTTACAATGTATAGGATAAAAGTCATGTTGACCTCACCTCGAGATTCGTGCCCACGTGCCGTCACGCGCCGCCGTGAGTGGCTGCGCGTGAAAGCCACGCGCCTGCTACAATGCTCCTTCCTTACCCGAATGACTGGTAAACGGGTTGAAAAACCCGCGATAAGACCCGGTCCAAATCCTAGCAATTCGACACTGATTCCATCAATTCAAAATTCCATTAGCATCGAATTAGATTCAATTAGGGATCTGTGGACTAAATTACACACAATCATACCTCAAACCCTAAGATCAAGGATGATCACACGAAGAACAATCCGATCGTTGTTCATCATCCGAAATCCTCCCAGGTCAATCGATTCTTTCAATTGATGCATCCATTAGCATCGTGAGGTCATAATGAACTCAATCCCCAGTCCAATTGCATCACTCCGAGCTTCAAATCCCACGACTCAAGCTCGAAATTTCTGAAGCTACAGTAGTTCCGTTCATCCTCAAACGGCCCTCAATCCGCTTCGTTCCTTCGACGAAAATGATCGTGGCAATCCCAGAAGACTCAAACCAATATCCAATTTGATCGTCAAGGCCCAAAACTTCCAATTCGATTTTCCCCCCGAATTTCGAAATTTTCGAAATTCCAGCCCCCAGCTCTCAATTCATCCCTCGTGTTTTCCCAAATCATTCCAGTCTCAATTCTTGTCAATTTCGTTCACAAAAACGGTGGATAGAGAGGAGATTAAGGGTAGGAGAAAAATTGAAGTTGATTGTTCACGGTTGAAGAAATTGAAGGGATTAATGGAGGAATAATTCAATTAATTAATCAATAACACAATCATAATGTCCCCCATGTTACAATTACACTAAACAATTCAGGGATAGATCGCACTAGCCATCCACCCAGCTCAATCATGGCTCCAACTCACGGCTGTTCCAAATCACAGTCCAAATTACCATTCTGCCCTTGTGCAGAAAATTACCAAAATGCCCCTCACGCATCCTGACCCGTAACTCGGTCATACGGACTCCGATTGATGCGTGCCGCCTGTCATTGAATTCGTATCGACGAAACCTACGTAACGGTCCTTGGCCCTCGGCCATCGGACATCCCGGTCAAAAAGTCAACATTTGCCCCTATTTCGTCCAAATTACGAAAATGCCCCTGGACTTCCGTACATCATAACTTTCACCACGAACGTCGGAATCGAACGTGCCACCTGTCTATGAACTCGTGACGTCCCGAACTACGTCACGGTCCTTGGTCAAAGTCCATTTGACCATCCGAATTAAAAGTCAACGTTTTGCCCACGCCCAGGGGCAAAACGGTCATTTTGCACAATTCGTCCGAAATCGCCCAACTAATCCCAGATTAGTAAATCATAATTAAATATTATTAAATCCCGATATTCGGGACGGGTCGTTACAACCTTCCCTCCTTAAAGAATTTCGTCCTCGAAATTACCAACAACCTTATTCCACAAACACCCCGTGGAAAACAATTCGATCACATATCTATGTACCCCTGTACACCCACTTGCTGGGTCAACACCAGCCTCGTCTGCACCCAGACATGCCATCACAGTCATACGTCATAATAGCAACAACACTCGACCACCGCGAGTGGAAATGATCACCTGATCCGCGATAAAATCGCCTAACCATTAAGCTGACTACTTCAGCTAGACGGTTCCTTTCCATTATCAATATATCCTTACATTTGCTCCCATTGGGAGTCACCAAATCTCATTTGTCAGTCCATGCTGACACCATCAGTCAAACTGTCACCACTAAGCTTTACCACCCTAGTAAAGCCCCAACCATCTGTCTATCCGTGACAACACCATGTACTACATCACTCTCGATGTAGCGCAAGATCAACCACATGATCTCAATTCGCAGGGCAAGCCCAATCCTGCGACACCAATTAATCTCAATGTCCATAATCGCCGACTCCCTCAGCGAACCGAGACGCTGGGAAATCACGGTGTGATCAAGTCACACAAGGCTTCTCGTGGTTACTCTGACCACCAATTCACTCATCCTGAGTGTACGTATACCGTCAACTTACTCCATCAAGTGGTGTAACTGGAACACATTGAATACCAGCCCAGCAGTGAACACACATATCAATACCGGGGTTCCACTAGCCAACCGTGGCCAAGAGCACCTGCTCATACAATCACTGAACCCAGACAAAATCACTCTGCCCGGCGCACAGTATCCAATGTACAGTCCACAATACAGCCAAACAAATGATATCAGAACCAAGCCGATTACCAACACATTAGTTACACACCACTGGTACATCCCACGTACCGCCATTAGGCACCACTCAGCCTATCAATCCTCGTACAACGTACCCTGTACGTACCTCAATCCATCAATCTGACTATAACCACCCAGGTCATAGCCAAACACGTTCTAGTAATGGAGTACATTTGCTCAAACCAACATGAGACAAAACGGACTCCACCCGTCATCTAGTTCCAATTCCGAATCCGAATCCGTAATTTCGTAAGAAATTCCGAACCCAAACCCAAACATCACATTTTTAATCCATTTCCAAATCCGAATCCGAAATCATTATTCCGTAAGCTAGCATTGGAATAACCATTCCGCACCCAAATCCAGTAATCCACTTTCGAGCTTCGCAATCGAATCCTGAATCGTCACCCAGAAATTCGATTCCAAAACCCAAAATCTCGCTTACGTCCATCAAGACGTAACATAACCGAACCTATCGGTTGCCTGTCAAAAACACTCGATTTACTTCATAGGGAAGCCAATCCCAATATTCACACGTCAAAGGTTGACAAAATCTGACCACATCGGAAACCTACTCAACCAAGTCACAACCCATATGGACTCACTCCGAAAAGAAGTTCAGTCCCGTCAATTACGACTCGCATATCAAGGTAAGAGTGATAACTCTCATCCAATCTGGATCATCACGATCACAACCCAGATCCATCGCTACGTCACCCGACAAGCAACATCACGATCCTAGATCGTCACATCGTCCAAAGTCGACAACATCGCAAATCAGATCCACCTAGGATCCACACATGCTCACATAGCTAACAGTCCATCTGAAAGCTGATCGTAGGGTCTTACACCCTCAATTGAATCTTTCGCCAAATTTCCCTTGGTGGAAAGATGACCTCGCATTTCCCACCAAATCCAAAATCATACACAACTTCTTATGTCCAATGACCCAAGGCCAAACCTGGGTCCACCTACCAATACACGCTCAACGTACTGGTAGCAAAAATCATCATCTGCCACGGCAGGAAATATGAAGTCAACCCTAATGACTTCGGAATACCAATCACTGATGCGGAAACGAGCACTCCTCTCGTCTCCCAATCACAACTCTCCCCGAACCGGGAGTTCCAACCACGTTGGAAACTGACATGCTCCCAATGAGATGTCAAGTCCAACCACTGGACTGCCCACGTCCATACCTCACTTGGACCACCACGTGTCCAAAATCAATTCATTACTCGGACCTCACGTCCGCCAATACTCACGTACGCACACACCCTGATTCCGAACAGAAATGTCCACAATATTTCCTGAATGTGCATACCATACTGCTTTCGTCTCACATCTCAACCCTAACAGGTTCAATCCTCAGGTTCCAAGTGATTCACAATCACAAAATACCACGAATGGTTTCCTCGACTTTTCCAATTTCAATAATTTCCTTGTACTCTCAGGGGATATAAGCAGTACACAAACTTACCAATCTCGGAGTTGACCACAACTCCCCAAATCCACCAATTCTTATGAAATAGGGAACATCGTCCAAGACTCAACCACCACTGAGTCGCAGATACCAATCATCTGTTCATCATGACAGAGTCACACCCCAACTGGTGGCTCAACGTCATCACAATTACTGTCACCAGCACCAGCGCTAGTACCAGCACCAACGCACCATCATCAATACTAGTATCAGCACACAGGCATCCATACCAGTATTGGCATAAAGGTATCACCATACCAACATCCATACATAGCACACGAACATCCACACTAGCACGCGAACACCCACGCTAGCGCACTGTGTGCAAAGTTGTTACCTTGGATCTCCGTTCATTACGAACGACGATCCCGTAACAGCACTCATACCCCACGACTATGGGTACCTCAAATTTGACCACTGGCACATCAGGATAATGGTCGTTCCCTGAACATCCCCTGATCCTCAAGTGTGAAAGCCACACAAAATACCCTCGATAGCCAGTCATCTCGACACAACTGTCGACCAACAGTCATCGTTGTCAAGATCCGTATCCACACATCATACTAACATTCGATCCAACTAGGATTCCATATTTCCTAATATCCGTATCCGTAGATCGAAACCCATAAGACTCACTAGAGTCATCCACATGGTCCTCCACGACCTCAGCCGCACGTCGCAGCACAAATCCTTAATTAAAGTTCACTTTTCCGGTCCATCAATATAAATTAGGGTTCCAAAATCACACCCTAGGGTTCCACCGAACCCAACTGCCTTCTGCAGTAAAATCCACAACCTGACCAACCCCGCGGTCCTGACATCATATAGACGTCCAATCCAATCCAATCCAATCGTCAACTCAACGTGGGTTCCATCGTGGGTTCCACCACGAAGGTCATCGGCTAACTCCGATGCACCAACCCCCGTACACTAGCCGACACTACTAGGGTCCAAAACTTAGACCAATACTCAACTGAGTTTCGTACTTCCATAACATTATTCAAATGGGGTTCCCTGAACCCAGTTGTGCCCAGTAGCACAACAATCCATCATCACGGGACCGAACCGACGGTCCCGCATTACCAGTTAATCGTACTCAACCCCACTTGGGTTGAATCGCATCTAGGCACGGCGTATCGGGCCAAATACACCCAATCCACCATACAAACCCAAAACTATCTATCAGGTTGACAACGGAACAGCAGCCCAAAGAGACATCACACCCTCGTCCTTCGCGCACAAAAGAGCAAAACCTGCTCTGATACCACTTGACACGACCCATCCCAATCCCCCCGGGATTACCATGGAATGTGACGTGCTCCCGTCTGACAAGAGGCGTCAGACAAGGGATAACCGATTGCCATTGCCCATACGGGCTTCCAGAGTGCGTAAGGATCGATGGAGGAAGTGTGCGATGCTCAGGTCTCTGCTGCAGTCGTATTCGGAATCAACCTGAAGGGCATTGAAAACAAAAGCTGTGAGTGGACGAAAATAAACAAGTCTGTTTAAAACATTTATAAGACATTTATGCCCCTCAGTAAAATCATATGCATGCACCAAAACCAATAATCCCATATTTATTTAGAAATAACCATTAGGGCCTTAGCCCGGAAACCAAAGCATAGTTTCAATTTCCAAAAGTAAATCCAAGAGTTATTTCATAAATCCAGTAATATGAACCATAAGGCATATAATATAAACCATAACCATTATTTTAGCCACTGCACTATACACTCCAATCCGACATCCCTGATGTCTGACGTCCCTGACGTCAATAAGGTCACAATCACAAGGCTACGCGTGCCACTCGGGTCTCAATTTTCCGAGTTAAATCCCCGAACCCCGTTCGGGTACAGCATCACCTGATGCTTAGCGTCATAGACGCTGGACGTACTAGACGCCCGTGACCTCTCCGGGGTACCTCGCCGGAGGAGACAATATAATATGGAAGGATCTATACAGTGCAGTACTAAATACATTTTATCGATATCCACATGCAAGGCATATATATATATATACATGGATAAAAATTCAAACCAATCATTAAGTTTCATCAGACGGGTCTCAAACCCAAATACCGTGAAACATGCCATAACCAGATTTTCCATATCATCAAAACCACTATTGTTTTTAGCATGTGAATATATATAAAATGTAAACCAGAAAACATTTATTCAATTCCGTTTTAGGGTCCCCGACCCGCAAACACATGTAGAAGTCAACTGGGCCCCTGGCCCGATTTCACAAGTTAACTGGGCCCCTGGCCCGATCCACATGTTAACTGGGCCCCTGGCCCGATTTCATAGTTCAACTGGGCCCCTGACCCGATTTTACATTATTTAAGTTCGTAACCGTTTCATGAAATCATATCCAACCATATTTATGGAAATCGGTTCAAATCCAGAAAACCTCGGTTTACGTGCAAATACGTAATTCACCCCGAAATACGTGAAATCATTTTAAATTCACCGATATCCAAAGTAAATCATTTAATCATAATTATAACAATCATAAAACAGTTATGCATGCATCGAATTTATGAAACCAATGTCCACTCACAGATCGTTTAACCGAGCACCTCGATACGCGTGCCATAGGCCTTCCCGGGCCACCTCACTATCACCGGGACTCCCAATCCTGTTCAAATCAATTTAGAGGATCACTAACCTCATCATTAACATCCTATTCAAGTCCCGTAATTTTCCCGAATTTTTAAGTATTTTTAAATTGGATTTAAAACCTTCGGACATCCCGAACAATATCGAGACGGTGTCCGATCGACACGAAACCAATCCCAAAATGTTCGTTACAATGTATAGGATAAAAGTCATGTTGACCTCACCTCGAGATTCGTGCCCACGTGCCGTCACGCGCCGCCGTGAGTGGCTGCGCGTGAAAGCCACGCGCCTGCTACAATGCTCCTTCCTTACCCGAATGACTGGTAAACGGGTTGAAAAACCCGCGATAAGACCCGGTCCAAATCCTAGCAATTCGACACTGATTCCATCAATTCAAAATTCCATTAGCATCGAATTAGATTCAATTAGGGATCTGTGGACTAAATTACACACAATCATACCTCAAACCCTAAGATCAAGGATGATCACACGAAGAACAATCCGATCGTTGTTCATCATCCGAAATCCTCCCAGGTCAATCGATTCTTTCAATTGATGCATCCATTAGCATCGTGAGGTCATAATGAACTCAATCCCCAGTCCAATTGCATCACTCCGAGCTTCAAATCCCACGACTCAAGCTCGAAATTTCTGAAGCTACAGTAGTTCCGTTCATCCTCAAACGGCCCTCAATCCGCTTCGTTCCTTCGACGAAAATGATCGTGGCAATCCCAGAAGACTCAAACCAATATCCAATTTGATCGTCAAGGCCCAAAATTTCCAATTCGATTTTCCCCCCGAATTTCGAAATTTTCGAAATTCCAGCCCCCAGCTCTCAATTCGTCCCTCGTGTTTTCCCAAATCATTCCAGTCTCAATTCTTGTCAATTTCGTTCACAAAAACGGTGGATAGAGAGGAGATTAAGGGTAGGAGAAAAATTGAAGTTGATTGTTCACGGTTGAAGAAATTGAAGGGATTAATGGAGGAATAATTCAATTAATTAATCAATAACACAATCATAATGTCCCCCATGTTACAATTACACTAAACAATTCAGGGATAGATCGCACTAGCCATCCACCCAGCTCAATCATGGCTCCAACTCACGGCTGTTCCAAATCACAGTCCAAATTACCATTCTGCCCTTGTGCAGAAAATTACCAAAATGCCCCTCACGCATCCTGACCCGTAACTCGGTCATACGGGCTCCGATTGATGCGTGCCGCCTGTCATTGAATTCGTATCGACGAAACCTACGTAACGGTCCTTGGCCCACGGCCATCGGACATCCCGGTCAAAAAGTCAACATTTGCCCCTATTTCGTCCAAATTACGAAAATGCCCCTGGACTTCCGTACATCATAACTTTCACCACGAACGTCGGAATCGAACGTGCCGCCTGTCTATGAACTCGTGACGTCCCGAACTACGTCACGGTCCTTGGTCAAAGTCCATTTGACCATCCGAATTAAAAGTCAACGTTTTGCCCACGCCCAGGGGCAAAACGGTCATTTTGCACAATTCGTCCGAAATCGCCCAACTAATCCCAGATTAGTAAATCATAATTAAATATTATTAAATCCCGATATTCGGGACGGGTCGTTACAAAATGCCACGACTTAACGTTTGAACCAAAACGTCAAAACAGAGCATATAGAGGAAGAAGAGAAATTACTTGCCTCCTGGTCGCCACCGTGAGCTCCACCGTGCCTGCTCGACTCCCCTCAGGCCTCTCGACACCACCACGGGTTCAATTCACGGATTTGATCACAACACAACAACACCACCACCTCGATTCTTCTCTATTTTCCACAGACACTCACACTCACACACACACACAGGTTCCCTCACACACCTTGTAACGACCCGTCCTGAATTTCATGATTAGATTAGTGACTAATCACGATTAGTGAGGTTAATCGGTGATTAGTTAGGCTAAATCGGACGAACGATGCGAAATGACCGTTTTGCCCCTAGTGGTGGCAAAACGTTGACTTTTCAATCGGACGGTCAAATGAACTTTGACCGATGACCGTGACGTAGTTCATGACGTCACGAGTTCATAGACAGGTGGGACTTTCAATTCCGACGTTCGAGGAGGAAGTTATGACGTTCGGAAGTTTAGGGGCATTTTGGTAATTTTGGTTAAAAAGGGGCAAATGTTGACTTTTTGATCGAGAGGTCCAATGGTCGAGGGCCAAAGACCGTTACGTAGATGGAGATGATACGAATCCGTAGACAGGCGGCACGTCGAATTCGGACGTTCGACGGCGAAGTTACGGTTCACGGAAGTTCAAGTGCACTATTGTACGAATTACGAAACGAACTAACGTTTGGACTCTAGTGGGGCCCAGATATTTATGGAGGCCCAATGGATGAGTGACAAGTGTCACCCATCCATTTCCCAGCTAAACATATTCATGCATCTCACCTCCCATTTGCATCGATCATCTTCATTTCCTTTGTTTTTCTCCCTGCTACCCGATCTCACCCAACCATCCAAAACCCATCCAACCCCTCCCATGCGGCTAGGACTGAGGACAGAGTGAAGTGAGGATGGTGAGGACGTGGTGGCCGGCCCAGGACGGCTCCACCGTGCACGGCGGCCATGGAACCGTGAAGGTATCGGTTTTGGCCCAAATTTTCCTATTTTCAATTTCTTGCATTATGGGCCGTTTTGAGTGATTAGGAATTGGTTTTTAGGTTGTTAGGAAGGTTTTGGGTGGCAGTTTGGGCCATCTCGCGTCCAATGTTTGATATCAATCTTTCACAAGTTTCTTACTTCTAGTTCATATAAAATGGTGTCTTACCTCTCAGTTTGCTTCTTTGGCTCCCTTTGGTTCTCTTCACTTCTTCTTCTGCCTTCTTCTCTTGTCCTTCTTAGTTCTCCAGTTCTTTCTGATGTTGAATTCAGAATTAGAAGAGAAAGTTTTCAACTTGTTCAAGGATTTCATGGTCAGGTAATCTCCGCCTCTATGATTTTGCTTAACTTTCCACCTTTACTGGCAGCAATTCACCGTTTATTGACATGATGATCTTCTTCAATGCATTTTTCATCTTGGGAGATCTTTTAACTTCATCATTGTGGCAGTGTCACCAAGTTTGATGAATTAGTGGCCGTGGGAAGCACATTACTCGTTGGCTTTCAGCAGGGCCTTGGTAAGCGTTTTAGGCGATGGTTATTGAGTTGTTATCCGCACCTAGATGAAGTTTGTTTCTATGTTATCAGTGAAATTGTTACGCTTTTTTAGAGTTTATTCGACGGCCTCTCATAGATGAGACATCACAGTTGGTCAAAAACATAATCCTAGCTAATGAGACAAAGAGGGTTAAATCGTATATTGAAGCTGGATGCATCAACACTGATGATGGCAGGCGAAGTATAAGTAAGTGTAAGTGTTTATTCTCCCGGGTTCATTACAGCTTTGTTAACAAAAGGGTTATAGAACTTTAAAGAAACTATACTTAATTCTGTATTAAAGCTGTTATCAATATAAAATTCACTTGAAATAGTTGGAGTAAGTTGTAACCTTTACATTCTATTCGTTTGATCTTCACATTCCTTTCTGATATTTATTGGCCGGAGCCTGATATTTTTCTTTTACATGTGTAAAATGCTCGTTAGAAGTGCATGCAAGCGAACTTGGACTTTGTGACTATTTAAGTAAAGGTACATCTATTCCTATAATTATCATCATTTATTTTTCCAGTTACGCACCAGAAAGGAGTCTTGTTAAAATGGAAAGTGAAGTGGTGTGGTCTTTACATCAATAAGCTATATTATATGTTCATATTATTAGTGCTTTCTTATCTAGTGTCTTTTATAATTATTGCAATACCTTTTTTTACGCCTAATGCATATTTCTTTTATGCGCAATCTCCTACTTGATGTACTTTTGAAATTTTAGATTAAAAATATGCAATGCTTGTTGCAGGAAAAAGCATACTAAATGAACTCAGATGCCTTGTGGAGGATGCAACTGGTGCAATGCAATCTGCAATGCGAAATTCACCCCCCTTCCAGGATGACAGTTGTGCTGAAAGGTTGGACGAAGAAGCAAATACTGATGACAAGGTCGTTTTTGTTGCTACTAATTTTCCAATGAATATTTTGATGATTGTATATTCTGTTCAGTTGTGTATCTTGTCTTTGTTTAGTAGTACCCATTCAAGGAATTTTTCCGACTATTCATACTTGAATCTATAATTAGCACTCCTTTGGATATATCATTACATTCATCAGATAATTCCATACTTGGGATTTTGTTAAGGTTAGTTTCAATGTGCATACTTCTCCATAGCTTCAAAGTTTAGGAGTTTGCATTTTTTATTATTTTAAGATTGAAAAGTAGTCATATTCTAGATTTTTTGTGGTATTTATTGTTACTGCATACTGAGCCGCTGTATCTCTTTCCTTGTAGATATGACATATGAGTTTGTAGGTCTTTCTATATTTCTGTTTTAGAGGACTCCTTGTTCACAAATTTTTTGCTTCTTTTATTCTCTAACTAATGAGAGTATTCCATGAAATTTTGATGCATGCCTCTGATCCACAAATTTGCATCATATCTCTTGTCCTTATGTAGCAAGCTAGTATTCCAGTCAAAAGTTTCCGCCCTTTCTCATACATAATTAGCAAGTTTTAATCTGAAAATTGGTGATCAAATTTGGTCAGACGCCGTTCAATTATCTTGCTCAAGTACGAACTTCTTAGTACAATTCTGTATATCAAAATCTTATATAATAATTAGTTTTATATTTTTAATATATTTTTCTTAGAACAATCAAGAACCCACCCGCATAGCAGTTTTTCTTAAAATGCGGGCCTCTTTTGATCCTCCTTGTTTTCCAAACTATCCTTTAATTTTATAAGCTTTTCATTGCTTTCATTTTCTCGTCAAGCATGAAATGGTGTCAAATACAAAAAGAGTATCAGATAAAAGTTGTGAATGCAGTATTTCTGTCTATTCAAAATCTAGATGATTAAGAGAGAGAAAAAGTCTTTTAGATACAACAGATTTATGTCTTTTGAGCTCTAAGATATTTGATAGAAATTTCTCTTATGTCTATTCTTTTTTCCTTCTTGTTCTTTCTGAATGTTCGTCACTTAGAAGTATGTAATACCTAGTTCAGATTTGTATATTTTTCAGAAAAAATCTTACAAATTCTTAGTTTTGACATCTCGTGGTCGATAATATTTACAATGGCATAGTACTGATGCTAAACTAATTGTTCAGAAGGAAATCATGGCATCCCGTCACAAAAGAAGTGCAGTTACTGATTATGCTGTTCTGATGGGGATCATTTACAGTATGGCCAAGCAAGACTATAATATGCAGGTATTAACCTCCTCCTCCTTTCCTGTCATTTGGTTACTTCTTTGTGAACTTTAGGAACATCCAATGTCAAAACTTGTTTCAGGAGAAGGTTGTCTCTGCTCTAAATCTCAAGTCGTCTTCAGGAGAACTAGAGACCTACTGCCTGATGTGGTCTTTACGTCCTTTCATAGATGACGAAGTTATGAGACGTGCTTGGAAACTTATTCCCTGATTGTTATAGGATTAGGAGGCCAATCGGGGATGCTTGTTTACTGTTGTTTCTAGTTTGCTCGGAAAACCCATAAGCATAACTTAAACTTTTGTGAAATTCTTCTTTTTATTAACAAATATGATTAAATTGAAATACGAAATGTACAAGGTCACCGTGAAAACAATGCACCAACCATACCAACTAACTTTGCCAAAACAAAAAGAAAAAAATAAAATAAAAAAGCTGGCCCTGTTTCACCTAAATTGTTATTTGAACTAGTAAAATTGTCTCGGTGCGAATGGGAATAACATTTCTCTTCTGCATGTCCATGGGTTTACCAACTACCCATTTGACAAAACTTGCTTCTCCAGAGCTTTGTCACATTGATCAGCAATTAGGGCCAGCTGCAAGGATCTCTTCACTGAGCTTGTTGTCCTTCCCAATCTTGTAGTTGGTAAAAGTCTCAAAGTTGTTCTTGAACAGCCTAGCCAGCTTCACCAGTGTCTCATTGTATGCATCCTTGTCCGACCACTTAAAGCCCGAATTCAAAAATTAGAAAGCCTGACCAAAAACGAAGGAGGTCAAATATATATTGTGAAGCCTGACTTACAGTGTTCACTGGATCAAGTATTTCTGGAGGCACCCCCTCAACTTCATGAGGGATCTCAAGTCCAAACACTTTAGTCTTCTTGTATTGCGCAGTTAAGAGACTCCCGGAGTGAATGGCATCGATGATTTTCCTTGTGTAGGCTAACTTAATCCTGCTTCCTGATCCATAGCTGAAACATATAAAATGTAATTTGGTTCAGAATTCAGATAAATGTGTAAGCTACCTTAAACCCTGTATTGTAATGTTATGAATGTTGTTAATGTTTGAATGCGTGTATGGTCACCTGCCACCAGACCAGCCAGTGTTAACGAGCCATGCGGTAGCGCCATGCTTCTGCATCTTCTCAGCCAACATTGCTGCATACTTGGTAGGATGTAGCATTAAAAATGCAGCACCAAAGCAGGCTGAGAATGTTGCCTGTGGCTCCTTGATACCCTCCTCAGTTCCGGCAACCTAAACATTTCCCGCAATTGGTTTAGTAAACTAATGTGTAACATCCCCAATATATTGACTTTTACCAGAGGTAAAATTGAAAACAGTTGAAATTTTTACCAGGGCAGTGTAGCCACTGATGAAGTGGTACATGGTCTGTGCCAGGCTCAGCTTGCTCACAGGTGGCAGGACACCAAATGCATCACAAGCCAGAAGGATCACATTCTTCGGGTGAGGGCCAACGCACGGGATCAACGCGTTGGGGATGTATTCGATGGGGTAGGCTGCACGAGTGTTCTCTGCAACCACAACAGGAAAATGGATACTTCAAATTTCTTCTTCATCCTCTTTAGGTACACGGAAATTTTGATGAATGAGTTACATTTACCTGTAACAGATTTGTCTGCGTAGTCCACAAGTCGTGTATGCTCGTCAAACACAACGTTCTCTAGCACTGCCAATAAGAATCAGTCCATCATTTCTGTAGTGCAATCGAAGTTGAACTCTTTCTCATACACTACAAGAAATTGAAGTCATGTATATTACCAGCACCAAACTTGATGGCATTGAAAATGTCAGGCTCTTTCTCCCCAGAGAGATCAATGCACTTGGCATAGCAGCCACCTTCGATGTTCGACACGCCATTCTCACCCCAGCAGTGCTCATCGTCTCCGATCAAGAACCTGTTATGATCGGTAGACAATGTTGTCTTTCCGGTGCCTAATTACAAGTAAAAGAAAATTGTGTTCATTGATCAGTACTAAACTAGCTTCTCAACACGTGCTCCGCGATCATCAGGTATGATTATTACCTGATAATCCAAAGAAAATTGCAACATCTCCATCTTTCCCCATGTTGCAGCCAGAGTGAAGGGAAAGGATTTGTCTCTTAGGCATGAGATAATGCATGAGACTGAAGAGACCCTTCTTCATTTCCCCGGCGTACATGGTTCCAAGGATGACCATTTCTTTCCTAGCAAGATCGATATTAATGCTAGTGGAGGATGTCATGTAGTTAGTGTAACGATTGCAGGGGAACTGCCCCGCGTTGTAGATGGTGAAGTCCGGAGCACCAAAGTTCTCCAGCTCCTTACAAGTGGGTCGGATACACCTACCATTGATTTGGAGTTTAGAGAAACACGTAATGTATGAACATTTTGTTCATATGTGATTTGCACGTGGGTTTCACTTACATGTTATGCATGAACAATGAGTGATAAGCTCTCGCAGAGACAATTCGCACTTTGATTTTGTTTTCTGGATCCCAGTTCAAGAATTGATCATTCACAAAGACCTGTAATAAATCAACAATTCAAGACCATTATTATTATTTATTTTTTTATTATGAGGAAGGATGATGAACAAAGACGATTGAAACGAAAAATAGAAAATTAACCTTGTCCAAAGAATTCAAGTAATCCACAGCTCTTTCCCGGTTAACCATGAAGGTATGTTCGTCCATTCCAATGTTGGGTGAGCCCCTATATCCCACCAACCAAAAATTAAAGTTAAATTACCGATGTTAAGTGTAGGATTTAATTCTATTAGAGAAGTCATTGACAAAAGTGATCAGTAAAAAATAATGCTCGTAAATTTAAAAATAAAGTGCAAGTGAGGGGGGAGTTAGACTTACTTTCCCCACCAAAGCTCATCCGTGGTAGAATCATCCTGGACAACCCGTTTATCTCTTGGAGATCGGCCGGTCTTGGCCCCGGATCGAGTTGCTAGGGCGCCAGTCGAGGTTATGAACGACCCTTGCTCGTGCTGCAGGGCATGCTCATACAGCTCTGGATGCAATGAAAATGTCAAGGACTTGGAAGCTTATATTTCTAAATTATTAACATTATCTGAAACTTCGTTATTATCAAACCGTAAATCTGAAATCGATAATTGTAGCAAAGAAATAATGTTAGAATGTTATGTTTTCTACCAGCAGGAGTGAGGTTGTAGAGGACATTAGTGAACTTTAAGGTACTGTCACCAACGCAAATAGTGGGAGCAAAATGGCTTTGTGGCACATTTTCAACCTTAAAGGCTTGATCACTCTTGATACCTTGAACCCCTCCTTTCACACCCTTCATTTCATCCAAGTTAATTTTTCCAAACTCAGTATATATATCAAATTGAAACCACCAAATATAAGTAATGGAAAAAATTTAGACGACAATTTACTGAAACAAACCTCAGATTTTTGAATCTCAGTCTCTCCGAAAGCCATTTTCGAATTACGAACAGCAAAGATGGTTCAATATCCTTAACGAGAGAATGATCAAAGCTTGTACATTTTTCTGTGCGATCTATATGCTTTTATAGTGATTTTTGTGTGGAAAAGAATAGAGTTAAATTAAGATAAAACATGTGGAAAAGATAAATTGCATGGTGTATGAATGACACGTAAAAAAAAAATTGGTTTTGGCGTTGAATGAATCCCTAAATTGACTCTTCTAATTATAGGAAGATTAGGATTAAGGTAGAACCAAATGGATAAAATGTTATTAATTTAGGTGAGAAACTGTAATCTCAAGTCCTGTATTCAGGAGAGTCAACAAGATTCGGTTACACTTAAAGCTGATGGTTAATCAGTCTTAGGTAGCTTAGTTAACAAGGAGTCAGGGTGGCAGTTCGTTTTAGTGGATTATTTGATCAATAAGAGCAGTCAAAACGGGGAAACGGTTTGTTTAATCAGTCTTGGCTTCAAAATTCAAACCCCAAAAGGAAGATTCATTCACAAGGTATTATCGGTTAATAAATAAGATTCATTCACTGGGAAGTGCCAAGTGGGGAAGACTCGAGGTCGGCTACTTGTATCCAGAATTTCTTTAAATTTTTTTTGAACCATGGTGGTGACTCGAAAAATGCCTTGTTTTTTTTTTTTTTTGAGGTTTCAGTTGGTACATGTTTAAATTAAGTCGAACGAGTGTTCTAAAACGCGCTAGTCAGTAATCGGACAACAGAATTGGGGTCTAGAACTTGGACGATGCATGTTTAATCAAAATTAAAAATGTCCATTATTAAGAATATTTTCATATAATTTTATAACAATGAGTACTTCCCAAAGAAAACAATAATATTAGGATATATAAATGTGCAAAATAGAAGTTTAAAAAACATAACATAAATTTTCATAAAATAAAATAAAAAACATAATATAAACCTACAAAAGAAAAAAAAAAGTAAGATATAGAATAGATTATCTGAATTAAACTTAAACCTATAAATTCTTATTCTATCATAAAATTGAAAATAAAAAGAAGTCGTCCAACCATCTAACTTGTTACCTCTGAGTGGCGTTTCCTAGGGCCCAAAACTGGGGCGGTTATGCTCTAGTCCCGAATTTTACAACACGGACTTGAGTAGATTCATGTTAACTCTAACAAAGTTAAATTTGACAAAATTTTACTTGAACATCACGAAATTTGACGACAATGGGAATGAGAAATGGAGAGCATCAAGCTCCTTTGATTATAGTGGAATAGAAGTTAAAGTACACGAACCATATTTTTCATATCTATAGAAAAACAATATGACTTCTAAATCTATCCAATTCTTATTTCCTCTAATTTCCTTGACCCCCCAAACTTTACCAGAAATAGTATTTTCCTTCTTCTTTTCTGCCAAGGCTTCAGAAATTTGGACCAGCCGCAAGGATCTCTTCAGTGAGCTTGTTGTCCTTCCCAATCTTGTAGTTTGTGAAGGTCTCAAAGTTCCTCTTGAAGAGCCCGCCAAGTTTCAGCAATGTCTCATTGTATGCATTCTTGTTCGACCACTGCAACAGCGTATTCAATTTAATTCAGTTCAATTCCATTTTCATACTAGAAAGGCAGGCCAAGACGTAACCAGGGAATCAATAGGCGAAAGGGATAAGGAAAAGAAAAAAATTAACTTACAGTGTTGACTGGATCCAGTATTTCTGAAGGCACTCCCTCGACCTCAGTGGGGATTTCAAGTCCAAACACTTCAGTCTTCTTGTACTCGGTGTTTAAGAGGCTTCCAGAGTGGATCGCATCAATGATTTTCCGGGTGTAGGGCAGCTTAATGCGTTTTCCTGATCCGTAGCTGCAAAAAAAGGAAGATGTTTTTTTGGTTCAGATTTTTTCATCAACAATGATTGTTAATATTGTTTATGAATAGATGATAATCAAATACTTAAATGCGCACATACCTTCCACCGGACCAGCCAGTGTTGACCAACCATCCCGTCGCACCGTGCTTCTGCATTTTCTCAGCCAGCATTGCTGCATACTTAGTAGGATGCAACATTATAAATGCTGCACCAAAGCAAGCTGAAAATGTTGCCGTTGGCTCCTTAATACCATCTTCAGTTCCAGCAACCTAAAATTTTCGAAACCCAGCTCAGTCAAATGTAAGAAGCCTAATTTCTTAAGTTTAAACACAACCATTTGGGTTTTTGCTCTTTAGAAACCCAAATTTATCGAACTTACCAGTGCAGTGTAGCCACTGATGAAATGGTACATGGTCTGTGCGAGGTTTAACTTGCTTACAGGCGGGAGCACACCAAATGCATCACAAGCCAGCAGAATGACGTTGTTTGGATGTGGTCCGACACACGGTATCTTTGCATTGGGGATGTACTCGATGGGGTAGGCTGCACGGGTGTTCTCTGCAACCACAAGAAAAACAGCTCAACAAACTCGTCTGCGGTACTATCAGTTAAATCTAAATAACTGAATTCAACCTCCATAGGACTGATACATTCTCAGATGAATAAACAAGTGACATTTACCAGTAACAGATTTGTCAGTATAGTCCACGTCTCGTGTATGCTCATCAAATACGATATTTTCCAGCACTACCAACAAAGATGATCTCAATCAGTCCGAGTTGAATTGGAAACCAGACCAAACAAAGAAGTACTACTTGTTCATCATCTTGATTCTATCATACCGACGTACAAATATAAGAAATCAACAAGATATATTACCAGCTCCAAACTTGATGGCATTCCAAATATCAGGCTCTTTCTCCCTTGAAAGATCAATACACTTGGCATAACAACCACCTTCAATATTTGACACACCATTCTCGGTCCAACAATGTTCATCATCTCCAATTAAGTACCTGTTGTGATCCGTAGATAGAGTCGTCTTTCCGGTACCTAATTTTTAAAATTAAACACAAAATAAAGACATATAGTATTCATTAGAAACAATTAAAATTCATATTTGATTTATTTATCAGAACATGTTTAATTAAACAACAAGGATGGTGAGACAGAGTAGGAGGGGACATATATATGTTATGGCAGTTGCAGGAGCCACCACGATTACCACGATTTTATCGATACTATACCTGACAATCCAAAGAAGAGAGCAACATCTCCATCTTTCCCCATATTGGAGCCAGAATGCAGGGAGAGGATTTGTCGCTTAGGCATAAGATAATGCATGACACTGAAAAGACCTTTCTTCATTTCCCCGGCGTACATGGTGCCGAGGATGACCATTTCCCTCCTAGCAAGATTCAGATCTATGCTAGTTGAGGATGTCATGTAGTGTGTGTAACGATTACACGGGAACTGCCCAGCATTGTATATAGTGAAGTCCGGAGTACCAAAATTCTCCAGCTCTTCAGGAGTGGGTCGGATACACCTGCCACCCACCCAGTTATCCAATTGTACACTAAGCTAATACACATTTTTGCACCTACCTTTGTTTTATCCGAGACTAAAATCATCTACTCACGGATGAAGATGATAGATAATACTCGAACAAGATTATTGTATGCGAACGGGAAGAGGACTTATCTGGCGGACTTACCCCAATGGAGAAGAAGGTATACAGAAACCTATAGTACTGCTGTGACAAAAGCAAATTTGTTCATAATGCTTATGTTTTTTCACTTACATGTTGTGCATAAACAATGAGTGATAAGCCCGGGCAGAGACAATTCGCACTTTGATTCTGTTTTCCGGATCCCAGTTCAAAAACTGATCGTTCACAAATACCTGTAAATCAAATGTTCGATACCATTATTTCTTGTCAAAAAACCTCCTAAATTTAAATCTCATTGATTTAGAAAACAAAATCAAATTAATATTTTATCTATATAGGTCAATATCACAAAACAAAATTAAATTAATATTTTATCTATATAGGTCTGACTAAACATTAATTCTAGTTACAACATAAGCATGATATATTTGTAGGAGTTAGGACCGCTAAAAATAAACTCGTATGAGTAAATATGCATAATACCAGATAACTGAAAACGAAAAAGGAAAAAACAAAAAAACTAAGAAATTACGCAGACGACAACAAATTTGCTACTCCCAATGGATATTTGGCCAAGTTACTCACAATGGATATTTGGCCAAGTTACTCCCAATGGATATTTGGCCAAGTTGGAGAAAAATACAACAAAATACCATCATCCACATCACAAACATCACTATCTAGTTTTCTTTTAAAAAACCAATTCTTTCTTTTCCAAAAGATGTAAATATTCTAACCTTGTCCAGAGAATTCAAGTAATCCACAGCTCTTTCTCGATTGACCATGAAAGTATGCTCGTCCATTTCAATGTTAGGTGAGCCCCTATAAGTGGAAAACACCAACATGAATCCTAGTTGGTATTGTCATTCTAAAAAATTCGTCGAGGCATTTAGTACAATTTTACCTACATATATATAGTGGTCAAAAAGTAAAGGAGAGTTATTATATTATTAATTACCTTCCCCACCAGAGCTCATCCTCAGTGACGTCATCCTTGACGACGCGTTTATCTCTTGGAGACCGACCGGTTTTGGCTCCAGACAGAGTGGCCAATGCGCCTGTTGACGTAATGAAGGAGCCTTTCTCATGCTTTATGGCCTGCTCATATAGCTCTGCACCACATACAACCCACCCTATTTAGACCCACTGCCATTTTCTTTGTTGTTTTCTCCAAGACATCAGTGAAAATGCACTGAAATCAAAATGCTCGCGCAACCGAATAAGGAAAGCAGCAATCAACACTATTTGGTACATTGTTCATGTTCTATTGAAATATAGAGATAATTTTTTGCTCCTCTTTTCTTTTTATATACTTTTTTATTTTCTTAGAGGTTAATTTATACCGAGCAAATTAAAGCAAAATTAATTGACAAAAACAATTTCTAATGAATATAAGTAGCCATTTCGACACTCCATTTTTATATGAACTCCTCAAAGAAGTGGCAAAAATCATACCGGGGGTCTCAAAATTGTTATCTTAATACATTGATTTTCCTATGACAAACTGAGAATGAGAATAACAACAACAACACACAAGAATAGGAACACACAAAATCGCAATATATTATTAGGCCAAGAAATAATATGGGGTGTTAAGAGTGGAACACTGAAAATTTGGATTTTGGGATTACCAGCTGGAGAAAGGTTGTAGAGGACATGTGTGAACTTGAGAGCACTGTCACTGACGCTAATGGTGGGCGTGAAATGATGGTGGTGTGATACGTGCGAAGTAACCTTGGGAGTCTCAGACGCCTTAGCTGGATCTCCTCGAACAACCTTCGGTCCAGTCTCTCTCGTCAGCGAAGCTAAAGAAGCACTGTCCCGAAAAACATAATACAAACTAATAAATTTAAAGGGGGGAGAAAATATTGGGGAGCACACGGTTTCACCAAATTTTAAGACGGAAATGCCTCCTAAACAAAAAGAGTTATGTGCAGATCAAATTCTTATATATAAGTTTCACGGAGTTATTTTGTAGTGCAATCAAAAAAATAAATAAATATAAAAAAGAGACATGTATTTACATAAACAGTAGAAATTATGTTCACCCTTCCCATACAAAAATATCCACTAAAAAAAACAAAGCCTCCAGCTTGTCAGCCAAAAAAAAATTGCCTCCAGCTTTCTTTATGAAGTTAACTGCTAGTAGGGGTGGGCACGAAAACCGTTAACCGATCTACTTCAAACCGTTATTTATCAAACGGTTTAGGTTTGACCGGATAAAAGTCAAACGGTTTGAGAATCCAAACCGTTCCGTTAGTAACGGTTTGCATTTAGATTTTCATTTTGGAAATCCGTTAAATCCAAACCGAACCGTTAAGGAATATATTAATTTTTATTAACGTTTAAATCTATTATTAATACAAAGTAAAAAAAAAATAAAAGGATATCTAGATATACCCATATAAGTATATATATATACTCATATAAGAGTAAAATAAAAATTTATTAAATAGTTTTTGTGTTTGATAAATCTTAGTATAGTGATAATATTTGTAATTCAATACGTAGCAAGCTTAATATATAAAATTTTGAATATTGAGTATTGATTTTTTTTTTGTATCCTTATTTTTCTATATCCTTATTTTTTATTATTTCTTAACGGTTTTAAACCGTTTCGATCCAAACCGAACCGTTAGTAACGGTTTGGATTGAAACGGTTTTATTTCTAATTTTATAAAATTCAAACCGTATCGAACCGTTAAGATTTTAACGGTTTGAATTTAAATATTGTCAATATCCGTATCGAACTGAACCGTACCCACCCTAGCTGCTAGTATACTATGTAAGCTTTTTATGGACCCACATAATCTCATATTCTACTGTCATCCATTTACCGGACACATGAAGCAAAAATTCCCGTGGGTCTCGCTTATCACCGTCAATTTATTTTATTTTACATTAAAGTAACTAAAACATTTTCTTCTCATATATTAAAAAAAAAAGAGAGAGTAGTAAGCAGTATTATCACATTCATTTAACATAGCAATTCAATCATCCTTATCCCAAAATAAAAGTTCGAAAACTACTAAGATCATACATTCAATTAACGATGCTTCACTTCTGGAGGTAAATTATTATGGAAACTTTTTATGTTAATTAATGAGTATTGTGAAGGTGTGACGTGGGTGCGTGGGTTGGGACACACGTGTATACCTGATGGACTGAAGCTGCTGCTTCTGTCGCTCCTCATCAGAAATTATGGCAGCAAAGGTACCACCCTGAGTGCCCTTGATGGGCGTGGTGGGTGCCGACTTCTTCTTCTGCAGAGAGTGCAATTCGTCGATCGTCTGAGCCTTGACAGGTGGCGTGCTGTCATCATGACACACCCCATTGCCCTTCTTCTGCGTCTGGATCTTCGCCAGCCCATTCCTCGCCGAACCATTACCGTTCGTGGCCGTCGCTCCATTACTATTCACCACTGCCTTTCCTTTCTCGCTGGCAAAGCTAAACTCTCCGTTCCCGTTTGACGCCATCTTTTCCCCTGCTCAAAAATGATATCAACAAAACTATTTTTACTACCTCTAATTCATTTTTTTGAAGCTAAATGTTTACGTGTTTTAACTCTTTCGTCCAATTATTAATTATATCATAAAAATTACGTGTTCATAACATCATTAATATAAAATCAACGTGTAATATAAATTGATTGATCGTCCATATGACTTGAAGTGGGCATGCGAAATCAAAATTTGTTACAAATTAATAATCCAATTAATATGTGGAAGAAAAGGAAAAGAGAGAGGCTGCACCAGAAATTGAGGGGTGGAGAAGAAAAAGGGAATGAAATTAAAATGAGGAGACTAATATGAAAAATTTGAGGTGGTGAGAGACTGAGAGGGGGCATCAAAATGAGAGTAATCAGTAATTGTTGCAACACGAATGGTGAGAAGGAGGGGAGGGGTGTCCTTTATAAAGGGTTGAGTGGGACCCTTCGTAACCAGGGTTTTCCTTAACTTTGGTCAAAAGTTAACTATGGTTAAGTTTTATCTCTCATGAGTCCATTACCTGACCTGACAATATGAGAAATAAGATGGAAACTAGAAAGAATGAAATTCCAAAATCCCATTGGAACGAGATGGAAATCAATAATAAAGATAAGCAATCCCCTGCTCATATCGCACCGTTGCTGTCTCTCTTGACAGCCAATGAAACTTTACGGCGCCATGGTGAATTTTAAAATGTCAAAAAAATTGAAGGGAAGGTACTTTGAAATTATAGAACTTTAAATTAAGGGCGGGCGCGATACTTCGATACGAATATTTAAAAAAATATCTAAATTTAAATAATTTGATACTTTTGTATTATTTAAAATTAGAAATGAAATCGTTTTGATTAAAATCATTAAGGTTTATTAGGCTAATTGCACTAGAGACAAGCCACAAAATCTTAAAATGCACTATGAACGAAAATTTGTTTCAGTGCAGAAACGGTGACATCGTCAATACCATTGCACCATCTTATTGACACCGTCCTTAACGACGTTAATGTTTGTAGACGTGGCGCACTCTTTGCAGACGTGGAGTCGTTGTGACACAGTATGACCCAATTTGATGACCACGTGTGCGAGAAAATTGAAAATCAAATCGAAAGTGAGAGAGAACGAATTGGGGCTAAATTTTGTCCGCTAAGGTTTCAAGAAATTTGGGATTAGGGGCAGAAATTGTGATAGGACCCACCCCGATTATCACCCCGATAACCGAGGTGAACCCTGCTCCCGTCTGACAAACACAACTAAAAGATCAAAAGCACGTTACAAAAACCCACAAATTACATTGCCAGACCAGGGAGAAGAGTTATATCGTTTACAGAGTATAGTAACAGTACGAAAACAAAACAAGCCCTACTGTAAGCTAAGCGCGCAACGAATGACTTTATGCCTTGACTCCTGCCTCAACGGTAGCCCCAACGCTCGCACCACGACCTGGAGGGTGTTAAAAACATTAAAAATGTGAGTGGACTAAAAAGAAATAAGAGTTATAAAAACTGTTTCATAAAGAAAAGCAGGGTTACACCCTCCGTTTTAAAAACATGCATGCATAACCAAGTAACTTCAAACAACAGTAGTACAAAAGGAAACAACGTGCAGAAATCATCAGAAATCAAAACCAAAGTTCAGGCCCTCGGCCCTAAATCCATAAAATAAGTAATTCGCGTTACAGCCCAAAACATTTGCAAAACCAGTGAAAACATCGATCATACAAGTTTACTGGATCTCAAGTGCACCCGCGTCTTTAAACTCAAAACACAATGCGCAATTAGCCAGGCATTCCCGGGATATCAACGAGTCTTTAAACTCAAAACACAATCACAGGCCTCGGGTGGTATCATAATCGAGTCTTTAAACTCAAAGTCATACCGAGTCTTTAAACTCAAAACACATCAAACCAGGGCCCTGCCCCCGTAAATCAATCCGAGTCTTTAAACTCAAAACCAGATCCAGTGGATTTTCCGAGTCTTTAAACTCAAAACCATTTTCACATATAAGAAAATCCATCAAATCCGAAAACCAAAACCAAACTGGAAAGCTTCAAAAACCGAAATCACATTTGCTTAAAAGGGGACTTCCTCCCGGATTTCCTTTCCAATCTCAAATCAAATCCCCAATCATCCATCCGAAACCATACTCAAAAGCACCACAGAAACCATATTCTCGAAATACGTGCAAGTTCGATAAGTAAAACAGTTATAAAAAACATAATTAAGGAAAACAAGAATATAGAGACATAATTCATGAAATCATATACCGAAAGCACAAAAGCATGATCGAAACATAATTAAATAAGTAAAACACTTATGCATGCTCGGTTAGAAAACAAACAGTCCACTCACAACTTCTGCGCATGTCAATCGCGTCCTGTGCGATCCTCGGCCGTCTCCGGTAATTCCCGACCTGTCCAGAGTCACCAAAACGGGTCACAAACTCTTCAACTTAGCTTACCCGAATTTCCCTAATTTTCCCGGATTTCTTTAAACATAATTAAACAGAACCCTAAATCTTCGAATCCTCGAACTAACCTGACCCGATGTCCGATTAACACGAAACTTGTCCCAAAAGATTCGTTATACTGATTAGACTCAAAACCATGTTGGAAGTTTCCCAAGATTCTTCCCCACGCGCCCGCACGCGTCGCCCAAAGGGGCTACGCGTGGGCCTCACGCGCCTACACACAGAGCACTGTTCATCGCCTTCTTCGATGGTCAGACCGGTCTGAACCAGCGTGACCGGTTCTCCGTCATCCTCCATCCATTTCTGTTCCTTTCAACTCCCCTAGCTTCGTCCTACCCTAAGAAATCCATTCCCCTACTCCAAACACGACGACACAGCCTAAATCTCAACGTCCCAAGCTCGAACTAAAACCACCTGAAAACCTCTGTTTCGGTTCCCAGCCACCAGAGCTTCCCCCCGTCACGGCTTCACAACCAAAAGCTCCCTAGGAACCTACTGAGTCGACTAGCTCTCGCCAAACATCTCGACTTGACCCCAAATGCCACGACTTAACGTTTGAACCAAAACGTCAAAACAGAGCATACAGAGGAAGGAGAGAAATTACTTGCCTCCTGGTCGCCACCGTGAGCTCCACCGTGCTTGCTCGACTCCCCTCAGGCCTCTCGACACCACCACGGGTTCAATTCACGGATTTGATCACAACACAACAACACCACCACCTCGATTCTTCTCTATTTTCCACAGACACTCACACTCACACACACACACAGGTTCCCTCACACACCTTGTAACGACCCGTCTCGAATTTCATGATTAGATTAGTGACTAATCACGATTAGTGAGGTTAATCGGTGATTAGTTAGGCTAAATCGGACGAACGATGCGAAATGACCGTTTTGCCCCTAGTGGTGGCAAAACGTTGACTTTTCAATCGGACGGTCAAATGAACTTTGACCGATGACCGTGACGTAGTTCATGATGTCACGAGTTCATAGACAGGTGGGACTTTCAATTCCGACGTTCGAGGAGGAAGTTATGACGTTCGGAAGTTTAGGGGCATTTTGGTAATTTTGGTTAAAAAGGGGCAAATGTTGACTTTTTGATCGAGAGGTCCAATGGCCGAGGGCCAAAGACCGTTACGTAGATGGAGATGATACGAATCCGTAGACAGGCGGCACGTCGAATTCGGACGTTCGACGGCGAAGTTACGGTTCACGGAAGTTCAAGTGCACTATTGTACGAATTACGAAACGAACTAACGTTTGGACTCTAGTGGGGCCCAGATATTTATGGAGGCCCAATGGATGAGTGACAAGTGTCACCCATCCATTTCCCAGCTAAACATATTCATGCATCTCACCTCCCATTTGCATCGATCATCTTCATTTCCTTTGTTTTTCTCCCTGCTACCCGATCTCACCCAACCATCCAAAACCCATCCAACCCCTCCCATGCGGCTAGGACTGAGGACAGAGTGAAGTGAGGATGGTGAGGACGTGGTGGCCGGCCCAGGACGGCTCCACCGTGCACGGCAGCCATGGAACCGTGAAGGTATCGGTTTTGGCCCAAATTTTTCTATTTTCAATTTCTTGCATTATGGGCCGTTTTGAGTGATTAGGAATTGGTTTTTAGGTTGTTAGGAAGGTTTTGGGTGGCAGTTTGGGCTGAGTAGCCGTGCAGGCTGATCGGGAAAAATCGAACCGTGAGGTTCAAATTGGACCGGTCGGATTTCGAAGGTTTTAGACCGTTTTGTTAATTGGGTTAGATAGGAAACTTGAAAATAGGAATTTAGGAATTGGAATGGAGACAAACGGACTGAAAATGAGGGAGTAGGAGCACTGAACCGGTTACGCCGGTTCAGCACAGTAACCGGACCGGTTCGCACCAGTCGCGGAGGTTGAAGACGGGTACTGTTGCGGCGCGTGAGGCCCACGCGCAGCAACTTCAGGTGGCGCGTGCGGGCGCGTGGGGGAGAATTTGGGGATGTGTTCAACATTTGAAATCTTCTATTCGATGTAACGAACATTTTGGGACTGGTTTCGTGTCAATCGGACACCGTCTCGATATGTTTCGGGGCATCGAAAGGTTTAGGATCGACTGTAAAAATAGTTAGAAAATCGGGAAAATTACGGGGCTTTGGTAGGAGGTTAATTAAGTAGTTAGTAACCTTTTATTAAAATTTGGACAGGTTTGGGAGTCCCGGTGATGGTGTTCGGCTCGGTGAGCCGAATGGCACGCAAATCGAGGCGGCAGCTCGGACGGTCTGTGAGTGGACCTTATTTTCTAAATTGTTGCATGCATAAATGTTTATTATATGTTTTATTAATTGTTTGATGATGCCATGGGTGCATTTGTATGTGGTTATGTATAAGCTCGTATTTCGAGGTTTCAGCCTTATACGGTGCTTATACGGGTCTGTATTTATTTATTGACTTAAATGATTTGGTTTTGGATTTCTAAAAGGATAAACTCGGGTATGAGACCCATTTGGTTTTGTCTCGGGCATATGACGCTATTTACGACCTTCGGGTCTAAATCGTGGTCGCGACGGGTGCTATGTGCACGACGATCGACGATACGACGCTCGCCTCCGGATTGGGATGTGTTCCTTCCGGAGAGGTCACGATGCACGATTCGTTGTCGAGCAGCCTGGGGAGGCTCGACTTCGGAGTGTTGACGGTTAATGATAGCGATCGGTGATGAGTGCACCATGATCTTGTGGTGGTCGCGTCGGTTGATTCGTTCACGGCGACATACCATGATTGAGAGCGGTCCTGGATGGATGGTTGCACACATCACTATGATAGGAGTCGTGACTGACCCTTAAATATCGGGCACGGTGCCTAGTTGAGTCATATGTTCGGGCACGAGACCCAGTTACTTTATGGTTTATGATTTCGGGTCAGGGACCCTACGTGGATTTCCAAGTTCATGACGGTTTATGGGAACCGGCATGAACTCTGGAAAGGTCATTGTGGTTCATGATGGTTTATGGGAACCGGCATGAACCTTTGTCAGGTCATTCTGGTTCTTGACGGTTTATGGGGACCGGTATGAACCCTGGTTATGTTATTACGGTACAAAACGGTTTATGGGAACCGGCATGTTACCTCGGTTATGTTATTACGGTACATGACGGTTTATGGGAACCGGCATGTTACCTGATTATGGATATTATGGATCATGACGGTTCAGGGGGGAACCGGACATGAATGTTTATGTTATGTATATATATGTTCATCTACCTTCCTTTACATGTTCTACTATCTCCTCCGGGGAGGGTCGTTGGCCTGGGTGGACCCCGGAGTAGTCACGGAGCACCGACTGAGTGGAGTCACCCCCCAGTTGGGTTCCTTACGCTCAGGAAGGCTATGGTTACTATTACCTCGAGTAGGATCAGTGGTCTGCGGACATTGACCTTGACTTTGAGAAGACTCGGATTGAGACCCGGGTAGCACGCGCGTAGCTTTGGATACCGTGATAGGATTGGTTGTGTGACTTATATATGTATGTGATATAAATACGAGATATATGATATTATATGTGGTGTGTGGTATGCACAGGTGTGCACAGGAGTCGAGCAGTGGCTCGGGTACTTGGTTTCAACATGGTTATGGTTTTGGGCTTAGTCCCACATATGGTTTGTTTTGGCTAAATGGTTTTCAAATGCATGCATGTTTTTTTTAGTGAAGGGTACAAATGTCTTTTTATGAAGTATGTTTTTATAAACTCTTGTTTTGTCCACTCACAGCTTTTAATGTTTTGACTGCCCTTCAGGTGGACATCGGATGTGGACTGTAGCAGAGACCGAGATATCACATGCCTCCTCCCGATCCTGGCGTACTCTGATAGCCCGGGAGGGCAAAGGTCGGAAATATCCCTTGTCTGACACTCCGTGTCAGAAGGGAGCAGGGTCATCCCGCGTTAATCCCGGGGGGGATTGGGATGGGTCCTATCACCCTTAACTTTTCTAGACCCATAACGCACTCGTCCATAGTCCGATGACAGCGTGTCGCCTGTTGTTGTACTCAGGATGTCGAGATCTCTCTAACGGTCCTTGGTTCACGTGAAGAAACCTTGTCGTTCAAAATCAACATTTTCCTTTTTTTTAACCATATTACGAAAGTGCCCTTAACCTTCCGAACGTCATAACTTCCTCCTCGGACGGCGGAATCGGGCGTGCCACCCGTCTATGAACTCGTGACGTCCCGAATTACGTCACGGTCATCGGTCAATGCCCAATTGACTGTCCGAACTAAAAGTCAAATTTTGCCCATTCTAAGGAAAAAATCGTCATTCTGCAGGGTCATCCCGAACTAAAAGTCAGACGGGAGCAGGGTTATCCCGCACTAATCCCGGGGGGATTGGGATGGGTCCTGTCACACCTTGCACTCACAACTCACTCACCCGCTCGCACTCAATCTCTGTTCACCCTCTTGATCACCAGAACACACAAACACACACTGCAACCCGATCAATTCCTCCCTCAATTTGACTCTCTGTTTCTCCCTCTTCGAACACGACTAACACACACACACGGCTAAGTAATTTGCCCGTGCACCCTAGAACCCACTACACACACCCCACGTGTCCACAATCCCATGGTGCCATCTCAAAATATCCAATCACACACTGCACACTTGTCCTCATCTCATTTGCACAAATCCCAAGGTACCAAAAGACCAAAATGCCCCTTGTGAGTCCAAATTACCATTTTGCCCTTCGTCGTTCTAGACCCGTAACTCACTCGTCCTACGTCCGATGAAAGCATGCTGCCTATCGTTGAACTCAGGATGAGGAGATTTACCTAACGGTACTCGGTCTATGTGTAAAAACCTTGTCGTGCAAAAACTCAACTTTTCCCCATTGGTTTAACCAAATTACGGAAATGCCCTCAACCTTCCGAACATCATAACTTCCTCCTCGGATGTCGGAATCGGGCGTGCCACCTGTCTACGGACTCGTGACGTCCCAAACTACGTCACAGTCATCGATCAATGCTCAATTGACCGTCCAAACTAAAAGTAAACAATTTTCCCAAACTAGGGGTAAAATCGTCATTCTACGCCAAACGTCCAAAAGTAACCTACTAAACACCAAGTAACCTACTAAACACCGATTAACTCAGCTAATCCGTCACTAACCACTTCACTAATCCCAACTTCCGGGACGGGTCGTTACAAATTGGCAGTAGAATCACGGGGGATTGCAAGGATTTCAATCGGAGTGAGAGACGAGCTGAAGACATCGAATTTGAAGGATGCCCATTCGTCGAGAAGCTGGTGCAGAACAACCTGATTATTGTAATACCCGTGTCCTGCAGGGAACGGTGAACGATCCCACATTCCTGCGATGAGAGAATGGTTTGGGAGGGGAATAGTAGTGTGCCTTAAAGGTGTAGGCACACACCTATCTAGAACGAGGCCTTTTGGGAGCTCAAGTGGCTTTGGGGGGTATTGGAACCCCAAAGCTAAGCGAGTTGAGGCTGGTGCAATTCCATGATGGGTGACCCCCTGGGAAGTTGCACAGTGAGCTCCCGAAAAAAAAACCGTGAGGGCAAGGGTAAGGAGGCCAAAAGCGGACAATATCGTGTTAGATGAGTCGGGTACTGACTGAGGAGGGTCGGGTCCTGATAGAATGGTATCAGAGCCAGACCCCAACCGGAAAGTGTGCTAGCGAGGACGCTGGGCCCTAAGAGGGGTGGATTGTAATGAGGGAATGGTCTGGGAAGGGAATGGTGGTGTGCCTTAAAGGTGTAGGAACACACCTATCTAGCACGAGGCCTTTTGGGAGCTCAAGTGGCTTTGCGGAGGATTGGAGCCCCAAAGTTAAGCGAGTTGAGGCTGGTGCAATTCCATGATAGGTGACCCTCTAGGAAGTTGCACCGTGAGCTCCCGAAAACAAAACCGTGAAGGCAAAGGCAAGGAGGCCCAAAGCAGACAATATCGTACTAGATGAGTCGAGTCCTTACCGAGGAGGGTCGGGTCCTGACAGAATGGTATCAGAGCCAGACCCCGACCGGGAAGTGTGCTAGCGAGGACGCTAGGCCCTAAGGGGGTGGATTGTATGGCCCGTGTCTTGGAGGGAACAGTGAACGATCCCACATTCGTGTGATGAGGGAATGGTCTGGGAAGGGAATGGTGGTGTGCCTTAAAGGTGTAGGCACACAGCTATCTAGTACGAGGCCTTTTGGGAGCTCAAGTGGGTTTTTTTTTTGGGGGGGGGGGGGGGGGTGGGATTGGAACCACAAAGTTAAGCGAGTTGAGGCTGGTGCAATTTCATGATGGGTGACCCCCTAGGAAGTTGCACCGTGAGCTCCTGAAAACAAAACCGTGAGGGCAAGGGTAAGGGCAAGGAGGCCCAAAGCGGACAATATCGTGCTAGATGAGTCAGGTCCTAACCGAGGAGGGCCGGGTCCTGACAATTATGGTATGTTTTGAAACGAATTTTCCTTTTCCTAGTTCTTGTTTATGGTGTTTGTTGAGTTTTCTAGTGTCATTATGGTATGTTGAAGTCAATTTGATTGCTTGAAACAAATTGAACTGATGTTTTTTGAGTTTCTGGGGTGGATATAGATATTGTATGTTGAAGTAACTTTGGTTGGAACTGTATGTTGATTCGATTTGTTGTTCAATGAGTTTTACTGTAGTGGATGTATAGATATGTTATTGAAGTCAGTTTAGCTAGTATATGGGCAATGTTGTGGAAATACTTTGGTTGGTTGTAATTTTTGAAATCTGTGAAGTTTTTCAGGGCAATGGTGTGGAAATGCTTTAAATAAGGCGGTGTGGTAGTGCTTGGCATGAGTTTTGGAATTGTAAATGGGTAGTATAGAAGAATAAGGCAATGGGTGGTGTGGTAGTACTTTTCGTGCGTTTTTTAAATGTAAATGGGCAGTATCAGGCAATGGGCAGTGGGGTAGTGCTTGTCGTGGATTTTTGAAATGTAAATGGGTAGTGTAAAAGAATAAGGCAGTGGGGTAGTGATTGTCGTGGGCTTTAGTTTAGTCAATGGGCTAATGCTTGTGGTGTTCTTTAGTGTTGGAAGTCGGTTGGACTACAAGTTGTTTACCTTGTTTAAAATGGTTTGAACAAGGTAGTTGTGTTTACGTGTTTATAATGGGGCCTTATAATGGTTTTACGTGGTTCTAGGTGGAGCAGATGATATAGTGTCCATCGGGTTGCATCATGGTGGAAGTATCTCAAAGACAGGAAGATTGTGGACATATGCTGGTGGGTCAATTGCCTGGTATAATTGGCGTTGTTGGCAATATTTTTCTGTGCTAGACCTAAATGGGTTGGTGAATGACCAATTATACGGTGGGGACAAGCTTTATCAAAAGGAAGAATTCTAATTCAAAGAGCAAGGAATGTTCTTTAAATTAGAAAATGATCGGACACTTTTAGACTTGTCAAAAAGTCAGCAAAGACGAAATCTATGAGCTTGAACATATACTGCAGATATGTTGTTGAGGGTGTCACTATTGAACAAGTGCCTGCTACAATAGAGTTTCATGAGGGGGCCTTACTCAAGAACCGGTTCTTAAATGCATGATGGAGACCTTACTCAAGAACCGGTTCATGATGGTGAAGGTACTCAAGAATCGGTTCATGATGGTGAGCGTACTCAAAAATTGGTTCAAGTGGAGTAAGTAAATGTAAAACCGATTCAGGTTACTCAAGAATCAGTTCATCATCAACCAGTAATGTAAAACCGATTCAGGTTACTCAAGAATCAGTTCATCATCAACCAGTTACCCAAGAATCAGTTCAGGTTAGGGTATATATATGATGTATATCTGATGTGTAGGTTGTATAGCATGTATATTGGATGTATATCTGATGTGTGAGTTGTATTAGATGTATATTTGATGTATATGTTTTTGTTTAGGGTATATATGTGTTGTATATCTGTTGTGGGCTGTATAGCATGTATATTGGATGTATATGTGATGTGTGAGCTGTGTTGGATGTACATTGGCTGTATATGTGCTAGTTTGGGTGTTTGTGCTGATTTTGGGTGTATGTTGCACACACAGATGCACCACAGCCAAGTTTCAACAATCCTAGTTCCTGCAGGCCAAGTTCCAATAAGCCAAGTTCCTACAGGCCAAGTTCTAGCAACCCCAGTTCCAGCAGGCCAAGTTCTAGCAAGCCAGGTTCCTGTTGCACACACAGATGCACCACAGTCAAGTCAAGTTCCAGTTGCACATACCTCTTTACCTGCCACATCCCCAATAAGAAAAAGACAGAAAGGCCTGCAAGCAAAGTCAGTACCTCTGTTCAAGCCTAGCTGCAAGAACAAAGTCCAGTTACCAGTTTCAAGGAAAGGATGATCAAGTCACCTGCCAATGCAAAAAGGGATGACAAAGCGAAAGCCACCTCCAAATCCAAAGAACATCAACAAAGATTAGCTCAAGCAAGCAAAGGAATTTCTACTCCATTGACATCATTATTATACATTAGAAGCTTATGGTGTTTGGATTTTTTTTACTAGACATTCCAATATTTTGTAATAGTGTTGTATTGATAGACATTTGAACCATTTGATGTAATGGTCAAGATTTTTCAGTGCCTTAGTTTGGAATCGTAATGGTGAAAGTATTTAGTTCTAACCTCCAAATGAAATTCATCACATTTGCACTATCCACACATTCATCACATTCACAAACTAAGATCACAAAAACTCATCACAAACATTCATAACATTCACATTCATCACAAAAGTTTATATCTTACCCAAGACGTTCATCACATTTCATCACATCCTATCATTCATAACATCCACTAGCTCTACCAATATACCTCATACATAACAATTCACTATAAGCTCAATGTCACCATAAGGCAATCCTAAGCCTAAACATACATAATTCCTAGGCTAATGTCAATCACTACAACCCAAGTCAACATAAGGGCAATCCTAAGCCTAAACACCTTCCTCTTCTCATTTAAAATTTTTTCTTCTCCAACGTCAAGCTTCTGACGCAGCCCGGGAATTATTTTCATTGACCTTTTGCATATTTTTGGGTCCAACCACTCCCAAAAATCACACCCTTTGCAACGAGATCTCTACCACCGAACCTGCACTATCAAACCCATCATCAACTGCATTGGTTTCAAACAGCTACAAACCCAGAATTTATGAATTCATTCCAACAAACCAATAAATTATCAATTCATTCCAACAATTTCTAATTTCTAATCATCAGTAAAACCAGAAATTCAAATCCTACACATTATCTGTAAACCCATAAATTCAAACCTGCAATCCCCATGCAACTTCCCATGCAAATTTGATGCTAGTTTCTTCAATTCCCCCAAAATTTTCGAGACCCTAGCAGAGGAATTATCCCCAATTCAAATTCTCTCAATGTTTCGATGTCCCTGGTGCACCTCATTTTACACGTCCTCATCTGTTATGCCACGACGACTCCACGTCTGCAAACATTAACGTCGTCAAGACGACGTCAATAAGATGGTGCAACGGTATTGACGGTGTTACCGTTCCTGCAACATACTGAGGCAAATTTCCATTCCTAGTGCATTTTGATATTTCATGGCTTATTCCTGGTGCACTTAGCCTAATAAGCCAATCATTAATAATTGTTTAGTTTGGATCGATAACGGTTTAAACTATTTAGGCATAAAAAAAAGTAAAGAAATCTATAATATATAGAATTATCAAACAAAACTTATATAACACACATAATAAGAATGCAACCTGTATAACTCTCAACTTTCATTGAGATAAAAAAAATTAGAAATAAAGCGGTGTGCTGCATTGAGTAGTTTTGTTTAGAAATTAAAAAAATATAGATAAATAAAAAAAATTAGAACTAAACTGATGTGCTGCGATGAGTAGTTTTGTTTATTACCTACTATGTCTCTGTAAGAAAAGGCTATATGTAAAAGTAGTTTTCATCTTTAGAGTAGTTTTGTTACAGAGACATCCTCTCTATTTTTTTTTTCATCTTTGCATTTATAAGGGTGAAAGTAACCTCAACATAAGCTACTTCCTCACTGAGACATATCCGCTTTTGTAGTAATAATATATTTAAAAATTAATATATTCATTAACGGTCTGTTTGGATTTAACGGATTTTCAAAATGAAAATTCAAATCTAAACTGTTACTAACGGAGCGGTTTGAACTCTCAAATTGTTTGACTTTTATCCTGTCAAACCTAAAGCATTGGATAAATAAATGTTTAAACCGAATTGGTTTACAGTTTTAACGGATTCATGCCCACCGCTACTTTAAATGATGAGATTTACAAATTAATTATTTAACTAATCAATTAAGTAAAGGGATTAGAAGATGAGATTTCTTATAAATGCGATTTTTTTTACCGTCGTCATTTAAAAATTATCCATTGTTCACTAAAATCATCCATGTAAATTCAAAAACCATCTATTATTCTAATTGTCCTGATAAAAATTGTTACAACCTATCTCACAATTTCAAAATAAAAATTATTAAATTATCAAATTACTCTTCTATCTTAATAATTGATTTTTTTAACGGTTAATAAGTTAGAAAATGGAACTAATTCGAGAGTTAGACTTCAAATTTTCATGTAGATGGAGAATGAGGAAGGAAATTTCCGAAAACTGAATTCGTTAGAGTTTTTCGTTAAGAATTTAATTGTTTTAAGAAAAATTAGAAATGTTATTTAATTTATTTTTCTTTAATCGTAAAACCCCAACCACTAATCATCTTTCACCATGTTCACTTTTTCTCATGCCTATCTTCTCTCTCCCCAACCTTCGTCTCCTTCGCTCTCTCTCGAAGACTCCAATGCCCATCACCATCACTGCTTCCAAATCAAACCACGATCAGCCTCATCATCTCTCTTGAATTTACCCCTTCTTCGAGAAGATTCCATATTTGGCCACCATCATTATCGAGGCTCTTCGTAGAAGATAAGGCACGGCTGAGAAAAGCCCAGAATCTCCTTCATCGCCGTCAACGCCCCCGTCAGACTCGAGAGCTAAGAGCACCTCCAATCACTTTGGTTGGGCAAAGCGAAGCTAGCTTTGTCGTTCGTCGAGGGCGATAGCCTACGAAGTTCGAATCTTCTTGGCCACTTTTCTGTGCAACCCAAGTATTGCCTCGAAATTGAAGCTCAGATTCGTGCTCCCGAGTTTTTATAGATATGTTTAGGTAGTTGGATCCGTAGAAATTGTGTCTTCGAGAAAACAAGAAGGTGCATGTTAAGTCTAAGTTTCGCGTGTAACTTCACCTTAGAACTTAGGCTGCCACTATGTAACGACCCGTCCTGATTTCCGGGATTAGATTAGTGACTAATCTTGATTAGTGAGGTCGATCGGTGGTTAGTAGGGCGAAATCGGACAAAATGTGCAAAATGACCGTTTTGCCCCTGGTCGTGGGCAAAATATTGACTTTTTGATCGGGCGGTCAAACGGACTTTGACCGATGACCGTGACGTAGTTCGGGACATCACGAGTTCATAGACAGATGGCACGTTTGATTCCGACATTCGAGGAGAAAGTTATGATGTTCGGAAGTTGAGGGGCATTTTGGTAATTTGGCATATTAGGGGCCAAATGTTGACTTGTTGACCGGGAGGTCCAATGGACGAGGGCCAAGGACCGTTACGTAGGTCTCGTCGATACGAATCCAACGACAGGCGGTATGCCGAAATCGGAGTTTCGATGACGAAGTTATGGTCACGGGAACGAATTGGCGAACCGAGGCTCCGATTAAAATAATAATAAAATAATGAATAGTAACCGATGACTGTACACACCTGGATGAGTGACAAGTGTCACCCATCCCCTAATTTAAGCCCTAGAATCTGCTCCTTGTTTCCCTCCCAACATCATCATTACTACATCATCATCATTAATCCACCATTTTCCTTAATTAATCACCCTTAATCCTCCATTATTCCTTCTCTATGTACTGCAAACCGTGAGCAAAACAGTGTGGGAGAACTGGGAGAATTGGCTCCCTTCCCTTGCCATTCTTGAGAGAAAAATGAGGGATTAGAGGATTGGGACATCAGGGGAAACACGAGGGATTGAGAGAGTGTTGAATTCTGGGTTTCAGATTTTAGAAAATTTGGGGGGAAAATTCGAATACTGAGTGTTAGGCCGTGAGGATCGAATTGGAGCTCACATTCTGCTTTCTGAGACCACTACGATCATAACCATCGAAAGAACGAAGTGATTCGATGGCTTTTGGGCTCTGAACAAGCTTGGTGACAGAGGAAGAAATTCGAGATGGTGTCGTGATCATTTAGTGATCAAACGACAAAATTAATGAAGGGAAACTGTCTCTCATGGTCCAGTGATGCTTCTGGATGCATCAATTGGAAGAAATCTGTGGCCATTGTGGAAATTCCATGAATGAACAGTGACGGTTGTTCTTCGTGGATCATAGTCGAGTCGTGGGATTGTAGGTAAGTTTTTTTGTAATCAACGATTCAGAACTCTAATTGTTGAATGATCAATTGATGTAATTAAGGCTGAACTGATAGGATTGGAACCGGGTCGTCTCGCGGGCAAAATGACCCGTTTATCAGACAAACGGGCGAAGAAGACCACTGTGCAGGTTACTGTAGCAGGCACGTGAGTTTCACGCGCAGCCACTCACGGCGGCGCGTGACGGCGCGTGGGCACGAATCTCGAGGTGAGGTCAACATGACTTCTGTCCTATTTAATGTAACGAACATTTTGGGATTGGTTTCGTGTCGATCGAACACCGTCTCGATATTGTTCGGGACGTCCGAAGGTTTTAAATCAAGTTTAAAAATAGTTAAAAATTTGGGAAAATTACGGGACTTTGATAGGATGTTAATGAAGAGGTTAGGGACCCTCTAATGTGATTTGGACAGGATTGCGAGTCCCGGTGATAGTGGTGTGGCCCGGGAGGGCCGATGGCACGCATATCGAAGCATAACGTTAAAACAGTCTGTGAGTGGACTTTGGTTTTATAAATCCTATGCATGCTTAAATGTGTTATATGTTTTATATACGTGATTTCTATGATGGTGATTGTGAGTATTGATTTCGGGCATGTTGCACGTATTTCGAGGTATTTTCCGTATTTCATGTATATCAAGGTTAACGGTTTTATTGTGGTTTTATGTGCTTATGGCTTAATGGCTTAATAAATAATGTGATAAAAAGGGTTTTGGAATTGGAAAGATGAACTCGGGCTTGAGGCCCAATTAGTTTGGAAACCTCGGACTTGGAGTCCAGTTGTGTTAATGAAATCGGGCCGGGGGCCTAGTTGCTTTGTGAAATCGGGCCAGGGGCCCGGTTGTTTATAAAAACGGGCTAAGACCCATTTGAGTGATATTATCGGGCCAGGGGCCCAGTTGATTAACGAATTCGGGCCGTGGGCCCAGTTGGTTTACAAATCGGGCCGTGGGCCTAGTGGTTTACAAAATCGGGCATGGGGCCTAGTTGAGTTATAAATGTGATTTCGGGTCAGGGACCCTACATGGAATTGTGATATTTTATGGAGATTTTGGGCAAGGGCCCATTGTAATGTTGTGAAATGATTTAATAAAACTGTTTTTCATATACCATCTGGATACAAGGATATATGATGGTCTCCTCCAGATGTCTGGGACACTGGGGAAGTCACGGTGCATTGCCTGCGAGGGGTCATTGTACGGAGCAGCCGGACCGTATGATGACTCAGGAGCAGGATTGCTATGATTGACGTCAGGGACGTCAGACATCTGTGATGTTAGAGATATGGACCCGGAGAGACCCCGGGCAGCACGCCTAGCTTATTATACCGTGAGATATGACGTCAGGGACGTCAAGCGTCTGAGACGCTAAGCATCTGGGATGCTGGTGATGGTAATGGTAAATATGGATTAATGAATCTATGAAATGGCTTTTCGGTTGGATTTGTGTTATGTGGTAAAAATGGATTATTGGCTATGATATGGTATTTCGGGTCGGGGACCCTAAATGGTTTTGGATTTATGGATTTATGTTTATGGCTTTGGGTGGTGGCCCACATGGTTTGAATATGTCTAGTAGTGGTATTCCACAGTTTTGGGTTGAGTTCCCACACTTGGTTTTAAGTTAACGGTTTTTGGGCTAAGACCCTAATGGCTTGGTTGAACAAACGTTTTGGTGACTGGTTTTCGTGGCATGCAAACGTTTTTATTGGAGGGCATAACTGTCTTATAACTGTGTTTAGAAAACTTAATGATTTTCGTCCACTCACAGCTTTTTGGTTTTTAATGCCCTTCAGGTTGATCACGGATGCGATTGCAGCAGAGATTGGGACATTGCACGCCTCCTCCATCGATCCTTGCGCACTCTGGAAGCCCCGTTTAGGTAGTGACTTTTGGTTATCCCTTGTCTGACACCTCTTGTTGGACGGGAGCAGGGCACATTCCATGGTAATCCCGGTGGGATTGGGATGGGTCCTGTCACACTAGGCCATTTATAGGCATTGACGTTACTAATCTGATGATGGTTTAAGTTAAATGTGATGTTTTATTATGAGAAACGACACTTTAGGTTAAAATTGTTGTCTTTATCCTATAAAAGTGTTGTTTGATATAACTTCTCAATGGTTTAAGAATTAAGAGACAACAGTTTTATCATAAATGTTATTTATTGAAAGAGAGGAAGTAAAATTTCCCAAAACCTGAAAGTGGCAAAGGAGAATTTTCCCAAAATCTAAAAGCGGCAAAGGAAATTTTTTTTCAAAATGCGCTAGTTACTATGCACTTAAACCAAAACCTAATTTTTCCTTGATCAAAATCACAGCCTTCACAAGCTAAAGCATCAACCTAAAAAAACTTAAGCAAAAACCTTTCACAAGCGGAAGCAAAAAGCTTTCACACACTAAAGCGTCTTCACTCGCTGAAACGTCTTTCATTGAGAGAGAGATTCGGTCACAGAAGAAGGGAGGAAAAAGGAAGGTTCAGTCTCCGACATATTCAACTTTCATCGTGAGATTTAGTTTTTTCATCGAGAGATTCTCTTTCACCTAGAGATTCAGTCATTAAGAAATATAGTCACAGAAGGAGGAAGAAGGAAGATTGAGTCGCCGAGAGATTCAGTCATAGAAAACCCCATGTCTCTGTCAAGTTTATGAGTCAGATCCAGAAGGAGGAGTTGTAATTGTCAATTTTTAGTCACAAAAAAATGTTACCCACCCTCAATGTCAATTTTCAGTCTCTGTTCAAGAAGGAATGAGCTCTCACCAAAAAAATAGGGAAGAAGTTTGGAGCTTTGCCTTCACCTGTGTCGATGTCAATTTTAAGTCTTCATGATAAGGTAATATAATTTTAGTTAGGGTTTGAGATTACTTAATAATTTCAGTTATGGGTGTTTCATTTCTAATTTTGGTTGGATTTTGATTATACTCTTTCAGGTGTACCAACAATAATTTTAGAGTGAGGCTTTGAAATCTAATTGAACTATAGCAGATTTAGAATTCGAATGCAACAACATTGGAATAAAAGGTATGCCTTTTTAAACTTGAACTCCAGTTGAAAATGATTGGTCTAGGCATTTTTCTCTACTTATTCTATGAGATTGTATGAAAATGGATTGATGCATGATTGAAAGATTGATTATGAAATTTTTGAAATATATTGCACTCCAGGTGTTTGATTAAATTCCTCTATGAAATAGAATATGTTCGTACCAGATTTTTTCTTCCACGGTGAAAATGGTTTGTCTACGTATTCTCTCAATGAATATGATTGTAACGACCCATCCCGAAATTCGGGATTAGATTGGTAACTAATCATGATTAAAGAGGGTTAATCGGTGGTTAGTTGGGTGGAATCGGACGAACGTGGCAAAATGACCGTTTTGCCCCTAGTCGTGGGTGAAACGTTGACTTTTTATTCGGGCGGTCAAATGGACCTTGCCCGATGACCGTGACGTAGTTTGGGTCGTCACGAGTTCATAGACGGGTGGCACGTTCGATTCCGACGTTCGTGGTGAAAGTTATGACTTTCGGAAGTCCAGGGGCATTTCCATAATTTGGACGAAATAGGGGAAAATGTTGACTTTTTGATCGGGGGGTCCGATGGCCGAGGGCCAAGGACCGTTAGGAAGGTCTCGATGCCCCGAGTACAACGATAGGCGGCACGCGTGGAACGGACATCGGGTGACCAAGTTACGGGTCAAGGAAGGTGAGGGGCATTTTGGTAATTATTGCCCTGAGGGCATTTTGGTAATTCTGCATGACGGTTACTGTTCAAACAACCGTGAAAATAGAGCCTGCACGCCGTGCTGGGTGGTGCTCTGATCGGGCTATTGTTTAAACGGCTTAGTGGACTGAACATGTAATTGTTTATGTGTTTTGAGGTATTGGACGGCATGGTGGCATGGGCTGAAACAAACCAGTGCACGGGAGAGTTTTAAATTTGGCTATGGTCTCTGTGTTGCGAGAAACAAAATTCCAGGGAGTTCAGAGTGTCACCCACGAGTTGTCGTCCATTCCGATCGATTACTTGAGTGTCTGGTGAGCTGGGGAGCCATTATGTTGATTGTGAGAGTGTAGAGCTGGGGAGAAACCGTGGAGAAAACCATTTCAGGTTTTTTGGGGGCAAATCCAGGGTTTGATTTCTACGGGTTATGGGACCAATCTGGACACTGAGGGAGTTCTCTGGGGGTGACTGGAACACAACTGTGCAAGGGTTGAAGAGGTTTGATCAAGGTTGCTCAGGGACACAAGCTTCAGTTTCAGAGGAAAACAGTTTTGGAGGGAAATTCGATTTCTCAACTAGGAGTCGAGTTGAAGGAAACTGAGGATCGAATTAATCCTCTGGGATCATTTGGAAACCAACCGTATCAATTTCGGGGAAAATCGATCCCAGACAAGCCATGAATGGAGGCCTCTGGTTTCAGAGATTTTCGAGCTTGAGGTCGACAACCTCCAGGTAATTTTCCCTCAAATTGACGGTGCTAAAGTGTTCGTTTAGGTCTCTGGAAACTACTGTCTAAGTTAATTTTGGAATGGGGTCGAGTTGGGTGAGTTTCGTACTTCGACCTGTTTGGATGTTCGAGTTCGAGTTGATCGATTTGGGGCTGTGTCGACTTGAATGAGGGACACAGACCTTTAATTAAGTATGTTGCGAGTCCATCTGATTGATCGATTGAAGAAATTAGTTAGTTTATCGCAGGGATTGAATCGGGTTCTGACGCGGGTCAAGTGGCCTGTTTATCAGGCGGCCGGGTGAAGAAGACGACTGTAGCCCACTGTAGCAGGCGCGTGAGGGCGCGTGGGACGGTTTTTCAAGGTGAGTTCAAAATGACTTTAGTCCTACACATTGTAACGAACATTTTAACGTTGGTATCGAATTTATCGGACACCGTTTCGATGTTATTCCGAGTGTCCGAAGATGTATGTTATGTTTGTAATTAACGATTAATTCCCGAAAAATTATGGGAAATTAGTATGTTGTTATCTAAGCCCTTAGTGACACTAAAGTATGTTTTCGGACAGGATTCGAAATTTCTGGAAAATATCGGAAATCACGGGCATGCGTGCTGCGCGAAACCGAGCCTTATGAATGGTGTGTGAGTGGACGTTGATTTCAAAATTAATGCATGCATAAATTATTTCTATGATTTTATGATTATGATTATAAGTTGTGATTGATTTTGATTTCCATATTTATACGTATTCGATTTCCGTATTTATATGTATTTTTACTATACATGTGAAATTACACGTATTCTGAGACTATGGTCACTCGCGTGCTTAATGATGGTTTAATGAAAGAAGTTATATGAAATGGGTGTTAAATGATTTAAGAAGGTTTTTTATGATTTGCGAGTGCGATTTATGATTTTGACACGTTTTTCGAGAATGTTCTGGATTTGCACGTTTTACGAGATTTTGAAAATGTTGAGATTGGACCGTGATTTTGGTGATTATGATTATGGTTTTGATGTTTTGATAATGAGATTTGAGAAATGAAGTGATTTCAAGAAATTAAAATGGATTTTGAAAAAGGTGATTTCGGGCTTGATGCTCGGGGCACAAAAGTAACTTTGATTTACGAGATTTCAGTTTTCGGAAATAATAAAGTGGATTCTTGGTTTGGGTTCGGGATGATGTTTCCGGATGCCGGCTTACGGAATCATTATTGCGAATTCGAATTCGGGAATGAAAAAGGATTTAATAAAGTGATTTGCTATGTTTGTGCATGCCCCGTGTTTAATGATGATTTGAACATGTTTGGTGAAGTAAGGTTTGAGAATTTGAATGTGGAAACTCGGACCATGGGTCCTGTTGTGAAAAATGTGATTTCGGGGTGGACCCCGCGTTGTTGTGATTGAAAAATGTTTTGGGTTTAAAGACCCGTTGAAAACTGTTTTGGGTTTAAAGACCCGGGTGCTATTGCTGGAGCACGTTTTGAGTTTAAAGACTCGGTTAATTGATGACGGGGGAAGGCCCTTAATGAGTTTAAAGACTCGTGAGTTTAAAGACTCGGTTACTGTGATACCCCTGAGGCCTATTGATTATGTTCTGAGTTTAAAGACTCGTTGATATCCCGGGAAGGCCTGTTTATGCGCATGGTTTTGAGTTTAAAGACTCGGGCGCACTTGATATCCAGCAAAATGATTGACTTGTGGTTTATCGATGATTTCTGACGTTTCGGTTGAGTTGGGCAGTGGTCCGGTATGTGGTTGATGGTTTTGGATCATGTTGTGCATTTGGTTTTGATTCGTGGTTTTGGGCTGAGGCCCGGTGTTTATGATTGCGGGCTAAGACCCGATGGTTGAGAAAGGAAAAATGATTTTGAGATTCATACGAGTTTTTCCTTATGTTGAAATTTGATACACAGTTTTTCTTATGTGGAAAATCTTAACCGATTGCGAAATGATTTTTGTATGCATGCATTCGTTTTTACGCGGAGGGTAAAAACGTTTGTTGTAACTGTTTTGCTAAACCGATTTATTTTTTCCCACTCACACCTTTTGGTTTTTATTGACCCTCCAGGTTGTGGCGCGTTGCTCGAGGCTGTACGAGGGGCGGAGGCATGAGTAAGTACGTGTGGCTATTCCTGGTTTGGCAAGTACTGAGGGTAACTTGGGATTTTCAGTCATCTTGCCAGACGGGAGCAGGACTGGGCACGGTTATCGATGCCCCTTTCGGGGGCGGTCCTGTTAATGATCGTCAATTGTTACTACATATGGTGCTTGTCCTTGTTTTAGGTATATTTTACGTTTAGAAAGAACTTCAAGATGCAATGGATCAACTAGATTCAATTGTTATGAAGTTCAAAGTGTATCAAAAGGCGTCCAAAAAGTGTCCCAATCAAAAAATCAACTCTTTGATTTTTAGGGGCAAATGGTCATTTTATTTCCTCGAATTCTGGGGTTGTTACATACATGAGTCACTGAGGTTCAAGGACACACATTCAATTTCTAGTAGTGATTCATCTTCTGGATCATCTTTTGAATATGGAATTACACTAGTGAAGTTATGAAGCATAACTGATATCTATGCTAGGTGTCGCTTAACCTTTGCTAAATCTGAAGGTTTTGAAAGTGCAATGAAGTATAATGCTTGGAAGAAATAAATGGAGAATGAGATTGAGATGATTGAGAAGAACTCAATGTGGAATTTGGTTAATACACCATATGACAAATTAGTTATTGGAGTTATGTGGGTTTACAAGACGAAGTTCAACCTAGATGGAAGCACAAGGAAATGTTAGTAGCTAAGGGTTATGCTCAGAAGCCTGAGATTGAATTTAATGGGACATTTACTCCTTTTACAAGGCTAGATACAATCAAGACCTTGATTGCTCTAGCTACACAGAAAAATGGTGCTTATACCAACTAGATGTCAAATCAACATTTTTTTCATGGTGTTTTATAAGAGGAAGTGTATATGGACCGGTCAGATGTCTTTGAAGTGCAAGGTTAAGAAGGTAAGGTGTACAAGATCATAAAGACTCTTTATGGTTTGAAACAAGCTCCTAGAGCATGGTATGAAGAAATAGATTCACATATGTTGTTTTGTGGATTCCAAAGAAGTCCTAGTGAGGCTACATTATACATGAAGATAAATCATGGCACTGAGGTTCTTGTTGTATCTATATATGTCGATGATATCTTATTGTATCTATATATGTAGATGATATCATCTACATTGGAAACAATGAAGTTATGATTGCAATTTTCAAAAAGGTAATGATGGAAAGTATGAAATGACTTACTTGGGAATTCTACACCATTTCCTGGGAATGGGAGTTATTCAAACTAGTAAATCTATCTTCATTCATTAGAAGAAATATGCACTAACCCTCCTAGAGAAACTTGGCTTAAAGGGTTGCAAGTTTGTAACCACACCATTGGCAACAAATGATAGAATAAGCAGGTTTGATGGATCTAAGGTTGTAGATAAAGTGAAATATAGACAAATGATAGGTAGCTTACTCTATCTTACTGCTACTAGACCTGACATTATGTTTTCTGCTAGTCTGTTATCTAGCTGCATGCATTCACCCTCTAAGAAACACATTGGAACTGCCAAGAGGGTGTTGTGATATATCAAAGGTACTGTGTCATATGGGATTGAATATGAGAAAGAAAAACAGGCAACACTGATTGGTTCATGTTACAATGACTAGAATGCAAGCCTAGATGACATGAAGAGCATTTCAAGCTACATATTTTCTCTGGGGAATGGAGTTTTCTTATGGGCTTTAGTAAAGCAACATAGTGTATTACTGTCAACTACGAAAGATGAGTGCTCTAACGCGACAACACAAGAAAAATGTCTGAAGTTTGTGTTGGATGACTTTGGAGAAGAAAAACCTGAGCCTACTCATATACTATGTGACAACACATTTGCTATAGCTATGTTAAATAATCATGTCTTCCACCAGAAGATTAAACACATTCACATATAATTTCAATTCATCGGAGAATAAATTCAAGCAAGTGAGGTTGATATGTTCTACTCTAAGTCCGAAGAACAAATGGCTGATGTGTTTCACTAAAGTTCTATCTAAAGATAGATTTAGTTATCAAATAGGACTGCTAGGAGTGAAGCCAATAAACATCTTAGGATGGACTGTTAACACTTAAGCTATCTACTTGGTAGCATAACTCTAGCTGTGGTGGTGGCTAAATAGCTAAGATGTAGAAGTTTGAAGTGAGTGTGTATGTTATAGTGGGGGCACAATCTATTAGAAGATGTTAAGTTGGATTACGTGAAGGGCAAAGAGGTTTGCAGTTATGATAGCTTTTAGAAAATGGTTCTATTGTTAGGACCCATCTCTAGATTCTATGAAACCCTGATCGGTCCTACTCTCGTCTGACATTCTTTTCAAACAAGGGATAATACAAACTTTATCAAAGTCCACGTTATTAAATTAATCAAACTAACTTTGTCCTCGCGGGGTTACCGCTCATGTCCAACCCATAATCCTGACAAGTAGTGACAATTACTAATTTGATCCTATTCGATGTCTTACTTTCATAAAAAGTCAACACTATTTACCATCTCAAATTACATAAATATTAAAATAGTCATAAGTTCAAAATACATAAGCAAGTCCACATTGTAAAATATAAATCATAATCTCTCCAATTACCTATGCTCAACTTAAACGACCATTTTAATCTTTAAATTATCTACACAAACGATCCTTGTAACCAACCCTTCTTTCTACCATTTTCATAAATTCATCCTTTTATTAAAATCCAAGTGTAACCATATCATTTACCATTAATCATGCTTATTACCAAATCATTCCTAGAAAACACACTTAGAAAACTATTTGCATAACAACCAAATAATAAATCTTCGTAAACTGCTAATTATACAATAATCAATTCATAATTCTTTGTAAGCCCCTTTTATAAGAATACTTTTATAAGAATAATTTAGTCTAAGGGCTTGTAATTATCAACTTACTTATACTCAATAGGTTTATATTATTTTTTAGTTTAAATATAACCCTATTATATTATAAATTCGGAAATAAACCCAAACATTGTCCAATTAAATCAACAATGACACCATTAAACTCAGAATTTCAAAACAAGCATTTTTCATGTTGAACACATCGCCAAACTAGGTCGGACGCACCTTTACGAGCCGCATTTCCCTCTCTGCGCGTGGTGGCCACGCGCTGGTCATAGGGGTCATTGTCCATACCTGTTTGTTTGGTTTTTGGGTCACCCGTCTCGCGATGGTGACCCGACCGTTTCTCAGTCATTTTATGTCCAAAATGGATGTTCCAATAGTCCAACCGTCTCTACTCGATCTCAGGAAGAGCTCTATGATGTTTAAACGGAGAAAACCATACCTGAAATCGCAGTCCAGTTGCTGGAACCTTCAACCATGGCTTCCATGAGCTGTTGGACGACTTCTCGCGTGTTTAATTTGTCAGTTCTTGCCCCCAAAATGATCGTAGTACTCTCAGAAGAGCACTAGGCGACCTGTTCTTAAGTTTCCTAGTCCAGAGTGAGAAACCTGAAAGAGAACTCATGAGTTTCTCATTGTTTCTCATCGTTCTCTCACAGTTTCTTCTCCTTTCTACTTCTTTCTCTTTTTCTTTTCCTCTTTCTTTCCTTCTCTTCTCCTGGGTCTCTCATACCCTTCAGGACAAAATTACGAAAATGCCCCTAATCATTCTTGACCCATAACGTACTTATCCGAACTCCTCTTTCGACGTACCCTTGTCTACGTACTCATGGTTTCAAGACCTTCGTAACGATCCTCACGAAACTTTCAGAAGGTTTTCCGGTAAAAGTCAACATTTTGACCTTACAGGGGTAAAATTGTCATTTTTTATTTTCTTGAATTTCTAAGGTGTTGCACCTATTGTAATTGGTGCTTGTCATCACAATGACAACACCATTTTATTCATTTTCTATCGTGTATGCAATGCATTTGTAATCTTCTATGAAATGGAATGAATGAGCATCATCATCTTGAGCTTCAAACGTCAACAATTCTAAAAAGAATTAACAAAATTTATAAAAGAAACAATATTAATATGTGAAAGAAAAAAATCTAAATTGTTACAAAGTTGACATCCACTAGAAAGTAGTTACAATAAGCCTAACTAGAAAAGAAAAATATTTTAGATAATTAAAAAAGATATCAAATCTAGATATCAAATCAATTTTTAAAACTAAATCAATTTAGAATTTGATTTCTAACACTCCCCCTCAAGTTGGAGAGTGATGGTTTTGAAATCTCAACTTGTTGTTTAAGTTGGTGATATGCCGTCGGATGCTAAGAAGAGAAGCTGCAGTTACTATTACCGCTATTTGAAATTGCGGATGCTATTTTCGCTTTTTTGAATTTGCAGATACTATTGCCGTTATTTGAAGTTGCGGATGTTATTTTGATAGGTGTTTAGAAAAGTGTTTCAGTCATAAATCAAGTATATGCCTTATGGGATCACAAAGTATATTTCTCATGGGAGCTAGAGGAATTAGGGTCCACAAACCTACCGGAGAGGAAATTGATGAAACGATGACTTGTGAATAAGATTATGATTTTTAATAAGAAAAGCCTCATTAACTAAATATTTTAATATTCAAAAGAAAAACAAAAACAAAAACAAAAACGTGGCTGCTGGCAGCTTATCGTTCGATCTGTTTAAAAAAGTAGCCGCAAGCAGATTATGGGAGATTGAAAACCTCCCCACAGCCCCCACGACTCATCCAAGGATTTACCGACGCAAATGAATAACAATCCTATTTATTAAGCGATCGATGTCTTTTTTATTAGCCTCATTCTATTTTTACAAGACTTTACTTTGAGAATTCTTACGAAATAATATATATATGAATATTATTATTAGAATATGGCTAATAACAAAATCATAATGATATAAGCACGCACGTACCATTAGACTAGTATTACTAACGACATACGTACTCAAGTTAATAACTACTAGACGGTGAATATGAGTATCCATATTTTGCCCCTAATACTCAATAATTAAATTAGAGATAATATAAATTATTATTGGACCGGCTCCTTGAAAACTTTACAATATTAATATACGTACCCTTGGGACCGACTCTGCTAGCTGGCTGCTGAGTGCTGAGTTTAAATAGTGGCAATTAATTTAGAGACCATTACTCTTTACTAAGGGTGAGGATTGTGGATTGATGGATTGATGGATGAAAGCTTACCTAGAGCTAGAGTAGTTGAAAATGGAAAATTTAGGGTTTAATATGGCAGTGGATCCACACCAGCATCAACTTGCTACCACTTGAATTTATATGATCAATGAATACTAAATACTAATTGGTTGATGCTACATAATTTTCTTACTTTTTTCAATTAGTTTCCGACTTGGTTATATTTCTATGTGAGATCGAGATCGATATTAAATATATATTGTATTTTTTTTGGATGAATTCCATACTATATTTTTTAGTTGCTGCACCTCCACTTCTACCTTATCTTTTATTTTCTTAGACACAAAAAAAAAAAAAGAAAAAAAAGAAGAGTGCACCAAGTAATAATGGAGCGTAGAAATCAGCTCAAACGTCCCCCATCTGTATAATTTCAGTCGAGATGAAGGAAAAACATGCGAACATGGCGCCACGTACATGTCATGAGATCAAAATAATCCATAGATTAACGGGTTTGATGTTTATCACTTTTATCAGGTTCAAGAAAAAGTGGTGTCCGTCTTTATTGAATGGTAAATTAGTGATGCAATTGGAGCTGACGACTTCTTGTTTTGAAAGTTGAAAAACAAAACCAATATACGTAAAGCCCCAATTTTGAGGCAAAGAGGAGTCCATCTTTGGTCAAGCTTAGAGTCTTTATTAGCCCCAAACATTTCTAGATTTTGTCTCTCCAATATCCTAAAATAATCATGCCTTTTGAATAATAAAAAATAATAATTTGGATACTTGGGCAGATTTTGGGGAATGCTTTTTGGGTCTGGAAATTTGGACGTAGGGTTCTTATAATCTTATAAAAAGGAAGGAGATTGCATCAATTGGTGTTATACTGAGTGATTTCACACGATTTATTGTGTTAAAAGTCTAATCATAACTCAATTCTAAGTCTTCTGATACAAACACATTATAATTAACTTATTGTGTCCCATTAAATTTATTTGTGGAATCATAAAATATCGGAATATTTTGGAGTTGCCGCGTGACCAATAATTCTAGTAATGTCAATATTTCCCTTGGTGAAATCAACATCGACATGTTACGATCTCCGCATTAATTTGATATATTTACTAGCTAAATATGTTAAATGATCTACATCGGTACAATCACTTACTTAATACTTTCTCCTTCAACCAATTAGACGTTTTGGTGACTCTCAAGACTTCACTATAAATAGAATGTTTCATCTCACTTCTAAAGGTAATAAAAAATATCTACAAACACTCTGTCGGTTATTCTTTCAGAAAACTGACTTAAGCATCGGAGCGTTTACGGTTGAACCACACCCTTCCTCTCGGGGATTCAACCTTAACCCCGTTTGATTTTCGTTATTGTGTATAGGGATCAAGAATGAATTTTACAAAACCGGACGATTTCTGCATCAACAACTGGTGCTTTCATTGAGAGCCGATTTGAGAAATACTCAAAGCGTGTTCTTTAGGTTTTCCTCGAAAAACTCCATTCTACTTTCGACACTTACCATTCCTCACATGGCCAGAACACGCCGATCCGTACGAACCTCCGAGGCAACCACATCCGCTGTTACGATTGCTGTCGTGAGCGAATCGCTCCCTGAGGTGTTAGAGGAACCACTTTCCCGTTCCCGCACGGTCCGCGCCACGCATCAATCCACCTACCATTAAGAATGCTAGATTGGACACCTGAGTTCATTTTTGGAACGTTCCCCATACCTACTGCTACTGTGAATCCCCCACCTACGATAGGGGAAGGTGTGACGTTTTTTTAACAAACAGACGAGCTACTGGCGGGAGAAACATCTTTAAGAGTCCTAAATCAGCTCCCTACCGACATGGACCTAAGGAGGCACTTGGATGCCCTACGCAACCCACAGGACAACACCCATGCACCAGGGAGACGAGGTTCATCGCATCTGTCTGAAGGCGCGTGACATGCACCCCGACGTGCTGCTCGTCACGAGTAAACATCTAGGGGGTCGCCTCCTCGACTTGGACTGACACAGCAGGTCGAGTAGCTGAGCAACCAAGTTCGGGCCTAATCGGAGCTCTTACAACAGCTATTGAGGCACATCGAGAAAAGAAGAACCTCTGAGAAGTGCAATGAACCTCGTGGAGGCACTAAGGGACGTCCCCAAACGCGCCAGCAAGGAGCATGTTCACTGCTAGCTAATGTCCCGAGACACATCACTGAGCAACTCAGGGCAAGAAAGTTGCACCCCCAGAATAAAAGGCCGAGATCGACCGAGACCTCCGGCTCGAGAGCGACTCGGAGGATGCCCTAGAGCACTTTCGGGCATTGAGTACCCTCGCAATAGCCGACGGCAGCAAGCAGTCTCCCAGACGTCACACACCTGCTCGAATGGACGAATCCGCCATGATTCTAAAAGAATGGACTATCGCAGCGAGGAAGACGAGACTTACTCGCCAACGTGCCCGAGTTCCATGCTAGCTGCAACTTGAGGGAGTCGACGCCATTTGACCCATCTCGGAAATCCCAGCCATGAAGGTCCATTGCAAGCTGAAGACGTCTGAAAGATGCTAGATCAACGCCTCCAAGGAGTTCAGCGCGACGAAAACTTAGAGGATGACCTTTAGCGCCAGATTCAGACGTCATCATCTTCGCCGTTCATGAGGTACATTGAGGAAGAGCCGTTCTCACAAAAATTTTAAACTCACAACTTTCATCAGTACAAAGGAACCTCCGACCTAGTAAAACACATCAATTACTATCGGAAGGTCATGGTGCCTCACAGGCACAGCGACGCGCTCATGTACAAAGTTTTCCAAGCCTAGCTGTAAGGTCAAGCGACGACATGGTTCAACCATCTCCCCTGGAGATCAATCACTTCCTTCGAAGAATTGGCCCAAGCCTTTGTGAAGGAGTACTCGAAGCTTTGTATCGTCGAAGTCAAGGATGACCACATCTTCACCATCTAAAAGAAGTCTAAGGAAACCTTACGGTAATACTTCCGGAGGTATTGCGAAGAAAAGGCCCGCATCGTAGGATGCAGCGATCTCGTTGCGCCCATTACGTTCAATCAAGGCCTACCACGGGAGAGCCAGCTATACGGAGACATCGTCATGAGAAACGCCCAAAGTCTCACCAAGATGTTGTCCCTAGCAGAACGACATGCATGCTGGGAGGACCAGAAAAACACCACACATGTCACCAACCACATCGAGGAAGGTGGACATCCTAAAAAAGTGTTTACACAGCCAAATGACGGCCCCACCACGAGAACTTAGTCGGGAAAGCCAACAAGTGTAAATGGAACCCATCATCTAATACGTTTGCTGGTGCAAAGTCGAACACGCAGCTTTTGGTACTCGTCCTCCAGATATACAATTAGATAAAGGAAAAAGTTGTGGTTCAAAAGACCAGCTCCCGTCAAAAGTGACTAGGAGAGGGCCGATAAGAAAAAGTGGTGTGCCTATCATAATTGCTATGGGCACGACATAAGCTCCTGCCAGACCTTTGAAAGATAACTCCGGGACCTCTTGAAGGAAGGACAATCCACCGAGTACGTCAAGAAAAAGTTAACAGAACGTCTCAAAGACAAGAGCCCCCAGGAGCCCTCACAAAAGATGATTCGTGTGGACACCATGTCGAGTCCGAGTTGCAGGGAACAACTAGGAAGTAAAGGAAGAGGAAGATCTACGAGGCTCTGGCTATGACCCAAGTCTCATATGTCGCTGCAACCCAGGAAACTGATGACTCGATCATTGGTTTCTCCGCTGAGGACAAAGTCGAGTTTGATTGGCCGCATGATGACACCCTTGTCATATCTCAATCTAGATCGACCACGCGCAGGTCAATCAGATTCACGTGCATGAGCGAAGCGTCGTAAACATCCTTAGCTTTGAAGTGGTATGGAAGATGGGACTTGAATCTTTAACAACTGGGAGAAAAGTCCTACTGGGAGGCTTCAATGGATCGATGAGCATGTCCATCGACACGATCCATCTTGATGTCCACTCTCCCCCCTCCCCTCCCCCCCCCCCCCCCCCCCCCCCCGGTTGTCTCAAAATAGAGTTTCTACATCCTTGACGAGTACTCGCCTTAAAATGGCATACTGGGGAGGCCATGGATGCACAAGATATTGACCAACACCTCAAGCTTGTACCAAAAAATCTGGTTCCCAATTCTCGGAGGAAGAGTCCGATAGATCAAAGAAGATCAAGCCATGGCGCACAAATGCCTCACCGAGGGGCTAAAAGAAATCAAGGTAGTAGAATTCGTCCCCCATATAGTCAAGGCTTCCGGGGGCAAGAGCCTCCTACGCCTAAAGGATGGTAGCTGGAAGATGATGTCACCCTCATACGACTTGACCCCCAATTTCCTGAGAGATAGGCACGCATTGGATCATGCCCAAACCCTAAAGAAATGGAAGAATTCATCATGTTCTTACGCGAGCACAAGGATGTATTTGCGTGGACACCATCAGACATGCCCAAGATAGATCCCACATTCGCTTGCCACAGGTTGCACATCAACCCAACCTATAAGCCAATCAATAAGAGGAAGCGAAATTTCTCCCAGAAGAAAGTCGCAATCATCCAAGCTGAGATTGACAAGCTACTCGAAGCTGGCTTCATTGAGGAAGTCCCGTACTTGGAATGGCTAGCCAACATCGTACTCGTAAAAAAGGAAAGAGGGGCGATGGAGATTTTTCATTGACTACATAGACCTCAACCTAGCGCGCCCAAAAGACAACTATCCCCTACCAAGGATCTACCTCCTAGTGGACTCCATAGCGAGCAACGCGCTTCTTAGCTTCCTCGATTCATACTCCGACTACAACCAGATATTCATACATGAAGGAGACAAGGATAAGACAGCTTTCGTCTTCGAAAGAGAAGTTTACTGCTACAAGGTCATGCCGTTTGGCCTCAAGAACGCAGACACTACCTATCAGTGACTCGTCAATCGTATCTTCAAGGATCTTATCGGAAAGACGATGGAGGTCTACGTCGACGGCATCATGATCAAGGGTGAAAAGCATGGTGACCATATTGAAAACTTGCAACAAACTTTTGATTTGCTAAGAAAATACAAGATGAAGCTTAATCCTCTCAAGTGTACCTTCGAGGTGGCTGCCGGAAAATTCTTGGGGTGCCTTATAACCCAGCGAGGAATCGAGGCAAATCCGAAGTTGATCAAAGAAATTCAAAACATGAAGTCACCATCGAGTCTAAAGGAGATACAGAGTCTCACAGGTCACATAGCAGTTGTAAATCGATTTTTGCCCAAGGCCACAGATCGATGTCAACCTTTCTTCCAAGAAATGAAGAGAGCATCTAGGGATAAATGGAATGAGAAGTGCGAGAAAGCCTTCCAAGACCTCAAAAGCTACTTATCATCTCCGCCATTGCTGTCAAAGCCAAAGGACAACGAGGACCTATTCCTCTACTTGGGAGTTTCTAACATGGTCGTAAGCTCTGCGCTAATAAGGGAAGAAAACGGAGTCCAACTCCCAGTATTCTACACATAAAAGGCTCTCCTCGACACTGAAACACGGTATCCAAAACACGTTAGGGGAGGGACGCACAGCTGACACTTGGGCAGGGGGCACCACCCGAACTTCAGGAAGAGCATGAGCAACCTTCAGCTTCTTCAGGGACCGAACTACACCCTTCACCGGATTTCTCTAAGGCTCACGTGAAGACTTCTGCTTGCTAAACGATCCCGATGGGCTCAAAGGGTAAGACGTGACCTGGGGAGTGCCGTTTGGGGGCACAGACTGGTTGAGCACCTTTGTTGGAGGGACGCCCAACTCATCTTGGCATGTGCGCACATTAGACACCTTGCTTCCTATGTCGCGTGGTAGTGAACCAGCTTTTGATCAAGTCCTCGGGAGGACGTCTGCCAGCCATGCACCTGCGAAGACTAAGTAACCAGCTCATCTCACGAAACTACGGAGGAACCTTGAAGACTCTGTCAACCTTCCTAGTGTCAGCATAGAACTTGGTGACAGTGTACAAGTCTGATAGGCCACGGTAGTGCGAAGCAATGTTCATACCACTTATACAGTTACGATCCCACTCGCCTCCAATTTCAACACACGAAGCCCGATACACTTCATCATCAAAGAATGTGCCCACGAAAAGCTCAATCTTCAGGACCACATGTGAACTCTGCGTGTCGAGAATGAACGTGTGCTCCACCGAGTAGCAATTCCAGAAATCATCTTCAGTAAGCTCCAAGTTAAAGAGCTCGTTCAGCTTCTCAAAGCACATGATGTGGCGATAAGCGTCGACATGCAGCTGGGAAGGGCAACACCCGATCTGGCAGATGATCTTGGTGAAGAGCTTCGAAAACGAAAACTTGAAACGCCAGTTGATGATTAGAGGGTGAAATTGGATCCACTGAAGAAGTTTCGCATTCTTATTTCTAGAAACAGCTCCCCTCGGAGGCTTCGTAGCTGCACACGCGTCACCAAGCGCAATAACCACACCTTCAGGGAAAGTATCTTCATGGAGACTCTTCCACTTTTCAAACTCGTCAGGGTCGAATAGCTTGACCTGCACCCCGACGAACGGACGCCCATCATTGTGATCGAGAACTCCGAACATTCGGAACGTCCAAAAGCAGCACAACTAAAAAGAGAAAAAAATTGGTTAGTGTAACGACCCGTCCCGAGTATCGGGATTTAATATTATTCAATTATGATTTAGAATGACTAATCTGGGATTAGTTGAGTAAATCGGACGAATTGTGCAAAATGACCGTTTTGCCCATAGGCTTGGGTAAAATGTTAACTTTTTGATTGGGCGGTCAAACAGACTTTGACCAATGACCGAGACGTAGTTCGGGACGTCACGAGTTCATAAACAGGTGGCACGTTAGATTCCGACATTCGAAGAAGAAGTTATGACGTTCGGAAGTTCAAGGAAATTTTCGTAATTTGGACGAAAAAGGGGAATATGTTGACTTTTCGATCGGGAGATCCGATGGCCGAGGACCAAGGACCGTTAGGAAAGTCTCGATGTCCTGAGTCCGTTGACAGGCGGCACACGTCAATCGGAGTTCGAATGACCAAGTTACGGGTTTGGATGTGTGAGGGGCATTTTGGTAATTTGCCAAGCGATGGCAAAATGGTAATTTTGGTTGTTGATTTTGAACAGCCGTGAGTTGGAGCCTTGTTGAACTGAGTGGATGACTTGTGTGATCTGTCCAAGAATTGTTTATTATTGTTAGTAACATGGGGGAAGGAATTGTTAAATGAATTTGAAGTAGTGGACACCATTGATACTTTTGTGAGTTCCATGTGGGGAACAGAGTGCACTGGACTGAGGAATTGTTTATACAATTGGGAATATTGATCAGATCACCAGTGACTGAATGGTTTGAAATGTGGAAATCGTTGCTGGAAAGGTGGAGTGATGAGAGAAACAAATGGAGAGGAAAACGGGGGGACTAAGGGGAAGTTCACCCAGAAAACTTGAAACTGTGTTAAACAAATTCAAATTTTCAATTCGAGGTTCTGGGCTAGCCCAAGGCAAATTGATGTTTCATTTAGTTCTCTGGGATCAATTCCAGTCGTTCCAGTGTAAGAAGGAGGTAAATTGATGTTGTTTTGGCTTCGAACGGACTTGGTTACAGAAAGGAAAAATCGAGCTTGAGTCGTGAATTTGGAAGGGTTTAAGGGAGCAATTGACGTGAGAAGCAAGCTTATACGGACCCTATGAAGCCTCTGAGTGGATCAATTTCAAGAAAACAATCGAAATTGCTCGAGAATGGTGAATGAACAGTGTTCGTTTGTTCTTCGAAGTTCGACTTCGAATTGTCTAGATTAAGGTGAGTTCTTATGTATTTGAGGTCTCAGAACCTTAATTAGACACAAGGCGATCCTTTTGATTGATTGAATTGATGAAATTAAGTGGGAATTGACAGGAATCTAGCCGGGTCAGGTCGCGGGTAATCAGACCCGTTTACCAGTGGAAACGGGTGAAGACGATGACTATAGTAGTAACTGTAGCAGGCGCGTGGCTTTCACGCGCAGCCACTCCCGGCGGCTCATGACGGCTTGTGGGCACGAATCTCGGGGTGAGGTCAACATGACTTCTGTCCTATTTAATGTAACAAACATTTTAACGTTGGTTTCGTGTCAATCGGACCCCGTTCCGACATTGTTCGGGATGTCCGAAGGTTTTAAGTAGAGTTTAAAAATAATTAAAAATTCGGAAAAATTACGGGACTTTAATAGGATGTTAATGAAGAGGTTAGTGACCCTCTAATGTGATTTGGACAGGATTGGGAGTCCCGATGATAGTGGTGTCTCCCGGGAAGGCCTATGGCACGCGTATCGAGGCGTGTCGTTGAACGGTATGTGAGTGGACTTTGGTTTTATAAATTCTATGCATGCTTAACTGTTTTATATAGATTATGATTGTGATTGTATGATGTTGATTTTGATATTGGTAAATTATACGGTTTCACGTATTTCGAGGCGATTTACGTGCTTGCACGTAAATTGAGGTTTTTCTGGTTTTACACTGATTTTCCATACTTATGACTTTGGATATGATTTCATGAAATGGTTTTGAAATTGGAAAGAGAAACTCGGGCATAAGGCCCAATTGTTTTGGAAACCTCGGACTTGGAGTCCAATTGAGTTACGTAATCGGGCCAGAGGCCCAATTGCTTATGAAATCGGGCCAGAGGCCCATTTATTTACGAAATCGGGCTGCGACCCATTTGAGTTATATTATCGGGCCAAGGGCCCAATTGATTTATGAATTTGGGCCGTGGGCCCAGTGATTTACAGAATCGGGCATGAGGCCCAGTTGGTTTCATAAACGTGATTTCGGGTCGGGGACCCTAAATGGAATTGTAATGTTTTATGGAGATTTTGGGCAGGATCCATTGAGATGTTGTGAAATGATTTAATAAAACTATTTTCCATATACCATCTTGATACGAGAATATGTGAAGGTCTCCTTGTCAGGACCCATCCCAAATCTCACCTCGATATCCGGGACGAACCCTGCTCCCATCTGACAATCACACTTAAAGTACCAAAAGAACCTCAACATAACCATACGCATAACTATCAGACAAGGGAGAAAATGTAATACAATCGTAACACAGAGCATAGCGTTATACAAAATAGGCACAAAAGTCCTGCTAGGCTAATCTCGCAACGGAAGAACGTTGTAAAGCCCTATGCCTCGGTCCCTGCCTCAACGTTCACCCCAACGCTATCACCACGACCTGGAGGGTAAATTAAAACCAGAAAAGTGTGAGTGGACTAAAGAGAAATAAAAGTTTCAAACACGATTTAAGAACAACAGCTTTAAGTAAACAACAAGATTTTTCCCTCCATTTTAAAATAAAGTATGCATGCCTAACGAAGTATCAGAAAACCACAACATAAAACAGTATAACAAATATTCTAAGATCGTATCATAAAAACCAAATCCACTAATGTCCAAGTCCGATCAAACATGCTGAGTCTATCCAAATCTTTAAACTCAATCCAGGCCTCAAATGTAATCCGAGTCTTTAAACTCCCGAGTCTTTAAACTCAACAGGCCTACGGGGTTAATATCGTAATATCCGAGTCTTTAAACTCCTAAGTCTTTAAACTCAATCCGGGCCCGTCCCCCGTCATATATATAATCCGGGTCTTTAAACCCAATATCCAGATCCAGCAAATCCAATCCAAAACCATTTGAAAACCATTTATAAAATCCATATCCAAACCCGAATCCGAAATTACTGGTCTGATGCCCTTCCGACGTCCAGAACCGTCATTCCGAACCCAAATCCGGAAATCCACTTTTCAACCTTAAAACTAAATTTCATTTCTCGACATCCGATTCTAAACCGAAAACCTTGTCAAATCATGTTTCAAAACCCATTTATCATCATATAAAATCAGTAATAAAAACATGGCATGGAAATCACATATATCACATTTCTCGAAAAACGTGCTAAAACCCGTAATTGCCTCGATAAACGTGCAAACAAGTAAAACAGATATAATATAGGCAATGATCATAAAAACATGCTTAAAAACATAAAACATGTAGATAAAAACAGTTAGGCATGCTCGTTAAAAGAGAAGGAGTCCACTCACAAATCCGTACGCGTCAATCACGCTCCGTACGTTCCTCAACCGTCTCAGGCGTCTCTCGTCCTGTCAATAGTCACAAATACGTCCAATACGCTAAACCTAATTTCCCCAATTTTCCGGGAATTTAAACGTAATTTAACTTTAAACCCTAAACCGTCTGGATCCTTGAACTAACCCGAAACGACGTCCGATTATCCCGAAACCTATCCCAAAAGGTTCATTATAACATTTAGACTTAAAACCATATTGGAAGGTTCCTCAGAATCCTCCCCACGCGCCCCCACGCACCGCCCAAAGTTGCTGCGCGTGGGCCTCACGCGCTTGCACTAGTGCACTGTTCATCGTCGTCTTTAATGGGCGAACCGGTCTGAACCGGCGTACCCGTTCTCTGCCATTCCTCTATCATTTTCAACCATTCCAAACCCAAAAGGTTCGTCCAATTCCCAGTAACCATTTCAAATCCTAAAATCTAGAAATCCTAGCCTCTAACCCGTCGTCCTCAACCTCGAAACAAAACAGCCCGAAACCCTTGTTTCAGTTCCCGACCACCCAGACACTCCCCCGTCACGGCAACCACCTTAGACGACTCCTAGGAACCTCCTGAGTCTCACACCACTCACCAAATTCCTCGACTCAGTTCCAAATGCCACGACTTTTGAAATAAGCAAAACGGGGAAAACAGGGGATTTTGAGCTTACCGTTGATTTTTCCTTCGCCGCTCGCACCGCCGTGCACCTCGTTGTCCACTGGGTTTCCCTCAGCCATCCTAGCTCCCTCTCAGCCTGGATTGGATCGACACACGGCACAACCACCACCAATTTCCACGGCCCTCTCTGTTTCCCTGAAAAATCGAACCTCACAACCACCGTGATTTCGTGCACGATTCCACTTCCAATCACTCACCAGTTTCTCCTTCTTCTCTCTGTCACTCTCACAAAGAAAAAAAACCTCACACACTCACTGACTCGATCAAGAACCTTCACCGCTTCACCTCTCTATTTTTCAGTTCTTCGAACCAATGCACGGTTTAAAATCGTGCAACATATACCCGTGTCTAGATTAATCAACCTAGAAACCTCTAGGTCACTTCCACATGTCCAATTTCCCATGGACCAAAACACAAATATCCAATCCCACTAATCCAACTGGCCTTAACTGATTGGCCCTAATGAGAAAAGACCAAAATACCCCTAGGTCCAAAAATTACCATTTTGCCCATCAACTTTCCAGACCCAGAACTACTCCGTCCGACGTCCGATGACAGCGTGCCGCCTGTCATCATACTCAGGACGTCGAGACCTATCTAACGATCCTCGGTCTACGTGAAAATCAAAAGTCCAACAAAAATTCAACATTTTCCTCTATTTAACCAAAATTAAGGTAATGCCCTCAACCTTCCGAACGTCATAACTTTTTCTCCGATTGCCCAAATCGGACGTGCCACCTGTCTACGGACTCGTGACATCCTAAACTACGTCATGGTCAATGGTCAACGCTCGTTCAACCTACAAATCAAAAAGTCAACTTTTGGCACACTATTCACAAGGGCAAAATCGTCCTTTATACACAAATCCTTTACAAAATTACAATTGTACCCTTCCTGAAGGTACGGGTTATTACACTCCTCCAGGTGTCTGGGACACTGGGGAAATCACGGTGCATTGCCTGCGAGGGGTCATTTTGCGGAGCTACCGGACCGTATAGTGACTCTGGAGCAGGATTGCTATGATTGGGCGTCTGAGACGTCGAGCGTCCGGACGCTAGGCATCTGGGATGCTGTACCCGGATTGGGTTCGGGGATTGGACTCGGGATTGAGACCCCGAGCAGTACGCGTAGCTTATGGTTATACTGTGAAATATGTCGTATGAGACGTCAGGCGTCTGGGACGCTAGGCATCTGGGATGCCGGTTATGGTAATATGGTAATTATGAACTATTGGATCTATGAAATTGTTTTTCGGTTGGATTTATGGTTTACGGTTTTGGGCTAAGGCCCTAATGCCTTGTTGAGCAAGTGTTTTGGTTATTGGTTTTCGTGGCATGCATACGTTTTTAATGGAGGGCATAAATATCTTATGAAATGTGTTAATAAACTTATTTATTTTCGTCCACTCACAGCTATTGTTTTTAATGCCCTTCAGGTTGATTCCGGATGCGACTGCAGCAGAGACTGGGATATCGCACACCTCCTCCATCGATCCTTGCGCACTCTGGATGTAACACCCCGAAAATTCGAGGATTTTAATATTGTAAATTAATGAATGATTTGACGTTTTTACCCGTGTGATTTGTTTTGCCAAATTGTTGACTTTTTGATTGGTGGGTCAAACGGACTTTGACCAATGACCGTGACGTAGTTCGGAATGTCACGAGTCCATGGACAGGTGGCACGTCCATTTCGGACGATCAGGGAAAAAGATATGACTATCGGAAGTTCGGGGGCATTACCGTAATTTGGACGATAGGGGCGAAAATGTTCACTTTTCGTTTGACAACTAATTTTCACATAACTCGAGGACCGTTGGGTAGGTCTCGATGCCCTGAGTCCGTAGACAGGTGGCACGCTGAAATCGGACGTCGGATGGCGGAGTTACGGGTTTGGAAAGTGAATGGCATTATGGTCATTTTTGAACTAGGGGCATTTTGGTCATTTTACCCCTGGTTACTGTAGCAACCGCGGGGGAACACGGGCTGTACCACCATGTGCGGTGGTTTTGAGCGCCCAATTGAGTATTCAGGTATGTGCTGGAAAGAAAGCATTGTTTATAGCTTTATGGGCATTAGAACATGGTCTGAATCACCCATCCAGCAAGGCCACCATTGTTAATTCGAGAATCTTTGCTTTCGGGGGACAAATCTCAGTGGACAAATTGGACTTCCACGAGCTTCTGGGACGGCTCAGTTTGTTTAAACTGAGTAGAATTTGAGTGAGCTTCACTCAGCTGTTGAAGGAACTGAGAATGGGAGAGGAAACCAGAGTGAAACCATTTCGGGAAAATTGGAGGGAAAAATTGAGATTTGATTTCTGGTGCTTGTTGGACTGAACCAAGGCTTGGTTTAGTCTTCTGGGAGTGTTTGGAACTCAACCGTATCGAATTCAGGGTGACCCAGCCACGATTAAGCTAGGACTGAGGCCACTGTTTCCAGTGAAGTTGCAGAGCTTGGGACGACAACTTTCAGGTACTTTCTGGCACAATTGATCGTTCATTCTAGTTCATATTAGCACTAGGATGCTTCCTGTTAAGGTAATTTGACTATGGTTTGGAAACCAGGGAGTTATGGTGATCGACCCGTTTGGGTGATCACGGGTCGAAGGACTAGTTAAGGGATTGTTTTGACTAATTAGTGTCACAGAACCTAAATTGAATGTTTAGGGAAGAGAATAGAATCAAAAACGAAGGGAATCGATTAGGAATTGAATGGTAATTATCCAGGTCATGTCGCGGGTTGAAGGTCCGAATAGCAGGGCTATCGGGTGAAGACGGTGACACTGTAGCAGCTACAGTGTTAGGCGCGTGACTTTCACGCGAAGCCACTTTGGGCGGCGCGTGAGGGAGCGTTGGAGCTTATCTCCGATCACGATCAACATGACTTTTATTCCTCTCATCATTCTGAACATTTTTGGTGAATTAACCATGTTCATCTGAGATAGTTAGGTGGGTCAGTTTAGGGCCGGTTGTCTCGGGAAGCGTGTTTGGACGGTTTCCCCGAGCCAGTTTCTGTTTCGGATTTTTGGATAAATGTTAAGGACTTGTAGTGACCCTTACGTATGAATTGGGCTGACAGGAATTGTACGATATTCCCGGAACAGGTCCGTACGCGCAGATTCGCAGCAGGATCGTACTGTGAGTGGGCCCCGATTTCATTAAATCCTTGCATGCATAAATGTTTTCTGATTTACTTATATATTCACATGCTGGAAACAAGAAATGGTTTTGATGATCTTGAAATTATGATTATGGCACGTTTTACGATGTTTGGGCTTGAGACCCGTCTGGTGAAACTTGAGTATGGTTTGGGATTTTAACTCCTTATACTTATATATGCATGTGGATATCAATGATTATATTTTGGTACTGCACTGTAGTGATATACTCGTATTATACTGTCTCCTCCGGATGAGGTAAACCGGAGTAGTCACGGCGCAATGCCTGCGATGGGCCATTCTACGGAGAAACCGGACCGTAGAATGACTCAGGAACGGGATTGCTATGATTGGGCGTCTGGGACGTCGAGCGTCTAGACGCTAGGCATATGGGATGCTATACCCAGACAGGGTTCGGGGATTGGACTTGGGATTGAGACCCCGAGTGGCACGCGTAGCCTTGGGACTGTGATCTTATTGGACGTCAGAGACGTCAGACATCTGGGATAACAAGATCGGAGTGTATTCTGCAGTGGTTATAATTATGTTATGGTTTTACTATACGCCTTGTGGTTATCATATCTATGATTTATGGTTTCAAATTCTGATGCATGCATGTTTGGAAAACGGAGGGGTAAATTATATGTTTTACTTATTAAACGGTTTTATAAACTTTGAGTTTCGGCCCACTCACCCTTAATGTTTTGGTAACCCCTCCAGGCCGTGCTACTGAGGTAGAGGAGGATCCTGAGGCTGAGGCATAGATCTACTTCTGCGTACCTGAACCCCTGTTAGGTGGTTTACCCGCAGGATTATTTTAGAGTCGTGCTCGGAACTTGTAATTTTGGATTTCATCCCTTGTCTGACATCTGTTAAATTTGGATTTGATGTATAACTTTAACAGTTGGTTATTTATGCATTTGAACTTTTGAGGTTAAAATTGGAATGTTATCTTGGGTGTCAGACGGGAGCAGGGCACGTCCCCATGTGGTCCCAGGGGGATCGGGGCAGGTCTTTTCAGCTTGGTATCAGAGCACTAGGTTGTGGTCAGCATGCTAGACTAGCGATTAGTACTAGTTACTTTTCGAGTTTAAGGATGATGTTACTGATCTATGTCTCTTAACAGTTAGTTATGCCTCCAAGGAGGAATCCTCATATACGGACTGACGAGGAACTAGAGCGAGAAATGGAATGCGCAAGCATTGAACAGGCTCAGCATTTGGGAGCCACTCCTTTCAACGGAGGATCAAACCCCGAAGATGCTTATGAATGGATCACCAAGTGGGAAAGGATTTTCACGGTGATGCACTGCCCTCCAGGCGAGCGGGTGACCTTGGCAGCCTTCTTACTGGAAGGCGGAGCCTATCAGTGGTGGCATGGCCTTGAGAAGTCTGGATGGTCTGTCCACACCACTACCTGGGAGGTCTTCCGTTCCCGATTCCTGGATCAGTATTACCCGCGATCGTTTCGTGCGGCACGGGAGGCAGAGTTCCTGCGATTGGAGCTGGGGGATATGTCCGTTGCGGACTATGAGCAGACTTTTGGGAAACTTTCCCGGTTCGGTGCATCATTCGTGAGCACGGAGGAGGACAAGTGTAACGACCCGTCCCAAATTCATAGATTAGATTAGTGACTAATCACGATTAGTGAGGCTAATCGGTGATTAGTTAGGCGAAATCGGACGAACGATGCAAAATGACCGTTTTGCCCCTGATGGTGGCAAAACGTTGACTTTTCATTCGGGCGGTCAAATGGACTTTGACCGATGATCGTGACGTAGTTCGTGACGTCACAAGTTCATAGACAGGTGACACGTTCAATTCCGACGTTCGAGGAGGAAGTTATGACGTTCGGAAGCCCAAGGGCATTTTGGTAATTCGGGTGAATAGGAGGTCAAATGTTGACTTTTTGACTGGGAGGTCCAATAGCCGAGGGCCAAAGACCGTTACGTAGATAAGGACGATACGAATTCGTAGACAGGCGGCACGTCGAATTCGGACGTTCGACGGCGAAGTTACGGTTCACGAAAGTTTTGGGATACTATTCCCAGCGACACGTTTTACGAGACGAAAAGTGCAGTTTTGTCTCTAGTGGGCCCAGATATTTGTCCCGATTCCCAATGGATGAGTGACAAGTGTCACCCATCCAATGGACACCATATTTCATTCATGCACCAAACCATTCACCCGTGCATCCATTTTCCATTTTCCTCCAACCAAACCCGATCCCATTTCTCACCCAAACCCATTCAACCCTTTCCAATGATCATATAAGAGAGACCAGAGAGTGAGGATGGACCGGTGGACGCTGGTGGCCGGCCAGGAACGGCGCCGCCGTGGACGGCGGGGGAGGAATGCACGGTAAGCCCGATAAACCCATTTTTCTTCTATTTTTCGATTTAGACATTATGGTTGCTATTAGTTGATTAGGATGAGTTTATTGAGGTTGCAGGAAGGTGTAGAGGGTGGTTTGGACGGCGGTGAAGGGCTGAGCAGCCCTGGGTGCAATCGGGAAAATTGAACCGTGAGGTTCAAAATTGAACCGGTCGGATTTCAAAGGTTTTAGGTAGTTTGATTGATTGGGTTAGATAGGAAATGAAGAAATAGGAATTTAGGAATTGAAATGGAAGAAAACGGATGAAAAATGAGGGAGAAGGAGGCCTGGACCGGTTACGCCGTTCCATTTGCAGGGGTTGGACCAGACCGGCCTGCCCGGACCGGCTGTGCGAGGAAGGAGACGGGTACTGTAGCAGGCGCGTGAGGCCCACGCGCAGCCACTTCAGGCGGCGCGTGCGGGCGCGTGGGGAGGAATTTGTGGAAATTTCCAACATGTGAAATCTTCTATTCGATGTAACGAATATTTTGGGACTGGTTTCGTGTCGATCGAACACCGTCTCGATATGTTTCGGGGCATCGGAAGGTTTAGGTTCGGGATTAAAAATAGTTAAAAATACGAGAAAATTACGGGGCTTTAGTGGGAGGTTAATTAAGTAGTGAGTAACCTTCTATTACAATTTGGACAGGTTTGGGAGTCCCGGAGATGGTGATCGACTCAGGGAGCCGAATGGCACGCAAATCGAGACGGCAGCTCGGACGGTCTGTGAGTGGACCTTGTTTTCTAAATTGGTGCATGCATAAATGTTTATTATATGTTTTATTACTTGTTTGATGATTCCATGGGTGCATTTTTATGTGGTTACGTATAAGCACGTATTTCGAGGTTTCAGCCTTATACGGTGCTTATACGGGTCTGTATTTCTTTATTGGTTTTAATGAAATGGTTTTGGATTTCTAAAAGGATAAACTCGGGTATGAGACCCATTTAGTTTTGTCTCGGGCATATGATGCTATTTACGACCTTCGGGTCTAAATCGTGGTCGCGACGGGTGCTATGTGCACAGCGATCGACGATAGGACGCTCGCCTCCAGACTGGGATGTGTTCCTTCCAGAGAGGTCACGATGCACGATTCGTGGTCGAGCAGCCTGGGGAGGCTCGACTTCGGAGTGCTGACGGTTAAGGATAGCGATCGGTGATGAGTGCACCATGATATTGTGGTGGTCGCGTCGGTTAATTTGTTCACGGAGACATACCAGGATTGAGGGTGGTCCTGGACGGATGGTTGCACGCATCACTACGATCGGAGTCGTGACTGACCCTTAGATATCGTGCACGGTGCCCAGTTGAGCCATATGTTCGGGGGCGAGACCCAGTTATTTTACGGTTTATGATTTCGGGTCAGGGACCCTAAATGGATTTCCAAGTTCATGACGGTTTACGGGAACCGGCATGAACTCTGGAAAGGTCATTCTAGTTCTTGACGGTTTATGGGGATCGGCATGAACCCTGGTTATGTTATTACGGTACATGATGGTTTATGGGAACCGGCATGTTACCTGGTTATGTTATTACGGTACATGACGGTTTATGGGAACCGGCATGTTACCTTGGTCAGGGATATTATGGATCATGACGGTTCAGGGGAACCGGGCATGGATATTATGTTATGTATATATATGTTCATCTACCTTCCTTTACTTCTATTATCTCCTCCGGGGAGGGTCGTTGGCCTGGGTGGACCCCGAAGTAGTCACGGAGCACCGACTGAGTGGAGTCACCCCCCAGTTGGGTTCCTTACTCTCAGGAAGGCTATGATTACTATTACCTCGAGTAGGGTCAGTGGTCTGCGGACATTGATCTTGACTTTGAGAAGACTCAGATTGAGACCTGGGTAGCACGCGCGTAGCTTTGGATACCGTGACAGGATTGGTTGTGTGACTTATATGTATATATGATATATGATATATGATATGTGGTGTGCACAGGTGTGCACAGGATTTGAGCAGTGGCTCGTGTACTTGGTTTCTTTATGGTTGGGGCTTAGTTCCCACGTATGGTTTCTTTGGTTAAATGGTTTTCCAATGCATGCATGCTTTTTAGTGAAGGGTAGAAATGGCTTCTTATTAAATGTTTTTATAAATTCTTGTTTTGTCCACTCACAGTTTTTAATGTTTTGACTGCCCTTCAGGTTGATATCGGATGTGGACTGTAGCAAAGACCGAGATATCACATACCTCCTCCGGATCCTGGCGTACTCTGATAGCCCGGGAGGGCAAAGGTCGGAAATATCCCTTGTCTGACACTCTGTGTCAGACGGGAGCAGGGTCATTCCGCACTAATCCCGGGGGGATTTGGATGGGTCCTGTCAACGTGGTATCAGAGCATAGGATTGCTCGTAGGATGCTTATTAGAGCGGGGTTGTCTCCATTCGAGCAACCGTGTAGCTCTTGGAGTATGTACACAGGTCGAGGATGTGATATCTCAATGGGCTACAGTTCGTGATCAACCTGATAGTTGGGGTGCCGATACGATAGCTAGTAGGATTGGATCGTGGAAAGTCTTGGTTCGGCATTCGATGCCGGGGTTGCCATAAAACTGTCGTGGATGACAGTGTGGGACCCTACAAACGGATAAACGTATTCTTATAGATTTTGATTGTGAGACGGTTAGTTGGGATCGTCTTCACGATGTCGTAGGATCTGTTCCGAAGATTGATTCGATGTTGTGACCATTAGATGGTCGGATTATGTTGAGATAAATGGATTTACTGCAGTCGGCAGTTAGCAACCGGATTCGGGGAATCCTAGTTGAATCGACGGTAGGATTGGATTGACGTCTTTACGATGTCGGACCGCGGGGTCGGTCAGATTGTCGATTATACTGCCTTATGCAGTTGGGTTCGGTGGAACTCTAGGCGTGATTGTGGAACCCTACCTTGGGTGTATGTTTCGGAAATGTGAGTTGACGAGTGGTTTGACTTGGACGACTATTCATATTTGGATTCGTTAGTCGGTCTAGTCAGGTCAGCTTGTGTTGGGACTGCACTCTGCAGTCGGGGTTGTACTTGTCGGTTAGACCTAGTTGGTCGTCGTACTACCGTAGTTTTGATGGATTGTTGGTAAAACTAAGGTAATGGGCGACCTGGTAGACGACATTGGTTGAGTCGAGTTACGACTGGTTAGTGATTGGTTGGACAAGTTATCAGGGTTGGTACTTGTCGATGGAATCCCAGGTTTGGGATACGGAGTAGTAGTATGTGCGATTGATTCCGTTGGATGCGGAGTCTAGATTGTGATTCCTGGTGGTTTGGTCTGCACGAGTTGTGGAAGGCACTACTACCGAGGATAGTTGTAGTTACGGTTGTTGGAAATCGGGGACGTTCATGGGACGTTTCCTTTTCTCGTATGAGTTGTCAGGGTGACTGTACCCAGAGTTACCGGGTACGACGAATGCGGAGTTTCTCCAATTTGAGCAGAGGTACGGGATCGTCGCTCGGTATGAGCGGAGATCCAGAGTTGTCAGATTTGTACCCTGTGTGCCGATGCTGATACTGATGTCTATGTGCCGATACTGATACTGGTGATGATACTGGTACTGGTACTGGTGCTGGTGCTAGTGCTGGTGATCGTGATGATGGTGAGTCACGAGTCGGGATGTGACTTCGTCGAGATAGGTATATGTTCGGTATCTGTGATCCGGGAGTGAATCACGGATAGAGTTAAATTGGTTAGGGGACACGTGGTTGATGTCTGGGTATGTTGTTTCCAATCTTGTTGGAACTTCGGAATCGTGAGAGGTTGCGATTGAGGTGACGAGAGGAATGCGGGTTTTCCGCATTGGCATTGGGTATTTCGAAGTCATTTTTGGTGACTTCTCAGTTTCTACAGTGGTGGATGATGGTAGATGACGGTAGAGGATGGTTGCGTCACCAGTACGTTGATCGTGTATTGGTTGGTGAACCCGGGATTTGTTTTGGATCATCAAGAGGAATCGAGTATATCGAAGTTAGGTGACTGAGATTTCTCATTTCCTGCTTGGTGGCAGATGATGTTGGTTTACGTGACATGGTGAATGCAGCGAGTTTGGTTGTATTCACATAGGATGAGTTTTGATGTCATAGTCTTGTATCATCTTTGATTTTCCTCGGTGGAATGACAAGGATCGATACGAGGTAATCAGTGAGAACCCACAGTCTCGGCGTGTCTCGTCGTTGACTAATCTGTTTAGATGTGGGAAATGGTTGAGGACTTTGGACGTCGTGACGATCGAGGATCGTGGCGTTCATGGTCGGGTGATGTAATGACAGGATCTGGATCGTAATCTTGATGATCCAGATAGGTGGAGAGTTTACCACTCTTACCTGGATGTTTGAGTTGAGGATGTTGGGACTGAACTTCTTTTCGAAGTGAATCCCGTATGGTATATTACTCAGGTGAGTAGGTGTCTGATGAGGTCGGATTTGGCCGGCCTTGGATGTGTGAGTATTGTGATTGGCTTTCCTATGAAGTCAATCGATGGTAATAGGGTAATCGGTTGAGCAGGTAACTGAGAGGTTCAGTTATGGTACGTCTCGGTAGATGTGAACGAGATTTCAGGTTTTGGAATTAGATTTCTGGATGACGATTCAGGATGTGATTTTGGAACTTGAAAGAGGATTTCTGTATTTGGGTTTTGGAATCGGATTCTGGGTGACGATTCAGGATTTGATTCTAGAGCTTGATTGTGGATTTTCTTTTTATGGATTTGGGTTCGGAATGGTTATTCCAAATGCTAGCTTACGGAATAATGATTTTGGATTCGGATTTGGACATGGCTATGGATATGATTTCTGAGTTTGGATTCGGGATTTCTTACGAAATTGCGGATTCGGATTCAGATTTGGAAAGAGATGAGGGGTTGGAGTTTCGATTTGTCTAATCCGGGATTGGACAAATGGACTCCATAATAGGAACGTGTTGGCTACGACCTAGGTGGTCGTGTTGTTGTTATTGTTGTGGTTGTAGTCAAGTTGGTATTGATGTACGTATCTTGTACGTTGTTCGAGGTACGATACTAGGCAGACTTGTCGTGCCTGGTGATGGTATATAGGTTATACCAGGGGTACATTGGTGAATGTGTTGGTAGTCGGCTTAGTTCTGATACCATCGGATTAGTTGAGGTCGTGGACTGGACATTGGATACTGTGCGTTGGGTCACGGTATTTCTGATGGGTCTAGTTACACACAGGTTGAGTGAGTTGGCGGTTAGTATAACCACAAGTGGGTATAGTGTCAGTTGTCGACTGACGGCTGTCAAGTGGTGACAGTTTGTCGGAGGTGTCAACGTAGATCATTGAGTGCGGTTTGGTGACTCCCAGTGGGAGCAGACTTCAGGATAGGTTAGAGATTGAGGAAGGAACCGTAGAGTTGTTTATGTCAGCGAAAGGGTAGATTTGAAAAGTGGGACTATCATAGGATACTTGGGCTACTCTGATACTGACAGGTGGTGTCAGTTCGGAGCGTACGACTTCTGTCATTCGACGTGGTCGAATGTAGACGATGTGACGTGAGCGTTAGTGGTATGTCTAGTTGCAGACGAGTAAGGATTGTTCTGGTTAGTTGGTGTACGAGCGTGCACGTGTTTTGAGGTCGATTCTACTTTCCACGAGATGGATGTGGAATCAGGATAGTTGGAGTTTCGAGAATGAAACTAAATTAAGGAGGGAAGAACGGTTAGATTAGGTCGGTTGGAATTTTGAGGACGAAATTAATTAAGGAGGGAAGGTTGTAACGACCCGTCCCAAATTCCTAGATTAGATTAGTGACTAATCACGATTAGTGAGGCTAATCGATGATTAGTTAGGCGAAATCGGACGAACGATGCAAAATGACTGTTTTGCCCTTGATGGTGGCAAAACGTTGACTTTTCATTCGGGCAGTCAAATGGACTTTGACCGATGACCGTGACGTAGTTCGTGACGTCATGAGTTCATAGACAGGTGGCACGTTCAATTCCGACGTTCGAGGAGGAAGTTATGACGTTCGGAAGCCCAAGGGCATTTTGGTAATTTGGGTGAATAGGAGGTCAAATGTTGACTTTTTGACCGGGAGGTCCAATGGCCGAGGGCCAAAGACCGTTACATAGATAAGGACGATACGAATTCGTAGACAGGCGGTACGTCGAATTCGGACGTTCGACGGCGAAGTTACGGTTCACGAAAGTTTCGGGGTACTATTCCCAGCGACACTGTAACAACCCGTCCCGAGAGCCGGGATTAGTAGAGTGATTAAGGTGTGATTAGTGAGGATAATCAGTGGTTAGGTGGTCCCGAAAGGTCCGGGAGCCTAGAATGACGATTTTGCCCCTGGTCCGGGCAAAAATGTTAACTTTTATTCGGGTGGTCAATTGGGTATTGGCCAGTGACCAGGATGTAGTTGAGGACGTCACGAACCCGTAGACATGAGGTACGTTCGATTCCGACATCCGAGGAGGAAGTTGTGATGTTCGGAAGGTTGAGGGCTTAACCGTAATTTGGGTAAATTAGGGGGAATAGTTGACTTTTTGAACGAATGGGTTTTGGTAGGTTGACCTAGCATGGTTAGATAGCTTTCGTCGTCCTGAGTTCGATGACAGGCGGCACGTATTCATCGGACTTACGAGGCGAAAGTTACGGGTCTAGGAAGTTTTGACAAAACCGTAAAAATGTGTAAAATAGGAGGGTATTTTGGTCTTTTTGGCATCTGGAGATTTGTGCAGAGAGAGAAAGCAAACTAGACGGCTGGAATTTAACCAGATGGGATAAGGGTTGAGTGGATGGTGACATGTGGCAAGGGGCTAGAGGATTCTGGGAGAATCCTGTGTGTTCATAGCCCAAATAATTGGGGTGCACTCGTGCAAACCCGTGGTTGTTCTTCGACAAACACAGAGAAACAGAGAGAGCTTGTGAGGAGAAGTTGAGGATTGATCGTGGTAATTGACGAGTCCTGGTGAGTGAGGGAGGAACGGGAGACTGAAAGGAAGCTGGTGGTCGTGAATTGGTGGTGGAATCGTGCACGACGGCACGGCGGTGGTGCGGCAAAGTTTTTGGGGAAACAGGGAGACCGTGAGCGTTTGGTGGTGGCTACGCCGTGAGGTGGCTCAAACCACGACCGTGGGACGTTCAGGAGGTTGCAGGGAGGCCAACGAACACCGTGGCACGCGGTGGTGCGCACGGCGGAGCTGCAATCGAAGGGTAAGTTTTCTTGCTCTGTTTTTCCCGTAAACTTCATTTGGAAAGTCGTGAGTCTGAGTTTAGAACCGAGAGGATTGAAGGTCAGGGTGATGTTTAGGGAGGTCCTAGGAGTGGTTTGTGGTGGTCGCCGTGACGGGGCGTACACGGCGGAGCTCAGTCGAAGTGGAGTACTCTGTTACTCTGTTTCGGCCGTGAATTTCAAACCCAAAGTCGTCGAGTTTGGGGTTGAGTCGACGGTATAGGAGGGTTGGTCTAGGTTCAGTAAGGCCCTAGGGATTGTCTGGTGTCGCCACTGTGACGGGAGGTGACCGGAGCAGATGGATCGTGAAACAGGGGTTTGAGGGTTGTCTGGTTCGAGCTGGAATCGACGATGGTGGGACTGTGTCGAGGTTACAGGAGTAGGGGAATGGATTCTTGGTGTTTGGACGAAGCCGTGGGTGGAAGAAGGGAAGGAAATGGTGACCGGACGGCGGAGAATGCTTCTCGCCGGTTCAATTCACGGTGGTCGGTTCAGCACAGTGAGGTCGAGGTTGATGATGCTACTGTAGCTGGCGCGTGAGGGCCACGCGCAGCCACTTTGGGCGGCGCGTGAGGGCCACGAGCAGCCACTTTGGGCGGCGCGTGGGGGCGCGTGCGGCGGTAGTTGGGAAAACGGTCAACATGGTTTTTGGTCTAGGAGTTGTGGTGAGTTCAATGGAGTTGGTTTCGAGTCAATCGGACGTCGTTTGAGTTTAGTTCTGCGAGGGTGAATGTTTAGGGTCCCGGGTTTTAGGTCTTCGGTTCGGGGGAATTTTGAGGAAATTTAGGTGATTGTTCGTAGATGTATTAGTGACGTATTTTTGACGATGATTGACAGGATCGGGATTTCCCGAGGAAGCTGAGGAACGGGCTGGACGTTCGGGACGCGAGTAGGGCTCTGTATGTGAGTGGACCCTTTCCTTAAACTCGATCATGCATAACTATTTTTATATACGTTTTTGATGGTTTTACTCTTACATCTATGATCTTGACTATGTTATGATGGTTTTACGTTATTGCACGGTTTTCGAGAAAAAGACGGTTTTAGCATGTTTTACGAAAAGGGTGATTTTGGAAAGATAAATGATCTCAATGATTTTAAGGGGATTTTGGGACATGATTTTGAGAATCAAGGTTTTGGTTTTGAAATCGAAAGTGACATTTGAATTTGGAGCAAAGGCTTGAAAAGTGGTATTCCGGATTTGGGTTCGGAACGACGGTTCTGAACGCCGGAAAGGCTTCGGACCGGGGATTTCGGATTCGAGTTTGGATATGGATTTGGAAAAGGTTTTCAAAAGGTTTTGGATTGGATTTGCTGGATCTGGTTATTGGGTTTAAAGACCCGGATATATGTGACGGGGGACCGGCCGGAATGGGTTTAAAGACCCGGATTGAGTTTAAAGACTCGGGAGTTTAAAGACTCGGATATATTGATTTTCCCCCGTAGGCCTTGAGTTTAAAGACTCGGATATGATTAAGGCCTGGATTGAGTTTAAAGACTCGGGAGTTTAAAGACTCGGATAGGTCCAGCAGGTTTGATCGAGAAATGATGATTTGGGCTTTATGGTTTATGATACGGGTTTTGATACTCATGCCATGATTTCCATACCTGTTTTATAGTGTTTCTGTTTCTTATGATGTTTTATGTGAATTGAGTTAGACCTGTGTTATTAACTGTTGGTTATGCATGTGGTTTTCAAAACGGAGGGTTAAATTCGGTTTTCTGATAAATGGTTTTAGAACTTTTCTTTTATTATGGTCCACTCACACTTTTCTGTTTTTAAATTGCCCTCCAGGTTGTGGAGCTAGCGCGGGGTCTTGACGTCGAGGCAGAGTTCGAGGCATAGAAGTGTCGTGAGGGATCCCCGGAATAGTTCAAAGTCTTCCGCGTGCGTGTAATTTTATCGGCTTTTAGTTCCTTGTATTGTCGTACTATGCTCTGTAAAGGATAACTTTGGGATATTTTGTTTAATTACTCCTGCGTCTGACTGGGTTTGAGTGAGTTTTACTCGGGTGTTGTGTCGCGGAGTCAGACGGGAGCGGGATTTACCTCGAGTTTCGGGGTGAAACCGGGGTGGGACCTGACAGACACGTTTTACGAAACGAAAAGTGCAGTTTTGTCTCTAGTGGGTCCAGATATTTGTCCTGATGCCCAATGGATGAGTGACAAGTGTCACCCATCCAATGGACACCATATTTCATTCATGCACCAAACCATTCACCCGTGCATCCATTTTCCATTTTTCCTCCAACCAAACCCGATCCCATTTCTCACCCAAACCCATTCAACCCTTTCCAATGATCATATAAGAGAGACCAGAGAGTGAGGATGGACCGGTGGACGCTGGTGGCCGGCCAGGAACGGCGCCGCCGTGGACGGCGGGGGAGGAATTCACGGTAAGCCCGATAAATCCATTTTTCTTCTATTTTTCGATTTAGACATTATGGTTGCTATTAGTTGATTAGGATGAGTTTATTGAGGTTGCAGGAAGGTGTAGAGGGTGGTTTGGACGTCGGTGAAGGGCTGAGCAGCCCTGGGTGCAATCGGGAAAATTGAACCGTGAGGTTCAAAATTGAACCGGTCGGATTTCGAAGGTTTTAGGTAGTTTGATTGATTGGGTTAGATAGGAAATGAAGAAATATGAATTTAGGAATTGAAATGGAAGAAAACGGATGAAAAATGAGGGAGAAGGAGGCCTGGACCGGTTACGCCGGTCCAGTTGCAGGGGTTGGACCGGACCGGCCGGCCGGGACCGGCTGTGCGAGGAAGGAGACGGGTACTGTAGCAGGTGCGTGAGGCCCACGCGCAGCCACTTCAGGCGGCGCGTGCGGGCACGTGGGGAGGAATTTGTGGAAAGTTCCAACATGTGAAATCTTCTATTCGATGTAACGAACATTTTGGGACTAGTTTCATGTCGATCGGACACCGTCTCGATATGTTTCGGGGCATCGGAAGGTTTAGGTTCGGGATTAAAAATAGTTAAAAATACGGGAAAATTACGGGGCTTTAGTGGGAGGTTAATTAAGTAGTTAGTAACCTTCTATTACAATTTGGACAGGTTTGGGAGTCCCGGTGATGGTGATCGGCTCGGGGAGCCGAATGGCATGCAAATCGAGGCGGCAGCTCGGACGGTCTGTGAGTGGACCTTGTTTTCTAAATTGGTGCATGCATAAATGTTTATTATATGTTTTATTACTTGTTTGATGATTCCATGGGTGCATTTTTATGTGGTTACGTATAAGCACGTATTTCGAGGTTTCAGTCTTATACGGTGCTTATACGGGTCTGTATTTCTTTATTGGTTTTAATGAAATGGTTTTGGATTTCTAAAAGGATAAACTCGGGTATGAGACCCATTTAGTTTTGTCTCGGGCATATGACGCTATTTACGACCTTCGGGTCTAAATCGTGGTCGCGACGGGTGCTATGTGCACGGCGATCGACGATAGGACGCTCGCCTCCAGATTGGGATGTGTTCCTTCCGGAGAGGTCACGATGCACGATTCGTGGTCGAGCATCCTGGGGAGGCTCGTCTTCGGAGTGCTGACGGTTAAGGATAGCGATCGGTGATGAGTGCACCATGATATTGTGGTGGTCGCGTCGGTTGATTCGTTCACGGCGACATACCAGGATTGAGGGCGGTCCTGGACGGATGGTTGCACACATCACTACGATCGGAGTCGTGACTGACCCTTAGATATCGGGCACGGTGCCCAGTTGAGCCATATGTTCGGGGGCGAGACCCAGTTATTTTACGGTTTATGATTTCGAGTCAGGGACCCTAAATGGATTTCCAAGTTCATGACGGTTTACGGGAACCGGCATGAACTCTGGAAAGGTCATTCTGGTTCTTGACGGTTTATGGGGACCGTCATGAACCCTGGTTATGTTATTACGGTACATGACGGTTTATGGGAACCGGCATGTTACCTGGTTATGTTATTACGGTACATGACGGTTTATGGGAACGGCATGTCACCTTGGTCAGGGATATTATGGATCATGACGGTTCAGGGGAACCGGGCATGGATATTATGTTATGTATATATATATATATGTTCATCTACCTTCCTTTACTTCTATTATCTCCTCTGGGGAGGGTCGTTGGCCTGGGTGGACCCCGGAGTAGTCACGGAGCACCGACTGAGTGGAGTCACCCCCCAGTTGGGTTCCTTACTCTCAGGAAGGCTATGATTACTATTATCTCGGGTAGGGTCAGTGGTCTGCGGACATTAATCTTGACTTTGAGAAGACTCAGATTGAGACCTGGGTAGCACGCGCGTAGCTTTGGATACCGTGACAGGATTGGTTGTGTGACTTATATGTATATATGATATATGATATATGATATGTGTTGTGCACAGGTGTGCACAGGATTTGAGCAGTGGCTCGTGTACTTGGTTTCTTTATGGTTTGGGGCTTAGTTCCCACGTATGGTTTCTGTGGTTAAATGGTTTTCCAATGCTTGCATGCTTTTTAGTGAAGGGTGCAAATGTCTTCTTATTAAATGTTTTTATAAATTCTTGTTTTGTCCACTCACAGTTTTTAATGTTTTGACTGCTCTTCAGGTTGACATCGGATGTGGACTGTAGCAAAGACCGAGATATCACATACCTCCTCCAGATCCTGGCGTACTCTGATAGCCCGGGAGGGCAAAGGTCGGAAATATCCCTTGTCTGACACTCTGTGTCAGATGGGAGCAGGGTCATCCCGCACTTATCCCGGGGGGATTGGGATGGGTCCTGTCAACAAGTGCCATAGGTTTGAACTCGGACTCAGAGGGGAGGTTCGGGAAGGTGTGACTACTGCCAGTCATGCTTCTCTGAGGGACATGGTCGACGCGGCGGTGCGTGTCGAGGCCAGTCTGGCGACACACCAGACACGACAGCCTTCTGGCGAGGGGCGACGTCGGGATCGTCCACCCCTTGGACCGACGGGCCAGAAGAACACTAAGGGAGGAGGCTACAGAGGAGCACCCTCATCTTTTAAGGGTCTTGGCTGGTCAGGTCGACGTGGGGACTCTCAGAAAACAGGATCAGGATTCAACTCTGGACAACGTTCATCTTGGAGCGGTGCTTCCGGTGGGCATTCGGACAGGTCGAGGCCAGTGAGCTGTTTTGCTTACGGAGAAGAGGGCCACTATGCCCGTGATTACCCACTGTTGTCCAGAAGCAACGACGTTGGGGGCTCTAGTGTGGTGCAGATCACGGCTTCCCACACAAACGGAGGTCGAGGTCAGGGAGGTGACCGTGGTGCTGAGCGTGGCGCGCGTGGGCGCGGACGGAATGGAGGGCCTACGGCTCATGTGTTTGCAATGACCCAACAGCAGGTGAGGACAGCCCCAGGCGTGGTTACAAGTACACTTCATATCGCAACCCTTCCTGTTCGTGTATTGATGAATGCGGGGGCTACACATTCTTTTATTTCGAGGAGTTGTGCTGGTATGCTTGATTGTGTGGTATCAGCCTTAGATTGCGAAATGGGTGTTGGCACCCCGATGGGCATCGTGTACCTTGTGAATCAGGTGATTCGTAGGTGCCCGGTGAGAATTGAGGATGTGGATTTACCAGCGGACTTGATCATTCTGGATATCCACGACTTCGATGTAATTTTAGGGATGGATTGGCTATTGGAGCATGGGTTGCTCATCGATTGTTGTAGTAGGCAAGTGATTCTACGAAGTCCGGGTTTGCCGGAGGTTATCTTTCAGGGGGAGCGTGACGGTTCGCCTCCTGAAGTAATTTCTTCACTTGCTGCTACTAAACTTCTAAGGAAGGGATGCCAGGGTTATCTGGCGCATGTCGTGTCGGAGCAGGTTGATACTCCAGGTATCGACGAGATACCAGTGGTACGTGAGTTTCCGGATGTGTTCCCGGAAGACTTACCTGGATTACCACCACCGCGGGAGATCGAGTTTACAATTGAACTACTCCCTAGTACCCGACCTATATCTCAGGCACCATACCAGATGGCGCCGGCCGAGTTACGAGAACTCAAAACTCAGTTGCAGGAGTTGGCGGATTTGAGATATATCCGACCGAGTACTTCACCGTGGGGAGCACCGGTGTTTTTCGTGAAGAAGGAGGAAGGGAGTCTCCGTTTGTGTATAGACTATCGACAACCCAACAAGGTGACACTGAGGAACCAGTACCCTCTACCCAGGATCGATGACCTTTTTGACCAGTTGCGAGGAGCGCAGTGCTTCTCGAAGATTGATTTGCAGTCTGGGTATCACCAACTGAGGATTTCGGAGGAGGATATTCCGAAAATGGCATTTCGAACTTGTTACGGACAATATGAGTTCCTAGTGATGCCTTTCGGCTTGACGAATGCTCCGACAGCATTCATGGATCTGATGAACAGGGTCTTCCGATCCTACTTGGATAAATTTGTGATTGTGTTCATCGATGATATGTTGGTGTACTCAAGGAGTGCCCAAGCACATGAGGAACACCTACGGTTGGTGTTGGAGAAGCTGAGACAGGAACAGTTGTACGCCAAGCTGAGCAAGTGTTAGTTTTGGCTGAACAGTATTGGTTTTCTGGGACATGTGATATCAACGGATAGGATTAGCGTGGATCCCCAAAAAATAGAGGTGGTGACTAACTGGGCTAGACCGACAATGGTAACGGAGGTGTGGATTTTTGTCGGGTTAGCAGGTTACTACCGGAGATTCGTGGAAGGTTTCTCCAAAATTGCAGCACCGTTGACTCGATTGAATCGGAAGGGAGTGAAATTCATTTGGGACGAGCAGTGTGATCGGAGTTTTCAAGAATTGAAGGATCGATTGACCACTGCACCTGTCCTAGCATTGCCGGATGACTGTGGAGAGTTTGTGGTCTTTAGTGACGCATCGCTACAAGGTTTGGGCTGTGTGTTGATGCAGACTGGTAAGGTTATCGCCTACGCATCGTGGCAGCTAAAGACTCATGAGTTGAACTACCCTACCCATGATTTGGAGTTGGCAGCGGTGGTTCATGCTCTAAAAATCTGGAGACATTACCTATTCGGCGCAACGTGCAGGATATACGCCAACCACCAAAGCCTAAAGTACCTATTCACTTAGAAGGAGCTTAACATGAGGCAACAGAGATGGTTAGGGCTGCTAAAGGATTATGACTGTACGATTGAGTACCATCCAGGTAAAGCCAATGTGGTGGCAGATGCACTCAGCAGGAAGTCAACGGGATCAGTTGCATACTTGGGGATGGTGTATCTTCCTTTGCTGGTGGAACTCCGGAAGGCAGGAGTTATTTTGGATACGGATGAGCATGGAGCTTTGTTGGCCAGCTTCCATGTACGACCAGTGCTGATTGATCGGATCATCGAAGCACAACTTCAGGATCCGATACTCTGTATTTACAAGATTGAGGTCGATGCCGATGGGAGACAGGATTTTACCATCCGAGATGATGGAGCGCTCGTGAAGTTGGGCCGTTTGTGTGTACCTGCAGTGGCAGAGTTACGGGCCGAGATTCTTGAAGAGGCCCATAGTTCGGCTTATGCTATGCATCCGGGAGGTACAAAGATGTACCGTACCCTCCGGAGCCATTATTGGTGGCCAGGAATGAAGAGGGACATTGCAGAGTTCGTGAGCAGATGCTTAACCTGTCAGCAGGTTAAGGCGGAACGGCAGAGACCGTATGGGGCTATGCAGCCACTTCCGATTCCTGAGTGGAAGTGGGATCACATCACCATGGACTTCGTCTTTAAGTTACCAAGGACCGAGAGTGGAGTTGACGGAGTGTGGGTGATTGTGGACCGGTTAACCAAGTCAGCCCATTTTCTGCTCATTCAGGAGACGTTTAAACATAACCGACTGGCTCAATTGTTCGTAAAGGAAATCATACGATTGCATGGTACGCCGGAGTCGATGGTGTCTGATCGTGATCCGCGTTTCACTTCCAGGTTCTGGTGGAGTTTACAAACTACTTTGGGAACAACCTTACGTTTCAGTACTACTTTCCATCCACAGACCGATGGACAGTCTGAAAGGACCATTCAGACCCTGGAGGACATGATGAGGTCTTGCGTGTTACAGTTTCAGGATTTATGGGATACTCACTTGCCGTTGATGGAGTTCGCGTACAACAACAGCTATCAGGCAAGTATCGGGATGACACCCTATGAGGCATTGTATGGTCGACAGTGCAAGACACCTATCTGCTGGATGGAGATAGGGGAGCGAGCGGCTGTAGGGCCGAAATTGATGGACTTAACCCAGGAAACTGTTCGTATTATCAAGGAAAGATTGAATGCGGCACAGGATCGCCAAAAGATTTATGCCGATCGACGGATTCGAGACTTGGAATTTGAAGTGGGAGATTTTATCTTCCTGAAGTTATCTTCGTGGAAAGGGATTATCCGTTTTGGGCGACGGGGGAAATTGAGTCCGTATTTTATTGGACCTTATGAGATCGTGGAGAGGATTGGCCAGGTTGCTTACAGATTGGCACTACCTCCAGAACTTTCTAGAGTTCACGATGTTTTCCACATATCGATGCTACGGAAGTATGTACATGATGCCTCTCATGTACTGGAGGAGCAACCTATCGAACTCTGAGGGGATTTGAGCTTTAAGGAACAACCGGTACAGATTTTGGACCGAAAGGATAAGGTACTACGTCAGAAGACGATCCCTCTCCGGAAGATTCTCTGGAGAAACCAGAATGTAGAAGAAGCCACATGGGAACCCGAGGCACAGATGCGAGAACAATTTCCTCATTTGTTTCTTTGAAATTTCGGGACGAAATTTCTTAAAGGGGGAAGGTTGTAACACCCAGGAAATTCGAGGATTTTAATATTGTAAATTAATGAATGATTTGACGTTTTTACCCATATGATTTGTATTGCCAAATTGTTGACTTTTTGATTGGTGGGTCAAACGGACTTTGACCAATGACCGTAACGTAGTTCGGGACGTCACGAGTCCATGGACAGGTGGCACGTCTATTTCGGACGATCAGAGAAAAAGTTATGACTATCGGAAGTTCGAGGGCATTACCGTAATTTGGACGATAGGGGCGAAAACGTTGACTTTTCGTTTGACAACTAATTTTCACACGACTCGAGGACCGTTAGGTAGGTCTCGATGCCCTGAGTCCGTAGACAGACGGCACGCTGAAATCGGACGTCGGATGGCAGAGTTACGGGTCTGGAAAGTGAAGGGCATTATGGTAATTTTTGAACTAGGGGCATTTTGGTCATTTTACCCCTGGTTACTGTAGCAACCGCGGGGGAACACGGGCTGCACCACCATGTGCGGTGGTTTTGAGTGCCCAATTGAGTATTCAGGTATGTGCTGGAAAGAAAACATTGTTTATAGCTTTAGGTGCATCAGAACATGGTCTGAATCACCCATCCAGCAAGGCCACCATTGTTAATTCGAGAATCTTTGCTTTCGGGGGACAAATCGCAGTGGACAGATTGGACTTCCACGAGCTTCTGGGACGGCTCAGTTTGTTTAAACTGAGTAGAATTTGAGTGAGCTTCACTCTGCTGTTGAAGGAACTGAGAATTGGAGAGGAAACCAGAGTGAAACCATTTCGGGAAAATTGGAGGGAAAAATCGAGATTTGATTTCTTGTGCTTGTTGGACTAAACCAAGGCTTGGTTTAGTCTTCTGGGAGTGTTTGGAACTCAACCGTATCGAATTCAGGGTGACCCAGCCACGATTAAGCTAGGACTGAGGCCACTGTTTCCAGTGAAGTTGCAGAGCTTGGGACGACAACTTCCAGGTACTTTCTGGCACAATTGATCGTTCATTCTAGTTCGTATTAGCCCTAGGATGTATCCTGTTAAGTTAATTTGACTATGGTTTGGAAACCAGGGAGTTATGGTGATCGACCCGTTTGGGTGATCACGGGTCGAAGGACCAGTTAAGGGATTGTTTTGACTAATTAGTGTCACAGAACCTAAATTGTCAGGACCGGTCCCAAATCCCCCGGGATTAACATGGGACCGGCCTGATCCTGTCTGACACCACGTGTCAGACCAGGGAAAATTCCATCTCTAGCCCTCGCCGGGGCTGTCAGAGTGCGTCAGGATCGTAGGAGGAGGGGAGTGATGTCTCGTCTCTACTACAGCCCGCATCTGCGATCAACCTGAAGGGCATTAAAACACGAAAACTGTGAGAGAACAAAAATAATATTTTCACTAAAAAATTTTTCGCTTAAAGACATTTTATGCCCTTCAATAAAAGCATATGCATGCATTCAAAAACCGTTTATCAAAACGTTAATAAAACCATTCGTCAAACATATCAAAACATTTCAAGGGTTCATGCCTGGTTCCCATAAACCGTCATGACCCATAAATCCAATTGGGTCCTCGACCCGAAATCACAAACTTACAAACCATAACATGTGGGAACTCAGCCCAAATTCGTTCTCAGTGAAATACTAAAACATACCATACGGGGTCTCCGCCCCAAACCATTTCCAAATCATAAAACTCGGGGTCTCTGCCCCCAATTCACTTTCCATAAACCACATACGTATCGAAGTACGTATAACCCATCCGCGGCACTTCCGAGAAGATGCCAACTCGGGGCACACAGCCCCTAGGGAACACATCCCCGATATAGTCACGATATCAATCTATACTAGTGTGCACACTACTCGGGGTCTCACTCCGAGTCTTCTCCCAAGAATCTCCATCTGGGAGGCTCAATCACTGGATCTAGTATGAGCTCTCTCTTTGGATCTAGTCCACACATCTCTCCGGAATCTGGTCCGGGACCACAACAATATAAGTAACCACCACTCCTGGAACGGGATCCCTATGGGGATACCCACTCTGGTCTGTGGATCGTGACTCTCCAGGTTGACGCTGAAGGAGACCATATAATCAATATGGAGGGTTCATATTCATTTTCAAATCTCTTTCTTTCTTTCTCAAAACACTTTTCCAACTGGGTCTTAGACCTGATTCATCTCAACGGGATTCCTCGAATCCGATTCAAATCACTTTCACAGGCCTCGACCTAAATCCACAGTTCAACAGGGTCTCATACCCGAATACTCATTTCATAAACTGAACTGGGACTCAAGCCCGATATCACAACTAACTGGGCCCTAAGCCCGAAACCATACAGCAACAGAACCTCAAGTCTGATTTCACGACTAACGGGGCCTTAAGCCCGATATCTGAACCAAGTGGGTCTCAGGCCCGATATCATAAATCAACGGGGCATCAAGCCCGACAGTACAACTAACTGGGCCTTAAACCCGAATCGTAAACCAACTGGACCCTCGGTCCGATCGTATGGCTCAAATGGACCCTAGGTCTGATTTCTCGTCAAATCAAATGGACTCCAAGTCCGGGAGTTCGTAAATCAAATGGGTCTCGTGCCCGACTTCATATTTCCAAATCCAAAACCAATGTATGAAACCCTCATTGAAAACCTAGAACGTATAAGCAGCGTATAAAACTGGAAATCTTGAAATACGTGCAAATACGTAAATCCTAGGCTTCCACAAACAAATGCACTCATGGAATCACAAAATATATATTAAAACAATTATAAAACATTTATTCATGCATCAATTTCAAGAGAAGGGTCCACTCACAGACCGTCCGAAGCCGCGCCTTGATATGCGTGCCATAACCGTCTCCCGGGTCAACCGTCGTCTCCGGGATTCCCGAACCTGTCCAAATTAATTTAGAGGGTTACTAAATACTTAAATAACCCCTCACTAATGTCCCGTAATTTTCCGGAATTTCTAACTATTTTTAAAACCGAACCTAAACCTTCGGACATCCCGAACTATATTGAAACGATGTCCGATAGACACGAAACTAGTCCCAAAATGTTCGTTACATCGAATAGATGATTTCGTATGTTGGAACCACCCTCAAAGGATGCCTCACGCGCCCCTAGAAAAGACGGTGCGTGGGCTTCACGTGCCAGAACAGTTTTCTTCTTCCTTGGTCGAACCGCCAGTTCACCTGGTTGGCTGGTCCAGTTGGACCGGCATGGCCGGTTCAGGCATTTTCTCATCTCATTTTAGTCCGATTCAACCCCAAATCAATCCTATAATTCCTATTTCTTCATTCCTTATTAATCCCAATCAAGAAAACTAATTAAAACCTCCTAAATCGATCCATGTTCAAATAGGCTCACGACCTCTGTTTTCACGGACACCCTCACGGCCTCCTCCGCCGTGAACCACCCTCCAAAACATCTTAAAACTATCCTAACAACCTAATCAACTCATCCTAATCATCCAAAAGCAACCATAATGCATAAATCGAAAAGTAGAAGAAATTGGGCCTAACCATGAAATTTGGTTCTCTGTGGCCTTCACCTCCGTGCACGGTGGCCCAGCAGCTTCTAGCCACCGTCCTCTGATTCCTCAGCCTTTATCTCACTCTCTGGTCTCAGTCATGATCATAGGGTTGAAGGGTTGGATTTGGGGTGATAGTTTGATCGGGTTTGGTTTGGGGTTTAGTTTGCACGAACAAAGAAATGGGGGATGCATGAATCAATTTGTGTGGGCAATGGATGGATGACAAGTGTCATTCATCCATTGGGCCTGCCCCAAAATATCTGGGCCCACTTAAGTCCAAAAGTAATCCTTCTCGTAATTTGTGCAATAGTACCATGAAACTTCCGTGAACTGTAACTTCTCCGTCGAACGTCCGAATTCGACGTGCCGCCTGTCCACAGATTCGTATCGTCTCGATCTATGTAACGGTCTTCGACCCTCGGCAATCGAACCTCTCGGGTCAAAAGTCAACTTTTTGCCCAATTTACCAAAATGCCCCGAACTTCCGAACGTCATAACTTTTTCCACGAACGTCGGAATCGAGAGTGCCACCTGTCTATGAACGCGTGACGTCACGAAATACGTCACAGCCATTGGCCAAAGTTCATTTGACCGTCCAAATGAAAATTCAACGATTTGCCCATTTTAGGAGCAAAATCGTCATTTCGCCCGAACGTCCACTAATCCTCGTCTAATCTCTGATTTGCCTTCGATTAGCGAGGCTAATCCGTCATTAATTCTTAATTAATCCCATTAATTCAGGATGGGTCGTCACATAAATTGGATGTTTAGGGAAGAGAATAGACTCAAAAACGAAGGGAATCGATTAGGAATTGAAGGGTAATTATCTGGGTCATGTCGCGGGTTGAAGGTACGAATAGCAGGGCTATCGGGTGAAGACGGTGACACTATAGAAGCTACAGTGTCAAGCGCATGACTTTCACGCCCAGCCACTTTAGGCGGCGCGTGAGGGCGCGTTGGAACTTATCTCCGATCACGTTCAACATGACTTTTATTCCTCTCATCATTCTTAACATTTTTGGTGAATTAACCATGTTGATATGAGATAGTTAGGTGGGTCAGTTTAGGGCCGGTTGTCTCGGGAAGCGTGTTTGGATGGTTTCCCCGAGCCGATTTCTGTTTCGGATTTTTGGATAAATGTTAAGGACTTGTAGTGACCCTTACGTATGAATTGGACTAACATGAATTGTACGATAATCCCGGAACAGATCCGTACGCGCAGATTCGCAGCGGGATCGTACTGTGAGTGGGCCCGATTTCATTAAACCCTTGCATGCATAAATGTTTTCTGATTTACTTATATATTCACATGCTGTAAACAAGAAATGGTTTTGATGATCTTGAAATTATGATTATGGCATGTTTTACGATGTTTGGGCTTGAGACCCGTCTGGTGAAACTTGAGTATGGTTTTGGATTTTAACTCCTTATACTTATATATGCATGTGGATATCAATGATTATATTTTGGTACTGCACTGTAGTGATATACTCGTATTATACTGTCTCCTCCAGATGAGGTAAACCGGAGTAGTCACGGCGCAATGCCTGCAATGGGCCATTCTACGGAGAAACCGGACCGTAGAATGACTCAGGAACGGGATTGCTATGATTGGGCGTCTGGGACGTCGAGCGTCTAGACGCTAGGCATATGGGATGCTATACCCGGACAGTGTTCGGGGATTGGACTTGGGATTGAGACCCTGAGTGGCACGCGTAGCCTTGGGACTGTGACCTTATTGGACGTCAGGGGCGTCAGACATCTGGGATGTCAAGATCGGAGTGTATTGTGCAGTGGTTATAATTATGTTATGGTTTTACTATATGCCTTATGGTTATCATATCTATGATTTATGGTTTCAAATTCTGATGCATGCATGTTTGGAAAACGGAGGGGTAAATTATATGTTGTACTTATTAAACGGTTTTATAAACTTTGAGTTTCGGCCCACTCACCCTTAATGTTTTGGTAACCCCTTCAGGCCGTGCTACTGAGGTAGAGAAGGATCCTGAGGCTGAGGCATAGATCTACTTATGCGTACCTGAACCCCTGTTGGGTGGTTTACCCGCAGGATTATTTTAGAGTCGTGCTCGGAACTTGTAATTTTGGATTTCATCCCTTGTCTGACATCTGTTAAATTTGGATTTGATGTATAACTTTAACAGTTGGTTATTTATGCATTTGAACTTTTGAGGTTAAAATTGGAATGTTATCTTGGGTGTCAGACGGGAGCAGGGCACGTCCCTATGTGGTCCCAGGGGGATCGGGGCGGGTCTTGTCACTGGAAGCCCCGTTTGGGCAGTGGCATCAGGTTATCCCTTGTCTGACACCTCTTGTCGGACGGGAGCATGACACATTCCACGGTAATCCCGGGGGGATTGGGATGGGTCGTGTCAGTTAGTTTCCAAAAATATAAAATATATATATATATATATATATACCTATTACCTATGACAAAATAGGTAAATATGTACTTTATACTTAGTACGTATCTACTTACATATATACTCATATATTACAAAAAGGGTAAATATATACTTTATATTTTAGTATATATTTACTTAGATATATGTATGCATGCAAAAAAGGTAAGTATGTATTTTACTAATTAATACATACTTACTTACATATTTTTTTTTAGAAAAAAAGGCTTCCGCGTGGGACCCGATGTCCCCTCCCAGCGACAGCAACTTGTCGACAGTCCCCTAACGTGTGGGCCCGCTATCCCGTCCTGCAACCGTCATCCGCCCAGCAGTTGCACAGCCACGCGGGGCCCGCCTTCGCTAGCACGCGCCAAAACCTACCGCCTCTGCCTCCCGCTGATGTCATCTGCGCAACATCTCCTCCCCAGCCAACCAACAACGGCAGAAAATAGGGCCCGCTAGCTTTCTTTTAACAACACCTACCAGCAGACTCCTTTTTACTTGGTAGCTTCATCGATTCCTCCTCCCAAGATTTCTTCTACAGACACTTTCTGCAATCTAAAAAAAAAATACAAGAGTAGCATGACAAGAAGTACAAAGTGAAAGAAGAACCCCTACCCTTACAAACGATGGCACCAGGTTCCTTCACCACGACAGGTCAATGTTATTAGCCCTTCTTCACTAGCAGTGAACCTCTGTTAGGGTTTAATTTTCTTAATTAAAATAAGAGCCACAAGCTCTCATTTAAATAAAGAAAATTAAACAAACCCTAGCGGTTAATCGTACTCTAAGAGACAACTCAAAATAAGTCTGCAAGCCCAAAAATTTCATATTGGGACAAGGTCGAAGTCAACCGTGATTTTAATTATTCGAAGAAAAACGGATTCCTACTCCTACAACAAAACGTAATTTATTGGAGCCACAGAAAAAATTACATCTCATAGGATTCCTTGAATTCTTAAGCGATGTGGGGGCATTTGTGGAACCATAAATTATCGGAATATTTTGGAGCTGCCACATGAGCAATAATTCTCGTAATGTCAATATTACCCTTGGTGAAATCGACATTGATATGTTACGATCTCCGCATTAATTTGATATATTTACTAGCTAAATATATTAAATGATCAGATCAATGCAGACAATAAATAACTTCCCAGGGAATTATTTATTTATTAATAAATAAGTGATTACACTCAGTACAATCACTTACTTAATACTTTCTCATTCAACCAATCATACGCTCCGGTGACTCTCAAGGCTTCACTATAAATAGAAGGTATCATCTCACTTCTAAAGGTAATAAAAAAAATTTACAAATACTCTGTCGATTATTCTTTCATAAAACTGGCTTAAGTATCGGAGCGTTTACGGTTGAACCCCCCCTCCCCTGGGATTCAACCTTAACTTCGTTTGATTGTCATTATTGTGTGTAGGGATCGAGAAGGAATTTTACAAAACCGGACGATTTATGCATCAATATTATCTGATAAATTACGAGAGAATATATATCGTCTATTTACAAAAACAAAAAACCAAATAATGACAATATAGGAGTAATGGTTTAAGATTATGTAATGTTCGTAATTCCTTTTCCTACGACCTACCATATGTATACAAAAAATAATACGTCAAATGCTTTCCCTCTTTTCTTAAATATATTGAAAAATTCCACTTCATATTACGGTACATTTTTATTTTTCACTATTTATTTGGTAGAAAATTTTGGTTTGACTATCATAAAATGAAATGTTGACACCTATTAATGTGTTTGACTATCATAAAATGAAATGTCAACACCTAATATGTATAATATTCATAATGCCCTATGATCCTCCATTATCATTAAAGGAGAAACGAATGGAAGGAAGTTGAGTATAAATTTGACCTAACAATTTTTTCCTTTCTTCCATTAAACTTTAATCAATATTGAATTTAACCTCGATATTCCCTTAGTGTCTCTCTTTTAAATGTTTTTGCATGTGTAGTTTATTTTCTTTCTATTATCCTTCAATCTCATAGATGCTACACCTAGATCATATTCTTTCTATTTCTAGATTTGGAAAATTAAATATAGAAGTATATATCACTATATTCATTCAAATATGCACAAGAAACACCTTGAAAATCATAACCTGGAAATTATTTTATGAGTGAAAGTTTCAATGAATGTGTTTCGTGCTCTGAATTCAAAAAGAGAGGCTTGGTTGTAAATGGGTTTGGTAGGAAGAAACCAGGGGAGAGAGCATGTGGTAGAGGACTAGAGGCAGTCAGTAAGGTAATTTGTAATCTGTGAATTCACTGAATTGTGATGACATATTGACAATGATGGGTCAAATTAGAGGAAGGGGAGAATGCGTGTGAGGTGGTATGGCCTGCATTTGTCTGTGCCTGGGGCCTGGGGGGAGGTGGCTACTATTTCTTGAAGAAATAAATAAAACCAGGGAGGATGACGATGGGGAAGTTCCAAGCTTGGAGGAGAATTTCTAATTCACCGAAATTCAATACATCCCTCTCTCTATCTCTATGTGGACCAAACAATGAAAAAACATTTTACTAGCTGATAGTAAAAATCTAAAAACGATGACTGATCATCTAAACAGTACAATTATATGAAATGCACACGTATCACTGAAAATACTTTATTTTTATCGAAACTCTTAACACCAAAAAATTCTCGAGAAAATAACAACTTAATTAGATCCTAGAGATTGAGTTTGGAACGATTACAATAATAAAGGCAAAGCCAAATACAATTCATAATCCTAAAACCAAAACTAACGAAAACTATATCCACTTTCAAAACTAACAAAAACTATATCCACTTTCTATCTAGTATCTTATTATGAAATAAACAAAACTGGCACCTATTAACAATTTGACCCTATAAATATATATATACTCTTAAAAACACCTCAGCACCACCATAGTACTTTAGTACCACCAATCGATTCATCTTTTCTTTAACTCTCTTCTCTCTTCTCTCTTCTCTCCTCTCTTCTATTTTCTCCTCTCCCTATGCAGATCCCCCATGGCCGCATATTTGACTTTGTTTTGTCCTCCTCAATTTGGGTTTGAATTCCTCCTTAAATTGGGCTCTATTTCTTACCTTTTCTTATGAGCAAAACGAAATAAGAAAGATTGAGAGAAAACGTTAATATCTCACAAACCTAATTTTTGTAAATTCTAGAATTAATTTTTATATTATATGTTTTAGTTTTCAGTAACTAAATCATCATAAATTACATAAAAAAAACATTCAATACTTTTGAATTACCGAAAAAGTTTAAGTGTGTTTGGATAAAGGAAAATAATAAGAAATTTGATAAAAAGTTAGAATTTTATAATTCCTACATACCAATTTATTTATTTGAATAATAAAAATTGGAATTTATTTACAAATTCCAAAAAAAATAGAAACAAGAAATTTGGATGTCCCAAATGATGAGTTGAAATAATATCTCAAGGAATAGAATTTTCCAAATGATGAGTTGAAACAAGTAAAATTTTAATTTACATGATTTTTTACATTGATATTCAAATGTTAGAATTTGCAAATCATGGAAATTGTAAATATGGAATTGCAAATTATGAAATTTTGTAAATTATCATTAAACTACAAATCCTTCATCCAAACACACTCTAAGGAAAACAAGAAAGTTATGCCAAAATCAAGATTAAAGTATTTTATGAAGAAAAAAAAGTTCAAATTCCAACAAGCCTATGAGCTTTCCATTTACCGAAAAACTATTATATAATTTCTATACATACACTAAGGGTAATATTGTAATACGAGTGCACTCTACAACAATTAAAGAGACACTATACGATCCCTGAAAAGGCCAATGCTCTGTTTTTCCAAAAAGCCTGGTCCATTGTTAGACTTCATTGAAGCATGCAATCAAGGAAATTTTTAGGTCCTCCAATTTGCTGGGAGAATCTAATTCAACCATCGTCTCCTTAATCCCCAAAGTTGCCAACCCTTCTTATATGAGGGATTTTGGGCCATTGCAACATGGCGTACAAGATTATCTCTAAGATCATTGCCAATAGATTCAACATGGCCCTCCTTACCTTAATCAGTCATAATCAGTTAGCCTTTGTTAGTGGAAGGTGTATTGGGGATAATATTATGCTTGTCCAAGAGCTTCTTAGAAAGGTACCACCGTAATTCGGACACCCCTAGGTGTGCTATTAAAGTTGACATCCTTAAGGCATATGATCATGTTTCTTGGGACTTCTTGCTTGAAGCACTTTCTACTTTCAAATTTTTGTCGTCGTTAGTGGCTTGGATTAGGGCTTGTATCTCCTTTGCTAGATTCTCAGTTGATGTGAATGGGGACTTAGCTGGTTGTTTTCCAGGTCACAGGGATTTGAGGCAAGGTGACTTTTTATCGCCTTATTTATTTGTTGTTGTCATGGAAATGTTCTCTCGTATGATGTATCCGTGTATTGCTTCATCTCCTTCCTTTCATTTCCACTGGCATTGTGATAAGGTACAACTCTTTCACCTTACTTTTATTGATAACCTTTTTATTTTCTCTTATGGGGATGTAGATTCTGTGTCTACTTTGAAACGGGCGTTGGATGGGTTTGCGTGTGTTTCGGGGCTAAGGCCTAATCTTGATAAGAGTTGCATTTATATGGCTAGCATGGGGCTCCAGCATGCTTCTCGTTTGAGGCAGTGTTTTAGGGTTCAACAAGGTTGTCTTCCTATAAGATACCTTAGGGTTCCTTTTATCACGACCCGCCTTAATTTTGGTGATTGTACCTCCCTTATTGAGCGTATTGAAAAATCGCATTCGGCGTTAGGAGCATAGATCTCTCTCCTTTGTAGGTCGTATGTTTCTTATCAAGCCCGTTTTGTGTAGTACAATTGTGTTTTGGGCCTCCCGCCTCTTCATTCCAAGGTGGATATCTCAGGAAATTGAGCGTATCTTTCATCACTTCATATGGTCTGGTAATGTGATTGGTACTTACCATGCTAAAATCTCTTGGAAGATGGTTTGTTTACCTAAGCTTGAGGGTGGTCTTGGCATTCGTAGTCTAGATCTTTGGAATGTGGCTTTAATGTCCAAATTCATCTGGTTCTTATTTTCCCCGGATAGCAATAACCTCTGGGTCAAGTGGGTGAAAGAATACTATATTGAAGTCTCCAACTTTTGGGCTATTAAGGCTCCTAGTATTTTCTCTTGGAATTGGAAGGAGATTTTGAAGATTATAGACCTTGTGAACTGTTCATTGCTGCTAGGATTAGTAATGGTGATCGTGTTTTTATGTGATATGACAATTGGTGTCACTTGGGTTACCTCTTTGATCGGTTTGGCGAGTCTAATGTGCAGGTTTCAGGTATTCATGTAAGTGCTTTTTTTTTCCTATGTGTTGGATGGGAATAGTGGGAATTGGCTCGTCACTACCAATCATAACTTTGGGTCAATCCAATTGGCTAGTCGGTCGTACTTGGTTGAGCCTTCTTCTCATGATGAGTTTGTTTGGACTACTTCAACGAATGAGATTTTTTTCCCTTTGTGTCACTATGGAACAAGATCAGGAATGTTAAGCCGATTTTCCTTGGGTTCATTGGTTTGGTTTTCTGGTACCATCCCTCGCACCAGTTTCATGCTTTGGATTGCGATCAATGAGAGATTATCTACTTTGGATCAGATTAGTTCCTTTTCTAACCTTACTTCGCAGGTTTGTGGGCTTTGTAATGGGGAGGTGGAGTCTTATGAGCACCTCTTTTTTCGTTGTTCCTTTAGCGCTTATATCCGAAGTAAGATCCTTGGCATTGTTGGCTCCGATTGGAATTCCTTGTTGTGGCCTCAGTCGATTCATGGGATTGCAACGGTGTGCAGTGGGAAAAATTTGGAAAATGTTGATAGGAAACTTACCTTTGTTGTGATAGTATATTTTATCCGACAAGAAAAGACAAACCATATTTTCTGCAATACTAGGCGTTCGCCAGAGGTTGTTTTTAATCTTATTAGAGCTATGATTCGTTGTAAACTTTGTACTTTTAAGTTTAAGCCGTGTGTGGCTAACTCCATTACAGTTGCGAATTGAAACATCCCAATGATGTGATGTTCATTGTTTCCCTTTTAAGGGTTTTTTCCTTGCTTGCTGCTTGGTCTTCCCAAGGCTTTGGCTCTTGTGGCTTTGGGAGCTTATTCTTCTTTAATACATTTTGACTTAACAAAAAAAAAGGTCATTGTTCAAAAGCGTTAGAGGCTACATTGAGAAGCTTCCTCAAGATTAGACGGTAGACCCCGTCATGCTGGACCATACTTAATATTCTCATTTTGGGTTGTTCTAAGTGTCATGACGTCGACGTCTCTATGTTGGAGGAATTATATATTAACTTACTATTTATTGGTGCTCAAATCAATTGCAGCGCTCACCAAGTATATACAAACTCTAAAATTCTCATATAATGATATAATGAAGCACCTTCCAATCCTAGGTTTGTTAGAAATCAATTTAAGTTTTCAATAAAACTAGTTGAGTTTTTCAATACCGAGAAAACTAAAATTTGAAACTCTTTTTATTGATGAATGACACATTTCGACTCGAAAAGTCCAGACGAACACATATCGATATATGAAGGCCAACACTTAAATGTTGAATCCAAGTGACGAAAGTCATAAATGAAATGTTGCATTTTAAGAAGTCTTGTAAAACAAGTTACTAATGAAAGTGTAAAAATGCAAAAATGGAAGTTCATAACACTAATGAAAGTGTAAAAATGCGAAAATGGAAGTTCATAACATAGTAAATTGCACTTGGGATGATGATCATAAAGGAAACATTCTGAAGTAACTAATCAGTTATGTATGAGTCTTAACTTGTACCCAACAAGTAGTGTCATAATAACCATTAAATAACCCTCCTCGATCGTTGTTCTTGCACCAAAGCAAGCCTGCAACCAATTAAACCTCGAGTATCATACACCAGCAATCCAATGCAATCTCAGTCCAACTCCAACCTATGCCGGAAACTTGGCGGAAAGCTCGTGAATGCCGTTATTTCCTTCTCAGATATCAGTCTTCGATGAACGTCCTAGATGAAGGTTTCCAAGGTTGAGTTTGCCTCGTCGAGACGCTGCCTTGGGGGTGGTTGTAGAGGCTAGGTCGTTGGATTCCATGGATGGTGCAGTGGCTCTGCAACTTCCAGCATATCAATCGTCGTCAATGCTGCCTCGAAATCTATAAAGCCCTCAACACGACTAGTTCAAAGGTGAAATCCTTGAGTTGAAAACTTATCTAGATTCGCCCAAAGATCGATCAAAAGCTCCGAGACTGCTTATGTCTTTGCCCAAAGATCGACGGGGTTAGAGTTGTCTCGCTGGAGGTTGCCGGTTGTGTAACAACCCGTACCTTCGGGAAGGGTAAAAATGTAATTCTGTAAAAGTTTTGTGTAAAAGGACGATTTTGCCCTTGTGAATAGTAGGCTAAAAGTTGACTTTTTGAATTACCGATTGGATGACTGTTGACCCTTGACCGTGACGTAGTTTAGGACGTCACGAGTCCGTAGACAGGTGGCAGGTTCGATTCGGACAATCGGAGAAAAAGTTATGACGTTCGGAAGATTGAGGGCGTTACCGTAATTTTGAGTAAATGAGGAAAATGTTGACTTTTTGGAGGACTTGTGATTTTCACGTAGACCGAGGACCGTTAGATAGGTCTCGACGTCCTGAGTACAACGATAGGCGGCACGCTGTCATCGGACGTCAGATGAAATATTTACGGGTCTAGAACGTTTGAGGGCAAAACGGTAATTATCCAATTGAGGGGTATTTTGGTCATTTTCTTTCAGCCAATCAGATAAGAGCAAGTGGCAGGGATTTTTTTGTGCTGACCTATGGATGATGGACACGTGGGAGTGACTGGATGGTTCTAAAACGTTCCAAAGTGTGCACGGCCACACTTTGCTCAAAAATCGAACCGTGCAATCCTTTGAACGCTGAGGAACAGAGGGTGAGAAATTGAGAGGGATTGATCGATTTTGTGCCAGGGGGAGTGAGGAGTGATTGGTGAGAGTGACAGAGAGGAGTGTTTGTACTGGTGATCGTGTTTTGGTGGAGGAATCGTGCACGATGGCACGGTGGTGGTGCGGCGAAGTTCTGGGAAAACAGGGAGACCGTGAGAGTTTGGTGGTGGCTACGCCGTGTGGTGACTCAAACCACGACCGTGGGAAGTTCAGGAGGCTGCAGGGAGTCCAACGAACACCGTGGCACGCGGCGGTGCGTACGGCGGAGACGGAATCAAAGGGTAAGTTTTCTTCCTCTGTTTTTCCCGTGATTTTCAATTTGGAAGTTGTGAAGGTAGGATGAGAATCGAGGGGATTGGTGAGTGCAATGTTGTTTAGGGAGGTCCTAGGATTGGGCTGTGACGGTTGCCGTGACGGGGGTGTACACGGCGGAGTTCAGGCGACGGCGAGTACTCTGTACTCTGTTTTGGCCGTAAGTTCAAACGGGAAGTCGTGGACTTCGGGGGTGAATCGAAGGTTTCTGTGAGTTGGGAGTGACTCAGTGAGGTCCTAGGGAGAGGTTGGAATCGCCACCGTGAAGGGGGAAGCACTGGACGGCCGGGAAGGAAAACAGGGGGTCGTCTGTGTTTTCTTTCGAGCTTCAGTCGTGAAGCTGAGGGTTGAGTCGAACCAGGAGAGTGAGGGGGATGAATTCCTGGTGCCTGGACGAAGCTATAGGAAAAGAGAAGAGATGAAATGGTGGCCGGATGACGGAAAATGGATCTCGCCGGTCTGGGTTGCAGCCCTGGTGCGAACCGGGTTCGATCGAGGAAGACGGTGGCACTGTAGCAGGCGCGTGAGGCCCATGCGCAGCCACTTTGGGCGGCGCGTGGAGGCGCGTGGGGAGGAATCTGGCCAAGCTTCCAACATGGTTTTAGTTCTAAATGTTCTAAGGAATCCAATGGTATAAGTTTCGAGTTGATCGGACAACGTTACGGGATGGTTCGGTAATCCGGACGGTTTAGGGTCTAGGATTAAAATATTAGTAAATTCCCGAAAAATTGGGGAAATTAGGGTTAGTATCCTTGATGTGTTTGTGACCTTATTTGGTGCATATTGACAGGACGGGAGGCACCCGAGACGGTCGAGGAGCGCACGGAGCACGATTGACTCGTTCTGATTTGTGAATGTTTTGTGAATGTTTTGTGATATTAACTATGTTTTTATGCTTCTTAATGATGAGTAGATGTGGTTGATGTGTTGCACGTGATTCGAGACATTTTCGTGATTTTGCACGTTTTTCGAGAAAAGCTGGTTTTCGGATTCTGATGCCATATTTGAGGATTTTAATCTATAAGTGTTTTCCGAAGATGATAAATGGATTGTGAAACATAATTTGTGATTTAACGTGAGTTTTGGGTATAAAAGTAGATCTCCGGATTTGGGTTCGGAATGTCGGTTCTGAACGCCGGAAGGGCTTCGAACCGGGGATTTCGAATTCGAGTTTGGTTATGGATTTGGAAATGGTTTTATATTGAATTTGGATTGGATTTGCTGGATCTGGATATGGGTTTAAAGACCCGGATACTGATTTGACGGGGCACGGGCCCGGATTGAGTTTAAAGACTCGGATATTTATGATATTACCCCCATAGGCCTATTGAGTTTAAAGACTCGGGAGTTTAAAGACTCGGATTACATTTAAGGCCTGGTTGAGTTTAAAGACTCGGATAGACCCAGCAGATTTGACCAGAAAATGGTGTTTTTATAGTGTATCTGTTTCTTATGATATTTTATAGTGTTTCTGTTTCTTATGATGTTTCTTGGTTTATAATTAGTTTACTCACTGAGTTAGGCATGTGATTTCAAAACGGAGGGAACAAGTGTTCTAGTTTCTTAGCTTTGATTTAATAATAAACGGTTTTCAAACTTTCATTTTCTTTTAGTCCACTCACATCTTTTGATTTTAAATTTTCCCTCCAGGTCGTGGTGATAGCGCTGGGGTGAACGTTGAGGCAGATATCGAGGCATAGAGCTTATGACGTTCGTCCGTTGCCACACTAGCATAGTAGGATTTTGTGCCCATTTTGTAGAACTATGCTCTGACTGACAGTTGTCTTATAATTACTCCTTCGTCTGATAGTTATGCGTATAGTGGTATTGTAAGTATTTTTTTGGTACTTTATGTGTGATTGTCAGACGGGAGCAGGGTTCGTCCCGGGTATCGAGGTGATATTTGGGACGGGTCCTGACAGGTTGCCCTGTTTTTATCTTCCTTGGTCACGTTCGATCGAGGTTGCACTGAAACGGATAAGGATACGAGAATACGATACGACAAGATACTCTGATACGTCAAAATCAAAAAAATTAAAGGATACAATACGTGAAGGATACGAAAAATAAATAATACATTAAAATTTAAATATAGTTAAAAAATAAGCATGCTATTTTAGTTTATCACATAACAACTTAATATAGAGATCTTTAGGCATCTTCCATATCAAACTCTTCATTGCATGTGTTCATCTTCCTCTTCATCAACATCAAAGATAACTGCTTCCAAGTCAGGCTCATCAAGGGAAAGTTGGGCAATTTCAAGTTTCCCAACATTAGCTACATGATTGTGTTGCCTTTAACTCATTAAACACATGCATAAGTTGCTTTCTTACCTTCAAAGCTTTTGTGAAATGATCAGCCATCTCCTCCATTTGGATTCAAGCCAATAAATCTGAGCCCTAGTTTCCTTACATTCATCTATGTATTTGTTCCTCTCAAACTCTATGTTCTCAAGTAATTGTATAAAAGCTAATCTGTTGTATATTGATGGTGTTGCAGCTTAAAAAGAGCTTATAAGCACTCCAAAACGTATTCAAAACTTAATATCGTATTAGGGAGTATCGGAGAGTATCGGTAACGGTATCCGATACGCGATACGAGGCCTTGAAGGAGTATAAGTGCTTCTTAGCGTTCGATTGAGGGAGAGTCTCGAGAGAGAGACATGAGAGTTTCGAAGGAATGAGCTTGAGTTGGATTAACGGTGCTTGGGTTGAACGATAGAAGCGTGTGCTTGATGGTGGTGGTGGCATGATTCCTTTGTTAATTCGACTGTGAAGGTGAGAGTGAGTGACAAGTTGAGGAAAAAGGAGATAATAAATATTGGTTGTTTTGATGAGCAGGAAATTGGGCTTAGTACACTTGGGCAAAGAGAAAATTAGCTTATAATTGGAAATTGGGCTTGAAGTTAATTTGGGCTAAGGTGAGCTCAACCGAAAAGCACATAGAATAAGCACGGCCCAAATTCAAAACTAGTAGGGGTGATTTGGTAAATCAGACACTTTAATTTCAAGTTTACGGAAACATAAAAAGCTATTTAGCCAAATTAAATAAAAAATTAATTTACATAAACACCCTTGAGTATTTTTCCACAAACACCCTCTAAGATCTTACAAATTGTATTTATACTCTTTTAATTTATAATTTTATCTTAGATAATAAATATCATTTCCATGAACCCAAAAAAAATCAACCTGTAAGAAATGTTTACTGATAAAACCTAAAACACGGTGACCCAAAAAAAAAAAAAAAACGAACCTAAATCACAAATCCACCATATCCACCATTTCTCTCCGGTCTGCAATTCTGCTTCTCCCGTCGTCTCTCGGGGCGATGTGCAGAATCCTGAAAGGCCTCCACTACAGTTCCATCGATTGTCTCGGTACTCGCTCTCGCTCTCTCCCTCTCTCTCTCGGCACAGATATGAAATTCAGCAAAGTTGAAATCTAATGTATTGGCAGTTGTTAAAGATTGAAAATCTCTCGTATGCGCTGATCATGGTAATTCATACGCATCACTTGAAAATCTCAAAATAATAAGCAAATCGATCACTCGATTTATCAGACCAAGCAAAAGAAATTAAAATTGTTTTTTATTGTTTTTGAATTATGTTTATTGTGTTGGAAGTGTTTAGTTATTGTAGCTAGCGCTTAGTGTTATCTCAGCCAGTCGAATTTTGTGGTTTTTATCTTTATTTCTACCTGTTTTGTTATATATGTAGGCATATTTGGTACATTTGAGCGTAAATTTATTATGACGTTCAATTCAAGATAGATTAGATAGATTTGGTTTTTTCTTAGCCCAGGCTAACTGTTAGGTAGTACTTTTTCGTTTTCTTCGGGTTCATCCCCTCATATTTTGAAAAGAAAACACATTTGCACACTTGAAATCATAGGATGGCCAAATCATTAAAACCAATTTGAACAGTACCATTTATAGGAAAGAAAGAATTGGGTGAAAGACAGGTTGAAGACACAGCCTATACCATATGAGGAAAAACAAAGTGGTGGTAAGCATTGTTAGCAAGAGTGTAGTGAGTTTTATCTTCCGCATGCAAAGAATCGTGAGACGTAGTTTTTTCTAATGGGTAAACTATTATTCATTACAGTATATAGAAATGATCATCAGCTTTTTCCAGTGGAATAATGTAGGTTCTTGTTATATATCATTGTTTTGTCTTGTTATGCTAGATTGTTGATTTCAAATTGATTGATCCTTTTACCGTATTTAGATGGAACAACATACTCATGGAGTATTAAGAAATGGTCCCTGATATTTGTAGCATCACTGCTTTAACCTTCACAACTTTCATGTCAATCTGTTCCCTACCTAAGCAAGGACCCTGTACTACTTACATATACCTTTTACAACCAAAAGAAGCTTAAGTAATTTTAATGAAGTAATTCAAGTTTGTAAACTGACTTAACAATTTCACCGTTTTTAAGATCTGTTGATTTTTGGTTGATAGTAATGAAGGTGATTGGTTTAGGACATTCTCTTTTATATTCGTAGGACAATATGTGTCTTTCTTTCACTCTCTGTACAGCTCATATTCATTGTTCGTTTTATGTTTTCTTTTTAAATTTTAAAAAGAATCCATTTTAATTTCCTTATGATGCAATTTATATAACACTAAAATAGGGGTTGTTGGGCAAAAGAAAATTTGGCAAGACACTGGAAATACAAGGGAAAGGTTCTTTGTTCTTTTATTTATGAATTATTGTACATGGAACCTTGCAGTATGGGTTCAATATTAAGCTAGTTCCAGACTAAAATTTCCTATATATATATATCTCCATAAGCAGGGACCAAATCATACTGAGACCAAGAGCCATATACAAAACAAACGATATATAAAGCATGTGAAAATTCCAACTTCAAATATCATTTGTTCACAAAATAATGGAAGTTACATGGCCAATATGATAATCACCAATTATAATCACCAAAATAAGAAAATAACATTCCAATATGATAATCACCAATTATATGTTTGGTTGGAAGATCAGAAAGAATTATATGTAATATCAAAATCGTCCAAGAATCAATCAAGATCCTTGTAGAAGGACTTCAGCATTCTATTCTCTAGAATTAGAGGCTGTTTGCAGAATCTAGTGTGTTTTCTATGGGCAGCTAACAATTTTTCTGGCTACGTTTGTTTTTATAAATCACACAAGGCTTGTGATAAGAAAAACATTTCCGCTCTGATCCGTATGTGTTTGTGATATATGCATGCTTACATCTTATATATGTACGCACATTCAATGAGTTTGTTTCTCCTGTGTGATAACTATCCACGGATTCAGCGTAAATATCCTTGACGTTTCATGGTATTTTGTTGTTCCGATATCTCATAGTTTTTGATAAAATTCTACAATTGAAAATCTGTGCATGTGAATGCTGCAGAATCCCTTCTAAATGAATGTACTAGTCATCTTTAAGGATCTCTCGGGAAGCCTCCTGAATGGCTGAATGCTTGCTGAATGCGTCTCCCTTTTAAGAATTTTTCTGTTGATCAAACCATTGCTTATTAGTTTTTGTTTCCTTTATCCTCCCATGATCTTTTTGGTAAATGTCTATTTGTGTTTAATAACTAATTTTAAGCATAAATCTAAATTATCCTTGTTTCTGTTGTCATGTTCTTTCTTACTGCTTGTGTATACGTGGTCATGTTATGTCTTGGTGTTCGTTGTATAAGTGGTCATGTTATTTATTAGTGTTTGTGTATAAGAACATATTTGACAGTTGCCAATTGGGCTTTTTACGTCTCATTGTAAGCTTAGTAGACTTCGTTCCACGTTTTGCAGATTCTTTCATCTTCATTTTCTATCACAAACTTCTGATACAGTTGAGTAAATATATAAATGGAGCTGACCACCATTAAAGATGCATTTGATCGTGTAACAAAGAAGCAAAAGCTGTCAAGCTCTAGAGCTCAAGAAATGTTAGATCAACTTGACCAAGAAATCAAGCAGACATTACAAAAGATACATTCAACTAATGGTTGTGAGTCACAGGAGGATTATAAGTGTGCCCTTACTGAACTTGAAACCAAGTTAAAAGATATTTCTCCACTTAGTCAGTTGGAAAGCATGCAAAAGGAATTGAACGCAGCACTTAGCAAGTATCCGAAGCTTCTCGAGAAATCCTTCAATCCAGACATATCTAAGGCTTATAGAAACATTGAGTTTGATATGCACACGGTTAATGAGATAATTGGCAGCCATTTCTATCGGCAGGGCCTATTCGAAATTGGCGACTGCTTTATAAGTGAGGCCGAGGAAGCAGAATCTGCAGCTGCTATGAAATCTCAGTTTCAGGAAATGTTTCAGATAGTTGAAGCAATGAAGCATCAGAACCTAGAGCCAGCACTGGACTGGGCTATGACTAACTCTGATAAACTCAAACCAAATGGTTCGGACCTATTACTTAAACTTCATAGTCTACAGTATGTGGAAATTTTGAAAACTGGAAACAGAGGTGGAGCTCTGCAATATGCCAGAACTTATCTTGCTCCTTTTGCTTTCGACCATATGATTGATTTTCAAAGGCTCGTGGCCTGTCTTTTGTGGTCTGGAAACCTTAATCGCTCCCCATACTCTCATTTATTATCACCAGCCAATTGGGACAAAGTGACTGGGGAACTAACCAGGCAGTTCTGCAATATTCTGGGGCAGTCGTACGAGAGTCCATTAAGTGTGACTATAGCGGCAGGGATGCAGGGGTTGCCACCTCTTCTCAAGTTTATGAATGTCCTGGCAGGAAAGAGACAGGAATGGCAGTCTATGAAGCAGTTACCTGTGCCAGTGGAGTTGGACCGCGAGTTCCAGTTTCATTCTATTTTCGTTTGTCCAGTGTCGAAGGAACAATCGACTGACGAAAATCCGCCTATGCTGATGTCATGTGGACATGTGCTTTGCAAGCAGTCTATTACAAAGATGTCGAAGAACGGCACAAAATCTTTCAAGTGTCCATACTGTCCTTCTGATGTTGATTCAGCGCACTGCAGGCCGCTTGTATTCTGATGCATCTGCAAAGGAACCAGTTGCAATGCTCTTTCTCCCAATCTGGATTATGCTTGTAGGAATTAGTCACCATGTGCTATGTATCTATATGATGTGTGATTGTGGTGGAAAACGCCGGTTTGTCTGTTCTGTTAAAGTATTTGATGTAGATAGATATTCTTTTCACTGGTTGGCAGTTAAAGCAATCCAAGTATCCCTGAGACTAATTTGAATGCATGATCTTTGAGTGCACGAATGACATCCTAGCTCATTCTCCTGAATAAGTTCTGCTGGCCCTGGCCCTGTTGGGTCATGTAAATTGGTATTGGGCTCCTCAGGCTTTGGGCTCAAGTGCTGAGCTGAATCTATACTGATTTTAATGGACCTCAAATCCAGATCAGTTATAATGAGTCTTTCTTTTAAACTCACGCCATTGGCCTACCTTTAGAAAAATGAGGTGCCTTCTTGAATAATTTATTTATCTGTATCATTTTCATCAACAGAATAGACCATATATATGTGCGTTTGAGTAATTTAATCCAGTATGTTTCTTACTTGTTGGCTTAGAAAACAAATTGTGGATGTGCCTGAGATTCTTATCTGGTTTATTATTTAGGATTATAGGATAAGGGAATCAGACACATGACATGATCTAGGGTTACGGCGTAAACCTTCTTGACCATTTGAGCTACCAATCGCTTACAACTCCCGATGCTTACGATGGTAATAAAACTTTCACCTCTTTATTTATTGCTAGGCACTATTAGTGACTGACTTCAGGAATCCTTGATGTTGGCGCACATTATGGATACTAGGCTACCCCAAACACATATGTAATCATATTTTGGTGGTGAAATGTTTATGCAGAGAAGTCTTTAAGATTATATTAGATGTGGCTTTTGGGATGTAAATTGTAGGATTGGTGGTCTACTTTGAGATGCAAATTTTGGAAAAAAAACAGAAGCAGCAGCAATAAAAAAGGAAGGCACTCATGAAAATACCAACTAAAAAGGCTTGAGAAGTGTGCGCAATTTAAGGAAATCATCAGTAGTGTTGTACCCCAAAAAGTGAATAAAAGAGCCCTAGCCAGTATTTTTTTCTCCTGGAATAGATTAGGAGAAGAGTCCTCTCACAGGAAAGATGAAACTTTTTCGGGCTTAAGTTACTGTCGGTTAACTTTTCACGCAGATTTAGGCGTGTAAAACAGTTTTTTTTTTTTTTTTTTTTTTTCTCCTCCCCCGCCCCCCTCGAACTTTTTACTAACGTGCAACTAAAGTCATGCTGATGCTAAATTTATGCACATTTAAAAGGATTCTGAGTCTCAGCTAGTGGAGTGGTCCATAAATATAAGCATGTGATTAGTTACTGTTATGGGGAGGGAGGATCTAACCTAAGCTTCTTTATGTACATTTGCTTCATAATTAGCGAGCATGCAATTAGTTACTCAGCAATTCGAATGAGAGGGAGTTGAGATCTAACTTAAGCTTCTTTATGTACATTTACTTCATAATTACCGAGCATGTGATTGCAATAATTTACTCAACAATTCGAATGAGAGATTCTTGAGTAGGGCTGCCGCATAAGATAACTCCCAGTCCCAGATGAGGCTAGGCGAAGATTCCCTTTGCCCCCGTGCGCAACTCCTCCTAGCTATTGATTGGCGTTGGACGGGTGGGAATCCAAGGTCAGAGAAGATCGCACATCAATTCGGAAACTTAAAGTTAGTGTTGATGCAAGTTGTGCAGGGGGCTTGTAATACTGAGAATGGAGTTAGTGTTGATGCAAGTTGTGCAGGGGGCTTGTAATACTGAGAATGGAGCAATGGAAGCTGTTATTCATCCTAACTAATTTGATGGGTATGTCTGCAATTTTGAAGTTCTTCAATCTTGATAAGTCTGGTGATGCGCAATTCAAGCGAAGTGTGGGGTGAGACCGTGAGAGAGGATATTAAGCAAACGTGGATGCATCCTATCCACTATCCAGAGAAACGTTATTATCTCAACCCTCCATTTCATGGTCACAATCGTGGGATTTCTATTGATTGGAAATGACCCATTTCAACTAGAATGATGAAGGATAAGGGGACAAACCAATGCAGATTAATTTATGTAAATTCCGGTCTTGCGCCTTGTTTCTCTCTATTTGACTTATTAAGTCGTGTTTCTCTCGATTTGACTTATCAAATTGATAGAAAGAATTGTGGTCTTTTTTCGAATAAATGCGTAGGCATGCCAACATCCGACCACTAAACGGCTTGTTGAATGAAATTGTAAATATTAAGTGCGCGCCTAAGGTTGACTCCTAATCTTATGATTGTGTGACCAAGCAAGAAACCTCTTTTTGGTCTGAGTTTTTTCACTTCCTTGGAGTCAAGGGTATTTAGACTTTGAACTTATATATTTTTATATTTTTTAGATTTTCGGGATGGGATGAATGTGATGCAAGTGCAAGAATTAAATTGGAAAATAAACTAATTTTGCTTAAGAAAATTAAATGCAAACGCAATAAATTAAAACTTAAAAGAAAAGCAATAATTAAACTAAAGACAAGAATCATAAACTAAGATTAATAAAGTTATTAAGTAAAGCCGTAAAATAAACATAAATAAAGTAAACTTGAATCGAAATGAAGGTTAAATAAAAATAAACCGAGTTTGTAATAAGAACTTAAAGGTGCTTTTGAAAAATGAACTTACTCTAAAAATTGAAAAATTTGGCTACACTAAAACTTTGAATGAAATTCTAGTTTAGGAATTGTAACGTCCAAGATAATGAACAAGCATGTGTGTTGATGTGCCTCGGCCACACTCCTGTTCAAGAAAAATCCAGCTACTCCCACAAAAACTCTAGCCGCTTTTACACAAAAGGTCCTGCCGAAGGGTTCTAAGAAAAAACCCAGCCAACCCTTCAATAAAAATCACCCAGCCAACTCTCCATAAACTAACCTACTCAAACCAATCCACCCACAACCCTTGCTATATATTGGGTGAGTTGGGATATTTCACACCACCACCAAATTCATGTATCGGATCATAGATTGAAGTGTTGGATTCAGGGTTTGTTTTCCTTTTTTGAGGTACTAATCATAGGGGAGTTAGCATACATGATGGTTCCAATATCCATGTCATATAATGCTAGAAAGTTGGAAATTTGAATAGCTTTCGTATCAATTTTCAATAAGATTCTAACCAGTACAACAAGGTTTTGGTTAGTATTTTCAGTTCAGTTTATCCCTACTTTTTATGGGAGGTCTCAAGTCTCGGCCTTACATTTATAGAGGATAAGGTCGATATTTAATATCTTATTTTACTAAGAGATGATGACGAATTTGAGGGGAAAATATGAAAAAATGGTAAAAGGGTATACTCATAAGAAAAGTCAAACAAATGAAAATTAAAAGGTATTTTAAGTTATTTTCGTTTTCAAAATTTTACTTTCAATTGTCCATGTACGTCTCCTCTCTCTCCTTCTCTACAATTATTCTTTATACACTTTTCTCGTTCGCTAATATGCTAATAAAAACAAAAATAAAATTATTCTTAAAAAAAAAACTGCCAATTTTAATTTTTTTTTAATTTTTGGTTTGGAAAAAAAAATCTTTTGATTTGGTGAATGAATCTCACAAGTGCACAAAACATGAGAAGCACACAAAAAGAACGAAAGTGGTCAAATTTGAGGACATAGTACATTGTACCATATTCCATAAACGCAGTGCTAAAATCTAACACTTGGCGCGCATGAAAATCCAATTTCCTCATATGCATTGGGCAATCATTAGCCCTATTTTAAACCCTCCCAACTCCAAATATAACAAAATCAGCCAATTTTATAAACTCCATTTTGGCCTTTGGCAAAATTGGCATTGGCATTGGCATCATCCTCTGCTTCATCTGCAAAAGAATGATTCATTGCCATGGACTCAGTCACTTAGGCTTTCTCAATCTGTCTTAGACCCACAAAAGAAAAAAAAAAACCCATTGAGCCAAACCATCAAAACAAACAAAACCATCACCACAAAGTCACCAGCTCACACAAACTTACAAAATCTACCCATACATCACCTGCACCTCATTATTGATTACACCCAACCACCATATATACAAACCAAAACAAGCCATCATTATTTAATCAATCCAAACCCATTCCCTTATGCTCCTATAGATATTCATGTATCAAGATTTTGATGCATTGTAAATTTTATGAAGGACCTGAACCCGACTCACTAAACTAAACTGTGTAACCTATTTAATAATCTGATTGTATTTGAAATCGATTAACTTATGATCTATTTAATCTATTTAAATTATTTTAGCTTCTAATTTTATGAATTTATGTTATGTACCCTAAAAATACAATACATACGATACAATACCATAAATATATTATAAGCTCGTCCACATATTAACTTGAAATTGTAATGAAATAATAAGTATATAGATATATGAGTTAATGACTAAAACGTTCACTAAACGGGTAAATTATTACATAGATTAATTGACTGATTTGAAACTCATCCATTTATTAAATGTGTCATAATATATTGACCCGAAAATGTAATCATATGAGTTGACTCGATTTAATTTCGTACAGATTCCAAGTTGTTTATCAAATTGTGTTTGAAATTGTCACCTCTTATGAAGATTACAATTTCTAACAAGACCGAGCAAACGACTAAAAACTTGTAAGAAATTTATCGAGCTAATACGTATGATTAAAATTATGGATTATTTCGGATCAACCCATTATAACACGTTTAATAAATAAGTGAGTCTTTGCTTTACTCATACCTTGTATAATGATATATTAATCTGTTTAATAAATTTTCAATCATTAACTCATATTTATTTATTTATCTGCTTATATAACTATATTTATGGATGATATTTTGTAAGGAAAATGTAGATAATTTGGGGTTTTGGTGGGGAATACTAATTGATAGACAAAATCAAAAGATAGCACAACAAAAAAACGTTTCTTATTTCTTTTCATGTGGGGTTTCGTTCAATTTTTTCTTTTTTTTTTCTCTCTGAACTACCATTATCACTATCCGCTCCTTTCCAAAAGGGCCAAGCCGTCCGTTACCGCTTGTCGCTATTATGGGCCTGGGCCCAGGACCGGCCCCTTAGAACTCGAAAGTATTTACCTTTTCATCAATTTTAATATCATATTTTCCTTTTTGTATTACAATTACAAAATATATTGAGAGAAAAAAAAATCTAGAAAGAAAAAGAATAAACTAAAATCTGGCATTTTCGAAGCCGTGTAAATCGCTGACTCTGTTCATGGACTTTCTCACAGTAGCAACTTTAGCCAATCGTTCAGCGGCTCGCCAAGCCGATGTCGGCGTCAGCGGCTCTTGTTTCTCCTCCACGTGTCCATTATTACTGCTTTCTTTTTGGGTCGGCTTGGCGTCAACCTCACGGTGAAGCTGAGCCTGTCTGCGCCGCTGAAGCTCTGCCATCTCGCCTTCCAAGCCGCGCAAAAACTCATCGGCTGAAGCTGAGCTCGACTGCAGGAGCAATGTTCGAGCCGACGACAGCAGGTGATACGCGCCAGAGAAGTCGCTGCTCCGCTCCACGAACCTCCTAGACTCCGCCACGGCCCTGGCCGCCACGTGAAGATTCCTCAGCCGCTCAATGTTCGGGTTAGAGGATGAGGATCGGACGGCCTGCGATCGAGGTACGAGGAGGACCCGCTCTTTTGAATACACAAGCTCATTAGACGACGGGTCTTTGTGTGTGGACCGCACGGACATAACGTTCTGGGAGAAATGAGGCCCGCTGGTTGTGGTGGTGGTGGAAGCCGGTACTTTTAATTCCACTAACAACTCTCTCTCCTCGCCGGCGTAGAGATCTCCAAGTCGAATAGACCCGGATCCGAGAGCAGCGGGTCGACCAGTGAGGGAATAAACCGCGGCAATTTCGGCAGGGGAGGAACCCGAAAGGACGCCGAGTTGGAGGCTGAGGTCTTGAACCACGACGCTTAACAAACCAACCACGCTCTTTGCGAGTGCGTCCTCGCCACCGTCACCCAGTGCCACTGTGTGGACGGGGATGTCGAGATGGGGGTAGCGCGTTGAGGACACTATTGGGGGGGAGCGTATCTGATTGGTGTCCGACTGAGCGCCGTCCGAGAGAAGCATGATGCTTGCGACGGCATTTCGCTCACGCCGATCCTGAAGTACCTTCGCGGCCTTCTTGAGAGCGTCGTTCACGCACATCCCCTGGCCGACGCCGCATAGCGCGTCGACAATCCTCCGTGCCGATCGTCGGCCGGACGAATTCATCCGCCGGAGCGGCAATAATCTCTTCGAAGTGGAGGAAAACGCAACAATAGAGAGGCGGTCGGCGTCGCGGAGTGACGAAATGACGAGCCGCATCGCGCGTTTCGTCATCTGAATTTTCGCGTTACTCGCGCTCACGTCCACCACTGTTACCAAATCAATTGGAGATCGGCGCTGCAACGACGCAGTCTTAGACTCGTGAGGTTGCGGAGCTTTGAGCTTTAAAACCACCGCGTAGGTCTCGTAGCTCCTTCCAACAGCCACAATAGCCGATTCCGGTAACAAACTGATCTCCACATTCTTCAAATTCCGGTCAGCGGAAGAAAGACTAGAGGGAGGCTTGGAGCTCGGATTGACGAAAAGCCCTTGGAACTCAACTGCGTCGTTTTCGTCGTCGTTCTCTTCTGGAATTGGATTGAAACGGGAACCGGAGGTTGGGGAAGAAAGTGGCTCGTCGTCGTTGTAAATCCGCAAAGGCTTGGTCTTGACATCTCTGGGCTTCTTGGGCGATGAAATTGGCACTTGCGACTGGATTTCCTGTTTATTATTTTGAACGGAGATTAAGGGCAGCTCCTTCCAGGTAGTTTTGCAGACAGGGCAGAGGAGGAGGAGCTGGTTCTTCTTGACATGGGTGGCTATGCAAGCAAAGTGAAAGGAATGCGAGCACTCAGCTGTGAAAATGGCAGTCCGTTGTCCACTTTTTACATTCTGTAAACAGATTCCACATCTACTCTGCAAAAGATGAAGAAAAAAGAAAACCATCGTCACTAAAAAGGTATATTTGGTATCTGGCACTACTAAAGTTCAAATTTGTTCTTATTTAAATTTTTATAAAAAGTGAACCAAAGCTGAAAAAAGATGCTTACTTTGGATAGGCGTAAGGTGGACTTGAGGAGGGAGAAGCTGGAGGGTGATTTTGGGGAAGATGGGTTGGATCGTTGAAACTGGAAAAGTAATCTCGGACTGTAGCTGCTGATTTTCTTTGGGGTGGTTGTGGCAGCTGAGACGTTGCATTGGAGTTTTGGGCTGTTGGGAAGTGAGGAAGTGGGTGTGTTTGTGGTGGTGGCGGTGGCGGCGGTGGTTCGGCAGCGGAGGCCGGGGCTTGAGGAAACTGTCTGGGATTGAGATCGCAAGCGAGGGGTTGATGGGTTGGAGAAGAAGCCAAATTTGGAGCTGATTTTGGGGCTTTGCTGATTGCTAGTGTTATTGGTCTTGCTTTCGCATTGCTTCTGTATGAGCACTTTTGAGTCTCTATCTTTGGGGATGGATGTGCAGAAGGCTCTTCGCCACCCAGTCACCATATTTTGAGGCTCCCAAAGTCACAATCTGTTTGAATCTGGGGAGAAAAGAGGAAAGGGCTTTAGAAATTGGGATTGGAAGAAGCGTTGGACTTTCTCATGTTTCCATTTCTTTCCTCCTCTCTGTGTTTGTTGTTATTGCATCAATTGCTGAAGAGCCCCCATAATCAATACTTCAATAGTTTTAGTTTTGTTTTCTCTCTCTGGGCCTCTGCCTAATTGGCTATACCTTATAGGATGGTGGTAGTAGATACATATATCATATACTAGGGTCGTACACAGAGCCTTCTGCATTATTAGCAACAATTATTTTATTTTTTAAAGAGGGAAAAAGGACTGAGAGGAATTGTATTGGGATTAACATTTTAATTTGATTTTAGTGACGGGCAAGTGGAGGTTGTTTCTAGTTTTTTACCTAACAGTAACAAGTCAACGGGGCCCGCCCTTGGAATAAGGCATCACTGTCTCGTTTCCATGTTATGCTCACCGGCCTCTGCTGCCCACAAGTCTCATTTTCCCTTTATTTAACCCTAAGTTTTCTTTCCTTTTTAAAAAGGTCAAAAACCTCAAGTTTTGTTGGGTTGATTCAAGTTTAATTCTCAGTTATTCTAAGCTGTAAACTTAAAAATCACTAGGTGGAATTTGGGGTGCTTTTTTTTTTTTTTTTTTTCCTTTGTAGAGTAATTTCAAAGTTGTTATACATTTATATAGACAATTCTATAATTTGTAAAGAATTAGCACTAAGATCACTTATTTTAATTTGGAGTAAATGCTACAGTTTAGTAGCGTTTATATCCGAGAAGACGTAAATTTAAATATTACTTGATGAATTTTATTCCAATTATTCACAAATTAAAGAGCAACCAACACTAGTATTAGTATACAAAAACTTCGAAATTGATCAAAAATAGGCCTAAGAAAAATGAAAATTCACAAAAATGGATAGATTTGGTGTTACTTTTGTTTTTGGTTGACTAGGGAAAATAACTTAGATGCACCAAATTAGATGCGTCTCAAGTGTGAAAATTCCGAACCAACTTCTCAATAAAATGCCATGGTTTTCCTCTCGAATCAACTTATCTACATCCTTATAAATTGGCTACACGAAAAAAGTTCAAGAAAATCCGAGCTCGGACCTTAAGATATTCTAGACTTGTGCCCCTACCACTTGGACCATTCATAGTGATTTTGGTTTGGTGTTGCTTTTGCCTAACCCTTTGCCATGTTTACATTTTCTTCACAAAGCAAAATACAAACTTTCCAGTTTGAACGAGTTGTGTATTTGCATGAATTGATTTTGGTGCTGAAAATGGGTTGGTTTGGTAGCATCTAGTGTGCAGGGGCTCAGAGTAGGTGACCCAAATCTGGTCCTAGACGTTCCAGTGCGGGGTCCATTCCGGTGAGAAGTGTCTTGATGATGGGTGGGGATGGATAATGGTGAGGGGTTCAATGGTAATTTTGGGTACTGAGATATGTTTATTATACTAGTATATTTATTGAATCATTGATCCCTAGAAATCCAAAAACCTGTACTACTGGGAACAGAAATGGCTACAGTGAGACTACCGAGGACGAAGCAATCCCAGCCTCAAGAATTGAATCGGTTGTGTTGCTTATAATAAATGAAAAAAAACTCAATTTGATTTGGTGACTTATATTAGGTCATTCCTTCTTTTTTTTTTTTAGAAAATTTATTTTTATTAATTAAAGGCTAATATAAATATTTTTATTTTTTATGAATTAAATAACCAAGTCGGTTTAAAATCTAGTCAAATATGATACCCTGTTTTATACTTGACATGATGATCTACAACCTAAGTTATCATGTTACACGCCTTATGGGTAAATTAGAATGTAACCGACAAAATCGACTCACAAAGTACATAAATATCATGAAAGATATCAGTTAGAGTATCATCATTACCCTTTATGATATAAGATTTGAATAAATTGGAATAAGTCTGATTCCACCACAATTTTATTGTGTCTAGCCATCACACAAGTCTCAAAACATGCACAAATTGTCAAAGCCTCAGCTTGAAGGGCAAACGAACAACCTACCCTACCAACACCACCGGCCCCTTCAAAGGACCTTAACCATGAACGTAGAACCAAGTTGTAGGCCCCTCTATGCATTTTATTAGACCAAACTCCATCACAATTGAATTTGAGTGCACCAAGGCTAGGTCGCTACCAACCCCTAATCCTTACTTCCTTATAAGTTGACCTCGTATCTCCCATCACAACCTATCCAACCACATTCTCCACTTTCTTTTCCTATGAGAACTCTGCTAATTGTCAGAATAGCATATCAAGGGCAGTTGTAGGAGGCTGATGAGTATCTTGGAAACATCGCTCATTACGAGCTTTTCAAATTCTCTAACAACCAAAAGAAATGATCTGCAGAATAGCCCCTGCATCCTCCTTCTGGCCAGCCATACATGTAAAGACCCGTCCCGGAATTCGGGATTAGATTAGTAACTAATCATGATTAATGGGGGTTAATCGGTGATTAGTTGGGTGGAATCGGACGAACGATGCAAAATGACCATTTTGCCCCTAGTCGTGGGTAAAACGTTGACTTTTAATTCGGACGGTCAAATGGACTTTGGCCGATGACTATGACGTAGTTTGGGACGTCACGAGTTCATAGACAGGTAGCACGTTCGATTCGGACGCTCGAGGTGAAAGTTATGACGTTTGGAAGCCCAAGGGCATTTTCGTAATTTGGACGAAATAAGGGAAAATGTTAACCTTTTGATCGGGGGGTCTGATGGCCGAGGGCCAAGGACCGTTAGGAAGGTCTCGATGCCCTGAGTCCGTAAGTAGCCGGCACGCGCCGATCGGAGTCCGAATGACCAAGTTACTAGTCACGGAGGTCGGAGGGCATTTTCGTAATTTTCCAAGTGAGGGCGAAATGGTAAATTGGCCATTGTTTTGGGATAGCCGTGTGCGGCGTGGTTCTCCTTTCAGAAACAGAGCATGGGCTGAGGGAATTGTTTAGTCTGCCCAATGAATTGATTATTAACGGTTAGTGACATTGGGAGAAGAATGTTTGGCACTGCAGACTTAGTGCTAGGTGTGCTGGGTTGTTTATACAGTGGGGTGTTTTGGGCAGTGCACGGGCACAATTCCGTGTTGGTTTTTGAGGAAACACAGGGATCGTGCTGGCTAGTGCTCAGTGTGGGTGAGAGTGTTTGAGTGGAATTTGAGGCCACAGGTGACTTGGAATGGGTGGAGCAGAGGTCGAGTGGTGTCTGTGCGGGGAACAAGACGCTGGGCTGGTGCCATGGGAGCTGAGAAAAACAGAGACATTGATCAGGCCATGATCGACCTTTCCAAGGCCAAATTGAGTGAAATTGTGAGCGAGAAGGGGATCCAGGAGGTGAGAGCGGAGTGTTGAGACTGAGAGAGGGAGGAATGAGATGAAAATGGTGAGAGGAGAGTCCAAAATCCGAAACGGGTTCTTGAGGGAGTGAGAATCCAATTTCAAAATGTAGGCCAGCCCATGGAAAATTAAGGATTCATTGAGTCTTCTGGGATCATTACCAGTCGATCCAGTGCAAGAGGGAAGTTAATTGCTGATGTTTTGGCTTCGAACGGACTTGGCGACTGAGGGGAAAATTGAGCTTGAGTCGTGGAGTTGGAGGGGTTTAAGGGAGAAATTGGCATGAGAAGCAAACTTATACAAACCCTATGAAGCCTCTGAGTGGATCAATTTCAAGGAAACAAACGAAAATGGTCGAGATTGATGAACGAACAGTGTTCGTCTGTTCTTCGATGTCCATCGTCGAGTCGTGGGTTTTTAGGTAAGTTCTTACAAATCTAACGTTACAGAACAACAATTGGACTTAAACCGAAGATGTTTGATTACTCAATTGAAGGGATTGAGGTTGGTTTGGCAGGAATTGGAACGAGTTATAGCGCGGGTTACCGGACTTGTTTCACAGTGGAATCGGGTGAGGAAGGTGAACAGTGTTCGCACTGTAGCAGCGCGTGAGTCTCACGCGCAGCCAGTCACGGCGACGCGTGAGGGCGCGTGGGTCCAATTTTCTAGGTAAGTCCAACATGAATTTTGTCCTACACTTTGTAACGAACATTTTAACGTTGGTTTCGAATTTATCGGACCCCGTTTCGATGTTATTTCGAGGGTCTGAAGATTTATGTTACGTTTGTAATTAACGATTAATTCTCGGAAAATTATGGGAAATTATTATGTTGTTATCTAAGCCCTTAGTGACACTAAAGTATGTTTTCGGACAGGATTTGGAATTTCTGGAAAATGCCGGAAATTACGGAACCGCGTGCGGCGCGAAATCGAGCACTAAGGACGGTGTGTGAGTGGACGTTGCTTTCAAAATTTAATGCATGCATAAATATTTCTATGTTTTCTATGATTATGATTATGAATGGTGATTGATTTCGATTTCCGTATTTATACGTATTTTTTATATGCACACGAAATTGCACGTATTTCGAGATATAGTTTCCCGTATGTCTTGGATGACGATTTAAAGAATGATTTCTTATGCTTGTGCGTATTATGTTTTTAAGATGTTGGATTTCGATTGTGAGTATGGTTTACGGCTTTGACACGTATTTCGAGAATGTCACGATTTTGTACGTTTTACGAGATTTCGAGTATGTTGTGATTTGATCGTGATTTTGGTGATGTGATTGTGGTTTTAATGTCTTGACCTTGAGATTTGAAATATGAGGTGTCTTCAAGGGTTTAAAATGGATTTTGAAAAAGGTGATTTCGGGCTTGATGCTCGGGGCATAAAAATCACTTTGATGAACGAGATTTCAGTTTTCGGAAGTTTGAAAATCGAATTCTTGGTTTGGGTTCGGGATGATGCTTCCGGATGCCGGCTTACGGAATCATTATTGCGAATTTGAATTCGGGAATGGAAAAGGATTTAATAAAGTGATTTGATATGTTTATACATGCCCCGTGTTTAATGATAATTTGATTATGTTTGTGGAGTATGATTTGGGGAATTGAATGTGGAAATTCGGACCATGGGTCCTGTTGTGAAAAATGTGATTCGGGATGGATCCCGCATTGTTGTGAATGAAAAATGTTTTGGGTTTAAAGACCCGTTGAAAACTGTTTTGGGTTTAAAGACTCGGTGCTATTGCTGGAGCACCGTTTTGAGTTTAAAGACTCGGTTAATTAATGACGGGGGAGGGCCCTTAATGAGTTTAAAGACTCGTGAGTTTAAAGACTCGGTTGTTGTGATAACCCCGAGGCCTATTGAATATGTTTTGAGTTTAAAGACTCGTTGATATCCCAGGAAGGCCTGATTATGTGCATGGTTTTGAGTTTAAAGACTCGGGCGCACTTGATAACCAGCAAATTGATTGATTGTGATTCATTGATATTCTATGTTGTTTAGATGTGTTGGGCAGTGGCCCGGATATGTGGTTGATGGTTTTGGATTATGTAGTGTACTTGGTTTTGATTTATGGTTTTGGGATGAGGCCCGGTGTTTATGATTGCGGGCTAAGGCCCGATGGTTGAGAAAGGAAAAATGATTTTGGGTTTCATACGAGTTTTCCTTATGTTGAAATTTGATACACGGTTTTTCTTATGTTAAAAATGTTAACCGATTGTGAAATGATTTTTGTATGCATGCATTGGTTTTACGCGGAGGGTAAAAACGTCTTTTGTATCAGTTTTTATAAACTGATTTATTTTTGTCCACTCACACCTTTTGGTTTTTATTGGCCTTCCAGGTCGTGGCGCTTTGTCCGAGGCTGATCGAGAGGCGGAGGCATGAGTAAGCACATGTGGCTATCCCTGGTCTGGCAAGTACGGAGGGTAACTTGGGAAATTCAATCGTCTTGCCAAGCGGGAGCAGGACTGGGCACGGTTTTCAATGTCCCTTCGGGGGCGGTCCTGTCAATACAAGTCATCCAAAGCATGTCAACAGTCCTGAAATGAACACCCTTGAAACATGGTTGTCACCAACTGAAGCGAACCCCTATACCAGAAAGTCTGGGAAAACTAACACATGAAAAAAGATGGGACTCAGATTCCTCCTCAACACCACACAATGGACACACATTTTCCACGTGAACTCTTCGATGAAATAGATTATGGCGAGTAGCAACATGGCCACGACATCATGTCCAAATAAAGTTCCTAATTTTGTTCGGAGCATTCAAACTACAGTTTTTTTTTTCCCAAATACACTCATGTCCACTGACCGTACTAGGTTCCCCTTACCCCTACCAAAAAGTTCTCCATTTTGGCACATTTCCACGGAAAAAAAATAACCGAAATGAACATTGTAACAACCATTCTTAGAGAAAATGTCAAACATTTCAGTCCTTATAACGATACTTACTTAATGGGATAGAACAACTAACACTAGCTTCCTCCTCATCAAACAAACTTTCCATCAAACCACATAAACAAGTATGACTAACATGGCATATAAATTACTTAACCAGTAAAGGGAGATTAGGGTTGAGAGATCTGACTTTGAAAGGCCAACCACGAGGGAGCCATGGGTCCAAACTGATACGAATATGGGATATATCCCCTACATGCTAACGAAGGCCTGAGTTTAGAATACGGAGCCTCTGCAAGATACCTTTCCTTACCCATGAGGACCCAACCACTTCCTTTGCCTCCAAGATAGAGGTCCCACTATGATACTTTGCACACAACATCCTAGCAACCAAGGAGGAAGGTTGATCAAGTAACTGCCACCCAATCTTTGCTATCATAGCAAGGTTGAACATCCTAATATCCTAGAAGCCCAAACCCCCTACATCCTTTATAACCGTGAGATTTTCCCAAGATTCCCAATGCATACCACACTGTAAATTCTACTTACCCCACCAGTAACAGGCCAGTATTCGTTCACTATCCTTACAAACACCCACCAGAATTTGGAAACATGACATAGCATAATGAGGAAGAGTTAGAGCAATGGATATAACAAGAACCTTTTTCCCTGCCTTGGAAAAAAACTGCTCAGACCAACCTAAAACCTTCGCCTCCATTCTATTGAGAACATCTTCAAAAATAGCCTTCTTTGAAACCCCAAAGTCAGCTTGGAGACCCAGATACTTGCCAAACTCCCCTTTCACTCTAACTCCTAATTCCACCACAATATGTTTGTCACAACCCATCCAAATCACCCCCCTCCCCCGGGATTAACACTGGATGTGTCATGATTTCGTTTGACACGAAGTGTCAGACTAGGGATAATTCAAACTTTTAGCCCGACCAGCTTCCAGAGCATGCCAGGATCTGGTGGAGGAGTGTGATGTCTCGGTCTCTGCTACAGCCCGCATCCGAGATCAACCTAAAGTGCATTAAAAACCAGAAAAGACTGTGAGTGGACGAACACAATAGTTTAATAAAACATATTTCATAAAAGACATTTATGCCCTTCACTAAAAAGCATGCATGCATAGAAAAACCATTTATCAAACCACATATGTTTCAATAACCATTAATAGGGTCTCAGCCCCAAGTTTCGTAAATTTAAGTCATACGGGCCCCTACCCAAATCCATTTACACAAATCTATAACCATATCAAACATATGTGGGAACTCAGCCCAAATCCGTTTATTATTCACAAAACACAATTTCGCAAATCCAAGAAATCATGTTTACCATATATATCATATAACCAATCATGTCACCGTTTCTAAAGCTACAAGCGTGCTACCCGGGGTCTCAAATCCCAAGTCTCCCCAGGGTACACACAGGTCAATGTCCGTAGATCAATGACCTTACTTGGGGGTTATAATCCATAATAGCCTTCCTGAGAGTAAGGTACCCAACGGGGGTGACTCCACTCAGTTAGTGCTCCGTGACTACTCGCGGTCTACCCAGGCCAACGACCCTCCTCGGAGGAGACAATCCATAAATATATAAGGATGGTATATGAAAACCATTTGAAATCATTCTCAAAACCTTTCAAAGGTTCATGCCCAGTCCCCATAAACCATCATGAAACCAGAAATACATCCCAAATCCAAACCCGTTTAGGGTCTCCGAACCCGAAATCACATTTATAAACCATAAATGGGACTCAAGCCCGATATCATAACCAACTGGGCCTCAAACCCGATCATGTAAACTAACTGGGCTTTAAGCCCGATTACGTAAATCGACTAGGCCTCGAGCCCGACTTCGTAAATCAACTGGGCCTCAAGCCCGATTCACAAACCAACTGGGCCTTTGGCCCGATTAGTAAATCAACTAGGCCTCAAGCCTGATTCGCAAACCAACTGGGCCTCTTTCACGATTCGTAAATCAGCTGGGCCTCAAGCTCGATTCGTAAACCAACTGGGCCTTTCGCCCGATTCGTAAATCAACTAGGCCCTCCAGCCCGATGCCTTATTAAATCAAATGGACTCGAGGTCTAAGAGTCCATAAATCAAATGGGTCTCATGCCCGATTCCATATTTTCAAGTCCGAAATCAATTCACGAACCAATTGGGCCCCTAGCCCGATAACGTGACTAAAATGGACTTCGAGTCCGAGGGTTTCCAAAACAAATGAGTCTCATGTCCGAGTTTACCTTTTCAAATCCAAAACCATTTCATTAAACCATTTCTGAAATCATAAGTATGTATAATCAGTGCAAAATCGTAAACCTTGATTTACGTGTAAATACGTAAATCGCCTCGAAATACGTGAAATTATATTAATCACCAATATCCAAATCATCGTCATAGAATCACATATGTAAAAAATATAATGTAACGACCCGTCCCGGGAGTCGGGATTATTAACGTGATTAGTAACGGATTAGTGAGTCTAATCGGTGTTTAGGTGTTGACGTTTGGACGTTTAGCGCAGAATGACGATTTTGCCCCTAGTTTGGGCAAAACGTTGACTTTTAATTTGGGAGGTCAATTGGATATTGACCGATGACCGTGACGTAGTTCGGGACGTCACGAGTCCGTAGACAGGTGACACGCCAGATTCCGACATCCGAGGAGGAAGTTATGACGTTCGGAAGGTTGAGGGCATTACCGTAATTTGGTTAAAATAGGGGGAAAAGTTGACGTTTCAAACGACAGGGTTTTTACGCGTAGACCGAGGACCGTTAGGTAGATCTCGTCGTCCTGAGTTCAACGACAGGCGGCATGCCTTCATCGGACATTGGACGGGCGAGATAAGGGTCTGGAACGGTGAAGGGCAAAACGGTAATTTTAACTCACAAGGGCATTTTGGTCTTTTTGGTGCATTGGGAATTGGGCCAATCTGATAAGGCCAAGTGTACAGGTGCAAGTGGATATTTGTGAGAGGGGCTATAGGATTGTGACATGTGGCAAGGGGCTAGAGGTTTCTACAAGTTTGCACGGTTCAAATTTAAGATGGGTGAGTCGTGTTTGTGTTTGTTCGAAGGGGAAAACAGAGACTAAGCTGAGGGTGAGAAATCGATTGATGGTCGGGAATGTGTTCTCTGGTGAGTGAGGGAGTGAGAGCAGAGAGAGTTTAAGACCTGGTGAGTGAGTTGTGAGTGGAACTCGTGGCAGAGCTGTTGTGTGTGTGAGGGTGAGATTTCGGGAAAATAGAGAGGTGTTGAGGGAACTTGGTGGTGGTGTTGCAGTGTGTTGATCCAAGTAGGATCGAGGGAAGGCTAGGACGGCCCTGTGAACCCTGCAGGACGTGGCGGCGAGCACGGTGGTGGATGGCAAGCAGGTAATTTCTTCCACCCGTTTATATGCTCTGTTTTTCCGTAAAGTTCAAACGTTAAGTCGTGACTTTTGGGGCTGAGTCGTCGTGTTCTATAGGTTCTAGGAGGTTCACTAGGTCCCTAGGAAGCTGTTGTCGGTGCAGCCATGAAGGGGGGATGCACGGCTGGCCGGATTGAGAAACAGAGTTTTTGGTTGGTTTCGGGTTCGAGTTAGGGAGGTGTGTTTCAAGCCGTAATGTCGAGTTTTTAAGGTTGGATTGAGTTGCTTAGGGTAGGACGAAGAGAGTGGTGGAAAAATGAAGGAAAATGGTGGATGGATGACAGAGAACCAGTCACACCGGTCCGGTTTGGCTGAACCAGTCTGGACCGCTTGGACGAAGGTTGAAGACGATGAACAGTGCTAGAGCGTGAGGCTCACGCACAACCAATTTGGGCGGCGCGTGGGGCATTTTCTGGGGAAACATTCAACTACGTTTTTGGTCTAGATGTTGTAACGAATCTTTTGAGATAGGTTTTGGGTTAATCGGACGTCGAATTGAGTTAGTTCAGCAGGATCAAAGGTTTAGGAACTCAGTTTGTTACGTTTAGAATCCGAGGAATTTTGTGGGTAATTAGGAGAACCTTGGTGGACGTGTTAGTGACGTGTTTTGGTGATTTGTAACAGGATCGGGAATCCCCGAGGCGGACGAGGAACGTATGGAACGTACGGGACGTGAGTGACATTCCCGGTATCTGTGAGTGGACCCCTTATCTATAATTGAGCATGCATAACTGCTTTTATATAATTGTTTTATGGTTTTAATCGTGATTTCATGTCTATTTCTTATGCTATAACTGTTTTATATAAGTGCACGTTTTTTGAGAAAGTACGGTTTTCAGCACGTTTTACGAGAAACGTTCGATTGATGATTATGATGCCATGATTTCAGGATTTCAATCTATACTTGGTTATAAATGATTATAAAGGGATTTTGGAACATGATTTGGTGATCAAGGGTTTTCGATTTTAGAATCGGATTTCGGAAAGCGGAATTTGGTTTTAAAGTCGAAAAGTGGAATTCCGGATTTGGGTTCGGAATGACGGTTCTGGATGCTAGAATGACATCAGACCAGTGGTTTCGGATTCGGGTTTGGATATGGACTTAGAAATGGTTTTCAAATGGTTTTGGATTAGATTTGATGGATCTGGTTATTGGGTTTAAAGACTCGGATATTGTGATTGACAGGGGACGGGCCCGGATTGGGTTTAAAAACCTGGATTGAGTTTAAAGACTCGGATATATTGATATTTCCCCCGTAGGCCTGTCGAGTTTAAAGACTCGGATTATTGAGGCCTGGATTGAGTTTAAAGACTCGGATAGGTCCAGCAGGTTTGATCGGAAAATGATGACTTGGATTTATGTTTTATCATACTGTTTTCATGATGCCTATTTTGTGAATTATAAATGTTTTTATGATGATTACTATGTGGTTTATAGCCGTGTTTAATAAATGGGTTATGCATGCATGTTTTCATAACGGAGGGCCAAACCCTGGTTTGTTATAACGTGGTTTTTGAAACTTTTATTCTTTATGGTCCACTCACACTTTCTGGTTTTTAATTGCCCTCCAGGTCGTGGAGCTAGCGCGGGGGTTGACGTTGAGGCAGCGTAGGAGGCATAGAGTACTCACGAGTTTTCCCGGAGAGTTATCCATTTTCAGTTGTGCGTGTACTCTGTGTATCGGTTTTTGTTTTCCTTGTTTGGTACTATGCTCTGTATAACGGTTGAATAGTTGGATGTTTTAATTTCTCCTGTCTGGCAGTGTAATTTTGGTTTTCGTGCAGTCCTTTCGGTCTTTCGTTTTGGGTTGTCAGACGAGAGTAGGATTTACCTCGGTTTTCGGGGTGGAACCATGGTGGGTCCTGACAATTGGTATCAGAGCATAGGTTTGTTGGTTTGTGTCTGTTGCGAGGTTGTATTTAGGTTGTTTGACTGATTCTATGCCTCTTTCAGCGGATGATTGACCATGCCTCCGAGGCTTGAACCCCATCCACGACCTGAAGACGAAGCGGCGAGAGGGACAAAGAGTGCTGCGATTGAGCGAGCCCAGCGGCTCGGGGCTACGACTTTTAGTGGTGGGGCAGATCCTGAGGACGCCCAGAGGAGGATTACGAGACTTGAACGGATTTTCGCAGTCATGCATTGCCCACCGGATGATCGAGTGTTACTGGCTACCTTCTTACTAGACGGTGCGGCGTACGAGTGGTGGTATACCCTCGAGTTGTCTGGCTGGGACGCCCACACAGTGACCTGGGAGACGTTCAGGGAGCGGTTTTTAGATCAGTATTACCCTCGTTCTTTCCGTGATGCCAAGGAGGCTGAGTTTCTGCAACTCCAACAGGGGAGTATGAGTGTGGCTGAGTACAAACAGAAGTTTCAGATGTTTCCTCGTTTTGCTCATGCGATTGTGGCTATTGAAGCTGAGAAGTGCCGTAGGTTTGAGTTGGGCCTGCGAGGCGAGATTCGAGCCATAGTGACGGCTGGATCGTTTGCTACCCTCAGAGAGTTGCCGAATGCTGCGGTGTGGGTTGAGGCTAGCTTGCCGGTACGACACCGGGAGCCACCTTTTTCTGGAGCTTCGAGCCAGAGGACACTGAAGAGGGGTAACTTCAGTGGAGCATCGTCGGCGGGCGATGATCGTTTTGGCAGACCTGGTAGTTTTCAGAGTTCAGGGTTCCGTGGTTACCGAACACAGGCGACTCCGCAAACCAGTTCAACGTCTGTTGCGTCTACAGGGAGACCGGGTCCTTCTGGTCGGGATGTGTGTTACTACTGTGGGGAGCGAGGTCACTTCCGACGTGACTGTCCGTTGTTACCACATGATGGTGGTGTAGGCCGAGGAGCGGTGGAGCTAGGACGGAGCACAGCGTCAGCGTCAGGGACTGCGGGCGCTAGAGGAGGTGGTGGTGCCACTAGTAGTTTGAGGGGACGTGGTAGATCTTCAGGACCCCAGGCCCGAGTGTTTGCGATGACTCAGCAGGAGGCTCAGTCAGCACCCGGTGCCGTGACAAGTACTTTTACTATCCTTGGACGTATTGTACCTATTTTGGTTGGACCTCTGGGTAGAGTTTAGGATTTCCCCTAGGTGACTTGGCTTGTTGCAAATATAACTTGGAAATGAGTGACTATAACTGATCGATATGAGGTTATTGAAGAGAACCCACAATCTAGGATTGCCTTTAGGACTTTGTTGGTTTATTCCGACACGGTGGTCAGAGTCATTGGGTAGTGAGCCGGTAGGTAGGATTCCGTTTTGGACTAGATTGTTTCTAGGTTAGGATTCGAGTTGGGTTCCAGAAGGTGCAGGTGGTTGTACGTGAGGATATACTCTATGAATTCTATTGGGTACTCTACATGAGGTATTTTAAAATACCTTTGTTTTCTGTTCATAGAGTTTCCTTTTCGTAAACCATGAAGTTCTACTGAGAGAGGATTAGACGTGTTGAACCGGTAGTGGGAGTGTTGTGAAATACCCAAGGTGGAGATGATAAGTTAGGAACTTTCCAGAGTAGTTGTTTTGACGAGAGTTGACCACCAGATAGGAGACCCCAGGTGTCGGGAATGAGCTGTGGAATTTCGGGGGGGAAATTTTTTTAAGGAGGGTAGATTGTAACGACCCGTCCCGGGTGTCGGGATTAGTAACGTGATTAGTAACGGATTAGTGAGTCTAATCGGTGCTTAGGTGTTGACGTTTGGACGTTTAGCGCAGAATGACGATTTTACCCCTAGTTAGGGTAAAAAGTTGACTTTTAGTTTGGGCGGTCAATTGGGTATTGACCGATGACCGTGACGTAGTTTGGGACGTCACGAGTCCGTAGACAGGTGGCACGCCCGATTCCGACATCCGAAGAGGAAGTTATGACGTTCGGAAGGTTGAGGGCATTACCGTAATTTGGTTAAAATAGGGAAAAAAGTTGACTTTTCAAATGACAGGGTTTTTAAGCGTAGACCGAGGGCCGTTAGGTATATCTCGTCGTCCTGAATTCAACGACAGGCGGCATGCCTTCATCGGACATTGGACGGGCGAGATACGGGTCTGGAACGGTGAAGGGCAAAACGGTAATTTTAACTCACAGGGGCATTTTGGTCTTTTTGGTGCATTTGGAATTGGGCCAATCTGATAAGGCCAAGTGTACAGGTGCAAGTGGATATTTGTGAGAGGGGCTATAGGATTGTGACATGTGGCAAGGGGCTAGAGGTTTCTACAAGTTTGCACGGTTCAAATTTAAGATGGGTGAGTTATGTTTGTGTTTGTTCGAAGGGGAAAACAGGGACTAAGCTGAGGGTGAGAAATCGATTGATGGCCGGGAGTGTGTTCTTTGGTGAGTGAGGGAGTGAGAGCAGAGAGAGTTTAAGACCTGGTGAGTGAGTTGTGAGTGGAACTCGTAGCAGAGTTGTTGTGTGTGTGAGGGTGAGATTTCGGGAAAACAGAGAGGTATTGAGGGAACTTGGTGGTGGTGTTGCAATGTGTTGATCCAAGTAGGATCGAGGGAAGGCTAGGACGGCCTTGTGAACCCTGCAGGACGTGGCGGCCAGCACGGTGGTGGACGGCAAGCAGGTAATTTCTTCCACCCGTTTATATTCTCTGTTTTTCCATAAAGTTCAAACGTTAAGTCGTGACTTTTGGGGCTGAGTCGACGTGTTCTATAGGTTCTAGGAGGTTCACTAGGTCCCTAGGAAGCTGTTGTCGGTGCATCCGTGAAGGGGGGATGCACGGCTGGCCGGATTGAGAAACAGAGTTTTTGGTTGGTTTCGAGTTCGAGTTAGGGAGGTGTGTTTCAGGTCGTAATGTCGAGTTTTTAAGGTTGGATTGAGTTGCTTAGGGTAGGACGAAGATAGTGGTGGAAAAAGGAAGGAAAATGGTGGACGGATGACAGAGAACCGGTCACGCTGGTCCGGTTTGGCTGAACCGGTCTGGACCGCTTGGACGAAGGTTGAAGACGATGAACAATGCTGGTGCGTGAGGCCCACGCAGCCACTTTGGGCGGCGCGTGGGGGTGCGTGGGGCATTTTCTGGGGAAACGTTCAACTAGGTTTTTGGTCTAAATGTTGTAACGAATCTTTTGAGATAGGTTTCGGGTTAATGGAACGTCGAATTGAGTTAGTTCGGCGGGATCAAAGGTTTAGGGTCTCGGTTTGTTACGTTTAGAATCCGGGGAATTTTGTGGGGAATTAGGAGAACCTTGGTGGACGTGTTAGTGACGTGTTTTGGTGATTTGTAACAGGATCGGGAATCCCCAAGGCGGACGAGGAATGTACGGAACGTACGGGACGTGAGTGACGTGCCCGGTATCTGTGAGTGGACCCCTTCTCTATAATTGAGCATGCATAACTGCTTTTCTATAATTGTTTTATGGTTTTAATCGTGATTTCATGTCTATTGCTTATACTATAACTGTTTTATATAAGTGCACGTTTTTCGAGAAAGTACGGTTTTCAGCACGTTTTACGAGAAACGTTCGATTGATGATTATGATGCCATGATTTCAGGATTTCAATCTATACTTGGCTTTAAATGATTATAAAGGGATTTTGGAACATGATTTGAAACTTTTATTCTTTATGGTCCACTCACATTTTCTGGTTTTTAATTGCCCTCCAGGTCGTGGAGCTAGCGCGGGGGTTGACGTTGAGGCAGCGGTGGAGGCATAGAGTACTGACGAGTTTTCCCATAGAGATATCCATTTTCCGTTATGCGTGTACTTTGTGTATCAATTTTTTGTTTTCCTGGTTTGGTACTATGCTCTGTATAACGGTTGACTTGTTGGATGTTTTAATTTCTCCTGCGTCTGGCAGTGTAATTTTGGTTTTCGTGAGGTCCTTTCGGTCTTTCGTTTTGGGTTGTCAGACGGGAGCATGATTTACCTCGGTTTTTGGGGTGGAACCGGGGTGGGCCCTGACATATAAAACATTTATGCATGCATCACAGTTTAGAAATCAAGGTCCACTCACAGAACGTCCTACGTTGCAGCCTCGATTTGTGTGTGGTATGACAGGACCCATCCCAATCCCCCCGGGATTAGAGCGGGATGACCCTGCTCCCGTCTGACACGAAGTGTCAGACAAGGGATATTTCCGACCTTTGCCCTCCCGGGCTATCAGAGTACGCCAGGATCCGGAGGAGGCATGTGATATCTCGGTCTCTGCTACAGTCCACATCCGATGTCAACCTGAAGGGCAGTCAAAACATTAAAAACTGTGAGTGGACAAAACAAAAGTTTATAAAAACATTTCATAAGATATTTGTACCCTCCACTAAAAAGCATGCATGCATTCGAAAACCATTTATCCAAAACAAACCATATGTGGGACTAAGCCCAAAGCAGATGTAAACCAAGGTCGAAAGGACCACAATGAAAACGACCATACGGGCCACTGCCCAAATCATAAAGAAACCAAGTACACGAGCCACTGCTCAAATCCTGTGCACACCTGTGCACTCCACATATCATATATCATCACATACATATATATAAGTCACACAACCAATCCTGTCACGGTATCCAAAGCTACGCGCGTGCTACCCAGGTCTCAATCCGAGTCATCTCAAAGTCAAGGTCAATGTCCGCAGACCACTGACCTTACCCGAGGTAATAGTAACCATAGCCTTCCTGAGAGTAAGGAACCCAACTGGGGGGTGACTCCACTCAGTCGGTGCTCCGTGACTACTCCGGGGTCCACCCAGGCCAACGACCCTCCCCAGAGGAGATATTAGAAATAAAGGAAGGTAGATGAACATATATATACATAACATAAACATTCATGACCGGTTCCCCTGAACCGTCATGATCCATAATATCCATAATCAGGTAACATGCCGGTTCCCATAAACCGTCATGTACCGTAATAACATAACCAGGGTAACATGCCGGTTCCCATAAACCGTCATGTACCGTAATAACATAACCAAGGTTCATGCCGGTCCCCATAAACCGTCAAGAACCAGAATGACCTTTCCAGAGTTCATGCCGGTTCCCATAAACCGTCATGAACTTGAAAATCCACGTAGGGTCCCTGACCCGAAATCATAAACCATAAAGTCACTGGGTCTCGTGCCCGAACATATGACTCAACTGGGCACCGTGCCCGATATCTAAGGGTCAGTCACGACTCCGATCATCGTGATGCGTGCAACCATCCATCAAGGACCGCTCTCAATCCTGGTATGTCGCCGTGAACGAATCAACCGACGCGACCACCACAAGATCATGGTGCACTCATCACCGATCGATATCCTGAACTGTCAGCACTCCGAAGTCGAGCCTCCCCAGGCTGCCCGACAACGCATCGTGCATCGTGACCTCTCCGGAAGGAACACATCCCAATCCGGAGGCGAGCGTCATATCGTTGATCGCCGTGCACATAGCACCCGTCGCGACCACGATTTAGACCCGAGGGTCGTAAAGAGTGTCATATGCTCGAGACAAAACCAAATGGGTCTCATACCCGAGTTTATCCATTTAGAAATCCAAAATCAAATCATTTAAATCAATAAAGAAATACAGACCCGTATAAGCACCGTATAAGGCCGAAACCTCTAAATACGTGCTTATACGTAACCACATAGAAATGCACCCATGGCATCATCAAACAAGTAATAAAACATATAATAAACATTTATGCATGCACCAATTTAGAAAACAAGGTCCACTCACAGACCGTCCGAGCTGCCGCCTCGATTTGCGTGTCATACGGCTCCCCGAGTCGATCACCGTCACTGGGACTCCCAAACCTGCCCAAATCGTAATAGAAGGTTACTAACTACTTAATTAACCCCTACCAAAGCCCCGTAATTTTCCCGTATTTTTAACTATTTTTAATCCCAAACCTAAACCTTCCGATGCCCCGAAACATATCAAGGCGGTGTCCGATTGACACGAAACTAGTCCCAAAATGTTCGTTACATCGAATAGAAGATTTCCCGTGTTGAACACTTTCCCAAATTCCCGGCCACGCGCCCTCACGCGCCGCCTGAACTGGCTGCGCGTGGGCTTCACGCGCCGCTACAGTACTTCTTCTTCCTTCGAGCGAACCGGTCCGGGCCGGTTAGTCCGGTCCAATCCCTGCAACTGGACCGGCGTAACCGGTCCAGGCCTCCTTCTCCCTAATTTTTCATCCGTTTTCTTCCATTCCAATTCCTAAATTCCTATTTTCAAGTTTCCTATCTAACCCAATTAACAAAACAACCTAAAACCCCCTAAATCGATCCCTAAAAATTCACCCCCCACGGCCCCTGTTTTCCGATTCCGTCCCCAGGCTTCACAGCCGTCAACCCCCGTTCAAACTCATCTCTATACACCCTAAACAATCTAACAAACACTCCCTAATCAACCAAAACTATCCATAATGTAAAACACAAATTAAAAATGGAATTTGGGCAAACCGAGTACCTCTCGGGTTTCATGGCCGCCGCCCACGGCGGCGTGGCTTCCAGCCGGCCACCATCGTCCAGCCTTCATCCTCTCCACCTATGGGCTTCTCAGTTCATGGTCGAACAGGGTTGGAGGGTTGGATTTGGAAATGGGATCGGGTAATGGTTGGAGGAAAAATGGAAAATGGATGCACGGGTGAATGGTTTGGTGCATGAGTGGGTGAGGTTGGCCAGTGGATGGGTGACAAGTGTCACTCATCCATTGGGCCTCCATTAAATATCTGGGCCCACTAGAGACAAAACTGCACTTTTTGTCTCGTAAAACGTGCTGTCGTGAATAGTAACCGGGAACTTCCGTGAACCGTAACTTCGCCGTCGAACGTCCGAATTCGACGTGCCGCCTGTCTACGGATTCGTATCGTCCTTATCTACGTAACGGTCTTCGGCCCTCGGCCATCGGACCTCCAGGTCAAAAAGTCAACATTTGACCCCCTATTCACCCAAATTACCAAAATGCCCCTAAACTTCCGAACGTCATAACTTCCTCCTCGAACGTCGGAATTGAACGTGCCACCTGTCTATGAACTCGTGACGTCACGAACTACGTCACGGTCATCGGTCAAAGTCCATTTGACCGCCCGATTGAAAAGTCAACATTTTGCCACCACCAAGGGCAAAACGGTCATTTCGCACCGTTCGTCCGATTTCGCCCAACTAATCACGGATTAGCCTCACCAATCGTGATTAGTCACTAATCTAATCATGGAATTTGGGACGGGTCGTTACATGGTAAGCCTCCTCGGGTTAACTACAGTCACGGGGACTCCCAAACATGTCCAAATCATACTAGAGGGTTACTAAATACCTTATTAACCTCTCATTGAAGCCCCGTAATTTTCCCAAATTTTTAACTATTTTCAAACTCGATCCTAAACCTTCAGACATCCCGAACTATATCGAAACGAAATCCGATCGACACGAAACCAGCCCCAAAATGTTCGTTACATCGAATAGATTAAAATTCATGTTGAAGTCATTCCCAAACCATGCTTCACGCACCCCCACGCACCGCCCAAAGAGGTTTCGCGTGAAGCCCATGCGCCCTGCATTGTTTGTCTTCAACCTCTGCAGACCAGCCGGTTCACATGATTTCCTCACCCATCTTCGACCCGTTTTCCTCCATTTTAATCCCTAGGGATTCTTCTAACCATTCCCTATCCATCTAAGCTTTCAAAATCACAAAAACATGTCGAAAACATACCTCCATGATCGAAGAATGGCGAAGGCCCCTGCTCCGCTGTCTCCGGCCACCACATGCCACCTTAGGCCGTGAAATCAGTCCTACTCGACCCCTTGCAACCTCAGAAGTGTTATCCAAGTAACCAGATCGATCGTCAGTACGTAAAACACAAACTGCCATTTTTGAATAAAAATCGGTCCTCACGGTTTCTTACCTCTCATCTCCGTCGTGGGCCATCGTTGTGGCCACCGTTGAACTCGCCTCAGCCTCCCCTTCCTTTCTTATTCACATAACAAGAGAAATAGGTGAGGTTTGAGAGGTTTGGGTTCATGATCACATGCACACACTCTGTTTTTCATTCCTTCGGTTGGCCCTCACCAGTCACGTCGTCCTCTTCACTCTCAATCTCTCACACACACACAAAGATGGATAATGGTGGTGAGGTGCTAAGTGTTGTGTGCTTGTGTCTCGGTTTTCAGAAGAACAGAATGAAGAAGATGAACTATGTGCACGGGTTTGGAATAGGTGGGGGGGGGGGGGGGGGGGAAGGTGATATTTGGTAAGGGTGATCAGAGGAGGTGAATTGGATGGTAAGGATGGAAAGGTTGGGAGAGATGGACGGTTGGATGATGAGAGATGAGAGATGAGTGGATTATAAAATAATAAAAAATATTAATATTTTAATATAAACCCACCAATCATGATTAAGATCCACATTATTAATTCAACCAATCAGATTTTAATATTATTTTAATCGAATCCCGAGACGTAAATCCCCGATTTCGCTCCCGTGACCATAACTTTCCCGCAGAACGTCTGATTTCGATGTGCCACCTGTCTACGGACTAGTGACGTCCCAAACTACGTCACGGTCATCGATCCTCGTACGTTTGACTCCCTGAGTAAAAAGTTAACATTTTACCCACGATTAGGGGCAAAAAGGTCATTTTACACCGTCCATCCTATTTCGCTCAACTAATCACCGATTAATCTCACTAATCCTTCATTAGTCACTAATCTAATTCTGGAATTCAGGACGAGTCGTTACAATGTTCCTACAAGAAGGGAGGACAATCGGCACTAAACACCACAGAGCTCTTCTCAAAATTAATTTTTTGGCCGGAGCACAACTCATACAACTGCAAGATCTCCTTAATAAAAAATTGCCCCTTTCATAGTTGCCTTTGAGAATAGGACTAAATCATCTACAAAGAATAGATGGGTGACACAAAAAACACAAGGGGCTACAAAAATTCCCGAGAATGCCCCAACTTCTGCTTTCCTACAGATAAGAGCCGATAAACCTTCACACAAAATAAAAAAGAAAAGAGAAAAGGGTTCACCTTGTCACAAACCCTTAGTAAACCGGAGCACATCTGTAGAGGATCCATTCATAAGAACACTGAAAGAAATCGTAGAGATGCACTCCTTGATCCATTGACAGAACACTGAGTTGATGCCTAGCTGTGCCATAACCTCCATGAGGAAATCCCACTCCACTTTATCATAGGCCTTTGACATATCATAATTTAACAATATATCATCTCCATCATGATCCTGTTTCTTCCTCATTGTATGTAAAAACTCATGGACCACTAGAACATTATCTGTAAATTTTTTTCTAGTAACAAAGGCAATTTGAGAATCACTAATCACATTTACCATCAGCCCATTCAGTCGATTAGTTAGTACCTTGACAATAATTTTATAAATGACATTGCACAAAGATATAGGACAAAATTGTGCCATGTTCAATGGACTAGTTACCTCCATTTCTTTGGTTCGATGTTTCTTTTTGACCTACTTTCATGCAATATCGGAGCTAGAAATATAGTCATGGATTAAATTTATTTCTATTATTATATTATTTACATTTTATTTTGTTAATAATTTATTGTACCATTATTTTAATTTATTATTTTTATACATATATTATAATCAAAATTATTCATATTTTAAATCATCATGTAAAGTTTATCTATACAAAAATCAATAGCATTAGAGATCATTTATATATAACAAGCAAATGTACGTTTCGCCGTGAAGATCTTAATTCTTACCAAAACCTTTGATTAATTTGATACATATGAATAACTAAACGACCTCAAATTTTGTTAATTTTTTACGGAGATAATATTGATATGATGATTTAGAGATTAAAATATTCTAATGATGATAGTGTACAAAGATAATTCGATAAATCAAAATTGTGGTATGAGGATCTACCATTAGGGTATGATGCAAGTATTTTTATTATATATTTTACTTCGGTGAAAGAGAATACACAAGTATAATAATGAAAACTTCAAAAGACTTCGTAGTAAAGATTAAAAGGATACATGTGAAAGACCTAAATTGGTGGAGTGAATATTTAAGAAAGCATTAAGGTTATATATACAAAATACGTACTATTTTTTGGGAATGAAATCCAATTAAGATTTAACACCAAATATTTTTTATTTCCTTAAAATTCTTAAAATTTTGAACTAGGCTAAATTCAATTTTTTATTAATTATACACATGAAGTACCTACTTTTTTTTCATGCCAAAATTTCTCCATGTGCTATAGCACACCCTAGCCTAGCCGTGGCTTGGCCCTTCGGTTCATGAGTGTGATGAAAATCTTAAGTAAAGGAGGAATGTTAGTAACTTTGTCTGCTTTGGCTTCGCCTTCTTCTTATAACTTAGTTTCTCTTTCTAGATGTCCTACGCTGCGTAGGAGGGCAAGAAGCTGCTATGAACCTTTATATATGAGAAAAAGGAAATGAAGAACATGAAAGAAACAAAAATAAGGCGTTTATAGCTCTAGTTTCATGAATGAAACGAAATCCGGTATTATATTTTATTTTTTTGCATGCATGTTTTAGAACCATAGGGTAAATGATGTTTTCATCGGAAAATATGTTTTCAAATGATTGTTATTATCCACTCACATTTTCATGTTTTTACATTCTATCTAGGTTGTGACGTAATGTAGGGGGAGAATATGAGACGAAGGCTAAACCCTACGACTACACATTCGTTAGTACTCATAGCTGGTTCCTTGTATTTTTGTTGTATTGTTATTCCAGATGCGTTGTTTATCCACTTGCACTTCTGTTAATTTGTTGGTATGGGCAGTTTGTTTTAAGGAGGGTATCAATTTGGTTATCCCTTGATATGTGTTAAGCTAATTTTTTGAACTTTGGTTTAACTCTCAAGGAAGTAGGACTTTTTCCGATTATCAAAACTTTTTGGGGAAGGCTCCTCTCAAAAAGCACACATAAAATAGAGATCCATCCCACCCCAAAATTCTAGCTATCCACCTAAGTCTATTGATGCGGTTGTGATTCTCCTACTGAACCAAGACTCAATTAGAGATTAGCTGATAAGGCTGTCTATCAGCAGAGTCAGGTCACAACTATAAACTATTGATCGACCCATTAGCTGAATCAAAAGTTTTGGCTAGTCAAAGTCCCATCACACAACAAGCGGCAGAGAATATCCATTACCTAATTATGTAAAGGATACTAAAGCTTTCAAGTGGCATAAAAAATTAGTCCCATACCTTAGCCTCGATGCAGCAAGGAGAACGTGAGGAAGCAAGTCACGTGCATCCAATCTTGCTTGGCTTACTCTTCTTTGCCTTCGGGGATGATACACTTGAGGAGATGGCTCCACGCTAAAATCGACCCATACTAATATATTGTATACAAAATACGTTCAGTTTTGGAGTCGACTTTACCGAGTAATTCTTGCATGATGTGAGCTTAATTCTAAAATCAATGGTTTAAATTAGAGTATGAACTGTGTAATTTTAAGTTAGCTTATGATTAAGATGAAATTGTCATATTTGGGATGCTAATGAGCAAACTAATTTCCTTAAAGCACTATTTGGTTGACCTTAAAATCTAAGTTCAAATATTAAAAAATTTCCAAGTTGGGAAATGATCAAGAATCTAAGATTTTGGGCTGACTAAACACGAAGGTATATGTCAACCTAATTTGACATTCAAATTTAAAGTACGTAAACCTTTAGGAGGGTGCCTCTTAAACACATTCTATCCTCCGGTGATATTCTAACTTCAGTTAATAATTAAATATGGTATTTATCCGGTGATCTAATTATTTAAGATATTAACAATAAATTTGGCTTAACGAAAGATATATTTAAATTAATTGTTTAAGATATTAGCAACAAAATTAGCTTCACAAAAGATATATTTAAAATTAATTTTGCATAAAGAGCGAATCATATGGGTAAGGGAGTTGACAAAATAATTTTGTAGGTATTTGTGGAACCCAGAATCATCCGAAAATTATGGAGCCACCACGTGTCCCGTAATTCCCAAAAACAAACACTGATCATTCGAAAAATACCCGCACATCAAATAATCTATTTACCAGTTAAATACGTTATTTGGCCGGGTTAAAACCTCCGTAATATTGATATTCTCTCCGAGAGATAATCATCGTTATTCTTAATAACGGTAATTTAATATTAATATTACAATACACTAAATATCATTACTATCATGATAAGCCATCATTATGATTATCAAAATAATATATTATTCATTTATTAATAATATATTATTTATTAATTAAATATTCAAACCGACCAATCAGAACTCTCCAAGGCTCCCAAGATTTTTCTATAAATAGCAAGGTACATTTCACTTCCAAGGGACGTTGATTCTTCGTTTCGAAGTATATCCTTTTCCTCTCTCAAAGCTAACTTAAGCATCGGAGTGTTCTTGGTCGAACAACCCCCCGGGTAAATCATCGAAGCAACGATAGCTAATTGTTTGCTGTCTGCAGGAATTGTGAGGACTTTTCGCGACGAGTTCAATCTTTGATTCAACAATTGGTGCTTTCATTGAGAGCTATAGAGTTATACTCAGAAGAAGCTCTCTCATTTGTTCATCGTTCATCTTTCTTCGTTCGTCGTTCATCGACATTGTTCGAAGATTTTGAACGTTGTTCATCACTCATCAAGAATTTGTTCATCGTTCATCTCCCTTCGTTCGTCGTTCATCGACATTGTTCAAATCAGCATGGCTAAGGTTCGTCGATCCATTCAGTCAGCTAGAGAAGGTGTTTCTGCCTCAACAGCTCAGACGAGGAATGAGACTCACATTGAGACTCCGGAGAAGCGCCCTGGTCAACCCAGGCGTGTGACCATAGAAGCGCCCATTGAGACACTCGGAGGGAGACCAACCTTCAGCTTCGGAACCTTCCCCTCTTCGGCCAGCCAAATACCCCCGCCAGGGGAAGGAACTTCGACTCTACAACGGGCAGGCGGGAGATTGATGGGAAGTACATCGCAACATGAGCAGCCTGCAACAAACATGGTCCTAAGGGACTTCCTGGATGGGAATCATGACATCTCAGGGAGAGGTCACCCCCAACCCCCCCAGGACATCTTGGCGCAACAAGTTGAAAGGTTGAGCAACCAAGTTCAACTTCAATCGGAGCTCTTGCAGCAAATCCTCGCAGGGAGACCAATCCAGGAGCAGCACAGACAGGAGAATACCCAAAGACGCCCTGGGAAAGAACAAGTCCGCTGCCAAACAATGTCACGAGATACTTCGCTTAGCGACTCTGGAGCGGAAAGTCACGCTCGTCAAGCAAAAAGCCCACAACGCCTAAAGCCGTTAGTACGAGAACGGCTAGGAGGAAGGGTTGGGACAACCTCACGAGCAGAGCTCTCACAACACTCACATAGGAGTAGGGGGCAATCGCAGGCTCTATACCAAAACCTGAGGCGATCTGTCCACGACAGTGAGGGAGAGGATGAGGCCTATTCCCCTACAGATCCCATAGATCGAGGGAAGAAGCCCACGGAGGTTCTCGACGACTGTCACAACGGAATTCATCGCTTCAGCACGGCGCATTACGGGCTAATGATGTTCAAAAGATACTGGACAAGCACCTCCGTGCTCAGCGAGGTGGCGATCTAGAGGACGATCTACGCCGCCAAATACAGCTCTCTACACCCTTTGTAAGAGATATCGAGGAGGAGCCATTTCCCCAGAGGTTCGCAACGCCGAACTTTACCCCATTCAAAGGAACCTCCGATCCGGTAAAACACATAGATTATTACCGAGGAGTCATGATCCCCCACAGGTCTAACGATGCACTTATGTGCAAAGTTTTCCAGGCTTCTCTTCAAGGCCAAGCCATGACTTGGTTTAATCATCTCCCCTTATGGTCGATTGAGTCCTTTGAAGAGTTGGCCTTGGCATTTGTGAAGGAATATGCACAACTGCGGACAATCGAGGTAAAGGATGACCACCTTTTCTCTGTCCGAAAGAGAACAAAAGATACTCTGCGACAGTACATACGCAGATTTTGCGAAGAGAAGTCTCGCATTGTCGGCTGTAGTGACCTTGTAGCAGCAATGGCGTTCAAACAAGGACTCCCTCGGGACAGCCAACTTTACGGGGATATCGTCATGAGTAATGCCCGAAGCCTCACCAAAATACTTTCGCTAGCAGAGCGACATGCAAGTTGGGAGGATGAGAAGAACGCCACTCAAACTCAGGATCATGTTGGAGCTGGTGAGAAGACCCCCAAAAAGGAGGAATCCCATGGAAAGTTTACGGCTGGAAAGACCAACAAGCGCAAGGCGGGACAACCTTCCCAAACTCCGGCAGTAGGGAAGCCTAATTTGCAACTATCTTTACCAGTCCATCAGATCCACAGTGAGATTAAGGACAAACCATGGTTTAAAAAGCCAGAACCAGTCAAGGGAGATCAGGAGAAGGCTGATAAAACAAAGTGGTGTGCCTTCCACGAATGCTATGGGCACAACATCGGTAAATGCATATCTTTTGAGAGATATCTCCGAAATCTCATCAAGGAGGGGCATTGTACTGAGTATGTCAAGGGGAAGGCTGCAGATCGACCTACCGACAAAGGACCAAAGGAGCCTGCAGCCAAGATGATTCGTATCAACACCATCATGGCTGAATCAGAATTGCTAGGAACCACCTCCAAGCAGAAAAAGAGAAAAATACGAGATGCTCTTGCCATCTCTCAAGTCTCCCAAGTCACCACCACCGGGGTGGCCAACGACCTTGTCGTTGGTTTCTCTTTGAAAGACAAGGAGGGACTTGATTGGCCGCACGATGACGCATTGGTCGTATCAATCCAGATCGCTCATGCTCAGGTTGATCGGGTTCACGTGGATGAAGGGAGTGCGGCGAATATCCTCAGCCTGGAGGTAGTTCGCCAGATGGGGTTAGAAAGCCTAGTGGTAAAAGGGGTTGTCCCTCTCCGAGGCTTCAATGGGTCAACTAGTATGACCATTGGTACACTCCAGCTAGATGTACATTCAAACCCCGTTGTCACGACCCAGACCTTTTACGTCATGGACGAGTACTCTCCATACAATGGAATCCTCGGAAGGCCATGGCTTCACAAAATCCTCGCAACCACATCAAGCCTCTACCAAAAGATTAGATTCCCTATTCCCGGTGGTGGAATCGGAGAAATCAAGGGCGATCAGACGATGGCTCGACGGTGCCTCACCGAAGGGCTAAGGGAGGTAAAGGTGGCAGAATTCATTCCCCAAGCAGGATCATCCAATAGGGGCAAGATTTCTTCTTCATCTCCCAAATAGCAACTAATCACAGGACAAGATCCTGACGTTCACGAGGAACCATCGGCTCCGGAAGGGTGGCAGCCGGAGGATGACGTCATCCTCGTTCAGCTTGACCCTCGACATCCTGAGCAAGAGGCCCGTATTGGCGCCCGGTTAAGTGACACAGAAAAGGAAGAACTCATAGCCTTCCTGCGTAGGGAGAAAGAAGTTTTTGCTTGGTCTCCGTCTGACATGCCTGGGATTGACCCTACTATCGTTAGCCACAGGCTACACGTCAATCCCCACCACAAGCCGGTCAAACAGAAAAGACGCAACTTTTCCCCAGAGAAAATTGCTATCATTCAAGAGGAGATCGACAAGTTACTCATTGCTGGATCCATTGAAGAAGTTCCGCACTCTGAATGGCTAGCAAATGTCGTGCTTGTCAAGAAAAAAGAGGCTGGACGGTGGAGAGTTTGTGTTGATTACACCGACCTCAATCTTGCGTGCCCAAAGGATCACTATCCTCTGCCTAGAATCGATCTCTTGGTAGATTCAACTGCAGGGAATGAGCTGCTAAGCTTCCTGGATGCATACTCGGGCTATAATCAGATCTCCATGCACGAAAGCGATAAGGACAAGACGGCCTTCGTTTTCGACCGCGGTGTATACTGCTACAAGGTGATGCCATTTGGCCTCAAGAATGCAGGAGCGACGTACCAGAGGCTCGTCAATCGGATGTTCAAGGATCTCATCGGCAAAACCATGGAAGTCTATGTGGACGATATCATGGTCAAAGGAGAAAAACGAGGGGATCATATCGCCAACTTCCGAGAAACCTTCAACTTGCTGAAGAAGTACAAAATGAAGCTCAACCCTCTTAAGTGTACTTTCGGAGTCTCAGCGGGGAAATTCTTGGGATACCTTGTGACTCAACGTGGGATCGAAGCAAACCCAAAACAGATCAAGGCAATACTCGAGATGAAATCCCCATCAAGTCTGAAGGAGATTCAAAGTCTCACTGGACGGGCAGCAGCGTTGAATAGGTTCCTGTCCAAATCAACTGATCGGTGTCGACCCTTCTTCCAGGCAGTAAAGAAGGCATCCAGGGATAAGTGGGATGAAGGTTGTGAGAAAGCATTTCAAGATCTCAAGGCCTACTTAACATCCCCACCATTGCTGTAAGCTCTGCACTTATCCGAGAAGAAAATGGGATTCAGCTTCCTGTATTTTACACATCCAAAGCCCTCATTGATGCTGAGACACGATACCCGAAATTTGAAAGGCTGATTCTAGCATTACTAGTTACCACAAAAAAGCTGAGGCCATACTTTCAAGCTCATCGAGTGATCGTCATGACCGAATATCCACTCCGTTCGTTGCTCCATGCACCTGATGCATCGACACGGGTAATGAAATGGGCCATCGAGTTGAGTCAGCATGATTTGCTCTATCGTCCACGGACAGCTGTCAAAGGCCAGACCTTAGCAGATTTTGTTGTGGAGTTCACACCGGCGTCACTGGAAGGAGGCAATAAGCTTGGAAAAACCCCCGGGGCCGCCGACACTTCTCTACCACGGGATCAAGAGGCCAGTTCTTCTTCCCTACAGCCCTCAATTTCCAATCTTCTATGGAAACTCTTTGTTGACGGCTCCTCAAACCAAAGGGGGGCAGGAGCAGGGATTGTCCTTATCACTCCAGATGGCTCAATGATGGAGCAAGCGGTACAGTTCGGATTCAAAGCCTCTAACAATGAAGCAGAGTATGAGGCTTTGATTTGCGGGCTCACGCTTGCTAAGGAGTTGGGAATCAAACGCCTCGCTATTCATTCGGACTCGCAATTGATTACTAACCAATCAACCGGAGAATATGCTGCGCGTGATGCAAGAATGCTCAAGTATAATAACAAGGTCCAGGAAATGCTTACCCTTTTCCCAATTTTTACTTTTCATCAACTTCCACGAGCGGAAAATACGCAAGCAGATGCGCTGGCCAATCTAGCATCATCACTTGACTTTCGTTTCAAGCGCTCGATCCCGATCGAATATCTCGAACGGAGAAGTATTGACATGAGGGAGATCGAAGTGAGACAAATTGGTTCATCTCCAAGCTGGCAAGATCCTTTCCTCAACTATCTGGAACATGGAATATTGCCTGATGAACGATTAGAGGCCCGCAAAATCCAGATAAAAGCTGTGCGATACTATGTCGACAGGGGGCAACTCTTTCGAAAAAGCTTTACAGGACCAAACTTGTTATGCTTGAGGCACCCAGAAACATTGAAGGTCTTGGCAGAAGTTCATGAAGGGCATTGTGGAAATCATTCCGGTGGAAGATCGCTCGCTCAAAAGACGCTTAGTGCAGGGTTTTACTGGCCTACTCTACGCCAGGAAGCTCTGCAATACGCCCAGAAATGTGACAAATGCCAAAGGTTCAAGCCTAACCAATTGGCACCACCGGAAGAGTTGCATGCACAGTTAAGCCCTTGGCCATTCATGCAATGGGGACTTGACATCGTTGGACCACTCCCAAGTACCCCAATCCCAAGCAAGAGGTATTTGATTGTCGCCACTGACTACTTCACTAAGTGGGTGGAGGCAAAAGCTTTGGCTACCATAACCCAGGCTGATGTCCAAAAATTCATCTGGAGCCAGATTATCTGCCGATTTGGGCTCCCCAAGGTCATTCTGACTGACAATGGGACTCAGTTCACTGGCGCCATAATCAACGAGTTCTTTGAGCTTTGGAGGATCAAGCATTTCACTTCAACTGCATATTACCCCCAGGGTAATGGCCAAGCTGAAGCTTCCAACAAAACGATCCTTAACTGTATCAAGAAGCGGCTCGACGATAAAAAAGGCTTGTGGGAGGAGGAGTTGGATGGCACGCTCTGGGCATACCGTACCACTCCGCGTCGAGCAACAGGAGAGTCTCCATTCACCCTTGCATACGGTACTGACGCAGTCATTCCTCCACACGTTGTTGTCCCGGCACCCTTCACCGAGCTCGACGATCCAGTGGTCAACTCCATCGCTCTGAGAACTTCACTTGATCTCATCGAGGAATTAAGAGAGCAAGTAGTGAAGCGTATCTCCAGCTACCAGCAGCAAGTGAGAAGCTCCTATAATAAGAGGGCTCGACTCCGGCACTTTCTCCCAGGAGACCTTGTTCTCAAGAAAAAGTTTGCGGCACCCAATCGTCCAGGGTCTCAAAAACTCAAGTCCCCTTGGGAAGGACCTTACCGAATCTACCAAGTAGGCGGAAAAGGAAGCTATACCTTGGAGACCATGGACGGGAAGTTGGTGAGTGGTTCCATGAACGCTCATCACCTCCGAAAATACTATGTGTAATACAAACTCGAGCTCAATAATAAAGCTAGTCGTTGTTTGATGCTACATAAAAGACTTTATTCCCCCGGGAAGAACTCAAGCCTTCCTCCGGGAAGCATCCAAAGCCTTCCTTCAGGAAGCACCTCAAGCCTTCCTCCGGGAAGCATCCGAAGCCTTCCTTCAGGAAGCACCTCAAGCCTTCCTCCGGGAAGCATCCGAAGCCTTCCTTCAGGAAGCACCTCAAGCCTTCCTCCGGGAAGCATCCAAAGCCTTCCTTCAGGAAGCACCTCAAGCCTTCCTCCTAGGAAGCATCCTAAGCCTTCCTCTTGGAAGCTCCCTAAGCCTTCTTCATCGAAGCACTTCAAGCCTTCTCTTAAAGAAGCACAAGCCCTTCCCTGAAGGCATCATTCCAAAGACTTAATCATCTAAAAGCGTCACAAGTCATTTAGAACCCACTGTTATACGCACATGGTTTTGGTTGAGGCATATTAACAAACTCACACCAATACATTAACAGGCATTTACAAATATTCACTTCGACACATAACATGTAAGAAAGTTAACACTTGCGTTTCAACAACTTAACTTCAATTCTTCTTATTTATTCATTTGGTAAGTGTTTGGCAAATCACATGACGATTGCTCACACCAGTTGTACAATACATAAAAAAATGCACACAAGAACAAGCCGACATGTAACTATGGAGGCAAATCTTCAAATCCCATCGTGTTTCTAAACTCTTCCCACTCTTCTGCTGAAAGTAAGGAAGTATCATGAAACAATGAATCGGCAGTCTCAGGGACAGCTTCATTCCTGGTCCCGGCCTCGGGCTCTGGGAAAGATACCGGAACAGGCTCCAGCTCTTGCTCCAACTCTGGTTCCCGCTCTTTGGTGGTGACCCCGCTACAACTCGCCATATCCAAATTTTGTGCCTCAACAGGTCTTTGGCACAAAGTTGTGGGGGCATGCGGCGATTGTAAATAATCATGTCCCGGGAGCATTGCCGCTTTTAGACTCTGGATCTCCACCTCCAAAAGTCTGCTTGTTTCTTCTGAGTCTTGCAACTTTCTGCGCAGCAAAGAGAGCTCGTCTCGAGCAGAGTCTCGCTCCTTTTCTATCCGAATCCTCTCAGCACGGCTCACCTCCAGCTCGCCCACTTTGACTTCCAAAGAGTGGATCCTTCCGACCAAAACTTCGTTATTCCGACTAGAGTGGTCTCGGGCTTCTCGAAGACGTTTACATTCGCTCTTCATTCGCTCATTTTCACCCTCCAAACCAACATTCCCACGAAGCATGTCCACCAACTTATGGGCCCCAGCTTTCGCAATCCTAAGGTCTCGGACTACCTTGTCGAAAGCCCCTCGCGAAACAGTTTTCTGACTGTCTTCTGTTGGGATGGAGGCACCTATCACATCAACAATCTTGGACGGTGCACGTGTCTCCCCCACTATCCGATCTAGGCTTTCATCTCTCGACGCTTGATGAACCGGGTAGTGGGAGGTGGGGATCACCTTCAGCTTCTTAAGTTGCTTGGGTACCCCCTCGCAAGGACCTTCTGAAGCTTTACGCTTGCTAGATGACTCCGCAGGAATAGAACGGTCAGGCTTGAAATGAAGCTGCTCAGCATGCCTTTTCTCCAAGGAAACAATGGATCCTTGCTTGTCATTCCTCTTCTGGATAACGGGTTTCTTCAACCGCAAAGGAGCACTCAACCACTCTTTGATTAGGATATCCGAGGGCCTCCCACCATTCAAATCTCTAAGTGGAGAAAGTAGCCAACTCATGTCTCGGAACTCTGGGGGAATCTTCAAAGCCATATCAATCTTCTTAAGATCAGGATGACTTTCAAATCCGCTATACAACTCATCAAACGAACGAAAATGTGAGGCGATCCTCAGGTCTGAGGAGGCGTGTTTGTCCCATGCACCACCGACTTCAATACAGTTGACCCTGTACGCACTGTCATTGAACTCCGCCCTCAAAAATAGCTCCACCTTGGGAACAACTCGAGAAAGCCGACCGCCGGTAACTCCGTTGTGTGACACGGAATAGCAATGCCAGAATTCATCTTCCGAGAGTCCCAGGCTAAAGAACTTGTTCAACTTCTCAAAGCACATGATGTGTCGATAAGCATCGACGTCCAGTTGAGCAGGACTGCATCCCATCCAGCCAATAATCTTAGAAAAGAACTTCGAGAACGGGAACTTGAAACCCCACCCAATGGTCAAAGGATGGAATTTAGTCCACCGACCGCCGACAGGGTTCTTTCCCCTTCCATGCTTAAGAGCCTTCATAGAAGAGCATCTGTCTCCAAGCTCCACAAAGACATCCTCGGGAAAAGCAATTTGATTACGAGCTTTCCACTCCTTAAAGTCTTCAGGCTTCTCAAACTCCATATCTTTCCCTCGGAATGGACTAAGGCTACGAGAACCGCCACGCTCCCACAAAACAGGCTTGCTGGGTCTCTCAGCACCTTGACGCATAGCGAACATATTTGTGGTACTAGCAAACGTCACAACGGATGTGACCTAGCCTACCAATGCTCACTAGTCACGTTTGCAAGTGCACTCAATCACCACCAAATCCCCGTCAACTGCTCAGCCAAACTCCGTTCACCACGAAGCAAGCATATTTGTGGTACTAGCAAGGGTCACAATGAGTGTGAGCCAGCCTACCGATGCAAGCACGCACTATCCAAACTGCTCATTTTCCAAACTGCACGCGATTCCGTAATTTCTGACGCTTTTTAGGAATTTCGAATCCTGCCCAAAAAACATCATAAAGGGTCACCAATGACTCTAAATACATCATATCCATTTTCCACAATTTTTCGGGAATTTAATAAAAATTTAAAGTTATAACCTAAACCATCGGACCCTCGAAACAGTATCGATACAATGTCAGTTTGTCTCGGACCCAACACAAAAAATGTTCATTACATCAAAAATAATAAAACACCTGTTGAAAATCCCCCCGGAAACGCCTCCACGCGCCCTCACGCGCCGCCGCAAGCGGCTGCGCGTGGAAGCCACGCGCGTAGCACAGTAACTGCTACAGTGTGTCTCCTCTACCCGAATGACTGGTAAACGGGTTGGAGACCCGCGTTGAGACCCGATCTGTTCTCCTTCAATTGGGCATTGTTTTCATCCGTTTTTTAAACTGATTTCATCCAAACCATTTATATTTAGGTTCTGTAACGTTTAAAACTTCAATTATAACCAAAAACTGATAAATCCCCGATGAACTCTCAAACGGGTTTCGTGATCGGGTTCGTCCAATTCTTCCCTGTTTTTCAAATTAAATCACACAGAGAGTATTGTGAGAATGAAACAAAAGTTTTTGCATAATCAATTTCATACAATTATACCTCCAGCTGCTCGAACTCAAGCTCGATTTCGAGCAAAATTCAGAGCTTCTGTTCTTGCTCAGGGAAGCCCCAATTCTCTCCGTTTTTGTTGTGAATCGATTCGAATTGACCTCAAAAGACTCAATCAAGTCCCAATTTTGATCCTTAGAGCTCGCGAATCCGAATTCGAATTCTCCCCACAATTTCTCAAAATTTTCGAAATCTGCAAAATCAGTTCACCCTCTGTCTCTCGTGTTTAATTTGATCTAATTCAACCTCTCAATTGATCATTCTCGCAGCTAATTTGATCTGTTATTTAAACAATAACCCAAATGGACACATTGAGTGTTTTTTTCCCTAATTAAGGGTTTAATGTCTCTAAACCCTAGATTTAATCCCTAAAATCAGGTGTAAAAGTGAGAGGGAAAGTGACATGCTTGGCTGGAAGTTTGAGTCAGCATTCACTTTTCGTTTAAACGACCGTTTCGCCCTTCGCTCGGAAAATTACGAAAATGCCCCTCGCCTTCATAGATCCATAACTTTTGCGTCCGATCTCCGATTTCGGCATGCCGACTGTCTATGGATTCGTATCGACTGGACCTACGTAATGGTCCTTGGCCCTTGTCCTTCGGACCTCCCGGGTCAAAAGTCAACATTTTGCCCTTACTTTGCAAAATTTACGAAAATGCCCCTCTCCTTCATAGATCCATAACTTTTGCGTCCGATCCCCGATTTCGGCATGCCGCCTGTCTATGAATTCGTATTAACTCGACCTACGTAACGGTCTCTGACCCACAACCTTTGGACCCCGGGCTCAAAAGTCGACTTTTTTCCATGCTTGGGGGGCAAAATGGTCATTTTTGCACATTATGACCGATTCACACCACTAAACCCGGTAATATAAAGATTCCAAGCAAAATACATCCCTCCGGATTCCCTGAATACCGAATCGATGTGGGGGCATTTGTGGAACCCAGAATCATCCGAAAATTATGGAGCCACCACGTGTCCCGTAATTCCCAAAAACAAACACTGATCATTCGAAAAATACCCGCACATCAAATAATCTATTTACCAGTTAAATACGTTATTTGGCCGGGTTAAAACCTCCGTAATATTGATATTCTCTCCGAGAGATAATCATCGTTATTCTTAATAACGGTAATTTAATATTAATATTACAATACACTAAATATCATTACTATCATGATAAGCCATCATTATGATTATCAAAATAATATATTATTCATTTATTAATAATATATTATTTATTAATTAAATATTCAAACCGACCAATCAGAACTCTCCAAGGCTCCCAAGATTTTTCTATAAATAGCAAGGTACATTTCACTTCCAAGGGACGTTGATTCTTCGTTTCGAAGTATATCCTTTTCCTCTCTCAAAGCTAACTTAAGCATCGGAGTGTTCTTGGTCGAACAACCCCCGGGTAAATCGATCGAAGCAACGATAGCTAATTGTTTGCTGTCTGCAGGAATTGTGAGGACTTTTCGCGACGAATTCAATCTTTGATTCAACAGTATTTAACTAAAATTTATCATAAATAAATCAAGAGTATTGTTGGAGATAAAACTGCGCAAGAATAAAATTTAGCAAAATATGAAGATTCGTTCTATAAGTTTAGGCTAACGCTGTCCCGTAGGACATCAGGTTCCATATTGCCTGAGGGCTGAGGCAATTTGGAGGAGCAAATTACTAATATAGCCCAACTTTAAATTTAGACTTTCAAAGAAACAAAAAATAAAAGCTAAATTTGAGCTCAAGGACAAGTGAAGTACCCTTCTCAAAAAGAGCAACCCGGGAGGCATTGATTTGACTATTGACAGCCTCTGAACATAACCATGACAGACACTCACGTGCTCTCCTCGAAAACACTGACGCCGTTAGTTACAGCTCAAACCATCTCCTTACTTGGATTCTTGGAAACTGGTTTAGTGGGACGGCGTTAGTCAACCCCTCACCAGTCACAAATCCACATTTTTGGTCTTCGATTCTCGTATTTTCACCTCGGAACTGCTTCCGCCTACAGTCATCATTAACGTCACGGTAAAAAATTTGTGCCTTGCTGGATGATGTAATTAATGTCCAATAATTAAGGATTAACAGTTCATTAACTTCCTCGTTTAATTGGGTCCCTAAATCCAACATCTTTTCTCTAGCGGGTCACTCTGTTTTTATTTCATTTTTACAAAACTGTATAATAGCATTTTTTTTAACATTTATAATAGTATTAGCTTCGGAAAAAAAAAACATAATTTGAAAATTCTAACCCAAAATTGAAAAGAAAAAAATTATGAAAATATAAAGTACTTTTAACTCTAATAATGAAAAAGATATATATTTTAAATATTTGACATTTATTTTTTAGTTTTTGTTAGTGTTAAATTCAATATTTGTTTTTTCTTTATACTTAATTATTTTACTTATCCAAAAAAATATTAATATTCGTGAGCCCTAATATATGGATGAGGAATTTCAATATTTGTAAGAATGTATGCAAAATTAGTTATAAAAAAAACCTCAGAGTAATAAAGGATTTTAAATAATTAAATGCAATGCATTAAAAAGAATTTGTAAGTATGTAGCATCTAGTGTTACTTTGAAAGTTTATTGTATTAAGAGGAATATAATACAATGTTTATCTCGAATTCAAAAACCTCTGAATATATTTAGACAAGTAACTTCAAAATTAAAAACGACATTAAGCAAAAGAAGGATTATTCCGTAGTAATTAATGAGACAAGCCTTAAGTTTAAACTGTAAAATCAAAGCATAAAAAAGCAATACAACCGTCGTGTAATTAATTATTAAAAAGAATCACGTATAATTAGAAATTAGATAATAACTTTGTATGGTTGAGTAGGTTATAATTTTGATTTGTTTGAGGAAGGAAAGCCATATATATTTGTATATGTGCCATGTGGCACGTGATGCCCCCTATTAACAAGCCTAGGCCTCGGTTTCATGTCAGGGTAACTCATAATCCTGGTCTCAATTCTCGGTTTCTTGTGCATAAGAGATCACATGTTTCAAGCTTGATATTCATAGGGAGCTTAAATGGCACTAGCTAATTTGCAAGCGAAAATTAAATGGCACTAACGAGTCTTAATTCATTCTCATTCTGATTTCATTCAAGATAAAATGTCAATATTATGGAGATCACATTTGTAAATCATATGTTAATATAGATAAAACCAATCAATATAAGTAGAGTTCATTTGTATTAGTGTGTAATATAAATACGGTCTCTATAGTATTTTTCTTTGATAATAATTGGTTTTTTATTTTTATTTATTTGTATAATTATACAGTAATTTGCACAATTTAAAATCCTCAACTTGACTTAATCATGCTAAGGTCACAAGTTGCATTGCATATAGTTTTAAACTAATTAGTATAAATGAACCCTTTAATTATTTATGACATATATATTATCAAAATCTTACATGGGATTCCCAATGCACCTGACCTAGGGTAATTAGACAAGGGACCTAAAGGGCATGTGAGTTTTCCTTCACATCCTCTCAAGGGGTAAGGGCATTTTCGACCTTCAATGGTATCGGCCACCCTTATGTATCATTGCCACTCTTTACAAGTTTTAATATATATGTCACCTTGCACATGAAATTTTGACACCCCCACAGGCCACGTGATGGATCGATCCACACACACATAAATAAGTTGATGATCTTCACATACCAAAGTTTATGTAAACATAATCATTCCTACTTTGGATCTTGGTTAGGGCTTTAAGCCTACAAAATGACATCATAGAGAAGAATTGATCGATGCATATTACTCATCTTAAAAAAAAAAAAACGACTTAGTAATTGAAAATCAGAACGAATTATAGTCACCAAAATTATTATTATTATTTTAAAATTTATAACTCATTCTTTCAATCGATCAATTTATCACAAAGTATTCTACTATTATTTAATTTCTTACTGAAATTAATAATATTGAATTATGTGTTTAACGAGAAGAATAAACGATGATTATACATGGAGATCTTGCTGGGGTAAAAATGTGCATGCTTTTTTGAAAGAAACTTTGCAATGATGAAGATTGTGGGGCGGATAAACATTAAGGTTGGGAAAGAACAAGGATAAAAATAATTAGTGAGCACTTTTGTTTTAAGGATTTGTCAGGTTCTTGGAACAGCTGGGGCTCATAAACATTTGTGATCGATTTGACGAAGAAAATAAATGAAAGGAACAAAATAGAAATAAATAAATGATTATGGTCTCTTGCTAATTGCTATCTGGTGGGAATGCTTGACAGAAATATATATAGGAAATTCATCCCAAAAAGACAGAAATCAATGATGGATACAACTTAAAATGACTCCCTAGCCCTACTTGTCCAATGAATTCACTGACAAAATTATAACTATCCCATATTTTTAAATCGAACTTTGCTTTTACACTCATGCATGCATCCAAAGTTCCAAACAGAAAATTCACGATGGATTGCAAAAGAAAAAGAAATATATATTGTTAATTTTTTTTTTCTATCAGATAACTTATCGATTTTAAATATTTAAAATATGAAAATGATAGTATTTTTATTGTTGAAAGATTAAATGAGATTAGATGTATAATCAGATTAAAGATGATTAATTACTCTACACATGCATTTAATTAGGGAGATTATAATAATAGGGGAGGTATAAATATAATGAGGTAAAGTCATATGGTTAAGCTTAGATAGAGTATTATTGTGATGAAATCTGTAAGATTGTATCGGCTGCAGGTTGGTGGTTGCGACTTGCGAGAGGGGTTGCCATCATTTGGGCACATGCAATGCTATCAACTTAATTCTATGTAACTGTTATGATCGATCTCTGTCAATACCAATCATAATAATTAGGGGTGGGCACGGTTCGGTATGGTACAAAATTGATCGATACCAGAACCATACCATTTAATTTTAATCGGTACGGTACGGTTCGGTATTCAATATTTTGAAAGTGAAACCAGATCGTACCGTACCAATTAAGTTCGGTACGGTTTCGGTATGGTTTCGGTTTTGAGCCAAAATTTTGTTTGTGATTATAAAGTAAGGAAAAGACTAAAGAAAAAGCAAAACTACATTTATGAAGGACTTAAGTTTTCAAATATGTATTGAAAAAGTTGCACTAAGTTGAAGATATCAACTCTTAGAAGCTAAATTAAGACATGTATGGTCATATCAACTCTTGAAGAATGCCTCATAAACCAATAAGAAATAAATTTAATTATTAAAAAAAAATATTCTAATTCGGTACGGTATCGGTACGGGACGGTTTTTTAAAATATCGATACCGAAACCATACCGAATTATATCGGTACGGTTTCGGTACCGTACCAATCATACAACGATTTTACTATTCAGTTTTTTTTCGGTATGGTTTGATCTGAAACGGTACGGTTTCGGTATTTTGGTTCCATGTGCCCAGCCCTAATAATAATTGCATTGAAAAGAAACAAAAATACAAGAGGTGTTTATGTTTGAGAGAAAGACAACAAAAATACAAGTAATACATATACATGGGATCTTTATAAAGCCTTAGGCAAAGGATTAAGGATCATTTCAAACCTCCATCTCCATTGTTGGGAAAATTACGTTTTACTGTCAATTACAACTTGCAACGTAATAATTCAAATACGTGTAAATTTCTTTTTGATGAATACGAAGGAGTGTTTAGGTTAGATTAAGGGGAGTGAATTGAATTCAAATTTATACATATAATTATCGAGTTTTTTGAAGTGATCGAAGTTTACAGACTTATTGATTTTCATAATTTTTTTTTATAGAATTTTGTAGAGTCATACTGAGTTTTATGTACAATGATTGAATTTTGTAAAAAATGATATTAATTTATATATTTTTATATATATTTTTTGAAGAATTTTATTATGAAATCATAAATTTTCTTGCTAAAAAATTTCTAAATAAAATAAAATATATATTTCTAATCCTACAAAAACAATTACAAAAATGTAAAACTTCAACAATCAATGAAATTGAGAGAATAGGGCCCTAGGCATCATGCATGGTTTTGAATTTTTTTATTCACTTTTTATTTTTAATTCATTTTTTATATACAGTTTTTTATGTTTCTGTCTCCTAATAGTAAATAAATTCATGTAAAATTTATTTATTTATTTATAATTCCTATAAAAAAAATAATGTACGATAATAAATATTGGTAGGAGACTTAAATTTTATTAAGTCAATTGAAAAATATAAAACTCACAAATTATATTTTATGCATTATCTATAAAAATCCAAAGGAAATGCAACAAATCATATAAGTTTTGTTAAAGTATAATTTACACTGCATTTTTTTAATCAAACTTTATAAAAATCTTCCATTTAATAAACTCTACAATATTCATTGATATTTTGAATTCAACTAAACTTTTGTAGTTTGAAATGACATGATTAAATATACTTCAACTTCTAATGACTTCTATAAATCTCTGTACAAATATAGATTGATACCCTGATACATTCTGTATCGAAAAGTCAATAAATAAAAAATGTAGAACTACTAAATTGCCCCCACGGATGTCGATGGGCCCCAATATCTTCACTTTTGGGCTACTTTTTGGGTGCAGGATTAATGAGTGTTTTGTTAACCCAAAACCTTCTTTAAGCCCAAGTCAAGTGTGAGCCCAAGACTCAGGCCCAAGAATTTAAGCTCAAGAGAATCAGGCCCATTTGGAAGAAGCCCAAAACTCATCTCAATGTACTAAAGACATTAGTATTGTTTTTTACCCAGGCCCAAGAATTCAAGCTTAAGAGAATCAGGCCCATTTGGAAGAAGCCAAAACCCACCTCAATGTATTCTCAAACCCATCCCATTCGTCTAATTAAAATACCCTCCTCACACAATGGACACGGGGAACTTCTCTCATACTTCACTAAGTCAACTAAACTCACACACGCGAACCCATTTTCTGTACCTCTCGACCACGACCAAAAACATGTGAAGAACAGAGCACTTTCCACCCACAACTCTGCGACCACCAGAACCACAGAGATCGTGGATACTCGTGTGCGGCGAGGATGACTTCAAGCCCCATATTTCTATGTCTATCAACACATGAGACACCTGAGGGATGGATGCGATGACGAGGACATAGGCGAAGGCCCATCATACTAATTGCTAGTAATCTTCAAATTGGAACTTTTAACTGCATCACATCGTCTTTATGAACTCAGTGGGCAGGCTTGCAAGCCATGAGGGTCGCTACCTCACGACGGCGACTCATGAGTCGATGTGGACTCGTAGGCCCGCACCCGAGAAGATTGGGCTCTCTTGAAGGTAAAATCAATAATTGTTGTCACTAACGTCTTTGTGAGGTTGAGAGCACCGTGCTAAACTGTTTGCATGTTGGTTTTTGACAAGGAACGGCGGTGGAGTTGGTCCTTGGAAAACAACGAACTACCGTAAGTTGAACTATGAAGGTAACCACTCGAACCCAGACACATGCACCATTCGAACCTTTTCTTCAAAAGCAATCTAACCCATCATTTTTTCTTTCTGTTTGGATTGTGGGTCAACGGGAGGGGAAACCTCGCTGGAAGTTGCAGAACTACTATTCTTTTTCGACGACATTCGACCCAAGCTCAGCTACTACCATCTACTTGCTTGTTTCTACTAGCCGAAGACAACCATGCCGGTTATGCATCCCCTAACCCTTGTGAACAGAGCTTCGAGGGAGGAAACCACGGTGGAGACGCACCTTCCTAGTGTTTTTTCGACCACATGAGGTAGCCCCTCGACTCATTGACTCAATATTTTGAATCCTGACGTTGAATAGATGTGGTTTCGTATTTTGTATGTTAATTTTGGACAAAATTTGAGGGTTTTAAACCTTTCCGGAAAACTGAGTTTTCTAGCGAGAATTTCTAGAGATCGGCCACCATGGATGGCGGCGCAAATGACGGTTCTACCGCTGGCTCCAGCGAGGCTCCGGACCGGTCAACAGCTAACGCCGTTAGTTAACGTTAGTCAACCGTTAGTTCTAATTGTCAACTAATGGAATATTCTAAGGGAATATTACAAGGAATAATCCAGAATGCGCATGTACTTATTTTGGGACGTTTTCGAGCCGTTTGGGCATGTTTTAAGCCCGTTTTGAGCCGTTTTAATATCGTTTAACTCAATCTTTCTTATCATTTTACTTAGAATTCAAATAGTAACCTCATGCTCTAAATTATTTAGGATTCGCACGAGTTTGAGCTTACGTGGTTTAACACGCCGAGTGATTTCTACTCCCCGACCAGTTTGTGGACCCCTTTCCCTATGCTTATTTTTAAAAAGCTGTTACTTGCACATTTTATGATGTTTATATTTATGGAACATAACAAGTTTGCATGATTTAATATGTGGACTATTCGTGGAGTATGATGGAATGCTTATTGTATGATGATTGCTTGAACATATTGTTGTGCCTTAACTGATGGTTATGCATGGTAAGTAACTAGTTGATGGTCATGCATGGTAAGTATATAGTCGAGTCACATGTTGCATTTGCATATTACTTCGCGGGGCATTGATGAGATTGAGATATTAGAACCCACATAGGAGTTGCTAGTATCTAGTATCTAGTACTCGTCTGTATGGTCATAGGCCAGCCTCGACGTGATTGTTCACCCGCGCAGTTCGTAATACAAGTTAAAAAATGCACCAGCTTGTTCCCCGAGCTCTAGGGGACATGAGGTGACGGTGCATGGCCCCCAACTTTCATGTGGTCGAGGTATCGAGCAAAAATACTTAGTTTTTAGTCATATGCGTATAACTAGAGCGACTCATGAACAAGTGATTAGTGGGTTGGCATGCGACATATTGATGATTTGACATAACCCATTTGAGTATAATGATTTATGATTATTTTATTATTATTTCTCATAAAACATGCAAGTCTGAATTACCGTTGTAATTTTGGGAAAAACGAAGGGTTAAACTTGTTTTACTACTGTTGGTTTTACACTAAAATAAAGCTTTGGGTCCATTGACCCTTGGTTTTTGAACCCCTCAGGTATCACTGGTGCACACACATTTCAAGGAGGTTTAGTAACTGCTCTAACATCAGTTCTTGGGCCTTAAAGTGACGTGGCAATGATCGGGTATTTCAGGTAGTAAGGTAACAATATGATTATCAAACTTGTGTCCCCGCTCTAACCTTCCGTTGTGAGTGAAATGTAATCAGTTTTGTCTGGTTATGTTTTAGTTGACCCCTATAAAACGTATAATTTTATTTAATTGGCTTTCATCGTCTGGACGTTTTTGTCTAGATGTTGGCTAGCACGCCTCGGCCTATATGCCCTAGGTGGATTTTTAGAGTCGGGGTGGCAGGACTCTACACGAAACAAACTAGAAAAGTACATTCGGGCCCTGCTCACGACTAAAAAGAATCGAGATATACATTTGAAACCTTGTCAGACAAGGGATACCCGTAAACTTCAATATTTCATGCCTCCGCCTCCATTCCCATGCAAAGCCTTGGAAGGTCACAAAACCAAGAAAACGTGTAAGTGGAAAAAAAGAAATAGTTTAAAATATAGTTTGAAAACATTCAACTTCTACCCTCTGTTTTCCAAAACCATGCATGCAGACGAAAACCATTTCACTTCGAATAAAACGAAACACAGTTTAAAATCCTCAAAATACGTGAAAAGTAACCTTATATCACATCATTTAAACCGTCTAAGACCTTGGTAAATCAACATAACTATCACACAAGATCACAACCATCAACATCACTATATCAATCATCAAACCACTACACTACTAGTAAGTACACCACTTGGGAAAAGAGCCCAGCTCTAAGTCCAAATGAGGACCCGACTAAGGAAAGTAGACCAGCTCGACGTCCAAGTCGTGTTAGTCTCAGGAAAGGAGCTCTGCTCGATGTCTGAAACTAACCTACCAATAGGAATAACCACAACATACATCATACAACACTAATAAATACATCAATCCACACAGTCAATCCATATCCATCATTACCAAAGAACTCACGTATAGGCAACTGAACATCAACACAATACTCATATACGATCAACCAAATCCAAATCGTCCTCAAAGAACAAGCACATCATTAATCATCACATCATAAGGGAACCACCGGTAGGCTATCACATACTCACTCACTTGGGATTCAGAACCCTCAACTCGACGTCCGGGTGAAATTCGACTCAGGATTCGGAGCCCCATGCTCGACATCTGAGACTCACATCCAATCAACACAATCACCACAATATTTTACATATCACATATACCAAGAAACACATACTCATATCACATCTCAATATCACACATCAAATCCACAATCAGAACACCACATCAAATACACGTTCACAACCTCGGGCGTAAGTCCAAAACCATCTATACTCCGTGCTTCGTAAAACATGCATAGAAAGCATTTCCCATAAAAATCATCCAAAAATCATAAGAAAACCATAAAGACTCCAAAATCGCCTTTTTTTCAAGCTCAAACCTTGTTTAGCCCAAATTTATAATTAAAATGAAATCCAGAAATATATAATCAAGGAAATCTCGTAAAATGTGCCATTGAAGGTTTTCAAAAAAACCTTCCAAAACCATAGAAATCCACAAATTTTCCAGCATAATCATTATTCAAATCACAAGTCATACCAAATCCCGAAACTACATTTGAATTGGAATCCAAAATGGAATTTATGTAAATCCTCGTTGAACGTCCGAGTCGTTACAACCTTCCTTCCTAAAAAAAATTTCGTTGTGGAAATTTCAAAACTAAACCAAAGTCAAATTCCGGAGCTTAATCATGACTATAAAACTTAACCAATTATCAACTCAATCACAAACTCTGTAACCAATGCATATGCGAACATACCATTGCACCAATCTCGAGGAGTCTCACATTTACATCACACAACCCTATCCCGACTCTTATCCACAATCTAAAGGAAATCCGAGAAAATCTCACTTTCATCTCAGCAACATACTCATCGACCTCATAATATCTTAAGTCTTTCTCGAGCTCTTAATCCATATTCAGGACTAAACTCAAAACCATGTCCATACGTCGTGCTTCGTAAAACGTGCATAGAAGCATTTCCCATAAAAAATTAGCCGAAAATCATAAGAAAACCATAAAGACTCCAAAATCACCTTATTCCCAAACTCAAAACTTGTTCATCCCAAATCTATAACTAAAACGAAATCCAGAAATATATAATCAAGGAATTCTCATAAAGCTGCCATCAAAGGAGGCTTCCGAAAAAACCTTCCAAAACCATAGAAAACCACCAATATTCCAACATAATCATTATTCAAATCAAAAGTCATACCAAATCCCAAAACTACATTTGAATTGGAGTCCTAAACGAAATTTACGTAAATCCTCGTTGAACGCCCAAGTCGTTACAACTGTGTGGAATGATGTATTGATTTGTGTTGTATGATGTATGTTGTGGTTATACTTACTAGAAAACATTAAAAGAACGTAGGAGTGGGCAGTTGGACAACAGACTAAGGAGAAAGTCGATTAACAAAGATTGCAAAGCAGAGGAAAAAACCTTCTCGAGAAGATCATTGAAACAGCCAAAACTTGCAAAGTTGTAATCAAAGATAGAAACCAGACCAAAGTACTAAGAATGACCACAACAAGAAGGATCCATAAGCAATATGGAGGGAGAAAAGAGCATTGGAGAAACGTTCGAAGAAACTTTCTTTTCCAGAAATCGTCTCGGAAACTCTTTCTAAAGTTAAGAAAGACTCTGAATGATAATATCCCGAGAAACAAAGGATATCACTGTTAGAGGCGGCATACGTACATCCATTTAGACTCTAGCGACCACGTCAAATTCAAGCACAGAAGAAGAAATCACGTTATCTAGAGCGGGAACAATTAGCTTCAATCCCAGAAAATGAATGAAAGACCCCATGTAGGGAACTATGGATATCTTGATAGGAAGATGGGCAAGTGAAATGTTGATAGTCGCTGCTGAGTCCATCTCTACCACCACAAGCTTCTAAGGGTCGGCTGGGGCAGAGGGTATTGAAATAGAATGCCCTGGTAAAAAGAGCTAGATTACCTGATCATGTTCGATTGCGAAAATAGGCTATGCGATGGCAACCACACTCATGGAAACAAGACATGTTAGAACTCCAACCTCAAAAAGAGTAGTATAGGTGGAATGAGTGGAAATCGAAGAAGCTTTAGGCATGTCCTTACGCTTTGGATTTTTCTTGCTTTGTGGATACTCTAGTAAGGACATTTCGTCAGCCGATTCCTGTTCTCTGAGCAAACTCCTTTTTTGATTCCTTTCTACAATAGTGGGCCAACAAAGGCAGTTGAGCCAAAAACAGATGACACCACCACCATCGATGACTTTTTGCTTTTACTGGATGGCTTGCGAGAAGAGCAGGGGTACCTTAGAGTATCTGAACAAACAAGGAGGTGAAAAAGACAACAATTATAACACAATGGCAATTGATGAAAGGGAATAGGAGATTACCTGGACGACCTAAAAGCGGTAGTTCCTCTTCAATTTCAAGGTGGCTCACATGTCAAGGATGAGAGCTTCATTAGAGATGTTTTTAAGGAGGGCTAGCGGGTTGTCAACCCTTTCTAGCATCAGCTCAAAATCATCAATACAAATTGAAAACATACAAATACATTAGTAAAAATGAGAAATTATAAAAATTAAAATGTCCCAAAAAAAAGGTTACTAATAAAATGAACGTTCTACTTCCAGATTATATGATTAAGGGCAGAAACTAGGGTAGTAGTCGATTCCACTGAAATTTTGAACGTCCTAAATTTCTGCATCAAAACCTTTTGTGCCGTTACCCTAAATTTTTTTTTAAAATATGGTGACCACCACAACGCAAAGGCATTCATTCAATCATAGGACACCTTTATGGCACATGCATACCAGATGCGTGCATCAAAATGGGATTAATGAAATGCATCGTGATTAGAGAACTTTTGAAGCTGAAAGGATGTACCCGCATTCATGCCTTTTACATATAAGACCGGGATGGCTTGTCAAAACCCAAATTGAAAATCACAACAATTGGGTTAGTAGAATTCATAGCCAGAGTGCATCTTGGGATAGCGATTTCTGCCTTTTAGCAGATCTCATTCATCGCAAAATTGAAGAAATCCCTGAGAATTTTCATCTTCCAGTGTAGACTAGTTGAAATATCCTAGAAACCCTCTTCATCAAATAGAGGATAATAGTAGCCCCCATAGGATGCCTTATTCCTCTTGAAGAGGCCTCAAATGGAGAAAGAACGATAATCAGTTCGGGGCAAAGTAAAGTACAAGGGCTAGATGCATCAACTGCTGACCTGGTACAATGTTGTTAATGAAATTGGGAGCCTACCAGCGAAGCTGAGGGTAGGACCAATTCAGCCACACTTGAATTATCCACATAGGACCATTTACAGGTTGTCTCAACCCAAGGTACCAAACAATGGTATGCAGAAGGTTGTAGATATGGGCAAGGATAATGAGGCCTATGCACATACTCTTACGAGAAGCTAGGGTTTCAGCTAAAGAAATCCATTTTTGTTTTATGCCCTCGAAGGCATTTGGAAAGTCGATCTAGTCCAACCAATAATGGAAGAACTAAATTTTCTCATTAGTAGAGCCTAGATAATCACCAAGCGCCCCTAAATCACTGAAGTCGAATTCTTCCCTAACTTTTCCTTCCCAATCAAAAGGGCAGAAGGCTTCTAAATAAGGGCAAAAAGTGTTCATGACCTTAACAATATCAAGATTTGACTCTCCAAACGAATATGAACTAGTAGAAAAACCAGTAAAATCGGAAACTTGGCTGGATGAGTTTAAGCCAAACATAATAGCCAAATCTAAAGGAGTTGGGGTCATTTGACCTACTCAAAAATCAAAAGTATTGGTGCTACTATTCCAAAAGCATGGAGCAGAAATAAAAAGGTTCACATCAAAGGTAGTGGGCAAAGTAGCAAAACTCACCAGGTGAAGTACTCTGTTAAACCAGAACTCAAAATGACACACATTCTTCATCTCCTAGACCAAGCGTAAGAAGGGACTAGAAATCTTTTATTTGTTGCCTGACGGAAACAAATGAACCCATCCGAGTGGACATCACTTTGGGGGAAAAAAATTGTTGGTAGATGGAAAAGGCTTGAAAATGAGACAAAATATCATAAAGTAGGTTAAGGCCCCAAAATGAAATGATGCTCGGAATCAGCAGGAAGGATTGGCCCACTAGCAATGTTATTTCTTTCTCCACAGATTGAAAGAACTTCACGAGCTTGAGTAGAAAAATTCTCAAAATTCTCCCTAGAAATCCAAGGAGTCCTGAGGGTAGGTACATCTTCTAAACCAGCATAGGAGGAAGAGTCGACAAGGGCTTTCTCCTTCCGAACTATTATGGGAGTCATATTACTTCTGCAAATGGAAGGGATTTGCAATCTCAAAGAAAATTGGAGAAAGGCGATGACTTATTCAAAGAAATAATCGAAACAATAAAGGGAGAAAACTGCCAAATACCCGAGTTAGCTGAGCTGTAACGACCCATCCCGAATTTACGGGATTATTGAGAATTAATCGAGGATTATCGAGACTAATTGTAAATTAGTCAAGGATTATCTGACGATTGGGGTAAAATGACGATTTTCGTCCAAGATGGGTGAAAATGTTGAATTTTGACCCAAGAGGTCAAATGCACGTGGACCGATGTCCCTTATGTATATCGAGACGATACGAGTCCGTAGATAGACGGCATGTCAAAATCGAAGATCATACAGGAAAGTTATAGGTCAAAGAAGGTTTTCCATACTATTATGGTTGCGTGAAAGTCGAGACGATTGACTTTTGGGTTTGTCTTGAGTGAGCCCAAAATATCTGGCCTGGACCAATGGATGAGTGACAAGTGTCATCATCCTATTGGCCCAAACCCATACATACATGCATATGAACCTTCTTCCTTTCTTTTGTTTTCAAACCCAAAACCCACCGCATTTTCCCTTCCATCATCATCATCTATTCCCCCTTCTTGTGCTTGAGAGAGAGATCGAGAGTGAGTAGAGAGTGAGATACAGAGATGCTGGTGGACGGTTGAGCCACGACGGTGGCATGAGGATACCAGAAAAGGTAAAACTTGAAACCCGTTGATTTTGGATTTTTCAGTTTAGTTTTGGATGGTTATGGAGGGTTATGAGGCCATGGTTTTGATCCTCGTACATGTACGAGGCTATAGGGGCCAAAATGGAAGGATTTGGTGGCTAGAATCGACCTGGGAACTAGTTCGAATGGTGGGCCGTGAGAATCAAGATTGGCCAGCCATTTGCAGGTACATTTTCCTAGCTTTGAGTAAATGGGGTTGTTTCTGGGTGAAAGGGGTTTGAATGGATGAAAATGATGAGTTTTGGTGATCGGACAGTGGAGATACGACCAGGCCAAGGTCGCGGGTCGAATGACCCATTACAATGACCCGAGTTGACTCAGAGAGGTTAACAACGATGACATGGTAATCCACAACATCATGGCCGGCCACATGGCCAACCAGAGGGTGATACATGGTCAGGTGTCAATTTAGTCAGCAGTTGACGTGGCAGTGCCACGTTAAACTTGTCAGACCACATGGGCCAGTGAGATTATGCCACATGGCATGGTGTCATGAGTTTTCAGGTGACGTGTCAAGTAACGTGGCAGTCCACATCATCGACGTCAGACCACGTGGACCAGTGAGGTGGTGCCACGTGGTAGTGTGTCAGAGACGTGTTAGAGTTGTTAGAGCCACGTGGCAGAACACAGGCTAGTGATGACATCAATGAGTGACGTCATCATGTGATGTGGTAGTGTTAGAGGGTGATATGAGGCACCAATTAGGTTGTGCCACATGGCAGGATGTCAGAGCTGTCAGATGTCAGACTTGTCAGGATGACGTCAGCGTTAACTAGTGCATGAGGGCACGTGGGCACAAATTTTGAGGTCAAACTTGTCTTGTTCAAAATATTTTGACGATATGAATCTAATGATAGTGGTTTCAGGTCGATCAGAGGTCGTTTGGTTAGTGTTTTGGAGATTTTTAGCCTCGAAGAACGTGTTCGGGACGTGTTCTCAATTTCAGGATAGTTAGGGGTTTCTGGTATGGACTTGTAGAGGTTGTTAGTAACCCTTGGGAATGATTTGGATAGGGCCGAATGTCCTAGAGACTGTGGATAGGCTTCAGACTAGCTTACGACGTGGGATTTGAGCGCGCAACGTGGACTGTTTATGAGTTGACTTTTGTTTTATAACTATGATGCATGCATAAATGTTTTAAATGCTTTATTGTATGATTTGAGTTGAAATGATTTGAATGAGTTGTTGATATCATTACTTGATGGCTTTTGTGGATTTACGTGAAAATTGGTATTTGAGCTTGAGACCCAATTGGATAATGATTGTTACTCAGTTTTGGAATCAAATGTGATTATATGATGTTTTCGGATTTTGTGAAATGATGTTTTGGGGTTGAGACCCTGTTGGAAATATTTTTGACTCGGAGTGTGATTCCAAGTGATTTGGTATGGTTGATTTAGTGAAATATGGATTTATGAAACAGTTTTGAAATGGTGAAATGAGGACTGGACACTGATTTTATGAGATTTGTGGAAATAGATTTTGGGTTGAGACCCAATGTGAAATAACTGTTTGTATTTGAGAAACGACAGTTTTGAAAATGTGTTTCCACTGTTTTATTATGATCATTCTCTGAGATGGTAGATATGACTCCGGTAGGAATGTGTTTCTCCGGAGAAGGCCTCCGGTAGGAATGTGTTTCGCCGGAGAGGACCCTATGATGTGATTATCTCCTAGTCATCATGATCCACTGCCTAGAGGTGAGTAGCTCCGAGGGGAGACTCAGGCTCAGGAGTGTCAGATATTGATACCACTCAGAAGTCGAGCCAGGGGCTCCGATCCTATGTTGGGTATCACCCTAGACATCATAGATCTTGGGGATGTACTCGGAGATGAGACCCCGAGTTGCACGTGCAGCATTGAAATCGTGATTATTGATGATTTGACGGTATTAGACAGATGTTGGATGTAAGAATGGGTCTCGAGGTTTTTGACTTATTGATCTATGTCCAAATCTTTTCCACATGTGTTGGTTTTACAATGATTGCATCAGTTTTCATATATGTATCATTTTACTTGAAAGAAATGATTTTAAATTGGTTTGCATGCATGCTTTGTAAAACGAAGGGTTAAATATTGATTTCGGTAATTGTTATTGAAATTGTTTATTTTTTTCCATTCACACGTTTTATTATTTTTGACACCTTCCTGGTTGATTGCGAGTACTCTAGAAACCCCAAGTGGGTTACGGTTTTATCCCTGGTCTGACACGAGATGTCAAACGGGAGCAAGCCACATCCCACGATAATCAAGGAGGATTATAATGGGTCCTGTTGTGAGCTGCAGAAAAGGATCTGATACAGGCGAAAATGAGAAAAACACGGTCAAGTGAATTTAAAATATTTTATGATAAAATATTTCAAATTCAGGGGGTAATATTTACACCCAAAAAAAATTGGCTTGGGCCAAAGTTGATTGCTTAGAGGAATTAAAGGCCGAAATCAAGAAGACTTAGCCCAAATGCCAATTTGGAAAATGCTGAAGAAGGAAGGCGTAGGTGATTCAGACACGTGCGAAGAAATTGAAGGCAAAGTGAAATTTTCCAATGGAATAAATGGCAGCTTAGGACACATCGAATGCCATGCTTGACAAATTAATCAACATTTTTGCTGCCTATACAAGGAGAAAAATCCCTCTTCTCAAAGGACACATAATCAATCAATCAAAACCAGAAAATTGATCTCCCTCAATTTCTGAACCAATGAACACCCTCAAAAGTTTCATGGTTTAACAAAGGCTCACCCTTGTGGCAAAAACTGTTTATTTCAATCAAGGATCAAGTTGGATTTTCTTTTCTAAACTCCTTGAGGAAATCATACAAACTCCTAACTATTTTTTTGACTAGCTCTAGCAACACTGTCATAATGGTTAGCTTCATTCTCGGCTTACACCCCAAGTAGCAATGAAGACCTTATGCATTAACTTTTTTTTTTTTTACTTACTATGAATTGTCATAAGGGTTAACCTCATCTTCACTACCAATCTATGGATGGTCATTGATGCTTAGAGATTAACCTTCTTTTTGACTAAACATTGTTATTCTGATCGCCAATTGATGGATAGTTATCCCGACTTCCAATCTATGGATAGTCATCCCGACTGCCATTTTATGGATAGTCATTCCGACTCCAAATCTATGGCTTGTCACTGAGGTATTCAAACCTTTCTTTTGACGTCTTGGTGTCGGCTCTAAAATGCTCTGCTAATCTATGACATGATTCCGATTAATATTCATTTTGGTTGATGATTTTTGGAACTTCCTGCCTGATCAAGGCTTGAATACAAAGAAAATAAGTTACTTTATGCATTTGTAATTTCAGTTTTGTACTTCAATTCTAGTACTTTTACTTTCTAGTATTTGTACTTTCATTCCCATTTCAATACAAACCATAATTTTCTAATTAAACATTGGTACTGAGGATATACCATTCAAATTGGTTCCCGATTACCCAAGTTGGGATACCATCTTCGAGCATTGGTACGATACATCAATCCCGACTCAAGGGAACCTAGGACCTATAACCATCTCGACTTTTGAAGTAACAATGTCACCAACTTGAATATCATGGCGAACACATGAACTTGGGCTACGCTGGAAAGAAAATGATTAAAGTCCATTGGATACATTAAGAAGAACGCATAGAAAAGAACATCACTAGATATCTTGTTCGCTTGCCTCATAATCATTTGATCAGAACAAATGTTCATGGGCCGAGAACAGAACCCATATATACTGACAGGACCCGTCCCAACTGGACCTCGATAACCGTGCCCGGTCCTGCTCCCGTCTGACAAGTCAACTGAAGTCCCGAAAGTACCCTTCAGCACCTGTCAAACCAGGGATAACTATCGCTCATGCCTTCGCCTCGAGATCAGCCCCGAATTACAGATTAAATAATCATGAAATCATAAATAATCATCAAAACAAATCATGACATCATTGCAAACCAAATCATGCAATCAATCATGTAAAACATTTAACTATGCATGCATATCAAGTTATAAAACAAACGTCCACTCACACACCGTCCGATTGCTCGTTTCCCGTGCTGCACGCGTTTCCGTAATTTTCGACACTTGCCAGGAATCCCGAATCTTGTCCAAAATCATCACTCAAGGTCACTAGGGACCTAATTATCATCATATAAATTTATCATAATTTTCCGGGAATTTAATATTAATTTAATACGTAACATAAACCTTCGGACCCTCGAAACATTATCGAGACGGCGTCCGATCAACTCGCAACCAAAACCAAATATGTTCGTTACATTAAATAGGACAAGTTTCATGTTGAACTCACCTCGGGATTCCCCCTCACGCGCTCCCACGCGCCACCGTGAGTGGCTACGTGTGGGTGCCACGCGCCTACTACAGTACCATGAACAGTTACCGTCCCAACCCGAATGACTGGTAAACGGGTCATTTGACCCGCGATGCAACCCGTTCCAAACTCCATCAATTCTGCATCATTTCCTTCAATTCAATCATTCCTTAGCATCTTTATACACTTAATTAGAGTTCTGTGAAACCATTAACATCAAACCTTACCTGAATCCACACGATTCAAGGTTGAACATCGAAACATCTCCGGTTGCTGTTCATCATCCAATCGATATCAATTACCCATGTTTTTCTTCAATTGATGCATCAAGAAGCATCGTTGGGTCCTTGTAAACATTTTCCCCCGATCAATTTCGTGGTTCCATGGCCTCAAATCCACGACTCAAACTCGAATTTTCGAAATCTTCCCCTTCTCTGTTCTACGCCAAAACAACCACAATTCCTTTCATTTTTAATCCAGTCCTGGTCGAAATGATCCCAGAAGACATAATTGAATCCCAATTTGAGTCATCTCGAGCTCAAAATTGAAATTCGAATTATGTCTTCTGGGATCATTTCGACCAGGACTGGATTAAAAATGAAAGGAATTGTGGTTGTTTTGGCGTAGAACAGAGAAGGGGAAATGTGAAGTACCTTATATGTGTGGGCACGTATCTATCTAACATAAGGCCTTTTGGGAGCTCAGTGGCTTTGGGGGGGATTGGAACCCCAAAGCTAAGCGAGTTGCGGCTGGTGCAATCCCATGATGGGTGACCTACTGGGAAGTTGCACCATGAGCTCCTAAAAACAAAACCGTGAGGGCAAGGGCAAGGAGGCCCAAAGCGGACAATATTGTGTTAGATGGGCCGGGTCGTGACATAATGGTATCAGAATCAGACCCTGACCGGAAGTGTGCCAGCGAGGACATTGGGCCCCAAGGGGGGTGGATTGTAAGACCCGGTCTTGGAAGCAAGAACGGTGAGCAAGACCCGTGAGCTTGAGAAGAAAGATCGGTGAGCAAGACCCGTGAGCTTGGAAAGGTAAGATCGGTGAACGATCCCACATCGCTCGGGGAGGGAAATGTGAAGTACCTTATATGTGTGGGCACGTATCTATCTAACATAAGGCCTTTTGGGAGCTCAGTGGCTTTGGGGGGGATTGGAACCCCAAAGTTAAGCGAGTTGAGGCTGGTGCAATCCCATGATGGGTGACCTACTGGGAAGTTGCACGTGAGCTCCCGAAAACAAAACCGTGAGGGCTGGGCCCAAAGCGGACAATATTGTGTTAGATGGGCCGGGTCGTGACATATACTGTCTAGTAGCAACCTCTAATAGTGGCATGCCTGCATCGAGCTAAGGACTATTTGCTCCTTGGTCAACCCATCTAGGGCTAGACTATGGCTGGAAGGCCCATCATGCTCTCAACATATCTAGCATCCTCAGTTGGTATCGGACTGCAGGGATCAGATGTGAATGGACTTTCTTTTTCCCTAAACTCCTATGCATTCATATCTACATGGTTTTACATGATTTATTATGTGATTTTCTTGACGGTTATTTGAGTATGAATTTATATGATATTTGGTGATTTTAACTATCTTGCACGTTTTACGAGAAACTTGCTTATATCGTGTTCAAGCTTTAAACTGAATTAGGGAAACTGGTTTTATACTCGAAATGAATTTCTTACATGGTTTTAGTGGTATTGGATTGATTGGGATTTATATGGTTTTATGGATTATTTTGATCGCATGTTTTACGAGGTTTGACATAACTTGTGTTTTGGGTTTTGACCCGGATTTTGAGGGTTGGATTTATATATTGAAATATAGTTTTGGTTTTGGAAATGAGATGTGATATGTTTGCATTATTTCTAGATCTATATAAGTGGATTGTTATGTGTTGGACAACCCTCCTCGAGTTGTTGTATGATTGATGCTCAGATGTATAAAGCCGGACTCTGTTTTCCTGAGTGGATGATGAGTCTTAGACATCCAGAGTATGACTCTGTTTTCCTGAGACGATTACTTGGGCTAGGACCTAGACGTCCAGAGCTGGACTCTTTTTTCCTAGATCGGTCCACACCCAGACGTCAAAAGGTGGGCTCTGTTTTCCCGGGTGGCACTCGGACGTTCAAAGCTGAGCTTTGTTTTTCCGAGTGGTATGACCTACTAGTAGTCCACAGATGATATGATGATTTGAATTGCAGTCATCGAGGATCTATTGGCTCAGTGTGATTGTTATTGTTGTGTGTTGGTATGTTCGTATATACGTTGGTTTATGTATATGGTTTCATATGGACTTGATTTCTGATATTGCTGAATTTATAATATTTGCACGTATTTGACGATTTTGGTTTATTATCCATTTTTTGAGATTTAATGGTTTTCACATGTATGCATAGTTTTATAAAACGGAGGGAATTACTTATGTTTTCAAAACGATGTTTTTAAAATATTTATTTTCGTCCACTCACACGTTTTCGTGATTTGAAACCCTACATGGCCGATGCAGGGGAATCGAAGTTGCTTTAGTGGCGGAGGCATGATTTGGCGGAAGTACAAGCATCCCTTTTCTGACCAGTCTCATCATTTCATTTTTTAATTTTTTATTGTAATTTGTATTTACTTTGTTTTATTTTTTTAAGAGTTTAAGTAGTTTTTCGTCCCTATAAATAGGGGTTCATTTTCCTTGTTTAGATTACTTTTTCGTTGAGGCACACATTTGAGCCTACCTTATGAGAAACTATGGAAAAATATTTCCAATACAAAGTTTAGAGTTTAAGTCCGCATTTCCTGTGTTTTAATTCCACCATCTTCACAAGGTTCCGTCTGCTGTCAGAGAACAGTGTGAATAACAATCCATTGTTTTCATCCACCTTGAAAGTGTAACAATTGCTCTCCATTTATTTAAACCCTTATTTTTGTTATTGTTTTTATTTATAATTCAACATATGTGTGATATTTTCTTGCTAATACTTGTAAGTGTTAAATACAATCTCCATGTATCTTACTTTATGAATCTAAGTTATTTTATACATTTTAGTGCTTCATACTTCAATTTGATGCTATGTGTTGTATTTGATGTCGATGCACTTAGAGTAGAATTGAAGAGACTTAATATTGATCGATGTCGACGCATTTAGTAAAAAACGAAAGAAAAATCATATTGTAAGTGTCGGTCGCTGTCGGTGCATTTATAATATTGAAAAATGTATGAAGGTAATTGAGATGTTTAAGGTAAAATTCGTGATTGTTTTAATATTTGCAATTACTAGAGTGTTGGTAAGATGTGTGTTTGAAGAAAGTCACTTGTATATAGGTTAAAGTAGAAGTAGAATTAATTATATACTTATTTTTACATATATTTTTATTATCACACTTTACTCAAAACTCCCCCATTTCATTCTTTTATTTTTTTTCACACTAACCATTATTTATATTTCCTAATTTCTCCGGTTAAGAACGATCCCTATTTACCAATACTAAAATGACACAAAAAGGGTTTAAAATATGTATATACTTGAAATACGGATTTATTGAAATGCGTATTTTAAGCGTATCAATTTTTGGCGCCGTTGCCCGGGAAATTAAAAATCATTCTTAATGTGTTAGTATGTTTAAAATTGTTTTTATGTAAAATGTTCATACTTGTGAATAAAGTGTACATGTTGTAAATGTTCTTAACTTTTATTTTTTTACACTTGATTCCATTATAATTGTTTTTATTTTTCTACTTGTTCATATTTTACTTATAGTTGTTCATATTTTATTTGTTTACTTTCATTGTTATATATGTATATTACTTGTTCACAATTATTTTATTCTTATTTATTTGTTTATTTTTTGTTGTGTTAAACTCTAAATTTAAATAAATAAAAAATAATAAAAAATTCGGGATAAAAAAAGAAAAAAAAAGCAGAAAAGAATATATATATATATATATTAGGCTTGATTTAATTTGTTTATAATTGTGCATACTTGATTTGATAATGTGTAAGTGTATATATATTAAATGTTCATATTTACTATGTTTATTAAATGTTCATATTTACTATGTTTATAAATGTTCCTACTTGTTTATAATTGCCTATATATAAAAATGTTCATACCTTTTCTTATGTGTTAGCATAAAAATGTTTATACATGTTCATGAGATACTTGTTTAGGTAAAGTTAAACTCCTATCATACTTGTTTATTTTTGTACTTGTTCATATTCTACTTGTATACTTGATTCATATTGTTCTTACTTGTATATACATTTTTGTTCATAACTTTTATTTTTATGCTTGCCATATTATATTAGTTCATAATGTTCATAATATATTTGTTCATAAATTGTACTTAATGCCCATATTGTATTAGTTCATGAATTATATATTATGCTTGTACATTTTTTTATTCTATTGTTATTTTCTATTTATTATTTATTTGTTTTTGTAAAGAAAAAAAAAATTAAAAATAAAAAAGAGAGTAAGGAACTATATACATCTTTTGTAACGACCCATCCCAAATTTCGAGGATTAGATTAGTGACTAATGAAGGATTAGTAAGATTAATCGGTGATTAGTTGAGTAATTGGAGATGGACGGTGCGAAATGATTGTTTTACCCCTAAAATTGGGTGAAACGTTGACTTTTGACTCGGGCGGTCAAATGGACTTTGGCCACTGACTGTGACGTAATTCGGGACGTCACGAGTCCATAGATAGGCGGCACGTTCGATTCCAATGTTCAATGAAGAAATTATTAGGCTTGGAAGTTGAGGGGCATTTTGGTAATTTTGTGCAAGGGTATTTTGGTCATTTGTTTGCATTGGGATTTGTGCCTAATATGGCAAGGATACTTTTCCCTTGTCTGGAAGGTTGTGGAAGCCTCATTCACCGCCTCAAAATGGTTTTTAAGAGAGATGAAGATGTTTGAAATGGTGATCGGTGGATGTAGGCCGAGATAGAGAAAAACAGGGGAAAACCGCGAAACCATCCATACAAACCCCTTCAATCTTCATTATCTGTTCGTGATGTATGAAGGAAAATGAAAGGAGGAGTTGAGACGATGCTAGTGGTGGCCACGGTGGAGCTCGCGACGGACGGTAAGGTGATTTCCCGCGAAAAGTTATGTTTCAAGTCGAAAATGGCAATTTGTGATTTTGTGCTTAATGATCAATATGGTTAATGGGGGAAGGTTTTGAACATTATGACGAGTCTGATGGAATTAAAATCAAGGCTGGAGGTGGCCAGGATCATGAGAATACGATGGTAGAAGGATGGCCAGTTTATGCTCGATTGGGAAGGTAATTTCCAGACCAGAGTTTCATGTTTTGAGTAGCTAGATCGATTGTAACCACTGAGAAGAAGCTAATAGTACAAACGGAATCGAAAAAGGTGTATGATTGAGTGAAAACCGGTCACACTGGTCCAATTGGAACGGATTTGCAGAGGACCGAACCGGAACGGTTTGCTCGAGGACAGGGATGATTTGTAGCCGGCGCGTGGCTCCTACGCGTAGTGCCTTTGGGCAGCACGTGAGGGCGCGTGGGCCCTCATTTCGAGTTATGGTCAACATGAGTTTTTAAGTATTCGATGTAACAAACATTTTGGGATTGGTTTCGAGTCGATCGGACATCGTTTCGATATAGTTCGGGATGTCTGAAGGTTTAGGATCGATTTTAAATACGTTTAAAAATCTGGGAAAATTACGGGGATTTAATGGAAGGTTATTGAGGTAGTTAGTGACCTTCATATGTGATTTGGATAGGTCCGGGAGTTCCAGTGATGGTGGAGTAGCCAAGAAAGGCGGATTGCACGAGTATCGAGGCAGCAACGAGGATGGTCTGTGAGTGGACTTTGTGCTTTCTAAGTTATAATGCCTACATAACTGTTTTATATGTTTTCTATATATTATTTCTATGCTTGTGATTATAGTATTTATGATTTACATAATTGCACATATTTCGATGTGATTTATCGTATTTATACGTATTTCGAGAATATGGTTTATGCTATGCTTTGATGATAATTTTTATGGTTGATTTTATACTGTTTATACGTATTGTGTTTTGTTAATGATTTGAAGATATGATATTGGGTTTGAATGTGAATTAGGGCATGAGACCCATTTTGATAAAATATGATTTAGGATTTCGGTTTAAATGTGGTTTTGGATGGATTTTTGGATTTGGATTCTGGTTTCAAAATGATGATTTCGGATATGGATTTGGAAATGGATTTATGGATTTGGATTTGATAAAATGGTTTTGAATTGGATTTACTGGATCTGGATTTGGGTTTAAAGACTCGGTGATTGATTGTGATGGGGGAGGGCCCTATTTGTGATTTGAGTTTAAAGACTCGTGAGTTTAAAAACTCAGTTATTGACTTTCCCCGAGGCCTGTTATTGAGTTTAAAGACTCGTTGATTACCCGGGAAGGCCTGATTGAGTTTAAAGACTCGAATTGATATTGAGTTTAAAGACTCGTTGATATGAGATCCAGCAGGTTCGATTGATTGATGGAAATGTGTTTCGGATTTATGTGATATCATGATGGTTTTCATGTGGTTTTCAGATATTTTGGGCAGTGGCCTAGATGATTGGATTTATGGTTTTACACGTGATGTTGGATTTACGGTTTTTGGGATGTGTACCCACATAACTTGATTTGGTTTATGGTTTTGGGCTAAGGCCCAGTAATTTGAGAAAGGAAATGTTTTTGGGTTTTATAAACGTTTTTATTACATTGGAAATGAAATGGTTTTCGAATGCATGCATTGGTTTTTACGTGGAGGGCATAAATGTCTTTTCTGATAAAATGTGTATTATGAATTTATTTATTGTCGTTCACTCACAGTTTTTTCTGGTTTTTCGATGCCCTTCAGGTTGATATGGTGCAGGCTGTTGTTGGTGAGACTAAGACATCACACATGATCCACGGTGGTTTTTGCGCACTCTGGGAAGCCGGAAATTGCTTTTGGACCGTTGACCTGGGATCCTTTGTCTGGTGTGCGTCTCACATGCAGGTGTGACCGGTGTTTGGCCTTTGTGTCGCATGTGGGTTAGATGGGAGTATGGAACATCCTTTAATCGATGAAGAATTGGGGCTGGGTCGTGTCATCTTTGACTTTCCTAAAATGTAAATATTGTTTCCTATTAAATGTTTTAGAGTTACAAGAATCTCAATTCTCATTTTTCTTCAAAATCTTACTTTCGGGAACAAGTAGTGCCCATTTTGTTTACTTTCTCCTTAACCTTTCACGATGTGTGGATTTCATCGCCGCACACCATAGAATCGAATCTATGGACATGAGGTTGGGGCGGAGCTCGTACACACTTGGGTTTAGTAATTCACCAAATCTTCCATCGGTTAGTCATGGTGTCTAAGAGGGTTATGAATGGTGACAAGTTTTGGATTAAGAAAGGGAACACCAATGGAGTATATGCGCTAGCCAAGCTAGCTCGGGGTGCTCTCGAAATTATCTTTGCTTCTCACGTTACATCTATCCTAACTGGCCATGATTAACATTGAATAGTGGATAGGTGGTTATCAGTACGCACAAGCCGTACGCCTAGGAAAGTACTATGAGAAGTGAAAAGAAAAATTTATTCATGACACTCTAACGCTCTACTTATTGCATTATTAGTTTGAATACCCTCCCTGAGATTTCATGATGCTCAGATTTCATCATTGGGGCTCCTAGACTAAGTGAATCTAGGGAAGTGAGATCGAAGGTGTAGGCCATTCTTTCATGAATTGTCATATAACTCTTATGTCTTGTGCATGTTCTAACAATTTCTCTCTTATACATTCACACCATTCATCATGTAGATACTTTTGTGTTGCATTACTTTGGATGCATTTGGAACTTGTGCACTTTCTTGCCATTACCTTGACTTTTTGTTAATTCTGGCTTCCATTTATGTCATACCTTATGTTATTTGGGATTACTTGTTTCTTTTTCTGACTTCAAATTATGTCATACTTTGTGCAATCCATACTTTCTAATACTCTTATTATCTCTTACTTGTCTATATGTTAAATCCGGCTTAAATTTATGTCAATTATACTTGGTTATACTTCACATTTTTTTTGCTAATTGTGATTTACTTAACATATATTCCTAACACTAACCCTAACTTTTGTAACATTTATCTTTTTTAATTAAATTTCACTAGTTACTTACTTGTGTATTGTAACGACCCGTCCCGGAAATTAGGGTTAAGATAGTGATTAAGGTGGGATTAGTGAGTTTAAGTCGTACTTAGTTGGGTACTTTTGGACCGATAGGGTAGAATGACGATTTTGCCCCTAGTTTGGGTAAAAAGTTGACTTTTATTTCTGGTGGTCAATTGGACTTTGACCGATGACCAGGACGTAGTTTAGGACGTTGTGAAACCGTAGACTGGTGGTACGCCCAATTCCGACATCCGAGGAGGAGGTTATGAAGTTCGGAAGGTTGAGGGCATAACCGTAATTTGGTTAAAGTAGGGGAAAGTTGACTTTCCGTATGATCGAGTTTTGGTATGTTGACCTAGGACCGTTAGAGAGATCTCGTCGTCCTGAATCCAACGACAGGCAACACGTATTCATCGGACTTACGATGTGGGAGTTACGGGTCTAGAAAGGTAGTGGCAAAGTTGTAATTTTGGTGAAAAAGGAAGGGCATTTTGGTCTTTTGTGCTTTGGGATTTGTGCAACAGAGAGGGACAGATGGAGGGCTGAGATTGAGCCACTTGGGAGAGGAGTTGAGGGATTGGTGACACGTGTAGGGGTTCTGGTTGGTTCTAGGATTGTGTGCATGGGTCCAATAATTTGGGATTAAATCGTGCAGTGTGTGTTCGTGTGTGTTCTTCGACCCAGACAGAAACAGAGGGAGAGAATTGAGAGAAATTGGACGGTGTTTTGTGTGAGTTGTGTGAATTGGTGAGGGAGTGAGTGATCAGAGGTCAAGAGGGAGACAAAGAGGAGGTTTTGAGGTACGGTGGTAGTGTGTGAGGGAGTTGGGAGCCACGGGAAAACAGGAAGGAAAACAGGGAGGAAGTGAGTGTTTGTGGGTGGTGTTGCGGCTGTGATCGATCAAGCGAGGCCAGAGGAGGTGTCCAAAGGCTGGAGGTGGACGGGAGGAGCTACTGCCTCACGGCTGAGCTCACGACAGCGACAGGAGGTAGGTAATTTCTTATTTTCCCTTTCGATACTCTGTTTTGCCGTTGAGTTTCAAGTCGAGAGTCATGGCTTTAGGGGTTGAATCGAGGAGTCTAGTGAGGTCTAGGGGACTTAGTAGGGTCCTAGGGTTCTTCTAGTTGTGCAGCCGTGGGGGAGGAGTGCACGACGGAGTCTAGACAACGGAGAGTACCCTGTGTACTCTGTTTTTCCCTTTTGCTTCAGACGTTAAGTCGTGGGTTTTGGGTGAGAGTCAAAGGTCTTGGTGAGTTGGGTGAGGTTTAGGACAGTCCTAGGAAGAGTTTGGGGTAACCACCGTGACGGGGGAAGACTTGGATGGCCGGAGAAGGAAACAGGGCAGGTGTTCGGGTTTCTGTTTGAGCTTGAGTCGACGGGTTAGAGCCTGAGACGAGGAGTTTGAGTGAGGGGGATGAGTTCCTTAGGACGGGACGAAGCAGTGGGTGAAGAGAGGGATCGATTTGGTGCAGGTACGGCGGAGAACCTCTGACGCCGGTTCGATTTGCAGGCACTGTGCTGAACCGGGTCGACGCGAGGAAGACGGAGGTACTGTAGCTGGCGCGTGGGGGCTACGCGCAGCCACTTTGGACGGCGCGTGGGGGCGCGTGGGGGCGCGTACGGCGGCGGTTGGGAAAGTTATCAACTTGGTTTTTGGTCTAGGTGTTGTGGCGAGTCTTTTGGCGTTGGTTTCGGGTTGATCGAACGTCGAATCGTAGTAGTTTCGCGAGGGTGAAGGCTTAGGGTTCGGTTAGTTACGATTAAGACCCGGGGATTTTCGAGGGAATTTGGGTGGATCTTCGTAGACGTGTTAGTAACGTACTTTGGCGGTTGTTGACAGAATCGGGAGTTCCCGAGAAAGTTGAGGAACGTACGAGGCGTTCGGGACGCGATTGAGGGCTCGGTACTGTGAGTGGACCCTTTCCTTACACTCGAGCATGCATAACTGTTTTTCTATAATTGTTTTATGGTTTTAATCATGATTCTATGTTATCGAATATGCTTTGTTGATTTTACATAATTGCACATTTTTCGAGGAAGTTTGGTTTCAGCACGTTATACGAGAAAAGTGTGATTTCTGAATATGATGTTATGGATTTGAGATTTCAATGGATAAATGGTTTAAATGTTCATAAAGGGATTTTGAAATCGGATTTCGGTAACGGAATTTGATTTTAAAGTTAAAAAGTGAATTTCCGGATTTGGGTTCGGAATGACGGTTCGGGGAGCTGGAAGGGCATCCGACCGGTGATTTCGGATTCGGGTTTGGATATGGATTTCAAAATGGTTTTCAAATGGTTTTGGATTGGATTTGCTGGATCTGGTTATTGGGTTTAAAGACCCGGATATTGATTGACGGGGGACGGGCCCGGTTTGGGTTTAAAGACCCGGATTGAGTTTAAAGACTCGGGAGTTTAAAAACTCGGGTATATTGATATTTTCCCCCGTAGGCCTGTTGAGTTTAAAGACTCGGGAGTTTAAAGACTCGGATATTATTGAGGCCTGGATTGAGTTTAAAGACTCGGGAGTTTAAAGACTCGGATAGGTCCAGCAGGTTTGATCAGAAAAGATGGTTTGATATTCACAGTTTATGATACGGCTTTATGATGTTTCTGTTATGATTTCTATAACCGTTTTATAGTGTTTTTGTTTCTTATGATGTTTTATGGTGATTGATTTATAACTGTTTTAATAACTGAGTTATGCATGTGGTTTCAAAACGGAGGGCTAAACCCGGTTTTCTTATAAAATGGTTTTGGAACTTTTCTTTTATTCATGGTTCACTCACACCTTCTGTTTTAAATTGCCCTTCAGGTCGTGGAGCTAGCGCGGGGTTTCGGCGTCGAGGCAGCGTCTGAGGCATAGGAGTCACGAGAGCGACCCCGGAGTGTTTTAATTTTTCTGCGTGCGTGTATTTAGTTTATCGGTTTTATTCCCTGTGTAGTTGGGGACTATGCTCTGTAAACTGTTAACTTCGGGTTGTATTGTATAGTTTCTCCTGCGTCTGACTGAGTATGTTGGTGGTTACGCTTGAGTTTTACTTTGGTGTTGTGTCGGGGAGTCAGACGGGAGCAGGATTTACCTCGAGTTTCAGGGTGAAACCGGGGTAGGTCCTGACATGTATACTTGCCTTCTAACTTAGTGCCTTTTAATAATATAGGTACGTACTTATGAATGCATGCTCATCAATCTGAGCTTGATCGGTTGAGAAAACAACTTGACATCTCACCAAGCAACGCAATATTCAAAAAAGTACTTTAGCAAACCGGCTCATCCAGACCTCCATCCCCAATACTTGGTGAGTCCATAAGTGAGAAGAGTAATTCGGAAGAAGAACAGACTTTCGGAACACCATTAGCCATGGCATGAAATCTGAATATCCGTGACCAGACCTGTCCAAACACAAATGGCACTACGAACTTCTACATCCAATATCCCGAGCCTAGAACCAACAAGAAAGATATTAAGCTTAACAGTAGAGTCCTTCATCAGCTACCTAAGTTCCAAGAAATTAGAAATGAACATCCACACAAACACTTAACGGAGTTCCAATTCATCATTGGTAGTATGTGTCCAGATGATGCAGACTTGGAAATCATGAAGTTGAAAGCTTTCCTGTTGTCCTTGGAAGATAGATCACGGGTATGGCTTTTGGGTCTCTCACCCAATCATATTGACTATTGGGAGAAGTTGGTTCAGCAGTTTCTTACCAAGTACTTCCCTTCCTCAAAGATTACATTCTTAAGAAAAGAGATCACTGGAATCAAGGAAAAAGAGCATGATGAGAATTTCAGCCAGTACTACGAAATGTTTAAGGAACTTTGTGTTTCATGCCCTACTCACGGGATCACTGAAGGCTATCTCTTAACATACTTCTACGAAAGACTCAAGAGTTTTGATAGAGGATTACTTGATGCTGCAGCTAATGAAAATTTCTTATCTCGGAGTTTAGTAGACAGTCGGGCATTACTTGAAAGCCGTGCACTCAATGATGCATAATACGAAGGTGCTGAGCCTATTCCAAGAAAGGTATATAAGGTGAGTTCCCATGTTATAAATGATTCTAAGTTAGATAAGATCACCACTATACTTTCAAAAGTGTTGGAACTAAAGAAGCAGGTAGCCTCGATTTGTTCCATATGCTCTCAAGGCCATATTGAGGACCAATGCCCCTGCACTGCAAGGGAAGAAGACCCTGGAACTAAAATGGCACACGCCATTGGAGGCTTTCAATGAGGGATAAGGACCCAAGGTTACAGTTGGAGATAGCCGAACAATGTCCTAAACCTTCAACACATGTCGACAGGCCCAAACCGTGCCCCAAACCATTTCCAAAGACCCATATTGCAACCAAGGTCCCTGGTTCCATTTTCTAACTTTTCTCATAATCATGCAAATAATCACATCTCTTCATCTTCTAATCCTGATTATGATAAAATGCTAGCTGCTCTTTCCCAAGGGCAGCAAACACTAATAGCTTCGACTCAAGTTCTTGTTACAGGTCAGCAAAATTAGTAAAAAGAAATCACTGATCTCAAGGATCGAATGGGCAAGGTCGCGGACTTCATGGGTAAGATCCAAGCTAGAGGGGTGCTTCCACCTCAAGTCAATGCGATTATCACTCGATGTGGTAAAGTGCTCGGTCAAATAGAGCTAGATCCAGCTGTTTCTGAGGCTAAAAAGCACAAGGTGGCAACTAATACCACGACGACATAACCACCAGTTCAACCTACCCTCACACAAGGTAATGTCCCTATCCTTTCAAGTTTGGTTGTTACTAATTCCCCGTTTGTGCATGCACCATTTCCAAGTAGGCTCGCCAAATCAAAGAAAGAAGAATCCGATGACGAAATCTTGGAAATCTTCAAAAGGGTACAAATCAACATGCCCTTGATTGAGTGCATCAAGCAAGTGCCGAAATACACAAATTTTCTGAAAGAGTTATGCACTCCTTGGCGCCAAATGAGGGAGAAGGAGGTTGTGATGGTGAGTGAAATAGTTTCTGTTGTAATCCAACGTCGGCTACCCCCAAAGTTGAAGGATCCGGGGAGTTTTTTTTGTTCCCTGCATGATTGATAGCAAATCTTTTGATAAAGTCATGCTAGACTTAGGTGCATCCATTAATGTTATGACATATTCATTATATGTTGTTCTAGGTTTAGGTAAACTAAATCATGGCGATGTTATCATTCAATTAGCCGATCGTTCTAATGTGTATCCTAAGGGATATGTTGAAGATTTTCTTGTGCAGGTTAACCAACTCATCTTCCCTACAGATTTTTATGTCCTAGACATGGAGGATTTCCCTACGAATCAAGCTCCACCGATGTTGTTAGAACGACCATTCATGAGAACTGCCAAAACAAAGATTGATGTATTCAATGGCACACTAACTATGGAAGCCGATGGAGAGGAAATAGGCTTCAACATTTTCGATGCCATGATGTACCCTAGTTCCACAACTGAAACTACTTTTTCTATTGATGTGTGCACTTCTTTTGCAGAGAAACATATTGAGTCAATTCGAAAAGACACACTCAATATGGTAATTCAGGAAGGAGTTGACCTAACTCAATCGTGGGACGCCTTGGTTGAAGACACGGATTATGAACTAGACCCTCGGATTTGGGAAGAAGTCATGGCCCTCAATGAGGCCCCCAGAATGGTAAATCCTCCTATAACCTTGTCACTTTCTGTTAGTACTAATGCCACTCTTCCTTTAATGGTTCAGGCTGCCATTCTCGAGCTCAAGGTTTTACCTGACCATCTGAAGTATGCCTATCTCGGCCCTAACAACACCTTGCCCGTCACACCTTGCCCGTCAATAGTGTCTTCTTCACTAACCAAATCACAGGAAGACAGATTGGTATGTGTCTTGACAAAGTATAAGACAACCATAGGATGGACTCTGTCAGACATCAAGGGAATCAGCCCTACAACCTGTGTGCATCGAATTTTGTTGGAAGATGATGCAAAACCTTCTTGTGTAGCTCAACATTTCCTCCATCCTCCGATGATGGATGTTGTGAAATAAGAGGTAATCAAACTCTTGGACTGTTGTATCATCTACCCAATTTCAGACAGTAAATGGGCCTCACTAGTCCAAGGAGTTTAAAAAAAAAATGGACTCACAGTTGTTGAGAACAGCGAGGGTGAGCTCGTGCCCCAGAGAACAGTGACCGGATAGAGAGTCTACATAGATTATCGACTCCTCAACAAAGAAACCAGGAAGGACCACTTCCTTTTACCCTTCATTGTTCAAATGCTTGAAAGGTTAGCCGGTCACTCTTATTACTATTTTCTTGATGGTTATTCCAGGTACAATCAAATCTGTATCGCGCAAAATGACTTTTACTTGTCCTTTTGGCACTTTTTCCTATCGGAGAATGCTCTTTGGTTTATGCAACGCCTCAGGTACGTTCCAAAGATGCATGCTTTCTATTTTCTCTAACTATGTCGAAAACATAATTGAAGTATTTATGGAAGATTTCAATGTCTTTAGGGATAGTTTTGACGCATTTGTAGAACGCCTAGAACTTATCTTACAAAGATGTGTTGAAACTAATCTAGTGCTTAATTGGGAAAAATGTCATTTTATTGTTAGACAAGGGATAGTCTTAGGCCATATTGTCTCTGAAAGAGGAATCGAAGTTGATAAATCTAAAGTCAATATTGTGCGCCACTTACCCTCTCCCACTTCTATGAGAGATTTGTTCATTTCTTGGTCACGCTGGTTTCTATAGAAGATTTATCAAGCACTTTTCCCACATTGCAAGGCCTTTGTGCCTTTTTCTTTAGAAGGAGACACCCTTCATCTTTGATGCAAATTGTCAGGAATCTTTTGATAAGCTTAAACATATTTTAACCACTACTTCTATTCTTTGTGCCTCGGATTAGTCCCTGCCCTTTGAACTGATGTGTGATGCCTCTGATTATACAGTTGGTGCCATGCTCAGACAAAGGCGAGACAAGATGCCCTGCGCCATATACTATGCATCCAAAACTTTGAATGATGTCCAAATGAACTACACCACTCTTGAGAAGGAGTTGCTTGTTGTTGTGTTTGCTTTAGATAAATTTCGTTCTTACTTACTTCGAACTAAAGTAATTATTTACACTGATCATGCAGCACTAAAGTATATCCTGGCCAAGAAGGAAGCTAAACCAAGGCTAATCCAATGGATTCTTCTTCTTCTTCAAGAGTTTGACATCGAGATTAGGGACAAGAAAGGTGTAGAAAACGTGGTAGCTGACCATTTGAGCCGCATGGTACATGAACAAGATCCTGTGGTGATTCAAGAGATGTTTCCGAATGAACAACTCTTCAAAATCGAGGAAAGTACTCATTGGTATGCTGACATTGTCAATTACTTGGTCACCAAAAAGTTGCCTACCACTCTCACTCGTGCACAAAAAGATAAACTCAAGAAGCATGCTAGGTACTATGTTTGGGATAAACCTAATTTATGGAAACATTGTGCAGATTTACTAATTAGGAGATGTGTCCTTGATATCCAAGAATTTTGCCATAACCATGCTTGTGGAGGTCATTTTGGATCTAGACTACACTTAAAATTTTAGAATCTAGATTATGTTGGCCCATATTGTTTAAAGATGCACATTCATTCTTTTTTGCCTGTGATAAATGCCAAAGTTCGGAAACTTAGGACGTAGGGATGAAATGCCACAACATTATGTTTTAATCGTTGAAATATTTGATGTTTGGCGTATTGATTTTATGGGTCCATTTCCTCAATCTAATGGCTATCTCTTTATCTTACTTGTTGTTGATTATGTATCGAAATGGGTGGAAGCTAAGGCCACCAGAACTAATGACTCTAAAACTGTTGCAGATTTCCTCAGAACTAACATTCTTTCCAGGTTTGGGATCCCTCGGGTCCTAATAAGTGGTGGTGGAAGTCATTTCTGCAACAAGACCATTGAAGCTTTAATGAAACGGTACGATGTCACCCACAGAGTCTCTACGCCTTACCATCCTCAAACGAGTGGAATGGCTGAAGTCAGTAATAAAGAGATCAAGAAGATTTTAGAGGGAATTGTGGGCCCTAATCGTAAGGATTGGAGCCAACGGTTGGATGATGTACTTTGGGAATACATGACGGCATACGAAACTCTTATAGGAATGTCACACTATAGGTTGGTCTATGGCAAGGTGATAACGCCCAAACTACGCATTAAGTTAAATACTTAATTTGAGTATTATGCAATTTAAACCCTTTTTGTGTAGATGTAGTATTAGTAAATAGGGATCGTTCTTAACCGAGGAAATTATGGAACATTAATAATATGTTAGTGAGAAAGAATAATGAATTATCAAAGAATAATGAATTAAAGAATTAAAGAATTAAAGAATTAAATAATTAAAGAATTAAATAATTAAATAATAAAGAATTAAAGAATAAATGAATTAAAGAATAAAAGAATTAATGAATTAATGAAATAAAGAATTAAAGAATTAAAAAATAAAGAATTAGATGGGGGGTTAGAAAGATTGTAATCATATAATAAAGTAAATAAGTAAAAACAATTAAGAACTTAATTCTACTTCTACTTTAACTTTTGTGCAAGTGAACTTTCTTCAAGCACATATTTTTACCAACACTCTAACATCATGCTCATATTGAACCAATCACGAAATCCTACCTTAATCATCTCAAATACATGCATACGTTTTTCAATATTACAAATGCACCGAACAACGGTCATAAACACTTATAATACGATTCACCTTAAGTTTGTGATTTCGATGTGTGTCAAACATCTAAATCTCTTCAATTTTCTACTAAGTGCACCGAACAGCGGTCATAAACATTTAGTGTAGAATTGAAGTTTAAGCACTAAAACATATGAAGTAAAAGAAATTCAAAAAGTAAAACACATGAAGATTGCATTCTTACTTACAAATGTTAGAAAGAAAATACCAACACATATATTGAATTATAAGTAAAACCAAAACAATAACAAGAATTTCAGTAAATGGACAAAAGTTACACTTTCGGAACCCAAGAACAGCTTGTGATTCCGAAAGTGGATGGAAACAATGAAATGTTATTCACAAGGAACACCAAACAATGGCAAGAACCTTATGAAGATGGAGGATAAACCATAAGAATACGAATTTAAATTCTAGAATTGTTTCGGAAATACTTGGCCTAGGTATTTCTTAAGGAAAGCATAAAAATGTATTTAAGAGATCTCAAAGAAAAATCACAAAAACAAAGTAAAGAAGAAATGAAATTAAGGATTAATATAAATTAAGAACAAGAATTAAAAGAAAACTAATTAAATAAAAGAAACTATAAGAAGTTAAAATGGTCCCCAAAATTAAAGAAAGAAGATGAACTAAAAGAAGAGAAACTAGAGAGAAATAATAAAACCTAAACTAAAGAGAGAAACAAAATGGAAAAAATGGGGACTCCTTTTACAAGTGAAATGCCTCCCTATTTATAGAGGGAGGCCATAAAGAACTAAAAATAAAATACAAAATAAAATATAAAAATAGTAATAAAATAGTACAAAAAGAAATGATGAAAAATGATGATGAATGATGATTTTAGGCATGGTTTGGGCTGATTTGGGGCTAAAAATTGCAGGAAAAATCTGCAAAATGGAGCAGGTTGTAGCAGGAAATGGTTTCAGCAGGGAGTGGTTGAAAATCAAGGACAGAAATCGGTCAGGATCTGCTAACAGGGTAGTTGAAAAGTTGGTGAGGAGTAGCTGAAAAGAAGAACAGGAATTTGGCGCACGCGAGCTGAGGGAGAATGTCTGGTTTGGCCAGCGCACGCCAAATGGATGGAAAGACGTTCAGCAGGCGCGCTCCGACCGCTTGCTGTTGGGATGGGCAGAAACATGCGCGGGCTTGGGCCGGATTTTGGGCCTCGCTTGGGCAGCTTGGTTCGTTCATGGGCTGGGTCATGTGGGCCGACAGGCTGAATTTTGGGCTGCAAAACTGGATTTATTTGGGCTGCAGCAATAATTTTTGGTTTGGGCCTGCAAATTAAATGTTTCTAATTTTAAATTGCAAATTAATTAATATTTTCACCATGATTCGTCCATAATTTATTCGTTATAAGTCCGATCGAGACGATTCTTTCGCCAAAACGCTCCAAATTATAAGCTTTATTTAATTAAACAAAAATATCACAAAATAAATTATTTTATCTAATTATTTATTATTTTAATATTAAAAGTCAAGTAAAAAGGGTATAAAATAATATAAAATAATGCTTATTTGAGGACCTATCACAAGGCATGTCACCTTCCGGTCGAACTGGAGCACACAGCATGGTGGGCTGTCAAGACTTTCAACATCAATATGGATGATGCCGGGTTGCGTCGAAAGCTCCAACTGAGTGAGCTTGAGGAGATCAGAAATGATGCATTCGAAAACGATCTGATCTTCAAGGAAAAGACCAAGACATTTCATGACAAACAGATCAAGAGTAAAATGTTTGATATTGACCAGAAAGTTTTGATGTTCAATTCTAGGCTTAGACTCTTTCCAAGTAAATTATTTTCTAGATGGGTAGGTCCTTTTTTCTTTACTAATGTGTTTGCCCATGAAGCCATACAAATCAAAAGCATTGAAATGGGAAAAGAGTTCAAGGTCAATGGCCACAGATTGAAGCCTTACATCGAGTCAATTGGAGAACATGTTGTGGAGTAAAAAAGAATGCTACCGTCTCACATCATATGATTTAAGCACTTGGTCAAGGCTGGATGGACGTTAAACTTCAAGCGCTTGTAAGGAGGCAACCCAATGTGTTCCCGGTTTGTGAAGGAGTCATCCACGCAGATTTGCTTTCTTTCAACCCTTCACTCTCTTTTACTTTGTTTATTTTATGTTTTTCTTGCTGCATTTTCGTAAATCATCTTCCTTACTTTGATTCTATGTTCAATTACATTCTAGTTGCTTACATTGAGAACAATGTAGAATTTAAGTGTGGGGGAATGGTTTACCATTTTAATTGCGCAATTAAATTGTTTTATAAAGTTTTTAAAAAACAATTATTATTTTAATTTGGTTTTGGCTTTCTTGAGTCTTTTCATTTTTATTTAGTGTTTTTACGAGTTTTAAGTTACCCCTTAACCTGTCAATGATAATAATGAAGGGAAATAAATATGTTATGGATATAAAGATGATCACTACAACTTGAATTCGTTTGTTAATACTTTGTGATTAAGTGTTATAACTTGTAAATAATGCATGTAAATTGGTACATAAACGAGCATGATAAAATAAGTATTAATCGTTTGAACCTTATGTGAACTTTAGAACTTTATATACATCTTTGATGAGTGATTCATAAGTTTTTTGTTTAAATTGATAAACATATGCCTTATAACTACTTGCCATAGCTTTTAATGAACTCTAGAGTACTAGAACTTATTTTATGTGATTTTCAAAGCTTTTAAGTCAATAAACTCTCTTATTTTGGACATGCTTAAGGCATTAGGGTTAACACCACAAATCCAACATCCATGTTCGCTATTTTGTGCGGACAAGTTGCGACCCCCTTAGTTTTACCCCCTTTTAGCCCACATTAAGTCTTTCTTTCATCACCATGATTATCTAAACACTTGAGCTTACTATAGACATCCTTTACCCTTGTTCCAAGGACTCGGTTGAAGACATATAATTCGTGTGAAGAGAAAATGATGATATTTTGAAGACTTTTATGTATATTATTTGGATTTACTTACTTAAACTTTGTTGTATTATTGACACATGTTACTACCTTGATATGTGAAAAGAAAAAAAAATATTTTGAGTCTCTATCAAGGTAATAAGGTTTGATTATGTAATGTTTGAGTTAAATCCTTTACATTCGTAAATCCGACACAAAGAATGATTATGAGGCCCAACATGATGAAATTAGGCTTATGTTCGAAGGGATAGATTACTAATATCATTGCACTAAGGTTGGGAAGTTATGATACGTTTTGGGAGTCTATTGAGTCTTGGAACGAATTTGAGCCCTACTTATCCTATACATTCTTTGCCTCTAAACTTAGCCATATTACAACCTTTGTAAAGACCTTATGATCCTTAAGATGGTAAATTTTGATTGGTTGAGTCAATCACTTGAATAAGCTTATGGTTTTGGTTCATTTATGCAAGTATGTCTTGTTTTTATCTAGAGGTGTTTGTTTGAGATTTTGCAAAAGTACTTCATTTCTAATATGTGACTAGCAAAATTTCTCATATACTTCGAGTGCAAACACAAACCCTTACAAATTGAGTGACTAGCAAAGTTTAAGTGTGGGGGTATTTGATAGGCCGTTAATTAAGGATTATTTTATATTATTTTATACCCTTTATACTCAACTTTCAATATTAAAATAATAAACAATTAGATAAAATAATATATTTTGTGGGATTTTTGTAGAAATAAATAAAACATGGAATTCTGAGCATTTTGGCTAAAGAATCACCGCAATCGGAGTTTTAACAAAAAAGATATGACTAAAAGAAAGAAGGCCACCAAAATTATCTTAGAATTTCGATGGAAAGTTGCTGAAGCCCAAAGAAATCCAGCCCACTGCAGTTAACTAGCCCAGCCCGCCAAAGGCATACACAAGCCCAGCCCAAGGCGCCTGCTCTCAGTTAGTCTACCACCAGTTCGGCGAGCGCCTACCAACCTGGATTTGGAGAATTCGGCACGCGTGCGTAGATCAGTCATTTCTCTTGTCAGTTCCGAAAACGCGACTGTTCTCTGCCCCTGTCAGCTTGCGTCTACCGAACCTACCGACTCCTTGTCAGTGCATGAGTGATGAAGCCCACGCCGGCTGCCCCTTCTGTTCCGCCGATTCCTATAGCCCAACTCATCTGCTTCTCACCGAAACTCACTTGCCCAGCTACTCCAGCCCTGCCGAGTCACACCAGCAGCCCTCTTTGCTGATTTTTCAAACATCTTTTCCCTAAAAATCAGCCCAATCTCATCATTTCACTTTTTAATTTTTTATTGTAATTTGTATTTACTTTGATTTATTTTTTTTAGAGTTTAAGTAGTTTTTTTTCCTTATAAATATGGGTTCATTTTCCTTGTTTAGATTACTTCTTCTTTGAGGTACACATTTGAGCCTTCCTTAAGAGAAACTAAGGCAAAATATTTCCAATACAAAGTTTAGAGTTTAAGTCCGCATTTCCCGTGTTTTAACTCTACCATTTTCACAAGGTTCCGTCCACTATCGGAGAACCGTGTGAATAACAATCCATTGTTTTCATCCACCTTGAAAGTGTAACAATTGCTCTCCATTTACTTAAACTCTTATTTTTGTTATGGGTTTTATTTATAGTTCAACATATGTGTGGTATTTTCTTGCTAATACTTGTAAGTGTTAAATACAATCTCCATGTGTCTTACTTTATGAATCTTAGTTGTTTTATACATTTTAGTGCTTCATACTTAAATTTGATGCTATGTGTTTTATCCGCTGTCGATGCACTTAGAGTAGAATTAAAAACACTTAATGTTGATCGATATGGGTGCATTTAGTCAAAAGTGAAAGGTAAATCATATTGTAAGTGTTAGCAGCTGTCGGTGCATTTATAATATTGAAAAATGTATGAAGGTAATTGAGATGATTAATGTAACAACCCGTCCCTGATCTTAGGGGTTAATTAAGACTAATTACGGATTATGGGGCTAATCGGGGATTAGTCGAGGATTAACGAACGTTCAGGGCGAAATTACAATTTTTCCCTAAACGAGGGTAAAAAGTTGACTTTTGACCCAGGAGGTCCGATGGCCGAGGGACGAGGACCGTTAAGTAGATCGGGTCGATACGAGTCTGTAGACAGGTGGCACGTCGAAATTAGACATTCAACGAAAAAGTTACGGTTCAAGGATGTTCCGAGGTAGTATTAACGGCGGTACGTTTTATGAGGTAAAAGTGGCCGTTTGTCCTGAGTGGGGCCCATATCGTTTCCCCAGGCCCAATGGATGAGTGACAAGTGTCACCGGTCCATTGCGTCCCTTACACAGATACATGCAACCACACCCACTCTGTTTCATTCGATCGACCATCCAAACCCAGTGAACCCTAGACCCAAACCCTTTCCCATCTGAATCCATGTGAACCCAAGGGAGGCTGACGATGAGTGGGAGGACGTGATGATGGTGGCAGGACGGCCAGCCGCCGTGGACGGAGGAGGAACCCACGGGAAACAGATAAACCCAAACCCCCCTTTATATTTCGACTTCGGATTAGGATGTTTAGGAGCTAAGATGACAGGACTCATCCTAATCCTGCCGGGATTAACGCGGGATGACCCTGCTCCCGTCTGACACGAAGTGTCAGACAAGGGATATTTCCGACCTTAGCCCTCTCGGGCCATCGGAGTGCGCCAGAATCCAGAGGAGGTATGTGATATCTCGGTCTCTACTACAATCCATATCCGCTGTCAACCTGAAGGGCAGTCAAAACATTAAAAGCTGTGAGTGGACAAAACAAGAGTTTATAAAAACAGTTTATCGAAAGACATTTGTACCCTTCACTAAAAAGCATGCTTGCATTCGAAAACCATTTAACCAAATGATCCATAGGTGGGAACAAAGCCCAAAATCATAATGAAAGAATAATAAGAATCAACCGTACGGGCCACTGCCCAAATCCATGTGGGACTTAGCCCAAAACCATAATGAAATCACGTACACGGGCCACTACCCAAAACCTGTGCATATCACATATCATATCTCATATTATATATCATATATACATATAATCCACACAACCAATCCTGTCACGGTTTCCAAAGCTACGCGCGTGCTACCCGGGGTCTCAAACCCAAGTCTCTCAGAGTCCAAGGTCAGTGTCCGTAGACCAATGACCCATCTTGAGGTTACGATCCATGCCTTCCTGAGAGTAAGGAACCCAACTGGTGGCGACTCCACTCAGTCGGTGCTCCGTGACTACTCCGGGGTCCACCCAAGCCAACGACCCTCCTCGGAGGAGATAATAGAAGTAAAGGAAGGTATATGAACATATATATACATAACATAAATATTCATGCCCGGTCCCCCTGAACCTTCATGATCTATAGCATCCATGCCATTCATATATATATATATATATATATATAGAAAACATCCTCCGATGCCCCAAACATTATCGAGATGGTGTCTGATCGACACGAAACTAATCACAAAATGTTCGTTACATCGAATAGAAGATTTCACGTGTTGAAAGCACCATCAAAATCCTCCCCACGCGCTCACACGCGCCCTTGAAAACCCCCTGCTCGTGAGCCTACGCGCCGGGTACTATAGCCGTCTTTAACCTCCAGCACCGGTTCAGACCGGGCGGTTCGGTCTGCCTTCTACAACTGGACCGGAGTGACCGGTCCAGGCCCATTTCTTCCTTGTTTTTCGTCCGTTTTGTACCTAATCAATCCCATAATTCTTTTTTTCTCATTTCCTGTCCATTCCAATCATCAAAACTAACTAAAACCTCATAAAATCCCACGGTTCAACTTGAACCTCACGGTCCAAGTTTTCCAAAACTCACCCACGGCTTCCTCGACGTCTAACCGCCCTCAAAACCTCTCTAACAACTCCCTAGAAACCTATGTAATTCAAACCAAATGTCCAAACAAGCTCATAACATAAAAAATGGAAAATGGATCAAAAATGGTTAAACTGATTACCTCTCAGGTTTGCCCCCTCCAAGCTGCCGTCTACGGAGGTTCTGTGTCAGGACCGGTCCCAAATCCCCCGGGACCCACTTGATCCCGTCTGACACCACGTGTCAGACCAGGGAAAATTCCGTCTCTAGCCCTCGTCGGGGCTATCAGAGTGCGTCAGGATCGTAGGAGGAGGTGAGTGATGTCTCGTCTCTACTACAGCCCGCATCCGCGATCAACCTGAAGGGTATTAAAACAAGAAAACTGTGAGTGGACAAAACAAATATTTTATTAAAAACAATTTTTGCATAAAGACATTTATGCCCTTCATAAATACATATGCATGCATTCAAAACCATTTATCAATTATTCATAAAAAAAAACCTTTGACAATAATTAGAAAACCTTTCAAGGGTTCATGCCTGACCCCATAAACCGTCATGACCCATAAATCCATTTGGGTCCCCGACCCGAAGTCACAACTCAAAACCATAAAACAATGCATGTGGGAACTCAGCCCAAATCCGTTCTCAGTGAAATACTAAAACATCAAGTACGGGGTCTCCGCCCCCAAATCATTTTCTAAATCATCGAATACGGGGTCTGCGCCCCAAATCACTTTCTAAATCATAACACACAGGGCCTCCGCCCTCAAATCACTTTTCTTAAAAACCACATACATATCAACATACGTATAACCCATCTTAGGCACTTCCGGAGAAGATGCCAACTCGGGGCATACAGCCCCTAGGGAACACATCACCGATATAGTCACGATGTCATCAATCTATCTAGTGTGCACACTACTCGGGGTCCCACTCCGAATCTTCTCCCAGGAATCTCCATTTGGGAGACTCAATCTCTGGATCTAGTCCGATCTCTCTCTCTCTGGATCTAGTCCACATATCTCTCCGGAATCTGGTCCGGGACCACAACAATATAAGTAACCACCACTCCTGGAACGGGATCCCTATGGGGATACCCACTCTGGTCTGTGGATCGTCACTCTCCAGGTCGACGTCTGGAGGAGACCATATAATCATATGGAGGGTTCATTCATATCAAATACTTTTCAACTGGGTCTCATACACGATTCATTTCAACAGGATTCCTCGAATCCGATTCAAATCACTTTGACATGCCTCGGCCTAAATCCACATTTCAATAGGGTCTCATGCCCGAATTCTCATTTCATATAAATCGAACTGGGACTCAAGCCCGATGTTACAACCAAATGAGCCTTAAGCCCGATACCATAAACCAACAGGACCTCACGTCCGATTTCACAACCAACGGGGCCTTAAGCCCGATATCTCAACTAAATGGGTGTTAGGCCCGATATCATCAATCAACGGGGAATCAAGCCTGATAGTACTACTAACTGGGCCTCAAACCCGAATCGTAAACCAACGGGACCATCGGTCCGATCGTACAGCTCAAATGGACCCTAGGTCCGATTCCTCATCAAATCAAATGGACTCCGAGTCCGAGATTTGTAAATCAAATGGGTCTCACGCCCGAGTTCATGTTTCCAAATCCAAAATCAATTCATGAAACCTCATTGAAAACCTAGCACGTATAAGCAGGGTATAAAATCGTAAATCTCGAAATACGTGCAAATACGTAAATCCTAGGCTACCGCAACAATTGCACTCATGGAAACACAAAATATGTATTAAAAGCATTTATAAACATTTATGCATGCATGAATTCGAGAGAAGGGTCCACTCACAGACCGTCCGAAGTCGTGCCTCGATACGCGTGCCATAACCGTCTCCCGGGTCAATCGTTACCTCTGGGATTCCCGAACCTATCCAAATTCATTTAGAGGGTTACTAACTACTTATATAACCCCTCACTAAAGCCCCGTAATTTTTCGGATTTTCTAACTATTTTTAAAACCGAACATAAACCTTCGGACATGCCGAACTATATCGAAACGATGTCCGATTGACACGAAACCAGTCCCAAAATGTTCGTTACATCGAATAGAAGGTTTTGTGTGTTGAACACATCCCCAAAAGAGTTAGCACGCGCCCTCACGCGCCCAAGAACGGTCCTGCGCGTGGGCCTTACGCGCCAGGACTGTTCATTGTCTTCTGGATGGGATCGACCGGTCTGAACCGATTTTCCTGGTTCGGCCGGTCCAGTTGGACCGGCGTGACCGGTTCGGGGCTCCTCCGCTCTCATTTTGGTCCGATTTCCTTCCTAATCAATCCCTAAATTCCTATTTTGATCCTAGGAGTTTGTTCGGATGATCAAATCCACCTCAAACCCTAAAAATTCCACGGTTCAAACTTCCAAAATCTCCCCTGGGCTTCCCAGCCTTCAACATCCGTCCAAACTAATCCCAAACCTTCCTAACAGCCTATTTAAGCCCACCAAACCACCCAAAATCAATCACAACGTCACAAAAGAAAAATTGAAGGAATCGGGTAAAAATCAATCACATGTGCACGAGTTGGCCTCCGCCGTCCACGGCGGCGCTCCCTTGGCCGGCCAACCCCCTCCTCAGGTCCTCCTCTCACTCTCTGTCCTTTGAAACCGGGTTATAGGGTTGAAGGGTTTGGATTGGATGAAATGGGAGATCGGGTTTTGGTTTGGATTAGGAGGGAATGATCGATGCACGGGGGGGATGGATGCATGAAGGAAAATGATGTCCAGTGGATGAGTGACACTTTTCACTCATCCATTGGGCAGCACAGAAATATCTGGGCCCCACTTCAGTCCAAAAGTCCCTCGCCTCGTAAAACGCGCAATAGTACTTTCGAACTTTCGTGAACTGTAATTTCTCCGTCGAACGTCCGAATTCGACATGCCGCTTGTCTATGGATTCGTATCATCCAAATCTATGTAACGTCCTTTGGTCCTCGGCCATCGGACCTCTCGGATCAAAAGTCAACTTTTGGCTCAAATTACCAAATTGCCCATGAACTTCTGAACGTCATAACTTCCTCCCCAAACGTCGGAATCGAGCGTGCCACCTGTCTATGAACTCGTGATGTAATGACCTGTCCCGAGTGTCAGGATTGAATATTAATTAATTATAGTTTAGAATGACTAATCTGGGATTAGATGAGTGAAATCGGACGAATTGTGCAAAATGACCGTTTTGCCCCTAGCGTTGACAAAATGTTGACTTTTTGATCGGACGGTCAAATGGACTTTAACCGATGACCGTGACATAGTTCGGGACGTCACGAGTTCATAGACAGGTGGCACGTTCGATTCCGACATTCGAGGAAAAAGTTTTGACGTTCGGATGTTGAGGGGTATTTTGGTAATTTGGCAAATTAGGGGCCAAATGTTGACTTTTGATCTGGGAAGTCCAATGGACGAGGGCCAAAGACCGTTACATAGGTCTTGTTGATACGAATCCAACAACAGGCGGCACGTCGGAAATGGAGTTCAGTTGACCATGTTACGGGTCACGGAAATCTAGGGGCAAAAAGGTAATTTGTCGAACGAAGGGAAAAATGGTCTTTTAACATTGATTCTTGCTTCCAGACGGTGACATCTGTCACTTTGTCTTCTTCTTGCCCCAGAGAACATGGAATCGTGTATTAGGGAAAACACAATTATACCACTTTAGACACAAATTCCCTAAATTATGGGTTGTCTTAATCATTGTCAATTAACAGCTGATAAACCATTGTTGAGCTGCATTTGTGTAATTGGGAGACTGAGGAAGCCGAATTGAGAGAGAAACTCGAGTGACAGTGAGGCCCCTGGGTTAATTCTGAATCGAAAAATCTTGAAAATTGGGGGGACTTTCGAATTCGAGATTATGAGCTGTGAGGATCACAATTGAGGATTGAATTCGACTTCTAGGATCAAAACGAAACTCCCTGCAACAAAAACGAGGAGAAATCGTGTCGAATTGAGGAAGAACAGAAGCTTCCATTGCCGTTTAAAATCGAGCTTGGGTTCTACTAGTTAGAGGTAAGTAATTCTCAAATTGATCTTGTAAAAACGTTCAATACACTCTCACGATACTAACTGGATGAATTAATTCGGAAATCAGGGACAAAATCGACAAACCCGAATAGGAGACCCGTCGAAGTTTGATCGTGAGTTGTGAAGATTTAGACCCTGATTTGTGTAATTCAATTTACAGAACTTAAATGGAGATGGATTACAAGGGATCAGTTGAAAGACTGGATTGAATTGATGTCGAATTGAGTGAGATTGAGTCGGGTTCTATCGCGGGTTTTCCAACCCGTTTACCAGACAAACGGGCGAAGATGACAACTGTGCTGGTTACTGTAGCAGGCGCGTGGTGGTCACGCGCAGCCACTTTGGGCGGCGCGTGAGGGCGCGTGAAGCCTTGTTTCAAGGTGAAGTCAACATGACTTTAAATCTTCTCAGTGTAACGGACATTTTGACGCTGGTTTCTGGAAAATCGGATATCGTTTCGGTAATGTTCCGCGTATCCGAAGTTTTGTTTTACGTGTTAAATACGTATTTAAATTCCAGAAAAATTGGGGAAAATTATGTGAAGTATTTTGAGATGTTAGTAACCCTCTATAATGATTTTGGACATGAGTTGTGATTTCCAGAATTTACGGAAAAACGTGCAGAACGTTAACGGACCGTTTTGGACGGTGTGTGTGAGTGGACTTTGTTTTCTAACAGTGATGGATGCATATATGCTTTAAATGCTTTATTATATGATTTTATATGCTTTGGCATGATTTATGTTTCAATCCAATGATTTCTCAATTTTATGATTATTATATTATATTTTAGCACGATTTTCGAGAAATGATGCAATTGATGTTTTGGGCTAGGCCCGGATTGAAAATGATGTTTTGACTCGGGTTATGAGTCAGGAAATTGAAAATGATATTTGGACTCGGATTATGAGTCAGTGATTGATTTTAGGATTTACGTGATCGTGGCAACTCGGGTTTACGGTTGCACGGATTTGCGTGAAAATGATATTTTGGGCTTGAGACCCAATGAAATTGTGATTTTGATTGGATTTGTATTTCCATGTGATTACATGATGATATTGATGATTTTTGGATTTATAAAGTAAATCGGGACTTGGGGCTGAGAGCCTGTATTGTAAATGATTTGGTTTTCAATGCAACTGTTTTCACTGGTTTTTGTGATGACGATATGTTGCGGATAATTAGGGCTTTCAGGTGGAAATACGCTTTTCCCCGGAGTGCACCCTGGAGATAACGCTCGCCTTCGGGATGGAAGTGCTTACCCCGAAGAGGTCAAGTAGCACGATCTTTCTCGAGCAGCCGAGGGAGGCTTGACTCAGATCAGATGTGCTGGATTATATATGGATCGGTAAGTGATGTGTTCACGAGATCCGGATCGTCGGCTGGTGAGGTTTTCACGGCGACGGATTGCTGACTGGTGATGTGTTCACAGCAGCGGATGCTCGGATTTTGAGCGATCCTTGAGCCTATTGATTTGCATGCGTTGCAGGGATAAACGTGACTCTAAGCAACAGGATATGGAAATAAGTCCCGTGGTTTTGTGGAAAATGATTTCGAGGAAACCGTGGTTTTAAATATAAATTGATTTAATGAAAATGAGTTTTAAGGAAAATATGTGGACATGGAATTTAGAAACATGATATTTGTGATTACGTACCGGTTTTGAGTACGGGTTTTTTGTCTTTGTGGCCAGGTGATGGTGTTCACATGTTTTGGCCTGAGAGCCGGGATTTGCTGTTTTATAACTTGAACTGATTTGGTGAACATGAGTTTTTATGGACCATGGGAAAACGTATTTTGATTTTATTGGTCCACTGTTCATACTTGAATAATTTCATACTATTACTCATGTTTTATGATATGCATGCACGTTTGTGAAAACTGGAGGGTAAGAATGTGTTTTGGCAACTGTTTTTATAAGAGGTCATTTTTGTCCACTCACACATTTTCTGTTTTATTGACCTTTCAGGTCGTGGTGCGATGATCGAGGCTATTCGAGAGGTAGAGGTATGAGTGGGCACAGGCGAAAATATCCTTTGTCTGGCAGGTGCTGAAGGGTAGTTTCGGATTTTCAGTTGACTTGTCAGACGGGAGCAGGACCGGGCACGGTTATCTATGTCCTTCGGGGACGGGTCCTATCACGTGACGTCACGAACTACGTCACAGTCATCGGCCAAAGTCCATTTGACAGCCTGAATGAAAAGTAAACGATTTGCCCATGTTAGGGGCAAAATCTTCATTTCGCCCGAACGTCCGCTAATCCTCGTCTAATCTCCGGTTAGTCTCGCTAATCCGTCATTAATTCTTAATTAATCCCGTTAATTTGGGACGGGTCGTCACATTCTGGCCGTCCAGCAACCTCCTCAGTCCCTCTCTCACTCTCTGGTCTCAATCATGGTCGAATGGGAAAGGTTGGATTGGTTTTGGGTTCAAACTGAGATCAGGATTGTATTTGGGAATGAAGGAAAAATGATCGATGAAGAAGAATGGTGAAATGCATGAAGGAAAAGGGATGGCCAGTGAATGGGTGACACTTGTCACTCATCCATTGGTCATCCTAAAAATATCTGGGCCCACTAACTGCCAAATGACATACGTCTCGTAATTCGTGCAATAGTACCCCGAAACTTTCGTGAACAGTAACTTCGCCGTCGAACGTCCGAATTCGACGTGCCGCCTGTCTACGGATTCGTATCATCCCAATCTACGTAACGGACCTCTACCCTCGGCCATCGGACCTTCCAGTCCAAAAGTCAACATTTTGCCTCCTTTAATCAAAATTACCAAAATGCACCTAAACTTTCGAACGTCATAACTTCTTCCTCGAATGTCGGAATTGAACGTGCCAGCTGTCTATGAACTTAGCCATCACCGAGTCGAATCCAGAATCACTGCTCGTACTGTTCGTCACTCACGCACCTCGTATCAACGTTACGACTGACGAATCCCATCGTCACAATCGTCACGGTAACCTGAGTCTATCCAACTAGATAAGACTCGATCACGTCTATCGATAGCAGCGTCTGCCACAACCTCGTACAGAACAATCTCAGAATCACTCTGCTACTGAGACTCCAAATCCATGCGGTCCACCTCTGGATCCGACCACAAGTACCACACTCTTGGTAACTTGTCCAATCGATCACCTACTAGGGTTATCACGAACCCGGCTGCCCACCGCAACCCAAGCCTCCTGAGCGATCCATTACTCTCGACTCCTAAGAGTCGTCATACTCCAATACTAGTACCAAACCAGCCAATAACTACACTATGAGGATCTCGTCCTCTCGTAACTCTACGGCTCTCAGCCACTGGCCTTTACAAGAACTGGCCGTACTCCGGTTCCAATATTGCACATGCGCTACGTGAGCAATCGCGTCCTATCGCGTCACACCACATCTACTCCGGGCATTTCCTGCCAGTCGACATTCTGTACCAGCCGGCGTCCTGTCGTGTGGCGCAACAACCACTCCGGCATCTCTGCCAATCTACATCCTTATAGGGTCCGACACCCTAAAACATGGAAACACATGCCAAATAGAATCACACATTCCTATTCCCAACTGTCGTGAGTGTAGTCGTACAGGGACATCGTAAACTGGGCGACCCTGACCTCTAACCACACTGGTATGACTCCGTACATCCTTTAACCGAAACGACACTACCATCGAGCGGTCACGACTCTCAAGTCGTCATACGGTCACTACCGATCCACTGGATCCTAATTCCAGTACCACTACGGCTCTAAGCCGTCGGATCCACACGAATACTGATCCTCCTCGGGATCAACCATCAAAACACGTGGTATTCCATGCCAATCGAACTTCAAACGATCGTACCACTTGATAAAATTTATCTAACTAAGGTTCGATGCTACCGAAACCTCGTACTAATGCGCTAAGTACCAGGTTGATGACGGGCTATTACGACTTCAGAGACATCACATCCTCGACCTGCGCGTACTCCACGAGCAAAACATGCTCTGATACCAACTGGTATCAGAGTACCATGTGTATCAAACGAGCCTGCCTCACTCTGATACTAACTTGTCAGGACCGGTCCCAAATCCCCCAGGATTAACGTGGGACCCGCCTGATCCCGGTTGACACCACGTGTCAGACCAGGGAAAATTCCATCTTTAGCCCTCGCTGGGGCTATCAGAGTGCGTCAGGATCGTAGGAGGAGGGGAGTGATGTCTCGTCTCTGCTACAGCCCGCATCCGCGATCAACCTGAAGGGCAATAAAACATCAAAGGTCGTGAGTGGACAAAAATAATAATTTCATTAAATTTTTTTTTGCTTAAAGACGTTTATGCCCTTCATAAATACATACACATGCATTCAAAATCATTTGTCAAACATTTACAAAACCTTTCAAGGGATCATGCCCGGCCCTATAAACCGTCATGCCCCGTAAATCCATTTGGGCCCCCGACCCGAAATCAAAATTCAAAACTCGTAGGCCAAATCAATAGGGTCTCATGCCCGATTTCATATTTTCCAATCCAAAATCCATTCATTAAACCCTCGTTGAAAACAAGGTACGCAAAGGTACGACATGAAGCCGAAAACTTCGAAAAACGTGCAAATATGTCGACCCTAAGCTACCACAAACAAATTGCACTCATGGCAACCTAAAATACGTATTAAAAGCATTTATAAACAATTATGCATGCATCAATTTCGAAAGAAAGGTCCACTCACAGACCGTCCGAAGTTGCGCCTCGATAAGCGTGCCATAATCGTCTCCCGGGTCAATCATCACCTCCAGGATTCCCGAACCTGTCCAAATCGTAGTAGAAGGTTATTAACTACTTAAATAACCCCTCACTAAAGTCCCGTAATTTTTCGAAATTTCTAACTATTTTTAAACTCGAACCTTAACCTTCGGACGTCCCGAACTATATCGAAACGATGTCTGATTGACACGAAACCAGTCCCAAAATGTTTATTACATCGAATAGATGATTTCACATGTTGGATACTTCCCCAAAGGTGGGGCCACATGACACGACCCATCCCAATCCCCCCGGGATTACCATGGAATATGTCATGCTCCCGTCTGACAAGAGGTGTCAGACGAGGGATAATCTGTTGCCATTGCCCAACCGGGCTTCCAGAGTGCGTAAGGATCGATGGAGGAGGTGTATGATGTCCCAGTCTTTGCTGCAGTCGCATCCGGAATCAACCTGAAGGGCATTAAAAACAAAAGCTGTGAGTGGACGAAAATAAACGAGTCTGTTTAAAACATTTATAAGACCTTTATGCCCCCCAGTAAAAGCATATGCATGCACCATCATTTAAAATCGTATATCATATAATAAGAACCATAAACATAATTTTAGCCACTGCACCATACACTCCAATTCGACATCCCTGATGTCTGACGTCCTTGACGTCAATAAGGTCACAATCACAAGGCTACGCGTGCCACTCGAGTCTCAATTTCCGAGTTCAATCCCCGAACCCCGTTCGGGTACAGCATCCCCGATGCTTAGCGTCATAGACGCTGGACGTACTAGACGTCCGTGACCTCTCCGGGGTACCTCATCCGGAGGAGACAATATAATATGGAAGGATCTATACAGTGCAGTACCAAATACATTTTATTGATATCCAAATGCAAAGCATATATATATATATATATACATAGATAAAATCCAAACCAATCTTTAAGTTTCATCAGACGGGTCTCAAGCCCAAATACTGTGAAACGTGCCATAACCATAATTTCAATATCATCAAAACCATTATAAGTCCAAATAGTTGATTTAAATCCAAAATCATTTATTCGATTCCATTTTAGGGTCCCCGACCCGAATCACATGTATAAATCAACTGGGCCCCTGGCCCGATTTCATAAGTTAACTGGCCCCTGGCCTGAATTCATAAGTCCAGTGGGCCCCCGGCCCGAATTCACAAGTTAACTGGGCCCTTGGCCCGATTCACAAGTTAACTGGGCCCCTGGCCCGATTTTACTTTATCAAGTCCGTAACCGTTTCATGAAATCATGTCCAACCATATTTATGGAAATCGGTGCAAATCCAGAAAACCTCGGTTTACGTGCAAATACGTAAATCACCTCGAAATGCGTGAAATCATTTAAATTCACCGATATCCAAAGTAAATCATTTAATCATAATTATAAAAATCATGAAACAGTTATGCATGCATCGAATTTATAAAATCAATGTCCACTCACAGACCGTTTAACCGAGTGCCTCGATACGCGTGCCATAGGCCTTCCCGGGCCACACCACTATCACCGGGACTCCCAATCCTGTCCAAATCACATTAGAGGATTACTAACCTCATCATTAACATCCTATTCAAGTCCCGTAATTTTCCCGAATTTTTAAGTATTTTTAAACTAGATTTAAAACCTTCGGACATCCCGAACCATATCGAAACGGGATCCGATCGACACGAAACCAATCCCAAAATGTTCGTTACATTAAATAGGACAAATGTCATATTGACCTCACCTCGAGATTCGTGCCCACACGCCGTCACGCGCCGCCGTGAGTGGCTACGCGTGGAACCCACGCGCCTGCTACAGTGTCACCAGCCTAACCCGTATGTCTGGTAAACGGGTCCGATTAGCCCGCGAGACGACCCGGTTCAATGTCCATCAATTCAACCCTAAATCTTCCAATTGATCATTCAGTTAGTTTCGTCTTAAGTTTAATTTAAGTTCTGTAAACTCAATTACGTGATCACATACCTAAAACCCGTCGACTTCGATGATGAACACGATGAACACCCGTCACTGTGCAACCATGGAATTCCGTCAATCACAGCCAGTTTCTTCCAATTGATGAACCCAGAAGCATCAATGGACCATGAGGAATTGTTTCCCCACAACAATTTCATCAAACGAAGCCTCAAACGCCACGACTCAAGCTCGAAGTTCCTCTCTGTTACCAAACCCGTTCCGAGCCAATTGGGCATGAATTCATCTCGTTTTTGATTTGAAACAACTCGTCTCAACCTCAGGAAGCTACTTCCAAGCTCCAATTCGATCCTCACGGCTCAAATCTCATTATTCGAATTTCCCTCCCAAAAACCAAATTTCCGAATTCCAGTTCTACGGCCCCCCTCAATCCCTCGTGTTTCCCTCACTAAATCCGTCTCTGAATTGTCTCCAATTTGCACACTCAAGATCAGCTGATGGAGAGGAGATTAAGGGTGGAATGAATTGTGTTTTTGGGTTGTACACGGTTAGGAAATTAGAGAGGAATAATGGAAATTAAAAGATTAATTTAATTTAATTAATTAATAAAACATAATAATTATGTTTCCCCAAAACATGGGATCTGGTTTTATGCCTAAAATTAAGGGATGAGTGACACTTGTCACTCATCCGAGTGTGTCCAGTCACCGGGTACTGTTCATATTAAAATATTATTTTAATCCCGATTCGTTCGGTTAACCGAGCCCGATTCCGTGACCATAACTTCGTCGTCGAATCTCCGATTTCGGCATGCCGCCTGTCGTTGGATTCGTATCGACGAAACCTACGTAATGGTCCTTGGCCCTCGTCCATTGGACTTCCCGGGTCGAAAGTCAACATTTGGCCCCATTTAAGTCAAATTACGAAAATACCCTTGGGCTTCCGTACATCATAACTTCTTCCACGAACGTCGGAATCGAACGTGCCACCTGTCTATGAACTCGTGACGTCCCGAACTACGTCACTTTCATTGGTTAAAGTCCGTTTGACCATCCGAATTAAAAGTCAACGTTATGCCCACGACTAGGGGCAAAACGGTCATTTTGCACAATTCGTCCGAAATTACTCAACTAATCCCAGATTAGTAAATCACAATTAAATATTATTAAATCCCGATATTCGGGACGGGTCGTTACACCACATTCCTATACGCGCCCCAAGAGTGGCCTGCGCGTGGGCCCACGCGCCGACACTGTAGATCACCCCTGACCTCGCGACGGCCAGTTCAGACCGGCCTGTCCGGTCCGTTTCCTGGAACTGGACCGGCGTGACCGGTCCAGGTCTATTTTCTTCATATTTTTCGTCCAATTCCTTCCTTCTCAAATCCAATTTCCCTAATTTGATGTTTTCTATCATTTTCAATTAATAAACCTAGAGGAAACTAACTAAAACTCACGGTTTGATTTTGGTCCAAACGGTTCAATTTTTCCCGATTGCACCTAGGGCTGCTCAGCCCTTCACCGCCGTCTAAACCACCCTCTACACCTTCCTACAACCTCAATAAACCTCATCTAAACACCAGAATTCAACCCTAATACCTAAAACACGGAATGGAAATTTTGAAGGTAAAATTTATACCTTCGTGGTTCCTCGGCCACCGTGCACGGTGGCTCCCGATCCTGCCACTGTCCAATCTGTTTTGGTCTCCTCCTCCTATTTCCTTCATGGCTCATGATCATCTAGTGAGGTTAGGGAGTGTTGTGAGGGGTGGGTTGCACAAATGGGTTTCAAGTTGGTCTTTGGAAGAAGAATGAAGATGATCGATGCATGAATGAGGGAAATGAGGGAATGGATCCCCTGAGGTCTAGGAAAGATTTGGGCACACAAAAGACAAAACTTCACTTTTTGCCTCGTAAAACGTGTCACCGTAAATAGTTCCCTGGAACTTCCGTGAATGGTAACTTTTCCGTCGAACGTCCGAATTCGACGTGCCGCCTGTCTATAGATTCGTATCGTCCCGAACTACGTAACGATCTTCGGCCCTCGGCCATCGGATCTCCCAGGTCAAAAGTTAACTTTTTGCCCAAATTACTAAAATGCCCTTGAACTTCCGAACGTCATAACTTCCTCCACGATTGTCGAAATCGAGCTTGCCACCTGTCTATGAACTCGTGACGTCACGAACTACGTCACAGTCATCGGGGAAAGTTTGTTTGACCGCTTGAACAAAAAGTCAACGATTTACGCATTCTAGGGGCAAAATTTTCATTTCGCCCGAACGTCCGCTAATCCTCGTCTAATTAGTCTCGCTAATTCGGGATGGGTCGTCACATTAGTCGTCTCGGTCCATCAGAGTGTGCATGGATCCGGAGGAGGTATGTGATATCTCGGTCTCTTCTACAATCCATATCCGCTGTCAACCTGAAAGGCAGTCAAAACATTAAAAGTTGTGAGTGGACAAAACAAGAGTTTATAAAAACAGTTTATCGAAAGACATTTGTACCCTTCACTAAACAGCATGCATGCATTCGAAAACCATTTAACCAAATGATCCATAGGTGGGAACTAAGCCCAAAATCATAATGAAAGAATCATAAAGAATCAACCGTACGGGCCACTGCCCAAATCCAAGTGGGACTCAGCCCAAAATCATAATGAAATCACGTACACGGGCCACTGCCCAAAACCTGTGCATATCACATATCATATCTCATATCATATATCATATATACATATAATCCACACAACCAATCCTGTCACGGTTTCCAAAGCTACGCACGTGCTACCCGGGGTCTCAAACCCAAGTCTCTTAAAGTCCAAGGTCAATGTTCGTAGACCAATGACCCATCTTGAGGTTACGATCCTCCATGCCAGGTTCCCATAAACCGTCATCTACCACAATAACTTTTCCAGGGTTCATGCCAGTTCCCATAAACCGTCATGAACTTCGAAATCCATCTAGGATCCCTGACCCGAAATCATCAATGTAAAACAGCTGGGTCTCGTGCCTGAACATGTGTCATCAGCTGGGCATCATGCCCGATATCTAAGGCTCAGTCACCACTCCGATCGTAGTGTTGTGTGCAACCATCCATCCAGAACCGCCCTCAATCCTGGTATGTCACCGTGAACGAATCAACCGACGCGACCACCACAAGATCATGGTGCACTCATCACCGATCGATATCCTGAACCGTCAGAACTCCGAAGTTGAGCCTTCCTCGGCTACTCGACAACGAATTGTACGTCGTGACCTCTCCGGAAGGAACATATCCCAATCCGGAGGCGAGCGTCGTATCGTCGATCGCCGTGCACATATCACTCGCCGTGACCATGATTTAGACCCGTAGGTCATCAATAGGGTCATATGCCCGAGACAAAACTAAATGGGTCTCATACCCGAGTTTATACTTTTAGAAATCCAAAACCTTTTCATTTAAACCAATAAAGAAATACAAACCCGTATAGGCACCGTATAGGGCCGAAACCTCGAAATACGTGCCAATACGTAACCACACATCCAAATGCACTCATGGCATCACAAAAAAGTATTTAAAACATATAATAAACATTTATGCATGCACCAATTTAGAAAATAAGGTCCACACACAGACCGTCCGAGTTGTCGCCTCGATTTGCGTGCCAAATGGGTCTCCCGAACTAATCACTATCACCGGGACTCCCAAACCTGTCCAAATCGTAATAGAAGGTTACTAACTACTTAATTAACCTCCCACTAATGCCCTGTAATTTTATGAAATTTTTAACTATTTTTAATCCCGATCTGAAACCTTCCGATGCCCCGAACATTATCCAGACGGTGTCTGATCGACACGAAACCAGTCTTAAAATGTTCGTTACATCGAATAGAAGATTTCATGTGTTGAAAGCACCCTCAAAATCCTCACCACGCACTCACACGTGCCCTTGGAAACCCCTTGCATGTGATCCCATGCGCCGGGTACTGTAGCCGTCTTCAACCTCCAGCACCGGTTCAGACCGGCGGTTCGGTCCGCCCTCTGCAACTTGACCAGCGTGACCGATCCAGGCCCATTTCTTCCTTGTTTTTCGTCCGTTTTGTCCCTAATCAATCCTATAATTCATATTTTCTCATTTCTTATCCATTACAATCATCAAAACTAACCAAAACTCACCCACGGCTTCCTCGACGGCTAACCACCCTCAAAAGCTCTCGAACAACCCCCTAGCAACCTAATTAATTCAAACCAAACGTCCAAACAAGCTCATAACATCAAAAATGGAAAATGGATCGAAAATGGTTAAACCGATTACCTCTCGGGTTTGCCCCCTCCAAGCCGCCGTCCACGGTGGTTTTGGCCATCCAGAAACCTCCTCAGTCCCTCTCTCACTCTCTGGTCTCAGTCATGGTCGAATGGGAAGGGTTGGATTGGTTTTGGGTTCAAACTGAGATCGGGTTTGTATTTGGGAATGAAGGAAAAATGATCGATGAAGATGAATGGTGAAAGGCATGAAGGAAAAGGGATGGCCAGTGGATGGGTGACACTTGTCACTCATCCGTTGGGCCTCCTTAAAATATCTGGGCCCACTAACTGCCAAATGACATACGTCTCGTAATCCGTGCAATAATACCCTGAAACTTCCGTGAACCGTAACTTTGTCGTCGAACGTCCGAATTCGACTTGCCGCCTGTCTATGGATTCTTATCTTCTTGATTTACGTAACGGTCCTCGACCCTCGGCCATCGAACCTCGCAGTCTAAAAGTCAACATTTTCCTTCCTTTAATCAAAATTACCAAAATGCCCCTTAACTTTCGAACGTCATAACTTCTTCCTCGAATGTCGGAATTGAACGTGCCACCTGTCTATGAACTCGTGACGTCACGAACTACGTCACGATCATCGGTTAAAGTCTATTTAACTGCCAAAATGAAAAGTCAACGTTTTACCCACGTCTAGGGGCAAAACGGTCATTTTGCATCGTTCGTCCGATTTCGCCCAACTAATCACCAATTAACGTCACCAATCGTGATTAGTCACTAATCTAATCCCGAAATTCGAGACGGGTCGTTACATTAGATTATGACAGAGGAATGTTTAGGGGGTTGGTAGGATGATTAGGAGGCTGTTTTGGACAGTGGAAAGTGATTGTGCAGCCCGGAACGGCGGTTGGGAGATTTTTGGTGGCTGCCCACCGAAATATATTTTCGGCCAAGTTAACCCAGATAGAAACTCCTAGTACGTTTCTAGGGTTCCTAGGAACTTACTGGAACCCTTAGGATAAAGGTTGGACCCCTAGAAGTGCCCAGACCGTGGATAGGAAGTTTGGGTTCAAAATGGTTTTCTGAACCAACGGGTTTTAGGAACTTTTTGGGTGTTTTAAGGACATAGATAGGTAGGAAATGAAGAAATGAAACTATAGGAATTGGATTGGGTGAAAACGGATTTAAACGAGGGAGGAAATGGGCTGGACCGGTTCTGCTGGTCCGGTCGGACCAAAAAACCAGAGATTGGTTCGGACCGGCCTGGCCGAAGGACATGGATGACCTCACAGTCAGCGCGTAAAGCCCATGCACGTATTTTGAGATTTTAGTTTTATATGGTGCTAATACGTGTTTGTGGTTTCGGTTTAAATGAAATAGTATTGGATTTTAAAAGGTAAACTAGGGCATGAGACCCATTTGGTTTTTTCTCAGGCATATGGCCCTATTGATGACCTACGAGTCTCAGTGGTGGTCGCGACGAGTGTTGTGTGCACGGCGACGGACGATACGACGCTCGCCTCCTGACCGAGGATGTGTTCCTTCCGGAGAGGTCACGATACACGTTCCGTTATCAAGCAGCTACTGGAGGCTTGGCTTCGGGATGCTGACGGTTCAGGATATAGATCGGTGATGTGTACACCATGATCTAGAGGTGGTCGAGTCGGTTGATATGTTCACAGAGACATACCAGGATTGAGAACGATCTTGGACGGATGGTTGCACACATCACTACGATTGGAATCGTGACTGACCCGGAGATATCGGGCTCGATGCCCAGTTGATTTTTGAGTTTGGGCTTGAGGCTCAGTTAAATTGTGAAATCGGGCTAGTGGTCCAGTTGAGTCATAAGTTCGGGCTCGTGGTTCATTTAGTTTACGAAATCGGCCTTGAGGTCCAATTATGGATTACGATTATGATTTCAGGTCGGAGACCCTAAATGGATTTGTGGGTTCATGACAATTTATGGGGACCGGGCATGAATCATTTGAAAGGTTCTAAGAATGACTACGAAATGGTTTTTCATATACCATCCTTTATTTATGGATTGTCTCCTTCGGGGATGGTTGTTGGCCTGGGTGGACCCCTGAGTAGTCACAGAGCACAAACTGAGTGAAGTCGCCCCCGTTGGGTACCTTACTCTCAGGAAGGCTTATGGATTATAACCCCCAGGGAGGGTCATTGATCTGCGGACATTGACCTGGGTGGGCCCTGTGGAGACTTGGGATTTGAGACCCCAGGTAGCAAGCGCGTAGCTTTAGAAACTGTGATAGGATTGGTTATATGATATATATATATATATATATATATGGTAACCATGATTAATGGATTTCAAAAATAGTATTTCTGTGTTTTATGGATTTGTGTAAATGGATTTGGGCAGGGACCCGTATGATTTGGAATTATGGAATTTGGGGCTGAGACCCTAGTAATGGTTATTTTGGATAAATGGTTTTTGTATGTATGCATATTTTTTAGTGAAGGGCATAAATAAATGTCTTTTTGTGAAAATGTTTTTATAAATTCTTTGTTTTGTGCACTCACAGCTTTTAATGTTTTGAATGCCCTTCAGGTTAATCGCGGATGCGATCTATAGCAGAGATCGAGACATCACTTTCCTCCTCCAGATCATGGCGCTCTTTAAAGCCCCGAGTTGGCTAAAGCCAGAATTTTCCCTTGTCTGACATTCCGTGTCAGCTGGGATCAGGAGCGTCCCGCGTAAATCTTGGAGGGGTTTTGGGACATGTCCTGACAAGTGGTATTAGAGCAGGGTTTTGCTCTCAGAGTGACGCGCAAGTCGAGGATGTGATGTCTCTGCAGTGGTAACAACCCGTCATCAACTTGATAGTTAGGGTAAGAGTAGGAGAATTCAGTGGAATTGAATCCTGGTTAGATTTCGTTTGGCACGAGGTGCTATTGTTTAGGGTCCGTTTGGAATAGGATGCCGTGTGTTTCGAGGAAGTGGATCTCGAGTAGGATTGATATTCGTGCGAATCCAACGGCTTAGAGCCGCATAGTTACTGGTGATAGGATCTAGTTAACTAATAGACATAGTATGATCCCCTGAGAGTCGAGACAATTGATAGGTATGGTAGGATGTGTTTACGCATGTAGTGGTTGTGCAGGCTTAGGCACAGAGCATGGCCAAGTTCTTATGGATGCCAGCAGCTGGGAGCCGTAGAGTTACGAGAGCACGAAATCCTCGAAGTGTGGTTACTGGTTGTTGGGACACCAGTTTCGGAGTATGACGACTTTTCGGAGTCGAGAATGAGGGATCACACGAGATTGGACAAGTTACCTGGTGAGTGGTACTTATCGACCGGATCCCGAGGTGGACCGATTGGGGGATGTTGCGTGTTGAGCGGTTGGTGCTGGCGGTGAGTTGACCGCATAGGTTCGGAGTCCCGACGACGATGTATGTGGGTTGTGTCTGTACGAGCTCGTGGTAAGTACCACCATCGAGGGTGGTTTTTTTGACGGTTGTTGAGAATCAGGGAATGTTTGGGGAATGTTCATCTTCTGGTATGGATTGTCGGGCTAGTCATACCCCGAGTCATAGGAGTACGAGGGAGGCAGAGCCCTCCAACCCGAGCAGAGATAAATGGCGATTAGACAGAATGGCATAATTGGATGACATCAACAGTGATGAAAGAAGCCGAATAGAATCAATGGAAGTGTTTAATTCGAAAGGAAAGGATTAAGCATTACAGTAATTATCAGTAATGGAAAAGTTAGGTATGCTTCCAACATGGTTGCCACTACTCTCAATTTCGTAGTCAGTAAAAGAAATGGTTGTTTTCGACTCTATGTCAGTTAAGGTTGGGCGGCACCAGTACGGTGGTCACGTATTGATTGGTGGACCCATGATTGGCTTTAGGTCCGTGATCTAGAAAGGTTGTGGTTGGGACAATGAGGAAAGTGAGTGTTGGTGCAGATGGTATTTAGTGTCACTGGATGTGACGAGTAAGTGTCCAAGGTAGTTGGATCCACAGTGGACCCACGGTGGATCGAGATGAAGTTGGATTGAGGCGACTAGACCGAGTTCTAGTCGTCATGAGAGTGATTTACCTTGCTAATTATGCTAAGTTAGGAGCAGAGAAGACCTTTATTGTAAGATTGTTGAGGGATCCCTTAGCATAGTTGGCGAGATGACACGACAGAGATTGGATATGGGAATGAATTTGCAACGAGGACGATACATGGTTATCAATCAGGAAGAGATGAATGGCTGATGCCTCGAGTTGGACTTGAGGATGGAGATTGTGATGGATTGAGGCTGGTTCGTGACTAGCGATTGAGTATCGAACCATAGTCGGAGTGAGAAATTATAGATGTTGGACGTGAGATGGCGACCAGATTTGATCCGATAATGACGGTTCAATGAGGATTATGTTCGGATGACTAAGGGAACCCTACAATGCAGAGTGTTTTCTCTGCTGAGACAAGTATTCGATTTAGGATCCAGATACACCCAGGATGGGTGAGACGTCGATTGTGGGTCAACAAGTCGAGTTGTACGACAATTGAGACTCGAGGTGAGTCTAGATATCAACAGTGATCGCTGAGTGATGCTAGATACGATACAAGTACTCGAGAGCGAGTCAAGATTAGAGTAGCGCAGTGGAGCCAAGCGTTACTGGTTAGTCACGACCTCGATCGTGGACTTAGAGGATGTTAAAGGGGAATTGGTGCTCCACTAAACGATGGATTATGGTTGCGAACTATTTAAGTGACATGAGATGAGATATCGCTCAGTATGAGAAATGAGGATAATTGTCGAATCGAACGCTGAATAGGATATCAACTCCGGTTGTCGGATGAGAAGGGTCGTCAGACTGAAAAACTCACTTTGGTTGAAGAGCCTATTTGATGTCGACTTAGTAGGATTGACCTGTCAGAGTTAGTGAGAGGCGAGATCGATGAGTGTCGACGTCTCGAGGGAGACTTACGAGCTGACAAGTGACTTCTCGAGAGTCAGCGATTGGAACGCGGTTGGTGAGAGTCGAGTTGAAGCTTTGGAGGCTCTGGTGGCAGTGCGAACCGACGAGTATGACATTTGTGACGAACGTGTACTTTTACAGGAGAGTACCCGAGTAGAGGCGACATGATTGAATTCCACAGTTTGGTTGTGAAAATTGGGTCAGTTTGAATTTCGAGGACAAAATTCTTTAAGGAAGGGAGGTTGTAACGACCCGTCCCTGATCTTAGGGGTTAATTAAGACTAATTACGGATTAGTGGGGATAATCGGGGATTAGCCGAGGATTAACGGACGTTTAGGGCGAAATTATGATTTTTCCCTTGAACGAGGGTGAAAAGTTGACTTTTGACCTAGAAGGTCCAATGGCCGAGGACCGTTACGTAGATCGGGTCGATACGAGTCCGTAGACAGGTGACACATTGAAATCGGACATTCGACGAAAAAGTTACGGTTCAAGGAAGTTCCGAAGTACTATTCATAGCGGTACGTTTTATGAGGAAAAAGTGGACTTTTTGTCTTGAGTGGGGCCCAGATCTTTTCCCCAGGCCAAATGGATTAGTGACAAGTGTCACCCATCCATTTCTTCCCTGGCACAGATACATGCAACCACTCCCCCTCTCTTTCATTCGATCGACCATCCAAACCCAGTGAACCCCAGACCCAAACCCTTTCCCATCTGAATCCATGTGAAGCCAAGTGAGGCTGAGGATGAGTGAGAGGATGTGATGACGGTAACAGGACGGCCAACCGCCTTGGATGGTGGATGAACCCCACGAGAAATAGGTAAACCCGAACCACTCTTTATATTTCGAATTTGGATTTTTGGATTGGGACATTTAGGAGGCTAGATGATGACAGAGGGATGTTTAGGGGGTTGGTAGGATGATTAGGAGGTGGTTTTGGACGTGGAAAGTGATGTGCAGCACGAAAAGGCACCTGCGAGATTTTCGGTGGCTGCCCAACGAAATATATTATCGGCCAAGTTAACGCAAATCAAAACTCCTAGTACATTTCTCAGGATCCTAGGAACCTATTGGAACCCTTAAGATGAAGGTTGGACCCCTAGAAGTGCCCAGACTGTCAATAGGAAGTTTGGGTAGGAAATGGTTTTCTGAACCAACAGGTTTTAAGACCTTTTTAGGTGTTTTAAGGAGATAGATAGGTAGAAAATGAAGAAAGGAAACTATAGGAATTGGATTGGGAGAAAATGGACCAAAAATGAGGGAGGAAATGGGTTGGACCGGAAAACCAAAGGCCGGTTCGGACCAGCCTGGCCGAAGGACAGGGATGACCCTGTAGCTAGCCCGTGGGGGAGATTCCGGGGAAGTGTCCAACATGTAATTTCATCTATTCGATTTAACAAACATTTTGGGACTGGTTTCGAGTCGATCGGACATCGTCTCGATTTAGTTCGGGATGTCCGAAGGTTTAGGATCGAGCTTAAAAATAGCTAAAAATCACGAAAATTTAGTTGGGGCTTTAATGAGGGGTTATTTAAGTAGTTAGAAACCATCTAAAATGATTTGGACAGGATTGGGAACCCCAGAAACGTTGATTGCCCTGGGAGAGGCGTATGGCGCGCTTATCGAGGCGGCATCTCGAACGGTCTGCGAGTGGACCTTATTTTCTAAATTGATGCATGCATAAATGTTTTATATGTGTTTATAAAATGCTTTTTGATGCCATGAGTGCATTTGTGTGTGTTTACGTATTTGTACTTCCTTCAAGGTTTCGGTTTTATACGGTGCTTACATGTTTGTGGTTTCGGTTTAAATGAAATGGAATTGGATTTGAAAAGGTAAACTCGGGTATGAGACCCATTTAGTTTTGTCTCGGGCATATCGCCTTATTGATGACCTACGGGTCTGAGTCGTGGTTGCAGCGAGTGATGTGTGCATGGCGACGGACGATATGACGCTCGCCTTCAGACTGGGGATGTGTTCCTTCCGGAGAGGTCACGATGCACGTTCTGTTGCAGAGCAGCCATTGGAGGCTCGACTTTGGGGTGCTGACAGTTTAGGAGATCGATCGGTGATGTGTATACCATGATCTAGAGGTGGTCACGTCGATTGATATGTTCACGGCGACATACCAGGATTGAGAGCGGTCCTAGACGGATGGTTGTACGCATCACTACGATTGGAGTCGTGACTAACCCTAAGATATCGAGCTCGATGCCCAGTTGATTTTGAGTTCAGGCTTGAGGCCCAATTAAATTGTGAAATCAGGCTATAGGCCCAGTTGAGTCATGAGTTCGGGCTCGAGGCCCATTCGGTTTACGGAATCGGGCTTGAGGCCCAGTTATGGTTTACGATTATGATTTCGGGTCGGAGACCCTAAATGGATTTCTAGGTTCATGACAGTTTATGGGGCATGAATCCTTTGAAAGGTTTTAAGAATTACTACGAAATGGTTTTTCATATACCATCCTTTATTTATGGATTGTTTCCTCTGTGGAGGGTCGTTGGCCTGGGTGAACCCGGAAGTAGTCACAGAGCACTAACTGAGTGAAGTCGCCCCCGTTGGGTACCTTACTCTCAGGAAGGCTTTTGGATTATAACCCCGAGAGAGGGTCATTGATCTACGGACATTGACCTGGGTAGACCCTAGGGAGACTTGGGATTTGAGACTCTAGGTAGCACGCTCGTAGCTTTAGAAACCGTGACAGGATTGGTTATATGATATATGTATATATATATATATATGTATATGTATATATATATATATATGTATATATATATATATGGTAACCATGATTAATGGATTTCAGAAATAGTATTTCTGTGTTTTATGGATTTGTGTAAATGGATTTGGGCAGGGACCCGTATGATTTGGAATTACGAAATTTGGGGCTGAGACCCTAGTAATGGTTATTTTGGATAAATGGTTTTTGTATGCATGCATGCTTTTTAGTGAAGAGCATAAATAAATGTCTTTTTTGTGAAAATGTTTTTATAAATTCTTTGTTTTGTCCACTCACAACTTTTAATGTTTTGAATGTCATTCAGGTTGATCGCGGATATGGGCTATAGTACAGATCGAGACATCACACTTCTCCTCAGAATCCTGGCGCTCTCTGAAGCCCCGAGTGGGCTAAAGTCAGAATTTTCCCTTGTTTGACACTCTTTGTCAGACGGGATCAGGCACGTCCCGCGTAAATCCCGCGGGGGATTTGGGACTGATCCTGACAATTAAAATAAAATTTCGTGATTGTTTTAATATTTGCAATTATTAGAGTGTTGGTAAGATGTGTGTTTGAAGAAAGTCACTTGTACATAGGTTAAAGTAGAAGTAGAATTAATTTTATACTTATTTTTGCATGTATTTTTATTATCACACTTTACTCAAAACTCCCCCATTTCATTATTTTATTCTTTTTCACTAACTATTATTAATATTCCCTAATTTTCTTGATTAAGAACGAACCATATTTATCAATACTAAAATGACACAAAAAGGGTTTAAAATATGTATATACTTAAAATACGAATTTATTTAAATGCGTATTTTAAACGTATCATATGTATATATTGTTTAATAAGATAGGAAATTATATATATTATATATAGGGCCGGCTTCAAGATTTCGGGGCCTAAAGAGAATCTTCAAATTAAGCACCCAATTCTTCAACCATTAAAATGTTATATATATTGTTAGTAGTAGTGAGCTTAATTAGTCACTCTAGAGCGGACCGAGTGGTTAAATTAGGTCTATCGTTAGCATCACGTTTGTTTTAATAATATGCAGAGCATGCGCAGTGTGAGATCAAAATTGGTGAGAGTTGGTTAGCTTTCAGTCAAGGAGATTAGGTGGTTAGACAACTAATCATTAGCTTTGGTATATAAAGTATTCTAAAGCGGTGTAGAATGTCTGAAATCAATACTGAAATTTGTCCAAATCTCTCTCTCAAATCAATACTGAAATTTGTCCATCTCTCTCTCTCTCTCTCTCTCTCTCTCTCTCTCTCTCTTCTCATTCCTTTCTTTGTTTTCCATTCAAGTTTCCATCACAAGTTTGATATCACGAACTCCAACATATATTGTTTAATAAGCTAAGGAATGCAATACATATAAGACCTTGAGATTTCGAAGGCGTCGGATGAATCTTAAAATAGGACCCCTAATTCTTCAACCCTAAAAGTGTAAAATCAATTATAATCATTTTTTACTAAACACTTATATATAAAAAATATCAATTATGTATAAAAAAATAATTCCTGGGCCTTTTTGAAGTGGGGCTCTAAAGCAATCATCTTGCCCGACTAGTGATTGCATGCTCCATTTTATAGCATTTGTTTTGCTGGTTCGAGTTCTAGAAGTGATGGGCCGAATCAAGGTTCCTCTCATTTTGAGCTCGCGTTGAAGGAGTGTGGTTCACACCACGGGGACCTCGACCGCGATTACCTCGCCCATGTGGGCCAAGGTAACCTAATCTCGATCACAGGGGTATACATCGCGTTTAGGACGGTTACGTCTCGCGCCTCTATCTTGACCCCGCTTTCTCCACCGTGGTTTGAATCGCGATGGGTAACAACATTTGTTTCATGCAAAGGTGTTGCTCTAGTACCAATAGGTCGGGAGTGATCATTTTTCCTCAACATACTATTGTTCTTTTAGCGAGCAATAGGGTAGTGATCAACTTTGCAAGCTTGGTGAATTTCCTCTCTTTATATTGTTGATGTAGGATACTACTTGAGGTAGTAAATGTGGAGAAAATCTTATCAAGGAGGCAGTTTCAACGAGCTCCTCCCCACAATATTTGAGAAGAGACTGGATACGGTATACCTCATAGTTGTAATCGTTCACAGCTTTGAAATCCTGAAAATGAAGGTTATGTTAGTCAAGTCTTACTTCAGGCAAGAATATACCTTCTGGTAATTGAATTGATCTGCTAGCAAAACTCATAGTGCTCTCAGGTCTTCTTGACTAAAATATTCATGCTGTCATGCCCGATCTATATGCCTCTGAATGAGAATCATAGCATCAGCCATTTAATGCTCAGAAGTCATATTGTCTCCTTGGATGGTGGAGCGGATTTTCTTTGCAGTGAGATGAAACTTCACGTCTTTAGTCCACTAGTAGTATTTTCTTATGGAAACTTCTAATGCATCCAAGTCGAGCTTATTGAGATGTATCACTCACAAGGAGTAAGCATGTAATAGTGAGAATGAGAACATCAGATTCTATAACATGGTATGGTTAATTCGGAATAAGCATGTAATAGTGAATCTATGAAGGAAACTTCAGGTACCTTTGTCTACTAATAGTCTATAACATTTCCTAAATAACATTTGAACAGTGAAATCAACCATGCGAACAATTAAGCAAGATAACACTACATAACATGCATGAATGTTGGAAATAAATGTGACTGGCATTTGATTTAAAGATATATTGCGATGTTTCAGGCATGCGTGTTCATATTTTAAGGCCCGAATAGTGTAATGGAAATGTTGTTGTTTTTTTTAATGCCACTGCTAGAGTTGGGCAGCCACCAGCGAGCAACACTGGCGAGCGACCAGCCGAGCAGCACACCCAAGTTTAGGCTGCCAAGGCGGGCAAACTCAAGCTGAGCGGAGTGAGGTCCATGGGCTTCCTGGCCTCCATTGGTCTTCTAGTCATGGGCTTGTTAACTTGCATGGGCCAGTACAACCTTCTTCTCTACTGAGTCTTTTAATTTGGTTGTTGGGCCTTCTGGGTGTAAGACTTGTGAGTTTAAGAAGCAAGATTGACTAGTAAACCCCGTGAGCTTGAGAAATAAGAACGATGAGCAAGACATGTGAGCTTGGGAAGTAAGAACGGTGAAGGAAATGTGAAGTGCCTTATATGTGTGGAAAATTCTCTTCCTAGCACAATGCCATTTGGGAGCTCACTGGCTTTGGATTGCTTTGGAACTCCGAAGTTAAGCGAAGTTGGACTGGTGCAATCCTAAGATGGGTGGCCCATTGGGAAGTTGCACATGAGTTCCCAGAAAGAAAGCCGTGAGGGCATAGGCCCAAAGTATAACGACCGGTCCTGAAATTTCATGATTATCGAGATTAATTAAGGATTAATCAAGACTAATCAGGATTAGTCGAGGTGAAATGACGATTTTGCCCCTACAAGGGAAAAATGATAACTTTTGACCTGTAAGGTCAATTGGCCATGGACCTAGATCCATTACATAGATCGAGGCCTTACGAGTACGTAGACATGCGACACGACGAATTTGGACGTCGTGAGAAGATTTTATGGGTCAAGAAAGTTTTTCATCGGACTTTACAATTTCACGTGTTACGAGGAAGGTTGACTTTTAGTGTTTTTTCGTGGGACCCAAAATATCTTTGTAAGGACCATAGGATGAGTGACAAGTGTCACTCACCCAATGGCCCCCACTTCCACATACATGCATCTGCACTTCTCTTCCCTTTTGTTTCAAACATACCTGAAACCCTCACCCCCACCATTTTCCTTCATTGCTTAACATGTGGGAGACGACAGAGGATGAAGCTGGAGTACTAGATTATGGCTCGAAAACACAGAGAAAGAGGTAAACTCGTGAACCCGTCTAGCTTAGGTGTTGGTTATAAGGCTTTAGAACCATGTACTTAAGTCCCCGTCATGTTCTTTGAGCTCATACGAGCCTGCATGATCGACAATGGAAGGTTGAGGAAGACTGGACTGGCTCTAGGAGTAGTTCGAACATTGGTCATGAAGATTGAAGCTTGGCCAGGAAATTTCAAGTCAGTTTTCATGATTTTCAGCTCGTAGATCATTTTATGGGTTGTGGGTGAGTCGTTTGGTCGAAGAACAAAGTGTTTTGGTTGAAAATCAACGAAGATATAACCGAGTCAAGAATCCTGGTCCGACGACCCATTACAATCGTCACGAGTTAACCCGCTAGAGGTAGACAATGATGATGTGGCAAGCTATGTCATCATGCCATGCCACGTGGCCAACTAGGTGGTGACACATGGCGAGGTGTCAGGTTGAGTTAGCATCGACGTGGCAGTGCCACGTTAGCGCTGTCAGACCATGTGGACCAGTGAGGTGTGCCATGTGGCATTGTGTTAGAGATTTGTCAGATTTTCAGGCTGATATGTTAGCTGACGTGGCAGGTCCGCATCAGCACTATCAGACTACGTGGACCAGTGAAGTAGTACCACGTGGAAACTTGTTAGAGTTGTCAGAGTGATGTGGCAGTACACGTGGTAATGATGATGTCCGCATGTGACACGTGGCACATGTCAGAGGGTGACACATGGCACATGTTAGAGGGTGACACATGACACCAGTCAAGGAGTGCCACGTGGCAACTTGTTAGAGCTGTCAGTTGTCAGATGTCAAGCTGACGTCAGTGTTGACCAGGCGAGTGAAAACTTTGACCGTTGCGTGTGGACGCCTGGCCATGAATTTTTAGGTCAAAATGGTCTTGTTCGAAAGGTTTCGACGTTCTGAATCCAATGGTGGTGGTTTCAGGTCGATCAGAGATCGTTTGATGGGTGTTTTGGAGGTTTTTAGCCTTGGAAAGTGTGTTCGGAATGCGTATCCTATTATGGAGTTTTTAGGGGTCTTTGATATGAACTTGTATAGATTGATAGTAACCCTTGGGTGTGATTTGGACATAACCGGACGTTTCGAAGACTTTGGATTGGCTTACGGCTCGTGTTTTGAGCTCACATGATAAACCGTGTGTGAGTGGAAGTGTGGAAATGGGGATGTTGGGGAAATAGTATCAGAGCTGGACTCCGACCGGAAGTGTGGAAATGGTGACGTTGGGACCCAAGATGGGGGGATTGTAAGACCCGTGATGTAACGACCCGTCCCAAATTCCTAGATTAGATTAGTGACTAATCACGATTAGTGAGGTTAATCCGTGATTAGTTAGGCGAAATCGGACGAACGATGCAAAATGACCGTTTTGCCCCTGGGCGTGGGCAAAACGTTGACTTTTTGTTCGTGCGGTCAAATGGACTTTGACCGATGACCGTGACGTAGTTCGTGACGTCACGAGTTCATAGACAGGTGGCACGTTCAATTCCGACGTTCGAGGAGAAAGTTATGACGTTCAGAAGTTTAGGGACATTTTGGTAATTTTGGTTAAATGGGGTCAAATGTTGACTTTTGACCGAGTGGTCCAGTGGCCGAGGGTCGAGGACCGTTACGTAGATCGGGATGATACGAATCCATAGACAGGCGGCATGGTGAAATCGGACTTCGAACGGGGAAGTTATAGGTCACGGAAGTTCGATTTCACTATGCACGTACTTTGAGACGGGGATGATCTGGAAAAATCTGATTGGGCTAAATATTTTAGGTGGGTCCCATGGATGAGTGACAAGTGTCACTCATCCCATTGGTCCAAACCCCTAAAATGTGGATCTCACTTAATTAAATATTAATATAATTATTATTATATAATTAATCTTTTCATCTTTAAATCCTATCCATTCATTTCTAATTAATCTCTCAATCCTCACCATCAATTCCATCTCCCTCTCATCAGCCATCATTTTTCTTCTTTTCTTCTTCAAACCTGCACCCCCCCTCTCTCTCTCTTATCCACCATTTTCTTCATTTCTTCATTTTCTTCAAACACACAACACCACCACAAACCTCCATCAAGTGTGACCGTGTAAAAGTGAGGGCAGGACTGGGATGATGAGGAGGACACGACGGCCGGCCATGGTGGCTCACAGCGGTTGGCCACGGCGGGTGAACCCGTGAGGTAAGGAAATGTCCAAAAATTCAAATGTCAGTTTTGTTAGTTTTTGTTCGATTCTAAGGATTGGGAAACATTTCTGGGGACTCTAGGAAGCTAATAGGATTAGTTTTGGGGCTTGTGATGGTCGGAAATGGCCGTGAACGGCGGGAGAAAATCCGACCACCATTGATGATCGGAAAAGCACGGTTTTGGGTGGTTTTTGCTCGGGTTTTAATGTCTAAATGATAGGAAATAGGATTAGGTTAATATTAGGATTAAAATGAGATGAAATGGACCTAAAATCGGTCCGAAAACCGGAGAAAAACGAGATGAACAGTACATGAACAGTAAGCTGGAGGTTGAAGGCGATGAACAGTATTTTCGACCTTCTAGGGGCGCGTGGACCATAATTTGGGAAAGTGTTCAACAAGGGAAATCTTCTATTCGATGTAACGAAGATTTTGGGACTAGTCTCGTGTCAATTGGACATCGTTTCGATAGATTACGGGGTGTCGGAAGGTTTAGGGTCGGTTTAAAAATAGTTAAAAGTTCGGAAAAATTACGAGGCTTTAATGGGAGGTTAATTAAGTAGTTAGTAACCTTCTATTAAAATTTGGACAGGTTTGGGAGGCCCGGTGATGGTGATTGGCTCGGGGAGCCGTATGACACGCAAATCGAGGCGGCAGCTCGGACGGTCTGTGAGTGGACCTTGTTTTCTAAATTGGTGCATGCATAAATGTTTATTATATGTTTTATTACATGTTTGATGATGCCATGGGTGCATTTGTATGTGGTTACGTATAAGCACGTATTTCGAGGTTTCAGCCTTATACGGTGCTTATACGGGTCTGTATTTCTTTATTGGTCTAAATGAACTGGTTTTGGATTTCTAAAAGGATAAACTCGGGTATGAGACCCATTTGGTTTTGTCTCGGGCATATGACCTCAGATTTCTGGCACGGTGCCCATCTGATGTCCTATGTTCGGGCGCGAGACCAAGGTTACTTTACGGTTTTGATTTCAGGTCAGGGAACCTTAAATGGATTTCCAGGTTCATGACGGTTTATGGGAACCGGCATGAACCCTTGTTATGGTATCGTGGTTCTTGACGGTTTATGGGAACCGGCATGAACCCTGGTTATGTTATTATGGTACATAACGGTTTATGGGAACTGGTCATGGAGGATGTTGTCGATATGTATATGAATACAATGGATATTATGGATCATGACGGTTCAGGGGAACCGAGCATGAATGTTTATGTTATGTATATATATGTTCATCTACCTTCCTTTACTTGTTCTATTATCTCCTCCGGGGAGGGTCGTTGGCCTAGGTGGACCCCAGAGTAGTCACGGAGCACTGACTGAGTGGAAGTCGCCCCAGTTGGGTTCCTTACTCTCAGGAAGTGTCATTACCCGGCCCATCTAACACAATATTGTCCGCTTTAGGCCCAGCCCTCACGGTTTTGTTTTCAGGAGCTCACGTGAAACTTCTCAGTAGGTCACCCATCATGGGATTGCACCAGCCTCAACTCGCTTAACTTTGGGGTTCCAATTCCCCCCAAAGCCACTGAGCTCCCAAAAGGCCTTGTGTTAGATAGATACGTGCCCACACATATAAGATACTTCACCTTTCCCTCCCCGAGCGATGTGGGATCGTTCACCGATCTTACCTTTCCAAGCTCACGGGTCTCGCTCACCGTTCTTGCTTCTCAAGCTCACGGGTCTTGTTCACTGTTCTTGCTTCCTGTTCTTGCTTCCAAGACCGGGTCTTACAATCCACCCCCCTTGGGGCCCATCGTCCTCGCTGGCACACTTCTGGTCGGGGTCCAGCTTTGATACCATTCTGTCACGACCCGGCCCGTCTAACACAATATTGTCCGCTTTGGGCCTAGTCCTCACGGTTTTGTTTTCCGGAGCTCACGTGCAACTTCCCAGTAGGTCACCCATCATGGGATTGCACCAGCCTCAACTCGCTTAACTTTGGCGTTCCAATCCCCCTCAAAGCCACTGAGCTCCCAAAAGGCCTTGTGTTAGATAGATACGTGCCCACACATATAAGGTACTTCACCTTTCCCTCCCCAAGCGATGTGGGATCGTTCACCGATCCTACCTTTCCAAGCTCACGGGTCTTGCTCACTGTTCTTGCTTCTCAAGCTCACGGGTCTTGCTCACCGTTCTTGCTTCTCAAGCTCACGGGTCTTGCTCACCGTTCTTGCTTCCAAGACCGGGTCTTACAGGAAGGCTATGATTACTATTATCTCGGGTAGGGTCAGTGGTCTGCGGACATTGATCTTGACTTTGAGAAGACTCGGATTGAGACCTGGGTAGCACGCGCGTAGCTTTGGAAACCGTGACAGGATTGGTTGTGTGAATTTTATATATATATGATGTATGCTATATGAGATATATGATATGATGTATGATGTGCGTTTACACAGGTTTTGGGCAGTGGCCCGTATGGTCATTTTCATTATGGTTCTTTCAATCTTGGTTTTGGGCTTAGTTCCCGCATATGATTTCTGTATAAATGGTTTTCGAATGCATGCATGCTTTTTAGTGAAGGGTACAAATGTCTTCTTATGAAATATAAATGGTTTTCGAATGCATGCATGCTTTTTAGTGAAGGGTACAAATGTCTTCTTATGAAATGTTTTTATAAACTTTGGTTTTGTCCACTCGCAACTTTTAATGTTTTGATTGCCCTTCAGGTTGACATCGGATGTGGATTATAGCAGAGACCGAGATATCACATACCTCCTCCGGATCGTGGCGTACTCTGATAGCCCGAGAGGGCAAAGGTCGGAAATATCCCTTGTCTGACACTTCGTGTCAGACGGAAGCAGGGTCATCCTGCACTAATCCCGGGGGGATTGGGATGGATCCTGTCACGTGAACTTGGAAAAATAAGAATGGTGAGCAAGACCCGTGAGCTTGAGAAGCAAGAAACGATGAGCGATTCAACATCGCTCGGGTAGGGAAATGTGAAGTGCCTTATATGTATGGACAGTTCTCTTCCTAGCATGAGGTCTTTTGGGAGCTTACTCACTTTGGATTCTTTTGGAACTCTGAAGTTAAGTGAGGTTGGACTGGTGAAATCCTAAGATGGTGACCCACTAGTAAGTTGTGCGTGAGTACCGAGAAATAAAGTCGTGAGAGTGCAAGCCTAAAGCATATAATATAGTACCGGAGGAGTTGGGGAGTGACATTGAACCGCCTCTTTCAGACTTTTTATTTGTTTGTGTTGACTTCTAGACCCCTTTTTCCTTATTTGGTCTATTTTTTTGGTTTTTTTTCCCAGAGCCTAGGCATCTAAAAATTGCATCTAAAAAAAACTGTTTACCGGGCCCTCAACCCCTTTTGTGTGGTTTTGAGTTTGGAAAATGCTGTTGCCCGCTTGTTTTGTTTTTCTTTTTTCTTCGGTCTGTGTACAGTTGCATCAGCGTTAAGCAAACGCTGGAGCCCTAGTACCTAAAGCCTTGACCGCTTTTGTGCGGTTTTGTGTTGTTTGACAACCGCAATGTTCAAGCATGACATTGCAGTCGCAACACCAGACCGTAAGAGTAAAGGATGGTGTGGTTATTAATTGATATTCATTAATCATGTATATAAAATTACATGAACTATGTAATTACATCATGTATAATTATACATGCAAACATCAGGATGAACGTACAATTAGGGAATTATCAAAATAAAAATATCAACGTGACCATACAAACCATAATAATTTTTTCAATATCTAATTATTAATTCATGTATTATCCTGATATATCAATTATCAATTATCAATAATTTATATAATCCAATATAAATATCAATCTTATAATTCATCAAGAATCAATAATCCTAAAAAAAATATGTTTCTAGGATGAGCAGTAACCTTCCTTTTGAGCAATGCGCAGATCCCAGACGATCGTGATGATAATATATTGTAAAGAATTTGAGAAGAAGAAGAAGAGGTTTGCAGAGAAGGAGAGGTTTGGGAGAGGGAGAGAGAGAGAGAGAGAGAGGCAGAGAGGAAGAGAGGTAGAGAGAAAACTGTTCTTTGTATTCTGTATATTCTAAATAATACGTTTATCAAACCGTAACTGAATTCCTTATACAATACAAGGAATTAATAAATATACAAATGATCAAATTACCTCTCGTACCCTTTACATAAATAGCCACTAAAATTCTATTTATTTACAACAAGTAGGACTAATTTCAAAATTTTGAAAGGAAATGGACGTTTTTGCCCCTATTTATTTATTGTGGTTAAAAGTTGACTTTTTGGTTGGAAATCTTATTGGATTTTCCATGAAGACCGTTTTGTAGGTCTCGGAGTCCTGATTTTGTAGACAGGCGTCATGTAAGACCCGTGTCCTGGATAGAACAGTGAACAATCCCACATTCCTGCGAGGGGGAATGGTCTGGGAGAAGATGGTGATGTGCCTTAAAGGTGTAGGCACACACCTATCTAGCACTAGGCCTCCCTTGGCCGCGCTGGTTAAGGTGGTTACCTTCCAGGCGTGAGGTCTTGGGAACAAAACCTTGCGGGCGCAAGTGTGCCCAAAGAGGACAATATAGGGTTAGATAGAGGGTGCCGCTGCGCAACTCTGATATAAACTAGGCCTTTTGGGAGCTCAGTGGCTTTGGGGGGGATTGGAACCCCAAAGTTAAGCGAGTTGAGGCTGGTGCAATTTCATGATGGGTGACCCCCTGGGAAGTTGCACCATGAGCTCCCAAAAACAAAACCGTGAGGGCGAGGCCCAAAGCGGACAATATGGTGCTAGATGAGTCGGGTCCTAACCGAGGAGGGTTGGGTCCTGACAATTTGGTATCAGGGCCAGACCCCGACCGGGAAGTGTGCCAGCGAGGACGCTGGGCCCTAAGGGGGGTGGATTGTAAGACCCGTGTCCTGGATTGAACGGTGAACAATCCCACATTCCTACGAGGGGGAATGGTCTGGGAGAGGATGGTGGTGTGCCTTAAAGGTGTAGGCACACACCTATCTAGCACTAGGCCTCCCTTGGCTGCGCTGGTTAAGGTGGTTACCTTCCAGGCGTGAGGTCTTGGGAACAAAACCTTGCGGGCGCAGGTGTGCCCAAAGAGGACAATATAGGGTTAGATAGAGGGTGCCGCTGCGCAACTCTGATCTAAACTAGGCCTTTTGGGAGCTCAGTGGCTTTGGGGGGGATTGGAACCCCAAAGTTAAGCGAGTTGAGGCTGGTGCAATTTCATGATGGGTGACCCCCTAGGAAGTTGCACCATGAGCTCCAAAAAAAAAACCGTGAGGGCGAGGCCCAAAGCGGACAATATGGTGCTAGATGAGTCGGGTCCTAACCGAGGAGGGTTGGGTCCTGACACGTCACGCCAAAATCAGAGTTTGGACGAGTTTTTTACAGGTCTAGGAAGCTAGGGGCAGTTTGGTAAATTGGCTTGTAAGAGTAAAATGGTCTTTTGCTCTTGTTAAGAGGGTGTGTCACCAGGAGTCTTATGGATTGGTGACACCTATCATTAGCTGGATTGGATTAGTGGCACTGTGTGTTGATTTGTGTTGAAGTCATGCTTGTTCAACTTATAACCAAAATCGAAAACACAAATTAGTTCGATCACACCCAGCCCCTGGAGAGAAAACGGAGAATGGAGAGGAGATGAGATAAGAGAAAATAAGAAATAAAAAGAAAGAAAAAAGAAAGAAGGAAACCCGAGTAGAGCTTGGATGCATAATTCTCTAGACGCCCGGATGTGTAATTTCTAGGAGGCGATGATGTGTAATTCCCGAAGTATCCTCATATGAGTAATTCTTGAGGTTTGAGTATTGATTGCGTGTCTAGATGTTTTATGATGATTCTTTGAAATGAATTTCAGAAAATATGGGCCACGGGCTTTGATAGATGATATGATTGTGGATCCCACAGTTTTCTCAGTGATTTAAATTGAAATCTGGTTATTCTTACTTTACCTTATGCATGCATTTTTTAAGTTGTTGGGTAAAGGCTTTATTTGTATCGAAACGTATTTTCAAATGATGTTATTTTTGTCCACTCACGACTTTGATGTTTTGTATGACCTTCTAGGTGGTAGCACAGAGAACGGGACTGATAAAGAGATAGAGGCATGAGTGGGAATTAGTACAACTATCTCTTGTCTGACAAATGCTAAGGTCGTTTATCGAACTTCAGTTGACTTGTCAAAAGGAAGCAGGACCAGACACGGTTATCAAAGCGATTTTGGAATGTGTCATGTCAATATTAGTTTAATTATGGTCATCCAAATTTATGACCTCTAATGAAGTTAACCCTCACAATCATCACCCTTAGTTCCTCACGAATCTCACAATATTATTTGACAAAACAAAAACAAAAAAGAATATTTGACAAAAAAAAAAGGTTATCTCACAATATTAGAAGTGAAGGGTTGGCTTAATTACTCGACTGAATTTTCTTTATTTTTAGTTAAGAACGATTGTGAATATAATTAACGTAACAACACGGATCTCCAGGAAAAGTGGAATTGGAAAAATTAAGGAAAAAATAACTATTTTTCCCTTGGAAAGGTTAAAGTGTTTACTTTTTGATTAGAACGCCATTTGGGGGTTTCAAAAGGACCATTACGATAGTCTTGAGATTCTGAGTTTGTAGATAGACGACACGCCAAAATAAAAAAAGGGTCGGACGAAATTGACCGTTTTGCCCTAAGTCAAAGTGTTGACTTTTCCTCGTCAAAGCCAAAGTGATGACTTTGTCACCGAGATGGTTTTTGGTGATTCCGAAAATTCCATTAGGAAGGTCTTGGTCTCCTGATTACGTTGACAGGCGGCATACTGAAATCGAAATTCGCGCGGGTTCATTTTCGGCCTAGATGGTGTAGGGGCAATTTGGTAATTTGGTGTTAAAAGGCATTTTGGTAATTGAACTTCTGAGATATTTTGGTGGCTGAATTGGGGCGTGACACCTATCCCTTATCTCTTATATGTTTGTGCCACCGCCTATATGTGTGTGTTATCATTTAGTCATGAGGTGTGTGTGTTTTGGGCATGGTCAAGTGGGAAAATAAAGCAGAGAAAACAAAGAGAAAGAAATAGAGGAGAAGATGAGAGGGAGGAGAAGAGAGTTAGACCAGAATGAAGAGAAGCTAGAAGAAAACAAAATGGATGATCATGGCTTGAGAAGGAGAGAAATAGTCTTGAAAATGTAAGGGGCTTTTCATGGGTTTGAGATTGGTTGACTAGTTTTCATGCAGGGAACCTGGAAAAAATGTTTGTACCATCTTCCTGGAGCCCCTCCGACTGTATTAAACTGCCCAAGAGAGAAGTTGAACATTGAGAACATCCAGGAACTGTGGGGTGCAGGTTAGCCATAAGTCTTCCATTGGTCGAACGAGTTTTGATGATAGGATCCGTCCCGATCCCCTGGGACCCCCCGGGGACGTGCCCTACTCCCGTCTGACACACAACCTTAGAATACCAATTTTGCCCTTTAAAGATTCAAATTCATAAATATCCATAAATAAGTCATACATAATATCCGAAATCAAATAGTGTCAGACAAGGGATAATTTAAATACTATTATTGAGCACGACTTCTAAGGACTCCCTACGTGCCAACCTACCCAGAAGTGGGGTTCAGGTGCCCAACGTTAATCAATGCCTCAACCTAGGATCCTCGTCCACCTCAATAGCAACGCCTGGAGGGGTTAGTAATAATCATAACATCAACTACTGCACTATACAATAATAATATATCATATAAGCATAAAGAGGATAATATAATAATAATCTTAACATCAGCTACTGCACTATACATCCCAACGCGGACATCCCAGATGTCTGACGTCCCAGACGCCTAATAAGGTAACAGTCCCTAGGCTGCGGATGCCACCCCTGGTCTCAATCCCGAGTCCAAATCCCGAACCCAGTCCAAGTATGACGTCTCAGATGCTTGACATCCTAAACGTCCAATCATAGCAATCCTGCTCCCGAGTCACTCTACGATTCAGTCCCTTCGTAGAATGACCCCTTACAGGAAATGCACCGTGACCACTCCGAGGTACCAACATCCGGAGGAGATAGTATCACTAGGGTAGATCTATATAGTGAAGAACTAAGAGAATCATCGAAATCCATATTTATAACTCAAAACAATGTATAACTAACTAGACGGGTCTCATGCCCAAAACCTCATAATACGTGCAAGAATAATGACTCAAGGCATTCAAATATTTTGATTCAATCATATAGATATGGTAATTAAAACAGTTATGCATGCAAGGGTTTAAACGAAACCAAAGGCCCACTCACAGTCCAATCCCGCCGCTACACTAAACGTATAAACCTGTCCCGGTGCTAATGTACAATCCCTTTCAAGTCAAAAGTACACATAAAGGTCACTATAAGTCCCTACATCTCAATCATGAAACCCTAGATTAAAAATGGACTGGGAAAGCCATCTGAACACGCTTCCCGAGCCATTAAACCATATTTTGACCAACCTAACGATCTCTGATAGACACAAAACCATCGACATTGGATCCGTATCATCAAAACCTAAAAAGATGGTGGTGGTCTCACCTCGAGTTCTGTTCACACGCACCGCCACACGCCTGGTCAACCCTCTGGTCAACGTTACAATAATGATGCTGACGTCATCACTCACAAATGCCAGATGACACGTGTCACCCCCTGGTTCGTTGCTGGTCTGACCTGTCTGACATGATAACTTCATCATGAAGTCATCATGATGACATCATCATCCCTGATATTCGACCGGGTCTGTCCGAAGTCCTGCAACCGGGTCACCGTGACCCGTGGCCTAACCCAATCAGAACTCCCATTTTCGACCACCATTTTCGACTGGGTTTGTCCCTACGTGTCCGTCTAAGTCCACCCTACATGTCTCTGAACTCAAAACCCAGATGAAAGAGCAAGATCTATACCTTTAACTCGAAAACCCGCAACCCAGTTTTCCAGTCGTCTTCCCCGTTGCCTCAGTCCATGTCCTGCTTCGAAACCAGTCTCCACGAGCTCGCCAGTGTCCCTAGAACCCAACTCAACACAAAGAAACAGCCCATACACGTCAACACTAAAGGTTTCAAAAATAAGGAAACATAGGCGGTTCTAGGGTTTTTCGGCCTACCTGTGTCGTGCCGCCGTCGTGGGTCTTCCCGTCAGCTCCTTACGCGTCCAGACTTCCTTACGGGCCTAGCCTGGTGTTGGTTCGAAGTGTGATCGTGTGGTTTGAATGGTTTGGGTTTCGGGTATGCTTTGTTCTTCGCGGGTCTGGGTGGTTCACGGGGTTGTAGTACATGGATGATGATGATGATGGCTGATGATGAAGATGATGTCTGCTGGGGAAAAGGATATCGATCTGGTGATGGAGGTGAAGCAAAGTAGATGAAGATGGACGTTTGGAGGTTTGTATGAGATGGGGGAAGGGTTTTTTCTTCACGGGAAAATGAATGGGAGGAGGGAGTAGACAGGTCTGATGATATTGATCAGATGAAGAAAAATAAAGGGTGCACATGGATAGATGAAAGGGAGATGGACGGCTGGGGAGTGATGAGGGAAACAAAATATATTTAAATCCACCAATGGGGGAAGATCCATGATTTAGGGAAAAAGCAACCGTGGGATGAGTGACACTTGTCACTCATCCAAGGTTCCAGGTTTAATTAAAAGCTAAATTAGATTTCATTAATTTAATATTATTTTAATTATGTTCTCGAATCGTAAGTTTAATCAATTTCGCTCCTATGCCCATTACTTTTCCATCGAATGTCCATTTTTGACTTGTCACCTGTCTGCGGACTCGTGACGTCCTGATTTACGTCACAGTCATGGGTCAAAGTCCTAAATATTTCTCGGGTCAAAAGTCAACTTTTTCCCCTCTCATGGGCATAACGGTCAATTTGCAATTAAAATATTATCTATGAATGTTCAGGTCATTACATCTGAGGTGAGTTTCTTCATTTTAATTATACATATATCTTCCCAAGTTATATTAGAGTCATTTGATTGAAACAAAATTGAAAACATTTGATAAATAGGAGTTTTGGAACCAGTTTGGGTATAGGGGAATCAAGTAGAGAAGATGATGAACAGTAACGGGTACAAAAATTTTGGGTCGTTACAACCTACCCACCTTACAAAAATTTCGGCCTCAAAATTTACTCAAACAAATACGGACACTGCGCCCTCATCAAATCCTCTGGTTCCCACGTCGCTTGCTCAACATCATGGTTCCTCCACAGCACTTTCACCAAGGGAATTGTCTTGTTCCTTAGTACCTTGTCCTTTTGGATCAAATTATGCACTGGTTGTTTTTCGAAGCTCAAGTCAATCCTCATTTCTAATGGTTGTTCCGTCATAGCATGTGATTCGTCTCATAAATACTTCTGAAGCATAGATACATGAAATACGTCGCGTACTCTAGCAAGTTCTAGAGCTAACGCCAACCGATATGCCACTGAACCAATCCTCTCCGTGATCTCGTAAGGTTCAATGTAACGGAGACTCAATTTTCCATGTCGGCCAAAATGAATGATTCCCTTCCACGGAGATAACTTCAGGAACACAAAATCTCCAACTGCAAACTCCAAGTCCCGAATGCGTCTATCTACGTTGCTTTTCTGCCGATCCTGCGCCACCTTCAAACTTTCCTTGATAACTCGGACTGTCTCCTGGGTCATATCCATCAAATCCGGCCCCACTGCTGCTCGCTCACCTACCTCCATCCAACAGACAGGTGTCCTACACTGCCGACCATACAGTGCCTCGTAGGGTGCCCTCGATACTTTCCTGATAACTGTTATTGTATGCGAACTCCATCAAAAGCAAATGAGTATCCCATGAATCCTGGAACTGCAACACACATGCCCTCATCGTGTCCTCCAGGGACTGTATAGTCATCTCGAACTTTCCATCAGTCCACGGGTGAAAAGCTGTATTGAAGTGTAGGTTCGTACCCAAGGCATTCTGCAACCTCCACCAGAATCTGGAAGTAAAATACGGATCTTGGTCAGAAACTATAGGCTCTGGCGTACCATGAAGTCGAATGATCTCATTCACGAACATTTGAGCCAGTCGTTTTGGCTTGTACGTCTCACGTATCGGTAAGAAATGAGCTGACTTAGTCAATCGATCCACAATCACCCAAACTCCATCAAATCCACTCTGTGTCCTTGGAAACTTGAAGAGGAAATCCATATTAATGTGGTTCCATTTCCACTTGGGAATTGGAAGGGGTTGCATGGCTCCATACGGACTCTACCGCTCAGCCTTGACCTGTTGACAGGTCAAACGGCTACTGATGAACTCCGTTATATCCTTCTACATACCTGCCCACCAATAATGGTCTTGGAGGATACAATATATCTTTATCCTTCCCGGATGCATCGCATAAGCCAAACTATAGGCTTCCTCAAGAATCTCTGCCCGTAAGTCTGCCACAGCAGGCACACACAAATGACCCAATTTTACCAGAGCTCCATCTCCTCAGATGGAAACGTACTGCCTCTCGCCTGCTTCAACCTCAATCCTATAAATACACAGTGTCGGATCTTGGAATTGAGCCTCAATAATCTGATCGACCAGCATTGGTCGTACGAGAAAGCTGACTAACAATGCTCTCTCATCATCCATCCCAAGCATAACTCTAGTCTTTCTAAGTTCCATAAGAAAAGGGAGATATATCATCCTCAGATGAGCAATCGATCCTGTTGACTTCCTACTGAGTGCATCCGCCACGACATTCGCCTTTCCTGGATGATACTCGATCGTACAATCGTAGTCCTTGATCAGTTCCAACCACCGTCACTGCCTCATGTTCATATCTCTCTGGGTAAATAGGTGTTTCAGACTCTAATGATAAGTGTAAATCTTGCATGTCACTCCGAACAAATAGTGTCTCCAGATCATGTGTCTTAAGCTGTCTCGATGCATAAGTGATAACTTTGCCATTCTGCATCAACACGCAACGCAGTCCCTACAGCGATGCGTCACTGTAGACCTCGAATTCCCCACTGTTATCATGTAGTACAAGGACAGGTGCAGTAATCAACCGATGTTTTAACTCCTGAAAGCTCTGCTCACACTGTTCATCCCAAACAAACTTTACTCCCTTCTGCGTCAATCGAGTCAAAGGTGCGACAATGCTGGAGAAACCCTCTATGAATCTCCGGTAATACCCTGCCAATCCAACGAAACTCCGTACCTCAGTTACTGTCGTTAGTCTAGCCCAATTAGTTACAGCTTCGGTCTAATGGGGATCCACACTAATCTCGTCAGCTGATATAACATGTCCCAGAAAACCAATGTTGTTCAACCAAAATCGGCACTTACTCAGTTGGGCATACAACTGCTTCTGCTTAGTTTCCCCAAAACCAACCGTAGATGCTTCTCATGTGCCTTAGCACTCCTCGAATACACTAGGATATCATCGATGAACACGATCACAAACTTGTCGAGATGTGATCGAAAGACTCTATTCATCAAATCCATGAATGTCGCTGGTGCATTCGTTAAACTAAATGGCATTACCAAGAACTCATAGTGCCCATATCTCGTCCGAAACACCGTCTTCGGAACATCATCCTCAGCGATCCTCAGCTGATGATAACCCGATCGTAGATCAATCTTAGAGAAGTATCGTGCTCCCCGCAGTTGGTAAAATAGATCATCAATTCTGGGTAAGGGGTATTGGGTCCTTACCGTTGCCTTGTTGAGCTATCGATAATCCACACACAATCGGAGGCTCCCATCTTTATTTTTCACAAATAACACCGGTGCTCCCTACGGTGACTTGCTCGGTTGGATGAATCCCAGATCCACCAACTCCTGCAATTGAGTCTTAAGCTCTCGTAACTTGGCTGGTGCCATCTGGTATGAAGCATGTGATATAGGTCGGGTACCAGGGGGTAGTTCAATCGTGAACTCGATCTCCCGATGTGGCGGTAAACCAGGCAAATCTTCCGGGAACACATCCGGAAACTCTCGCACCACTAGTATGTCCTCGGCCCTCGAAGATCAACTCGTGACTCCACAACATGCGCCAGATAACCCTGGCAACCCTTTTGTAACAGTTTGTTAGCGGCAAGTGAAGAAATCACTTCAGGTAGCGAACCGTCGCGCTCTGCCTGAAATGTAACCTCCAGCAACCTTGGACTTCGCAAAATTACTTGCCTACTATAACAATCAATGAGCGAACAGTGCTCCGAAAACCAATCCATCCCCAATATGACATCAAAGTCATTTATGTCCATAATGATCAAATCAACCGGTAAATCAACATCCTCCACTCTCACCGGACACCTCCGTATCACTTGGTTCACTACGTACACAACTCTCATCGGTGTGCCGACACCCATCTCACTATCCAACGCTAATATCTCACAGTCTAACATACCTGCACAACTCCGCGAAATAAAAGAATGAGTAGCCCCGGCATCCATCAATACACGTACACCAAGATTAGATATGTTAAGAGTACATGTAACAACACCCGGAGCTGATCTAACCTACTGCTGGGTCAATGCAAATACTCGAGCTCTAGGTCCAGAAGTCTAACCGCGCCAATGCGCTCCACGATCAATGCTGCGATCACCGCCCTGTCCTTGGCCCCCACTAGTGTCGAAAGCCGAACTCTGAACTACACTGGCGCCTCCTGTATCGTTACCCCTGGTCAGAGATAGGCAATCACGGGCATAGTGCGTTGATTCTTCGCAAGCAAAGCAGTTAACTGTCCTCGGTCTGTCAGATGATTCATTGGATGCACCACTCCAAGATGACTGCTGCCCAGAACTGGACCTCAATCCAGATCTCTGGGACTCCCTTATAGACCAAACCATCCACGACCACGTGAAGAAGATGGTGCTCCCCTATAGTGCCTTCCTTTCGAGCCTCGATGGCCCATGGGTCCAAGATATGGGCGATCCCAGCATTGCCCCTTGCCAGAAGTCTGTCGTGGTTGATGTGCCGCCAGACTAGCCTCGACACGTACCGCTGCATCGACCATGTCCTTCAGGGTGACGTAATTACTAACTGTCATGATTTCCCGAATATCACCCCTGAGTCCCAGCTCAAAACGTTGACACTTGTCCTCCTCTGTGCTCACAAACGCTGCAGCAAGTCGGGATAACCTCACGAATTTTTGCTCTTACTCTGTCACTGTCATACTCCCCTGCTCGAGCCGTAGGAACTCTGCCTCACGAGCAGTGCAAAAAGATCGAGGGTAATACTAATCCAGAAACCTCTCTTGGAAGACCTCCTAAGTAGTAGTGTGAACAGACCATCTAGACATCTCTAGGTCGTACCACCACTGGTAGGCCCTGCATTTCAGTAGGAAGGAAGCCAAAGTCACTCGCTCCCCCAGTGGGCAGTGCATCACCGTAAAAATCCTTTCCCATTTTGCTTTCCACTCATGAGCTTCCTCGGGCCTAGATCCCCCACTGAATGGTGTTGCTCCCAGTCGTTGAGCACGTTCAATACTAGCACATTCCATATCCCTCATTACTTCTTCTTCAGTGCGTACTAGAGGGTTTCATCTTCGAGGCATAACCAACTGTTAAGAGGCATAGATTAGATAAACAACATCTTTAAACGTCAATTGTACCAAGTACTAACCGCTAACCTAGCATGTTGACCATTAACCTAGTGCTCTGATACCAATTTGACAGGACCCGTCCCAATCCCCCTGGGACCACCCGGGGACGTGCTTTACTCCCGTCTGACACACAACCTTAGAATACCAATTTTACCCTTAAAAGACTCAAATGCATAAATATCCATAAATAAGTCATACATAATATCCAAAATCAAATAGTACCAGAAAAGTGAAAATTTAAATACTATTATTGAGCACAACTTCTAGGGACTCCCCATGTGCCAACCTATCCAGAAGTGGGGTTCAGATGCGCAACGTTAATCTATGCCTCAACCTTAGGATCCTTGTCCACCTCAGTAGCACGACCTAAAGGGGTTAGTAAAACAAATAAGGGTGAGTGGGTCAAAAACATAATGTTTATAAAAAAAAAAAGTTTAAGCATAAAGTAAACATACGGTTTTTCCTCTCCATTTTCCAAATCATGCATGCATCAGAATCGAAATCCATAATAATATATCATATAAGCATAAGTAGGCTAATATAATAATAATCATAACATCAGTTGATGCACTATACATCCCAACCCGGACATCCCAGATGTGTGACGTCTTAGACACCTAATAAGGTCACAGTCCCAAGGCTACACCTGCCACCGGGGGTCTTAATCTCGAGTCCAAATCCCGAACCCAGTCTAGGTATGACATGACACGACCCATCCCAATCCCCCCGGGATTTCCATGGAATGTGTCATGCTCCCGTCTGACAAGAGGTGTCAAACAAGGGATAACCTGTTGCCACTGCCCAACCGGGCTTCCAGAGTGCGCAAGGATCAATGGAGGAGGTGTGCGATGTACCAGTCTCTGCTGTCGTCGCATCCGTAATCAACCTGAAGGGCATTAAAAACAAAAGCTGTGAGTGGACGAAAATAAATAAGTCTGTTTAAAACATTTGTAAAGACATTTATGCCCCTTAGTAAAAACATATGCATGCGTCAAAAACCAATAATCACATATGTATTTAGAAATAACCATTAGGGCCTTAGCCCGAAAACCATAAGCATAGTTTCAAATCCCAAAAGTCAATCCAAGAGTTATTTCATAAATCCAGTAATATACATTTATTATTTTTCCATCTCTGGCATCCCTGATGCCTAGCGTCCCTGACGCTTGACGTCTCCGACGTCATATCTCACGGTATTAAGCAACGCGTGCTGCCCGGGGTCTCACCAGGTCCATATCTCTGACATCCCCGATGTCTGACGTCCTTGACGTCTAATCATAGCAATCCTGCTCCTGGATCACTATACGGTCCGGTAGCTCCGTACAATGATCCCTCGCAGGTAATTCACCATGACTTATCCAGTGTCCCCGACACTTGGAGGAGACCAATATATATATCCTCATATCGAGATGGTTTTATGGAACACATTTTATTATTCATTTCCAAAATATCACAAGGGCCCTGCCCCGAATTTCCATAAAACCTTCATAAGTCCAAATAGTTGATTATCAAATCTGAAATCATTTATTAAATTCCATTTTAGGGTCCCCGACCCGAAATCACATATATAAATCAACTGGGCCCCTGCCCCGATTTAATAAGTCAACTGGGCCCTTGGCCCGATTTCTTAAATCAACTGGGCCCCTGGCCCGAATTTACTTCATCAAATCCGTAACTGTTTCATAAAATCATATCCGAACCACAATTATGGAAATCAGTGCAAATCCAGAAAAACCTCGATTTACGCGCAACCCGTAAATTGCCTCGAAATGCGTGAAATCACATAAATTCACCGATATCCAAAATCAAAGCATATAAAAGCAATTATAACAATCTTGAAACTGTTATGCATGCATTGAATTTATAAAAACAATGTCCACTCACAGACTGTTTAACCGAGCGCCTCCATACGCGTGCCATAGGCCTTCCCGGGCCACACCACTATCACCGGGACTCCCAATCCTGTCCAAATCACATTAGAGGGTCACTAACCTCTTCATTAACATCCTATTAAAGTCCCGGAATTTTCCCGAATTTTTAACTATTTTAAAACTGGATTTAAAACGTTCGGACATCCCGAACAATATCGAAATGGGGTCCGATTGGCACGAAACCAACGCTAAAATGTTCGTTACATTGTATAGGATAAAAGTCATGTTGACCTTACCTCGAGATTCGTGCCCACGCGCCGTCACGCGCCGCCGTGAGTGGATGCGCGTGAAACCCACGCGCCTGCTACAGTGACTAATACAGTCATCGTTCCAACCCGTATGTCTGGTAAACGGGTCTGATTACCCGCGATCTGACCCGGCTAGATAACCATCAATTCAAACTCGAATTCTTCCGTTTTTTATCCTAAAACAATCATTAACCAAACAATTTCAGTTCTGTGTCAATGATCAACACCAACCATCCCTCAATCGTGCCATCAACCCGTGATCACTCAAAACGGGTCGATCACCGTAACTCCACTATTCCCCAACCATAATCAAATTAACTTCCCAGTAAGCACATTAGGATTAATACGAACTAATTCGCATGATTAATTGGACATGAAGTTACCTCAATCACCACGACTCAAGCTTGGATTTTCCGGCCGTCCACCTCGTCCGTCCACTGCTCTAGGAGCTTCAAAACTTGTCCCAAATGATTTGGATCGACCAAGAAAGTTTCCAGAAAGCCATTTCGGACCTCCATTAGGCTTGGGCTGGCCTAAAAATCGAAATTCGATTTTGAACTCTTCAAAAACCAGCTTCGGGTTTTTGAACATTCCTTCACCATTTTCACTCATTTCCTTCCTTTCTCAATCTCAGAGTAACCCTCACGACTTACTCTCAATTCTTTCAATCCAAATCAGTCATTAAAAGCACTCCAAAGCATTCCTCAATCCTCTGTGTAAAGTCCCCTGCACTGACCCGAAACCAATATAAAATCAGTGTCCATGTTGTGCAATCAATAGCCACCTCAACACATGTGCAACCACACCTCAAAGCTGCCCCAAAATCAGTTCTAAATGTTAAACAATCTATGGAACAGATCGCACAAAACTTCCCATTTCACGGCTGTTCGATCAAACAGTGCCCCTGTGAAATTACTATTCTGCCCCTGTGTAGAAAATTACCAAAATGCCCCTCACGCATCCAGACCCGTAACTTGGTCATTCGGACTCAGATTTATGTGTACCGCCTGTCTACGGACTCAGGGCATCGAGACCTTCCTAACGGTCCTTGGTCCTCGGCCATCGGACCTCCCGATCAAAAAGTCAACATTTTCCCTTATTTCGTCCAAATTCCAAAAATGCCCTTGGGCTTCCGAACGTCATAACTTCCACCACGAATGTTGGAATCGAACGTACCACCTGTCTATGAACTCATGACATCCCAAACTACGTCACGGTCATTGGTCAAAGTCCATTTGATCGTCCGAATTAAAAGTCAAAGCTTTGCCCACGCCTAGGGGCAAAATGGTCATTTTGCACAATTCGTCCGATTTCGCTCAACTAATCCCAGATTAGTCAATCATAATTAAATATTATTAAATTCCGATATTCGGGACGGGTCATTACATGACATCCCAGGTGCCTGACGTCCTAGACGTCCAATCATAGAAATCCTGCTCCTGAGTCACTCTATTGTCCGGTCCCTCCGTAGAATGACCCCTCGCAGGCAATGCGTCATGACCACTCCGGGATACCAATATCTGGAGGAGACAATATCACTAGGGTAGCTCTATACAGTGCATAACTAAGAGAATCATCGAAATCCATATTTATAACTCAAAACAGTGTATAACTAACCAGACGGGTCTCATACCCAAAACCTCATAATACGTGCAAGAATAATGACTCAAGGCATTCAAATACATTGATTCAATCATATAGATATAGTAATTAAAACAGTTATGCATGCAAGGGTTTAAACGAAATCAAAGGCCCACTCACAGTCCGGTCCCACCGCTAAACTGAACGTATAAACATGTCCCGGTGCTAACGTACAATCCCTGTCAAGTCCAAAGTACACATAAAGGTCACTATAAGTCCCTACATCTCAATCATGAAACCCTAGACTGAAACCGAACCGGGAAAGCCGTCTGAACACGCTTCCCAAGGCATTAAACCCTATTTTGACCAACATAACGATCTTCGATCGACACGAAACCACAGCCATTGGATCCATATTGTTGAAACCTAAAAGATGGTGGTGGTCCCACCTCGAGTACTGTTCACACGTTCCTCCACGTGCCTGGTCAATGTTGCTACAGTGATGCTGGCGTCATGCTGACATCATCATTGATAGGTGTCACTCCCTGGTTGGTTGCTGGTCTGACATGACTAACATGATGATGTCATCATGATGTCACCATGATGACGTCATCATCCCTGACATTCGGTCGGGTTCGTCCGAAGTCCTGCAACCGGGTCGTCGTGTCCCGCGGCCTGATCCAATCAGAACTCCCATTTTTCGACCACCATTTTTGACGAGGTTTGTCCCTACTTGTCCGTCTAAGTCCACCCTACAAGCCCCTGAACTCAAAAACCAGAAGAAAAGGCAAGATCTATACCTTTAACTCGAAAACCCGCAGCCAAGTTTTCTAGTCATCTTCCCCGTCACCTCAGTCCACTGCCTGCTTCGAAACCAGCCTCCACGAGCTCGCCACTGTCCCTAGAACATGACTCGACACAAAGAAACGACCTACACACGTCAACATTAAGGGTTTTGAAAATAAGGAAACAAAGGGGGTTCTCGGATTTTCCGGCCTACCTCCGCCGTGTCGCAGTTGTGGGTCCTCCTGTCAGCTCCTCAGGCATCCAGACTTCTTAACGGTCCTAGCCTAGTGTTGGTTCGAAGTGTGGTCATGTGGTTTGAATGGTTTGGGTTTTGGGTATGGTTTGTTCTTCGCGAGTCTGGGTGGTTCACGGGGTTGCAGTACATGGATGACGATGATGATGGCTGATGATGAAGATGATGTCTGTTGGGGAAGAGGATATCAATCTTGTGATGGAGGTGAATCAAAGTAAATGAAGATGGACGTTTGGAGGTTTGTACGAGATGTGGGGAAAAGATAGTTCTTCACGGGAAAAAGAATGGGAGGAGGGAATAGACAGGTCTGATGATATTGATCAGATGAATAAAAATGAAGGGAGCAGATGGATAGATGAGAGGGAGATGGACGGCTAGGGAGTGATGAGGGAAATAAAATATATTTAAATCCACCAATGGGGGCAAGATCCATGATTTAGGGAAAAAACAATTGTGGGATGAGTGACACTTGTCACTCAATAATTCTATATTATTTTAATTACGTTCTCGGTTCGTAAGTTTAATCAATTTCCCTCCGGTGACCATAACTTTTTCGTCGAACGTCCGTTTTCGACGTACCGCCTGTCCACGGACTTGTGACGTCCCGATTTACGTCACGGTCATAGGTCAATGTCCTAAATATTTCTCGGGTCAAAAGTCAATTTTCCCCCCTCAGGGGCAAAACTATCAATTTGCAATTAAAATATTATTTATGAAAGTTCAGGTCGTTACATTTGAGGTGAGTTTCTTCATTTTAATTATACATATATCCTCCTAAGTTAGATTAGAGTCAATTGATTGAAACAGAATTGAAAACAGTTGATAAATAGGAGGTTTGGAACCGTGTCGGGTATAGGGGAGTCAAGTAGAGAAGATGATGAATAGTAATGGGTACAGTAGCTAGCGCAATCCCACACGCAACCACTTTGGGTGGCACGTAGGGATTTTTCTCGATATGGTTCCACACGAAAGTTTTAGTATTCAATCATACGAGTCCAACGATACGATTTTTAAGGTGATCAGATATCGTTTCGGGATAATTTCGATTGTTTGAAGGTTTAGGGTTCATTTTAAATTCGTTTAAAAATCCGAAAAAACAATTATGGAATGGTTTGTGACTTTAAGATGTGGTTTATGGTAGGAAGTGACGTTCCCGAAAAGTACGGAAATGTGTGCAAAGGTGATTTCGATGATTTGGAGGTGTGTGAGTGGAATTACTTTCCCTAAACTATTATGCATGCATATTTATATGATTTAAATTATTTCTATATGATTTTGATGGTATTGAGTGATTGGGAATTTTATCAGATTTTTCGGTGATTTATGAATATTTTTATTATTATTTTATTGCACGTTTTTTTATGATTTTTGTAAACTGTGTTTTGGATACAGTTCTGGTTGGGATATTGAATGGAATAAGGTTTGTGACATCGACTGATGTGAATTTGGAATAATTATGATTTTGATATAATTCCTAGATCGTTTTTACAAAAATAATGTCAATGGTACATTTTACAAGAATTGGCATCTGAGCTGAGTTTGGAGCGTATGTCCGAAATTCTGATTGTGGTTCTGGTTTGTGTTATGAGATGAGATGTAGGTGTTATTCTTATTGATGATGTAAACTGAGGTCACTTGATACTCGTGATGTGTGAAACGTTGTTGTACTTGTGTCGATTGGATGTGAGTCTCAGAAGTCGAGCCGGGGGCTCGGAATCCTTAGACTAGTATTGTGTGAGATTGTATTGTGATGACTCGGACGTCGAGCAGGGCTTCAGATCCCGAGTAGATTGCCTACCGGTAGCGCACTTGTCAGGACCAGTCTCAAATCCCCCGGGATTAACGTGGGACCCGCCTGATCCCGTCTGACACCACGTGTCAGACCAGGGAAAATTCCATCTCTAGCCCTCGTCGGGGCTATCAGAGTGCGTCAGGATCATAGGAGGAGGGGAGTGATGTCTCGTCTCTACTACAGCCCGCATCCGCGATCAACCTGAAGGGCATTAAAACATTAAAAGTCGTGAGTGGACAAAATAATAATTTCATTAAAAACATTTTCATACAAAGACATTTATACCCTTCATAAATACATACGCACGCATTCAAAACCATTTATCAAACCTTTATAAAAACACTTGAAAACATTCTCAAAACCTTTCAAGGGTTCATGCTCGGCCCCATAAACCGTCATGACCCATAAATCCAATTGGGTCCTCAACTCAAAATCATAATTCAAAACAATTAACTCATTGCATGTGGGAACTCAGCCCAAATCAGTTCTCAGTGAAATACCAAAATATCAAGTACGGGGTCTCCGGCCCCAAATAATTTCTAAGACATCGAATACGGGGTCTCCGCCCCAAATCACTTTCTAAATCATAACACACAGGGCCTCCGCCCTCAAATCACTTTTCTTAAAAACCACATACGTATCAGCATACGTATAACCCATCCTTTGCACTTCCGAAGAAGATTCCAACTCGGGGCACACAGCCCCTAGGGAACACATCCCCGATATATTCACGATATCGAATCTCTAAACTAGTGTGCACACTACTCGGGGTCTCAGTCCGAGTCTTCTCCAAGGAATCTCCATTTGGGAGGCACAATCTCTGGATCAAATCCGAGCTCTCTCTTTGTATCTAGTCCACACATCTCTCCGGAAGCTGGTCTGGAACCAGAACAATATAAGTAACCACCACTCCTGGAACGGGATCCCTATGGTGATACCCACTCTGGTATGTAGATCGTGACTCTCCAGGTCAATGCTGGAGGAGACCATATAATCAATATGGAGGGTTTCATATACATTTTCAATTAGTCTTTTCTTTCTTTCTCAAATCACTTTCAATTGGGTCTCATACCCGAATCATCTCAATAGAATTCCGCGAATCCAATTCAAATCCATTTCACAGGCCTCGGCCTAGATCCACAGTTCAACTGGGTCTCATGCTCAAATTCTCATTTCACAAACTGAACTAGGAGTCAAACCCGGTAACACGAATAACTGGGCCCTAAGCCCGAACCACAACTCAACAGGACCTCAAGTCTGATTTCACAACCAACGGGGCCTTAAACCCGATATCTCAACTAAATGGGTCTCAGGCCCGATATCATAAATCAACGGGGCAACAAGCCCGATAGTACACCTAACTGGGCCTCAAACCCGAATCGTTAACCAACTGGGCTCCCGGCCCAATCGTATAACACAAATAGACCCTCGGTCCGATTCCTCGTCAATTAAAATGGATTCCAAATCCGAGAATTTTTAAATCAAAAGGGTCTCACGCCCAATTTCATATTTCTCAATCCAAAACCAATTTATGAAACCCTTATTGAAAACCTAGCACGTATAAGCATCGTATAAAATCGAAAATCTTGAAATACGTACAAATACGTAAATCCTAGGCTACCACAAACAAATGCACTCATGGCAACACAAAACATATATTAAAATACTTACAAAATATTTATACATGTATGAATTTCGAAAGATGGGTCCACTCACAGACCGTCCGAAGCCGCGCCTCGATACGCGCGCCATAATTGTCTCCCGGGTCAATCTTCGCCTCCGGGATTCGCAAACCTATCCAAATTCATTTAGAAGGTTATTAACTACTTAAATAACCCCTCACTAAAGCCCCGTAATTTTCTGGAATTTCTAACTATTTTTACACATGAATCTAAACCTTCGGACGTCCCGAACTATATAGAAACGATGTCCGTTTGACACGAAACAAGTCCAAAAATGTTCGATACATCGAATAGATGATTTGACATGTTGAACACTTCCCCAGATTCTCCCCCACGCGTCGCCTGAATTGGCTGCGCGTGGGATCAACGCGCCAAGCTACAGTTTTCTCCTACCTTCGATCGAACTAGTCCAGCCGGTTCACTCTGTACAGCCGGTCCGGCGTGACTGGTCTGGCCCTCCTACTCCCTCATCTTGGTCTTTTTTCAATCCAATTCAATCCTATAATTCCTATTTTCTCATTTCCTATCCATTCCAATTAACAAAACTAACCAAAACCTCCTAAATCCTAACCAAATTCAAAGGGTTTCACCGCCCTGTTTTTCCCGGCCACCTTCACGGCTTCCTCTGCTGTGAACTACCCTCCAAACTGTCCTAAAATAATCCTAGAAACCTAATAACCATTTCCTAATCATTCAAAATCGATCATAATCGATCATAATGCATAAATCGAAATAAGGATGAAAATGGGCCTAACCGGGTAGTTTGGTTCGAGTCCATGTCCGCCGGCCGCGGCGGCGCCGTCCTGGCCGGCCACCATCATCCACTCTATCCTCAGCTCACTCTCTAGTCTCTCTTGTAACCATCTGGGGTCAAGTGTTTGATATTTGGGGTGAAGGGTGGATCGGTTTGGGTTTTGGAAATGGAAGATGAATGATCGATGAAGGGAAGGGTGAGATGCATGAATGGGAACTAAGGGCCAATGGATGAGTGACACTTGTCACTCATCCATTGGTCCACTGACAATTTTCTGGGCCCCACCTAATTCCACTTGCCTCGAAAAACGTGCTATTATGAATAGTACTCTGGAACTTCCGTCAACCGTAACTTCCACGTCGAACGTCCAAATTCGAAGTGCCGCCTATCTACGAATTCGAATCGTCCCGATCTACATAACGGTCTTTGGCCCTCGGCCATCGGATCTCCGGGGTCAAAAGTCAACTTTTGGCCCAAATTACCAAATTGCCCTCGAACTTCCGAACGTCATAACTTCCTCCTCGAACGTCGGAATTGAGCGTGCCAACGGTCTACGAACTCGTGACGTCACGAACTACGACACAGTCATTGGCTAAAGTCCAATTGACCGTTCGAATGAAAATTCAACGATTTGTTCATTCCAAGGGTAAAATCGTCATTTCGCCCGAATGTCCGCTAATCCTCGTCTAATCTCCGATTAGCCTTGCTAATCTGTCATTAACTCTTAATTAATCCTGCTAATTCGGGACGGGTCATCACAAACTTCCCCCCTTAAGGAATTTCGTCCTCGAAATTCAAATCGACCCGATTCCACAACCAAACTCTGGAATCCAACCATGTCCCTTGATCCGGATCGCTGCACCCACACGAGAATACCCGTGTAGCAGTACACGTCCAATACACATACGAAACTCATCAGTACCGTCCTCAGTACGTACCATCATCGGAGCTTCCAAAGCTCCAATTCACTCTCGAGAACTACACGTCTGCTTGTATGTCTCACTCGAGACAATATGTCGACACTCGTCGATCACACCTGTCACTCACTTGACAGGTCATCAACACCAGACTGACCTCCAAACAGCTTTTCAGTCTGACACTCTGACACGTTCCATTCTGCAGTCATCAGGCTGAAAACGCATCCCCACTAAGGGTTATCACAGCCAAGCTGGCATCCTGCTCAGCATCCGATCTGACAACACCCGACAAATTTTTCCACACAATGGTACGAATCCCATCTCATAGGTCATCCTCAGACCTATGCACATACTGACTTAAATACTCGCACGAGTCAACTCTTTCAATTTCCTATACCACAAAACTGACTCTTCTGAGAGTCCCATCAACCACATCGATCTGAACGCATCGAATAACTATCCATCCATTACCCTCACAGGTCACATCCATCGTGACCAGCCGGCATCTCCTGGCCCCACTGCGCTACTCTGATCTCGACTCGTTCTCGAGTCCTCGCATCACTCAGCGATACCACTTGCCATCTAGACTCCGGTGAGTCTCCAAACTGTCACTATCGGACCCAATCCGATCGCCACTCATGTCCATCTAGGACTTTATCCAAACTACAACGTACTCGTACTCTCGGGCACTCTCAACCCGACATACCGTTTGATCGTGATCAATCCCATCTTCGAACGTGCACAACATTCCGATGCACCTATACCACAACAACATCGGGGCGTCACCCGACCTACTCAAGGACTGCACTTTGGCAACGTCCAACCACAACTAATGTCCGCACCAGGCGAACATCAGTCCATCACCTCGGACATTCACTCATCACATCCTGTGACGCTAATATACCATCTACTCGTCACGTCAATCCAATTGACCCACAACCTAGGTGTTCGGTTCTTACACCCCCTTGAACTCCTAGCTGTCATACCATTCCTCGTCGTCCCACCTAGGAACGAAATCCAGGAGAATCCAAGATGATGACATTAAATGCATCCAATGTCATCCTCCGGCACCCAACACTATCAACTAAAGAGTCACACTCAGTGACCTCGACATGGACTCTCAAGTCCTCCGCTCAACTGGACACCATCCACGCGTCCGTGACTGCAGTATACCCGGTTACACTCATTCCGAGTGGAATTCACGCTATTCAAGCTTAAACCTTGTACATTCTAGTAGCCACATCTCGTACCTTCAATCAACCTAATCCAACTCTAACTCACAGAATTGGTCGGAATCCACTGACATCAGTCGGTAGGCTAAGCAGATTGCAACGTCTGTCGTTATCTGAAGCCAAATCTCTGCGTACTACCAAATCCGACAAACTAACCCATACATCATAAGACGTCACTTATGTCATCCATTCGTACCTGGATCTCACGTTTCACTTCAAAAATTACGACTTCTGAATACACCCTTGCGACTCAATCTCGCAGCACTGGGGGAACTAGTCTCCATTACTGGGGAAACGGATCCCCGTCACAGGGAAAACTAATCTCCATCACTGAGGAAACTGGTCTCCATCACTAGGAAACTGGTCTCCATCACTGAGGAAACTGATCTCCATCACTGGGGGAAACTGGTCTCCATACCAAGTACTCGCGTACCTCGCACTAAGCCACTCGGGATCCTCTCTGTCCAACTTATAACAACCACCTTCACTGGAGCGTGGCAAGTGTGCCAACACCCAATGTCAACATTTCATTCTGCGATCGGACTCAGCCGTCACTGAGTCTAATCCAGAATCACTGCTCGTACCGTGCGTCACTCACGCACCTCGTATCATCGTCACGACTGACGAATCCTATAGTCACAATCATCTCGGAAACCTGAGTACATCCAACTTGATAAGACTCGATCACGCCCATCGATAGCAGCGTCTGTCACAACCTCGTGCAGACCAATCTCAGAAACACTCTGCTACTGAAGCTTCCAAAACCATGCGGTAGTCGACCGCCAGTACCAACTGCTCAACACCCAACATCCACCGATCGGTCCACCTCAGGATCCGATCGAAAAGTACAACACTCCTGGTAATTTGTCCTACCAATTACCTACTAGGGTTATCACAAACCCGACTGCCCGCTGCAGCTCAACCATCCTGACTGATCCCTCGATCTCAACTCCGAAGAGTCGTCATACTCGAATACTGGTACCAAACCAGCCAATAACTACACACTGAGGATCTCGTCCTCTCTTAACTCTACGGCTCTCAGCCGCTGGCCTCCACAAGAATTGGCCATACTTCGTGCCTAACAATGCACAACGACTAAACGTCGCAATCGTATCCTATCGCGTCGAATGACAGCCACACTAGGGAATGCACTGTTAGTCGACATCTTGTCGCAACACACCACAATTACAATGGAATCTCCTGCTAGTCGACATCCCACCGGGATTCGACACATCGAAACATGGCAAAACATGCCAATTAGAATCACACGTTCCTATTCCCAACCGTCGTGACTGTAGTCGTCCAGAGTCATCGTAAACTGGGCGACCATGACCTCTGACCACACTGGTATTAATCCGTACATCCTCTATCCAACACGACACTACCGTCGAGCGGTCACGACTCTCAAGTTGTCATACGGTCTCTGCTGATCTACTGGATCCTACTCACCAGTAACGCTACGGCTCTAAGCCGTCAGATTCACACGAATACTGATCCTCCTCAGGATCAAATATCAAAACACGTGGCCCCCAATGCCAATCGAATCTCAAATGATCGTACCACTTGACAAACTTTATCTAACTAAGGTTCGATGCTACCGACACCTCGTACTAATGTCCTAACTACTAGGTTGATGACGGGCTGTTACGACTTCAGAGACATCACATCCTCGACCTGCGCGTACTCCAAGAGCAAAACATGCTCTGATACCAACTGGTATCAGAGTACTATAAGTATAAAATGAGCCAACCATGCTCTGATACCAACTTTTCAGGACCAGTCCCAAATCCCCCGGGATTAACGTGGGACCCGCCTGATCCCGTCTAACACCACGTGTCAGACCAGGGAAAATTCCATCTTTAGCCCTCGCCGGGGCTATCAGAGTGCATCAGGATCGTAGGAGGAAAGGAGTGATGTCTCGTCTCTGCTACAGCCCGCATCCGAGATCAACCTAAAGGGCATTAAAACATTAAAAGTCGTGAGTGGACAAAATAATAATTTCATTAAAAACATTTTCATACAAAGACATTTATGCCCTTCATAAATACATACGCATGCATTCAAAACCATTTATCAAACATTCATAAAAACACATGAAAACATTCTCAAAACATTTCAAGGGTTCATGCCCGGCCCCATAAACCGTCATGACCCATAAATCCAATTGGGTCCTCGACCCGAAATCACAATTCAAAACCATTAACTCATTGCATGTGGGAACTCAGCCCAAATCTGTTCTCAATGAAATACTAAAACATCAAGTACAGAGTCTCCGCCCCCAAATCATTTCTAAGACATCGAATATGGGGTCTCCGCCCCAAATCACCTTCTAAATCATAACAAACAGGGCCTCCGCCCTCAAATCACTTTTCTTAAAAACCACATACGTATCAGCATACGTATAATCCATCCTAGGCACTTCCGAAGAAGATGCCAACTCGGGGCACACAGCCCCTAGGGAACACATCCCTGATATAGTCACGATATCGAATCTCTAAACTAGTGTGCACACTACTCGGGGTTTCACTCCGAGTCTTCTCCCAGGAATCTCCATCTGGGAGGCTCAATCTCTGGATCTAGTCTGAGCTCTCTCTCTGGATCTAGTCCACACATCTCTCCGGAAGCTGGTCCGGGACCACAACAATATAAGTAACCACCACTCTTGGAACGGGATCCCTATGGGGATACCCACTCTGGTCTGTGGATCGTGACTCACCAAGTCGACGCTGGAGGAGACCATATAATCAATATGGAGGGTTTCATATACATTTTCAATTACTCTTTTCTTTCTTTCTCAAATCACTTTCAATTGGGTCTCATACCCGAATCATCTCAATAGGATTCCGCGAATCCAATTCAAATCCATTTCACAGGCCTCGGCCTAGATTCACAGTTCAACTGGGTCTCATGCCCGAATTCTTATTTCACAAACTGAACTGGGACTCAAGCCCGGTAACATGAATAACTGGGCCCTAAGCCCGAACCACAACTCAACAGGACCTTAAGTTTGATTTCACAACCAACGGGGCCTTAAGTCCGATATCTCAACTAAATGGGTCTCAGTTCCGATATCATAAATCAACGGGGCATCAAGCCCGATAGTACACCTAACAGGGCCTCAAACCCGAATCGTTAACTAACTGGGCTCCCAGCCCGATCGTATAACACAAATGGACCCTCGGTCCGATTCCTCGTCAATTCAAATGGACTCCAAGTCCGAGAATTTGTAACCCTTATTGAAAACCTAGCACATATAAGCATCGTATAAAACCGAAAATCTCGAAATACGTGCAAATACGTAAATCCTAGGCTACCACAAACAAATACACTCATGGCAACACAAAACATATATTAAAATACTTATAAAACATTTATGCATGCATCAATTTCGAAAGAAGGGTTCACTCACAGACCGTCCGAAGCCGCGCCTCGATACTCGCGCCATAATTGTCTCCCGGGTCAATTGTCGCCTCTGGGATTCCCAAACCTGTCCAAATTCATTTAGAGGGTTATTAACGACTTAAATAACCCCTCACTAAAGCCCTATAAGTTTCTGGAATTTCTAACTATTATTAACCGTGAATATAAACCTTCGGACGTCCCGAACTATATCGAAACGATGTCTGATTGACACGAAACCAGTCCCAAAATGTTCGTTACATCGAATAGATGATTTGACATGTTGAACACTTCCCCAGATTCCCCCCCACGTGCCGCCTGAAGTGGCTGCGCGTGGGATCCACGCGCCAAGCTACAGTTTTCTCCTACCTTCGATCGAACCAGTCCGGCCGGTTCACTCTGTACAGCCGGTCCAGCTGGACCGGCATTGTCAGGAGCCACCCCGGTTTCACCCTGAAAACCGAGGTCAATCCTGCTCCCGTCTGACAGCCCGACACAAAACCAAGGTAAACTCACTCTGAACCACCCAAGTACTCAGTCAGAGGCAGGATAAAATTTTACACATCCCGATCCGTCTTAACCCTATTTCCCGAGATGGGTCGTTGCAGGCGTGACCGGTCTAGCCCTCCTACTCCCTCATTTTGGTCCGTTTTCAATCCAATTCAATCCTATAATTCCTATTTTCTCATTTCCTATCCATTCCAATTAACAAAACTAACCAAAACCTCCTAAATCCTAACCAAAATCATAGGGTCTCTCGACCCTTTTTTCCCGGCCACCTTCACGGCTTCCTCTGTTGTTAACTACCCTCCAAACCATCCTAAAATAATCCTAGAAACCTAATAACCATTTCCTAATCATTCAAAATCGATCATAATCGATCATAATGCATAAATCGAAATAAGGATGAAAATGGGCCTAACCGGGTAGTTTGGTTCGAGTCCATGGCCGCCGTCCGCGGAGGCGCCGTCCTGGCCGGCCACCATCATCCACTCTGTCCTCAGCTCACTCTCTAGTCTCTCCTGTAACCATCTGGGATCAAGGGTTTGGTATTTGGGGTGAAGGGTGGATCGGTTTGGGTTTTGGAAATGGAAGATGAATGATCGATGAAGGGAAGGGTGAGATGCATGAATGGGAACTAAGGGTCAGTTGATGAGTGACACTTGTCACTCATCCATTGGTCCACTGACAATTTCCTGGCCCCACCTAATTCCACTTGCCTCGAAAAACGTGCTATTGTGAATAGTACTCTGGAACTTCCGTGAATCGTAACTTCCCCGTCGAACGTCCAAATTCTACGTGCCGCCTGTCTACGGATTCGTATCGTACCGATCTACATAACGGTCTTCGGCCCTCGGCCATCGAATCTCCTGTGTCAAAAGTCAACTTTTGGCCCAAATTACCAAATTGCCCTCGAACTTCCGAACGTCATAACTTCCTCCTCGAACGTCAGAATCGAGCGTGCCACCTGTCTATGAACTCATGACGTGACGAACTACGTCATAGTCATTGGTCAAAGTCCAATTGACCATTCGAATGAAAAGTCATCGATTTGCCCATTCCATGGGCAAAATCGTCATTTTGCCCGAACGTCCGCTAATCCTTGTCTAATCTCCGATTAGCCTTGCTAATTCGTCATTAACTCTTAATTAATCCCGCTAATTCGGTACGGGTCATCACAGCACTTGTGATATGATGATTGATGTGGTGCATTTGATAATTTGATGAATGATATTGTGTTTGTGCTCTGGGGATGATGTGGATGTGGTTGATTGTGTATGAGTATGGTGACGATGTTGAGATTTCTATATGTGACGATGTTGAGCCTGCCAGTGGGGCAGTAGCTTAGTGATTGACATTGTGATGATGGTGGGTTGATTGTTTGTGATTGATGCGCTGGCATTGAGTTGACTGTTGTGATGGTTTGCAGATGATACTTACTTTATATACGTTTTCATTTACTTTGAAAGTGATAAACTGTATTTAGTTTTAATCAAAGTGAAACGGTTTTTCGTACACATGCATGGTTTTGGAAAACGGAGGGTAAATATCGGTTGTTTTCAAACTATGTTTTAAACAATTTCTTTTGGTCCACTCACATGTTTTCTAGTTTTGTGACCCTCCAGAACTGTTGCATGTGAATCGAGGCTCGTAAGGCGGAGGCATGTACTAGCAAGACTTACATGTATCCTTTGTCTGACAAATTCAAGGGTACTGTTGGTACTTTGAGTTACTTGTTAGACGGAAATAGGGCCCGGGAACACTTTACGAGGTGTCTTGGGGGTTGGGTCCTGTCAATTAAACAGACAAGATGACTATTTAAATTATATATATATATATATATATATATATATATATATATAACAGAGCCGACCTTGAGAGTAGTCGGATGAGGCGGCCACCTCGGGCCCCCACGTCGAAGAAGCCTCAATTTTTTTTATACATAGTTGTTATGTATATTCATTATATATCAAAATTAAGTTACTTCAAGATTAGTCAACTAATAGCAGCTAGGCGAGTTGGTTGGTGTGTTTTTGCTCCTTCCAAGATGCTCGCGTTTAACCTCTTTCAATAGGTTTTCCACCTTTTTTTTTCTTTTGGTTTCCTTTTTTTTTCTTTTCCTAAATACAATATTTTATTTTTCTAATCAATTTTCGAATTCTTTAAAAATTGAGAAGAAGTGAGGGGCTAGGGTCTAAAAAATGAAAACTTTTTTGGGATAAGATTAAATAGCTTGGCTACTTTCTCAATTGAAAAAAAAAAATTGGTAGAAAAAACTAGATTTTGAAAACTTAATTAGCATTTTTGCCTTTCAAAATGCGAGACGTATGATATTTAAGTGAATGTTCTTTATATTATTAAATACATGTATTTTTTTTCCTTCAAAAATTATTAATTAAGAACCTTTTATGTGATTACATTGTTCGGTGTATATAAATATATATATATATATATATATATATTGTTTGGTATATATAATCACATATCGTACGTCTCGCATTTTGAAAAATAATTATTTGAGGTTCTTACTTAATAATTTCAGAAAAAATACATATGCTTACTAAATATAAGAAACTTTCACTTAAATATCGTACGTCTCGCATTTTGAAATGTTTTTCAAAATCTAGTTTTGCTACCAAACTTTTTTCAATTGAGAAAGTAGCAAAGCCATTCAATCTTATCCCACAAATATGGACAATATGAGGGCAGAAGGATAGTAGGGTCTCAATTTGAAGATTCATCTTGGATCCCCATTATCTCAGGGCATATCAACGGACACTTATATTTACATCTAAGTTTACACTCTTTTTTGGGCCTTTGGATTTAGGGTTAATCAATGACCCTGATTAAAAGTGATATGAAATCTCATTAATGTCCGAATTTAAAGCATTTTAATTAATAATTTCTTTTTTCAATTAAAAATTTCTTGGTTTGTTTTAATTAAAGTTTATTTTCAGATTTGAAAACAAAATTCTATAAAAAAAAATTAAAAAGAAAACATGGCAGCCAAAAATAGACCACATTGTTTTTTTTTATATAGAATTTTATTTTCAAATTAAAATTATTTTTGGGCCTTTCGACTTCTTCACTGAGTCACAGTGATCATGTTGGTCGTAGTGGTATACGACTTTCTCTTTTCATCCTTTCGAATTCTTCACTGATCAGTCACAATCATGCTAGTCGTAGAGGTACGGCCTATCAAATTTAGATCATCCCTAAACGAGAACCTAGGTTGATAACGACAATGTCGGTATGGGTTAGGGGTGGGGTTGGCTATTCATAATTCAATTAGTATTACTGAGTTGAGTTTTAAATTTTTAGTTTATATTGTTGATTATTTATGGATTTATTGTTTGGAGGTTAAGGATTTTAATTTTGAGTTTTGTATTGAAACCACCTGGTGTAGTTATTCTTGCAACCCTATTGCGGGCATAATGGGTATTGTTGTGTGCTTAATTCAAGTCACAGGTTTTTACGAAGGTTAAAATTCTCATGGAAAGTAGCCATGTTACTTATTGGGGGTTGAGGAAATAAGTTCGTCAGTATTTGGTCTATATTTGGTTGTCAACAACGTGGAACTATTCGGCAACAATGAAAACCTGGAACATTTAATTTGTTTTTGTTATAGAATTTTATTTTCAAATATGAAAAATAAATTTTTAATTAAAAAAAATTAGGAAGTTTTTAATTGAAAAAATAAATTGTTAATTAAAATGCTTTTAATTTGTATATTAATGGGGTTTCATATCACTTCTAATTAGAGCTATTGATTAACCATAAATCTAAAGGCCCAAAATGAGTATAAACTTAAGTATGAAATATAAGTGTCCCTTAATCTTAACTCTATATATAGGGTTATATATATGACAGCATAAGGCCATATATATCTGCACTCGAAGAATGGCAAGAATCATGGCAGTTCTGATGAAAATGAGTGCTTTAATCACCTTACTCGAAGTGGTGGGGTGACGGATTTATATGAGAAGAAGCTCTGCTTCCTGCTACGTTAAAATTACCTACGTACATTATTTCATATGGGGCATTGTACAATAAATTTTATTAGTAAGAAAATGCTTATGTATTATTGTAAATTTGTCACGTCATATGTTAATTCATTAATTAAAATGCACAAGATTTAATTTTTTATTAATCAGAATTACAAATGTTACAATATAATAAAAATTGATAATTGGTGATAAAACTCTTATCATTAGGATTCAACTACTTATATTTTGAAATTGCCTAAAGAATAGTAACCTAAACCTAAACAAGTATTGAATCGAATTCTAACGACTCGATCAAGAACCACAGCAACCAGTTTCACGTATCAATCACCAAACAATGCATAATTGCAGCAATTCAAATAATAGTTTAAAGATCAAGAGAGTTAGAGCAGAATGTAAACAATACACATGGATTTGAAAGTGGTAAAACCCTCAAGAGGGAAACATCCACGGGCACTTTGCCGGTCGAGAACCAATCCACTACGAAATCAATTCAAGTTTATTAATGGAAAGATATGAGACTCATCTTACTAACCGGACAAGTAAGGAAGTTCACTCTTCCAATCTTCACGTACAAACTCTTCACGATGGCACCGGACAAGTAAGGAAGTTCACTCTTCCAATCTTCACGTACAAACTCTTCACGATGGCACTGATTCCAAATGAAACACATCACATGGCACAACTCTAATCGCAGTTGTGAATCACTCTTAGAGCATATCGATTGTCTGATTCTTTTCGGCCTCCAAAATCTGGTTTGACAATCTATTGAAGTGCAACCTCCTCTGCAGAATTGAAGAGCCATAAATACCTTGAAGAGGTAGAATACAAGCAGACTTCAACTCGTCCGAGACCACTAGGCGAAGAAGGTTTTGATTAGCCTTAGAATTCAACGGCTAAACCAAACACACTCAAGCCAAGAGTTTGAAACAGTGAAATTGAACCTTAGGACACTGGACCTAATCTAAAAGCCGAAATGGGCATGACACCAAGGGTAAATAAAATTAAGGCTTAAGATTAAGCTTAAAGTCCAATTACATGTTTGCAGGGAAATGCCAATTTACATTAACAATCTCCCCCTTTGGCATTTCTGAGACAACCTCATTTCAAAATCATTCCAAACAAGAAGCAGCTCAAACACAAATGGAACACATTGTACTGCTTAGGACCTGCACACTATTCAAACCAGAAGACATCATGAAGCATGTATGTAAGTAACACAAAGAAAGTAAACACACTGGATCAGGTTGAATTAGATAAGATATCACAAGGAATGACTAAAAATGGATGGAAATCTCCCCATTTGTACCGGAATAAGAACCCAGAACAGCAAGACTCCCCATCAAGAGTAGAGACACAGATAAGATCCACAGTAACAAGGCAAGCTGCAAGCAAGGATTAAAATATCGTTATCGACGGATATATCGTTAGTCAATTTTACGGATATCTCGCCCCAAATATCGATATCGATATCGATATCGTTTACGGTCAACAAAAATGACGGAAATTTGATCTAAAAGTTGGAAATTTGTAATGAAATTTTGGAAAAAAAACTTAAGTACCCAATTGTGGTTATATAGGATTAATAAAAACTATAAAATAACTTTTTATAATAAATATACGATGAATAATAAGATACAATAGAATTCTGTCGATAACTAATAATATAAAATTTTAAATATAAATATAAATTAAAATGAATTACTATAATTGAATGTTAATATAATAAAAAATATAACAATAAGCATACAAAAATTTCAATGAAAGAAAAATTATAAAATGAGTAAATATATTTAAAATTGGGAAAAAAAGAATGAAAAAATAGAATTAATCTTTGTTCGAAAATTTAAAAGAATTGATATATTTAAAATTGAAAAAAAAATGACAAATATATATATATATATATATATATATGCAAATTGAAAAAAACAAAAAAAAAACCAAAAAACACCCAGCAGCCGCGTGCTGCTAGGTTTGAACCTAGGAACTCCTCATTTTAAAGCCAAAGACAAACAGCAACAAACCAACTCATCTAGGCAAGCTCAATTGTAAACATAAGCAACCAAATAATATATAAAGTACATATACAGTAACCTGTAACAGTCCTCTTCAACCTCGCGCGGGTCTGTGATTCGGGTTTTTTGACCCGCGCGACATGACCCGACTGGAACTCAATGGTTTTACGTCCGATTTTCATGAAATTTGGCCCTATCTCGATCGTTTTAATGAAATAAGGAGATCGATGGGCTTAAAACAAGGAAAAACGTCGATATTTCGCTCAATTTCTTTCCCCCCTCTCTTAAGTGCCGCCGGCCAAATTTCCCGATATATCCACCGATATATCGACGATATTGTCAATATTTTTATCAATGGCGGCAAGCATCAACTAGGTAGAAAACAAGTAGATGATAGAGCACTGAACATATATGATGGATCTCTAGTGTAAAGTAGACAAACAACACTAGCTATATTACCATGTCACAAACCATAGTCAACACCGACCACTCAATGATCATAAACACAGGGTGGGAAGATGGCAAAGAACTGATGCATATGCAATATAAAGAGAGTGGGTTTTTTTTTTTGGACTTAAGTCCATTAAGCTTTCTAAGAGACCCATGTAACATGTGTTAAATCAATGAGATCGTCCCAATTGAGACAAGAGCATTAGGTGATGAAGCACCTTGCAGATGAAATAACTTGAGTCAAATGGGCTACAAACTTCAGTACAACCACATATAAGAAGGATCTGTCTTATTAAGAAAACTAAATGTGCCACTTATATAACGTATAATACATTTAACAAAACTCATATGATACTGCTTAGGATCAGCCTGAAAACATGCACATACTCCAACACTGAAGGCAATGTCAGGTTTTCTGGATGTAAGGTACATGAGGCTCCCAATCATGCTGCAGTAGAGTTTTTGATCGACACTCTTGCATCTAGGGTCCTTGTAAGGTTTGTCATTCTTGCCCATGGGACATGAGACAGATTTAGCTGATTCCATCCCAAATTTCTTAACTAGATCCTTTGCATACTTGGACTGCGAGATGAGGATACCAATGTCCAATTTTTGTACCTGCAAACCAAGAAAATATGTCAGTTCTCTACACAAACTCATCTCAAATTTAGTCTTCATGACTTGAGTGAAATCATGAACAAGTTTTCAGACGTGGAACCAAAGACAATGTCATTGACAAAGATTTGAGCAATAATCAGATCCTTCGCAGTTCTTTTGACAAACAATGTCTTGTCAATTACTCCTCGTAGATATCCCTTTGTAAACAAGTAGGAGGAAAAACGTGAGTAACAAGCCCGTGGAGCTTTCTTGAGCCCACATAAGGCTTTCTTGAGCAGATAGACATGATCAAGGTGAATATGATAAAAAAAAAAAAACCCACTGGATATTCCATATAGATCTCTTCGTTTAAAACTTCATTCAAAAAAACACTATTGACGTCCATCTGATACAGCTTGAATTTCAAATGACAAGCAATTAAAAGTAATAGTCTAATTGACTCCAAATGAGATACGGGAGCAAAAGTTTTGTCAAAGTCGATCCCTTCAATTTGTGTGTACCCTTGAACAACCAAAGGAGCTTTTGTTTCAAACCATTGTCCCATGCTTGTCAGTCTTGTTCCTAAAAATCCATTTAGTCCCTATGACATTGGAGATAGAGAGTCTAGGAACTAAATACCACACATAATTTCGAGTGGCCCTGTTAATTGGTTCAAAAAAACTGACCGAAAAACCAGACTGAATTGTAACCGAACTGAAAAACACCGAAATGAGGAAAACCCAAAACCATTTTGAGAAAACCAAATAGAACCGGTCTAAACCGGTTCGGTTTCGGTTTTCTATATAATGATATTGGATCGAACCGAATCGAAAAGTGGTAAAAATCGGCCCGAACCGGCTCGAACTGGACCGAATCTCATTAGTTACAAACGGCGTCGTTTTACTTCTGTTCTATGAAACCCTAGATCTAGAGACGACAGACGGACCGACTGAGATTCTCAATGCCTCACAATTTCACTTCGATAATTTCTCAGTCTTTCTCAATTCTCACTTTCTTAGTCTTTCTAAATTCTCCCTCTCCCTCAGACATAAACGACGACCATCTCCACTCTCCTCTAGTCCTAGACGAGACCAAGCAACATCGCGACACCGCGACAGACTTCAAAGTTCTAACTTTGAACCGCAGCCGTCGATTATAGCTGATCGCGGCTCGCCCCTCATCGGAGTCCAAGTCGATTCCGCTCGCCCCTCATTGGACGTGTTCTTCCATGTCCTGACTAATCTGGTATGTAACATCTTAAAATAATGCTTCTGAATTTTGAGTGTGCATTGACAATTTCTCTTTTAAATATTGATTTATTGCATAGAATAAGGCTTCTGGGTTCCATAGAGAAACATAATTTAGTTGCTTCTGAAATATATTTTGTTTGTTTGCATCAGAATGCATCTTTTTGCATTCAATTTTGTTGTCTTTGCTTCCACACTATGATAATCTCTGGCCTCTTGTTTGTGTAGATGGTTGAATTCAAATTCTTATGAAGGTACATTGTTATAGGAAATGGATTTCATTGATTTTTTGTGCTTGGATTATGCTGAATTTCATTGGATGCCCCTTGGATTTGGATATCCAACTCAAATGTGATCCCAATTCAAAATGCCTTTGCTCGTAGTCTGGATGTTGACAATTATTTTTTTTCCCTTTATAGGTGGAGCTGTAAGGTGTGTTTCAATTAATCTTGGCAAAATCCGTCCTGGTGGTTTAAGGGGAAGTCACAGGCACCATTCTTGCAACGAAACATTTATCTTATAGGGAGCTGACACAAAGTTTAGGGTATGCTCTCAGTTTAATAGAAGAGTAGTTGCCTTACAACTTTGCTTTTGTTTCTAGTATACTAAAGTCTACATAATCTGATCCGGATGCATGAAACAACAAAAATTAAAACCTTTGACGTCACTTGTGTTGTGTCGATTTAGGTGTTTTATTACTGTATAAATATATTAAATGTACGGTGATACCAGTGCACATTGCTGAACTTTAAAGTTTGAGTTTTAATTTGTAAAACTTCTCTAGTTTTTTATTTTTATTTTTTATTGGTTAGATGATTCTGTTTATAAGATACTTATATAGTTGTATGTGAACTCAAGGGTTGAAAAATGTAGATTCTTAACTTTAAAGTTCCTTGAGAAAAGAAAACTTTAAGGTCTATCTTTCATGCTAAAAAAATCATTTATATATTAATTTCGTTAAAAATGCAGATTCAGTAAAAGAGCCTTAGCATGAGCATTCTATTATACCAGTACGCTAGTTTATCTTCTTACATAGTCTTAGTTTAAAATTGCGTATATAGCCTTAAGATTCTACTATTAACTTATTTATAAGGATAGGCTTGCTTTCTGAGAACCGGTATTTCGTTCACTAAACTAATATGAAATAAACTCCATCAAAAGGATTATATCTTTGCACGTAGGTAAGCAGGCTTTCCTCATTTCAAAGCATATCCAGCTCTCTTCTTTTCTAGTTCTTCTAACCTTTTGAGTGTCCAAGTCGATTCCATAGAGAATCATAATTTAGTTGCTTCTGAAATATATTGAGTGTTTTTTATTCAGCCGATTTTGAGTGTCCAAGTCGATTCCGCTCGCCCCTCAGTCTTTTTATAAGAATATTGATTTATTGTAAATGAAAAATTGCAACATGAGGTCCAAAGAGTTGATGGGAGGCAGGCTACTAGACATGTTAAATATATACTTCTGTAGTGTTTTTTTTTTTTCAATGTGTAAAAGGGGAGATTGTTGTGGCTTATCTTCTTTCAGCATTTATGTAATGTTTCTGTTGGTGCTTAGTGCTACAGATCGAAACCAAACCCTAAGAAATAAGAATGGTGCTTACCACTGGGAATGTTGCTGGTGCTGCATCTGCTACCTCATCAGAGTTTCCTGAAGAAGTATTTATTCTCGTAATATACTGTAAAATAATACGAAATTATTGATTCTGACGAGTTTGGTTTATAAGAAATGTATTTCATTCACTTTAACATGGATCATCAACTTATTCATACTTGTTGTTTTCTGTTTTGTAGGTGGACAATGGTCATGGTTCACAATCACAAGTAGATGAATTCGATGAAGAGGTGAATAGGGATGGTAAACCACTAACCAGCGCTGAAAGTAATGCGGAATTTTTGGAGCATGCGAAGAAAAGGCAGTGTGCAAGCATATGAGATCATTTTGAAAGGTACAAAGCTAATAATGGTTTCACTAGGGCTAGATGTAATTATTGCCCTAATACGTATGCTGCTTATTCTATTAGAAATGGAACTAGGGCCTTGATTAGTCACCTTCAGAAATGTCCTAAATATCCCCCTAATACGATTTCCAAAAGAAATCAAAAAGTTCTATCCGTAGAAAAGCCCACAGAAGTTGCGGTTGGGTTTAGTCAGAAGGAGCTTGTTAGGAAATTTCTTGAGATGGTCGTAGTTGATGAGTTGACTTTTTCTTTTGGTGAGGGAAACGAGTTTCGTGATTTCTGATCCCTAGCTTGTCCTAGGTTTAAAATTCCATGTCGTCAGGCAGTTGTTAAGGATGTGCTTAATATGTATTATGCTGAGAAAGAGTCCCTTAAAGAATTGATCAGGTCTTATAGGGTTTGTGTAACTACTGATACATGGACATCCTTTCAAAACATCAATTATATGGTTATCACTGCTCATTTTATTGACAGTGATTGGGTATTGCATAAAAAGATTATCAACTTTTGTGTGATTCCAAACTAACGGAGAATCAATTGGGAGGCTTTTGGAGGATTGTTTACTTGACTTAGGTATTGAGAAGCTTTTGACTGTTACAGTAGATAATGTTTCTTCGAATGATGTTGGGTTGTCTTTTTTGATGAAGAGAATGCCTAAATGGAAATGTCCGGTGGCGCTTTTGAATAATGGGGAAAATTTTCAAGTTAGAAGTATTGCTCATATCTTGAACTTGATTGTCAATGATGGCTTGAATGTGTTGAATGAATATATTCGAAGTATTAGAAATGCCATCAGATATGTAAGATCTTCCCCTAGTTATTTAAGAAGGGTACGGAGAAGTGTGACGACCCGGAAATTCGAAAAAGGAAAAAATTGGAAAAAAAAATTGGAAGGAAATGACGATTTTGCCCTTGGTTATGGGGAAAAAAATTGACTTTTTGATTGGGACCTTGTTTGGATTTTCCGAAAGGACCGTTGGATAGGTCTCGGAACGCTGAATCCGTAGACAGACGACATGCATCAATCAGAGTTCGGACGTGGAAGTTACGTGTCTAGAATTGTGAGGGGTATTTTGGTAATTATTGGAGCAGGGGTAAAATAGTAATTGTGGCTGATCCAATTAATGAATCAGCGTTTAGCGACCCATTCAGTCCAGTATGTGACACATGTCACTGAAATTAGAGAGATTGGTGGCCTGTTTGTGGATGTCATGTGTGAATATGAACAATAGATATCATAAAACCGCCCACCCCTTCGTTTAAATTACATCAAATTGATTGATGAATGAGGTGAAGTGTAAAACCTGAGACAGTGGGATGAAGCCACAAAGAAAAACGAGTGAGACTTAGAGGAAAATGGAGAAAGATAAACCCCTGAACCCGAAAACCCAAACCCGTGAAGTTCATACCTTTCAAAAATTCGAATTTGAATTTATGGCTCGAGATGCTTTAAATTGAGATTGAATTGAGCCTTTTGGAATCAATTCGATTAGGATCAGCCCAAATTTGATGCGAATTGGGGTCGTTTTGGGCTAGAACAGAGGGGATGAAGACATTGAATTTTCGAACTTGAGTCGAGAAATTGGAGACATGGAACGATGTAATTGATGTTAGAAATATGGTTGATAGAATCCCACGAAGCTCCCTGATGCATCAATTGAAAGAAAACAATCGCTTTTGAATGAATTAGGACGATGAACAGTGTTCAGTGTTCTTCGAAAGTCGAGTTCGAATTAAAAGGATTAAGGTAAGTTTGATACAAATTGAGTTTGCAGATCTCTAATTCAGATGTAAACGATGCTAATGGACGGTTTAATTGTAGAAATCAAGCAAAAATTGAGGGAGATTTAGCCGGGTCACCTCGCGGGTTGCAGGATCCGTTTATCAGTTAAACGTGAAAGGAAGAACAATGTAGCACGCGCGTGGACTTCACGCGCAGCCACTCACGGTGGTGCGTGAGGGCGCGTGGACTTCATGCGCAGCCACTCACGGTGGTGCGTGAGGGCGCATGGGTACGATTCCCAAGGTGAGTTCAACATGACGTTTGTTCTATGCAATGTAACGAACATTTTAACGTTGGTTTCGAGTCAATCGGACACCGTTTGGATATTGTTTCGAGGGTCCGAAGGTTTATGTTACGTTTTTAATTTGTAATTAATTCCTAGAAAATTATGGGAAATTAATATGATGTTAATTAAGTCATTATTGACCTTGAATAATAATTTTGGACAGTATTCGAGATTCCTGGAAAGTACCGAAAATTACGGAAACGCGTGCAGCTCGGAACGCGAGCGGTTTGGACGGTGTGTGAGTGGACGTTTGTTTTATAAACTGATATGCATGCATAGTTAAATGTTTTACATGATTTATTGCATGAATTGAACTTTAATGATTTGGCATGAGTATTTCCATATTTAATGATTATTTTAATCAGTGTTTTGGGCACGTTTTTCAAGAAACTGTGAAATTTCTGTTTTGGGCGAAGGCCCGGGATTTGAGATTGGTTTTGACTTGGATTATGAGTTAAAGATGATTTTATGGAATTAAATGATTTTCGAATATGATTTTACGGATTTGTGTGCACTGAATTTTTTAATGATTTTATGGATTTACGATAAATGAGATTTGGGCTTGAGACCCCGTGATATTGATTTTGACGTGGTTTTAATGATGATTTCGAAATAAATATTTTGATTTTGTATTGATGTTCAGTGCCCCTAGATGTGTAATTCCTAGGTAGACTTATGAGGTGTAATTCCCGAAGTGACTCCGGATGTGTAATTCCCGGAGGGACTCCAGATGTGTAATTCCCGGAGGGACCGAATGTGTAATTCCCGATGAGGCTGGATGTGTAATTCCCAGCGTGATGATAACTCTAGATGTGTAATTTCCGAGTTATATGCTTTATTATATGATAAAATGGTTTTATAAAATGATTCATATGTTTTGTTGGGGGGGGGGTGTATTTGAGGATGATGATGATAAGGTTGCACATGCTATTTCTAGATTGAAGATTTTATTGACTAGTCTTCATAAACTCTATGAAGACGGTGAATGTGGGGATTCTGCAAGAAAGGACAATGTTAGTGGCAGCTCGTCTGGAATAGCAAATGACAAAATGGGTTTGACTGGCGATACGGATCTTATAGTAAGGAGGATGAGGAGGATGGCAAAGAAGGAAGTTATTTCTAATGATTTGGATAGATATCTATTAGATCCTATCAAAACTATTGAGGATTCAACGTTAGATATTTTGGGTTGGTGGAAAAAGATCGGGGTATCCAAATATCCAATCTTGTCACGAGTTGCACGGGATGTTCTAGCTATACCCATTTCAACAATAGCTTCGGAGTCATGCTTTAGTACAAGTGGAAGGGTAATTAATTCGTATAGGAGTTCGTTGAGCCCTGAAGTTGTGTAGGCATTGATTTGTACTCAAAATTGGCTTATGAGTATTAATGTTGCATTACATTTGGAGCTGAGTGTTGATGAAGTGGAGTGTTATCATGCCTTTGCACAAGGTAATTGTTGTATTATTTTATTATTTCTAATACATTTGTTTATTATTAATTGTGAATTTATGTAGATAATTAACTTTGCTTGTGTCTTATATGTAGAAATGACAAATGGTCGTACTAAGGTGGCTCAATAGTCCAAGCCTTGAGACTTCTTGCCTTACTGGTTTTCTCATGATATTTTCTACCGTTTTAATAATTTTGGATGGTTTGGTTTTGCAATCTTTCTATTTTTATTGCTTGTAATTGACGTTTTTTTAATTTTGATGTTTTGGTGATTTTATTATTTGTAATAGACATTATATGTTGGATTTTGATGGTTTGATGATTTTGTTGTTTATAATGGACATTTTAGGTGGATTTTGATTAGTTGTAATATATATTGATTAGTTTTAATGGATATTAATTAGGTAATAAATATTGATTATTGTATAAAAGAATAAAAAAACCAGTTTTTGAAGAAAACCGAACCGGTTCAATCGAATCGGTTTGAACCGAATTGAACCGAAAAAACCAGTTTTTACCCGAAATCGAACCGAGCCAACCGAATATTCGGTTTCGGTTTTATTCAGTCATTGGAGGGACAATCAGACCGAGCCGAACCGATTCCCCTATTCGATTTCAGTTTCGATTTCGGTAAAAAAACCAAACCGAAAAACCGATTAATAGGGCTAATTTCGAGTGAATTGATTAAGCTCTTCTTGCATAGCCAGGATCCACTCATCATCACTTGTCAGGGCCCACCCCTAATCCCCCAGGATTAGGGACTAATCCCTGCTCCTGTCTGACTTACGCATGACACGAAGGCTAAACGGACGTCCAACCTTCGTGTGACACGTACGTCGAGCAAGGGATTTCCGAACGGAACGTCTCAACGTCTTCCAAACTTCCCAGAGTGCGCAGAGTCTACTGTGGATTGTGCGTGTGATGTCTCCATCTCTCTCGACTGACAGCCCGCGCCGCAACAACCTGGAGGGTATCGAAAACACGAAAAGACTGTGAGTGGACAAAAATAAAGTTTAAGTTCAAAAACATTTCATAAAATAAGAACAGTTATACCCTCCGTTTCAAAACCAACGCATGCATATCAACTTCATACCATAAAACCATGTACGAAAAATCAAACACATTTTCCTTTTTCCTCAAATCCCGGGCCTCCGCCCAAAACCACCAAAAACCATTTCGTCCGGGCCACTGCCCAAAACATCGGAAAACCGTTATTGAAAACCACATCATCACATCTCAGTGAAATCCAAAACAAAATTGAAACCACATTCTCATCCATCGAACCTGCTGGATCTATCCGAGTCTTTAAACTCCCGAGTCTTTAAACTCAATCCAAGCCTCAATAATCCGAGTCTTTAAACTCCGAGTCTTTAAACTCAATTGGCCTACGGGGGAAATATCAATATATCCGAGTCTTTAAACTCCAAGTCTTTAAACTCAATCCGGGTCTTTAAACCCAATCCGGGCCCGTCCCCCGTCAATCACAATCCGGGTCTTTAAACCCAATATCCAGATCCAGCAAATCCAATCCAAACCATTTTAAAAAAACCATTTTCCATTTCCATATCCAAATCTGAATCCGAAATCACTAGTCTGATGCCCTTCCGGCATCTAGAACCGTCATTCCGAATCCAAATCCAAAACTCACATCCATTTCCTTTCCAGATCTGAGTCCGCAACCATCATTCCGTAAGCCGACATCCGGAATAATCATTTTGAACCCAAACCCGGAATCCATTTTCAAGTCCCGAATCGAATCCAGAATCGTCATCCGGAATTCCGATTCAAAAACCCGAAATCACGTTTCTCAAACCACTTTTCTGAACTAGGCTTTAAGCCCGAAATAACTTTTCAAAATCCTTTTACTTTCTTTAAAATAAAATCGTATTTCAAATCCCGAGATCAAATCATTAAAACCATGATCAAATCCCAAGAACGTTCGAAACTCGTAAATCGTGCAATTCCGTAATTTCCTCGAAAAACGTGCAGAAACCATAAACCATCACAATCATAAATCAAATCATAGAATCACATATGAAAACATATTAAAACATATATGCATGCCTTAAGAGTTAGAAAGCAAAGTTCACTCCCAGACCGTTTCGACGTCGCCTCGATACGCGCGCACTTACGCCGTTCCTGGCCATTCCGCTATCCTTGGCTTCCCCGAACCTGTCCAAAGCCCAATATAAGGTCACTAACTACTTCACGATACTCATACTAAAGCCCCATAATTTTCCTGTATTTTTAACTATTTTTAACCGAGCCCCAAAACCTTCGGATAGCCCGAAACATATCGAGCCGATGTCCGATTGACTCGAAACCAGCGCAAATATGTTCGTTACCTCGAATACTTTAAAATTAATTTTGAAAACATTCCCAAACTACCCTTCACGCGCCCCCACGCACATTTGGAAGCTCCTGCGCGTGAAACCCACGCGCGTGAACAGTGTCACCAGTAACCTCTAGTCGACCCGGTTCAGACTGGTCTCTGTAACTCGAACCAGCGTGACCGGTTTCCCCTCAAATCCCGTCTATTTTTTATCCTTCCAACACCATTAGGATCGCTCTACTCCCAACAATCTAATTCCCTAAGCAAAACACAACATCACGGTCTCTAAACTACCTCCCAAACTCGAACCAGAAACCCGTCCAAAATTCTGTTTCTGTTCCCGGCCACCAACTCCTCCTCCCTGTTTCGAGTTGTTTCCCTAGGCTTAATTACAACGTACTAAACCCATTAGAACCCCTAGAACAGCACGACTAAGCTCCTAAACCCACGACTTTAAGTTTGAAACCAAACTGAAAAACAGAGGATAAAGAAACCTCACCATCGTTCTGGCCTCCATCGTGCTCGCCGTCGTGTCCCTCTGGGTCTACTCGACTCTTCTGGTCCTCCACCGTCCTTCAAACACCAGCATCAACCACAATTTATCGATTTCGCTGCACCACCACCAAGAATCCCTCTCTGTTCTCTGGTTTTCCCATTCAACTACATCACTAAGCACTATTGTAATATTTTTTGGTTCGATGAGAGATACATAACAGAGAGAATTTAGGGTGCCATGTTTGTTTCTTGTCTGAATAGAATCTGGGAGACTTCCAATGATGTCTGAGGGATTGTGTTCTCGCTGAACTTGTTTTGTACCAGTTCTGTATAGTGGATGATGATGCAGTATCATCTTTTGGAATCTGGTTGAACAAGAATGTTACATGGAACTAAGAAATTTGTACATGTGCACTCAACATTACTGTGATCATATTGCAACAAGGACTCACTAATCACAACATTGACAGACTCCATCACTGTCTTTTTCCTAGTAATGAACACCCTATATGCTCTACTATTCAGGGAATACCCAAGAAAACTCCCAACATCGCTACGTGAATCAAGATTAGTTAGGTATTCTCTATCCTTGTAAATATAACACTTACTTTCAAAGACTTTTAAATGCATCACATTAGGTTTTCTGCTTTTCCAGATTTCATATGGGATGAATTTTGTGCTTGGCCTTAGGTAGACCCTATTAGCAATGTAACAAGAAGTGCTGAAAGCCTCAGCCCAGAAGTGTTGGGCAATTTGTGCAAAGATGAGCATTGCACGAGACATGTCAAGGAAAACTCTATTATTCCTCTTAACAATACCATTTTTTTAAAGGTGATTGGGGCATCAAAGTCATGTTAGATGCCATGTTCAATGTAAAAGTCTGAAAAAAAAAATGTGTTTTCAAATTATGGGTCGTGATCCGTTCTTAGTCTTACAAGAAATAAGGAAGATTCGGCCTTTTCAATTTTAATTCTTTTGAACAACATGCATAAAGAGTCAAAGGAATTAGACTTGTGAGCTAGAAAATTAACCCAAGAAAACCTAGAAAAATCATCTATAAGAACCAAAGTGTAGTACTTTCCCCCCAGACTAGTGGGATCAAATGGACCTACCAGATCCATACGCATGAGTTCAAATGGTTTTGAAGTGGTTATGTATTGAACAACAGAATGAAAACTCTTGGATTGTTTTCCAAATTGATTGGACTCACAAACATCATTAGAAGTACCTCCAAATTTTGGAAGACCTTTAACATATTCTTTCTTTGACAATTTTAATAGATCACGACAATTCATGTGACCTAACCTATGATGCCAAAGTTCCAACAAATTATCATGTGTTTTATAACACACTTGCTCATTGATTATATCACTAGCATGTATGCAATAACATTTATCTTCAGATCTTACACCCTACATGAAATTTTTTCCATTTTCATCACTCACTTCATAGTTTTTCTTTCCAAAAATAACCTTTCCTAGCTCATCACACAATTGGCTAATACTAATAAGATTAGCATGTAGATCTTATACTAGCAGTACATTATTCAAATTAGGAATTCCAAGAATAGAAAGATGACCTTTGCCCAAGATTTTTGACTTACGGCCATCACCAAAGGTTACTGATCCACTGACTTCATCAGTGGACAAAAATGTGAACCACGACCTGTCACCTATCATATGCCTAGAACAACCACTTTCAAAATACCAAATATTTGTTTTATGTGTAGCAAGGGCAGTAAAAGCAACAAGAGAGTTTATTTTCTCATTAGAAGAGGCAAAAAATAGACAAGTAAGTTTCTCCTTCTTTCACCAAACAAGGTTGGCTTTAGAAAGTAGGGACACAGGAATGTTTGTGATTTTAGATAGCTAAACTATTTTCTTTAAAAACTGAGAGAGCCTTACCTTTTTCTCACTACCTTTCCTTGAAAGAAGCTGCTTGCACCGTGGTCGAATATGACCCAAGATCCACAAAAATGGCAAGTCAGGACAAGCCTCTTTGAGTTTGGAACCTCACTTGGTGTCTAAGGTTGTGCAGCCTTTACAAACTTTATAGCATGGCTTGTATGAGTATTTTCCTGTGAAAACCCCAACCCTTGTTTGTCCCCATAGGTTTTTCCCATTTTCAACATCTTGTCAACCTTTGCAGCCCCTATAGTTAACTCTAAGATCCTTTCCTCAGACTTTTTCAAGTTATCTTTCAGAGTCTTATTTTCAAAAGTGAGAGACACTAGCTATTTAGACTTATTAGTGTAATTCTTATATAAAGAATGCAGTTTCGCAACAAGTGTATCACTTTGTTTCTCAATTTCTTTAACCTGAGACTTAAGATCAGTTTCCCTTTTTAGCTTGTCTTGTTCCAGTTCAACAACCTTTTTTACCAACTCAACATTTTGTTTTCTAACTTTTGTAGAGGCAAGAAACAATGTGTTATATTGCTTTAGGACCTCTTCAAGACCAAAACCACTCATATCTATGTCAGACTTACTAAGGGGTTCCTCACTCATCGATGAGATAAGAGCGACAATTTTCTCTTCTCTTTCAGATTCTTAGTCATTATTACTCCAAGAGACATTAAGATCCTTGTTTTGTTTACCTTTTTGTCTTTTTAATGTATTTGCACACTCAGACGCTATGTGACCATAGCCTTGACATTCGAAGCATTTTGTTCTTTCCGAGTTTGTGTTTCTTGCTACTTTATCATTTGCATGTTCATTATGTCTGAACCTTTTTAAGCCGAAACTAGGACTAGAGTTCATGTCATGATTCTTGTGACTTTTGAACTTGAGAAATTTTCTAAAACTCTTAGAAAAGAGAGCAAATTCCTCTTCATTGAATTCATCATTTGGGCACTCATTATCATCTTCTTTACTGATCTGAAGAGCAATATTTTTGGATTTGTTTTGAACAGGCAATTCCATTTCAAAGGTCTTAAGAGATCCAATCAAGTCTTCATGTTTTAAGGTGTTTAAGTCTTTAAGTTCTTCAATTGCAGTTTTCTTTGCTTGAAACCTAACAGGAAAGGACCTGAGAACCTTTTTTATTACTCTATGTTCTGGTATGTTATCATCTAGATTGCAACACCTTGTCACAATCACACTTAGTTTGGCATAGAATTTAGAGAAGGTTTCCTCTTCTTCCATTTTTGTGGTTTCAAACTGATTAGTGAGCATTTGGAGCTTTGAAGACCTGACTTTTTTTGTCCCTTCATGCGTAATTTGCAAGATGCCCCTGCTTGGACGTCTCACAAGTCGAGATATAATTGAATTTCTCAGGAGAAACGACTGTGAATAATGCATTCAAGCCTTTTTGATTACTAGTGCAGAGTTGCACCTCAACCTGACTTCACTCTTCCATAGACTTAGTAATACTCTCACTAGTATCGTCAGTCTTTGAGGACTTGGTTGGCTCAATCCAACCGTGGACAGCAGTGTATCACACTCGATCATCCAAAGACCAAAGGAAAGCCTTCATTTTTTATTTCCATGCACCATAATTCTCATCATCAAAGTTTGGTGGATGAGCTATGGATCCAGCAGCACGGTCCATCCTAAAGGCTACCCTTCAAATCTTACCAGGTATATTAGGTGACTTGCTCTGATACCAATTGAAGATTCCTAAAGGACAGTAACTTAAACAAGTATTGAATCGAATTCTAATGACTCGATCGAGAACCACAACAACCAGTTTCACATATAAATACCTTGAAGAGGTAGAACACGAGTAGACTTCAACTCAGCCGAGAGTACTAAGCGAAGAAAACTTTGATTAGCCTTAGGCTTCGACGACTAAACCAAACACACCCAAGCCAAGGGCGAGAAACAGTGAAATTGAACCTTAGGAGACTGAACCTAATCTAAAAGCCGAAATGGACTTGACACCAAAGCTAAATAAAACCAAGGCTCAAGATTGAGCTTAAAGTCCAATTACATATTTGCACGGAAAATGCCAATTTACATTAATATTAATATATTTGTTCGTGTGGTCTATATATATATATAAAAGTAATTCCGCCTTACAATTAATAATGATCGTAACTCTAATTATATATCTGATCACTTGGCAGTAGATAATAATTAACTTCTTTGTTAAGAGAAATATACTTATATACATATGATTACATTTTCATATTAATTAATTAATTGTACCGTATGATTTTAAAGTTAATTATATGAACTTTTTCAATCCACTTATTAGGACACAGTTTTCAATTCGAATTTTTCTTTTTAAAGAGATACACTTAACAGCTAATAGCTGAGAAGTTATCTAATTTTAATTCATGTGAGATTTGCTCATGTTGCGTCAATAATATTTAGCGGTTAATTCAACAATCAAATGGACAACTATGGTAAAATGAATTAACATCCTTTTTTATTGTGTCACTTTTGGAATTGCTCTTCTTCCCACTCGATCTCAAAACTCAAAACTCAAAACCAACCATGTTCACTTCTTTTCTGAGTGATGATGTATGCCATTGCTCACTACTGAGAGTACAACCCTCTGAAGTGGGTTAATTTGTCAACTACAAACATTAAACTACTTCACAAAAACAAGAAGGAAAAAAAAAACCTTGAGAGTTGAGATTCATCTTATCGAGTATGAAAACTATTGGACACAAGTATATATGTATGTGCATGTGCAATTTCGACGGCTCATTAGCACGGGCGTACGCACGCACACTACAGTAATGATAGAGATGCAGTTCTTTTATGATCGATCAGGACTCATCAGGAGAGCATTCATCAATATCCTTACGTACAGTTGTATTGGTTGCTGGATGCTCAAGTCTTTTCTTATTGTATTCATCAATATCCTTACTCTAAATTTTCCATGCACACATATCGAATATTTTCAATGTAAACATATTCCAGCTGGAAAAAATGACGTCGACGTTTAACAATACATACTGAAATACTGCATGTAGTACGTACTTCGATCTTCTCTTTTTTCTTGTATGATCCATTGCTCATTCTAAAATAATTTGCAATTACGTAGAAATTTTGAGTATAATAATATCTTAAGTAATTCTTAAAACTGAAAACATATAATACTTATAGTACATACTGAAATCAAATGAAATTATGAGTATCTATGAGTAGTACTATTAAACTATTATCTTCCCCAAAAAAAAAGTGGATGAGACAAATTAAAACAAATGAAATTGCTGTTGCACACGCACAAGTAAGGAGTAGAAGTAGTACACAATTATAGTGGTGATTGAGAATATTGGTAAATGTCGCATTCCATATGAGTTGTTGCCATTGCCTACCCAGCTCATGAAAATGATCACTCACCTCCCATGATGACAAATGCCCATCTTCAGAGTTCAGAACAGCCATGTAAATCACTAAATGGAAATTAAGAAAAGGAGAGGTCCCTCGTCTTATTTCAACCATCTAATAATATCAACATTTTTGGAAAACAATGGGCGCCTAATTGCCACACTAAACCCATTGTCCCAACCAGCTATTTATTTTCAGTTTTTTCAATCTTATCCTTATGGCTGTTTATATTTAATTTAAAAATTAGTAATAACTTCTTTTTTCGTCAGTTGATGATCGAATGATGAAAAATATCAAGTTATGTCGAGAGAAATTACGAGGACTAGTGGGGTGCTAGCCTAATCATCTCCTAAGCCTAACTCAATTCTGGAGATATGAGGTATAATAGTTCGTTAATATAATGGTAATGTGAAAACGTTATATTTGAGAATGAGAAATCTTATATTTATAAGAATAGTAAGAATGTTTTACTGTGATTTCCAGAGCCGGCTTCGGCTTAGGGTAACTAGCTAGGGTAACTAGCTAGGGCGATCGCCTTAGGTCCAAGAATGAGGGAGGCCCAAAAGTTTTTTAAAATTTAAAAAAGATTTAATTTTAAAAAAAAATATGTATATATTTAAATTGAATTAGAAGATTTTGAATATAATATTTTATTAATAAATTGGGCCTATATTCTTAAAAAGTATCGAGAATGGTTATTTTAGTTGATGTATAGTTAATTTGTGTTGAGTATTATTTAAATATATCTTTTAAAATAAATAGAACTCTTACTCATATAAAACATTTTTTTATATATTTTTTCATTTTGAGTTATTGAATGAATATTGAGTTACCACTATAATTGATATACATAAATATTTAAATTGAATTAAAAAAGTTGCCGACTATATATACATTAATATTTCATAAAATTTCGTTATTTTCTTTAAAAAAAAGTATTATAGAACTATTATGTTTTTATGTATGTAGGACTAATGTATTCAAATTCTTGAAAATTTTATGTGAGTTTATTAAAAAAATAAATTAAAAATATATAAAACACATATATATTGAGTGCACTTTAAAAAAATTCGCCTTAGGTCGCAAATCTTTTGGACCGTAATTTCATCAGCAGGTCGGACAAAATATGATGTAAAGAAAATGGAGGAGATAGGATATTACAATCACCAAAATTGTAGATAGGATATTTGCTAACTTAACCTTGCAAGATTTGATCCTACATTAGCCATTAGTGGGATGGGATATGTCACCTCATGGGGGCGAGTAATTCTAAGAGTTACTGAAAATGAATTTTTACTGCGGGTACGTTTTTCCCCTAGTGTACGTATGATTTATGAGACCAACACAGAAATGACCTTTGGCGTCAATCATATTACTTTTTACAGTTTACTGCGGCCAATGTACAGCAGCCACGTTTGACATCTAGCTATTGCTTCAAGGACGATTTCAGCCACATGATGACGGGCCTATTATTGGTCCACTTTACTATTACTTTTTAATCTGTTATACTAATCCGAAAGAATATTCCCAACAGCGCGTCGAGCTAATTCAAAATCAAATCTAGTAATAACTCCAACGGAATCAATCTTACTAGCGACTACAGCTTTTTCCCACCAACTTGAATGATTCCAACTACTTTACCACATTCGTCCAACTAATTTCCCCCCAATTCAAAGCAGAGGGTAAAAACGACGAACCCAAGCTAGGGCAGAAAGTAACTGAACACCCAAGTTCCAATGAATTGAAAGATTAGCGGTGTGTGTTCTCAGAACTCAAAACCCTAATGGAGAATGGTGAGCTTGTTCATGTATAAGGACTACTTATATCTATATATCAATCTCGTAATTTATACGGATAAAATATAAAAAAAATAATTAAGAAACAAAGGCATATAAAAATCACTAAATGGAAGACTAATTACTAATATTAATAGTGTTGACGAAGGTTAATTATTTTTCATTAGTGAATCGTGAGGGACAACATCATAAGACACCCACTTCATATGATTGAAATCAAAAGTAACATGATGATCCATGGAATCTAGAATTAAGTAATGAAATCCTATCTGAACATTATTATTTATATTAAATGCAATGCCATGATTATGCTCTACACTAACTAACTCACTGACCTCAGAAATGAATAATATATCAAACGAATTATGAACAAAAGCAGCATGAAGCATCAGCAATTAGGTTTTAATTAAGTTAAACCCAACAAACCCAACACCACATGATCACTGTTTATATTATTGCTATTGGTCACTCACAAATTAGTCAAAAGATGCATTAATCAACTTCATTATGATGGTCACATCAAATATAGTGACAAATAAAGAATTCAAGTTGAAAATTTTGTGATAATGCACCATTGAATCTGTATGGAATTATGGATGTTGTTTGTTTTTGCTTTAAGAAAATCAAATTGTAATGCACTTTATTTTTTTTATTTTTTTTTATCAAGAATAAATCTTCTTCCTTTTTTTACTTTACCAAATAATTTTAAATAATCTCAAAAAATTAGGGGTGGGTACGGTTCGGTATGGTACAAAATTGATCGATACCAGAATCATACTATTTAATTTTAATCGGTACGGTACGGTTCGGTATTCAATATTTTGAAAGTGAAACCAGATCGTACCGTACCAATTAAGTTCGGTACGGTTTCGGTATGGTTTCGGTTTTGAGCCAAAATTTTGTTTGTGATTATAAAGCAAGGAAAAGACTAAAGAAAAAACAAAACTACATTTATGAAGGACTTAAGTTTTCAAATATGTATTGAAAAAGTTGCACTAAGTTGAAGATATCAACTCTTAGAAGCTAAATTAAGACATGTATGGTCATATCAACTCTTAAAGAAGACCTAATAAACCAATAAGAAATAAATTTAATTATTCAAAAAAATATTCTAATTCGGTACGGTATCGGTACGGGACGGTTTTTTAAAATATCGATACCGAAACCATACCGAATTATATCGGTACGGTTTCGGTACCGTACCAATCATACAACGGTTTTACTATTCGGTTTTTTTTGGGTATGGTTTGATCTGAAACGGTACAGTTTCGGTATTTTGGTTCCATGTGCCCAGCCCTACAAAAAATTATTCCGTTGACAACTTGAAAACGAAAGTGCTACAAACTTTGGGCACTAGAAGGGCTTTAGTTGGTGAAATAAATGTGGAATGAGTTACAAATCCGAAGTTATATTTATCTCTTTAATGATGTTTATCCATTTCGATCGAGATCATTTGAAAATGCAGAAAGATAAATCATGTACTCATAAAACAGATAAACCAAGAGTTGTAAATTTGGGAGGAACATAACACTAAATGGTGGCTTAGCCTTTTCTAAATCTTGAACTATTGCTTCCACTACTTATGAAGATCGATCATAGTGTATGTTAGCAAATCTACAAAATATTCCTTCCACAAGAAAAGTGAGGTGTTTGATGCATCAAAAGTCAATGTATCCAATATTTAGCCGGATATCAAATATATATATATATATATATATTGTTTGAGTTACTTAATCTGATTGCATCACCTGAATAATTAAAAGCAGTCATCAAAGCTACATCACAAGTTTTGGCTTGAATTTGGGATTTTGATTTTGTTTGATTTGATGATGACAGTATCCAAATGAATTTTTACAATATTTAAAATCCAATATCCTTTTTAAAATTATCAAAATCAAATGTGATCCACTCTAAAGAGTGACGTAGGACAGATCTAAAACCTACGATTTAGCAAACTAATGGAAGCAAATTTTAAGAAAACAAATATAAAACTTAAAAAATAGGTCTAGAATCACTTCAGGGGCTTCACACACGAAATTGGCTTCACACCAAAACTTGGTTTCACACCAAAATAGTCTAGAATCACTCCAAGAGCTTCGCACCCAAAATAATCCTTTCGCAAGAAAATATTCACAAACTTTATTCATAAACTCATCCCTCTTCTATTGAATTACAATGGGAGTATTTATCGGGAATTAAACAACTAGAAACCCTAATTAAACTGAAATTAGAAAGAATATCCTAATTCTAGTAGAACATGAGAACATGCCTACTCCTAATTAAAACAAAAAACAAATAAACTAATCCTAATAGAACATGGAAACATTTATATTCCTTATTAAAACATAAAACAGAAAAATACTAAAACCCTAAAGACTAAATTGTCCTTGACCATTCCATGTCATTCTCCCCTGGTTGAAAACTCGACTCCGACGAGTTAAGCGAAAAGCTTAGACATCAACCAACATCAAAAGGATAATGCTTGGCATTAATGGCTGCACGCAGAGTCGGAATTCTCCTCCACCTTTTCCTATTTCGTTCATGCTCTTGCAGCATAAGTCTTTCACTTTTTTAGGTGCAATTTACCCAGCTCTCTGTAAAGACTTAGATCTCCTCATGAATGCCTATGTTCCTGAAAGTTGCACTTTCTTTTTCTTGAATTTAAGTTGATGGGTCATAAGAGGAATTTGAAGAATGATACTACTTGGTTCTTGAGTAGAAGGAACAACAACCACTGGCAGAATTAGTGCACAAATAGGCATTAACTAGATCACCGGCAACGTTAGCTCTTACTTATCCAATTGAATTGATATTTCCTTTATTATTGGTTGAACCAGGGCTGGCATTAATTCTTGTTTAGTTGGTTGTGCAACCTGATTTTCCAAGGTTGTTTTATCTTGAAATTTTCCTTTTTTTCTACGCCTCTATTCAGCCACAAACTCTAATATCTCATCAGTTGTACTTGGCCTCATAATCTTTTCAATAACAGCTGGTTGACAAAAGTCCTTGCCTTCTTTTTCTCTTTCATGATCTCTGCTCCAACAAAGTCCCAAGGCAATGGAGTATTCTTGCAATATGGTGGAGTGCTCTTGCTGTGTGGCGGAAAATTCTTGCAGTGTAGTCGAATTGCAACAACATCCTTAGATAGTTTCTCTACAAGTTGCATTATCCGTTTAGTGGCCATGTTTAATGGGTACATGGCCGATCACTACGAATTGTGGACATATAACTATGCCTTCCCAGAGGAGAAAGAATCTGCTCTAATACCAAATTTGACGTAGGACAGATCTAAAACCTACGATTTAGCAAACTAGCGGAAGAAAACTTTAAGAAAACAAATATAAAACTTAAAAGATAGGTGACAGGACCCATCCCAATCCCCCCAGGATTAACGCGGGATAACCCTGCTCCCGTCTAACACGAAGTGTCAGACAAGGGATATTTCCAACCTTTGCACTCTCGGGCTATCAGAGTACGCCAAGATCCGAAGGAGGTTTGTAATATCTCGGTCTCTGCTACAGTCCACATCCGCTATCAACCTGAAGGGCAGTAAAAACATTAAAAGATGTGAGTGGACAAAACAACCAGTTTATAAAAACATTTCATAAGACATTTGTACCCTTCACTAAAAAGCATGCATGCATTCGAAAACCATTTAACCAAATGGAACCATATGTGGGAACTAAGCCCAAAACCATAATCAAATGAACCATAAAGATTCAACCATATGGGCCACTGCCCAAAAACCATGTGGGACCCAGCCCAAACCATAATAAAACCACGTACATGGGCCACTACCCAAAACCGGTGTCCATCACACATCATATAATATATTATATATACATATAATTCACACAACCAATCCTGTCACGGTTTCCAAAGCTACGCGCATGCTACCCGGGGTCTCAACCCAAGTCTTCTCAAAGTCAAAGTCAATGTCCGTAGATCAATGACCCTACCCGAGGTTATAGTAACCATAGCCTTTCTGAGAGTAAGGAACCCAACGGGGGTGACTCCCACTCAGTCAGTGCTCCGTGACTACTCCGGGGTCCACCCAAGCCAACGACCCTCCCCGGAGGAGATAGAACAAGTAAAGGAAGGAATATGAACATATATATATATATATATATATACATAATATAAACATTCATGACCGGTTCCCCTGAACCTTCATGATCCATGACAGGACCCGTCCCCGAAGGACTTAGATAATCGTGCCCGGTCCTGCTCCCGTCTGACAAGTCAACTGAAAATCCGAAACTGCCCTTCAGCACCTGCCAGACAAGGGATATTTGCGTCTGTGCCCACTCATACCTCCACCTCTCGAATAGCCTCGATCATCGCGCCACGACCTGAAGGGTCAATAAAACAGAAAAGGTGTGAGTGGACAAAAATGACCTCTTATAAAAACATTTTCCAAAACACATTCTTACCCTTCAGTTTTCACAAACGTGCATGCATATCATAAAACATGAGTAATAGTATGAAATTATTCAAGTATGAACAGTGGACCGATAAAATCAAAATATGTTTTCCCATGGTCCATAAAAACTCATGTTCACCAATTCAGTTCAAGTTATAAAACAGCAAATCCCGGCTCTCAGGCCAAAACATGTGAACACCATCACCTGGCCACAAAGACCAAAAACCCGTACTCAAAACCAGTACGTAATCACAAATATCATGTTTCTAAATTCCATGTCCACATATTTTCCTTAAAACTCATTTTATATTTAAACCACGGTTTCCTCAAAATCATTTTCCATCAAACCACAGGACTTATTTCCATATCCTGTTGCTTAGAGTCACGTTTATCCCTGCAACACGTGCAAATCAATAGGCTCAAGGACCGCTCAAAATCCGAGCATCCGCTGCTGTGAACACATCACCAGTCAGCAATCCGTCGCTGTGAAAACCTCACCAGCCGACGATCCGGATCTCGTGAACACATCACTTACCGATCCATATAATCCAGCACATCTGATCTGAGTCAAGCCTCCCTCGGCTGCTCGACAAAGATCGTGCTACGTGTCCTCTTCGGGGTAAACACTTCCATCCCGAAGGCGAGCGTTATCTCTAGGGTGCACTCCGGGGAAAAACATATTTCCACCCGAAAGCCCTAATTATCCGCAACATATCATCATCACAAAAACCAATGAAAACAGTTGCATTGAAAGCCAAATCATTTACAATACAGGGTCTCAGCCCAAAATCCCAATTTACTTTATAAATACGAAAATCATCAATATCATCATGTCATCACATGGAAATACAAATCCAATCAGAAACACAATTCCATTGGGTCTCAAGCCCAAAATATCATTTTCACGTAAATCCGTGCAACTGTAAACCCGAGTTGCCACGATCACGTAAATCCATAAAATCAATCACTAACTCATAATCCGAGTCAAATGTCATTTTTAATCATTTTCAATCCCGGGCCCACGCCCAAAACATCAACTTCGTCATTTCTCGAAACTCGTGCCAAAATATAATATAATAACCATAAAATCGAGAAATCACCAGATTGAAACATCAATCATGCCAAAGCATATAAAATCATATAATAAAGCATTTAAAATCATATATGCATGCATCACGGTTAGAAAACAAAAGTCCACTTACACACACCGTCCAAAAAGGTCTGTTTCCGAGCTGCACGTTTTTCCGTAAATTCTGGGAATCACAACTCCTGTCCAAAATCATTATAGAGGGTTACTAACATCTCAAAATACTTCATATAATTTTCCCCAATTTTTTCCGGAATTTAAATACGTATTTAACTCGTAAAACAAAACTTCGGATACGCGGAGCATTATCGAAACAATATCCGATTTCCTCGAAACCAACGTCAAAATGTTCGTTACACTAAATGGGACAAAATTCATGTTGATCGTACGTCGGGATTCTCACTCACGTCCCCCCCCCCCCCCCCCCCCGGCGCCAGCTACAGTAACCAGCACAGTCGTCCCCTTCGCCCGTTTGTCTGGTAAACGGGTTGAAAAACCCGAGATAGGACCCGGTTCAATCTCACCCAATTCGACCTCAAATCGATCCATTCTTTCAACTGATCCCTTCTACTCCAACATAATTTCAGTTCTGTAAATTGAATTACTCAAATTAGGGTCTATATCTCCACGACTCACGATCGATCCTCGACGGGTTTCCAATTCGGGTTCACAGATTTCGACCCTATTTTTCAAATTAATTCATAGAGTAAGCATCGTGAGAGTGTATTGAACGTTTTTCCAAGATCAATTTGATGAATTCTTACGTCTAACCCGTTGAACCCAAGCTCGATTTTTAAGCTGCCATGGAAGCATCAGTTCTTCCTCAATTCGACACCATTTCTCGTCGTTTTCATTGCAGAGATGATCGTTTTGATCCCAGAAGTCGAATTGAATCCTCAATTGTGATCCTCACAGCTCATATTTTGGAATTCGACATTTCCCCCAATTTTCAAGATTTTCGATTCAGAAATTACCCCAGAGGCCTCACTGTCACTCGATTCTCTCTCTCAATTCGACTTCCTCAGTCTCCCAATTGCACAATGAAGCTGAGACAAGGGTTAATTAGCTGCTAATTGATAATGATTAAGACAACCCATAATTTAGGGGTTAATGTCCAAATGATTGTGTTTTCCATGATTCCCGTTTCTATGTTATAGCTGGGGAAAGGAAGATGACAAAGTGACAGATGTCACAGTCTGCCAGCAAGAATCAAGTTAAAAGACCATTTTGCCCTTCGTACGACAAATTACCATTTTGCCCCTAGACATCCGTGACCCGTAACTTGGTCACCCGAACTTTGTTTTCGACGTGCCACCTGTCGTTGGATTCGTATCAACAAGACCTACGTAACGGTCTTTGGCCCTTGTCCATCGGACCTCACGGTTAAAAAGTCAACATTTGGCCCCTAATACGCCAAATTACCAAAATACCCCTTAACTTCCGAACGTCATAACTTTCACCTCGAATGTCGGAATCGAACGTGCCACCTTTCTATGAACTCATGACGTCCCGAACTACGTCACAGTCATCGATCAAAGTTCGTTTGACCACCCGATCAAAAAGTCAACATTTTACCCACGCTAGGGGCAAAACGGTCATTTTGCACAATTCATCCGATTTCACTCAACCAATCCCCGATTAGTCATTCTAAACCATAATTAATTCATATTCAATCCCGATATTCCGGACGGGTCATTACAACCTTCTCTCCTTAAAGAATTTCGTCCCCGAAATTCCAACTATCAGTATTCCACAACTACCTCGTGGAAAACAAATGGGTCTCACAACATGTGTACACCTGTACACCCACTAGCCAACGCAGAACTCGTCTGCACTCAGACGTCACATCACAGATGCACGTCGTACTAACTACACTCGACCACCTCGAGTGAAATTGATCACCAGAAATTGGCAATGTCACCATTAAGCTGACTCCTTCAGCTTGACGGCCCCTCGTAATCACTAATATGCCCTGACCTTCGCTCTCATCGAGAGTCACCAAATCTCACTTGTCAGCCCAAGCTGACACTACAAGTCAAAATGTCACCACTAAGCTTTACCACCCTCATAAAGCTCCAATCTGCAACAAAACAATGACACCACCTCGGACTACAACTCCGTCAATGTAGCGTAAGATCAACCACATGATCTCACCTCGCAGGGCAAGCTCAACCTTACGACAAAACCTCAGTACCCACAACTGTCACCCCCTCAGCGATCCCAGATGCTAGTAAGGTCATGACAAGGTAACATCTCGCCGCAAAGCAACTTGCGGTCACACTAACCACCAACTCACTCATCCCGAGTATACGCATACCGTCATCCCCCTCAATCAGACGGTGTAACTGGAACACGTTGAACACCAGCCTAGCAGTGATCACACAACTCAACACTAGAGTTACACTAGCCAACCATGGCTAAGAGCACATGCTCAAACAATCACTGAAATCATCAGAATCACTCTGCCCAGTGCATCGTGTTCACTGTCCAGTTCACGTTTCACAATCAAACCAATGGTATCGAAACTAAGCCAATTACCATCATGTTCACCAACCTACAACTGGTATAACCCGTATACCGTCACCCGGCACCACAAGTCTGCAAATTATCGTACCCCAAACCATGTACAAAGTACATACATGTATCCCTTGACCAGACTACAACCACCTAGGTCATAGCCAAACACGTTGCAATAATGGAGTCCATTTGCCCAAATCGAAACTCCACCCATCATCTAGTTCCAATTCCAAATCCGAGTCCGCAATTTCGTAAGAAATCCCGAATCCAAACCCAGACATCACATTTTTAATCTATGTCCAAACCTGAATCCGAAATCATTATTCCGTAAGCTAGCATTTGGAATAATCATTCCGCACCCAAATCCAGTATTCCACTTTCAAGTTCCAAAATCGAATCCTGAATCGTCACCCAGAAATTCGATTCCAAAACCCGAAATCTTGTTCACGTCCACTCGGACACACCAAAGCCGAACCTATCGGTTACCAGTTCACTATACTCGGTTGACTTCATAGGGAAGCCAATCCCATCAGTCACAACTCTAAGGCTGACCAAATTCGACCTCGTCGGAAATCTACTCGCTCGAGTATTATACCATAAGGGGCTCCACTTCGAAAAGAAGTTCAGTCCCGCCATTTACGATTCACATACCGGAGTAAGAGTGACAAACTCTCTACCCAACTGGATCATCAGGATAACGGTCCTGATCCATCACTACGTCAGTCGACCATGAACATCACGATCCTAGATCGTCACAATGCCCAATGCCCACAACATCACAACCCCGATCCACCTGGGAGCCACCCCTTATCTAAACAGATCAGTCAACGACGGGATACGCCGAGACTGTGGGTTTTCTCCACTTACCTCGTATCTATCCTTTCCATCCCACCTAGGGAAAACCAAGGATGATCCAAAACAATAACACCAATACTCATCCTACGTGGATGCAAACAAAACTCGCTGCACTCCCCACGCCATGTAACCCAACATCGTCTGCCACCAAGCAGAAAATAGGAAACACACATGGGCTCACCAACCAATACACGCTCAACGTACTGGTAACTACGATCACGTCTGCCAGGGCAGAAAACAAGAAGTCAACCCCAATGACTCCAGAATACCTAATCCCCAATGCGGAAAACCCGCAATCACCTCAAACACAACCTCTCACGATTCCGTAGGTCCAACCATGTTGGAACCATCGTACTCGGACACCAACCACGTGCCCCATTTGGACTGGTTACAGACACATACCCATCTCGACGAAGTCACAACCCGACTCGTGACTCATCGTCAGCACAAACACCGGCAACAACACCAGCATTAGTACCTGCACCAACACTGGCACACAAATAACAATATCAATATGAGCACACCGTGTGCAAAACTGACAACCCTGGATCTCCGCTCATAACAAACGACGACCCCATACCCCTGCTCGAATAGGAGAAACTCTGCCTCCTTCGTTCCCAACAACTCTGGGTACAGTCACGCTGACAACTCAGGTGAGAAAAGGAAACGTCCCCTGAACGTCCCCCAATTCTCAAAAACCACTCTCGGTACTCGGTAGTAGTGCCTGCCACAGACTTGTGCAGACCTAACCACCAGACACCGCTATCGAGACTCCGCATCTAATGGAATCAATTACCCGTACAACTACTCTGTATCCCCACTCTGGGATTCCATCGACAAGTACCAACCCCTGGTAACCTGTCCAACACATCTCCAACCAATGTCGTCTACTAGGTCGCCCATGACCATAGTTGCACCAACAATCTGTCACAACTAAGTAGCACGACAACCAACTAGGCTTAACCGATAAGCACAACCCCGACTGTGGATTGCAGTTCCACCACTAAAGCTGACATGACTAGACCTGACACCACCGTCAGTCGGTCTCGACTTCGAAAAGTCATTAAAAGTCAAACCACTCACCAACACACTTTTCCGAACAAAACACCCTACCTTAGGGTTCCACGATCACTACCCAGGGTTCCTCTAAACCCGACTGCTCCTGAGACTTAGGATATTACCATGACTCATCTCGAGTCCTAACCGGATTCTTGACTCAATCATCCATGCCATCCCTGGCATACCCGGTCACCTAGCAAATTACCGCCGGTGAACCACATCATATACCACTTACAAAGCCTAGGAATACCCCAAAACACTCTAGACGTAGGAACTCACATTCCGCTCAAGGAATTAACTAAGAATAATCTCATCATGGGTCCAATCTACCCTAATATACCCATAGCCTCTGGGTTCGTTCAATCCTGGGACCCATAAAAATACTGATTCGACAATTAGTAAGTCGCAATTACACTAATTAACATTTAACCTTCAAACCAAGGTCAATTACATTCCGAAATCTAACACAAGGCCTCAAATACCCTAATATACCCATCTCACTATCAGGTCGCGCACGAGGCTCACGTTTCGGAGGTATGGCGTGGAAACAGCATCAGCAACCTAGTGCTCTGATACCAATTTGACAGGACCCGTCCCCGAAGGACTTAGATAACCGTGCCCGGTCCTGCTCCCGTCTGACAAGTCAACTGAAAATCCGAAACTGCCCTTCAGCACCTGCCAGACAAGGGATATTTGCGTCTGTGCCCACTCATACCTCCACCTCTCGAATAGCCTCGATCAACGCTCCACGACCTGAAGGATCAATAAAACAGAAAAGGTGTGAGTGGACAAAAATGACCTCTTATAAAAACATTTGCCAAAACACATTCTTACCCTTCAGTTTTCACAAACGTGCATGCATATCATAAAACATGAGTAATAGTATGAAATTATTCAAGTATGAACAGTGGACCGATAAAATCAAAATATGTTTTCCCATGGTCCATAAAAACTCATGTTCACCAATTCAGTTCAAGTTATAAAACAGCAAATCCCGGCTTTCAGGCCAAAACATGTGAACACCATCACCTGGCCACAAAGACCAAAAACCCGTACTCAAAACCAGTACGTAATCACAAATATCATGTTTCTAAATTCCATGTCCACATATTTTCCTTAAAACTCATTTTATATTTAAACCACGATTTCCTCAAAATCATTTTCCATAAAACCACGGGACTTATTTCCATATCCTGTTGCTTAGAGTCACGTTTATCCCTGCTACGCGTGCAAATCAATAGGCTCAAGGACCGCTCAAAATCCGAGCATCCGCTGCTGTGAACACATCACCAGTTAGCAATCCGTCGCTGTGAACACCTCACCAGCCGACGATCCGGATCTCATGAACACATCACTTACCGATCCATATAATCCAGCACATCTGATCTGAGTCAAGCCTCCCTAGGCTGCTCGACAAAGATCGTGCTACGTGACCTCTTCGGGGTAAACACTTCCATCCCGAAGGCGAGCGTTATCTCCAAGGTGCACTCCGGGGAAAAACATATTTCCACCCGAAAGCCCTAATTATCCGCAACATATCATCATCACAAAAACCAGTGAAAACAGTTGCATTGAAAACCAAATCATTTACAATACAGGGTCTCAGCCCCAAGTCCCGATTTACTTTATAAATCCGAAAATCATCAATATCATCATGTCATCACATGGAAATACAAATCCAATCAGAAACACAATTCCATTGGGTCTCAAGCCCAAAATATCATTTTCACGTAAATCCGTGCAACCGTAAACCCGAGTTGCCACGATCACGTAAATCCATAAAATCAATCACTAACTCACAATCCGAGTCAAATGTCATTTTTAATCATTTTCAATGCCGGGCCCACGCCCAAAACATCAACTTCGTCATTTCTCGAAACTCGTGCCAAAATATAATATAATAACCATAAAATCGAGAAATCACCAAATTGAAACATCAATCATGCCAAAGCATATAAAATCATATAATAAAGCATTTAAAATCATATATGCATGCATCACGGTTAGAAAACAAAAGTCCACTCACACACACACCGTCCAAAACGGTCTGTTTCCGAGCTGCACATTTTTCCGTAAATTCTGGGAATCACAACTCCTGTCCAAAATCATTATAGAGGGTTACTAACATCTCAAAATACTTCATATAATTTTCCCAAATTTTTTCCGGAATTTAAATACGTATTTAACTCGTAAAACAAAACTTTGGATACGCGAAACATTATCGAAACAATATCCGATTTCCTCGAAACCAGCGTCAAAATGTTCGTTACACTAAATGGGACAAAATTCATGTTGATCGTACCTCGGGATTCTCACTCACGCGCCCCCATGCGCCAGCTACAGTAACTAGCACAGTCGTCCCCTTCGCCCGTTTGTCTGGTAAACGGGTTGAAAACCCCGCGATAGGACCCGGTTCAATCTCACCCAATTCGACCTCAAATCGATCCATTCTTTCAACTGATCCCTTCTACTCCAACATAATTTCAGTTCTGTAAATTGAATTACTCAAATTAGGGTCTATATCTCCACGACTCACGATCGATCCTCGACGGGTTTCCAATTCGGGTTCACAGATTTCGACCCTATTTTTCAAATTAATTCATAGAGTAAGCATCGTGAGAGTGTATTGAACATTTTTCCAAGATCAATTTGATGAATTCTTACCTCTAACCCGTTGAACCCAAGCTCGATTTTTAAGCTGCCATGGAAGCTTCAGTTCTTCCTCAATTCGACACCATTTCTCGTCGTTTTCATTGCAGAGATGATCGTTTTGATCCCAAAAGTCGAATTGAATCCTCAATTGTGATCTTCACAGCTCACATTTTGGAATTCGACATTTCCCCCAATTTTCAAGATTTTCGATTCAGAAATTACCCCAGAGGCCTCACTGTCACTCGAGTCTCTCTCTCAATTCGACTTCCTCAGTCTCCCAATTGTACAATGAAGCTGAGACAAGGGTTAATTAGCTGCTAATTGATAATGATTAAGACAAACCATAATTTAGGGGTTAATGTCCAAATGATTGTGTTTTTCCATGATTCTCGTTTCTATGTTATAGCTGGGGCAAGGAAGATGACAAAGTGACAGATGTCACAGTCTGCCAGCAAGAATCAAGTTAAAAGATCATTTTGCCCTTCGTACGACAAATTACCATTTTGCCCCTAGACATCCGTGACCCGTAACTTGGTCACCCGAACTCTGTTTTCGACGTGCCGCCTGTCGTTGGATTTGTATCAACAAAACCTACGTAACGGTCTTTGGCCCTCGTCCATCGGATCTCCTGGTTAAAAAGTCAACATTTGGCCCCTAATACTCCAAATTACCAAAATACCTCTTAACTTCCGAACATTATAACTTTCACCTCGAATGTCAGAATCGAACGTGCCACCTGTCTATGAACTCGTGACGTCCCGAACTACGTCACAGTCATCGGTCAAAGTCCGTTTGACCGCCCGATCAAAAAGTCAACATTTTGCCCACGCTAGGGGCAAAACGGTCATTTTGCACAATTCGTCCGATTTCACTCAACCAATCCCCGATTAGTCATTCTAAACCATAATTAATTAATATTCAATCCCGATATTCGGGACGGGTCATTACAATCCATCATATACATTCCATTCATATACATATAGATAACCTCCATGCCTGGTTCCCATAAACCGTCATGTGCCACAATGACCTTTCCAGGGTTCATGCCGGTTTCCATAAACCGTCATGAACTTGGAAATCCATCTAGGGTCCCTGACCCGAAATCATCAATGTAAAACAACTGGGTCTCGTGCTCGAACATATGACATCAGCTGGGCCGCGTGCCCGATATCGAAGGGTCAGTCACGACTCTGATCGTAGTGATGCGTGCAACCATCCATTCTGGACCACCCTCAATCCTGGTATGTCGCCGTGAACGAATCAATCGACGCGACCACCACAAGATCATGGTGCACACATCACCGATCGATATCCTAAACCGTCAGCACTCCGAAGTCGAGCCTCCATCGGCTACCCGACAACAGATCGTGCATCGTGCATCCCAATCCGGAGGCGAGCGTCGTATCGTCTGTCGTCGTGCACATAGCACTCGCCGCGATCACGATTTAGACCCGTGCGCCATCAATAGGGTCATATGCCCGAGACAAAACCAAATGGGTCTCATACCCAAGTTTATCCTTTTGGAAATCTAAATCCATTTCATTTAGACCAAATAAGACATACAAACCCATATAAGCACCGTATAGGGCCGAAACCTCAAAATACGTGCCTATACGTAACCCCACATCCAAATGCACTCATGGAATCACCAAACATGTAATAAAACATATAATAAACATTTAGGCATTCACCAATTTAGAAAACAAGGTCCACTCACAGACCGTCTGAGCTGCTGCCTCAATATGCGTGTAACGACCCGTCCCGAATTCCGGGATTAGATTAGTCACTAATCTCGTTTAGTGAGGTTGAACGGTGCTTAGTAGGGCGGAATCGGACAAATTGTGCAAAATGACCGTTTTGCCCCTGGTCGTGGGCAAAATGTTGACTTTTTGATCGGGGCGGTCAAACGGACTTTGACCGATGACCGTGTCGTAGTTCGGGACGTCACGACTTCATAGACAGGCGGCACGTTCGATTCCGACATTCGTAGAGAAAGTTATGATGTTCGGAAGTTGAGGGGTATTTTGGAAATTTGACATAATAGGGGCCAAATGTTGACTTTTTGACCAGGAGGTCCGATGGACGAGGGCCAAGGACCATTACGTAGGTATCGTCGATACGAATCCAACGACAGGGGGCATGCCGAAATCGGAGATTTGACGACGACGTTATGGTCAAGGAAACGAACTAACGAACCGAGACTCGGATTAAAATAATAATATAATATTGAATAGTGACCGTTGACCCTACACACCTGGATGAGTGACAAGTGTCACTCATCCCTTGAAACCTGATCCATGTTTTGGGGGGAAACATCATTATGATGTTTTGATATTTATTAATTAATTAAAAACCCATTAAACCCCCATTTTCCTCTTCTGTGTGTTCTTAACCCGTGTACAACCAAGATCAGAATTCTCCCACCCTTAATCTTCTCCCTATACACTAAACTTGTGAACGGAAATTGGAGAGAATTCAGTGACTAATTGAATGAGGAAAACACGAGGGATTGAGGGAAACTGAAGAACTGGGAATTCGGATTTTGGTATGTTGGAGGGAATTTCGAATTCGAAGGTGTAGGCTTTGAGGACCGCAATTGAGGATTCAATTCGACTTCTGGGATCAAAACGATCATTTCTGCAACAAGAACGAAGGGAATTGGGGTCGAATTGAGGAAGAACAGAAGGATGGAGGTCTCTGAAATTTCGAAGTTGAGTCGTGGAATTGGAGGCTTCGTTGGATGAAATTGAGGTGGGGAAACTGCTTCCCATGATCCCACGATGCTTCTGGGTTCATCAATTGAAGGAAAATGGATGTGGTTGACAGAACTCCATGGTTGAACAGTGACGGTGTTCGAGCTTGAGTCGTGACGATTGAGCGCAGGATTGAAGCAATTGAGTTGGGGGAAATGCTTAACGGAGTCCATGGAAGCTTCTGGTTGAATCAATTTAAGGAAATCAATTGGAATTGAAGGAGTTCCATGATTGCACAGTAACCGGGTGTTCTTCGTGGATCATCGTTGAATCGTGGAATTGTAGGTAATGTTTTGTGTAATCAACGTTACAGAACCTTAATTTAACTTATAAAGAAACTAACTGAATGATCAATTGGAAGATTTAAGGTCGAATTGATAGGATTGGAACCGGGTCATCTCGCGGGTAAACTGGACCCGTTTACCAGACAAACGGGTTGGGCTGGTGACACTGTAGCAGGCGCGTGGGTTTCACGCGCAGCCACTCACGGGCGGCGCGTGGGCACGAATCTCGAGGTGAGGTCAACATGACTTTTAATCTATTCGATGTAACGGACATTTTGGAATTGGTTTCGTGTCGATCGGACACCGTCTCGATAGTGTTCGGGATGTCCGAAGGTTTTAAATTAAGTTTAAAAATAAGTAAAAATCGGGAAAATTACGGGACTTTGATAGGATGTTAATGATGAGGTTAGTGACCCTCTAATGTGATTTGGACAGGATTGGGAGTCCCGGTGATAGTGGTGTGGCCCTGGAGGGCCGGTGGCACGCGTATCGAGGCATACCGTTAAAACGGTCTGTGAGTGGACTTTGGTTTTATAAATCCTATGCATGCTTAAATTTGTTATATGGTTTATATACATGATTTCTATGATGGTATTTGTGAGCATTGATTTCGGGTATGTTGCACGTATTTCGAGGTATTTCCATATTTCACGTATATCGGGATTAACGGTTTATTTGTGGTTTTGCGTGCTTGTGGTTAAATAAATAATATGATAAAACGGTTTTTATATTGGAAAGATGAATTCGGGCTTGAGGCCCACTTGTTTTGGAAATCTCGGACTTGGAGTCTATTTGAGTACGTAATCGGGCTGCGGGCCCAGTTGGTTTATAAGTCGGGCTGCGGGCCCAGTTTGTTTATAAATCGGGTCGTGGGCCCAGTGGTTCATAAAGTCTGGCATGAGGCCCAGTTGGATTAAAATGATGATTTCGGGCCAGGGGCCCTATATTTAATAAATGTGGTTTCGGGTCAGGGACCCTAAATGGAAATGTGTTGTTTTATGGAAAATTCGGGCAGGGCCCATTGTGATGTTGTGAAATGAATTAATAAAAACTGTTTTCCATATACCATCTTGATACAAGGATATGTGATGGTCTCCTCCAGATGTCTAGGACACTCGGGAAGTCACGGTACATTGCCTGCGAAGGGTCACCATACGGAGCAGCCGGACCGTATGATGACTCAGGAGCAGGATTGCTATGATTGACGTCTGGGACGTCAGACATCAGGGATGTCAGATATATGGACCCGGAGAGACCCCGGGCAGCACGCGTAGCTTATAAAACCGTGAGATATGACGTCAGGGACGTCTAGCATCAGGGATGCTGGTGATGGTAATGGTAAAATACGAATTAATGAAATGGCTTTCCGGGTGGATTTGTGATTATATGATTTTTAATGGATTGATGTTCATTTATGGTTTTGGGTGGTGACCCACATGGTTGTTTATGTATAGTTGTGGTATTTCATAGTTTTGGGCTGAGTTCCCACACTTGGTTTTTGGTTAACGGTTTTTGGGCTAAGGCCCTAATGGCTCGGTTGAGCAAACGTTTTGGTTACTGGTCTTTGTGGCATGCATACGTTTTTAGTGGAGGGCAAAAATGTCTTATAAATGTGTTTAATAAACTTATTGGTTTTGTCCACTCATAGCTTTTGGTTTTAATGCCCTTCAGGTTGATCACGGATGCGATTGCAGCAGAGACTGGGACATTGCACACCTCCTCCATCGATCCTTGCGCACTCTGGATGCCCCGTTTGGGCAGTGGCTCTTGGTCATCCTTTGTTTGACACCCCTTGTTGGACGGGAGCAGGGCACATTCCATGGTAATCCCGGGGGGATTGGGATGGGTCCTGTCAATGCGTGCCATACGGCACTCCCGAGCCAATCACCGTCACCGGGACTCCCAAACCTGTCCAAATGTAATAGAAGGTTACTAACTACTTAATTAACCCCCCCCCCCCCCCCCCCCCACTAAAGCCCCTTAATTTTCTAGAATTTTCAACTCTTTTTAATCCCGATCCGAAACCTTCTGATGCCCCGAACATTATCGAAACGGTGTCTGATCGACACGAAACCAGTCCCAAAATGTTCGTTATATCGAATAGAAGATTTCACGTGTTGAACACTTTCCCAAAAGATGGGACACGCGCCCCCCACGCGCCCTAGGAACCCCCTGCGCTTGAGCCCACGCGCTAGGGTACTATTCATCATCTTCCACATCGTTGAACCTGTTCGCCTGCAATTTGGACCGGCCGAACCGGTCTGGACCGGTTCAAGGCCATAACTGGTCCATTTCTAATCCATTTTTGTCCATTTTAATCCTAATATACTCCTAACTTCAAACCCGATCATTTCTAATTATCAAAGCTATGTAAAACCGTGTAAAACCCATTCATGTACAAAGAACCCCACGGCTCCCTGTTTTCCCGTCGATCCCCAGGGTGGCTCAGCCACTTCTTGCCGTCCAAAATCATCCCTATGCACTCCTATGAACCTAAAAATCATCACCCCATCCCCAGAAATCATTCCTAATGCCTAAAACTCAAAATGGGATTTTGAATGGAAACTTACCCGCTCGGGTTACCTTGGCCGTGCACCCCCGTGAGCCGCCGTGGCTCTGGCCGTAGTGTCCTCATCATCTCAGTCCTCTCACGCTCACACACAAGAACAGATGAAGGTGAGCTAGGGTGATGATGTGTGTGTGTTTCGGGTTTGAAGAAAAATGGAGAAAATGGTGCATATGGGTTCGGGTTTGAAGAAGAACAAAGAAGAAGATAATGATGTTTGATCAGATGAGAGAAGTAAGATAGATTAGATGAGTGGTGAGGATTAGAAGATTAAATGGAATGGAGGGCCAAGATTGAGTGTTAGAAAGATTAGATTATAAAATTAATTAAATAATAATATTTAATTAGTGAGATCCACAATTTAGGGGTATTGACCAATAGGATGAGTGACACTTGTCACTCATCCTTGGGTCCCATTAACAAATATCTGGCCAATCAGAATTTTCCAAATCATCATCGTCTCGAAGTGCGTGCATAGTGAAATCGACCTTCTGTGACCCATAACTCTCCCGTTCGAAGTCCGATTTCAGCGTGTCATCTGTCTATAGATTCGTATCATCCCGATCTACGTAATGATCCTTGGCCCTCGGCCATCGGACCTCCCGGTGAAAAAGTCAACTATTTGCCCCTTTTAACTAAAATTACCAAAATTCCCTTAAACTTCCGAACGTCATAACTTCTTCCTCGAATGTCGAAATTGAACGTGCCACCTTTCTATGAACTCGTGACGTCCTAAACTACGTCACGGTCATCGGTCAAAGTCCATTTGACCGCCAGATCGGAAAGTCAACGTTTTACCCACGACTAGGGGCAAAACGGTCATTTTGCATCGTTCGTCCGATTTCGCCCAACTAATCACAAATTAGCCTCACTAATCGTGATTAGTCACTAATCTAATCCTGGAATTCGGGATGGGTTGTTACAATAGGTCATGAATCACTCCAAGGGCTTCACACCAAAACTTGGTTTCACACCAAAATAGTTTGGAATCACTACAAGGGCTTCGCACCAAAAATAATCCTTTCACAGGAAAATATTCTCAAACTTTATTCATAAACTCATCCCTCTTCCATTGAATTACAATGGGCTATTTATAGGGAATTAAACAACTAGAAACCCAAATTAAACTAAGATTAGAAAGAATATTCTAATCCTAGTAGAACATGAGAACATGCCTACTCCTAATTAAAACAGAAAAAACATAAACTAATCCTAATAGAACATGGAAACATGTCTATTCCTTATTAAAACATAAAACAGAAAAGTACTAAAACCCTAAAGACTAAATTGTCCTTGACCATTCCGCATCAAAGAGAAAACTCGAAAATGGTATATATTATAGATATAGAGCAACATCATCATAAAAAAACAAGGCATTTCTAAATGGAAAAGTAGGTCATCATTTATTTAGTGGGATTCAAACAAGAGTAAATTACAGTATACTATCCTATAGTTTACACTCAATCACAATGTCATACCTGACATTTCTGAAATTTCACTTCACACTGTGTAAAACAGTACAAAATTGTTCTTCCGTTAGTTTTTTCATCCACATCGTTGTTAACTCGTGACGTGGCAATTTTTTGGGCCCACTCTAATTCAATTTCAGGTTATATTGACTAAATTGCCTTCTTACATATTTTCTCTCTCCCGCCCACAACGAAACGTGTAATTTCCCTTGCCTAGCCACCATGTAATTCCCCTTACCCAGCCACCGTGTAATTCCCCTTGCCCAGCCACCGTTCAATTTCAGGATCTTCTTCTTCTTCTTCATTTTTCTTCCCAAATCCAGTGACTTCGTTTTAAAAATTGTTCTCCTCCTTACAAGCTTTAGATTCGGTCTTAATGAAGTCCTCTCAATCTTCTCCTTCTTTTTCTTCTTCATCATCTTCCTAATTTTCTTCACAAACCCAGCGACTTTGGAGAATTTTTTTTGGTAATATGGTTTGCATCCGAAATACGGTAAGCTATTACTTTTGTTTGAAGATTGTGGTTCCTTTTATACATTTAGGGTTTATTTTTAGGATTGGGTTCCACCATGAAAGGTGCTGCTTTCTTGTCTTTTTTTTGTTTGTTTTTCGAATAATAACATGGGTTCTAAATTTGTGAATACTATTTTTGATGCAGATATCTACTTTGAATGATGTTTTTTATGATGTTCTTGATTTTTGAGTGTTGTGTTTGACGCAATTTTTTTATTTATGAGTTCTGTTTCTGATGCAGTTTTGATGCATATATGCATTTTTTTATCTATATATTTTTTATGCATATATCTACTTTGAATGATGTTCTTGATTTTTTAGTGCGGTTTTTTATGTAGTTTTTGATTTGTGAGTGCTATTTCTGATGCAGATTTGATGCATATATACAGTTTTTGATTTGTGAATGCTTTTTTTGATGCAGATATCTACTTTGAATGCTATTCTTGATTTTTGAGTGCTTGTTTTTTATGCAGTTTTTGATTTGTGAGTACTGTTTCTGATGTAGATATGCAGTTTTTTATTTGTGAATGTTGTTTTTGATGCAGATATCTACTTTGAATGCTGTTCTTGATGTTTGAGTGCTTTTTTTTATTTGTGAGTGCTGTTTCTGATGCAGATTTAATGCATATATGCAGTTTTTTATTTGTGAATACTGTTTTTTTATGCAGATATCTACTTTGAATGCTATTTTTTTATGTTGTTCTTAATTTTTGAGTGTTGTTCTTGATTTTTGAGTGTTGTTTCTAATACAGTTTTGATATATATATGCAGTTTTTTATTTGTGAATGCTGTTTTTTATGTAGATATTTACTTTGAATTCTAATTTTTATGCTGTTCTTGATTTGTGAGTGCTGTTTCTGATGCAGATATCTACTTTGAATGCTGTTTTTTTTTATGCCGTTATTGATTTGTGAGTACTGTTTTTTATGCATATTTGATGCATAGATGCAGTTTTTTATTTGTGAATAATGTTTTTGATGCATATTTGATTTGTGAATGCAGTTTTTTTATTTTTGAATGCTGTTTTTGATGCTCATATTTACTTTGAATGTTGATTTTCATGTTGTTCTTGATTTTTGAATTCGGTTTTTTTATGTAGATTTGATGCATATATGCAATTTTTGATTTATGAATACTGATTTTGATGCAGATTTGAGTTTGCAGCTGCAGAGAGACCACTCAAACATTGGTCCAAGTTTGATGCTGGTTATGGAGACTTTGTAGTAATCATGTACTATTTTCATTGTTAAATTGTGGATCTTGATTTGCAATATGTAAATAACTTGGACATTGTTTCTTTGTTGAAATGAAAGTTGCAGATCAATTTTTTTTTAAAATGTCAATATCAACCAAGGCATGGTTTCTTTGTTGAAACATTTTGAATGAATATGTGATTTGTTCAGATTTCTTTGATTTTATTAAAATCACCTCATTGTTTTAAATGATGGTTTGTTGTGGACACAAATCGTTCTTATGTTTACTCACCCTTCAAGGCTTTTTCTTCTTTCCTTCTCATTCGGTTGTTTTTGGAACCCTTTGGCCAACAAGTAACATCAAATTAAAGAGGTTTTGAAATTATCCAATAAGTAACATTCAAAAGAGAACACAATAGAAGTCATTAGCTTTACTTGAAATTCAACAAGTAACATCCAATAAGTAACTATAAAAGAGGTCTTGAAATTCCAAGTTCAAATATGTGAAAATGATCCACTTTGTGAAGATTTTCCAGTGAAGTCAGAAGCATATTCTTGAGTAGCAGTACTTATTTCTTTAAATCTCTCCTTACTTGAAAATATAAAATCAAATTAAGTTTAAACATTCGAAAAAGCATTTAGAATTCAACCATGTCTATGTTAAAACAGCATTCATGGATCAAACAGCATTCTAAAAACATCATTCATGGATCAAAACAACATTCATGGATCAAAAGAGCATTCTAAAAACATCATTCTGCATTAAAAAAAATAGCATATTGCTCTTTTATTGTATCAAAACCAGTATTGGACCAAGAACAACATTCGAATAATGTCATTCATGGATCAAACAGTATTCTAAAAACAGCATTCAAAATTAAAAATAAAAACAAAACTCAAAAACAAATCTGCATAAAAAAAACAGCATTCAAAATCAAACAGTAATAAAAAAAAATAGCATTCATGGATCAAAACAGCATCTAAAAACAGCATTCTTAGATCTAATTTGCATCCAAAAATAGCCATTCATGGATCAAACAGCATTCAAAAATCAAATTTGCATAAAAAAATAGCATTCAAAAATCAAGAACAACATTAAAAAACGACATTCAAAATCAAATCTGCATAAAAAACAGCATTCATGGATTAAAACAGCATTAAAAAAATATTATTTTGCATTAAAAAAACAGCATTCTGCTCTTTGATTGTATCAAAACCAGCATTGGATCAAGAACAACATTCAAAAACCAACATTCAAAAACAGCATTCAAAATCAAATATGCATCAAAACCATTTGCATTCAAAAATAAACAGCAGCACCCATTATAATATCGATGAGATTGTTTAAATAAACCCTAAAACCAAAAATAAACAGCAGCACCCATTATAATACCAACTCATCTTGTAACAAAACAATTATATGCCTTTTTTCTCACTGTATTTCTAATCAGCTCACATTATAATATCAAGAATTTACCGTATTTCGGAAGTTCCCCTCAGTGCTCTCGATGGATCCAATCCATATTAACAAATAAAATTGTCCGAAGTCGCTGGATTTGGGAGGAGGAGGAGGAGGAGGAAGAAGAAGAAGAAAAAGAAGAAGATAGTAAGGCCCAAAAAATTTGGAAGGGCAATTTAGTCTTTACATGCTGAAATTGAATTCGAGTGGGCCCAAAAAAATTTCACGTCAGACGTTAACAGAGTTGTGGATAAAAAAACTAACGGAGGGATAAGATTGTACTGTTTTATGTAGGTAAGGGTGTAAATTGAAAAATCTAAAACATCAAGTATGACCTTATAATTGAGTGTAACCTACAAGATAGTAAACTGTAATTTGGTCTTTAAACAACAACCAAATCAATTCCCATTTTATATTTTTGTTATTGAAGGCAAGTTTTCTGAAACAATAGTTGATGGTCTAGTGGTTTAAGTAGTAGTATGATTTGCTATTAGATATTTTTTCGAAGCTAGCCGGCGTTCACGTACCAAAGGGTGTAAATGATGCTCCTCACATGATATCGACCTGGTGTAGCTTTTGAGATTCCATGAGGGCCGGGGTTCTATGACTATGAGGCCAGGGTTCCACGTCCTAGAGAAAGTTCCGGATGGGATGCAAACACCAACCACCCGATTTCCGGTTTAGGAATCGTGGGCCATACGCCGAACCAAATACCAAACTTGAAGGAACAAGAGTAGTCTAATCTTAATTTGCATGTAGCATCCAGCATCAGTCTGTGAAGCGACAACAGTGTGCGTTGAAGTTATTATACCCAGAAAGGGAATAGAATCACTTGGATAACGTTGTTGTCTTAGTAATTTAGTATAGCACAAAAAAGACGACAATTTTGGCACATGGGGCGGGTAGTCAGTATGCAGAGAAAACAGAACCGGCCAGATTATTCTGCCGACCACTACCAATTCTCAATTCTTACAGAATCCTTTGTACGAACAATTAGAATATGACATGTCGATCAGGTGCAGATTAATGCAAAAGTTTGACTGAGAATCCTCTATAAATCAGAATTGGCTGATCAGGGCCTGGCCAGGCCGGGTAACACTAAAACCTAATATACAATTAGGTCCCAGTGCAAAGCCAGCTCAGTCCAGCGATGAATGAATAGAACAGCAATGCATGAGGTAAAGAAACATGGTAAATGGGTAGTGAATGAAGAGTGATGAAGCGCATGATATGCAAGAATTATCAACATCAGATATTAATCAGATTAAACAATTTCTACTAGTTGGCTATAACATTATCAAGTCCACGAATACTAATAATCTTAACCAGTTTTAAAATGTTTCATGATAAACAGATTCAAAACGAAGACACAAGACTCACTTTTTTTCTTTTTCAGATGGCAAAACATCGAATAAGACTGAAACATGATACTGCCATCCAGTCCGGACCATCATCCCATGTGTGTTCTTCCTTCCAAGTTCCAACTTTGCAGCCTGCTCCTATTTGCCCACCTCCGATGTTCACTTTGAATTTGGCAATCCGAAGCAGTTGATTTTGGGCACTGCCTCGCTCCTGTTCTTGGATTTCTCCATGGCCCTAGGAGCTAATGGAACAAACAACCAGGAGCAGACAGTGTAAGTGCACAGTTTTTTCATTGAAATCAAAAGGTGAAAAAATCAGAACGTTTAATAGTGCTACATGTTACTAACCGGGAATTATACACAAATGGATCTACATATTCCAATTTGAAGCAGCCTTTCCTTAATAGGCATTTCAATTATGCACAGGAGATCTTCCTAACTAGCATTAAAAAAGCCATTATCTACTTTATAGCTAAATAAAGTTGTGTGGCAACAAAGCATTACCATATTTTTCATACCGTGAAATCTAACCTTAGAAGAGTCCTCCACTAGAAAAGTCAGGTAAAAATATACGAATTTTACTTGGGCGTTAGACAATTTCACTCTGAAACCAGGAGGTTGAAAAAGAATTTCATAAATGATATGGTCATCTTTGGAAAACAACAAATCGCCTAACTAAAAATTCAATCATTTCATTTAGTCCACACAGATCCCAGTTTACCCTTTTTTTACAATAATTTTTTTCCCCAAATATCCATCTGCTTAGATTATCTTTCGGTTCATGCCATAGGTTTTTTTTTCTTTTTTGTGTGGAAAATAATGATATTTTTTACCAAATCATATGATATTATCATTCCAATCTGTCCAATCAGTAGGTGATATCATTAAATTAGAATGACAAACCTAAGCCGATGGCATCAGAGCCCTTCATTATCTTCAACCTCTTGCATGAGTCAATAAACATCCTGTTAAAGGCGAACTGAGTTAAGACTGCACATGGGTTACACAAATACAAATTACAAAATGAATATGTGATGTGCATCACAGCTACAGGAAGTAGATGATACATTATATTAGAATGAAACTACTTCTCTTGAGAGCAATGAGACCACTTATGACTTTTGTTAATACTTTAAAGTTGATATTTGTATCTAAGAAGGCAAGCAATCAGAAAAAAAGGAAAATATTTGATTTAGCATATTCCTTAATACAACATGGCTTTCCTGAGTTGTAGTTCACCATATAGTAAACTACTTTAATTGCTTCTTTCTACCTTATGAGTTACTTTATCTCATGAAGAGCTTTTAATTTTGAAATTTTAGCACAACAAATGGACATTGTTTTTAATTCTCTCCGTAGAAGAATTACCACAAATGAATATAGAAATCAAAGTATTACTTAACTAGTTAATGCATGACTTCATCCAGGGCCAAAAAAATCATATGTAAACTAAAGAAGATTTGTGTAAATTCTCTTATTTTCATCAACATTATAAATTACACTATGATGTTCAACCTCACATCCTTAGTCACAGTGGCTTTTATCTCTCAGTAAAACAGAGATAAAGGATTGCACAATAACTTTGTGGTTCATGTAATCATGCTTCACGTATCATATGTATCATCACATAACTTGCATATGATATCATGCGCATCAATTCAGTCGAACCGGCAGTCAAAGATTAAAAAGAATGTAAATGTACCCTCCTGATGAGAGGTAGGGTAGTGTAGCCTAGTGATAAATAAAAATTCAAGCTCTTCTATATTAAAATTCCCTCTTCACTCAAAACAATACAAGTTGTACTGCAATAATCAAATTTTTACGGTCATTTGTAGAAGAAAGGCCACAATGTATAGCTTCAAATGATATGATATTCACTTAGAATGAAAATCTTAATTCTTGAAATAATGCAATTATGTTTCTTCATTAGATCAGTTTTAAAAATTGTCCAATAGGAGAAACATGGGAATACTGAACATGTGAACTAGAACTTACTCCCATGGGACATCCCCAACAAGCATCCAGTCCCCATCCTTATCCTCATATGTGAGCACATATTCTGATCCATGAAGTAGATCTCTCAGCTTACTCTCACTCAGTCTTTCCCTCCCAGGGGCTCCATGGGATCCATATTTCCCTGAAATCAAAATAAAAGTACAAAAATTGGGTTCATGCAGAAATGGGATGTTTGTTACTACATGAACTCTTGACATCTCAAATTGCAAAAATCCATCAATGCATACGCATGAAATGACCCATTTATAAGAAAAATAAAATATAACTAGAGAATTAATTACCTATGGTAAAACAGCTGAACATCTTTTCAAGAGCAGATGAAAGCTCTTGATATGTAGAGTATGTTCGCAGACCTACCTTCCTCAAGTAGGGAGCCCCATCCATGCTGACCTTGACAAAAAGGCCACCTAGACCTGATTTTCCATTAACTTCATCATTGTTCTTAGAAGTGGCGGCTAAGGAATTCTTCCTAAAGGATCTAATTGGAGGCCATCCTACAACTTGTGCCCTGTAACAAAAGAGCAGACAATTACAAACCCATAATTTTCATATTAAGCTTCACATTTGTTGTTGGGAATATTAACCTCTTCACAATTGTTGTTAGAAATATTAACTTACTTAGCAGCTGGGGCACTGCTGCTGTTAGAAGTACCCAAAGAGTTATGGATGGCTCCATTTGTAGCATTAGACTGTTCTTGTAAAACCTTGTTGCGTGCCTTATTTGTGAGAGCTGGCTGAGTCCCAGAAGCCCTGGATGATAGCATTCCATTGATTGGATTGATAGGAAACTTCCCTTGTCCTTGAGATTCTGGATTCTCTGAATCAGAACCAGCTGCATGAAACATCCAATTTCCTTCAGTATATACAGAAGTTTTCATCTTAGAGAATCCATCCATGGTATCAGCAAAGCCCCTTTTGTTGCCTGAAACAACATTCTTCTGTGACGAGGAACAAATTCCATCTTCTGAAGGAAGCAAAGGAAACAATTGCTTCTCATCAAGTTTCCCCGGGCTTAGCAAGCAAAGTTCAGGCTCCCGTTCTGGTGATTGGGATCCAGGAAGACCGAGCCTTAACTCTGTAGCTTTAAAATTCAGCTTTTTATTCTCCTCTGACAAGCTCGAGACTGCAGAGCTGTCAACTGAAGAACAATCTGACAACCCAAGGTAGTTACGCTCTTTCAGCCTGGAGCCATTATGGGAGATACGGTCCATGGATTGTGAAGAAGCTACCACAGACCCATTGCTCTGCCCTTCCTCCTCACCACCCAACAGTGGTGGAGACATTAGAAACTACACAGCTTTAAATGGAAACAACAAGAACCAAATTATCAGATTACTAACACTGGATCAAAAAGATAAAAACTGATATCACAACATCAGAGAAGCTACATTAATAAGTCTTAACTATGTCATCTGATGGAGGTTAAATTCACAAAAGTAATAATAGAGTTTTTAAAAATGGTGAATGGGCATCGTGCCTTTTCTCATCATGATTGGCCCATCAGATAATTGAGGGCATGGATAAAAGGGTATTCGGTACACAAACTTTCTTGTTAAACAACAAATGAGCACAGAAACAATCCAATTTTAACGCATAAAAAAAAAATCTCTAGCCATTAAATCATGAAAGGGTTGGGGGGGGGGGGGGGGGGGGGGGGGCAGTAGGGTTTTGATTTTTTTTTTTTTTTTTTAGGAGCCAAATCAATAAAGTTTTGCTTTCTGAAATCCCAAACAGAACATGAAGAAATGATGCATTACACAGTCTTGAATAGCCGTAAATGGTCATAAAATCTCATTTCAAGAAAAAGGCTATACAAAAAGTAGTAAAGAATATCACTACCCCAAATCGAAAAGAAAATTCACTATCAATGAAAGGCTTTAACAAACACAACAAGCATTCTCCATAACGTTAACCTCAGAAGCTTAAAAATAAAATAGCCATCAAACTAGGATTTCATGTTCCCATCCAACGCCGAACAAATGCACAATAAAGCATGTTGAAAAGAGAACCACATCTTCCTAGTTCCTACATTCTTTTAAAGGAAAAAGGTCAAGTGGGATTTTAGCATTTCATTGCATGTGCTAAAGCTTTAACTTTCAATTTAAAAACAAAAATAAAAAACTTTTTTCTCTCATTTTCCCAAGTTTTCTAGGAAACCAAACAGACTGCGAAAAAAAAAATGTATGACGCTATTTCTTTTTGGAAAAAATATGGAAAATGGTAAGTCAACCAACACTACAAAATAATAAAAATGCCGAAAATGATAGGTAAATTGAAAATACTCGGGACCTTGACTCGAAATATTGAACCAAAAAAAAAATGAAAAAGTGAAAACCCAGAAAATGTTTCTGTGACTGGAAAAATCACAAAAGGAATGAGCTTCAGAACAAACTCAAACTTAACATAGCATCAAGATCTCAGAACACATAAGCCCACAATTCACACAAGTAAATAGAGCTGGTGAAATTGAAGCACTTGCTAAATTATAACATACAAGTAGTAAAAATGTTAAAAAAGACAGTAAAAAAATGGAAACCTTTAGAGCACGAACCTGAGGAACTTGCGTAGATCAGACAAAGAAGAGAAATCGGACGACCCCTTTCCGAATTTTGAAAGAAAGTGCAACCAAGTCTGAGAGTAAAGCGCAGACAGAGAGTTTAAGACCCTTCCATTAAGCAGAAAGCAACAAAAGCTTCTTTTTTTAGGCTGAGCTCGACGAGGAACTCGAAGCTCACAATAAATTTGTTTTCTTTTTTGCTAAAGCAAGTAGGGGCAAAACCGAAAAACGGATAAAAAAGGCTCGTTTTTTATTTTTTATTATATTGATGGTTGCAGTGTCTGCGATATGCCGACCGGCTGGTTTTGCACGGCTCCGATCTGGGACAGCAATCGGAGGATTTAAGGCTCAGATTGACTAAATTTAATGCGTCTGAGCCGCAATACTTGCTTCCACAGGATTATTCACTATTTTTCAATTTTTTCTTACAAAAATAATTCCTCCTTTTGTTTTCTTAAAAATTTTAAATTTTAAATTTGAATTATGCAATTATACAGATTTTTTTTTTATGAAATAAAATCGAGAAATGTGACTACATTTTTCATTTTAGGCGAATTATAAGCCAATTATATCAATATTGTTTAAAGTATATGAAATTTATTTCTATTCTTTTGCTTCTTTTTTTTTTACTTTTTCATTAACATGTTAATATCACTTATACTTCTAATATTAAATTTGAGTGCATACGCATTTGCCTTGCATGCTTTTAGATACTCAAGATAATTATACCACAATTCCTTATTGGTTAATAAATAATATCTATGTCCATAAAATTCTCTCACTCTCCATTAATTTCTTTTCCCGACATTATGATCGTCTATATAAAGTCTTCTTTCAAACATTAACTCATTTCACACCTAATTTTTATAAATGCCCATCGTAACCTAACTTTTGGCTATGCAACTACTATTCCACGACTTCCAATATAATGATTGAAAACAAATTCCACAAAACTATATTACTAATTAGCAATACATGAAACTTTGATGATATGTAATGCTCTAATAATTAACAAGTGATTAGAAGTGGACAATAATCTGTTAAAATCACTAACTGATTCACTTCAAATTATTTTTTATCCAACAGTTTATATTTGACAGGTAAAAGTCAAACAATTTGAGAATCTAAACCGCTCCACTAGGAACTATTTGAATTTGGATTTTCATTTTGAAAATCGTTAAATTCAAACAGGACAATTAATGAATATATTAATTTTTATTAATTTTTAAATATATTATTAATACAAAGTAAAAATAATAAGAATAAAAATATGCTCAGATATATCCCGATAAATGCATGTATAGCCGGATAAAAGTATAATAAAATATTATTAAATGGGAATATTTGTTTGATAAATTGTAATATATTGATAATATTTTCAATTCAATTCTCTACAAACTTAATATACAAATATGGAAAAAGAATAAGGAAGAAAAAAGAAGAAATCAATGGTGGAGATGGGAGGAGATTGGTAAGAGACATGAGAAAATTGAAGATGGTAAGTATGTTGAGGGGGAGGTGATGGGTCAAGTTTAATTTTGTCTTTTAATATAAAATAAATTAAAAAATAGTTAATTTATAGTATCCAAATATTTAGTTGAAAATAGAGGAAAAAAGTAATGGAAAGTTTTAGTTGTAACCATTTTTAAAATATAGAATAATAAAGTAGAATATTTCAAAATACACCTATAATTTTGTTATTTAGTGTGTAATATTAGAAAATAATAAAATATAATTTACCTAAAAAAGAAACATGTAAGCAAGGACAAGGTACTCTTGGTACCCATCATATTCAGACGAGCAAACCGGGCATCAAACCCGGAATGAGATTTCATAATCCAACAAATACTAATAATTAAATAAGTTATTTGAAAAAAATGAAAAAAATTAAAAAATTAAAATTAAAAAAATGGAGAGGGGTGGGGATAGGAGTGACGCAAGGGGCAATTAATGAAGGGGGTAGGAACTAGGGAGGGAATAGGGGTTTGGTGGACACAGGAAAACAGGGATAGGGGTTGTGATTGGAAGACAAGAAAACGGCAGTTGACGTCTGTTTGCCGGGTGGTGACGGAGACATCTAACCTCCCCCTCCCCCTTCCCCTCCTCCTTCATTTTTTGTTTTCCATAATTACCCCTTCATAATTAATTAAGTAAATTTTCAGAATTGAAAATAATTCAAATAATTTTCTCAAGTAGCATCATGAAACTGGCAGGAGCTGTCTTGCACGCTTGGGCTCAAGCATTCATGTTTTGTGCATGCCACGACATTGTCCATCATCGCCCTAACATCACTCCTCCATCACAAATATTGCCCTCTACCTCTTTGCCTCTTCTTTCTTTTCTTAATTTTATTTTTTGTTTGCAAATTTTTCCAACAATCATGGAGTAATATTTAATTTTTAGGAAAATTTGGAGAAATGATCCCTCAATTAAATTCTAATTATTGGGATTGTTCCTTTACTCATTTTTCGACATTTTTACTCCCACTATTTCAGCCAAATTGCTAATTTAGTCCTTCTATTGAAAAAAAAAAAACTCACACAATCTATTAAAAATCAAGGGCATATTCATCAATTCATGTCAAATTGATTCTTAATTACAACTCAGTTTAAAAATACTGTTAACTAAGGGGGTGGACGGGGATGAATCTATTTGGTTGGGAAAAGAAGCATTAAATATTGGTTATGGCGGATGGGACTAAACCTACAGTTCACCAACTTCATCTAACTTTTGTTTGATTTCCACTTGACTTAGCGGGGGCAAAACCGTTATTTTACTCAATTTTGCAAATTTTGTTTCCCTCTAAGGTCCGGGTCGTTACAAAAAATATAATCCTCTAGGTACTGCCAGAGACACACTCCAGACTCCAGACTCCAGACTCCAGACTGGGAAAAGGTAATCACCATAGGTATCTATCTTAGGATCTGTAGAGCCCCGTTCCAGACATCTGAGAATTAGTTAAACTCTTAGGATGGACAACCATGGAAAGCTCTTTTTAGCTCAGTTGGATGCCAAAGGTGTGGAGATGGAGGTGCCACCAGTGATCGTGTTGATTTGGGGATGACGAGGCTATTGAGGAGCATTTTGCAACAATTGGTAGATCTTGCTGTCTCAGATGAGTGCCTCCACTAGATCCTTGAAAGCCATGCACTAGTGAATGTTGTGATTGGTGTACTTGTGATATTGGCAGTAGACGTTAGTATTCTTTGCCAGTCGGCCAGTGGCTGGTGCCCATGCTGGCTTGAGTATCATGTTTTCCATGTTCATGCTCATGTTCTTGTAAGAAGTGTTCAAGATGGTGTACATCTCGTACTTTGACCGATGAGGTGGCTACTCGGCGTGGTTGTCATTTTACCGATAGTCTGGTCGATGCTACCTTGGGGATTTTTGTGGTGGCCATGGTTCTTCCCTTTCTTCCCTGGGCTATACGAACTAGAGTAATCCTTTCTCCTCTGCTCGGGGAGTGTTGGTTGTGGTTCTGGCTAGAGGTCGGTTGGACGTTTTGCCCCTATTTTATGTGGTCAAAAGTTGATTTTTGGTTGGAAAATCTTTTGGACTTTCCGTGAAGACCGTTGTGTAGATCTCGGAGTCCTAAGTTCGTGGACAGGCGACACGCTAAAATTGGATTTCAAATGAAATTATTATGGGTTTGAATTATCTAAAGGCATTTATGTAATTTTGGACCTTATGGGTATTTTGGTCTTTTGGATTATTTGATGAGTCATTGGTTTATGTGAATCAGCCTATTGGTAATGTGACACTTGTCACTCTAAATTCAGGATTAGTGGCCTTGTCATTTGAGTGTAGCTGTGTGTTGAGTTTAATAAAAAAAACTAAAAACTAAAAACTAACTTGGTTTTGGGTGGAGCTAGCCGGGGGCAAGAGAGATCGAGAGACGTAGAAGAGAAAAAGAAAGACAGAAAGACAGAGGGAATAACTAAACTCATAAAACCTGAAACCCCCATTTAAAAATTGAATTCAATTCTCGATTTCAGAAGATTAATTGGTGAAATTGAGGTTATCTTAATGATCTTTGGTCTCTGGTGAGCAAGATTGAGTTCTTAATTTATAAGATTGGACATGGGAAGGCCGGGATCAAGAACTCAAAAATTGAGCCGAAATAGGATTTCGATTCTTGATTTTGGGTAAGTAATTCGTGTTTTGAGATCATAGATCTTTAAGTGGGATAGATTATACTTAATTTGTTGATCAAAACACAAAAATCGGTTGAGAATTGGACGAATTAGAGTAAGTCCAGGTCGCGGGTCGAATGACCCGTTTAAAGAAAAACAGGCGCAGAAGACAAACTACAACTGGTACTATAGCAGACGCGTATCACCACGCCTAGGGAGCTTGCAGTGGCACATGGAGGCGTGTGACACCTTATTTTGAGGTAAGATCTGTCAGGACCCGACCCTCCTCGGTCAGGACCCGACTCATATAGCATCATATTGTCCGCTTTGGGCCTCGCCCTCACTGTTTTGTTTTCGGGAGCTCATGGTGCAACTTGACAGGACCCTTCCCAATCCCCCCAGGATTAACGCGTGATGACCCTACTCCCGTCTGACACGAAGTGTCAGATAAGGGATATTTCCAACCTTTGCCCTTTCGGGCTATCAGAGTAACCACATAGCACCCGGAAGGAACATATCCTAATCTGGAGGCGAGCGTCGTATCGTCGATCGCCGTGCACATAGCACCCGTCGAGACCACGATTTAGACCCGAAGGTCATCAATAGGGTCATATGTCCGAGACCAAACCAAATGGGTCTCATACCCGAGTTTATCCTTTTAGAAATCCAAAACCAATTCATTTAAACCAATAAAGGAATACAGACCTGTATAAGCACCGTATAAGGCCAAAACCTCGAAATACGTGCTTATACGTAACCACATACAAATGCACCCATGGCATTACCAAACATGTATTAAAACATATAATAAACATTTATGCATGCACCAATTTAGAAAATCAAGGTCCACTCACAGACCGTCCGAGCTGTCGCCTCGATTTCCGGGCCATACGGCTCTCCCGAGCCAATCACCATCACCGGGACTCCCGAACCTATCCAAATCATAATAGAAGGTTACTAACTACTTAATTAACCTCCTACTAAAGCCCCGTAATTTTCTGGTATTTTTTAACTATTTTAAAACTCGATCCTAAACCTTCGGACACCCCGAAACCTATCGAAACGATGTCCGATCGACACGAAACCAGTCCCAAAATGTTCGTTGCATCGAATAGATAATTTTGTGTGTTGAAAGTACCCTCAAATTCCTCATCACGCGCTCACATGCGCTGAAGGACTGCCCTGCGCATGGGCCTCACGCGCCGGGACACTATAGACCTTCCCTGTCCTCTGGCTGGTTCAGACAGGCCGGTCCGGCCCAATCTCTGCAACTGGACCGGCGTGACCGGTCCAGGCCCCTTCAACCCGTATTTTGGTCCGATTTCAAGCCAATTCAATCCTATAATTCCTATTTTAATCCTAGGAGTCCAACCCAATTAACTTAAGCCCTAAAAACCCCCTAAACCGAACCGGTCCAATACTCCCCTCACGGTTCGATTATCCAAACTCCTCCCCAGGGGTCCTTCAACGTTCAAACCTTCACAAAACCTTCCTAATGACCTCCTAACAACCTAATTAATTCATTAAAACCATCAAAAACAACCCATAACATCGCAAATGGAAAATGGATCGAAAATGGTAAAACCGATACCTCTCGGTTTTCTCCACCGCCGTCCACGGCGGCTGCTGTCCTGGGCCAGCCACCACATCCCTAACATCCTCTCTCATTCTCTGGTCTCAGTCATGGCCGGATGGAAAGGGTTGGGTTTGTTTGGGTTGCACAGAGTAGAGGAAATGAGATCGGGAACTGGTTTGGGTTTGAAATGAAGAATGATCGATGAAGGGATGATATGCATGAATGGGAATTAAGGGCCAGTGGATGGGTGACAAGTGTCACTCATCCATTGGGCCTCCATAAAATATCTGGGCCCCACTAAAGTTCAAAAGTTAACTCGTTTCGTAATTCGTGCAATAGTGCACTTAAACTTCCGTGAACCGTAACTTCGCCGTCGAACGTCCGAATTCGACGTGCCGCCTGTCTATGGATTCGTATCGTCCCGATCTACGTAATGGTCCTTGGCCCTTGGCCATTGGACATCCCAGGTCAAAATCCAACTATTTGCCCCTTTTTAACCAAAATTACCAAAATGCCCCTAATCTTCCGAACGTCATAACTTCCTCCTCGAACGTCAGAATTGAACGTACCCCTTGTCTATGAACTAGTGACATCCTAAAATACGTCACGGTCATCGGTCAAAGTCCATTTGGCCGCCCGAATGAAAAGTCAACGTTTTGCCATGACTAGGGGTAAAACGGTCATTTTGCATCATTCGTTCGATTTCGCCTAACTAATCACCGATTAACCTCACTAATCGTGATTAGTCACTAATCTAGGAATTTGGGACGGGTCGTTACACAACTTCCCAGGGAGTCACCCATCATGGAATTGCACCAGCCTCAACTCGCTTAACTTTGGGGTTCCAATCCCCCCCAAAGCCACTTGAGCTCTCAAAAGGCCTAGTGCTAGATAGGTGTGTGCCTACACCTTTAAGGCACACTAACATCCTCTCCCAGACCATTCCCCGCCGCAGGAATGTGGGATTGTTCACCGTTCCCTCCAGGACACGAGTCTTACAATCCACCCCCCTTAGGGCCCAACGTCCTCGCTAGCACACTTCCCGGTCGGGGTCTGGCTCTGATACCAAATTGTCAGGACCCGGCCCTCCTCGGTCAGGACCCGACTCATCTAGCACCATATTGTCCGTTTTGGGCCTTGATAACGCCCAAACTACGCATTAAATTAAACATGTAATTTGAGTATTATGCAAATTTAAACCTTTTTGTGTAGTTATAGTATTGGTAAGTAGGGATCGTTCTTAACCGGGGAAATTAGGGAATATTAATAATATGTTAGTTAAAAAGAATAATGAATAATTAATGAATTGAAGAATTAAAGAATTAAAGAATTAAATAATCACATAATTAATTAATTGAATAATCAAGTAATAAAGAATTAAAGAATTACGAATAAAGGAATAAACGAATTAATAAATAAGAGAATCAATAAATTAATGAAATAACGAATAAATGAATTAAACGAATAAAAGAATAAAGATGGGGGTTTTAGGGATTTTGATCATGCAAAATAAGTAAAGACATAAATGAACTAATTCTATTCCTATTTTAACATATATACAAGTAGACTTTCTTTAAACACAAAATCTACCAATACTCTAACATTTGCAAAGTTTGAATACATCACAAAATTCTACTTTCACCATCTCACTCATGCATACATTTTATAAACATTATAAATGCACCGAAACGCGGTCATAAACACTTATAAATTGATTAACCCAATGTTTATGATTTGAATGTGTATTAAACATTTAAATCTCTTCAATTTTATACTAAGTGCACCGAAACGCGGTCATAAACACTTAGTATAAAATTGAAGCTTAAGCACTCAAATGTATGAAGTAAATGAAGTTTGAAAAGAAGAACACATTATAATAATATCCTTGTCTACAAAAGTTAGAAAGAAAATACCCACAAAAATATTGAACTAAAGAAAATAAAACCGAAACAACAATGAGAGTTTAAGCAAAGGAAAGAACAAGTTACACCTTCGGAATCCAAGAAAGCTTGTGATTCCGAAAATGGATGGAATAAAAATGACATGTTATTCATAAGATTTTCTGACAGCAGAAGAAACGTTATGAAGTTGGATGAATAAACACGAGAATGCGAACTTAAACTCAAGAATTGCAACGGAAATACTAGGCTTAATATTTCTAAAGGAAGGATACAATTTTGTGTTTTGGAGTTCTTTCTCAAAACAAAGTCTCTTTTTCAAGTGAAAATGAACTCCTACTTATAGGAGGAAAACAACTACTAAAAACAAATAAAATAAAGTAATTAAAAATTACAATAAAATAAAAGAAAATGAAATGATGACTAATTATGAACAATGATGTTTAATGATGAAATTTAGGTAAGGTTTGGAATTAATTTGTGGCTGAAAATAAAAGAAATAGCAGAAATTGGGAGCAGTTGGGCTCAGGAGCATGCGTGGGCTGCAAAGTTGATGGACTGTTGCTGGAACAGATGGGCTCAGCGGGTAGGTGGCCTGGTGAGCAGGCCGTAGGGCTGGAGAAGTTGCACGGGCTGGATGACTGGACTGGAGGCAGACGCGGGCCTGGCGTCTGATGGGCCTGTACAGCCTGGAGTAGCTGTGCAGTGAAACAGCAGCAGGAAAGTATGGGTTGATGCAGGTGAGTGGTTGGGTGCTGCAGGCGGGGGCGTGATGGGCTGCGCAAGTTGGGCTGGAGATCACGCGTGGGCTGGCAGTGTACGGGATGTGCAGTGGGCTGGACTAGCGTACGGCTTGCGTGGATCAGACGGTGCAACTGGGCTGCACGGATGGAAGCTGAATGCGGGCTGGGCGACTCGGGCCGAGCTGCTGGGCGTTGGGTTGCACGGGTCTGGGCTGCTCCAACTTGGATTTGGGCTGCAAAATGGGGTTCTTTTTCCTGCTGGGCTGGCTGCACAATTAAAAGTGGCTGGATAAAGAAAAAATGAATTTGGGCTAAGCAAAAGAATTGGTTTGGGCTTTTAGCACTGAATTAATTTAAATTATTAATTAATTAATATGTTTACCGAATTTCATCCATAAATTATTCGTTAATATTCCGATCGAAGCGATTCTTTCGCCAAAACGCTCCAAATTACAAACTTTATTTAATTAAACAGAAAAACCACAAAGTAAATTATTTTATCTAATTATTTATTATTTTAATATTAAAAGTCAAGTATAAGGGTATAAAATAATATAAAATAATGTTGATTTAACGACCTATCAAATACCCCCACACTTAATGTAACGACCCGAACTTTCGTAATTCTTATTTTATTGTAAAATGACCGTTTTGCCCCTTGGGGGGGGGAAAGTTGACTTTTACCTCGGGAAGTATTTAGGACTTTTACCCATTACCGTGACGTAGTTTAGGACGGCACGAGTTCATAGGCAGGTGGCACGTCCGATTCCGACGTTCGAGGAAGAATTTGTGACATTCAGAAGTCGAGGGGTATTTTGGTAATTTGGCCATTTGGGGGCCAAATGTTGACTTTTGACCCTGGAAGTCCAACGGACGAGGGCCAATGACCGTTACGTAGGTCTCGTCGATACGAATCCGTAGACAGGCGGCACGCCGAAATCGGACTTACGACGAAAAAGTTATGGTCAAGAACGTAACCGAACTAACCGAGACTCGGAATTAAAATAATATTAAAATAATGAAATCTGGTTACTTTATTCAAAATCGATATGGACCCTTGATGAGTGACACATGTCACTCATCTACCTCATCCACATCATCCCCTAAAACCAGGATCTATGTCTGCCTTTAGATTAATTAAATAATTAAACTTCCCTAAATCCTCACCCTTCATCCTTAAGTCAGACTCAATCCTAGCCGTTGGTTTCTAATGCCTATGCTATTTTTAAACTCATCAGACTCACACTCTCACATTTTCATTTCTCTCTAAACCGTGCACCCTCTCACTCTCTGCACAAACACACCAGCGATTACACCACCTCTCAGCCTCAACCCACACACCAGACTACCTCTCAGCCACCTCCAAACGACCATCACCACCACCACGGACGGCGGCGCAACCCGAAAACCCCATAAACCCGAGAAGGAACACGTGCAACCCAAACTAACCAAACCGTCCAAACCTTCGCCCCTGCACTCGAACTAACTTAGGGATGGGTCAACTGGAACCATAGGACGACTCAGGACCGGACTGGGCAGCCCACGGCGGCAACACGGCGGCGGTAAGCCCATAAACCCGAGAGACACCGATTTCCTTCCCTGTTTCGAAACGTCCGTTTTTTACGTTGGAATTGTTTGTTTGCTTTTGAGACATAACCTAGGGAACTAGACGAGCATTTTGGACCAGGGTTCGTGGCTGAAAGCTTGACGGCTCGCCGGAGAAGACGAACCAGAGCCGGCATCCGGTTTCCCGTCGATTTTCAGGTGGTTTCTCGAACTTAAAAACCTGTTTTAATCCCACAGAACCATAGAACTTGATTAGACGAGTTAATAGGAACAAATCCCATCGATTTTGGTGGTCGGGTTGATGAGAACCGATCGGGTTGAACCGTGAGTCTGCGGTGACCCGGTTCTCAGACCCGGTACTGTAGCTGATGACGTCATCATGCTGACGTCAGCAGTGACGTCATGATGACGTCATCATGTCAGAAAACTGTCAGACCAGGGACCAATGGGCTGTTGACACGTGTCCTCTGACACTATCAGTGATGACGTCATGCTGACGTCAGCAGTGACGTCATGCTGACGTCAGCAGTGACGTCATGCTGACGTCAGCATCACTGTAGCACTGTTGACCAGAGGGTTGACCAGCGCGTGGAGGGCACGTGTGAACAGTATTTTGTGTGGGACCAGTGCCATTTTCAAGGTTTCGACGATACGGATCCAATGGCGGTGGTTTCGTGTCGATCGGAGATCGTTAAGTTGGTCAAATTAGGGTTTGACGCCTTGGGAAGCGTGTTCGGACGGCTTTCCCGGGCCGATTTCAGTCTAGGGTTTCTTAGTTGTTTAGTAGGGACTTAAAGTGACCTTTACGTATGCTTTGGACATGACAGGAATTGTACTTTAACCCTTGGACGGGGCTTTACGCTCGGGATTGCAGCGGGATTGTACTGTGAGTGGGCCTTTGATTTCACTAAACTTCGGCATGCATAACTGTTTTACTTTCTACTATATCTATATGTGATTCAAGTAAAAGTATCTGTTTATCTTGAGTATGATTTATGGCACGTATTACGATGTTTGGGCATGAGACCCGTCTGGTTGTTTATGAATGGTTTTGAGTCATGTATATGTATAATGGATCTCGATATTATCTGTGGTACTGCACTGTATAGATCTACCCTAGGATTCTATCTCCTCCGGATGTAGGTACACCGGAGTGGTCATGGCGCATTGCCTGTGAGGAGTCATTCTATGGAGGGACCGGACCGTAGAGTGACTCAGGAGCAGGATTGCTACTATTGAACGTCTGGGACGTCAGACATCTAGAATGCCATGCTCGGACTGGGTTCGGGATTTGGACTAGGGATTGAGACCCCGGGTGGCACGCGTAGCCATGAGACTGTGACCTTATTGGGCGTCTGGGATGTCGGGCATCTGGGATGTCAGGGTTGGGATGTATAGTGCAGTGACTAAGATTATATTGTTGATGTTATTCTGCTTATGATTATATGGTTTTGTGGTCTATGATACTAATGCATGTCTTTTCGGCCCACTCACCTTTGTTGTTTTACTACCCCTCCAGGTAGTGTTATTGAGGAGGAGGATCCCGAGGAGGAGGAGGAGGAGGATCCCGAGGAGGAAGAGGCATAGGTTTACGTTGCGTACCTGAACCCTACTGCTGGGTAGGTTGGCACGTTGTGTGTCTAGAGTCGTGCTCAATAAACTGTATTCGGGAACTATCCCTTGTCTGACACTATTTGTATTCGGATATTTGTGTGGTGTGCTATGTATGACTTAACTTCGGTTTTCTTTATGCATTTTATTTTCAATAAGGGTGATCTTGGTATTTTAATGTCGGGTGTCAGACGGGAGCAGGGCACGTCCCGGGTGGTCCCAGGGGGATCGGGGCGGGTCCTGTCACTTAAACTTTGCTAGTCCCTAGAAAATACTGAATTTAAACTACGAAATCAAAACAAGTAAACCCTTAACCATTTGTCTCAAAATTCCATCAATATTATGGTATAATAGATTTTCACTTAAGGCGTTTAAGCATACAGAATTTCAAGGGTTAATACATGGTAACAAAATGCTTAAACAAGTAAGATAATGAGTAAATATGGTGAAATGGATATCAACATGGATAAAACAAGTATGAATTAACTCACAAGGATATGCACTCATAAATTCACTCAAATTTTGTAAGGGTTTGTGTTTGCACTCAAAATATGTGAGAAAATGTTCACATAATAGAAGTAAAGTACTTTTGCAAAATCAAACAAACACCTCAAGATAGATATTTAAACATACTTTCACAAATGAACCAAAACCATAAGCTTACTCTAGTGATTGACTCAACTAATCAAAGTTTACCATCTTAAGGATCATAAGGTCTTTACGAAGGTTGTAATGGGGCTAAGTTTAGAGGCAAGGAATATATAGGACAAGTGGTGCTCAAATTCGTTCCAAGACTTAAACGATTCCCAAACCATAACTTCCCGATCTTAGTATGAATTCATTCCTTCGAACATGTTCAATTATTCAAATGTAAATGACTTAACTAAAAAATAATAATCAATCTTTATTACCTTGATAGAGACTCAACTTCTTCTTCTTCTTCTTCTTCTTTTTTTTTGTGCAAATATCAAGGTAATAACATAATATACAAAGTTTGGGTAAGTAAATCCATACACACAAATGTCTTCCAAACATCATCAATTTTTCTTCACACCAATTTCATGTCTTCAATTAAGTCTTTGGAACAAAGATGAAAGATGTCTATACTAAGCTCAAGTGTTTAGATACTCATGGTGATGAAGGAAAGGTTTAATGTGGGCTCAACTGGGTTAAAACTAAGGGGGTCGCAACTTGTGCGCACAAAATAGGGAGCATAGATGTTTGAATTTATGGTGTTAACCCTAATGCCTTAATCATATCCAAAATCAGAGAGTTTAATGACTTAAAAGTTTTGAAAATCAAATCGAATAAGTTCTAGTCCTCTAGAGTTCATTAAGATCTATTGCAAGTAGTTATGAGGCATATGTTTATCAATTTAAACAAAGAACTTATGAATCACTCATCAAAGATGTATATATAGTTCTAAAGCTCACATAAGGTTTAAATGATTCATACTTGTCTTAGCATGCTAGTTTATGTACCAATTTACATGCACTATCTTAAAAGTTATAACATTTAATCACAAAGTATTAACAAACGAATTCAAGTTATAGTGATCATCTTTATAGCCATAATATATTTATTCCCTTCATTATTATCATTGACAGGTTAAAGGGCAACTAAAGACTCGATAAAACAAAAAGACTCAAGAAAGCCGAAATAACTTCTTTTTTTAATTAAAAACCACAATTTTATTGTGCACTTAAAATTGTAAACCACTCCCCCACACTTAAATTCTACATTGTCCTCAATGTAAGAAAATAGAAGTGAAATGAACATAGACTCTAAGTAAGGAAGAGGATTTTACGAAAATAAAATAAGAAAAACACTAAAGACACAAAAATAAAAGAGAGTGAAGAGATTAGAGAGAACAAATCTGTGGTGATGACTCCTTCACGACTCGGGAATACGTTGGGTTGCCTCCCAACAAGCGCTTGACGGAGTGCTGAAATCAACTCATATGATGCGGGGCTGTAGCACCTTCGCTGTTTCTACATCATGCTCTCCAAATGCCTCTATGTACAGCTTTAATTTGTGTCCATTGACTTTGAACTCCTTCCCAGTTTCGATGCTTTTGATCTGTATGGCTCCATGGGTAAACATATTAGTAACAACAAAGGGACCTACCCATCTAGAACATAACTTACCAGGAAAGAGTCTGAGCCGGGAATTGAATAGCAAAACTTTCTGTCCGATGTCAAACATTTTACTCTTGATCTGCTTGTCATGAAATGCCTTAGTCTTTTCCTTGTAGATCAGAGTGTTTTCGAATGCATCATTTCTGATTTCCTCAAGCTCACTCAGCTGGAGCTTTCGATGCAAACCGGCGTCATCTAGCTTGATGTTGAAAGTCTTGACAGCCCACCATGCTTTGTGCTCCAGTTCCACCGGAAGGTGACATGCTTTTCCATAGACCAGCCTATAGGGTGACATCCCTATAGGAGTTTTGTAGGCCGTCCTGTAGGCCCAAAGTGCATCATCCAATCGCTGGCTCCAATCCTTGCGACTAGGGCCCACGGTTCTCTCTAAGATCTTCTTGATTTCCCTATTGCTGACTTCGGCCATTCCACTCGTTTGAGGATGATACGGTGTAGAGACTCTGTGAGTGACACCGTATCGTTTTAGTAAGGCTTCAATGGTCTTGTTGCAGAAGTGACTTCCACCATCACTGATCAGGACCCGAGGGATCCCAAACCTGGAAAGAATGTTAGTTCTGAGGAAATCTGCAACAGTTTTAGAGTCATTAGTCCTGGTGGCTTTAGCTTCCACCCATTTCGAGACATAATCAACAGCAAGTAAGATATAGAGATAACCATTAGATTGAGGAAATGGACCCATAAAATCAATACCCCAAACATCAAATATTTCAACAGTTAAAACATAATGTTGTGGCATTTCATCCCTTTGTCCTAAGTTTCCTGATCTCTGATATTTATCACAGGCTAAACAGAATGAATGTGCATCTTTAAAAAGTGTGGGCCAATATAGTCCAGATTTTAAAATTTTGAGTGCAGTTTTTCGAGATCCAAAGTGGCCCCCACAAGCATGGTTATGGCAAAACTCTAGGACTGACCTATGTTCAATATCAGGGACACATCTCCTAATCAATAAATCTGCACAGTGTTTCCATAAATAAGGTTCATCCCAAACATAGTACCTAGCATGCTTCTTAAGTTTATCTTTTTGTGCACGGGTGAGAGTGGAAGGTAACTGCTTGGTGACTAAGTAATTTACGATATCAGCATACCAAGGAGTACTTACCTGAATTCCGAAGAGTTGTTCATCCAGAAACATCTCCTGAATCTCAACGGGATCTCGTTCATTTGCTATGCGACTCAAATGGTCTGCCACCACATTTTCTACACCTTTCTTGTCTTTAATCTCGATGGCAAACTCTTGGAGAAGAAGAATCCATCGGATGAGCCTTGGTTTCGCCTCCTTCTTGGCGAGGAGATACTTCAGTGCTGCATGATCAGTGTAAATAATGACTTTAGTTCGAAGTAAATAAGAGCGAAATTTATCTAAAGCAAACACTACAGCAAGCAACTCCTTCTCGGTAGTGGTGTAGTTCATTTGAGCATCATTCAGAGTTCTGGATGCATAATAAATGACGTAGGGCTTCTTGTCCCGCCTTTGTCCTAGTACAGCACCAACTGCATAGTCAGAGGCATCGCACATTAGTTCAAAGGGTAAGGACCAATCCGGGGCACAAAGAATGGGTGCAGTGGTTAGAAGAGTTTTAAGCTTCTCAAAAGCTTCCTGACAGTCAACATCGAAGACGAAGGGTGTCTCCTTCTGAAGCAATCGGCACAAGGGCCTTGCTGACAAGACCCTCCCCGATCCTCTCTGGAACCATATGGGGACGTGCCCTGCTCCCGTCTGACACCCAATAATTCATACCAATTTTGACCTCAAAACCTCAAATGCATAAATAATCAAATTAAAGTCATACAACAAATCCGAATTAAACAGATGTCAGACAAGGGATGAAATCCAAAATTACAAGTTTGCGAGCACGACTCTAAAGTAAACCTGCGGGTACACCACCCAACAGGGGTTCAGGTACGCAGAAGTAGATCTATGCCTTAGCCTCAGGTTCCTCCTCTACCTCAGTATCACGACCTGGAGGGGTTACCAAAAACATTAAGGGTGAGTGGACCGAACTCAAGTTTATAAAATCGTTTGATAAATAAAACATATAATTTACCCCTCCCTTTTTCCAAACATGCATGCAGCATCATTTAAAATCATAAATAATATAATATGAATCATAAGGCATGTAATAAAACCATAACCATAATTTTAGCCACTGCACTATACACTCCAATCCGACATCCCTGATGTCTGACGTCCCTGACGTCCAATAAGGTCACAATCACAAGGTTACGCGTGCCACTCGGGTCTCAATTCCGAGTTCAATCCCCGAACCCTGTTCGGTTACAGCATCCCCGATGCTTAGCGTCGTAGACGCTGGACGTTCTAGACGTCCGTGACCTCTCCGGGGTACCTCATCCGGAGGAGACAATATAATATGGAAGGATCTATACAGTGCAGTACCAAATACATTTTATTGATATCCACATGCAAACATATATGTATACATAGGTAAAATCTGAACCGATCGTTACGTTTCATCAAACGGGTCTCATGCTCAAATGCCGTAAAACGTGCCATAACCGAAATCTCAATATCATCAAAACCATTTATAGATTCCAGCATGTGAACATATAAGTAAATCAGAAAACATTTAAGCATGCAAGGGTATAATGAAAACGGGCCCACTCACTGTACGATTCCGCTGCGAATCTGCGCGTACGGACCTGTACCGAGATTATCGTACAATTCCTGTCAGTTCAATTCACACGTAAGGGTCACTACAAGTCCTTAATATTTATTCAAAAGAAAGTTCGAAACAGAAGCCGGTTCGGGGAAACCGTCCACACGTTTCCCGAGGCAACCGACCCTAACCTGACCCTTCAAACTATCTCAGATCAACATGGTTAATTCACCACAAATGTTCAGAATGATGAGAGGAATAAAAGTCATGTTGATCGTGATCGGAGATAAGCCCCAACGCGCCCTCACGCGCCGCCCAAAGTGGCTGCGCGTGAAAGTCACGCGCCTGACACTGTAGCTACAGTGTCAGCACCTTCACCCGTTTGTCTGTAATTCGGGCCTGCCACCCGCGGCTTGACCCGGTTAATTACCCGTCAATTCCTACTTGATTTCAATCCAATTTGATCCTAACATGTTATTTAAACATCTAATTTAAGTTCTGAGTTATTAATTATCCAAAACCAATCCTTAAACGGCCCCTCGACCCGTGATCATCCAAACGGGTAAATCACCAGAACTCACTGGTTTCAAACCCATTGTCCAATTAACTTCACAGGAAGTATAACAGGATCAAAACGAACCAAAATGAACAATCAATTGTGTCTGAAAGTACCTGAAGGTCGTCGTCCCAAGCTCTGCGATTTCCCTGAAAACAGCAGTCACCGTCCCAGCTCAGCCGTGGCTGATGGCCTTCGATTTCGATGCGGTTGAGTTCCAAACACTCCCAGAAGACTAAACCAGGCCTTGGTTTGGTTCAACAGTCACCAGAAATCAAAACCCGATTTTCCCTCCAATTTTTCCAGAAATGGCTTCTCTGGTTTTCCTCACCCGTTCTCAGTTATCTCTGCATCAGAGTGATGCTCACTCACGTCCTAATCAGTTTTAAACAAATTCAAGCCGTCCCAAAGGCTCGTGGGTGTCCAATTTGTCCACTGAAATTTGTCCCCCGAAAGCTTCGAATTTTGATTAATCAATTTGATCGTGTAGCTGGAAGAATCAGACCACGTTTGATGCTTCAAAAAGGTTTAAACAATCAATATTTTCCAACCCACACTCACCAGTAAACAAATCGCACTCAGAGCCACCGCACATGGTGGTGCCACCCATGACCCCCGCGGTTTGCTACAGTAACCAGGGCAAAAAGACCAAAATGCCCCTAGTTCAAATAATTACCAAACTGCCCTTCACTTTCTAGACCCGTAACTCAGCCATACGAAGTCCGATTTCGGCGTGCTGCCTGTCTACGGACTCAGGACGTCGAGACCTACCTATCGGTCCTGGAGTCGTGTGAAAATTAATTGTTAAACAAAAAGTCAACATTTTCGCCCTAACCGTCACAATTATGGTAATGCCCCTGAACTTCCGATAGTCATAACTTTTTCCCTGATCGTCCGAAATGGATGTGCCACCTGTCTATGAACTCGTGACGTCCCGAACTACGTCACGGTAATTGGTCAAGGTCCATTTGACCCACCAATCAAAAAGTCAACAATTTGACCATACCATTAACAAGGGTAAAAACGTCAATTGATACATTAAATTACAATATTAAAGTCCTCGAATGTCCGGGGTGTTACAACCTTCCCCCCTTAAGAAATGTCGTCCCGAAATTTCAATGAAACAAATGAGGAAATTGTTCTCGCATCTGAGCCTCAGGCTCCCATGTGGCTTCTTCCACATTCTGGTTTCTCCAGAGAATCTTCACGAGAGGGATCGTCTTCCGACGTAGTACCTTGTCCTTCCGATCCAAGATCTGTACTGGTTGTTCATCAAAGCTCAAATCCTCCCGTAGTTCGACAGGTTGTTCCCCAAGTACATGAGAAGTATCACGTACGTACTTCCGTAGCATCGATATGTGGAAAACATCGTGAACTCTAGATAGTTCTGGAGGTAGTGCTAATCTGTAAGCAACTCTGCCGATTCTCTCCACGATCTCATATGGTCCGATAAAACGCGGACTCAGTTTCCCCCGTCGACCGAATCGGATAATCCCCTTCCACGGTGATAACTTCAGGAAGACGAAATCTCCCACTTCAAATTCCAAGTCTCGAATCCGTCGATCAACATAACTCTTCTGGCGATCCTGTGCCGCCTTCAATCTCTCCTTGATAACACGAACAGTTTCCAAGGTCAAGTCCATCAATTCCGGCCCTACAGCCGTTCGCTCTCCTATCTCCGTCCAGCAGATAGGTGTCCTGCACTGTCGACCATACAGTGCCTCATAAGGTGCCATCCCGATGCTTGCCTGATAGCTGTTGTTGTAAGCGAATTCCATCAATGGCAAATGAGTATCCCAAGAGTCCTGAAACGGTAGTACACATGACCTCATCATGTCCTCCAGGGTCTGAATGGTTCTTTCAGACTGCCCATCGGTCTGTGGATGGAACGCAGTACTGAAACGTAGGGTTGTTCCCAAAGTAGCTTGCAAACTTCGCCAGAACCTGGAAGTGAAACGCGGATCACGATCGGACATGATCGATTCCGGCGTACCATGCAAGCGTACGATTTCCTTCACAAACAACTGAGCCAGTCGATTAGGTTTATAGGTCTCCTGAACTGGCAGAAAATGGGCTGATTTGGTTAACCGATCCACGATCACCCATACTCTGTCCACTCCACTCTGAGTTCTCGGTAACTTAAAGACGAAGTCCATGGTGATGTGATCCCACTTCCACTCGGGAATCGGAAGTGGCTGCATAGCCCCATAAGGTCTCTACCGTTCCGCCTTAACCTGCTGACAGGTTAAGCATTTGCTCACGAACTCAGCAATATCCTTCTTCATTCCTGGCCACCAATAATGGTTCCGGAGGGTACGGTACATCTTTGTACCTCCCGGATGCATAGCATAGGCCGAACTATGGGCCTCCTCAAGAATCTCGGCCCGTAACTCTGCCACTGCAGGTACACACAAACGGCCCAATTTCACAAGTGCCCCATCGTCCCGGATGGTAAAATCCTGTCTCCCATCCGCATCGACCTCAATTCTGTAAATACAGAGTATCGGATCCTGAAGTTGTGCTTCGATAATCCGATCAATCAGTACAGGTCATACATGGAAGCTGGCCAACAAAGCTCCATGTGCATCCGTACCCAAAATAACTCCCGCCTTCCGGAGTTCCACCAGTAAGGGAAGATACACCATCCCCAGGTGTGCAACTGATCCTGCTGATTTTCTGCTGAGTGCATCCGCCACCACATTGGCCTTACCCGGATGGTACTCGATCGTACAGTCATAGTCCTTCAGCAGCTCCAACCATCTCCGTTGTCTCATGTTAAGCTCCTTCTGAGTGAATAAGTATTTAAGATTCTGGTGGTCGGTGTATATCCGACACGTTGCGCCGAATAGATAATGCCTCCAGATTTTGAGAGCATGAACCACCGCCGCCAACTCCAAATCATGGGTAGGGTAGTTCAACTCGTGGGTCTTCAGCTGCCGGGATGCATAGGCGATAACCTTGCCAGTTTGCATCAACATGCAGCCCAGACCTTGCAGCGATGCATCACTGAAGACCACAAACTCTCCACTGTCATCCGGCAATGCAAGGACAGGTGCAGTGGTCAATCGATCTTTCAACTCTTGAAAACTCCGATCGCACTGCTCGTCCCAGATAAACTTCACTCCCTTCCGAGTCAAACGAGTCAATGGTGCAGCAATTTTGGAGAAACCCTCCACGAATCTCCGGTAGTAACCTGCTAATCCGACGAAACTCCGCACCTCGGTTACTGTTGTCGGTCTAGCCCAATTGGTCACCGCTTCTGTTTTCTGGGGATCCACGTAAATCCCATCCGTCGATATCACGTGTCCCAGAAAACCAATACTGCTCAGCCAAAACTGACACTTGCTCAGTTTGGCGTACAATTGTTCTTGTCTCAGCCTCTCCAAGACCAACCGTAGATGTTCCTCATGTGCACGGGCACTCCTCGAGTACACCAAAATATCATCGATGAACACAATCACGAACTTATCCAGGTAGGGTCGGAAGACCCGGTTCATCAAATCCATGAATGCTGCTGGAGCATTCGTCAATCCAAATGGCATAACAAGGAACTCGTAGTGTCCGTAACGGGTTCGAAAAGCAGTTTTCGGAATATCCTCCTCCGAAATCCTCAGTTGGTGATACCCAGACCGCAAATCAATTTTCGAGAAGCACTGTGCTCCCCGCAACTGGTCAAAAAGGTCATCGATCCTGGGTAGAGGATACTAGTTCCTCAGCGTCACCTTGTTGAGTTGTCGATAGTCAATACATAAACGGAGACTTCCCTCCTTCTTCTTCACGAACAACACCGGTGCTCCCCACGGTGAAGTACTCGGTCGGACATATCCCAAATCCACCAACTCCTGCAATTGAGTCTTGAGTTCTCGTAACTCGGCCGGCGCCATCCGGTATGGTGTCTGGGATATAGGTCGGGTACCAGGGAGTAGTTCAATAGTAAACTCGATCTCCCGTGAGGGTGGCAATCCAGGTAAGTCTTCCGAGAATACATCCGGAAACTCGCATACCACCGGTATTTCGTCGATACCCGGAGTATCAACCCGTTCCGACACGACATGCGCCAGATAAGCCTGGCCTCCCTTCCGTAGAAGTTTGGTAGCAGTAAGTGACGAAATCACTTCAGGAGGCGAACCATCACGTTCCCCCTGAAAGATAACCTCCGGTAAACCCGGGCTTCGCAGAATCACTTGCTTGCTACAGCAATCGATGAGCGATCCGTGCTCCGATAGCCAATCCATCCCTAGGATTATATCGAAGTCGTGGATATCCAGAATAATTAAGTCTGCTGGTAAATCCACATCCTCAATTCTTACCGGGCACCTCCGAATCACCTGATTCACAAGGTACACGATGCCCATCGGGGTGCCAACACCCATTTCGCAATCTAAAGCTGATACCACACAATCAAGCATACCAGCACAACCCTTCGAAATAAAAGAATGTGTAGCCCTCGCGTGCATCAATACACGTACAAGAAGGTTTAAGATATGTAGTGTACCTGTGACCACGCCTAGGGCAGTCCTCGCCTGCTGCTGGGTCATTGCAAACACTTGGGCCCTCGGCCCTCCGTTCCGTCCGCGCCCGCGCGCACCACGCCATGCACCACGGTCACCTCCCTGACCGCGACCTCCATTAGTGTAGGAAGCTCTGCTCTGCACCACACTAGAGCCCCCAGCGTCGTTGTTCTTGGACAACTGCGGGCAATCACTGGCATAATGGCCCTCCTCTCCGCAAGCAAAACAAGTTACTGGCCTCGGCCTGTCCGAATGCCCGCCAGAAGCACCGCTCCAAGATGAGCGCTGCCCATAGTTGTATCCAGATCCTCTGCCCTGAGAGCCTCCACGTCGACCTGACCAGCCACGACCCTTGAAGGATGAGGGTGCTCCCCTGTAGCCCCCTCCCTTGTTGTTCTTATGGCCCGATGGCCCACGATGTGGGCGATCCTGACGTCGCCCCTCGCCCGAGGGTTGTCGTGTCTGGTGGGCCGCCAGACTGGCCTCGACACGCACCGCAGCGTCGACCAAATCTCTCAGTGAAGCATGAGTAGCAGCAGTCACACTTGCCCGGATCTCCCCTTGGAGTCCAAGCTCAAACCTTTGGCATTTGTCCTCCTCCGTGCTCACGAATGATGCAGCAAACCGGGATAGTTTTCCGAAAGTTTGCTCGTAGTCCGCAACGGAAATTTCCCTCTGCTCCAGCCGCAGGAACTCAGCCTCCCGTGTCGCGCGAAAGGATCGCGGGTAGTACTGGTCCAGAAATCTGGAACGGAAAGCTTCCCAAGTAGTGGTATGGACCGACCACCCAGACATTTCGAGTCCGTGCCACCACTGGTAGGCTCCTCCTTCCAGCAAGAAGGCCGCCAAAGTTACCCGTTCGCCCGGAGGGCAGTGCATCACCTAGAAGATCCTCTCCCACTTGGTGATCCAATCATGAGCATCCTCGGGGTTTGATCCCCCGCAGAAAGGAGTTGCTCCCAACCGTTGAGCCCTTTCAATGCTCGCGCATTCCATCTCCCTTTCCAGATCCTCGTCAGTTCGTGTATGAGGAATTCTCCTAGGAAGCATAACCAACTGTCAAGAGGCATAGATCAGATAACGATGTTCTTAAAAGTCGAAAAGTAACTAGTACTAATCGCTAGTCTAGCATGCTAACCATACCCTAGTACTGACCACAACCTAGTTCTCTGATACCAAGCTGACAAGACCCGCCCCGATCCTCTCTGGAACCATATGGGGACGTGCCCTGCTCCCATCTGACACCCAATAATTCATACCAATTTTGACCTCAAAACCTCAAATGCATAAATAATCAAATTAAAGTCATACAACAAATCCGAATTAAACAGATGTCAGACAAGGGATGAAATCCAAAATTACAAGTTTGCGAGCACGACTCTAAAGTAAACCTGCGGGTACACCACCCAACAGGGGTTCAGGTACGCAGAAGTAGATCTATGCCTCAGCCTCAGGTTCCTCCTCTACCTCAGTACCACGACCTGGAGGGGTTACCAAAAACATTAAGGGTGAGTGGACCGAACTCAAGTTTATAAAATCGTTTGATAAGTAAAACATATAATTTACCCCTCCCTTTTTCCAAACATGCATGCAGCATCATTTAAAATCATAAATAATATAATATGAATCATAAGGCATGTAATAAAACCATAACCATAATTTTAGCCACTGCACTATACACTCCAATCCGACATCCCTGATGTCCGACGTCCCTGACGTCCAATAAGGTCACAATCACAAGGCTACGCGTGCCACTTGGGTCTCAATTCCGAGTTCAATCCCCGAACCCTGTTCGGTTACAGCATCCCCGATGCTTAGCGTCGTAGACGCTGGACGTTCTAGACGTCCGTGACCTCTCCGGGGTACCTCATCCGGAGGAGACAATATAATATGGAAGGATCTATACAGTGCAGTACCAAATACATTTTATTGATATCCACATGCAAACATATATGTATACATAGGTAAAATCTGAACCGATCGTTACGTTTCATCAAACGGGTCTCATGCCCAAATGCCGTGAAACGTGCCATAACCGAAATCTCAATATCATCAAAACCATTTATAGATTCCAGCATGTGAACATATAAGTAAATCAGAAAACATTTAAGCATGCAAGGGTATAATGAAAACGGGCCCACTCACTGTACGATTCCGCTGCGAATCTGCGCGTACGGACCTGTACCGAGATTATCGTACAATTCCTGTCAGTTCAATTCACACGTAAGGGTCACTACAATTCCTTAATATTTATTCAAAAGAAAGTTCGAAACAGAAGCCGGTTCGGGGAAACCGTCCACACGTTTCCCAAGGCAACCGACCCTAACCTGACCCTTCAAACTATCTCAGATCAACATGGTTAATTCACCACAAATGTTTAGAATGATGAGAGGAATAAAAGTCATGTTGATCGTGATCGGAGATAAGCCCCAACGCGCCCTCACGAGCCGCCCAAAGTGGCTGCGCGTGAAAGTCACGCGCCTGACACTGTAGCTACAGTGTCAGCACCTTCACCCGTTTGTCTGTAATTCGGGCCTGCCACCCGCAGCTTGACCCGGTTAATTACCCGTAAATTCCTACTTGATTTCAATCCAATTTGATCCTAACATGTTATTTAAACATCTAATTTAAGTTCTGAGTTATTAATTATCCAAAACCAATCCTTAAACGGCCCCTCGACCCGTGATCATCCAAACGGGTAAATCACCAGAACTCACTGGTTTCAAACCCATTGTCCAATTAACTTCACAGGAAGTATAACAGGATCAAAACGAACCAAAATGAACAATCAATTGTGTCTGAAAGTACCTGAAGGTCGTCGTCCCAAGCTCTGCGATTTCCCTGAAAACAGCAGTCACCGTCCCAGCTCAGCCGTGGCTGATGGCCTTCGATTTCGATGCGGTTGAGTTCCAAACACTCCCAGAAGACTAAACCAGGCCTTGGTTTGGTCCAACAGTCACCAGAAATCAAAACCCGATTTTCCCTCCAATTTTTCCAGAAATGGCTTCTCTGGTTTTCCTCACCCGTTCTCAGTTATCTCTGCATCAGAGTGATGCTCACTCACGTCCTAATCAGTTTTAAACAAATTCAAGCCGTCCCAGAGGCTCGTGGGTGTCCAATTTGTCCACTGAAATTTGTCCCCCGAAAGCTTCGAATTTTGATTAATCAATTTGATCGTGTAGCTGGAAGAATCAGACCACGTTTGATGCTTCAAAAAGGTTTAAACAATCAATACTTTCCAACCCACACTCACCAGTAAACAAATCGCACTCAGAGCCACCGCACATGGTGGTGCCGCCCATGACCCCCGCGGTTTGCTACAGTAACCAGGGAAAAAAGACCAAAATGCCCCTGGTTCAAATAATTACCAAACTGCCCTTCACTTTCTAGATCCGTAACTCAGCCATACGAAGTCTGATTTCGGCGTGCCGCCTGTCTACGGACTCAGGACGTCGAGACCTACCTATCGGTTCTGGAGTCGTGTGAAAATTAATTGTTAAACAAAAAGTCAACATTTTCGCCCTAACCGTCACAATTACGGTAATGCCCCTGAACTTCCGATAGTCATAACTTTTTCCCTGATCGTCCGAAATGGACGTGCCACCTGTCTATGAACTCGTGACGTCTCGAACTACGTCACGGTCATTGGTCAAGGTCCATTTTACCCACCAATCAAAAAGTCAACAATTTGGCCATACCATTAACAAGGGTAAAAACGTCAATTGATACATTAAATTACAATATTAAAGTCCTCGAATGTCCGGGGTGTTACACTTGCAATGTGGGAAAAGTCCTTGATAAATCTTCTGTAGAAACCTGTGTGACCAAGAAATGAACGGATCTCTCTCACCGAAGTGGGAGAGGGTAAGTGTCGCACAATATCAACTTTAGATTTATCAACTTCAATTCCTCTTTCAGAGACAATATGGCCTAAGACTATCCCTTGTCTAACCATGAAATGACATTTTTCCCAGTTAAGTACTAGATTAGTTCCGACACACCTTTGTAAGATAAGTTCTAAGTGTTCTAAGCATGCATCAAAACTATCCCCAAAGACACTGAAATCGTCCATAAATACTTCAATTATTTTTTCGACATATTCAGAGAAAATAGAAAGCATGCATCTTTGGAAAGTACCTGGAGCATTACATAAACCGAAAGGCATTCTTCGGTAGGCAAAAGTTCCAAAAGGACAAGTGAAAGTTGTTTTGTCTTGGTCATTTTGAGCTATACAGATTTGATTATATCTAGAATAACCATCAAGAAAACAGTAATAGGAGTGACCTGCTAACCTTTCAAGCATTTGATCAATGAAGGGAAAAGGAAAGTGATCCTTCCTAGTTGGTTTGTTGAGGCGCCTATAATCGATACAAACTCTGTATCCGGTCACGGTTCTCTGGGGCACCAGCTCTCCTTCGCTGTTCGCCACAACTGTGACTCCACTTTTCTTTGGGACTACTTGGACTGGTGAGACCCATTTGCTGTCTGAAATTGGGTAGATGACACCACAGTCCAAGAGTTTGATGACCTCTTGTTTCACGACCTCCATCATCGGGGATGAAGGCGACGTTGAGCTTCGCGAGAGGGTTTTGCATCATCTTCAAGCAAGATTCGATGTACACAGGTTGTAGGGCTGATTCTCTTGATGTCGGACAGAGTCCATCCAATGGCTGTCTTGTACTTTGTCAAGACCCGTACCAATCTATCTTCCTGTGATTCGGTTAGTGCAGAGGACACTATGACAGGCAGAGTCTCGTCCGGGCCAAGATAGGCATACTTCAGGTGGTCCGGCAGAACCTTGAGCTCGAGAACGGAGGCCTGCACTACTGAAGGAGGAGTGGCATTAGTACTAACTGGAAGGGACAAGGGTACCTGAGGATTTACCATTCTGGGGGCCTTATTTAGGGTCATGACTTCATCCAAAATTCAAGGCCCTAGTTCATAATCCGCATCTTCAACCAAGGCGTCCCCTGATTGAGTGCGGCCAACTCCTTCCTGGATTATCATATTGAGCGTGTCTTCTCGAATTGATTCAAGATGTTTTTCTGCAAAATAAGTGCACACATCAATAGAAAACGTAGTTTGAGTTGTGGAACTAGGGTACCTCATGGTATCGAAAATGTTGAAGCCAATTTCCTCTCCATCAACTTCCAATGTTAATGTACCATTGAATACATCAATCTTCATCTTAGCAGTTCTCATGAATGGTCTTCCCAACAAAATTAGTGGAGCTTGATTCGTAGGGGAATTCTCCATTTCTAGGATATAAAAATCCGCGGGGAAAATGAGCTGGTTAACCTGCACAAGAACATCTTCGACGTATCCCTTGGGATACACATTAGAACGATCGGCTAATTGAATGATAACATCATCATGTTGTAATTTTCCTAAACCTAGGGCAACATATAACGAATATGGCATAACATTAATGGATGCACCTAAGTCTAGCATGACTTTATCAAAAGACTTGTTACCAATCACGCAGGGAACAGAAAAACTCCCTGGATCCTTCAACTTTGGGGGTAGCCGACGTTGGATTACAGCAGAAACTGTTTCACTCACCATCACAACCTCATTCTCCCTCGTTTGGCGCCTTGGAGTGCATAACTCTTTCAGAAATTTTGCGTATTTCGGAACTTGTTTGATGCACTCGATCAAGGGCATGTTGATTTGCACCTTTTTGAAGATTTCCAAGATTTCCTCATCGGATTCATCCTTCTTAGATTTGGCAAGCCTACTTGGAAATGGTGCACGCACAGACAGGGAATTAGTAACAACAGAACTTGAAGGGATTGGGTTGTTACCTTGTGTGTGGGTAGGTTGAACTGGCGGTTGTGCATGGTGGTCTTAGTTGCCACCTTGTGCTTTTCAGCCTCAGAAACGGCTGGATCTGGCTCTATTTCACCGAGCACTTTACCACTTCGAGTGATAATCCCCTTGGCTTTAGGTCTTGCATTCGGGTTGGGTGTAGGTTGAGGTGGAAGAACCCCACTAGCTTAGATTTTACCCATGAAGTCCACGACCTTGCCCATTTGGTCCTTGAGATCAGCGATGTCTTTTTGCTGATTTTGCTGTCCTGTGACAAGAGCTTGAGTCGAAGCCACTAGTGTTTGCTGCCCTTGTGAAAGAGCAGCCATCATTTTATCATAATCAGGATTAGAAGATGAAGAGATATGATTATTTTCATGATTATGAGAAAAGTTAGAAAATGGAATCGGGGGCCTTGGTTTCCATGTGGGCTTTTGGAAATGTTGAGGATTCGGGGCACGGATTGGGCCTGTCATCATGTGTTGAGGGTTTAGGACATTGTTCGGATCTCTCCAACTATAGCCTTGGGTCCTTGGCCCTCCTTGAAATCCACCAATGGCATGTGCTATTTCAGTCCCGGGGTCTTCCTCCCTTGCAGTGTAGGGGCATTGGTCCTCAAGATGGCCTTGGGAGCATATGGAACACACCGGGGCTACCTGCTTCTTTAGTTCAAACACATTCGAAAGCATAGAGGTGATTTTATCTAATTTAGAATCATTAATAACTTGGGAACTTACCTCATGTACCTTTCTTGGAATAGGCTCGGCACCTTCATATTGTGCATCATTGAGTGCACGGCTTTCAAGTAATGCATGACCGTCTACTAAACTCCGAGCTAAGAAACTTCTGTTAGCTGCAGCATCAAGTAGTCCTCTATCCCAACCTTTGAGTCCTTCGTAGAAGTAGGTTAAGAGATATCCTTCAGTGATTCCGTGAGTCGGGCATGAAGCACAGAGTTCCTTAAACCTTTCATAATACTGGCTGAAATTCTCATCATGATCTTTTTGCTTGATTCCAGTGATCTCCTTTCTTAACACCGTAATCTTTGAGGCAGGAAAGTATTTGGTAAGAAATTCCTGAACCAGCTTCTCCCAAGAGTCAATATGATTGGGTGGGAGACTCAAAAGCCACACCCGTGCTCTATCTTCCAAGGACAATGGGAAAGCCTTCAGCTTCATGATTTCCAAATCCGCATCATCGGGACACATGCTACTGATAATGAATTGGAACTCCGTCAAGTGTTTGTGTGGATCTTCATTTCTGATTCCATGGAACTTGGGTAACTGATGAAGGACTCCACTCTTGAGCTCAATATCTTTCTTGTTGGTTCTAGGCTCGGGATACTGGATGCAGAAATTCGCAGTGCCACTTGTGTTAGCACATGTCTGCTCTCGGATACTCAGATTTCTTGCCATGACTACTGGTGTTCCAAAAGTCTGTTCCTCGTCTGAATTACTCTTCTCACTTATTGATTCACCGAGTATTGGGGATGGTGGTCCGGATGAGCTGGTTTTCTTAAGTGCGTCTCTGAATGTTGCGTTGCTTGGTGAGATGTCAAGTTGCTTTCTCAACCGATCAAGCTTAGACTGATGAGCGCGCATTCATAAGTACGTACCTAAATTAAAAGTGAACACTAAGTTAGAAGGTAAATATACACAAGTACTTAGCTAGTGAAAGTTAATTTAAACAGAATAATTGCGACAAGAATTAGGGTTAATGTTCGGAATACACGTTAAGAAAGTCACAATTAGCAAGAAAATGTGAGTTATGAACAAGTATTAACTTAAGCTGGAATTAACATATACAAAAAAAAAATAGTAAGGGTATGAGAGTATAGATTTCATACAGTGTGACATAAATAGAAGCTAGAATTAACAAAAAGTCACAGTAATAGCAAGAAAATGCACAAGTTCCAAATGCATCTAAACTAATGCAACACAAAAGTATCTACATGAAGCATGGTGTGAATGCATTTATTAGAACCTGCACAAGACATAAGAGTTACGTGACAGTTCATGAAAGAATGGCCTACACCTTCGATCTCACTTCCCTAGATTCACTTAGTCTAGGGGGCCCGGTGATGAATTTCGAGCATCATGAAATCTCAGGGAGGGTATGCAACTATTTATGCAATAAGTAGAGCCTTAGAGTGTCATGAATAACTTTCCCCTTTCGCTTCTCATAATACTTTCCTGGGCGTACGGCCTGCGCGTACTGATAACCACCCTTCCACCATTCAACGTTAATCATGGCCAGTTGAGATAGATGTAACGCGAGAAGCAAGGATAATTTCGAGAACACCCCGAGGCTTGCATTGGCATATACTCCATTGGTGTTCTCTTTCTTAATCCAAAACTTGTCACCAGTCATAACCCTTCTAGACACCATAACCAACCGATGGAAGATTTGGTGAATTACCAAACCCGAGTGTTTACAAACTCCGCCCCAACCTCATGCCCATAGATTCGAGTCTATGGTGTGTGGTGATGAAATCCACACATCACGAAGGGTTAAGGAGAAAATAAATACAAGGGGCGCTACCTGTTCCCGAAAGTAGAATTTTGAAGAAAATGGGGCCTTGAGATTCATGCAACTCTAAAACATTTAATAGGAAACATTATTTACATTCAGGAAAGTAACATATATAAATAATATAGCTCCTAAAAATTAATAAAATAAACAAGTATAAAATACAATTCATGAAATAACACAATAAAGGCATTAAATACAATTTATGAAAAAAAAACATATTATGAACATTGTGATTTAATATAATAAGGCAAGCATAAGACATAAAAGTTGTGAACAAAAATGGATACTCAAATATGAAAATAACTCAAGTGTGTAAAAGTATAACCAAATTATGAACAAGTATACAATTATGAACAAGTATGACAAAAAAAACAAGTAACATAATTACAACTTATTTATGCTAACACAAAAATAAAAGGTATGAAAATTTCGTAAAGGTAATTATAAACAAGTAGGAACATTTAATAAACATAATAAAAGTAAAATGAATAGTTAAAACACAATCTAAAATTAAGTATGCTCAAATTAAATTGTTTAAATTTACTACTATTGATTTATACTTATCCGAAATTTTCTTATTTTTTTAATTTTTTATTATTCTTTTATTTTTTATTTTTGAATAGAAATATTAAATAAACAAATAAATAATCATAAAATAAAGTAATTGTAAACAAGTAATATACATATAATACTATGAAAGTAAACGAATAAAATATGAACAAGTATTATGGCAACATAATTAAATAAATAAATAAAATTTAAGAATATGTATACTTAATTCACAAATATGAACATTTCAAATATAAGCAATTTTATACATACTAACACATTAAGAATGATTTTTAATTTCCCCGGCAACGGCGCCAAAAAATGATAACGCCCAAACTACGCATTAAATTAAACATGTAATTTGAGTATTATGCAAATTTAAACCCTTTTGTGTAGTTATAGTATTGGTAAGTAGGGATCGTTCTTAACCGGGGAAATTAGGGAATATTAATAATATGTTAGTTAAAAAGAATAATGAATAATTAATGAATTGAAGAACTAAAGAATTAAAGAATTAAATAATTAAATAATCACATAATTAATTAATTGAATAATCAAGTAATAAAGAATTAAATAATTACGAATAAAGGAATAAAAGAATTAATAAATAAGAGAATCAATAAATTAATGAAATAACGAATGAATGAATTAAACGAATAAAAGAATAAAGATGGGGGTTTTAGGGATTTTGATCATGCAAAATAAGTAAAGACATAAATGAACTAATTCTATTCCTATTTTAACATATATACAAGTGGATTTTCTTTAAACACAAAATCTACCAACACTCTAACATTTGCAAAGTTTGAATACATCACAAAATTCTACTTTCACCATCTCACTCATGCATACATTTTATAAACATTATAAATGCACCGAAACGCGGTCATAAACACTTATAAATTGATTAACCCAATGTTTATGATTTGAATGTGTATTAAACATTTAATTCTCTTCAATTTTATACTAAGTGCACCGAAACGCGGTCATAAACACTTAGTATAAAATTGAAGCTTAAGCACTCAAATGTATGAAGTAAATGAAGTTTGAAAAGTAGAACACATTATAATAATATCCTTGTCTACAAAAGTTAGAAAGAAAATACCCACAAAAATATTGAACTAAAGAAAATAAAACCGAAACAACAATGAGAGTTTAAGCAAAGGAAAGAACAAGTTACACCTTCGGAATCCAAGAAAGCTTGTGATTCCGAAAATGGATGGAATAAAAATGACATGTTATTCATAAGATTTTCTGACAGCAGAAGAAACCTTATGAAGATGGATGAATAAACACGAGAATGCGAACTTAAACTCAAGAATTGCAACGGAAATACTAGGCTTAATATTTCTCAAGGAAGGATACAATTTTGTGTTTTGGAGTTCTTTCTCAAAACAAAGTCCCCTTTTCAAGTGAAAATGAACTCCTATTTATAGGAGGAAAACAACTACTAAAAACAAATAAAATAAAGTAATTAAAAATTATAATAAAATAAAAGAAAATGAAATGATGACTAATGATGAACAATGATGTTTAATGATGAAATTTAGGTAAGGTTTGGAATTAATTTGTGGCTGAAAATAAAAGAAATAGCAGAAATTGGGAGCAGTTGGGCTCAGGAGCATGCGTGGGCTGCAAAGTTGATGGACTGTTGCTGGAACAGATGGGCTCAGCGGGTAGGTGGCCTGGTGAGCAGGCCGTAGGGCTGGAGAAGTTGCACGGGCTGGATGACTGGACTGGAGGCAGACGCGGGCCTGGCGTCTGATGGGTCTGTACGGCCTGGAGTAGCTGTGCAGTGAAACAGCAGCAGGAAAGTATGGGTTGATGCAGGTGAGTGGTTGGGTGCTGCAGGCGGGGGCGTGATGGGCTGCGCAAGTTGGGCTGGAGATCACGCGTGGGCTGGCAGTGTACGGGATGTGCAGTGGGCTGGGCTGGCGTACGGCTTGCGTGGATCAGACGGTGCAACTGGGCTGCACGGATGGAAGCTGAATGCGGGCTGGGCGACTCGGGGCGAGCTGCTGGGCGTTGGGTTGCACGGGTCTGGGCTGCTCCAACTTGGATTTGGGCTGCAAAATGGGGTTCTTTTTCCTGCTGGGCTGGCTGCACAATTAAAAGGGGCTGGATAAAGAAAAAATGAATTTGGGCTAAGCAAAAGAATTGGTTTGGGCTTTTGGCACTGAATTAATTTAAATTATTAATTAATTAATATGTTTACCGAATTTCATCCATAAATTATTCGTTAATATTCCGATCGAAGCGATTCTTTCGCCAAAATGCTCCAAATTACAAACTTTATTTAATTAAACAGAAAAACCACAAAGTAAATTATTTTATCTAATTATTTATTATTTTAATATTAAAAGTCAAGTATAAGGGTATAACATAATATAAAATAATGTTGATTTAACGACCTATCAGGCCTCGCCCTCACGGTTTTGTTTTCGGGAGCTCATGGTGCAACTTCCCAGGGGGTCACCCATCATGGAATTGCACAAGCCTCAACTCGCTTAACTTTGGGGTTCCAATCCCCCCCAAAGCCACTTGAGCTCCCAAAAGGCCTAGTGCTAGATAGGTTTGTGTGCCTACACCTTTAAGGCACACCAACATCCTCTCCCAGACCATTCCCCCCCCCCCCCCCCCCCCCCCCCCCCGCCCCCCCCCCCCCGCAGGAATGTGGGATTGTTTACCATTCCCTCCAGGACACGGGTCTTACAAGATCAACATGACTTTTGATGCTTTCAATGAAACAAACATTTTGGCGTAGTTTTCGAGTCGATCAGACACCGTTTTGGTATAGTTTTGTCCGAAGTGCTATGTTGTGTTTTAAAATGTGTATTTTATTCCGAAAATTTAGAGGATTTTAATATGAGAGTAATTGAGATGTTAGTGACCCCTAGTGGTGCATTTTGATAGGATAGAAGATTCCTGGGATTTACGGAGGAGCATATGGCATGAAATCGAACTACATGGGCGATGTATGAGTGGATGTTTATTTTATAAACCTTTATGCATGCATAGTAAATGTTTCACATGATGTATTGCATGATTTGAGTTGCAATGATATGAATGATGATTTGATATAATTACTTGATGATCTTATGGATTATTTAATGATTTTTGGACACAATTTTACGGATTTGCATGAAAATGGTATTTTGGATCGAAACCGTATTTGGAAAATGGTTTTGACTTGGAATTGGAGTCAAATATGAATATATGGTTGAAATGATGATTTAGTTTTATGATTGTGGATACTAGTACGTGTCCGGATGATGTGAGTGCAGTCCCAAGACGTGACTCGGATGTTGCATAGGTACAGTTCCTGAGTATGTGGTACATCTAGTTGTTGGGTGTGCAGTTCTCGGACATGGCTCGGATATTGCATGAGTGCAGTTCCCGAGTTGACCTATGCGTAGTGCCGATGTGATAGTGTGATTGATTGATGTCTGTGCACTAATGAGTAGTGCCGATGTGATTGTGTGATTGATTGTGCACTGATGAGTAGTGCCGATGTGATAGTGTGATTGATTGTACACTGATAAGTAGTGCCGATGTGATAGTGTGATTGATTGTGCACTGATGAGTAGTGCTGATATTATGATTGATGTATGTGCACTAATGAGTAGTGATGTTTGATCATTGTGATTGGTGTTGAGTATTGATGATTTATTGTCATTGACGCTGATGGTTGTGTCCAGATGGTTTCATGTGGTTGTCTTGAAACCTGGTTGTTCATTTGTTTCTCTATGCATGCATGTTTTTAAGCTGGAGGTTAAAGAGTTCGTTTTTACGAAATGTATTTTCAAATGATGTCATATTTGTCCACTCACACCTTTGATGTTTTGATGACCCTCTAGGTCATGACACGAAGATCAGGGTTGATCGAGAGGCGAAGACATGAATGATGGCCAGTACAGTTATCCCTTATCTGACAAGTGTTAGAGTTATTATTATTTTGATGGCGTGGTCCTACATCAGCGCTTAACATAAATTTTAATAGAAAATTTAATAGAGAACTAATGACGTAATGTTTTAAAGAACATGTAGTTTGATGTAACTTTTAGGGTAACAAATGCAATTTGCCTTACAATATTAACTTTATTTCTAAATAGGTGGTGGATGTAAACATGAACACGACCTCTTTAATAGTAAATAGATCCACCCGTTAAGGTTGAACTTGAATACTTAAAAATTTCATGTGTAGCCTTTTCCAATTATAAGTAATTTTGTGTAAGTCAAGTTATAACTCAAGTTAACCTATATAAAGTGCATACCAGATAAAAGATTGTAGCTTTTTTTTTTTTTTTTAAGTTCCAACGATATTGGGGGAGGTAGATTAGGTATCAACTATATTTATTTATTTTTATTAAAATCAATACCAAAACTCATTAATTTATTACACATTTAAGAAGAATATCGTGCAAACATAATATTAGTGTCAATATGAGGCCCCAAGCCCTAGTTTTTTTTTTTGATCCACCCCAAGCCCTAGTTAGCCGAAGTAAAAAATTCCCACGTAAGATTCTAGGCCTACCAACCCGGAGTCGGATCCGACACCACCAATCTAAACCCAGTTCCCATGCCTCAAAGCCCAAGGCCCAAAGTCCTTGCTCACCCAATTTGATTTGAACCGACCATCAAATGTGCATTTATAAATAGCTCTTTGGTGAAGTGGCCTGATCCAGAAAGAACCCAGTTTGTGCTCACTTTTCCCGGAAAACCCAAACTTGTGTGGAATCTCCCTCCTCAAATGTTTGTTTAGGGAAACAATGGTGGTCCATTAATTAAAGAAAGACTTTTTACTTCAAATGCGCCATATTCTCGAATTAAAGTGATAATTTGTATTATATTCTTATTATAAGTGTCAAATTTTATTAAACTCTCATCGAGTTGTTGCAAATCGGTGATTCTCCGTTATTTTAGTCAAATAGATGTCAAAAAGTTGACGTGACATATATGTGACTTAAAAAATACTGAAAAAGAAAGGACATCATAATAATTTCATCACTCTTTTGCCACACCCCAACTCGAAAAAGTCTTTTTATGGCTTGAAGGTCGAGGCGTGCTGGCCGACACCTGGACGATGATGTCTAGATGACGAAGCCATTTAAGTTAAAACGATGCGTTATAGAGAGTCAGATAGACCCCACTCGGTGAAAATCGAGTATTGTCCACTCAACAACGAAAGCTTAGAGTATGAACGTACTTAATTGATAATCAAACAGAACAACTTTACCTATTGATACCCGATTCAACTGTCAACATCACTTTGTGCTCGGGGGTGAGTGTCAGTGCATCAACAAACCCCTTGAAGTGCGTGCGCGCCCTAGAAACCTGATGGGTTTAAAACACAAAAAGTAAGTGGACCCAATTGTTATTTCAGTTTAAAACCATTTCTAATAAACAATATTTAACCCTTCATTTTAGTATAAAACCCAAAATAGTAATAAATTACTTGTACGTAATACGAGAAACAATTATAACAATAATCTACTAATAATAATTTAAATGATGCAACTAGATGGGCTATGTAGAAATCATAAGTATGTCATAACATCAACCCACATCAAATTTCTCTTGAGTCACCTCGAGTCTCATACTCGGAACATACCTTAGGTATCCTGCTCGCGTACCACGACCAAGTGAAGGCTAGGTGCATCACATCATCACCATGAGTCCCCTAGAGCTCGAAAACAGACTGGCGCATTTTAACTAGTATAGCGAGCTGCGTAGGTGAACGATCATGTGGAAGTTGGTCTGTGCCCTACAGACAAGTACTAGATACCAGTGACTTCTAAGTGGGTTCTAAACTCTCTCATCAATGCCCCGGGGACTAATATACAATGTACATGTGACTCAATGATACGTTAAAACTAAACATTAAAGTAAATACAAAGTCACACTCAACACTTAATAAAAACATATGCAAATTAAAACTTTTTTTTTTGGTAGATTGTAGCATTGATAAGTAGGTATCTTTCTTAACCGGGGATTGAGGGTATCTAAGCATGATTGTTGTTTGATTAATTAATAAGAGGGGTAGTTGATTGTTTCTCTTATCCTACATTATTAACTAATCTAAACTAACCTAGTCTATTATTTACATGGTCAACTCATCTTTAACCTAACTCATTCATGAATTATGCCAATTCCAAAATCTACAAAATTCCATAACCTTAGTTTTACGAAATACAAATATATTATCTCAAGTACATGCCGAGAATTGCCCTAGACATTTTCATTGATCTAGACTCGGGAATTGCCCTAGATATCCAATCAAGCATTAATCACAACATACAATTATAGCAAAAACCAAGATATTGAAACACATGGAAGATTATTGAAATTCATATAAGATATAAAACCAGAATTATATTAAAGATCAATCCAATAAAATGATATTCAATAGAAAAAGACAATTACAGGGTAAGGGGATCATGTTACACTTTTTTTCTCAGAAATTTCCCTAGGAATGCAAAGTGGCTCGACACTCCTTGGTGAGACAACCGGGAATTGCCCTAGATTGTCACGGATGAAGGTGTTTGTGGTGGAGTATGGTGTAATTGGCTATTGCTAAAAAAATCTCGAATTATTGAAGAGGGAAATTTGGTTAAGTAGAATTTTGGTACAAAAATGAGCGAACCTTTGAAAAATAATCAAAGCTAAGTATTTATAGGCATAGGACAAGTCCCTAGCTCAATTCCTAATTAAAAGAGAAATATAAATCCTAAACTAAAAGGAATCTTTGTTAGCCTCAATTTGCATCCTTGTGCCCGCAAGAAATTGTCTTTGGGAATTACACACAAGACCCTTACTATTTCCGCAACTTCCCTATAATTAATACAGTAAACATCTCCTAGAAACATGAGAATTTGATCTTAAACAGCTGGAAAACGCGCATGGCTTCAATTCCTAGTAGAACATGTAATTTTACCCGGGCAACCTGACTACGCCTCACCAAAACAAGAATTCATGTGGCTGTAGGACTCCGATTTTAGTAATTATTGAACCATTAGAAACTAGACTTCTAGAGCTTTCCAACCATACCTTACTCACATTTGGACTCTATTTGACTCATTCACAATGGTCCGTGGAAGTGAGTTGATTTGCACATGCAGATTTCTGCTTTGTAACTTTTAATCCACTTCTTCTTTTAAACTTCTCCAAGAACGAATCTTGGCATAATCTTGAACCTTCTAGCACATATGGACATAGTGTTGACCCACCTTGATGAATCTTGATCCAATATTTATAAATCTTGGCATATTCTTTATAACTTATGCGGTTTACTCTAATTTAACCTCTTTTCTCCACATTTTTGGGTTGTTCCTAAAAACATTAAAACAAGTTAGAAATGTTAAGATTAGGGATATAACAAAGTAAAATGAAAAGAAAATTGAGATAAAAATGTGATGAAATATGTGCTTATCATTCGATAACATACAAACATTCACAGTAATATATGATAACATTATATCATGGCATAACAAGGTAAGCATCATATACTAATTATCTTAACCCACATATCACCAATAGCGCATATTAAATCATGCAGGCTCAAGGATATCACATGACAATTATCATGGAACGTGCGAGTAAAATATTATAAAATCATAGGTTTAGGGAAGGGGGTCCACTCACACTAGTCGGGGAGTCAGATCACCCAACAAATCCAACTAACTGCGTGTTCCCAACTGGTCCGGCCCTACAAGACCATTTACCAAGGTCAAAGTAAACTTACTTTTCAAACTATTTGTTTAAACCCCTTAAGGGTGGTCCAACAAGGCCTAAAATCACCTCACAAGGACCCTAGTAGATTTAGGGATATCCTAAGCCCCTTAAAACAGTACATATGCACTCATGGGGAAGGAAAAACAGCGCCTAAACACTGGCGGGAGTCGAAAAACAGCTCAACGGGTTAATTACGGACTGGAAAAGTACCTAAGTTTCTTCAAAAGGTCCTAAATACTTGCCCACGCCGCACCGTGGGCCAAGAAAGTGCCCCCCGCGCCAGCGAGGGCCTCACTCAGTGCCACGGGTCGCCACACCCGTACCTCTAGTATCTGTGCATGTGTTACAGTACCCATACATGTTGCACGCGCATCATAGTGCACACGTGTGGAATATTCCTAGGGAATATTCCCTCTTAATGCCGTTATGACACCGTTAGAGGTTAACGTAATATGCTAATGCTATTAGCATATTTCGTCAAATTCTAATGGTTGACGTTAATTTTCAACAGCCGATCCAGTCACCAGAGTCCCACTGGCGACGATGACCAGACCGCCTTTGATAGAGATTTTACCAAGCACAAAAGATGTACTAGGCAAAACCTCTACGTGTAATAAACTTTGCAAGTGCACAAGACGTGTAGATAGTTTAGATGCAAGCAAAGGTCGATCCCACGAAGACTTGCTCAATGATATCCAATTCTGTTTAACTCAATTGACTTAAGTGGAGTAATTAAAATGCAATGTGGGGTGGGGTTTGTTATGTTTTATGAATGAAATAAATTAACTAATAATAACTAACTAAGTCGAGCTAGGGTTTCTATCCACCTTTACCAATTATAGTTCCGTTAGATTTCCTTAAATAGATTACTATGCATGTATCTGAATTAAGTACCTGTGCAGGGGTCCGGCTAAGGTTCACCCCACATATATTATCTTCTCTTAGATTGCATGTTTAAGCGTGATGTACCCGCCCTTAAACAACTATTACCGATGGTGCGTGATAATGCATGAAACATAAAGAAGATTTAATGACACTACACTATCCCTAGAAAAGTGATGTGCAGACCTAGGAAGTCATGAGTTTAGATTACGAATAAGATTCCCCCTCTTAAACGTGATACCATACATTGCAGGGTGAACACAAACAACAAGGTGATCCGTCAAGCAATTACATTGATAATTATACACAAATAAGGTAGCTAAGCTTATAAGCATAAATTGAGTTCATGAAGCGCAGTAATCCAACAAATCCAGGCATGCATAACAATCATAATCAAGAGCCAGAAATCCAAGTAAGAACTAACATGGCTAGGGCTTCAAGTACCCCTAGCCCTAATTACACTACTCAAACATTATTGAATTAACGAATAACATAATTAAAAGGTGAACAAATATAAATAAAGTAAGAAATAATAAAAGGACTATGAATAAAAGAGATGAAGGAAAACTCCCTCAAGGTAGACGTGCTGAATTTGAAGATGCTTGAATTATAAAGAGTGCTTGAATTAAATTACAAAACTCTAAACTAAGAACAAGGATTGAAAGAGTTTTGGGGACCTTCAAGAGGTAAATTCCCCCTACAAAAAACCCTAATGCCCCTATTTATAAGAGAATAATTAATCCTGTTAAAAATAGGAGTTTTTAATTAAATTCTATAAGGAAAAGGCTTCCTAAATAATTAAGAAATCTAATTAAAACCTTTCCTACAAGTAAAAGAATTAAAAATAAGAATACAAAAGGAAATAGGACTAAAATCCCTATACAATATGGAGAATAAATGTGAAAGGAACTTGAAAATAACCTAAAAAAAGAGGAAAATCCGGAATAATGCTACAGGAACCAATTTCGGTGGTCAATTACCGAAATCAGAGCGGTCAAAGATGCCAAAGCTGCTGCCCAGGTCTTCGGTAGGCGCGCGGAATCTGGAGGCGCCACTTCAGCACACGCGCGCCGAGGAACATGAGGGTCATTCGGTAGGCGCACACCGAATGGGTCCGAGCTACAGTAACCACGAAGCAACTCCTTCATTCGGTGGTTATCCACCGAATTTTCTATGCAATCTTCTTTCCTTCATAACTTCTTTGTTTCAACTCCGATTTAGGTGATTCTTTCGCTTAAATTCTCATAATTACAAGCTCTATTTGATCTACACATTTCTCACAAAATATATTATTTTCTCCAATTGCATAGAACGAAATATTAACAAAACATACGTAAAAGGATATTAAATCATGGATAAAACATGCATATATTATGACCTATCAGCCGTTCACGATGGTCGTTTTCTATATAATTCATCAGTTTTCAAATGTACTTAGATTAGTCGATTTACAAACACATCAAGAGTTCAGAAAGCGTAATTCCAATTGGAGATTCTACTTTAACTACCAGAATCAGCGTTGTGGTTCCTCGGTTATCCAGATTTCTTTGAAGGTCCGATGAGGCTCCAAACGAACTCCGAATCCACATGCAATTTGAGGGTTAGTATCGTAATAAAAAGGGATTTTGAAAAGCTTAACAAGGTCGAGGTATTACCTGTTCTTCTCCAGATTTCGACGAGCCATCAATTTCCAACCGTCGTCTCCTCCGTTGTCGCCTCCTCCGTTGTCGCCTCCTCAAAGTCAACTTGCAAGTAAGGGGTTAGAACGCTCTCAACACAAGGATTAAAATAGGTTAGGAATTAGGTTTCAAATCTACCTGAAACGTAATCAATCCTCATTAGGTCGAAATTGGGTCTCGAGTCGGGTCGTAGCCGGGTTGACGTCTCCTCGACCCAGAAACCATATGCAACCACACCAGTCAATTGTGCTCGCAGGGACAAATCGATTGGTATCTAAAATAGTTTCATCGGTTACCGCTCAAACCTTCAATTAATGTTGGGTCACGGGTCAGGTCGCACCCAACACTGCTAATTTCGCGCTGGTTCTTGGCCTGCAGAGCTACTTCGATACTCAAGAGGGCTGCTAGTGAAACCAAGACGTCGCCTGGGGTCTAGGTTCGAAGACCTGGTTTAGGTTTGTCACCTAGGTGCATCCTTCGACGTTTTAAGTCCTGGTTTCTCATGGTCTTGGTCATTCCATTGAAGTTGTAGAAAGAGGAAAAGGCTAATGATTTAGCCAGTGAGGAGAAAGCTAGTGTTGGTTTCTCTGGTTCAGGGTCACAAATGGATTTGTGTAGGGAGGAGTGTACGAGTAAAATCGAAAATGGTTCACATGCAATCGATGTGGGTATCATTAGTAGAGAGAGATTGGACATGCATTATGGGGTTGTCTCCCTTTTTGGGCCTGAGTCAAGGACTTGATTCCAACAAGGCGTTAGATAGAGTTTGGGTATGCCTGAACTCATGAATTGGGCCATGGTTGTTTGGTTAGATTAATAGGCACAATATGGATCTTAGTTTAACAAGCTTTTGGGTAGTGTATTTTGGGCTCAACTAAACTATTATTTTACAAGGCCCATGGTTGTTCGGTAGTGATGTATCAGTCTACCCTCCTTAAGGAAATTTCATACACGAAATTTGATCAAGGTCGGTTAGCGACACAACTCCCAACGAGCATTCGAAAATCGTTCGCTACCATTGTGTTAAGACTTGGCTTCTTCGCAGGGTCCAATAGAATAGTGTTCCACCACGGGCTTCATCATTTTCCAAGCATCGAGCTACCAGTGTATCCCTTCGTTTACCACAAGTAATCCAAAAAGTTCTCCCCCATATGATACAACAAATCAGATGCTTCCTGAATAGTTTCTTGAATGTACGGTAAAGACTCCTCAATAAATGTTTAGTCTCGGCTAGGAGAGGTACCAAACACGCTCACAAAGGTCAATTTTTCCTCTTTCAAAAAATAACCTTGTAAGTCTAGTGCAGGAAACTCCAATGTTCTAATTGTCTTTTAATGTAACTAGTTTCGATTTTAGTTAGTTCAGCGACCACGATGCTCCATCTGACAAAAGGTTGGCCCTTCCTCCAGGACTTCCTTTTCGCAGTGGTGATTCTCAACCTCAAGGGTCTGATGGGGTTCAAACCAACCCATCAACTAAATGACCTTCGTAATGGTTCTCCTAAACTATCATTTAAGGTGTCCAACTGGTAATAGGATAGCTAATCTCGGGCGTCCTCGAGGTTCGAAGCAACTAGTATAGTCTTCTGTTAAGGTAGTAATCTAAGTTGGGGATAGGAATAGGTAACTCGATCAATCTCTAACTCCAACGGTAGTGGAAACTCAACCCAAACTTTTCAAGGGGTATATTGGATAGCTAACATAACTAAAGGGTCCTTCTAGTCTAATGGTTCCACACAACGACACGGAAGGCATTAAGTGCACGTCTAATTTGACCTGATCTTTAGAAGAAGAAAAAGTAATGCATATGCCTCAGGTTGAAAATTCTGAACTAACAGTCCCTCCAATTCTCTGAACAGTTGACAAGCCAAATTTGTCACCTCAATGAGAATGTATTGATTACAAGGAAGATCTCTAGAACTCATGATGTGATGCCTCGAAAATTCGAGAAATACAAATTTGGAAATTGAAATGTAAAATGACGTTTTTACCCTTGTAAATGTGGTGGTTAAAGTTGACTTTTGGTTTGGAATACTTTTTGCACATTTTGAAAAGACCGTTGTATAGGTCTCGAGACACTGAGTCCATAGACTGGCGGCACGCAGAAATTGGAGTTCGTACCGACTAGTTATGGGTCTAGAACGGCTAGGGGCATTATGGTAATTTTTTGAAGAAAGGGTAAAATAGTAAATTGGTTGGGCGGCTGTACCTTGGATGATTCAGCCACAAGGAAGATTCACTTGGGTCCTGTAGTGACATCAGTCACTTTGTAAATACGAATTAGTGGCATTAGCAGGAGGTGGGAGATATATGTGCTCGAGTTGAACTAAAACCGTGTGTGTGTGCTTCCCTCAAACAAAAAAAGAGAAATAGGAATTGATAGTAGGAAAACAACAAACTTCCGTAAGCTAAAAACATGAGAACCTGAGCGTATTGAGAGGGTGAATTCGTGAGAGAAAAGAAAGGAGAGGAAAGAGAAGAGAAAACTGGAAAACACCCCAAGAACCCGAAAATGTGTTTTTGAAATTGAGAATTGAAATTTGAGTTTGAGACGTTAATTGGACAAACTAAGCTTGAATTAAGCTTCTGGAGGAAGGAATGAGTCGATCCATTATTGAATTCGAAGGAAATTGATGAACAAACACCAAGAACACACCTTGCGACATCTTCGAATTGTAGAGGTTGAGTTCATGTAATTGGAGGTAAGAAATCTTGAAATTGGTTTCGAATTCATGTTTATAATGACCTTAAGACACTTTCTGGTTGCTTAGATTCCCAAATTGAACTGAAATTCGATACAATTGGACTTATAACCAATCGGGCATCGACTTGGAAATCGACCCGTTTAAGATGTTAATTCGTGAAAGTAAGAATACAGATCTCAAATTAAGTTAGATTAGATGAAAATCGATGAAAGAAACAAAGGAATTGAGGTCGAATAGACTGAGAACTAATCGGGTTGTATCGCGGGTTAACGGGTTATGAGGATGAACAGTAGGGGGGTACTGTTCACCGATGCGTGGGTTCACGCGCAGCCCATGTAATCGGTGCGTAAGGGAACGTGGTTGATCTTCTGGGGAAGTGTTCAACATAATTTTTAATGTATTCGACGATACGGACCTATTGGTACAGGTTTCGAGTCGATCGAACACCATCTCAGGGTATTTTTGGGTGTCCGAAGTTTGTGTTTCATGTTTAATTATTATTGGACAATCCCGGGGCTTAGGGGATTGTTATATAGGTTATGTAATAACTCAGTGAATCTTAATTATCGTATTTGACAGGCCAGACTATTCCCGAAACCTCAGAGGAACGTACAACTCGAGATTGAACAACTTGGATGGTATGTGAGTGGACGTTTGTTTTCTAAATTATGATGATGCATAGTTAAATGTTTTACATGATTTATTGTATGATTTGAGTTGCAATGATTGCATGATAATTTTATATGATTATTCATTGAATTTATGGATTATTTAATCGGTTTGTCAAGTACGTTTTACGAAAATAGTGAAAATGATTGGGCTAGACCCAGATTTAAAAATGATGTGTTGACTTGGGTTTTGAATCAAGAATCTTGTGAAAGCCTGGTGGTTGGTTTTGTTAGTTATTTTTACTGTAAGCCGGCTTCTCGGATGCTACTGAGCCTGGATGTACCACTTGGATACGTTTGCTCATAGGGATGTGTTCACCCAGATGTGATTGATCCCGAGGGTTGAGCCCAGATGTGTCTGATCCCGAGAATGTGGCTGGATGGTTGCCTACGCGTAGTGCGGGTGTTATTGTGTGATTGATTGTGCACTTGAGTAGTGCAGTTTGATGTTGATTGGATTTCTTTGCATACTGGTAATGAGTACGGGTTTTGGTCTTGATGACTGGTTTTAGTTCTTTACACACATGTTTGGCTTGAGAGCCGGAATTTGATGATATTCATATGATTTGGATGGAAAGCCGGTGATAGTTATTCATATGTTTTACCCTATGCATGCATGGTTTGATAAACTGGAGGGGAAAATGGTCTATTTGAAATGTAGTTTCAAAGGATATTATTTTTGTCCACTCACACCTTTTATGTTTTTATGACCTTCCAGGCCGTGGCACGAGAATCAGGGCTGATCGAGAGGCAGAGGCATGAACAGAAATCAATACAGTCATCCCTTGTATGATAGGTGTTGATGGGTAGTTTCGGGACTTCAGTTGACCTGTCAGACGAGAGCAGGACCAGCCGCGATTATCAAAGTCCAGTTGGGACGGGTCCTGTCACATGAGTTCAAATTGGTGCAAAATTCGAACTCACTCACCCTTCGTAACATGGTAACCTCTTGGAAGGGGATGAAGTGGTACGATTGATAGGACCCAACCCAAATACACAATAACAGTACACTCGGATCATGCTCTTGTCTAACAGAAACCTTGTCAGACAAGGGATAAACTCAAATTCTGCTAATTCATGCCTCTTGAGCCTCGATCTCCGTGTAGTGGCCCTGGAGGGTTACACAACTAGAAAACGGGGTTACAAAACCAGAAAACGGGGTTACAAAACCAGAAAACATGTGAGTGGAAGAAAAGAAACAACTTAAAAACATAATTTGAAAACATCCATCTTTACCCTTCCAAAGCACTGCATGCATACGAGAAAAGCCATTCCAAAACCATACTTTTCGATTAAAACAAATCCAGTTTATCATCTCGAAATATATGAAAAGAATTCTCAATTCAAAAGTCACTAAACCTTTAGTGAGTTGAACCTGGACTATAAGGTAGGGAGACCTGGACTATAAGGTAGGGAGACGTCGACCCGGGGAGGGGGTTATCGGGTTTAAGGCTACATGACCCTAATTTTCGACTGTTGGCTTAGAGATAGCCTTGATATCATCTTACTTGAGTTCTAGCGACCTCAACGGGCTGGCGCGTGAATCTCATGCGCAACAACTTCTAGTGGCGCATGGCTGGGATTTTAGTCCTTTTCATCCAACTTTTCTGATTTTACCCTCTTTGAAGGTCTGGGTCGTTACATCGATGATGCCAAAAGAAAACCCATACATTACTTTGTAAAACGTGATGGCTTCCATCACGGAAGTGTCTAAATCTTCTTTCGACATAATTCAAGAACGTCCAAGGTTTGACCTCTAACAAGTTTGAAAAAAAAGGGAAAATGAATACTCCAAGGGGTAGGTACGTCAAGCCACAAATAGAGTGGTGTTAGGCAGCGGAATATAAGGATGAGGTAGTCCAAGAGAGAGATTAGGAAATTACTCAAAAAGGAATTGAGTGATGAAAGGTCACCCTACGACTCAGGGTCAAAGGGTGGTCAAACTTCCCTGTGTAGTGACTAGTGGCTTAAATCCAGGAATAAGAACTTACCACCAATGAATTAGTGAAGATGTGCGTGAAAAGGTCTCGACGACAAGCGCGAATAGTGATTGAGATTTTCCATGTCGGATCCCTCTTCCACAAGGGTATGAGCTCCAGTCGTCTAGCCGATCTTCTTAACAGAGTTCCAATAACACAACCAAGGCTTAAATTATCATTTAGTTGTAAGTCTGCGTCCAAGTTCACACATGTTCAATGTGCAAGCCTACCACTATAGTAGGACCATCAAGTCTGCTCGTTCGTTCACTAACCTCACCATAGTTTCCGAGGCGTGGTCAAAGTAAAATCTCGTATCCAGAACTAGTTTGATCATTCTCTAAGTAAACTTCGGCGACACCAACGCCAGTCAAAAGTCATCTCCAACGAAGAAGGTACAAGTCTGGACAGGTGCCTATACCACAAAATGAAAATCGTCATTCAATCCCCAATTCAAGATCGTCGTGTCAATGGCTATATTCTAGGTTAACGCCGAGTTATCACTGGTGACAGTGGGACATGAATGTCATGCTTGTACTCCAAAAAAAAAGGGAGATTGAGTGCATCACTGTAACTTGTTCATCTTGGATTGTACAACAGTGGCTAGGTTTTGGATCAAACCAACTTGGTTAAACGCATTTTAAAAAGATCCTCACAATTATCCAATTCAGGGGACTAGATCGTGACATGCTAGGGCATCGAATTCCAAGGAAAAGTTAGGGGAGAAAAGTCCCATTATACATAACATCCCCAATTCTCAGTGATATCTCTTTCTTACCATCAAGTATTCATGGTGTCACAAGTGTGAGGTCTCGACTTTAGCGTAACGAATGCATTGATAGAGTAAAGGCTATTCTACCTAGAAGTGACTTAAGATATGAGGATGAAAAGTTAAACTAGGTAGGATAAAATATAGTCATCCATCCTGGTTGGGGGTTATCTCAATTTCGAACTCGGGTTCCGTGATCCAAATCACCTAACGATGAAGTTTTCGAGCGACCACTAGAAAAAGAAGGCTAGTATATGATTAATGAGGAATTCGTCACAACCTCGATAGTCATCATTAAGTGTTGGTAATTAAACCCATGACTTCCTGTCACACGAACCGAAGCAGAGAAGGTGTGACGAGGAGTGAATGGTCTTCGAATATGGCTAAAGAATCTAACGCTCATGAATACGACAACCGTATCCGGGGTCAGCCCCGTTACACTCTAATTGCATTGACATTTCATTCCACGAATCTCCTAAACAAGCATCATAATCGGTGATCACAACAAGCAGCAAAGCTGCCAGAGTATTTCTTCACCACACTCGCCCGCCCAATCAACGACACTACCTTGGACCAATGGACTAGCTTAAGAATATAAATCTAGTAGTTTAACACCCAAATAGAATGGGTAATGAAGTCCGTAGAACAGGGCACCCAAAAACTGGGATTCAACAATTCACAACTGAAATGCCATAATATGAAAACATTTCCCCAAAGTTAAGTTCTCTAGACGAGAAGGATTGCTTCTAAAAATAGTAGTTAAAACTCAAAGATTTTCAAGGCTCTTTTCCAAAAACGTTTAACTAAAAAAGGAGTAGATTAAACACGGTTTATCGCAAATACAAAACTGTGTGAAATCGTGAAAAGGATAAGAAAAGCCCTAGGTTAAAATCGAGTGGATAAGATATGGTACAAATGCCAAAACATAGAATTGAGTTAAGGAACTTAAAAGTGATTGCTAAAACTATCAGGGGGGATAAAATTCATCAAAACTGAACCTTCGTCAAAAGTCAAAAGAGGTTACCGAAAGTGCCACCAAAATTGTGGTTTAAAAAAACTTTACATAAAGTCAACGAATAGGGGAACGTGATCATTGGCTGCAAAAATGCATGATTTAGTAAAATGAAATTTTCAAGTCATAAGAGGAACTTAGCAACATGTTTGGTGAATCCATATGGCGTCAAGATGTATCACATCACAATATGTGGTACAATCTCAATGCCGACATTTCGTTGAGCAAACTCAAGCTATTTGAAAATAAAACGTCACAACAATAACTTTACGTGAAAAAGTAAAAGTCTTCGGTATCCCAGTGGTAGGGACAAAGCAAGGTAAAAAAAATTTATTTATAAAGAAAATCTGTTAACCTCATTTAAAAAAATGTATGAGGGAACAGTGACTTGGTTTAAACGAACGTTTCGCAAAACAAGGGCGTAATAAGCAAGGAACTTCTAGAACCAATAAATCGGAAAGTTTCGAGGGTTCGTACTACGGGAGTTTGGGTCACGCAACTACGAAATAGTGATAGGATTTCCAATCTGCTAGGAGATCTCAATAGGAAACCCATGATGGGTTACAAGCTCTTGACTCGAGATAAAAGTCTCTCGGACACGATAGTCGAGATATAATCCACGTCGTAGCCCTTAAGGCATCACAAATTCATGAAGACGTCAGTTGTGTACAGCTTCGCAGAAATTCATATAGGAGGTTCGCATGTCCGAAAAGGACAACCTCATTAGTCAGTCATAACGTTGCAGTTCCCAAAAGTCTTGGTCAACAAAGCCAACTCAAGTGCGCAAAACGATGAAAGTGATTTTGCCACCATGAAAACCGTCACCCAAGTTCATCCAATGACTGCGAATTTGACACAATCATCATCGAATAACTCATTCAAACCACCCATTATGAGCCCCAAGCTAGTAAGCACCACCCGAATGCGAAATTCGACGGAATACAATCTCACTAATCCCGTATTTATAGGTGACAACGATTAAGTCGAACCCCGGTCAACTCGTAGAAACACATGATCTAACCATAAACCATTAACAAATAATGATAAAAAGATGCAATTAACTACTCGAGTAGTGCCTATGACGTCGAGAATCGGGTTGTATAATCATAAAACGTCCAAAAACTAATGACTCATCCTAGAACCATGCTCTGATACCAAATTGACATATCCCGATCCGGAAAGTTCTTTTATGGCATGAAAGTCGAGGTGTGCTAGCCGACACTTGGAAGATAATGCCCAAATGACGAAGCCATGTAGGTTAAAATTACGCATTATAGAGAGTTGGGTGGAACCTACTTGGTGAAAATCGAGCACTTTCCACCTAACAGCGAAAACTTAAAGCACGGACATACTTAATTGATGATCATACAGGAAAACTTTAACTTTTGATACCTGATTCAATCGTCAACTTCACTCTGTACCCGAGAGTAAGTGTCAGATCAGCAACCGAACTACACAAAGTACGTGCGCCCCCCAAAAACCAAAGGGGATTAAAACACAAAGGGTGAGTGGACCTAGTTGTTATTTCAGTGTAAAACCATTTCTAATAAACAACATTTAACCCCTCGTTTTAGTATAAAACTCAAAAAAGTTATAAATTATTTGCACGTAATACGAGAAATAATCATAAAAATAATTTACTAATAATAATTTAAATGATGCAACTAGATGGGCCATGTACAAATCATAAGTATGTCACAATATCAACCCACATCAAATTGCTCTTGAGTCGCCATGAGTCTTATACTCGAAACATACCTCAGGTATCCTACTAGTGTACCACAACCATGTGAAGGGTGGATGCATCACACCTTCACCACGAGTCCCCTAGAGCTCCGGGACAAGCTATCGCATTTTAACTAGTATAGCGATCTGCACAGGTGAATGATCACGTGGGGGCTGATTTGTGGCCTATAGACAGATACTAGATACCAGCGACTCCTAAGTGGGTCATAAAACTCTCTCATCAATGTCCCCGAGGACTAATATGCAATGCACATGTGACTCGATAACATACAACAATTCATAGGATTATATCATAACATTATATCATGACATAACAAGGTAAGTATCATATACCAATTATCTTAAGCCACATATCACCAATAATGCATATTAAATCATGCATGCTCAAGGATATGTGCGAGCAAAATATTATAAAATTATAGGTTTAGGGAAAGGGTCCACTCACACTAGTCGGGGAGTGAGATCACCCAAAAATTCAAGCTAACCACATGTTCCCAACCAGTTTGGCCCTACAAGACCATTTAGCAAGGTCAAAGTCAACTAACTTTTGAAACTATTCATTTAAACCCCTTAAGGGTGGTCCAACAAGGCCTAAAATCACTTCACAAGGACCCTAGTATGTTTAGGGATGTCCTAAGCCCCTTAAAATAGAACCTACGCGCTCCCGGGGAAGGAAAAGCAGCGCCTAAACTGACACGACCCATACCAATCCCCCTGGGATTAACGCGGGATGTGCCATACTCCCGTCTAACCCACGTGTGACACGCATGTGTGACATGAAGGCCAGACAAGGGATAACGCAAAACTTAGCCCATTCGGGGCTTCCAGAGTGCGCTAGGATCAGTGGTGGAGTGTGATGTCTCGGTCTCTACTATAGCCCGCATCCGCGATTAACCTGAAGGACATTAAAAACCATAAAAGCTATGAGTGGACGAAAATAAATAATTTAATAAAACTCATTTCACAAAAGAAGACATTTATGCCCTTCACTTAAAAACCATGCATGCATTCAAAAACCATTTAGCTTAATCAAATCAAATATAATAAAATAGTTTCTAAACCAAGCCGTTTCCTTCCTCAAATCTTTAGGGCCTTAGCCCAAAACCATAAAACCAATCATATGGGAACTCAGTCCAAAACCTTAAATCCAAATCATATGGGTCACTGCCCAAATCCATAAACACAGAAATCCAAATTCGCAAATCCAGTGAAATACAGTTTATACCAATCCTTGGCATCCTAGATGCCTGGAGTCCTAGACACCTGACATCCCAGATGTCATGTCACGGTCATGGATTGAAAAATCGCCGGAATCGACGATATATCGAGCGATATATCGTGATTTTCGGCTGGCGGTAGCTAAGAAGGGGGTGAAGGTTTTTCTTCCCCCAATATCGGAGATATCGTCCAATATCGAATAATATCGACGATTTCGGTCGATATTGGTCGATATTCCCAATATTGGTGCGGCAGCAAAGGACCAAAATAAAAAAAAATTGAAAATCATCAATTCAATTGTAAATCACAGACTGAACAGAGAAGAATTCAAAAAGTATTCAACCAAAACATCAATCAATCAAACACACAAACAATAATTGAAATAATTCAAAGGGAAATGATTCAATTATGAGTCACGGAAGAACATAATTTGGAGAAAAAACTAAAATTTTCTCACGGACTTACCAGTCTCACTCTCAGTCACCAAGCATAAATTGGGGGGGGGGGGGGGGGGGGGGGGGGGGAAGGGGGCAACCAAGAAAACCTCCAACCCATCGCGCGCCAGCCGAAATCGATCAATCCTCGATGGAAAAGAACCTAGTCTCAGCCAACCTCAACCACCTCTGCAGCTCTGCCTCGAAGCCTCTAACCTCGACGCCAGCCGTCTCGTCTGCATCGCACGTTCTTTGCTCCCCAACTGGTATCGCATTGAACCTACCTCCCTTGAAGTCGCCCCTCAGTGTAACGACCCGAAAATTCGAAAAAGGAAAATTTGGAAAATTCGAAGGAAAATGATGATTTTTCCCTTAGAATTGGGTGAACGGTTAACTTTTGGTTCGACGGTCAAACGAACTTTAACCGATGACTGTGACGTATTTCGGGACGTCACGAGTTCATAGACAGGTGACACGTCCAATTCTGACATTCGAGGAGAAAGTTATGATGTTCGGAAGTTTAAGGGTAATTTGGTAAATTAGTTTAGGGTGGCCATTTGTTGACTTTTTGATCGGGACCGTGTTTGGACTTTTCGTAAGTACCGTTGGATAGGTCTCAAGATGCTAAATCGGTAGACAGGCGGCATGCGTCAATCGGAGTTTGGATGACCAAGTTGCGAGTCTAGGAGTGTGAAGGGCATTTTGGTAATTTGTAAGAAGAAGGGTAAAATGGTAATTTTGGTTGGGCTAAGATTTGCTAAATCGGCTGCTTTGGTGAGTCATGCGGGTTTGTGAGTGACACATGTCACTATGCAGACGTTAATTAGTGGCCTTGCTTTCTATCTGATATTTAGATAGAATACATGTGTGAATTGTAACAAAAACGTGTGTATGTGTGACATTTCGAAGGAAGAACGGAGCAGTAAACCATTCATTCAAATCTCCATGTCTGATTGAGCTTTGTGAGGGATAGAAAGACATGAGATTGAAGGAAGAAAAAACGAGAAAAATTGAAAGGAAAGGGAAGGGAAATTGTGAACAAAACCCAGGAACCCGAGACCCAAACCCTTCGAATTTTCAAATTGATCAACAAATCGAATTCGAAACATTGAGCCATAAACACTGAAATTAACCTTGGATTGAGTCTCCTGAGCTCAAGGCGAGCTGAACCCAATAAAAAATGACGGCAATTGGTGTCGTTTTGGTCGAGAATAGACATCGTGGGGTTGGAACATTCGAAGATAGAGTTGTGGAATTGGAGGAGTTGAACAATGAAATCGGACCTGGAAGTGTGTTTCTATGGATCCTACGAAGCTTCTGACTGAATCAATTTGAGGAATCGATGGAAATTGAAAGGGTCATAGGTTGAACTTTCTACGAAAAAACTCAAGGTTTGATCGAATGGATTGAGGTAATGAATCTTGTAATTTAATGCACAGACCTTTAATTAAGGATTGAAAGATTATGTTAGTTGATTCGATTGAAGAGAAAGAGTGGAAATTGGCATGAATTGAATCGGGTCATTGCGCGGGTTGCAGGACCCGTTTATCAGACAACCGGGTCGAGAAGATGAAGAGTGCAATGTTACTGTGCATTAACATGACTTTTGTCTCATTTAATGTAACGAACATTTTGGCACTGCTTTCGAGGAAATCGGTTATCGTTTCGATTATGTTCTAAGTATCCGAAGTTTTAATATACGTTTAAAATACGTATTTAAATCCTGGAAAAATTGGGGAAAATTATATGAGGTATATTGAGATGCTAGTGACCCTTGATAATGATTTTGGACAGGAATGGTGACTTCCGAAATTTACGGAAAAACGTGCAGCTCGGAAAGCTAGCGATATGGACGGTGTGTGAGTGGACTTTTGTTTTCAACCATAATGCATGCATATATGTTTTAAATGATTTATGATATGATTTGAAATGATTTGGCATGATTAATGTTTCGATATGATGATTTCCGGATTTTGGGAATATTATATTGTTTTATATGATTTTGTGCACGATTTTTGAGAAAACCATGAAATTGCTATTTTCGGCGAAGGCCCGGGATTTGATATTGGTTTTGACTCGAATTATGAGTCGGGAAATGATTTGATGGATTTGTAATGCTTTGTGGATATGTTTTATGGATTTATGTGAAAATGGAAATTGAGGTTGCAGTTGCGCGGATTTGCGTGAAAGTGATATTCTGGGCATTAGACCCAATGAAAATGTGATTTTGATTGGATTGGTATTTCCATGTGATTACATGATGAGTTTGATGGTTTCCGGATTTATGAAATGATCGGGACTCTAGTTTTATGTTTTGGGCTGAGACCCTGTATTGAAAATAGTTTTGATTTCAAATGCAATTATTTTTCATTGATTTTAATGTTGATGATATGTTGTGGATATTAGGGCTTTCGGGGTGGAATATGTTTCCCCAGAGAGCACCCTGGATATTAAGGCTTTCGGATAGGAATGTGTTTCCCCGGAATGAACCCTGAAGATAACGCTCGCCTCCGGGATGGATGTGTTTACTTCGGAGAGGTCACGTAGCATGGTCTGCTGTCGTGCAGCCGAGGGAGGCTCGACTCAGATCAGATGTGCTGGATTATATGGAGATCGTTCGGTGATGTGTTCACGACGATCTGGATTGTTGGCTGGTGATGTGTTCACAGCGACGAATATTGTCGGCTGGTGATGTGTTCACAACGACAGATGCTCGGATTTTGAGCGGTCCTTGAGCCTATTGATTTGCACCCGTTGCAGGGATAACGTGACTATATGAGACTGGATATGAGATTGGATATGGAAATGAGTCCCGTGGTTTTATTGAGATTTGTGATTTATAAACATTTTGTGCCCAGATATATTTTACTCATGGTTTATGATATGCATGTATGTTTGTGAAACTGGAGGGTAGAATGTATTTTGATAAATGTATTTCTAAAACTTTGTTTTTTCCACTCACACCTTTTCTGTTTTATTGAACCTCCAGGTCGTGGCTAGATGATCGAGGCTATTCGAGAGGTGGAGACATGAGTGGGCACAAGTGCGGTTATCCCTTGTTTGGCAAGTGCTGAGGGTAATTTCGAAACTTCAGTTGACTTGTCAGACGGGAGCAGGACCGGGCACGGTTATCTATGTCCTTCGGGGACGGGTCCTGTCACTCAGTCACCGGCCTCACGCCTCCCTTGACCAGTTAACCCCAAGAGATCGATTTCCCCAAAGTGTGTGTCAAATGAATCGATAGAGAATTTGAGTAAAGAGGAATGAATTGAAATGAAATGCTCCGTTTCGTTTCCTTTCATTTATTAACCTTTTTTTTATTTACATATATTATTTAATTATTTATCAAATTAAATTATATCATTTAGTATTTACTTTTTTTTTATAATAAATATCAAAAATAGATTAAAGCCCAAATATATATTTTTTTATTTATATTTTAAAAATAATTAAATTATATCATATATCATTTTTTTATTATTATTATTTGTATTTTTATTATTATTATTTACTTTTTTTAACCCCGAATATAAAAAATAGATTAAGCCTTAAACTTTTTTTTTTCAAAATTCAAAATATATCATATATCATTTATTATTACTTTTTTTATATAAATTAAATTATATCATATATTATTTTATTTTTATTATTATTATTTGTATTTTTATTTTTATTATTTACTTTTTTCTAACCTCAAATATCAAAAATAGATTATGTAACGAGCAGTCCCGAATTAGCGGGATTAATTAAGGATTAATGACGGCTTAACGAGACTAATCGGGGATTAGACGAGGATTAACGGACGTTTGGTGCAAAATGACGATTTTGCCCCTAGAATGGGCGAAACGTTGACCGTTCGTTTGGACGGTCAAATGGACAAAGCCAATGACTGTGACGTAGTTCGGGACGTCACGAGTTCATAGAAAGGTGACACGCTCGATTCCGACATCCGAGGAAGAAGTTATGACGATCGGAAGTTTGAGGGCATTTTGGTAATTTGGTTGAATAGGGGCCAACGGTTGACTTTTGACCCGGGAGGTCAGATGGCCGAGGGTCGAGGACTATTATGTAGATCAGGACGATACGAATCCGTAGATAGGCGACACGTCGAATTCGGACGTTCGACGGAGAAGTTACGGTTCACGGAAGTACGAGTGCACTATTGCACGTTTTTCGAGACGGGAGACTTTTGGACTTAAGTGGGGCCCATATATTATTGGACAGGGCCAATGGATGAGTGACAAGTGTCACCCATCCATTGTACATCCAAACTAACTCATGCATTTCCCTTTTCCTTCATCGATCATTTTCCTATCCACCAAACCCAAACCCGATCACCCTTCCACAACATATCCAAACCCTTTAACCCTATGATCATGTCTGAGTAACCAAGAGAGTGAGAAGAGGATTGAGGATGTTGGTGGCTGGCCAAGGCAGCGCCGCCGTGAACGACGGAGGGTAACTCGAACCAAAGGTATCGGTTTAACCGATTTTCCCCATTTTGCAATTTTAATTATTATGGGCCGTTTTTAGTGATTGTATTGAGTTAAATAGGTTACTAGGGTCATGTTAGGATGTTTTTGGTGACAGTTGGAGGTTGAGGAACCCCTGGGGAAGGTTTGGAAAAAATGAACCGTCTAGGAAGATTTGAACCGATGGGTTTTAGTAGATTTTTGATGTTTTAAATTATAGGTTTAGGTTCCTAGGACTAAAATAGGAAGGATATGATTGATTAGGAAGGAAAAAGACGAAAATTGGATCAGATAGGAGGCTGGACCGGTCACGCCAGTCCAAGTTGCAGAGGAAAATCGGGCCAGCTGGTTCGGACCAGCCTGACCGAGGAAGAAGATGACTTTGTGCAGGGCGCGTGAGGCCCACGCGCAGAGCCATCCTAGGGCATGTGCAGGCACGTGGTGAGGAATTTGAGGGTGGTTCCAACATGTGAACTCATCTATTCTATGTAACGAACATTTTGGGACTGGTTTCGAGTCGATCGGACATTGTCTCGATATAGTTTGGGCTATCCGAAGGTTTCGGTGCCCGTTTAAAAATAGTTAAAAATCCTGAAAAATTAGGGGGCTTTAGTGAGGGGTTAATTAAGTAGTTAGTAACCCTCTACAGTTATTTGGACGGGTTTGGAAGCCCCAGAGAAGACGATTGGCCCGGTAGAGCCGTATTGCAAGCGTATCGAGGCGGCAACGCAGACGGTCTGTGAGTGGATTTTCTTTCTGAAATCGATGCATGCATAAATGTTTTATATATGTTTTAATATGTGTTTTGGGATGCCTTGAGTGCATTTTGTGTATGTGTTTACGTATGGGCACGTACTTCGAGGTTTTCGATTTTATACGTGCTTATACGCACTTATGCTTTCGGTTTTCATGAAATGGTTTTGAAAAAGGTAAAACTGGGCATGAGACCCATTTGGATTTGGTTTTGACTCGGGCATGAGACCCTATTGATGACCTAAGGGTCTGAGTCGCAGTCGCGATGGGTGTTGTGTGCACGGCGACGGACAACGTGACGCTCGCCTCCGAATTGGGATGCGTTCCTTCCAGAGAGGTCACGATGCACGTCCCGTTGTCGAGTAGCCACTAGAGGCTCGACTTTGGAGTGCTGACGGTTTAGAGGATCGATCAGCGACGTGTGCACCATGGTCTCGAGATGGTCGCGACAGTGATGTGTTCACGACGACATACCATGATTGAGAGCGGTTCTGGATTGATGGTTGCACGCATCGCTATGATCGGGATCGTGACTAACCCTGAGATATTGGGCTCGATGTCCCATTGATTTACGAGTTTGGGCTCGATGCCCAGTTATTGTGAAATCGGGCTAGAGGCCCTGTTGAGTCCTATGTTCGGGCTGGAGGCCCATTTTCTTTGTAATTATTGGGCATGAGTCCCGTTTTATGGTTTTCTTATACTAGTATGTATATACCCTCCTTACGAGATTATTGATTGGTCTCATCCATACGTTGACCTGGAGAGTCACGATCCACATACCAGAGTAGGTATCCCCATAGGGATCCCGTTCTAGTAATAGGCGTTATGATGTGGTCCCGGACCAGATTCCGAAGAGATGATCGGACTTGGTCCGAAGATAGAGCCTCCTAGATGGAGAATTCTTGGGAGAAGACTCGGAGTGAGACCTCGTGTAGTATGCATACTTATATATATAGAGACATCGTGACTATATCGGGGATGTGTTCCCTAGGGGTTGTGTGGCCCGAGTTGGCATCTTCTCCGGAAGTGCCTAGGATGGGTTATATATATGTATATGTGTATATGTGTACGGGTTTTCACTGTGACGGCGTTCGGCTGAGACCCACGCATATTGATTTTGGGCTGAGACCCATATGAGATGGATTTGGGACGAGTTCCCATGTGTTTTAGTTTGGGGCGGAGGTCCCATATATTGATTGACAGATTTCGGGCCAAGGCCCAAAATGGTTTTATAGTTCATGACGGTTTATGGGGACGGGCATGAACCCTAGAAATGGTTTTTCGAATGCATGCATATGTTGTTAATGGAGGGCATACAGGTCTTTTATGAAATATTTGTTTTGTCCACTCACAACTTTTGTGTTTTGAATGCCCTTCAGGTTGATCGCGGATGCGGCTGTAGCAAAGACGAGACATTCGCATTCTTCATTCGGATCCTGGCGTACTCTGATAGCCCCGGTTGGGCTAAGGACAAAAATATCCCTGGTCTGACACTTCGTGTCAGACGGGAGCAGGCACGTCCTACGTTAATCCCGAGAAATTTGGGACGGGTCCTGTCTGATTAAGCCTTAAACTTTTTTTTTTCAAAATTCAAAATATATCATATATAATTTTTTATTAATTTTTTATATAAATTAAATTATTTATTTTTATTATTTGTATTTTTATTATTATTATTTACTTTTTTTAACCCCAAATATCAAAAATAGATTAAGCCTTAAACTTTTTTTTTTCAAAATTCAAAATTTATTATTAGGTAAATAATATAACTTAATTCATATATTTGGTAATATTTGGTAATATATTTGGTAATCATTTATTAATAATAAATTTATCATTTATTACTAAAATATGTTTTTAGTAATGTATGTTTTAATATAAAATATGGGGTAATTCATATATTTGGTAATATTTGTTTTAATTTTTAATATATGTTTTATTTTAGAATATATATTAAAATTATGAATATATGTGTTTTTGCTACGTAATTTTTTTTTTATCATCATCAAAGTCTAACTTAGAATATATGTTCTAATTGAAATAATTTTATTATTATTTGTATTATTATTATTATTATTTGTCATTGTCAAATTCTAATTATTTTTCATGTAACTTAGATTTCATAAAATGGCTAGTGGAAGTGCAAGTGAAAGCCGCTCAAGACTTGGACGAGTTGACCCAGCATGGAAATATACCATTGCAATTCTTGGAAATAAAAACGGTGCCATATGTTCGTTTTGTCAACATCAGTTCCAGAGTGGAGGCATAACGCGATTAAAGTTTCATCTAGCAGGTTTTGATCCGGAAAAAAAAGTTCAAAAATGCAAATATGTACCTAAGGCTATTAAGGATGAGGTCAGAGTGTGGATCAAAAGTAAAGATACTGCTAAACAGACTAAGAATATGATTGGGGAGAACATACGAGCTAGCTTGAGAGGAGATCTACTGGACGCTCAACAAAGCATTAAGATTAATGATAGAGATGATGAAGAGGATGATGATGGATTCGCTTATCCACTAGATGTGCATAGATTTAAGAGAGCAGCATATCGCTTTATTGTAAATGCATCGAGAGATGAGGCACGACAAAGTGTCGACAATTATGGAGTTGGTACCATGCGTGGTGCTCGAGGAGGCAGTAGCAGTCGTCAACCACAACAACAGATGCGTCGATCACAAAGTTTGTGTGATCCATTTTCAATTCCTCTAGAACCAAAACTCTACAAAACCGCACGAAGTCAACAGAAGACTGTAAAATCGATGTGGAAAGGGACGAAAGAGAAGTTGGGTTGATACATAAGAAATTTTGTTATGTATGAAGGTGTGGCTCAAAATAAAGCCAACTCTCATCATTTTAAGAATATGATTATTGAAGCCCAACGAGCAGGTATTTAATAAATTTATTTATGATACATTTTTATTTAGCTTATGAAATAACATTAAATGCTAACTTATGTTTTGGTTTGCAGGTGAAGGCATGTCCACTCCTTCTCCATATGAAGTGAAAAATAAATATCTTCCTATGGAGTATGAAGAAATGAAGGCGTATGTGGAGCAACAAAAGCGATACTGGGAAACTTATGGATGTACCATAATGTGTGATGGTTGGACCGGTCCAACGAAGTTATCCATAATTAACTTCACGGTATATAGTAAGGGTTCAACTCTATTTCTCAGATCAGTTGATTCTTCCAAATTCCATAAAGACTATGTGTACATACAAAATTTGTTGAAGGAAGTTGTTCAGGACGTTGGAGTACAAAATGTTGTATGGATCGTTACTGATAATGGGTCGAACATAAAAAAGGCTGGAAAAGAACTGATGATGACGTATCCAATCTATTGGACTCCTTGTGCAGCCCATTGTATCGACCTAATATTTGAAGATATTGGGAAGAATGAGACAATGGCGCTCATCATAAAAAATTCTAGGCACGTAACTAACTACATTTATAATCATCTATGGTTACTAGCTCAGATGCATGCATTTTGTCAAGGAGAATTGGTTCGTCCTAGTGCAACTCGGTTCGCAACCAACTATATTCGTATAAACAGTATAGTTAAGCATAAAGTTGGTCTTAGAAGATTGTTTACTAGTGATCAATGGCATGGTAGCCCATTGAGTAGGAAAGTGGAAGGCAAGAGGGTTGAGGCTCATATCCTCGACCAAAGATTCTGGGAGTCCTTGGAGATGATGCAATCAATATATGAACCATTATATTGCATCCTTCGAATTGTTGATACAGAGGTAGTCCTAATCATGCCAATCCTGTGTGATATGTTCAATCGAATGAGAGAAAAGATAACCCGTCTTAAAGGGAAGAAGTGGGTCCTTAAAATCATACAGGAGCAATGGGAAAAAACATTAGTGCATCCCTTACATGTCGTTGGTATATTTCTATCTTATTGAACTTGTTAATATTTTATTTTATTGTTGTTTACTAAGCAAAGTTCATTCATGATTTGCAGCTTATTACTTGAATCCCCGATATCAATATCAAGCAGGTGTTGGGCATGACTCCTACCTCGTCCAATCAGTTCAACATTTATTCCTCAAACTGAATCCAAATGGGCAAGTGGGTTTACAAAATTTTGGAATAGACGTAAGTTCACTACCATATATGAACCTTGATATTTTTGAATCTGTACATTTATGACATTATATTAACATCAGTCTTAATGTAGTTGATCAACTTAGAGATGGTCGGAAAACATTTCGTTCACCTATAGCTGTACAATCACGAACAAAAATGCCCCCAGGTATATTACTTGCATTTAACTTGATATTGTATGACTTAGCACTTTATAATGCCTCTTACATTAAACTTGATATTGACAGCTGAGTGGTGTGAACTATATGGCCAAGATTCTCCCAGCTTGCAACAAATTGCAGTTCGTATATTATCACAAACGGCATCATCTTCAGCATGTGAGAGGGGAAATAAACATGTAACCGAAACATATGCACCCTTGAGCCCATTTACTGGAGAGGGGGATTTCACTCATGTCACCCAAGATTATGATCATGGGTGTAGAGAAGGAGGAGTAGGAATCGGTGGTGTTGGAAAAGATTACACTCGGACATGCAACATATATGAAGGTTATGGAAACCCATCTTCTGAGGATTTCATGGCAATTAGTTTTGAGTCAATGAGTTTAGGAACCGATCCTAGTAACAACTCAAATGATCCATATGCTTATGGTCTATATCGCCACCCCCAGTTAGACAGCTATCTCCCTCAAATGCCACATGGTTATGAAGGCTATGAAGATCCTCATCTCAATGAAGATTATGGAGAAGTTTGTTGGGTAAATCTGAACTACCCTATCTATGGAGGAAAAGTAGGTCATTCAAAGGAGATATACGAATACTATGTCCAACAATACATTTCCTTTTGGTCAAATAGCATCAGTTGGCAAAACTTTTGTGTCTTGGTAGATCAAGACCAATCTAATTTTCAAGCTGGTAGACACTCTACTTGTTTTTGATCAAGTTCAATGTGTAAAATATTTTTAATGCAATATTATCAATAGAATTATGTTTTAATTTAAGTTTATCTTTAAGATTTTATATTATTAGTAGTCAGCATACCTATATTCTATCATATGATTCATCATATATTTATTATATCAAAGTCATTTTATAGTTTTTATTAGTCTTATATAACCATTATTGGGTACTTAAGTTTTTCCCAAAGTTCATTCCAAATTTCCGTCATTTGGACCCAATTTCTGTCATTTTTGTTGATCGTAAACGATATCGATATCGACATTTGGGGCGAGATATCCGTAAATTCGATGAGCGATATATCCGTCGATATCGATATTTTCATCCTTGGTCAAGGTCTAGGCTACAAGTGCTGCTCGAGGTCTCTCCGAGCCAATCTATGATATTCCAGAAGTCTAACATCCTAGACGTCTAATAATAGCAATCCTGCTCCTGAGTCACTATACGGTTTGGTCGCTCCGAGCAATGACCCCTCGCAGGAAATGCACCGTGATTACTACAGTGTCCCAGACAGCTGGAGGAGACCATCCACATATCCACATATAAGGATGGTATATGGAAGACATTTTATAAAATCATTTCAAAACCTTTCAAAGGGGCTATGCCCAGAATTTGTATCGAACCATCATAAATCCATAAATCCAAATCCATTTAGGGTCCCTGAACTAGAAACCACATTTTACAAACCAAATGGGTCTCATGCCCGATTTCATATTTCCAAATCCAAAACCATTATTGAAACACCAGTACGTATAAATATCGTATAAAACCATAAACCTCGAAATACGTGCAACTACATACAAATTAAATATCATAATCCAATCATCACAAAACACATGTATAAAACATAGAAAATAGTTATGCATGCATCATATTTAGAAAACATAAGTCCAATCACAAACCGTCCTAACTACCGCATCAATACGCGTGCCATAAGCCTCCCCGGGCTAAATCACCATCTCCGGAACTTCCGGATCTATCCAAATCATACAAATGGTCACTAACGGACTATATAAGGTCATACCTAAGACCTATAAATAGTACTAGCCCGGGAACGTATCCAGAACACACTTCCCAAGGATAAAAACTTCAATTTGACCAACCTAATGATCTCCAATCGACCCGAAATTACCACCATTGGATCCGAATCGTCGAAACCTTTCAAACAATGTTGGTCCCACCTCAAAAATCGTTCTCACGGGCCCCCCACGCGCATGGTCAACGTAAAAGCTAACTTTACCAAAAAGTCAACGCTACCGTCAACAAATCAACACTGACATCAGCAGTTAACGGTCAAAGTCAACACTGACAACTCTGACACCTGTCAGATCTGACAGTGCCACATGTCAGCCTGCCACTAGTCCATGTCACTAACATGTTAGTGACATGTGGTAGTACGTGATTGGGCCACGTCACTAACATGTCAGTGTTGACTGTGCATTGACATATGACACGTTGCCTAACGATTGGTCCACCTCTGACAATTATCAGACTGACATGTCAGACCTGACATGAGACGTTATCTAGTCCCTAACCTCCAGTCGGATTCTCTTAACTGGGTCGCGCAGACCAGCGACCAGACTCGACCCTAACTCCTTCAATTTTTAATCATTTTTATCCGTTCTTCTTCCTATGTGATCGTCCTTAACCCTAGATTAGTTCTATCTACTCAAAAAAATCAAAATCGAACCCAATCATACCTGAAATTCGATGAACATTAAACTCAGGTTTTCTCCATCGATACCTCTCAATTCCAACCACCGTTGCCCTCGAAATTGGGTCCCCTAAACTCATCTCATCCCCTAGATCATCACTTAATTTTTCAAAACGGTCAACACACGGCCTAACCAAGTTTTCCAATTTTGAACTAAAAATGAGTTAGTGTTTAGGATTTTGGGTTTGGGGGCTTCGGGTTACATGGAAGACACAAAGGGTAAGGATGAAGATAAGATGAACCCAATTAATTGGGGGTTGGGCCAATCCGATGGGTGACATTTGTCACTCATCTGGTGTTGCAACCCAGATATTTTCCCCAATCAAAATAGTCCAAGTGTCCAACTCTTCGATATGCATGCAATATTATCGTTTTCCATTTTAGACCCGTAACTTTTCCGTCGAACGTTCGATTTTGACGTACCGCCTGTGTACGGACTCATATCGACCCGATCTAGGTAACGGTTATCGGTCCTTATATACTTGACTCCCTGGGTCAAAAATCAACATTTTACCCATTCCTAGGGGCAAAACGGTCATTTCACACCGTCCGTTCGAATTCTCTTGACTAATCAAGGATTAATCATGATAATCTTCAATTAATTATTAATTAATCCCGTAATTAAGGACGGGTTTTTATAGCCTAAACGCTACCGCGATTAAAAAATTAGCGCTACCGGTCAATTTGGGACTGGAAAAGTACCTGAGGTTATTTAAAAAGCCCTAAATACATACCCACGCGCCGTCGTGGGCCTGGAAAATTCCCGACATAACGCCACGCGCCGAGGAAGGCCTTATTCACACTCCACGTGCAGCCACGCACCCCCACTTGTGCATCTCTCGTCTATGCACGTTTACTACAGTACCAACACGTGTCGCACGCGCCGCACGCTCAACATAATACACACGTGTAGAATAATCCTAGGGAATATTCCCTTTTAACACTGTTATGACACCATTAGAAGTGAATAGAATATGCTAACACAGTTAGCTTATTCCGTCAAGTTTTGACGGTTGCCGTTAATTTTTTACGGCCGATCAAGTTGTCGGAGTCCCACCAAGGGCGATGACCGGACCGCCGTTCATGGTGGCAATTTTTTGTGAAATTCATCGACTTTTAATCATACATAGACCGGTCGATTCACAAACACATCAAGAGTTCAGAAAACTTGGACCTAATTCTAGATTATTCCTTTAACTACCTGAATAGACGTCATGGTTTCTAGGTTCTTCAGAATCCGTCAAAGGCCTGATGAGGGTCCAAACGAACTTCAAATCCACATGTAATTTGAGGGTTAGTATCGTCACAGAAATAGGATTTTGAAAAGCATAATATGTAACGATCCGTCCCGAGAGTCGGGATTAGTAAAGTGATTAGTAACGGATTAGTGAGTCTAATTGGTGTTTAGTTGGTTACTTTTGGCCCGTTAGTGTAGAATGACGATTTTGCCCCTAGTTTGGGCACAAAGTTTACTTTTAGTTTGGGCGGTCAATTGGGCATTGACCGATAATCGTGACGTAGTTTGGGACGTCACGAGTACGTAGACAGGTGGCACACCCGATTCCGACATCCGAGGAGGAAGTTATGATGTTCGGAAGCTTGAGGGCATTACCGCAATTTGGTTAAAATAGGGGGAAAAGTTGACTTTTCGAACGACCGGGTTTTTACTCGTAGACCGAGGACCGTTAGGTAGATCTCGTCATCCTGAGTTCAACGACAGGCGGCATGCCTTCATCGGACATCAAACGGTTAAGATATAGGTCTAGAACGGTGATGGGCAAAATGGTAATTTTAGTTCACAGGGGCAATTTGGTCTTTTTGCACATTGGGATTTGTACAAATAGGATGAGGCCAAGTGTGCAGTGCTAATTGGGATATTTTGAGTTTAGGACCACAGGATTGTGACATGTGGCTGTGTCTAGTGGGTTCCAGTATGTTTGAACGGTGCACTTAAACGGGCTGTGTGTGTGAGTCGTGGTTGTGTGCAAAGAGAACAGAGACTGAGCAGAGAGGGTGAAATCGATCGAATTGCAGGGAGGTGAGAGTCTTGAGTGTGTGTTTGTGTTCAGAGCGAGGTTGAGAGTGTAGGGACTGGGTTGAGAGGACTGAGAGTTGAGTGTTTGTGTGTGAGGAGAGTGTGAGTGTTTCAGGAAAACAGAGAGGTGTCGAGGGAGTTTGGTGGTGGTGCTGCCGTGTTTTTGATCACTCGTGGCTGCTGGAGGTGTTCAGTGACCGTAGTGGAGCCTTGGGGACTCAGTGGGCACGGCGGAGCTCACGGTGGAGAGCAGGACACAGGTAATTGCTTTTCTTTCCTCTGTGTGCTCTGTTTTGCCGTCTAGGTTCAGAGGCTTTTGGGGCTGAGTCGAAGGGTTCTGTGAGTTCTATTAGGTTCAGTAGGTCCCTAGGAACCTTCTGGTTGTACAGCCGTGACGGGGGAATGGTTGGGTGGCCGGGAACCGAAATAGGGGTTCTCGGGTGGCTTTGTTCGAGCTTGGGGGAGGTAGGTTAGAGGCCTCAATGTAGTGTTTTGAGTAGGGGAGTGAGTTGCTTCGAGTAGGACGAAGAGTTTGGTGAAAAAAAGGAACAAAAACGGACGGGAGAAGGCGGAGAACCAGCCACGCCGGTCCGGAACAGTGACTGCTCGAGGTTTAAGATGAACAGTGTTTCTGTTCAGGCGCGTGAGGCCCATGTGCAGCCACTTTGGGCGGTGCGTGGGGGCGCGTACGGTGGTTTTTGGGGAAACTTCCAACTAGGTTTTTGGTCTAGATGTTATAACGAATCTTTTGAGATAGGTTTTGGGTTAATCGGATGTTGTTTCGGGTTAGTTCCGCGAGATTGAAGTTTTAGGGTCTCGGTTCGTTACGTTTAGAACCCGGAGAATTTTGAGGAAAATTAGGAGAACCTTCGTTAACGTGTTAGTGACGTGTTTTGGTGACTGTGACAGGATCGGGAATCCCCGAGGAGGTCGAGAAACGTGCGAGACGTTCGGGACGCGAGTGACGTGCCCGGTATCTGTGAGTGGACCCCTTCTCTATAATTGAGCAAGCATAACTATTTTTAAGTACTTGGTTTATGGTTTTTATGTGATTTCATGATTATCGAATATGTTAGAAATTTTTTATATAATTGCATGTTTTACGAGAAAGCTACGGTTTTCAGCACGTTTTACGAGAAAGCTTTGATTTCTGATTTCGATGCCATGATTTTGGGATTTCAAACGATAAGTGATTTTCAATGATTATAAGTGGATTTTGATACATGATTTGATGATCAAGGTTTACGGTTTTAGACTCGGATTTCGGAAAGCTGAATTTGGTTTTAAAGTTGAAACGTGGAATTCCGAATTTGGATTCGGAATGACGGTTCTATACGCCGGAAGGGCTTCGGGCCATTGATTTCGGATTCGGGTTTGGATATGGATTTAGAAATGGTTTTTTAATGGTTTGGGATTGGATTTGCTGGACTGGTTATTGGGTTTAAAGACCCGGATTATGTTTGACGGGGGACGAGCCCGGATTGGGTTTAAAGACCCGGATTGAGTTTAAAGACTTGAGAGTTTAAAGACTCGGATATGTTGCTATTTCCCCTGTAGGCCTGTTGAGTTTAAAGACTCGGATTATTGAGGCCTGAATTGAGTTTAAAGACTCGGGAGTTTAAAGACTCGGATAGGTCCAGCAGGTTTGATCGCAAAATGATGACTTGGATTTATGTTTTATCGTACTAATCGTACTATTTTCATGATGCTTATTTTGTGAATTATAAATGTTTTTATGATGATTACTATGTGGTTTATGAGTGTGTTTAATAAATGGGTTGTGCATGCATGTTTTCAAAACGGAGGGCCAAACCCTGGTTTGTTATAAAATGGTTTTTGAAACTTTTATTCTTTATGGTCCACTCACACTTTCTGGTTTTAATTTCCCTCCAGGTCGTGGAGCTAGCGTGGGGGTTGAAGTTGAGGCAGCGTCGGAGGCATAGAGTACTCGAGAGTTTTCCCGGAGAGTTTCCTTTTACCATTGTGCATGTGCTTTGTGTATCGGTTTTGTTTTACTTTGTTTTTGGGTACTATGCTCTGTATAACTGCTGACTATGAGGTGTTGTAAATTCTCATGCGTCTGGCAATGTAATTTGGGGTTTTCGTGAGGTTTTTTCGGTCTTCGTTTTGGGTTGTCATACGGGAGCAGGGACTAGTAAGGATATACCTGGTGTTGGTTTCTCTAGTTCAAGTTCAAGAATAGGTTTGTGCAGGAAGGAGTGTACGAGTAACATCGAAAATGGTTCACAGGCAATCGATGTGGGTAGCATCAGCAAAGAGAGATTGGGCCTGCACCATGGGTTTGTCTCCCCTTTTGGGCCTGAGTCAAGGACTTGATTCCAACAAGGCCTTAGTTAGAGTTTGGGTATGCTTGAACTCCCCAATTGGGCCATGGTTGTTGGGTTAGATTAATAGGTATAATATGGATCTTAGTTCAACAAGCTTTTGGGTAGTGTATTTTGGGCTCAACTAACCTATTATTTTACAAGGCCCATCCAAGTTGGACCAACCCAGAACGTGACCCACCGAGTCCTGAATAATTAAATTAGGGTAGAATGGCAATTTCCAATTTTTGATTCGTATTTTTGGTACGGGATATATCATCTTTTCTTTCTCTTATTCATGATCTGGGCTTTTCTTATTTTCCTTTTTAGGCGTGGAGCTGGGAATTTAAAGAAGAAAGCAGATGAAACCACTGGATTGAGTTAGGATTCAATCCTCTATTTGGATAATCTGGACTAAAACCACAAGCTTGGTTGGATTAAGTTAGTGAGTGAGTAATTCCCAAGATCTCGATCATGCTCAAACCCATTGAATTTCTCAGAAACCCACATTCATGAATCCCCCAATTTCCATTATCACTAATCCAATTGATCAATCTGCGGTGTCTTTGGCCTGAAGAAGACCACTCAAATGTCATTTCCTCCACATTCAAGCCCGTATCAACGAGGAAATTCCAGAAATCATCAACTGAAATGAATATCAGTCAAAAATCATTCCATAAGATGGAAAAGCACTTAAAGGTGATGGTAAAATGTGAAATGGAGGTTTAAACACATCAGTGACCAGCCATGAATTGGCAGTCGAAATGACTATCCATGAGTCGGTAGTCAGGATGACTCTTCTTGAATCGGTAATCAGGATGACCTTCCTTGAATCAATAGTCAAGATGACTCTTCGTGAACCGACAGTAAGGATGACTTTCCGTGAATTGGTAGTTAAGATAATTAACCCTTAAGGCAATGTTTAGTTATAAAGAAAGTTAATATCTACAAGCCTCAATGACCATCCATGAACTGGTAGTCAGAATGAGGTTAACCATTATGACAATGCTTAGTTAGAAAAAAAAGTTAATGTAGGATGAAGCTAACAATTATAACGATGCTACTGAAGCAGGTTAGAAAGACGGTTAGGCATTTTCATATAAGCCTCGAGGAGGTGACAAGAAAACTATATCTTGATTTTCTAAGTCGAAAGAAGTAGATTTCACCGCAAGAGCCAACCTTAGTTAAACCATGAAACTTGGTTTATTGTTAATAGGTTCAGAAATTAATGGAGACCAATTTGTTGAGTTTGATTGGTTGATTATTGATAAAAATCAAACTACGCATTAAATTAAACACGTAATTTGAGTATAATGCAATTTAAATCCTTTTTGTGTAGATGTAGTATCGGTAAATAGTGATCGTTCTTAACCGGGGAAATTAGGGAACATTAATAATGTGTTAGTAAGAAAGAATAATGAATAAAAGAATAAATTAATAAATAGATTAATGAATGAAAGAATAAATGAATTAATGAATAAAAGAATAAAAGAATAAATTAATTAAATTAATTAAAGAATTAAAGAATAAAGAATAAAGAGTTAAAGAATAAAGAATAAAAAATAAAGAATAAAGAATAAAGAATAAAGAATTAAAGAATTAAAGAATGAAATGGGGGGTTTTGAAAGATTGTAATCTAAACTACATTTTAACCAAACTAAGAATTAAATTCAAATTAACAATTACATTATTTAAAACTACTCCTAAAATAAACTTCATTTAAACACATTTTTTACCAACACTCTAATATCATGCTTATATTGAACCAATCACGAAATCCTACATTCATCATCTTCATTACATGCATACATTTTTCATATTATAAATGCACCGAACAAAAGATTATTACTTACAATATGATCTACCTTAAGTTAGTGATTTAATGCGCCGAACAGCGGTCAAACATTAAATCTCTTCAACAATATTCTAAATACCTCGAACAACGGATCAACATTTAGTTTTGAATTGAAGTTTAAGCACTAAAACATATGAAGTAAAAGAAATTCAGAAAGTAAAACACATGGAGATTGTATTCATACTTACAAATGTTAGAAAGAAAATACCCACATATAGATGGAACTATAAGTAAAACTAAAACAATAACAAGAATTTAAGTAGAAAATGATGTTTTTTCACAAGAATCACCGAACAGCAGCATGAAACTTGTGAAGATGGAAGAAGAAATACGAGGAATGCGGTCTTAAAAACTCTTGAATTGCCATAGAATTACCTAGCCTTAGGTTTTTTTTAAGGAAAACATAAAAATGTAATTAAAGAGAAGTTTAAGAAATTCAAAGAACAAAATAAAGAAAGTGAAACTAAGAAAAAAAATAAAGAAAATGAAACTAAAATAACTAATTAAAAGAAGTTACAAATGGTCCCAAAATAAATCTACAAAAAAAAAAACCCAAAAGAAGAGAGAAAAACTACTAAAAATTAGGACTAAAAACTACTTAAAAAGGGACTAAATGGGGACTAAAATTGCGACCCTTAACAAATGAAATGGCCTCCCTATTTAGAGAGGGAGTGCCAAAATTCAAATAATAAAATACAACATTAAAATATAAAATAAGTACAATTAAAATAATGAAAAAGTTGATTTTAGGGTTAATTGGAGCTAGAAAATCAAAAAAAGGGGGGACGGTTGAATTCAGCAGGACAGTACAGGGGCGCAGTGGATAGCTTCGGCGAGCAGGTACTGACTTAGTGTGATGGGACTCGACGGACGATGGCAGATCAGGCGTGCAGGCTTTCAACGTGGAGGTTCTGACGCGGGGCAGATGAGTTCAGTGCACGCTTGCTGACATGGAGGGTACAAACTCGCGTGATGAGCGCTGACAGGAGCACGTGATGATCGGTAAATGCGTGTCGAATAGGAGGGCAAGAGCTCGGATAGTGCTGGCCGAAAGGCTGCGCTGGGCTTTGGGCTGATTCGCGGGTTGAGCTTTGCTGGATTTTAAATGGATTTGGGTTGGTTTTATGGATTAGGTTGTGCAGAACTCTTGGGCTAGATTTTGGAGTTGAATTCAGTGGCCTCCCACCAAAATTCCGAGAGATTTTCGGTGGCTTCTCTTATTTCGTCCATAATTTCTTCGTTTGAACTCTGATCGGGACAGTTTTTTTCGCCAAAATGCTTCAATTTCCAAGCTTTATTTATTTCTACAAAAATCCCACAAAATATATTATTTTCTCCAATTTTTTATTATTTTAATATTAAAAGTCAAGTATAAAGGGTATAAAATAATATAAAATAATGTTTAATTAACGACCTATCAATTATCAGTTCTTTGATAAACTATTTTCTTCAAGAACTTTTATAATTTTCTTTCCACCGTAGTCCATGTTCAGTTGCTCATCATGATATTTAGGTTGGCAAAGATTTTATTTCAGTACTTAAGTGGTTAGAGGTCCCAAGTTCACACAAGTCGTAATCAAAGTATTCAAACCAATGCTCAAAAATTGTTTCCTTACTTGGATAGTCGTGGAACATAGTTGGATGGTGTATCTCGAATACCAATTGCTACTTAAGGAAATCTAGTTTGTATTAAGATGGAAGTGGAAGTATAGATCTTGGACTATAAAAGTACTGGAATTGAACTTAGCCAAGAGTCAAATTACAAGTGCATAAAAGTAAATCAGTTCCTTCGTATTCAAGCTCGTGTCAAGTAAGAAACTCCAGAAATCATCAATTGAAATGAATATCAGTATCATGTTATAAGATGGTAGAGCACTCAAAGGCGAAGACAAAACGTCAAAAGGGAGGTTTAACACCTTAGTGACTAACCATGAATTGGCAGCCGAAATGATTATACGTGAGTTGGCAGTTATGACTCTCTGTTAATCAGTAGTTAGGATGATCTTTCGTGAATCAGTACTCAAGATGACTCTCTTTGAATCGGTAGTTAGGATGACTTTCCATGTACCGATAGTCGGGATAATTAACCCTTGTGACAATGTTTAGTTAGAAACAATGTTAATCTTTGCAAGCCTCAATGACCATCTATGAATTAGTAGTTAGAATGAGGTTAACCCTTATGACAATGTTTAGTGAGGAAGAAGGTTAATGCATGATGAAGCTAACTGTAGTGACCAGGATTTTTCAATACGATTTTTGTGGGGTTTTTTTTGTGATTTTTATTTAAGTTTAGACAATTTTACCCTTGAATATTTTGTAAGCTTACTCTTTTGGCGAAGGGTATTTTGGTCAAGTTGGAATTGTGATATGTTTGGGGTAGGATTATTTTTTGAGTTTACGTATGGTGGCACATTTTCCTTCTCTGGTAAGGGGCAGTGATGTCAACATGACGCCGTGTTGCAGTCACTAGGTGATGTCATGATGACGTCAGCTATCATGTTAGCATAGTTCCACGTTAACAAGGAGTGGTGATGCCAATAGGTGCCACATCAGTAGGGGTTGACGTCAGCATACCATGTAAGCAAGGCGATGTCAGGAAGCCGCGTTAGCTAGGTTTGACATCAGTGGGTGGCGTTAGTGGCTGACGTCAAGCGTATGGGGTGGCGCGTGGGCATTAACCGCCAACTTCGATCGGCTCATCACGGCACATGGGAATGAGTTTTGAGGTGAGATCAATATTCTTCGATAGGTGTCGTTGTCTTGAATAAAGAGGTGGTGGTTTTAGATCGATCCGAGGCTGTTTGGCGGTAGTTTGGGGGGTTTTTCTCATCGGGGACTTCTGAGGAGCGCACATCTCAAGAGTGAGCTATTAATTGGACTGTGAGTGGACTGTTTGTTTATTTAAAATGTGATGCATTCATTCATATTTATATATTTTTATGGTTTTATTTCATGTGGTTAGGTTTGCAATGGTTTGAATATATGATTCTAAATACTTTCAGATAATTGTCTAGTTTTAGAATATATATTCGGGATGATTTTTTTCTAGACACAAGTTACTACAGATTTTGGGAAAAATCAGATATTGGGCTCATGCCCCGCTTACAAATGTTTTGGGCTTTTTTGGGTATTTCAAAAGCGTGTAAAAATGTATTTTTGCAAACTATTTTTCCATGTACAGTCATCCTCAAGCGATTGGAGCGCTATTCCAGAGTTAGGCTCAGAAGGATTCCAGATACGAATGTGGACATTGTCGGAGTTAGACTTCACAAGTTTCAACAGAGTTGGACTCCGCAGGCTATATGATTGCCTATATGTAGTACATAGGATTAGCTGGTTTGACTAGCAGGGTTCGAGGTTTGACTTTGATTGGTTTTCATATCCAGAGGTTTTTGAATTGCTTATAAACAAGGAGTTCAGGGAAATATGGGCCAGTGGTTTTTATATTTGTCCCTGTATGCGCAGGATGTGGTCGCAACCTAGGTAAGTAGGTGTTGTTAGTTCTTACTTCATCTTCAGAGTGAGATTCGGGCATCGATGCTATCTGGATCATTCACTAAACTCCAGGCTCTGTCGGATGTGGCTTATTAGGTGAAGATGAGTTCAACGGAACCCCAGTAGCAGAAATTGTACGAGGTTCTGGGTGACACCGAGAACATCAGAATGATGAGTCTTTTACTCAGGGAGCTTCGAAGAGGGGTGCTTCTAGCTCTAAATCTTCTAGTGGTAACCATTCAAGTTATGGTGGCTAAAGGTCGGGATAGGTTAGATGAGCTACTCGAAGTAGCGGGGATGATTTTTTTGTTTTGTGGGGAGCTTGGGTATTTCAGGCTAGAGTGCTCTTATCGTCCAGATAGTGGTGCTGCTAATCAGGATACATCGGAGCAGGGTTAGCAAGTGATGGCGACTTTATCGACTACACCGTCTACGAGTTAAGCGATTACCCTTGGGAGTAACAGGGTATGTGGCTGCTAGAGGGGACGCGGCCGACCCACAGGTGAACAAGCCTATGTATTCACCATTACGCAATATGAGGCTTGTGCTGCACCATGAGTGGTGACAAGTACTTTTTCTATCTTTCGTCATGATACACGAGTGTTGATGGATCCTAGGGCCACATAATCTTTTATTTCTTGAGGTTTTACGTTTTTTGTCGATCGAGAATTCACCCCACTTGGTTGGGACAGAGGTATTAGTACCCTGATTGGTGCTATGTTCGTAGTGAGCGCGGTAATTCAAGATTGTACAATTTAGTAGGCATAGATTAGTTAGGCCTTAGGGGTTTACCTGAGAGGATAGGACCATTGGTAAATACGTTGGTTTTTTCTCCGGAGTTCTCTAAGGTTCATGAGTTGTTTCAGATTTCTATGCTCCGGGGGTACTTGTTTGACGAGTCTCACATGTTATTGGAACATCAAGATTGATTTTTACCTCATTTTGAGTTGGAGGGGACCAGTGAGTAGCAGTGACTCGGGAGATCACATGAGAGGTACATGGGCTTAGGATCCTGATTACCTCTCATGTGAGTAGCAGTGACTCGGGAGACCACAATCCTTATTACCTCATCCTTGTTTGAGATTCCAGTATTTGAAATTTTCACCATCCAATCATCAAAGGTCGAGATCCTTCTCACATCAACATTGTAAGACAGACAACCACCAAACTAGACCCTCATAACAACACCACACAACAATAATTAATGTTTTACTATTTCAGGCTCTATGTTGTAGGGAGGATACCTCGAATTGCTCTCCACAAAAATTTCTTTACCTTAGAGAGAACAAGGTTTCCCTAGACCATCTTCCAGGTCGCATGTTGTTAGTTCTTACTTCATCTTCAGAGTGAGATTCGGGCATCGATGCTATCTGGATCATTCATTAAACTCCAGGCTCTGTCGGATGTGGCTTATTAGGTGAAGATGAGTTCAACGGAACCCCAGTAGCAGCAATTGTACGAGGTTCTGGGTGACACCGAGAACATCAGAATGATGAGTCTTTTACTCAGGGAGCTTCGAAGAGGGGTGCTTCTAGCTCTAAATCTTCTAGTGGTAACCATTCAAGTTATGGTGGCTGAAGGTCGGGACAGGTTAGATGAGCTACTCGAAGTAGCGGGGATGATTTTTTTTTTGTGGGGAGCTTGGGTATTTCAGGCTAGAGTGCTCTTATCGTCCAGATAGTGGTGCTGCTAATCAGGATACATCGGAGCAGGGTTAGCATGTGATGGCGACTTTATCGACTACACCGTCTACGAGTTAAGCGATTACCCTTGGGAGTAACAGGGTATGTGGCTGCTAGAGGGGACGCGACCGACCCACAGGTGAACAAGCCTATGTATTCACCATTACACAATATGAGGCTTGTGCTGCACCATGAGTGGTGACAAGTACTTTTTCTATCTTTCGTCATGATACACGAGTGTTGATGGATCCTAGGGCCACATAATCTTTTATTTCTTGAGGTTTTACGTTTTTTGTCGATGGAGAATTCACCCCACTTGGTTGGGACAGAGGTATTAGTACCCTGATTGGTGCTATGTTCGTAGTGAGCGCGGTAATTCAAGATTGTACAATTTGGTAGGCATAGATTAGTTAGGCCTTGGGGGTTTACCTGAGAGGATAGAACCATTGGTAAATACGTTGGTTTTTTCTCCGGAGTTCTCTAAGGTTCATGAGTTGTTTCAGATTTCTATGCTCCGGGGGTACTTGTTTGACGAGTCTCACATGTTATTGGAACATCAAGATTGATTTTTACCTCATTTTGAGTTGGAGGGGACCAGTGAGTAGCAGTGACTCGGGAGATCACATGAGAGGTACATGGGCTTAGGATCCTGATTACCTCTCATGTGAGTAGCAGTGACTCGGGAGACCACAATCCTTATTACCTCATCCTTGTTTGAGATTCCAGTATTTGCAATTTTCACCATCCAATCATCAAAGGTCGAGATCCTTCTCACATCAACATTGTAAGACAGACAACCACCAAACTAGACCCTCATAACAACACCACACAACAATAATTAATGTTTTACTATTTCAGGCTCTATGTTGTAGGGAGGATACCTCGAATTGCTCTCCACAAAAATTTCTTTACCTTAGAGAGAACAAGGTTTCCCTAGACCATCTTCCAGGTCGCATGTTGTTAGTTCTTACTTCATCTTCAGAGTGAGATTCGGGCATCGATGCTATCTGGATCATTCATTAAACTCCAGGCTCTGTCGGATGTGGCTTATTAGGTGAAGATGAGTTCAACGGAACCCCAGTAGCAGCAATTGTACGAGGTTCTGGGTGACACCGAGAACATCAGAATGATGAGTCTTTTACTCAGGGAGCTTCGAAGAGGGGTACTTCTAGCTCTAAATCTTCTAGTGGTAACCATTCAAGTTATGGTGGCTGAAGGTCGGGACAGGTTAGATGAGCTACTCGAAGTAGCGGGGATGATTTTTTTTTTGTGGGGAGCTTGGGTATTTCAGGCTAGAGTGCTCTTATCGTCCAGATAGTGGTGCTGCTAATCAGGATACATCGGAGCAGGGTTAGCAAGTGATGGCGACTTTATCGACTACACCGTCTACGAGTTAAGCGATTACCCTTGGGAGTAACAGGGTATGTGGCTGCTAGAGGGGACGCGACCGACCCACAGGTGAACAAGCCTATGTATTCACCATTACACAATATGAGGCTTGTGCTGCACCATAAATGGTGACAAGTACTTTTTCTATCTTTCGTCATGATACACGAGTGTTGATGGATCCTAGGGCCACATAATCTTTTATTTCTTGAGGTTTTACGTTTTTTGTCGATGGAGAATTCACCCCACTTGGTTGGGACAGAGGTATTAGTACCCTGATTGGTGCTATGTTCGTAGTGAGCGCGGTAATTCAAGATTGTACAATTTGGTAGGCATAGATTAGTTAGGCCTTGGGGGTTTACCTGAGAGGATAGGACCATTGGTAAATACGTTGGTTTTTTCTCCGGAGTTCTCTAAGGTTCATGAGTTGTTTCAGATTTCTATGCTCCGGGGGTACTTGTTTGACGAGTCTCACATGTTATTGGAACAACCGGTTAAACTAGGAAATGATTTTGAGCTTGGTAAGCAATTTTTTCAGATCTGGGATCAGACGGATAAGGTGTTAGCTTGGGTGACTACTCCCCTTTACAATGTTCTGTGGAGGGATAATGATGTAGAGGAGGCCACATGGGAGTGTCTAATGTGGGGCTAATGTCCACAACATTTTCAGGGACAGGTACGAATTTCACGCACAAAATTTCCTAAAGGTGGCGGATTGTAACGACCTATATTTTTAAATACGATTTTACCAGGTTTTTTCAAGATTTTTATTTACGTTTAGACAATTTTTATTTGGGAAAAATCGGATTTTGGGCTTGTGCCTTACTTACAAAATATTTTGGGATTTTTTGGGTATTTCAAAAGCAGGTTAAATTATATTTTTACAAACTGTTTTTCTCAGTATAGTCATCCTCATGATATTGGATCGCTATTTTGGAATTGGATTCTGAAGGTTCCTGGATACGGACTCGAACATTGTCGGATTTGGACTCCACACGTTCCGATGGAGTTGGACTCCGCAAGTTCCGTAATTGTCTATGCATAACACATGAGATTAGCTAGTTGGACCACCAGGGTTCGAGGTTTGACTATTATTGGTTATCGTATCCAGAGGTTTTCAAATTGCTTATAAACAGGGATTTCAGGGAAATATGAGCGATGGATATAATTTATATTGGTCCCACGATTTTATATATGTTATTATTTTATCTTGAATCAAGTATTTATTTGTCTATGTATGCATGCTTTTATTACTGGAGGGAAAAAAATATTATTTTGGAAATGTTTTCCGAAAGCTTTTATTTTTGTCCACTCAATGTTTTTTGTGGTTTTCATACCCTCCATGTTGTTCTTGTGATGAGTGCTATATTGGGGTTAAGACTAATTCCTTGGGACTGCACACCCTCGTTATCCAAAGTAGGATTCTGGTTGTTTATTTTTTATCTAGTACTCTACATAACCATTAGTTTTTAATTTGCGTTTAACAGTTGACACATGGAGTTTATCCTTTTTCTGACGTGGTTTTCGTTTTTATCTTTGGACTGTGGGTACTTTTGGAATTTAAGTTTTTTTGTCAAATGGGAGCATGCCCTTTCACAAGTATCGAGGTGATTTTCAAGGAGGATCCTATCATTAACCTTTATGACGATGCTTCTGGAGCGGGTCAGAAAGGCAGTTAGGCGTTTGTATAAATGCCTCAATGAGATGAGAAGAGAAACAACATCTTAATTTCCTAGTCGAAAGATGCAGATTTTGCCACAACAGCTAACCTGTTTTAAATCATGAAACCTATTTAGTTGTTCATATGTTCAGAAATTGATGAAGATCACTGAGTTCGATTACTTGATTGCTGGTTCTTTGAGAAGCTGGCTCTTTCTCCTTTTATAGGCGGTGAGGGGGCTTGTTCAAGTTTTCAAGTGGGTCTTCAGCGGGTCCCACACTGCCATTTATTGCATTGGAAAACCTTCTCTTTGCTTTCAAAATCTTCGTGTATTTTTTTTTAACCATGAAAATGTATGTGATCACAAAGGAAACAAAAAAGCAAGTAGCCAACATACAGGGAAGGGAAGCAAAGCAGAAACATAAGTAGCATCACCTAAACAAAAAAGAAACATAAACTAGGCAGTAAATGAAGAAAAACGGTAAAGCTTCCTAGCCACACAGACGGTGCAGGTTTGCAAGTCGTCGCACTGAGGGCAGAAAAACATCCTAGTCTGACGGAGGACAAAGAAGCCCATCGCTTGTTAACACAAAGACCAGGGTAGATGGTGGTCTATCAATCCAAACCAAATTGCACACCTCCCTCTTCATAAAAGATGCCACAACATCTGCAGCTTTGTTTGCTGATCTTGGAATCCATCTCCAGCTAGAGATGAGGAACTCATTAGACAGGAGCTTGATGTGAGACAAAATTGGGTATAATTCCCATTTTCCTCATTCGATTCTCCCATTCAGGGCCCTAACTAATTATAGAAAATCAGACAAGGGATAACCGTGCTTGGGCACGTTTACAGAAATGGCTTAATCACAATTTTGGTGATTCATCAAAACTAGCAAATGGACGAAATTGCCCCTTAAGATACAAATGACCAAAATACCCTTGCTTGCATAATTACCAAAATGCCCCTAGACTTCACAGACCCCTAACTTTCCCGTCTATACTCCGATCGACGCATGTCGTATGTCTACGGACTCAGCGACTCGAGACTTACCCAACAGTTATGACCAAAAGTCCAAAAGACATCCCGAACAAAAAGTCAACTTGTACCCCAATAACTAAGGGCAACATCGTCATTTTACATTCAGACTTTCGACTTTACATTTCTCGAATATCCGGGGCGTCACACATGCACTATCAAAAGCCTTCCCTAATGCAAACGCACAAGCTTCTTTAGTAGCCGAAACTTCAGCCTCAGATGCAGACCATTCCTTCCTTCTCCATCCTCCAGTAGCCAAGAATCTGCTGTTACTATCCCTACACATAACTGCCAAGCAAGAAATATTTGAATTGGAATTCCAAGCAACATCAAGATTGATTTTTACCTCATTTTGAGTTGGAGGGGACCAGTGAGTAGCAGTGACTCGGGAGATCACATGAGAGGTACATGGGCTTAGGATCCTGATTACCTATCATGTGAGTAGCAGTGACTCGGGAGACCACAATCTTTATTACCTCATCCTTGTTTGAGATTCCAGTATTTGCAATTTTCACCAACCAATCATCAAAGGTCGAGATCCTTCTCACATCAACATTGTAAGACAGACAACCACCAAACTAGACCCTCATAACAACACCACACAACAATAATTAATGTTTTACTATTTCAGGCTCTATGTTGTAGGGAGGATACCTCGAATTGCTCTCCACAAAAATTTCTTTACCTTAGAAGAGAGAACAAGGTTGCCCTAGACCATCTTCCAGGTCGCATGTCAGGACCCACCCCGGTTTCACCCCGAAACCCGAGATAAATCCCGCTCCCGTCCGACTCCCTGACACAACACCCAAGTAAAACTCACTCAAACCCAGTCCGACGCAGGAGTAACAATGTACCAAAGTTATCATTTACAGAGCATAGTACGAAAATACAAGGAAAATAAAAACCGATAAATTACACGCACACGGAAGACTTTAAACTATTCCGGGATCCCCCACGTCACTTCTATGCCTCGGGCACTGCCTCTACGTCAAGACCCCGCACTCGCTCCAAAACCTGGAGGGCAATTTAAAAACAGAAAAGGTGAGTGGACCATAATAACAGAAAGGTTTCTAAAACCATTTTATGATAAAACTGGGTTTAGCCCTCCGTTTTGAAAACCACATGCATAACCCAGTTATTAAAACAGGTAGAAACCAAAGTACCATATACCACATCATAAGAAACAGAAACATTATAAAACAGTTCGAAAAACCACAACCTGTGAATCAGAAAACCGTATCAGAATCCAGAAACAACAATTCATTATTTTCCGATCAAACCTGCTGGACCTATCCGAGTCTTTAAACTCCCGAGTCTTTAAACTCAATCCAGGCCTTAATCATATCCGAGTCTTTAAACTCCCGAGTCTTTAAACTCAAGGCCTACGGGGAAAATATCAATATATCCGAGTCTTTAAACTCCCGAGTCTTTAAACTCAATCCGGGTCTTTAAACCCAATCCGGCCGGTCCCCCGTCACATATATATCCGGGTCTTTAAACCCAATATCCAGATCCAGCAAATCCAATCCCAAAACCTTTTGAAAACCATTTACCAATCCACATCCAAACCCGAATCCGAAATCACTAGTCTGATGCCCTTCCGGCATCCAGAACCGTCATTCCGAACCCAAATCCGGAATCCACTTTCCAACTTTAAAAACAAAGTCCGCTTTCCGAAAATCATTTAATCACCAAATCATATTTCAAAATGCCTTTGTAAGCAATCAAACTAGTTATCCTTTAAAAATCCCAAAACCCTGGCATTTTCCTCAGAAATCGACATTCTCGTAAAACGTGCCAAATATCGTATTTCTTGAAAAACGTGCAATAATGTAAAACCAACCAAACATATTCAATAAACATAGAATTATAATCAAAATCATAAAACAATTATAGAAAACAGTTATGCATGCTCGAGTTTAAGGAAAGGGTCCACTCACAGTACTGAGCCCTACTCGCATCCCGAACGTCCAGCACGTTCCTCGGCTTCCTCGGGAAATCCCGATCCTGTTCACAATCATCAAATTACGTCACTAACATGTTCACGAAAGTTCACCTAAATTCCCTCAAAATTCCCCGAATCGAAAACGTAAAACCCGGGACCTTAAACTTTCACCCTCGCGGCACTAAACTCAAACGATTTCCGATTGACCCGAAACCAACTCCATTGAACTCACCATAACTCCTAGACCAAAAACCATGTTGACCGTTTTCCCCATCGCCGCCGCACGCGTCCCCACGCGCTGCCCAAAGTGGCTGCGCGTGGCCCTCACGCGCATGCTACAGTGCACCGTCTTCCTCAGACGAACCCGGTTCGGCACAGTGGTCTGCAACTCAGACTGGCGTGCACGGTTCTCCTTCTTCCGTCCACCAAAACGGCTCCTTTCTTCACCAACAGCATCGTCCAGGCCAACCCTACTGATTCCCCAACTCCGTTCACCTCGACACTGTCCCTAGCCCGTCGACTGAACTCCAAACCAGACGGCCAAACTCCCCCTGTTTCATGATTCAGCCAATCCGATCACCTCCCGTCACGGTGGCTTCACCAAACTCTTCCCTGGACCTCACTGAACCTAAACCAACCCTCCTAGACCTTCGACTCAGCCCCATACTCGACGACTTTGGGTTCGAACATCACGGCAAAACAGAGCACCAGAGTGCCTGCCGTCGTCTGAGCTCCGCCGTGTACACCCCCGTCACGGCGACCATCCTAGTCGACGCCTAGGACCCTCCTGAACCTTACCCTGACCTCCATTCCTCTCGACTCTAAGCCCAACCTCACGACTTTCACGTTGAACCTCAACGGGAAAACAGAGTATCGAAATGGGGACGAGGAAATTACCTGCCTCCTGTCGCCGCCGTGAGCTCAGCCGTGAGGTAGTAGCTCCTCCTATCTTCCTCCGTCCTCTGAGCACTTCCCTTGACCTCGAGTGATCGATCACGGCTGCACCACCACCCAACTTCTCTGTTTCTCTCCCTGCGTTCCTCCCTGGTTCCCGTGGCTCACACCTCACACACACACACCTGCTGCAACTCTCAACCACCTCACAAGCTTTCCTTCGATCTCCCGTCCCTCACTCACTCACCAGAACTCATCAGCACACACCATCACCCTCGATCACCCCTCAATTTCCCTCACGATCTCCCTCTATTTCCTGAACCATCACGAACACATATACACGGGTGCACCCCAATTATTTGGGCCGTGCACACACTCGAACTCACCAGAAGCCACTCCACCTTAAACACGTGTCACCAATCCTCCTCACTCTCTCACCAAATAGCTCCATCCCAGCCGTCCATCTGCCTTCTCTGTGCACAATTCCCAATGTGCCACAAAGACCAAAATACCCTCCAATTTAACTCATTTTTACGGTTTTGCCACAACTTCCTAGACCCGTATCTCTCGCCTCGTAAGTCCGATGAATACGTGCCACCTGTCATCGAACTCAGGACGACAAGAACTATCTAACCATCCTAGGTCAACGTACCAAACTCGATTCTACAAAAAGTCAACTATTCCCCCTAATTTACTCAAATTACGATTATGCCCTCAACCTTCCGAACATCACAACTTCCTCCTCGAAGGTCGGAATCGGGCGTGCCACCTGCCTATGGATTCGTGACGTCCTAAACTACGTCCTGGTCACCGGTCAAAGTTCATCGGACCACCCGAACTAAAAGTCAACGTTAACGTTGCTCGAACCAGGGGCAAAATCGTTATCCTACGCTAATGACCTGTCGGAACCAACTAACCACCGATTAGCCTCGCTAATCCCACCTTAATCACACTACTAATCCCAACTCTCGGGACGGGTTGTTACATCGCATGTGGTACCACTCTTGATGAAGAATGAGGAATGGTTGAGATAGTGCTTTGAACCTCCATTAGCCACTTATACCCAGTTTTGACCAAATGGCTAAATTAATCTATTTTCACGGACAGTATCCCCAAGTTTGATGGCAGATATTACCTCCTGCTCTCCCTCTCTGAGATACAATTAGAAATTTCTCCTAGATTCCAAACCCCTAGACCTCCATTAATGATTGAACATACCCTTTCATCCCTATCCACAATTTCACTCAGTATGGAACAAAACCTTGAGCCAGGCATTCCTAGGATCCACCTGTCCTGCCAGATTCTGATAGAGTTACCATTTAGAACTTTCCAGTGAGCACATTGTTTGATTAAGTCTCGACCTACCAGAAGACTCGACCAACCCCATGAAGCCCTACCACCTTTTTTAGCTTTCATAAATGAGTCATTTGGAAAGTATCTACTCTTTATTAGCTTTGCCCAAAAAGTATCTGGTTGATTCAATAGTCTCTAACTCTGTTTTTCCAACATCTCATCATTGAACTCCACCAAACAACGAAAGCCCATCCCTCCATCTAGCTTATGTCTTCCTAATTCCTTCCAATTAACCAATGCAAGCGGTTTTTTTCATTTTCTTGCCTCCACGAAAAATTTACTAACAAAGAATCCATCTCTTGAGCATAAAGAGATAGGAAACTTGAAAATTTCCATCGAATAGGTGGGTACTGCTATTGCCACCTTAATTAGGATCTCCTTACCTGCTTGAGAAAGCAGGCATTGTTTCCAGCCTCTCACTTTCTGAACCATTTTTTCCTTGATAAAACCCAGAACCTTTTTCTTTGATTTCCCCCAAAGGGTAGGAAGACCAAGGTACATGCCTGGCTCTTCAACAACTGTTACACCTAGGATGGCCCCAAGTTGGGATCGAAGTGGATCAGGGGTGTTAGGGTTAAAGTAAAAGTTGTACAATAAGCATCAAGAATTTTTGCCATAACATTGCAATTTTGGGGTGTAGCTTTGAGGAAGAAAAACGAATCGTCATCAAAGAATAAATGCGAAAGCTGAGGCCCACTACTGTGGAATTTCATTACCTCCAACCACTCCCCATCCGCAGCCCCATTCAGCATCTTTGAGTGAACATCACATACCAAAATAAACAAGTAAGGAGAGATTGGGTCACCTTAGAAAAGACCACGTGAGGGAGTGAACCGATTTCCAGCCTTTCGATTTAAAATTAATTATGGCAATTTCCACAACTTGAACACACTTCATCACTAAACTGACCCACCTTGAGTCAAAACCCATCTCCATGAGCACCACCTCCGAGAATTCCCATTTGACTTGATGATAGGGCTTTTTCATATCTAACTTGAGATCCATCTCAAATTTTTTTCATTTTTTCCTTAATTTTAGCGCATGAAAGGTTTCATAGGCAATCAAGATATTGTCTTGAATTTGCCTACCAGAAATGAAAGCACTTTGTCGAGGCGAGATGATCGCGGGCAGGAAAGTCTTTAAACGATTAGCTATGACCTTTGAAATTACTTTATAGGAAAAGTTACAAAGGGAAATCGGTCGAAATTGAGTTACCAATTCAAGATGATGGACCTTTGGCACAAGAGAAATGCTGGTGTATGACAAATTCCTTAAATCTTCCCTACCTATGAAGTGTTTGCATCCCCCTCCGTTTACCATTTGATACGCGGCCTTTGCTTCTAATAGGTTTCTTCATTTTTCCAATGACATTCAATTTAAGCTTGAATATCAGATATTCTTCCCCCATTTCTACCCCAGTCATCTTGGAGGAGATTCATGTCATACATTAGGCTCCCAATTTGTTTCTACTGTTTGGAAATTAGAGTTTACTCCACTCAGCAAGCCTAGCTCTACATCGATTTAGCTTGACCACCCACCTTCTGAAACAACAAGCTTGATGGTTTATGAGCCAACATTTACGAACCACCTCTTCACATTCCTTTTCCGATAGCCAGACTTTTTCAAATTTGAAGTTCTTCTGTCCACGACCGCCCACCTACTGGGTTTTTAGAAGGATTGGGCAGTGGTCGGATCCAAGGGTCGGTAAGCGAAATAAGGAGGAGTTAGGCACGCCATCGAAGTTGCCACTCGATGTTTATTAACCCTTTGTCAATCCGTTCTTGAACAATAACTCTTTCTACCATTGTCCCCTTCCATGTGAACGGTTGCCCCTTGCTACCCAAATCCATAACCTCTGCACTTTCCATAAATTCCATTAGGAATTTGCGCTTTCCCATTGGATCCACCCGGCCTCCCTTCTACTCATGTTGCCAAAGGTATTCATTGAAGTCTCCAATGCACAACCAACGAGATAATCTAGCCATGAACCTCTTGTTCAGCCAACTTCAAAACCTTTCTTTTTCCTCCTTGTAAGGAGTCCCATAGACCTAGGTTGCATTCCATTCATCATTCCTTCCATGGAAGAAAATTGAAGTATCTATGACATTTTTTGAAGAGTAGAGAACCTCATCCTCAATATTACCATTCCACCATAAGCACAGGCCACCTGCCAATCCAATAGAAGGGACATCAAAACAGAATTCATATCCCAAATTTGAACTCATTTGTATCATCTTATTGTGTTTCACCTTCGTCTCCACTAGGAACACAATAACAGGTCGATTTCTCCGAATTAGCGCTCGGAGATGACGAACAGTCAGGTCAAAAGCCAATCCCTGACAGTTGCATGAGAGTATATCATACTGATTAGGTAGCTGGATCAATCCAGCCGCCATTAACTTCTTCAAACCTTCCTTCAACTGAGAATTCCTTTGTGATATGTGCAACCTATATTTTTGTACCAACTCCGAGCAGGACATCAGACCAGATCTTTGTGGAGAGACTTACCCCAATAGATTAATAGCCGGGTCATTGGTTGTTTCCTCCAAGGAGGCTTTAATTGGTAGGTGAGCATCAACTTCTCTGACTTGAGTTGCAGCCCGCTAACTCTTATGTGCCTTGTGCTTTTGTTTTTGTGGCATACATAAGGTCTTTTATTTCCTTCTAGATTGATTGGGGCAGAAAGATGGTTAATCGCCATACCTATGCAGTTTTGTCTTGAATATGGTTGGTTTTGAGTCATACCTGGCTCTGAAATCACTCGACAAAGAGGAAGCAGGAGCAACTTAAATAGAGCTAGGTCTGCTATTTAAGAGGCTGGGGAAGGCTGGTACAAAAAACTTGTGAGAGTAGCAGACTAGACCGTAAGAAGCAACGGCTTCATATGGAATTTGGTCTGAAAGGGAATTTGGAATTGTCTCAAGAAGATAAAAGCAGGAATTGTTTGGCGACACAATTTCTAGTTTAATAGCTTGCGTGGGTAGGTAAGAGGTGTTGTTGGATATTTTGTTTTGAAGGTAGGTATCAGAATTAATGCTGGACAAGGGGAAGAAGGCTCTCACGGCGTTGAGGGGAAGATGGAGACTCTCACTGAGCAGAGAGAAGAGAGCATTTCGTGTATCAGAACGGCCCATATCTTATTTCTCCTCCACGTCCCAAGTAGGTGCTTAGACTGGATCATTCTTTGATTTGGCTTTTAATTCCTTCGAGCCATCGACCTTAGCCCAATGAATTTTTTTTTGGGTGTAAACAAAAGGTTAGAGGTAGTTTTGATTTGATTTCATTTGAGGAGAGACCATATCAAACTAAATTAGGGTGTTAGATTTCAGTATATTATTAGGTTAAAAAATCAAATCACACTAAAATCATTCCGTTCGGTCCGTTATTTTGTTTTCTTTTATTCGATTGTTTTATTTTCCATAAATAGTTCAATTATTTGACACAGCATTATAAAAATATTAGTAGAAAATTTCCTGCAACCATTCAAAGACGGTGACCTGTAATATATAAATGAATATTTACTGCGCTCATCTTGGATTATTACTTTCTTGAGTGTGAGAGTGTTTTCTTGCAGGCTCTCCCTTTTTCCTCATTGGCAAGCAAAAATGGTGTTTGGCTTCTCATAAATAATTCAAGAATATTGTTGGAGGATCAGAATGTTTTCCAGTCCAGCAATTATGTTGTGCTCAATCTATTAAGCTCGAGAAAAATATAAATGAGTCCAGCAATTATGTTGTGCTTAATCTATTGAGTTTGAGAAAAATATAGATGACTCAATAAATTGTAAAAACATAAAAAAGTAGTGATAATTAACCAGCTTCTAGTATCCTTCCCAATGTTAAGAGTTCAATTCTTACTTTTGTAGGTGATCGAGTAGGTGTGAAGATGTGTGAATCACTCCTGTTTTTTTTTTCTTCTTTCTTTTGTAGATTCATTTGCTGCTTAAGAAGTCCACATCACGAAGAGAAAATAGTACGAAAGTATTTTGCAGCCTGATCTGGAGTCTGACTGTATAAGTAAAAAAACAGGTGAAGTCTTTGCCAACCATTTTCAAAATTTGAGTTCCACAGGGCATATCTTCTTAGGACGTACAGCAACCCATTGAATAGCAGCAAACAGCCACATTGTATATATGGTCGGCTTTTGTCTGCATTTTCATTAATTAATTTCACACTACCCTAAAAATAGAATCAGAAATTTAGAAACGCTTACATTTCACATGAAGAAGCTCAAAGAAATATATTAATGATGATCGGTTGAACCCAGGTGAGAAGAACTGAATTCTAAATTTATTCTATATATCTTATCTGGTTATTCGGCACCGGACCTAATTCTTAGAAGCTTCACAGCCATAAATTCTCAAACTTTTCTTTCACCTATCATTTTTGGTTGCTTTCTTAGTTAAAATTATGTGGGATGAATTACTTTTGATACTAGCTTAGCTCCTCATCTACACCCACAAGTAGTAAAGTACAAGACTATACAACCAATATTTTTCTTTATCCAAGACTTGGGTGACACGTTGGGTTTACAGCTTTGTATGTAAAAGTTATATCAGCCTCATACTTTAAAAAAAAAAAAATACTCACGTAACTATCTATTTGGCCACCTTTTTGCTCAGATTATTAAGGAAAAACAAAAAACAAAAAAGACAAATCCTAATGTATCTTATTCTTATGTGTCCACCCTTTCAGCAAGAAAGGAGAGAAAAGAAACGAAGCAAAGACTCCACCCTAATCTTAACATATAAGTAGGCATATATAGACAAAAAAAAAATCATGACATATAAGCACCACTTAAATAGGCTCTCTTTCACCGTACGTACCCAGCACAAAAAAGGAATATTGTTTGGATGCACTTCTTTCCGATTCAAATAAGAATTCATGTCCGTTTTCGAACTTTCATGTTCCATCCAGTTTTCGCTTGGCGGGCTGTATTGGCTTGCAAACAAAAAGAAGAGACGAGAAATCTAGGCTTAGGAATTAATGACTCACTGCATGGATGCATCTCAATGAATACTAACACATGAATGCTTTGCACATGCTCTAATTAATAAATGCTCCAAACACATGAATATTTCGGGATCAGCTACCATACCCAGCCATCCATACACATGAATACAAAATGATCCCCCTTTCTGGATCTGGAATCTCTGCAGGTCGGTGTTAGAATCCATAAAATCAATGAATCGCGCTCAATTAAAAAAAAAAAAAAAATCAGACTCATATTATTCGAAGTTTCCAACCTTAGGGTCAACAACTTCATTTATTATTGATCTTTGAATATATTGATGAACTCGTATAAAAAAGAATTGAACTAAAAAATGGGTTTTAAGGAGATGGGACAATCTGAAGAAAAAATAAAAATTCATATAGGTGAGACTAAACTGTATTAAACCGAACTGAATCCACACTCCAAATTGAGGCTGCTAAAAGCATCTCCCAAATCCCCATTGGCTTTGGTTTCACATTTAGATCCAAAAAATTTAGATATTTTCTTATTTTGTAGACTTTTTACTTCAAATATATCCGGAACTCTTACTTTCACTTCAAAATGCACTATTGATTTAATTTTGTGCCACAATGTCCCCTGAAACTCCATTTTCGTGTTAAGTTAGCCATTTTTCGTTAATTCCATCAACTTATTGCCAAATTTAAGGGCAATATAGTCACTTTAAAGAGAAAAAAAGCTAAATTTTTTTTTTTAAAAAAATACTAACTTGCAAAGTGCATAATTAAACAACATCAAAACCAAAAATTGAGCAAACCCATTAACTGGAAATGTCCATACCACCGCCATAATCTTGTAGCTGGCAAAGAATTGTTGTGGCAGTGAAGAAGAGTTGAGGAGTTGTGTTGGCTATTAAAGCCTATAAATAGATATAGTAGTGTTTGAGCTTGTATTTTGGTTCTATCCATTTAATCATCCAACAATTATTATTCCCTTCACTCAAAACTAATAACCCAAAACTAGCTAATGTTTTGGAATATCTTCATTCATGGACAAAAAAATCATTAATCTCATTGTTGAAGGACTTCAAATTTCTTAGAGTTCTGAAGTTAGAAGGGTTGTTGAGAGTAAAGAGGTTATCGAGTGAAGTATTGGGAGCCTAATCCACTTGAGGTTTTTAAGCCCGATGAATTCTAGCGTTGGCGAGTTTCTCTCATGTGTAGCTAATTGGTATGTTTGCAGACTCTGGATTTACGACTAATTATTCAAGCCATTGAAAGTCTTAATATGTTTTTGAACATGCAACAACTTAGAGATTTATACTTAGCATTCTTTTATTCATAGTGGGAGCAGTAGTGGAGAAACTGCCATTTGCTAGTCTTTGCAATTTGCAAACACTGTCTTTGCGCGCTGCGAGTACACAGAGAACTGAAACAGCTAATAAAAGAGTTGGTATGCCTTTCAAATCTCACAAAGCTAACACTCTTTGCATTTGGTAATCTCAATAACCGAAGAGGGACAATTTACACTAGCTTGCTCTGTGTTACATTGGTAATTCTTTTTGGTAAATGAGTTTGTGGGTTTTGCTTTTTTGGTTTTGATATTGTTTAATTATACACTTTGCAAGTTAGTTTTTTTCTTTAAAATTTAGGTTTTTTTCCTCAAAATGACCATATTACCCTTAAATTTGATAGTAAGGTAATGAAGTTAACAAAAAGGGACTAATTTGAAACAAAAATGAAATTTCAGGGATATTCTAGTACAAAAATGAATTTATAATGTTTTTTGAGATTAAATAAAAATTTAAAGGTGTATGATTAGTTTCTTTAATTACCAAGTTAACAAAGCAAAAGCAGAAAGCAAAGAAAGGTCCAAAGTCCAATTCATTATGCTTAGCACCAAGCAAGTAGACTGTAGACCCCACCCGTATTCCGTACGATGGCCTGGGCGTTTGAGGGTACCTGGACACGTTACACGTATTCCGTCTCCATTGCCATCTTTCCCCCTCTCTTCATTCTTTTTTTTTTATTTGTTTATAAATTCCCATTTCCGAACAGACCCCCAAAATCAAACCCAAAGCCCACCTCTCTTTTATTAACCTCCAAAGCAACTCTGGCTCCTCCTCTGAGCCCCTCCCAACACATGAGTGAAGAAGGAAGAGCACCATCGCCACCGCCGTCTCCGCCGTCGTCCCCAGATTTAAGTGATGGAGAGTCAGGATTTTTCACCACCCCACGTGGATGCATCTCGGCCGTCCTTGGGGTTCCCTCTTGGCACAGCACTGCTCCTGATCATCATATTCAGCCTCAGCGGAATATTCTCCTGCTGCTACCACTGGGACAAGCTCAGATCACTCCGTAGATCTTTCAACCAAGACGCCGATCCCGAGGCCGACCTCCAACCACAATCACCCTCCAAATCTAAGCCTCCTCACACGGTAATAATTAATCCAATACATTAACGTAACAGTTAATTAACATGTTACGCGCGTTATGATCAGACTGTCACTTTTTTCTATTTATCCGATTCTGAATCCGGGCTACAATTTTATTTATTTATCTTTTTCTTTTTAGGATTTGGAGCAGAAGCAGAAGCAGAGCTTGCCTGTGATAATGCCCGGTGATCAGATTCCAAAGTTCATGGCATTGCCATGTCCCAAAGAACCTCCTAGAGAAGTGAAGATTGCTGTGAAGGTTCAAAAGCACCCGAAGCCACCTCGCTTCCCCGTGCCCTTGTATTAGCAATTTGGTTTTGGTGTGTACATAATCAAAATTTAATGTACCATTCAATTCAATTTTAGCTCGGTTATTCATGAGAAAGAGCTAGAATTTACCACCTTTAATTTTCACCTGTTTTTTACTTTAACAGATCACCCCAAGTTGTATATATAATCGTAAAATTGTTCGGGAACTCTTATTATATTAGTAAGTGAAATCATCTTTCACCATATATTTTATATCAAATGAAAAACAAAAAATATGAGACTATATTCAAATGGTAATAATAGTTTTGGTACAGTTATATTTTGTTTTAAATGGTTTTGTGATACGGTTTTCTTCTAGGACTTTCTAGCTATAAACGATTCCAGAAGATTACGATATCGCGTGGCTTCTTTCACGATTGATTAATGTGGCTAATTAAATTAGAATGATTTGGTATAGAGTTATATATTTGTAAGTGTGATGACAATATATTTGTGGAAACTAAAAAAAATCACCGGAAAAATGTAGAGTTAGCACCTGGCTCATAATTACTGAAATGATCAAATTGCCCCTGACAATAATACTTAAAACCCAAACACCGAACATGGCTCAAGCCCACAATGCTTACATAGCCCAAATATTGGGCCCAAACTGGGATGACACGCGTAAGCCTCTCACACTTGATCTGCGTAACACGTGTTAGCACACAAATCAAGGAGTATTTGTCTCACATCGGAACTATGGAAATTAAGTATCTCACTCACCCCTATATAAGGGGAACACATTTATCAATAAAGGTAATTATGTTCAACGCTACTTAAGCTCTTGAGATTTCTCTTTCGAAGCTGACTTAAGCATTGGAGCGTTCTTGGTCGAACACCCCCCGGGTCTCGATCATTGAACGAACGATAACTTGTTGTTTACTTGTTTGCAGGGAACCTTGAGTCTTTTGAGTTTAAAGGACAAATTCAGCTTCAACAATTGGTGCTTTCATTGAGAGCTTGAAGATATTCACGAAGAAGCTCTCACGATCGTTCATCGTTCATCTTACTTCGTTCATCGTTCATAACGTTGTTCGAAGATCTTGAACGTGTTCATCGTTCGACAACAACTTTCCATTCAAGATTCTCTAGACAGGCATGGCTAGGGTTCGTCGATCAGTTCGTTCAGCTGGAGAAGGTGTTTCTGCCTCAAATGCTTAGACAAGGAATGAAGCTCATATAGAGACTCCGGAGGAGCGCCCAATTCGCCCCCGACGTGTGTCCATAGAAGCGCCCATGGAGACGCAAGAAAGGATGCCAACCTTCAGCTTCGGAGCATTCCCATCTCCAACAAACCAAATGTATGTGCTAGGGGAAGGAACTTCAACCTTACAACAAACAAGCGGGCGGATGCTGTAAGACTCGTGTCCTAGAGGGAACGGTGAACAATCCCACATTCCTGCGAGGGGGAATGGTCAGGGAGATGATGGTGGTGTGCCTTAAAGGTGTAGGCACACACCTATCTAGCACTAGGCCTTTTGAGAGCTCAAGTGGCTTTGGGGGGGGGGGGGGGGGGGGGGGGGGATTGGAACCCCAAAGTTAAGCGAGTTGAGGCTGGTGCAATTCCATGATGGGTGACCTCCTGGGAAGTTGCACCATGAGCTCCCGAAAACAAAACCATGAGGGCGAGGCCCAAAGCGGAAAATATGGTGCTAGATGAGTTGGGTCCTGACCGAGGAGGGTCGGGTCTTGACAATTTGGTATCAGAGCCAGATCCCTACTGGGAAGTGTGCCAGCGAGGACGCTGGGCCCTAAGGGGGGTGGATTGTAAGACCCGTGTCCTGGAGGGAACGTTGAACAATCCCACATTCCTGCGAGGGGGAATGGTCTGGGAGATGATGGTGGTGTGCCTTAAAGGCGTAGGCACACACCTATCTAGCACTAGGCCTTTTGGGAGCTCAAGTGGCTTTGGGGGGGATTGGAACCCCAAAGTTAAGCGAGTTGAGGCTGGTGCAATTCCATGATGGGTGACCCCCTGGGAAGTTGCACCATGAGCTCCCGAAAACAAAACCGTGAGGGCGAGACCCAAAATGGACAATATGGTGCTAGATGAGTTGGGTCCTGACCGAGGAGGGTCGGGTCCTGACAGATGGTGGGAAGAGCATCAAGGCAGAGTCAGCCCACTGCAAACATGGATATGCGGGACTTCCTGGATGGATTCCACGACATCTCAGGGAGGAGTCACCACCAACCTCCTCAAGATAACTTAGCACAACAAGTAGAAAGGTTGAGCAGCCAAGTTCAACTTTGGTCGGACATGGAAAGAACAGCCGAAGAACCAGAGAGACATTTCACTTTGCGTAGAAGACAAGAGAATGTTCCAAGGCGACCATGGAAGGAAACGGTCTGATGCCGAACAATGTCTCGGGACACCTCGCTAAGTGACTCCGGCGAAGAAAGTCACACCCGCAAGGAAAATAGTCCGCAACGGCCAAGGCGATAAGTCATAAGCGGCTTGGAAGTAAGGTCGGGACAACTTCACGAGTGGTGCGCTCACATGGGAGCAGAAGGGAACGTCAGACTCCACATAAAGCCCCAAGACAAGCTGCCTATGGCAGTAAGGGGGAAGATGAAGCTTACTCACCTACGCTACCATAGAGGTCAAGGGGAGAGGCTCAAAGAGGTTCCTGGTGGATATCCCATAATGACTCACTGCCTCAGGGAGGTGCGCTGCGAGCTAATGACGTTCAAAGGAAGTTGGACCAACACCTTTGTATTCAACAAGATGGCGATCTAGAGGATGATCTACGTCGTCAGATTCAGCTGTCTACACCCTTTGTGAGGGATATTGAGGAAGCGTCATTCCCTCAAAGGTTTACGACGCCAAACTTCAATCCGTTCAAAGGAAATTCTCACCTGGTGAGGCACATAGACTACTATTGTGGAGTTATGGTACCCCACAGACACAACGATGCACTCATGTGTAAGGTGTTTCAAGCCTCCCTGCAAGGCCAAGCCATGACGTGGTTCAATCATCTCCCTCGGGAGGTCGATTGCATCTTTTGAAGAGTTGGCTCTAGCGTTTGTGAAGGAGTACTCGCAACTTCGTACAGTCGAAGTAAAGGAAGACCATCTCTTCTCCATTTGGAAGCGAGCAAAAGAGAGTCTCCACCAAAACATTTGAAGGTACTATGAGGAAAAGTCTCGAATTGTTGGTTGCAGTGACCTTGTTGCGGCAATGACATTCAAACAAGGGGTTCCCCGGGATAGCCAGCTCTACGGAGATATTGTCATGGGCAATGCACGAAATCTCACCAAGATGCTCTTTCTAGCAGAGCGTCATGCATGCTGGGAGGATGAAAAGAGTGTTGCACATGCGCTAGTTCATGCTAGACGAACGAGAAAGCCTCCAAACCGTCATCACCGCGCAAAGAGGATGTTAGTGGAAAAATTTCCTATGGGGGATTAAACAAACGCAAGGCGAGCCAAACTCCCAACAACTCAACCATCGGAAATCCTAATCTGCAGTTCTCAATGCCAGTCCACCAGATTCATAATGAGATCAAGGATAAACCATGGTTCAAGAAGCCAGAACCGGTCAAAGGTGATCAAGAGAAGGCCGAAAAGAAAAAGTGGTGTGCCTACCATGAGTGCTACGAGCATAACATCGGGAAATGCATATCCTTCGAGAGATATCTCCAGAATCTCGTCAAGGAAAGACATTGCGCCGAGTACGTCAAAGGGAAGGCCACAGATCGACCCCCTAACAAAGGACCGAAGGAACCTGTAGCAAAGGTGATCCGCATCAACTAGCTGTATGTCAAAAATCAGAGAGACGTAGAAGTATATGAGGCTACAAGTTTTCCTTTCAAGTTGTCTTCTAAATTCAAGTACCATGCATTTGAATTATCAATAAGATTGAAAAATTGTTCTGAATTCAAATAAACATATTTGTACATCATTTACAAATTTTAGGACTTATTCCCTCCAGCATCAAAGTCTTCGCCATGCGAAGCACCAAAGCCTTCGCTTTACGAAGCATCCAAGCCTTTGCCTTGCGAAACATCCAAGCCTTCGCCTTGCGAAGCATCCAAGCCTTCACCTTGCGAAGCATCCAAGCATGGCGTAAGCCTTCGCCTTACGAATCATCCAAGCCTTCATCATCGAAGCATCCAAGCCTTCGTCATCCGAAGCACCTAACTCTTCACCTTGTGAAGCATCCAAGCCTTTTCCATGCGAAGCACCTAAGCCTTCACCTTGCGAAGCAACCGAGCCTTCGCCCTGCGAAGCATCTAAGCCTTCGCAATGCGAGGCACCTAAGCCTTCGCCTTGCGAAGCATCCAAGCCTTCGCCTCGCGAAGGTCCTAAGCCTTCGTCCTACGAAGCAACCAAGACTTCGCCATGCGAAGCGACCAAGACTTTGCCATGCAAAGGACCCATGCTTACGCCATGCAATGCATCTCAACCTATGCTTTGCAAACGTCTTCTGCTAGGAAGCATTCAAAGCCTTCCGCTAGGAAGCACTCAAAGCCTTCCGCTAGGAAGCATTCAAAGCCTTCCACCAGGAAGCACTCAAAGTCTTCCTCTTGGAAGCCCTTCAAGCCTTCTAATAAGAAGCAAAAGCCCTTCCTTGAAGGCAACACTAAAACCAACGCTAAGTTAGCTGAAACCCAAAGTTGGATGCCCATGGCTACAAAGGCGGCATTTGATGAGAAAACAAGTTTGGATACATCAAGGCAGTTAGTAAAATTAGACAAATTTATTCAATACAAAAAATGAAAATACGATAATCAACATACATAGATGAAGTAGATGCAATTGAAAGTTTTCAAAGCCCATGGTCCTTCGAAACTTTGCCCATTCTTCTGATGAAAGTAAAGAAACGTCTTCAGGAGACTCGTCGACTTCAGGAACATCTGTTTTCTTAGCCTCCAACTCAGGCTCCAGTTCAGGCTCAGACTCCATCTCTAGTTCAAGCTCCAGTTCTTTGGTGGTGATCCTACTCTGGCTTTCCATAGCCAACTTTTTTGCTTCATCTTCCTTAAAACACAAAGTTGTGTGGGTAAGTGAGGGCAGCAAGCAACCAGCTCTCAAATTTTGGATTTCAACATCCAACTGTTTGACTTCGTCTTTGGAATCATGAAAGCGTATGCGCAGCTAGAAAATGCCTCATGCTGGGTTGTGACATACCTTATACCAGGTGATGAGACTCTTCATCTTCTTTTCTAAAAGTTTCTATGTTGGCTCCACCTGTACTTAAAGATGACAAGTTCGTAAACACACCAAGCTCGTCTATCTGCTAGACACCACATGCATGGTCATTGAAAGTACACCTAGTGCAACACTTTGAGCTCCAACTATGTAACGACCTGTCCCAAATTTTAGGATTAGATTAGTGACTAATCACGATTAGTGAGGTTAATCGGTGATTAGTGAGGTACTTTCGGACGAACGAGGCAAAATGACCGTTTTCACCTGGGCGTGGGCAAAACATTAATTTTTCGTTCAGGCGGTCAAATGGATTTTAACCGATGACCGTGACGTAGTTCGGGACGTCACGAATTCATAGACAGGTGGCACGTTGGATTCCGACATTCGAGGAAGAAGTTATGACATTCGGAAGTTCAAGGGTAAATTGGTAATTTTGGTTAAAAGGGGCAAATAGTTGACTTTTGAACTGGGAGGTCCGATGGCCGAGGGTCAAGGACCGTTACGTAGATCGGGATGATACAAATCTATGAACAGGCGGCACGCTGAAATCGGACTTCGAACGGGAAAGTTATAGGTCACAGAAGATCGATTTCACTATGCACGCACTTCGAGACGATGATGACTTGGCCTATTCTGATTGGCCAGATATTTTAAGTGGGACCCATGGATGAGTGACAAGTGTCACTCATCCCATTGGCTAAAACCCCTAAATTGTGGATCTAAATTAATTAAATAATATTATTTTAATATTTTATAATTAATCCAATTACCACTCAATTTTAGCCCTCAATTCCAATTAATCTCTCAAATCCTCACCATTCAATTCCTTTCCCTCTCTCATCAGATATCAACATTTTCATTTCTTCTTCTGTTTCTCACAAACCCAAAACCCCATTTTCATTTCCTCCATACAAACACACATACCACCACCCGGTTTCCTCACCACCATAATCATCAAGTGTGCCCGTGTGTGACCGAGAGAGAGTGATGAGGGACTGAGGACGATGGTGAGACGGTGGTGGAGACGGCGGAGGAACGGTGAACCCACGAGGTAGGTTTGGTTCAAATTCGGGTTTTTGGATATAAAGGTTTTTGATCGATTCTAACGAATGGGTTGACTTGCTGGTGAACTTTTGGGAAGGTCTGGATCATTTGCTAAGGCTGGGACGGCCGGAGGCCACGACGGAGGGAGGTTTCAGGTGGCTGGTTCGGTCTTCGATCGTGGAGGTAAGTCTTACTTCGTTTTCTTGTGTTTTGAGGACGTAGATCGATTATGTTTATGATTAGGAAGCTTTAGAAATTGAAATAGGAAAGAATGGACCTAAAATGAACGAAGTATAGCATTGAACTGGTCCAGACCGATTCGGCCGGTCCAGAACCAGTGAACCCGGTTCGTTGCGGGTTGATGGTGATGAATAGTGCCCGCACGTGGGCTTCCAGCGCAGGACTTTCTTGGGGCGCGTGAGGGCGCGTGGCCCATTATTTGGGGATGTCTTCTCAAGAGAAATCATCTATTTGATGTAACGAACATTTTGTGACTGGTTTTGTGTCGATCGGACACCGTCTCGATAATGTTCGGGGCATCGGAAGGTTTAGGTTCGAGTTTTAAAATAGTTAAAAATTCGGGAAAATTACGGGGCTTCAATGAGAGGTTAGTAAGGTAGTTAGTAACCCTCTAGATTGATTTGGACAGGTTTGAGAGTCCTGGTGATGACGATTTGCCCAGTGAGGCTTACGGCACGAAAAACGGGGCGGCAGCTTAAGACGGTCTGTGAGTGGACCTTGATTTCTAAACTGTGATGCATGCATAAATGTTTTATATGGATTATGAATGTGATTCTATTATGTTGATTTGGATATTGGTGAATTATATGGTTTCACGCATTACAAGGCAATTTACGTGCTTACACGTAAATCGAGGTTTTCCAATTTTACACTGATTTTATGTACTTATGGTTTTGGATATGATTTCCTGAAATGGTTTTAGATTTGACAAAGTAAACTCGGGTTTGAGACCCACTTGATTGGAAACCCTCGGACTCGAAGTCCCTTTTAGTTACGTTCTCGGGCCGGAGGCCCAATTTGTAACGACCCGACCCGGAAATTAGGGTTAAGACGGTGATTAGTGAGCTTAATCGGTGGTTAGTTGGTTACTTTTGGTCGGTTATGGTAGAATGACGATTTTTCGCCTAGGTAGGGTAAAAAGTTGACTTTTAGTTTGGGTGGTCAATTGGACATTGACCGATGACCGTTACGTAGTTTGGGACGTCACGAGTTCGTAGACAGGTGGCACGCCCGATTCCGACATCCGAGGAGGAAGTTATGATGTTTGGAAGGTTGAGGGCATTACCGTAATTTGGTTAAAATAAAGGGAAAAGTTGACTTTTTGTATGATCGGGTTTTGACACGTTGACCTAGGATAGTTATGTAGAGCTCGTCGTCCTGAGTTCAACGACAGGCGACACGTGTTCATCGGAGTTAGGATGTGTAAGTTATGGGTCTAAAACGGTAAGGGAAAAATGGTAATTTTTTATTTAAAAAAAAGGGCATTTTGGTCTTTTTCACTTTGGGTTTTGTGCAGCCAGATTGGGACAAGTGGATAGGGGAGATTGGGATTTTTGTGTGAGGCTTGAGGAGATTGTGACACGTGGAAGAGACCTAGAGGGTTCTAGGTGGTTACAATGGACACGAGTATAACTTGGTTTGACAGGACCGCCCCCAGAAGGGGCATCGAAAACCGTGCCCGGTCCTGCTCCCGTCTGGCAAGTCGACTGAAATACCCAAGTTTACCCTCAGTACGTGCCAGACCAGGGATAGCCACATGTGCTTACTCATGCCTCCGCTCCTCGTACAACCTCGAACAACGCGCCACGACCTGGAGGGTCAATAAAAACCAAAAGGTGTGAGTGGACAAAATAAATCAGTTTAGCAAAACAGTTACAATAAGCGTTTTTACCCTCCGCGTAAAACGAATGCATGCATACAAAAAATCATTTCGCAATCGGTTAAGATTTTCCACATAAGAAAAACTGTGTATCAAATTTCAACATAAGGGAAAACTCGTATGAATCTCATAATCATTTTTCCTTTCTCAACCATCGGGTCTTAGCCCGCAATCGTAATCACCGGGCCGCAGCCCAAACCACGAATCAAACCAAATGCACAACAGGAACCAAACCAACAACCATATACCAGGCCACTGCCCAACTCAACTGAAACATCAGAAATCATCAATAAATCACAAGTCAATCATTTTGCTGGATATCAAGTGCGCCCGAGTCTTTAAACTCAAAACCATGCGCATAAACAGGCCTTCCCGGGATATCAACGAGTCTTTAAACTCAGAACATAATCAACTGGCCTCGGGGGTATCACAGTAACCGAGTCTTTAAACTCACGAGTCTTTAAACTCATTAAGGGCCCTCCCCCGTCATCAATTAACCGAGTCTTTAAACTCAAAACGTGCTCCAGCAATAGCACCGGGTTTTTAATCCCAAAACAGTTTTCAAACACAACAACGGGTTTTAAAACCCCAAAACAGTTTAGCAATCATGACAACGTGGGATCCATCCCAAAATCACCTTTTTCACAACAGGACCCATGGTCCGAATTTCCACATTCATTTTCCCCAAATCATACTTTACAAACATGAACAAATCATCATTAAACATGGGGCATGCACAATCATAGCGAATCACTTTATTAAATCATTTTTCGTTCCCGAATTCGGATTCGCAATAATGATTCCGTAAGCCGGCATCCGGAAGCATCATCCCGAACCCAAACCAAGAATCCACTTTATTATTTTCGAAAACCGAAATCCCGTAAATCAAAGTTACTTTTATGCCCCGAGCATTAAGCTCGAAATCACCTTTTTCAAATCCAATTAAATTATTAGGAATCACTTCTTTCTCAAATCTCATTTTCAACACATCGAAACCACAATCATAATCACCAAAATCACGATCCAATCAGAATATACTCAAAACCCATTTTTAAAATCCTCAAAATCACAAGTCTCATTTCAATCCCCAAATTCAAACATCAACAGTGATCAAATCACAATAACTCGAAATCTCGTAAAACGTGCAAATTCGGAATGTTCTCAAAAAACGTGTCAAAATCGTAGGTCACACCCGCAAATCATAAACAACCTTCTTAAATCATTTTATACCCATTTCATATAACTTCTTTCATTAAACCATCATTAAGCACACGAGTGACCATAGTCTCGAAATACGTGTAATTTCACATGTATAGTAAAAATGCGTATAAATACGGGAATCGAATACGTATAAATACGGAAATCAAAATCAATCACAACTTAGAATCATAATCATAAAACCATAGCAATAATTTATGCATGCATTAAATTTTGAAAGTAACGTCCACTCACACACCATTCTTAAGGCTCGGTTTCGCGCCGCACGCATGCCCGTAATTTCCGACATTTTCCAGAAACTCGAATCCTGTCCGAAAACACATTCCCGGGTCATTAAGGTGTCAAATATCATCATACAAATCCCCCATAATTTTCCGGGATTTAATCGTTAATTAAAAACGAGACATAGACCTTCGGACCCTCGAAACAACATCGAAATGGTATCTGATAATTTCGAAACTAACGCTAAAATGTTCGTTATAACGTATAGGATAAAAGTCGTGTTGACCGTACCTCAGGATTCGTGCCCACGCGCCGCCGATTACTCCAATTGAACATTTATTTACCTTCGATTCAAGTCTAATTACAGGTCTGAAATGTAAAGTCCATCAACACTTACCTCAAACCATCAATTCGAGTCTGGTTTCCCGAAGAACATCCGACTCTGCTCATTCGACAATGTCCCATGATTTCCAATGCCACTCGTCAATTAATCACACCAGAAGTTTTGTACAGTCCCTAGGAACATATCTTCGATCTTAATTGCGTCCTCAAGCCCCTCAACTTCCACGACTCAACTTCAATTTTTTCTCTGAACCTGCCGTGTCCGTCCCTGACTTCCCAGGGCATCATGGTTCGATCCCAAGGTTTGGATCGACCAAGTGAGGTCCCAGAAGAGTTTTTCCATCCTCAAATCGGCTTGGGCTCGCCTGCAAATCGAAATTGGATTTTTCCCTCCCAAAATCAGTTTTCTTCGAACTCGGTTTCCTCTCAACACTCAGGCCTCCCATTAGTTGGAAATGATCCCCAACACTCCTCCAATTGCTCTGATGATCAAACAGAACCCCAACACCCATGGGAAGTCACTCTGGCCCTCCAGTGCAACTGTCCCCCGCAAGCTCCCAAAACCAGTTAAAAATGGCACCCGTGGCCTGCACTCCTACTCCAGGCGCACAACATCATGCTCGTGGCCTCAAATTTCCAACCCACAACTCCCACACTGATCAAGATTGCCTAAACAATTCCTCACGCAGTGCACGCCAAGTCCCACTCTCTGTTTTTCAATTTCAGAAAAACACACTAAGCCCATACACGGCTGCTGCACAAAATTGCAGCCAAAATTACCATTTTACCCTCAATTGACGATTTACCAAATTGCCCCTCACCATCCGTGACCCGTAACTTGGTCCCCCGATGTCCGTTCCACGCGTGCCGCCTGTCGTTGTACTCGGGGCATCAAGACCTTCCTAACGGTCCTTGGCCCTCGGCCATCGGACCCCCCGATCGAAAAGTCAACATTTTCCCTTATTTCGTCCAAATTACGGTAATGCCCCCGGACTTCCGAACGTCATAACTTTCGCCACGAACGTCGAAATCGAACGTGCCGCCTGTCTATGAACTCGTGACGTCCCAAACTACGTCACGGTCATCGGGCAGAGTCCATTTGACTGCCCGAATAAAAAGTCAACGTTTTCCCACAACTAGGGGCAAAACGGTCATTTTGCACCGTTCGTCCGAATTCGCCCAACTAATCACCGATTAACCCCGCTAATCGTGATTAGTTAGTAATCTAATCCCGAATTCCGGGACGGGTCGTTACAATCTTCCCCCCTTAAAGAATTTCGTCCCCGAAATTCCAACCGACCAAGACTCAACCGATCATCCCTCTAAAACCAGTTTCGTTCTCGAAATTCCAATTACGCTCATTCCACATCCACCACGTGGAAAACATTTGGCCCCACAACACGTGTACACCCGTACACCAGCTAAACTCATCCGTACTCAGAGGCCCCATCATAGTCTTATGTCGTACCGACCACACTCGACCACCTCGAGTGAAGATGATCACTTAATGACTGCTCCCACTGGGAGTCACCGAATCTCACTTGTCAGTCCGTGCTGACGCTACTAGCCAAACTGTCACCACTAAGCTTCACCACCCTGACAAGGCACCAACCATCAGCCAAACGGCGATAACACCTCATCCTGCTACTCGCTCAAGTAGCGTAAGATCAACCACGTGATCTCATCTCGCAGGGCAACCCAATCCTGCAACATATCCATCTCAAGTCCATAACTGTCAATTCCCTCAGCGAACCACAACGCTGGAATCATTTTGGTGTGATAACATCATGCAAGGCCACACGTAGTGACACAGTCACCAACTCACTCATCCTGAGCGTACGTATACCGTCATCAAACTCAATCAGGTGGTGTAACTGACACACATTGAATACTAGCCCATCGGTGTTCGCCCAACTCCACACTGGGGTTCACTAGCTTAACCGCGGAACGTACGTTCAAGAACCAGACTCGAATGATTGGTTGATTTTTTCAATTGCAACATCCTTTTCGCGGGGATACAGTTCGCATCCGTGGCAAAGAGTGCATGCTCATGAATTCACTGAACCCAACAAAATTAACTCTGCCCAGTGCATAATATTCAATGTCCAGTTCACACCCACCACCAAATCCAATGGTGTCGGAACTAAGCCGACCATCAACACGTATAACCATACGCCACTGGTACCTCACATGTGCGGTCACCATGCACCACACGGCCAATCCAATACCGATCCTTGTACACCGTGAAAGATACGTACATCCATTCCCCAATAAGTCCACTGCATGGCCCGCAGTCAATCATGATTCGATACTGGGGTTCTCCTGTCCAATCTCATACAAGACAAATCGATCATTCCGCTCATCATCCATTCTGGGTCCCATGGTCACCCGACCAGTAACACAACATCAACCCCCAAACACGTCATCCAAGACGTACCAACCCAAGCACGCTCACCAAGGCGTGTACAGTCATGCCGAATGGGCGTATGATCTCATTCACAAATACCGAGGCACACCAACTCAGAATCTATCCGATACCCGCTCAAACGGTTACCACATTACCTCCGATTGACTTCGAAAAGAAGCCAATCCCAATCGCACATATCTATAACTGACCAATTAGACTTTGTTGGATATCCACTCATCCACAAGTCAAGCCTCGAGTTCAACTCATAACCGGCCCCACTCGCTCGAGCACGGATTAACTTCGAAAAGAAGTTCAATCCAACAATCCTCATATCTAAGCATTTACGACAGAGCGATAAGCTCTTCACCTAGCCTGATCAAGGCGATCACAATTCGAGTCCGTTACCGCGTCACCCGACTGGTAACACCACGATCCTGGATCGTCACCACGCCCAAGGCCCACAACCTCATAATCCAGATCCACCTAGGATCCACCCATGCTCACAGCTGGCAATCCACCTGGAACCCGATAATAAGGTCTCACACCCTCTAGATTCCTTGTCAATCACCCAACATTCCTCAACTATTTTCTCCCCCACTCAATCACTCAACAACGTAACACATCCACTCTGTGGATCCCCTCCATTTACCTCATATCGATCCCTGCCACTCCACCTAGGAGAGACCAAGGATGATCCACTATGATGTCAAGTCCAACCGCCGGACTCCCTACATCCGTAACTCACTTGGACAACCACGCGTCCACCATCAGCCCAATACTCAGTCCTCACGTCAATTAATGACTAACTATGCACAAACATTGATTCCGACAGGGAATTACTCAACTCTTGTCACCTCGTCACTGTTGGGACTTACCCCAATACCTCATAACCTCCGCTGGATCCTATCCAGTCCTTGAGTCGACCACTACTGAATCTCAAATACCAACGCACTCTCATCATGACAGAGTCACACCCCAACTCGTGGCTCAACACAATCTCACTCGCTGACACTAGCACCAGCACTAGTACCAGCACCAACGTACAATCATCCACACTAGCACACCGTGTGCAAAGTGGGTAGCCCTGGATCTCCGCTCATACCGAGCGACGATCCCGCATCACTACTCGCACCCCGCAACCATGGGTACCACCATCCCGACAATCCACATCAGGATAGATGGACGTTCCCTGAACGCCCCATAATCCCCAACTATTACCACTACACCAAGTACCCCTGAGCATCAGCTAAACTCCACAAGACCACCGTTCCACAAAGCCAAGTCATAGTTTCCTAACTCCTTCAATACCCGATCATAAACTGGTCCTCATTCAGCCTTTCTGGCTCTTCTCGAGTCTTGACACCTTATCATGACTCATCTCACGTTCCTAACTCAAAATCCTGACTCAATGTGAGTCCCACATCCACACCTCGACTCCTCCTGAGTCCAATCTCATACCAAACCAATCCTGTCATTACTGACATACCCAATCCCTGAGCAACATCCAATGCTCAACCACCTTCTATTCGACCAATAGGGCCCAAGAGAAAGTACAATTTGCCCAAAAATGCGGCCTTCCAGCCACCGGTCTCGTTCGTCCTTGCGACCCACCAATTCTACGTCTAACGAATCGTAGTTCACAGCGTCCACTACCCGACATCTGACCCTCAAACCAGGGTCAATTTCACCCGAGATCTAACACGAGGTCCTAAATACCCTCGCCTACTCGTCTCACTATCAGGTCGCGCACGAGGCTTACGCTCCGGAGGCATGATGTGGTAATAGAATCAGCAACCTAGCGCTCTGATACCAAATTGACAGGACCGCCCCCAGAAGGGGCATCGAAAACCGTGCCCGGTCCTGCTCCCATCTGGCAATTCGACTGAAATACCCAAGTTTACCCTCAGTACGTGCCAGACCAGGGATAGCCACATGTGCTTACTCATGCCTCCGCCCCTCGTACAGCCTCGAACAACGCGCCACGACCTGGAGGGTCAATAAAAACCAAAAGGTGTGAGTGGACAAAATAAATCAGTTTAGCAAAACAGTTACAATAAGCGTTTTTACCCTCCGCGTAAAACGAATGCATGCATACAAAAAATCATTTCGCAATCGGTTAAGATTTTCCACATAAGAAAAACTGTGTATCAAATTTCAACATAAGGGAAAACTCGTATGAATCTCAAAATCATTTTTCCTTTCTCAACCATCGGGTCTTAGCCCGCAATCGTAATCACCGGGCCGCAGCCCAAACCACGAATCAAACCAAATGCACAACAGGATCCAAACCAACAACCATATACCAGGCCACTGCCCAACTCAACTGAAACATCAGAAATCATCAATAAATCACAAGTCAATCATTTTGCTGGATATCAAGTGCGCCCGAGTCTTTAAACTCAAAACCATGCGCATAAACAGGCCTTCCCGGGATATCAACGAGTCTTTAAACTCAGAACATAATCAATAGGCCTCGGGGGTATCACAGTAACCGAGTCTTTAAACTCACGAGTCTTTAAACTCCTTAAGGGCCCTCCCCCGTCATCAATTAACCGAGTCTTTAAACTCAAAACGTGCTCCAGCAATAGCACCGGGTTTTTAATCCCAAAACAGTTTTCAAACACAACAACGGGTCTTTAAACCCAAGGCAGTTTTCAACGGGTCTTTAAACCCCAAAACAGTTTAGCAATCATGACAACGTGGGATCCATCCCAAAATCACCTTTTTCACAACAGGACCCATGGTCCGAATTTCCACATTCATTTTCCCCAAATCATACTTTACAAACATGAACAAATCATCATTAAACACGGGGCATGCACAATCATAGCGAATCACTTTATTAAATCATTTTTCATTCCCGAATTCGGATTCGCAATAATGATTCCGTAAGCCGGCATCCGGAAGCATCATCCCGAACCCAAACCAAGAATCCACTTTATTATTTTCGAAAACCGAAATCCCGTAAATCAAAGTTACTTTTATGCCCCGAGCATTAAGCTCGAAATCACCTTTTTCAAATCCAATTAAATTATTAGGAATCACTTCTTTCTCAAATCTCATTTTCAACACATCGAAACCACAATCATAATCACCAAAATCACGATCCAATCAGAATATACTCAAAACCCATTTTTAAAATCCTCAAAATCACAAGTCTCATTTCAATCCCCAAATTCAAACATCAACAGTGATCAAATCACAATAACTCGAAATCTCGTAAAACGTGCAAATTCGGAACGTTCTCGAAAAACATGTCAAAATCGTAGGTCACACCCGCAAATCATAAACAACCTTCTTAAATCATTTTATACCCATTTCATATAACTTCTTTCATTAAACCATCATTAAGCACACGAGTGACCATAGTCTCGAAATACGTGTAATTTCACATGTATAGTAAAAATGCGTATAAATACGGGAATCGAATACGTATAAATACGGAAATCAAAATCAATCACAACTTAGAATCATAATCATAAAACCATAGCAATAATTTATGCATGCATTAAATTTTGAAAGTAACGTCCACTCACACACCATTCTTAAGGCTCGGTTTCGCGCCGCACGCATGCCCGTAATTTCCGACATTTTCCAGAAACTCGAATCCTGTCCGAAAACATATTCCCGGGTCATTAAGGTGTCAAATATCACCATACAAATCCCCCATAATTTTCCGGGATTTAATCGTTAATTAAAAACGAGACATAGACCTTCGGACCCTCGAAACAACATCGAAATGGTATCTGATAATTTCGAAACTAACGCTAAAATGTTCGTTATAACGTATAGGATAAAAGTCGTGTTGACCGTACCTCGGGATTCGTGCCCACGCGCCGCCGTGAGTGGCTGCGTGTGACAGCCACGCGCCAGCTACAGTAACTGTGAACAGTTCGCCTTCTTCGCCCGTTTCTTCTGCAAACGGGTCCTGCGACCCGCGCGACAACCCGATTTAATTCCTATCAATCCAGCCCCGATTACTCCAATTGAACATTTATTTACCTTCGATTCAAGTCTAATTACAGGTCTGAAATGTAAAGTCCATCAACACTTACCTCAAACCATCAATTCGAGTCTGGTTTCCCGAAGAACATCCGACTCTGCTCATTCGACAATGTCCCATGATTTCCGATGCCACTCGTCAATTAATCACACCAGAAGTTTTGTACAGTCCCTAGGAACATATCTTCGATCTTAATTGCGTCCTCAAGCCCCCTCAACTTCCACGACTCAACTTCAATTTTTTCTCTGAACCTGCCGTGTCCGTCCCTGACTTCCCAGGGCATCATGGTTCGATCCCAAGGTTTGGATCGACCAAGTGAGGTCCCAGAAGAGTTTTTCCAGCCTCAAATCGGCTTGGGCTCGCCTGCAAATCGAAATTGGATTTTTCCCTCCCAAAATCAGTTTTCTTCGAACTCGGTTTCCTCTCAACACTCAGGCCTCCCATTAGTTGGAAATGATCCCCAACACTCCTCCAATTGCTCTGATGATCAAACAGAACCCCAACACCCATGGGAAGTCACTCTGGCCCTCCAGTGCAACTGTCCCCCGCAAGCTCCCAAAACCAGTTAAAAATGGAACCCGTGGCCTGCACTCCCACTCCAGGCGCACAACATCATGCTCGTGGCCTCAAATTTCCAACCCACAACTCCCACACTGATCAAGATTGCCTAAATAATTCCTCACGCAGTGCACGCCAAGTCCCACTCTCTGTTTTTCAATTTCAGAAAAACACACTAAGCCCATACACGGCTGCTGCACAAAATTGCAGCCAAAATTACCATTTTACCAACAATTGACGATTTACCAAATTGCCCCTCACCATCCGTGACCCGTAACTTGGTCCCCCGATGTCCGTTCCACGCGTGCCGCCTGTCGTTGTACTCGGGGCATCAAGACCTTCCTAACGGTCCTTGGCCCTCGGCCATCGGACCCCCCGATCGAAAAGTCAACATTTTCCCTTATTTCGTCCAAATTACGGTAATGCCCCCGGACTTCCGAACGTCATAACTTTCGCCACGAACGTCGGAATCGAACGTGCCGCCTGTCTATGAACTCGTGACGTCCCAAACTACGTCACGGTCATCGGGCAGAGTCCATTTGACCGCCCGAATAAAAAGTCAACGTTTTGCCCACATCCAGGGGCAAAACAGTCATTTTGCACCGTTCGTCCGAATTCGCCCAACTAATCACCGATTAATCCCGCTAATCGTGATTAGTTAGTGATCTAATCCCGAATTCCGGGATGGGTCGTTACATGGTTGTTTTCAACCGTGCATTTTGGTTTGAGAAACAGAAAACAGAGAGGTGAGGCGGTGAGGATTGTGATCGATTCTGTGCGTGTGTGAGAGTTTTGTGAGTTGTGAGAGTGACAGAGAGAAGAGAGGAAGCTGGTGACTGGGTTTGGGAGTGAAATCGTGCAAGGAACACGGCGGTCGGAGGGTTTGATTTTCGAGGAAAACAAAGAGGGATGTGGGAAATTGGTGGTGGATGTGCCGTGTGTTGGTTCAATCCAAGCTGAGAAGGAGCTAGGATGACTGCAGGGGACTCAGTGGACACCGTGGTACACGGCGGTGCGAACGACGGAGGACGAATCGCAGGTAATCCCAAATCCCCTGTTTTTCCCCGTTTTGTTCATTTCGAAAGTCGTGGCTTTTGGGTTAGAGTCGAGGGCTTTGGTGAGTGGTGTAAGACTCAGGAGGGTCCTAGGAGTCGTCTAAGGTGGTTTCCGTGACGGGGGAATGTCTGGGTGGCCGGAACCCGAAACAGAGGTACAGGCAGTTTTGTTTCGAGGTTGAAGACGACGGGTTTAGGGCTTTGATTTCTAGATTTTAGGACGGGAAATGATTGCTGGCAATTGGACGAAGCTTTTGGGATTGGAATGGCTGAAAATGATAGAGGAATGAAAGAGAACCGGGTGCGCCGGTTCAGACCGGTTCATCCAAGGAAGACGATGATGAACAGTGTCTGGGTGCAGGCGCGTGAGGCCCACGCGCAACCACTTTAAGGGGCGCGTGTGGGCGCGTGGGGGCGCGTACGTCGGTTTCCGGTGAAGAGTCCAACTGAGTTTTTGTTCTAAATGTCTTAACGAATCCAATGGAATAGGTTTCGGGTTATTCGGACGTTGTTCCGGGTTAGTTCGGCGGGGTCGAAGGTCTAGCGTCCCGTTTAAAGTACGCTTAGAAGTTCGGGAAAGTTATGAGATTTGAGTGGGACTTTTGTGAAGTAGTTAGTAACCTCGTTATGAACTTTGGACAGGTTTGGAAAGTCGAGGGTAGCGGAATGGCTGGGAACGGCGTATGTGCGCCCGTATCGAGGCGACGATGGAATGGTCTGTGAGTGGACTTTACTTTCTAACTCTTGGTGCATGCATATATGTTTTTATATGTTTTCTATACTTGATTCTATGGTTTGGTTTATGGCTGTGATGGTTTATGGTTTTTGCACGTTTTTCGAGGAAAAGACGGTTTTCACGTTTTACGAGGTTTTGATAACTAATGTGATTTGAACTTGGTTTAATGAATTGATTTCGGGATTTGAAATACGATTTGATTTTAAAGGAAGAAAAAGGATTTTGGAAAGTATTTTCGGGCTTAAGGCCCAGTTCAAAGTGGCTTTTCGGAAATGTGATTTCGGGTTTTGGAATCGGAATTCCGGGTGACGATTTGGAATTCGATTCGGGACTCGGAAGGGGATTTTCAGGTTTGGGTTCGGAATGATTATTCCGGATGTTAGCTTACGGAATGATGGTTGCGGACTCGGATCTGGAAAGGAAATGGATATGAGTTCTGGATTTGGATGTGGAAATGGAAAATGGTTTTCAAATGGTTTTGATTGGATTTGCCAGATCTGGTTATTGGGTTTAAAGACCCGGATTTTATTTGACGGGGGACGGGCCCGGATTGAGTTTAAAGACTCGGGAGTTTAAAGACTCGGATATATTGATATTTTCCCCCGTAGGCCTGTTGAGTTTAAAGACTCGGGAGTTTAAAGACTCGAATATTATTGATGCCTGGATTGAGTTTAAAGACTCGGGAGTTTAAACACTCGGATAAATCCAGCAGGTTCGATGGATGAGAATGTGGTTTCCAATGTGTTTTGGATTTCACTGAGACTTGATGATAATGGATTTTTTGATGGTTTTGGGTGGAGGCCCGGGATCTGGATAAAGGAAAATGTGTTTGGTTTCTCGTACATGGTTTATGATATGAAATTGATATGCATGCATTGGTTTTTCAAACGGAGGGTATAAATGTATGTGTTTTCTGATAATGTTTTTGAACTTAAACCTTTATTTTTGTCCACTCATAGTCTTTTCGTGTTTTCGATACCCTTTAGGTTGCTGCAGTGCGGGCTGTTGGTCGAGAGAGTTGGAGACATCACACGCACAATCCACCGTAGGCTCTGCGCACTCTGGGAAGTTCGAAGGTTGTTGAGGTAGTCGGATCGGAACTCCCTTGTCCGACTTACGTATCACACGGAGGTTAGATGATTATTTGGCCCTTGTGTCATGCGTAAGTTAGACGGGAGCAGGGTTTAGCCCTTACTTCCGGAGGATTAGGGGTGGGCCCTGACACAATTGGTTCTTGAATTGATTTCGGATTTAGAAATATGGATCGGGCACGTGACCCCTTTGAATTACGAACTCTCGGACTTGAGGTCCATTTTGATTTAATGAGGCATCGGGTCGGAGGCCCAGTTGGTTTGCGAATCGGGCCTGAGGTCCAGTTTGTATGTGGATTCAGGCCTAGGGCCCAGTTATATGTTACGATGGTGATTTCGGGTCAGGGACCCACAAATGGTTTTTATGGTTCATGACGGTTTATGGGAACAGACATGAACCCTTGAAATGGATTTATGGTTCATGACGGTTTATGGGAACCAGCATGAACCCTTGAAAGGTTTAAAGAATGATTTCAAAAGGTTTTTCGTATGCCATCCTTTATACACTGACTGATTAGAGTCACCCTCCAGTTGGGTTCCTTACTCTTAGGAAGGGCATGGTTCGTAACCTCCAGGGAGGGTCATTGATCTACGGACATTGACCTAGGTGTACCCTAGAGAGACTTGGGTTTGAGACCCCGGTTGGCATGCGCGTAGCTCTAGATTACCGTGACAGGTTTGGTGATATGAAATATATTAGATAAACATGATTTCGATTGGTTTGGGAAATTGTGTTTTATGATGATAAATGGATTTGGGCTGAGAGCCCACATATGTTTACTATGTTATGGTTTTCTGTAAATGGTTTTGGGCAGGGGCCCGTGTGACTTGTACTTACGGAACTTAGGGCTGAGACCCTAAATATGGTTGTTTAAACATATGTGATTGGATAAATGGTTTTACTATGCATGCATGTTTTTATTGAAGGGTATAAAGGTATTTATAAAATGTGTTTACGAAACTTATTAGTTTTTGTCCACTCACAGTCTTTCTGTGATCAATACCCTTCAGGTTGGATACGGTGCAGACTGTAGCAGAGACCGAGATATCACATACCTCCTCCGGATCCTGGCGTACTATGATAGCCCGAGAGGGCAAAGGTTGGAAATATCCCTTGTCTGACACTTCGTGTCAGACTGGAGCAAGGTTGTTGCGCGTTAATCCCGGGGGGATTGGGACGGGTCCTGAAAAACTAGGCCTTGCCTTACATTCTGTCATGCCTTGATCCACATGTGTTAGGCTCTCCTATCTTCGAAGTACCATATGCATGGTGTTGAAGCTGAATTCGTCCTTTAAACCCAAAAGACTCAAGGATCCCTGCAAACAAGCAAAACAGTAAGCTATCGTTCGTTCAATGATCGAGACCCGGGGGATGAGAAAGAGAAATCTCAAGAGCTTAAGCAGCGTTGAACAGAATTACCTGGAAAGTGAAATGAGCTCCGCTATTTATAGGAAAACCTTGGGAGCCTCGGAGCGTTCTGATTGGTCGGTTGAATTTGTAATTAATAAATAATATATTATTAATTAAATATATTATTTAATAATTATAATAATAGCTCATTATGATAATAATGATAATTATTATGATTTAATATTAATATTTAATTGTCCGTTATTAAGAATAATGACAATTAACTCTCGGGGAGAATATTAATATTACGGAGACTTTTAACCCGATTAAATAACGTATTTAACTGATAAATAGATTATTTAATGTGTGGGTGTTTGCAAGTCATTTATATTATTGCCAAGGGCAATTTGGTCATTTCTGGAATTACGGGCCACGTGGCAGGTCCACAATTTTCGGGTGATTTTTGGGTTCCAAAAATGCCCCCACTTCGCTTAGGAATTCAGGGAATCATAAGGGAAGTAAGTTTTTGGTAGTCTCAATAAATCTTATTTGTATTGTTGGTGTTGATGTTGAAGTCTCGCTAAGTCTGTGATCAAGTGAGCATGTACTTGACCCAAATTGTGTATTTGTACAAGGTATTTACTTGCCCCAAATATAATAAGAGCTGACATCAGTTGTTCAACTCAAAACTCTTTTTTAAGAAATAAATCCCTCTTAATGGTGATTAATTTCATTTAATTGAAATTAACTCCATTTTTTTCCGTTTGAGACTTTTTCCTTACTTAAGGTGGTTTGGCTGCAAAGAATGAGAAAACACCCAAACTTCAGTCCGCTGTTTCGAAAATAGTGAGTCACTACGTTGGCTCATTTGGAGGTGAGAAGGAGCGGCACGTCAATTTCAGGGTGAGGTAAAATATTTACTTATTTGTTCTCACTGTTTATTTTCTTTCTGTTTGTCTTTTTTCTGTACCAACGTCACACAAACAAGTGGGAATGTGCTTGAAAAGTGGGAGTAGGGAAAGTATTTTTGGCATGCATGAACTGAAGGGTTAGGCCGACTGGAGAGGGTGAGAGAGAGACTCTGGTGGAACAAATGAAGAGGGAACATGTGGATTCTTGGAGGAGAGACGCAACATGCGTGACTTGGTGGCACAACGACGTGCGCGTCATTGGTTGGTTTCCACAGTTGGCGGGACTTTAAGTGAGCACAGGAGAGAGATCAGGCGGGCGGGCGGGCCAGGATGGTGGGCTCCGCTTTCCAAACTGCAGACCGAACCCTTGAGGGCGGAATGACTGCAAACAAAAAGCCCTGTATATTTAAAGTAATATAATACATATATGTTTGTGCAGAGCCCTGCAAACAGAAAGCCCTCTTTTTGTCTTTTTTTTTGGCATATAATACATATATGTATCTATTATATATATTATTACTTCTGTTTTATTTAACTTAATATATATATGTTTAAAAGGTTTGACGTTTTTCTGCAGGAATATGTATTTACGTATTTAATGCTTATATATATATTAATATATTATAATATGTATTTAATATATTATTTAAATGATTGATAATAGCATACGTATTTTGAATAACCATATGTGAATAAATTCATATGTGTATATACTTGGTATTTTTTCCCCTTTTTTTCAGGAACTAATAATTTTGTTCCTTTATTGTAGGTGGAAGTTTTTTGCTCATTTCGAGTGTTCGGGATATCCGTTGACAACGATTCAAGCGGTGAGCATTTGATTTGTTCGAGGCGATAGTTTCAAGATGCGTCAAGGTGCACTTCTGGAGAGACCTAGCAGGCTCGCTTTGTGGGAGCAGGGTGGCTCGTGTAGTCAAATTCCATTCCGGGGGAAGGACAAGGACTTTGAAGGACCCGAAGATTTCCAGGCGTGGAAGATCCGCTACAAACATGCGTTTCTAGAAGGGGTACTTGCAGAGCTTTGTGACAGATGTTCCTCCCAGAAAGCTGTAACGACCCGTCCCGAATATCGGGATTTAATAATATTCAATTGTGATTTACTAATCTGGGATTAGTTGGGCGATTTCGGACGAATTGTGCAAAATGACCGTTTTGCCCCTGGGCGTGGGTAAAACGTTGACTTTTAATTCGGATGGTCAAATGGACTTTGACCGATGACCGTGACGTAGTTCGGGACGTTACGAGTTCATAGACAGGTGGCACGTTCGATTCCGACGTTCGTGGTGAAAGTTATGATGTACGGAAGTGCAAGGGCATTTTCGTAATTTGGACGATATAAGGGGAAATGTTGACTTTTTGACCGAGATGTCCGATGGCCGAGGACCGAGGACCGTTAGGAAGGTCTCGATGCCCTGAGTTCGTAGACAGGCGGCACGCATCAATCGGGTCCGTATGACCGAGTTACGGATCAGGATGCGTGAGGGGCATTTTGGTAATTTTCTGCACAAGGGCAGAATTGTAATTTCACACGTGGCTTTCACGCGCAGCCACTCACGGTGGCGCGTGACGGCGCGTGGGCACGAATCTCGAGGTGAGGTCAACATGACTTTTATCCTATACAATGTTACGAACATTTTGGGATTGGTTTCGTGTCGATCGGATCCCGTTTCGTTATTGTTCGGGATGTCCGAAGGTTTTAAATCCAGTTTAAAAATACTTAAAAATTCGAGAAAATTACGGGACTTGAATAGGATGTTAATGATGAGGTTAGTGATCCTCTAATGTGATTTGGACAGGATTGGGAGTCCCGGTGATAGTGGTGTGGCCCGGGAAGGCCTATGGCACGCGTATCGAGACGCTCGGTTAAACGGTCTGTGAGTGGACATTGGTTTTATAAATTCGATGCATGCATAACTGTTTCATGATTGTTATAATTGTGATTATATGATTTATTTTGGATGTCAGTGAATTTATATGTTTTCACGCATTTCGAGGCGATTTACGTGTTTGCACGTGAATCGAGGTTTTCTAGATTTGCACTGATTTCCATAAAAATGGATGGATATGATTTCATGAAACGGTTACGGATTTGTTAAAATGAATCGGGCCAGGGGCCCAGTTAATTTGTTAATCGGGCCAGGGGCCCAATTGAATTATGAAATCGGGCCAGGGGCCCAGTTAACTTATGAATCGAGCCAGGAGCCCAGTTAACTTGTATATGTGATTTCGGGTCGGGGACCCTAAAATGGAATTGAATAAACTATTTCGGATTTGATTCAACTATTTGGACTTATGACGGTTTTATGGAAATTCGGGGCAGGGCCCTTGTGATATTTTGGAAATGAATAATTGAATGTGTTCCATAAAACTATCTCGATATGAGAATATTTATATCCTGGTCTCCTCCAAGTGTCGGGGACACTGGAGAAGTCACGGTGCATTGCCTGCGAGGGCTCATTGTACGGAGCTACCGGACCGTATAATGATCCAGGAGCAGGATTGCTAGACGTCATGGACGTCAGACATCGGGGATGTCAGAGATATGGACCCGGTGAGACCCCGGGCAGCACGCGTTGCTTAATACCGTGAGATATGACGTCTGGAACGTCAAGCGTCTAGGACGCTAGGCATCGGGGATGCCGGAGATGGAAAAATAATAAATGAATATTACTGGATTGATGAAATAACTCTTGGATTGACTTTTGGAATTTGAAACTATGCTTTGGGTTGCGGGCTAAGGCCCTAGTGGTTATTTCTAAATAAATATGGGATTATTGGTTTTTGGTGCATGCATATGATTTTACTGAGGGGCATAAATGTCTTATAAATGTTTTTAACAGACTTGTTTATTTTTGTCCACTCACAGCTTTTGTTTTTAATGCCCTTCAGGTTGATTCCGGATACGACTGCAGTAGAGACTTGAGCATCGCACACCTCCTCCATCGATCCTTACGCACTCTGGAAGCCCGTTTGGGCAATGGCAATCGGTTATCCCTTGTCTGACGCCTCTTGTCAGACGGGAGCACGTCACATTCCATGGTAATCCCGGGGGATTGGGATGGGTCGTGTCAAGTGGTATCAGAGCAGGTTTTGCTCTTTTGTGCGCGAAGGACGAGGGTGTGATGTCTCTTTGGGCTGCAGTTCCGTTGTCAACCTGATAGATAGTTTTGAGTTTGTATGGTGATTGGGTGTATTTGGCCCGATACGCCGTGCATTGTTGTGATTCAACCCAAGTGGGGTTGTATTCGATTAACTGGTAATGTGGGACCGTCGGTTCGGTCATGTGATGATGGATTGTTGTGCCACTGGGCACAGCTAGGTTCAGGGAACCCCATTGGAATAATGATATGGAAATGCGAAACTCAGTTGAGTATTGGTCTATGTTTTGGACCCTGGTAGTGTTGGCTAGTGAACGGGGTGTTGGTTCATCGGAGTTAGCCGATGACCTTCGTGGTGGAACCCACGAAGGAACCCACGTTGAGTTGACATTTGGATTGGATTGGACGTCTATACAATGTCAGGACCGCGGGGTCGGTCAGGTTGTGGATTTTACTGCAGAAGGCAGTTGGGTTCGGTGGAACCCTAGGGTGTGATCTTGGAACCCTAATTTATAATTGATGGACCGAAAGGTGAACCTTAAGTGAGAACTTGTGCTGCGACGAGCGGCTGAGGTCGTGGATGACCATGTGGATGACTCTAGTGAGTCTTATGGGTTTCGATCTACGGATACGGGTATGAAATATGGAATCCCGTGTTGGATCGAATATTGGTGTGATGTGTGGATACGGATCTTGACAACGATGACTGTTGGTCGACAGTTGTGTCGAGATAACTGGCTATCGAGGGTATTTAGTGTGTTTTTAACACTTGGGGATCAGGGGATGTTCAGGGAACGTCCATTATCCTGATGTGCCAGTGGTCAAATTGGAGGTACCCATAGTCGTGGGGTACGAGTGGTGTTATGGGATCGTCGTTCGGAATGAACGGAGATCCAGGGTAACAACCTTGCACACAAGCGTGCTATGTTGGTATGTTGGTGCCTTTATGCCAATACTAGTATGGATGCCAGTGTGCTGATACTAGTGTTGATGATGGTGCGTTGGTACTGGTGCTAGCGCTGGTACAGGTGTCAGTGATTGTGATGACGATGAGCCACCAGTTGGGGTGTGACTCTGTCATGATGGAAATATGATTGGTATCTGCGACTCAGAGGCGGTTGAGTCTTGGACTGGATGGGATCCAGTGGAGGTTGTGTCGTGTTGGGACAAGTCCCAACCGATTTACGATGACAAATGATGAATGGATAAAAAGGTATGTTTGAGACTTGGGGAATCTAGGGACGATGTTCCCTACGTCATGAGAATCAGTGGACTTGGGGAGTTGTTGTCCACTCCGAGATTGGTAAGATTGTGTACTGCTTATATTCCCTGGAAGTACAAGGAAATTATGGAAAAATTGGAAAAGTCAGGGAAACCATTCGTGGTATTGATGTGGGATTTTGTGATTGTGAATCACTTGGAACCCGAGGATTGAACCTGTTGAGGTCGAGATGTGGGACAAGGGCAGTATGGTATGCACATTCAGGCAAAATTGTAGATATTCCGTTCGGAATCAGGGTGTGTGCGTACATGATTATTGGCGGACGTGTGGTCCAAGTAATGAATTGATTTTGGACACGTGGTGGTCCAAGTGAGGTATGGATGTGGGCAGTCCAGTGGTTGGACTTGACATCTCATTGTGAGCATGTCTGTTTCCAACATGGTTGGAACTCCCGATCCGGGGAGAGTTGTGATTGGGGGAACGAGGGGAGTGCTCGTTTCCGCATCGGTGATTGGTATCCTTAAGTCTTTGGGGTTGACTTCTTATTTTCTGCCGTGGCAGATGATGATTGTTGCTACCAGTACGTTGAGCGTGTATTGGTTGGTGGACCCATGTTTGGCTTGGGGTCATTGGACACTAGAAGTTGTGTATGATTTTTGGATTTGGTGGTGAAATGCGGGGTCATCTTTCCACCAAGGGGAAATTTGGCGAATGATTCAATTGAGGGTGTAAGACCCTACGATCAGCTTTCAGATGGATTGTTAGCTATGTGAGCATGTGTGGATCCTAGGTGGATCTGAATGGTGATGTTGTCGACTTTGGGCATGGTGACGATCTAGGATCGTGATGTTACTTGTCGGATGACGTAGCGATGGATCTGGAACGTGATCTTGATGATCCAGATTGGGTGAGAGTTTATCACTCTTACTTTGGTATGTGAGTCGTAAATGACGGGACTGAACTTCTTTTCGGAGTGAAGTCCATATGGTTTGTTACTCGGGTAAGTAGGTTTCCGATGTGGTCGGATTTTTGTCAACCTTTGACGTGTGGATGTTGGGATTGGCTTCCCTATGAAGTCAATCGAGTGTTTTGGACAGGCAACCGATAGATTCGGTTATGTTACGTCTTGATGGACGTAAACGAGATTTTGGGTTTTGGAATCGAATTTCTGGGTGACGATTCAGGATTCGATTTCGAAGCTCAAAAATGGATTACTGGATTTGGGTACGGAATGATTATTCCAATGCTAGCTTACGGAGTAATGATTTCGGATTCGGATTTGGAAATGGATTAAAATATGATGTCTGGGTTCGGGTTCGGGATTTCTTACGAAATTGCGAATTCGGATTCGGAATTGGAACTAGATGACGGGTGGAGCTCGTTTTGTCTCATGATGGTTTGGACAAATGTACTCCGTTACTAGAACGTGTTTGGCTATGACCTGGGTGGCTATAGGCAGATTGATGGATTGAGGTACGTACAGGGTACGTTGTACGATGATTGGCATGGGTTAGGCTGAGTGATGCCTAATGGCGGTACATGGGATGCACCGGTGGTGTATGATTAAACGTGTTGGTAATCGGCTTGGTTCCGATATCATTTGTTTGGCTGTGATTGTGGACTGAACATTGGATACTGTGCGCTGTGCAGAGCGATTTTGTCGGGTTCAGTGATTTTATGAGCAGGTGCTCTTAGCCATGGTTGGCTAGTTAAACCCTAGTATTGAGATGTGTGATCACTGCTGGGCTGGTATTCAATGTGTTCCAGTTACACCACTTGATGTTGACGGTATACGTACACTCAGGATGAGTGAGTTGGTGGTCTGAGTAACCACGAGTAGCCTTGTGTGACTTGATCACACCGTGATTTCCCAGCATTTTGGTTCGCTGACGGAGTCGGCAATTATGGACATTGAGAGTATTTTGTGTCGTAGGATTGGGCTTGCCCTGCGAATTGAGATCATGTGGTTGATCTTGCGCTGCATCGAGAGTGATGTAGTACGTGGTGTTGTCACTGACTGGCTGATGGTTGGAGCCTTACCTGGGTGGTAAGTTTGGTGATGACAGTTTGACTGATGGTGTCAGCATGGACTGACAAATGAGATTTGGTGACTCCCAACGGGAGCAAATGTAAGGATATATTGACAATGGAAAGGAACCACCCAGCTGAAGGAGTCAGCTAAATGGTTAGGCGATTTTATCGCGGATCAGGTGATCATTTCCACTCGAGGTGGTCGAGTGTTGTTGCTATTATGACGTATGACTGTGATGGGATGTCTGGGTATAGACGAGACTGATGTTGTTCCAGTAAGTGGGTGTACAGGTGTACACAGATGTGGGGTCGAAATGTTTTCCACGTGGTGGTTGTGGAATAAGGAGATTGGTAATTTCGAGGACGAAATTCTTTAAGGAGGGAAGGTTGTAACGACCCGTCCCGAATATTGGGATTTAATAATATTCAATTGTGATTTACTAATCTGGGATTAGTTGGGCGATTTCGGACGAATTGTGCAAAATGATCGTTTTGCCCCTAGGCGTGGGTAAAACGTTGACTTTTAATTCGGATGGTCAAATGGACTTTGACCGATGACCGTGACGTAGTTCGGGACGTTACAAGTTCATAGACAGGTGGCACGTTCGATTCCGACGTTCGTGGTGAAAGTTATGATGTACGGAAGTGCAAGGGCATTTTCGTAATTTGGATGATATAAGGGGAAATGTTGACTTTTTGACCGGGATGTCCGATGGCCGAGGACCGAGGACCGTTAGGAAGGTCTCGATGCCCTGAGTTCGTAGACAGGCGGCACGCATCAATCGGAGTCCGTATGACCGACTTACGGGTCAGGATGCGTGAGGGGCATTTTGGTAATTTTCTGCACAAGGGCAGAATTGTAATTTCACACGGGGCACTGTTGGATTGATCAGCCGTGAAGTGGGATACTTTGTGCGATCGATCCCATGGTTTGTTTATCAATTAATGGACTGTTATTGGGGCAGCTTTGGATTGTGGTTGCACATGTGAGGAGCTGGCAACTGATTGCACTCACATGGACACTGATTTTTAATGGTTTCGGGTCTGTGCAGGGAAGCTTTGCACAGTGGGACTGCGTGGTGCTCTGGGGCACTTTTAACGGCTGTATTGGATTAATTGAATGATGAGTGAGTTGTGAGGACCATTCTGAGTTGTTTGGCTGTCGAATTGGAGAGAAAAACCGTGAGAAACCATTTCGGGTTCTTGGAGGGAAAACTCAGAATTTGATTTCTGAGCATTGTTGGACCAAACCATGGACGGGTTTAGCTTTCTGGGAGTGTCTGGAGCTCAGCCGTATCAATTTCGAAGGGAACCAGCCACGGCTAAGCTAGGACGGTGGCCACTGTTTTCAGGGAAAACACAGTGCTGTGGACGACGACTTCCAGGTGAGCTCTTGTTCAATTGGTTGTGGTTTTGGGTTCGTTTGAGTCCTAGCATACTTCATGTCAAGTTAATTTGGAAATAGATTTGAGTTGGGTGAATTACTAACGACGACCCGTTTTGCTGTTCGAGCTTGGGTTGGTTGACTTAATCCATGTCGAGGTTGGATATTGACACATAACTGAAATTCATTTGTTAATTATTGTTATAGGATCAAGAACGGATTGAATTGATGTCGAATTGGGTGTGATTGAACCGGATCCTATCGCGGGCTTTCCAACCCGTTTACCAGACAAACTGGTGAAGATGGTGACTATAGCAGTCACTGTAGCAGGTGCGTGGCTTTCACGCGCAGCCACTCACGGCGGCGCGTGACGGCGCGTGGGCACGAATCTCGAGGTGAGGTCAACATGACTTTTATCCTATACAATGTTACGAACATTTTGGGATTGGTTTCGTGTCGATCGGATCCCGTTTCGTTATTGTTCGGGATGTCCGAAGGTTTTAAATCCAGTTTAAAAATACTTAAAAATTCGGGAAAATTACGGGACTTGAATAGGATGTTAATGATGAGGTTAGTGATCCTCTAATGTGATTTGGACAGGATTGGGAGTCCCGGTGATAGTGGTGTGGCCCGGGAAGGCCTATGGCACGCGTATCGAGGCGCTCGGTTAAACGGTCTGTGAGTGGACATTGGTTTTATAAATTTGATGCATGCATAATTGTTTCATGATTGTTATAATTGTGATTATATGATTTATTTTGGATGTCAGTGAATTTATATGTTTTCACGCATTTCGAGGCGATTTACGTGTTTGCACGTGAATCGAGGTTTTCTGGATTTACACTGATTTCCATAAAAATGGATGGATATGATTTCATGAAACGGTTACGGATTTGTTAAAATGAATCGGGCTAGGGGCCCAGTTAATTTGTTAATTGGGCCAGGGGCCCAATTGAATTATGAAATCGGGCCAGGGGCCCAGTTAACTTATGAATCGGGCCAGGAGCCCAGTTGACTTGTATATGTGATTTCGAGTCGGGGACCCTAAAATGCAATTGAATAAACTATTTCGGATTTGATTCAACTATTTGGACTTATGACGGTTTTATGGAAATTCGGGGCAGGGCCCTTGTGATATTTTGGAAATGAATAATTGAATGTGTTCCATAAAACCATCTCGATATGAGGATATTTATATCCTGGTCTCCTCCAAGTGTCGGGGACACTGGAGAAGTCACGGTGCATTGCCTGCGAGGGCTCATTGTACGGAGCTACCGGACCGTATAGTGATCCAGGAGCAGGATTGCTAGACGTCATGGACGTCAGACATCGGGGATGTCAGAGATATGGACCCGGTGAGACCCCGGGCAGCACGCGTTGCTTAATACCGTGAGATATGACGTCTGGAACGTCAAGCGTCTAGGACGCTAGGCATCGGGGATGCCGGAGATGGAAAAATAATAAATGAATATTACTGGATTGATGAAATAACTCTTGGATTGACTTTTGGAATTTGAAACTATGCTTTGGGTTCCGGGCTAAGGCCCTAGTGGTTATTTCTAAATAAATATGGGATTATTGGTTTTTGGTGCATGCATATGATTTTACTGAGGGGCATAAATGTCTTATAAATGTTTTTAACAGACTTGTTTATTTTCGTCCACTCACAGCTTTTGTTTTTAATGCCCTTCAGGTTGATTCCGGATACGACTGCAGTAGAGACTTGAGCATCGCACACCTCCTCCATCGATCCTTACGCACTCTGGAAGCCCGTTTGGCAATGGCAATCGGTTATCCCTTGTCTGACGCCTCTTGTCAGACGGGAGCACGTCACATTCCATGGTAATCCCGGGGGGATTGGGACGTGTCAAGAGCTCCCAAGAATAGCAGAGGAAGAAATCTGAAGTCCAACAGATGGACCAAGTTCCCCTTTGATCGTCAGCTGGGGATTCAAATTCCCGTTTTCAAAGTTTTTCTCCGGGATTCTCAGCCAGATGGGTTGCTCGCCTGCTCAACTGGACGTTGACTCTTACAGACACGTCATGTGCTTTGAGAAGCTGAACGAGTTTTTCAAACTGGAGCTCACAGACGAGGAATTCTGGCACTGCTACACCATAGCGCACGATGGGCTCTCCGGTGGAAGTCTCACACAAGTCGTCCCCAAAGTCGAGTTGTTCGTGAACACTGTATTTACCGACGGGGCGTACAGGAAGAGCTGCTTTGAGGTGGGTTGTAACGACCCGTCAAAAATTCCTAGATTAGATTAGTGACTAATCACGATTAGTGAGGCTAATCCGTGATTAGTAGAGTGAAATCGGACGAACGGTGCGAAATGACCGTTTTGCCCCTGATGGTGGCAAAACGTTGACTTTTTAATCGGGCAGTCAAATGGACTTTGACTGATGACCGTGACGTAGTTCGTGACGTCACGAGTTCATAGACAGGTGGCACGTTCAATTCCGACGTTCGTAGAAGAAGTTATGACGTTCGGAAGCCCAAGGGCATTTTGGTAATTTGGGTGAATAGGAGGTCAAAAGTTGACTTTTTGACCGGGAGGTCCGATGGCCGAGGGCCGAAGACCGTTACGTAGATAAGGACGATACGAATCCGTAGACAGGCGGCACGTCGAATTTGGACGTTCGACGGCGAAGTTACGGTTCACGGAAGTTCCCGGTTACTATTCACAACGGCACGTTTTACGAGACAAAAGTGCAGTTTTGTCTCTAGTGGGCCCAGATATTTGTTGGAGGCCCAATGGATGAGTGACAAGTGTCACCCATCCAATGGACACCAATTTCATTCATGCATCTTCCATTTCCTCTTCATCGATCATTTTCTTCGTTTTTCCTAAACCAAAACCGATCCACCATTCTCACCCAAATCCAAACCCATGACCCTAGGACCAAGACTGAGAGGCAGAGAGGGGGAAGAAGACCGGATGGAGGTGGCTGGACGGCTGGAACCACCGTGGGCGGTGGTTGGAGCCCAGAACCCGAGCGGGTACCCGGTAAGCCCGATAAACCCATTTTTCTTCTATTTTTCGATTTAGACATTATGGTTGCTATTAGTTGATTAGGATGAGTTTATTGAGGTTGTAGGAAGGTGTAGAGGGTGTTTTGGACGACGGTGAAGGGCTGAGCAGCCCTGGGTGCAATCGGGAAAATTGAACCGTGAGGTTCAAAATTGAACCGTGGATTCTCGTGGGTATTGGGGGTTCTAATTAATTGGGTTAGGCTCCTAGGACGATTATAGGAAGGTTAGGATTGATTAGGATTGAAAACGGTGAAAAACTGAGCCGGAATGAGCCTGGACCGGTTACGCCGGTTCAAGTTGCAGGAAAAACCGGACCGGACCGGTTCGGACCGGTCTGACGGATGTAGGGGATGACTGATGACGTCATCCTGATGACGTCATCATGTCAGGGATGACGTCATCATGTCAGATCTGACAATGTCAGACTGACATGTCAGACAGTGGGCCAATGGGAGCGTGACACGTGTCACTGTCAGGGGCTGTCAGTGATGACGTCATGCTGACGTCAGCGATGACGTCAGCAGGTACTGTAGCGGCGCGTGAAGCCCACACGCAGCCACTTCAGGCGGCGCGTGAGGGCGCGTGGCCGGGAATCTGAGGAAGGTTCCAACATACGAAATCATCTATTCGATGTAACGAACATTTTGGGACTGGTTTCGTGTCGATCGGACACCGTCTCGATATGTTTCGGGGCATCGGAAGGTTTAGGTTCGGGATTAAAAATAGTTAAAAATACGGGAAAATTACGGGGATTTAGTGGGAGGTTAATTAAGTAGTTAGTAACCTTCTATTACGATTTGGACAGGTTTGGGAGTCCCGGTGACGGTGGTCGGCTCGGGGAGCCGTATGGCACGCAAATCGAGGCGGTAGCTCGGACGGTCTGTGAGTGGACCTTGTTTTCTAAATTGGTGCATGCATAAATGTTTATTATATGTTTTATTACTTGTTTGATGATGCCATGGGTGCATTTGTATGTGGTTACGTATAAGCACGTATTTCGAGGTTTCGGCCTTATACGGTGCTTATACGGGTTTGTATTTCTTTATTGATTTAAATGAACTGAATTTGGATTTCCAAATGATAAACTCGGGTATGAAACCCATTTGGTTTTGTCTCGGGCATATGACCTCAGATTCCGGGCACGGTGCCCAGTTGGTGTCCTATGTTCGGGTACGAGACCCAGTCACTTTACGGTTTTGATTTCAGGTCAGGGAACCTTAAATGGATTCCCAGGTTCATGACGGTTTATGGGAACCGGCATGAACCCTTGTTATGGTATCATGGTTCATGACGGCTTATGGGAACCGGCATGAACCCTTGTTGGTTATTATGGTACATGACGGTTTATGGGAGCCGGCATGTTACCTGGTTATGTTATTACGGTACATGACGGTTTATGGGAACCGGCATGTTACCTAATTATGGATATTATGGATTCATGACGGTTCAGGGGAACCGGTCATGAATGTTTATGTTATGTATATATATGTTCGTCTACCTTCCTTTACATGTTCTACTATCTCCTCCGGGGAGGGTCGTTGGCCTGGGTGGACCCCGGAGTAGTCACGGAGCACCGACTGAGTGGAGTCACCCCCCAGTTGGGTTCCTTACTCTCAGGAAGGCTATGATTACTATTACCTCGGGTAGGGTCAGTGGTCTACGGACATTGACCTTGACTTTGAGATGACTCGGATTGAGACCCGGGTAGCGCGCGCGTAGCTTTGGATACCGTGACAGGATTGATTGTGTGACTTATATATATGTATGTGATGTATATATGATATATGATATGTGGTGTGTACAGGTGTGCACAGGATTTGAGCGGTGGCTTGTGTACTTGGTTTCTTTATGGTTTGGGGCCGAGTCCTTTATGGATTTGGGCAGTGGCCCGTATGGTCGTTTTTATTGTGGTCCTTTCGACCTTAGGTTATATCTGCTTTGGGCTTAGTCCCACATATGGTTTGTTTTGGATAAATGGTTTTCGAATGCATGCATGCTTTTTAGTGGAGGGTACAAATGTCTTCCTTATTAAACGTTTTTATAAACTTTTGTTTTGTCCACTCACAGTTTTTAATGTTTTGACTGCCCTTCAGGTTGACATCGGATGTGGACTGTAGCAGAGATAGAGATATCACATGCCTCCTCCGGATCCTGGCGTACTCTGATAGCCCGGGAGGGCAAAGGTCAGCAATATCCCTTGTCTGACACTTCGTGTCAGATAGGAGCAGGGTCATTCCGCACTAATCCCGGGGGGATTGGGATGGGTCCTGTCAACGTGGTATCAGAGCGGGGTTGTCTCTATTCGAGCAACCGCGGAGCTCTTGGAGTATGTATGCTGGTCGAGGATGTGATATCTCATTGGGCTGCAGTTCGTGGTCAACCTGATAGTTGAGGTACCGGTACGATAGTTAGTAGGATTGGCATGCCTTGGTTCGGCATTTGAGGCTGGGGTTGCCATAGTTCTGTCAAGGTTGGCAGTGTGGGACCCTACAAAGGGATTAACTTGTTCGTATTCTGGAGTGTGATCGTGAGACGGTTAGTTGGGATCGTCTTTCACGATGTCGTAGGATTGGTTCCGACGACTAGTTGGGAATTGTGATCATCGGATGATCGGACTTGGGTTGGGTTAAATGGATTTACTGCGGTCGGCAGTTAGTTGTCGGTTTCGTGGAATCCTAGTTGGATTGTCGGTAGGATTGGATTGACATTTTTACGATGTTAAGACCGCGGGGTCGGTCAGGTTGTTGATGTTACTGATTTTCGCAGTTGGGTTCCGAGGAAATCTAGGTGTGATTGTGGAACCCTACCTTGGTAGGTATGGTTCGGAAAGGCAAGTTGGCGAGTGGTGTGATTTTGACGACTATTCGGATTTGGATTCGTTAGTCGGTCTAGTCATGTCAGCTTGTGTGGGGACTGCAGTTCGCAGTCGAGGTTGTACTTATCGGTTAGACCTAGTAGGTTGTCGTGCTACATTAGTTGTGATGGATTGTTGGTACAACTACGGTCGTGGATGACCTGGTAGACGACAATGGTTTAGTCGAGTTACGACAGGATAGAGATTGTTGGACAAGTTACCAGGGTTAGTACTTGTCGATGGAATCCCGGAGCGGGGATACGGAGTATTTGGTACGGGCGAGTGATTCCGTTCGATGCGGGGTCTCGATAGCGGTGCCTGGTAGTTAGGTCTGCACGAGTGTGTAGCAGGCACTACTACCGAGAGTGGTTGTAGTTACGATTGTTGGGAATCGGGGATGTTCGGGGAACGTTTTCCTTTTCTCGCATGAGTTGTCAGGGTGACTGTACCTAGAGTTGTCAGGTACGAGGGAGACAGAGTTTCTCCTATACGAGCAGAGGTATGCGATCGTCGCTTGGTATGAGCGGAGATCCAGGGTGTCAGTTTTGCACACGTTGTGCTAGCGTCAGTACTGATGCTAGTGAGGATGCTTGTGTGCTGATGCTGACAGGTGGTAGTGATGGTGCTGGTACTCGTGCTAGTGCTAGTGCTGGTGTCGGTGCGGGTGATTGTGATGACGGTGAGTCACGAGTCGGGATGTGGCTCTGACGAGATGGGCATATGTTCGGTATCTGTGGTTCCAGAGTGGACCTCAGATAAGGTTAAAGTGGTTAAGGGACACGTGGTTGATGTCCGGGTATGTTGTTTCCAATCTTGTTGGAACTTCGAAATCGCGAGAGGGTGCGATTGCAGTGACGAATGGAATGTGGGTTTTCCGTATTGGTAATGGGTATGTCGAAGTCATTTTGGGTGACTTCTCAGGTTCTACCATAATTGATGGTGGTAGATGACGTTGATGATATAGATGTTGTTGGTTGCCACTAGTACACTGATCGTGTATTGGTTGGTGGACCCGGGATTTGTTCTGAATCATCAGGAGGAGATGAGTATATCGAAGTTAAATGACTGAGATTTCTCATTTTCTACTTGGTGGCAGACGATGTTAGGTTACATGACGTGGTGAGTGCATCGAGTGTTGTTTGCATTCACGTAGGATGGATTATTCGATCATTCTTGATTTTCCTCGGTGGAATGACAAGGATCGGTACGAGGTACTCAGTGAGAACCCACAGTCTCGGCGTGTCTCGTCGTTGACTAATCTGTTTAGATGTGGGAATTGGCTTAGGACTTTGGGTATCGTTATGGATCTGGATCGTGGTCTTGATGATCCAGATAGGTGGAGAGTTTATCGCTCATACTTGGATGTTTGAGTGGAGCATGTTGGGACTGAACTTCTGTTCGAGGTAAATCCCATATGGCTTATTACTTGCCTGAGTAGTTATCCGACGTGGTCGGATATGGTGAGCCTTAGGGATGTGCGGATATTGTGATTGGCTTCCCTATGAAGTCAATCGATGGTGTTGGAGTAATCGGTTGAGCAGACAACCGATAGGTTCATGATTGATACGTCTCGGTAGACGAGAAGGATATTTCGAGTTTTGGACCCAGATTTCTGGATGACGATTCAGGATTTGATTTTGGAACTTGAAAGAGGATTTTTGTATTTGGGTTTTGGAATCGGATTCTGGGTGACGATTCAGGATTTGAGTCTAGAGCTTGACTATAGATTTTCTTTTATGGATTTGGGTTCGGAATAGTTATTCCTAATGCTAGCTTACGGAATAATGATTTTGGATTCGAATTTGGACATGATTATGGATATGATTTCTGGATTTGGATTTGGGATTTCTTACGAAATTGCGGATTCGGATTCGGATTTGGAAATGGATAATGGGTCGGAGTTTCGAATTGTCTAATACGGGATTGGACAAATGAACTCCATAATTGAAACGTGTTTGACTACGACCTAGGTGGTCTGGTTATTGTTGTGGCATGTCGATGGGTAGATGTACGTACTTTGTGCGTTGTTCGAGGTATGATACCAGGAAGACTGGTGATGTCTGGTGACGATATATAGGGTATATCAGTGGTACGTTGGAGAGCGTATTGGTAGTCGGCTTAGTCCGATACCATTGGATTAGTCGGGGTCGTGGACTGGACATTGGATACTGTGCGGTGGGTCATGGTATTTCTGATGGGTCTAGTTACACACAGGTCGAGTGAAATGCTTGTGGTTAGTGTAACCACGAGTGTGTGTCATATCAGTTTACGACTGACGACTGTCAAGTACTGACAGTTTGTCGGAGGTGTCAGCGTGGATCATTGAGTTCGGGTTGGTGACTCCCAGTGGGAGCGAACGCCAGGATAGGTTGGGGATTGAGGAAGGAACCGTAGAGTTGTTATGTCAACGAAATGGTAGATCTGACAAGTGGTGTCAGTTTGGAGCGTACGACTTCTGTCATTCGACGTGGTCGAATGTAGTCGATACGACGTGAGTGTTAGTCGTCGTCTGGGTGCAGACGGTTATCGTTCTGGTTAGTGGGTGTACTAGCGTACACGTGTTGCGTGGTAGGTCGAATTATTTCCACGAGCTGGATGTGGAATCAGGATAATTGGAGTTTCGAGAATGAAACTAAATTAAGGAGGGAAGCCCGGTTAGATTAGGTCGGTTGGAATTTCGAGGACGAAATTAATTAAGGAGGGAAGGTTGTAACGACCCGTCCCAAATTCCTAGATTAGATTAGTGACTAATCACGATTAGTGAGGCTAATCCGTGATTAGTAGAGCGAAATCGGACGAACGGTGCGAAATGACCGTTTTGCCCCTGATGGTGGCAAAACGTTGACTTTTTAATCGGGCAGTCAAATGGACTTTGACTGATGACCGTGACGTAGTTTGTGACGTCACGAGTTCATAGACAGGTGGCATGTTCAATTCCGACGTTCGTAGAAGAAGTTATGACGTTCGGAAGCCCAAGGGCATTTTGGTAATTTGGGTGAATAGGAGGTCAAAAGTTGACTTTTTGACCAGGAGGTCCGATGGCCGAGGGCCGAAGACCGTTACGTAGATAAGGACGATACGAATCCGTAGACAGGCGGCACGTCGAATTTGGACGTTCGACGGCGAAGTTACGGTTCACGGAAGTTCCCGGTTACTATTCACGACATCACGTTTTACGAGACAAAAGTGCAGTTTTGTCTCTAGTGGGCCCAGATATTTGTTGGAGGCCCAATGGATGAGTGACAAGTGTCACCCATCCAATGGACACCAATTTCATTCATGCATCTTCCATTTCCTCTTCATCGATCATTTTCTTCGTTTTTCCTAAACCAAAACCGATCCACCATTCTCACCCAAATCCAAACCCATGACCCTAGGACCAAGACTGAGAGGCAGAGAGGGGGAAGAAGACCGGATGGAGGTGGCTGGACGGCTGGAACCACCGTGGGCGGTGGTTGGAGCCCAGAACCCGAGCGGGTACCCGGTAAGCCCGATAAACCCATTTTTCTTCTATTTTTCGATTTAGACATTATGGTTGCTATTAGTTGATTAGGATGAGTTTATTGAGGTTGTAGGAAGGTGTAGAGGGTGTTTTGGACGACGGTGAAGGGCTGAGCAGCCCTGGGTGCAATCGGGAAAATTGAACCGTGAGGTTCAAAATTGAACCGTGGATTCTCGTGGGTTTTAGGGGTTCTAATTAATTGGGTTAGGCTCCTAGGACGATTATAGGAAGGTTAGGATTGATTAGGATTGAAAACGGTGAAAAACTGAGCCGGAATGAGCCTGGACCGGTTACGCCGGTCCAAGTTGCAGGAAAAACCGGACCGGACCGGTTCGGACCGGTCTGACGGATGTAGGGGATGACTGATGACGTCATCCTGATGACGTCATCATGTCAGGGATGACGTCATCATGTCAGATCTGACAATGTCAGACTGACATGTCAGACAGTGGGCCAATGGGAGCGTGCCACGTGTCACTGTCAGGGGCTGTCAGTGATGACGTCATGCTGACGTCAGCGATGACGTCAGCAGGTACTGTAGCGGCGCGTGAAGCCCACGCGCAGCCACTTCAGGCGGCGCGTGAGGGCGCGTGGCCGGGAATCTGAGGAAGGTTCCAACATACGAAATCATCTATTCGATGTAACGAACATTTTGGGACTGGTTTCGTGTCGATCGGACACCGTCTCGATATGTTTCGGGGCATCGGAAGGTTTAGGTTCGGGATTAAAAATAGTTAAAAATACGGGAAAATTACGGGGATTTAGTGGGAGGTTAATTAAGTAGTTAGTAACCTTCTATTACGATTTGGACAGGTTTGGGAGTCCCGGTGACGGTGGTCGGCTCGGGGAGCCGTATGGCACGCAAATCGAGGCGGTAGCTCGGACGGTCTGTGAGTGGACCTTGTTTTCTAAATTGGTGCATGCATAAATGTTTATTATATGTTTTATTACTTGTTTGATGATGCCATGGGTGCATTTGTATGTGGTTACGTATAAGCACGTATTTCGAGGTTTCGGCCTTATACGGTGCTTATACGGGTCTGTATTTCTTTATTGATTTAAATGAACTGAATTTGGATTTCCAAATGATAAACTCGGGTATGAAACCCATTTGGTTTTGTCTCGGGCATATGACCTCAGATTCCGGGCACGGTGCCCAGTTGGTGTCCTATGTTCGGGTACGAGACCCAGTCACTTTACGGTTTTGATTTCAGGTCAGGGAACCTTAAATGGATTCCCAGGTTCATGACGGTTTATGGGAACCGGCATGAACCCTTGTTATGGTATCATGGTTCATGACGGCTTATGGGAACCGGCATGAACCCTTGTTGGTTATTACGGTACATGACGGTTTATGGGAACCGGCATGTTACCTGGTTATGTTATTACGGTACATGACGGTTTATGGGAACCGGCATGTTACCTGATTATGGATATTATGGATTCATGACGGTTCAGGGGAACCGGTCATGAATGTTTATGTTATGTATATATATGTTCGTCTACCTTCCTTTACATGTTCTACTATCTCCTCCGGGGAGGGTCGTTGGCCTGGGTGGACCCCGGAGTAGTCACGGAGCACCGACTGAGTGGAGTCACCCCCCAGTTGGGTTCCTTACTCTCAGGAAGGCTATGATTACTATTACCTCGGGTAGGGTCAGTGGTCTACGGACATTGACCTTGACTTTGAGATGACTCGGATTGAGACCCGGGTAGCGCGCGCGTAGCTTTGGATACCGTGACAGGATTGGTTGTGTGACTTATATATATGTATGTGATGTATATATGATATATGATATGTGGTGTGTACAGGTGTGCACAGGATTTGAGCGGTGGCTTGTGTACTTGGTTTCTTTATGGTTTGGGGCCGAGTCCTTTATGGATTTGGGCAGTGGCCCGTATGGTCGTTTTTATTGTGGTCCTTTCGACCTTAGGTTATATCTGCTTTGGGCTTAGTCCCACATATGGTTTGTTTTGGATAAATGGTTTTCGAATGCATGCATGCTTTTTAGTGGAGGGTACAAATGTCTTCCTTATTAAACGTTTTTATAAACTTTTGTTTTGACCACTCACAGTTTTTAATGTTTTGACTGCCCTTCAGGTTGACATCGGATGTGGACTGTAGCAGAGATCGAGATATCACATGCCTCCTCCGGATCCTGGCGTACTCTGATAGCCCGGGAGGGCAAAGGTCAGCAATATCCCTTGTCTGACACTTCGTGTCAGATGGGAGCAGGGTCATTCCGCACTAATCCCGGGGGGATTGGGATGGGTCTTGTCATGGGTGGCACATGGGATCGCAACTGCAGTGGAAACGTGAGGATTGCATCTCGCTTCCGTACCCGCGATGAACTGTACTCAGATTTCGAGAGCCATCCTGACCTTACGAAGATTGATAGAGCTCTGAAGATTCCTCCTGAGTTTCGCGAGATGAGCTGGCTGCTTTGTCCATCCAGAGATGCTGATGACGGAAGACCTCCTGCTAGCATAGTCAAAGAGTGGTTAAGTGCTCCGCTTTGTCTGAAGAGGGCTGTCATCCAGAAGAAGAACCATAGAGAAGGGCTTGGTGCACCCCCAAATGGGAAATCAGGTCCTGAAATGCATTCACAAGATGTCCCGGACTCCACACCTCGCCAAGCTAGTCCTGCAGGATCATCCAGCAAGCGTAGAGCCTCGGATGGTCCCTCAGAGCAAGCGGCAGACCCTTCCAAGAAGCTGAAAGTTGCCTCTACTTCCCCTGAAATGATTGAAGCTCTTCGGGATGATGGTTCAGAACGTCTAGTGGAAAGAGCACAACCAACTTCTAGGGTCGGGAATACAGAGGCTTCCCGTGAGATTGCAGAAATGACGAAGGGTGTACCACAAGCTGCGTATGATAAAGTTGTTAGAGACCTCAGGATCGCAAAGGCGGGGGCCCACAAGCTGGTTGACATACTTCGAGGACAAGCGGGGCTGGAAGAGGAGAACAAACGAATGAAATCGGAATGCATCCGCCTTCGAGAAGGTCGCGACCATTCCAGACGGAACAACAATGCCTTGGTGGGGAAAATTCGATCATTAGAGAACAAAATGATCGAGCTAGAGACAAGTCATGCAGAAAAGCTGTTGGTAGAAAGTGAACGCGACACTGCCCTTAACGAGTTTGCTTTACTGCGTGGGCGTTTGCATGAGTCAGAAGAGAAAGTCAAACTCCTGGAAGCTGAAATATCAAATCTGAAAGCTGATTGCTCGTTACCACCACATGCCCCCATAACTTTGTACTTCAAGGAAAGTGAAGTGCAAAAGTTGGGTTTGGAGAGCCGGAGCGGGATTACTACCAAAGAGCAAGGGCCTGAAGTAGAAGTAGAGCTCGAGGTTGGACCTGAGCCTGAAGACGAGGCTAAGAAAGTTAATGTTCCTGAAACTGATGAGTCACTTTTTGATGACATTTCCCTACTTTCCGCAGAAGAGTGGGCAGAATTTCGAAGAACCATGGGCTGTGAAGACTTGCATCCATAGTTTCTTTACATATGTACGTTAACTATTGCATTTTCATTTTTGTATTGAATAACTGGTTTGAGCAATCGAGATGTGATTAGCCAGCCATTCTTCGAATAAATAAATGAAAACGATACTTATGACGAATTTTGTCCTTGCAACTATTTGATGTATTCCAAACTTATTTGTTCATCAAATGCCCCTCGTTGTAGCCATGGGCGTTCAACGTTGGGGTTTAACTAACTTTGTTAGCATTTTCATTGGTGTTGCCTTCAAGGAAGGGCTTGTGCTTCTTAAGAGAAGACTTGAAGTGCTTCTATGAGGAAGACTTAGGGTGCTTCCAAGAGGAAGGCTTTGGGTGCTTCCTGAGAGGAAGGCTTGAGATGCTTCCTGAAGGAAGGCTTCAGGTGCTTCCGAGAGGAAGGCTTTGTGTGCTTCCAAGAGGAAGGCTTGAGTGCTTCTCGAAAGAAGGCTTTGGATGCTTCTCGGAAGAAGGCTTGAGTGCTTCTTGGGAGAAGGCTTTGGATGCTTCCCGGAGGAAGGCTTTGAGAACTTTGCCGAACGTATAATAGCACATAGGTGAACTAGGAATTACTTGATAGCATTATTGATAAGTTTAAATACATCATTCTTGAAAATAAAGTCTATATTTTGCACAAAACAATGACTAGCTTAGCTTTGAGCTCTAGTTTGCATTATACATAATATCTTCGAAGGTGATGAGCATTCATGGAACCACTCACTAACTTTCCGTCCATTGTCTCTAAGGTGTAGCTTCCTTTTCCGCCTACTTGGTAGACTCGGTAAGGTCCTTCCCATGGAGACTTGAGTTTTTGAGATCCTGGACGATTGGGTGTTGCAAACTTTTTCTTGAGAACAAGATCACCTGGGAGAAAGTGCCGGAGTCGGGCCTTCTTGTTGTAGGAACTTCTCACCTGCTGCTGGTAGCTGGAGATGCGCTGCACCACTTGCTCCCTTAATTCCTCGCTGAGATCAAGTGAAGTTCTTAGAGCGATGGAGTTGACTACTGGATCATCGAGCTCGGTAAAGGGCGCTGGAACAACAACATGTGGAGGAATGACTGCGTCAGTGCCATATGCAAGGGTGAATGGAGACTCTCCTGTTGCACGACGCGGTGTGGTACGGTAAGCCCAGAGCGTGCCATCCAACTCCTCCTCCCACAAGCCTTTCTTATCATTGAGTCGCTTCTTGATACAGTCAAGGATCGTCTTGTTTGAAGCTTCTGCTTGACCATTACCTTGGGGGTAATATGCAGTTGAAGTGAAATGCTTGATCTTCCAAGACTCAAAGAACTCGTTGATTATGGCACCAGTAAACTGAGTTCCATTATCAGTTAGAATGACTTTGGGAAGTCCAAATCGGCAGATGATCTGGCTCCAGATGAATTTTGAACATCAACCTGAGTTATGGTAGCCAAGGCTTTTGCCTCCACCCATTTGGTGAAGTAGTCAGTGGCAACAATCAAATATTTCTTGCTTGGAACTGGAGTGCTTGGGAGTGGTCCAACGATGCCAATTCCCCATTGCATGAATGGCCAAGGGCTCGTCTGTGCATGCAACTCTTCCGGTGGCGCCAATTGGTTAGGCTTGAACCTTTGACATTTGTCGCATTTCTGGGCATACTGCAGAGCTTCCTGGCGTAGAGTAGGCCAGTAAAATCCCGCACTAAGTGTCTTTTGGGCAAGCGATCTTCCACCAGAATGATTTCCACAATGTCCTTCATGAATCTCGGCCAAGACTTTCAATGTTTCAGGGTGCTTCAAGCATAACAAGTTTGGCCCTGTGAAGCTCTTTCGAAAGAGTCGGCCCTTGTCGACATAGTATCGTGCGGCCTTCATCTGGACTTTGCGGGCTTCTAACCGTTCATCAGGCAATGTTCCATGCTCTAGATAGTTGATAAAAGGATCTTACCAACTTAGTGATGAATCAATTTGTCTTACTTCAATCTCCTTCACATCAATACTTCTCCGCTCGAGATACTCAATCGGGATTGAACGCTTGAAACGAAAGTCGAGTGATGATGCTAGATTGGCCAACGCATCTGCTTGTGTATTTTCGGCTCGTGGAAGTTGATGAAAAGTGAAAATCGAGAAAAAAGCAAGCATCTCCTGGACCTTGTTATTATATCTGAGCCTCCGTGCATCACGCGCAGCATATTCACCGATCGATTGATTAGTGATCAGCTGCGAATCTGAATGAATAGCAAGTTTTTTGACTCCCAACTCCTTGGCAAGTGTGAGCCCACAAATTAAAGCTTCATACTCCGCTTCATTGTTAGAGGCTTTGAATCCAAACTGTACTGCTTGTTCCATTATTGAGCCATCTGGAGTGATAAGGACAATCCCCGCTCCTGCCCCCTTCTGGTTCGAGGAACCATCAACAAAGAGCTTCCATAGATGATTGGAAGTTGAGGGTTGCAGAAAAGAGGAACTGTTGCCATGAGCTCGTGACAAGGAAGTGTCGACGGCCCTAGGGGCACTGCCGAACTTATTGTCATTGCTTCCTTCTAATGATGCTGGTGTGAACTCCACAACAAAATCCGCTAAGGCTTGGCCCTTGACAGTTGTTCGGGGACGATAGAGCAGATCATGCTGACTCAACTCTATAGCCCATTTCATTACCCGTGTCGATGCATCAGGTGCATGAAGTAATGAACGGAGTGGATATTCTGTCATGACGATTACCCGATGAGCTTGAAAGTAAGGCCTCAACTTCTTTGTGGTAACCAGTAATGCGAGAATCAGCTTTTCAAACTTTGGATATCGTGTCTCCGCATCAAGTAGGGCTTTGGAAGTGTAGAACACAGGCAGTTGAATCCCATTCTCTTCTCGGACAAGTGCAGAGCTTACAGTAACATTAGAGACCCCCAGATACAGGAACAGGTCCTCGTTATCTTTGGGTTTTGATAGCAGCGGTGGAGACGTCAAGTAGGCCTTGAGATCTTGAAATGCTTTCTCACAACCTTCATCCCATTTATCTCTGGATGCTTTCTTTACCGCTTGGAAGAAAGGTCGACACCGGTCGGTTGACTTGGACAGGAACCTGTTCAATGCTGCTGCTCGTCCAGTAAGACTTTGAATCTCCTTTAGACTTGATGGGGACTTCATCTCGAGAATTTCCTTGATTTGCTTTGGATTTGCTTCGATCCCACGTTGAGTCACAAGGTATCCCAAGAACTTCCCTACTGATACCCCGAATGTACACTTTAGAGGGTTGAGCTTCATTTTGTACTTCTTTAGCAAGTTGAAGGTCTCTCGCAAGTTGGTGATATGATCCCCTCGTTTTTCTCCTTTGACCATGATGTCATCCACGTATACCTCCATGGTTTTGCCAATGAGATCTTTGAACATCCGATTAACGAGTCTTTAGTACGTTGCACCCGCATTTTTGAGGCCAAATGGCATGACCTTGTAGCAGTACACACCTCGATCGAAGACGAAGGCAGTTTTGTCCTTGTCTTTTTCATACATGGAAATTTGATTATAGCCCGAGTATGCATCCAGGAAGCTTAGGAGCTCATTTCCCGCAGTTGAGTCCACTAAGAGATCGATCCTGGGTAGAGGATAGTTATCCTTTGGGCACGCAAGATTGAGATCGGTGTAATCAACACAAACTCTCCATCGTCCCGCCTCCTTTTTCTTGACAAGAACGACGTTTGCTAGCCATTCAGAGTGCGGAACTTCTTCAATGGATCCAGCAACGAGCAACTTGTCAATCTCCTCCTGAATGATAGCAATTTTCTCAGGGGAAAAATTACGTCTTTTCTGCTTGACCGGCTTGTGGTTGGGATTGACGTGCAGCTTGTGGCAAGCGATGGTGGGATCAATCCCCGGCATGTCAGACGGAGACCAAGCGAAAACTTCTCTCTCCTCACGCAAGAAAGCTGTGAGTTCTTCTTTTTCTGTGTCACTCAACCGAGCACCTATGCTGGCCTCTCTCTCAGGATATTGAGGGTCAAGTTGGATGAGGGTGACGTCATCCTCCGGCTGCCATCCTTCTGGAGTTGGTGGTTCCTCATGAATGTCTGGATCTCGACCCGTGATTAGTTGCTATTTGGGAGACGAAGAAGAAAGCTTGCCCCCAGTGGATGATCCTGTTTGGGGAACAAACTCTGCCTCCTTGACCTCCTTTAGCCCTTCAGTAAGGCACCGCCGAGCCATCGCCTGATCGCCTTTAATCTCCCCGATTCCACCACCGGGAATAGGGAACCGAATTTTCTGGTAAAGGCTTGACGTGGTTGCGAGTATCTTGTGAAGCCATGGCCTTCCCAAAATTCCATTGTATGGAGAGTATTCATCCATGATGTAGAAAGTCTGGGACGTGACTACAGGATCAGAATGTACATCCAGCTGGAGAGTGCCTACGGTCATGCTGGTCGATCCATTGAAACCTCAGAGCGGTACAGCCCTTTTTGTTGTGAGGCTTTCTAACCCCAACTTGCGCACTGCATCCAAGCTGAGGATATTTGCTGCACTCCCTTCATCAACGTGAATCCGATCAACTTGAGCATGAGCGATTTGGATGGACACGACTAATGCATCGGCATGCGGCCAGTCAAGTCCTACCTTGTCCTTCAAAGAGAAACCAACGACAAGGTCGTTGGCCACCCCGGGGGTGGAAACATGGGAGACTTGAGGTGGTTCCTAACAACTCCGATTCTGCTATGATGGTATTGATGCGAATCATCTTTGCTGCAGGTTCCTTTAGCCCTTTGTCTGCGGGTCGATCCACAGCCTTCCCTTTGACGTACTCAGTGCAATGTCCTTCTTTGATGAGAGTCCGGAGATATCTCTCGAAAGATATGCATTTTCTGATGTTATGCCCATAGCACTCGTGGAAGGCACACCATTTTGTTTTATCAGCCTTCTCTTGATCACCTTTGACTGGCTCCGGCTTCTTAAACCATGGCTTGTCCTTAATTTCATTGTGGATCTGATGGACTGGCAAAGATAGCTGCAAGTTAGGCTTCCCCATAGCCAGTGTTTGAGAGGGTTGTCCCGCCTTACGCTTGTTAGACTTTCCAGTCGCAAACTTTCCATGAGACTCATCTTTATTGGAGGCTTTTCCGCTAGCCCCAGCATGGTCTTGAGTATGGGTGGCGTTCTTCTCGTCCTCCCAGCTTGCATGTCGCTCTGCCAGCGAAAGCATTTTGGTGAGACTTCGCGCATTACTCATGACGATGTCCCCGTAAAGCTGGCTGTCCCGAGGAAGTCCTTGTTTGAATGCCATTGACGCAACAAGGTCGATACACCCGAAAATTTGAGACTTCTCCTCGCAAAATCTTCGTATGTATTGTCGTAGAGTTTCTTTTGCTCTCTTTCGGACAGAGAAAAGATGGTCATCCTTCACCTCGATTGTCCGAAGTTGTGCGTACTCCTTCACAAATGCCAGAGCCAACTCTTCAAAGGATGCAATCGACCTCCGGGGGAGATGATTGAACCAAGTCATGGCTTGGCCTTGAAGAGAAGCTTGAAAAACTTTGCACATGAGCGCATCGTTATGCCTGTGGGGGACCATGACTCCCCGGTAATAATCTATGTGCTTCACCGGGTCGGAGGCTCCTTTGAACGGAGTGAAGTTTGGCGTCGCAAACCTTTGGGGGAATGGCTCTTCCTCAATATCCTTTACGAAAAGAGTGGAGAGTTGTATCTAGCGACGTAAATCGTCCTCTAGATCGCCATCTCGTTGAGCACGAAGGTGTCTGTCCAACATTTTTTGAACATCATTAGCCCGCAACGCACCTTGCTGAGGGGGTGAGTCATTCCGTGCTAATCGCCGAGAACCTCCTTGAGCTTCTCCCCTTGATCTCTGGGATCGTGCAGGGGAGTAGACTTCATCTTCCCTCTCACTGCCATGGGCAGATCGTTTTGGGTCTTTTTGTAGAGCCTGTGGTTGCCCCCTACTCCCATGTGAGCGCCGTGAGCGCTCCACTTGTGAAGTAGCCCCAATCCTACTTCCTAGCCGCTCATGTACTGATGGCCTTAGGCGTTGTGGGCTATTTGCTCGACGAGCGTGACTTTCTTCACCAGAGTCGCTTAGCGAAGTGTCCCGTGACATCGTTCGGCAGCGGACTGTTTCTTTCCCAGGACGCCTTGGAGCATTCTCTTGTCTCCCACGTGATGTGGAATGTCTGTCTGGCTCTTGGACTGGTCTTTCCGCCAGGAGTCGCTGCAAGAGTTCCGACTGGAGTTGAACTTGGCTGCTCAACCTTTCAACTTGCTGTGCCAAGTTGTCCTGGAGAGGTTGATGGTGAATTCTCCCCGAGACGTCGTGACGCCCATCCAGAAAGTCCCTTAGGTCCATGTTTGTCGCGGGCTGATCATGCCGTGATGCACTTCCCATCATCCGCCCGCCTGCTTGTTGAAAAGCCGAAGTTCCTTCCCCTAGTGCAGGCACTTGGTTAGTTGGAGAGGGAAATGCTCCAAAGCTGAAGGTTGTCCTCCCTCCTAGTGTCTCCATGGGTGCTTCTATGGACACCCGCCTGGGTCGAATTGGACGTTCCTCCAGTGTCTCTATGCGAGCCTCATTCCTCGTCTGAGCAGTTGAGGCAAAAACACCTTCTCCTGCTGAACGAACAGATCGTCGAACCCTAGCCATGCTTTATCAGCGAATCTTGAATGGAAATTTGTCGAACGATGAACACGTTCAAGATCTTCGAATCAACGTTATGAACGATGATCGAAGTAGGATGAACGATGAACAATCGTGAGAGCTTCTTCTTGAATATCCTCAAGCTCTCAATGAAAGCATCAGTTGTTGATGCAGAAATCGTCCGGCTCTGTGAAGTTCCTTCTCGATCCCTACACACAAGAACGAAAATCAAACGGGGTTAAGGTTGAATCCCGGGGGGGTGGTTCAACCGAAAACGCTCCGATGCTTAAGTCGGTTTTCTGAGAGAATAAACCGACAGAGCGTTTGCAGTAGTTTTTCATTACCTTTAGAAGTGAGATGAGGTCTTCTATTTATAGTGAAGCCTTGAAAGTCACCGGAGCATTTGATTGGTCGAAGGAAAAAGTATTAAATAAGTGATTGTACCGAGTGTAATCACTTACTTATTAATTAATAAATAATTAGCTGTGAAGTTATCTATTATCGGTATTGATCTGATCAATTAATATATTTAGCTGGTAAATATATTGAATTAATGCGGAGATCGTAACATGTCGCCATTGTATTTAGCAGGGGTAATATCGGCATTATAAGGGTCATGAGCCACGTGGCAGCCGCATAATTTTCCGGTGATTTATGGTTCCACAAATGCCCCACATCGCTTAGAAATTCAAGGAATTCTAAGGGATGTAATTTTTATTATGGTCCCAGTAAACCATTTTCATAAAGGAGTAGGACTCCGTACTACTTCGAGCAGTTGAACTTTATTTGGCTTTGGACGTCGCTCTGGCTTCTCCATATGAAGATTTAGTTGAACTTTATTTGACTTTGGACGTCGCTCTGGCTTCTCCATAAGAAGATTTGGGTTGAAGCCTTGTTTATCTTTAGAGCCCACCAGCTCATTAGGGTTTGTTTATTTTTTTTCTTTATTTAAATGAGGTCATTGTAGCCTCCATTTAAAATAAAATAAAAAAAACTAAATCCTAGCATCTGAACTCCGAAGGAGGTTCCAATGCCTGAGCCGCCGCGGTCTCCAGAGTTAGAATTCTTTTTCCCCTTGTTGTTGCTAAGAGGAGAAATTTTTTCTTTTCTTTGTGTTTCTCTTTCCCCTCATTGCAGGTGAAGGAGAGAACTGACGGGATCAATTGTTGCTAGTTGGCGATGACAACAACCTTCAGAGCGTGATGGACACATGCCAATTGCACGAAGGTACAGGGCACTAATTGAGAAAATGCGCAACTCAACCGCTGGGCGAAATCGGTTGTTTCACTTTCTTCAGATTTTCGTGAATCTTCAAAGTCCTTGATTTGGACTTAATTATACCTTCTAAGCCTGGGAGTCGGCTCTGAGGCACAGCTGTAATGACAATCATCAAACACACGCATTTCCCTCTGCCCATAAAACGAAGTCCTCTGTTTCCTCTGAGCTCTTCTTTTGTTTTTGTAGGTGAAGAGGTGCTAGTAGAAAATACGCTGGGGATCGCATGATGGAGCATATCACATGCGCAGAGCTGTGAAGTAATATATGTTTGATATTACATATATTGCTTTTTCCTTTTGCCGCTTGCAACACAGTCGCATCTTTTGACCCTTTTTTTTTAAGTCGTCATAGGACAAGTTTTTTGTATATATATATATTTTTGTCCTTTGTTTCCACCTGCAAGTCCCGTGACTTGCTTTTGATGTTTGTATAATTAATATATATATATATATATATATATATATTATTTTAATATATATTTAATATATTATTTTTCTTTTGTTTAGCTTCAATCTTTTGCAAATTCTGGTGTAGTCTTGAAGACCTCATTTTGTGGAGTATCATCTGGTGGCATGTCTGGGACTTGTTGGAGTTTCCGACTTCAAGAGATGATGGACTTGACACCAAGACGATCCTCCAGTTTACATGCTTATGATGCTTTGTGAAAAGAAGAGTCTGGCGCGCTGACGGACTCATCATCTTCAAGTGTGGGCGGAACCAACGTCAAGGCCTTCAACCTGGAAGTGGAGTAGAATGCAATGCGAGGTGCAGCAGGGTGCAAGGCGAGGTGCAGCAGAGTGCGACGCGAGGTGCAGCAGAGTGCGAGGCGCGAGGTGCAGCAGAGTGCGAGGCGCGAGGTGCAGCACTGTGCAAGGCGTGAGATGTAGCAGAGTGGGAGTAAGGTGCAGCGGAGTGCGACATGAGGTGCAGCAGAGTGCAAGGCGCGAGGTGCAGCACTGTGCAAGGCGTGAGATGTAGCAGAGTGGGAGCAAGGTGCAGCGGAGTGCGACGTGAGGTGCAGCAGAGTGCAACTCGAGGTGCAGCAGAGTGCGACGCGAGGTGCAGCAGAGTGCAAGGTGCGAGGTGTAGTAGTGTGCAGTGTGCAAGGCGCGAGGTGCAGCATGGTACAAGGCGCGGGGTGCAGCAGGGTGCAAGGCGCGAGGTGCAGCAGTGTGCAAGACGCGAGGTGCAGCAGTGTGCAAGGCGCGAGGTGCAGTAGTGTGCAAGGCGAGAGGTGCAGCAGTGTGCAAGGCGCGAGGTGCAGTAGTGTGCAAGGCGAGAGGTGCAGCAGTGTGCAAGGCGCGAGGTGCAGCAGTGTGCAAGGTGCGAGGTGCATCATGGTGCAAGGCGCGAGGTGCAGCAGGGTGCAAGGCACGAGGTACAACAGTGTGCGGTTCGAGGTGCAGCAGAGTGGAACGTGAGGTGCAGTAGAGTAAAACTAGAAGGCGAGACAAGTTGCGAGTGCGAAGAGAGGAATGCTGCAAGTGCGAGGCGAGGAGTCCCATCACTTGGAGTGGGACGTGTCACAACCCAACATGAGGCTTGTTCCAGACACGAGGCAATGTGTGTTGCAGCTACAAGGCGAGATTTGTGTCATCTTCAAAGCAAGGCTTCCCATGGCGTGAGGCGAAAGTGCATGTAGTGTCACGAAGTGACTGAAGCCTTCCAAGGAGTTGCTTTGGATGACAGATGACCTTCTAGAGACTCGATCTTCAAGGCTTTGTTGAGCTCAAAATGTAGTGGTAACAAGGTGGAGCATGGAGGGTCGATCATGCCCCCTGCAATGCCCGAGGCGTTGCTCATCATCACCTAATTGAAGGAAGAGAGCTTGGAGATGCCATCTATGCCAAGTAGGCGATGTTGAGGAGGTTGCCCCCATTGTTTGAAGAAGTTCATGGACGATGTGTCACTGGAAGTCCACGATAAGATGATTGAAGGCCTCCAAAGTTTGCTCATGGGCTAACGGAGAGACTCTGAGGTCGTCCCGTTCCTTGTGATGAACTTCATGATCCTTCTTGACTCATAGCTTGATCTTAGCATTGAATACATTTTTGAGCATTCAATTTGTGAATTTCCAACTTCTTTAATTTTCATTAGTAGAAGTGTTTTGTGATTTTCGGCAGATTTGACCTTTGTGTAGTAATTTTGGTATTTTGACTTCGTTTTATCTTCGAATTGAGTGCCGTTGGTGGGGTTGGAAAGCTGAGTTCCATACCCTTCTACTGACATCAAGCTTGTTCCAAGAAGATTCGAATTGAGCCTTGTAGAATTGGTCGAATCTTGTGCTGGTGCGCTGGTACGTGCAGTTGACCTTCGTATACAAAAACGTTCGCTGGGAACTCGTCACAACTCGGAATTGAGTAAGATCAATGGAGTTGGAAAACTGACTTCCATAGCTTTCTAAATCCGTTGACCTCATGTCAGGGGATCAAAATTCAGTGGTTTATGACTGAATGAATCTCGTACTCGTGCGCTGGTACGTGCAGTTGACCTTTGTGTACAAAAATGTTCGCTGGGAACTCGTCACCACTCGGAATTGAGTGAGGTCAATGGAGTTGGAAAGATGACTTCCGTATCGTTTTAGGACCATCAAGTTCATGTCAGGGTGAGCAAAATTGAGTGAGCTATGATCGAATGCATCTCGATCTCGTGCACTGAAATGCAGAATTGGACTACGCATGTTAGAACATTTGCCCACTGTTTGTCATGGCCTGGTGGTTGCCCCTCTTGGTGGGGTTGGAAGCGTTTTTTTTAGTAGCTTTCCGACTCCAAAAAGTTAAGTTCTTAGATAGTTTCATGTGCCTCGCTGGGACGAGCCCTTCGAGTGCTTCATCTGGCAAAGACTTGGGGTGCTTCGCGGGACGAAGGCTTGGAGTGCTTCGCATGGCGAAGGCTTGGAGTGCTTCGCGTGGCGAAGGCTTGTAGTGCTTCAACGTGGCGAAGATTTGGAGTGTTTCACATGGCGAAGACTCGGAGTGCTTCGCATGGTGAAGACTTGGGTACTTTGCATGGCAAATGCATGGAGTGCTTCGCGGGGCGAAGGCTTAGAGTGCTTCACAGGGCGAAGGCGTGAAGGCTTAGAGTGCTTCGCGGGGCGAAGGCTTAAAGTGCTTCGTGGGGCGAAGGCTTAGAGTGTTTCGCGGGGCGAAGGCTTAGAGTACTTCACAGGGTGAAGGCTTAGAGTGCTTCGCATGGCGAAGACTTAGAGTGCTTCGCATGGCGAAGACTCGGGTGCTTTGCATGACAAAGGCTTGGGGTGCTTCGTGTGGCGAAGACTTGGGGTGCTTCGCGGGGCGAAGGCTTGGAGTGCTTCGCATGACGAAGACTCGGGTGCTTTGCATGGCAAAGGCATGGAGTACTTCGCGGGGCGAAGGCTTGGAGTGCTTCACATGGTGAAGGCTTAGTGCTTTCTAAACAAAAGCGTAGGCGATAAGACAATTTCATTAGACGTTGAAACGAAACATCTTTAATCTTATTGAAAGATGCTATGTGAGAAAATTAGGCACTGAACCAAATTTTAACCACAAAATTTGTGTCTTCGATGATGACTTAGTCACTGATTCAGTTTCTTGGTTGTTCCCTACAACTCGGACTCAACAATGATGGTGTCCACGTGGTTTTGTGCGGGTTCCTGGGGGTCTTTGTTTCCGAGACGATCCGTTGCCTTTTTCCTGACGTACTCGGCGCAGTGTCCTTCCTTCAAGAGATCTCGGAGGTATCTTTCGAAAGTCTGGTAAGAGCTTATGTCGTGTCCATAACAATTGTGATAGGCACACCATTTTTTCTCGTCGGTCCTCTCCTGGTTTCCTTTGATGGGAGCTGGTCTTTCGAACCACGGTTTTTCCTTTATCTGATTGTATATTTGAAGGAAAGGTATCGAAAATTGTGTGTTTGGCTTTGCACCCGCGTACATGTTGGATGACGGGTTCCCTTTGCGTTTGTTGGCTTTCTCGACTGAGTTCCCGCGGTGGGCATCATTCTTTGGCTGCTCAAACGCCTTTGTGAGATGTCCATCTTCCTCGACGTGGTTGGCAGCATGGGTGGAATTTTTCTCGTTCTCCCAGCATGCATGTCGCTCTGCCAGGGACAATATCTTGGTGAGACTTCGGGCGTTGCTCATGACGATGTCTCCGTAGAACTGGCTCTCTCGTGGTAGTCCTTGCTTAAATGTCATGGCTGCAACGAGATCGCTGCAACCAACGATTCCGGACTTCTCTTCGCAATACCTCCGAATGTATTGCCGTAAGGTTTCCTTAGACCTCTTTCGGATGGTGAAGAGGTGGTCATCCTTGACTTCGAAGGTGCGAAGCTGCGAGTACTCCTTCACGAAAGTAAGGGCCAACTCTTCGAAGGAAGTGATTGATCTCTGGGGGAGATGGTTGAACCATGTCGTCGCCTGACCTTGCAGCGAGGCTTGGAAAACTTTGCACATGGGCGCGTCGTTGTGCATGTGAGGTACCATGACCCCCTGATAGTAATTGATGTGCTTTACTGGATCAGAGGTTCTTTTGTACTGACTGAAGTTTGGTGTTGAAAATCGTTGCGGGAATGGCTCCTCCTCAATGTCCTTCATGGACGGTGAAGATGATGACGTCTGAATCTGGCGCCAAAGGTCATCCTCTAAGTCTATGTCACATTGAACTCCCTAAAGGCGTCGATCTAGCATCCTTCGGACGTCTTCAGCGTGCAATGGTCCTTTGTGACGGGGATTTCCGCATCGGGTCAAGTGGCGTCGACTCACTCGAGTTGCAGCGGGAATGACACTCGTGCGTGTTGACGAGTAGGTCTCGTTCTCCCTGCTATGGTCGTCCGTGCTTCTTGAGTTACGATGGGTCTGTCCATCCGAGTGAGTGCGTGACTTACGGGAGACTGCCTGCTGCTGTCGCCTGTTGCGCGGGTACTCAATGCGCGAAAGTGCTCCTGGGCGTCCTCCGAGTCGGACCCGAGCCAAAGGCCTCGGTAGTCCTTGGTCTCCTGCTCTAGGGTGCAGCTTTCCTCCTCTGAGTCGCCTATCAACGTTTCTCGGTACATTGTCTGGCAGCGAACATGCTCCTTGTTAGTGCGTCTCGGGATGTCCCTTGGTGCCCCGTGAGGTTCATTGTACTTCTCGGAGGTTCTGGACGTCACGATGTCTCCCAATAGTTGTTGTAGGAGCTCTGATTGGGTCCGAACTTGGTTGCTCAGTTGCTCAACCTGCTGCATCAGTCCAAGCCGCGGAGGCGAGCCCCTAAATGCTTGCTCGTGGTGAGTAGCATGTCGGGGCGAACGTCGCGCGCCTTCAGTCGGATGTGATGGGCCACGTCTCTCTGGAACTTGGGTGTCGGCCTGTGAGTTGCGCAGGGCGTCCAAGTGTCTCCTTAGGTCCAAGTCAGCAGGGAGCTGATTCGGGACCCTTAGAGATGTTTCTACCGCAAGTAGTCCGTCTTTTCGTTGGAAAAAAACTGTGCCTGCCCCCGTTGCAGGTGGGGGGTTCACAGTAGCAGCGGCCATGGGGAACGTTCCGAAACTAAACGTAGGTGTCCAATCCGACATTCCGAACGGTATGTGAATTGATGCGTGGCGCGGGCCGTGCAGGAGACGGGAAAGTGATTCCTCTGGAATCGTTAGGAGAGGTTCACTCACGGCAGCGATCGCAACAGCAGATGTGGCAGACTCGGAGGCTCGTGTGGATCGACATGTTCTGGCCATGTGAAGAATGGTAATTGTCGGAAGTGTGATGGCTGAGTTTTTTCGAGGAAAAACTAAAGAGCACGCTTTGAGTATTTCTCAAATTGGCTCTCAATGATAGCACCACATGGTCCACTTACAAGCTTTCTTCCTTCAATTACGTAGTGACGTACACCATCTGGAGCTTCACAGGGGGCATGATCGATCCTCCGTCTTTATGCTCCACTTTTCAGCCACTCCAGTTTTAGCTCAACAGGACCTAGAATGTCAGGTCACTAGAAGGTCTACCGTCAGCCAAAAAAACTCCTCGAGACGGTTCATTCACTTTATGGCACCACATGCACTTCGCCTCGTGTCATGGGATACCTTGCCTCGCCTTTCTTTTGGAACGTATCCTCTTGCGTTGCTACATGTCTAGCTTCAAGTCATGGGATACCTCGCCTCTTGTGGATGAAATCCTAGACAGGTCATGGTGCACCTTGCTGCACATGTGTCAAACTCTTCTATCCACCACGCACCGAGTGAATGGTCGCTGGGAAGAACACCTCATGTCATTCGGCGCATCACTTCATGCTCCAACCTTCCCTTGCCTTACATTGTGGCACACTAAGCCTTGGATGTAGAATACCTTGTATCATACTTACAGCATGTCTCGTCTTGTAATTGAACTATGCCTCGCCTCGATCAAAGGATGAAATTTTGTCCATCGGTTGGACTTCAAATTTCTTCCCCTGCCGTTCTTGGGTGCCTTCATGGATGAGGAATTATCGTAAAGCTCTGCGAGCAACCCTTCTGGAAACGCATGTTTGTTGCGGACCTTTCAAGACTTAAATTCTTCAGGTCCCTCAAAGTCTGTATACTTCCTATAGAACAGATTCTGACTACGCGAGCCACCTTGCTCCCATAATGCAAGCCTACTGGGTCTCACCAGAAGTGCGCCTTGACGCATATTGAAATGACCGTCTCTGAAAATAGAGCTTAACACCACTTAAATTGCTACAGTTGGACTTATACAGCTCTCCGAATGTGCAAAAATGTAAAGCTCAACAATGAAAGAAATATTCAAAAGTCTCTCGAACAAGCGTGGAGCTTACTGCGACATCAGAGACTCTCAGATAGAGGTACAATGAAATTGAAGATCAAGCGGAGTCGTACTCCCATATATAATTTATCTAGACCACAATACAAATTACATCCCTTAGGATTCCCTGAATTCCTAAGCGATGTGAGGGCATTTGTGGAACCTAAAATCACCGGAAGAATGTGGAGTTACCACGTGGCCCATATTATCTAAATGACCAAATTGCCCCTGACAATAATACTTAAAACCCAAGCACCGAACATGACTCAAGCCCACAATGCTTACATAGCCCAAATATTGGGCCTAAGTCGGGATGACACGTGAACGCCTCTCACTCTTGATCTGCGTAACACGTGTTAGCGCACAAATTAAGAAGCATTTGTCTCACATCGAAACTATGGAAATTAAGCATCTCACTCACCTCTATATAAGGGGAACACATTTCTCAATAAAGGTAATTTTGTTCAACGCTACTTAATCTCTAGAGATTTTTCTTTCGAAACTGACTTAAGCATTGGAGCGTTCTTGGTCGAACACCCCCCGGGTCTCGATCATTGAACGAACGATACCTTATTGTTTGCTTGTTTGCAGGGATCCTTGAGTCTTTTGAGTTTAAAGGACGAATTCAGCTTCAACAATACTTATAGTAAATTTCTATACCAAATAATTCTACTTAGCTACAGCTGCGAAATTCCAAAATTGGACCACTATGATTGCCATTTGGAGTTGCCTTGAGAAGCCAATTCAAAGGGAACATCCGCTGGAATAGGAGGATCATGAGGATAGCAAAGTAATTCTCTCAATTGAAGATTGTCGTTTCAATCAAAGTATATATGTGCTAAAAAAGAATGGAAGTTACTACAAGGAAGGAAGTTAACAGGAGAAAGGGGGTTGGTGAGATACTAATTAAATTGAATGGACATAGATAACATTTTACTTTTGGGGTGGAGTCGTGGAGAAGCCTTTCGTAACTAGTATTTTTGTTTCACAAGAGAAATGAAGCTTCGTATATATCTCTTCTACTGTTTTAAGTGTAAGTAAGAACATCTTTTGTAAGTAATAATAAATTAATAATATTGTTAAAGTGAAATGGAACGTGATTGTATTATCGTTAAAGTAAATATAATCATCGTCTATTTTAACATTGAAAATACAATTACATAATAATCGTTAAAGTAAATATAATCATCATCTATTTTAACATTGAAAATACAATTAAAACTCGAGAATACGTGTGTAATCAATTAGGCATGTGTGTAATCATGCTTAAATTTGGAACACACAACCTTCACATCCAACCATGCGATTCAGAACACACAAGGGACCAAGGGAGATAATAATGTCGATAAATTAGCTACAAGGAATAATTAACCTTATTCTCAGTTTCTTCTGGAGTAAATGGTTTCCTGAAGCAAAAGAATTTTGTGTCCCAATATGCAATGAGCATATATGAATAATGTCACAAACAAAAGATGTGTAGAGAGCGTATTTGCCTATGGTGCACCTCAGAAAACAAAATTTATTGGTCGGTCGAAGTAATCTATGTAATATTACATAATGAAAAATTAAAAATTGGTGAATTATATACATTATTAATTTATATTTCTCTATTAAATGCGGTAATTAATCTTCTTACAGGACTAAATAATAATATTATTTAATCCAACTACATTATGCTTCCATTAAATTTAATGTTGTCACATAATGATACATAATTAATAATATTATTTTCGCCGTATATATTCATCGCATAAATAATTTAGGGAATATTAATGATTGAAAGGCGTACTATTCCAAGAATCAAACCCAACAGTGAAAATAGCTCTGAAAATGGGGGAACTGATAATGATATGACATGCAAACACAAAGCAATAGAAGTTTCGTGGAAGTTGATTAAAACATTTTATTAATGAGCCGAATACTTTGACGTCATAATTAAGTTAAGCAGGTGATCACCAAACCCAAAAGGGAACATGATGGCCAACAGAGACCCTATCTCTATCCAACATTCTTCAACCACGGAGATCCATCCATGATCTAGATATTGATATTAATCAACCTTCGTTTTCATGCCCTAATTTCACTGTTCCATGGGCCATCTCTTGACTTTTTTCTTCTCTCTGTACTTGAACTTTGTACCATCTCTCTCTCCCTGTCTCGATATATAATATGATGATGATGTGTTTCTGGTGCCAGAGTACATGTTACTTTACCGGTTTGATCTTCTGAGCGCCAAACAGTGCCATTATTGATGATCTTTGAATGCAATCACCAACAAAGTGGGCACTAGCTAGCTACCTACTCATTGTGGTGTGTTGTGAAAAATACCTTCACAATTGGGATATTTACAGAAACAAATATCCGCCCACATTCTCATTTCCTAGCCGGCTAGCAGGGCATCGGGATTTAGAGGGCCCACAATAATTTCTTTATTCCACTCATATCATATAGGGAATGTCACATTAATATTTCTCTTCTTTTTTTTTTCGTTAATTTTTTTGGACTATTGCGAACCAACATATCTTCTTACCGTGGATTTTATGTTTCGGTTTATAACAACTTGTGACGTGAGATATTTTTATTGTTTACAGAGTAATGAAGTTATTTTTGTATCACATTGATTTATTATGTAATGGGGACATATCATGTGTCAATTCCGCCTAAATTGTAATAATTAGACTTAGTGTAACAAATATGCACCAACTGCTACCTAATATATATATAGTACCAGGGCCGTATCAACGATATACGAGGCATAAGGAAAATTTTATATCCGAGGTATTCTTAATATATTTAAATAATTTTTGTTTAATTTTGAAAAAAAAAACCCTATTTGCTAAGGCAAATTTTACATCTGTGGTATTCTTTATATATTTTAAAAAAATTATTTTGAACTCAAAAAAAAAAAAATTCATTTCCATAAGAGCAATTAATACTAATATAGAACTATCTTGGTTAAGATAAAAGAAATAAAGCACAAAATTACACAATAATTTTTTTAGGTAAATAATAATATTAAGAAAGTGCAAAAATTAATGTTCAAAACAGCACTAGGCATTCCCAGTGTAGCAAGTAGGGGCCTAGTGTTTAGATAGTTAGGCCTAGGTGTACGACTGTTTTTTTTTTAAAATTTGATTATATACTGTGGAACCATAAATCACCGAAAAATTGTGAAGCTGCCACGTGACACATAACCATCATAATGTCGATATTGCCCTTGGTATATACGATAACGGCATCACACGATCTCCGCATTAATTTAATATATTTATCAATTAAATATATTAATTAATCAGATCAATACGAATAATAAATAATCTCTCTGCGAGTTATTTATTATTATTTATATAGTTAATAATAGTAATTTCTCGCGGTAGAATCACCTATTAAATACTATTTCTTTAAACCAATCAGACGCTCCGGTGACTCACGAAACTCCACTATAAATACAGAGCCTCACTCACCTCTAAATGTAATTCAAAAAACTCATACCAAAACTCTGCCAGTTTATTTCTCTCGATTAAACTGACTTTGGCATTAGAGTGTTCTTGGTTGAATCAGCCCCCCCGACTTCAATCTTAACCCTGTTTGTTTCTTGTTATTATGTGTAGGAATCAAGAAGGAATTTTACAAGTCCGGACGATTTCTGCATCAAAAACTGGTGCTTTCATTGAGAGCCGAATTGAGAAATACTCAATGCATGCTCTCCAGCTTTTTCACGAAAAACATCACTATTGTTCATCGTTCATCGTTCCTCATTTATGGCAAGAACTTGAAGAATGAAACGATCTGACAGGCCTACCACCTTCTTCACAACGACTTATGATAAGAGCAACCTGCTTAACGGAATCCCAGAGATTCAACTGAATCACCCCTAATGGGAACTACGACATGTTATGCAATCATAATTTTCCATCATGCAAGAAAGGGTGCCAGCCTGTGGGTATGACGTCCAAGCCATGTCAAATCCACTCAGTACCCGCGTACTCCCCGACATCAACCCACTTCCCGCATTTCGCGTGACGACAACCTTCTTACTTGCGGATGAGTGGCTAGCTAGAAAGGCGTCATAACAAGGCCCCCCCCCCCCCCCCCCCCCCCCCAAATTGGCTCCCTATTAACGCAGAACTTCAGAGGCTTATGAAACACCCACATCATGCATGAGGACACACTCAAGCCATGAAGGATATGGCGTGACACCTTGCCACTAAAGCCATGCACGAGGATGCGCTCAGGCCATGAAGAACGCGACGTGACATCATGCCACGTGACGTGAGATATTTTTATTGGACTATTGCGAACCAACATATCTTCTTACCGTGGATTTTATGTTTCGGTTTATAACAACTTGTGACGTGAGATATTTTTATTGTTTACAGAGTAATGAAGTTATTTTTGTATCACATTGATTTATTATGTAATGGGGACATATCATGTGTCAATTCCGCCTAAATTGTAATAATTAGACTTAGTGTAACAAATATGCACCAACTGCTACCTAATATATATATATAGTACCAGGGCCGTATCAACGATATACGAGGCATAAGGAAAATTTTATATCCGAGGTATTCTTAATATATTTAAATAATTTTTGTTTAATTTTGAAAAAAAAAACCCTATTTGCTAAGGCAAATTTTACATCTGTGGTATTCTTTATATATTTTTAAAAAATTATTTTGAACTCAAAAAAAAAAAAAATTCATTTCCATAAGAGCAATTAATACTAATATAGAACTATCTTGGTTAAGATAAAAGAAATAAAGCACAAAATTACACAATAATTTTTTTAGGTAAATAATAATATTAAGAAAGTGCAAAAATTAATGTTCAAAACAGCACTAGGCATTCCCAGTGTAGCAAGTAGGGGCCTAGTGTTTAGATAGTTAGGCCTAGGTGTACGACTGTTTTTTTTTAAATTTGATTATATACTGTGGAACCATAAATCACCGAAAAATTGTGAAGCTGCCACGTGACACATAACCATCATAATGTCGATATTGCCCTTGGTATATACGATAACGGCATCACACGATCTCCGCATTAATTTAATATATTTATCAATTAAATATATTAATTAATCAGATCAATACGAATAATAAATAATCTCTCTGCGAGTTATTTATTATTATTTATATAGTTAATAATAGTAATTTCTCGCGGTAGAATCACCTATTAAATACTATTTCTTTAAACCAATCAGACGCTCCGGTGACTCACGAAACTCCACTATAAATACAGAGCCTCACTCACCTCTAAATGTAATTCAAAAAACTCATACCAAAACTCTGCCAGTTTATTTCTCTCGATTAAACTGACTTTGGCATTAGAGTGTTCTTGGTTGAATCAGCCCCCCGGCTTCAATCTTAACCCTGTTTGTTTCTTGTTATTATGTGTAGGAATCAAGAAGGAATTTTACAAGTCCGGACGATTTCTGCATCAAAAACTGGTGCTTTCATTAAGAGCCGAATTGAGAAATACTCAATGCATGCTCTCCAGCTTTTTCACGAAAAACATCACTATTGTTCATCGTTCATCGTTCCTCATTTATGGCAAGAACTTGAAGAATGAAACGATCTGACAGGCCTACCGCCTTCTTCACAACGACTTATGATAAGAGCAACCTGCTTAACGGAATCCCAGAGATTCAACTGAATCACCCCTAATGGGAACTACGACATGTTATGCAATCATAATTTTCCATCATGCAAGAAAGGGTGCCAGCCTGTGGGTATGACGTCCAAGCCATGTCAAATTCACTCAGTACCCGCGTACTCCCCGACATCAACCCACTTCCCGCATTTCGCGTGACGACAAGCTTCTTACTTGCGGATGAGTGGCTAGCTAGAAAGGCGTCATAACAAGCCCCCCCCCCCCCCCCCCCCCCCCCCCCCCCCCCCCCCAAAATTGGCTCCCTATTAACGCAGAACTTCAGAGGCTTATGAAACACCCACATCATGCATGAGGACACACTCAAGCCATGAAGGATATGGCGTGACACCTTGCCACTAAAGCCATGCACGAGGATGCGCTCAGGCCATGAAGAACGCGACGTGACATCATGCCACTGGAGCTCATGGCATAAGTCCTAACTGTAACGACCCATCCTAGAAATCGAAATTAGATTAGTGGTTAATGATGAATTAGTGAATTTAATTGGTGATTAGTTGGGTTATCTCGGATGGACGGTTCGAAATGACGATTTCGCCCTATAATGGGCAAAATGGTTGACTTTTAGTTCGAGCGGTCAAATGGAATTTGACTGATGACTATGACGTAGTTCGGGACGTCACGAGTTCATCAACAAGTGACACATCCGATTCCGACATTCGAGGAAGACGTTATGTTGTTCGGAAGTTTGAGGGTATTTTGGTAATTTGGTTAAAAGGGGACAAACTGTTGACTTTTCATACGACATGGTTTTTTCACGAAGTTCGAGGAAGGTAGGTCTTGATCCCCTGAGTATAACGATAGGCGGCACACTATTATCGGACTTTAGAAGGTTCAGTTATGAGTCTAAATACGCGACGGGAAAAATGGTAATTTGCAAAGATAAAGACAAATTGGTCTTTTTGCTGTGCCCAGTTACAATTGGACATGTGGCTGTCCTTGGGAATTGTGCCCACAGAAAATTGGACACATGGCTTCCTCTGGATGGGTGTGGAAGCCTCATCACCATCTCTCAAAGTTTTAAAATGGGTTGCATAGGTTTGAGAGACTGAAAGTAGAGTACGTGTGTAACCCGTGAGGAATGCACTCAGACAATCCCTTTTGTAACGACTCGTCCCTGAAATCGGGATTTGATTAGTGATTAATGACGGATTAGTAAAGTTAATCAATAATTAGTTGGACGAATTCGGACGGACGATGCAAAATGACGATTTTGTCCCTAGAATTGGCAAAAATGTTGACTTTTCGTTCTGACGATCAAATGGACTTTGACCGATGACCGTGACGTAGTTCGGGACGTCACGAGTTAATAGATAGGTGGCACGTGCGATTCCGACATTCGGAGAAAAAGTTATGACGTTCAGAAGTTCAAGGGTAATTTGGTAATTGGGTTAAAAATGGGCAATTTGTGAACTTTTCAAACGACATGGACTTTTCATGTAATTCGAGGATCGTTAGGTAGGTCTCGATCCCCTAAGTACAACGACAAGCGGCACACTATCATCGGAGGTCGGTAGGTTCGACTTTTGGGTTTAAAAATACTAGGGGCAAAATTGTAATTTGTAAAGGCAAGGGCATTTTGGTCATTTGGGGCTTTGGGATCTGTGCCCAGTGATTAATGGACATGTGGCTGCCTTGGGATGGGTGCCTAACCAGATGAGGACACTTGTCCCATCTCTGGAGGCTTGTGGAACCCTCATAGCCACCTCAAAATATTTTTAAAACGCATTGTGCGCAGTTGCACGATGATGGGAAGAAACACAGAAAACAGAGACCTCGTGAATCCATCTCCACAATTTCCTCCCAACGTCAACCTTGCCCATGATTTGTGAATGGGAAAAGAAGAAGAATGCAGTGGGAGGATGGTGGTGTCTTGATCACGATGATTGTCGTGGATGGTGACCCTGGCCCATGAGACAACCCGTGAAAAACAGAGGAAATGTGAACTTTAGTCCATACAAGCTATCAAACCTTATCCGTAGCCCTGCTTGTTGAATGAAAGATGAAGAGGGAGGTAAGGCGACACTGGTAATGACCATAGTGAGGCTCGACGGTAGAGGTAAGGCCGATTTGCCCCAAAGGCTAACATTGAATTCGAAAATGGCAATCTTCGTTTTAGCAGCTATTGATCGATTTTGTGAAATGGACTGTGTTTTGGAGGTCGAAAATAGTTAGCTGGACTTGGAACGGAGGCTCGTGGTGGCCGGAGTCATGAAACAGAGAAGAGAAAGACTCGAGTTTTTGAAGGTTGATCGGGAGGTAGCTTCTCGTTCTTACTTTTATGTTTTGACATTGTAGATTCATAGAAAAGGGTTGGACGTAGCCGTAGGAAGAAAAAGGATAAAAAAATGGGTTGAAAATGGTTGAAAACCGTGACCGCCGGTTTAGTTGGACCGGGCCGGTCTCGACCGGTCTGAAACTGAAGGTAGACGACGATGAATCGTACTGGCGCGTGGCTCCCACGTGCAGCCCCTTTGGGCGGCGCGTGAGGGCGTGTAGCATGGATTTTGAGGATGGTTCCAACACGACTTTTAAAGTATTCGATGTAACGAACATTTTGGCACTGGTTTCGAGGCGATCGGACATCGTCTCGATTTGTTTCGGGATGTTTGAAGATTTTAGGCCTCGGATAAAAATAGTTAAAAATTCGGGAAAATTACGGGGCTTTAGTAGAAGCTTAATGGAATAATTAGTGACCTTATTATGAGATTTGGACAGATTCGGGAAAGCCGGTGATAGTTGATTAGCCTGAAAACAACGTAATGCACGCGCATCGAGGCAGCGGTGTAAATGGTCTATGAGTGGACTTTGATTTCTAACTTATGATGCATGCATATATGTTTTATATGTTTTCTATACGTGATTCTATGTTTATGATTATGATCTTGATGATTTACGATTTTGAACGAATTTCGAGATTTTGACGTATTTGCACGTTTAACGAGTTTTTGATTTCTACTGTGATGTGATCATGGTTTTGATGATTTGATTTTGGGATTTGAAATATGATTTTTTAATAGATTTTGGAAAGTGATTTCGGTCTTGGAGCCATGTTCATGTGATTTCGATAAACGCGATTTCGGATTTTGGAAAGATGATTCATGATTCGGTTTTGAAACTTGAAAGAGACTCTGGATTTGGGTTCGGGATGATGGTTCCAGATGCCGGTTTACAGAATCATTGTTGTGAATTCGGATATGGATTTTCGATGTTTTCACTTGATTGAAAAATGGTTTTGGGTTTAAAGACGCGGAAAAAGAGAAAAAAGCTGGATCTGGTTTTGAGTTTAACGACTCGGTTGATTGATGGGGGAGGGCCCTGGATTGATATGTTTTGAGTTTAAAGACTCGATTATGATATCCCCCGAGGCATGTTGATTGTGTTTTGAGTTTAAAGACTCGTTGATATCCCGGGAAGGCCTGATTATGCGCATGGTTTTGATTTTAAAGACTCGGGCGCAATTGAGATCCAGCAACTAAATTGATTGATGTTTTTCACTGGGTTTTCACTAGTTTTCAGATGTTTTGGGCAGTGCTGAGTTCCCGTACATGATGAGGATTTAAGATTTTGGACTGAGGCCCTGTATTTGAATTGTGGATTTGAGAAAAGGAAATGATTCTGGTTTTCAATAATGGTTTTCTTATCTTGGATATGGAATGGTTTATGGAATGAGTTTTATATGCATGCATTGGTTTTTGAATGGAGGGTATAAATGTCTTTCTGATAACTGTTTTCTGTACTTACTATTTATTTTTGTCCACTCACAGTCTTTTTATGTTTTGATACCCTCCAAGTTGTCGCGGTGCGGGCTGTTCGTCGAGAGAAACAGAGACATTACACACACGATCCATAGTAGAGTCTGCGTGCTCTGGGAAGTCTGGACGTTTTGAACGGTTCGTTTGGAAATCCCTTGTCCGACTTACGTGTCACATGGAGGTTGGACGTCGATTTAGCCTTCGTACCACACGTAAGTTAGACGGGAGCATGACTTAGCCCTTAATCCCGGGGGGATTGAGGGTGGGTCGTGTCACTTCGCCCTTTCATCTATTGCCTCATGTTTTCGAATGGAAGTAAGAGTGAGGACGATGGTGGAATAGGTGGTGCCACCGTGAGGAGCTGTCGTGGACGGTGGCCCTAAGCTTGTGGAAAAACAGAGACCAGTGCACAACCGTGAAATCCCAGCTTCCCAAGTTCCCTCAAATTTCATCCTTTGTCCTTGTTGTGTGAACATAAGATGAACTTGGCATTGTGGAGAGTCTCCTGGTGGCCCTGGCGAGGCACGACGGCTGCGGTAAGTGACGACCCGTGAACACACCCCTGTTTCAATTTGAAATGGAAACTTACGATTTTGTGGATATTAATTAACTTGGTTGTTTGGATGACGTTCCTGGAAGTCATATAAGTCGTTAGGAATTAGAACCTCGACTTGAGTTGGCCGGAGCTCTGGAAACAGAAAGGAGAAAACTCGAAGGTAAAATTCTGACCTAGACTTCATGTTTTCAAGTTGTAGGTCGAGTCTATAGGATGGGACGAAGCTAAGGGTATAAACAGAATCGAAAATGGGTTAAAATTGGACAAAAAATCGGCCACGCCGGTTCGGGCTAGACCAGGTTTCTAGAGCTTGAAGACAATGAGCAGTACCGTCGCGTGGCTCCCACGCGCAGCCCTTTTAGACGACGTATGTGGGTGCATGGCATGCGTTTTGAGGAAAGTTTCAACATGGCTTTTAAAGTATTTGATGTAACGAACATTTTGGGATTGGTTTCGAGTCGATCGGACATCGTTTCGATATGTTTTGGAATGTTCGAAGGTTTTAGGGCTCGTATAAAAATAGTTGGAAATTCAGAAAAATTACGGGGCTTTAGTATAAACCTTGTGAAGCAGTTAGTGACCTTATTGTGGGATTTGGACAGGTTCAGGAAAACCGGTAATAAGGGATTAGCCGAGAACGACGTATGTGGACGTGTATCGAGGCAGTGGCGTAAACGATCTGTGAGTGGACTTTACTTTCTAACTTATAATGCATGCATAAATTCTTTTATGTGTTTTCTATACGTGATTTCTATATTTATGTTTATGATGACTATAATTTCAATTTTGCACGTATTTCGAGATATTTACGTAATTGCACGTTTTACGAGATTATGGTTTTATGCTATGATTTGATAATGGTTCTAATACTATGATTTGGGAATTGAAATATGATTTGATTTTAATGATTTATAATGAATTTTGGAAAAGTGATTTCGGGCTTGAGGCCCTGTTCATAAAAGTGATTTCGATAAATGTGATTTCGGGTTTTGGAATCGGATTTCGGAAATATGATTCGGGATTCGATTTTGGAACTTGAAAAGTGGATTTCTGGATTTGGATTCAAAATGGTGATTCCGGATGCAGACTTGGCTTCGAAATGATGATTTCGGATTCAGATTTGGCAATGGATTATGGATTTGATAAAAGGTTTTTAATTGGATTTGTTGAATCTGGTTGTTGGGTTTAACGACCCGGATATGATATGTGACGGGGGCGGCTCGGATATGTGATTGGGTTTAAAGACCCAGATTGAGTTTAAAGACTCGGATATTGGGATTTCCCCCATAGGCCTATTGAGTTTAAAGACTCGGGAGTTTAAAGACTTGGATTATATTGAGGCCTGGATGTGAGGGCCCACCCATAATCCTCCGGAATTAAGGGCTAAACCCCGCTCCCGTCTAACTTACGCATGACACAAGGGCCAAATAATCATCTAACCTCCGTGTGATACGTAAGTCGGACTAGGGAGTTCCGATCCGACTACCTCAACAACCTTCGAACTTCCCAGAGTGCGCAGAGTCTACGGTGGATTGTGCGTGTGATGTCTCCAACTCTCTCGACCAACAGCCCGCACTGCAGCAACCTGGAGGGTATCAAAAACACGAAAAGACTGTGAGTGGACAGAAATAAAGGTTTAAGTTTAAAATACAGTTATCAGAAAACACATACATTTATACCCTCCGTTTCAAAACCAATGCATGCATATCAATTTCATATCGTAAATCATGTACGAAAAACCAAACACATTTTCCTTTATCCAGATCCCGGGCCTCCGCCCAAAACCATCAAAAACCCATTATCATCAAGTCTCAGTGAAATCCAAAACACATTGGAAACCACATTCTCATCCATCGAACCTTTTGGATCTATCTGAGTCTTTAAACTCTCGAGTCTTTATACTCAATCTAGGCCTCAATAATATCCGAGTCTTTAAACTCCCGAGTCTTTAAACTCAACAGGCCTACGGGGGAAATATCAATATATCCGAGTCTTTAAACTCCCGAGTCTTTAAACTCAATCCGGGCCCGTCCCCCGTCAAATATAATCCGGGTCTTTAAACCCAATAACCAGATCCAGCAAATCCAATCAAAACCATTTGAAAACCATTTTCCATTTCCACATCCAAATCCAGAACTCATATCCATTTCCTTTCCAGATCCGAGTCCGCAACCATCATTCCGTAAGCTAGCATCCGGAATAATCATTCCGAACCCAAACCTGAAAATCCCCTTCCGAGTCCCGAATCGAATTCCGAATCGTCACCCGGAATTCCGATTCCAAAACCCGAAATCACATTTCCGAAAAGCCACTTTGAACTGGGCCTTAAGCCCGAAAACACTTTTCCAAAATCCTTTTTCTTCCTTTAAAATCAAGTCGTATTTCAAATCCCGAAATCAATTTATTAAACCAAGTTCAAATCACGTTAGTTATCAAAACCTCGTAAAACGTGAAAACCGTCATTTCCTCGAAAAACGTGCAAAAACCATAAACCATCACAGCCATAAAACAAACCATAGAATCAATTATAGAAAACATATAAAAACATATATGCATGCACCAAGAGTTAGAAAGCAAAGTCCACTCACAGACCATTCCATTGTCGCCTCGATACGTGCGCACTTACGCCGTTCCCAGCCATTCCGCTACCCTCGGCTTTCCCGAACCTATCCAAAGTTCATAACGAAGTTACTAACTACTTCACAAAAGTCCCACTCAAATCCCATAACTTTCCCGAACTTCTAAGCGTACTTTAAATGGGACCCTAGACCTTCGACCCTGCCGAACTAACCCGGAACAACGTCCGAATAACCTGAAACCTATTCCATTAGATTCGTTAAGACATTTAGAACAAAAACTCAGTTGGACTCTTCACCGGAAACCGCCATACGCGCCCCCACACGCCGCCCAAAGTGGTTGCGCGTGGGCCACACGCGCCTGCACCCAGACACTGTTCATCATCGTCTTCCTTGGGTGAACCGGTCTGAACCGGCGCACCCGGTTCTCTGTCATTCCTCTATCATTTTCAACCATTCCAATCCCAAAAGCTTCGTCCAATTCCCAACAATCATTTCCCGTCCTAAAATCTAAAAATCAAAGCCCTAAACCCGTCGTCTTCAACCTCGAAACAAAACTGCCCGATACCCCTGTTTCGGGTTCCGGCCACCCAGACATTCCCCCGTCACGGAAACCACCCTAGACGACTCCTAGGACCCTCCTGAGTCTCTCACCACTCACCAAAGCCCTCGACTCTAACCCAAAAGCCACGACTTCCGAAATGAACAAAACGGGAAAAACAGGGGATTTGGGATTACCTGTGATTCGTCCTCCGTCGTTAGCACCGCCGTGTACCACGGTGTCCACTGAGTCCCCTGCAGTCGTCCTAGCTCCTTCTCAGCTTGGATTGACCCAACACACGGCACAACCACCACCAATTTCCCACAGCCCTCTCTGTTTTCCCCGAAAATCAAACCCTCCGACCACCTTGTTCCTTGCACGATTTCACTCCCAAACCCAGTCACCAGCTTCCTCTCTTCTCTCTGTCACTCTCACAACTCACAAAAATCTCACACACGCACAGAATCGATCACAATCCTCACCGCCTCACCTCTCTGTTTTCTGTTTCTCAAACCAAAATGCATGGTTGAAAGCAACCAAGTTATACTCGTGTCCATTGTAACCACCTAGAACCCTCTAGGTCGCTTCCACGTGTCACAATCTCCTCAAGCCTCACACAAAAATCTCAATCTCCCCTGTCCACTTGTCCCAATCCGGCTGCACCAAACCCAAAGTGAAAAAGACCAAAATGCACTTCTCTTTAAATCAAAAATTACCATTTTGCCCTTACCGTTTTAGACCCATAACTTACACATCCTAACTCCGATGAACACGTGCCGCCTGTCGTTGAACTCAGGACGACGAGCTCTACATAACTGTCCTAGGTCAACGTGTCAAAACCCGATCATACAAAAAGTCAACTTTTCCCCTATTTTAACCAAATTACAGTAATGCCCTCAACCTTCCGAACATTATAACTTCCTCATCGGATGTAGGAATCGGGCATGCCACCTGTCTACGGACTCGTGACATCCCAAACTACGTCACGGTCATCGGTCATTGTCCAATTGAGCGCCCGAACTAAAAGTCAACTTTTTACCCTACCTAGGGGCAAAATCGTCATTCTACCCTAACTGACCAAAAGTAACCAACTAACCACCGATTAAGCTCACTAATCCTTCACTAATCACCATCTTAACCCTAATTTCCGGGTCGGGTCGTTACACTGGATTGAGTTTAAAGACTCAGATATATTGAGTTTAAAAATTCGGATACATCCAGTAGGTTCGATTGATTGAAATGGGTTTCAAAAGTGTTTTCAATTATGTTTGAATTTCTGTGATAACTTGATGGTTTTCAATAGTAAAGGTTTTCAAATGGTTTCCAGATGGTTTGGGCTAAGGCCCGAGATTAGAGGAAATAAAATGATTTCAGGCTTTTGGTTTCATAAATGGTTGTTTTAGCTCGAATATGAAGTGGTTTTATGAAATGGGTTTTATATGCATGCATTGGTTTTTAAATGGAGGGTATAAATGTCTTTTATTATAAATGTTTTATAAACTTATTATTTGTTTTGTCCATTCACAATCTTTTTTTTAGATACCCTCTAGGTTTGATGCGGTGCAGGCTGTTATTAAAGAGACGGAGACATCACACACACAATCCGTAGTAAGTTCTGCGCACTCTGGGACATCAGAAGGTGGTTTTGGTGCTTTGGCCTAGTATCCCTTGCCTAGCTTACGTGTTACATGGAGGTCGGACAACGATGTAGCCTTCGTGTCACACGTAAGTTAGACGGGAGCATGACTTATCCCTTAATCCCGGGGGATTGAGGGTGGGTCATGTCACTAAAGCTTCACTCGGCACATAAGAGAACACACTCAAGCCCGTGACGAATGTGATGTGGCACCTTGTCAACGGAGCACCAGCAAGTCGAACAGCTAAGGACCAGGACCGAGGCTAATTGGAGCTCCGACGATGACGTCCGGGAGACCTTGGAAACTCCGGCGCTACTAGGAGACGCAACACACTTCACGAAGGACAGAAGAACATCCCAAGGTGCACCAGCAAAAAGCATGTGCATCACTAGACTATTTCTCAAGACACGTCACTGAGCGATTCTGGAGAAAATGTTGCACTCACAGAATAAGAAGCCAGCACCACCCATGGCCATCAGCCCATGAATGACTTGAGAGGCACTTTAGAGCACTCTCACACGTTAAGTAACATGTAAGAGCCAACGACATCATGCAACCCCCCAGATTGCACACTTATGCTCAAATCAGGTGGACAAGTTGACGAAGGCTCAAGATGTCCTTGCTGCCGCAGTGAAGATGATGGGACATACACACCAACATTCTCACACACTTCAACAATGGTGACCCCAAGAAGTCGACACCACTGGACTCGACGCTACTCTCCCCCTTATCAAAGCATACTCCATACAAAAGGAGTCTAAAGCATACTGGATCGATACCTCCAAGGAATCCAATGTGACGACGGTCTGGAAGTGACCTTCGGCACTAGATTCAACCATGCATCATCAATTTCAAGTGTTGGACCATGTCCGATGACACACCTCCAAGAGACTCCGAAAAAGAAAGCTGTACACTTGGAGTACAAGTGCAGCTTAGACTCGAAGCCTTCGCCACATGAAGCACTCGAAGCCTTCGCCGCGTGAAGCACTCGAAGCCTTCACCGCTCGAAGCACTCGAAGCCTTCGCCGTGCGAAGCACTCGAAGCCTTCACCGTGCAAAGCATTCGAAGCCTTCGTCGTGCAAAGCACTCGAAGCCTTCGCCACGCGAAGCACTCCAAGCCTTCCCCGCGTGAAGCACTTAAAGCCCTCCCAGCGCAAAGCACTCGAAGCCTTCGCCACGCGAAGCACTCCAAGCCTTCCCCGCGCGAAGTACTCAAAGCCTTCCCCGCGCGAAGCACTCGAAGCCTTCGCCGCACGAAGCACTCGATGTCTTCGCCACATGAAGGACTCCATGCCCTCGCAGCATGAAGCACTCAAAGCCTTCGCGTTCGCCGTGCAAAACACTCGAAGACTTCGACATGCAAAGCACTCGAAACCTTTGCCATGCGAAGCAGTCTAAGCCTTTGCCGCATGAAGCACTCGAAGCCTTTGCCATGCGAAGCACTCGAGGCCTTCACCATGCGAAGCACTCGAAGCCTTCACCACGCGAAGCACACGAAACTTTCACCACGTGAAGCACTCCAAGCCTTTGCCCTATGAAGCACACAAAGCCTTTGCCACACGAAGCACTGGAAGCCTTTGTCCTGCGAAGCACTCGAAGCCTTCGTCGTCGAAGCCTTCACCTCGTGAAGCACTCCAAGTCTTTGCCATGCAAAGAACTCCAAGCCTTCGTCATGCGAAGCACTCCAAGCCTTCGCCATGCGAAGTACTCTAAGCCTTCGCCATGCGAAGCACTCTAAGCCTTTGCCACGCAAAGCACTCGAGTCTTTGCCACGCAAAGCACTATAAACCTTCGCCACACAAAGCACCCCAAGCCTTCATCCCACGAAGCATTCCGAACCTTCGACATGTGAAGCACCCTAAGCCTTCGCTATGGGGAGCACTTTATGCCTTCACCATATGGAGCACTCCAAGCCTTCGCCCCACGAAGCGTTCGAAGCCTTCACCCCGTGAAGCACCCCAAACCTTTGCCCTGCGAAGCAATCCGAGCCATTGCCATGTGAAGCACTCTAAGCCTTTGCCACGTAAAGCATCCAAGTCTTCATTACTTGAAGCACACCAAGCCTTTTCAACCCAAAGCACCAGAGTCTTTGCCACGCGAAACACTCTAAGACTTCGCCACATGAAGCACTCTAAGCCTTTGCCACACACAGCACCCGAGTCTTCACCATGCGAAGCACTCCAAGCCTTTGCCAAGCAAAGCACCCGAGTCTTCGTCATGCAAAGCATACTAAGCCTTCGCCACATAAAGGACTCAAAGTCTTTGCCACGCAAAGCACACCAAGTCTTCACCATGCGGACCACGCCACGTCTTCGCCACACGAAGCGTTCAAGACTCGTCCCAGCAAGGCACATAAAACTATCCAAGAAATTGACTTGTTGGAGTCAGAAATCTATTAAAAAACGCTTCCAATCCCACTGAGAGGGGAAACCACTAGGCCATGACAAACATTGGGCAAATGTTTTAACATGTGAAGTCCAATTCTGGATTTCAGTTCACGGAGTCTAGATTTATTTGGTCGTAGATAGGTCAATTTTGATCACCCTAACATGAGCGTGATGGCCCTAAAAGGTTACGGAAGTTAGCTTTCTAACCCCATTGATCTCACTCAATTTCGAGTTGTGACGAGTACCCAGCGAACGTTTTTGTACACGAAGGTCAACTGCACTTACCAGTGCACGAGTACAAGATTCGTCCGGTCCTAAAAATCTCAATTTCGGTCATCTTAGAGCAAAATTGACGGCATTAGAAAGCTATGGAAGTATACTTTCCAACGCCGCTGATCTCACTCAATTCTGAGCTGTGACGAGCTCCTTGCAAACATTTTTGTACGCGAAGGTCAATGGCACATACCAGTGCACGAGCACAAGATTCGACCGATCCTACAAAGTTCAATTTGGATCGTCTTGAAACAAGCTTAATGGAAGTAGAAAGGTATGGAACTCATCTTTCCAACGCCACCAACGACACTCAATTCAGAGCTAAAACGAAGTCAAGAGACCAAATTTACTACACAAAGGTCAAATTTGCCGAAAATCACAAATTACTCAAAAAAGAATGGATGGCTTCTATTAATGAAAATTAAAGAAGTTGGAAATTCACAAGTTGAATGCTCAAACATTTATTCAATGCTAATATCAGGCTACGAGCAAAAAAGAATCATGAAGCTCATCATCAGGAGCGACACGACCTCAGAGTCTCTCCGTCAACCTATGAGCAAGCCTTAAAGGCCTTCAATCATCCCATCGTGGACTTCCAGTGACACATTATCCATGACCTTCTTCAAACAATGGGGGCAACCTCCTCAACATCGCTTACTTGGAAAAGTTAGCTTCACAAAAGTAACTTCACCACTACTTGACTCGGCGACGGCTACAAAGCAACTTGACTTCCAACTCCAAGATGAAACAATGGTTTTGTGTCATGTGTCTTCATGCCACTTGGCTTCAGCGTCTAGATGATGGCATCTCCAAGCTCTCTTCCTTCAATTAGGCAATGATGTACGACGTCTTGAGCTTTGTAGGGGGCATGATCGATCCTCTATTCTATGTTGCGCCTTGCTACACCCCATTTTGAGCTGAAAAAGGCCTTGAAGATTAAGCCTCTAGAAGGTCATCTAAAGCAACTCTTTGGAAAGCTTCAGTTACTTCATGGCACCACATGCACTTCACCTTGCGTCATGAGAAGCCTTGCTTTGAAGATGAATCACATATCTCCTTGTAGCTGCAACACACATTGCCTTGCAGCTGGAACAAGCCTCATATTGGGTTGTGATAGGTCGCACTCCAAGTGATGGGACTCATCGCCTCGTACTTGCAGCATGCCTCGCCTTACACTCTGTTGTACCTCACTTGGCACTCTGTTGAACCTCGTCTTGCACTCTACTGGGTTGTGACATGTCGAACTCCAAGTGATGAGACTCATTGCCTAGTATTTGTAGCATGCCTCGCCTTGTAGTTGCACCATGCATCACCTCGCACTTGTAGCATTCCTCGCCTTGCACTTTGCTGCACCTCGCCTCACACTCTCCTGCACCTTGCATTGCACTCTGTTGCATCTCATCTTGCATTCTGTTGCACCACGTCTTGCACCCTGCTGCACCTCGTGTAACGACCCGGCCCATCTAACACAATATTTTCCGCTTTGGGCCTAGCCTTCGCGGTTTTGTTTTCGGAAGCTCACATGAAACTTCCCAGTAGGTCGCCCATCATGGGATTGCACCAGCCTCAACTCGCTTAACTTTGGGGTTCCAATCCCCCCCCCCCCCACCCCCCCAAAGCCACTGAGCTCCTAAAAGGCCTAGTGTTAGATAGATATGTGACCACACATATAAGGTACTTCACCTTTGCCTCCCCGAGCGATGTGGGGTCGTTCACCGATCTTACCTTCCCAAGCTCACGGGTCTTGCTCACCGTTCTTGTTTATCAAGCTCACGGGTCTTGTTCACCGTTCTTGCTTCCAAGACCGGGTCTTACACCTCGTCTTGCACTCTACTACACCTCGCCTTACATTCTGCTGCACCTCATCTTGCATTCTGCTGCACCTTATCTTGCACCCTGCTGCATCTCGCCTCACGCTCTACCGCACCTCGCTTGGCACTTTGCTGCCCCTTGCATTGCACTCTGCTGCACCTTATCTTGCATTCTGTTGCACCTCGTCTTACACCCTGCTGCACCTCGTCTTGCACTCTGCTGCACCTCTCCTTGTACTCTGCTGCATCTCGCCTTACACTTTGCTGCACCTCGCCTTGCATTCTTCCATCCACAAAGAATTACAAGCATGTCAACTGGAGGAGCGTCTTGATGTCAAGTCCACCATCTCTTGAAGTCGAAAGCTCTAACAAGTCACGGACACGCCACCAGATGGTACTCCACAAAGTGAGGTCTTCAAGAATACAGCAGAAGTATGCCTTCATACATCTTGAAATGATCATCTCGAAGAGTAGAGCACACCGCCGTTTGAATCATTACAATCGGACATTCACAGCTCTCTGAATCTGCAAAAGATCGAAACTAAACAAAAGAAAATTAATATAATATATATTAATTACACATACAAACTATATCAAAAGGAAAGGGAATTTGTGACTTTCCGCGGTGACTTGCAAGGAGCGGAAAACAAAAACAAAATTATAGGAAGCTGACAAAAAGAAGAAAAAAAAAAGGCTCAAAACAACAAGCTGTCAATTTACAACGACAGTGAAAGGAAAAAAAAGAAAAGGGAGATGCATCAGGCATCATGCCTTCACTAGCCAGCAACTCTCTCTCATTTCACGCTGATGTGCTTCTGCAATTTTGGGTCAACTCCACCAAATCCTCTCATGTGCGCCTGCTTCACAATATTACTGGCTCCAAGCCTCCAAACCCTCCAACGGTGTCAGGACCTACCCCTAATCCCCCGGGATTAAGGGCTAAATTTCGATCCGTCTAAATTACGCATGACACGTAGGCTAAATAGACGTCCAACCTACATGTGACACGTAAGTCGGACAAGAGATTTTTGATCCGACCACCCAAAAACTTCCGAACTTCCCAGAGTGCGCAGAGTCTACTGTGGAACGTACGTGTGATGTCTCCGTCTCTCTCGATCAACAGCCCGTGCCGCAACAACCTGGAGGGTATTGAAAACACGAAAAGACTGTGAGTGGACAAAAATAAAGTATAAGTTTAAAAACATTTCATAAAACAATGGCATTTATACCCTCCATTTCAAAAACCAATGCATGCATATTAATTTCATGTCATAAAACCATGTACGAAAACCAAACATATTTTCCTTTTTCCAAATCCCGGGCCTCAGTCCAAAACCATCGAAAACTATTTCATCCGGGCCACTGCCCAAAACATCGGAAAACCTTGTTGAAAGCCATCTCATTTTTCCATTCACCGAACCTGCTGGATCTATCCGAGTCTTTAAACTCCCGAGTCTTTAAACTCAACAGACCTACGGGGGAAATATCAATATATCCAAGTCTTTAAACTCCGAGTCTTTAAACTCAATCCGGGTCTTTAAACCCAATCCGGGCCCGTGCCCCGTCAATCATAATCCGGGTCTTTAAACCCAATAACCAGATCCAGCAAATCCAATCCAAAACCGTTTAAAAACCATTTTCCATTTCTTTTCCAGGTCCGAGTCCACAACCACCATTCCGTAAGCCGGCATTCGGAATAACCATTCCGAACCCAAACTCGAAAATCCATTTCAGGTTTCAAACCGAATCCCGAATCGTCATCCGGAAATCCGATTCCAAAACCCGAAATCACGTTTCTCAAAACCACTTTTCTGAACTAGGCTTCAAGCCCGAAAACCCTTTTTCTGAAAACACTTTTCCGAAATCCTTTTACTTTCTTTGAAATCAAATCGTATTTCAAATTCTGAAATCAAATCATTAAAACCAGGTTCAAATCACAATATCCACCAAATCTCGTAAAACGTAAAATACCGAAAGTTCCTCGAAAAACGTGCACAAACCGTAAACCATTACAATCATAAATAGAATCATAGAATCGAATATAGAAAACATATAAAAACATATATGCATGCATCAAGAGTTAGAAAGTAAAGTCCACTCACAGACCATTCCGACGTCGCCTCGAGACGCGCGCACTTACGCCGTCCCCGGCCATTCCGTTATCGTCGGCTTTCCCGAACCTGTCCAAAGCCCACAACGAGGTTACTAACTACTTCATAAAAGTCCTAATCAAGTCCCATAATTTTCCGGAACTTCTACGCGTACTTTCAACGGGACCCTAAACCTTCGACCCCGCTGAACTAACCTGAAACTACGTCCGATCATCCCGAAACCTATCCCAAAAGATTCGTTACAAAAATTAGACTCAAAACCTAGTTGGACACTTCCCCGGATAACATCGTACGCGCCCCCACGTGCATCCCAAAGTGGCTGCGCGTGGGCCTCACTCGCCTGCACACAGAGTCATCTTCAACCTCTAGCTAGCCAGTTCAACTAAACCAAACCGGCATGACCGGTTTCCCCTTAAATCCCGTCTGTTTTTTATCCTTTCAACACCATTAGGATCGTCCTACTCCTAGCAACCTAATTCCCTAAGCAAAACACAACATCACAGCCTCTAAACCATCTTCCAAACTCGAACCAGAAATCCGTCCAAAACTCTGTTTTGGTTCCTGGCCAACCGTCCCTTCCCCAGTCACGGCTTGCACCTCTACAGGTTCCTTGGGATCTACTATGTTGATTACAACTCATAGGACACTTCGACTTAGCCTCAAACTTCACGACTTTACGTTTGAACCCAGACGAAAAAACAGAGCAATCGGAGGAAAGAAGAGAAATTACCTGCTCTCAGGCCGCCACTGTGAGCTCCGCCGTGCCTATTTGACTCCCCTCAGGTCTCTCGACACCACCACAGGTTCAATTCAACGGTTTGGTTACTGGAACTGCACAACCGTGCACGGTGGTCTTCTGTCCTATTCTTCCTCTTCGAACAAACACGATACACACACAGCCACCGTCCCACCGTCTCTTAAGCACAAGCACTCACTCATCAACCCTTCCTGATCAAACACTCAAACCCCAAGCCTTCACCCACTGAGAATCGATCAGAAATCCTCACCATCTCCACTCTCTGTTTTCTGTTTCCAAGCACAATTGCACAGTTTGAAAGTGTGCAATTTGTAGCCGTGCACACGTTAACACTCCTAGAAACCTCTACGTCTCCCCCACATGTCCAACTCCCCCTGGACAACAACTAAAATATCCACTCCCACAATCCCATATGGCCTTATCTGATTGGCCCAAGGTAAAAAGACCAAAATGCCCCTAAGTCCAAAAATTACCATTTTACCTTTCGTCGTTCCAGACCCGTATCTCACTCTTCCTACGTCCGATGAAAGTATGCCGCCTGTCGTTGAACTCAGGACGACGAGATCTACATAACGGTCCTCGGTCTACGTGTAAAAACCTTATCGTGCAAAAAGTCTACTTTTCCCCCTTCGTTAACCAAATTACGAAAATGCCCTCAACCTTCCGAACATCATAACTTCCTCCTCGGATGTCTGAATCGTGCGTGCCACCTGTCTACGGACTCGTGACGTCCCGAACTACGTCACAGTCATTGGTTAATGCCCAATTGACCGTCCGAACTAAAAATCAACATTTTGCCCATTACAGGGGCAAAACCGTCATTTTGGGCTAACTGTCCAAAAGTAACCTACTAACTACCGGTTAACTTAGCTCATCCGTTAATTACTTCGCTAATCCCGACTCCCGGGACGGGTCGTTACAAACGGTTATCCACGTGGCAGCTTCCTTCACGCAATTAATATCACTCCCCTGACGAGCACAGTAGAGCAACCATGTGAGCCTACTGGTGCTTTTCCCCTGCAACGCCAACGACATCTGGCACTTATGCAGCACTGTACCTACAGCAAAACAGGATCAAGACCATGAAGAATTAGGGTACCGCACTTTGGGTCCGGACTTCAAAACGCATGGCTTGGTTGGAGGCTACCAATGCCCGTCTTAAATAAAAAAAAAACCTAGGCTGAGTTGGGCTTCCTATTTCAACATCAAGCTAAGCCCGGAGCCAGTTATCTCCTACGACGACTATGATCCTTATTCTATAATTAACAAGACTTCAACATTAGCACAAGGGAATCGAAGACAAAGCGAAGTTCTACTCCCATAAAAAATGGTTTATCGGGATCACAATAAAAATTACATCCCTTAAGATTCCATGAATTTCAAAGCGATGTGGGGGCATTTGTGGAACCATAAATCACCGAAAAATTGTGGAGGTGCCACGTGGTCCATAACCATCATAATGTTGATATTGCCCTTGGTATATACAATAACGACATCACACGATCTCCACATTAATTTAATATATTTATCAATTAAATATATTAATTAATCAGATCAATACGAATAATAAATAATCTCTACGTGAGTTATTTATTATTATTTATATAGTTAATAATATTGATTTCTCTCGGTTGAATCACCTATTAAATACTATTTCCTTCAACCAATCAGACGCTCCGGTAACTCACGAAACTCCACTATAAATACAGGGTCTCACTTACCTCTAAAGGTAATTCAAAAAACTTATACCAAAACTCTGCCGGTTTATTTCTCTCGATTAAACTGACTTTGGTATCAGAGTGTTCTTGGTTGCAAAAATTCATATCAAAACTCTGCCAATTTATAAGAAAGATAATATTTATTTCTAGAAGAAAATCAAACCCATATAATTATTTGGTAAAAAAAAACTATATTTAATATTAAAAAAATGATATTTATTGATGGTCATGGATCTAAAACTTTTTATTTTGGTCTCAAAACTGGTAGGCATTTTTGTATATTTATTTACAAGTACGAGGAAAATATGTATGAGAATGGAGGGGAAACTGATCAGATTAGCAAAGAAAACATGTTCGACCGTTGTGTTTGACAATTTGAAAAAAGGCCCAACCTCTAATGTCTTAATTCAATAGCCATTAGATAATTTTTATTTTTTTTACATGTTTTGGGCTGTGTGGGTTGTGGATGTTTTTATTTTGGGTTGAAGCCCTTTGGTTTTTACATCAAATATTTTTAACTATTAAAATTTTTCATTTTATAATCTGGTAGAGGCTTTTATTTTGGTAAAGGTCTTTTTTCAATTTGAGGACCAAGACCCAAGCCTTGTTCATCTTAGGCTTGGGCCGGGCCTAACATCAATCAACTATGGTAAATTTAAATTGCAATTCCTATAGCATCACATCTGTATACTTATATGTCATATGGTGTAAGGTGGTCTAGTGCATGAACAATTAATAACTGTTTTTATCTTATACAAATAATTTTTTTGGGGGTAAGTTGAATTAAATTATATATATAAAGAAATCAAAATTACATTAAATGGCATGCATAAGATTTATGACCACACATTCTCTACGAAAATAGTAACCCTCGCACACACTAAAAGAAAACAAGGTTGGCCTTGCCAAGGGGCTCCGTCGAGCAAGCAGGACACTTTATCGAGCAAGACATTTATCTAGTGAAGTTTCGTCGAGCAACCTTCGTCATGCAAGACTCGTTAGGCTAGGGCTTCGCTCGACGAAGAACAATGATCGCCGAGAAAGATAATAATCAACGAGTTTTTCCTGATAAAAGTATTCGCCAAGAAAAGTTTTCAATCCGGAGTACAACGAACACAAGCCAAATCTTGCCCAGCGAGCATTTTCGTTGAGTAAGATTTTCACATCAAACCTTGCCCCTCGAGCATATTCGCCGAGCAAAGTTTGACATGAATAACTTTGTCTGGCGAACCTTCACTAGGTGAACTTGTAATAAAGAAATTTTGCTTGGCGAAAGCCTTTTCGAGCAACGTTTTAACTATATTTATTTTTAAAAATATTTTTATTATTTGATTAATTATATATAATTAATATGAATATATATTTAAATAAATACAAATAAAATAATAATGGCAATTATATGAAAATTAAAATATTATATATAAAATTAAATGTAATATTTTTACATTAATTTAAAACAAAATAAAAAACTTCTTAAAAAAAAATTAGTTAGTCATGGGTTAGGGTGGGCAGGGCGATCAACATCCTAGGCGGGCTGTTGAATCGAGTCCTGAGGTTGTAAGTCAAGACCATACAACAATGCTCACCTATTAGGGAGAATATGAAGGCGAGTTGGGCCGAGTCTGCTTGTTTTGGGTCTATATGCACGTGTTCTGGGCCTTGATCTTAGCATTCTCAAGAGGGTCTTCACATTTTCTTTCAGCTGTGACACGTCCTCGAGATTAGCTCCCTAGGAAGAACTCGAAGAATGGCTCGAGACATCTCGAACGAGCCTTTCCCTTGCACCCCGGACAACCTTTTCCGAACGCTTACCAAATTGGTGCTCCAAGGTGGCGATCAACCTCTTAGAATCCAGTAGCTGGTCTTCAGCATGACCTTAGGTTGCTGTTGTGTCAATTCGCCCTGAGTCTGCTGCACATCTTCCACCATCACCGTCTACAAATTGGAATAAATTAATAATTAGAAAGCTAATTATAACAAATAAAAATTAAAGTTTAATACGAATGTGCATACCTATACATGGGTTCAAGTTTCAATCGACAATTTGGAGTTGATTATCCTTCTTGGAACATCAAACTTACGTGTATAGCGTCAGCCACCTGATTGCCACGACCAGCAAAAATTTCCTCCTAGGCATCAACTTGTAGGAACAATGACCCAACCGTGGATGAACCTCATGTCAGGCCAATAAGGGTCACGATCCCCCATGGTGCTCAAATTTCTTTGCTGCCCAGCTCGCCTTGTTGGCCCTTGATTTTTTTCTACACATTAGAAAAGAAATCTATTATTAATACTCCAAAAGTAAATCAATATACTAAATAAATAAATTAAAATAATAAATTAACATATATAAAAAACCCCTCACACACGAAGTGGGCGCACAACTAGGCCTAACCCACCTCATTATCCCCCTGCAATTGCCCTAGAGAATTTTCAAGAGCTACATTAGCGGAATTCCTTGCCTTTTAGTATTCGTGGAGCTTGAACGTCGAGTTGGCGAACCCTTTCTGCCAATGGAAGTTTATATGGGCCCTAAGATTGGTGTTGTTCTTGTCCCACTCAAAATTAATTTGCAACAAAATATTAAAGTATGTACAATTATTAAAAATAATTAAAAAATTAAAAAAAAAAGAAACTCATACACTTAAAGCAAACCAACAAATATTGAGCTTGTCGGAAATTGGCTCCTAAAATTATCTGCCATCATCTTGGGATTGGTGCGAACAATCGCACTCATGTCCTACACCAGCAGAGTGTGCACAAGACTCTCAACAACATTCTTCTTGATGTGCATAGGATCCGTGATGTGTCTGATTTTCAATTTCGGCCAATACAGCAACTATAAGAATATGCTATTTATCGTCTTCTGTTCAATAGGTTTTGCTCTCTTGTGACTAATTTTGGGATACTGTTTAAGGTGACCATATCTCATCACTCGACCTCTCCCTTGGTCATGTTCGTAGCTCTATTTTACCATCAAATGAGTTAGACTGTATATGTCACCGATGATCCTATGGTAGAAATCTTTTTGTGTCCAAATATCATACCTTTGATGCATACCAAAAGTATGTTGTGTCTGGTTTACACATCGGGCAAGTAAGATAGCCCTTGGTGCTCTACCCCGCTAATATAACCTAAGTAGGAAAATAATTAATTGTCCACATTACAATCAGTCGTAGAATGAACATTCCTCCACTACACTTGTTGTATGTTCGTGCACCATTTTTCCACAAATCCAATAGCTCATCAATCTAACAGCTCATCAATCAACTGCTGCAAATAAACATCGATAAAATTATTTGGTGATTTGGACCTCAGTAACAAAGTACTGAGGATTGTGAATTTTTTCGTCATGCATCTCCAATGAGGCAAGTTATACATAATTACAACTACCAGCCAAGTGCTATAGGGCCTTGAAAAACTTCTAAACGGATTAAAATTGGCAGTAGTAAGTCCTAATATAAGATTTCTTGGCTCCGTGGAAAAATTGGGATACATATTATCAAATTTCCTCCAAACCTCTACATCAGTCAGATGCCTCAATGAATCGTCATCAATGTGTGAGATGACATGAAGAAGCTTTGTAACCTTGGCTTTGATGAAAAATAATGAAACACCTTGTTCAAAATCTTATTCTTTCAAAACCTAGGCTTATTACACACGAAATATTTGTCTAGTTGCTTAAATTTTCCGTAAAACAATGCAAAGTGGTTCTTACGTGCATGGATCTTCAATACCCTAAACTGAGATTCTTCATGAGCTTTTTCGAGCTATACTGATCTTTAGGGAAACAGTTGTTTTTAGGGAGCATTCGGATAATGATGTCCATCATGTGATAAAAAATGTTTGTTCGTTTGATTATACTCAACTTTCATGTGCATAAATTCCACAACTGCCCATAGAGCCGAAAAAGATTTATAACCAGGATATAATTTGCACTGAGCGTTTTTCAAACAACCTCTCGTAATGTAGATTTGATTCTTCGGGTTGAAACATGGGGGCCTTAACGTACATATCATCATATGTAGGAGGAAAACATCAGTTAATATCTCAACGAATTGATCATTATTACATCGCCCATTCGAATCACTTTCATCCTGATGTGTCCTGAGAACTGAAGATGTCAATGTAGTAAATTTGTTTTTTCCTCGTGATAGATCCAATTAGTGTAACCGTGTATGGTCCCATTCCATGCTAGATGCATTTGGACATCATTTAGCGACATACTATAACACTTGTTACATTTACGGCATAAACACATGATGCATCTTTGAACACTACAATGACTATGTGCAAAGGAAATGAAGCTATCAATCCCATCCAAGTATTGATCAAAAGATTTATCAAACATTTGCATCCAGCCTTTATGCAGTGTGCCGACTTTAAAAAATATAATCAACATAAGTAAATGCGTTAAAATTGTCTTGTAATTGGAACAAGTTAATATCAAAACACACTCGCCTCCTTATGCCTTCGGTGATTTGGCCCTATCCCATTTGAGAGTACATGTTTTGTTCTGCATAGTTTGCGACCTAAGAGGCTAAATTTTGATCAAGGAATATTTAACAGCATCACCCTACAATTCTCCAAGCACGACTTAGATATTTTAAATGGATATTTAGTATGCATTTGGAGAACATTGAGGGGATATGAACCGAATTTCCCACAGTCAAAACCTAACCTCATAGACAGCAAACTACACAACACATAGTTGTGCACCATTAGACTGTTTGAATAAATGGACAATTCAAGAGTGAGTCAATTAATCTTATTCACTGACTCTCAAATGGGTCTGAAGTTTTCCATTGGATTTCATTATACAGAGTTAATCAACCCGATTAACTTTGAATGAAAGAATAATTTTTTATTTTCCTAATTTAATAACATATTTTTTTTGCTAGCACATTTTCTAGTTTCCTAACATATTTATAATTTCAACAATTTCCTAACATTTTCACTAATTTCCTAACATATTTTCCATTTTCATATTTTCCTAAAAAATTCCTAATGTCCTACACATTTTTCACAAATTTTAAACATTTTCTTCAAATTTTCCACAATAAATCACAATTTTTTAGCATAATTATATCTAAAATTCTTCGCAAAATTAAAATGAGAGGCAAACACACATAGCTTTTTTTAAATTATTATTTATAAATATTCCTTCAAATAAATTACAAATTTCCTAAAACACAAAATTTGATTAGCTTCCAATAAAAATCAAAATGTCAAAACAAAAAAAAAATTAAAATCATTAAACCTTCAAAATTGATATTGGTCATTTATGAAATGATGTTATGGCTGGTGAGAGTGAGTGAGAGAGATTGATGAGAGGTGTGAGATTGAGTTGAGAGGAAGAAGAAAGAAAAACAGAAGCTGCGGGTGGGGTTTTAATATGTTCAGGCTTTTTTCCGACGAAGGGTTCGTTGGGCAAATTTTAATGATCTGTTCGACATGATTCTTAAATAAAGTTTGTTCGACGGAGGTTGCCATCTCGTCGAGCAAGGTTCACGCACTAAAATTCTTATTCAAATGCGAATTTTAGTCAAAGAAAAGTTTTGCCCGAAGAAGCGAAATTCGCCGTTAATGTCATTTTGCCCCGTGGATGGTGTCGGCTTGCAGGGCAAAGGTGTCCATTTTCGAGCATCAACGACTATGGCTTCCTGCGCAGATCTTGTCCATCGAGCTTTTTTAGTTTCGCCAAGAAAAGTTATTTTTATCGGCGAAAGTTTCTCAATGAGCAAGGTTGGGACATGCCATACATGTTTTCTTGCAGTGGGTGTAGGAGAGTGACGTTGGATGTTTTCTCTACAACTTAATTAATAAAGACATTAGTAACCCTTAATTAAGGAGATTGCATATAAGATCTCTATGTGGGGTTGTATCTGATATCCAATTGTAGGATTTTGAGTGTGTATTAATTGTACTATGTGAAACATGTAATTTGAGTAACAATGAAGATAGCATTGTACATACAATTTCAAGAAAATGTATAGATGTGTGAGCATTATATTCACTAGTTGTATTATTTCACATTTTCAGATCCTGATCAGTGAAAGTATTTAACCAAAATTCATAGTTAAATTGTTATTATACAACTTATTTTACATTGTATAATCATTTCATCAATAAGACGAATATAGTGTTATTAAAGAGATAAAATGAAACATATAAAGAGCTATTAGTATCCAAATTACAAAAGAGAGGTTAATTGACAGGACCCATCCCAATCCCCCCGGGATTAGTGCGAGATGACCCTGCTCCCGTCTGACACGAAGTGTCAGACAAGGGATATTTCCGACCTTTGCCCTCCCGGGCTATCAGAGTACGCCAGGATCCGGAGGAGGTATGTGATATCTCGATCTCTGCTATAGTCCACATCGTATCCAACCTGAAGGGTATTAAAAACAGAAAGACTGTGAGTGGACACAAATAAAGAGTTTATAAAAACATATTTCATAAAAGACCTTTATACCCTTCACTAAAAAGCATGCATGCACAGTAAAATCATTTATTCAAACACATATGTTTAAACAACCATAATTAGGGTCACATCCGCAAGTTCCGTAAATACAAATCATACGGGCTCCTGCCCAAAACCATTTACAGAAAACCATAGTATAGTAAACATACGTGGGATCTCAGCCCAAATCCATTTATCATTATAAACACAATTTCCCAAACCAATTGAAATCATGTTTATCCATTATATTCATATCCAGAACCTGTCACGGTAAAATAAAGTTATACGTGTGCTAACCGGGGTCTCAAAACCAAGTCTCTCCAGGGTCCACCCAGGCCAATGTCCGTAGATCAATGACCCTCCCTGGAGGTAACGAACCATGCCTATCCTGAGAGTAAGGAACCCAACTGGGGGGCGACTCCACTCAGTTAGTGCTCCGTGACTACTCCGGGGTCCACTCAGGCCAATGACCCTCCCCGGAGGAGACAATCATATATAAAGGATGGCATATGAAAAACTGTTTGAAATCATTCTTTAAATCTTTCCAGGATTCATGCCCGACCCCTCATAAGTCTTCATGAACCATAAAATCCTTTTATGGGTTCATGCCGGTTCCCATAAACCATCATGCTCGTAAATCCATTTCAAGGGTTCATGCCGGTTCCCATAAACCGTCATGACCCATAAAAACCATTTGTAATACATAACTGGGCCCTAGGCCCGAATCCACATACAAACTGGACCTCAAGTCCGAATCGTAAACCAATTGGGCCTCCGGCCCGATTCCGTAAATAAAATGGTCCTCAAGTCCGAGAGTTACCTTTTCAAATCCAAAATCATTTCATTAAAGTATTTCCAAAACCATAAGAATGGAAAATCGGAGTAAAACCGGAAAACCTCGATTTATGTGCAAGCACGTAAATCGACTCGAAATACGTGAAACCATATAATTCACAAACATCCAAATCAACATTATCAAATCACATTCATAATCCATATAAAACATTTATGCATGCATCAAAGTTTAGAAATCAAGGTCCACTCACAGACCGTCCGAGCTGCCAACTCGATTTGCGTGCCATCGGCTCTCCCTAGCCGATCGCTATCACCGGGACTCCCAAACCTGTCCAAATTTTAATATAAGGTTACTAACTACTTAATTAACCTCCCATCAAAGCCCCGTAATTTTCCCGAACTTTTAGCTATTTTTAAACCGACCCTAAACCTTCCGACATCCCGAAACCTATCGAAACGATTTCCGAATGACATGAGACCAGTCCCAAAATCTTCGTTGCATTGAATAGAAGATTTCCCATGTTGAATACTTTCCCAAATTATGGCCCACGCGCCCGTACACGCTCCTAGAAGGTCCAGGTTACTATTCATCATCATCAATCTTGGAAAACCGGTTTTTTTCTGGTTTTCTTGGACTGGTCACTGTGCTGAACCGGCGTGACCGGTTCAGCGCTCCTCCTTCTTCGTTTTCGATACGTTTGGTCCTATTTTAATCCCTAAATTCCTTTTTCTTCATTTCCTATCTAACTCAATCCCTAAAACTAAGAAAAGCCACCCGAAACCCATGGTTCGAAATGGACCTCACGGTCCTATTTTCCCATTTCCTTCCCCACGGCTTCTAAGCCGTCAACCACCACCAAAACCTTCCTAAAACTATCCTAGCAACCTAACCAACTCATCCTAATCGTCCTAAAGAAACCGTAACATCAAAATCAATTAAAAAGGGAATTTGGGCCTTACCGTGCACCCGCACGGGTTCGTGGCTCCACGGCCCACGGTGACGCCTTCTTGGGCCGGCCACCATGTCCTCCTGCCTTCCCTCACTCCCTGTTCCTCCCTGCTGATCATAGGTCGAAGGTTGGGTGGGTTTGGGTGAATGGTTTGGGTGAGAAAGTGAGATCGGGGTAAAAGGGGTATGTGTGTTTGAAATGATAAAATGAAATGGTTTGCAAGGTGCATGAATCAATTTGGGTGGCCATTGGATGGGTGACACTTGTCACTCACCCATTGGGAAACAGGACAAATATCTGGGCCCACTAGAGTCCAAAAGTGAACTCGTCTTGTAATTCGTGCAATAGTGCACTTGAACTTCCGTGAACCGTAACTTCGCCGTTGAACGTCAGAATTCGACGTGCCGCCTGTCTATGGATTCGTATCGTCCTTATCTACGTAATAGTCCTCGGCCCTCGGCCATCGGACATCCTGGTCAAAAAGTCAACTATTTTCCCCTTTTAACCAAAATTACCAAAATGTCCCTAAACTTTCGAACGTCATAACTTCCTCCTCGAACGTCGGAATTGAACGTGCCACCTGTCTATGAACTCGTGACGTCCTAAACTACGTCACGGTCCTCGGTCAAAGTCCATTTGACCGCCCGATTGAAAAATCAACGTCTTGCCACGGCTAGTGGCAAACGGGTCATTTTGCATCGTTCGTCCGATTTCGCCTAACTAATCACCGATTAACCTCACTAATCGTGATTAGTCATTAATATAGTCTAGAAATTTGGGACCGGTCGTTACATTAATATTATGTACGTAACCCCCAAGTCCCCAACTACCCAACTGAATTTTTTTAGAGTAAATTATTGTTAGATCCTTAACAACTTTTACTTTTATTTAAAACGATTAATGCTTGTATATTAAACAAAATAAGACCTTATCTCAAACTGTTTTTATTCAAAAGTCTCTAAACAGAATTTATAAGTATAAATTCCATATCTACCATTTTATATCTCAAAAAGAGAATGAATGAGTTATTAAGAATTCCTTTAAACAATTAAAAATAACATTGTCATTTTTTGTCCTCTTTGCCCCATGTGCCCCTTAGTATTTGATTTCTTTGGCCTTTTGGGCCCTTTATTATATTATGCATATAATAAATATTATATATGTATAATATATATATATATATATATTGTATATAGTTACAATTGAATTTTTTTTCTATAAAATTAAAATTAAAATCCATATTGTCTGAAGTTCAACGGTAGGGTATAAAATTTTTTTGGGGGGGGGGGGGGGGGGGGGGGGGGGGGGTGGGTGGGTTGGGTTGAGATGGTGGTGGAAACTCGACATAGGGTTTAATTTTTGAATTTTGGCACAAAATTCGAGAATTAAACCATAAACTATAAGAAATTAACCAAATTAGGAAGATAAATAATTTTTAAATTTAAAAGTATTTTTGAAGAATTATTTCATTTAATTATCTTACTTTAAATTATATTAGATATTCAAATTACTTTTAAAATGTGCAAGTGAAAAAAAATATATATAAATAGGAGTAATGTTTTCATAATCCTCAATATAATATTATAATAAACAAATAAAAATAAAAAGTAATGTTTAAATATATATAGTGTAAAAAATGTAATGACCCGTCCCGAATATCGGGATTGAATATTAATTAATCATGATTTAGAATGACTAATCGGGGATTAGTTGAGTGAAATCGGACGAAACGTGCAAAATGACCGTTTTGCCCCTGGTGTGGGCAAAATGTTGACTTTTAGTTCGGGCGGTCAAATGGACTTTGACCGATGACTGTGACGTAGTTCGGGACGTCACGAGTTCATAGACAGGTGGCACGTTCGATTCCGACATTCGTAGTGAAAGTTATGATGATCGGAAGATGAGGGGTATTTTGGTAATTTGGCATAGTAGGGGCCAAATGTTGACTTTTTGATCGGGAGGTCCGATGGACGAGGGCCAAGGACCGTTACGTAGGTCTCGTCGATACGAATCCAACGACAGGCGGCATGCTGAAATCGGAGATTCGACGACGAAGTTATGGTCACGGAATCGGGCTCGATTAACTGAACGAACCGGAATTAAAATAATATTTTAATAGGAACAGTACCCGGTGACTGTGCACATTCGGATGAGTGACAAGTGTCACCCATCCCCTGAAATCTGGTCCATGTTTCCCTCCCAACACCATCATTACAACATCATCATTTATCCTTCATCATTTCCTCCATTTTCTCCTTAATTCCCTCTTCTTTGTTTTTCTAAACCGTGGACTTTGGGCATCAAAATTGGGGAGAATTGAGCTCCCTTTCACAACCAGCTTCGAGGGGAATTTGAGAGTTATGAGAGTGGATTAAACTGGGAAAACACTGGGGATTAATTGAAGGCTGGAGACTGAGAATCGAAAATTTAGAAAAATTGGGGGGAAATTCAAATACTGGGAATTGAGCCGTGAGGATCGAAATTGAACTCACTTCGAGCTTCCTGGGATCATTACGATCAGAAACGTCGAAAGAACGAAGGAAATTGGTGTTGTTTTGACTCTGAACACACTTGGTGACAGAGGATGAAATTCGAGGTTGAGTCGAGGGAATTGAGGCTTCGATTGATGTAATTGATGTGGGGAATGTGTTCCTGAGGATCCCACGATGCTTCTGGATCCATCAATTGAAGGAAAACGCTGGAGATTGACTGAACTCCATGGTTGCACAGTGACGAAGAATCGAGTTTGAGTCGTGGCGTTTGAGCCACGAATTGATGCAATTGAGTTGGGGAAAATACTTACCTGAGTCCATTGAAGCTTACTGGTTAATCAATTGAACGAAATCAAGAAGGTTTGATGGTTTTCGAAGGATGAACAGTGGCCGGATATCCTTCGATTGATCATCTGTGATCGTGAGGATTGAGGATTGGAACCGGGTCTGATCGCGGGTTAAACGACCCGTTTACCAGACAAACGGGTTGGGACGGTGACACTGTAGCAGGCGCGTGGATTTCACGCGCAGCCACTCACGGCGGCGCGTGGGGGCGCGTCCGGCCTAGTCTCAAGGTGAGGTCAACATGACTTTTGATCCTCTCAGTGTAACGAACATTTTGACGTTGATTTCGATGAAATCGGATATTGTTTCGTTAATGTTCCGCGTATCCGAAGTTTTGTATTACGTTAAAAATACGTATTTAAATCCCGGAAAAATTGGGGAAAATTATATGTTGTATTTTGAGATGTTAGTAACCCTCTATAATGATTTTGGACAGGAGTTGTGATTTCCAGATTTTACGGAAAAACGTGCAGCTCGGAAACGGACCGTTTTGGACGGTGTGTGTGAGTGGACTTTGTTTTCTAACAGTGATGCATGCATATATGATTTAAATGCCTTATTATATGATTTTATATGCTTGGGCATGATTTGTGTTTCAATCCGGTAATTTCTCGGTTTTATGATTATTATATTATTATTTTGGGCGATTTTCGAGAAATTACGAAATTTGGTAAAAAGATTACGAAATTTGGTAAAAATAATGTTTGGACTTGGTTTATGAGTCCGGGATTGAAATTGATTGAAAATAATGTTTGGACTCGGATTATTGAGTCATGGATTGAAAGATGATGTGGTGACTCGGGAATGAGTCGAGGGTCAATTTTGTGGATTTGTGTGAAAATGGCAACGGAGGTTGCAACGCAAGGATTTGCGTGATAATGATATGTTGGGCATGATAACCCAAGTGAATAGTGATTTTGACTCGGTTTTGGAGTCACTTGTGAATTTGATGAAATTAATGATTTTTGTGATTTTATGATTATTTTAATCAGTCCTTTCGGGCACGTTTTACGAGGTACGTACAAATGATGTTTTGGGCTAGGCCCGGAGTCTAAATGATTTCTAAAATGATGTTTTGACTTGGTTGGTGAGTCAATGATGATTTCCGGATTGTTCTATTGATTTAAATGTGATTTTAACGGTTTATGTGTAAAAAGTATTTTGGGCTTGAGACCCAGTTGAGAATGACCTTGACTTGGTATGAAGTCAAGATTTGATTGAAATGTTTTGGGATGTAATTCCCGGGATGGTGTTCATTGTGATTGTGATATTCCCAGACGGTCGGTGCTTGGGGGGGGATTACCCAGACGACCGGAGCTTGGGGGATGTGATTGTAGGATCGGGAGTTGATCCTATGGTAGTCAGCTTCTCGGATGATACTGAGCCTGGATGTACCACTCGGAGGTGTCTGATCCTGGGGATGTGTTCGCCCAGAGGTGACTGAGCCCGAGGGGGTTGAGCCCAGAGGTGTTTATTCCCGAGAGAGTGACTGGATATTGGCCTACGCGTAGTGCAGCACTTGTGAGTAGTGCAGTTTGATTGATTGTGCACTTGTGAGTAGTGCAGTTTGATTGATTGTGCACTTGTGAGTAGTGCAGATGTGATTGGTGATATTTTATGCACTCGTGAGTAGTGCGGATTGATTGGATTGATATATTTATTGTGCACTGGTAAGTAATGCTGATTGGTATTGATTGTGATGATGTACTGGTATTGAGTACGGGTTTTTGGTCCTTGTGGCCAGGTGATTATGTTTTCACATGTTTTGGCCTGAGAGCCGGGATTTGATGTTTTATAACATGAACTGATTTGGTGAGCATGAGTTTTATGGACCATGGGAAAATATGTTTTGAATTTATCGGTCACTCATGTTTTACGATATGCATGCAAGATTGTGAAAACTGGAGGGTAAGATTGTATTTTGATAAATGTTTTTATCAAAGGTCATTTTTGTCCACTCACACCTTTTCTGTTTTATGACCCTCCAGGCCGTGGTACGACGTTCGGGACTGATCGTGAGGCAATGACAGCAGCAGAAATCCGCGCAAACATCCTTTGTCTGGCAAGCACTGAAGGGGAGTTTCAGACCTTTAGTTGACTTGTCAGACGGGAGCAGGACCGGGCACGGGTTTTGACGTCCAGTTGGGACGGGTCCTGTCAAATTGGTATCAGAGCATTTGGTTCTTGATTTCTGTTGATACGTCATGCCTCCGAGTCGTGCGTCCCGTACACGGTCTGAAGATGGGAGGGGCGAGAGTAGTGTTAGTAAAGGCCCAGATATTGAGCGAGCTCGACGGTTGGGAGCCACTGTGTTTCGTGGTGATTCGGGGCCGGATAGTGCCGAAGATTGGCTTACTCGATTGGAAAGGATTTTTGAGGTTATGATATGTCCCCTAGAGGACATGGTACCCTTGGCCACTTTTCTTTTGGATGGCTATGCTTACAGGTGGTGGCATAGTTTACAGTTGACTAGCTGGGATGCCCGTACCTTGGCGTGGGGTGCATTCCGAGAGCGATTTTTGGATCAGTTTTATCCTCGCTCATTTCGGAACGCTAGGGAGGTTGAGTTTCTCCAATTGCAGCAAGGGAATCGGTCAGTGGTCGATTATGAACAGCAATTTTTGCACTTATCTAGTTTCGCTCCTCTGTATGTGGCTACAGAGGAGGATAAGTGTCGAAGGTTTGAGCAGGGATTGAGGAATGAGTTACGAGGAGCTGTAACTGTTGGCTCGTATTCTACCCTGAGGGAATTATCGGATGCTGCTATCCGAGTGGAGGCTACTATTTTACCTGTGTCAGAACAATCTTTGGGCTCTGGACGACGCCGAGAGCGTCAGGATACTAAACAGATAAGTCAGGAAACAACGAAGCGAGTTAGCCTTCATACTCTTGTGTCGCAACCCTCGGTAGGTGTTCATTCGGGTGGAACATCAACCCAGTCGACAAGTAAGCGGCGTGGTGGGGCAAGTCGCCTCAGCACTGCCACTTGTCACTTTTGTAGGAAACTTGGACATTTGCGAAGGAACTGCCCCGATCGACTTGACCGTAGGTCAGAATAATTGTATTGATGCATGTTTTCGTGATACCTTGTAAATGGTTTGTCTTGTCCATTTGTGTTGTAATATTGTATCATGTGTTTTGGGTGTGTCGGACTAGTGTGGGTCCGGATGGTTGTTTTTGTTCACAGTTTGGTTTGTAGATAGATGGGCGTGTTGGGCCCAGAATAAACTTGACCTGGGGATGAATATTGGTGTTATCGTTTTGGGATCATCCTTGGTTTTCCCTAGGTGGATCGGGTTTGTGATGTCATGGACATTGGGCATTGTGACGATCTAGGATCGTGATGTTCATGGCGAGCTGATGTAGTGATGGATCTGGACTGTGATCCTGATGATCCAGTTGGGTAGAGAGTTTGCCACTCTTACTCCGGTATGTGAGTCGTAAATGACGGGACTGAACTTCTTTTCGAAGTGGAGCCCTTTTATGGTATATTACACGAGTGAGTAGGTTTCCGAAGTGGTCGGATTTTGTCAACCTTAACCGTGTGGTTGTTGGATTGGCCTCCTTATGAAGTCAACCGAGTATAATGAATGGGTAACCGATAGGTTCGGTTTTGGTACGTCCGAGTGGACGTGAACGAGATTTCGTGTTTTGGAATCGAATTTCTGGGTGACGATTCAGGATTCGATTTTAGAACTTGAAAGTGGAATACTGGATTTGGGTGCGGAATGATTATTCCAAATGCTAGCTTACGGAATAATGATTTCGGATTCGGATTTGGACATGAATTAAAAATGTGATGTGTGGGTTCGGATTCGGGATTTCCTACGAAATTGCGGATTCGAATTCGGAATTGGAATTAGCTGATTGGTGGAGTTTCGATTTGTCTCTTGCTGGTTTGGGCAAATGGACTCCATTATTGGAACATGTTTGGCTATGACCTAGGTGGTTGTAGTCTTGTCAATGGATAGATGTATGTACCTTGTTTATGGTTTGGGGTACGATACTTTGCAGACTTGTGGTGTCGGGTGACGGTATACGGGTTATACCAGTAGTACGTTGGTGAACGTGTTAGTAGTCGGCTTAATCCTGATACCATTGGATGGGTTGTGAACGTGAACTGGACATTGAACACGATGTACTGGGCAGGGTGATTCTGATGATTTCAGTGATTGTTTGAGCAGGTGCTCTTAGCCATGGTTGGCCAGTATAACTCTAGTGATGGGTTGTGTGACCACTGCTAGGCTGGTGTTCAATGTGTTCCAGTTACACCGTCTGTTTGAGTGTGATGACGGTATGCATATACTCAGGATGAGTGAGTTGGTGGTTAGTGTGACCGCAAGTTGCTTTGCGGCGAGATGTTACCTTGTCGTGACCTTACCAGCATCTGGGATCGCTGAGGGGGTGACAGTTGTGGATACTGCTTTTGGTATTTGTCGCAGGATTGAGTTTGCCCTGCGAGGGGAGATCATGTTGATGATCATACGCTACATTGACGGACGTTGTAGTATGATGTGTTGTCACTGACTTGTTACTGATTGGCGCTTTACTAGGGTGGTAAAGCTTGGTGGTGACAGTTTGGCTTGTGGTGTCAGCATGGACTGACAAGTGAGTTTTGGTGACTCTCTATGAGAGCGGATGTCAGGGCACATTAGTGATTACGTGGGGCCGACTGGCTGAAGGAGTCAGCTTGGTGATGACATTGCCAATTTCTGGTGATTCATTTTCACTCGGGGTGGTCGAGTGTAGTCAGTGCGACGTGCATCTGTGATGTGACGTCTGAGTGCAGACGAGTTTTGCATTGGCTAGTGGGTGTACAGGTGTACACGTGTTGTGAGACCCATTTGTTTTGGAATACGGATAGTTGGAATTTCGGGGACGAAATTTTTTAAGGAGGGAAGGTTGTAATGACCCGTCCCGAATATCGGGATTGAATATTAATTAATCATGATTTAGAATGACTAATCGGGGATTAGTTGAGTGAAATCGGACGAAACGTGCAAAATGACCGTTTTGCCCCTGGTGTGGGCAAAATGTTGACTTTTAGTTCGGGCGGTCAAATGGACTTTGACCGATGACTGTGACGTAGTTCGGGACGTCACGAGTTCATAGACAGGTGGCACGTTCGATTCCGACATTCGTAGTGAAAGTTATGATGATCGGAAGATGAGGGGTATTTTGGTAATTTGGCATAGTAGGGGCCAAATGTTGACTTTTTGATCGGGAGGTCCGATGGACGAGGGCCAAGGACCGTTACGTAGGTCTCGTCGATACGAATCCAACGACAGGCGGCATGCTGAAATCGGAGATTCGACGACGAAGTTATGGTCACGGAATCGGGCTCGATTAACCGAACGAACCGGAATTAAAATAATATTTTAATAGGAACAGTACCCGGTGACTGTGCACATTCGGATGAGTGACAAGTGTCACCCATCCCCTGAAATCTGGTCCATGTTTCCCTCCCAACACCATCATTACAACATCATCATTTATCCTTCATCATTTCCTCCATTTTCTCCTTAATTCCCTCTTCTTTGTTTTTCTAAACCGTGGACTTTGGGCATCAAAATTGGGGAGAATTGAGCTCCCTTTCACAACCAGCTTCGAGGGGAATTTGAGAGTTATGAGAGTGGATTAAACTGGGAAAACACTGGGGATTAATTGAAGGCTGGAGACTGAGAATCGAAAATTTAGAAAAATTGGGGGGAAATTCAAATACTGGGAATTGAGCCGTGAGGATCGAAATTGAACTCACTTCGAGCTTCCTGGGATCATTACGATCAGAAACGTCGAAAGAACGAAGGAAATTGGTGTTGTTTTGACTCTGAACACACTTGGTGACAGAGGATGAAATTCGAGGTTGAGTCGAGGGAATTGAGGCTTCGATTGATGTAATTGATGTGGGGAATGTGTTCCTGAGGATCCCACGATGCTTCTGGATCCATCAATTGAAGGAAAACGCTGGAGATTGACTGAACTCCATGGTTGCACAGTGACGAAGAATCGAGTTTGAGTCGTGGCGTTTGAGCCACGAATTGATGCAATTGAGTTGGGGAAAATACTTACCTGAGTCCATTGAAGCTTACTGGTTAATCAATTGAACGAAATCAAGAAGGTTTGATGGTTTTCGAAGGATGAACAGTGGCCGGATATCCTTCGATTGATCATCTGTGATCGTGAGGATTGAGGATTGGAACCGGGTCTGATCGCGGGTTAAACGACCCGTTTACCAGACAAACGGGTTGGGACGGTGACACTGTAGCAGGCGCGTGGATTTCACGCGCAGCCACTCACGGCGGCGCGTGGGGGCGCGTCCGGCCTAGTCTCAAGGTGAGGTCAACATGACTTTTGATCCTCTCAGTGTAACGAACATTTTGACGTTGATTTCGATGAAATCGGATATTGTTTCGTTAATGTTCCGCGTATCCGAAGTTTTGTATTACGTTAAAAATACGTATTTAAATCCCGGAAAAATTGGGGAAAATTATATGTTGTATTTTGAGATGTTAGTAACCCTCTATAATGATTTTGGACAGGAGTTGTGATTTCCAGATTTTACGGAAAAACGTGCAGCTCGGAAACGGACCGTTTTGGACGGTGTGTGTGAGTGGACTTTGTTTTCTAACAGTGATGCATGCATATATGATTTAAATGCCTTATTATATGATTTTATATGCTTGGGCATGATTTGTGTTTCAATCCGGTAATTTCTCGGTTTTATGATTATTATATTATTATTTTGGGCGATTTTCGAGAAATTACGAAATTTGGTAAAAAGATTACGAAATTTGGTAAAAATAATGTTTGGACTTGGTTTATGAGTCCGGGATTGAAATTGATTGAAAATAATGTTTGGACTCGGATTATTGAGTCATGGATTGAAAGATGATGTGGTGACTCGGGAATGAGTCGAGGGTCAATTTTGTGGATTTGTGTGAAAATGGCAACGGAGGTTGCAACGCAAGGATTTGCGTGATAATGATATGTTGGGCATGATAACCCAAGTGAATAGTGATTTTGACTCGGTTTTGGAGTCACTTGTGAATTTGATGAAATTAATGATTTTTGTGATTTTATGATTATTTTAATCAGTCCTTTCGGGCACGTTTTACGAGGTACGTACAAATGATGTTTTGGGCTAGGCCCGGAGTCTAAATGATTTCTAAAATGATGTTTTGACTTGGTTGGTGAGTCAATGATGATTTCCGGATTGTTCTATTGATTTAAATGTGATTTTAACGGTTTATGTGTAAAAAGTATTTTGGGCTTGAGACCCAGTTGAGAATGACCTTGACTTGGTATGAAGTCAAGATTTGATTGAAATGTTTTGGGATGTAATTCCCGGGATGGTGTTCATTGTGATTGTGATATTCCCAGACGGTCGGTGCTTGGGGGGGGATTACCCAGACGACCAGAGCTTGGGGGATGTGATTGTAGGATCGGGAGTTGATCCTATGGTAGTCAGCTTCTCGGATGATACTGAGCCTGGATGTACCACTCGGAGGTGTCTGATCCTGGGGATGTGTTCGCCCAGAGGTGACTGAGCCCGAGGGGGTTGAGCCCAGAGGTGTTTATTCCCGAGAGAGTGACTGGATATTGGCCTACGCGTAGTGCAGCACTTGTGAGTAGTGCAGTTTGATTGATTGTGCACTTGTGAGTAGTGCAGTTTGATTGATTGTGCACTTGTGAGTAGTGCAGATGTGATTGGTGATATTTTATGCACTCGTGAGTAGTGCGGATTGATTGGATTGATATATTTATTGTGCACTGGTAAGTAATGCTGATTGGTATTGATTGTGATGATGTACTGGTATTGAGTACGGGTTTTTGGTCCTTGTGGCCAGGTGATTATGTTTTCACATGTTTTGGCCTGAGAGCCGGGATTTGATGTTTTATAACATGAACTGATTTGGTGAGCATGAGTTTTATGGACCATGGGAAAATATGTTTTGAATTTATCGGTCACTCATGTTTTACGATATGCATGCAAGATTGTGAAAACTGGAGGGTAAGATTGTATTTTGATAAATGTTTTTATCAAAGGTCATTTTTGTCCACTCACACCTTTTCTGTTTTATGACCCTCCAGGCCGTGGTACGACGTTCGGGACTGATCGTGAGGCAATGACAGCAGCAGAAATCCGCGCAAACATCCTTTGTCTGGCAAGCACTGAAGGGGAGTTTCAGACCTTTAGTTGACTTGTCAGACGGGAGCAGGACCGGGCACGGGTTTTGACGTCCAGTTGGGACGGGTCCTGTCAAAAAATATGTTACTTGAATTCTATATATTTTTTTCTTTTATAATATTTGAAACAAGTAATTATATCTTCTTCTTTTTTTAAAATCAAAATGTTTAAAATAAGAAAAAATTATAATGTGGACTTAGTACCTAGGATGTTGAAAGGCCAATGAAGAACCAAGAAATTCCAAAATGAACACACGAGCAAGTTTTAGTTTACATAACATTGTCGGAGCATTTTATGTTAATAGCAATTAAAAAAACAAAAATCAATATGAGAGAATAAAATAAAATAATAGAATAATAGCCATATATATAAAAAAAAAACATTGAAAATCATGACAAGCTGAAGTGGGAAGTGGAAACTGGAAAGTATGGACAGATTGCAGTGGCATGGAGAGTAAATCTAGAGTCAAACATGGGCATTTACAATGAACTTTGTGTTGAAAAGTCAACAAAGGACCGAAAAGTTCAAATTGTGTCCTTGAAAGTTTTTCATTACATTCACTTCTTGTCAAGGACTTTTAAATTAATAGCCCATTTTTTTAACAACTGTTATGTCCCCCTCCCTCTCTCTCTCTCTCTCTCTCTATATATATATATATATATATATATATGTGTGTGTGTGTGTGTGTGCGCGCGCCACCATATATAATTATACCAATTACCTTATAATTTATAGTTTTTTACTTCAAGTGCACCCTGAACTCACATGATAGTCACACTTTGTACCATATGCAAGTTATTCATTCACATAACATTCTGTAACAATTGAGTCAACCCATTCAACTGTTTTTCCATTACAGAATTTTTCGTGATAGTGTCTATGTGGTGCCTACATAGAATAAAATACAATGAATTGACAAAGGGAAATTATGAAACTTCATAATTGAGGCCTTTAATTCCAATTCAAAAATCCCAATCTAGGACTGCCGCGATCTAGGTTCTTCCATTCTCTCGTCGCCGCGACCCAGGTTCTTCCCCTCCCTCATTGATGTGACTTGGGTTCTTTCTCTCCCTCGTCGACATGACCCAGGTTCTTCCTCTCCCTCATTGACGCTACCTATGTTCGAAGAAGAAGAGATGAACAAACTTGAAGTGAAAAGTTGCTAATGCAGGAAGAAATGCAAAATCAAGACTTCGTGGACTGACATACATCCTGGTAAGAGATTCCAAGTGTGTCCATATTCTAGGGTAATGAAAAATCATAAATTTGGATTGATTGTTGAATTGATGGTGGATGGTATATTTTAGAGGATAGCGACCTAATTTGACTTAAATTTCTTCATATGGTCGACCTGCAATCTTATTTATATTTATTGCTTCAATTTTAGTTAAATGATGTTTAATTTTTATTCAATTGCTAGGATTGTGGGTAAATTTCTGATGTTGAAGAAGAGCAGAGCTTGTGATAGGATCCGTCCCCAAATTTCAAGAACTTTATTAGAATTCAAAATTACACCAAGCCTTCAATCATTTCCTTAGTATTCACCTATTCCATCATAGTTCATCATAATTCATTAAGGACCCAAAATAGCTTTATACTAGTATTCCATCATTTTTATGATTTTATTAAAAATTTAGATAACACATAATACTTCACAGGGGATTCAAACCCCCGACACCGTGGTTCGTAGCCACGTGCTCTAATCCTCTGAGCTACAGACCACACCCCGTCTCCACTGGATATGTTCCTGGAAGTACCATAAAAAAAGGAACATTTCCTCTCCCCAGGCATTCCCGGTTTAGAAGATGTGAAAGCGCCTCTCTCTTTTATAAATATAAGAACAATTCTTCTCTTTTCGGCCAACTTCCACAGGACCCCCTATTTTTAGACCCAGAACGATTTTATCCGAACTCAATTCTTAGCATACCACCTATCTATGTACTCAAGAGTCCGAGACCTTCGCAATAGTCATCACGACACGTCCACAAGGTCTTTTGGTAAAAAAAGTCAACATTTTTTCCCTATAGGGGCAAAATCGCCATTTTTTATTTCTCGAATTTCCGAGGTGTTACAATCTACTGTTTAAAAAAAATCATCATCAAAATTTGAAAACAATGGCAGTGCGCTTAGGCCATCAACACAAGTATCATCTCAGTCAAATCTGAAAACAACACTAACACATCATCTTTTTTTTTTTTTTTTTAAAGTCACCAACACATCATCTAGACAATTATTCCCCCAGGGGTATTTTTACTACCGGTTGATATACCATTGTCCACGTGGGAACTAACTCAGGATACAGAGCCCAACTCGACGTTTGAGTCGCCACCACAATGCTAGCCTCAGGATACAGATCCCAGCTTGATGTTTGAAACTAACCAATATCCATATATAAAAAACTCGGGATACGGAGTCCATCTCGACGTCTACATGCATACTAACTGAGGATATATAGTTTTGCTCGACGTCTGAGTCAGCACCGGTCTCAGGATACAGAGCATTGCTCGACATCTGACACTAAATATCACAATATCAGTCTCGTGAACTAGATCTCTGCTCGACGTCCGAGACCGACCACCACTCAAAGGAAACATCTGTTCATAACATAATACACAAATTTCGAGGGACATATGTTTATAATATACTTATAAATTCATCAACATCAACTGCACATTGACAACATATTTGCATCTTTAAAATTCAAATAATCATTTCAAATTTAACTCGACACATCTTCTGTAAACCTCGTAAAACGTGCACAATTAACATATTAATCTCAAGAAAACATACTTATAACACACATTGATTTCATAAACCAAATTCATGTCTCAGAAAACCTAGCCTATGCCCAAAAACACATTTTGTACAAAACCTTGTAAAACGTAATTTGAGACTTATTTAAAATTCTCAAAAATTAAGGATAATCATCATTAGGAAACCAAGTTTGAATTATTGTCACATAAATCAAACTGAATTTCCAATCGGATTTTATCCAAATCGTCGTTTAGGAAAGACTCACAAAACGTGTACTTCAAATAATTCATAAAATTCACAAAAACATTTTAAATGCACAATCAAACCATTATCATATAATCAAGAACTGTACATTCGGGTCCTACTCCCGTCTGACTGAAACCTTACCAGACAAGGGATACACAAACGTTTCTCTAGTTCATGCCTCTGCTTCTCAAACCTCGATTCTCGTGCAGCAACCATGGAGGGTTAAAAAAATCAAGAACACGTGTGAGTGGACAAAAAGAAATAGTTTAAAATCATAATTTGAAGACATTCATCCTTTACGCTCTGCTTCCAAAACCATGCATGCATACAAAACTATTTTATTTTGATTAAAACAAAACACAATTTCATATTTCTCGAAATACGTGAAAACTATAAAACCAGATGTTTAGCGACAACACGACATCAACCCACAAAACTCACAACCAAACACGACTCAACACATCAATCACATCAGAGCCATCCTCAAAGCACAATATCAAACACCAACGTACTGACCCACTGATAGACACACCACAAATTACCACACAGTCAACTCATCATTAATACACAAACATATCATCAATCATCACATCACAAGTGCACCACCGGTAGGTCATCACATACATACTTTCTCGGGAACCGGAGCCCTAGACTCGACGTCCGATTCATCACAACATAGCCTCAAGAACTGGAGCCCCTAGCTCGACGTCCGAGACTCATATTCAAACAATCAACACGATCATCACACCACTACAAGTCATATCATTACATAACATGCATATCGAGGAACACGTATTCATATCACAACTCAATGTCACACTTCATCACAACACATCACATCACATATCACAAATCAAGCCAGAATCAGAATCTCGGGCCTATGCCCCAAAACATAAACAAAATTATTCCCTTAAATCGTGCTATCAAAATATATTCGAAAACCCATCTAAAAAGTAAACAAAAATTACCAAATCCAATATCACGAATTCTCACATCATAAATAGTAATTAAATATTCTTAAAATTACTGAAATCACCGAAAATTCATATAAAACATAAATCACTTCAATATCACCAAAATCACATAAAGGCACATTGATCATCTAAGTATGCATGCATAAAGGTTTAGGGAAAGAAAGTTCACTCACACATACTACCGCTTGCTGAAACACGACTCGTAAGCCAATCCAAAGCCTCCAGGACATTCGGGCCTGTCAAATTCATACCCGAGGGTCACTAAAAAAATCCATATAAGCCCATACAATAAACCCTGAAAAACCTTGAAACTGAAAATGTTCCCTGAACACGTTTCCCGAAGAGAAAAAACCTCCAAAACACCAAACAAACGATCTCTTATCAAACTGAAACTTTCACCATTGGATTCAGAACGTAGGAACCTTAGGAATAAGATCGGTTTTACCTCAAAATTCGAGTCCACATGCCAACATATGCTGGTCAAAGTTCGGTAAACAAAAAAGTCAACATTGGTGAACACTGATGTCAACCCTAGCTAACGTGGCACTGACAATTTCTGACATCACCTGCCACGTAGCACCCCTAACATGTGCCACGTGGTGCCCCTTTTCCCCTGCAACATGGCACCCCTACTACATGGCACCTAACACGTGTCAGATGATGTCAATGTGACATCACCTGGTGATGTCAGATGATGTCATTATGACATCACTTGGTGATGTCATCATGATGTCATGTTGACATCATCACTCGCCAGAGAAGATGACCGGCGCCGTTGTCAACGCCGCCGCCACCTCGCTGGTCGGAAAACCCCATTTTTGCCCGAAACTTTAAACCACTAATATCCATTATTTCTCAACCAAATCTTACAAACATTATATGGAAATTCATCTACTCGAACCAAGGATTCCAAAACTAAAATTAGAATTGAGAAATCTCACCTGGATTTGAAGATATGGGCCTCGAAAGTTACGGCCCGATTCCAAGCTCTTAAATTGTGATATTCTAGTTGTTCCTCCTTTGAAACCTGTGTTCTACTTGATCCTTAGGTTCCCTAGAACTTGTTTCCATCCATGGTTTCTCTCAAAAATCCTTCAAACTCAAGATTCAAAGATTGGGTGTTTATGGTTTTGTGTGTGTGTGTGTGTGTTTGTGTGTGTTTGCTTGGACGCGAAATAGGAGAGAGATGAGAATGAATCTCATCCAACCAACCTTATCCAACTAACCCGGAATATCCTAACTTTCTCTTTTCCTAAAATGCCATTTTCCAACAATAGCAAGATAATAGTAACCCTAGGGGAAAAACCGTCCAAATTTCTAAATAATTTTCGTAAAATCCCAGATTTTTTTTTCAATAATTCCCGCAAGTCTCGAATTTACAAGTCAGGTCGTTACACTAGATGCTCATATCTCAGACATAACATCAACACCTAAGCTTTGATACCAAGGTAACAGAGCCCGTCCCTAAATTCGACGAAAAATCAGGCCAGTTTTCCTCCCGTCTGAAAACTGGCCAAATGAGGTTCCACGCGCTCGCACGCACCAGCATTGGCTAGTGAAAGCCTCTATGCATGGGACTCACACGCCTATGCAGAGGTTGTCTTTAACTTCTCGCAGGTCCTGGTTTCGGGTTTCCTGACCCGCGATCTCGACTTGGTTATAGAATCTAGTTTTCACGTCCATTTTTCGTAGTTTAATACCCAGAATTCATCTTTCTAATCCCAGAGAAGGATTTATGAAAGCCCCGGATGGTTGAGAAAATGAAAAATGACAATTTACCTTTGTAGGTTCAGAATGTTGACTTTTTTATAAGGAGACCTTCTAGAAGTTTTGTGAGGACCGTTACAAAGATCGTGAACTTCTGAGTATGTAGATAGGTGGTACGTTGAAAAAGGAGTTTGGATAAGATCGTTATGGGTCAAAACTAGCTAGGGCAATTATGGTAATTTTGGCTTGGAGGGTAAATTGGTAATTTCAAAATTGTGACATGTGAATCATATGTGTTGGTCTAGAAATATCTGGTATTTTCCCTCCCTTCTCTTCACCAACTTAATACTTTTATATATAGATGAGTAGTTGATTTAATGGCAAGTTCAGTGGAGATGACCCGAAGAAAAGGAAATAAAAATGAAGAGAAGAAAACGTGAAAAAAAGGAGAATGACAGGTAAACAGAGACCAGAGAAGAGAAGGAAATAGGGAGCTAACGATTAAAGGATGAAAATAGGATGAGAAATAGGGTATGGCTGATCCCAGAACTCAGACCCGTGAAGACCTATGATGGTTGTGGACTGTCGAATAGTTCTATAGCTTCTTGGCGCTTGGCTAGGGGTTCTAGGATATTAAACGAGTTCCTGGGATCATTCTAGGACAAATAGGAAACATTTGGGCCTGGAGTGGTTGCAGGCAGGAGCTTGAAGCCATGGCTAAAAGCCAGAAATTTGGGATGCCCAGTTGAGGTAAGTTTTTCCTTCTTTTGACACTATGGAACTATTTCTAGAATTTGGTAGACTTGATTAGGCTTTTAAACTGGAAAAATAGATGTAAAAATCATGTCATGCAGCCTAGTTGAACTCACTAGTCGAAAGACCCGAAACTAGGGAAATGGGCCGACCTATTGAAGTTTGAAGGAGACTTTGTGCAGGCGCATGAGCACCACGCGCAGGGACCCTTGCTGGCGCATGAGCACGCATGTAGCCGTTTCTGGTGGTGTGTTCAACACGAAAGTTGTTCTTCTTGGAATCCTAAATACATTGGTATAATTTATGAGCTAATTGGAAGCCTTATGAGTATAGTTTTGGCTATCCAATCTATTGTGATTATATACTTTAAAATTGATTAGAATTTTGAGTAATTAAGGACTTATTAATGAAGTTGGGCATAAATAGTTAGTGAACTAACATGGTAATTTTCATATAACTAGAAGAATATTAATTTGCATATTATAAAGTTAAAAAGACTTCTTTTTAAGGTTGGTTATGCGTAATGTTATGTATGTTGATTATGGATTGTTGTTGTAAGATGAATATAGGGTTATTGGCACATGGTGACACGGATAATAAGGTCATAATTGCAATGACCCGTCTCAAATTTTGGGATCAGATTAGTGACTAATCAAGGATTAGTAAGGTTAATCGGTGATTAGTTGAACGAAATCGAACGAACGACAAAAATGACCTTTTTGCCTCTGGTCGAGGACAAAATGTTGACTTTTGACCCGGGAGGTCCGATGGCCAAGGGCCGAGGACCATTACGTAGATCAGGTCGATACGAATCCGTAGACAAACGGCACGCTGAAATTGGACGTCGGACGTGAAAGTTATGGTTCACGGAAGTTTGATTTCACTATACACGTATTACGAGACAGGGATGATGTGGCGATATCTGATTGGGAAAATATTTAAGTGGGACCCATGGATGAGTGACAAGTGTCACTCATCCCATTGGTCTTTTAACCCCAAAAAGTGAATCTCATTCTTGATTGGTGGGTTTTGAGATTAAAATAGTATTATTGTTATTATTTTATAATTTCCACTCCTCTCATATTTTAATCCTAGCCGTTTATTCCAATTCTTCCTCTTATCCCCATCGTCCCTCCTTCCCCCTCTCACTTGATCATCGACCATCACCTTCTTTGTTTTCCTTCAAAAATCCGAACAACATTAGTAGGACGTGGTTTGTGAAAGGGAATGGGTGAGAGATGTGAGGCGATGATGATGAGGCCGTCGAGGAGGACCGTTGTGGACGGTGGCGAGGGCTCGAAGTCAAACCCGTGAGGTAAGCTTTACTTCGAAAATCCAAGGTTCAGTTTTTGATTGCTTCGACCCTTTTGATGGACTGGGCTGTGACCTAGGGACCTAGACGAGTCAAATGGAACTAGAACCAAGGCTGGACGTGGCCGGAGAAGGGAGAACATGGCGGTGGAAAATGGAGGAGGTTGCTTTGATCGCGAAGGTACCCTTAATGTCCTTTTTCTGTGTTTTTAATATTTGGATCAATTGCAAATGTTGGGACATAGATTTAGGAATTAAAAGGATCAAAATCGAACTAAGATTAGAGGAAAAATCAGCCTCGCCGGTTCGGGCTGGACCAGGTTGAACTTGAACGATCTGAACCGAGATTCTTGAGGTTGAAGACGATGAATAGTGCAGGCGCGTGGGCTTCACGCGTAGCCCCTTTGGACGGCGCGTGGTTGTAAATTTGGGGATGTTGTCAACATGAGTTTTAATCTATTCGATGTAACGAACATTTTGGGACTGATTTCGTATCGATCGGACACCGTCTCTATAATGTTCGGGACATCCGAAGGTTTAGTATCGAGTTTAAAAATAGATAAAAATTCGAGAAAATTACGGGCCTTCAATGAGAGGTTAATAAGGTAGTTAGTAACCCTCTAGATTGATTTGGACTGGTTTGGGAGTCCCGGTGACGGCGATTAGCCTGGTGAGGCTTACGGTACGCAAATCGAGGCGGCAGCTTAGGATGGTTTGTGAGTAGACCTTGATTTCTAAAATGTGATGCATGCATAAATGTTTTATATGGTTTTTAGATATTATTCTATGATGATGATTTGGATGATTTTGATTTACATGGTTTCACGCATTTCGAGGCGATTTACGTGCTTGCAGGTAAATCGAGATTTACGGTTTTGCACTGATTTTTCGTGCTTATAGTTTTGGAAATTATTTCATCAAATGTTTTTGGATTTGAAAAGGTAAACTCGGGTTCGAGACCCATTTGTTTTGGAAACCCTCGGACTCGAAGTCCATTTAGTTACGTTCTCGGGCTGAAGGCCCAGTTGATTTACGTATCGGGCTCGAGGCCCAGTTGGTTTACGAATCGGTCTCGGAGCCTAGTTGACTTACGTATTGGGAACAAGGCCTATTTGGTTTATAATATCGGGCTCGAGGCCCATTTGGTTTACGAAATCGGGCACGAAGCCCAGTTGGTTTACGATTCGGGCTGGAGGCCCAGTTTGTATGTGGATTCGGGCTTAGAGCCCAGTTATGTTTTAAAAATGATATTTCGGGTCCGAGACCCATAAATGGATTTATGGTTCATGCCAGTTTATGGGGACCGGGCATGAACCCTTAAAACGTTTTTATGGTTCATGACGGTTTATGGGGACCGGGTATGAACCCTTGAAAGGTTTTGAGAATGTTTTCAAAAGGTTTTGAGAATGTTTTCAAAAGGTTTTTTGTATACCATCCTTTATATATGGATTTTCTCCTCCGGGGAGGGTCGTTGGCTTGGGTGGACCCCGGAGTAGTCATGGAGCACTAACTGACTGGAGTCACCCCCGTTGGGTTCCTTACTCTCAGAAAGACTATGGATTATAACCCCCAGGGAGGGTCATTGATCTACGAACATTGACCTCGGTGGACCCTGGGGAGACTTGGGCTTTGAGACCCTGGGTAGCACACGCAATGTAAGACCCGTGTCCTGGAGGGAACGGTGAACAATCCCACATTCCTGCGAGGGGGAATGGTCTGGGAGAGGATGGTGGTGTGCCTTAAAGGTGTAGGCACACACCTATCTAGCACTAGGCCTTTTGGGAGCTCAAGTGGCTTTGGGGGGGATTGGAACCCCAAAGTTAAGCGAGTTGAGATTGGTGCAATTCCATGATGGGTGACCCCCTGGGAAGTTGCACCATGAGCTCCCGAAAACAAAACTGTGAGGGCGAGGCCCAAAGTGGACAATATGGTGCTAGATGAGTCGGGTCCTGACCGAGGAGGGTCAGGTCCTGACAATTTGGTATCAAAGCCAGACCCCGACCGGGAAGTGTGACAGCGAGGACGCTGGGCCTTAAGAGGGGTGGATTGTAAGACCCGTGTCCTGGAGGGAACAGTGAACAATCCCACATTCCTGCGAGGGGGAATGGTCTGGGAGAGGATGGTGGTGTGCCTTAAAGGTGTAGGCACACACCTATCTAGCACTAGGCCTTTTGGGAGCTCAAGTGTCTTTGGGGTGGGGGGGGGGGGGGGGGATTGGAACCCCAAAGTTAAGCTAGTTGAGACTGGTGCAATTTCATGATGGGTGACCCCCTGGGAAGTTGCACCATGAGCTCCCGAAAACAAAACCGTGAGGGCGAGGCCCAAAGCGGACAATATGGTGCTAGATGAGTCGGGTCCTGACCGAGGATGGTCAGGTCCTGACACGCGTAGCTTTAGATACCGTGACAGGATTGGTTATACGATATATATATTGATAACATGATTTCTTGGTTTTGCGAGATTGTGTTTTATGGTGAAAATTGGATTTGGGCTGAGCTACCACATATGCATACTATGTTATGGATTTCTGTAAATGGTTCTGGGTAGGGGCCCGTATGGTTTTGGTTATTAGAACATATGTGGTTTGATAAATGGTTTTACTATGCATGCATGCTTTTTAATGAAGGGCAAAAAGGTCTTTTATAAAATGTGTTTTATGAACTATTGTTTTTCGTCCACTTACAGTCTTTCTGTTTTCAATGCCCTTCAGGTTTAATACGATACAGACTGTAGCAGAGACCGAGACATCACATAGCTCCTCTAGATCCTGGCATACTCTAAAAGCCGATCGGGCTAAAGGTTCAAATTTTTCCTGGTCTGACACTCTGTGTCAGACGGGATCAGGAGAGTCCCTCGTTAACCCCGGGGGGATTGGGGACGGGTCCTGACATAATGCTATGTTACCAATACAATATTATGTTATGGTGAGGTAATAATGGCATGTTGTGACAAATAAACCTTTCTAAATTATTACATAGTGAGGTTTTGAAAAATTAGATAATAAAAGGATTATGTACAATGGTATACTAAACCTATGATCGTATTTGGATATTAAAGTGGTTCTAATGATGTGGAATGTTTATGTACATGATAAGAGGATATGAATAACAAGTGGGGCATGAGTTAACTAGTGGATTTGAATATGAAAACCATTATGTATTTTCAATTTTTTATTATTAGTTTTGCGTGTTCATATAATTGAAACTGCTAATAATGACTAAGGAAGAAAGTAAGAACACGATTAAAGTCAAATTTGTAATTACTACCACTTGTTGGGGTAATGGGCTGGATGTGGACGGTAACCCAACAAGTGTGGGGTTTTATTTGGTTAATTTAATATGGTTATGGGAGAAAGTGGAGTCATCCATTGTTTGACAAAAATTGTTAAATGAGAACAAGATCGGTCAAGGATCATTCTTGTCACTCTAAGGTCTCAAAACTAGGTAAACTTACCTCGATTGTGTGTCCCAAGTCCATGGCTTTCGGTCAAGTCTTCAGGCTGCTACCTACGACAGTTCCAGACTCAATCCTTCCCTCATTCTATCCCAAAATGATCACAGAACCCTACACAACATGTTAGGGTCCTCAACATCGTGCTGAGCAACCCCAAATTCCTTTCGACATCTCACGGCCTCAAGGAAATTTCTCACAGTTTTCCCACATATACTGGCCTAGGGTTCCTCTATCTCCCTAGTTCTTCTTTCGTCCCTCCCTTTCTTTCTTTCTCTTCATTCTCCTATCTTCTCTCCTTGGCCGTTTCTTCCTCTCTCTTATGTTTTCTTCTTTTTTCGGCCAACTTCTACAGACCCTCCCTATCTTCCCACACACTCACACACACATATATAAATGTAGCATGTCGGTACAAGAAAATAAGGATGGATAATTGGAGAGAAATCTAGAGTTTTCTATTGTTTTCATGTAAAATTATCAAATTACCCATAGTGTTAAAATTACCAAATTACCCTTGGTGGAAAAATTACCAAAATGCCCTATACTGTTTAGACCCAAAATAATTTTATCCGAACTCCATTCTCGGCATACTGGATGTCAATGGACTCATGAGTCCGAGACCTTCATAATGGTCCTCAGGACACGTCCACAAGGTCTCCCAGCTAAAAAAGTCAACATTTTGACCTACAAGAGCAAAATTGTCATTTTTCATTTTCTCGAATTCCCAAGGTGTTACAGTTTGGATATGGAAGTTATGGGTTACTCTAATAGTAACCTGGTTTGTAATGATCTTTAAATCACTTGAAGTTCGAAGTAATTTGGGATTTCCTAACAATCCAATTTTATAATAGATGCTAACAATTAATTTGTAATGACAATGTAATTTGGCCTGTAATATGTGGATTGTTCTGGTAATGTAATGAAAGATGATTATTTGTTGAGGATGCAGTGATATATGTGTCAAAATTTGGCCAATAATTCTGTTACGCCGTGGATTGAAACTAAAGTGTGCAAATACAAGATGCAAAGAGTGACAAAAATGCCATAAATAGGCTACCAAATGGTGCAATTAAACTCTAATATGCTAGTAAAGGGTCCAAAGCGAGACAATAATGCGAGTACATGGTGTGTGTTATCGGCTAGACATATGTAATGAACTAATCCTGAAATATGTAAGGAAGAGAAAAAAAGAACTTGAAATTGAAAGCATAACTCATTACACAAGAACAACAGTTGAAGCAGATTATATTTAATTGCATTGTCTACTTTACATAAGTGGGCCAATTATCTATTACGGGGAGCGTGTAATCTCAAAAGTGCCATTACATTACTACAATAAAATTTTTGGGACCCGACGGACAAGGCCAATTTCGTCGTTAAATCAAATGTTTCCCGACGAATATTAGTATACCGTTGGGTAATATTATGGCAGGAAGAAAAAAATTTCTCACGAAAAATCTGTTTATGTCACCTGACGAAAAAAACGTGCTCGTTGGGTAAAAGAAAAAAACCTGAAAAATGTCTACGATATTATTCGTCGGGTAACATCAAATGTTAGCCAACTTGACCAGACGTAGGTTCTCGTCGGGTATGGTATTTGGTGGGAAGGAAATCGTTTTGGCGCCAAGTTTTTATCTTTACACGACGTTAAACTTTGCCCAACGAATAGTTTCGTCAGACAAAATTCTTTTAGCATTTAATACATCTGATTCACTCTTCTTCCTCCCCACCTATTTCTTCATATATATATATATATATGTATATATATATATGCATATATATATCTCCCTCTCCCTTTCTCTCCCTCTCTCTCTCACTCTCACACTCTCTCAAATCCTCTTCATTAACTTACAAATTATCCACCAACATTAAATCATCACCTCATCACTCCATCTGTCATTAATACAAAAGGTATGTATTTAATTTTTGTATATAATTTTGGAGATTTTGAAAAAAAAAATTATTGTGAAAAATATGTTGAAATTATTGGTTATTTGTGTAGAAATTGTGTAGGAAATTAGAAGATTTATTAGGAAAATATGTTATGAATTAGGAAATATAAAATGTGATAGAAATTAGAAAAATTAGAAAATATGTTAGGAAATTAGGAAATTATGTTAAAAAATTAGAAAAATAGAAACTCTGTCATAAATTAGGAAAATATGTTAAGAAATTAGAAAATATGTTAGGAAATTAGAAAATTAGGAAAATATAATATTTTTTATAATATATTTTTTTTCATATATTTCGATGGTGTAAAATGTGTTTATATTTCATAACATTTTATGGAAAGTCAATCGAGCTGATTAATTTTGTATAACTTTGGATGAGTCATTGAGACATTAACACATGCTTTTCTTCCCGCATCCGATGATATGGAAGGTAAAGCACCCAAATTTTAACCCAAATATTTTGAACTCCATTACAAGAGATTGTTGAAAGAAACTCAGCGTGAATTGTACCCGAGTTGTAAAATACAACTTTTTCAGTTCTAGGGGTAGTTGTGAGTTGATGCTCATGAAAGTTGTGTATAATCAAACAAATAAGCATTTTGATCACATGATGGACATCATAATTCGAATGCTCCCTGATAAAAATTATCTCCCTAAAAATCATTATAACTTAAAGAAGTTGTTGAAGGGTCTCCGTTTAGGTTATGTCAAAATCCATGCATGCAAGAACAATTGTGCATTATTTTACAATGAATTCGAGCAGCTTGATAAATGTCATGTGTGTAATGAGCCTAGGTTCCGAAAAAAACAAGATTTCGAACAAGGTGTGCGTTACTTTTCATTGAAACTAAGATAAAATGATTCTAAGTGTTGTCTCACACAACGCATGATATGAGATGGCAAAAAGATGAGCGCATTGATGGTGATACATGGAAGCATCCAGCTGATGGAGACGTTTGGAAGGAATTCGATAAGAAGTATCCTGATTTCGCTGCGGAGCTAAGAAATGTCAGATTAGGGCATGCTACTGATGGTTTTAATCCCTTCGAGAGTGTTGCAAAGTTGTATAGTACATGGCTAGTGGTTATGGTTCCGTATAACTTATATCCTTGGAAATGCATGAAGAAAAATTCACAATCCTCAGTATTTTGATACCAGGCCCTAAATCCCTAAGTAATTCCATTTATATTTATTTTCGGCCATTAACTAATGAGCTCGTAGATCTGTGAGAAAATAGTGTACAGACGTACACAAAAGTTTAGTGGGCAAATATTCACTCTACGAGCTGCTGTAATGAGGACAATTAATGATTTTCTGGTTTAAGGCAGGTTGGCAAGGTGGAGCACAAGGGTTATCATGCGTGTCCTACATGTGGTCCAAACACAACATCATTTTGGCATGCATCGAAGGTATGCTTCTTAGGTTCAAGAAGGTATTTTCCTTGGGATCACCAATGGTGTACGCAGTCAGACTCATTTGATGGGAAACTAGAGTTATGGGCTCAATCCCAAGAAATTTCCGGTGATAAGATATTATCTAAATTAAACAGTATACATGACTTCGTCACACGAGGACAGAAACATACTGAACAGGAAAATTGGACGAAAAAAAACATATTCTTCCAATTGCCATATTGTCTAAAATTGAAAATCAGACACATTGTAGATCCTATGCAGATCGAGAAGAATGTTGCTGAGAATTTTGTGGGAACTACTTTACCCATTGAAGGTAGGTCAAAAGACACAAAAAAAAAAAAAACTCCGCTAGGTATGCATGACATGGGGATTCACCCTAATTTGTGGCCTAAAGTCATTAATGGCAAATACGTCATGACTCATCCAAGTTATACATTTACCCCGAAAAAGAAGAAAAAATTCCTAAGGTGGTTGGAAGGTGTGAAATTTCTCGTTGGGTATGCTGGTAATATATCTTGAAATGTTAGCACAAACATTGGCACTTTATATGGTATGAAGAGTCATGGCTATCATGTTTTGCTACAACAGCTCATGCCAATTGGTATTCAGTAGTACTTTGAGCCCGGTGTTGTTGAGACACTAGTTTATTTGTCTTAATTCTTCCAAATATTATGTTCCAGATTGTTGGTAAAGGTGGACCTTGAAGCAATAAATGGGGATAATGTCTACATCATGTGTAGGCTAGAGCAGATATACCCACCAACATTTTTTCATATAATGCTCCACCTTCTAATACATCTTCCAGATGAGGCAAAGCTAGCTAGCTCAGTGCACTATCGTTGGATGTACCCAATCGAGAGGTATGACTAATTCCTATTTTTCTACTATTTCATTCTTGTCGTTCATAATTGTAATTCATATATGTATATTTTATTACAGAATGTTAGGTACATATAAATGGTATATCCAAAATAAGACATATCTTAAAGGTTCTATAACGGAAGCATACATTGCAAAGGAGTCACTCTTTTTTTTCGCAATGTACCTTCAGAATGTAGAGACCTCCTTCAATAAGGTCTCGCGTAATGACGTCAGTGGTCAATGTTCAGAGACCCTATTTGCATTTACCCAACCTGCACGAACTTTTGGCAATGGTCCAGTCTTGGAGCCGTTCACCAATTAGGACATGGACGTGGCTCATTGGTTTATACTAAACAACTGTGACATTAGTTTTCGACGCACGTAAGTCAAATATTTTATTTGTAAGTTCTTAAAAATAATTCCATACTTAATCAATTTTTGTATATCTTACCTGATGGGACAGTTGAAAGATGACAACTCGCCCAATTTTAATACAGAATTAATGCAACTTGCCATCAGCCCATTTCAAGGAGAAATATACAATGGTTGTCACGTAAATAGAGTTAAGTTCATATGCTCAAAATGATACAATATGAAAAACAGCTGACTCTTTGGGCTAGGGGCTAGGGAAAATACTGATACTAGATTCTATGGTAGATTGTTAAGTGTGATTAAAGTGTTATACATAAACCGCAAGGTAGTCATCCTGTTCAAGTGTCATTGGTTTGATACGAACCCAAGTCTTCCAGGAAGGGTCATTAAAGATCATTTATGCACCTTTATCAACACAAACACTCGGTGGTTTGAGAGTGATCCATATATCTTGGCTAGTACGACGAAAGAAGTTTTTTATGTGGATGATCTGAAAACTTGTTCTAGATGGAGAATAGCTGAGATGGTCAATCCCATAAATATTTGGGATTTCGAGGATCGTTATCATGAAGAAAAGACAGAAGCAAATGACCAAATTGTTTATAAGGTGGATTCCTCTGTATCCACCCTAGACATAGATGGAGTTCAGACTAACGATGCCATCCCACCAATTGTGATTGATGGCTTTTTTATTGATCTTGGGACATTAGAACGAATTGAAAGTGATTTTGAGGAGTCAACTCGGGAACACCTCGGATGACGAGGGCAATTATGAGGGTGCTGGTAAAACTGAAACCGATTGAAATTTGAAAAAAAAAACTTTCTTATTAATGCATAATACCCATTACTACACATGTTTGTATGTTTGACCCGAATTCAGAAAAAAATACACACACAAAAATTACAAATCGGAAAAAAAAATTATAAAAATAATAAAGAAAATAAAAATTGAAAGAAATGCCCGACGAAACTACCATGTAATTCGTCAGGTAAAATGGCTCGGTGACTCTTCTCTGATTATATTACCTGAAGAATATTTTCAGGTGATTCGCCGGGTAAATTAATTTAATAGTTTAGGATTTAGGGTTTATGGTTTATGCTAAAATAGTTCGGTGGCTCTTCTCCGAACATTTTACTCGACAAATACTTTCAGGTGCTTCGTCGGGTAAAATAATTTAATAGTTTAGGGTAAAATAGTTTGGTCGTTCTTCTCCGAACATTTTAGCCGACGAATTTTTAAGAAAATTTGTCGAGTAAGGTTTTTAATAAAGCTACAAATAAAATGGTGTTTTTACAAATTTGAAGAATTCAATTTGACAATTGAACCTTTCCAAATGTCCACATGTATTTTATATATTCATAGATCATATATGCGAAAAATTAGAAGATTTTGAATTTTCGAGCCTAAGGTGTGAAGCAGATCGACCGTTACAAAACGTTCTATTACGATCAGAAGGCTTAATCTTCTTGAAAAATCACGAAATTGAACTGGCGGATTTCAGGCACTTGACGACACAAAAGGAATAGTCGGATTATGAAATGTTAGTCCTTTGAAACTCGATCGGGTAACATTATGCAAATACCTTTGAACTTTTCTTAAAAAGTTTCAAAGTGTTTGATGAAAATGGTGTTCATGAAAGTTCGAAGAATTTATTTGGATAGTTCAACTGATCAAATTGTCCACGTGTGTTATACATACTCGTAGATTGTCAATTCCCAGGCCTAGGTAACGGTGCGAAACGGATCAACAGTTATAAAACGTTCTATTACAATCTGACAACATAAACTTCTCGAAACATCATGAGTTTCTTTGGGTGGATTTCAGGGACTTAACGAAACATAATTAAGGGGATGACATTGGAAAATTGTTAGGTAAGGCCAAATATTCATTGGGTAATGTCACAAAATTACATGCCTAAATATTCGCAAAAATTTGAACTTACCGCTCAATATTACCCGAAAAAACTTCGTCGCGTAACACCAAAATGACTAGAATCTTCTGCTTCCGAGATGTCGCTTCGATTTCACCACCAACATTACCCGATGACTCATTAAATTGAGACTCGACAAACCTTCGTCGTGCAACAACCTTTAAACGTTTAAAATGGCCATAGCCTTCTTCTTCCTCCTGTAACGACCCGTCCCGAATTTCGAGATTAGATTAGTGACTAATCAGGATTAGTGAGGTTAATCGGTGATTAGTTGGGCGAAATCGAACGAACGATGCAAAATGACCGTTTTGCCCATAGGCGTGGGCAAAATGTTGACTTTTCATTCTGGCGGTCAAATGGACATTAGTCAATGATTGTGACGTAGTTTGCGACGTCACGAGTTCATAGACAGGTGGCACGTTCGATTCCGACATTCGAGGAAGAAGTTATGACGTTCGGAAGTGCAAGGGCACTTTGGTAATTTGGTTAAAAGGGGGAAAATAGTTGACTTTTGACCTAAGAGGTCCAATGGCCGAGGGCCATGGATCGTTACGTAGATCGGGACGATACGAATCTGTAGACAGGCGGCACGATGAAATCGCATTTCGAACGGGAAAGTTATGGGTCACGGAAGTTCGGTTTCACTATGCACATATTACGAGGCGATGATGACTTGGCTTATCCTTATTGGGCAGATATTTTAAGTGGAACCCATGGATGAGTGACAAGTGTCACTTATCCCATTGGTCAATCCCCTAAAATGTGGATCTAGTTTAATTAAATAATAATATTTTGGATTATTTTATAATTAATCCTACCCTCCATTCTAATTAATCTCTCAATCCTCTCCTTTCATTTCCTTTCCCTCTCTCATCAGATATCATCATCTTCTACTCTTTTCTTCATCCAAACCCAAATACCCCATTTTCTTCATTTTCCATTTTCAAGCAAACACCTCACCACCTTCCCTAAACCGTGTCTGACTTTGGGGGCTCCTGAAGGAAATATCGAGGAGGAGATGAGAAGTTGACGGTGGCGTTGACGGCGAGAGCCGACACGCACGGTGGCTGGAGAACCGAGGAGGTAGGATTTTAGTTAAAATTCGAAACTTGATTTTTATTGAATTTTGATCGAACCTAAGGATTGGGTTTTGCTTTTCGTCGTTTGATGAGTCGAAAGGGATTAATTTCGTGGGCTAGGACGGCCTGAAATGGACGGTGGGTGGAGGTGGAAGTCACCACGGCCATGGTTGGTCTTTTTAGTAGTTAAAAAGATAGGAAATTAGGTTAGGAGATTTTAGAAATGAAAAAGGGAAGAAATGGATTAGAAATGGACAAGTTTAGGCCTTGAACCTGTCTAGACCGATTTGGCCGGTTCAGAACCAGTGAACCCGATTCGGTCGCGTGAGGAAGAAGATGAATAGTGCCCACGCGTGGGCTCACGCGCAGGGGCTTCCTTGGGCGCGTGGCCAACATTTTTGGGATGTCTTCAACATGTGAAATCATCTATTCGATGTAACGAACATTTTGGGACTGGTTTCGTGTCGATCAGACATCGTTTCGATAGGTTTCAGGGTGTCCAAAGGTTTAGGATCGACTTTAAAAATAGTTAAAAATTTCGGAAAATTACGGGGCTTTAGTGAGAGGTTAATAAGGTATTTAGTAACCGTCTATTACAATTTGGACTGGTTTGGGAGTCTCGGTGATCGTGATTGGCTCAGGAGAGCCGTATGACACGCATATCGAGCCGGAAGCTCGGACGGCCTGTGAGTGGACCTTGTTTTCTAAATTGGTGCATGCATAAATGTTTATTATATGTTTTATTACATGTTTTTTGATGCCATGGGTGCATTTGTGTGTGGTTACGTATTGGAACGTATTTCGAGGTTTCAGTCCTATAAGGTGCCGATACGGGTTCGTACTACCTTTGTTGGGTTCTATGAAATGGTTTTGAATTTCAAAAGGATAAACTCGGGCATGAGGCCCATTTGGTTTTGTCTTGGGTATGTGGCTCTATTTATGACCTACGGGTCTGAATCGTGGTCGCGGCGAGTGCTATGTGCACGGCGACCGAAGATACGACACTCACCTCCGGACTAGGATATGTTCCTTCCGGAGAGGTCACGATGCACGGTCTGTTTTCGGGTAGCCAATGAAGGCTCGACTTCGGAGTGCTGACAGTTCAGGATATCGATCGGTGATGAGTGCACCATAATCTAGCGGTGGTCGCGTCGGTTGATTCGTTCACGGCGACATACTAGGATTGAGGGTGGTTCTGGATGGATGGTTGCACATATCAGTACAATCAGAGTCGTGACTGACCCTGAGATATCGGGCAGGATGCCCAGTTGAGTCATGTGTTCGGGCACGAGACCCAGTTACTTTACATTTATGATTTCGGCTCGGGGATCCTAAATGGATTTCCAGGTTCTTGACTGTTTATGGGGACTGGCATGAACCCTTGAAAGGTTTTTATGATTCATGACGGTTTATGGGGACAGGGCATGAATCCATTTAAAGGTTTTAAGGATGATTTCGTTATATATATATATATATATATATATTCATATACCTTCCTTTACTTGGATTATCTCCTCCGGGGAAGGTCGTTGGCCTGGGTGGACCCCAGAGTAGTCACGGAGCACTGACTGAGTGGAGTCGCCCCCGTTAGGTTCCTTACTCTCAAGAAGGCTTGTATTATAACCTCAGGGAGGGTCATTGGTCTACGGACATTGACCTTGGACCTTGAGAGACTTGGGCTTGAGACCCCAGGTAACACGAGCGTAGCTTTAGAAACCGTGACAGGATTGGTTGTGTGAATTATATTTATGTATGATATATGATATATGATATGTGATGTGTACATGTTTTGGGCAGTGGCCCGTATGGTTGGTATCTTTATGGATTTGGGCAGTGGCCCGTATGGTTGGTTCGTGATGGTTCTTTCGGTTATGATTTTGGGCTTAGTTCCCATATATGGTTCTTTTGGATTAAATGGTTTTCGAATGCATGCATACTTTTTAGTGAAGGGTACAAATTTTCTTATGAAATGTTTTTATAAACTCCTTGTTTTGTCCACTCGCAGCTTTTAATGTTTTGACTGCCCTTCAGGTTGACAGCGGATGTGGACTATAGTAGAGACCGAGATATCACATACCTTCTCCGGATCTTGGCGTACTCTGATAGCCCGAGAGGGTAAAGGTTAGAAATTTCCCTTTTCTGACACTTCGTGTCAGACGGGAGCAGGGTCGTCCCGCGTTAACCCCGGGGGGATTGGGACGGGTCCTGTCACCTCCATTTCTTCTTCGATTTTTAGACTCAATCCTCTCTCTCTGCAACTAGCTAAGCCTCAGCCCTTTTGGCCCTCCCTCAGCCCTCCCTCTCCTTTTTTTTCACTTAAACACATTTTTATCTCCCTCCCTCAACCCCCTCAACTGTTAATCCTCATCCAGCCCACAGAAGCTCGTTGCCTCCACCACAGGTAATCGCCGCCGTCACCAAAGATCGTCACCGCTGCCATCGCAAATTATTATGATCGCCACTGCAGGAGCAGTCATCTCCTCTCTGTAATTTTCCTCTATCTCTCTCTCTCTCTCTCTCTCTCTCAGACACACACAGACACACACAATGTATATACATATATATATATATTGTTTAATTAGTTATTTTATAAAACTTTATTAGTTATTATATATATATATGGTCAGTTCAAATATATATATATATATATGGATGATTGTTTAATTAGTTATTATATATATATTTAATAGGTATATATAATGATTTTGAATATATTTTGGTGGATGATTTGTGATTAATTATGGATTATGGATTATTGCTGATTGTGGATTAATTGATTCTTATTGAATATTAGTAATTATTAATTTGTATTATATTTTTGTTTATTATTAGTTATTAATTATTATCGATTGTTGATTATGGATTAATTGATTATTAATTGATATGATTGATTATTAAATATTATTATTGTTGATTATTATTGAGTATTATTAATTAGTATTGATTATTGATTAGTATTGATTGTTATTGATTATTATTGAAATTATTGATTATTATTGAATATGGATTGATTGTTGATTATAAGTATTTTGTTTTATATATAGATGTCGGTACCCACATTTATTACTTCGCCTACCATGGTTGATGAACTGGTGATTACAGCAAGCTCATCAGTATCGAACACGCTGATGGTAGATGTAGGCTCTACACATGCACCTGACACACCGGTGGTGAATGCAACCCCTCCACTAGCATCGAACACACCGTTAGCCCCGCCGGTCCCGGCTTTCCCCATCGAGGACCATATACGACCTGATACCTTATTTACTTGTCGCGGCATTCAAAGAAATAGGGGCAACGTCATACCAATTTGGAGCCCCTAAAGAAGTACGTCAAAAGGGATGAACCAGATCCAGCTGGAATGATCCCTAAGCGTGAGTTGGTAAATTAGTTAATTTAAAAGATTTTTTATTTAGTTTTTGCTCATTTTTCTTACTAATGTTTACCAAATTTGTAGGGAGAAGGGTACGCGTGCGGGGGATCAATCGGAGGAGGTCATCCCAACGGATTTTTTGGTCAACAAATGTCAAGATTGAGATCATTTATGACGATCCACTCCACTCAATGCCCGTCAAAATCCATAGCATGATGGCGCATGACATGGGTGCCATTTTTCGCACCCATTATCCCATGATGGGCGATACGTTCTGAAGGCAATTCCTAGAATAGCTCACCCTATATTGGGGTGCCTTGTTGGTAAGTCATTTTATTTATTTTTAATATTTTTATGATTTTTAATAATTTTTATGATTTTAATAATTTTAATGATTTTATTTATTTTAATAATTTATTGCAGGTCAAATTTCAATATGACATTAAGAATACGACCCTCGTGAAATACATGAGGCAACACTAGCAGCTGTGGTACTCCAACTGTAAGTACGCTCCATGACTAATGGTTGAGATAGCCGACCCTAGAGGCAGCTCGTGCCAATCCCCTGATCCCCCGCAGGATTTGGGTGGTGCAAGGGTGATTGAGTGGGACTGGATCTGCAAGCACTTTGTGACGCCCAATTATGTCGTAAGTTCACTTTCTTAACTTGTTCAATTTTTTAATCATCATTTTTCATTACCAAATTTTGTTATTTTTATTAATGAACAGAAAAAAATTGGAGGCCAACAAGTGAAATCGGAGCAAGAAGACGCTAAACCACCACGGAGGGTCACGTCCCTTAGTGACCAGGCACGAGGACCGACGTAACACTAGGTCACCGTTTCCAAAGGTGGATGCATGGGGACAAGTGTACGCTGGCTGAGGGAACCCGCAAGCTGATGCGATTCACATAAGTTTAAATATGTATATTTAATTTGTTAATTTTTTAATAAAATTAATAAATGTGTTTTGATTTTGTAGGCGGGAATACTGACAGACATCAAGTAAACTCAAGAGGAGTTGACCCAGCAACAACCGGACACACCTTTGGAGTAGCAGCTGCTGGATCCAGATTGATCGAGGGAGATCCTGGAGCGACAGCTGGGTCGACATCCGGAAAGATTGTTCGGGGTGCCAGCAAAGGGCTGGAATGAAACATCTTGACTGAATCTGATGCTTCTTCTAGGGGTGGCAATCCCAAGGAGTATTGGGAGTTAAGGCTCAATTATACAGCCCTCCGGACTGAGACCATAGAGATGAGGGCCAAAAATGAGAGTCTTCATGCCTAAAACGACGAGATCAGGGCTCAGCTTACGGTCGTCTTTCGACGCTTGGGCGAGGTATATCTCATCCCTCTGAACAACAACCTGCTATGTCTGAACAACCTCACCACCCTGACCCGGCCCCCAGTAGTCATTTATTTTATTTAATTTTATTGTAAAAATTGTTAAAAAATAATAGTTTAATTTTTATAAATATACATTTCGTAATCTCATATTTGAATTTTATTTATTTTTCATATTTTTCAAATTTAATAATTATCTAATTAATTAAATAATATAAAAAAAATATTAGGAAGAAAATCATAATTAATATAAAACAAATCATTACATTATGCCCGACGAATGTTGTATGGATTTTTTCTTACTGTTCAAATGTTACTAGACGAAGTTGTGAATATTACCCGATGAAGTTTTTGATTCGATGGATATACACCAAACCTTTTCCCTTACTTTCAAATTGTTACTCGACGAATGATTCATATTGACTCGAGAAATATGAGCTATTCGCTGGTTAACCGTTGAACCATTCAACATGTATATGGCCCAACCAACATGATATTTTTCATCGAGCCTAGTGTGTTGACTCATGGTTACTTGACGAAGCTTCATCAACAAACTTTTCTTCGGGTAAAATTGCAGTTACTCGAGGAAAAACGTTGATTCGTCGTTGAAAGGTCTGGCCAAACGGAGACGGCTCGACGACGCCCTACCCAACAGTGGATCGTCAGTTTTTTGGTTACCAGACGATCGACAATGGTTGCCTGATGAATCTTTTTCGCTGGGTTAAGCCTTGTTTCTTGCAGTGCTTGGTACAATGGGTGACAGTGACGCGAGTACATAGTGTATTTAAACAAAAAACTAGCAAAACCTGCATACACCAAATCACCATACACCTAACTAGCATACACAAAACTAAGGTCTGCTCCCAATAGCTAATCCCAGCTACAAAACCCTAACGCCAACATTCTTGATACTACTATTCCCTCCTTGTTGGAGATTCAAACTTGAGTTTCTTATGAGGAGATGTTTGAGTCAATAGAGGAGGATTTAGTAAAGGCTGTGTTTGTGGGTGAGGAGTTCTAGTGATCTGAGACAAGTTTGGCACATCTGGAGGTGGTTGGGACAAGGTTATTGATGAATTAGAGGTGATTATGATTAGGTTTGGAGTTGGGGTTGGGGTTGTGATTAGGGTTGGGGTTGGGGTTAAGGTTGTGATTAGGGTTGGGGTTAAGGTTATGATTGGGGTTGGGATTAGTCTTAGGCTTCTAATTGTTGATTTACAGTCCTTGGTTCATTTGCACTTCTTGGTTCATCTACACTTCTTGTGTGTGCCTGATTTGTACTTGTCATACTTTTTTTAGCTTGTGCCATCATTTCTTTAGCTTCCATTATTTTCCTTCTCAAGCTTTCTACCTTGTCTGTGATAGATTATTGTGAAATTAAAACAAGTAGAAAACAAGAATTCAAACAAGCATCCAAAGGAGGTAAGCCTGAGGTAAACAAGGATTCTTAACTAAAGTGATTTATACCTAGCACTTGTTAAGCCTATGCCCCAAATGACCACAATTGATGCATTTCAACAAAGTGTGGAACCTTCTAAGTTTTGTTGGATTTTGAGGTAGGTCTACCTCACTAGTATACTTCTTCTTGCTTCTCCTTGGTCTGCCTTGTTGTTTATGGTATGTTGGGGGCTTCAAAGGAGGTAAACCTGAGGACTATCATTGATCTTCACTTGTTATTATCTCAATGATCTTGTCATAGCATCTCAGATAAGCCTTTTTATTGTAGCATTCATATACAAAAGCTTGTGGTTTCCCATGCTTTCTTGTTGTTGATGCACAAGCATGTGGGCATGAGATTCCAGATAGGTCCCATTCTTACATGAACAATTATTGGATTTCAAGTCCACTTTAAACTGCCTCTCACTTTGATGAATGACTTCATATACTTCATTCCATGCATGGCTTGTAACATACCACTAATTCTCTTTTTGTTTCTTCTCGAAAATGTGGTTCATCCTTGAACCAATTTGATGTGCCACCCAATTCACAGCTACCTGCTTCCTTAAAGAGTACAACATCAACAAATATGTTATGATTCTCTCAAGAGTACGACATCATTTTCAGTCTCCACATACCTTGACAGTTTGATCCCATCATCACCTCCTCTTTTCATATATACATGAATACATTTACTATTCTTAGCATAATTTGCACACAGTATTAATAATTGACCATCCGAGATTACTTTGACCAAGATATCACTCCTAGATTTTTCACTATGTACTTTAATTCCAATAATGAAATCCAATTAATCGTAATATAATCACAGAACATAACTTGTCCTCCCGTTTAACTCCAACTGGTCTTATCCTTAATCACTAGTTTGCCTCCATAATGAAATCTTCATACTAAATATGTCTATGTCTTCTACAATATGACTGAGTAGTGAGTTAAGGGTTCTAAGTGTAACCATATATTGAGTACATAATTCAAAGGGTAACCAAAAGTTCAATTACATCGTGTAAAATGTAACCAAAATATTGAGTACATGGCGCAACGTGTAACCAAAATTTTTATTATATATTGCCTATCCACAAAATAGCCAATCCTCTTTCAACAGATAAGTCAAATAAATATGTCCAACCCCCAGATAGTTTATCGTCTTTCAAAATAAATTAATCTATAACATATATATATATATATACACACACGATAGAAACTAAATCCAAATAGCCAGACATACACTAAAGCTAAACATATAGAAACTAACAACATGCACATACATCAATCTATAATAATCTAGAAATAATCTATGAATAATTCAAATATCATAAACCCTGATATCGCATTCAATGAATAATCTATGAAATTTAAACGCAGATAGCAGCTTCAAGGGAAATGGAAAGCTTACTGTATACTGGGTGCTCCACTCCAAGCTCGCAAGGAATTATCTTCCCAATTGTCTACACCGACTTACTGAATCATCCTTGTCAATTACTATCCTAGGCGTCAATTAATTCTCTAGATTTTCGCCCAATTTTGATCGATTTCAAAACCCTAGCGATTTCAAAAATGAATAGAGAGGGAGATTCAAGATTTGGTGGTTATGGGTCCCAATCTCTTCTACGTAGACTCTTACAGTGGCTTAATTATGCTAACGTCAAAATCCCCATTTTGCCCTTCTTTTTCACGCCCACTTAACATCTGTAACGGAAAAACAGCTGAGTGGATTGACTCGACTGTTGTAGGGTACTAAGTGAACGAATAATCCGCACGAAGTATAAAGTGTGATTTTCGGGCGAGTTCAAAATGTACTTAAAGTAAAAAGTCTAATTTATAAAGTATATAAGGAAAATATGGCCGCGCCCTCCAAAAAGAAAATGAAAAAAAAAAAGGAGGATAGAAGGTAGGCAGCTAATTAGTTTCCCAGAATTTCAAAGAAAATGAAGTGAAAAGTAGGTAGCTAGGGTTTGTAAATGTACGGACGATAAGCAGCTATGCATTGGGGGTCCCTAGTTGCACTAAAATCACATGGGGACAACAACCAAAGCTTTTCGTGGCAATTCTTAGTGGAACCCTAGTGGTCTTATCCCAACGCCTCCGGCCTGCTGATGTAACTTGCAATTTTGTTCTTACACACCTTCCACCACATGAGCCACCATTTTAAATTATTGCAATATAGTAGCGGATATATAGTGTAAGAATCCGTTTGTTTTAGAAGAGACTTAAATTTAAATTTGAAATTGATAATATTAATGTTAAATTTGTTGTTTAATTAAGGAAAGGTAAATGAATTTAAAAGAGTTTTGTGTATATATTATCATTTCAAAAATTCATTTTGTTAACACTAAATCTACTTATTAAATCGATTCAACTTAGAGTTTTCTAATTTACATAACAATTTTAGTTTTCTTTTCAAATCTAAATCTAAACCGAAATTCTTTCTAAAATAATTGGAGCACTGTTTTTTTTTTTTTTCATGTTAAAAGGAAATGTTTGTTTTTTTTATTGGGTAATTTATGGTTCATTATAGATTACTTGTTATTAAAATGTATTGGGAGCAAGTTTCAATGACGTCTCAATAGTTTATTCATTAGGTACCAATTAAATTTACTCAATTTTTTTTAATACAAATAATATGATGTTTTAAAAGAAGTATATGCTTGATTAACATATCCTATAGACGTCACTACTTTAATCATGGTGGGGATGACCATAATTCACGAGAAATAATTTTTGGATCGATCTTGTTGATCACTACTGATACCATATATATATTTCAATCCAGAATCCACAATCTCTTACCGCGGTGCCATAGAAATTTCTTTCAGACTTAGTTTAAATTTACTCTACTTCGGCCTAATAGTATTGATCTATATGTGAAAAGGAAAAAGATTTTTAAATTCAATTTTCATAAATAGGAAGAGTATATATGTAATTGACTTTATTACCGGCATATTATGCTAAAAATATATATGAAACTTAAACCCAGTTATAAATTAGAGAATGCGACTTACATGATCGTTCTAATAATTTCTTGGAACGAAGATATGTATTGACTACTCTAATTAAAAATGAACTAATAATTATTAAGCGGGGAAATAATTAAGTCAACTTTACGCTTTTGCTTCTTCACAAATACACTAATTAGTTTTTAAAATTAAGACTTTATTGATCCGAATCAAGCAATGAAAAGAGGATAAGGTTTTAATTTTTTAAAAGTGCCTGAGATAGGAAATTTTGGGTTATTCCTTAACATTTTTAAATAAGAAAACGAGTCATGTGAATTAGAACTTTATTTATAAAAAAAAAATTGAACTGGCCTCGAAAGATAATAGGAATCGAACTTTATTCCCTCAATAAGAAATGATGTACCTAATTCTGATTTTTGTAGGTTTATTGTATTTAATTCACTGCGTTTTTAGAAAGTGTGGTACGTACTCTTTCTAGATCATGTATTCTCACGTTTTTTACTCCCACCATATATATATATATATCATTATTTTCAATTATCTATACAAAATAAATAAATAAATTTAATCAAACATTAAATGACAAGGTCAGCAAGCTGAGCATCAGAAGGAACAAACAGTACATGATGAGTTCCTGAAGCCACTCGTTCTAGTAGGAAATGGTAGTCCAAGGTGACATATTTTGTGCGAGCATGAAACACTGGATTGCTGGTCGTGAACTTGGTGCTGAAGTTGTCACACTAAAGAGTAATAGGCATGGTAGGGAGAACACCTAGTTCTCCAAGGAGGCTAAGTAGCCATAGAGTGTATGCACATGTGTAGGCTAGACCTTTATATTTTGCCTATGAACTTGAGCGGGAAGCAGTCTTGTAACACCCTGGAAATTCGAGGATTATAATAATGTAATTTAATGTATGAATTGACGTTTTTACCCCTGTGAATGGTATTGCCAAATTGTTGACCTTTTGATTTGAGGGTCAAATGGACTTTGACCAATGACCGTGACGTAGTTTGGGACGTCACGAGTCCATAGACAGGTGGCACGTCCAATTCGGACGATCAGGGCAAAAGTTATGACTATCGGAAGTTCAGGGGCATTACCGTAATTTGGACGATAGGGGCGAAAATGTTGACTTTTCGTTTGGCAACTAATTTTCACACGACTCAAGGACCGTTAGGTAGGTCTCGATGCCCTGAGTCCGTTGACAGGCGACACGTTGAAATCGGACTTCGGATGGCTGAGTTGCGGGTCTGGAAAGTGAAGGGCATTTTGGTAATTTCTGAACTAGGGGCATTTTGGTCATTTCACCCCTGGTCACTGTAGCAACCGCGGGGGAACAATTGCTGCACCACCGTGTGCGGTGGTTCTGAGTTCCAATTGTTTAATCAGTGTGTGAATTGGAAAGCTGAGATTGTTTAAAGCCCTATAGACATCAGAACGTGGCTGATCATGGACACCATTTGTTAATTCAAGATTCGAACTTTTGCGGGAAACATTTCTCAGTGGAAAGTGAGGCTTCCACGAGCTGTTGGCTGGTAAGGATTGTTTAAACTGAATGGGATTTAAGTGTGCTTCACTCTGCTGCAGTGAGGACTGAGAATTGGAGAGGAAAACCAGAGAAAACCATTTCTAGAAAATTGGAGGGAAAATCGGGTTTTGATTTCTGGTGATTGTTGGACCAAACCAAGGCCTGGTTTAGTCTTCTGGGAGTATTTGGAACTCAACCACATCGAAATCGAGGGGAACCAGCCACGGTTGAGCTGGGACGGAGGCTACCGTTTTCAGAGAAATTGCAGAGCTTGAGACGACAACCTTCAGGTACTTTCAGGCACAATTGATCATTCATTTTAGTTCATTTTGATCCTATTATGCTTCCTGTGAAATTAATTGGAGAATGGGTTTGAAACCAGGGAGTTCTGGTGATTGACCTGTTTGGTTGATCACAGGTCGAGGGTCCATTTAAGGGACCAGTGAGGTTGATTTTTGACTCAAAACCTAAATTGGATAGTTAATGAACATGTTAGGATCAAATACGAGTGAAATCGAGTGGAAATTGAGGGTCAATTAACCGGGTCAAGCCGCGGGTCGCAGGCCCGTATTACAGACAAACGGGTGAAGGTGGTGACACTGTAGCTACAGTGTCAGGCGCGTGACTTTCACGCGCAATCACTTTGGGCGGAGCGTGAGGGCGCGTTGAGCCTCATCTCTGAACAGGATCAACATGACTTTTATTCCTCCCATCATTCTGAACATTTTTGGTGATTTAACCAGGTTGATCTGAGATAGTTTTGATGGGTCAGTTTAGGGCCGGTTGTCTCGGGAAACGTGTTGGACGGTTTCCCCGAGCCGGTTTCTGTTTCGGACTTTTTGGTTAAATGTTTAAGACTTGTAGTGACCTTTACGTGTGATTTGGACTGACAGGAATTGTACGATAATCCCAGTACGGGTCCGTACGCGCAGATTCACCGCGGGATCGTACTGTGAGTGGGCCCGATTTCATTAAACCCTTGCATGCTTAAATGTTTTCTGATTTACTTATATTCACATGCTGGAATCATGAAACGGTTTTGATGATATTGAAATTATGGTTATGGCACGTTTCACGGTATTTGGGTTTGAAATCCGTCTGATGAAACTTAAAGATCGGTTTGGATTTTATCTTGTATATATATATATATGTTTTGAATGTGGATATCAATAAAATGTATTTGACACTGCACTATATAGATTCATTCTTGTGATAATGTCTCCTCCGGATGTGGTACCCCGGAGTGGTCATGGCGCATTGCCTGCGAGGGGGTCATTCTACGGAAGAACCGGACCGTAAAATGACTCAGGAGCAGGATTGCTATAATTGGACGTCAGGGACGTCGAGCGTCTAGGACGCTAGGTATTTGAGATGCCGTACCCGGACAGGGTTCGAGGATTGGATTCGGGATTGAGACCCCGAGTGGCACGCGTAGCCTTGGGACTGTGACCTTATTGGACGTCAAGGACGTCAGACATCGGGGATGTCAGGATTGGAGTGTACAGTGCAGTTGTTAAAAATTATGTTTATGGTTTTATTACATGCCTTATGATTCATATTATATGATTTATGGTTTTAAATTCTGATGCATGCATGTTTGGAAAACGGAGGGGTAAATTATATGTTTTACTTATTAAACTGTTTTTATAAACTTGATTTCGGCCCACTCACCCTTAATGTTTTGGTAACCCCTCCAGGCTGTGCTACTGAGGTAGAGGAGGATCCTGAGGCGGAGGCATAGATCTACTTCTGCGTATCTGAACCCCTGTCGGGTGGTTTGACCCGCAGGATTATTTTAGAGTCGTGCTCGCAATTTGTAATTTGGTTTTCATCCCTTGTCTGACATCTGTTAAACTTGGATTTGATGTATAACTTTATTTGGTTATTTATTAATTTGAACATTTGAGGTTAAAATTGGTATGTTATTTTGGGTGTCAGACGGGAGCAGGGCACGTCCCCTTGTGGTCCCCGTGGGATCGGGGCGGGTCCTGTCAAGTCTTCTGTTTCTTTGCACACCATGATATGAGTGTTGAGCCAAGGAATACGCAGAATCCTGTGACAAACCTTCTTGTATCCTTGCAACCACCCCTGTCTGCATCATAAAAACCCTGAATTTTCAGTGGAAACAGGGAGAGGGTGATGGTGATACCATGGCCAAGTGTAGCCTTGAGGTATCTGATGTTCCTCTTGATAACAGTTAGATGAACATCAGTAGGGGAACTCAGGAATTAGGCAACCTGCTGAACAACAAGAGAGATTTCTGGGCGGGTGAGAGTTAGACATAGGAGAGCATACACTAGTTGTCTAGAGGTAGAAACATCAAGGAGAGGTTGACCAACAACAACAGATAAAATCTATTTAGAAGCCACATGAGTGGGTGCTGACTTGCATTCAATGAGTCCACTACCTTGAAGGATATCCAGGGTGTACTTAGTTTGAGTGAGATGGAGACCAACAACTATTTTGTGTGCTTCAATGCCCAAGAATTAGTGTAGAGGACCAAGGTCTTTAATGGAAAATTCTTGAGCCAAGGTATCCATGAAGGAACAAACAACGGCTTGGGAGTTCCTTGTTAGGATGATGTCATCTACATAAAAAAACTAGATAGATAATAGTAGATTTTTTACTGAATACAAACTTTGAGGGGTATGCTCTGCTCTGTATGAAGCCATAGGTAAGGAGGAAGGTTCTAAAACGATCAAACCAGGGCCTAGGGGCCTGTTTGAGGCGATAAAGAGCCTTCTTGAGGTAGCAGACATGATTAGGACGTACAGGATCAATGAAGCCAGGGGGCTGGACCATGTACACTTCTTCAGTGAGGGTACCAGAAAGGCATTTGTGACATCCATCTGCCTTAGTGGCCAGTTCAGAGAAACATCAATGACAAGAACAGCTAGGGTGGTAGGGGTAAGGGGTTTGACAAACAGACTAAAAGTTTCGGTGTAGTCAAGACCAGCTTGTTGGTGGAAACCCTTGGCCACTAGATGAGCTTTGTAGCACTCTATGGTGCCATCTGTATGTTTCTTGATGCACTAGACCCACTTGCAGTCAACATTATTGGCGTGTGGTGGTTTAGGGACAAGAGACCATGTTTTCTGGTTGATCAAAGCAGCATACTCTGTTTCCGTTGCTTCTATCCATTCTGGGCATTTAGATGCCTGTTGAAAGGTTGTAGGTTCAACTGGGGAATCAGTGACAACAAAGGCTTGAGGAAGAGAATACCTGGAAGCAAATAGAAGATTTGATTTAGAGATACTAGCTTTGCTGCGTGTCACCAATGGATGAGTGTTTGGAGGCCAAGAAGGGAAAAGAGTGGCTGGTGGGGGTGAAGCAGTGTTTTGGGATATTTCTGGTGGAGAAATGGATGACAGATTAAGGGAAGGGGCTGGTGGTGCTATTGATGGTGGGGAAAGGGAGAATGACATGCTTGGTTTTGAGTGGGAATTGGGCGGTGGCAGATTGGTTATCACATGGATGAAGGTGAAATCTGAGGGTGTCTGGGATTGAGATGTTTTGAAGGGAAACTGATTTTCATCAAATATGACTTGGAAAGTGGTGTATACTCGACAAGTGGGGACATGGAGGCATCTATAGTCAGCATGGTGTTAACTATATCCAAGAAAGTTGTGGTGAAGAGAGCGAGGTTCGAGTTTTTGGTTGGTGTATGGGCCAAGGTAGGGATAACATGTGGAGACAAAGACACGAAGAATGTGGTAAGGGATTTGTTTACCATATACGATGGAATAGGGAGTGGACCAATGTAGGACATGTGTGGGGAGTAGATTAATCAGAAAAAAAGAAGTAAAGACTTATGCCCAATAAGAATAGGGCAGAACAGCAAATACGGGTAGGGTTCTTCCCATTTCAGAGATGTGCATGTGTTTACGTTCAACTAGACCATTCTGTTGTGGGGTGTGGGGGCAAGAGAACCATTGTTGAATACCATGCTGAGTACACAGAGCTTGAAAGTATTGATTATCAATCTATTTTCCTTCATCACTTTGAAACGATTTTATTGTGGTGGAAAAGTGAGTTTGAACATAAGTGAGAAACTTGGAGAAATGGGAAATGACCTCAGATTTGAGGTGCAGAGGAAAAATCCAGGTGTATCTAGTGTAATCATTAGTAAATAGGAGATAGTATCCAAAACTAGAAATTGAAGGCATAGGAGACATCCATACATCTGAATAAACTAAATCAAACGGTTTTTTCGATTTGTGTACAACTGGGGAAGATGACAGTCTTGTTGATTTTCCTTGCGCATAACTATTACAAAATTGAGAATTATCTAAGGTAGCAGCAAGAAAGAGCTATGTTTGGGAAGCCAATACACGCATGACTTGAGGGGATGGATGGCCTAAGAGGCTGTGCACAGAAGCATTGGTGGTTAGCAAGGCTTATGGAGTGAAGGAGCCGTGAGGTTTGATGGGATACAAACTAGCCTTACATGGGCCTTGAAAAAGTATGGAGTGTGTGTTTAAATTTTGAATTACAAAGTGAGTGTGGAAGAATGTGATGCTAATAAACTGGGCAACATATAATAAATTTTTGCGGAGTGAAAGGACATGAAGGACGTACGAGAGACTGAAAAGATAGGGGCTTGAAGAAAAAAATGACATTACCATTATATTGGATAAGCTGAGTAGCTATATTACCAACCATTACATTTTCAGTGGAAGATGGTGGTGTAGGGCAGGTTGGAGTAGGTTGTAGGGTCATATGATGCTTGCCACCATTATCGGGGTACCAATTAGGATTAGCAGCAATTGCTAAATGAAACCATCAAATGCTTGACTGAGATCATGGTTATTGGACTGTGTGAGTTAGGGGCATTAGGCTGCAATGTGACCATGGCAGTTACAAGGCCAGCATTGTGGTCCATATGGACGAGATGAAGGGTTTGGGCTAGTGCCAAGGATGCCTGCAGAAAAATTGGGGCTGGATTAACGACTAGTGCCTCTGTGGTAGGAGGACTTAGAGCCACGGTTTGGGCAAGATTCACGTTGGTATGGTGAATGCCCGCGAGTGTAATAAGCACTAGCATAAGGTTGTGATGCAGAATTTGGAGGGGTAGAAAACATGGCCGTGGGAAGAACTGCTACTGCATGATTGGTAGTGGTGGTCTGTTGAGCCTCAAAAGAGAGCAAACGAGCTTCGGGTTTGAAAAGTGTGGCAGGGGTGGGAAATTCAACATTGAAGTTACAAGCATGTTGTAGTCTGGTCTAAGGTCACGAAGGACAGCTGTGACGAGGTCTGCAGAGGAGAATCACTGATTTATTGCAGCAAGGGAATTAGCCAAGGATTTGGCATGAGTGAGATATTCTGAGATGGTTTAATGTCCCTTGTTAAGTGACATAATTTGAAAGCGAAGATTAGTGGCATTTTCGAGGGACTATTGGGAGAAATTCTAACTAAGACATTCCAAAATGTCTCGTGAGGTATTGAGGCCAAAACTTGCAAAAAACAGATTCAATGAGGGTGGCATGGAGTAAACTGATCAAGGTTTGATCAATCTGAAACCACTGATTATATGATGGATTTGGCAGAGGGACAAAAGACGAAGTGAAAACAAACTCAAAACTTACAAATTGAGGGGAAGAGACGGCAGGGGTTTGTGGTGACAGTGTGGGGAGGATGAGGAGGGTGGTTTTGTCACGACTCAACTCCCCTAGTACGATATTGTCCGCTTTGGGCTCAGCTCTCACAGTTTTGTTTCTGGGAATTCACACGCAATTTCCCAGTGGGACCCATCTTGAGATTGCTCCCGCCAAACTCGCTTATCTTGGAGTTCTAACCAAACCCAAAGCCAATGAGCTCCTAAAAGACCTCGGAGTTCTAACCAAACAAAAGCTATTGAGCTCCTAAAAGACCTTGCGCTAGGAAGATACGTGCCCACACATATAAGACACTTCACATTTTCCTCCCCGAGCGATGTGGGATTGTTCACCGTTCTTCCCAAGACACGGGTCTTACAATCCACCCTATATTGGGTCCTAGCATCCTCGCTGGAACACTTCCAGTTGGGGTCCATCTCTGATACCATTTTGTCACGACTCGAATCACCAAGTACGATATTGTCCGCTTTGGGCCCAGCCCTCACAGTTTTGTTTCTGGGAACTCACATGCAACTTCCCAATGGGTCACTCATCCTAGGATTACTCCAGCCCAAACTTGCTTAACTTTGGAGTTCTAACCAAACCCAAAGCCAATGAGCTCCCAAAAGGCCTCATGCTAGAAAGGTACGTGCCCACACATATAAGTCAGTTCACTTTTCCCTCTCCGAGCGATGTGGGATTGTTCACTGTTCTTCCCAAGACACGGGTCTTACAGGTTTTATCTAGTTTTCCCAAAGGAGATACAGAGACCAGATTTAAGACTTGATTAAGGGAGACTGAAGGGAAAGAACAGGAGTCAGTTGCCATGACAGGAAGAGGAAGAGGAAGAGGAATTAAAGGATCAGTTTTATGGTGGTCAGACTTAGAGCTCTGATACCATGGAGAATTTCTTGGAAAGTCTTAATTCCATTGATAGCTGTCATGGCAACTGCCTAGAAACTTTAAACAGTTATCTCTTCTTATCGATTTCTAGGTCTAACTGCCTAGAAACTACCTAGGATACTAACCCTAGGAAACTAACTTTAGACATTTGTTCAGTGACTCACTTTAACAATGTACAAGTGTAAAAAATCTACAAGTATACTCGGAAGCTAGTATAAACGGCTAGAGTATACTATCTGACAAGAGCAAATTCGACTTATCTTCTTCTACTATGCCATTTTTTGTCCTAGATGACAGTGAAAAACTGTGATTTGATTGCAAAGAAAAAAGTGTTGTCTATGTGAGTGTCATCTATTTGAATAAGATCAGACGACACTTATTAACTGTAGTTTAAAGTAACATCATACAACAGATTTTCAGTAAAACTGTTGTCTGATACACCATCAGACAACACTTTTTTCATAAAAAACTGTCGTTTATGAACCCTTAAGATGACGGTTTTAAAAAAAACACTGTTGTCTTTAACTTACGTTTAGACGACAGTTTATTATAAAACTGTCGTCTAAGACTATTTCAGTCGACGTTTTTTTCTTTAACCGTTATCTTATGCATCATAAGACAACAGTTATCCATTGTTGTCTATAATTTCACAGTATTAGAGGTTTTTATTTATTTTCGATTTACGCCCTATACACCCCCTCCCACAAAAATAGGTTTTGAATCACTTAAAACTTTGAATTTTGGAAGAAAGTAATATATATAATCTTTAAAGGAAATCCATATAACATTCTTACAACTTTGAAATTAGCTGCGCAACAACAAGAGATAGAAAAAAAAAAAATGAGAGAGAGAGAGATTTGGGGTCCCTGATTTGGTGCAGAATTATACACTATACAAAGTGGAGTTTAGGGTCCATGATTTGCTATAGAAATATACACTATATAGAGTGGAAAACTAGGCATCAGCCATCAAGATTTGCTAAAAAATGACTGAGATTTTACCCTTCAGTGTATTGTGAGTGATCCCAAAGCTCCTCCAACCCACCAAGAATTGCTTTTAACCCTTTCCCAGTGCCCTTTAACTTCATATCTTCATCAAGCTTCCATCTGGATACGCCGATACAGAAGTTCCCTTCAAAACAAACACATATTCCAAACTTATCATTGACATCAAAACCCCAATAGACAGCTGCAATAATCTTCATGTGCAAAAACAGCTGCAATAATCTTCTTGTTTTCTATAAACAGATAGATATCATTTCAAGTAGTAGTAGTTTTTTTCAGTTAGACTTTGAAAGAAGCAAACAGCAGATTATAGAAAACGGGAAGATTATTGCAGCTATTTTTGCACAAACCTAATAGAAAATAGGGCGTCAATAATCTACTGTATGCTTCTTTCAAAGTTAACAGATAAATAAATGATATTATTCTGCACAAACCTAATAGAAAACAGGACGTCAAATTTTATAGTTAATAAACTAATTTCATCACTGCTTCAAACTCCAAAACAAATATGAAATTCAAATTCAGTGCCTTCAAATTGTGAAGACTATATAACACTTCCTAATCCAGGGAAGTCAATAATAGAAGAAAAACATTCATGGAATTATCACTTGCATCAGAAACACCTAAATAAGATGTAAAAAATTCACCTTCATTTCTGATGAAGAGTTTCAATGTCTTCATCTGTTATGTGGAGTAGCGATCTGCAATGTTCGGCCTTTTTTTTTGTTGGGAACTCATTAGTAGCTGCAGAACCATGTTCAAATCCCAATTAAATAGTAGAAGACAGATAGATAAGCAATCCTAAAATACAGATACCTAAGTACATGTTTAGGTCATACAAATCAATTGTACAATCATTCATATGCTACCTAAAACTATGCTACATAGTTTCCTAAATAATCTGCCCACGTACTAACCATGCACTTCATCAATTCAATCTGCCCTCTCAAGAAATTAATTTTCAGCAACTTTTGCAATGGCATGAAACAATACCTTCCCTTCAAGACGACCTTCTTTACACCATCCTCCATGGATTCGTCGATTTTATTGCAAGCATGCCACACTCTAGTGCCAACTGAATCTGATTCTCATGAACATGTTTTGGAGCTATTGACTGAATCTGAACATTGCATGCATACGAAGATTCCAAGATTCACGCTAGCCCATCGTGGAGCTCTGCGCATAAAAAGTGGACATTCCAATGTTAATCATTGATACTAAATATGCTAATGATGAAACAATCTTTGACCAAAACCAAGAGAATACCTACTTTGTTTTAACTCTGCACATTCTCTATTCCCTAGTAACTTTAGAAGACCCTCCAATATCTGGATACAAGGAAACCACATAAGGCCAAACAATATCAGAGCTAAATGTGAACCCAGTTCGAATTTTGACAAGAAAATACAAATTTACTAGTGAAGATAAAAACACAGACTGGCTCAGAGTCATCTTGAAGCTAAAAAGTTGTTTATTTTAAAAAAATGCAACTACTTAAAACATCTAATGTAATAGACAACTCTGTCTGTGAGCTGGATGATGCATTTGTGGGACAATTTCCCATCACATTTATATGTTTTCACATTTGCTACTAGTTTAGAGAAAGAAAAGCTCAGATTTGCATGTAAGCAATTGTTAAGCAAAAGGAATTACACTTTCTGTTTACCTTCATACTTGGATTACTGGAACATGTGAAAATAGGGAAAAGAATATATCTTTGTGGAAGTTGAGGGAATTTAACTACCTCTTCCTCTCAGTTAGTGCGCATGGTGAATTTAAGTGAAGTACTAGAATGAAATGGATGGGGGAAGATAACCCACAGTTCATCTCAAAAAACTGGTCAGAGAACATGAAATCCGGAATTTCCCTCCCAATGAAGTCATTTACACTTGGGTGCAAATATTTTAAATGCTGCAACTCAATCGGTTTAGAGCTAAACATCTTACCTCCCAAAGCATAATCTTCATAATTTGCTTCCGGAGATTGGAATCCAAGATTAAGCTGAATAGCATGGCCAACTTGGTTTTCACGGTAGACTTCTTCCAGTGCTCTGCAACAACCCTGTTTTCAAGCTTCTCTTACCCAACGAGTAGATTGTAAGAATCCACGAGACCCTGTTTAATTGCAAGGAGTGCTACCTCTCTCTCGGCTTCGTTTAAATACAAGCATAGGATGTTAGTATCCCTGTGAACTCTTAAATTTGTAACAAAACCCCAAACAACGCATAAAAGATTTTATGAAATAAGCACCTCCCTTCCGTGTTGATAAAATCAAATTGAAGAAGCTAAGTCATCAGGATATATATGCAAGTATGGTTGTCATGTGAGTGCTTCTTGGCGCATAATTCGTCCTTTAAACTCAAAAAACTCAAGAATCTCTGCAAACAAGCAAACGGTAAGCTATCGTTCGTTCAATGATTGAGACCCGATGGGTGTTCAACCAAGAACGCTTCAATGCTTAAATCAGCTTAGAAAGAGAAATCTCAAGAGTTTAAGTAGCGTTGAACAGAATTACTTGAAAAGTGAAATGAGCTCCGCTATTTATAGGAAACCCTTGGGAGCCTCGGAGCGTTCTGATTGGTCGGTTTGAATTTGTAATTAATAAATAATATATTAATAATAAATATATTATTTAATAATTATAATAATTACTCATTATGATAATAATGATAATTATTGTGATTTAATATCAACATTAATTGTCCGTTATTAAGAATAATGACAATTAACTCATGTGGAGAATATTAATATTATGAAGATTTTTAACCCGATTAAATAACGTATTTAGCTGGTAAATAGATTATTTAATGTGTGGATGTCTACAAGTCATTTATATTATTACTAGGGACAATTTGGTCATTTTAGGAATTATGGGCCACATGTCAGCTCCACAAATTTTCGGTGTTTTATGGTTCCACATGCTCAAATGCAAGAATTACCTATTTATATGCATAATCTTACGTCAAAAAATTCAATCATAGTAGCCACTAAGAATATCTCATGCACGCACTTTATAGAACTATTTCACCAAATATTAATTTTTTTCAGAAGGGAAATATCTCCTTTAGACATGAACCACTGAGTTTGGGATGAGACACTCAGCACAGGCGTAAGTAAGACTAAGTGGGATCTTATGCTAGAACTTGCACTATCAATGCACAAATCATCCCCATCCACAACCTATATTATTCAAGAAAATTTTAACAGAAAGCCATGAAAGTGAACGAAAAAAGAAGAATAATGGCTCTCTACATGTGTACACCCAACTTATGATAATGCATTGCACCATAGGCTTGCCCAGAGATTGTATCCAATGCACTTGCCATTCCCATTTGTTTCATTAAAAAAGAAATCATAGAAACACCGCATCGCAATTTAGAATGATCATATCAGACTCATGAACTAAATTTCCCAACAAAAATCAAAATGTTAACTAGACACAACTTGTAGAGAAAAACCATGGAAAAACACATCCAAACGCTAAAAATGTACATTAAAGCGCCAAAGTTTAGCTTGGCACTTGGCTGTGGATATCCAAAGTCTACAACGTACATAAAAGCACCAATATTTCGATCAGCAATTGGATGTGGATATTCAAAGGCCACACTCAACATAAAAACACCAATATTTAGTGGCTACAGTATTCATAAAAGAACCAATATTTGCCTAAGCAATTGGCTGTGGATATCCAAATCAAAGAGATTAGTGTCAACATCTAAAAGGTGTTTAATTTTGACTAATCTTCAGTCTATTCCAGAGTCGAGCAAAGTAAACAAATCCCTAATATTATATAGCTTTCAAGTACTATTTTATGCAACAATTTAGGGGTTAATTTTAAATTTCAATCCCTATTTAATTATTTTGACAAAGATTGTTCCTTTCTGAGATTCTTGAAGAGGCCCAAAAATAATAATGAATTAAACAGAAAGGAAGAGCAAGGAAATGTTACCAACAAGCTGAAACAAGTCACTAGCGCGAAGGAAATGGCCATGGTAGCACCGAAGAGAGCCAATTTGCCAAGATGACCCACAAACTTATCTATGCCGAGTAATATAAAATGGTGATGGCCATAAGTGGCCCAACAAGCCATATGTAACGACCCATCCCAAATTCTTGGATTAGATTAGTGACTAATCATGATTAGTGATGTTAATCGGTGATTAGTTGAGCGAAATCGAACGAACGATGCAAAATGATCGTTTTGCCCTTGGGCGTGGGCAAAACGTTGACTTTTCATTCTAGCGGTCAAATGAAATTTTACCGATGACCGTGACGTAGTTCGTGACGTCACGAGTTCATAGACAGGTGGTACGTTCAATTTCGACATTCGAGGAAAAAGTTATGACATTCGGAAATTTAAGGGCAATTTGGTAATTTTGGTTAAAAGGGGCAAATGCTGACTTTTGGACTGGGAGGTTCGATGACCGAGGGCTGATGATCGTTATGTAGATCGGGACGATACGAATCCGTAGGCAGACGGCACGTCGAATTCGGACGTTCGACGGCGAAGTTACGATTCACGGAAGTTCAGGGCACTATTGCATGTTTTACTAGACGGACCACTTTTGGATTCTAGTGGGCCCCATATATTTAGTTCCTGCCCTATGGATGAGTGACAAGTGTCACCCATCCATAGGCCACCCCTTAACATACATGCATCAACCATTTCCTTCTCCATTTCAAACCAAACCCGATCTCACACACCATTCTCCATCTCTGTGCAACCCAAAACCAATCCAACCCTTCCCATGCGACCATGACTGAGACCAGAGAGGGAAGAGAGGACAGGATGAAGTGGTGGCCAGCCCAGGACGGCGCAGCTGTGGACGGTGGAGGCAAGAAACCGAGAAGGTAATCGGTTAAATCCATTTTGATCCATTTTCCATTTCTGTGATTATGGGCCGTTTGTATCGGTTTTAATGGGTTATTTAGGTTTCTAGGGACATGTTAGGAAGGTTTTAATGGGGTTTTAATGGCTGAGACTCCGTGGGGGCTAATCGGAAAAATGGACCGTGAGGAGGATAATCGGACCGTGGATTTAGAGTAGGTTTTTGATGTTTTAATTTATATATTTAGGTTCATATGGATGTAAGGAAGATTATAGGATTAATTAAGGCGTTAATAGGACCGAAATAGGGGAGGAAAATCAGTGGACCGGTCACGCCGGTCCAGACCGGTTCAGGTTGCAGTGAACCTGGTTTGATGCGGGTTGAAGATGAAGCTACAGTGCCGCGCTTGGGCTCACGCGCAGGCAGCTTCTAGGGGCACGTGTGAGCGCGTGGTGAGGATTTTAAGGGTGCTTTCAACATTTGAAAACTTCTATTCGATGTAACGAACATTTTGGGACTGGTTTCGTGTCGATCGGACACCGTCTCGATAATGTTCGGGGCATCGGAAGATTTCGGATCGGGATTTAAAATAGTTAAAAATTCGGAAAAATTACGGGGCTTTAGTGGGATGTTAATTAAGTAGTTAGTAACCTTTTTATTATGATTTGGACAGGTTTTGGAGTCCCGATGACGGTGATTGGCTGGGGAGAGTCGTATGGCACGCAAATTGAGGCGGCAGCTCGGACGGTCTGTGAGTGGACCTTGTTTTTTAAATTGGTGCATGCATAAATGATTATTATATGTTTTAAATACTTGTTTGTGATGCCATGAGTGCATTTGGATGTGTGGTTACGTATTGGCACGTATTTCGAGGTTTCGGCCCTATACGGTGCTGATACGGGTTTGTACTTCTGTATTGGTTTAAATGAAAAGAATTTGGATTTCCAAAAGGATAAACTCAGGTATGAGACCCATTTGGTTTTGTCTCGGGAATATGACCCTATTGATGGCCTTCGGGTCTAAATCGTGGTTGTGACGGGTGTTATGTGTACGGCGACAAACAATATGAGGCTCGCCTCAAGATTGGGATGTGTTCCTTCCAGAGAGGTCACGATGCACGATCTGTTGTCGGGTAGCCGATGGAGGCTCGACTTCGGAGTGCTGATGGTTCAAGATATCGATCGGTGATGAGTGCACCATGATCTTGTGGTGGTCGCGTCGGTTGATTCGTTCACGGCGACATACCAGGATTGAGGGCGGTCCTGGATGAATGGTTGCACGCCTCACTACGATCGGAATCGTGACTGACCCTTAGATAACGGGCAGGATGCCCAGCTGATGTCATATGTTCGGGCACGAGACCCAGTTATTTTACATTGATGATTTCGGGTCAGGGACCCTAGATGGATTTCCAAGTTCATGAAGGTTTATGGGAACCGGCATGAACCCTGGAAAGGTTATTGTGGTACATGACGGTTTATGGGAACCGAGCATGAACCCTTAAATGGATGTTATAGATCATGACGGTTCAGGGGAACCGGGTATGAATGTTTATGTTATGTGTATATATGTATTCATATACCTTCCTTTACTTCTATTATCTCCTTCGGGGAGGGTCGTTGGCCTGGGTGGACCCCGGAGTAGTCACGGAGCACCGTCTGAGTGGAGTCGCCCCCCAGTTGGGTTCCTTACTCTTGGGAAGGCATGGATCGTAACCTCAGGATGGGTCATTGGTCTACGAACATTGACCTTCGACTCTGAGAGACTTGGGTTTTGAGACCCTGGTAGCACGCGCGTAGCTTTGGAAACCGTGACAGGATTGGTTGTGTGAATTATATGTATATATGATATATATGTTATGTGATATGTGATGTGCACAGGATTTGGGCAGTGGCCCGTGTACTTGGTTCTTTATGATCTGGGCTGAGTCCCGTATGGATTTGGGCAGTGGCCCGTATGGTTGGTATCTTTATGGTTTTGGGATTAGTTCCCACCTATGATTCATTTGGTTAAATGGTTTTCGAATGCATGCGTGCTTTTTAGTGAAGTGTACAAATGTCTGCTATAAGAATTGAAGGGGCTAGATTATAGAAGATCATTTACTAAGGGAAGAAGGTGAGTAGAAGATTTCCCCACCAAGTTTCTTGACCCATGTATTCTTGTTGTGTGTCCTCCAAGGTTAGACAAATTTGGGCATTCTCCCGCTTTTTTCTCTGATAAATCTTTCTATCGCGCTGACAAAGAGAAGGGCTATTGCTATATCAACCAGTGATAATTTTCACCCATGCTCCTGCAGCATATGCAGATCAATGAATACTCATGTAGCTCAGTCTATAGAAAGTAAAGTTATAAATTGACATTACCGAGCTTACCATATAACTCAACAAACTTTCCAACAATGCCATGTTTCCTCAACATTTGTGTGATACACCCGTGTAGTGTTCCAGAAAGTTTGAACCCCACAACAGCAAACAACAACATGCTTATAGGTTAGTCATTGGGTAAGTCAATGTTAAAGGCATAGAAGTAAAGTACTCAAATTTTTGGTTAACAAAATTCCAAACCAAATTTAAAAACGTTAGCTAGATTTCTAAAAGGAATGCTTGATGGAATGAGAAGTTTACCTGACCAAGCATAGTTGCCCGCTCACCCCCAAGCAGCTAACCCATTAATCATATTTGTGTGGAAATCAGTAACAAACACACTATCGGGAGAAGGATGCGATCAGTGTTAAAAACAACCCTGCCAAAAAAAAGGAAGGAAAAAATAAAGCATAAATTGATATACCCATAATTAAATTCACAAACCCATAAGTTATTTCATGAACCCTAGAACTCAATTCATATAACACGAAGCAAGTGTCATTAACCCATAACTATATTCTGAATGATAATCAATTCGTCGGTAAAAACCCAATCGTTAATAAGTTAACCCAAATCGTCCATGCATTGGAAAAGTGTACCTCTGAATTTCGGTTTGATGAATAACGGGAAAAAAAAAGAATTAGGAGTACTTTGAATCAGAATACTATGATTTCTAAATCATTGTCTAATCAAACAAATTGAAACTACATTAAAAGTCCCCTTGCCCATCCAATGTTTGCCCGGCGAAGGGAATTTTGCCGGTAAATTAACCTTTGCCTGGCGAATCCAGTTAGGCTCGCCAGTTAAACCCCGAGAGGGAAGACATGGTCTTTGTCGCTCAAATGACGAGGGGTTTTCCTAGTGAGCGGTCAATGTCCACTAGGCAAGGTCGAATTAATGGTGAATTCTGTTTACCGGAGAAACTCTTTATGTTGACCCGCAGTGGGAAAAGTTTGGTGCGAATAAATTTTTCCCCCTAAAATTTGCCCGATGGGGTTAATAAAGCTTTCCCGACGAATGCTTCTCCTAGCAAAGGTCTGAACTGATTAAATGTAGCAGCCAGTTGCATTTCTTCATACTCTTCCTCATAACTCTCTCTCACTCACTCTCACCTTCCATACGTACTTTCATCATTATTTTATCATCATTTCTTCATCACTTCATCATTACTCCATCTAAGGTTTAATGATTTTAATTTTATTCGATTTTTATTTGTTATTAGAAGCTAAAATTTTCTTTAATTTAAGATAATTTGTGGTTGATTTGAAGGATTACTTATAAAAGGTATGTGTGTTTGCCTCTTATTTTAATTTTTCTAAGAAATTTGGATTTGGTTATGTTAGAAAATTGTGATTTATTGTGGAAAATTAGTAGAAATTTTTTAGAATTCTGGATATAATTGTGCTAGGGAATTGTGATTTATCCGTTAATGTGAAGTCAATCAAGTTGATTAACTTTGTATAACAAAATTCGATGGAAAACCTAAGAACCGTTTGAGAGTCAGTGAATCGGATTGATTGACTAACTCTTGAATTGTCCATCTATCAGGATAGTTTGCGAGTTCACAACTATGTGTTGTGTAGTTTGCTGTCTATGTGGTTAGGTTTGGATCATGGGAAATTCGGTTTATAACTTCTCAATGTTCTCTGAATGCATATTAGATATTGGTTTAAAATATCTAAGTGGTGTATTTGGAGAGCTGAAGGGTGATGCTGCCAAAATTCTTTTGGTCGAAACGTTGCCTCGTAGGTCACAAACTATATAGTACAAACGTGCACTCTCGAAGAGGATAGGGCCAAATCACCGGAGGCATAAAGAGACGAGTGGGTTTTGATATTAATTTGTTCCAACTATTTGACCATATTTAATTATTTACTTACATTGATTCTATTTTGTGGAAGCATGCACAATGGACAGAGGCTAGATGCAAATGTTAGATAGATCTTCTTATTAGTATTTGGATGGGATCGATAGCTTCATCGCCTTTGCACATAGTCATTGCAGTGATCAAAAGTGCATATTATGTTCGTGCCGTAAATGTAACAACTGTTGTTGGATGTCACTAAGTGATGCTTATTTGCATCTGGTACGGAACATGATCATATATAACTATACTAATTGGATCTATCACGGTGAATAAAATTTTACAACATCAATATCTTTAGGTCACGGGACCTATCAAGATGATAGTGATTTGGAGAATAGATGTGATAATGATTAATTTGTTGAGATATTAATGATGTTGTTCCTCCTACATCTAATGATATAGATGATGATGCCCTTAGGTCTCACCCTCGAAGAGTCAAATCTCCATTACAAAGAGGTTGTTAAAAGAAGTTCAATGTGAATTATACCCTGTTTTTAAATCCTTTTCTTGGTTCTAGGGGCTTTGTGGAATTGATGCCCATGAAAATTGAGTATAATCAAACGAACAAGAATTTTGATCACATGATGGACATCATCATCTGAATGCTCCCTGAAGATAACAATCTCCCTAAATATCATTATAGTTCGAAGAAGCTCTTGAAGGATCTCGGTTTAGGGTATGTGAAGATTCATGGATGTAAGAATAACTATGCATTATTTTATGGTGAATTCAAGCAACTCGACAAATGTCATGTGTGCAATGGGCCTAGGTTTCAAAACAATAATATTCTGAACAAGTTGTTGCGCTATTTTCCACTAAAGTCAAGGTTACAAAGATTCTTCATGTCGTCTCACACAGCCCGTGATATGAGGTGGCATAAGGATGAACCCACTGATGACGATTCATTAACGCATTTGGCCGATGGCGTGTTTGGAAGGAATTTGATAAGATGTATCCTGATTTTTCCTTAGAGCCAAGAAATCTTAGATTTGGACTTGCTACTGATGGTTTTAATCTCTTTGAAAGTTTCACCCATCATGGAATTGCACCAGCCTTAACTCGCTTAACTTTGGGGTTCCAATCCCCCCCAAAGCCACTTGAGCACCCAAAAGGCCTAGTGTTAGATAGGTGTGTGCCTACACCTTTAAGGCACACCACCAACCTCTCCCAGACCATTCCCCCATCGCAGGAATGTGGGATCGTTCACCGTTCCCTCCAGGACACGGGTCTTACAATCCACCCCCCTTAGGGCCCAGCGTCCTCACTGGCACACTTCCCGGTCGGGGTCTGGTTCTGATACCATTCTGTCACGACCCGACCCTCCTCCGTCAGCACCCGACTTATCTAGCACCATATTGTCCGCTTTGGGCCTCTCCCTCACGGTTTTGTTTTCGGGAGCTCATGGTGAAACTTCCCAGGGGGTCACCCATCATGGAATTGCACCAGCCTTAACTCGCTTAACTTTGGGGTTCCAATCCCCCCCAAAGTCACTTGAGCTCCCAAAAGGCCTAGTGCTAGATAGGTGTGTGCCTATACCTTTAAGGCACACCACCAACCTCTCCCAGACCATTCCCCCCTCACAGGAATGTGGGATCGTTCACCGTTCCCTCTAGGACACGGGTCTTACAATCCACCCCCTTGGGGCCCAGCGTCCTCGCTGGCTCACTTCCCGGTCGGGGTCTGGCTCTGATACCATTCTGTCAGGACCCGACCCTCCTCGGTCAGGACCCGACTTATCTAGCACCATATTGTCTGCTTTGGGCCTCGCCCTCACGGTTTTGTTTTCGGGAGCTCATGGTGAAACATCCCAGGGGGTCACCCATCATGGAATTGCACCAGCCTTAACCCGCTTAACTTTGGGGTTCCAATCCCCCCCAAAGCCACTTGAGCCCCCAAAAGGCCTAGTGCTAGATAGGTGTGTGCCTACACCTTTAAGGCACACCACGAACCTCTCCTAGACCATTCCCCCCTCGAAGGAATGTGGGATCGTTCACCGTTCCCTCCAGGACACGGGTCTTACATAACTAACTTCTCCATAATCTTCATTGAGATGAGGATCTTCATAGCCTTCATAACCATGTGGCATTTGAGGGAGATGGTTGTCTAACAGGGGGTGACGATATGGACCATAAGCATATGGATCATTTGAGTTATTACTAGGATCGGTGCCTAAACTCATTGACTCAAAACTAATTGCCATGGAATCCTCAAAAGATGGGTTTCCATAACCTTCATATATATTGCGTGTCCGAGTGTAATCTTTTCCAACACCACTGATTCCTACTCCTCCTTCTCTACACTCATGATCATAATCTTGGGTGACATGAGTGAAATCCGCCTCTCTAGTAAATGGGCTCAAGGGTGCATATGTTTCGGTTACATGTTCATTTCCCTCGTCATCATCCCATCCGTCATCCTTGTCTTCATCGTTTGTCTCAACATCATCTTCTCCATCATCATCATCATCATCTGGAGATTTATTTTGATGAAGTCCCTTACTAGTAGCATCAGCTCGTAAGTCACGTCTAGCGGTAGAACCAAGCATTGATCTCTCCCATGAAGACATCTCTCGCTCACTTCTTACGTCCTCACTCCCCACTTCTTCAGATAGCACTCTATCGAAATTAACACCGTGTTCACTAGCAAGATGTGCTACTTGAGGGTCAGGCCTTCCACTATCATCATCCAAGTGAGCTGGCATAATCCATGCTTGAAGTGGATCAGCCTCATTACCTTCCACATGTTGACCTGCAATTTCTAACAGGTCAACGTAAATTTACCGGCTTCAGCGTCTTCATCTCTTAACTTGAGTTTCATGTTGTAATAACAGAAAACAAGTTGTTCTAACTTAGAATATGCGAGAATATTTCTTTGCTTTGTATGAATTAAAGCAAATGTACTCCAATTTCTCTCACATGCCGAAGATGATGCCGTTTGTGATAATATACGAACTGCAATTTGTTGCATGCTGGGAAAATTTTGGCCATATAGTTCCCACCACTCAACTGTCAATATCAAGTTTAATGTAAGAGGCATTATAAAGTGCTAAGTCATACAATATCAAGTTAAATGCAAGTAATATACCTGGGGGCATTTTCGTTCGTGATTGTACAGCCATAAGTGAACGAAATGTTTTCCTACCATCTCTAAAGTTGATCAACTACATTAAGACTGATGTTAATATAATGCCATAGATGTACAGATTCAAAAATATCAAGGTTCATATATGGTAGTGAACTTACGTCTACTCCAAAATTTTGTAAACCCACTTGCCCATTTAGATTCAGTATGAGGAATACTTGTTGAACTGATTGGACGAGGTAGGAGTCATGCCCAACACCTACTTGATATTGATATCAGGGATTCAAGTAATAAGCTGCAAATCATGAATGAACTTTGCTTAGTAAACAACAATAAAATAAAATATTAACAAGTTCAATAAGATAGAAATATACCAGCGGCATGTAAGGGCTGCACTAATGTTTTTTCCCATTGGTTCTGTATGATTTTAAGGACCCACTTCTTCCCTTTAAGACGGGTTATCTTTTCTTTCATTCGATTGAACATATCATACAGGATAGGCATAGTTGGGACTACCTCTGTATCAACAATTCGAAGGATGCAATATAATGGTTCATATATTGATTGCATCATCTCCAAGGACTCCTAGAATCTTTGATCGAGGATATGAGCCTCAACCATCTTGCCTTCCACTTTCCTACTCAATGGGCTACCATGCCATTGATCACTGGTAAACAATCTTCTAAGGCCAACTTTATGCTTAACTATAATGTTTATACAAATATAGTTGGTTGCGAACCGAGTTGCACCAGGACGAACCAAGTCACCTTGACAGAATTCATGCATCTGAGCTAGTAACCATAGATGATTATAAATGTAGTTAGTTACCTGCCTAGCATTTTTTATGATGAGCACCATTGTCTCATTCTTCCCAATATCTTCAAATATTAGGTCGATACAATGGGCTGCACAAGGAGTTCAATAGATCGGATACGTCTACATCAGTTCTTTTCCAGCCTTTTTGAAGTTCGACCCATTATTAGTAACGTTCCGTACAACATTTTGTACTCCAACCTCCTGAACAACTTCCTTCAACAAATTTCCTATGTGCACATAGTCTTTATGGAATTTGAAAGAATCAACTGACCTGAGAAATACAGTTGAACCCTTACTATATACCATGAAGTTAATTATGGATAACTTCGTTGGACCGGTCCAACCATCACACATTATGGTACATCCATAAGTTTCCCAGTGTCGCTTTTGTTGCTCCACATACGCCGTCATTTCTTCATACTCCATAGGAAGATATTTATTTTTCACTTCATATGGAGAAGGAGTGGACACGCCTTCACCTACAAACCAAAACATAAGTTAGCATTTAATGCTATTTCATAAGCTAAATAAAAATGTATCATAAATAAATTTATTAAATACCTGCTCGTTGGGCTTCAATAATCATATTAGTAAAATGATGAGAGTTGACTTTATTTGGAGCCACACCTTCATATATAAAAAAATTGCTTATATATCGACACAACTTCTCTTTCGTTCCTTTCCACATCGATTTTACTGTCTTCTGTTGACTTTGTGCGGTTTTGTAGAGTTTTGATTCTGGAGGAATTAAAAATGGATCACGCAAACTTTGTGATCGACGCATCTGTTGCTGTGGTTGACGACTACTACTGCCTCCTTGAGCACCACGCATGGTACCAACTCCATAATTGTCGACACTTCACCGTGCCTCATCTCTCAATGCATTTACAGCAAAGCGATATGTTGCTCTCTCAGATCTATGCACATCTGGTGGATAAGAGAATCCATTATCATCCTCTTCATCATCACTATCATTAATCTGAATGCTCTGTTGAGTGTCCAGTGGATCTCCTCTCAAGCCAGCTCGTATGTTCTCCCCAATCATATTCTTAGTCTGTTTAGCAGTATCTTTATTTTTTATCCATGCTCTGACCTCATCCCTAATAGCCTTAGGTACATCTTTGCATTTTTGAACATTTTTTTTCAGATCAAAACCTACTAGTTGAAACTTTAATCGCGTTATGCCTCCACTCTGGAACCGATGTTGACAAAACGAACATATGGCACCATTTTTATTTCCAGGTCTTGGGCGGCTTTCACTTGCACTTGCACTTCTACTAGCCAGATTTTACCGTCTAATTTAAATGAAAAATAATTAGATTTTGATAATGACAAATAATCATAATAATAAAAATACAACTAATAGTAAAATAATATTAATAATTATAAATTATAATTACGTTATTTAAATTATTTGAATTAAAACATATATTCCTACATTGAAATATAAATTCTAAATTATAACATATTTTACCGTCTAATTTAAATGAAAAATAATTAGACTTTGATAATGACAAATAATCATAATAATAAAAATAAAACTAATAATAAAATAATATTAATAATTATAAATTATAATAACGTTATTTAAATTATTTGAATTAAATCATATATTCCTACATTAAAACATATATTCTAAATTATAACATATTTTACCGTCTAATTTAAATGAAAAATAATTAGACTTTGATAATAAGAAATAACCATAATAATAAAAATACGACTAATAATAAAATAATATTAATAATTCTAAATTATAATCACGTTATTTAAATTATTTGAATTAAAACATATATTCCTACATTGAAATATAAATTCTAAAATATAACATATTTTACCGTCTAATTTAAATGAAAAATAATTAGACTTTCATAATGGCAAATAATCATAATAATAAAGATACAACTAATAATAAAATAATATTAATAATTATAAATTATAATCACGTTATTTAAATTATTTGAATTAAAACATATATTCCTACATTAAAACATATATTCTAAATTATAACATATTTTACCGTCTAATTTAAATGAAAAATAATTAGACTTTGATAATAACAAATAATCATAATAATAAAAATACGACTAATAATAAAATAATATTAATAATTCTAAATTATAATCATGTTATAATTCCAAAACTCGATTTTTCCCTCCAATTTCCAAATTCTCTGAACTCTGTTTCCTCTCAAGCTCTCAGTCTCTCTTCTTCAGAAATGACTCCCTCAAACTCTTCTGTCTCTCTGATAATGGAACCGAGCAGCCAGTAACTCGTGGGAATCCCTCTGGCCTCTCTGAAAATTGTTTCCTGCAACGGTCCCAAACCAGTTAAAAATGGTGCCCGTGCACTGGTTATCTGTCCCAGCCATACCAAAACGTTCCCATTACCTCAAAACCAATAAACTAATCTCTTGTCCAGCCACTAACACAGTTAAATAATTGCTTGATCATAACAACCAAGCACGATGGTGCAGGTCCTGTCTCCACGGTTTTCAAACAGTACCCCCTGCAAAATTACTATTTTGCCCTTCTGCACAAAATTACCAAAATGCCCCTCTCTTTCTAGAGCCGTAACTCATCCGTCTGATGTCCGTTTTTAGCGTGCCGCCTGTCTACAGACTCAGGGCATCGAGACCTACCTAACAGCCCTCGAATTGTGTGAAAACTAGTAGTCAACATTTTCCCTATTTTCGTCCGAATTACGAAAATGCCTTTGAACTTCATCACATCATAACTTATTCCCTAATCGTCGGAATTGGACGTGCCACTTTTCTATGGACTCGTGAGATCCCGAACCACGTCACGGTCATCGGTCAACGTCCGTTTAACCTACCAATCAAAAAGTCAACAATGTGACCATACTATTCATAAGGGTAAAAACGTTATTTCATTTATTATTTTACAATTTTACATTCTTCGAATTTTCGGGGCATTACAACCTCCCCCCCCCCCCCCCCTAAAGAAATTTTAAGAAAACAAGTATGGAAACTGCTTTCGCATCTGTGCCTCGGGTTCCCATGTGTCTTCCTCCACATTCTGGTCTTCCGTATGGAGTACCTTATCTTTTCGATCCAAAATCTGTACCGGTTGTTCTTCAAAGCTTAAATCTTCTTGTAGTTCGATGGGTTGCTCATCCAGTACATGAGAGGCAACATACACATACTTCCATAGCATCGACACGTGGAATACATCGGGGACATTAGAAAGTTCTGGAGGTAGTGCTAATCTGTAAGCAACCTGGCCAATCCTCTCAACAATCTCGTATGGTCCGATATATCATGGACTCAGTTTCTCCGTTGACCAAAATGGATAATCCCTTTCCATGGAGATAGCATCAGGAAAACAAAATCTCCAACCTCAAATTCCAAGTCTCGAATCCATCAATCAGCATAACTCTTTTGGTGATCCTGCGCCGCTTTCAATCTTTCTCTGATAATACGGATTGTTTTCTGGGTTAAGTCCATCAAATCTGGCCCTACTGCCACTCGCTCCCCTACCTCCATCCAACAGATAGGTGTTCTACACTGCCGACCATACAGTACCTCATAGGGTGCCATCCCGATACTTGCCTGATAACTGTTGTTGTATGCGAATTCCATTAACGGCAAGTGAGTTTCCCACGAATCCTGAAACTGTAGTACACAAGACCTCATCATGTCCTCCAGGGTCTGAATGGTCCTCTTTGACTGTCATCGATCTATGGATGGAAACAGTACTGAAATGTAGATTTGTACACAAGGTGGTTTGTAAACTCCGCCAGAACCTGGAAGTGAAGCGTGGATCGCGATCAGACACTATCGACTCTGTCGTACCATGAAGTCGAATGATTTCCTTCACGAACAGCTGAGCCAGTCGGTTGGGTTTATAAGTCTCCTGTATCGGCAGAAAATGGGCTGACTTGGTTAACCGGTCTACAATCACCCACACTCCATCGAATCCACTCCGGTTCCTTGGCAACTTAAAGACAAAGTCCATGGTGATGTGGTCCCACTTCAACTCGGGGATCGGAAGTGGCTACATAGCCCCATAAGATCTCTGCCGCTCCGCCTTAACCTGCTGGTTGGTCAAGCATCTGCTCACGAACTCTGCAATGTCCTTTTTCATCCCTGACCACCAATAATGGCTCCGGAGGGTACGGTACATCTTTGTACCTCCCGGATGCATAGCATAAGCCGAACTATGGGCTTCCTCCAGAATCTCGACCCGTAATTCTCCCACTGCAGGTACACACAATGGGCCCAACTTCACTAGTGCTCCATCACCTCGGATGGTAAAATCCTGCCTTTCACACGCTTCGACCTCAATCCTGTAGATACAAAGTGTTGGATCCTAAAATTGTGCTTCGATGATCTGATCGATTAACACCGGTCGCACATGGAAACTGGCTAACAAAGCTCCTTGCTCGTCTGTCCCCAGTATAACTCCAGCCTTCCAGAGTTCCACTAACAAAGGGAGATACACCATCCTCAAGTGTGCAACTGATCCCGCTGATTTCCTGCTGAGCGCATCTACCACCACATTTTCCTTACCCGGATGGTACTCAATTGTACAATCATAATCCTTTATTAGCTCCAACCATCTCCGTTGTCTCATGTTAAGCTCCTTCTGGGTGAATAGATACTTTAGGCTCTGGTGGTCAGTGTATATCCTGCACATCGCACCGAATAGGTAATGTCTCCAGGTTTTTAGAGCATGAACCACCGCTACCAACTCCAAGTCATGGGTAGGGTAGTTCAATTCACGAGTCTTTAGGTGCCGTGATGTTTAAGCGATAACCTTACCATTCTGCATTAACACGCAGCCCAACCCTTATAGCGATGCATCACTAAAGACCACGAACTCTCCACTGTTATCTGGCAATGCAATGACGGGTGTAGTGGTCAATCGATGCTTTAATTCCTAAAAACTCTGTTCATACTGCTCGTCCCAAATGAACTTCACCTCTTTTTGAGTCAATCGGGTCAACAGTGCAGCAATTTTGGAGAATCCCTTCACGAATCTCCGATAGTAACCCGCTAACCCGAAAAAACTCCGTACCTCTGTCACTGTTGTCGGTCTGGCCCAGTTAGTCACCACTTCTATCTTCTGGGGATCCACACTAATCCCATCTGCTGATATCACATGTCCTAGAAAACCAATACTGCTCAGCCAAAACTGGCACTTACTCAGCTTGGCGTACAACTGTTTCTGTCTCAGTTTCCCTAACACCAACTGTAGGTGTTTCTCATGTGCTCTGGCACTCCTTGAGTACACCAGGATATCGTCAATGAACACGATCACAAATTTATCCAAGTAAGATCGAAAGACCCTGTTCATCAGAACCATGAATTCTACTAGAGCATTTGTCAAGCCGAAAGGCATCACTAGAAACTCGTAATGTCCGTATCGGGTCCGAAATGCCGTCTTCGGAACATCCTCCTCCGCAATTCTTAGTTGGTGATACCCAGACCGTAAATCAATCTTTGAGAAGCACCGTGCTCCCTGCAACTGGTCTAACAGATCATCAATCCTGGGTAAAGGGTACTGGTTCCTCAGCGTCACTTTGTTGAGTTGTTGATAATCCACACACAATCGGAGGCTCCCCTCCTTCTTCTTTACGAATAACACCGGTGCTCCCTACGGTGATGTACTCGGTCGAATGAATCCCAAATCCACCAACTACTACAACTGAGTCTTGAGTTATCGTAACTCGGCCGGTGCCATCCGATAAGGTGTCTGGGATATAGGTTGGGTACCAGGGAGTAGTTCAATCGTAAACTCGATCTCCCGTTGTGGTGGTAATCCAGGTAAGTTTTCCGAAAACACATCCGAAAACTCTCTTACCACTAGTATCTCCTCGACACTCGGAGTATCAACCTGCTCCGTCACGACATGCGCCAGATAACCCTAGCATCCTTTCCGTAGGAGTTTGATAGCGGCAAGAGAAGAAATCACTTCAGGAAGTGAACCGTCACGCTCCCCCTGAAAGAAAACCTCCGGCAAACCCGGACCTCGCAGAATCACTCGCCTACTACAACAATCAATGAGCGACCCATGCTCCGATAACCAATCCATCCCTAAAATAACATCGAAGTCATGGATATCCATAATGATCAAATCCGCTGGTAGATCCACATCCTCTACTATCACCGGGCGCCTCTGAATCACCTGATTCACCAAATACACGATTCCCATCGGTGTGCCGACACCCATCTCGGTATCTAAAGCTGATACCTCACAATCTAGCATACCCACACAACTCCTCGAAATAAAAGAGTAAGTAGCCCCCACATCCATCAATACACGTACAAGAAGGTTAGAGATATGAAGAGTACCTGTAACCATACTTGGGGCTGTCCTGGCCTGCTGCTGAGTCACTGCAAATACATGAGCCCTGGGTCCTGCAGTCTGTCCGCGACCACGCGCGCCACGCTCAGCACCATGGTCACCTCCCTGTCCTCTACCTCCGACAGTGTTGGAAGCCAAACTCTGCACAGTTTTGGAGCCCCCTGCATTGTTACTCCTAGACAACAGTGGGCAATCTCGGGCATAGTGGCCCACTCCTCCACAAGTAAAACAGTTGACTGTCCTCGGCCTGTCCGAAGACCCATCGGATGCACCACTACAAGATGAATGCTGTCCTGCGCTGGACCTTGATCCCGTCCTCTAAGAGCTTCCATGTCGACCCGACCAGCCACGACCCCATGAAGATGAAGCTGCTCCTCTGTAACTTCCTCCCTTTGTGTTCCTCTGGCCCATTGGTCCAAGGTATGGACAATCCGGTTGTCGCCCCTCGCCTGAAGGCTGTCGTGCCTTGTGTGCCGCCAGACTGGCCTCGACATGAACCGCTGCGTCGACCATGTCTCTCAGTGTAACGACCCGTCCCGAGTTCCGGGATTAGATTAGTGACTAATCTTGATTAGTGAGGTTGAACGGTGGTTAGTAGGGCGGAATCGGACAAATTGTGCAAAATGACCGTTTTGCCCCTGGTCGTGGGCAAAATGTTGACTTTTACGGACTTTGACCGATGACCGTGACGTAGTTCGGGACGTCACGAGTTCATAGACAGGTGGCACGTTCGATTCCGACATTCGTAGAGAAAGTTATGATGTTCGGAAGTTGAGGGGTATTTTGGTAATTTGGCATGTTTGGGGCCAAATGTTGACTTTTTGATCGGGAGGTCCGATGGCCGAGGGCCAAGGACCGTTACGTAGGTATCGTCGATACGAATCCAACGACAGGCGGCATGCCGAAATCGGAGATTCGACGACAACGTTATGGTCAAGGAAACGAACTAACGAACCGAGGCTCGGATTAAAATAATAATATAATAATGAATAGTGACTGTTGACTGTGCACATCCGGATGAGTGACAAGTGTCACCCATCTCTTGTTTCCAGCTCCTTGTTTCCCTCCAAACATCATCATCATCTAATCCACCATTTCCCTTAATTTTCTCCTCTTTGTCTTCAAACCGTGCACAAATATTGGGGGAATCAGATTGGGGAGATTTGCCTCCCTTCTTCTGCTGTTCCTGAGAGAAAACTGAGAGACTAAGATGATCGAATTAACGGGGAAACACGAGGGGTTGTGAGAGTGCTGAATTTTGGATTTTGGATTTCGAGAAAATTGGGGGGAAAATTCGAATTGGAGGAATTAGGCCGTGAGGATCGCAATTGAGCTTACCTTCAGCTTCCTGGGAGTGCCACGATCATAATTGTCGAAGAAACAAGAAGAATTGGCAACGTTTTGGCTCTGATCACACTTGGTGACAGAGGAGGAAAATCGAGTTTGAGTCGTGGAGTTGGAGGCTTCGATGGACGGAATTGAGGTGGGGAAACTACTTCTCATGATCCCACGATGCTTCTGGGTTCGTCAATTGAAAGAAAACGGCTGTGGTTGACAGAACTCCATTGTTGAACAGTGACGGTGCTCGAGCTTGAGTCGTGACGATTGAGCACAGGATTGATGCAATTGATGTGGGGGAATTGTTCCTCAGGGTCCGTTGATGCTTCTGGGATCATCAATTGGATGAAACCTGCAGCCATTGAGGGGATTCCATAAACGAACAGTAACCTGGGTGTTCTTGGTGTTCATCATCGAATCGTGGGAATTTGGGTAAGTTATCGTGTAATTGATGTTACAAACCTGTAATTGAACTAAGAACGAAACTAACTGATTGATCAATTGAAGGAATTAAGGCTGAATTGATAGGATTGGAACCGGGTTGTATCGCGGGCAAATTGGACCCGTTTACCAGACAAACGGGTTGGGCTGGTGACACTGTAGCAGGCGCGTGGGTTTCATGCGCAGCCACTCACGGCGGCGCGTGACGGCGCGTGGACACGAATCTCGAGGTGAGGTCAACATGACTTCTGTCCTATTTATTGTAACGGACATTTTGGAATTGGTTTCGTGTCGATCGGACACCGTCTCGATATTGTTCGGGACATCCGAAGGTTTTAAATTAAGTTTAAAAATAAGTAAAAATTCGGGAAAATTACGGGACTTTGATAGGATGTTAATGTTGAGGTTAGTGACCCTCTAATGTGATTTGGAGAAGATTGGGAGTCCCGGTGATAGTGGTGAGGCCCGGGAGGGCCGGTGGCACGCGTATCGAGGCATACCGTTAAAACGGTCTGTGAGTGGACTTTGGTTTTATAAATTCTATGCATGCTTAAATGTTTTATATGGATTATGGTTGTGATTGTATGATGTTGATTTGGTTGTTGGTAAATTGTACGGTTTCACGTATTTCGAGGCGATTTACGTGCTTGCACGTAAATCGAGGTTTTCTGGTTTTACATGGATTTTTCATATTTATAAGTTGGATATAATGTGATGAAATGGTTTTGAAATTGGAAATATGAACTCGGGCTTGAGGCCCAATTATGTTGGAAATTTCGGGCGTGGAGTCCATTTGAAAATCGGGCCGGGGGCCCAGTTGGTTAATGAAATCGGGCCAGGGGCACAGTTGGTATGAAATCGGGCTGAGACCCATTTGAGTTATGTTCTCGGGCCAGGGGCCCAGTTGATTTGTGAATTCGGGCTGTGGGCCCAGTGGGTTTATAAAGTCGGGCTGCGGGTCCAGTTGGTTTACAAATCGGGTCGTGGGCCCAGTGGTTCATAAAATCGGGCATGAGGCCTAATTGGATTATAATGGTGATTTCGGGTCAGGGACCCTATATTTAATAATTGTGATTTTGGGTCAGGGACCCTAAATGGAATTACATGGTTTTATGGAAATTTCGGGCAGGGCCCAATGGTAATGATGTGATAAAAGGATTTAATAAAACTGTTTTCCATATACCATCTGGACACAAGGATATATGATGGTCTCCTCCAGATGTCTGGGACACTGGGGAAGTCACGGTGCATTGCCTGCGAGGGGTCATTATACGGAGCAGCCAGACCGTATGATGATTCAGGAGCAGGATTGCTATGATTGATGTCAGGGACGTCAGACATCAGGGATGTCAAATATATGGACCCGGAGAGACCCCGGGCAGCACGCGTAGCTTATGAAACCGTGAGATATGACGTCAGGGACGTCTAGCGTCTGGGACGCTAAGCATCTGGGATGCTTGTGATGGTAATGGTAAAATATGGATTAATGAATAAAATGGCTTATTGGTTGGATATGTGTTATGTGGTAAAAATGGATTATTGGTTATGAAATGGTATGTAGGGTCGGGGACCCTAAATGGTTTTGGATTTTTGAATTGATGTTCATTTATGGTCGTGGGTGGTGACCCACATGGTTTTAATATGTATGGTGGTGGTATTCCACAGTTTTGGGCTGAGTTCCCACACTTGGTTTTTGGTTAACGGTTTTTGGGCTAAGGCCCTAAGGGCTCGGTTGAGCAAACGTTTTGGTTACTGGTTTTTGTGGCATGCATACGTTTTTATTGGAGGGCATAAATGTCTTATAAATGTATTTGGTAAACTTATTGGTTTTTGTCCACTCACAGCTTTTGGTTTTAATGCCCTTCAGGTTGATCACGGATGCGATTGCAGCAGAGACTGGGACATTGCACACCTCCTCCATCGATCCTTGCGCACTCTGGATGCCCCGTTGGGCAGTGGCTCTTGGTTATCCCTTGTCTGACACCTCTTGTTGGACGGGAGCAGGGCACATTCCACGGTAATCCCGGGGGGATTGGGATGGGTCCTGTCACTCAGAGTAGCATGACTGGCAGCTGTCACACCTGCCTGAATCTCCCCTCGGAGTCCAAGTTCAAACCTCTGATGCTTGTCTTCCTCTGTGCTCACAAATGCTGCCGCGAACCGAGAAAGTTTCACAAAGGTCTGCTCATAGTCCGTAACAGACATATCTCCCTGTTCGAGCCGTAGGAATTCTGCATCCCGAGCAGCGCGAAACTATCGCGGGTAGTACTAATCCAAGAATCTGGCACGAAAGACTTCCCAGGTAGTAGTGTGGACGGACCATCCTGACATCTCTAGGCCGTGCCACCACTGATAGGCCCCGCCTTCCAGTATGAAGGTCGCCAATGTCACCCGCTCGCCCAGTGGGCAGTGCATCACCGTAAAAATCCTTTCCCACCTAGCAATCCATTTGTAGGCATCCTCGAGGTCTAATCCCCCGCTGAAATGAGTGGCTCTCAAACGCTGAGCCCGTTCGATACTTGCGCATTCCATTTCTCTCGTTACTTCCTCGTCAGTCCGTGTGTGAGGAATTCTCCTTGGAGGCATAACCAACTGTTAAGAGGCATAGATTAGAGAACATTATCTTTAAACTTGAAAAGTACCTAGTACTAACCGCTAGTCTAGCATGCTGACCACAACCTAGTGCTCTGATACCAAGCTGACAGGACCCACCCCGATCCCCCTGGGACTACTAGGGGACGTGCCCTGCTCCCCGTCTGACACCCGAACAAACATACCAATTTTAACCTTTAAAGTTCAAATGCATAAATATCCAAAATAAAGTCATACATAAAATCCGAATTCAAAAGATGTCAGACGAGGGATAATGTCGAAAAATACAAGTTCTGGGCACGACTTTAAGCTATCCTGCGGGCTAACCTACCCAACAGGGGGTTCAGGTGGGCAGTGTAGATCTATGCCTTTGCCTCAAGATCCTCTTCAACCTCAGTAGCACGGCCTAGAAGGGTCAACAAAACATTAAGGGTGAGTGGGCCAAAACTCAAAGTTTATAAAACAGTTCAACAATTAAAAACATAAACTTTTACCCCTCCGTTTTCCAAACATGCATGCATTAGTATTTAAAACCATAACATCATATAAGATACCGCAAGCCATATAATAAAACCATAAACATAACCTCAGCCACTGCACTATACACCCCCAACCCTGACATCCCAGATGTCTGACGTCCCTAACGTCCAATAAGGTCACAGTCCCAACGCTACGCATGCCCCTCGGGGTCTCAATCTCGAGTCCAATCCCCGAACCCTGTCGTGGTACGACATCCCAGATGCCTGACATCCCAGACGTCCAATCATTGCAATCCTGCTCTTGAGTCATCCTACGGTCCGGTCCTTCCGTAGAATGACCCCTCGTAGGCATTGCACCGTGACCACTCCGGGGTACCCACGTCCGGAGGAGACAGTATCACACGGGTAGATCTATACAATGCAGTACCAAAGATCAACATCCACATACATAAATATATATATATATATATATATATATAATCCAAAATAATACTTAAATTTCACCAGACGGGTCTCAAACCCAAACATCGTAAATCATGTCATAGCCATAACTCAAGATAATCGAAACCTTTGCTTGATTCACACACATATATATATATATATATATATATATAAGTGAAAATAGTTATGCATGCAAGGGTTTAATGAAATCGGGGCTCACTCACAGTACAATCCTGCTGCAAAACTAAGTGTATAGCCTCGTCCCGGTACTATTGTACGGTTCCTGTCATGTCCAAATTCACACGTAAGGGTCACTACAAGTCCTTAACATTCAACCATGAAATCCTAGGCTGAAACCGGGCTAGGAAAGCCGGCCGACCACGCTTCCCGAGGTAATAGACCCTATTTTGACCAACTTAACTATCTTCGATCGACTCGGAATTTAGCTCAAAATGTTCAATAAACTCAAAGGATGAAAACTCAAGTTGACCGTGAGCGGAGATAATGTAACGACCCATCCCAAATTCCAGGATTAGATTAGTGACTAATCACGATTAGTGAGGTTAATCCGTGATTAGTAGGGTGAAATCGGACGAACGATGCGAAATGACCGTTTTGCCCCTAGTGGTGGCAAAACGTTGACTTTTCAATCGGGCGGTCAAATGGACTTTGACCGATGATCGTGACGTAGTTCGTGACGTCACGAGTTCATAGACAGGTGGCACGTTCAATTCCGACGTTCGAGGAGGGAGTTATGACGTTCGGAAGTTTAGGGGCATTTTGGTAATTTTGGATAAAAGGGGTCAAATGTTGACTTTTTGACCGGAAGGTCCGATGGCCGAGGGCCGAAGACCGTTACGTAGATAAGGACGATACGAATCCGTAGACAGGCGGCACGTCGAATTTGGACGTTCGACGGCGAAGTTACGGTTCACTGAAGTTCCTGGTTACTATTCACGATGGCACGTTTTACGAGACAAGAAGTGCAGTTTGTCTTTAGTGGGCCCAGTTGCTTTTTAGCAACCAATGGATGAGTGACAAGTGTCACTCATCCACTGGACAACACATTACATACATGCACTTCACCGTGCATTTTCATTTTCTTCGTTCAAACACAACCCACCCGATCTCACCATTTTCTCTCATTCCCGTGCAACCCAAACCCATCCAAATTGCACCCAAGACCAGGACAGAGGACCAGGAGGCTGAGGGAGTTGAGGTGGCCGGCTTGGATGGCCAGGGCAGCCGTGAACGGTGGCTGGAACCCAAAACCCGATCGGGTACCCGGTAAGCCCATTTTTCCTTATTTTTCGATGTGAGCATTATGGTTGGTTTTAAATGATTAGGGAATGATTATTAGGATGCTAGGAAGGTCTTAAGGGGGTTTTGGTGGTGGTTGACGGCCGAGAAGCCGTGTAGACTGATCGGGAAAAATTGAACCGTGAGGTTCAAATTGGACCGGTCGGATTTCGTAGGTTTTAGGTTGTTTAGTTAATTAGGATTGATAGGAAATGAAGAAATAGGAGTTTAGGAGTTGGAATGGAAGCAAACGGACCGAAAATGAGGGAGAAGGAGACCTGGACCGGTTACGCCGGTCCAAGTTGCAGGAAAAACCGGACCGGACTGGTTCGGACCGGTCTGACCGAAGTAGGAGATGACAGGTGACGTCATCCTGCTGACGTCATCATGTCAGGGATGACGTCAGCATTGTCAGATCTGACAATGTCAGCTGACATGTCAGAAAATGGGCCAATAGGAGTGCGACACGTGTCACATGCAGTGCACAGTCAGCACTGACATGTCAGTGACGTGGCCCAATCAGGGGCTGACACGTGGCACTGACAGCACAGTGACGTGGACCAATGAGAGCATGACACGTGGCACCTGTCAGAGTCTGACATGTCAGACCTGACAGCTGTCAAATGACGTCATGCTGACGTCAGCAGGTACTGTAGCAGGCGCGTGAAGCCCACGCGCAGCCACTTCAGGCGGCGCGTGAGGGTACGTGTCAGGGAATCTGGGGAAGGTTCCAACATACGAAATCATCTATTCGATGTAACGAACATTTTGGGACTGGTTTCATGTCAATCGGATACCGTCTCGATATGTTTCGGGGCATCGGAAGGTTTAGGTTCGGTTTTAAAAATAGTTAAAAATACGGAAAAATTACGGGGCTTTAGTGGGAGGTTAATTAAGTAGTTAGTAACCTTCTATTACGATTTGGACAGGTTTGGGAGTCCTGGTGACGGTGATCGGCTCGGGGAGCCGTATGGCACCCAAATCGAGGTGGCAGCTCGGACGGTCTGTGAGTGGACCTTGTTTTCTAAATCGGTGCATGCATAAATGTTTATTGTATGTTTTATTACTTGTTTGATGATTCCATGGGTGCATTTGTGTGTGGTTACGTATAAGCACGTATTTCAAGGTTTCGGCCTTATACGGTGCTTATACGGGTCTGTATTTCTTATTTGGTTTTAATGAAAAGGTTTTGGATTTCAAAAGGGATAAACTCGGGTATGGGACCCATTTGGTTTTGTCTCGGGCATGTGACCTCAGATATCGGGCACGGTGCCCAACTGATGTCCTATGTTCGGGTACGAGACCCAAGCTACTTTACGGTTTTGATTTCAGGTCAGGGAACCTTAAATGGATTTCCCGGTTCATGACGGTTTATGGGAACCGGCATGAACTCTTAATATGGATTTCCCGGTTCATGACGGTTTATGGGAACCGGCATGAACCCTTGTTGGTTATTACGGTACATGACGGTTTATGGGAACCGGCATGTTACCTGGTTATGTTATTACGGTACATGACGGTTTATGGGAACCGGCATGTTACCTTGGCTATGGATATTATGGATCATGACGGTTCAGGGGAACCGGGAATGGATATTATGTTATGTATATATATGTCCATCTACCTTCCTTTACTTCTATTATCTCCTCCGGGGAGGGTCGTTGGCCTGGGTGGACCCCGGAGTAGTCACGGAGCACCGACTGAGTGGAGTCACCCCCCAGTTGGGTTCCTTACTCTCAGGAAGGCTATGGTTACTATTACCTCGGGTAAGGTCAGTGGTCTGCGGACATTGACGTTGACTTTGAGATGACTCGGATTGAGACCCGGGTAGCACGCGCGTAGCTTTGGATACCGTGACAGGATTGGTTGTGTGACTTATATGTATATATGATATATGATATGTGGTATGCACAGGTGTGCACAAGGTTTGAGCAGTGGCTCGTGTACTTGGTTTCTTTATGGTTTGGGGCCGAGTCCCGTATGGATTTGGGCAGTGGCTCGTATGGTTGTTTTCATTGTGGTCCTTTCGACCTTGGTTTATATCTGCTTTGGGCTTAGTCCCACATATGGTTTGTTTTGGATAAATGGTTTTCGAATGCATGCATGCTTTTTAGTGGAGGGTACAAATGTCTTCTTATTAAATGTTTTTATAAACTCTTGTTTTGTCCACTCACAGTTTTTAATGTTTTGACTGCCCTTCAGGTTGACATCGGATGTGGACTGTAGCAGAGACCGAGATATCACATGCCTCCTCCGGATCCTAGCGTACTCTGATAGCCCGGGAGGGCAAAGGTCGGAAATATCCCTTGTCTGACACTTCGTGTCAGACGGGAGCAGGGTCATCCCGCACTAATACCGGGGGGATTGGGATGGGTCCTGTCAGATAAGGCCTTACACGCCCTCATGCGCCGCCCAAAGTGGCTGCGCGTGAAAGCCACGCGCCATGCACTATAGCTACAGTGTCATCGTCCTTGCCCGGAAGCTTGTTAAACGGGTCCCAAACCCGCAACTCAACCCGGCCAAATCCCCATCAATTCTTACTCGAATCTCTTCCTTTTTCCACCTAAAACCTTCCTTAACCTTTTAATTTAAGTTCTCATTCATTAATTAACTTCAAAAAGTCCTAAATCGATCAATTCACACATGATCAATCGAACGGGTCGACTTCTGAAACTCACTCAACTCAGCTCCATTTTCAAATTAACTTAAGCAGAAGCTTAATAGGACTTAAGCGAACACTAAGACACAACCAATTTCAAGAAAGCTTACCTGGAAGTAGTCGTATTCAACCTTGAAATTTTCCAGAGCTTGTGACTTCTGTTCTTGGCCAAACCGTGATCGATTCTCTTCACAATCGATACGGTTGTACTCTAAATGATCCCAGAAAGCTGTTTCAATCCTTGGTTTTGTTCCTCTCGCCTCACAAACCAAAACTCGATTTTTCCCTCCAATTTCCAAATTCTCCGAACTCTATTTCCTCTCAAGTTCTCAGTCTCTCTTCTTCAGAAATGACTCCCTCAAACTCTTCTGTCTCTCTGATAATGGAACCGAGCAGCCAGTAACTCGTGGGAATCCCTCTGGCCTCTCTGAAATTGTTTCCTGCAACGGTCCCAAACCAGTTAAAAATGGTGACCGTGCACTGGTTATCTGTCCCAGCCATACCAAAACGTTCCCATTACCTTAAAACCAATAAACTAATCTCATGTCCAGTCACTAACATGGTTAAACAATTGCTTGATCAGAAAAACCAAGAACGCTGGTGCAGGTCTTGTCTCCACGGTTTTCAAACAGTACCCCCCCTGAAAAATTACTATTTTGCCCTTCTACACAAAATTACCAAAATGCCCCTCTTTCTATACCTGTAACTCATCCGTCCGATGTCCGTTTTCAGCGTGCCGCCTGTCTACGGACTCAGGGCATAGAGACCTACCTAACGGTCCTCGAATTGTGTGAAAACTAGTGGTCAATCAAAAAGTCAACATTTTCCCACTTTTCGTCCGAATTACCAAAATGCCCTTGAACTTCCGAACGTCATAACTTCTTCCCTGATCGTCGGAATTGGAAATGCCACCTTTCTATGGACTAATGACATCCCGAACTACGTCACGATCATCGGTCAACGTCCGTTTGACCTACCAATCAAAAAGTCAACAATGTGACCATACTATTCACAAGGGTAAAAATGTCATTTCATTTATTATTTTACAATTTTACATTCTTCGGATTTCCGGGGCGTTACATAACTTGCCTCCTTGGAGATGCATGATGAAAGAATTCACAATCCTTAGTACTTTGGTGCTAGTACCCAAATCGTCAAGTAATTCCATTGACATTTATTTGTGGCCGTTGATTATGAGCTTGTGGATTTGTGGGAAAATAGTGTATGTACATATGACAAGTGTAGTGGATGAATGTTAACTCTATGAGTGGTCGTAATATGGACAGTTAATGATTTTCCTGCTTACGATATGCTGGCGGGATGTAGCACCAAGGGTTATCTTGCTTGTTATACATATGGACAGACGCGAAATCTTTTTGGCACGTATAAAAGGGATGTTATCTAGGCGCGAGAACATTGCTACCCTGTGATCATCAATGTGGTATGCGGTCTGACTCTTTTGATGGTAAAACGGAGCTACGGGTACGACCAAGGTAGATGTCCGATGATGAGATATTGGACATCTTAAACAACATTCCCATTTTCATCACAAAAAAACCCAAACGTGCTGAATATGAAAATTGGACAAAAATAGTATATTCTTTCAATTACCGTATTGGTCGAAATTGAAAATCAGGAACATCGCGGATCTTATGCACATTGAGAAGAATGTTGCTAAGAGTCTTGTAGGAAATTTTTTACCTATTTAGGGCAAGTGGAAAGACACCAAAAAAACTCATCTGGGTATACAAGACATGGGAACTCGGTGACTTTTGTGGCCAAAAGTTGTGAACGAAAAATACATCATGGCTCATCCAGGTTATACATTTACGCCAAAGAATAAGAAAAAATTCCTTAAGTGATAGAAGAGTGAAATTTCTCGATGGTTATGCAAGAAACATCTCCTGAAATGTTAGCATTATCTATATCATATGTCGGCTTGGGCTAATATTTCCACCAACATTATTTGATATAATGGTACACTACTAATACATCTTCTTGGTGAGGCTATGCTAGCTGACCCGGTGAAATATTTAAACTAAGTATCAAAATAAACACAAACTAACACTCGATACTTAATGAAAATATATTCAATTTAAACCCTTTTTCGTAGATGTAGTATTGGTAAAAGAGATCGTTCTAAACAGGAGATTGAGGGTGCCTATGCATCATTAACAATTAGTAGAAAGAATAAAGAAGAAAGGGGGTTTTGAAAATTTGTAGCCGAAACTACAATTTACACCCTAAGAATTAAAATGCGAATGCCCATGCTAACTTGAACTTACAAACCATAGATTAGTTTTATAGACAAAACCGACACTTTCATGTAAGAAAATATTACATTATTTACTCTACTCCTAACTAACATATATACATGCGACACCATCATCCACTTACCATGTCCACACGCCAATAACTGCAAAAATTAAACCAAATCACGAAATCTTACCTTAATTACCTCAATTACATCCATATGTTTTTCACATTATAAAGGTCTCGATAGCGGGCTTAAACACTTATAATATGATTCACCTTAAGTTATTGATTGAATGCCTCAAGAGCAGACTTAAAACATTCAACGTCTTCAACCTTATTTTAAATGCCCCGAAAGCGGGCTCAAACACTTAAAATAGAATTGAAATATTAAGCACCAAAACATAAGAAGTAATCAAGATTCAGAAAGTAAAACATATGGAGATCGAATTTATGTTTACAAGCATCAGAAGATATAAACCATCACAATTATTGAACTATGATTATAACCAAGATTTAATTCGAGGGTTTAGGTGAAAAGGAAATAATTACACTTTTTGGAATCCAAGAATAGCTTACTACGCCAAAAGTGATGGAAGATGAATTGTTATTCGCAAAATTCTTTGAATAGCAGAAGGGACTTTGCAAAGATGAATAAACGTAAGGAATATGGCTATAAACTATTTTATCGAATCAACGAAACTTAGCTAGGTTTAAGTCCTAGGAAAAACAATAGTAATTGAAATAACGGGTGCCGACCTTACATAAATCCTAGGACCTCTATTTATAAGAGAATTATTAATCCTCATACAAATAAAAGTTTACAATAAATTCTACAAGGCAAAAGATCTCCTAAATATCTAAGAAATCTAATTAAAAACCTTTCTTACAAGTAAAATGAGTGAAAATAATAATACAAAAGGAAGTAGGATTGAAATCCTTATACAATATGGAGAATAAGTGTGAAAGCAAGTTGGAATTATCCCAAAATATGCCTAAATATTGGATTAAACTTTTAGGAAGAATTTTGGTGGTCAACCACCGAAAATAAGTAGTCAAAAAGCATGGTCAAACTTCGGTCAATGATGCAAGGCTGTTGAGCAATTGTCGGTGGACGCTCACAAAATTGGAAAGAAACCTTTAGGATATGCGTGCCATGATCAGTAGAAATGTTCGGTTAGCGCTTAATGAAATTGGAGGTCAGAGCAGAGTCAATGGGCAAAGACTCATGGGCCTGATTTGGTAAATGTCTACTGAATTTCCTATGCAATCTTCTTCCCTCCATAAATTCTTCGTTACAACTCCAATTTAGATGATCATTTCGCTCAAATTCTCATAATTCCAAGTTTTATCTGATTCTGCACATTTCTCACAAATTAGATTATTTTCTCCTATTATTTAACATTTTTACATTAAAAGATAAGCATGAAAGGTATGAAATGATATAAAATAATGCTCAATTCAAGACTTATGAGCTGGTTCATTATCGTTTGATGTACCCAATCGAAAGGTATAAATTGTTCCAAATACTAGTACTATTTCTTTAATATATTGTATATATGTGAATTGTTTTGTATATTTCGTTGCAGAATGTTAGATACCTACAAGCAGTACGTCCGCAACCAAACAAGTCCTGAAGGCTCTATAGAGGAGGCATACATTGCAAAAGAGTCACATACATTTTGTGAAATGTACCTTCAAAATGTTAAAACTTCTTTCAATAGGGCCTTGCGCAACGACGATGGTGGTCAACATCTGAAGACCCTATCTGTATTTGCCCAACCCGCTAGACCGTTGGGCAATGGTCCAGTCGCAGAGCCCTTTAGTGATAGCAACATGACAAGGGCTCATTGGTTCATATTGAACAATTGTGATGAAGTCTAGCCTCTTCACGACTAGTACGAGGCATTGGTGAAGACCCAATATCCTTGTAATTGGGAGAAAATAAACAAAAAATTATTTCCACATTGGTTTTCCGCTCATGTAAGTTAAATATTGTATTAAATTATATTTAAATGCACCAGACTAGCATTTTGTGTTTTCATAATATATGGCACAGTTAAGGGCTAACAACTTGCCAAAGTTCTGCAAAGAATTGATGCAGCTTGCAATTGGCCCATTTCAAGGAGAAACATACGTTGGTTTTCACGTTAACAGAATTAAGTTCGTGTGCACAAAACGAGATGAAAAGTTGTCTACTCAAAATAGTGGGGTCTTCATGCCTGGGGATGGAGTAAATGTTGATATAGGGTTTTACGGTAAATTATTAAGTGTGGTAAAGGAGTTTTATGCGGATCACAAGGTAGTATTCTTGTTCAAGTGTCATTGGTTAGATACAGACCCAAGTATCCTAAGCAGGATTATTAATGATCAATTATGTACCTCTGTCAACATAACCAACTGGTGGTTTGAGAGTGATCCATACATTCTATTATAACTAGTACACCGAAATAAGTCTTCTACATTGTTGTTCCAAAACGCTAGTGTTGTTGGAAAGTAGTTGAGATGGTGAAGCATAGAAACATATGAGACTTGGATGACCAACACCATGAAGATGGTGGAGAAACATAAAATGGTGAAGTTGTTTACTGGGAGGATTCCTTAGCACCTGCCATAAATGTGACAGGAGTACGTACCGATAACATCACCCCGCCAGTTGCGATAGATGACATTTTTATTGATCTCCATACCTTAGAACCAATTGAAAGTGACGCTGAGGAAACAACTAGTACGCATAGCTCGCAGGCGATTGAGAGTGGGATAGCGAAACTGATATTAATTAACAGTTGTCTAGAAAAATCTTAACTTTATAGTTACATATTTTATATTCTATCTGCTATTATTATTTTGTATTTTTTATTATAGATTAAATATATATATATAAGAATGTCAATCAAATGTATTTTTTTAATAAAAAATATAAAATTGAGCTTGCCCCGCGAACATTCGTCGAGCAAGAGGAACCATGCCTAGCGAACAAGTAACATTCGCGAGCAAGGTGAATATTATGAGTTTTTATTTTTATTTTTATTTTTATTTTTTGAGGTTTTGTTGTTAATAAGTTATTGTTAATTATATATGTTAACACATATATATAATAAATTATATTAATATATATAATAAAAATAATTAATATTTATAATATATATTAATATATAATTTAATATAAATATATTAATGTTAATTATATGTATTTTTGTTAATAGAAAATGTATAATTGATCTTGCCCGGCGAACATTCGTCAAGTAAGAGCAACCATGCGTGGCGAACAAATAACATTCGCTGAGCAAGGTGAATATTATGCGTTTTTTTTTTGGGTTTTGTTGTTAAGAAGTTATTGTTAATTTTATATATATATTAACACATATATATAATAAATTATATTAATATATAAATAAATATATTTATATTTATAACTATATATATAATAAGTTATATTAATATAAAATTTAATATAAATATATTAATGTTACTCTTGCCCGGCGAATGTCCGCCAAGCAAGGTGAACAGTGTAATTCCCTAAACCCTAAACCCTAAAGCCTAAGCCTCTTGCCTGTCGAATATCTGTCAAGCCAAACTTTTAAACCCCGGTGAATTACCCTGATTTGCAAAGCAAGGTGAGCATATTTTGTTTTATTTTTTTGGGCTTATGTCAAACACAGTTAATGCTAGAAAAAAAAAAACCACAAATAAGAGCCCAGATTATAGGGTTCACCACAATCACATATCCAAACTATAAAAAAATTTAAATAAGTACTCAAACTATATGAGCACCCACATTAACTACATCCGTCAAGTTTTCCATCCATTTTTTTGTAAAAATGCCACGTGTCAAAAATTTCGCCCAATCAGCGATTGATGTGGCAAAAAATAGAGGCACATTTTTGGAATTCTAAAAAACCAATATTAAGACCACCCAGAACCCTAAATCCCAAATCGAACTCCCCTCCCTCCAATTTGAGTTCCTAACCCTCCTCCCAAATCGAATTAGCGAGTACGATACATTTTGCAAAAACAAAATCTTTACCCTATAGTTATAAAACATGCATGCATAGAGTAAAACATGACCAACCAGATTTCAAATCATACCACATCACAAACTGTGGGACCCACAAGTCATCAAAAGTCCTTGGCCCACAAGTCATCAAAAGTCCTTGGCCCATATTTCCCGAAATCTATTTCATTAAATCATGTAAAGAATTTGGACACCACCATCAGCATCAATCAGAATGATCAAATCATGAATACTCGACATCAATCAGAACAATCAAAATGCACTGCTCATCAATGCTCAAACATCACAATATCACATCCGCACTACGCGTAGGCTCGCTCAGGAACTGTACACGAAACATTTAGACGTATCACATACTCGGGAACTGTACCCATGTAACATCCAAGTCACGCCTAGGAACTGCACTCACATCATTCGAGCCATGTCCTGGAACTACACAAGCAATATCCAGACATACAACATACTCTAGAGCTACACCCAAGCAACATCCGAGTCACGTCTAGGAACTTTACTCGCATCATCTTAATACGTACCAATATCCACAATCAATAAACCAATCCATACAATATCATCATGTAAAACGCATGTTTGACTCCAAATCCAAGTCAAAACTGACAGGACCCGTCCCAACTGGACTTTGATAACCGTGCCCGGTCCTGCTCCAGTCTGACAAGTCAACTGAAGTCCCGAAACTACCCTTCAGCACCTGTCAGACCGGGGATAACTGCACTGACTTCCGCTCATGCCTCCGCCTCTCGATCGGCCCCGAACGTCGTGCCACGGCCTGGAGGGTCATCAAAATAGAAAAGGTGTGAGTGGAAAAAATAATATCATTTGAAATACATTTCAAAATATATCATTTACCCTCCAGTTTATCAAACCATGCATGCATAGGGTAAAACATATGAATAACAATCACCGGCTTTCTAGCCAAATCACATAGCGAGTATCAAATCCCGGCTCTCAAGCCAAACATGTGAAAACATAATCGCCTGGCCACATAGACCAAAAACACGTACTCAATACTAGTACGTAATCACAATCCACATTAAACAACACTACTCACAAGTGCACAATCAATCAATCAATCAATCAATTCGTACTATTCACAAGTGCACAAAAAATCACATTATCACAACCGCACAATGCGTAGGCCAACCTCGGGAACTGCACTCAGGCACCATCCGAGTTATATCAGTCATGTCTGGGAACTGCACAGGCACCATCTAGACGTACCACATACTCGGGAACTGTACTCACGCAACATCCGAGTCACGTCTAGGAAATGCACTCGTACCATCCAGAACATGATCCAGTATGCACAATCACAAACACAATCCATAGCACAACACATATCAATCATATCCATGACTTCAAACTAAGTCATAAGCATTCCCGACAGGGTCTCAAGCCCAAATGTCATTTACACGTAAATCCATAATATCACATTTGAAAACATAAAATAATCCAGAAATCATCCTTGACTCACCAATTAAGTCAAAATATCCTTTTCAAAATCTTTTTGACTCCGAGCCTAGCCCAAAATATCATTTGCACATTTCTCGTAAAACGTGCCTGAAAGACCGATTAAAATAATCATTAAATCACAAATAATCATGACACATCATCAAGACATCATTGCAACTCAAATCATGCAATCAATCATGTAAAACATTTAACTATGCATGCATAATGGCTTATAAAACAAATGTCCACTCACACACCATCCAACTCGCCCGATTCCGAGCTGCACGCCTTTCCGTAATTTTTGACACTTACCAGAAATCCCAAGTCCACGCGCCCTCACGCGCCTGCTACAGTGCATCGTCCCAACCCGTATCTCTGTAATTCGGGTCCTACAACCCGCGAGGTGACCGGGTTCAATTCCTATCAATTCGACATCCATTCCAGCAATTGAACATTCTATTAGCTTCGCAAACAAGTAATTTATGGGTCTGTAACATCAATTTGGATTAAACATACCTTAATCCGTCAATTCGAACTCGATCATTCGAAGAACACCGGGCACTGTTCATCATTTCAATTCACTCAAAATCGATTATTTTCCTTCAATTGATGCATCGATAAGCTTCATTGGACTATGATAAACCTGTTTTCTAGTCCAATTGAATCGTTTAATCCTTCTAGAATCACGACTCAATCTCGAAAATTCAAGATCCTCCCCTTCTCTGTTCTAGTCCAAAACGAGTCCAATTTCCTTCAAATTTAAATGGGTTCGACTCGTCTCAATCCCAGGAAGCTGAATTCAAGGTCAATTTCACTCATAAACGTCTAACAATTTGAATTTGACATTAATGTTCATGGGTAGTTTTTCGGGTTTTCTAGGTTTAAGTTCAACTCTGCTCAATGTTCATAACTCCCTTTATCCTTCTCTATAATTCGTCACCGTTTCACTCTCAATTACATCAGTTTTCAATCAGTTTTGGTTGCAGGGAAAAATCAATCAGGAAAGGTTACAATCTTTGTTTTTGTTTCCTTCACCATACACACATACACGTACAAAACGTACAAATACCCACTAATCCTCATTATCAACTTGCCACCAATCCTTCAATTATGGTGACAAGTGTCATCAAGTGACCAATCCTTACCCAAATTAGCTGAATCAGCCACTGTAACCGTCCTAATCACTCTGTTGTGGCAAATTACCATTTTGCCCCTGCCATAACAAATTACCAAAATTCCCCTCACAATTCTAGACTCATAACTTTCACGTCCGAACTCCGATTGACGCGTGCCGCCTGTCTACGGATTCAACGTCCCGAGACCTATCCAACGGTACTTCCGGAAAGTCCAAACAAGGTCCCGATCAAAAAGTCAACTTTCAGCCCTTATAACCAGGGGCAAAATCGTCATTTCCTTCCAATTTTTCCAGTTTTTCATTTTTCGAATTTCCGGGTCGTTACAAAAACCATTTCCCAAATAGGGTCTCAGCCCAAAATACCATTTTCCGTGTCTAGAAACCAATAATTATATCCATAAAATCATCAAGTAGTTATATCAAATCATCATTCCAATCATTACAGCTCAAGTCATTTAATAAATCATGAAAAACATTTACTATGTATGTATAAAATTTTATAAAACAAATGTCCATTCATACACCATCCATGCAGTTCGATTCTGAGCCGTACGCTCCTCCGTAAATTCCAGCAATCACAAATCCTGTCAAAAACCATCACTAAGGGTCAATATTATCTCCAACTAACCTCATACTACAACCCCCCATTTTACAGGATTCAACTACGTAATAAAAATGTACACATGACGCTTCGGACACACAAAACTATATCGAAACGATATTTGATCGACTTGAAACCTGCGCCAAAATATTCGTTACATCGATTACATTGAAAATTGTGTTGACTATACCTCAAGATACTCAATCACGCGCCTCCACGTACCGCCATAAGTGGCTATGCATGGTGCCCACGCGCTTGCTACAGTGAAAGCTATAGTGTCACCATTTCCGCCCGTTTCTTGCAAATGGGTCGCCCGATTTGATTTCGTGACCCGGTTCTGAAACCTGCAATTCACATCCATTTTTCAAAATTAAATGCACTAAACTACTCGGAATTAACCCAGATGCAAGAATATGGATTCAATTTCATGAAATCCCTTAACTTAATTATGAATTTCCAACCAACCTCAAAGTCCAAGTTTTAACCTTGTTCTGGACATATTTCTACTTGGTTTTCTTCGAATTTTTAACTATCATGTTCGTAATTGTCCCATAAAGAGGTCTAGAATCTCAATTCGAACAATTTGAGTCCAAATTAAAAAGCTCAAATTCATTCATGAAGGTTTTGGGTTTGGGTATTCTCTTAGTTTGGGACTCTTTCTTCCCAATTTCCAGGTAAGTTCTTCCCTCCGCTCTTCGTCTCTGTTACTCTGTTCCCTTTTTGTGTTTCTCTTTTCAATCTAGAAATCAAAGGCTGTGAACTGGGTTTTTTGAATTACTCATCATCACACAAACTCCATTTCACGATATGCACACACGGGGTCTCAACAGCATGCTAGTAACCTCAGCATGATGGTGACACTTGTCACAATCCCAATTGCTCACAACAACAAAAGTGTCGACTCATCAAAATCACAAAAGGACCAAAATGCCTATAATAATCCAAATTACAATGATGCCCATGGTCGTTTCAAACCCATAATAAATCCGTCCGACCTCCAATTTTGGTGTGCCGTCTGTCTATTAACTCAGGACCCCGAGACCTACGCAACGATCCGTATGTAAAGTCCAAAAAGTACCCCAACCAAAGAGTAAAATTTGACCACATAAAGTAGGGGTAAAAATGTCCATTTCCTTTTCAAATTCTGAGAATTAACTTTTAGAATTTTTGGGTCATTACATCAACACCCTCCTCGATGGAGCTATCATTTTCTGGTGGTGCACCATCATCGACAGAGCATCTAGCCTCTTCCTCAGCATCCCATGTCATTCTTGATGATCAAGTGATACCAAGGGCACGATCAATGAGGTGCCACACCAACTCAAAACAAGGGCAACCTCGTACCGACCCCGGGGCGTCTAGAGCTAACATTCAAGAAGGGGTGGATGTACGTCTCCCGTCATGTAAATTCAAATAATGATTGAATTTTATATTTTATATTTATTTTTTATTCAAAATATATACTAATGTTAATCAAGAAGGAGACTCCTCACGGGAAAAAAGGTCCAAACACTATTTGTAAACAGTGAAACAACTGTTCACAAAGAGCTAAAATAGAATAAATGAGAGGCAAAATTGGGAAACCACTGTATGAACAGTGATTTCCCATTTCGCTATAGTATATGATATAATTTACATCATTATGATTGACCTAGTTGATTTTCTTTTCGTGGCTTTAGGTTGGATTCTAAATGGAATCGGCTAAATGAGTCATGATTTGTTGTTTTTTTGGGTTTGATTTGTCAAATTTACTTTTGGGCGTATTATTGGCGAGTTCTTGCTTTCTTCCTGAAATATTCCCTTTGTAAACGTGCACATTTTGTCTATCCAATTTTGCTATTTATCATCGAAAAAAACAAATATTTCTTTTTCTTTGGGCTGTTCAACGTTTTTAATTGGAGCTTTCTTTTATACAAAAGATAGAACAGGTTTGTTGCCACTAAAATTACTGATATAATGGCATTTCTACCCACTTTAATGTGAAATAGGAGGTTTCAAGTTAAACTTTCTTACCAGACCGAAGTCGTCATCTTCCAAAACTCTTCTCTCTAAAAATTTTGCTCTCTCTTCTCCCTAAAACCTTTCTCCCCAGCCGCCCCTAGACATTGGGTGGAGGTTTATTTTTATTTACATCTTCACCTCTTTGTGGTAAATCTAAGCGAAACCTCTGCCCCTTTAAACCTTTGCTTTCCTCCCAATCCCTCCGCCCTGCCTTCCCCGTTCCCCTTTATCTTCGATCGTTCTTTGCTCTACTCTAGCTTTGATGTTAGTGGATTCCATCTCCTTTGTCTGAGCAGGTGATTGGCGTTGCTGCTAGCTTTTTGCGGTGTTGGGTACCTGATTCGATGAGCTCGGCGGCTCTACTTCAGTGCAGGTAACGAAGTGGTTAGCTTCTTCCGACATGCGTTTCTTTGCGGTTGGGTCAGTGTTCTTAGCTTGGGTAGCTGTTTCTAATGTTTTTTTAGATCCTTCTGCAATTTTAGCTGATTAATTTTGGTTCTTTTCCTAAATAATTCAATAATTCTGTGAGTTTGCGGTGTAATCCCCTTCGTTGATGCAGTTTGATGGGGAGCTTGGTATTCTATTGTGGGAAAGTGATTGTTGTACGGAAGTCCGGTTGGAAATTACCCTTCCTTTAACCAGCTTCTAAGACATGTCAGTTGGCTAGATTTGTGTCTTTTCTAAGACATGTGGTTGATTGTCAAGTTGACAAAATTTTGCCTTTTCTAAGACATGTTGTTGATTGTCAAGTTGACAAAATTTAGAATGTGGAAGCTTTGTCATGGATGGAGTTTATCTAAACCAAAATTGTAATAGTTTGCAGTTGTGTTCAATGAACATTTATACTGCTTGATGAAAAAGATGTTCAACTTTCTTAAAAGGATAAGTTGATATCTGATTTTGCACACGATTGGTCAAATAAATTCAAGACCTAGATCGAAAATCATAAAAGTGCCCCCGTAATCCCATTCTTATACACACAATTTTGTTTTTGTTTTTAAAGGATTTAAACATATCACTCATATATAGAAAATATAGTCGTCGTGCAATATTATATTTTAAAGAAAACAATAAAATTTTATCAAGAGTCCTAGTGACTTTACAAGTTAGGGTAGAAAATTATATATCAATTAGGATAACTCTTAATAATATTTCAAAAATATGGCCCCAATTTTTTAATAAAATATTTCTTCAAACTAAATTTAAATATTTATCAAAAATTTAAATATTCTTGTTTGTAACCAAAATATTGTCATATCGGAATCCGAAGTCGCCTTTCAGTGGATTGCTTTCGAAAGAACAGATACACAAGTGTTTGGGTGACGAAATCTCTTCACTATAGTATGATGCAGTGGTGTGCAATATAAGCGACTAGGGCGAGTGAGGTGAAGGTTGAAAGCCTTCGGTCATGGTGTTGCGGTCTTGCCCTAGATGGGCTGGTCTAGCTAACTTAGATTTTTAGCTACCTTCAAAGTCGGCGTGCCACTCATAGAAGTTTCTACTAGACATGATTAGAAATGGTTTATGAATTGCGACCCATAAACCATCATTCGAATCAAGTGAAAGTAGAGCAAGCATGCATTGTTTGCACTGTTCTTTTTTATGCCTCCTTCGGGGGCTTTAAATATTTTCTTTAGCGCCTATTCCAAGCTCAATCTTGGTATGCTCATGTTAGCAACATGTAATTCAGAGTTAGAGCGAGAGGGCAGATAGATCAATATCTTCAAGTTAGACTGTTCAAATACTAAACTAAAACATGAAGATGGTTCTACGACTTATGCAGAAATAGAACTCATTACTTGGTGTATTCCAATTCTCGAAATCAGACTTGAAGAAACCGATTGTAAAGAGTGAGAGGGGGGAGTACAAACACTTAGAAAGTTAATGCTTAAATATTAGCGTGATAAATGGAATTACAAGTGCATAAAATAAACTATCTTTAGACTAAGTCATGGGCTAGCATTCTTGGCCGAGAGACCATCAATTACATGAACATCCATTGGAAATTATACCAAAGGTGTTGGCAGAGTAGTAAAAAGACATGATTTTGTTGAGGAGAGATTGTGATGGTCTCAAAGACTGGTTTGATACAGTTGAAATGAGTTAGGTGGCCTTTAAAACAAGTTATGGAAGAAAGTCGAGATGAAGTATAGTGGTTGGGAAGTCTTTAGAAACAAACTTGGGATACAAGTCGGATTCGAAAGAAAACATGGTGTTCTTGAAGTAAGAACTAATAAGGTTTAAAAGGAGAACCGTCTCTTGATCCTAGATCGAAGAGACAGGTTATGGCAAGAAGGCGAGCTTTTGGAGAACAAAGAAACTTTTGAGGGTTTGTAGTTGTTGCAATTGATTGAGTTTGAACAATTTTTTTTTTTTTGATTGAGTTGTTGGTTGTCCTTTGAAAATAGGGCGTCTTCTCCTTTTATAGGTAGAATAGGAGTAAGTATGGTGGACACATGCATCCACTCATGTTTCTCCTTCATGACAAATAAATCATCTCCCCCTTTTTCCTTTTAACGGTTTCATCGCCGTGTTAAAATTATTTCCATAAATCACGCTCTTGCTTCCATATGAACCAGTTTGTGGATACTAGCTGGGCTTGGGCTTTTAGTAAGATTTCGTCTTTAATTTCCTAAATCCCTTGCCTAGCGCATAATAGCTTATTTTTGGTGTAAAAATTGCCCCCTGAATTTGAAAGTTCTTGAATAAAAATATTTCGGATTCAAGTTGCCCCACTACTCGCGACTTCAACATCCCTACCATTTGTGTTTTTGTAGTTAAACACATTTCCTCTTCTTCCTAACGTCTTTTCTACAATCCCCAATTTCCTATTTCTTCTTTGTTGCCCCCAAAAACCAAACCATGGCTTCTGAGTCAGTCTCTTGCAAGAGAAATAAAAAGAAAATCTTTTTCTATCTCCAGAACCAAGTGTTATCTCTCTGTGGATCTGAGGTCTGGGTTTCCAAGATCAAGTCGCCATTTCTTGAGATATTTGTCTTTCTTTCGAGAGTAATGGCGACATTACCCACGACACATTTTTCATGATCGATTTTGGGAGCCATTATGCTTTAGGTCTCTATTGGTGTGAGACTATTACGACTGAGGCCAATGTTCTCAGTTCTCAATTTAAAGGCTTTCGAGCCCCTTTAAGCGGGAGCCATATCCATGGCAAGAGGTTTTCATTGACTAGTGGATACCTTTTTCCCATTGGTAAATGATCTTAACTACCCAAAAATTTGGGACTTGTGGGTCCAGCAAGTAGAGCAACTGTACTCCAACGAGCTCATGAGTAATGGAATTTATGATTTCATTATTCTTGATGTCGCTATGTACTTTTGGGATAGTAGTACCAACACCTTTAATTTTCATGTTGGACCAATGGCCACAACTTTGCTGCACATGTCTGCCTTGTTTGGGTTAACGGTATTAGTAAATTTCGCTGTTTTCACCCTATCTTTTCAGGTTGGATCTGGGGTAGATTCAGATCCTTCAATTGTAAGGTTATCCTTACAAGTCCTCAATATGCCCAACCTTTTCCTATTCCACAATACCTTTACCCATTTTTATAGCAATGGTAGGCCTTGAGTATAGATGGATTTTGACCTTTCCAATAGCATGAAGCGTTCAGTTCCTACTACAAGAAGGGTCCTCCAGTTTTTACCTGTTTACTTCACTCCTCCTTTTGCACTAGACTTCGAGAATAATGAAGCTCTCTTAATAGGTATGTTCATTTAAAAAAAAAAATTCTTCCATCCCTACGTGATTACTTTTTCCTAACTTTGTGCTTCAGTTGAGTCTTCTGAACTATCTACTGGAAGGGACATAATTACGTCCTTCCAGAATACTGGTGAAACTCAGGATGTAGGGGAATTGGCGCATTCCATGAAGGTCCTTCTTAGCCACTCTTCTGTTGTTGCTGGCTCTTCTTATCTAGTGCTCTTCTTGATGGACCACTACCAAGAGAGCGTTTGTCACTAGCAGCAGAATCCTCCCCAGGTAGACAATCCACACAAGACTTAATTGGAGGAACTCCACCATTGGTGATCTGTCCATAGTGAAGAATGCACTTGTAGAGGTCAAGCTCTACGTAAAGGGCTCGAGGAGCTGCAGGACCTGGAGGTTCAACTCACTGAAGTAAAGTCTCTTCTATATTTGGCTCATTAGAGATTTTTCCTTGATAGGTCCCTTCCCAAAATTCCCTTGATTCTCATGAAAGGGTCTGCTCCCATCTAACACAAACACTTTAAAACCCCAAAGTACCCTCAGTCTAAGTAAATACAAGCACAGTCTCAGAAAAGGGATAAACCCCATGTATCAAGGGTAAACGACAATCCAAAAATAAAATTATTACATAGAGCACAAGACACGAGATAAACAACCAGAACCCTACTCTGGTTAACGAGCGCATAGTCCCAAGTAATTGCCTCAGCCTCAATATTGCCCTTGACCAGAGATCAGCTTGGAGGGTAGCGAAAACCAAGAAAACTGTGAGTGGATAAAAAATAAAGACTTTGGAAAACCTTTTTCCCCTTTGTTTTATACAAACATGCACGCATAGTCAAATAAACAATCGATTTCAGAAAAACAATAACATATATAAACCGTGGGTCCAACATAAATTATATAAAATACATAAACGCCTTTGGGCCACATTTCCCTGAAATCCCCGGTTATAAACTATTATGAATACCACACAATAACAATTAAACCTAGTTCTGTTGGTCTAACCAGCATCTTCCTTGTGGTATGCATGGACAACCACGGATCCTGCAGAGTCTAACTCCGACATCACTCAAGTCCGTCCCTAAGAACCATTGGAGTCCAACTCCGGAATAGCGATCCAATCAAGATGGCCATACTGGAAAATAGTTTACCAAAAATACCTTTTAACCTACTTTTGAAATTCCCGCAAAAGCCCAAAACAGTTACCATCCAAGCACCAGCCCAAAAACCACATGCAAGGATTGAAATAGGAATTCGTTGTGATACAAGGAAAATAAGATTTTGCGGCTAGGGTTTTAGTGTTTACTTAGGATTTTGATTCCTTATATTTTGAGGATTTTGTAACCGTATATAAAGGGAAGTTTTTATCACTTTGAGGGTCGACACCCATTATTCATAAACTCATGTAAAGTTTTTTCCACTGTTTGGAGAATTTTGTGAATAACAATCCATCTTTCATCCACCATTGGCGTTAGCAAGCTGTTCTCGGATTCTAAAAAGTGTCACTATTCCCTTTTCATCTATGCTCTTGAATTAAGTCTTGGTTGTGATTAAAGTTCAATATTTGTGATGGTTTATGTCTTCTGATACTTATAAACTTAAATTCAACCTACATGTGTTTTACTTTCCAAATTCTGATTACTTCATAAATTTTTTTTCTTAATGTTCAATTTAATGCTAAGTGTTTTATCCACAATTCGGTGCATTTAGAATAGAATTGAGGAGACTGAATGTTTTATCCGTTGTTCAGTGCATTCCGTCATTAATTTAAGGTGAATTATATTATAAGTGTTTTATCCGCTATTCGGTGCATTTATAATATAAGAAACATATGAAGATAATTAAGGTGATAAATGTATGATTTTGTGATTGGTTTAATAGTTGTAGGTATTAGTGTAAGGAAATGGTAAGTGGATGAAGGTGTTGCGTGTATATTAGTTAGTTAGGTGTAGAGTATATAATGTGATTGTTGGTTTGGATTTGCTTACGTAAATGTGTCGGTTTTATCTATGAAACTAATCTATGGTTTGTAAGTTCAAATTAGCATGAGCATTTGAATTAAAATTCTTAGTTGTAAAACGTAGCTTCGGTTACACACTTTCAAAATCACCTATAATTATTCTTTCTACTAACCGTTTTCAATGTCCCTCAATTCTCCAGTCCAGAACGATCCCTATTTACCAATACTACATCTACAAAAAAAGGATTTTAAATTGAGCAATGCATTCATTGAGTGTTAATAAGATGAACTTGCATAAGTGAATCACCGATCGGCATGGCCTTTTTTTTTTTGAAAGTGTTCTGTTTGACCTTGGGTGCACTTAACCTTCTACGATATCTATGTGTATTAAGACTATCATGTATGGTTAATCCTACTTGGAAGTCTAATGGGATTCCTATTTTGCACCCACTAATCAATCGAAACTCATATGCCTCACACTTCACTCAACACTCCACTCGGCAGTCACGATAACTCAACTTTGACGAGTCATTCAACATGCAAACATTGCAAAAATACAAAGAAGCAAAAAAGAAAGTCTAGAGAAATTATATTGCAAGTATGCCTCAATCGGAAGTAAAACATCATACTCAGAAGAAGCCTCAATCGGCAAACACAATCAATCGAAAGAGTAACAAAATTAAACTTGGATAAAATTCCATTTGTTTAAAGTACATTTACATGGGTCATACCTAGAAAACAAAAATAATACAAGGATTGGTAGATCGGTAGAAGTGTTTTCAGGCTCCTTCGACACCACACTGGTCGGCTTTTCTGCGTCGGAAGATGGACCTGGACCTTTTATCATTGCTTCCTCTATACTCGGCCCCTTTTTTTCCTTCTAGAAACTTGAAGGTCGTGGTCAGCTCAAGCAGCTCATTGAGCCACGGGAATTGCAATGGCATGCAAGGGTTGAAGAACATCACCTCCTGCATTATTTCATCCTCGACCTGGGCAAGGGCTATGCCCATGTAATCCTTGATGTGTTGATCATTCGTAAAATCCTCTAGTGTCTCCTTCCGAGCGGTCGCAAGATAGTTGCGCATATGGGAAATCTCCTCCTTGTGGCCCCAAAGAATAACGAGCCGACCAACTCAATCACCAAAGCTCCCTCTGGAAGATGTGGACGGTCTCCTCCCTCTCGGCCACAACCTTCTTGGCAGCCTCGACCCATTCCTTTAGGCGATGAACATCCTGTTTTAGGTTGGTTAATCGCTTCACAGCTAGATTAACTTTTTGCTACTTGTCATTGAGCTTCTACTTCCGTTTTCAAATGAACTTCCGATTAGCCTTTAGCCACTGAGCCTAGGAAATGCAACATAAACCTCGCCAAGCATTTCTGAACCAGAAATACTTGGTCAAAATTAGAAATTCCAAGCAATTATACTCATACATACATGCCAATCGACAAACACAATCCAAAGTACAGGAACCTTTACTTGGGCTTGCTCGGTTATGACCCTTGCATAGTAATCCGAAATGGTGGCTGATCTCATCTCTTCAATCTCTTAGAGAGACATCTGAGAGCCAATCACCAGGGCATTGACGATCGGCACCATGATTGGGTCCACGCACTAGGTCACCTCCACCCAGCTCTCGTCGACCTTTGACAACCGAACAACATCAACAGTGCTCAATGGCTCGGTAAAGCATGACGGAAGACTGTTGGAGAAGATTGGTCTCTTAAGCGACTTGGGCATACTTTTTGGCAGTAGATCAAGCATAGGCTCTTTGGATAACCTATCTCGGTTAGTCTCAATTTCCCTGATCTCCTCAGCTTTTTTCTTGTACCAATCGGCACGCACATCTTTGACACGCTCTAGAACGGGTGCTAATTACTTCTTCCACGCCTCCATCAACTTTTGCCACCTAACCCTGGCTTGGTTCACCTTTGGCAGGCTATTTTTGATTAACCAGCAGGCTCTTTTCTAACCAAATTGACGACCCATCTCCAATCAACATCCCTTCCTACCAATCACCTTTCACCAGCATGGACATGTTAGCGATCGGCTTCTGCCTCATGCCTCGCTCGACCGAGTTATTATCCCTTGACTTGTAGGAACTATTCTTCTATGCAATCTGATGGTACATGTTGATCATCTCATTCATTGTGTTAGCACATGCCTTCTCGACAGCTGCATGCACTACCACAAAAAACCACAAACAAAATGTTGAAGTCAATACCACTCGGAAACTACAAAAACTAGGCTAATTGGAAAGCAGACAAACGGCACTTACTAGGAGGTTTGATTAAGACAAACTTGATCAAGTTTTCCGACAAATGTAAGATACAACGGCTCCCCTACTAGTCACTTAAGGTCTGCCGAAATAATTCATAAGCTTTCTCCTCCTCGGTATGATAACCATCTTTGAACGCAGTTACACAAAAAAACACAATCACTTTCAAACTCGGGAGGACATCAATATGAAACATATATGAAAATTCTCAATTGGTAGGTATCACAACCTCCCGATTGAAAATGGATCTAGACTCTATCTTTGACTCGAATCACATCCCCCTCCCATAGACCAGACACTTAGTAGAACCTATGCCTCCTGCTCTTCTGTAAGGTTAGAATGTTTATGATGAAGGTACCACATACGGACATAGTTGGCCCTAGTACGGCTCAGGTTGACCACATAGTTGGAAGGCCATATACACACACCTATCAGCGTAATCCACTCGTTCATATTTAACTAGCCACCGACAATCGTCACCTAGGCCAAGATGTCTTACAACTAAGGGTGGAATAGAAGTCGCACTCCATGCTCGAAGCAGTCGTCATAAAAAAAGAATCGACCCTTCTGGTGGCTTACTCGACCATGCTCCTCTCAGCGAAATGGTCATCCCAATCTCCATCAGCACATTATACAATTCTCAGAACCTATCTAGGTCAGACTGCTGAATGGTGTTTACTTTGTAATCCACCACATAATCCGACTTTATGATCAGAATGGCCTCTAGAGGACCTTGCTTGGCATCTGACTCAGTCTCTGAGCTACTTCCCATTCCACCCTTCTCCTATTCACTATCTAACTCAATTATGGGAGGACGAGAAATTGATGTTTCTTGATTGGAACCCTGCTCGACACCTTTCCTCTGATCTGCACTCCGCCACTGATCAATATTACCACTTTGCTTCACTCCTTTCCCCTTCGGATCCTTTAACGCTACATCTAAACTATTAAGTGAGGTATATAAGGCAGAGCGACTTTCAGTCGATAAGGACCCACTAGTGGTTGATGAAACACTCATTTCACTCGACTCATCACTTGTTGGGCGAGAAGGGGTTTCATTACCAAAAAATTCCAGGGATCTGCCCTCAGATCCATTAGTTGACTTGGACTCTGACATCTACAAATGAAAGCAGAAGAGAAACTACGACTAAGCGCACCACTAGTCCTGACGACAAAGCAAATTCACAAGGAAGGAAGCAAAATTACTTCAAGTCTCTTCTAATCGGTATACAACGACTGTGATCGTAAGTGGGCTTCCGAGTCAAATCCAATCGGTAGTGATCAAGATTGATCGTTAGAAATTTAATGCTCTAATCAGCTTTTGGCGTAAAAGTGTAAAATTGAGGAATTCTAGCCCCTTTTATAGGTACATGAGATGCCTCAAGATATGAACCCCCAATTTGAATGGTGCCACATGTCTACTGCACTATTCTTGCATATGGATTACACATACGAATATGTACAACTGACGTGTTAAAAAAACATCGGTCGATTCTTGAAAAACTCAAAATCGACCAATACCTTGAAGTATGCCCTGATCGGTAAGTAGGCCATCTACGACCAATCAGACGCTTCATTTGAAGTACCCTCACATGTCAATGCTCCAATCGGTAAGTAGGAACATTATAACTGATTTGGAAACATCTTACGAGGTGTACTTATGGCTCTAATCAGCAAGTAGGCCCACTGCGACCGATTGGGCGCTTCATGTGAAGTACCCTCACATGTCAATGCTCCAATCGATAGACAGGAACATTAAAATTGATCAGAAGCATCTCGTAAGGTGCTCTTGTGGCTCCAATTGGTAAGCAGGCCCACTGCGATTGATTGGACGCTTCATGAAAAGTACCCTTACATGTCAAACTCCAATCGGTAAGTAGGAATATTGTGACCAATCGAAAGCATCAAGCAAGGTGCTATCGAAGCCCTGATCGGTAAGCAGGAACATTGCAACCGATTAGAAGCTTCAAGTAAAGTGATCTCACGGCTGCAATCTGAATGTAAGAACATTGCGACCGATTGACAGCCTTTATAAATTACCATCCCATGTCAATGCTCTAATTTCTAAGTAGGAACATTGCGACTGGTCGAATGCATCTTGCGAGCTGCTCTCGTGGCCTTGATTGAAAAGTAGGAACCGTTACGACCGATCAAGAGCCCCTTGTAAAGTACCTTCACATGTCAAGGCTCCAATCGTCAAGCAGGATCATTGCAACCGATCAGAAGCTTTTGACGAAGGGCTGCTGCAGTTCTAACTGGCAAGCATGAAGATTGCGATCGATTGACAACCTTTGCAAAGTACCCCTTCGTGCCAATGCTCTTGCGAGGTGCTCTAGTGGCTTTAATCGACAAGTAAAAACGTTGTGACCTATCAGAAGCCTATTACTATACCTTTTCTCACAATCATTCGGCATGCAGTAACCATCCTAACCAACCCAACAATGGAAAGTGGTGCAACACATGTTGAACGAGGCACACTTCCTCCATCCAGTACTTAGGGGTACTAGTGGGTACATCCCCCTAGTCAGTTGACACGTATCGACCTGAGTTACAAGTCCTCAACTAGAAAATCCACCTCAATCAATGACTTATGAAACTTATGTTGTTACCATGTTAACCAACCAGGCTCAGTATGAACAACACCACCATAAGTATACGATCCACCGCCAGGTGATCGATAGAAAGTTTAATAGGCAGGCTACTCCAGCTAGTTCACTTGGCATACAATGCTAGTGATGTCGATCGGTAGGCCTCACTGGGTAGGCCACTCGACAGGATATTCCTATAGCATGTACCCAAAAAGGACTAGGTCTTTGCCACTCGACAAGAGTACTTGGTAGGTTCGACCAACACCCTTGGTCCAATCAGCTAGCTGCTAGTACCAACTCTTTGACATGCTAGGAGATCCATTGCCACTTAGCACATATCTCGAATTTGCGTGATATGTGGCAGCATCTCTTGTTGTAGCTTGAAACCTACTTCAACAATGTTTAATCACCACATTCATTGCTACTATAAATACCCCCCAAAACCCTTCCATAAAAGGTACTCTCTCTCGACTACTTCTCTCTCTAAACACACAAACCTTGGCTCTTTAGACCTTGTGTTGTGATCTGTCTATTGGTTTTCCATCACGCTTATTGACTTATGTATCGGAGTCTCTTAGGTCGAAATCCCACCGAGGTCTAGTATTTCGCACTTTGCCTAGTAGGTCACTCGACAAGCTTAAGCAGGATTTGAACCAACACCCCCTACCAAGTCCTATATCCCCTAGCGGGTCTGATCACATTAGGTCCAATTTTGAATCAAACACACCGTATCAAATGGCACCATCAAAATTGAGGAAACTAAAGGTTCAGTTACAGGATTTGGTGGATTTGCAGTTTATCCAATCGAGTGTGTCACCTTCGAGAGCTCTAGTGTTGTTTGTGACGAAAAGTACCCTTTGCTGCGTATTGATGACTTGTTCAACCAAATGAGAGGAGAAAAGTACTTCCTAAGATTGACCTTTGGTTCAGATATCTTCAATTAAAGATTAAAGAATATAATATTCCTAAGAGCATTTTCGGAACTCACTTTGGTCATAATGAGTTTTTGTTTATGTCATTTGAGTAGGCTAATGCACCCGAGGCATTCATAGATTTGATGAATAGGTTGCTTTGGTGATACTTTAACTAATTCACAATTGTGTTCATCAACAATATCTTGGCATATTTGAAGAATACGAAGACGCACAAGAAACACTTGAGGTTGGTATTGAATACACTCATGAAGGAACAATTATATGCGAAGTTTAGTAAGTGTGAGTTTTGGGTGACCAGTGTTGGATTTATGGGTCATGTAATATTTGCTCGTGGGATTAGTGTGGATCCACAGAAGACAAAAACTACATCAAACGGGAAACAACCGAAAGCTATGTTTGAGATCAGGAGCTTTCTGGGGTTAGATGGGTACTACAGATGATTAGTAGAAGGGTTTTCTACGATAGCTGCTCATTAACTAAGGTTACTAGGAAGAGACTCAAGTTTGTCTAGGTTGAAAATGTGAGCAGAGTTTTCAGGAATTGAAGAGATGATACACTTCTACTCTACTATTGACCATTCTTGATGGTAATGGGGGGTTCGAGGTCTATAGTGATGCATCCTTACAGGTTTTAGGATGTGTATTGATGCAACATAGGAAGGTTTATTGTATATGCTTCTAGGCAGTTGAAACCCAATGAGCTGAACTATCCTACCCATGATTTGGAACTACCAGTAGTGATGCATGTGTTGCAGATTTTGAGACATTATCTCTATGGCGAAATGTGCAGGATTTTCACTGAGCATTAGAATTTAAAGTACATCTTTAATCAGAAGGATCTGAATCTGAAATAGAGGAGGTGGTTAGAGTTTATTAAGGACTATGATTGCACCATTCAGTACCACCTAGGGAAATCCAATGTGGTCACAGATACTTTGAGTAGGATGTATGTGGGCTCTGTAGCTTAATGTACACTGTCCATTTACTAATACTAGTGGAACTTTGGATAGCAAGAGAAGAGTTGTGCTTGGAATAGATGACCAAGGAGCCTTACTAGCTAGTTTCCTTGTGAGGCCTATTTGATTGATCAGGTTATTGAGGATGAACTCTAGTATCCTGCGTTATGCATTATTAGAATGGAATTGGAGGCCGAGTACAGACAAGATTATAGGATCAGAGATGATGAATCCTTGTTTAAAAAATGCCGCTATGTGTTCCGTACGATGTAGAGTTGAAAAGGGAAATCCTTAAGGAGCCGCATAATTTTACTTGTGCCTTGCATCCTGAAAAACATGATGAACGCATGTGTGCTATAGTTCAGAGAGAACTGGGATTCTCACTTGCCATGGATGGAGTTCACCTATAACAATAGTTATCAATCTAGTATTGTGATGGCTCCACTTGAAAAATTGTATGGGCGATAGCGCAAGACACCTACTTGTTGGAACGAGGTGGGCGAGAGGAGACTAATAACACCCAAAATTGTAGATATGACCGAATAAAAGTTAAGATTATCATAAATTGATTAAAGGCAGCTCAGGATTGTTAGGAAAGTTATGTAGACTGCCAAATCAGAGACCTTGAGTTTCAAGTTGTGGATTGGGTTTTCTTAAATTTATCCTTTGGAGAGATATTTTGCGGCTTGGTAGACGCGAGAAGTTGAGTCCCTACTGTATTGGGCCTTATGTGATTACCAAGAGGATAGACTCGGTGGTATATAGACTTGCGTTACACCTATAGCTCTCTAGAGTTCACGATGTGTTTCACGTATTGATGTTGAAGTATCTATTTGACGAGTCTCTTGTCTTGAGGGAGCAGCTTACTGAACTTAAGGATGATTTCAGCTTTGAGGAGCAACCTACATAGATCTTAGATCAGTAAGTTACGGTGCTACATCGGAATGATGTTCCATGTTGTTAAAGTATTGTGGAGAAAGTATAACGTGAAGGAGACCACGTGGGAGGCCAAGGCACTAATGCGGGCCCATTATCCACAATTTTTCTAGTGGCAAGTACAAATTTCGGGGAAAAATTTTCTTTAAGGGGTGAGTTGTAATGACGTATCTTTTAAAATTGGTTATTTTCGTACTTTATATTGGAAAATGATTGTTTTACCCTTCATTTAGTGGAGCCCACTAGCTATTTTTTGTTCTGAGACATTTTTTTGTAGTATTTGCTCGAACTAATGCATAGGTCTCGAACTAATACGTAGGTCTCAAATTCACGAGTTCGTAAACAGACGGCATATGTTAAACAGATTTCATATGAGGAAGTTACGGTTCTAGATACTTGATGGCTATATTGCCCTTTTGTGTGTGAAATATTTTGGGAAAGGGATAAGGATTTTCCTCTCCCTTATCTGACAGGACCTGTCCCTAATTTCACCAGTCCTGTTCTCATCTGGCCAATCTTATAAGACAAGGGATAATTTCAACATTAACCAAGCCCGTATTTTACTAGATTAACCAAATTTAAGTCCATACTTGCGGGGCTACCACCCACATCCAACCCACTAACCCCAACAAGTAGTGAAATTTCTAATTTGACCTTAATTGGAGTTTTACTTCAATTGTTAAAATCATAGACATTTACCAATTCAATTACCTATGTATTTGACATTATTTCTATTAATAAACTTTATCACAAACTCATAGTTCCTTAACTCTTTTGTTTAACATACTTTATCACAAACTCTATGTATATTAAGGGAAACTATGAATCAAACAAAAAGTCAAATATCGTAGATTGATCCTTCTTTATTTACTTCCTTGTATGTAGACTGACAGACTCAATTCTAGGATATAGAATAGGATCTTGATGTATCATAGTTTCATATAAAGGTGTCTTCTTTCTTTGTGAATAAGTAATAAGAAACAATTCATTCATCTTGTATCTCTTTATGGTATCAGAGCGGGGTTATCCCACGTGGAGGCTTAACCACTACACGTGTTACACGTACCCATTCAAATCATCACGTGATAGGCTGGATAGGCTGGAAAATCTGCCACACGTGAGGAGGCGTGTTGAGATATGAGGAAAATGTCTCACATCGGAAAAGCACAACTACAATTTGTGCCTTATAAGATCTTGGGCTACTCTCTCCATTACCAATTGGTCTTGGGGTTGAACCTCAACTTCATACATGGTATCAAATGGGAGATGAGAAGCCAGCCACCTACCATGGGGGATGAGAAGCTGAAAGGCAAGCCCTCGGGTACCAAATGGGACACCAGCCGCCTGCCATGGAAGATCAGAAGCTGAAGGGCAAGCCCTCAAGTACCAAATGGGACACTTCCAATCACCAATTATATCTTTATCATTCAGATCAGCCTGGTGCAATACTTGTACCACAAGCGCTGGTCGAAGACAACCGTAGCACATGGAGTCAATCCATGATTATGGCTTTAACAGTAAAGAAAAAAATTGGCCTCATAGATGGTTCAATCAAGAAACCTGATGGGGAAGATCCAGACTAATTGCATCAATGGCGCCGCTGCAACAATCTGGTTAAAACTTGGCTGCTAGGTTCAATGTCGAAAGAAATTGCCAGCAACGTAATCAATTACAAAGACGCTAGACAGATGTGGCTCGATTTGAAGGAACGATTATCACAGGTGAATATTCTAGAATTATTCCATGTTGAGAATGAGATCCATAATTGTGTACAAGGTGACATGTCAGTGGGCTCATATTTCACAAAGTTGAAGGGTCCGTGGGATGAGCGTGATGTGTTATGTGCTCTACCAACCTGCACCTACGGCACAATAAAGGAAGTGGCTGAATTTATGGAGAAGCAGAAACCCATGAAGTTCCTTATGGGACTCAATGACTCATATGCAAGTGTTTGCAGCAACACCCTACTACAAGAACCACTGCCCCGCATGAATAAGGTTCATTCGCTGGTTCTTCGCCAAGAAAAACAAGTGGAGGTTTTGGCCGGAAAGAGTAATACCCAAACTGACTCCTCGGCTTTTGCTATGAGGAATTCTAGCCAAGAACCTAAAGCTGAGAAGACAAGTTTCAAGTGCAGCAAACTAAATCACACTGCCAAGAATTGTCGTGTTCACCTTAAATGCATGTTTTGCGTTTAGAAAGGACACACCATCGAATATTGTCGCAAGAAGAAGGCGGCTGAAGAAGTTGGACCTAATTTGGGAATAACTCCCAAAGGGAATCAAGCGGCCTCTCATTTGGCAAAGAAGAAGGAAGTCAATTTTCCTTTCTCATCCGAGGAATGTAAGCAGATCTTGCGCATGCTGAAAAATAAGACTTCATCTGTCAACCTCGTTGGTAATTCCTCAACTCATGAAGTGATTTCAAGTAAAGCCTTTTCAATCACTTCTAATGGCAAAAAGAATGTTTGGATTTTGGATAGTGGTTGCACAGATCATATGGTTTGCAATCCCGATTTACTCACTGAATCCAAACCCGTTACCTATTACACTGTTGAGTTACCAAATGATTCAGTAGCCAAGTAACCCATATTGGAAAAATTGTTATATCTCCTTACTTGAAGCTCAATAATGTTTTATGTGTCCCATACTTTGAATTTAATTTCAATTAGTAAATTGACATTGGACTCATCTTGCATAACCATTTTTCTAAGACAATTTTGTGTGATTCAGGACCTACGTTCAGGGAAGATGATTGGGATGGAAATTGAACAGGAGGGTCTCTATTATCTCGATAAATCCAAGAAAGGAACATGTAACCATGTCCAAGTCTCTAACCCATCCTTTTGGCATCAACGCCTTGGGCATCCTTCAATCAAAGTTTCTTCGTTATTTCCCATTTCTAATTTCAAAAATAAATCTTGTGATTCCGACAAGTGTTTCATTTGCCCATTGGCGTAACAGACAAGACTACCATTTCCTTTAAGTTCCATTTATACTAAGTCTTGCTTTGATTTAATTCATGTTGATATTTGGGGAGGTTATAAGATTGCTTCTCTTACTGGTGCAAGATATTTCCTCACTATCGTTGATGATCACACTAGGTGCACATGGATTTGTCTCATGAAATATAAATCTAACACAAGGAATCACTTAGTCAAATTCATAAACATGGTTGAAACTCAATTTAATCTCAAGGTCAAAATTGTTCATAGTGATAATGGCCTTGAATTTAAACTTGAAAGTTTTTATGCACACAAGGGTATCATTTATCAAACTAGTTGCATCCATACACCATAAAAAAATGGGGTTGTTGAACGAAAGCATAAACACTTGTTAAATATGGCACGTACCTTACTTTTTCAAGCTGGCCTTCCTAAGCGCTTTGACCCCAGAGCATCACGATGCATCTTTCTTGGCTACCCTTAAGGGACAAAAGGGTATCGTGTCTTTGATCTTGTCCACCAAAAGGTCCTAATTTCCAGGGATGCCGTTTTCTTTGAGGATATCTTTTCTTACCTAACCTCTCCACACCCCACCATAAATCCAATTCTTCCATCATAATTCTTGGTGCCAAATGACCAAACACCCTCTACATTTGATATGGACTCATTCTCTGAGCCCATTCTTTCCTCCACTTCCGATGGGTCATCTCTTAATCTAAATAGCCCATCAAACATCACAGGGACATATATCACCACCCCAGAGCAGATCACACCCACCACATTGCCTCCTCTTTCACCCCTCACACCATCACCGACTCTCTTCCTATCACCAACGTCTTCATCACTCCCCCTTCTTACTTGCAGGACTTTCACATCGAGACGACTCTCCCGTCAAGGACCACACCATCATCTTCCACGCACGCAGTGCACACTTTAGGTACTATTCACCCTCTTTATAAATTTTTGTCCTATGATGCTCTTTCTCCTACTCATAAAGCCTTCACCACCGCACTCACCCTCACTAAAGAACCCACCATTTTCCACCAAGCCGTTTAATACCCCCAGTGGCGTGAAGCCATGAGCCTTGAGATTGCTACCTTACAGGCAAATTGTACCTGGATTCTTGTCCCTTTACGATCCCATAAACGACCTATCGGTTGAAAATGGGTCTATAAGCTCAAATTGAAAGCTGATGGGACGATCAAACCCCATAAGGCACGATTGGTGGCCAAAGGCTACAACCAGATTAAAGGGATTGATTATCGGGAGACCTTTGTTCCTATTTCCAAATTGGTCAATGTGTGTTTCCTGCTTAGTGTGGCGGCCTTGCGTGGTTGGCATCTCCATCAATTGGATGTTAACAACGCTTTTTTGAATGGTGACCTTGATGAATAAGTGTACATGGCCTTGCTTTCTGGTTTCGGACGAAAAAGGGAGAAACGTGTATGCAAATTGTACAAATCCTTGTATGGATTGAAACAAGCATCTAGATAATGGTTCATCAAGTTATCTACTGCACTCAAAGCTGCTGGGCTTCACCAATCACGGTCTGATTATTCATTGTTCATCCAACATCGCCAAGGTAGTTTCCTGGCCTTACTTGTCTATGTTGATGATGTGATATTGGCTGGAAATGATTTGCAAGACATAGAAAACACCAAATGATTCTTGTCTCAAAACTTCAAACTCAAGGATTTAGGACAAATCAGTATTTCCTAGGCATAGAAGTAGTACGATCACGACATCGAATCACCTTGTCGCAGTGCAAATATGCTTATGAAATTCTAGAGGATGTCGGATTCTTGGGTGTCAAACTGTCCCGGTTCCCTGTAAAGCAGAACTTGTCACTCACACAGACTAATGGCAAACTCTTGGACAATGCATCACCATATAGAAGATGAGTTGGGAGACTAATCTATCTAACCATAACAAGGCCAGACTTGACCTATGTTGTCCATGTTCTCAGCCAATTCATGGACAAGCCTCGACAACCACACCTAGAAGCAGCTTATCAAGTACTCAAATACATTAAACAAACACCTGAGCAAGGCATAATCCTACCATCCACTGGTTCACTATAGCTGAGAGCATTTTGTGATGTTGATTGGGCTCGCTGCAAGGACACAAGGAGGTCAATTACAGGTTACTGTGTACTGCTTGGGCAAGCACCAATATCTTGGCAAACTAAGAAACAGACCACAGTGTCACGATCAGGTGCAGAAGCAGAATATTGTTCTATGGCCACTACATGTTGTGAAATCACATGGCTGAAAACCATCTTGAGAGACTTGAAGGTCAGCCACACTCAGCCAGCGATTCTGTTTTGTGACAACTAGGCATCCATTCACATAACATCAAACCCAGTGTTTCACGAAAGAACCAAGCATATAGAGATAGATTGTCACCTGGTACGTGAAAAGATTCAAGGAGTGGTTCAGACGGCCTATATTCGAACCAAAAACCAACCAGTAGATTTGTTCACCAAACCCTTAAGTTCCACACAATTTGAGGTGCTCCTTAGCAAGTTGGGAGTCATTAACATACACTCCAACTTGAGGGGGAGTATTAAGGGAAACTATGAATCAAACAGGAAGTCAAATATCGTAGATTGATCCATCTTTATTTACTTCCTTGTATGTAGACTGACAAACTCAATTGTAGGCTATAGAATAGGATCTTGATGTATCATAGTTGCATATAAAGGTGTCTTTTTTCTCTACGAATAAGTAATAAGAAAAAAATTCATTCATCTTGTGTCTCTTTAATGTACACCAAACATATTACTATTGTCTCATATCCATAAGTTTCCCTTTTATCATAATTCACGTATAAGTCCATTTTCACTAAGTAATTAGCACCACAACATACACAATAAAGTGCACACTCAACATCTCATAGTATCAACTTATAATAGCATTACATCATGTATATAACATCATAGGATCATCACGTTATTAACATATATAATACTTCTTTTTCACATTTTTAATTCTTCCTAATTCATCACAATCATAGCAACCATATAATCATCAATATATTCATAACCACATTAATATATCTATTCTTTAATCCCACATCCAAGTACCAAAATTTACACCAATAAATATAATTTAACTAACCAAAATCTATCTTCAAACGAAGTCCATTTAACACAATCATAGTACCATTGAACTCAAAATGAAGAGAGAAGTATTTTTTTATGTTGACCACACCACCAAAACCCACCGGATGCGCTCTCACGCACCGACGTGGCTCCTACGAGTGGCCCTCACACATGACTGTAGCATAATAGCAGGGCTACTCACCCTTAACCTCCACCCGGGTCTTGCAATTTGGATTATCCAACCCGCGATCGCGACCCGATTCTTAAACCACATTTTCACGACATTTTCTCTCATTTTCTTCACCAAATTTAATCTTCACAATCCTAGGAACATATCTATGACTTCTAAATCGTGGAACAAGCACTAGCAAGTAAGATACATACATTTAATATTCGGCCAAGGTTTCACAATATGTTCTTGGGTCCTTCTAGGATCCATTCTTCGACTTTTCTAACTTAAAACAAACATAGGAACTTACCTAACTCACCAGGATCCTCTGTTTGTGCCAAAAACTCTTGAAATAAGTTAACCCTCCACACACTAACCTTGAGCCCTCACAGGCTTATCCTGAGATCTGGGTGAAAACACTTTTCTCTAGCTCGTCTCTGATTTTCCTTTCTAGCAGGAACTCTTCTCCTCTTCTCATATCTCTTTCTCTCTATCCCTCATTCATCTTTCTGTATATTTTCTCTATTTTCACCATTTTTTTCCCTTTTTGGTGCATCTCCACTGAACTACGAACACAAAACACACACACACACTGAGTCGGTGGACAACTAAAGGAGGGAAAATTCATGATTTTTCTAGACTAGACTAGGTTGTTCTTGAAAAATTACCAAAATACCCCTTTATGCAAAAATACCAACATACCCCTATTCAATTTTTGCCCCATATTGAAACTTTCCAACCTCCAATTTCGTCCTACCACCTGTCTACGGATTCAGAATTCCGTGACCTACAAAACGGTACTCATGGATCGTCCAAAAATCGTCAAAAGGTCAAAATTTTACCTTATATGGGAAAATCGTCATTTTGACTTTCTCAAAGTTCTAGGTCGTTACATTATCCTTACTATCTTTTTGGACAGCCTTAACACCAATAACACCTCTCTCTCTCTCTCTCTCTCTTTCTCTCTCTCTCTCTCTTTTACTCGTGGAAACCCAAAGAAACCAAAAGTTGTGGATTTTGATTTGGGGCTATTTCATCCATTTTGGTTGCACTAATCACCTTCCTCTCCTCACTATGATCAAGAACATACCATCCATCAAAGAAAAGGACCACGAAATAGCCTGAAACAACGAAGGAGGAAAAATCCAAAGTTTTCAAGCCTTTTTCTAGAAAATACAGGCTAGGCCACTCCAAAGACTTTAGAGGATCATACAGTTTGGGATTGAGCTACTTGGACAAACTATCATTGATTAGCATTGGGGGCTATCTTCGAGGCAGAGGCATTGCGTATGACTGTACTCTTGTTGAAAATTATGGAATTGGTTTTATACCCTTGAATAATGGTTGTTCTAGTTGCTCTGTTTACCCACCGGTACCTTGTAAACTATTTAATTGGACAGTTGTTTTAGTGGGACTTTAGTATAGTTATCCCTTGTTTGAAACAGTTATCCCTTGTTTGAAACATGTTAAGGGTCAAAAACAAAAAAAAAATGTGTTAAGGGTATGTTTGGAACTTCAGTTTAACTATCAAACGGGAACAAAACCTTTTATGATCATGAAAGAATTTCAAGAAGGGTCCTGTCAGGTTTCGTCCCCAATTCCGATAAAAGAAATATCTACGTAGTTGGTGTTTACGTTGAAGTTATTGAGGACATTCAATTGGAGTTTGGATTTCAATAAGGAACCTTCCCTAGTTGCTACCTAGTCGTTCCCCTTGTGACAACCAAATTATCTTTTCCTAGTTGTAATTGCTTCTAAAAGGAATTGATACGTGTATTCGAGGGCGGGAGCGAGCCTAGAGGGCTTGTTTTGCTAGCAGACTTCTTCTTATTAAATCATTGCTTTGTAGCCTAATAGTTTATTGGGTTTCCTATTTGTTCAACCTTAAGAAGATTTGTTTGGAAGTTGAGCATAACTGCATAGATTTCTTTGGTCTAGAAAAAGTAAAAGCCCATACTTTGCTAAAATTATTTGGAGTGATGTTTGTAAACCTATTGAGGCATGAAGACTAGGTATCAAGCATCTCCACCGCTAGTATATTTACTTGATGGCTTATCATGTGTGGCATTTAATGGTGGATGATGGTAGTAAATTTTGGTATAAATGGGTTTAGGCCTATCATCTTAAGGAGTAATGTTTTTAGACTTGTAAGGACCCTTATGTGTGCTCTTGGAACTGGAGAAAAGAGATTAGCATAAGGGGCCTTCTTAAACCACTACTATGAGCTTCTGTGGGTAATAAGGAAAAAGGGTTTCTTTGGCATGACTTTTGGCATCCTTAAGAGCCTCTTCTAGATAAGTGGGGGATCAACATTGTGACATGTTCAGGGATCCATATTAATGTTAAATTGTCTTCTGTTATTCGGGAGGCTAGTTAGGATTGGTCTCTCGCTGCCAACCATAGGTTTCAGCCTAGCCATGTTTCTAATACATGTATTATCCCTTTTGTCCTTTTATGAGAAACTCATTTTCCTATTCTCTCCTGCCTTCTGGGGTCTTTTCTTCTGCCTCCCTTTGGTTCCACACGTTTGATCCTCTAATTACAAAACCTTGGATTGGTTTGGTTTGGTTTGGTACTCTAATTGTATCCCTCGAGCAAGCTTTAGTCTTTAGTTGGCCATTAACTTGCGCCTAGCCACCTTGGAGATAATTGGTAGACGCTTGGGAAGATAGCATACCTAATGTGTTTTGTGTAACTCGGCCTCTAAATCTCATTCTCCCCTCTTTTTTGAGTGCAGCTAATGTATGGAGACAAGTGCTAGGAAGATATGGGATGCATTGACTTAATGCTCCTGGGCCCTCCCTTATTTCTTAGCTTGCTATTAGGTGGAAGGGAAAATCCCTCAACACTATTCGCCTCAAGCTTGGTCTGTCTACTTTTGACTTCTGTATTTAGGCATCGTCATTGGGCCGGGTCGGACAAGCCCGGCCCAAAATTTTTGGGCTTGGGGCGGGCCGGGCCGGGCCTATTTCATAATTTAAAAAATATCGGGCCGGGTCGGGCGGGCTTGATCATAAATATGAAAGCCCATGCCCTTTGTCGGGCCGAGTTTGGGCTGGGCTTTTATCGGGCTTTACGGGTCGGGCCTACTAAGCCCACTTGGACCGGGCCTACTAAGCCCAATTGTACCTACCTAATTGTAAAAAAAAAAATGAGTTGGGCTTAAATATTATTATTGAATATTGAAATAAACTAAGGAGGGGTACTATTAGATTTGGAGAATTGACTTAACTTTTCGACCATAAAGCTGAGATAGGATAAGGAGGTCGCTAAGAGAGTTAGAGACCTAGTGAGTTTTTTTGAATTTAGAGTTAGGGTTTGGTTTGGGCATTGGGCTTTTAAATGAAACTAGGTTGAGATTTGGTTGAAGTTTTGCATTTTGGCTATGATAGTAGTAACAAGATTGGACTGGGTATCAATTCTTAATTTATAATTATTTTATATTTTCGGGCTTATGGGTCGGGTTTACCTGGGCGGGTCGGTCTGGGCTTACCAGGCTTTATCGGGCTCGGGCCTAGCGGGCTTGAATACCCTAAGCCCAAGTCCAGCCCGTCAACATCCGGGCCGGGTCGGCCCACAACCCATATCAGGCCGGGTCGGGCTTTTTGTCATCGGGCCTATCGGGTACCCATAAACCCGTGGGCTTCTGGGCCAAATGATGAGGGTTATCTGTAGTTGGGCTGAGAGAAATGCCTGTATCTTTCGTGCTTCCTCTAAACCATCTTCGGCGATGGTTTGTGTAATTTTTTTCAATGATTGGATCTAGGTCGTGTTCCATTAATTTCTCACATTCTGGTGTTAATTCTTTATGTGCAGACCACTGCAATATTCTATTGACCGATGTTGTGTAAAGGGTTATCTCTTTGTTCTCTTTGGGCTTCTACGAGTATATTTCCCAATGTTCTCAGGGGTATTTTTAAGGCTTGCCCATTAATATATTAGTTTAATAAAAAAAAAATTACCATGTTTTAAATATATAAAACATCTCTTCCAACAAAAAATAATTATTATTTTAATAAAATATCATTTATAAAACTATATACACATGGTGGTAAACTTTGAAATCAGGACTCGACGCTGACGAGAAACTTATTAGTAATAGTCTCAAATCATCCTTCCACCTACTCGCCTACACTCACGGATGTAAATATCGACGGAATCGCCGATATATCGATTTTTCTGGTCAACGGCAGGTAAGGCGGGGGTGAAGGTATCTATTCCCCCAATATCAGCGATTTCGGGTATTATCGACGGATATCGTCGATTTCGGGCGATAGTGACCGAAATTACGGATATTGGACGGAAACTCCGATGTTGGACGAAGCCATTGAACCCACAAGTGAAGTTCGGCAGCGAAGTACCGAAATTAAAAAAAAAAACAAATCACACACAGGAAAGGACCAAAATCACGGATTGAACAAAGGAAGGGCACTCAATTGATTCAATTTCAATCAATCATACACACAACACAAGGAATCAAAAATTGAAAAAGCAATTATTCAATACTTTCACGGACGAACATAATGATTAAAAAAAACAAAAATTAATCACGGACTCACCACTTTCGCTTGAGAGGAAAAGCATAAATTGGGGTGGGGGGGAACAACCGAAGAAAACCTCAAACCCAGCCCACCCCTGATCTGTCGACGCCGAAGCATCGCACAGCCAATCGAAACACCTCTGCATCCCTGGTTCTCCGCTTCGCTCTACTCCTCCTCGACTACTAACTCGACCTTCGACGACAACTCCACCCCTCTCGTCTCGTCCGTCGTCGTTGTGGCTCGCGCCGTCTCACCCTCACCATCACGGTCGCCTCACCCAGTTGCCGCCTCGTCCAGTCGCCCCTCACGAGTCACGCCCCTCTGATTTTCCACAATTGCTTATTCGATCGTATTGAGGAGAAATCGATCCTTGTTGAGTAAAGAATAAAATGGAACGAAACGATGTTTTCCTTTCATTTAATTTGTTAGCCTTTTTTTTTAATTATTTACATATTTTATTTAATTATTTATTTGTCATAATAAATTATATCATTTATTATTAATTTTGTTTTTTAACCCCAAATAGAAAAAATAGATTAAGCCTTAATTTTCTTTTTTCAAAATTCAACATTTATTATTAGGTAAAATATGTTTTAGTAATGTATGTTTTAATATAAAATGTGGCTTAATTCATATATTTGGTCATATTTGTTTTAATTTAGAATATGTATTAAAATTATGAATTTATGTGTTTTTGTTCCTTAATTATGAATATGTATTAAAAAAATGAAGCCTTAAACGTTTTTTTTTTCAAAATTCAAAATGTATTATTAGGTCAAATATTTTTTAGTAATGTATGTTTTAATATGAAATATGGGTAATTCATATATTTGGTAATATTTGTTTTAATTTATAATATATGTTTTATTTTAGAATATATATTAAAATTATGAATATATGTGTTTTTGCTTCTTAAGTTTTTTATCATCATCAAAGTCTAACTTAGAATATATGTTCTAATTGAAATAATTTTATTATTATTTATATTATTATTATTATTTGTCATTATCAAATTCTAATTATTTTTCATGTAAATAATATGGCTTAATTCATATATTTGGTAATATTTGGTAATATATTTGGTAATCATTTATTATTAATAAATTTATCATTTATTATTAATAAATTTATCATTTATTACTAAAACATAATATGTTTTAGTAATGTATGTTTTAATATGAAATATGGGGTAATTCATATATTTGGTAATATTTGTTTTAATTTATAATATATGTTTTATTTTAGAATATATATTAAAATTATGAATATATGTGTTTTTGCTCCTTAATTTTTTATCATCATCAAAGTCTAATTTAGAATATATGTTCTAATTGAAATAATTTTTTTATTATTTGTATTTTTATTATTATTATTTGTCATTATCAAATTCTAATTATTTTTCATGTAAATAATATGGCTTAATTCATATATTTGGTAATTATTTATTATTAATAAATTTATCATTTATTACTAAAATGTGTTTTAGTAATGTATGTTTTATTATGAAATATGGGATAATTTATATATTTGGTAATATTTTTTTTTAATTTATAATATATGTTTTATTTTAGAATATATATTAAAATTATGAATATATGTGTTTTTGCTCCTTAATTTTTTATCATCATCAAAGTCTAACTTAGAATATATGTTCTAATTGATTATTATTATTATTTGTCATTATCAAATTCTAATTATTTTTCGTGTAACTTAGATTTCATAGAATGGCTAGTGGAAGTGCAAGTGCAAGTGAAAGCCGCCCATGACGTGGACGAATTGACCCAGCATGGAAATATGCCATTGTGATTCCTGGAAATAAAAACGGTGTCATATGTTCATTTTGTTAACATCAGTTTCAGAGTGGAGGCATAACATAACGCGATTAAAGTTTCATCTAGCAGATTTTGATCCAAAAAAAAATGTTCAAAAATGTAAAGATGTACTTAAAGCTATTAAGGATGAGGTCAGAGTATGGATCAAAAGTAAAGATACTGCTAGACATAATAAGAATATGATTGGTGAGAACATACGAGCTGGCTTGAGAGGAGATCCTCTACACACTCAACAGAACATTCAGATTAATGATAGCGATGATGAAGAGGATGATGATGGATTCGCTTATCCACCAGATTTGCATAGATCTGAGAGAGCAGCATATCGCTTTGCTGTAAATGAATCGAGGGATGAGGCACGGCGAAGTGTTGACACTTATGGAGTTGGTACCATGCGTGGTGCTTAAAGAAGCAGTAGCAGTCGTCAACAACCTCAACAGATGAGTCAATCATAAAGTTTGTGTGATCCATTTTCAATTCCTCGAGAACTAAAACTCTACAAAACCCCACGAAGTCAACAGAAGACTGTAAAATCTATGTGGAAATTGACGAAAGAGAAGTTGGGTCGATACATAAGCAAATTTTTTTATATATGAAGGTGTAACTCCAAATAAAGCCAACTCTCATCATTTTAAGAATATGATTATTGAAGCCCAACGAGCAGGTATTTAATAAATTTATTTATGATTTATTTTTATTTAGCTTATGAAATAATATGAAATGCTAGCTTATGTTTTGGTTTGCAGGTGAAGGCGTGTCCATTCCTTCTCCATATGAAGGGAAAAATAAATATCTTCCTATGAAGTATGAAGATATGACGGCATATGTGGAGCAACAAAAGCAACATTGGGAAACTTATGGATGTACCATAATGTGTGATGGTTGGATTGGTCCAACGAAGTTATCCATAATCAACTTCATGGTATATAGTAAGGGTTCAACTGTATTTCTCAGGTCAGTTGATTCTTCCAAAAGCCATAAAGACTATTTGTACATACAAAATTTGTTGAAGGAAGATATTCAGGAGGTTGGAGTACAAAATGTTGTACAGATCGTTACTGATAATGGGTCGAACTTTAAGAAGGCTGGAAAAGAAATGATGAAGACGTATCCAATCTATTGGACTCCTTGTGTAGCCCATTGTATAGACCTAGTATTTGAAGATATTGAGAAGAATGAGACAATGTCGACCATCATAAAAAATGCTAGGCAGGTAACTAACTACATTTATAATCATCTATGGTTACTAGCTCAGATGCATGAATTCTGTCAAGGAGACTTGATTTGTCCTGGTGCAACAAGGTTCGCAACCAACTATATTTGTATAAACAGTATAGTTAAGCATAAAGTTGGCCTTAGAAGATTGTATACCAGTGATCAATGACATGGTAGCCCACTGAGTAGGAAAGTGGAAAGGAAGAAGGTTGAGGCTCATATCTCGACCAAAGATTCTGGGAGTCCTTGGAGATGATGCAGTCAATATATGAACCTTTATACAGCAACCTTCGAATTGTTGATACAGAGGTAGTCCCAACCATGCCAATCATGTATGATATGTTCAATGGAATGAAAAAAAAGATAACCCGTCATAAAGGAAAGAAGTGGGTTCTCAAAATCATACAGGAGCGATGGGAAAAAACATTAGTGCATCCCTTACATGCCGTTGGTATATTTCTATCTTATTGAACTTATTAATATTTTATTTTATTGTTGTTTACTAAGCAAATTTTATCCATGATTTGCAGCTTATTATTTGAATCCCCGATATCAATATCAAGCAGGTGTTGGGCATGACTCCTACCTCGTCCAACCAGTTCAACAAGTATTCCTCAAATTGAATCCAAATGGGCAATTGGGTTTACAAAATTTTGGAATAGACGTAAGTTCACTACCATATATGAACCTTGATATTTTGGAATCTATACATCTATGACATGATATCAACACAATTCTTAATGTAGTTGATCAACTTTAGAGATGGTCAGAAAATATTTCGTTCACCTAAGGCTGTACAATCACGAACGACAATGCCCCAGGTATATGCTTGTATTTAACTTGATATTGTATGAATTAGCACTTTATAATACCTCTTATGTAACGACCCGTCCCGGAAACTAGGATTAGATTAGTGATTAAGGATGGATTAGTAGAATTAATCTTTGATTAGTTGGGCAATGTCGGACAGACGGTACGAAATGACAATTTTGCCCCCCCGAATTGGGCTAACGGTTGATTTTTTGTTCGGGCTGTCAAATGGACTTTGGCTGATGACTATGACGTAGTTCGAGACGTCACGAGTTCATAGACAGGTGGCACATTCGATTCCGACAGTCGAGGAAAAATTTATGATGTTCGGAAGATTTGGGGTATTTTTTTAATTTTGTTAAAAATGGGCAAACCGTTGACTTTTCATACGACATGGATTTCTCAAGCATTTCTAGGACCGTTAGGTAGTTCTCGATCCCCTGAATACAACGACAAGCCACATGCGTCAATTGGACTTCAGAAGACTCGAATATGGGTCTAAAAATGCTAGGGGGAAAACGGTAATTGTGTGGCAGCAGGGGTAAAATGGTCATTTTGACTGCCTAGAGATCTGTGCCCAGTTATCTGTGGACACATGGCTTACCTTGGGATTGGTACCCAACAATATTGGGACACTTGGCTTCCCCTAGATGGTTGTAGAAGCTCCTCACCGTTTCTCACAATTGTCACAATGCTTTAAACTTATGGTTTGCACGATTTTGAAGGGAGAAACAGAGGAAACCATGAGAACCCTTCCACCCAATTCATTCAATCTTCAGTATTTTCTAGTGAGGTGTGAAGAACGATGAGAGAGTGGACGATGAGGAGTTGAATGGTACCTTGGTGAAGGGCCGTCGTGGATGGTGGCCATGACGCCGTGAAAAATAGAGGAGACGTGAAACCGTGAGGAACCAATGACCCTATCACCTGTAAACGTGGCCTTTAGTGTAACGACCCGTCCCGAATTCCAGGATTATATTAGCGACTAATCGTGATTAGTGAGGTTAATCCGTGTTTAGTTGGGCGAAATCGGACGAACGATGCAAAATGAATATTTTGCCCCTAGGCGTGGGCAAAACATTGACTTTTCAGTCTGGCGGTCAAATGGACTTTGACCGATGACCGTGACGTAGTTTAGGACGTCACGAGTTCATAGACAGGTGGCACGTTCAATTCCGACATTCGAGGAAGAAGTTATGACGTTCGGAAGTTTAAGGGCAATATGGTAGTTTTAGTTAAAAGGGGCAAATAGTTGACTTTTGGACTGGGAGGTCCGATGGCCGAGGGCCGAGGACTGTTACGTAGATCAAGACGATACAAATCCATAGGCAGGTGGCACATCGAATTCGGATGTTCGACGGCGAAATTACGGTTCAAGGAAGTTTCGAGGAACTATTGCACGTTTTACAAAACGACTTAACTTTTGGATTCTAGTGGGCCCCAGATATTTAGTTCCTGCCCAATGGATGAGTGACAAGTGTCACCCATCCACTGGCCACCCCTTAACATACACGCATCGATCATTCCATTCATCCAAACAAACCCAACCCGATCTCACTTCCACCCAAACCAATCCAATCCAAACCCTATTTGATCATGCCTGAGGACCTAGAGAGTGAGAGAGGGGCTGAGAACAGCTGCAGGAGGCTGGAACAGCCGTGGACGGCACCACAACCCGAGAGGTACTCAGTTTAACCCACTTTCATTTTCTTTTGATTTTGCACGTTAAGGTTGATTCTAGATGATTAAGTTGAGATTAGGGGGCTATTAGGAAGTTTTTAAGATGTTTTTGAGGTGGTTTATTGGCTGAGGATCCGTGGGAAGGAAGATGGGAAAAAATAGCCGTGAGGTTCAAATTGGAACCATGGATTTTAGTGGTTTTCTCTTAGGTTTGTTAATTGGAATAGATAGGAAATGAGAAAATAGGAATTTAGGGATTGGATTGGAAGAAAGCGGACGAAAAATGAGGATTGGAAAGGCCTGGACCGGTCACGCTGGTCCAGTTGCAGAACAGAAACAAACTGGCCGGTTTCGTGTCAATCGATGTAACGAACATTTTGGGACTGGTTTCGTGTCAATCGTACACTGTCTCGATAATGTTCGAAGCATCGGAAGGTTTAGGTTTGGGATTAAAAATAGTTAAAATTTCCGGAAAATTACGGGGCTTTAGTGAGAGGTTAATTAAGTAGTCAGTAACCTTCTATTACGATTTGGACAGGTTCGGGAGTGCCGGTGATGGTGATTGGCTCAGGAGAGCCGTATGGCACGCATATCGAGGTGGTAGCTCAGACGGTCTGTGAGCGGACCTTGTTTTCTAAATTAGTGCATGCATAAATGTTTATTATATTTTTTAATACATGTTTTTTGATGCCATGAGTGCATTTGGATGTGGTTACGTATTGGCACGTATTTCGAGGTTTCGGCCCTATACGGTGCCAATATGGGTTTGTCTGTCTTTATTGGTTTAAATGAAATGGATTTGGATTTCCAAAAGGATAAACTCGGGTGTGAGACTCATTTGGTTTTATCTCGGGCATATGACCCTATTGATGGCCTTCGGGTCTAAATCGTGGTTGCGACTAGTGCTATATACACAACGACGGACGATATGACGCTCGCCTCCGGATTGGAATGTGTTCCTTCCGGAGAGGTCACGATGCACGATCTGTTTTCTGGTAGCCGATGGAGGCTCGACTTCGGAGTGCTGATGGTTCAGGATATCGATCGGTGATGAGTGCACCATGATCTTGTGGTGGTCGCGTCGGTTGATTCATTCAAGGCGACATACCAGGATTGAGGGCGGTCCTGGATGGATGGTTACACACATCACTACGATCGGAGTCGTGACTGGCCCTTAGATATTGGGCACGATGCCCAGCTGATGTCATATGTTCGGGCACGAGACCTAGTTGTTTTACATTGATGATTTCGGGTCAGGGACCCTAGATGGATTTCCAAGTTCATGGCGGTTTATGGGAACTGGCATGAACCCTAGAATGGTTATTGTGGTACATGACGGTTTATGGGAACCGGGCATGAACCCTTAAATGGATGTTATAGATCATGACGGTTCAGGGGGACCGGGCATGAATGTTTATGTTATGTATATATATATGTATGTATATTCATATTCCTTCCTTTACTTGTATTATCTCCCCCGGGGAAGGTCGTTGACCTGGGTGGACCCTGGAGTAGTCACGGAGCACCGACTGAGGACGGGTCATTGGTCTACGAACATTGACCTTGGACTCTGAGAGACTTGGGTTTGAGACCCCGGGTAGCACGCGCATAGCTTTGGAAACCGTGACAGATTGGTTGTGTGAATTATATGTATGTACGATATATAATATGTGATGTGTACAGGTTTTGGGCTGAGTGCCTTATGGATTTGGTCAGTGGCTCGTATGGTTGGTATCTTCATGGATTTGGGCAGTGGCCCGTGTATTCGGCTTTATTTACGATTTAGGGCTAAGGCCCTAATGAACGGTTTGATAAATGGTTTTCGAGTGCATGCATGCTTTTTAGTGAAGGGTACAAATGTCTTTCTTATGAAATGTTTTTATAAACTCTTGTTTTGTCCACTCACAGCTTTTAATGTTTTGACTGCCCTTCAGGTTGACAGCGGATGTGGACTGTAGCAGAGATCGAGATATCACATACCTCCTCCGGATCCTGGCGTACTCTGATAGCCCGAGAGGGCAAAGGTTGGAAATATCCCTTGTCTGACACTTCGTGTCAGACGGGAGCAGGGTCATCTCGCGTTAATCCCGGGGGGATTGGGATGGGTCCTGTCATTTAGCTTCTGGTTCCTGAATGGAAATTGATTGGGAGGTTGAGACGAGCTCCCTGGACTCGAAGTTGAAGCTTGAAAGGGAAGGTAAGTGATATTTCCATGAAAATCGAATTTGAATACGAAAATGGCAACTCGTGTTTCAGTGATGGCTGGTTGAATTGGATGCTAGGATGACATTCTAGAGGTCAAAATGGGAAGTTTTGACTTGAAACCAAGGCTTGAGGTGGCCTGTGGTGGCCGAAACCAGAGAAGAAAAATTGAAGGATTTTCTTCGATTTTGGAAGGTATGATTTTGATTGGAATTTCATGTTTTTAAGTCATGAATGTGTAGGGAATTACTGGAGGAAGCTATAGGTTCAAACAGAAGTGAAAATGGGTTAAAATTGGACAAAACCGGCCATGCCAGTTCGGGATGGACCGAACCGGTCTAGACCAGGTTTACCCGAGGAAGAAGATGAACAGGAGCCGGCGCGTGGCTCCCACATGTAGCCCCTTTGGGAGGCGCGTGAGGGCGCGTGACATTATTCATGGGAACGTTTTCAACACGACTTTTAATGTATTCGATGTATCGAACATTTTGGCACTGGTTTTGAGTCAATCGGATATCGTTTCGATATGTTTCGGGATGTCCGAAGGTTTTAAGGCTGGGTTAAAAATAGTTAAAAATTCGAAAAAATTACGGGGCTTTAGTAGAATCATTATGAAGTAGTTAGTGACCTTATTATGGGATTTGGACAGGTTTGAGAAATCCGGTGATAGTGGATTAGCCGGGAAAGCGTAATTGCACGCGCATCGAGGCGGCGACGCTAATGGTCTGTGAGTGGACTTTGTTTTCTAACTTATGATGCATGCATAAATGTTTTTATATGTTCTCTATACGTGATTCTATGTTTATGATTATGACCTTGATGGTTTATGGTTTTGCACGTATTTCGAGATATTTACTTAATTACACGTTTTACGAGTTATGGATTTATGCTGTGATTTAATAATGAATTTTATAATTTGATTTTGGGATTTGAAATATGATTTGATTCCAATTATTTATAATGGATTTTGAAAAGTGATTTCGGGCTTGAAGCCCTGTTCATAAAAGTGATTTCGATAAATATGATTTCGGGTTTTGGAATTGGATTTCGGAAATATGATTCCAGATTCGGTTTTGGAGCTTGAAAGTGGATTTCTGGATTTGAGTTCGAAATGATTATTCTAGATGCTAGCTTGCGGAATGATGATTTCGGATTTGGATTTGGAAATGGATTGTGGATATGATTTCTAGATTCTGGATTTGGAAACGGACTGTGGATATGATTTCCAGATTCTGGATTTGGATTCGGGATGATGATTTCGGATTCGGCTTGGGATTCGAAATGGTGATTTCGAATTCGGATTTGGACGTGGATTTGGAAATGGTTTTAAATTGGTTTTGGATTGGATTTGCTAGATCTGATTATTGGGTTTAAAGACCTGGATATGATTGTGACGGGCGCGGGCCCAGATTGGGTTTAAAGACCTGGATTGAGTTTAAAGACTCGGGAGTTTAAAGACTCGGATATTGTGATTAACCCCGTAGGCCTATTGAGTTTAAAGACACGAAAGTTTAAAGACTCGGATTATATTGATGCCTGGATTGAGTTTAAAGACTCGGATTACTATTGAGTTTAAAGACTCGGATAGATCCAGCAGGTTTGATTGATTGAAATGGGTTTCAAAAGTGGTTTCAAATGTGTTTTGAATTTCGATGATAACTTGATGGTTTTCGATGATGATGGTTTTCATATGTTTTGGGCTATGACCTGGATGATATGGATTTCGAGGGTTTTGGGCTGAGGATGAAATGATTTCTAGCTTTTGGTTTTATGAATGGTTATAATAACTTGAATATGAAATGGTTTTATGACATGAGTTTTATATGCATGCATTGGTTTTTAAACGGAGGGTATAAATGTCTTTTCTTATGAAATGTTTTATGAACTTATTATTTATTTTTGTCCACTCACAGTCTTTTTTGTTTTTCGATACCCTCCAGGTTGTTGCGGTGCAGACTGTTGTTAAAGAGACGGAGACATCACACACGCGATCCACAGTAGATTATACGCGCTCTGGGAAGTCCGGAAATATTTTGGACGGTTCGCTTGGGAATCCCTTGCCCAGCTTATGTGTTACGTGGAGGTTGGTCGTCGGTTTAGCCTTCATGTCGCACGTAAGTTAGACGGAAGCATGACTTATCCCTTAATCCCGGGGGATTGGGGGTAAGTCGTGTCATCTTACATTAAACTTGATATTGACAACGGAGTGGTGGGAACTATATGGCCAAGTTTCTCTAGTCTTGCAAAAAATTACAGTTTGTATATTATCACAAACGGCTTCATCTTCGGCATGTGAGAGAAATTGGAGTACATTTACTTTAATTCATACAAAGCAAAGAAAATATTCAAAGTTAGAACAACTTATTTTTTGTTATTATAACATGAAACTTAAGTTAAGAGATGAAGAAGCTAAATATAGCAAAGTTATGGAAGAAGACTACGTTGAACTTTTGGAAATTGCTGGTCAACACGTGGAAGGTAATGAAGTTGATCCACTTCAAGCATGGATTATGCCAGCTCACTTGGATGATGATAGAGGAAGACATGACCCTCGCGCAGCCCATCTTGCTAGTGAACACAGTGTTAATGTCGATAGAGTACTATCTGAAGAAGTGGGGAGTGAGGAAGTAGAATGTGAGCGGGAGATGTCTTCATGGAAGAGATCAATACTTAGTTCTACCGCTGGACATGACTTGTGAGCTGATGCTACTAGTAAGGGACTACATCACAATAAATCTATAGATGATGATGATGATGATGATGATGATGATGATGATGATGATGATGATGATGATGATGATGATGATGATGATGGAGGAGATGATGTTGAGACAAACGATGAAGGCAAGGATGACGGAGGGGATGATGACGGGGGAAATGAACATGTATCCGAAATATATGCACCCTTGAGCCCATTTATTGGAGAGGCGGATTTCACTTATGCCACTCAAGATTATGATCATGGTTGTAGAGAATGAGGAGTAGGAATCGATGGTGTTGTGAAATATTACACTCGGACACGCAACATATATAAAGGTTATGGAAACCCATCTTCTGAGGATTCCATGGCAATTAGTTTTGAGTCAGTGAGTTTGGGCACCGATCCTAGTAACAACTCAAATGATCCATATGTTTACGGTCCATATGGTACCACCAGTTAGACAGCCATCTCCCTCAAATGCCACATGGTTATGGAGGCTATGATGATCCTCATCTCAATGAAGATTATGGAGAAGTTAGTTGGGTAAATCCTAACTACCCCATCTATGGAGGAAAAGTAGGTCATTCAAAGAAAGTATACGAATACTATGTCCAACAATACATTTCTGTTTGTTCAAGTAGCATCACTTGGCAAAGTTTTTGTGTCTTGGTAGATGAAGACCAATTTAATTTTCAATCTGGTAGACACTTTACTTGTTTTTAATGAAGTTCAATGTGTAAAGTATTCTTAGTGTAACATTATCAATAAAATTATGTTTTAATTTATGTTTATCTTTAAGATTTTATATTGTTAGTTATCGGCAGACCTATATTTTATCATATGATTCATCATATATTTATTATATCAAAGTCATTTTATAGTTTTAATTAGTCCTATATAACCATTATTTGGTACTTAAATTTTTCCCAAACTTTCATTCCAAGTTTCCAACTTTTAAACCCAATTTCTGTCATATTTGTTGACCGTAAATGATATCGATATCGATACCGATATTTGCGGCGAGATATCCGTAACTAGCGATATATCCGTCGATATCGATATTTCAATCCTTGTCTACACTCTGGTAGGTGACTAAGATGTTACTGCTAGTAAGATTTGAACTATGGACCTCCAAAGAACAGCCCCTCAAAGGAACTCAGTTTTGCCAACTGAGCCAACCTCTCTAACTAAAACAAATGTTCTTTGTAACACTAAAGGGTTGAATCATGGACATGGCGATCTTGAAACAAGTGCTTTAACTATTATGTTTCTTTTGTTGTTATCTCCAATATTTTTTTAATCTCCAGACCATTGTAATTAAGGGTGGGCATAAATCCGTTAGAACTGCTTATCGATCAGTTTTAAACCATTATTTATCCAACATTAAGATTTGACCAGATAAAAGCCAAACAGTTTGAGAATCCAAATTGTTTCGTTATTAATGGTTTGGATTTGAATTTTTATTTTTAAAATCCGTTAAATCAAAACCAGACCGTTATGAAGTATATTAATTTTATTAATTTTTAAATTTATTGTTAATACAAAGTAAAAAATAATAAAAATAAAAAGTTATCCAAATGTATCCAGATAAATACATGTATACTCAGATAAGAGTATAATAAAATATTATTAAGTGATATTTTTTGTTTGATAAATCTTAATATAGTTGTAATATTTGCAATCCAACCTTGCACAAGCTTAATATACATAATTTTGAGTATTCTGTTATTTTTTTATATTCTTGCTTTTTATTTTTAATATCTTTGCTCTTTTTTTTCTGCCTAAAGAGTTTCAAAACGTTTCGATCCAAACTGAATTGTTAATAACGGTTTGTATCGAAACGATTTTATTTCTAATTTTAAAAAAATCAAATCATATGTTAAAAATTTAACAATTTATATTTAAATATTACAAATATCCATATTAAATCGCCCGTACCTATATCTACTTATAATTATAACAAGTATCAAAATATACGTTAACAGGTGGCGACATTTTATCTATCAATAAACTAAATCAAATAATTTTTTTTTTAAAAGCCGGTTGGTTTGGATTTATAGTTTGGTTTATTGTTTTATTTCCGGCCCACTCTGTATTCTATTCGTGTGGACTTACAGAGAGAGCCCAGTTCGCAATTTGAACTTTTGAATATCAGCTAATTTTCCCCTCCACAAAATCTTCGTATGAAAAGACCCACCTAGTGTTCGCCAAAATGCCTGAGAGAGACTCCACCGTTAACACACCGCAACTAAGCACAACTCTCCGAAGGTCTCCTAGATTTCTTCACCCGAAGTTTACCGAAGAAGCCGACCCACCCTCCACGACTCTCCGTAAATCTCAGAGACTGGCCCAGCTTGAGAAGTGCGCTTCAAAATCTGAAAACCCGAGAACCCCCAAGTCCAAACCCAGAAGCAGATCTGTTACACACTCTTTGAATTCGCTACTCAGGTCCAAGAAATCAATTAAAGCTAATGGTGGGTCGATAAAGTATGCGAGATTGAACAATGGGATTGAGGGGTGTCAGAGTGTTAGACGATCTTCAAGGATTTTGAATCAGAAACGCGTCGGTGCTGATGACCACAAGCATTCCCCAAAAGTCTCGAAAAAATTGTTCGAATTTGATAATGGCTCGAGTAATTGTGCGAAGTTGAGCTCAAGAATTTTGAATCATAAGTTCGTCGGTGTTGATGAACACAAGGATCTCCGGAAGAAATTAGTCGAATTTGATAACGGGTCGAGTAATTGTGCGAAGTTGAGTTCTGGGTCAAGAGAATGTCGAAGGAAATCTCCAAGGTTTTGTATTGAGCAATCTGCTGTTGATGAACATAAGGCTCTCCCACGGAAAGTGTCGAAGAGACTGGTTGAACTTGATAATGGGTCGAGTAATCAGTCGAAGTTAAGTTCTGAGTCAAGAGAATGTCGAAGGAAATCTCGGAGGCTTCGCATTGAGCAGTCTGTTGTTGATGAAAATGAGAAAGTGTCGAAGAAATTGGTCGAATTTGTCTATCGGTCGAGGAATTGTGCGAAGTTGAGTTCTGGGTCAAGAGAAACACTTAGAAAATCTCAGAGGTTCTGTATTGAGCAATCTGTCGTTGATGAAGATAAGGATCTCCCAGAGAAAGTGTCGAAGAAATTGGACAAAGTTGATGATGGGTCGACTAATTGTGCGAAGTTGAGTTCTGGGTCAAGATGTCCCCGAAGAAAGATTAAGCAATCTCTTGTTGATGAACACAAGGATCTCCCAGAGAAAGTGTCGAAGAAATTGGTCAAAGTTGATGATGGGTCGAGTAATTGTGCGAAGTTGAGTTCTGGGTCTACAGAACCTCGAAAAAAATCTCAGAGGGTTTGTATTGAGCAATCTGCTGTTGATGAACATAAGGATGTCCCAAAGAAAGTATCCCAATTGGTCAAATTTGATAATGGGTCTGGTAATTGTGCCAAGATGAGTTCTGGGTCTAGAGAACCTCGAAGAAAATCTCGGAGGGTTTGCATTGAGCAATCAGCTGTTAATGTACAAAATAAAAGGGCGAAGAGGAGGGGTTCAGTTGGTGCTGAAACAGTTAGTGTGGAAGGTAGAGAAGGGAAAATGCAAGATTTAGATGGTGAAAATAATGAAGTTGGGGTTTGGGGAAAGAGAAAGAGAGATGAAGAAGGTGTTGAGATTGTTCAAGGGTGGACAAAAGAACAAGAATTGGCCTTGCAGAGAGCTTATTTAGTAGCTAAGCCAACACCGCACTTCTGGAAGAAAGTTTCGAAACTGGTATGTCGCTATTCTTTTGATGATCCTCAATGCAGAAAATTTGATTTCATGTCAAGCTGATTATCGAATTCTTTCAGATTACTAACTAGAATAAGATTGAAATTGGTTAAGCACAACTAAATTTGATTTCTGTAATTAATTTTTGACAAAATCATACTTAAATTGGTAGATCTTAGTAGCCACTGTGATACTGATACACACTTTTGATCAAATGGAAAACCTTAACAAATTACAAGGGCTAATTTGTTGAAATTAGAGCTATAAGGATTATAGTCGAGTGCACGAGTAAGACTATTGGGATCAAAATTATAACTTAGCCTCCTAGTATTAAGACTAGCAAGAGTAAAAGCTTTTGCATATTAGCTTGAAGTCTACAATGTAGACTATGTTGTACACGAACTTGGTAAACTTTTGTCATTGATGTTGACAATTGCTCTCCTGTTCTGTTGATTTGGTGGGACTAGGTGATCTCTTGCTTTCATTTCCTTATGTCGTCTAGTATTCTAATGCAACTGAAAGCCAGAATTCTGAAGGGAAAGATGTTATAGTAAGTATAAAAGTTTATTATTATGTTGTGCGAGGAACATCACCTAACTTTGCTTACTGAAGATTATTTAAGATATAGGTACATGCTCTTGTCAATGTGTTACAACTGAGAGCTGGGCCTGTACTCAACTTCAACTTGATGTTGGACTATTTTTAGATTTATAGTTTGGGAGGCGATATTGCCATCCACCTATGTAAAGAACGCAACTGCTAACCTGATAATGTTGGTTTAATTATGATTGATGAGGTTTATGATTATGCAAATATGGTGATAGGCCTGGATGATGGTCCTTTTAGTTGCGAGGAAAGGCCATGCTGGTGATGGGCTAAACTTGGAGTTACCTGAACATCATGCTTGCTAAGAATGGAATTTCCTAAATTAGTTCTAACCATCTTTGGTTTGCATTATTTGCTTGCGTACATGAGAATTAAACTGTTAGGAGAATGGCTAGGATGTTGATAACCGTCGGTTATTACTTGTTATTTTGGTAAACTTGGGCATATGTCTGGAAATGTGGTTATAGAAATCAAAACTGTAAGTAAGGCCATGCCAAAAAGAGGATCCTTTCCTTGGTTCATTTTTGTTTTGAGACATCACTCACTTATCTTGAGAGCTTGATGGCCAGAGTTTCACAGAAAACACTGATAGCTAGAAATTTTCTAGGGGGAAGGTTTATTTTTCATGTGATCTAGGATAAAACAAGGGAAGATGCATAAGTTTATTAGAATTCCAGAGAAATTTGAGAGATAAAGAAAAGGAAAGAAGAGAAAAGTACATGGAGATATCAAAGGCCTAGAGCCTTCAAGGTGACAAAGCTTTTCAATAAAATATATAAGCTTCATAAATAGAACCAAAAGAGTCCTGGAAATACTGAAGGAAGACTTTTTGGAGTCTCAAAAACTCTTAGGAAGCTTAAAAACAATTAAGTCATTCGAAAAACCAAATGAAAGAGCAGGTAAATCCCACACTTAAAAATAGACTGAATCTTAAATGGCATTTTGTAACGACTGGAGCAACTATTTTGATTACCATTGACCTTTTATTGATAGACTTTGGATAATGTGTTTACTTTGCTTCTAAAAAGAATATTTCCTTTCTAACCAAGATATTGCTGTTGGATAACTTTTGTTTTCACCTTATTGATTTCCTAATGTTGTTAATTCATTGGCTTTTAAAGAAACTTTCTGTTGTTTGAACTATGAACTCGTTCGATTTAATTTCTAACAACAGAAACCGGGCCACTTGCAGCAACGCAAGCCTGGGAAGGTCCTGTTAAGCATAAACAGTCAATTCATAAACCTAAGGCTTGCTATCAAACTGACACCACATCCATTGCCATTCAGCCACTTATTAAATCTTAATGTTCTTCTGCTACATACTACAAATATGAGACACAAACTAATTTTGCGTGAATAGACTTAACTGTTATTTCATATTCTAAATCTGAAGTTTGAAAGGATTCTAAAGTTAGCTGCCATGTTTTCCTTTTGTAATCTACGACCAGCTGCAGTTTTCTCTTCAATGTTCTATATTTCAAGCTACTTATTCAGTTATTTTCCAGTGAGGCTTGCTGTTATGAATCCATGCTTTGTTTTAAATTGCCTTGAACATTAAGCAACCTCGTTTAGGTTTGTAATTGATGCACTGATTATAAATCAGTCATTTGGAATGTGTATCCAGTTTTAATGCTTTATTAAGAGAATATCTATGGCAACTTATGTCTATACAAATTCAATCTCAGGTGCCAGGAAAGTCTGCTCAGGAGTGCTTTGATAGGGTCCATTCTCAGCATATGACCCCACCTCAACTCCCGACCCGGTCAAGGGCAAAGGTTTTAACCCAGTCATCTCCCCTTGGACACTTTTCACTCTCTGCAAGTAAACTCCTTATACCCACTGAGCCCAAGTATAAAAATCCAAGCTTCCACAAACGGAAGAGTCATCTTGGCCAGAAAGCTGTCCGAAAGCTATTACAAAAGCATTATCAAGTGCCCCAAGGTTATGAGGCCGATCTTTTTTCAGTACTTGAGCCCAGTTTTGCTCCATCAACGGAGATTCAGCCTAGCGTTATACCTTCTACCCCAAAAGATTTACAGAAAAAACATGGACTCCTTCAACAATGCAGTCAAAGATCTTCCTCAGATCATAAGAAGACGCTTTCGAGATTTAGCAGCTCAAGTGGGACGCCTCTAGTCAGCCCGCCGGTATTGAAACAAGTGAGAAGCAAGTTCTGGCATGAGAAGTACATTGACCAGTTACATAATAGGGACGCTAAGAGAAAAGCAGCTTCTAAAGGCACTGAAAAATTCATTGCTGGAGTTGATGACCGAAGAAAGAGCCACGTCCCGGAAGTGGATGTGGTCAGAACTGCAAAAATTGCCCTGGTTTCTGATGCAAGAGATGCTATTAGTAAGCTTCAACATCTGCAGGCCAATGCCATGGACAACAATTCCGATTTGGATGATGATGCCGGTGTACGTGATGACGAGGAAGATGACGATGATACATAATTACAGAGTAACTTCTTTGCTCCTTTCTTTTTCTTCCAATGTAAGATACTAACGTCAATCACAATATCTGAAGCTGCCTTATGTATCTGCTAACTTCGGAACTCTTTGTGTAGTTTAGCAAATTCGAGTTCTGTAATTTTTGAAAATTTCCAAATATAATTCATGCTTTCTGTTGGATGAGTTTTCTGTTTTGATACGGACAGTATTCTAGTTTAATTTAATTTAAACACAGCGAATGAGATTTGAACTTGTGGTGTGTACAAGGAGATGGAGCTTAGCTTAGGTAACATGTATTATGTAAGAAATGAAAGACAATGATGGGTGAGATATGTCGGCTAATCTTTGACTAACAAAACCCTATGAATCAGATTTTAGGTATGTTGTTGCGTCAATTGTGGGCCTAAAGACGTGTTTGCTGCAAATTCGCAAATCTTTGTCATTATAAGGTTTGGCTTGCAGTTTATGTTCCCTGACCAACCTTGCTTGCTTCCTCATCCCAGACTCAACAATTGCGCCTTAAATTATCTAACAAGATTAGGTCTGTCCCACAGAATTATCAACACCATCTCTTGTCCGATGGTCGACTTGAACTAAAGCATAGTCCGAAGGTCGATATGAAATTACATTATCAAACAACGAATCTAAATGACAAATTCAAGCGACGTCTTAACAAATACTATTCAATTAATTGAAGTGACGACTACAAACATATTCAGGCCCAAAAACTCCAACCAGAGAATCCGAATCCATAGCTAATTTAATGAACATGAACAGTCCCCTTATTAGAGATTGTTTAGACTCCGAAACACAGAAAAATAGCAGTCATCAATTTTGGTTAAATTTAGCCCGAATTTTCAAGAGAGAACCTTTAAAACGGAACCTAAACATAAACGACCCAGATCATTAGACCACATCTCTCATACAAGATGTGTGCACCTTTCTTAAAATAAGGACATCCTCATTGTAAGAAAGCCTAAAACCTCAATGTGAGTAGACATTACAACACATAGGGCAACAGGCTTCTAGATAGATCTGATCATAAAATGGACAATTATTTAGGGAAAAAAAATTAAAAAAAAAAAACTTCATTACAACTCCTCACTTTTAAAATCCCATTGAGTCATGTCCAAATCCATCCCTAAACCCTTTCTCATTTTGCAATTTGCATGCCTTGTTTCCTACAAGTATCTTCCTCCATACCCTGCATTTCTGAACAGTGCTTGCTTTATCTCCTCGTGACTTAACAGACTTCTCTGCTCATCCCCCTAAAATATTTCATTTCAGAAACATAATCAAGCATTAAAAACCAAACATTTACCAAATTAAGCATTTAAAAAAAACACAATTAACCAAGTTCGTAACACAAACCTCTGAACATGAAGCTTGAAGTGAAAAATCATTGAAGCAGCTTATCACACACTGTTGAATCTCAAGGCCTAATGCTTCTATTGTATTCACTGTAGACAATAGCAATCCTGGCTTGGCTGCACAGCAGATGTCTATCCTTGTGTCCATGTCTCTCCTCTCCACATCAAACTGTATCATCAATGAGTCATCAGAAAGACGAGAAACTGAGATTGTGAAATTTGATGTGATAATGAAAGAGCAATTGGTGTATGAAATTGAAATTTACCTTGGGGGAATTTCTCACTAGTATTTCACTTGGCCTGAGGTCCTTGGAGTCGGAGATGCCCATTAAGTTGATTTGATTGGTGCCCACTTCAATTCCTTCTTCTTGCAACTTATTGATCCTTTCCAAAAGCTCCTTCATGTAATCTATTGTGTCTCCAAGTATAGATGTTCTGTCCATCTGCAAATAGCAATTGCCTTTCACTTTTCTTCTAGATAAGGAAACAGATGCCAACATACAGTAATGGAAGATAGAACAAATGGAACATGGCAACAATTGTTGTTGTTGTTGCATGATGATTACCTTGCTTATCTTGGGGACAATTGATCTGAGCATCGAAAGGCGGTCGTTTAAGCGCTTTCTTCTTCTTCTCTCTGCCATGAGATTCTTTGAAGGCTGCCCTTCTAACTTCTTGGCCTTGCTTCTTTTTTCACCACACAATCCCACATTGAAAGTTGAAGGAACTATTTGATGTTGATGAGGATGATCTGTGCAGCCCATCTCAACTTTGCAAGTAGCAGCAACAAGACTATTATTGTTATTGCTTTTATTATTATTACTATTGTGATTCTTGGTTTCTTCCAATTCCAAGGAGCTGCTCTGGTTGTCACTCCCAAGAAAAGCACCAAACTCGTCATCTTCCACCATTGGAGGGTAATCTTGAGCTTGTGATGGAAATGGAGGGGCAGAAGTGTCATTGTTCTCTGGGACTGAGCAGAGCCCATCAACAAAAGGGTAGGAGGAGGATGAGGCTTGATGCTGCTGCAGATGATGATGATGATGATCGGTGCTGATAGCAAATGGGCATTCTTCAAAATTTGGTTGATGAGTTTCAGTTTGGGAAGAAAACCCAAGAAATTGAGGAGTAATTGAAGAAACCAAAACTGGGTTTTCTTCAAAATTGGAATCAAAGCTCCACCCATTGAGAGGAAACAACTCATTCAACCCAGAGGTGTAGCTGCTGCTCCAACCATCCCTTCTTGAAGCCACCAAAAGTTCCTCTAAGAACCCATGTTGCCTAAGCTCCATCTCTCTCTCTCTCTCTCTCTCTCTCTCTCTCTCTCTCTCTCTCTCTCTCTCTCTCTCTCTCTCTCTCTCTCTCTCTCTCTCTCTCTCTCTCTCTCTCTAAACGTACTGTTGAAGAAGAAGTGGTGAGTAGGAGAATCTGTGGTGGAGGCTTAAGAACTTGAATTTGCACCAACTTGAAGAGATTCAGATATAAAAAGCTCCAAAATGGATTTAAAATAGATTTAGTGTGTGTGAAGCTAACCAGCAGCTAACGCCTAATTGCCTAAGATTGAAATGGCATCTGCTTTTTTCTCTGTTTAAGTTTCAACTCGAGACCTGAAACTATTTTAACTCAAGATTCAATTTTTTATTAAACTTGAGACTTAAGACATCGTCTAACTTGAAATTTGAAATTACTTATTATTATATAATTGATACAAATAAAACTAGCCGAATAATACTAATGAATAATATAATATGAGTAGTATTTATAATATGTAATATGCAATATATGAAAGTATGAAATATATAAGATTACGTTTAGTGGTAGAGGTAAGGATGAGGAGTTAAGGGCAAGATTTAGCCCCTCAAATGATACTGTTCATGACATCTTACCACGACTATTTTTTGTGTTTCTAATGCAGAGGAGCACGGGGCAAGACTTCAAACTTTTTTGTGAATTATTTTCTTAAAAATAATAATGTATATGGATATAAAAAAAATAATAACCAAACATTATTAGAATGTAGAGTTTTATTTCATAAAATTAAAATTGCATTAAAATTATAGTAAGATATTTATGAAGTTCAAAGTCAGATATTTTATTTTTCAAAATCAGATAGTCAGATAAAAATTAAATTGCATTAAAATTATAGTAAGATATTTTATTTCTCAAAGTCAGATAGTCAGATAAAATTTAAATTGCATTAAATTACAATAGTCAAATATTTTATTTCTCTAAAATTATCTTCTTCCTTGGAAAGTGACCAAATCATGTGATTTTATGAAGTTTAAAGTCAAATGCGGTTGTTACCCTCCAAACGACGTTGTTGTCTATCTCACCTAAGAAACCGACCAATTAAATCTTGGCATTCAGCAAAGGGTTGCGTCTTCGTGTTGATCGCCCAAAATCTCTCATTTTCTCTATGTTGTATCATAGTGCATCGCTTTCACTACGATCTCGCTATGCTTTTTAATGCCACTGATTCCTCTCCGACTCCATTGCCTCAACACGCTGCCATCGATTTCTTCGCTTCAACCATATCTTCTTCATCTCAACCACAACCCTCTCTGACTCCATCACCTCAACCCGTTGCCACTGATTTCTCCATCATCGATTTCCCTCCCTCCATCTTTGTCGCAAGCTCCGGCGAACTCAGCACAACATTCTTCACCTCCTGCTCTGCAGAAGTCTCCTCCATCGCCGTCTCCAGACAGCGAGCCCAGCCTGGTGAGCCAGCAATCTTCGCCCCCTCCTACTCCGCCGCAATCGGCTCCATCACCACAGCAGGGATCGCACTTTGGATTTGATTTGATTGAATAATTTGGATTTGATTTGCTGTCCAATTCTTTTCTTTTTTTTCTAACTTTTCGAATTTTGTGTTTTTTCCAATTTTTGTTCATCTTGTATAATTTTTGTTCATCTTGTATAATTTATATTCATACTTGCGGTGATTTCCGTCATTGTGAATGTGTGGACCAGCAGCCTTGCCCGAGCTGACAGGGAGGCTATTTTAACCTTGAGACTCGCTCTTGCCTAGGCTCTAAATTGACCACTAAAATCAAAATTGCAGGCTAGATTATGCCTTACCAAGGCTAATTTGCCCCCCTTAGATGTGCCCTAAAAGCTGTGGGTTTGTTTAACATGTTTGTTGTTGTTAAGTGTCAAGTGTTGAATTCTTCAACATGCACTCTCAATCTCAAGGTGAATTTATGTCTTCTTCACCGAAATTATTAATCAGACAGGTTATAATTTAATATCCAAATGCTGAAAGCTTTGGCCCACAAATCTGTCCCAACCGAAAAAGCACACATTAGCATCAGATTGTCAGGTTTTTTATTTATTAATTTATACATGTTTTTTTTCCTTAAAATATGACTGGGGTGAACATGCACAAATAATAATGCATCTTTTTCCTTCTCTCTCTAATGACTAACCTTTGGATAATACGTCTCTTTTTTTTGTCTCTAACTGGAATTAGAATATATTTTTGATTGTCATAATAAAAATTTATGTTACATAAATAAATATAAAATAATAAATAATAAATTCATCTATTCTCTTCTCTTGATTCGAAAAATTCTCTTAATAAGCATATTTGATTCATTATTTTTATCCTGTCGTGGTTAAGGAATATTCAAGGAAGCAGAAAAATGAAAGTGCATGCATACTAATTTCCTATATTTGGAAATTAATTAAAATAAGTTTTTATTCTCTCTCTCAGCTTTGGCTCTATTGGTACGGTTGAATATAGACATATATGAAGAATTATTTATTACTTTAAAGTAATTTTTTGAAACTCTTTTGAAAAAAGTTAATATATCTTTTTTAAAATGTATTTATAGGGGAAGAGGGATTTTTACCTCACAATAGAGGCCTTAATTATATGTTAATGTGAAGAAGGTGTACTTAATTACCAAGATGACTGATAAAAATAAAATAAAAAATTACCCAGAAGATAGTAAAATACTTTAAATTATTAAAATAGCCTCGAGTACTATTAGGAGTTTAGGACCCTCAACTTTATAGCCTTTTTGCACTTCAAAAATCTACTTTCTTACAACTTTTTTCTACCATTTTTAAATATTTTAAAGTTTTGCCCCTTTTTACATGTTAATCATTTTAGAGTTGTCTTCTCCTTGGACAATATATAGGTGTAATTGGAGTAAAAAAGACATAAACGAATGGAGTTACTCAAACTTAATTCACCTTCAACATGAGAATTTGTCGGATTGGGTTGCATTGAAGTTCTGAAAGGGCTGACTACCCAGATAAGGCGGCCCTTTTGGACTCCCACCTCAGAAGGGGCCCCAATTTTTTTTTTTTTTTTTAACATAATTGTTATAGTATTTTGTTATATAATTATCTTACCTCATTGGTAATCAAAATAAATAGCTGGGAGAGTTGATTGGGGTGCTTGCTCCCCTCAAGGAGACCCCTTGTTGTTTCCCTTTTTTCTATTTAACAAAGTTTTTCCCCCATTTTTTTATGTTGCCCTTCTAGTTTTTTTTTTTGGTTTTCCTTTTTATTTTGTTTTCTCATTTCTTATATCAAACCAAATAAATTTTTCTATTATGTTTTGTTAAACATTAACTAAGCTTCTATATTATATTTAAGTTTATTTTTAAATCCTATCCTTTTCTCTTCTTCTTAATTTTTAAAGAAATCGAATCAAGTCATATTTCTAGTCAATAATATCATAAGAAAAATTGAATGGTCAACAACTTTATCCATGAAAAAAAAATTGGTATTTGGTCAAACATAGTATTTGTTAATATATATAATAATTATATATATTAATATATATTAATGTTAGTTATATGTATTTGGTGGTTATTAGAATATATAATTAAGCTTGCCTAGCTAACATCCGTCGAGCAAGAGCATACAAGCCCGGCAAATGATAATTATATATTAATATAGATATATGTATTTGCCGAGCAAGGTTAACAGATTTTTTTGTTTTGGTTTTTTTCAAACAAAGTTATTGTTAATATATATAATAATTATATATTAATATAGATATATGTATTTGTTAACATATAATATATATATTAAAATTGATTATATAATATATGTTATTGTTAATTATATATATTAATGTTAATTAATAATATATAAACAATATGGCCAGGTAAACGTCCATCGAGCAAGGGGATCTAGCCCGAGAGATCCATACATTTGTCGCACAAGGTACATACATCCTGTTCTTTTACTTACCATTTTCAATATTTTTATTTTATATTTCGACTAATCCAACCGTTCATATTTATAAGCCACACTCATAGATCATCGATGCAAAAAATTAACGAATTTGGAAGTCCTGATTTTAGGTAATAGTGCGCAACGAATTAACCGTAACAAAATATTTTTTGTTAATCTAATGGCTTTTAAGTCCTCAAAACATCACGATTTTCAACGGGTGAGGTCTAGGCACGTTGTATCACAAAATGAACAGTCGGATTATTCAAATTTACTTGCATATCAATCGAACCAAAAAAACGAAATGACAATTGAAGTTTTCTTCAAAAGTTTCAAAGAATTAATGAGTTTGGTGGTTTTACAATTTTCTATGATTTTCTTTGATAGTTCGACTGATCTAACCGTCCATATTTATGAGCCACACTCATAGATCGCCTATACAAAAAATTATCGAATTTGGAAGTCTCGAGATGAGGTAACTGTGCGCAACGAATCAACAGTAACAAAATGTTTTTTGTTGATCCAACGGCTTTAAATCCTCGAAACATCATGATTTTTTACGGGTGAGATCTAAGTACATCGTATCACAAACTGAACGGCCAGATAATTCAAATTCACTCGTTCAAATATCCATTAAACAAAATATAGCAGCATTGAAGACTTTGCCCCGCTGATTGGGTGTATTCGTCGGGCAAAGATGAATTTTACAAAATTTCAAAAAATTCCACCAAAAATTTCGCGAAAAATTGAAATTTGTGCCCAGCTTTACTGACGAATCATTAAAGATGGCCCGACAGAAGGATTCACCGAGCAAAGTCTCCACTCATTTACAAACAGTCGTGACCCTTCGCTTTTCAGTTCTTTCTCAATCTTCCTCATTCTCCATCCCTCACTCAAGCTCCCTCTCTCACTCAATCAATCTTCGTCTCTCACTTAATCTCCCTCACTCACTCACCCCAAAACCCAACCCCCTAACACTAAGAACCCAAACCCGAGACCCCAAATCGGCAACCCATTTTTGCGATCCCAAAGGTTGAATCCAAACCCAAACTCGGTGCTCTCTCTCTCTCTCTCTCTCTCTCTCTCTCTCTCTCTCTCTCTCTTCCTTGTTGTAAGTCCCTTTTTATTTCTTTAATTATTGATTGTTTGAATATTGAATTGTATATTGGATTGAATATTCAATATTGGATGGAATATTGATTTTTGAATATTGGATTGAATATTGAATATTGACTATTGGATTGAATAATGATTTTATGAATATTTGATTGAATATTGAATATTGGATATTATTGGATTAGTATTGGAGATTTTTTTTTTATTATTGGATTTCATTGGAAGTTATTGGATTAATATTGGAAAATGTTTTGATTATTGGATTATCAATTTTTATATTTGATTAATGTTGACGTTGAATTATTGGATTTTATTATTTTATTTATTTATTTAATTATTGTTGGGATTAAAAAATAAGGAATTATTTATTTAATTATATAATATTTAATTTTTATTGGAATTAAAAAAATAGGAATTATTATATTGAATTATTTAGTTATTTATTTATTTATTCAATTATTTGATAATTTCATTATTTATTTATTTATTTAATATTAATTATAACAAATTTTGTATTGTAGATGTCTCAGCGTCGATTGATCACTTTAGGGGTTCGTCCCACGGTGCCAGTAGAGCGCCTATCTTCTGGATCATCACCATTATCTCCTATTGGTGCACCATCATCGACAGAGCATCCAACCCTTTCTTTAGCACCCCCTTGTCATTCCTAACGATTGAGTGATACTAGGAGAGCGATCAATGAGGCGCCACACCAACACGAAATGGGGGCAACCCCTCATTGACCTAGGGGGCCACTAGAGTTGACGTTCAAGAAGAGGTCATTGATGGACAGCTCTTGTTGGGTAAGTTCAATATCAGACTGAATTTCAAATTTTTTATTTATTTTTTTACTCAAAATATTTACTAATATTAATTGAATTTGCAGGGAGAAACATATAAAGTGTTCGACATTAGCAAGGGGTTGGTGTCCTAGTGGATTTTCAGAACCACCAACAACATGATCCCGATCGTGTGGGTGGAACGATTGAAGGCACCTTCCCCCAGAGTGCACGCTCGGCTAGTGCAGGATATAGGTGCGATTATTCGCAATAAAGCGAAGATGATGGCAGACACCTTCAGAACCTAGTCCCCAATGGAGCTCGATATGTGTTGCTCTGCTTTACGATTATGACTTTGTTCTTACGATTTTTTTTTTATTTTTAATAATTTAACATACTTTAATATTTTATTGCATATTAATTTTGAGTGGGATGAGACCAACGCCGCTCTTATGACCCATATAAACCACCATTGGTAGAAGTGGTACTCGGACTGGAAGTTCAAGCTCCATGTGTACTACAAGCTCTACATGATGAAGCTAAGGCAAATCATCCAGAGGAGATGCATGAGGACAAGCTGTTAGGGTGGATCTGGTTATGCGATCATTGGATAACCGAGCAATTTCAGTTAATTTATTGTTTTATTTATTTATTTAGAATATTACTTTACGTAGTTCCGTATTAATAATGATTGTTTTTCTGATGTGCAGATAAAATCAAGGGAAAATAGGGCAAACCGGGCAACGAAGAAATTTGAGTACCACGGGGAATCGTGCCCTTTGTTGGCTCGACATGTGGCCCATCATGCGGCTAGGTCGCTGCTCCCGGAAGTAGATGCCTGATGGGAAGTTTATGCTGGGCAAGGCAGTCAGGTGGTTGATGTTATTCACGTAAATTTAATTTTTGAGTTCATTAAAGATTCAATTTTTCAATTAAATAATTTTCTAATTATTAATTTTTTCCAATTTGTAGGCAGTTGTGATGGAGGACGTGCAACAAACTCAGGAACAACTAACAAACAACAATCTGAGATCCCACTACACGACTAGCTACCGGATCCCGGAAGGTCGATTGCCATCCTAGAGTGTCAGCTTGGTAGGCATCTGATAGGTCCTCAAATAAGCGTTATTTTATATTATTTTATACCCTTTATACTTGACTTTTAATATTAAAATAATAAATAATTAGACAAATTAATTTATTTTGTGATATTTTTGTAGAAATAAATAAAGCTTGGAATTTGGAGCATTTTGGTGAAAGAATCGTCCAGATCGGAATTATAACGAAGAAATTATGGACGAAATATGAGAAACCACCGAAAATCGCAAGGAAATTCGGTGGGAAGCTGCTGAAATCCAGCATCCCAAGCCAAAAATCCAGCAGCCCCCCAATAGTTCCCAAAATCAGCATATTTGCCCCAAAATCAGCAACTTTTCCCCAAAATCAGTCACTTTTCCCTAAAATCAGCATATTTGCCCCAAAATCAACATCTTTTTCCACCCAATTTCCACCCAACTTCCACCCAAATTCCTTCCACTTTCCAACCCAATTTTGCAACTTTACAACTCAAACCACTTCTAAACATCATTACAAATCTTTACTACTCATCATTCCATTATTCCATATTTTTTATTGTATTTTTATATTATTTTTGATAGCTTTTTCCACCTATAAATAGGGCTTCAATCCTTGTATTTTGGGAGTCCCCAATTAGTTTCATTCTTCCATTTCTTTCTTAGTTCTTAGTTCTTAGTTCTTAGTTCTTAGTTAGTTCTTTTGTTTCTCTCTTTTGAGAGACATTTTTGGGGACCATTTTTACTTCTTGTAGATTTTCTTATTAATTAGTTTTCTTTTAATTCTTATTCGTAATTTATGTTATTTTTATGTTATTTTCATTTCTTCTTTACTATTGTTCTTGGTATTTTCTTTCTAACATTTGTAAGTAAGAATGCAATCTCCATGTGTTTTACTTTTTGAATTTCTTTTACTTCATATGTTTTAGTGCTTAAACTTCAATTTGATGTTAAGTGTTTTATTCGCTGTCGGTGCACTTAGAGTAGAATTGAAGAGATTAAATGTTGATCGCTGTCGGCGCATTTAATTATAAACTTAAGGTAAATCATGTTGTAAATGTTTCAAGCATATTGATGTTTGACGCACATTAATGGTTGATGCATTTATAATATTGAAAGATATATGTAAGTATTTGAGATGATGAAGGTAGGATTTCGTGATTGGTTTATTATGAGAAAAATGTTAGAAAAAAGTCTATTTTTAGGAGTAGTTTAAATAATGTGATTGTTAATTCGAAATTACTTACGTAAAAGTGTGGGTTTTGTCTATGAAACTACTCTATGGTTTGTAAATTCCAATTAGCATGAGCATTTGCATTTTAATTCTTAATTAGTGTTTTCTTTAATTTAGTTATAAATCTTTTCAAAACCCCCCTTCTTTATTCTTTTATTCTTTTAATTCTTTTATTCTTTTATTCCTTTAATTCTTTATTCTCTAATTCTTTAATTCATTATTCTTTTATTCATCTCCCACTAACACATTATTAATGTTCCCTAATTTCCCCGGTTAAGAACGATCCCTATTTACCAATACTACATCTACACAAAAAGGGTTTAAATTGCACAATACTCAAATTACGTGTTTAATTTAATGCGTAGTTTGGGCGTAGTCAGCATCCCGGGAAGGCTGTTTGGGACGCTCGGGAAGGGCTCGTTCGGGATGTCTCGAGTCGATCTTCGAGTTCTTCTTGGGGAGTACTACAACAAAATTTTGCTTTAGCGACTATTTGTTTAGCGTTGATTTAATTTTCCTCGCTAAACAATGCTTTCAATGAGAAAAATTTATAATTCTCGCTAAATGTGAGAAATAAATTTTCCTAAATAGTGAGTGTGGAATCCAAAATCATCCGAAAATTATGGAGCTGCCACGTGTCCCGTCATTCCCAAAAATGACCAAATTGCCCTTGGCAATAACGCTGATCATTTGAAAAACACCCGCACATTAAATAATCTATTTACCAGTTAAATACGATATTTGATCGGGTTAAAATCTCCGTAAGATTGATATTCTCCCCGAGATTTAATTATCGTTATTCTTAATAATGGATAATTAATATTAATATTAAAATACAATAAATATCATTACTATCATGATGAGCCATCATTACAATTATTAAATAATATATTTAATAATAATATATTATTTACTAATTAAATATTCAACCGACCAATCAGAACGCTCCAAGGCTCCCAAGATTTTCCCATAAATAGCAAGGCACATTTCATTTCAAGGGACGTTGATTCTTCGCTTCGAAGTATATCCTTTTCCTCTCTCAAAGCTAACTTAGGCATCAGAGTGTTCTTGGTCGAACAACCCCCCGGGTAAATCGATCGAGGCAACGATAGCTAATTGTTTGCTGTTTGCAGGAATTGTGAGGATTTTTCGCGGCGGGTTCAATCTTTGATTCAACAGTGAGGAAATTATGATTTTTGTGAAAAATTATATTAAAGCTGTAGAGTTTCACTGTGAGTAAATTTAATCTTCCTCGCTGAAAGTTTAGTGGGAGTTCTCCCATCTTGCCCCTAAAATCTATAGCGACAATTCTTATTTTGTTCCTTGCGAAAAAATGGTTTGATGAGGAATGTATTTCCTCGCTATAAGTCTCCCGCAATTTTTTTCTTCCCATTTGAAGGTGCCGCCAAGTTTTTGCTACTTGGAAAATTGGCTCCAATTTTTGGCGCAATTTTTTTTTGGAATAGTTAGAAAAGTTGAGATATAGCAAGTAAATTAGGTTTTGTTGTAGTTGGATTTAATGAGCATTAGTTATTTTGTTGTTGTATATCCTGTTTAGCAAGGAAATTAAATATCCACGCCAGCAAGCTCTTCCATTATGTTATCTAAACGCCGTCATTTGGTGTTGCCAGCAAACTCTTCTATTGCCTATGTTTCAACCCTTCGTCAATACCCCGCCTTCTATCAAAACAGTACACCATTTTCTCTTTGGTTTGGCCACAAAACAACAACCAAGCAGCTTCCACACTCTCCATTTCATCTCTGAAATTTCTTCACTACTTTATGGCGCCGTAAGTTCCGTTATCAAAGATTTTCTTCTCTCTCCTTCCGCCGTCTCTATTTCTCTTTGCCCCATAGATCTCTCTTTTCTCTTTTCCAACCATGGCATATCGCCTCTATGTCCCTGTTGATTTGCTACAATCTTGTTTTCCTTCTTGTGTAGTATGTTGTGTAGGTATAGCTTTTGTTTCAAACACTAAACGATTGAATAAGTTTTTTGCTTTTAGGTATAATTTTTTTAGGTTTTAATTGATAGTTTTTATAGTGAATAATTCTGATTTATATTATGGTTTATCTTCAGGTGGAAATACTTTAGAACGAAAAGCAAAGAAAGGTAAGGCTACGATTTGCAAATCTAAAAGTCGATAGTTGATTTTTTTTTTCATAATAGATAATATCAACATTTGGTACTATGGATCTATGTGTGAGTCTTTGTGTGTTTCATTTATTCACCTTACCTATAAAATGAATTTTTCATGGCTTCATATTTTAATTTTATGTATTATTTTGCACTAATAATATAAGTTTATGTTTGTAGGTTGGAAGGACAGCTGAAGTTGAAGATGGACCCAATATATCTGGTATATATTGGAAGTAGCTAATTAAGGTATCCTCTGTTTCATCATATTGTTACTGAACTTTATAGTTTAAGGTAAAAATAGCTAGGAACAATAAGGGTTGTGGATTTGGCCCTCGACCCTTGGGATCTTCCTTTACAGCATATGTGTATAAGAAAAACAAAGAGTTAGTAGATGAATTGCATGGAACAAAAGTTATTGTTGAAGCTCAAGAACAACAACTTGATCAACAGAAACAACATATCCATGATTTGCAGGAGAGGATGAGCTCAAGCCATAACCCAACTGGATAATTTATGTGTCACTTTAGGTAATGGTTAGCTTGATAACTTTTGGTATTAATTAAGCATGGGTAAGATATAAAGATCAAAATTAGCTACTTTTGTATTGATGATGGCTAATGTCTTGATGACTTTTAGCATTAGTATTTGGTTTTGTTGAATAAGGCATGCTAGTTAACTCTAGTTTCTTTTGTATTAGTGATGAGTAATGTTTTAGTGGTATCATGCAGTTTGAATTATTGGTAATGTTTTCTTTTACTCATATACTTCTATTTATTGTGATTATGAAAGAACAAAATGTAATTAAAATTATAGAACCAGCTAGATTAACAAAATGAAATGGAGATAAAAATAAGAACTCTTCAGTGAGAAAGTTTTTCCTCACATTAGGATAACTACGAAACAAAAATCCATCACGTGACTTTCTTAACACATACCTAGCTATGGCGAGGAAGTGAATTCCTCGTTAAAGTTGGCATCAGTGAGAATTTAAAGCCAATTTTTGGGTTGTTTACAATCTTTGGCAAGAAATAAATTAAAAATTAGCGAGGAAAACGGGTTCACGCTAGAATGTTCAGTGAGGAAATGACTTATTTGTTGCAAAAGATATCTGTGAGGAACTTTGAAATTCCTCATTGTAAGGTTTTAGCGAGAATTCAAACATTCCTCTCTATAGCCTACTACGAGAGGCTTTTTACGAGGAATGACCGAGGAATATATTTTCCTCGCAATAAGGCTTCAGTGAGGAATTTGTGCCCTGTTGCAACTATTATTTTCCTTGCTAAAGTGCTTTTTTTTTTGTAGTGCCAACTCGAGGAGGTCTCTCCACTAAAGGGAAACATGGAGAACCTCAAAGCGGATAATGCCGAGCTCAGGGCCTATTGTGCATGCTTTGAGGCCCAACACGAGCAAATGCTGGCCCAAAATGTGCAAATTCAGGTCCAGCTTGCCGTCCTATTCAACCAAATAGGTCAGTGTGGGCTAGATGGCCTTGGCTCACAATCCCAGAACCCAAGTCAACAGTACAACAAAGACGATGATCACCCACTGCCGACTATGTAGTTTTTTTTTATATTTTTTATATTTTTAATTCTGTAAAAATATTACAATTATTTTCATATATATTACTTTCATTTTCGCTATTATTATTTTCATTATTATTTTAATTGCATTTATTTAAAAATAGATATTAATATTAATTATATATAATTATTCAAATATAAAAAAAATTTAAAAATTATTTTAAATTTGCCCCGCAACGATTCCTCGAGCAAGACTTGTATTTTCAAGTTTTCCTAGCGAAGGTTTGACAGGCAAAGCCTTTTGATTCGAACTTTACTCGACGGACCATTGCGGGGCAGCATTGAAAGACTAGTCGTCTCTCTTGTTTTCGTTGTCTTTGCTCGGCGAATACGTCCCCGGCTAAAATTCGTTGACTTCAGTCTTGCTCCGCAGACCTACTTCGCCATCGAGCAATATCCTAATCCGACGACCTTTGCATGACAAAGGTTACCCAATGGAGTTTCGCCGGTAAACAACGTGTCCGATGAATGTGTGTTCTTGCTCGACGGAGCACTTTCACCGTGCCAGCTCTATTTCCTTGTAGTGTAATATATTTCGTAGTTTTGGTTGAAGCAGTAAACTCAAACCCAATCCAAAATGTGTAAAAATTTGAATTAATCCGAATAACCCAGCACCACATGGATGTGAGGATACGTTGAGAATATTAAAAGATTCTCAGATTGGTGCTACCATGTTGCATCAGAATATAATATATATATATATATATATAAGTTATTTACAATTCTCCAGCTACAGTGAATGAATGAGTGAATGTGGAATAAATATTGATGGTAGCATTTCGAAAAAAAAAATATTGATGGTAGCACGAGGCCTGCTATATATGAATTCTATGGATCAATTATTAATTTGGTATTAAGGGTACGTCAAACAATTGTCTTTGGGAATATCTTCTGGTCATCTACATAATTTTGCTATGTTTTAAGATAAAAATGGTCATATAGTTTTTTTACTATTTTTTTTTTCGATTTGGAGTGAACAACAGTTTTAATTTACCATCAACATTTACATTGTAGTCAAGGATTGAAATATCGATATCGACGGATATATCGCTCGTCAAATTTACGGATATCTCGCCCCAAATATCGGTATCGATATCGATATCGTTTACGGTCAACAAAAATGACGGAAATTCGATCTAAAAATTGGAAATTTAGAATGAAACTTTGGGAAAAACTTAAATACCCAATAATGGTTATATATGATTAATAAAAACTATAAAATGATTTTGATATAATAAATATATGATGAATAATATGATGTAATATGATTCTGACGATGACTGATAATATAAAATCTTAAATATAAACATAAATTAAAGTGAGTTACTATAATTGAATGTTAATATATTAAAAATATAACAATAAACATACAAAAATTTAATATAAGAAAAATGATAAAATAAGTTTAATATATTTAAAATTGGAAAAAAAGATGAAAAAATAGGATCAAACTTTGTTTAAAAATTGGAAGTAATTGATATATTTAAAATTGGATAAAAAATGAAAAAGAAAAAAACCCAAACTTTGTTGAAAAGTGGAAAAAATGAATTCAAATGGATAAAAAAGGAAAAAAAGAAATGAATTCAAATGGATAAAAAAGGAAAAAAAAAATGAATTCAAATGATAAAAAAGGAAAAAAAGAAATGAATTTAAATGGATGGATATAAAAGGAAAAAAAGAAATGAATTTAAATGGATAAAAAAGAAAAGAAAAAAATGTAACTTATGGCTTGAGGGGGGTTGAACCTAAGACCCCCCAACTGAGAAGCAAAACGTCAACCAACGCTGCTAGCCAGCAAGTTTGCAAATTAACTAACGCCAATCATATAAATATAAACAATAGAAGTCATCCCCTACCTCCAGCCGGGTCTGCAACCCGGGTTTCCCGACCCGACGGCAAGACCCGGCTCAATCTTCTTCGTTTTACGTCCGATTTTTACGATTTAATTGTGCATCTTCATCGTTTTGATCCAAAGAAAGGATCTGTGGGCTCAAAACAAGAAATCATGTCGAAATTTCGGCCAATTTCTTCCCCCCTTCTTATATGCCGCCGGCCGGAATCGCCGATATATCGGACGATATATCGGCGATAGTGACGATTTTTCAATCCATGATTGTAGTCATCTATTTAATTTCTCCCCATGCAAAAAATCTTGTTTTTGTTAGAAACATGATCCATTACAAAATTTAACTACTCAATTTTTTTCTTCAAGCTAATCATACTTTCTGAAATTTTTAATTATTAATTTTTGCTATAGAGCGGTGATTTGGAGTTTTAGTTTTAGGCTTTTAAGTACCAAATAAAGTAAGGTTGACATCACATCAACCATTGTTAGGCCTATATTGTTTTATGGTTATTATGGTAATTTTTTAGAAAAAGTTATTATTAAGATAACTTTTTCTATAAAATTACTATTTATTGTTATTATGGAAATTGACTATAGAGAAAATTCATTCGCGAATCTACGGTATCAAATATTAAAGTTGATATAAATTTCATAAATCCAAAATTCAAATAAAGAACGCTTTGTATTAAGGTGTTTTAAGGTGTATGTGATTAATTGACAATTCCTTGCGAGATTCTTGTAATATTATTATTACGTGCACTGTTTTCTATGGTGTGTGATTATATATAGTATGTTTTTTTTATTTTACAAAATTAAGGAGATATCAAATTTTATAAGCTGCTTTACATTGAAATACTTGTAAACTCCATTCACATTTTTATTTTGTGCTCATCAAGTGTTCGAAAGAGCGTATCATATAATTCATGAGGAAATCTTACAATTTCTATGTGGATTCTTTGGCTTTCGTTAATGAATCAAAGTTCAGATGTCAACTAACATTCCTTTATTTTGGTACACATATGAACTTCCCAGATACGTGTGTTTCACTACCGATACTTAAATAATTGAACTTCTACATAGAAGTAGAATGCTACCCTCAAAAAGTGAAAGTAAACATTAAAATTTCCTAGTTTCGCACTGTGATATAATTTACTTTTACTGTACATTTAACCCTATAATGTACACGAAATGTAGGTAATTAATAATGATAAAGTACACGGATTCAACTAGCAGTAAATCCCAGCTGTTCATCTTCTATTAGAGATTGGTTAGCAGTTAGGATTAGTTTGGTATTACAGCTGGAAATCGTTAGGGTTCTTAGTACAGCTGTCATGTAGTTAGAACTATGTACAGCTTGCTGCTAGCAATGCACTTGGCATGTATATATATGTGAATGTAAACAGATCGGGTAAGTTAATGAAATGATGAAATTCATCAGTGCATAATTCTCTCCTCTCTCCTCAGATCTCAGTCCTCTTCGATCTCTCTCTCTTTCTTTTCTATCTCTTTCTTCCTCTTCAAATCCTGACTTGTGATTGATATTCATGCACAACTTCAGAGCTTCTTTTATGGTATCAGAGCTCTAGAGCTCACAGCTACACTCCTGGATTATGCAACCACGCTGCATTGGCTCTCTCAGATCTTCTTCAATCCTCCTTTCTTGATCTTCGATCTTTCTCCTCGATCGTCTTCTCCCTCTTCCGTTGAGTAGAGATAAGTTTTCTGATATTTGCAGCTTTAAAGATCCTGTCGTCTTCTTCCAAGTGTTACGTTCTTACAAGTGTTGAATCTGTTATCAAGAGTCTGTGTGTTGTTTTCGCGTTTAAATTGCCTTGCTATGGCGTCAACTATGGATCTTCTTAAGCATGCTATGGAGTTCATGTCTATGAAACTAGATGACACAAATTATATGTCATGGAGTGTCAAAATCAAGAGGTTCTTGAAAGGTTTTCACCTGTTTGGCTATCTTGATGGATCAAAGACATGTCCAGCTTCAACAGACGAGTCTTATCAGCGCTGGATTGACACTGATACAGCTCTTCTCAACTTGTTGATTGCTGTTATCTCAGAAGATGCCTTCACTGAAATCATGAATTGTGAATCATCATGAGAGGCATGGCTTACACTTCAAGAGAGGTTCTCTTCTTTGTCTGAAGCTAACCTGATGCAGCTGAAAACAAACCTCCAAACCATCCAGTAGGAGTCAGATTCAATTGAGGCCTACCTGAGCCGAATCAAGTCAGCAAGGCAGCATCTAGCTAGTGTTGGTGTCACTGTCTCGGATAAAGATGTGATTCTGATCACTCTGAATGGTCTGCCAGCTGATTACTTTCCTTTCAAGTCACATATTCGTGCGCGCCCTGTCCCAATCACTCTCACTGAACTACGTACTCTTCTTTTAGCCGAAGAGGCGGATCTCACCAAAGTAGCTACTCATGCTTCTACTCATGCTCCAATTCTCGCTGCTATGGTTGCGGCCAAGGACCTTGAGTCCTCACCGGTTCAGTCATCACAGGCCCAAACTGGCAACTTTGGACAATCCAATTGGCAGAACTCTAACAACAATAGGGGCTGGACTGACTCCAACTGGCATGGCAAGCATAGTAACAGAGGCCGTGGCAGATGGAACAATGGAGGGTACCGTGGACGTCGAGGACGTGGCAGCTGGAACAATCAAGGTTGGAACCAAGGCTGGAACAATGGTGGCTGGAACAATGGAGGGTGGAATAATGGAGGCTGGAACAACCAAGGCTGGAATCAAGGTGGTTGGAACAATCAAGGTGGTGGAAATTATTATGGTCCTCAGCAGCACAATGGCTCATACAGTGGATATCCTCAGCAGTCTGGTGGATACACCAATTTTTCAGTCTCTCCCAATCCTGGTTCTGGGGTCCTAGGACACTCTCCTGCCCCCATGTGTCAATTGTGCAAGGTATCTGGCCATGAGGCCCTGGAATGTATCACTGCTAAGATTGGAACGCAACCACAGGCATACTCAGCTGCTGCAAACTATGAATTCAACGACCCGAGTTTCTGGCTAGCTGACACAGGTGCAACCAATCACATGACATCTGATAATTCTCAACTCCAGTCATCACAACCCTCTGCAAAAATGGTATCTCAGTAGGCAATGGAGATGTATTACCAGTTACTAGTATTGGTTCTATGACTCTTTTGATGCCTGGTCATGTTTTTCAATTGCCAAATGTGTTTCATGTGCCTAACCTTGTTCAAAACTTACTATCTGTTCACAAATTTTGTCCACATAACAAGTGCCAAATGTTGTTTGATTCATCCTGCCTTCGAATCCAGGATCCAATGGGGAGACAGTTATACAAGCTTCCTAGTGTTGCAGGCCTCTATCCACTTCCTAAATCTCTCACTCATGGTTCAATCTTTCCACCCAAGTTACCCTCAGCTCATGTTGGCCAGAAAGTACCTCATTCTCTCTGGCACTCCAGACTAGGTCATCCCTCTAATCTGGTTCTTTCAACAATGTTGTCTCAAGCACACATCACGAGCCCATCAAGTTTTGACTCTCAAGTTTGTCAGCCTTGCCTTCAAGGGAAGATCTCCAAACAATCTTTTCCCTTATCAGATCATAGGGCATCTGTGCCTTTTATTAAAATTCACTCAGATGTTTAGGGACCTAGTCCTTATCCTTCAACCCTTGGTTACAGATATTATGTAGTGTTCATTGATGATCATACTCGTTTTGCTAGGATCTACCCTTTAATAAAGAAATCTGATGTGTTTGCTATCTTTGTTAAATTCTACTCTTACATTCTGAACTTTTTTGGTAAATCTGTCAAGATATTTCAGAGTCATGGTGGGGGAGAATTTGTGAATCGTACTATGAGTGACTTTCTTGCGTCCAAAGGCATCATCCACCAGAAATCATGCCCACATACACCACAACAAAATGGACTTGCTGAGAGAAAACATAGACATTTGATTGAAACCACCATTACTTTGCTTCAAGATGCTTCTATGCCTTCCCAATTCTGGTTTCATGCTTGTTCCACCGCTAACTATCTTATCAATCGAATGCCTACTCAGGTCCTTCACATGAAATCTCCTTTTTCTATGTTGTTTGGTTTCCTTCCTTCCTTAACCTCATTGAAAATTTTTGGTTGTGCTTGTTATCCGTATCTTAGACCATACATTCAGAACAAACTCGAACCTCGAACCTTTCAGTGTGTGTTTGTAGGCTATACTCTCGATTATAAGGGATATCTATGCTATCATATTCCTACACGTCGAACCTACATTTCCCGACATGTTGTGTTTGATGAAACTGTATTTCCCTTTCGGGTTGCTCAAATCTCTTCACCATCTGCATCTGCATCCTACATTTCTCATGTCATGAACCAACCTAGTAGTTGTACTCTCTTGTCTGTTGTGTCCTCTCATGGTGACAGGTCATCCTCTAGTGTCAGCAGCACTTCATCAGAGTCTTCTAGTCCTGCCATGGGTGACCATCCAGATCATGCAGTGCCATCATCCTCGTCAACATCCACAGTGCCATCCCCATTGGCAACATCCACATCTCTGCTGCATTTTCATCTGCCCGATATACAGCCTGAGTCTTCTTCTGCTTCTCCCACGAGTGATAATCCTTTATCTCCATCATCTGGCCATTCATCAGAGATATCCATGCCACAGCCTCCTCCTTCACATCCTATGCTGACCAGGTCTAAGAATGGGATCTTTAAACCTTCCCGCAAGGGCTTTCTTGCACTCCATGTTACTGCCAGCCCAGCTAGTTCTCTAGTGGAACCAGCTACTTACAAGCAGGCGTTGTCCATACCCGAGTGGCATCAGGCAATGAAGGACGAATTTGGGGCTCTCCATCACCAGAACACATGGAAGTTAGTCCTTCCTCCTCAACATAGAGGGGTTATCGGCTGCAGGTGGGTGTTTAAACTGAAACGCAATGCAGACGGGTCCATAGCACGACACAAAGCTCGTTTAGTTGCTAAAGGGTATCTACAAGAAGCAGGGATTGATTATGCAGAGACCTTTAGCCCAGTAGTCAAGCACACCACTGTTCGCCTTGTTCTTGCTTTGTCTGCACAATTCCACTGGCGCCTTCGTCAGCTCGATGTCAAGAACGCGTTCCTTCATGGTGTCTTGACTGAGGAAGTATATATGTCACAACCCCCTGGTTTTGTCGATGCAAGGTTCCCTCACCATGTTTGTAAGCTCGAGAAGTCTCTTTACGGTCTGAAGCAGGCTCCACGGGCATGGAATGCACATTTCACATCTCATATGTTACACTTGGGGTTCATTCAATCTGTCTATGATTCAGCTCTATTTGTGCTTCACCGTGGTACTACTCTTCTTATTGTGTTTCTTTATGTAGATGATATCATCGTCACTGGTACTGATTCTCAAGCAATGGATCGTCTGGTTACTACTTTGGGTCGTGAATTCGATATGAAAGATCTCGAGCCTCTTTCTTACTTCCTTGGAGTGGAAGTAAAATACCAGCCACGCGGGCTCTTCTTGAATCAACACAAATATTCCACTGATTTGCTTGCCAAGGTAGGGATGTCTCATTGCAGCTCAGTTACAACACCTATGGTGCCTGAACAGAATTTGCTCCTCACTGATGGCACTCCTTTGGTTGATCCCTCCTTCTATCGAAGTGTTGTGGGTGCTCTCCAGTACCTTACCTTCACTAGGCCTGACATTACCTTCGTTGTGAACACTGTGTGTCAATTTATGCATGCTCCAACTGACATTCATATGGTTGCTGTCAAGCGGATCCTCCGCTATATTCGTGGTACTATTGATCGGGGTCTCTTTTACTCCTCAGGTCCTCTGCATCTGCAAGCCTTCTCTGATGCCGATTGGGGCGGCGATCCTAATACCCATAGGTCTACTTCAGGTCATGTTGTGTTTCTTGGCCGGAATCCCGTCTCTTGGGGAGCTAAGAAGCAGTCCACGGTGTCGCGGTCTTCAGCTGAGGCTGAATATCGGTCCTTGGCCATCACTGCGTGTGAACTTCTCTGGATTTCATATCTGCTGAACGACCTTCGACTGTCCCTTCCATGTATATATATGTGAATGTAAACAGATCGGGTAAGTTAATGAAATGGTGAAATTCATCTGTGCATAATTCTCTCCTCTCTCCTTAGATCTCAGTCCTCTTCGATCTCTCTCTCTTTCTTTTCTATCTCTTCCTTCCTCTTCAAATCCTGACTTGTGATTGATATTTATGCACAACTTCAGAGCTTCTTTTAAATAATAATAAGCAGGATATTAATTAATATGGATATATATATATATATATATATGTACTGTACTACTGTGCATGCATGGTAGAAATTGGGAATAGACGGATGACCGATGACCGATGACCGATGACCTAACAGCAGGGACGAAACCACGAATTAAAAAGCGGATTTGTGGTTTGTGGTTTTGTTACGAGAATTTTGCAAGAATTCATATTCAATACAGCACCAACCGCCCACAATTTTTATCTCTCTCTATGTCCGCACCAAAACCGCTTTCCGTTCATAATTTTATGTCTGACTTTTTCCAATTTGATCGGGTCCCACTGCCTTACTCCATTATGCGTTGCGTTATTTTTGAGATTCGGCGAGAGAGAGAGGTGGTGGTGCCCTCGTGGCTAAAAATTCTAAGTTAGGGGTGGCATTTTATAAATAATACTAAGAGTATTTTTGATCGAAATAATTTTGTAATAATGTTCTGATCTTATTATGAAAAAGATTAATATTATGAAAGAAATTTTATAAAGACAACTGTAATGGAAACAAAAATAAAAATATATACGTAATGACAATGATTTAGATAATTTCATGAATATGTGTTTATTTATTTTTCAATATTAGTTTTGTTATCTTTAATTTGAGGACATAAAAATCTACAAAATAATTACTTATTCGCTAAAACTTTGGTACTTAGTAAGTAATAATTAAAAAATATTTGGTATGTTCGTAGAAAAATAAAAAAATAAAATAAAAAAATAAAATAAAAATTATAAGGGTATTAATATAATTGCATATACATATAGACGTAACAAAAAAAAAAATCATTGGGGGCGTGAGCCCACTCTAGGCATTATGTGGCTTCGCCACTGTCTTTTTGCATGAGAGAAGAGCGGTACTTCGTATGCAGGGCCCATGTTTGGGTACGTGGTCCTACCACCATCACATCATTTTCGTTGTAACTTGCAATTCAATTTATTTATTTAGATAATTAATTTTTGTTCTGAAATTATTTGATAGTATTCATTATATTATTAGTTTGTTAAATTTTATCTTTAAAAAAAACCGTCTAGGGCCCACCTAACTGTCTAAACTCTAGGTCCTTATCAACCGCCCTAGGAGTGCCTAGCACCGTTTTGAACCTTGATTTTTACCAATATTAAAAAAGGCGCTAGGCGTTCATAGGATGGTCGATAGGGACTTAGCTTCTAGGCAAGTAGGTGGGACCTAGGCAGGGCCTAAGCAAAATAAAATTCAACAAATTAATAATATATTGAATACTATCAAATAATTTCAAAACAAAAATTAATTACATAGATAAATAAATTGAGGTAGGAATCATAAATGTTTAAAATGCACGCTTTTTTATTAATTGTATTAAACAATATTCTATGTTTTTTAATTTATTATCTTTATTTTAATTAATACTTATATTATTAACTAAGTATTTAATAAACAAAATAACTTATATATCTAAACATATATATATATATATATATATAATAATTTATATAACTATGTGTGTGTATATATATATATAACGATGTACATACAAATCCACCTAGATGCCTAGCCATTATGCTGAACAGTTTCTAATTAGCCGCTATTTTAAATAGTGGTTTTTACATGATAAAATGTAGCCCACATCATTAGGCCGAGTCGGGTAAGGTTGGCCCAAATTTTTTGGGTTTGGTCCAAGTCGACCTGGGGCTATCTCATAATTTGAAAAATTTCCGATCGGGCCGGGCGGGCTTGGTCACAAATATGAAAGCCTATACTTTTTGTCGGGTCAGGTTTGGGCCGAATTTTTATCGGGTTTTACAGGCCGAGCCTAATAAGCCCATTTGGGTCGGACTCAATTCAACTTTTAAAAAAGACTTTTTCAACAAATTATGGAGCTCGAAAAAAATATATAAAATACACGAAAGAGGGATTTTACGATTTGTTGAATTATTTTTATTAATATAATCCAATGATATTATCAAATAGAAGAAATACAATCCAATGATAAATACAACTCGATGATAATACACTTATCCAAGTTATAGTTGCATGATATCACTGTTACTGGAGTCTCAAGGAGATTGAACAAAAACTGATGATAGGGAGGGAGAGTTGATGATAAACAATAAACAAAAACTGCATCACTTGTCCAACCTAATAGCTTTTTATTCGAGAAAATAATGGGCCTACGAGAAGTGTTAACAAATTTAAATCTAAGACTAAAAACCACTAATTGGTACCCAACCAACAGACATCCATAAAATAGGACTATACAAAAACACACACAAAGAAAGTAGGCAGTTTTTAAGACACAATCATATTTCATCTTCTTTTAAGGTTCTCTAGTAATAACAGTGGACCCTACAAGGACTTATAATAAAACCCAAAAAAACCAACCAAAGTGGAGTGCTTATCTAACTATGGATGCTTTTGACATCATCTTAGTATTTTCCTACCATCCATAGTCCACACCACACATCAACCAACCTACATAGTATGAGCCTAAATAGTCATTCAGGTTTGGAGCATTTCATTCCACTAAATATTTATTTATGTTTGTATTGGGTCGGGTTGAAATATTATTCCTAATTAATAATAATTTTATATATTCGGGTTTATGGGGCGGATTTATTCGGGTGGGCTAGGATGGGCTTATCGGGCCTTATCGAGTTCGGGCTGGGCTGGGCTTATCAGTCTGTTAACTTTCAGGTCTGACTTTTGTCAACGGGCCTAACGGTTACCCATAAGCCTATAGGCTTCTGAGCTAAATGGTGAGGGCTAATTACATGGACGATTGTATATGTGATGCATTTGTTTGGGTAAAAATAACTTGAATGTGCGTCTTTTTTTATGCAATTAATTTTGGTACTTTATAAATTATTTAATTTTAATATTTTGTTATAATTTTATAAATCAAATTTTCAAACTCATTTTTTTTTATCTCTTAATTTACTTTATTTTATAAAAATTTAAAAATTTACAATAATTTAATAAATTATCATCGATCATTATTGTTTACGATTTGTCGATACCATATCGACCAACCAAACTCCGTATGAGCAGCACCATGCTCTGATCAGTAGACAACTAGTCGGCATGCAATTTCGATGGTCTTTGATCGGTAGGCGATACGGTGATGACAGTCAGCAGCCAGGACAGGTGGTTCCAGTTGGCAGGCTCACCTATGCATTCCACTCAGCATGTGTAATCGGCAACCCTCGGTCCGATCACCCAGCTGTTTGCACCAACTCCCTGGCATACCAGAAAGTTGGTTACCACCTAGTGCACATCCCGAACTTGCGGGGTAGGTGGCCATATCTCCTGTTGTAATTTGGAATCTACTCCAAACAGTGTTCAACCACCACATTCATGGCTACTATAAATACCCCCAAACCCTTTCATATAAGGGAACTCTCTCTCATTTACTTCTCTCTTTAAACACACACAAATTTAACTCTACAATGTTTGTGTTGTGATCTACCAATTTGGTGTTCCATATGCTTACTGACTTAAGTATCAGAGCCTCTTAGGTTGGCACTCCACTAGTGTCTAGTGTTTTCTCTCTACCGTACAGGTCACTTGACAGGCAAAAACAGGATTTTAATCAGTACCCTCAGTAGGTCGGATACCCCTCAGCGGGTCCTAGGTCCCCCAACGGGTATCATCACGTTAGCTCCATTTTCAGGTCAAACATTTGGTGTTGTCTTTGGGAACTCAGACTAAGTTCCTTCCACTAGCTCACATACCTCCACTCAATCTACCTGCCGATTGAAGCCAAGCAGGATCATGGTGAGCTCAACAACACTTCCTAGGGAGATCGCAACAAAACAAGAACCGCTATGCCTTTTGAGGCCATGGTCGAGATGTTGAGGACCCTTCGTTCATAGGTAGCAGAACTCAAGAAAAACAATACTGGTATCGAGAGCACAAACTATGTGTGGGGAGATCAACGTGGGAGCACCCTCGCTATCCTCTAATCCAAACAGGAAGAACTGAAGAAGTAGCGAGTGGCAACTAAACGCGCATTTTCTACCGCTGTCGATTGGCAAGCAGCCAAGCCTTTCCGATCGGAGCCCTTCAGACATATGATGGGTTGTGTCGTGTTAGGTTCGTGTTGTATCACGTACTCTCATTTATCTATTTAAGCTCAACCCTAACTCAAACCGTTTATTATTCTTGTCGGACTATGTAAACCCGAACCTAACCTGTTTATTAAACACGTAATCCAAACCCACCCGTTTAACCCTTTTATTAAACAAATCGGGTTCAATAACCTGTTTAATCGATTTAACTATATAAATGATATAATATTTGAAACAGAATTTTCGATAAAATATGATACCAACCATTAACAAACTTCATAATTCATAAGTTCATGTAATAATTTAGTGTCCATGACCAGTAATGCAACATCATCAATGTAACATTAAGTTCCAAAAGAAAGTAAGAATCAATGAACACATATGAAAGACAATTGAAAACAACCATTTGGCATTACAATAAAATAGTGGGAATATGATATAATCCTATAAACATACTTGAAAAGAAAGAGGTGGGAATATATTATATTCCTATATACACTGTAGTACTGTACTTTCTTCCACAACGAAGCTTGGCTGCTGATGCATAGTTAGTCTCAATTGTATTCTATAGGTTTGCACTATAAGAGAAGACAAAGAAGCCGCCTACTTTAATATTAAGTATAGTTCTATTGTGAGAATTATAAATAAGGAATTTTGAGCTAATAGCAAAGCAAACCTTGATGTGCAACCAAACATGGTGCAAGTTGAACTAAGTGGTTGTTAACAAAGTGTAGACAAGATTGAGTAGCAAGAAGGAAGACCCAAATGAAAATTAAGAAAACAAAGAAAAAAAGGTTGAGATAGATATTTGAAGGATGAGTGAGAGCACAATATGTACGTAACAACAATTAAAGAAAGATGTTTTCCATAGAAACTACACAACATTTTCATATCATAATTAATAAATTAATAATGTTGTGAAAATTCATATGGAACCTGTATAGTTTTTTTCTACAACCGTTGGATATAAAATTGTGAATGAAAGAAAGATACATATCTAACCTTAGTTGTTGTATAATATCATATTGTTCCATATTCGAAGGATAATGCCAATGCCTCCACAAAAAGAAAATGCCTGACAGACTAACAAATGATCGGTATACCAAACCAGTTAAATTAAAAGTATGAAAGGAAGCGCATCAAACCTATACTCGAATTGTGAGGTACAACTGAAGAAAGAAGATCAAAATATCCTCATTAGCACTCTCACTTTGCTTTGAGATGCTCTGTCATTCCTCATTTCTTTATCATTTTCCTGCATTTAATTTGCAGTACATGTCTTTTAGGCATTAAGAGAAGAGACATGGAGCATAAAAATTGAAAACCATACGTAGTTCAAGAAAAGAACTTGAATACAAATTTCAGAGAACATCTTTGTAGACTATATTTTGAGTTTATTTTTCACCTTTGCTCTCTTTGTTGTGTATCATAATTTTTAGACCTACTCTTGATGTTACTCAAGACAATGTAATTGAGCAGCATGAGATCTGAGTGAAAACAAAGAAAAAAATGTTGAAGCCATCTAGCAAAGAAGAAACTAAATTCAATTTGGGCACTAATGGTATGGAAACTAACTATGAGTTGAAACTAAGAACAAAATAGACAAACACAAATTATTAGAAAATACCCGACGAATCAAAAATGGCTCGCAGCTTTCAAAACCTATAAACTTATTGTGATTGAAAAGTATATTGAAGACATTTCCTGAAAGTTCGTAGCAAATGTAACTGAAACAGACCGCATAATAAAGGTAGTGAAAACAACAAAGTAAGACTAGATCACCTGCTCAGAAGTTTACTAAACTCTACTCCGAATCTGCACATGGGCGTACGCCCTTCCGAATGTCCTATAACTTATGTGGATCATTCTTCTAAATTTCAGGCCAAACGACACCTTGGTCGATACGCTCAATTACTAAGTTCGATTGGCCTCAACATTATTTGGAGGTGCCCAAACACGAACACCACTGGCCTCTTGATCGGCACGTACATCCACTACAACTGATCGACTCACCATCTCACATATAGACATTCACCACGAATTGGCACCCATTGGCTCCTTTCCGGAACAGACATAGGCTCTACTCTACCATCAAATTGATCGGAAACCGAATCCTATTGTGACCGATCGGTATAACGATTCCATGCAAGGGCTCACCACCGAGGTTATGCATCTACATCATAGTTGAAATCAACCAATTCTACCCCCATTCGGTAGCTAAACAGAGGTCCTACTCGGCACTCGCTGATTAGGTCTAATTTACCTACCTCACACTCACTCGGTACACAAAGGCAACTCGGCACTCTCAATTCCTTCTACGTTAGATCTTGGCTCAACATACAAACACACAACATGCAATCAGACAAAGTTTATATTGCAAAGTACGTCTCAATCGAAAGTTACACAAAAAATTCAACTAAAGGCCTCAATCGGTAGGGACATTCAAACGAAAATGACAAGAAAACTACTTCAATTCAAATTTCAAATGGTTCTTACATGTTACACAGGGTATACCTTGGACATAGACAAACAAAAACAAAAACTTACAAGTCTTGTCCAATCGAATTTAGTCTTCAACCTCGATCTCCTTATCGGCACTCTTCCCCTCCTCAGTAGTAGGAGTCATTGATTCCTTCGCAACCCCACTTGTCGGATGTTTAGCCTCACTAGTGGGCACATGTGGTTGCAGTACTGACTTACCAGTACTTGACTTCCTTATGCCTTTCGACAGCTTGAAGGTCTTGGTTAGCTCTGGGGACTCATCCAGCCAAGGAAACTACAGAGCCATACCAAGATTGAAGTACAACACACATGGTGATCATGCTCAACCTCGGCCAGCACGAGGTCCACATGGTCCTTATAGATCGGGTTAACCATGAAGGCCTCCAAAGTCTCCTGCTAACTAGCCGCAAGGTACTTCCAGAGCTAATCAATCTCATCTTTCAGACCCAGAGTCTTTGCCCATCATTTTTCTTGATCAATCAGCTTTTTCTGGAAGGCATGGACCGTCTCCTTCTGATCAGCCACCGCCGTCTCGGCCTCCTCAACCCCCTTCCTCTAGTGTTGTACCTCTCATTCCAACTCGGAAGTGTGCTTGAGGGCAACATTGACTTCTTGCTTCTTTGCATTGAGCCGCTCTTCACGCTGCTGAAGGGCCTTTTGGTCGACCTCCAACTGCTAAGCCTGCTTGGCGGACTTCTGGAGGCCAATATACATCTCGCCAAAGCACTGCTGACCAAAAAACACATGGTTATAAAAAAGAAGAAACAATTAACAAGCCAAACAGTAACCTTAATAGAAAGGGCCACAAAACACTTACATGGGCATGTTCAGTAATCACCTTGGTGTACCGATCAGGGGGGCTGGAGGTGCCCATCTCATTAATGTCAGGACCCGTCCCAAATCCCTCGGGATTAACATGGGACGCGCCTGATCCCATCTGACATGAAGTGTCAGATCAGGGAAAATTCCGTCTCTAGCCCTCACCAGGGCTTCCAGAGTACGCTAGGATCATAGGAGGAGTGTGATGTTTCGATCTCTACTACAGCCCGCATCCGAGATCAACCTGAAGGGCATTAAAACCACGAAAACTATGAGTGGACAAAATAATATTTTAATAAAACATTTTCACATAAAGACTTTTATGCCCTTCACTAAAAGCATTGCATGCATTCGAAAACCATCTATCAAAACGTTCATAAAACCATTTGAAAATATTTTCAAAACCTTTCAAGGGTTCATGTCCAATCCCCATAAACCGTCTTGACCCATAAATCCATTTATGGGTCCCCGACCCGAAATCACAAAACCTGTAAATAAATACATGGGAATTCAGCCCAAATCAAACACAAGTGGGACTCTGCCCAAATCCAGTAAACGTTAAAAACATCGAATATGGGGTCTCCGCCCCAAACCATTTCCAAAATATCAAATACGGGCTCTCCGCCCCCAAATCACTTTCCATCTGAACCACATACGTACTCATACGTATAACCCATCCGCGGCACTTCCGAGAAGATGTCAACTCAGGGCACACAACCCCTAGGGAACACATCCCCGATATATGTCACGATTCATCATATCTATACTAGTGTGCACACCACTTGGGGTCTCACTCCGAGTCTTCCCCCAGGAATTCTCCATCTGAGAGGCTCAATCTCTGGATCTAGTCCGAGCTCTATCTCCGGATCTAGTCTGAACATCTCTCCGGAATCTGGTCCGGGATCACATCATAACTTCCACTCTTAGAACGAGATCCCTATGAGGATACCCATTCTGGTCTGTAGATAGTGACTCTCCAGGTCGACGTCTAAAGGAGACCATATAAATCATATGGAGGGTTTGTACATTTCAAATACTTTCTTTCTTTCTCAAAACATATTTCAACTGGGTCTCATACCCGATTCATCTCAATGGGATTCCTCGAATCCGATTCAAATCAATTTCACAGGCCTCGGCCTAAATCCATAGTTCAACAGGGTTTCATACCCGAATTCTCATTTCATAAACCGAACTGGGACTTAAGCCCGATTTCACAATCAACTGGGCCTCTAGCCCGATATCACGAATAACTGGGCTCTAAGCCCAAAACCATAACTCAACGGGGCCTCAAGCCTGATTTCACAACCAATAGGACCTCAAGCCCGATACTACAGTCAAAGGGGTCTTAACCCCGAGATTACATCCAACTGGTCCTCAAACCTGAATTTGTAAACCAACGGGGCCCTTAGCCCGATCGTATAACTCAAATGGACCCTCGGTCCGATTCCTCGTCAAATCAAATGGACTCCAAGTCTGAGAGTTTGTAAATCAAATGGGTCTCATGCCTGAGTTCATAATTCCAAATCCAAGATCCGTTCATCAAATCATCATTGAAAACCTAGCACGTATAAGCATCGTATAAAACAAGAAATCTCGAAATACGTGAAAATACGTAAATCCTAGGATACAAAAAACAAATGCACTCATGGCATCAAAAAACATATATTAAAACACTTATAAAACATTTATACATGCATCAATTCCGAAGTCGCACCTCGATACGCGTGCCATAAGCCTCTCTCGGGCCAATCGTCGCCTCTGGGACTCCCGAACCTGTCCAAATCATAATAGAAGGTTAATAACTAATTAAATACCCCATCTCTAAAGCCCCGTAATTTTTCAGAATTTTTAACTATTTTTAAACACGAACCTAAACCTTCGGATAGCCCGAACTATATCGAGACGATGTCTGATCGACTCGAAACCAGTTCCAAAATGTTCGTTACATCGAATAGATGATTTAATGTGTTGAACACATCCCCAGAAAGTGGGCCACGTGATGTCACTCACCGCCCAAAAGGCCCTGCGTGACAGGACCCGCCCCGATCCTCTCTGGGACCACATGGGGACGTGCCCTGCTCCCGTCTGACACCCAAAATAATGTTCCAATTTTAACCTTGAACGTTCAAATACATAAAAACCAAATTAAAGTTTTACATCAAATCCAAAATAAACAGATGCCAGACAAGGGATGAGATCCAAACTACAAGTTGCGAGCACGACTCTAACATAAACCTGCGGGTACACCACCCAACAGGGATTCAGGTACGCAGAAGTGGATATATGCCTCAGCCTCAGGTTCCTCCTCTACCTCATTAGCACGACCTGGAGGGGTTACCAAAACATTAAGGGTGAGTGGACCGAAACTCAAGTTTATAAAATCATTTGATAAGTAAAACATATAATTTACCCCTCCGTTTTCTAAACATGCATGCAGCCGAATTTAAAACCATTAATCATATAATATAAACCATAAGGCATATAGTAAAACCGTAAACATAATTTTACCCACTGCACTATACACTCCAAACCCGACATCCCCGATGTCTGACGTCCCTGACGTCTAATAAGGTCACAATCACAAGGCTACGCGTGCCACTCGGGTCTCAATTCCGAGTTCAATCCCCGAACTCTATTCGGTTACAGCATCCCTGATGCTTAGCGTCATAGACGCTTGACGTACTAGACGTCCGTGACCTCTCCGGGGTACCTCATCCGGAGGAGACAATATAATATGGAAGGATCTATCAGTGCAGTACCAAATACATTTTATTGATATCCACATGCAAAACATATATGTATACATAGGTAAAATCTGAACGATCGTTTTCATCAAACGGGTCTCATGCCCAAATACCGTGAAACGTGCCATAACCGAAATTTCAATATCATCAAAACCATTTATTGATTCCAGCATGTGAACATATAAGTAAATCAGAAAACATTTAAGCATGCAAGGGTTTAATGAAATCGGGCCCACTCATAGTACAGTCATGCTAGGAACCGAACGTATACCCTCGTCCTGGTACAAATATACAATCCCTGTCAAGTCCAAAGTATTCGTAAAGGTCAATTTAAACCCCTAACATTCAACCATGAAATCCTAGGCTGAAACCGGCCGGGAAAAGCCGTTCGAATGCGCTTCCCAAGGTAATAAGCCTCATTTTGACCAACTTAATGATCTCCAATCGACCCGAAACCACCGCCATTGGATCCGGATCGTCGAAACCTAAAGAATGGTGGTGGTCCCACCAAAAACACGGTTCACACGCGCCCCCATGCGCCGATCAACGCGTTGGTCAACGCAGGAACAGTCCCTGTTGACGTCATCGCTGACGTTACTGCTGACGTCAGCATGACGTCATGCTAACGTCATCTGACAGCTGTCAGGTCTGACATGTCAGACTCTGACAGGTGCCACGTGTCAACACCCGATTGGTCCACCTCACTGATCTGTCAGGCCACATGTCAGATCTGACATGTGCCACGTGTCAGCATGGCACTGGTCCACGTCACTAACATGTCAGTGACACGTGGCAGTCCCTGATTGGGCCACGTCACTAACATGTCAGTGCTGACTGTGCACTAACATGTGACGCGTGTCGGCTCACGGTTGGTCCACGTCACCTGACAGTCTGACAGGGTGCCACGTCATCACCTCTGTCCTCAGACGGGTTGACCCGTATCTCTGCAACTCGGGTCGATCAGACCCGCGATCATGACCCGGTCACCATTTGTTCAATTCTCAACCATTTCTGTCCTAGTTTGTTCCTTGATGTTCGTCTCAATCCCAGAAAGGGTTCTACCTAATTAAAATCAATAAACAAGGACTGAATCGAAGACTTACCTCGATGCACAGTCCCGGTTCCCGTCGCCGTTTGTCCTCTGTTCAGGCCACCTCAGACCACGAAAACAAGCCCTCTAGGTTCCTAACAGTCCATAGAACTGATTAGGGTCAATTGAAAACAAAAATACGCGTTGGAATTTAAATTACCAAATCCTGAGTTTTTGAAACCGTTTCGGGTTTTGAAACCGGCTCACCTCGCCGCCGTCTGCCTCCGTCCGCCGCCGTGCCTCAGTCCTTCCCCGTGAGTCCAGCAACACACAGACACAGAAACCAGGTGCAATGCATAAGTGTTGGATCAATGGACAGTGAGTGAGGGTGTCGGGTGAGAAAATATATAGAAATGGAGGGAAATGGATGGATGGTCCAGATTAGATCTCAGAAATGAGATCAAGGGCTGAGATCAGATCTGGAGGTTTCAGATCAATGGCTGGAATTAAAAGTTGGTTTTAATGGTATTTAAACCCATAGTGGATCTGATCCAATCTAGCCAATGGGTGAGTGACACTTGTCACTCACCAGGTGTCCTCCAATCAGAAATTCAGAATAAAATATTCGACACGAAAACCGAGACACGAACCTCCCGATTTCACGTTTCTGACCATAACTTCCTCGTACGAAGTCCGATTTCGGCGTGCCGCCTGTCTACGGACTCAGGACGTCGACACCTACCTAACGGTCATTGAGTCATGTGAAACTTAGTTGCCCAACGAAAAGTCAACATTTCCCCCCCCCAAAAGTCCAAATTACGATAATGCCCCTGAACTTCCGATAATCATAACTTTTTCCCCGATCGTCCGAATTGGACGTGCCACCTGTCTATGAATTCGTGACGTCCCGAACTACGTCACAGTCACTGGTCAAAGTCCATTTGACCCACATATCAAAAAGTCAACAATTTGGCCATCCATTCACAAGGGTAAAAATGTCAATTCATACATTAAATCACAATATTCAAATCCTCGAATTTCCGGGGTGTTACACTGCGCGTGGGCTCACGCGCCACTACAGATCATCTTCTTCCTGCGACCGAATTGGGTCCAGCTGATTCGCCTGTAAGTCCGGTCCGCCTGGACCGGCGTGACTGATCCGACTTGGTTTCTCACCCATTTTTGATCCAATATCTTCCAATCCAATCCTAAACTTTATGTCTCCTCAAAACCTAGCTTTTCCATGGATTAAAAACCAAGAAAACGCCTTAAATCTCGATTGTACAAAACTCCCCCTTCACGGTCCATTTTCCATTTTCCTCCCACGGTTCCTCAGCCGTCAAACACCCTCAAAAACCTCTCCAATAGCTTCCTAACAACCTAAATAAACTATTCTAATCGTCTAAAGTGGCCCATAACGTCAAAAATCGAAAATGAAAGAGAATGGGCCAAAACCGATACCTTGCACATTTGTCCCCGCCGTCCACGGCGGCGCTATCCCTGGTCAGCCACCACCATCATCTTGCCTTCCTCTCATTCTCCTGGTCTCTCAAGCATGATCATATGAGGGAAGGGTTTGTTTGGGGTTGGAAGGGTGATCGGGTTTGGTATGAACGAACAAAGAAATGGCGGATGTATGAATCAATTTGGGTGGACAATAGATGGATGACAAGTGTCATTCATCCATTGGTCCTACCCCAAAATATCTGGGCACACTTGATGCCAAAAGGCATCCGTCTCGTGAAACGTACAATAGTGACCCGAAACTTCCGTGAACTGTAACTTCTCCGTCGAACGTCCGAATTCGAGATGCCGTATGTCTACGGATTCGTATCGTCCCAATCTACGTAATAGTCCTCGACCGTCGACCATTGGCCCTCCTCGGTCAAAAGTAAACTTTCTACCCCTTTTCAACCAAATTACCAAAACGCCCCCGAACTTCCGAAAGTCATAACTTCTTCCTCAAACGTCGGAATAGAACGTGCCACTTGTCTATGAACTCGTGATGTCTCGAACTATGCCACAGTCATTGGCCAAAGTCCATTTGACAGCCTGAATGAAGAGTCAACGTTTCGCCCATTCTAGGAGCAAAATCGTCATTTCTCCCTGAACGTCTGTTAATTCTCGTCTACTCCCCGATTAGTCTCGCTAATCCTTTATTAATTCTTAATTAATCCCGATAATTTGGGATGGGTCGTTACAATTAATCTCAGCAAGAGACATCTGAGAGCCCAACACCAAGGCATTGACAACTGGCACTGTTTGATCTGGAAATGGACCAACTTGATGAGACCCGCTGGGGGATCTAGGACCAGCTGCGTGGTGCTTTGGGCCCGCTGGGGGTGTTGCCGCTCGGCACGGATCCGGAGGAGGCTCCAGCTGGAGTTTCAACCTGGCTCCGTCAGGGAGTTGTTATGGTAGAGTTGGTCAGGTGACTGTTGTAGCCAGCTGGTGCCTGTACCCTGTTAGGTGCCGAATGACAGGTTTGTAGGGCATTGCCGATTGGCGAGTCACGTTTGTGGGGGTGCCAATTAGGGCATCGGTCAGCGTCCGTCCTGTCCTGGCGGGTCCTGTGCCTAGAGGGTGGTCGGTTGATATGGTATCAACAGGCACCATGGTCGTGTGCATGCACTCAGTAACCTTGGTTCAGCTGGTATCAACCTTGGCCAACCAAACCAAATTGGGAGCATTAGCTGGCTCGGCAAAGAGAGAACGAAGCCCATAGTTGAAGATCAACCTCTTCAATGGCCTCGGCTTATTAGTAGGAGGAAAATCCAGCTTGGGCTCTTTGGTGACCTCTTCAAGGGAGTCCAAAATGGCCTTCGCCTCAACCATCCCCTTTCACCGCCACTAGGCACCCTCTTTCTCCGACACCTCCCAACAGGTGGTGATTCCGTCTACCATGCCTCTATCGGATTCTACCAACGAATTCGAGGTTGATATAGAACGCCGATGGAAGGCTACTTCATGTCGACGGAGGGGCTCTTCTCCACATGGCCGGATTGCCGAAATCCACTCGACTGACACTATGTCTGATCACCACTCGGCTGGCCCTCTTGCCGAACGCTCTTCGTAGACAGCTTCGGCTAGTTAGCAACCAACTTATGCCTATAGCCCCTTCGATGCTACTTTTGTCGCCTTATCTTGCTCGGTAATAGGCGCGTACTTGCCGATTATCTCATTCATCTTTTTTGCAGAAACTTTTTCGATAAGTGGATGAACTGTAAAACAAAAAACACAAGTCAATATCAATCGAAATGAAGCGTATGCCATTGGGAACCTACTCAAATGGCACTTACTAGGAGGTTTGATCAAGCCGACCTTGATCAAGTTATTAGGAAGTCTTAGTACACAGCGAATCCTCTCCCGATCGCTGAAATTCCACCTCACAAGTTCACAGGCCTTCTTGTCGTCGGAGTCCAACTCCCTTTGAAGGCACCTGTACAAAAAACGCACATCAATGTTTGGCTTGATAAGGTTAAGATTTAATCAACAACGTAAAAAAATGCCAATCGAAAGTTAACAGAACCTCCCAATTGAAAGTGTGTTTGTATTCGATCTCTAACTTGGCTGAGATCCCCTTTCCAAGCCCTAGAAACCTAGCAAAATTAATGCCTCCAACTCTTCTGGGAAGTCTGTATATCGGTGATGATGGAACCACGTGCCAATATATTAACACATTCCATCTGCACCACCTTGAGTCGTTCGTTTACCTCTTAAATCGGTACAAGTAGCAGAGCTGACCCTAACTCGGCTTCGGAAAACCTGTGAGGACCCGTGCCTTTGAGGCATGGTTAGTAATCCCACATTGCCAGGGGGGATCTGCGGGATGCACCTTATAGGTGTGGGCGCGCATCTATCTAATAAAAGGCCTTCTGGGAGCTCACTAGCTTTGAGTTTAGTTGGAACTCCAAAGTTAAGCGAGTTGAAGCTGGTGCACTCCCAAGATGGGTGCGCACTGGGAAGTTGTACGTGAGCTTCCGAGAAAAAAATCATGAGAGCTGGGCCCAAAGTGGACAATATCCTGTTGGAGAATATCAGGTTGTGACAATTTGGTATAAGAGCTGGACCCCAATCGGAAGTGTGCTAGGGAGGCCGCTGGGCCCCAAGAGGGGGGGTGGATTGTAAGACTCCTGTTTTGCAAAGAACAGTGAACAATCCCACACCGTTTGGGGAAGGAAAAATGAAGTGCCATATATGTGTGGGCACATATCTATCTAGTATGAGGCCTTTTGGGAGCTTAATAACTTTGAGTTTGGTATCATAGCCAGACCCTGACAGGAAGTGTGCCAGCTAGGACACTGGGCCACAAGGGGGGTGAATTGTAAGGACCCGTGCCTTTCCAGCATGGTTAGCAATCCCACATCACCTAGGGGATCTGGGGGATGAGCCTTATACATGTGGGCATACATCTATCTAATATGAGGCCTTTTGGGAGCTCACTAACTTTGAGTTTGGTTTGAACTCCAAAGTTAAGCGAGTTGAGCCTGGTGCAATCTTAAGATGGGTAACCCACTAGGAAGTTTCACGTGAGCTATCGAGAACAAAACCGTGAGGGCTAAGCCCAAAGCGGACAATATCTTGTTGGAGAAGGTCGGGTTGTGACAAAACCTGCCATTCGGAAGGATGTATAAACACTGATCAACGTGACCTAGCCATTCATATTCAATTAGCTGACTACAATCTTGGCCTATACTAGTAGGTCATGCAACCAAGTGTGCAATGGCAGGTGGACACCGTCCTCGAAGCAGTCCACGTAGAATAAGATGGCACCTTCATGAGGATAACTCAACCTCACGCCCAACAGTGGAGTGGTCATCACAATTTCTATCAGCACATTATACAGCTCCCAAAACTTGTCGAGATCCGCTTACCGAATGGTTTTCCCTTCATAATCCAGGGCATATTTCGACTTCATAATTAAAATGGCATTTGGAAAACTATGTTCGGCATATAACTCAATCTCAGACCAACTTTCCATCTCACCCTTCTTTTGATCACTTTACAATTGGATTGCGGGAGATTTTGATATGGTAGCTTCTTGATCAGAACCTCGTCATTCCTTTACATTCTGCCCCTAATCTTCACCCTCCTCTCCTCTACGCTTCACTGTGATCAGCATCCGTAAAACTATATCTAAGCTATCGATTGAAAAGGATGATGCAGAACTATTTCTGGTCGACGAGGACCCACTAGAGGTTGATGAAACATTCCTCTCACTCGGGCCTTCACTTTCCATGTGAAAAGGTGTTTCACCACCAAAAGTTTGCGAAGATTTTTCCCCTGATCCACTATTTGACTCAAAATCTGAACTCTAACATCTACAAATACAAAGAAGAAGAGAAACTACGAACAACAATTTTAAATAAGAAGGGAATGCAATTTACCTTAAGTTTTCGCTGATCGGTAGACAAAAAGAATCGGTAGTCGACTTTTGAGTGCAATTCAATCGGCAGCTAGAAAAAACAAATCGGCAATGATTTAGTGTTTGGAAGGCCCCTTTGCCAAAAATAGAAAGTGAGTAATTCCAGCCCCTTTTATAAGCGCCTAAGGTGCCTCGAGATGCTAACTAGCAATCTGAACGGTGCCACGCATCTATAACACTATTCCTACATACAGATTACATGTACGAATACTTACACCATACGTGTTTAAAAAACAAAACAACAACAACTTGCTGATTCTCGAAAAATTGAAATCACACCCGAAATTTATAACGTTTGACAAACATGAACATTGTGATCGATTGAACACCCCATGTGAAGTATCCTCACACATTAATGTTCCGATTGGCAAGTAGGAACATTGCGACCGATTAGACACATCAGACGAGGTGCTTGCGAAGTACCCTCAGACATTAATGCTCCGATCGTCAAGCAAGAACATTGCGACTGATTGAGAACATTAGGCGAGGTGCTCTCACAGCCTCAATTGGAAGGCAGGCACATTGCAACCAATCGGGAGCCACTTATAAAGTATCCACACACGTCAATGTTCTGATCGGCAAGCAGGAACATTGCAACTGATCGGATACATCAGGCGAGGTACTAGCGAAGTACCCTCAGACACCAATGCACAGATCGGAAAGCAAGAAAATTACCACCAATTGGAAAACCTCAGATGAGGTGCTTTCGTGGTCCCGATTAGTAGGCAAACATGTTGCGACTAATCAAGAGCCAGCCGCGAAGTCTCCTCATACGTCAATGTTTGGTTCGGTAAGTAGGAACATTGTGACCGATTAGAACGGAAAGGAGGCATATTGTGACCGATCAGGCCCAAGTTGCAAAGTCTCCTCATACGTCACTCTTTGGATAGGCAGGTAGGAATATTGCGACCGATCAGAAACACCAGGAAAGGTACTCTCATAGCTCTGATCAGCATGTAGGCACATTGCAACTGATCAGATGTCGAACGATTATACTCACACTCAGTTGGCATGTAGGAACCATCATAACTAACTCACCACTAGGATTTATATGCACAGGCTGTGACACGACCCACCCCCAATCCCCCGGGATTAAGGGATAAGTCATGCTCTCGTCTAACTCACGTGTGACACGAAGGCCAAACACCCGTGGAACACGTAAGCCAGACAAGGGATACCCAGGTCAACGTACCAAAACCAACTTCTGTTAACCAGAGTTCGCATCATCACTGTGGATCGTGTGTGTGATGTCTCCGTCTCACTAACAACAGCCCACACCGCATCAACTTGGTGGGTATCAAAAAACATAAAAGACTGTGAGTGGACAAAAATAAATAATAAGTTTAGAAAACATTTTATAAAAAAAGACATTTATGCCCTCCATGTAAAACCAATGCATGCATTCGAAAACCATTTCCTTTCCAAAATAGGAAAACCGTTTATGAAAACCAGAAATCATTTCCTTTTTCTCAAATCCCGGGCCTCAGCCCAAAACCATCAAAATCTATATCATCCGGGTCATAGCCCAAAACATCTGAAAACTATTTGGAAACCATCATTATTGACAAACCATCACTATATCACAGAAATCCAAAACACATTGGAAAACTCAATCGAAACTCCCGAGTCTTTAAAATCAATAGGCCTCAATATCAATCTGAGTCTTTAAAATTCCGACTCTTTAAACTCATTTCGGGTCTTTAAACCCAAAATCACATATTTGGGCCCTCCCCCGTCACATATCATATCTGGGTCTTTAAACCCAATACGATATCTAGCAAATCCAATCCAAAACCATTTTAAAACCATTTCCAAATCCATGTCCAAATCCGAATCCGAAATCACCATTTCGAATACCAAGTCGAATCCAAAATCATCATTCCGAATCTAAATCCAGAAATCACGTTATCAAAATCACGTTCCAAATCCATGTATAAACCATTGAAATCAATTTAGAATTCAAATCCCAAAATCATAGCATCAAAACCATTATCAAATCATAGCATAAAACCATAATCTCGTAAAACGTGCAAATACGTAGAAGTCCTCGACATACGCGTAACGACCCGTCCCAAATTTCTGGATTAGATTAATGACTAATCAGGATTAGTGAGGTTAATTGGTAATTAGTTGAGCGAAATCGGACGGACAATGCAAAATGACCGTTTTACCCCTAGGCGTGGGCAAAATGTTGATTTTTTGTTATGGCGGTCAAATAGACTTTGACAGATGACCAGGACGTAGCTTGGGACGTCACGAGTTCATAGACAGGTGGCATGTTCTATTCTGACATTCGAGGAAAAAGTTATGACGTTGGGAAGTTTAAGGGCATTTTGGTAATTATGGTTAAAAGGGTCAAATAGTTGACTTTTGGACCGGGAGGTCTGATGGCCGAGGGCCAAGGACCATTACGTAGATCGGGATGATACGAATTCATAAACAGGCGGCACGCTGGAATCAGACTTCGAACGGGAGAGTTATAGGTCACGGAAGTTCGATTTCAGTATTGCACGCATTTCGAGGCAAAGACACTTGGCAATATCTGATTGGGCAGATATTTTTGTGGGACCCATGGATGAGTGACAAGTGTCACTCATCCAATTGGTCATTTACCCCAAAAAGTGGATCTAATTCTTGATTGGTGGGATTAACATTAAAATAATGGGTTTTGATTATGTTATAATATCTTCACCCATCTCTCTCTCAATCTTGGCCATCCATTCCATCACACAAATGCATCCCCACCATCCATCTCATCTCTCCCCATCTGATCAAACTCCATCACCTCTCTGTTCTCACAAACCCGAAACCATTATTTTCCATTTTCCTCCATTCCTTCACTTAGCGAACACACGGCTTACCACCTCCCAGCATCCATACGAGTTATGAGGGATATTGAGAGACTGAGGGAGTGGTCAAGATAGTGAAGGAAAGGCCAACAGGCCAAGGCGGAGGACACGGCGGAGGGAAAGCCCGGTTTGGCAGGTAAGCACGTTTGAAAATCCAAGTTCGAGTTTGAGAGGTTCTTGATAGTTTTCTTTGGTTGGTTTGACTTCAGGGGACCTTAGGGGGAAGATTTGGACCGAATTTAAGGCCTAGGACTGCCGGAGGCCACAACGGGGATGACTTGCAGGTGACCGGTTCATACATGAACATACAAGTGAGTTTTAATCCATTTATTTCGGTTTTTAATTAGCTAAAAAGATTGGGTTCAAGGTTAGGATGGTTTAGGAATTAAAAATGAAAACATTGGAACGAAAATGAGGGAAGGAATGGGCTGAACCGGCCATGCCGGTTCGGCTGGACCAGACTGCACTAAATCGGCCGGTTCGAACCGACCAAAGGTTAGTGGTGATACTACAGTACCCGGCGCGTGGGCTCATGCACATAGGGTTCCTAGGGCGCGTGTGAGCGCGTGAGTGACAATTTGAGGATGCTTTCAACATGTGAAATCTTCTATTCGATGTAACAAACATTTTGGGACTGGTTTCGTATCGATCGGACACCGTTTTGATAATGTTCGGGGCATCAGAAGGTTTAGGATCGGGATTAAAAATAGTTAAAAAATCCAGAAAATTACGGAGCTTTAGTGAGAGGTTATTTAAGTAGTTAGTAACCTTTGATTACGATTTGGATAGATTTGGGAGTCTCAATGACGGTGATTGGCTCGGCAGAGCCGTATTGCACGCATATCTAGGCGGTAGCTCGGACGGTCTGTGAGTGGACCTTTTTTTCTAAATTGGTGCATGCATAAATGTTTATTATATGTTTTAAATACTTGTTTGTGATTCCATGAGTACATTTGGATGTGTGGTTACGTATTGGCACGTATTTCAAGATTTTGGACCTATACGGTGCCAATACTAGTTTGTATGTCTTTATTGGTCTAAATGAAATGGTTTTGGATTCCAAATGATAAACTCGAGTATGAGACCCATTTGGTTTTTTCTCGGGCATATGACTATATTTATGACCTACGGGTCTGAATTGTGGTCACGACAAGTGCTAAATGCACGGCGACCGACAATACGACGCTCGCCTCCGGATTTGGATATGTTCCTTCCGGAGAGGTCACGATGCACGATCTGTTGTCAGGCAGCCGATGGAGGCTCGACTTCGAAGTGCTGACGGCTCAGGACATCGATCGGTGATGAGTGCACCATGATCTTGTGGTGGTCGTGTCAGTTGATACGTTCACGGCGACATACCAGGATTGAGGGCGGTCCTGGATGGATGGTTGTACGCATCACTATGATCGGAGTCGTGACTGACCCTGAGATATCGGGCACGATGCCCAGCTAAGTCATATGTTCGAGAACGAGACCCAGTTACTTTACATTGATAATTTCGGGTCGGGGACCCTAAATGGATTTCTAAGTTCATAACGATTTATGGGAACCGACATGAACCCTGGAAAGGTTATTGTGGTACATGACGGTTTATGGGAACCGGTCATGAACCCTTAAAAGGATTTTATGATACATGACGGTTCAGGGGGACCTGACATGAGTGTTTATATATATATATATATTCATATACCTTCCTTTACTTCTATTATCTCCTCCGGGGAGGGTCGTTAGCCTGGGTGGACCCTGGAGTAGTCACGGAGCACCGACTGAGTGGAGTCGCTCCCCAGTTGGGTTTCTTACTCTCAGGAAGGCATGGATCGTAACCTCAGGACGGGTCATTGGTCTACGGACATTGACCTTGAACTCTGAATTGTGGTCACACAGGTTTGGTTGTGTGATTATATGTATATATGATATATGATATGTGATCTACGATATATGATATGTGATGTGTACAGGTTTTAGGCTGAGTCCCGTATGGATTTGGGCAATGGCCCGTATGGTTGGTATCTTTATGAATTTGGACAGTGGCCCGTAGGGTTGATTCTTTACGGTTCTTTCAGTTATGGTTTTGGGCTAGTTCCCACATACGATTCATTTGGTTAAACGGTTTTCGAATGCATGCATGCTTTTTAGTGAAGGGTACAAATGTCTTCGTTGAAATATTTTTATAAACTCTTTGTTTTGTCCACTCACATCTTTTAATGTTTTGACTGCCCTTCAGGTTGACAGCGCATGTGGACTGTAGCAGAGACCGAGATATCACATACCTCCTCTAGATCCTGGTGTACTCTGATAGCCCGAGAGGGCAAAGGTTGGAAATTTCCCTTGTCTGACACTTCGTGTCAGAAGGGAGCAGGGTCGTCCTGCATTAATCCCAGGGGGATTGGGACGGGTCCTGTCAAATCGTAATTTCCATAATCATAAGAATAGAAATCATGAATAGAAAGCATAGAAAGAAATCATGCATACATTGAAATTTAGAAAGCAAAGTCCACTCACACACCGTCTAAATCGCCCGATTCCGAGCTGCATGTTTTTCCGTAAATTTCAGAAATCACAATTCCTTCCTAAAATCATTATTGAGGGTCATTAACACGTCAATATAACTCATATAATTTTCCCAATTTTTCCAGGATTTAAATACGTATTTAAACTATAATATAACGCTTCAGACCCTCAAAACTATGTAGAAACGGTGTCTGATCGACTCGAAATCTGTGTCAAAATATTCATTACATCAGAAGGAACAAGTTTCATGTTGACCCCACTTCGAGTTGGGTCTCACGCGCCCTCATGCGCTGCCACAAGTGGCTGCGCGTGGGAGCCACGCGCCTGCTACAGTGCATGTCACTGTTCATCTTCTATGCCCGTTCACTGCAACTCGACCCGTTAGCCCGCGAGACGACCCGTTTCAATCCTATCCAATTCCAACTTGTTTTCTGTAATTAAAATGTCCTGTAGCATCGTAAACACATTAATTATGGGTTTGTACGGTCCATTTCAATCCTAATCCCTTTAAGCTAATTCAACTTAATTTCAATTTTCGTAAAATTGTTCATTATCAATTCATCAAATGGTCATCGACTTCTTCAATTAATTGGTTAGAGAGCATCCTAGGTTCATTATAAAGATGATTATGAAGTCAATTGCAAGCTCTCTTACCTCCAATTGCTCAACTCAACCTCGAATTTTTGAGGAGTTGAGGTACTTCGTTCATGGCCAAAACGATGCCGCTTCCTCTCGTTCGTGATTGGGTTCAAGTCGGTTGAGCTCAGAAGACTTAATTCAAGATTAATTTCAGTGTTTGTGGCCTGAAATCTCAAATTCAAAATGGTTGGGAGTTTTGAATGTTCACGGTTTGAGTTTCGGGGTTCAGGATTTCTATTCCCGTTCCAATCTGTTTTCTCATGGTTTCCTCAATTTACTCTCCACTCTCCTGTTTTCTCAACTTGATCAATCAGAAGAGGATATTTGGTGCCTTTATCTGGATAATACACGGTTCACTTCTTTTGAATTCACCCTACCGCCACAGTGCACACACCTGTGCACTTGCCACCAATCTCAATTAGAAAGTGACAGATGTCACTTAGTGAACCCCCTGACTCACTAATCACGGCTGAATCAGCCAATTAACTTCACCTTGTTACCTTAAATTATCATTTTGCCGCTACATCACATAATTACCAAAATGCCCCTCATAGTTCTAGACCCGTAACTTCCTTGTCCGAACTCCGATTGACGCATGCCACCTGTCTAAGGACTCAGCCTCTTGATACCTACCCAACGGTCCTTACTGAAAGTCCAAACATTGTTTCGATCAAAATGTCAACTTTTGGCCCTTATAGCTAGGGTCAAAATCGTCATTTTCTTCAAAACTTCCAAAATTTCCTTTTTCGAATTTCCAGGTCGTCACTCGGTGTATAGAGCTTCGCTCAACGTTCGAGTCCACCCAATCCAAGAATCACAAGTATCAATCATATCTTCTCAATCACATGTCATGCACTCGTGACATGGTACAATGGCTAAATCCTCACACATATGTCACCAGGCCACCAAATCAATAAGCTCATAAGGTCCAATAAATCGGGAACTCATTCCCCTCGCTAGGTAAATCACACCATACCCTTTTCCCAGGGTCACTATGTATAATGATTTTAACCTTTCCTTCTGTTGTGTTTATCATCACAGGCCTCACTGATGCCTACCTCCTGCCAATAACTGGCACTCAGTACAATCATCCATACTATCTCGCAAATCATATCCATTCCTTGACCTCAACTCTATCCAACATACACCAAGTATGATCCAGCAGTTGGACCCCAATAGTCCAAATGATCAGAAATCATGTACTGCTCCAATCCTTTGGAGTTCCATCAATAACAGGATTTCACCTATCCTTAAGTTATCACACATGTCAACTCTCTGCTTCATATACCAGTTATCTTAGTAGCCTTTCCGAATGATATCTGACCGGTCAATGCAGTCGTAATCTCAAGGTATCTAGACGATCGCCTTATCACCCATTAGGCTTTTCTATTTACAAATCTCGATGGTAGATACAATACTCGTAAATTCCTTCCTAGAGGTATAACCTCTACATACTCGAGCCATGGCTCACTATGGTCGATCCCAAATCATGCAAGGAAAGTAAAACTCCTGAGGATTCAGCTAGCATCGGCAATCCCAGCCCTATGCTACCGAAGCACCCTTCACCAAATCCTGAATCTCATAGTGACATCTCATTATGCACACAGAGAGGGTCAACATCGAACATAAGTCACTGGTTCCTCCAATCTGTAACCATTCTATCTCAGTTCTCATTTCCAATAACTCTGACCTCCTTCCTGGTCCATCCCATTAATTGCCATTATAGAGAACCCCTCTACAAACATCCTTGGTAACTAACCAGTCTCAAAACAACTCATAATCATTAGTACAGTCTTGAGTTATCTCCCGTTGGCCAATGCATCTATTTCTCTTGGGATTCACACTAATCCCAACCATTATGAGTATATGTTCCATAAACCTACTCTGGTCGACCAGATTTAATACTTATTCAACCATATATTTTTCTCCCTTAGGGCATTCAATACATCTGTCCAGTACACCAACAAATCATCAATCATGTTACCATATTGACTCATCAGCTCACAAATATAACCGATCCATTTGTCCATCCAAGGGTATCACCATCGACTAACCTTAGCCATATCAAATTCGGACATCAACTTTTTCTTTTACATATGAATGTTAGTCATCACTCTGTTGGCCCCTTTCAATAGGCCCCACTAATCACATCCTTCCAACAGAACCATAAATCATTTGCTCGTGATAAGGGACACTTATCCCATATTGTACTATCCATAAAGCTCGAACCACCATCCTCATGCTGCATAAAGAATACTAGATTCTCCATGGCGACACTGAGCCGAATGAACCCGTATCTACCAAGTCCTGTAAATGCACCTTTAGTCCCAATGACCCCGCAGGTGGCATATCATAAGTTGGCCGAGAAACACCATCATAAACTCAACCTCTCATCTTAGAAAACCTCAAGAAATATGTTGATAAATCCGTACATCCTCAGCCCTTATTAGGCATCTCATACACTAATCACATATGCCACACATATGACCAGTAAACTTTGATTACCTCTTACCAAAAGTCCATCAATTGTGAGGGTCAAAATCATTCTAGAGGGTAACACCCTCATTCTAGAGGGTAACACCCTCGAGTCTCCCTGAAACATAACCTCTAGTTATCCTGGACTCCACATATCGCTCTCTAATCGACATACTCGATAGAGGTATCATGAGTCATCAACCAATCCATCCTCAATGATTACGTCCAAATCATCCAAGTCTAGGAATACCCCAAGTTAGCCACTAGGCGAATAACACCTGACATCCTGGGTAGCCACATATTGATAGGTCTACCCCCCTTATGTCTCACCAATTGCACCATATATAATTACCAAGGTTACCACATAAATAGCATCAAATTTATCACATCCGTAGCTCCAGTCGGCTCATCGACTTCCATACCTTAACCAATCACGCACATCTCCGTATCCGTCCAATGTACAATCTCAAAACACAAAAGAGTGGATAGCCCGGGACCAACCAAATACATACGTCCTGGTTAAACTTATGTCCATGTCACTACTTCAGAGGCTATTCAAGCCTCCTGCTTGCAATCCTCGAGCATGTGGTTCCAATCCGACCAAGCCCCTACGGTCCATCACGGGCCCTACCAACTTTTCCCTCTCTTGCAACATCAGCAGTCAATACAGGAGCCAAGCCCTGCTCCATTGCACCCCAACCGGTGCCTTTATCCAGAAGACCCACCATCATAACTTTGTCTGTATAATTGATCTTATCACTTTACCTCCCAGTGGACCTAACTGATGTCTTACTGAACTGGGATGTCGCCTAATGACACGACCCATCCCAATCCCCCCGGGATTACCATGGGATATGTCATGCTCTCGTCTGACAAGAGGTGTCAGACAAGGGATAACCTGTTGCCATTGCCCAACCGGGCTTCCAGAGTGCGTAAGGATCGATGGAGGAGGTGTATGATGTCCCAGTCTCTGCTGCAGTCGCATCCGGAATCAACCTGAAGGACATTAAAAACAGAAGCTGTGAGTGGACGAAAATAAACTAGTCTATTTAAAACCTTTATAAGACATTTATGCCCCCCAGTAAAAGCATATGCATGCACCAAAAACCAATTTTCACATATTTATTTAGAAATAACCATTAAGGCCTTAGCCCGGAAACCAAAGCATAGTTTCAAACTCCAAAAGTCAATCCAAGAGTTATTTCATAAATCCAGTAATATGAACCATAAGGCATATAATAAAACCATAACCATAATTTTAGCCACTGCACTATACACTCCAATCCGACATCCCTGATGTCTGACGTCCCTGACGTCTAATAAGGTCACAATCACAAGGATACGCGTGCCACTCGGGTCTCAATTTTCGAGTTCAATCCCCGAACCCCGTTCGGGTACAGCATCCCCGATGCTTAGCGTCATAGACGCTGGACGTTCTAGACGTCCGTGACCTCTTCAGGGTACCTCATCCGGAGGAGACAATATAATATGGAAGGATCTATACAGTGCAGTACCAAATACATTTTATTGATATCCACATGCAAAGCATATACATATACATAGATAAAATCCAAACCAATCTTTAAGTTTCATCAGACGGGTCTCAAGCCCAAACACCGTGAAACGCGCCATAACCATAATTTCCATATCATCAAACCGTTATTTGTTTTTAGCATGTGAATATATATAAAATGTAAACCAGAAACCATTTATTCAATTCCATTTTAGGGTCCCCGACCCGCAATCACATGAAGAAATCAACTGGGCCCCTGGCCCGATTTCATAAGTTAACTGGGCCCCTAGCCCGATTCACAAGTTAACTGGGCCCCTGGCCCGATTCACAAGTTAACTGGGCCCCTGGCCCGATTCATAAGTTAACTGGGCCCCTGGCCTGATTTTACTTTATTAAGTCCGTAACCGTTTCATGAAATCATATCCAACCACATCTATGGAAATCGGTGCAAATCCAAAAAAACCTCGGTTTACGTGCAAATACGTAAATCACCTCGAAATGTGTGAAATCATTTAAATTCACCGATATCCAAAGTAAATCATTTAATCATAATTATAACAATCATGAAACAGTTATGCATGCATCGAATTTATAAAACCAATGTCCACTCACAGACCATTTAACCGAGCGACTCGATACGCGTGCCATAGGCCTTCCCGGGCCACACCACTATCACCGGGACTCCCAATCCTGTCCAAATCACATTAGAGGATCACCAACCTCATCATTAACATCCTATTCAAGTCCCGTAATTTTCCCGAATTTTTAAGTATTTTTAAACTGGATTTAAAACCTTCGGACATCCCGAACAATATCGAAACGGAATCCGATTGACACGAAACCAACGCCAAAATGTTCGTTACATTGAATAGGACAAAAGTCATGTTGGAAGTTTCCCAAAATTACCTTACACGCGCCCCCACGCGCCGGTTGAACTCCATGCGCATGAAACCCACGCGCCGGGTACTGTTCATCATCGTCCAGCCCGAATGTCTGTAAAACGGGTCGCCGTGACCCGTGGGCCAACCCGACTGGTTCTCAGTCATTCCTCGATCATTTTGGACGGGGTTTTCACCTACATGATCGTCCAAGTTCAACCAAAAGTTCTATGGAATCAAAAACCAGAAGTAACGTCAAGATTCTTACCTCTGAACTCAAACCCGAAGCCCAGAATTTTTCGATCGTCCTTCCTCCCGATTCCGGCCGCCTCAAGTCCCAAAATCACGTCCACAAGATTAGTTTATGTTCATAGAACACCGTAGGATCAAATCCAACGACCAACACCCATCCAAAACCTAATTACCATTTTTGGTTTCGAACCGGGTTACGGGCACCGCCGTCCCCGCCGTGCCCAGCTCACTTCGAGCTTCGAAACCTTGTCCCCTGTGCCTGTTTCTGACCCTAAGTCTCAATAGAATCAAGAGAGAGCTCAGAAACACGACCAATGGTCAATCCTCCAAAACCTGGGCATAATTTCCTCTCGGGTAACACACCCGCCGTGGTCCGCCATAGTCGCCGCCGTCGTCCTGCCGCCTCCCGCCGTTTCTCACAATCTCAGTGACTCACACTTGTGCACAGAGGAGATGTGTGAAGACCTGGTGCACGGTTCGAATGGTTGTGCACTCGGGTAAGCAAATATAGTATGGGGAGGGAAATGATAAAGAAAAATGGATGGTCCAGATTCAATCTCACCAATGAGATTAAGGGTCCAGATCACGCCTGGGAGTTTGAGATGAATGGCTGAGATCAAAAGGTAGGTTTTAATCTATTTAATTGCCTTAGTGGATCAGATCCAATCTAGCCAATGGATGAGTGACACTTGTCACTCATCTAGGTGTCCCCCAATCATAATATCAGAATAAAATATTTGACACGATTATCGAGACGAGAACCTCCCGATTTCATGTATCTGACCATAACTTCTTCGTACGAAGTCCGATTTCGGCGTGCCGCCTGTCTACGGACTCAGGGTATCGAGACCTTCCTCACGGTCCTTGGGCCTCGGCCATCGGACCACCCGATCAAAAAGTTAACATTTTCCCCCATTTCATCCCAATTACGAAAATGCCCCTGAACTTCCGAACATCATAACTTTCACTACGAACGTCGGAATTGAACGTGCCACCTGTCTATGAACTCGTGACCTCCCGAACTACGTCACTGTCATCGATCAAAGTCCATTTGACCATCCGAAATAAAAGTCAACGTTTTACCCACGCCAGGGGCAAAACAGTCATTTTGCACAATTCGTCCGAAATCACCCAACTAATCCCAGATTAGTAAATCACAATTAAATATTATTGAATCCCGATATTCGGGACGGGTCGTTACACCTAAGTCGAATTCGTATATCTCGGGTCTCGGCTCGAACCTTTAGTTACTAAGTGAAACTGACGCAACCCATTCAGATCCAAAAGTCCAGTAAACAGAGTTAAACAATACCAATTCATAAATTCATAACCCATAAATATCCATACCAATAGTTATATTCAACCCTTACTGCTCCTTCCGAGCCCTGATACATTACTATGACTTATCTCGAGTCCCATATCCATATCTCGACTCCCCTTGAGTCCAATCTCTTAACAATCAGCCATGTCATCGTTGGTACCCAGTCACCGAGCAAATACTGCTGGTGAACCACATCTTATACCATTTAGTGACAGGACCCACCCGCAATCCCCCGGGATTAAGGACTAAGTCTTGCTCCCATCTAACTTACGCATGACACGAAGATTAAACCGACGTCCAACCTCCATGTGTCACGTAAGTCGGACAAGAGATTCTCGTTCCGACCGTCCAAAAGCTTCCATACTTCCCAGAGTGTGCAGACTCTACTGTGGATCGTGAGTGTGATGTCTCTGTCTCTCTCAACCAACAGCCCGCACCGCAACAACCTGGAGGGTATCGAAAACATAAAAAGACTGTGAGTGGACAAAAATAAAGTCTAAGTTCAAAAGCAGTTATCAGAAAACACAATTACATGTATACCCTCCATTTAAAAATTAATGCATGCATATCAAAACCCATGTCATAAAACCATTCTATATTCAAGTTATGCAAACTATTTAAGAAAAACCGAACTCATTTTCCTTTCGTCAAATCCCGGGCCTCAGCCCAAAACCATCAAAACCATAATATCCGGGTCTTAGCTCAAAACCATCAAAACCATAATATCCGGATCTTAGCCCAAAACCATCAAAACCATAATATCCGGGTCTTAGCCCAAAACATTGGAAAACCATTTCTAAAAACCATCGTCATACAGTCTCAGTGAAAATCAAAACACATTTGAAACCACATTTCCATCCATCGAACCTGCTGGATCTATCCGAGTCTTTAAACTCCCGAGTCTTTAAACTCAATCCAGGCCTCAATATAATCCGAGTCTTGAAACTCCCGAGTCTTTAAACTCAATAGGCCTACGGGGGAAATATCAATATCAGAGTCTTTAAACTCCCGAGTCTTTAAACTCAATCCGGGTCTTTAAACCCAATCCGGGCCCGCCCCCGTCATATCCTATCCGGGTCATTAAATCTAATAACCAGATACAGTAAATCCAATCCAAAACCATTTGAAAACCATTATCCATATCCGAATCTGAATCCGCAATCTCATCAAGATCCTGAATCCAAATCAGAATCTCATATTCATAACCGTTTCCAAATCCGAGTATGAAGCCATCATTCCATAAGCCGGCATCCGGAATAACCATTCTGAACCCAAATTCGAAAATCCACTTTCATGTTCCAAATCGAATCCCGAATCGTTATCCAGAAATCCGATTCAAAAACCCGAAATCACATTCTTTAAAAACCACTTTTCTGAGCTTTAAGCCCGAAATCACTTTTCCGAAATCCATTTTAACTCAATGAAATCAAATCATGTTTCAAATTCCGAAATCAAATCATCGAAACCATAGTCAAATCACAGCATCGATCAAAATTCCGTAAAACACGCAATTTCGTAAATATCTTGAAAAACGTGCAAAACCTTAAACCATCAAGATCATAAATCAAATCATAGAATCACGTATAGAAAACATATATGCATGCATCATAAGTTCGAAAGCAAAGTCCACTCACAGACCATTTCGTCGTCGCCTCGATCCACGCGCACTTACGATGTTCCCGGCCAATCTACTATCATCGGCTTTCCCGAACCTGTCCAAATCCCATAATAACGTTACTAACTACTTCCCAAAGCTCATACTAAAGCCCCGTAATTTTCCCAAATTTTTAACTATTTTTAAACGAGCCATAAAACCTTCGGACATCCCGAAATATGTCGAGACGATGTTCGATCGACTCGAAACAAGTCTTAAAATGTTCGTTACATCGAATACTTTAAAAGTCGTGTTGGAACCTTTCTAGAAATCCATGCCACGCGCCCAAACGCGCCTAAGTCACTGTTCATCGTCTTCATCAGTCGACCGGTCTGAACCAGTCTGCAAATCCGGTCCAACCGTGGACCAGCATGGTTGGTTTTCATTCATTTTCACCCATTTTCAGTTCTAATTAGTCCCTTAGTATCGTTCTTCCATTTCCAACCTATTGTTATCATCAAAACAAGAAATTGCAAGTGAGAGATTACCTCCCAAATCGAAGGAAGAACCGTCCACTGTCATTGTCCAGTTGCCATGATTCCGGCTACCTCCTTCCCGGGTTTCAGTCCCAATCCGTCCCTTTCGACCTTCAAAACCTTGTCCAAACAATCAATTGAACTACTTATCACTCAAACGTACTTTGCCATTTTTAAATCGAAACAAGGCCTTTTCGTGGGATGTAACCTTACGGTCAATTTCTAGCCTCGAATTCAAGTCCGTTGGGCTTGTCCCGTTATCCTTTCCATATTTAGTTCACATGTCAGCAGCTCTTGATGAAGGATTGAAGGGATTAGATTCACAGCTGCACTGCCCCCTGTTTCTCATAGTTTAAAAGCCTTCGTCCATGATGGCCAGTGTTGCAGCACCACCACACTCCTCCGCTGCTATTTCCTACTTCATATTTCCTACTTCCTTCCTCCATTCATCAACAACCAACACCTCGCTCCACGGAATTGACTCTCACAATCAAACCATCACTCTGTTTCTATTTCTCACAGTTGATCAATAAACCCAAATTTTAAAACTAATAACGTGTGAGACCAACTTGGCTAGAAGCCTCTAGGGAGGGGACATATGTCCTCAATTCTGTGGTTCAGCTCACAAATATCCAATACATTCTGCCCAGGTGTCCTCACCTGATGGTTCAAGACGCCAAAAGACCATTTTGCCCCTTTAATGTCCAAATTACCGTTTTACCCCTCAAAAAGTTAGACCCGTAACTTAACCGTCCGACGTTCGACGACGGCGTGCCACCTGTCCTTTTGTTCAGGACATCGAGACCTACCTAACAGTCCTCAAGTTGCGTGAAGAATACTTGTCGTAAAAAAAATTCAACAATTTACACCTTTTCAACCAAATTACCAAATTACCCTTGAACTTCCGAACGTCATAACTTTATCCTCGGACTTCATAATCGGATGTGCCACCTGTCTATTAACTCGTGACGTCCCGAACTACGTCACGGTTATCGAACAAAGTCTATTTGACCGCCCGAGCTAAAAGTCAACATTTTTGCCCATTCCAAGGGTAAAATCGTCATTTTGCACCGTCCGTCCGAACGCATCTAACTAATCACCGATTAACTTCACTAATCCATCTTTAACAACTAATCTAATCTCGATTTCCGGGACTGGTCGTTATAATCTACCCCCTTAAAGAATTTCGTCCTCAAAATTCCGCATCTCGTACGTCCGTAACTAAATGGGAGAAATCCAACTGATCTTACACCTGGGTCTTCTACTCGGTGTCCATCACCTGTCAATCCGACTTATCCTGACAGTGCCCAACTGTCACCACATCTCACTAAGGGAGTCAATTCAACTAACTTTTAGTTCATCGGGAGATCATCCCAATTGTACCGGGGTCATCACAAATCCATCTCGTTCCCACGATATTTCCAACATCACACCAGCCGACACTCACGGCTCAACTAGCACTAGGTACGCCACAACACCACTGCTACCAATTTCCAACACGTCCGCCTCCTTCTAGAATCGAGCGTACCTCGCACCAATGTCTCAGTACATCATGGGAGTCTGTCGTCAACAAACACAAATCTCAGGTACACCCATTCACCAGACGGCATCTACCGGTCACGGTACTCCTCTGCATCGAGATTCGTACAATGTTCCATACAACTTCTGTCAGTGATCCACGTCGACCTCACCGGAGTCACAACGTACTCGTCTATACCCCTAATTCTACCAATCCTCTCACCAGTGGTTCTGTTAACCACTAACACTGTCATCCTGGGAAACACCATCTACGTCTGACATTACCTCTTTGCAACTGGACCATAACACATACCTGTTTAACCATGAGCATACATCTCAATGTCAGGGTCCCACTAGCCACTCATGGCTCGGAGTATCCAATCCAACTCAAATCTGAAGCCTGTAACAACCAATTAATCACTCAGGATCACCCTGATCCGGCCCACATGCTTCATCAACAACCATCACATCGGAACTACACCGATTATCCCTCCATTCACAACATACTTCAGCACTAAGTTGTTCACCCACACTTCTACCAGAACGTCACACTGCACGTCCAATTACATCAGCATGGTTCCGACCACTGCAGAACCAGTACGTACACATTCCAAGTACATGACCTGTTGCCACCAACTAAAACCATGGTACATACCACTAACCACACGCCAGGAAAACCCTACGAACCTTGAAGGAAACAATGGTATTTTAGAATACCTCAAACACAGCTCGTAGAGTATATCCTCACGTACTTCCAACGTCATCTTACGGTAAGTCCACTAATCAACCACAGCGGCATCAGCCACGCACTACGACATCAAAAGTCCAACCAACAACACCATAGTGTACCCGTCACCCTCCAGTAAAATCTTCAGGGCACACAAACTTCCTAGTACCTCTACCGATTAACACTTGCCTACCTGCCAGTCACGTTTTACTTGTATAGTCACTCAATCCAACCCTACCACTAGGCTGAACTACACATCTTCCGGGAAAGTCCAACTCAAGTCTCTTCTGCGTCTCCCGGTCTCCCGGTCTCCTGGTCATTATGAACCTCAAACACATCTCAATTACGATACAGAGCAGACCCAGCACTAGATCCAAGTCCAATACTCATACGTCTGCGAGACGGGCCACACATGTCCTGCACAATTCCCAGGTGGTCAAACTATCCAACTTGTGTCTCACAGGAGATCCTCCTGCTCCACAACTACTCAAACCTATTAGAAACAATCCAATCTCGATCCACACACTCCTAAATGGATCCTACTGACTAGGTTTCAAACCACTGCATCAAATCCAAACGATCTTATATACCGCACGTCTAGATTGTGGGTTCTCTTAAATAACCTCATATCGATAAGTTATAGTCACTCCTTTTCCATTTCCTTCCATCATCCTCCAACGGAACTCTCAATGGTCCACAACTAGGACATCACAAGTCACCCTGTCTTAATCCAACTTAGCAAAATCCTACGACATTTGCCACACAGGTCACTCCCGACGTCACCAAGTACTCTTCTATTCCCAAACACATTCACCTGTGACCTTGACCAAGGGGGGTCACAATTCCTAAAGTTCCTTTAATGAATCCCCAAAGAAACTCTAAAACATCTATCTCTCACACGCGACATCTAACACCATCTCGAAATCAACACACCTCTCAACATCTAAACTACAACCGCTCCTGATTCCAAGATTCTAACCATGTTGGAAGTATATCCACCTTTTCCAACCATGGAACTCAATCCGAAACACGAATACCACCATTGGACCAACTGTCTAAACGTCAACTCTGCTACACTTAGGTGATCCACGACTCCTACTGATCACATCCTCGTGTCCGTAACTAAACCAACTCACCGACCAACTCAGCTGTCGGTTAACACCGAGTATGCACATTCAAAAGGATGTCAATCATCACTCCTTTTGATGATCGCGTCTCAACTTTTCTGAGGTATAACTCCGGGCACCTACTAGAACACAAGTCACCAACTCCCGAAATCCTCAATCACTGACCTCAGACTCCCCAAGTACCACCCTCGAAGTCGCCACTTACCAGGTGTCATCCTCGGCACCGACCGACATATGGGAGTCCACTAGAACAAACCTCACGAACGGTCAACCCTGACCATACAAACCTAGCCCGAGGCCTAGGTCCACCGCACTTCCGTTGCGCCAGTCTGATCAACTAACGACATCCTGACCGTTTTTCCCGAAACATGACGTACCAATGGTCATCATATATCCCTGCTCAATTAGTGTTTCCTACCAGACACCGTCTCCTCACGACTGTCCACAACCTCGACTCGATGTGCCCATCCGACCATTCACAAACATCCCATCTTGTGGCATATCATCTCTACTCTAGGACTCACAGTACCCCAGTCCCGAGCCTCGGCTCCTACCGAGCCAAACCCTTAAATTTCACTAGGATCGGGGAAAATAACCTCCCTCATAGTCCAATACTTTGAGTACCCAACACTGGACTTGTCCAAAGTCGTCCATCAACCATTCCCTACCTCGGCTGCACCTAGCAGCACCATCTCCAATCCGACTGTAAATCGGCCCAAGCCACAACCACCCTCTCAGGTGTCCAAAACTATGCACTTCCTATGGGTTCCTCTCTAAGGAACTCACAATCCAGCCCTAGTCGTCCCACGGGGTTTCTCAAATCATCCCCGTCGTCTGGGTTATCCAAACCCGCAACTGGCGCTGGTTCACTACAACCTTACCTCTCGGGTCATCACACCCGACTAAGACCATTCCTTATCTTAACTCTACTCACCAACATCAACCAGTATCCATTGTTAGGGGGGAATCCCTCGAATCTCAAAGTAGTTCCTAAACCCTGCCACTCAAGGCATCCGACTACTCATAGCTGTACAAGTCCAAACTTGAACAATCAGACTAATGGTCAAAGTACATACTGTCAACATCCAAACACCATCCGACCCAACAAGACACCGTCAACCAGCCTCCTTGGCCCACGTATCTCACCAGCTCAAAGGGGCTACTCTAGGGCCGCACATGCCGACCAATCTACTCATCCATAGCTTACCAGCTACCTTCCAGGTTAATCCCGTTGGCATATCTCTGACCCTATGGTCCAACCAACAAGCATAACCAGTGCCAACGCACTAACGGTTTAGGCCCTAAACAGACGTACGTCATACCTCGTACCGCGTATCGAGCGACTATCACAACGAACGTACTATCACTATCGTATCCAGGTTGCTGACAGGCTGTTCCGCGTCAAGACATCACATCCACAGTAGTATCCCAACACCCAAGTCGACAAACCAACGACTCTAGGAACCAAACCATGCACAGAACACACGAAACCTTGTTCTGATACCAATTTGACAGGACACACCCCGAATCACCCGGGACTAAGGGCTAAGTCCTGCTCCCGTCTAACTTACGCATGACACGAAGGTTAAACCGACGTCCAACCTCCATGTGAAACGTAAGTCGGACAAGGGATTCTCGATCCGACCGTCCAAAAGCTTCCGGACTTCCCAGAGTGTGCACACTCTACTGTGGATCGTGTGTGTGATGTCTCCATCTCTCTCGATCAATAGCCCGCACCGCAACAACCTGGAGGGCATCGAAAACATAAAAAGACTGTGAGTGGACAAAAATAAAGTCTAAGTTCAAAAGCAGTTATCAGAAAACACAATTACATTTATACCCTCCATTTAAAAACTAATGCATGCATATCAAAACCCATGTCATAAAACCATTCTATATTCAAATTATGCAAACTATTTAAGAAAAACAGAACTCATTTTCCGTTTCTCAAATCCCGGGCCTCAGCTGACAGGACCCATCCCAATCCCCCAGGGATTAGTGCGGAATGACCCTGCTCCCGTCTGACACGAAGTGTCAGACAAGGGATATTTTCGTCCTTTGCCCTCCCGGGCTATCAGAGTACGCCAGGATCCGGAGGAGGCATGTGATATCTCGATCTCTGCTACAGCCCACATCCGATGTCAACCTGAAGGGCAGTCAAAACATTAAAAACTGTGAGTGGACAAAACAAAGAGTTTATAAAAACATTTAATAAGGAAGACATTTGTACCCTCCACTAAAAAGCATGCATGCATTCGAAAACCATTTATCCAAAACAACCATATGTGGGACTAAGCCCAAAGCAGATATAAACTAAGGTCGAAAGGACCACAATAAAAACGACCATACGGGCCACTGCCCAAATCCATAAAGGACTCGGCCCCAAACCATAAAGAAACCAAGTACACGAGCCACTGCTCAAATCCTGTGCACACCTGTACACACCACATATCATATATCATATATACATCACATACATATATATAAGTCACACAACCAATCCTGTCACGGTATCCAAAGCTACGCGCGCGCTACCCGGGTCTCAATCCGAGTCATCTCAAAGTCAAGGTCAATGTCCGTAGACCACTGACCCTACCCGAGGTAATAGTAACCATAGCCTTCCTGAGAGTAAGGAACCCAACTGGGGGTGACTCCACTCAGTCGGTGCTCCGTGACTACTCCGGGGTCCACCCAGGCCAACGACCCTCCCCGGAGGAGATAATAGAAGTAAAGGAAGGTAGACGAACATATATATACATAACATAAACATTCATGACCGGTTCCCCTGAACCGTCATGATCCATAATATCCATAATCAGGTAACATGCCGGTTCCCATAAACCGTCATGTACCGTAATAACATAACAAGGGTTCATGCCGGTTCCCATAAACCGTCATGAACCACGATACCACAACAAGGGTTCATGCCGGTTCCCATAAACCGTCATGAACCTGGGAATCCATTTAAGGTTCCCTGACCTGAGATCAAAACCGTAAAGTGACTGGGTCTCGTACCCGAACATAGGACACCAACTGGGCACCGTGCCCGGAATCTGAGGTCATATGCCCGAGACAAAACCAAATGGGTTTCATACCCGAGTTTAGCCTTTTAGAAATCCAACACCATTTCATTTAAATCAATAAAGAAATACAGACCCGTATAAGCACCGTATAAGGCCGAAACCTCGAAATAGTGCTTATACGTAACCACATAGAAATGCACCCATGGCATCATCAAACAAGTAATAAAACATATAATAAACATTTATGCATGCACCAATTTAGAAAACAAGGTCCACTCACAGACCGTCCGAGCTGCCGCCTCGATTTGCATGCCATACGGCTCCCCGAGCCGATCACCGTCACCGGGACTCCCAAACCTGTCCAAATCGTAATAGAAGGTTACTAACTACTTAATTAACCTCCCACTAAAGCCCCGTAATTTTCCCGTATTTTTAACTATTTTTAATCCCGAACCTAAACCTTCCGATGCCCCGAAACATATCGAGACGGTGTCCGGTCGACACGAAACTAGTCTCAAAATGTTCGTTACATCGAATAGAAGATTTCGTATGTTGGAACCTTCCACAGATTCCCTGCCACGCGCCCTCACGCGCCGCCTGAAGTGGCTGCGCGTGGGCTTCACGCGCCTGCTACAGTACCTGCTGACGTCATTGCTGACGTCAGCATGACGTCATCACTGACATCCCCTGACAGTGACACGTGTCACGCTCCCATTGGCCCACTGTCTGACATGTCAGTCTGACATTGTCAGATGTGACATGATGACGTCATCCCTGACATGATGACGTCATCAGGATGACGTCATCAGTCATCCCTGCCTCCTCGCGGGTCGACCCGAATGTCTGCAACCGGGTCGCCGTGACCCGCGGCTTGACCCGGCCGGTTCTCCGCCGTCCGGCCACCAAAACCGTTCCCGTTTGTCCCATTTTCATCCTCTAATCCTAACCTACAGTCCTATGACATTAAAATGGAAGGAAAACGTCAAAACCCATACCTTCGAGCTTGGCCATGGCGGCCGTGACTTCTCCCGCCGTTCACGGCTGTTCCAGGCCGTCTAACGCCTCGAAACCAATCCCATTCATCTCCTGGGTGTCCTAGGAACCTCACCCAATTAATGGAATCGAGTAAAACCCATTAAAACCCAATTTTGAATTTTTGAAATTTCCTTACCTCACGGGTTCTCCTCCGCCGTGTCCTCCACCGTGGGCCACCGTCCACCCTTTCCGTCCTCAGCCCTTCACTCTTCCCCCACGGTCATTCCCCGCTCATACAAGTGATGAATGGTGAAGTGTGATTGTGTGTTTTGGTTTTTGAAGGAAAAGGAAGAAAATGGAGAAAATGGTGTTATGGGGTTTCGGGTGGAAGGATGAACAAAGATGAAGGAGATGGCTGATGAGAGAAGGAGAGATTGATGGTGAGGATTAAAAGGTAGGGTTGAAATGGATGGTTAGGATTAATAGTTGTTAGGTTAAATTATAAAATAATTAAAATAATAATATTTAATTATTTAGATCCACATTTTGGGGGATCAAAGCAATGGGATGAGTGACACTTGTCACTCATCCATGGGGCCCACCAAAATATCCACCCAATCAGATTTCGCCGAAATGTCCCCGTCTCGAAGTTCGTGCATAGTGAAATCGAACTTCCGTGACCCATAACTCTCCCGTTCGAAGTCCGATTTCAGTGTGCCGCCTGCCTATGGATTCGTATCGTCCTTATCTACGTAACGGTCTTCGGCCCTCGGCCATCGGACCTCCCGGTCAAAAAGTCAACATTTGACCTCCTATTCACCCAAATTACCAAAATGCCCCTAAACTTCCGAACGTCATAACTTCCTCCTCGAACGTCGGAATTGAACGTGCCACCTGTCTATGAACTCGTGACGTCACGAACTACGTCACGGTCATCGGTCAAAGTCCATTTGACCGCCCGATTAAAAAGTCAACGTTTTGCCACCATCAGGGGCAAAACGGTCATTTCGCACCGCTCGTCCGATTTCGCTCTACTAATCACGGATTAGCCTCACTAATCGTGATTAGTCACTAATCTAACCATGAAATTTGGGACGGGTCGTTACAACCTTCCCTCCTTAATTAATTTCGTCCTCGAAATTCCAACCGACCTAATCTAACCGTTCTTCCCTCCTTAATTAGTTTCGTTCTTGAAACTCCACTATCCTGATTCCACAACCACCTCGTGGAAAGTAGAATCGACCGCAAAACACGTGTACCCTAGTACACCCACTAGTCAACATAAACCTCGTTTGTAACTAGACGTACCACCAACGCTCTCGTCGTATCGACTACATTCGACCACGTCGAATGACAGAAGTCGTACGCTCCGAACTGATCCCACTTATCAGATCTACCGTTTCGATGACACAACCAACTAGACGGTTCCTTGCTCAACCACTAACTATCCTGACGTCTGCTCCCACTGGGAGTCATCAGACCTCACACCATGATCCACGCTGACACCTCCTACAAACTGTCACCACTTGACAGTCGTCAGTCGCAAACTGATATGACACACACTCGTGGTTACACTAACCACAAGCATTTCACTCGACCTGTGTGCAACTAGACCCATTAGAAATACCATGACCCAATGCACAGTATCCAATGTCCAGTCCACGTCCTCAACTAATCTGATGGTATCAGAACCAATCCGACTACCCATACGCTCTCCAACGCACCACCGGTATAACCTATATACCGTCACCAGACATCCCAAGTCTGCCCGGTGTCGTACCTCGAACAACGAACCAGGTACGTACATCTACCCATCAATCAGCCTACAACCACCTAGGTTGTAGTCAATCACGTTTCAATTATGGAGTCCATCTGTCCGATCTAGACAAATCAAAACTCCAACCCATTATCTATTTCCAAATCCGAATCCGAATCCGCAATTTCGTAAGAAATCCCGAATCCAAACCCAGAAATCATATCCATAATCATGTCCAAATTCGAATCCGAAATCATCATTCCGTAAACTAGTATTTGGAATAACCATTCCGAACCCAAATCCATAAAAGAAAATCTACAGTCAAGCTCTAGAATCAAATCCTGAATCGTCACCCAGAATCCGATTCCAAAGCCCAAATCTAGAAATCCTCTTTCAAGTTCCAAAATCAAATCCTGAATCGTCATCCAGAAATCTGATTCCAAAACTCGAAGTATCGTTCACGTCTACTGAGAAGTACCAAAACCGAACCTCTCGGTTACCTGCTCAACCGATTACCACATTACCATCGATTGACTTCATAGGGAAGCCAATCCCAACATCACCACATCTAAGGCTGGCCAAAACTGACCTCGTCGGACACCTACTCAGGCGTAATATACCATATGGGATTTACCTCGAAAAGAAGTTCAGTCCCATCATCCTCAACTCCAACATCCAGGTAAGAGTGATAAACTCTCCACCTATCGGGATATCCAAATCACGATCCATATCCAACACTATGTCAACCGACCATAGACGTCACGATCCCCGATCGTCACGACGTCCAAAGTCCTCAACCCTTTCCCACATCTAAATAGATTAGTCAACGACAAGTCACGCCGAGACTGTGGGTTCTCACTGATTACCTCGTATCGATCCTTGTCATTCCACCTAGGAAAACCAAAGATGATCCAACACGATGATATCAAAACTCATCCTACGTGAATGCAACCAAAACTTGCTGCACTCACCACGCCACGTAATCCAACATCGTCTGCCACCAAGAAGAAAATGAGAAATCTCAGTCACCTAACTTCGATATACTCATCTCCTCCTGATGATCCAGAATAAATCCCGGGTCCACCAACCAATACACGATCAGTGTACTAGTGGCAACCAACAACAGCTATATCATCAACGTCATCTACCACGGTAGAATCCGAGAAGTCACCCAAAACGACTTCGACATACCCGTTACCAATGCGGAAAACCCGCATTCCACTCGTCACCTCAATCGCAACCTCTCGCGATTCCGAAGTTCCAACAAGATTGGAAACAACATACCCGGACATCAACCACGTGTCCCCTAACCACTTTAACCTTATCTGAGGTCCACTCTGGAACCACAGATACCCAACATATGCCCATCTCGTCAGAGCCACATCCCGACTCGTGACTCAACGTCATCACAATCACCAGCACTAGCACCAGCACTAGTACCAATATCATCACCTGTCAGCATCAACACACAAGCATCCACACTAGCATCAGTACTAACACTAGCACACCATGTGCAAACTGACAACCCTGGATCTCCGCTCACACCGAGCGACGACCCCGTACCTCTGCTCGAATAGGAGAAACTCTGCCTCATTCGTACCCAACAATTATGAGTACAGTCATCCTGACAACTCATACGAGAAAAGGAAACGTCCCCTGAACATCCTCGATTCCCAACAACCACAGCTACAACCACTCTCGGTAGTAGTGCCTTCCACAGACTCGTGCAGACCTAACTACCAGACATCGCTATATCCAGACTCCGTATCCAACGGAATCAATCGCCCGTACTAACTACTTTGTATCCCACTCAGGGATTCCATCGACAAGTACCAACCCTGGTAACTTGTCCAACAATCTCTATCCTGTCGTAACTTGACTAAACCATTGTCATCTACCAGGTCATCCACGACCTTAGTTGCACCAACCCACAACTGAAGTAGCACGACAACCAACTCGGTCTAACCGATACGTACAACCCTGACTGCGAAGTGCAGTCCTAATACAAGCTGACATGACTAGACCGACTAACGAATCCAAATCCGAATAGTCGTCCAAGTCAAACCACCAGTCAACTCCCATTTCCGAACCATACACATACGGTAGGGTTCCACGATCACACCTAGAGTTCCCCTGAACCCACTTGCGAAAAGCAGTAAAATCAACAATCGAACCGACCCTGCGGTCCGACATCATAAAGACGTCAATCCAATCCTACCAACACTCCAACTCGGATTCCTCGAATCCGGTTGCTAACTGCCAACTGCAGTAAATCCATTTAACTCAACATAATCTGACCATCTAATGGTCACAACTCCTAACCAGTCGTCGGAATCGATCCTACGACATCGTGAAGACGATCCCAACTAACCGTCTCACGATCCAAAACTCTAACGTAATACTACGTTAAGCCTTCTGTAGGGTTCCACACTGCTAACCCTGACAGAACCATGGCAACCCCGGCATCGAGTGCCGAACCAAGGCTTGCCAATCCTACTAACTATCGTACCGGCACCCCGACAATCAAGTTGACCACGGACTGCAGCCCCTTGAGATATCACATCCTCGACCTGCGTACATACTCCAAGAGCTACACGGTTGCTCGAATAGAGACAACCCCGCTCTGATACCACGTTGACAGGACCCATCCCAATCCCCCAGGGATTAGTGCGGGATGACCCTGCTCCCGTCTGACACGAAGTGTCAGACAAGGGATATTTTCATCCTTTGCCCTCCCGGGCTATCAGAGTACGCCAGGATCCGGAGGAGGCATGTGATATCTCGATGTCTGCTACAGCCCACATCCGATGTCAACCTGAAGGGCAGTCAAAACATTAAAAACTGTGAGTGGACAAAACAAAGAGTTTATAAAAACATTTATTAAGGAAGACATTTGTACCCTCCACTAAAAAGCATGCATGCATTCGAAAACCATTTATCCAAAACAACCATATGTGGGACTAAGCCCAAAGCAGATATAAACTAAGGTCGAAAGGACCACAATAAAAACGACCATACGGGCCACTGCCCAAATCCATAAAGGACTCGGCCCCAAATCATAAAGAAACCAAGTACACGAGCCACTGCTCAAATCCTGTGCACACATGTACACACCACATATCATATATCATATATACATCACATACATATATATAAGTCACACAACCAATCCTGTCACGGTATCCAAAGCTACGCGCGCGCTACCCGGGTCTCAATCCGAGTCATCTCAAAGTCAAGGTCAATGTCCGTAGACCACTGACCCTACCCGAGGTAATAGTAACCATAGCCTTCCTGAGAGTAAGGAACCCAACTGGGGGTGACTCCACTCAGTCGGTGCTCCGTGACTACTCCGGGGTCCACCCAGGCCAACGACCCTCCCCAGAGGAGATAATAGAAGTAAAGGAAGGTAGACGAACATATATATATACATAACATAAACATTCATGACCGGTTCCCCTGAACCGTCATGATCCATAATATCCATAATCAGGTATCATGCCGGTTCCCATAAACCGTCATGTACCGTAATAACATAACAAGGGTTCATGCCGGTTCCCATAAACCGTCATGAACCACGATACCACAACAAGGGTTCATGCCGGTTCCCATAAACCGTCATGAACCTGGGAATCCATTTAAGGTTCCCTGACCTGAGATCAAAACCGTAAAGTGACTGGGTCTCGTACCCGAACATAGGACACCAACTGGGCACCGTGCCCGGAATCTGAGGTCATATGCCCGAGACAAAACCAAATGGGTTTCATACCCGAGTTTAGCCTTTTAGAAATCCAACACCATTTCATTTAAATCAATAAAGAAATACAGACCCGTATAAGCACCGTATAAGGCCGAAACCTCAAAATAGTGCTTATACGTAACCACATAGAAATGCACCCATGGCATCATCAAACAAGTAATAAAACATATAATAAACATTTATGCATGCACCAATTTAGAAAACAAGGTCCACTCACAGACCGTCCGAGCTGCCGCCTCGATTTGCGTGCCATACGGCTCCCCGAGCCGATCACCGTCACCGGGACTCCCAAACCTGTCCAAATCGTAATAGAAGGTTACTAACTACTTAATTAACCTCCCACTAAAGCCCCGTAATTTTCCCGTATTTTTAACTATTTTTAATCCCGAACCTAAACCTTCCGATGCCCCGAAACATATCAAGACGGTGTTCGGTCGACACGAAACTAGTCTCAAAATGTTCGTTACATCGAATAGAAGATTTCGTATGTTGGAACCTTCCCCAGATTCCCTGCCACGCGCCCTCACGCGCCGCCTGAAGTGGCTGCGCGTGGGCTTCACGCGCCTGCTACAGTACCTGCTGACGTCATTGTTGACGTCAGCATGACGTCATCACTGACAGCCCCTGACAGTGACACGTGTCACACTCCCATTGGCCCACTGTCTGACATGTCAGTCTGACATTGTCAGATGTGACATGATGACGTCATCCCTGACATGATGACGTCATCAGGATGACGTCATCAGTCATCCCTGCCTCCTCGCGGGTCGACCCGAATGTCTGCAACCGGGTCGCCGTGACCCGCGGCTTGACCCGGCCGGTTCTCTGCCGTCCGGCCACCAAAACTGTTCCCGTTTATCCCATTTTCATCCTCTAATCCTAACCTCCAGTCCTATGACATTAAAATGGAAGGAAAACGTCAAAACCCATACCTTCCTGCTTGGCCATGGCGGCCGTGACTTCTCCCGCCGTTCACGGCTGTTCCAGGCCGTCTAACGCCTCGAAACCAATCCTATTCATCTCCTGGGTGTCCTAGGAACCTCACCCAATTAATGGAATCGAGTAAAACCCATTAAAACCCAATTTTGAATTTTTGAAATTTCCTTACCTCACGGGTTCTCCTCCGCCGTGTCCTCCACCGTGGGCCACCGTCCACCCTTTCCGTCCTCAGCCCTTCACTCTTCCCCCACGGTCATTCCCCGCTCATACAAGTGATGAATGGTGAAGTGTGATTGTGTGTTTTGGTTTTTGAAGGAAAAGGAAGAAAATGGAGAAAATGGTGTTATGGGGTTTCGGGTGGAAGGATGAACAAAGATGAAGGAGATGGCTGATGAGAGAAGGAGAGATTGATGGTGAGGATTAAAAGGTAGGGTTGAAATGGATGGTTAGGATTAATAGTTGTTAGGTTAAATTATAAAATAATTAAAATAATAATATTTAATTATTTAGATCCACATTTTGGGGGATCAAAGCAATGGGATGAGTGACACTTGTCACTCATCCATGGGGCCCACCAAAATATCCACCCAATCAGATTTCGCCGAAATGTCCCCGTCTCGAAGTTCGTGCATAGTGAAATCGAACTTCCGTGACCCATAACTCTCCCGTTCGAAGTCCGATTTCAGTGTGCCGCCTGCCTATGGATTCGTATCGTCCTTATCTACGTAACGGTCTTCGGCCTTCGGCCATCGGACCTCTCGGTCAAAAAGTCAACATTTAACCTCCTATTCACCCAAATTACCAAAATGCCCCTAAACTTCCGAACGTCATAACTTCCTCCTCGAACGTCGGAATTGAACGTGCCACCTGTCTATGAACTCGTGACGTCACGAACTACGTCACGGTCATCGGTCAAAGTCCATTTGACCGCCCGATTAAAAAGTCAACGTTTTGCCACCATTAGGGGCAAAACGGTCATTTCGCACCGCTCGTCCGATTTCGCTCTACTAATCACGGATTAGCCTCACTAATCGTGATTAGTCACTAATCTAACCATGAAATTTGGGACGGGTCGTTACATCCGCCAAAAACCATCAAAACCATAATATCCGAGTCTTAGCTCAAAACCATCAAAACCATAATATTCGGGTCTTAGCCCAAAACCATCAAAACCATAATATCCGGGTCTTAGCCCAAAACATTGGAAAACCATTTCTAAAAACCATCGTCAACAAGTCTCAGTGAAAATCAAAACACATTTGAAACCACATTTCCATCCATCGAACCTGCTGGATCTATCCGAGTCTTTAAACTCCCGAGTCTTTAAACTCAATCCAGGCCTCAATATAATCTGAGTCTTTAAACACCCGAGTCTTTAAACTCAATAGGCCTAAGGGGGAAATATCAATATACGAGTCATTAAACTCTCGAGTCTTTAAACTCAATCCGGGTCTTTAAACCCAATATGGGGCCGCCCTCGTCATATCATATCCGGGTCTTTAAACCCAATAACCAGATCCAGAAAATCCAATCCAAAACCGTTTGAAAACCATTATCCATTTCCAAATCAGAATCCGCAATCTCATCAAGATCCCGAACCCAAACCCAGATCTCATATCCATAACCGTTTCTAAATCCGAGTCCGAAACTATCATTCCATAAGCCGGCATCCAGAATAACCATTCCGAACCCAAACCCGGAAATCCACTTTCAAGTTCTAAATCGAATCCTGAATCGTCATCCGGAAATTCGATTCAAAAACCCGAAATCACATTCTTTAAAAACCACTTTTCTGAACTTGGCTTTAAGCCCGAAATCCATTTTAAATCAATGAAATCAAATCATAATTCAAATTCTGAAATCAAATCATCGAAACTATAGTCTGATCACAGCATCGATCGAAATCCCGTAAAACACGCAATTCCGTAAATCTCTCGAAAAACGTGCAAAATCGTAAAACATCAAGATCATAAATTAAATCAGAGAATCACGTATAGAAAAAATATAAAAACATATATGCATGCATCATAAGTTCGAAAGCAAAGTCCACTCACAGACCATTTTGTCGTCGCCTAGATAAGCGCGCACTTATGCCGTTTCCGGCCAATCCACTATCATCGGCTTTCCCGAACCTGTCCAAATCCCATAATAATGTTACTAACTACTTCACAAAGTTCATACTAAAGCCCCGTAATTTTCCAAAATTTTTAACTATTTTTAAACGAGCCCTAAAACCTTCGGACATCCCGAAACATGTCGAGACGATGTCCGATCGACTCGAAACCAGTCTTAAAATGTTCGTTACATCAAATACTTTAAAAGTCATGTTGGAACCTTCCTAGAAATCCATGCCACGCACCCACACGCGCCGCCTGAACCGGTCTGAACCGGTCTGCAAATTCGGTCCAACCGTGGACCGGCGTGGCCGATTTTCGTTCATTTTTCACCCATTTTCAGTTCTAATTAGTCCCTTTGACACGACCCATCCCAATCCCCCCGGGATTACCATGGAATGTGACGTGCTCCCGTCGGACAAGAGGCGTCCGACAAGGGATAACCGATTGCCATTGCCCAACCGGGCTTCCAGAGTGCGTAAGGATCGATGGAGGAGGTGTGCGATGCTCAAGTCTCTGCTGCAGTCGTATCCGGAATCAACCTGAAGGGCATTAAAAACAAAAGCTGTGAGTGGACGAAAATAAACAAGTCTGTTAAAAACATTTATAAGACATTTATGCCCCTCAGTAAAATCATATGCATGCACCAAAAACCAATACTCCCATATTTATTTTTAAATAACCATTAGGGCCTTAGCCCGGAAACCAAAGCATAGTTTCAAATTCCAAAAGTCAATCCAAGAGTTATTTCGTCAATCCAGTAATATTCATTTATTATTTTTCCATCTCCGGCATCCCCGATGCCTAGCGTCCTAGACGCTTGACGTTCCTGACGTCATATCTCACGGTATTAAGCAACGCGTGCTGCCCGGGGTCTCACCGGGTCCATATCTCTGACATCCCCGATGTCTGACGTCCATGACGTTTAGCAATCCTGCTCCTGGATCACTATACGGTCCGGTAGCTCCGTACAATGAGCCCTCGCAGGCAATGCACCGTGACTTCTCCAGTGTCCCCGACACTTGGAGGAGACCAGGATATAAATATCCTCATATCGAGATGGTTTTATGGAACACATTTTATTATTCATTTCCAAAATATCACAAGGGCCTTGCCCCGAATTTCCATAAAACCGTCATAAGTCCAAATAGTTGAATCAACTCCGAAATAGTTTATTCAATTCCATTTTAGGGTCCCCGACCCAAAATCACATATATAAGTCAACTGGGCCCCTGGCCCGATTTCATAAGTCAACTGGACCCCTGGCCTGATTCGTAAATTAACTGGGCCCCTGGCCCGATTCATTTTAACAAATCCGTAACCGTTTCATGAAATCATATCCAACCACATTTATGGAAATCAGTGCAAATCCAAAAAACCTCGATTCACGTGCAAACACGTAAATCGCATCGAAATGCGTGAAAACATATAAATTCACTGATATCCAAAATAAATCATATAATCACAATTATAACAATCATGAAACAGTTATGCATGCATCGAATTTATAAAACCAATGTCCACTCACAGACCGTTTAACCAAGCGCCTCGATACGCGTGCCATAGGCCTTCCCGGGCCACACCACTATCACTGGGACTCCCAATCCTGTCCAAATCACATTAGAGGATTACTAACCTCATCATTAACATCCTATTCAAGTCCCGTAATTTTCCCGAATTTTTAAGTATTTTTAAATTGGATTAAAAACCTTCGGACATCCCGAACAATATTGAAACGGGATCCGATCGACACGAAACCAACGCTAAAATGTTTGTTACATTGTATAGGACAAAAGTCATGTTGACCTCACCTCGAGATTCGTACCCACGCGCCGTCACGCGCCGTTGTGAGTGGCTGCGCGTGAAAGCCACGCGCCTGCTACAGTGACTGCTACAGTCACCATCTTCACCCGTTTATCTGGTAAACGGGTCTGATTACCCGCGATAGGATCCGGTTCAATCACACCCAATTCGACATCAATTCAATCCGTTCTTGATCCTACAACAATCATTAACCAATGAATTTCAGGTCTGTGACAACGATCAACATCAACCATTCCTTAATCAAGCCATCAACCCGTGATCACCCAAAACGGGTCAATCACCAAAACTCCATCAATCCTCAACCATTGTCAAATTAACTTCATATGAAGCATATAAGGATTAACACGAACCAATTAGCATGATTAATTGAACACAACATTACCTCAACCATTCCTTAATCAATCCACCTCGTCCGTTCACGGCCCTAGGAGCCCCAAAGCTTGCCCCATTTGATCTGGTTCGACTCGTTGAAGTTCCAGGAAGCTCAATCCATCATCAATTAGGCTTGGGCTGGCCTAAAACTGGAAGTTCGAATTTGATTTTCCCAGAAACCAGTTTCGGGTTTTTGAGCATTCCTCCACCATTCTCACTCCATTCCTCTCATTCTCAATCTTAGAGTCATCCTCTCGACTCACTCTCCATTCTATCGATCTAAATCAACCATTAAAAGCATCCTAAAGTGCCCCTCAGTCCACTGTGTAAATTCCCTGCACTGACCCGAAAACATGATAAAACAGTGCCCATGTTCATGTGATTGATTGCCAGCACCATCACATGTGCGATTCCACCTCAAACTGGCCCAATTAAGCCAATTAATTGATAAACAAATCATGGGATCGATCGCACAAAGCATCCACTTCACGGCCAGTCGATGAAACAGTGCCCCCGTGTGAAATTACCATTCTGCCCTTGTGCAGAAAATTACCAAAATGCCCCTCACGCATCCTGACCCGTAACTCGGTCATACGGACTCCGATTGATGCGTGCCGCCTGTCTACGAACTCAGGGCATCGAGACCTTCCTAATGGTCCTCGGTCCTCGGCCATCGAACCCCCCGATAAAAAAGTCAACATTTCTCCCTTATTACGTTTAAATTACGAAAACGCCCATGAACTTCCGTACATCATAACTTTCACCACGAAGTCGGAATCGAACGTGCCACCTGTCTATGAACTCGTGACGTCCCGAACTACGTCACGGTTATCGGTCAAAGTCCATTTGACCATCTGATTTAAAAGTCAAAGTTTTGCCCACGCCTAGGGGCAAAACGGTCATTTTGCACAATTTGTCCGAAATCACACAACTAATCCCAGATTAGTAAATCACAATTAAATATTATTAAATCCCGATATTCGGGACGGGTCGTTACAACCTTCCCTCCTTAAAGAATTTCGTCCTCGAAATTACCAACATCCTTATTCCACAACCACCTTCTGGAAAACAATTCGCTCACACATCTGTGTACACTTGTACACCCACATACTGGGACAACTCCTGCCTCGTCTGTACCCAGACATCCCATCACAGTCATACGTCATAATAGCAACAACACTCGACCACCTCGCGTGGAAATGATCACCTGATCCGCGATAAAATCGCCTAACCATTTAGCTGACTTCTTCAGCTAGACGGTTCCCTTCCATTACCAATATATCCTTACCTTTGCTCCCATTGGGAGTCGCCAAATTTCATTTGTCAGTCCACGCTGACACCACCTGTTCAAACTGTCACCACAAAGCTTTACCACCCTGGTAAGGCTCCAACCATCAGCCAATCAGTGACAACACCACGTACTACATCACTCCCGATGTAGCGTAGGATCAACTACATGATCACAATTCGCAGGGCAAGCCCAATCCTGCGACATATATTAATCTCAATGTCCAAAATCGCCGACTCCCTCAGCGAACCAAGACGCTGGGAACTCACGGTGTGATCAAGTCACACAAGGCTACTCGTGGTTACTCAGACCACCAATTCACTCATCCTGCGTGTACGTATACCGTCCACTTACACAATCAAGTGGTGTAACTGGAACACATGGAATACTAGCCCAGCAGTGATCACCCATCACAACACTAGGGTTCCACTAGCCAACCATGGCTAAGAGCACCTGCTCAAACAATCACTGAACCCGGCAAAACCACTCTGCACAGCGCACAGTATCCAATGTCCAGTCCACGACCACAACCAAACAAAAGATATCGGAACCAAACCGATCACCAACACATTTGATCACACACCACGGGTACATCGCATGTACCGCCATTAGGCACCACTCAGCCTAACCAGTCTCAATCCTCGTACAACGTACCCTGTACGTACATCAATCCATCAATCCGCCTACAACCACCTAGGTCGTAGCCAAACACGTTCCAATAATGGAGTACATTTGCCCAAACCAACATGAGACAAAACGAACTCCACCCGTCATCTAGTTCCAATTCCGAATCTGAATCCGTAATTTCGTAAGAAATCCCGAATCCGATCCCAGACATCATATTTTTAATCCATGTCCAAATCCGAATCCGAAATCATTATTCCGTAAGCTAGCATTGGAATAATCATTCCGCACCCAAATCCGGTAATCCATTTTCGAGCTTCGCAATCGAATCCTGAATCGTCACCCAGAAATCCGATTCCAAAACCCAAAATCTCGTTTACGTCCACCAAGACGTAACAAAACTGAACCTATCGGTTGTCTGTCCAAAACACTCGATTGACTTCATAGGGAAGCCAATCCCAATATCCACACGTCAAAGGTTGACAAAATCCGACCACATCGGAAACCTAGTCAACCAAGTCACAAACCATATGGACTCACTCCGAAAAGAAGTTCAGTCCCGTCATTTACGACTCACATATCAAGGTAAGAGTGATAAACTCTCCACCCATCTGGATCATCAAGATCACAATCCATATCCATCGCTACGTCACCCGACAAGTAACATCACGATCCTAGATCGTCACATCGACCAAAGTCGACAACATCACAAATCAGATCCACCTAGGATCCACACATGCTCACATAGCTAACAATCCATCTGGAAGCTGATCGTAGGGTCTTACACCCTCAATTGAATCCTTCGTCAAATTTCCCTTGGTGGAAAGATGACCACGCATATCACCACCAAATCCAAAATCATACAAAACCTCTTGTGTCCAATGACCCAAGGCCAAACATGGGTCCACCTACCAATACACGCTCAACGTACTGGTAGCAACAATCATCATCTGCCACGGTAGAAAATAAGAAGTCAACCCCAAAGACTTCAGGATACCAATCACCGATGCGGAAACGAGCACTCCTCTCGTTCCCCCAATCACAACTCTCCCCGGATCGGGAGTTCCAACCATGTTGGAAACAGACATGCTCCCAATGAGATGTCAAGTCCAACCACTGGACTGCCCACGTCCATACCTCACTTGGACCACCACGTGTCCAAAATCAATTCATTACTCGGACCTCACGTCCGTCAATAATCATGTATGCACACATCCCGATTCCGAACGGGATATCTACAATTTTGCCTGAATGTGCATACCATACTGCCTCCGTCTCACATCTCAACCTAAACAGGTTCAATCCTCCGGTTCCAAGTGATTCACAATCACAAAATTACACGTCAATACCACGAATGGTTTCCCGACTTTTCCAATTTCAATACTTCCTTGCACCCTTTGAGGATATTAGAGGTAAACAATCTTACCAATCTCGGAGTTGACAACAACTCCCCAAATCCACTGATTCTCATGACGTAGGGAACATCATCTCTAGATTCCCCAAGTTTCAATCATACCATTTTATCCGTTCATCACAAGTCATCGTATATCTGTCGGAACTCATCCCAACACGACACAACCTCCACTGGATCCCATCCAGTCCAAGACTTAACCACCACTGAGTCGCAGATACCAATCATCTGTTCATCATGACAGGGTCACACCCCAACTGGTGGCTCATCGTCATCACAATTACTGTCACCAGCACCAGCGCTAGCACCAGTACCAACGCACCATCATCAACACTAGTATCAGCACACAGGCATCCATACTAGTATTGGCATAAAGGTATCCCCATACCAACATCCATACATAGCACACGAACACCCATGCTAGCACACTGTGTGCTAAGTTGTTACCCTGGATCTCCGTTCATTACGAACGACGATCCCGTAACAGCACTCGTACCCCACGACTATGGGTACCTCCAATTTTTGCCATCGGCACATCAGGATAATGGACGTTCCCTGAACATCCCCTGATCCTCAAGTGTGAAAGCCACACAAAATACCCTCGATAGCCAGTCATCTCGACACAACTGTCGACCAACAGTCATCGTTGTCAAGATCCGTATCCACACATCACACTACTATTCGATCCAACACGGGATTCCATATTTTAACTCATAACCGCATCCGTGGATCGAATCCCATAATCCAGACTAGACTCACTAGAGTCATCCACATGGTCATCCATGACCTCAGCCGCACGTCGCAGCACAAATCCTTAATTAAAGTTCACTTTTCCTGCCCATCAATTATAAATTAGGGTTCCAAAATCACACCCTAGGGTTCCACCGAACATAATTGCCTTTTGCAGTAAAATCCACAACCTGACCGACCCCGCGGTCCTGACATCGCATAGACGTCAAATCCAATCCAATCGTCAATTCAACGTGGGTTCCACCACGAAGGTCATCGGCTAACTCCGATGCACCAACACCCCGAACATTAGCCAACACTACCAGGGTCCATAACTTAGACCGTTTCGCATTTTAAACCATTATTCCACTGGGGTTCCCTGAACCCAGCCGTGCCGAGTGGCATAAAAATCCATCATCACATGAACGAACCGACGGTCCCACATTACCAGTTAATCGTATACAACCCCACTTGGGTTGAATCGCATCAATGCACGGCGTATCGGGCGAAACACACCCATTCCACCATTCAAACCCAAAACTATCTATCAGGTTGACAACGGAATTGCAGCCCAACGAGACATCACACCCTCGTCCCTCGCGCACAAAAGAGCAAAACCTGCTCTGATACCACTTGACACGACCCATCCCAATCCCCCCGGGATTACCATGGAATGTGACGTGCTCCCGTCGGACAAGAGGCGTCCGACAAGGGATAACCGATTGCCATTGCCCAACCGGGCTTCCAGAGTGCGTAAGGATCGATGGAGGAGGTGTGCGATGCTCAAGTCTCTGCTGCAGTCGTATCCGGAATCAACCTGAAGGGCATTAAAAACAAAAGTTGTGAGTGGACGAAAATAAACAAGTCTGTTAAAAACATTTATAAGACATTTATGCCCCTCAGTAAAATCATATGCATGCACCAAAAACCAATACTCCCATATTTATTTTTAAATAACCATTAGGGCCTTAGCCCGGAAACCAAAGCATAGTTTCAAATTCCAAAAGTCAATCCAAGAGTTATTTCGTCAATCCAGTAATATTCATTTATTATTTTTCCATCTCCGGCATCCCCGATGCCTAGCGTCCTAGACGCTTGACGTTCCTGACGTCATATCTCACGGTATTAAGCAACGCGTGCTGCCCGGGGTCTCACCGGGTCCATATCTCTGACATCCCCGATGTCTGACGTCCATGACGTTTAGCAATCCTGCTCCTGGATCACTATACGGTCCGGTAGCTCCGTACAATGAGCCCTCGCAGGCAATGCACCGTGACTTCTCCAGTGTCCCCGACACTTGGAGGAGACCAGGATATAAATATCCTCATATCGAGATGGTTTTATGGAACACATTTTATTATTCATTTCCAAAATATCACAAGGGCCTTGCCCCGAATTTCCATAAAACCGTCATAAGTCCAAATAGTTGAATCAACTCCGAAATAGTTTATTCAATTCCATTTTAGGGTCCCCGACCCAAAATCACATATATAAGTCAACTGGGCCCCTGGCCCGATTTCATAAGTCAATTGGACCCCTGGCCCGAGGTACGATACTGGGCAGAAGTGTCGTGCCTGGTGACGGTATATAGGATATACCAGTAGTAGGTTGGTCAGCGTGTTGGTAGTCGGCTTAGTTCTGATACCATTGGATTGGTTGAGATCGTGAACTGGACATTGGATACTGTGCATTGGGTCATGGTATTTCTGATGGGTCTAGTTACACACAGGTCAAGTGAATTTTTGGTTAGTGTTCACTCAGGTTGAGTAAGTTGGTGGTTAGTGTAACCACAAGTGTTATAGTGTCAGTTTTTGACTGGCGACTATCTAGTGGTGGCAGTTTGTCGGATGTTTTGTGGATCGATTAGTGAGGTCTGGTGACTCCTAGCGGGAGTAGACGTCGGGATAGTTTATTATTTGAGCAAGGAACCTTCGAGTTGTTTGTGTCAGCGAAATGGTAGATCTGACAATTAGTTAGCTCATTGGATACACAGACTGCTCTGATATTGACAAGTGGTCTCAGTTCGGAGCGTATGACTTCTGCCATTCGACGTGGTCGAGTGTAGCCGATGCGACGTGAGTGTTAGTGGTATGCTTGGGTACGAGTAAGCATTGTTTTGGTTAGTGGGTGTACTAGTGTACACCTGTTTCGAGGTCGATTCTACTTTCCATGTGGTGGATGTGGAATCAGGATAATTGGAGTTTCGAGAACGTAACTAATTAAGGAGGGAAGAATGGTTAGAATTAGGTCGGTTGGAATTTCGAGGACGAAATTAATTAAGCAGGGAAGGTTGTAACGACTCGTCCCGAATTCCAGGATTAGATTAGTGACTAATCACAATTAGTGAGGTTAATCGATGATTAGTTAGGCGAAATCGGACGAACGATGCAAAATGACCGTTTTGCCCCTAAAATGGGGAAAACGTTGACTTTTCATTCGGGCGGTCAAGCGGACTTTGACCGATGACCGTGATGTAGTTCGTGATGTCACGAGTTCATAGACAGGTGGCACGTTCAATTCTGACATTCGAGGAAGAAGTTATGACGTTCGAAAGTTTAGGGGCATTTTGGTAATTATGGTTAAAAGGGGTCAAATGTTGACTTTTTGACCGAGGTGTTCGATGGCCGAGCGCCGAGGACCGTTACGTAGATCGAGATGATACGAATCCGTAGACAGGCGTCGCGCTGAAATCGGACTTCGAACATGAGAGTTATAGGTCACGGAAGTTCGATTTCACTATGCATGTACTTCGAGACGGGGATGATTTGGCAATATCTGATTGGGCAGATATTTTCAGTGGGTCCCATGGATGAGTGACAAGTGTCACTTATCCCATCGGCTAGATCCCCTAAAATGTGGATCTCACCTAATTAAATATTATTATATTGAGTATTATATAATTAATCCTGACAACACTAAATCCTTGCCATTCATTCCTTTTAAACTTTAAATCCTCACCACTCATCTCATCTAATCTATCTCTCCTCTCATCTGATCAATATCATTTTTCTTCTTTGTTTTTCCTCACAAAACCCGAACCCCCCATATTTCCCCATTTTCTCCATTTTTCTTCAAACACAAACACCACACCACCATCACCATTATGGTACTCATTGTGTGACCGTGTGAGAGAGTGAGGGAGGACTGAGAGGCTGGGCAGTTGCTGACGACAGAGGACACTGCGGCAGGAAACTCGGTTTGGCGGGTAAGCTTGTTCAAAAATCCAAATTTGAGTTTGGGAGGTTTAGGCTTGTTTTCTTTGATTGGGTTGACTTCTAGGGACCTTAGGGGGAATCTTTGGACCGGTTTCGAGGCCTAGAACGGCCGGAGGCCACGGCGGTGGTTTCTTACAGACAACTGGTTCATTGATGAACATTCAAGGTAAGGTTTAGTCCATTTTCTTTGGTTCTTAATGACTAGAGTAATTAGTTTTGATGTTAGGAAAGTTTAGGGATTAAAAAGGAGAAGATTGGACCAAAAATGAGGGAAGGAATGGGCTGAACCGGCCATGCCAGTTCAGCTGGATTAGACTGCATCGAACCGGCCGGTTCGAACCGGCTAGAGCTTGATGACGATGCCACAGTACCCGGCACGTGGGCTCACGCGCAGGGGGTTCCAAGGGCACGTGTGAGCGCGTGATGAGGAATTTGAGGATTCTTTAAACACGTGAAATCTTCTATTCGATGTAACAAACATTTTGGGACTGGTTTTGTGTCGATCGGACACCGTCTCGATAATGTTTGGGGCATCAGAGGGTTTCGGATCGAGTTTAAAATAGTTAAAAATACCGAAAAATTACGGGGCTTTGGTAGGAGGTTAATAAGGTAGTTAGTAATCTTCTACTACGATTTGGACAGGTTCGGGAGTCTCGGTGACGGCGATTGGCTCGGGAGAGTCGTATGGCACGCTTATCGAGGCGGCAGCTCGGACGGTCTGTGAGTGGACCTTTGTTTTCTAAATTGGTGCATGCATAAATGTTTATTATATGTTTTCATACATGTTTGGTAATGCCATGGGTGCATTTGTATGTGGTTACATATAAGCAGTATTTCGAGGTTTCGACCTTATACGGTTCTTATACGGGTCTGTATTTCTTTAATGGTTTAAATGAAATGAATTTGGATTTCCAAAAGGATAAACTCGGGTATGAGACCCATTTGGTTTTGCCTCGGGCATATGACCCTATTGATGACCTACGAGTCTGAGTCGTGGTCGCGGCAGGTGTTTGGTGCAAGGCGACGGACGACGTGACGCTCCCCTCCGGATTGGGATGTGTTCCTTCCGGAGAGGTCATGATGCACGATTCGTGGTCGGGCAGCCTGGGGAGGCTCGACTTCGGAGTGCGGACGGTTCAGGATATCGATCGGTGATGAGTGCACCATGATCTTGTGATGGTCGTGTCGATTGATTCGTTCACGGCGACATACCAGGATTGAGGGCGGTCCTGGATGGATGGTTGCACACATCACTACGATCTGAGTCATGACTGATCCTTAGATATCGGGCAGGATGCCCAGCTGATGTCATATGTTCGGGCACGAGACCCAGTTGCTTTATCTGGTTATGATTTCGGGTCAGGGACCCTAGATGGATTTCCAAGTTCATGGCGGTTTATGGGAACCGGCATGAACCCTGGAAAGGTTATTATGGTACATGACGGTTTATGGGAACCGGCATGAACCCTTGAAAGGTTATTATGGTACATGAAAGTTTATGGGAACCGACATGAACCCTTGTTATGGATATTATGGATCATGACGGTTCTGGGGAACTGGGTATGAATGTTTATGTTATGTATATATGTATTCATATACCTTCCTTTACTTCTATTATCTCCTCCTGGGAGGGTCGTTGGCCTGGGTGGACCCCGGAGTAGTCACAGAGCACCGACTGAGTGGAGTCACCCCCTAGTTGGGTTCCTTACTCTCAGGAAGGCTATGGTTACTATAACCTCGGGTAGGATCAGTGGTCTGCGAACATTGACCTTGACTTTGAGAAGACTCGGATCGAGACCCGGGTAGCACGCGCGTAGCTTTGGAAACCGTGACAGGATTGGTTGTGTGAATTATATGTATATATATGGATTATGATATGTGATGTGTGGTTACACAGGATTTGAGCAGTGGCTCGTATATTTGATTTGATTATGGTTTTGGGCTTTGTTCCCACATATGGTTCCATTTGGTTAAATGGTTTTTGAATGCATGCATGCTTTTAGTGAAGGGTACAACTGTCTTTATGGAATTTTTTTTATAAACCTTTGTTTTGTCCACTCACAGCTTTTAATATTTTGACTGCCCTTCAGGTTGACAGCGGATGTGGACTGTAGCAGAGACCGAGATATCACATACCTCCTCCGGAGCCTGGCGTACTCTGATAGCCTGGGAGGGCAAAGGTCGGAAATATCCCTTGTCGGACACTTCGTGTCAGACGGGAGTAAGGTCATCCCGCGTTAATCCCTGAGGGATTGGGATGGGTCTTGTCATGTAGAAGATGTGCCAGCTTATGCCAATCATGAAGAAGAAAGTTTTGATGCTAATGATAGTGATGAATTGTTTGAAGTTCAAGTGGATGATGAAAGTAGTGAAGATGATGAAGATGAAGAATTAGAGGAAGAATTGGAGTGAAATGATACTGCTGATGAACCTGAAGATAATGAACCTGAATTTAAGGAACCTAGAGTGCAACCAAGAGGCGTAAGGCGCAGACAGAGGCAAAGAGTGCAAGAAGAGGTGGAAAATGATACTGCTGATCAACCTGAAGGGAGTAGGCAGAGGTAAGGAGTGCAAAAAGTGGAGGTAAATGATAATTCTGATGATGATAGTGAGCAATCCGAGATTGAGAGTTTTGAAGATGATGGCTATGGTGAAGGGGATGCGTAGGAAATATACCTAAGTGATAATGATGACATATTCCAGACAAATGAAGAAGGGGTAGTTCCTCCTTCTCCACAAGTTGAGGATAAGGTTGATGAAATAGATATTCCATTATCACCTGGGATTGCTACAGCTAGTGGAGATTCAGATGATGACTTGGAACAAAATAAAAGGAAGAAGAAACGTCTGCTAAAGAGGAGGGATTTTATTCCAGACATGGAGATTAAGGATCCACATTTTCAGCAAGGAAAGAAGTTTGAATCAGCTGCCATTTTTAGGGAAGTTTTCAGAGTCTATTCAGTTAATACTGAAAGGCAAGTGACGTTCAAAAAGAATCCACCAAGCATAATTAAGGTCGTTTGCAGTAAGGATGGATGCAATTGGACAATCTATGCATCAATGATAGGAGGGCAGAAGCCTATGAAAATTAAGGAATTGAAGGGTGAACACAATTGTGCTGTAGTGACTAAGAACATACATGCCAATGTTAAGTGGCTGACTTGGAGGTATGGAAGACAGTTGGTTAGCAACAACTGGAATTAGGTGGATTTCTAAGGCTTGGTGAGTGTTGAACATGGGATACGACCATCTAGGGTAGCATGCTTTAGGGCAAGGGACAGTGTTCTGCAAGTTGTTGATGGCAAATACCTAAGGCAATATGAGTTGTTAGGTGAACAATACCTTTAAGTATTGAAGACTAATCCCGGTTCTACGATGATAATAAAGTTTGAATTGGAAGCTGGTGATTTGTCTCGATTTGAGAGATTGTATGTGTGTTTTAAAGCTTGCAAAGACAGTTGGATGAAAAGCTGTAGACCCTTCGTTGGTCTTGATGCATGCCATATTAAGGGCATCCATTCCAATTAATTTTTGGCAGCAGTAGGAGTGGATCCAAACAATGGGATGTTTCCCATTGCCTATACCGTATGTGAAGTTGAAAGCTTCGGTACTTGAGGGTGGTTTATGGAGTTGTTGAAGGAGGATCTTCAAATTCAGAATGACAAGGGTGTAGTAATAATGACCAATAAGAAAAAGAAGCTTTTAGATGCAGTGACCCAAGTACTCCCTTATGGGGGAAGTAGGCATTGCTTGAGGCATCTATACAGGAACCTCAATGCAACACATAAAGGGTTGGTTGCCAAGCTACAGCTCGAGAAGATTGTTAGGGCCATTACTATTCCATGGTATAACGAAGAGATGAGATAAATGGAACTAATCAATGCACCTGCTCACAGTTGGCTAAAGGAAAGGATGCAAAACAGTGGTGCATAAGTCATTTTGGGACAGAAGCTAAGTGTGACATTTTGCTGAATAATATGTCCGAGGCCTTCAAAAAAGCCATTCTCCCATTTAGGGCTAAGCCTATCATATCTATGGTGGACAAGATTAGGCAATACCTAACTGCATTCATGACCAAGAGAAGAGACGTAGGTGGTAATTGGAGGAATAATCAGGTTGGTAAAAGAATCCAATGGATTTTGAAGGTCAATAAGAATTTTGGTCAAAGCTTGATTCCCACTCATTGTGGTGGGAGAATTTTTGAGGTGGAGCATTCCCATGGAAGACTACTTTTAGTTGACTTGAATGCTCACATATGCTTTTGCGGAAGTTATCAGCTGGCTGGGATTCCTTGTGCACATGCTTGTAGTTCCATTAGTCGAGGCAATAACAACCTAGAGGAGTATGTCCACGAGTGCTACTTTCATGCAGCTTATACCAGAACTTATGAAGGAATAATCCAACCTTTGCCAAGTGAGGATCAGTGGGAAAAGATTGGTGCACTTGCTCTAAAGCCACAAAAGTAGTAGCCTCGGAGACCACAAATGAAACGAAAGCGAAGTCAGATCGAGGATCCTCATGCACCTCGTACGAAGTTCCCTCGATACCAATCTACCCTAAAGTGTGGTAATTGTGGTTCTAAGTACCATACATAAAATGCTTGCACCAAATCCGTTGAGTTTGCAGTTGAAGCAAAATTCAAACGTCATCAAGAAAAGAGGAAAGAAAAGGCTGAAACCAAAATATCAAGGTTGGACTAGCTGCTAGTAAGCATCCTATCGTAGATTTCAGTTGATTTGTATGCTTTAATGTTCACACGTGTATAAAAAGTGCATATGTTTTTGTGATATAATAATATGATATAGTATCACTTAACAACCATGAGCATTAGGTTTAGTATCACTACATTACCTGATTATGCACTATTAGTATCACTTAAAACCCATAACATGTCGTTATAGTGTCAGTTTTCTCGACATGTACATGCAATATGATTTTCAGTGTGTTTCAAGTAGTTTGTGAAGTGTGACTGTAATGGTTTGTTAAGTGTGATTGACTCAGTATAGGATGTAGCAGTGAAGTAGGGTGCTAAGTGTGATTGTATTACTTTTAGGTTCGAAGGCTGACAAGAAGCAAGGCTGGAAATTCTCCAGCAGCTACTGAAATAGGGCCTGCACTAGCAACTGAAGCACAACCAAGCAGTCCACAGGTACTACTGTCACGACCTGACCTTATCTAAAAAGATATTGTTCGCTTTGGGCCCAACCCTCACGATTTTGTTCTCGGGAACTCACGTGCAACTTTTTAGTGGGTCACACATCCTGGGATTACACCACCCCATACTCGCTTAACTTTGGAGTTCCCAAGGAATCGAAAGCCACTGAGCTCTCAAAAGGCCTCATATTGGATAGATGCGTGCCCACACATATAAGGTGCATCCCCTAGATCCCCCTTGGCGATGTGAGATTGCTAACCATGCCTCAAAGGCACGGGTCCGCACAATCCATCCCCCTTCGGGCCCAGCGTCCTCGATGGCACACTTAATTCCGGTCGGAGTTGGGCTCTAAAACCAAATTATCATGACTCGACATTCTCCAGCAGGATATTGTTCGCTTTGGGCCCAGCCCTCACGGTTTTTTTCTCAGGTTCTCATATGCAACTTCCTAGTGGGTCACCCATCTTGGGATTGCACCAGCCCCTACTCGCTTAACTTTGGAGTTCCCAAGGAATCCAAAGCCAGCGAGCTCCTAAAATTCCTCCTATTGGATAGATGTGCGCTCACACATATAAGGCATATCCCCCAGATCCCTCCGAACGATGTGGAATTGCTAACTATGCCTCAAAGGCACGGGTCCTCACAATCCACCCCATTAGAGCCCAGCGTCCTCGCTGGCACACTCAATTCTGGCCGGGCTTGGGCTCTGACACCAAATTGCCATCACCCGACCTTCTCCAGCAGGATATTGTTCTTTGGACCCAGCCCTCACGGTTTTGTTCTCGGGAGCTCACGTGCAACTTCCAGTAGGTCACCCATCATGGGATTGCACTAGCCCTTATTCGCTTAACTTTGGAGTTCCAACCAAACTCAAAGCCATTGAGCTCCCAAAAGACCTCCTGCTGGATAGATGCGCGCCCACACATATAAGGTGCATCCCCCAGATCCCTCCGGTGATGTGGGATTTCTAACCATGCCCCAAGGCACGGGTCCTCATAATTGTGCCAAGTGAGGCAGTCTGATTTTCAATGTGTTTCATGTAGGTTGTGATTGACTTATTATGAGATGTATGATTTACTTCGTTTGAGGTGTAATTAACTGTGCTTGTGTGATTCAATTAGTTTGGGATGTGTGATTGTTTTTTATTAGGTTCGAAGGCAGACAAGAAGTAAGGTTGTCAATCCTCTAGCAGCTGCCGAAACAGGGCCTGCACTAGCAGCAATTGTAGCAGCAGCAGTAGGGCTTGCACTAGCAGTAGCAGCAGCAGCAGCAACAGTAACTGCACCTACTACACCATTAGTCAACAATCAACAATATTATCCAACTCCACCGCCAGCCGCTACCGAGGACACTCAACCAAGTGACAGTTCACCTATTGCAAGTGGAAGGAAGTTGAGATTCAAGTCACCCGCAAAACGTGTGAAGAATTTTTTTTTTCCACATATGAACCGTTAGGCCCTTTGTTATTTATTTTGCTTTGCTAACTTTGGTCTTTTTTTGTCAAGTCTTGCACATACCATTAGGTCACTTGTTAGTTAATGGCAGGTGAGGCATTTTTATTTTGATAAATTTCAAACTATTGTCCTCTTTTGATATATAAAGGACTTTGGGACTGGTTTGATATATGGTTTGATATATGAGATGGTATATGGTGCTTCCATTCATACTAACTAGATGAAAAATTGTTTGCATCCAAAGCTTACATATTTCCACAATCCAACAACCAAACTTTCATATTACATTACAAAACCCTAACAAAGTGCAAGATACAAAGCTTACCAATCATACAAAGCTTACATATTCACAAATCATCATTGTTTGCATACAAAGTTTACATATTCCAAAATCGTGCTTGAAAATGATTGTGAAGGATTGTGGAAAACCTAATACATAACTAAAGTGAAGGCTTAAAGATGATTTTAACCACTAAGACCCAAATTACCAAGAGTGCAATCCAAAGCTAGTCACCTTCCTGTTTAACTTCAACACTTGCTGACTCTATCAAGTTTTCTTAACAAACTCGAAATTATCGTCATTGATCTCTTACACATTTTCGGATCATACCATTCCCAAAAATCACAACCCATACCTCTTCTTGTACCTCTAACTTATCCAACCCACAAAACACATACAAATTCACCAATCTAGCAAAACAAAGGAAAAATTAAGGCATATTCAAATAATTTTGCAGCAAGGAACATAGCCTAATAGGATCCCACCTGAAAACACAAGAATAGTACACTCGGGCCCTGCTACCGTCTGATAGAAATCTTTTCAGGCAAAGGATAAATGTAACTCTAGCTAGTTCATGCCTCCACCTCTCGAGCCTTGATTTCCGTGCAGCGGCCCTCCGTATCGTCGATTTCCACTTTGCATGCTTTTTTGTAAATTCTGGAAATCTCAAAACCTCGAAATCACGATGTTCGAACTTAAAATCACAACCTGAACTCAAAAGCAATCCTCAGTTTGTTCCTATGTTGAAAACTCTAAACTTTTGGCTTGTTGGAGTCATCTGACTATGGTATGCCTGGTTCCAAGTTTCTTCTTCAAAGACACCAGCTAGGTGTTCCAACCCATTTTTCCCTTTCGGGTTTCATAGAGGACTGCAGCTTAGCTCACCTCCTTTCATCATCTTTACCTCCCTCTCAATCCACTTTCAGATTCTCCTTCCTTTCTCTCTATTCTATCTCTTTTTTCTTCCCTCTTTTCTCTGGATTTCTCTGTTTCTTCTTCATCATTTTCTCTTTTGTTTTCTCCCCATTCATGAACACACACACACGATCACTTAAAGAAAACGTAAATATCCAAGTCAGTTTTCACAATTCCATAAATGATAAGGGACACGTGTTACAATCTCAATCACCAACAAGAAAAATCTCATAAAAGAATTACCAAAATGCCCTTAAAAAAATTACCAAAATGCCCATACGTAATCTAGACCGGAAGCAAAACCATTCAAACTTTGTTTTTAGCATGTTGCCTGCCAACGTATTTGGAAGATCGAGACCTTTGTAACGGTCCTCTTGAGTCACCTAAACTAGGTCTCTACCAAAAAGTCTAAATTTTGACATTGACCAAGAAAAGTCAACTATTTGACTTAGGGACAAAATGATCAATTTCGTCCGACCTTTTCCCGATTTTGGTGTGTCGCCTTTCTAAGAACTTAGGATCTCAAGAGCATCGTAATGGTCTTTTCGAAACCCCAAACGGTGACCCAATAAAAGAGTAAACATTTTGACTTTCCCAAAGGCGAAATCATCACTTTCTCCTTAAATTTTCCAATTTTGCGTTTCCTCGAGATCCGGGTCGTTACATAGTTGAAAACCAAACACATAACCCATTAGCCATACACAAAACCCATAACCTATTGTATGAACCTAGAAATCAAGCAGAAATGAAACAAGGAACAATGGAAAAACCCAGAAACAGATAAAGGATGAAAAAAAATCCATAAACAAAACCCAAAAATAGTAAAAGGATGATCGAAAATTGAAACCCATTACCAATTATCTTAGCATTTGGACAGACGACAAACCTTCTTCCTGGGTTTTCATCCGTCCAGGACGTGTTCATTCTCGCCATCTTCCAACAAAAACATCTTCGTAGGATGTGTCTTCCACTCTTGCTGTCCTCCATGCTAGATTCTAATTTCCTCGCGTGTTGTAACTTCGTTGTTCACAAACGTTTATAAAGCCCCATTTGGCATGATTTTAGTGGGATAATGGATGAATTCCCTCTTTAGGGCTCTACTGTCGCCTTAATTGGGGCTAATTTTTCCGCCAAAACCAAGCCCAACTTCAGCATATATCATTTCCATTTGAAGTGTTGCCACATAGGTACAACATAAGCACTAGTAATGACATCACTAACATGGAGTAACAAAATGGAGTAACGGTGCTAACGGAAGTGTAGTTGTAGCAGTACATTGGTACTAAAGCCATTTTGGGGAGTAAAGTAAAACTTAATGTTCGGTTACGAGAGCAAAGTGAGTAATAAGCCTTTAATTTGATACAAATCTTTATTCTCAAGCAAGCATATGATCTATTGAATTAAATATATGAATATGCATGTTTTTCTGGGGAAGTTTGCTGTCTGGCTTATAGTGCTACCACACACACTATACTTCGAGATTTATGTCTTCAAATAGTACTGAATTACCAATGAGGTATTATATTCTCCACGTTCCAGAAGAATATTATCGAGATTTATGGATATTCAAACCAACTGTTATCACGTTGAACGAAAAAAAAAGTGGGATACCTTTGCATAACCTCCAATATGTATGGTTAGAAGCATACGTTGGAGAAACTAGCCAGGCGCTAGCCATGAGTTAGCTAATAGCTAACCAATACAAGCAACTACTTATTATGGAATTGCCGGTTAGGATACCTAGGTAAACTATATCCTCAATGCATCAAATGGACATCCTCTTTATAGTAAGCACCTCGTGTTTAATGAAACACTATGCCAAGTTTTCCCTTTAGCAAATTCGAATATAGACCATTGCATGCAAAGATGATTAATGAATCCACCATTTTCTTGTATAGAATATAAGGGAAAATTTATGGATTTTTCCAACCACCCTGCAGTTCATTTAAAATATTTCACGGTCTCAGTTAAGGTATCGAACAAGTGGTCGCATGTTACCCTATTGTCCACACTTATGCTACGTTTGGTAAGATCCTTGCCCAGATCATTAAATTGAGGGCCACACTACTCGGATTCTCTTACACAGTCTATAAGACTCGATGATGCAAGAGAGTTTACATCAAAATCATTCGATGATTATTGCATGCCCCTTGGGATTGATTATGAACATTTGGTTCCCCATGTTCACACCTAGAATGGTTTCACAGAAACACTCAATAACCTTGGTAATGCTCACCAAGCTTTCTATTTCTACTTGAGGCAATGCAATTTTACATGTAGCCATGTTGGTCTAGTTGAGGTCCATTACCATCCAACCCTATTCCGTGTTATAATTAGTAACTGGGTACAAATCTGAAGTTTTGTACTTACGTTTTTTGGTGTTCAGTTTACGTGCCAATTGCGCCACCACAACATAAAAAATGGGACCTCAACATAGGAGGGGTATTTATGTCAGTTATGAAATCCCCTAAGCTATTTAGAGCCCTTGAGAGGCAATCTTTCCACTGTTATATTTGCTGATATTCACTTTGATGAGACAGTCTTCCCGCCATTAGGAGGAGATTAGAACATCAACGTTCTTGAAGAACGACGTGAATTAACATGGATTTTTCCCTCACTTTGTCTCATCTTCATCCCTGAACCGTATAAAGTGATAACGATGTGTGGAGAATTCTAGGTCTATAGAGTGTATAACAATATGCCAAACGCTTTCTCTGATCAAACTAAAGTGATGATGTCAGGACCCACCCCGGTTTGACCCCGAAACCCTAGGTAAATCCTGCTCCCGTCTGACTCCCCGACACAACACTCAAGTACAACTCACTCAAAATCACCCAAAACTCAGTCAGACGCAGGAGAAACTATATAAAATATCCCGAAGTTATAATGTACAGAGCATAGTACGAAACACAAGGAAAATAAAAACCGATAATAATTACACGCACGCGGAAAACTTTAAACCACTCCGGGATCCCTCACATGACCTCTATGCCTCGGACACTGCCTCGACGTCAAGACCCCACGCTCGCTCCACAATCTGGAGGGCAAGTTAAAAACAAAAGGTGTGAGTGGACCATAATAAAAGAAAAGTTCTAAAACCATTCATCAGAAAACCAAGTTTCACCCTCCGTTTTGAAAACCACATGCATAACCCAGTTATCAGAACAGTTCTAAACCAAATTACCATAAACCACATCATAAGAAATAGAAACACTATAAAACAGTTAGAAAAACCACAGCCTGTGAATCATAAAACCGTGTCATAAACCATGAACATGAAATCATCATTTTCCGATCAAACCTGCTGGACCTATCCGAATCTTTAAACTCCCGAGTCTTTAAACTCAATCCAGGCCTTAATAATATCCGAGTCTTTAAACTCCCGAGTCTTTAAACTCAAAGGCCTACGGGGGAAAATCAATATATCCGAGTCTTTAAACTCCCGAGTCTTTAAACTCAATCCGGGCCCATCCCCCGTCAATCAATATCCGGGTCTTTAAACCCAATAACCAGATCCAGCAAATCCAATCAAAACTAGATGAAAACCATTTCCGTATTCACATCCAAACCCGAATCCGAAATCACCGGTCCGATGCCCTTCCAGCATCCCGAACCGTCATTCCGAACCCAAATCCGGAATCCACTTTTCCACTTGGAAACCAACCCTTTTTCCGAAATCTGTTTCTAAAACCGAAAACCTTTAATCATCGAAATCATGTTCCAAAATCCCTTTATAATCATTGAAAACCACTTATCATTTGAAATCCCAAAACCATAGCATCAATTTCAGAAACCAACCATTCCTCGTAAAACGTACTAAAAACCAATTTCCTCGAAAAAACGTGTAATAATGTAAAACCAACCGAAACATATTCGATAAACATAGAATTATGATTAAAACCACAAAACAATTATAGAAAACAGTTATGCATGCTCGAGTTTAAGGAAAGGGTCCACTCACAGTACCGAGCCCTCAATCGCGTCCCGAACGTCCAGCACGTTCCTCAGCTTCCTCGGAAAGTCCCGATCCTGTTAACAACCACCAAATTACGTCACTAACACGTCTACGAAGGTTCACCTAAATTCCCTCAAAATTTCCCGAATCGAAAGCGTAATAACCCGGGATCCTAAACCTTCACCCCCGCGGAACTAAACTCAAACGACGTCCGCACAACCCGAAACCATTTCCATTGAACTCAACACAACTCCTGGACCAAAAACCATGTTGACCGTTTTCCCCATCGCCGCCGCACTCGCCCCCACGCGCCGCCCAAAGTGGCTGCGCGTGGCCCTCACGTGCCTGATACAGTGCACCTTCATCCTCGAGCAGACCCGGTTCAGCACAGCAGCCTGCAACTCGGACCGGCGAGACCTGTTTTCCGACGTCCGACCTCCATACTCCTCCCTTCCTTCACCAGTCTCATCGTCCAGGCCTACCCTATCGATTACCCAACGCCTCTAACCTCGACACTGTCCCTAACCCGTCGACTGAGGCTCGAACCAGACGGTCCAAAAGCCCATGTTTTCCTTCCCGGCCACCCAGCTCACCTCCCTTGACGGTGGCTACACCAGACTCTTCCCTAGACCTCTCTAAGCCAAAACCGACTCACCTTGACCGTCGACTCTCGCCCAAACGTCACGACTCGCCGTTTGAAACTCACGGCCAAAACAGAGCACCAGTATACCCCTGTCGTGCCATCCTCCGCTGTGTACCTCCTCGTCACGGCAGCACAACCAGAGGACTCCCAGACCTCACCTGAGTCCCCTAAACCTCCCTATGAACTTCGATTCGTCCTCTAGACTCACGACTCTCGATTTGAAACTCAACGAAAAAACAGGGCAATTGTACAGGGATGAGGGATTACCTGCAACCGTCCGCAACCGTGTTCGCCGCCGTGTTCCCTGGAGTCTACAACACCGTCTCAGCCTCCTCTCGAGGTCAAACACACCCGCACACGGCCACAACACCACCACAAGCCCTCAACCTTCTCTGTTTCCTCTGATTTCTCTCTGTGTCGAAGAACACGAACACACAGCACGGGTGCATCCCAATTATTTGGGCCGTGCATATACAGGATTCCACCAGAACCCTCTAGCCCCCCAACACGTGTCACCATCCAATCCACACACTCCCACATGGCCCAATCTCAGCCATCCATTTTCCTTCTCTGTTGCACAAATCCCAATGTGCAGAAAGACCAAATTGCCCCTCCTTTTATCCAAATTTTACGGTTTTGCCACTAACTTTCTAGACCCGTAACTCCCACCTCGTAAGTCCGATGAATGCGTGCCGCCTGTCATCGAACTCAGGATGACGAGAGCTATCTAACTATCCTAGGTCAACATACCAAAACCCGATTACACAAAAAGTCAACTATTCCCCCTACTTTACCCAAATTACGGTTATGCCCTCCACCTTCCAAACATCACAACTTCCTCCTCGGATGTCGGAATCGGGCGTGCCACCTGCCTATGGATTCGTGACGTCCTAAACTACGTCCTGGTCACCGGTCAATACCCAATTGACCACCCGAACGAAAAGTCAACTTTTTGCCCTAACTAGGGGCAAAATCGTCATTCTACGCTAATGACCTTATCGATACCGACTAACCACCGATTAGTCTCACTAAGCCCACCTTAATCACCCTACTAATCCTGGCTCTCGGGACGGGTTGTTACAGATGAGATCATATATACATGCTGCACACATACCTGCAATGCTAGACGTCCCCGTATAACACGTCGTCCTAAATAGAGGAGTCGTCCCAAATGGACGAAGTAGAGCCATGTCGATTAGCCAGTTATATGTCTCAGTCTAGAAGCAATGTAGACTAATAGGTTCGAAGGATTCTCATCCTCAGAACAGGATAAATTAGGTAAATTGAATCCCTTAGATATTTTTAATATCAACTTATCCATCTCAAGAGATAATTCCAGATTATGGGTCTATCCTAGAAGAGATGACGTTGGGGGACTCTCTAACATTTGAACCCATTCTCGAGAATAGAGAGATCTCGGTAAATTATGCATACTTATATGAGATATGAAATCATAATTATATTGTAATTGATGAGATCGAAATTATGTTACATGTAGTTCCTACACTTCCCCATGTTAAACTTGTAGGATTTAAATGGGAGTTGTAAGGAAGCGTAATGAGAAAGATGAGATTATGAGATACACAAATCATTTAATGGCGTATAGATTTTTCAACGCCCTAGGATTGATTACGTGGAGACATATTCTCTCGTAATGAACGTCTAACATTTCACTACCTTACTAATTTGGTAGTTTTCGATAAACTGAGTATGCAACTTATAGACGTGGTTACTGCTTATCTCTATGGGGGATTTGGATACAGAGATATATATGAAAGTTATGGAAGGAATTAAAACACTTGATGTAAATAGTTCTAGACCACGAAACACACTCTCTACGAATTGAAACAATCAGAATGAATGTGGTATAATCGTCTAAGTGAGTATTTGATCAGAGTGAGATATGAGAATAATGAAGAATACCCATAAATGTTTATTGAGAAAAAAAGTTCCAAGTTTTCTATTAATTGGTACTCCAGAAGATACTAAAGAAACTGCTAAACATCTGAAATTGGAATTTGAAATGAAGGATCTTGGGAGAATAAAATTCTGTCCTGGCTTGGAGCTCAAGTACCAGCCAGATGGGATTTTAGTATATCAATCGAATTACATCCAGAAAATGTCGCTATTACATCCAAAAGATGTTGAGAAGCTTTAACGAGGATAGAGCGAAGCCTTCAAACATGCCCATGATCATCCGTAGTATAAAACCTAAAAAAATATTGTTTTATCTCGCAGATGATAGTGAATAGATATTGAGACCAGAAATTCCATATATAAGTACAATACGAGAATTATTGTAATTGGGTCAATGCACTAGACGAGACATTCCATTTGTTGTGGATTTTATAGCTAGATTTAATTATGTGCCAACACGCCGCCACTGTAATGGCATAAAAGACATTTTTTGATACCTTAGAGGTACAACGGATATGGGCTTGTTTTATCGCTATGCATCGATGAATGAATCAAACCCCTTGGTCCTCGAAATGATACATGTCTTGTTGAATATAATGATGTAGGTTATCTATCCGACCCATACAAAACGCGTTCCCAAACTGGTTATGTCTTTACCATTGGGAACACATCAATGTCTTGGAGGTCTACGAAACAAACTCTTGTTGCTACGTCTTCAAATCTTGGAGAGATTCTAGCTCTTTACGAAGAAATTTGTGAATATATATGGTTGAGAGCCATTACAAGACATATTCGAAGTACTTGTGGACTACATTGCACTAATAATGGACGATTATCACCGTAGATAATACTGCCTACATCGAGCAGTTGAGAACCAGTTCCATTATAAGAGACAACAACAAGCCATCACCCAAGCCAACATTCCAGAAGCATGTTCATGATATTGGCTTGTGTAGACTAGCTGATCTACCTAGTTCTCAATTTTCAGAGGGAGTCGACATCGGGAGGAGTATTCCGAAAAATACGAAGTATCCTGAAACATATTGAGTATACTTCGGGATATTGAGTATCTTGAAATATACTAAATACCCCGAAGTATACTCATAAGACCATCATGTACTCTTTTGTCCTCTGACTATGGTTATTTTGTCCCATTAGGTTTTGTTACTTGGTTAAGTTTTAACGAGGTACACTTTTGTTATGCTCACCTTATTAACAATGCATTCTGAAGATGCCATGATTCGACTTATATGCATTTACCCATCTTTTCCCTTTAACCATGGGTTTTTTTCCACTGAGTTTACCAGACAAGGTTTTGGTGGAGCAAATCAAATGCATTATATCTCAAAGACGTACTATCCACCCATGATCTAGAAGAGGCGAATTCAACTACCTTTAGAGATTCCGATGTGATCACTATCCAAGCACGTTGCACTATTTTTCCTTCAATTAGGGTTATTTTTATTGTACAGGGTTTTAGTCATTTGACAAAGTTTTAACGAGGCAATATGTAGGCATATAGCCGAGCAACACTATTATATAAAATATCCAAAAGGAAGTGCTATAAATATACTTAACTATGTGACTATTTCTATATAAAGGCATTTACGTCCATATGAATGATTCTAATCTTAACTCTATATAAAAGGTTAAGCTGAATAAAAGATACTAATTTTCTCTGAGCTGTATCCCGTGGCTTAATAATTTTTATAACATTACATGAATTTTTAATTATTTTTTAGGGCATATGTTTATTTCTTGTCCTATGTTTTTAAATATTTGGACCTAAGAACTTTTATATTTCATTCTTTTAATTTAAGAAAATTTTCACACAGATTTTAATTGGTATCATTGGCTTTCACCTGAGACTCATTTTTTTTTGCCTTTATAACCCACCCTTCTTGTTAGTTGATGCGTCTCATTCATGATGACATTCGTCCTTGTTATTTTCCTTTATTAAATCATTGCTTCAAACAAAAACAATGTTTACTTACCAAAAAATCAAGTACCACATCTAGTAAAACTTATTTTTCTGAATAGTTTGGCCTGTGATTAACTGACTGTTTATCCACAGCTAGAATTGACAACTCCAAAACTCTGTAATCAAAACTACTGTAAAATATCCTTCTAAAAAAAACTACTGTAAAATATCCTTCTAAAAAAAAACTACTGTAAAATATTATTTGTATTTGTTTTTGTAACATACAGAAGTACAGAACTAATGAGACCACCATTTTTTATGTGCAATCTGCAAGTGTGGAATAAATGGTGCCAACAGCTACAGGTACTACATACTTACGATTTCGTGTGACAAATCAAATAATTGATGTCTCCAAAATCCCTCTTCTTCTTCCTTCTCCTACAGCTACTCAACTTCTGCTTCAGCGAATCCCAGCCATTCAATTCTTCGTCATCATCATCATCATCATCATCATCATCATCAAATCCACAGGTTGAATTCCCATGCAAGCCACCTCATCACAGCTCCTACCCTTTCTGCAACACCTCACTCTCTATCCTCACCAGGGCTCATTCCCTAATTTCCCTCCTTACCCTTAAAGAAAAGATCCAACAGCTTTCAAACAATGCCTCTGCAATCCCCAGGCTCGGAATCCCACACTATGAATGGTGGTCTGAGTCACTCCATGGCATAGCCACCAATGGCCTGGGTGTCTCCTTCAATGGCACCATCCCGTCATCCACAAGCTTCCCACAAGTCATTCTCACTGCAGCTGCCTTCAACAGAACTCTCTGGTCCTTGATTGGGGCTGCCATAGCTGTTGAGGCCAGAGCAATGTACAATTTTGGGCAAGCTTTCTTGACATTTTGGGCACCCAATATCAATATCTTTAGGGACCCAAGATGGGGCAGAGGCCAAGAGACCCCTGGGGAGGACCCCATGGTTGCCTCTGCTTATGCTATTAAGTTTGTCAAGGGTTTCCAAGGTGGTAATTGGGAATTAAAAATGGTGACTTTGGAGAAAGGAGAGTTTTGGAAGCTGACGATGGGCTAATGCTCTCTGCTTCTTGCAAGCATTTTACTGCTTATGACTTGAAGTTGTGGGGAAATTTCAGTAGATATAACTTCAATGCTATGGTAAGACGTTCTTTAACTTTCTATTTGTCATTGAATTTTATCCAATTTCAATTATTGGGTTTAGATGTTTTAGCCAATTTTAAATGGGTTTAGATTGTTTGATCAATTTCAATTATTGGGTTTTGTAACTTTTAGCTAAATTCAATTGGGTTTAGTACGTCTTAGCCAATTTCAATTGTGTTTAGTATGTTTTAGCTTTGTGTATATCTGTCTGCAAAGCTATCATTGGTGAACAAGATTTAAAGAAATTTTGCAGTGATCAAACAAAAAGAAATATCCACTGGTCATGCCATGGACACCAACATTGAAATTGAAATTGAGACCCTGTGACCTTTGGAGTCTGGAGTCTAATTCTTTTTTGTCTAGTAGGTTACAGAACAAGATTTGGAGGATACATATCAGCCGCCTTTTCGTAGTTGTATACAACAAGCTAAAGCTAGCTGCTTAATGTGTTCTTACAATGCAGTAAATGGGGTTCCTGCTTGTGCACAGAAGGATCTCTTGGATAAAGCTCGGAACAAATGGGGCTTTCAAGGGTAAAAGTTTCTTCTTGCTTGCTCTATATTAATGTCTGAATGGAAATTGAAACAATTAGATAGTTAAATTTGATAGATTGATAACACTTGTATCCCATGTGTACCTTTTGGTGGATTGAGTATAGATATATCACCTCAGACTGTGATGCAGTGGCCAGTCTTTGAATATCAGAATTACACAAAAAATGCTGAGGATGCAGTTGCTGATGTTCTTAAAGCAGGTGTTTATGATTGTTTCTTTGCTTCAAAATTGTCGAAACCTTTGTGCATTGAGTATTGAAAAATGTGTGGATTTGTTTAAGAAGACATAACTGAATCAGTTATTGTTAGGGACGGATATTAATTGTGGTACATTCATGTTTCGACATACTCCATCTACATTCAAGCAAGGGAAGGTGAAAGAGAAAGAAATAGATACCGCTCTTCTCAATCTTTTCTGTGTTCAACTCCACCTTGGGCTGTTTGACGGAGATCCCAGAAAAGGGAAATTTGGTAGTTCGGGACCTCAGGATGTGTGTACCTCAGAGCATAAGACTTTAGCACTAGAAGCAACAAGGCAGGGAATTGTGCTTCTTAAAAATGATCAGAAATTTTTGCCTTTACAGAAGGATGCTGATTTGTCGTTGGCTGTTATTGGTCCATTGGCAAAAAATGCAAGTTTGTTGGGTGGAGGTTACACAGGTATGATTTTCTACATGTTTGACTCATGTATATTTATCATCTAAACTATCGTTGCTTGTACATAGTTTTCTCAGTTATTGAAGATTTCTCTCAGGCCATCATGCTTGGTAGAGTTGTAATATGTTCTTATAGACTAGTGTTCGTGATTTGATCACGGTTTTAATCTAGAATGCCATCTGCTTGGGCAAGAAAACAAATCTCTACCATTCTGAACTCAAAGTTTTATCTTTTCATGTTTTTCCGATTTATAGCAATTCAAATTTCTAACCCTGAGGGATATTAAGCTAAAGGATCTGCTTTGGTTGTGGTTTTTTAATATAGGGATTCCCTGCAAACCAAAGAGTCTCTTTGAGGGTCTTCAAGAGTATACAAAAGGTGCAACTTACTCAGCTGGTTGCCCTGATGTACCGTGTAAATGTAATGGCTTCAAAGAAGCAACACATATTGCCAAGAAAGCTGATTTTGTTGTCATAGTTGTTGGTCTTGATTTGTCGCAAGAAAGGGAAGATCATGACCGAGTTAGTCTTCTCTTACCCGGTAAACAGATGGCCCTTGTATCTTCGGTGGCTGCTGCAAGTAAAAAACCAGTGATTCTAGTTCTTACTGGTGGTGGACCACTTGATGTAAAATTTGCTCAAAAAGACCCGAAAATTGCAAGCATTCTTTGGATTGGACACCCTGGGGAAGCTGGCGGGAGAGCCCTAGCAGAAGTCGTCTTTGGTGATTTCAATCCAGGTGAGTTTATTTTGTGGTAAGTTTTCACTTCTATTAGGCTATCCAAAAACACACACAAAATTTGATCACTTGAAGATTATAAATAGGTGGAAGGCTGCCTATGACTTGGTATCCTGAATCATTCACCAATATACCGATGAATGACATGAAGATGAGGGCTGATCCTTCTCAAGGTTATCCAGGAAGAACTTACCGGTTTTACACAGGGTACAGGCTGTATGGATTTGGGCAAGGCTTAAGCTATACTAGTTTCAGTTACAACATCGTGTCAGCCCCGGCAAAGTTAAGCTTATCAAGATCCTTCGAGGTAGATTCCATTAAAAGCATACTACACCAATCTGTAGATGAACAGGATTATTTACAGGTTGATGAGGTTACATCTTGTGAATCTCTGAGATTCTTTGTCGAAGTCACTGTGACGAATAAAGGAGAGATGGATGGAGGCCATACTGTGATGTTGTTCTCCAGAGTGCCACAAGTTGTGAAGGGTGCCCCAGAACAGCAGCTGATCGGATTCAACCGTGTGCATACGGTTTCATACAAGTCTACTGCAACAAGCATTGAGGTTGATCCTTGTTCGCATCTGAGCTTCGCAAATGATTATGGGGAAAGGATATTGCCATTGGGTCGTCATGTGTTAATGGTAGGAGATATACAACATATTGTCTCAGTTGAAATTAATTAATGCAATTTATGTGAATTGTGAACCCGCTTCAATACAATCACTAGTTCACTACCTAATTTTTTTACCCATATGTCAAATAAATGAAGGATTAAAAAAATTTCTGGTGATGCATTACATTTGACTGGAAATATTCTCAGCAAATGGACATTCTAATTTCAAAGTTTCAATTAGGATGGCTAAATAAGTTTTTTTTTTTTTGAGGGCATAAGTAAAGGGCATAGGTATCAACCTCTCTCTTACTCATTTCTCTCTGTCCTCTCTAGAAAAAAATAGATCCAATTTCCAAATCTAGCTATCGCTCCCTTTGGAGGACGACAAAAAAAAAAAGAAGATCCAATTTCCAAATCCAGCTGTTGCTCCCTTTGGAGGACGACGGCAGCCCTTCCATCCCCCTTGTTTCCTTCCAACCCCTTACTTCCCTTCTCTCTCCTTCCTCCTTTTCCCGTTTCGCTCCTTTTCTCCTCCTTCATATTTGTTTGTTTGTTTTTTTTTTAAGAGTAGCCCCTCCATCTCCCTCTTTCCCCTCCATCTCCTTCCTTCCCCTCCTCTCTCCTTCCTCCTCTTTTTGTTTCCCTCTTTTTCTCTCCCCTCTCTTTGTTCTTTTCTTTTTTTTTTTGGCTATGCCATCTGTTGCTCTTAGTGGTGCTATTCCGACCCTTCTCTCTATGGAGGCTTTTCCTTCTCATTTCTGCCGATTTCCTCGATTTCCCCTTCACCTCTCTTGCTTCTGGTGGTATTACGTTTGCAGGTGCGGGTGATATTACGTTTGCAGGTGCGCGACGGCTCCAGAAACAGTTGATGGCAGCAGGTTGGATGATGAAAACTTTTCATTTTTTAGATCTAGGGTTACTTTTGGGCTATCTTTATTTTCATGTTATTAGACTTTTCTACACATGGATTTGGTGTTTTTGTGTGTATGCTTATGTCTTATCTAAGTATTTTCGTTTGTGAGCTTTAATTGTTTTGTAATGTTTGCTAATCAATGAAATTTTTATATGTTTGATTATAAAAAAGGTAAAGGGATATGTAAATTCTTACTTTACATGGCTACAAAACTACAAATGGATAGTATACCTGTTTACACCTATTCTCAACTTTTAAGGATTTACCTAAACCCTACCTATTAAGTAATATGAAAGGATTGAAATATTGATATAGAAGGATATATAACTAGCTATATTTATGCATATCTTGCTCTAAATATCGATATCGTTTTCGGTCAACAAAAAAGACGGAAATTTAGTCTAAAAGTTGGAAATTTTTAATGAAACTTTGGGAAAAACTTAAGTACTCAATAATAGTTATATAGGATTAATACAATTATAAAAGGATTTTTATATAATAAATATTTAATGAACAATATGATGCAATAATAATATAAAATTTTAAATATAAACATTATTTGAAGTGAATTACTATAATTGAATGTTAATATAGTTAAAAACATAATAATTAACATAAAAAAATTTAATGAAAGAAAAATGATAAAATAAGTCCAAATGTATTTAAAATTGGGAAGAAAAAAAATGAAAAAAATAGAGTCAAACTTTCTTAAAAAATTGGAAGGAATGAATATATTTATAATTGGAAAAAAGAAAAAAAAAGGCCAAACTATGTTGAAAAATTGGACTAAAAAAAACAGCAGTTGCTTACAATGTGGGGTCGACACACAAGACCCCCACTGAAGAATTGACGCACAAAACCAACTTGGATAGCCAGCCTTATTGTAAGTTTAATCAACGTCTTATAGATAACATAAAAACTAAAAATCATCTCCTACCTCGAGCCGGTTCTGCAACTCCAATTTTCCGACCCAACGACATGATCCAACTCACGAATTAATAGTCCATCGTCATCGTTTTGATCACAGAAAGGGATCTGTGGGTTCAAAACAAAAAAATGCTTCGATATTTCGGCAAATTTCTTTCACTCCCCTTTAGGTGTTGCCGGTCGGAATTATCAATATATCAGCGTTATATTGGTGGTTTCGGTCGATATTTTCATCCATGGTAATAGGTACCCCATGCGAATTTTATGTTTACTTTTCCCTTTCAATTTTGTTTTCTTGCTTTTCATTTGTTTTTTATTTCTGATTTTTTTTTTCTATCAATTTATTTTGCATCACATTTTTTATTTCTTTTTGATTTCAAAATTGAAATTATTAAATTACCAAATTATCCTTATATATTAATGACCAAATTCCTATAACATTTACTAAGTTAGCGAAACGAGTTAATGAAGGAGTTAGATTGTGAATTTTTCACTTCAATTTAGAATTCGACACAAAATTTCCGAAGACGGGATTTGCAACGAGTAAACCAAATTCGTTATTAATTTTCGCAAATAGAATGTGGTAGGAGAAATTAGAATTATTTTTATTTACTTTAATTCATTTGTTTTCTATTTTTCTCCTAAAAACCTAAGGGCATCTTCAGTCAAGGGCCATAGAGGCAAATTGTAGGAAAATTTGATAAAACATTATATTCAACCACATGGCCAAGGGCCATGGACAAATTTTGGTTAAGGGTAAAATGTTTTCTCAAATTTTTAGGATTTTTTTTTTATCTCCTTAATCTAGTTGTGAGACCCATTCTATATTAAATAATGTTGTTTGGCCACCACTTGCCCAATGTTTCTTTGAGTTTTTTTAGACCTTTGACCTATGTGACTATTGGAAGCAACATTTATGAAAAGTGATGACATAATGTTGATGATGTCACCATGACATCATATAGCCGATAGGAATACCTTATTTTTTTTTTAAATGTTGAAATTAATTTTCCTACAAATATCTACCTCATTCATACATAATTTTTATACACAATTTAATTCCTACATACTTTTCTTTTTCGCTTTCATCCAAACTTCTCAATTTTTCATTTCACAAATGGCTTCTTTTTCCACAAAGGGCCCAAATTTTAGCAATAAAGAAGATGAAACTCTTTGCAAAGATTATGTCATGATTTCGGAAGATAGCATCACAGGTCACAACAAAAAATTGAGACTTTCTGGACCTGTATAGATAAAAAAATTTCTACAATGTTTTTAAAGACATTCCATCCACCAGAAGAAAAACCAATGACATTCGTTATAGTTAATGGAAGAAGAACATTTTTCTGGCCTAAACAAATGGAGTCAAGCCTTACAACAATTTATGAAGACATAAGTTAGCAGATACAATATTTTTTATCTAGTAGGTGTTTTAATTCATGAATATTTATATTATTTATTTACAATATTCATTTTTAGTTCATCAATATTTATATTCTTATTTGTGTAATTTAATTATATGAACTAAATATGTAAAATTTATTTATCTTTATTGTAGCACCAAGCGAATTGAATCTAAAACGCCGAATGTAAAGGAAAATCTTTTAAATTCTCAAGTTGCTGGGAAATTGGTGAAGGTATGCCGACATTTCAAGCTCCAATGGAAAAAATATTTCTTCACACACCTGTGAAAGGAAATATGCTCTTTAATTTAAATGTAACGCCCCGGAAATTCGGGAAATGTAATATTGTAAAATAATGAATAAAATGACGGTTTTACACTTGTGATTCGTATGGTCAAATCGTTGACTTTTTGATTGGAGGGTCGAACGGGCGTTGAGTGATGACCGTGACGTAGTTCGGGACGTCACGAGTTCATAGACAGGTGGCACGTCCGATTCGCACGAACAGGGTGAAAGTTATGACGTGCGGAAGTCCAGGGGCATTATCGTAAATTGGACGTTGTAAGGGAAAAATTTGACTTTTTGTTTGACAATTGATATTCATTTGACTCGAAGACCGTTATGTTCGTCTCGACGCCCTGAGTACAACGACAGGCGGCACGCGTGAAACGGACGTCGGGTGACCGAGTTACGGGTCACGAAAATTGGAGGGCATTTTGGTAATTATTGCACAGAGGGGCATTTTGGTCATTTCACGGCGGTTACTGTAGCACCACCGTGAAAAACAGAGCACACGGCCATGCCGTGGTGTTTTGAGCGTGCATTTGTTTATGGCTTAGTGGACTGATGCGTGGGCTTTGTTTAAGAGAATTGAGGAAGTGGGAAGCACAGCATGGGAGGCTTGATCAGAGCTCAGAGCACGGCTGGGATTAAAAATGGCCATGGAGTCTGTGCTTGCGGGAAACCCATTTTCAGAGACCACAGTTGGTTTCCCACGAGTTGTTGGCCACATTGATCGATCAACCGTGTAAGAAAGTGAGGAGAGGATTCGTTTGGGTCATTTGGTGCATCAGTGTGAAGGCTGAAGTTGAGAGGGACAGTGAGAAAACAGTTTCGAGTTTTTGGGGGGAAACTCAGAGTTCAATTCCTACGGCTTTGAGGCAAAACTAAACACATAGGGAGACTTCTGCGAGTGACAGAAACACGACGGTGCTAGAGTTGCAGAGATTGGAGCCAGTTTTGCCGAGGAACCCAAGTTCCAGTTCGAAGGAAAAACCAGTGGAGGGAAAAATCAAAGATCAAATCGTGGGGACTTTCGAGCTAAACTAAGGGCCGTTCTAGCCTTCTGGGAGCAAAAGGAAACCAATCGCATCGATTTCGAAGGACATCACTCGCGAATTGGTCAAGAACTGAGCTCCCTGGTTCTGAGAATTGTCGAGCTTGAGGACGACGACTTCCATGTAACGGCAAGTTCAATTGATTGTGCTAGTATAGGTCCCCTTAAGCTACTGGTGAAGTTAATTTGGAAATGGAACCGTGTAGGGTGAGTTACAGACGTTGACTTGTTCGACTGTTTGAGCTTGAGTTGGGTCGCTTTGGTGTTAGTCGAGGTTAATCATCAATACAGACCTAAAATTAACGGATTAGAGAAGATAATAGGATTGAAAACGAGAGGAATTGTTTGAGAATTGAGCTTGAACTGGTCGGGTTGAGTCGCGGGTAATAGACCCGTTTATCAGTCTATCCGGGTAAGGACGAAGGTACTGTAGCTTGGCGCGTGGCCTTCACGCGCAGCCAATTTGGGCGGCGCGTGACGGCGCGTGCGATGTTAACTCCGATCACGGTCAACACGAGATTTAATCCTTTCAGTTTAATTAACATTTTATCTTTAGAGTTCGAGTGGATCGGGAGTCATTCGGGATAATTTCGGGAGTCCGGAAGGTTAAGTCTCTAAGTTTATTTTCGGCGAAAAATCCGGGAAAATTAGGAAAAATCCTACGAGTTATTTTGGGATGTTTGTAACCCTCCTTATGCATTTTTACAGGCCCGGACACTTCCGAAGCTACGGAGGAGCGCGCGGGACGCGATTGACGCGTCCTAAAACCGTGAGTGGACTTTTTGATTTCTAAACTGGGCATGCATGACTATTTTACTTATTTATCTTATGGTTTTACATATGATTTTATGATGGTGATATGATATTTTGATTTTACGTATTTTCACGCTTTTCGAGTGATTCATCGTATTTCACGCATTTCGAGGTTACTGTTTTTGCTTATGCATGAATGATGTTTTAATGAAGAATCTGGATATGATTATGCATGTTACGGATTTATGATGTCTTGATTATAATTGTGAAGTGATTTCGGGAATTGCATGTTTTGGAATTTGCATGTGAATTCGGACATAAGTCCTATTATGACGTGATATGATTTCGGAATGATGTTGGAAAACGGTTTATGATGAATCCTGGTTTATTGTGTTTAAAAAAACGGTTTTGGGTTTAGAGACCCGGTTGATTGTTGGATCTGGTTTTGGGTTTAAAGACCCGGTATATTGATGACGGGGGCGGGCCCGAAAATTGGGTTTAAAGACCCGGAATGAGTTTAAAGACTCGTGAGTTTAAAGACTCGATTATTGTGATACCCCCGAGGCCTATTGATCATGTTTTGAGTTTTAAGACTCGTTGATATCCCGGGAAGGCCTGATATTGAGTTTAAAGACTCGGATGGATCCAACGGCATAATTGTGATTATTGATTCACTTTTTACTTGATTTGTGCAATTGATGTTTCAAAATGACGGTTTCTGGATTCTGGTAATATTAAATTGTTTTACATGAGTTATGACAATTCTCTGTAACGTTTTTCATGTGTCGGAAAAAGAGTTTTCAAAGGTTTAATACGCGATTTTTGAATATTTGGTTATGCATGCGTGTTACAAAACTGGAGGGCGAACCCGATTTCGGAAAACTGTTTTCTTGTAAAACTTATGTTTCGGTCCACTCACATTTTGTTGTTTTAAATTCCCTCCAGGTCGGGGTACAAGTGCAGGGGCAAGCTCCGAGGCAGGGGTGGAGGCATAAAGTTTTCCGTTGCGGAGTAGCTAGTTCACAGAGTAGGATTTGTTCTTTAACCCGTTTTGTAATATTGCTCTGTGAAACTGCGGACTTGATGTCCAGTCGAATGTATTTGTTTAATCTCCCTAGTCTGACAATGGGTGTGTTGTAATATTATTTAGTTTTCCGGTCTTTTGGATTCGATTGTCAGACGGGAGCAGGATGCTTCCCGATTATCGAGGCGATAACCGGGGTGGGTCCTGTCAATTGGTATCAGAGCCTAGGTTTACGATTCGTGTCTGGCACTCGGGCGTGCCTTGATTATTGTACTAACTTATGCCTCTTTCAGAGAAGGACGATCGGCCATGCCTCCGTGACGCGAACCCCCTCCACGACCTGATGGTGATGCCTAGAGTGCTTCGATCGAGCGAGCCCAGCGTCTTGGGGCTACGGTGTTTAGTGGTGGAGCGGATCCCGAGGATGCTCACCGTTGGATTTCTCGGTTCGAGCGGATTTTTGCTGTGATGCACTGTCCTCCTGAGGAGCGAGTTGTATTGGCTACCTTTTTGCTTGATGGATCTGCTTATGAGTGGTGGTACACTCTGGAGTTGTCAGGTTGGGATGCCCGTACAGTGACTTGGGCGACCTTTCGTGAACGGTTTCTGCATCAGTAATATCCCCGTTCATTCCGTGATGCTAGGGAGACCGAGTTTCTGCAGCTCCAGCAGGGGAGCATGTCTGTAGCTGAGTATGAGCAGAAATTTCAGATGCTAGCCCGTTTTGCTCCTACCTTTGTGTCTACTGAGGCTGAGAAATGTCGTAGGTTTGAGCTTGGCCTACGGGGTGAGATACGTGCCATTGTGACGGCCGGAGCTTTTGCTACTCTCAGGGAGTTGTCAGATGCCGCAGTGCGGGTTGAGGCCAGTCTCCCGACATGTCCACAGTACTCTGGTGGTGGACAACGTCGAGAGCGTTCATATCCTGGATCGTATGGTCAGAGAGCCCCGAAGAAGGGACGTTATGGTGGAGCCTCATCTGCAGGCAATGATCGTTATGGCAGGCCTGGTAACTATCAGAGTCCCGGATTCCGAGCGCCTAGGGCGCAGACTGCTCCGCAGGCAAGCGCGACTTCAGTTGCTTCCATAGGACGGCAGAGTGGTGGTTTTGCTCGCGATGCTTCCAGTGTTATCTGTTTCTTCTGTGGCGAGCGGGGCCACTATCGGAGGGAGTGTCCATCTGTTCCATAGGGTGGTGGCGCAGGTCGGGGTGGAGCAGAGTAGGGACGGAGCACAGCTGCAGTTTCTGGAACTGGGGGTACTAGATGAGGTGGTGCTGGAGCGGCTAATGGAATGAGGGGCCGGGGCCGTGGGCGAATAGCTGGACCACAGGCCCGAGTTTTTGCTGTTACGCAACAGGAGGCCAGGGCAGCACCTGGTGTTGTGACAGGTACACTCACGATCTTTGGGCTTGATGTTTGTGCTTTAATTGATCCCGGAGCTACTCATTCATTTATATCACGGGACTGCGAATTGTTGGCGGGTAGAGCGGTGTCTGCAATGGACTGTGACTTGGGTGTGAGTACGCCCACCGGAGATGTGTTTGTGGTAAATCAAGTGTTGCGGGAGTGTCCCGTAATGGTAGGTGATGTTGGTTTGGTAGCAGATTTGATACTCTTGGACTTGCACGACTTTGATGTCATTTTGGGAATGGATTGGCTGACACTCCATCATGCTTCTATCGAATGTGTCGATAAGAAGGTTACTTTTCGGAGCCCTGGGTTACCAGAAACCACCTTTCAGGGAATACAACGAGCAACTCCTGTCGGAGTGATTTCAGCCCTGAAGGCAAGTAAGTTGTTGAGGAAGGGGTGCCAGGGATACTTAGCTCACGTGATGGACTCACGAGCTGCACCATTGAGGGTGGAGGATATACCGATAGTACGGGGGTTTCCGGATGTCTTTCCGGAGGATCTACCGGGATTGCCACCGCATCGAGATGTCGAGTTCACTATTGATCTGGTTCCAGGTACGAAACCTATCTCTCAGACTCCGTATCGTATGGCGCCAGCTGAGTTGAAAGAACTGAAGGCGCAGTTGCAAGAATTACCTGAGATGGGGTTATTCGACCGAGTGTATCCCCCTGTGGAGCCCCGGTGTTGTTTGTGAGGAAAAAGGATGGGAGTTTGAGACTCTGCATCGATTACAGGCAACTGAATAAAGTAACAGTCAGGAACAAATACCCATTGCCTCGGATCGATGATTTGTTCGATCAGCTGCGAGGAGCGCAGTACTTCTCCAAAATTGATCTTCGTTCTGGGTATCATCAGTTGCGGGTTAAGGATGAGGATGTACCCAAGACAGCCTTTAGGACCCGTTATGGTCATTACGAGTTCCTTGTGATGCTGTTTGGTTTGACCAACGCACCCGCAGCGTTTATGGATTTGATGAACCGAGTGTTGCAGCCTTACTTGGATCGCTTTGTCATCGTGTTCATTGACGATATCCTAGTCTACTCGAGGAGTGCGGAAGCGCAAGAGGAGCACTTAAGGATGGTGCTGGGTACCTTGAGGGAAAACCAGTTGTATGCGAAGCTCAGCAAGTGTCAGTTTTGGTTGACGAGCGTGAGTTTCTTGGGGCATGTGATCTCAACAGATGGGATCAGTGTGGATTCACAGAAAATTGAGGCAGTGGCGAAGTGGGAACAACCGAGGACCGCCACTGAAGTCAGAAGTTTCTTGGGCTTGGCTGGTTACTACAGGAGGTTTGTAGAGGGTTTCTCTACCATTGCTGCCCCGTTAACGCGACTGACATGGAAGGGAGTCAAGTTTGAGTGGGATGACGATTGTGAGCGTAGTTTCCGGGAGCTAAAGGATAGGTTGACATCTGCTCCTATACTGACCTTTCCAGACGACAACGGAGAATTCGAGGTGTACAGTGATGCATCCTTACAGGGTTTGGGATGTGTGCTAATGTAGCATGGGAAAGTGATTGCCTATGCTTCGCGCCAGTTGAATCCGCATGAGCGCAATTATCTGACGCACGACTTGGAGTTAGCTGCTGTTGTGCATGCGTTGAAAATTTGGAGACATCACATGTATAGTGCGACTTGCAGAATGTTCACGGATCACAAAAGCCTGAAGTACTTGTTCACTCAGAAGGAGTTAAATGTGAGGCAACGACGGTGGCTAGAGCTAATTAAGGACTATGATTGCACGATTGAGTACCACCCGGGAAAAGCCAATGTGGTGGTTGATGCTCTAAGCCGGAAGTCAACACATTCTGTAGCACATCTACGGACGGTTCATTTACCACTTTTGGTTGAACTCCTTAAGACTAGCATTGATTTGGGTTTGGATGGCCAAGGTGTCTTGCTGGCTAATTTTCATGTGAGACCACTTTTGATCGATCGGATCGTTGAGGCTCAATCTCAAGATCCTGTCTCATGTGTACTTCGGATTGAAGTGGAAGCTGGTGAACGGCTAGATTTCACAGTCAGGGAGGATGGAGCTTTGCTAAAAGAAGGACGGTTGTGCGTGCCCGACGTGGAGGCACTGACGAAGGAGATCTTGGACGAGGCTCATAGTTCAGCCTACGCGATGCATCCTGGTGGGACCAATATGTATCGTACCTTGCGAGAGCACTACTGGTGGCCGGGTATGAAACGGGAGATTGCCGAGTTTGTCAGCAGGTGTCTGACTTGCCAGCAAGTGAAGGCTGAGAGACAACGACCTTATGGAGCCTTGCAACCACTACCTATCCCGGAATGGAAATGGGATCACTTGACGATGGATTTTGTGTTTGGACTGCCTAGGACACCCAGAGATCACGATGGAGTTTGGGTGATTGTGGACAGGCTTACGAAATCAGCTCATTTCTTGTCGGTGCGAGATAACTTCAGAATGACACAGTTGGCTCAATTGTTTATCGATGAGATCATCCGTTTGCACGGAACTCCAGAATCAATAGTTTCTGACAGAGACCCGAGGTTTACTTCTTGGTTTTGGCAGAGTCTACAGGAAGCCTTTGGGACGAAACTCCGTTTCAGTACTGCATTTCATCCTCAGACTGACGACCAGTCTGAGCGGACCATCCAGATATTGGAGGATATGATGCGAGCTTGCGTTCTGCAATTTTAGGACACTTGGGAATCACATCTAGCCTTGATGGAATTTTCCTACAACAACAGCTATCAGGCGAGCATTGGGATGGCTCCGTACGAAGCCTTGTACGGACGGCAGTGCAGAACCCCGTTGTGTTGGACGGATGTGGGTGAAAGGAAGCTGACTAAATCCGAATTGGTGGAACTGACAACCGAGAAGGTCAAACTCATCAGGGATAGGCTCAAGGCAGCCCAAGACAGAAAAAAGAGCTATGTGGACCATCGGATTAGAGATCTTCAGTTTGCGGTCGGAGATCGGGTATTTCTGAAACTGTCCCCTTGGAAGGGTGTGGTGAGATTCGGCAGGCGAGGGAAGTTGAGCCCTCGTTATATCGGACCGTATGAGATTACCGAGAGGATTGGCCCGGTGGCCTACAGGTTTGCACTACCGCCTGAAATTTCGAGGGTCCACGACGTTTTTCATGTGTCGATGTTGCGGAAATATGTGTTTGACGCATCTCATGTACTGGAGGAACAACCCATTGAACTCCGAGAAGACTTGAGCTTTGGGGAACAGCCAGTGCAGATTTTGGACAGGAAGGATAAGGTGCTACGTCAGAAGACCGTTCCTCTGGTAAAGGTCCTTTGGAGGAACCAGAATGTGGAGGAAGCCACATGGGAACCCGAAGCGCAGATGCGAGAACAGTTCCCCTACTTGTTTCCTTGAAATTTCGGGACGAAATTTCTTAAGGGGGGGAGATTGTAACGCCCCGGAAATTCGGGAAATGTAATATTGTAAAATAATGAATAAAATGACAGTTTTACCCTTGTGATTCGTATGGTCAAATTGTTGACTTTTTGATTGGAGGGTCGAACGGGCATTGAGTGATGACCGTGACGTAGTTCGGGACGTCACGAGTTCATAGACAGGTGGCACGTCCGATTCGCACGAACAGGGTGAAAGTTATGACGTGCGGAAGTCCAGGGGCATTATCGTAAATTGGACGTTGTAAGGGAAAAATTTGACTTTTTGTTTGACAATTGATATTCATTTGACTCGAAGACCGTTATGTTCGTCTCGACGCCCTGAGTACAACGACAGGCGGCACGCGTGAAACGGACGTCGGGTGACCGAGTTACGGGTCACGGAAGTTGGAGGGCATTTTGGTAATTATTGCAGAGAGGGGCATTTTGGTCATTTCACGGCGGTTACTGTAGCAACACCGTGAAAAACAGAGCACACGGCCATGCCGTGGTGTTTTGAGCGTGCATTTGTTTATGGCTTAGTGGACTGATGCGTGGGCTTTGTTTAAGAGAATTGAGGAAGTGAGAAGCACAGCATGGGAGGCTTGATCAGAGCTCAGAGCACGGCTGGGATTAAAAATGGCCATGGAGTCTGTGCTTGCGGAAACCCATTTTCAGAGACCACAGTTGGTCTCCCACGAGTTGTTGGCCACATTGATCGATCAACCGTGTAAGAAAGTGAGGAAAGGATTCGTTTGGGTCATTTGGTGCATCAGTGTGAAGGCTGAGGTTGAGAGAGACGGTGAGAAAACAGTTTCGGGTTTTTGGGGGGAAACTCAGAGTTCAATTCCTACGGGCTTTGAGGAAAAACTAAACACATAGGGAGACTTCTGCGAGTGACAGAAACACGACGGTGCTAGAGTTGCAGAGATTGGAGCCCGTTTTGCCCAGGAACCCAAGTTCCAGTTCGAAGGAAAAACTAGTGGAGGGAAAAATCGAAGATCAAATCGTGGGGACTTTCGAGCTAAACTAAGGGCCGTTCTAGCCTTCTGGGAGCAAAAGGAAACCAATCGCATCGATTTCGAAGGACATCACTCGCGAATTGGTCAAGAACTGAGCTCCTTGGTTCTGAGAATTGTCGAGCTTGAGGACGACGACTTCCAGGTAACGGCAAGTTCAATTGATTGTGCTATTGTGTTCGTATAGGTCCCCTTAAGCTACTGGTGAAGTTAATTTGGAAATGGAACCGTGTAGGGTGAGTTCCAGACGTTGACTTGTTCAACTGTTTGAGCTTGAGTTGGGTCGCTTTGGTGTTAGTCGAGGTTAATCATCAATACAGACCTAAAATTAACGAATTAGAAAAGATAATAGGATTGAAAACGAGAGGAATTGTTTGAGAATTGAGCTTGAACTGGTCGGGTTGAGTCGCGGGTAATAGACCCGTTTATCAGTCTATCCGGGTAAGGACGAAGGTACTGTAGCTTGGCGCGTGGCCTTCACGCGCAGCCACTTTGGGCGGCGTGTGACGGCGCGTGCGATGTTAACTCCGATCACGGTCAACACGAGATTTAATCCTTTCAGTTTAATTAACATTTTATCTTTAGAGTTCGAGTGGATCGGGAGTCATTCGGGATAATTTCGGGAGTCCGGAAGGTTAAGTCTCTAAGTTTATTTTCGGCGAAAAATCCGGGAAAATTTGGAAAAATCCTACGAGTTATTTTGGGATGTTTGTAACCCTCCTTATGCATTTTTACAGGCCCGGACACTTCCAAAGCTACGGAAGAGCGCGCGGGACGCGATTGACGCGTCCTAAAACCGTGAGTGGACTTTTTGATTTCTAAACTGGGCATGCATGAATATTTTACTTATTTATCTTATGGTTTTACATATGATTTTATGATGGTGATATGATATTTTGATTTTACGTATTTTCACGCTTTTCGAGTGATTCATCGTATTTCACGTATTTCGAGGTTACTATTTTTGCTTATGCATGAATGATGTTTTAATGAAGAATATGGATATGATTATGCATGTTACGGATTTATGATGTCTTGATTATAATTGTGAAGTGATTTCGGGAATTGTATGTTTTGGAATTTTCATGTGAATTCGGACATAAGTCCTATTATGACGTGATATGATTTCGGAATGATGTTGTAAAACGGTTTATGATGAATCCTGGTTTATTGTGTTTAAAAACGGTTTTGGGTTTAGAGACCCGGTTGATTGTTGGATCTGGTTTTGGGTTTAAAGACCCGGTATATTGATGATGGGGGCGGGCCCGAAAATTGGGTTTAAAGACCCGGAATGAGTTTAAAGACTCGTGAGTTTAAAGACTCGATTATTGTGATACCCCCGAGGCCTATTGATCATGTTTTGAGTTTAAAGACTCGTTGATATCCCGGGAAGGCCTGATATTGAGTTTAAAGACTCGGATGGATCCAACGGCATAATTGTGATTATTGATTCACTTTTTACTTGATTTGTGCAATTGATGTTTCAAAATGACGGTTTCTGGATTCTGGTAATATTAAATTGTTTTACATGAGTTATGACAATTCTCTGTAACGTTTTTCATGTGTCGGAAAAAGAGTTTTCAAAGGTTTAATACGCGATTTTTGAATATTTGGTTATGCATGCGTGTTACAAAACTGGAGGGCGAACTCGATTTCGGAAAACTGTTTTCCTGTAAAACTTATGTTTCGGTCCACTCAAATTTTGTTGTTTTAAATTCCCTCCAGGTCGTGGTACAAGTGCGGGGGAAAGCGCCGAGGCAGGGGCGGAGGCATAAAGTTTTCCGTTACAGAGTAGCTAGTTCACAGTGTAGGATTTGTTATTTAACCTGTTTTGTAATATTGCTCTGTGAAACTGTGGACTTGATGTCCAGTCGGATGTATTTGTTTAATCTCCCTGGTCTGACAATGGGTGTGTTGTAATATTATTTAGTTTTCCGGTCTTTTGGATTCGATTGTCAGACGGGAGCAGGATGCTTCCCGATTATCTAGGCGATAACCAGGGTGGGTCCTGTCATTAAACGAGGATGAAGAAGGTTCTCAGGCCACTAATGAAAATCCTTCTCCGAGTCAACCATCCATCTCTAGGCCTATGGGACAAAAGACAAAAAATTGGATAAAAAGGCAAGGAAAAAGAGATTAATAATGTTGGAGACAACCTTGCTTCCACATTGCGAGCAATGGCGGAACAAGCCACCTAGGATTAAGATGAGAAGTAGCAGAGATACGAGTCTATGGTCCACCTCCAACAAGATCAGATGGATGGAAGAAATATGGCTAGAAATACTACAGACATGACTCCAATGAGTAATGAGTATTTTGAGGAGAGAAAAAAAGGAAATTAGAGCGTAAACTCGAGCACGTGAGTTGTTTCCATATTCAGTTCAACACCTGCCTACATTCCTATAAAGAAGGAAGATGATCATTTTAATAGCTTAAGTATTTTAGGGCTTATTACTCACGTTGCTCCCATAACCAGACATTAAATATCACTTTGCTCCCCGAAACATTTTTAGTTCCAATGTTCAGCCACAACTGCACATTTAGTTACACCGTTTTTTTCATCTGTTACCATCTGTTACCCTCTGTTACTGACACCGTCACTGGTGCATATGTGGCACCTATGTGGCACCTACGTGGAAATTAGATGGGTTGCTCATGGTCCCCTATCATATCGATGTGGATCAGAGCATGATATTCTCGTGAATTGGGAATTCTAGGGATGGGGATTTGGGCGATTTCAGAGAAGAGGGAAGAGGAAGACAACATTGAAACGAGCTTCAATCCATTGAATTTCGCTTTAGGGTTTGAATCGGAAAAGAAGACGACACCACTAATGGAATAAAAATGACAATCTCTCGAAGGCCTGGAGCACAACAACCTCGATATGGTAAGTTAGGGATTTAAATTTGAAATTTTCAAATCTTGGTTTGAATTGGAAGTTAGGATTAAATTATCCTAAATTTTCTTGGTGTTTGTGTGTAATGTACAATGTTTTCCACTTCAAATTGCATAAGTTTTCTTGGTTGTTAGTGGTTGTTGGTGTTGGTTGTTTGGCTATTGGCCTGTTGGTGGATGTGAATAAAATAGGTTATGAGTGTGGGCTTTGGAAAGTGGGTTGTGGTTATGGCAGTGTGTGGGGTTCAGGGATGGGCATTTTAGAAGCCTTTTAGATTATAGCTAAGGCTTTCGAAATTGACATTGGAATGTTAGGCATTTGGGGTTAAAGGGTGTAGGGTTGGAACAAAGACTTCATATGATTTTTTTGAATTATAATTGATATTGTGATAAGGAATGGCACTGTGATGTTGGCTTTTGGTTCAAACTATATGTTTATACATAGGTTTAGGTTTATTGTTTACGGTTTATAATTGATATTTTCATAAGGAATGGGACTGTGATGTTGGCTTTTGGTTCAAACTATATGTTTATACACTAGGTTTAGCCTAGAGGTTTAGGCTGTTCGGTTAGGTTTTAGGTTTAGGCAGTATGTTTAGGTTTAGGCTTTAGGTTTAGGAAGCAGTTTTAGGTTATTGTTATGGTTTAGGTTTAGGCAGTAGGTTTAGGTTTAGGTTTAGGCTTTAGGTTTAGGTTTAGGCGGTAGGTTTAGGTTTAGGGAGCAGGTTTAGGTTATGGTTATGGTTATGGTTTAGGTTTATGGTTTAGGTTTAGGCAGTATGTTTGGGTTTGGGTTTGGGTTTAGGTTTAGGTTTAGGGTTTACGGTTTAGGATTTAGGATTTAGGAATTAGCTGTAGGCAGTATAAGTTTAGCGTTTAGTTGTAGGCAGTATAGGTTTAGGGTTTATGTTTAGTGTTTAGGGTTTAGGTTGTGTGAGATTTCATATAGTTTTTTTTTCCTATTGGATATGGATTGTTTATGCTTGTGAAGTAATGTTTGTTTTTTAATTGCTTGTTGAAGGGGACTGTAATGACATTTTCTCGATCACCTTACACCATGACAGAAGGATCGTATATAAACAAGGAGAGTGGAGATATGCGGACGGGGCATTGAAATAGTATGACTAGTGTTGTTGGCTGTATTAATCATTAGTTGAATTAAATGCCCTAGTGAAGCTGGAAGGATATATTTAGGATACAGTGGATTTCTACATACAAGATGAAGCTAGTAGATAGTTTTTTAAGGGTTCCACAGATCAGCAGCTGTTGGCACTCATTAGAAAGCATTCAAAGACATTTGAGAAAGCAGTGCATGTGTATGCTTCCCATTCTGTGGACCAAGTGACAAATGCGGATCTGGTGTATACATTAGAGGATGGTCCAAGTACTACTGGACCAAGCACTGGAGATGCTAGCCCAAGCACCGTAGAGGCTGGTCCAAGCACAGTAGAGGCTGGTCTAAGTGATGATGCTAGTCCAAATACAACTGAGGATGTTCCAGCTTATGTCAGTCATGAAGAAGAAGATTGTGATGCTGATGCTGATGAAAGTGATAATGATGATGAATTGTTTGAAGTTCGAGTGGCTGATGAAAGTAGTGAAGATGGTGAAGATGTAGAATTAGTACAAGATAAATTAGAGGGAAATAATACTACTGATGAACTTGAAGATGGTGGACCTAAATTGAGGAAACCTAAAGTGCAACGAAGAGGCATAAGGCGCAAGCAAAGGCAAAGAGTGCAAGAAGAGACGGAAAATGATACTGCTGATCAACCTGAAGGGAGTAGGCAAAGGCAAGGAGTGCAACTTATGGAGGTTAATCACATTTCTAATGATAATAATGAGCAATCCGAGACTGAGCATATTGAAGAAGATGGTTATGGTGAAGGGTATGCATATGAAATATGTCTGAGTGATGATGATGACATATTCCAGATGAATGTAGAAAGGATAGTTCCTCCTCCTCCACAAGCTGAGGATGAGGTTGAAGAAATAGATGTTTCCTTGTCACCTGGGATTGCTACAGCTAGTGGAGATTCAGATGATGACTTGAAATAGAAGAAAAGTAAGAAGAAACGTCTGCCAAAGACAAGTGATTTTATTCCTGAAATGGAATTGAAGGATCCACATTTTCAGCTAGAGCAGAAGTTTGAATCAGTTGCCGTTTTTAGGGAAGTTGTCAGAGTTTATTCAGTTAATACTGATAGTAAAGTGACATTCAAAAGTAATCAACCAAACATAATTAGGGTGGTTTGCAGTAAGGATGGATGTGATTGGACAGTATATGCATACATGACAGGAGGGTTCAAGACTATGTAAATTAAGGAATTGAAGGGTGAGCACAACTGTTCGGTAGTGACTAAGAACATACATGCCAATGTTTAGTGGCTGACTTGGAGGTATGGGAGGAAACTGGCTAGCAACAACTGGGATTGGGTGGAATTCTAGGACTTGGTGAGTGCAGAACAAAGGATACGACCATCTAGGGCAGCATGTTTTACAGCAATGGCCAGTGTACTACAAGTTGTTGATGGCAAATACCTAAGGCAGTATGAGTTGTAAGGTGAATACTTCCTTCAAGTTTTGAAGACTAATCCCGGTTCTACGGCGATAATAAAGTCCAAGTTGGACGCTGACGGAAAGGCTGGATTTGAGAGATTGTATGTGTGTTTTAAAGCTTGCAACGACGGTTGGATGAAAAGGTGCATGCCCTTCATTGGTTTTGATGCATGCCACATTAAGGACAATCATTCGGGACAATTGTTGGCAATAGTAGGAGTAGATCCAAACAATGAGATGTTTCCCATTACCTATGTTGTATGTGAAGCTGAAAATTAAAGTGATTGGTGGTGGTTGATGGAGTTGTTGAAGGAGGATCTTCAAATTCAGAATGATAAGGGTGTAGTGCTAATGATCGATAAGAAAAATGGGCTTTTAGATGCAGTGACCCAAGTATTCCCTAATGTAGAAAGTAGGCATTGCTTGAGGTATCTATACGAGAACCTCAATGCAACACATAAAGGGTTGGCTATCAAGCTGTAGCTCGAGAAGATTGCTAGGGCCACTATTATGCCTTGGTATAACGAAGAGATGAGATAAATGGAACTCCTCGATGCACCTGCTCACAATTGGCTAAAAGAAAGGGATGCAAAATCTATGTGTAGAAGTCAGTTTGGGACAGAATCTAAGTGCGACATTTTGTTGAATAATCTGTCTGAGTCATTCAACAAAGCCATTCTCCCATTTAGGGCTATGCCTATCTTGTCTATGGTAGACAAGATTAGGCAATACCTAACTGTATTCATGACCAAGAAAAGAGGCGCAGGTGCAAATGGGGGGAATCATCTGGTTGGAAAAAGAATCCATGGGATTTTGGAGGTCAATACAAAGATTTCTCAAAGCTTAATTCCCACTCATTGTGGTGGGAATATATTTGAGGTGAAGCATTCCCATGGAATGCAATTATGAACTAACATGGTTAGGGCTTCAAAAAACCGTAACGTAAAAAGAAACTACAAAATCAAAGAAATTATAAAATCAAAGACAAAAGTATTTCGCTATTTTTATTTCTGAAAGTAAACTAAAAAATCTCAACCTCCCAAAAAACTCGAACCTCTTTAAATAAACCCTAGTACCTCTATTTATAAGAGAATAATTAATTCTCCTAAAAATAGAAGTTTTACAATTAAATTCTCTTCCTAAATAATTAAGAAATCTAATTAAAACTTTTCCTACAAGTAAAGGAATTGAAAATAAGAATATAAAAGGGAATAGGACTAAAATCCTTATACAATATGGAGATTAAATGTGAAAGCAACTTGGAATTATCCTAAAAAAGGTCAAAAACTCGGAATAAAGCTTCAAGAGGACGTTTCGGTGGTCAACCACCGAATTTTAGTGGTCAAAGGGCGGCGTCAATGCGAGGTCAACGTGCAAGCCTTTAGCTGTGGATATTCGGTGAATGCCAACCGATGTAGGGACGATAGCTTCAGGATACGTGCACCAGGATATGGACAAGATTTCGGTAGGAACGTTCCGAATAGGACTTCCTTCTACAGTAGACGACATGGATTCCAGATTTCTTGATTCGGTAGGGTCTGGCCGAAATTCTTGTGCAATCTTCTTTCCTCCGTAACTTGTTCGTTTCAACTCCGATTTAGGTGATTTTTTTCGCTCAAATTCTCATAATTCCAATTTCTATTTGATCTACACATTTCTCAAAAAATATATTATTTTCTCCGATTTCATAGAATGAATTATTAACAAAACATAAGTAAAAGTGTGACGACCCGAAAATTCGAAAAAGGAAAATTTGGAAAAACTAGAAAGAAAGGAAGATTTTGCCTTTGGGTAGGGGGGGGGCGCAAAAGTTAACTTTTTGATCGGGGCCTTGTTTGGACTTTTCGAAGAGACTGTTGAGTAGGTCTTGGGACGTTGAATCCGTAAACAGGCGGCATGCGTAAATCGGAGTTCGGATGGAAAAGTTATGGACCTTGGAATGCTAGGGGCATTATGGTAATTTTGTTGGTAAAGGGAAAAAGGTTAATTTTGGGCAGATGAATGGCTGATTCAGCCATGTGGGTGACTCGGTGAGGTACTTAAGTGACACATGTCACTGTGCAGATGATAATTAGTATCCTTGATGCTATCTAATATTTGGGTAGGCCAATTCAGATATATGTACTGGAGTTGCACTTAACCGTGTGTGTGCTTCCCTCAACCAAAAACAGAGCAATAGGTAATTGATCTCAGGATAACAACCAAATTCCTCAGGCTAAAAACATGAGATCCTGAACGTATTGAGAGGGTGAATTCATGAGAAGAAAGAAAGGAGAGGGAAGAGAAGAGAAAACTGGAAAAGACCCCAAGAACATGAAAAGGTGTTTTTGAAATTGAGAATTGAAATGTGAGTTTCAGACGTTAATTGGACAAACTAAGCTTGAATTAAGCTTCTGGAGGAAGGAACGAGTCGATCCATTATTGAATTCGAAGGAAATCGATGAACAAACACCAAGAACACACCTTGCGACATCTTCAAATTATGGAGGTTGAGTTCATGTAATTGGAGGTAAGAAATCTTGAAATTGGTTTCGAATTCATGTTTATGATGAACTTAAGACACTTTCTGGTTGATTAGATTCCCGAATTGGACTGAAATTCGTTACAATTGAACTTATAACAGACCGGGCATCGATTTAGAAATCGACCCTTTTAAGATGTTGTTTCATGAAAATAAGAATACAGCGCCCTAATTTAGATTGATTGGATGCAAATTAGGGAAAGAAACAAAGGAATTGAGGTCGAGTTGACTGAGAACTAATCGGGTTGTATCGCGGGTTGTAAGGATCCGTTTTCCAAGAAACGGGTGAGGAAGACGACTGTAGCATTTCACTATGCAGGCGCGTGAGGGCGCGTGGGCACGATTCTTGAGGTGAGGTCAACTTGAATTTTACTCTATGTAATGTAACGAACATTTTGGCGTTGGTTTCGAGTCAATCAGACACCGTTTAGATATTGTTTCGAGGGTCCGAAGGTTTATGTTACGTTTTTAATTCATAATTAATTCCTGAAAAAATATGGGAAATTAATATGATATTCATTGAGTCATTAGTGACCCTTAATGATGATTTTGGGCAGGACTTAGGATTCCTGGAAAATGTCAGAAATTACGGAAAAGCGTGCAGCTCAGAATCGAGCGGTTTGGACGGTGTGTGAGTGGACGTTTGTTTTATAAATTTAAATGCATGCATAGTTAACTGTTTTATATGATTTATTGCATGATTTTATTTGCAATGATTTCTTGATGATTTGATACGATGATTTACTGGATTTATGGATTATTTCATCGGTTTTTCGGGCGCGTTTTACGAGGAAAATGCAATTGATGTTTGGGCTAGGCGCGAGATTTTTAATGGATGTTTTTGACTTGGATTGTGAGTTAAAGATGATTTTATGGAATTGAATGATTTTCGGATATGATTTTATGAATTTACGAGCATTGAATTATTTAATGATTTTACAGATTTACGAGAAATGAGATTTGGGCTTGAGACCCCGTGATAAATGGTTTTGACGTGGTTTTAATGATGATTTTGAAATAAAGATTAAGATTTTGTATTTATGTTCAGTGCCCCTAGATGTGTAATTCCTGGATAGACTTCGGATATGTAATTCCCGAAGTGACTCCGGATGTGTAATTCCCGGAGGAACTGGATGTGTAATTCCCGGTGAGACCAGATGTGTAATTCCCTTTGAGGCTGGATGTGTAATTCCCAGCGAAGTCTGGATGTATAATTCCTAGAGACTCTAGATGTGTAATTCCCAGAGGAACCTCGGATGTGTAATTCCCGAGTTATGTGATTTGTGTTATGATAAAATGGTTTTATGAAATAATTTTCATGTGTTTTGGCTTGGAAGCCGGTGATTCATGTGTTTGACCCTATGCATGCATGGTTTGATAAACTTGAGGGTAAATGATGTAGTTTGAAATGTATTTTTAAATTATATTATTTTTGTTCACTCACGCCTTTCCTGTTTTGATGACGTTCCAGGTCGTGACACGACGTTCGGGGCTAATCGTGAGGCGGAGGCATGAGCGGAAATCAGTGCAGTTATCCCTTGTCTGACAGGTGTTGTGGGGGTAGTTTCGGGACATTAGTTGATTTGTCAGACGGGAGCAGGACCGGGCGCGGTTATCAAAGTCCAGTTGGGACGGGTCCTGTCAAAAAGGGTTTTAAATCATGGATAAAACATACATAAAATATGACCGAACAGATGCCAACCACTATGACCCAAGTTACCAAGAGTGCAATCCAAAGCCTAGTCACCTTCCTTTTTAACTTCAACACTTGCTCTTCTACTCTATCAGTTTTCTTAACAAACCCATAATTATCATCATTGATCTCTTGCACATTTTCGGATCAAACCATTCCTAAAAATCACAACCCATAGCTCTTCTTCTACCTCTAGCTTGTCCAACCTGAAAAACACATACATATTCACAGCAAAGAACATAGCAAATTCAAAAATCCAACACAAAACCCAGCAAAACAAAGCTGAAAATCTAACTCAATACCCATGACCCATAAATTTAACAATCCAGCCAAGCAAATTCACATACAAATTCAACATTCCAGCCAACCAAGGCAAAAATTAAGAAAAATTCAGATAATTTTGCAGCAAGGAACATAGCCGAAAACCTAACCCATTACCCATAACCCATTACCTATTATCCATAACTCATTACCCATAACCCATAGCACGAACCCACAAATCAAGTAGAAACGAAACCTATTACCGAGAAACAACAAAAGGATGATAAAAAATTGAAACCCATTACCAATTACCTTAGCATCTGGATAGACAACAAGCCTTCTTCCTGGGTTTTCATCCGTCCAGGACATTTTCATTCTCGCTATCTTCCCACAAAAAACATCTTCGCGGGATGAACCTTCCACTCTCACTATCCTCCATGCTCGATTCTCACTTCCTCACGAGTTGTAACTTCTTGGTTCACCTCCGTTTATAATGGCACGATTTTGGTGGAATAATGAAAGAAGTTTTCAAATTTTGCTCTCTAGGGTTCTAAGTACCAGTGAAGTGTAAACTGAATTGAGGCATATTTTGGCGCCAAATCCTACCCAAACTTCAGCTTACATTGTTGCCATTTGAACTATTGCCACGTAGATGCCACATATGCACTAGTGACGGCGTCAGTAACAGAGGGTAATAGATGGAGCAACGCTGCAACTAAATGTGCATTTGTGGCAAAACATTGGAACTAAAATTGTTTCGTGGAACAAATTGATATTTAATGTCCGGTTAGGGGAGCGAAGTGAGTAATAAGCCATAATTTAATGTCATACAATTTTAGCTTCAAGAGTTTTATGTTTAGTTATTCACTGTTAATCTAATTATGTTTGCCAAAGTGTATTAAGTTTGTTGACACCATATAAAACCAGACTTGATGAGGCTAATACCTCAATCTCAAGACACACTTATGAGCTCAAATGGCCCAATCCCACACTACCAAATAAACTCTAGTAAGGGTTGTTCACCAACTGGCACGTGAACAAATCTCCTCCATCCATCAGGAGGCCACGTGCTAGTCCCTCAATAGATACACATTCTCCCACATAGAAATAACTCATTATTTATCTCTCACACATCCATACAAAAGGGGTCCATTTTTTCAATAAAGGCAATCAAGTTTTACTATTTCATCCACTTGTGAATTACTATTCACCACGTACTCCTTATACACACTTACCTACTTTAATTTTGGTATCAAAGTACCCATAGGCTAGCACTACACCAATACTTACCTTCTTTTGGTAGGTCAGATCAAGAACATATGGCTGAGCAGAATTCTATCTCTAGGTTGACACATTTTGTGCATCAACAGTTTGACATCGTTTGTGGGAAGCCTGACTAAGTCTGCCCACTGCTCTACTAAGTCGAGCACCACTTCCCTTGCTAGTTCATCAACATGCAAGACCTAGTAGACAATGAAATTCTGCCCGTATATGGGAATTGTTAATCGAGGGACACCTTTCCTAATGCAGCCCAAGATTTGGAAAATCTACAACATGACATGGCTGAAATCAAGGCTAATGAAACTCAGGGGGTGGTACGTTACCAGACACTGAGCGGGCAGTACACCAACGTGGTGGCACGCTAAAAACTGCTCAAACTGAGCTAGCTGCGCCCAACGCTCAAAAGGAAGCATGGGAGGGTTAGAAGATCGTGTCCGACTGCACCTAGTGCATCGAACGGATGCGTCGTACGACCTGGAAAGAGAAAGTCCATGTTGCAGTCAAGCCAACCAACAAAGCCTCCTTACTCCTGATCATGACAGAAAAGAGCCCGCGAGGAACTAGGATCTACTATAAAATTCACATGGCCCTGAAAGATATGTCCCACAAAGGCCGCAGATAGCTCAGCCCAAGTAGGCTCACCTTCCCTTGGGAGAACGGGTCACCCCCGAGAGAGCAGATAAGTCGGATGTATCTTGAAACAACTTTGCGGCAGCCCCCTCGCATCAAGGAACCAGCTCACAGATGGTTTCGAATCATCCTAAGAAGTCACCATCATACGACCCAAGGAGCACAAGGGAACCTCTTCCCAACAAGAGGCTAATTGACCCATCCAAAATACTGACTTCGAGAGTCGAAGGATAGACCTTAGTACCAACCCTCTCGTCCCATAGCTCCTGGTCGGAGTAAGGACCCTTGAGAACGAAAAAGGGCCACCCCAAGATTGATATGGGGCAAAACAAGCATGGGCCCATTCATTAGCAGGGTTAACTAATACCAACATGTTCATGAGAATAAACAGCTCAAAAATCCTTCTACATAGGCAAGGAAGATCCTATGACCCACATCAGTAACTACCGATCGACCTTGATTTTCAAGAAATTCGCCGATGAATCTAGGTTCAGACGGTCTTAGTAAACCAACTCATGGTACAGATCGACCATATGTTCTCTTTTGAGGACCCATTCCTCTTGAAATAGGACGAGACCAAGTCACTTCTGAAGTACACAACTTGATTCAGCCACTAATGCTCTCGGTGAGCTAAGACAGATTACAACAAATTTCACCGCCTCCAAGGGTGGCCTCCGAGAGTCCCATTTCAGGTAGGCCGTACATACTCAAGGTTGGTCTATCCATAACAAACTTACGAAATAGGTTGTGATTCATTCCAACCCCGAATTGCTAACCATAAAAGGGGATGCTACACCGACCAACACCTATCGGCCCAGTGCTGGTAACTCGATCAACACATACCGACCAAGAAATTTCAACACACAGCCCTCCGCTCAGCAGCTGACCTTAAGCCAGAACCACAACCAACACTCTTCGAGTGGAAAGTGGAATGAGTACTCCAACATGTATGGTCCAGGAAAGAGAGGGAAAGAGCCATGGCCACCATAAAAAGTCCCCATGAATGTGATTATTAGTAATGCTAATCGGCCACCTTATCGGTCGAAGTTTGAGATGTAAAACATCATCAACACCTCCTATGAAAAATGTACTCATGAGCATCAAGAACATGATTCTCAAACTAGCCTGGGCACTAGAAACAGGCCGACATGCCAATAACACTACACCTATTGCTAATACCACAAATACAATGGTCACATCATGGACCAATGTGTCACTTTCAGAGACTCAGTGAAGGCACTCGTACGGGATAGGAAAATCAATTAGTTCTTGTAGAATACACCTCAGCAACTCTGTCATCCTTAGAATGGGCCTCCTCAGTTTTTTCTCTGAACTGCGTAACACGACTAGCAGGTCTTCCACATCGAGGAGGCCCGAGCTAGAAAAATATGGAAGACTAGTTAGGGAACCATATCCTTTTTGGAGGAAGAAGAACAAGGAGTGATCAACTCACACCACGACATGATCATCATCCTAGCCCAAATCGCCAACTTCGACATCGATTGATCATGGTAGACACATGCAACGTTGTGAATGTGATCTTCATGGAGGCCTATTGATAGCTCAGCATCCCAATATCTAGCCTCGATTGCTCCCTAAGTCCCCTTTTGGCTTCACTAGAGACTTAATCGTACTGGTCGGTACTGTGACCCTACCTCTTTCCATTGGGTTACCCCCAAGAAGGTTACTGTTCTAGCTCCATTCTTAGTAGTCAACTGTCTGACTACATACAACGTGCTCTTAGGGTGAGGTCTAATACACCAATTTTGACCAGTCATCTCCGCCCACCTATTACTGATCAAGTTCCTGACGCCCATGAGTATGAGATAGGTCTGATGATATTAGATGGCAACACGAACTTGTAACTCCACCATTCTAGTTGGAAAATCAATCACCCAGTTGAAGGAAAAAATGGCAATCACTAAGTCTGTAACGACCCGTCCCGAATTCCGGGATTAGATTAGTAACTAATCATGACTAGTGGGGTTAATCGGTGATTAGTTGGGCGAAATCGGACGAACGATGCAAAATGACCATTTTGCCCCCAATCGTGGGTAAAACGTTGACTTTTAATTCGAGCTGTCAAATGGACTTTGATCGATGACCATGACGTAGTTTGGGACGTCACGAGTTCATAGATTGGTGGCACGTTCGATTCCGAAGTTCGAGATGAAAGTTATGACGTTCGGAAGTCCAAGGGCATTTTCGTAATTTGGACGAAAAGGGGAAAATGTTGACTTTTTGACCGGGAAGTCTGACGTCCGAGGGCCAAGGACCGTTAGGAAGGTCTCGATGCCCTGAGTCCGTAGACAGGCGGCACACATCAATCGGAGTTCGAAGGACCAAGTTACGGGTCTGGATGCGTGAGGGGCATTTTGGTAATTTGTCAAAATATGGGTAAAATGGTAATTTTGGCTGCTGCTTGTGAGACAGCCGTGAGTGGGTATATTTTGAATTGAAAAACAGAGTATGCTTGATGGAATTGTTTATGGAATGGCTGGTGGGGATGAGTGCTGCTGCATTTTTTATGCATTGAGTGGGAAAGAGAAATTCGTGGGACGGTGAGGTGCAGTGCACGGTTGAATTCTCTATTGCCGGGTGCCGTTGGAAATGGGAAACAGAGCACTTGAATTTTCTTTTCACAATGAGCAGAGCACCGTCGTTTTGATCGATTAATTGAAGTGGTTTGAATAAGTCCCTGGGATGGTTGGAGAGAGAGAGAGAGAGAGAACAGAGAGTTGAGTTTGAGAAGGGTGGAAGGAAAACCCAAACCCGAAAACTACAATTTCGTATTCCATTTTCAAATTTTGATTTAAGTCCATAACGAGGCTAATGGACGATTTAATTGTAGAAATCGAGCCGGAATTAAGGGAGATTCAGTCGGGTCACCTCGCGGGTTACCAGACCCGTTTACCAGGGAAACAGGTGAAGGAGATGAACAGTACCTGGTACTGTAGCAGCGCGTGGGTTTCACGCGCAGCCACTCACGGCGGCGCGTGACGGCGCGTGGGCATGAATCCCAAGGTGAGGTGAACATGAATTTTGTCCTATACAATGTTGTTTTCGAGGGCCCGAAGGTTTAGGTTACGTTTTTAACTAATGTTTAATTCCCGGAAAATTATGGGAAATTAGTATGCTGTTATTTGAGGCCTTAGTGACAATAAATAATTGTTTCATACAGGATTCGAGACTTCTAAAAAATGTCGAAAATTACGGGAATGCGTGCAGCACGAAAACGGGCAATTATGGACGGTCTGTGAGTGGGCTTTGGTTTTATAAATCTTATGCATGCATAACTGTTTTATATTTATTATGATTGTGATTATATGATGTGTGATTTGGATATTGGTGAATTATATGGTTTCACGCATTTCGAGGTGATTTACGTGCTTGCACGTAAATCGAGGTTTTACGATTTTACGCTGATTTTCCATACTTATGGTTTTGGACATGATTTCATGAGATGGTTTTGAAATTGGAATGTTAAACTTGGGCAAGAGGCCCAATTGTTTTGGAAACCTCGCACTTGGAGTCCAATTGAGTTACGTAATCGGGCCAAGGGCCCAGTTATTTACGAAATCGAGCCAGGGGCCCAGTTATTTACGAAATCGGGCTAAGACCCATTTGAGTGATATAATCGGGCCAGGGGCCCATTTGATTTACGAAATCGGGCTATGGGCCCATTTGATTTACGAAATCGGGCTATGGGCCCAGTTGGTTTACAAAATCGGGCATGAGGCCCAATTGATTTATAAATGTGATTTCCGGTGAGGGACCCTAATTGGATTTAAATAAATGGTTTTGGATTTGATAAATCAGACGTTTGGACTGGTGATGGTTTTATGGAAATTCCGGGCAGGGCCCTTGAGATGTTTGAAACAATTGTTAAACTGTCTTCCATAAACCATCTTGATACGAGGATATGTGATGGCCTCCTCTAGGTGTCTGGGACACTGGGGAAGTCACGGTACATTGCCTGCGAGGGGTCATTATACGGAGCTACCGGGCCGTATAGTGACTAAGGAACGGGATTGCTATGATTAGACGTCTGAGACGTCAGACATCTGGGATGTCATAGATATGGACCCAGAGAGAGCCCGGGCAGCACGCTTTGCTTATTATTATACCGTGAGATTTTTTTAGTTTACTTACTGGTTTTCGATGCATGCATATGTTTTAAATGAAGGGCATAAATATCTTTGTGAAATGTGTTTTATGAACTCGTTTATTTTCATCCACTCACAACCTTTATTGGTTTTAATGCCCTTCAGGTTGATCACGGATGCGAATGTAGAAGAGACTGGGACATTGCATGCCTCCTCCATCGATCCTTGCGCACTCTGGACGCCCGTCGGGGCAGTGGGTTTCGGTTATCCCTTGTCTGACACTTCGTGTCAGACGGGAGCATGACACATCCCACGGTAATCCCGGGGGGATTGGGATGGGTCGTGTCAATGTGGTATCAGAGCAGGTTTGCTCTTTGTGTGCGCACATGTCGAGGGTGTGATGTCTCTTAGGGCTGCAGTTCGTTATCAACCTGGTAGATACCCTTGGAGTTTGAATGGTGGATAGATTACGATTGGCCCGGTACGCCGTGTGTTAATGTGATTCTACCCAAGTGGGGTTGTATGTGATGAACTAGTAATGTGGGACCGTCGGTTCGGTCATGTGATAATAGATTGTTGTGTTGCTGAGGGCAGCCGGGTTTTTCCCCGAACCCCAATTATGTGATGGGAATCCCATTTTATTAGTGACTTGGAAAGGTGAACCTCGGTTGAGTAATGGTAAAAAATGTGAACCCTGGCGGTGATTGCTAGTGTAAGGGATGTTGGTACATCGGAATTGGCCGATGACCTTAGTGGTGGAACCTACTTTGAGTGGATAGCAGGATTGGATTTGACGTCTATACGATGTCAGGACCGCGGGGTCGGTCATGTTATGGATTTTACTGCAGTGGACAGTTGGGTTCCTCTGAACCATTGGGTGTGATTGTGGAGCCCTAAATCATGATGGGATTCGATCCACGGGTACGGTTATGGGATGAAATATGGAATTCCCAGTTGGACCGAATGATAGTGTGACGCGTGGATACAGATCTCGATAGCGATGATTGTTCGACGGTAGTCTTGTGGGGATGACTGGTTATCGAGAGTACTTGGTGTGGTTGTAGTAGTCGAGAATCAAGGGACGTTCAGGGAACGTTCATTATCCTGATGTGGATTGTCAGAATAGTGGTACCCATAGTTGTGGAGCAAGAGTAGAGGTATGGGATCGTCACTCAGTATGAGCGGAGATCCAGGGTTACCAACCTTACACACTGTGTGCTCGTGTGGATGTTTGTGTGCGGGTGCTGATACTAGCTTGGATGCCTGTGTGCTGGTACAAGTGTTGGTGATAGTACATTGGTGCTGGTGTTGGTGATTGAGATTGTGATGAGCCACGAGTTGGGATGTAGCTCTATCATGATGGACATACGTTCGGTATTTGAGATTCAGTAGTGGTTGAGTCATGGACTGGATAGGATCCAGCGGAGATTGTGAGGTGTTGGGATAAGTCCCAACAGTGATGAGGTGATAAGAGATGAGTGGATAAAAAGGTATGTTTGAGACAGGAGGATTCTGGGGATGGCGTTCCCTATGTCATGAAAATTAGTGGATTTGGGGAGTTGTTGCCAACTCCGGGATTGGTGTGATTGTATGTTTCTAATATCCCCAAAGAGTACAAGGAAACTACTAAAATTGGAAAAGACGAGGAAAATCATTGGTGGTGTAGATGTGGAATTTTGTGATTGTGAATAACAAGGAAACTCGAGGGTTGAACTTGTAAAGGTTGAGATGTGAAACGAAGGCAGTAATGCATGCACATCCAAAAAGAGTTGCGTAATTCCCATTCGGATTCGGTGTACGTGCGTAAATAGTGATTAACGGACGTGAGGTCTGAGTATTGGATTGACTGCGGACACGTGGTTGTCCAAGTGAGTTGAGGATGTGAGAAGTCCGGAGGTTAGACTTGACATCTCATTGGGAGCATGTCTGTTCCCAACACGGTTGGGACTTTAGTTCTAGGAGAGTTGTGATTGGGGGACGAGAAGGGTGCTCGTTTCTGCATTGGTGATAGGTATCCTGAAGTCATTGTGGTTGACTCCTAATTTTCTGCCCTGGCAGACGTTGATTGTGGTTACCAGTACGTTGAGCTTGTATTGGTTGGTGGGCCCATGTGTGTTTTGGGGTCATCAGGAGGAGTTGCGTATTCAAAGTTAGGTAAACGAGATTTCTCATTTTCTGCTTGGTGGCAGACGATGTAGGTTTACATGGCGTGGTGAGTGCATCGAGTTTTATTTGCATCCACGTAGGATGAGTATTGGCGTCATCGTTTTGGATCATCCTTGGTCTTCCTAAGTGGAATGGCAAGGATCGATACGAGGTAATCAGTGAGAACCCACAGTCTCGGTGTGTCTCGTTGTTGACTGATCGGGTTAGTTGTGGGAGTTGGTTGTTGAACATTGTGACGGTATGCAGATTAGTTGTGGGTGTAAGACCCTATGGTTTGGAGTCTAGTAGTTAATTGTGTGGACCCTAGGTGGAGCAGGATCGAGATGTTTATAGTCGGGGACGCAGTGTTGAACCTGGGTAGTGATCTGGATGACCCAGATAGGGGGGAGAGTTTATCGCCCATACTGTGGTCGGATTTTGTCAACCTTGGACGTGTGGATGTTGGGATTGGCTTCCCTATGGAGTCAATCAAATGTTTTGGCCAGGTAACCGATAGGTTCGGTTTTGGTGTTTCTTGGTAGACGTGAATGAGATTTCGGGTTTTGGAATCGAATTTCTAGGTGACGATTCATGATTTAATTTCGGAACTTGAAAGTAGATTTCTGGATTTGGGTGAGGAATGATTATTCCCAATGCTAGCTTACGGAATAATTATTTCAGATTCGGATTTGGAAATGGATTAAGAATATGATGTTTGGGTTTGGATTCGGGATTTCTTACGAAATTGCGGATTCAGATTTGGATTTGGAACTGAATGATGGGTAGAGTTTTGATTTGTCTAATGGGGGTTTGGACAAATGGACTCAATTATTCGAAACGTGTTTGGCTATGACCTAGGTGGTTGTAGTCTGGTCGATGGATAGATGTGCATACCTTATACATGGTTCGAGGTACGATACTTGCAGGCCTGTGGTGCCTGGTGACGGTATACGAATTATACCAGACGGATGTCGGTGAGCGTGTTGGTAGTCGGATAGGTTCTGATACCATTGGATTAGTTGAGGTCGTGGACTGGACCTCGGATGTTGTGCAGTGGGTCATAGTGGTTCTGATGGTTCAGTTTCACACAGGTAGAGTGGGGTTTTGTTTTTTGTACACTCGAGATGAGTAATTTGGTGGTTAGCGTAACCACAAGTGGGTAAGTGTCAGTTTTCGACTGACAACGGTCAAGTGGTGTCAGATTGTCGGGAGGTGTCAACGTGGATTGTTGAGTGGGGTCTGATGCCTCCTAGTCGGAGTAGATACCAGGATAGATTGGTGATTGAGGAAGGAACCGTCGAGTTGTTGCGTCAACAAAATGGTAGATTTTATGCATGGTGGTAATCCGAAATGTGTGGTTCTGTCATTCGACGAGGTCGAATGTAGTCGTTACGACGTGAATACTAGTTACGTTTGGGTACGGACGAGTTTTGTTCCGATTAGTTGGTGTACGGGTGTACATGTGTTACGAGGTCGATTGTACCATCCACGGGGTGATTGTGGAATCAGGATTGTTGGAATTTCGAGAACGAAACTAATTAAGGAGGGAAGAACGTTGAGATTAGATCGGTTGGAATTTCGAGGATGAAATTTATTTAGGAGGAAAGGTTGTAACGACCCGTCCCAAATTTCGAGATTAGATTAGTAACTAATCATGACTAGTGGGGTTAATAGGTGATTAGTTGGGCGAAATCGGACGAACGATGTAAAATGACCGTTTTGCCCCCAGTCGTGGGTAAAACGTTGAATTTTAATTCGGGCGGTCAAATGGACTTTGATCGATGACCGTGACGTAGTTTGGGACGTCACGAGTTCATAGACAGGTGGCACGTTCGATTCCGAAGTTCGAGGTGAAAGTTATGACGTTCGGAAGTCCAAGGGCATTTTTGTAATTTGGATGAAAAGGGGAAAATGTTGAACTTTTTGACCGGGAGGTCCGATGGCCGAGGGCCAAGAATCGTTAGGAAGGTCTCGATGCCCTGAGTCCGTAGACAGGCGGCACGCATCAATCGGAGTTCGAAGGACCAAGTTACGGGTCTGGATGTGTGAGAGGCATTTTGGTAATTTGTCAAAATGAGGGTAAAATGGTAATTTTGGCTGCTGCTTGTGAGACAGCGATGAGTGGGTATATTTTGAATTGAAAAACAGAGTATGGCTAATGGAATTGTTTATGGAATGGCTGGTGGGGATGAGTGCTGCTGTATTGTTTATGCATTGAGTGGGAAACAGAAATTCGTGGGAAGGTGAGGTGCAGTGCACGGTTGAATTCTCTATTGCTGGCTGTCGTTGGAAATGGGAAACATGGCACTTGAATTTTCTTTTCACAATGAGCAGAGCACCGGTCATTTTGATCGATTAATTGAAGTGGTTTGAATAAGTCCCTGGGAAGGTTGGAGAGAGAGAGAGAACAGAGAGTTGAGTTTGAGAAGGGTGGAAGGAAAACCCAAACCCGAAAACTACAATTTCGAATTCCATTTTCAAATTTTGATTTGGGTGGCCAATTGATGGAATTAGAGGTGAGTTCGAGCTTCTAGACGTCCAAACGAGTCGAACGGGATCGACAGTGTAGGAATTGGTGAGGAGATGAGCCCAGACGACTTGTGAGTTCAGCTTTAGAATTTCCAGTTGAGTTGGAATGGTTCGAGGGATTCGAGCTTGAAATTGAGATCGAAGACAGGTTTTTGGTAGTCCTACGAAGCTTTTGGTTCGACCAATTGCAGAAGAACGATGAGGATTGATGAACTCCAAGGAAAAACAGTGTGTGGTCATTCATCGGAAATTTGAGCTCAATTTGATGGTCTGAGGTAAGTTTAGACTTATTTGATCTCGCAGAACCTTAATTAAGTCCATAACGAGGCTAATGGACGGTTTAATTGTAGAAATCGAGCCGGAATTAAGGGAGATTCAGCTGGGTCACCTCGCGGGTTACCGGACCCGTTTACCAGGGAAACGGGTGAAGGAGATGAACAGTACCTGGTACTATAGCAGGCGCGTGGGTTTCACGCGCAGCCACTCACGGCGACGTGTGACGGCGCGTGGGAACGAATCCCAAGGTGAGGTCAACATGAATTTTGTCCTATACATTGTAACGAACATTTTAGCGTTGATTTCGAATGAATCGGACACCGTTTCAATGTTGTTTCGAGGGCCCGAAGGTTTAGGTTACGTTTTTAACTAACGTTTAATTCCCGGAAAATTATGGGAAATTAGTATGCTGTTATTTGAGGCCTTAGTTACAATAAATAATAGTTTCGGACAGGATTCGAGACTTCTGGAAAATGTCGGATATTACGGGAATGCGTGCAGCGCGAACACAGGCAATTATGGACGGTCTGTGAGTGGGCTTTGGTTTTATAAATCTTATGCATGTATAACCGTTTTATATTGATTATGATTGTGATTATATGATGTGTGATTTGGATATTGGTGAATTATATGGTTTCACGTATTTCGAGGCGATTTACGTGCTTGCATGTAAATCGAGGTTTTCCAGTTTTACGCTGATTTTCCATACTTTTGGTTTTGGACTTGATTTCATGAGATGGTTTTGAAATTGGAATGTTAAACTCGGGCATGAGGCCCAATTGTTTTGGAAACCTCGGACATGGAGTCCAATTGAGTTACGTAATCGGGCCAAGGGCCCAGTTATTTACGAAATCGAGCCAGGGGCCCAGTTATTTACGAAATCGGGCTAAGACCCATTTGAGTGATATAATCGGGCCAGGGGCCCAGTTGATTTACGAAATCGGGCCGTGGGCCCAGCTGGTTTACGAAATCGGGCATGAGGCCCAATTGATTTATAAATGTGATTTTGGGCCAGGGACCCTAATTGGATTTATATAAATGGTTTTGGATTTGATAAATCAGACGTTTGGACTGGTGATGGTTTTATGGAAATTCTGGGCAGGGCCCTTGAGATGCTTGAAACGATTGTTAAATTGTCTTCCATAAACCATCTTGATATGAGGATATGTGATGGTCTCCTCCAGGTGTCTAGGACACTGGGGATGTCACGGTGCATTGCCTGCGAGGGGTCATTGTATGGAGCTACCGGGCCGTATAGTGACTCAGGAGCGGGATTGCTATGATTAGACGTCTGAGACGTCAGACATTTGGGATGTCAGAGATATGGACCCGAAGAGACCCCGGGCAGCATGCGTTGCTTATTATTATACCGTGTGATATGACATCTGGGACGTCGAGCGTTTGGGATGCTAGGCATCTGGGATGCCCAGGATGGTTTAACATGTTTTCCCTAGAAATGGTATTTATGGTTATTGTTTTGGGCGATGGCCCAGTGGGAATTTGAAATTGTTATTCTGGATGTCGGATTTAAATAATATATGTTGGTTTCGGTATTCATGGTTTTGGGTAGAGACCCACATGATTTGGTTTTACGGTTTCTGGGCTAAGGCCCTAATGGTTGTTAGTTTACTTACTGGTTTTCGATGCATGCCTACGTTTTAAATGAAGGGCATAAATATCTTTGTGAAATGTGTTTTATGAACTCGTTTATTTTCGTCCACTCACCGCCTTTATTGTTTTTAATGCCCTTCAGGTTGATCACGGATGCGACTGCAGTAGAGACTGGGAAATTGTATGTCTCTTCTATCGATCCTTGCGCACTCTGGACGCCCGTCGGGGCAGTGGCTTTTGGTTATCCCTTTTCTGACACTTCATGTCAGACGGGAGCATGACACATCCCACGGTAATCCCGGGGGGATTGGGATGGGTCGTGTCAAATTCTGCATTCGAGGCCAACCCTATAGACCCTTACGCTACTCAGTACATTCAGGATGGATTGATCAAGGACCTATGGGGCCATTCAAAGACACCACATCCCCAGCCCATTGAAGAAGTCATCCTCTCTTATAACTTTGCTAACCAAAAAGTCAAAATCGGAATTAACTCTCTGTCCTGCATTGCGCACTGACATGATCAAATTCCTGTACGACAACTCCGAGGTCTTTGCATGGTCTTTCGTCGACATGCTTGGCATATTGACTGGCGTTATATGCCACCGACTCGGCAGCAATCCGGGTTTCAAACCCATTAAACAAAAAATGGCGTATTTACGACGCTGAGAGGACTGAGGCTCTGAAAGAAAAAAAATGAACAAGCCTGGTACCATTCACTTCGTCTGAAAGGCTGTTTATGCAGTCTGAGTGGCCAATGTGGTCATAGTAATGAAGCCCTCAGGCGCCTAGCACATGTGCATCGTCTTCACCGTCCTGAAAAAGGCCTATCCAAGGACCACTTTCCCTTGCCCAAGATTGACCAACTAGTCGATCCTATAACTGGGCACGAGCTACTAAGCTTCATGGATGCATACTTGAGGTACAAACACATATTGATTCACCCGGCCGACCAAATCCACACCACATTTCGCACTAACTAAGGTCTCTATTGCTATATTGTAATGCCCTTCGGTCTAAAGAATGCTGGGGCTACTTACCAGCGTCTTGTCAACTACAATTTTTTCAACTAGATCGCCAAGCCCATGGAGGTCTACATGGATGATATACTAGTCAAGAGCAAGATAGCCGACTAGCACATCACCAATCTCGCTAGGATGTTTGTCACTCTGAAACAATTCACGATTATCCAACGTGTAATTAAGGCCAACCCTGAGAAGATCAAGGCCTTTGTGGACATGGAGCCCCCTCGGACACAGAAAGATTGAGCCTCACAGGCAGAATGGTAGCACTGACCCGGTTTATCTCTAAGGCCACTGATAAGTGCGTGCCTTTCTTCATGGCTCTTGCATGTAGATGGATTTTCCTGCCACAACGACTTAAGTACAAGACGATCACACACTCGCTCCTTGGTGGCTTCAAGGCCTACACCATCATATGGATCTCTTGATCTGTGAGCAGCCACACTGATGCGCTTGCCCGACTAGTTTAGTCCTTTCACAAAAAATAGGTCGGAATGTCCCAGTTGAGATATTCCAGTGATCGAGTAAAACCAACTCAGCAGTTTACTTTATCAACACCAACTTAACATGGACGGCTCCCTTGATCAGCGTCTTAAAAACCAGGACCCTACCAACCGACCAAGTTTAAGCTAAAAAGATCCACTGACAAGTAGCCCGGTATATACTCATCAGTGGCCAGCTCTACAAGTGGGGTTGTATGATCCCTTTGCTCAAATATCTCGACTCATAGGTCGGGAAGATCCTCTTCGAGTAAATACAAGAAGATATCTGCGAAAACCACTCAAGACCTTGATCCTTAACGCATAAGGCTTTTCGCCAAGACTTTTATTGGTCAAGCATTCAAGTTTACATAGTTGAATTCACTTGGCATTGCGACAAATGCTAGCGTTTCTACCTGTTCATCCTACTTCCACCTGAGAACTTGACACCCATGCTCAACCCTTGGCTTTTTGCCGAATGGAGACTGGACCTAATCAGAAAGATGTCGAACGGGAAGGGATACATTGAGTATGTGGTCGTCACTGTGGATTGCTTAACCAAGTGGATTGAAGCTAAGGCACTCGCCACCATCACCACGACTTAGATTGAGACTTTCATCTTCTATAACGTCATCTGCCAGTTCAGTCTCCCCAACACCATCATCACCGACAATGGGAAGTAGTTTGACAACCACTGATCAATCTAATCCAATACCCATGTCGATACTGTTAACAAAATCATCAAACACACTCTGAAAACTAAGCTCAAAGAAATAAAGGAAAAATGAGCTGACATTCTACCTAATACCCTCTAGTCATATCAAATTTCATACCAAACATCAACCAATGAGACAACATTTTCTCTGGTTTTTGGCACTGAAGCAGTCATCCCATCCGAAGTCCACGAGACCTCATAACGAGTCCTAATGCCAACCAAAATGATGGTCAAATGGCATTCAACCTAGATCTAATTTAAGAACACTGAGAGAAGGTCCATCTCCACAATGTTGCCTACAAGCAAAGGCTCTGCCAGTACCATGATACCAAGGTCAAACTACACACTTATCAGGTTGGATACTGGGTACTCATGAAGGTCAGTCTGGCCACTAAAAACCGTTCAACAGGAACCCTCAAACCAAACTAGGAAAGCCCTTAAAGGGTCACTCTAATTTTCCACCTAGGCACTTTTGAACTCTTTGAGCCCGATGGGCACACCCTTGGCCACCTGTGGAATGCCGACAGCCTCAAAAGGTACTACATCTAGCTCGACATATGCCCAAAATCTTATTAGCCGCACTTAGGCCATCATTGTACAGGTCCTAGCTGACCTAAAAAAATAACGGTCGATGACAAGATTTTTCTTTTTCTTACTCTGTCTCGCTCAACACACCGAGCTGCCTTCTAATATATCTACAGTGACAACACGCTAACCATTTAGAACCACACTCACATTGTCTAAGGAGGCCAACCACATTACACAATACACAGTGGTCTGATCACACTAAACACTTGTGCCTTCATAAGGACAAGTCCCCAATCTACTCAGTCTATTGACCAACACTGACTGACCACAAAGGCGTTGCCATAACACTTACATTGGTTAGTTGAGCAGATGAACATGCCAAGTACACAAACTCTCACACTACAGCCTTTCAATACTCCAATTTCATCATGAAAAAATACAAGTACACCACATACAATTTTTCACCTCCTCTCCCCCATTGACACATTGCCTCGATCGAGCACTTAGGGGACTAAGGGACATACACTGAGTTCCACAACTCAGGACGTTTGTACAATACAAGTCCTCGATCGAGGCAGATGCTTAAACGCTGTAATATTTCCTTAGTCATGGGCTTAAAACAATACCGAGTTCTAAGACTACTTTACAGACACACTAGCAGAGTCATCAAGACCATAGTTTTTGGAGCCTTTCCATTTGGCCCTCCAATGACTTTCACTGACCCGCCTTCTCGATCAAAAGTGACTTTTACAATGCGAATCTCCGTAGGCTGTTCATTTTTCGTTTGAGCAACCTCTTCATTGCCTTTCCTCTGATCAAACGTCCCAATGTTAGTCTGGTCACCCCGAGCAAGTCATTTCCTCATCTTCCCACTATCACTTGGAAGGATTGTCATTTATGAGAAAAAAAAATGGAAACGAGATGCTTTCCAAGGTTATGCTCAAAATACTAAGGACTCTCCACGTGGAGATGGCTAAACTCAGGAAAAGTATCGAAAGCAAAAATCATGTGTCTGAAGCTCAACTTCAAAGCAGTTTTGCTATCCTCAAATCCACATGAGAAGAAATGGATGAAGAAGGGGCAGTGGTCGAGCATGCACTTACTGCTAAGGCCGAGCTATAGCAGCGCCTAACCAAACCTTACCGATTGAAACCTTCAGGGCCGATTCTCATTCATCCCACCAATGAGGCAGGACTTACAAATACATGAATCTTTTGTGATGTTCATGAATTATTTAACAGAAGGCCTATGCCAATACATCTCACTCGATAGACCTATCCAACGAATGATCCAATAATCGAAGACTAACCTCCTCTCACCATTCTATCCTAAGGAGGTTGTTCTCAATCAGAGACAGCCTTGAGGGCAGTGGAACATTAGATGGGTCCAGCCCAGCTATTGACTACTTCACCAAATAGGTAAAAGAAATTTCACTCAAGACTATCACTATTGCACATATTAAAAGCTTAATCTATCAAAATGTCCTCCGCCGCTTTGGCATATCGCACACCATTGCGATGGACAACATAAAGCAATTTGACTATGCTCGCTTCCACTCCTTATCTCTAGTCTGTGGAGTCAAACTCAGCTTCACTTATGTCACTTATCCATAAACAAACGACTAAGTAGAAGCAGTCAACAAGCTGATCAAATAAAACTTGAAGATTTTCTTGCAAGAGGATTCCAAGGGCAAGTGGTCTAACTTCCTATCAAATTTTATATAGTCTGATTGACAGGTAGGAAAATTACGACCGATCAGATGCTTCATGCAAAGTACCCTCTCACATCCATGTTTTTTTCGGTAAGCAAGAACATTACAATCGATCAAAAGCATCAAGCGAGGTGCTCTCATGGTCCCAATTGGAAAGTAAGAACATTGCGACCCATTGGGATCTTATGTGAAGTGCCCTCTTATGTCTATACTCCAATCAGCAAGTAGATACATTTCGAACAATCATCAACATCATACGAGGTTCTCTCGCAGCCCCAATCAGCAAGCAGAAACATTGCGATTAATTAGGAGCTTTATTCGAAGTACCCTCTCATGTCTATGCTATGCTCTGATTAGCAAGCAAGAACATTGCAACCAATTGGAAACATCAGGTGAGTTGCTCTTGCAGCCCCAATTTTAAAGTAAGAACAATGTGACCAATCGAGAACCTTATGCAAATTAACCACTCATTTTTATGCTCCGATCCGTAAACATGAACATTATGATCGATCAGAAGCATCAGGCAAGGTGCTATCATGACCTTAATTAGTAAGCAGGAACATTGCGATCAATTGGAAGCCTTATGCTAAGTACCCTATCAATTGCAAGATGAAACATTGCGACCGATTGGTAGCATCAAGTGAGGTTCTCTCGAGGTCCCAATCGACAAGCAGGAACACTGCGACCAATCGAGATCCTTATGAAAAATACCCTCTCATGTGTATACTCTGATCGATAAGCAGGAACATTAAGAACGATCTGCAGCATCAAGAGGGGTGCTCTCGTGGCTCCAATCAACAAGTAAGAACATTGTGATTGATTGGGAGCCCTATGCAAAGTACCTTTTCATTCCTATGCTTCGATTGGCAAGTAGGAACATTGCGACCGATGAGCAGAATCAGGTGAAGTGCTCTCGTTACCCCAATTAGCAAGTAGGAATATTACGATAGATCAGGAGCCTCATGCAAATTAATTTTTCACATTCATTAGTTTGGTAGGAACCCTCCTACCAACTCAATACTGGGTACTGGAGCAAGACCAGTTGACATAGGCACCCTTCCTCCATCAAGCACTTGAGGGACTAGTGGGTACACAACCTGGTCAGTCAACATATATCAGCTTGAGTTACAAGTCCTTGACTGAGAAAATCCACTTTACTCAACAACATAGGGGACTTATGTTGATACCATATCAACCGATTGGACTCCGTACAACCACTACCACCACAAACGCGTTATCTGCCACTCGGTGTTCGATATGCATGCCAAACAGCAGGCCTAAGGCCATTCGGTAAATAGTGTCCATAGCGAATGCCAAAAAAAGACCTAAGTCACGACGATTCGGTAGGTATAATCAACAAGTACGGGTCGATACCCTTGCTAGTGACAAACGTCAGCTTGACTCCCTGTCATGACAGGGGATCTATTACCACCTGACACACATCCCGGATATACGTAACATGTGGTAGATCTTTTGAGGTAGCTTGAACCCTCCATCAACAGTGTTCAACCACCGTATTTATTGCTACTATAAATACACCCTCAAACCCTCTCACAAACATACTCACTTCTCTCTATAAAGACACAAACCTGACTCATCCTTCTTTGTGCTATTGATCTGCCTATTAGATCTCCACCTCGCTTACTGATTTAAGCATCATAGCCTATTACACCGGTACCCCACTGGTGTCTAGTACTTTCTCTCTTTACCCTGCAAGTCACTCAACATGCTTAATAGAAAATGAACTAGCACCCCCAGTGGATATCATCACGTTAGGTCCAGTTTTGAATTAAACACTCCCAAACCACGTTGGACTCGCTACCTCGATCATACATCCGAATAATCTAAATAAGAAGAAACAAAACAAAGGTTCTATCACCGACCACTATGCTCGTCGGATCCAACCACCATCCGACCCCTAGTTCATCCAAAGTTCATGCCAAAAAAGGAACTTTGATTTGAAAAAAAATAAGGAAGATATGCATATACCTTCTTTTTACACAGTGGAGATGCTTGCTAGAAATCGTCTCGCCGTCCATATTGCTGCACTACTACTTGCCAAAAATCGCTAGTGAAAAGAACAGGGATTCCCCAAAGCAAAAACGTGAAAAAGTGAAAGTGACTTCTCACAAACCAGTGCCTCTATTTATAAAGGTACTATTAGCATGTGAAGGGTCACCTTAGTAAAAATGGAGCATCTATTACAACTTGCCACCTATCGCACTTTGATTGGCCTCACACGCGCCCATGTGCACACAATGAAACTCAGAGGTTGCAGGTCAAGCGACATATATGGAGACCTATGACGTGCTCCAGCGACGCTGAACGCCTAACGTATTACCTGGCACACCATGGTAATGGCAGGCCAGCCTACATCCTGTTGACCCTATGACACCAAACCATCCCATAGCACATATACCAGTTAGTACATCATGGATATACCTACCTGGTCCTACCTCTGCAACCAATTCGAGCACCCACAGATGACCTAATACTCCACTCTGTACTTTTCCTCACTCAGGGGACTAGAGGTATATCGCTACACTGAGTCTGGGACAATTTACAGAACCCCAACCGAGAAATTCCACATCGATCAAGAACTTGGGAACTTCTGTTAATACCATATTGGATCAGACTTGATGGGCATAATAACTCAAGCCCAAGACACACTTATGAGCTTAAATGGCCCAAGCCCACACTACTAAACAAACCCTAACAAGGGCTGTTCACCAGCTGATGTGATGACCCAAAAATTTGAAAAAGGGAATTTTGGAATTTTATAAGGAAAATGACGTTTTTGCCCCTATATAGATTGTGGTCAATAGTTGACTTTGTGTTTGGAATAATTTTTGTGCATTTTTTGAGGAACTTTGTGTAGGTGTCGAAATACTGATTCGGTGAACAGGCGGCACGTCGAAATCAGAGTTTGGTAGATTTGTTACGAGCTTGAAATGCCCAAGGGCATTTTGATAATTTGTGCTCAAAGGGAAAAATGGTTTACGGATTTTGATGAGTCATCAGACGTGTTGCAGAAGGCTGGATGAGTGGCATTGTTTTGAGGTGTCAAGTGTGTTGGGGTGTTTAAACTAAACCCAAAAACCGTGTGTGTTTGTCGAGGAACAAGAAACCAAAAAATTAATAAATCATTTCCATCACTCAAGAGAGAAAGTGAAACATAGAATTGGAGAGAAAAGAGAGAGAGGAAGAAAGAAATAGAAAGAAAAAATGAGGAGAAAGAAGAAGAACTCGAAAAAGAAACTAAAGCAAATTCGAAAATTCTAGATTTCAAATTTGAATCCTTGGGATGTTATTGTTAAAATTAATCTTTGTTTAAGCTTCGTGGGATCTCAATGAGTTGAACCAATAAAAATTGAAAGGAATTGAGCTGGGATTGAACCCAGAATGGACCCAAACCCGAAACTAGATAATTTGGAAAAATTGTGAGGTTGAATTCTAGTTTTGGACTTCGACAATTGAAATTAAGATTGGATTGAGTTTTTTGTGGAACTTGCGAGTCGAACCATGATTGAATTTAAGGGAATTGATGAGGATGGGGCCTAGAACAGAGGTTGCGAGTTCTTCAAAATATCAAGTATAAATTAGATTGGTTCGAGGTAAAAATTCATGGAATTAAGACCATGTATCTTTAATTGGTAACGATTGTATGGATTTGGATGAAAGAATTGTACAAATTGATGCAAAAATGAGCAAGAGCGAATCAGGTTAGGACGCGGGTCGAAGGACCCGTTTGCAGAGGATATGGGTGAGGAAGATGAACAATGGCTGGCATTGTAGTAGACACGTGGCTTCCACGCGCAGCTGCTTGCGGTGACACGTGGGGGTGTGTGGGCATGAGTTTCAAGGTACGATCAACATGGTTTTCAATGTAATCGATGTAAGGAACATTTTGGCACAAGTTTCGAGTTGATCGGACACCGTTCAATATAGTTTCAAGGGTTTGAAGTGTTATGTTACATTTTTTAATGAGTATTTTATCCCAGAAAAATTGAGGATTTTAATGTGAGATTATTTGGGCTGTTAATGACCCTCGATAATGATTGTTGACAGGATTGGTGATTTCTGGAAATTATAGAAAAACGTACAGCTCAGAATTGAGCAGTTTAGACGGTGTGTGAGTGGACTTTTATTTTATAACTGTGATTCATGCATAAATGTTTTAAATTCTTTTTTGTATGATTTGAGCTGAAATGATTTGAATGATGATTTGGTATCATTACTTGATGAATTTGTGGATTTAATTATCGGTTTATGAACGATTTTAAGGATTTGAGTGAAAATGGCATTTTGGGCTTGAGACCCATTTGGATAATGATTTTGACTTGGATTTGGAGTCAAATGTGAATACATGATTGAATTGATGATTTTCGAATTTATGAAATGATGTTTTGGGCTTGAGACCCTATTGGAAACACTTTTGACTCAGAGTGTGAGTCCATGTGAATTTGAAAAAGGATTATGATTTGATGTGATTTGAATACCGATTTGGTATGATTGCTTTGGTAAAATATGGATTTATGAAATGGGTTATGGACACTTTTTATGATGGCTTTTTGGAAACTACTTGTGAAAGCTATGTCTCGGGTATAGACCCTGTTGATATGTTTTGACTCGAATTGAGACATAAATGGTTTTAAAATCAGTTTACTGGATTTGGTGACTATTCCACATATACCATCCTCTATGATATGATTTTCTCCTTCGGACGTCGTAGATCCCGGAGTAGTCACGATACACTGCCTAGAGATGAGTAGCTCTGAGAGCGGCTCAGTCTCAGGGGTGTGAGAATATAATATTACCCAGACGTAGTAGATCCTGGAAATGATATCACCCCAGACATCGTAGATCCTGGAAATGATATCACCCTAGACGTCGTAGATCCTGGGTGTGAGAATCCCGAGTTTGCACGCGTAACATTGACATCATGACAATTACTTGGATACTGAGGATTGGTTATATTTTTTATTTATTGATATTTGTGTCCATATAATTTATATCTTAATTTGGCTAGTGAACATGAGTTTTGGAAAAACGTGGACCATGGGAATTTAGAACCATGTTATGATTTTACCGGTATACTGTTTATACTTGATTTGATTTCACACCATTACTGATTTATTATGATATGCATGCATGTTTGCGAAACTAGAGGGTAAGATTAATTTTCCTCAAATATGTTTTCAATCAATATTATTTTTGTCCACTCACACTTTTAATGTTTTATTGACCCTCCAAGTTGTGGCACGAAGATCGAGGCTGATCGAGAGGCAGATGCATGAGTGGGAATCAGTGCGACTATCCCTTGTCTGTCAAGTGTTAAAGGTGTTTTCGGAACTTTAGCTGACTTGTCAGATAGGAGTAAGACTGGGCTCGGTTATCAAAGTCCTTTTGAGACGAGTTCTGTTAGCTGACACATGGATAAATCCCCTCCATCCATTAGGAGGCCACGTGTTAGTCCCAGAACAGATGCACATTCTCCCATATCAAAATACCTCATTATTTATCTCTCACACACCCATACAAAATGGGTCAATTTCCCAATAAAGATAATCAAGTTTTACTATTCACACCTACTTGCGAATTATTATGCATCACGTACTCCTTATACACACTGACCTACACTAACTTGAGCATCGGAGTACCCTTATTCCGGCACCATACCAGTGCTTACCTCTGGCCAACGACCAACTTACCTTCTTTTGGTAGGTCAGACCAAGGACATTTGACTTAGTAGAATTTCATCTCTAAGTTGGCACATTTTGTGCATCAACAAAGTTAATAACTTTTATTGTCTAAATTTGTAGTTCATTGTTTATTTGTCACATGACACATGAATATTAGTTTAATTAAATTTTTTTAGTTTAATTTGTTTTATTAAATTATTTTAGTATTAGTTTAATCAAATTATTTTAGTTAAATCAAATTATTTTAGTTAATTAAATTATTTTAGTTAAATTAGTTAAATTAAATTATTTTGTTAGTTAAATTAAATTTTCAGTCCATATTTTGTTCAAAAATGTTATATTAGTTTAAAGCTGCTCATACCATATCGGCTCAGACCGAGTTTGAAGCCCATACTGACTACAGGCCCAGCCCATTGCCAAAACAGTACCAGTTCGGACCAATCTTGGAGGCCCAGCCCTCTACCTGGCTCCGCATGTCCGCCCAGACCAACCTAGAGGCCCAGCCCTCTTCTAACACCATGCCACTGGCCGACTCTAGAGGACCAGGCGCAGTACCACTGCCTAGCTCAAGCCCAAGGGGTCGAGGCCCACTCACGCGAACAAGTTCTAGTCGGATCTGGATGGCACCTCCGCGTGTCAGTCCCACAACGAATAGACATTTGTCCAACATCGGTAAAATACAAATATTATATTCGCCGCACCCATACCAAGCAATTTACTGTTTACCACTACTTTTACAGTATACTTTCCGCTACTCTCTAAACCTTAGACCGACCATTGACTTGGGCGTCGGAGTACCATTGGGCTGGTACCACACCAGTGCCTATACTCTGACCAACTGACCAGTTTCCTTCCTTTTCAGGTTTACACAGGGTACGTGGCAGAACATCATTCGCTCCCTAAGTTGGCACATTTTGTGCATCAACAGTTTGGTACCGTCTGTGGAAAACTGACTAAGTTTACCCTACCGAGCCTAAAACACTGTTACCCTCCCCATATTCCAGCATGTGACGACCCGTCCCTAATTATCGGGATTAATTAAGGATTAATTACGGATTAGCGAGACTAATCGGAGATTAGACGAGAATTAGTGGACGTTTAGGCGAAATGACGATTTTGCCCCTAGAATGGGCGAATCGTTGACTTTTCTTTCGGATGGTCAAATGGACTTTGGCCAATGACTGACATAGTTCTTGACGTCACGAGTTCATAGACAGGTGGCACGTTCGATTCCGACGTCCGAAGAGGAAGTTATGACGTTCAGAAGTTTAGGGGCATTTTGGTAATTTTGAGAAAAAGGGGTCAAAAGTTGACTTTTTGACCGGGAGGTCCGATGGCCGAGGGCCGAGCACCGTTACGTAGATCACAACGATACGAATCCGTAGACATGCGGCACGTCGAATTCAGACGTTCGACGGCGAAGTTAAGGTTCACGGAAGTTCCAAGTTACTATTCACGACGACACGTTTTACGAGGACCGTTTGTCTTTAGTGGGCCCAGTTACTTTTCAGCAACCAATGGATGAGTGACAAGTGTCACCCATCCACTGGCCACCATCCCACATTCATGCATCCAACCTTTCTATGCAACGTTCATTTTTCTTTGTTTCCAAACAAGCCCAACCGATCCACCCTTCACACCAAACCCAAACCTTGGACCCTAGGAGCATGACTGAGAGCGAGGAGATGACCGAAGGAAGTGGTGACCGGCCGGGGAAGCATAGCCATGGACGGCGGAGGTCAGCCCGCGCAGGTAATCGGTTTTAACCGATTTAATTCCATTTTTGAATTTTGTTGTTATGGACCGTTTTTAATGATTCTAATGAAGTAAATAGGTTGTTAGGAAGCTATTAGGAAGGTTTTGAGGGAGATTGGACGATGAGAAACCCCTGGGGAGGTTTTGGAAATTGAACCGGTCGGATTTTAAGTGTTTTAAGGCTTCTAATCAATTGGGTTAGGTTCCTAGGACAATTATAGGAAGAATAGGATTGATTAGGATGGAAATCGGTGAAAAACTGGACCGGAGTGGACTTGAACCGGTCACGCCGGTCCAAGTTGCAGGAAAAATCGAACCGGACCAGTCGGGCCGGTCTGACTGAGGTTAGGGGTGACACTGTAGCAGGGCGCGTGAAGCCCACGCGTAGTGCACTCTCAGGGCGCGTGAGGGCGCGTGGCAGGGAATCTTGGGAAGGTTCCAACATGTAATTTCATCTATTCGATGTAACGAACATTTTGGGACTGGTTTCGTGTCAATCGGACATCGTTTCGATATAGTTCAGGCTGTCCGAAGGTTTAGGTTTGCGTTTAAAAATAGTTAGAAATTCCGAAAATTTACGGGACTGTAGTGAGGGGTTATATAAGTAGTTAGTAACCCTCTAAATTAATTTGGATAGGTTCGGGAATCCCGGAGGCGACGATTGACCCGGGAGACGATTATGACACGCGTATCGAGGCGCGGCTTCGGACGGTCTGTGAGTGGACCTTCCTTTCGAATTCGATGCATTCATAAATGTTTATAAATTCTTTTAATACGTATTTTATGTTGCCATGAGTGCATTTGTTTGTGGTAGCCTAGGATTTACGTATTTGCACGTATTTCGAGATTTACGGTTTGATACGATGCATATACGTTCTAGGTTTTCAACGAGGGTTTAATAAATGGATTTCGGATTTCGAAATATGAAATCGGTCACAAGACCCATTTGATTTGCAAACTCTCGGACTTGGAGTCCATTTGAATTGACGAGGAATCAGACCTAGGGTCCATTTGTGTGGTACGATCGGACCGAGGGTCTATTTGGTTTACGATTCGGGCTTGAGGCCCAGTTAGTAGTACTATCGGGCTTGATACCCCGTTGATTTACGATATCGGTCCTGAGACCCATTTAGTTGAGATATCGGGCTTAAGGCTCCATTGGTGTTGGAATCGGACGTGAGGTCCTGTTGAGTCATGGTTCGGGCTTAGGGCCCTATTGATTGTGAAATCGGGCTTGAGTCCCAGTTCGATTTGTGAAATGAGTATTCGAGCATGAGACCCAGTTGAACTGAGGATTTGGGCCGAGGCCTGTGAAACTGATTTGAATCGGATTCGAGGAATCCCGTTGAGATGAATCGGGTATGAGACCCAATTAAGAAATGAGTTTTGAGAAAGAAAGAAAGAGTATTTGAAAATGAAAGAACCCTCCATATGATTATATGGTCTCCTCCAGCGTCGACCTGGAGAGTCACGATCCACAGACGATAATGGGTATCCCCATAGGGATCCCGTTCCAGGAGTGGTGGTTACTATATTATGTTGTGGTCCCAGACCAGATTCCGGAGAGATATGTGGACTAGATCTAGAGAGAGAGCTCGGACTAGATCCAGTGATTGAGCCTCCCAGATGGAGATTCCTGGGAGAAGACTCGGAGTGAGGCCCCGAGTAGTGTGCACAATAGATAGAGATTGACATCGTGACTATATCGGGGATGTGTTCCCTAGGGGCTGTGTGCCCCGAGTTGGCATCTTCTCGGAAGTGCCTCGGATGGGTTATACGTATGTTGATACGTATGAGGTTTTATGGAAAATTGATTTGAGGGCGGAGACCCTGTGTTTTATAACTTAGAAAGTGATTTGGGGCGGAGACCCCGTGTTCGATGTTTTAGAAATGATTTAGGGGCGGAGACCCCGTACTTGATGTTTTAGTATTTCATTGAGAAAGTTTTTGGGCTGAGACCCACCTGACATGATTTGGGCTGAGTCCCTATTGATTTGAGGTACGGGTTTTGAATTGTGGTTTCGGGTCAGGGACCCAAATGGATTTACGGTTCACAACGGTTTATGGGGCCGGGCATGAACCCTTAAATGTTTTGAGAATGTTTGCCAAATGGTTTTATGAATGTTTGATAAATATTTCTGAATGTATGCGTATGTTTTTATGAAGGGCATAAAATATCTTCTTATAAAAATGTTTTTAAATGAAAAGTTTAAATTGTCCACTCACAGTTTTCGTGTTTTAATGCCCTTTAGGTTGATCGTGGATGCGGGCTGTAGCAGAGACGAGACGTCACTCCCCTCCTCCTACGATCCTGATGCACTCTGATAGCCCCGACGAGGGCAGAGAAGGAATTTTCCCTGGTTTGACACGTGGTGTCAGACGGGATCAGGCGGGTCCCACGTTAATCCCGGGGGATTTGGGACCGGTCCTGACACAGCATGCAGGACAACGTCGATGGCGAGGTCACACCCACGCCCGATCGAAGGCCAAGGGACACCTCCCCCGAGGTACTCCGGGCATTGGAGAAGCTACAACGCGATATGGCCGAGATCCGCGCCAATGGCACTCAGGCCGAGGCACGCTATACTGAGCTCAGCGAGCAATATACTGAGGTCGTGGCCCAGCTATAGGCCGCTCAGGTCGAGCTAAATGCCCGGCGCGCTCAGGATGAGATCCGTCAGGCCGACCTCGTGGTCGCCTAATGCGCAGAACGCGGAGAGAGGATCTGACTGGCAGCAGACAAGGGAAAGGTGGCAGCTACGGCTGCACCGATCAAGAAAGGCCAGAAACTCTTGGTCATTCCGGAAAGGGCACGCAGGCTACCAGGATCTACCGCGATGCTCGTGAGGCCTCGAGTGGCGCCTCCCGGCTGGAGCGCCGGTAAATCAGCCCGATCAGCCTTGAGTTCCCCGCGAACAAGGACCAACGAGAAACAGAGCAGACCGGTCGGACGAGACCCAAGATGGGACCACACCAACATTCCTATGGCGGGAACCCACCCATCTCGGTGACCGAGGCGGCGGATTCTTCCCAGGAAATCCTAAGTGCCCGAAGGTCCGAGCGCCCCCCGAGTAGCGTAAGGTCCCCGCGAGACCGAGGAAACTCGTTATGGCGGAACACGTCATTCCCTCAGCAGAGGACCGACAACCCCTACCCGAGCAGGTCTCCCAGTGCCGACCCCATGGTAAAACAACTCCTCGATCGTGTGTGGTGCCTCGAAGCCGAAAAAAGGGACACCCCAGACACATGCTTGGGGCGGACCTAGCCCTGGGCTGTTCACAGATCGGATCAGCTTTTTCCAGCACGGCAACACAATCAATCCGCTGAAAATCCCCCTCTATACGGCCAGACCGACCCGATCAACCATCTCAACAACTTTCGGTCGGCCGTATCCTTCTCAAGCCTGACCGACGAGGCCTGCTGCATGTTTTTCTGCTCCACCCTCACCGATGCACCAACAACTGGTTCTACCGACTGGAGCCCGGCTCTGTGGACTCGTTTACATAGCTCACCAAGTTTTTCTGAATCAGTTCATGATCCAGACTGACAGGTTTTTCTCCACCGAGGATCTATTCCTCTTGAAGAAAGGAGAAACAGAGACACTACGTGCATACGCCGCTCGGTTCAGTTTGGAGTACCCCCGATGCATCGAGTCCGATGACCAGACAGCTTTCTTGGCGTTCAAGGGCGGCCTGCTCGAGTCCCAATTTAGGTACGCTGCACATACTCAGGGTTGGACCACTTATAATGAATTAATGAAACAGGCAGCCATTCACGCAAAAGCCAAGCTGCTACCCAGCAAGGGTGGTGCAACCACGGTCAACACATACCGACCTAGCACTGGGAACTCGTTCGACACATACAGTCTGAGTCATATCCCACAGCAGCCGGCTCCCCAGTAGGCCGCATCAGGGCAGACCCAGCACCACAACTCCCCTAGCGGAAAGAGGAAAGATTATACTCCCTTCTACGGCTCGGGAAAGAAGAGCAGGAACCAAAACCACCAGGGGTCCTGCCAGGGACAAGGTCATCATGACAATCGACCCAATGAGCAGTGCACTGAGCGACCCCTTTCTCGGTCCAAGTACGAAACCTATATGATCTTAAACACGTAGTATGAGAACGTGCTGATGAATGTGGAGGGTATGATCCCCAAGCCGACCTGGACTCCCAGCACGGGCCGACAGGCGAAAAACACTGCGTCTACTACCAGTACAGTATAACGACCACAGCATTGACCAGTGTGTGGCCTTCCGAGACCTAGTCGAGGCCCTGGTCCGAGACGGAAAGATCAATCAGTTCTTACGAAACGCTCCGCAACAGCCTCAGCACCCCCAGATCAACACCATAACCGGTGGCACATCCATCTCTTCACCTCTGGCGTACTGAGCCAGAAAGGACTTCCTCCGCGCTATGAAGCACAACCACCAGGTTTTCTAGGTGGCGGATGGCCGAGCATGGAAGGTGGCGCGAATAGGTTGGGAAGCCATCTCTTTCTCGGAGGAGGAGGAGCAGGGGGTGATCTATCCACATGACGACCCCCTCGTCATCCGCGCTATCATCAGCAACTTCGATGTTGGTCGGATCATGGTTGACACCGGTAGCTTGGTCAATGTCATCTTCATGGAGGCATACAAACAGCTTCAACTCAAGGAGGCCGAGCTAGACTGATCCCCTTCACCACTGTTCGGTTTTACCAGGGACTCCATCGTCCCGACCAACACTGTCAACTTGCCAATTACGGTCGGCGAGAACCCGAAGCGCGCAATCGTTCTGGAGCCGTTTCTCGTGATTGATTGCCCGAATGCGTCCAACGTCATCCTAGGCCGCGGACTTATCAACCAGCTCCAAGTCACATTGTCTCCACTCATCTCCTCCTTATGAAGTTCCCGACCCCCATGGGCATCGGACAAGTCCGCGGAGACCAAATGGCATCTCGGTCCTGCAACTCCACCACTCTCGCTGGGAAGGCTATCACCCAGCCAGCAGAAAGCCTAGCCGTTGCCGAATCCTCCTTTGGCGCCGACCCGGTTGATCCCCAAGTCGCCCAACACCTACGCGACTGGCCGATCGAAGACCCTCGTGACCACTCTACCATGCCGCACCCTCAGCCGATCGAGGAGGAAGAGGAGGTCGTCCTCTCGCACGATTTCGCCGACAGGAAGGTCAAAATTGGCACCACACTGAGCCCTGCTCTGCGTGCCGACCTGATCAAGTTCCTGCGCGATAACGCAGAGGTCTTTGCATGGTCTTACGTGGACATGTCCGGCATCTCGACCGACGTCATCTGCCACCGATTGAGTATCGACCCGAAATTCAAGCCAGTGGAGAAAAAGCGGCGCATATACGACGCCGAGCAAACTGAGGCCATGAAGGCCGAAATTGTGAAGCTCAGCACCATCCACTTCGTCCTCAAGGCCGTATATACCGTCTGGGTGGCTAACGTGGTCCTGGTAAAAAAGCCCTCAGGGGCGTGGCGCATGTGCATCGACTTCACCGACCTGAACAAGGCATGCCCTAAGGACAGTTTCCCACTGCCCAAGATCGATCAGCTGGTCGATGCCACGACCGGGCATGAACTCCTCAACTTCATGGATTCTTACTATGGATACAATCAGATCTTCATGCACCCCGCAAATCAGATCCACACCACTTTCCGCATCGACCAGGGCTTGTATTGCTACAACGTGATGCCCTTCGGGCTAAAAAATGCTGGCGTCACCTACCAGCTATTGGTCAACTAAATGTTCGCTGACCAGATCGGCAAAAACCATGGAGGCTATGTGGACGATATGTTGGTATACAGCAAGATGGCCGACCAACACATCACCAACCTCACTCACATGTTCCCGGTCCTCAAAAAATTCCAGATGCGACTCAATCCTGCGAAGTGCATTTTCAGGGTCGGTTCGGGAAAGTTCCTCGGCTTCATGATCAGCCAGCGTGGCATCGAAGCTAATCCCGAGAAGATACAAGCACTCCTGAATATGAAGACCCCTCGGACCCAGAAGGAGATCCAGAGCCTGACTGGCTGAGTCGCTGCACTGACCCGATTAATTTCAAAGACAACCGACCGGTGCGGCCCCTTCTTCAAGGCCTTCAAGGCTCGGTCCAAACACATTACCTGGATCGAGGAGTGCGATTAGGCTTTCACTGAGCTAAAAGCATACATAAGTCGGGCACCTTTACAATCCCGAGTAGAAACTGGAGAGACCCTCATCATGTACCTGTCGATCTCCAGCTCCGCTGTCAGCTCCGTCCTCATCAGACGTCCGAGGGCGCCGAGCACCCTGTCTACTATGTCAGCCGAGCATTACAGGACGCAGAAACGAGGTACACTGACCTTGAAAAACTTGCTTTTGCTTTGATCTCTTCTTCCAGGAAGCTCCGGCCATACTTCCAGGCATACGCGATCGTCATCATGACCAATCGCCCACTCCGTCAAGTTTTGCAAAAGCCAAACATTTCCGGTCGGTTTCTCAAATGGTCCATCGAGCTCAGCGAATTTGACATCAGTTTCACCCCCCGACCAGCGGAAAAAGGGCAGGCCATCGCCGACTTCATCACCGAGTTCACATATCCATCGGCCGAGCCCGAAGTCCATGCCTACACAGAACAGGCTTCGACGTCCCGGTTAGCAATGGTCGTGCACCGACCTACCTAGCTTCTCCATGTTGACGGCTCAGCATGCCATAGTGGCTCTGGCGCCAGGCTTGTCCTGACTACCAGGGATAAAAACCGACTGGAGTATGCACTTCGCTTCATGTTCAAAGCTTCCAACAATGAGGCCGAGTATGAGGCATTGCTCGCCGGCCTTCGTCTGGAAAAGCACTTGCAGGCCGAGCAAATACAAGTATATAGCGATTCACAGCTCTTGGTCAACCAGGTTAACGACGAGTACGAGGCCAAGGACACCTCCATGGCGCAGTACCGAAAGTTGGCTCAGTCCCTTCTTGGCAGTTTTCATGCCCACACCATCACGCAGATCCCCCGATCCGAAAACAGTCATGCCGATGCCCTGGCCCGACTTGCCTCATCGTTGGACGAACGGATCTATCGACAGGTCCCAGTGGAGATCCTCCACCAACCGAGCACCTTCCCCTCCTCGGTCCACTATGTCAACACTAGCTCCACTTGGATGGCTCCTCTCATCCATTTCCTCACCGATGGAAGCCTTCCTGCCGACCGAGTGGAGGCTAAACGGATTCGCCGACAGGCCCCCCGGTACACCCTCAACACGGGTCAGCTTTACAAGCGCGGTTTCACTCTTCCGCTTGTTAAGTGCATCGATTCGCAAGTCGGGCAACTCCTCCTACGGGAAATCCACGTCGGCATCTGCGGTAATCACTCAGGCCCCCGATCGCTCGCCCACAAGGATTTTCGCCAAGGATTCTACTGGCCAACCATGCATGCTGACGCTGCCGACCTCACTCGGCATTGTGACACATGCCAGCGCTTTGCCCCATTCATCCTCCTTCCATCCGAGAACCTGGAACCAGTGCTCAGCCCATGGCCTTTCGCTCAGTGGGGACTCGACCTTATCGGAAAGATGACAACCGGTAAGGGACAGACCTAGTACGCAGTCGTTGCCGTTGACTACTTCACCAAGTGGGTCGAAGCCAAGGCCCTCGCCTCCATCACCACTGCCCAGATCGAAACTTTCATCTTTCATAACATCATCTGCCGTTTCATCCTCCCACATACAATCATCACAAACAACGGGAAACAGTTCGACAATGCCCATTTTCGAGCATTCTACCCTCGGTATGGAATCAATCTGTGCTTCTCCTCTCTCGCTCACCCTCAGTCCAACGGACAGGTCGAGGCTGAAAAGGAAGCTCTAAATGGTTAGAGATGGAATTATATAGTCCTCCATTATTCATTAAAAAACTATTGTTTTTTAGGGCTAAATTTTAGTATAGTCCTCAAGATTTTTTCCATGACTAGAGATTCCTTCCTCCCACCAATTTTTTTTTTATCTTTCCACTATCTCTCTACCAACCATAGCCTTTATCTCCCCTATCTCGCCTCCATCTCTCTGCAATCAACGACCATGAACCCACTAGCCATCAACGTGCATAGCTCTAGCCACTACCATCCCCCATCAAGCCCTTAACAACTTCCCTCCTCGAGATGACCTTGTCCATGCGACCGCCGTTGTCGAAGTTCGCCGTGGAGTGACCATCGCCACCAAGAAACATAGAGAATGCCATCGTCGTTGCGGGAATTGTCGTCCAACTTAGGTCGTGAGACCACATCCAAACAATACACATCTAGGTAAGATGAAGTCATTCATGCTCTCTTTCACGATCATCAAAGTTCGTAGCTCGCGAATTGAGAGTTGGAACCCATTGGTGTTCGAAGCTTCCCGATCATTTCCTTGCAATCTTGGTAATGTCTTGAGAATCCAAGTCTAGATTCGTCACCCTGGGGTCTGTAGATGTGTTTAGCTAGTTGGATCGTAAAATTTGGGAGACATAGGAATTAATCATACATTTTGGAATAAACCTCCATGAAACTGAGGAACAAAGAGGATCGAAGAATACCAAAGAAGACAACGTCGAAGCCTCTTCTTTTTCAACGTGCGAGGGTACTCGTGGTAATACTTTGCCCTACCCATCAGGTCATCGAGTATTTTTTTACTCACATATTTCCTTATACTACTAATACCCATGGGCTTGGAAGCCCATGTGTATTTTTGTCCATTCCTAATTTCAATACTGCAATTTGGTATAAAAGAGAACTTGTGGAAATATGAGGAAATTAGGAGTAAGAAAATGATGGAAGAAGGATATAGTCGAAGAATGGAGAATACTTCTAGAAGAAATAGTGGACAAAATGAAAATTAAAACCGAAAACCAAAAATCAATTTTTTTTTGGTTTGTCATTCTTCATGCTTTATTGTTTTTTCCTTACCATCACTATTCTTCTCTGTTTAATATCGCATGATATGGTCCATGGGACTCCAACATCCACATAAGGTCGATATTAGATTATGAGTACACCTCACGTCTCCAGTAAGTATAAGATATATTAGGGAATTCAATTACGAGACTTGAGAACAAACCAAACTAGCTACGATTTGAACTACTCCCTTGTGGTTATACCACCACTCTTATTTACCCCTTTGATTTCTTCTTTACTTTTTGTATGTCTTATATACAAGAAAATTGAAAATTTAATAATTAATTATAACACAGCAAACAATATTCTGATTTTATTCTGGTGTCTTTAGCCTTTCGGTAGGATTATGGTGACAGATCGATAAGGTCCACATATAAAATTCGATTTAAGGAGATCTAATATGCTTTATAGTAGCTGAAAATGGACTTTCATAAAAGCAACTTTGGTAGGTAATGTTCCTAATTCCTATACGACGTTCTCTGCAAAAAAAGTATTTTATGACTAGAATTTTCATCATCATTATTCTTTAATTCTTATTTATTTGATAATTATTCCAAAGTCATTCATTAAAAAAGTTAAAAGACGCAAAATTCTGAAACGAAAATAAGACTCAACTTTGATGTCACAAAGTAGAATGTTGCCTCTTACCTTACAAAAATCATTCCTTTGGGATAAAGCAATAAGTAATTAACCTATGGGTTGATGATCTCATCTTCATAGAGGTGCCTTAACTTTGCAGGGTTAGTTGAGTTGATAGTGCATGTGAAACTGCTGCTGCAATAACAATGACAATAATCTCGTGTGTTTAGTTGATTGCATGAGTTCTAAAAGGACTCTTGTTATCCCAAAGGCTTGCTTCATTTTTCTTTCATATACAATACATGACTCTTAAAATTGTTCATTCAATATTAATATTTATCTCCATTAAAAAAAATATATGTGCTCAATTTGGTCACTTAATTAATAGAAGGGAATAAAAAATAATGCTTACATCTCACTCTAGGTGAGCCTCTTTGTTCCACTATTTCCGTTAGCTGAATTTTACTTTAAAAAAAAAAATAAGTGGTACTATTGGAAACAACTTGTGGAATCCAAAATCATCCGAAAATTATGGAGCTGCCACGCGGACCGTAATTCCCAAAAATGACCAAATTGCCCTTGGCAATAATGCTGATCATTTGAAAACACCCGAACATTAAATAATCTATTTACCAGCTAAATACGTTATTTGATCGGGTTAAAATCTCCGTAATATTAATATTCTCCCCGAGAGTTAATTGTCGTTATTCTTAATAATGGACAATTAATATTAATATTAAAACAATAATTGTCATTACTATCATGATGAGCCATCATTACAATTATTAAATAATATATTTAATTAATAATATATTATTTATTAATTAAAAATTCAACCGACCAATCAGAATGCTCCAAGGCTCCCAAGATTTTCCTATAAATAGCAGAGTACATTTCATTTCCAAGGTACGTCGATCCTTCGCTTCGAAGTATATCATTTCCTCTCTCAAAACTAACTTAGGCATCGAAGTATTCTTGGTCGAACAACCCCTCGGGTAAATCGATCAAGGCAACGATAGCTAATCGTTTGCTGTTTGCAGGAATTGTGAGGACTTTTCGCGGCGGGTTCGATTTTTGATTCAACAATTGGTGCTTTCATTGAGAGCAATTGAGGAATACTCAGAAGAAGCTCTCTCGGCTGTTCATCGTTCTTCAGGAAATTGTTCATCGTTCATCTTTCTTCGTTCGTCATTCATCAACATTGTTCGAAGATTTTGAAAGTTGTCCAAGTCATCCATCAACAGCTTTCCAGTTCAAGATTCTTTGACTCGGCATGGCTAAGGTTCGTCGATCCATTCGATCAGCTGGAGAAGGTGTTTCTGCCTCAACAGCTCAGACGAGGAATGAGGCTCGTATAGAGACTCCGGAGAAGCGGCCAACTCAACCTAGGCGTGTGTCCATAGAATCGCCCATGGAGACACTCGAAGGGAGACCAACCTTTAGCTTCAGAGCATTCCCCTCTCCAGCTAACCAAGCACCCGCGCTAGGGGAAGGAACTTCGGCTTTTCAACAAGCAGGCGAGAGGTTGATAGGAAGTGCATCACGACATGATCAACCCACATCAAACATGGACATAAGGGACTTTCTGGACGGGCGTCACGACGTCTCAGGGAAAAATTACCGCCAACCTCCCCAGGAAAACTTGGCGCAGCAAGTTGAAAGGTTGAACAACCAAGTTCAACTTTAGTCAGAGCTCTTGCAGCGACTCCTAGCAGAGAGACCAGTACAAGAGCAGAACAGACATTCCACGTCATGTGGAAGACAAGAGATTGCTCAAAGGCGTCCTGGGAAAGAGCCAGTCCACTACCGAACAATGTCACGAGACACTGCACTCAGCGACTCCGGTGAAGAAAATCACGCTCGCTGAGAAAAAAGCCCACAATGCCTAAAACCATCAACACATGAGCGGCTGGGGAGTAAGATTGGGGCAACTTCAAGGGAGGAGCGTTCACGGCACTCACATGGGCATAGGGGGCAACCCCAGGCTCTACACAAAGACTCAAGACAATCTGCCCATGACAATGAGAAAGAAGATGAAGCCTACTCCCCTGCACGATCCCAGAGATCAAGGGGAGAAGCTCAAGGAAGTTCTCGATGATTAGCACGAAATGACTCTCCGCCTCGGCAAGGTGCGTTGCGGGCCAATGATGTTCGAAGAATGCTAGACATGCACCTTCGTGCTCAACGAGATGGCGATCTAGAGGATGATCTGCGTCACCAGATACATCTCTCTGCACCTTTTGTAAGGGATATTGAGGAGGAGCCATTCCCCCAAAGATTCGCAACGCCAAACTTCACTCCATTCAAAGGTGCCTCCGACCCGGTAAAACATATAGATTATGACCGGGGGGTCATGGTCCCCCACAGGCATAACGATGCGCTCATGTGCAAAGTTTTGCAAGCTTCTCTTCAAGGCCAAGCCATGACTTGGTTCAATCATCTCCACCCGAGGTCAATTGCGTCCTTTGAAGAGTTGGCTCAGACATTTGTGAAGGAGTACGCACAACTTCGGACAATCGAGGTGAGGGATGACCATCTTTTCTTTGTCCGAAAGAGAGCAAAAGACACTCTGCGACAATACATACGAAGGTTTTGCGAAGAGAAGTCTCGGATTATCGGCTGTAGTGACCTTGTTGCAGCAATGGCGTTTAAACAAGGATTCCCTCGAGACAGCCAGCTTTATGGGGACATCGTCATGAGCAATGCGTGAAATCTCACCAAAATGCTTTCCTTGGCAGAGCGACATGCGAGCTGGGAAGACGAGAAGAACGCCACTCATACTCAGGACCATGCTGGGGCTAGTGAGAAGGCCTCCAATAAAGATGAGTCCCATGGAAAGTTTGCGACGGGAAAGCTCAACAAGCGCAAGGAAGGACAACCCCCCCAAACACCAGTTATGGGGAAGCCTAACTTGCAGCTATCCTTGCCAGTCCATCAGATCCACAATGAAATTAAGGACAAGTCATGGTTTAAGAAGCTGGAGCCAGTCAAAGGTGATCAAGAGAAGGCTGATAAAACGAAGTGGTGTGCCTTTCACGAGTGCTATGGGCATAACATCGGAAAATGCATATCTTTCGAGAGATATCTTCGGTATCTCATCAAGGAAGGACATTGAACTGAGTACGTCAAAGGAAAGGCTGTGGATCGACCCGCTGACAAAGGGCTGAAGGAACCTGCAGCAAAGATGATTCGCATCAACACCATCATAGCTGAATCGGAGTTGCTAGGAACCACCTCCAAGCAGAAGAAAAGAAAGATACGAGATGCACTTGCCGTCTCTCAGGGCTCCCATATTACCACCCCAGGGTGGCCAACGACCTTGTCGTTGGTTTCTCTTTGAAGGACATGGTAGGACTTGATTAGCCGCATGATGATGCATTCGTCGTGTCGATTCAGATCGCACATGCTCAAGTTGATCGGATTCACATTGATGAAGGGAGCGCGGTAAATATCCTCGGCCTGGATGCAGTGCGCAAGATGGGGTTGGAAAGCCTCACAACAAAAAGGGCTATCCCGCTCCGAGGTTTCAACGGGACAACCAGTATAACCGTAGGTACTCTCCAGCTGGATGTACATTCAGATCCCGTTGTCACGTCCCAGACTTTTTACATCATGGACGAGTGCTCTCCATACAATGGAATTTTGGGAAGGCCATGGCTTCACAAGATCCTCGCAACCACATCAAGCCTTCACCAGAAGATTAGGTTCCTTATTCCTGGTGGTGGAATCGGGGAGATCAAGGGCGATCAGACGATGGCTCGACGGTGCCTCACTGAAGGGCTAAAGGAGGTCAAGGAGGTAGAGTTTGTTCCCCAAGCAAGATCATCCACTGGGGACAAGCTTTCTTCTTCGTCTCCCAAAGAGAAACTAATCACGGGTCAAGATCCTAACATTCATGAGGAACCACCAACTCCGGAAGGGTGGCAGCTGGAGGATGACGTCATCCTTATTCAACTTGACCCTCGATATCCTGAGCAAGAGGCCCGTATTGGCGCCAATTAAGCGACAAAGAAAAAGAAGAACTCATAGCTTTCCTGCGAGAGGAGAAAGAAGTTTTTGCTTGGTCTCCGTCTGACATGCCAGGGATTGATCCAACCATCGCTAGCCACAAGCTACACGTCAATCCCCACCACAAGCCGGTCAAGCAGAAAAGACGCAATTTTTCCCCCGAGAAAATTGCTATCATCCAAGAGGAGATTGACAAGTTACTCGTTGCTGGATCCATCGATGAAGTTCCGCACTCTGAATGGCTAGCAAACGTTGTTCTTCTCAAGAAAAAGGAAGCTGGACGGTGGAGAGTTTGTGTTGATTACACCGATCTAAATCTTGCATGCCCAAAGGATAACTATCCTCTGCCCAGAATCGATCTCTTAGTGGACTCAACTGCAGGGAATGAGATGCTAAGCTTCGTGGATGCATACTCGGGCTATAATCAGATTTTCCTGTATGAAAATGACAAGGACAAAACTTCATTCGTCTTCGACCGAGGAGTGTACTGCTACAAGGTCATGCCATTTGGCCTCAAGAATGCGGGAGCAGCGTATCAGAGACTCGTCAATCGGATGTTCAAAGATCTCATTGGAAAAACCATGGAGGTCTACGTGGATGACATCATGGTCAAAGGGGAAAAATGAGAGGATCATATCGCCAACTTGCGAGAGACCTTCAACTTGCTGAAGAAGTACAAAATGAAGCTCAACCCTCTAAAGTGTACGTTCGGGGTGTCAGCAGGGAAGTTCTTGGGATACCTTGTGACTTAGCGTGGGATTGAAGCAAATCCAAAGTAAATCAAGGCAATAATCGAGATGAAGTCCCCCTCAAGTCTGAAAGAGATTCAAAGTCTCACTGGACGAGCGGCAGTATTGAACAGGTTTCTGTCCAAGTCAACTGACCGGTGTCGACCTTTCTTCCAAGCAGTAAAGAAGGCATCCAGAGATAAGTGGGATGAAGGTTGTGAGAAAGCATTTCAATATCTCAAGGCCTACTTGACGTCTTCACCACTGCTATCAAAACCCAAAGATAACGAGGACCTGTTCCTGTATCTGGGGGTCTCTAATATTTCTGTAAGCTCTGCACTTATCCGGGAAGAGAATAGGATTCAACTACCTGTGTTCTACACATCCAAAGCCCTTCTTGATGTTGAGACACGATATCTGAAATTTGAAAAGCTGATTCTGGCATTACTGGTTACCACAAAGAAGTTGAGGCCATACTTTCAAGCTCATCGGGTGATTGTCATGACCGAATATCCACTCCCTTTGTTACTTCATGCACCCGATGCATCGACGCGGGTAATGAAATGGGTCATCGAGTTGAGTCAGCATGATTTGCTCTATCGTCCACGAACAGCAGTCAAAGGCCAAGCCTTAGCGGATTTTGTCGGGGAGTTCAAACCAGCATCACTGGAAGGAGGCAATAAGCTTGGCAATGCCCCCAGGGCCGCTGACACTTCTTTGCCACGAGATCATGGAGACAGTTCCTCTTCACTACGGCCCTCAACTTCCAATCATCTATGGAAGCTCTTTGTTGATGGTTCCTCGAACCAGAGAGGGGCAGGAGCGGGGATTGTTCTTATCACTCCAGATGACTCAATAATAGAGCAAGCAGTACAGTTCGGATTCAAAACCTCTAACAATGAAGCGGAGTATGAAGCTTTTATTTGTGGGCTCACACTTTCCAAGGAGTTGGGAGTCAAACGCCTTGCTATTTATTCAGATTCGCAGTTGATCACTAACCAGTCGATCGATGAATATGCTGCGCGTGATGCAAGGATGCTCAGATATAATAACAAGGTCCAGGAAATGCATGCCTTTTTCTCAGTTTTCACTTTTCATCAACTTCCACGAGCCGAAAATACACAAGCAGATGCGTTGGCCAATCTAGCGTCATCACTCGACTTCCGTTTCATGCGCTCAATCCCGATTGAGTATCTTGAGCGGAGAAGTATTGATATGAAGGAGATTGAAGTAAGACAAATTGGTTCATCTCCAAGCTGGCAAGATCCTTTTATCAACTATGTAGAGCATGGAATATTGCCTGATGAACGGTTAGAGGCCCGCAAAGTCCAGATGAAAGCTGCGCGATACTATGTCGACAAGGGCCTACTCTTTCGAAAGAGTTTCATAGGACCAAACTTGTTATGCTTGAAGCATCCAGAAACGTTGAAAGTCTTGGCTGAGATTCATGAAGGGCATTGTGGAAATCATTCCGGTGGAAGGTCGCTTGCTCAAAAGAAGCTTAGTGTAGGATTTTACTGGCCTACTCTATGCCAAGAAGCTCTGCAATATGCTCAGAAGTGCGAAAAATGTCAAAGGTTCAAGCCTAACCAATTGGCACCACCGGAAGAGTTGCATGCACAGACAAGCCCTTGGCCATTCATGCAATGGAGAATTGACATTATTGGACCACTCGCAAGCACTCCAGTCCCAAGCAAGAAGTATTTGATTGTTGCCACTGACTACTTCACTAAATAGGTGGAGGCAAAGGCCTTGGCCACCATAACTCAAGCTGATGTTCAAAAATTCATCTGGAGCCAGATTATCTGCCGATTTGGGCTTCCTAAGGTCATTCTAACATACAATGGAACTCAGTTCACTAGCGCCATAATCAACGAGTTCTTTGAGTCTTGGAAAATCAAGCATTTCACTTCAACTGCATATTACCCCCAGGGTAATGGCCAGGCAGAAGCTTCAAACAAGACAGTCCTTGACTGTATCAAGAAGCGACTCGATAATAAGAAAGGCTTGTGCGAGGAGGAGTTAGATGGCACGCTCTGGGTGTACAGTACCACTCCGCGTCGTGCAACATGAGAGTCTCCATTTACCCTTGCATACGACACTGACTGCGTCATTCCTCAACATGTTGTTGTTCCAGCACCCTTTACCGAGCTCGTTGATCCAGTAGTCAACTCCATCGCTCTAAGAACTTCACTTGATCTCAGCGAGGAATTAAGAGACCAAGTGGTGAAGCGCATCTCCAGCTACCAGCAGCAAGTGAGAAGTTCCTACAATAAGAAGGCCCAACTCCGGCACTTTCTCCCAAGTGACCTTGTTCTCAAGAAAAATTTTGCGACACCCAATCGTCCAGGGTCTCAAAAACTCAAATCTCAATGGGAAGGACCCTACCGAATCTACCAAGTAGGCGGAAAAGGAAGTTACACCTTAGAGACAATGGACGGAAAGTTAGTGAGTGGATCCATGAACGCTCATCACCTCCGAAAATATTATGTATAATGCAAACTAGAGCTCAAAGCTAAGCTAGTCACTGTTTTGTGCCAAATATAGGCTTTATTTTCATGAATGACGTGTTTAGACTTACAAATAAGGCTGTCAAGTCATTCTTCATTCACCTATGTGTTATTATACTTTCGGAAAGGTTCCCAAAGCCTTCTTCCGGGAAGCATCCAAAGCCTTCTTCCGAGAAGCATTCAAGCCTTCCTCTAGGAAGCATCCAAATCCTTCCACTAGGAAGCACTTAAAGCCTTCCACCAGGAGGCACCCGAAGCCTTCCTTTAGGAAGCACCTCAAGCCTTCCTCTTAGGAAGCACCCTAAGCCTTCTTCTTGGAAGCGCCCTAAGTCTTCTTCATTGAACCAGCTCAAGCCTTCTCTTAAGAAGCACAAAACCTTCCCTGAAGGCAACATACCAAAAATTTCATCGTCTAACGCCACAAGTTATTTAGAACTTGCTATTGTACACCCATGGTTGCAATAGGGGCATATGAATGAGCTCATACCGATACATTAACAAGCATTTTGCTCGCTAGAGCATAGGAAAAAGTTAACACTTGCGTTCCAACAATTCAACTTAAATGATTTCTTTTATTTATTCATTTGGAGGGTGTTTGGCAAATCACATGTTGATTGCTCACACCAGTTATTCAATGCAAAAAATGGAAATGCAATAGCCAACATACACATGTAAAGGAACTATGGATGCAAGTCTTCAAAACCCATTGTTTTCCTAAACTCTTCCCACTCTTTTGTTGAAAGTAGGGAAGTGTCGTTAAACAATGAGTCAGCAACCTCAGGGGCAGCTTCCTTCCTGGTCCCGGTCTCGGGTTCTGGGTCAGGTACTGGAACAGGCTCAAACTCTTGGTCTAGCTCTGGTTCCCGCTCTTTGGTGGTGACCCCGCTGTAGCTTGCCATGTCCAACTTCTGTGCTTCATTTTCTTTTTGGCACAAAGTTGTGGGGGCATGCGGTAATAGTAAATGGTCGTGTCCCGGGAGCCTTCTAGTCTTCAGATTCTGGACCTCCACCTCCAAAAGTCTGATTGTTTCATCCGAGTCCTGCAACTTCCTGTTCAGCAAGATGACCTCATCTTGAGCAGTATCTCGCTCCTTTTCAAACAGCATCCTCTCTGCACGACTCGTCTCCAGCTCCCCCACTTTAACTTCCAATGTATGGATTCTTCCGACCAAGGCTTCGTTGTTCCGTCTGGAGTGGTCTCGGGCTTCTCGAAGGCATTTGCATTCGCTCTTCATTCGCTCGTTTTCATCTCCCAAACTAGTGTTTCCACGAAGCATGTCAACCAACATGTGGGCCCCAGCTTCTGCAATCCTGAGGTCTCGGACTACCTTGTCGTAAGCTCCTTGCGGAACAGTTTTTTGACTTCCCTCCGCTAGGATGGGGGCACCTATCACAACAGGAGTCTTGGATGACGATCGTGTCTCCCCCACTATTCGATCTGGGCCTTCATCTCTCCACGCTTCAATCACTTCAAGGGAAGTAGGAATCGCCTTCAGCTTCTTAAGTTGTTTGGCCGCATCCTCACAGGGACCGTCTGAGGTTTTACATTTGCTAGATGATTTCGCAGGACTAGAACGGTCGGGCTTGGGAGGAAGCTGATCATCATGCTTTTTCTCCCAAGAGCTAGTGGGTCCTTGCTTTTTGATCTTCTTCTGGGCAATGCATTTTTTCAAATGCAGTGGAGCGCTCAACCACTCCTTGATTAGGATGTCCGAAGGCCTCCTGCCATTCATGTCTCTAAGTGGAGAGAGTAGCCAGCTCATGTCTCGAAACTCTGGAGGAATTTTCAGGGCCGTGTCAATCTTTTTGAGATTAGGATGACCTCCAAACCCACTGTACAACTCATCAAACATGCAGAAGTGCGAGGCAATCCTCAAGTCTGGGTAGGCGTATTTGTCCCATGCGCCACCAACTTTGATACAATTGAATCTGTACGTGTTGTCATCGAACTCCGTCCTAAAAAACAACTCCACTTTGGGTATGAACAAAGGGTGGAATTTAGTGAGTCCCAAGACAAAACATTTGGGTAGGCAATCGAAGTTGTCATCGAAGTCTGGGTAGGCAATCCTGGTACGGAATAGCAATGCCAGAATTCATCTTCAGTGAGTCCCAAGACAAAACATTTGTTCAGCTTCTCAAAGCACATGATGTGTCGATAAGCATCAACAAAGGGTGGAATTTAGTCCACCGACCGCCGACAGGGTTTTTTCCTCTTCCATGCTTAAGAGCCTTCATGGAAGAACATCTGTCACCAAGCTCCACAAAAACGTTGTCCGGAAAGGCAATTTGATTGCGAGCCTTCCACTCCTTGAAGTCTTCAGGCTTCTCAAACTCCATATCTTTCCCTCGGAATGGACTTAGGTTACGAGAACCGCCACGCTCCCACAACGCGAGTTTGCTGGGTCTCTCGGCTCCTTGACGCATAGCAAGCATATTTGTGGCACTAGCAAGAGTCACAGTGAATGTGAGCCAGCCTACCAATGCTAGAACACACCGTCCAAACCGCTCGTTTTCCAAGCTGCATGCGTTTCCGTAATTTCCGACGCTTTCCAGGAATCTCGAATCTTGTCCAAAAAACATCATGAAAGGTCAATAATGACTCTATGAATATCATATCAATTTCCCATAATTTTTCGGGAATTAAATATTATTTTAAAACATAACCTAAACCTTCAGACCCTCGAAACAATATCGATACGATGTCCGATTGATTCAAAACCAATACCAAAATGTTCGTTACATTAAATAGAGTAAAACACCTATTGAACACATCCCCAGAAAACCAACCACGCGCCTTCACGCGCCACTATAAGTGGTTGCGCGTGAAAGCCACGCTCGTGAACAGTAAATGCTACAGTGTCATCGTTCTCACCTGATTCACTATAATACGGGTCTGTAACCCGATCCGTTCTCAGTCAATTTGACCTTAATTTCTTCATTTCTTTCATTGGTTTTCATCTATCCAATCCTAATTAGGGATCTGTATGCTCAATTTCATGAAATTGGTCCTCAAATCACTCGACTCGAAATGAATACTCGATGGGTTCTTAATCGGGTTCCACCCAATTTCAAGTCATTTCCTTAAATTAATCACACAGGAAGTAGCCTAAGATCATAATGAACATTAATACAAAATCAATTGCACCAATCCTTACCTCTAACCCTTCTAATTTAAGCTCGATTTTACGAAAACTTTGGAGCTTCGATTCTTGATCAAAATAGCATCAAACTCCTTCGTTTTTGTTGTGGTTTAGCTCGAAATGATCTCAGGAAGCTTAATCAAGCTTCAATTTTGATCAACAGAGCTCACAACTTTGAATTCGAATTTTCACCAAAATTTTCAAAATTTTCGAATTCTTCAAATTCAGTGACCCCTCTATCCCTCGTGTGTGTTTCTCTCTAATTCAATCCTTTCAATCTCTCATTCTCACAACTGAATCAGTCCATTATTTAAACACTATCACAATTGGACAAAAGCAATGTTTTTTCCCTAATTAAGGGATTAATGTCTCTAATCCATGTTTTCATCCATGTTTTCTGGGAAAAGTGACATGTGTCATTGGCTGGTAGCATGAGTCAGCATCCACCATTCGTTTGTTAAAAGACCGTTTTGCCCTTCGCTCGGCAAATTATCGTTTTGCCCTTGGACTACGTGGATCCATAACTTTCACATCCGAGTTCTGTTTTTGACTTGCCGCCTGTCTATGGACTCGTGACGTCCCGAACTACGTCATAGTCATTGGTCAAAGTCCGTTTGACCGTCCGAGTCAAAAGTCAACATTTTGCCCCTACCTTTCAAAATTACCAAAATGCCCCTCGCCTTCGCAGACCCATAACTTTCGCATCCAACCTCCGATTGACGCATGCCGCCTGTTTGCAGATTCAGCACCTCGAGATCTACTCAACAGTCTCTTCCGAAAACCCAAAAAGTGTTCTAATCAAAAAGTCGACTTTTGACCCTTATAACCAGGGGCAAAATCGTCAAATAAACACTGACTTGATTTTTGAACCCAACAGCAACCGGGAAGCCCGGTAATATAAAATTCCAAAAAAATGTACATCCCTTTGGATTCCTTGAATTCCGAAGCGACGTGGGCGCATTTGTGGAACCCAAAATCATCCGAAAATTATGGAGCTGCCACGCGGACCGTAATTCCCAAAAAAGACCAAATTGCCCTTGGCAATAATGCTGATCATTTGAAAACACCCGCACATTAAATAATCTATTTACCAGTTAAATACGTTATTTGATTGAGTTAAAATCTCCGTAATATTAATATTCTCCTCGAGAGTTAATTTTCGTTATTCTTAATAATGGACTATTAATATTAATATTAAAACAATAATTGTCATTACTATCATGATGAGCCATCATTACAATTATTAAATAATATATTATTTATTAATTAAAAATTCAACCGACCAATCAGAATGCTTCAAGGCTCCCAAGATTTTCCTATAAATAGCAGAGCACATTTCATTTCCAAGGTACGTCAATTGTTTGCTTCGAAGTATATCATTTTCCTCTCTCAAAGCTAACTTAGGCATCAGAGTGTTCTTGGTCGAACAACCCTCCGGGTAAATCGATCAAGGTAACGATAGCTAATCGTTTGCTGTTTGCAGGAATTGTGAGGACTTTTCACGGCGGGTTCGATTTTTGATTCAACACAACTAAAATTTTGATGTTAAATTGTTAATTTAACTAACAAATTAAATATGAATAATTGATCTCTAGCTAGTTTAGTTGATTTTTCGCATAAATGATCTCGTTGTAATGATTTAAGAATAGAATTGTGGCACTGCTTATAATAAAAATATATGTATAAGAGTTAAATGTGATAATAAAAAAATAAATGAGCAGATTCCCTAAAATGAATTTAGTTGATTTTTTGTATAAATGATCTCATAGTAATGATTTAAGAATAAAATTGTGCTAGTGCTTATAATAAAAATATATATATATATGTATAAGAATTAAATGCGATAAATAAAATAATAAATGAGGAGATTCCCTAAAATGGGATAGGAGTATTATTAGATTAAAAAACACTCACACGTACAGTATAAGCTTAAGAATTCTGTAGAAGTTATTCCTTTTGAAAAGCTTGACCGGCCGAAAGTAGGATAGCAATGAGATTAGGGTATTTGACAATCGGAGAAGCAAACAAAACAAATCAAGTGATGAGCAATTGAGCATGACATCTTCAAACCTTAACCAAACATGTAAGCGCGCTTATTCTATTGCAGATCCAATAAGTAAACCACTCGTTCCCAATTGGCCGGCCATGTCTTTCACGTCACATGTATTCATTCTCCTTCAAATAATTCATCACATTCGATCTTCTGGCTTCTGCGCCTCAAATATATAGCCAGCTGCCGTATAATAGATATCATCATTATTATTATAACAAAATCACAAAATATAAATGATGCTTATTTTGTGTGTTTCACGTTGGGCGCGCTCCTTAATTTGGGAGGATTTCTCGACACTTGGGGAGTTGAGTTGGAGTCGGAGCTATTTGTAAATTTAAAAATCAGTTGTTTGAAATATAATTCTATTTATCCGTAAGTTTTTTATTCGTCATTAAATGTGTTAATGGAATAAAAAATTTAATATAATAAGGGCGAGTTTAATGTGATTAGAATTTACATGGAAGAGTTTTTTAGAATGGTCTTTGAAAAAGATACTACAAAAAAAATGCTTAAATTTTGTAATATAACATTATATTTATATGGTATATATAATGAATTTCATCCAGCGACCTTTGAAAAATAGTTTTTATTTTTTATTTTTTATTCCATCACATAAATGATTTATATGGTAACCACTAGAATGCATATGTGTCTTCATTAAGGGCATACACGTGTCCCAGCAAATTGCCACCCGCTCCAGATCATTTTTCCAACAATATTTATCATCTACCTTGTTAGTATACATACATATAGATTGAAGCAAAATCTCGCATGTGACTGTTCTTAATTGGCTTTATCTGCTCCACTTCTATATACGTTATTTCTTTGCGTTTATACCCAAAATTGCACGTCAATAAGTGCTAAATTTGAAAATATATGATGACTTCTCGTGCTGTGGTAATACTTTGTTGTTTTGTTTATTTCTATCTTTTTTCTTCTTCTACGTTTCGGTGAAAGCTATCATATATGACCACTGGGAAGCAATATTTGTGTCATTAGAGCATCTACGGTAAAGTAAATAAATTTAATTTTCAAATAAATTTAATTAAAAATTTATCTAAAAATATTAAAATAAGTATGCAGTAGATTAGATAAATTTAATTTCTCTATTAGAACCAGCTACTAGCTAGTTATCTTCTACTAGCTATTTCGTTATCTTGTTTCTCTATCTCTTCTTTCTCTCTCTCTCTTTTATTCTTTTCATCATCGCTTCTTCACAAACTCTCTTCTTCGTTCATAAAACGCATCATCGTTTACATTAATAAGTTCTAAACTTTTGTGGGTCATCCAAAAATATAAAGAAAATAAAATAAATTTCTAAATTTTCGTTATGGGTTGTTAATTGATTCAGACTTTTTGTATAGGATTATGAAAATTTTGATTTTTTTTTTCGGTATTTCAAAAATGGAGGTTTTGACATTTCGCAGTTTTCAGGTGACAATCAAGAAGGCCGAGTTTTCGCAAAAAAAAAGTTTGAGTATGATAATTTTAACATATTTAACAATTAGGACGAAAAAAACAAGAAAAATTATAAATTTTACCATAAATGAGCAAAATGATGCTCCTTACTTTCTTAAAGATGAAAAATATCCTTTACCACTGATATCATCTCTTGAATAAGGACTTGAAATTTTAGTTATTGTGTTTAGCTCCAGATTTGTTCTATTCAATTTCGTCATTAAAATGGATATATCTATTTAAACGTTGAAAAAATAGCTATATATGTTGGGAATTTCCTGAATCGAATTAGGGACTGGATCGATTTTGCATCCAATTGACATATTTATTTGAATTGTTAAAAAATTACATTAAAAATTAGTTGTCCTAGGAAAATTATTGTTATAAACTCACATTTGAAAATAAATTAACTTAATATTCATCGTTGGTGAGCTCGCTAATTATTAATAATTTTTTGGTTGTTTGTTAAATTTGTCTAAAATTTAATGTGCTCTTACATGTCCAATTTATATTGGTACGTAATTATAAAAATAGAGAAGTAAAGGAAAAATTTAGTTAGCTAGTAGGCTTTTCTCCTTCACTCCCTCTTTCCGTTTTCCATCTCTCGATCCAATTGTCAATATATATAATACATTTTTTATTTCTAGGCAAAAAAAAATTGATTATTATGGTACAGATTAAGCCTAATATATGGTAAATTATTAGGAGTATTTTATTCGTAATAATGCTCTTGTAATAATTAATCTCTTTATACCCTGCATTGTTTCGTTTGAACGCACCATAGAATTACCCTATCTTGAGATAAAAAGTAGGTGAAAGTTATCCCCTTCTCATTCATACTTGTAATAACAAAGAAAGAGTAAAGGGAAGTGCCCGAATCAAATGCTGTGGAATATTAATTACTGTGAAGAAAAAGAAAGGAATGTGTTAAGTTGGTGGAAAGGAAAGTGCATTAAAAGTGATGCGTGCAATTTATTATGTAAAATTTAGGTCTGAAAGCAGAAAACCAGAACCTTCTAATTATCGCTATAAAAAACACAAAGAGCTAGCAAGGCCAAAGACGGCCTTCTCCTCACAAATCTCTCTCCTCAATATCACTTCATCGATCACCATCTCCGCCCGTCCATTTTTTGGGGTCCTATAACCTCGAGTTTGCAGAGATCGATGAGCGATCAAAAGTATGGTTATCCCTACCCGGCCCAAGGAGGTATATATATATATATATAGGCTAATCAATCCGCCCTTCCATTTCTCTTCCCTTTTTTTCAAAAATTAATTAATATTTGTTGTAATTTGTCAATGATTTATTAAGCTTCCTTTCTTTTTTCTTGGGAGAAGAATTGTTAAGCTTCTTTGTGATGATGAAGAAGTATATATGTGCCAATAGGTTTTCTTCAAGGGGATCATTTAATAAATTTCTAGTTTATTTTATTTCTTGTGTAATAAATATTAATTAATCTTGTTGTAGGTTATTACCAAGGGCCTCCAGTAATGGCACCTCCACAGTATCAGCAGTATGCTGCTCCACCGCCAAGAAGGGAACCAGGTTTCCTTGAGGGATGGTAATAATTAAACTACTTCCTCATCAAATAATTTCCTTATTATTCTGGTTCATATATCTTTTTTTACAATTAATTAAAAAGTTCTTAACCCTGATAATAACTTGGGTGAAAAATGATTTGTGATCTGCTAATTCTAAATTTATTATATGGATGTGTTGCTTGTCACAGTTTGGCGGCTTTGTGTTGCTGTTGCCTTATTGACGAGTGTTGCTGCGACCCCTCTCTGCTCTGCATTTGGTAGAATATGTATATACCATTAATATCTATGAATACTATTTCCAGTCCTAAATATATTTTGTAACTCATTATAATGCGCTTCAATTGTCTTATCTGTGAAATGTACAACACTCTTTTATTTTGCAATCTATGCGCTTTAATTGTCTTCATTTATATGTAAGATCACTTACATGTAAGTATATATGTGATATCATATTGTCCAAGGCGTGAAAGCTGATTAATAAGCACATGTTTGTGGGGTTCCCTTCATTTGTGAGCAAAAGTGAAGAGGTAGATCCAAGTCGAAATTCAAAATTATTAAACTGCAGAGGGACAACCATTTTGAATTTTGAGTCGCAATCTGACAAGGAGATGGAGATTGCAGGTCTAATAATTGTCCTCTGAAGTTCTTCAAAATCAGAAGCCGTGGGCCTCCATTGTGGAATTTAGTAAAGGTTTAGTAAAGGATTCTAGTTTTTTTTCGCTAGGGGTTTGAGGGTGGCTTAGACGGCTTGCATTGTCAGAGCGCGCCTGGGCATGTCCAATTTGATCTTCAGTTATTAATCTCACAAAGTTTTGTTTTACAATTCTAATTTGGAGAGATTTTCATGTCTATAAATCATATTGAAAAAAAATCATAACTCAAATTGACAAGACGCATCTTTAGATTTCTGAAAATTGAGTTGGTTTTATTTTCATTTGATAATTTTTATCAGATAAGAGATTTTTCTATTTTGATTCTTGTGTTCATTTAATAAGTTAGATGGATAAAATTCATCCATTATGGAGTTACCGTTTATATATAGCCCACTAATTTTGTGAAGTAATGGAACTAACAAGTTGACCATGCTCAGGTCTTAGTTTCATTGTTAACATATTTACCATTTACTTTTGTTGATTTTATAACAAAAATAATAACAAATTTATAACTTATAGGCAATCCAAAAATGTTGTGTAACACCCAATCTTTTGTTGCAAAATATAGGCCATATAATATGGTAGTAAAATAACAACCTATGCATAGTTTAATAATTTAGACTGCAAGTTCCTAATAAAACACTCTATTCCCATCTTCTGTAATTCCTTCTATTTAAGATAAATCACCATTTAAAGTTTATTAATATCAATGTTTGCCTTGTGATTAAAATCCCAAGTTGTCCTAAATAATATCCCAATTTTCAGAATTTAAATATCAATTTATAATGAGCATAATACTTTGAATGATAAAAAAAATGTCCTTAAACGGTGTCTGATCAACTTGAAAAATGTACTATTATACTCGTAAGAATGAAGACTTAAACTTTCATGTTGGCCGGACGGAGAATGGCCGCTGCACGCGCCCTCACGCGTTGGTGAGGGCTTTGCGCGTGAGCTTCATGCGCAACTTGTCACTAGTAACCTCCAGCAGGTCAACCTACGGGTCTGCGCGCAGGATCAGACCCGTGCAATTCGACTCGATCCCAATTCCTTTGTTTGTCAAGCTTCGTCTTCCCTTATCCGTCCAATATACTCTAAACAAGCCTAGAAAGGGTTATATATACTACAAACTAGATAGTTGGGAAAAAAAAAATCTAAGAAATTAACCTTCAAGTTTCGGCTCACCGCCTCGCCTCTCTATCCAGGTGACTTTGACATCCAATCATGCATATTAGTGACTCGTTAAAGTCGCAGGGACATTTAGAACCTGTTAGGAAGCTTGGTTTCAAGCTTCTACATCAAAATACCAACTTGATGTTCAAGAACCATATTTTCTTCTCAGGTTTATGTTTTGGCTAGTAGGCCGAGGGTGCTTTTCCCTTCCTCCAGCCCTTCTCTGGTTCTCATCTCTATTAGGGACTCTTCTCCCCTCCTCCTATCTCTAACTCTCTGGTCTTCTCCCTCATCTTTCTGCTTCTCTCATTTTTCCTTCATTTTTTTGGTGCAACTCCCTCGAACATTCATACCCATACCCAAACACACACACACACACACACACACACACACACACACACACACACACACACACACACACACACACACACACACACACATATATATATATATATATGTAGTATGCTAGTGGAAGAATGGGATGGAAAATTAAAGAACCTTCTAGATAATCCTAGGTTTCTCTAAAAATTACCAAAATGCCCTTATACTGTTTAAACTCAAAACAAATTTATCTGAACTCCATTTTTGGCATGCTGTCTGGCTACATATTCAAGAGTTCGACATCTACGTAATGGTCCTTACGAAACGTCCCGGTCAAAAATTCAACCATTGACCCTACAAGAGCAAAACCGTCATTTTTACTTTTTAAAATTTGCCAACTCATTACATTAAAGGCCCACATTTTGCATCATAATATTGAAAGAAGGATCTGATTCCTCAATGGAAGCTTCGTGAGCCCGTTTTCTCTTCTTCGAAGAGTTTCCTAAGCGACTTCCTTCTTACGCTTGGCAGACTGATATTGTTGTCTAATTTGTACACGAGTTTTTCATCTAGAGCAATTTGGGCACAAAGGGTCTCTACTTCCTAACGCTTTTTCATGGTACAGACCTCCTATGTGAGAAATTCATCCTAGGTGATAAGGTAGCTCTTCTAAAGGTCATCCAATTCGACCCTGGTATGCATGCATGTTGGAGGAGGATTTTGGTCCATATAAAAGGAAGTTCAAAAATTTCCAGTTGTCATACTTAGGAGAAAAGCCGATAGAGCCACATGGGAGGATAGCGGGAAAAATTCTGCTACCACTCTCCTATTCAGAGCAATCGTCTTTAGCCACAAAAGATATAATAACATCCTTGATAGCCTCCAATTCAGATGATTCGAGGTTCAGTGATAATGCAACCCAAGAGTCGGATGATGGAAGAGAAATCGCAGCAAAGTCCAAGCATTCGAGTTCAGCAAAAAGACATGATTGCAAAGTGAGGAGCTGGGTTCAAATTATTTAAAGGGATTTTCTCTCATGAATCCAAAATTTTGAAGATAGAAACTCACCAGTGGGTCTCTAGCTCAAGACCACTTGAAAACCATGGAGTTTGGACTCCAGGTAAAGTAGAAAAGATAGTCGATGATGAAGAAATTGTAGGGGGTGGTATGTTCGAAGAACCTTGATTAATCAAGCTTGTCAAACGATCAACAACAAAGGGATTATATGGATCGTCTTCGATCCGAATGAAGCAGTTGTTAGTAGGGACCACTGATGGCTCTACCTTGTTTAGAACATCTACATGAACCAAAAAATTAGAGACTATGAAGCAACAAACAACGAGAAAATTACTAGAGAAAACCATACCTTTCAAAACATTGTTTCTTTCGGACTTCCAATGTTCAACCAGAATAAAGACAGTTGAATAAAAACTTGTCGAACACTCCAATAACAAGAAATGACGACTCCACACCTTCTTAGTGCAACGACCCGTCCCTAATTTTCGAGATTAAATAAAAATTAATTATGGATTAACAAGGCTAATCAAGGATTATCAGACGTTTAAGGTGAAATTACAATTTTGCCCCTGAATGAGGGAAAAAAGTTAACTTTTGACCCGGGAGGTCCAATGCATGAGGGCCGAGAATCGGTATTTAGATCGGGTCGATACGAGTCTATAGACAAGCGACATGTCGAAATTGGACGTTCGACAGGAAAGTTACAGTTCACGGAAGGTCCGAGGTACTATTGCACATTTTACGAGACGGATGACATTTGTCCTCATCCATTGCTCCCATTACACAGATACATGCACCATCCATCTTCTTCGTTCATTCATACCTGAAACCCACAAACTGATCCCCTTCCCATTTCATTCGTTTGAAACCAGCAGCTGGGCTGCCAGAGAGACTGGCAGCGGGTGGCTGATGAACAAGGACAAGGTAAGGAGGCGGCTAAGCCTTCGTAGACTGCAGAGGAAGGTAAAACCCGAAAGCCCCTCTTTAAGTTCAAATTTCGAATTTTTGGATTTGGACGTTTAGGATGCTATCTATTGATTAGGTTGTGTTTAGAGGGTTTGTATGGACGTTTAGGAAAGGTTTAGGACGGCAGAGAGTGGATGAGCAGCCCAGGGGAAAGGCTGGAAAACAGGGCCTTGAAGGGTGCATTGAACCAATGGGTTCTAGGCTAGTTTTCTTGTGTTTAATCACATAGATAAGTTGTAATTGAGGAGAGGAAACTATAGGAATTGGAATGAATGAAAACGGGTTGAAAATGGGTGATTTATGGGTCTGAACCGATGATGCTGGTTTGGTTGGGCTGGCTAACCAGTGAACCGGTTCAGACCGGTCTACTGAAGGTTGAAGATGAACAGTCCCTAGGCACGTGAGCTCCATGCGTAGCGCCTTTGGGTGGCGCGTCTGTTTGGGAAAGTGTTCACATGTGTTTTCATCTATTCGATGTAACGAAGATTTTGGGACTGGTTTTAAGTCGATTGGACATTGTTTCGATATAGTTTGGGATGTCCGAAGGTTTAGGATCGAGTTTAAAATATGTTAAAAATCCCAGAAATTTAGGGGGCTTTAATGGAAGGTTATATAAGTATTTAGTAACCCTTTAGTATGATTTGAACAGGTTTGGAACCCCAGAGATGGTGATTGGCCCATAGGGATTTATGGCACACGTATTGAGGCAACAGCATGGACGGTCTGTGAATGGACCTTGATGTCTAAATTGATGCATGCATAAATTTTTTATATGAGTTTATGAACATGATTTGAGATGCCATGAGTGCATATGTTTGTGGTATTTAGTAATTACGTATTTGCATGTATTTTGAGGGTTATGGTTTTATATCGTACTTATACGTGCTGTATTTTCTATGGTGGTTTAATGAAAATGTTTTGGATTTGGAAATATAGAATCGGGCATGAGACCCATTTGGTTGGAAACCATCGAATTTGGATCCATTTGATTTAATGAGAAATCGGGTTGGTGTCAGATGGAAGCAATCACGTCCCACGATAATCCAGGGGATTTGGGAAAAGTCTTGTCAAGTGGTATTAGAGCACGGTTGCTCTTGTGGTACGCGCAGGTCGAGGATGTGATATCTTTGGAGTGGTAACAGTCTGTCATCAACCTGATAGTTAGGGTAAGAGTACGAGGGTTCCGTGGAATCAAGCCCTAGGTAGATTATGTTTAGCACGAGGTGCAATGGTTTAGGGTTCGATTGGCATAAGATGTCGTGTCTGAGTAAGGTTGGATCTCGAGTAGGATAGATGTGCATGTGAATCCAATGGCTTGGTGCCCTAGTGTTACTGGTGGATAGGATCCAGTGAGCCAGTAGACATAGTATGACGACCTGAGAGTCGGGACCGTTGAGCGGTTATGGCAGATAATGATTGTGGCAAAGTGGCATCAGTAAAGGTTGGATGTCAGGGTCGTCCATGACAAAATTGCAAAGAGCGGAGATTATGCTGAGCAGTCAGGTGCCCGATGACCCTAGTTGAGACTGTGGTAATAAGAACGTTGGATCCTATTTGGCATGAGAGGCCATGTTTCAGTTTGTCAAATCCCGGAGGGATGTCGACTGGGAGAGGATGCCACGATGTAGATGTTGTCCGGCATGATAGGTCGTAGGGTATGAGTGGTTGAGATCCTTGGATCGTGATTACTGGTCGGTAGGACACCAGTAACGGAGGATGACGACTCTTCAGAGTCGAGCGCGATGGATCACCCGAGATGGTGGTACTGTAGTGAGCAGCTGGGTTTGTGATAACCCTAGTTCGAGATTGATTGTATCAGTTACTAGAAGTGTGGTACTTGTGGACCGGATCCTGAAGCGGACCGATCAGTGGATTTTACATGTTGAGTGGTTGGCATTTGCGGTGAGTTAACCGTACAGATATGGAGTCTCGATAGCGAAGTATTTCTTTGATTGTTCTACACGTGGTGGTGGCAAACACCGCTATCGATAGACGTGGATGAGTCATATCGAGTTGGATAAGCTCGGGTTGCCATGACGATTGAGATGATAGGATTCGTCAGTCATGATAAGGATAAGGAGGGGCGTGAGTGACGCACAGTACGATCCGTGGTTTTGGGGAGTTGGCTCAGTTACGACTGAGTGCGATCACAAAAGGAGATGCTGAGTTTTGGGTGTTGGTGAGTGTGCCACACTACCTCTGTAGAGGTGACTGTGATGAGTGGGATATACCTAGATGAGTGACAGGTACCCTAGATATCCTTGGACGGATCGCATGAGTTGAGTGTTGGAGTTGATCCCATAGAGTTGGGACAAGTTCCCTAGTGATGCTAGACTTGAGAAACGAGGGTGTGCTCAGGGGTATAACCATAATGGTGGAAACGTGACAATTAGGTAATGATGGATGTAATCGTTTTGGATGTGCATAAACAATATTAATGGATAGACGAGTTGGATGCGAGGTTGATGGTTTACGGGACACATAGGTGGATGTTGTGTGAGTGAGTTGATGACTTGACACTCGTTTGCCTTTAGTACACGAGGATGCTCGTGTAGGGAGTAAGCTGAGTAATTGGAAAAGTTGAGTGTGCTTTCAACGTGGTTGGAACTTCGGAATCAAGAAAAATTGTGATTGAGACCAAAGAGAAGAGTTCTTGATTCCGGATTTGAGAAGGGTATTCCGAAGTAGATGAGGGAAAATTCTCGTTTTTTGCTCTTTAGCAGATAGTTCTTGGTGCCACAGGATGACATATGATGAATTTTGATGTCATCATCTTAGATTCTCCTTGATTCATTTCTAGGTGGGATGATGAGGAGTGATATGACAGTTAAGGGGTTCAAAGAAGGTGTAAGAACCAACCACCTAAACTGTGAGTCAAATTTGAATGACTTGAAGAGCAAATGATACTTCGCATCACCGGATGTGACGAGTGAGTGTCCGAGGTAGTGGACTCACGGTGGATCGAGATGAGTTAGATTGAGTAGTCTGATGACGATCAAGATGATGGGGATAATGGAGGTTAGATATGTGAATGAGCATGAGACGAGAACGATACCCACGTATCGATCAGGAAGAAATGAATAGCCAATACCTCGAGTCGGATATGAAGATAGAGATTGTGATGGATTGATGTTCGCTGGTGACAGACGGTTAAGGTCCGAGCCATGTTTGGAGTGCGGACGTAGTATGTGGTTGGACGTTGCCAGAGTGCAGTCCTGGAGCGGGCCGTGTTGTGCCTCGATGATTTATATGATGGGGGTACACCGGTGTGTAGTGCATGTTGGACGATGAGATTGACCCCGTTTGATCGATATTATAGGGTCCAATGTCGATTGTTCAGTGACCGGATTAGTTCCGATGGTGAAAATTCCACTAGGCTTATGATCGGATGTGTTCTGACATAATGAGATGATGACTGGACGTCGAATACTGTGTACTCGAGGAGTGTGGATTGAGAGGGTTTGGTATTTATATGAGCCGAGAGCTCAGTGGCATGTGCGCCAGAGGAACCCTAGTATTTTTATCTGTGTGATGACTATTCCTGTTGAGGCAAGTATTCAATGTGGTCTAGATACACCCAGGATGGGTGAGATGTCGAATATGTTTCGACAGAGAATAAAAGATCGCTCAGTGGGAGCACAGAGAATGGTTGATGATAGTAGGATCTAGAGGATGATTGTCGGATGGGATGCTGAGTAGGAGGTCAGCTTAGATGTGATAGCCTTTAGTGGGAGTACGTATTTCAGCCTGATGGTTGTAGGTTGGGACGTCTCAGAGTGGTAGGTTGAAAAGCCGTTTGGATCACAACCTAGTATATCTGACCTGTCGGAGTGAGTGACAGGCATGATCGATGGATATCGGTGTCTCGAGTGAGACTTACGAGCCGACGTGTGGTTTCTCGAGAGTGAGTTGGAGCTTTGGAAGCTCCGGTGATAGTGCGTACTGTAACGACCCGTCCCAAATTCTTGGGATTAATTAAGACTAATTATGGATTGGTGAGACTAATCGGGGATTAGCTGGGCATTATCGGACGTTCAGGGAAAAATTAAAATTTTGCCCCTAAACGAGGGCAAAGAATTAAATTTTGACCCGAGAGGTCCGAAACCAGCGAACTGGTTCAGACTGGTTAGCTGAAGGTTGAAGATGAACAGTCCCTGGGCGAGTGAGCTCCACGCGCAGCATCCTTGGGGGGCGCGTGGGGGCGTGTGCTGCACTGTTTGGTGAAGTGTTCAACATGTGTTTTCATCTATTCAATGTAACGAACATTTTGGGACTAGTTTCGAGTCGATCGAACATCGTTTCGATATAGTTCGGGATGTCCGAAGGTTTAGGATCGAGTTTAAAATATGTTTAAAATCCCGAAAAATTAGGGGGCTTTAATGGGAGGTTATAGAAGTAGTTAGTAACCCTATAGTATGATTTGGACATGTTTGGGAACCCCGGAGATGGTGAGTGGTCCGGAGGGGTTTATGACACGCGTATAGAGGTGGCAGCATGGACGGTCTGTGAGTGGACCTTGCATTCTAAATGGATGCTTGCATAAATGTTTTATATGAGTTTATGAACATGATTTGAGATGCCATGAGTGCATATGTTCGTGGTATTTAGTAATTATGTATTAGCACGTATTTCAAGGGTTATGGTTTTATATCGTGCTTATACATGCTGTGTTTTCTATGATGGTTTAATGGAAATGTTTTGGATTTGTAAGTATGGAATCGGGCATAAGACCCATTTGGTTGGAAACATCGGACTTGGAGTCCATTTGATTTAATGAGAAATCGGGCTGGAGTCCTGATACGTTCCTTATTTGATACATTTTTATAACCATTTTCATTAGACTTTTTCTACGATTTAGGTTTATTTAGTCCATTTTGACTTAGTTTTGTGTTTTAATAGGATTGAGGAATAAAAGAGAAATATGCATCCTAGGAGCAGAAACTGCCTCTGCACAGCCATCCACTTTGCTGAATAAACTGTACCTGCTCGGGGTGAACTAGCTATTGAGCCATACATCGTTGGAAAGATACGGAAGTCAGCTTTCTGAGGAATTTTACAGATTATGATTCGGACTTTTCTAGAAGGATTTATGATCGTTTACGTACAGACTGCGCAACAGAGAAAAACCCGCGCGAATTTAAAAGGATACACAAGCCTCCCTTTCAATTACTATACCAAATTTCAGTTTTATTTTCTCAAATAAAACTGATGGGTTCAATTAATTGGATAATTTCAGAAGTTAATATCTCACTTATTAGCAATTATTTGGCCATCAATGGGGAGACTACAAGAGGTGAACGGAAGGAAGAGGGAAGTGGGCAGAAAATTGAAAACAAAATCTGCTCTTTCTACTGGGAGGTGAGATTCTTGAAGGGGTTGTGGAAGAACTCTAAGAACTCTGCAAAAAGCCTTGAAGATTTGGGCAGCTGGAGTTCCAAAATCAGTATCACTTTTCGTATCCTTTAATTTCTGATTTTGTTGTGTTTTCTTCATAATTATGTACTAAGCTTTCTTTGCTAGAGCTAGGATGAAATTCTAATTTGATTATTCAAATTTTCTGAATGTTGGGTTATTGAATTTCAATTTAGCTTGATGAATTCTTATTCTCTGTTTTAATTGGGATTTATTTGTATTATTTTGTTGATTCGCGACCAATAAAATTCTCATTTAGATGATTTGTTGTGTGGTGGATTGTATTGCACTGCATTTAGCTTCAAGAGATTATGAATTGCAATTGACACATAGTTGACCATAGATTGTGTGATTGTATGATTTCTTGCTTTCATAAAGATTAAGGCATCCTTATATTTAACTCTATACTAGACCAAGGATAGATTACATTTAACGATAGTTGATTCTTTACCGGACCAATGATTGAACTCATACATAAGGAAAGCTAGGCCTAAAACTAGACCAAGGTTTTAAGGGTAGAAATCTTCCCAAGTTGAATTGGTAAAATTTATAACTTGCATTCAAGAATTTGAATAAGATAATTAGTGACTAATCCAATGCTCTAGTGTTAACTACAACCCAAGAAACTTTAAGTTGTTTTGATTTTTCAAATTGACTTTTGAAATTATTTTTGTTGTTTAAAATTTGGTTTGGTGCTCCGTCAATAATTCCCTCACTCGATTCACCTTTTTATTTTATTTTATTTTATTTTAAACTTGTGTTTGTTAGCTTGGAAAAGAGTCATAGTTAGGTTGAATTGATAAATTGAATTTAAACATCACTCCTTGTGGAACGAAACGTGATTTAGTGAGCTATACTACATATCAACTGTGCACTTGCAGGATAAACGAAAGATAGAATAGTCTAAATTTAGGCTAATCAAAATTTTACATCAAGTCCCACTTGAGTTACGTGATCGGGTCGAGGGCCCTGTTGATTTGCGAATTCTGGCTTAAGGCCCTGTTCGTTATGATATCGGGCTGGAGGCCCAGTTCTGATTTGTAAATGTGATTTCAAATTGGGGACCACAATTAAATTTGGATTTATGATGGTGTTATGGAAAACCCAGGCGTAGCCCTTTGAACGATTTTTGAAATGAATTATGAAATGGTTTTTTGTATACCATCCTTACGAACTGTTGCCCTCCAGACGTCTCGTAGTATCATGGAGTAGCGGATTGTCTCTTCTGGACGTCTAGTAGTATCCTGGAGTAGTCACGAGGCATTGCCTGCGAGGGGTCATTGCACGGAGCGACCGGTCCGTATAGTGACTCAGGAGCAGGGTTGCCAGAGGTTAAAACCTCCCCTCAAGGAGGGTCATTGATCTACGGGTCATTGACCTGGGTGGACCCTGTGGAGACATAAGATTTGAGACCCCGGGTAGCAGGCGTAGCTTGGGACCTTGATAGTGGTATGGATTGTGACATATGGGATGTCAGGCATCATGAATGCCCATGATTGGTTTTGGGCTGAGACCCACGTAAATTGGATTTGGGTGAGACCCGCATGATTGTCTTTGGGCGGAGTCCCTACTTGTATTGGTTTTGGGTTGAGTCCCTACGCATTTGGTTTTGGGCTGAGTTCCCATATGGTTTTGTTTACAATTTTGGGCTAAGACCCTAATGATTTGAGAAAGGAAATGACTTCGATTGATAAACGGTTTTAATAAACTTGGATTTTAAGTCATTGAGGAATGATTGACATAATTGGTTTTCGAATGCATGCATGCTTTTTAGTGAAGGGCATAAACGTCTTTTTGTGAAATTAATTGTATAAATTATTGGTTTCGTCCACTCACAGCTTTTAAATTGTTTTAATGTCCTTCAGGTTGATCGCGGATGCGGGTTGTAGCAGGGACCGAGACATCACGCTCCTCCTCCGTTCCTGGCGCACTCTGGATGCCCCGGTGGGGCTAAGGTCGGAATTATCCCTTAGGGTAGGAGCTTTCACTCAGGGTAGGAGCTGAACTTAGTTTTGGGACGGGTCCCACGATAATTCTTTGGGAGCTGTCGTAGGCATGTCCCACGATAATCCAGGGGATTTGGGATGAAACCTGTCACTTAGGGTAGGAGCTGAAGTTAGCTTTGAAATTAGAAGCCCACCACGAATCAAAAGCAGTAGTGCACCCATAAAGGATTTCCATGGCAGTTAAATAGACTACATATACATTAGACATGATGTCCTGAGCGGTGATTGCCAACCTTGGGTCAAAAACCTCCAACTGGAAAGATGTCTCATAATTTGCACCTCTTACATGCAGCACAGGAATCACCTGACAGAAATTTGAGGATCGTAGTAGTTAGGCTGGTATACATCAAATCCAAGGGTCGACCTTTTGGTTTTACCACCACTCTTTAGAAGATGTCGAGCAAAGATGCAACACTTGAAAAATCTCGAGCCAGAACTTTCCTGTGAACTAGATCTGCTAGCAGACGAAGGAAACTTCCTTCTCGGAACCATGGGAACTTCCTAATCACATTGGCCTCCCAATGCTCTCTAGGCCAGAACCAATTTATAAAAGGACGGATTATTTCTGGTGGGAAGAGATAGGGGAGACAGAGACATGAAAAATTGAGCCGGAACTACGTCATTAGCGTACTTGATTGTGCAACTCTGAAACTGAGGGAATATCCAATTTAACCATATATGTTGGCCATTCAAAGAAGCAGATCTTACGGGTTGAAGGATTACAATGCGCGTGACACTATATATGTGGGCCAGGACAAGGGGTCCCAGAGATATGTTGGAAAGAGAGGCCAATGCTTTAGCTAATATGGTCCCCTCCAGCGTTGGACTTCTCACGACATTAGGAAACACATAACAATCCAACCAGAAGCGGTAGAACTGGATTTTCTTGTAAATAGATTCCAAGTAGGGGCATGTGAACCCAAGATCTTCAAATTCACTTTCAATCCTAAACTTCCCATTCACGTCAAATGAGCAGAAGATGGATAGAAATTGGGAGAGAATAAGCACAAAACGAGTGTCCAAAGGAAATCTAATGATAAAAGGATTGAGACCTTCATCCAAGTTTGAAGGAAATAAGTAGGTAAAATCAGTCGTATCCTTCGATAGGATAGCCTGAAAAAGAAAGCTATGTCTAAAAAGTTGGCATCATGGGCCCAACCCGAAAATCAAATGTGTACGTACTGCTGCTCTAGAAACACAACGCTGAGTCCAAGAGACTAAAGTGAGGAGTAATGGTGAAAGTATAGAAGCTTACCAAATGATAAATTCCGTTCACCCAGAGTTCATCTAGTTACATCTGATCCATCCTCTGAACCCATAGTTTCCAAGAACATGCAAGGCTCATGTGGCCTAGAGAAAGAAAGAGATGCTTCCATGCAAGGTCCAGATTCTCCCACGGGAAAGACTTCCACTAATATATGGGTGGAGCCTAATGCTTTGTCAAATAAAGGCTGAGAGTGGTCATTCTATCCGAAGGAGAACCTTTCCAATAAGAACCCAAAGAAAAATAGCGATCAAAGTCGAACACAAAGCAGGGGTCAAGGATAACTTCACCATCATCCTTGAGGAACTCCAGAATATCACAAACAACTCTTGAATGGAGTTCAAAGCTCATACCGCAAACCCAGGGATTCATGGTGGTGGGTTCTAGATGGAGTGGTCAGGAGAAACATCCTTATCTTTTTGCTGAGGGACGAGCTTTGAAGTCATGATTTTTTTAATATGGGATAATGCGATAATTCACAATAAAAATGGCAGAGCTGTGGAAGATTGTAGTTTAAATCACAAAGAGATATAAATTGAGTCGGAATATAAGCGAAGTTGCGATCATGTGAATTTAAATGGTTTTATAATCAAAACATTTCAAATTCCAAAGGCAATGTTTACAACCGAAAAATTCTCATTTGGTCAAATCCAACGACTCGAAGGTATTAAAGGCCCAAAATATATTAAGATCCAGCCTAAGAGAGTACTTGGAATGTGAAGAAAAGAAATCATGGACGGTTCTGACACGGAAAGAAAATGAAGGAAATGGGGAGGTTTCCAAAGGAAAAAATGGTAGCATGGGACCTACTAGATGTCAGGACCCGACCCTCCTCGGTCAAGACCCAACTCTAGCACGATATTGTCCGCTTTGCGCTTCCCCTTCTAGTTCCCCTCGCAGGAATGTGGGATCGTTCACCGTTCCCTCCAAGACACGGACTTTTCCAATCTACCCCCTTAGGGCCCAGCATCCTCGCTAGCACACTTCCCGGTCGGGGTCTGGCTCTGATATCATTCTGTCAGGACCCGACCCTCCTCAGTCAAGACCCGACTCTAGCACGAAATTGTCCGCTTTGGGCTTCCTCACCCTCACGATTTTGTTTTCGGGAGCTCACAGTGCAACTTCCTACGGAGTCACCCATCATGGAATTGCACCAGCCTCAACTCGTTTAACTTTTGAGTTTCAACCGAACCCAAAACCACTGAGCTCCCAAAAGGCCTCATGCTAGATAGGTGTGTGCCTACACCTTTAAGCCACACCACCATTCCCCTCCCAAACCATTCCCCTCGTAGGAATGTGGGATCGTTCATTATTCCCTCCACGACACGGGCTTTTACACTAGAGGCTCAACTTGAAAACTTCATCAACTTCTTCACCTCCTATAAAAGAAGAAGGCACCAGTTTCTCAAAGGATCGAGAATCAACCAATTAAACTCAGTAAATTGATCTCCATCAAATTTTGAACCTCTAAACACCTGACCAAGGTTTCATGGTTTAACAAAAGCTGGCCTTTGTGGAAAAAAACTTCTTATTTCGACCTAGGAAATCAAGATGCAGTTTCTGTTCTCATCTCCTCGAGACAATTATGCAAACACCTAACTATCTTTACGGCGGCTCTAGCAACAATTTCATAATGGTTAGCTTAATTTCATGCATTAACCTTCTTTCTGACTAAATATTGGCATAAGGGTTAACCTCATTCCAACTATTTGTTCACGTATGGTCGTTGAGGCTTGTAGAAGATTAATCTTCTTTTGACTAAATATTATCATAAGGGTTAATTATTTCAACTACCGACTCACAGAAATTCATCCTGACTACTAGCTCACAGAAGGTCATCCTAACTACCAATTCATGAAAAATCTTGACTACCAAATGCTAGTTCATGGAAGGTCATTGAGGTGTTCAAACGTCATTTTTGACATTTTATCGTCGCATTTGAGTGCTTTGCCATTGCATGCATGATTTCCGATTGATATTCATTTCAGTTGATGATTTATGGAATTTCTTACTTGATATGGGCTTGAATGAGAAGGAAATAATTTACTTTTATTGCAGTTGTAATTTCATTTGTTACTCAGTTGAATTCCAATACTTTTACATTATGGTATTTTTACTTCCATTTCCATTTCAATACAAATCAGATTTTCTTAAGTAGTAATTGGTACTCGAGATACACCATCCAAGTGTGGTTCAAGACTTTCAATGTCGGGATACCATCTTTGAGTATTGTTTCGAATACTTTGATTCTGACTTGAGGGAACATAGAATCTCTAATCACTGACTACTGAAATAACAACGTCGTCAACCATAATATCATGATGAAATAGGTGAAATTGGACTACGGTGGGAAAAAACTCATTAAAGTCCTTGAGAAAGTCATAGAAAAGAACATTGCAAGTTAATCTTGTCTGCTTACCTCATGATCACTTTGATCAGAAGAAATGTTTTTTAGCCAAAAACAGAATCCATCCTCACTATCTAGTAGCAGTTTCTACTAGTGGCACACCTACACTTGAATTGAAAAGCCTACTTACTGCCCAGCTTGCCCATTCATGGAACGACCATAACTAAAGGCCGATCATGCTTAGCCTATCCAGCATCAGCCGTAACACATCATGACAGGACCCGTCCCAAACGTACTTTGATAACCGTGTCTAGTCCTGCTTCCGTCTAACAAGTCAACCGAAGTTCCAAAAACACCATGAACACTTGTCAGACAAGGGATAGCTGTACTGATTCCCGCTCATGCCTCCACCTCTAAATCAGCCCTGATCTTCCTGCAATGGCCTGGAGGGTCATAAAAAACATCAAAGGTGTGAGTGGACAAAAATAACATAATTTGAAAATGCATTTCAAAAATGAACTTTACCTTGCAGTTATAAAACATGCATGCATAAGATAAAACATGACCAACTGGATTTCAAATCATATCACACACACAAACCGTGGGACTCACAATAAGCCTGTGGCCCACATTTCCTAAAATCCATTTCTAGGAGTCATCATAAAACATCTGAATACAAACTCAATATCAAACATAATCCATTACTTAAAGTTCAGGAATTACGCATTTGAAGACAATTCTGGAATTATACATCTGAGTTATTTCTAAGAATTACACATCCGAGCTTTTCGGGAATTACACATCCGAGGTGCTTTGGGAGTTAAGCATCTGAGCTCTCTCGGGAATTACACATTCGAGTTTTCCCAGGAATTACACATCCGGGTTTTCCTAGGAATTACACATCCGGGCCACTAAACATAAATTCAAAAAATTAGTTTCAAAACCATCATTGATTTAAAACCAAGTTAAAACCATTTCCAACAGGGTCTCAAGCCTGAAACATCATTTCCAACAGGTTCTCATGCCCAAAACATCATTCCATCAAAACATCGTAAAACAGCGTCTAAAAATCATTTCACAAATCCAAAAATCATCAATTCATTCATATAATCACATTTTAATCCAAATCCAAGTCAAAATCATTTCTCAACCAGGGTTCGATCTTGAAATGTCATTTTCACATAAATTTGTAAAATCGTTTAGAAACCAATGATTAAATCCACAAAATCATCATTCAAATAATTGCAACTTAAATCATGCAATCAATCATATAAGACATTTAACTATGCATGCATAACATTTTATAAAACAAATTTCCACTCACACACTATTCCCGCAGTTCGATCTTGAGCCGTACGCTCCTATGTAATTTCAGGAATCACCAATCCTGTTAAAAACCATTATCGAGGGTCACTAATAGCTCAAGTAATCTCACATTAAAATTCCCTAATTTTTCAGAATTCAAATACCTATTTAAAATGTATACATATGCTTCGTATACACAAAACTATAACTAAATGGTATCCGATCGAGTGCTCATGCGCCTCTACGCGCCTGCACTATTCATTGTCTTCTCGACCCGTTTGCTCTGCAAACGGGTTGAGCGACTCGGTTTTTGACCCGTTTTCCATTCCAGTTAAATTCAACCAATTTCTTGTTTCCAATCAATCAGAAACCATCCTAGTACTCTTATAAATACATTTGCAAGTTCAATTTGACATTTCCTTGCCTCAAATTACTCGAATTTCAAACTGGAAATTTGAAGGTGTTGCAGGTTCGTTCTGGGCGACTTCCTTGTCAATTCCTTTCAAACTTGTGATGGTTTAGTTCGTAAGAACCTCAGAAAGCTTAAACACAATCCAATTCCAACAATCATATCTTAAGGATTCGAATTTGAATTTCTGAAATTCCGAATTTGCTGGGTTTGGGTTTTCGAGTTTTTCTTCCTCTTTTCTTTCTTTTCTCTTGGTTTTTCTCTCTTAGTTCTCTCCCAATTCCTTTGTTCTCTCTATTGTCTCGAGTAACTGGTGTATGATCAATTGGAATGAGTTTTGGTTGTTCAACTCTTTTGTTTTCCCAATTTCCACTTCTACCCAAATTCGAACAAACCCACTAATTCACAGCGCACAGATGACCACGTATTGCCAACAATCGAATTCCCATGGTGACAGATGTCACCAACCTGTAAAGACATGTTGACTCATCAAACGATGAAAAGTCCGTTTTTCCATTCTAAACATAAATTACCAAAATACCTATGGCCTTCCAAGACCTGTAACTAATACATCTGAACTTCAATTTTGATGTGCCGCCTGTATACGGATTCAGTGCTTCGAGACCTATGTAACGATCCTGGAAAAATTTGCAAAATGTATCTCGATCAAAAATTCAACTTTTGACCACTTAAAATAGGGGCAAAAACGTCTATTTCCTTCCAAATCTTCGGAATTACCTTTTTCGTATATATGGGTCATCACAATCACCAACAATAAGAGACACTACGAGTGGCGTGCCCCATGCTCTGCAGACCAGGTTCCGCACGGAGGTCCAACAACGGTTGCCTCAAGACACTCAATTCTTGAAATGAGAAAAATATTTTGGGTAGGAACATTGAGCAAGGTAGAATCATATCCAAATTCAAATTATCAATCTGCAGTTTAATATGTGGAGGGGCAATCATTTGCAATGAATGTGGTTGAGGACACCAAAATCCCCACATTTTTTTAATTTTGAATCATAATTTGACAATTTTATGATGATGGCAACAATGAAGATGATCAAACTTTCACAAACGTCCTCATTCTCTTGTTATAATTTTATAAATTAAACTGTAAGATGTAATATTATGAACTTTTATTATAACGAATGGGAAAAAATAAAAAAATGAAAAGCAAGAAAAAATGAAAAGGAAAAAAAATTAGATGTTAAAAGCAAAATGAAAAGTTAGGGGAAAAAATGAAAGGAAAAAAGTAAATAGGTACCCATTACCTAATGAGTAGGGTTTTGATAGACTCCTAAAAGTTAAAAAATGGGTCTAAATGGATATACTACACATTAATACCCATGGATGAAAATATCAACGGAAACCACCGATATATTGCCGATATATCGATAATTCTAGTCGGTGACTCCTAAATGGGGGGTGAAAGAAATTTTCCTAAATATTGAAATTTTTTCTTGTTTTGAGCTCACATATCCCTTTCTGGGATCAAAACGATGAAGATGGACTATTAATTTGGTGAACATTGGACGTAAAATGAAATAGTTTGAGTGGGGTCATGATGTCTAGTCGAAAAACCCGAGTTGCAGACCCGCTGGAGGAAGAAGATGACTGTTAGTTTGTATACTTTATATATTATACGTTGCTTAAATATCCAATCAGGCTGGCCAGCAGTGTTGGTTGTGTGTTTTGTTTCTTAACTAAGGTTCCAGGGTTCGACCCCCAAGGGCCTCAGTTATTGAATATTTTTTTTTTCCAAATTTTCAACAAAATTTGTCCTCTTTTTTTTTTCGTTTTTCCTCAATTTTAAATATATCAATTCCTTCCAATTTTTGAACAAAGTTTGGCTCTATTTTTTCATCTTTTTTTTTCCAATTTTAAATATATTTGGACTTATTTTATCATTTTTCTTCCATCAATTTTTTTTTTTATGCTTATTGTTATGGTTTTTATTATATTAACATTCAATTATAGTAATTCACTTCAATTTCTGTTTATATTTAAGATTTTATAATGATAGTCATTGTCAGAATCATATTGTATCATATTATTCATCATATATTTATTATAACAAAATCATTTTATAACTTTATTAGTCATATATAACCATTATTGGGTACTTAAGTATTTCGAAAAGTTTCATTGAAAATTTCCAACTATGAGACTAAATTTCAGTCATTTTTATTGACTGTAAACGATATCAATATTTAGAGCGAGATATCCGTAAATTTGGCTAGCGATATATCCGTCGATATCAATAATTTGACATTTTTTAATAATCCCTAAAAAAACTTATTTGATGATCCCTAAATGTGGTTGAGGACACCAAAGTCCCCTATCCCCACTTTTTTTAATTTTGAATCATAATTTGAAATTTTGAGTTTTGAATCACAGAAGGAGATAGAGCTTGCATGTCATCTTCAAAATAAAAACTGTGACCCTCCATTGTGGAATTTTGAGTGTGCCTGCCTTCAGCTTCCATTCCATTTTAGTAGTAGTTATTTAAATGGTCATATATATATATATATATATAGAATAATCCCTAATATATATTTAATTTATAAATAATTATTTAAAGATTGTAAAAAATTAATAGTTTTAGAAGTTATTTTGTTATTCATATATAAGAGCAAATCAATGTTATTGATAACAATAAAGATTCTTATAGTATACTTTTCATTTACTTTACACATATAAATGGCTTAAATGATCTAAAATTTAACTCATTTTTGTGTGTGTAAATAATCTTACAATAATTACTCGCCTGATTAGAAGTTCCTTTTGGCAGCTATTTGGGATATCAATTTCCCCGACTGTATGATTGTTTGGATCCAGAGTTGTATATCTTCCACTAAGTTTTCGGTGGCTGTGAATGGTGAGCTTACTAAGTTCTTTTTGTCATTGGTATGTAGATTTTTTAAGTAATGTTGAGGGCTCACATTGCTGCCAATCCCAGATTTCGATATCACAGGAGATGTGACAAGGTACATATTTCTCATGTGGCCTTTGCTGATAACCTTCTTTTATTTTCTCGTGGGGATAGGCTTTATATTCGAATTCTAAAATCTGTTCTAGATCAATTTTCTTGAGTTTCGGGTCTTCATCCAAATTTGGGTCAATGTGAAGCCTTCTCGGCTTGGTTGGGTGTTTCTATGAGGGGGTGGGCGTTTCAGTTTTTTGGGATTCAACCTGGAGTTTTGCCTATACGTTATTTAGGAATTCCTCTCATTATTACTAAATTGTGATACTCTGATTGTGCTCCTTTGGTGGAGTGTGTGGCGACCCGTATTAGAGGGTGGGAAAATAAGGTCTTGTCTTTTGCTGGCACGTTAGTGTTAGTGAAGGTCGTTTTTTGCAGTCTCCAGGCTTTTTGGGCTTCTCATTTATTCCTTCCTAAGAAAATCCTCTTGAAAATTGAGCACATCATGCGTTGTTTTCTCTGGTCTGGTCATCTGGAGGGGCCCTATTTAGCAAAGTTGGCTTGGAGTGATGTATGTTGTCCCAAGGAGGAAGGGGGGGTGGTCTTAGGTTGCAGTCCCTTTATACTTGGAACAAAGCCCTAATGGCTCATTATATATGGTTCTTGTAACGACCCGTTCCGAATATCGGAATCAAATATTAATTAATTATGGTTTAGAATGACTAATCTGGGATTAGTTGAGTGAAATCGGATGAAATGTGCAAAATGACCGTTTTGTCCCTAGACGTGGGCAAAATGTTGACTTTTAGTTCGGGCGGTCAAACTGACTTTGACCGATGACTGTGACGTAGTTAGGGACGTCACGAGTTCATAGACAAGTGACACGTTCGATTCTGACATTCGAGGAAGAAGTTATGACGTTCGGAAGTTGAGGGGTATTTTGGTAATTTGGCTAAAAAGGGGCCAAATGTTGAGTTTTGACCCGGGAAGTCTAATGGATGAGGGCCAAGGACCGTTACGTAGGTCTTGTCGATACGAATCCAATGACAGGCGGCATGCCGAAATCGGAGATTCGACGACGAAGTTATGGTCACGGGAACGAACTCGATTAACTGAACAAACCAGGATTTTGATTAAAATATTATTTTATTATGAAAAGTACCCGATGATTGAACACACCTGGATGAGTGACAAGTGTCACCCATCCCTTGATTTAGGGCCTAAAGTTTGATCCATGTTTTAGGGAAAACATGATCATTGTGTTTTATTAATTGTTAATTAATTTTTAATCCTTTGAACCTCCATTAATCTTCTTTGTGTTTTCTTAACCGTGTACAACCAAAACTGAGTCTCCATCCAACCTTAAACCGAAGCTAAAGAAATGTTCAATTGATGAAAAAGGTGTCGAATTAATAGGAAATTAATCGGGTCACCTCGCGGGCAAAAGTACCCATTTATCAGTAAAACGGGCGAGGAAGACGAGTACTGTAGCTGGCGCGTGGGTTTCACGTGCAGCCACTCACGGCGGCGCGTGAGGGCGCGTACGGCCATGTTTCAAGGTGAGGTCAACATGACTTTGAATCCTCTCAGTGTAACGAACATTTTGACACTGGTTTCGAGGAAATCAGATATCGCTTCGTTAATGTTCTGCGTATCCGAAATTTTGTTTTACGTTTAAAATACATATTTAAATTCCAGAAAAATTGGGGAAAAATATATGAAGTATTTTGAGATGTTAGTAACCCTCTATAATGATTTTGGACAAGAATTGTGATTTCTTGAATTTACGGAAAAACGTGCAGCTCGAAAACTGACCGTTTTGGACGGTGTGTGTGAGTGGACTTTGTTTTCTAACCGTGATGCATGCATATATGTTTTAAATGCTTTATTATATGATTTTATATGATTTGGCATGATTGATGTTTCAATCCGGTGATTTCTCGATTTTATGGATTATTATATTATTTTTGGCACGATTTTCAAGAAATTATGAAATTGGTTAAAAGTGATGTTTGGACTCGGGTTATGAGTCTGGGATTGAAATTGATTGAAAATGATGTTTGGACTCGGTTTATGAGTCAGGGATTAAAAAAGATGTATTCACTCGGGAATGAGTCAAGGATTGGTTTCACGGATTTACGTGAAAATGGCAACTGAGCTTGCGAATGCATGGATTTGCGCGAAAATAATATTTTGGGCGTGAGACCCAACTGGATAGTGATTTTGACTCAAATTTGGAGTCACTTGTGAATTTGATGAAATTGATGATTTCTTGTGATTTTATGATTATTTTAATCAGTCTTTCGGGCACGTTTTGTGAAGAACGTGCAAATGATGTTTTGGGCTAGGCCCGGAGTTAAAAGGATTTCTAAAATGATATTTGGACTTAGTTGGTGAGTCAATGATGATTTCTGGATTATTTTATTGGTTTAAATGTGATTTTTAAGATTTACGTATAAATGGTAATTGGGGCTTGAGACCCTGTCGGGAATGATCTTGACTTTGTATGAAGTCAAGATTTGATTGAAATGTTTTGGGATGTAATTCCCGAGATGGTTTTCATTGTGATTGTGAAATGCCCAGACGGTCGGAGCTTGGGGGGAATTACCAGACGACCGGAGTTTGGGGGATGTGATTGTAGGATTATGAGTTAATCCTATGGTAGCCATCTTCTCGGATGTGACTGAGCCTGGATGTACCACTCGGATGTGTCTGAGCCTCGGGATGTGTTCGCCCAGATGTGACTGAGCCCGAGGGTTAAGCCCAGAGGTGTCTGATCCCGAGAGTGTGGCTGGATATTGGCCTACGCGTAGTGCAGCACTTGTGAGTAGTGCAGATGTGACTGTGTGATAGTTTGTGCACTTGTGAGTAGTGCGGATTGATTGGATTGATTGATTGACTGTGCACTTGTGAATAGTGCTGATTGATGTTGTTTGTGATGACGTACTGGTATTGAGTACGGGTTTTTGGTCTTTGTGGCAAGGTGATTATGTTTTCATATGTTTTGGCCTGAGAGCCGGGATTTGATGCTTTATAGCATGAACTGATTTGGTGAACATGAGTTTTACGGACCATGGGAAAATATGTTTTGATTTTATCGGTCCACTGTTCATACTTGAATGATTTCCTACTATTACTCGTGTTTTATGATATGCATGCAAGTTTGTGAAAACTGGAGGGTAAGAATGTATTTTGGAAAACGTTTTTTTATAAGAGGTCATTTTTGTGCACTCACACCTTTTCTGTTTTGTGACCCTCCAGGCCATGGTACGAGGTTCGGGACTAATCGTGAGGCAGAGGTAGCAGCAGAAATCAGCGCAAACATCCCTTGTCTGGCAAGCACTGGAGGGTAGTTTTGGGCCTTTGGTTGACTTGTCAGACGAGAGCAGGACCGGGCACGGTTTTTGACGTCCAGTTGGGACGGGGTCCTGTCAGTTCTTGTGTTATGATGCCTCCGGGAACTTGTGGTCAGACTGGGTAAAAGCTTATTATATCTGTGATTTTTTGGGATATTTCCCCCTCTGCTTCCTATTCATGGAAGTTTCCTCCCATTATTCATCCGTTTATTAAGTTTGTGGTGGGTAATGGCTCAACTAACTTTTTGTGGCTTGATAACTGGCCACAGTTTGGGTCTTTACTTGAGTGGGGGTGGTGACGCTTTGATTACCATCTCTGGGATTCATAGTGGGGCCAATCAGGTCGTGTCTAGTTCTACTTGGAGATGGCCATCTTTCTCTTTTGGGCCATTGCGGGCTATCCAAGCTGAGTCTGAATTACTTTCGTTATCCCTTCTTCCTAGTGATGCTATTTCCTGGTCCCTGAATACCAGCGACCTTTTTTCTTTTGCGTCCATATGGCATGCTCTCAGAGTTCATAAGCCTCAGTGTAGGTGGTCCAAACTTGTGTGATTTTCCGCTTGTATCCTTCATGCCGCTTTCATTCTTTGGCTTACTTTGAAATTGAAGTTATCGACTTTTAATCGCATTGGTCACTCTACTACAAGATCTAACCTTGAATGTGTTTTTTGTAATAGAGAGTTGCAATCTCATGATCATATTTTTAATTGTCCCGTGACTGGGAGTATTTGGGCAACTGTTTTAAGTAAGAGTGGTGTTCATTGGTTATTTCTTTTATGGCCTTCTTTCGTTGCAATGACTACAGTAAATTGGAGTGGCTCATCTTTGAAATCGGTGATCCTTAAGATTTCCTTTGCTGTTTCTATTTATGTATTATGGAAGGAGTGTAATTCTCGTGTATTTACTGCAAAAAGACTTCCAACTCACTCTATCCTTCTTTCCATTGTTAATTTGACCCAAAGTCGTTTTTCCTCTCTCAAGGTTCCTCCAAGTGAGACTAATATGCGCCTCTTGTGTAATTGGAATATTGAAGTTTAGGCTCTAGTAATCTTGTTGGCTGGACTATTGTTGTTTAGGCTTTAGTTAGCTTCTTGGCTGTTCTTATTGGTTGCTGCCTTTGGTAGTTGTGTCAGGGGGCATTGCCTTGTATGTGTGTTTTTAATGCCCTTGTGCTTGCTTGTTTCTCTTTAGGTTTGGCTCTGGGAGTTTCTTTTTCTTTGGTTGAATATATTTCCTTACCAAAAAAAAATCTTACAATAATGATTTAAGAAATGAATGATTTTGATTATAATATATATATATATATACACTCACACACACGAGGAAATACCAGTACATATAGGATGTAAAGATTATTCTTTATCTCATGACGTGTTATTTTACCATTTGAATAGGGAAGTTGTTATATCCATAATTCATAATAAAAATTATTCATTCCTTAAATCATCATTTAAAGATCATTCATGCTATTGTCAAAATTATTTTTATATATATCCATAATTCATAATAAAAATTATTCATTCCTTAAATCATCATTTAAAGATCATTCATGCTATTGTCAAAATTATTTTTATACATGAAACAAATGAAAGATATTAGTAATATTAATTAAGAATCTCAAGACGAAAGAGATGAAGCAAGATGAGTGGGTGTTTGTGGGAGTTATAATGCATATGGGCCTAAGTAGCAATGTGATATGTAGGTACGAGTTGAGGTTTTCGTGCTTGAAGCGCATCCAATGTGTTTTGTTTTTGATATGTTCCCCTAGCTCTCAAAAAAAGTTATTTGAACTTAGGATATACAATATTTAGTCGGACCTCAACATTTAATTCCAAATTTCAACTTTTAGTGATATAGTCGTTAGTTTTATCTCAACACTTGTATCCAAATGAACTCTCAAATATATGATTGGGCCCACTTTTAAAACATTATGATAATCCGGCCCAATCCTACTTCTGTCTAACAAAAATCTAAAATACCGAAATTACTCTCAACACTTGTCAGACAAGGGATACTCAAACTGACCTCATACTTATGTCTTTGCCTCATGATCAATCCTAATCTTCGTGCAATGACCTGTAGGGTCATTAAAAACATAAAAAGTATAAGTGGATAAAAATACAAATTTTAAAAACACATTTCAAGAAACATAAACTTTTAATCTCCATTTTTATAAACAAGAATATATGCATGCATAGAACGTAAACATTCGAAATTGAAATCAATCCATCACATCAATTCAACCAATCCAATGTCAAAAAGTCAAACCGACCAGTCAATACTAGTAAATTAGACCATCCAATCCAATACCAATCAGTCAAGCAATTTTCAGTAACCTGACACAATCAATCCTCACTCAAGCACCAATCACTAGAAGTCACTTTTCGAAATTTACAAACAAACTTTTCGAAATTACATTTCTCGAATTTTCGAATCATTAGAAATATAATCGTTACATTATATGCATATATATATATATATTTTGCTAGAAATCACTTTTTGTCACTATAGTTTATTAAATTTCTCACTTTAATTAGTTCATGCAGTTTCAATTTGACTGATTTTAACCATATAATTTCATATTCATAGCTATTTAAGGACACATCTAAATTTTCATCCAGTTATTTAATAGAATATTTTTATACTCCACTTATGAAAGGATATTTTTGTTATATTAAAATTATATATATATTGTTACAGTATAGTTACATATCCTTTTTATTTAATTTTCCTACTACTTGATACTAGAAAATCGTTTCGTAATTTATATTGTAATATGAGCACGAAAATATGAAACATGAGCATGAAAAAAATAAATAAACAATATACAATTCTAACCTAGATGAAATACCCATTTATGTGAGGAACATGTCCTTATTCCATAAATTAACTTGGTGGAAATTTGGATATGTCCTTGAATTGCTATGAGTCAAATTGAAACTATATGAACTAAAGTAGGAAATTGAGTAAATTATATGTACCAAGAGTTACTTTTGGACTTTTAAATATATAGCCCAACATTTTTCATTAAATCATACCCAAATTTAATGCAATTGTGATCTACAATATAACTTTTTTTTACCACTTCGAGCAAAAGAAAATGTACCGCTTCCTGTTGAGTTATTTACACACATATCTCATGTTTTCATAAACACCTTTTTAGATTTTAAACTTTACACAAACAACTCATCGAATTTCAAAAACATTACACAACACATAAAATAAAATAAAAATATTTAGTTAAATGTATATAATTTATGTAAATACTAAAATGCCCTTATTTTTATTTGAATACATTATCATTCTAATTCTGAAAATATTATTTTAAGTTGAAGTTAGTTTTCAATTGATAATTATTTAAAAAAATGAGTTTATGTACAATGTTTTTTGAACCTAAAATGATATTTGTGTAAGGTCTAAAACATGAGGGGGGTGTTTGCGAAGACACAAAAAATCTTAAGAGTGTTGTGTATATAACTCCTAATTTTTCGATCCATGTACCACAAACTTTGATTTCAAAATTGTAAAACTTTAATTTCGGTAAGTTTATATCCTAGCATTGGAGATGCTTTAAGGGTAACCATATGAATACGGACGTAGGTATTTCTATGCTTTCAATATACACGAAATGATATTCGTGTGACCGTGTCCATGCTACTATGGCCATCCTCATTGATAACAAAGCTAGAGCTATGTTTATCTCATAAAACAATACAATAGGTTGCTTAAATTTATTATGTTTTGATTTAACCAATGTCACGTCACATCCCTACACACAGTGCTCGGCTGGTGATTGTGTTATTCACATTGCAATCTTTGGACAGCACATACAATCAAAATAGTTAAAATTTAAAACACAAATGAAAATAAATACGATGACCGAAAAGGTATTTATTATTTTTTTACACGAGGATAGACACAAGAGGTGCATAAAACTTTATTTATGATGCATGTGGTTTGAACAAGCTGATGTTCCATATTGGCTCGTTATCAAGCCATTACTGCTTCACGCGCATTATGAGTGGATACTTCCTTCAGGTGCCCATTGGAGTTCCTAGCTGCGCATTCATGAGCAGATTCACTACTCTTGAAAAAGCTTATGCATCCACCACCACAACCGCCACATCCACCACTACCACCACAGCCACCGCACCCACCACCACAACCCCCACGACCACCACAGCCACCACTCTTCATCATGCTTCTGCATCCACCACCCTAGGTTGCACCGAAACGGATACGGATACGAGGATACGATACGATACGACACTCCGATACGTCAAAATCAAAAAATCAAAGGATACAATACGAGAAGGATACGAAAAAATAAATAATATATTAAAATTCAAATATAGTTAACAACAAGCAAGCAAATTCAGTTTATCATATAACAACAAGGATAAGGACAATAAACAACTTCATATAAAGATCTCTAGTCATCTTCCACATCAAACTCTTCATTCTGTTTATCTTCCACTTCATCAACGTCAAAGATAATGGCTTCCAAATCGGGCTCATCAAGAGAAAGTTGGCCAATCTCAAGTTTCCCAACATTAGCTACATCCATAGAATCCATTTCATCACCACCAACATCCCATTGTTGAGTCACACCTTCATTGTAACTTATATGTCTCCTAGACAAAAGACGAAGATTAGTATGAACAAAAACCTAATCTTCCGCCCTTTGTGGGGTTATCTTGTTCCTGGCCAAAGAATGAATGAAACTGTAGGTACTCCAATTCCTTTCACAACATGAGGAAGAAGAAGGTTGCCCAAGCAGCTTATAGGCTAATTGTTGGATAGTTGGAACACTTGCTCCATGGACCGACCACCAAGTTATAGGGTCCAAATGATACCTATCACTCATAGCATCTACATCACTAAGACCATTTGTACTATTGAAAAGATCACCAAACTCAATTGTGATTTTTCTTTGGTCTTCAGGATCGGTAAAATACCTACCAATACAAACTTTCCTTTCTGCAGAAATCTCAAGATCATTATTGGGAGCAACCCGATTTTTGTTTTCTGCAAGCCACTCAGAGCTGTAATACCTAAACAAGTTAAAAATAATAATAAGGAATTACATAATAACAAAAAGTACCAAAATAAATTGAGTAGATGTTATACTTACTTAGGATTCAAAGAATGTGCCAAGCAATGTAAGGATGTGTAGCTCTTGGTCCAACATGCTACCAATACTAATTCCACAGCCTCCCAAAACTCTGAACTTTCAAATGGTTGCTTTCTTTCTTTTTGGTAAATAGCCTGCTTGATTTGCTCTATCATGCTATCCCACCATTCATACACCAAATGAAGACAAGGCTTATCGGTGTCAGCTTTTCTAATCATCTCATAAATAGGACTAGTGAAGGAAAGGATATAATCAATGTCATCCCAAAATCGATCATCTAGTAGCTTTACTTTCACAAGCCCTGCCTTATGATAATCACCTGCTCTATAATCCTCCCATTTCGAGCTAATCACCATTTGTTGCAAGCCATTCTTGATTTTTTTAAATCTCAACATAATCACAATTGTTGATGAAAACCTTGTAGGCGCAATTGAAAGTAACCTCAAGTCACAATGCTCTGAAAACATCACCAGTCTCATACCATGATTCATAATAAAGTTTCTAATAAACACAACATCATCAGAAACAGGCATGATCCAAGAACATGCATCATACACTTCTTGACTTGCATCATTATGTGGTGAAGGGATTGTAGGTGCACATATATTCTTAACAACAAGATTTAATGTATGAACTACACATGGTGTACAAAATATGGTAGGATATTTGGTTTCGATTAGCTTACCGGCCTTTGAACATACATAAGCATTATCGGTGACAACTTGCACCACATTTTGATATCCGACTTCCTTAATAGACTCTATGATCAAGCTTGCAACCAACTTATGATCCTTGAATTCACCCTCGCAATTTATTGCTCTTAGCATCATCACACCACTTGGATTAGCTGCTATCACATTGATTATAGGTCTTCTTTCCTGATCCGACCAACCATCACTACATGAGCTCACACCCTTTGAAGGCCAAGTCTTCTTAATCGGCTCCAAATGATGCTCAATATTTTTCTTTTCACTTGCTAGAAGGGTAGTCCTCAATTTATTATACCCTAGTGGTACATAGCCTGGAAGAGTAGATGCACGCCTATAAGACTCTTGATAATGTGGATTTCTTGCAAGATTGAAAGACAAACCACTGGTATAAAACATCCTTGCAACCTCCTCATCGCATTGTGCTCTAGCTTCATTGTTGAAACCTTTTTGAAGAGGACCAGACCCTGCTTTTCTCTTCTTCGGGTCACAAGAAGTAGAAAAGGTCATCCCGTAACAACTGGTCGAAGACCTCACTTGGTCTCTTGATGATGATGGCAAAGGAACTTGCTTATGAGCTGCACTTGTTTGTCGCTCCTTGCAGCCTTTCACTACCTTTGTCATATGAGCATATGATTGTGAATTCACCTTTGTGCAATGTGCAATTCTCACTGGATTTCCCTCTCTTAGTAGATGATACTTCACTCTAGTATATGACCCTTTGAAGTTCAACTTGCAAAACGTACACTGCCACTTCCAACATCCTCCTCCCTGGTTAGTTTTCTCAATCTTCTCCACAAATTGCCACAAAGGAGCCTTATCACTAAAATTATTACTCGGGTTATTGACACTAGCACTAGCACTAGAACTAACTGTAGGAGCATTTGTGTTGTTGGCCATCTTTCTAAACAACAAGCTGCAAAAGACAATGAAAGACAATGAAATAAAGAAATATCAAACTGCACTATAATTATTAACAATTAACAACCCATTCTCCAGGGACAAACAGAATATGGTGTTGGAAAGATATTGATATTGTACAAAGTAATACAATTTAGTAAATTGTGGAGATCAGTTTGACATATTTCAATCGACTACGCAAATAATCAGCTCATATGCATGTAATTATGATTATAGATATGTTTTATGTTCTTATGGTAGCTGATTTTAAACTTTGATGGTGGCGATTAGATGTGACTTTGATAGAATTGAAGAGGAAGCTTCTCACCGATGAGATGTTTACGGTTGTGATTACGGGTCCTCCAGGTTGTGGGAAAATCACATTAGCTAAAGAGTTTTGTCAAGACAAGGAGGTGAAAGATAAATTCAACAATTTCTTATTGAAATAGGACAACGTCCCTCATCGTTGTCCGTCCATGATGATTGGTCTGGATTAAAATCAGAGTCCATTTTTGACACATTCAAAACATCAAATTACAGAATTGTGGTGACATCAAGATCTGAATTTCCAAAATTTTGTTTGAAGTAATTGGACAATGAAGAAAGAGCCACAAATTCTCAATATTCCATCCCAAACTACAAGTTAGAAGGTTTGGATCCGCACAATTATCTTATTAAAGACTCGATTTTTTATTTTTTGCACAAAATTTCTCTATGCAGGATCGACATGAAATATATGGATAATGTGTGGTTGGTTTTCTTGTTTTAAAATAATATGGACAATTTCTTATGGGAACCACCCCATAGAGGACATGGCCTTCTGCAAAATCAGAACAAAAAAAAACCCCCCCAGGAAATTCCACAAATTTTGGCTCCCAAGCTCAAAAATTGTCATGAAAATACGAAGAGAAAAACAAATTGAAGAAATCTAAATCCTAAATCAACCAAATTGAAATTGTGAACCACCAAACTTGAGCGGTTGAGCCCCTAATTGAAACTACCCAGAAAATTTTCCTCAACAGAATCCAAAGAATCAGTGAGAAAACAGAAAATAAAAGTTAAGTTACCAGTTACCACTCACCTAGGCTTGTTTCGGCTCTTTCAGGCAAACGATTGCAACATAAAATAAAATTTGAGCTTTACTTTCGGCTCAGCTATTCTTGATTGTTGCAAGCAACCCAGATACTCCTTATCTTTCAGGCTTCAGCCCACTTGCAAACTCGCTGATTCAGAGGCAAGAGGGTCACCGACTCACCAGTCAGTTGCACAAAATCGAACGCGAGGGAGGGAGAGACGAATGCACGCGAGGGAGTGGATTTGACTTGCAAATTTAATTCTTTGTTTTGACATTTATGCCCTCGCGTATCAACCAAATTACATAATGTGTATCCAATTCCGATACGTACGTATCCAAGCCAAATCCAAATACCGATATCGTATTCAAACGTATTCGAGCGTATCGGACGCGTATCGGACTGGTATCCGAAACGTGATACGGGGGTCCAAGGATGTTTTGGTACAACCTAGCCACAACCACAACCTCCACTACCACCTCATCCACCACTACCACATCCACCACCACAACCCCCACTACCACCACTGCCACCACTCTTCAGCATGCTTCCACACCCACCACCACCACCACAACCGCCTCCACAACCACTGCCACATCCAGCAGACCTGCTGGTCATTATTTCATTTCCACACCCACTGCCGCATCCTGTACCACGGCCTCCACCTTTTACTGGAATCACTTCACCTCCTTCAGTCACCCCATTCTTCTGCTCAATTTGAATTGCTCCTGAATAGGTCAAGTTGCTTCCTTTGCCTTCTTGATGATTCTCATTGATGTCTTCAATCACTTCACTTCCTTCAGTCACCTTATTCTTCTGCTCAGTCTGAATTGCTCCTGAAGAGGGCAAGTTGGTTCCTTTGCCTTCCTGATGATTCTCATTGATGTCTTCCGCTAAACTACCCATCTCCTTGGCATTAACAGCAAAGCTATCATATCCTTCTTCATTTGGCATATACGAAAGTATAAAACCCAACGTGATCCCAGGAACAAGCATCCATTCTTCCTTTACCTGTTACATTTTTTTAAGGTAAAATTAAGTAAGTTTTAAGGATCTGTCACAAATCAAGGAAAGTGATCACTTATTCTTGCAGTACCTGGATGAACCCGGATTTTGAGTCGAGCAATGCCACTGCTATTCCATAAGGATCTTCAGCAAAGAATTCTACCAAATTCATAAAATCTTGTTCACTTTTGTGTCTGTCACAATGTTTAGGTTCATAGTCCAGCTTTCTGCCACTGAATAATTTGACCTGTACCAAGAGATAAATTTAGTAGACATAATCTAGTCCTCTGAATAAGCAACCATCTTTACGTCCTCGTTCAGGAGGAAACCCGCATATATTATGCAAGGGGTAATATGTAACAACCCGTACCTTCGGGAAGGGTATAAATGTAATTTTGTAAAAAGATTTGTATAAAAGGACGATTTTGCCCTTGTGAATAGTGTGTCAAAAGTTGAATTTTTGATTTATAGGTTGGATGAGTGTTGACCATTGACCGTGACGTAGTTTAGGACGTCACGAGTCCATAGACAGGTGGCAGGTCCGATTTGGACACTCGGAGAAAAAGTTATGATGTTCGGAAGATTGAGGGTGTTACCGTAATTTGGACTAGTCGAGGAAAATATTGACTTTTTAGTAGACTTGTGATTTTCACGTAGACTGAGGACCGTTAGCTGGGTCTCGGCGTCCTGAGTACAACGACAGGCGGAACGCTGTCATTGGACGTCGGACGGAATAGTTGTGGGTCTGGAAAGTTCGAGGGTAAAACGGTAAATTATTAACACTAGAGGCAATTTGGTCTTTTCCCTTATGCCCAATCAGATCAGAACAAGTGGCAATAGTGGATTGGGATATTTTAGTTTTGGTCCATAGGAAGTGGACACGTGGGAGAGAACTAGAGGGTTCTAGGACAGCCTAAACTACACACGGCCACATATTGTTCTCGTTCATAACCGTGTATTTTAGGTTGAGCAACAGAAACAGAGAGGAAGAAATTGAGAGTGGTTGATCGATTCAGGGTGTGTGTGAGAATTTAGTGAGTTGTGAGAGTGAAAGAAAGAAGAGAGGAGGTTGGTGATCGAGTTTTGGGAATGAGATCGTGCACGGAAATACGGCGGAGGTGAGGTTGAGTTTCTGAGAAAACAGAGGAGCCGTGGGACTGAGGCGGTGGTTGTGCCGTGTGGTGGAAGGGGTTCGGACCGATGGTTTCAGATTCGGGTTTGGATATGGATTGAGACTTGGTTTTCAATTGGTTTTTGGATTGGATTTGCCGGATTTGGATATTGGGTTTAAAGACCCGGATTCGGATTGACGGGGGACGGGCCCAGATTGAGTTTAAAGACTCGGGAGTTTAAAGACTCGGATATTTACGATATTACCCCCGTCGGTCTATTGAGTTTAAAGACTCGGATTACATTTGAGGCCTAGTTGAGTTTAAAGACTCGGATAGACCCAACAGGTTTGATCGGACTTTGATATTTGTGGATTTGGTTTTATGATACGATCTTAGCATATTAATGATACTGTTTTATGACGTGGTTTTCTGATACTTCGTTAGGCATGCATGTTTTTAAAACGGAGGGAAAAATCTTCTGGTTTTCTTAACCCTAGTTTGATGTTAAACGGTTTTTGAAAACTTTTATTTCTTTTAGTCCACTCACCCTTTTGTTTTAAATTTTCCCTCAGGTCGTGGTGATAGCGCTGGGGTAAACGTTGAGGCAGGATCCGAGGCATAAAGCTTACGACGTTCTTCCGTTACGAGATTAGCCCTATTAGGATTTTGTGCCTGCTTTGTATAAACTATGCTCTGACTTACGGTTGTATTTTATATACTCCCTTGTCTGATAGTTATGCTTATGGTTGTGTTGATGTTATTTTGGTACTTTAAGTGTGATTGTCAGATGGGAGCAGAGTTCATCCCGGGTATCGAGGTGATATTTGGGACGGGTCCTGACAATTGGTATCAGAGCATAGGTTTGTCTGTTTGTGTCGGTACGAAGTCGTTTGTAGGTTGTTTTACTAACCCTCTGCCTCTTTCAGCGTACATTCGATCATGCCTCCAAGACGTGAACCCCTTCCACGACTTGAAGAAGCGGAGAGTGCGGCGATTGAGCGAGCCCAGTGGCTCGGGGCTACTACGTTCAGTGGTGGGGCAGACCCAGAGGAAGCCCACCAATGGATCACCCAGCTTGAGCGGATTTTCAGGGTGATGCATTGTCCTCCAGGAGATCGGGTGTTGTTGGCTACTTTTCTGTTAGACGGCGCAGCGTATGAGTGGTGGTATACGCTGGAGCTGTCAGGTTGGGACGTTCATACCGTGACTTGGGAGACTTTCTGGGAGCGTTTTTTGGACCAGTATTATCCTCTCCCTTTCCAGAATGCCAAAGAGGCGGAGTTCCTTCAGTTGAAACAAGGGAGCATGACAGTGGCCGAGTATGAGAAGAGATTCCAGATGTTGTCCCGATTCGCTCCTGCATTTGTGGCAACCGAGGCTGAGAAGTGTCGTCGGTTTGAGTTGGGACTTCGAGGAGAGATTCGAGACATTGTGACAGCCGGTTCATTTGCTACTTTCAGGGAGTTGTTAGATGCTGCTGTTAGAGTGGAGCCAGTTTGCCTGCCAGACCACAGTACTCGGGTAGTGTACGACGTCGTGAGCATTCTTTTCCTGGAGCGTCGAGTCAGAGGGCCCCGAAGCGAGGCAACTATGGCGGTACTTCATCATCTTGTGGAGCCCGGTTTGGCAGACCAGGTAGTTTTCAGGGCTCAGGATTCCGGGGAGCTAGAGCACAGCTGACTCCTCAGGCGAGTGAGACTTCTGTTGCTTCTACTGGGAGACAGACTGGTGGACCCGGTAGATATGTCTGCTATTATTGTGGAGAGCAAGGCCACTTTCGGAGAGAGTTCCCGTTATTAGCAAGGAGGGTGGAGTAGGACGAGGTACAAAAAAACCTGGGCGGAGTACTGCATCTGTGTCAGGGACGACAGGCCCTAGAGGTGGCGGTGGTGCCACGAGCAGTTCTAGAGGGTGCGGTAGGTCGTCAGGACCGCAGGCGCGAGTGTTTGCTATGACCCAGCAGGAGGTCAGATCAGCACCTGGAGTGGTGACAGGTACACTCAGCATACTTGGTCACACTATTTTTGCTTTGATAGATCCCGGGGCTACTCATTCGTTTATAGCCCGGAGTTGTAGTCTGGTGACGGAGAGAGAGGTGTCTACCTTGGATTGTGCCTTAGGGGTGAGTACACCTACTGGGGAGGTATTGGTAGTGACTCAGGTTCTGAGAAAGTGTCCGGTGATGGTAGACGAGGTTGAGTTAGTGGCGGACTTGTTACTTTTGGATCTGCGGGACTTCGTTGTTATATTGGGCATGGACTGGTTGATGAGGCATCATGCTTCTATCGAGTGTTTTGATAGGAGAGTGACCTTCCGGAGTCCAGGGTTACCGGAGACCACGTTTCAGGGGGATCAGCGTGCACTCCCTACTGGAGTTATTTCGGCACTTGAGGCTAGCAAGTTGTTGCGTAAGGGATGCCAGGGTTACATAGCTCACGTGGTGGATACACGTACTACGCCAGTGAGGGCGGAGGATATACCAGTGGTGCGGGAGTTTCCCGATGTTTTTCCCAAGGAGTTTCTAGGATTACCACCTCATTGAGATATCGAGTTCACGATTGATCTACTTCCAGGTACACAGCCTATTTCACAGACTCCTTACCGCATGGCACTTGCAGAATTGAGGGAACTAAAAGCACAATCACAAGAGTTGGTCGATATGGGATTCATTCGACTGAGTATGTCACCTTGGGGAGCGCCTGTACTGTTTGTTAAAAAGAAGGACGGAGGGTTGAGATTGTGTGTGGATTATAGACAGTTGAATAAGGTAACTATTCGGAATAAGTATCCCTTACCCCGGACTGATGATTTGTTCGATCAACTGAAGGGAGCACAGTACTTTTCAAAGGTTGATCTTCGCTCCGGCTATCATCAGTTGTGGGTTAAAGAGGAGGATGTACCTAAGACAGCCTTTCGGACTAGGTACGGTCACTATGAGTTTGTTGTGATGCCTTTTGGGTTGACTAATGCTCCAGCAGCTTTTATGGACCTCATGAACCGAGTGTTTCGGTCATACTTGGATCGTTTTGTAATCGTATTCATTGATGATTCTTGGTATATTCGAAGAGTACGAAGGCGCACGAGAAGCATCTGAGACTAGTTCTTAAGACCCTGAGAGAGCATCAGTTGTATGCGAAATTAAGCAAGTGCCAGTTTTGGTTGACTAGTGTCGGATTTCTTGGTCATGTGATTTTAGCCGAGGGCATCAGAGTGGATCCTCAGAAAGTTGAGGCGATAGAAAATTGGGAACAGCCCAAGACGGTGACCGAGATCAGGAGTTTTCTGGGTTTAGCAGGCTATTACCGACGTTTTATTGAAGGTTTTTCTATTCTAGCTGCTCCGTTGATAAGGCTGACCCGGAAGGGAGTTCTTTTTTACTGGGATGAGAACTGTGAGCAGAGTTTCCAGGAGCTCAAGAGTCGGTTGACATCGGCTCCTGTGTTGGCCCTTCCAGACGACAGTGGGGAGTTTGAGGTTTATAGTGACGCTTCCTTACAGGGTTTGGGTTGTGTGTTGATGCAGCATGGGAAGGTGATTGCTTATGCTTCCCGGCAGCTGAAACCCCATGAGATGAACTACCCGACACATGACTTGGAACTGGATGCGGTGGTTCATGCACTGAAGATTTGGCGCCATTACTTGTACGGCGAGAGGTGCAGGATTTTCACCGACCACAAGAGCTTGAAGTATCTGTTCACTCAGAAGGAACTGAATCTGAGACAACGCCGATGGTTGGAGTTGCTTAAGGACTACGATTGTACGATCGAGTATCACCCAGGAAAGGCTAATGTGGTAGCCGATGCCTTGAGCAGGAAATCAGCTAGTTCTTTGTTGTATTTGAGGACGGTCCGGTTACCTCTGTTGGTTGAGCTCCGTAAACTCGGAGTAGAGTTGACTGTGGATGGTCAGGGAGCACTCCTAGCGAGTTTCCACGTGCTACCTGTTTTGATTGATCAGGTTATTGATGCTCAGTTTGAGGACCCCATTTTGGGCATCATACGGATTGAGGTCGAGGCTGGAGAGAGACAGGACTTTGAGATTGGCGAAGACGGAGCCTTGGTTAAGGAAGGACGGTTATGTGTACCCGAGGATGAACCGTTGAAGAAGGTGATACTAGATGAGGCTCACTTTTCAGCCTATGCGATTCATCCTGGTGCGACCAAGATGTATCGTACACTTCGAGAGCATTACTGGTGGTCAGGTATGAAACGTGAGATTGCAGAATATGTCAGTAGATGCTTGATCTGTTAATAGGTGAAGGCCAAGCGGCAAAGACCTTATGGAGCAATGCAACCTTTGCCGATCCCCGAGTGGAAATGGGATCACCTGACGATGGATTTTGTATTCAAGTTTCCCAGGACACCGAAGGGACACGATGGCGTGTGGTTGATCGTGGATAGACTTACGAAGTCTGCTCATTTCTTGCCAGTTCGGGAGAACTTCAGGTTGGCGCAGTTTGCACAGTTGTTCATTGATGAGATTATTCGGTTACATGGGACTCCAGAGTCGATAGTATCTGACAGAGACCCGAGGTTTACTTCCCGGTTTTGGCAGAGTTTACAGGAAGCCTTTGGGACGAAGCTGCACTTCAGTACTGCATTTCATCCTCAGACCGATGGACAGTCTGAGCGGACCATCCAGATTCTCGAGGACATGATGAGAGCTTGTGTTCTACAGTTTCAGGGTACTTGGGAGTCACATTTACCTTTGATGGAGTTCGCCTACAATAACAGCTATCAGGAGAGTATTGGGATGGCTCCTTATGAGGCTTTGTACGGGCGACAGTGTCGGACTCCACTGTGCTGGACCGAGGTTGGTGAGAAGAGATTGACTACTTCTGAGCTGGTAGACCTTACTCAAGAAAAAGTGGCGTTGATCAGAGATCGATTGAAGGCGGCTCAAGACCGACAGAAGAGCTACACCGACCGTAGGATCAGGGATTTGGAGTTTGCAGTAGGAGACTGGGTTTTCTTGAAGTTATCTTCTTGGAAGGGAATCGTACGGTTTAGCAGACGAGGGAAGTTGAGTCCTCGTTACATTGACCCTTATGAGATTTTGGAGCGGATTGGTCCTGTTGCTTATCGATTGGCCTTACCAGCAGACTTAGCAAAGGTACATAATGTTTTGCATGTATCTATGCTTCGGAAGTATATACGAGATGATTCACATGTTCTGGAAGCACAACCTGTTGAGCTTAGAGAATATTTGAGCTTTGAAGAGCAACCCGTAGCGATTTTGGATCGGAAGGACAAAGTCTTACGAAGGAAGACGGTTCCCTTAGTTAAAGTATTGTGGAGGAATCATCAGGTGGAGGAAGCTACCTGGGAACCTGAGGCCTTAATGCGCGAACAGTACCCTTATTTGTTTCACTGAATTTCGGGGACGAAATTCTTTTTAGGGGGGTAGATTGTAACAACCCGTACCTTTGGGAAGGGTATAAATGTAATTTTGTAAAAAGATTTGTATAAAAGGACGATTTTGCCCTTATGAATAGTGTGTCAAAAGTTGACTTTTTGTTTTATAGGTTGGATGAGTGTTGACCATTGACCGTGATGTACTTTAGGACGTCACGAGTCCATAGAAAGGTGGCAGGTCCGATTCGGACACTCGGAGAAAATGTTATGATGTTCGGAAGATTGAGGGCGTTACCGTAATTTGGACTAGTCGAGGAAAATGTTGACTTTTTAGTGGACTTGTGATTTTCACGTAGACTGAGGACCGTTAGCTGGGTCTCGACGTCCTGAGTACAACGACAGGCGGCACGCTGTCATTGGACGTCGAAAGGAATAGTTGTGGGTCTGGAAAGTTTGAGGGTAAAACGGTAAATTATTAACACTAGGGGCAATTTGGTCTTTTCCCTTATGCCCAATCAGATCAGAACAAGTGGCAATAGTGGATTGGGATATTTTAGTTTTGGTCCATAGGAAGTGGACACGTGGGAGAGAACTAGAGGGTTCTAGGACAGCCTAAACTACACACGGCCACATATTGTTCTCGTTCAAAATCGTGTGTTTTGGGTTGAGCAACAGAAACAGAGAGGAAGAAATTGAGAGTGGGTGATCGATTCAGGGTGTGTGTGAGAATTTAGTGAGTTGTGAGAGTGAAAGAAAGAAGAGAGGAGGTTGGTGATCGAGTTTTGGGAATGAGATCGTGCACGGATACACGACGGAGGTGAGGTTGAGTTTCTGAGAAAACAGAGGAGCCGTGGGACTGAGGCGGTGGTTGTACCGTGTGGTGGAAGGGCTTCGGACCGAAGGTTTCGGATTCGGGTTTGGATATGGATTGAGACTTGGTTTTTAATTGGTTTTTGGATTGGATTTGCTGGATCTGGATATTTGGTTTAAAGACCCGGATTCTGATTGACGTGGGACGGGCCCGGATTGAGTTTAAAGACTCGGGAGTTTAAAGACTCGGATATTTACGGTATTACCCCCGTCGGCCTATTGAGTTTAAAGACTCGAGAGTTTAAAGACTTGGATTACATTTGAGGCCTGGTTGAGTTTAAAGACTCGGATAGACCCAGCAGGTTTGATCGGACTTTGATATTTGTGGATTTGATTTTATGATACGATCTTAGCATATTAATGATATTGTTTTATGACGTGGTTTTCTGATACTTCGTTAGGCATGCATGTTTTTAAAACGGAGGGAAAAATCTTCTGGTTTTCATAACCCTAGTTTGATGTTAAATGGTTTTTGAAAACTTTTATTTCTTTTAGTCCACTCACCCTTTTGTTTTAAACTTTCCCTCCAGGTCGTGGTGATAGCGCTGGGGTAAACGTTGAGGCAGGATCCGAGGCATAAAGCTTACGACGTTCTTCCGTTGCGAGATTAGCCCTAGTAGGATTTTGTGCCTGCTTTGTATAAACTTTGCTCTGACTTACGGTTGTATTTTATTTACTCCCTTGTCTGATAGTTATGCTTATGGTTGTGTTGAGGTTATTTTGGTACTTTAAGTGTGATTGTCAGACGGGAGCAGGGTTCGTCCCGGGTATCGAGGTGATATTTGGGACGGGTCCTGACAGAATAACTAAAAGGCTCTATACTATTTGTTCTGGACTATAAAACCTCTATAATTAGATCATACCATCTTTTTTCCCTGAAGAACAAACAGGTGCCCATCCTTGGAATTGTTTTGAGGGTAAAGGGACCAGCAAGAATCCATCAAGGACCACCCGCTTCCTACAAACTCCGCAAGAGTAGATATTTTTCTAGACTTGGTAATTCCAATCACCTCTTTCCTATAAGTGGTGTTTGTCCTTGTCTTTTCCTTCTCAGGATTCCTGTAAATACAATCCAGCCGAGAAAAATAAATTTTATTATATACGTAGAAAGTTGCAATCATTCCTCAAAGTTGTATCAAATAGGTAACACTAGGAAGCACTATCCATCAGGAAAAGAAGACAGATTACTGTTAGAAGTGGCACTCCCAAGGATGCAGAGGGACTTGCAGGTTGCAACAATCGATCAAGACCACATAGAAGGATTTTGGAAGTTCACTCAACCACTTAGCAGGTACACTACTTCTACCTCCTTAACTCCCTAGCTGATGTATCGAGATTAGCTCGATTGGTTTAGGCTAGAGTAGATAGGATTTCTTCCTTCTCTGTAATTGTGGTGAATTGGACTGTGAAAATGTGATGATGAATGTAATGAACAATTGTGCACACCAAGTGTTTGTGAATTTGTGTGAATGAGATGATGCTAATTTCTTTGTAAATTTTGAGTGTAGAATAACACTACCCCTGAGTTCTATTCTCTATTTTCTCATTAGACTGCAAACTGCATCATACAATCACATATACCCGTGCATTTCACACTCACACACTCACTTTGAATTCGTTTAGAAACTGAGTGTGACCTCAGCACACCTCAGCACCTTTATAGCTCACACACTCACACTTTCTTTTCTGTTTTTCATTCAATGCACCACTCACACACACTTGCATTCACTAACAGAATGCACACACACACACACACACACGATTACATTGAATCACACACACATGATTACATTGAATCACACACACACATTTTACATTTGTCACCTGCCACTTGGCAATCCACTTGGCATCGTGCCAAGTCACTTCCCAGTGATTTGCTTAAACACTAACAGCCCCTCCTAAGCAAATCACTGGAACCACCCCCAGCAATTTGCTTAGGTAGCAAAATCTAGGCTTAGGTAGGGCCTTAGTAAAAATATCTGCAATCTGTTCTTCAGTGTTGCAGTATTGAATCATGATCTCACCATTCTGTAGTGCTTCCCCGATGAAATGAAATTTTCTACTGATGTGTTTAGTCCTTTGATGGAACACTGGATTTCTAGCCATAGCTATAGCAGACATGCTATCACACATGAGAGCTGTAGGGTTTAGTTGTTCCTCACCAAAATCCTGCAACACAAACCTGAGCCATATGACCTGAGTTGTTGCCTTAGAGGCACTGACATACTCAGCCTCTACAGTAGATAGGGCCACACTTGTCTGTTTTACTGTTGCCCATGAAAAAATGGCAATTCCAAAAGTAAAAGCATACCCAGAAGTGCTCTTACTATCATCCAGTGACCCTCCCCAGTCGCTATCACAAATACCAATCAAGGTTGTCGTTTTCCCTTTCTTGTATTCCAAACCATAGTCTAAAGTCCCCTGCACATACCTCAAGACCCTTCTTGTAGTGCTAATATGTTTTCTTGTGGGATTGCGCATAAATCTAGATAATAGACTTGCTGCAAACATAACATCAGGTCTGGTTGCTATCAAATACAACAAACTTCCCACAATCTACCTGTATAGTTGTTCATCTGCCTCTTTATGTCCATTTTCTCTTTGTAACCTGTCATTTGTAGCTGGAGGAGTGCTTACTGGTTTACATCCTTGTAGGCCAAATTTCCTTAGCAAAGTCTCTGCATACTTCCTTTGATGTATGTAGACTCCACTACTAGATTGCAGAACTCCCATCCCTAGGAAATGATGCAGTAGCCCCAAGTCTGTCATCTCATATCTGCTCATCATGTCCTGCTTAAAATTAACCATCAGATCCTCACTATCACCTGTGTAGACAATGTCATCTACATAGATAGACACAATGAGAGTTCCTTCACCCTTCCTGTCCTTCAAATACAATGTAGCCTCACTGGTGCTTCTCTCAAAACCACATTTTAGCAAATGGTCATCAATCTCCCCATACCAGGCCTGTGGTGCTTGCTTGAGCCCATAGAAAGCCTTTCTTAATCTGTAAATCTTTTATTCACTGCCCTTTACTTCATACCCCTCATGTTGGTCAACATACACTTCCTCTTCCAATACACCATTTAAGAAAGTAGATTTCACATTAAGTTGGAACAATTTCCATTCTTTTTGTGCTGCTAGGGCAATTAGGGTTCTGATGGTATCCAACCTTGCCACAGGGGCAAAGGTTTCATTGAAATCAACCCCTAGTTTCTGAGCATGCCCCTTAGCTACAAGTCTTGCCTTATGCTTCTGAACAGATCCATCCATGTTTAACTTAGTTTTGTATATCCATTTCACTCCAATAACAGGCTTGTCAAGTGGCCTATCATTTAATTCCCAAGTGTCATTATTTTCAATCATTAGCAGTTCAGCTTTCATTACCTTCTTCCATGCTGTGTCTTGAGAGGCCTCACTGAAGCTTTCAGGTTCTATGACGCTCATGTGACATCTAGCATAGATGTCACTGAGGCTTCTCAATCTCATTGGAGTATCACTGGTACTCTCATTGGTCTCCCCCTGGATTCAGAACCGCTCGTGTGACTTGAATTAGTACTAGCACTAGGACTAGCACCAGGACCGGCTCCATTGCTTGGACTTGAGTTCTGAGAGTTGGAGGTATATACTTCAGAGCTTGCTTGAGTTTCTTCTAAGTTCATTGGCACATGAACATAAGTCTGAGAACTTGAGGCTTCTCTCCAATCTCAGCGCCCTTCTTCAATAAATATCACACTCTTGAACAGTACCACCTTTTTTGTAGCTAGATTGTAGACTATATAACCCTTTTCACAACTCCCATATCCTACAAATATCCTCTTTTCTCCTGATTCATCCAGTTTTTTTCTTTTCTGTTTTGAAATATGCAGATAGCATATACTTCCAAATATCTTCAGGTGTGAGACACCTGGCCTTCTCCCTGAGAACTTCTCAAAATGTGTCTTTTCTTGCACAGCCTTTGTAGAACTTCTATTGAGGATGTATACTGCAGTGCTCACTGCCTCACCCTAAAACTCATAGGGTAGCTTCTTACTGTGTAGCATGGACTTTGCCATCTCTACAATTGTCCTATTCTTCCTCTCAGCAACACCATTTTGCTGAGGAGAGTAAGCAACAGTTAGTTGCCTCTCAATTCCATGTTCATCACAGAACTCCTTGAAAATATTTGATGTGTACTCTCCTCCCCTATCACTTCTTAGTTTCTTCACTTTGAATCCACTTTGCAGCTCAACAGTAGCTTTAAACTTCTTAAACACATTTAGCACTCCTGCCTTGTGTCTAAGAAAATAGGTCCAACATATTCTTGTATGATCATCTATAAAAGTAAGGAAATAGAGATTACAACCAAAAGTTTCTATTTGCATTGGCCCGCATACATCAGAATGTATGAGTTCTAATGGCATTGATTCCCTCCATGCTTCTTCAATGTCAAAGGGAGTCACATGAAACTTCCCTGTGATACATCCTTCACACAAAACTTTGTCCCCGACCAACTTTGGTAGTGCAACTACCATATCATTTTGACTTAACATCTGAAGACTTGAGTGATTCAGATGCCCATATCTTCTGTGACATAGCTCGAAATCCTCCTTTGCTTCAGCTTTCCTAGCCACATGAAAACCATAATCCAGGGACAACTTAAAACATCTGCTCCCTGTCATAGGAACCTTTGCAATTTTATGCTGCATTTCCATATCTTCATACACTTCCACTGCCTGATCTCCAAACACTACGCAATTTTATGTTGCATTTCCATATCTTCATACACTTCCACTGCCTGATCTCCAAACACTACGCAATTTTATGTTGCATTTCCATATCTTCATACACTTCCACTGCCTGATCTCCAAGCACTAGACAGTAGCCATGCTCAATCATTTGTCCCACACTCAGTAAATTTTCATCCAAACCAGGTACAAGCATGACATCTCTGATGTACTTGTTACCTTGGCTAGTGTGGACTTGCAGAGACCCCTTTCCAGCAGTTTGAACCAGTTCACTTGTCCCCATTTTCACCTTCACATTCAATGTCCTGTTAATATCAGACAGTAGGGATTCATGACCTGTCATGTGGTTGCTACAACCACTGTCAATGTACCAAATTTCAGTATTCTTCTCAACAGAGGCTGAGTGACATGCATATAACAAATTTCCTTCCATTTTCTTCTCTGGTTCTTTCACCTGCTGTGCCATATGTGCATTCTGCTTAACTCTGCAGTCTTTAGCAATGTGGCCCAGCTTTCCACACTTAAAACACTTAAATTTGTTCTTGGTCCAGCAAGTACAAAAATGCTTTCTGTCATAGGTCTTGCAGGTTGGTCTAGAGTCCTTTTCCTCACTCTTCTGAGCTTCAGACTCCTGTTTGTCCTTAGCACCAAATATGCTCTTATTGAAATTCTAGGTTTTACTAGGAAACTTCTTCTTGTATCCTCCCTGAGTTCCTCCAGAATGTCCTCTGGGCTGGTTTTGCATACTCATGCTAGAGAATGCCTTCTCTAGTATATTCAAAATCCCTTCGTAGTGATTGAAGTTTAACTACCCTTACCTTAGGATCCCTTCTGAATTCTTGTTTCAGAATATCCCAAGCCTTCTTAGCACTTTCTTCATTTGAAACCCTGGGGAAAATTTCCTCAGAGACTGCATTTTGGATCAGGTTCAAGGCCTTGGCATTTCTGATATGATATGCCTTGGTCTGTGCCATTTCTATCTCTTCATCATTACTATCATACTCCACATCAGCTACTCATTGATCAGCAATCTTCCATAGATCAGTTTCTTTAAGTGCTGTTTTCATTTTGATATTCAAGAAATCAAAATTGATTCATGTGAAAACTGGCAGCTTAGGATCACCACCAGTTCCAGCCATCGTGCCTTGATTCACAAGCAACCGTGTAGCTTTTCCTTCACAGCTTCACCACGTCCCAGAGACAGTAGAACTTACTACTCTGATACCATGTTCGCAGTGGCACTCCCAAGGATCCAGAGGGATTTGCAGGTTACAACAATCGATCAAGACCACAGAGAAGGATTTCGGAAGTTCACTCAACCACTTAACAGGTACACTACTTCTACGTCCTTAACTCCCTAGCTGATGTATCGAGATTAGCTCGATTGGTTTAGGCTAGAGTAGATAAGAATTCCTCCTTCTCTGTAATTCTGGTGAATTGGACTGTGAAAATTTGATGATGAGTGTAATGAACAATTGTGCACACCAAGTGTTTGTGAATTTGTGTGAATGAGATGGTGCTGATTTCTTTGTGAATTCTCACTGTAGAATAACCCTACCCCTGAGTTCTATTCTCTGTTATCTCATTAGATTGCAAACCGCATCATACAATCACATATACCCGTGCATTTCACACTCACACACTCACTGTGAAATCGGTTAGAAACTGAGTGTGACCTCAGCACACCTCAGCACCTTTATAGCTCACACACTCACACTTTCTTTGCTGTTTTTCATTCAATGCACCACTCTCACACACTTGCATTCACTAACAGAATGCGCACACACACACACACACACACACACACACTCACACGATTACATTGAATCACACACTCACACATTTTACATTTGTCACCTGCCACTTGGCATCGTGGCAAGTCACTTCCCAGTGATTTGCTTAAACACTAACAATTACTAAGTTCTTTTAGCAAGTGCTTATGAATTTGACATAATCTACAGCTTTGCTTTCTACCGATAGAATTGACAAATCAAATTGAATTCTTAGAAAATTATTTATAACCTGGCGACACAAATAAGCTTCATAACTAGAAACGTTATCATGTGTAGTGGAAGGTAGTCAATCAATGTTTATCATGGGTTTAACTTTATTCATGCTATTGTAAATATAATTTCTCAGTTTCGCACATTGGAGAAGCACATAGGGTGGATATTGAACTTCCACTTAAGCCTGTATCCACTTGAACCTAAAAATTCATATGGATGTCCATAGTATTGGTTTTAGGAATTCATTTGCTTCACACTATATAGGCATGCATACAAACAATTTCTTAAGAGAAAAAAAAAATCTGAGTCCTAGTAACAGAGAGAGGGAATCACATGCGTGTATTCATCATTCTCACATGCACACAAGAAAATGCATACCTCATTTGCAGGCTGATAAGCTTTGTGCCAGTTTCATCTATCACATGTGCAAAATTCTTGGCATCTAAAGCCTTCCCAGGAAGGGTGAAAAAGCAAGAAATTTTTTACATTGGTCTAGACCGAACCATGTGCAGTTTGTGTTGTGCTAAGGTTGGAACAGTAAAAGACACAGCAATTCTTAGGCATATTGGTTTTGAATTCACATTTCCAGAACTTGGCCCTACCTTTAACCATTTTTCTGCATCTAATTTAAAGAGTGGAACCAGAAAGTCTTGAAGTGAGAAGGAAGTAGAACCTAATGTCTTATAGGCCCCTGTCAATGGTAGGTGAGAACGTGAATGGGATATCAGTTCAAAAAGCAGCTCTCCAGTACGTTCACACTGGAAATGAGCAACCTGTTTCTCTCCAGACTCAGAAAAAATACTCATACTCCGTTTGGCGTCAAAGAATATATCATTTTGGGCCTTACGAAATGAGACAAAGAGACTTCCTTTGTACCCTGCAGGTAAGTTCGTAACTTCCACAAACTCCATAAGAACCTGCAAAACGGATAGGAAAGATCTTAGGAAAATAATTGCAGCATCATCAACTCAGGCAGGAGACATATCATATGTCCCTTTTAAATGTCCTAAAAAAACATACATTTACATGAAAAGTGCCTTGGTGGTCAGATATTTATTAATAGTGTTAGTTCAAAAGCATGGTGAATTGCTCAAAGTACTATGGTTCTCAATTTCCGGTGGAGGGATTTTTTTGAATCTTTACACCTGAACTACGGTTCAGAATAATTATAGATGAAACATTCTTGAAGCATTTCTAAGCCAATGTATCCTTAAGGGTATGTTTAAAAGAGGAACTTAGTACCAACGGATTTAAGCTATATTAGTAATATATGCATTACAAACGATTGAATGGAGTGCTTGTGAGTAACTAATTGAGTTACTAGCAAGGGAGCACATATTCCACATGAGCATAACAAAACAACCAAACAAGGGATTTCCAAAGTAACACCTTGATAGGTGTTACAAATCCCTCTAATGCATTGCATCTAATCATTAGCACCTTCCTTGCACTACAACAAAATAGGGTTTGCCCGGCGGAGGGGCTCCGCCGAGCTAACCTCACCGTGCGCCGGACAAACGTTAGCCCGGCGCATCTCCGTCGGGCCAACTGCGTCGAGTTGGCCTCCTCGGGCAAAGGTTTCGCCTGGCGGATTATGATGGTCCGCCGATCAAATAGTTAGTCAACGTAGTCGGAAAATACGAGGCACGCGAGGTTTGCCCAACGGAGATGTACCGGGCCAGATCCGACATTGCCTGGCGGATGTGCGCCGGGCAAGCGTTTAAATATTTTTTATTAATTATTTTAATATTTGAATAATTATATTTATGCAATATTATATATATAAATAAATGGAAATAATATTAAAACATAATAAAAATTATAATTAAAAGAAAATTAAATCTAATATATATTAAAAAAATGCAATAATTTTACATAATTAAAAAAAAAACCTAATGAAGTTCTAATTGTTCGGTGGTTGGTGAGCATCATCCCGGGCAGGCTGCTGACTAGGATCCAACTGGGAGGGTGTGCCATTGACATCAAGCATACGCTGACCCATTTGGGTGAAAAACATTGCAAGCTGTGCGTGCATAACTGCCTATTGGGCCTCGAGGCGTGCATGGCCAGCCTTAAGCTCCATATTTTCCGCTTGAAGGGCCTCCAAGTTACCCCGCAGCTGAGTGACCTCCTCGAGATTAACTCCCCGAGATGAACTCGAGGATCGGCTAGCAACGTCTCGAAAGAGCCCCGCTCCAGCGCCCCGGACAACTTTCCCGGGTCGTCGGCCAAGATGGAGCTTCAGGATGCCAATCGACGTCCTAGGATCCGGTAGTTGGTCTTGCAGTGGGACCTCAGGTTGTTGCTTGGTCAACTGTTCCTTAGTCTGTTGCACGTCCTCCACCATGGTGGCCTACAAAGTTGAATACAGCAATAATTACAAAATTACGTAATTAAAAATAATAAAATTACGTAATCAAAATTACGTCCTCCATCTTGGTCGTCGGCCAAGATGGAGCTTCAGGATGCCAATCGACGTCCTAGGATCCGGTAGTTGGTCTTGCAGTGGGACCTCAGGTTGTTGCTTGGTCAACTGTTCCTTAGTCTGTTGCTCGTCCTCCACCATGGTGGCCTACAAAGTTGAATACAGCAATAATTACAAAATTACGTAATTAAAAATAATAAAATATTTAATAACTGTAAATATTGAACGTACGTGAATAACGTCAACTACCTCATTCCCTCGCCCAACGTAAACCTCCCCCCAGGCTTCTACCTCCAGGAACAGGGACCCAGCCGCACGCCGTGCCTCATGTCAGGCCAACAATGCGCGCGATCCCCCGTGGTGATCAAATTTCTTGTATGCCCGATTCGCCTTGTTGGCCTTTGATTTTACCTGCACATTATGAAAATAAGTATTACTAATACGGAAGTACGTAAATTACTATTAAATAAATATAGAAAAAATAAACTTACTTTAAATTGATTGTTGGTCCAATGCTCGCATAACCACTCTCACCCCACCAACTTCTCCCCTTGCATCTCCTCAGGAAGATTTTCCAAGGCCAGAGCATGCAAGCTCTAGCGCTCGTAGTAGGCATGGAGCTCGAACTTCCAGTCAGAATACCGCTTCTGCCTATGCAAGTTCATATATTCCATTAAAGCGGCGTTGGTCTCATCCCATTCAAAGTTAATCTGCAATCCAATATTAAAGTATATTAAACCATTAAAAATTAAAAAAATAATAAAAACTAATAAAATTTTTCATACTCGTAAACCAGACCAACAAATGACGAGCTCCGTGGGGGCTTGTTCTCTGAAGGTGTCAACCATCATCTTCGATCTGGTGCGAATTATCGTCCACATTTCCCCCACTCAGAGTATGCACCTTGGGGTACGGTGCAAAAAGTTGTGCAACCCACTCCACTTGGATCTTCGGTCCTATCGACCTGCAGATCTACTGGGAATTTAAACCTTTGCTAATGCCCCACACCTTTATGGCACTACCTAAAAATTCGATTAACAATAGTACATAATGGTATGCAAAATATATACAAGTTTTAAATTCAATAAGATAAGAGGTCTTACCTGACACGACCCATCCCAATCCCCCCGGAATTACCATGGAATGTGTCATGCTCCCGTCTGACAAGAGGTGTCAGACAAGGGATAACCTGTAGCCACTGCCCAAATGGGCTTCCAGAGTGCGCAAGGATCGATGGAGGAGTTGTACGATGTCCCAGTCTCTACTGCAGTCGCATCCGTAATCAACCTGAAGGGCATTAAAAACAAAAGCTGTGAGTGGACAAAAATAAACAAGTCTGTTTAAAACATTTATAAAGACATTTATGACCCTCAGTAAAAACATATGCATGCGTCAAAAACCAATGATCACATATTTATTTAGAAATAACCATTAGGGCCTCAGCCCGGAAACCATAAGCATAGTTTCAAATCCCAAAAGTCAATCCAAGAGTTATTTCATAAATCCAGTAATATACATTTATTATGTTTCCAACTCCGGCATCCCCGATGCCTAGCGTCCCAGACGCTTGACGTCCCCGACGTCATATCTCACGGTATTAAGCAACGTGTGCTGCCCGGGGTCTCACCAGGTCCATATTTCTGACATCCCCGATGTCTGACGTCCCCGACGTCAATCATAGCAATCCTGCTCCTGAGTCACTATACGGTCCGGCTGCTCCGTACAATGACCCCTCGCAGACAATGCACCGTGACTTCCCCAGTGTCCCCGACACCTGGAGGAGACCAATATATATCCTCGTATCGAGATGGTTTTATGGAACACATTTTATTATTCATTTCCAAAATATCACAAGGGCCCTGCCCCGAATTTCCATAAAACCGTCATAAGTCCAAATAGTTGATTATCAAATCCGAAATCATTTATTCAATTCCATTTTAGGGTCCCCGACCTGAAATCACATATATAAATCAACTGGGCTCCTCACCCGATTTCATAAGTCAATTGGGCCCTTGGCCCGATTTCATAAGTCAACTGGGCCCCTGGCCCGATTTCATAAGTCAACTAGGCCCCAGGCCCGATTCATAAGTCAACTGGGCCCCTGGCCCGATTTCTTAAATCAACTGGGCCCTTGGCCCGATTTCTTAAATCAACTGGGCCCCTGGCCCAAATTTACTTTATCAAATCCGTAACTGTTTCATAAAATCATATCCGAACCACAATTATGGAAATCAGTGCAAATCCGGAAAACCTCGATTTACGCGCAACCCGTAAATTGCCTCGAAATGCGCGAAATCACATAAATTCACCTATATCCAAATCAAAGCATATAAAAGCAATTATAACAATCATGAAACAGTTATGCATGCATCGAATTTATAAAACCAATGTCCATTCACAGACCGTTTAACCGAGCGCCTCGATACGCGTGCCATAGGCCTTCCCGGGCCACACCACTATCACTGGGACTCCCAATCCTGTCCAAATCACATTAGAGGGTTACTAACCTCTACATTAACATCCTATTCAAGTCCCGTAATTTTCCCGAATTTTTTACTATTTTTAAACTGGATATAAAACCTTCGGACATCCCGAACAATATCGAAACGGGGTCCGATTGGCACGAAACCAACGCTAAAATGTTCGTTACATTGAATAGGACAAAAGTCATGTTGACCTCACCTCGAGATTCGGGCCCACGCGCCGCCACGCGCCGCCGTGAGTGGCTGCGCGTGAAAGCCACGCGCCTGCTACAGTGTCATCGTTCCAACCATATGTCTGTAAAACGGGTCCAGTTGACCCGCGAGATGACCCGATCTGTTCTCTGTCAATTCAACCTCAATCCTTTCAATTGAACATTCAAATAGATTCATTTTAAGTCTAATTAGAGGTCTGCAAGCCCAATTACAACAATCCTTACCTGAAATCCAACGATTTGAAGATGAACATCGAATAACATCTGGGCACTGTTCATCATTCGGATTTCATCAATTCCACTGAATTTCCTTAAATTGATCCACTAAGAAGCTTCGTTGGACCAAGATAAACTCATTTCCTAATCCAATTTCACCATTTAATCCCTCTAGAATCACGACTCAATCTTCAAGCTCCCTCTCTGTCACCAAGTCAGTTCAGAGCCAAATGGTTGCAAAAATTCATCGTTCTTGAGTTAGTTGTGATCGAGGCAATCCTAGAAGGCTCAAATTGAACTCAAATTCGATCCTCAGATCTCATAGCTCAAAATTTCGAATTTCCCTCCATTGCTCCAAAATTCCGATTCTCAGTTACATTGCCCCTCTCAGTCCCTCGTGTTCTTCCTCAGCCAATTCCTTCCCCAACTCACTCAATTTCCATTCACAAGATCAGTTGTGGAAGGACGATTTATGTTGGCCAAAATTCAAACTCTCAACTCCTTGCTGTGCTTGTTCACGGGTAAGGAAGTGTTTGAGAGCGAGGAAGGCTGATCAGAAATAGAAGGGAGGAGATGAGATGAATGGATGAGAGGCAATCTGGGGAGTGAGATGGATGGCCCAGATTAAAAGAAGAGATTTAATCCTAATTAATTTCATAGTGGAAACTTTAGCTTATAATTTATAATTAATGGAACATGATCCAATCTAGCCAATGGGTGAGTGACACTTGTCACTCATCCAAGTGTCCTCCAACCACCATTTCGGAATAAAATAATCGACACGGTTACCGAGACGTAAACATCCCCGATTTCACGTTTCAGACCATAACTTCCTCGTACGAAGTCCGATTTCGGCGTGCCACCTGTCTATGGATTCGTATCGACCTGCTCTACATAACGGTCCTTGGCCCTAGGCCATCGGACATTCCGGTCAAAAAGTCAACAATTTGCCCATTTTGACCAAATTACCAAAATGCCCCTAAACTTCCGAACGTCAAAACTTCTTCCACGAATGTCGACATCGAACGTGCCACCTGTCTATGATCTCGTGACGTCCCGAACTACGTCACGGTCATTGGTCAAAGTCCATTTGACCGTCCGAATTAAAAGTCAACGTTTTGCCCACGCTTAGGGGTAAAACGGTCATTTTGCACAATTCGTCCGATTTCGCTCAACTAATCCCAGATTAGTCATTCTAAATCATAATTAAATAATATTAAATCCCGATACTCGGGACAGGTCGTTAAAACCTTCCCTCCTTAAATAATTTCGTCCTCGAAATTACCAAATATCCTTACTCCACATCCACCTCGTGGAAAACATTTCGATCTCAGATCTGTGTACACTTGTACACCCACTAACCAACACAAAGCTCGTCTGAACTCAGACGTCCCATCACGGTCTCTCACCGTACCCACCATACTCGACACCACGAGTGAAATTGATCACCTGATCCCTGTCAATTTTACCATTTAGCTGACTCCTTCAGCTTGTCGGTTCTTTTCCAATGCTAACATATCCTTACATCTGCTCCCATTGGGAGTCACCAATTCCCACTTGTCAGTCCAAGCTGACACTACCAGCCAAACTGTCACCACTAAGCTTTACCACCCTAGTAACGCTCCAACCATCGACTAATCAGTGACAACACCTCGTACTACATCACTCTCGATGTAGCGTAAGATCAACCACATGATCTTAATTCGCAGGGCAAGCCCAAACTTGCGACATATATTAATCTCAATGTCCATAACCGCCGACTCCGTCAGCGAACCATGAAGCTGGAAAATCGCGGCGTGATAGCATCACGCAAGGCTAGTCGCAGTTACACTGACCACCAATTCACTCATCCTGAGTGTACGTATACCGTCAATCTTACTCAAACAAGTGGTATAACTGGAACACATTGAATTCCAGCCCAGCAGTGATCACGCATCTCAATACTAGGGTTTCACTAGCCACCCATGGGTAAGAGCACCTGCTTATACAATCACTGAACCCGACAAAATCACTCTGCTCAGCGCACAGTATCCAATGTCCAGTCCACAATCACAACCAAACAAATGATATCGGAACCAGCCGATTACCAACACGTTTAATCACACACTACTGGTACATCCCATGTACCGCCACTAGGCACCACTCAGCCTATCCACTATCGATCCTCGTACAACGTACCTTGTACGTACATCTATCCATCAATCCACCTACAACCACCTAAGTCGTGGCCAAACACGTTCTACTTACTCTAGAGTCCATCTGTCAGATACTGTACCAGACAGAACAAAACTCCGACCCAATATCCATTTCCAAATCCGAATTCGAAATCATTATTCCGTAAGCTAGCATGGGAATAATCATTCCGCACCCAAATCCGGTAATCCACTTTCGAGCTTCGAAATCGAATCCTGAATCGTCACCCAGAAATTCGATTCCAGTACCCAAAATCCGGTTTACGTCCACCGAGACGTACCAAAACCGAACCTATCGGTTACCTGCTCAAAACACTCGATTGACTTTATAGGGAAGCCAATCCCAATATCCACACGTCTAAGGTTGACAAAATCCGACCACTACAGAAACATACTCAACCGAGTAACAAACCATATAGACTCCACTTCGAAAAGAAGTTCAGTCCCGTCATTTACAACTCACATCCCAATGTAAGAGTGATAAACTCTCCACCTATCTGGATCATCAAGATCACGATCCAGATCCATTACTACGTCATCCGACAAGTAACATCACGATCCTAGATCGTCACCATCCCCAAAGTCCACAACCTCACAATTCAGATCCACCTAGGATCCACGCATGTTCATGTAGCTAACAATCCATCTGAAAACTGATCGTAGGGTCTTACACCCTCATTGAATCCTTCGTCAAATTCCCATAGGTGGAATGGTGACCTCCATTTTCACCACCAATTCCAGAATCATACACAACTCTTTGTGTCCAATGACCCAAAGCCAATCATGGGTCCATTCACCAATACACGCTCAACGTACTGGTAGCAATAATCAACGTTCGCCAGGGCAGAAAACAAGAAGTCAACCCCAATGACTTCAGGATACCTATCACCAATGCGGGAACGAGCACTCCTCTCGTCTCCCAATCACAACTCTCCCCGAATTGGGAGTTCCAACCATGTTGGAAACAGACATGCTCCCAATGAGATGTCAAGTCCAATCACTGGACTACCCACATCCTCACCTTTACAGGTTCAACACGCGGTTTTCCAAGTTATTCAAAATTACAAATCCCCACATCAACACCACCAATGATTTCCTCGACTTTTCCAATTCCAATAATTTCCTTGTACCTTCTGGGGATATTAGAATTATACAACCTTACCAATATCGGAGTTGACAACAACTCCCCAAATCCACTAATTCTCATGACATAGGAGGGGTCATCCCGAGACTCCTCAAGTCTCAATCATACCTTTTTGTCCATTCATCACTTGTCATCTCATAACTGTTGGGGACCTATCCCAACGCCTCACAATCTTATCCAGTCCATGACTCAACCACCACAGAGTTACAGATACCAATCATATGTCCATCAAGACAGAGTCACATCCTAACTCGTGGCTCATCGTCATCACAATCACTGACACCAGTACCAGCGCTAGTATCACCGACACTTGCCTCAACACACTGGCATCCATACATACACACTCGCACACGAAACCCACACTAGCAAAGATGTGCAAAGTTGATACCCTAGATCTCCGTTCATACCGAACGACGATCTCGTATCACCACTCGTACCCCACGACTATGGGTACCTCCAATTCACCATCCGCACATCAGGATAATGAACGTTCCCTTTACGTCCCCTGATCCTCAAGTGTTAAAACCAAACTAAATACCCTCAATAGCTAGTCATCTCGACACAATTGTCGACCAACAGTCATCGCTGTCAAGATCCGTATCCACACCTCACACTATTATTCGATCCAACACGGAATTCCACATCTTATCCCGTAACCGTATCCGTGGATCGAATCCTATAATCCTGACTAGACTCACTTGAGTCATCCACATGGTCATCCACCACCTCAGCCGCTCGTCGCAACACAAGTTCCCATTTAAAGTTTCTTTTCCAATCCATCAATTTTAAATTAGGGTTCCAAAATCACACCCTAGGGTTCCACCGAACCCAACTGCCTTCTACAGTAAAATCTACAACCTGACCGACCCCGCAGTCCTGACATCGTATAGACGTCCAATCCAATCCAATCGTCAACTCATCGTGGGTCCCATTGTGGGTTCCACCACGAAGGTCATCGGCTAACTCCAATGCACCAACACCCCGTACACTAGCCAACACTACCAGGGTCCATATTTTAGACCATTACTCAACTGAGTTTCGTATTTCCATATCATTATTCAAATTGGGTTCCCTGAACCCAGCTGTACCCAGTAGCACAACAATCGATCATCACATGACCGAACCGACGGTCCCACATTACCAGTTAGTCACAAACAACCCCACTTGGGTCGAATCACGTTAACGCACGGCGTATCGGGCCAAACACACCCTATCCACTACTCAAACCCAAAACTATCTATCAGGTTAACAACGGAACTGCAGCCCAAAGAGACATCACACCCTCGACCTTCGCGCACAAAAGAGTAAACCTGCTCTGATACCACTTGACACGACCCATCCCAATCCCCCTAGGATTACCATGGAATGTGTCATGCTCCCGTCTGACAAGAGGTGTCAGACAAGGGATAACCTGTTGCCACTGCCCAAACGGGCTTCCAGAGTGCGCAAGGATCGATGAAGGAGGTGTGCGATGTCCCAGTCTCTGCTGCAGTCGCATCCGTAATCAACTTGAAGGGCATTAAAAACAAAAGCTGTGAGTGGACGAAAATAAACAAGTCTGTTTAAAACATTTATAAAGACATTTATGCCCCTCAGTAAAAACATATGCATGCGTCAAAACCCAATGATCACATATTTATTTAGAAATAACCATTAGGGCCTTAGCCCGGAAACCATAAGCATAGTTTCAAATTCCAAAAGTCAATCCAAGAGTTATTTCATAAATCCAGTAATATACATTTATTATTTTTCCATCTCTGGCATCCCCGATGCCTAGCGTCCCAGACGCTTGACGTCTCCGACGTCATATCTCACGGTATTAAGCAACGAGTGCTGCCTGGGGTCTCACCGGGTCCATATTTCTGACATCCCCGATGTCTGACGTCCCCGACGTTAATCATAGTAATCCTGCTCCTGAGTCACTATACGGTCCGGCTGCTCTGTACAATGACCCCTCGCAGACAATGCACCGTGACTTCCCCAGTGTCCTCGACACCTGGAGGAGACCAATATATATCCTCGTATCGAGATGGTTTTATGGAACACATTTTATTATTCATTTCCAAAATATCACAAGGGCCCTGCCCCGAATTTCCATAAAACCGTCATAAGTCCAAATAGTTGATTATCAAATCCGAAATCATTTATTCAATTCCATTTTAGGGTCCCCGACCTGAAATTACATATATAAATCAACTGGGCTCCTCACCCGATTTCATAAGTCAACTGGGCCCTTGGCCCGATTTCATAAGTCAACTGGGCCCCTGGCCAGATTTCTTAAATCAACCGGGCCCTTGGCCCGAATTTACTTTATCAAATCCGTAACTGTTTCATAAAATCATATCCGAACCACAATTATGGAAATTAGTGCAAATCCAGAAACCTCGATTTACGCGCAACCCGTAAATCGCCTCGAAATGCGCGAAATCACATAAATTCACCTATATCCAAATCAAAGCATATAAAAGACATTATAACAATCATGAAACAGTTATGCATGCATCGAATTATAAAACCAATGTCCACTCACAGACCGTTTAACCGAGCGCCTCGATACGCGTGCCATAGGCCTTCCCAGGCCACACCACTATCACCGGGACTCCCAATCCTGTCCAAATCACAATAGAGGGTTACTAACCTCTACATTAACATCTTATTCAAGTCCCGTAATTTTCAAGAATTTTTAACTATTTTTAAACTGGATTTAAAACCTTCGAACATCCCGATCAATATCGAAACGGGGTCCGATTGGCACGAAACCAACAAAATGTTCGTTACAATGAATAGGACAAAAGTCATGTTGACCTCACCTCGAGATTCGTGCCCGTGCGCCGTCACGCGCCGCCGAGAATGGCTGCGCGTGAAAGCCACGCGCCTGCTACAATGTCATCGTTCCAACTGTATGTCTGTAAAATGGGTCCAGTTGACCCGCGAGATGACCCGATCTGTTCTCTGTCAATTCAACTTCAATCCTTTCAATTGAACATTCAAATAGATTCGTTTTAAGTCTAATTAGAGGTCTGCAAACCCAATTACAACAATCCTTACCTGAAATCCAACGATTTGAAGATGAACATCGAAGAACATCTGGGCACTGTTCATCATTCGGATTTCATCAATTCCACTGGATTTCCTTAAATTGATCCACTAAGAAGCTTCGTTGGACTAAGATAAACTCATTTCCTAATCCAATTTCATCGTTTAATCCCTCTAGAATCATGACTCAATGTTCAAGCTCCTTCTTTGTCACCAAGTCAGTTCAGAGCCAAATGGTTGCAAAAATTCATCGTTCTTGAGTTGGCTGTGATCGAGGCAATCCCAGAAGGCTCAAATTGAACTCAAATTCGATCCTCAGAGCTCATAGCTCAAAATTTCGAATTTCCCTCCATTGCTCCAAAATTCCGATTCTCAGTTACATTGCCCCTCTCAGTCCCTCGTGTTCTTCCTTAGCCAAAGCCTTCCCCAACTCAATCAATTTCCATTCACAAGATCAGTTGTGGAAGGACGATTTATGATGGCCAGAATTCAAACTCTCACCTCCCTGCTTTGCTTGTTCACGGGTAAGGAAGTGTTTGAGAGTGAGGAAGGCTGATCAGAAATAGAAGGGAGGAGATGAGATGAACGGATGAGATGCAATCTGGGGAGTGACACGGTTATCGAGACGTAAACATCCCCGATTTCACGTTTCAGACCATAACTTCCTCGTACGAAGTCCGATTTCGGCGTGCCGCCTGTCTATGGATTCGTATCGACCTGCTCTACATAACGGTCCTTGACCCTCGGCCATCGGACATTCCGGTCACAAGTCAACAATTTGCCCATTTTGACCAAATTACCAAAATGCCCCTAAACTTCCGAACGTCATAACTTCTTCCACGAATGTCGGAATCGAACGTGCCACTTGTCTATGAACTCGTGACGTCCCGAACTACGTCACGGTCATTGATCAAAGTCCATTTGACCGTCCGAATTAAAAATCAACGTTTTGCCAACGCCTAGGGGCAAAACGGTCATTTTGCACAATTCGTCCGATTTCGCTCAACTAATCCCAGATTAGTCATTCTAAATCATAATTAAATAATATTAAATCTCGATACTCGGGACGGGTCATTACATTACCCGATGGGATATGTGCATCACTTTCCTCTGCAGTGGCAACTCCAGTGGCCTCAGGGGCAGTACGAGGTCGCCCTCGTTTCGAGCTGGTACGACGTCTCGCTGATCGGGGCCCTGGTATCACCCGATCGTCAAGAATGAATCGCTGGTGTTCTAAGGAAGATCCTGGCTAATTCGTTGATGATGGTCCAGTAAAAGGTGATGCATGCTCCGTAGAAGGAAAAACTGATCTGAGAGATGGATTCTTCGCCTGGGACGGCAATACCGGAGATGGTTGCTCCGTCGGGGAAGGCACTAGTGTAGGAGATGGTTGCTCTGCGGGTGTATTACGACGACCTCATGAAGTGATAAATTTACGTAACGACATCTGCAAATACAACAGTAATTAATAATTATTAATATTGAAATAATTCAATAATTAAACAAATAACCAAATAATCAAATAATTTCTTACAATTTCTAATAATTTCCAAAAATATGCATTAATCTTACAATTTCTAATAATTTCCAAAAAATAGAAAATAATGAAGTAATTGAAGAATTTTCAATAATTCCAAAAAATTACAAAGAATCAATAATTTTCAAAAATTACTAATAATTTTCAATCATTTAAAAAATATTAATAATGCAATATTTTCCAAAAGTATCAAAATTCAACAATTTCCAATAATTTCCAAACATATCCAAAAATACAACAATTTCCAATAATTTCCAAACATATCCAAAAATTAAATAATTTCCACTATTTTTCAACAATCAACTAATTCAATAATTTCCAATAAATTCCAAAAAATCTACTAATTCAATAATTCCCAATTTTTTCCAACAATCCAATAAATCAATCATTTCCAATATTTTCATCCAAAAATATATAATTATTTCTAATAATTATCAAATATACTAACTTTCAATATTGTCTAAGAATTTTTTTAAAAAAAAATCGATAATTTCCAAAAATATATAATTATGTCAAATAATTATCAAATGTACTAATATTCAATGTCGTCTGAAAATTTTAAAAAAATACCTTAATTTCCCAAATAATATTTTAATTTCAATTATATTCCAATAATTAAATATTTAAAAAATTCTATAATGTCCAAAAATTTCCACAAAATTGATAATTTCCGATAGTTAACTAATTAAATAATTTTCAATAAATTCCAAAAATTCCCAAAAATTTGATAATTTCCTAAACGTCCAATAAATTCCAATAGTTAACTAATTAAATAATTTTCAATAAATTCCAAAAATTAGTAAAAATCCGATAATTTCCAAACTAAATAATTAACCAATACATTCCAATAATTAATCAATACATTTCAATAGTTAACCAATACATTCCAATAGTTAACCAATACATTCCAATAATTAACAAACTAAATAATTTTGCAATAATTTATGAAAATTACCAAATATTCAACAAATTCCAAAATATTCTATACAATCCTATTCAAAAACCCAAGTGAACATTCTAATAAACATTCTTTACAAATAAGTAATAAACCAATCCGAACATTCAAATCCAATAAACAATCTTATAATTAATCCAAAAAACAATCCAATATTATAAATTAATCCAAAAAACTAATAAAATTAAAAAACAAATTGAAAAAATTGAAAGTGATGGCTTACAATGAGGAGACGATGAGTGTAGCTCGAGAGAGAAAGTTTGAGAGTGAGAAAAGCTCGACGGTGGTTCGAATTGGAGGTTTGGGGTCTTTGGGTTTGGGTTGTGGGTATTTGGGTTCAAGGTTTAGGGTTTTTTGTGATAGGGTTAGGGGTGAGTGAGAGATAAAGATGAGTGAATGGGTGAGATTGAAAGAGATATATATATATATATATATATATATATGATCGATTAAGGGAGTGAGAGAAAAGGGTTCAGGGAGCTTTGCTGAGGGGTGCGGCAGACTGGTTTTGCGAAATGAAGAGAGGAAGAAGGAAAGGGAAGGTCGCGTCTGTTCTAAGGGAGTGGTGGACTTTGCCCGGCGCACGGCATTGTCGGGCAAGCTTTGATGATGCCCTGTGCCCCGTTGGGCCGCAGTTTCAAAGTTTCACGAATTGTTTGGCGGATTTTTTGAATTTTCGAGAAATATTACCTTGCCCGACGGATATACATAATCCGCCAGGCCAGGTGCTCAATAAATCTTCATTTTTGAGTTCGATCGAAATGGTAACGAGTGAATTTGAGAAATCCAACCGTTGAGTTTGTGATAAGGTGTGTCCAGACCTTGCCTGTCAGAAATGGTGACGTTTGGAGAGCTTAAAGGTCTCGGATCAACGACCGACAATTTGTTACCGTTAATTCGTTTCGCACCGTAACCTATTCCCGGGACGCCAAAATTCCGTGAAATTTTACAGATATGATCTCTGAGTCATCCTAATTAATGTGGACGGTTGGATCACTCGAACCAAGAAACGAATATAGAGAAAATACTAAAACCATCCAAGTCATTAACACTTGGAACTTTTCAAGGAATTTTCAATACTAATCTTCGTTTTTGGGTTCGATCGATATGGTAACGAGTGAATTTGAGAAATCCAACTGTTCAGTTTGTGATAGGGTGTGTCCAGACCTCGCCTGTCAAAAATGGCGACGTTTGGAGGGCTTCATCGCCTCGGATCAACAACCAACAATTTTTTACCGTCGATTCGTTTCGCACCGTAACCTATTCTCGGGACGTCGAAATTCCGTGAAATTTTACGGACACGATCTCTAAGTCACCCTAATTAATATGATGGTTGGATCACTCGAACCATGAATATAAAATAGAGAAAATACTAAAACCATCCAAGTCATTAACACTTAAAACTTTTCAAGGAATTTTCAATACTAATCTTCGTTTTTGGGCTCGATTGATATGGTAACGAGTGAATTTGAGAATTCAAAACGTTCAGTTTGTGATAGGGTGTGTTCATACCTCGCCTGTCAGAAATGGCGACTTTTGGAGGGCTTAAAGGCATCATATCAACGACCGACGATTTGTTACCGTCAATTCGTTTCGCATCGTAACCTATTCTCGGGACGTTGAAATTCCTTGAAATTTTACGGACATGATCTCTGAGTCATCCTAATTAATGTGGATGGTTGGATCACTCGAACCATGAATATAAAATAGAGAAAATACTAAAACCATCCAAGTCATTAACACTTAGAACTTTTCAAGGAATTTTCAATACTAATCTTCGTTTTTGGGTTCGATCAATATGGTAACGAGTAAACTTGAGAAATCCAACCGTTCAGTTTGTGATAGGGTGTGTCCAGACCTCGCCTGTAAAAGATGACGACGTCTGGAGGGCTTAAAGGCATTGGATCAACGACCGACAATTTGTTACCGTCGATTTGTTTCACAATGTAACCTATTCTCGGGACGTCGAAATTCTGTGAAATTTTACGAACATGATCTCTGAGTCATCCTTATTAATGTGGATGGTTGGATCACTCGAACCATGAATAGAAAATGGAGAAAATACTAAAACCATCCAAGTCATTAACACTTGGAACTTTTCAAGGAATTTTCAATACTAATCTTCATTTTTGGGTTCGATCGATATGATAACGAGTGAATTTGAGAAATCCAACTGTTCAGTTTGTGATAGGGGGTGTGTCCAGACCTCGCCTGTCAAAAATGTCGATGTTTGGATCACTTGAACCATGAACAAAAAATAGAGAAAATTAGTAAACCTATATAATTAATTAATAAGTAAACCTATATAAGAAATTAATAAGTAAATCATCTCTTAGCCGTGTCCGTAACTCAATTTTACAATCAAATGAGTCAGACTGCATATGCCATCGATGATCCTAGGGTAAAAATCATCTCACACCCAGATAACATACATTAGATGTGTGCCAAAATGATGTTGTGTCTTGTCCGCATGTCGGACAAGCAAGATAACCATTGGTGCTCCATCCCGCGAGCATCGCATAAGCAGGAAAATCATTAATTATCCACATTAGAGCCGTGCGTAGCGTGAACATTTCTCCACTAAATTTGTCATAGGTTCAAACACCATTTTCCCATAAATCCACAAGCTTATCAATCAACGGCTGCAAATAAACATCGATTGAATTACTCGGTGATTTGGGCCCTGGTATTAACGTACTAAGAATTGTGAATTCTTTTTTCATGCATCTCCAAGGTGGCAAGTTATACGGAACTAAAACTACCAGCCAAGTACTATAGGGCCTTGCAAAACTTCGAAAAGGATTAAAACCGTTAGTTGCAAGTCCTAATCTGACATTTCTTGGTTTTGATACAAAATCAAGATACATCTTATCAAATTCCTTCCACGCATCTTCATCAGCTGGATGCCTTAGTGAATCGTCATCAGTGCGTTCATCTTTATGCCACCTCATATCATGAAATGTGTGAGCAGACATGAAGAATCATTGTAATCTTGGTTTCACTGGAAAATAGTGGAACACCTTATTCAGAATCTTATTCGTTCGAAACCTAGGCTCATTGCACACAGGATATTTGTCGAGATGCTCATATTCACCATAAAACAATACACAGTTGTTCGTACATGTGTGAATCTTCACATACCCTAAACCAAGATCCTTCAAAAGATTTTTCGAGTTATAATGATCTTTAGGGAGACTGTTATCTTCTGGGGGAATTCGGGTGATGATGTCCATCATGTCATCAAATTGCTTGTTCGTTTGATTATACTCAACTTCCATGTGCATCAACTCCACAACTGCCCCTAGAACCGAAAAGGATTTACAACCAGGGTATAATTCGCACTGAGCGTCTTTCAATAACATTTCGTAATGGAGATCTGAGTCTTCGGGTTAAGACCTAGGGGCATCCTCATACATATCATCAGATGCAGGGGGAATATATCGGTTAATATCTCAACAAATTGATCATTATCACACCGATTATCATCTCGAGGGTTCCTGTGAACTGAAGATGTTGATGCAGAAACATTCGGTTCCCCGTGATAAATCCAATTAGTGTAGTTATGTATGATCTCGTTCCATCCCAGATGCAAATGAACATCACTTAGCGACATCCAACAACAGTTGTTATATTTACGACATGGACATAATATGCGCCTTGCGTCACTACAGTGAGTATGTGCAAAAGTGATGAAGCTGTCAATCCAATCCAAATACTGATCAGAAGATCTATCCAACATTTGCATCTAGTCTCTGTCCATTGTTCCTGCTTCCACAAAATATAATCAATGTAAGTAGATAATTATAATGTTTGAGACTCTATCGTTTTCTATAAACCTGTTCGTCTCCGTATGCCTCCAGTGATTTGGCCCTATCCCATTCGAGAGTGCACGTTCTGTGTTGTATAGTTTGTGACCTATGAGGTGAAGTTTGAACGAGGGAAATTTTGGCAGCATCTTCCTACAGTTCTCCAAGTACACGACATAGATATTTCAAACTAATATCTAGTATGCATTCAGAGAATAGTAAGGGGATATAAACCAAATTTCCCACGATCCAAACCTAACCACATAGCCACCAAAACTATACAACACGTAGTTGTGCACTCCTAAACTGTCCCGATATATGGACAATTCAAGAGTCAGTCAATCAATCCGATTCACTGACTCTCAAATGGGTCTAAGGTTTTCTATCGAATTTCAATAAACAATACAGTTGATTATCTTTTCATTAATGGATAAACCACAATTCCCTAACACAATAATATTCAGATTTCTAAATATTTTCCACAATATATCACAATTTTCAAACATAATTAAATACAAGTTTTTGAACAAAAATTAAATTGTGAAGTAAAGCTACACATACCTTTTATAAGCAATCCTTCAAATTAACCACAAATTACCTAAAATAAAAAATTATTTTAGCTTCTAATAAATATTAAAATCACAAATAAAAAAATCAAAAAACAAAATCAATAAAATCATTAATTTTATCTTAGCTGAAATAGTGATGATGAAATGATGATAAAGTGATGATGATATTATGTAGAGGTTGTGAGAGTAAATGAGAGAGAGAATAAAGAGGAATGAGGAAGAAGATGAAGAAATGAATCTGATCTGCACTAAATTTAGATTAAACTTTTGTCCAGCACATGGGTCGCCGGGCAAACTTTAATGACCCGCCGGGCGAACAAATACACGCCAAACCGTATTCGAGCCAAAAAATTTCCCACCGCGGGCAGCCATAAACACTTGGCCCTGCGAATATGTTTCGCCATTACCAATAGCTTTCTTGGCGGAGTTTAACTACTTGCCGGGAAAACGTCCTCCCTTTACGATGTAAGGGAACCCGCGTTCTAGCTCAGTGTTTGCCCGGCGAGCCTCTCACCATCTGCTAGGGTAAGCCCCATTTATCGGCGAATCAAGGTGTGCCTGGAAAACTTTAGACATGCATGACATATTTTCTTGTAGTGTTGGTACGTTGAAGTTCCATTTTTTAACTCGTTTTTTTCTAAATTCTTGGCAGTTTGTGTTTAAGTGTAAGCTGCCACTACAAGGGGCGATGATCAAGGTACATTGCAGCTGAAGGAATGTGTGAGTGATAGCAGTGAGGTTGTTACAACCATGAGTGTGAGGTGTGACACGACCCATCCCAATCCCCCCGGGATTAATGTGGGATGGGTCATACTCTCGTCTGATACGAAGTGTCAGACAAGGGATAATACGTACCTCAGCCCATACGGGGCTCCAAGAGTGCGCCAGGATCGGTGGAGAAGTGCGATGTCTCGGTCTTTGCTACAGCCTACATCCGTGATCAACCTGAAAGGCATTAAAACCATTTAGAACTGTGAGTGGACGAAAATAAAAAAATTCATAAAACACATATCATAAAGACAAATTATGCCCTTCACTAAAAAGTATGCATGCATCGGAAAGTCAGTATCAAAACATTTACTCAATAAACCCTTAGGGCCTTAGCCCAAAAACCGTAAATTCAAAACCAAGTGGGCCACTACCCAAATCCATGAACACAAATCCAACCGAAAACCATTTCATAGATTCCATAGTCCATATTCACCGCATAACCATCCTCGGTATCCCAGATGCCTAGCGTCCCAGACGCTTGACGTCCCAGACGTCATATCTCACGGTACTAAGCAACGCGTGCTACCCGAGGTCTCTCCGGATCAATATCTCTGACATCCCAGATGTCTGACGTCTCAGACGTCTAATGATAGCATTCCTGCTCCTGAGTCACCATACGGTCTGGTAGCTCCGTATAATGACCTCTCACAGGCAATGCACCGTGACTTCCCTAGTGTCTCAAACACCTGGAGGAGACCATCACATATCCTCGTATCAAGATGGTATATGGAAAACAGTTTTACAAAGTCATTTCAAAACATCTCAATGGGCCCTACCCGAAATCCCCATAAAACATCACAAATCCATTTAAGGTCCCCGACCCGAAATCACGTTCATGAAACATAGGGTCCCAGACCCGAAATCATATTTATAAAACTCAACTGGGCCTCATGCCTGATTTTGTAAACCACTGGGCCCCCGGCCCGATCACAAAACTGAAAAGGGTGTCAGCCCGAATTCGTAAACCAACTAGGCCCCTGGCCCGATCACATAAATCAAATTGGTCTCATGCCCGAGTTCATTTTTCCAAAACCAAAACCATGCCATAGAACCATTATTGAATTCTCAATCACATAACCAAAGCATAAACTCATAAATCTTGAAATACGTGTAAATGCTGATTTACCTCGAAATATGTGCCATCATGTAAGCCACCAGTGCCACAGTCATTATCTTAGAAATCACGTATGTAAAACATATAAAATATTTATGCATGCATCACAGTTTAGAAAACGAAGTCCACTCACAGACCGTACTACGCTGCTGCCTCGATACGCGTGTCGTAAGCCTTCCCGGGTCCCATCACTATCACCCGATTTCATTAACCCCTCACTAAAGCCCCGTAATTTTCCAGAATTTTAACAATTTTTAAACTCGATCCTAAAACTTTGGATGTCCCGAACTATATCGAAACGATATCTGATCGACACGAAACCAGTACCAAAATGTTCGCTACATCGAATAGATTATTTCACAAGTTGAAAGTTTCCCCAAAAAGGCCCTCACGCGTCCCCACGCACGGATTGAACTATCCACGCATGAAACCCAAGCGCTAGGCACTATTCATCATCCCTAACCTCTGTCGAATCGGTTCAAACCGGTTCAGTTCGGTCAGGTCCAACCGAACCGGCAGTCCCGGTTCAATGTCATATTTCTTTCAATCTTCGTCCAATTTCAATCATTTCAATTCCTAAAGCTTCATCTTGTTATTTCCTATCAATCTATATGGTCAAAACATGAACTTTAGGTCGAGATCGTACCTTTCCAAGCGATCGTTTGAATCGGCCAAAAGCCTCCGCCGTCTTCTCGACCTTCCGGCCATCTCCAGCCTTTGTTTTGGTTCCAGTAGCTTCCTTTCAACCTCCAAGGCATTACCCAATCGTCAATATCGATTAATAATCACCAAAAACTAACTTGCAATTTTTGGATTTCAAGCTTACCGTGTCGAGTATACCGGCCACCGTCCATGGCGAGTCACCGTCCACGGCGAGTCGACATTTTTGGATTTCAAACTAACTCCTAGCAACCTCCTGAACATCATATGAGCAACCAAATCTCTCAACCACCTCCTTAAACCAAACGCACAATTTTGAACCGAAATAGAGCTCACGGTTTTCTGGTTCCAGCCACCATCGCCGCCCACCACGGTCATCATCGTTGACACCATTATCCTTGCCTGCCCTCACACTCCAACTTCCATTCGCAAAGCATTAGCATTAGGTGAGTTTTAGAGGTTCAATGGTGATGGGTTCACGGTCTTGGAGAGGAAATTCACAAATAAGGGAGGTGTTTTCTCGAGAAAGAAGGAGATGATGATCAAATGATCTAATTAAAGGGTGGGGATTAGAAGATAGAAAGGGATGGATGGCTGAGATTAAAAGGTGGAAATAATATAATAATTGGCCAATGGGACAAGATCCACCATTTTGTGATATTGACCAATGGGATGGGTGACAAGTGTCACTCATCCAAGGGTCCCACCAAAAATATCTATCCAATTAGAATTAATTAACATTTTATTTGGATCCCGAGACGCAAATCCACGATTTTGCTCCCGTGATCATAACTTCTTCGTTCGACGTCTGATTTCGACGTGCCGCCTGTCTACGGATCCGTATCGACCCGATCTACACAACGGGTTCGGCCCTCTGCCATCGGACCTCCAAGGTCAAAAGTCAACATTTTGCCCACGCTTAGGGTCAAAACGGTCATTTTGCACATTCCGCCCGATTTCTCTCAACTAATCCCTGATTAGTGATTCTAAACCATAATTAATTAATATTTAATCCCGATACTCAGGATGGGTCGTTACAACCTTCCCCCCTTAACAAATTTCATCCTCGAAATTCCAACTATCCCGATTCCACATTCACCCCGTGGAGAACCATTCGATCACACACCATATGTACACTTGTACCCCTACTAACCAGAATCACACTTGTCTGCAATCAGAGGTTCCAACATGAACTCACATCGCATCGACTACACTCGACCTCCTCGAGTGAAATTGATCACACGATCCGAGTTAATACCGCTTGACAATTCTACCCTTACTCGGACACATTCAGCTTAACGGTTCATCTCAATCACTAATTCACTCTGACATCTGCTCTCATAGGGTGTCACCAAATCCTACTCATCAATCCATGGTGACACATTCAACCCAAACGCCACCACTTGGCCAATCGTAAATCAATCCTACATCTTTCCCGCATCGAGTATTTCCGAATCTCATAATTTCTCCGCATTTCCTCAATTTTCCCATGTCAACATTACACGATCCATCACGTCACGCTCAGCCATCACTCACGGCTCCATGGTCACAATTCGAATCACCAACACACCCTGACTCACTTTAGAGTCGTACCAAGATACCTCGTACCAAAATTTCCTCATAATCCATACTGTCATTAGTGAGAGTCACAAAGGAACAACTTCAATCAAAGTAACCCGTGGTTACACCAACCACCAAATCACTCAACTTGGGTATATGTGTACCAACATCTTACCCAACCTGCATGTAACTGGACCCCATCGAATACCTGCCCAGCAGTAATATACATCCCAACTCTAGGGTTCCATTAGCCATCCACGGCTCTGAGCACTTGCTCATACAATCACTGAATCCGTCAAAATCACTCTGCCTAGCGCAATAGTATTTAATGTCCAGTTCACGACCTCAACCAATCCAATGATATCGGAACTAAGTCGACTACCAACACGCTCAACCACACACCACTGGTACATCCTATGTACCGTCACCAGGCACCACTTGGCCTATCCAGTATCGATCCTCGCACAACGTACAAGGTACCTACATCTATCCTCCAACCAGTCCCTTACATGGTTCGTAGTCAATCACCATTTAATACTAGGGTTCATCTGTCTAGTCTAGTACTAGACCTGATCAAATACTCCAACCCATCATCCATTCTGAGTCCCATTGTCACTCGACCAGTATCAATACGTCTACTCCCAATCACGAATTCCAACCTTTACCAATCTGACTCATGCCCACTAAGGCATACCCTTACATGCCAATTGAGCATCCAATCTCACCCACGTCTACTGAGACGCACCAACTCTAAACTTATCAGTTACATGTTCATTCAATTAACGCATTACATTTGATTGACTTCATAGGGAAGTCAATCCCACCATCCACACATCTAAGGCTGACCAAATCCGACTTGTCAGACACCTACTCGTTCACAAGTCAAATCCTTAAGTCAATTCGTAAACATTTCAACTCACTCAAGTACAGTCTCATACCGGATTAACTTCGAAAAGAAGTTCAGTCCCAACATTCCCATATCCAACTATTCACGATAGGACAATAAACTCTCCACCTAACCTGATCAACAAGATCACGATCCTGATCCATCATAACGTCACCCGACCGGTAACATCAGGATCCTAGATTGTCCCAATGCCCAATGTCCACAACATTACAATCCTGATCCACCTAGGATCCAAACATGCTCACTTAGTTAATAATCTACCTGAAATCTGATCGTAGGGTCTTAGACCCTCTTTGAATCCTTCGTCAGCCACATCACTTCTCAACTATTTTCACATCTAATAACTCAGTCAAAAACGAAATTCGTCTACACTGTGGGTTCATTCCAATTTCTCATATCGATCCTTGTCATTTTACCTTGGAAAAATCAAGGATGATCCAAGACGATGACATCAACATCCATCATACGTGAGTGCAGACACAACTCACTGCGCTCACCACAACAAGTAACTCAACATCATCTGCCACCAAGCAGAAGATGAGAAGTCTCAATCACCTAGCTTCGAAATAACCAATTCCTCCTGATGACCCAAGACAATTCACGGGTCCACCAACCAATACACGTTTTATGTACTGGTAACAACAACCATCATCCTCCAAGGGTAGAAAATAAGAAGCCACCCCAGTGACTTCAGAATACCCATCACCAATGTTGACACGAGTGCTCCTCTCGTCTCCTCAATCATAACTTCTCTCGAGTCAGAAGTTCCAACCACGTTGGAACTAGATATACTTCCAACAAGATGTCATGTCCAACCACTGGACTTCCTAAATCCTCAACTCACTTGGACAACCACGTGTCCGTAACCAATTTATTACCGAGACCTCATGTCCGTTTATCACCATTTATGCGCATCCAAAAGGATGTAATTCGTTACCATCTCATTCTCACATCTCAACTTTCACAAGTTCAACTCTCAGGTCTCCATGTTATTCGCAATCACAAATTCTCACATTAATACTACCATTGGTTCTCTTCGGCTTCTTCAACTTTCAAGAATTTCCTTGTACTTCCACGAAATACTAGAAACACATAACCACTTCAAGTTTTGGAGTCAACGACAACTCCCCGAATCCACTAATTTCCATGACGTCCCCTGCGTCATACAAAACTTATCATGTCTCAATCGTACTCTTCATCCATTCATCACTTAGTCATCTCATAACTGTTGGGAGTTATCCCAACACATGACAATCCTTACTGGATCCCATCCAGTCCAACACTCAACCACTACCGAATCTCAGATACCGAACATACGCCCATCACGACTGAGTCACAACCCAACTCGTGGCTCATCGTCATAACAATCATCGGCACACAGTGTGTGAATCAGACAACCCGGAGTCGTTACTCATACAGCAGCAACCTCGTATCTCCACTCAGGTGAAATGGACTCTGCCTCTCTCGTACCCTACAACTATGGGTACTATCATTATGACAATCCACATCAAGATAATGAACGTTCCCTGAATGTCCTCATATTCTCAACTACCACAACTACACCAATTACCCTCAATAGCCAGCCCTTTCCACACGACTGTCGACCAACAGCCATCGCTATCGAGATCTACTTCCACGCATCATACTATTAACCTATTCAACTCGGGATTCCATATTTTATCTCAATACCGTACTCGTGGATCGAATCCCATAATTTCACTTCATGTTGGCCAACCAATCTCTAACGTTTCGACAAGACTCACTAGAGTCATCCACATGGTCATCCACATGCTCTTGCAGCATAAGTTCTAGTCCACTAGTCACAATCTGGGGTTTGACTCAACAGACCACCCCGGCTTCTGAAAGTCGTCCAATCCTCAACAACTACAGACTCACAATTCTAACTCATCAATCACACTCTAGGGTTCCTCTGAACCCAACTGTTCTCTACAATAAATTTTGTAATCCGACCGACCCCGTGGTCCTGACATCGAATGGATGTCACTCCAATCCTACCATCAACTCAATAGGGTTCCATCACTAAGGTCATCAGCTAACTCATGTACTAACATCCCAGATGTCTGAAGTCCCAGACGTTTAATCATTGCATTCCTACTCCTGAGTCACCATACGGTCCAGTAGCTCTGTATAATGACCCCTCGCAGGCAATGCACCGTGACTTCCCCAGTGTTCCAGACAACTGGAGGAGACCATCACATATCCTCGTATCAAGATGGTATATGAAAAATAGTTTTACAAAGTCATTTCAAAAAAATCTCAATGGGCCCTGCCCGAAATCCCCATAAAACATCACAAATCCATTTAGGGTCCCTGACCTGAAATCACGTTTATGAAACATAGAGTCCTAGACCCGAAATCATATTTATAAAACTCAACTGGGCCTCATGCCTGATTTTGTAAACCATTGGGCCCCCGGCCCGATCACATAACTGAAAAGGGTCTCAGCCCGATTTCGTAAACCAACTGAGCCCCTGGCCCAATCACATAAATCAAATAGGTCTCATTCCTGAGTTCATCTTTCCAAAACCAAAACCATGCCATAGAACCATTATTGAATTCTCAATCACATAACCATAGCATAAACTCGTAAATCTCGAAATACGTAAATACAGATTTACCTCGAAATACGTGTGATCACGTAAACCACCAGTGCCACAATCATCATCATAGAAATCACGTATGTAAAACATATAAAATATTTATGCATGCATCACAGTTTAGAAAACGAAGCCCACTCACAGAACGTCCTACGCTACCGTCTCGATACGCATGTCGTAACTCTTCTCGGGCCCCATCACTATCACCGGGACTTCCAAACCTGTCCAAATCATACTAGAGGGTTACTAACCTCTTCATAAACCCCTCACTAAAGTCCCGTAAATTTTTCGAATTTTAACTAATTTTAAACTAGATCCTAAAACCTCGGATGTCCCGAACTATAATGAAACGATGTCCGATCAACACGAAACTAGTCCCAAAATGTTCGTTACATCGAATAGATTATTTCACAAGTTAAAAGTTTCCCCCAAAAGTCCCTCACGTGCCCCCACGGGCGGCTTGAACTCCCTATGCGTGAAACCCACGCGTCAGGCACTATTCATCATCCCTAACCTCTGTCGAACCGGTTCAGATCGGTTCACCTCGGTCCAGTCCAAGCAAACCGGCGGTCCAGGTTCAACATCATATTTCATTCAATCTTCGTCCAATTTCAATCATTTCAAGTCCTAAAGCTTCATCTTGTTATTTCCTATAAATCTATACGGTCAAAACATGAACTTTAGGTCGAGATCGTACCTTTCCAAATCGCCGTGTTCTCGACCTTCCGGCCATCTCCAGCCTTAGTTTTGGTTCCAATAGCTTCCTTTCAACCTCCAAGGCATTACCCAATCATGAATATCGATTAATAATCACCAAAAACTAACTTGCCATTTTTGGATTTCAAGCTTACCGTGTAGAGTATATGCTGGCCACCGTCCACTGCGAGTCACCATCCCAAGCTAGAACAACACCTAGCAATCTCCTGAACATCATATGAGCAACCAAATCTCTCAACCATCTCCCTAAACCAAACACAAAATTTTGAACCGAAACAGAGCTCACGGTTTTCTGGTTCCAACCACCACCGCTGTCCACGACGGTCATCGTCATTGACACCATTATCCTTGCCTGCCCTCAGACTCCAACTTCCATTAGGTGAGTTTTAGAGGTTCTATGATGATGGGTTCACGGTCTTGGAGAGTGAAATTCACAGAGAACAGAGGTGTTTTCTCGACAAGGAAGGAGATGATGATCAGATGATCTAATTAAAGGGTGAGGATTAGAAGATAGAAAAGGATGGATGGCTGAGATTAAAAGGTGGAAATAATATAATAATTAGCCAATAGGACACGATCCACCATTTAGGGATATTGACCAATGGGATGAGTGAGAAGTGTCACTCATCCAAAATCTACACAATCAGAATTAATTAATATTTTATTCGGTTCCCGAGACGCAAATTCCCGATTTTGTTCCCGTGACCATAACTTCTTTGTTCGACGTCCGATTTCGACGTGTCGCCAGTCTACGGATTCGTATCGACCCGATCTACGTAACGGTCCTCGGCCCTCGGCCATCGGACCTCTCGGGTCAAAAGTTAACATTTTTCCCATGCTTAGGGGCAAAACGATCATTTTGCACATTCCACCTGATTTCTCTCAACTAATCCTCGATTAGTCATTCTAAACCATAATTAAATAATATTTAATCGCAATACTCGGGACGGGTCGTTACAATGTTTGTGTGCCTTAGGGACTAAGAAAGTCATGTAAAGTGTGTGAGTGATGTCATCAATCCTAGCCGTGTGATATGTAAAAGTGAATGTATGTGAAGTTTAATTCATTCATTAGAATCAATTAACCTTTCAAGACTCTTTGAAAATCGGAGTGAGCACTAAAAGATTACTCAAAAATCTCTCTTGTGCATTTTGACAAACACCTAGTGTTCATATGCACTGCTTTCCTTCATTGCAATCGATTTCCACATCCAAATCAAATCCTAACACAATCCTAATCTATCGTAAACCAATCGTTTTCGGCTACAACTAATGTTTAGAAGGTTACCTAATTGTAGTTTTACATTTCCTTGTTCCTGGAAGCAATCGATCACCTCTGCAATTGAGTCTTCTGAAAACAACATGGTATCAGAGCTATCTGGTTCATGACCTGAGTACTGGGGTGTGTTCTATGAAGTTTGTTGTGTACCTGAAATGGCTGGAACATGAGTTAGTGAGCCGCGAGCTCCTATATTCGATGGAAACAATTATGAATTCTGGAGTATCAAGATGAGGACCTTACTCAGAGTTCAAGATCTGTGGGAATTCTTGGACAAAGGTTTGAACACGGATCCAGAAGGTGCAGATGGTGATGTGGCTGTTCCAACACGTGCATACTACATCAGAGATGCAAGAGCATTAGGCTTCATTTAAACATCTGTGGTCCGCACAATTTTCTCCAGAAAAGCAAATGAGGAAAGCTTTAAATGTACTTGGGATTTTTTGAAAAGAGAATTTCGAGGAGACCAAAAGGTGAGATCTGTTAAATTGCAAGGTTTGAGAAGAGATTTTGAGTACATAAGAATGAAAGATGATGAGACTCTAAATGCATACTTGTCTAGATTATATACTGTTGTTGATCAAATGAGGTCATATGGTGAGGTTATAAAAGAATCAAGAATGGGGCAGGAAATCCTCATTAGTCTAACCAAACAGTATGATCCCATTCGTACAATTCAAGAAGAAACTAAGGATCTAGATGCAGTAAATGTACAAGATTTAAATGCATCAATCAAGGCTTATGATCAGAGATTAGAAATTCACTTTGAAAACTTACTAGAAAAGGTATTCTCCAACATGTATACTGGAGGAGGAACCAAGCCTTGGAACAAGAAATCTGAGAACTACACTAAAGAAGGTAACACTAGACAACAGAGAAATGAAAGCAGACTTGTGAATGATCCTAAACCTACCTGCAAAATATGTTCAAAGAAACACTATGGAAACTGTTAGTTTAAAACCAGGAAATGCTCAAAGTGTAATAGGATGGGCCACTATGCAAAGGATTGCAGAATCAGGGAGAGTGTCAATACTGCTCAACATGTAGAAGATGATGGGACTTTGTTCTATGCATTTTACTCTGTCACAACCTCAAGGAGTACAGATACCTGGTACCAAGATAGTGGCTATAGTAACCACATGACATCAAATGAGTCATCTCTGATAAATCTTGATAGAACTCTGAAGTTCAGGGTGAAGATGGGAACATGAGAGTTGGTTGAGGCAAAGGGCAAACAGACTCTAGTCATTAAGACTCAAAATGGTGACAAAATGATCAAGGAAGTAATGCTTGTACCTGGTCTTGATGAGAACCTGCTGATTGTATGGCAGATGGTGGAGCATGGATATAATCTTGTGTTTGAAGGCAGAAAAGCTACAATCTATGACCAGGGACAAGAGATAGCATGTTTTGCCATGACTGGGAACAAGTGTTTCCCATTATCCTTCCAAGAAATCTTTCATGTGGCAAAGATTGCAGTTGAAGAAGATAGCACATGGTTGTGGCATAGACGGTTTGGACACCTAAATCAATCTAGTATGACCTCCTTAGTCAATGATGATATGGTAATTGGATTTCCTGGGTTATCTAAGAAGGAGGGAGTGTGTGAAGGTTGTATTATGGGAAAGCAACATGTTGAAACCTTTGGCAAAGACAAAGGATGGAGGTCAACTAAGTTGCTGGAACTAATCCACACTGATGTTTGTGGTCCTACGCAGATAGAAACTCATAGTGGAAACAAGTTCTTCCTAACTTTCATTAATGACTACTCTAGAATGTGCTGGGTTTATTTCCTCAGACACAAGTCAGAAGTGTTCAATGCCTTTAAGAAATTCAAAGCCATGGTTGAACTTCAAAGAGGTTGCAAGATAGTTAATGTTAGAAGTGATAGAGATGGTGAATACACCTCACATCAATTTCTGAACTACTGTGGAGAACTGGGGATCCAGAGGCAACTTACTATTGCCTATTTCACACAGTAAACTGGTGTTATAGAGAGGGAAAACAAAACGATTGTGGAAATGACTAAGGCTATGCTATATGATAAGAAGATGCCCTATGAATTCTGGGCAGAAGCTATAAACACAGTTGTGTATCTGCTCAACAGATGTCCTACTCAGGCTGTCAAGAAGAAAACACCCTTTGAGGTGTATAGTGGAAGAAAACCAGGTGTGAAGCACTTAAGGATTTTTGGTTCAATCTGTTATTTCCACATTCCTAATCAACTTAGATAGGAACTGGATGCATCAGCTGAGAATAGGATCATTGTGGGATATGGAAGCTGTGAAAAAAAGGTATAGAATCTACTGTCTTAAAACCAAGAAGATTGTTGTATCTAGAACAGTGACATTCAGTGAAAATGCTATGTGTAACTGGGAAGCAAAAGAGGAGTTTAGTGTTCAATTGGCTCCTGAAGTTGACACTAAATTCACTACTACATACAGTGATCACTCAGAAGCAGATCAAGAAGTGCAGGATAATCAGGTGAATCCTAAGAATGGTTCTGATTCTGAACCTAGCAACTGACAGGACCCACCCCAATTATCGCCTCGATAATCGAGAAGCATCTTGCTCCCATCTGACAATCGAATCCAAAAGACCGGAAAACCAAATAATATTATATCACACCCATTGTCAGACCAGGGAGATTAAACAAATACAACCGACTGGACCTCAAGTCCTTAGTTTCACAGAGCATAATATTACAAAACAAGTTAAAGAACAAATCCTACTCTGTGAACTAACTACTCTGCAACAGAAAACTTTATGCCTCTGCCTCTGCCTCGGCGCTAGCCCCCGAACTTGTACCACGACCTGGAGGGTAGTAACAAAGTGTGAGTGGACCGAAACAAAAGTTTGCAGAAAACAGTTTAAGGAATTCGGGGTTTGCCCTCCAGTTTTACAACACTCATGCATAACCAATTATTAAAAAAAACGAGTATTAAACATTCGAAATCCCTTTTTTCGAAACACATGGAAAACATTGCAAAAAACCATCATAACTCGTGTAAAATAATATAATATTACCAAAATCCAGAAACCGTCATTTTGAAACATTAATTACTCGAATCAAGTAAAAGTGAATCAATAATCACAATTAAACCGTTGGATCCATCCGAGTCTTTAAACTCAATATCAGGCCTTCCCGGGATATCAACGAGTCTTTAAACTCAAAACATAATCAATAGGCCTCAGGGGTATCACAATAACCGAGTCTTTGAGTCTTTAAATTCAATCCGGGTCTTTAAACCCAATTTACCTGGCTCGCCCCCGTCATCAATTAACCGGGTCTTTAAACCCAAAACCAGATCCAACAATCAACCGGGTCTTTAAACCCAAAACCATTTATAAACACAATAAGCCAGGATTCAACACGATCCGTTTTCCAAAAAACATTCCGAAAATCGTATCTTGTCATAATAGGACTTATGTCCGAAATCACATGCAAATTCCAAAACATGCAGTTCCCGAAATCACTTCACAAATATAATCAAACATCATAAATACGTAACATGCATAATCATATCCAAATACTTCATCAAAAACATCATTCATGCATAGGCGAAAACCGTAACCTCGAAATACGTGAAATACGATATTTATCCCGAAAAGCGTGAAATCACGTAAAACCGAAATAGCATATTTATCCACATAAAATCATAAGCGAAGACACAAGATAAATAAGTAAAATAGTCATGCATGCACAATTTGGAAATCAAAAGTCCACTCACGGTTTTAGGACGCGTCAATCGCGCCCCGTACGCTCCTCAGTAGCTTCGGAAATGTCGGGGCCTGGAAGTAGCCATCCTCAAGCTCGAAAATTCTCAGAACCAGGGGCCTCAGTTCTTAGCCAATTCGTGAGTGACGTCCTTCGAAATCGATGTGGTCGGTTTCCTTTTGCTCCCAGAAGACTAATACGGCCCTTGGTTTCGCTCAAATGGCCTCACAATTTGATCTTCGATTTTCCCTCCAAACTGGTTTTTCTCTGAACTGAAACTTGAGTTCCTGAGAAATCCTTGATCAAATCTCTTCAACTCTTGCACGGTTGTGTTCCTGTCACTCCCTGAAAGCTTCTTCAATGTCTAGATTGGTCCCAAAACCCGTAGGAATTGAACTCTGGATTTTCCCCCCAAAAACCCGAAATGGTTCTTCACGGCTCTCTCAGTCACTCTCAGCCTCTCTCAATCCCAACAGATAGCAAAATGATGCCAAAATGAATCCTCTCTCCACTCCCCTACACGGTTAATCGATCAGTGCAACTAGCAGCTCGTGGGAGACCAACTGAGGTCTCTGAAAATGGTTTCCCGCAAACACAGAAACCATGGCCATTTTTAAACTCTCCCGTGCACTGAGCTCTGATCAGTCACCCATGTGTGCTTCCCACTGCCTCAATTCACACAAACAATCCATCTGTTCAATCCACTATTGCCATAAACAATTGCATGCACAAAACACCACGACATGGCCGTGCACTCTGTTTTTCACGGTGGTGCTACAGTCACCCGTGTAAAAAGACCAAAATGCCCTCAGGGAAATAATTACCAAAATGCCCTCCAACTTTCGTGACCCGTAACTCGGTCACCCAATGCCCATTTCAAGCGTGTCGCCTGTCGTTGTACTCGAGGCTTCGAGACGGACCTAACGGTCTTCGAGTCATGTGAAAATCAATTGTCAAACGAAAAGTCAACTTTTCCCCCTAAATCGTCCAATTTACGATAATGCCCCTGGGCTTCCGAACATCATAATTTTTTCCCTGGACGTCGGAATTGGACGTGCCACCTGTCTATGAACTCGTGACATCCCGAACTACGTCACGGTCATTGGTCAATGTCCGTTCGACCTTCAAATCAAAAAGTCAACAGTTTGACCACACCAAACACAGGGGTAAAAATGTCATTTTATTCAATATTTTACAATATTTCATTTTCCGAATTACCGGGGCGTTACAAGCAACACTCCTGCCAAAATAAGGAGTTTGAGTGATATCTATGCTAGATTCAGTGTGGTTATAGTATAACCTGAAAGTTATGTGGAGGCAGTCAAGAATAAAGCATGGTAGAAAGCCATGGAAGCTCAGTTAGAGATGATAGAAAATAATGAAACTTGGAGTCTAGTCCTAAGACCATATGAGAAACTTGTTGTTAGTGTGAAGTGGATCTACAAGACCTAAGTTAAACCTAGATGGTTCAATCCAGAAGTTGAAAGCTAGACTGATTGCTAAAGGATACACACAGAAACCGGGAATTGACTTCATTGAAACCTTTGCACCTGTTGCAAGGCTTGATACCATCAAGACTCTGATTGCCTTAGCAGCACAGAGATAGTGGAAGTTGTTTCAATTGGATGTAAAGTTATCTGTCTTAAATGGAGTCTTGGAAAAAGAGGTCTATATGGATTAACCTAAGGGTTTTGAGTTAAAAGGGCAAGAAGACAAGGTCTACAAACTGAACAAGGCACTTTATGGTCTAAAGCAGGCACCAAGGGCCTGGTATGGTGAAATCGACTCATATCTACTCAGCTGTGGTTTCTTGAGAAGCTTAAGTGAGGCTACAATCTACTTAAAAGCCAAGAAAGATTAAAGGACCTTGATAGTGTCAATCTATGTGGACTTAAGTGAGGCTACAATTTACTTAAAGGCCAAGAAAGATGAAGGGACCTTGATAGTGTCAATCTATGTGGATGATATTATTTGCACAGGGGATAGTGAGGCTATGATGAAAGAATTCAAATAGGAAATGGTGGAAAGGTATACGATGACTGGCCTGGGACTACTGCATCACTTCCTAGGTATGGGACTTCTACAAACTAGCTCTGGTATTTACATACATCAAAGAAAGTATGCATCTACACTGTTGGACAAATTTGGGCTAAATGGATGTAAACCACTAAGCATCCCTCTAGCAGCAAATGAGAAACTACTAGAGGGAGACAACAGTGGAGCTGCTGATGAAAAAGTCTACAGGAAAATTGTTGGAAGTTTACTATACCTAACAACTACAAGGCCTGATATCATGTATGCCTCTAGCCTTCTATCAAGGTTCATGCATAGTCATACCAAGAAACACTTTGGCACAGCCAAGAGGGTGTTAAGATACATTCAAGGAACCTTAGACTTTCGGCTTGAATACAAGAAAGGACAATCAGCTACCCTAATTGGTTTCTGTGACAGTGATTGAGGTGGTTCTGTAGAGGATAGTAAAAGCACATAAGGACATGCTTTCACATTTGGAAGTGGCGTATTCTCTTGGGCTTCTATTAAGCAAAGTAGTGTTGCCTTGTCAATTGCTGAAGCAGAATATGTTAGTGTTGATGAGGCCACAACACATGTTGTTTGGCTCAGATTCGTCCTACAAGATTTTGGGGAAGAACAGTTAGAACTTACTACTCTAATGTGTGACAGATGTCAGCAATAGCTATGGCTAAGAACCTTGTCTTCCACCAAAGAACCAAACATATCAACAGGAAGTTTTACTACATAAAAGATGCAATTCATAATGCTGAGATTCAGTTGCATTTATGTAAGTTAGAAGAACAATTAGCTGACATCTTCACTAAGGCTCTTCCTAAGGTCAAGTTTAACTATCTAAGGTCCCTACTTGGAGTTAAACCAGTGAGTAGCTTAGGAGAGAGTGTTGAAGTGTAAGCTACCACTGCAGAGGGCAGTGATCAAGCTGCATTGCAGCTGATCTAAAACTCTATTAAGCTTATGGACACCTGTATTAATTTTAGAAGGAATATGTGAATGACAGCTATGAGGTTGTTACAACCGTGAGTGTGAGGTGTGTGTGCCTTAAGGAGCAAGGTAGTCATGTAAAGTGTGTGCGGAATGATGTCATCAATCATAGCTGTGTGATATGTAAAATTGAATGTATGTGAAGGGTAATTCATTCACTAGAATCAATTAACATTCTATGACTCTCTGAAAATCAGAGCGAGCACTAAAAGATTACTCAGAAATCTCTCTTGTGCATTTTGATAAACACCTAGTGTTCATCTGCACTACTTTCCTTCATTGTAATCGATTTCCACATCCAAATCAAATCTTGATCCGATCACAATCAAACACAATCCTAATCTATCATAAACCGAATGTTTTCAGCTACAAGTAAAGGTTAGAAGGTTACCTGATTGCAGTTTTGCATTTCCTTATTCCTGGAAGTTATCGATCACCTCTGCAATTGAGTCTTCTGAAAACAACATGGTATCAGAGCTATCTAGTTCATGATCTGAGTACTAGGGCGTGTTCTATAAAGTTGTTTGTGTACCTGAAATGGCTGGAACATGAGGTAGTGAGCTGTACGCTCCTATATTTGATGGAAGCAATTACGAATTCTAGAGTATCAAGATGAGGACCTTACTCAAAGTTCAAGATCTGTGGAAATTCGTGGACAAAGGTTTGAACACGAATCCAGAAGGTGCAGATGGTGTTGTGGCTGTACCAACACGTGCATACTACATCAGAGATGCAAGAGCATTAGGCTTCATTTAAACATCTGTGGTGGGCACAATCTTCTCCAGAATAGCAAATGAAGAAAGCTCAAAATCTACTTGGGATTTGTTGAAAAGAGAATTTTGAGGAGACCAAAAGGTGAGATCTGTTAAATTGCAAGGTTTGAAAAGAGATTTTGAGTACATAAGAATGAAAGTTGATGAGACTCTAAATGCATACTTGTCTAGATTATATACTGTTGTTGATCAAATGAGGTCATATGGTGAGGTTATAAAAGAATCAAGAATGGGGCCGAAAGTCCTCATTAGTCTAACTAAACCGTTTGAGAGACTTATCTCTGTTTTTATTGATTAGATGAAGAAAGCCTTTATATCTAGCCACAACCCCTTCAAGAAAGACACCATGGTTCATATGGGGTCTGGATACTTGTCAAAACAAAGAAACGAAGATAAGCCATAAGAAATAAATGATCGTCTCCATGGAAAGATGGATGATACAAATCATTCTAGTAGGTCTTGGTGTTTATTTCTAGGGGTAGGGGGAATGCCTGTACAATATATTATACAGTAAATTATTATTACACCGTTAACAACTTTTACTTTTATTTAAAACCTTTAATGCTTATATATTAAACAAAATAAGACCTTATCTCAAACTTTTTTTTTATTCAAAAGTCCCTAAACAGAATTTGTAAGCAATAAATTCCCCATTTACCCTTTCATATCTCAATAAAGAGAATGAGTGAGTTATTGAGAATTTATTTAAACAATGAAAAATAACAATGTCTTTTTTTGTCCTCTTTGCCCCATGTGCCCCTTAGTGTTTGATTTCTTTGGCATCTTGGGCCCTTTAATATATTATACATATAATAAATATTATATATTTATATTATATATTTATTATATATAGTTACAATTGATTTTTTTCTATAAAATAAAAAATAAAGTCCCTATTGTCTGGGGTTCAGCGGTAGGGTATATAAATTTTTTTGGGAGGGCCGGAAGGGGTGGTAGGGGGGGGGGGGGGTGGTGGGGGAGGGGGAAGGGGTAGATGTCGGGTGGAGATGACGGTGCAAAAGCATACGACGTAGGGTTTAATTCTTGAATTTTGGCACAAAATTCAAGATTAAATCCTAAACTATACGAAATTAACCAAATTATTTAATATCGGAAGATAAAGAATTTTAAAATTTTAAATTTAAAAGTATTCTTGAAGAATTATTGTTTTTAATTATCTTACTTTAAGTTAGATTGGATACTCATATTACTTTTAAAATGATCAAGTGAAAAAAATATATATAAATAGGAGTAATATTTTCATAATCCTCAATATAATCTTATACTAAAAAAAATAAAAAAATAAAAAGTAATGATAAAATCATGACAGATTTTGGTAAGTTATTTTTTGATTGTTGTTGGACTAGTTTGGAATTTGATGACATTAGTTGTAATTTATATAAAAACTATGGTCTATTTTAAATTTTATAATCCTTTGACTAATCAAATAACCTATGAGTTCAATTTTTCTATATGCAAGTTTATTGACCTATGAATTAATTGATCTCTATTATATTATTATGCAACTGAAACTTTAAATAAGTGGTGATTGTATACTATTTCTCATGACCACTTAACTTGCAATGCAAGCAGGTAAAGGCACATTATGCATTATACTTGGGACTCGCTTACTAAAAAAAGAAGAGGAGATATCCCGGCCTCCAAAAAAAAACAATTAACACTCTGAGAAAGTGCTCCAGTTTAAGCGTTTAGTTATTTCTCTACCACATTACGGAACAATATTAGAACTCATTCCAAGACACACTATTGTGAATGCTGAAAGATCCTATAGATATATAACAACATGAGGAAAACATTCAGAACCAAAAAACTCACAAAGCAATAGCATACAAAGTGACACTTTAACAACTAAGCATAAGTAATCTACCCAGCTTATTAGCTGCAATCTCAAGTTACTTGGTAAAAGAAAGGACTCTGTTGTTTAACAGCCGAAACCAGATCATATTTTGTGCACTTTTCAAGTCCAGAAGTTCTTTCGGAAAAATCTTCTGGTAATGCCTTACTCAAGTCTAAGTCATCGGGCTCTTTCGATATAGACTATTCCATATTTCTTCAATTTTTTTTTACAGCAGCCTTGAACAGAGAATAAAACATTAGAATTTTCAAGGATCTTTCCATAAAGTTTTACACGGTCAGTCTTGTACTGAACCTGAATAAGAAACTTGTTTCCCTCGATTTGATTTATCAAACCGTTAGAAGGGATTTTGGTTCTTCTTTGAATAATAATGTGCAGGCGTGCCACCACCCAGTAACAAAATGGCCCGAATGGAATTGTAGATGTTGGGTGCGCCCCTAAGGTTGACTCCTAACCTTAAGATTATGTGACCGAGCAAGGAACCTTCTCTCGGTCTGGGTTCTTTCACTCCCTTGGGGTCGAGGGTGCTTAGGCTTTGAACTTATATATATTTATATTTTTTGATTATGTGAACGAAGTGCAAAGCAACAATTAAATCGAGCAAGAAAATTAACTATGCTTAAAGAAAATAAGCATAAACGTAAATGTAATAAATTGATACTTAAAAGAAAAGCAATCATTAAAATTAAAGACATGGATAATAAACTAAGATTGATAAATCAATTAAATAAAGCTATTAAACGAATGCTAATGAACGAACTTGAATCAAAATAAAGATTAAATAAAAATCAACTTGAATTTAAAACAAAATCATTGAAAGTATTCTGAAAAATAAACTTACTCTAGAAAAATGAAGAACTTGACTAACTAGAACTTGAATATGAAAATCTAGTCTAAGGATTGAAAAAGTACAAGATAAGAGTAAGTTTGTGTGTTGATGTTAATGTCCATTGCTTCTCTTCACCTTGGCTATTTATAGGGTTCAGTCAACCCACAAATGGGCCATGCTTGGCCCATACTCTTCTTACTTGAAAAACTTCCTTTTCGAACCACCCAAACTTTCCACGTTGAAACACTGAAAATCCTTGCAAATCAAGCCACCCAAAATCTTTCTAACTCAAGCCATCCAAAATCTTTTTAAGTCGGATTGATATCGAGATACTTGATTGAGATTCGATTAAAACCTTCTCTTTCGGGAAGATTCTAGGTTGACATGCCCGAATTCACATTTAAAAATCATAATGGGGTCGCATGCCCGAATTCGTAAACCAACGGGCCCTCGACCCGATTATAGAACTCAAATGGGCATCCAGCCCGATTTCTCATCAAATCAAATGGACTCCAAGTCCGATGGTTTCCAATCAAATGGGTCATATCCCGAAAGATATTTCCAAAACCCCTTTCAAATCGTTTTTCAATTGGGACTCATACCCAAATCTCGATTTCACGCACGTCCATGAAATCCTCAAAACCGTAAACCAGTTAATCTGTTTCACGCCTCTCCGTAAAACCTTCGGAATTACATATAAACTGTGTAAAACATACCCACGTAGTACACTTGGCCGAAGCCCAAACAACATATAAACCATGTAAAACATACGCACGTAATACACTTGACTCATATTTAAATTATACGCATTCATGGCATCTTAAAACATGTTCGTAAACTCATATAAAACATTTATGCATGCATAATATTTAGGAATCAAGGTCCACTCACAGACCGTCCTAACTGACACCTCGATATCCATGCCATAAGCCTTTCCCTAGCCAATCACCATATTCGGGACTCCCAAACCTATCCAAATCATGCTAGAGGGTTACTAACCACTTCTATAACCTCTCATTAAAGCCTCCTAATTTTTCGGAATTTTTAACCTATTTTAAACTCGATCCTAAATCTTTGGACATCCCGAACTATATCGAAACAATATCTGACCGACTCGAAACTAGTCCCAAAATGTTCGTTACATTGAATAGATGATTTCATATATTGAACTCTTCCCCAAGCAGTGCTTCACGCACCCCCACACGCCTTCAAAAGGCCCTACACGTGGGAGCCATGCGCCACTACATAGGTTGTCTTCAACCTTGCATCGAACCGGTCCAGACCAGTCCAACAGTTCGGCCGGTTCAGTGCCATATTTTCCTATTTTTTCAGCCTTTCTCCTCCTTCTTTCCACCAATCCTTTCTAACCTATCGTAGGGATTGTTCTATGTAATAAAATTGAAGAAAACAATCCTAAAACCCACTGGTTTAATAATTGGTTTTAAAGCCCAATCTTTCCTCGTACGGTTTGAGCCCATCTAAGGGTCAAAACTACCTCCTAAGGGTTCCATTAAGCTTATAAGATGCATAAAAACATGTTTGGGGGTTCGATTTGAGCTTACCTAGCCGAAAACTGAATTCGGTAGCCATCCATGGAAAATCCTCACGGCCACTGTCTGGGCTGCTCAATCGTCCTCATCCACCGTTCCTGATCCCATACGACTCGTATAACCCCCACAACCACCATCAAATCATTAGAACAAATCCAAAATGTCCAAACCCAAAAATCCAAAACTTGAAGTGAACGGGGTTATTGGGTTTTACCTTGGTTCTGGTTTTCCTCTGCCATTCACGGCGGTCCTGCCGTCCCTGGCTTCCACTCAATCTCTCACTCAGCCTCATAGGGTCATCCCTCAATCTAGAAAGAGAGAAGGGTTTGGTTTGGGTTCATCAGGGTGTTTGGTCGATCGAATGAGGAAGGGGATACAGATGCATGTATCTATGTAATGGGAGCAATGGATGAGTGACACTTGTCACTCATCCATTGGGCCTGGGGAAAATATCTGGGCCCACTTAGGAAAAAAGTCCACCCCTCTCGTAAAACGTGCAATACTGCCTCAGACCTTTCATGACCTGTAATTTTCGCCTGTCTACGAACTAGTATCGACCTGATCTATGTAACGGTCCTCGGCCCTCGGGTATCGGACCTCCTGGATCAAAAGTCAACTTTTTACCCTCATTCAAGGGCAAAATCGTAATTTCGCCCTGAATGTCCGATAATCCTCAACTAATCAAGGATTAGTCCAAATAATTCGTAATTAAGTCTTAATTAATCCCTAAAATCAGGGACGGGTCGTTATAGTAGGGGCTAGGGCTTCTGAAGTTCTGTTATTGGGCTTCGGTTTTTTGGTCCGATTTGGGACTGCACAACCAACAACCGAAACCGAATTGATTATGGTTCGGTTTTTTTGTTTCACCTCGGTTTTCTTTGTGTTTGTTTTTTTTCGTTTCGGTTTTGGGTCGGTTCGATTTTTCGGTCAGTTTTTTTGAACCAATTAACAGGGCTATCACAAATCACAAGTTTAAATTCCTTTTAAAAATGTATCATTTTCAAAATTTCGTCTTTGTAATTATCATTTATATATAAACATTAAATTACATGTTTAAATTTCATTTTACTTTTATGTTACTCAAACATAAAACTTTACAAATTCAGAAAAATTAATTTTCGGTAATTTAAATTCCATCATTTGATAAATGATGTATTTAGATGGAGAAAAATAAGGAGAGATTTTAATTAAAAATGGTATTTCAAATTTCCCGTGGCCAAATTCCGGTGTTTGGCAAAAAAAAAATGTGATCAGAAAGTCTGAATCCAATGGAAAAATATATTCTGATTATCTTGCTCAAATTCTTGATCCCAAATAACCATGGAATTACAGAATTCCTGTAAAGGAGAGAGTAAGCTTCACTAGTACGTTGAGCAAAGGCATAAGAGAAAACCAGGGAGAGTCAAGAGACCAAATTAGTCACACAACGAGAGTGAGAGTGAGAAAGTCAAAGTTGCACAAAATTGAGCACACGACGGTGCCCACCAACGAAATTAACATGCACATAGCGTCAATTAGGTCAAGCCCAGTTGTCCACTTCTTTCCATGGCTTCCCTGAACTCTGGTACTCATGGCGTCATCGGCTTATTTCCCTTTCAACTTCGGGCTACCGTTGCGTAGCCCCTGATGCGCCACCGTCGCACACCTCCTACACCGCCATGCACATCGTTGGCAACCTCATCAGCCTTCTTGACCATCTGGGTATTAACAAGTTCTCATGCTCGTCCACGATTGGGGCGTCGTCAATGCCTGATAGGTATGCTTGTTTAGGGCGGAGCCCTTTGTGATTCTTTTGGCAGAGAACCAATGGTGTGTTTTTTTGTGTTGATTCAGTGGATAAATAGAGCTTAGGATTTATATTTTACAAATATCCAATCACTAGAATTTATATGCCTGTTATTTCTAAATTTTTATATAAACAAGGTCCAAACATGGATATTCATAATTGAAGGAGACAGAATTATAATTCCAGTAATTTACTTTACCTAATAAAAATATGAATTCTTTCATCTGAACATACCATAATATCCTGATATATAAATAAATCATTTTACAAAAAATGACATTGCAAAAATAGGGACCTTTTTAGCGTACTTTTAAATGAAGATCATGGAAAACTAACAATAGGTGCCAAATTGGCTAATTTCAAAAGTTAGAGAGCTCAAATTGATTGTTAAATTCCAATTTGACATATGATGAAATTTTGAGGACTAAAATTATATTTTTAACTTTATAAGAAAATTGTTTATTTTAGAGTTTAGAAAGGAAAGTCGTATGACATTGACATTGAGAGTAACACACCATAAGTACAAGAGTCTAAAAAAAATTAGACTTCTTTAGTAGTGAATTACTACAGTCCATCATTCAAAGAGGGACCATTAATCATAATTTGTTTCTTCTTTTTCCATGTATGATGTAGTAAGTCCAAGTTGGAATTTCCCATATATTTTTTTTGAAGTGTTTGGAGAGGTTTGAAACTTCAAAGAGAAATACTACGGTAGAGGTTTGAAAGTACATATTCAATAAAAGCACAAAATGAAGGCTTTGATATTAGATAAAACTAGCATTTGTGCCCGTGCGATGCATCGGGTAGCCTACAAAATTTAAATATATAGGAATAAAGCAGAAAATTTATAGATTTGTGAATTGAATAAACTATTGGGTTAGGTATATATTTTTAAATTTTCACAGATGAAACATGTACAAATATTAATCAAATAATTAATGTTACAGAGAATACTACCTTAAAGCTATACAAACAGTCGACAGCAAGTGCATCTTGAAAAAAAAAATCACATAATATGTACATATGTATGAACTAAGAAAGATGAAATATGCATAAGTGCGTCAACTCTGAGTATTCAATCAATTTGATACTTGGAAGCTATAAATGAAATCACATCCAACCAAAATTTTGATTGTTGATGAGACCTACCTTAGAATAAATAATACACTAAGGTCTCTTTGATCTTCAAATGCAAATATGGAGAGAAAATATAACAAATTCATACAAAGCAAACAATTGTATATAAAGGAACTTAAACAGGATAAGATCAATGGAAACATATAGTAACTCTTGCCATTTTAAAAGATGGAAATCATGGAAATATTTTTGAAATAATTCTAAAGTACAAACATGATGTCCACGTAAGAGTTAAGACAATTTGCAATTCATACAATAAATAAGGCCACAAAATCCTCATTCATGAGAGACTCTAATCAACCACACTTAAATTCGACCACTAATCAATAATCGAGTTCACAATATAGGTGATCATTTATAAGTTTATTTAGAAAACTAACACGTAAATTAGGTTCAAGCATTGTAATTCATATATAGAAAACAAAAGGAAAAAAAAAATATGCTAGATGAGATAATCGCTGATAAAAAGTAATTCAATTACACATTCATGAAACCTATATGGCAATAATACAATGTCGAATTGAAAGACGCTACCTTTGAGCATTTGGGATTAGGATGGGAGGCAATCATTCTCCACACCAGCTGGAGAAATATTTTTTCATGTACTTCTTCATCTCTCTGAAGACAGAAATGTAAGGAGATAATTTCATTTGAGTAATGGCTGAAACAGTTCTGAATCCAACATATTGAAAATCACCAAAATAATTCAACCATAATACTAACGCCACACTTGTTGATGCAGAAATCGTCCGGCTCTGTGAAGTTCCTTCTCAATCTCTACACACAATAACAAAAATCAAACAGGGTTAAGGTTGAATCCCGGGGGGGTGGTTCAACCGAAAACGCTCTGATGCTTAAGTCAGTTTCGAAAGAGAAATCTTAAGAGCTTAAGTAGCGTTGAATTGAATTACCTTTATTGAGAAATGTGTACCCCTTATATAGGGGTGAGTGGGATGTTCAATTTTCATAGTTTCGATGTGGGACAAATGCTACTTGATTTGCGTGCTGACACATGTTACGCAAAACGAGGGTGAGAGGCTTCCACATGTCATCCCGATTTGGACCCAATGTTTGGGCTATGCAAGCATTGTGGGCTTGAGCCATATTCGGTACTTGAGCTTTAAGTATTATTACCAGGGGCAATTTGGTCATTTCAGGAATTATGGGCCACGTGGTAGCTCCACATTCTTCCGGTGATTTTGGGTTCCACAAATGCCCCCACATCGCTTAGGAATTCAGGGAATCCTAAGGGATGTAATTTGTATTGTGGTTCCGATAAATTATATATGGGAGTAGGACTCCGCTTGATATTCAATTTCGTTGTACCTCTATCTGGGAGTCTATGATGTCGCAGTAAGCTCCACGCTTGTCCGAGAGACTTTTGAATATTTTTTTAATTGTTGAGCTTTACATTTTTGCACATTCAGAGAGCTGTATGAGTCCAATTGCAATGATTCAAGCGGCGGTGAGCTCTACTCTTCGAGACGATCATTTCAAGATGTATGAAGACATACTTCTGTTGTAGTCTTAAAGACCTCACTTTGTGGAGTACCATCTGGTGGCGTGTTCGGGTCTTGTTAGAGTTTCTGACTTCAAGAGATGGCGGACTTAACATGAAGACGCTCCTCCGGTTGACATGCTTTGTAGTGCTTTGTGGATGGAAGAACTTAGCGCATCAACGCACTTGTCATCTTCAAGTGCGGGCGGAGCCAACATCAAGGCCTTCAACGGGGGAGGTGCAGCAGAATGCAACGAGAGGTGTAACAGAGTGCAAGATGAGGTGCAACAGAGTGTAAGGCGAGGTGCAGCAAAGTGCAAGACGAGGTGTAGTAGGGTGTACGACGAGGTGCAGCAGAGTGGAAGATGAGGTGTAGCTGAGTGAAATGCGATGTACACCAGAGTGCAAGACAAGGTGCAGCAGAGTGCAAGGCGATGTGTACCAGAGTGCAAGGTGAGGTGCAGCAGGGTGCAAGACGAGGAGCAGCAGAGTGCAAGGCGAGACATGCTGCAAGTGCACGACGATGAGTCCCATCACTTGGATTGCAACGTGCCACAACCTAGTATGTGGCTTGTTCCAGCTGCAAGGAAATGTGTGTTGCAACTACAAGGCGAGATGTGCTTCATCTTCAAAGCAAGGCTTTCCATGACGCGAGGCGAAGTGCATGTGGTGCCATGAAGTAACTGAAGTTTTCCAATGAGTTGCTTTGGATGACAGCTGACCTTCCAGAGACTTGATCTGCATGGCCTTGTTGAGCTCATAATAGGGTGTAGTAAGGCGGAACAATAGAATGAAGGATCGATCATGCCCCCCTACAAAGCTCGAGACGACATACATCATCGCCTAATTGAAGGAAGAGAGCTTGAAGATGCCATCATCTAGACGCTGAAGCCAAGTGGCATGAAGACACATGACACCAAACCATTGTTTTGTCTTGGAGTTGAAAGTCAAGCTATTTTTGTAACCGTCGCCGAGTCAAGTAGTGGTGAAGTTGATTTTGTGAAGCCAACTATGCCAAGTAGGTGATGTTGAGGAGGTTGCCCCAGTGTCACTAGAAGTCCACGATGGGATGATCGAAGGCCTCCAAGGCTTGCTCATAGGTTGATGGAGAGACCCTAAGATCGTGCCGGTCCTGATGATGAGCTTCATGATTCTTCTTGGCTCGTAGCTTGATCTTAGCATTGAATACATGTTTGAGCATTCAAATTGTGAATTTCCAACTTCTTTAATTTTCATTAATAGAAGCCTTCGATTTTTTTTGAGTGTTTTGTGATTTTCGGAAGATTTGACCTTTGTGTAAAACAATGCTCGCGGGGAACTCGTCACAACTTTGAATTGAGTGAGATCAATGGAGTTGGAAAGTTAACTTCCATAGATTTCTAAATCTATCAACCTTATGTCAGGGTGATAATTCAGTGCCCTATGACTAAATGAATCTTGTACTCGTGCGCTGGTACGTGCAGTTGACCTTTGTGTACAAAAACGTTCGCTGGGAACTCGTCACAACTCATAATCGAGTGAGGTCAACGGCGTTGGAATGATGAATTCCGTATCTTTTTAGGACCATCACTCTCATGTTAGGGTGAGAAAAATTGAGCTATCTATGATCAAATGTATCTCGATCCCGTGCACTGAAATGCAGAATTGGACTTCGCATGTTAAAACATTTGCCCATTGTTTATCATGGCCTGGTAGTTGCCCCTATTGGTCGGGTTGGAAGCGTTTTTTTAGTACCTTTCCGACTCCACCAAGTCAAGTTCTTGGATGGGACGAGCCTTGAGTGCTTCGCATGGCGAAGTCGTGGCGTGGTCCGCATGGTGAAGACTTGTTGTGCTTTGTGTGGCAAAAACTTTGAGTTCTTCGCATGGTGAAGGCTTGGAGTGCTTCGTATGGCGAAGGCTTGGAGTGCTTCGTATGGCGAAGGCTTGGAGTGCTTCACATGACGAAGGCTTGGAGTGCTTCGCGGGGCGATAACTTAGAGTGATTTACGTGGTGAAGGCTTAGAGTGCTTCGCGTGGCGAAGGCTTGGAGTGCTTAGCATAGCGAAGACTCGGGTGCTTTGCATGGTAAAGGCTTGGAGTGCTTCGTGTGGCAAAGATTCGGGTGCTTTCTGTGGCAAAGACTTAAAGTGCTTCGCGTGATGAAGGCTTAGAGTTCTTTGCATGGCGAAGACTCGGGTGCTTTGTGTGGCGAAGGCTTGGAGTGCTTCGCATGGCGAAGGCTTGGAGTGCTTCACATGGCGAAGGCTTGGAGTTTTTCGCATGACGAAGGCTTGGAGTGCTTCGCAAGGCGAAGACTTAGAGTGCTTCGTGTGGCGAAGACTTAGAGTGCTTTGCGGGGCAAAGGCTTGGAGTGCTTTGCATGGCAAAGACTTGGAGTGCTTCGCATAGCGAAGACTCGAATGCTTTCCGTGGCAAAGGCTTATAGTGCTTCGCATGACGAAGGCTTAGAGTGCTTCGCATGGCGAAGACTCGGGTGCTTTGTGTGGCAAAGGCTTAAAGTGCTTCGAGTGACAAAGGCTTAGAGTGCTTCGCGTGGCGAAGACTCGGGTGCTTTGCGTGGCAAAGGCTTAGGTGCTTTGCGTGACAAAGGTTTAGAGTGCTCCACATGGCGAAAACTTAGACTGCTTTCTAAACAAAAGCGTAGGCGATAAGACAATTTAATTAGACGTTGAAACGAAACATCTTGAATCTTATTGAAAGATGCTTTGTGAGCAAAGTAGGCATTGAGTCTAATTTTAACCACAAAATTTGTGTCTTTGATGATGACTTGGTCACTGATTCAGTTTCATGGTTATTCCCTGCAACTCGGACTCGACAATGATGGTGTCCACGGAGATAATCATTTGTGCGGGTTCCTGGGGGCCTTTGTTTCCAAGACGAACTGTTGCCCTTTTTCTGACGTACTCGGTGCAGTGTCCTTCCTTCAAGAGATCCCGGAGGTATCTTTCAAAAGTCTGGCAAGAGTTTATGTCATGCCCATAGCAATTGTGATAGGCACACCATTTTGTCTTGTCAGCCCTCTTCTGGTCGCCTTTGACAGGAGCTGGTCTTTCGAACCACGACTTTTCCTTTATCTGATTGTATATTTGGAGGAAAGGTACCGAAAACTGTGTGTTTAGTTTTGCACCTGCAAACGTGTTGGATGACGGGTTCCCTTTGCGCTTATTGGCTTTCTCGACTGAGTTCCCGAGTTGGCATCATCCTTTGGCTGCGCAAATGACTTTGTGGGATGTCCATCTTCCTCGACGTGGTTAGCGACATGTGTGGTGTTTTTCTCATCCTCCCAGCATGCATGTCGCTCTGCTAGGGACGGTATCTTAGTGAGACTTCAGGCGTTGCTCATGACGTTGTCTCCGTAGAGTTGGCTCTCCCGTGGTAGGCCTTGCTTAAATGCCATGGCTGCGACGAGATCGCTGCAACCAATAATGCGGGACTTTTCATCGCAATACCTCCGGATGTATTGCCGCAAGGTTTTCTTAGACCTCTTCGGATGGTGAAGAGGTGGTCATCCTTGACTTTGACGGTGTGAAGCTGCGTGTACTCCTTCACGAAAGCAAGGGCCAACTTTTGGAAGGAAGTGATTGATCTCCAGAGGAGATGGTTGAACCATGTCGTCGCCTGACCTTGAAGTGAGGCGTGGAAAACATTGAACATGAGCTCGTCGTTGTGTATGTGAGGTACCATGACCCCTCAATAGTAATTGATGTGCTTCACTAGGTCAGAGGTTCCTTTATACTGATTGAAGTTGGTAGTTGAAAATCGATGCGGGAACCGCTCTTCCTCAATGTCCCTCACAAATGGTGAAGATGATGACGTCTGAATGTGGCGCCAAAGGTCATCCTCCAAGTCTCTGTCGCGCTGAACACCTTAGAAGCGTCGGTCTACCATCCTTTGGACGTCCTCAGCATGCAATGGACCTTTGTAACGGGGATTTCCGCGTCGGGTCAAGTGGCATCGACTCCCTCGAGTTGCAGCGGGAATGGCACTCTAGCGTGTTGGCGAGTAGGTATCGTCCTCTTCGCTGCGATCTTTTGTGCTTCTTGAGTTACGATGGGTATGACCATCTGAGTGAGTGCGTGACACACATGAGACTGCTTACTGCCGTCGGTTGTTGCGCGGGTACTCAATACACGAAAGTGCTCCAAAGAGTCCTCCAAGTCGCTCTCAAGCTAGAAGCCTCGATCGTTCTTGGCCTTTTGCTCTAGGGGTGCAGTTTTCTTTCCCTGAGTCGCTTAGTGACATGTCTCGGGACATTGTCTAGCAGCGATCATGCTTCTTGCCGGTGTGTCTCAGAATGTCCCTTGGTGCCCCGCGAGGTTCACTGCACTTCTTGGAGGTTCTAGATGTCCTGATGTCTCTCAATAGTTTTTGTAGGAGCTCTGATTGGACCCGAACTTGGTTGCACAGTTGCTAAACCTGCTGCATTAGTCCAAGTTGCGAAGGCGAACCCCTAGATGGTTACTCGTGACGAGTAGCATGTCAGGGCACACGTCATGACAGGACCCGCCCCGATCCCACAGGGACCACAAGGGGACGTGCCCTGCTCCCGTCTGACACCCAATAATTCATACCAATTTTAACCTCAAAACATTTAAAAGCATAAATAACCAAATTAAAGTCATACATAAAATCCGAATTAAACGAATGTCAGACAAGGGATATAATCCAAAATTACAAATTTGCGAGCACGACTCTAAAGTAATCCTGCGGGTACACCGCCCAGCAGGGGTTCAGGTACGCAGAAGTAGATCTATGCCTCAGCCTCTGGCTCCTCCTCTACCTCAGTTTCCCGACCTGGAGGGGTTATCAAACAGTAAGGGTGAGTGGACCGAAACACAAGTTTATGAAATCGTTTGATAAGTAAAACATATAATTTACCCCCTCCGTTTTCCAAATATGCGTGCACCATAATTCCAAAATCATAAACCATAGAATATGAACCATAAGGCATATAGCAAAACCATAACCATAATTTTAGTTGCTGCACTATACACTCCAATCCCGACATCCCTGATGTCTGACGTCCCTGACGTCCAATAGGTCACAATCACAAGGCTACGCGTGCCACTCGGGTCTCAATTCCGAGTTCAATCCCCGAACCCCGTTCGGGTACAGCATCCCCGATGCTTAGCGTCATAGACGCTGGACGTACTAGACGTCCGTGACCTCTCCGGGGTACCTCATCCGGAGGAGACAATATAATATGGAAGGATCTATACAGTGCAGTAACAAATACATTTTATTGATATCCACATGCAAACATATATATACATAGATAGAATCCGAACCAATCATTCAGTTTCATCGGACGGGTCTCAAGCCCAAATACCGTGAAACGTGCCATAATCACATTTTCCATATCATCAAAACCCTCATTGTTTTAGCATGTGAATAAGTATAATAAAACCAGAAAACATTTATGCACACAAGGGTTTAAGAAAATGGCCCACTCACAGTACAATCCTGCTAGAAACCGAACGTATACCCTCGTCCTGGTACAAATGTACAATCCCTGTCAAATCCAAGTATTCGTAAAGGTCAAATTAAACCCCCAACATTCAACCATGAAAGCCTAGGTCGAAACCGACCCGGGAAAGCCGCCCGAACGCGCTTCCCAAGGCAATAAACCTTATTTTGACCAACTTAATGATCTCCGATCGACCCGAAACCACCGCCATTGGATCCGGATCGTCGAAACCTAAAGAATGGTGGTGGTCCCACCAGAAACACTGTTCACACGCGCCCCCACGCGCCGGTCAACGTGGCGGTCAACGCAGGAACAGTTCCTGCTGACGTCATCGCTGACGTCACTGCTGACGTCAGCATGACGTCATGCTGACGTCATCTGACAGCTGTCAGGTCTGACGTGTCAGACTCTGACAGGTGCCACGTGTCAACATCCAATTGGTCCACCTCACTGATCTGTCAGACCACGTGTCAGATCTGACATGTGCCACGTGTCAGCACGGCACTGGTCCACGTCACTGACATGTCAGTGACACGTGGCAGTCCCTGACTGGTCCACGTCACTGACATGTCAGTGCTGACTGTGCACTGACATGTGACACGTGTCGGCTCACGGTTGGTCCACGTCACCTGACAGTCTGACAGGGTGCCACGTCATCACCTCTGTCCTCAGACGGGTTGACCCGTATCTCTGCAACTTGGGTCGAACAGACCCGCGATCACGACCCGGTCACCATTTCTTCTACACCCAACCATTTTCACTCTGGTTTGTTCCTAGATGTTCGTCTTATACCCAGGAACAGTTCTAGCTAATTAAAATCAATAAACAAGGGCTGAAACAAAGACTTACCTCGATGAACAGACCCGGGTTCCCGTCGCCGTTGCACTCCGTTCCGGCTACCTCCGGTCGTGAACTCAAGCCCAGAAGGTTCCTATAAGTCCCTAGAGTCGATTAGGATTAATAGGAAACAAAACTAAACGTGGGAATTCGAGTTACCAAAATCTGAGTTTTAGAAACCGTTTCGGGTTTTCCGGTTTTCCCCCCACGCCGCCGTCCTCCGCCGTGCTCACTGCCACCGTTCAGCCTCGCCGGCAAGTCCCCAATACACAGACACAGAGAGTGGATGGTTTGCTGGAAAGGTTGGATCGAAATGGCAGAATGTGTTCTGCGGGTATGAATTATAAAGAAATGGAGGGAAGGAAATGGATGGCTCAGATTGAATCTCCAGATTAGATCAAGGGCTGAGATCTGATCTGGGGTTTTCAATCCAAAGGCTGACATTTAAAGCTGGTTCAAATGTTTAATTAATCCAATAGTGGATCTGATCCAATCTAGCCAATGGGTGAGTGACACTTGTCACTCCCCAGGTGTCCTTCAATCAGAATTTCTGAATATAATATTCGACACGAAAACCGAGACACGAACTTCCCGAATTCACGTTTCTGACCATAACTTCCTCGTACGAAGTCCGATTTCGGCGTGCCGCCTGTCTACGGACTCAGGACGTCGAGGCCTACCCAACGGTCCTTGAGTCAACTGAAAATTAGTTGTCAAAAGAAAAGTCAACATTTTCCCCCGAGAGTCCAAATTACGGTAATGCCCCTGAACTTCCGATAGCCATAACTTTCACCCTGATCGTCCGAATCGGACGTGCCACCTGTCTATGAACTCGTGACGTCCCGAACTACGTCACGGTCATAGGTTAAAGTCCAATTGGTTCATCAATCAAAAAGTCAACAATTTGACCATACCATTCACAGGGGTAAAATCGTCAATTCACACAAAAAATTACAATATGGAAATCCTCGAATTTCCGGGGTGTTACAACCTTCCCCCCTTAAGAAATTTCGTCCCGAAATTTCAAAGAAACAAATGAGGAAATTGTTCTCGCATCTGAGCCTCAGGCTCCCATGTGGCTTCTTCCACATCCTGGTTTCTCCAGAGAATTTTCACGAGAGGGATCGTCTTTCGACGTAGTACCTTGTCCTTCCGATCCAAGATCTGTACTGGTTGTTCTTCAAAGCTCAAATCCTCCCGTAGTTCGACAGGTTGTTCCCTAAGTACATGAGAAGCATCACGTACGTACATCCGCAACATCGATACGTGGAAAACATCGTGAACTCTTGATAGTTCTGGGGGTAGTGCCAATCTGTATGCAACTCTGCCAATTCTCTCCACGATTTCATAAGGTCCGATAAAACGCGGACTCAGTTTCCCCCGTCGGCCAAAACGGATAATCCCTTTCCACGGAGACAACTTCAGGAAGACAAAATCTCCCACTTCAAACTCCAAGTCTCGAATCCGTCGGTCGGCATAACTCTTCTGGCGATCCTGTGCCACCTTCAATCTTTCCTTGATCACGCGAACAGTTTCCATGGTTAAGTCCATTATCTCCGGCCCTACAGCCGCTCGCTCCCCTACCTCCGTCCAGCAGATAGGTGTCCTGCACTGTCGGCCATACAGTGCCTCATAAGGTGCCATCCCGATGCTTGCCTGATAGCTGTTGTTGTAAGCGAATTCCATCAATGGCAAATGAGTATCCCAAGAGTCTTGAAACTGTAGTACACATGACCTCATCATGTCCTCCAGGGTTTGAATGGTTCTCTCAGACTGTCCATCGGTCTGTGGATGGAAAGCAGTACTGAAACGTAGGTTTGTTCCCAAAGTAGCTTGCAAACTCCGCCAGAACCTGGAAGTGAAACGCGGATCACGATCGGACACGATTGATTCCGGCGTACCATGAAGTCGTAAGATTTCCTTCACAAACAGCTGAGCCAGTCGGTTAGGTTTATAGGTTTCCTGAACTGGCAGAAAATGGGCTGATTTGGTTAACCGATCCACGATCACCCATACTCCGTCCACTCCACTCTGAGTCCTCGGTAATTTAAAGACGAAGTCCATGGTGATGTGATCCCACTTCCACTCAGGAATCGGAAGTGGCTGCATAGCCCCATACGGTCTCTGCCGTTCCGCCTTAACCTGCTGACAGGTTAAGCATTTGCTCACGAACTCAGCAATATCCTTCTTCATTCCTGGCCACCAATAATGGTTCCGGAGGGTACGGTACATCTTTGTACCTCCCGGATGCATAGCATAGGCCGAACTGTGGGCCTCTTCAAGTATCTCGGCCCGTAACTCTGCCACTGCAGGTACGCACAAACGGCCCAATTTCACCAGTGCTCCATCGTCCCGGATGGTAAAATCCTGTCTCCCATCCGCATCGACCTCAATTCTGTAAATACAGAGTATCGGATCCTGCAGTTGTGCTTCAATGATCCGATCAATCAGTACTGGTCGCACATGGAAGCTGGCCAACAAAGCTCCATGCTCGTCAGTACCCAAAATAACTCCCGCCTTCCGGAGTTCCACCAGCAAGGGAAGATACACCACCCCAAGGTGTGCAATAGTTCCTGCTGATTTCCTGCTGAGTGCATCCGCCACCACATTGGCCTTACCCGGATGGTACTCGATCGTACAGTCATAGTCCTTCAGTAGCTCCAACCATCTCCGTTGTCTCATGTTGAGCTCCTTCTGAGTGAATAAATATTTAAGACTCTGGTGGTCGGTGTATATTCGACACGTTGTGCCGAACAGATAATGTCTCCAGATCTTGAGAGCATGAACCACCGCTGCCAACTCCAAATCATGGGTAGGGTAGTTCAACTCATGGGTCTTCAGCTGCCGGGATGCATAGGCGATAACCTTGCCAGTTTGCATCAACACGCAGCCTAGACCTTGCAGCGATGCATCACTGAAGACCACAAACTCTCCACTGTCATCCGGCAATGCAAGGACAGGTGCAGTGGTCAATCGATCTTTCAACTCTTGAAAGCTCCGATCGCACTGCTCGTCCCAGATAAACTTTACTCCCTTTCGAGTCAAACGAGTCAATGGTGCAGCAATTTTGGAGAAACCCTCCACGAATCTCCGGTAGTAACCTGCCAATCCGACGAAACTCCGCACCTCGGTCACTGTTGTCGGTTTAGCCCAGTTGGTCACCGCTTCTGTTTTCTGGGGATCCACGCAAATCCCATCCGTCGATATCACGTGTCCCAGAAAGCCAATACTGCTCAGCCAAAACTGACACTTGCTCAGCTTGGCATACAATTGTTCTTGTCTCAGTTTCTCCAAGACCAGCCGTAGATGTTCTTCATGTGCACGGGCACTCCTCGAGTATACCAAAATATCATCGATGAACACAATCACGAACTTATCCAGGTAGGGTCGGAAGACCCGGTTCATCAGATCCATGAATGCTGCTGGAGCATTCGTCAAACCAAATGGCATAACAAGGAACTCGTAGTGCCCGTAACGGGTTCGAAAAGCAGTTTTCGGAATATCCTCCTCCGAAATCCTCAGTTGGTGATACCCAGATCGCAAATCAATTTTCGAGAAGCACTGAGCTCCCCGCAACTGGTCGAAAAGGTCATCAATCCTGGGTAGAGGATACTGGTTCCTCAATGTCACCTTGTTGAGTTGTCGATAATCAATACATAAACGGAGACTTCCTTCCTTCTTCTTCACGAACAACACCGGTGCTCCCCACGGTGAAGTGCTCGGTCGGACATACCCCAAATCTACCAACTCCTGCAATTGAGTCTTGAGTTCCCGTAACTCGGCCGGCGCCATCCGGTATGGTGCCTGGGATATAGGTCGGGTACCCGGGAGTAGTTCAATAGTAAACTCAATCTCCCGCGATGGTGGCAATCCAGGTAAGTCTTCCGGGAATACGTCCGGAAACTCACAGACCACCGGTATTTCGTCGATAACCGGAGTATCGACCCGTTCCGACACGACATGCGCCAGATAACCCTGGCATCCCTTCCGTAGAAGTTTGGTAGCAGTAAGTGACGAAATCACTTCAGGAGGCGAACCAACACGTTCCCCCTGAAAGATAACTTCCGGCAAACCCGGGCTCCGCAAAATTACTTGCTTGCTACAGCAGTCGATGAGCGATCCGTGCTCCGACAGCCAATCCATCCCTAGGATTATATCGAAGTCGTGGATATCCAGAATAATTAAGTCTGCTGGTAAATCCACATCCTCAATTCTTACCGGGCACCTCCGAATCACCTGATTCACAAGGTACACGGTACCCATCGGGGTGCCAACACCCATTTCGCAATCTAAGGCTGATACCACACAATCAAGCAAACCAGCACAACTCCTCGAAATAAAAGAATGTGTGGCCCCCGCATCCATTAATACACGTACAAGAAAATTAAGGATATGTAGTGTACCTGTGACCACGCCTAGAGCAGTCCTCGCCTGCTGCTGGGTCATTGCAAACACTTGGGCCCTCGGCCCTCCGTTCCGTCCGCGCCCGCGCGCGCCACGTCCAGCACCACGGTCACCTCCCTGACCGCGACCTCCGTTAGTGTGGGACGCCGTGCTCTGCACCACACTCGAGCCCCCAGCGTCGTTGTTTTTGGACAACTGCGGACAATCGCAGGCATAGTGGCCTTCCTCTCCGCAAGCAAAACAAGTTACTGGCCTTGGCCTGCCCGAATGCCCACCAGATGCACCACTCCAAGATGAGTGCTGCCCAGAGTTGTGTCCAGATCCTCTGCCCTGAGAGCCTCCACGTCGACCCGACCAGCCACGACCCTTGAAGGATGAGGGTGCTCCTCTGTAGCTCCCTCCCCTGTTGTTCTTCCGGCCTGATGGCCCATGGTGTGGGCGATCCTGACGTCGCCCCTCCCCCGAAGGTTGTCGTGATTGGTGTGCCGCCAGACTGGCCTCGACACGCACCGCTGCGTCGACCATATCCCTCAGAGAAGCATGAGTGGTAGCAGTCACACTGGCCCGGATCTCCCCTCGGAGTCCAAGCTCAAACCGCTGGCATTTGTCCTCCTCCGTGCTTACGAATGAGGCAGCGAACCGGGAAAGTCTCCCGAAAGTTTGCTCGTAGTCTGAAACAGACATGTCACCCTGCTCCAGCCGCAGGAATTCCGCCTCCCGCGCCGCGCGAAAAGATCGCGGGTAGTACTGGTCCAGAAACCTGGAACGAAAAGCTTCCCAGGTAGTGGTATGGACAGACCACCCGGACATTTCGAGTCCATGCCACCACTGGTAGGCTCCTCCCTCCAGTAAGAAGGCCGCCAGAGTCACTCGTTCGCCCGGAGGGCAGTGCATCACCGAGAAGATCCTCTCCCACTTGGTGATCCAGTCGTGAGCATCCTCGGGGTTTGATCCCCCGCAGAAAGGAGTGGCTCCCAAACGTTGAGCCCTTTCGATGCTCGCGCATTCCATCTCTCTTTCTAGATCCTCGTCCGTTCGAGTATGCGGAATTCTCCTAGGAGGCATAACCAACTGTCAAGAGGCATAGATCAGAAAACAATATTCTTAAAAGTCGAAAAGTAACTAGTACTAATCGCTAGTCTAGCATGCAGACCAATACCCTAGTACTGACCACAACCTAGTGCTCTGATACCAAGCTGACAGGACCCGCCCCGATCCCACAGGGACCACAAGGGGACGTGCCCTGCTCCCGTCTGACACCCAATAATTCATACCAATTTTAACCTCAAAACATTTAAAAGCATAAATAACCAAATTAAAGTCATACATAAAATCCGAATTAAACGAATGTCAGACAAGGGATATAATCCAAAATTACAAATTTGCGAGCACGACTCTAAAGTAATCCTGCGGGTACACCGCCCAGCAGGGGTTCAGGTACGCAGAAGTAGATCTATGCCTCAGCCTCTGGCTCCTCCTCTACCTCAGTTTCCCGACCTGGAGGGGTTATCAAACAGTAAGGGTGAGTGGACCGAAACACAAGTTTATGAAATCGTTTGATAAGTAAAACATATAATTTACCCCCTCCGTTTTCCAAATATGCGTGCACCATAATTCCAAAATCATAAACCATAGAATATGAACCATAAGGCATATAGCAAAACCATAACCATAATTTTAGTTGCTGCACTATACACTCCAATCCCGACATCCCTGATGTCTGACGTCCCTGACGTCCAATAGGTCACAATCACAAGGCTACGCGTGCCACTCGGGTCTCAATTCCGAGTTCAATCCCCGAACCCCGTTCGGGTACAGCATCCCCGATGCTTAGCGTCATAGACGCTGGACGTACTAGACGTCCGTGACCTCTCCGGGGTACCTCATCCGGAGGAGACAATATAATATGGAAGGATCTATACAGTGCAGTAACAAATACATTTTATTGATATCCACATGCAAACATATATATACATAGATAGAATCCGAACCAATCATTCAGTTTCATCGGACGGGTCTCAAGCCCAAATACCGTGAAACGTGCCATAATCACATTTTCCATATCATCAAAACCCTCATTGTTTTAGCATGTGAATAAGTATAATAAAACCAGAAAACATTTATGCACACAAGGGTTTAAGAAAATGGCCCACTCACAGTACAATCCTGCTAGAAACCGAACGTATACCCTCGTCCTGGTACAAATGTACAATCCCTGTCAAATCCAAGTATTCGTAAAGGTCAAATTAAACCCCCAACATTCAACCATGAAAGCCTAGGTCGAAACCGACCCGGGAAAGCCGCCCGAACGCGCTTCCCAAGGCAATAAACCTTATTTTGACCAACTTAATGATCTCCGATCGACCCGAAACCACCGCCATTGGATCCGGATCGTCGAAACCTAAAGAATGGTGGTGGTCCCACCAGAAACACTGTTCACACGCGCCCCCACGCGCCGGTCAACGTGGCGGTCAACGCAGGAACAGTTCCTGCTGACGTCATCGCTGACGTCACTGCTGACGTCAGCATGACGTCATGCTGACGTCATCTGACAGCTGTCAGGTCTGACGTGTCAGACTCTGACAGGTGCCACGTGTCAACATCCAATTGGTCCACCTCACTGATCTGTCAGACCACGTGTCAGATCTGACATGTGCCACGTGTCAGCACGGCACTGGTCCACGTCACTGACATGTCAGTGACACGTGGCAGTCCCTGACTGGTCCACGTCACTGACATGTCAGTGCTGACTGTGCACTGACATGTGACACGTGTCGGCTCACGGTTGGTCCACGTCACCTGACAGTCTGACAGGGTGCCACGTCATCACCTCTGTCCTCAGACGGGTTGACCCGTATCTCTGCAACTTGGGTCGAACAGACCCGCGATCACGACCCGGTCACCATTTCTTCTACACCCAACCATTTTCACTCTGGTTTGTTCCTAGATGTTCGTCTTATACCCAGGAACAGTTCTAGCTAATTAAAATCAATAAACAAGGGCTGAAACAAAGACTTACCTCGATGAACAGACCCGGGTTCCCGTCGCCGTTGCACTCCGTTCCGGCTACCTCCGGTCGTGAACTCAAGCCCAGAAGGTTCCTATAAGTCCCTAGAGTCGATTAGGATTAATAGGAAACAAAACTAAACGTGGGAATTCGAGTTACCAAAATCTGAGTTTTAGAAACCGTTTCGGGTTTTCCGGTTTTCCCCCCACGCCGCCGTCCTCCGCCGTGCTCACTGCCACCGTTCAGCCTCGCCGGCAAGTCCCCAATACACAGACACAGAGAGTGGATGGTTTGCTGGAAAGGTTGGATCGAAATGGCAGAATGTGTTCTGCGGGTATGAATTATAAAGAAATGGAGGGAAGGAAATGGATGGCTCAGATTGAATCTCCAGATTAGATCAAGGGCTGAGATCTGATCTGGGGTTTTCAATCCAAAGGCTGACATTTAAAGCTGGTTCAAATGTTTAATTAATCCAATAGTGGATCTGATCCAATCTAGCCAATGGGTGAGTGACACTTGTCACTCCCCAGGTGTCCTTCAATCAGAATTTCTGAATATAATATTCGACACGAAAACCGAGACACGAACTTCCCGAATTCACGTTTCTGACCATAACTTCCTCGTACGAAGTCCGATTTCGGCGTGCCGCCTGTCTACGGACTCAGGACGTCGAGGCCTACCCAACGGTCCTTGAGTCAACTGAAAATTAGTTGTCAAAAGAAAAGTCAACATTTTCCCCCGAGAGTCCAAATTACGGTAATGCCCCTGAACTTCCGATAGCCATAACTTTCACCCTGATCGTCCGAATCGGACGTGCCACCTGTCTATGAACTCGTGACGTCCCGAACTACGTCACGGTCATAGGTTAAAGTCCAATTGGTTCATCAATCAAAAAGTCAACAATTTGACCATACCATTCACAGGGGTAAAATCGTCAATTCACACAAAAAATTACAATATGGAAATCCTCGAATTTCCGGGGTGTTACACGTCACGTACTTTCAGTCGGATGTGATGGACCACGTCTCTCTGAAACTTGGGTGTTGGCCTACGGGTTGCGCAGGGTGTCTAAGTGCCTCCTTAGCGACGTGTCTATGGATATTGTCCGACAGCGAACATGCTCCTTGCCGGCGCGTCTCGGGATGTCCCTTGGTGCCCCGCAAGGTTCACTGCACTTCTCGGAGGTTCTGGATGTCCCGATGTCTCCCAATAGTTGTTGTAGGAGCTCTGATTGTGCCCGAACTTGGTTTCTCAGTTGCTCAACCTATTGCATTAGTCCAAGTCACGGAGGCGAGCCCCTAGATGCTTGCTCGTGACAAGTAGCATGTCAAGACACAAGTCGCACGCCTTCAGTCGGATGTGATGGTCCACGTCTCTCTGGAGCTTGGGTAGCGGTTCACTCACGACAGCAATCGCAGCAACAGATGTGGCAGCCTTAGAGGCCCGTGCGGATCAGCGTGTTCTAGCCATCTGAGGAATGGTAAGTGTTGAAAGTAGAATGAAGTTTTTTTCGAGGAAAAACCAAGGAGCACGCTTTGAGTATTTCTAAAATCGGCTCTCAATGAAAGCACCACTTGTTGATGCAGAAATCGTCCGGCTCTGTGAATTTCCTTCTCGATCCCTACACACAATAACAAAAATCAAACAGGGTTAAGGTTGAATCCCGGGGGGGTGGTTCAACTGAAAACGCTCTGATGCTTAAGTCAGTTTCGAGAGAGAAATCTTAAGAGTTTAAGTAGCGTTGAATTGAATTACCTTTATTGAGAAATGTGTACCCCCTTATGTAGGGGTGAGTGGGATGTTCAATTTCCATAGTTTCGATGTGGGACAAATGCTACTTGATTTGCGTGCTAACACATGTTACGAAAATCGAGGGTGAGAGGCTTCCACATGTCATCCCGGTTTGGACCCAATGTTTGGGCTATGTAAGCATTGTGGGCTTGAGCCATGTTTGGTACTTGGGCTTTAAGTATTATTACCAGGGGCAATTTGGTCATTTCAGGAATTATGGGTCATGTGGTAGCTCCACATTCTTCCTGTGATTTTGGGTTCCACAACACTAAACAATTAGAAATTTAGAGATATCCATTTTAAACGACAGGGCAGTCAGAAACTATGGGTTTAACTTTCAAACTGCCTACAACTTCCTTAAACAAAAGGAATGGGAATCTCTACTTTCAAAGATGTGTTCACTTAGATCTTTCTTTGTTCTCTATCTTCTATGCTAATCAAAACTTTGTTATGGAGACTGCAAGCTTGAAGCTATTGAAGTGGAGCAGAGAAAACAATCGATTATTAAAAATCTGAATTGAAGAAAAAATTTAAACAGATATCTTAAAAAATCTAAAATCATTAAAACTAAAATTTAAACAGGATGAAGAATAATGTTGACCAGATGATCAAAAAAGAAAAAAATTCTGGAAAATTTTAAAATATGCAGTGGCCAAAATCTTACCTATTTTTCTTCCGCAGAAACTTGGAGAGCACGTGGGTTTTCTGCAATGTTCATAAAGTAGCTCAAATTAAGTCCATAATCAACGTCAAAATAACCCATTAAATAGCTTTTAAACTTAAGGAGTAATTATCTCCATGGCAAAAGAAAAAAGAGGAACTACAAGCTATATGATAAGAAAAACAAATAAAAAAGTAGACAAAATTATATCCTGAAAATTTATGCAGAACATTTCTTTTTCCTTCAGTCCTTCACAAAAAATGTAACAAAATAAATTCAAAAATTGAATTAAAACAATGATGAAACACCAAATTACGAATGGCAAGGGAAAATTGGAATTCACATAATTTCTATAAAACATAAACATTAATTAATGTTTTTTAAAAGTTTAATCAGATTTTAAAATACCTACAAAAATCCAAACCAAATTTACATAACATTAAAAAATTTCAGCAAAACATGTAAAATGCTTTTAAATATGTTTAATTACATGTAATTTAAGATCCATCTTAAATACTTACAAACAATGCTCAAACTATTTACCACACAACAAATGCATAAGATATGAAATTTTAATATAGACATCATATTTTCATACTTGTACTTTCCCAATTCTTTCAGCAAGTATTTTTCCCATCTCGAGGGACACAATCCTACCCAGATGATCAATTCCTCTCTCAATACAACTGCTATCTATCTAACGATTTCACCTTTCTTCGGTGCCGAGAGCTGCACTAGAAATCACCAGAATTATATAAACTTTGTTACAACAAAGACATGTTCAAACCATACAAAATTCATTCAATGCAAAAATGCACAAATCAAGATACCAAATTCATTGAAATTATGGGTTTGTGTGAATGAGCTCAAATCTTCATGTCGTTCTTACACAAATATATCTTAATACAAAGAAAGGAAGTTGTTTCCCTCAATTTGATTTATCAAACCGTTAGAAGGGATTTTTGTCCTTATTCCAATAAATGCGCAGTGCCACCACACAACCACAAAATGACCCGAATGGAATTCTAGATGTTAGGTGCGCCCCTAAGGTTGACTCCTAACCTTACGATTGTGTAACCGAGAAAGGAACCTCCTATCCGCCTGACTTCTTTCACTCTCTCAAGGTCGAGGGTGTTTAGGTTTCAACTTATATATTTTTATATTTTTTTGTTAAATTATGAATGAAATGCAAGTGCAAAATTAATTCGAGCAAGAAAATTAACTAAGCTTAAGAAAATAAACATAACGTATACGTAATAAATAAATACTTAAAAGAAAATCGATAATTAAATTTAAAGACGAATGATAATAAACTAAAATTAACGAAGCGATTAAGTAAAATTATTAAACGAACGCTAACGGACGAACTTGAATCAAAATAAAGATTAAATAAAAATGAACTTGAATTTAAAACAAAATAAGAATTTAAAACAAAATAATTGAAAGTATTCTGAACAATAAACTTACTCTAGAAAAATGAAGAACTTGACTAACTAGAACTTGAATATGAAAATCTAGTCTAAGGATTCAAAAGGTGCAAGATAAGAGTAAGTTTATGTGTTGATCTTAATGTCCCTTTCTCTTCTCCACCTTGGCTATTTATAATTATAGGGTTTAGCCAACCCAAGAATTCGCCATGCTTGGCCTCCACTCTTCTTATTTGAAAACCTTCCAAGTTGAGCCACTCAAACATTCCAAGTTTGATCCACCCAAAATCCTTCCAACTTTGATCCTCCTGCAATTCTTCCAAATCGAGACCACCCAAACTCTTTCCAAGTCAGGCCACCCAAATCTATTCAAGTCAGGCCACCCAAATCCTTCCAAGCCGGATCGGAAAAACATGCCTCGTTAAGCCTTCTTAATTCAAGGTCAGATTGATACCGAGATAATTGCATGAGATCTGATTAAAACCTTCTTTTTTGGGATGACTCTAGGTTGACATTACCTGACTTGATTTGTTTCCTTATTTCGACCAATTGAAAAACTAAGGTCGGTGAAGCTTGATAAGAACCCGGCCCGCACCCATTTCTCTTTCAAACTTTCGGTCGGGTCAAAGAAGTAACACTAAAACCCAACCCCAAGTTGATTGAGTGTCATTAGACCATTAGTGGCCACCACTTTACTTCTTGATCTAAGCCGTACGACTTGGCCAACAATCAAACCACATGGTTGACCCGACCAAAGAATTTTACTAAGGTCGACTAGCCAAGAACTTTTATCAAGGTCGACCCGGCCAAGAAATCTATTACCCAAGCCTGCCATGTGACCCGGTTGATAGAAAATTCTTATACAATTTTTATATATTTTTTATATACTTATATATATAAAAAAAACAAAAACCATATTGCCACAAAAGTGGAGTGGCTTTGGGGACAATTCCAATCGTGGCAATTCAAAAGGTTATATATATATATAATATATATTATATAAATATATTTATATATATAAGCAAAAGTCATTACTGCCACAATGTGGCGTGTAGCTTTGGCTTTGGGGACAATTCACAACAATTCAAAAGGTTATATAGATATAATATAGACTATATAAATATATATAAAAAAGCAAAAGTCATTACTGCCACAAAGTGGTGTGTGGCTTTGGATTTGGGGACAATTCACAACTTGACGATTCAAAGGGTTGTACATACATATATATATATATATATATGTAAAAGCAGAAACCATTAATGCCACTTTCATGTGGCTTCGGCTTTGGGGACAATTCACCACTTTGAATTGTGAAAGCATTTTAAAAAAGAAGGGGAATTGGTTGGTGGCTTGAGAATTCACAATTCTCACAGAGTGGGCCAACTACACTCCCGCTTTTCTTATTTTTAAAAATCTCCTCTGTTCATATGCCAACCACCCAGCCAACTCTTCATAAAATATCAACCCAAAACAAACTTACAAAACCAGCCAAAACACTTCACAAAGCCTGGCCGAGAGCTTCTCCTCATCCCAGCAAAACACTTTATAAAGCCTGGCCGAGCGCTTCTCACAAAGCCTTTGCTTCATATATTGGGTGAGTGGGAAAACTTCACACCACAATCAAACATTGCCCCCTTCAATTGGCTATCCGAATTTTATGGGTGGTCAATTGAAACTCAAGTGTCTTCCTTCCCCAATTCCATTGATTGGCTATGAGGTAAACCCAAGTTTTGTCCTTCAATTTTGTGCCTTTAATGTTGGCTCTTAATCTTCCATGCCTATTCATTTTCTTCATTGAGATTATAAATAGATTGCACCATCTTCATTTTCAAAGCTCAAACCAAAACAATTCTAGGCTTTTCAAAAACTCCCTCTTGGCAATTTTCAAAATCTCTCATTACCTAACAAAAATTACCCCAAATTTCTTCAAGAAGTAACTCCAAGTAACCTTTGAGGTAGATTGTACCTAATTTTGGCATGAATGCTTGAGTTTTGGTTGATTTTGAGCTTGACTTTCCGGGTTGAAACTCATGATGTTCTTGATGTTCTTGATATTTGCTTTTTTCATTCTTCACTCACTTGGTTGAATCCAAAATCTTCTTTGGCTCATGAATTTGGATGTTTTTTTTTGTAGGCAAACAATGGCCCCAAAGCATATGGTTAGCCACTTCAAGAAAGTCCAAAAACTCATGAACACATATCCGACCGACTTGGATGATCATTTCCACTACCTGTGGCCCGACTATCCCGGCTCCCATCTTGGTCCAAATTTCAAAAAAAAATCCATTCGACTTTTTGGTGGTTTTAAAGGAGGGTGAGGATGATGCTCCCTTGTTTTTACGTGAGAATCTATATTGGCCCTTTCAATGGGGCCTTCTCAAGCTAACAAAAGCTGGCCCGTTGGGTCCTTTTGCAAGCCAGCCGGGTCAAAACCTCAAAACCTTCCACCGACCGCATTTAGTACAAACCCTCTGCCCGCCCCAGGTAAAAAATGGTGTGACTGGTACAAAACCCTCAAGCCAAAGTTGAGTGGGCTCTGGGATGAAATCGGGATCTCTCATACCTTGGAGCTTTTTTCGACCGAGCACTTCTCATGCGACCGTGCACTCATTCAAGCCGGGTTATGTTTCTGGTCCTCATCCAACAACTGCATGAGGTTTCGCTTCGGGATGATGGCTCCAACTTGCTTGACCTAGCCGCCATGTTTGGTCTGCGCCCTCATGGAGTACACTACTTGGCTGCTAGCCTCCCTGACCCAACACTTGAGCTGAAATATGACAAACACACCAAGGCTTACAATGGTTGGGTACACTTTTACTATGGCTTTGATGGCGACGCTCTCGGGTCACCAGTGCCGCCCACCAATAGGGTCTCTCAGGTGGAGCATGTGGAATTCCTACAACTCTGGCTTTGTAAGTTCTTTTTTATGCCCCCTATCTCTTTCAGTTAGTAAAGATGTTCAACCCTTGGCCGAGGCCCTTGCACGACCAATGTGTGGCTTTAGGACCCTTAGTTTTGGGCTACCTGTATTGGACACTAGCCAACATTGTCCTTCCCACACCTATGTTAGCCAACGTCTCTGGGCCATTATGGATTTTCCAACTCTGGCTTCAGCTGTACTTTCCCGAATTAGGGCTCCGACAATAAACTTCGCCCATGAAAAAATCCTTGGAGACACCCTACTTTCACTTCCTTTACCAAACCATAGTGTAGAGGAGTGCTTTTAAATTCTTATACGATTGTGAGGATAAGACAGCTCAGCAATTCTCCATTTGTCTAGCCCGACGTCACCCGAGTTATCTATCTCTAAGCCTAGACACTATTCCCACAAACGATGTTGTTGATGAACACAAGAAACTATGGGTCAGCATCCTCGTCACCCCATTTGGCCTCCTGGTCAGCCTATCAAATAACTATGACTGTGGTTGTGAGTTGATTACCCAGCAGCTGTGGGTCATCAGTTTGGGTTTGCTCAGGCCATCCCGAGCCCAATTACAGAGTTTGAAAACCTCTTATCATCTTGGAGAACTTCTTTTAAGAAAGAAAAAGATGTTGAGCATGTTGATAGCCTCCAAGCCCTCAAACTCGATGAATTTTTCGTTGAGAGTCGCTTTCCAGACTTTTGGACAAAACTATCGGCCACCTAATTTAGTAAGCCATATGAGGTCCATGCAATGAGGATCTTCAAGACCAGTCCTGCTCCCCTTAAGAGACGTAATCCCAAGCTGGCTACCTCACGCCCCAAAGGTATTTGTACAAACTTTTTTTTTACTTGGCATCTTTTTCATAATTAAATGCAATATCGTGACTTTTGTTTGGATTGGTTTTTTAAAGCTCAAGCCAAAGCCGCCAGCTCTCCTACTCAGCACCTGCCTACCAACCAAGGCGAGAAGAGACAATCTCCATCCACCCAAGGTACGATCCATCTTGCTTGAATTCTTTGTTATACTCTCGGTCATCTCGGTGGGGATAAGTTCATCCATCCCTCTTTTCAACTTCTTCATAATTGAAGTTGGGAGGATGTTCACGGTCGCCCCAGTATCCACTTGCAATTTACTTATTGGAATCCCATCGAAATGGGCACACACATATAACGGTTTCAAGTGTGTTGGCATCCTCTTAGAAGGCATCTCATAGAAAAATTTTCCCGGATTCATTTTTTCCTCATTTGAAATGTAAATTTGCGGCTCGTTAAACTCAACCCGAGGTGTCACAAATTTTGTTTCTATGGTCAGCTCCTCTAATCCACTTACTAGCACCGTGGGCTCTAGCTCGTCCAAAACATCACCATCTATAATGTTGGGTTGTCCGGGTTGGGCTTCAAAGAATGATGGTAATGTGAACATATTAATAGGCACCTCTTCATTCTTACCAAATTTGAGGGTCCTCTTAGTATTGGTTTTCCACATTTTCTCGGTTTGAGCCATGTCCATTTCAGGCTCAAGGACCTTGGCTTGAGAATTCTCTAGGGTCGCCTGCCCGACCACTTTTGCTTCAGTCACATTCATCCTTAGGTCTTTACCCTCCATCTCCTCTATGGATTCTTCTTCCATGTATTCTTCCTCCTTGCCATACTCATCGCCCTCATCATACATTTCTTCATCTTCTCCCAAAGGAGCCTCATTCTCACCCAGATCCACCTTTGGCTCACCCAACTGGTCTTGCTTCAGAATCTCTTTTTCGGGCGTCGGCTTGGCCTTCTCTTCCACTGTCGGTGACTTGGTGTCCTTCACACCCATTTTGACCATGGCTTGGTCACTTACTATCTTCAGGACTTCCTTTTGTGACTGATCCTTGCACCTAGTCTTCTTGGCCAAGGTTTGGCTAGCCATGGGGTACGCCTTGCCCCTAGTTGACCCAGGGACACTCTCGACCCCTTTCATAACTTGGTACATTTTTGCTTTAGCCAACCCTCTAGCAGCCTGACTTACCTTCTGACCCTAGTTCTCTTTTACCTACTTCATACTCACCTTATGGCTTCCTAGTTGGCTAGCCCCTCGCCTGGACTCACTTTTTGCTCCAACAACCAATGGTTGGTGAAGGTTCTCCCTTGAGTTCTCTGCTTCAAATGCCCCTGTCAAGTGAGAGTCCAGCTTAGAAATTGGTTCCTTGGCGGTTGTTACCACGACTCGACCATTCACCCACTTCATGTGCATCTCAACTTCCTCTGTGACCGCTGCCTCTAAAGAGGCCACGGCATCAGCCTTGGCCAACTCAAGCTCCTCCCTCTTTATCTTTTTTTAAGGGCCACCAATCAGTTCAACTTATCGTCAGCTCTATTATTGGCAGAGAATTTCCTCTAAGCTCTCCTCACTTGGGTCCTTGTCAAAGGCTTTGGTGGCAAGCTGTGCCCCCTGCTCTGGTACCATTGACCCTCTTTAGTATCCGAAATTTTGTAAGTATTGATACTACTTCCATCAGATGACCTGGGCCTTTGGACCTAGTCGATAGTCCTCTTCTTGCCATCTCCTGTAGTCACCCAAATACTCTTTTGCTTGTTCTCGCTCTGGTGGAACGGGCCACTCACAATATCCTTATACTCTAGTGGCGTTTGAAGGTTTCAACTCAGTGGGAAACGTGACCTTTCGTGCCTACCCTGGTAGGTCAAGAATAACCGTTCATTTGGCTTAGCTTCATACCTTTCTCTCGGGCTGTAGAGACCTTAATTCTCTATCGGACTCAGAAACACCCTTTTTTCTAACTCTCTTGGTTGGTCCAACCTGACCATCTCTTTCTCAAGCTCTTTCGGCTTCAATTGCGAGACATCTAATGAAACCTGGCATTAACACCTGCCACATAACACGATGGCCTTTGGGAGCTCTTTCTTGGTAGATGGCTCTAGGAACATCTTCTCTTTTCCGTTCGTTGTAGGCTCTAGCTGAACCTCCCTAGTCATCTTTTCGGCTGCGGCCTCGGCCGACCCACCTAAATCCAAGCTTCGCCTAGACTGGCCTAGCCGGGGAAAATTGACTGTCACCATGTTAGCCTGGGCTGAAGGGAATGGATTCTTGTCAACTCCCATTGGGTTCTTCTCCGAAAATTTCAAAATCTTTTTATCAATTAAATCCTGCACAGCATTGCTAAAAACCAAACAATTGTTAGTTCCATGAGTCCACACATTGTGCCATTTGCAATAAGTTTTATTTTTCAATTCATTGGAAGATGGAATAACATGGTCATATGACAATCTTATAATATTTTCTTTTAAAAGCTGGTCAAAGATTTGTTCGGTTTTGGATATATCAAGGTGTAAGTTTTATTCCCAACCTCTTTTTGAAGCTACCACTAAATTTTGGGACCTGAACCGACGTCGGCTGCTGGTCCTTGGTGGCTTTTGACAATGCTTTACACATTTGCGGCCCATTAAAAAAAATCTCGGCCAGATTTACTTCGGCCTGCTCATAATCCGTCCCACATAGGATTTCCTCAAACTGGCATGTTGGCTCCTCATCATCCACCTTTATGGCGTGAACCGATGTTGTCCTAGCTGTGGTCGGCTTGGGCCTATCTTTATAAAAGGATAGTCGAGAAATTTGGCAATTTTTCGCTTTTCCTTCAGAAGACCCTCATATCGGTCGACCCTTAAAAGGAGGTCGTATATGTCACGAAACTCCATTCCCTGAAACTTTTTCCTAAGGTCTAATGACAGTCCGCCTTGAGCCAACTTGACAAACTCATGTTCTGGCATGGAGACCATACATTTGTTCCTAGCAACCTTGAACCTAGACAAGAATTCATGAGTTGACTCGTTAAACGTTTGTCTCAATTTGGCCAAGTCAGCCATAGACACCTCTGGCTCGGGTCAATAAAATTGTTCACGGAAGACTTGCTCCATGGTCGCCCAATTTCGAATGGAATTCTGGGGTAAGTTCACATACCAAGTGAACGCAATCCCCGTGAGAGTACTCGAGAAGAGTCTTAACATAAGGCCTTCACGGTGGGCTATCTCCACGCACTGAACCGTGAATCGACCCACATGCTCTACCGTGGATTGAAGTCCATCACCCCAAAAAAGGGTGAAATCAAGAACTCTGAAACCACATGGAAATTCTTCTGTGTCAAAATGTTGAGGATACAGCCTCTTGTACACAGGTCGGTCGACTCTCCTAGCGAGAGGAACCATCTTCTGGATCAGTTGCTTGAGCACACCCCGGTCGAGAGCCCTTTGTATGCCGGGTCCGTTGTCATGGCCAATTAGATGATTTCCTCCATAGTTTCCCCAACCACCTAGGCTTGCAATCTTATTTATGTATGGGCCAGCAAAGTTCCGCCAGCCGCTGGGTTGGCCTATGGTCGAGCCTGGTGAAAAGCTTGATATGGGTTCGGCCAGAACTGATTGTTCCAACCCGGGAGATTATTGTGATTTGGGATATTCATACCCTGGTTGTTCCCCACTAGATTATTTCTAGGTTGTTAAATCGTCCCAAAATTCTCGGCCTGCTTGGCCTCGGGCCACTAGATGTCCATTTGGACCAGGTTGTTGACTAAGTCTGTCATTCACCTGGGGGTGCCTCTGGTTGTTCATCTCAGTAGTGAGCTTGTCAAGCCGTTGGTTGGTCGCTCGATTTGTCACCTCCAAAGTCCGAATTAATTGTTGAAAGTCCAACGAGGTCGGCGGATTTGGTTGGAGTAACAGCTCTAAAGGGTCACGGGTAACCTTTACTGAACTTGTATCTGTTGTCACGGCCGAGGTCCGACCGACTTGTAGTTGGCCACTATGGCCTGCTTGAGAAGTTGGGATACCAAATGGCTGGGTCGACGTTGGGAGTGTTCCAACCATGTTTCTTCACTCTCGCCCGACTACTAAATTGGGCGGCTGGATTTCTTGGTCGTTTCTAAGATTCCCCCAAGTGTCAACGACCATGAAATATCAAAACCTAGTGTTATCCCACCGGGCATGCCAAAATATGTTTCCATCAATTCGATTTATCAAACCTTTAGAAGGGATTTTGGTCTTTCTTCTAATAAATGCGTAGGCGTGCCACCACCCAGCCACAAAATGGCCCAAATTGAATTGTAGATGTTGGGTGCGCCCCTAAGATTGACTCATAACGTTACGATTGTGCGACCGACCAAGTAACCTCCTCTCAGCCTGGGTTCTTTCACTCCCTCAAGGTCAATGGTGTTTACTTTCAACTTATATATTTTTATATTTTTTTGTTAAATTATGAATGAAATGCAAGTGCAATATTTATTCTAGCAAGAAAATTAACTAAGCTTAAGAAAATAAACATAATGTAAACGTAATAAATAAATACTTAAAAGAAAATCGTTAATTAAATTTAAAGACGAATGATAATAAACTTAAATTAACGAAACGATTAAGTAAAGTTATTAAACGAACGCTAACGGACGAACTTGAATCAAAATAAAGATTAAATAAAAATGAACTTGAATTTAAAACAAAATAATTGAAAGTATTCTGAACAATAAACTTACTCTAGAAAAATGAAGAACTTGACTAACTAGAACTTGAATATGAAAATCTAGTCTAAGGATTGAAAAGGTGCAAGATAAGAGTAAGTTTTTGTATTGATGTTGATGTACCTTTCTCTTCTTCACCTTGGTTATTTATAATTATAGGGTTTAGCCAACCCAAGAATTGGCCATATTTGGCCTCAACTCTTCTTATTTGAAAACCTTTCAAGTTGAGCCACTCAAACTTTCCATGTTTGATCCACCCAAAATGCTTCCAAATTTGATCCTCCCGCAATCCTTCCAAATTGAGACCACCCAAACTCTTTCCAAGTCAGGCCACCCAAATCTTTTCAAGTCAGGCCACCCAAATCCTTCCAAGCCGTATCGGAAAAACATGCCTCGTTAAGCCTTCTTAATTCAAGGTCAGATTGATACAGAGATAATTGCATGAGATCCAATTCAAACATTCTTTTTTGGGATGACTCTAGGTTGACATTACCTAACTTGATTTGTTTCCTTATTCCGATCAATTGAAAAACTAAGGTCGGGTGAAGATTGATGAGAACCCGGGCCGCACCCATTTCTCTTTCAAACTTTGGGTCGGGTCATAGAAGTAACACTAAAACCCAACCACAATTTGATTGAGTGTCATTAGACCATTAGTGGCGGCCACTTTACCTCTTGGTCTAAGCCATACGACTTGGCCAACAATCAAACCACGTGGTTGACCCGACCAAAGAATTTTACTAAGGTCGACTAGCCAAGAACTTTTATCAAGGTCAACCCGGCCAAGAAATCAATTACCCAAGCATGCCATGTGACTCGGTTGACAGAAAATTCTTATAAATTTTTTATATACGAAAACCATATTGCCACAAAAGTTGCGTGGCTTTGGGGACAATTCCAATCTTGGCAATTCAAAAGGATATATATATATATATATATAATATATTATATAAATATATTTATATATATAAAAGCAAAAGTCATTGCTGCCAGAAAGTGGCGTGTGGCTTTGGCTTTGCGGAAAATTTACAACAATTCAAAAGGTTATATATATATATATATATATATATATATATATATATATATAAGCAAAAGTCATTACTGCCACAAAGTGGCGTGTGGTTTTGGCTTTGGGGAAAATTCACAACTCGACAATTCAAAGGGTTGTATATATATATATATATATATATATGTAAAAGCAGAAACCATTAATGCCACTTTCATATGGCTTTGGCTTTGGGGACAATTCACCACTTTGAACTTTAAACGCATTTTAAAAAAGCAATGAGAATTGGTTGGTGGCATGAGAATTCACAATTCTCAGAGTGAGCCAACTACACTCCCGCTTTTCTTATTTTTAAAAATCTCCTCAGTTCATATCCCAACCACCCAGCCAACTCTTCATAAAATATCAACCCAAAACAAACTTACAAACCTAGCCAAAACACTTCACAAAGCTTGGCCGGGAGCTTCTCCTCATCCCATCAAAACACTTCACAAAGCCATGCCAAGAGCTTCTCCTCATCCCAGCAAAACACTTCATAAAGCCTGGCCGAGAATTTCTCACAAAGCCTTTGCTTCATATATTGGATGATTGGGAAAACTTCACACCACAATCAAACAGAAGTAAAAATCATCAATGGAGAAAATGGGATCAATAAAAAGCTACATACTTGATTTTTGGAAGGGTTACCCGTGAAGATAACTGGGTCGCTTGGCTTCTGCTTGCCATTGATGAAGCCACCATGATTCTCGATAGCCACACCAATGTCGGTCAGAAACACGGGCCTTTCTTGGAAAAATCCATCTCTGAAAATGCATATTCATTATCTCTATGAGTTAGAATTCATTATAACAAACTTTACAAAGATCGACCATTACCATGCTCTTCCAAGGAACATAGAAGTCAGACACGCTGCTGCAAGATAAAGCATTGCATGAGGTCCAAGATTTCTCATAGAAAAAGCAATCATCTGCAACATATGCTCAGAATACAAATACCAATTAGTCAAGCATGGGAAAAACTATTCTATCTGATCAACCAGACAATTTTCATAATGTAGAGCAAGAGAGACAGCTGCAGGAACATTTTAGGCTAAAAAATTGCAACAACCAATCAAAGCAGACCTGAAGATACTCAAATATGGTTGTAAAGGGGAAATCCAATAAAACACCTCCTGTTACAGCCTGCAAGAACACATCCCCACGTAGGATTCATAATTAGATTGCACTATTCTAGACCAAGAGAAACAACCAAAACAAGGAATAAGTAAAGAAGGTAAAACGTCAGATTAAGTTATACACATACTACGTAATGGAACGTAGTTACAAAGTGGTCTTACAGCACGATTCTTAGTGATAGCACTCCTCACGGCTTCAGAATGTAGCTCGCACGCTGGAATATGAAACAAACTTCCGCCATCTCTTTAGTCATCCATGTACATTCATATTCTAAATACAAAAGGTAAAACATATAGAGCCATTTTGTTGCATAAACTAACTACACACCTTTAATATTTGTGTCATCCATATATTCAAAATATTCAAGCAAGGGATCATCTGGAAGAGATCTGCAATATGGCTGGCAAGATCCCCTGCATTACATTTATTAACAATCCCATATAAGTAATAATTATCTTCTAACATGTAAAATTTTCAAATGAATAAATAAGATAGCAATTTCTAGAAACAGCAATTACCTCCGATATAGGAAGATAACAGCAAGGAACCGTGGTGCCACCCGATGTTACACAGACAACCCTCCTAACTCCTCCACTTCCTACATGAGATGTCAAACAAATCAAAAACCACTCAGCCTTGTTTTAACGCCCACAAAAAGAAATCCAAAGAAACCTAACGTGAACACTAGAAATGAAAATATAAAAGTGACAAGGCAAAAGTGCACATGCCAATACATACTACGATGGTGATTGATCACCGGGTTAGAAGACGAATTACTGAAAACCAAGAGAAGATGATCGGATTGGATTGCGTGAAATGATGAGAGCTGAAATTGTCGGTAAGAAGAAATAATTGAATCAGTGGAGTAGGGAGTGGCTGATTTGCTGGGTTTATCTAACCCATAACAGAAACCTAATTGAAGCATGAAGTAACTAAATCCCAAACACTTACCTAGAATTTATCTAAATCTACAAACGCTGAATGGAAGTAGACTTAGAACTTGGAAGACAAAAATGAAAAAAGGCATCGCCGCTGATATCAACGAAGTGTAAAGATAAGGGGGCAACCCACTGCAGACATGAAATAAATAAATAAAAAAACCCAATACTCAATTGTATGCATGATCGATGATCGTTGTAGGATGGAATCGATGGATGATGGCTGATTGAAAGCTTGGAACAACGATCACTTTGTGGAAGAGACATGAACCAAGCGACGATGGAAACGAAAAGGCTTTTCTCGAAGCAGCAAGAAGACAACTATTGGAATAAGAGTAAAATAGGAATTGCACTGTTCTATAAACATTGCAAAACCTGACAGCGTTTTAGTATATGTATAATTTCAACAAACTAAAAAGGAAAACAAAGTATGAAGAAAAGTCAAAAAAGAGTTTCAGCCAGTGAGTCCGATCCTGGAGGCTCCTATTGGCTAAGCATTAACGAAGACAACATTTAGAACTAATTACCAATAAGCATATATGCTTATTACACTAATCGATGCAAACATACAGAGCAAAAGAAAGGATTAATAGATTAATCCAGCTATGTAGGCAAATAACTCACATTACTTAATTGAAGAAAGGATAATTCATTAGAATGCGCCTGTCACTACGTGAACATAATTGAACCCAATTATGCTTACTCTTAATCGAATTAATCACTCAGTGACTCAATCACTAAGATGGACTATCTAAACCCAAACCCGAAAAAAGCGAACTGGAATTAGTTAATATTTATCCTAATATTAGAACTGATAATTATAACTAAGATGGATTTCCTAATATTTATGCTAAGAGAAGATGGAGGGAAGTGGATTAACTCATCAGAAAGGATAATTATCACTAAGATGGAGTATATATCAGTTCTAATATATAAGAAGGAGGGAAATGATAATTATGAACTGATATATATATATATATATATATATATATATATATATCTAAGTGTTGAGCCTGCCTCCACAACCCATCTTAGTTAGTGAGACGACATGCACTAATATATATTAATCAGTTCTAGACAATTATCACTAAAAATTATTGTAATTGTGCACAACAGACGAAATAGAACTGGAAAACATATGTATCAGTTAACCCATCTTATCAGTATTTTAGTTTTCATATATATCACTAAAAATTATCGTAATTGTACACTTCAGTATTGTAGTTTTCATATTTAAGGAACTGATATATATATATATATATATATATATGCACTGATATACGAATTTCATAACTTTAATCGACCCTTCACATTAAGGAACTGCTAATATATATATATATATATATATATATATATTAGGATATATTTATGAACTGATATATGTATATCCTTTCTGCATATATGTGCATTTCATCTGTCTATTGAAGACTTGAAGTATGTATATAGGAACTGCTAATTAGTGCATGAACTGATAATAGAACTGATAATTATCAGTTAGTCCTAATATATTAGAACTGATATATATTAGTAAATGTAGACTAATCTAATATGGGTTGATTTTGTGCTTGATAATTATCAGTTCACTAAGATGGAACCCAATTATCCATCAATTATCCATGTTAGTGATAATCGATTAATAGGATGGTTCTAATATTTATCCTTACTCTTACGCTAAACCCAATTACCCTAGTGAACATAATTCAACCCAATTATCATTTCTGCAGTAAGGATATATGCTTAGTGTACATTCATCAGTAAGTATAAACTAAGCGTTATTTACCAAAAATTTTCAAGCACAAAGAATTCCTAACTCAATTGAACAGAGAATAAATGAAATCTGGAAAAAGAGCTTGGGAAAAACCAGAGCCCCTTCGGCTTTAGCTAATATGGGAGAGAAGGAGAGCTATGGCGACGTGAGAGATCGGGAGTTGAAGAAGAAGAACACAGCTGCCAGTGGATATGTACAAAACCACAGTGAAATGTTCTAAAAAATGTACAAATCTATTGGAGCGGAGCAAGGCCACCTTGAATTGCAACGGAATTGAAGGCATCACTTCGAGAATTAAAGAAACTCTACAAAAAATATCAATCAATTTTGGGAAATCATATTGAAATACAAATATTGACTTTAAAATTTCTCTAGAATCGAATCATATCTTCCTCAATCCATCCAAAAATCCAATAGGAAAAATTTTAGGTTTTTGGACACTCAATAACAAAACTGAAACATCAATTAATTAAAAAAAATTTTAAACCTGCGCTGTAACTGGGTCCAATTCTTCCCGAAACCAAAAATAGTCCATGAGGTTAAACAGAAAAGACATTGAAAGTGAAAACAAAGAGAGACAGATGCGATGATTGCCATAATGAGCATGAAGATTCAAACCAAATGTCAGAAATAGATTATCGAATAGCAGCAATAAAAACAGAGAGATGGAATTGGAAAAAATGCAAGATAGCCGAAGGTGGTTGAGTGTTACCTGCAGATCGAAAAACGATGGCAGTGAAGGTCCAAGAAGATCGCAAGATCCTAGAAGATGAAGATCCGATATCGATCAAGATAAAACAACCGCCTTATGGGATAAGCAAGCAGGATTTGATTTTGGCGTTGTCGAGTTCCTCAATTTTTCTTTCTAGAATCTCTCTCGCTCGCTCTCTCTTTCTCTCACTTGGCTGCAAGGAGTCGAACCCAGGGTTGAACGTGAGACGAAGCAAGAAATTGGGAAACGACACAGACCGAGGAAGCGAGGTAGACGGTGATGGGATGCAGCAGGGCAACACGGAAGCAGAGATGATGATGTCCTGGCAAAGGCAATTTCGGAAAGAAAAAAATTGAAGGAAAGATGCAAAAATAGGTAAGTGATTGGAAGAGGATGTGTTGAGGAGATAACCTAATGGCGCAGAGGAGGGGGCGGGGAAATCGTAAGGCGTTCGATAGGGAGTGGCTGAAGACGCGGTGTAGAGCATGAGCGGCGATAAAACCTCTCGCTTTCGATTGGATGACAGTGCAGCCCAAATAGGCGATTCGATGCAAATGAACAATAGGTAGTCATGGAACATGGCTCTCGCACGCAGAAAGCAAGAGGAAGACCAACTCACAGGGGCACGATGGTCATCCCACTGTAGCTCGTGCAGAAGAGGGAAAAACATGGGGGCAAAACGGGAAATACACTGTATACACAGTGAAAATCGCGAGAACACTGTACATGAACAGTGAATCGTGCTTGGGCTTTAGTACATACTAGCAATAACACCCACGCGATGCCGTGGCATCGTTTAATATTTAAAAACAATCCTGGACCTGCTCGTCAAATTTATGAGGGAGAAAATTCTTAAAGCTTTCTTGCAAATCAAATGAAAGGTACAAACAAAATGAAAGAAAAAAAGGATACTTAAGTGTTATACATGTACTCTAATTCACTCATACATAAGCTTGAGCAATACAAACTCATCAAAATTGTAACAAAAATACATTTTCAATCCGTATAAAACTGTTCTTAAGAGCTTAACCAGCATTTAAATTAAAATACCACCAAAGAGCTCAACCAACATTTCCAAAAATACAAACTCAATTAACGATAAAAATGTTAAAAATCATAAAAAACACATACCTACAAATAGTCCTACAATGCACCCCATTTCAATTCTCTTCCTCATTCTCAAACAAAATCAACATGCATTCAAAATAAAATCAGAAAATCTATAGCAATAAACTAATAAAAACATAACAAACCCAAAAACTTACTCAATCATAAATCAATTAAATGAAAATCTAAAACCTTACTTTTGTAGCAAAAATGCATACCTTCGTCAAAATTATCATCATCGTCCTCGCCGATCATCATCATCATCATAATCATCTTCGCCAATCATCATTATCATTATAATCGTCTTCGCCGATCATCATCATCGTCTTCGCCGATCATCATCATCGTCTTCGCCGATCATCATCATCTTCTTCTCTGATCATCATCGTGTAGATTGCAAAAAGAGGGAAGAGGATAGGAACCTACACAAAGTAAAGAAGGAAAATTGAACGGAGGACTAATTTATATCCCACGATGATAAATCCAATGTAACCAATGTACAAACTTGTACTGAAAATATCATCTAAATAATCTCAGGTACGTACCAAAAGTACAACAATTTTTCCCATCCTGTATTAAATTGTTACCATGTTATTTATCAAATTTCTGCAGAAAGACTGCTATATGAGCTTGTTAACTTTATGAGATTCAAATGCAATAGATTCAAAATCAGAATTAAAAGGAAAATATCTCACCAATTCATGAACGTAAAGCTTGACTCAATAAACCCGTAGAAAATTGATGCACCCACACCTCATAAAAACCTTAGACAAATTTATAAAGCAAAAATTCTATAAACACATAAAGAAATTTATGAGCCGAACATTTTATGAACACAAAAACTTAATTTTATGCCCTAAATGAATAACTTAATGAACGTAATGAAACAGAAGGGTGAAATTGCAGCCATTTTATACCGTTGGTTTAGTCGTAAGTGTTTACCTTCTTTTTTGCAGTCTTTTGGTGAAGCAAATAAAACCATTTTTGCATTGTTTCCGTTCATGGGATTGTGGCAATAGGTATGATAAAGAACTTCTTGCTGAAATTTGAGATGTACACCAAAGAACTCATCAGACATGCACTGTACACACATACTAATAGAATTCAAACAGAGATATATTCCAAAATTTGACATGTATCACAAAATTCCGAAATGCCTTAAATTACACATGGAAGAGCTCTGAATTCTCTGTTTCTTGGGCTAGATGTCGCTAGAAAATTATTAACTATATTAAACCAACCAACTAATAATTTGAATTCGCTTACAGTGGGTTTTGTTTTTTCTTTCTTTTAATGAGTGTCTACTCTATTAGACTGTCATTAAACAATCCTAAAATGTATGCACTGCAGTATTTAGGCATGAGTAGTTATATTGCGAGTGCAGTGAAATGCAGAGCTCAATTATGGACTTCATCAAATGTGCTTACAAGTTCAAAATAGAAGCTAGTTGCTGCTATGCTTTCTTTTAATTCATACTTTATATGCAATGAGCTAGAAAATCATTGGGACAGTTGACTGGTCGATGTTGTTTTTGTTAATCTAGGATTCTATAGTAAAGAAAAGTCTTCCTTTTCTCACATTTTCATGGACACGGACATTTAAACCAAAAAAAAACCCCATGAAATGGTTCAAATGTAACCTAAATTGAGTCTTTGAAGGAAATTGAAAAACCAATATCATACTCTAAAGGAAAATCTGAAATTTGAACTACTTAATGTGTATCAACAAAACATACTCCATACGTAAAAAGACTCAACTTTTTATGAACACCTTGTATCATAAACAAATATGTGAAAAAAAATCAACCGAAAACAAATATCAAACACAATCAACCAGACTTGGAAAAAAAAGATAGAGAGGCAAGGAAGGAGCCAAACCTGAGAGTGCCATAACAAAAATGGACTGGAATTGGACTTAAAGGTGTAGAAAGAAACCAAATGTCTGCAAAATCCAGAAAAGAAGAAAACTGTAGTAATTTAGCAACATCAATGAAAAAAGCTAAAAACCAATAGCATACAATACCATTCTATACAACGCAAAATTGTGGATCTAGGTCTCTAGAAAACGATAATATCTACTAAAATATTGGAAAAATAATAAAAACAAATTGAGGCCAAAAGATAAAGTAACTGAGAACATTGACTATAACCAAAACCAATTTTAGGCAAGTCTAGTTATAAATAGGACAATCCTTGCCTTCATTGGCAGTTATTTCAGGGACTGCCCCTCTCTTCATTATTTTTCTCTTAAATGTGCCCACATTCGTTTCAGTAAAAAGCTTTGTTCCTGTCTGCACTCCAAACCCAAATTCATTTTTTTTAGATTTCATCATAATTTCACTCCAATCGCAAGATCAAACAAACTCATAAAGCAAAAAATGTAAGCAAAAAAACATAGCATAAACTTATTTGGGAATGGAGAGAAAGCTAGTTAGAAAAACATCTTGAACTTGATCAAGCGAAAGAGAGAATAAAGATTGAGCAGTTTTGGTTAGTGAGTGATTGATCTGTTTCTATTTGGACACGGTAAAATGGAAATGCCATATTAAGAAGAAGCAAAGAAGGAGAAAATAATAGAATAGGTCGAGAGGTATGTCGCACAAAATTCATGCATAGTTGTAAAACACACTCAACATTTAGACGCTTAAGAATCCTAAAAACTACCCAAAAAAAAATTTTAGATGTGATTGTGAGAACCCAAATTGACTAAAACCCAAAACTTACTCTGCATATTGTGGAAATTCTTCAAATGGTCAATAGTTTGTTGATTAATCCTGTAAAATCTGTTCAAGTGAGAAAGAGTTTATCAAGAACTTGAATCAAATACAACTTGCTATTAGTTGAAGGAATGAAAAGGAGATTGACAAGTGCTTATAAATATGTAAATCACATATCATTTACGAATTGAAATCACAACTTGAAAAGCTACATGATTCAATACACATCTTAAATCCAACTAAAATTTTGATGACAACTCAATACGAAACCTAAATTCTGATAATCGGAACCAATCTGAAAAGTCGATTATATATATGTAGACTAACTTGTTAAGATTCAATATTGAATCGAAAAAAGAGCAACCAAAATATGGTGACAATGAAAATAGAGGGGAAAAAGGAAAAAAGGTGTTACCTTGTCTTTAAGTTAGCAAGAACCCAGATGACGCTCTGTTTAAAACAACAAATCCTCCTAATGACAACAAATCCGAATGAAAACCAAACCATCAGCACAATTTGAAAAGCTTTGTACTCAACATCAGAGAGGAATTGTAAACAAAAAAATGGTGTAATGGAATTGAAAACTGTATCCTATTTGTGTTTGGTGGTGGAGTGAATTTTCTCCCACCCAATATATGAAGCAAAGGAGGATTTTTGGTTGGATATTCTTGGTGGATTTTGGTCTGATTTTGTGTGGATGTTGGCTGGGATTTCTTGATTTATTTGCTGAATTTTTGCTTATTATTTTCGGGTGAAGAGGATATGGGTTTTGGGTGGTTTATTTTATGAAGAGTTGGCTCGACGTTGAAGTAAAGGTGTGGCTGGGTGTTTTGGTTTTGTTTTGAAAAAAAAAGCAGTTGGGATATGAACAGAGGAGATAAGAAAAGCGGGAGTGTAGTTGGCTCACTCTGTGAGAATTGTGAATTCTCAAGCCACCATCTAATCCCCTTGCTTTTTTAAATACGTTCACAGTCAAAGTGGTAAATTGTCCCCAAAGCCAAAGCCACATGAAAGTGGCATTAATGGTTTCTGCTTGTACATATATATATATATATATATATGTACAACCCTTTGAATTGTCAAGTTGTGAATTGTCTCCAAAGCCAAAGCCACACGCCACATTGTGGCAGTAATGACTTTTGCTTATATATATATATATTTATTTATATAGTATATATTATATACTATATATATAACCTTTTGAGTTGTTGGGAATTGTCCCCAGAGCCACGCCACTTTTGTGGCAATATGGTTTTTACTTTTATTTTTTATATATACATAATATAAGTATATAAAAATTATATAAAATTTTTTATAAGAATTTTTGTCAACTGGGTCACATGGCAAGCTTGGGTAATTAAGTTCTTGGCAGGTCGACCTTAGTAAAATTATTTGGTCGGGTCAACCATGTGGTTTGATTGTTGGCCAAGTCGTATGGCTTAGACCAAGAAGTAAAGTGGTGGCCACTAAATGGTCTAATGACACTCAATCAAATTGGGGTTGGGTTTTAGTGTTACTCCTTTGACCCGACCCAAAGTTTGAAAGAGAAATGGGTGTGGGTCGAGTTGTCATCAAGCTTCACCCGACCTTAGTTTTTCAATTGGTCAGAATAAGGAAACAAATCAAGTTAGGTAATGTCAGCCTAGAGTCATCCCAAAAAAGAAGGTTTTAATCGGATCTCATGCAATTATCTCGGTATCAATCTGACCTTGAATTAAGAAGGTTTAACGAGGCAAGTTTTTCCGATCCGGCTTGGAAGGATTTGGGTGGCCTGACTTGGAAATATTTGGGTGGCCTGACTTGGAAAGTTTGAGCAGCTCAACTTAGAAGGTTTTCTAGTCAGAAGAGTGGAGGCCAAGCATGGCCAATTCGTGGGTTGACTAAACCCTATAAATAGTTAAGGTGAAGAAGAGAAAAGACATCAACATTAACACACAAACTTACTCTTATCTTGCACCTTTTCAATCCTTAGACTAGATTTTCATGTTCAAGTTCTAGTTAGTCAAGTTTTTCATTTTTCTAGAGTAAGTTTATTTTCCATTATACTTTTAATTACTTTGTTTTAAATTCAAGCTCATTTTTATTTAATCTTTATTTTTGATTCAAGTTAATCCATTAACGTTAGTTTAATAGCTTTACTTAATTGCTTCGTTAATTTTTAGTTTATTATTCTTGTCTTTAGTTTTAATTATTTCTTTTCTTTTGAATATCAATTTATTACATTTACGTTTAAGTTTATTTTCTTCAAGCATAGTTAATTTTCTCACTCAATTTAATTATTGCACTTGCACTTCGTTTACATAATCAAAAAATATAAATATATACAAGCTCAAAGCCTAAACACCCTCGATCCCGGGAGAGTGAAAGAGCCCAGGCCGAGAGGAGGTTCCTTGCTCGGCCGTACAATCATAAGGTTAGAAGTCGGCCTTAGGGGCGCACCCAATATTTACAATTCCATTCAAGGCATTTGGTGGCCGGGTGGTGGCACGCATGCACATTTATTCGAAGAAGGACCAAAATCCCTTCTAACGGTTTGATAAATCAAATCGAGGGAAACATATTTTGGCACGCTCAGTGGGACATGCTAGGTTTTGATATTGCATGGTCGTTGGCACTAGGGGGAATCCTAGAAACCACCAAGAAATCCAACCGTCCAATTTAGTAGTCGGGCGAAGGAGTGGAAATGTGGTTGGAACACTCCCAGTGTCGACCCAGCCATTTGGTATGCCAACTTCTCAAGCAGGCCATAGTGGCCAATTACAAGTCGGCCGTGACAACAGATACAAGTTCGGTAGAGGTTACTCGCAGCCCTTTAGATCCGGTCCTCCAGCCAAATCCGCCGACCTCGTTGGACTTCCAACAATTAATTCAAACGTTGGAGGTGAAAAATCGAGCGACGGCTTGATGAGCTCGCTACTGAGATGAACAACCAGAGGTTGGATGTGCACAACCAGTTCGCTCAGGTGAATGATAGACTCGGTCAACAACCTGTCCCAAATGGACACCCAGCGGCCTGAGGCCAAGTAGGTGCTCAAGCCGAGAATTTTGGGGCTAATGAACAAACTGGAAATAATCTAGTGGGGAACAACCAAGGTTTGAATATCCCAAATCACAATAATCTCCCGGGTTGGAACAATCAGTTCGGCGAGAATCCAAATCAAGCTTTTCACCAGGCTCGACCACAAGCCAACCTAGCGGCCGGGGGCAACTTCGCTGGCCCATACATAAATCAGATTGCGGGCCTAGGTGGTTAGGGAACCATAGAGGAAATCATCTGAATGGCCATGACAATGGACCCGGCCAACAAAGGGCTCTCGACCGGGGTGTGGTCGAGCAACTGATCCAGAAGATCGTTCCTCTCGCTAGGAGAGTCGGTCGTCCTGTGTACAGGAGGTCGTATCCTCAACACTTTGACACAGAAGAATTTCCACGTGGTTTCGGAGTTCCAGATTTCACCCTCTTTTCGGGTGATGGACTTCAATCCACGGTGGAGCACGTAGGCCGATTCACGGCTCAATGCGCGGAGATAGCTCACCGTGAAGGTCTTATGTTAAGACTTTTCCCAAGTACACTCACGGGGATTGCGTTCACCTGGTATGTGAATCTACCACAGAACTCCATTCCGAATTGGGCGACCCAAGGAATGGCTCGTAATTACGTCTTACGGAATAATGAACTCTTTTGTATCAGCTTTGATGATTTATTAATGATTTGCTTGGGTAAAGACGATCAATTCTTAGCGATGGCCCAAATTAGGGATCTGTGGAGCTCATCAATCAGGGCTTAAAATGAGGTGGCTTTTGAGAAGACATGGTTATTATTGGCCAACAATCCTAAAAGATTGCATTGACTATGCTAGAGGGTACCAAGCGTGCCAAAAGCATTGCCCAAGTGGGTTGAGGCAATCCCATTAAAAAAGGTCACTCAAACTGAAGTGATAGAATTCATAGAAAAACACATTATTCATCGATTTGGGATGCCGGAGTCTATCATGATGGATCAAGGCAAGGCCTTTACAGGAACAACGATTGAAGCGGCGGCGACCAACTGGGGTTTAAGGCTAGCACACTCTACACCTTATAATCCTCAGTCCAATGGTCAAGCTGAGGCCAGTAACAAGGTCATCAAGGGAATATTAGAGAGAATGATTGAAGAAAATCCTAGAGATTGGCATTCACTCTTGTCAAATACCTTGTGGGCTTACCAAACCTCAAAGAGGGCGGCCACTGGGACAACTCCATTTGCATTGACTTATGGCCATGATGTCGTGTTGCCACTTGAGATGAATGTAAAGTCTTTGAGGGTAGCACGCCATGCTGAATGGAGTGAGGATGAATACAACCAAGCCATGTTTCAAGAGTTGTATGATTTACATGAAGTAAGGTTGAAAGCCTTGGACAAGTTGAAATCTCAGAAGGAGACGGTGGCCAGAGCCTATGATAAAAAAAACTAAGGCCAAGAGTTTCGGTGTAGGAGACCTGGTGTGGAAAACGATATTACCGGTGGGAACCAAAGATCGTAGGTTCGGTAAATGGTCTCCAAATTGGGAAGGACCATTTTTAGTTCACCAAGTGCAAGGAAAAGGGGCTTATAGGTTGAGTTATATGAGTGGCCGAATTCATGATCTCTCAATAAATGGCCTGTATCTTAAGAAATATTACCTTACGTCTTGGGAAATGGCAACAACCAACTAGAAATAAACTTTCAGTTAATATAAATGTGTACTGGTCGTGGTGCATCATGTAATGTGTATGCTTGAATTCAATGGCCATTGATTAGAGAAGTCGGCCAAAAAATTGAAGGCCAGAAATTTTTGATCATAAACTACTTAGGTAGTCCAGTGGCTACAAAAATATGCCAATAGATGGCAAAGTGACTACCAAGTCAGGAAAAATGGCTTCATAGTTTACAAAATATGGTGGCCGAGTGGACAGCAAAAATAGACTAGGGGCCCGGGATACATATTTAGTGGCTAAGGAAGTGATACCGCAATATCAACTTGAGGGTGGCCCAATGGTGATCCCCACAAGCTTTAGTAGCCAAATGTGCTTCTCTTCTAGAGGTAACCACTTTGACCTCTGCCTTTGTAGCCATGAGTCGGGTCTCGAGTGGCTGGGTGGCTTGGTACCTATCACTTTTTTCCTTGAGGAGGGATTGCTTTCTGGCATCCAACTCCTGCATCTCATTTGGGAGTTGTTGACTTCACTCTTCAATAGATGCAAGCTCATGATCGCTATGGCGGCTGAACTCAATTGTGTCCCTGAGAGAAGTCTTGATGGAAGCAACTTCACTCTCCAAGGATGTGCCCACTTCAAGCTGGGAGGATGAGTCAAGATAGATTGGAATAAGGTTCTCCAACTCAGTCATGAAAAACACTACGGTCTCTGATGTGGATGGATCAGTCAAGGAGCTGGATCCTGCCAAGTTTTCAGTGGCGGCTTTGAATTGGCTGAGGTCAGCCTGGGAAGCAAGGGAGGAAAGGTCCCGCTCATGAAAGCCTCGGATGGTGGCCTCGACTGTGGGATCTCGCTCCGATACGACTGCTAGAGTGGTAGCCGGTGGGGGAGAATCATCATCACTCGCAACTAGTTACTCAAGCCAGGAGAAAGAAACAGGCAAGGTCGAGGTGGATGTCTGCATAACAAAATGAAAGAGGTTAGATTCTATAAATAGAGTATTCAGTGTACATGCCTACTTTCTTTTTCTAAGAGAGTATGTAAATTTATCGGGTCGAGTAGAGGCTCGATAGCGTTGCATCCAGTCGGGTAACCACCTGGGACAATCGTATAGCTCTCAGGCCCAACCGGGTCTCCTGAAGCAGGTGCAGGATGCGTAGTCACCACCTGTGGTAACAGTGTGGGTGGGTGAATCTCACATTCATATACAAAATATTTACATGAATAGGTTGGTGGTTCATACCTCATGAGTAGGGGATGCTAACCCACTGGGAGCAATGGAATCAGGAGTTGGAACAATAGCCTCTAAGGCTGGCTGGGCGGCCAAGGTAGGAAGCTGACTAGCGGCATCCACCTGATTCGAAGACAAATTGAGAATAAAAAATTCAGAAATCGAAAGAAAGAAATACGAATATAACTCACCATAAGAGAATGGGGATCGGTTCTATTAGCATCACTTGGGGGAGAAGCTGCTTGCAAAGGTGGGCTAGGTCCGTGGGTAAACTCCTCAGCAAAGGTCTCTGGCTCGGGTTGGCGAGGCCTTTGAATGGTCTCCTCAATGATGGTCTCCGGGTCCAAAGCACCACTCAATGATGAATGGGGAATAAGTGGGCAGTGCAGGATATTTTAATAAAAATAATGGTAGGATGAAGTTAACTCACTTGGGCCGGTGTGAATGATGTTGATTCGGCCACGCCATCGTCGGCTAGCTGTAAGACGCGGTTTGCCTTCCCAACCTATGAGTGTGATGTGTTGGAGAACATGAGTAATCACACAAAATAGTTGTGTGGTGCAAAATTAAAAAAAAAAAATCACATAATGGCGTACCTGAAGGCCAGAGGCTGAGCTGGCCGAATGAGTTCCTGTGGTCGAGGCCGAAGCTTTAACCGGTCTGGGAGCATTTGAGGCAAGTTTTGGACGTTTAAATGATTTTCTCGGCCGGTTTTCTTCATTCCAAGTTGAATCTTCAGTGGCCCCTTACAATAGGAGTAAAATTTGGGTGAAGTTGAAAGAAGAAAGTATAACAAAGATTTCAAGTAAGATGGATCATACCTTGGGTGGATGGAGATTGTCTCTTCCTGCCTTGGCTAGTAGGCGGGTGCTGAGCAAGAGAGCTGGTGGCTTTGGCTTGAGCTTCAAAAGACCAATCCAAACAAAAGTCACGATATTGCATGGAAAGATGCCAAGGTTCAAATATATATATATATATTAAGAAAAAATTCGTACAAATACCTTTGGGGCTTGAGGCCGCCGGCTTGGGGATGGGCCGCTTAGGGAGAGTAGGGCAAGTCTTAAAAATCCTCATAGAATGGACGTCATATGGCTTGCTAAACCAGGTAGCTGATAGTCTAACCCAAAACTTAAGAAACTCCTTGAGGCAACCGAAGTCTGGAAGGAAACTTTCAACGTCAAATTCGTCAAGTTGAAGGGCTTGGAGGCTATCAACATGCTCAGCATCTTTTGCTTTCTTAAAAGAAGTTCTCCAAGCTGATAAGAGGTTTTCAGACTCTGTAATTGGGCTCGGGATGGCCTGAGAAAACCCAAATTGACGACCCACGGCTGCTGGGTAATACAACTCAGAACCACACTCATAGTTGTTTGATGGGCTGGCCAAGAGGCCAAATGGGATGTCTCGGGTGACGAGGACGTTGGCCCATAGTTTCTTGTGTTCATCAACAACATTGTTTGTGGGAATAGTGTCTAAGCTTAGAGCTAGATAGCTCGGGTGACGTTGGGCTAAACAAATGGAGAATTGATGAGCAGCCCTATCCTCACAATGGTATAAGAATTTAAGGCACTCCTCTAAACTATGGTCTGGTAAAGGAAGTGAAAGTAGAGTGCCACCAAGGAGTTTGTCATGGGCAAAGTTTGGGGTCAAGGGCCCTAACTCAGGGAAGTAAAGTTGAAGCCAGAGTTGAAAAACCCATAATGGCCCAGAGGCGTTGGCCAACATGGGTGTAGGGTGGACAATGTTGGCTAGTGTCCTATACAGATAGCCCAATACTACGGGTCCTAAAGCTACACGTTGGCCATCCGCGAGGGCCTCGACCAAGGTTTGAACATTTTTCGTAACCGAGAGAGATAAGGGGCAGAAGAAAAACTTACAGAGCCAGAGTTGCAGAAAGGCTACATGCTCCACCCGAGAGACTCCATTGGTGGGTCGCAGTGGTGACCCGAGAGTATCGCCATCAAAGCCATAGTAAAAGTTTATCCAACCATTGTAGGCCTTGATGTGTTTTTCATAGTTCAGTTCGAACGTTGGGTTGGGGAGGCTAGCTGCTGAATAGTACACCCCATGTGGAAGTAGGCCGAGCATAGCGGCCAGGTCAAGTAAGGTTGGAGTCATCATCCCAAAACGGAGCTTTATGCAATTGTTGGGTGAAGACCAAAAACATAGCCCGGCTTGAATGAGTGCACGGTCACATGGAAAGTGCTCGGTCGCACAAAGTTCCAACGTATGAGAGAACCCAATTTCATCCCAAAACTCACCCAACTTCGGCTTGAGTTCTTTGTACCAGTCACACCATTTTTTTCCTTGAGCGAGTGGAAGACTTGTATGGGATACGGCCGGTGGAGGATTTTGTGGCTACGACCCGGCCGGCTTGCATGATGACCCAACCGACCAGGTTTTGGTTAGCTTGGGAAGGCCCCATTGAGTGGTTCTCACGTAAGAACAAGGGGGTATCGCCCCCACCCTCCTCTAAAACCTCCAAGAAGCCGGGTGGGATTCTTGAGAAATTTGGTCCGAGATGAGAGCCAAGACGGTCGGGCCACATGTGATGGAAATGATCATCCAAGTCGGCTGGATTTTCATCCATGATTTTTTGGATTTTCCTGTAGTGGCTGACCACATGTTTTGGGGGCATTTTTTCCCTACAAAAAATACCAAAAACTCATGAGCCAAAGTAAATTTTGGATTCAACCAAGTGAGTGAAAAATTAAAAAAAAAAGGAATGTCAAGAACACCAAGAGCATCAAGAACACCATATCCTCAACCCGGAAATTCAAGCCCCCAAATCAACCAAAACTCATGCATTCATGCCAAAATTAAGTGCAATCTACCTCAAATGTTACTTGGAGTTTCTTCTTGAAGAAATTTGGTGTAACTTTTGTTAGGAAATGAGAGATTTTGAAAAGGGCCAAGTGGGAGTTCTTGAAAGCCCTAAAATGGCTTTTCTTTGAGTTTTGAAAGGAAGAAGATTCCAATGTATTTATAGTCTCAATGGGGAAGATGAGTGGGCATGGAAGGTTAAGAGCCAAAATTAAACTAAGATTAATACCCATAACTACAAAATTTAATACACAAATTGAAGACCAGAGCTTGGGTGTTTACCCCATCAATGGAGTTGGGAAAGAAGCACCAATTTCAATTGCCCACCCTTAGAATTCGGATAGCCAATTGAACGGGGCAATGTTTAGTGGTAGAGCGAATTTTCTACCACCCAATATATGAAGCAAAGGAGGATTTTTGGTTGGATATTCTTGGTGGATTTTGGTTTGATTTTGTGTGGATGTTGACTTGGATTTCTTGATTTATTTGCTGAATTTTTGCTTATTATTTTCGGGTGAAGAGGATGTGGGTTTTGGGTGGTTTATTTTATGAAGAGTTGGCTGGACGTTGAAGTAAAGGTGTGGCTGGGTGTTTTGGTTTTGTTTTGATAAAAAAAGCAGTTGGGATATGAACAGAGGAGAAAAGAAAAGCGGGAGTGTAGTTGGCTCACTCTGTGAGAATTGTGAATTCTCAAGCCACCAGCTAATTCCCCTTGCTTTTTTAAATACGTTCACAGTCAAAGTGGTGAATTGTCCCCAAAGCCAAAGCCACATGAAAGTGGCATTAATGGTTTCTGCTTTTACATATATATATATATATATATATATATGTACAACCCTTTGAATTGTCAAGTTGTGAATTGTCTCCAAAGCCAAAGCCACACGCCACTTTGTGGCAGTAATGACTTTTGCTTATATATATATATATATTTATTTATATAGTATATATTATATATATATATAACCTTTTGAGTTGTTGGGAATTGTCCCCAAAGCCACGCCACTTTTGTGGCAATATGGTGTTTTTTATATATATATATATACATAATATAAGTATATAAAAATTATATAAAAAAATGTATAAGAATTTCTGTCAACCAGGTCACATGGCAAGCTTGGGTAATTGATGTCTTGGCCAGGTCGACCTTGATAAAAGTTCTTGGCTGGTCGACCTTAGTAAAATTCTTTGGTCTGGTCAACCATGTGGTTTGATTGTTGGCCAAGTCGTATGGCTTAGACCAAGAAGTAAAGTGGTGGCCACTAAATGGTCTAATGACACTCAATCAAATTGGGGTTGGGTTTTAGTGTTACTCCTTTGACCCGACCCAAAGTTTGAAAGAGAAATGGGTGTGGGCCGAGTTCTCATCAAGCTTCACCCGACCTTAGTTTTTCAATTGGTCGGAATAAGGAAACAAATCAAGTTAGGTAATGTCAGCCTAGAGCCATCCCAAAAAAGAAGGTTTTAATTGGATCTCATGCAATTATCTCGATATCAATCTGACCTTGAATTAAGAAGGTTTAACGAGGCAAGTTTTTCCGATCCGGCTTGGAAGGAATTGGGTGGCCTGACTTGGAAATATTTGGGTGGCCTGACTTGGAAAGTTTGAGCAGCTCAACTTGGAAGGTTTTCAAGTTAGAAGAGTGGAGGCCAATGTAACGCCCCGAAAAATCCAAAAGTTGAAAAATATTAAAATAATGTGAAAATGACATTTTTACCCTTGACGGAATATGGCTAAAAGTTGACTTTTTGATTAAAATAATTTTTTGTGCATTTTTTGAGGACCGTTGTGTAGGTCCTGAGACGCTGAATCCGTAGACAGGTGGCACGTCGAAAATGGAGCTCGTATGAAAAGGTTATGGGTCCGGGAAGTTCAGGGGCAAAATGGTCATTTGTGACCTCAAGGGTAAAATGGTAATTTTATGTGAATTTGATTAGCCGGTGCAAGTGCTTTTAGTATGCTGATTTATTCATCTATCTTAAGTTGCTGCTTCAGCCCCTCATATGAGTCATAGACTTCATCAAGTGACAAATGTCACTTGTTAACAAAGATTAGTGGCATTTGATTGCCGTTAGGAATAATTAATTCAATTGAATGGATATTAACATATAGTTAGCACCGTACTTGGATAAGAACACAGAGAACAAAAATTTCCTCAAAACCGTGTGATCAATTAGCAGCAAAACAAAGGAAATACAGTGAATTAGAGTGATTAATTGGTGTAGGTTGGAGTGAAAAACCGAAAGAAAACCAAAAGAACTCGAGGGAAACCCATACTGGGAATGCCCGAAACAATCATTAAAGGACCTAAATTCGATTTCCATTTTTGCGACGATTTCGTTCGAATTTGAGGTGATATTAAGCTCGCTGGGAACTAGACGACTCGAACCCAATCAATTGGAACAAAAATTGGAGGCGAATTAGTGACGAACAGACCCTCCAACTGTTTCGGAAATTCGAGCTTGAGTCCGATTACTTAGAGGTAATAATTCATGAAATTGATTCCGATTTCGTGTTTATAATGGACCTATGATAATTTTGGTATGATCAATTGAAGGAAACAGGCTGGTTTTGGGTAGAACCCGAATTCGAACCCGTCGGGTGTTCATCGTGAGTCGAGGATTGTGAGGGCTTGTGTGATTAAATTGAACTTATAGAACTATAGTTTGGATTGAATGGATGTTAATGAGTGAATGAAGGGACAAAATTGAGCTTGAATCGAGGGAGATTGCACCGGGTCTGATCGCGGGTTTCAGACCCGTTTATCAGAGAAACGGGCAAGGAAGGTGCACTGTAGCAGTGCACTGTTCACGGCGCGTGGCTTTCACGCGCAGCCGCTTGCGGCGGCGCGTGAGGGCGCGTGACCGGGAATCTGAAGGAGGGTTCAACACACTTTTTGATGCTCTCGATGATACGGACCTATTAGCGTTGGTTTCGGGTCAATCGGATATGAACGGAGAGTAGTTTTGTATACCCGAAGCGTATAGGTTACGTTTAAAATAATATTATTTTATTCCGACGACTGGGAAATTCATACAGGAGATGATGTAACAAGTTAGTAATCTTATATTCCTTGTTTGACAGGCCCGAATACTTCTAGGACGTCGGAGGAACACGAACAGCTGGAAACTGAACAATCTGGACGGTGTGTGAGTGGGCTTTTGTTTTCTACCCTAAATGCATGCATATATGTTTTAAATGTTTTATAATATGATTTGACATGATTTGGTATGACTAATGTTTCAGTATAACGATTTTCAGATTTTTGGAATATTATATTATTTTATGTGCTTTTGGGCACGATTTTCGAGAAAACTGTGAAACTGATATTTCGAGCTAAGGCTCGGGATTTGAACTTGATTTTGACTCGGATTATGAGGCTGGTATGAGATTTGATGGATTTATATCATGAATGAGATTGTGATTGCGCAATATGCGTGAATTGGTTTATAGATTTGAGAAAAGTGTTTTTGGGCTTGAAGCCCAGTTCAAAAATGGTTTTGATATTAAATGCAACTGTTTTCACTGGTTTTCATGATGATGATATATGAGGGCTTTCGGTGTGGAATATGTTTCCCCCGAAATGGACCCTGGAGATAACGCTCGCCTCAGGGATGGAAGTGTTTACCCCGGAGAGGTCACGTAGTACGGTATGTTGTCGTGCAGCCAAATGGAGGCTCGACTCAGACCAGATGTGCTGGATTATATGGAGGTCAGTCAGTGATATGTTCATGACGACCTGGATTGCCGGCTGGTGATGTGTTCACAGCGGCGGATGCTTGGGATTTGAGCGGTCCTTGAGCCTATTGATTTGCAGGCGTTGCAGGGCTAACGTGACTATATATTGGACCTGGATCCTGTGTTTTTATTTTTGTTTGAGGTTTATGTTCATATCTTGATTATCTGATTTATATGTTATGATATGCATGCATGTTTATGAAACTGGAGGGTAAGACTGTATTTTGATAAATGTATTTCTAAATGTTATTTTTATCCACTCACACCTTTGATGTTTTAATTGCCCTCTAGGCCAGTGCACAGGTACTGAGGCTAACATCGAGGCAGAAGAATAAACAGACTGGCGAAGAAATGGAGGGTCTAGACGTCGAGAGAGCTCAACGTTTGGGGGCCACGAATTTCACTGGTCAGACTAACCCAGATGAGGCTTATGATTGGGTTACACAGTTGGAACGGATTTTCGAGATTATGCGATGTCCACCATGAGACATGGTTCCTTTAGCCAAGTTTATGCTGAGTAGTCAGGCGTATCGATGGTGGCGTGGATTGCAGTTGACGGGATTGGATGCCAACACCCTGAGTTGGGAGGATTTCAGGCACCGTTTCCTAGATCAGTTTTATCCTTGTTCTTATCGTAATGCCAAGGAAGTGGAGTTTCTTCAATTGAAACAAGGAGATCTATCTGTGGCTGATTATGAGCAAAAGTTCTTGAACTTAGCAAATTTTGCCCCTTTGTATGTGTCTACCGAGGAGGACAAGTGCAGAAGGTTTGAGCATGGGTTAAGGAATGAGATCCGTGGTGTCGTGACAGTGGGATCATATGCTTCCTTGAGGGAGTTGTCCAATGCAGCCGCCGGAGTTGAGGTGACTTTACCGGTACCACAACAGTTTTCAGGCTACGGTCGGCGCCTAGAGAGATAGTATCAGGGAGCGCCGAGTCAGAGATGGCCAAAAAGGGTTGGTTCTAGTTCTGGATCATCTGGTGGTACTCGTTCGAGTTATGGTCGTGTGAATGCACCGAGATTTGGGTCTCAATCTTCGGCAACAGTGCATTCTAGTGAAGCATCAGTGGGATCAGCCAACCGATAGAACAGTGGGCCCAATCGGGGTAATGTGCTTGTTTGCTTTTACTGTCGGGAGCCGGGTCATTTTAAGAAGGACTGCCCACGTTTGGTTGGTAGTGGTACCGGTTGGGGCATTGCAGAGTAGAGTCGGAGTACGACATCGACTTCTGATACGACTGGGGGAAGAGGAGCTGGTCGAGGACGTGGTAACTCACGAGGACGTGGTCAGACTTCGGGACCACAGGCTCGAGTATTTGTTGTTACTCAACAGGAGGCTCGATCTACCCCAGGAGTGGTGACAGGTATGCTTCCTATTTTTGGTCATCATGCACGTACCTTAATAGACCCGGGAGCTACTCATTCATTTGTTTCTCGCACTTATGCAACCTTAGCTGATAGAGAGATTTCTGCGCTTGGTTGTGATATGGGAGTCGGTACGCCGACTGGTAATATTTATGTAGTCAACCAAGTGATACGAGAGTATCCTGTATTGATCGGGGGTGTGCATCTCGTGGCTGACTTAATTTTGTTAGATTTATACGATTTTGATGTTATCCTTGGGATGGATTGGCTGACAACCCATCATGCCTCTATCGAATGTTTCGATAAGAGGGTGATACTCCGGAGTCCAGGATTACCGGAAGTTATATTCCAGGGAGATCGGTAAATGTTACTCGCCAAAGTCATATCAGCTCTTACAGCAGAAAGATTGTTACGGAGAGGTTGCCAAGGTTATCTAGCACATGTGATTGATGTACGGGATACCCCGGTTAGGGTCGAGGACATCCCTATCGTATGTGAGTTCCCAGATGTATTTCCTGAGGATTTACCAGGGCTACCACCGCATAGGGAGATGGAGTTCACCATTGACTTGATTCCTGGTACACGACCTATTTCTTTGCCTCCTTATCGTATGGCACCAGCTGAGTTAAGGGAATTAAAGGTCCAATTGCAAGATCTAGTCGATATGGGATTCATTCGACCGAGCGTGTCACCATGGGGAGCCCCCGTACTGTTTGTGAAAAAGAAAGAGGGCAGTTTGAGAATGTGTATGGACTACAGGCAACTAAACAAGATGACGATCAAGAATAAGTATCCTTTGCCTCGAATTGACGATTTCTTTGATCAGTTAAGGGGAGCTACATATTTTTCGAAGATTGATCTTCGTTCTGGTTACCATCAGCTGAGGATTCGAGAAGAGGATATTCCGAAAACAGCCTTCCGGACTCGGTATGGTCATTATGAGTTCCTTGTAATGCCATTTGGATTAACCAATGCTCCTGCAGCATTTATGGAATTGATGAACCGAGTATTCCGGAAATATCTTGATCAGTTTGTCATTGTGTTTATTGATGATATTTTAGTATATTCAAAGACTGAGAAGGCGCACAAGAAGCATCTGAGGCTTGTACTTGGAACTCTGAGGGAGAATCAACTTTTTGCTAAACTGAGTAAATGCCAATTTTGGCTGAAGAGTGTGGGATTTCTGGGGCATGTGATTTCTGCGGAACGAATTTGTGTTGACCCCCAGAAAATTGAAGCAGTGGCAAAGTGGGAACAACCCACAACAGTAACCGAAGTAAGGAGCTTTTTGTGGTTAGCCGATTATTACAGGCGTTTCGTAGAAGGATTTTCTACTATTGCTGCTCCATTGACTCGTTTGACCAGGAAGGGAGTTCAGTTTATTTGGGACGAGACTTGCGAGCAGAGTTTTCAGGAACTGAAGAAATGGTTGACATCCGCTACAGTATTAGCTCTTCCAGATGACAGTGGAGAATTTGAAGTCTATACTGATGCATCCTTACACAGCTTAGGGTGTGTGCTGATGAAGCATGGAAAAGTGATTGCTTATGCCTCGCGACAATTAAAACCGCATGAGCGCAACTATCCTACCAATGATTTGGAATTGGCTGCAGTAGTGCATGAGCTAAAGATCTGGAGACATTATCTATATGGTGAGACCTGCCGACTGTTTACGGATCATAAAAGTTTGAAATACTTTTTCACTCAGAAGGAGCTGAATGTGAGGCAGAGAAGATGGATGGAATTGCTTAAGGACTATGATTGCATGATCGAATACCATCCTGGAAAGGCAAACGTGGTGGCTGATGCACTGAGTCGGAAATCAGCACATTCAGTAGCCCATTTACGGATGATACACTTGCCTCTATTAGTTGAACTGCGTAAGACTGGTGTTGCGTTGGGACTTGATAGTCAAGATGGTTTGGTAGTGAATTTCCAGGTGCGACCAATCCTTATTGATCAAATCATTGATGCTCAATTTCAAGACACGACTTTATGTATCCTTCGACTTGAAGTAGAAGCTGGAGAACGGCAGGATTATGCAGTGAATGAGGACGGAGCCTTAACCACGGAAGGGAGATTATGTGTACCTGCAGATGAAACATTGAAAAAGAAGATTTTAACTGAAGCCCATAGTTCTGCATATGCTATGCATCCAGGAGGAACAAAAATGTACCGTACGCTCCGAGAACATTACTGGTGGCTTGGCATGAAACGAGAAATTGCTAAGTATGTGAGTAAATGTTTGATATGTCAGCAAGTAAAGGCTGAAAGACAAAGACCCTACGGAGCATTGCAACCGCTTCCTATCCCCGAGTGGAAATGGGATCATATAACCATGGATTTTGTGTTCAAACTTCCGAGAACGCCTAGAGGTCACGACGGAGTTTGGGTGATTGTAGATAGACTTACCAAATCAGCACATTTCTTACCGGTGAAGGAAGACTTTCAGATGACCCAGTATGCTAACTTGTTTATCAATGAGATTATTCGGTTACATGGCACACCTGCCTCCATTGTTTCAGACCGAGATCCCCGATTCACATCTAGATTCTGGCAAGGTCTACAGGAAGCTTTTGGAACAAGATTGCATTTTAGTACAGCATTCCACCCTCAGACAGACGGACAATTTGAACGGACCATCCAGACCTTGGAAGATATGATGAGAGCATGTGTTCTGTAATTCCAGGGTACTTGGGAGTCACACTTTCCATTGATGGAATTCGCCTATAATAACAGTTATCAAGCAAGTATTGGGATGGCACCTTATGAAGCCCTATATGGACGCCAGTGCCGAACCCCTTTGTGTTGGACAGAGGTAGGCGAAAGGAGATTGTCTAAGTCCGAATTGATTGATCTGACGATAGAGAAAGTTAAGCTCATCCGAGATAGACTCAAGGCAGCCCAAGACAGACAGAAGAGCTACGTAGATCGGCGAATCAGAGATCTTGAATTTGCAGTAGTAGATTGGGTTTTCCTAAAGTTATCCCCTTGGAAGGGCATAGTACGATTTGGCAGACGCTGGAAATTAAGCCCCCGTTTCATCGGACCTTATGAGATTATCGAGCGGATTGGGCGAGTTGCTTATCGACTATCATTGCCATCGGAACTTGCCAGAGTTTACAATGTTTTCCATGTATCAATGCTGCGGAAATATGTATATGACGAGACCCATGTATTAGAGGAGCAACCTATTGAGCTCAGGGAAGACCTAAGCTTTGAGGAACAACCAGTGCAGATCCTGGATCGAAAGGATAAGGTACTCCGGCGAAAGACAATTCCTATAGTGGTGCTCTGGAGAAATCAGAATGTAGAAGAAGCTACGTGGGAACCCGAAGCTCAAATGCGGGAGCAGTACCCGTACTTATTTCCGTGAAATTTCGGGGACGAAATTTCCTATGGGGGGAAGGTTGTAACGCCCCGAAAAATCCAAAAGTTGTAAAATATTAATATAATATTAAATCGACGTTTTTACCCTTGACGGAATATGGCTAAAAGTTGACTTTTTATTTAAAATAATTTTTGTGCATTTTTCGAGGACCGTTGTGTAGGTCCCGAGACGCTGAATCCGTAGACAGGTGGCACGTCGAAAACGGAGCTCGTATGAAAAGTTATGGGTCTGGGAAGTTCAGGGGCAAACGGTCATTTGTGACCTCAAGGGTAAAATGGTAATTTTATGTGAATTTGATTAGACGGTGCAAGTGCTTTTAGTATGCTGATTTATTCATCTATCTTAAGTTGCTACTTTCGCCCCTCATATCAGTCATAGACTTCATCAAGTGACAAGTGTCACTTGTTAACAAAGATTAGTGGCATTTGATTGCCGTTAGGAATAATTAATTCAATTGAATGGATATTAACATATAGTTAGCACTGTACTTGGCTAAGAACACAGAGAACAAAAATTTCCTCAAAACCGTGTGATCAATTAGCAGCAAAACAAAGGAAATACAGTGAATTAGAGTGATTAATTGGTGTAGGTTGGAGTGAAAAACCGAAAGAAAACCAAAATAACTCGAGGAAAACCCATACTGGGAATGCCCGAAACAACCATTAAAGGACCTAAATTCGATTTCGATTTTTGAGACGATTTCGTTCGAATTTGAGGTGATATTAAGCTCGCTGGGAACTAGACGACTCGAACCCAATCAATTGGAACAAAAATTGGAAGCGAATTAGTGACGAACAGACCTTGCAACTGTTTCTTAAATTCGAGCTTGAGTCCGATTACTTAGAGGTAATAATTCATGAAATTGATTCCGATTTCGTGTTTATAATGGACCTATGATGCTTCTAGTATGATCAATTGAAGGAAACAGGCGGGTTTTTGGTAGAACCCGAATTCGAACCCGTCGGGTGTTCATCGTGAGTCGAGGATTGTGAGGGCTTGTGTGATTAAATTGAACTTATAGAACTATAGTTGGATTTAATGGATGTTAATGAGTGAAAGAAGGGACGAAATTGAGCTTGAATCGAGGGAGATTGCACCGGGTCTGATCGCGGGTTTTAGACCCGTTTATCAGAGAAACGGGCAAGGAAGGTGCACTGTAGCAGTGCACTGTTCACGGCGCGTGGCTTTCACGCGCAGCCGCTTGCGGCGGCGCGTGAGGGCGCGTGACCAGGAATCTGAAGGAGGGTTCAACACACTTTTTGATGCTCTCGATGATACAGACCTATTAGCGTTGGTTTCGGGTCAATCGGATATGAACGGAGAGTAGTTTTGTATACCCGAAGCTTATAGGTTACGTTTAAAATAATATTATTTTATTCCGACGACTGGGAAATTCGTACAGGAGATGATGTAACAAGTTAGTAATCTTATATTCCTTGTTTGACAGGCCCGAATACTTCCAGGACGTCGGAGGAACACGAACAGCTGGAAACTGAACAATCTGGACGGTGTGTGAGTGGGCTTTTGTTTTCTACCCTAAATGCATGCATATATGTTTTAAATGTTTTATAATATGATTTGACATGATTTGGTATGACTAATGTTTCAGTATAACAATTTTCGGATTTTTGGAATATTATATTATTTTATGTGCTTTTGGGCACGATTGTTGAGAAAACTGTGAAACTGATATTTCGAGCTAAGGCTCGGGGTTTGAACTTGATTTTGACTCGGATTATGAGTCTGGTATGAGATTTGATGGATTTATATCATGAATGAGATTGTGATTGCGCAATGTGCGTGAATTGGTTTATAGATTTGAGAAAAGTGTTTTTGGCTTGAAGCCCAGTTCAAAAATGGTTTTGATATTAAATGCAACTGTTTTCACTGGTTTTCATGATGATGATATATGAGGGCTTTCGGTGTGGAATATGTTTCCCCCGAAATGGACCCTGGAGATAACGCTCGCCTCCGGGATGGAAGTGTTTACCCCGGAGAGGTCACATAGCACGGTATGTTGTCGTGTAGCCAAATGGAGGCTCGACTCAGACCAGATGTGCTGGATTATATGGAGGTCAGTCAATGATATGTTCATGACGACCTAGATTGCCGGCTAGTGATGTGTTCACAGCGGCGGATGCTCGGGATTTGAGCTGTCCTTGAGCCTATTGATTTGCAGGCGTTGCAGGGCTAACGAGACTATATATTGGACCTGGATCCTGTGTTTTTATTTCTGTTTGAGGTTTATGTTCATATCTTGATTATCTGATTTATATGTTATGATATGCATGCATGTTTATGAAACTGGAGGGTAAGACTGTATTTTGATAAATGTATTTCTAAATGTTATTTTTGTCCACTCACACCTTTGATGTTTTAATTGCCCTCCAGGCTAGTGTACAGGTGCTGAGGCTAACATCGAGGCAGAAGAATAAACAGACCGTTGCGTACTCAGACCCTTTGCAGCGTAAGATTTTGATCCCTACTTGTAAATATATCCTATGCTCTGTAAACCATGTTGACTGGATCAACGGTCTCGGAATACTGAACTATCCCTTGTCTGAGAATGTTCATTGTTTGTTATGTTATATATGTATATATGTGAAATTATTTTACACTTTCAACTTATTGTCAGACGGGAGCAGGATCCTTCCCGGTTATTGAGGGATGATCGGGATGGGTCTTGTCAGCCAAGCATGGCCAATTCGTGGGTTGACTAAACCCTATAAATAGCTAAGGCGAAGAAGAGAAAAGACATCAACATCAACACACAAACTTACTCTTATCTTGCACCTTTTCAATCCTTAGACTAGACTTTCATGTTCAAGTTCTAGTTAGTCAAGTTCTTCATTTTTCTAGAGTAAGTTTATTTTTCAGAATACTTTTAATTACTTTGTTTTTAATTCAAGTTCATTTTTATTTAATCTTTATTTTTGATTCAAGTTCATCCATTAACGTTCGTTTAATAGCTTTACTTAATTGCTTCGTTAATTTATAGTTTATTTTTTTGTCTTTAATTTTAATTATTGCTTTTCTTTTAAGTATCAATTTATTACATTTGCGTTTAAGTTTATTTTCTTCAAGCATGGTTAGGTTTCTCACTCAATTTAATTATTGCACTTGCACTTCTTTTACATAATCAAAAAATATAAATATATACAAGCTCAAAGCTTAAACACCCTCTATCCCGGTGGAGTGAAAGAACCAAGACCGAGAGGAGGTTCCTTGCTCGGCCGCACAATCAAAAGGTTAGAAGTCGGCCTTAGGGGCGCACCCAATATTTACAATTCCATTCAGGCCATTTGGTGGCCGGGTGGTGGCACACCTGCGCATTTATTCAAAGAAGGACCAAAATCCCTTCTAACGGTTTGATAAATCAAATCGAGGGAAACAATGTGGAACCAAGGTAATACTCCTAATGACAACAAATCCAAATCAAATACCAAACCACGAACATAATTTTAAAAGTTTCCTACTCAACATCATAGAAAAATTGTAAAACAAACAAACACTGAATTAGAGCAGCTTGAATCAATAAAAACCAGTGTACCTGCAGCTGCGACAATGGAATAAAACAACATGCACACAGTTAAACAAACCTTATTGACTGAATCAATAGAAACCAGCAGAAAATCGACATACAACAACTTAAAACCATAAATAGGCATATTTATGTTCAGAAAATATTTAAACATGCAATACCTCTGCAAAAACATACAGCAACTTAAAACCATAAAATGTCAAACCAGAAAATGCACACAGTTAGCTTTTATCAAGAATCCAATTGAAACTCAACCCTTTACCTGAAAATTTCTCCAAATGTAAAAGAACTTCTTCCTCAATCCTCACTAAAAAAAATATTAACCTGCAAAACTTTAGATAGCTGACAAAAATAATCTCAATAACAATTTTATAAGATTTCTTAAAAGTTGAAAACCCAAAACTTACACCTGAAAATTCTTCCACCGATGATGGTGCATGAAAAAGAATATAAGAAAGTTGAAGAACTAATCGAGTAAAAATGATGAACTTAACCAACATAGATGTTATGCATACATAAATTAATTTCCCTTGTTCGAACAAAACCTGCTACAAAAACTGGGAATTATTATTGACACAACGAAAATCTCACTTCATATATATTCAGCAATTGAATGAATTTTCCTTTGTACCCCAATATGTGTGCACTTAATATCTCAAAGCCCTAAACCAGTGAATAGGTAGCTCATTGGCAACGTTATTGGTGCAACATTTTTTTACACTTAAAACCATAATCATAACATTGTTTGATGCAAGACAGTGCAGCTTTCACACAGTCGAATCAAAATTGGCAGTCCAGACGTACAAAAAATCAGTGGAAATATTGATATCCTTAAATACTAAATGAGCTTTAAAACGTGGAGTGATCAACTTGCCAGCCCTCATCACTACTGACAAAAGAGGAGTAATCAACTTTTAATGGATGTAAACCACTTAAATCCTTTGGACCTTCAGAATTAAAATTTCTCGGTACAACACGACTCTGCTTCAAATTATCAACTCTAGAATAGCTACTCATTTTTCCTTGCATTGATGGTGGTAAATCAATTATTTCTTTAATTTCACCAAGACCAGAATCTTTCCATGGTGGTAAACGAAGTTTTGATTATTAAAAATTTGATACCCAATCTTTCCATGCTCGCTCTTATGACTAAAACCCCCTCTGATCAGCACGAACCTTCTTTTTCCTCCTCCTTGGCAATAATCCTATAATCCAATGTTAGAGCGTCACACACCCAATCATCTTAGCTCCTTCAGCACCAAATTAATAATCAAAGGAACAAAACCTTGTATTTTTTTAAAAAAATAAATAAACAAAATAAAAACTCGAATTCAATGGGTTCTAATTGAGTTTTCGTTTCTAGGTATGGCATAAATAAACCAGATGAGATGAAATTTATTAAACATAATAGATCATAACTTTGATTAGCTCAAAATTTAAGCTTACCTCTGATTTCTAAAGAACATATTAGAAACAACAAAGTGAACAAAGGCTTAGATGGTTGCTCAGTTTGTCGGCAAGGATTCAATAGTTTCTCGGTTTCTAAATAGCATATGAGAAACAGCAGGGAAACGAAGGCTTGAATGGATACTGGGGTTGTCGGCAAGGGTTGCGGCTGGGCACTTGGTTTCTTCGCAAGGATCGTACAATAGCTGGAAATCGAACGTAAACCCTATAATTAACCCAAGCGTATTATGATCACTCAACTGTTCATGTACGTATTATAGTAAAATTGTAAGTAAGTTCAAAATGAATAGAAGCAATTATACTTAAATCATATTCAATATAGATGCTGCAATATCAACTTGACAACCAAATTGTGAAAACGATTCTAACTATTACTGAATTAACTTGAGAAAAATATGAGGACATAATATTGTAATGAACATGAATAATTGAACATCCACGTATTATTTGATGTTAAAGAAGCCGTTTACATCATGGAAATTAACAATCATCTTTTTCAGTCCTTCGAAACCACAATTGCTGCTGATCTTCCATGCTTGTATGTTACAATAATGAGCTCTTTCATACATGTATGTTACAATAATGAGCTCTTTCATGCTTGTATGTTACAGTAATGAAAAAATAACTAACGATGCATTGTGGAGGCTACACAATGTCCATCAATTAACTGTTTGATTGCCATAAATGCTAATTACCATCAATTCAATGAGAAACAATAAAGCAAACAATACAGAGCAAGATAAAACAATAAACTAATAACAAAAAAAATGGTTGTGTAATCTCTTAACCTACCGACAGAACACACAATAGATTATTATCACTTAACAGATATTGCAAGCTAAAGAAAGTATCTAGTTTTGAGATCTAAACCACTGAACAATAACTATAATGTTGAGTAGAAGAAGGATTCATCTTTTAATTGTTGTTGGAGTTTACATTGAACAACATGAAAACTAAATTGAAATTAAAGGTAAAATGTTTCCTTTTTCATTCAGTAGTTTCTCAATAGCCAAGGAGGATCACTGTTAGATTAACGAAACCATATACTAATACTGGAACTCAAATAACCAAACAATACCAGCAAGTACTTCGAGAAATAAACCCCAAAAGTCATTTATTTCAATTTGAAGATCTTAAAATGAGCTCAAAGTGAATTGTAACTCTCATTCAACAGAGAAATTGAAAGATCACAAAACTATGTAGAGAAGAAAATTATAAGACCTACCAATTGTGCACAGTGTTCCTATTTGCGGTGTAGCGCATCAATCACTTGAATGATTTTTGAACAATCAAAATTGAAATTGAGGATTAATTCCTAAACATCTGCTTGCAGTCTTAAACCAAAAAAACAAAGAACACATTAAACAGGCAAAAGATCTCCAGTTTTCATAAAATGAGATTGCATTCATTTGTCTAAAGGAAAAAAAAGGCAAAAACATGAGTTGATTAAAATAGCTGTCTCATACCCAAGAAATCCCCATGAACCTGTCTAAATAATAGTTGGGAACGAAAAGAAAAAAACATGGAGCTTAGTAGAAGATAGCAAAATTGAAGATTGTATTGCAAATGACCGAAATTAAAATAGGTGATAGAAGAATGATTAAAAAAACATTGATCAAAGTTTTCCCATTTGCTTTAATTTTGTTTTTAAGCAGGTCTGAGGTCTGTAATAGCATGTACTATCAATTCCATACAAACCAAAGTATTCTAAAATTATAGCATCACTATATCATACAATTTTTTCCATCCTCGAATCATGTAAGTTCAACCCATAACTACATTTGCAAAATCCATACCTTGGGTAAGGAACATAACAAAATTTCCCAACGAAATTAAAAGCAGAATGGGTTGCTTCCTCGACCCTGCTTCTGCTGAAATTGTAAGAAATATATAAGTTAGAAGTGTACGCATCAAACCGCATATGTGAACATCACCTCATGAATCCATATGTCAATTTACAAAACATATAACGACATGCATGAATCCAAAACTGATTTCAAATTAACAATTAGGGTAAACAAATAAACAATGAGGTGGCTTTTAATTGACAATTAGTGATTCTTTTGTCAATAACTTCGTGCTTTCTAATGATGCTGATGATGAGGTAGTCTATTTTTGTGATGGGTGCTCTATTTCATTCTCTTCTCAACCTATACAATTACTCCCAATAAAATATTTTAAAAATTCAATTAAATTCATTCAACAAAAAATCTGGATAGCAAAGAAATTGAACCTGTTTAAGGGAGGGGAAGAAATTGGAGTGCAGGGACGATGGAGCTCGCACATCTTTCATGTTTGATCTCTATTGTTTATATAATAACTGAAAGATCGCAACTTTATATAAACTTCAAATTTGGTTCAATTTTCTCAATTTTTTAAGAAGAAAATATGAGAAAGAAAAAAAATAAGAAATTTACATTTCTCAGCATTTCCCTACAACACCAACAAATTTCACACTCAAATCCACAATCAAAATTACTTGCCTTAGCTTCTTTTGTTGCGGTCACTACTTAATTAACACTTACAACAAATATCTAAAAAATTCCAATCTTCCTAAGGCTAAGGATTCTATGATTAATAAGTAATGACATATTCTAGCTCCCATTAATATTATGTGTTGGTGACTACGATGTTCACTGAGCTGTGAGGTGGAGTTTGTGAGCTGTAAAAACAGTAGATGAGAAATAGAAAATGTGTTAGTTTGTGTGGACTCTGGAGGGCAAGGTGTGCCATGAGTCTTAACATTATTGGTCCTTAACACCCACAGTTGCATAGAGTTGCGTGCCCTCCGGCCCACGACATGAAGTATGTTGTTGCTGCTGCTACTTCCTCCTGGGAATTGTGGACTCGACAAAACCAATCAAGACTGCACCATAACCTTCTCCAATGGCATTTTCTTCCTACTAAACAACCACTTACAAAGGAGCAAAACAAAAAAAAATTCCCCAAAACCCTCAAAACCAAAGCTTTCCCTGACAATGCACACCAACCCTAATTCCAAATTTCCAACAATACCCCATCCAATGTAATGAATGAATTGGGTTTGGAGTTGGACTTGGCAGCAGTAAAGTCACCGACTTGGGCGAAAGTTGATATTTTTTTATTGGTACTGTATTGTTATAATAAAAAATATATACACTATCCTGGCCCTCCTATATCTATATGCAGCAGCAGCAGCATACTTCATTCTCACCGTTTATATCAACTTATGTAATTACCTTCCTTTCGACCTCCCTTACAAGCTATCTTGACAGTATTTTCTAACCGTCTCCAATATGTGTGGAGGGTGTAAAGTATGTGTGTCAGTCACTCAATCAATCAATAAAGTAATATAAAGAAACCATAGAAAGTTCTCTATGAGGAATTAAACCAAACACCTAGAGTACAATGTATTTTAGAGACGCTCATAAGCAACTTTCCACTTATTCATCAATCCAATTGACATAATCTCTTAGAATAGGTAGAGGAAAATGCTTGGACCAACCGTTTTCAGCTAAAGTTCCAGTTTATAAAGACTCGCCTTTGATCCCTATTCTGCTGAAGTCCAATTCCACTTTTGGGATAACGTTCTGGGAGCTGCAACCATAGAAACGTTCATAGCACCTAAACTTTGCATACTTAAGAACACATATTATTGTCCACAGAAACATGCAATTGGAATTTGAGCAAAAATCATGTGAGATATTCTGCTAAGAATGCTTATACTTACAATAATTTAAACATCCCAAAATGGGACGTCTGCACGGAGAGCACCTAATAGAGAGTCCCTTATAATTGAATGATTGCATTGTAAAGAAAAATGTCACAACAATTAAAAAGGCAATGCATGGGATAGGTTTGTCCGATTCACAATTTGGAGCTTAATGATATTGATAACTCACGATGCTAAGCTAAATAAACGGCACGCAAATACATAAAAAACTTGAAAATGGTTTTGCCTCTAACCAAAGCACATTCACCTCGATTTTCCTATAACCAACTAAATGTCAAAGCAAACTTCGATCATGTCAAGCAAGCTAGTTTTAATATAGCAATTGCAGAAAATTAAATTGTAATTATATTTATTCATTTTGAAATCTAGTTCTATGGTCCTAATCTGGATCACCACTTTCTTCGTCCCTTTTATAAAAGAAAGACGCTTTCCAAATCATCAGAGTACAAATTTCACAACTTGACTAAAGATTAAAGTTTTTATTTTCCCATAAATCAAAAGGATATGAACCCAAAAAAAAAATCAAACAGCTCGAGAAAAAGGATAAATTCAGAAAAAAATGGGTCATAGAATAATTACTAGTAACGACGACGATGTTGAGGGAAACCTCGGCTGCCTGTGCCCTGATACGTTGAAGTAGCCATAGAGATTAGAGAGTGTTAACCCAAGTTTTTAAATTTCCTCATAGAAAATAGTTTGAGGCAACAAAAATTAGGGACGGAGGGAGATAGAGCAATAATCACTGCAAACAAAAACAAAACTAACAACATACAGCTAAGTCAAAAAGAACAAAGTTCAAAATTGAATTTTCCCTTTAGGTAAACAACCAATTCAAACCTAGCTTGCCCATATCACAAAAAAATATTTAAATATACTTTACTAATTTTATCGATGACCACATAACTAAAAAAAGTTTTGCATTTTCTAGTATTAATATATTTCCATAATTTTTCTCTCTACCACGTGAAGAAGAAATTAGAATTTCCAAAATAATTAATGAAATGGTCTTTCTTTTTTGTTTCCTATGTAGGTACGTAACAATCAGATAAAAAAATGTATGTACGTAACATACCCCTACTACAAGAAAAAAAGAAAAAAAGTTTTACTCAGACGAATACAAATTCGTCGGATAACAATATAATTCGTTGGGTAATATTAAAATTTTTCGGGTAACAAGTCGTCGGATTAGAGGTTTTTTTGGCGAATTAAGATAGATTCGTCGGGTAAAGTCATATCACCTAAAAACGTCGCAAGATTCGTTAGGCAAGATAAAATTTTGTCGGGCAAGGTCAATTGTTTTTCGCATCTACATCGCGATATTCGTCGAATAGAGCAAGATTCTGGGAAAAATTCGGTCAAATTTTTTGTGCTGTGATTTATCTTGAGCCATGTTCTGTGTTGTCCTTTTGGATTATGTATCTTGTGTTTATTTGTGGTAAACTTAATTATTAGCTGAGCTTTTACTTTTTTTTCCTGGGGCAGTGCCACCACTGTCACCTCCTCCAACACTAAATATTTCCATGCCAATAATCCAATAATAATCTATTTGATTCCCTTTAGGTAGTGAACCAAATTTTGACCTTTTTATTTATATTGACACATATCTGATGTCTATTTTCAGCTTTTCACACATTAGTCACTTCAAACTAAAATAATAATATTCTTCTTATTTATCTAATCTGGTACAGTACAAAAGAAGGACTATATAAGCAGGTAATCCAATTGACAAATTAGTTAATTTGATTAAAATAGTCTATATAATATTGTGTACAAAATGAGACCTAAAAGTCTATTATTGATTTCACATCCTAGCGTGCTAATATGTTAACTAAAGGGTGTATTGAATATAGAATTTGGACAATGTTTATACAGTTTTGGTTGATTTTTAATTTTAGGTGTATTCAATTTAGAGATTTAAAGAATTTATATAAGTTACCGTGTATTCAAATAAGACTTTTCACATCCTAGCATGCATCTCAAACTCACATATTCGAAGACAAGCAACATGCAAAATACAGAGAGATCAGATGTTTAACTTAAGGGTCAAAATGCAAAATGGTATTTTGGTAATTCCGAAATTTTGTAATTCGGACAACATGGGCAATTTGGTGTTTGTACATGAGGGGAGTGAGTCAACATCTATCATGAGTCAGCTACATGGATTAGTGACAAATGTCACTTGTTGGGAGAAGTTGGAGAAAAGTTAGCATCTCCCTTTGCTCCTTGATTATATACTAGAAAAACCGAAAATGAAAAAGGAGGAAGAGGAGGAGCGGGGATGTTTTGGAGAGAGGAGGATTAAAATCGTCCTGGGTAGGTGCGTTGAGAACAAAATAAACGGTAAAAAAGAAAGGGAACATCAACCTATTAAGCTCTGAGAGGATTTGAGTTGGCGGATCAACTTGCGCAGATTTTGGGCCGAATGGACATGGTATTGCGCCGAAAAATTATTTTCCTGGTGAAAGTTTTGTGGAGGAATCAAAATATGGAAAAGGCCACGTGGGAGCCCGAGGCACTGATGTCGACATATCACAACGTTGTAACGGCCTAGAACGTTGAAAAGGGCAAAAATTTAAATTTGGAAACTTTTTGTGTAAAAATGACATTCTTACCCTTGTGAATAGTGTGGTCAAAGTTGACTTTTTACATGACATATGTTTTTCACGTAATTCAAGGATCATAAGGTAGGTCTCGATTCCCTGAGTCCGTAGAAAGGCGGCACGCTGAAATCGGACTTTGGATGAATAAGTTACCACTCTAGAATGATGAAGGGCATTTTGGTAATTAGGTTAAGGGGGGTAAAATGGTAATTTGGACGGCAGAAGATTAATCAGCTAATGTGAGGTGTCTTTAACTGTCTAAGTGACACATGTCACTCGGAAAGGCTAGAGAGTGGCTTGTCGGTCGGGCCGTTACAATCTACCCTCCTTAAGAAATTTCGTCCTCGAAATTTAATGCAACAAATAGGGGTACTGCTCACGCATTAGTGCCTCGGGTTCCCAGGTTGCTTCCTCCATAATATGATTCCTCCACAGGACCTTTACCAGAGGAATAGTCTTTCGTCGAAGCATCTTGTCTTTATGATCCAAAATCTTTACAGGCTATTCTTCAAAACTTAAATCTTCTCTGAGCTCAATAGGTTGTGCTTCCAATATATGAGAATCATCTCGTACATACTTTCGAAGTATAGTCACATAAAATACCTCAGACTCCCACTATCCTCAGGAAGGGCCAACACAGGAGCAGATGTCAATCGCCTCTTCAACTCCTGAAAACTTTGTTCACAATTCTCATCCCAAACAAATCTGACTCCCTTCTTAGTCAACCGTGTCAATAGTGTAACAATGGTAGAAAATCCCTCTACGAAACGCCTGTAGTAACCAGCTAACCCCAAAAAACTTCTAACCTCAGTAACTGTCTTTGGTTGTTCGCAATTTGCTACCGTTTCAATCTTTTAGGGATCTACGCTAATTCCTTCAGCTGAAATCACATGTCCTAATAAACTGACACTAGTCAACCAGAATTGACATTTACTTAGCTTCGCATATAGTTGATTCTTCCTTATGGTACTATGCACCATACTCAAGTGATTTTCGTGCGCCTTCGCACTCTTCGAGTATACTAAGATGTCATCAATGAAAACAATGACAAAACGATCCAGGTATGACCGAAACACTCGGTTAATTAAATTCATAAACGCCACTGGTGCATTAGTTAAACCAAATGGCATCACTAAGAACTCATAGTGACCATACCGGGTTCTAAAAACTGGTTTGGGTACATCTTGTTCTCTAACCCGCAACTAATGAGAATCGGAGCGAAGATTAATCTTGGAAAAGTATCGAGCTCCTTTCAACTGATCAAACAGATCATCGATCTGAGGCAAGGGGTATTTATTCCTGATCGTCACCTTATTTAATTTCCTTTAATCAATGCATAGCCTCAAACTTCCATCCTTCTTCCTTGGAAACAATACTAGAGCTCCCCAAAGAGACATACTCGGTCGAATAAACCCCATATCTACCAGCTCTTGCAACTGCGCCTTCAATTCTTTTAACTCAGCCGGCACCATGCGATAAAGGTGTCTGGGAAATAGGTCGCGTACCTGGAATAAGATCCATAGTCAACTTGATATCTCGCTCGGGTGGTAATCCCGGCAAACTGATAAAATGGTTTTTAATTGGATTTGTTGGAATTTGTATTGGGTTTAAAGACCCGGATATGATATGTGACAGGGGCGGGCCCGAATATGTGAGATTGAGTTTAAAGACTCGGTTATTGTGATTTCCCCTGGAGACCTATTGAGTTTAAAGACTCGGGAGTTTAAAGACTCGGATTATTAATAAGGCCTAAGTGAGTTTAAAGACTCGGATAGATCTAGCAGGTTCGATCCGTTGATGTTATATTTGGATTTACATGATTTCATGATTGTTTTCCATAACTATTTTCTTATCGTCCATATCGTTGTTTTCAGATACTGGGTTATGCATGCGTGTTTTGAAAAAGGAGGGTGAACCCTGTTTTTCTTTAAAACTATTTTTCATAACTATTATTTTTAGTCCACTCACACTTTTATGTTTTTAACACCCTCCAGGTCGTGGTGCAAATTTTAGAGCTAGCACCAAGGCAGAAGCAGAGGCATAATGTTTTCCGGTAGCTCACAGAGTAGGGTTTTGTTCTTATCTTGTACTATTACTATGCTTTGTGATACTGCTAACTTATTGTATAGTACGATGTATTGTAACTCCTCCCTGGTTTGACAATGTATGTGATGTAGTTATTATGGTTATTTTGGTGCTTGCGTTCGATTGTTAGACGGGAGCAGGATTCTTCCCGATTATCGAGGTGATAAGCGGGGTGGGTCTTGTCACGACCCCCTTAGTTTTAACCACTTTGAGCCTACATGGAGCCTTTCTTTCATCGCCCTAAATGATCTATTCGCGTGAGCCTAGTATAGACAGCCTCTACCTTTGTTCCATCGACTTCGTTCAAGATTTAAAAGATGGCATGAGACACAAGAAAATGACTTGATGATTGAAGGCGTATATGTAAGTGTAGGGAATGACTTGTTCAAACTATGTTGTTATTCATTGCATTACTTCTCAAAAGAAAGAAAAGAAAAAAAAAATGGAATAAAAAAGTTTTAAAAAAATACGATTAAGAATAAAGTTTTATGAGGTAATAAGTTTGAGTTTTGAGTTATGTGCCTTATACTTGTAATTTGGAACAACTGAATAATTGAAGGCCTACATTGAAGATCTCAGCCTTTATCCTAACTGCAAGCTCAAGGACGTGTAAAATGAAGATCAAGGCCCAAAAAGATGACACTTGGCTTATGATGATTGTGAGTTGATTCATATTGAGTGCATATCTATCTGAGTTGATTCATACTTTTTTGGCTTTTCACTGTAGATGCACCAGGAACGCGCCAGTGTGTCTCAAAATGCACCAAGAACGGAAATTCGTTCTACTTTGCTCTAGGAATGTGTGCAACATTATGTATGTTGCACCATTTAATTGATTCCATCTTTAACATTGTTAATTCTACTTTTCCTTTTCTTAAATACCCTTAATACTATTCATCTTGTTCCTCTCTCCTCTAAAATTCCTAACTCAAACACCCCCAAATCCTCTGCACTTACTTCCATGGCTTCTCCACCAAGCTCCTTCCCCTCCCAAGCCCAGAAATTCCTCCATCCACAAAGTAATCCTAATTGTAATTTTTGGGCATAGGAGGAGGAGGAGAGCTTTGAAATTCAAAAGCCAGATACATTAATTACTGATCCCCATTTGATAAAAAATTCCAAATCTGGGACTCAAATGTATTTCTTCCTGTTTCCTAAATCCTACTTTGTCATTTGTTGAAGTTATGGAAGTTGGTTCAGAGGATGTGCTCCACGTTTTGTTACATTGCGTTTCTTGACACAAAATCTATTTTTCTTTATGGTTTGGCTATTAAATCAACCAAAGGTCTAGCTGTTGAATCTCCAGAACGAAAAAGTAATTCAATCCTCTCATTTCTCCGGTTCTACCATACTACTGATCAATTTGCTATCTAGTCTACAAAGCGACCATCATTAAGTTAAAGTTCATTTTCATGCAAATAGATCAATTTGGGTTTCGTCTAACTCTAAGAACAAGACATTACACGAAAATCGAAAATTTCAAAGCTTGGGATAACCTATCTGCTATTCAAAAACGCTATTATTGAAGCCACTGACATCATTCGTAGATGCAAAAAAAAAGTACACTTTAGACGATTAGACCAATCCGACAGTCATTGATTGCTTCATATTCAATAACAATCCGCCATAGTTCGTTGAAGAATCAATAATGCATGCAAACCCTAACATGAAATGAACAAAACCCAAAATCCTAATTCAATCAGAGCAACAATTAATAGCCTAAAAAAATGCAGAACTAGGGATCTAAAGAACCTTCATTTTGCTCATTCTCAGGGAACTCCCACTCTAGAGCTCGATCAATCATGCTAGCAAAACTATCTTCCTTATTTGGTATCCTGCATGACGAGTTAATTGACCCGACATTGATTACCTCGGCCACTGAGTTCGATTCGTTCAACACGGTGGACTCAATAGGAATAGTTGAGAAAAAGTAGAGAAGAAGCAGCGTGAGAACTGTAGAAGGTTGGAGCCTCATTACAGAGGTGTACGTGCGGGGGTGAGTGAACTGTTTCCCTTTTGGGTAGTTGTCGAAGTTGGTTCGGAGGATGTGTTCCACGTTTTGTTACATTGCGTTTCTTGGCACAAATGACAAAGTAGGATTTAGGAAAACAAGAAGAAATGCATTTCAGTCCCAGATTTAGTTTTTTTTTTTTCAAATAGGGGTCTGTAGTTAAAGTATCTGGCTTTTGAATTACAAAGCTCTCCTTCTCGTAAGTCCATAAATTGCAATCAGGATTACTCCGCGGATGAAGGAATTTCTAGGCTTGGGAGGGAGGAGCTTGGTCAAGAAGCCATGGAAGTAAGTATGGAGGATTTTAGGGGGTTTGAGTTAGGAGTTTTCGAGGAGAGAGGAAGAAGATGAAGATGAAGAAGATGAATAGTGTTAAGGGAATATAAGGAAAAAAATAGTAGATTTAACGGTGTTAAAGGCGAAATTTGCTAAATGGTGCAACGAACATAATGTTGCACCAATTCTTGTTGCGAAGTGGAACGAATTTCCGTTCCTAGTGCATTTTGAGACATGCTGACTCATTCCTAGTGCATCTATAGTAAAAATCCTTCTTTTTGTAATCATGTTGAGATACATTCACCAAAATTTACTCTTTGTCTTACTTGTTGAAGCATTTTATCACCTTGCATTAACCTCTGACTTCCATGAGCTAAATTGCTTTCTAGTGTAAATCTTTAATGCCATATGTATATTGATGAAATTTGAGACAAATGATTAAAGGCATAGTTGTTTCATTTTAAAGAAAAAAAAAATGCTTCCATGTTCTTAGTTTGTTTTGATATTTTCTAGGAATTAGTGATACACAAGAACCAAGCATTAGAGTAAACACAAAGTAACACTCAATACTTAAGGAAATCGTATGCAATTAAACCCTTTTTTGTAGATGTAGGATTAGTAAATAGGGATTGTTCTGGACCGGAGATTGAGGGTACTTATGTATGAAAAAGTTTAGTAGAAAGAACAAAGATAGGGGGTTTTAAAGTGTGTAACAGAAGTTATGTTTACTAAGAATTTAAATGCTCATGCTCATGCTCATGCTGATTTGAAACTGCAAACCATAGATTAGTTTCATAGCCAAAACTAAAACGTTTACGTAAGCAAATCCCAACCAAAAAACACATTATTTACTTTACTCCTAACTAACATATATAGACGCGACACCATCATTCACTTACCATGCCCACCCACCAATACCTACAACCATTAAACCAAACACGAAATACTACCTTAATTACCTCAATTACATTCATATGTTTCTCAAATTATAAGTGTGCTGAATCCCGATCAACAATTACAAAATGATTCACCTTTAGTTATTAACTCAATGCGCTGAATCTCATCAACATTGCGGCTCCTTAATCCAATTCTAAGTGCACCGAATCACGAATAAAACACATAGCATTAAATTGAAGATTAAGCACGAAAATGTATGAAGTAATCAAATTCAAAAAGTAAAACACATAGAGATTGAATTTAAGGTTACAATCATCAGAAGACATAAACCATCACATATATTGAATTATAAATGCAACCAAGAATAAAGAAAAGAGCTTAGGGGGGAAAAGAAGTAGTTACACTTTTGAAGTCCAAGAATACCTTAAAAACACCGAAGTGGATGGGAGAGGTGAATTGTTTTCCACAGGGAGCTCTGAATCCCAAAAATAACCCAATGAAGATGGATTGAACGATGAATACGACTTTAACTACTTTTATTTATCTTTCAAAAATGGCTAGGTTTAAATCTTAAGTAAAACAATAGTTCTTGAATAATGGGCCTTTCTTACATTTGGCCTAAGCCTCTCTATTTATAGGAGAAAATTAATCATCAAATAAATAGGAGTTCATAATTTAAATTCTAAAAGGAAAAGGTTTCCTAAACATTAAAGAAATCAAACTAAAAACCTTTCCTACAAGTAAAAGGAGTGAAAATAATAATACAAAAAGAAGTAGGATTGAAATCCTTACACAATATGGAGAATAAGTGTAAAAGTAAGTTGAAATTATCCAAAAATATGCCTAAATCTCGGAATAAGCCTTCAAGAATAATTTTGGTGGAAGCTCGCTGAAGTTATGGAGGATTTTCGGTGGTCAAACAGTGCTCAAAGCCAAGGAAAGTTGCAGTAGGCACTTCAGTAGGCGCGCATTGAAGTGGAAGATACATATCGGGAGACGTGCCCCAAATTCTAGCACGTCAACTCAGTAGGCGCACATTTTGGATTCGGTAGGCTGATACCGAAATATATGGCTCTTTTTGGTGGCCTCCCTTGTTTCAATCATAACTTCTTCAATATGACTCCGATTGAGTTGATTCTTTCGTTCAAATTCTCGTAATTCTGAGCTCTATAAAATTATAAACATTTCTCACAAAATATATTATTTACACCTATTGTTTGATATTTTTATATTAAAAGATAAGTATAAAGGCTATAAAATGATATAAAATGATATAAAATAATGCTCAAATAAAAGCTTTTCAACTAGCAAGGTCTTCGTGTGGGGAATTGGACGAGCACATAATTAATCATCTTTTTATTTCAATTTCCATTGTATTTTATTTTTTAGAGTCTTAATTATGTCATTTCTAACTTAGTTTATGTATTTCAGGTACTAATCCCAAAATATGATGATTTAAAGTCAAAACATGGAAATGTGTTGGACCTTCTCACGAGAGCCAAGACCATGTCTTTGGACCCCCAAATCATGTCATTTAGACCCTATTGAAGTCATTGGACCTCACTATGTCATTGGCATGTCACCAGGTCGTCTTCCTGCTTTGTTCTCGCTTTCGAGTTCTAGTTCAGTGACAATCTCGTCCTCTAGGTCATGTCCCAATGACATGTCACTGGCATGTCACTGGTGATATGTTCCCAGCCAAGAGCCACTCTTGTTCCAACTATGTTCCCATGTTTTCAGTCGAGAACAAGCTTTGTTCCAGCCTTGTTCCATCATGTGCCAGCGTGTGCCTTACTTTGTTCCAGTTCATGTCCCAGTGACATGTCACTGGCATGTCACCAGGCTCTTGGCCAGGCCCAGCGACTACCCTTCCTTTTGCGCTAAGGACTGGATATCAAATCCTTTTACGGTTAGGAGAATAAAATGCGCTTTTCACTTCCTTGTTAACTAGAAAAGGACCAGAAATTACTACCTTGAAGAATTTCCATCTAGACCTTGGATTTACTGTCGTGCAAGGATTAAACTCGGATTCCTTGAAACTCAAGGAAAAATACTCCTTATGTTTTGCTCCTAGGGTTTTTAGACTTTACTTAGAATTTTAATTACTTTTGTTTCAAGGATTTTGTATCCCTAAATAATGGGATTTTTTTCTCTTTGTTTGGGCCGACACCCTTTTTTAAATATCATTGTTTTCCAGGTCGTAAATCTAACACTCTTCCAACTTAAATAAAAGTTCTTATTGCCGCATTCTACCTTTGGTGTTCTTCCATCTTTACTAAGTTCCCTCTGGGTTTTTAGAGTGCTTAGTGAATAACAATTCACCTAATCCATCCACTTTGGCATCCTTTTGTGTTTTTATAGATTTCAAAAGGTAACTACTCCTTATTCCCCTAAGTTTTTTAATTTAATATTGGTTTTTTTTTTTAATTCAATACTTGTGATAGTTTATTTCTTCTAATATTTTTAGCGTTTAATTTAATCTCCATGTGTTTTACTTTCAGAATTTTAAGTACGTCATAAGTTCTTATGCTTAATCTTCAAATTGATGCTAAGTGTTTATGTCCGCATTATTAGAGCATTTAGATTTAGTTTGTGGAGACTTAATGTTTATGTCCGCATTATTAGAGCATTAAGTCAATAACTAAAGGTGAATCATAATGGAAGTGTTTATGTTAGCGTTTTCGGAGCACTTGCAATATGAAGAACTTATAATGGTAATGAAGGTAATAAAGGTAAGATTTCGTGATCGGTTAAATATGTGCAAATATTGGTGCATGGACATGGTAATTGGATAATGGTGTCGACCCGTCCCAAATTATTGGGATTAATTAAGAATTAATTATGGATTAGCGAGGCTAATCGGGGATTAGTCGCGGATTATCAGACGTTCAAGGTGAAATTACGATTTTACCTCTAAACAGGAAAAAAAGTTAACTTTTGACCCAAGGGGTCCGATGCACGAAGACCAAGGACCATTACGTAGATCGAATCAATAAGAGCCCGTAGACAGGTGGTACGTCGAAATCGGACGTTCGACGGGAAAGTTACGGGTCACTGAAGATTTTGGGAATTATTTACGATGACATGTTTTACGAGGCAGTTGACTTAGCTTTTGTCTGGAGTGGGCCCCAGATATTTTCCCAGGTCTAATAGATGAGTGACAAGTGTCCCTCATCCATTGCCTATCACCCCACATTCATGCATATCATCTTCATCTGTTTCATTCTTTCAACCAAACCCGAAACACACATACGACCCACCACAAAGATTCAAACCCACCTTTCTCAATCTTCATCTATCATCCTTGGACTGCGAAGGAAAGTGAGTGAGAGAGAGAGAGAGGGAGACTAACTAAACGGTGGCGAGGTCGAGGACCGTCGTGGACGGTGGCCGTGAAACCGTAAACCGTAAGATTTTTGGTTCAAAATTCAAATTCAATTTATAGTGGTTGTTGATTGGTTCTAAAGATTGGGATTGCTTCCTGGTGGTCTCACGGGGTGATTGGGATCGAGAACAAGGACGGAAGAGGACGGAGTCGACGGCGGAGCACGGTGGCAGGTTTCCATTACGGTTCCTCTTCGAACAGGTATGTTCTTAGCCTGGTTTCTCATTTTTTAGACCGTAGATCGATTAGGAATGGTTAGAGGAAGCTATAGGGATTAAAAGGGAAGAAAACAGGTTGAAAATGGGTGAGTATGGCCCTGGACCGGTCACTCCGATTCGGTTGGACCGGCGTTACAGTGAACCGGTCTGGACCGGTTTGTCGCGAGGAAGACGATGAACAGTCCCCAGTGCGTGGGGCATTATTTGGGGATGAGTTCAACTTATGAAATCATCCTTTCGATGTAACGAACATTTCAGGATAAGTTTCGAGTCGATCGGACACCGTTTCGGGGTAGTTTTGAGTGTCCAAAGGTTTAAAGCCATTGTAAAATACGTTTAAAAATCCTGGAAAATTAGGGGGCTTTTGTGAGACGTTATTAAAGTAATTAATAACCTTCTAGTATGATTTGGATAGGGTTGAGAGTCCCGATGATATTGATTAGCCTGGAGAGGCTTATGGCACGCATATCGAGGGGCAGCTTGGACAGTTTGTGAGTGGACTTTGTTTTATGAATTTATGCATGCATAAATGTTTTATAATGTGTTTATAAACATAATTTGAGATTCCATGAGTGCATGTGATTTTAATATGAATTTTTTTGGCATTTCGGAGGAAAATGTGTTATTACACGTAGTTAGAGGTTTATGTTTTATACGATGTTTAGGCTTCAGCCGAGTATACTACATGCCTGTGTTTTTATGTGATGTTGATGGTTTCACGGGGAGGCGTGAAACCAGAGACTTGATTTACTAGTTTTAAAGGGTTTTACGGAGAAGCCTGAAACCAAGAATTTGAGAAATGGTTTTAAAAATTGATTTCACGGAGAGGCGTGAAATCGAGGTTCGGACATGAGACCCAGTTGATTTATGCTATCGGGCTTGAGGACTATTTGGTTTACGATATCAAGCCCAATTGGTGTACGATATCGGGCTTAAAGTCCATTTGATTTATGATATCGGGCTTGAGTACCAGTTGAATATTGTATCGGTCTTGGGGAGCAGTTGATGGTGATATTGGGCTTGAGTCCCAGTTGATTGTGATATCTGGCTCGAGGCTAAGTTGAATTGTGGTATCGGGCTTGAGGCCCAATTGTAGTTTATGAAATGAGAATTCGGGTTTAAGACCCTATTGAGATGTGAATTTGGGCTGAGTCCCTATGAGATTTGCATTTGAATCGGATTCGTGGAATCCTGTTGAGATGTTTGGGTATGAGACACAGTTGAACTATGATTTTAAGGAAAGTATGTGAATATGTATATACCTTCCTGTATGAATAGTCTCCTCCAGACGTCGATGATCCTGGAGTGTCACGATCCCCTGCTTGGGATGAGTGATTCTGAGAGGGAGCACATGCCCAGGAATGAGAAATATGATATAGTCTCAGATAGGGTCCGGAGCCAGGTCCTTCCAGACATCGTAGATCCTGGGGGTAGACTCGGAGATGGGACCTGAGTAGTATGCATATTGTAGATATATCGTGTGGTTGGTTTGGGGCTGAGACCCATGATTTATGATTTCAGAGATTTATTTTGGGCTAAGTTCCCATATACTTTGGTTTACGGTTTTGGGCTAAGGCCCTAATGGTTTATTTATCGATAAATGGTTTGATAACTGGTTTTTGAATGCATGCATGCTTTTTGGTGAAGGGCATAAAGAGATGGGTTATATATATATATATATATATATATATTTATGTATATGATGGTTCACCGTGTCGTTGGTTTGGGGCTGAGACCCCATGATTTATGATTTCGGAGATTTATTTTGGGCTAAGTTCCCATATACTTTGGTTTACGGTTTTGGGCTAAGGCCCTAATGGTTTATTTATCGATAAATGGTTTGATAACTGGTTTTTGAATGCATGCATGCTTTTTGGTGAAGGGCTTAAATGTCTTTTATGAAATGAGTTTTTAATAAATTATGTATTTCGTCTACTCACTACTTTTAATGGTTTTAATGCCCTTCAGGTTGATAGCGGATGCGGGCTGTAGCAGAGATCGAGACATCACATGCCACCACTGATCCTGGTGTACTCTGATGAGTCCAGAGTGGGTGACTAGTTAATCTCTAGTCTGACACGCGATGTCATACGGGAGACGGTACGTCCCATGATAATCCAAGAGATTTGGGACGGGTCCTAACATTGCATATATATATACATATATGTTAGTTAGGAGTAGAGTAGTTAATGTGATTGTTAATTTGGATTTGCTTACGTAAAAGTTTCAATTTTGTCTACGAAACTAATTTATGATTTGCATGTACAAATTAGCAAGAGCATTCGCATTTAAATTCTTAGCTATAAAACGGGGATTCGGTTACACACTTTAAAACCCCCCTATCTTTATTCTTTCAACTATCCATTGTCAATGTCCCTCCCCGTAAATAATGTGATTATTGATATGTTAGTTAGGAGTATAGTAAATAATGTGATTGTTGATTTGGATTTGCTTACGTAAATGACAGGACCCTCTCCGTAATCCCCCTCGATTAACGTGAGAAGACCTGCTCCCATCTATCACAACCTTGTAAAATGACCAAATTACCCTTGAAGAATTAAATAAACATACTTACCCTTTGTCAGACTAGGAATACTACCACATCCTATTCAAGATAATCATAGTACTGTTAGGTCATATTTTATGCGTGTTTTATCTATGATTTAATACCCTTATACATGTCGTAGATGTGTAGTGTTAGACAGTGAGTAGTGCCAAATTCTTGTGGGCCCAATGGCTAGAGGTAGTAGAGTTACCAATGGACGAGGTCCTCGGATTGTGATTACTGATTGGTGGGATACCAGTATCGGGTATGACGACTTTTTGGAGTCGAGAACGATGGATCGGTTAGGATGGTCATGTTGGAGTGAGCAGTCGGGTTCGTGATAACCCTAGTTCAAGATTGATTGGTCTGACGCTAAGTAAAATGATGGGATCCAATTCATGAGTACCATTACGAGATGAGATTTCGGATCCTAAGGTGGACTAATCGATAGATATTACATGTATAGTGGCTAGTACCAAGGTGAGTTGACCACATGGGCTTGGAGTCCCTATAGCAGAGCGTTTCTAGGATTGGTCTGCAGGCGGTTATGACAGACGTCGTAATCGATAGACATGGACGAGCCATATCTAGTTGGATAGGCTCATGTTACCGTGATGATTGAGACGATGGGGATTCGCCAGTCGTGATGATGATACAGAGATGCCTGAGTGACGCACCGTATGAGCAGTGAATTTTAGGTTCAACTCGGTTACGAGTAAGTGCGATCACATACGGAGATGTTGAGTTTTGGGTGTTGGGTGTTGGCGAGTATGCCGCACTACCTCAGTAGAGGTGACATCGATCAGCGAGAAATGACGCAGATGAATTGGATGGAATTCAAGAGTGATTGGATGGTTCTGAATGGCACTGTGTGTGTCTAAGTGATGTGATGCCAGTGGAGGCTTAGATTGCGACTGGTATAATAGACGTGCCCTAGAAAGGCAAATAGGTGAGTTTGATGGGCACTGAGTGGGACATAGAGAATCCCGAGTGTGTTAGTGCGAGGCATGGGGTATACCTGGATTGGTGACAGGTACCCTAGTTTGTTGTGGATGGAGGGCACGAGTGTTCGGTGCTGGAAATTGATCCCATAAGGGTTGGGACATGCGAACCAGTATGCCAACAAAGATGGTGATGGAAGAAGCCGAAGAGAATAAATGGAAGTGTTTAGTTCGAAAGAAAAGGATTAAACATTACCGTAATTATCAGAGAATACTCTTAGACGGAGAAGGAGGCTTCTCATTTTCTGCTCTTTGGTAGGTGGTGCTTGGTGCTGCAGGATGACATAGGGTGAATTTTGATGTCATCATCTTGGATCATCTTTGATTCTTCCCTACGTGGGATGACAAGGAGTGAAACGACAGTTAAAGGGTTCAGAAAGGGTGTAAGAACTGAACACCTAGGTTGTGAGTCAAAATTGAGTGACCTGACGAGCAGGTGGTATTTAGCGTCACTAGATGTGACAAGTGAGTATCCGAGGTAGTGGACCCATGTTTGTGTTATGGGTCATGTTACATTGGCTGGGAGAGCTAGTGTGGATTCTCCCAGGATCAAGTGGATCGAGGCCAGTTCGGATCAAGTCGTGTGGTGACAATCGAGATGTTTAGGATAATTATGGCGACTGTGAGTCGAGTAAACCAAAGTTTTCTTGTTATCTGGGTGAATTTCCTTTCTGATCATGCTAAGGTAGGAGCAAAGAAGAATCGTATTGTAAGACGGTTGAAAGATCTCTTGAAACGAGTTAGTGAAAGATGAAATTATTATCCAACCTATGTCTTGGGTAGATATGGTTATGTGTTGGATATGGGGATGTGTATATGGTCTGCCTTGGACCTGTAAATAAATATGAGACGAGGATGATGCATGGATGTCGATCAAGAAGAGATGAATAGCCGATGACTCGAGTAAATATGAGGATAGAGATTGTGATGGATTGAGGCTAGCAGTGACGTACGGTTGAGTATCAAACTGTATTCGGCATGACGGTTTGTATGTGGTTGGACGTTTCCAGAGTACAGTCCTTGAGCAGGTCGGGTGGTGCCTTGATGATTGATTGATGTGAGTGCACCAGTGGGTAGTGCACATTGGGATGGTGATCTGTTCGGATTCGATGGTGATAGTTCAACAAGGATCATGATTCGATGTGTCCTGACACGATGATGTGGTGATTGGACGTTGAATACTGTGCTAGTACATAGTGGATCGAGAGGGTTCGGTAATTATGTGAACCAAGAGCTCAGGGCCATGTGGGCCAGAGGAACCCTGGAGATTATTTATGTGAATACCTCTGCTAGCAAGTATTCGGTGGGGTCCAGATACACCCAGCTTGGGTGAGATGTCGAATGTGTTTCGACAGGATACGTGATACGATATGGGGACTCGAGATCGAGTCGAGATCAAAGTAGTGCAGCGGAAAAAGTTGGAAAGTGTCAAGGTGGTAGCTAAAACGATGACTAGGATGTCAGCTTCGGTTGTGAGATGAGAAGAACCATCAAGCCGAAAGGCTGATATGATGTCAGCATAGTATAACTGACATGTCGGAGTGAGGGAGAAGGGAGATCGACGAGTGTCGGTATCTCGAGTGAGACCTACGAGCCAACAGGTGGTTTATGTCGGACATGTACGTTTACACAAGAGTGCCCCCGATTTAGAGGCAGGATTGGATTTCCACTAATTAGTTGTGGATTTGGGTCTGTTTAAATTTCGAGGATGAAATTATTAAAGGAGGGACGTTTGTAACGATCCGACCAAAATTATCGAGATTAATTAAGAAGTAATTATGGTTTAGCGAGGCTAATAGTGGATTAGCCGAAGATTATCGGAGGTTCAGGGTGAAATTACGATTTTTCCTTGAATGAGGGAAAAAAGTTAACTTTTGATCCGAGAGATTCGATGCACGAGAACAGAAAACCGTTTCGTAGATCGAGTCGATACGAGTCCGTAGACAGGCGACACGTCGAAATTGAACAATCGACGGGAAAGTTACGGGTCACGGAAGATTTTAGGAACTATTTACAGTAGCACGTTTTACGAGGTAGTAGACTTGGCATTCATCATATCATCCTCTGTTTCATTCTTTCAACCAAACCCGAAACACACACACGATTCACCCCAAAGATTCAAACCCACTTTCTCAATCTTCATCTATCTTCCTTGGACTATGAAGAAAAGTGAGAGAGTGACGGGAGACGAATTGAACGGTGGTGAGGTCGAGGACCATCGTGGACGGTGGCTGTGAAACCGTAAACGGTAAGCTTTTGGGTTCAAAATTCAATTTCAATTTCTAGGGGTTGATGATTGTTTCTAAAGATTGGGATTGCTTCCTGGTGGTCTTACGAGGTGATTGGGATCGAGAACAAGGACGGAGGAAGCTGGAGTCGACGGCGGAGCACAGTGGCAGGTTTCCATTGCGGTTCCTCTTCGAACATGTACGTTCTTGACCTCGTTTCTCGTTTTTAAGACCATAGATCAATTAGGAATGGTTAGAGGAAGCTATAGGGATTAAAAAGGAAGAAAACGGGTTGAAAATGGGTGAGTTATGGCCCTAGACTGGTCATGCTGGTTCGGTTGGACAGGCGTTACAGTGAACCGATCTGAACCGGTCTGTCGCGAGGAAGACGATGAACAGCCCCCAATGTGTGGGCCTCATGCGCACAGAATTTGGGCAGCGTGTGGGGCACTATTTGGGGATGAGTTCAACTTATCAAATCATCCTTTCGATGTAACAATTATTTCGGGATAAGTTTCGAATCAATAGGACACCGTTTCGGGGTAGTTTTGGGTGTCTGAAGGATTAAAGCCTATGCAAAATATGTTTAAAAATCCCGAAAAATTAGGGGGATTTTGTGAGAGGTTATTAAAGTAGTTAGTAACCCTATAGTATGATTTGGACAGGTTTGAGAGTCCCGGTGATGGTGATTAGCCCAGAGAGGCTTATGACGCTCGTATCGAGGCACAGCTTGGACATTCTGTGAGTGGCCTTTGAGATGACATGAGTGCATGTGATTTTATTATGAATTTTTTGGCATTTCGGAGCAAAATGCGTTATTGAACGTAGTTCGAGGTTTATGTTTTATACGATGTTTAGGCTTCGACCAAGTATACAACGTGCCTGTGTTTTTATGTGATGTTGATGGTTTCACGGGGAGGCATGAAACCGGAGACTTGATTTACTGGTTTTAAAGGATTTCACGGAGAAGCGTGAAACCGAGAATGAGAAATGGTTTTAAAAAGGGATTTCATAGAGATGCGTGAAGTCGAGGTTCGGAAATGAGACCCAGTTGGTTTATGCTATTAGGCTTGACGCCCATTTGGTTTACGATATCGGGCTTGAGGCCCAATTAGTGTATGATATCGGGCTGGAAGCCCACTTGAATTATGATAGCGGGCTTGAGTCCTAGTTGAATATGGTATCGTGCTTGAGGCCCAGTGGATGGTGTTATCGGGCTTGAGTCCCAGTTGATTGTGATATCGGGCTTGATGCGCAGTTGAATTGTGGTATCGGGCTTGAGTCCCAGTTGTGGTTTATGAAATGAGAATCCGGGTTTAAGACCTTATTGAGATTTGAATTTGGGCTGAGTCCCTACGAGATTTAGATTTGAATCGGATTCGAGGAATCCTATGAAGATGTTCGAGTATGCGACCCAGTTGAACTATGATTTGAAAGAAAGTATGTGAATATGTATATACCCTCCCGTATGAATAGTCTCCTCCAGACGTCGATGATCCTGGAGTGTCACGACCCTCTGCCTGGGATGAGTGATTCTAAGATGGAGCACATGCCTAGGAGTGTGAGATATGATATAGTATTGGATAGGGTCCGGAGACAGGTCCTCCCAGACATCGTAGATCCTGGGGGTAGACTCGGAGATTAGACCCGAGTATTAGTGACGGGTTCTTGATTGGGCATATGAGATGCCGAGGATGGGTTATATATATATATATATATATTTATGTATATGATGTTTCACCGTGTGGTTGGTTTGGGGACTAAGACCCCGTGTTTTATGATTTCGGAGATTGATTTTGGGCTGAGTTCCCACATGATGGGTTTTGGGCTGAGTTCCCATATACTTTGGTTTACGGTTTTGAGCTAAGGCCCTAATGGTTTAATTATTGATAAATGGTTTGATAACTAGTTTTTGAATGCATGCATGGTTTGTTGTGAAGGGCATAAATGTCTTTTATGAAATAAGTTTTTATTAAATTATTTATTTCGTCCACTCACAGCTTTTAATGGTTTTAATACCCTTCAAGTTGATAGCGGATGCGGGCTGTAGCAGAGATCTATACATCACATGCCACCACCGATCCTAGTGTACTCTGATGAGTCCCGAGCAAGTGACGAGTTTATCCCTAGTCTGACACGCAATTTCATATGGGAGCAAGTACGTCCCACGATAATCCAAGTGATTTGGGATGGGTCCTGACATCGCATATATATATATATATACATATATGTTTGTTAGGAATAGAGTAAATAATGTGATTGTTGATATGGATTTGCTTACGTAAAAGTGTTGATTTTGTCTACGAAACTAATTTATGATTTGCAGGTACAAATTAGCAAGAGTACTCATATTTAAATTCTTAGCTATAAAACGTGACTTTGGTTACACACTTTTAAACCCCTCTATCTTTATTCTTTCAACTAACCATTTTCAATGTCCCTCCCCGTAAATAATGTGATTGTTGATATGTTAGTTAGGAGTATAGTAAATAATGTGATTGTTGATTTGGATTTACTTACATAAATGACGGGACCCTCCCCATAATTCCCTTCGATTAACGTGAGAGGACCTGCTCTCGTCTATCACAACCTTGTAAAATGATCAAATTACCCCCGAAGAATTAAATAAACATACTTACCATGTGTCAGACTAGGAATACTACCACATCCTATTCAAGATAATCATAGTACTGTTAGGTCATATTTTATGCATGTTTTATCCATGATATAATACCCTTTTACTTATGTTTTGTTAATATTTCATTTTATGCAATTGGAGAAAATAATATATTTTTTGAGAAATGTGTAGATCAAGTAGGGCTTGGAATTGTGAGAATTTGGGCGAAAACATCACATAAATCGGTGTTGAAATGAAGAAGTTATGAAGGGAAGAAAATTTTACGGGTTACTGTAGTGTTGCCCAATTCGATAAGCGTCGGTCAAACATCCTCTCCCATCCACGGCGCGTATGTCCTAAAGCCTTCTTCCTGATTCTGTGAGCGTCCACCAAAGACCCCAAGCAGTAGCCCTGCGCGTTGATCAGGGTTGACTGTGCCTTTGAACCTTCCAAATTCGATGGGTGACCACTGAAACTGATACCTGAAGCTTAATTCCGAGTTTTTGGCGTATTTAGATAATTTTAAGTTGCTTTCACAACTCTTCTCCACATTGTATAAGGATTTTAGTCCTACTTCATTTTATATTATTATTATTTACAGTCCTTTACTTGTAGGAAAATTTTAAATTAGATTTCTTAATTGTTTAGGAAGCCTTTTCCTTATAGAATTTAATTGTAAAACGTATATTTGTATGAGGATTAATAATTTAGAGTTACTAGGGTTTATGTAAGGAGGTTGGAGTTTTTGGAGAGTTTTAGTTTACATTCAGAAATAATAAGAGCGAATATTTTTCTCTTTTATGTGCAAATATTGGCACGTGGACATGGTAAGTGTATAATGGTGTCGCATGTATACATGTTAGTTAGGAGTATAGTAAATAATGTGATTGTTGATTTAGATTTGTTTACGTAAATGAGAGGACCCACCTTGTAATCCCCCTCGATTAACGTGAGAGGACCTGCTCCCGTCTATTACAACCTTGTAAACTGACTAAATTACCCTCGAAGAATTAAATAAACGTACTTACCCCATGTCAGATAAGGAATACTACCACATCCTATTCAGGATAATCATAGTACGCAACTCAACGTGATGCCTCAGCCTTCACACAACCCACGTCCGCGTTCAACCTAGAGGGTGCTAAAACAAAAGTGTGAGTGGACAAAAACAAAACTTTAGAAAACCATTTTCCGAAATATACCTTTAAACCCTTCGTTTTGTAAAACATGCATGTATAGTCAATTAAAACATTGTTTTCAAATAAACCGTAATATATATATATATATATATATAAACCATGGGTCCATCCATAATCATAGAAATATATATAAAGGCTCTTTGACCCACATTTCACTGAAAACACAGGCTCTAGGCCATTTCGAAAATCTTTGCACACATCACGAGTAAATAAAACCAAACCTGGTCTCGCTGGTCCATCCAGCCATAAGTCAAACCTCATCCTGTTGGTCCAACCAGTCACTAGTCCTATCAGCATCGCATCTGTATTACCGGTAAACAATAACGAATCTATGAAATCCAACTCCGTTGACACGTGACGAATCCAACTCAGACCACGACCGTGTTCATCTCTAGGTATCCTCGGAGTCCAACTCCGGATATAGCGATCCAATCGCCAGAGGTTAACCAATCAAGAAAAGAGTATCTAAACCGAAATATATTTTATCACATGGGAACCAACCCAAAACAGTTATCATATGGGCATCAGCCCAAAACAGTTATCACACGTGCACCATCCCGAAACACGGTTCACAAAAAACCCATCATAATTCAATATCCAGAAATATAGCCATAAATTCATTGCTAATCCAACATTTATCCAGCAATTATAACCATATCCATAACTATGGCAAATCATATCATAAAGCCAGTAAAAACATATAGGTATGCATGTGTCAGAGTTATGAAAGCAATTGTCCACTCACAATACCGTTGCCCATTCAACATATGAGCCGTAAGCCAATCTGAAGACTTTGGAACATCCAGGTTTGTCAAAGTCACACCCAGGGGTCACTACTAATCTATACAAGTCCACATAAGAAACCCCCCAAAACCTCGGAACTGGAAAGCCGTCCGGAACACGCTTTGGGGAGGAAAAAAAACTTCCAAAACACTAACCAAATGACCTCTGATCGACTTGAAACAACCACCATTGGATTCAGGAAGTCGAAACTATTCGAACAAGACTAGTTTCACCTTAAAATTCATGCCCACATGTCCACATGCGCCGGTCAAAGTTTGACGATCGTTGTTCAATGGTGGTCGACGTTGGTCAACACTAACGTCATCATGCCACATGGCGCTGACTTTAGCTACCACATGTCACTGACACGCAGACATGGACTGACATGTCAGATTACCATTGTCACTAACCTACTCATGTAATCGATGATGTCATTGTTGATGTCATCCCTAACACCATTGATGACATCATCACTAACATCATCAGCTGGCCAGAGAAGAAGATTGGCCGCCGTCGTCATCGTCGTTGCCTCGCTGGCTAAAAAACTCCATTTTTACTTGAAACTTCAAACCTTCGTATCTCCCTCATTTCTCAAAAAAATCTTACAAACTTTATATGGAAATTCACATGGATTTGAAGATATTAGCCTTGAAAGCTTTGTCCAAACTTCAAGCTTTCACACTGTGCAATCCCAGCCGTTCCTTCCTTCAACCCTGACCTCCTATGGATTGTGGGAATCGCTTGAGCTCATTTCTGGTGTTGGTTTTGCCCAAAAGTCCCTCAAACTCAAGATATAAGGATTGGGTGTTTAATGGTTTTTTGTGTGTGCATGTGTGTTTACTTGGACTGGAAAAGGAGAGAGAATGAGAGTGAATCCCATCTAAACCATCCTTATCCAATCAACCCAAAATAAAATTTCTCCTTTCCAAAAATACATTTCCACAATTAGAAAGACAAGGTTAACCTTCGGGGAAAAATCATCAAGTTCTCTAAATAATTTTTGTTGAATCCCAAAAAAAAAATCCTAAAACATTCCTGTAAATACATAATTTACGGGTCAGATTGTTATAATCTACCCCCGTTAAAGAATTTCATCTGCAAAATTCACACTGACCTTTGACCAAAACTATGGAAATCCAATCCTGCCTCCAAACTGAGGCTTCTACGTGTAGATCCATGTCCAAAATCCATGCCCAGTACACACAAGAAACAAGCGTCACACGCCTTCAACTAGGGTCCAACGACCAATGCCTAATCCCGGCTTATCTTGAGTGATAGTACCCGACAAGTAAGTGATCAAACTGCGACTAGAACTCAAACTCCCAAACCTCGCTCAAAGCATAGACACTCATCAACCTCACCTATCACCTATGCAGGTGCATCTCAGAACCCAGCCTGACATCTCTGCTCCCATTGAGCAGTCACCAAGTCATCTTCCATAAGGAAGTCTCAGCCATCAACAACACCCACGATGAAGCATTGCGACCAACCGGTAACTTATCAGCTTCTCTGTCTCCATTCGAGTTCCCTACTGGAAACCCGACTCCCACCAGAGTCATCCTCTGGTACCTTAACTCACCTGGAGACCAACTCTGTGATCTTGGCTCCTCTCAAGTCCCCATCCGGCTTCTCACTTATCTAGAGTTTATCATGAACATATCAAATACTTGCTCCATATTAGAAAACTACGAATCTGTTTCATCAAGGTTCCTCTTACCAACAAACCATGGCCTTGAGCTCCGAACTCGTACAATAACTGAACCCTCTAAAGTCCCTCGCCTCTAGAGCACAGTATTCGACAACTGGTCCAAGTATACCAATGAAATGTCAACATCGGATCCAATCCGATTACCATACCGTGTCTATCTCTGATCCAATCCGACTATCGTACTTCATCAATCTCGAATCCAATGACTATCATACGGCTACCATGCCATCATGGCCCAACACTATACTTGTTCGTCCGATCTCAGGTTTGGACAAATCGTATATTAATACCCAAAATCCTCTCTGAGTTCTCCCGATCACTCTACCAATACTTGAGATGTGTTCAACACATACACCTTAAGAACACTAGAGACAATCCGACCAGTTCACTAACCAATCCAACCTACATCTACCAAGAAATACCATCCTTGAGTACAAATTCTTGTCAGTCACCTGCTTTGACCCCATCCTGATGATGGAAAGATTCGAATCCTAAGGTTGTGTTGTAACCAACTGGTCAAGCAATATGAGTCTCGGGGACTAACTAATAAAGCTCCATATTCATCTACCCCCAGCATAATCCCCTCATTCTGAGGTTCCAATATCAACAGTAGATGAATGTATGAATGGCATTGATGAGAGATAAGGAGCCTACAAACTCTACTCAAGGCATTGATCAACACATGACCCATAATACCAACATAGGTCCACCAAAACGGATACTCGCCTATCTCAGCATATCGAGCTTATCCTGAGGGTAATCAATACAAGACTTAGATGTTCCCCATGTGTCCTCGCACTCCTAAAACACCAAGACATTAACATACGAAAAATCAACTTGTAAGCCATAGAACTTGTCACCACTTACTGGATGAGCTGAGGGTTTCTTTCACTTAGTCCATGACAATGTCCAACATGAGGAAAGTTGAAGATGATGACATCAAAGTTCATCTGATGCAGCTGTGAATGAAAATCTATGCTGCAGCTGTGAATGAAAATCTATGATGCACCCATCAATGTCATGCAACACCAAGAATCATCTGCTTCTCAACCCATTCGAATTTTAAATTCATGTTATTTCTAAAGTCCTATATAGATAATGTCTAAATATCCAAATTTCTAATTTATGGAAAATTAAATGAAGGAATTGCAATATATTCCCATAATTTACTTTTCTCGTGGAAATATGAATTACTTCATTCAAACACACCAAAAGAGAAAACTAAAAGGAAAACCCTAATTGAAACGAAATTAATGTTCAAACAAAGAAAAAAAGATGATGATCATGGATAGAAACTCAAATCCATCTTGGTCTCTCCTTGTGCTTTTGCTTCGAAAATTCAAACCTTCATCTTCCAAACTCTGAGAAAAACCAGATAGAAGAAGAAAAAGAAATGGAGAATTTAACTCAAGAATCCAATCTTCAGCTGGATAATTCGGTGACGTACAAGTCACTGAATGAAGATGATGATCATGGATAGAAACTCACATCTAGCTTTAACTCAAGAAGAAGAGAAAATCATCAAATTGAACTCCTTGAAAAAGTAGGCCACCAACTTTCAAGTCTGAAACATCCATGAAAGCTGAGAATTTGAAACAATTTAAGTTCCAAATAGCGCTTGTTATATTCTCAAGTTCGCTACAACGATAGGGATATAATGATTGAAGACCAACTAGATTTTCAATCGATGTTGGCAGTTATTTAATCCTTGTGATAAATCAAGAAACATCATTTGACCAAAAAAAAACTGCCGAGTTATATAGGCTCCAAGACCTTCGTTGTTCAATAACACCAATGGTAGTGGTGCTCTTGAATTTAGATGCTAAGTGTCTCATCTAACGTTAACAGATCGTGAAGCTAATCCTAGCTAAAATGCTGATAGGATTTTCTTGTCAATCATTTTCTTTTTAAATTTGGAAATTATTTTCAATTGAAAAATCAATAAATTAATAAAAACAAATTTAAATTATTAATTAAATCCACGTCATCATTCATTTAATTTCAAGATTAATGAGGGTCCAATCAGAACCATTGATTTAAACTAAATCTAAAGGCCCATAAAGAATGTAAATTTATGTATATATATACACACACGGAAGTTTTCTTTTTCTTTTGGGTGGTTAACAAAAATTCTGTACTTATGAATGATTAATTGGATATATGTAACAGAGTGAAAAAATTTAAATAAAATAATAGAAAGATTTGCTCTCCTCACAAATATGAAAGTTGTAATAACAAATTAACCTTTTTTTTAGGAAAAAAATAATAATAAATTAGATTGTACACATTGAATTCGATTATTATATATGAGTTACTTATGTTTTATATCATTGTTTGGTGGTGGTGTGAAATTGTCCAACCCACCCAATGAAGCAAAGGGTGGATTTTTGGCTGGACACTTTTGGGAGAGGAAAATGGTGACTTTCCTCCTTGTGAGTAGCCAATATTGCCCCTCCTTGCTGGGATTTTCGGCTGGGCACTTTTGACAGAAGAAAATGGTGACTTTCCTCCTTCTGAGTAGCCAAGATTGCTCCTCCTTGCTGGGATTTTTGGCTGACCACTTCTGGGAGAAGAAAATGGTGACTTTCTTCCTTTTGAGTAGCCAAGATTGCCCCTCCTTGCTGGAATTTTCAGCTGGGCACTTTTGGCAGAAGAAAATGGTGACTTTCCTCCTTGTGAATAGCCAAGATTGCTCCTCCTTGCTTGGATTTTCAGCTGGGCACTTTTGGGAGAAGAAAATGGTGACTTTCCTCCTTGTGAATAGCCAAGATTGCTCCTCCTTGCTGGGATTTTCAGCTGGGCACTTTTGGGAGAAGAAATGGTGACTTTCCCCCTTGTGAGTAGCCAAGATTGCCTCTCCTTGCTGGGATTTTCGGCTGGGAACTTTTGGGAGAAAAAAATGGTGGCTTTCCTCTTTCTGAGTAGCCAAGATTGGTCCTCCTTGCTGGAATTTTCTGGTGGGCACTTTTGGGAAAAGGAAATGGTGGTTTCCCTCCTATTAGATGACCGAAATATAAGGAAAAGGGCTTCTTGGATTGGGTGGAAGAAAATAAAGCAAAAGAGGTGCATGTGGGTGTCATTGCCCTAGCAATGACTAGGATAAAAAAATAAAAAGGAAGTCATTGTCCCCTTTATTCATGTATATAGGTGGGTACGTGTACTCAAAACTTTCCACTAAACTTTGACAATCCAAGCTAGCTATGGATATTATATATTTGAGTTGACAAGTGAGAGGAAAGCCAAATGTGTTTTATTGGGAGAACAAATGGGACTCACAACAATTGTTGATGGAGTAAGAGTCCAAGTTTTATTTTTTCCTCTTTTTTTAAAAAAATGTATGTGAGTAGCCACTTGCATTTATTTCACATTGGTTGTTGAGGGAAACATATACATGTGTCCTTAGTTTGGGGCGTGTATGCATGCAAGAGAATAGTTTTGGTTTGCATGAAGGAAAAGAAACCTTAAGATCATTCTAGCCAAAGTTGGTCAAAACTTGGCTAAGGTATGGCCTCATGGTCGGCTTTAGTAAAAATCCTTGGCCGAGTTGAACTTGACAAAAACCCACGGCCGGATAGGTATCCGTTAGTTTGGGCTTCCTTGGAATGGCCTAATGGTACACAGTCAAATTGGGGCTGGACCTTCTCTTTCCTAAATCTAAATTTCAAACCCACCCAAGCTTGAAGGAAAGATGGTTGCGGGCCGGGTTCTCGTCAATCATTGCCCGACCTTAATTTGTCAATTTTTTGAAATATGGAAACAAATCAAGCTAGGTAATGTCAACCTAGAGTCTTCCCGAAAAAAGAAGGTTTTGATCGAATCTTTTTCAATTATCTCAGTATCAATCCGACCTTGAATCAAGACAGCTTAACGAGGCAGGTTTTTTCCAATCCGACTTGGAAAGATTTGAATGATATGACTTGGAAAGATTTGAATGGTCTCAACTTGAAAAGATTTTGGTGGTCTCGATTTGGAAGGATTTCAGGTGGATCAATTTTGGAAGGATTTCAGGCGGATCAATTTTGGAAGGATTTTGAGGGGCTCAACTTGGAAGGTTTTCACGTCAGAAGGGTAGAGGCCAAGCATGGCAAATTCATGGGTTGTTTAAACCCTATAAAAATTTAAGGTGAAGAGAAGAAAAAAAGACCAACATCAACACACAAACTTATTCTTATCTTGCACCTCTTCAATTCTTAGACTAGATTTTCATATCCAAGATCTAATTAGTCAAGTTCTTAATTTTCTAGAGTAATTTTATTTTTGGAATACTTATTTTCAAAATACTTTTAATTATTTTGTTTTAAATTCAAGTTTATTCTTATTCAATTTTTATTTTGATTCAAGTTTGTTTGATTAGCGTTCGTTTGATAGTTTTGCTTAATCACTTCGTTAATTTTAGTTTATTATCCTTGTCTTTAATTTTAATTATTACTTTTGTTCTAAGTATCAATTTATTATGTTTACGTTTAAATTTATTTTCTTTAAGCCTAGTTAATTTTCTTACTCGATTTAATTATTGCGCTTCATTTCATTCATATAAAAAAATATAAAAATATATAAGTTCAAAACCTAAGCACCCTTGACCCAAGAAAGTGAAAAAACTCAGACCAATAAGATATTCCTTGCTTTGTCGCACAATCGTAAAGTCAGAAGTCAGCCTTAGGGGAACACCCAACATTTATAATTCCATTCAGGCCATTTGGTGGCCGAGTGGTGGCACGCTTGAACATTTATTCGAAGAAGGTCCAAAATCCCTTCTATTAGCTTGATTAGTCAATCGTGGGAAACATATTTGGCACACCTGGTGGGACACACTAGATTTTGATATTGCATGGTCATTGGCACTAGGGGGAATCCTAGAAACCACCAAGAAATCCAGCCGCCTAATTTAGTAGTCGAGCAAAGGAGAAGAAACATGGTTGGAACACTTCCAATGTCGATCCAGCCATTTGGAATGCCAATTTCTCAAGTAGGCCATAACGGCCAATTAAAAGTCGACCGAACCTTGGTGGTGACTACAAACACTACCTTAGTTGAGACTACGCACAACCTTGTAGAGCTGGTCGTCCAGCCAAATCCGCCAACCTCATTGGACTTCCAATACTTAATTCGGACGTTAGAGGAAACAAATCGAGCGACGCACCAGCAGCTTGACGAGCTCACAACTGAGATGAACAACCAGCGGCTGGATCTTCGCAACTAGTTTGCTTAGGTGAACGATAGAATCGGCAAACAGCTTGTCAGGACCCACCCCGGTTCCATCCCAAAAACCGAGGTAAATCCTGCTCCCTTTTGACAACCCAGAACGAAAACTGAAACACTCACACGAAAAACCACAAATTACACTGTCAGACGCAGGAGATTTTAATACCACCCAGTGTCAACAAAGATATAGAGCACAGTATCCAAAACTAAGGAAAACAAAACCGATACACAAAGTATACGCACAACGAAAAAATTGAAAACCACACCGGGGTCACTCTCGAGTACTCTATGCCTCTACCGCTGCCTCGACGTCAACACCCCCGCGCTAGCTCCACGACCTGGAGGGCAATTAAAAACAGAAGGTGTGAGTGGACCATAAAGAATAAAAGTTTCGAAAACCGTTTTATAATCAAACCAGGGTTTTAGCCCTCCGTTTTGAAAACACACATGCATAACCCATTGGTTGAAAACAGTTATAAATCATCTAAGGATCGTCATAAAAATCATTGCAGAATCATCATAAAAATAGCTATAGAAATCACGTCATAAGCATCATAAAACCGTATCATAAAGCATCACATCATAAAACCAATAGATACCAAACAAATAGTTATCCGATCAAACCTGCTGGACCTATCCGAGTCTTTAAACTCTCGAGTCTTTAAACTCAATCCAGGCCTCATAAACTCCGAGTCTTTAAACTTCGAGTCTTTAAACTCAATTCAGGCCTCATAATATCCGAGTCTTTAAACTCCGAGTCTTTAAAATCAACAGGCCTACGGGGGAAATATCAATATATCCGAGTCTTTAAACCCAATATCCAGATCCAGCAAATCCAATCTAAAACCATTTGAAAACCTTTTCTAAATCCATATCCAAACCTGAATCCGAAATCACTGGTCTTATGCCCTTTCGGCGCCCAAAACCGTCATTCCGAACCCAAATCCGGAATTCCGCTTTTCAACTTTAAAACCAAATCTTGATTCTTGAAATTCGATTCTAAAACCGAAAAAACCTTGATCCTCAAATCATGTATCAAAATCCACTTATAATTATTGAAAATCGCTTATCATTTGAAATCCCAAAACCATCGCAGCATAATCAGAAATCAAACCTTTCTCGTAAAACGTGCCAAAAACCGTACTTTCTCGAAAAACATGCAACAATGTAAAACCAACATAGTAGATTCAATAATCATAAAATCACATGTAAAACCATAAAACATTTATAGAAAAGCAGTTATGCATGCTTAAGTATAAGGAAGGGGTCCACTCACATATACCGGGCACGTCACTCGCGTCTCGTGTGTCCCGTACGTTCCTCAGTTTCCTCGGGGATTCCCGATCCTATCAACAGTCACCAAAATATGTTACTAACACGTCTACTAAGATCCTCCTAATTTTCCCCAATTTTTCCGAACTTCTAAACATAACGAACCGAGACCCTAAACCTTCAACCTTGTCGAACTAACCTCAAACTACGTCCGATTAACCCGAAACCTATCCCAAAAGATTCGTTACAACTTCTAGACCAAAAACCCAGTTGGAAGTTTCCCCAAAAACCGCCGCACGAGCCTCCACGCTCCGCCCAAAGTGGCTGCGCGTGGGCCTCACGCGCCTACACACAGACTACTGTTCATTGTCTTCCTCAGCTACTCGACCGGTCTAAACCGGCTCGAGCGGTTCTCTGCCATCCGTCCACCATTTCTGCTCCTCTTTTCACTAATATCTTCGTCCTCTTCCCAATAATCGATTCCCCTACTCCAAACACTCCAACACAGCCTCTAATCTGTCGTCCCTAGCTCGAAACAAAACCCGTTCAAAGCCCATGTTTGCACTCCCAGCCACCCGTGTCACCCTCCATCACGGCTTCGATATTAACAGGTTCCTAAGGACCTAAGAAGTCGATTAGGACCAACCAAACACCTCGACTCTACCCCTAGCTTCACGATTAACCGTTTAAACAAAACGGGAAAAACAGAGCATCGAAAGGGATTGAGAAAATTACCTGCACACCAACCCCCACCGTGAGCTCCGCTGGGTCTGTTCGACTCTCCTCCATCCTCACAACGCCACCACGGGTCCAATTTGATGATTTGAGCAACACACGGCAGCACCACCACTAAACTCCTTCTTTGTTTCTCTCTGAGAACTCACACCTCACACTCTCAAGTTTCCTCACGGCACTTTCACTCAAAATCCCTCCTTAACTCTCCCTTAATCTCTACTCTCACTCACCAGATCACAACACTTCACACCTCCGTTCACCTGATCGATTTTCCTCCCACTCTATCTCTGTTTTGCTCTCGAATGCACGACTACACAACCCAAATAATTGGAACCGTGCACACGCCTAGAACCCATAGAGCAACCCCACGTGTCACCATCCCCTCAGCCCTCTCACAAATATCCTATCTCCCATGTACACTTGGCCTTATCAGATTGGCCCAACTCCCAATGCAACAAAAGACCAAAATGCCCCTACTTGTGAGTTAAAATTACGATTATGCCATTGCCGTTCTAGACCCATATCTCGCTCGTCCGACGTCCAATGAAAACGTGCCGCCTGTCGTTGAATTCAGGACGACGAGATCTACCTAACGGTCCTCGATCTATATGTCAAAACCTCGTTACATGAAACGTCAACTTTCCCCCTATTTTAACCAAATTACGGTCATGCCCTCAACCTTCTGAACATCATAACTTCCTCCTCGGATGTCGGAATCGGGCTTACCACCTGTCTACGGACTCGTGACGTCCCTAACTACGTCACGGTCATCGGTCAATACCCCATTGACCACCCGAACTAAAAGTCAACTTTTTGCCCAAACTAGGGGCAAAATCGTCATTCTACGCTAACGAAACAAAAGTAACCAACTAACTACCGATTAAACTCACTAATCCCATCTTAATCACTCTACTAATCCTGGCTCCCGGGACGGGTCGTTATACAGCCTGTCCAAAATGGACACCCAGCGGTCGGGGGTCAAGTAAGTGCTCAAGCCCAAGAATTCTAGAGCAAACGACCAACCTAACAACAACCCTGTGGGTAAGAACCAGGGTAGGAATATCCCAAATCACAATAATCCCCCATGTTGGAACAATCAGTTCAGGCCGAACCCATATCAAGCTTTTCATTAGGCTCGATCATAGGCCAACCCAGCGGCTGGGGGCAACATTGCTGGCTAATAAATAAATCAGATTACCAGCCTGGGTGGTTGGGGAAACCATGGAGGAAATCATCTGAATGGTTATGACAATAGACTCGGCCAATAATGAGCCCTTGACCGCGGTGTGGTCTAGCAATTGATCAAGGAAGTGGTTCCTCTAGCCACGAGAGTCGGCCGTCTCGTGTACAGGAGGCCGTATCCTCAAAACTTTGACATGGAAGAATTTCCACGTGGTTTCAGAGTTCCTGATTTCACTCTATTTTTTGGGTGATGGACTTCAATCCACAGTTGATCATATAGGTCGATTCACGGCTCAATGTGCAGAAATAGCTCACCTTGAAGATCTTATGTTAAGACTCTTCCCGAGTACTCTCACAGGGGTTGCGTTCACCTGGTATGAAAACCTACCACGGAATTCCATTCCGAATTGGGCAACCATAGAGCAAGTCTTCCATGAACAATTTTATCGACCCGAGCTAGAAGTGTCCATGGCCGACTTGGCAAAAATGAGACAAACTTTTAATGAGTCGGCTCAAGAATTCATGGTCAGGTTGAAGGTGGCTAGGACCAAATGTATGGTCTTTATGCCAGAACATGAGTTTCTCAAGCTAGCTTAAGGAGGACTTTCGTTAGACCTTAGGAAAAAGTTTGAAGGAATGGAGTTTCGTGATATATATGATCTACTTTTAAGGGTCGACCGATATGAGGGCTTATAAAGGAAGAGCAATAGAAAAATCATCAAATTTCTCAGCCATCCTTTAATAAAGATACGCCCAAGCTCGTCACGGTTAGGACAACAGCGGTTCACGTCATAGAGGTGGATAATGAGGAGCCGACCGATTGATACGCTAATACTAAGCATTAAAGTAAACACAAAGTCACACTCAACACTTAATAAAAACATATGCAAATTAAAACCTTTTTTGTAGATTGTAGCATTGATATGTAGGGATTGTTCTTAACTAGGGATTGAGGGTAAGCATGATTATCGTTAGATTGATTAATTAGGGGGATAGTTGATTTTTTCTATTATGATACGTGATTAACTAACCTAATCTAATTTAATCTAACCTAATCTATTATTTACATGGTCAACTCATCTTTAAACCTAACTCATTCATAAATTATGCCAATTCCAAAATCTACGAAATTCCATAACCTTAGTTCTACCGAATACAAGCATATTATCTCAAGTACATGCTGTTAATTATCCTAGACACTTTCAATGATCTAGACTCGGGAATTTCCCTAGATATCCAATCAAGCAATAAGCACAACATACAAGTATAACAAAAACCAAGATTTTGAAACACATGGAAGATTATTGAAATTCATATAAGATATAGAACCAGAATTATATTAAAGATCAATCCAACAAAACGATATTCAATAGAAAAAGACAATTACAAGGTAAAGATCTAACCAACAAAACGATATTCAATTGAATTGGACAATTTTCCTCAAAAATTAAGGAAAATAGGTGCTGGAATTGAGTAGGAAACGATTCGGTGGAAGCCCACCGAAATTTGGGTTGGAATTCGGTGGTCAACGTATGGTCAATGGCGCAAGGAAGGGTTGGAAGGGGAATCCGTGGATGCGTGCTGAAATCGTGGAAGTAGGTTCGACAGGCGTGCACTGAAGAAAAGGAATTTTCCTCGGTAGACGAGCGTTGAAACAGGCTACTACTGATCAGGAGGCGCGTGCCGAAAGTCGCATTCGGGAATCAGTAAGCGCGGCCAGAACCAATTTATGGGCTACCATGTTGGATTCTATAGTTTGCCACCAATTTTCCTTGCCCTTTTCGGTGGCTTCCCTTGATTCTATCATAACTTCTTCAATATAACTTCGATTGAGATGATTCTTTCGTCTAAATTCTTGTATTTCCATGCTCTATCCAATTCTGCACATTTCTCACAAAATATGTTATTTTCTATAGTTGTTTGGCATTTAAATATTAAAGGATAAGCATAAAATGTATAAAATGATGCTTAATTCAAGGCTTATAAAATACCCCCACACTTAGACTTTGCTAGTCCCTAACAAATACCAAAACAAACTAAGGCTTTGAAAACTAACTTTTCTTTCCTTTTCTTAAAAAAAAAAAAAAAACTACTAAGCCCTTAACCATTTGTCTCAAATTGTATTGACATAAATATGGCATCAAAGATTTACACTGAAGAACAATATATCATGTGGAATTCAAAAGTTAATACATCAAAACAAAATGCCTTGAAAAGTAAGACAATTAGTAAACTTGGTGAAATGTATCTTAATATGAATAAAATAAATATGAATCAATTCATAAGGGAGATGCACTCAAGATTTCCACTCAATGTGTATAGGGTTTGTGTTTGCACTTAAGGTATGTGAGAAAGATGCTCACATAATAGAAAGTAAGTTACTTCATAAAAATTTCAAAAATGAACCATAAGATAGTGAACATACTTGCACAAATGAACCAAAACCATATGCTTACTCAAGTGATAGACTCAACGAATAAAAATTTACTCATCTCAAGAATCATAAGATCTTTATTTGAAGGTTGTAATGGGGCTACGTGTAGAGGTATGGATTTTTAGGATGGTGGTGTTAAACTTTTTTCTAGGACTCAACCAAAGGCTCCATCACATAGACATACGTGTTTTCCGTAGTCATAGGCCAAGTATCAACTTGTTAAGCCTTAATCTTCATTATCCCCATCTTTTGAACTTGCAATTAGGGCAAGGGGCTGAAATTCTTCATGTAGGTCCTCAAACTTAATTGTTCCAAATCACAAGTATAGGTGACTTAGCTCAAAACTCAAATTTTTGTACCTCAAAGAACTTTTGTTCTTTATTGAATTTTCTTTTTCATAATTTTTTTTTTCTTTTGAGAGGTAATGCAATGAATAACAACATAGTTCGAGACAGCCATTTCCCTTCACTTACATATAAGTCTTCATTCATCAAATCATTTACTTGTATATCACGCCATCTTTATGTTCTTCAACTAAGGAACAAGGAACAAGGGTAAAGGATGTCTTATATTAGGCTTACATGAAGAGATGTTTAGGGTGTTGAAAGAAAGGCTTAATGTAGTCTCAAAGTGGTCAAACTAGGGGGATCACACGTGTGTGATCAAGTAGGGACATGGATATTTGGATAAGTGGTACTTACGCTATTGCCTTAATCATGTCCAAAATAAGAGAGTTTATCTTTGAAAATCACATAGAATAAGTTCTAGTACTCTAGAGTTCATTAAAAACAATGGCAAGTAGTTATGAGGCATATATATATATATATATCAATTTAACCAAAGAACGCCTATGAATCACTCAATAAAGAAGTATATAAGGCTCTAAAGCTCACATAAGGTTCATATGATTCATAATAATCTTAACCTGCTCGTTCTATACCAGTTTAATATGCATTACCTACTACAAGTCATAAACATTCAATCATAAAGCATTAACAAATGAATTCAAGTTGTAGTGATCATCTTCTTGCCATGTTGTTTCATTTATCCGTCATTCTTACATCGACAGGTTAAATGACATCTTAAGACTCATTAAAACACTAAGTTAAGAAAAGACTAAAAGCTAAAACACAAGAAAATCTTTTTGGGTTTATGTTGTTTTTCGAAATTTTTTGTTTTGTTTTTTTTTTGTAAAAAAATAAAACTCAATAAAGTTGTAAACCGTTCCCCCACACTTAAATCCGACATTGTTCTCAATGTATGAAAGTGAAGGGTTTAAGAAAGCAAATCTCAGTTTGATGCCTCCTCCACTTTTCCGTCATTGGGATGCCTCCCAAGAAGAGCTTGAATTTTAACGTTCGTAGCCTAGACGAAGTGCTTCAATCAACTCATACGATGCGAGGTCAATGAACTCTTTTGAACTCTACATCGTGCTCACCAATTGCCTCTAGGTAAGGCTTCAATCCATCTTGAATCCGAAGGTCAAGTTCATGCGCGATCACTTTGACATGGGCATCCCCTACATCTAGTTCATGGACCCTAGATTAAGTAAATTGAATATTGTGTTTTCCTTCAAAAGAGTGAGGTGAGAATATGTACATTAAAAGATGACGAGAAATAGAAAGGAATATACACAAAATAGAATGGTATGTACAATGAACGGGTTATAGATAAGGAAAAGCAAAGAAGTAAAAATAGTTTAAGAATATGCAAGGTAGAGTCAAAAAAATGGCATGCAAAGGCACAAGTTCAAAAACGTCCAAATTAATGCAACACATAAAAGTCTACATGAAGAATGGCGTGAATGCATAAAAGGGAAATCGTTAGAACCAACATAAGACATAAGAGTTATTTGACAATGCATGAAAAGAATGGCTTGGACCTTTGATCTCACTTCCGTAGATTCACTTAGTCTTAGGGGGGCCGGTGATGAAATCCAAGCAACATGAAACCGTAGGGAGGGTATGCAATCTACCAATGCAATAGATAGAGTCTTACAGTGACATGAATAACTTTCCCACTTCGCTTCTCATAGTACTTTCCTGGGCTTACGGCCCGCGCGACTGATAAACATATTTCAATCCCCTCCACCATTCAACGTTAATTATGGCCAGTTGAGATAGATGTAACGCGAGAAGCAAGTGCTAATTTCGAGAACACCCCGAGGCTATCCTGGCCAGGGTATGTACTCCATTGGAGTCCTCTTTCTTAGTGCTCCACTTGTCACCAGTCGTAACTCTCCTAGACACCATAACCAACCGATGAAAGTTTTCAAAATAGAGGTTACTAAACACAAGTGTTTACAACCTCCGCCCCACTTCATGTTCATAGATTCGAGTCTATAGTGTGTGGTGATGAAATCTACACATCACGAAGGATTAAGGAGAAAGTAAACAAAAAAAAGCGCTACTTGTTTCCGAAAGTAAAGTTTTGAAGAAAAGGGTTTTAGAATTCATGAAACTCTAAAACATTCAATAGGAAACAATTTTTTTAAAATTTTTGTTTTATTTTCGGATATTCAAATTTTTTTTTTATTTTTGGAATTTTTTTTTTATTTTAAGAAATTTAAAAATAAAAACGTTTTTATCCACAAGTATTACAACTTATAAACAAGTATGAAAATATGTATGATTATTATATTTACATTATGAACATATTTACATAAACGAAATCATACAAGTGATTATTTCAATCCCCAACAACGGGGCCAAAAATTGATACGCTAAAACTTAGCATTAAAGTAAACACAAAGTCACGCTCAACACTTAATAAAAATATATGCAAATTAAAACCTTTTTTTGTAGATTATAGCATTGATAAGTAGGGATCATTCATAACCGGGAGTTGAGGGTACCTAAACATATTTATCGTTTGATTGATTAATTACGGGGGCAGGTGATTGTTTCTATTATGCTACGTGATTAACTAACCTAAACTAACCTAATCTATTATTTACATTGTCAACTCAACTTTAAACCTAACTCATTCATAAGGTATGCCAATTTCAAAATCTACGAAATTCCATAACATTGGTTCTACGGAATACAAGCATATTATATCAAGTACATGCCGGGAATTTCCCTAGACACTTTCAATGATCTTAACTCGGGAATTGCCCTAGAGATCCAATCAAGCATTAAGCACAACAAACAAGTATAATAAAAACCAAGATATTGAAACACATGGAAGATTATTGAAATTCATCTAAGATAGAGAACCAAAATTATATTAAAGAATCTCGAATTATTGAAGAGCAAAATTAGGTTAAGTAGAGCTTTGGTACAAAAATGTGCGACCCTTTGAAAATAACCTAAGCCTCTCTATTTATAAGAGAAAATTAATCCTCAAATAAATAGGAATTTACAATTTAAATTCTAAATGAAAAATGATTAAACTAATTAAATTAAAGTCCTAAAATAAAAAGGTAATAAAAATCCTAATTAAAAAGGTTTCCTAGATAAAAAAGAAACAAATCCAAGCTTGAATTGGACAATTTTCCTTAAAAAAAGGAAAATATGTGCTGGAATTGAATAGGAAACGATTCGGTGGAAGCCCACCAAAATTTGGGCTGGAATTCAGTGTTTAACGCATGGTCAACGATGCAAGGAATGACTGGAAGGGCAATCAGTGAATGCCCGTTGAAATCTTGGAAGCAGGTTCAACAAGCGGGCACTGAAGAAAAGAAACGTTCCTCGGCAGACGCACGCGCCGAAAGTTGTATCTGGGAATCGATAGGCGTTGGCCTAACCAATTTCTGGGCTGCCATTTTGGATTCTGTAGCTTGCTACCGACTTGCCTTTCCCTTTTCAATGCCTTCCCTTCATTCGATCTTAACTTCTTCAATATAACTTTGATTGAGGTGATTCTTTCGCATAAACTCTCGTATTTCCATGCTCTGTCCAATTTTACACATTTCACAAAAAATATATTATTTTCTACAATTTTTTAGCATTTAAACATTAAAAGATAAGCATAAAATGTATACAATGAGGAAGCTCTATCCGAAGTGGATGATGAGTCGGCTGAAGTGAATCTGGCCGAGCTGTTTATCAATGGGCCACATATGTGCAAGGCATTGTCCAATGCCGCTAAGGACCAGCAACCGATTGTGGCTCAGGTCTTCAAATTTAGTGGTAGCTTTTTTTTTTTAAAAAAAAAGGCCACAAATAAAACCTACACCTTTGACATATCTAAAGCCGAACAAATCTTTGACCAACTTTTAAAATAAAATACCATAAGATTATCATCTGGTCATGTTATTCCATCAGCTAGTGAATTGAAAAATAAAACTTATTACAAATGGCATAATGTGTGGACTTATGGAACTAACAATTGTTTGATTTTTCGCAATGTTGTGCATGATTTAATTGAGAAGAAGATTTTGTAATTTCCGGAGAAGAACCCAATGGGAGTTGACAATAATCCATTCCCTTCAGCCCAGGCCAATGTCGTGGCAGTGAATTTCCCCCGCCCAGACCACCCTAGGCGAAGGTTGGATTTAGGTAGGTAGGCCAAGGCTGCATGGCGGCTAGGTAAGTTTAGCTAGATCCTATGGCGAAAGGAAAAGAGAAAATATTTCTAGAGCCACCAACTAAGGAAGAGCTTCCAAAGGCCATCGTGTTATATGGCAGGTGTTAATGCGAGGTGTCATTAGATGCCCGGCAACTAGAGCCGAAGGAGCTTGAGAGAGAGATGGGTAGGTCAGACCGACCAAAGGAGTTAGAGTAAAGGGTGATTCTAAGTCCGATCGAGAATTACGGTCCCCACAACCCAAGAGAGAAATACAAAGCTAGGCCGAATAAACGACCATTCCCAACCTACCAGGGTAAGCACAAAAGGTCATGTTTCCCACCGAGGTGGAACCATCAGAAGCCATTAGAGTATGAGGATATTGTGGGTGGCCCAATTCACCAGAGCGAGAATAAACATAAGAGCATTTGGGTAGTATTAATACTTATAAAATTTTGGACACTAAAGAGGGTCAATAGTACCAAAGCCAGGGGCACAGCTTGCCACCAAAGCCCTTGACTAGGACCCAAGTGAGGAGAGCTCAAAGGCAATTTTCCGCCAACAACAGAGCTGACGACAAATGGACGGAGGAAAGACAAGCTCAACTGAACTGTCTAGTCGCCCTTAAAGAGAAAATAAAGAGGGAGGAGCTTGAGTTGGGTAAGGCTGATGTCATGGCCTCTTTCGAGGCAGCGGTCGTAGAGGAAGTCGAGATGCACATGAAATGGGTGAATGGTCAAGTCATGGTAACATCCACCAAGGAACCAATTTTTGAGTTGGAGTCGCGCTTGACCGGGGCATTTGAAGCAGAGAACACAAGAGATGACCTTCACCAACCATTGGTTATGGGAGCAAAGAGTGAGGCTAGGCGAGGGGCTGGCCAACTAGAAAGCCATAAGGTGAGTATGAAGGAGGTAATAGAGATCAAGGGACAGAAGGTAAATCGGGCGACTAGGGGACCAGCCAAAGAAAAAATTTACCAAGTCGTGAAAGGGGTCGATAATGTCCTTGGGTCAGCTGGGAGCAAGGCTGACCCCATGGCTAGCCAATCCATGGCCAAGAAAGCTGGGGGTAAGGATCGGTCGCAGAAGGAAGTCATGAAGACAGAAAGTGACCAAGCCATAGTCAAAGTGGGTGTGAAGGACACCAAGTCACCTAAAGTGGAGGAGAAGGCAGAGCCGACGATCGAAGAAGAGATTGTGAAGCAACGCCACTTAGGTGAGCCAAAGGGGGATTTGGGTGTGAATAAGGCGCCTTTGGGTGAAGATGAAGAAATGTATGATGAAGGTGATGAGTACAACGAAGAGGAAGAATACATGGAAGATGAGGCCATAGAGGAGATGGAGGTTGAAGGTCCAAAGGTAAATGTGACTCAAGCAAAAGAGGTCGGGCAGCCGACCCTAGAAAATTCTCAAGCCGAGGTCTTAGAGCCTAAAATGGACATGGCTCAAGCCAAGAGAATGTGGAAGACCAATACTAAGAGAAACCTCCAATTTAGCAAGAATAAAGAGGTACCTATTAATGTGGTCACATTACCATCATTCTTTGAAGCCAAACCCGGACAACCCAACATTATCGCTGGTGATGTTTTGGGACGAGGTAGAGCCCACAGTGCTAGTAGATGGATCAAATGAGACAACCATATAAACAAAATTTGTGAAACCTTGGGTCGAGTTTAACGAGCCGCAAATTTACATTTCAAAAGAAGAAAAAATGAATGCGGGAAAAATTTGCTTTGAGATGCCTACTAAGAGGATGTCAACCCACTTGAAACCGTTATATGTGTGTGCTCATTTCGGTGGGATTCCAAAAAATAAAGTGCTAAGTGGATACCGGGGCAACCATGAACATCCTCCCAACTTCAATTATGAAGAAGTTGAAAAGAGGGATGGATGAAATTATCCCGACCGAGATAACGATTAGCGGGTTCATAGGAGAAACCAACCTAACTCGAGGGATCCTCCATCTTGAGGTCAGAGTTGGGGGCAAGGTCAGAATGACGGCCTTCTTTGTAGTGGAAACTAGAGCTCACTTTTAATGCTCGGTTGGGCTGGTATTGGATCCATGGAAGTATGTGTGTGTCATCGTCTCTCCACTAATGCCTCAAGTTTTGGCGCGAAGATGGAACTACAGAAATTGTTGAGGCCAACTCACGGCCATTCATGGTTCATACAAGAATGGCCGACCTATGGGAGTCGCGGCCCAGAAGCTAGTCTATTTGAGGGCACATGATGCACAAGCCAACGGAGAGCGGCCCACAGTTGCTGATTTTTTCATTCTTAATGAATAATACAACAAATAAGAGGGATGAAAGGAAGGTCGTGTGTAACGCCCCGAAAATTCGAAAAACGAAAAGTTGGAAAATTTGAGGAAAATGACGATTTTGCCCCTAGTGATAAGGGCCGGATGTTGACTTTTTGATCGGGTCCTTGTTTGGACTTTTCGGAAGTACTGTTGAATAGGTCTCGGGACACTGAATCTGTAGACAGGCGGCATGCGTCAATCGGAGTCCGAACGAAAAAGTTATGGGTCTCAAACTATGAGGGGCATTTTGGTAATGGTAAAATGGTAATTTTAAGTAAGGGACTTAATTAAATGGTGCAAGGTATTAAATGATTTTATATTGGATGATTCAGCCTATGATAGTTTAAAGTGTGACACATGTCACTTGAATGGAAGCACTTAGTGGCACTTAGTTGCCTTTTGCCTATTTAACTAATGAATTAAACGGTTGCCTTATCATATAGAATTAGTTAGGAAGGTGTTCTTATGAAAAACAGAAAATACACAGATTTCCTTCATTTTTTGATCAACCCATTCCCTATCCGATTGAAAGAAACTGAACAGAGAACAAAAAGGGAGGAATTAAGTGAACAACTGAGTGAGAATTGAAAGGAATTGGACCTGGAACCAAACTCGGAACACCCGAAAAACTACCTAAACTCATAAATATCAAATTTGATGTCCTAGACGGTTTCGATTGAAATTGACGTGATCTTTAGCTTCCTGGGAGCTAGACGACTTGAACCAAATCAATTGGGAAGTTAATTGATAATGAATTGACGAAGAACAACCCATGTGATTGTGTCGAAGTGTGGAGCCTGAGTTCGATTACTTAGAGGTAAAGATTATTGAAATTGATTTCAATTTCGTGCTTAGAATGGACGTAGGATGCTTCTGATGTAATCAATTGAAGGAAACAGGTCGATCTTGGGTAGAACCCGAGTTCGGACCCGTCGGGTTTGAGGTTTAGTCGAGGGGTTTATGGCGTGGTTTCATCAAATTGAGGTCACAGATCAAACATAGATGTAGAATAGGTGAGAATGAGTGAAAGAACTAGAGGAATTGGGTTCAAATTGAAAGAAAACAAACCAGGTTGCACCGCGGGTTGCAGACCCGAATACCAGGGAAACGGGTAACAGGGACGACACTATAGCTGCACTATTCATAGCGCGTGGCTTTCACGCGCAGCCGCTTGCGGTGGGTCGTGAGGACGCGTGGGTCATTTTCTGGGAAAGTGTCCAACATGTGTTTTACTCTATACAGTGTAATGATCATTTTGGCGTTGGTTTCGAGTCAATCGGACACCGTCTCGATAATGTTTATAGGGTCCGAAGGTTTATATTATATTTTAAATTAATATTAAATTCCCGGAAAATTATGGGGAATTGATATGATGTGAATTGAGTTGTTAGTAACCTCGAATAATGATTTTGGACAGGATTCGAGATTCCTGACAAGTGTCAGAAATTACGGAAACGCGTGCAGCTCGGGAAGCGAGCGGTTTGGACGGTGTGTGAGTGGACGTTTGTTTTATAAACCATGATGCATGCATAGTTAAATGTTTTACCTGATTGATTGCATGATTTGACTTGCATTGATGTCTTGATGATGTGGCATGATTATGTGTGATTTAATGAATATTTTAATTGATCTTTTAGGCACGTTTTACGAGAAATACGTAAATGGTATTTTGGGCTAGGCCCGGAGTCAAAATGGATATTTTGATGAATTGATAAGTCAATGATGATTTCTGGATTATTTTCATGTTTTCCATGTGATTTTATGAATTTACGTATAATTGGTATTTGGGCTTAAAACCCTACTGGGAATGCTTATGACTTGATTTGAGGTCATGGATATGATTGATATGTGTTATAATATGGATTTTGTTTGTGATTATGAATACTGGATACTGGATCATGGGCTGGATGGTGCGAGTACAGTTCCTAGACGTGACTCGGATGTTGCGTGAGTGCAGTTCCCGAGTATGTGGTACGTCTAGATGGTGCGGGTGCAGTTCCCAGACATGATGGATATGGCTCGGATGGTGCCTGAGTTCAGTTCCCGAGGTTGGCCTACGCATAGTGCGGATGTGATTATATGATTGATTGTGCACTTGTGAATAATGCGAATTGATGGATTGATTGATTGATTGGTTGTATTTTTTGATATTGATTGTGATTACGTACTAGTATTTGAGCACGGGTTCTGGTCTGCGTGGCCAGGTGCATATATTTTCATCTGTTTTGGCCTGAGAGCCTGGATTTGATTTGTTTTGTGATTTGGCTGGAAAGCCGGTGATTGTGATTCATATGTTTTCCCCTATGCATGCATGGTTTGATAAACTGGAGGGTAATTGATGTGTTTCGAAATGTGTTTTTAAACGATATTCTTTTTGTCCACTCACACCTTTTCTGTTTTGATGACCCACCAGGCCGTGGCACAACGTTCAGGGCTGATCACGAGGCGGAGGCATGAGCGGAAATCAGTGCAGTTATCCCTTGTCTGACAGGTGCTGAAGGGCATTTTCGGGACTTCAGTTGGCTTCTCAGATGGGAGTAAGACCGGGCACGGTTAGCGAAGTCCCGTTGGGACAAGTCATGTCATCGCGGTGGAAGACACTTTGAGATGGCTATATGGTTTTTGGGCCGAAAGGGAGGCTGAACATGGATCATTGGCCGACTTGGTGGAATTTCTCTAGGAAGGCCCGGAAGAGGATGCCCTTGAAATTGAAGAGATGGACTTAGCACTGGCCAAGATAGATGACTCGAAGGCCGAAGTTCAAGATCCTTTGATAGAAATAAATTTGGGGACGGAAGAGGAGCTAAGGCTAATCTACATTGGTGGCCTTCTAGAGTCGGGTCTACAGACCAAGATGGAGGAGTTGTTTTGGGAGTTTAAGGATTGCTTTGCTTGGGACTACACCGAGATGCCCGGGTTGAGCCGAGACTTGGTGGACATCGCTTGCCTATTTCAGAGGACTTCAAGTCATTCAAACAGCCACCCCGCCAAATGGCAGGGGAAGTAGAGCTACAGGTTAAGGAAGAGATTGTAAAGCTTCTTAAAACAAGATTTATTAGGCCAGCTATGTATGTAAAATGGATTTCGAAAATTGTACCTTTAAAAAAGAAAACCGGAGCAATAAGAATTTGTGTTGATTTTTGCAATTTAAATCTTGCTACTCCGAAAGATGAGTACACAATGCCCATGGCTGACCTTTTAGTTAATGGAGCGGCTAAACATGAAATTTTATCGTTTATGGATGGAAATTCAGGCTACAACCAAATTTCCATAGCCGAAAAAGACGTTCAAAAAATCGTTTTTAGGTGTCCAGGGTCTATTAGTACGTTTGAGTATGTGGTGATGCCTTTCTGCTTGAAAAATGATGGGGCTACATACCAACGAGCCATGAATGCAATCTTCCATGACATGATTGGTCGAAATTTGAAAGTCTATATTGATGATGTAGTGGTAAAGTTCGAATCAAGGCTGGGTCCTTAAGTGACCTTCGAACGACCTTCGAAAGAATGAGGAACGATCAATTAAAGATGAATCCAAAGAAATGTGTTTTTGGGGTTTCGACCAGGAATTTTCTCCGCTTTCCTGTGCACCAACGTGGAATTCATATTGATAAAAATAAAGCCAAAGCCAACATCGATGCGCCACCCCAAGTAATAAGAAGGAATTGCAAATCCTACTCGACTGGATAAATTTTCTTAGAAGATTTATCGCTAACTCGGCCGGAAAGATTGAACCATTTTCTTCTCTGTTAAGGCCCAAAGAAGATGACAAGTTTCGATGGGAAGAGTTCCACCAAAAAGTCTTCTACTCGATCAAGGGCTATTTGACCTAGCCTCTGGTGTTAATTCCTCCAAAGAGAGGCAAACTACTGGTCCAAAATAATGATGAGGAGAAAGAGCAAGCCGTGTATTATCTAAGTCGAATACTAACGGCCACCAAAAGGAATTACTCTCCTATTGAGAAGCTTTGCTTGGGATTGTATTTCACGGCCACTAAGCTTAGGCACTATATGTTTCCATCCTGTGTTCATATAATCGCCAAAACTAATTTGATAAAATACATGATTTCCTGGCCTATCATTAGAGGTCGGATTGGAAAGTGGACAATGGCTCTAGCCGAGTTCACCTTTCACTACGTACCCCAACAAGCCATGAAAGGCCAAGCACTGGCCGACTTTTTGGCTTCCCACCTAAGTGTGGAGATTGAGAGCATGGAGAATGTTGAAATTAATAACGTCACGCTAATCCCATGGCATCTCTACTTCGATGGGTCTCGGACAAAAATTATGTTTGGAGCCGGGATTATTATTGAAATGCGGTTTGGTTTTAGAATGCGTTATGCTTTCCAATTTGATTTCGAATGTTCTAATAATGAGGCAGAGTATGAAGCTTTGATTATTGGGTTGGAAATTCTTCGTGAAATGAGGGTCACCAACATATTGGTCATGAGAGACTCCTTGTTGGTTCTAAAACAACTATTCGGAGACTATAAGGTATCTAGCCAAAATTTGTTGTCTTACCATACGATGGCAATGCAACTATTGGATGATTTTGATGAGGTGGAGTTGAAGCACTTGCCAAGGGATTGTAATTCTCAAGCCAACGAGATGGCTCAACTGGCCTCCGGGGTTCAAATATCTGAAGGACTTTTTCGAAGATATGTTCAAAGTAGAGAAGGGATGTTTTCCCTCGGTCGTCGAAAGAGGAATTCCTTTGGAGGTGTTGGTATTGATCGTCCACCCGGACGATTGAAGATACAAAATTATAGAGTATCTAAAAAATCCAAGTGTCCCTTCTAGTCAACAAACCCGATGAATGCCTCAGAATTACGTCTTATGGAACAATGAACTCTTTCATATCAGCTTTAATGATTTTTTAATGAGTTGCTTAGGTAAAGACGATCAATTCTTGCCCATGGACGAAATCCATGAAGGGATCTGTGGAGCTCATCAAGCCGGGATTAAAATAAGGTGGCTTTTAAGAAGACATGCTTATTATTGGCCAATAATCCTAAAAGATTGCATTGACTATGACAAAGGGTGCCAAGCATGCCAAAGGCATGGCCCTATCCAACATCTCCCGGTTGGGCCAATGAACCCGATAGTAAAAGCATGGCCATTCAAGGGTTGGGTGATGGACATAATTGGCCAAATCGGCCCAAAGTCATCCAAAGGCCATAAATACATCTTATTGGCTACCGACTTTTTCACTAAGTGGGTGGAGGCCATCCCATTAAAGAAGGTTACTCAAATTGAACTGATATAGTTCATAGAAAAACACATTATTCACCGATTTGGGATGCCAAAGTCCATCATGACGGATCAAGGAAAGGCCTTTATAGGAACAACAATTGAAGCGACTGCGACCAACTGGGGTTTAAGGCTACCACATTTTACACCTTATAATCCTGAGTCCAATGGTCAAGCCAAGGCCAGCAACAAGGTCATTAAATGAATCTTAGAAATAATGATTGCAGAAAATCCTAGAGATTGGCATTCACTCTTGTCCAACACTTTGTGGGCTTACCGAACCTCAAAGAGTGTGGCCAACGGCACAACTCCATTTGCATTGACTTACGGCCATGATGGCGTGTTGCCATTCGAGATGAATGTAAGATCTTCGAGGATAGCACACCATGCCGAATAGAGTGAGGATGAATACAACCAGGTCATATTTCACGAGTTGGATAATTTAGATGAAGTAAGGTTGAATGCCTTGGACAAGTTGAAGGCTAAAAAAGAAACAGTGGCTAGGGCCTATGACAAGACGACTAAGGCCAAAAGTTTTGGTTTAGGATACTTGGTTTGGAAAACGATACTATTGGTGGAAGTAAAAGATCGTAGGTTCGGTAAATGGTCTTCAAATTTGGAAGGACCATTTTTAGTTCACCAAGTGCTAGGAAAATGGGTCTATATGTTGAGTTATATGAGTGGCCGAATTCATGATCTCCCAATAAATGGCTGGTATCTTAAGAAATATTACCCTACGTCTTCGTAGATGGCAGCAACCAACAAGAAATTAATTTTCAGTTAATATAAATGTATATTTGTCATAGCGCATCATGTAATGGGTATAATTGAATTCAGTGGCCAATGATGTTTCATTATAAGGTAGGCCAATAGGTGACCAAAGTTAAACAAACCTGCTAAGAAGAAAAATGGTGGCCAGAAAGCTTTGAACATAAACTACTTAGGGTAATCTAGTGGCTACAAAATATGCCAATAGATGGAAAAGTGACTACCAAGACATGAAAAATAGCCTCATGGTTTATAAAATATGGTGGCCAAGCTGATAATAAAAGTATACTAGTGGACCGAGAAACATATCTAGTGACTAAGGAAGTGAGACCGCAATATTAACTTGAGGGTGGCCCAATGGTGGTCTCCACGAGCTTTCGTATCCAAATGTACCGCTCTCTTAGAGTTAACCTCTTTGACCTCTGTCTTTTTCGCCATGAGTCGGGTATCAAGTGGCTTGATGGCTTGATACCTGTCGCCTCTTTCCTTCAGGAGGGCTTGCTTTCTTGCGTCCAGCTTCAACATCTCATTTTGGAGTAGTTGACTTCTCTCTTCAACGGATGCAAGCTCACGATCATTTTGGCGACTAAACTCGATCGTGTCCCTAAGAGAAGTCTTGATCGAAGCAACTTCACTCTCCAAGGTTTTGCTCACTTCAAGCTAGGAAGATGAATCAAGGTAGCTTGGAATACGTCTCTCTAACTCAGCCATAAAAAACACTACCATCTCTGATGTGGATAGATCAGTTAAGAAGTTGGATCCTGCCAAGTTTTGATGGCGGCTTTGTTGAGGTCGGCTTAGGAAGCAAGGGAGGTAAGGTCTCACTCAAGAAAGTCTCGGATGGTGGCCTCGGCCGTGGTATCTCACTCTGATACAACTGCTAGAGTGGTAGCTTGTGGAGAAGAGTCATCATCATTCACGATTAGTTGCTCAAGCTGGGAGAATGAAACAGGCAAAGTCGAAGCGGATGTCTACATGACAAAATGAAAGGGGTTAAGACTCTATAAACAAAATATTCAGTGTACATGCCTACTTTTTTTCTAAGAGATTATGTAAATTTATTGGGTCAAGTAGAGGCTGGGTAGCATCACACCCGGCCGGGTCACTAATTGGAGCCATCATATGGCTCTAAGGGTCGGCCGTGTCTCCTAAAGCAAGTATAGGATGCGTAGTCGCCATCTGTGGTAATGGTGTAGGTGGGTGAATCTCATATTGATATACAATATATTTACATGCATAGGTTGGGTGTCAGGACCCACCCCGGTTTTACCCCGAAACCCGAGGTAAATCCTGCTCCCGTCTGACTCCCCAACACAACACTAAGGTAAACTCACTCGAAACCACCAAAACACTCAGTCAGACGCAGGAGAACTATACAATACATCCCGAAATTTAAAAGTTTTACAGAGCATAGTACCACAGTACAAAAGAAAGAAAACCGAAAAACTAAATACACGCACACGGAAAATTTTAAAACACTTCGGGATCCCTTTCGCGACTTCTATGCCTCAGACGCTACCTCGACGCCGAAACCCCGCTCTAGCTCCACGACCTGGAGGGAAATTTAAAACAGAAGGTGTGAGTGGACCAGAATAAAATAAAAGTTTCCAAAACCATTTTATAAGAAAACCGGGTTTTAGCCCTCCGTTTTGAAACCACATGCATAACCCAGTTCTTGAAACAGTTATAAACCAATCATCATAAAACATCATAAAAAACAGAAACACTATAAGAACAGTTATAGAATCATATCATAAGCATCATAAAACCGTAACGTAAAACATAAAGTTCAACCAATCATTTCTGATCAAACCTGCTGGACCTATCCGAGTCTTTAAACTCAATCCAGGCCTCAATTATATCCGAGTCTTTAAACTCCCCAGTCTTTAAACTCAATCCAGGCCACAATTATATCTGAGTCTTTAAACTCCCGAGTCTTTAAACTCAATAGGCCTACGGGGGAAATATCAATATATCCGAGTCTTTAAACTCTCGAGTCTTTAAACTCAATCCGGGTCTTTAAACCCAATCCGGGCCCGTCCCCCGTGAAATCAATATCCGGGTCTTTAAACCCAATAACCAGATCCAGCAAATCCAATCCAAAACCATTTGAAAACCATTTCCATTCCATATCCAAACTCGAATCCGAAATCACTGGTCTGATGCCCTTCCGGCATCCAAAACCGTTATTCCGAACCCAAATCCGGAATTCCACTTTTCACTTTTAAAACCAAATCCTGTTATCCGAACTCCGATTCTAAACCGAAAACCTTGATCATCGAAATCATGTTCCAAAATCCCTTAACAAATACTAAAAACCATTTATCATTTGAAAATCCCAAAACCATAACATTATTTTCAGAAATCAACATTCCTCGTAAAACGTGCCAAATAAGTTATTTCTCTGAAACCGTGCAATTATGTAAAACCACATCATAAATCCAACAAGCATGAAATCACATATATAAAACACTTATAGAAAAACAGTTATGCATGTTGGAGTTTAAGGAAAGGGTTCACTCACAGTACCGAGCCCTCAATCGCGTCCTGAACGTCTCGTACGTTCCTCAGCTTCCTCGGGAACTCCCGATCCTGTCAACAACCACCAAAATACGTCACTAACACGTCTACGAAGGTCCACCTAATTTCCCTCAAAAATCCCCGAGTCCTAAACGTAACGAATCGGAACCGTAAGCCTTCACCCTCGCGAAACTACTTCGATTCGACGTCCGATTAACCCGAAACCAACGCCAAAAGACTCGTCACAACACCTAGACCAAAAACCATGTTGACAACTTCCCCTGCTGCCGCCGCACGCGCCCCCACACGCCTCCCAAAGTGGCTGCGCGTGGCCCTCACGCGCCAGCTACAGTGCATCTTCAACCTCGAGCAGACCCGGCTCAGCACAGTTCCAGTACATCGAATCGGCGTCAGCGGTTCTCTGGCGTACCTGCACCAAAACTGCTCCTCTCTTCACCCACATCATCGTCCAGTTCTTAGCTATCCGTCCCCCTTACTCAACCACCTCGACACAGCTTCTAAGTCATCGTCCCTAACTCGAAACCAGACCCGTTCAGTCCCCTGTTTCCTTCTCCGGCCACCGAGGTCACCCCCCATCACGGTGGCAGTCTCAACCTCTTCCTAAGACCATCCTAAACCTCACCCAACTCACCAAGACCGTCGACTCACTCCCTAAGTCCACGACTTTCAACCTGAGCAAAACGGAAAAACAGAGTACATCTATATGCTCCGTCGTGCCAACCTCCACCGTGCACTCCCCATCATGGCTGCCCCACCAGAAGACTCCTAAGACTCCACTGAACTCCCTAGACCTCACGGAACTCCTCGTTTTGACCCCTAAACCTACGACTTAGCTCCTGAACCCAGACGACAAAAAAGAGCAAAGAAACAAGGAAGAGGAATTACCTGTCCTCCTGTAGCCATCGTGAGCTCAGCCGTGAGGTACTAGTTCCTCCTGTCCTCTTCCGTCCTCTGGACACTTCCACTGGCCTCGATTGGTTGATCACGGCCACAACACCCCCCACAAACACTCACGTCCTCCTTGTTTTTCCCGTGGCTCACAACTCACCCACACACAACCACCACACCATCTAACCTTCTAACTGTCTCCCTCTCCATCTCTGATCAATCATCCCCTCACAAAATCACACAACTCACACAAAACACCGTCCAATTCTCCCAACTCTCTCCCTCTGTTTCTGTCTAGTTCGAAGAACAAACACGAACACACACACACGGGTACCCCAAATAATTGGGACTGTGTTCCCCAGAACCAACCAGAACCCCTACACGTGTCACCATCCTCCCTTCTCCCTCACAAATGGCTCAATCTCAGCCATCCACTTGTCCCTCTCTGCTGCACAAATCCTAGAGCACAAAGACCAAAATACCCCTCCTTTTAAGTCAAAATTACAATTTTGCCACTACCTGTCTAGACTCGTAACTCACACATCGTAATTCCGATGCATACGTACCGCCTGTCATTGAACTCAGGACGACGAGATCGATCTAAGTATCCTAGGTCAACATACCAAAACCCATTCGTAACAAAAGTCAACTCTTCCCCCTAGTTTAACCAAATTACGGTTATGCCCTCAACTTTCCGAACATCATAATTTCCTCCTCGGATGTCGGAATCGGGCGTGCCACCTGCCTACGGATTCGTGACGTCCTAACCTACGTCCCAGTCACCGGTCAAAGTCCAGTTGACCGCCTGAATTAAAAGTCAACTTTTTGCCCGAACTAGGGACAAAATCGTCATTCTAAGAACTCGACCTTATCAGAACCAACTAACCCCCAATTAAATTTACTAATCTCATCTTAATCACTATCTTAACCTTACTTTCCAGGACGGGTCGTTACATTGGGTTCCGACCTATTGGGAGCAATGGAAGCATGAAGAGAAACATTAGCCTCTAAGGCCAACCGCATGTCCAAGGTGGGAAGCTAACTAGCGGTATCCACCTAATTTAGAGGTATATTAAGAATCTAGAACTCAAAAAATAAAAAAGAAGGAGAAATGAATATAGCTCGCCATGAGGGAATGATGATCAGTTCTATCAACATCACTTCAAGTAGAAGCTGCCTGTAAAGGTGGGTTAGGCTTGTGGGTAAATTCCTCAATAAGGGTCTCTGGGTCGGGTTGGCAAAGCCCCTAAATGGTCTCCTCAATGAGGGTTTCCGAGTCCAAGGCACCACCCTAAAATGAAGAGGGGATAAGTTAGAAGTGCAGGATCTTGTAATAAAAATAGTGATATGGTGAAGTTAACTTAGGCCGATGTGAATGATATTGATTCGACCACACTATCGTCGGCCAGCTGCAAGACGCAGTTTTTCTTTCCAAACTATGAATATGATGTTTTAGAGAACAATGTTGATATCACAGAGAAAAGGAAAAAAAAAGTAGCAGGTACATACTCCAATTCCCCTAGTTGAAGCGACCATTATTTTAGTGGTCGGTGCCATAAAATCCTACAAGAGCGGGAACATAAGTAATCACATAAAATAGTTGTGTGGTGAAAAATTAAAAAACAAATCTCATAAAAATAGTGGCGTACCTGAAGGCCAGAGGCTAAATTGGCCAAATAAGTTCCTATGGTCGAGGCTGAAGCTTTAATTAGCTTGGGGGCATTTGAGACAAGATTTGGGCGTTTAGATGCTTTTCACAGTCGGTTTTATTAATTTCGAGTTGAATCTTCAGTGGCCCCTTGAAATGGTAGTAGAAGTGGGTGAAACCGAAAAAGGAAAATATAGCAAAGAATTCAAGTAAGATGGATCGTACCTTGGCTGGATAGAGATTGTCTCTTCTCAACATGGTTGGTAGGCGGGTGCTGAGCAGGAGAGCTGGTAGCTTTGGCTTGAGCTTCAAAAGGCCAATCCAAACAAAATTCACGATATGGCATTTAATTATGAAAAATATTCCAAGTCGAAAAATTGAAAACAAAAATCTTACAAATACTTTTGGAGTTTGAGGCTGCCGACTTGGGATTATGCTGCTTAGGGAGAGCAGGAAAAGTCTTAAATATCCTCATAGCGTGGACCTCATATGGCTTACTAAACTAGGTGGTTGATAGATTGGTCCAAAAGTCACGAAACTCATTTAGGAAACCGAAGTCCAGAAGGCGACTTTCAATGTCAAATTCGTCGAATTGGAGGGCTTGGAGGCGAACAATATGCTTAGCATCTTCTACTTTTTTAAAAGAAATTCTCCAAGCTAAGAAGAGGTTTTCAGACTCCGTAATTGGGCTCAGGTGACAAGGATGCTGACCCATAGTTGCATGTGTTAATCAGCAACATCGTCTGTAGGAATAGTGTTTAGGCTGAAAGCTAGATAGCTAGGGTGACGTCGGGCTAGAAAAATGGAGAATTAATGATTTTTCCTATCCTCACACAATGGTATAATAACATGAAGCACTATTCTACACTACGGTTAGGTAGAGGAAGTGAAAGTAGGGTGTCACCGAGAAGTTTGTCATTGGTAAAGTTTGGGGTCAAGGGCCCTAACTCAGGAAAGTAAAGTTGAAGACAGAGTTGGAAAATCCATAATGGCCCAGAGACATTGGACAACATGGGTTTAGGGTGGATAATGTTGGCTAGTGTCCTATACAGGTAGTCCAAAACTAAGGGTCCTAAAGCTATACATTGGTCGTCCGCGAGGACCTCGGCCAATGGTTGAACATCTTTAGTAACCGAAAGAGATAGGGGGGAAAAAAAGAACTTACAGAGCTAGAGTTGTAGGAAGGCTACATGCTCCACGCGAGATACCCCATTAGTGGGCGGCATTGGTGACCCAAGAGCATCGCCATCAAAGCCATAGTAAAATTTTACCCAACCATTGTAAGTCTTGATGTGTTTGTCTTAGTTCAGGTCAAGTGTTGGGTCGGGGAGGCTAGTAACTGAGTAGTGCACTCCATGTGGACGCAGGTCGAGCATAGCGACCAGGTCAAGTAAGGTTGGAGTCATTATCACGAAATGGAGCCTCATGCTATTATTGGATGAAGTCCATAAACATAACCCAGCTTGAATGAGTGCACAGTCGCATGAGAAGTACTCGGTTGCACAAAGCTCCAATGTATGAGAGATCCTGATTTCATCCCAGATCCCACTCAATTTTGGCTTGAGGGCTTTGTACCAGTCCAAAATGTTTTACCTTGGGCGGGTGGAGGACTTGTACTAGATGCGGTCGGTGGAGTGTTTTGTGTTTTTTACCCGACCGGCTTGCAAAAGGACCCAACTAGCCAGCTTTTTGTTGGCTTGAGAAGGCCCCATTGAGCGGGCCAATATAGATTCTCACGTAAGAACAAGGGGGCATCGTGTTCACCCTCCTTTAAAACTTCTAAGAAGCCGGGTGGAATTTTTGAGAAATTTGGACTGAGATGAGAGCCAAGACGGTCGGGCCACATGTAATGGAAATGATCATCCAAGTCGGCCAGGTGTGTGTCCATGATTTTTTGGACTTTCTTGAAGTGGCTAACCACATGCTTTGGGGCCATTGGCTTCCTACAAAAAAAAAATCATCCAAATTCATGAGCCAAAGAAAATTTTGGATTCAACCAAGTGAGTGAAGAATGAAAAAAGCAAAATATCAAGAACATCAAGAACACCATATCTTCAACCCAGAAATTTAAGCCCCAAAACTCAAGCATTCATGCCAAAATTAAGTGCAAGCTACCTCAAATGTCACCTGGAGTTGCTTCTTGAAGAAATTTGGGATAACTTTTGTTAGGCAATGAGAAATTTTGAAGATGGCCAAGAGGGAGGTTTTGAAAACCCTAAAATTTCTTTGGTTTGAATATTGAAACGAGGCTCGTGCAATCTATTTATAGTCTCAATCGAGAAGATGAAGGGGCATGGAAGCTTAAGAGCCAAAATTAAATCAACTTTAATATCCATAACTACAAAACTAAATGCACAAATTAAAGACAAGAGCTTGGGTGTTTACCTCATCAATGGAGTTGGAGAAGAAGCTTTAATTCCAATTGCCCACCCTTAGAATTCGGAAAACCAATTGAAGGGGGCAATGTTTGGTGGTGGTATAAAATTGTCCTACTCACCCAATGAAGCAAAGGGTGGATTTTTGGCTGGACACTTTTCGGGAGAGGAAAATGGTGACTTTCCTCCTTGTGAGTAGCCAAGATTGCCCCTCCTTGCTGGGATTTTCAGCTGGGCACTTTTGGGAGAAGAAAATGGTGACTTTCCTCCTTGTGAGTAGCCAAGATTGCTCCTCCTTGCTAGAATTTTCGGCTGGGCACCTTTGGGAAAAGGAAATGGTGGTTCCCCTCCTATTAGATGGCCGAAATGTAGGGAAAAGAGCTCCTTGGATTGGGTGGAAGAAAATAAAGTAAAAGAGGTGCATGTGGGTCTCATTGCCCCTAGCAACGGCTAGGATAAAAAAAAAGAGTCATTGTCCCCTTTATTCATACATATAGGTGGGTACGTGTACTCAAAGCTTTCCACTAGACTTTGACAATCCAAGCTAGCTATGGATATTATATATTTGAGTTGACAAGTGAGAGGAAAGCCAAATGTGTTTTCTTGGGTGAACAAATGCGACTCACGGAAATTGTTGATAGAGTAAGAGTTCAAGTTTTATTTTTTTTCCTTTTTTTTTTTAATGTATGTGAGTGGCTACTTGCGTTGATTTCACATTGGTTGCTGAGGGAAACATGTACATGTGTCCTTAGCCAAAGTTGATCAAAACTTGGTCAAGCCATGACCTCATGGTCGGCTTTAGTAAAAATCTTTGGCTGGGTCGACCTTGAAAATATTTGAATGATCTCGACCTTGAAACATTTGGGTGGTCTCGATTTGGAAGGATTTCAGGTGAATAAAATTTGGAAGGATTTCGGGTGGATCAAGCTTGGAAAGTTTGAGGGGCTCAAATTGGAAGGTTTTCAATGATTGGTGACTTTGGTTTCAATGATATAGGTTACTACTTGAGAATTTTGGTAAGTATAATTGGTTGTTATTTCTTTCTTTGAGTTGTGCTGCTTGTTAATTATAATTGATGCTTGCTTGAGAGATGATTCAAAGGTTTCTTTTTATTTGACAAATATGAACATGGATATGTAATGTATGTTTTATTCTTCTCCATATGGATTGTTGATTCATAGTTCACTTAATGAGTATTTATCTGCAAGATATGCTTCTATGCTATCTCTATTGGCTGCCTACATTTTTATATGGTGTGATAGTGGTTGTAGATTGTAATTTTTAAATATAATTTTTATTTTTTTATATTCCAGGATTGTAAAATTCTTAAACTATCAAAACACTTGAATTTTAAATTCATGTTATTTCTAAATTCCTATATACATAATGCCTAAGTATGAAAGTTTCTAATTGATTAAAAATTAAGTGACAAAATTACAATATATTCCCATAATTTACTTTTCCCGTGGAAATATGAATTCCTTCAACCAAACACACCAAAAAAAGAAAGCCATAATTGAAACGAAATAAACATTTGAACAAAGAAAAAAAAGATGATGATCATGAATAGAAACTCAAATCCATCGGTCTTTCCTTGTTCTTTTGCTTCAATAATCCAAACCTGAACACTCCTCATCTTCCAAACTCCGAGAAAAATCAGACAGAAACTCAAGAATCCAATCTTCAGCTGGAGAATTCGGTGACGTATGAGACGCTGAATGAAGATGATGATCATGGATAGAAACTCACATCTAGCTTTAACTCAAGAAGAAGAGAAAATCATCAAATTGAACTCCTCGAAAAAGTAGGCCACCAACTTTCAAGTCTGAAACATCCATGAAAGCTGAGAATTTGAAACAATTTAAGTTCCAAATAGCGCTTGTTATATTCTCAAGTTCGCTACAACGATAGGGATATAATGATTGAAGACCAATTAGATTTTCAATCGATGTTGGCAGTTCTTTAATCCTTGTGATAAATCAAGAACTACATTTGACAAAAAAAAAAAAAACTACCGAGTTATACAGGCTCCAAGACCTCCATTGTTCAATAACGCCAATGGTAGTAGTGGTGCTCTTGAATTTAGATGCTACACGTCTCATCTAACGTTAACGGACCGTGAAGCCTTATCGATCCTAGCTAAAATGCTGATAGGATTTTCTTGTTAATCATTTTCTTTTTAGCTTAGAAAATTATTTTTAATTGAAAAATAAATTAATTAATCAAAACTTAATTATTAATTAAATCCACATCATCATCCATTTAATTTCAAGATTAATGAGGGTCCAATCATAACCATTGATTTAAATTAAATCTAAAGGCCCATAAAAAATGTTAATTTATGTATATATATACACACACGTAGATTTTCTTTTTCTTTTTCTTTTGGGCGGTTAACAGAAATTCTGCACTTATGGATGATTAATTGGATATATGTAACTGAGTGAAATAATAGAAAGATTTACTCTCCTCACAAATATGAAAGTTGTAATAACAAATTAATATTTTTTAAGAAAAAATAATAAATTAGATTATGAATTCGATTATTGTTCTTTGCATTAAAAAAAAAAAAGACAAAAATCCTAAGGGTACTAAAAAAATATTATTTATGTCAGTTTATATTCATGTTGCCCAATTCCATTCTAATTAAGATTCATCAAATTTATTAGGTTAAATGTGATTTAAGTCTAGCCTTAATTGTCGATTTCTTTCTTATTTGAGCTCGATCTGCAGTTCTCGATCCTTTCTAATATCTATATAAAGGATCGAAATTACCAAGGAAGAATTATAAAGTAAAGGAAGAAAAGAATTTATTCAAAGAGAAGATGGCTAAGCTCATTTTGCCAATGTTCGTCCTTTTGTTGGTGCTATTGTCAAACATAGCAGGTTTGTTTCATTAGCTACCAATATATATTATATATACATAGATATTGGTCCAACTCCAACATCAATGCTTGCATGCATGCAATCTACTAGGGTATTTTTGGTGCATTTCTTCTTCCTATAAAGCAGCCCGACACTTTTTTTCTTTCTTTCTTTCTATTTTAGTTTTATTTTTATTTTTAATTATAGAAAAAGTAATAAAAGAATAATGAATTGTGATAATTATAATGAATAACGTTGTTGATTTGTTTGTTTTCATCTCAGTTTGCAAGGCATCCGATTGTTGCAGTGAACATCCGGCGTTCGAAGGGTGTACTAAGCGCCATAATTCAGAAGAATGTAGTGAGTTTTGCAAGAATAAGGGTTGTTCTGGAGGTGAATGCAAAAAGGACGCTCGTGGATGCCATTGCTACTGTTGATTTTTGTTTCAATCAGATTCAAATAATTTAATGCATGATAATAATCTTATTAATCGGAAAATAAACTCAATGTGGATTCATAGTTTTGAATCGATCTTGTTACGTATTATGTAATGGATCGATATGTGTAGACTACTGATCATGTACGTGGCTCCTGATTTATATAGTTGAATGGAATTATTTTGGGACTCAATATTATAAATTCTAGTACAAGATCGATATGATTTGCTTATGTTCTATATCATTGAATTAATTGGTGGTTTTAGGTTTGATGCTGACAAACCAGATTAATGCCCAACATATATATATATATATATATTAATATGATTTACTTATGTTTTATATCATTAAATTAATTTGCGAATGTATTATATACATATACATGTATTATATATTCAACATATATATATATTTCTCTTAATTTTGCAGATAGTTTTGCCTAAAAAAATCGGGTCAAACTCAATAAAACTCTCCAACTGAAGGGATTACATAAACCATTAGGGGTTGATTACTTAGAAGTAATGGAGATCAAATCAATGTGAATGATTTTTATTATGGAGTATTTATGCCTTGCAAAATAAGATTTTTTTTTAAATAGGTGGGTCTCACATGAAATACTTATTGCCGATTAACGGGAAATGTTAATGATTCTTATTACCTATTTTAAGTTTCTATATACTAAAATTGTCCTATAATATTTACAATAATGGCAAAGTTCAACAATAATAAATTTAAATGTACACTATTGTCTTCTAAACGCTTCAATATTCCGATGACTCATACAGTCATACTCACCTCAAAAATATCTCTATGCATGTTTAAAATAGAAGATGAAGAATTTATTTATTTTTTAATATATTGAATATTTCAGAAAATGAAGAAAAACAATTTATTTATTTTTATTTAATCGAATTATTCACCAAATGGGTTTTGAAATGTTGATCAAACAAGAAAACAAGAGGCATAGAAAGTTGGAAAAAAGGGTATTTTAGTAATTAATTCATTTTCATTCCAATTAATTATAATCGAAAAACAATAACAATGCAAATCATTCTCATTAATATTCCGATTATTTTTTATTACTAAACACCACAATAAGAATGATTACTCACTTTTTTTACTGGCTACTTCTCTTATAACTCACTGTTCCTGTTCTTGGGAAGTAAACATGTCCTTAGTTTTATGTTGGATATATAATACATTTATATATTTAGTTATCATTTATTATAATATTTAATAGTTACTTTAATTGAGTTTATTTTTTTATATCTAGCTCATTGAAAAACTAAAGGCACGTTTAACATTTTTAAGGGCATTCATAATGGAAATCATTCCTATTGATTTGATTTCCATTATTTCTAAGTAAACACCCCCCTAATAGTTTAGGGTTTCCATTATTTCTAAGTAAACACCCCCTAATAGTTTAGGGTTTAGCGGTGTAACTGAGTGAAAAAAATTAAAAAATAGAAAATCATTAAAAAATTTGTAATTAAAGGAAGAAAGATTTTATTCAAAGAGAAGATGACTAAGCGCATTATGCCAATGTTCGTCCTTTATATATATTTGTGTGATTCGGGATGGAGGGATGGCGTATTTGCTGGTAAAGAAGGTTTCGCCTGGTGGAGGGAGCGAGGCTCGCCGGGCAAACTTTGAGCGGGAACACCGACTCTCTTGGCACGCAAAGTGAGGGATTTTGCCCGGTGAGTGGTCAACCTCTGTCGGGCTAGCTATTATTAATGGCAATATAGGTGCGAAGGGCAAAGTATTTCCGTTGACTTGCGGGGGGAAAAATGTTGGCACGAAGGTGTGTTGGCGCATGTTGTTAGCCCGGCGGGTCATTAAAGCTTGCCCGGCGAGTAAAGGTCTAATCTGCATTTACTCTAGAACAAATTCATTTCTTCATCTTCTTCCTCATTCCTCATTATTCTCTCTCATTTACTCTCACAACCCCTACATAATATCATCATCATTTCATCATCACTGCTTCACCTAAGGTAAAATTAATGATTTTGTTTTTTGTTTTTTGTTTTTTTATTTTAATTTTTATTATAAGCTAAACTAATTTTTTGTTTTAGGTAATTTGTGGTTGATTTGAAGGATTACTTATAAAAGGTATGAGTATTTGCTTCTCAATTTAATTTTCTCAAAAAATTGTATTTAATTATGTTTGAAAATTGTGATATATTGTGGAAAATGCTTAGAAATCTGGATATTATTGTGTTAGGGAATTGTGATTTATCCGTTAATGCAAAGTTAATCAGCCCGATTAACTTTGTATATCGAAATTCGATAGAAAACCTTAGACTCGTTTGAGAGTCAGTGAATTAGATTGATTTACTGACACTTGAATTGTCCATTTATCGCGATAGTTTGGGAGTGCACAACTATGTGTTGTATAGTTTGCTATCTATGTGGTTAGGTTTGGATCGTGGGAAATTTGGTTTATATCCCCTTACTATTCTCCGAATGCATACTAGATATTAGTTTGAAATATCTACGTCATGTATTTGGAAAATTGTAGGGTGATGTTGCCGAAATTTCTCTCGGTCGAAACTTCTCCTCGTAGGTCACAAACTATACAGCACAGAACGTGCATTCTCGAATGGAAGAGGGCCAAATCACCGGAGGCATAAGGAGACGAGTGGGTTTTGGATGGGATAGAGTCACAAACTATATAATTATTTACTTACATTGGTTCTATTTTGTGGAACAGGCACAATGGAGAGAGGTTGGATGCAAATGTTGGATAGATCTTCTAATAAGTATTTGGATGGGATTGACATCTTCATTGGTTTTGTACGTACTCACTGTAGTGATCCAAGGAACATATTATGTTTTTGTCGTAAATGTAACAACTGTTGTTGAATTTGAAACAATTTAAATTCCAAATAGCGCTTGTTATATTCTCAAGTTCGCTACAACGATAGGGATACAATGATTGAAGACCAATTAGATTTTCAATCGATGTTGGCAGTTCTTTAATCCTTGTGATAAATCAAGAAACATCATTTGACCAAAAAAAAACTGCCGAGTTATATAGGCTCCAAGACCTTCATTGTTCAATAACACCAATGTTAGTGGTGCTCTTGAATTTAGATGCTAAGTGTCTCATCTAACGTTAACAGATCGTGAAGCTTATCCTAGCTAAAATGCTGATAGGATTTTCTTGTCAATCATTTTCTTTTTAAATTTGGAAATTATTTTTAATTGAAAAATCAATAAATTAATAAAAACAAATTTTAATTATTAATTAAATCCACATCATCATTTATTTAATTTCAAGATTAATGAGGGTCCAATCAGAACCATTGATTTAAACTAAATCTAAAGGCCCATGAAGAATGTAAATTTATGTATATATATACACACACGGAAGTTTTCTTTTTCTTTTGGGTGGTTAACAAAAATTCTGTACTTATGAATGATTAATTGGATATATGTAACAGAGTGAAAAAAATTTAAATAAAATAATAGAAAGATTTGCTCTCCTCACAAATATGAAAGTTGTAATAACAAATTAACTTTTTTTTTAGGAAAAAAAAATAATAAATTAGATTGTACACATTGAATTCTATTATTATATATGAGTTACTTATGTTTTATATCATTGTTTGGTGGGGTGTGAAATTGTCCAACCCACCCAATGAAGCAAAGGGTGGATTTTCGGCTGGACACTTTTGGGAGAGGAAAATGGTGACTTTCCTCCTTGTGAGTAGCCAATATTGCCCCTCCTTTCTAGGATTTTCGGTTGGGCACTTTTGGGAGAAGAAAATGGTGACTTTCCTCCTTCTGAGTAGCCAAGATTGCTCCTCCTTGCTGGGATTTTCGGCTGACCACTTATGGGAGAAGAAAATGGTGACTTTCTTCCTTTTGAGTAGCCAAGATTGCCCCTCCTTGCTGGAATTTTCAGCTGGGCACTTTTGGGAGAAGAAAATGGTGACTTTCCTCCTTGTGAATAGCCAAGATTGCTCCTCCTTGTTGGGATTTTCAGTTGGGCACTTTTTGGGAGAAGAAATGGTGACTTTCCTCCTTGTGAGTAGCCAAGATTGCCTCTCCTTGCTGGGATTTTTAGCTGGGCACTTTTGGGAGAAAAAAATGGTGGCTTTCCTCTTTCTGAGTAGCCAAGATTGGTCCTCCTTGCTGGAATTTTTTGGTGGGCACTTTTGGGAAAAGGAAATGGTGGTTTCCCTCCTATTAGATGGCCGAAATATAAGGAAAAGGGCTTCTTGGATTGGGTGGAAGGAAATAAAGCAAAAGAGGTGCATGTGGGTGTCATTGCCCCTAGCAATGACTAGGATAAAAAAATAAAAAGGAAGTCATTGTCCCCTTTATTCATGTATATAGGTGGGTACGTGTACTCAAAACTTTCCACTAGACTTTGACAATCCAAGCTAGCTATGGATATTATATATTTGAGTTGACAAGTGAGAGGAAAGCCAAATGTGTTTTATTGGGAGAACAAATGGGACTCACAACAATTGTTGATGGAGTAAGAGTCTAAGTTTTATTTTTTCCTCTTTTTAAAAAAAAAAATGTCTGTGAGTAGCCACTTGCATTTATTTCACATTGGTTGTTGAGGGAAACATGTACATGTGTCCTTAGTTTGGGGCGTGTATGCATGTAAGAGAATAGTTTTGGTTTGCATGAAGGAAAAAAAAAACCTTAAGATCATTCTAGCCAAAGTTGATCAAAACTTGGCTAAGGCATGGCCTCATGATCGGTTTTAGTAAAAATCCTTGGTCGAGTTGAACTTGACAAAAACCCACAGCCGGATAGGTATCCGTGAGTTTGGGCTTCCTTGGAATGGCCTAATGGTACACAGTCAAATTGGGGTTGGACCTTCTCTTTCCTAAATCTAAATTTCAAACCCACCCAAGCTTGAAGGAAAGATGGTTGCAGGCCGGGTTCTTGTCAATCATTGCCTGACCGTAATTTGTCAATTTTTTGAAATATGGAAACAAATCAAGCTAGGTAATGTCAACCTAGAGTCTTCCCGAAAGAGAAGGTTTTGATCGAATCTTATTAAATTATCTCGGTATCAATCCGACCTTGAATCAAGACAGCTTAACGAGGCAGGTTTTTTCCAATCCGACTTGGAAAGATTTGAATGATCTGACTTGGAAAGGTTTGAATGGTCTCAACTTGGAAAGATTTTGGTGGTCTCGATTTGGAAGGATTTCAGATGGATCAAATTTGGAAGGATTTCGGGTGGATCAAGCTTGGAAAGTTTGAGGGGCTCAACTTGGAAGGTTTTCACGTCAGAAGGGTAGAGGCCACACATGGCCAATTCATGGGTTGTTTAAAGCCTATAAAAATTTAAGGTGAAGGGAAGAAAAAAAGACCAACATCAACACACAAACTTACTCTTATCTTGCACCTCTTCAATTCTTAGACTAGATTTTCATATTCAAGATCTAGTTAGTCAAGTTCTTAATTTTCTAGAGTAATTTTATTTTCAGAATACTTTTAATTATTTTGTTTTAAATTCAAGTTTATTCTTATTCAATTTTTATTTTGATTCAAGTTCGTTTGATTAGCGTTCGTTTGATAGTTTTACTTAATCAGTTCGTTAATTTTAGTTTATTATCCTTGTCTTTAATTTCAATTATTGCTTTTGTTTTAAGTATCAATTTATTACGTTTACGTTTAAATTTATTTTCTTTGAGCCTAGTTAATTTTCTTACTCAATTTAATTATTGCGCTTCATTTCATTCATATAAATAAAATATAAAAATATATAAGTTCAAAGCCTAAGCACCCTTGACCCAAGAAAGTGAAAGAACTCAGACCAAGAAGATATTCCTTGCTTTGTCGCACAATCGTAAAGTCAGAAGTCAGCCTTAGGGGCACACCCAACATTTCTAATTCCATTCAGGCCATTTGGTGGCTGAGTGGTGGCACGCCTAAAAATTTATTCGATGAAGGTCCAAAATCCCTTCTATTGGCTTGATTAGTCAAATCGTGGGAAACATATTTGGCACACTTGGTGGGACACACTAGATTTTGATATTGCATGGTCATTGGCACTAGGGGGAATCCTAGAAACCACCAAGAAATCCAGCTGCCTATTTTAGTAGTCGGACAAAGGAGAAGAAACATGGTTGGAACACTTCGAATGTCGATCCAGCCATTTGGAATGCCAATTTCTCAAGTAGACCATAACGGCCAATTAAAAGTCGACCGAACCTTGGTCGTGACTACAAACACTACCTCAGTTGAGACTACCCACGACCTTGTAGAGCTGGTCGTCTAGCCAAATCCGCCAACCTCGTTGACTTCCAATAATTAATTCGGACGTTGGAGGCAACAAATCAAGCGACCCACCAGCGGCTTGACGAGCTCACAACTGAGATGAACAACCAGCGGCTGGATCTTCGCAACTAGTTTGCTCAGGTGAACGATAGAATCAGCAAATAGCCTGACCAAAATGAACACCCACCGGTCGGGGGTCAAATGGGTGCTCAAGCCCAGCAATTCTGGAGCAAACGAGCAACCTCACAACAACCCTGTGGGTAACAACCAGGGTATGAATATCCCAAATCACAATAATCCCCCATGTTGGAACAATCAGTACGGGCCGAACCCATATCAAGCTTTTCATTAGGCTCGATCATAAGCCAACCCAGCGGCTGGGGGCAACTTTGTTGGCCCATAAATAAATCAGATTACCAGCCTGGGTGGTTGGGGAAACCATGGAGGAAATCATCTGAATGGTTATGACAATGGACTCGGCCAACAATGAGCCCTTGACCGCGGTGTGGTCGAGCAATTGATCCAGGAAGTGGTTCCTCTAGCCACGAGAGTCGGCCATCACGTGTACAGGAGGTCGTATCCTCAAAACTTTGACATGGAAGAATTTCCACGTGATTTCAGAGTTCCTGATTTCACTCTATTTTTTGGGTGATGGACTTCAATCCACAGTTGATCATGTAGGTCGATTCACTGCTCAATGTGCAGAAATAGCTCACCTTGAAGGCCTTATGTTAAGACTCTTCCCGAGTAGTCTCACAGGGGTTGTGTTCACCTGGTACGAAAACCTACCACGGAATTCCATTCCGAATTGGGCAACCATAGAGCAAGTCTTCCGTGAACAGTTTTATCGACCCGAGCTAGAAGTTTCCATGGCCAACTTGGCAAAAATGAGACAAACTTTTAATGAGTCAGCTCAAGAATTCATGGCCAGGTTGAAGGTGGCTAGGACCAAATGTATGGTCTTTATGCCAGAACATGAGTTTCTCAAGCTAGCTTAAGGAGGACTTTCGTTAGACCTTAGGAAAAAGTTTGAAGGAATGGAGTTTCGTGATATATATGATCTACTTTTAAGGGTCGACCGATATGAGGGGCTTATAAAGGAAGAGCAACAGAAAAATCGTCAAATTTCTCAGCCATCCTTTAATAAAGATACGCCCAAGCCGACCACGGTCAGGACAACAGTGGTTCACGTCGTAAAGGTGGATAATCAGGAGCCGACTGATTGATACATTAAAAGTAAGCATTAAAGTAAACACAAAGTCACACTCAACACTTAATAAAAACATATGCAAATTAAAACCTTTTTTGTAGATTGTAGCATTGATATGTAGGGATTGTTCTTAACTGGGGATTGAGGGTACCTAAGCATGATTATCGTTCGATTGATTAATTAGGGGGATAATTGATTGTTTCTATTATGCTACGTGATTAACTAACCTAATCTAACTTAATCTAACCTAATCTATTATTTACATGGTCAACTCATCTTTAAACCTAACTCATTCATAAATTATGCCAATTCCAAAATCTACGAAATTCCATAATTTTAGTTCTACCGAATACAAGCATATTATCTCAAGTACATGCTGTGAATTATCCTAGACACTTTCAATGATCTAGACTCGGGAATTTTCCTAGATATCCAATCAAGCAATAAGCACAACATACAAGTATAACAAAAACCAAGATTTTGAAACACATGGAAGATTATTGAAATTCATATAAGATATAGAACCAGAATTATATTAAAGATCAATCCAACAAAACAATATTCAATAGAAAAAGACAATTACAGGGTAAAGATCTAACCAACAAAACGATATTCAATTGAATTGGAAAATTTTCCTCAAAAATTAAGGAAAATAGGTGCTGGAACTGAGCAGGAAACGATTCGGTGGAAGCCCACCGAAATTTGGGCTGGAATTCGGTGGTCAACGCATGGCCAATGGCGCAAGGAAGGGTTGGAAGGGAAATCGGTGGATGCGTGCTGAAAGCGTGGAAGCAGGTTCGGCAGGCGTGCGCTGAAGAAAAGGAATTTTCCTCAGTAGACGCGCGTTGAAACAGGCTGCTACTGATCAGGAGGCGCGTGCCGAAAGTCGCATTCGGGAATCGGTAAGCGCGGCCAGAACCAATTTATGGGCTACCATGTTGGATTCTATAGCTTGCTACCGATTTTCCTTGCCCTTTTCGGTGGCTTCCCTTGATTCGATCATAACTTCTTCAATATAACCTTGATTGAGATGATTCTTTTGTCTAAATTCTTGTATTTCCATGCTCTATCCAATTCTGCACATTTCTCACAAAATATGTTATTTTCTATAGTTGTTTGGCATTTAAACATTAAAGGATAAGCATAAAATGTATAAAATGATGCTTAATTCAAGGCTTATCAAACACCCCCACACTTAGACTTTGCTAGTCCCTAACAAATACCAAAACAAACTAAGGCTTTGAAAACTAACTTTTCTTTCCTTTTCTTAAAAAAAAAACCTACTAAGCTCTTAACCATGTGTCTCAAATTGTATTGACATAAATATGGCATCAAAGATTTACACTGAAGAGCAATATATCATGTGGAATTCAAAAGTTAATACATCAAAACAAAATGCCTTGAAAAGTGAGACAATTAGTAAACTTGGTGAAATGTATCTTAATATGAATAAAATAAGTATGAATCAATTCATAAGGGAGATGCACTCAAGATTTCCACTCAATGTGTATAGGTTTGTGTTTGCACTTAAGGTATGTGAGAAAGATGCTCACATAATAGAAAGTAAGTTACTTCATAAAAATTTCAAACATAAACCATAAGATAGTGAACATACTTGCACAAATGAACCAAAACCATATGCTTACTCAAGTGATAGACTCAACGAATAAAACTTTACTCATCTCAAAAATTATAAGATCTTTATTTGAAGGTTGTCATGGGGCTACGTGTAGAGGTATGGATTTTTAGGATAGTGGTGTTAAACTTTGTTCTAGGACTCAACCAAAGGCTCCATCACATAGACATACATGTTTTCCGTAGTTATAGGCCAAGTATCAACTTGTTAGGCCTTAATCTTCATTATCCCCATCTTTTGAACTTGCAATTAGGGCAAGGGGCTGAAATTCTTCATGTAGGTCCTCAAACTTCATTGTTCCAAATCACAAGTATAGGTGACTTAGCTCAAAACTCAAATTTTTGTACCTCAAAGAACTTTTTTTCTTTATTGAATTTTCTTTTTCATAATTTTTTTTTTCTTTTGAGAGGTAATGCAATGAATAACAACATAGTTTGAGACAGTCATTTCCCTTCACTTACATATAAGTCTTCATTCATCAAATCATTTACTTGTATCTCACGCCATCTTTATGTTCTTCAACCAAGGAACAAGGAACAAGGGTAAAGGATGTCTTATATTAGGCTTACATGAAGAGATGTTTAGGGTGATGAAAGAAAGGCTTAATGTAGGCTCAAAGTGGTCAAACTAGGGGGATCACACGTGTGTTATCAAGTAGGGACATAGATATTTGGATAAGTGGTACGAACCCTATTGCCTTAATCATGTCCAAAATAAGAGAGTTTATTGACTTAAAATCTTTGAAAATCACATAAAATAAGTTCTAGTACTCTAGAGTTCATTAAAAACTATGACAAGTAGTTATGAGGCATATATATATATATATATATATCAATTTAACCAAAGAACGCCTAAGAATCACTCAAAAAAGAAGTATATAAGGCTCTAAAGCTCACATAAGGTTCATATGATTCATAATAATCTTAACATGCTCGTTCTATACCAGTTTAATATGCATTACCTACTACAAGTCATAAACATTCAATCATAAAGCATTAACAAATGAATTCAAGTTGTAGTCATCATCTTTTTGCCATGTTGTTTCATTTATCCGTCATTCTTACATCGACAGGTTAAATGACATCTTAAGACTCATTAAAACACTAAGTTAAGAAAAGGCTGAAAGCTAAAACACAAGAAAATCTTCTTGGGTTTCTGTTGTTTTTCGAAATTTTTTGTTTGGTTTCTTTTTTTGTAAAAGAATAAAACTCAATAAAGTTGTAAACCGCTCCCCCACACTTAAATCCGACATTTTTCTCAATGTATGAAAGTGAAAGCATAGAATCTAAGTAAGGAGAATTGATTTACAAAAATAAAGCAATAAAGACAAAATGTAACTAAAGTAAAGAGAGTGAAGGGTTTAAGAAAGAAAATCTCCGTTTGATGGCTCCTCCACTTCTCCGTCATTGGGTTGCCTCCCAAGAAGAGCTTGAATTTTAACGTCCGTAGCCTTGACGAAGTGCTTCAATCAACTCATACGATGCGAGGTCTATGCACTCTTTTGAACTCTGCATCGTGCTCACCAATTGCCTCTAGGTAAGGCTTCAATCCATCTTGAATCTGAGGGTCAAGTTCATGCGCGATCACTTAGACATGGGCGTCCCCTACGTCTAGTTCATGGACCTTAGATTAAGTGAATTGAATATTGTGTTTTCCTTCAAAAGAGTGAGTACATTAAAATATGACGAGAAATAGAAAGGAATATACACAAAATAGAATGGCATGTACAATGAACGGGTTATAGATAAGGAGAAGCAAAGAAGTAAAAATAGTTTAAGAATATGCAAGGTAGAGTCACAAAAATGGCATGCAAAGGCACAAGTTCAAAAAAGTCCAAATTAATGCAACACATAAAAGTCTACATGAAGAATGGTGTGAATGCATAAAAGGGAAATCGTTAGAACCAACATAAGACATAAGAGTTATTTAACAATGCATGAAAAGAATGGCTTGGAGCTTTGATCTCACTTCCGTAGATTCACTTAGTCTTAGGGGGGGGGGGGGGGGGGGGGGGGCAGTGATGAAATCCGAGCAACATGAAATCGTAGGGAGGGTATGCAATCTACCAATGCAATAGATAGAGTCTTATAATGACATGAATAACTTTCCCACTTTGCTTTACATAGTACTTTCCTGGGCTTACGACCCGCGCTTACTGATAAACATATTTCAATCCCCTCCACCATTCAACGTTAATTATGGTTAGTTGAGATAGATGTAACGCGAGAAGCAAGTACTAATTTCGAGAACACCCCGAGGCTAACCTGGCCAGGGTATGTACTCCATTGGAGTCCTCTTTCTTAGTGCTCCACTTGCCACCAGTCATAACTCTCCTAGACACCATAACCAACCGATGGAAGTTTTCAAAATAAAGGTTACCAAACACAAGTGTTTACAACCTCCGCCCCACTTCATGTCCATAGATTCGTGTCTATAGTGTGTGGTGATGAAATCCACACATCACGAAAGAATAAGGAGAAAGTAAACAAAAAAAAGTGCTACTTGTTTCCGAAAGTAAAATTTTGAAGAAAAAGGTTTTAGGATTCATGAAACTCTAAAACATTCAATAGGAAACAATTTTTTTAAAATTTTTGTCGCGAGAAGCAAGTGCTAATTTCGAGAACACCCCTAGGCTAACCTGGCCAGGGTATGTACTCCATTGGAGTCCTCTTTCTTAGTGCTCCACTTGTCACCAGTCATAACTCTCCCAGACACCATAACCAACCGATGGAAGTTTTCAAAATAGAGGTTACCAAACACAAGTGTTTACAACCTCCGCCCCACTTCATGTCCATAGATTCGAGTCTATAGTGTGTGGTGATGAAATCCACACATCACGAAAGAATAAGGAGAAAGTAAACAAAAAAAAGTGATACTTGTTTCCGAAAGTAAAATTTTGAAGAAAAGGGTTTTAGGATTCATGAAACTCTAAAACATTCAATAGGAAACAATTTTTTTAAAATTTTTGTCGCGAGAAGCAAGTGCTAATTTCGAGAACACCCCGAGGCTAACCTGGCCAGGGTATGTACTCCATTGGAGTCCTCTTTCTTAGTGCTCCACTTGCCACCAGTCATAACTCTCCTAGACACCATAACCAACCAATGGAAGTTTTCAAAATAAAGGTTACCAAACACAAGTGTTTACAACCTCCGCCCCACTTCATGTCCATATATTCGAGTCTATAGTGTGTGGTGATGAAATCCACACATCACGAAGGATTAAGGAGAAAGTAAACAAAAAAAAGTGCTACTTGTTTCCGAAAGTAAAATTCTGAAGAAAAGGGTTTTAGGATTCATGATACTCTAAAACATTCAATAGGAAACAATTTTTTAAAAATTTTTGTTTTATTTTCGGCTATTCAATTTTTTTTTTTACCTTTGGAAAATTTTTTTATTTTAAGAAATTTACAAAGAAAAACGTTTTTATCCACAGGTATTACAACTTATAAACAAGTATGAAAATATGTATGAATATTATATTTACATTATGAACATATTCATACAAGTTATTATTTCAATCCCCGACAACGGGGCCAAAAATTGATACGCTAAAACTAAGCATTCAAGTAAACACAAAGTCACGCTCAACACTTAATAAAAATATATGCAAATTAAAACCCTTTTTTTGTAGATTATAGCATTGATAAGCAGGGATCATTCATAACCGGGGATTGAGGGTACCTAAACATATTTATCGTTTGATTGATTAATTACGAGGGCATGTGATTGTTTCTCTTATGCTACGTGATTAACTAACCTAATCTAACCTAATCTATTATTTACATTGTCAACTCATCTTTAAACCTAACTCATTCATAAGTTATGCCAATTTCAAAATCTACGAAATTCCATAACCTTGGTTCTACGGAATACAATCATATTATCTCAAGTACATGCCGGGAATTTCCCTAGACACTTTCAATGATCTTGACTCGGGAATTGCCCTAGAGATCCAATCAAGCATTAAGCACAACATACAAGTATAATAAAAACCAAGATATTGAAACACATGGAAGATTATTGAAATTCATATAAGATAGAGAACCAAAATTATATTAAAGATCAATCCAACAAAACGATATTTAATAGAAAAAGACAATTACTGGGTAAGGAAATCGTGTTACACTTTTTATCTCGTGAATTTTCCTAGGGATGCAAAGTTGATCGACACTCCTTGGTGAGACAACCAGCAATTGCCCTAGATTGTCGCGGATGAGGGTGTTTATGGTTAAGTATGGTGTAATTGGCTATTGGTAAAGAATCTCGAATTATTGAAGAGCGAAATTAGGTTAAGTAGAGCTTTGGTACAAAAATATGCGACCCTTTGCAAATAATCTAAGCCTCTCTATTTATAAGAGAAAATTAATCCTTAAATAAATAGGAATTTACAATTTAAATTCTAGATGGAAAATGATTAAACTAATTAAATTAAAGTCCTAAAATAAAAAGGTAAAAAAAATCCTAATTAAAAAGGTTTCCTAGATAAAAAAGAAACAAATCCAAGCTTGAATTGGACAATTTTCCTCAAAAAAAAAAGGAAAATAGGTGCTGGAATTGAACAGGAAACGATTCGGTGGAAGCCCACCAAAATTTGGGCTGGAATTCGGTGTTCAACGCATGGTCAACGGCGCAAGGAAGGACTGGAAGGGCAATCAGTGAGTGCCCGTTGAAATCTTGGAAGCAGGTTCAACAAGCGGGCACTGAAGAAAAGAAAAGTTCCTCGGTAGAGGCGCGCTAAAATGGGCTGCTACTGATCAGGAAGCACGCGCCGAATGTTGTATCTGGGAATCGATAGGCGTTGGCCTAACCTATTTATGGGCTGCCATTTTGGATTCTGTAGCTTGCTACCGACTTGCCTTTCCCTTTTCAATGCCTTCCCTTCATTTGATCTTAACTTCTTCAATATAACTTTGATTGAGGTGATTCTTCTGCATAAACTCTTGTATTTCCATGCTCTATCCAATTCTACACATTTCACAAAAAATATATTATTTTCTACAATTGTTTGGCATTTAAACATTAAAAGATAAGCATAAAATATATACAATGATGCTTAATTCAAGGCTTATCACCAATCCGTTTGAGGAAGCTCCATCCGAAGTCGATGATGAGTCGGCTGAAGTGAATCTGGCCGAGATGTTTATCAATGGGCCACATATGTGCAAGGCGTTGTCCAACGCCCCTAAGGACCAGCAACCGATTGTGGCTCAGGTCTCAAAATTTAGTGGTAGCTTTTAAAAAAAAGGTCGGAAATAAAACCTACACCTTTGACACATCTAAAGCCGAACAAATCTTTGACCAACTTTTAAAATAAAATACCATAAGATTATCATCTGGTCATGTTATTCCATCGGCTAGTGAATTTAAAAAACTTATTACAAATGGCATAATGTGTGGACTCATGGAACTAACAATTGTTTGATTTTTCGCAATGTTGAGCATAATTTAATTGAGAAGAAGATTTTGTAATTTCCGGAGAAGAACACAATGAGAGTTGACAATAATCCATTACCTTAGGCGAAGGTTGGATTTCAGACCACCTTAGGCGAAGGTTGGATTTAGGTAGGTAGGCCAAGACTGCATGGTGGCTAGGTAAGTTCAGCTAGATCCTATGGTGAAAGGAAAAGAGAAAATATTTCTAGAGCCACCAACTAAGGAAGAGCTTCCAAATGCCATCGTGTTATGTGGCAGGTGTTAATGCGAGGTGTCATTAGATGCCCAAAAACTAGAGCCGAAGGAGCTTGAGAGAGAGATGGGTAGGTCAGACCGACCAAAGGAGTTAGAGAAAAGGGTGATTCTAAGTCCGACCGAGAATTACGGTCCCCACAACCCAAGAGAGAAATACGAAGCTAGGCCGAATAAACGACCATTCCCGACCTACCAGGGTAGGCACAAAAGGTCATGTTTCCCACCAAGGTGGAACCATCAGAAGCCATTAGAGTACGAGGATATTGTGGGTGGCCCAATTCACCAGAGCGAGAATAAACATAAGAGCATTTGGGTGACCACGGGTGATGGCTAGAAGAGGAATGCCAACTTTGTCGAAAGGCCTAGGCTATCTGATAGCAGTAGTATTAATACTTATAAAATTTTAGACACTAAAGAGGGTCAATAGTACCAAAGCCAGGGGCACGGCTTGCCACCAAAGCCCTTGACTAGGACCCAAGTGAGGAGAGCTCAAAGGCAATTTTCTGCCAACAACAGAGCTGACGACAAATGGACGGAGGAAAGACAAGCTCAACTGAACTGTCTGGTCGCCCTTAAAGAGAAAATAAAGAGGGAGGAGCTTGAGTTGTGTACGGCTGATGCCATGGCCTCTTTGGAGGCAGTGGCCGTAGAGGAAGTCGAGATGCACATGAAGTGGGTGAATGGTCGAGTCATGGTAACATCCACCAAGGAACCAATTTTTGAACTGGAGTCACACTTGACCGGGGCATTTGAAGGAGAGAACACAAGAGATGACCTTCACCAACCATTGGTTATGGGAGCAAAGAGTGAGGCTAGGGGAGGGGCTGGCTAACTAGAAATCCATAAGGTGAGTATGAAGGAGGCAATAGAGATCAAGGGTCAGAAGGTAAATCGGACGGCTAGGGGACCAGCCAAAGCAAAATTTTACCAAGTCGTGAAAGGGGTCGAGAATGTCCTTGGGTCAGCTGGGAGCAAGGCTGACCCCATGGCTAGCCAAACCATGGCAAAGAAAGCTGGGGGTAAGGATCGGTCGCAGAAGGAAGTCATGAAGACAGAAAGTGACCAAGCCATAGTCAAAGTGGGTGTGAAGGACACCAAGTCACCCAAAGTGGAGGAGAAGGCAGAGCCGACAGTAGAAGAAGAGATTGTGAAGCAAGACCACTTAGGTGAGCCAAAGGGGGATCTAGGTGAGAATAAGGCGCCTTTGGGTGAAGATGAAGAAATGTATGATGAAGGTGATGAGTACAACGAGGAGGAAGAATACATGGAAGCTGAGGACATAGAGGAGATGGAGGTTGAAGGTCCAAAGGTAAATGTGACTCAAGCAAAAGAGGTCGGGCAGCCGACCTTAAAAAATTCTCAAGCCGAGGTCTTAGAGCCTAAAATGGACATGGCTCAAGCCAAGAGAATGTGGAAGACTAATACTAAGATGACCCTCCAATTCAGCAAGAATAAATAAGTGCCTATTAATGTGGTCATATTACCATCATTCTTTGAAGCCCAACCCGGACAACCCAACATTATCGCTGGTGATGTTTTGGGACGAGGTAGAGCCCACGGTGCTAGTAGGTGGATCGAAGGAGCCAACAATATAAACAAAATTTATGACACCTCGAGTCGAGTTTAACGAGCCGCAAATTTACATTTCAAAAGAAGAAAAAATGAATCCGGGAAAAATTTGCTATGAGATGCCTACTAAGAAGATGTCAACCCACTTGAAACCGTTATATGTGTGTACTCATTTCGGTGGGATTCCAACAAATAAAGTGCTAAGTGGATACCGGGGCAACCATGAACATCCTCCCAACTTTAATTATGAAGAAGTTGAAAAGAGGGATGGATGAAATTATCCCGACCGAGATAACGGTTAGCGGGTTCATAGGAGAAACCAACCTAACTCGAGGGATCCTCCATCTTGAGGTCAGAGTTGGGGGCAAGGTCAGAATGACGGCCTTCTTTGTGGTGGAAACTAGAGCTCACTTTAATGCTCTGTTGGGCCGGTATTGGATCCATGGAAGTATGTGTGTGTCATCGTCTCTCCACCAATGCCTCAAGTTTTGGCGTGAAGATGGAACTACAGAAATGGTTGAGGCCGACTTACTGCCATTCATGGTTCATACAAGAATGGCCGACCTATGGGAGTCGCAGCCCAGAAGCTAGTCTATTTGAGGGCACATGATGCAGAAGCCGACGGAGAGCGGCCCACAATTGCTGATTTTTTTCATTCTTAATGAATAATCCAACAAATAAGATGGATGAAAAGAAGGACGCGGTGGAAGACACTTTGAGATGGCTATATGGTTTTTGGGCCGAAAGGGAGGCTGAACATGGATCATTGGCCAACTTGGTGGAATTTGTCCAAGAAGGCCCGGAAGAGGATGCCCTTGAAATTGAAGAGATGGACTTAGCACTGGCCAAGATAGATGACTCGAAGGCCCAAGTTCAAGATCCTTTGATAGAAATAAATTTGGGGACGGAAGAGGAGTTAAGGCTAATCTACATTAGTGGTCTTCTAGAGTCGGGTCTACAAACCAAGATGGAGGAGTTGCTTTGGGAGTTCAAGGATTGCTTTGCTTGGGACTACACCGAGATGCCCGGTTTGAGTCGAGACTTGGTCAAACATCGATTGTAAGGGCCCGTACCGGAAATTAGGATTAAGATGGTGATTAGTGACAGATTAATGAGCTTAATCGGTGGTTAGTTGGTTACGATAAGTCTGTTAACGTAGAATGACGATTTTGCCCCTAGTTTGGGCAAAAGGTTGACTTTTAGTTCGGGCGGTCAATGGGGTATTGACCGATGACCGTGATTTAGTTCGACACATCACGAATCCGTAGACATGTGGCACGCCCGATTCCGACTTCCGAGGAGCAAGTTATGATGTTGTGAAGGTTGAGGGCATTACCGTAATTTGGCTAAAATAGGGGGAAAAGTTGACTTTTCGTGTGACGAGGTTTTGAAAAGTTGAACTAGGATCGCTAGGTAAATCTCGTCGTCCTGAATTCAACGACAGGCGGCACATGTTCATCGGACCTAGGGTGAGTAAGATTCGGGTCTAAAACGGTAAGGGCATAATTGTAATTTTGACTCAAAAGAGGGGCATTTTGGTCTTTAGCACATAGGGAATGGTGCAACTGGATTGGGACAAGTGTACAGGTTTAATTGGGACATTTGTGAGAGGACTGAGGGGATTGTGACATGTGGCAAGTGTGTAGTGGTTTCTAGGGTGCACGGTGTGCGTGTTCAAATCGTGCACGTGTGTGTGCAACCGTGTTCGAAGAAGAGAGAAACAGGGGGTGCGATTGAGAGGAAATTGAGAGTGTGTGTGTGTGTGTGTGTGTGTGTGTGTGTGTGTGTGTGTGTGTGTGTGTGTGTGTGTGTGTGTGTGTGTGTGTGTGTGTGTGTGTGTGTGTGTGTGTGTGTGTGTGTGCTTATTCAGGTGATTGTGGGAGTGTTTAGGGATCGAGAGAGAGGTCGTGGGTGAGTTTGGAGAAGAAGACTGGTGTGAGGAGGAAGTGTGAGCTCACGGGAAAATCAGAAAACAGAGAGGAACTTGGGTGGTGGTGCTGCCGTGTAAGGGATCAATCGAGGCTGGTGGTGGTGTCCAGAGGACGGAGGAGGACGAGAGGAGTTACATACGCACGGCTGAGCTCACGGTGGCGGCCTGAGCACAGGTAATTTCTTCTCCCCGTAGTTGTGCTCTGTTTTGCTATTTAGGTTCAAACCAATAGTCATGGGTTTTGAGTACGAGTCGAGGTTTTTGATGAGTTTTGTGAGACTCAGTGAGGTCCTAGGAGTTGTTTAGTGTAGCCACCGCGACGGGGGAGGACTTGGGTGGCCGGATTGTGAAACAGGGGTATGAACGGGTTACGGTTTCGAGTTAGGGACGATGGGTTAGAAGCTGTGTCGAAGTGTTTGGCGTAGGGGAATAGGTTGCTTAGGACTGGATGAAGAGATTGGTGAAGAGAGGGAGGAAAACGGTGAAGGATTGGCGGAGAATCGCTCTCGCCGGTTCAGACCGGTTGAGTAGCTGAGGAAGACGATGAACACTAGTCTGGGTGCAGGCGCGTGAGGCCCACGCGCAGCCACTTTGGGCTACGCGTGAGTGCGCATACGGTGGTTTTTGGGGAAAGTGTCAACTAAGTTTTTGGTCTAGAGGTTGTAATGAGTCTAATGGAATAGGTTTCGGGTTAATCGGACGTCGATTCGAGTTAGTTATGTGGTATTAAAGGTCTATGGTCCTGTTTAAAGTATGTTTAGAAGTTCGGGGAAATTATGGGATTTGAGTAGGACTTTTGTGAAGTATTTAGTAACCTCGTTATGGGTGGACAGGTTCGGGAAAGCCGAGGATAGCCGAATGACCGGGAACGGTGTAAGTGCACGCGTATCGACGCGACGTCGAAATGGTCTGTGAGTGCACTTTGCTTTCTAACTCTTGATGCAAGTATATATGTTTTTATATATTTTTTAATACGTGATTCTACGATTTGATTTATGATTATGAAGGTTTACGATTTTGCACCTTTTTTTCGAGGAAATAACGGTATTTCACGTTTTACGAGATTTTGAGGATACTGTGATTTGAACTGGTTTTAATGAAATGGTTGCGGGATTTGAAATACGATTTGATTTCAAAGAATGTAAAAGGATTTTGGAAAGGGTTTTCGGGCTTGAAACCTAGTTCAAAAGTTGTTTTGAGAAACGTGATTTTGAGTTTTGGAATCGAATTTCCAGGTGACGATTCGGGATTCGATTCGGGACTTGAAAGTGATTCCGGGTTTGGGTTCGGAATGATTATTCCAGATGCCGGCTTAAGGAATGATGGTTGCGGACTCGAATATGGAAGAGATGATGGATATGAGTTCTGGATTTGGGTTCGGAATGACGGTTCTGGATTCCGGAAGGGCTTCGAACCGGTGATTTCGGATTCTGGTTTGGAAGAGGATTTAGAAATGGTTTTCAACATGGTTTTGGATTAGATTTGATGGATCTGGTTATTAGGTTTAAAGACCCGGATATTGTGATTGATGAGGGACGGGCCCGGATTGGGTTTAACGACCCGGATTGAGTTTAAAGACTCGAAGTTTAAAGACTCGGATATATTGATATTTCCCCTGTAGGCCTGTTGAGTTTAAAGACTCGGGAGTTTAAAGACTCGGATTATTGAGGCCTGGATATTAAGTTTAAAGACTCGGGAGTGTAAAGACTCGGATAGATCCAGCATGTTCGATGGATGAGAATGTGGCTTTAAATGTGTTTGGGTTTTCACTGAGACTTGATGATGATGTTTTGGGCAGTGGCCTGGATGAAATGATTTTCGTTGGCCATAATGATTTTGGTGGTTTTGGGCTGAGGCCCGAGATTTGAGAAAAAGAAAATGTGTATGGTTTTTCGTGTATGGTTTTGTGACATGAGCTGGATATGCATGCATTGGTTATTAAAACGGAGGGTATAAATGTATGTGTTTTCTGATAACTGTTTTATTGAACTTAAATTTTATTTTTGTCCACTCACAGTCTTTTCGTGTTTTCGATACCCTCCAGGTTGTTACGGTGCGGGCTGTCGGTCGAGAGAGATGGAGACATCACACGCACAATCCACAGTAGACTCTGCGCACTCTGGGAAGTTCGAAAGTTGTTGAGATGGTCGGATCGGAACTCCCTTGTCCGACTTACGTGTCACACGGAGGTTAGACGTCTGTTTGGCCCTTGTGTCATGCGTAAGTTAGACGGGAGCGGGGTTTAGCCCTTAATCCCGGGGGATTAGGGTTGGGCCCTGAAAATTGGTATCAGAGCGAGGTTTTGTGTGTTCTACGTGAGGTTTGGTTCCCATGGTTGTTGGTTCGTCGACTTGGGTGATGTGATGCTACTGTGGATGTGATGTCTCGACACGGAACAGCCTGACAGAAACCTGGATACGATAGTGCTAGTAAAAGTAATCCGGATGTAGCCGGTGAGCTACGGACAAGTAGGTTGGTTGACCTGAGGGGCCTGAGAGTAGCTCGTTGAGGTAGTGAGATACGTAGGCTGAGGAGGCCGATTATTGGTGGCCGGTTGGGCCGGATGGCGTTTGGATGTTGATCAGATGGATTGGTGACCTTTAGCCAGTTGGGTTGAGTTGGAATTGTGCGGCTACGAGTAGCCGGATGCCATGATGGTAGGGTCCCTAGTGATGATCTTATTTGGGTGTGACGACCCGAGTACTAAGTCTTTGGTGAACCCGTGGTACTTGCAGGTTTGGATAACCCGGGTGACGGGAATCATTTGAGGAACCCCGGGGGTAGTGAGAAGTATCTGAGGGAAACCGTGATTTGTGATATCGTAGTCCTTGTGGTTTGGGCCGACTTACGGGCAACTGTGAGATGGTGCTGCTAGGTGCAGCCGAGGTAGTGGGTGCCTGGTGGGTGACTCAGACGAGGGTTCATACTCGCTAGGGATGACCATGGGTAGGTCCAGTAGCAGGACGAACGGTTAGGATGTCGTTGGTTGATCAAAGTAGCGCAGTGGAAGCGCGGTGGATCTAGGCTTCGTGTTGGATCAGGCTAAGGTGGTATGGACTGGTTGATCATCAGTAGGATGTTGTGGACTCGTCCTGATGTATTAAATGCAGAGGGTGGTATTTGGGTGATGCCGAGATACGTGCTTGGAATTGTTCGAGCTTTGGTGAGTGACGGCTGTGAGGGTCGTTACTGAGGAGTGACTATAACTGATCGATATGAGGTTATTGAAGAGAACCCACAATCTAGGATTTCTTTAGGACTTTGTCGGTTATTCCGACAAGGTGGTCGGAGTCGTTGGGTAGTAAGCCGGTAGGTAGGATTCCTTTTTGGACTAGATTGTTTCTGGGTTAGGATTTGAGTTGAGTTTCCGGGAGGTGAGGTGGTAGTACGTGAGGAAGTACTCTATGAATTCCATTGGGTATTCTATATGAGGTATTTTAAAATACCTTTGTTTTCTGTTCATAGAGTTTCCCTTGCGTACACCATGAAGCTCTAGTCGTACTAAGAGAGGGTCAGGAGTGGTGAACTGGTAGTTGGGGGTGTTTTGAAATACCCAAGGTGGAGATGATAGATCGGAAACCCATAAGTATTTGTTGTTGAGCTAGTGTTGATCACCGGGTAGGAGACCCCTAGTGTTGGGAACGAGCTGTGGAATTTCGGGGATGAAATTCTTTTAAGGAGGGTAGGTTGTAAGGACCCGTCCCGGAAATTAGGATTAAGATGGTGATTAGTGACAGATTAATGAGCTTAATCGGTGGTTAGTTGGTTACGATAGGTCCGTTAACGTAGAATGACGATTTTGGAAAGAAAGTAAAAGGATTTTGGAAAGGGCTTTTGGGCTTGAAGCCCAGTTCAAAAGTGGTTTTGAGAAACGTGATTTCGGGGTTTGGAATCGGATTTCCGGGTGACGATTCGGGAATCGATTCGGGATTCGATTCGGGACTTGAAAGTGATTCTGGGTTTGGGTTCGAAATGGTTATTCCAGATGCTGGCTTACGGAATGATGGTTGCAGACTCGAATCTGGAAGAGATGATGGATATGAGTTCTGGATTTGGGTTCGGAATGACGGTTCTGGATTCTGGAAGGGCTTCAGACCGGTGATTTCGGATTCGGGTTTGGATGAGGATTTAGAAATGGTTTTCAACATTGTTTTGGATTTGATTTGCTGGATCTGGTTATTGGGTTTAAAGACCCGTATATTGTCATTGACAGGGGACGGGCCCGGATTGGGTTTAAAGACCCAGATTGAGTTTAAAGACTCGGAGTTTAAAGACTCAGTTATATTGATATTTCCCCCGTAGGCCTGTTGAGTTTAAAGACTCGGGAGTTTAAAGACTCGGATTATTGAGGCCTGGATATTATGTTTAAAGACTCGGGAGTTTAAAAACTCGGATAGATCCAGCAGGTTCGATGGATGAGAATGTTACTTTAAATGTGTTTGGTTTTTCACTGAGACTTGATGATGATGTTTTGGGCAGTGGCCCGGATGAAATGATTTTCGTTGGCTATAATGATTTTGGTGGTTTTGGGCTGAGGCCCGGGATTTGAGAAAAAGAAAATGTGTATGGTTTTTCGTGTATGGTTTTGTGACATGAACTGGATATGCATGCATTGGTTCTTAAAACGGAGGGTATAAATGTATGTGTTTTCTGATAACTGTTTTATTGAACTTAAACTTTATTTTTGTACACTCACAGTCTTTTCGTGTTTTCGATACCCTCCAGGTTGTTACGGCGCGAGCTGTCGGTCGAGAGAGATGGAGACATCACACACACAACCCACAGTAGACTCTGCGCACTCTGGGAAGTTCGAAATTTGTTGAGATGGTCGGATCGGAACTCCCTTGTCCGACTTACGTGTCACACGGAGGTTAGACGTCTGTTTGGTCCTTGTGTCATGCGTAAGTTAGACGGGAGCGGGGTTTAGCCCTTAATCCCGGGGGATTGGGGGTGGGCCCTGACAATTGGTATCAGAGCGAGGTTTTGTCTGTTCTACCTGAGGTTTGGTTCCCAGAGTTGTTGGTTCGTCGACTTGGGTGATGTGATGCTACTATGGATGTGATGTTTCGACACAGAACAGCCTGACAGCAACCTGGATACGATAGTGCTAGTAAAAGTAATCCGGATGTAGCCGGTGAGCTACGGACAAGTAGGTTGGTTGACCTGAGGGGCCTGAGAGTAGCTCGTTGAGGTAGTGAGATATGTAGGCCGACGAGGCCGATTGTTGGTGGCCGGTTGGGCCGGATGGCGTTTGGATGTTGATCAGATGGATTGGTGACCTTTAGCCAGTTGGGTTGAGTTGGAATTGTGCGGCTACGAGTATCCGGATGCCATGATGGCTTACCACACGATGGAAATGCAACTATTGGATGATTTTGATGAGGTGGAGTTGAAGCACTTGCCAAGGGATAGTAATTCTCAAGCCAACGCGATGGCTCAACAGGCCTCCGGGGTTCAAATATCCGAAGGACATTTTCGAAGATATGTTCAAAGTAGAGAAGAGATCGTTTCCCTCGGTCGTCGAAAGAGAAATTCCTTTGGAGGTGTTGGTATTGATCGTCGACCCGGATAATTGAAGTACAAAATTATAGAGTATTTAAAAAATCTAAGTGTCCCTTCTAGTCAACAAACCCGGTGAATGCCTAAGAATTACGTCATATGAACAATGAACTCTTTCATATAAGCTTTAATGATTTGTTAATGAGTTGCTTTGGTAAAGACGATCAATTCTTGCCCATGGCTGAAATCAATGAAAGGATCTGTGGAGCTCATCAAGCCGGGATTAAAATAAGGTGGTTTTCAAGAAGACATGCTTATTATTGGCCAATAATCCTAAAAGGCTGCATTGACTATGCCAAAGGGTGCCAAGCATACCAAAGGCATGGCCCTATCCAACATGTCCCGGCTGGGCCAATGAACCCGATAGTAAAAGCATGGCCATGCAAGGGTTGGGCGATGGACATAATTGGCCAAATCGACCCAAAGTCATCCAAAGGCCATAAATACATCTTAGTGGCTACCGAATTTTTCACTAAGTGGGTGGAGGCCATCCCATTAAAGAAGGTTACTCAAATTGAACTGATAGAGTTCATAGAGAAACACATTATTCACCGATTTGGGATGTCAAAGTCCATCATGACGGATCACGGCAAGGCCTTTACAGGAACAACAATTGACGCGACTGCGTCCAACTGGGGTTTAAGGCTAGCACATTCTACACCTTATAATCCTGAGTCCAATGGTCAAGCCAAGGCTAGCAACAAGGTCATTAAGGGAATCTTAGAAATAATGATTGAAGAAAATCCTAGAGATTGGCATTCCCTCTTGTCCAACACTTCGTGGGCTTACCGAACCTCAAAGAGGGCGGCCATCGGAAAAACTCCATTTGCATTGACTTACGGCCATGATGTCGTGTTGCCAATCGAGATGAATGTAAAATCTTCGAGGATAGCACACCATACCGAATAGAGTGAGGATGAATACAACCAGGCCATGTTTCACGAGTTGTATAATTTAGATGAAGTAAGGTTGAATGCCTTGGACAAGTTGAAGGCTAAAAAAGAAACAGTGGCTAGGGCCTATGACAAGATGACTAAGGCCAAAAGTTTTGGTTTAGGATACTTGGTTTGGAAAACGATACTATCTGTGGGAGCAAAAGATCGTAGGTTCGGTAAATGGTCTTCAAATTGGGAAGGACCATTTTTAGTTCACCAAGTGCTAGGAAAATGGGCCTATATGTTGCGTTATATGAGTGACCGAATTCATGGTCTCCCAATAAATGGCTGGTATCTTAAGAAATATTACCCTACGTCTTCGTAGATGGCAACAACCAACAAGAAATTAATTTTCAATTAATATAAATGTATATTTGTCATAGCGCATCATGTAATGGGTATAATTGAATTCAGTGGCCAATGATATTTCATTATAAGGTAGGCCAACAGGTGACCAAAGTTAAACAAGCCTGCTAAGAAAAAAAATGGTGGCCAAAAAGCTTTGAACATAAACTTCTTAGGGCAATCTAGTGGCTACAAAATATGCCAATAGATGGCAAAGTGACTACCAAGACAAGAAAAATAGCCTCATGGTTTATAAAATATGGTAGCCAAGCTGATAATAAAAGTATACTAGTGGACCGAGAAACATATCTAGTGACTAAGGAAGTGAGACCGCAATATCAACTTGAGGGTGACCCAATGGTGGTCTCCACGAGCTTTCGTATCCAAATGTACCTCTCTCTTAGATTTAACCTCTTTAACCTCTTTCTTTTTCGCCATGAGTCGGGTATCAAGTGGCTTGGTGGCTTGGTACCTATCGCTTCTTTCCTTCAGGAGGGCCTGCTTTCTGGCATCCATCTCCAACATCTCATTTTGGAGTAGTTGACTTCTCTCTTCAACGGATGCAAGCTCACGATCATTTTGGCGACTAAACTCAATCGTGTCCCTAAGAGAAGTCTTGATCGAAGCAACTTCACTCTCCAAGGTTTTGTTCACTTCAAGCTAGGAAGATAAATCAAGGTAGCTTGGAATACGTCTCTCTAACTCAGCCATAAAAAACACTACCATCTCTGATGTGGATAGATCAGTTAAGAAGTTGGATCCTGCTAAGTTTTGATGGTGGCTTTGTTGAGGTCGGCCTAGGAAGCAAGGGAGGTAAGGTCCCACTCAAGAAAGTCTCGGATGGTGGCCTCGGTCGTGGGATCTCACTCTGATACAACTGCTAGAGTGGTAGCTGGTAGAGAAGAGTCATCATCATTCTCGATTAGTTGCTTAAGCTGGGAGAATGTAACAAGCAAATTCGAAGCGGATGTTTACATGACAAAATGAAAGGGGTTAAGACTCTATAAACAAAATATTCAGTGTACATGCCTACCTTTTTTCTAAGAGAGTATGTAAATTTATAGGGTCGAGTAGAGGCTGGGTAGCATCGCACCCGGCCGGGGTCACTACTTGGAGCCATCATATGGCTCTCAGGCTCGGCCGTGTCTCCTAAAGCAAGTATAGGATGTGTAGTCGCCACCTGTGGTAATGGTGTAGGTGGGTGAATCTCATATTGATATACAATATATTTACATGCATAGGTTGGGTGCCTACCCATTGGGAGCAATGGAAGCATGAAGAGAAATATTAGCCTCTAAGGCCAACCACACGTCCAAGGTGGGAAGCTAACTAGGAGCATCCACCTAATTTAGAGGTATATTAAGAATCTAGAACTCAAAAAATAAAAAAGAAGGAGAAATGAATATAGCTCACCATGAGAGAATGATGATCAGTTCTATCAGCATCACTTCAGGTAGAAGCTGCCTGAAAGGTGGGTTAGGCTTGTGGGTAAATTCCTCAATAATGGAAGCATGAAGAGAAATATTAGCCTCTAAGGCCAACCGCACATCCAAGGTGGGAAGCTAACTAGGAGCATCCACCTAATTTAGAGGTATATTAAGAATCTAGAACTCAAAAAATAAAAAAGAAGGAGAAATGAATATAGCTCACCATGAGAGAATGATGATCAGTTCTATCAGTATCACTTCAGGTAGAAGCTGCCTGTAAAGGTGGGTTAGGCTTGTGGGTAAATTCCTCAATAAGGGTCTCTAGGTCGGGTTGGAAAATCCCCTAAATGGTCTCCTCAATGAGGGTTTCCGAGTCCAAGGCACCACCCAAAAATGAAGAGGGGATGAGTTAGAAGTGCAGGATCTTGTAATAAAAATAGTGATAGGGTGAAGTTAACTTAGGCCCATGTGAATGACATTGATTCGGCCACGCTATCGTCGGCCAGCTGCAAGACGCAGTTTGTCTTTCCAACCTATGAATATGTTTTAGAGAACAATGTTGATATCACAGAGAAAAGAAAAAAAAAGTAGCAGGTACATACTCCAATTCCCCTAGTCAAAGCGACCATTATTTTAGTGGTCGGTGCCATAAAATCCTACAAGAGTGGGAACATAAGTAATCACATAAAATAGTTGTGTGGTGAAAAATAAAAAAACAAAGCTCATAAAAATAGTGGCGTACCTGAAGGCCAGAGGCTAAATTGGCCGAATAAGTTCCTATGGTCGAGGCTGAAGCTTTAATCAGCTTGGGGGCATTCGAGACAAGCTTTGGACGTTTAGATGCTTTTCACAGTCAGTTTTATTCATTTCGAGTTGAATCTTCAGTGGCCCCTTGAAATGGTAGTAGAAGTGGGTGAAGCCGAAAAAGCAAAATATAGCAAAGAATTCAAGTAAGATGGATCGTACCTTGGGTGGATAAAGATTGTCTCTTCTCGACATGGTTGGTAGGCGGGTGCTGAGCAGGAGAGCTGGTAGCTTTGGCTTGAGCTTCAAAAGGCCAATCCAAACAAAATTCACGATATGGCATTTAATTATGAAAAAGATGCCAAGTCAAAAAATTGAAAACAAAAATCTTACAAGTACTTTTGGAGTTTGAGGCTGCCGACTTGGGATTACGCCGCTTAGGGAGAGCAGGAAAAGTATTAAATATCCTCATAGCGTGGACCTCATATGGCTTACTAAACTAGGTGGTTGATAGATTGGTCCAAAAGTCACGAGACTCATTTAGGCAATCGAAGTCCAGAAGGCGACTCTCAATGTCAAATTCGTCGAATTGGAGGGCTTGGAGGCGAACAATATGCTTAGCATCTTCTACTTTTTTTAAAGAAATTCTCCAAGCTAAGAAGTGGTTTTCAGACTCCGTAATTGGGCTCAGGTGACAAGGATGCTGGCCCATAGTTGCATGTGTTAATCAGCAACATCGTCTGTAGGAATAGTGTTTAGGCTGAAAGCTAGATAGCTAGGGTGACGCCGGGCTAGAAAAATGGAGAATTAATGATTTTTCCTATCCTCACACAATGGTATAATAACTTGAAGCACTCTTCTGCACTATGGTTAGGTAGAGGAAGTGAAAGTAGGGTGTCACCAAGAAGTTTGTCATTGGTAAAGTTTGGGGTCAAGGGCCCTAACTCAGGAAAGTAAAGTTGAAGACAGAGTTGGAAAATCCATAATGGCCCAGAGACATTGGCCAACATGGGTTTAGGGTGGATATTGTTGGCTAGTGTCCTATACAGGTAGTCCAAAACTAAGGGTCCTAAAGCTATAGATTGGTCATCCGCGAGGACCTCGGCCAATGGCTGAACATCTTTAGTAACCGAAAGAGATTGGGGGGGGGGGGGGGCCGGGCAAAAAAAGAACTTACTGAGCTAGAGTTGTAGGAAGGCTACATGCTCCACGCGAGATACCCCATTAGTGGGTGGCATTGGTGACCCGAGAGCATCGCCATCAAAGCCATAGTAAAATTTTACCCAACCATTGTAAGTCTTGATGTGTTTGTCATAGTTCAGGTCAAGTGTTGGGTCGGGGAGGCTAGTAACCGAGTAGTGCACTCCATGTGGACGCAGGTCGAGCATAGCGACCAGGTCAAGTAAGGTTGGAGTCATCAGCCCGAAATGGAGCCTCATGCAATTATTGGATGAAGTCGAGAAACATAACCCAGCTTGAATGAGTGCACAGTCGCATGAGAAGTGCTCGGTTGCACAAAGCTCTAATGTATGAGAGATCCTGATTTCATCCCAGATCCCACTCAATTTTGGCTTGAGGGCTTTGTACCAGTCCAAAATGTTTTACCTTGGGCCGGTGGAGGACTTGTACTAGATGCGGTCGGTGGAGGACTTGTACTAGATGCGGTCGGTGGAGTGTTTTGTGTTTTTTACCCGACCAGCTTGTAAAAGGGCCCAACTAGCCAGCTTTTTGTTGGCTTGAGAAGGCCCCATTAAGCGGGCCAATATAGATTCTCACGTAAGAACAAGGGGGCATCATCCTCACCCTCCTTTAAAACTTCTAAGAAGCCGGGTGGAAATTTTGAGAAATTTGGACTAAGATGAGAGCCAGGACGGTCGGGCCACATGTAATGGAAATGATCATCCAAGTCGGCCAGGTGTGTGTCCATGATTTTTTGTACTTTCTTGAAGCGGCTAACCACATGCTTTGGGGCCATTGGCTTCCTACAAAAATAAAAAAAAATCATCCAAATTCATGAGCTAAAGAAAATTTTGGATTTAACCAAGTGAGTGAAGAATGAAAAAAACAATATATCAAGAACATCAAGAACACCATATCTTCAAACCGGATATTTAAGCCCCAAAACTCAAGCATTCATGCGAAAATTAAGTGCAAGCTACCTCAAATGTCACCTGGAGTTGCTTCTTGAAGAAATTTGGGATAACTTTTGTTAGGCAATGAGAAATTTTGAAGATGGCCAAGAGGGAGGTTTTGAAAACCCTAAAATGTCTTTGGTTTGAATTTTGAAATGAGGCTCATGCAATCTATTTATAGTCTCAATCGAGAAGATGAAGGGGCATGGAAGCTTAAGAGCCAAAATTAAATCAAGTTTAATATCCATAACTACAAAACTAAATGCACAAATTAAAGACAAGAGCTTGGGTGTTTACCTCATCAATGGAGTTGGAGAAGAAGCTCTAATTCCAATTGTGTAAGACCCGTGTCCTAGAGGGAACGGTGAACAATCCCACATTCCTGCGAGGGGGAATGGTCTGGGAGAGGATGGTGGTGTGCCTTAAAGGTGTAGGCACACACCTATGAGCTCCCGAAAACAAAACCATGGGGGCGAGGCCCAAAGCGGACAATATGGTGCTAGATGAGTCAGGTCTTGACCGAGGAGGGTCGGGTCCTGAAAAATTGCCCACCCTTAGAATTCGGAAAACCAATTGATGGGGGCAATGTTTGGTGGTGGTGTACAATTGTCCCACTCACCCAATGAAGCAAAGGGCGGATTTTCGGCCGGACACTTTTCGGGAGAGGAAAATGGTGACTTTCCTCCTTGTGAGTAGCCAAGATTGCCCCTCCTTGCTGGGATTTTCGGCTGGGCACTTTTGGGAGAAGAAAATGGTGACTTTCCTCCTTGTGAGTAGCTAAGATTGCTCCTCCTTGCTAGAATTTTCGGCTGGGCACCTTTGGGAAAAAGAAATGGTGGTTTCCCTCCTATTAGATGGCCGAAATGTAGGGAAAAGAGCTCCTTGGATTGGGTGGAAGAAAATAAAGTAAAAGAGGTGCATGTGGGTCTCATTGCCCCTAGCAACGGCTAGGATAAAAAAAAAAGGAGTCATTGTCCCTTTTATTCATACATATAGGTGGGTAGGTGTACTCAAAGCTTTCCACTAGACTTTGACAATCCAAGCTAGCTATGGATATTATATATTTGAGTTGACAAGTGAGAAGAAAGCCAAATGTGTTTTCTTGGGTGAACAAATGCGACTCACGGAAATTGTTGATAGAGTAAGAGTTCAAGTTTTATTTTTTTTCCTTTTTTTTTAAATGTATGTGAGTGGCTACTTGCGTTGATTTCACATTGGTTGCTGAGGGAAACATGTACATGTGTCCTTAGTTTGGGGCATGTATGCATGTAAGAGAATAGTTTTGATTTTCTTGAAGGAAACAAATCTTAAGTTCATTTTAGCCAAAATTGATCAAAACTTTGTCAAGCCATGACCTCATGGTCGGCTTTAGTAAAAATCCTTGGCTAGGTCGACCTTGACAAAAATCCACGGCCTGATAGGTATCCGTGAGTTTGGGCATCTTTGGAATGGCCTAATGGTACTCAATCAAATTGGGGTTGGACCTTTGCTTTCCTAAATCTAAATTTCGAACCTACCCAAAGTTGAAAGAAAGATAGATGCGGGCCGGGTTCTCGTTAATCCTCGCCCGACCGTAATTTGTCAATTGATCGAAATAAGGAAACAAATCAAGCTAGGTAATGTCAACGTAGAGTCTTCCTGAAAGAGAAAGTTTTGATTTAATCTCATTCAATTATCTTGGTATCAATCCGATCTTGAATCAAGACAGTTTAACGAGGCAAGTTTTTTCAATCCGACTTGAAAAGATTTGAATCGTCCCGAATTGAAAATATTTAAATGATCTCGACCTTGAAACATTTGGGTGGTCTCGATTTAGAATGATTTCAGGTGAATAAAATTTGGAAGGATTTCGGGTGGATCAAGCTTGGAAAGTTTGAGGGGCTCAAATTGGAAGGTTTTCAATGATTGGTGACTTTGGTTTCAATGATATAGGTTACTACTTGAGAATTTTGGTAAGTATAATTGGTTGTTATTTCTTTCTTTGAGTTGTGCTGCTTGTTAATTATAATTGATGCTTGCTTGAGAGATGATTCAAAGGTTTCTTTTTATTTGACAAATATGAACATGGATATGTAATGTATGTTTTATTCTTCTCCATATGGATTGTTGATTCATAGTTCACTTAATGAGTATTTATCTGCAAGATATGCTTCTATGCTATCTCTATTGGCTGCCTACATTTTTATATGGTGTGATAGTGGTTGTAGATTGTAATTTTTAAATATAATTTTTATTTTTTTATATTCCAGGATTGTAAAATTCTTAAACTATCAAAACACTTGAATTTTAAATTCATGTTATTTCTAAATTCCTATATACATAATGCCTAAGTATGAAAATTTCTAATTGATTAAAAATTAAGTGACAAAATTACAATATATTCCCATAATTTACTTTTCCCGTGGAAATATGAATTCCTTCAACCAAACACACCAAAAAAAGAAAGCCATAATTGAAACGAAATAAACATTTGAACAAAGAAAAAAAAGATGATGATCATGAATAGAAACTCAAATCCATCGGTCTTTCCTTGTTCTTTTGCTTCAATAATCCAAACCTGAACACTCCTCATCTTCCAAACTCCGAGAAAAATCAGACAGAAACTCAAGAATCCAATCTTCAGCTGGAGAATTCGGTGACGTATGAGACGCTGAATGAAGATGATGATCATGGATAGAAACTCACATCTAGCTTTAACTCAAGAAGAAGAGAAAATCATCAAATTGAACTCCTCGAAAAAGTAGGCCACCAACTTTCAAGTCTGAAACATCCATGAAAGCTGAGAATTTGAAACAATTTAAGTTCCAAATAGCGCTTGTTATATTCTCAAGTTCGCTACAACGATAGGGATATAATGATTGAAGACCAATTAGATTTTCAATCGATGTTGGCAGTTCTTTAATCCTTGTGATAAATCAAGAACTACATTTGACAAAAAAAAAAAAAACTACCGAGTTATACAGGCTCCAAGACCTCCATTGTTCAATAACGCCAATGGTAGTAGTGGTGCTCTTGAATTTAGATGCTACACGTCTCATCTAACGTTAACGGACCGTGAAGCCTTATCGATCCTAGCTAAAATGCTGATAGGATTTTCTTGTTAATCATTTTCTTTTTAGCTTAGAAAATTATATTTAATTGAAAAATAAATTAATTAATCAAAACTTAATTATTAATTAAATCCACATCATCATCCATTTAATTTCAAGATTAATGAGGGTCCAATCATAACCATTGATTTAAATTAAATCTAAAGGCCCATAAAAAATGTTAATTTATGTATATATATACACACACGTAGATTTTCTTTTTCTTTTTCTTTTGGGCGGTTAACAGAAATTCTGCACTTATGGATGATTAATTGGATATATGTAACTGAGTGAAATAATAGAAAGATTTACTCTCCTCACAAATATGAAAGTTGTAATAACAAATTAATATTTTTTAAGAAAAAATAATAAATTAGATTATGAATTCGATTATTGTTCTTTGCATTAAAAAAAAAAAGACAAAAATCCTAAGGGTACTAAAAAAATATTATTTATGTCAGTTTATATTCATGTTGCCCAATTCCATTCTAATTAAGATTCATCAAATTTATTAGGTTAAATGTGATTTAAGTCTAGCCTTAATTGTCGATTTCTTTCTTATTTGAGCTCGATCTGCAGTTCTCGATCCTTTCTAATATCTATATAAAGGATCGAAATTACCAAGGAAGAATTATAAAGTAAAGGAAGAAAAGAATTTATTCAAAGAGAAGATGGCTAAGCTCATTTTGCCAATGTTCGTCCTTTTGTTGGTGCTATTGTCAAACATAGCAGGTTTGTTTCATTAGCTACCAATATATATTATATATACATAGATATTGGTCCAACTCCAACATCAATGCTTGCATGCATGCAATCTACTAGGGTATTTTTGGTGCATTTCTTCTTCCTATAAAGCAGCCCGACACTTTTTTTCTTTCTTTCTTTCTATTTTAGTTTTATTTTTATTTTTAATTATAGAAAAAGTAATAAAAGAATAATGAATTGTGATAATTATAATGAATAACGTTGTTGATTTGTTTGTTTTCATCTCAGTTTGCAAGGCATCCGATTGTTGCAGTGAACATCCGGCGTTCGAAGGGTGTACTAAGCGCCATAATTCAGAAGAATGTAGTGAGTTTTGCAAGAATAAGGGTTGTTCTGGAGGTGAATGCAAAAAGGACGCTCGTGGATGCCATTGCTACTGTTGATTTTTGTTTCAATCAGATTCAAATAATTTAATGCATGATAATAATCTTATTAATCGGAAAATAAACTCAATGTGGATTCATAGTTTTGAATCGATCTTGTTACGTATTATGTAATGGATCGATATGTGTAGACTACTGATCATGTACGTGGCTCCTGATTTATATAGTTGAATGGAATTATTTTGGGACTCAATATTATAAATTCTAGTACAAGATCGATATGATTTGCTTATGTTCTATATCATTGAATTAATTGGTGGTTTTAGGTTTGATGCTGACAAACCAGATTAATGCCCAACATATATATATATATATATATATTAATATGATTTACTTATGTTTTATATCATTAAATTAATTTGCGAATGTATTATATACATATACATGTATTATATATTCAACATATATATATATTTCTCTTAATTTTGCAGATAGTTTTGCCTAAAAAAATCGGGTCAAACTCAATAAAACTCTCCAACTGAAGGGATTACATAAACCATTAGGGGTTGATTACTTAGAAGTAATGGAGATCAAATCAATGTGAATGATTTTTATTATGGAGTATTTATGCCTTGCAAAATAAGATTTTTTTTTAAATAGGTGGGTCTCACATGAAATACTTATTGCCGATTAACGGGAAATGTTAATGATTCTTATTACCTATTTTAAGTTTCTATATACTAAAATTGTCCTATAATATTTACAATAATGGCAAAGTTCAACAATAATAAATTTAAATGTACACTATTGTCTTCTAAACGCTTCAATATTCCGATGACTCATACAGTCATACTCACCTCAAAAATATCTCTATGCATGTTTAAAATAGAAGATGAAGAATTTATTTATTTTTTAATATATTGAATATTTCAGAAAATGAAGAAAAACAATTTATTTATTTTTATTTAATCGAATTATTCACCAAATGGGTTTTGAAATGTTGATCAAACAAGAAAACAAGAGGCATAGAAAGTTGGAAAAAAGGGTATTTTAGTAATTAATTCATTTTCATTCCAATTAATTATAATCGAAAAACAATAACAATGCAAATCATTCTCATTAATATTCCGATTATTTTTTATTACTAAACACCACAATAAGAATGATTACTCACTTTTTTTACTGGCTACTTCTCTTATAACTCACTGTTCCTGTTCTTGGGAAGTAAACATGTCCTTAGTTTTTCAATGAGATATAAAAAATAAACTCAATTAAAATAACTATTAAATATTATAATAAATAATAATTAAATATAACGTTTTATTAAAAAAAAAAATAGTAATAAATAATAATAAATATTTGAAAGTATTAAGTGTGAAGCCTAGCTAAATATTACCTTATCCTGCAACATTTAACACTACGTCACAAAACAACATCCATTATATAAATCGAAAACACTATATGGGTTTTCGAAACGTTATTGAAAGTTCTTCATAACGTTTTCAAAGTTCTACAAAAGCCAGTTCATGGGAGTACTATAACATTCCATAGTGTTTCAGCAAAATCCTATGATTGTTTTGGGTTTTACACATGGTTTATTTCTAGATGACATACTAGTCGAATGAACCCTAAATCCACTAAATCCTGTAGTTGAACCCTCAATTCTCTCAACTCGATTACTACCATCTGATATGGTAGTTGCAGAATAAGTTTAGTATTCAGAAGAAGTTCAATCATAACTCAACCTCCCTCTGAGGTGGTAACCTCGTAAATCCTCCAGAACACGTCCAAAAATTCCCGCACAATCGATATCTTCCCTAAGCTCACTAAGCCATCTAGGGACATCGTAACATGTGTCAAGTATCCATGTCAGCCATTCCATAATAACTTTTCAGCGTCCAAGCCGTAATTTCTGAAGGAAGTGTCTTTTTGTCCCCACAAAAGACAAACTGTGGCAAGTCAGGACTACCACAGACAATGGTTGCTCAAAACACTTGATAGAGGCATGATGACAATCCACCAATTTGTCCCTAGAATCACGTCCAAATCATAAATTTCCAGGGAATCCAATCTATCATACGGTAAAAACCTTCCTATCTAACTCAAACAGTCTTGGTTCACTAACCTAGTAATGAACATAACACCGATCAGAGCACTGATGTTCGTGACCCAACCTAGTGGAATCAACACTCAACCAATGAAAGTGTAATTACCCTGGAAATACAAGAGTCTGTGTGTGTGGCTCGAAAATCCATCAACCTGTGTACATCCTAACCAAGGAAAGACAGAACAGTTGTCACCATTCTAGGGGTAGTACAAGTTCTAGAAGTCCTACTAGATTGGAAAGATAACTGGAATCTCAAGCGACTCCCTTGGGGCCCCTTTTTTCCCACTCGTCGACCCCGGTGACCTGTACAGCTTCCACTCAAAGAATTGGAGCTAGAAAAATCACTAGGTAACTGAATCCTCGTGACCCCTTTGCGTCGTCCAGAACCACTAAGTTGTTGCTAGGATCCCGACAAGCTCATCTTTACCTGAGATGCCACATCTGATAGAGTCTGGAGTGTGGTAAATCCTCAAACTGGCACCATCCCTCGACTCTTATTCCGAAGACACAACACAAACCGACGAATCCTCATTGCCTCAGTTGCCACCACACCTAGTACGAATTGAGCCAAATGTAGAAATCTCTGCTCATACCAAGCATATGTCAAGTCCCCCTGCTCCAGATGTAGGAAACTGCCTCTTAGTATCCTGATAAGACTAGGAGTGAAAATGATGTAAGAAACGTTCCTCAAACGTCGCCCACGTGTTGTTAGTCACATCCAAACCCGCATATAGCAATGTCTGCCACCAACGTTGTGCAGACCAATCTAAGAAGAACACTACTATCAGAACCATACGAAAAAAATATTTCAAAAAATTTTCTATTTTCCTTATTTCCTAATTTCCTAACATATTTTATATTTCCTGATTTCCTACCATATTTTCTAATTTCCTAATCTCCTATCACATTTTCTATTTCCTAATTCATAAGATATTTTCATATTTCATATTTTCCTAACAAATCTTCTAATTTCCTACACAATTTTCTACACAAATTACCAACAATTTCAACCTTTTTTTTTCACAATTTCAACACATTTTCATAATAAATGCACACTTTCAAAATCAAATTATTTCCAAAATTATATACTAAAAATTAAATTAAGAGGTAAACACACATATCTTTTTATATTGAGTAAGAGATGAAGTGATGAGAAGATGAAATGTTGGTGGAGAGGTGATTAGTTAGTGAGAGATAGGAGCGAGAGAGAGAGAGAGAGAGAGAGAGAGAGAGAGAGAGAGAGAGAGAGAGAGAGAGAGAGAGAGAGAGAGAGAGAGAGAGAGAGAGAGAGAGAGAGAGAGAGTTGTGGGTGGAGAGGAAGAAGAATAGATCCTCTATGTTAAATGCTTATTGTTGTTTACCCGACGAAGGTGTTCGCATGACAACTTTTAATGATTTGTCGGGCAAGGAACACAATTTCTCATTTTTGGGCGCCAATGAAATTTCATTCCCGTCAAACAGATGATCCGACGATCAAACTTTACCGGGAAAACTTAGTCAATGTTTAATCTTAAATGACGAATCATATCCATTATATTTTTCGATGTTGCAAAGTTTACCCAACAAGCGCTGTTTTTTTGTCGGGTAAGCTTAGCGACATTTGCACGCGAACAAGTTTCCTTCCCGCCAGATTTGATCTAACGAGCCCACCATTTTTTATATTTGATAAATTTTCTCTCTTAAAGTTGTTATTTCAAATAAATTTCTATCGCTATATTTGATTATTTTTATCCAAAGAAACATGTGTAAGATACTTTAAGAACAAAAATTTCATGTCTTCTTAGGGCCTCATTGAGTAAGATGGGATAAATTGAGGACTCGCGAAGAGGATTCGAACTCAAAAATTATAACATTTCGAACTTATCCCTTCAGAATTGGACAACCCTTGGTGGTTCTTCAAAGTCAAATTTTATAAGGGAAATTAACTAGACAATATATATATATATATATATATCTATAGGATTAGGATCAAGAGACACTTATTTTTACATATAAGTTCAAACTCCTTTTGGGCCTTTAGATTTAGTTCAAATCAATTGATAGTTATGATTTCAACCTTATTAATTAATATGGTGACATGGATTTAATTGATATTAAAATATGTTCTAATTAAAACTATTTTTTTCTTTCCATTAACACTACACCAAAAGAGGGATTTTAGGGGCGCGCAAATTACAGCGAGCAAAAATGTGCCCCTTAAAAGGGGTTATTCTTAAGTTATTTATGGTGCACATTATGCGTATGCCTTCTTTTATAGTTAGTTAGGGCGCGCTTTGAATGTGTGCACTAAAAATATAATTTTTAACGAGTGCAATGCGTGCCCTTAAAAAATGACCTTTTAAGGCGAGCTTCTACACGCCCTGAAAACAAAAGAAATTTTTTCTACCCCAAAATTTTCAATTTCCACACTTAAATTTCTAAAGCGCCAAGGCTCAACCTTCTCCCTCACTTGCACTTAGATTTGTTTCTTCAAAAAAAAAAACCCCCAAATATTGAATTCTTAGGAAACGTCCTTTGCTCAGCCTCCTCCCTCGATCAGCCTCTACGACAGATTTTCCCTCTGTCAAACCCAAGCTTAGCCTCGCTCTTGCCTTTATTCTCCTTCCTCGACACGCCTCTGCTGCACTGCCCCCTCCATTGCTCGCAATACCCACTACCTTTTACTCCTGGATTGAAAAATCATCACTATCGCCGATATATCGACTGATACATCGATTTTTCCGGTAGGCAGCATATAAGAAGGGGGGAAGAAATTGACCAAAATTTCAACATGATTTCTTGTTTTGAGCCCACAGATCCTTTCCTCGGATCAAAACGATGAAGATGCACTATTAAATCGTGAAAATCGGACGTAAAACGAAGAAGATTGAGTCCGCTCTTGTCGTCGGGTCAAAAAACCCGGGTTGCAGACCCGGCTGGAGGTAGGGGATGACTTCTATTGTTTATATTTATGTATTTGGCGTTGGCTAGTTTACAAAATCGTTGGCTAGCAGCGTTGGTTGAGTTTTTGTTTCTCAGTTGGGTGTCTTGGGTTCGACCCCCCTCAAGCCTATAACTACTTTGTTTTTTCCCTTTTTATCGATTTGAATTTTTTTTTCCTTTTTTATCCATTTGAATTCATTTTTTTTTTCAATTTTTTTTTCCATTTTTTCCACTTTTCAACAAAGTTTGGATTTTTTTCTTTTTCATTTTTTGTCCAATTTTAAATATATCAATTACTTTCAATTTTTAAACAAAGTTTGATCCTATTTTTTCGTTTCTTTTTTTTTCCAATTTTAAATATATTTAAACTAATTTTATCATTTTTCTTATATTGAATTTTTGTATGTTTATTGTTATGTTTTTAATATATTAACATTCAATTATAGTAACTCACTTCAATTTATGTTTATATTTAAGATTTTATATTATTAGTCATCGTCAGAATCATATTACATCATATTATTCATCATATATTTATTATATCAAAGTCATTTTATAATTTTTATTAGTCATATATAACCATTATTGGGTATTTAATTTTTTCCCAAAGTTTCATTCTAAATTTCGAATTTTTAGATTGAATTTCCGTCATTTTTTTTACCGTAAACGATATCGATATCGATTCCGATATTTGGGGCGAGATATCTGTAAATTTGACGAGCTATATATCTGCCGATATCGATATTTCATTCCTTGCTTTTACTTCACCTTATCTTTCACTCTGCAGTTTATCAAGTAATTCAACATGATTTTTGTCTTCTCAGCATTATATGATGGATTCTTAGTTTATGTTTTAGATTGAATTAAATTTTGTGGGAAATCAAAATTTGACTGTGATTGTTACATCTGGAATTCTGTGATTTTTACGTCAGGAATTCTTTGTTCATGTATGTTATAATTCAGTATACCGATTTTGTCTTTTTTTTGTTGGTTTCAATGGATTAATAGCTGAATTGAATTATGGATTTTGCTTATTTTAATAGCTATGTTATTGGGTTTTAATTAGAACGATAAATATCTATTTGGCTGCTGAGAAAATGTTTATATGAATAAATGACAGTCCAGTCGGTTTTCTAGATGTATAAGATTTCGTCTCTCTGTTTCCCTCTATTTGATTTATCAAAACGTTAGAAGGGATTTTGGTCCTTATTCGAATAAATGTGCAGGCGTGCCACCACCCGGCCACCAAATGGCCTGAATGGAACTGTAAGTATTGGGTGCGCCCCTAAGGCCGACTTCTAACCTTATGATTGTGCGGCCGAGCAAGGAATCTCCTTTCAGCCTGGGTTCTTTCACTCCCTCGGGATCGAGGGTGTTTAGGCTTTGAGCTTGTACATATTTCTATTTTTTGATTATGTAAACGAAGTGCAAGTGCAATAATTAAATTGAGTGAAAAAATTAACTATGCTTGAAGAAAATAAACTTAAACGTAAATGTAATAAATTGATACTTAAAAGAAAAAGCAATAATTAAAATTAAAGACAAGAATAGTAAACTAAAAATTAACGAAGCAATTAAGTAAAGCTATTAAACGAACGTTAATGGATGAACTTGAATCAAAAACAAAGATTAAATAAAAATGAACTTGAATTTAAAACAAAGTAATTAAAAATATTATGGAAAATAAACTTACTCTAGAAAAATGAAGAACTTGACTAACTAGAACTTGAACATGAAAATCTAGTCTGAGGATTGAAAAGGTGCAAGATAAGAGTAAGTGTGTGTGTTGATGTTGATGTCCATTTCTCTTCTTCACCTTGGCTATTTATAGGGTTTAGCCAACCCACGAATTGGCCATGCTTGGCCTCCACGTTTCTGGCTTGCAAAACCTTCCAAGTTGAGCCACCCAAATCTTCCCAAACTTGATCCGCCGAAATCTTTCCAAGACGAGCCATCCAAAAATCTTTCCAAGCTTGATCCGCCCAAATCTTTCCAAGACGAGTCATCCAAAAATCTTTCCAAGTCAGGCCACCCAAAATCTTTCCAAGTTAAATTGATATCGAAATACTTGATTGAGATTTGATCAAAATCTTCTCTTTCGGGAAGATTCTAGGTTGACATTATCTAGCTTGATTTATTCCCTCATTTTGACCAATTGACAATCGAGGTCGGACGAAGATTGACGAGACCCGGCCCGCATCTATCTTTCTTTCAAGCTTGGGTGGGTTCGAAATTTAGATTTAGGAAAGCAAAGAGACCCAAAATCATGGATACCTATCCGGCCGAGGGTTTTTGTCATGGTCAACCCGGCCAAGGATTTTTACCAAAGCCAACCATGAGGCCACATCTTGGCCAAATTTTGTTCAATTTTGGCTAGGATGATCTAAGTTCATTTTTCCTTCAAGCCAACCAAAACTACTCTTTTTACATGCATACATGCCTCCAACTAAAGACACATGTACATACTCCAACAACCAATGTGAAACCAACACAAGTGGCCACTCACATACATTAAAATAAAACTCCAACTCTCACTTCATCATCAACAATTGACGTGAGCCTCCTTTGTCCTCCCAAGAAACCATACTTGGCTTTTCTCTCATTTGTCACCTCAAGTATATAAAATTCATAGCTAGCTTGGGTTGTCAAAGTCTAGTGGGGAATTTGGAGTACACCTACCCACCTATATGTATGAATAAAGGAGACAATAACACCCTTTTTTCCCTAGCCGTTGACACCCCCACATGCGCTTCTTTTAATCTTTTTTCTTCAAACCAACAAACAAAAGTCATGGGTGGCTTTGTAGAAAACTCACGACTTGCTTTGTAGAAGTGAGCACATATATATGTATATAATAGTACTCCATCAATCACACTTTTAACAATTCAAAGTTCTTTGATAGTTTCAAGGCACAACAACCACACCTACTCCACTTTTTATCAATTATATGAGTATTTTGTCAAACAAACCCAATCCCAATTCAAAAAACACATCATATACACCAACACATCCGAATTGTAAGAGTTGATGCAACTCTTGCCTTAAATAAAAAGTTGGGTTTGAGAAACTTTGACACCCAACCTCTTGCTAAGAAATTCGGCCATCTCTATCACAACAAATCCAACCTCCTTGCTTAGCTATTCTCCTTCAAAAATACCCTCATTGGCCTCTAGTTTTCAGCCATCTTTGTGGGAAGAAAAAACTAACCTTCTAATCAAAACACCCCTACTACATATATTGGGTGAGTGGAGATCTTCACACCACTATCAAACACTCTCTTTGATGTGTCCATGGCTAATTATATTTTGAATTTTGCACAGTTGTCTTTGGCTGGTTTCAGTGCCTTCGAGTTTTTTTCTATTAATATCTTTTTCTATGCTGTAACTCTTGTGTCGGCATGCGGAAATTGATATGATCAGAAATGATTGTACAAATGAACAGCGAGAATGTAATGCAGCTGATGAACGTGCCAAGCTCTTGGCATCAGAATTTATTGGATTAGAGGTAAAGGTAGTGGTTCTTCTTGGTATGTTTGGGTTTAGGCACTGCTTTGTGGAAATAACGTTACATTCTGTTTTTCTGTGCAAAGGAACATATGGGATTGGAAAAATGTAGTGGCAATGATAGGTGGAAACTTTGATGATATGTTTTCTTGGATGTGACCTTTGATGCTAATTATTTTTGTACTTTAACAATCACTAAATTTTGTTTGAGCTTTTGTACACACGTATGTATGCATATATAGGTTGTTTTTTAATCAAATCCTTCACTATGTTGTGTTACTTTATTCTTAGACTCTTAGTCCTTGATTTGGAGCTATAATTAATTATAGGTAGAAGCTTGCAGTCGAGAGTATTATAATGCTAATTGATGGATATTGTTGTTTTGATTTTAGGACATTTTTTCATAAATTAGGGATAACTCCAACATTTGTCTTTATGTAATGCGTGTATATTCACAAATTGTGCTAGCTTTTGATCATTTAGGTGGATAATGTAGTCTATCTCGTTGATGCTTTTGACAAGGAGAGATTTTTTGAGTCAAAGGAGGAGTTGGATGCTCTTCTTTCCGACGAGTCATTGGCAGCTGTCCCATTTCTTATATTAGAAACAAGATTGACATACACTATGCTGGGATGAGCTGCATTACCATTCGGGCTTGTGACTAACTTCACCACCGGCAAAGGGAAGGTCAATTTGGTGGATTCCAATGTCCGTCCCCTTGAAATCATTTAGTTGTTTCAGATCAATTTTGAAGGTATGAGATTTTGTTTGGCTTCTGTTTCTCTACCTTTCTAGGAGAAATTGTCAGGATGCATGTGAAGATGAAAACCCAAGATGAATGGAATTTGTCAAGCTCAATTGGGTGAGAATATATATACATATATATTTAGAGAAAATCAGGTAGGGAATTCCAAACCAAAAAAGAGCATTCATGAAAAATTAGGAAATAATGAGCTTCAGAACAGACAATATTAGTAGAGTCTAATATATCCAGGCTTTGAGCTTAATAAATTTGATATGTTGACCAATCTCCTTGTATTGTCTTTTCTTATTAGTAGAGTCTGAATCCACCAGTATTGATCATTGTCCAAAGCAAGGAGCGAGCGAAGGAGCTTTACAGAGAACTTTTGTTTGAAAACATAAGAGTTGGTGCCATACATTCTGAATTTCTAATTTATTACAAGCACAGGTAATTCGATTTTTGTTTATTTTCAGTTTATCAGCCTTAATCCTAAGTTTAAGGGCCTCATTTAAAGCTTGCATACTATCCAAGATGTATGATAACAGAAAGAAGCACCTGAATTTAACCTTGTGTCCTTGCATGGTAATAAGAAATAACTTAAATTTCTATCTTCCTTACATGTCCATCTTATATTGGATCCCAGATTCCCACATTACTGGTACTTCTACCTATGTTTCAGTCATTTGTAACTGTATATCATGCTCCATTGCCTACTTATTTCTATAGATTTGAACAGTAATTTTCACCTCCTTTTTGCTAATTCTTGAATGGAATACAGTGAGAAAATGTCGTTGATGACTTCAGAGCTGGAAAAACATGGGTTTTAATTGCTACTAATGTTATTGCTCGGGGTATGGATTTCAAAGGTATCAAGTATAGGGATGGTCAAATGGGTTTTATACCCATTCAGATCCATCCTCAATTTTTTAGGGTTTACCCAAACCCTACTCATTGGGTAATGGGTACCCATGACATTTTACATTTATTTTCTCCTTTCAATTTTTTTTCTTTGTGTTTCATTTTATTTTAACTTCTAATTTTTTATACTTTTCAATTTATTTTTCTTTTCATTTTTTTTTCCTTTTTTTTTTTACTTTCATTTGTCTTCAACTTTTTATTTTTAACTTCTAATATTTTTTCCTTTCAATTTCGTTTGTTTTTTTTTTGTTTTTCATTTTTTTCAAATCCTCTCAATTTCTATTGGAGTTTTTGTTACAATTCTTCTTGAAATATAAAGTGAGAATTAGTAAATGACCAATTTACCTTTCTATCCTTAATTATCAAAATTTGTCGAGTTGACTAAGACTAGTGAATGAGTTATTTCAAAATTTGACTCCAAAAACTTTCCAATTAAATGAAAAATGAGTAGTAAATGTCGAAATGCAATTCAAAACTTGAAAAAAAAACTCGTTAGAAATTTTATTATAAACAATTTTTAAGAATTTATAAAACTCTCTTTAAATTATTTCATGGTTGTGAAATCTTAAAAATTTTATGTAGTTTACGTTGATTTTTGTTAAATCATTTAAAATGAATTATTTAAGTTCTTAAAAAAAATTGATGTTAATATAAATTTGTAACATTTTTGTGTATAATTGTTTTTATGAAAGATGAAATAACTGATATTTAATTGAAATAAAGTAATTTTAAATAATAATAATACCTAATAAATAATAATAATAATAATAATAATAGAAAGAAAAAAAAAATAGCAAAGGGAAGAAAGTGTTAAAAATTCATAGATAATTTGAAGAATGTATAAAGAATATATTTTGAATTTAATGGGTATTAAATACCTCAATACCTATGGGTAAACCCTCACCCTACCTATTAGATGATGGGTAAATTTTTACCTATATAATTTCTACCCATTTCAACAATACCCATGGGTACCCATGCACATGGATAATTATGTCCATCCCTAGTCAACTATGTGATTAATTATGACTTTTTGGATTTTGCAGCTGTGTACATTCACAAAATTGGTACGTTTACTTATCATTGAGGGTAACATATGTACATGAATGTTGAAATATGTTGAATGCATCTTAATAATGGTAAATAATTTATTTCCATAAATAATTATATTAAACGAAAGGAAAAACAAGATTGGTTTTGAAGAAACTGCATAACATATGATATGAGGTTTTAAGTTTGTTCCTTAAGATTGTTTTGGTTGATTCGAGCTGAAGTACATCATTTGTAGAATTATATAATCAAATTGAAGTATTTCTCTTGTTATTTCCTGGTGTCATTTGTTGATAGCTTTAGTGGTGTTGTTTTCTGCCCGCATGAAATTACTTAAGATTGTAAATGCTCCGCGTAGTTACTTGAACGTATTACACTCGCGCTACTTCATGTCATTGAAATAACTATCTGATTTGGTTGTAATAATGACTATGGAGTCACAAAAACTGGTTTTGTAATCTCGTGCATGGATAAAAGCTTGTTTTGGAACTCATTTATTGAATGTGAGACTAAGCTTGTTTATTCATAATATATAATGTTGTGGGAGTTGGCATATGTTTATGAATGGATTTTGTATGAAATAGGAATGCTGATATAGAATACTCATGAAGGATTAAGAGCAAGAACTTGCAACTAGTGACTTGGTATATGTTTATAGAAAAATTTAGTATTTTCTATTTAACCATCTTCAATGTTTATTAGAATAATTTTTCGTTATGGATTTTTGTGGGTTTTGAAAATTTGGATAAGTGTATGCTAAAATGATTTGATAAGTTTAATTTATGCTAATTTTCTTTGCCAAATAGCTATCTATGAATTATTCTCTTTGAGTTTAGATATATTTTCTTTTCTATTGAATACCTATGTGTAAATTGGCTCTTTATTTCTTATCGAATATATTATACATTATATGTAACAGGCATTGAGTTTACAAATGGAAATTTAAAAGAATTACTAAATGGATGCTAAAAAAAGAAATTTACAACGTGGTCGCGCAAAGTTTGCCTTGAATAGATGGCACTAAAGTTTTCAGGACGTGCAATGTGCGCCTTCATAAGTTGTATGAAACCTTTTAAAAGGCATGCACCTCGCGCCTTAAATAGAGTATTTAGGGCGTACATTGTGCGTCTTAAAAGAGTATTTAGGACGTGCATTGAGCTCCTTAAAATAGTATTTAGGGTGTGCACCGCACACCTCAAACTTCAGCATTTGCGACACAAAATGTGTGTCTCAAATAATAAGCGTCTTTTACGGCATGACCTTTTAAGGCGCCGTCCGCGCAACCTAATAGCCATGTTTTGGTGTAATGTAAACATCATTTCCAAATTTAAGGGGAATCCTATAAGAGAAAATTAAAAAGAAAACCCTAATTGAAACAAAATTAAAGTATGAACAAAGAAAAAAAGATAATGATCATGGATAGAAACTCAAATCCATCTCGGTCTCTCCTTGTTCTTTTGCTTCTAAAATCCAAACCTGGACACTCCTCATCTTCCAAACTCCCAGAAAAATCAGATAGAAGAAGAAAAAGAAATGGAGAATTTAACTCAAGAATCCAATCTTTAGCTAGAGAATTCAGTGACGTACGAGTCACTGAATGAAGTTGATGATCATGGATAGAAACTCATATCTAGCTTTAACTCAAGAAAAAGAGAAAATCATCAAATTGAAGTCCTTGAAATAGTAGGCCACCAACTTTCAAGTCTGAAACATCCATGAAAGCTGAGAATTTCGAACAATTTAAATTCCAAATAGCGCTTGTTATATTCTCAAGTTCGCTACAAAAATGGGGATATATGGATTGAAGACCATTTAGATTTTCAATCGAGGTTGGTAGTTCTTTAATCCTTTCGATAAATCAAGAAACTTCATTTGACCAAAAAAAAAAACTGCCGAGTTATATAGGCTCCAAGACCTCCATTGTTCAATAACGCCAATGTCTGTGGTGCTCTCGAATTTAGATGCTAAGCGTCTCATCTAACGTTAACTAGGGCCGGTCCAATAAATTGGAGGCTTAGGACGAAAATTATAAAAGTATCCCTATAATATATATTTAAATATACAAATTAATAATTTTTTCAAATTTCAATATTTTTTTCATCCTCCTAACAATATACCAAAAAAATTCAAGAATTTAAGCACATCAATCATATATAGAAAATAGAGTCATTTTTGCAATATTATATTTTAAGAAACGGTGAATTTTATCAAAAAATTCAGAGTTAAAAGTCTGTTTGGTGGTGGTCTAAAATATCCTCACTCACCTAATATATGAACGAAAGGGTGTGGATGGGTCTCTTATGAGCTTGGTTGTTGTTTTGCTTTCACTTGTTTGTAGGGTGGATGGAAGAGTAAGGTTTGTGTCCCACGAAGATGATTGAAAAGTGGTAGCCAATGGGTGTGAGTTATTGAAGAGGGCTGATTGGATTTTTCAGTAAGGGGTGGCTGATACTTTCTCTCAAACCCAGCATTGATATATGAAGTAGGCGGGTTACCTGATTGTTGGCTGACAAATTGTCTCAAACCCAGCTTTATTATAAAGCATGCAGCTAGGTTATTGTGTAGTTACAGTTGGAGGTTTTTGTTGGTTTGACAAAGTTGTAGTTGGAATTCTAAATAGAGTGACCGAGTTTTTTGGGTAGGAGCGGGTGTGAAGTAAAATAAATATACATGTGTGCGCCAAAGCAAATGGATTTTGAATTCACACTCTGACACAAACATCATATAATATGTTTGCATTGGACAAGTCAAATGACTTTTGCACTAACTCTCTGACATGCACATATATATAAAAGTATATATGTGGGCACTTGACAATTCGAGTAATATATATGTGGGCACTTGAAAATTCGAGTAATATATATGTGGGTACTTGACAGTTCAAGGGATATTGTGTGGGTACTTGACAATTCAAGTGGCTTTTGAATTGTCACTCTGATGCACAACCAGGTGAAACAAAAGGCATTGAAGAGTTGAAAATAATTTGCAAAATAAAAGTCATGGGTGGCCCGCATGCTTAGGTGTGAAATGTGATCCTGATTGTGAACTTCACTATACAATTATATATATATTGTTTGGTGGTGGGGTGAATTTTTTCCACAGAATATATGAAGCAAAGGAGGATTTTTGGTTGGATTTTTCTTGGTGGGTTTTGGCCGGATTTGTGTGGATTTTGGGTGGAAGGAATGAGATTTTTCCTTCTCTTTGTTTATGTTTTCGGGTGAAAAGTAATGGAGATTTTGGCTAGATATCTAAAGGGCTTGCTGGATTTGTTTTTAAAGAGCTGACTGGATTTGTTGGCTGCGTGGGATTTGGCTCGCAAAGGGAGAAATGGTTAAGGCCAGAAAATGATGGCTGTATATAAATTATGAACTCTCAAGCCATCAGCCAAACCCCTTGCTTTATTATATATATATATATATATATATATATATATATATCTTAGACAATTCAAAAGAAGCCACACGCCACCTTTGTGGCAGAGTGGTTTTTTTGTTTTTTTACATATATATGTGTCATTGACAATTCAAAAGACTTGAATTGTCCCAAATTCACACCCCACCTTTGTAGCAAAATGTTTTATTTATATATATATAATACAAAAAATATGTATAAGATTTTTTCTTGTCAATTGGGTCACATGGTAGGCCTGGATAATTAATTTTTTGGCCGGATCGATCTTGATAAAAGTCCTTGGCCGATTCAACATTATAATCTGTTTTTCGGCCTAATTGTATGGCTTTTAGACCAAGGAATAAAATGGTGGTCATTGATGGCCTAATGCCACTCAACTGAATTGGGGTTGGGTTTTTATTTTACTGAATTTATTTTTCTTCGACCCAACCCAAAGCTTCAAAAAATATACGGACGTCGGCCGAGTTTCTCATCAAGTCCTCAGTCGGCCTCGATTGCCAATTGGTCGAAATACGGGAATAAATCAAGCTAGATAATGTCAACTTAGAATCTTCCCGAAAGAGAAGGTTTTGATCAAATCTCAATCAAGTATTTCGATATCAATCCGACGTGGAAAGATTTGGGTGGCCTGAATTGGAAAGATTTAGGTGGCCTAACTTGGGAAGATTTGGGTGGCCTGACTTGGAAAGATTTTGGGTGGCCTCAATTTGGAAGGATTGCGGGAGGATCAAATTTGAAAGGATTTCGAATGGCTCGACTTGGAAGGTTTTCAAGTCAGAAGGGTAGAGGCCAAGCATGGCCAATTCGTGGGTTGGCCAAACCCTATAAATAGCCAAGGAGAAGAAGAGAAAGGGACATCAACATCAACATCAACACACAAACTTACTCTTATCTTGCACTTTTTCAATCCTTAGACTAGATTTTCATATTCATCAAGTTCTAGTTAGTCAAGTTCTTCATTTTTCTAGAGTAAGTTTATTGTTCAGAATAGTTTCAATTATTTTGTTTTAAATTCAAGTTCATTTTTATTTAATCTTTATTTTGATTCAAGTTCGTTCGTTAGCGTTCGTTTAATAAGTTTACTTAATCGCTTCATTAATTTTAGTTTATTAGTATTCGTCTTTAAATTTAATTATCGATGTTCTTTTAAGTATATATTTATTACGCTTACGTTAAGTTTATTTTCTTAAGCTTAGTTAATTTTCTTGTTCGAATTAATAATGCACTTGCATTTCATTCATAATTTAACAAAAAAAATATAAAAATATATAAGTTGAAACCTAAACACCCTTGACCTTGAGGGAGTTAAAGAACCCATGCCAAGAGGAGGTTCCTTGCTCGGTCGTACAATCGTAAGGTAAGGAGTCAACCTTAGGGGCGCACCCAACATCTACAATTCCATTCGGGCCATTTTGTGGCTGAGTGGTGGCACGTCTGCGCATTTATTCGAAGAAGGACCAAAATCTCTTCTAACGGTTTGATAGATCAAATTGAGAGAAACATATTTCGGCACGCCCGGTGGGACACACTAGGTTTTGATATTGCATGGTCGTTGGCACTAGGGAGAATCTTAGAAACGACCAAGAAATCCAGCCGCCCAATTTAGTAGTCTGGCGAAGGAGAAGAAACATGGTTGGAACACTCTCAATGTCGACCCAGCCATTTAGTATGCCAACTTCTCAAGCAGGCCATAGTGGCCAATTACAAGTCAGCCGGACCTCGGCCGTGACAACATATACAAGTTCAGCAGAGGTTACCCGCGACCCTTTAGAGCCGGTCCTCCAGCCAAATCCGCTGACCTCGTTGGACTTCCAACAATTAATTCGAATGTTGGAGGTGACAAATCGAGCGACCAACCAGTGGCTTGACGAGCTCACTACTAAGATGAACAACTAGCGGCTGGACGTTCGCAACCAGTTCGCTCAGGTGAATGATAGACTCAGTCAACAACCTGTCCCAAATGGACACCCAGCGGCCCGAGGCCAAGTAGGTGCTTAAGCCGAGAATTTTGGGGCGAATGAACAACCTGGCAATAATCCAGTGGGGAACAACCAGCGTATGAATATCCAAAATCGCAATAATCTACCGGGTTGGAATAATCAGTTCGGGCCGAACCCATATCAAGATTTTCACCAGGCTCGACCACAGGTCAACCTAGCGGCCGGGGGCAACTTTGCTGGCCCATACATAAATCAGATTTCAGGCCTAGGTGGTTGGGGAAACCATGGAGGAAATCATCTATATAGCCATGACAACAGACCCAGCCAACAAAGGCTTCTCGACCGGGGTGTGGTCGAGCAACTGATCTAGGAGATAGTTCCTCTCGCTAGGAGAGTCGGCCGACCTGTGTACAGAAGGCCGTATCCTCAACACTTTGACACGGAAGAATTTCCACATGGTTTCAGTGTTCCTAATTTCTCCCATTTTTCGGGTGATGGACTTCAATCCACATTGGAGCATGTAGGCCAATTCACGGCTCAATGCGCGGAGATAGCTCATCGTGAAGGTCTTAAGTTAAGATTTTTCCCAAGTACACTCACGGGGATTGCGTTCACCTGGTATGTGAATCTACCACAGAACTCCATTCCGAATTGGCCGACCATGGAGCAAGTCTTCCATGAACAATTTTATCGACCCGAGCCAGAATTGTCTATGGCTGACCTAGCCAAAATGAGACAAACTTTTAACTAGTCGGCTAAGGAATTCTTGGCCAGAACATGAGTTTGTCAAGCTGGCTCAAGGCGGACTTTCTTTAGACCTTAGGAAAAAGTTTTAAGGAATGGAGTTTCGTGATATATACGATCTCCTTTTAAGGGTCGACCAATATGAGGGTCTACTAAAGGAAGAGCAATCAAAAATCGCCAAACTTCTCGGCCATCCTTTTATAAAGATACGCCCAAGCCGTCCACGACTAGGAAAACATCGGTTCACACCGTAGAGGTGGATGATGAGGAGCCAACTAGCTAGTTGGAGGAAATCCTATTGGAGGTGGAGGATTAGCAAGCCGAAGTTGTAACGACCCGTCCCGAATTCCGGGATTAGATTAGTCATTAATCTTGATTAGTGAGGTTGAACGGTGGTTAGTAGGGCGGAATCGGACAAATTGTGCAAAATGACCGTTTTGTCCTTGGTCGTGGGCAAAATGTTGACTTTTGATCGGGCGGTCAAACGGACTTTGACCGATGACCGTGACGTAGTTCGGGACGTCACGAGTTCATAGACAGGTGGCACGTTCGATTCCGACTTTCGTAGAGAAAGTTATGATGTTCGGAAGTTGAGGGGTATTTTGGTAATTTGGCATACTAGGGGCCAAATGTTGACTTTTTGACCGGGAGGTCCGATGGACGAGGGCCAAGGACCGTTACGTAGGTATCGTCGATACGAATCCAACGACAGGCGGCATGCCGAAATCGGAGATTCGACGACGAAGTTATGGTCAAGGAAACGAATCTACGAACCGAGGCTCGGATTAAAATAATAATATAATAATGAATAGTAACCGTTGACTGTGCACATCCGGATGAGTGACAAGTGTCACCCATCCCTTGTTTCCAGCTCCTTGTTTCCCTCCAAACATCATCATTACTACATCATCATCATCTAATCCACCATTTCCCCTAAATTAATCCTCTTTGTCTTCAAACCGTGCACAAAATTGGGGGAATCAGATTGGGGAGATTTGGCTCCCTTCTTCTGCTGTTCTTGAGAGAAAATGAGAGACTAATGGATTGGGATACCAAGGGAAACACGAGGGATTGAGTGTGGGTTGAATTTTGGATTTTGGATTTCGGGAAAATTAGAGGGAAAATTCGAATTGGAGGAATTGAGCCGTGAGGATCGAATTGGTGATTACTTCGAGCTTCCTGGGATCACAACGATCATAATTGTCGAAGAAACAAGATGAATTGGTGCTGTTTTGGCTCTGATCACACTTGGTGACAGAGGAGGAAATTCGACCTTGAGTCGTGGCGTTTGAGGCTTCGAATGATTCAATTGAGGTGGGGAAACTACTTCTCATGATCCCACGATGCTTCTGGGTTCATCAATTGAAGGAAAACGGTTGTGGTTGACAGAGCTCCATGGTTGAACAGTGACGGTTTTCGAGCTTGAGTCGTGACGATTGAGCGCAGGAGTGAAGCAATTGAGTTGGGGGAAATGCTTAACGGAGTCCATGGAAGCTTCTGGTTGAATCAATTTAAGGAAATCAATTGGAATTGAAGGAATTCCATGATTGAACAGTGACCGGAGTGTTCTTCGTGTTCATCGTGGAATCGATGGAATATGGGTAAGGATTTGTGTAATTGAGTTTACAGAACTTAAATTAGACTTAAAACGAAACTAACTAAATGCTCAATTGAAGGAATTAAGGCTGAATTGATGGACATTGGACCGGGTTGTATCGCGGGTAAATTGGACCCGTTTACCAGAGATACGGGTTGGGCTGATGACACTGTAGCAGGCGCGTGAGTTTCACGCGCAGCCACTCACGGCGGCGCGTGACGGCGCGTGGGTACGAATCTCGAGGTGAGGTCAACATGATTTTTAATCTATTCGATGTAACGGACATGTTGGGATTGGTTTCGTGTCGATCGGACACCGTCTCGATATTGTTCGGGATGTCCGAAGGTTTTAAATTAAGTTTAAAAATAAGTAAAACTTCGGGAAAATTACGGGACTTTGATAGGATGTTAATGATGAGGTTAGTAACCCTCTAATGTGATTTGGACAGGATTGGGAGTCCCGGTGATAGTGGTGTGGCCCGGGAGGGCCGATGGCACGCGTATCGAGGCATACCGTTAAAACGGTCTGTGAGTGGACTTTGGTTTTATAAATTCTATGCATGCCTAACTGTTTTATATGGATTGTGATTGTGGTTGTATGATGTTGATTTGGTTGTTGGTAAATTGTACTGTTTCACGTATTTCGAGGCGATTTACTTGCTTGCACGTAAATCGAGGTTTCCAGTTTTACATGGATTTTCCATATTTATGACTTGGATATAATATGATGAAATGGTTTTGAAATTGGAAATATGAACTCGGGCTTGAGGCCCACTTGTTTTGGAAATTTCGGACTTGGAGTCCATTTGAGAATCGGGCCGGGGGCCCAGTTGGTTAATGAAATCGGGCCAGGGGCCCAGTTGATATGAAATCGGGCTGAGACCCATTTGAGTTATGTTATCGGGCCAGAGGCCCAGTTGATTTACGAATTCGGGCCGTGGGCCCAGTGGGTTTATAAGTCGGGCTGCGGGCCCAGTTGGTTTACAAATCGGGTCGTGGGCCCAGTGGTTCATAAAATCGGGCATGAGGCCCAGTTGGATTATAAATGTGATTTCGGGTCAGGGACCCTATGATTAATAATTGTGATTTTGGGCCAGGGACCCTAAATGGAATTACATGGTTTTATAGAAATTTCGGGCAGGGCCCAATGGTAATGATGTGATAAAAAGATTTAATAAAACTGTTTTCCATATACCATCTGGATACAAGGATATATGATGGTCTCCTCCAGATGTCTGGGACACTGGGGAAGTCACGCTGCATTGCCTGCGAGGGGCCATTATACGGAGTAGCCGGACCGTATGATGACTCAGGAGCAGGATTGCTATGATTGACGTCAGGGACGTCAGACATCAGGGATGTCAGATATATGGACCCGGAGAGACCCCGGGCAGCACGCGTAGCTTATGAAATCGTGAGATATGACGTCAGGGACGTCTAGCATCAGGGATGCTGGTGATGGTAATGGTAAAATACGAATTAATGAAATGGCTTTCCGGGTGGATTTGTGATTATATGATTTTAATGAATTGATGTTCATTTATGGTTTTGGGTGGTGACCCACATGGTTGTTTATGTATAGTTGTGGTATTTCACAGTTTTGGGCTGAGTTCCCACACTTGGTTTTTGGTTAACGGTTTTTGGGCTAAGGCCCTAATGGCTCGGTTGAGCAGACGTTTTGGTTACTGGTTTTCGTGGCATGCATATGTTTTTATTGGAGGGCATAAATGTCTTATAAATGTATTTGGTAAACTTATTGGTTTTGTCCACTCACAGCTTTTGGTTTTAATGCCCTTCAGGTTGATTACGGATGCGATTGCAGCAGAGACTGGGACATTGCACACCTCCTCCATCGATCCTTGCGCACTCTGGATGCCCCGTTGGGCAGTGGCTCTTGATTATCCCTTGTCTGACACCTCTGGTTGGACGGGAGCAGGGCACATTCCACGGTAATCCCGGGGGGATTGGGATGGGTCCTGTCAACTTGGTATCAGAGCACGGTTGCTCTATTTGTGCGCGCAGGTCGAGGATGTGATGTCTCTTTGGGCTGCAATTCGTTATCAACCTGATAGATAGTTCTTAGGTTTGGATAGTGGATGGAGTGTGATTGGCCCGATACGCCGTGCGATAATGTGATTCGACCCAAGTGGGGTTGATTGTGATGAACTGGTATTGTGGGACCTTCGGTTCGGTCATGTGATATTGGATTGTTGTGCTGCTAGGTGAAGCCAGGTTCGGGGAACCTCATGTGAGTAATGGTTTAAAATGTGAACCCTTGTGGTGGTTTCTAGTGTGAGGGATGTTGATTCATCGGAGTTGGCCGATGACCTAGTAGTGGAACCCACGTTGATGGGATGGTAGGATTGGATTTGACGTCTATTCGATGTCAGGACCGCGGGGTCGGTCATGTTGTGGATTTTATATTACGGAAAGCTGTTTGGTTCGGTTGAACCATAGGGTGTGATTGTGGAACCCTAGTATTAAAAAGGTAAACCTTAATTGTGGCTAGTGGATGAGAACTTGTGCTGCGACGAGCGGTTGAGGTCATGGATGACCATGTGGATGGCTCTGGTGAGTCTAGTCAGAACTATGGGATTCGATCTACGGATACGGTTATGAGATAAATTATGGAATCCCGTGTTGGATCGAGTATTGGTGTGATGTGTGGATGCGGATCTCGATAGCAATGACAGTTAGTCGGAAGTCATATGGAGATGACTGGCTATCGAGGGTAATTAGTGTGGTTATAATACTTGGGGATCAGGGGACGTTCAGGGAACGTTCATTTTCCTGATGTGGATTGTCAGAATAGTGGTACCCATAGTCGTGAGGTACGGGATCGTCGTTCGGTATGAACGGAGATCCAGGGTTGTCGTATTTGCACACGGTGTGCAGTATGGATGTTTGCGAGTTGGTACTTTTGTGCTGATGCTAGTATGGATGCATGTGTGCTGATACTAGTGTTGTTGATAGCATGTTGGTGCTGGTACTGGCGCTGGTGCTAGTGTCGGTGATGGTGTTGACGATGAGCCACAAGTTGGGGTGTGACTCCGTCATGATGAACATATGTTCGGTCTTTGAGATTCGGTAGTGGTTGAGTGATGGACTGGATGGGATCCAGTTAAGATTGTGCTGTGTTGGGATAAGTCCCAATAGTGGTGAGATAACCAGCGATTAGTGGATAAAAAGGTATAATTGAGAACTTGGAAAACCGAGTGTTGAACCTGTAAAGGTTGGGATGTGCGAACGGAACAATAACAGATTGATTGTGGACATGTGGTTGTCCAAGTGAATTGAGGAGGTAGGAAGTCTGGTGGTTGGAACCTTAGTGTCGAGGAGAGTTGTGATTGGGGAACGAGAGTGGTGCTCGTTTTTGGTGATTGGTATTCCGAAGTCATTGGGGTTGACTTCTTGTTTTCTGCCCTGGCAGACATTGACTGTAGTTACCAGTACGTTGAACGTGTATTGGTTGGTGAGCCCATGTGTGTTGTAGGGTCATCAGGGGGAGTTGCGTATTCAATATTAGGTAAACGAGATTTCTCATTTTCTGCTTGGTGGTAGACTATGTGGTGTCACATGGCGTGGTGAGTACAGTGAGTTTTGTTGCATCCACGTAGGATGAGTTTTGACGTCATCATTCTTGGATCATCCTTGGTTTTCCTAGGTGGAAAGACGAGGATCGATACGAACTTGGGTATGTGAGTCGTAAATGACGGGGTTGAACTTCTTTTCGAAGTGGGGTCCGTATGGTATTCTACTCGGGTGAGTAGGTTTTCAAGGTAGTTGAATTTTGTCAACCTTCGACGTGTGGAGGTTGGATTGGCTTCCCTATGAAGTCAATCAAGTGTATTGAACGGGTAACCGATAGGTTCGGTTTTGGTGTGTCTTGGTAAATGTGACGAGATTTCGGGATTTGGAATCGAATTTCTGGGTGACGATTCAGGATTCGATTTTGGAACTTGAAAGTATATTTCTGGATTTGGGTACGGAATGATTATTCCAAATGCTAGCTTACGGAATAATGATTTCGGATTCGGATTTGGAAATGAACTAAAAATTTGATGTCTGGGCTTGTATCCAGGATTTCTTACGAAATTGCGGATTCAGATTCGGAATTGGAACTAGATGATGGGTGGAGTTTCGATTTGTCTCATGCTGGATTGGGCAAATGGTGCTCCATTGTTGAAACGTGTTCGGCTATGACCTAGGTGGTTGTAGTCTGGTCATTAGGTAGATGTGTGTACTTCGTACATGGTTTGAGGTACAATACCTTGTAGACTTGTGATGTCTCGTTATGGTATACGGGTTATACCTGAGGTGTGTTGGTGAACGTGTTGGTAGTCGGATTGGTTCCGATACCATGTGATTGGTTGTGGACCGGACATTACTATGCAATGGGTCATGGTAATTCTGATATGTTTAATTACACACAGGTCGTGTGAAAATGTTGGTAAGTGTATTTGTGAGTCGAGTACGTTGGTGGCATGTGTAGCCACGAGTGAGTCTAGTGTCAGTTTTCGACTGACAACAACTGTGTGGTGACAGTTTGTCAGGATGTGTCAAGATAGATTGTTGAGTGGGGTCAGCTGACTCCTAGTGGGAGTGGGAAAGGAACCGTCGAGTTGTTGCGTCAATGAGAGGGTTGATTTGACAAGTGGTGTCAAATTCGAAACAAGTAGTTTCAGTCATTCGACAGGGTCGAATGTAGTCGTTGCGTTTTGAGTACTAGTGGTACGTTTGGGCGTAGACAAGTTTTGTCTAAGTAGTTGGTGTACGGGTGTACACGTGTTGCGTGGTCGATTCCACTTTCCACGGGGTGTTTGTGGAATCAGGGTAATCGAGTTTCGAGAGCGAAACTAATTAAGGAGGTAAGTACGTTGAGATTAGATCGGTTGGAATTTCGAGGACGAAATTTATTAAGGAGGGAAGATTGTAACGACCCGTCCCGAATTCCGGGATTAGATTAGTCATTAATCTTGATTAGTGAGGTTGAACGGTGGTTAGTAGGGCGGAATCGGACAAATTGTGCAAAATGACCGTTTTGCCCCTGGTCGTGGGCAAAATGTTGACTTTTTGGTCGGGCGGTCAAACGGACTTTGACCGATGACCGTGACGTAGTTCGGGACGTCACGAGTTCATAGACAGGTGGCACGTTCGATTCCGACTTTCGTAGAGAAAGTTATGATGTTCGGAAGTTGAGGGGTATTTTGGTAATTTGGCATACTAGGGGCCAAATGTTGACTTTTTGACCGGGAGGTCCGATGGACGAGGGCCAAGGACCGTTACGTAGGTATCGTCGATACGAATCCAACGACAGGCGGCATGCCGAAATCGGAGATTCGACGACGAAGTTATGGTCAAGGAAACGAATCTACGAACCGAGGCTCGGATTAAAATAATAATATAATAATGAATAGTGACCGTAGACTGTGCACATCCGGATGAGTGACAAGTGTCACCCATCCCTTGTTTCCAGCTCCTTGTTTCCCTCCAAACATCATCATTACTACATCATCATCATCTAATCCACCATTTCCCCTAAATTAATCCTTTTTGTCTTCAAACCGTGCACAAAATTGGGGGAATCAGATTGGGGAGATTTGGCTCCCTTCTTCTGCTGTTCTTGAGAGAAAATGAGAGACTAATGGATTGGGATACCAAGGGAAACACGAGGGATTGAGTGTGGGTTGAATTTTGGATTTTGGATTTCGGGAAAATTAGAGGGAAAATTCGAATTGGAGGAATTGAGCCGTGAGGATCGAATTGGTGATTACTTCGAGCTTCCTGGGATCACAACGATCATAATTGTCGAAGAAACACGATGAATTGGTGCTGTTTTGGCTCTGATCACACTTGGTGACAGAGGAGGAAATTCGACCATGAGTCGTGGCGTTTGAGGCTTCGAATGATTCAATTGAGGTGGGGAAACTACTTCTCATGATCCCACGATGCTTCTGGGTTCATCAATTGAAGGAAAACGGCTGTGGTTGACAGAACTCCATGGTTGAACAGTGACGGTGTTCGAGATTGAGTCGTGACGATTGAGCGCAGGAGTGAAGCAATTGAGTTGGGGGAAATGCTTAACGGAGTCCATGGAAGCTTCTGGTTGAATCAATTTAAGGAAATCAATTGGAATTGAAGGAATTCCATGATTGAACAGTGACCGGAGTGTTCTTCGTGTTCATCGTGGAATCGATGGAATATGGGTAAGGATTTGTGTAATTGAGTTTACAGAACTTAAATTAGACTTAAAACGAAACTAACTAAATGCTCAATTGAAGGAATTAAGGCTGAATTGATGGACATTGGACCGGGTTGTATCGCGGGTAAATTGGACCCGTTTACCAGAGATACGGGTTGGGCTGGTGACACTGTAGCAGGCGCGTGGGTTTCACATGCAGCCACTCACGGCGGCGCGTGACGGCGCGTGACGGCGCGTGGGTACGAATCTCGAGGTGAGGTCAACATGACTTTTAATCTATTCAATGTAACGGACATTTTGGGATTGGTTTCGTGTCGATCGGACACCGTCTCGATATTGTTCGGGATGTCCGAAGGTTTTAAATTAAGTTTAAAAATAAGTAAAACTTCAGGAAAATTACGAGACTTTAATAGGATGTTAATGATGATAGTGGTGATAGTGGTAATGTGATTTGGACAGGATTGGGCGTCCCGGTGATAGTGGTGTTGCCCGGGAGGGCCGATGGCACGCGTATCGAGGCATACCGTTAAAACGGTCTGTGAGTGGACTTTGGTTTTATAAATTCTATGCATGCCTAACTGTTTTATATGGATTGTGATTGTGGTTGTATGATGTTGATTTGGTTGTTGGTAAATTGTACGGTTTCACGTATTTCGAGGCGATTTACTTGCTTGCACGTAAATCGAGGTTTCCAGTTTTACATGGATTTTCCATATTTATGACTTGGAGATAATATGATGAAATGGTTTTGAAATTGGAAATATGAACTCGGGCTTGAGGCCCACTTGTTTTGGAAATTTCGGACTTGGAGTCCATTTGAGAATCGGGCCGGGGGCCCAGTTGGTTAATGAAATCGGGCCAGGGGCCCAGTTGATATGAAATCGGGCTGAGACCCATTTGAGTTATGTTATCGGGCCAGGGGCCCAGTTGATTTACGAATTCGGGTCGTGGGCCCAGTGGGTTTATAAGTCGGGCTGCGGGCCCAGTTGGTTTACAAATCGGGCTGTGTGCCCAGTGGTTCATAAAATCGGGCATGAGGCCCAGTTGGATTATAAATGTGATTTCGGGTCAGGGACCCTATGGTTAATAATTGTGATTTTGGGTCAGGGACCCTAAATGGAATTACATGGTTTTATAGAAATTTCGGGCAGGGCCCAATGGTAATGATGTGATAAAAGGATTTAATAAAACTGTTTTCCATATACCATATGGATACAAGGATATATGATGGTCTCCTCCAGATGTCTGGGACACTGGGGAAGTCACGGTGCATTGCCTGCGAGGGGCCATTATATGGAGCAGCCGGACCGTATGATGACTCAGGAGCAGGATTGCTATGATTGACGTCAGGGACGTCAGACATCAGGGATGTCAGATATATGGACCCGGAGAGACCCCGGGCAGCACGTGTAGCTTATGAAACCGTGAGATATGACGTCAGGGACGTCTAGCATCAGGGATGCTGGTGATGGTAATGGTAAAATACGAATTAATGAAATGGCTTTCCGGGTGGATTTGTGATTATATGATTTTAATGGATTGATGTTCATTTATGGTTTTGGGTGGTGACCCACATGGTTGTTTATGTATAGTTGTGGTATTTCACAGTTTTGGGCTGAGTTCCCACACTTGGTTTTTGGTTAACGGTTTTTGGGCTAAGGCCCTAATGGCTCGGTTGAGCAGACGTTTTGGTTACTGGTTTTCGTGGCATGCATATGTTTTTATTGGAGGGCATAAATGTCTTATAAATGTATTTGGTAAACTTATTGGTTTTTGTCCACTCACAGCTTTTGGTTTTAATGCGCTTCAGGTTGATTACGGATGCGATTGCAGCAGAGACTGGGACATTGCACACCTCCTCCATCGATCCTTGCGCACTCTGGATGCCCCGTTGGGCAGTGGCTCTTGGTTATCCCTTGTCTGACACCTCTGGTTGGACGGGAGCAGGGCACATTCCACGGTAATCCCGGGGGGATTGGGATGGGTCCTGTCAGAAGTAAATCTGGTCGAGATGTTTATTAATGGGCCGCACATGTGTAAGGCATTGTCAAAAGCCACCAAGGACCAGCAGGCAACGTCGGCTCAGGTCCCAAAATTTAGCAGTAGCTTTCAAAAAGGGGCTGGGAATAAAACTTACACCTTTGAAATATCCAAAGCCGAACAAATCTTCGACCAGCTTTTAAATGAAAATATTTTAAGATTGTCATCCGACCATGTTATTCCATCTTCCAATGAATTGAAAAATAAAACTTATTGCAAATGGCACAATGTGTGGACTCATGGAACTAATAATTGTTTGGTTTTTCGCAATGCTGTGCAGGACTTAATTGAGAAAAAGATTTTGAAATTTCCGGAGAAGAACCCAATGAGAGTTGACAAGAATCCATTCCCTTCAGCCTAGGCAAACATGGTGACATTCAATTTTCCCCGGCCAGGCCAGCCTAGGCGAAGGCTGAATTTAGGTGGGTCGGCCAAGGCCGCAACCGAAAGGACGGCTAGGGAGGTTCAACTAGAGCCTACGATGAAAGGAAAAGAGAAGATGTTCCTAAAGCCATCGACCAAGAAAGAGCTCCCAAAGGCCATCGTGTTATGTGACAGGTGTCAATACGAGGTGGCATTAGATTTCCCGCAATTGAAGCCGATTGAGCTTGAGAAAGAGATGGTCAGGTCAGACCAACCAAAAGAGTTAGAGAAAAGGGTGATTCTGAGTCTGACCGAGAATTACGGTCTCTACAGCCCGAGAGAAAGGTATGAAGCTAGGCCGAATAAACGGTCATTCTTGACCTACCAGTGTAGGCACGAAAGGTCACGTTTCCCACCGAGGGGGAACCATCATAAGCCACTAGAGTATGAGGATATTGTGGGTGGCCCGTTCCACCAGAGGGAGAACAAGCATAAAAGCATTTGGGTGACTACAGGAGATGGCAACAAAAGGATTGTCGACTATGTCCAAAGGCCCAGGCCATCTGATGGTAGTAGTATCAATACTTACAAAATTCCGGATACTAAAGAGGGTCAATGGTACCAGAGCCGGGGGCACGGCTTGCCACCAAAGCCCTTGACTAGGACCCAAGTGAGGAGAGCTCAGAGGCAATTCTCTGCCAATAATAGAGCTGACGATAAGTGGACAGAGGAAAGACAAACTCAGTTGAGCCGATTGGTGGCCCTTAGAGAGAAGATAAAGAGGGAAGAGCTTGAGTTGTCCAAGCCTGATGTCGTGGCCTCTTTGGAGGCAGCGGCCGCAGAGGAACCAATTTCTGAGTTGGAGTCTCACTTGACAGGGGCATTTGAAGCAGAGAACTCAAGGGAGAACCCTCACCAACCATTGGTTGTAGGGGCAAAAAGTGAGGCCAGTCGAGGGGCTAGCCAACTAAGAAGCCATAAGGTGAGTATGAAGGAGGCAATAGAGAGCCAGGGTCAGAAGTTAAGTCAGGTTGTTAGAGGGCCGGCTAAAGTTAAAATGTATCAAGTCGTGAAAGGGGTCGAGAGTGTCCCTGGGTTAGCTGGGGGCATGGCCGACCCCATGGCTAGCCAAACCTTGGCCAAGAGGCATGGGTGCCAGGATCAGTCGCAGAAGGAAGTCAAGAAGTTAGAAGGTGACCAAGCCATGTTCAAGCTGGGTGTGAAGGACACCAAGTCACCTAAAGTGGAGGAGAAGGCCAAGCCAACGGCCGAAGAAAAGATTGTGAAGCAAGACCACTTGGGTGAGCCAAATGTGGATCTAGGTGAGAATGAAGTGCCTTTGGGTGAAGATGAAGAAATGTATGATGAAGGCGATGATTACGGCGAGGAGGAAGAATACATGGAAGAAGGGGCCATAGAGGAGATGGAGGGTAAAGACCCAAGAATGAATGTGGCTGAAGCAAAAGAGGTTGGACAGGCGACCCCAGAGAATTCTCAAGCCAAGGTCCTAGAGCCTGAAATGGACATAGCTCAAGCCGAGAAAATATGGAAGACCAATACTAAGAGGACCCTCAAATTTGGCAAGAATGAAGAGGTGCCTATTAATATGGTCACATTACCATCATTCGTTGAAGCCCAACCCGGACAACCCGACATTATAGCTGGTGATTTTTTGGACAAACTAGAGCCCACAGTGCTAGTAGGTGGGTCGGAGGAGCCGACCATAGAAACAAAATTTGTGACACCCCGGGTCGAGTTTAACGAGCCGCAAATTTACATTACAAATGAGGTAAAAATGAATCCGGAAAAAATTTGATATGAGATGCCTACTAAGAGGATGTTAACGCACTTGAAACTGTTATATGTATGTGTCCATTTCGATGGGATTCCAATAAGTAAAGTGCAAGTGGGTACCGGGGCGACCGTGAACATCCTCCCAACTTCAATTATGAACAAGTTGAAAAGAGTGATGGATGAACTTATCCCAACCGAGAGGACGGGTAGTGGGTTCATAGGAGAAACCAACATAACTCGAGGGATCCTCCCTCTTGTGGTTAGAGTTGGGGGCAAGGTCAGAATGACGGCTTTCTTTGTGGTGGAAAATAGAGCTCACTTTAATGCTCTACTGGGCCAGGATTGGATCCATGGAAGTATGTGTGTGCCATCATCTCTCCACCAATGCCTCAAGTTTTGGCATGAAGATGGATCTATCGAAATGGTTGAGGCCGACCCACGGCCATTCAAGGCTTCAGCTAATGTAGTAGAGGCCAAGTTCTATGATGAAGATATTGGTCCTCTTTACTTTATTGGATCAGACAAGAACGGCCGACCTACGGGAGTCTTGGCCCAGAAGCTAGTCGACTTGGGGCACATGATGCAAAAGCCGACGGAGAGCGGCCCACAGTTGCTGATTTTTTTCATTCTTAATGAATAGTACAAAAATATGGAGGATGAAAGGAAGGCCGTGGTGGAAAGCACTTTAAGATGGCTGTATGGTTTTTGGACCAAAAGAGCGGCTGAACTTGGGTCATCGGCCGACTTGGTGGAATTTCTCCAAGAAGGCCCGGAAGAGGATGCCCTTGAAATTGAAGAGATGGACTTAGCATCGACCAAGATAGATGACTCGAAGGCTGAAGTTCAAGACCCTTTGATAGAAATAAATTTGGGGACAAAAGAGGAGCCAAGGCCAATCTACATTAGTGGTGTACTGGAGCCGAGTCTACAGACCAAGATGGAGGAGTTGCTTCGGGAGTTCAAGGATTGCTTTGCTTGGGACTACACCGAGATTCCTAGGTTGAGCCGAGACTTGGTGGAACACCGCTTGCCTATTTCGGAGGACTTCAAACCTTTCAAGCAAACACCCCACCGGATGGCGGCTGAAGTAGAGTTACAAGTCAAGGAAGAAATTGTAAAACTTCTTAAAGCTAAATTCATTAGGCCAGCTAGGTATGTTGAGTGGCTTTCAAATGTTGTACCTGTTAAAAAGAACACCGGAACAATAGGAATTTGGGTTGATTTTTGTAATTTACATCTTGCTACTCCAAAAGACGAGTATACAATGCCCATGGCCGACCCCTTAGTTGATGGAGCGGCCAAACATGAAATTTTATCTTTTATGGACGGACATTCTGGCTACAACCAAATTTTTATAGTCGAAGAGGATGTTCATAAAATCGCTTTCAGGTGTCCAGGGTCTATTGGTACGTTTGAGTATGTGGTGATGCCTTTTGGCTTGAAAAATGTTGGGGCTACATAACAACGAGCCATGAACGCAATCTTCCATGACATGATTGGTCGAAATTTGGAAGTCTATATTGATGATGTAGTGGTAAAGTTAGAATCAAGGCCAACTCACTTAGATGACCTTCGAACGGCCTTCGAGAGAATGAGGAACCATCAATTAAAGATGAATCCCAAGAAATATGCCTTTGGAGTCTTAGCCAGGAACTTCCTCGACTTTCTAGTGCACCAGCGTGGAATTGAGATTGATAAAAATAAAGCCAAAGCCATCATTGATGCACCACCCCCAGGGAATAAGAAAGAGTTGCAAAGTCTTCTCGGCTGGATAAATTTTTTCAGAAGATTTATCGCTAACTCGGTTAGAAAAATTTAACCATTCTCTTCTTTGTTAAGACTCAAAGGAGAAGACAAGTTTCGATGGGAAGAATCCCACCAAAAAGCCTTCAACTGGATCAAGGGCTATTTGACCAGACCACCGGTGTTAAGTCCCCCAAAGCGAGGCTGCCCACTTAGACTCTATATCTCGGCCGTAGAGAATTCTATTGGTAGCCTACCGGCGCAAACTAAAGGCCACCGAAAGGAATTATTCTCCTATTGAGAAGCTTTGCTTGGTATTGTATTTCACGGCCACTAAGCTTAGGCACTATATGTTGCCATCCATGGTTCATATAATCGCCAAAACTGATTTAATAAAGTACATGCTTTCCCGGCCTATTATTAGAGGCTGGATTGGAAAGTGGACAATGGCTCTGGCTGAGTTCACTTTTCACTATGTACCTCAACAAGCCGTGAAAGGCCAAGCATTGGCAGATTTTTTGGCTTCCCACCCAAGTGTGGAGATTGAGAGCATGGAGAATGTTGAAATTAATAGCGTCACTTTAATCCTATGGAAACTATACTTTGATGGGTCTCGGACAACAAATATGTCTGGAGCCGGGATTATTATTGAAACATCGTTTGGTTTTAGAACGCGTTTGCTTTCCAATTTGATTTCGAATGTTCTAACAATGAGGCAGAGTATGAAGCTTTGATTATTGGGTTGGAAATTCTTCATGAAATGAGGGTCACCAACATATTAGTCATGGGAGACTCCTTATTGGTTCTAAAACAATTATCCAGAGACTATAAAGTATCTAGCCAGAATCTGTTGGCTTACCACACAATGGCAATGCAACTATTGGATGATTTTGATGAAGTGGAGTTGAAGCACTTACCAAGGGACCGAAATTCTCAAGCCAACGCGATGGCTCAACTGGCTTCCAGGGTTCAAGTTTTGGAAGGACTTCCGAAGAAATGTTCAAAGTAGAGAAGAGATCTTTACCCTCGGTCGCCGAAAGAGGGATTCCTCTAGAGGTGTTGGTATTGACCGTCGACCCAGACGATTGGAGGTACAAAATCATAGAGTATCTAAAAAATCCAAGTGTCCCTTATAGTTGAAAAACTCGAGGAATGGCTCGTAATTACATCTTATGGAATAATGAACTCTTTCGTATCGGCTTTGATGATTTGTTAATGATTTTCTTGGGTAAAGACGATCAATTCTTAGCCATGGCAGAAATCAATGAAGGGATCTGTGGAGCTAATCAAACTGGGATTAAAATGAGGTGGCTTTTGAGAAGACATGGCTATTATTGGCCAAAAATCCTAAAAGATTGCATTGACTATGCTAGAGGGTGCCAAGCGTGCCAAAAGCATGGCCCAATCCAACATGTCCCGGTCGGGCCAATGAACCCGATAGTAAAAGCATGGACATTCAAGGGTTGGGCGATGGACATAATTGGCCAAATAAACCCAAAGTCATCCAAGAGCCATGAATATATTTTAGTGGCTACCGACTTTTTCACCAAGTGGGTGGAGGCAATCCTATTAAAAAAGGTCACTCAAACTGAAGTGATAAAGTTCATAGAAAACACATTATTCATCGATTTGGGATTTTGGAGTCCATCATGACGAATCAAGGCAAGGCCTTTACAGGAATAACGATTCAAGTGGCTACGACCAACTAGGGTTTAAGGCTAGCACACTCTACACCTTATAATCCTCAGTCCAATGGTCAAGCCGAGGCCAGTAACAAGGTCGTCAAGGGAATATTGGAGAGAATGATTGAAGAAAATGCTAGAGATTGGTATTCATTCTTGTCCAACACCTTTTGGGCTTACCAAACCTCAAAGAGGGCAGCCAACGGGACAACTCCATTTGCATTGACTTACGGCCATGATGCGGTGTTGCTGATTGAGATGAATGTAAAGTCTTTGCGGGTTGCACGCCATGCCGAATCGAGTGAGGATGAATACAACCAAGCCATGTTTTAAGAGTATGATCATTTAGATGAAGTAAGTTTGAATTCCTTGGACAAGTTGAAGGCTCAGAAGGAGAAGGTGGCCAGAGCCTATGATAAAAGAACTAAGGCCAAAAGTTTCGGTGTAGGAGGCATGGTGTGGACAACGATATTACCGGTGGGAACCAAAGATCGTAGGTTCGGTAAATTGTCTCCAAATTGGGAAGGACCATTTTTAGTTCACCAAGTGCTAGGAAAAGGGGCCTATAAGTTGAGTTATATGAGTGGCCGAATTCATGATCTCACAATAAATTACCGATATCTTAAGAAATATTACCCTACGTCTTGGGAGATGGCAGCAACCAACTAGAAATAAACTTTCAGTTAATATAAATGTGTATTGGTCATGGCGCATCATGTATTGGGTATGCTTGAATTCAATGGCCAATGATTAGAGAAGTCGGCCAAAAATTGGTGGCCAGAAAGCTTTGATCATAAACTACTTAGGTAGTCTAGTTGCTATAAAAATATGCCAATAGATGGAAAAGTGACTACCAAGTCAGGAAAAATGGCTTCATAGTTTACAAAATATGGTGGCCGAGTGGAAAATAAAAATAGACTAGTGGGCCGGGATACATATCTAGTGGCTAAGCAAGTGAGACTGTAATATCAACTTGAGGGTGGCCCAATGGTGATCCCCACGAGCTTTAGTAGCCAAATGTGCTTCTCTTCTAGAGATGCAAGCTCACAATCGCTATGGAGGCTCAAGAAAGCTTGGAATAAGGTTCTCCAACTCAGTCATGGAAAATACTACGGTCTTTGATGTGGATGGATCGGTCAAGGAGCTGGATCATGCCATGTTTTCAATGGCAGCTTTGAATTGGCTGAGGTCGACCTGGGAAGCAAGGGAGGAAAGGTCCTGCTCAAGAAAGCCTCGGATGGTGGCCTTGGCTGTGGGATCTCACTCCGATATGACTACTAGAGTGGTAACCGGTGGGGGAGAATCATCATCACTCGCAACTAGTTGCTCAAGCCAGGAGAAAGAAACAGGCAAGGTCGAGGCGGATGTCTGCATGACAAAATGAAAGAGGTTAGATTCTATAAACAAAATATTCAATGTGCATGCCTACTTTCTTTTCTAAAAGAGTATGTAAATTTATCGGGTTGAATAGAGGCTGTATAGCATCGCATTCGGCCGGGTCACCACCTCGGACAGTCATATGGCTCTCAGGCACAGCCTGGTCTCCTGAAGCAAGTGTAGGATACGTAGTCACCGCCTGTGGTAATGGTGTAGGTGGGTGAATCTCACATTCATATACAAAATATTTACATGCATAGGTTAGTGGTTCAAACCTCATGAGTAGAGGGCGCTAACTGACTGGGAGCAATGGAAGCAGGAGGTGGAACAATAGCCTCTAAGGCTGGCTGGGCGGCCAAGGTGGGAAGCTGACTAGCGGCATCCACCTGATTCGAAGGCATATTGAGAATCCAAAATTCAGAAATCGAAAGAAAGAAATACGAATATAGCTCACCATAAGGGATTGGGGATCGGTTCTATTAGCATCACTTGAGGGAGAAGCTGCCTGCAAAGGTGGGCTAGGCTCGTGGGTAAACTCCTCAACAAGGGTCTCTGGCTCTGGTTGGCAAGGCCCTTAAATAATCTCCCCAATAATGGTCTCCGGGTCCAAAGCACCACTCTATGATGAAGGGGGAATGAGTGGGAAGTGCAGGATATTTTAATAAAATAATGGTAGGGTGAAGTTAACTCACTTGGGCCGGTGTGAATGACGTTGATTCGGCCACATCATCGTCGGCCAGCTGCAAGACTCGGTTTGCCTTCCTAACCTATGAGTGTGATGTTTAGAGAACATAAGTAATCACACAAAATAGTTGTGTGGTGCAAAATTTAAAAATCACAAAGTAGTGGCGTACCTGAAGGGCAGAGGCTGAGCTGGTCGAATGAGTTCCTGTGGTCGAGGCGGAAGCTTTAACCGGCCTGGGGGCATTTGAGACAAGCTTTGGACGTTTAAATGATTTTCTCGGCCAGTTTTCTTCACTCCGAGTTGAATCTTCAGTGGCCCCTTAAAATAGGAGTAAAATTGGGTGAAGCCGAAAGAAGAGAGTATAACAAAGAATTCAAGTAAGATGGATCGTACCTTGGGTGGATGGAGATTGTCTCTTCTCGCCTTGGTTTGTGGGCGGGTGCTGAGTAGGAGAGCTGGTGGCTTTGGCTTGAGGCTACTGGCTTGGGATTGGCCGCCTAAGGAGAGCAGGACAAGTCTTGAAGATCCTCACGACATGGACCTCATATGGCTTACTGAACTAGGTAGCCGATAGTTTGGTCCAAAAGTCACGAAACTCTTTGAGGCAACCGAAGTTTGGAAGACGGCTCTCAACGACAAATTCGTTGAGTTGGAAGGCTTGGAGGCTATCAGCATGCTCAGTATCTTTTGCTTTCTTAAAAGAAGTTCTCCAAACTGATAATAGGTTTTCAGACTCTGTAATTGGGCTCGGGATGGCCTGAGCAAACCCAAACTGACGACTCATGGCCGCTGGATAATACAACTCACAGCCACAGTCATAGTTGTTTGATGAACTGGCTAGGAGGCCAAATGGGATGTCTCGAGTGACAAGGATGCTGGCCCATAGTTTCTTGTGTTTATCAGCAACATCGTTTGTGGGAATAGTATCTAGTCTTAGAGCTAGATAACTCGGGTGACGTCGAGTTAGATAAATGGAGAATTGATGATCTGTCCTACCCTCACAATGGTATAAAAACTTGAAACACTCTTCTACACTATGGTCGGGTAGAGGACGTGAAAGTAAGGCGTCTCCAAGGAGTATTTCATGGGTGAAGTTTGGGGTCGGGGGCCTTAATTCGGGAAAATACAGCTGAAGCTAGAGTTGGAAAATCCATAATGGCCCAAAGACGTTGGCTAACATGGGTGTGGCATGGACAATGTTGGCTAGTGTCCTATATAGGTAGCCCAAAACTAAGGGTCCTAAAGCCACACATTGGCCATCCGCAAGGACCTCGGCCAAGGGTTGAACATCTTTAGTAACCGAAAGAGATAGGGGCAGAAGAAGAACTTACAGAGCTTGAGTTGTAGGAATGCCATATGCTCCACCCGAGAGACCCCATTGGTGGGCGGCACTGGTGACCCCAAAGCATCGCCATCAAATCCATAGTAAAAATTTACCCATCCATTGTAAACCTTGATGTGTTTTTCATATTTCAGGTCGAGTGTTGAGTCAGGAAGGCTAGTGGCTGAGTAATACACTCGATGTGGACGCAGGCCGAGCATAGCGGCCAGGTCAAGCAAGGTTGGAGTCATCATCCCGAAACGGAGCCTCATGCAATTGTTGGATGAAGACCAGAAACATAGCCCGACTTGAAGGAGTGCATGATCGCATAGGAAGTGCTCGGCCGTACAAAGCTCCAATGTATTAAAGAACCCAATTTCATCCCAGAACGTACTCAACTTCAGCTTGAGGGCTTTGTACCAGTAACACCATGTTTGCTTGCCTTGGGTGGGTGGAGAACTTGTATTAGATGTGGCCAGTGGAAGGTTTTGTGGTTTTGGCCCGGCCAGCTTGCAGAAGGACCCAATAGGCCAGCCTTTTGTTGGCTGGGAAATGCCCCATTGGGGAGGCCAATATAGGTTCTCACGTAAGAATAAGGGGACGTCGTCTCCACCCTCCTTTAAAACCTCTTAGAAGCCGGGTGGAATTTTGGTGAAATTTGGACCAAGGTGAGAGCCAGGACGGTCAGGCCACATGAAATGGAAATGATCATCCAAGTCGGCCGGATTGTTGTCCATGAGTTTTTGGACTTTCTTGAAGTGGCTAACCACGTGCTTTGGGGCCATTGGTTCCCTAAAAAAAACATCCAAATTCATGAACAAAAAAAAATTTTGGATTCAACCAAGTGTGTGAAGAATGAAAAAAAGCAAAATATCAAGAACATCAAGAACACCATGAGTTTCAACCCGAAAATTCAAGTCAAAATCAACCAAACCTCAAGCATTCATGCCAAAATTAAGTACAATCTACCTCAAAGGTTACTTGGAGTTACTTCTTGAAGAAATTTGGGGTAATTTTTGTTAGGCGTTGAGAAATTTGAAAATGGCCAAGAGGGAGTTTTTGAAAACCCTAAAATGGTTTTGGTTTGAGATTTGAAAATGGAGATGATGCAAAGTACTTATAGTCTCAATGAGGAAGATGGATGGGCATGGAAGATAAAGTGCCAAAATTAAACCAAGTTTAATACCCCTAACTACAAAGTTGAATGCACAAATTGAAGGTAGGAACTTGAATTTACCTCATAGCCAATCAATGGAGTTGGGGAAGAAGCTTCAATTTCAATTGCCCACCCTTAGAATTCAGATAGCCAATTGAAGGGGGCAATGTTTTGTGGTGGTCTAAAATATCCTCACTCACCTAATATATGCTAAAGGGTGTAAATAGGTCTCTTATGAGCTTGGTTGTTGTTTTTCTTTCACTTGTTTGTAGGGTCGATGGAAGAGTAAGGTTTGTGTCCCACGAAGATGATTGAAAAGTGGTAGCCAATGGATGTGAGTTATTGAAGAGGGCTGACTGAATTTTTTAGTAAGGGGTGGCTGATACTTTCTCTCAAACCCAGCTTTGATATATGAAGTAGGCGGGTTACCTGATATTGTTGGCTGACAAATTGTCTCAAACCCAGCTTTATTATAAAGCAAGCAGCTAGGTTATTGTGTAGTTGCAGTTGGAGGTTTTTGTTGGTTTGACAAAGTTGTAGTTGGAATTCTAAATAGGGTGGCTGAGATTTTTGGGTAGGAGCGGGTGTGAAGTAAATTAAATATACATGTGTGCGCCAAAGCAAATGGCTTTTAAATTCACACTGACACAAACATCATATAATATGTGTGCATTGGACAAGTCAAATGACTTTTGCACTTACTCTCTGACATGCACATATATATAAAAATATATATGTGGGCACTTGACAATTCAAGTAATATATATGTGGGTACTTGACAATTCGAGTAATATATATGTGGGTACTTGGACAATTCAAGTGGCTTTTGAATTGTCACTCTGATGCACAACCAGGTAAAACAAAAGGCATTGAAGAGTTGAAAATAAGTTTCAAAATAAAAGTCATGGGTGGCCCGCATGCTTAGGTGTGAAATGTGATCCTGATTGTGAACTTCACTATACAATTATATATATATATATATATATATATATTGTTCGGTGGTGGGGTGATTTTTTTCCACAGAATATATGAAGCAAAGGAGGATTTTTGGTTGGATTTTTCTTGGTGGGTTTCAGCCGGATTTGTGTGTATTTTGGGTGGAAGCAATGAGATTTTTCCTTGTCTTTGTTTACGTTTTCGAGTGGAAAGTAATGGAGATTTTGGCTAGATATCTAAAGGGCTTGCTGGTGAAGAAGAGAAAGGGACATCAACATCAACATCAACACAAAAACTTACTCTTATCTTGCACTTTTTCAATCCTTAGACTAGATTTTCATATTCAAGTTCTTCATTTTTCTAGAGTAAGTTATTGTTCAGAATACTTTCAATTATTTAGTTTTAAATTCAAGTTCATTTTTATTTAATCTGTATTTTGATTCAAGTTTATTCGTTAGTGTTCGTTTAATAACTTTCCTCAATCACTTCGTTAATTTTATTTTATCAGTATTCGTCTTTAAATTTAATGATCGATTTTCTTTTAGGTATTTTTTTTACGCTTACGCTAAGTTTATTTTCTTAAGCTTAGTTAATTTTCTTACTCGAATTAATATTGGACTTGCATTTCATTCATAATTTAACAAAAAAATATAAAAATATATAAGTTGAAACCTAAACACCCTTGACATTGAGGGAGTGAAAGAACCTAGGCTGAGAGGAGGTTCCTTGCTCGGTCGCACAATCGTAAGGTTAGGAGTCAACCTTAGGGGCACACCCAACATTTACAATTCCATTCGGGTCATTTTTTCACTGAGTGGTGGCACACCTGCGCATTTATTCGAAGAAGGACCAAAATCTCTTCTAACGGTTTGATAAATCAAATTGAGGGAAACAAAGTCTTACAGATTTTATAAAACAAGCTAGATAACTATATATCAATCAGAATAAGTCATATAATATTTCTAGAATATGAGACTAATTTTTAATAAAATATTTCTTCAAATTCAATTTAAATATTTTTCAAAATTCTAAAAATTCTTTTATTTTTTTCCATAAAAATAAGACAAATTTAAAAATTTTAGACCTTCATTGTTCGTGGGCCTAAGGCAATCGCCCTTGCGGCCTTAGGCCATGGTTAGCCCTAACGTTAACAAACCGTGAAGCATTATCCTAGCTAAAATGTTGATAGGATTTTCTTGTTAATCATTTTCTTTTTAGATCAGAAAAATATTTTTAATTGAAAAATACAAAATTAATAAAAACAAATTTTAATTATTAATTAAATCCACATCATCATCCATTTAATTTCAAGATTAATGCGGATCCAACTAGAACCATTGATTTAAATTAAATATAAAGGCCCATAAAGACTGTAAATATATATATATATATATATATATCACTACAACAAAATAGTGTTTGCCCGACGGAGCCTAACGTTTGCCTAGCGCGTCTACGCAGGGCCAACTGCATCGAGTAGGCATGTTTGGGCAAAGGTGTAGCCCAACGGATTATGATGATCTGCCGAGATAATGCCAGTCAATGTTGTTTGCCTGGCGCAGTGTTCGCCGAGCAATGTAGATGGAAAACACGATCGCGAGCAGGCACATAAGGTTGGCCCGGCGGAGGTGCACCGGTCAAAATTATTTGGCCTGGTAGATGTGCGCCGAGAAGGATTTAATTACATAGCCGTTTCCCAGTGGACGTATCCGCCGGGCTAAAGTTTAAATAGTTTTTTAATAATTATTTTAATATTTGAATAATTATATTTATTTAATATTATATATATATATATAAATAAATGGAAATAATATTAAAACATAAAAAAATTATTATTAAATGAAAATGAATTATAATATATATATATAATAAATGTAATAATTTTACATAATTAAAAAAAAACCTAATAAAGCTAAATGTTCGATGGTGGGTAAGTATCATCATGGGTAAGCTGGCAACTAGGATCCAGTTGAGACTGTGAGCCATTGACATCAGGCATACGCTGACCCATTTGGGTGAGTAGCATTGCAAGCTGGGCCTAAATAAGTGCATGTTGGGCCTCGAGGCGTGCATGCCCAGCCTTAAGCTCCGTATTTTCCGCTTGAAGGGTCTCCAGATGAACTCGAGGATCGGCTTGAGACATCTCGAAAGAGCACTACTTCGGCGTCCCGTACAACTTTCATGGGTCGACCAAAATGGCGCTTCAAGATGTCAATCGACGTCCCAGGATTCGATTGTTGGTCTTACAACGGGACATTAGGTTGTTGATGGGTACACTGTTCCTCAGTCTGTTGCACGTCCTCCACCATGGCAGCCTACAAAGTTGAATTAAGTAATAATTAAAAATAACGTAATTAAAAACAATAAAATATTCAATAACTACAAAGATTAAACTTACGTGAATAACGTCAGCTGCCTCATTGCCTCACCCAGCATAAACCTCTCCCAAGGCTTCTTCCTTCGAGATCAGGGACCCAGTCGCACGTCGTGCCTCATGTCGAGCCAACAAGGGGCGCGATCCCTCGTGATGCTCAAATTTCTTCTTTGCCTGGTTCGCTCTGTTGGCCTTTGATTTTACCTGCACATTAGAAAAACAATTATTACTAATACGAAAGTATGTATAGTAATATTCTCAATTCAATAAATATAGAAAAAATGAACTTACTTTAAATTGGTCGCTTATCCAATGCGCGCGTAACCATTGCCACCCCACCAACTTGTCCCCTAGCATCTCCTCAGGAGATCCGTCAGTGTCAGAGCATGCGAGCTCCAGTGCTCGTAGTAGGCATGGAGCTGGAACTTCCAGTCAGAATACCGCTTCTGCCAATGGAATTTGATATATTCCATTAGAGCGGCGTTGGTCTCATCCCATTCAAAATTAATCTACAATCCAATATTAAAGTATGTTAAGCTATAAAAAATTAAATAAACAATAAATAAAAAATTAAAATTTTTCATACCCGTAAACTAGACCAACAAATGATGAGCTCCGAGGGGTCTTGTTCTCTGAAGGTGTCAGCCATCATATTCGATTTGTCGCGAATAATCGTCTCAATTTCCCGCACCAGCAAAGTATGCACGTTGGGGTATGGTGCGCAAAGTCCTTCCACCCACACCACCTAGATCTTCGTTCGTGTTAACCGGCAGATATGTTGGGACTTTAACCCTTGCTAATGCCCCACACTTTTATGGTACTCCCTACAAATTCGATTAACATTAGTACATGATAGTATAAGAAATATATACAAGTTTTAAATTCAATACGATATTAAACTTACCCAATATATGTGCATCGCCTCCCTCTACAACGTCAACTCTAGTAACCTCAGGGGCAGTACGAGTCTGCCGTCGTTTTGAGCTGGTGTGACGTCTCGCTGATCGGGGCCCTAGTATCACCCGATCGTCAAAATTGACCAAAAATTCGATAATTTTCAATAGTTAACTAATTAAATAATTTTCAATAATTTCCAAAAATTACCAAAAAATCGATAATTTCCAAAACTTCCAATAATTTCAAATAGTTAACTAAGTAAATAATTTTCAATAATTTTTTAAAATTACAAAAAATTCGATAATTTCCAAATATTTCTAATAATTCACATCTACTAAACAATCTAATAAAACATTCAATACAAACACCAATCAAAAAATTCACATCCAATAAACAATCCAATAAACAATCTAATATAACATTCTATATAAAAAGTAATAAAACAATCCAAAAATTCATATCCAATAAACAATATAATAATTAATCCAAAAACGAATCCAATATGATGAATGAATCCAAAAAAAACAATTCAATAAATAAAATAAATAAATAAAAACTGAAATTAAGGGCTTACAATGAGGATACGAGGAGAGTAGCTCGAGAGAGAAAGATTGAGAGTGAGAGGAGGGAAAAGGGTGGTCCGATTTTGGGGGGTCGCGTGTGACGGCCCGAAAATTTGAAAAAGGAAAAATTTGAAAAATTGGAAGGAAAAGACGATTTTGGGATACTTTTTGGCCGTTCTGTCAAGACCATTGGGTAGGTCTCGAGACGTTGAATCCGTAAACAGACAGCATGTTAAATTTGGAGTTCGGATGACAAAATTACGCGTCTAGGAACGTGATGAGTATTTTAGTAATTTGTGCAAGCAGGGGTGTGCACGTGTGTGGGTGAGTCACCTAGTTATCTGAGTGACACATGTCACCTTATAGATATGAATTAATGGATGTGCACGTGTGTGTGATGTGTAGTTAGTAGAACACTAATTCTACACTTACATGGAAACAAATAACAGGAAAAATAAAACAGAGGTTTTACGCTTACCCCAAACTGAGGCATCAGTGATCCTCGCTTGATCAATTGAATTAAGAAGGATAGGGAGATGGAGAGTAGAGAATCCAATGAGAAGGTGAATGTAAGAATCCGTGAGACAGAGCCCTAAACTCAGAGAAAGAACCCGAAAATCCTCCATGAAACTTGAGTTCGATTCATGGGAATTGATGGATAATCGTTGAAATTGGAATTGGTATTGTGTTATTCGGTCATGGACGAGCAACGTGAAGGTATCCCAATGCAGAATTAGTTGTAAACAAGCTCGAATTGGAAGTTTGAATGTGGGCCAAAAGTTATGGTTTCAGGTTATGGATTGGAGGTGATGATTTCGTGTGTTGAGTGCACAGACTTTTAAATTGGATTGAGGCGATGGATTTGAGTGAAAAAATCATTAAAATCGATGTCGAATTGAAGGAGAAATCAACGGGTCGAGCCGTGGGCTAACAGGACCCATTTAACAGGAAAACGGGTGGAGAAGACGGGTACTATAGTTGTACTGTACACGGTGCGTGGCTTCCACACGCAGCCACTTGCGGCGTCGCGTGGGGGCGCATGTGGCAGATTCCCAAGGTTTGATCAACATGTGATTTTATGTAATCGATGTAACATTTTGACGTTGGTTTCGAGTCGATCGGACACCGTCTCGATATTGTTTCGAGGGTACGAAGTGTTATGATACGTTTAATTCCCGAAAAATTTGGGGGATTTTAATATGTTATATTTGAGTCATTAGTGACCTCAAATGATGATTTTGGACAGGATTCGGGATTCCTTGAAAGTACCGGAAATTACAGAAAAGTGTGCAGCACGGAACATAGCGATTTGGACGGTGTATGAGTGAAGGTTTGTTTTATAAACGGTTATGCATGCATAGTTAAATGTTTTATACGATTGATTGCATGATTTGAGTTGCAATGATTGCATAATGATTCGATATGATTACTTGTTGATTTTATGGATTATTTAATCAGTTTTCATGCACGATTTACGATGAACTGTGAAAACGATATTTTGGGCTAGGCTTAGGTTTGAAAATGATGTTTTTGACTTGGGTTTTGAGTCAAGAATGATTTCATAACTTACTTAATGATTTTCAGATGAGATTTTACAGATTTACGTGCAAACGATATTTTGGGCTTGAGACCCTGTTTGGAAATGGTTTGTCTTGGTTTTGAGTCAAGAACCTTGTGAAAACCTGGTGGTTGGCTTTGTGAGTTTCTTTTACGGTAAGCTGGTTTCTCGGATGCTACTAAGCCTGGATGTACCTCTCGGATGCGTCTGATCCTAGGGATGTGGTATTTTCCCAGATGTGACTAATCCCGAGGGTTGAGCTGAGATGTGTCTGATCCCGAGAGTGTGGCTTAATGATTTCCTACACCTAGTGTGGATGTGATTGTGTGACTGATTGTGCAATTGGGTCGTGTGGTTTGATGTTTGATTTGGTTCCTTGCGTACTGGTAATGAGTACGGGTTTTGGTCTTCGTGACTGGTTTGATGCTTTTCACATGTGCTTGGCTTGAGAGCTGGGATTTGATGATATTCATGTGGTTTGGCTTAAGCGCCGGTTGTTCATATGTTTTCTACTATGCATGCATGGTTTGATAACTGGAGGGGAACTAGTCTATTTTGAAATGTATTTTCAAAGGGATTTTTTTTTCAACTCACACCTTTTATGTTTTTATGACCTTCCAGGTCGTGGCATGACGTTCGGGGCTGATCGAGAGGCGAAGTCATGAGCGAAAATCAGTATAGTCATCTCTTGTCTGATAGGTGTTGCGGGTGTTTTCGGCACATCAGTTGACTTGTCAAACGGGAGAAGTATCAGATACGATTATCAAAGTCCAATTGGGACGGGTCCTGTCATCGCGGGTGTGGGTTGTGGGTATTTGGGTTCAAGGTTTAGGGGGGTTTGGTTTAGTGTTTAGGAGTGAGTGAGAGAGGAAGTTGAGTGATTGGGTGAGATTGATTGAGAGAGAGAGAGTTGATTAAGGGAGTGAGAGAGGGGGCTGAGGAGTTGCAAAGAGGCAGTATGCCAGTGGGTGTGTTTTTGTGAAATGAAGAGAAGAAGAAGAAAGGGAAGGGTCGTGTCTGTTGTAAGTGATTTGGGGTGGTTACCCGACGCATTCATCCGCTGGGCAGGCTTTAACGATTAGCTGGGCCCCATTGAATGGAAGTTTCAATTTTTTGCGAAATTTTTGGCTGTTTTTTTGAATTTTCGCGAAAATTCACCTTGCCCGACGAATATACAACATCCGTCGGGCCAAGTGTTCAATAAAGAGAACATTTTTTGGTTCGATCGATATAGTGACGAGTGAATATGAAAAATTCGACAGTTCATTTTGTGATATGGTGTGTATAGACCTCGCATGTCGAAAATGGCGACGTTTGGAGGGCTTAAAGGCCTCGGATCAATATACGATGTTTTGTTACTGTCGATTCGTTTCGCACCGTAACCTAATCTTGAGACCTCGAAATTCCATAAAATTTTACCGATATGATCTATGAGTGATTCTCATTAAAGTGAACGGTTGGATTACTTGAACCATGAAGGAAAAAAAGAGAAAATACTAAAACCATGCAACTTATTAACACTTACAACTTTTGAAGGGATATTCAATACTAATCTTCGTTTTTTGGTTCGGTCGATATGGTAACGAGTGAATATGAAAAATTCAACCGTTCAGTTTGTGATATGGTGTGTTTAGACCTCGCCTGTCGAAAATGGCGACGTTTGGAGAGTTTAAAGGCCTTGGATCAACATACGACGATTTTTTACTGTTGATTCGTTTCGCATCGTAACCTAATCTCGGGATGTCGAAATTCCGTAAAATTTTATGGATATGATCTATGAGTGATTCTCATTAATGTGGATGGTTGGATTACTCGAAATATGAAGGAAAAATATAGAAAATACTAAAACCATCCAACTCATCAACACTTAGAACTTTTGAAGGGATATTGAATACTAATCTTCATTTTTTGGTTCGATCCATATGGTAACGAGTGAATATGATAGATTCAACTGTTCATTTTGTGATATGGTGTGTTTAAACCTCGCCTTTCGAAAATGGAGACGTTTGGAGGGCTTAAAGGCCTTGGATCAACATACGACGATTTGTTACCGTCGATTCGTTTCGCACCGTAACCTAATCTCGGGAAGTCAAAATTCCATAAAATTTTACCAATAAGATCTATGAGTGTTTCTCATTAATTTGAATGGTTTGATTAGAATAAAAATGAAGGAAAATAGAGAAAATACTAAAACCATCCAACTCATTAGCACTTAGAACTTTTGAAGGGATATTCAATACTAATCTTCATTTTTTTGGTTCGATCGATATGGTAACGAGTGAATATGAAAAATTCGACTGTTGAGTTTTTGATATGGTATGTGTAGACCTCGCGTGTCAAAAATGGCGACGTTTGGAGGGCTTAAAGGCCTTGGATCAACATACGACAATTTGTTACCATCGATTCGTTTTGCACCGTAACCTATTCGCGGGACGTCGAAATTCCGTAAAATTTTACGGATATGATCTATGAGTGATTCTCATTAATGTGGTGGCTGAATGACTCGAACCATGAAGGGAAAATAGAGAAAATACTAAAACCATCCAACTCATTAACACTTAGAACTTCTGAAGGGATATTTAATACTAATCTTCGTTTTTTGGTTAGATCGATATGGTAACGAGTGAATATGATAAATTCGACCATTCATTTTGTGATATGGTGTGTTTAGACCTCGCCTGTCGAAAATGGCGACGTTAGGAAGGCTTAAAGGCCTGGATGAACATACGACGATTTGTTACCGTCGATTTGTTTCGCACCGTAACCTAATCTCGGGATATCGAAATTCCGTAAAATTTTATGGATGTGATCTATGAGTGATTCTCATTAATGTGGATGGTTGGATCACTCAAACCATGAAGGGAAAATAGAGAAAATACTAAAAGAAGATGTGATTAATGAGTCTTTAACATTTACCCTTACTCGGCGAATCCCCTTGCTGCACCGGGCAACATGAACCTGGCCCAACGAATGTGCGTTGGGCAAGCCCTTCATATATATGTTATATGGATAATTCTGTAATTATATTATAATTCAATTTTAATATAATAGGATATATTACATATATCTTATTATAATTTATATACATGCCATAATTATGTGATTTATAATTAACATATAATTCACATGAAGATATATTAGTCTAAATATGAACCTATATAATTAATAAATATGTAATATTTAACAAAAAATACCAAACAAAAAAAAAATTATAAAATGGGGCTTACACGGCGAATCCCCTTGATGCGTCGGGCAACATGAACCTGGCCTAGCGGATGTGTGCCGAGCAAGCCCTTTATATATATATATATATATATATATATATATATATATATTCTGTAATTATATTATAATTCAATTTTAATATAATAATATATCTTATTATAATTTATATACATTCCATAATTATGATTTTGTATGTGTTTAGTAATAATATCCTCAATTAATACACCTTGTAACTTACTAAGCAAGAATGAAGCCGACGCACACACTATAGATTAAAAATAAAATCTAAAAATACAAAATACAAAAATACATATAATGTAAAAGTATATATATATATATTGAATGGTTTTATAGACAACGATTAATCAATGTTAGTTTCACTATCCCCTTCCTAATCATCCTTATCATCTGAGCTATGCTTACTACTTGTTTCCTCAGTGTCACTTTCAATTGGTTCTAAGGTACCGAGATCAATAAAAATGCCATCAATTGCAACTGGCGGGGTGAGGGGTGAGGTCGTCGGTTCGTACTCCTTCCACGTTTATGGTGGGTGCTGAGGAATCCTCCTGGTAAACAAAATCGTCATTTTTCGTTTCTCCACCGTCTTCATGGTGCCGGTCTTCCAACTCCCAAATGTTTCTATGCTTCACCATCTCAACTACTTTCCAACCAGCACCAGTTTTTGGATCATCAACGTAGAAGACTTGTTTCGTTGTACTAGCGATGATGTATGGATCACTCTCAAACCACCAGATGTTTGTGTTGACAGAGGTAAATAAATGATCTTTGATGATTTTGCTCGGGATACTTGGATCCGTGTCGAACCAATGACACTTGAACAAGACTACAATCTTGTGGTCCGCATCAAATAATTTCACCACACTTAATAATTTACCGTAAAACCCCGTATCAGCATTTACTCCATCCCCCAGCACGAATACCCCACTATTTTGAGTAGACAACTTGTCATCACGCTCTGCGCACACAAACTTAACTCAGTTGACGTAACAACCAGTGTATGTTTCTCCTCGAAATGGGCCAATTGCAAGCTGCATCAATTCTTTGCAGAACTTAGGCAAGTTGTCAGCTTTCAACTATGACATTTGAAAGGAAAACACACAATGTTACATTGTTTCACTGTCGAAAATAATTTGATACAATATTTGACTTACATATTTGGAAAACCAAAGTGGAAACAATAGTTTGTCCATTTCCTCTCAATTAGAAGGATATTGGGCCTTCATCAATGCCTCGTGCTATTCATGGAAAGGTCAGACTTCATCACAATTGTTTAATATGAACCAATGTGCCATTTCCATGTCGATATTAATAAAAAGCTCTGAGATTGGACCATTTCCGAATGGTTTTGCCGGTTGGGCAAATACAGATAGGGATCTAGATGTTGACCACCAACGTCATTTCGTGAGGCCCTGTTGAAAGTAGTTTCAACATTTCAAAGGTACATTGCGCAAAATGTAAGTGACTCTTTTGCAATGTATGAGTCCGCTATAGAGCCTCCAGGACGTGTCTTGTTGCGGATGTACCGCTTGTAGGTACCTAACATTTTGCAAAGAAATAAATAAAATGATTCAAATATAAACAGTATATTAAGGACATAGTATCAGTATTAGGAATACTTTATGCCTTTCAATTGGGTACATCCAACGAAATTGAACTGGGTCAGTTTGGATTGCCTCGTTTGGAAGATGTATTAGTAGATGAACTATTACATCAAAGAATGCTGGTGGAAATATTTTCTCAAGTCGACACATAATATAGACAATGTCCTCTTTAATAGTTTCGAGGTCCACCTTTACTAGAGACTTGGCACATAGTATTTGGAAAAATTGAGACAAATAAAATACCGTCTCAAAAACTGTAGGCTGCAAATAAGGCTGAATGCCAATCGGAATGAGTCGTTGTAATAAAACGTGATAGTCGTGACTTTTCATGCCAGATAGGGTTCTACCATCAGTGCTAATATTTCGGGAGATGTTGCATGCATAAACATAGAGGAATTTTACACTCTACAACCACTTAAGAATTTTTTTTTTGGCGTAAATGTATAACCTGGATGAGCCATGCTGTATTTGCGACTCACAACTTTTGGCCACAAATGTCGTCAAATGCCTATCTCTTGCATATCCAAACGAGTTTTTTTGTTGTCTTTTGACTTCCTCTCAATAGGTAAAATTGTTCCGACAAGGCTCTCGACAACATTCTTCTCAATATGAATGGGATCTGCGATGTGCCTGATTTTGAATTTTGACCAATACGGCAACCGAAAAAATAAACTTTTTTTGTCCAGTTTTCTTGTTCGGTAGGTTTTGGGCCTTTTGAGATGAATGTGGGAATACTGTTTAAGATGTCCAGTATCTCTTCACCGGACCTCTCTCTTGGTCGTGCCTGTAACTCTGTTTTACCATCGAATGAGTCAGACTGCATACCGCAATCGATGATCCTAGGGTAGAAATCTTCTCACGCCCAGATATCATACGTTTGATGCATACAAAAATGATGATGTACCTGGTCCACATGTCAGACAAGCAAGATAACCCTTGTTGCTACATCTCGTGAGCATCCCGTAAGTAGGAAAATCTTGAATTGTGCACATTACGGCGTAGCGTGAACATTTCTCCACTACACTTATCATAGGTTCATACACAATTTTCCCATAAATCCACAAGCTCATCAATCAACGGCCGCAAATAAACGTCGATTGAATTACTCGGCGATTTGGGCTCCTGTATTAAAGTACTAAGAATGGTGAATTATTTTTTCATGCATCTCCAAGGTGGCAAGTTATACAGAACTAAAACTACCGGCCAAGTACTATAGGGCATTGCAAAACTTCCAAAAAGATTAAAACCATTAGTAGCAAATCCTAATATGAGATTTCTTGGCTCAGATGCAAAATTAGGATACATCTTATCAAATTCCTTCCAAGCATCTCCATCGTCCGGATGCCTAAGTGAATCGTCATCAGTGCGTTCATCTGCATGCCACCTCATATCACGAGTTGTGTGAGAAGACATGAAGAATCTTTATAATCCTGGTTTCAGTGGAAAATAAAGCAATACCTTATTCGGAATCTTATTCTTTCGAAACCTAAGCTCATTGCACACATGACATTTTTCGAGATGCTCGAAGTCACCGTAAAACAATACACAGTTGTTCGTACATGCGTGAATCTTCACATACCCTAAACCAATATCCTTCAAAAGCTTTTTCAAGTTATAATGATCTTTAGGAATACTGTTATCTTCATGGAGAATTCGAGTGATGATGTCCATCATGTGATCAAAATGCTTGTTCGTTTGATTATACTCAAATTTCATGTGCATCAATTTCACAACTGCCCCTAGAACTGAAAATGATTTACAACCAGTGTATAATTCTCGCAGAATTGTTTTCAACAACCTTTCGTAATAGAGATCTGACTCTTTGGGTTGAGACCTAGGGTGACACGACCCATCCCAATCCCCCCGGTATTTACGCGGTATGTTTCATGCTCCCGTCTGACACGAAGTGTCAAACAAGGGATAACCCGAAACCTCAGCTAGAACGGGGCTTCCAGAATGGGCATGGATTCGGAGGAAAAGTGTGATATCTCGGTCTCTGCTATAGCCCACATTCGTGATCAACCTGAAGGGCATTAAAAACATCAAAAGCTGTGAGTGGACGAAACCAAATAATTTATTAAAAACATTTATCGAAAAGACATTTATACCCTTCACTAAAAAGCATGCATGCATTCAAAAACCATTTACCAAACCATTTACTTAAATAACCATTATTAGGGTCTCGGCCCCAAATTTTGTAAATCCAAGTCATACGGGCCCCTACCCAAATCCATAGCATATCAACCATATGTGGGAACTCAGCCCAAAACCGTAAATCCGAGTATGTGGGTCATTGCCCAAATCCATTTACAATTCACAAAACACCATTTCATAAATCCCAGAAGTCATGTTTACCAAATATCATATAACCAATTCTGTCACGGTTTCCAAAGCTACTCGTGTGCTACCCAAGGTCTCAAATCCCAAGTTTCCTCAGGGTCCACCCAGGTCAATTTCAGCAGATCAATGACCCTCCCTGGGGGTTATAATCCATAAATGCCTTCTTGAGAGTAAGGTACCCCACAGGGGCGACTCCACTCAGTTAGTGCTCTGTGACTACTCCGGGGTCCACCCAGGCCAAAGACCCTTCCCGGAAAAGACAATCCATAAATAAAGGATGGTATATGAAAAACCATTTCGCAATCATTCTCAAAACCTTTCAAATCTTTCAAAGGGTTCATGCCCTATTTCCCATAAAACCGTCATGAATCCAGAAATCTTTTCTTTCCAAATCCAAATCCATTTACGGGTCTCCGACTCGAAATCACATTCATAAAACACAATTCGGTCTCATGCCCGATTTCGTAAACTAATTGGGCCTCGCGCCCGATTCTGTAAACCAAATGGGCCTCCAGCTCGATGCCTTATTAAATCAAATAGAATCCAAGTCCGAGAGTTAGTAAATCAAATGGGTCTCATGCCCGATTCCATATTTCCAAATCCGAAATCAATCCATCAATCCACGAATCAATTGGGCCCCTGGCCGAATAATGTAACTAAAATGGACTTCAAGTGCGAGGGTCTCCAAAACATGTGGGTCTCATGCCCGAATTTACCTTTTCAACTCCAAAACCATTTCATTAAACCATTACCGAAACCACAAGCACTTATAATCACTGTGTAAAGCCATAAACCTTGATATACGTGCAAATACGTAAATCGCCCTGAAACACGTGCAATCATGTAAATCACCAATACCATAATCATCATGATAGAAATCATATATATAAAACATATAAACATTTATGCATGCATCACAGTTTAGAAAACAAGGTCCACTGGCAGACCGTGCTAGTTGCTACCTCGATATGCGGGCCATAAGCCTTCCCGGGCTAATCACTGTCACTGGGACTCCCAAACCTGTCCAAATCATACTAGAGGGTTACTAGCTTCCTCATTAACCTCTCATTAAAACCCCGTAATTTTCTCGAATTTTTAAACATTTTTAAACTCGATCCTAAACCTTCGGACACCCCGAACTATATGGAAATGATGTCCGATCGACACGAAACCAATCCCAAAATTTTTGTTACATCGAATAGATTAAAAGTCATGTTTAACACTTCCCTAGAAGAGGCCCCATGCGCCCTCACACACTGCCCAAAAGGGCTGCGCGTGGGCCTCACACGTCTGCACCCAGTCACCCATGTCATCTCGCCGAACCGGGTTAAGATCGGTTCTGCAAATTCGGTCCAGGTCGAACCAGCGTGACCGGTTCAAGCCTCTAACTTGCTCATTTTCGATCCGTTTTCATTTATTTCAACTTCTATAGTATCGTCTAGTAATTTCCTACTTATCTAAGTCCTTAATTCATAAAATGGAAGTCGAGATCATACCTTCCCGTTCATCGTTCAAAACCATCATTTCCTCCTCTGTCTTTGGCCACCTCAGGCCTTCCTTCCAAACTTGTTCGACTCTTGGTCACCTTCAGAAACTCACCCAATTAATCAATTCAACCTTAAACCAATAAATCAAGCTTCACCATGTTTGACTGTAAAATCGAGTTTCACGGGCAATCTCACCTTACCGTCCATCTTAGGCCTCAAATTCGAGTCCATTGAGCTCGTCTTAACCTCTAGAACGTTTTAGGTCCACTCAAATCGATCAACACTCGCCCAAACTCGATTTTTCGTTTTTGAAATTGAAAACAAGCCTTTCGGTCGCTTACCTCCGAATTGGTGCCATCGTGCACGACGGTCCACGTCGACAACACCACCATCAATGCCACACCTTACACTCTTTTTTTAATTCACACACCAAATACTAAGGGTGAGGTTTGGAGGGGCTAGTGTTTGTGGGAAGTTCATGGTTTTAAGAAGAAAACAATGAAGATGTTGAAGGTATGTGCACGGGGAAGACGAGAGAGAAATGAGAGGGAAAATATAATGTAAAATAATAAAATAACAATATTTTAATCCTAAACTATCCAATCACCCTTTAGATCCACAATTTGGGGTTAAGAATCAATCGGATGAGTGACACTTGTCACTCATCCATTAGGCCTCAACAAATATCTGGACCTACAACAGGATAAATGTAATTCCTCTCGTAATTCGTGCAATAGTTTCCCTGAACTTCCGTGAACCGTAACTTTCCTGTCGAACGTCCGATTTCGATGTGCCGCTTGTCTACGGACTCATGACGTCCCGATCTACGTCACAATCATCTTTCCTCGTACATTTGACTCCCTGAGTCAAAAGTCAACATTTTGCCCAAGACTAGGGGCAAAACGGTCATTTTACACCATCCGTCCGATTTCGCTTAACTAATCACCGATTTATCTCACTAATCCTCTATTAGTCACTAATCTAATCTCGGAATTCAGGACGGGTCATTACATAGGGGAATCCTCATCCATATCATCAGATGCAGGGGGGAAATATCGGTTAATATCTCAACAAATTGATCATTATCACACCAATTATCTTTATCACTATCATCTCGACGGTTCTCGTGAACTGAAGATGTCGATGCAATAAAATTCGGTTCACCGTGATAAATCTAATTAGTGTAGTTATGTACTATCGCGTTCCGTGCCAGATGCAAATGGACATCACTCAACGACATCCAACAACAGTTGTTACATTTACGACAAAAACATAATATGCGCCTTGGATCACTACAGTGAGTACGTACAAAACCAATGAAGCTGTCAATCCCATCCAAATACTTATTAGAAGATCTATCCATCATTTGCATCCAACCTCACTCCATTGTGCCTGTTCCACAAAATAGAACCAATGTAAGTAGATAATTATATAGTTTGTGACTCTATCCCATCCAAAACCCACTCGTCTCCTTATGCCTCCGTTGATTTGGCCCTCTTCCATTCGAGAATGTACGTTCTGTGCTGTATAGTTTGTGACCTACGAGGCGAAGTTTCGACCGAGAGAAATTTCGGCAACATCACCCTACAATTTTCCAAATACACGACATAGATATTTCAAACTAATATCTAGTATGCATTCGGAGAATAGTAAGGGGATATAAACCAAATTTCCCACGATCCAAACCTAACCACATAGATAGCAAACTATACAACACATAGTTGTGCACTCCCAAACTATCGCGATAAATGGACAATTCAAGTGTCAGTCAATCAATCTAATTCACTGACTCTCAAACGAGTCTAAGGTTTTCTATCGAATTTCGTTATACAAAGTTAATCGGGTTGATTAACTTTGCATTAACGGATAAATCACAATTCCCTAACACAATAATATCCAGATTTCTAAGCATTTTCCACAATATATCACAATTTTCAAACATAATTAAATAAAATTTTTTGAGAAAATTAAATTGAGAAGCAAATACTCATACCTTTTATAAGTAATCCTTCAAATCAACCACAAATTACCTAAAACAAAAAATTAGTTTAGCTTATAATACAAATTAAAATAAAAAAACAAAAAACAAAAAACAAAATCATTAATTTTACCTTAGGTGAAGTAGTGATGATGAAATGATGATGATATTATGTAGGGGTTGTGAGAGTAAATGAGAGAGAATAATGAGGAATAAGGAAGAAGATGAAGAAATGAATTTGTTCTAGAGTAAATGCAGATTAGACCTTTACTCGCCGGGCAAGCTTTAATGACCCGCCGGGCTAACAACAGGCGCCAACACACCTTCGTGCCAACATTTTTCCCCCCGCAAGTCGATGGAAATACTTTGCCCTTCGCACCTATTTTGCCGTTAATAATAGCTAGCCCGGCAGAGGTTTGACCACTCACCGGGCAAAATCCCTCACTTTGCGTGCCAAGAGAGTCGGTGTTCCCGCTCAAAGTTTGCCCAGCGAGCCTCGCTCCCTCCGCCAGGCGAAACCTTCTTTACCAGCAAATACGCCATCCCTCCATCCCGAATCACACAAATATATATAAAGGACGAACATTGGCATAATGCGCTTAGTCATCTTCTCTTTGAATAAAATCTTTCTTCCTTTAATTACAAATTTTTTAATGATTTTCTATTTTTTAATTTTTTTTCACTCAGTTACACCGCTAAACCCTAAACTATTAGGGGGTGTTTACTTAGAAATAATGGAAACCCTAAACTATTAGGGGGTGTTTACTTAGAAATAATGGAAATCAAATCAATAGGAATGATTTCCATTATGAATGCCCTTAAAAATGTTAAACGTGCCTTTAGTTTTTCAATGAGCTAGATATAAAAAAATAAACTCAATTAAAGTAACTATTAAATATTATAATAAATGATAAATGTATTATATATCCAACATAATACATGTATTATATATCCAACATAAAACTAAGGACATGTTTACTTCCCAAGAACAGGAACAGTGAGTTATAAGAGAAGTAGCCAGTAAAAAAAGTGAGTAATCATTCTTATTGTGGTGTTTAGTAATAAAAAATAATCGGAATATTAATGAGAATGATTTGCATTGTTATTGTTTTTCGATTATAATTAATTGGAATGAAAATGAATTAATTACTAAAATACCCTTTTTTCCAACTTTCTATGCCTCTTGTGTTCTTGTTTGATCAACATTTCAAAACCCATTTGGTGAATAATTCGATTAAATAAAAATAAATAAATTGTTTTTCTTCATTTTCTGAAATATTCAATTTATTAAAAAATAAATAAATTCTTCATCTTCTATTTTAAACATGCATAGAGATATTTTTGAGGTGAGTATGACTGTATGAGTCATCGGAATATTGAAGCGTTTAGAAGACAATAGTGTACATTTAAATTTATTATTGTTGAACTTTGCAATTATTGTAAATATTATAGGACAATTTTAGTATATAGAAACTTAAAATAGGTAATAAGAATCATTAACATTTCCCGTTAATCGGCAATAAGTATTTCATGTGAGACCCACCTATTTAAAAAAAAATCTTATTTTGCAAGGCATAAATACTCCATAATAAAAATCATTCACATTGATTTGATCTCCATTACTTCTAAGTAATCAACCCCTAATGGTTTATGTAATCCCTTCAGTTGGAGAGTTTTATTGAGTTTGACCCGATTTTTTTAGGCAAAACTATCTGCAAAATTAAGAGAAATATATATATATGTTGAATATATAATACATGTATATGTATATAATACATTCGCAAATTAATTTAATGATATAAAACATAAGTAAATCATATTAATATATATATATATATATGTTGGGCATTAATCTGGTTTGTCAGCATCAAACCTAAAACCACCAATTAATTCAATGATATAGAACATAAGCAAATCATATCGATCTTGTACTAGAATTTATAATATTGAGTCCCAAAATAATTCCATTCAACTATATAAATCAGGAGCCACGTACATGATCAGTAGTCTACACATATCGATCCATTACATAATACGTAACAAGATCGATTCAAAACTATGAATCCACATTGAGTTTATTTTCCGATTAATAAGATTATTATCATGCATTAAATTATTTGAATCTGATTGAAACAAAAATCAACAGTAGCAATGGCATCCACGAGCGTCCTTTTTGCATTCACCTCCAGAACAACCCTTATTCTTGCAAAACTCACTACATTCTTCTGAATTATGGCGCTTAGTACACCCTTCGAACGCCGGATGTTCACTGCAACAATCGGATGCCTTGCAAACTGAGATGAAAACAAACAAATCAACAACGTTATTCATTATAATTATCACAATTCATTATTCTTTTATTACTTTTTCTATAATTAAAAATAAAAATAAAACTAAAATAGAAAGAAAGAAAGAAAAATAGTGTCGGGCTGCTTTATAGGAAGAAGAAATGCACCAAAAATACCCTAGTAGATTGCATGCATGCAAGCATTGATGTTGGAGTTGGACCAATATCTATGTATATATAATATATATTGGTAGCTAATGAAACAAACCTGCTATGTTTGACAATAGCACCAACAAAAGGACGAACATTGGCAAAATGAGCTTAGCCATCTTCTCTTTGAATAAATTCTTTTCTTCCTTTACTTTATAATTCTTCCTTGGTAATTTCGATCCTTTATATAGATATTAGAAAGGATCGAGAACTGCAGATCGAGCTCAAATAAGAAAGAAATCGACAATTAAGGCTAGACTTAAATCACATTTAACCTAATAAATTTGATGAATCTTAATTAGAATGGAATTGGGCAACATGAATATAAACTGACATAAATAATATTTTTTTAGTACCCTTAGGATTTTTGTCTTTTTTTTTTTAATGCAAAGAACAATAATCGAATTCATAATCTAATTTATTATTTTTTCTTAAAAAATATTAATTTGTTATTACAACTTTCATATTTGTGAGGAGAGTAAATCTTTCTATTATTTCACTCAGTTACATATATCCAATTAATCATCCATAAGTGCAGAATTTCTGTTAACCGCCCAAAAGAAAAAGAAAAAGAAAATCTACGTGTGTGTATATATATACATAAATTAACATTTTTTATGGGCCTTTAGATTTAATTTAAATCAATGGTTATGATTGGACCCTCATTAATCTTGAAATTAAATGGATGATGATGTGGATTTAATTAATAATTAAGTTTTGATTAATTAATTTATTTTTCAATTAAATATAATTTTCTAAGCTAAAAAGAAAATGATTAACAAGAAAATCCTATCAGCATTTTAGCTAGGATCGATAAGGCTTCACGGTCCGTTAACGTTAGATGAGACGTGTAGCATCTAAATTCAAGAGCACCACTACTACCATTGGCGTTATTGAACAATGGAGGTCTTGGAGCCTGTATAACTCGGTAGTTTTTTTTTTTTTTGTCAAATGTAGTTCTTGATTTATCACAAGGATTAAAGAACTGCCAACATCGATTGAAAATCTAATTGGTCTTCAATCATTATATCCCTATCGTTGTAGCGAACTTGAGAATATAACAAGCGCTATTTGGAACTTAAATTGTTTCAAATTCTCAGCTTTCATGGATGTTTCAGACTTGAAAGTTGGTGGCCTACTTTTTCGAGGAGTTCAATTTGATGATTTTCTCTTCTTCTTGAGTTAAAGCTAGATGTGAGTTTCTATCCATGATCATCATCTTCATTCAGCGTCTCATACGTCACCGAATTCTCCAGCTGAAGATTGGATTCTTGAGTTTCTGTCTGATTTTTCTCGGAGTTTGGAAGATGAGGAGTGTTCAGGTTTGGATTATTGAAGCAAAAGAACAAGGAAAGACCGAAGGATTTGAGTTTCTATTCATGATCATCATCTTTTTTTTCTTTGTTCAAATGTTTATTTCGTTTCAATTATGGCTTTCTTTTTTTGGTGTGTTTGGTTGAAGGAATTCATATTTCCACGGGAAAAGTAAATTATGGGAATATATTGTAATTTTGTCACTTAATTTTTAATCAATTAGAAACTTTCATACTTAGGCATTATGTATATAGGAATTTAGAAATAACATGAATTTAAAATTCAAGTGTTTTGATAGTTTAAGAATTTTACAATCCTGGAATATAAAAAAATAAAAATTATATTTAAAAATTACAATCTACAACCACTATCACACCATATAAAAATGTAGGCAGCCAATAGAGATAGCATAGAAGCATATCTTGCAGATAAATACTCATTAAGTGAACTATGAATCAACAATCCATATGGAGAAGAATAAAACATACATTACATATCCATGTTCATATTTGTCAAATAAAAAGAAACCTTTGAATCATCTCTCAAGCAAGCATCAATTATAATTAACAAGCAGCACAACTCAAAGAAAGAAATAACAACCAATTATACTTACCAAAATTCTCAAGTAGTAACCTATATCATTGAAACCAAAGTCACCAATCATTGAAAACCTTCCAATTTGAGCCCCTCAAACTTTCCAAGCTTGATCCACCCGAAATCCTTCCAAATTTTATTCACCTGAAATCCTTCCAAATCGAGACCACCCAAATGTTTCAAGGTCGAGATCATTCAAATATTTTCAAGGTCGACCCAGCCAAAGATTTTTACTAAAGCCGACCATAAGGTCATGGCTTGACCAAGTTTTGATCAACTTTGGCTAAGGACACATGTACATGTTTCCCTCAGCAACCAATGTGAAATCAACGCAAGTAGCCACTCACATACATTAAAAAAAAGGAAAAAAATAAAACTTGAACTCTTACTCTATCAACAATTTCCGTGAGTCGCATTTGTTCACCCAAGAAAACACATTTGGCTTTCCTCTCACTTGTCAACTCAAATATATAATATCCATAGCTAGCTTGGATTGTCAAAGTCTAGTGGAAAGCTTTGAGTACACGTACCCACCTATATGTATGAATAAAGGGGACAATGACTCTTTTTTTTTATCCTAGCCGTTGCTAGGGGCAATGAGACCCACATGCACCTCTTTTACTTTATTTTCTTCCACCCAATCCAAGGAGCCCTTTTCCCTACATTTCGGCCATCTAATAGGAGGGGAACCACCATTTCCTTTTCCCAAAGGTGCCCAGCCGAAAATTCTAGCAAGGAGGAGCAATCTTGGCTACTCACAAGGAGGAAAGTCACCATTTTCTTCTCCCAAAAGTGCCCAGCTGAAAATCTCAGCAAGGAGGGGCAATCTTGGCTACTCACAAGGAGGAAGCACAAGGAGGGGCAATCTTGGCTACTCACCATTTTCAATCAAAATACTTTAGCATCTACATGAGAGTATCGAACATATAATTAAAATTAATAACTAACATAAATGGGAGAAGCACAAAAATGAAACGCACTATAATTTTAATAACAAACACTTACCTTCACATAATCTTCCCAGCCACTTTCTTCATCAACATTGATCATCTTCTTGGTTGCATCCCAACTCAATCCACTCCGACTTAATATGTCACTGACAACACCATAATACTTTTTCCAAGTTTTGTCGCGATTTTGTATGTTATCAGCACATATTTCAAGGTTGTGCGCAACGAGTCTCGGTATGTTCTTAGGTGACTCAGTGTGTATAGAATGGCACTCAACGATCATGGTGTTCAGAGTTGATTGGGTCGCTCGGTGTGAGACTAGCAGGATCGTGTGTGGACAGGTCAGTGCTGAATAGGGAGGCCCAGATCATTCGGTTGAAAATCGACCGTCGAACAGTGTGTGTGGCTCGATGGGCCTATTCAGAATTGGTCAGGGGCTGTGGTCGGCCTGCAGGCTAGAGTTAAGTCGGTTAGCATGAAAGGGGTTGGCTGTCTTCAGTTGAGTTAGTGAGGATGTACATAGGTCGATTGTTGGTCTCCCTAGGTTGGATGTGTGACACGTGGTGGTTGGATCTGGGTGGTTTGATACACGTGTCGACCGTGGAAGGGAATGACTCCTCGTTGTCCATGTCCAACTCTATAAATAGGAGGGGTTCTCCATCGATTTCCGCACTTGAAATTTGAAAGTTTGGGCAAAACTCTATTAGTTTAAAGGGCAACTTCTAATCAACCTCTTAATGACTATTCTTACGGTGGTGGGATTTCCGACCTGACCTGTCCATCCCGAAAAACAAGGTAAGCGGTGTTGTCTCTGTTTTTTTTTTTTAATTAGGAATTTGTGAAGAACTGAGCATGAAATTTGTTGAGTTTGTGGTCAGATCTTCCAAATTCTGGGTCGACCTCTAAGTTGTGTTCCCTTTTTCTTTTTTGTAGATGTCCGTGGATAGTAACTCGGTGACGGAATGTAGCTGCTACGACTCAGAGGTCAGCGAGTCCTCAGATAGTAATGTACATATCCTCATACCCTTGTCTGATAGTGAGGACGAGGCTAATTCCGCCAACGTAGGGGAAAGGTCTCGATCAAGAAAAGAGGTGGTCGAGAGTTCTTGTCAGAAGGATGACTCGACCACTGAACCGAAGATTGCCGATCGCTCAGGGGGTGGCAACGTATTGGTCAATACCGAGACTATCGTTAGGAAAAATGGGCATTAGCAAATAATGTTAACCCATGACGGTCAGAAGGGGTCGATGCGTATGCCCAAGGCTAAGTCCGCTAGTGATGGGTCGGTGTTGGACGCGGTGCCGATAGTGAAATCCAGCATTATCATGGATGGGATGGTAAACAAGGAGACCGAGAAATAGCTGACGAAGTTGCACATGGAATTTGGGGTGTCCGAGTTGGTGATCAAGCGGTTACCGAAAAGGGGCGAGTAGCCGAGTAATCCCCGATCGGTATGGATTTGTTTTATGCCGAGCTAACATATCATGGGGTTCGTCTGCCCCTGCACCTTTGGTTGTGAAAGATGGTGAAGAATATAGGGGTAGCACTCGGTTAGCTCAATGCCAATGTACGGATTGTGCTCTACTCCTTTTACACGTTCTTCTAGTGGTCTGAGCAACCCGAGCTGACCTGCGCTCAACTCATGTACTTGTACGAGTTCGGCTTTCAGCAGCAGAGTACCCGGTAGATCCTCGTTCGGTGTCTAAAGAAAAGTAAAAGGGGCGAGTTCACACTCGATATTCTGACCTCACATAAGTCGTACAAAACAGTGTTCTTTCTGATCGGTAGGAACTGAGAAAGGGACATCGAGGGGAATCCAATACCGAGAAAGTTTCAGAACAAAGGTGCCTAGTCATCTTGGTGTTGCCGCATTGGTCATATAGTGTGCTTGCATTTATGTTTTAATGTTTTTTTTCATCCAAGTGTCTATATTGAGTATGACCGTAGTCTCGGTTTGCAGGTATGTTCCCTACCAAGGATATCACCTTGAAAGAAAAGATATAATCCATAGGGTGAAGTCGAGGTTTGATGACTTGGAACGAAGCCAACGCATCCTTCGGTTGCAGGGTTTTAGCACTCGACCAGCTTAATTGACACCAACGAACATAAGTCACTGTGGCTGAGTTGAGGTTGTTTTTTTTTGTCGCTGACTTTGCTCTTGGTGTTATAGCGTCATATCATCTTAGGAACAAGATTTATAAAGATACCGTGTCGATCAGAATGACGGCCGAGAAAGACTCCCAGTGTAAGGCATCGTTCTCAAAAGCCTCACATCGTCTAGACTACATGCTTAGCAAGAGGAAGAGAGAGAACTTGGAGAAAAAGAAAAAAACTGGGCATACCGACCAGAAAGCTGATCGAGTTCCAAAGCCAAGGACGAATAGTCCTTTTCGGACTCCCTAAGGGAAAGAGGTTGAGAACAAGGAAGAAAAGGTTCTTTCGCCTGGCCCTAAGCGGCTCAAGGTTCAATTGGTGGCCAAGGTAGTGTTGGTGGCCCAAGCGACCAGGGGTGGCTCAAGGACGATGTCATCGTCGAGCTACACTCTTTCCCCATCCCCGCCTCAGATAGATCTAATGATCTAGGAGATGTTAAAAAGACGCGAGGAGGATGTGAACCTTGGGTTGTTTACCAAGGGTGAGTCAGTCGTTGATCCAGGCTCGTCCAGTTACTTGGCAACCATCTGCTGTCCGAGGCAGATGATACCTCTAGTGAACGGTCTCTGCCGCGGGGGTACCAATTCCTTGGGATGACCTAGCCTCTGTCGTTGTCAAGACTGCTGACAAGAAAATGGAGAGAGCACTTATGCAGCTTACCAATGTAAGTATTTCTTGTGTTTATGCTCAAGTTAGGTTTATGTATCGAGAGTGGGTCGGTCTAATGTGATGAATATGTAAGCTTTTGGTGAGGTCTATCGACAATTTACTACTTCTCGGAAGAGGGTTGGCTAAGCCCAGAACAAGAAAGAGAAACTCAAGAATAAGGAGGAAGAGCTGGCGCCCAAACTTCGTGAGGCCGATAAGGCGATCAAGTTGGCAGCAGACGAGACTCGGCAGCTGGAGGTCGAGAAGGGGAAGGTGCAAGAGGATGTGAGGGCCAAGGAAAAGCTCCAGTCCAAGTTGGAGGCAATCAAGAAGAACGTTGCTCGGCACTGGAAAGAACTTGGTTGAGTTAAGGCTACCAGAGATACCAACCTGGCCCTATCCCACGAACAGGCGATGGCAGAGTTCAAAGAGTCTGAGGAACAGAACAAGATCAATAACGACTACGTCGCCGACTATGAGTGGGATTTCTTCAAGAACTTCTTTCTGCACAATCCAGACATGGTAATTCAGACGCCTTGGCTCGGTCGGAATATAACCGCAGAGATGTTCACTGAGGATTCGTTCGATGAGGAGGATGGCAACTCTGAGGGAAAATAGCAGTAGAACGATTTTGTGCAGACATATGATCAGCTAGGACCCAAGCAACCGGATGTTCCACCCAAAGAGCAAGAAGGTTAGCCATAGGCCGAGCAACCTGACCCCGAGATGGAAGAGCTAGACTAGTGATCGTCTCTTGTGTCTTGTATGTTCTAAACATAGTATTTTCTGAGGTGATGAGTGTTCATGGCACCGATCACTAGTTTTCAGTCCATGGTCTCTAAAGTATAGCTCATGTTCCCACTTACTTGCTGGATGCGGTAAGTTCTTCCCATGGGAATTTGAGTTTTTGAGATCCATAATGGTTTGCTATTGAGAACTTCTTGTTTAGAATAGGGTCACCTTGGAGGAAGTGCTTGACTCTTGCTCTTTTTTTTTGTAGAAGCTTCAGACTTGCTGTTGATAATTGGAGTTGTATTTTGCCACTTGTTCCCTTAATTCTTCGCTGAGAGCAAGTGAAGTTCTCATAGCTATGGAATTGGCCACAAGATCATCACGTTCAGTAAAAGGTGCGGGAACAAGAACATGTGGTTGGATAAAAACATTGGTGCCATTTGCAAGAGCGAGCAGACACTCGTCGATGCGGAGTTGTGCGATAATCCCAAAGCATGCCATCCAACTCTTCTTCCCACAAGTGTAACGGCCTGAATCTCGAGAAAAAACAAAGTAAATTTGACAAAATTTTGGTAAAATGATGATTTTTCCCTTGTAAGGTCAAATAGTTTACTTTTTACTTGGATTCTTGTCTCGAGTATCCGTGGGTACCGTTGTGCATGTCTCGGGATCCTGAGTTCATAGACAGGAGGCATGCCAAAATCGGAGGTCAGATGAGTTCAATTCGGGTAAAAAATTGTCAAGTGTATTTTGGTGACTATAGGGCATGGGTCATGGTTATTTCACAAAAGATTTCTTATCAAAGGGACATATGTCCATATTTTACCTTCCCTTATCTTCTCGGCCATTTCCCACCGACTTTGGGCTTATTTAATCATATATATATATAATATATGACTTGGTTGTGCTATGAAAAGTCGATCATGTAAGTCAGTAGATTCATTCAACCTGAAACCACATAGTCTAGTACATTGGTGGAGTTCAAAAAGTGAGTTATGAGCCAGTTCTTGGAAGCTTTGGACTCGAGAAAAAAATTCAGAAATGAGTTTGAAATGGTCGTGAATTTTAGAACGATCATCACCCATAAATTCAAGGTGAGATTTCCTTATTTTGGGATTACATAACCGTTTTTAGGATCATTTAGAATTTTTTGGGCACTTAGAACATGAGAAATAGGCTTAAAATGTGTGTTTTCTATCCAAGTTTTCCTCACAGGCCGAGTTTGGAAGCACAGAAAATGCGTTGACCCGTTAAAGAAGGAAGATGATAAAAAGTCTCGCGCGTCGCGTGGAGGGCACATGCCACCTCATTTTGAGTTATGGTCAACATGTTTTTTATGCTTTTGCTGGTACAAACGCATTGGCGCAAGCTTCGAGTCAATTGGATATCATCTCGACACAGTTTTGGATATTCGAAGATTTATGCATTATTTTAAATTCATTTAAAAATCCCAAAAATTGGGAGATAAAATAAAGGATATTTGGGATGGTTAATGGCCTTTATATGTGATGTATGACAGGTTCCAGGGTTCACGAAAATTACAGAAAGGCGTGCAATACGAAAATTGACTGCACGAACGATGTGTGAGTGGACATTTTATTTTCTTAAAATAGTATGCATGCATATTTACGTGTTTTAAATTTTTTCCTATGTGTTTTTGGTGAAATGTGGTCAATTGGGATTTTATATTATTTTTGGTGATTTTATAGTTAATTATTATTTTATTGCACATTTTACAAGATTTTTGTAAATTCCATTTTCGGATTTTGTTTCGATTGTGGATCTGGGTGGAATGTGGTTTATGACATATTTTGGATTATTGGTGATTTTTGTCTGATTGTTGGGTGGTTACATAAATTTTATTTTGGAGGCACGATTTACGAGGTTTTATACAAAGTGTACTTTTGGGAGTAGGCACGGGTGTCTAGAATATCGATTTGATTATGGAATTAATGTGTATATGACACCTCGATATTCATGTATTGTGTTGTGGACTATATGTGATCTATATGCATGTGTGTTGATTGGTTGATTAGTCTCAGATGTGGAGACGGCCTCTGAATCTTGAGACTCGTACTGTGTTGGCAACTCAGACATCGAGCTGGGCTCCAAATCCTGAGTTGGATTTCACTTAGACGTCGATCTGGGCTCTGAATCCCAAGTGGTGTGGTGTAGTGTGGTGTGGTGTGGTGTGGTGTGGTTTGATTTGGTGTCGTGTCGTGTGGTGTGCCTACTGGTACTGCAGTAGTTATGATGATTGATATTGTGATTGTACATCGATGATAAGTTAACTATATGTGATTTCTGCGGTGATGTTGGAGATGGATTGGTAATGTGTGACTACTGTGTTGGCTTGTGTTGACAGTTGGGGAGATTTGTGTGATGACTGTATTGGATTACCGTTGCTTTTGACATGAGAATTCTTTTCATGTGTATAGAGAACACGAATACTATTTTCACTAATCGAAATGAAATGATGTTTCATATGCATGCATTGTTTTAGAAAACTGACGGTAAATCCTGGATTTCAAATTATTTTTTTAAGTATTTATTTTTTTCCACTCACATATTTTCTTAGTTTTGTATCCCTCCATGTCTGTGACACAAAATTCAGGGCTAAACGAGAGGCAAAGGCATGAATGAGATAAAGTACAAATATCCCTAGTCTAGAAAGTTTGAGAGTAACTTCGGTACTTTGGGTTGCTATTCTGATAGGAGCAGAGGCAGGATGTGGGATTATCTACTTTTTTCAGGAGGGTCATGTCAACAAGCCCTATTTATCATCAAAAAACTTCTTGATACAATCGAGGTTTGTCTTATTGGATTCTTCCGCTTGGCTATTTCCTTGGGGAAAGTAAGTTGTCGAAGTAAAGTGTTTTATCTCCCATGACTCAAAGAACTTGTTGATTATTGCTCTAGTTAACTGAGTTCCACTGTTTATTAGAACGAATTTTGTCAGTCCAAATGGGAAAATAATCTAGCTACAATGAGTTACTAAACATCAACTTGGGTAATGATCGCTAAGTCCTTTGCTTCATACTTCTTGTCAGGATTAGTGTGTTTGGTAGTGGTCCAAAGATGTCAATTCCCCATTGCATGAATGGCCAAGGGCTCGTCTATGCATACAGCTCTTCTGATGGTGCCAACTGGTTGGTCTTGAACCTTTGGCATTTGTCGCACTTCTGGGCATATTGTGAGGCTTCCTAGTGCAAAATTGGCTAGTAAAATCTTGCACTAAGTATCTTCTGAGTAAGCGACCTTCCACCAGAGTGATTTCCACATTGTCCTTTGTGAATTTTAGCCAAGACATGCAATGTCTCTAGATGCCTTAAACATATCACGTTTGGTCCTGTGAATCTCTTACGAAAAATCCGGCCTTTGTTAACATAGTATCGTGCAGCTTTAACCTGGATTTTGTGGGATTCTAGTCGTTCATCAAGCATTGTGCCATGCTCTATGTAGTTGACAAAAGGGTCTTGCCAACTTGGTCAAAAATCGACTTGTCTTACTTCGATTTCCTTTATATCAATGCTACGTCATTCGAGATACTCAATGGGGATTGAACGCTTGAATCGATAATCAAGTGTCGATGCTAGATTTTTTAGTGAGTCAGTTTGTACATTTTCAGCACGCAGAAGTTGATTAATGACTAGCTGCAAATCGGAATGAATAACAAGTTTCTTGACTTCCAACTCCTTTGCTAGGGCGAGCCCAAAAATCAACGCTTTGAATCAAACTGAATTACTTGTTCCATTATTGAGCCATCAAGGGTGATGAGAACAATCCACGCTTCTGCGCCCCTCTGGTTCGAGGAACCATCAATGAAGTGCTTCCATACGGAATTGGAAGTTGAGGGTTCAAGCAAAGAGGAATTAACACCATGACATTGCGACAAGGAAGTGCCAGTCGCCCTGGGGTTTGTCTAGTTCCTTGGAAGTTTCTCCTTCCTATGACATTGGTGTGAACTTGCTAATGCTCGGCCTTTGACTACGGCTTTAGGATGATAGAGTAAATCATGTTGACTTAACTCTATGGTCCATTTCATTGCTCGTGTTGATGCATCATGCGCATGGAGCAATGAAAAAAGAAGATATTCTATCATGATGATTACCTGATGAGCTTGAATGTATTGTCGTAGCTTCTTTGTGGTGACCAATAATGATAAGATCAACTTTTAGCACTTAACATATCGTGTTTCGGCATTAAGGATAAATTTCGGTGTATAGAATACAGGAATTTGAATCCCACTCTCTTCTCGGATAAACGTGGAACTTACTGCAATACCAGAAACACCTAGATAGAGGAACAGATACTCATTGTCTTTAGATTTTGATAGTAGTGGCAGAGACGTGAAGTAGGTCTTCGGATCTTGAAATGCCTTCTCACAGCTTTCATCCCACTTATCCTTGGATGCTGTCTTTACTACATGCAATAAAGGACAACATTGATTTGTTGCCTTAGAAAAAAATCTGTTTAGACTGTTGTTCGACTAGTGAGACTTTGAATCTCCTTTAGAGTCGATGGTGTCTTTATCTCGAGGATCACCTTAATTTGTTTTGCATTAGCCTCAATTTCATACTGGGTCACAAGGTAACCTATGAATTTCCCCGCAGATATTCCAAAAGTGCACTTTGGAGGGTTGAGCTTTATCTTGTACTTCTTTAGTAAATTGAAGATCTCTTGTAGGTTGATGATATGATCACTTCGCTTTTCACTTTGACCATTATGTCATACAGATAGACATCCATATACTTACCGATGAAGTCCTTGACAAGTCTTTAATACGTTGCTCTAGCATTCTCAAGGGCAAACGACATGACCTTTTAGTAGTATACTTGACAGGACCCATCCCCATCCCCCCGGGATTAATGTGGGATGACCCTGCTCCCGTCTGACACGAAGTGTCAGACAAGGGATATTTCCAACCTTTGCCCTCCCGGGCTATCAGAGTACGCCAGGATCCGGAGGAGGTATGTGATATCTCGATCTCTGCTACAGTCCACACAGTATCCAACCTGAAGAGTATTAAAAACAGAAAGACTGTGAGTGGACAAAAATAAAGAATTTATAAAAACATTTCCATAAAAGACCTTTATACCCTCCACTAAAAAGCATGCATGCATAGTAAAATCCTTTATTCAAACACATATGTTAAAACATCCATAATTAGGGTCACAGCCCCAAATTCGGTAAATACAAGTTATACGGGCTCCTGCCCAAAACCATTTACAGAAAACCATAACACAGTGAACATATGAGGGATCTCAGCCCAAATCCATTTATCATTATAAACACAATTTTCCAAAACCAATTGAAATCATGTTTATCCATTATATTCATATCCAGAACCTGTCACGGTAAAATAAAGCTACACGTGTGCTAACTGGGGTCTCAAACCCAAGTCTCTCCAGGGTCCACCCAGGTCAATGTCCGTAGATCAATGACCCTCCCTGGAGGTAACGAACCATGCCCATCCTGAGAGTAAGGAACCCAACTGGGGGGCGACTCCACTCAGTCAGTGCTCCGTGCCTACTCCGGGGTCCACCCAAGCCAACGACCCTCCCCGGAGGAGACAATCATATATAAAGGATGGAATATGAAAAACCTTTTTAAATCATTCTTTAAATCTTTCAAGGATTCATGCCCGGCCCCCATAAGCCGTCATGAACCATAAAATCCTTTTATGGGTTCATGCCGATTCCCATAAACCGCCAGGACCCGTAAATCCATTTCAAGGGTTCATGCCGGTTCCCATAAACCGTCATGACCCGTAAAAACCATTTGTAACACATAGCTGGGCGCTAGGCCCGAATCCACATAGAAACTGGACCTCCGGTCCGAATTGTAAACCAACTGGGCCTCCGGCCCGATTTCGTAAATCAAATGGACCTCAAGTCCGAGAATTACCTTTTCAAATCCAAAATCATTTCATTAAATTATTTCCAAATCATAAGAATGAAAAATCGGAGTAAAACCGGAAAATCTCGATTTACGTGCAAGCACGTAAATCGCCTCGAAATACGTGAAACCATATAATTCACAAATATCCAAATCAACATTATTAAATCATATTCATAATTCATTTGGAAATCCAAAACCATTTCAGTTAGACCAATAAAGACATACAGCCCCGTATAGGAACCGTATAGGGCCGAAACCTCGAAATACGTGCCTATACGTAACCACACATCCAAATGCACTCATGGCATCACAAACAAGTATTTAAAACATATAATAAACATTTATGCATGCACCAATTTAGAAAACAAGGTCCACTCATAGACCGTCCGAAGCCGCGCCTCGATTTGCGTGCTATACGGCTCCCCGAGCCGATCACCATCACCGGGACTCCCAAACCTGTCCAAATCGTAATAGAAGGTTACTAACTACTTAATTAACCTCCTACCAAAGCCCCGTAATTTTCTGGAATTTCTTACTATTTTTAAACTCGAACCTAAACCTTCGGACAGCCCGAAAGCTATCGAAACGATGTCCGATCGACTCGAAACCAGTCCCAAAATGTTCGTTACATCGAATAGATGAAATTACATGTTGGAACCTTCCCCAAAATCCCCCCCACGCGCCCGCACGCGCCGCCTGAAGTGGCTGCGCGTGGGAGCCACGCGCCAGTGAACAGTGTCGTCTCCTACAGCGGTCAGACCGGTCCGGTCCTATTTTCTCTGCAATTCCGGTCTAACTGGACCGGCGTGACCGGTCCAGGCCCCTACACTCTTCATTTTTTGTCCGTTTTGTCCCATTTCAATTCTAAAATTCCTATTTTCTCATTTCCTACCCATTCCAATTAACCAAACTAGCTAAAACCTCCTAAAACCTCACCATGTACAAAGAGGCTCACGGCCTCTGTTTTCCTGGCCACCTTCCAGCCTTCCTCCGCCGTGAACCACCCTCCAAACCATCCTAAAAACTCCCTAGCAACCTAAATAACCCATCCTAATCATCCAAAACAGTCCATAACATCAAAATCCGCACAAAAATTGGAAATGGGCTTACCGGGTACCCGCTCGGGGTTCTGGGCTCCCGCCACCGCCCACGGCGGTTCCAGCCACCAGCTGCCGTCCTTAGTCCTCCTCTCTCACTCTCCTGGTTCCTCAGATCATAAGGGATGAAGGTTTTGGGATTTTGGGTGAAATGAGATCGGGTGGGATGTTTGGGTGAATGGAAAGCAAGAAGATGATTGATGCATGTATGGGAATTAAGGGCCAGTGGATGGGTGACACTTGTCACTCATCCATTGGGCCTTGGGATAAAATCTGGGCCCCACTAAAGTCCAAAACTCAAGTCGTCTCGTAAAACGCGCAATAGTACTTTCGTACTTCCGTGAACCGTAACTTCTCCGTCGAACGTCCGAATTCGATGTGCCGCCTGTCTACGGATTCGTATCGTCCTTATCTACGTAACGGTCTTTGGCCCTCGGCCATTGGACCTCCCGGTCAAAAAGTCAACATTTGACCTCCTATTCACCCAAATTACCAAAATGCCCTTGGGCTTCCGAACGTCATAACTTCCTCCTCGAACGTCGAAATTGAACGTGCCACCTGTCTATGAACTCGTGACGTCACGAACTACGTCACGGTCATCGGTCAAACTCCATTTGACCGCCCGATTAAAAAGTCAACATTTTGCCACCACTAGGGACAAAACGGTCATTTCGCACCGTTCGTCCGATTTCGCTCTACTAATCACCGTTTAACCTCATTAATCGTGATTAGTCACTAATCTAATCTAGGAATTTGGGACGGGTCGTTACAACCTTCCCTCCTTAATTAATTTCGTCCTTGAAATTCCAACCAACCTAAATCCATCCGTTCTTCCCTCCTTAATTAGTTTCATTCTCGAAACTCCAACTATACTGATTCTACAACCACTTCGTGGAAAGTACAATCTACCTCGCAACACGCGCACACTCGTACACCAACTAACCGGAACAAAACTCGTCTGCAACCAGACGTGACACTAACACTTGCGTCGCATCGACTACATTCGACCACGTCGAATACCAGTAATCATACGCTCCTAATCGACACCACTTTTCAAATCTACCGTTTTCGTTGACACAACCAACTCAATGGTTCCCTTTCACTAACCAATTTATCCTGATGTCTGCTCCCACTGGGAGTCATCCACGCTAACACCTCCGACAAACTGTCACCACTTGACAGTCGTCAGTCGCAAACTGATATGACACACACTCGTGGTTACACTAACCATAAACATTTCACTCGACCTGTGTGTAACTAGACCCATCAGAAATACCATGACCCAATGCACATTATCCAATGCCTAGTTCACGACCTCGACTAATCCAGTGGTATCGGAACCAAGCCGACTACCAACACGCTCACCAACATACCTCTGGTATAACCTATATACCGTCTCCAGGCATCACAAGTCTGCCCGGTATCGTACCTCGAACAACGTACAAGGTATGCACATCTACCCATCAATCAGCTTACAACCACCTAGGTTGTAGCTAATCACGTTTCTACTATAGAGTCCATTTGTCCAATCTAGTATTAGACAAATCGAAACTCCGACCCATTATCCATTTCTAAATCCGAATCCAAATCCGCAATTCCGTAAGAAATCCTGAATCCAAACCCAGAAATCATATCCATAACCATGTTCAAATCCGAATCCGAAATCATTATTCCGTAAGCTAGCATTTGGAATAACCATTCCGAACCCAATTCCATAAAAGAAAATCCACAGTCAAGCTCTAGAATCAAATCCTGAATCGTCACCCAGAATCCGATTCCAAAACCCAAATACAGAAATCCTCTTTCAAATTCCAAAATCAAATCCTGAATCGTCATCCAGAAATCTGATTCCAAAACTCGAAATATCGTTCACGTCTACCGAGACGTACCAATCATGAACCTATTGGCTACCTGTTCAAACAATTTATACATTACCCTCAATTGACTTCATAGGGAATCCAATCCCAACATCAACACTAGTACTATGTCTGACAAAATCTGACCTCGTCAGGCACCTACTCATCGGACAACTACTCAGGTGAGTAATAAGTTATATGGGATTTACCTCGAAAAGAAGTTCAGTCCCATCATGCTCCACTCAACATCCAAGTAAGAGTGATAAATTCTCCACCTATCTGGATCATCAAAATCACGATCCAGATCCATCACTACGTCAACCGACCATAGACGTCACGATCGAGGATCGTCACAACGCCCAAAGTCCTAGACCATTTCCCACATCTAAATAGATTAGTCAACGACGAGACACACCGAGACTGTGGGTTCTCACTGATTACCTCGTATCGATCCTTGTCATTCCACCGAGGAAAATCAAAGATGATACAAGACCATGACATCAAAATTCATCCTACGTGAATGCAACCAAAACCCCGTTGCACTCACCACATCATGTAAACCAACAACGTCTGCCACCAAGCAGAAAATGAGAAATCTCAGTCACCTAACCTTGATATACTCAACTCCTCATGATGAACCAAAACAAATCCTGGGTCCACCAACTAATACACGATCGGCGTACTAGTGGCAACCAACAATATCTACATCATCAACATCATCTACCATCATCAATCATGGTAGAATCTGAGAAGTCACCCAAAACGACTTCGAAATATCCAATACTAATGCGGAAAACCCGCATTCGATTCGTCACCTCAATCGCAACCTCTTACGATTCCGAAGTTCCAACAAAATTGGAAACAACATACTTGGACATCAACCACGTGTCCATAATCAGTCTAACTCACTACCAAGTTCGACTGTCGATTTACACTGTTTATGCACATCCAAAAGGATGTCAATTCATCCTAATCTGACGTACCGCTCAACTGAAGAGTCACAACAGACACCTGCTATGATCTGCTGTCAAATTTCTGCAAGCCACCATATCTAACCAATTCTGACCAACTCTGGCCAACACTGACCAACTGGTCGCTAGTCCCCCACGGCAGTATTCGATCCTCACGTCTCAACTACCGTTGGATCCTATCCAGTCCATCACTATCCGTGATCCACTCCCGAACCACAGATACCGAACATATACGTAACTCGATGGAGTCACATCCCAACTCGTGACTCACCGTCATCACAATCACCAGTACCAGTACCAATGCCAGTACCAGCACCAACGCATTACCACCTGCACTAGTATCAGCACACAGGCATCCACACTAGTATCAGTATCAGCATCGGCACATAGTGTGCAAATCTGACAACCCTGGATCTCCGCTCATACCAAGCGACGACCCCGTACCTCTGCTCGAATAGGAGAAACTCTGCCTCCCTCGTACCCGACAACTCTGGGTACAGTCACCTTGACAACTCATACGAGAAAAGGAAACGTCCCCGAACGTCCCCGATTCCCAACAACTGTAACTACAACCATCCTCGGTAGTAATGCCTGCCACAACTCGTGTAGACCAAACCACCAGGCATCACAATCTAGACTCCGCATCCAACGAAATCAACCGCCCGTATTAATCACTCCGTATCCCACTCAGGGATTCCATCGACAACTACCAACCCTGGTAACTCGTCCAAATCAAACTCTACCAGTCGTAACCCGACTAACCCAATGTCGTCTACCATGTCATCCATGACCGTAGTTGTACCGACAATCCATCACAACTAATGTAGCACGACAATCTACTAGGTCTAACCGATAAGTACAACCTCGGCTGCGAAGTGCAGTCCCAACACTAAGCTGACATGACTCGACCGACGATCTCATCAAAGTCGAGACCACACGCCAACTCACCTTTCCGAACCATACACCCAAGGTAGGGTTCCACAATCACTAACTAGAGTTCCTCAGAACCCAACTGCATAAGACAGTATATCCCACGATCTGACCGACCCCGCGGTCCCGACATCGTAAAGACGTCGATCCAACTAGGATTCCTTGAATCCAGCTGCCAACTGCCATAAGTTCAACTAGAGTTCCACGAACTCGACTGCTAACTGCCGACTGCAGTAAATCCATTTAACCCAACCAAAGTCCGAACATTGAACTCAACAATATTCGACCATCCGATGATCACAATTCCCAACTAGTCGTCGGAACCGATCCTACGACATCGTGAAGACGACCCCAACTGACCGTCTCCCGATCCAAAACTCTAACGTAATACTACGTTCATCCTTCCATAGAGTCCCACACTGTCAACCCTGACAGAACTATGGCAACCCCGGCATCGAATGCCGAACCAAGACATGCCAATCCTACTAATTATCGTACCGATACCCTAACTATCAGGTTGATAACGAACTGTAGCCCCTTGAGATATCACATCCTCGACCTGCATACATACTCCAAGATCTCCGCGGTTGCTCGAATAGAGACAACCCCGCTCTAATAAGCATCCTACGAGCAATCCTATGCTCTGATACCACGCTGACAGGACCCATCCCAATCCGCCCAGGATTAATGTGGGATGACCCTGCTCCCGTCTTACACGAAGTGTCAGACAAGGGATATTTCCAACCTTTGCCCTCCCGGGCTATCAGAGTACGCCAGGATCCGGAGGAGGTATGTGATATCTCGATCTCTGCTACAGTCCACACCGTATCCAACCTGAAGGGTATTAAAAACAGAAAGACTGTGAGTGGACAAAAATAAAGAATTTATAAAAACATTTCCATAAAAGACCTTTATACCCTCCACTAAAAAGCATGCATGCATAGTAAAATCCTTTATTCAAACACATATGTTAAAACATCCATAATTAGGGTCACAGCCCCAAATTCGGTAAATACAAGTTATACGGGCTCCTGCCCAAAACCATTTACAGAAAACCATAACACAGTGAACATATGAGGGATCTCAGCCCAAATCCATTTATCATTATAAACAAAATTTTCCAAAACCAATTGAAATCATGTTTATCCATTATATTCATATCCAGAACCTATCACGGTAAAATAAAGCTACACGTGTGCTAACCGGGGTCTCAACCCCAAATCTCTCCAGGGTTCACCCAGGTCAATGTCCGTAGATCAATGACCCTCCCTGAGGTAACGAACCATGCCCATCCTGAGAGTAAGGAACCCAACTGGGGGGCGACTCCACTCAGTCAGTGCTCCGTGACTACTCCGGGGTCCACCCAGACCAACGACCCTCCCCGGAGGATACAATCATATATAAAGGATGGAATATGAAAAACCTTTTTAAATCATTCTTTAAATCTTTCAAGGATTCATGCCCGGCCCCCATAAGCCGTCATGAACCATAAAATCCTTTTATGGGTTCATGCTGGTTCCCATAAACCGCCAGGACCCGTAAATCCATTTCAAGGGTTCATGCCGGTTCCCATAAACCGTCATGACCCGTAAAAACCATTTGTAACACATAGCTGGGCGCTAGGCCCGAATCCACATAGAAACTGGACCTCCGGTCCGAATTGTAAACCAACTGGGCCTCCGGCCCGATTCCGTAAATCAAATGGACCTCAAGTCCGAGAATTACCTTTTCAAATCCAAAATCATTTCATTAAATTATTTCCAAATCATAAGAATGAAAAATCGGAGTAAAACTGGAAAATCTCGATTTACGTGCAAGCACGTAAATCGCCTCGAAATACGTGAAACCATATAATTCACAAATATCCAAATCAACATTATTAAATCATATTCATAATCCATTTGGAAATCCAAAACCATTTCAGTTAGACCAATAAAGACATACAGCCCCGTATAGGGCCGAAACCTCGAAATACATGCCTATACGTAACCACACATCCAAATGCACTCATGGCATCACAAACAAGTATTTAAAACATATAATAAACATTTATGCATGTACCAATTTAGAAAACAAGGTCCACTCATAGACCGTCCGAAGCCGCGCCTCGATTTACGTGCTATACGGCTCCCCGAGCCGATCACCGTCACCGGGACTCCCAAACCTATCCAAATCGTAATAGAAGGTTACTAACTACTTAATTAACCTTCTACCAAAGCCCCGTAATTTTCCAGAATTTCTAACTATTTTTAAACTTGAACCTAAACCTTCGGACAACCCGAAAGCTATCGAAACGATGTCCGATCGACTCGAAACCAGTCCCAAAATGTTCGTTACATCGAATAGATGAAATTACATGTTGGAACCTTCCCCAAAATCCCCCCCACGCGCCCGCACGCGCCGCCTGAAGTGGCTGCGCGTGGGAGCCACGCGCCAGTGAACAGTGTCGTCTCCTACCGCGGTCAGACCGGTCCGGTCCGATTTTCTCTGCAATTCCGGTCTAACTGGACCGGCGTGACCGGTCCTGGCCCCTACACTCTTCATTTTTCGTCCGTTTTGTCCCATTTCAATCCTAAAATTCCAATTTTCTCATTTCCTACCCATTCCAATTAACCAAACTAGCTAAAACCTCCTAAAACCTCACCATGTACAAAGAGGCTCACGGCCTCTGTTTTCCCGGCCACCTTCCAGCCTTCCTCCGCCGTGAACCACCCTCCAAACCATCCTAAAAACTCCCTAGCAACCTAAATAACCCATCCTAATCATCCAAAACAGTCCATAACATCAAAATCCACACAAAAATTGGAAATGGGCTTACCGGGTACCCGCTCGGGTTCTGGGCTCCCGCCACCGCCCACGGCGGTTCCAGCCACCAGCTGCCGTCCTTAGTCCTCCCCTCTCACTCTCCTGGTTCCTCAGATCATAAGGGATGAAGGTTTTGGGATTTTGGGTGAAATGAGATCGGGTGGGATGTTTGGGTGAATGGAAAGCAAGAAGATGATTGATGCATGTATGGGAATTAAGGGTCAGTGGATGGGTGACACTTGTCACTCATCCATTGGGCCTTGGGATAAAATCTGGGCCCCACTAAAGTCCAAAACTCAAGTCGTCTCGTAAAACGCGCAATAGTACTTTCGTACTTCCATGAACCGTAACTTCTCCGTCGAACGTCCGAATTCGACGTGCCGCCTATCTACGGATTTGTTTCGTCCTTATCTACGTAACGGTCTTTGGCCCTCGGCCATTGGACCTCCCGGTCAAAAAGTCAACATTTGACCTCCTATTCACCTAAATTACCAAAATGCCATTGGGCTTCCGAACGTCATAACTTCCTCCTCGAACGTCGGAATTGAACGTGCCACCTGTCTATGAACTCGTGACGTCACGAACTACGTCACGGTCATCGGTCAAACTCCATTTGACCGCCCGATTAAAATGTCAATGTTTTGCCACCACTAGGGGCAAAACGGTCATTTCGCACCGTTCGTCCGATTTCGCTCTACTAATCACCGTTTAACCTCATTAATCGTGATTAGTCACTAATCTAATCTAGGAATTTGGGACGGGTCGTTACAATACTCCTTGATCAAAGACGATGGCCGCCTTGTCTCTCTCTTTCTCGTGCATTAAAATGTGATTATAGCTCGAGTATGCATCGAGAAAGATAAGGAGCCCATTTCCTATTGTGGAATCCACTAAGAGATCAATTCTCAGCAAGGGATTTTTATCCTTTAGGCATGCGAGATTGAGATTAGTGTAATCGACACAAACTCGCCATCGCCCCACTTCCTTCTTGTTGACAAGTACGACTTTTGCTAGCCATTTAGAGTGCAAAACTTCTTCCATGGAACCAGCAATCAATACCTTGTCAATCTCCTCTTGGATGATAGCAATAATCTTAGGGGAGAAATTGTGTATTTTATACATGATTGGCTTATGGTTTGGATTAACGTGCAGTTTGTGGAAAGCTGATACGCTAAAACTAAGCATTAAAGTAAACACAAAGTCACACTCAACACTTAATAAAAACGTATGCAAATTAAAACTCTTTTTTGTAGACTGTAACATTGATAAGTAGGGATCGGTCTTAACCGGGGATTGAGGGTACCTAAGCATGATTATCGCTTGATTAATTAATTAGGGGGGTAGTTGATTGTTTCTATTATCCTAAGTGATTAACTAATCTAAACTAACATAATCTATTATTTATATGGTCAACTCATCTTTAACCTAACTCATTCATGAATTCTATTAACTTCAACCTTTGAAATCCTCTAATTCTAGCCTTACAAGTTATTTGCATATTATCTTAAGTTCCTGCTCGGGGACAGCCCGACATACACTTTCAATGAATTAGACTCGGGGACAGCCCAACATATCTAATCAAGCATTAAGCACAAACATACAATCATAAAAAAAACTAGAATCGTAAAACACATAGAATGTTGAAGCAATACAAATATAAAACCAAGAATAATATTAGAAATCAGTTCATAAACCAAGATATTCAGGAACAAACGATAACTAAAAGGTAAAGAGGCTGTGTCACACTTTTTCTTTTCGGGACAACTTATGGATATGAAGTGATTGGGCACTCTTTGGGGAGACACTCAGGGACAGCCTGACTATGCCACAGATGAAGGTGTAAAGGATGAAGTATGGTATAATTAACCTTGCACGAGAAATCTTGACTTTATTGAAAAGGGAAAATTAGTTAAGCAGAACTTTGGTACAAAAATGGCCGACCCTTTACAAATAGCCTAAGTCTCTTTATTTATAGGAGAACATTAATGACAGGACCCGCCCCAAATCCCTCGGGATTAGCATGGGACGTACCTGCTCCCGTCTGACACGAAGTGTCAGACCAGGGATATTTTCATCTTTTGCCCAATCGGGGCTATCAGAGTACGCCATGATCCGAAGGAGGAATGCGGATGTCTCGTCTCTGCTACAGCCGCATCCGCGATCAACCCGAAGGGCATTCAAAACACAAAAGCTGTGAGTGGACAAAACAAATATTTTATAAAAACGTTTCATAAAAGACCTTTATGCCCTTCATTAAAAACATATGCATGCATTCAAAAACCATTTCTAAGGTTCATGCCCGGTTCCCACAAACCGTCATGAACCATCAAACCATTTGGGCATTGGCCGGAAATCTGTCAATCGAACCATGGGACTCCGCCCAAACCAAAAACACATGGGAACAATCCCAAAACCAACTCGTAAGGGTCTCAGCCCAACGCCATCTCAGTGAAAACCTATCCACATATTCATATATACATATATAACTCATCTTAGGCACTTCCGGAGAAGATGCCAACTCGGAGCACACAGCCCCTAAGGAACACATCCCCGATATAGTCACGATGTCATCTCTATACTAGTGTGCACACTACTCGGGGTCTCACTCCGAGTCTTCTCCCAGGAATCTCCATCTGGGAGGCTCAATCTCTGGATCTAGTTCGAGCTCTCTCTCTGGATCTAGTCCACATATCTCTCTGGAATCTGGTCCAGGACCACAACATCATAAGTAACCTCCACTCCTGGAACGGGATCCCTATGGGGATACCCACCCTGGTCTGTGGATCATGACTCTCCAGGTTGACGTTGGAGGAGACCAATCAATAATCTCGTAAGGCGGGTACATACATACTCGTAAACAAAACCATAAAAACGGGACTCACGCCCGATAACACAAAGTAAATGGGCCTCCAACCCGAACATAGGACTCAACAGGACCTTTAGTTCAATTTCACAATAACTAGGCATCGAGCCCGAACTCGTAAATCAACTGGGCATCGAGCCCGATATCTCAGGGTAAGTCACGATCCCGATCATAGCGATGCGTGCAACCATCAATCCAGGACCGCTCTCAATCCTGGTATGTCGCCGTGAACACATCACTGCCGCGACCATCTCGGGACCATGGTGCACACGTCGCTGATCGATCCTCTAAACCGTCAGCACTCCGAAGTCGAGCCTCCAGTGGTTGCTCGACAACAAGATGTGCATCGTGACCTCTCCAGAAGGAACGTATCCCAATCCGGAGGCGAGCGTCACGTCGTCCGTCGCCGTGTACATAGCACCCGTCGCAACCACGACTCAGACTCGTAGGTCATCAATAGGGTCTCATGCCCGAATCAAACCAAATCCAAATGGGTCTCATGCCCGAATAAGCAAGACAAAATGGGTCATTTTACTTTTCAAAACCATTTCATGAAAACTGAAAAGCGTAAGCACGTATAAGCACGTATAGAACCCGAAAACCTCGAAGTACGTGCCCATACGTAAACACACACCAACGTGCACTCAAGGCATCCCAAAACACATATTCAAACATATATAAAACATTTATGCATGCATCGATTTCAGAAAGAAAGTCCACTCACAGACCATCCGCGCTGCTGCCCGGATATGCTCATCGTACGCCTTTCTGGGTCAACTGTCGTCTCCGAGATTCCCAAACCTGTCCAAATCACTTTAGACGGTTACTAACTACTTAATTAACCCCTCACTAAAACCCCCTAATTTTTCGGGATTTTTTAACTTTTTTTAAACGGGCACCGAAACCTTCGAACAACCCGAACTATATCGAGAAGATGTCTGATCGACTCGAAACCAGTCCCAAAATGTTCGTTATCGGATAGATAATTTGACATGTTGGAACCTTCCCCAAATTCTCCCCCACGCGCCCGCACGCGCCGCCTGAAGTGGCTGCGCGCGGGAGCTACGCGCCAGTGAACAATGTCGTCTTCCTCCTAGCAACGACCGGTCTGAACCAGTCCGGTCCGGTTCGCCTGCAACTTGGACCGGCGTGACCGGTCCAGGTCCATAACCGGTCCAATCTTAACCGTTTCTTCCTCTAATCGATCCTAATCTTCATTATTTAATCTTAGGATCCTAACCTAATCGATTAGAACCCCTAAAACAGCCTAAATCCGACCGGTTCGATTTTGGTTCTCATGGTTCAAATATCCAATCTCCTCCCCAGGGCTTCCCTGTCGTCCAAAACCTCTCAAAACCTTCCTAACACACTCCTAGCAACCTATTTAATTCATTGAAACCATCCAAATCGACCCATAACAATTAAAATGGAAAATGAACAAAATCGGGTAAAACCAATTACCTGCTCGGGTTTTTCTTCTCCACCGTGCACGGAGGCTCTGCCTGGCTAGCCACCACGTCCAGCCGGTCCCCCTCATCTCTCTAGCCTCTCACAAATGTTCAAGGGCCAAGGGTTTGGGTTTGGATGAAAAATGGTGGATCTGTTTTTAGATGGGAAAAATAGAAAAATGGATGAACGGGGAAGGTGGATATGCATGAGTGAAATGGCCTGGAAAATGGATGGGTGACACTTGTCACTCATCCATTGGGCCTGTCCAAAATATTTGGGCCTCACTTGCTGCCAAATAGTCCCCTTTTCGAAAAACGTGCAATAGTCCACTCGAACTTTCGTGAACCTTAACTTCGTCGTCGAACGTCCGAAGTCGACGTGCCGCCTGTCTACGAATTCGTATCGTTGTGATCTACATAACGGTATTCGGCCCTCGGCCAACTAAACTCCAAGGTCAAAAGTCAACTTTTGGCCCCTATTCGCCCAAATTACCAAAATGCCCCTGATCTTCTGAACATCATAACTTCCTCCACGGATGTTGGAATCGAACGTGCCACCTGTCTATGAACTCGTGACGTCCCGAACTACGTCACAGTCATCGGTCAAAGTCCATTTGACCGTCCCAACGAAAAGCCAACGTTTTGCCCATTCTAGGGGCAAAATCATCATTTTACCTCGAACGTCCGCTAATCCTCGTCTAATCCCTGATTAGTCTCTGATTAGATAGGCTAATCTGTCATTAATCCTTAATTAATCCCGCTAATTCGGGATGGGTCGTTACAATTAATCCCCAAATAAATAGGAGTTCACAATTTAAATCCTAAAAGAAAAATGATTAAACAAATTAAATTAAAGTCCTAAAGGAAGGAAACAAATTCAAGCTTGAATTGGATAAATATTCTCAAAAAGGAATGAAAATATGCTAGAATTTGAACAGGAAATAGATTGGAGGGATGCTGATGGAACTTGGGAGACATTTCGATAGGCGTATGCTGAAATGTTGACTGAAATTTGGCAGTCAACGGCCGAATCAATGCGGTCAGGGAGGCTGAAAAGGTGTTCAGTGCACGCCAGTCGAAAGCTTTGAAGAAACGTCGGTAAACGAGCGCCGAGAGAGAAACAGTTGTGTTGGTACACGTGCGCCAAGAGAGAATGAGCTGTATCGGTACACGTGCGCCGAACAGCTTCCTCATGGCCTCGGTTAGCGCTAGCCGATATTGTTCCTTGGCTGTCTTTGTGGATTCGGTAGGTCCCTACCGAATTTTTTCAAGTTTTTTGGTGGCCTCCTTTCATTCAATTATAACTTCTTCAATATAACTTCTACTGAGGTGATTCTTTCGCCTAAATTCTCGTATTTCCATGCTCTATCCAATTCTGCACATTTCTCACAAAATATATTATTTTCTCCTATTTTTGGTATTTAAACATTAAAAGATAAGTATAAAATGGTATAAAACGATGTTTAATTCAAGGCTTATCAAATACCCCCACACTTAAACTTTTCTAGTCCCTAAAAAATACCAAAAAAACTAAGGCTTTGAAACTCATATTTGTTTTTCTTTTTCTTAAAAACAAACACTACTAAACCCTTAATCATTTGTCACAAATTGTATCAATATAAGTATGACCTTAAAGATTTACACTAAAGAGCTATATAACATATGGAATTCAAAAGTTAATACATCATAACAAAATGCCTTGACAAGTAAGACAATGAGTAAACTTGGTGAAACGTATCTCAACATGAATAAAACAAGTATGAATCAACTCACATGGATATGCACTCATGATTTCCACTCAATATGTATAGGGTTTGTGTTTGCATCAAGGTATGCGAGAAAGATGCTCATATAATAGAAAGTAAGTTACTTCATAAAAATTTCAAACATAAATCATAAGATAGTGAACATACTTGCACAAATGAACCAAAACCATAGGCTTACTCAAGTGATAGACTCAACTAATCAAAGTTTACTCATCTTAAGGATCATAAGGTCTTAATTTGAAGGTTGTAATGGGGCTAGGTGTAGAGGCATGGATTTTTAGGATAGTGGTGTTAAATTTTGTTCCAGGACTCAACCAAAAGTTCCATCACATAGGCAAAGTATTTTCACAACATCATAGGCCAAGTATCAACTTATTGTGCCTTGATCTTCATTATCAACGTCTTTGAACTTGTAATTAGGGAAAGGGCTGAAATTCTTCATGTAGGCCTCCAATCTTCATTGTTTCAAATCACAAGTATAGGAGACTTAGCTAAAAACTCAAATTTTTGTACCTCATAGAACTTTTGTTCTTGATTGTATTTTCTTTTCCATCATTTTTTTTCTTTTTTTTTCTCTTTTTCTTTTGAGAGGTAATGCAATGAATAAAAACATAGTTTGAGCAAGTTATTCCCTACGCTTACATATAAGTCTTTATTCATCAAATCACTTACTTATATCTCACGCCATCTTTATGTTCTTCAACCAAGTCCAAGGAACAAAGGTAAAAGATGTCTTACACTAGGCTTGTGTGAAGAGATGTTTAGGGTGATGAAAGAAAAACTTAATGTAGGCTCAAAGAGGTTAAACTATAGGGATCACACTTATGTGATCAAGTAGGGCTCAGATATTTGGATAACTGGTGCTAACCCTATTTCCTTAATCATGTCCGAAATCAAAGAGTTTATTGACTTAAAAGTTTTAAAAATCACATAAAATAAGTTCTAGTACTCTAGAGTTCATTAAAAGATATGACAAGCAGTTATGAGACATATGTATATCAATTTAAACAAAGAACTCCATCAATCACTCAACAAAGAAGTATATAAAACTCTAAAGCTCACATAGGATTCATATGATTCATACAAATCTTAACATGTTCATTCTGTACCAGTTTATCATGCATCATCCAGTACAAGTCATAAACACTTAATCATAAAGCATTAACAAATGAATTCAAGTTGTAGTGATCATCTTTTAGCCATGTTATCTTCATTTTCCGGTCATTCTTATCATCGACAGGTTAAAGGGTATCCTAAAGCTCATTAAGAACACTAATTTAAACAAAAAGACTCAAGATTAAAGACTAAAATACACATAAAATATTTTTGGATTTTGTTTTTTTTTTTTTTGAATTTTTTTCTTTGATTTTTGAAAAAGACTCAATAAAGTTGTAAACCCCTCCCCCAAACTTAAATCTGACATTGTCCTCAATGTATGAAAGTGAAAATATAGAATCTAAGTAAGGAGGAACGATTCACGAAAGAAAGAAATAAGACAAAAAGCAACTAAAGTAAAGAGAGTGAAGAGTTAAAAAAAGCAAATCTTCGTTTGATGGCTCCTCCACTTCTTCGTCATTGGGTTGCCTCCCAAGAAGCGCTTGAAGTTTAACGTCTTTAGCCTAGATGAAATGCTCCAATCAACTCATTTGATGCGGGGTCTATGCACTCTTTCGAACTCCACACCGTGCTCACCAAATGTCTCTAGGTAAGGCTTCAATCCATCTTGAATCTGAGGGTCAAGTTCATGTGTGATCTCTTTGACATGGGCGTTCCCTAAGTCTAGTTTATGGACCTTAGATTAAGTGAATTGTATATAGAATGTTCCTTCAAGAGAGTTAGGTAAGAATATGTACATGAAAAGAAGACGAGATATAGAAAAGAATACACATTACAAATTGAGAATATTTACAAGTAAGTATGGTAGAATCATAAAACACATAGAATATTGAAGCAATACAAATCATAAAACTAAGAATAATATTAGAAATCAGTTCATATACCAAGATATTCAAGCACAAAAGATAACTATAAGGTAAAGATGTCGTGTTATAGTTTTTCTCTTCGGGATACCCTATGGATACGAAGTGATTGGGCACTCTTTGAGGAGACACTCAGGGACAACCTGACTATGCCACAGATGAAGGTGTAGAGGATGAAGTATGGTATAATGAACCTTGCACGAGAAATCTTTAATTTATTGAAAAGGGAAAATTGGTTAAGTAGAGTTTTGGTACAAAAATGGGCGACCCTTTACAAATAGCCTAAGCCTCTCTATTTATAGGAGAAAATTAATCCCCAAATAAATAGGAGTTCACAATTTAAATCCTAAAAGAAAAATGATTAAACTAATTAGATTAAAGTCCTAAAGGATAAAGTAAGTAAAAATACTAATTAAAAAGGTTTCTTAAATAAAAAGGAAACAAATCAAAGCTTGAATTGGATAAATTTCCTCAAAAATGAAGGAAAATATGTTGGAATTTGAACATGAAACAGATTGGAGAGATGCTGCTGGAACTTGGGAGCCATTTAGGTAGGCGCGCGCTGAAATGTGCACTAAAATTTTGCAGTCAACGGTCGATTCAACGCGGCTAGGGAGGCTGAAAAGGTATTCGGTGCACGCCAGCCGAAAGTTTTGAAGAAACGTCGGTAAGCGCGCGCCAAGAAAGAAACAGCTGTGTTGGTATACGCGCGACGAGAGAGAATGAGCTGTGTCAGTACATGCACGTCGAACAGCGCCTCATGGCTTCGGTAAGTGCTAGCCAATATTGTTCCTTGGTTGTCTTTGTGGATTCGGTAGGTCCCTACCGAATTCCTTCAAGCTTTTTGGTGGCCTCCTTTGATTCAATCATAACTTCTTCAATATAACTCCAATTGAGGTGATTCTTTCGCCTGAATCCTCGTATTTCTATGCTCTATCCAATTCTGCACATTTCTCACAAAATATATTATTTCTCCTATTATTAGGTATTTAAACATTAAAAGATAAGTATAAAAGGGTATAAAATGATGCTTAATTCAAGGCTTATCAAAAGCAATGTCAATGTCAATTTTAGGCATGTCAAATGGTGACTAGGCAAAAACTTATTTTTCCTCCCGCATGAATGTAGTGGGTTCTTCCATTTCTTGGGCATTAAAGCTAGGGCCAATGCGAGAATCTCGCTTATGATATTAAGGGTCAAGTAGGATGAGGGTGACGTCTTCTTCTAGTTGCCATCGTTCTGGAATTAGAGGTTCTTCATAAACGCTTGGATCTTAACCCACAACTGGTTGCTTTTTAGGAGACGAAGAAGAAGGTTTTCCTCTAGTGAGTATTCCAATATGAGGAATGAACTTAGTCTCCTTGACCTCTTTCAGCCCTTCATTGAGGCACTTTTGATCCATTGCCTGATCGCCCATTATTTCACTGATTCCTCCTCCGGGAACTGGGAATCAAATTTTCTGATAAATGCTTGATGTGTTGGCGAGGATTTTGTGAAGCCATAGTCTTCCCAGTTTTCCATTGTATGGCGAAAACTAGTCCATAATGTGGAAAGTTTGAGATGTAATGATGGGGGTCAGAGTGCACACCCAGCTAGAGGGTGCCAACGATTCTTGTTAACCCGTTAAAACTTTGAAGCGATGTTTCCTTTTTTGTAGTGAGGCACTCTAAGCCCAATTTTTGCACAGCACTAAGGCTTAAGATATTTGCTGTACTCCCTTCATCGACATGGATCCAATAAATTTGTGCATGTGCTGTAACAACCCGTCCTGAGAGCCGGGATTAAGATAGTGATTAAGGTGGGATTAGTGAGGTTTATCAGTGGTTAGGTGGTCCCGATAGGTCCGTAAGTTTAGAATGACGATTTTGCCCCTAACTTGGGCAAAAATGTTTACTTTAGTTCGGGTGGTCAAATGGGTGTTGACCAGTGACCAGGACGTAGTTTAGGATGTCACGAATCCGTAGGCAGGTGGCATGCCTGATTCCGAAATCCGGGGAGGAAGTTATGATGTTCGGAAGGTTGAGGGCATAACCGTAATTTGGTTAAAATAGGGGGAAAAGTTGACTTTTTGTATGGTTGGGTTTTGGTACGTTGACCGAGGATGGTTAGCTAGATTTCATCGTCCTGAGTTCGATGACAGGCGGCACGTATTCATCGGACTTACGATGTAGGAGTTACGGGTCTAGGAAGTTAGTGGCAAAATGGTAAAATTGGGTTAAAAGGAGGGGCAGTTTGGTCTTTTGTGCTCTGAGGATTTGTGCAGAGAGAGGGCAGATGGACGGCTGGGATGGAGCCATGTGGGAGAGGATGGAGTGGATGGTGACATGTGGCAGGTGTGTAGTGGCTTATGGGGGGTTCTTGTGTGTGTGCACGACCCAAATAATTGGGGTGCACCCGTGCAAGTGTGTGTGTTCATGTTCTTCAACCAGAGTGAAACAGAGGGAGATTGCGAGGTAGAATTGAGGGTTGATCGAGGGTGCTGGGAGTTGTGAGTGTGTGAGAGTGAGCAGGGAGTGAGAGGGAAGTAGTGAGAGAGGCTGACGGTGTGGTGGCTGTGTGTGAGGGAGTCGAGAGCTGCGGGAAAATCAGGGGGGAAACAGGAAGGAAATCAGGGAGTTTGTGAGAAATCGTGGCGGTGGCGGCCGTGTACGGTGCTACTGAGATCGTGGTGGTGTCGTGGGGGGTGCGAGGAGTCCACCAGCCCCAGCGGAGCTCACGACGGTGACGGAAGGCAGGTAATTCCCTCATCCCCATTTCGATGCTCTATTTAGCCGTAGAAGTTCAAAATGGAAGTCGTAGCCTTAGAGGTAGAATCGTTGAGTCTAGGGTGGTCTAGGTGACTCAGGGGAGGCCTGGGTATCTCCTGGTTGTGCTGCCGTGACGGGGGTATACGGTGGCGGTTAGCACGACGGCAGGTGCTCTGCGTGCTCTGTTTTAGCCGTGACTTTCAAACCAAAAGTCGTGAAGATTGGCGTAGAGTCGACGTTCCAGGTGAGTTGGGTGAGGTTTAGGATGGTCCTAGGAACCGTCTGGTGTTGCCACCGTGACGGGAGGTGATCTGGGTGGCCGAGAAGGCAAACATGGGCGTTCTGGCCGTCTGGTTCGAGCTTGAGTCGATGAGCTACGGGTTGAATCGCGGTGATTCAAGGACGGGGATGGACAGAGTAGGGCTGGACGAAGCTATAGGTGAAGAAAGGAGGTGAAATGGTGGCCGGACGGCAGAGAACAGGTCTCGCCGGTCCGAGTTGCAGCACTGGTGTGAACCGGGTCGACGTGAGGTTGACGGTGGTACTGTAGCTAGCGCGTGAGGGCCACGCGCAGCCACTTTGGGTGGCGCGTGCGGCGGTTCTGGGGAAAACGGTCAACATGGTTTTTGGTCCAGGAGTTGTGACGAGTCCATTGGAATTGGTTTCGGGTTAATCGGATGTCGAATCGAAGTAGTTTCGCGAGGGTGAAGGTTTAGGGTTCCGGTTCGTTACGTTTAGGACCCGGGGATTTTTGAGGGAATTTAGGTGGACACTCGTGGACGTGTTAGTGACGTAATTTGGTGGTTGTTGACAGGATCGGGATTTCCCGAGGAAGCCGAGGAACGTGCAGGACGTTCGGGACGCGATTGATGGCTCAGTACTGTGAGTGGACCCTTTCCTTAAACTCGAACATGCATAACTGTTTTCTATACTTGTTTTATATATGTGATTTCATGATTGTTGGATTTATGATGTGAATTTACATAATTGCACGTTTTTCGAGAAAATACGGTATTTGGCACGTTTTACGATAAAAGGTTGATTTCTGATTATAATGTTATAGTTTTGGGATTTCAAATGATAAATGATTTCTAATGATTATAAATGGATTTTGGAACATGATTTCGATGATCAAGGTTTTCGGTTTTATAATCGGGTCTCGTAAAGCAGAATTTGGTTTTAAGTTAAAAAGTGAATTTCCGGATTTGGGTTCGGAATGACGGTTCGGGATGCCGGAAGGGCATCGAACCAGTGATTTCGGATTCGAGTTTGGATATGGATTTAGAAATGGGTTTACAAATGGTTTTGGATTGGATTTACTAGATCTGGTTATTGGGTTTAAAGACCCGGATATTGATTGACGGGGGACGGGCCCGGATTGAGTTTAAAGACTCGGGAGTTTAAAGACTCGGATAGATTGATATTTCCCCCGTAGGCCTATCGAGTTTAAAGACTCGGGAGTTTAAAGACTCGGATATTATTGAGGCCTGTTGAGTTTAAAGACTCGGGAGTTTAAAGACTCGGATAGGTCCAGCAGGTTTGATCGGAAAATGATGATTTTGACGTTCAGGGTTTATGATATGGTTTTATGATTCCTACGCTATGACTTCTATAACTGTTTTATAGTGTTTCTGTTTCTTAGGATGTTTTCTGAGTATTGGATCCTACTGTTTTGATAATTGGGTTATGCATGTGGTTTCAAAACGGAGGGTCAAACTCGGTTTTTCTGATAAATGGTTTTAGAACTTTTCTTTTATTATGGTCCACTCACATCTTCTATTTTAAATTGCCCTCCAGGTTATGGAGATATCGCGGGGTCTTGACGTCGAGGCAGTGTCTGAGGCATAGAAGTGACGAGCGGGATTCCCGAGTGTTTAAGTTTTTCTTCTGCGAGCGTGTAATTATCATCGGGTTTTTATTTCCTGTAATTCGTACTATGCTCTGTAAACTCTAACTTCGGTTTTTATTGAGTGCTTTCTCCTGCGTCTGACTGTTTTTGTGTCGAGGTGTGAGACGGGAGCAGGATTTACCTCGGGTTTCGGGGTGAAACCGGGGTGGGTCCTGACAATTGGTATCAGAGCATATGTTTGTCGAGTTTGATGGGTCTGTTGGTTTGTGAGGTTGTGTTTTAGTTGTTTGACTACTTCTATGCCTCTTTCAGCGTGCGGTTGACGATGCCTCCAAGACGTGGACCCTCTCCACGACCTGAAGAAGAAATGGCGAGGGGAACTGAGAGTACTACGATTGAGCGAGCCCAGCGGCTCGGGGCTACTACTTTTAGTGGTGGAGCTGATCTTGAGGAAGCCCAGAGGTGGATTACCAGGCTTGAGCGGATCTTTGCGGTGATGCATTGCCCACCAGAGGAGCGAGTGTTGTTGGCTACATTTTTGTTGGATGGTGCAGCGTACGAGTGGTGGTATACCCTCGAATTGTCTGGCTGGGATGTCCATACGGTGACTTAGGAGACGTTTAGGGAACGGTTCCTGGAGCAGTATTATCCTTGTTCTTTCCGGGATGCCAAGGAGGCTGAATTCCTGCAGCTTCAATAAGGGAATATGACAGTGGCTGAGTATGAATGGAAATTCCAGAGGTTGTCTCGGTTTGCTCCTGCTTTTGTGGCCACTGAAGCCGAGAAATGCCGTAGGTTTGAATTGGGCTTGCGAGGCGAGATTCGAGCCATCGTGACGGCTGCATCGTTTGCTACCCTCCGAGACTTGTCGGATGCTGCGGTGAGGGTTGAGTCTAGTTTGCCGGTGTGACGCCGGGAGCCATCTTTTTCTGGAGCTTCGAGCAAGCGGACACCGAAAAGTGGTAACTTCAGTGGAGCATCGTCGTCGGGCGATGATCGTTTTGGTAGGCCGGGTAGTTTCCAGAGTTCAGGATTTCGGGGTTACCGAGCACAGCCGACTCCGCAAGCTAGTGCGACGTCCGTTGCATCGACATGGCGACCAGGTCTTTCTGGTCGGGATGTGTGTTTCTACTGCGGAGAGCGAGGTCATTTTCGACGTGAGTGTCCACTGTTGCCACAGGAATGTGGTGTAGGTCGAGGAGCAGCGGATCCCGGACAGAGTACAGCGTCAGGGACAGCAGGCACTAGAGGAGGTGGTGGTGCCACTAGTAGTTCGAGGGGACGTGGTAGAGCGTCGGGATCTCAGGCCCGAGTGTTTTCGATGACTCAGCAGGAAGTTCAGTCGGCACCAGATGCGGGGACAGGTACTTTATTAGCTTTGCATGTGTTGTACCCAGTTTTGTTGTTGGATTCTGGGAGCGAGTCTAGGATTTTCCCTAGGTGACCTGGGGAGTGTTACAGTGGAAGGATGACGGAGGGAATAGGAAAGGAGTGACAATAACTGATCGATATGAGGTTATGGAAGGAGAGAACCCACAAGCTAGAGTTTGCCTTTAGGACTTTGTAGATTTATTCCGATAATGGCCGACGTAGTAGCCGAGTTGGTTTGGAAAGGTGGGGTAGTATGTGAGGATGTGCTCTGTGAATTTATTCGGGTATTCCATATGAGGTATTGTAAAATACCTTTTTGTCTGTTCATAGAGTTTCCCTTGCGTGAGGGTTGGCCGTGGTAACAGTAGTTGGGGACGGTGTGAAAGACCCAAGGTGGAGATGATAGACAGGAAACCCAGGAGAAGTTGTTGACTTAGTGTGATTACCGGGTAGGAGACCCTAGGTGTTGGGAACTAGCTGTGGAATTTCGGGGACGAAATTCTTTTTAGGTGGGTAGATTGTAACAACCCGTCCCGAGAGCCTGGATTAAGATAGTGATTAAGGTGGGATTAGTGAGGTTTATCGGTAGTTAGGTGGTCCCGATAGGTCCGTAAGTTTAGAATGACGATTTTGCCCCTGACTTGGGCAAAAATGTTGACTTTAGTTCGGCTGGTCAAATGGGTGTTGACCAGTGACCAGGACGTAGTTTAGGATGTCACGAATCCGTAGGCAGGTGGCACGCCTGATTCCAACATCCAGGGAGGAAGTTATGATGTTCGGAAGGTTGAGGGAATAACCGTAATTTGGTTAAAATAGGGGAAAAAGTTGACTTTTTGTATGGTTGGGTTTTGGTACGTTGAACGAGGATGGTTAGCTAGATTTCATCGTCCTGAGTTCGATGACAGGAGGCATGTATTCATCGGACTTACGATGTGGGAGTTACGGGTCTAGGAAGTTAGTGGCAAAATGGTAAAATTGGGTTAAAAGGAGGGGCAGTTTGGTCTTTTGTGCTCTGAGGATTTGTGCAGAGAGAAGGCAGATGGACGGCTGGGATGGAGCCATGTGGGAGAGGATGGAGTGGATGGTGACATGTGGCAGGTGTGTAGTGGCTTCTAGTGGGTTCTTGTGTGTGTGCACGTCCCAAATAATTGGGGTGCACCCGTGCAAGTGTGTGTGTTCGTGTTCTTCAACCAGAGTGAAACAGAGGGAGATTGTGAGGAAGAATTGAGGGTTGATCGAGGGTGCTGGGAGTTGTGAGTGTGTGAGAGTGAGCAGGGAGTGAGAAGGAAGCAATGAGAGAGGCTGACGGTGTGGTGGCTGTGTGTGAGGGAGTCGAGAGCTGCGGGAAAATCAGGGGGGAAACAGGAAGGAAATCAGGGAGTTTGTGAGAAATTGTGGCGGTGGCGGCCGTGTACGGTGCTACTGAGATCGTGGTGGTGTCGTGGGGGGTGCGAGGAGTCCACCAGCCCCAGTCGAGCTCACGACGGTGACGGAAGGCAGGTAATTCCCTCATCCCCATTTCGATGCTCTGTTTTGCCGTAGAAGTTCAAAAGGGAAGTCGTAGCCTTAGAGGTAGAATCGTTGAGTCTAGGGTGGTCTATGTGACTCAGGGGAGGCCTGGGTATCTCCAGGTTGTGCTGCCGTGACGGGGGTATACGGTGGCGGTTAGCACGACGGCAGGTGCTCTGCGTGCTCTGTTTTAGCCGTGACTTTCAAACCGAAAGTCGTGAAGATTGGCATAGAGTCGACGTTCCAGGTGAGTTGGGTGAGGTTTAGGATGGTCCTAGGAACCGTCTGGTGTTGCCACCGTGACGGGAGGTGACCTGGGTGGCCGGGAAGGCAAACATGGGCGTTCTGGCCGTCTGGTTCGAGCTTGAGTCGATGAGCTACGGGTTGAATCGCGGTGATTCAAGGACGGGGATGGATAGAGTAGGGCTGGACGAAGCTATAGGTGAAGAAAGGAGGTGAAATGGTGGCCGGACGGCAGAGAACAGGTCTCGCCGGTCCGAGTTGCAGCACTGGTGTAAACCGGGTCGACGTGAGGTTGACGGTGGTACTGTAGCTGGCGCGTGAGGGCCACGCGCAGCCACTTTGGGTGGCGCGTGCGGCGGTTCTGGGGAAAACGGTCAACATGGTTTTTGGTCCAGGAGTTATGACGAGTCCATTGGAATTGGTTTCGGGTTAATCGGACGTCGAATCGAAGTAGTTTCGCGAGGGTGAAGGTTTAGGGTTCCGGTTCGTTACGTTTAGGACCCGGGGATTTTTGAGGGAATTTAGGTGGATACTCGTGGACGTGTTAGTGACGTAATTTGGTGGTTGTTGACAGGATCGGGATTTCCCGAGGAAGCCGAGGAACGTGCAGGACGTTCGGGACGCGATTGATGGCTCAGTACTGTGAGTGGACCCTTTCCTTAAACTCGAACATGCATAACTGTTTTCTATACTTGTTTTATATATGTGATTTCATGATTGTTGGATTTATGATGTGAATTTACATAATTGCACGTATTTCGAGAAAATACGGTATTTTGCACGTTTTACGATAAAAGGTTGATTTCTGATTATAATGTTATAGTTTTGGGATTTCAAATGATAAATGATTTCTAATGATTATAAATGAATTTTGGAACATGATTTCGATGATCAAGGTTTTCGGTTTTATAATCGTGTCTCGTAAAGCAGAATTTGGTTTTAAGTTGAAAAGTGAATTTCCGGATTTGGGTTCAGAATGGCGGTTCGGGATGCCGGAAGGGCATTGGACCAGTGATTTCGGATTCGAGTTTGGATATGGATTTAGAAATGGGTTTACAAATGGTTTTGGATTGGATTTGCTGGATCTGGTTATTGGGTTTAAAGACCCGGATATTGATTGACGGGGGACGGGCCCGGATTGAGTTTAAAGACTCGGGAGTTTAAAGACTCGGATATTATTGAGGCCTGTTGAGTTTAAAGACTCGGGAGTTTAAAGTCTCGGATAAGTCCAGCAGGTTTGATCGGAAAATGATGATTTTGACGTTCAGGGTTTATGATATGGTTTTATGATTCGTACGCTATGACTTCTATAACTGTTTTATAGTGTTTCTGTTTCTTAGGATGTTTTCTGGGTATTGGATCCTACTGTTTTGATAATTGGGTTATGCATGTGGTTTCAAAACGGAGGGTCAAACTCGGTTTTTCTGATAAATGGTTTTAGAACTTTTCTTTTATTATGGTCCACTCACATCTTCTGTTTTAAATTGCCCTCCAGGTTGTGGAGATAGCGCGGGGTCTTGACGTCGAGGCAGTGTCTGAGGCATAGAAGTGACGAGCGGGATTCCCGAGTGTTTAAGTTTTTCTTCAGCGTGCGTGTAATTATCATCGGGTTTTTATTTCCTGTAATTCGTACTATGCTCTGTAAACTCTAACTTCGGTTTTTATTGAGTGCTTTCTCCTGCGTCTGACTGTTTTTGTGTCGGGGTGTCAGACGGGAGCAGGATTTACCTCGGGTTTCGGGGTGAAACCGGGGTGGGTCCTGACATGTGCAATTTGAATTGATACAACTAAAACAACATTGTGTGGCCAATCAAGTCTTGATTTGTGCTTCAAAGAGAAACCAACGACAAGGTCATTGGCCACCCTAAGTATGATGGCATGGGCGACTTGAGATACAGTCAAAGCATCGTGAGTCTTCCATTTTTTCTGCTTGGATGTGGTTTCGAGAAACTATGACCCCGCTATGATTGTGTTGATACGAATCATTTTTTATGCTGGCTTCTCTGGTCCTTTGCCACTAGGTCGATCTGTGCCCTTCCATTTGACGTAATCAGTGCAGTGTCCCTCCTTGATGAGATTCTATAGGCACACCATTTTGTCTTTTCAATCTTCTCATGATCGCCCTTGACTTGTTTCAGCTCTTTGAACCAAGGCTTGTCATTTATTTCATTATGAATATGATGGACTGGTATAGAGAACTACAAATTGGGGTTTCCCATCACTGGAGTATGGGAAGTCTGACTTGCCTTCAACTTATTAGACTTTCTGCATGCAAATTTACTATAGGATTCGTCCTTTTTGAAGGCCTTCTCACTTGCTTCAACATAATCCTAGCATGGGTGATGTTCTTCTCATCCTCCCAAAATGCATGTCGTTCTTCCAGAGAAAGCATCATGGTGAGACTTCGTGCATTGCTCATGACTATGTTGCCATAAAGGTGCATCCAACAATTCGAGACATTTCCTCGCAGTACCTCCGAATGTATTGATAGATGGTCCCATTTCATCTCTTTCTAACAATGAAGTGATGATCATCTTTCACTTCAATTATATGAAGCTGTGAGTATTCCTTAAAAAATTCTAGGGTCGGGTCTCTTTTGATCTCTTTCTAACGGTGAAGAAATGATCATCTTTCATTTCGACTGTGCGAGGCTGTGAGTATTCCTTCACAAATCCTAGGGTCAGCCCTTCAAAAGAAGCGATCAATCTCTGGGGGGAGATGATTGAACCACTTCATGGCTTGGTCGTGTAGTGAGGCTTGAAACACCTTACACATGAGTGCGTCATTGTGTTTAAGGAGAAACATGACTCCTTGGTAATAATCAATATGATTTATCGCGTTCGAAGTTCCTTTGAGCTAATCTGGAATGATTCCTCCTCAATTTCACTGAAAAAGGTGAGGATGAATGAATTTGGCGACGTATATCATCTTCTAGATCGCCATCGATTCGGACGCAAAGGTATCGATCTAACATCCTTTGGACATCATCACCTTGCAGTGTGCATCAATGAGGTGGGGAGTCATCACGTGCCAATCCTCGTTAACCTCCGTGACAATCCTCGTTAACCTCCGTGAATCTCAATTTTTGATTTATGTGATTGTGTGGGTGAGTATGTCTCGTCCCCTTCCTCGCGACGATGATCAGTTTGTCCAAGTGTATTTTAGGAAATTGTGTACTGCATACTGTTCCCATGTGAATGTTCAATTCATGATGATGACCCTACACATTCTCCAAGTCGATCATGCATTAACATCCTTGGACGTTGTTGGTTCTTCGTTCTGTAGGTATGACCCTCCTCATTGGAATCACTTAGTGAAGTGTCATGAGACATCGTTCAACATCCAACTATTTCTTTCCTATGGTGTCTTGGAACGTCCTCTTTCCTCACACGTGATATGGAGTGTCTCCTAGACTCTTGAGTGGTTCGTTCTACTAAGAGCCATTACAGAAGATCGGACTGCATTTGGACTTGGTTGCTCACCTTTCAACTTGTTGAGATAAGTTATCTTGAGGAGGTTGGCGCTAAGGTGTTCGGGACAGGCACATATCACATCGAGACCTACAGGGGTTGCTAATCTATATCAAATCTGACTTGTACTTGATTTTGCCCTGATATGTCATGGTGTCCATCCAGAATTCCCACAAATCCTTATTTACATAGGCTGAATTTTCCTTGATGCTTCTCCCACCAATCGCCTATCAATTTGTTGAAATGTTATAGGTCCTTCTCCTAATGCAAGTGCGGGAGTTATTGGGACGGGGAAAGTTCTGAATCCAAAAATTGCAATCAGTCTCTGCTTTTCCATGGACGCCTCGATAGTCATGCCCGAGCATGGCTTTAATGTTCCTCCGGAGTCACAGTGTGCGCTATGTTCCTAGTTTGAGCTGGAGAAGCTGAAACACCAACCTCGTCTGATTGAACGGACTGGCGAGTTCTAACCATGTTGAATGCAAGGACTAAACAAAAAGTTTTTTACGAACGGTGAACAACGTTCACGACTTTCAAACAGCGTCGATGAATGACGAACGAAGTATGATAAACGATGAACAAAGTTGATGAATATTGAACAACGTTGATGAATGATGAACGAACGTAAGAGCTCCTCTTGAGTATTTCTCAATTCAGCTCTCAATGAAAGCACCAATTGTTGAAACCAGAATCATACACACTCGCAAAAGTCTATGTGATCCCTAGAAACAACAAATAAGAAGCTATCATTTGTCTCGATTGAAATATCAGGAGGTTGTTCGACTAAGAACACTCTAATTCATAAGTTATCTTTGAGAGAGAGACCACAAGAGCTTAAGAAGCGATGAACTTGAAAGTGAAATAAGTGTCTCTATTTATATAGAATCATTGGGAGTTACAGAGCGTTCTGATTGGTTGGTTGATTTTGTAATTAATAAATAATATATTTTTATTTAAATATATTATTTAATAATCATAATAATGGCTCATTATGATGATAATTATAATAATTTAATGTTAATACTAATTTATCATTATTAAGAATAATGACAATTAATTCTCGAGGAGAATATTAATATTATTAAGGTTTTAACCTGATTAAATAATATATTCAGTTGGTAAATATATTATTTAATGTTCAGGTATCTGTAAACCGTTAATTTCATTGCTAGGAGTAATTTGGATATTTTCGAAACTATAAGACACGTGGCAGCTTCACAATTTACAAGTGATTTTGGGTTCCACGCCGACATCGCCGTTAATGTTTTGAAAGGAACACGACACAGGAAATAAACCCCACAATTTTGTGTTTACAATGTCAATACACGAGATGACCTTCTGGTTTTTGTTTTCCTCTTGATTAAATTAGGATTTTAAAATAATAGTAAATGATAATGGTTTTGAGGAAGGAAGAATAAAGTTAATGTTGTTGGGGGCTTGGCTAGGATATGAGGGATAGAACTGAAGAAGATGGTTGTCCCGAGATATATTTGTAATTTTAAATGGCTTATGTGTTGCTTACTGTTTCATTATTAATCTGATTAATGGGTTTTCTCTTGTGCTTCTAATGATACAATGTTTCTGTGTTTTCAAAGCAATTTATCAGAAAAGTTAATGTAGAAGAACCTTACACAAATAGACTCACTTTTTTAAAAACCACTATATGTTCCAATATTTGATTTATGCTCCCTCGTTCTCATTATTCCTTTGTCCCATTAGGTTTTGTATACTATTTTTATTTCACTTTATTTTCAGGAAAATATATAGTTTGATAATTTTGGTTAACTATGGTGGGAGGTGGGTGAACTCATCGTACAAAATTGCAAAACTAAGGGATTACTTGTTTTATATTAAAGTTACATTTGAGGAGTTTCAGGATAAAGTGTGACATTCTAAATGTGGATCCAAATGAGTATGAGATAATTATGAAAGTCATATATGATGTAATGAAAATTGTATGGCCGGTAGAGGTAGTCAACGATGATGATGTGAGAGTTTTTATATTTAAGAGCCTATCAATGTCTTACAAGGTTCCATTGTGCATTACAGTGAAACATAAAGTGTTTACATATAGTAGTGGAATCAACCAACAAGCTCCATTAAGTAACTCCGGACAGAGCCGTTGCAAAGGGGCCATAATTTGGGTATTGAAGATGATTTAGAAGATTATAATGACCAGTTTGAGGCTTTAGAAAATGACTTGGAAAATGAAGAATTCGAGGAAATCCTACATGTGGAGTCGGATAATGTATTTCAAGACATTGTTGAACCCAATAAATTGCCTCATGAAAACTTGGGACGTGATGATGGTACACATATAAGTGTGTAGCATGATGAACCCAACTTTAACCAATCAAATGCTCATAACAAAGGTAAAAATATTCCTCATAGATTAGACATGACAGTGTTATGCAATTCAAGTGGAGATATAGATGTTGGTCAATTGTATGAGACCAAGGAACAAATAAAAACAAAGGCATTGATGCTATGAAGAAAATTATGAGTTCAAAATCAAGTGGTCGAATAAAGAAAAATTTGAAGTTATTTGTATTAATGATTAGTGCAAGTGGACATTATGTACATGCAAGTTACGCCAATCCTCGTATTTCAAGATCCGAAAATATGCTACCATACATTCATGCTCATTAGATGCTATCCATCACCATCATATAGTTCTCTTATTGGTCAATGCATAAAGTCCAAGTATGAAGGAGTTTCACAAATACATAGAGCTCATGACATCATATGAGACGTGCGGAAGGACATGGGTGTGAGTTTATCATAGAGAACGTGTTGATAGACATATGTCAAGGCTTGGAGAGCTAGGGTACATGCATTGGAGTTGGTTAGGGGGTCAATAGAAGAATCTTACGCAATACTTCCATCATATTATGCTATGCTCGAAGCCAAAAATCCTAGTACACTAACGCATATTGAAACTAATGAAAAAATCTTTTTTTTTGGTATTGTTCATGTCACTTGGACCTTGCATTAGAGGATTTTCGGAGTATTATTTGGCTAGTTATAGCACTAGATGGAGCATTTTAAAAAGAAAAGTATCTTGAAACACTGTTCGTTGCCGCATGCATGGGTGGAAATAACCAAATAGACCCTCCTACATTTGGAGTTAGAGATTCAGAGAATCTTGCAATCATGGAATTAGTTTTTGAGTAAATTACGTAGATTTATCGGGGATGTTCATGACTTACTATTCATTTCAGATAGAAATGAAAGCATTTGGAAGGCGGTCTCCATTGTATTTCTTGATGCTCATCATGAGGCATGCATATTCCACATAGGACAAAACCTTAAGAATCACTATAAAATTGTATAGGTGCATTCACTATATTGTAAAGCTGCGAAGGCATATTGTATTCATGAATTTGATTGTCGTATGGTGGAAATATCTAATATTGACTATGAAGCTGCCAAGTAACTTGAAGAGTCTGGATATGAAAAATGGACTCGTGCACACTTTGTAGGAAGCGGTATAACCTTATGACAACAAATATAGCTGAATGTCTTAATCCAATTATTAGAGATGCTCGTAAACTACTAATCTCCAATTTCTTGAGTATTTAAGAATGAACATACTTCAAAAGTGGTGCTATGATCGTCGAGCTGAGGCAGCCAAAATGAATTCACATTTGATAGATTGGGCTGAAATTTTGATTAGAGGGAACAACAAGAAAGGGTTAACATTGCAGATATGTACAAAAATTGATCCAATTTTCTCTTTGTGGTTTTGTCTGCTTAATATTCTTGCAAATTGAATATACAAATCACTATGTTCTACGTAAATTATTGAGGATAAAGTTTTTCATTTTCTTGTAAGTTAGCTTGTTTCAAATAGGATTTTACAGATTATGTGGGTAAACCAAGAAAAAGTAGCAAATAACTATGTGGGTAGAACAAGAATCTCATATCTTTGATGGTTATATATATATATATTCATTTTGAATAATTTGTTGAGTAGAGTAGAAATGCATCTCATATATTATAAATATGTAGGTATCACTGATTGAGACTTACTCATTTCATGTATATGATGGAAGCCGTGTTCAAGTTGTTAATTTAGAAAAAAAGTGATGCTCATGCTTTGAATTTGATCTTGACCAACTACCATGTGCACATGCTTGTGCACCATGTATATGGCCAGTTGGTGATCAAGTAGATTAGGAGGTGCCTAATGATGTGAGACATAAAATTGTCCTACCACCAATCACACGTAGAAGGTATGGTAGGCTAAGGAGAAAAGAATCCCATCACTTGGAGAAGAAAGATCAATTCGTAAGTGTGCAAGATGCAATTCGGTTTGCCATTACCGACAACCTTGTAAGAATCCAATTGCACTTCTTCCTACTCTTTAAATTGCGTGATGTAACATTTGCTATTTCAATTTAAGGATTGTAATGAATAAGTATTTATATTTTATAATTTTTTAATATTAATTTTCTTTTTGGTATTGTATTATATAAGAGATGCTTTCTGAAATTTGATACTACAAAAAATAATATTGTATCAGAAAATTAGTTTTCGTTCATTGTAGAAAACATATTCTGTTTTTGTTCAAAGACAATTAGTTTGAATTTTTTTTTTCAGATATAAAATTGAATGAATCATCATTTTATTAAACCTTTTTAAAGAGTTAAGGGATGAAGATAATAAATTCAAATTGAAATTTGGAGAATCAGGACAAAATTGAAAATAAGTACTGGATACACATAGTTCTGATTAAAAAGATTTGCTTAGTTTTGGTTTATAAGGGTATATGAATTTATTTGAGTAGGTTTTTAGCTATAATTAAATTTTTTTTAAGTGACATTTTAAAATTTAAGGGCTAAATTATAGGGGTGAGCATGATGCGGTTTGATACGGATATTGACAATATCCAATTCCAAACCATTAAAATTTTAATGGTTCGATACGATTTGGATTTTCTAAAATTAGAAATAAAACCGTTTTGGTCTAAGCAGTTATTAATGTTTCGATTTGGATAGAAACAGTTTGAAATCATTTAGGCGTAAAAAAAATAAGGATATTAACAATAAAAAAAAAACAAAAATATAAAAAAAACAAAATAATCAATACTCAAAATTTTGTATATTAAACTTGCGTATGATTAGATTACAAACATTACCACTATATTAAAATTTATCAAACAAATATTACCACTTAATAATCTTTTATTATACTTTTATATGGATATACATGTATTTATCAAGATATATCTGAGTATCTTTTTATTTTTATTATTTTTACATTGTATTAATAATAAATTTAAAAATGAATAAAAGTTAATGGTCTGGTTTGGATTTAATAGATTTTCAAAATGAAAATTTAAATCCAACCCGTTATTAACGGAATGGTTTGGATTCTCAAACTATTTGAATGAAAATCTGTTAAATCTGAATCGGTACTAATAGAGTGATTGAGATTCTCAAACTGTTTTATTTTTAACTCGTCAAATTTAAATTATTGGATAAATAATAATTTGAAATAGCTTGGTTAATAGTTTTAATGGATTTATACCCGTTCAATAAAATTATGTCTATTTTTAATAAATTCTCGCATAGTTTAAAATATTAACCCTATGGCTAAGTATTGCTGGTTGGAGAACTACTATAAACGACGCCGTAAGCTGTATCTACTCAAATATTGTCTCTTCGAAGCAATTCATTCGTTGATTAAAAGCTCTAATCTTATCAGTTGCTGCTGCAATGGTGCTAGTCTGCTGACTGCTACTCATCCAAAACTTAAGCAGCGAGGCAACACCATGACCAATTTCAAACCCTCCTTCTTCTTGGACACCATAAATTTCTTCCCCTTCAACGAGAATCTGTGCCCGGCGACCCTTTCAATCCCTCCCATATCCTCTGCCTCTGCTTTCCCTCCTTTCAAGCGCAGCCCCAACTCCAAGTACAACAAAAAGACAATGGGAACCCAGTCAAGCTCCAATTCCAGTGAGTACTTTAATCCTTCCCGGCCGAATTCATTTATTTCAGTGCAGCTTGTGTGTATTTTCTTAGCTTAATTTGGTTGTTGAACAAGGAAGAGTGAAATAAATGGGATAATAAAAACCTATATTTCAATTTGCCCCTAAATTGAGTTGGTTGAGGTGGGTTTATTAATATTTTGAAAGCCAAAACAACTTAAAGCACAAAACTCAACCTTGTAATTTGTTGGTTCATTTTTTTAAGGGCTATTTAGCCTTGATAATATCAATATCTTTCTATTTTATGACCCGCTTATAATTTTTTTTTTTTCATTTTAAAAAGTAACGTAAGAACAATCTAAACACTCCTATCCCTATGTATTTCATTCCTAATTTAAAAAAAAAAAAATTGTAATTTGTAAGTTTGATATAAAATAGGACTCTATTATCATATATAAATCATAAATTAATTACTTATATTAGTTTGCATGAAATTAATGGTGGTTAATATATGAGCAGATTGAATATATATTGGTACTGGAGGTTTGGATTGTTGATGTTGGCAGCAGTTGTGGCTGTTTGTTGTGAGTGGTAGTGTTGTTGACTCAAACGCACCATGCCAGTGATATGGAAGCCACTTTGATGATGCTACTAACTCCAATTGCAAAAGTCCCAAGTAAAGGACTTTTTAGTTTAATATCTATGCTTCATAATTTTTAAGGAAAAAACAGAGTTGTTAAGGAGCTATTAACAATTTATCCTTGTTTTAATTTTCACAGAAGCAATTGCACAACCCAGCTGTAACGGTGTTGTCTGTTTTCTTTTTCGCATTTACTAATTGAGAAGGAAAATTGCTGTTCAGGTCCTCAAGTACGCAACATAATCACTGCCCAAGTGGCAGAACAAGTAGAGGTCGAAGTTGCTGAGGGTTACAGCATGGCTCAATTTTGTGATAAGATAATTGATATTTTCTTGAAAGAGAAGCCCAAGCCAAAGGATTGGAGGAAGTTCTTGGTATTTAGGGAGGACTGGAAGAAATACAGCAAGTGCTTTTATAATCGGTGTAAAACGTTGGCAGAAACGGAGGGTGATCCAACTATGAAACAAAAGTTCACTTCTTTGGGGAGAAAGGTGAAGAAGGTAGGAAATGTCCCTATCGTCTTACTTTATTCTGTTAATTGCTTTGTCTCTGTAATATGTAAGGAATTAGAAGGAGTGCAAATAATTTCAAGCTATGCGTTTTGGGGTTTTGTTACTTTGCCACCCCAAACTAGATAAGGATTTCAGGTTTAGTTTTGTTTGTGTGTGTGTGTGTGTGGGGGGGGGGGGGGGGGGGGGGGGGAGGTTGGTAATGGAAGTTAATGAGATTTAACACTTCATTCTCATTGCTTCTACCATTTATCTAACATTTGAAACAAGGGTAAAGATTTATGCATATATGCTTATTTGAATTTAGTGCTCTTTTTTGGTTATGTTGATCACGAGGGAGCATTGCAGATTGATGATGAAATGGAAAGGCACAGTGATCTTCTCAATGAGATACAAGAAAATCCAACTGACGTTAATGCAATAGTTGCACGGAGGCGTAAGGACTTCACGGAGGAATTCTTTCGCCACCTTAACCTACTGTCTGAAGTTTATGATAGTTTGGAGGATCGTGATGGTAATTCCTCTTTCATTTTCAATATTTGTGGATTGGACTATTTTCAGAAAATTAATTGCTGATAACCTGATTTTTGACCTACACAAACGTGTGACAATGTCTCTGGTTTTCCATATATTGAACATGTGCGCTAAGTTTCATTTCACAGATCGTGTCCAAGTTTGGCATGTGTGACTATGTAGTGGAAAAATATGATATACAATCTACCATTCTAAACTTTATATATTACTTTCAGTGACGGATTCCTTTTCTATGTGAAGAAAATTTTGTAACTCGTTCACTTATCTTATATGATTGTCTCAATTTTTGAGCAGCAATGGCTCGGCTGGGAGCTAGATGCTTGTCCTCGGTCAGTGCTTATGATAACACACTGGAGTACGTAGAGACATTAGATACTGCACAGGCCAAGTTCGATGACATCCTAAATTCTCCTTCAATAGATGTAGCCTGTGAGAAGATTAAAAGCCTCGCGAAATCAAAGGAGCTTGATTCGTCATTGGTATTATTGATAAACAGTGCTTGGGCTTCTGCAAAGGAGTCCACAACGATGAAGAATGAGGTATGGTCAATAACCTTGTATGATTATATCAATGATCTTACCTTATGAATGGGTCATTGGATATTTTTCATAACCAAGCCATAGGTCACCGCTGCACACGAAGGATAAATTAACAGTTATTTCTTCCGTTAGAAATTGGTTTGAGAAAAGACCAAGAAATTCATCTAATTTAATTTCTTTTAGTAAGATACTTCTGCATGGTTCTTAGAAATAAAAAAAGAACATTTCTCTGACAGCTGTTGAGTATTATTAGGAAAGAGAATGACTGGTGAGCTTCCTTATGCTTAGAACCCCTTGACGAAAGGAAGTCAATAGGAGCGAAGACATGTTTAGATGTGTGCGTTTAGTCAGTTGCAAGTCCTTCAAAAAAAGTTAATTCTTCTTTTGGTGTTCTTTTGAAACTTCAAGGCAGCTCTGATTTCTATAACCCAAGCGTAGGGCAAGTCTTTACTGCAATTAATATGTATGTTTTCATGTACTCATATGCTTGATCTTCCTTGTCTATCTCTTCAAGATTGGATGTCGTAATGCAGGTCAAGGACGTAATGTATCAGCTATACAAAGCCACAAAAAGCAGTCTTCGGAGCATTGCACCGAAAGAAATAAAACTACTCAAGCATTTGCTGAACATCACAGATCCTGAAGAGCGATTTTCGGCATTGGCAACTGCTTTTTCCCCTGGTGCTGGACCTGAAGCAAAGGACCCCAAAGCTGTATACACGTATGAGAGCCCCTTTCCTCTTCATATTAATATATTATTATCTTTTCAACAGTACCAAAATTCAATACCGTCTTTCGTGTTTTCGTATTTGGCTGGCAGTACTCCGAAAGAGCTTCACAAGTGGATTAAGATCATGCTTGATGCATACCATCTAAATGCAGAAGAAACTGACATAAGGGAAGCCAAGCAGATGACGCAGCCTGTGGTTATGCAAAGGCTGTTCATCCTCAAAGAAACTATCGAAGAGGAATATTTGGAACGAAGTGCCGATCAGAATCCTCAAACAGAGGATACCAAAGCAGAGGAATTGTGAAGTACCACTCAATATATTTAGTCTCAGCTTTATTTCTGGATTACATCATCATGTTGGAATTAGTTTTACGAAAAAAGCTTGGTGGAATTTTTGTATCATGTATACCACAACTTCTTAGTTTGACTCTGGTTTGACACATTAAGAGGAAGTAAGAGAAATTTCATTTTTGTATCATATTTGGATTTTTTTCCCCTTCACTTTTTAATATGAATTAAAACAAAATGAGGAGAATTCGAATTTACAAAGCATTACTGTTCGAACTTAAGGCATCTTGCTGCGATGTGAACCAAGCGCGGTGCAGTAATCAAACAAAGAAAACCGACCCATGGTGCGTGCAAACTTTTGCCTGAATTTGTCTAAACGTTTTCTTTATTACATGAGGGTGTATTTAATTAGAATATTTAACTATTTTAAAAGATTTTAAAAATATATATGTGTTTATTTAAGATGGAATATTTAAAAGATTTTTAAAAAATTCTAATGTATTCAATTAAGATTTTTAATATTATTAAAAATATCAAAATAAATATTGAGATAATGCAATTAAGACTTAATTTTTAAGAATTTGTTTAAATTGTGGTCTTGATGAGATTGACCATTAGAGATATACATATGATAAAAATAAAATAAAAAATCTAACCTCGAGCAAAGGAATTTACTTGAGAACCTCATAAGATATTTTTTCTTAAGAGCATCCCCTTCTTCCAAGAACATTTTCTCTAAATAAACTCGTTATACTTTGTAAGAATGGTTCATCTCATAGTAAAAATTAATTTAAAAAAATATATATAGAATATAATTTATAAAAAGTAATTAGATAATACTTAAATATCTATACCAATTTATTAGATTTTTTAAAATTTATTATTTGAAAAAATATTTAAATAATTAAATATTCTAATCGAATATACCTCTCGCATCTAAAACAGATTGTTTATGCTTCTCGTTGATTCATTTTGCCGCTATTTACACATTATAAATATAAACAAGTTTCGAAGTTGCTCAATTGGATTCGCCCGTCTCAGATAGCACGGTCTGATCTCATTTAGCTCAAAAAACCAAAAAAGGGGTCTAATTAGACAACGCCTTTTTATTAAAAAATGATATATCATATATATATATATATTTTATTTAATTTGGAAGCTATATATAGTATTATAAAGATATCAAAAAATCAAAATTTAACATTCGATCGCATTAAGTGCGTCGCGGAATGCAAATCAATGGATCTCCTTAAATTAAAATTTAACAGTTAAAAAATAAAGAAACATTTTTTTTATTTGTATTACTTTTTATTATACCCTATTAAAAAAAGTACGATGTACATAACGCGGTGGAGTATTGTAGCCATTCCCCAAAACAATAGCTGGGATCACAGAATTCAACAAAATAATTGGACAAAAATATCCCTAAAAAAATTAGGGCTCAAGTCAAACCTCTCTATATTGCTCACAAGGGGTATTATTGTAAGTTTATAATCTAAAAATAAAAACAAAAATAAACTGAAAAAGAAAATTGAAAAAAAAAAAAGGAGTACCTTAAAAGAAGGCTATTGAAATGACGTAATTAAAATGAGCGGTTGTGCAATTAAAAGAAAATAAACAAAATGGTGTTGTGAATAGGAATGTGAAGAAGAAAAAAATGTTTGTTTCAGGGAGGACGAGTTTTAGGAGACATAGAGATAGCGGATGTCTATATTGTTTTGAATAATAGTAAATAATATTACCCCTACATATATTAGGGAATTAAAGTAGTGCACAAAGACCTATCTCCATTTACATGAAATAAACCACTAATTCTAAGTATTTACAACACTCTCCCTGGATATTTTATGTGATAGTGATGATTCGCTACGGGTCTATGTATTGACTCGTTAAAACATTGTTAGTTGCAAAAACATGTGGGATAAAAATAAATGTGGTCAAAAGAAAAAAAGTGCAAAGCATGTGGATACAGAGTAGTCGCATCGGAATCTCTCGAGGTAATTGAAGTCGTCTCTTCTGGATCATAAGTAGATAACCCGCCTTTGATATATGATGCATTAGAGTTGCTACACCAAAATCTTGCTCTGTAAGCCCAGTGGGAAAAACCTGTGGTCAGAGAGAAACGATGAGCAAATGCATATGAGTTGAATTGTGGCATTTTTAGGATGAATTGTTAATGGGGTGACCATACCAAAAGTGCGCCTCATTAAAATTTAGCTAGATAACGAAACCCAATGGGATAAATAACTCTGGTCGTAGGACAAAATAACCCTTGTCGTGGGACAAAAGAGTACATCATGGTCATGTGAGTATACTTCAGGATATTCAATATACTTCCGGATACTTGGTATACTTCAGATTACTTCCTTTGGTATCAACATCCCTTGGAGACTATAGACTAGGTAGATCAGTCAGTCTGCATAAGCCAATACCTCGCACATGCTGCTCAAATGTAGTCATTGGTAATGACTTGGTAATCTGCATGATTGTCTTGAGATGGGATTGACTTGATCTCAATCTTTTGATGCTCTTATAGTTGTTGGTTGAAGAAGAACTAAGGTGCAATATGCTTGGTGTTGTATTTTTTAATAAAATCGGCATTTATTTGCTCGATGCAGGCAACATTATCTTCGTAGATAATTATCGGTTAGACAGCATAATTCATTATTCACATATCTCACTTTGATCAAATATTCACTCAGATGGCTACAATACATAGGGGTGTTAATTGGTTCGAAAAATCGACTGAAAAGATGGACCAAACCGTAAAAAATCAAACAATCAAGTTAAAAAGAAAAAAGCCGAACCAAACCATAATTGGTTTGATTTTAATCTTTGGTTTTACAAATACCGAACCAGATTGAAAACCGAAGCCCTTCTCCTTAGCCTAATAATCGAAGCCCCTCATCTTAGCCCAATAATTGAACCCCCTCATCTTAGCTCAATAACCGAAGCTTCTTAGCTCCTTAGCCCAAAAACAGAAATATCTCTTAATCTCTTCACTTCGATATTAACGAAGAGTCACTGTTGATGAACTCACCCTCATCTTTCATCTATCTTTCGGTCGAGTTTTCAACTTTTCATGGCTCTTGGCTCATATATCTCCCTCATCTCTCCCATATCTCTCATCTCTCTCAATTCAAACGACATCTCACACCGCGTCTCTCTTATCACCTCACGACAGCGACGTACCAGTCTCACGGCCTCCCACCCTCACAGCCTCACGAACTCACCTAGTCACCTCGCCTCACCTGACGCCTCGCCTCGCCTCACATGACACATCGCCTATCCTCACATGACGCATCGCCTGACTTGACGCCTCGCCTCGCCTCGGACTCGTACCTCCGAAGTCGATTCGATCTAATCACGATAACACCTTCATCTTCTGATTTATATGATGGGTATTTGATTTTTGTATTTCTATTAGGTATTTGATTACTTAGTTTAAATTGTATATATACTGGAATTTGAGATTGAGATTGAGATTTTTGTATATCTATTGGGTATTTGATCTTCATGTGCTTTCAATCTTCCTTGTTCGCGTACTACTATTTTGGAACAAGAAAAAACCGTTAAACCAGTCCAAAATCGGTCCAAACCTGAACTGAACCAGTTCAACCGATTTACGGTTTATTCAGAAATGGGGTTGAAAATTTGACCAAAACAAAACTGAATCTCCAATCGGTTCAGTTTCAGTTTCAACAAAAAAAACCGAACCAAAAAACCGATTAATAGGCTTAACACTCTTTTCATCTGAATTGTTAGTCTATAAAGTGAATGCCTCAAACAATTGGAGAGTGTTTTTCGTGGTCTATAACTATTTACATTAGGTATCTTAAGTCCTTTGAGAACTTTATATATATATATATATATATATATCCATAAGCTGAATATTCAGTTTTTCGAAAACAGCCAAATTGATAAGATAACGGAACGTTATGACGTCCATTACAGAAGAATACATCTCCTCGTAATTAATCTCAGTGCATTGTGAAAAACCTTGTGCTAGTAGACAAGTTTTGTATCTCATAATCTCGTTCTTCTCATTATGCTTCCTTACAAATACCCATTCAAATCCTACATGTTTAACATGGAGAGTTGTGAGAACCACAAGTTCAAATACCTTCCCTTTTTTTTTTCAAGGAATCTAATTTGACATAGATTGTTTCTTTCCATTTTGGCCAATCTTCGCTACATTGACATTCATCAATGAAGCAATGTTCAATATCATTAATAGTTATTATTTCAATAGCTACCCGGATACAAATATATCATTAATGATAATGTCATTCTAATTTTATATCTCATGTGAGCATGTATAATTTACCGAGATCTCTCTATTCTCGGGAGTGGGTTCATATGTTGGAGCATTCGCCAACGTTGTCTCTTCTAAGACAAACTTATAATTCGGAATTATCTCATGAGATGAATCAGTTGATATTATGATACATAAAGAGCTGGATTTTTCCGAATTTATCCTCTTTCCCAGGATGATAATCCTTCGAATGTATTGGTCTACCTCACTTTTGTGTAGAGACATATGACTAGCTAGCCGCCATAGATATACTAGTTTGTCTGGGACAACTCGTCCATCTACGAGGATTTCTATCCTTGCAGGAACATTTGCAATAGATATATGTGATCTCGTCACTTTAACTAGATCGGAGAAAGCATCTAGCATATTATTAGCTATACTCTAGAGATCTAGAATTCTCCGCAATTCGTTCTCAATTCATATAGTCTAGGGATCATTATGATATACATTGGGGATATTCCACATCAATTCACATCATTCTTTAGGAATTTTGGCGTTCTTATCTCCCCCTAACGGTAGGAAGATTGTCTTATCAAACTGACTATCCCCAAATCTAGCAGTAAAAAAATCAACTATTAAGAGTTCTAAATAGCGTATAATGTAGAGGGATTCATAAACGACATATATGCCCCTCCTACATTGAGGTCCCAGTTTTGTACGTTGTGGCGGTGCAATTGGCACATAAATTGTACATCCGAAAATGCGTAAGTGCAAAATATCAGGTTCGTACCTAGTCACCAACTTAACACAGAATAGGGTTTAGTGGCAATGGCCATTAGCCAAACCAGTATGGTTGTATGAAAAATTGCATAGCTTGACGTAGAAATTGGGAGCGTGGTAGGTATCACCAAGGTCCATGTAATCATTTGCAATCGTTTAATGAATGTTTTTGCAAAAATATTTTGGTGTGAACGTGAAGGGAGCCGATATTCAACATCAATAACAAGTGACATGTAATAATCATCAAATGATTTTGATTAAAACTCTCTAGCGTTATGGAGTCTTTGGGACTGTATAAGATAGTCTGGTGTTAGGCCCTCAATTTAGTGATCTGGGAGATGAGATTAGTAAATGCAACATTACATGTGGACAGTAATGTCACATGCGACCACCTTTTCGATTCATCAACCAACATCATGAGATATTAAATGGTCTGTATGGTGGTTGGATAGGTAAAAAAACGTTCCCTTTATTTTGTGCAAGAAAGGGCTGGATTCTTTTATCATTTTTGCATATGATGGCCTAGTTTTCAGTTTTTCCATCGAGCAAGCTTGGCATATTGTTTCACTAAATACAAGCTCCATATTATTAAGGGGATGTTTGAGTGATGTATTGAGAATATAGCGCATCATACCTTGACCTTGGTGTCCCAACCGATCATGCCATAGTAAGTACATACTTGGGCTGGATAGCTTCTAGCTAGCCATGTGATTTGTGTTAATAGTTCTACTAGTAGTCATGTAGAGACCACTCAAGAGGCATTTCAATTTCTCCAATGTATGCTTCTGGTTGTACAAGTTAGAGGTTACGCAAATATATTCTACATTTTGTTCTTTTGTGGTTTCAACGTGATAACCATTAGCTTAAATATTCTTAAAACTCAACAATGTTCTTCTGGAATGTAATGAATATAAGGCTTCATCAATGGTAAATAAACTACCATTGGATAATATGTTGAACCAATTTGGATTGGCTAGATTTAATTGTCACATGATTATGGTTAGGCAATAAGTTTTAAAAACATATCTTATCTCGGTGGATATTGGGCGTGGTAGCACAGTCTACCAAACATCAAACTTCCCCACCTGACATGTCTAACTATAAATTTAACTAAAACTTAAATATCACATATATGGAAATAATATTTGAGAAAAAAAATCAACTTCCAAATCCCAAAATGAACATAAATCACCAAATATTATTCATAAAAAAAAATGTCAGAGGTACCGATCATATCCATGCTTTTCAAGGTCTCAATCCTTGTTATGTCCAGCAGCAGTCTAGAAATCAGCAATTTTAAGGGTAGTATCGTTGGAAACTAGTCTTTTAGCAAAGTTAATTTCTCGAGTTCAGCATCCAGTGTGATACTCTTCAATAACTTAAGCCAATGCACAACATGTGCTAGATCAGTGATCATGTCTACCACATGTATAGCATAGGTCTTACTGGTTTTGATTTTAGTGGGAACATGTCATACCATTTTTTCTCTTAATGTAGCCCTTCAGGGCTAAATGAGCGATGTTTCCACCAGATGGACCTCGACCAAAATTACCTCAACCATGTGGGTTATGATTATGCTGATCTCAGTTGTGAGTGTTCCTTTCGTATCTAAGGTAGTTATGCTCTGCATGAAACGCCCCGAACTTTTATAAAATATTATTTTAATGTAAATTGACCATTTTGCCCGTAGGGAGGGGAAAACGTTGACTTTTGCCTCGGGGAATATTTTGGACTTGCGAATTTGACCGTGACGTAGGCCGGGACATCACAAATCCATAGACAGGCGGCACGCCGAAACCGGACTTCGTACGAGGAAGTTATGGTCTGAAACGTGAAATCGGGAAGTTTACGTCTCGGTAATCGTGTCGATTATTTTATTCTGATATTGTGGTTGGAGGACACTTGGATGAGTGACAAGTGTCACTCATCCATTGGCTATATTGGATCAAGCTCCACTAAGGTAATTAAATAGGAATAAAACCACCTTTTAATCCCAGCCATCCATCTAAAATACCCCCGATTGCATCTAAACCCTTGATCTCATTTCCAAGGACTAATCTGGACCCTCAATTTCCTTTCATCAGATTCCCTCCCATACTATATATATATCCTACCCGAAACACTCACAAACCCATTCAACAAACACACCAACGTGTCACCCATTCCCTTGTGTTGTGTGTGAGTGGACTAGGCTGGTGAGGCCGAGAGACGGCGGTGTTGGACGGCTGACAGCGGCGAGGTAGAAAGTTTTAACCCGAAACCGTTTTGAAAAACTTAAAAATGGAAGTTTGATGTTCAACGTTGATCTTTGTTTCCTATTGACCCTAATCGATTCTAAGGACTGATAGGAACCTTTAGAACCAGATTTCGTGACCAGAGGAGACCTGAACGAAGGTTAAACGACGACGGGAAAACCAGCTTCTGTTCATTGAGGTAAGCCTCTGATCTAGAGCTTGTTTGATGATTTTAATTAGTTATAACTCTTACTGGGATTGAAATGAGTATTTAGGAAGAAACCATAGTTAAAATGGTCATGGAATGAAGGATTGGTGACTGGGTCAGATCGCGGGTCTGAACGACTCGGTTTCAGGAGACGGGTCGACTCGTCGAGAGGTCAGGGGTGATGACGTGGCACCCTGTCAAACCTATCAGGTGACGTGGACCACTCATCAGCCGACACGTGTCACATGTCAATGCACAGTCAGTACTGACATGTTAGTGACGTGGCCCAATCAGGGGCTGCCACGTGTCACTAACATGTCAGTGACGTGGCCCAATCAGGGGCTGCCACGTGTCACTAACATGTCAGTGACGTGGACCAGTGCCATGCTGACATGTGGCACATGTCAGACTTGACACGTGGCACTGACAGAGCAGTGGCGTGGACCAATCATGTGTTGACACGTGGCACCTGTCAGAGTCTGACATGTCAGACCTGACAGCTGTCAGATCACGTCATGCTGACGTCAACAGTGACGTCAGCAATGACGTCAGCAGGTACTGTTCCTGCGTTGACCAGCACATTGACCAGCGTGTGGGGTCACATGTGAACAGTATTTTTGGTGGGACCACCACCATTCTTTAGGTTTCTAGGATACGGATCCAACGGCGGTGGTTTCGGGTCGATCAGAGATCGTTTAGTTGGTCAAATTAAGGTTTATTACCTCGGGAAGCGCGTTCGAGCGGCTTTCCCGGGCCGGTTTCAGTCTAGGGTTTCATTGTTGAATGTTAGAGACTTATAGTGACCTTTACGTATACTTTGGACATGACAGGGATTGTACAAAAGTACCAGGACGAGGGTATACATTCGGATTGCAGCAGGATTGTACTGTGAGTGGGCCTTTGATTTCATTAAACCCGTGCATGCATAACTGTTTTCAATTCTATATATATATATATATATATATATATATGTATGTGTGATTCAAGCAAAAGCATATGATTATCTTGAATTATGGCTATGGTACGATTTACGGTATTGTGGGCATGAGGCCCGTCTGGTTGATTTCAGTATGGTCTTGAGTCATATACATGTATGTTGAGGATATTGGTGATTATCTATGGTACTGCACTGTATAGATCTAACCGTGTGATACTTTCTCCTCCGGATGTGGTACCCCGGAGTGGTCACGGCGCATTGCCTGCGAGGGGTCATTTTACGGAAGGACTGGACCGTAGGATGACTCAGGAGCAGGATTGCTATGATTGGACGTCTGGGACGTCAGGCATCTGGGATGCCATACCTGGACTGAGTTCGGGGGTTGGACTCTGAATTGAGACCCTGAGTGGCACGCGCAGCCTTGGGACTGTGACCTTATTGGGCGTTTGGGACGTCAGATATCTGGATTATCATGGTTGAGATGTATAGTGCATTGACTGGGATTATTATTATTATTATGTTGATATTATGTTGATAATACTTATTTGATATGATACTACAGTTTTGGTACTGATGCATGCATGTTTGGAAAACGGAGGGGTAAAACTATATGTTTTCAAAATTGATGAACTGTTTATAAAACCTTGAGTTTCGGCCCACTCACCCTTAATGTTTTATTGACCCCTCTAGGCCGTTTCGCTGAGGTAGAGGAGGATCCGGAGGCCGAGGCATACATTTGGACTGCGCATCTGAAACCTTGTTGGGCAGGTTAGCCCGCAGGATTAGCTTAGAGTCGTGCTCAAAAATTGTGTTGTGAAATTTATCCCTTGTCTGACATTATTCGAATTCGGATTTTATGAACGATCTTATTTGGATATTTATGCAATTGAGTTTTCCTTAAATGGAAAAATTGGCAAGTTTTAAATTGGTTGTCAGACGGGAGCAGGGCACCTCCCCGTGTGGTCCCAGGGGGATCGGGGTGGGTCCTGTCAACTTGGTATCAGAGCACTAGGTTATGGTCAGCATGCTAGATTAGTGGTCAGTACTTGGTACTGTAGGCGTTTAAAAAGTTGTCATCTAATCTATGCCTCTTACACAGTTGATTATGCCTCCTAGGAGAATTCCTCACGCACGGACCAACGAGGATCTAGAAAGAGATATGGAATGCGCTAGCATTGAATGGGCTCAACGTTTGGGAGCCACACCTTTCAACGGGGGATCAAACCCCAAGGATACCTACGAGTGGATCACTAAATGGGAAAGAATCTTCGTTGTGATGCATTGCCCATCGGGCGAACGAGTGACCTTGGCTGCTTTCTTACTGGAAGGTGGAGCTTACCAGTGGTGGCATGGGCTAGAGATAACAGGATGGTCTGTCCACACCACCACCTGGGAAGTCTTTCGTGCCCGATTCATGGATCAGTACTATCCGCGATCGTTTCGTGCGGCACGAGAAGCAGAATTCCTCCGGCTGGAGCAGGGGGATATGTCTGTTGCGGACTATGAGCATACCTTCGTGAAACTTTCTCGGTTTGCGGAATTCTTTGTGGGCATCGAGGAGGACAAGTTCCAGCTATTCGAGCTTGGACTCTGAGAAGACATCCGAGCAAGTGTGACTGCTGCTAGTCACCCCACTCTAAGAGATATGGTCGACGCAACGGTTCGTGTCGAGGCCAGTCTGGCAGCACACCAGGCGCGACAATCTTCGAGCGAGGGGCGACGTCGAGATCACCCATATCTTGGACCCATGGGCCATCAGGGCTCAAAGGGGGGAAACTACAGGGGATCACCCTCCTCTTCACGGGGTCGTGGCTGGTCGGACATCATTCGTCTTGGAGTGGTGCCTCGAGTGGATTTTCGGACGGGCCGAGGACGCTCAGCTGTTTTTCTTGTGGAGGTGTGGGCCACTATGCCCGAAATTGCCCGATGTTATCTAGGGACAACGGTGCAGGAGGCACCAGTGCGGTACAGAGTTCGGCTTCCAACATGGTTGGGGGTTGAGGAGGACTGGGAGGTGATCGCGGTGCTGCGCATGGCGCACGTGGGCGCGGGCAGACCTCAGGACCCAAGGGTCGAGTGTTTGCAGTCACTCAACAGCAGGCTAGGACAGCCCCTGGTGTAATCACAGGTACCCTTCATATTTCTAATATTGTAGTACGTGTGTTAATGGATGCTGGGGCTACTCATTCCTTTATTTCGAGGAGTGGTGCGGGTATGCTAGATCGTGAGATATCAGTTTTGGATAGTGAGATGGGCGTCAGTACACCGATGGTAGTTGTGTACCTAGTGAATCAGGTGATTCGGAGATGCCTAGTGAGGATAAGGGGTGTGGATTTACCAGCTGATCTAATCATCATGGATATTCATGACTTTGACGTTATTTTGGGGATGGATTGGTTGTCGGAGCATGGGTCGCTTATTGACTGTGGTATCGGGCGGGTGATTCTGCGGAGTCCGGGTTTGCCGAAGATTACCTTTCAGGGAGACCGTGACGGTTCGCTTCCTGAAGTAATTTCTTCGTTTACCGCTACCAAGCTCCTGTGGAAGGGATGCCAGGGTTATCTGGCGCATGTCGCGGCGACGGAGATTGATACTCCAAGTACCGATGAGATACCGGTGGTGCGAGAGTTTCCGGAAGTGTTCCCGGAAGATTTGCCTAGATTACCACCACATCGGGAAATCGAGTTCACCATTGAACTACTCCCTGGTACACGACCTATATCCCAGGCACCATATTGGATGGCACCAGCGAAGTTGCGAGAACTCCAGACTCAGTTGCAGGAGTTAGTGGATTTGGGCTTCATTCGACCGAGTACTTCACCGTGGGGAGCGCCGGTGTTGTTCGTTAAGAAGAATGAGGGGAGCCTCCGATTATGTGTAGATTACCAGCAACTCAACAAGGTGGCGTTGAGGAACCAGTACCCTCTACCCAGGATTGACGATCTATTCTATCAACTACGGGGAGCCCTATACTTCTCAAAAATTGATTTACGATCTGGTTAGCACCAGTTGAGAATTTCTGAGGGGGATGTTCCGAAAACGGCATTTCTGACCCGGTACGGACACTACGAGTTCCTAATGATGCCTTTTGGCTTAACGAATGCTCCAGCAGCATTCATGGATCTGATGAACAAGGTCTTCCGATCTTATTTGGATAAGTTCGTGATCATGTTCATTGATGATATCCTGGTGTACTCAAGGAGCGCCAGAGAACATGAGGAGCACCTACGATTGGTGTTGGGAAGGCTAAGGCAGAAACAGTTGTACGCTAAGCTGAGTAAGTGTCAGTTTTGGCTGAACAACATTGGTTTTCTGGGACATGTTATATCAGCAGACGAGATTAGCGTGGATCCCCAGAAAACCAAAGCTGTGACAAATTGGGCTAGACCGACGACCATGACTGAAGTACAGAGTTTCGTTGGTTTGGCAGGATACTACCAGAGATTCGTTGAGGGATTCTCTAGTATCGCCGCATCGTTGACTCGTTTGACCCCGAAAGGGGTAAAGTTCGTCTGAGATGAACGGTGCGAGCATAGCTTTTAGGAATTAAAACGTCGGTTGACTACCGCGCCTGTTCTTGCCTTACCTGATAACAGTGGAGAGTTCGAAGTCTTCAGTGATGCATCGCTGCAGGGTTTGGGTTGCGTGCTGATGCAGAATGGCAGAGTCATCGCATATGCATCAAGACAGTTAAAGACGCATGAACTAAATTACCCTACACATGATTTGGAATTGGCAGCGGTGGTCCATGCTTTAAAAATTTGGCCACGTAATCGAACCATAACCACCATCACATCAATTCATACATTTCACAGTTAACCCATTATCATCACAATACCAATCATCAAACAACTGCACTACAAAAAGGTACACTACTTGAGATATGAAGCCCAGCTTGTCGTCCGAGTAGAGACCTCACACTCACTCACGCAGGATCTAGAGCCCAGCTCGACCTCCGAGTGAGGACTGACTCAGGTTCTGGAGCCCAGCTCAACGTTTGAGTTAGCATCAAACCAGTCAAAAAACATCATTACATATGTCAAACATCACAAACCATCACATCAACAACGCAAAATCAATCCATATCCAATATAGCCACATAATTCACATATAGTCCACTCAACGTCATCACAGTACTCATACACAATCAATCACATTCAAATCATCCTCGAATTATAAGAACACGCACAAAATCAAGCATCACATCACAAGGGAACTACCGGTAGGCCATCACACAGTCACTCGGGATTCAGAGCCCCTGACTCGACGTCCAGTGAAATCCAACTCAGGATTCGGAGTCCTCGGCTCGATGTCTGAGTCGCCACCCCAATATCAGTCTCAGGATTCGATGCCCCAGGCTCAACTTCAGATACTCACATCCAATCAACACAATCACCACAACATTTCACACATCACAAGTTCCGAGAAACACATGGTCATGTCACAACTCAATATCACACATCGTCACAACCTATTTGATCACGAATTTTGAAAAATCACAGTTTACATCATCAATACCAATAACACATGCATCTCATCTTATATCACAAACCAAAACTATAATCAAAATCTCAGGTCTAAGCCCCAAACACAACTCAAACGTCAATACTCGTAAAACGTGCCATCAATGCTATTTTCGTAAAAACCGTCCAGAAATCATATGAAATCATAATTATTTCAAAATCACATTATTCCATGCCACAAACCAAGTTCAATTCGAAATCACAATCAAAACGGTATTCGAAACCAGTTTACTTAAAACCTTGTAAGATGTGCAATAAAATATTAATTAAATATCCGTAAAATCACCGAAATTCATATAAAATCCCAATCACTCTACTGTTATCAAAATCATATAGAAATGCATTTAAATCATGTAAGTATGCATGCATAATAGTTTAGTGAAAGAAAGTCCACTCACACACCTCCGTATCGTCGAATCTCATTTTGCACACATTTATATAATTTTCGGGAATCTCAAAACCTGTCAAATATCACATCTAAACGTCAATATCCATCTCAGATATCTTCTATTTTAATCCCATAATTTTTTGAAATTTTTAAATGGATTTAAAATGAACCCTAAACCTTCAAATAGCCAAAACTACCTCAACATGGTGTCCGATCGACTTGAAACCTACGCCAAAATAGGCTTATCATCAAAAGAATGAAAATACATGTTGGCCGCACCTCAAAAATCCACCACATGCGCCGCCCAAAGTAGTTGCGCTTGGAAGCGAGACACATGCTATAATAAAATACTATTCATCTTTGCCCACACTCGTTTCTCTGGTATTCGGGTCGCCCGAGCCGATCCTAAAATCATGGTTACTCACGCTTTTTCTGTTTCGACCAAAACAATCTAATCCACCTCACAATTGGATCTATGACTCTAAAACTCAATTAAATAATTAAATGAAACATTTGGAGAATTAAGTAATATTAATTACACTATATAACATACATGAATGTTCGTAATAATTCCTTATGGAATTTGATTTAAATCTATAGTGTGATGTTTCATGCATTGGTGCTCATATATAATCAATCAAATAATAATATTAGTGCTTCGGAAAATACTCATACATATGCACCTAATGAGAAAGGTAGGTTTTATAATATGGTAGATCAATATGGGGTTAGTATTTAATGGTGAATTTATGAAGGAAACTTTAGGTTCCTTTACTATTAGTTTGTTTATGAACTTCTAATTTATTTAAATACAAACATTTCCTGAATAACAATTAAGTAATTAAATGAAACAATACAATTAAGTAATGTTAATTACACTCTAATGTGCATGAATGTTTGAAATAAATGTTTTTGGCATTTGATTTAAACCGTATAGTGTGATACTTCATGCATTGACGCTTATGTTTTGAGACCCAAAGGGTATTAAAGAAATGATTTTTTTTTTTTTTGAAAAACATAATTAACCAACAATTATCAAACATATCAATTATCATCAATTCATCATCATTTCTTATAATTTCAACATCAAACGGAGAAGCCAAAATTAGGCAATTATCAAAATCAATTATCATCCAAAATAAATTTAAAAATCATGCTTTAAGATTGTTGATGCACGAAATGTGCCAACTTAGAGAGCAAATGCTGCTCTGCCACGTGCCCTATGTGAACCTGAAAAGGAAGGAAACTGGTCGGTCGGTGAGAGTATAGGCACCGGTGTGGTACCGGCCCAAAGGTACTCCGACGCCCAAGTCAGTGGTCGGTATAAGGTTTAGGAGGTAGCAGAAAGTATACTGTAAAAGTAATAGTAAACAGTAAATTGCTTAGTTACCTTTGTACGATAAGTGGACCCCTTTTGTATGGGTGCGGCGAATATAATATTTGTATTTTCCCGATGTGGGACAAATATCAATTCGCTGTGGGACTGACACGTGGAGGTGCCATCCAGACCGAGTGGGACTTGTCCGTGTGAGTGGGCCTGGGCCCCTTGGGCTTGTGCTAGGCGGTGGCACTGGCCCGACCGGTCTAGGCCGACGCACCGACCGACAGGAGCTGGTCCTCTGGAGTCGGCCGGTGGCATGGTGTCTAGAAGAGGGCTGGGCCTCTAGGTCGGTCTGGGCCGACACGCAGAGCCAGGTAGAGGGCTGGGCCTCCAAGACTGGTCCGAACTTGTGCTATTTCGGCAATGGGCTGGGCCAGTAGTCCGTATGGGCTTCAAGCTCGGTCTGGGCCGATATGGTATGAACAAAGATAATAATCAACACCATCAATTATCAACAATTATCAAAATAATTCTAGAAACATGATTTCTTGGGTTTGTGACAATAATAAAATAAATTGAATTTTTCTTGGGATACAATAAACTTTCTTGGTTGAATGAACAATTTCTAATTTCTTCATGAATTTTTCGTGTTGATAACGTAGTGTGAAGAATAATATAGGAAGAAAAAAACTTATTTTAGGGAGAGGGAGTTTTTGGAGGTGAAGAGGTAAATGCACAAACACATATCTACCTGTTATATACATTAGGGATTTAAAATAATGCACAAAGATATATCTACCTTTTATATATGAGAATAACAGTAACTTTTAAATATTTACAACAAATGTCAAGTACATAAATGAGTTAGGAAGCGCGGTTACCCCATCCAACATGAAGTGGAGCCTTAACAAATTTCTTGGCCTGGATATTGTATTGTTGAATGCTGTTTGGCAATGATGACAGACTTGGGATTGCCCTATTTACAGCATTATCCATTGAAATAGGCCTAAACATGATTTCTCTTTTCTTCCAAGAAAAGTCAAATGGCTAAAGGCCGGCATGTACTTAATGTACAATCCATAAGTTAGCAACAAACAAAACAATGCACTGTCTAAAATTGAAAGCTACATTTTATAAGAAGGTAAAAATATTTATGTGGGGTCACGTTATTTTAATTTCACCTACTATAATATAAATAATTAATATATTGATATATCTTATTTTTTGTAGTAAATTACTGGTGAGAAGGACCTCCCATTTTTAGCAACGAACAAATTATGTCGAAAAGAAATTGGATTTTACCATCCCCATCCAATTAGCTTGCATTATGTATCCATCGCTCCAATTAACTTTGCATGTTTGGCAAACCATGAATTAAACAACAATAATGAATTAAAAATGGAGGCAATTCCAGCACTCAATTACAAACACAAATTGCCAAACCAAACGATGAAAGGCAAGCAAACCATTTTTTTCGAATTTTTCGATTGAAACTGAGTAAAAACGGATGGATTTATCAAAGAAGATAGCCTCCTCGTAGCTTTGTAATTAACTCCTCAACATGCCATACACCAGCTGTAGCTTGTAGAAACCCTTTTGCGTCAAGTTCTTCCCTCTTTTTAATTCCCCATGACCCCTAACTTGGGAAATCCCTAACAGAAAAGAAATAAATAAGTAAAGTCACTAGCTACTACGTACTACTACTAGTCTATGCCACATAAAATCCCATATCACTAGTTTCACATCCAGTTATTTTGGTATGGCACGTAGCATTAATGGTCGCCGGGGTGAGACCGTGATTGACATAGGGAAGCCGGCCAACTTCACTGGCGGGCTCGAGTTCTCCGCCCTGACCTACACCGTGAAAAAAAAGTCCAAGGATGAGGAGGGGAAGTGGTTTGACCACGAGGTTGACTTGTTGCACAAGATCACAGGGTTTGCACCAAAGGGGTGCATCACGGCTGTGATGGGTCCCAGTGGTGCTGGGAAATCTACGCTCTTGGATGGATTAGCCGGGAGAATAGCGAGTGGGAGTCTTCAGGGGAGAGTGTCCATGGATGGCAAAGAAATGAGCCCCAGCTTGATTAAAAGGACTTCGGCCTACATTATGCAAGATGATCGCCTTTTTCCAACTCTTACGGTCTATGAGACTTTGATGTTTGCTGCTGATTTTAGGCTCGGCCCAGTTTCTGTTTCTGATAAGAAGCAGAGAGTCGAGAAGATGATTCAACAGCTGGGGTTATCTGTAAGTTAACAGTACACTTTTAATGACACTACTTCAATTTTACCTCTTATCAAACTTAAACTAGTGCGCTCATTTTTGTAACAATTTAACACGTTTGTATATGTACTTAATAATTTCCATGACATATAAATTTCTAGATCATGACACGTAACTGTCTATAATTAATTTCGTCATATTTTCATCAAAATTAATTAGTTTAAATCATATGTTGTTGTTGTAGAGGTTATTTTTGTCAAACTAAGCAAATATAGTTAAACATGATCACAACTAATTGATTAAAAACAAAATTTCCAAATCCTAATTGAATTCATCAATTATCTTCTAATGAATAATTTATGATCCGGTTTTATTGTATTTCACTTGGCCGGTTTGAGAAACCCAAAAAACAATCTTGAAAGGAAACTTTTGTGACCATTTTTGGGATCATAATGTTACATATGCAATTGACGATAAATGATAAGGTGTATAAAACAAAAATTTTAATGGTGGCATGTTAAAAAAAGTATGATAATTAATATAGTATTGTAAGGAGTAAAGCTAGGTAAAATAAGATTAGTACTGTATATATTGTCAGGTTGTGAATTTTAACTCCACTGATTAATCGTTCAAATAAGGAATTGCTCGATTTTAAAGATATGTTTTTCGCAGTCTGCTCGAAACACTTTCATAGGCGATGAGGGAACCAGGGGAGTCTCCGGCGGTGAGCGGCGGAGAGTCTCAATCGGAGTGGACATCATTCACGGGCCATCACTCCTGTTCCTTGACGAGCCAACCTCCGGCCTGGACTCCACCAGTGCTCATAGTGTCATTGAAAAGGTGCACCATATTGCTCGCTCCGGGAGCACCGTGATCCTCACCATTCATCAACCCTCATCAAGAATTCAGCTGCTTCTCGACCATCTGATCATCCTAGCTCGAGGGCAGCTCATGTATCAAGGGTCGCCAAAAGATGTGGGGCTCCACCTTGGTCGAATGGGCCGAAAAGTCCACAAGCATGAGAGCCCAATTGAGTACCTCATTGATGTGATTCAGCAATATGATCAGTCTGAGCTTGGGGTGGAGGCAATGGCTGAGTTTGCGCATACCGGCATGAAACCACCGCTGTTGGTGGATGCAGATGTGTCAATTGCCACGGTTGCCCCAACGCCAACGCCACCGCGACATGGCGGGCGTGAAGGGCAAGAGGACATGCGAAGGTCTGGAAATAAGAGGCTGCATTTGCAAACTAGTACACATATATTCAATGCCTTTGATCATAGTGTGAGAAGCCCTTATAATAATAATTCAAGGTCATGGACTCCTAGCCAAAGTAGAGTTATGCAAACCCTCCAGAGGTTTACCCCTTCAAGGCAAACGGCAGACCTAAAGATGCAAAACACCATGAGGTATAAGTAATCCTAAACAAATCATCAACAATTATGTTTCAAATTAATTGATGCTAATGAGGTTCCAACAATTATCTAACATGATATCCCACATAGCTCTCTGCATACTTTTGGGTTGGAGTATTTGTGTAAATTTTATGTAATGTGATTAATCGACATTATTAGCCCACCCTAGCTTTAAAAGTTAGAAAGAAAATAACCTAGTTATTGTCTAACATTATGTTCTTGCCGCCTCCCTGGTCACCCCTCCCGCCACCTCTGATACGCTTATTAAAAGCATCTAACATTATGTTCGCTCCTCTCATACCAGTTAGGGTACTTATTTGATTTTGTTTTTTTAATTAGATATATATATTTGGGTTGTTTATTGTGATGTTGTATCATGTTATAAATCTTATAATCTTTTTATCCATGTATGTTGTAAGTGAGAGTGAAATATATATTAGATGTGTCAAGAACTATACAATTTAGAAAATATCAATAAATCAAAATAATTTTTGCTGAATTTCGATAAAAAATTTCCCATTTTCAATATTAGGTTCGTGTGCCTGATTCAGATTGGTTCTTTTTTGACAGTGCATCTCCCGGCTACAATTACTCAAGTGAGATTGTTCCAAGCACACCGACACCTCACAGCAGCGACTACACAGTGAATGAAAATGACTATCTCACTCCTGACGTTGGTCCAAACACAAAACCCCACCACCAACTCGGCCCCAAATTTGCCAACGCCTTCCTCCCGGAGACTTGGATTTTGATGAGGCGCAACTTCCTCAACATCATGCGTACGCCCGAGCTCTTCCTCTCACGACTCCTAGTCCTCACATTCATGGGCTTCCTGATGGCCACAATGTTCTTGCACCCACGGGAAACCACCCAAGGCATCACGAACCGCCTCAGCTTCTTCATCTTCACAGTCTGCCTCTTCTTTTTCTCATCCAACGACGCAGTCCCCGCCTTTATCCAAGAGCGCTTCATATTCGTCCGGGAAACCGCCCACAACGCCTACAGAGCCTCCTCGTACACAATCGCTGGCCTAATCACGTACCTCCCATTTCTTGCACTGCAAGCAACCGTCTACGCCGTCATTGTTTGGTTTGCTTTAGGGCTTCGGGGGCCTTTCCTATATTTCCTCATCGTTCTCTACGTGTCCCTTCTCTCCACCAATTCATTTGTGGTGTTTGTGAGCTCCGTCGTGCCTAATTACATCTTGGGCTATGCCGCAGTCATCGCCTTCACCGCCTTGTTCTTCCTTTTCTGCGGCTACTTTTTGAACAGCAACGACATCCCGCCGTATTGGAAATGGATGAATCATGTGTCCACCATGACGTACCCTTACGAGGGGCTCATAATCAACCAGTACCAAACGAATGATACGTTCGGGCACAACCCCGACGGCACCAACATCACCGGATTCAACATCTTGGAAGGCCTTCGCATAAGCTACGGCCGTGAATATCACACGCTTTCGGAATCGAAGAAGTGGGAGAAGGTATACATAATGCTGGGCATGACTGTTCTATATAGAGTTTTATTTTACTTAGTCATTCGTTTCGCGTCCAAGAACCAGAGGACGTAGAGAAATATATTGCTGATCGATGGATATAAATTAAGAGTGTGCGTGACCATTCATCATGTTGATAAATTCACTTTCTCAAAGTTATGGGGTTTTTAAAATAAAAAATAAAAAATTGAACTGTTGATTTGTTTCTAATATTGCTAGCTTCTACTTGTACTTCTTTGAAGTCATATATGTCGAGAGCTTCAGGGAGTGGGTATTGTGTGTGCAGCAAATCTAAGTCACTGATTAATTAAGAATTCAAGATTTTGCAAAATATATTTTGAGGTTGATAAGTGTACGTAGTTATTATTTTTGTAGTGTCAATATTAACTTTGCTTCACTTGTTATGCTTTTATGCGCGCTTGCCAAATTTACCAATTAAGTCATAACTCCAACTCGATCAGATACGGCAATGCATACAAGAAGCTTTATGTTTTAACTACAAGTGAAAAATTAGGGGAAATGAGATATTCTTCTCTTCATATTATGTTGGAAGTCTCATGTCGACACGGATTAATGGATATTATAGAAGATAACAAAAGTGAATACGCTTGGATAGAAAACTCGTCATTCTAAAGAATAGCTACCTTAGGGATAAGAGTTGAACAACTCTCCACTCAGTAGAATCCACCAAAAAGATAAGAGAAGTTAGTTTAAGAAGGCTACTCTTACTAAGAAATTACTATAAAACCAAACCCTATTTTCGAAGGTTAAAAGTGATAAAAAAATAATATTTTTTCCTTTAGAAATATGCTTCTACAAGGGCGTTTCCTTCGATTTGACTTATCGAACCGATAGAAGAGAGTTTGATCACTCTTCGAATAGATGCGTAGGCGTACCACCAACCGACCACCAAAGGGCCTGAATGAAATTGTAAATGTTGAGTACGCTCCTAAGGTTGATTCCTAATCTTATGATTGTGTGACCAAGTAAGGAAACTCTTCTTGATTTGGGTTCTTTCACACACTCAGGGTCAAGGGTGTTTAGGTTTCGAACTTGTATATTTTTATACTTTTTAGATTTTGGGATGGGATGAATGTAATGCAAGTGCAAATTAAATTGGAAAATAAACTAATTTTTCTTAAGAAAATTGAATATAAATGAAATAAATTAATAGTTAACAGAAAAGTAATAATTAAATCAAAGACAAGAATAATAAACTAAGATTAATATAGTGATTAAATAAAGCTGCTATATAAACGTAAATAAAATGAACTTAAAACGAAATAATGATTAAATAAAATAAACTTGAGTTTGAAACAAGTAATTAAAGGTGCTTTTAAAAATAAACTTACTCTAAAAATTGAAGAACTTGGCTACGCTAAATCTTGAATGACAATCTAGTCTAGGAATTGAAAGGTGCCAGATAAAGAGTAAGTATGTGTGTAAAATGCTCGTGTCCATTTCTTCTCTTCACCTTGGCTATTTATAGGGTTCAACCAACCCACAAATTGGTCATGCTTGGTCTCCACTCTTCTGACTTAAAAACCTTCCTTGTTGAGCGCTTCCAAAACCTTTCAAGTCAAGCCATCCAAAATCTTTCCAAGTTGGATTGGAAGAAACTTTCCTCGTTAAGCTGACTTGATTCAAGGTCGGATTGATACTGAAATGATAGATTGAGATTTGATCAAAACCTTCTCTTTCGGGAAGATTTTAGTTTGACATAATCTTGGCTTGATTTATTTCCTACTTCAACCATTTGAAAATCAAGGTCCAGTGAGGATTGATGAGAATCCGGCTCGCATCCATCTTTTTTTCAAGCTTGGTGGGTAGAAAAACTAGATTTAGTAAAGTAAAGACTCAACCCCAATTTAACTAGATAGACCATTCGTGGGCATTGCTTTATTCCTTGGTCTCTATTTTGAACTATCGATGCTCTGTAATTGTCTGTTCGATTTAATGAAAAGCTTAATATATTTGATTAAAAAAAAAAGACCATTTGGCCATGTCCATAGAATTTATTATCATGCAACACACTTCATATAATTTGTAACTCGGCCAAACTAGTGCAACCATAATTGGCGAAATATCTTCGGATTTATAAGAGCCAATACAACCCGGCCTACAAATGGACTACATGGTCGACCTAACCGGGAATTTGGTGATTCTTCTCTCCTTTTCCAGCACCACAAACATAATACATATATACTTTAACATGTATATACCTATGTATATGTTTTTCATGTAGAGTGTGTAGGTGTGGCTAGGCTAGTAGTAGGATGGCAAGTTGGATGTAGCTTTTACACAACAAATATAAATATGTATTAGTGTGACTTGGCAAGAAGGATGTAAAAAGCAACAAAATCCAACACCCCACAATTCTTCTCAGCCGAAACTAGAAGCAAAAGGAAAGAAAAAGCCTCCTTCCTCCTGCTAGTTGGTTGTACCTTCTCAGTATTTGGTTGTACCTCCCCACCTACCTTCTCTTTATCAATCAAATATCTTTTAATTGCAAAAACAACCACTCCTTTCTTCCATCCAAAAACATAAGCATAGAGAAGGAAGAAATCTCCTTCCTCCGCCCTGATACCACAAGCAAAATCCAGCCGAAACCACACACAAATATCCGGCCAAAAATTTCAAAAAATTCCAGCCAAAACTCACACAAAATCCAATCGAACCTTTCCAAGAAATCTAGCTGAAACCCACAAAAAATCTAGTCGAACCTCACACCACCCATTGCTTCATATATTGAGTGAGTGGGGATCTTTACACCACCACCAAACAAAGGACAACTGGCTGTCGTATGCCATTGTAAAAACACTTGTCACAAAAGGTGTTTTTTGAGGAACCATAAAATCTTTTATCTCCAACGGATCCTTTTGTTGCCATTGTAAATATTCTTTTTAAAATGAGGAGATTTTTTTCTTGTGACAAATTTTATGCATTATAAATAGTTTTATAGTTATTGTAATTTTTTTGTATGCGCTGGTACCTTTTTCTTCGATAACAAGGTTACGAAAACACCCTAGCCATCGAAAATACATTTCCTATATAAAAATGTTTCTTCGACGATCAGTGTTCATCTTAACTACACATTTCTTATGATCACTATTATTTCCAACAACCAAATATCCTCAAATATTTAGGGACCTTAGGGTTGATCTCATTCAAAACTCTATAGCTCTTCCAACTACTGCTCACTTTTCGGACCAGAAGAGGGTTTTCATTGATGTTGCAGGTGCTTCGGGTGTCAACGTATTATGATTGTAGGTCTGTTGTGCTCTCAATCCATGTTAGATGAAACTCATTTTGATTGACTTTGTACTTGTTTACATCCGAAAAAATCCTGTAGGGCCAAAAATGATGGCTTAAAGGAATTAAAGGCCCAATTCAAGAAGACCCAACCCAAGTGCCCACTTGGAACTTGTTGAAGAAGGAAGGCGTGGGTGGTTCTGACACGCGCGAAGAAATTGAAGGAAAATGTGTCATGGCCCGACTCCCCTAGCATGATATTGTCCACTTTGGGCCCCTCCCTCATGACTTTTTTTTCTTCTGAAAACTCACGCACAATTTCTTAGTGGGTTAGCCATCTTGAGATTGTTACAGCCCAACCTCACTTAACTTCGAGGTTCTAAAGGAATGCAAAGCTAGAGAGCTCCCAAAAGGTTTCGTTGCAAGGAAAAAATATGTTCACACATATAAGGCACTTCACATTTCCCTCCTCGAGCGATGTGAGATTGCTTACCGGTCTTACTTCCCAAGCTCATGGGTCTTATTCACCGTTCTTACTTCCCAAGCTTACCGATCTTACTTCCCAAGCTCACGGGTTTTACAAAATTGGAGGTTTCCATTGAAATAAATGGCAGCTTGAGACCGGCTGAGGATCCTACATAACAACTTGATCGACATCTTTGTCGCCTATAAAAAGAGAATAAACCCTCTTCTTGAAGGACCCAATCAACCAATCAAAACCATAAAATTGATCATCAACAGTTTATGAACCAATTAAAACCCTCCAAAGTTTCAAAATTTAACAAAGGCTCGCCCTTGTGGAAACACTACAAGAAATATGCTAATACACTACACCCTATAGACAACACATATATAAAAACTGATGTATAATGTAGTTTAGACATCAGTTTAAATTTGGTGTTGTCTAATATATGATATAGAAACAGTAAAATATTACTAGTGTTGTCTAATCCTAATATAAAGCATCAGTAAAGATATAATGTTGTATTTTGTACCCTTTAACATCAGTAAAAATAAATTTACTGATGTAGCTTCTTATTTTTTTTTAGTGTTGCCTATACTTCAGCAGGTCCCTGGTTCGAAACACATGGGTTGCAAATTAATTAAGACCAAACATTGAGAGAGCAGCACCAAATTGAAAAACCACGCACAAACATTGGCGCGAATTGAAATTTTTCCAAACTAATATTCTCGTCTACTCGAATTGAAGGTCTCGTTGTAAACCTAGTGTTAACGTTGCACTCTTCTTCCTAAACAGAAAACACCACGCCGTTTTTCTTCCACCCTCTCGGTCGGTTCTCTTCCCAGACGTGCGGCGACATCGGCTTTCTTCCCAAAAGTGCAGCGACACCGGCTTTTCTTCCCAGACGTGCGGCCACTGTTCTTCCTCCCTCCATCGTGGTGCTTCATTTTTCCTCCCTCTTCCCTCTAGGTCAGTTTTTTATTTCAAGTGAGATTGGGTGTGTCTGAATTTATGAGTTGCGGTATTGAGTTTGTGTATTGCTGTTTAGGGATTTATGGGTATTGGAATGGTATGAAAAAAATTGAGAAAACAATAATTTGTAAGCTTTAGAATTTAGTTTACGAATGGGACGGTTGGTTCTCTTATATAGTAGAGGTAGGAATTGATAGTGATATTTAGTCCGATATTTTGATTCAGCGCACTGCAGGCCGCTTGTATTCTAATGCATCTGCAAAGGAACCAGTTGTAATGCTCTTTCTCCCAATCTGGATTATGCTTGTAGGAATTAGTTACCATGTGCTATGTATCTATATGATGTGTGATTGTGTTGGAAATCACCTTTTGGTTTAGTTAAATCTTTATCATTGGAAAACGCAGAGAAGATTTTTCATTTTACAATTCTTGTGCAGTTATTGATGTGGACATTTTTGTTTGATGCTTTCGGTTTGCTTAATTTTCTTTAGGCATTATGGTATAGTTGTTGCAGCTAAGTAGGTTCCCTCATTTTCAGTTATGTCATATATGATAATCATAGGGTTTGCTATCTTCAGAATTATTTCTCTTGTGGTTCACGGAAGGCATTGTTAGCTCTATTGTATTCCATACTATCTAGTCTACAGTATTTCTGGACTACTTTTAAGTTTTGAAAAACTAATGTACATATGTTTTGGCATGCTAGATACGGTTGGAAAGTAAAGGTGGGAAGCACTCATCAGTTGTCTTCTGCACAAATGGGATTCTATTGAGGATGCTTGTTTCCAGAGGTACTGATAGATCAAAGGAAGATACCAAGCAAAATCTTAATGACATAACTCATATAATTATGGTACTTCTACTTCCTTAATGGTGATTCTTCAATTTCTTTCTGGATTCCATACGAGGAACATATTTGGCTATTAGATTATTGGTTGGAAGGTTCAAATTTGCATTCTCCAGGAAAGACCTTCTCTTGTAGCCAAATACTGTGCACTTTATTTTCTTGATACCAGTTAAACAAATGCTCCCATTAATCTTTACTCCTTGTTTTTGTTATTATGGATTGCAATTGAAATAATCATTGTTCCTTCCGTAGGATGAAATTCATGTAAGGGATCGCCATTTTGATTTTATTCTGGCAATTATCAGGTATACTCACTGCTTTTTGAGTTGGTTTCTTGTGCTTATAAACCTATGATTTTGGTTTGATCAGGAGCTTAGGTTGAAGGAACTTAAATTTAGGCATCTATGAGTAGTAATTAACACTACCAAATAATGAAGTGGACAACAGCTTGAGCAGTAGTGATTTTGTATTGATTGAGATCATGCTTTTTCTTCAATTAAGCATCAATTGATTATGTTTTTGTCCTAGTTCAGTTCTTATTTATAGAATGATGAAGTTACTAACAACTTCATTGTTTTGAGTATTGTTGTGCCAAACATTTGAATGCTAGTACATCAGAGGAAGTTCCTCTTAGGGTTTGATAATTTGACTTCATAATCTACTTTTAACACTAAATAGTGCTTAAAGCATCATGTTCATTTTCAATGTATAGAATTGAACAGGCTGAATTAGGTTGTGATTGGAACAGTTGGTTGGTTTGGTGTGAGACTTATTGAGACTTAGATTTATAATTTCTTCATGTGATCGTGATTCTAGAGTTCAGTTGTATTAATATGTGTTGGATCTTAAGTAAACGAATCAACACTTCATTATAGAATCTCCCACCCTATTATCCCTATTTTTCTCCCTGGGTCATTGAAAAACAGGTTCTGTAGTCTTCTATGAACTGGATAATGTATTCCAAAAGTCTGTTCTTTTTGTTCTGATATAGTTTATTTTGTAGCGTCTGCTTGTACACTGGTTTGTTTGTCCTTCCGAGTTGATAAGTAATTAAGTATCAGGCTTTTAGGCCAAGTCCGCCCTATATATTCCTTGAATGTATTGCAAATGAAGTACAAATTCGAATTACTTGAAAAAATAATCAAGTGTCTTCTCACAAAAAGTGGTATTTTGACCTGTTTAATGTAGGACGACAGTTTGTTGTCACTGACTATTTGTTGTCATGCAATTGTGTAGCAAGGTGTCTTGGAATATGGTGAATGGAGTTTAGTTAAAAAAAATAAGTAATTAGTGGTGGAGATTAGTAGTGGTGGCGTGAGGTTCCCTGGTCTCATGTTATTTGTTGTTTGTTGTCACTGACCGCATTTCTAGTACAAGGAAAAATGAAATTTTAAAATAATTTCTTTTCTTGAAAAAAATGTTTGACCTATTTTCTGTGTTTGGAAGATATTTTTGTGTGTGGTGAATCTGGTGATTTGAAATGAAGAAATGAGTAAATCTAAAGCAATGCCCAATTTTGTCCCCACGGTTGGCAATTGCTTATTTGCAACTGTAGGATTTTATGAGTCATATAATTCAACCCTACATAGATTGAGTCCGACATAATTTCGTAGTTTCCTATGGATAGATGAACTTTTGAATACACATGGATAAAGCTAAATAGAGCTGTAGTAGAAAACAGCTTCAATTTTGTGTGCTTCTCTTTTGTGTTTTGCTGCTGTTTATACCATATGATTATGATGTCTAAAACGGCATGATTTTTGAGTTTTGAGATTAATCTCTAAACAAGATTAACTTAATGGGCAAATTGTCGTCGGAATAAAACGAATCACGATGGCGGATTCCATATTTTTCACCAAATTGCATGGTCTTGTTTATAGAGGACGGGGTTGTCATGCAATTGTTTAAAGTGGTATTCCATATTTTTCCTCCCTAGTTGTCACTGACTATTTGTTGCGTATTTTTTTGTTTATTTTTCTGCATATTTGTTTGTGAATTGTGTAGGAAAGGACATGGTTTTTTACTTTTCTTCCATCCAACTTGTGATATCCAATTTTAGTCTTTCTAACTGGCTGGTTTCACTTTTATTTTTGTCAACAGTGCAATATCTGAAACCCAGCTGCATATTGGTGTTTGATCTATATAATGTAAGTTCCCGTAACTCTTGAATTAATCTAGGCTTGACCCTTATGCGTTTTATAATATATGATACATTAAGGAGTAATTTGATTTCTCTAGATTGTTAAGGACTTAAGTAATTTGATTGCTATATTGTTAATGGTATTTGATGTTTGATTGCAAAAAAGAACATAGTTGCTGTGATATGACTCATTAAACCATTATATTTTGGTTGTAAATTTGATTGTGTTAGGGGGATTGATAAATCTTGGATGCATGCGAATAGGAGAAGTAAAGAGTATGACGATGGGGTTGAAAAATTCCTTAGGACAGCATTAGGGGTTGCTATTGATCAGAGGCGTATTCGCTGTCCATGTCAAAAGTGTGGAAATACTAGAAAATTAACAATTCGTTTAATAAGGGAGCATTTATATTTTAATGGCATAGATAAGACCTATGTTAATTGGATTTGGCATGGAGAGCCCCTTTTATCAACTGATAGTAAGAACAGAGGGGAGGGCGTACCCGTGAATGAAGAAGTGCATGAACCCCGTGGAGTTTATGATGAAACTGTGGAAATGTGCGAAGCTGCACATGAGGATTTCACTCAAAATCCAAAGGCATTTAAGGAGTTTTTGGAGGATTCAGAGACTCCTCTATATCCTGGATGTTGTAAATACACCAAGTTATCGAGATTGGTTAAGTTATACAATTTGAAAGCAAGGCATGGTATGACCGACGTATGTTTCTTAGATATGCTAAATCAGATCGGAGACTTGCTTCTGAAGGGGCACCAGCTTCCCCAATCTTTAAATGAGGCAAAGAAAACAGTGTGTGCCTTAGGGTTAAAGTATGAGAAAATACATGCATGTGAAAATCATTGTATATTGTATAGGAAGCAGTTTCAGGAAGCTATAAGTTGCCCTAAATGTGGCCTTTCACGATGGAAGGTTACAAAGGATGGTGTTGAGAAGGAAGGCATCCCAGCGAAGGTTTTATGGTACTTTCCTCCAATCCCTTCGTTTAAACGATTGTTTAAATCATTGGAGACATCAAAAAATTTGACTTGGCATGACGAAGGCCGTATAAAGGATGGAAATTTACGTCATCCAGCAGATTCTCCTTCTTGGAAGATGATGGACCATAAATGGCCAGAATTTGCAAGTGAGCCAAGGAACCTTAGGCTAGCTCTTTCGGCTGATGGGATAAATCCACATAGTTCCCTTAGTAGTAAATACAGTTGTTGGCCTGTCATTTTGGTAACATATAACCTTCCTCTAGAGTTGTGCATGAAGAGGAAGTTCATGATGTTAACCTTATTAATTTCTGGGCCTAAACATGCTGGGAATGATATAGATGTCTATTTGGAACCCTTAATTGAAGATTTAGGAACATTGTGGAATGGAGTGGATGGAGTGTATGATGCGTATCGTCAACAAACCTTCACTTTAAGAGCTGTCCTTTTATGGACGATTAATGATTTCCCAGCTTATGGTTGTTTGGCTGGTTGTCCGACGAAAGGGTATTGTGGATGCCCAATTTGCGGCGAAAAAACATTTACGGAAAGGTTGGTACATGGCAGTAAAATGGCATACACTGGCCACCGGAGATTCTTGCCACGCTTTCATCCTTATAGAAAACTAACTGAAAAGTTTAATGGTAAGGAAGAACTTGAGGCGGCCCCAGTACCTCTAACCGGGGAGCAAGTGTGGGAACTAGTCAAAAATATCAAATATGATTATGGAAAATTCCATAAAAAAAATAAAGATGATGGATGTACTAATTGTTGGAAGAAAAGGTCGATTTTCTTTGACCTTCCCTATTGGAAGTCACATTATGTTCGTCATTGTTTGGATGTGATGCATATTGAGAAAAATGTGTGCGAGAGTTTGTTATCTACTTTGTTGAATATTCCAGGAAGATCAAATGATAGTGTGGCATCTCGTTTGGATCTTGTTGAAATGGGGTTAAGAATGGATTTGGCACCCAAGGTTGGGGAAAAAAGAACTTATTTGTCTCCTTCAATGTGTACATTAAAAAAGAAGGAGAAAGTGTCAATGTGCAAAGCCTTGATGAGTATAAAAGTGCCTGAAGGCTACTCTTCAAATATAAGAAGCCTAGTTTCAATGAAAGATTTGAAAGTAGTTGGTTTAAAATCACATGATTGTCATGTATTAATGCAACAATTGCCACCGATTGTACTACGTGGTGTGCTACCAGCTCAAGTTAGATACGCCATAACCCGACTTTGCTTTTTCTTTAATGATTTATGCAAAAAAGTGGTGGATGTACCTAACCTAGATAAGATACAATCAGATCTGGTTTCTACATTGTGTATGCTTGAGCAATTCTTTCCCCCATCATTCTTTGATCCGATGGTCCATCTAACTGTGCACCTTATTAGAGAGGTTAAATTGTGCGGACCTGTATTTTTTAGATGGATGTACCCATTTGAAAGGTATATGAAAATATTGAAAAGTTATGTTCACAATCGAGCTCGTCCGGAAGGTTGCATTGCAAATAGAAAGCTTGTTGAAGATTCTGTGGAGTTTTGTTCAGGGTATATGGATGAGTTAAATGCAGTTGGGGTTCCTACATCCCGCGTGGAGCTAGAAAACACTAATGAAGCATTATCAAGTGCAACATTAGAATCTGTTCCACTTGATAAATGGGAGCAATCCCATCGTACCGTATTGGATAACACAAGTGAAGTTGATCCTTACACGCTGTAAGTTTTCTAACTCTGTGTTTTCTAAGGTTTAAATCAATTTACACCCTTCACAGAATGTAAAACATCTACACTTAACATGTACTTTGCAGTGAGCACAAGGATTATTTGAAGGAGACTAATCCAACAAAAGCAAATAATGAAAAGTGGATACAAGATCAGCACAACCGAAAGTTTATTGGTTGGTTTCGTGATAGGGTGAGTGATTAATTTCCCCTTTGTGATGGTCCTTAGTTTGTACCAGTATATATTAATGAAATAAAAGGTCTTATTCTAGGTTTCTGGACAATTAAAGATAAGCAAAAGTGAGGTATCAGACACTGTGAAGTGGCTAGCTCAAGGACCACGAAAAAGTGTGTTTAAATTTAAAAGTTATGCTATAGATGGCTACCATTATCACACCAAATCTCGAGATATTCAACGTGCGGTCCAGAATAGTGGGGTCTCCATAATGGCAAGCACTATGCAAGTGTCAAGTGCAAATGATAAGAATCCAATTGTTTATGGTATGACATTTTATGGAGTTATCGAAGAAATATGGGAGCTGAATTATCATCAATTTCAAATACCGTTGTTCAAGTGTGCATGGGTTGAGAATGAAAAAGGTATAAAAAGTGATGGTGGATTAACTTTGGTTAATCTCAAAAGGAGGGGTTTTAGAAATGATGAATTTGTGATGGCTACCCAAGTTAGTCAAGTATTTTACATTGATGACCCTGCAAATGAAGGTTGGTCAGTCGTACTTCCAATGCCAACTAGAGTCTATTCCCGTGATGTTGAGATTGAAGACGCTATACTTGAGCACCATTCTTTTACCCATGGATTGCCACTAGTTGATGAATACAAATATGAAATTGATAAGGGATCCTCTAGTTATGTTCGTAAAGATTGTGAGGATATATGGGTTTCAAACCAGAAAAAACGGAAAACATAGCAATATAACACTCCACTGTGATTAAAAATTAATAGTGGAGTGTTATAATGCTATTTTTCTTGGTTGTTTCTAGTTTGAAACCCATAGACCCTCACAGTCTTTACAGACATATCAAGTGGATCCCTGTCAGTGTATTAGAACTTTCTTTTTGTGAAATATGTTGAATTTTCTAAATATTTGTGGAGTGCAACAAGAAGGTTCGTTTTTATTTAGACTTGATGCATTTATTCAATTAGATTTTCTGCTTGTTGCATTCATTCTACATTTTGCAATTAATCCTTCTACATTCTTCATTTACTTTCTACATTTGACATTTGTTATACATTAATATACTTTCACTTCATACATTCTGCTCAATGTGTGCAGCAAAAACTTGGAAAATCCACTATGAAGACTGATGACAAGAAAAAGGGTCCAAAAGAAGCAACCCGAGGCTCAAAAAGAATAATGGAAAGTGCTGTGTCCAAAGATGCACAACGACCAAAATCTGTTTCATCGAGAGAGTGCCCTTCTATATCTACAATTTCGAGTGATGCTCGATTAACTCGTGGCCCAACAATTATGCATGAAATTCAAAAGAAGAAAAGGAATGGGAAAAAGATAGTGGTTGATTTCAACTCACATGGGCAAGCACTAGGTGTCATTGGTCGCCAATATAAATCTTATATAGGTGTGATGGCTCGAAATTTAATCCCGATTCCCTTGCTTCGTGGGACGAAGTCGATGATTCCCTAAAGGAGAAACTCTGGATTGAGATATCGGTAAGTATAAATTTCATCGTATTATACTTGTTTTACATTATTAATATTGTTTTATTCATCAATGTTATATATATGACAATGGTTTTTTATATATAGACGGCATTTGTATTGCCTCCTGAAGAAAAAAAGAATTTACTATCTACGGCTTCAGAAAGATGGAGGCAATTCAAATCAACTTTAACAAGAACTTATGTGCTACCTCACCTAGATGACATGGAAGCACTCAAGGAGCCCCCTGTAATTTATGATTTTATTGACCAAGAACATTGGGACTTGTTTTTGAAGCCAAGATTAACACCAGAATGGATGGAACTCCATGAAACACAATCGGCAAGGCGTAATCAAGTTGAGTATCCTATTAGAGTTGGCCGAAACGGATATGTGGGTGTAGAGGAAAAATTGGTAGGTATTTTTCCTACATAAATAACAATTCTTACCAAGTATTTTTGCATATTTACTTCTATTTATCATATACAGAGAGAAGAGAATAATATTCCAGATTGGGAACCCATTGATCGAGCTATTCTATGGAAGAAAGCACGTGAAAACAAAGAAGGGCAGATCACAGATCAGAAAACAGTTGAAGTGGCATCTAAAATTGTAAGTTTGTAGATTATTATCTTTATTCAATTCTCATTTGAGTTATGGAGTTTCTTTTTCTTTCGTTTAGGATAAGTTGATAAAAGAAAAGGAAGAAGGTCTTATTACCCCATGTGGAAGCAATGATGTATTGGCAATGGCCCTAGGGACTGATGAACATCCAGGTAGGGTGAGGGGTGTAGGAGCTTCCATGAAGCCAAACACATACTTCAACATACCGAGAAAGAAGAGAGACTGTGTGTCCAGAGACTTGTTGAGAGAACGTGATATTTTGCTTGAGGAGACAAGGAGAATGCTAGATGAGCAGCAAAAAATAAATGACATCAACTCGAAGAGAATGCTAGATGAGCAGCAGAAATTTTTTGAAGCAACTCAACGTGCTATGCAACAACAAATAGAAACTCTAATGGCTAAGATTGAGCAAAAGGGAAAATCCTCTTTCAATATTGAACCTGAGCTGAGGTATGCATCTCCTATACGTTCTGAGAAAGCATCAACAACTAGACCAGACTCATTTGATTATGGGGACAATTTGGAAAACAAATTAATAGAGGAAAATTTGGAAGAGAAATCAACTAAGGTGGACAACATGAAGGTAATATTAAACTAATATTGAACTAGTTTATGTTTATTATGCATATAGAGTGTACATGACTTCTCACTTTTATGTATGTTAGGGTAAGGATTGCTTATTGGCTGAAGGGTCTAGAGCCAATGTAGTTGCAAGTGGAACGGTAGTTGACATTAACATGCCAAACCAAGACAATTGTAATGTTTCTTTAGCAGAAGGAAACGTTCGAGTGGCTGTCCATGTTTGTATGAACCCAAAGGCTGTACTACCAATCCCAGTGAAAGGAGTGCTGCATACTGTTCAAGATGCCGTTGGGTCTCATGTCTCTTGGCCATTGAACCTAATTATCATTCCAAATGATAATAAGGTAAATGACTTAAAATTTTATCCTTTTGCTATCTTATACATCTTGCTGGTATGTATGAATTTGTTTGCATCTCTATTTGAAATCCTTGTAGAAGAAGCTGGAAACCAAGCCAAAGAGTAAAGTCTCAAAGACATTATTCACCTCAAAGGAATCAAAACTACCCCCATTTTGTAAGGCTTTGCTTGCATTTAGGAAGATAAAGATGGTTGGACCTGAAGAAACTGTTGTTACACGTATTTCTACTGAAATATTTGGATGTGAAAGGGTTGCATATATACTAGCAGAAGAAATTGATGCCTTATTGGAATTCGATGAAATTGGACAGCAAGTAATAGTGATTTACATTAGGTAATATCAAATAACTTGGCATTAAAAATCATGTTACCTATGCATTGTCTAACTTATTATTGTTGATTCTTGCAGCTATCTATATGAGAAGCTTTTGGAGAATGGAAGAAATGAAATGATTGGGTTTGTGGACCCTGGTCGTATGTATAAAGTTTTGGACCAACCGGAACAAAGAGCGAAAGACATTGCCAGTGCATTGAAACGAATAAGTGCTGACAGTATTCTTTTGATACCGTACAACCCTAAGTAAGTCGTGCTGCTAGTATTCTTTTGCCATAAAGTAAATTTATCCTAATATATATTTAACTATGTAGAAACCACTGGATCCTAACTATTATCGACGACAATAAAGATAATGTATACATCATGGATCCGCTTTACAATCGGTTCAATGATGAAATCTGGAGAGGTGTTGTAAACTCGTAAGTTGACCGTTCTTACTATTTTTGAATTTGATTATATATTCTTTTGAATTTGGCTGTGTTTGAGGTAATTAGAAATTATTTTTCTATGTTGAAGTGGGATTAAACAGTATAAGGCCGAAACAGGTAGAGTATCTCGCAAAGGAGTGACTTGGACTTTCCTTGGGGTATGATTCTTCTTCTAAATATATATAAACTATGATAGTGTTTCTGTTATATTGTCTTTATAGCTAGCATAAGGTATTGTGTAATACATTTTTATCACATTACCTATGAGCTTGTAAGGTTAGATAGAATTAACTCATATATTCCAAATTCTTATGTACATATATAGGGTGGTCCACAACAACCAGATTATAAAACATGTGGTTTTTGTGTAATGAAATACATGCAAGAGATTTGTGGAGACTCAGATCTTTCATACATCACTAAGGTACGTATGTATTTAGCTTTTTAAACATTAATGTTATTCTTTGCATTTGGTATTTCATAGTATGAAAACTTCAAGTCTTTAATTACCAAATTTAATATCAATTTATATTTCTTACATAGTATTCGAAGTCTGCAAATAAGCCGAAGGTTCATTACACCTTTAATGACCTTGATGAGGTGCGAGAGGAATTGGCAGATTATCTAATATCAAAGTGGGTGTAACGGTGGTGAAAGTACAACTATGTTAACATTGATCCTCATATGGTGTACGTGTTTGTTTCTTGGTGGCTAGATTTAGAATTATTGCAACACTTGCTTATTTATTTAGAACATACACACATTTATTATTTCGATTGGCTTTGATCGAGTTAGGTTGCAGAATGTACTATGAGTACTCTCTTTAAATCTTCATTGTGATTTTATGTATTGTATTTATATGAAGTACTTTTTTATTTGGATTGACGGATAATTGAAATATGAATTAATTTTATGTTATGATACAGGATTTTAATATGATTTTTTGTTGTGAAAAACTTTAGATAACGGTATATATATATATATATATTTTATTAATTGTTGTGTAATAAAGCACCATGTAGACAACAGTATTTTTGAATAAACTGTTGTGTATGACACCCTTTAGACAACATTTTTTTAAATTCAGCGTTGTATATAGTCACTTTATACCACGGTATCAACAAAATATTGTTGTGTAAAGGGTACTTTACACAACGGTAAAATATTATACCGTTGTCTAAAGGGTACTTTAGACAACGGTAGTTGTGTATAAACCGTTGTTCAAAGTCCGTTTCGACAACGATATTCATCAATACTGTTGTCTAAAGGATACTTTAGACAACGGTTTGTGAAAATACCGTTGTCTAAAGTACACGTTATACAACGATATACATAAATACCGTTGTCTAAGGGGTACTTTAGACAACGGTATTTTCACAAACCGTTGACTAAAGGGACTTTAGACAACGGAGAAACTCCGTTGTTTAAACACCCCCTTTAGACATCAGGGGCAATCGCAACGGTATTTATGGGGAATATACAACGGATTTTATCCGTTGTCTAAAGGAAAATTTCTTGTAGTGAAAAACTTGCTTCTTTTGATCAAGGATCAAGATGCAGTTTATCTTTACATCTCCTTGAGGCAATCATGCAAATGCCTAACTATCTTTCTGACTAGCTCTAGTAGCACCATCATAATGATAAGTTTCATTCACAACTTGCACCCCATCCTAGTAATGAAAACCTCATGCATTAACCTTCTTTCTTACTAAGTATTGTCATAAGGGTTAACCTCATTTCGACTACCAATCTATGGATGATCATTATGGCTGTCAGAGATTAACCCTTTTCCTGACTAAACATTTTCATAAGGGTTAATTTTATTCTCACTGCCAATCAATGGATAGTCATCCTGACTGGAAATCTATGGAAAGTTATCTTGACTGCCAATCCATGACATGTCATTGAGGTATTCAAACCTCTCTTTCGATGTCTCGTTATTGCCTCTAAATGCTTAGCTAATTGATGTCATGATTTTGAATGATATTCATTTCAGTTGATGAAATCTGGAAATTGCTCCATGATCAAGGCTCAAATTCAAAGGAAATAATTTTTCTTTATGCACTAGTAATTTCAGTTTTCGCACTTCAATTCTAGTATTTTTACTTTCCAGTACTTATAATTTTATTTCCATTTCAATAAAAAATAGATTTTCTTAAGTAGAGATTGGTATTTGGGATACACCATCCAAGCGTGTTTCATGACTAGCCAAGTCAGGATACTAGAGCATTAGTTTGGTACTTCGATCCTAATTCGAGGGAACCTGGGACCCTTAACCATCCTGACTACTAAAATAATAATGTCCCATCTATAGATCCTGCCAACACAATGGCACGAATCCCACCTTGCAGGTCATCCTCAAACTTATGTCCATATTGACTCTCCTTAGAGTCCCATCAATCCATACCAATCCGAACGCATCGGATATCGATCAATCTGTTACGACGACATGTCACGACTTCGTGACCAGCCAACAACTCCCGGCTCCACTACGCTTCACTGCTCTACTCTGATCTCGACTCGTTCTCACGACACTCAGCGATCTCCGCTGACTCCTAGATCACCTCGAGTCTCCAAACTGTCACTATCGGATCAAATCCGATCGCCATCTCACTTCCATCTAGGACTCTATCCAATTTACAACATTCCCATAATCTCGGGACACTCTCAACCTGACATTGATTGACCGTGGTCAATCCCATTGTCCAACGAGCACAACACACCGGTGCACTCACATCACAACAATCATCAAGGCCTTACTCGGCCTGCTCACGGACTGCACTCAGGAAGCGTCCAACCGCGTACTACCATCCGAACTCCAACCATGGTTTGGACCCCAACCGTCCGTCACTAGGCGAACGTCAATCCATCACCTCAGACACTCACTCGTCACATCCTGTGACGCTAAGCACCATCTACTCGTCAAGTCAATCAAATTTGACTCACAGCCTAGGTGTTCAGTTCTTACGCCCTCTTTGAACGCCTAGCTAGTTGTCCCACCTAGGGAAGAATCCAAGAGAATCGAAGATAATGACATCAAAGTTCATCCTATGTCATCCTCTGGCACTCAACACTATCTACCAAAGAGTCACACTCAGCGACCTCGAAATATCCATCACCAATGCGGAATCAAGCACTCTTCTCATCGTCTCAATCATAACTTCTCTTGATTACGAAGTTCCAATCATGTTGGAAGCCTGTGTATTTTCCAATTACTCAGCTTACTCACTACACTATCATTTTCGCGTCTTATAGGCCAACGATTTCCAAGTCCCCAACTCAGGAGGTATAGTCAACCGTAGTCAACCAAAACCAATCCGCAATGGACTCTCAAGTCCTCAGCTCAACTGGACACCATCCACGCGTCCATGAATACCGTTTAGGCAAGTACACTCATTCCGAGTGGAATTCAAGCGACTCAAGGTTAAACCTTGTATACTATTTACGAATGTGCATAAACGACCTCCAACACTCGCATCTCGTATCTTTAATCATCCTGATCCAACACTGACGCACAGAATTGGTCAGAATCCACTGACATCGGTCGGTAGGCTAAACAGATCGCAATGTTAGTCGTGATCTGAAGCCAAATCTCTGCGTACTACCATATCTGACCAACCGACCCATACGCAATGTGACATCACTCATGTCATCCATGTATATCTTTTCATCCAAACGGCACTTAGACATTTCATCCCTTAACGTCACCACTTCTGAGCACACACTCGCACTCCAAGTCTCGTATCATCAGGGAACTGGTCACCAAACCAAGTACTCATGGTGTCTCGCACAGAGCCACTCGGGATCCTCTTTGTCCCGCTCAGTGCCCACCAAACTCACATGCTCACCACTCTGGGCACATCTACTATCATGTCGGCATACTGGTTTGCACGTCCCAAATTTATAGGATCAACTCCAGCACTCACACTCGTGTAATCCATCCAAGGATATCTAGGGCACCTGTCACTCATCCAGGTATATCCTACTCGTCACAGTCACCTCACAGAGGTAGTGTGGCTAGTGTGCCAACACCTAATGTCAGCTTCTCATCCTGCGATCGTACTCAGCCGTAACCGAGTCAAATCCAGAATCTATGCTCGTACCGTGCGTCACTCACGCACCCCGTATTATCGTCACGACTGACGAATCCCATCGTCACAAATGTCACGGTAACTTGAGCCTGATCCAACTCGATAAGACTCGATCACGTCCATGATAGCAGCGTCTGCCACAACCCCGTGCAGACCAATCTCAGAAACACTTTGCTATTGAGACTCCAAATCCATGCGGTAGTCGACCGCCGGTACCAACCACTCCGTACGCAATATCCATCGATCGGTCCACCTAAGGAACCGGTCGACAAGTACCACACTCCTGGTAACTTTCCCAATCAATCTCCTACTAGGGTTATCACAAACCCGGCTACCCGCTGCAGCCCAACCATCATGACCGATCCCTCGCTCTTGACTCCGAAGAGTCGTCGTACTCCAATACTGGTGTCCGAACAACCAGTAACTACACTGTGAGGATCTCATCCTCTCGTAACTCTACGGCTCTCAGCCACTGGCCTCCATAAGAACTTGGCCATACTCCATGCCTAACACTGCACAACGGCTACACATCGCAATCGTACCCTATCGTGCCACACGACAACCACTTCAGCATCTCCTGCCATTCGACATTCCTCCAAGATTCGACACACTGAATCATGGCAAAACATGCCAAATAGGGTCAAACGTTCCTATTCCTAACAATCTCACTCGGGTCAACCATGACCTCGGCTGCTTTCTCCAGCACACTCTCTAATCCGACATGACACGACCGACAATGGTCACGACTCTCAAGTCGTCACACGGTGTTTACGGATCCACTTGGTCCTACTCACCAGTAACACTACGGCTCTAAGCCTTTAGATTCACACGAATACTGATCCTACTTGAGATCCACTTCCTCGACATACGCGACATGTATGACATTGGATGACAATCGAACCTCAAACTATCGTATCACGTGACAAACACCATCTAACTAAGGTTCGATTCTATCAAATCCTCATACTAATACCCTAACTATCAGGTTGATGACGGGCTGTTATGACTGCAGAGACATCACATCCTCGACCTGCGCGAACATCAAGAGCAAAACACGCTCTGATACCACTTGGTATCAGAGTACCATGAGTATCAAATAAGCCAACCTGCTCTGATACCACTTTTTCAGGACCCATCCCAAATCCCCAGGGATTAACATGAAACCCGCCTGATCCCGTCTGACACGAAGTGTTAGACCAGGGAAAATTCCGTCTCTAGCCCTCACCGGGGCTTCCAGAGTACGCCAGGATCGTAGGAGGAGGAGTGTGATGTCTCGATCTCTGCTACAGCCCGCATCCGCGATCAACCTGAAGGGCATTAAAACATCAAAAGTCGTGAGTGGACAAAATAATCATTTCATTAAAAACCTTTTCACATAAAGACATTTATGCCCTTCACTAAAAGCATATGCATGCATTCGAAAATCATTTGTCAAAATGTTCGTAAAACCATTTGAAAACATTCTTAAAACCTTTCAAGGGTTCATGCCCGGTCCCCATAAACCGTCATGAACCATAAAACCAATTAGGTCCACGACTCGAAAACACAATCTTAAAACCATAAATAAATACATGGGAATTCAGCCCAAATCAACACAAGTGGGACTCAGCCCACATCAACACAAGTGGGACTCTGGCCAAATCCAGTAAACGTGGGTCTCAACCCAAATCACTTTCGAAAACATGGAACACGGGGTCTCCGCCCCCAATCATTTTCATAAAACATAAAGCACGGGGTCTCCGCCCCCAAATCACTTTCCGTAAATCTCATACCTATGCATACGTATAACCCATTCCCGGCACTTCCGAGAAGATGCCAACTCGGGGCACACAGCCCCTAGGGAACACATCCCCGATATATGTCACGATTCATCTCTATACTAGTGTGCACACTACTTGGGGTCTCACTCCAAGTCTTCCCCCCAGGAATTCTCCATTTAGGAGGCTCTATCTTCGGACCTAGTCCGATCATCTCTCCGGAATCTAATCTAGGATTACATCATAACTTCCACTCTTGGAACGGGATCCCTATGGGGATACCCATTCTGTTATGTGGATCGTGACTCTCCAGGTCGACGTCTAGAAGAGACCATATAAATCATATGGAGGGTTGATATACATTTCAAATACTTTCTTTCTTTCCCAAAACATATTTCAACTGGGTTTCATACCTGATTCATCTCAATAGGATTCCTTGAATCCGATTCAAATCCACTTTCCAGGCCTCAGCCTAAATCCTCAGTTCAACAGGGTCTCATGCCTGAATTCTCATTTCATAAACCGAACTAGGACTTAAGCCCGATTTTACAATCAATTGGCATCTAGCCCGATATCACGATAACTGGGCCCTAACCCTGAAACCATAAACCAACGGGGCCTCAAGCCCGATTTCACAACCAACGGGGCCTTAAGCCCGATTTCACAACCGATAGGGCCTCAAGCCCGAAACTACAGTCAAAGGGGCCTCAAGCCTGATATTACAGCCAACTGGGCCTAAGCCTGAATTCATAAACCAACGGCGCCCTTGGCCCGATCGTATAACTCAAATGGACACTCGGTCTGATTCCTCGTCAAACCAAATGGACTTCAAGTCTGAGAGTTTGTAAATAAAATGGGTCTCATGCCCGATTTCATATTTCCAAATCCAAAACTCATTCATCAAACCATCATTGAAAACCTAGCACGTACAAGCATCGTTTAAAACAGGAAATCTCAAAATACGTGCAAATACGTAAATCTTAGGCTACCACAAACAAATGCACTCATGGAATCACCAAACATGTTCTAAAACAATTATAAAACATTTATTCATGCATCAATTTAGAAACAAAGGTCCATTCACAAACCGTCTGAAGTCGCGCCTCGATACGCGTGCCATAAGCCTCTCCCGGGCCAATCGCCGCCTCCGGGATTCCCGAACCTGTCCAAAATAATTTAAAGGGTTACTAACTATTTAAATAACCCCTCACTAAAGCCCTGTAAGTTTTCGGAATTTTTAACTATTTTTAAACGCGAACCTAAACCTTCAAACAACCCGAACTATATCGAAACGATGTCCGATCGACTCGAAACCAGTCCCAAAATGTTCGTTACATCGAATAGATGAAATTACATATTGGAAACTTCCCTAGAAAGTGGGCCACGTGCCCACACGTGCTGGAAATAGCCCCTGCGTGTGGGAGCCACGCGCCGTACTGTGGATCTTATTCAACCCCGCGTGAACCCGATCCGGCAGATTCAGCCATGTGCAGCCGGTCTGCCTGAATCGGCGTGACCGGTCGGGCTTGGTTTCTCACCCATTTTTTGTCCAATTCCTTCCCAATCAATCCTAAACTTCCTATTTCATCATTTCCCATCTATTCAAATCCCTAAACCTAAGGAAAACCCTTAAACTCGACCCGTTTTGATTTGAATCCTACGGTTCAAAGTTCCCACTTTTTCCCTGGGCAACACCTCCCCTCTCAGCCATCAAAAACAGAACCTACACACCCCTAACAACCTAATAACCATCATCCAAACACTCAAAACCGTCCATGATGCCCAAATCGAATTATGGAAGCCAAAAATCAAAACCGAGTTACCTCTCTCCACCGTGCACGACGACTCAGCCAATCCTGCCACCACCTTCATTATCTCAGCCTCCTCTCTAGCCTTCCTTCATGGTCCAAAAATAGTAGGTGGAGATTGGGGAAGATGGGTCTGAGTTTTTGGGTAGTTTGAACGTGGGTTTCGGGTTTGGTTTGGAAGCAACAAAGAAGACGATCGATGCATGTATGTGGAAAGGTGGGCAATGGATGAGTGACACTTGCCACTCATCCAATGGGCAGCACATAAATATATGGGCCCCACTTGATGCCAAAAGGCATCCATCTCGTGAAACGTGTAATAGTGTTCTGAAACTTCCGTGAATCGTAATTTCTTCGTCAAACGTCCGAATTCGACGTACCGCCTGTCTACGGATTCGTATCATCCCGATCTACATAACGGTACTCGCCCTCGGCCATCGGACCTCTCGGGTCAAAAGTTAACTTTCTGCTTCTATTCAACCAAATTATCAAATTGCCCCCGAACTTTCAAGAATCATAACTTCTTCCTCGAACGTCGGAATCGAACGTGCCACTTGTCTATGAACTCATGACGTCCCGAACTACGTCACAGTCATCGGCCAAAGTCAATTTGACCACCTGAACGAAAAGTCAACGATTCGCCCATTCTAGAGACAAAATCGTCATTTTGCCCTGCTCGTCCGTTAATCCTTGTCTAATCCCCGATTAGCCTAGCTAATCTAACATTAATTCTTAATTAATCCTAATAATTTGGGACGGGTCGTTACACGACGTGGATGGCCTTGGACCCACTAGCTCATAATAGGAAAAAAAAATTTGGGTAGGAGCATAATATGGCACGCCTAGTAGGACTCTTGCTAGTTTATGGCCAAGTTCAAATATACTCAGAGACACCGAGATGCTAAAGGAAGATTTCTAAAGAATATTTCTTAAGATACGGTACTTGGGTTATCAACCCCAGAGTTTGACATGGAACCACCCTACGATGAAGTAGTGGAGGATATTACCAGCCAAGTTATGGCTATGGACGAGTTCATGGAATTCTTCAAGGATAGTTTATCTTCTATCAGCTTGCAGATAGAAGTCCTGAACTGCTAGGTTCAAGAACTTTCCAACTACGAAATGGCTCAAGAAAAGGACACTAATGTCCCACCTCTAAAGATCTCCAGCCCAAATAAAGGCAAGCATCCCATGGAATCAGGAGCTTCAATTTTTTAACCTTTGATATCAACACCTGCCTTCCTGAGAGGATTAGGGATTGAAATGTCAGAAACAAGGAGAGTTCGCCATGAGATGCCAAGCTTCTATTCTAGGATATTTTCTAGAAACTGGTCGCCTGTTAGTTGGGAAGAATCTAAGCCCAAAGACCCACCAAGGAGCAGGATCTGATTGAGAACTTGTGCCTAATAGAAGGCCATCCCGTACAACAAAACATTAGCCCTCTATGAACGAGATGAATGAGCTAAGGCGTCGAATCTGAAATTATTTATTACATATTGTGAAAAGAGATACGGGAAATTAGCATTAATATCCCATTATCACGCAAACTATTTTTCAATATCTCTTTCCGCATATCCTTACAATCTAAGGTAAATGGGGTTTGATATTTTCAATTTTGGTCCAAATATATAAACAAAACAAAATTCCTGAACTCCTACTTAGTCACTTTTTCCACACTTCTCTCTATCTTCTCTCTCTCTCTCTCTCTCTCTCTCTCTCCCTTTCTTTCTCTTTTTTCTTCCTCTGATGAAGATGAATCTCCACATCTCCATATGAAGATGAAAGCGAAAAGAGGAGGGTTCCTCTCCCATCCAAACAATTTTTTCTCATTGATCTTTACCCATCCAAACCCATAAATCTTCTCCTATCTAAACTTAGAAATCCTCTCCCATCCAAACCTAGAAATCCCCTTCCCTTCTTTCTCTAGATCCTATTTTCTTTCTTCGTCATCTTCATGGTTTTCCGATTTTCTAGTTATGTAAATAAGTAGTTACTAACTAGTATATAAGTAGGAACTAATCGGTAACTAACTGTGAAACTCAAAAACTAAGAGACGATACAAAGGAAGAGGACGCAATCTCCCATCATCATCTTCATCTGGAATTTTTTTTGTCATCTTCATCTTCGTCTTCATCTTCATATAGAGTTCTTCATCTCCATCTTCATGGGTTTCTGGTTTCGTGGTTAGTACCAATTACTTCCTACTTATATACCAGTTAGTAATCACTTAATTACACAACCAGAAACCCATGAAGATGAAGATGAAAAAGGGATAAAATACAATGCATAAGAAGAAGGCAGAGAGGATTTCTAGGTTTGGATGAGAAAGGATTTCTGGGTCTCGATGGAAGAAGATTTATGGGTTTGGGTGGGAAAGGATTTTTGGTTTGGAGGGTTTAATATTTGAGAAGATATCAAGATGAATGAAAAGTGTTTGGATGGGAAAGGATCTCTCCTCTCTTCCCTTTTAACTTTTCATATGGAGATGTGGAGATTCATTTCATCAGAAGATGAAAAAAAAAAAAGAATAAATGTGGAAAAAGTGAATAAGTGGGAGTTGAGGGGTTTTATTTTGTTTATATATTTGACCTAAAATTGTAAATACCAAAATTCATTTACCTTAAATTGTAAGGATATAAGGAAAGGATATTGAAGAATAGTTTGTATGATAAGAGGACGCTAAAGCTAATTTCCCAAGAAATACAATATGTTGTAATAATGTCATAAATAATACAATTCCTCCATAAATACATAAAATAAATAAATAAAAAACAAAAACGACAGTTGTACTGTCAAAATTGAGTTATTCTATGTACAAAGTAGTTTTTTTTTTCAATCTCGAAAGGTATTTATAAGGGAGGGGTAAATTCTAATCACATATTAGAGCATCTTCAGCAGAGTAGTCAAATTTAACTTTTGGATAAATTTAACAAAAATATTTATCAAAAAAGATCAAAATGGCACTGTACGCAGTAGACTAGGCAAATTTAACCTAAAATTTAACTTTTCTATTAGAACTATCTATTAGTAGCTAGCCGCCTCCCACTAGCTATTTCTTCATCTCATTTATCTATCATCTCTCCTTCATCCCTTTCATTCTCTCTTTTTCACGAACTCTCTTTTTCATTCTCAAAAATCATCATCAGTTGTATTCACAAACTCTAAATTTTCATGAATTATTGAAAAATTCAAAGAAAGTAAAGTGAATTACCAATTTTATTTTTTGTTTCAATGTCGCTAATTGACTCAAACTTTTCGTATAAAGGTTGTGAAAAGTTTGATTCTTTTCGATATTTGGGAAGTTTTGGTTTTGATATTTCGTAGTTTTTAGGTGACGATCGGGAAGACCGACTTGCCATGAACAGAGTTTGAATATGATAATTTTAACACAATTAACAATTAGGAGGAAGAAATGAAGAAAAGTTAGAAGTTTTACCATAAACCACGGTGGTAATATTGAGTAAAATAATTTTCCTTACTATCATGAAGACGAAAAATATCATTCGCCACAAATATCGTCTCCCAAACAAGGACTTGAAGCATATGGTTATTACTCTCATTTTCTCTTGAGATGAATTTCCATGTGAAATTTTAGCTAATGTGCTTGGCTCCGAATTTGTTCTATCCAATTTCACCGTTAAAATGAAAATAAATATTTAAATTGTTTTAAAAAAACTTGTTATATGTAATGAATTGTCCGAATTATGCGTTGGATCGATTTTTTCACCCAAAATAGATATATGTATTTAAACCATTAAAAACTACGTTAAAAACTAGCCGTTGTAGGAAAATTATGTTTTTATATATTCAAATTTGAAAAAAAATGAATTTAATATTCAAATTTGCTAAAATTAGTGTGAGTTTGATTTTGGTGGCCGTAAAAACTAGCTAGTTATTAATATTTTTTGGGTCATTTTAAGTTAAATTTGTCCAAAGCCACAGTAAAAGTTTACCCAACCATTGTAAGCCTTGATGTGTTTTCCATAGTTCAGGTCGAGTGTTAGGAAGGCTAGCGGCTGAGTAGTACAATCCATATGGACACAGGCCGAGCATAGCGGCCAGGTCAAGCAAGGTTGGAGTCATCATCCCGAAACGAAGCCTCATGCATTTGTTGGATGACGACCAGAAATGTAGCCCAGCTTGGATGAGTGCACGGGTCGCATGAGACGTGTTTGGTCGTACAAAGCTCCAATGTATGAGAGATCCAAGATTTCATCCCAGAAACCACTCAACTTCGGCTTGAGGGCTTTGTACCAGTTGCACCATTTTTTACCATGAGCAGGTGGAGGACTTCTATGAGATGCAGCCGAGGGTGGATTTTGTGGCTTCGACCTGACCGGCTTGGAAGATGACTCAACTGGCCAGCTTTTTGCTAGCTTGGGAAGGCCCCATTGGGGAGGCCAATATAGGTTTTCACGTAAGAACAAGGGGTATCATCCCCACCCTCCTCTAAAACCTCCAAGAGACCGGGTGGAATGTTTGAGAAATTTGGACCAAGATGAGAGTTAGGACGGTCGGGCCACATGTAATCGAAATGATCATCCAAGTCAACCGGATTGTCGTCCATGAGTTTTTGGACTTTCTTGAAGTGGCTAACTACATTCTTTGGGGCTATTGACTCCCTACAAAAATAAAACAAATCAAAAATCATGAGCCAAAGAAAATTTTGGATTCAACCAAGTGAGTGAAAATGGAAAAAAGAAAAATATCAAGAACATCAAGAACACCATATCTTCAACCTGGAAACTCAACCCCCAAAATCAACCAAAACTTAAGCATTCAGGCCAAAGTAAAGGGCAATCTACCTCAAATGTTACTTGGAATTACTTCTTGAAGAAATTTGGGGTAACTTTTGTTAGGTAATGAGAGATTTTAAAGATGGCCAGGAGGGAGTTTTTTGAAAACCCTAAAATGGCTTTGGTTTGAATTTTGAAATGAAGATGATGCTTTGTATTTATAGTGTGAATGGAGAAGATGAAGGGGGCATGGAAGATTAAGAGCCAAAAATTAAACCAAGTTTAATACCCATAACTACAAAATTAAATGCACAAATTGAAGACAAGAGTTTGGGTGTTTACCTCATCCATGGAGTTGTGGAAGAAAGTTTCAATTTCAATTGGACACCCTTAGAATTTGGATAGCCAATTGAAGGGTGAAATATTTGGTGGTGGTGTGAAGATCTGCACTCCCCCAATATATAGCAAGGATTGTGGGTGGATTGTTTTGAGTAGAAGGTTAGTTTTTTCCTCCCACAAAGATGGCTGAAAATTGGAAGCCACTGAGGTTTTTTTTAGTGAGAATTACTAAGCAAGGAGGTTGGATTTTTTGTGATGGAGGATGTCCGAATTTTTTAGCAAAGGTTTGGGTGCCAAAGTTTCTCAAACCCAACTTTCTATTTAAAGCAAGAGTTAGTTTGACAATTCAAGCATGAAATCCACAACTCATGCAATTCGGATTTGGTGGTGCATATATATAATATATAATGTACAACATATAAGAAAGAGGACATATGCTTCTTTTATTGAGATTGGCTTGTTTGATATATACTCATATATAATTGATGAGAAAAGTGGAGTAGGTGTCGTTGTTGTGCCTTGAAACCATCAAAGGACTTTGAATTGTTAAAAGTGTGATTGATGGTAGTAATATTATATACATATATATATATATATGCTCACTTCTACAAAGTAAGTCGGGGGTTTTATAACTCCAAAGCCACCCACGGCTATGGTTTGGCTATGATGTGAAACTTTCCAGCTCATCCAATGAAGTAAAGGCTGGGATTTTCGGCTGGGCAATTTTGGGTGGAGAAAATAGTGGCTTTCCCCTTTGGGAGGATAAAATGGTGGCTCTCCAAGCTAGCTATGAATCTTGCACCTCTTCAGTAAGTTTATTTTTCGACGCGTAGCAAAGTTCTTCAAGTTGATGCGGATGCGGGCTGTTGGTGAGACCGATACATCACACTTACACATTCCACTACGATTCATGCGTACTCTGGAAAATAGTTGGATGGTTAGCCTGGGTATCCCTGTTCTAGCTTACGTGTTACATGGAGGTTATACGGGTTTTCAGCCTGCGTGTCACACGTGGGTTAGACTGGAGCATGTTCCATCCTTGTAATCCCGAGGGGATTGGGATGAGGCGTGTCATTTTTTATTGGGCATTTTTGGGAGGAGAAAATGGTGGCTTTCCCCTTTAAGAGTAGCCAAGATTGCCCGTACTTTCTGGGATTTTCGGCTGGGCAATTTTGGGAGGAAAAATTGTGGCTTTCCTCTTTAAGAATAGCCAAGATTGCCCCTCCTTGCTGGGATTTTAGGCTGGGCACTTTTGGGAGGATAAAATGGTGGCTTTCCTCTTTAAGAGTAGCCAAGATTGCCCCTCATTGCTTATGTTTTCAACTGGGCACTTGTGGGAAAACGAAATGGTGGTTTCCCTCCTATTAGATGGTCGAAATATAGGGGAAAGAGTACCTTGACTTGAAGAAAATAAATTAAAAGAGGTGCATGTGGGGTGTCAACGGCTAGGATAAAAAAAGGGAGTTATTGTTCCCTTTATTCGTACATATAGGTGGGTAGGTGTAACGACCCGTCCCAAATTCCATGAATAGATTAGTGACTAATCACGATTAGTGAGGCTAATCCGTGATTAGTAGAGCGAAATCGGACGAACGATGCGAAATGACCGTTTTGACCCTAGTCGTGGCAAAACGTTGACTTTTTGTTCGGGCGGTCAAATTGACTTTGACCGATGACCGTGACGTAGTTCGTGACGTCACGAGTTCATAGACAGGTGGCACGTTCAATTCCGACGTTCGAGGAGGAAGTTATGACATTCGGAAGTTTAGGGGCATTTTGGTAATTTTAGTTAAATAGGGCAAATAGTTGACTTTTTGACCAAGAGGTCCGATGGCCAAGGGCCGAAGACCATTACGTAGATAAGGACGATACGAATCCATAGACAGGCGGTACGTCGAATTCGAACGTTCGACGGCGAAGTTACGGTTCACGGAAGTTTCGGGATACTATTTACGACGACACGTTTTACGAGACAAAAAATGCAGTTTTTTCTCTAGTGGGCCCAGATATTTGTCCTGATGCCAATGGATGAGTGACAAGTGTCACCCATCTAATGGACACCATATTTCCTTCATGCACCGTGCAAACCAATCCATTTTCTCCATTTCAAACACACACCCAAAACCCACCCGATCTCACCATTTCTCTCATTCCCGTGCAGCCCCAAAACCCATCCATTTCGACCAGGACTGAAACCAGAGAGTGGGTAGGCTGTTGGATGCGGTGGCCGGCCCAGGGAGGGCCGCCATGGACGGCGGTGGTGGCCAACCCGCGAGGTTATCGGTTTTGCCCATTTTAATCCATTTTCGATTTCTAATTATTAGGGGCTTGTTTGGACGTTTGGGTTGAACTAATTAGGTTGCTAGGGGGTTTTTAGGAAGGTTCGGAGAAGGGTTGGACGTCGGGGAAGCGCTGTGGAGGGTTTTGGATTTTTGAACCGTGAGGACCAAATTGGACCGGTCGGATTTATGACGTTTTAGGAGTTATAATTAATTGTGTTAGATAGGAAATGAAGAAATAGGAATTTAGGAATTTAAATGGAGGCAAACGGACCAAAATTGAGGGAGAAGGAGGCCTGGACCGGTTACGCCGGTCCAGTTGCAAGGGTTGGACCGGACCGGCCGGCCCGGACCGGCTGTGCGAGGTTGAAGACGGGTACTGTAGCTGGCGCGTGAAGCGCACGCGCAGCCATTTCAGGCGGCGCGTGCGGGCGCGTACGGGAGATTTTGGGGATGGTTCCAACATGTGAAATCATCTATTCGATGTAACGAACATTTTGGGACTGGTTTCGTGTCAATCGGACATCGTTTCGATAGTTTTCGGGGTGTCGGAAGGTTTAGGGTCGGTTTAAAAATAGTTAAAAGTTCGGGAAAATTACGGGACTTTGGTAGGAGGTTAATTAAGTAGTTAGTAACCTTCTATTAAAATTTGGACAGGTTTGGAAGTCCCGATGAATGTGATCGGCTCGGGGAGCCGTATGGCAAGCAAATCGAGGCGGCAGCTCGGACGGTCTGTGAGTGGACCTTGTTTTCTAAATTGGTACATGCATAAATGTTTATTATATGTTTTATTACATGTTTGATGATGCCATGGGTGCATTTGTATGTTGTTACGTATAAGCACGTATTTCGAGGTTTCGGCCTTATACGGTGCTTATACGGGTCAGTATTTCTTTATTGGTCTAAATGAACTGGTTTTGGATTTCAAAAGGATAAACTCAGGTATGAGACCCATTTGGTTTTGTCTCGGGCATATGACGCTATTTACGACCTTCGGGTCTAAATCGTGGTCGCGGCGGGTGTTATGTGCACGACGATCAACGATACGACGCTCGCCTCCGGATTGGGATGTGTTCCTTCTGGAGAGGTCACGATGCACGATTCGTGGTCGGGCAGCCTGGGGAGGCTCGACTTCGGAGTGCTGACGGTTCAAGATATCGATCGGTGATGAGTGCACCATGATCTTGTGGTGGTCGCGTCAGTTGATACGTTCACGGCGGCATATCAGGATTGAGGGCGGTCCTGGATGGATGGTTGCACGCATCACTATGATCGGAGTCGTGACTGACCCTTAGATATCGGGCACGGTGCCCAGTTGAGTCATATGTTCAGGCACGAGACCCAGTTGTTTTACACTGATGATTTCGGGTCAGGGACCTTAGATGGATTTCCAAGTTCATGACGGTTTACGGGAACCAGCATGAACTCTGGAAAGGTCATTGTGGTTCATGACGGTTTATGGGAAACGGCATGTTACCTGGTTATGGATATTATGGATCATGACGGTTCAAGGGAATCGGGCATGAATGTTTATGTTATGTATATATATGTATTCATATACCTTCCTTTACTTCTATTATCTCCTCCAGGGAGGGTCGTTGGCCTGGGTGGACCCCGGAGTAGTCACGGAGCACCGACTGAGTGGAGTCACCCCCCAGTTGGGTTCCTTACTCTCAGGAAGGCTATGATTACTATTACCTCGGGTAGGGTCAGTGGTCTGCGAACATTGATCTTGACTTTGAGAAGACTCGGATTGAGACTTGAGTAGCACGCGCGTAGCTTTGGAAACCGTGACAGGATTGGTTGTGTGAATTATATGTGTATATGATATAGATATGATATATGGATTGTGATATGTGGTATGCAAAGGTGTGCACAGGATTTGGGCAGTGGCCCGTATGGTCGTTTTCATTATGGTTCTTTCAATCTTAGTTTTGGGCTTAGTTCCCACCGATGGTTTTTCTGGATAAATGGTTTTCGAATGCATGCATGCTTTTTAGTGAAGGGTACAAATATCTTCTTATGCAAATGTTTTTATAAACTCTTGTTTTGTCCACTCACAGGTTTTAATGTTTTGACTGCCCTTCAGGTTGACAGCGGATGTGGACTGTAGCAGAGACAGAGATATCACATGCCTCCTCCGGATCCTGGCTTACTCTGATAGCCCCGGGGGGGCAAAGGTCGGAAATATCCCTTGTCTGACACTCCGTGTCAGACGGGAGCAGGGTCATCCCGCACTAATCCCGGGGGGATTGGGATGGGTCCTGTCAGTAGGTGTACTCAAAACTTCCCACTAGACTTTGACAACCCAAGCTAGCTATGAATATTATATATTTGAGTTGACAAAAGAGAGAAAAGCCAAATGTATTTTCTACTCACGACAATTGTTAATGATGGAGTGAGAGTTGGAATTTTATTTTATTTTAATGTATGTGAGTGGCTACTTGTGTTGGTTTCACATTGGTTGTTGAGGGAAGTATGCACATGTGTGAGTTTGGGGCATGTATGCATGTAAGAGAATAGTTTTGGTTTGCTTGAAAGGAAAAGAACTTTAAGATCATTCTAGCCAAAGTTGATCAAAACTTGGCCAAGGCATGACCTCATGGTCGCCTTCAGTAAAATTCCTAGAATTTCATTCAAATTTTTAGTGTAGCCAAGTTCTTCAATTTCTAGAGTAAGTTTATTTTTCGAAAGCACCTTTTATTTTCTTGTTGCAAACTTAAGTTTTTTTTAATTTATCTTCATTTCGATTCAAGCTTACTTTCTTTCCGTTTATTCTACGGTTTTATTTAATCGCTTTATTAATCTTAGTTTATTTTTCTTGCATTTAATTTAATTATTGATTTTCTTTTAAACACTAATTTACTGCACTTATGTTTAAATTTATTTTTTCAAGTATATTTACTTTCCTAGTTCAATTGAATTATTGCATTTACATTCCATATTCACATAATTTAAAAAATATAAAAATATATAAGTTGAAACCTAAACACCCTTGACCTTGAGGGAGTGAAAGAACCCAGACCGAGATGAGGTTCCTTGCTCGGTTGCACAATCTTAAGGTCGGAAGTTAGCCTTAGGGATGCACCCAAAATTTACAATTCCATTCAGTCTATTTGGTGACCGGGTGGTGGCACGCCTACGCATTTACTCGAAGAATGACCAAAAATCCCTTCTAGCGGTTTGATAAGTCGAATCTAGGAAATATATTTTGGCACCCCTAGTGGGACACACTAGGTTTGTATATTGCATGGTCATTGGCACTAGGGGCAGTCCTAGAAACAACCAAGAGATCCAGCCGCTTAATTTAATAGTCGTCCGGAGGGGAAGGAATATGGATGGAACACTCCCAATGTCAACACAACCATTTAGGATGCCAACTTCTCAAGCAGGCCATAGTGGCCAATTACAGGTCGGCCAAACCTCGGCCTGACGACATACACTAGTTCAACAGAGACTACCCATAACCCGTTAGAGCCGGTCCTCCAGCCAAATCCGCCAACGTTGTTGGACTTCCAATAATTGATTCGGACATTAAAGGTAAAAAATCGAGCGACCCACCAACGTCTTGCCACGCTCACTACTTAGATGAATAACCATTGGATGGATGTTCACACCCAGTTTGCTCAGGTGAACGATAAACTAGGCCAACAACCTGTCCAAAATGGACACCCAGTAGCTGGAGGTCAAGTAGGTGCTTAAGCTGGGAATTTTGGAACGAACTAGCAACCTAAAAACAACCCAATCGGTAATAAACAGGGTGTGAATATCCCAAATCACAATAATCTCCCAGGTTGGAACAATCATTCGGGCCGAACCCATATCAAGCTTTTCACTAAGCTCGACCACAGGCTAACCCAGCGGCCGAGGACAACTTTTCTTGCCCATACATAAATCAAATTACCCGCCTAGGTGGTTGGGGAAACCATGGAGGAAATCAAATGAATGGTCATGACAACAGACTCGGCCAAAAAAAGGCTCTTGACCGAGGTGTGGTCGAGCAACTGATCTAGGAGATGGTTCCTCTAGCTAAGAGAGTCGGCCGACCTATGTACAGGAGGCTGTATCCTCAACACTTTGACACAGAAGAATTCCACGTGGTTTCAAAGTTCTTGATTTCACCCTTTTTTTGGGTGATGGACTTCAATCCACGGTGGAACATGTAGGTCGATTCATGGCTCAATGCGCGGAGATAGCCCACCATGAAGGCCTTATGTTAAGACTCTTCCCAAGTACTCTCACAGGGGTTGCGTTCACTTGGTACGTGAACCTACCACAGAATTCCATTCTGAATTGGGCGACCATGGAGCAAGTCTTCCCTGAACAATTTTATCGACCTGAGCCAGAGGTGTCTATGGCTGACCTAGCCAAAATGAGGCAAGCTTTTAACGAGTCGGCTTAGGAACTTTTGGCCAGGTTCAAGGTGGCTAGGACCAAATGTATGGTCTCCATGCCAGAACATGAGTCTGTCAAGTTGGCTCAAGTCGGGCTTTCATTAGACCTTAGGAAAAAGTTTGAAGGAATGGAGTTTCGTGATTTATATGATCTCCTTTTAAGGGTTGACCGATATGAGGGTCTTTTAAAGGAAGAGCAACAAAAAAATCACCAAATGTCTCAGCCATCATTTTATAAAGATACGCCCAAGTCGACACGGCTAGGACAAAGGCGGTTCACGCCGTAGAAGTGGGTGATGATGACAGGACCGCCCCCGAAAGGGGCATCGATAGCCGTGCCCGATCCTGCTCCCGTCTGGCAAGATGACTGAAAATCCCAAGTTACCCTCAGTACTTGCCAAACCAGGGATAGCCACACGTACTTACTCATGCCTCCGCCCTTCGTACAGCCTCGAACAACGCGCCACGACCTGGAGGGTCAATAAAATCCAAAAGGTGTGAGTGGACAAAAATTAATCAGTTTAGCAAAACAGATACAACAAGTGTTTTTACCCTCCGCGTAAAAACGAATGCATGCATACAAAAATCATTTCGCAAATCGGGTAAGATTTTCCACATAAGAAAACTGTATATCAAATTTCTACATAAGGAAAAACTCGTATGAACCTCAAAATCATTTTCCTTTCTTGACCAACGAGTCATAGCCCGCAATCATAAACACCGGGCTTCAGCCCAAAACCACGAATCAAGAACCAAATGCACAACATGATCCAAAACCAACAACCCTAAACCGGGCCACTGCCCAACTCGTCCGAAACATCAGAAATCATCAATAAATCTCGAGTCAATCATTTTGCTGGATATCAAGTGCGCCCGAGTCTCTAAACTCAAAACCATGCGCATAAACAGGCCTTCCCGGGATATCAACGAGTCTTTAAACTCAGAACATATTCAATAGGCCTCGGGGGTATCACAGTAACCGAGTCTTTAAACTCACGAGTCTTTAAACTCATTAAGGGCCCTCCCCCGTCATCAATTAACCGAGTCTTTAAACTCAAAACGTGCTCCAGCAATAGCACCGGGTTTTTAAACCCAAAACAGTTTATCAATCATGACAACGTGGGATCCATCCCAAAATCACATTTTTCACAACAGGACTCATGGTCCGAATTTCCACATTCATTTCCCCAAATCATACTTTACAAACATAAACAAATCATCATTACACACGGGGCATGCACAATCACACCAAATCACTTTATTAATTCATTTTTCATTCCCGAATTCGAATTCGCAACAATGATTCCGTAAGCCGGCATCCGGAAGCATCATCCCGAACCCAAACCAAGAATCCACTTTAAATTTCCGAAAACCGAAACCTCGTTCGTTAAAATTTCTTTTATGCCCCGAGCATCAAGCCCGAAATCACCTTTTCCAAAATCCATTTTAATTCCTTGAAATCACTTCATTTCTCAAATCTCATTATCAAAACATCAAGACCACAATCATAATTACCAAAATCACAATCCAAGCAAAACATACTCAAAACCCACATTTAAAATCCTCAAAATCACAAGTCTCATTTTAATCCCCCAATTCGAACACCAACAGTGATCAAATCACAATAACTCAAAATCTCGTAAAACGTACAAATTCGGAAACTTTCTCGAAAAACGTATCAAAATCGTAAGTCACACTCGCAAATCATAAACAACCTTCTTAAATCATTTTACACTCATTTCATATAACTTCTTCCATCAAACCATCATTAAGCATACGAGGGACCATAGTCTCGAAATACGTGGAATTCCACATGTATAGTAAAAATACGTATAAATACGGGACCGAATACGTATAAATACGGAAATCAAAATCAATCACAACTTATAATCATAATCATAAAATTATAGAAATAATTTATGCATGCATCAAATTTGAAAGCAACGTCCACTCACACACCGTCCAATAGGGCTCGGTTTCGCGCCACACGCGGTTCCGTAATTTCCGACATTTTCCAAAAACCTGAATCCTGTCCGAAAACACATCCCCGGGTCATTAAGGTGTCAAATAACAACATACTAATTTCCCATAATTTTTCGGGAATTAATCGTTAATTACAAACGTAACATACATCTTCGGACCCTCGGAATAACATCGAAATGGTGTCCGATAAATTCGAAACAAGCGTTAAAATGTTCGTTACAATGTATGGGACAAAAGTCATTTTGAACTTACCTTGAAAATCGGTCCCACGCGCCGTCACGCGCCGCCGCAAGCGGCTGCGCGTGACACCCACGCGCCTGCTACAGTAACCCCAACGGTCACCATCTTCACCCGACCGCCTGGTGAACGGGCCATTTGACCCGCGTCAAAACCCGATTCGATCCCTGCGATAAACTAACTAATTTCTTCAATTGATCGTTTAGATGGACTCGTAACATACTCAATTAGAGGTCTGTGTCCCACATTCACGTCAACACAGTCCCAAACCAACTCAATTGAACATGGGTCCTAATCGGGTTCGAAGTTCCAATTCATCACGTAGACATTGTTTTTCTTCGATTGGTTAGCTACGAAGCTTCATAGACTCACCCCCACGATGATTGTGAACACAATTTCACAAGAGCTTACCTCCATGACCACGACTCCAAGCTCGATTTTCTGCAACTCAGTCGTGACTGTCCATGGCTCCCCAAGCTTCGAGCTTCGATCCCCTTGATCTGGATCGACTAAATGAGGTCTCAGAAGACTGAATTGAGCCTCGAATCGGCTTGGGCTGGCCTACATTTGGTATTGAACTTTTGAAATTGATCAAGCACAGTTTCGGGTTTCTGGGTGCACTTCACTCAGTCGCCTCGTTCCTCCTCAACAAAACGTTCACTCTCCCCCTCTGTCTCTCCCCCAGCAACTGTTTTAGCCACTCGAACCAACATTCCTGCCACCCGTGCCCTGCTCTCTTGCACGAACCAACTCAGTGCTCTCTGTTTCCCCATTTCCAACCGCACCCGGCAATAGAGAAGCAACCGTGCACTGCGCCTCACTGTCCCACGAATTTCTGTTTCCCACCAAGGCATAAACAATTCACTACGCCAAGCCCAAGCAATTGGTTCCTTAAATAAGTCGTCCGTGCTCTGTTTTTCTGAGGAGGAACCAGCACCGTACGCGGCTGTCCCAAGAACACAGCCAAAATTACCATTTTGCCCTCTCTTGATAATTTACCAAATTGCCCCTCACGCGTCCTAGACCCGTAACTTGGTCATTCGAGCTCCGATCGACGCGTGCCGCCTGTCTACGAACTCAGGGCATCGAGACCTTCCTAACGGTCCTCGATCCACGGCCATCGGACCTCCCGATCAAAAAGTCAACATTTTCCCTTATTTTGTCCAAATTACGGAAATGCCCAAGAACTTCCGAACATCATAACTTTCACCTCGAACGTCGGAATCGAACGTGCCACCTGTCTATGAACTCGTGACGTCCCAAACTACGTCACAGTCATCGGTCAAAGTCCATTTGACTGCCCGAATTAAAAGTCAACGTTTTCCCCACGACTAGGGGCAAAACGGTCATTTTGCATCGTTCGTCCGAATTCGCCCAACTAATCACCGATTAACCCCGCTAATCATGATTAGTTAGTAATCAAATCCCGAATTCCGGGACGGGTCGTTACAATCTTCCCCCCTTAAAGAATTTCGTCCCCGAAATTCCAACCTATCAAAACTCATCCGTTCCTCCCTCCTAAAGCCAGTTTCGTTCTCGAAATTTCCGATTATCCTTATTTTACATTCACCTCGGGGAAAACTTTTCGACCCCGCAACACGTGTACACCCGTACACCCACCAAACTTGTCTGTACTCAACCGTCCCATTACCGTCTCATGTCGTACCGTCCACACTCGACCGCCTCGAGTGAAAATGATCACTTGACGACTGCTCCCACTGGGAGTCACTAAATCTCACTTATCGGTCCGTGCTGATGCTGCCAGCCAACCGCCACCACTAAGCTTCACCACCCTGGTAAAGCACCAACCATTAGCCAATCGGTGATAACACCTCATCCTACTACTTGCTCAAGTAGCGCAAGATCAACCACGTGCTCTCATTTCGCAGGGCAACCCAATCCTGCGACATATATCCATATCAAGTCCATATTCTGTCGATTCCCCCAGCGAAGGACAGCACAGGAATCATCTCGGTGTGATAACATTGCGCAAGGCCACACGTAGTGACGCAGTCACCAACTCACTCATCCCGAGTGTACGTATACCGTCAACATACTCAATCAGGTGGTGTAACTGGCACGCATTGAATACTAGCCCATCAGTGTTCGCCCAACTCCACACTAGGGTTCACTAGCCATCAGTGGCTAAGAGCGCATGCTCATGAATTCACTGAACCCAACAAAATTTAACTCTGCCCAGTGCATAGTACTCAATGTCCAGTTCACACCCACCACCAAATCCAATGGTGCCGGAACTAAGCCGACCATCAATACGTACAACCATACGTCACTGGTACCTCACATGTGCTGTACCCATGCACCACACGGCCCACAGTCAATCATGATTCGATACTCGGGTTCTCCTGCCCGATCTCATACTAGACACATCGATCACTCCACTCATCGTCCATTCTGGATCCCGTGGTCACCCGACCAGTAACACAACATCAACTCCCAAACACGTCATCCAAGACGTACCAACCCAAGAACGCTCACCAAGGCGTGTACAGTCATGCCGAATGGGCATATAGTCTCATTCACAAATACCGAGGCACACCAGCTCAGAATCTATCGGATACCCGCTCAACGGTTACCACATCACCTCTGATTGACTTCGAAAAGAAGCCAATCCCAATCGCACATATCTATAACTGACCAATTAGACCCTGTTGGGTATCCACTCATCCACAAGTCAAGCCTTGAGTCAAAACACTTATGACTTCGAAGAGAAGTCCGGTCAAACTATTCCCGTATCTAAACATTTATAACAGAGCGATAAGCTCCACCCCCGGCCTGATCAAGGAAATCACAATTCGCGTCCGTTGCCACGTCACCCAACTGGTGACACCACGATTCCGAGATCGTCACCACACCTAAGACCCACAACATCACAATCCAGATCCACCTAGGATCCGCACATGTTCACAGCTGGCAATCCACTCGGAACCCAATAATAGGGTCTCACACCCACTAGATTTCTTGTCAACCACCCAACATTCCTCAACTATTTTCTCCCCCAATCAATCACTCAACAACGTAACACATCCACTCTGTGGATCCCCTCCATTTACCTCATATCGATCCCTGCCACTCCACCTAGGAGAGACCAAGGATGATCCAATATGGTGTCATCAACATCCATCCTCTGTGAGTGCAAACACAACTCTCTGCACCCACCGTACCGAACATCCAACATCATCTGCCTCCAAGCAGAAAATGGGAATCCCGTTTTCCCAACTTCGAGAAGAAATGCAACTCCATCCGATGACCCCAAAACACACATGGGTCCACCTCCCAACACACGCTCATCGTACTGGTATCCGTGATCAACATCTACCAGGGCAGAAAATAAGAAGTCATCCCCTAATGACTTCGGAATACCCTATACCAATGCGGAAAAGAGCACTCCTCTCGTCCCCCAGTCACAACTCCCTTTGGAGCTAAGATTCCACCCACGTTGAAAATAAGCACACTCCCCATGAGATGTCAGGTCCAACCGCCGGACTTCCTACATTCGTAACTCACTTGGACAGCCACGAGTCCACAATCAGCCCAATACTCAGACCTCGCGTCAATTAATGGCTAATTATGCATTTACCCCGATTCCGACTGGGAATTACTCAACTCTTGTCACCTCGTCACTGTTGGGACTTATCCCATCACCTCATGATCTCCGCTGGATCCTATCCAGTCCATGAGTCAACCACTACTGAATCTCAAAATACCAACGCACTCTCATCATGACAGAGTCACCCCCCAACTCGTGGCTCAACACAATCCCACTCACTGACACTAGCACCAGCGCTAGTACCAGCGCCGTCATACAACCCTCCACGCTAGCACATCGTGTGCATAGTGGTTAGCCCTGGATCTCCGCTCATACCGAACGACGATCCCACATCACCACCCGTACCTCGCAACCATGGGTACCGCCATTCTGACCATCCACATCAGAAATAATGAACGTTCCCCGAACGCTCCCTGGTCCTCGACCACTACCACTATACCAAGCACCCACGACACTCAGCAATTTCCACAAGATCCATCCCGAATTCCTAACTCACTCAATACCTGACCAATAACCGGTCCTTGGCATCCTAAGTGCCAATCGTTCTATCAGCTTTTCCGGCTCATCTCGAGTCTTGGTACCTTACCATGACTCAACTCACGTTCCTAACCCAAAATCCTGACTCCTCGTGAGTCCAATCTCATACCAAACCAACCATGTCATCACTGACATATCCCATCCCCGAGCAATTCCCAATGCTCAACCTCATTCTATACGACCAATAGGGCCTAAGAGATAGTACAAGTAGCCCAATTATGCGGCGTTCCAGCCACCGGTCACGTCCGTTCCTGCAACCCACACAATTCTATGTCTAGCAAGTCGCGCAAACCACAGTTCACAGGGTACACTACCCGACATCTGACCCTCGAACCAGGGTCAATCTCATCCGGGATTTGACACGAGGTCCCAAACGCCCTCGCCTACTCGTCTCATTATCAGGTCGCGCACGAGGCTTACGCTTTGGAGGCATGATGTGGCAACAGAATTAGCAACCTAGTGCTCTGATACCAAATTGACAGGACCGCCCCCGAAAGGGGCATCGATAGCCGTGCCCGATCCTGCTCCCGTCTGGCAAGATGACTGAAAATCCCAAGTTACCCTCAGTACTTGCCAAACCAGGGATAGCCACACGTACTTACTCATGCCTCCGCCCTTCGTACAGCCTCGAACAACGCGCCACGACCTGGAGGGTCAATAAAATCCAAAAGGTGTGAGTGGACAAAAATTAATCAGTTTAGCAAAACAGATACAACAAGTGTTTTTACCCTCCGCGTAAAAACGAATGCATGCATACAAAAATCATTTCGCAAATCGGGTAAGATTTTCCACATAAGAAAACTGTATATCAAATTTCTACATAAGGAAAAACTCGTATGAACCTCAAAATCATTTTCCTTTCTTGACCAACGAGTCATAGCCCGCAATCATAAACACCGGGCTTCAGCCCAAAACCACGAATCAAGAACCAAATGCACAACATGATCCAAAACCAACAACCCTAAACCGGGCCACTGCCCAACTCGTCCGAAACATCAGAAATCATCAATAAATCTCGAGTCAATCATTTTGCTGGATATCAAGTGCGCCCGAGTCTCTAAACTCAAAACCATGCGCATAAACAGGCCTTCCCGGGATATCAACGAGTCTTTAAACTCAGAACATATTCAATAGGCCTCGGGGGTATCACAGTAACCGAGTCTTTAAACTCACGAGTCTTTAAACTCATTAAGGGCCCTCCCCCGTCATCAATTAACCGAGTCTTTAAACTCAAAACGTGCTCCAGCAATAGCACCGGGTTTTTAAACCCAAAACAGTTTATCAATCATGACAACGTGGGATCCATCCCAAAATCACATTTTTCACAACAGGACTCATGGTCCGAATTTCCACATTCATTTCCCCAAATCATACTTTACAAACATAAACAAATCATCATTACACACGGGGCATGCACAATCACACCAAATCACTTTATTAATTCATTTTTCATTCCCGAATTCGAATTCGCAACAATGATTCCGTAAGCCGGCATCCGGAAGCATCATCCCGAACCCAAACCAAGAATCCACTTTAAATTTCCGAAAACCGAAACCTCGTTCGTTAAAATTTCTTTTATGCCCCGAGCATCAAGCCCGAAATCACCTTTTCCAAAATCCATTTTAATTCCTTGAAATCACTTCATTTCTCAAATCTCATTATCAAAACATCAAGACCACAATCATAATTACCAAAATCACAATCCAAGCAAAACATACTCAAAACCCACATTTAAAATCCTCAAAATCACAAGTCTCATTTTAATCCCCCAATTCGAACACCAACAGTGATCAAATCACAATAACTCAAAATCTCGTAAAACGTACAAATTCGGAAACTTTCTCGAAAAACGTATCAAAATCGTAAGTCACACTCGCAAATCATAAACAACCTTCTTAAATCATTTTACACTCATTTCATATAACTTCTTCCATCAAACCATCATTAAGCATACGAGGGACCATAGTCTCGAAATACGTGGAATTCCACATGTATAGTAAAAATACGTATAAATACGGGACCGAATACGTATAAATACGGAAATCAAAATCAATCACAACTTATAATCATAATCATAAAATTATAGAAATAATTTATGCATGCATCAAATTTGAAAGCAACGTCCACTCACACACCGTCCAATAGGGCTCGGTTTCGCGCCACACGCGGTTCCGTAATTTCCGACATTTTCCAAAAACCTGAATCCTGTCCGAAAACACATCCCCGGGTCATTAAGGTGTCAAATAACAACATACTAATTTCCCATAATTTTTCGGGAATTAATCGTTAATTACAAACGTAACATACATCTTCGGACCCTCGGAATAACATCGAAATGGTGTCCGATAAATTCGAAACAAGCGTTAAAATGTTCGTTACAATGTATGGGACAAAAGTCATTTTGAACTTACCTTGAAAATCGGTCCCACGCGCCGTCACGCGCCGCCGCAAGCGGCTGCGCGTGACACCCACGCGCCTGCTACAGTAACCCCAACGGTCACCATCTTCACCCGACCGCCTGGTGAACGGGCCATTTGACCCGCGTCAAAACCCGATTCGATCCCTGCGATAAACTAACTAATTTCTTCAATTGATCGTTTAGATGGACTCGTAACATACTCAATTAGAGGTCTGTGTCCCACATTCACGTCAACACAGTCCCAAACCAACTCAATTGAACATGGGTCCTAATCGGGTTCGAAGTTCCAATTCATCACGTAGACATTGTTTTTCTTCGATTGGTTAGCTACGAAGCTTCATAGACTCACCCCCACGATGATTGTGAACACAATTTCACAAGAGCTTACCTCCATGACCACGACTCCAAGCTCGATTTTCTGCAACTCAGTCGTGACTGTCCATGGCTCCCCAAGCTTCGAGCTTCGATCCCCTTGATCTGGATCGACTAAATGAGGTCTCAGAAGACTGAATTGAGCCTCGAATCGGCTTGGGCTGGCCTACATTTGGTATTGAACTTTTGAAATTGATCAAGCACAGTTTCGGGTTTCTGGGTGCACTTCACTCAGTCGCCTCGTTCCTCCTCAACAAAACGTTCACTCTCCCCCTCTGTCTCTCCCCCAGCAACTGTTTTAGCCACTCGAACCAACATTCCTGCCACCCGTGCCCTGCTCTCTTGCACGAACCAACTCAGTGCTCTCTGTTTCCCCATTTCCAACCGCACCCGGCAATAGAGAAGCAACCGTGCACTGCGCCTCACTGTCCCACGAATTTCTGTTTCCCACCAAGGCATAAACAATTCACTACGCCAAGCCCAAGCAATTGGTTCCTTAAATAAGTCGTCCGTGCTCTGTTTTTCTGAGGAGGAACCAGCACCGTACGCGGCTGTCCCAAGAACACAGCCAAAATTACCATTTTGCCCTCTCTTGATAATTTACCAAATTGCCCCTCACGCGTCCTAGACCCGTAACTTGGTCATTCGAGCTCCGATCGACGCGTGCCGCCTGTCTACGAACTCAGGGCATCGAGACCTTCCTAACGGTCCTCGATCCACGGCCATCGGACCTCCCGATCAAAAAGTCAACATTTTCCCTTATTTTGTCCAAATTACGGAAATGCCCAAGAACTTCCGAACATCATAACTTTCACCTCGAACGTCGGAATCGAACGTGCCACCTGTCTATGAACTCGTGACGTCCCAAACTACGTCACAGTCATCGGTCAAAGTCCATTTGACTGCCCGAATTAAAAGTCAACGTTTTCCCCACGACTAGGGGCAAAACGGTCATTTTGCATCGTTCATCCGAATTCGCCCAACTAATCACCGATTAACCCCGCTAATCATGATTAGTTAGTAATCAAATCCCGAATTCCGGGACGGGTCGTTACAGATGAGGAGTCGATCGATCAGTTGGGGTAGATTCCATCTGAGGTGGATGATGAGTCGGCTGAAGTGAATTTGGCCGAAATGTTTATTAATGGGCCATATATGTGTAAGGCATTGTCGAAGACCATGAAGGACCAACAGCCGACATCGGCTCAGGTCTCAAAATTTAGTTGTAGCTTTCAAAAAAGGGTGGGAAATAAAATGTACACCTTCCATATATCTAAAACCGAGCAAATTTTTAACCAACTTTTAAAAGAAAATATCATAAGATTATCATCTGGTCATGTTATTCCATCGGCTAGTGAATTTAAAAATAAAACTTATTGCAGATGGCACAATGTGTGGACTCATGGAACTAACAATGGTTTGGTTTTTTACAATGTTGTGCAGGATTTAATTGAGAACAAGATTTTGAAATTTCCAAAAAAGAACCCAATGGGAGTTTACAAGAATCCATTCCCTTCAACCCAGGCCAACATGGTGACAGTCAATTTCCTTCGCCCAGACCAGCCGAAGAGAAGGTTGGATCTAGGTGGGTCGACCAAAGCTAAAGCTGAAAGGATGGCTAAGGAAGCTCACCCAGATCACATGGCAAATGGAAAAGAGAAAATGTTCCTAGAGCCACCAACCAAGGAAGAGCTTCCAAAGGCCATCGTGTTATGTGGCAGGTATCAATGCGAGGTGGCATTAGATGTCCCGCAGCTGAAGCCGAAGGAGCTTGAGAGAGAATTGGTCAGGTCGAACTAACCAAGAGAGTTAGAGAAAAGGCTGATTCTGAGTCCGACTAAGAATTACGGTTTCTACATCCCGAGAGAAAGGTATGATGCTAGGCCGAATAAACGGTCATTCCTAACGTACCAAGGTAGGCATGAAAGGTCACGTTTCCCACCGAGGAGGAACCATCAGAAGCCGCTAGAATATGAGGATATTGTGGGTGACCCGTTCTACTAGAGTTAGAATAAGCATACGAGCATTTGGGTGACCACAGGTGATGGCACGAGGAGGACTGTCGACTATGTCCAAAGGCCTAGGCCATCTGACGGCAACAGTATCAATACTTACAAAATTCGGGACACTAAAGAGGGTCAATGGTACCAAAGTTGGGGCCACGGCTTGCCACCAAATTCCTTGACTAGGACCCAGGTGAGGAGAGCTCAGAGGAAATTTTCTGCAAATAATAGAGCTAACGATAAATGGACAGAGGGAAGACAAGCTCAGTTGAATCGATTGGTGACTCTGAAGGAGAAAATAAAGAGGGAGGAGCTTAAGTTGGCCAAGGCTGATGCCACAGCCTCTTTGGAGGCAGCGGCCGCAGAGGAAGTCGAAATGCACAGGAAATGGGTGAATGGTTGAGTCGTCCTAACATCCGCCAAGGAACCAATTTTTTAGCAGGAGTCTCACTTGATCGGAGCATTTGAAGAAGAGAACTCGAGAGAGTACCCTCACCAACCATTGGTTGTGGGAGCAAAAAGTGAGGCCAGGCGAGGGACTGGCCAACTAGGAAGCCGTAAGGTGAGCATGAAGGAGACAATAGAGAGCCAGGGTCAGACGGTAAGTCAGGTAGCTAAGGGGCCGACCAAAGAAAAAATTTACCAAGTTGTGAAAGAGGTTGAGAATGTCCCTAGGTAACCTGGGGGTAAGGCTGACCCTATGGCTAGCAAAACCATGGCCAAGAAAGCTGGGGTTATGACTAACCCCATGGCTAGCCAAACGATGGCCATGAATGCTGGGGGCAAGGATCAGTCGCTGAAGGAAGTCGTGAAGACAGAAAGTGACCAAGCCATAGTCAAGTTGGAAGTGAAGGACACCAAGTGAACCAAAGTGGAGAATAAGGCCGAGCCGACGGCCGAAGAAGAGATTGTGAAGTAAGACCACTTGGGTGAGCCAAAGGTAGATCTGGGTGAGAATGAGGTATCTTTGGGTGAATATGAAGAAATGTACGATGAAGGCGATGAGTAGGGTGAGGAGGAAGAATACATGGAAGAAGAGGACATAGAGGAGATGGAAGGTGAATACCCAAAAATAAATGTGGCTGAGGCAGAAGAGGTAGGGCAAGCGACCCCAAAGAATTCGCAAGCCAAGGTCCTTGAGCCTGAAATGGACATGGCTCAAACCGAGAGAATGTGGAAGACCAATACTAAGAGGACCCTCCAATTTGGCAAGAATAAGGACGTTCCTATTAATGTGGTCACATTACCATCATTCTTTGAAGCCCAACCTGAAAAATCCAACATTATCGCTGGTGATGTTTTAGACGAGATAGAGCCCACGGTGCTAGTAGGTGGGTCGAAGGAGCCGACCATAGAAACTAAATTTGTGACACCATGGGTCGAGTTTAACGAGCCAGAAATTTACATTTCAAATGAGGAAAAAATGAATCTGGGGAAAATTGGGTATGATATGCCTACTAAGAGGATGTAAACCCACTTGAAACTGTTATATGTGTGTGCCTATTTCAATGAGATTCCAATAAATAAAGTGCAAGTGGATACCGAGGCGATCGTGAACATCCTCCCAACTTCAATTATGAAGAAGTTGAAAAGAGGGATGGATGAACTTATCCCGACTGAGACAACGGTTAGTGGGTTCATAGAAGAAACCAACATAACTCGAGGGATCCTCCTTCTTGAGGTCAGAGGGGCAAGGTCGGAATGACGGCTTACTTTGTGGTGGAAACTAGAGCTCACTCGAATGCTCTGCTAGGTCGGGATTGGATCCATGGAAGTATGTGTGTGCCATCGTCTCTCCACCAATGCCTCAAGTTTTAGCATGAAGATGGATCTACCGAAATGGTTGAGGCTAACTCATGCCCATTCATGGCTTTATCTAATGCAGTAGAGGCCAAGTTTTATGATGAGGATATTGGTCCTCTTTACTTTATTGGTTCAGACAAGAACGGCCGACCTAAGGGAGTCTCGGCCCAGAAGCTAGTCGACTTGGGGCCATACGATGCACAAGCCGATGGAAAGCGACCTAAAATTGCTGATTTTTTTTGTTCTTAATGAATAGTTCAACAAGTAGGGAAGATGAAAAGAAGGTCGCGGTGGAAGACACTTTGAGACGGCTATATGGTTTTTGGGTCGAAAGAGCGGCTGAACATAGGCCATCGGATGACTTGGTGAAATTTCTCCAAGAAGGCCCGAAAGAGAATGCCCTTGAGATTGAAGAGATGGACTTAGCACCAGCCAAGATAGATGACTCGCAGGCCGAAGTTCAAGACCCTTTGATAGAAATAAATTTGGGGAAGGAAGAGGAGCCAAGGCCAATCTACATTAGTGGCCTATTGGAGCCGAGTCTACAGACCAAGATGGAGGAGTTGCTTCAGGAGTTCAAGGATTGCTTTGCTTCTGGCTACACCGAGATGCCTGTGTTGAACCGAGACTTGGTGGAACACCGGTTGCCTATTTCAGAGGACTTCAAGCCATTCAAGCAACCACCCCACCGGATGGCGGCGGAAGTATAGTTACAGGTCGAGGAAGATATTGTAAAAGTTCTCAAAGCTAAATTCATTAGGCTAGCTAGGTATGTAGAATGGCTTTCAAATATTGTACCTGTAAAAAAGAAAACTGGAGCAATAAGAATTTGTGTTGATTTTCGCAATTTAAATCTTGCTACTACGAAAGATGAGTATACAATGTCCATGGCCGACCTCTTAGTTGATGGATCGGCCAAGCATGAAATTTTATCCTTTATGGATGGACATTCAGGCTACAACCAAATTTATATAGCCGAAGAAGACGTTCACAAAATCGCGTTTAGGTGTTTGAGGTCTATTGGTACGTTTGAGTATGTGGTGATGCCTTTCGGCTTAAAAAATGATGGAGCTACATACCAACGAGCCATGAACGCAATCTTCCATGACATGATTGGTCGAAGTTTGGAAGTCTATATTGACGATGTAGTGGTAAAGTCTGAATCAAGTCTAGGTCACTTAGATGACCTCCGAACGGCCTTTGAGAGAAAGAGGAACCATCAATTAAAGATGAATCCCAAGAAATGTGCCTTTGGGGTCACGGTCGAGAATGGTCTCGGTCGAGAATTTCCTCGGCTTTTTGGTGCACTAACGTAGAATTGAGATTGATAAAAATAAAGCCAAAGCCATCATTGATGCATCACCCCCAAAGAATAAGAAAGAGTTTCAAAGTCTTCTCGGTTGGATAAATTTTCTCAGAAGATTTATCGCAAACTCGGCCATAAAGATTGAACCATTTTCTTCTTTGTTAAGACTTAAAGTGTAATAGAAGTTTCGATGGGAAGAGTCCCACCAAAAGGCTTTTGACTCGATCAAGGGCTATCTGACTAGACCGCTAATGTTGATTCCCCCAAAGCGAGGCCACCCACTTAGACTCTATATCTCGACAGCGGAAAATTCTAATGGTAGCCTACTGGCCCAAAATAAAGATGAGGGAGAAGATCAAGCTATGTATTACCTAAGCCGAATATTAACGACCATTGAAAGGAATTATTCTCCTATTGAGAAGCTTTGCTTGACATTGTAATTTACGACCACTAAGCTTAGGAACTATATGTTGCCATCCATGGTTCATATAATTGCTAAAACTAATTTGATAAAATACATGATTTCCCGACCTATCATTAGAGGCCGGATTGGAAAGTGGACAATAGCTTTGGTCGAGTTCACCTTTCAGTCCGTACCCCAACAAGCCGTGAAATGCCAAGCACTAGCCGACTTTTTGGCTTCCCACCCAAGTGTGGAGATTGAGAGCATGGATAATGTTGAAATTAATAACGTCACTTTAATCCCATGGAAACTCTACTTCGAATCTTTGATGGGTCTCGAACAACAAATATGTCTGGAGCCGGGATTATTATTGAAACTCCGTTTGGTTTTAGAACGCGTTATGCTTTCCAATTTGATTTCGAATGTTCTAACAATGAGGCAGAGTATGAAGTTTTAATTATTGGGTTGGAAATCCTTCGTGAAATAAGGGTCACCAACATATTGGTCATGTGAGACTCCTTATTGGTTCTAAAACAACTATCTAGAGACTATAAGGTGTCTAGCCAAAATTTGTTGGCAAACCACACGATGGCAATTCAACTATTGGATGATTTTGATGAGGTGGAGTTGAAGCATTTGCTAAGGGATCGTAATTCTTAGGCCAACGCGATGGCTCAATTGGCCTTCGGGGTTTAAATTTCAGAAGAAATTTCCGAAGAAATGTTTAAAGTAGAGAAGAGATATTTACCCTCGGTCACCGAAAGAGGGATTCCTTTGGAGGTGTTGGAATTGATCATCGACCTGGACGATTGGAGGTACAAATCATAGAGTATCTAAAAAATCCAAGTGTCCCTTCTAGTCGACAAACCCGAGGAATGGCTCGTAATTACGTCTTACGGAATAACAAACTCTTTTGTATCAGCTTTGATGATTTCTTAATGATTTTCTTGGGTAAAGACAATCAATTCTTGGCCATGGCCGAAATCCATGAAGGGATCTGTGGAGCTCATCAAGCCAGGATTAAAATGAGATGGCTTTTGAGAAGACATGGCTATTATTGGCCAACAATCTTAAAAGATTGCATTGACTATACTAAAGGGTGCCAAGTATGCCAAAGGCATGGCCCAATCCAACATGTCCCGGCTGGGCCAATGAACCCGATAGTAAAAGCATGGCCATTCAAGGGTTGGGCGATGGACATAATTGGCCAAATCCACCCAAAGTCATCCAAGGGCCATGAATATATCTTAGTGGCTACTAACGTTTTCACCAAGTGGGTGGAGGCAATCCCATTAAAGAAGCTCACTCAAACTGAAGTGATATAGTTCATAGAAAAACACATTATTCATCGATTTGGGATGCTAGAGTCCATCATGACGGATCAAGGCAAATCCTTTACAGGAACAACAATTGAAGCTGCTGTGACCAACTAGGGTTTAAGGCTAGCACATTCTACACCTTATAATCTTCAGTCCAATGGTCAAACCGAGGCCAGTAATAAGGTCAACAAGGGAATCTTAAAGAGAATGATTGAAGAAAATCCTAGAGAATGGCATTCACTTTTATCCAACACTTTGTGGGCTTACCGAACCTCAAAAAAGACGGCCACCGGGACAACTCCATTTGCATTGACTTACGGCCATGATGTCGTGTTGCCACTCGAGATGAATGTAAAATCTTTAAGGGTAGCACGTCATGCCGAATGAAGTGAGGATGAGTACAACCAGACGGTGTTCCAAGAGTTGGATGATTTATATGAAGTAAGATTGAGTGCCTTGAACAAGTTGAAAGCTCAAAAAGAGACAGTCACCAGGGCCTACGATAAGAAAACTAAGGCTAAAAGTTTTGGTGTAGAAGACTTGGTTTGGAAAACAATATTACCAATGGGAACCAAAGATCGTAGGTTCGGTAAATGGTCTCCAAATTGGGAAGGACCATTTTTAGTTCACTAAGTACTAGGAAGAGGGGCCTATAGGTTACATTATTTGAGTGGTCGGATTCATGATCTCCCAATAAATGGCTAATATCTTAAAAAATATTATCCTACGTCTTGGGAGATGGCAGCTACCATCTAGGAATTAATTTTTCAATTAATATAAGTGTATATTGGTAGTTGCGCATCATGTACTGGGTACGATTGAATTCAATGGCCAATGATTTTTTCATTATAAGGTAGGCCAACATGTGACCAAAGTTAAACAAGTCTGCCACAAAATGGTGGTCAGAAATCTTTGAACATAAACTACCTAGAGAGGTCTAGTGGCTACAAAAATATGCCAATAGATGGCGAAGTGACTACCTAGTCAGGAAAAATAGCCTCATAGTTTACAAAATATGGTGGCCAAGCCGATAATAAAAGTAGACTAGTGGACCGGGACTAAGGAAGTGAGACCGAAGTATCAACTTGACGGTGGCCCAATGGTGGTCTCCACGAGCTTTCGTATCCAAATGTGCCTCTCTCTTAGAATTAACCTCTTTCACCCCTATATTTTTCGCCATGAGTTGGGTCTCAAGTGGCTGGGTGGCTTATACCTATCACTTCTTTCCTTTAAGAGGGCTTGCTTTCTATCATCTAACTCCAACATCTCATTTCAGAGTTGTTGACTTCGCTCTTCAATGGATGCAATCTCACGATCACTGTGGTGACTGAACTCAATCATGTCCCTGGGAGAAGTCTTGATGGAAGCAACTTCACTCTCCAAGGCTTTGCTCACTTCAAGCTGGGAAGATGAGTCAAGGTAGCTTAGAATAAGACTCTCTAACTCAGTCATAAAAAACACTACCATCTCTGATATGGATGGATCGGTCAAGGAGTTGAATTCGGCCAAGTTTTCGATACAATTGCTAGAGTGGTAGCTGGTTGAGGAGAGTCATCATCACTCGCAACTAGTTGCTCAAGCCAGGAGAAAGAAATAGGCAAGGTCAAGGCGGATGTCTACATGTCAAAATGAAAGGTGTTAGACTCTATAAACAGAATATTCAGTGTTCATGCCTATTTTCTTTTCTAAGAGAGTATGTAAATTTACCGGGTCGAGTAGAGGCTGGATAACATCACACCCGGCCGAGTCACTACTTGGGACCATCATATGGCTCTCATGCTTGGCCGTGTCTCCTGAATCAGGTATAGGATTCGTAGTTGCCACCTGTGGTATCGGTGTAGGTGGGTGAATCTCATAATTGATATACAAAATGTTTACATGCATAGGTTGGTGATTCGTACCTCATGAGTAAAGGGTGTCGACCCACCTGGAGCAATGGAAGCATGAGGTGGAACAATCGTTTCTAATGCCAGCTGAGCGGCTAAGGTGGGAAGCTGGCTAGCGGCATCCATCCGATTCGAAGGTATATTGAGAATCCAAAATTCAAAAATTTAAAGAAGAGAATATGAATATAGCTCACCATAAGAGAATGGGGATCAGTTCTATCAGCATCACTTGAGGGAGAAACTGCCTGCAAAGGTAGGCTAGGCCCATGGGTAAACTCCTCAACAAGGGTTTCTAGGTCGGGTTGGCAAGACCCCTGAATGGTCTCCTCAATGATGGTCTCCGAGTCCAAGGCACCACCCTAGAATGAAGAAGGGATGAGTGAGAAGTGCATGATATTTTAATAAAAATAATGATAGAGTGAAGTTAACTCACTTGGGCCGGTGTAAGTGACGTTGATTCAGCCACACTATCGTCGGATAGCTGCAAGATGCAGTTTGTCTTCCCAACTTGTGAATATGATGTTTTAGAGAACTAATTTGATACCACATGAGAGAAAAAGAGTGGCAGCTACATACCCCAATTCCCCTAGTCTAAGCGACCATACTTTTAGTGGTTGGTGCCATAAACTCCTACAAGAGCAGGAACATAAGTAATCACATAAAATAGTTGTGTGGCGAAAAATCAAAAGAATCTCATAAAAATAGTGGCGTACCTGAAGGTTAGAGGCTGAATTGGCCGAATGGATTCTCGTGATCGTGGCCCAAGCTTTAACTGGCCTGGGGGCATTCGAGACAAGTTTTGGGCATTTAGATGTTTTCGTAGGCTGGTTTTCTTCACTTCAAGTTGAATCTTCAGTGACCCCTTAAAATGGGAGTGGAAGTGGGTGAATCTGTAAGAGGAAAATATAGCAAAGAATTCATGTAAGGTGGATCGTACCTTACGTGGATAAAGATTTTCTCTTCTCGCCATGGTTGGTAGGCGGGTGTTGAGCAAGAAAACTAGCAGCTTTGGCTTGAGCTTCAAAAGACCAATCCAAATAAAATTCATGATATTGCATTTAATTATGAAAAGATGCCAAGTCAATAAAATTTTTTAAAAAAAATCGTACAAATACCTTTGGAGCTTAAGGCCGCTCGCTTGGGATTGGGCCACTTAGGGAGATCATGACAAGTCTTGAAGATCCTCACAGCATGTACCTCATATGGCTTGTTGAACCAGGTGGCCGATAGTTTGGTCCAGAAGTCAAGAAACTCCTTAAGGCAACTGAAGTCCGGAAGGCGACTCTTAATGTTAAATTCGTCAAATTGGAGGGCTTGGAGGCCATCAATATGCTAAGCATCTTTTGCTTTCTTAAAAGAAATTCTCCGAGCTGAGAAGAGGTTTTCAGACTCTGTAATTGGGTACGGGATGGCCTGAGCAAACCCAAACTGACGACCCATGACCGCTGGGTAATACAACTCACAACCACAATCATAGTCGTTTGATAGACTGGCCAGGAGGCCAAATGGGATGTCTCGGGTGACAAGGATGTGGACCCATAGTTTCTTGCATTCATCAGAAATATCATTTGAAGGAATAGTGTCTAGGCTTAGAGCTAGATAGCTTGGATGACGTCAGGCTAGACAAATGGAGAATTGATGATCTATCCTATCCTCACAATGGTATAAGAACTTGAAGCACTCTTCTACACTAGGTCGGGTAGAAGAAGTGAAAGAAGGGTATCGCCAAGGAGTTTTTCATGGGTAAAGTTTGGGGTAAAGGTCCCCAACTCAGGAAAGTAAAGTTAAAGCCAAAGTTGGAAAATTCATAATGGCCCAGAGACATTGGCCAATATAGGTGTAGGATGGACAATGTTGGCTAGTGTCCTATATAAGTAGCCCAAAACTAAGGGTCCTAAAGCTACACATTGGCTGTCCTCGAGGGCCTCAGCCAAGGGTTGAACATCTTTAGTAACCAGAGAGAGATAGGGCCCAGAAGAAGAACTTACAAAGCCAGAGTTGTAGGAAGGCTACATGCTCCACTCGAGATACCCCATTGGTGGATGGCAGTGGTGACCCGAGAGCATTGCCATCAAAGCCATAGTAAAAGTTTACCCAACCATTGTAAGCCTTGATGTGTTTTTCATAATTCAAGTCAAGTGTTGGGCCAAGAAGGCTAGTGGCTGAGTAGTACACTCCATGTGGATGCAGGCCGAGCACAGTGGCCAGGTCAAGCAAGGTTGGAGTCATCATCCTGAAATGAAGCCTCATGCAATTGTTGGATGAAGACCAGAAACATAGCCCAGTTTAGATGAGTGCACAGTCGCATAAGAAGTGTTTGGTCGTACAAAGCTCCAATGTATGAAAGATCCCCATTTCATCCCACAACCCACTCAACTTCGGACTGAAGGCTCCGTACTAGCCGCACCTTTTTTTACCTTAAGCGGGTGGAGGACTTGTATGAGATGCGATCGGGGGTGGATTTTGTGGCTTCGACCCAGCCAGCTTGCAAGATGACCCAACTAGCCAGCTTTTTACTGGCTTGGGAAGGCCCCATTGGGGAGGCCAATATAGGTTCTCACGTAAGAATAAGGGGGCATCGTCCCCATCCTCCTTTAAAACCTCTAAGAGACTAGGTGGAATTTTTTAGAAATTTGGACCAAGATGAGAGCCAGGACAGTCGGGCCACATGTAATGGAAATGATCATCCAAGTTGCCCAGATTGTCGTCCATGAGTTTTTGGACTTTCTTGAAGTGGCTAACCATATGCTTTGGGGCCATTGGCTCCCTACAAAAAGAAAAGACATCAAAATTCATGAGCCAAAGAAAATTTTGGATTCAACCAAGTAGTGAAAATGGAAAAAAGAAAAATATCAAGAACATCAAGAACACCATATCTTCAAACCGGAAGAGGAGTTATTGATGTTCTTGATTTCATGCCCCCTTCATTTTCTCCATTGATACTATAAATACAAAGCATCATCTTCATTTCAAAATTCAAACCAAAGCCATTTTAGGGTTTTCAAAAAACCCCCTCTTGGCCATCTTCAAAATCTCTCATTACCTAACAAAAGTTACCCCAATGGGGGCCAATGAGGTTATTTTTTAGTGAAAATTACTAAGCAAGGAGGTTGGATTTGTTGTGATGGGGGATGGCCGAATGGTTTAGCAAAGGTTTGGGTGCCAAAGCTTCTCAAACCCAACTTTCTATTTAAAGCAAGAGATGGTTTGACAATTTAAGCATGAAATCCACAACCCATGCAATTCGGATTTGGTGGTGCATATATATAATATATAATGTACAACATATAAGAAAGAGGATTTGTGCTTCTTGAATTGGGATTGGGTTGTTTATTATATACTCATATATAATTGATGAGAAAAGTGGATTAGGTGTGGTTGTTGTGCCTTGAAACTATCAAAGGACTTTGAATTGTTAAAAGTGTGATTGATGGTAGTACTATTATATACATATATATGCTCACTTCTATAAAGTAAGTTGTGGGTTTTACAACTCCAAAGCCACCTATAGCTATTGTTTGGTGATGATGTGAAACTTTCCAGCTCATCTAATGAAGCAAAGGCTGGGATTTTCTATAACGACCCATCCCAAATTTTGGGATTAGATTAGTGATTAATGAAGGATTAGTGGGATTAATCAGTGATTAGTCGTGAGCTTTCAGACGGACAGTGCGAAATGACCCTTTTGCCCCTGAATTTGGGTAAAATGTTGACTTTTGGTTCAGACGGTCAAACGGACTTCGACCGATGACTGTAACGTAGGTTGGGACGTCATGAGTCCATAGACAGGCGGCACATCCGATTCCAACGTCCGACAGGGAAGTTATGATTCTCGGAAGTGTAGGGGTATTTTGGTAATTTTGGTGAAATGGAATTTTGGTCATTTTCTTTACCTTGGGAGTTGTGCCTAATCAGATTGGGACACTCGTCCCCTCTCTAGAAGGCTGTAGAGCCTTGTTAAATACCTCAATCCAACGATTTAAAGGATGAAATCATGCAAGTGTGTGTTCGGTGACTGTAGGCCGAGAAGGAAAAACATAGAGTGTGTGTGTGTGTGATCGTGAACCCAAACCCCCTTAAACCTCAACATCTGCTTGTGATGTGTGAGTGAGAAAGGAAGAAGAGGTTGAGATGAGTTCAAGGTGGCCACGACTGTGCCCCACGACGACGAGAGGAGGTAAGAACCCGTGAGGTCCCTGTTCGAATTTGAAAATGGCAACTTGTGCTTTGTTGGTTAATGATCGATCTGGTTGATCAGTTGAGCTTTTGGAGACTGAGACGAGTCCATAGGGCCTGGAACTAAGGTTGGAGGTGGCCAGAATCGTGAGGAACAAAGGAGGAGTTTCTGATTTCTCTGTTCAATGATCTAACAGGTAAAAATTGATGGTTTTTCATAATTTTGAAAACGTAGATGGATTAGGAAGGATGGGATGAAGCTATGGGAGTTGAAAGGATTGACAAAGATGGAGAATTGGGTGAGAACCGGTCTCGCCGGTTTGGGTGGACTGGATTTACAATGAACCGGGTTCACTCGAGGAAGGTGATGAATAGTGTTCCGATGCATGGGGCAGAATTGGGAGATGTTATCAACATGTGTTTTGATGGTTTCGATGACAAGACCCATCCCACACTGGACTTTGATAACCACGCCTGATCCTGCTCCCATCTATCCAGTCAACTAAAGTCTTGAAACTTATCTGACAAGGGATGACTGTATTGATTTTTGCTCATGCCTCCGCCTCTCGATCATCCCCGATTCTCGTGCCACGACCTGGAGGGTCATCAAAAACGAAAAAAATAATATCATTTGAAAACACATTTCAAAATACCTTATTTACCCCCCCCCCCCCCCCCCCCCCCCAACTCATCAAACCATGCATGCATAGAGCCAAACACATGAATCACCAGCTTTCAAGCCAAAACATATGAAAATCATTTCATAAAACCATTTTATCATAAAACAAATCATATAACTCGGGAATTACACATCCGAGGTTCCTCTGGGGATTACACATCCAGAGTCTCTGGGAATTACACATCCAGATCTGCTGGGAATTACACATTCAGCCTCACCGGGAATTACACATCCGGTCCCTCTGGGAATTACACATCCAGAGTCACTCCGGGAATTACACATCCGGAGTCTACCTAGGAATTACACATCTGGGGGCACTGAACATAAATCCAATCAAAATCTTTATTTCAAAATTATCTTTAAAACCAAGTCAAAACCATTTACAACAGGGTCTCAAGCCCAAAATCTCATTTCACGTAAATCCGTAAAATCATGTCCATAAATCATTAAATATTCCATAAAATCATCATTAACTCACAATCCAAGTCAAAATATCATTTTAAAATCTCGAGCCTAGCCCAAAACATCAATTGAACTTTCCTCATAAAACATGCCTCCATGTCGTCACATTCGATGTAACAAATATTTTGGGGCTGGTTTCGAGTTTATCGGACATCCTTTCGATATAGTTCGGGATGTCCAATGGTTTAAGAGATAGTTTAAATACGTTTAAAAATCCGGAAAATTACAGGAATTTAGTGAGAGGTTATTAGAAGTGTTAGTGACCTTCGATTGTGATATGGACAGGTCCGGAAGTTCCAATGATGATGGATTAGCCGGGAAAGGCTTGGTGCATGCGTATCGAGGTGGCAGCTAGGACGGTCTGTGAGTGGACTTTGCTTTCTAAATTATAATGCATGCATAACTGTTTTATATGTTTTCTATATGTGATTTCTATGCTTATGATTGCGATATTTATGATTTCCGTATTTACACGTATTTCAATGTGATTTACGCATTCACACGTACTTTGAGGATATGGTTTTATGCTATGCTTTGTTAATGGTTTTGATGGATGATTTTATGTTTTTTATACGTGTTGTGTTACGATAATGGGTTTGATGAAATGATATTGGATTTTGGAAAGTGAATTCGGGGATGAGTCCTATTTCGAATAAAAGTGATTTCGAATTCTGGTTTTAATATGATTTCTGGATATGGATTCTGGTTTCGAAATGATGATTTTGGATATGGATTTATGGATTTGGTTTTGAAATGGTTTTGAATTGGATTTGCTGGATCTGGATTTGGGTTTAAAGACCTGGTGATTGATTGTGACGGGGGAGGGCCTTATATGTGATTTGAGTTTAAAGACTCGTGAGTTTAAAGACTTGGTTATTGATTTCCCCGGAGACCTGTTATTGAGTTTAAAGACTCGTGAGTTTAAAGACTCGTTGATTACTCGGGAAGGCCTGATATGTGATTTGAGTTTAAAGACTCGGTAATATGAGATCCAGCAGGTTCGATTGATTGCTATGTGTTTCGGATTTATGTGATATTATGATTGTTTTCATGTGGTTTTCAGATGTTTTGGGCAATGACCCCATGATATTGGATTTACCGTTTTTGGGCTGTGTACCCACATGACTTGACTTGGTTTATGGTTTTGGGCTAAGACCTAGTGATTTGATGAAAGGAAATGCTTTTGGGTTTTATAAACGTTTTTCTTACGCTGGAAACATGAAATGGTTTTCGAATGCATGCATTGGTTTTACGTGGATGACATAAATGTCTTTTTTCTATAAAATGTTTTATAAACTTATTTATTTTTGTCTACTCACAGCATTTTATGATTTTTTGAAACTCTTCAGGTTGATGTGGATGCGGGCTGTTGGTGAGACCGAGACATCACACTTACACATTCCACTATGGTTCATGCGTACACTGGAAGATAGTCGGATGGTTAGCCTGGATATCTCTGGTCTACCTTACGTGTTACATGGACGTTAGACGGTTGTTCACCATGCGTGTCACACGTGGGTTAAACGGGAGCATGTTCCATCCTTGTAATCTCGGGGGGATTGGGATGGGGCGTGTCATTTTCGATTTGGCATTTTTGGGAGGAGAAAATGGTGGCTTTTCCCTTTAAGAGTAGCCAAGATTACCCCTACTTGCTGGGATTTTTGGCTGGGCAATTTCGGGAGGAGAAAATTGTGGCTTTCCTTTTAATGAATAACCAAGATTGCCCCTCCTTGCTAGGATTTTAGGCTGGGCACTTTTGGGAGGAGAAAATGGTGGCTTTCCTCTTTAAGAGTAGCCAAGATTGCCCTCATTGCTTATGTTTTCAACTGGGCAATTTTGGGAAAAAGAAATGGTGGTTTCCCTCCTATTAGATGGCCGAAATATAGGGGAAAAAGTATCTTGGGTTGGCTTGACGAAAATAAATTAAAAGAGGTGTATGTGGGGTGTCAACGGCTAGGATAAAAAAAGGAGTTAATGTTCCCTTTATTCATACATATAGGTGGGTATGTGTACTCAAAACTTCCCACTAGACTTTGACAACCCAAGCTAGCTATGAATATTATATATTTGAGTTGACAAAAGAGAGAAAAACCAAATGTGTTTTCTACTCACGGCAATTGGTAATGATTGAGTGAGAGTTGGAATTTTATTTTATTTTAATGTATGTGAGTGGCTACTTGTGTTAGTTTCACATTGGTTGTTGAGGGAAGTATGTACATGTGTGAGTTTGGTGCATGTATGCATGTAAGATAATAGTTTTGGTTTGCTTGAAATGAAAAGAACTATAAGATTATTCTAGCCAAAGTTGATCAAAAGTTGTCCAGGGCATGGCCTCATGGTCGCCTTCAGTAAAATTCATAGAATTTCATTCAAAGTTTTAGTATAGCCAAGTTCTTCAATTTCTAGAGTAAGTTTATTTTTCGAAAGCACCTTTTATTTTTTTGTTGCAAACTTAAGTTTTTTTTTTTTGGATCAAAACTTAAGTTTTTTTTTTATTTGATCTTCATTTTGATTCAAGCTTACTTTATTTCCGTTTATTCTACGGTTTTATTTAATCGATTTATTAATCTTAGTTTATTTTTCCTACATTTAATTTAATTATTGATTTTCTTTTAAACACTAATTTACTGCACTTACGTTAAGGGAATAGTTTCTCAAGTATATTTACTTTCCTAGTTCAGTCGAATTATTGTATTTTCATTCCATATTCACATAATTTAAAAAATATAAAAATATATAAGTTGAAATCTAAACACCATTGACCTTGAGGGAGTGAAAGAACCCAGACCGAAAGGAGGTTCCTTGCTCGGTCGTACAATCGTAAGGTCAGAAGTCAGCCTTAGGGACGCACCCAACACTTACAATTCCATTTAGGCCATTTGGTGGCCGGGTTGTGGCGCGCCTACGCATTTACTCGAAGGACCAAAAATCCCTTCTAGCGGTTTGATAAGTCGAATCGAGGGAAACAGAGGGATTTGATTTTGACACTTCATAAATTATTTGCTGTGCACCACTGTTTATTCTAATATTTTCTTTTCATGAATCGAACTTCCAAATGTGCCCCTCTTTCTTTTAAATCTAATATAGTTATTTTTTTAGTTTTATTTTTGCTTGTGTAAAACAACTGGACTTTTTTTTTTCCTAAATAAATTGTACTCTCCCAGTTTCTATCTCTCTCGTTTTTTATTTTTATTTTTATTTTTAAAATTATGAATATTATGTTTCTATCATTATAGTATAATGATAGTTCTAATTAAGTTGCTTGAATTCTATGGACACTTCACATGTACGTGATTAATTTTTTTTTTTTTTTCAGTATGATAGAAATATGCATAGGTTGCAGTAAAAAGAAATGTTTGGTGATGGTTTATAGTCTGTGCTATTGTGAATTTTTAAATTAAAAAAAAATAAAGTCAATTAAGAAATCTCAAAGCTCATGTGACCAAAGGTGGGGTAAGCTTGAGATTTAATTCATAAAATAAAAGAAAATATTAAAATAATTAAATAGAATACATAAAGTAATTTGTGAAATATCAAATTTAGTTTCTTTTAAGTCTTGCATGAACATAAATTAAAAGGGAAAGGAAAATAAAATAATCGTATGCGTTGAGATTCTTGTTTAAGTTGACGTACGTAGGGACGTGTCAAAGTGTAATTAGCCATGATTAAAAGGTACATTTAAGTTTTAAGTTTAAACTCGAGAAGCCAAATTATGAAACCCATATATCTTCTGCGTCCATGCGGGTAACAGACAAGGAGATGGACGAAGGGTTGTTCTGCCTTGTTAATTAAATAATCCATTTTATTTAATCCCAAAATTAATAATAAACTTGCTATCCACCACTCTGAGAAAAATGTATATCATTTTTTAAACAATAATTGTGATTAAAAATCTGCATTATTCTAATTCAAAAACACTCATTCTTCTTCCTTGTTCTCCGGTTCTGCACTTTTCCTCCACATTTTGAAGTCAAACTATTTTCCCAGATCTCTTTCCCTCTCCTATTCCTCACACCCGTTGATATCCTTTTGTCGGAGAAGCTCCCAAGATCATAATAATGAAGTCTGTGAAATACCCTACCTTAAGCTCATGCTCTCATTTCTCAAATCTTTTTTTATCATTGATCAAGTTCAGGATGCTTTTGTTTGTTAATCGCATCTAAAGTTGGTGGAAAGGTTTTGGTCAAGTTGAGTGTTTCTGCAAACTTGCAAGCCAAGAAGAGGCTTGAAATTCATTAGAGTTTGCTTCTTGTTGGTGGAGTTTTGAAAAAAAAAAAATGTCACAAAGGGTGGCTTGATTATTATGTGTTTTATTGCCTAATGGGGCAACCTACTAAGATTAAAGGATGATGAAGGAATTAGATTGTTGGGGTTTAAGACTAATCGCGTTTTTCATCTTCTGTCTCTTGATTCTTTCTCCTTCCACTTCTGCAGATGAAGGTAAGCATATATATATATATATATATATATATATTTGAAACTGAATTTTAATTATTATTAATTCTACCTAGCCATATAAATTTTAACAATATCAGCTTTGGTCCGAATTATATTTACTTAAACCCTCCTGATATGATCAAAATATTAGGTGGGATGGAAATGAGTCACCCGATCTTGTAACAGATTGACTTTTATTTTTATTTTATTTTCCTTTTATTGGGACGAAAATAGGGTTTTTGAATCTCAGTCACATACAAGTACACATTTAGATATTGGAATTGCTTACATAATCCATTGTAGGGTTAATTAACCACATTAATGGTCATAAATAATTAACAAGATCAAATTTTATTAACTTCTGCTGTAAAATTATGCAGAAGGCTTCACAAGCATCAGATGCTGCGCAGAATCGAAGTATACAGATAGCAGAAACATCAGTTGGGTTTCAGATAATAGTCAGTTTCCAAATTTAACAGGTTGCCACACCCTAGTGAAGGCCGTAAGTTACAGTAGAAGTAGGGTTTTTGACCAGAGTTCAAGTCAGAAAAGATGTTATGAGCTATCAACAAACAAAGGTGAAGACTACCTGATAAGGGGCACATTTCTATGTGGAGACCTTTGGGGGTCTCATTTTTCAGTTTCAGTTGGCGTGACCCCAATTAGTTTGGTGGATTCTTCTGAGGAGACACAAATAATTGAGGGAGTTTTTAGGGCTACTGACGACTTCACATATTTCTGCTTGGTGAAGGGCAATAAGGGACATCCTTATATTTCAGAGCTTGAGTTGAGGCCTCTGCATGATTTCAAGTACTATTTGGAGGAGTTTTCTTCAAGTACTCTGAAATTGCTTACAAGAATTAGTTTTGCAAATAATACAGAAGAAAAGGTGATTAGGTATGTATGTTTTTTATTTATTTTTATTTATTCTTCTTCATATAAAAGATAACAAAATAAGAAGAATGGAACGCATGAACTCGATTGCTTATATTATAATTACTAATTAAGCTACAAGTTTAAAGATTAGGAATAAAAAAAATTAGAAACAAAAAAACCCCTCAAAGAATTAATGACATTTTCATTATTAGTTTACATAAAATTGCCACAAGATTTGTATTTCAAATTATAAAGTTGGATGATCCACAAGACAAAGAAACCAACGTATGGTCTTCTTGCTGGTATTAATGGCACATGACATTAGACAATGAGACGATTTTAAAATAATTATGTTCGTCTATTAAAATATTAATCAATTTCACTTTATTAGAAAATTTTGGCATAATACTATAAAAAGAAACAAATTACACTCATTGAGGTATTTACAAAAATCAAACGTTTGAGTAAAAATACTTCCTAAATAGTAACTAGATGATCCATGTATTAATTTCAGGTACCCAACTGACCGGAGCGACAGAAGTTGGTTACCAAATTCAAATTTAGGTGCCGACGATGGAAGTTATCACATATCACAACTCAATGTCTTCATTTCCGGCAACGTTAGTGTGAGCTTGCCTTTACATGTCCTGCAAACAGCTCTCGCAGCTCCAGATCGATTGGTCATTGTTGAAGATGGCCTTTCTACAACAGAGTATCAGTACCTTGTGGTCCTCTACTTTTATGAGGTCAATCCGTCTGTTCGAGCTGGGCAGAGGATGTTTGACGTTTACCTCAACAATCAGCTGAAACAATCCAGATTTGATGTCTCGGGTGATGGGTCCAACTACAAGAAGCTTGCTTTGAATGTCTTTGCAAATGGGTCGCTCAATTTGACGCTTATTAAGGCTTCTGGGTCTGAAAATGGACCCATTTGCAATGCGTATGAGATCTTCGAGGTGCTTCCCTGGGTTCAACATACTGACCAAAGTGATGGTAAGTTTAGTTGCCACTTGAATTTCTAATGGGGTGTTTCTAGCAATTAACTTGGTGACTTTTTTTTTCCCTATCCATTTGCAATTTCTTTGTTTTGTGACACAATGTTTCTTTCTTCAGTGGAAGTGATTTTGGAGGTGAAGAATGAGCTCTTGAAGACTAATAATCAACATAGTGAAGTTTGGGAGGGTTGGTTAGGAGACCCATGTCTTCCAGTTCCCTGGGATGGTATAAGTTGTGAATCCATTAATGGTTCCACTGTCATTACCAAACTGTAAGTTGTTTGTTTCCCTTACTTCTAAAACCTCTGAATTCATGAAAAATTGACAGTTAGTGTTTCATTGAATTATACTAGTTCCCATTGTGGGAGATGCTTTGGGGTTTGAAAATTTATTAGTTTCCTTTTGTTGGCAAAAGATGAAAGTTGCTGACACTATAATTCTACAAGATCGAATAGGTCATAACAAATTTGATTTTGGTAAAATATGTTAAGAAGGAAGTGATTGCAAGATAGGTAAAAGAAGATAAATAAATATATATTATATTGCATGGAACATTGATAATTAATTAGATTGTAATGTTCCATTATAATTATTATTGCTTTTTAATAGGTATTTATATGTTACTCTGCATACAATTTTCAGGGATCTTTCTTCGGGCATTCTTAGAGGGTCTGATCAAAATAGCATTCTTAAAGGGCCAGTTCCTTCAAGTATCACTAAGCTGATGCACCTAGTGGCTCTGTATGGTTAAATCACCTTTCTATTGGCTTTTAATGTTGCGATTTAATGAGAAACTGTAACTCTAATTTCAATGCATTGTTTTCATGTGCTTGTGATATGCAGGAACCTCAGCCACAATGGCTTTTTTGGTCAAATTCCAGCATTTCTTCCTTCCTCCTTGCTGACATCACTGTAATTTTCTCTTTCAAATTCAGTTTTAAAAAGACGACAATTATAGCTAATGATTGAATAAATATCCTTCCAACTCCACTGATAAAAGTGTGTCATTTGTAATATTTATTTATTGAATAAATTATTCTGAAAATTGCAAACAACCTGCATGTCTTAGGTAGACTCTTTGAAGGTCTTTGTGATGTATTGAGAAGTCCTTCAGACCTCGCTTGCTACATTTAAAAGCGCTAGCATCATATTGCGTGAGCCACTGAATTAGGCTCTGTAGACTGGCTAAATCCATACCTTGGGCTAGCTTCAGGAAAGTGTCACTGTCTTGCATGGAACAACTGTGGTATAACCGTGCTGGCCATAGTTGGGAAGATAGCACCCAACCTATTGTGCTGATACTGAATTCGCACCAGTTGATATGCAAGTTGTAGTTATTTTTTTGTACTTCCCTATTTTTGTATTTGCAGTGAAATGTATGCCAAATTTGTCTTCTACAATGAAATAGGATTGTCAAGTCAGTTAAACAAAAAAAAGGGTTTTAAGACTCAAATTTTTATTTAATTTTTAAGGGTAGACAAATTCATATGTGCTTCTCTTCAAGTATAAGTTTTCTGAGTAATAGAGTGTTCATTTGATTTTTGCGAGTTTTGTTTTTCTTCTTGATTGATTTCCTTTATATCATCAGGGATCTGAGAAACAATGATCTTTCAGGGCCACTACCAGTATCTCTTTTCTCATTGCCACATTTGGTAACATTGTAAGTTCTTACTTCAATGTTCTATATTGTATGCGAACTTAGCTTTAATGCCACCGTAAATTTATGTCCATGCGGTTGATTCACAGATTTTTTGGCTGCAACCCTCATGTTTCAAAAGATATTCCCTCCAGCTTCAATGGCACAAAACTTATCACAGAGTATAAATTTTATTCTATGCATTCAAACAAAAATTTTGAACCTTAGGATAAACTAATTTTTTTTTTTTAAATCTGAAATTTGTATCTCTATATTACAGCAATGGAAATTGCGGAATTCTAGAAAGTAATAAACGAGGAATCATCATTGGCGCTGCTGCATCTGGATCTGTACTACTATCCATTGTAGCTGGGATACTATTTTGCACTTGGAGACAAAAATTTCTGCCTCAAGGAAAATTTGATTCGAAAAGAAATTATCCCATGACAAAGAGTAAATGCACTAAATGCTTTCTTGTTCTTGGTTTTTACTTTAAATTTGAGAAAAAAAAATTGCAAATTCCAATTGTTTGGTCCCTTATCTGAAGGAAGTCCCCCACCACCATAAAAGAAACCAGTCCTTGTTTCCTGTTCATTCCTCATAATTTTACAGAGTATATATTATGACACTGACTTGCAAATTATGGAGTACTAAATAAAGTATATACAACAAAAAAATTGCAAAAGAAAGGAACTCAGTCAACATAAAATTAATGTGATAAAGGAAATTTTACTTATTAGATATTCAAATTGTATTACATTAAATTTCATACATAAGAGTATTGATTCTACTATATATCTATTTCAGAATCATATATTTCATAAAACTAATAACGAATCACTCCCAGTATTAATAAATAAGTGAATTTTTTATCTGGAAAATGTTGAACACCTATTTAGGTTTTTATACAAGTATAGATAATTTCAGTTTACAGCTGGGGTCTATATAAGCTGGTTAGAAGCTTACAAACTTTTTCTAGCCTTTTTTGGTACATGACTTCAATTTATTTTGGCACCGAGCAGAGGCGTCATTAGCAGTTACAACTTTTCTGATATAGTTTCCTGTGTAAATACTGGATATCTCACACTTGGGTGCAGTTTTTTGTGTAAGTTATGTAGCATCACTATGCCGCAATGGTGTTACAAAATATGCAGCTTCTCAAAATAAAAGTGATCACCATGAATTAGAATTTTGAGTTTTCATCCATTGTCTGTAGAAATGAACAAAAGAAAAATATATGTCAATCAATAGTCTTGTACATATATTAAGGTAAAACCACGAGATGTGTTTATTATTTCGAAGTGAAGTTATTAAGAGTGGTTGAGGCACTTTTGCATATTATAGTTTACCAATATAGCCTCTGACCAACTGTGTCCTCAAACTGCAGATATAATTTTTTCATTACCCAGCATGGATGATATGCTTTTAAAGTCAATATCCCTAGAGCAATTTACACTTGAGTACATAGAGGCTGCCACCCAAAGGTACAAAATATTGATAGGTGAAGGAGGTTTCGGGTCTGTTTACCGTGGCACTTTAATTGATGGTCAGGAAGTGGCAGTGAAGGTTCGATCAGCAACATCAACCCAAGGAACTAAGGAATTTGATAATGAGGTTGGATATTGGGTTTTCGTAGCACTTCATTAATCAACGAACTTGGAATATCAGTATTATTAACTGTATTACCAGTCACAAGTTGTCTCCTCGCCTATTTCCTTTCCGGCACATTTTTTTAAAGATGAATCATTGAGTTGAATCTAGTTTTCTCAGATAAAGAATAAAATGCATTTTCTTTGACTAGTGTATAGTTTTTGTTACCTTGTGGATGAGCTGTCATGTAATGAATTGAACCACCTGAAAGCCAAATGGCAATTCTTTTGATGTATTTTACAGGTAAATCTTCTTTCATCTATTCGCCATGAGAACCTCGTGCCTCTTCTTGGTTATTGCCGCGATAATGGCCAAGAAATTCTTGTATATCCATATATGTCAAATGGCTCTCTACAGGATCGCCTCTATGGTAATGGTCACATCACTGTTTCTTTGGACTCATTCTTTTTAATATATATTGTTTACCAAAAAGCAAGTTATTAACAGGGGAAGCAGCAAAAAGAAAAATTCTAGACTGGCCAACCAGATTGTCAATTGCTCTTGGTGCTGCTGGAGGCAAGTGGTATAGAGTGTTTGATATAATCTCGTGACATGATTATAACTAACTCTTCAAATCACCATGTCTATAAATGTAGAAGAATATAAGTGTCAATTAATAGGTAACATTTCCGACCAAATAATCATAATAATATTTCTTTTCAAGCAGTAGGATTCCTTTAAAAATAATTTGAATTCATACTCTAACCTGGCCCTAATTTCCTTGTAATTTATACAAGGTATTGGGTCATCTGAGCCAAATTTTGTATGTGATAGCCTCCAGAGATGTATTGAACCTTTGAATATGCATTCTCTTGTCCAATTTGTTTGGCATTTCTGTGGGAGTTCTAAAACTACTGCAGAAATTTGAAATTGGACTGATCTTTTGTTTTTTTTGTTTTGGATACAATGACTGCTCTTTTGTTACTTTCAAGGATTAGACAAGATTTGTTTTCTTTAAAGGGTTCCCCTAGGTCTGGGATATGAAATTATGAGGGTTTGTAATTGGCCTCAGTTGAGATATTCCGTGAAGCTAACAGTTGTTAGTGCTCACATTTTGCTTCCTTATATGACAGTTTTTTCTCTTATGCTATATTCCAAGCGTTGATTAGAGATGAACATGTTACATGGCATATTGACGTTCTTTACTGATTAAAAAAGCAAGGGATGGCCTATTGATGTCAGAAACAATTTTTCATAAAAGTTACAATTTTTCATAAAAGTTAGGTATAGATGAGCTAAATAGATTTATTACCAAGGATGAACCATCGTTCACATGGGATCTCTATATGACTGAAGGACCTACAACTTAGCAACCCCTTCTCTGCTTTAAATTTTTCTCACGTGATCGTTTAGTTTGGCCTGCTGATTGTTTTGTTGAGTTCGCCTTCTTTTCCAGTTAACATTTAGAATAACAGAATATATGAGGAGTACTTTCCTTGTTCAGGTTTGATGCATCTTCACACATTTTCTGGGCGTTGCATTATACATAGGGATGTGAAATCAAGTAATATACTTCTGGATCATAGCATGTCTGCAAAGGTGGCAGACTTTGGTTTTTCAAGATATGCTCCTCAAGAAGGTGACAGTTGTGCTTCTCTGGAAGTAAGAGGGACAGCTGGATACTTGGATCCGGAGTAAGATTTGTTTCTTCAGCTTAAGTTGTTACGTTTCAAATTTTCTTGTGGTTTAAGTTTCTTATTCTGGTTTACGATCACTTCAGCTATATTCTATAGACATGTTGAGCACTCTCATATCATTTAATGCAGGACAGGAAGAAAATAGAAAGAGAGTAGAAAAACAGAGAGGAAGATAAACAAGTGGTTAACGAAAGAAAAATGAGAGAAGGCAAAATTCAAAGAGACGAGTGACAGAGAAAATTAGGGTCTTCTTAAACCTATGTACTAAAAGTATGAAGCCAGCCATATTATCATAGTAAGGCCTGTCTATACTTTATATGCAATCCAGAAATATTAGCTGTGCAAAGATACTGAAAATAGTGCAATAATCAATCTCTTAACAATTAGAAACCTTAATCATTGTAGAAAACAACATTATAAAAAGCCTTAGGTACTAATAAGCTAGTGGTTAAAATGCTATATTATTATTGTAAGAGGTTTGTATCAAAGAATTAGTCTCTAAATTCTAACTCTTGCAAATAAATTTGACAACTTCTTACTGCTAAAGTGTCTCTCTACTATCTACTTAAAGTTTTCAAGTAGGACAGAAAACAAATAAACTGTAGAAAGCATTTACCAGAGCCTAATTATGTCCATCTGTTCAGGTACTACATGACCCATCATTTATCAGCAAAAAGTGATGTTTTTAGCTTTGGCGTTGTTCTGCTTGAAATTGTAAGCGGCCGAGAACCTCTGAACATACACAGGCCACGTCCCGAGTGGAGCTTGGTTGAATGGGTATGTTTAATCATGCTCTATGACTGCAATGAATATTGATGATCCATAGATTGTTTCTAAGTTACATGTTTTAGATTTGATACCATTTTGAATGAATTAGCCAATAAGTGCAACCTTTAAGTGCAGGCGAAACCCTACGTAAAGGAATCAAAGATTGATGAAATTGTTGATCCAAACATAAAAGGAGCCTATCATGCAGAAGCTATGTGGAGAGTAGTGGAGGTGGCATTGTCATGTATTGAGCCCTTTGCCGCAAACCGGCCCAACATGATTGAAATTGTAAGGGAGCTAGAGGATGCTTTGATTATTGAGAACAATGCCTCAGAATACATGAGATCCATTGAGAGCTCCGGATCCACTCGCTTTTCCAGTATCATGGAGAGAAGGATACCGCCGCCGTCCCCTTCAGAACCTTCACCTATTTTGACACAAATGGCTCCTCCAGAGCCAAGATAGTGAAGGGTTTTACAAAGAGTTTCATCAGTTTCTGAATGATTATTCTGTTGCTTCGCATAATTGATAAAAGGGGAAAATTAGGATTATTTCCGAATGCTCTTTTTGAATTTATGTATCTTCTTGTGTAATATATTTTTGTTACCCCAAACCGTCTCTCGTGGTTGATTAACTAATTGGCTAATATACAAGACTGAGTCTATGTTACATGCCATCTCCCGTAGCTGATTAACTAAGAGGCTTTCTGTCTAAGAAATTAACCAACCATACAAAAGAAATTGCAGCAGTCTTATGTGATGGTCAAGTACACTGGAACTACTTTCAATTAGACAGTTTTCATTGAGATCATTTAGAGTTTTTGAAATGAAATTCTAACGCAACTCAGTTAAAAAAATGTGTAGTTTGTTATTGTGTCTAATTCTATTAACCATGTCAGTAACTTTCTCATGATTTTGAACCATATGCGTCGTGATTTTGAGGTAGTGAAGTGAGCAGATTGAACTACAAAGGAATCCGGATTGCTTTGTATGCAAGGGGAAATTGGGCAAAAACAATAAGTTGGCTTCATATTTTGTCAGCTCCACAATCCACATACATGATTAGCTCAATTCCTAAGGTACATTCATTTTCTAAGAGTTGTAAGCAAATAAATAAATAAAACCAAAGATATCAATGGCACATTATCAAGTAATGTAGGAGAATCTGTGCTACATGCCAAAGCCATCTCGAAAACTACAAGTAGCACCTAAAACCGGAAAGACTTGAGTGCAACGGGGTGCCTAGACGACGAACTCAAGACTTGATAAAAGAAGAGGGTTTATACCAAATGCAATGAACTGAGCTAGGGACTACGGGTATGGGAGCACTAAGAAGAAGATGATAGAATAAATGGCAGCGAAACCAGATCATAAAACTATCTAGAGTAACATCAACCATGAAAGAATATTGAGCAAAGAGGAAAAAAAGACCTTCAAGAGCGGCCGAGGAAAATTCCCCCACAGGCAAAATTGCAAATAGGGTTTTACAATGCTGAACACAAATATGCATTCACAAAATAACCTCATGACAAACAAAAATATTTCTATTACTCTCCATAAAAGCAAAAGAATGAATGTGTTACTACTATACTAGGTTACAAGACCGAGAAATATGTTCGCATCCACACTATAGACAAGATGACGCTTACAGTAGAGCGGTATATTGTAAACTACAGCAGTGGCATGATCTGCTATGCATCACGAGCAAAAAGAGAAGGGTTGGCTGACGCAGTACCCACTTGAACTTCAAGAAGTTCTAGCCTCCGTTCCAATACATCAAGCTTCTCGTTCAATGATGCCAATTTGCTCTTTGTGGTAGCCTCTTCAATAACAAGATACACTAAAGATAAGTCTTGGGGTGTGTATATGGAATTATAAACGTTTTATCATTCAATCGATCTCCCAAAAAGAAGAGAAAATTCCAATTTGTCTAACAATTAGTCCAAACTAAAACAAACTATCATAATCAAAAGAAAAAATTGGAGCTCGAAAATAGATAACAAGACTCCAGCAAACTAAATGATTAGGTAATAATAACTGATTATGCTGAATTTAGGAAAGCTGTTCCAAATATAAACCTAAGAAACATTCAATTAGGCATGCAAAGAAGAGTTGAGTCAAGAAAAAGCATGCTGCTTGAACAAGATGATTAACCAGGTACATGCTCACTGCCATTCCGGGTAACGTAAAACAAAAATCGGACGAATTAGCCCCAAATCGTAGCCAGACCGAGTGCAATAGGTAATGAAAAGAAATTAGCTGCACGATTTTTCCAATTTATCCAATGAAATGAAATTATTGGTTTGGTGATCAGAAAATGAAGCAAAGAAAATACTTACATTCTAAAATCAACCCAGGTCAGCAAATTCAAAAAGCTATGAAAAAATTAGAGAAATGAGTCTAAATGTCAAACGGGTGAGAAGCAAAATCAGCAAGAAGCATGAAAGCAAGTGACCTAAGTCAACCTAACCCCGAATCAGAAAAAGACTAAAACGACGGAGATGGGTAAGAACTGGATTTAGCGTTTACCGAATTGAACGAGGAAATCGAAGAGACGGCGAACATTGAGAGAAATGTGGGAGATGAACTCGCGGTTTTCCCAATCAGCTTGGACTGCGATTCCCACGTTAACGGCGTCTGTTATCCCACCTGCCCGAGCCATGTTGATATATCGAATCCACACCGAAGATCTATCAAACAAGAACAGCCTTATTTTTCATCTGCTCTATAGATTATACGGTATACTAGAGCTGGGGGAGCAACTGCCGTGGGTTGCTTACATCTTACATGTACGATTTATAATTTTATGATTTATGTTATGTTAGGATGCAATTATCCTAATATAAAATATTAAAAGGGTTTAAAAGAGTTTTTTGGGCTCTTTTTCCTTTAAGCTAGCTTTTAGAAAAATTCTATTATTGGTTCTTAATAATTAATAGAAGTCTTTATGAGCGTAATATCGAATCACCAAATACTAATAAATGAACTAATATATGAGATTAGTGATAGTTGTGATTCGCCGCTCACGCATGACCTGGGTTGTTACTTGGGGGTTCCTTTCCTCCACGGGTGTATTGCTAAGGCTACTTACCAAAGTGTTGTGGACAAAGTGCAGCAAAGGTTGTTTGGTTGGGCCAGTAAACTTCTCTAAGATCTGAATGGGCCAGTAAGCTTCTCTAAGGTTGTCTGGTTTCACCAAACTGTAGAACACAAGTTCTTATCATATCCTCTAAGATCTGAATGGTCTGCTCTGACTAACTATCTGTCACTAAAATGCAGCTTCATTCTGAATGCCTCCTGCAAACTTTTCCAAAACCATGATGTAAACTTGGGATTTCGGTCAGATACAATCGACTTTGGAGTTCCATGTTGCCTGATGATCTCATCAACGAATAACATGGAAAACTATTCCATTCGATAATTTCTGTGTACTGGCAGGAAATGAGCCGACTTAGTCAATCTATCCACGAGCACCCAGACTCCATCATAGCCGAGCTGCATCCTTGGATGCTTAAATATAAAATCCATCGTTAATCGGTCCCACTTCCACTCGAGAATTGGCAATGGCAATGGCTATAAAGCTCTGTATGGCTACTCCCTCTCAAGCTTTACTTGCTGGAAAATCAAGCACTTCCTCACACACCTTGTTATCTCTCTTGTCATATCAGCTTACCAATTGTGTTCTCAAAGAGTACGATACATTTTGGTTCCACCGGGATACATCACATAAGCGGAACTATGGCTTCCTCCAAAAATTCTTTCTTCAAGTCCTCATCCTCGGGTACACTTAACCGACATTCTTTCTGTAAGGCTTTATCATTAGTAAGTGTATAATATTGCATGCCCCTTCCTTCCACGTCCATTCTAATAATGCACAAAATAAGGTCCTGGAATTGTGCCTCAATAATTCAATAATCAAAACTGGCCTCATGTAACGACCCGGAAATTCGAAAAAGGAAAATTTGGAAAATTTGAAGGAAATGACGATTTTGCCCCTAGAATTGAGCGAACGGTTGACTTTTGGTTCAAGTGGTCAAACAGACTTTGACCGATGATTGTGACGTAGTTCGGGATGTCACGAGTTCATAGACAGGTGGCACGTCCGATTCCGACATTCGAGGAGAAAGTTATGATGTTCGGAAGTTTAAGGGTAATTTGGTAAATTGATTAAAAAGGGGCCATTTGTTGACTTTTTGATCGGGACCGTGTTTGTACTTTTCGTAAGTGTCGTTGGGTAGGTCTCGAGACGCTGAATCGGTAGACAAGTAGCATGCGTCAATCGGAGTTCGGATGAAAAAGTTACGGGCCTGAGAAAGTGAAAGGCAATTTAGTAATTTTGCAAAGGAAGGGCAAAATGGTAATTGATGAAGTGTTGGATTACTCAGCCAATTTGGTGAGTCGGTTAACTCCTTGAGTGACATCTGTCACAATCAGAATGTGGATTAGTGGATTGAAATATTATTTAATAATTGGATATTTATGTGTTGAGTTATCAAAACCGTGTGTGTGTGTTTTCCTTAAAACAAAACAGAGACTAAAGATAACTGAGCTTGATCGACCTCAATCTCTCGGTCTGATCGATCTGTGAGGGGAATAAAGAGAGAATTTGAGACGAAGAACAGAAAAGGAGAGAGGGATAAGATTCTGAAACTGTGGAAACAAACCCGAAACCCAAACCCGTAGGAATTCAAATTCTCCAAAACTCGAATTTGAATTTGTAAGTCGTGATACTCCAAATTGAGATTTGTTTGAGCTTTCTGGGACTGTTTCGATCAGGATTACCTCAAGAACGAAGGAAATTGGTATCCTTTTGACTCAAAACGGACATGGCGGAAGGGGAACAATTCGAGGATTAAGTTGTGTAATTGACGGGTTAGAAGGATGAAATTGAGACTTGGAATGTGTTTATTAGAGTTCTATGAAGCTCCAGGACGAATCAATTTAGAAGAATTGATGATCAGTGAGAAAATCAAATGATGAACAGACTTTGAACCCTTGAGGCTTGATCGAATGACTTCGAGGTAAGGAATCACAAAATTGAATGTACAGATTTTTAATTAAGGTTAAACCGATACGATTAGTTGAATTAATTGAAGAATTTGAGGGGAACTTGACAGGATTCCAATCGGGTTATCTCGCGGGGTGCAGAACCCGTTTTATAGACAAACGGGCGAAGACGGTAAATGTAGCAGTTACTGTAGCAGGCATGTGGGCTTCACGCGCAGCCGCTTGCGGCGGCGCGTGGGGGCGCATGAGAGGGAATCTCGAGGTGAGTTAAACATGACTTTTATCCCATTTAATGTAACGAACATTTTGGCACTGGTTTCGAGGAAATCGGACACCGTTTCGATATTGATTCGAAGGTCCGAAGATTTATGTTACGTTTAAAATACGTATTTAAATCCCGGAAAAATTGGGGAAAATTATGGGAAGTATATTGAGATGTTAGTGACCCTTGATAATGATTTTGGAAAGGAATGGTGACTTCCGAAATTTACGAAAAAAACGTGCAGCTCGGAAAGCAAGCGATATCGACGGTGTCTGAGTGGACTTTTGTTTTCTACCCTGAATGCATGCATATATATTTTAAATGCTTTATGATATGATTGGAAATGATTTGGCATGATTCGTGTTTCGATATGATAATTTCCGGATTTTGGGAATATTATATTGTTTTATATGATTTTGGGCACGATTTTCGAGAAAACTGTAAAATTGTTTTTTTGGGCGATGACCCGAGATTTGAGAATAGTTTTGACTCGGATTATGAGTCGAGAAATTGATTTGGTGAAATTGTAATGTTTTTGGATATACTTTATGGGTTTATGTGAAAATGGCAACTGAGGTTGCGAGTTCATGGATTTGCGTGAAAATAATATTTTGGGCTTGAGACCCAATTGGATAGTGATTTTGACTCAGATTTGGAGTCACATGTGAATATGATTAAATTGATGATTTTGATTTATAAAGTTAATTCTGGGCACTGCTTTTATGATGGATTTGTGGAACTTTCTTTGTGAAAGCTATGTTTCGGGCAGAGGCCCTGTTGAAATGTTTTGATTTGATTTGAGATTTGAATGGTTTTAAAATGAGATTACTAGATTTGGTGACTGTTCCACATATACCATCCTCTGTGATTTGATGGTCTCCTCCAGACGTCGTAGATCCTGGAGTAGTCACGATCCACTGCTTGGAGATGAGTAGCTCCGAGGGAGGCTCAGTCTCAGGAGTGTGAGATTATGATGATATCCTCCAGACGTCGTAGATCCTGGAGATGATATCACCCCAGACGTCGTAGATCCTGGGGAGGTACTCGGACATGAGACGCCCGAGTTTGAACGTGTTGCATTGATATCGTGACGGGTTACTTGGATATTGAGATTGGATATTGAGGATTGGTGGTACTTGTGATTTATTGATATTTGTCTCCAGATACTTTATATCGTGCACTGATTTGGTAAACATGAGTTTTATGGACCATGGGAAAACATGTTTTGATTTTATCGGTCGACTGTCATACTTGATTTATTTCACACTATGACTCATGTTTTATGAACAATACCTGCAGATTTTTTGCTCAGAGCATCAGCTACTACATTAGCTTTCCTATGGTGATTATCGATAGTATAGTCATAGTCTTTAATCAACTCCAACCATCTGCGTTGCCTTAAACATAGATCTTTCTGTGTGAAGAAGTACTTCAAGCTCTTGTGGTCAGTATAGATCCGGAATTTCCCTCCATAAGGGTAATTCCTCCAGATCTTGAATGCATGCACCACAGCTGCTAACTCCAAATAATGCATAGGGTTGTTCAACCCATGAGCTTTCAATTTTCAGGATGCATAAGCAATAACTTTCCCATGCTGCATTAACACACATCCCAAAACTTACAGCAAAGCATCACTGTAAATCTCGAACTCTCCACTACCATCTGGAAAAGTGAGTACTGAAGTAGAAGTCAAACGTCTCTTTAACTACTAAAAACTCTGCTCACACTCATCATCCCACACAAAATTCACTCATTTCCTAGTTAACCAGGTTAACATGGCTGCAATCGACGAAAATCCCTTTCCAAATTGTCTATAATAGCCAACTAACCCTAGAAAGCTCCTTATCTCTAACACCATCTTGGGTTGCGCCCAATTAGCCACTGCATTAGTCTTTCACATGACCCAGGAAGTTAACACTGGTTAACTAAAACTAGCATTTACTGAGCTTTGCATATAACTGATTATCTATAAGTGTCCTCAACACGATCCTTGGTTATTCTTCATGTGCCTCCTTACTTTTCGAAAACACTAAAATGTCATCGGTAAACACAATCATGAATTGGTCTAAGAATGGGAAAAACACCTTGTTCATCAAATCCATAAATACTGTCGGGGCATTAATTAGTCCAAACGACAACACCAAGAACTCCTAGTGACCATACCATGTCCGGAAAGCTGTATTTGGAATATCTTCCTCTTTTATTCTCAACTGATGGTATCTAGACCGTAAGTTAATATTTGCGAAATGCCTAGCCCCCCTCAACTAGTTAAACAAATCATCAATTCGAGCCAATAGATATTTATTTTGCACCACTACTCTATTAAGCTATTTGTAATCAATACACAACCGTAAACTGCCATCATGCTTCTTGACAAACAATATCGGGGCTCCCCAGGTTAAATTACTCGGTCGAACAAAACCCATATCTATCAATTCTTGTAATTGTACTTTCAACTTCCTTAGTTCCGCTGGAGCCATTTTATACGATGTCTGAGATATTGGTTAGGTATCGAGAAGTAACTTAATTAAAAAATCAACCTCCCTAGGGGGTGGTAATCTAGGTAATTCTCCAGGAAACATATCAGGGAATTCCCGTACTATTGGTATTTTCTCAATATCCTCTGGTTTCTTCTAGGTATCAATCACATGAGCTAAGTAACCCTGGAAACCTTTCCTTAACATCTTTTCGGCAGTTAAAGTTGATATTACATTACGGGTAACGCTTCCTGACTTCCCTAAAAACAACTTCTAGCATCCCTAGACTATGTAGTATCACCTTTTGATCAAAACGCTCAATAGAAGCCTGAAGAGCAGTTAACCAATCCATTCTCAATATCACATCGAAATCATGTAAGTCTAAGAGAATGAAGTCTTCTTCAAGAAAATTTCCTTCAACTACCACTGGAACACCCTGAATCACTCGATTCACAACCAACACGACCCTAGTGAGGATATTAACTCCCATATGAAAACCAATAGGTGACACCTCCCTATCTACCAATAATGCAAAACTCTGGGAAACAAAAGAATGTGTAGCCCTCAGATCTATAAAAATACCTCCCTATACTAACTCAAAAATAGGTAATGTACCTGATACTACGCCTGATTCCTCTCGGGCCATCTGTCGGGTGATAACAAATACCCTGGCTTGTGGTCCCGAAGGTCGACCACATCTTCTCAAGTTGCTTCCTGCTACACTAGTCTGAATTTGACTTCCTCCAGATGCATTAGATGACTATCCAAGATTAATCATATTACCATCCTCTGGACGATTCAGGTAATCCTTCCAAATATTTCCATGCTCTCCACAGGCAAAAAAATGAATCACATAAGGCTGTGTCGGTATCCTTTCCTGTCTACCCGTGAACTGTATAGAAGCTCTACTAGACTAGGAAAACATTTGAGACCTCGATCTAAAACTTTGAGCACCCCTCGATCTGGTCCCTATATTTCCTAGACTTGAACGATAGCTACCAGAAGATCCTAAACTCATACTACCCCTCTATGGGGCTCTCGGACCAAAAGTACTAGTATATGAGCGCTCATATCTCCACTTGGTGCCCTATCGTTGATCCAAAAAACTAGACTCCACTCGAATAGCAGCACCATACAACTATCTCATAGTAGCAAAGGAACCCACTATGACTGCATCTCCAACCTCATCTCGTAAACCCATCTCAAACTGAAAGTACTTGTCCGCCTCTATTGCAAAAACTTCTGGAACAAACCAAGACAGATTCAGGAACTTCTGTTCATATTAAGCCATCGTCAAGTTCCCTTGTTGCAGTCACAAAAACTCCATCTCCCCAGCATCATGATATGATTGGGGGAAAAACTATATATCTTTAAAAGTTCCCCAATTCACCTCTTGGGCATCCCAGTCCATCATCTGTAGCCCCTACCACCATTGGTAGGCATACCCAGTCAGCTGAAAAGTGGCTATCAACACCTTGTCCTCGAGCAGACACCGGATAATCTCAAAAATCCTCTCCATTTGCTTGAACCACTCTTCTACGTGCTCCGAGCTCACCTTGCCCGAGAAGGTAGTAGCTCCTAACTATTGGGCTCTCTCTATCTCCGGACCCTCTCTGACCCGCTCAACCTCGTCTTCTGACTGTTCCCAAGGATCACGTTGTAAAGGCATAATCGTAACATATTTTCCTCTTGAAAAAAGTACACTTAGTTTACACCCCTGCACTCATGAGTACAGTCAACAGGCAAAACCTATGATCTAACACCAAGTTAACAGGACCCCTCACAATAACCGAGGAGATCCTACTCCCATCTCATAATTAACACTATAAACTAAAACCAAACATAAAATAAAACCAATAAAGACAAAGAGTTTATCACTGCCAGACAAGGGATATTTTACAAACCATTCACAGAGCATAAGTATTACTACTACTACAACTCAAAAGGGGGTCCAGTCCTACCCTAGTATGTCGTAGAGCGCATAGAGTCTAGTATATGTTTATTGATAGGACTCGACCCTAAAAAAAAACCCTTCGATAATCACACTCGGGCCCTGCTCTCGTCTGAAAAGTAACTTTAAATGCCAAGTTTACCTTCGAACATTGTCAGACAAGGAATACTTGAACTCCTCTCAGTCATGCCTTCGCCTCTTAAGTAGCCTCGTACTCTGTACTACGGCCCTGGAAGGTTATTAAAACCAAGAAAACGTGTGCGTGGGTATAAAAATAAATCTTTGAAAAACGTAGTTTCAAAAATATAAGCCAATACCCTTCGTTTTCCAAAAATATGCATGCATAAAATAAATCATTAAAACAACAAATCTCAAAATACGCGCAGTTATAAGAAATCCAGTAATATCTGAAACCATGTTCATGTAAAATGATACCAAAGTGTCATAACCACAAGTATACACAAGTAACCCATCCTTGATGCCTAAATACCAATCATCATGTCACAACTGCACTACCGGTAGGCCAAACCACTAGGGAAACGGAGCCCAGCTCGACGTCAGAGTGTGAACCGGCTTAAGAAATAGAGCCCAGCTTGACATCTGAGTCATGGTCCGATCACAATGCTAGTATCAGGAAATAGAGCCCGACTTGACGCCTAAGGCTACTCAACAACCAATAACTAAGGAGGGTTGTTTACAAATACACATACATATCAACCATATCAAAACATCGGGAGTATGTATATAACTCATCCCAGTTACGAAAACCAAATCCAAAGTCCAGTAAACACTCAAAAACACAACATAAGCCAATTTCTAGTAAAACGTGCAGCATGACAATTTCTGTAAAATCATCCAAAAATCATACGAAAAACATAAATAAACCAATATCTCCAAAATTATAAAGAAAGGTACTCAAACATGTAAACATGCATGCATAATATTTTAACAAATAAATGTCTACTCATGCTCGGTCCATGCAGTCTGATACTAACTTGCACGCCTTTTTGTAATTCCCGAAAAATATCCTACCAGTCATAATTCACTTTTAGGGTAACTAATTATCCCAAGTAACTCACACTTTAATCCTTTTACTTTTTTGGGATTTTTAAACGGATTCAAAATTAAACATAAACTTTTGAATTTTTGTGTTGGCTGGATTTTCAGGCAATGGGTCACACGCCTACACGCGCCACCCAACCCCACTGCATGTGGGCCTCATGCGTCGGGGGATACTATTCATCTTCAACCTTCGACGATTACCTTTTTGCCTATAATTCGTGTTTCTCAACCCGACGTTCAATGCGACTCAAATTCATCAAATTCTCAACTGATTTTCACATGAAATTCATCTAATCTATCCTATTCAATCCTAGAAACAAGAATTTATTCTGCAATTCTAGAATCGTCACCTAATTTTCATGACCCAAATCAAAAAAAAATCGGCCAAAGTTTTGACCATTCATTCCCAGTCATCCCGTAACCAAATCCATCGATTCTCAACTCGATTATGATTGACAGAGATCGAGGATCATCACAACAATCTCAAGTTTCGAGTTTCGTGTTCAAAATCTAATGGCTCAATTCTAGAGAAGCACGGTTTCCAAATTTGATTTTTTTTATGTGGTTGAGTTCTAGGTTTCATGATTTCCCTTCTTTCTTCTGTTATGGGTTTTCTTCCCTTTTCACTTTCCCTATGTTTCTCCTAGTCAGGGTTTGGGAATCACCACCAAAAATTGAATTGGGTTTTTGGTTAGTTTTTGAAGCATAACCATGAAAATATACACAATACATGATAGAACCCGTCCCGTGAAACTAAAATGCCTAGTCTACCCTTGAAACCTTGTCAGACAAGGGATACTTGCATACCTTTCAGTTCATGCCTCTACTTCGTAAGCAACCTCGATTCTGGTGCAACGCCCTTGGAAGATTTCAAAATCAAGAATATAGTGTGAGTGGATGTAAAAAGAATATTTAAAAAACATATTTCCGAAAATGCAATCGTTAACCTTCATTTTAGAAAACTATGCATGCATAAGCAGAAATTCATAAATCCCAATAAATGGGCAATAAAACTTCAAAGTACGTGCAATAGTAGAAAATTCCGTAAAAACATAGACCAAAGTAACCATAAAACCATATCAATCCATAAAACCATACCCAACCACGATAACCATAACCTTAACCATACACAATCGACCTATCCTCGATGCCCTCATACCTAATCATCATATCATGTTTACATTATCGGTAGGCCAAGCCACTCAAGAAAAAGAGTTTTACCTCGACGTCCAAGTGGGGACAAGCTCACGAAAATGAGTTTTACCTCGACGTGTGAGTCGTCCAATCCAAGTCTCAGGAAAAGGAGCTTTACCTCGACGTCTGAGAGTACCCAGTCTAGGGAAAAATGAGCCTTATCTCGACGTCTGAGACTAACCAACCAAACCCAGCATCCCGACGAGGGTTATCCAAAATACACAATCCATATATATATAAGCGCATTTCATATACCAAGAAAACATATTCTCATAACTCATACCAAATCCAAAACCAAGTCGAGAATCCACAAAATCCAAAAGATCATATAATACCACATATATGGGTTTCTCGTAAAACGTACATTAACTATTTATTGTAAAATCATACAAAAATAATAGAAATCGAGAAGGCCCACTTTATAACATGCATAAGACATTTCCAATCAAAAGAACATTTCAGAACCTCTGATCTAAATCCAAAACTCAATCGACACCAATCTCGTAAACTGTGCCATTAAAATAATAATTAAATATTAGTAAATCATTATTACACTCTTAACAGCATTTACTTTTATTTAAAACCTTTAGTGCTTGTATATTAAATAAAATAAGACATTCTCTCAAAATTTTTTTATTCAAAAGTCTCTAAACAGAATTTGTAAGTAATAAATTCCACATCTACCTTTTTCTATCTTAATAAAGAGGATGAGTGAGTTATTGAGAATTCATTTAAACAATTAAAAATAACATTGTCTTTTTTTCCTCTTTACCCCATGTGGCCCTTAGTATTTGATTTCTTTGGTCTTGGGCCCTTTAGTACATTATGCATATAATAAATATTATATATGTACACTAAATATATATATTGTATATAGTTACAATTAAATTTTTTCTATAAAATAAAAAATAAAGTCTGTGTTGTCTACTGTTTAGCAGTATGGTATAGACATTTGGAGGGGGGAGGGGGGGTTGGGGGTGAGATGGTGGTGGAAAATTGTATCACGTGGGGTTTAATTCTTGAATTTTGGCATAAAATTTAAGAATTAAACTCTAAACCATACGAAATTAACCAAATTATTTAATATCGGAAGATAAGAATTTTAAAATTTAAAATGTAAAAGAATTTTTGAAGAATTATTGCTTTTAATTATCTTACTTTAAGTTAGATTAGATACTCATATTACTTTTAAAATGAGCAAGTGAAAAAAAAATATAAATAGGAGTAATATTTTCATAATCCTCAATATAATCTCATAAAAAAAGTAATGTTGAAATCATAATAAATTTTTGTAAGTGCTTTTTAGATTTTTGTTGGACTAATTTACAATTTGATGCCATTAGTTGTAATTTATATAAAAACTATGGTCTATTTTAAATTTTATAGTATTTATGAGTTTAATTTTTCTATATGCAAGTTTTTAAATTAGCATGTATGTTAGTAAGGACATATGACTTAATTGCACATTAAATATTCATAAAATCACCAAAATTCATATAAAATTTCAATCAATCAACCATCATAAAAAAGCACATATAAAATCATTTAAAACAATTAAATTTGCATGCATAATAAGTTTAAAAGTAAAGGGACCACTCGCAGTCAGTCCACGCTATCCAGTATAGATTTGCATGCCTTTCCGTAATTCCTGTAACCTTTCCCACATGTCATAATCCACTCTTAAGGTCACTAAGCATCCCAAATAACTCACACTTATTCCTTTAATTTTTTCGGGAGTTTTAAATTGAAAACAATTCATAAACCTTTTGATAGTCAAAACTATCCCGAGATGGTATCTGCTCACCTCGAAAATTGTACCATTAGACTCATAAAATCGAATACTGCAACTTTTGTGTTGGAGCATTCCTAGATGGGGGTGGCACGTGCCCCCATGTGTCGATCAAAGGCACTACGTGTGGTGACTACGTACCACTATTCATCATCTTCAAGGTCGTGACAGACCCGGTTTCCTGCATATCGAGTTGCCCGACTCGGTGACTCCAACCCTTTCCAAACTCCCTTGCTCCTTCACCGTTTTGCACGTTCTAAGCGTCCAAATTCTTCCCGTGATTCCAACAAAAAATATCTATGGATTCAGACGCAAGCTTTCTTACCTCAAGATCACAGTTCGAGCTTTAAGCTTCACGCCATGGCGTCCAAGGGTTTTCCAGTGACTTTTCCACATCCAAAACTTATGGTTCTCATCTTTGTAACGTCGCATGAGCTCCAGGAAGTAATTAGAACAACTCGTTCTAGGTTTCATGGCCCAGAACCAAAAACCTGAAGAAAAACCTCACGGGTCCATAACTTTTCCTTCACCATTCCACCTTCTCTTCTCACTATTTCCATCACCATTTTCCATTCTTTTCCCTTCTCCACTTTCTTTCCTTCTCCCCATCCATTTTCCCTAGTTTCCTTCCCTCATTTCTGATTTTCCTTCCACGGGTGAAGGTTTGGTGTGTTTCGGTTATATCTCACCGAACCCCCCAAACATAGCAACGCACACATAAATACACAAGGGGAAGTTGGTGGGAGGTTAAGAGATAAGGTAGAGGGAATTTTCTAAATTAGACTAGAATCCCCCATGCAAATTACCATTTTTCCCTTCCAAGAAAAATTACAAAAATACCCCTTGACCATTTTTGGTTCGTTTCTAACTCATACGATCTCCAATTCCAACATACTACATGTATACGAACTCAGGACACTGAGATCTATATGGTGGTATTCTCGAAATACTCAAAGGTCGCTCACCTCAAAAAGTCAACTTTTTGACTTACCAAAGGAAAAATCGTCATTTTACCCAATTTCTCCAATTTTTCTTTTTCCTCAAAGTCCAGGTTGCAACCAACCACTTAAAGGAATTTCGTCCTCAAAATTCAAATACCAAAGACACTAAAATAGTGCAATTACCGAAAATGGGTAGTCAACTAAACCTCGTAAGTCAGAGTACGAAACTCAACATTTGCTCGGGCCATAGTCAGGAATCATACTCAATCGCATCTGAACAAGTCTAATTGTTTACTATATCTTTAAGGGATTAGTTCCCCTTAAGACCTCAGTAGTCTAGTCATTACCCAAAGCAAAAGTACCACCACCACAAACATTCTAGACCTTATAACCACAGACCGTAAGGCTTAGAATTATGTCACTCATCAAACTTCCTCGATTATACTAGGTCCCATGTTTTCCAAGTCCACAAATATCAAGCCATCACACAAATTACTTAAACCCTAATATCAAAAATATCAAAATTAAAATCAATAATGTCAGATACGAAACTTAAGAACCAATAGGCATAAAACACCTCAGAAATTTTATCGAACATCGTCACATTCCAACACATATCTCAAGAATAATAACATAACCCGTAAGTTAAACCACATCAGCCTCATAACTAGGCTGAACCAAATCTCAGTGCAACTTAGCCACACTATACAAAAGCACTTTGCGTATGCTAGCATTCAGTTATCAACCATTTAGAACTTCCTTATATTCAACTTGATGAGAGAGTATTTCATTAGATTAGTGAATACAATTCATGGTCTAAATCACACAAGCATCACACATCTACCACGTCCATAGAGTTCCACGAACTAATTGGATCCAAACCATGCATAACTTATCTAATACCAAAAATTAACCTAACACAAAGATCAATCACATCCACAACCTAGGCCTACCACCATAAGTTCAGTTCCTTCTGAACTCCCATAACTCCCATATATTATATGAGATCATAACCAGCAAATTCACTTTCCAATTTTCTACGAAAGTACTCGTTTAGGATTCCTTTGAAGTCCTAACTCCATGGTCCTAAATCAACATCCATATCATTACACCATTGCCTTTTTAAACACATAATGGAATCGTTATTATTCGTTTCCTAGTTAAACACATGATTTCTAGAAAAGGTGGTAGGACATTTGTTTCCTTAATTCCACATTTATAACCAATACTCAGAAGCAGAAGTATACATCTCCTTCACTAATTATCCTTCCCTTTTTTACCCCTCATACAATTCCTTGGTCTCATAATTCAATCGTTCGCATATGGGTCCATGTGAGGGGCTAGATTACCTTATAAATCCAAGTACAATCCAAGTACAATCCACCAAATCCGTTTATAACTTCTTAAGATCCTTGGAGATTGAAAATTATAAATTTTATTATCAGATGACCTTGATACCTATTCAGGGATCACAACATCTGCCAACTTCCACTTGGTTTCCACTACTTTGTTATGTGACTACTGTCATGTCCCGATCTTTCTCCAAAAACATCATGCATATTTAAAACATAACATTCTCATGTGTTCTACTCAAAGTATGATCCTCTACATGAACTTCTTTTAGATAATACTTCACAATTCTTAATCAATTTCACCCAACCTTGTTATCTCAAATTCAAATTCATCCAAACACCTTGAGTGAAAAAATACCTTATCCCCCTTACGGTTCATAAAGACTTGAACGTATAGCTAAAGAATCATACTTTTAAACCTTTGACCGGATTCCAATCCATATATGGGAAATCTGATTCACAAAGTTCTTACAGTCAAATACATAACAATCTTCTTATTTCTAATATCCCCAATGTTTCTAAACATATAAGCATACCACCTATCAAAAAACATAGACAACAGTCATATCAAGCCTTACATCATAAGTCATTATCCATGAGGCCGACTTACCAACACAAATTCTTGAGTCAACACTTGACCCTCAATGTCAAGAAATTTAAGTATCATCCTCATAGTCACTTTTAAGCACTTTTCACACTCTAATCAATAAGCACAAGTAACCTTAAGCATCATGAACTCACCAATTTAATTACTAATATAATCATCATCACACCTCCACTTCTATTATCATGGTACCATCATCACATACTAACCATCATTAACTTTACTAATAATCAACCTCCAAACAAATGAAATGTCTGATAACTAAACTCCTTCATAATTGTTGTACAACCCTCATGACCACATATTCAAATTCCTTATATTCGCCCATCTATAATGCAAAATGTAATGGCCCGGAAATTCAAATTATGTAAACTTGGAAAATTTAATGTAAAATGATAATTTTTTCTCTCGTATATGCATTGTGGACAAATGTTGACTTTTGACCCAAAAGGTTATTGAGACTTTAACCAAGATCTATTATGTAGATCGAGATGTTATGAGTCCGTAGACAGGCGGCACATCGAGATCGAACATCGGATAGAGAAGTTACGGGCCACGACAAGATTTATAAACTATTCACGATTATACGTTTTACGGGATGTTTGACTTTTGGTAGTTTCTAATTGGTTCAAAAATATTTGAAACTGACCAATGGGTGAGTGACACTTGTCACTTATCTCATTGGCCCTTGTCCCAATGTACATGCATCTCCTTGTTCTTCTTCTTTATTTGGCTGAAACACCCAACCCACCCACAAACATCAATTGTTCCTCCCTTTATGTTTCTTGAGAGATTGAGAGTGAAAGAGAAACTGCGACGACGGTGATGGACGGCGGAGTAAGGAGGGGCACCCTAGAAAGCAGAAACTAGGTAAACCCGAAAGCTCTGTTTGGGTTGATTTTCGAAATTGATTTTAGATGAGTTGTGAGACCGTTCTAATGATTGTGAATGATTCCTTGGGATTAGATGAGTTCACAGAAACAAAAATCATGGAAAAAGGCAGCTACAATCGACTGGGCTTCGAGTTTGAAGTTTGACCAAAAAACATCAAGCTTGGTTGAAGCTATTGAGATACTTTCTTCCCATTTTACGTTCATAGATCAATTCCTGGGTCGATTACAAGTTGATGGGTCGAAAAATGGCACGTTCTGGTGGTCGGAGGAGGAAGAACAAATCGAATCAAGGTTACGAGTTAGTTGGCCCGTTACAGGGTCACGAGTCGACTCGTCTGAAGGTAGGAGAAGATGATGTGGCAGTCCACATCATCGCTGCCAACCCACGTGGCAAATTAGGTGATGCCACATGGCAAGTTATCAGGTCCCGTCAGCAGTGATGTGGCAGTGCCACGTCAGACATGTCAGACCACGTGGACCAATGGGGTGGTGCCACGTGGCAACCTATTAGAGGGTGTCAGAGTGACGTGGTAGTCCACGTCCTCCTAACAGACCACATGGACTAGTGGGGTGGTGCCACATGGTAAGGTGTCAGAGGTGTTAGAGCTGACGTGGCAGTTGACGTGGCAAGCTGTCAGATGCTATCAGACCTGTCAGATGTCAAGCTGACGTCAGAATGAAAGAATTAAAAAAATTAAAAAATTAAGGAATTAAAGAATAAATAATAAAGAATGAAATGAGGGGATTTTGAACAAAGTGTAATCTAAACTACATTTTAACCAAACTAAAAATTAAAATGCAAATGCTTATACTAATTAGAACTTACAAACCATAGAGTAGTTTCATAGACAAAACCGACACTTTTATGAAAGTAATTTCAAATTAACAATCACATTATTTAAACTACTCCTAAAATAGATTTCCTTCAAATACAAATTTTACCAAAACTCTAACATTTTGCTCATAACAAACCAATCACGAAATCCTACCTTCATCATCTCAAATACTTACAAGATGGTATATGGAAAACTGTTTTATAAAGTCATTTCAAAACATCTTAATCGTGCCCAAAATTCCCATAAAACATCACAAATCCATTTAGGGTCCCCGACCAGAAATCATGTTTATGAAACATAGGGTCACAGACCCGAAATCACATTTATAAAACTCAACTGGGCCTCATGCCCGATTTTGTAAACCACTGGGCCCCCGACCTGATCACATAACTCAAAAGGGTCTCAGCCCGATTTCGTAAACTAACTAGGCCCTTGGCCCGATCACGTAATTCAAATGGGTCTCATGCCCGAGTTCATCTTTCCAAAACCAAAACCATATCATAGAACCATTATTAAACTCATAATCACATATCAATAGTATAAGCTCGTAAACCTCAAAATACGTGTAAATACGAAATTACCTCGAAATACGTGCAATCATGTAAACCACCAGCGCCACAATCATCGTCATAGAAATCATGTATGTAAAACATATAAAAATTTATGCACGCATCACAGTTTAGAAAACGAAGTCCACTCACAGACCGTCCTACGATGCCGCCTCGATACGCGTGCCATAAGCCTTCACGGGCCACATCACTATCACTGGGACTCCCAAACCTGTCCAAATCATACTAGAGGCTTACAAACCTCTTCATTAACCTCTCATTAAAGCCCCGTAATTTTCCCAAATTTTTAACAATTTTTAAACTCAATCCTAAACCTTCGGACACCCCGAAACATATCGAAAAGATGTCTGATCGACACGAAACCAGTCCCACAATGTTCGTTACATCAAATAGATGGTTTCACATGTTGAAAGTTTCCCCAAAAGGCCCCTCACGCACCACCATGCGCGGCCCATAGTCCCTGCGCGTGAGACCCACGCGTCGGGACACTGTTCATTGTCAACCTCTAGTCAACTTGGTTCAGACCGATTCAGACCAGTCCGGTCTAACCCGAACCGACGTCCAAGATTTTCCTCCATTTTCAATCCATTTTTCATCCTATTTCTACCATTAGATTTGTCCAACCATTTCCTATTTATCTATGTGATCAAACACTGAATTTAGGGGCAGGAAAATACCTTCCCGATTAAAGGTTTGAACCGGCCACCTGCACCCACGTTTTGCCGTCGTCTTCGACCCCCATTCCCTTTGAAAATAAGCCCCCTAGCATCGTCCAAGTCCCTAGATCACAGCCCTGTCCATAAATTTGACCAATAACCCATAAAATCCCACTTTCGATTTTTGAATTACAACGTACCTAATTCGGGTTCTTCTGTCACCGTTCACAACGGCTCGAACCGTGGCCACCACCAGCCTCAGCCCAACCTCCCCTTCAACTTCAATTCCCACATCACAGGTGTTTGATAAGGTTTGAGAGGGTTTCAACTCTCAGGTCTCCATGTTATTCACAATCACAAACTCTCACATCAATACTACCATTAATTCTCTTCGGCTTCTTCCAATTTCAATAATTTCTTTGTACTTTCTAGGGATAATAGAAAGGTACAACCACACAAGTTTCGGAGTTGACGACAACTCCCCGAATCTACTAATTTCCATGACGTCCCCTACGTCATCCAATGACTCCTCATATCCCAATTATACCCCTTCATCCATTCATCACTTTGTCATCTCATAACTGTTGGGACTTATCCCAACACATCACAATCCCTATTGGATCCCATCCTGTCTATCACTCAATCATTACCGAATCTTAGATACCGAACATATGACCATTACGACGGAGTCACATCCCAACTCGTGGCTCATCGTCACACTGGCACACAGTGTACGAATCAGTCAACCCTAGGTCGTTACTTATACCGAGCAACAACACCATATCTCCTCTCAAGTGAAAGGAACTTTGCCTCTCTCACACCCCACAACTATGGGTACCACCATTCTGAAAATCCACAACAAGATAATGAACATTCCCTGAACGTCCCCCGATCCTCAACTACCACCACTACATCAATCGCCCCTGATAACTAGCCATCTCCACACGACTATTGACCAACAGTCATCGCTATCGAGATCCGCATCCACACATCACACTATTATCCGGTCCAACTCGGAATTCCATATATTATCTCATAAACGTACCCGTGGATCGAATCCCATCATTTCACATCATGTCGGGCCAACCAAACTCTATTGTTTCAACTAGACTCACTAGAGTCTTCCACATGGTCATCCACGACCTTAGCCGCTCTTTGCAGCATAAGTTCTAATCCATTAGTCACAATCTGGGGTTCGACTCGACAAACCACCTCGACTTCGAAAAGTCGTCCAATCCACTACAACTACGGACTCACAAATCCAATTCATCAATCACAACTAAGGTTCACTGTTCCAGTCTATCCATCATAAATTAGGGTTCCTCTGAACCCGACTTCTCTCTACAATAAAATTCACAATCTAATCAACCCTGCAGTCCTGACATCGTATGGACGTCCAATCTAATCCTACCATCAACGTAACTGGGGTTCCACCACTAAGGTCATCAGCTAACTCTGAAGTACTAACATTCTTCACACTAGTAATCACCACTAGGGTTCACATTCTCAGACCATTACTCAACTGAGGTTCACATTTCCAGATCACCATTCAAATGGGGTTCCTCGAACCTAGCTGCTCCTAGCAGCACCACAATCTAGCATCACATGACCGAACCAACGGTCCCACATTACCAGTTCGTCACATACAACCTTACTTGGGTCGAATCACACTAACGCACGGCGTATCGGGCTAACACACACTATCCACTATTTGATTCCAAAAACTATCTAACTGGCATCCTATTATCAGGTTGATAATGGGCTGACCACGTAGAGACATCACATCCTCGACCTGCGCGCACCACAAGCACTACTGAATAGCAACAACCTCGCTCTGATACCACTTGACACGACCCATCCTAATCACCCCAAGATTGACGTAGGATGTGTCATGCTCCCGTCTGACACGGAGTGTCAGACAAGGGATAATACGTACCTCAGCCCATACGGGGCTCCCAGAGTGCGCCAAGATCGGTGGAGGAGTGCGATGTCTCGGTCTCTGCTACATCCCGCATCCGTGATCAACCGTCCTACGCTACCACCTCGATACGCATGCCATAAGCCTTCCTGGGCCACACCACTATCACCGGAACTTCCAAACCTTTCGATTTTTCTTGTTGAACCGGTTAACCTCCCCGGGCGTTCACCAAGCTTCCAGCCACCAATGGCCTCCACTCCAGGTTCAATAGTCTCCTTCCATGGCAACGCTAGCCACCATCCACGACGGCGCAATCCGTGGCCACCAATCTTGTCATCTCAACTCCCTCTCACACTTTCATTTACAGTCCAAGTCCAGAAAATGAATATTGAAGGGCCATGGGAATGGGTTTTTGCACGGTCACGGGTTTATGGGAAGGCGAAAATGAAAAATGATCGATCATGTGGGAAAGGAAAAATATCCACATTGTGGGGAAATGGGCCAATCAAATGGGTTACACTTGTCACTCATCTGGTGGTTCCTTCCAGAAGGTTCTCAATCAACATCTACCACATGTCCCCGATTCTCTGTTTCGTGCAATAGTGCCGTTTTCGGTTTTAGACCCATAACTTCTCCGTCGAACCTCCGATTTCAACATGCCGCATGTCTACGAACTCGTAACATCCCGATCTACGTCACGGTCATCGGTCTTTGTACTTTTGACTCCTCGAGCCAAAAGTCAACCTTTTGCCTAACTTAGGGGCAAAACGGTCATTTCGCATCGTCCGTCCGATTTCTCTCAACTAATCCCCGATTAGTCATTCTAAACCATAATTAATTAATATATAATCCCGATATTCTGGACAGGTCATTACAGATCACCTTTATAGCCATAACATATTCATTTCCGTTCATTTATATCATTGACAAGTTAAATGAAAACATAATACTTATAAAAACACTAAGTTAAAACAAAAAGACTCAAGAAAGCAATTTTTTATTTTTTTATTTTTTTTAATTTATTTTTTTTTAATTTTCTTTATAAAACAATTTTATTGCACAATTAAAATTGTAAACCACTCCCTCACACTTAAATTCTACATTGTCCTCAATGTAGGCAAATATGAAGTAAATAAACATAGAATCAAAGTAAGGAAGAAGATTTACGAAAATTCAGTAAGATAAACAATAATTAATAAATAAATAAAAGAGTAAAGGGTTGAAAGATAGTAAATCTTCGTTAATGACTCATTCACATCTTGGAAACACATTGGGTTTCCTCCTAACAAGCGCTTGAAGTTTAATTTCCATCCAGTCTAGACAAAGATGCAAGTTAGTTAGTCAAAGATGCATGTTTTGCAAGAATGCAAGTTAGATATGCAAATTTAAGTTAGGGATGCAATTTGAGTTAGAAATGCAAGTTAGATTAAAGATGCAATGTAGTTAACCTAAAGATGCAAGTTACGTTAAAAATGTAAGTTAAAGATGTAAGTTAGAAATGCAAGTTTAAATTAAAGATGCAAGTTAAAGTTGTCATGACAAGTAATGTAAGTTACAACATAAACAAATGTAAAAAGATATAAACAATATTTATATGTCGGGTGAAGTCAAAAATATATATGGTTCACATAACTTCAAAGTTTAGATGGAGACTTATATGTCCGAACGACCCAAGTAAATATCTTGGATTAATTCAACTGTTTTGGAAAGTTCAAAGGTGACTACGTTAGAAAGAATAAACATAAGAGACGTGACTAATTTCAAGACATCCCGAGGCTTAAACTCCATTGATGTCCATTTCTTAGACTCAAAACCCGTTATGAGTACCGTCTCATGTCCTAGACATCACTCTCGAAAATTTCTTACTTTAGAGGAATTAAGATAACTCAAGTGTTAACAATCACCGTATGTGAGAGTTAACAAAAGAGTCTTCACATGTTCCATTAAATATCAAAATCTAAACTTCGAATCACAAGTGATCTACATATAACCGAGACTAATGCATGAATGCATGAATTATTCACAAGTATATTTTTATACACAAGTAATGATATTTACAAAACAATTTCACATTAACGAACTAATATATGTGCAAGATTTATTTACAAATATATGTTTACACTAACATAAAGTTAAGATAAGAAATTTTTTTTTTGAATTTTTTTTTAATGAAGAAAACAACAAACTTAAATAAATACATGAACACATAAAGAAAATAAATGTAAACAAGTAATATACAAAATTATGAACTAGTATAAACAAATAAGTATGAACAAGTATAAAAAATAAAATAAAAATTATGAACAAGTGTGAATGAACACTATGAAATATAAAAGTTATGAACAATTTATGAACTAGTATGTACAATTATAAACAAAGTATGAACAAATATGTACAATTATAAATAAAGTATGAACAAGTATAATAAAAGTTTGAATTTACATAAACAACTATAAAAATAAAAATTATGAACAAGCATACAAATGAAAATTATGAACAAGTATGAATAATAACAAGTAACATATGTACAAAATTTATTCAAAAGTATGAATAAACACTAACATGAAGCTAAGACTAAAGAAAGTTGGAAAGTAAATTTTTTTTTTGAGGTAATGAAAGCGTTTTTCTTATTAAAAAAACAATTTTTAATTATTTTTTTTCGTAATTTAATAAATAAATGAAGAAAAGGAAAAATAATAATTTTTTTTTGAATTTTTTTTAAATTACAAAAAAAAACAAATCAAAATAAAAAAAAAGTGAACATGTACAATATGCAAAAAGAATGAACATTATGTACAAGTATAAACAAATATTTACAATCATAAACAATTAAAATATGAACAAGTATGTGCGATCATAAACAAGTATAAAATGAACAAGTATAATAATAGTTTAAATTTACATAAACAATTATAATATAGACAAGTATATAAATTATGAAAATTTATGAACAAATATAAATTAGAAATTATGAACAAGTAAAGTACTAACATTATAAACATATATAATAAGAACAATTATAAGAATCAAAATTATGAACAAACATAAAAGTAAAAGTTGTGGGCAAGTATAAAGAGAAAAGACCAAGTATATAAAATAAATAAATAAACATAATATACAAGTATAATGTGAACATGTATAAAGATAAACATTATGAACAAGTATAATATGTACATGTATAAAAATAAAAACAAACAAATATAAAAAAAATAATAAGAAAAAAAATAATATGGATAAATAAAATATAAACAAGTATAAGAATTATAAACAAGTAAGTAAAAGTTATGAACAAATATAATATTAACAAAAGTAGAAATTATAAACAAGTATAATATGCACAATATATACATACACTAACATATTAAAAATTATTTTCAATTTCCCCGGCAACGGCGCCAAAAATTGATAACGCTCAAATTATGCATTAAATTAAAAACATAATTTGATTATTATGCAATTTAAACCCTTTTTATGTAGTTGTAGTATTGGTAAATAGGGATCATTCTTAACCGGAGAAATTAGGGAACATTAATAATGTATTAGTGAGAAAGAATAATGAATAAAATAATAATGAATAAAATAATAAATGAAAAAATGAAAAAATGAATAAAAGAATAAAAGAATAAAAGAATAAAGAATTAAAGAACAAATGAATTAAAGAATGAAATGAGGGGGTTTTGAACAAAGTGCAATCTAAACTACATTTTAACCAAATTAAGAATTAAAATGCAAATACTCATGCTAATTAGAACTTACAAACTATAGAGTAGTTTCGTAGACAAAACTGACATTTTTACGTAAGTAATTTCAAATTAACAATCACATTATTTAAACTACTCCTAAAATAGACTTCCTTCAAATACAAATTTTACCAACACTCTAACATTTTGCTCATAACAAACCAATCACAAAATCCTACCTTTATCATCTCAAATACTTACATATATCTTTCAATATTATAAATGTATCAAAAATTAATGTGCATCAAACATCAATATGCTTCAAATATTTACAATATGATTCACATTAAGTTTATAATTAAATGCGCCGACAGCGATCAACATTTAATCTCATCAATTTTAGTCTAAATGCACCAAACATCGGATAAAACATAAAACATCAAATTGAAGTTTAAGCACTAAGATATATGAAGTAAATGAAATTCAGAAAGTAAAACACATGGAGATTGCATTCATACTTACAAAAGTTTAGAAAGAAAATACCATCACATGTGTAATTTGGTTTATATGTTAACCGAAACATTAACTAGAATTTAAGTAAAGGGAATAAAGTTACGCTTTCGGAACCCAATAACAGTTTGTGATTTCAAAAGTGGATGGAAACAATGGAATGTAATTCATAAAATTCTCTGAACAGCAGAAGGAACCTTATGAAGATGGAGGATAAAACATAAAAATTGGGACTTAAATTCTAGAATTACTTCGGAAATACTCGGCCTACGATTTTCTTAAGAAAAACATAAATTCATATTTAAAAGATAAGTCAAAGAAGTTAAAAAGAAAAATTTACAAAGAAAATCTAAGAACTAAAATTAAAAGGAAATGAAACTAAGAACAAAATAAAGAAAAATGAAACTAAAATAACTAATTAAAAGAAGTTACAAAATGGTCACAAAATAAAGAACAAAATAGAAAGAATATGAACTAAAAGAAGAAAGAAAAGCTAGACAAAAAACTAAAAAAGGAGCAAAATGAGTACAATTAGGGACAAAAAATGGGGACCTCTTTACAAATGAAATGACCTCCCTATTTATAGAGGGAGTGCCAATATTCAAATAATAAAATATAAAAAATGAAATGATGAACAATGATGATAATAGGGATGGTTTGGGGCTGATTTTGTGCTGAAAATCTGCCAAAACTAATGCAAAAGGGAGCAGGTGGAAGCAGGCAGTGGTTCGGCTGAGAGCAGCTGAAAAGAAATGTCAAAATTTGGTAGGTTAGTGCTAACAAAGGGCAGGTAGGCCAGCGTGTCAGGCGCTGACAGGAAGAAGAGTAATTCGGCGCATGCGCACCGAACTAGCAAAGACAACATCGGCAGGCACGCACCGAACTATTCTGAGTCCGGAAGCCAGACGAATCGTGGGCCTGAGCTGTGGCTTCATGCATGGGCTGGAATTTCAGGCTGGCTTTCTGGGCTAAGGGCTGGTTTTCTGGGCTGATAAAATGGATTGGGTTGCTGGGCTTCTGCAAATTCAATTTTAAAAATTAATTTATATAATTATACCGAATTTCGTCCATAATTTCTTCGTTATAATTCCGATCGGGACGATTCTTTAGCCAAAACGCTCCAAATTCCAAACTTTATTTATTTATACAAAAATATCACAAAATATAGTATTTTTCCCAATTGTTTATTATTTTAATATTAAAAGTCAAGTATAAATGGTATAAAATAATATAAAATAATGCTTATTTTAGGACTTATCAAATACCCCACACTTAAACTTTACTAGTCCCTAGCAAATACTGGAATTAATCTATGGATTCAAAACAAGCAAACGCTTAACCATTTGTCTCAAAATTTCATTATTATAATCATGACATCAAAGATTTTCACTTAAAGCATTTAAGCATATGGAATTCAAGAGTTAATATATGGTAACAAAATATTTCAACAAGTAAGATAATGAGTAAATTTGGTGAAATGGATCTCATCATGCATAAGAAAAATACGAATCAACTCATAAGGATATGCACTCATAAATTCACTCAATTTATAAGGGTTTGTATTTGCACTCAAAATATGTGAGAAAAATATTTATTTAAGGACCTATCACATAAATGACATCAAATCCAAAACCAAATTGAGAATCCACAATATCCAAAAGATCATATAATACCACATATACGGGTTCTTGTAAAACGTGCATTAACTAATTATTGTAAAATCGTAAAAAAAATTTAGAAGTTAAGAAAACCCACTTTATAACATGCGTAAGGCATTTCAAATCAAAAGCGCATTTCAGAACCCCAACTCTAAACCCAAAACTCAACCTACACCAAACTCGTAAAATCTACCATTAAAATAATAATTAAACATTAAAAAATCACCAAACTTAATATAAAATTCCAATCAATCAACCATCATAAAAAAACATATAAAACCATTTAAAAAATTAAATATGCATGCATAATAAGTTTAATAGGAAAAGGTCCACTCAAAGTCGGTCCAGGCTATCTAATATAGATTTTCACGCCTTTCTGTAACTTCTGAAACCTTTCCCACTTGTCATAATTTACTCTTAAGGTCACTAAGCATCCCAAATAACTCACACTTAATCCCATAAATTTTTCTAGGATTTTTAAACGGATTTAAAACGACTCCTAAACCTTCAAATAGTCAAAACTACCTCGAGAGGTATATGATCGCCTCAAAAATTGTACCGATAGACTTGTAACATCGAATACTATAACATTTAATTCAGAACTTTTATGTAAAATGATCATTTTGCCCCTAGTTAGGGAAAAGTGTTGACTTTTGATCCGGGACACTGTTTTGATTTTGACCAAGGCCCGTTACGTAGATCGAGACATCACGAGTCTGTAGACAAACGACACGTCGAAATCGAACATTCGATGAGAAAGTTACAGGTCACGAAAGCAAATTGATACTATTCACATTTTACGAGGAATTGTGTAGGTGGCATTATCTGATTGTCAAAGATTCTAGTGGACCAATCAGATGATGGACAAGTGTTACTCATCCAATTGGCCAAGGAACTCAAATAATTGGGTTCATGCATCTCATCTTTATCCCATCTTCTTCATTCGACCGTGCAACCCGAAACCACAAACACCACAAACCCACACAACCTTATTATACCATCATCTTCTATGCTATGTTTGAGAGTGTGAGAGCGTAAGGACGGCTGAGGGACAACGAAGAGAAGCTGGACACGGTGGAGCAGCAGGGAGTCACGACTAGGTAAGAACCCGAAAACCCGATCTTGGAACCAAAATGCTAATTTTATTTCTAGGGCATGTTGAGCCGTTTGAATGATTAGGAAATGTTCCTAGGGTCTGTACGATCTCATAGAAGCCAAAACCAAGGATTAATGTAGCTGGGTTTGACGGGAAGCAAGGTGGTAGTTTGGCTATCACTGTTCAACCTTCGAAGGTACATTTATGAACCTTATAGCTAGTTTTAGGCTCATAGAACCCTTCCCGAGGTCAAGAAAATCATGTAGGAACAAACGGGGCCAAAAATGGTGTAGAATTCCATGAGTTAGGATCGGGTCGGGTTATGGTTCTAGTCGACTCGTTACAGAGGACCGGGTCAACACGACAAGAGGTAGATGGTGATGATGTGGCAATCCACATCATCATCTTTTAGAGGTGTCAGTCACGTGGACTACTCAGGGATTAACACGTGGCATGCTGTCAAGTCCAGTTAGCATGTCAGATACGTGGACCAATCAAGGTCTGATACGTGGCACGGGTTGGACCTAGCAGCTGTCAGACCTGTCAGGCTGAGATCAGCATGATGTCATGCTGATGTCAGTGTTGACCGTTGACCGATGACATCCGTGTTGACTTTTCCTGACATCTGCATTGAGCATTGACCGATGACATCAGCGTTGACTTTTGCTAACGTCTACGTTGACCATTAACGGAATGTTTACCTGGCGCATAGGGGCGCATGGGACAGATTTACGAGGTGAAACCTATCCTGTCCGAATGGTTTTGACGATCTGAATCCAATGACGGTGATTTCAGGTCGATCAGAGATTGTTTGATAGGTCATTTAGGGGTTTAAAGCCTTAGGAAGCGTGTTCGAGACGTGTTAGGATCCTAGAGTAGTCAAGGTGCACTACCTAGGATGAGTGACTCCAAGGAGAGGCTGAGGCTCAAGAGTGCGGTTGTACGATATCGTCCCTAACGTGGTAGATTCGGGGCAGGCACCCCATGTTGATATCACCCTGGACATCGCTTTGTTGTATCCTGAGGAGTACTAGGAGATGAGACCCCGAGTTGCACGCATAGCATTATAGATCGTGACTAGTATTGGTTCTGAACATTACGGATGTTCGAGGATAGGTTATATTGTGTGTTACTCATGTATGTGTTCAGGTGGTTACATTCTTATATGATTTGATTTACTTCCATACGTTTTCAATTATATGCATGCATGTACAAAATGAGTTTATAACTTATTGATTTTTGGTCCACTCACATTTTTACTATTTTCTTGACCCTCCAGGCCGAAATATTGAGGCAGGGACTGACTCCGGGGCAGAGGCATAAATTATACTACTGCGCACCTTATCACCCTTTGATGGTAGGTTGCTGTGTATTTTTTTTTGTACTGACATTATGCTCGTATCCCTTTTCTGTAAAACTCTGTATGTGTATTATGAACCCCTTTTAGGGTAGTTATGGTATTTTGAGTTTACTTGTTAGACGGGAGCAGAGCACGTCCCACGGTGTTCCCCAAAGGAGTTGGGACGGGTCCTGTCAAGTTGGTATCAGAGCAGAGTACAATGATACGTGTAAAATGTCATACTAATTGTACTTATTTATGCCTTTTAATAGATATTATGCATCCGAGACGAGTACCCCCTCCACAGCCTGAGGGTAATCTCGCTGAAGATACAGGAAGTTCGAGTATTGAGCGAGCACAACGTTTGGGTGCTACGATTTTTAGTGGTGAGTCCTCGCCTGAGGATGCTCACCGATGGATCTTTTGGCTCGAGAAGATCTTTGCAGTGATGCCATGTCCTCCAGAGGATCGTGTTATGCTGACCACCTTTCTGCTGAACGGAGATGCCCACGAGTGGTGGTATTCACTGGAGTTTTCTAGCTGGAACTCATTGCTAGTGACTTGGGAAGTTTTCAAAAAACGGTTTATGAAGCATTACTACCCCCGATCATAGAGGGATGCTAGAGAGGCTGAGTTTCTGCAACTCCAACAGCGGAGTATGACAATAGCCGAGTATGAGTAGCACCTTAAAAGATTGTCCTGATTTGCTGCTTCATTCGTGGGGATTGAGGCTGACAAGTGTCGCCAGTTTGAGTTGGGCTTGGGAGGAGAGATTCGGGCCATGGTTACGTTAGGCTTCTTTGCTACATTGAGGGAGTTGATAGATGTTGCAGTGAGAGTGGAGTAGAGCTGCACTTGAGTGTGATTTGGGTGTGGGTACACCGACTGGGGATGTTTACGTAGTGAACCAAGTGTTAAAAGATTGCCTATGTAAGCGTAGGAGAGGTAGACTTTGTTGCTGATTTGATACTTTTGGATTTACATGGCTTTGATGTCATACTTGGAATAGATTGGCTATCGGAACATCGTACTATTGTTCATTGCTACAATAAGAGGGTGACCCTCTAGAATCCGGATCTACCTAAAATGAATTTCCAGGGAGATCAGATGGTGGAGTCATATCAGCGTTAGCCGCAGAAAAGTTACTGAAGAAGGGCTGTCAAGGTTATTTGGCCCATATCATGGATAGTCAGGATATGCTAGAGAGAGCTAAAGATATACCGGTGGTGTGTGAATTTCCGGATGTGTTTCCAGAACATTTATTGGGACTACCACCACACCGGGAGATCGAGTTCACCATTTACCTTCTTCCAGGTACGAGACCCATTTCACAAATAGCATATCATATGGCATCAGCTAAATTGAGAGCATTGAAGGCTCGGTTACAGGAGTTGGTGGATATGAGATTCATCTAACTTAGTGCTTCACCCTAGGGAGCCCCAGTGTTGTTTGTAAAGAAGAAGGATGGTACTGTTCGATTGTGTATAGACTACCGACAGCTCAATCAAGTGACGGTAAGAAACAAGTATCCTTTGTCCAGGATCGATGACTTATTTGACCAGTTGAGAGGGGCTAAGTACTTTTCGAAGATTGATCGTCGATTAGGGTACCATCAGTTCAGGATTGTTGAGGAGGACGTTCCAAAGACTGCTTTTCGAACGAGGTATGAGCATTACGAGTTCCTGGTAATGCCATTTGGATTGATGAATGCACCAACTGCATTCATGGATTTGATGAACTGGGTGTTTAGGTCATACCGGGATAGGTTTGTGATTGTGTTCATTGACGACATCCTGATTTACTCAAGGAGTGCCAAAGCGCACGAGAAACATCTGAGGTTGGTATTGAACAGGTTGAGGAGGAGCCAATTGTTTGCTAAGGTGAGCAAGTGTCAGGTTTGGTTGAATAGTATTGGCTTTTTAGGCCATGTGATATCGGTTGAGGGGATTAGTATGGACCCCCAAAAGACAGAAGTAGTGACCGACTGGGAGCAACCAAAGACCGTTATAGGGGTCCGATGTTTTGTGGGATTAGCGATACTACATGCGTTTCATAGAAGGTTTTTCTAAGATTATCGCTCCATTAACCGGATTAATCCAGAAAAGGGTTAAGTTTGTTTGGAATGAACACTGCGAGCAAAGTTTCCAAGAACTGAAAAGACGGCTGACTTCTACGCCAGTGTTAGCTCTTCCAGATGACAGTGGGGAGTTCGAGGTATATAGTGATGCATCATTGCAAGGTTTAGGTTGCGTGTTGGTGAAGTACATGAAAGTTATCACTTATGCCTCCCGACAGTTGAAGCCACACGAGGCGAACTACCTTACATATGATTTAGAGTTGGCAGCAGTAGTCCATGCCCTGCAAATCTAGAGACACTACTTGTATGGGGAGACGTGCAAGATTTTTATGAACCATCAAAGTTTAAAGCATATTTTCACTCAAAAGGAATGAAACCTAAGAAAGAAGCGATGGTTGGAGCTGATCAAAGACTATGCCTGCACAATCGAATATCACCCTAAAAGGGAAAATGTGGTAGCAGATGTATTGAGCAAAAGTCTACAAGTTCAGTAGCTCATCTATGGGTGGTGTATCTACCTTTATTAGTGGAGCTCAAACGAACCGAAGTTACGATTGGAGTAGATGGTGAGGGAGCTCTGTTGGTTAGCTTCCATATGAGACCCCTTCTGATAGACCGGATTATCGAGGCTCAACTTCAAGATCCTACCCTGTGTATTTTGAGGATGGAAGTTGAAGCTAGTGACCAGCAGGATTTCTCGATCAATGAAAATGGTGCCTTACTGAAAAATGGTCGATTATGTGTATCTACAGTTGCTGAGTTGAGGGTAGAGATTCTCGATGAGGCTCACAGTTCAGCGTATGTCATGCATACAGGTGGAACTAAGATGTATCAGACGCTTAGAGAGTATTATTTGTGAGCATGTATGAAACGAGAAATCGATGAGTATGTTAGCCGATGTTTGATATGTCAACAAGTCAAAGCCAAGAGATAGAGACCATATGGGGAAATGCAACCACTCTCGATCCCTTAGTAGAAATAGGATCATATCACCATGGACTTCGTGTTCAAACTGCCTAGGACATGAAGCGGATTTGATGGAATATAGGTGATTGTTGACAGCTCAGTTGTTCATGGATATGATCATCAGGTTACACGGTATGCCAGAGTAGATAGTGTTGGATCGAGATCCGCAGTTCACATCCAGATTTTGGCAGAGTTTGCAAAGAACCCTAGGTATTAGGCTACATTTCAGCACTGCTTTTCATCCCTAAGCTGATGGACAGTCAGAGAGGACTATTCAAACCCTAGAGGATATGATGAGGGCCTGCGTACTACAGTTCCAATACACTTAGGAAACACTTTTCCCCTAATGGAATTTGCTTACAATAACACCTATCAAGTGAGCATCGGGATGGCACCATTTGAGGCACTCTATAGACGACAGCGCTAGACGCCGTTGTGCTCAACCGAGGTAGGCGAGAGGGCAATTTTGACGCCAGATCTCATAGACATGACCCAGGAAAAGGTCAAATCATCAAGGAAAGACTGAAGATGGCTCAGGACCGTCAGAAAAGTTATGCAGATCGTCGAATGAGAGATCTTGAGTTCGCAATGGGTTTCGTTAAAGCTATCGCCGTGGAAAATCATTGTCAGATTTGGTAGACGGGGGAAACTAAGTCCACAATACATTGGACCGTATGAGATTATGGAGAGAGCTAGTGTTGTGGCATATAGACTTGCCTTACCCTCCGAGGAGCGACCGCTGCAGATCTTGGACTAGAAGTAGAAAGTCCTGCGGAATAAGACAATCCCCTAAGTGAAATTATTGTGGATAAACTATAATGTGGAAGAGGCCACATGGGAACCCGAAGCCTTGATACGGGAACAACATCTTTATTTATTTGAGTGAATTTCGGGGAAAAACTTTTTGTAAGGTGGGTAGATTGTAACGCCCCGGAGCGTTAATTAATTTTTAATTTGGAAATTTTATGTAGAATGACCATTTTGCCCTTAGTAAAGGAAATTTTTATGTAGAATGACCATTTTGCCCCTAGCAACACGTCGAAATCGGACGTTCGATAGGAAAGTTACGCGACACGAAAGCAAATCGATACTATTCATATTTTACGAGGAATTGTGTACGTGGCATTATCTGATTGGTCAAATATTCCAGTTGTAATGATCCGTCCCAAAAACTAAGATTAGATTAGTGATTAATGATGGATTAGTAAGGTTAATCGATGATTAGTTGGGTACCTTCGGACCAACGGTGCGAAATGCAGATTTTACCCCTAGAATTGGGCGAACAGTTGACTTTTGGTTCGGGTGGTCAAACGGATGTTGGCCGATGCCTGTGACGTAATTTGTGACGTCACGAGTCGGTAGATAGGCGACACGTACGATTCCAACATACGATGTGAAAGTTATGGGTCTCAGAAGTTGAGGGATATTTTGGTAAATTGGCCTTGTAGGGGCAATTTGGTCATTTTTCGCATTGGGATTTGTGCTAGTGGAATTGTGACACTTGGCTGTTCTTGGGATTTGTGCGCAATGGATGTGGGACACAGGTCCCTTCTCTGGATGGCTGTAGAACATCGTTCACTGCCTCACACGTTTTTACAATTGTTTAAATGGTTTAGCACGATGTTGGGAAGGGAACAGAGAGGAAAACAGAGGACTGAGTGATCGTGAGCACCCAAACCCTCTCAACCTCATCTATTGCTTATGATGTGTGAAGGAGAGTTGGAAAGGAGACTTAGACGCACATGGTGGTGGCCACAACGGTGGACGACAGTGATGGTAACGTTTTAAACCGCTAGTGAAATTGTGACACTTGGTTGTTCATGGGATTTGTGCCCAATGGATGTTGGACACTTGTCCCTTCTCTGGATGGCTGTAGAACATCGTTCACCGCCTCACAAGTTTTTACAATTGTTTAAATGTTTTAGCACGATTTTGGGAAGGGAACAAAGAGGAAAACAGAGGACTGAGTGATCGTGAGCACCCAAACCCTCTCAACCTCATCTATTGCTTATGATGTGTGAAGAAAAGTTAGAAAGGGGACTTAGACGCCCATGGTGGTGGCCACGGCGGTGGACGGAAGTGAAGGTAACATTTTAAACCATGGATAAGATGTGTTTCCAGAGGCCCTGTGAATCGACTGAGCCTGGTTTCGAGGCCTGAGATGGACAGTAAGGTCGAATTCCCGTAAAAGCTTATTTTGAATTCGAAAATGGTAGATCATGTTTTAACGGTTAATAATTGATTTGGTTAATTGGGGAAGTTTCTCAAGGATGCAGGGAGTCGATTGGGACCAAAAACAGGGCTCGAAATGGTCAGGAACGTTGGTAGAACTTGGTTGCAAGAGACAGGTTTGATCATGGTCTAGGAAGGTAATTTCCAGACTAGAACTTCATGTTTTAAGTATGTAGATCGATACGAAATTGTGTAAGGAAGCTATAGGACTTAAAATGGGTGGAAACGGACGAGAATTGGACAAAGTAGAACGTTGAACCGCCCTCACCGGTTCGAACCAATCTGAACCGGTCGAGGGAGAGGTTGAAGATGATGAAAAGTAGGCGCGTGGCTCCCCCGTGTAGCCCCTTTGGGCGGCGCGTGAGGGCGCTTGGCCTACTTTCTGTGAAAGTGTTCAACACTTGTTTTTAATTATTCGAAGTAACGAACATTTTGGGACTGGTTTCGAGTCAATCGGACATCGTCTCGATATGTATCGGGATGTCCAAAGGTTTAAAGGCAAGTTTTAAAATAGTTAAAAATTTGGGAAAATTACGGGGCTTTAATAGAAGCATAATGAAGTAGTTAGTGACCTTATTATGGAATTTGGACAGGTTTGGGAAAGCTAGTGATAGTGGATTAGCCGGAAAGCATGAGTGCACGCATATCGAGTTAGTGGCGTAAACGGTCTGTGAGTGGACTTTGCTTTCTAACTTATGATCCATGCATAAATGATTTCTATGATTTCTATATGTGATTTCCTTGTTGATGTTTGTGATATATATGATTTACGTTTTGCACGCATTCCGAGATAGTTACGTAATTGCACGTTTTATGGGCTTACGATTTATGTTGTGATTTGATCATGGTTTTGATGATTTGATTTTGGGATTTGAATTTTGATTTGATTTCAAGGATTTATAAATGGAATTTGGAAAAGGATTTCGGGCTTGAGGCCCTTTTTCTAAGGATTTCGATTTTCGGTTTAACGTGGTTTCGGTTTCGATTTTAATGTGATTTCCGGATTGGAATTGAGATTTCAAATGATGGTTTCGGATTTGGTTTTGGCATTTGCTTTTCGATGGATTTCTGGATTTTCTATTTTTCACTTGGTTTTGGGTTTAAAGACCCGTTGATACTTGGTTTTGGGTTTAAAGACCCGATATATAGCTGGATTTGGTTTTGAGTTTAAGGATTCGGTTGATTGACGACGGGGGAGGGCCCTGGATTGATTGATATGTTTTGAGTATAAAGACTCGGTATATGTTATGAGTTTAAAGACTCGGTTACTGTGATATCCCCCAAGGCCTATTGCTTGTGTTTTTAGTTTAAAGACTCGTTGATATCTCGGGAAGGCCTGATATATGTGAGATCCAGCAGCTTGATTGATTGATGTTTTACTTTTGTTTTTCATTGGTTTTCAGATGTTTTGGGATGTGGCCCGGATGATTTGGATTTTATGGATTTTGGGCTGAGTGCCCGAACTTTGATTTTGATTTCCAGTTTTCATTGATGGTTTTCTTATCTTGGATATGAAATGGTGTTATGAAATGGTTTTCGAATGCATGCATTAGTTTTTCATGGAGGGTATAAATGTAATTTCTTATAAAATTTTTTCTAAACTTATCCTTTATTTTTGTCCACTCACAGTCTTTTATGTTTTGATACCCTCCAAGTTGATGCGATGCGGGATGTTGTTAGAGAGACAGAGACATCACACACGTGATCCACAATAAGTTCTGCGAACTCTGGGACATCTTAAGGTGGTTTTGGTACATTGGGCTGGTATCCCTTGTCCAGCTTACGTGTTACATAGAGGTTCGACGACAGTTTAGCCTTCGTGTCACACGTAGGTTAGACGGGAGCATGACTTATGGCTTAATCCAGGGGGATTGAGGGTGGGTCGTGTCACCAGTGGACCAATTAGATGAGTGACAAGTGTCACTCATCTAAGTGGCCCAGGAACACAAATAATTAGGTTCATGCATCTCATCTTTATCCCATCTTCTTCATTCGACCGTGCAACCTGAAACCACAAACAACACAAAATCACACCACCTCACTATACCATCTTATGTGCTTTGTCTGAGAGTGTGAGAGGGGAAGGATGGCTGAGGGACTACAGAGGATAAGCTGGACACGGCGGAGCAGCCAGGAGTCACGACTAGATAAGAACCCGAAAACTCGATCTTGGACCAAAAATGCTAATTTGATTTCTAGGGTCTGCTGAACCGTTTTAATGATTAGGAAATGTTTGTAGGGTATGTACGATCTCATAGAAGCCAAAAACAAGGATTAAGGTGGCTGGGATCGACAGGGAAGCAAGGTGGAAGTTTGGTCGGCACTGTTCAACCTTGGAAGGTACATTTATGAACCTTTTAGCTAGTTTTAGGTTCATAAAAATCTTCCTGAGGTCAAGATGATCATGTAGGAACAAACGGGGTAAAAAGTGGTGTATAATTGAATGAGTTAGGATCGGGTTGAGTCGCGGGTCAGGTCGCAGGTCAGGTTGCAGGTTGGGTCGTGGGTTTAGTTGACACATTACAGAGGACCAAGTCAACCCCACTGGAGGTAGACGGTGATGATGTGGAGTCCACATCATCATCTATTAGAGGTGTCAGACACTTGGACCACTCAGGGATCGACACGTGGCATGTTGTCAGATCCAGTCAGATGTTAGATACGTGGACCAATAAGGGGCTGACACATGGCACGTGTCAGACCTAACAACTATCAGACATGTCATGCCGATGTCATCGTTGACCGTTGACCGATGACATCACCATTGAATTTTCTAACACCAGCATTGACCGTTGACTATTGACCGATGAAGTCAATGTTGACTTTTGCTGATGTCAGCATTGACCATTGACCAGCATTGATCGAAAGTTTGACCGGCGTGTGGGATCAATTTTAGAGGTGAAACTGTTCATGTCCGAAAGGTTTCGATGATCCGAATCCAATGGCGGTGGTTTAGGGTCGATTGGAGATCGTTTGATAAGTCATTTAGGGGTTTAAAGCCTCGGAAAGCGTGATTGGGAAGCGTTTTCGGTACTGAGATTTGTGAGGGTTTACTGTATGAACTTATATAGTATATTAGTAACCCTTAGACTGTTTTATATGTTTTATTATATTAGTTAAGTTAAATGATTTGATCTCATGGTGTTTGTGAACTTAAATCATCGCTCAAGGACCAATTTACGGATTTGCGTGAAAACGCAATTTTGGGCTTGAGACCCGTCTAGACACTAGTTGACCAGATTTTGAGGTCAACGGGGATTTAAAGGAAAGTAGGTTTTCGTATGGATTTAGAAAGCGATCTGGTATGATCGAGTTTGAAAAAGTGAGTTCTACAAATGGATTTAAACAGTGTTAAATGAACCAGATGCATGTTTCCACATATACCATCCTGTATATATTGTTGAGTCTCCTCTAAACGTCAAGGATCCTAGAGTAGTCACGGTGCACTACCTAGGATGAGTGACTTATAGGAGAGGCTCAAGCTCAGAAGTGTGGTTGTACGATATTGTCCCGGACGTGGTAGATTCGGGGCAGGTACCTCATGTTGATATCACCCCAGACGTCGTTGAGTTGTATCCTGGGGAGTACTCGGAGATGAGACCCCAAGTTGCACACGTAGCATTATAGACCGTGACTGGTGTTGGTTCTGGATATCACGGATGTCCGATGATTGGTTATATTGTGTGTTACTCATGTATGTGTTCAGGTGGTTACGTTCTTATATGATTTGATTTACTTCCATATGTTTTCAATTATATACATGCATGTTTATAAAACGGAGGGTCTAAAGATTACTGTTGTTTACAAAATGAGTTTATAACTTATTGATTTTTGGTCCACTCACATTTTGACTGTTTTATTGACCCTGCATGCCAGGATATTGAGGAAGGGACTGACTCTGGGGCAGAGCATAAATTGTACTACTACGCACCTGATCACCCTTTGAGGGTAGGTTTCTGTGTATTTTCTTTTGTATTGACATTATGCTCGTATCCCTTGTCAATAAAACTCTGTATGTGTATTATGAACCCCTTTAAGGGTAATTATGGTATTTGAATTTACTTGTCAGACGAGAGCAAGACATATCCCACAGTGGTCCCCATGGGGATTGGGACGGGTCCTGTCACGTGCCCGCACACACCGATAAAGGCATTGTGTGTGGTGGCTACGTACCACTACACATCATCACTATTTTGCATGTTCTAAATGTCCAAATTCTTCCCAAGATTCCTAGAAAAAAATATCTAGGGATTCAGAAGCAAGCTTTCTTACCTCAAGATCAGAGTTCGAGCTTCAAGCTACACGGCTATGGCCTCCAAGGGTTGTCCCGTGACTTTTCCATGTCCAAAACCCATGGTTCTCATCCTTGTAACATCGTATAAGCTCCAGGAATCTATTGAAACAACTCTTTCTAGATTTCATGACCCAAAACCAAAAACTCGAAGAAAAACCTCAAGGGTCTATGGCTTTTCGTTCTCTATTCGACCTTCTCTTCTCACTGTTTCCATCACTATTTTCTCATTTTTCTCTAATATCTACTTTCTTTCCTTCTCCCCATCCATTTTCCCTACTTAACTCCCTTCCTTTCTGATTTTCCTTCCACGGGTGAAGGTTTGGTGTGTTTCGGTTATATCTCACGGAACACCTAAACACATCAACACACACATAAATACACAAGGGGAAGTCAGTGGGAGGCTGAGAGATAAGGGAGAGGGAATTTTCTAGATTAGACTAGAATCCCCCTTGTAAAATTACCATTTTTCCCTTCCAAGAAAAATTACTAAAATACCCCTTGACCATTTTGGCCTGTTTCTAACTCATACGATCTCTTATTCCAACATTTCACTCGTCTACGGACTCAAGACACTGAAATCTATATGACGATATTCTCAAAATACTCAAAGGTTGTTCACATCAAAAAGTCAACTTTTTTACTTATCAGGGGAAAAATCGTCAATTTACCCAATTTCCCCAAGTTTTCATTTTCCTCAAAGTCCAAATTGTTACAATACACAAACACACGCCACCGCCAACATAAGGTCTGAACACCCCAAAATCCAAAGGATAAGGACAATTGTCACTATAAGATGCAATCCAAAAAATAACACATTATGCAAAATGGCCAAAATACCATTTGTTCTAAAATAACCAAAATGCCCTTAGGCCATTTAGGCCCATAACGAAACCACCCAATCACCGATTTCAAGACGCCACATGTCCATGGACTCATTATTCCGAGACCTACGTAAGGATACTCGACAATCTTCCAAAAGTGTAACACCAAGGAAATTCCAGAAAAAATACATTTGTAAAAAAAAGTTAAAAAGAAAATGACTTTTTTGCCCTTTTATGGGTCAATAGTTGACTTTTTGATTAGTGTATGTTTGGGATATTCCGTCAAAGGAGTTATGAAGATATCAAACTCTTGAATAATTAGACAGAAGACATGCCAACATTGGAGATCGAATGGACTCGTTATGGGTCAAAATAGTTAGGGGCATTATGATAATTTTGACTTAATGGGTAATTTAGTAATTTTATAATTTTGAAATGTGAATCATTTAATTCTCTAGATGATTCTCCAATTTTCCCTCCCATTCTTTTCCACCGATCTCTTTAAGTATATATCGCTGTGTGTGTGTGTGTGTGTGCACGCGCGACTAAGTAACTGGATGGAAGGAGGCCGAATAAGTGGAAAAAGAAAGAAAATTGAGGAAAATTAGTGGTAACCAGCTAGGGAGAAAGGGGAGGGAAGGAGAAAAATAAGAAAAGAAGAAAGGGAGAGAAATCTGAGGAAGTCAGTGAAAGGGAAGGAGGAAAATAGAGAGGGATACAAGGAACCCGTGAAGCCTCTAATTCAGGTTCCCTATTTTATGTTGGGAAACATAAGAATGGGTACGTTAGGATTGTTTTGAAGGTCCCACGGCCACTATAAGGCAGAAAACAAGCAGCTTGGATGTGAGAAGTTGCTCAGAATGAAGTGGGTAGCCATGGACGAAACTCAGGGTAAGAAATTCTGAGGTTCTAACTTTAGCTTCTTGATTTTGATGCTACATAGATCATTTTGGACCCAAGGAGGTTCCAATTAATGTATAGAACATAAAAATCTGACGTGAAACGACTGAAATATCGCCGACTTGAGATCGTGGGTCGGTGACCAGTGTTGAAGGAACCAGGTCGACCTGGTTCCAAGTTGAAGACAACCTTATGACACGCTTGAAGCCCACGCCCAGTGGCTTCAGGAGGCATGTGAGGGTGTGTCCGGATGAATCTGGGGATATTTCCAACATGAGTTTTGTAGTTCTCTTCATTCTGAATCTAATGGTATATTTGTGGGATTTGGTTATTGTTTAGACATATTTTTGGATTTGTGATGATTATGGCTATGTATTATTTATGTATTTTAAATTAACTTAAACCATGATTAATTAAAAAAGTATTGAGATAATGGGACCTAAACAAACAATGAGTTAACATGATAATTGTCTAAGAAAAAAAAGAAAGGATTTGTATGTTATAAAAGTATTCTTAATAGTGAATATGAAATTAAGTATATATATATACATAGTATTTGTTTAAAATGTCATGTATTTTATTGGGATAAGGATACAATGGTGGTCATATGAACAATTATGACAAGTAATAAATTGTGATGCTGATGCTGATTATATTGATGGTTATGTTGATGAATGTATGATGTTTAATGAAGATGATTACATGTAAGTGATGAAAGGATGCCATAATGTTATATATATGTATAAAATGATTTAAGTTTAAGGTTCTTATGGTTATTTGTGATCTTTAATGGTAAGTTTAAGGATGCCATAATGTTTTATATGATATTAATTACTTACTTGAATTCCTATATGGCTAAGATATACAATTTGTAATGTAGCTTCCGTAATATAAGGAAAATTGAACTGTTATGTATGATAATTTATGGTCCTTTTAATTTAGTTTAATAACTCTCAATGTAGTTGTGATAAGTCTAGTAATGAATTAAGGTTCGATTGTAGTCGAATTAGTAGATTCCACTACTTGTCGAGGTAAGTAGGTTGCACGTGGGCGATACCCCGTACGAGGTGGATTTTGTTGGCTAATTTTTGTGTGGCTTGAAGGAAATAGTATCCCTATTCTGACAAGAGTTGTCAAATGGGAGTATGACCGGTGTGGTTTTGAAGGAAAATGGGGACGGGTCCTGTCAAAATGTATCTCGATTAAAAATTCAACATTTGAAAATATAAGGGCGAAATTGTCATTTCCACTTTATTTTTCCAAATTTTATTTTTCTCGAATTTCTGGGTCCTCGAAATTTTGATAAGTCGGGTTTCCTTGTAATTGCAGGTAACATACTAACAGCTTCCCTAGCAGGAAATAGACTATAGGGAACCACTTCAAGCTTATCTCACAAACAATCATTTTTTAGACCCCATAGCCATAGAACGTGGAATCATGTCAATCATAAAAATTCCTCAACCAAACAGGCCTTCAAATTTCCAAATCCTTAGACTTCAGTTAGCAGAACTTACTCAAACACAAACCTTAGAAACACAACTTACGTCAATCTAATCAAGTCTTGATACCTGACTACTCATCCTAATAGCCCACTTGCATAAGCTATCTTAGGAACTGTATCACTTACTACCCAAGCCACATGTAAGCACTGTTCTTCATTTTAACATGGCTTATAAGGAAAATCACACAAGTCCTATAGCTAGGCTAAACCAAGCCTAAATTTGAGTACCAATCATATTGCATACTAGCACCATGTGCAAGCTAGTTTCTCGAGCAGTTGGTATCAGAGTTGGACGCCGACCAAGTGTGCCAGTGAAGATGCTGGGCCCCAAGGTGGGTGGATTGTAAGACTCGTGAGCTTGGGAAGCAAGACTGGTGAGGAATCCCACATCGCTTAGGGAGGAAAAGGTGAAGTGTCTTATATGTATGGGCACGAGACCTTTTGAGAGCTCACTGGTTTTGGGTTTGGTTCGAACTCCAAAATTAAGTGAGATTGGGCTGGAGTGATCCCAAGATGGGTAACCTGCTGGGAATATGCATGTGAGTTCCTAAAAACAAAACCGTGAGGACATGGCCCAAAGCGGACGATATCGTGCTAGGGGAGTTGGGTTGTGACATTTATGCCTTTAGTCATTGAGTAGATCCTCGTCCTCACGTTACGACCTTGAGGGTAAATAAAGAAAATCCACAAAAAGTGTGAGTGGATGGAAAAGGGAATACTTTTAAAACGACAAAATTCGAAACATAAGTAAACTACCCTGCATTTATCACACCTATGCATGCATACGAGAAAAATCTTTAAATATCTATAAATGGGGAAAATTGAGAAATATCAAAATACGTGCAAATATGCTAGAAAAGCCAACATCATCAGTAAGCAAGTCAACATATAGCCATACCAAAGAATCATAACCACAGTCAAACTAGTCAAACTTTCCTCGATGTCTGTAAATCAAATCATAATATCATCTGTGCTCTACCGATACGCCATACTACTCATGAAAATAAAGCCCAGCTCTAGAAGTCCGGGTATGGACCGACATAGAAAAATAGATCCCAACTCTAGATGTCTGGGTCCTAGCCCGAATAACCGTTTTAGGAAAACAGAGCCATGTTCTAGACGTTTGAGCCTAAACAACACCTCAGGAAAACGGAGCCCTGCTCTAGACGTTTGAGCATCAAACATACCGCATCTCGAGGCAGGTTGTCCAACACATCACAATCCACATATATATGTTCAAAAATCACATAATCATTTCACATATCCATTCCATAACTGAAAACCATGTTTAAAATTCGATCTTAAGCCCAAAATGAAGTTTGTACACTAAAACCTCGTAAAAGGTGCCATCAAAGAAATTCGTAACTTCACTAAAAAATGATTTAAAATTCATAGCCAGTCAAGAATCGTCAAAGTCACATAAGAAAACCCATAAAAATAGTTAAATATGCATGCACATTGTTTTTACGAAAATAAACGTCCACTCACAATGATTATTGTGTAATTATTCTCGATTTATGCATTCCTCACTAGCTCTGGAAGTCGAGTCGCTTGTTAAAAACACAAATCTCGGGTCACAAAAGTCCCATGTAGGCTCCCAATACAAGCTATAAGTCATGGGATTCAAATACACATTTCTAAAGGTAGAACATACACGTTAACCCCTTAAAACTACCCCGAGACGATGTTTGATTGCCTCGAAACCAGCACCATTGGATTCAAAAAGTAGAAAACTGTCAGACATGTGTCATCGTGTCTCAAGATTCATGCCAACGTACCGCCACGCGTTGGTGGAAGGCAGGCAGCCTTCTCACGCGCTCACACGCGCATGCACACTGTTGCACGTGCGGTAACATTCAAGGCCCAATTAGCATTCTATGTGGCACCACGTGGCCTAAAAACTACTAACATGGATGCAACGTGGCTTCACCACGTGGCTACCATGTTAGCGACATGTCAGTGCCATGGCATTGACACATCAGCATTGGGTCGGTCTCTATTTTCCATATGGTTGCCACGTCAGCACGCCACATCAACATCGATGACCTTCCAACTGGTCAACCCAAAGCTCTGGTTTTGGGTATTTCGACCTAGCGGGACGACCTGGTCCTAACTCCTTGGATTTTTACCCCTTTTCCTCCCTTTTTCGACCAAAATCTTCAAATTAAATACTAGACTAGATCTATAACTTAAAAAACATTAAAACTTACGTTAATCCCTCACCCGAGCTCTGGAAATTCTTCCAATGGTTAATATCCGATTTATGGGTGGTTTCAACGTCCAAAATTGCGTACCAACCGTCTATGTAGGTCGTGAGAACTCCTATAAAAGTTAGTAACCTTGGTTTCAAGGTTTTGGGTCAAAAACTCCAAGGTGCAATCAAGACTCCAAATTTTCTGTTTTTCTCCTTTTTGGGTTCTCTCGCTCTCCCGCTTGTAAGGGAGTCTTTGGTCTTTGGATTTTACACACAACATATACACACACAAGCCAAAGGGTAGTGCACACAACCCAAACTGATAATTGACACCTATCACTTCCTCAACCAATCCAGAAAAATCCTCCAAGTCTTACAAAAATGCCCTTGGTGAGAAAATGACTAAAATGCCCCTACAAGGTTTAGATACGTAACTTATCCAACCAACCTCCGATTGTTGTGTACTATGTGTCTACAGATTCAACGTCTACATAACGGTGGTCATGAACAATCCATATGATAAACTTGGTCAAAAGTCAACAAAAACAATATTAGGGGAAAACAGATAATTTCCATTAAAACTTTCCATAATACACTATCCCATGTTCTAGACCGTTACACATTGTTGGGGGTGGTGTGGTACGCAACCACCTTGTGGAGTGGGTGAGTGGCTTTGTTGCTAACCTAGTTCAGGTCTTATAAGCTAAGCTTTGGGGTATCTTTCTTGGTCTGAGGATTGCTTAGGAGTTGGGTCACCGTATGGTTTTCTCGGAGACAAACTCTAAGGTGGCGGTTAGTCTACTAGCTAAGGAGATTGATTTGAACCACCCAGCTATTGCTCTTCTTCAAGCATGTACTTTCATCCTCAACCGAAAATGGTCGTGTTTCTTAGTTCATGTTTTCCGTGAGCAAAATTTTTAGGCAAATAAATTGGTTGCGTTTAGTACTTGTGTAAGACCTGTGTCCTGGAGGGAATGGTGAACGATCCCACATTTCTACTAGAGGGAATGGTCTGGGAAGGGAATGGTGGTGTGCCTTAAAGATGTAGGCACACACCTATCTAGCACGAGGCCTTTTAGGAGCTCAGTGGCTTTGGGTATGGTTGGAACTCCAAAGTTAAGCGAGTTAAGGTTGATGCAATTCCATGATGGGTGACCACCTAGGAAATTACACCGTGAGCTCTCAAAAACAAAACCATGAGGGTGAGGAGGCCCAAAGCGGACAATATCGTGCTAGAGTTGGGTCCTGACCGAGGAGGGCTGTGTCTTGAAAAAATGGTATCAGAGCCAGACCCCGACCGGGAAGTGTGCTAGCGAGGACGCTGGGCCCTAAAGGGGGTGGATTGTAAGACCCGTGTTCTGGAGGGAATGATGAACGCTCCCACATTCCTACAAGGGGAGAATGGTCTGGGAGGGAAATAGTGGTTTGCCTTAAAGGTGTAGGCACACACCTATCTAGCACGAGGCCTTTTGGGAGCTTAGTGGCTTTGGATTCGGTTGGAACTCCAAAGTTAAGCAAGTTGAGCTTGGTACAATTCCATGATGGGTGACCCCCTGTAAAGTTGCACAATGAGCTCTAGAAAAAAAAAACCGTTAGGGCGAGAAGGCCCAAAGCGGACAATATCGTGCTAGAGTCGGGTCCTGACAGAATGGTATCAGAGTCAAACCCCGATCGGGAAGTGTGTCAGCGAGGACGCTGGGCCCTAAGGGGGTAGATTGTAAGACCCGTGTCCTCTAGGGAACGATGAACTATCCCACATTCCTGCAAGGGGAGAATGGTCTGGGAGGGAAATGGTGATGTGCCCTAAAGGTGTAGGCACACACCTAACAAGCACGAGGCCTTTTGGGAGCTCAGTGGCTTTGGGTTCGGTTGGAACGCCAAAGTTAACCAAGTTGAGGTTGGTACAATTTCATGATGGGTGATCCCCTAGGAAGTTGCAATGTGAGCTTCCGAAAACAAAACCGTGAGGGCGAGGAGGCCCAAAGCGGACAATATCGTGCTAGAGTCGTGTGACGACCCGGAAATTCGAAAAAGGAAAACTTGGAAAAATTGGAAGGAAATGACAATTTTTCCCTTAGTTATGGGGGGCAAAAGTTGACTTTTTGATCGGGACCTTGTTTGGACTTTCCGAAAGTACCGTTGGATAGGTCTCGAGACGCTGAATCCGTAGACAGGCGGCATGAGTCAATCGGAGTTCGGACGTGAAAGTTATGGGTCTCGAACGGCGAGGGACATTTTGGTAATTATGTGTGCAGGGGTAAAATGGTAATTTGACTAGTCATGGCTGATTCAGTCGTGTGGGTGACTCATTGAGGTTTTTGAGTGACATCTGTCACAGTCAAATGTGGCTTAGTGGCAATGAGAAGTGGTGGCGGTGGATTGAGTTCAAATAGCATGTATGTAATTGTAAAACGTGTGTGTGTTTGAAAAATAGAGAGAACATGACCTTACTTGATCGATCTTACCAGCAACCAAACCCAGGTGAGAGACAGGTGCAATTGAGCAATAAAACAAAGGGAAAGAAAGAAAATTAAATGGTGAATTCTGAACCTTGAACCCAGTTGAAACTAAACTTAGAAACCCAAAAATCTTTGATGAACCTAAGCGTTGAATTTGAATGGTTGGACATCCATGAGTGTAATTGACCTTGAATTCAGCCTTCTGGGATTCATTTACGTCAACCCACTGCAAAAACGAAAGAAATTGAAGTTGTTTTGGACTAGAACAGAGAGGTGGAAGACTTTGGATTTTCAAACTTGAGTCGAATGGATTGGAGACATGGAACGATAAAATTGGACTTGGAAATATCTTTACTAGGATCCCATAAAGCTCCCTGGTGCATCAATTAAAGGAAAACAATGAGAATTTGTGGAGATTGGACGATCAACCGTGTTCGATGTTCTTCGACGGTCGAGTTCGAATTAAAAGGATTAAGGTAAGTTTGATACAAATTGAGTTTACAGATCCTTAATTAAGCCTATTTCGATGCTAATGGACGGTTCAATTGTCGAAATTGATGCAGAATTGATAGGAATTGAATCGGGTCTATTCGCGGGTCGCAGGATCCGTTTATAATTATACGGGTGAATGTGGTGACACTGTAGCACGCGCGTGGGTTTCACGCGCAGCCACTCACGGCGGCGCATGAGGACGCGTGGGCACGATTCCCGCGGTGAGTTCAATCTGACTTTTGTCCTATGCAATGTAACAAACATTTTAGCGTTGGTTTCGAGTCAATCGGACACCGTTTCGATATTGTTTCGAGGGTCCAAAGGTTTATATCACGTTTTAAATTCGTAATTAATTCCCGAAAAATTATGGGAAATTCATATGATGTTAATTAAGTCATTAGTGACCCTGAGTAATGATTTTGGACAGGATTCGAGATTCCTGGAATGTACCGGAAATTATGGAAACGCGTGCAGCTCGAAAAGTGAGCGGTTTGGACGATGTGTGAGTGGGCGTTTGTTTTATAAACCATTATGCATGCATAGTTAAATGTTTTACATGATTGATTGCATGATTTGAATTACAATGATGTCATGGTGATTGGCATGATTATTTGTGATTTAATGATTATTTTAATCGGTCTTTTGGGCACGTTTTATGAGGAAAGTGCAAATGATATTTTGGGCTAGGCCCGGAGTCAAAAAGGTTTCTAAAAGGGTATTTTGACTTAATTAAGGAGTCAAGGATGATTTCTGGATTATTTTGATGTTTTCAAATGAGATTTTACGAATTTACGTGTAAATGGTATTTGGGGCTTGAGACCCGGTCGGGAATGATTTTGACTTGGTATGAAGTCAAGGATTTGATTGAAATGTTTTGGGATGTAATCCCGAGATAGTTTTCATTGTGATTGTGAATGCCCAGACTGTCAGAGCTAGGGGATCACCCAGACTGAGCCAGCTTTTCGGATGCGACTGAGCTTGGATGTGCCACTCGGATGTGTCTGAGCCTGGGGATGTGTTCGCCCAGATGTGACTGAGCCCAAGGGTTGAGCCCAGATGTGTCTGATCCCGAGAATGTGGCTGGATGGTGGCCTACGCGTAGTGCAGATATGACTATGTGATTGTTTGTGCACTTGTGAATAGTGCGGATGGATGGATTGATTGATTGATTGATTGTGCACGTGTGAGTAGTGCTGTTTGATGTTGATCGTGATTGCGTACTGGTATTGAGTAAGGGTTTTTGGTCTTTGTGGCCAATTGATTATTTTTTCATATGTTTTGGCTTGAAAGCTGGTGATACATATGTTTTGCCCTATGCATGCATGGTTTGATAAACTGGAGGGTAAATGATATATTTTGAAATGTGTTTTTAAATGATATTATTTTTGTCCACTCACACCTTTCTTGTTTTGATGACCCTCCAGGCCATGGCACAACGTTCGGGGATGATCGAGAGGCGGATGCATGAGCGTAAATCAGTGCAGTTATTTCTTGTCTGACAGGTGCTGAAGGGTAGTTTCGGGACTTCAGTTGACTTGTCAGACGAGAGCAGGATCGGGCACGATTATCAAAGTCCAGTTATGACGGGTCCTGTCAAGTCGGGTCCTGGCCAAGGAGGGTCGGGTCCTGGCAACTTGTGGCTCATTGGGTTTGGCTAAGGCACCCTCTGAGGTGGATGATTTGCTTATGTTTTATAAGGCAAGTGTGACGAGGTCTCATTTCGTGCCTTAGGTATTTTTTTTTCCCATTCTTGGGCTCTACCCCCTATCTTTACCGAAAAACAAACTGATAGATGAGACACCCATGGGCTACCACTGGGTTAGTGACAACAGAGTGGGCCAATAAGAATGTTGGATCTGGAAGCATGGTGAAATGTTAAGACCAACTGTCCCATATTAGAAATAGTATACAAATCCGATTGCCTCATTTGTTAGTTTTTTTTTATATATATACAACAATATTAGGGATTGATATTGAGGAAAACGTATTAGATGGTACTCTAATATGGTCACCTACTGCATCAAGTACATGCACTATAAAATAAGTAAATGATGTGGATAATATGAATGCCTCATTTCGCCTTAGTATGACATTACTATATGTGGAATGTGATGAATTTATATTTAGGGGTGTGCATAAATCAGTTGAAATCATTAACCGAATCGCTTCAAACCACTATTTATCCAACTGTTTTACTTTGAGTGGATAAAAGTCAAACGGTTTGAGAATCCAAACCGCTCCGATAGTAATGGTTTGATTTTGAATTTTCATTTTGGAAAACCATTAAATCCAAACTAGACCATTAAAGAATATATTAATTTTTAAAATTTTTAAATCTACCATATACCCTTACATATAGAAGTACACCCCAAGTGCCATGTTTTGATTAGTTTCATTTATAATGTTGTTGCCATTTTTTATATTTTGGTTGAAATGTTTGAAGCGAATTTGGTAAATGTTGATGTGTTTTGTTGGTTTTAAATACCTCAAATCCTACTGTATTTTGTTTGTTTCATTTCTAATGTTATTGTGTATTTTATATTTTGATTGGAATATTTGAAAAAAATTTGGTTCGAATATTTGAAAGTTTGATTCTATAAATTATGAATGTTTAAATAAAGCAACCTTAAAACGCTTTAGTTGAGAATGTGTCGGTGAGTTCGTATAGTTTACATATAATACAAAAAATTTATTATGCATAAATCGTCTGTTTCAATCCAAGCCAACCATTAGCAATAATTTGATTTAAAACAGTTTCATTTCTAATTTTAGAAAACTTAAACCGTATCAAACCGTTAAAATTTTAATGATCTGGATTAAATATTATTAATATTTATATCAAACTGCACTGTATCCACTCTTACTTATATTATCCAATAAATATTTATAAGTATATCCTTTTATATTATAATATGTAAAATGAATGAATAAGTCTTGACTACGTTAACGTCATCATACAACCATGTACTGAACTTACAGTGTCCTTATTTAAAATCAAATTTTCCCTTCATTAGTAAAAATTGAATTCAAAATAAGAAAAAAAGTAAAAAAAAAATACTTTTAAATTATAACACTAGATACAGTAGAAGTGTAAATCGGATTATATTTTATTTATAAATAGATAAAAAAAAGTGAACGAGTTCGGGGCTTGAAGTTGTTGGATATCTACATCAACATTTATATATATATATATATATATATTATCTATACTAAAGCCCAAGCAGGATTCCACTGTTCATGGACAGTGGATTTCCTACAATACCCTTTTTATTTGCTATGTTTTCTTTGCTGTTTGTTTTCTTATACAGTGGAGGGACAAAATTGACCCTGAGTTATTTTAGGTTCATCACAATCACGCCTTCGCAATTCCTCGCCCCCTTCGTTTTCTTCTGTTTTCTTCTCTTCTCCCTTCAGCCGACTTCATCGTCACCATCATCATTGTCACCATCATCATCGTCGTCATCTTCATCACCTCCAACTGTCTCTTCTCCCAGCTCACCCGTTCTTCAACCCTAACCAAAAAGCTGATCTTCACCCGTTTCAACAAAGCTTTGATTCGACCACAAAGTCCACCACAGCCTTCTCTTCAGCTTTAGGTTTAAATTGAGGTATTTTCTATTTCTCTTAACCCTAATTCGAACAAGATATTTAAGCTTTCTATTTAAATTGAGGTATTTTCAATTTCTCTTAACCCTAATTCGAACAAGATATTCCAATTACATTATGATATTTAGAAAGTAGGGTTTTCCATTTTAGAATTAGGTTTTCTTATTTAGGAGGTAGGATTTGAAATTGAGGTCTCTTCTTATTGACGTTAAATTTTTGGGTTCTTAGTATTTTTCCCTTTTCTCCTATCCATCGATCATATATCTAAAAAATTTATGGTAGTGCTTCTGGTTCCTTAATAATTCTTTTAGGGAAATTTTTACAGCAAGTAGTGGTTCTAGTTCCTTAATAATTTTTTTAATTTTATTAGTGTTTATTATATTTCAATATGCTGAGCGTAGGTTCTCGATCTTATATGTATTCGGCCGATTGTAAATCTACCTTTCCCTTTAATGCTAATAATCGAAAGAATCGATTTTTGTAACGACCCGTCCCAAATTCCATGATTAGATTAGTGACTAATCACGATTAGTGAGGTTAATCGGTGATTAGTTAGACTAAATCGGACGAACGATGCGAAATGACCGTTTTGCCCCTAGCGTGGGTAAAATGTTGACTTTTTGTTCGGGCGGTCAAATGGACTTTGACCGATGACCGTGACGTAGTTCGTGACGTCACGAGTTCATAGACAGGTGGCACGTTCAATTCCGACGTTCGAGGAGGAAGTTATGACGTTCAGAAGTTTAGGGGCATTTTGGTAATTTTGGTTAAATGGGGTCAAATGTTGACTTTTTGACCAAAAGGTCCGATGGCCGAGGGCCGAAGACCGTTACGTAGATAAGGACGATACGAATCCATAGACAGGCGGCACACTGAAATCGGACTTCGAACGAGAGAGTTATGGGTCACGGAAGTTCGATTTCACTATGCACGAACTTCGAGACGGGGATGATTTGGCGAAATCTGATTGGGCAGATATTTTAGTGGGTCCCATGGATGAGTGACAAGTGTCACTCATCCTATTGGCTAACTTCCCCAATTGGTGGATCTATATAATAAAATATTATTATTTTAATTATTTTATAATTAAACCTAACAACCATTAATCCTAACCATCCATTCCAAATTCATTTTTAAATCCACACCCTCCATCCCATCTCCCTCACATCCGATCAGCCTTCATCCTTCATCCTTCATCCTTCACCATCTTCATCATCACTTTATTCTTCTTTGTTTTTCCTAAAACCCGAAACCCCCCCCCCCCCCCCCCCCTTCACCATTTTCTTCATTTTTCTCCAAGCAGCACACACACATACCACCATTCCCTAGGAGATAATATGATCGTGAGGAGTGTGAGAGGCGGAGGGCTGAGAGACTGGATGGTGGCAGGCGGCGGAGGACACGGCGGAGCCGAACCCGTGAGGTAAGAAAACTTCAAAAATTTGAAATTGTGTTTTAATGGTTTTTAGCTGATTCCAAGGATTGGGTTAGGTTGCTGGTAGTCCTAGGAGGTCAGTAGGATTGGTTTTGGGGCTTGGGGTGGCCTGGAACGGCCGTGAACGGCGGGGGAAAACTCACCCGCCATAGCCAATCTTGAAGGGTTAGTTTTTGATGTTTCCCTTCCATTCTAAGGTCCTAGAACTCTAGGTTAGGGAGAGACGAAGAGAATGGGACAAACGGGAACGATTTTGGTGGCCGGACGGCGGAGAACCGGCCGGGTCAAGTCGCGGGTCACGGCGACCCGGTTGCAGGGTTCGGGTCGACCCGTCGAGTGGTTGAAGGTGGTGACGTGGCACCTGTCAGATGGTCAGGTGACGTGGACCACTCATCAGCCGACACGTGTCACATGTCAGTGCACAGTCAGCACTGACATGTCAGTGACATGGCCCAATCAGGGGCTAACACGTGGCACTGACATGGACCAGTGCCATGATGACACGTGGCACATGTCAGACTGCCACGTGGCACTGACAGCACAGTGACGTGGACCAATGGGAGCTTGACACGTGGCACCTGTCAGAGTCTGACATGTCAGACCTGACAGCTGTCAGCATGACGTCATGCTGACGTCAGCGATGACGTCAGCAGGTACTGTAGCGGCGCGTGAAGCCCACGCGCAGCCACTTCAGGCGGCGCGTGAGGGCGCGTGGCAGGGAATCTGGGGAAGGTTCCAACATATGAAATCATCTATTCGATGTAACGAACATTTTGGGACTGGTTTCGTGTCAACCGGACACCGTCTCGATATGTTTCGGGGCATCGGAAGGTTTAGGTTTGGTTTTAAAAATAGTTAAAATTACGGGAAAATTACGGGGCTTTAGTGGGAGGTTAATTAAGTAGTTAGTAACCTTCTATTACCATTTGGACAGGTTTGGGAGTCCCGGTGACGGTGATCGGCTCAGGGAGCCGTATGGCACGCAAATCGAGGCGGCAGCTCGGACGGTCTGTGAGTGGACCTTGTTTTCTAAATTGGTGCATGCATAAATGTTTATTATATGTTTTATTACTTGTTTGATGATGCCATGGGTGCATTTGTATGTGGTTACGTATAAGCACGTATTTCAAGGTTTCGGCCTTATACGGTGCTTATACGGGTCTGTATTTCTTTATTGGTTTTAATGAAATGGCTTTGGATTTATAAAAGGATAAACTCGGGTATGAGACCCATTTGGTTTTGTCTCGGGCATATGACCCCAGATTTCGGGCACGGTGCCCAGCTGATGTCATATGTTCGGGCACGAGACCCAGTTATTTTACGGTTTATGATTTTGGGTTAGGGACCCTAGATAGATTTCCAAGTTCATGACGGTTTATGGGAACCAGCATGAACTCTGGAAAGGTCATTGCGGTTCATGACGGTTTATGGGAACCGGAATGAACCTTTGTCAGGTCATTCTGGTTCTTGACGGTTTATGGGGACCGGCATGAACCCTTGTTGGTTATTACGGTACATGACGGTTTATGGGAACCGGCATGTTACCTCGGTCATGTTATTATGGTACATGACGGTTTATGGGAACCGGCATGCTACCTGGTAATGTTATTATGGATCATGACGGTTCAGGGGAACCGGGCATGGATATTATGTTATGTATATATATATATATATATATATATGTTCATCTACCTTCCTTTACTTCTATTATCTCCTCCGGGGAGGGTCGTTGGCTTTGGTGGACCCCGGAGTAGTCACGGAGCACCGACTGAGTGGAGTCACCCCCCAGTTGGGTTCCTTACGCTCAGGAAGGCTATGGTTACTATTACCTCGAGTAGGATCAGTGGTCTGCGGACATTGACCTTGACTTTGAGATGACTCGGATTGAGACCCGGGTAGCACGCGCGTAGCTTTGGATACCGTGACAGGATTGGTTGTGTGACTTATATGTATATATATGATATGTGGTGTGCACAGGTGTGCACAGGATTTGAGCAGTGGCTCGTGTACTTAGTTTCTTTATGGTTTGGGGCCGAGTCCCTTATGGATTTGGGCAGTGGCCCGTATGGTCGTTTTTATTGTGGTCCTTTCGACCTTGGTTTATATCTGCTTTGGGCTTAGTCCCACATATGGTTTGTTTTGGATAAATGGTTTTCGAATGCATGCATGCTTTTTAGTGGAGGGTACAAATGTCTTATGAAATGTTTTTATAAACTTTTGTTTTGTCCACTCACAGTTTTTAATGTTTTGACTGCCCTTCAGGTTGACATCAGATGTGGACTGTAGCAGAGACCGAGATATCACATGCCTCCTCCGGATCCTGGCGTACTCTGATAGCCCAGGAGGGCAAAGGTCGGAAATATCCCTTGTCTGACACTCCGTGTCAGACGGTAGCAGGGTCATCCCACGTTAATCCCGGGGGGATTGGGATGGGTCCTATCAACGTGGTATCAGAGCAGGATTGTCTCTATTCGAGCAACCGCGGAGCTCTTGGAGTATGTACGCTGGTCGAGGATGTGATATCTCAAGGGGCGACAGTTCGTTATCAACCTGAGGTTGGGGTGCCGGTACGATAGTTAGTAGGATTGGATTGTGGACCGTCTTGGTTCGGCATTCGATGTCGGGGTTGCCATAGTTCTGTCGTGGATGACAGTGTGGGACCCTACGGAAGGATTAACGTGTTCGTATTCTAGAGTGTGATCGTGAGACGGTTAGTTGGGATCGTCTTCACGATGTCGTAGGATCGGTTCCGACGACTAAGTCGATGTTGTGACCATTAGATGGTCAGATTATGTTGAGTTAAATGGATTTACTGCAGTCGACAGTTAGCAGCCGGATTCGAGGATCCTGATTGGACTTACGGTAGGATTGGATTGACGTCATTATGATGTCAAGACCGCGGAGTCGGTCAGATCGTGGATTTTACTGCCTTATGCAGTTGGGTTCTGCGGAACTCTAGGGGTGATCGTGGAACCCTACCGTATGTGTATGGTTCGGAAATGTGAGTTGACGAGTGGTTTGACGTGGACGACTATTCGGATTTGGATTCTTTAGTCGGTCTAGTCATGTCAGCTTGTGTTGGGACTGCACTTCGCAGTCAGGGTTGTACGTATCGGTTAGACCGAGTTGGTTGTCGTGCTACTTCAGTTGTGGGTTGGTGCAACTAAGGTCGTGGACGACCTGGTAGATGACATTTGGCTTAGTCGGAGTACGGCTGGTTAGTGATTGGTGGGACAAGGTATCAAGGTTGGTACTTGTCGATGGAATCCCTGAGTGGGAGACGAAATGGTTGGTACGATCGATTGATTCCGTTAGACGCGAATCTTGATTGTGATTTCTGGTAGTTAGGTCTGCACGAGTGTGTGGCAGGCGCTATTACCGAGAGTGGTTGTAGTTACATTTGTTGGGAATCCGGGACGTTCAGGGGACGTTTCCTTTTCCCGTATGAGATGTCAGCGTGACCGTACCCAGAGTTGTTGGATACGAGAGAGGCAGAGTTTCTCCAATATGAGTAGAGGTACGGGATCGTCGTTCAGTATGAGTGGAGATCCAGGGTTGTCAGATTTGCACCAGGTGTGCCGATGCTGATACAGATACTAGTGTGGATGCCTGTGTGCTGATACTAGTGTTAGTGATAGTGCGTTGGTACTGGTACTCGTGCTGGTGCTGGTGCCGATAATTGTGGGGACGGTGAGTTACGAGTCGGGATGTGACATCCGTCGTGATGGGCATATGTTCGGTGTCTGTGGTCCCAGAGTGGATCTCAAATAGAGTTAAATTGGTTAGGGGACACGTGGTTGATGTCCGGGTATGTTGTTTCCAACCAGATTGGAACTTCGGAATCGCGAGAGGTTGTGATTGAGGTGACGAGAGAAATGCGGGTTTTCTGCATTGGTAATGGGTATGTCGAAGTCATTTTGGGTGACTTCTCAGTTTCTACCACGGTAGATGACGGCAGATGACGGTAGATGACGGCAGATGATATAGATGTTGTTGGTTGCCACTAGTACACTGATCGTGTATTGGTTGGTGGACCCGGGATTTGTTCTGGATCATCAGGAGGAGATGAGTATATCGAAGTTAGGTGACTGAAATTTCTCATTTCCTGCTTGGTGGCGGACGATGTTAGGTTACATGACGTGGTGAGTGCAGCGAGTGTTGTTTGCATTCACGTAGGATGGATTATTCGATCATTCTTGATTTTTTCTCGGTGGAATGACAAGGATCAATACGAGGTAATCAGTGAGAACCCACAGTCTCGGCGTGTCTCGTCGTTGACTAATCTGTTTAGATGCGGGAAATGGTTGAGGATTTTGGACGTCGTGACGATCGGGGATCGTGACGTTCATGGTCGGGTGACGTAGTGATGGATCTGGATCGTGATTTTGATGATCCAGATAGGTGGAGAGCTTATCGCTCTTACTTGGATGTTTGAGTGGAGCATGATGGGACTGAACTTCTTTTCGAAGTAAATCCCATATGGCTTACTACTCGCCTGAGTAGTTGTCCGATGAGTAGTTTTCCGACGTGGTCGGATATGGTTAGCCTTAGAGCTGTGTGGATGTTGGGATTGATTTCTCTATGAAGCCAATCTAATGTATGGTGTGTAATCGGTTGATCAGGTAACCGATAGGTTCGGTTTTGATACGTCTCGGTAGACGTGAACGATATTTCGAGTTTTGGAATCAGATTTCTGGATGACGATTCAGGATTTGATTTTGGAACTTGAAAGAGGATTTCTATATTTGGGTTTTGGAATCGGATTCTGGGTGACGATTCAGGATTTGATTCTGGAGCTTGACAGTGGATTTCCTTTTATGGATTTGGGTTCGAAATGGTTATTCCAAATGCTGGTTTACGGAATGATGATTTCGGATTCGAATTTGGACATGATATTAGATATGATTTCTGGGTTTGGATCCGGGCTTTCTTACGAAATTGCGGATTCGGATTTGGAAATAGATGATGGGTTGGAGTTTCGATTTGTCTAATCCGGGATTGGACAAATGGACTCCATAATAGGAACGTGTTGGCTACGACCTAGGTGGTCGTGTGGTTGTTATTGTTGTGGTTGTAGTCAAGTTGGTATTGATGTACGTATCTTGTACGTTGTTCGAGGTACGATACTAGGCAGACTTGCCGTGCCTGGTGACGGTACATAGGTTATACCAGTGGTATGTTGGTGAGCGTATTGGTAGTCGGATTGGTTCTGATACCATCGGATTAGTTGAGGTCGTGGACTGGACATTGGATACTGTGCAGTGGGTCATGGTATTTCGATGGGTCTAGTTACACACAGGTCGAGTGCATGGTTGGTTAGTGTTCACTCATGGTTGAGTAAGTTGGTGGTTAGTGTAACCACAAGTGTATCGTGTTAGTCTTGACTGACGACTGTCAAGTGGTGACAGTTTGTCGAAGGTGTCAGCGTGGATCGGTTAGTGAGTTTTGGTGACTCCCAGTGGGAGCAGACATCAGGATAGTTAGTGAGTGAGAAAAGGAACCTTTGAGTTGATTGTGTCAACGAAAACAATAGATTTGACAAGTGATGTCAATTCGGAACGTACGATTACAGTCGTTCGACGTGGTCGAATGTAGTCGATATGACGTGAGTGTTAGTGGTACGTCTGGTTGCAGACGAGTTTTATTCTGGTTAGTTGGTGTACGAGTGTACACGTGTGTTTCGAGGTCGATTCTACTTTCAACGAGGTGGTTGTGGAATCGAGATAGTTGAAGTTTCAAGTACGAAACTAATTAAGGAGGGAAGAACGGTTAGAATTAGATCGGTTGGAATTTCGGGGACGAAATTAATTAAGGAGGGAAGGTTGTAACGACCCGTCCCAAATTCCATGATTAGATTAGTGACTAATCACGATTAGTGAGGTTAATCGGTGATTAGTTAGGCTAAATCGAACGAACGATGCGAAATGACCGTTTTGCCCTAGCGTGGGTAAAATGTTGACTTTTCGTTCGGGGGGTCAAATGGACTTTGGCCGATGACCGTGACGTAGTTCGTGACGTCACGAGTTGATAGACAGGTGGCACGTTCAATTCCGACGTTCGAGGAGGAAGTTATGACGTTCGGAAGTTTAGGGGCATTTTGGTAATTTTGGTTAAATGGGGTCAAATGTTGACTTTTTGACCAAAAGGTCCGATGGCCGAGGGCCGAAGACCGTTACGTAGATAAGGAAGATACGAATCCATAGACAGGCGGCACACTGAAATCGGACTTCGAACGAGAGAGTTATGGGTCACGGAAGTTCGATTTCACTATGCACGAACTTCGAGACGGGGATGATTTGGCGAAATCTGATTGGGCAGATATTTTAGTGGGTCCCATGGATGAGTGACAAGTGTCACTCATCCTATTGGCTAACTTCCCCAATTGGTGGATCTATATAATAAAATATTATTATTTTAATTATTTTATAATTAAACCTAACAACCATTAATCCTAACCATCCATTCCAAATTCATTTTTAAATCCACACCCTCCATCCCATCTCCCTCACATCCGATCAGCCTTCATCCTTCATCCTTCATCCTTCACCATCTTCATCATCACTTTATTCTTCTTTGTTTTTCCTAAAACCCGAAACCCCCCCCCCCCTTCACCATTTTCTTCATTTTTCTCCAAGCAGCACACACACATACCACCATTCCCTAGGAGATAATATGATCGTGAGGAGTGTGAGAGGCGGAGGGCTGAGAGGCTGGATGGTGGCAGGCGGCGGAGGACACGGCGGAGCCGAACCCGTGAGGTAAGAAAACTTCAAAAATTTGAAATTGTGTTTTAATGGTTTTTAGCTGATTCCAAGGATTGGGTTAGGTTGCTGGTAGTCCTAGGAGGTCAGTAGGATTGGTTTTGGGGCTTGGGGTGGCCTGGAACGGCAGTGAACGGCGGGGGAAAACTCACCCGCCATAGCCAATCTTGAAGGGTAGTTTTTGATGTTTCCCTTCCATTCTAAGGTCCTAGAACTCTAGGTTAGGGAGAGACGAAGAGAATGGGACAAACGGGAACGATTTTGGTGGCCGGACGGCGGAGAACCGGCCGGGTCAAGTCGCGGGTCACGGCGACCCGGTTGCAGGGTTCGGGTCGACCCGTCGAGTGGTTGAAGGTGGTGACGTGGCATGATGACGTGGCACCTGTCAGATTGTCAGGTGACGTGGACCACTCATCAGCCGACACGTGTCACATGTCAGTGCACAGTCAGCACTGACATGTCAGTGACGTGGCCCAATCAGGGGATGACACGTGGCACTGACATGGACCAGTGCCGTGATGACACGTGGCACATGTCAAACTGCCACGTGGCACTGACAGCACAGTGACGTGGACCAATGGGAGCTTGACACGTGGCACCTGTCAGAGTCTGACATGTCAGACCTGACAGCTGTCAGATGACGTCAGCGATGACGTCAGCAGGTACTGTAGCGGCGCGTGAAGCCCATGCGCAGCCACTTCAGGCGGCGCGTGAGGGCGCGTGGCAGGGAATCTGGGGAAGGTTCCAACATATGAAATCATCTATTCGATGTAACGAACATTTTGGGACTAGTTTCATGTCAATCGGACACCGTCTCGATATGTTTCGGGGCATCGGAAGGTTTAGGTTTGGTTTTAAAAATAATTAAAATTACGGGAAAATTACGGGGCTTTAGTGGGAGGTTAATTAAGTAGTTAGTAACCTTCTATTACGATTGGACAGGTTTGGGAGTCCCGGTAACGGTGATCGGCTCAGGGAGCCGTATGGCACGCAAATCGAGGCGGCAGCTCGGACGGTCTGTGAGTGGACCTTGTTTTCTCAATTGGTGCATGCATAAATGTTTATTATATGTTTTATTACTTGTTTGATGATGCCATGGGTGCATTTGTATGTGGTTACGTATAAGCACGTATTTCGAGGTTTCGGCCTTATACGGTGCTTATACGGGTCTGTATTTCTTTATTGGTTTTAATGAAATGGCTTTGGATTTATAAAAGGATAAACTCGGGTATGAGACCCATTTGGTTTTGTCTCGGGCATATGACCCCAGATTTCGGGCACGGTGCGCAGCTGATGTCATATGTTCGGGCACGAGACCCAGTTATTTTACGGTTTATGATTTCGGGTCAGGGACCCTAGATAGATTTCCAAGTTCATGACGGTTTATGGGAACCGGCATGAACTCTGGAAAGGTCATTGCGGTTCATGACGGTTTATGGGAACCGGCATGAACCTTTGTCAGGTCATTCTGGTTCTTGACGGTTTATGGGGACCGGCATGAACCCTTGTTGGTTATTACGGTACATGACGGTTTATGGGAACCGGCATGTTACCTCGGTTATGTTATTACGGTACATGACGGTTTATGGGAACCGACATGCTACCTGGTTATGTTATTATTAATCATGACGGTTCAGGGGAACCGGGCATGGATATTATGTTATGTATATATATGTTCATCTACCTTCCTTTACTTCTATTATCTCCTCCGGGGAGGGTCGTTGGCCTGGGTGGACCCCGGAGTAGTCACGGAGCACCGACTGAGTGGAGTCACCCCCCAGTTGGGTTCCTTACTCTCAGGAAGGCTATGGTTACTATTACCTAGAGTAGGATCAGTGGTCTGCGGACATTGACCTTGACTTTGAGATGACTCGGATTGAGGCCCGGGTAGCACGCGCGTAGCTTTGGATACCGCGACAGGATTGGTTGTGTGACTTATATGTATATATATATGATATGTGGTGTGCACAGGTGTGCACAGGATTTGAGCAGTGGCTCGTGTACTTGGTTTCTTTATGGTTTGGGGTCGAGTCCCTTATGGATTTGGGCAGTGGCCCGTATGGTCGTTTTTATTGTGGTCCTTTCGACCTTGGTTTATATCTGCTTTGGGCTTAGTCCCACATATGGTTTGTTTTGGATAAATGGTTTTCGAATGCATGCATGCTTTTTAGTGGAGGGTACAAATGTCTTATGAAATGTTTTTATAAACTTTTGTTTTGTCCACTCACAGTTTTTAATGTTTTGACTGCCCTTCAAGTTGACATCGGATGTGGACTGTAGCAGAGACCGAGATATCACATGCCTCCTCCGGATCCTGGCGTACTCTGATAGCCCGGGAGGGCAAAGGTCGGAAATATCCCTTGTCTGACACTCTGTGTCAGACGGGAGCAGGGTCATCCCACGTTAATCCCGGGGGGATTGGGATGGGTCCTGTCAATTTTAGGTATCCAATTGTTGAGGGCAAAGGAAATTGTTGAGCCTTGCTTTCGTAATTATTTAGTTGAGTCCATTTGTTCCAGTGCAATTAATTTCTCTACTTGGCCTTAATGGTAGCCAGAAACAGGGTCCTAATAAAGTATCGGTATAGAAGGACTTCAGCTGAAACTATTCTTGCAGTTCATTTTCGATTTGAATTTCTCAAATTTTGTTCAGGAGAAATTGGTATTGAGAGATATTGATGACAAATACTGATTTAGTCTTGCATATTGTTTTAGATGTTGGTTCAGAAGTCTGTTAAGATCATCTATAACTCGACATGGAAAATCCTCATTACTATATAAACATAACAGTTTGGTCATGGCTATGCTCATTACTATATAAACATAACAGTTTGGACATGGAAAATCCTCATTTTCTTTCATATTGTTTTCTCAAATTTTTATCATATTCTGGACATTTTGAGATATGGTTCTCATGCTTCAATTTAGTTTTTTTTTTTGCCCTTTATAATTAAGTTATGGAGATGTAAGTTATTCTATTATGATATTCCATGGCTAATCTTTGTTGATAGTGATTGTTGTTTCAATTGTTTATCAATTATATGGTTATGGCTATGCTCAATGTTTAACTATTTTATTAGGTAACTTAAGTTTCATTCAATCCTTTGTTTTATTTTTCCATTTTGAAGCAATTTTATTCTATATCATTGATGTTTTGTGTTAAATTTGTACGTGCGTAATGCTTATAATTTTCTTCGTAGGGATAATTGTAAATAGGGGCAATTTTACTCACGAACTATTTTTAACACCATCATAAACATAGGCATAAATCTAATAAAATCAGTTTAAAACCATTTAAGCTTAGGTAAATATAATAGCAATCTACAATTGAAGAAGCCACAATCCTTGATTTTCTTTCCGTGGAAAAAAATAGTTTGAACTATTATTATCATATCATCTTTTTGAATGAACCATTTTAAATATGATGATTTATTCCATAAAACATTCTATATAATGGATGGACGATAGTTAGTTTACTTTTAATCATCTTTTATGCTGTACATAATTTCCTAAAGGTCCCGATTTTTTGTTATTTGTTTTTGTCTGAAGTTCGGATGGAAAATAGTTGGTTTACTTGATATTTTTCATTTTATTTTGAAACATTGACGAAAAAGGAGAAGAAAAATGGTAATATTGAACCTGGCATATTTAGATATGTGTTTTTCAATTCGTTTAATTTTCTCTACTAGATTTAATTCAAGGAAAGCAGCAAAAATCTGGATTTTGGGACTTAATAGTCTGAACTAGATTTAGAACAAGTAATAACGTGGATACGAGGAGCCACTAAATCAAGCAATATTTTAAGAACCTTACTTCAAATTATTTTATTATGAATGTGCTCCGTTTTTTGTAATTGACTATTGAATTCTTTTATATATATATATATATATATATATATATATATATATATATATACGTACACTAGCAACCAAGCCCGCGCATTGTTGCGGTATGTTTGAATGGTTCGAAAACTCGAAAGCATATTAGAAATAAGAATTAAGAATGATAAAATAGTAAATTAGCATAGTTGACCATGGTGCATCATACACACATTAGTCTTTACAAACTAATTACATATTCATAAAACTGTTTTGAAAACATCATAGAATAACATATATATATATATATATATATATATATCTGAACAATGTTTAATAAATAGGCACTGCTTTCTTCTGGGCTTAAAAAATGTGGTATGTGGATATTTTTTAAAAGGATTTTATAACTCTTTAACAAAAAAAAATGTAGATAGTGGTGTGCTTCAGTCCATGTAGTTGGTTTATTTACTCATTTTCTTTTGTTGTTCTGATAAAGGATGTAAGTCAATAATGGTTAGTGAGAATAACATTTCCATCCTAGATTTAGTTCAAATGGGGTTACTTTGTCAGCGTTAACAGTAGCTTATTTGCTTTTTATGTGTGTGATTTCAGTGACTAGGAAAAACAGTTAATTGCTGAATGCAGTTCTGCTATCTTATTTTTAATTAAAGCTTCAGTTTTTTGCTGTCATTTAATTGCTATCACAACTTTGTAGTCTTACAATAATATTTTTTAGCCTAAATAAGATGAATTTATACATTAATTGAAGGAAGTCGAGTTGATATTGATTTTCGGAAATGCGAGATTGGGACTGTAGGAATGAGAGTTTGGTCATATATTAATGCTATGATATTAATGTTGTTTCAAATCTGTACTATAGTCTTAATATTGTTCCTTCCTAACAAACATATGACTATTTGACATTCACCATTCTTCATGTTTAACCCCTACTGTTTCTGTTCAGCAATTGTACAATAACTTAAGAATCAATTTCAGCACTCTAAATTGTTCATGTTGTCATATTGATATTTAAATAAATCATACTTGGATGGATAATATTTTATAATGTTGTTTCCAATCTATAGTATGCTATTAGTTCTATTCCTGCTATTTCATACTAACAAATAACTCACTAATCTTTTCCACATGTAAATTAGTGTTGTATGACTTTATGAAAACTAAGTATCCTACCTTTTTTGCTATTTAAATTTTGGTTTGAATTTTGTTTTTAAGATTTTCAAAAAATATGTTTAAATCTTTCCTTCAATTTAGATTTTTAATAATTATTGGTTATTTTCTTGGCTCTATTCGATAGCTTCGAGCTTTCAATCTCCACAATAAAGTTTCAATTAGCATTGATCATCAATCTTACCTTGCGACAAAGTTTTGATTTTCCTATTCAATAGTTTAATTTGTGGGATTCGTTTAATTGAAAAATGTATGTTAATGAAGGATTTCAGGGGTATGGTTTAGGGTTTAAAGCAAAGCACTACTCTGAGTGCAAGAAGAACAGAACCTTCAAGAAAAGCTATTGATGTCAACAAGGTGATTTCTTTGTTGTCAATTGAATTTATCAATTTCTTTAGCATTTCAATTGTTGTATGTGTGTATTGGAATGTGCAGGAATAAAAAAAAATATATATGGTGTGTTAATCATTTACCATTAATATGGTGTATTTAATTTTCTTTTAATTTGCAGTTTCTATTAGAATTGTAGTTATGGTTGATTTGGTACATGTTGTCTAATATAATCATTAACATGTACAATTTTTGTGTAATCATTTGATAGATTCATTATTTTGGTCGTTGCTTTCTCGGAACGAAGGTTGTCAGTTTTTAAATTAGGGTTTTCACTTTACAAATTATGGGTTTTAATTGAGATTTCTTAACAAAGGTAATTATATTGTTACCTATCATTTGGTTTAGACAATTTGATACCACAATTTCATAAGCAGATCTAATTTTCCACAAAAATCTTTGGTGATAATATATCTAAAAGAAAATATGGATGCTTCTAAGGACAATGTTTTCTAATGATATAAACCATCATATCTAAATATCACCCAACAAATTTTATGATATAATACTGTTGCTTTGGGTTGGTCTCAGTCATCTAATACTTCTTTCCTTTCTTATTTTCCTAGCTCTTGCTTCATGTTGTTTTTGGATTTTTTCACAGATTAAATGTTAATTAATCTTGAATATAGTTGGATCTGCTAAGCTTTTGTTAGAATGGCTCATTGATGTTTGTTCCAGCTCTTTGTTGCGTTTGCATTTTTGATACTCCCGTCTAATTTTGGTATTCTTTAATTCTTTTATTTTCGAGATTATAGTTTGATGTTTCTTGGTCGTTTTGACTCAAAATTTGCTTTACTAACATGCCAAGTTCTTTTCTTGTCTTTATTTAATATTTGACTACATGTTTTGAGAATGAGTAAATCAATTGTGCATAGCCCTCACCATTTGGCCCAAAAGCCCATGGGTTTATAGGAGCCCGATAAGCCCGATGGACAAAAACCCGGCCCGACCCGTTATGGGTCGTGGGCTGGTCCAGCCCGAGAGTTAGCGGGCTGGGCTTGGGCTTATGGTGTTCAAACCCGATAGGCCCGAGCCCGATAGAGCCCGGTAAGCCCAGCCCGACCTGCCCGTAATAAACCCGGCCCATAAGCCCGAAAATATAAAATACTTAATATTTAAAAATTAATACTCAACTCATTCTTAATACTAATATTTCAATCCAAACTCAAATCTCAGCCCCAAGCCCACCTAATTTATTTTAAAAAGTCCAATACCCAATACCCAATACAAACCCTAACCACTCCTCCGCCTACTTAATAGGCCCAACGTTTTTGCACCCTTGAGTATTTTATTTTAACGAGGCCGAGTTTTAGCACCCTTGAGTATTTTTTTTCATTATTAATATTTTTTTTCATGCATATATTTTTTTGTAACTTTAAAATTTGAGACATAGTTTATTGCAAAAGCCCACGTAAGCCCGATCCAAGTGGGCTTAATAGGTCCGACCCGAAAAGCCTGATATAAACCCGGCCCGATAAAAGCCCGTGGGTTCTTTTTTATGTCATTAAGCCCGCCCGGCCCGGCCCGCAAATTTAAAAATTATTTAATAAACCTGGCCTGGCCCGGCCCAAGCCCAAAAAATTTGTGCCGGGCTTGCCCGGCCCGACCCAATGCCGAGGGCTAATTGTGCATGATAGGGGCAACATAGCTTATATTATTTTCATTTTGTATGTAATTTTTGTTTCTAATTATTTTAATTATTGTTATAGGGAAAATCAGTTTGGATGATAGCCAGATGTCAAATTCATAAACCTAATGAAGGTTATTTGAATGCATCGATTAAATGACAATTTTCTACTGTTAGTTATATGAAGATTAATTGAATATTTAGGCTATGATGTTTACTGAAATGATTATTTTCGAGCAATGTGTCATCATGTGGATAACGTATGTAATTCTCTTACTCGGTTTTTCTTTTCTTCCCCTCATTCCATCTGTTCCTTTGTATACTTTTACATTTTCGAGCTATGTGTCATAATGTGGAAAGATTACATGGTCCTTTGTATACTTTTACCTCTTTTAATTTGTTGTTTTATTCCTCAATGTCTTTGTGTTCTGTTACTAATTGCAACTAATTTTTCGTTCAAACTTTTTTTCCTAACTTATTTATGGTTGAATTTCCTTTTTATTATCTCTCTATTTGATACTTAGTTTATGGTAGCTTCACCGGAACTTGGGGTTTTCCCTCTCCATTGTCTTATCTAAATGGTCATTTTGGTGCTTGATGCGGTTATGATGCCCTGAATCATTTATGCTCCTTTTGATTATTGCTTGCATCGTTTGTTTTTAAGTGTCTAAATTTGCTACTTACATAATTTATTTGTGTTTCTATTGCACTGCAGCAATATCGTCCCATGAGTTTCCAAAAAAAATGGAATTTTCACATTCATATGAAGGTTCCAAACTGATATTCCTTAATCTTGATCATATTTCCAAATTGGTACTTCTATGTGCTTATTCAAGTTAAGAGATTATCATCAATAAACTCCATTTGATATGCATTTCTTGAGCTTTGCACTTTTTTCAAGGTTTATTTGAAAGTTTTGTTTTGTTTGAGCAATTTTATGCGGCCGATAGTAGAAATATGAGTGACAAAACTCCACCGATTTTGTAGAGGCAGTTGGCCAATATTATTTGTTGATCTGTTTGTATATGTCATTTTGCATTAATTTCATATATGGTCTACGAAACCTTCTTTCTTCTTCATCATTCTTCTGCTTCTTTCTTTCTTCTGCCTCTTTCCTTCTCTGATGACTTTCATTTCTGCTACAGGTTCCGATTATGCTCCAAGTTGTAAGAGCTTCCGTTGAAAATAAACCAATGGACGAATCTTATGCCAAGTACTTTGTAAGTGCTTTTCAAAAGTAAGTTATTCATTCATCATTTTGCATTATGATGATCAAGTTCAATTGAAGTCGTGTAGATAATTATTCATTGAGAATGATCAAGCACATCGAGCTTCATTTCATGTTGATATTCAAAGATTTGTATGTAGATCATAGCTTGAATTGTTTTGGAATTTAATATTGATATTCAAAAGTAAGTTATTTCTCTTTACTTTTTGATTGTACTCGAATGTACACAAAACTATTTTACAAACCCGCAGCATCACGCGGGTGACCTTGCTAGTAACTTGCTATTTGCTAAACGATCTTTTTTATGCTATGATTTATGATCCTTTATCTTTGAAGGCACTCATTTTGTTTTTTCTCATCTTATTTTCTCTTACTTTAACAAGGCAAACTTGCACTATGGTTTCCACGCCTTTTTTGTTTGATAAATACCACAAAATGTCTCCATATCCGAAGAGGACCTAATCCCAGCTCGGAATCTAACTTGCCTCTAATCACAAAGTACTCGTAACAAATTTCTAATCATGTCAATTAAGCACCAAAAAATCCATCTTTTAGAAGCGGTGGTTTGCCAATTGCACCACCCTTATAATTCACACATTTCAATGCTGCAGTTGTATTATTTTCAATTGCTTGGTGGACAAGCAATCTTATTGATAGATAAAATGAGGTTCCAAACAATATCACTTGGCTATGGTTATTGCCGCACGCACAATATCCCATGAACAAATTGACACATTTCACTTGATTTCGGCCATGAGATACATTTCAAGTCCAAGGAGCTAAGAATCTGAAACACCAAGGTAACATTGTAAATCACCATAACTCATGCAAGAGCTGTGGCTAATAGGCCATTGTGCCTCAACAGTGGTTCAGGTGAAGGTTCACGACCCCGGAATGCCACGAAAACCTGGAAAGTCGTTACATTTAGAAATAAACTTAGGATTGTAGATAGCGATAAGAAAACTACAGAAATATGCTCTTTACGGGCAACCATGATTATGAACAGAGATGAATGGCAATCAAATGACCCAAAGCTTGGTGCAGTTCCAGTAGAACGGACAACCATGAGGAAGCCATATATTGTTTCATAACATAGCAGAGATAGTCGTGGCAACTATATAGAAGGAAATAATGAAAAGGTCGCCACAAAATAAAAGTGTCAAACCTCTAGTGGCGCTTTCCCACCTCCAAGAGCAAGGATGGTTTCTCGGAACTTGTGCCCAATTTCTTTAACAACCTGTTGCAGGATTAAAAGTCATTAATGATTTATGAACTGCGGTCAATATACAGAGGGTTTAATGTGTTTCATGAGGATCTATTGGTGACTAATAACAAGATAATGCACCAGTCACTGTTATTCGCTGAGAATCCTTCAATAACATGCACTTCGAAAAATTCATTGGTCCTTACAACTGTTCGTGGATGAAAGCAGAAACATAATATCACATTTTAGAAGATATGGCAACCATGAGACCAGTGTAATGATTTTGCACAACTTTAAATACTCAGAAGGGACTAAAGGCAACTGTAAAGACCATAACAAGTCTCTTAATTGGGTATGTGCTACTCCCCTGTCAGTCTGTCACTCACATCTACAACAAACGACTTGTTTCCAATTATCAATAACAAACTTTTAGTCTCATGAAACTTAGTTCTGTCTAGTAATTGTAAAGTCCGGTGTCAGATTTGTTTGTTCAAGCATGTTAAATTCATCTCCTCAAAAAGAATAAGGCTAAGTTTGGATGAGGAACTTCAAACCACCAAGAATTTTGGCATAATTAGTTAAAAATGAGGAATTTCAAAGTACCAATCCATTCAAATACTCTTTGTTATACAATGTAAATTGAAAGATTGTTCAGATCATATGCACAGCTCTTTCCAACTTACCTTGCTGTTATCCAATCCGGCATCCTCAAATGCAGAGAAAGCATCAGCAGACAACACCTCAGCCCACTGAAATAGAGCAATTTTCATCAGGATATAGATAAAGAAAAACTAAAATTATAAAGCCAGACCACAAATCTGGAGATGAGAAAAATATAAAAAAAATCTTTCATCAGCGAGTTAACTCTAGCAAGGGAGTGATTTGACCACATCAGACATTCAGTTAAGGGTACAAAAGTATTTTCTTTTCTTTTTCTGAACACTGAATGCAGGTATCTTAAAAGAGAATAGGGAATACCTTGTAACTATAGTACCCAGCTGCATATCCACCTAAATTCACAGAAAAGAAATATATAGTTAAATTGAACATACAAGGTCAGATGAAGTTAAAAATTAGAAGAATGTTGACAAGTTGAAAGTCATAAACTAAAAGCAAACCTGCAAATATATGGCTGAAACCACAAAGGAACCTGTCTTCTGGAAGTAGAGGGATCACTTGTGTTCGCTCACTAACCCTGCGATCAACATCAAAGATGGATTCTGATCCCCCAGGTATGTAATCGGTGTGCAACTTCAGATCTACACTTGCAAATCTTATCTGAAAAATTAAAATAATAACCAAATCACAGAGTCTATCATGAAATGAATATTATTGACATCCTGAAAATTATTATAATCAAAGCTTGTGAAAATCATTTTTAGAAGTTCATATAGAATTAAGCAGGAAAACATGATGTATATTTTAGAGTCTAGTACTCATTCTCTTATTTCCTTTTATTAGGTTTCCTTTGGATTTAGCTGTTATTATTTTTTCCTAATTTGGCACATCAATTGTATCTCAATAAATGCCATTCTTCAAGTTGATGGTTCTCGTTATCTTAGTTTGGTTTGACAAAGTTTTACAGATACATTTTACCTACGGATTACTTTTTTTCTATCACTGTAATAAAATTCACAAGAAAGTCAGAATCAAGCATTTGACAAGATGCATGTCAGCAAGCCTTTCAGACACCAGAATTCTCAAAAGCTAACATAACCTCTGTTTACACAATGAGAAAAGAAAAATCCTTCACTGAGACAGACATACTTTACTTCTGTCTAGCACAAAGATACAGATGTATATATATATACACAAAAGGCCCTTATAGTCAAACTTTTTAAATTACCCAAATATAACCTCTTTAAAAATAAATAAATAATTAAAATCCAAAACAACTACTTCATTTTAAGGAACTGATATGGATAACTTAGTCTACAGAAATATAAGAAATTTAGAACATATAATAAATAGAATTCTTAGTCCAACAAAAAATCTTCACAGATAAAAAACATAAAATGAAAAGCCTATTGACAGGTGTGTAAGCGTGAGTCAAGAGGCTCATTTTGATAATAAAAGAAAAGCAAGACAAAAGCCCACGGAGAATAAAGATATGCATCCTTAATAAAAGTAAAACTTACTTCATGGTACCCACCAGGATATTGAACTAACCTGCCTAAGGCTTAGGGAGCCTGCACGGAAAGTCCTAGCAGCGAGAAGCTTCCGATATGCAACTTCTGGAAGAGTCTCCCCAGTTTCATAATGTTTTGCAATACTCATTAGAGTGTCTCTACATACCAATTAAATAAGCTAAACACTAAAACAGAAACCAAAACATAGAGTCCTACTATCACTTGATAGTTGATGCCGCAGTAAGGCAGACGCAAGTCAAAGTCTTGCAGGTTGTATAAACTAAATAAATTGACCTTGAAAAGGAACTATTAGCTGAATGCTGACTACCAATGACCCATACAAGCTCATACATACAACGCCTATGAAGTATCTTTTCAAAATGGACCGAACTCCTCCATATAAAAAGTTACTAAATCATAGCATGCTCTGAAATTTTAATGCACAAAGCAACTTAGTCTACAGCAGTTGTATTTAGAACTTGTACAATAGAAGTGCAACAGTAGACAATAGGCATGTTTAACTAAAATAAAACAGAGTCACAGTCCTACATAACTCCAACTGAAATTAAGAGGTCAAGCACGCGATGGATGATAGAAAAATTACATATTTCATACATTTATCCTTTTCCCCCTCTTTCCTAATTGACACAATCAGTATGGAGGTCTGAAATTTAAGAAATAAAATCTAGAAGATTAGATTCTTATGTAGCAGACATTACCTGTGGTAACACCAGGAACAGATTCTTAATTAGCAGACATTACCTGTGGTAACACCAGTTTTCCATGAACTGAGAGGGCAATTCAACAGCATCCCATTCTATTCCCCGAATACCAGCAACTAGACCCTCATCTTGCTTAGTCAACATATGCTGAAGTGCATGACCAAATTCATGGAAGGCAGTCTCAACCTGCAACAATCTCTACTTTAAAACTCTGTATGGGATAATAAATTTACAAGAACTGTCTCATCCATTGCCAACCTAAGCTCTCCCATATTTTCTCTCTGTAGTGAACATTAAAGCCTTCTTAATCATTAGATTTTATAAAGAACAAAAATATATGCATGTATATATATACATATGACTACATATATCCTAATTGGCATCGTACAAGAATAATTACTCATTACATAAAAAATTAAAAATAAATAAAAAAATAAAAGAGTTTAATCATTGAAAAAAAAAAGGAATTGTTACTGTAATCTCCATCATCTAGCCTAGGCACCCCTCTTTGGATTTTTAAAACAGCCTTACTGTAATCTCCATCATCTAGCCTTCATATAGCCCCGTTAAAGGAGGAAATGGAATAATGGGATTCATTTCCTAACAAAGATATGCTGGGGATAAAAAGTAGGAACTCCGTTTCGATTCTCAATCAACTGGAATCACACTTTCCTCCATGTCCCCTCAACCCTTTCCCTCCCCATTCTAATCAAATATAGGGTTTATATTACCCTAGTTTTTTATCATGCACAATAAACTGAAAATGAATGTAATTCAATTTACCTCACGGAACGTCATAAGGCTGGGCTTGTTTCCCACTGGTGGTGTTTGATTGCACACCATGTGTGCCACGGGCAACCTTGTGGACGTACCATCATGTGACATTACATGACTCCTGGCAAGAACTTCAGCCATCCATGCACCTCCCTTTTTTTCAGATGGACGTGTATATGGATCGAAATAAAAGTATGCAATGGGATTGCTAGACAAATCTTCGATGCAATAGAATCTAACATCTTTGTTCCAAACCTGAAACATAAAGTATTTAGGTGTGTATATATATATATATATGTATATTATGTACATGGGTAGAGGATGAAAATCCATATCTTCATTAAATGAACGAAAAACAGAGCACAAAGGAAGAACTGAAATATATACCGGAGCTAGACCATCAGCTGGTTCAATATGAATTCCAAAAAGAATATTTGCTAGGTTAAATAGGCCTTCCATGACCTTAGGCAAGGAGAAATATGGACGCAATTCTTCCTGTAGAATAAAAAGTATGTAAGTCTTGCAAACAAAGTAGAGGGATTGATTTAATGGGAAAGTTTAAAGCATACAATGATCAACACAAGAAAGCAGGATTTGACAATTATTTAAACTTATATTTCATTAATATTATAAACCATGTGTTATCACATAGAAATAACTCCATTTGATGATACAAACAGATATATATATATATATATATATGTATTTATATGTATAGAAATAGAGCGATATATATATATATATATAGAGAGAGAGAGAGAGAGAGAGGACCTCATTGATGTTAAATTTTGACTCACGGAGCCTCTCACTCCAAAAGTTGAGGTCCCAGTGGTTCAAATCATTAGCTTCCGCAGCATTTTGATTTTGGAGAAATTCTTAAGGTCTTCCATGTCTGCAAGGATCATAAATATAAAACATTTCTATTGACTACAGCCTCATTAGAAATTACTTTCATTTTCCTTCTCTTTTAAGGTAACAAAGATATATCAAACATAGGTCACTCTGAAAAAAACATAAAAGTTAAAAGAAAGCCGCTTCTCCTTTGCAACATGGATCAAATTTGGAACAATAAAGAACGGACAGGAAAAAAAAAAATACCAAGAAAGGGAGCCTCCACTTAACATCCATTGTAAGAACAATAAACTCAATTTCAATTGAGATTCACTAAACAGCTCAAAATCATAGAATAAATTTTCATAAAGTAGGAGTGTATATCCAAACCTACCTTTAACTCCAGCATTCCAGGAGGCGCTTCGAAGCTTTCCTAGGAGTCCTTCTGCTTTTTCAACAGTAGCCATTTTTGTTGCCATGCTTACCTGATACATTATATCTTAGTAGGCCTAGCATGATTGACAAGAAAGTATTTTCAAAATGAACAGACGTACCTCAGCATGGTTATTATAATTCAGAAGCTTGGCCTTTTCCAACCTAAGCTTCAAAATTGAGTTAATGTTAGCAGTGTTATCCAAATCTCCACTGGAGGCACGAGTTACATATGCGCGGTATATTTCCTCACGCAAAGAACGGTTTTGAGCATGCTGCATAACAGAGAGAAAACTTGGACCATCCAAGGTAATTATCCAAGGTCCATTCTCAGCAGTCGCCTTTTCATGCCCCTGATGAAATGTACAGATGCACCAGATGATACTAAATAAAAAAAATAACAACATTAAGAAACCTATGGACAACCTTTGACAGTGCAGTTTGTGCAGCCATTCCAAGAGCTGTAGCTGGCAATCCTTCAACTTCATTCTTGTTAGTAATCAACTTTTCAAACTTCTTAGTTGCATCCAAAACATTCTCCTCAAATTTGTGAGACAGTCTTTCACGTTCCTGCAAATAAAAATGCCAACATATATTAGAGGTGACACCAAACTAAAATGGGTCTGTCATTACGAAAGTCTATTTGTTAGAATTACTCCAAATAAAAAGATATTGCTTCAAGACCAATATTTTAAAATTGAAAGGAAAGGCTTAAAATAAATATATAAAAAACACAGGATACGACAAGGAAGAAGAGAAGTTTTCTAATACAAATTAAAGAAAAAATGGGGAAAGAAAATCATCAAAGACACAATAAAACTACAAATAAAAGACACTGTTTAAAAGCACACCTGTTCAATTTTGTTAAATTCGTCTCTTTTATCATCCTCAAGAGAAACACCATTCAATACTGCTTTCTTTATTTGGTCTGGACAAGCACGACGAATAGGGCAAAAAAAAATGTTAGACAAGACATGCATAGACAAAGAAGTACAGGTTAGAGAAAAGCTGCCCTTTGTGTGGATTATGTGTAAGCAGGAGGCCACATGTTAATTTGCTAACATGTAAAATTGTATATTAGGTTTAATGATTTGAAAATTGTAGCTATCATATCAAAAATTTACAAAAACATTCACTGAGGAAACAGTATGTTTTGCATACAGCTCCCATTCCCGTATCCAGTTCAAACACAGAATGCAAGCTCTAGTGGAAAAGAAAGCAAGGCTCTGAGGTAAAGTTACAGCCCTTTAAAGATCAAACTACTTCAGAACTGAAAATTTTAACAAGGTTGAGAACCACGTGCCATATGCGCAATCCACCTTAAATTGTATGTAATATTTGAATACTCACTTTCAACTATACGTTTGCGAGCATCATTCAGTGTCTGCCAATCAGCAGATTCTCGAATAGCTTTATATGCATTGTAAATGGGTTTGCTTTGCCCCAACCTAAGCTGAAACTTAACTTTCTCCGGCTGCAAAGCATCAAAGGGCCATCAAAAGAAAGAAGTATATTCATGGACCCCCATAATATTTAATTACAGTTAAAAAGGGAACTTTGATAGTCAAGGCATTACCATCTAACATGGCTAAGTATGAAATAAGGCAAATCAAATTGGAAAAATTACTACCTACCCCTTAACAGCTGCTAGCTTTCATCAGAAGTTTGCATGTGCCTTTATTCAACAAGTAAAAACCTTAACCAATTTCTTTTTTTTTTTTTTTTTTTACTTAGAAGTCCCTGACACATGGTAAGGTGATGCCAGAAAATGCAATACTGCTGCCCATGAGATTGTAGCAAAAGCAATGAGTGTTGCCTGTTGATATTTTTTTAGTATAAGAACATTTTGGCTGTTTTTTTTTTTTAACCAAGAATAAAATCCATGTTGTCTGGGATTCAGGGTATAAAAAGTTTTTGGGAGGGGTCCAAGAATTAAGCCCAAAATTATAAGCGATTAACCTAATCTTTTAATATCGCATAATAAAAAAAAATTCAAATTTGAAGTAGAAGTATTTTTAAAGAATTTTTGCTAAATCAAATTTAATTAAGAGGCCAAAGCCACAACAAGCATACCAGAAAGGCAGCAGACAGAATAAAAAGCAAAGCCAAGCATCATGATTTGTCTTATCATGCCCAAAGCAATCTTCATTAAAGGGAACAAGCCCAAAGCAAAAAAAGATAAGGCACGGAAGGGCCCGAGCTTTCAAAGCTTTAGTTTGCAAGTTTTTCAATAAATAATATAGTTGTCAAGGATGTACAAGCAAATAGCCAAATCAAATTTGAAAACAGAAGTGGAACTTCAAGAATAGAGATCACATAGAAACAAAATCTAAAAAGCAAAATGCGTACCTGGACTTCTTCAATAGCAGAACGAAGCTCCGGGGAGTCCTTAACAGACTTGAGGTGGTTGACCATCCCCCAAACAACAGTTAAACGGTCAACGATCTTCTCAAGGGGCACGACCAGCTTCGCCCACATGGGCTCCACCGTACGCTCTAATTCCTCCAAATCACCCTCCTGCCAAAACCGACCATGGAAACAATCAATACCAAATCCAGATAAAACTAGAGCCCAATAAGCAAAAAGACGAAGAACCCATAAATTCAAATAAAACAAAAAGGCGAAATTTTCTTTGTTTAGAATGGAATATAAATCGTACGAGTTTCTTCAAGAGGGCTCGAATTCCAGGCCGCACGTGATTGGCATTGACGACATCGAAGGGGGGGAAGTCAAAGTCCTGGAGGAGAGGATTAGCCGCAAGAGCTTCGTCTACGGAGGCAGAGGATGCCATTGCCGTTGCAGAGAGGGAAGAGCAAGAGCGAGAAGAGAGTGAAGGGTTGGTAGTGGTGGATTTCTGCAGAGTGAGGCAGGAGGAGAAGGAAGAAGACCACAGGGGACAAGGATGAGATTTGGGGAAATGTTTAGGGGCAAAATGGGGGAAAGGAGTGCATTTAAGGAGAGGGTGGACTGAGTGAGAGAGAATGACGCGAGTTGCCATGATTATTATTATTTTTTTTTTAACAGAGTTACCATGATCATGTGGAGAATAAGAAGAGAAGCCAAAGTGGCTATGTTTGGTACGGTGAAGTTTAAGATACGCTTCATTTCTGATTTTTATCTCATTTGTGTATTGGATTCGGAGGTATAACATTTGGTTCATTTTTTATTTGAAAAAAAAAAAACCATTTGCTTCATTTTCCTTTTTTCTTTCTTTCTTTTTTTTTCTTTTTTGTTCTTTGTCATCAGATGACTTTCTTCATTTTGTTTTTTATTTGTCAGCTATATTGAAAAACGAAATTTGATACATGGATTCGGTGGAATTATAAATTACTGGAATATTCTAAAACTACCACGTGGTCAACAATTCTCATAATGCCGATACTGCCCTTAGTAAAATCGACGTTGACACATTACGATCTCCGCATTAATTTAATATATTTACCAGCTAAATATATTAAATGATCAGATCAATACAGACAATAAATAACTTTCTAGCGAATTATTTATTTACTAATAAATAAGTGATTACACTCGGTACAATCACTTATTTAACATTTTCTCCTTCAACCAATCAGACGCTCTGGTGACCCTTAAGGCTTCATTATAAATAGAAGGTTTCATCTCACTTCTGAAGTAATAAAAAACTCCTCCAAACACTCTATCGGTTTATTCACTTAGAAAACTGACTTAAGTATTGGAGCGTTTACGCTAGGGGGTCACCTCCGCGACTTGGATTGACACAACATCAGTCTGAAGGCGCGCGACGTGCGTTCTGACGTGCTACTCGTCACAAGCAGGCACCTAGGGGGTCACCTCTACGACTTGGACTGACACAGCAGGTCGAGCAACTAAGTTCGGGCCCAATCGGAGCTCCTGCAACAGCTGTTGGGGGACATCAGGACATCTAGAACCTCCGAGAAATGCAATGAACCTCGTAAGGCACCAAGGGGCGTCCCGAGATGAGCCGGCAAAAAGCATGCTCGCTGCTAAACAATGTCCCGACACACATCTGACAGGACTGCCCCCAAAGGGACATTGATAACCGTGTCCGGTCCTGCTCCCGTCTGGCAAGTCGACTGAAGTTCCCAATTTACCCTCAGTACTTGCCATACCAGGGATAGCCACATACGTACTCACTCATGCCTCCGCCTCTCGATCATCCTCGATCAACACGCCACGACCTAGAGGGTCAATAAAACACAAAAGGTGTGAGTGGCCAAAAATAAATCAATTTATAAAACAGTTACATAAAGCGTTTCCACCCTCCACGTAAAACCAATGCATGCATTCGAAAATCATTTCACAATCCATTTCATTTCCAATCTGAGAAAACCGCGTATGAAAATCAAAATCATTTTCCTTTTCTTAACCTTCGGGTCTTAGCCCGCAATCATAAGCACAGGGCCTCCGCCCAAAATCATGAATCAAATCCAAGTACGTAACATAATCCAAAAATCCATCAAAACCACATAAACCGGGCCACTGCCCAACACATCTGAAAACATCAAGATCAACAACAACTACAAGTCAAACAATTTTTCTGGATATCAATTACCGAGTCTTTAAACTCACAGGCCTTCCCGGGATATCAACGAGTCTTTAAACTCAGAACATAATCAATAGGCCTCGGGGGATATCACAATAACCGAGTCTTTAAACTCCGAGTCTTTAAATTCAATCTGAGTCTTTAAACCCAATTCGGGCCCGCCCCCGTCATCAATTAACCGGGTCTTTAAACCCAAAACATAATCCAGCAATAGTACCAGGTCTTCAAACCCAAAACCGTTTGTAAATCACAACAATCTAGGATCCATCGTGATCCAAATTCCAAAACCAATCCGAAATCACATTTTGTCATAATAGGACTTATGTCCGAATTCCGCATTCAAATCCCCAATCATATCTGTCATCCATTCCCGAATCCGAATTCGCAATAATGATTCCGTAAGTTAGCATCCAGAAACATCATCCCGAACCCAAACCCGGAAATCCACTTTCACGTTTCCGAAATCCGAATCTCATTCATCAAAATTACTTTTACGCCCTGGGCATCAAACCCAAAATCACCTTTTCCAAAATCCATTTTAAATCTTTGAAATCACATCATATTTCAAATCCCCAGGTCAAAGCATCAAAACCATGATCAAAACACAATATACTCGAAATCTCGTAAAACGCGCAAATCCGTAATAATCTTGAAATACGTGTCAAAACCGTAGGTCATACTCATAATCACAATCAAAACATCCTTAAAACGTCAAACTCACAAATCATGTAAAATCATTCATCAAACCATCATCACAACATAAGAGAAACCATAGTCTCAAAATACGTGCAGTTACGTATTGCATACCAAAATACGTGTAAATACGAAAATCGTAATTATCACAAGTCATAATCATAATCATAGAAATCAAAGAAACATTTATGCATGCATTAAATTTTGAAAGCAAGGTCCACTCACACACATTTCGTTGTTGCCTCGATACGAGTGCACCTACGCCGTTCCCGGCCAATCCACTATTACCGGCTTTCCCGAACCTGCCCAAATCTCATAATAAGGTCACTAGCTACTTCACAAAGTTCATACTAAAGCCCTGTAATTTTCCCGGATTTTTAACTATTTTTAACCGAACCCTAAAACCTTCGGACATCCCGAAACTTATCGAGACGAAGTCCGATCGACTCGAAACTAATCCCAAAATGTTCATTACAACAAATACTTTAAAAGTCATGTAGGAAGATTCCCCAAACTACCCTTCACGTGCCCCCACGCGCGTCTGGAAGCTTCTGCGCGTGAAACTCACGAACGTGAACAGTGTCACCATCAATCTCTGGTTGACCCGGTTCAGACCCGGTCAGACCAGTCTCTGCAAACTCGAACCGGCATGGCCGGTTTCGGTCCAATTTTCAACCAATTTCAGCCCTTTCAACCCCATTACCATCCTCCCATGCTAAGTAGTCGTTCTACCTAGGAAAATCTGAGAATTAAATGGAAAGTCTTACCTCCCAAGCTTCGAACCCGAAACTCAGAAATCTCAGTTTCTATTTCCGGCCACCACCGTGCTCTCCCGTCAGGGCTTCACGTCCTTGAGTTCAATAATAACTTCCGACGTCCGCAAGAGTCACCATAAACACTCAACAATTCTCCAAAACCATCAATCCCACTTTGAACGATTTCTGGAAAAACAGGGGACCCGAAAACTTACCTGTTCCCTGACCTCCACTGTGGCCTCCACCGCGGTTCTTAGGATCCAAGAAGCAATCTTCTACCTCTAATTACCCTCCATAGACCAGATTAAACGGGTTTGATCGTTTGCAATTTCACAACAGCCCACGATTCCTTCTCTGTCGCTCTGGTATTTCTCACCTCTCACAGTCCCTCTTCATTCAGTCATTCCACTAAACACTCCCACACAGACACAACCCAACTCTAATCACTCACTCACCCTGCCTCTAAACTCACACCCGACTTGCTCTAATGGAAGAATGACCAATCTGTTCTCACTCTCTGTTTTTCACCTCAGAAGCACCAACACAGTTTTAAAATCACCAACACGCAATGTGCACTCTCAAACCCAAATACCAGCACACACACACAACCTCTAAGTTCAGGCACAAGTACCACTTGATCTCACATTGAACAAGATCGACTCTCTCTCTCTGTCTCTGTTCTTCACATTCCCAGGGCACGCCTGCCTCCCACTCAAGGCAAAAACCAGTCCCCCCGTGCTCTGATTCACACCCACTAGCTTCAAACTCCCATTCCCTAACCGTGCACCCATTCCAAACACACTAATACACACTGTGTACTTCCACTTAAGATTTTAAACAATTCCCACAAACTCACTCACGGCTGTGTTCAAACTGCACCCTTGGAAATTACCATTTTGCCCTTCTTCACAAATTTACCAAAATGCCCTCCCCTCGTTCTAGACCCGTAACTCGTCCGTCCGACTTCCGTTTTCAGCGTGCCGCCTGTCTACGAACTCAGGGCATCGAGACCTACCCAACGGTCCTCGAATGGTGTGAAAAATAGTGATCAATAAAAAAGTCAACATTTTCCCCCTTTTCGTCCTAATTACGAAAATGCCCTTAAACTTCCAAACGTCACAACTTCTTCCCTGGTCGTCGAAATTGGACATGCCACCTATTTATGAACTCGTGACATCCCGAACTACGTCACAGTCATCGGTCAAAGTCCGTTTGACCACCCGAGCAAAAATTCAACAGTTCGCCCATTACCTAGGGGCAAAATCATCATTTTCTTCAAATTTTCCAAATTTCCCTTTTTTTTAACGTCCGGGTCGTTACACATCGCTGAGCGACTTAGGGGAAGAAAGATGCACCCCTAGAGCAAGAGGCCAAGATCGACCGAGGCCTCCAGCTCAAGAGCGACTCGGAGGACGCCTTGGAGCACTTCCGCGCATTGAGTACCCATGCAACAGCCGTCGGCAGCAAGTAGTCTCCCATGCATCACGCACCCACTCGAAAGGACGAATATACCATGACTATAGAAGCAGGGATGACCGCAACGAGGAAGACGAGACTTACTCACCAGCACGCTCGAGTGCCAAGCCCATGGTAACTCGAGGGAGTCGATGCCATTTGATCCGGCTCGGAAATCCCCGTCACAAAGGTACATTGCACGATGAAGACATCCGAAGGATGCTAGATCAACGCCTCTAGGGAGTTCAGCGCGAGGAGACTTAGAGGATGACCTTTAATGCTAGATTCAGACGTCATCATCTTCGCCATTCGTGAGGGACATTGAGGAGGAGCCGTTCCTGCAGCGATTTTCAACTCCCAACTTCAATCAGTACAAAGGAACCTCTAACCTACTAAAGCACATCAATTACTATCGGGGGGTCATGGTACCTCACAGGCACAACGACGCGCTTATGTGCAAAGTTTTCCAATCCTCGATGCAAGGTCAGGGGACGACATGGTTCAACCATCTCCCCCGGAGATCCATCGTTTCCTTCGAAGAGTTGGCCCTTGTCTTTGTGAATGACTACTCACAGCTTCGCATCGTCGAAGTCAAGGATGACCACCTCTTCACCATCCAAAACAGGTCTAAGGAAATCTTGCGGTAATACATCCGATGTAACGACCCGAAAATTTGAAAATGGAAAATTTGAAAAATTTGAAGAAAACGACGATTTTTCCCCTGGTTATAAGGGCCAAAAGTTGACCTTTTGATCGGGACCTTGTATGGACTTTTCATAAGGACCGTTGCGTAGGTCTCGAGACACTGAGTCCGTAGACAAACGGCATGCGTCAATCGAAGTTCGGACGTGGAAGTTACGGGTCTAGAACTATGAGGGGCATTTTGGTAATTATGTGATGTAGGGGCAAAATGGTAATTTGGGGCATGGATAGTTAATTGGCTGATTCAGCCGTACTTGGTAAGTCATGGGGTTCACTAAGTGACATCTGTCACTTGATTATGCCGATTAGTGGCACAATTAGCTGGAAGTGGACTCGAAATAGGGTGTGCACCGTGTATGTGGAAACTTCAAATAAAAGCATAACATGATCGATCAAGATGAGTCCACCGCCCAAAAATTTGAATTACTGGGTAGTTGGATAAATTGAGAGGATATTAGAGTGACAGGGAGAGGAGAAACAGGAAAGACCAGAGAGGAAGAGGTGTTGTAAAAACCCGAAACCCAACTGCTTGAAATTCAATGGGATCAAAGTCGAACTTGAACTTGTGGATGTTGATGATTGTAATTGAGTTTAGGTTTAGCTTTCTCGAACCCAGGTGACTCAAACTACTTCTAAAACGAAGAGAATTGGTGTCATTTTGGCCATGAACGGAGTACCTCAATCCCTCGAAAAGTCGAGGTTGAGTTCAGGTAATTGGAGGTAAAGGCTTTCAAAATTGAATTCAAAATCATCTTTAAAATGAATCTACGATGCTGTCTGACTAATTAATTGAAGGATTCAATGATGATTTGATGAACTCAGACAATGACCATTCGTTGAAAATTCGCATGAAGTTGAATTAGTTTAAAGTAGCTATTGTTGTAATTGATTCCACTGAACCTTAATGATGCTTAAACCGATGCAATTAGACGCTTTAATTGGTGCAAATGATGCAGAATTTGCGGACTTCTAATCGGGTTGCATCGCAACACCCGTTTGTAGGGGAAACAGGTAGAGGAGACGATGAGTAGTAACAAGGTACTGTAGCTGGCGTGTGGACTCCATGCGCAACCACTTGCGGCGGCGCGTGGGGCGCGTGAGACCGAATCTCGAGGTGAGTTCAACATGAAACTTGCTCCTTTTAATGTAACGAACATTTTGGCGTTGGTTTCGAGTCGATCGGACACTATTTCGATGTAGTTTCAAAGGTCCGAAGTGTTATGTTTTGTTTTAAATTTGTATTTAATTCCTGAAAAAATTATGGGAAGTTAATATGATCTTAATTGAGTCATTAGTGACCCCTAAGAATGATTTTGGACAGAACTTGGGATTCCTGGAAAGTATCAGAAATTACAAAAATGCGTGCAGCTCGGAAAACGAGAGATATGGACGGTGTGTGAGTTGACTTTCGTTTTCTAACCAGAATGCATGCATATATAATTTAAATGCTTTATTATATGATTTGACATGATTTGGCATGATTAATGTTTCGATCTGATGATTTGTCGATTTTCTGGAAACTATGAAATTGAAGTTTTAGGCGTAAGCCCGGGATTGGAAAATGATGTTTTGACTCGGATTATGAGTCAGGGATTGATTTGGTGGTTTTATTTAATGTTTTTCGAAGATATTTTTATGGATTTTTGTGAAAATGGCAACTCAAGTTACGGTTGCACTAATTTGCGTGAAAATGATATTTTGGGCTTAAGACCCAATGGAGATGTGATTTTGATTGGATTGGTATTTCCATGATGTAACGACCCATCCCAAATTTCTAGATTAGATTAGTGACAAATCACGATTAGTGACTAATCACGATTAGTGAGGTTAATCGGTGATTATTAGGGCGAAATCGGACGAACGATGCAAAATGACTGTTTTGCCACTAGCGTGGGTAAAACGTTGACTTTTCATTCGGGTGGTCAAATGGACTTTAACTGATGACCGTGACGTAGTTCGTGACGTCACGAGTTGATAGACAGGTGGCATGTTCAATTCCGACATTCGAGGAGGAAGTTAAGATGTTCGGAAGTTTAGGGGCATTTTGGTAATTATGGTTAAAAGAGGGTAAATAGTTGACTTTTTGACCAGGATGTCCGATGGCCAAGGGCCGAGGATTATTACGTAGATCGGGACGATACGAATCCAAAGACAAGCGGCACGTCGAATTCGGACGTTCGACGGCGAAGTTACAATTCATGGAAGTTCAAGTGCACTATTGCACGAATTACGAAATAACTTCACTTTTGAACTCTAGTGGGCCCCATATATTTAGTTCCTGCCCTATGGATGAGTGACAAGTGTCACCCATCGAATGGACACCATTTTCCCTTCATGCATCGACCATTCCATTTTCTCCATTCAAAACACAAACCATTTCCCGATCTCATTTTCTCTCATCTGTGCAACCCTTCCAATCCAAACCTTCACCCACAGCCATCTGAGGAACCAGGAGAGTGAGAGAAGGACTGAGGATGATGGTGGCCGGCCAGGAGGGAGCCACCGTGCACGGCGGAGACCCGAACCCGAGGTATGGCTCGGTTTTGATTTTTGGATCCAAAATTATGTTTTTGACGTTATGGGTCGATTTGGATGATTGGGTTGAACTAAATTGGTTGCTTAGGGTGTATAGTGATGGTTTTGGTAGGTTTTGGACGGCTGTGAAGCCATGGGGGAGTTTTGGAAACTTTGAACCGTTTGGTTCAAAATTAAACCATAGGATTTAGGTATTTTTGGGTAGTTTTAATGATTAGAAATGATAGGGAAGGAAGAAATAGGAATTATAGGATTAATTAGGGTTGAAATCAGACCAAAACAAAGAGGGAAAATCACTGAACCGGTCACGCCGGTTTAGCACAGTAACCAGGTCCAGAACCAGAAAAAACCTGATTCACCTATGTAGGTGACGATGAACAGTACACAGCTCATTCTTGGGGCGCGTGAGGGCATGTGAACAGTATTTTGGGAAAGTTTTCAACATACAAAATCATCTATTCGATGTAACGAACATTTTGGGACTGGTTTCGTGTCAATCGGACATCGTTTCGATAGGTTTCGGGGTGTCCTAAGGTTTCAGATCGAGTTTAAAAATAGTTAAAAATACCGGAAAATTACAGGGCTTTGTTAGGAGGTTAATAAGGTAGTTAGTAACCTTCTATTATCATTTGGACAGGTTCGGGAGTTCCGATGATGGTGATTGGCTCAGGAGAGCCGTATGGCACGTAAATCGAGGCGACAACTCGGACAGTCTGTGAGTGGACCTTGGTTTTCTAAATTGGTGCATGCATAAATGTTTATTATATGTTTTAATACATGTTTGGTAATGTCATGGGTGCATTTGTACTTGGTTACGTATAAGCACATATTTCGAGGTTTCGGCCTTATACTGTGCTTATACAGGTATGTATTTCCTTATTGGTTTTAATGATTTGGAATTGGATTTCAACAGGATAAACTCGGGTATGAGACCGATTTGGTTTGTCTCGGGCATATGACCTAAGATATCGGGCACGGTGCCCAGCTGATGTCATAGGTTGGGGCACGAGACCCAGGTTACTTTACGGTTTTGATTTCAGGTCAGGGAACCTTTCCCGGTTCATAATGGTTTATGGGAACAGGCATGAACCCTTGTTATGGTATCGTGGTTCATGACGGATTATGGGGACCGACATGAACCCTGGTTATGTTATTATGGTACATCACGGTTTATGGGAACCGGCACGAACCCTGGTTATGTTATTGTGGTACATGGCGGTTTATGGGAACCGGACATGGAGGATGTTTTATATATATTTATATATGAATGGAATGGATATTATGGATCATGACGGTTCAGGGGAACTAGGCATGGATATTTGTGTTATGTATATATATGTTCATATACCTTCCTTTACTTCTATTATCTCCTCCGGGGAGGGTCGTTGGCCTGGGTGGACCCCGGAGTACTCACGGAGCACCGACTGAGTGGAGTGACCCCCCAGTTAGGTTCCTTACTCTCAGGAAGGCTATGGTTACTATTACCTCGGGTAGGATCAGTGGTCTGCGGACATTGACCTTGACTTTGAGAAGACTCGGATTGAGACCCGGGTAGCACGCACGTAGCTTTGGATACCATGACAGGATTGGTTGTGTGACTTATATGTATATATGATATATGATATGATATATGAGATGTGAGATGTGGTTACACAGGTTTTGGGTAGTGGCCCGTATGGTTGAATCTTTATGATTCTTTGATATGTGGTGTGCACAGGATTGAGCAGTGGCTCATGTATGTTTATGGTTATGGGCAGAGTCCCTTATTGGTTTCCTTATGGATTTGGGCAGTGACCCGTATGGTCGATTTCATGGTGGTCCTTTCGACCATGGTTTATTTCTGATTTAGGCTTAGTTCCCACATGTGGTCCATTTGGTTAAATGGTTTTCGAATGCATGCATGCTTTTTAGTGAAGGGTACAAATGTCTTTATGGAAATATTTTTATAAACTGCTTGTTTTGTCCACTCACAACTTTTAATGTTTTGACTGCCCATCAGGTTGACATCAGGTGTGGACTGTAGCAGAGACCGAGATATCACATGCCTCCTCCGGATCCTGGCGTACTCGGATAGCCCGGGAGGGCAAAGGTCGGAAATATCCCTTGTCTGACACTTCGTGTCAGACGGGAGCAGGGTCATCCCGAGTTAATCCCGGGGGGATTGGGATGGGTCCTGTCACATGTGATATGATGATATTGATGGTTTTCGGAATTATGAAATTAATCGGGACTCTGGTTTTACGGGTTTTGAGGAAACTATCTTTTGGGGCTAAAACCCTGTGTTGAAAGTGGTTTTGATTTCAAATGCAACTGTTTTTCACTAGTTTTCATGGTGGTGATATGTTGTGAATATTTAGGGTTTTTGGTTGGGAATATGTTTCCTCCGAAGTGCATTCTGTGTTGCAGATATTTAGGGCTTCCCGTTGGGAATATGTTTTTCCCGGAGTGCACCTTGGAAATAACGCTCGCCTCTAGAATGAGATGTGTTCGCCGGGAGAGGTCACGTAGCACGGTCTGTTGTCTTGCAGCCGAAGGAGGCTCGACTCAGATCAGATGTGCTGGTATTATGTGGAGATCGATCAGTGATGTGTTCACTACGATCTGGAATGTCAACTGGTGATGTGTTCACGACGACGTGCTCGGATTTTGAGCGATCCTTGAGCCTATTTGATTTGCACGCGTAGCATGAATAACGTGACTAATGAGATTGGATATGGAAATGAGTCTCGTGGTTTTATCAAGATTTGTGATTTATAAACATTTGTGCCCGGAGGTATTTTACTCATGTTTTATTATATGCATACATGTTTGTGAAACTGGAGGGTAAGAATATATTTTGGTAAATGTATTTCTAAAAGTTTGTTTTGTCCACTCACAACTTTTCTGTTTTATTGACCCTCTAGGTCGTGGCGCTACAATCGAGGCGAGGTGGACACATGAGTGGGCACAGGTGCGATTATCCCTTGTTTGACAAGTGCTGAGGGTAATTTCGGAACTTCAATTGACTTGCCAGACGGGAGCAGAATCGGGCATGGTTATCTATGTCCTTTGGGGACGGGTCCTGTCAAATTGGTATCAGAGCACTAGGTTGCTGATTCTGTTGCCATGTCATGCCTCCGAAACGTAAGCCTTGTGCGCGACCTGGTAGTGAGATGGGTATACGAGGGTATATGAGACCTCATGATAGATCTCGGAATGAGATTGACCCTGGATTGGGGGTCAGATGTTAATCAGTGTACACTGTGAACTACTAACTGTTAAACACGGATTTGTGTGGGTCCCAAGGATGAATGAGCTCAGAGGCTAGAAAGATAGCACAATTGGACAGGTTGGACCCGATATGAGATTATTCTCAGTAAATTCCTTAAGTGGAATGTATCTCAGAGTCTAGAGTATGATGGGATATCCCTTAGGCTTGATAAGTTTTATAAGATGTGGGTCACCAGCGGTATTGTCTAGGTGACCAGGTATGCCAATGATGGCATGGGTGATGATGGATATGAGATTGGACACAAAAGAAGTCAAGATTTGACTCGAGAGGAGTCAAGATATGGAAATGGGACTCAAAATGAGTCGGGATATTGGAAAGGGCTCGAGAGGAGCCGGAAAGGTTGAAATATAGTTACCGTTCTGACACGACCGACCCTTTGATCGAGAGATGTTTGGCACCTAGGATGCCAAGGATTGGTATAGGGTCAGATACTGAAGGATTATGAAATTATGGATGAGTAGCATGATCCCTGTTTACTGGATTTATGAATTTGGATGGGCTGTATCAGTTTTACTAAATGATTAAAGGTTCGGGTAAAGGCCCGTGATACGTAGAGATCAGGACTTAGCGACAGTCTAGCTCAGTGGGACGCCAGTTGGGTCCACTGGGTGGTAAAGTGATAAGGTTAATTATCCAGAAATAGTTATGATGGTGGGTCGTCTGGTCACATCATCAAGAAAGGTCATATATTGCTAAAGTGATATGGCACCGTTGGGGTGCAATGGAGCAGGGATTAGCTCCAGTAATGATTGTTGATGTGACAGTCAAGGGAAGAGTTGGTAAGGCCCGTGGTGGACCGTAGGGATATGGTCGGATGTGGGACTATATACACGCGGAGTGATAAATTCTTAGTAGAAGCCTGAGTTGCCCTGGACGTATGTATTTGATAAGTCCCGGGATATCCACTCTTCCATGTTTTGAGATTTTGCATTGGACAGATATGGAGATATCCGTAATTGGTTAAGGTATGGAAGTCGAGAATGGAGATACGGCTATGATAAGTTTGAGGGAATCTATGTGGTAAGCGTGGCAATTATATGTGGTAAAAAAATCGGTGATACCTAAGGGAGGTAGACCCATTGATGTGCGGCTACCTAGGATGATTGGTGGTATTCTCCTAATGGCTAATTTGGGTATGGGTAAATGACCCATGATACCTTTATCGCGTTCCAGAGTCTATGTTCAGGAAGACTCGAGGATGTACCCCTCTAAGGTGATATTGACCTTTAGACTCGATGGGTTGTGGGTGAGAGGTGATCAAGTTCATTGGGCATATGTGTGGCATATGTGATGGATATCTGAGATACTCCAATGAGGGTTGAGGATATATGTTCCCTGAGGATTTACCAAGGTTATCACCTCATAGGGAGGTTGAGTTTATGATGGAGGTCATGTCAGGTCTATGAACCTATGAGTGAAATCTCGGACACCTTATGATAGGGCACCTATGGAGTCATGAGGACTGAATTATAGGATTTGGTAGATGCAGGTTCATTCTGCCAAGTGTCCCCGTAACCGTATTCCTTATGCGGTAAGAGAGTTGTGGTTCGAGCTTATGGATAGTTTAATAAGGTAACAGTATGGAATAAGTATCCTTTATCAAGAGCAAATGAATTGCGGTTATGTTGAAAGGATGTAATTATTGGGGTCTATTGAGAGGGGCCAATAAGGTGATGACTAACTGTCATGAGTAAAAGAGAAAAGGATGATGTCCATATTTGATATGGCTAAGGTTCGTCAATGGCGATACCCTTAGATGGACAAATGGACCGGTTATATTTGTGAGCTGATGAGTCAGGTACAGATGGGCGTGTGATATACTGGACATATGTATTGAATGTCCTAAGGGAGGTGAGGTGTGCTTTGGTAGCATGGTGCTGGGATTGCCGCTGCTAGCTGAACCCTCAGGAGTTTTACTTTCCTTGGATGATTTGGGATCGAACATAGTGATCCATGGGTCGAGTATGCAGAGGCCATACCTCTGGGAAAGAATGTACGAGTACTAGATCGAACATTAATGTGTGATGAGGCGATGGTCAGGATACATTGAGATTACGACCGCATTGTCGGGTCAGGTATCATTCGCGGGGAGGCTAATAAGATAGCCGATCGAGAATTGACATGTTTGATAACGTAAGGATAGGTGAAATCCTGTTATTGATGGAACTCCATAGGATTGGAGTGGTACATGATTTTTGATCATTTGGACTATTGGGGTCCAACTGTAGGATCATACTTTGTGTATGATGTTGGATGGAGTCGAGGTTAAGGAATGGATATGATTTGCGATATAGTATGAATGATTGTACTGAGTGCCAGTTACTGGCAGAAGGTAGGTATCAGTGTTATGAGGTTATTGGCATGGTGGCCTGATGGCATATGCGTGGTGAGTTAAGCTAGTATATCATTGTAGACTCGGACATTGAGCTAGGCTCCGTATCCCGAGTGGGCTTGGGTATGACTACCCGTGGGGCAGGGGTTTACAGCGAAATTTGTCCCGATGTTGACCCAGTGATGGAGGCTGGCTGTATGGTTTCTATAAGTTTGGTTATGACTTATATCCAGTGAGGTTGATTATGTTTCTAGTTCATATTAAAATATAGTTCATCGGGAGAAATAATGGCACTACTGATTGGAATTTTGAGAACAAAATCCTTTAAGGGGGTAGGTTGTAACGACCTGGAAATTTGAAAACGGAAATTTTAGAAAATTTGAAGAAAATGACGATTTTGCCCCTAGTTATAAAGGCCAAAAGTTGACCTTTTGATCGGGACCTTTGTATGGACTTTTCGTAAGGACCGATGTGTAGGTCTCGAGACACTGAGTCCGTAGACAAGCGGCATGCGTCAATTGGAGTTCGGACGTGAAAGTTACGAGTCTAGAACTATGAGGGGCATTTTGGTAATTATGTGATGTAGGGGCAAAATGGTAATTTGGGGCATGGAAAGTTAATTGGCTGATTCAGCCGTACTTGATAAGTCATGGGGTTCACTAAGTGACATTTGTCACTTGATTATACCGATTAGTGGCACAATTAGCTGGAGCTGGACTCGAAATGGGGTGTGTACCGTGTATGTGGAAATTTCAAATAAAAGCAGAACATGATCGATCAAGATGAGTCCACTGCCCAAACGTTTGAATTACTGGGTAGTTGGATAAATTGAGAGGACATTAGAGTGACAGGGAGAGGAGAAACATGAAAGACTAGAGAGGAGGAGGTGTTGTAAAAACCCGAAACCCAACTGCTTGAAATACAATGGGATCAAAGTCGAACTTGAACTTGTGGATGTTGATGACTGTAATTGAGTTTAGGTTTAGCTTTCTGGAACTCAGGCAACTCAAACTACTTCTAAAATGAAGAGAATTGGTGTCGTTTTGGCCATGAACGGAGTACCTCAATCTCCCTTGAAAAGTTGAGGTTGAGTTCAGGTAATTGGAGGTAAAGGCTTTCGAAATTGAATTCAAAATCATCTTTAAAATGAGTCTACGATGTTGTCTGACTAATTAATTGAAGGATTAAATAATGATTTGAAGAACTCAGACAATGAACATTCTTCGAAAATTGGCATGAAGTTGAATTAGTTTAAAGTAGCTATTGATGTAATTGATTCCACAGAACCTTAATTATGCTTAAACCGATGCAATTAGACGCTTTAATTGGTGCAAATGATGTAGAATTGGTGTACTTCTAATCAGGTTGCATCGCAAGACCCGTTTGCAGGGGAAACGGGTAAAGGAGACGATGAACAGTAACAATGTATTGTAGCTGGCGCGTGGACTCCATTCGCAGTCACTTGCGGCGGTGCGTGGAGGTGCGTGAGACCGAATCTTGAGGTGAGTTCAACATGAAACTTGCTCCTTTTAATGTAACAAACATTTTTGCATTGGTTTCGAGTCGATCGAACACCATTTTGATATAGTTACGAGGGTCCGAAGTGTTATGTTTTGTTTTAAATTCGTATTTAATTCCCCGAAAAATTATGGGAAGTTAATATGATCTTAATTGAGTCATTAGTGACCCTTAAGAATGATTTTGGACAGGACTTGGGAATCCTAGAAAGTATCAGAAATTACGGAAAGGCGTGCAACTAGGAAAGCGAGCGATATGGACGGTGTATGAGTGGACTTTTGTTTTCTAACCAGAATGCATGCATATATGTTTTAAATGTTTTATTATATGATTTGACATGATTTGGCACGATTAATGTTTCGATATGATGATTTGTCGATTTTCTGGAAACTGTGAAATTGATGTTTTGGGCGTAGGCCCAGGATTGAAAAATGATGTTTTGGCTCGAATTATGAGTCAGGGATTGATTTGGTGGTTTTATGTAATGTTTTTCGGAGATATTTTATGGATTTATGTGAAAATGGCAACTCAGGTTACTGTTGCACAGATTTGCATGAAAATGATATTTTGGGCTTGAGACCCAATGGAGATGTGATTTTGATTGGATTGGTATTTCCATGTGATATGATGATATTGATGGTTTTCGGAATTATGAAATTAATTGGGACTCTGGTTTTACGGGTATTGAGGAAACTATCTTTTGGGGCTAAGACCCTGTGTTGAACGTGGTTTTGATTTCAAATGCAACTATTTTTCATTGGTTTTCATGGTGGTGATATGTTGCGGATATTTAGGGCTTTCGGTTGGGAATATGTTTCCTCCGAAGTGCACCCTGTGTTGCAGATATTTAGGGCTTCGGGTTGGGAATATGTTTTCCCAGGGGTGCACCCTATTGATAACGCTCGCCTCCGGGATGGGATGTGTTCGCCCGGAGAGGTCACGTAGCACGATATGTTGTCGTGCATCCGGGAGAGGCTCGACTCAGATCAGATGTGCTGGTATTATGTTGAGATCGATCAGTGATGTGTTCACGCGAAACACTCCAAGCCTTCACCACAAGAAACACTCTAAGCCTTCGCCATGCGAAGCAGTCTAAGCATTTTCCACTCAAAACACTCAAGTCTTCACCACGCAAAGCAGTCAAAGCCTTCACCACGCGAAGCATTCTAAGCCTTCTTCATGTAAAGCACTCTAAGCCTTTGCCACAAAAAGCACTCCAGTCTTTGCCACGCAAGCCACTCCAAGCCTTAGCCACGCGAAGCACACCAAGTCTTCGCCACACGAAGCACACTAAGCCTTCGCCACGCGAAGCATACTAAGCCTTCGCCACGCGAATCATACTAAGTCTTCGCCATGCGTAGCACTCAAAGTCTTTGCCACACAAAGCACACCAAGTCTTCGCCACGCGAAGCGCTCAAGGCCCGTCCCAGCGAGGCACATGAAACCAACCTAGAGATTGACTTGTTAGAGTCAGAAAACTATGAAAATACTCTTCCAACCCCACCAAGAGGGGCAACCACCAGGCCATGACAAACATTGGGCAAATGTTTTAACATGCAAAGTCCAATTCTACATTTCAGTGCATGGGGTCGAGATTCATTTGGTCGTAGATCGCTCAATTTTGATCATCCTGACATGAGCTTGATGGCACTAAAAAGGTACGGAAGTCAGCTTTCTAACACCATTGATCTCACTCAATTCTGAGTTATGACGAGTTCCCAGTGAACGTTGTTCGACACAAAGGTCAATTGCACGTACCAGTGCACGAGTACAAGATTGGTCAGCCCTAAAAAGATCAATTTTGGTCTTATCATAACATGATTGATGGCATTGTAAAGCTATAAAAGTAAAATTTCCAACATCGTTGATCTCACTCAATTTCGAGTTTGACGAGCTCCCTGCGAACATTTTTGTACACGAAGGTCAATGGCACGTACCAGCGCATGAGCACAAGATTCAACCGATCCTACAAAGATCAATTCAGATCATCTTGGAATAAACTTGATGGCAGTAGAAATGTATGGAACTCAGATTTCCAACCCCACCAATGGCACCCAATTCGGAGCTAAAACAAAGTCAAAAGACCAATATTACTACATGAAGGTCAAATCCGCCGAAAATCGCAAAACACTCAAAAAATGGAAGACTTCTATTAATGAAAATTAAAGAAGTTGGCAATTCAAAAGTTGAATGCTCAAACATATATTCAACGCTAAGATCAAGCTACGAGCCAAGAAGAACCGCGAAGCTCATCATCAGGACCAGCACGACCTTAGAGTTTCCCCATCAACTTGTGAGCAAGCCTTAAAGGCCTTCGATCATTCCATCATGGACTTCCAGTGACGCATCGTCTGTGACCTTCTTCTTGCAATGGAGGCAACCTCCTCGGTATCGCTTACTTGGCACAGTTGGCTTTGCGAAAGAAAAATCAGCGTAGCTTGACTCCATGAAAGTAACTCAGCCACTAGTTGACTGTGCGGAAGCAACTTCAACTTTGGAATGGAACAGAGCCATGTTGAGATTTGTGCCTTCAAACCACTTGCCTCAAGATCAATGGCTACTTTCACCGATTGAAGCTTCAGAAGGATAACTCCGACAGTACCCGAAATGGCGATTGTAGCTCCAATAATCCATTTCAACATCGCTTGACTTCACGGAAGCAATGGTGGTAGCATCATCCATGCCTTGACAACCTTTGCAGTACGTGTCTTCATGCCACTCTCCTTTAGCGACGAGATGGCGACACCTCCAGCATTTCTTCCTTCAAATATGTAACGGCGTACAACATCTGGGGCACCACAGGGGGCATGATCTATCCTCCATTCTATGTTCTGCCTTACTACACCCCATTTCGAACTCAACAAGACCTTGAAGATCAATTCTCTGGAAGGTCAACTGTCATCCAAAGCAAATCCTTGGAAAGCTTCAGTTATTTCACGATACAACATGCACTTCGCCTCGCGTCGTAGGAAACCATGCTTTGAAGATGAAGTACATCTCGCTTTGTAGCTGCACCACATATTTCCTTGTAGCTAGCACAAGCCTCATATTGGGATGTGACACGTCACTCTCCAAGTGATGAGACTGCTTCAGTTACTTCACCGCACCACATGCACTTCGCATCGCATTGTGGGAAACCTTGCTTTGAAGATGAAGTACATCTCGCCTTGTAGCTGCAACATACATTGCATTGCAGCTAGAACAAGCCTCATGTTGGGTTGTGAAACGTCACTCTCTAAGTGATGGAACTGCTCGCCTCCCCTGTTGAAAGCTTCGATGTCGGCTCCACCCGCACTTGAAAAGAATTGAGGGCGCAAGAAAAAAAAAATATATACAGATGCAAAAGCATGTCCGCTTTGCTGCATACGGGAAAAAGCGAGAAAAAAAAACAGAGAAGTTACATGGTGAGTGGCTTTCGTTGACGTCTGTGACAAAGAAAGCAGCAAAAAAAAAAAAAAACAGACAGCAAGTGGTCTTCGGCGTGGGAACCTGCCTGCCTCACCTCTGCAGCTCCCAGCGAACAACCAAGGGACAAGCAGCAGCTGCCCACCTGTCCCATCGTCGCAGGAGTTCCACTATCCAGCTCGTGCGCTTCAGCCCATCCACTGCTCTCATTAATCGGGCTCGCAAAGTCAACTCAAAGCAGGACTACAAGCCTAAATAATTTCTTTTGGGATAAGGTCGAGGTCAATCTCCAGCTATATCCAGGAAAAAAGAGTCATATTCCCATATAAAAATATTAAATCGTAATTTACTGGAACCACAGGGAAATTACATCTCTTAAGATTCCTCAAATTCCTAAGCGATGTGGGAGCATTTGTGGAACCATAAATTACCGGAATATTCTGGAGCTGCCACGTGGCCAACAATTCCCATAATGCCGATATTGCCCTTGGTAAAATCGACGTCGACACATTTCGATCTCCGCATTAATTTAATATATTTACCAGCTAAATATATTAAATGATCAAATCAATACAGACAATAAATAACTTCCCAGCGAATTATTTATTTATTAATAAATAAGTGATTACTATTTAACACTTTCTCCTTCAACCAATCAGAAGCTACGATGACTCTCAAGGTTTCACTATAAATAGAAGGCTTCATCTCACTTCTAAAGGTAATCAAAAACTCCTGCAAATACTCTGTCGGTTTATTCTCTCAGAAAACTAACTTAAACATCAGAGCATTTACAGTTGAATCACCCCCCGTGATTCAACCTTAATCCGGTTTGATTTTTGTTCTTGTGTGTAGGGATCGAGAAGGAATTTCGCAGAACCAGACGATTTCTGCATCAACAGATTGTGATATTATCATTGTCACTCAAACAACTGTATAACTAAGTATCTCATTATCTACTCCTACAAATATAAATTATTATCTTTATTTGTATTAATTAAATTTAAAATTTCTCAATTACATAATAAAAGAAAAATAAGTAATATTTCAAATATATATATAAAGGGGAATAAAATGTGACTTTGAGTTTAGATTAAACAGAAAAGAATTAATTTATTAACGATTTAATTTATTATCTAATATTTAAAAATAATAATTAACGATTTAGATAGTAGTTAATCTCTTACTTACTCCTCTCTGGATTCATGACTTCCTGTTCTCCGAATACGCAAAGATCCCCCCAACTTAAAGTACCTTCGACTGAGTTTTTTAAATTTTTTCCAATGGTTGGCCAAGCCCGAAACCACATTGAACTGCTGATCTTCTCATCTGAGCAACCTGCTTGCTCTGCGTGGGATACACCATACACTTTAATTCCTCCAAATCACCTTCCGAGGTGAAGCTTTCCCCCTTCAGCGGACTCAATTTTTTTTTCTTTTGATTTTGTTTGGTTTTTTGTTTTTCTATTGTTTTTTCACTTACTCTTTTTGTTTTTTCGCTTCTGGATTCAATACATTTTGGCCCCTTTATTTGTCGAGGTTTTATCTTCACCTCCTATGGTGAACCTTGTGGCTTCTCCTGATTTGGTTTTTTAGCTTCATATCAAGTTATATATCCACTCACCCACACATAACTCCCCACCTAGATGCTCTTTGTTGTCACTCAGTGGTTTCCTCGTCGCTGACCTCCACCCCTTGACCTCTTTGCTTCCACCTCTAAGTATCTTCGGTTAGTTTGGTTTTGGGTCAATTTTAAAGTGCTTGATGCGTCCCTTAAATGGTTTATGAGAACGTTTTATGCGCGGGTGGCTTGTTCACTCTCACTTTCTGATTGTTTTTTTGGTTTCTCCTCCATTATTATTGGTAGCGGTGGATTTTATAGTGTTGTAGTGGCTATGGCAGAGTGGTGGGTTGTTGTGGAGGCTCTTCATTTTTCAGGTTTATGGTTTCAATTAGGTTGCTTTAATTTTTATTGTTCCGGACTTTGGTTTGTTTTTGGGTCTTTTGATAATGCCCAAACTACGCATTAAATTAAACACGTAATTCGGGTGTTATACAATTTAAACCCTTTTTGTGTAGTTGTAGTATTAGTAAATAGAGATCGTTCTTAACCGGGGAAATTAGGGAACATTAATAATATGTTAGTTAAAAAGAATAATAAATAATTAAAGAATAATGAATTAAATAATTATATAATTATATAATAAAGAATTAAAGAATAAATGAATTAAAGAATAAAAGAATAAAAGAATTAATGAATTAATGAAATAAAGAATAAAAGAATGAAAGAATAAAGAATTAAATGGAGGGTTTGAAAAGATTGTAATCATAGGATAAAAAAACAAGTAAAAATAATTAAGAACTTAATTCTACTTCTACTTTAATTTTTGTGCAAGTGAACTTTCTTCAAACACATATTTTTACCAACACTCTAACATCATGCTCATATTGAACCAATCACGAAATCCTACCTTAATCATATCAAATACATGCATACATTTTTCAATATTATAAATGCACCGAATAGCGGTCATAAACACTTATAATACGATTCACCTTACGTTATTGATTTCAATGTGTGTCAAACATTTAAATCTCTTCAACCCTATTCTAAGTGCACCGAACAGCGATCATAAACATTTAGCGTTAAATTGAAGGTTAAGCACTAAAACATATGAAGTAAATGAAATTTAAAAAGTAAAATACATGGAGATTGTATTCACATTTACAAATGTTAGAAAGAAAATACCAACACATATATTGAATTATAAGGAAACCAAAACAATAACAAGAATTTAAGTAAAGGGAAGAAAGTTACACTTTCGGAATCCAAGAACAGCTAGTGATTCCGAAAGTGGATAGAAACATTGGAATGTTATTCATAAGGAACACCGAACAGCGGCAAGAACCTTATGAACATGGAGGATAAAACATAAGAATTTGGACTTAAATTCTAGAATTATTTCGCAAATACTCGGCCTAGGTATTTCTTAAGGAAATCATAAAAATGTATTTAAGAGATCTCAAGAAAAATCACAAGAACAAAGTAAAGAAGAAATAAAATTAAGAAATAACATAAATTATAATATAAATTAAGAATACTAATTGAAAGAAAACTAATTAATAAGAAAATCTACAAGAAATTAAAATGGTCCCCAAAAATAAAGAATAAAAAGAAAGAAGATGAAGTAAAAGGAGAGAAGAACTAGAGAGAAACTACAAAAAGAGAAATAAAATGGGAGAAAATGGGGACCCTTGTTACATGAATTGAACCCTTATTTATAGGGAGAAAAAACTAACAAAAATAAAATAAAATTTACAATAAAAATAATTAAAAGTGAAATGATGAATAATGATGAAATTAGGGATGGGTTGAGCAGATTTTTATGCTGGAAAATGGCAGAAAATTGCAGAAAATCTGAAAAAAGGAAGCTGTTGAGGAGTTGGTGAGCTGCTGCTGAAAAGTGGCTTGTGATTTCGGTAGGTGGCTGCAGCGTGTCAAGCGGAGCAGTAGCAGGCGTGCGCTGAGCTGGGATTGAAGTGTTCGGTGTGCGCGCGCAGAATGAAGGGAGCCTGATCGGCCGACGCGCACCGAAAACCGATAGCATTTTCAGTAAGGCCATGCTGGAGTGGGACTGGGCTGGCGAATGGGCTGTGATACGGGCCTGGGTCGGACTGGGCTTGGGCTGCGAGTTGCTGGGTTCCTTTGGGCTTGCACAGTGGATTTGGGCTGAGCAAAAGAAATGGTCTGGGCCTGCAAATTAAATGTTTTGGGCTTTTAAATTACTGAATTAATTTAAATTGCAAATTAATTAATATTTTCACCGAATTTCGTCCATAATTTATTCGTTATAATTCCGATGGAGGCGATATTTTCGCCAAAACGCTCCAAATTACAAGCTTTATTTATTTAAATAAAAATATCACAAAATAAATTATTCTATCTAATTATTTATTATTTTAATATTAAAAGCCAAGTATAAATGGTATAAAATAATATAAAATCATGCTTATTTAACGATCTATCAAATAACCCCACACTTAAACTTTGTTAGTCCCTAGCAAATACTAAAATTGAATTACGAATTCAAAACAAGTAAGCCCTTAACCGTTTGTCTCAATATTTTATTATTATCATGACATCAAAGATTTTCACTTAAAGTATTTAAGCATATGGAATTCAAGAGTTAATACATGGTAACAAAATGTTTCAACAAGTAAGATAATGAGTAAATATGGTGAAATGGATTTCAACATGAATAAAAGAAGTATGAATCAACTCACAAGGATATGCACTCATAAATTCACTCAATTTTGTAAGGGTTTGTGTTTGCACTCAAAATATGTGAGAAAAATGCATACATAATTGAAATGAAGTACTTTTGCAAAATTTCAAACAAACACCTCAAGATAAAAACAAAAACATACTTTCACAAATGAACCAAAACCATAAGTTTACTCAAGTGATTGACTCAACTAATCAAAGTTTACCATCTTAAGGATCATAAGGTCTTTATGAAGGTTGTAATGAGGCTAAGTTTAGAGGAAAGAAATATATAGGACAAGTGGTGCTCAAATTCGTTCCAAGACTCAAAAAAATCCCAAAACATAACATAACTTTTCCGACCGTAGTGTAATGATATCATGAATTCATCCCTTCAAACATAGGCCAAATTTCATCATGTTGGGTCTCAAATTCATTTTTTTGTGTTGGATTTACAAATATAAAGGACTTAACACATAATCAAACTTTATTATCTTGATAGAAACTCAATACTTTTTTTTTCTTCATTTTCATTTTTTTTCTTTTTCATAGATCAAGGTAATAACATGTATCAATAATACAACAAAATTTGAGAAAAGTAAATCCATATACATAAAAGTCTTCAAAACATCATCAATTTCTCTTTACACAATCTTTATGTCTTCAACCGAGTCATTGGGACAAGGGTGAAAGATGTCTATACTAAGCTCAAGTGTTTAGATAATCATGGTGATGAAAGAAAGGCTTAATGTAGGCTCAAAGGGGTTAAAACTAAGGGAGCCGCACCTTGTACGCACAAAATAGGGAACATGGATGTTTGAATTTGTGGTGTTAATCCTAATGCCTTAATCATATTCAAAATCAGAGAGTTGTTTGACTTAAAAGCTTTGAAAATCACATAGAATAAGTTCTAGTACTCTAGAGTTCATTAAAATCTATTGCAAGCAGTTATTAGGCATATGTATATCAATTTAAACAAAGAACTTTATGAATAACTCATCAAAGATGTATATAAGGTTCTAAAGCTCACATAAGGTTCAAATGATTCATACTTATTTTAACATGCTCGTTTATGTACCAATTTACATTCATTATCTACAAGTTATAACACTTAATCACAAAATATTAACAAACAAATTCAAGTTGTAGTGATCATCTTTATAGCCATAGCATATTCATTTCCGTTCATTTATATCATTGACAAGTTAAATGGCAACTTAATACTCGTAAAAACACTAAATTAAAAAAAAAAAATAAGAAAGCAATAAGCAATTTATTTTTTTCTTTTTTTATTTTTTTTTCATTTTTTTTTCAACAATTTTATTGCACAATTAAAATTGTAAACCACTCCCCCACACTTAAATTTTACATTGTCCTCAATGTAGGAAAATAAGAAGTAATTGAACATAGAATTGAAGTAAGGAAAATGATTTACGAAAATAAAACAAGAAAAATATTAAGTGAACAAAATAAAGAGAGTGAAGGTGGAAAGATAGCAAATCTGCGTTGATGACTCCTTCACATCCCGGGAATACATTGGGTTGCCTCCCAACAACCGCTTAAAGTTTAACGTCCATCCAGCCTAGACAGAGATGCGAACTTAAGTTAAAAATGCAAGTTAAATGAAAGTTATAATGCAAGTTAGAATGAAATATGCAAGTTAGTTAAACTAAATATGCAAATTAAATTTGTCATGACAAATAATGTAAATTAAGATATAAACAATATTTACATGTCGGGGGAAGTCAAAGATATATATGGTTCACATAGCTTCAAAGTTTAGATGGAGACTTCTACGTCCGTGCGGCCCAAATAAATATCTTGGATTAATTCAACTGTTTGGGCAAGTTCAAAGGTGACCAAGTTAGAAAGAATAAACACAAGAGACAGGGCTAATTTCAAGACATCCCGAGGCTTAAACTCCATTGATGTCCCTTTCTTAGACCCAAAACCCGTTATGAGTACCGTCTCATGTCCTAGACATCACTCTCGAAAATTTCTTACTCCAGAGGAATTAAGATAACTCAAGTGTTAACAATCACCGTAGGTGAGAGTTAACAAAACAGTCTTCACCGATTAAAGATCAAAATCTAAACTTCGAAGCACAAGTGATCTACATATAGCCGAGACTAATGCTTGAATGCACGAATTATTTACAAGTATATTTTTATGCACAATTTACAAATATAACATGACAATTTACATATGAAGAATTTATACAAGTATGAACAATTTATGAATAAAAAGACAAAGATGTACAAATATATCCACAAATAATATACAACTTAAATAAATACATCCACAAATACAATAAAATAAATACATTCACAAATAAAATAAAAGGAACAAGTAATATACAACTTAAGAACTAGTATAAACAAATAAGTATGAATTAACGCTAACATGAAGCTAAAACTAAAGAAAGTTGGAAAGTAAATATATATATATATTAATTTTTTTATTAATTATTATTATTTTTTTTCAGAATTTAATAATTAAATAAATGAAGAATTTTTTTTTAAAGATTTTTTTTTAATTACAAAAACAAATAAAAATAAATAAAAGTAAAAATAAGGAAAAGTGAACATGTACCAATGCATTTATGAACAATTAAAAAGAGTGAACGTTATGGTACAAGTATGAACAAGAATAATATGACAAGTATAAGAATTATAAACAATATAAATGAAAGTCAATTATGAACAAGTATGTATAAGAATCAACAAGTAAAATAAAAATTGAAATTTACATAAACAATTATAATATGAACAAGTATATAGAAAAAAAAAATGAACATTTATGAACAAATATAATAAGAACAAGTAAAGTATGACCATTATAAACAAATGATATAAGAACAATTGTAACAGTCAAAATATGAACAAGCATACAAATAAAAGTTATGAACAACTATAAAAATAAATAAAAATAATAAACAAGTACAATATGAACATGTATAAAGATAAACATTAACAGCAAGTATAATATGTACGAATATAAAAATAAAAATAAACAAATATAAACAAAAAAAAGAGAACAAAAATAAGATGGATAAATAAAATATAAACAAGTATAAGAATTATAAATAAGTAACTAAAATTTATGAACAAATAAAATATGAACCAAAATAAAATGAAATAAATGTAAACAAGTATAATATGCACAATTTATATACATACACCAACATATTAAAAATGATTTTCAATTTCCCCGGCAACGGCACCAAAAATTGATAACGCCCAAACTACACATTAAATTAAACACGTAATTCGGGTGTTATACAATTTAAACCCTTTTTGTGTAGTTGTAGTATTGGTAAATAGGGATCGTTTTTAACCGGGGAAATTAGGGAACATTAATAATATGATAGTTAAAAAGAATAATGAATAATCAAAGAATAATGAATTAATGAATTAAATAATAAAGAAATAAAGAATAAATGAATAAAAGAATAAAAGAATAAAAGAATTAATGAATTAATGAAATAAAGAATAAAAGAATGAAAAAATAAAGAATTAAATGGGGGGTTTGAAAAGATTGTAATCATAGGATAACGAAAACAAGTAAAAATAATTAAGAACTTAATTCTACTTCTACTTTAACTTTTGTGCAAGTGAACTTTCTTCAAACACATATTTTTACCAACACTCTAACATCATGCTCATATTGAACCAATCATAAAATCCTATCTTAATCATCTCAAATACATGCATACATTTTTCAATATTATAAATGCACTGAACATCGGTCATAAACACTTATAATACGATTCACCTTACGTTATTGATTTCAATGTGTGTCAAACAATTAAATCTTTTCAACCCTATTCTAAGTGCACCGAACAACGGTCATAAACACTTAGCGTTAAATTGAAGGTTAAGCACTAAAACATATGAAGTAAATGAAATTTAAAAAGTAAAACACATGGAGATTGTATTCACATTTACAAATGTTAGAAAGAAAATACCAACACATATATTGAATTATAAGTAAACCGAAACAATAATAAGAATTTAAGTAAAGGGAAGAAAATTACACTTTCGGAATCTAAAAACAGCTCGTGATTCCGAAAGTGGATGGAAACAATGGAATGTTATTCATAAGGAACATCGAACAGGGACTAGAATCTTATGAAGATGGAGGATAAAACATAAGAATTCGGACTTAAATTCAAGAATTATTTCGCAAATACTCGGCCTAGGTATTTCTTAAGAAAAGCATAAAAATGTATTTAAGAGATCTCAAAGAAAAATCACAAAAACAAAGTAAAGAAGAAATGAAATTAAGAAATAACATAAATTATAATATAAATTAAGAAAAATAATTGAAAGAAAACTAATTAATAAGAAAATTTACAAAAAATTAAAATGGTCCCCAAAAATAAAGAATAAAAAGAAAGAAGATGAACTAAAAGGAGAGAAGAACTAGAGAGAAACTACAAAACGAGAAATAAAATGGGAGAAAATGGGGACCCTTGTTACATGAATTGAACCCCTATTTATAGGGAGAAAAAGATAACAAAAATAAAATAAAAATTACAATAAAAATAATTAAAAGTGAAATGATGAATAATTATGAATAATGATGAAATTAGGGATGGGTTGAGCAGATTTTTATGCAGGAAAATGGCAGAAAAATGCAAAAAAATTGAAAAAGGGAAGCTGTTGAGGAGTTGGTGAGTTGCTGCTGAAAAATGGTCTATGAATTCGGTAGGTGGCTGCAGCATGTCAGGTGGAGCAACAACAGGCGTGCACTGAGCTGGGATTGAAGTGTTCGGTACGCGCGCGCAGAATGAAGGGCGCCTGATCGGCCGACGCGCCGCCGAAAGCCAAATAGCGTTTTCGGTAAGGCTCTGCTGGAGCGGGACTGGGCAGACAAATGGGCTGTGATGCGGGCCTGGGCCTGACTGGGCTTGGGCTGCGAGTTGCTTGGTTCCTTTGGGCTTGCACAGTGGATTTGGGCTGAGCAAAAGAAATGGTTTGGGCCTGCTGATAAGTCACAAATTAAGCATCATTTCAAAGTTATTTCTTATCCCTTTTACTTATCTTTTGATTATAATCATTCAAACAATAGGAGAAAATGATCTCTTTTGTGAAGTTTGTGCAGATTGCTTAGTTGAGGTTTAAATTATGTTTTACAATGAAATGTGATCTTTCCGAGGCTAAATATTTAAGGACTCATCAAGGACTTATAAAGGGCCTCATCATCTCCCATTTACATGACCAAGATCCACCAAGACCCTAAAAGTCACGGCCTAGCCCCTAGAAGCCCACAAAATGCGGTTAAAGGTGTTTTAGGGGGTTTACTTGTACATCAAGCAACTTTGGACGAATTTTCCTATCTTTCTCAATAAGGAATGACATGGATTGACTTGGATAAGAAGACTTAATTATATTCCTAATCAGATCTTGAAGTTAAAGAGGCAAGAAATAAGGAAAATGAAGTTTCTTGGAAATTAAGAAACCATCTTGTACATGGCTAGGTTAATTAACTTTCCTAGCCTCAATTTATCATGTTTCCTTTATTTTAGGGCAATGTAATCTGATTTAGGATAACATTAAATGAATTCCTAGTTAAAGATAAAGTCAAGAAGTGGAAAGAAGGAAGGAAAGGGACTCCTTATTTAGGGCTGTTTTCCCTTTTATTTGAGGGAGATTTTAGGGCAGGTGTTTGGGGAATTTTTTCTCATTGTTTTTGGAGGCCGAATTTACCTCTTGAAGGTTCCCAAAACTATGTCAAAATTCGTACTTCAATCCATGTTCTTAGTTTAGAGTTTTGTAATTTAATTCAAGCACCCTTTATAATTCAAGCATCTTCAAATTCAGCACGTCTACCTTGAGGGAGTTTTCCTTCATCTCTTTTAATCATTGTCCTTTTATTATTTCTTGCTTTATTTATATTTGCGCACCTTTTAATTATGTGCTTGTTTTATTCAATAATGTTTGAGTAGTGTAATTAGGGCTAGGGTTACTTGAAGCCCTAGCCATGTTAGTTCGTATTTGATTTCTGGCTCTTGATTATTACTATGAATGCCTGGATTTGTTGGATTACTGCGCTTCATGAACTCAATTTATGCTTATAAGCTTAGCTACCTTATTTGTGTATAATTGTCGATGTAATTGCTTGACGGAACTCCTTGATGTTTTTGTTCACCCTGCAAATTATGGCATCACGTTTAAGAGGGGGAATCTTATTCGTAATCTAAACTCATGACTTCCTAGGTCTGCACATCACTTTTCTAGGGACAGTGTAGTGTCATTAAATCTTCTTTATGTTTCATGCATTATCACGCACCATCGGTAATAGTTGTTTAAGGGCGGGCACATCACGCTTAAACATGCAATCTAAGAGAAGATGATATGTGTGGGGTGAATCTTAGCCGGACTCCTGTACGGGCACTTAATTCAGATACATGCATAGTGATCTAATCAAGGAAATCTAACGGAACTATAATTGGTTAAGGTGGATAGAAACCCTAGCTCGACTTAGTTAGTTATTATTAGTTAATTGATTTCATTCATAAAACGTAACAAACCCCCCATTGCATTTTAATTACTCCACTTAAGTCAATTGAGTTAAACGGAATTGGATATCATTGCGTAAGTCTTTGTGGGATCGACCTTTGCTTGCATCTATACTATCTACACGTCTTGTGCACTTGCAAAGTTTACTACACGTAGAGATTTTTCCTATTACATCTTTTGTGCTTGGTAAAATTTCTATCAAGTTTTTGGCGCAGTTGCCGGGGACTTGTTCCTCAACGGTGTCCATTTTATTTTATTCTTTTGACTTAGTGGTTTTTCTTTTTTATTTTGTATATAACTTTTTGGTTTTATTTTTGTTACGTGTCTAGGTACCATGGAATCGTGGAATAGCTATTATTCTTCTCAAGGTTGGGCCTATGAGCCCTATGCAAATGTTCCTTAGGTTCCAAGTCATCAAGGGGGATGGGCATACCTCCAAGATTGCTTGTACATGCATGATCCTTACAATCAGTGTAACGACCCGTCCCAAATTCCATGATTAGATTAGTGACTAATCACGATTAGTGATGCTAATCCGTGATTAGTAGAGCGAAATCGAACGAGCGATGCGAAATGACCGTTTTGCCCCTGATGGTGGCAAAACGTTGACTTTTCAATCGGGCGGTCAAATTGACTTTGACCGATGACCGTGACATAGTTCGTGACGTCACGAGTTCATAGACAGTTGGCACGTTCAATTCCGACGTTCGTGGAGGAAGTTATGACGTTCGGAAGTTTAGGGGCATTTTGGTATTTTTGGTTAAATGGGGGTCAAATGTTGACTTTTTGACCGGAAGGTCCGATGGCCGAGGGCCAAAGACCGTTACGTAGATATGGAAGATACGAATCCGTAGATAGGCGGCACGTCGAATTCGGACGTTCGACGGCGAAGTTACGGTTCACAGAAGTTCCCAATTACTATTCATGACGGCACGTTTTACGAGACAAAAAGTGCAGTTTTGTCTCTAGTGGGCCCAGATATTTAATGGAGGCCCAATGGATGAGTGACACTTGTCACCCATCCACTGGCCAACCTCACCCACTCATGCACCAAACCCTTCCCCGTTCATCCATTTCTCCCATTTTCTTCCCAAACCAACCCGATCACCATTTCTCACCCAAACACCAAACCCTTCCCTTCTAACCATAACTGAGAAAAGAGGGTGAGAGAGGAGGACTAAGGACGGCAGCTGGTGGCTGGAACCGCCGTGGGCGGTGGCGGGAACCCAGAACCCGATCGGGTACCCGGTAAGCCCATTTTTCCTTATTTTTCGATGTGAGCATTATGGTTGGTTTTGAATGATTAAGGAATGATTATTAGGATGCTAGGAAGGTTTTAAGGGGGTTTTGGTGGTGGTTGACGGCTGAGCAGCCGCGTAGGCTGATCGGGAAAAATCGAACTGTGAGGTTCAAATTGGACCGGTCGGATTTCGTAGGTTTTAGGTTGTTTAGTTAATTAGGATTGATAGGAAATGAAGAAATAGGAATTTAGGAGTTGGAATGGAAGCAAACGAACCGAAAATGAGGGAGAAGGAGACCTGGACCGGTTACGCCGGTCCAAGTTGCAGGAAAAATCGGACCGGCCGGCCCGGACCAGCTGTGCGAGGTTGACGGTGGTGACATGGCATGATGACGTGGCACCTGTCAGATTGTCAGGTGACGTGGACCACTCATCAGCCGACACGTGTCACATGTCAATGCACAGTCAGCACTGACATGTCAGTGACGTGGCCCAATCAGGGGCTGACACGTGGCACTAACGTGGACCAGTGCCGTGATGACACGTGGCACATGTCAGACTGCCACGTGGCACTGACAGTACAGTGACGTGGACCAATGGGAGCATGACACGTGGCACCTGTCAGAGTCTGACATGTCAGACCTGACAGCTGTCAGATCACGTCATGCTGACGTCAGCGATGACGTCAGTAGGTACTGTAGCAGGCGCGTGAAGCCCACGCGCAACCAATTCAGGCGGCGCGTGAGGGCGCGTGGCAGGGAATCTGGGGAAGGTTCCAACATACGAAATCTTCTATTCGATGTATCGAACATTTTGGGACTAGTTTCGTGTCGATCGGACACCGTCTCGATATATTTCGGGGCATCGGAAGGTTTAGGTTCGGGATTAAAAATAGTTAAAAATACGGGAAAATTACGGGGCTTTGGTAGGAGGTTAATTAAGTAGTTAGTAACCTTCTATTACGATTTAGATAGGTATGGGAGTCCCGGTGACGGTGATCGGCTTGGGGAGCCGTATGGCACGCAAATCGAGGCGGCAGCTTGGACGGTCTGTGAGTGGACCTTGTTTTCTAAATTGGTGCATGCATAAATGTTTATTATATGTTTTATTACTTGTTTGATGATGCCATGGGTGCATTTGTATGTGGTTACGTATAAGCACGTATTTCGAGGTTTCGACCTTATACGGTGCTTATACGGGTCTGTATTCCTTTATTGATTTAAATGAAATGGTTTTGGATGTCTAAATGGATAAACTCGGGTATGAGACCCATTTGGTTTTGTCTCGGGCATATGACACTATTTACAACCTTCGGGTCTAAATCGTGGTCGCGACGGGTGCTATGTGCACGGCGATCGACGATACGACGCTCGCCTCCGGATTGGGATGTGTTCCTTCCAGAGAGGTCACGATGCAAGATTCGTGGTCGGGCAGCCTGAGGAGGCTCGACTTCGGAGTGCTGACGGTTCAGGATAGCGATCGGTGATGAGTGCACCATGATCTTGTGGTGGTCGCGTCGGTTGATTCGTTCACGGCGACATACCAGGATTGAGAGCGGTCCTGGATGGATGGTTGCACGCATCACTATGATCGGAGTCGTGACTGACCCTTAGATATCGGGCACGGTGCCCAGTTGAGTCATATGTTCGGACACGAGACCCAGTTGTTTTACACTGATGATTTTGGGTCAGGGACCCTAGATGGATTTCCAAGTTCATGACGGTTTACGGGAACCGGCATGAACTCTGGAAAGGTCATTGTGGTTCATGACGGTTTATGGGAACCGGCATGAATCTTTGTCAGGTCATTCTGGTTCTTGACGGTTTATGGGAACCGGCATGCTACCTGGTTATGTTATTACGGTACTTGACGGTTTATGGGAACCGGCATGTTACCTGATTATGGATATTATGGATCATGACGGTTCAGGGGAACCGGTCATGAATGTTTATGTTATGTATATATATGTTCATCTACCTTCCTTTACTTCTATTATCTCCTCCGGGGAGGGTCGTTGGCCTGGGTGGACCCCGGAGTAGTCACGGAGCACCGACTGAGTGGAGTCACCCCCCAGTTGGGTTCCTTACTCTCAGGAAGGCTATGGTTAATATTACCTCGGGTAGGGTCAGTGGTCTGCGGACATTGACCTTGACTTTGAGATGACTCGGATTGAGACCCGGGTAGCACGCGCGTAGCTTTGGATACCGTGACAGGATTGGTTATGTGACTTATATATATGTATGTGATGGATATATGATATATGATATGTGGTGTGTACAGGTGTGCACAGGATTTGAGCAGTGGCTCGTGTACTTGGTTTCTTCATGGTTTGGGGCCGAGTCCCGTATGGATTTGGGCAGTGGCCCGTATGGTCGTTTTCATTGTGGTCCTTTCGACCTTGGTTTATATCTGCTTTGGGCTTAGTCCCACATATGGTTTGTTTTGGATAAATGGTTTTCGAATGCATGCATGCTTTTTAGTGGAGGGTACAAATGTCTTCTCGTTAAAATGTTTTTATAAACTCTTGTTTTGTCCACTCACAGTTTTTAATGTTTTGACTGCCCTTCAGGTTGACATCGGATGTGGACTGTAGCAGAGACCGAGATATCACATACCTCCTCCGGATCCTGGCGTACTCTGATAGCCCGGGAGGGCAAAGGTCAGAAATATCCCTTGTCTGACACTTCGTGTCAGACGGGAGCAGGGTCATCCCGCACTAATCCCGGGGGGATTGGGATGGGTCCTGTCAACGTGGTATCAGAGCGGGGTTGTCTCTATTCGAGCAACCGTGTAGCTCTTGGAGTATGTACGCAGGTCGAGGATGTGATATCTCAAGTGGCTACAGTTCGTGATCAACCTGATTGTTGGGGTGCCGGTACGATAGTTAGTAGGATTGGCATGCCTTGGTTCGGCATTTGAGGCCGGGGTTGCCATAAATCTGTCAAGGTTGACAGTGTGGGGCCCTATGAAAGGGTTAACGTATTAGTACGTTAGCGTTTGGATCGTGAGACGGTTAGTTGGGATCGTCTTCACGATGTCGTAGGATCGGTTCCGACGATTGATTCGATGTTGTGACCATTAGATGGTCGGATTATGTTGAGTTAGATAGATTTACTGCAGTTGGCAGTTAGCAACCGGATTTGAGGAATCCGAGTTGGATTGACGGTAGGATTAGATTGACGTCTTTACGATGTCGGACCGCGGGGTCGGTCAGATTGTCGATTTTACTACTTTTCACAGTTGGGTTCAGGGGAACTCTAGGTGTGATCGTGGAACCCTACCGTATGTGTATGGTTCGGAAATGTGAGTTGACGAGTGGTTTGACTTGGACGACTATTCGAATTTGGATTCGTTAGTCGGTCTAGTCATGTCAGCTTGTGTTGGGACTGCACTTCGCAGTCAGGGTTGTACGTATCGGTTAGACCAAGTTGGTTGTCGTGCTACTTCAGTTGTGGGTTGGTGCAACTAAGGTTGTGGGCGACCTGGTAGACGACATTTGGGTTAGTCGGAGTACGACTGGTTAGAGTTCGGTTGGACAAGTTATCAGGGTTGGTACTTGTCGATGGAATCCCTGAGTGGGAGACGAAATGGTTGGTACGAACGGTTGATTCCGTTGGATGCGGGGTCTCGATAGCGGTGCCTGGTAGTTAGGTCTGCACGAGTGTGTGGCAGGCGCTATTACCTAGTGTGGTTGTAGTTACGATTATTGGGAATCGGGGACGTTTGTGGGACGTTTCCTTTTCTCGCATGAGCTGTCAGGGTGACTGTACCCAGAGTTGTCGGGTACGAGGGAGGCAGAGTTCTCCTTTTCGAACAGAGGTACGGGGTCGTCGTTCGGTATGAGCGGAGATCCAGGATTGTCTAATTTGCACACTTTGTGCTGATACTGACAGGTGATGATACTGGTACTAGTGCTGGTGCTGGTGCCGGTGAACGTGATGACGATGAGTTACGGATCGGGGTGTGACTCCGTCGTAATGGGCATATCTTCGGTATCTGTGGTTCAGGAGGGGAACTCAGATAGAGTTAAACTGGTTAGGGGACACGTGGTTGATGTCCGGGTATGTTGTTTCCAATCTTGTTGGAACTTCGAAATCGCAAGAGGGTGCGATTGCGGTGACGAATGGAATGCGGGTTTTCCGCATTGGTATTGGGTATGTCGATGTCGTTTGGGTGACTTCTCCGGTCCTACCATAATTGATGGTGGTAGATGATGTAGATGTTATTGATGTTGTTGGTTGCCACTAGTACACTGATCGTGTATTGGTTGGTGGACCCGGGATTTGTTCTGGATCATCAGGAGGAGATGAGTATATCGAAGTTAGGTGACTGAAATTTCTCATTCTCTACTTGGTGGCAGACGATGTCAGGTTACCTGACGTGGTGAGTGCATCGAGTGTTGTTTGCATTCACGTAGGATGGATTATGCGATCATTCTTGATTTTTCCTCTTTGGAATGACAAGGATCGATACGAGGTAATCAATGAGTATCCACAGTCTCGGCGTGTTTCGTCGTTGACAAATCTGTTTAGATGAGGGAATTGGTTTAGGACGCTGGGTATCGCTATGGATCTGGATCGTGATTTGGATATCCATATAGGTGGAGAGTTTATCGCTCATACTTGGATGTTTGAGTGGGGCATGTTGGGACTGAACTTCTTTTCGAGGTAAATACCATATGGCTTACTACTCGCCTGAGTAGTTGTCCGATGAGTAGTTTTCCGATGTGGACGGATATGGTCAGCCTTAGGGATGTGCGGATATTGTGATTGGCTTCCCTATGAAGTCAATCGATGGTATTGGAGTAATCGGTTGAGCAGACAACCGATAGGTTCATGATTGATACATCTCGGTAGACGAGAACGATATTTCAGGTTTTGGAATCAGATTTCTGGATGACGATTCAGGATTTGATTTTAGAACTTGAAAAAGGATTTCTAGATTTGGGTTTTGGAATCGGATTCTGGGTGACGATTCAGGATTTGATTCTAGAGCTTGACTGTAGATTTTCTTTTATGGATTTGGGTTCGGAATGGTTATTCCTAATGCTAGCTTACGGAATGATGATTTCGGATTCGAATTTGAACATGGATATGGATATGATTTCTGGGTTGGATTCGGGATTTCTTACGAAATTGTGGATTCCGATTCGGATCTGGAAATAGATGATGGGTTGGAGTTTCGATTTGTCTAGTCCGAGATTGGGCAAATGGACTCCATTAATGAAACGTGATTGCCTACAACCTAGGTCGTCATTGTTGTTGTAGTTGTAGTTGTAGTCTGATTGATGGGTAGATGTACGTATCTTGTACGTTGTTCGAGGTACGATACTAGGCAGACTTGTCGTGCCTAGTGACGGTATATAGGAGATACCGGCGGTGCGTTGGAGAGCGTATTGGTAGTCGGATTGGTTCTGATACCATCGGATTAGTCGAGGTCGTGAACTAGACATTTGATACTATGCGTTGGGTCATAGTGTTTCTGATGGGTCTAGTTACACACAGGTCGAGTGAAATGCTTGTGGTTAGTGTAACCACGAGTGTGTGTCATATCAGTTTGCGACTGACGACTGTCAAGTACTGACAGTTTGTCGGAGGTGTCAGCGTGGATCGTTGAGTGCGGGTTGGTGACTCCCAGTGGGAGCAGACGTGAGGATAGGTTGGAGATTGAGGAAGGAACCGTAGAGTTGTTATGTCAACGAAATGGTAGATCTGACAAGTGGTGTCAGTTCGGAGCGTACGACTTCTGTCATTCGACGTGGTCGAATGTAGTCGATACGACGTGAGTGTTAGTCGTACGTCTGGTTGCGGACGGTTATCGTTCTGGTTAGTGGGTGTACGAGTGTACACAAGTTTCGAGGTCGATTCTACTTTCCACGGGATGGATGTGGAATCAAGATAATTGGAGTTTCGAGAATGAAACTAATTAAGGAGGGAAGAACGGTTGGGTTTAGGTCGGTTGGAATTTCGAGGGCGAAATTAATTAAGGAGGGAAGGTTGTAACGACCCATCCCAAATTCCATGATTAGATTAGTGGCTAATCACGATTAGTGAGGCTAATCCGTGATTAGTAGAGCGAAATTGGACGAGCGATGCGAAATGACCGTTTTGCCCCTGATGGTGGCAAAACGTTGACTTTTCAATCAGGCGGTCAAATGGACTTTGACCGATGACCGTGACGTATTTCGTGACGTCACGAGTTCATAGACAGGTGGCACGTTCAATTCCAACGTTCGTGGAGGAAGTTATGACGTTCGGAAGTTTAGGGGCATTTTGGTAATTTTTGTTAAATAGGGGTCAAATGTTGACTTTTTGACCGGAAGGTTCGATGGCCAAGGGCCAAAGACCGTTACGTAGATAAGGACGATACGAATCCGTAGACAGGCGGCACGTCGAATTCGGACGTTCGACGGCGAAGTTACGGTTCACGGAAGTTCCCAGTTATTATTCACGACGGCACGTTTTACGAGACAAAAAAGTGCAGTTTTGTCTCTAGTGGGCCCAGATATTTAATGGAGGCCCAATGGATGAGTGACACTTGTCACCCATCCACTGGCCAACCTCACCCACTCATGCACCAAACCCTTCCCCGTTCATCCAATTCTCCCATTTTCTTCCCAAACCAACCCGATCACCATTTCTCACCCAAACACCAAACCCTTCCCTTCTAACCATAACTGAGACCAGAGGGTGAGAGAGGAGGACTAAGGACGGCAGCTGGTGGCTGGAACCGCCGTGGGCGGTGGCGGGAACCCAGAACCCGATCGGGTACCCGGTAAGCCCATTTTTCCTTATTTTTCGATGTGAGCATTATGGTTGGTTTTGAATGATTAGGGAATGATTATTAAGATGCTAGGAAGGTTTTAAGGGGGTTTTGGTGGTGGTTGACGGCCGAGCAGCCGTGTAGGCTGATCGGGAAAAATCGAACCGTGAGGTTCAAATTGGACCGGTCGGATTTCGTAGGTTTTAGGTTGTTTAGTTAATTAGGATTGATAGGAAATGAAGAAATAGGAATTTAGGAGTTGGAATGGAAGCAAACGGACCGAAAATGAGGGAGAAGGAGACCTGGACCGGTTACGCCGGTCCAAGTTGCAGGAAAAACCGGACCGGCCGGCCCGGACCAGCTGTGCGAGGTTGACGGTGGTGACATGGCATGATGACGTGGCACCTGTCAGATTGTCAGGTGACGTGGACCACTCATCAGCCGACACGTGTCACATGTCAGTGCACAGTCAGCACTGACATGTCAGTGACATGGCCCAATCAGGGGCTGACACGTGGCACTGACGTGGACTAGTGCCGTGATGACACGTGGCACATGTCAGACTGCCACGTGGCACTGACAGTACAGTGACTTGGACCAATGGGAGCATGACACGTGGCACCTGTCAGAGTCTGACATGTCAGACCTGACAGCTGTCAGATGACGTCATGCTGACGTCAGCGATGACGTCAGCAGGTACTGTAGCAGGCGCGTGAAGCCCACGCGTAGCCACTTCAGGCGGCGCGTGAGGGCGCGTGGCAGGGAATCTGGGGAAGGTTCCAACATACGAAATCTTCTATTCGATGTAACGAACATTTTGGGACTGGTTTCGTATCGATCGGACACCGTCTCGATATGTTTCGGGGCATCGGAAGGTTTAGGTTCGGAATTAAAAATAGTTAAAAATATGAGAAAATTACGGGGCTTTGGTAGGAGGTTAATTAAGTAGTTAGTAACCTTCTATTACGATTTGGACAGGTTTGGGAGTCCCGGTGACGGTGATCGGCTTGGGGAGCCGTATGGCACGCAAATCGAGGCGGCAGCTCGGACGGTCTGTGAGTGGACCTTGTTTGCTAAATTGGTGCATGCATAAATGTTTATTATATGTTTTATTACTTGTTTGATGATGCCATGGGTGCATTTGTATGTGGTTACGTATAAGCACGTATTTTGAGGTTTCGACCTTATACGGTGCTTATACGGGTCTGTATTTCTTTATTGATTTAAATGAAATGGTTTTGGATGTCTAAATGGATAAACTCGGGTATGAGACCCATTTGGTTTTGTCTCGGGCATATGACACTATTTACGACCTTCGGGTCTAAATCGTGGTCGCGACGGGTGCTATGTGCACGGCGATCGACGATACGACGCTCGCCTCCGGATTGGGATGTGTTCCTTCCAGAGAGGTCACGATGCACGATTCGTGGTCGGGCAGCCTGGGGAGGCTCGACTTCGGAGTGCTGACGGTTCAGGATAGCGATCGGTGATGAGTGCACTATGATCTTGTGGTGGTCGCGTCGGTTGATTCGTTCACGGCGACATACCAGGATTGAGAGCGGTCCTGGATGGATGGTTGCACGCATCACTATGATCGGAGTCGTGACTGACCCTTAGATATCGGGCACGGTGCCCAGTTGAGTCATATGTTCGGGCACGAGACCCAGTTGTTTTACAATGATGATTTTGGGTCAGGGACCCTAGATGGATTTCCAAGTTCATGACGGTTTACGGGAACCGGCATGAACTCTGGAAAGGTCATTGTGGTTCATGACGGTTTTTGGGAACCGGCATGAATCTTTTTCAGGTCATTCTGGTTCTTGACGGTTTATGGGAACCGGCATGCTACCTGGTTATGTTATTACGGTACTTGACGGTTTATGGGAACCGGCATATTACCTGATTATGGATATTATGGATCATGACGGTTCAGGGGAACCGGTCATGAATGTTTATGTTATGTATATATATGTTCATCTACCTTCCTTTACTTCTATTATCTCCTCCGGGGAGGGTCGTTGGCCTGGGTGGACCCCGGAGTAGTCACGGAGCACCGACTGAGTGGAGTCACCCCCCAGTTGGGTTCCTTACTCTCAGGAAGGCTATGGTTACTATTACCTCGGGTAGGGTCAGTGGTCTGCGGACATTGACCTTGACTTTGAGATGACTCGGATTGAGACCCGGGTAGCACGCGCGTAGCTTTGGATACCGTGACAGGATTGGTTGTGTGACTTATATATATGTATGTGATGGATATATGATATATGATATGTGGTGTGTACAGGTGTGCACAGGATTTGAGCAGTGGCTCGTGTACTTGGTTTCTTCATGGTTTGGGGCCGAGTCCCGTATGGATTTGGGCAGTGGCCCGTATGGTCGTTTTCATTGTGGTCCTTTCGACCTTGGTTTATATCTGCTTTGGGCTTAGTCCCATATATGGTTTGTTTTGGATAAATGGTTTTCGAATGCATGCATGCTTTTTAGTGGAGGGTGCAAATGTCTTCTCGTTAAAATGTTTTTATAAACTCTTGTTTTTTCCACTCACAGTTTTTAATGTTTTGACTGCCCTTCAGGTTGACATCGGATGTGGACTGTAGCAGAGACCGAGATATCACATACCTCCTTCGGATCCTGGCGTACTCTGATAGCCCGGGAGGGCAAAGGTCGGAAATATCCCTTGTCTGACACTTCGTGTCAGACGGGAGCAGGGTCATCCCGCACTAATCCCGGGGGGATTGGGATGGGTCCTGTCAATCAGCCCTATATGGAGCCATACCACAATGGATGGAGTGAACCATCACCCTACACTTGGACTCCTCCTCCTTTGGATCCTAGCCCTGCCTGACCTCAGAAAACACTTCGGGATGCACTAAATGAGGCCCGATCTCAAAGAACACTCCGGGAAGCCCTTTTAGGGGATAAGGAACTAGAGCACCTTCGACTTCAACTTCTTTGGGAACCCGATTGGGATGATGAGGATAATGATGTGTATCTCGGGTCATGCTCTTGATGTTCATGAAATAGAACCAAACCCGCAAGCATTGTACCATGTTTTGGTCGAGGTCCCTGAAATTCCAGCACCTATCCTTGAGGTCCCTGAAATTCCAGCACCTATCCTTGCTGCCTCAACTCCTCAAGCACCTCTTATCCTTACTTTTCCAGGGCCTTCCTTATCCTTATCTTCACCATTTAAGTTCCTTACTCAACTTAGTTGTTTTGGTGAGAATTTTGATGTTGTGCCTAATGATTTGTGCAGGTTTAATGGTCCTTGTAGAAGGCAAGACAAAAGAAGTATCAAGATGGTGGTATGCACCTTTGAGACATTCAGTTCCACCTAAGGCTCAAGGCCACGACCCAAGAAACCCAAGGCCCTCCATGGCCCCCACACTTCGATCATTATGCTTACTTGTCTATTGGGATCAAGTAGTTTTTACTTACATTCAAATCTTTATTGTACTTGTTCCATGAAATGTTAAAGTCTAGGAAGTGGATTTCTACTTGTAGAACTAATCAATTCATTTATGTTGCAGGCAAGATACCACTAAAGGAGGGCCAGGTTTGGAGCCCCTCAAGTGCCTCTTGGACCGCAAGCATCCTAAGTGCTCAACTTTGCCCTGGTTTGTTCCCTCTTTCATATGGACGTTTTTTACCTTCTAACCCATGATTTTGTCTTCCTTTTATGCTCAGAACATTGAGGAAAATGTTTCATTTAGGTTTGGGGGTATTGGACTTATGTTTAGAGGTACACAACTTAGTTTCTGTTTTGAAATGCTTGCTGTTTTTTTTTCTGCTCTTATTTCCTTGCTATTTTTTGTTTTTTGTTTTGAATTCTTTGCTGTTTTTTGTTTTGTGATGCTAGTTTTTATGCCTAAACATGTTAATATGAATGTATAGAACATGAGAATTGCTTGTACTTACTACGAATCGTTGCCATTGCCATTGAATTCACACTTGCACTTCACAATACCATAATCAAGTGATTAAGCAACCAAAACAATTGAATTTGAGCATACTTAGAAAATTAGTGGAGACTACCATTGTGAGATTTTGAGCTTGATTTCCTTTATTTCTGAGTGATCTACATGTTTCTACTCTCAAACACTTATCACTTTGTTCTTAATTGCATGATCTCTTTCTATTTGCATTGATGTTTAAGAAACCATATCTATTGGATGCTCTTGATTTGATGTATGATTGTTTATGAGATGTGATATAGGCTATGTGTGTTTTAGCTCCTAAAGGCCCTTCTTTTCCCCGTCTACATTGCATGCTCCTTAAGCCCCTTTGAAGTCAAACACTTAGCCGTTTTGTTCTTCACCTACAATATGACCTAACCAAATTTTGAACCGTTCATAATGACTACACCCTATAATCTAAACTTGTGTCAAGGTTGCATCAAATGAGATTCATGGTGAGGAGGAAATATGTTGATGTTTTGTGCTACTTATACTCATGTGATGGAAGTATGTTTGAATGGAAAAAATCGTTCATTTATTTGTAAAGTGAGGAAGTTATTGCATGATCTTGGCTCAGCTCATCTACAAAAAATGTATCAAGTTCATTAGTGAAAAGAAAAAGAAAAAAGAAAATTTGTGATTAGAAAAAAAAAAGAAAAAAAAAAGAAGCAATGAACTTAGAGTTGAGTTAAGTGAGCCATGTACCTCAATTAGAGCATTTTTGTGAGCTTAAGCACGATTTCATCTAGACTCAAGGTCCGAGTCATGACTTCTCATGCCTTGATGCGGTTTAGGTTCTTTGAATTCCAACTTTTCTTTCTAAACCCACGAACCTAGCCCCATTACAATCCTTGTATGAAGATCTATTGATCTTATGAATGGTTATGCAAAGGATTAAGGTACGTATCTCTGTTCTTAAACATCAATTCCTTCGTGAGACCATATTTTCAGATAAAGTGCTTTTCTTCATTGAAATTCATATGTGATTAACTTGATTTTCTTTACATAAACTCTTCACATATGCTTGTTGAGTGAAAACCTTAGGATTCTTGAGCGTATTGAGTGATGCCTAGTGAGGATTAGAGTCGAGGAAAAATCTTTCTAGGGTGTTTAGATGACGTTGTTTTCTAGTTTGATCATTTGGGATATTAGTATAAACACTTGACACCTTGAGTTCACGGTTATGGCATGTTCTTTGGTTTGTGTGAGTTTGTTTTCTATTCTTGATTCTTATTAATTTGTTGATGCATGATTTCTAGCGTCTTTTGTGTTAAGTAAAACGTTTGTGGGTATCGTACTACTATAACTCTCAGAAGACAAAACTCCTCCTACTAGGTGAACCTAGAGGTTTAAATGCTTATCATAACTAGATTGAGCCTTTTATTTTGTTGTTTTGCTAAGGGACTAGCAAAAGATAGGTTTGGGGGTATTTGATAAGTCACAAATTAAGCATCATTTCAATGTTATTTCTTATCCCTTTTACTTATCTTTTGATTATAATCATTCAAACAATAGGAGAAAATGATCTCTTTTGTGAAGTTTGTGCAGATTGCTTAGTTGAGGTTTAAATCATGTTTTACAATGAAATGTGATCTTTCCGAGGCTAAATCTTTAAGGACTCATCAAGGACTCATAAAGGGCCTCATAATCTCCCATTTACATGACCAAGATCCACCAAGACCCTAAAAGTCACGGCCTAGCCCCTAGAAGCCCACAAGATGCGGTTAAAAGTGTTTTAGGGGGTTTACTTGTGCATCAAGCAACTTTGGACGAATTTTTCTACCTTTCTCAATGAGGAATGACATGGATTGACTTGGATAAGAAGACTTAATTATATTCCTAATCAGATCTTGAATTTAAAGAGACAAGAAATAAGGAAAAGGAAGTTTCTTGGAAATTAACAAACCATCTTGTACATGGCTAGGTTAATTAACTTCCTTAGCCTCAATTTATCATGTTTCCTTTATTTTAGGGCAATGTAATCTGATTTAGGATAGCATTAAATGAATTCCTAGTCAAAGATAAAGTCAAGAAGTGGAAAGAAGGAAGGAAAGGGACTCCTTGTACAAGAAGGATACAAAAAACGGCCAACTATGGTTTTTCACAAAAACAAGGTCTTGTTTTGGCGCTGTTTTCCCTTTTCTTTGAGGGAGATGTTAGGGCAGGTGTTTGGGGTTATAAATAGATGTTTTCTCATTGTTTTTGGAGGCCGAATTTACCTCTTGAAGGTCCCCAAAACTCTGTCAAAATTCGTACTTCAATCCATGTTCTTAGTTTAGAGTTTTGTAATTTAATTCAAGCACTCTTTACAATTCAAGCATCTTCAAATTCAGCACGTCTACCTTGAGGGAGTTTTCCTTCATCTCTTTTAATTATTGTCCTTTTATTATTTCTTACTTTATTTATATTTGTGTACCTTTTAATTATATGCTTGTTTTATTCAATAATGTTTGAGTAGTGTAATTAGGGCTAGGGTTACTTGAAGCCCTAGCCATGTTAGTTTGTGTTTGATTTCTGATTCTTGATTATGATTGCTATGAATGTCTGGATTTGTTGAATTACTGCGCTTCATGAACTCAATTTATGCTTATAAGCTTAGCTTAGCTACCTTATTTGTGTATAATTGTCGATGTAATTGCTTGACGGATCACCTTGATGTTTGTGTTCACCCTGCAATTTATGGCATCACGTTTAAGAGGGGGAATCTTATTCGTAATCTAAACTCATGATTTCCTAGGTTTGCACATCACTTTTCTAGGGACAATGTAGTGTCATTAAATCTTCTTTATGTTTCATGCATTATCACGCACTATCGGTAATAGTTGTTTAAGGGCGGGCACATCACGCTTAAACATGCAATCTAAGAGAAGATGATATGTGTGGGGTGAATCTTAGCCGGACTCCTGCACGGGCACTTAATTCAGATACATGCATAGTGATCTAATCAAGGAAATCTAACGGAACTATAATTGGTTAAGGTGGATAGAAACCCTAGCTCGACTTAGTTAGTTATTATTAGTTAATTGATTTCATTCGTAAAACGTAACAAACCCCCCATTGCATTTTAATTACTCCACTTAAGTCAATTGAGTTAAACGGAATTGGATACCATTAAGCAAGTCTTCGTGGGATCGACCTTTGCTTGCATCTATACTATCTACACGTCTTGTGCACTTGCAAAGTTTATTACACGTAGAGATTTTCCCTAGTACATCTTTTGTGCTTGGTAAAATTTCTATCACCTGCAAATTAAATGTTTTGGGCTTTTAAATTACTGAATTAATTTAAATTGCAAATTAATTAATATTTTCACCGAATTTCGTCTATAATTTATTCGTTATAATTCCGATCGAGACGTTATTTTCGCTAAAACGCTCCAAATTACAAGCTTTATTTATTTAAATAAAAATATCACAAAATAAATTATTTTATCTAATTATTTATTATTTTAATATTAAAAGTCAAGTATAAAGGGTATAAAATAATATAAAATCATGCTTATTTAACGATCTATCATCTTTTTTATTTTACTATTTGCACCTCAATTGTCTATTTAGGTTTTTTTTTTTTAGTGTTTTGAACCTTCAATACTATGCAGTTATTTGTTCAATTTAATGGAAAGGGTTAAATTGTTTGTTAAAAAAAACACAGATACCAACCATGAAAACCTAGAATAAATAAACATAATATATAGTGAATAGTCTCACTTCCAATTATAACACCTGATTTTCTATATTTTTTTTACACTACAAAATAAAATGAACTTTGAAATTTTTATACAAAAACAAAAAGAGGATGAGTAACTACCTGATTTCATTGCCTAATTGTTTCTACCCCACTTCTTCTATTAAACATTAACTAAACAAAATCTGAACCTTGCACCTCATTTTGAAAAAAAGGCATCATCAACCCCAAAATTATTTAACACACCCATCTAAAAAGTCAAATTTATATAATATAATAACCATACATCTAGCCCAAAGTTTTATAAGAGTGGTACAGTTATTTATCACAACCACACCCTTTTTCTCTGACTTCTTTGTTGTATCTCAATGAAGAAAATGCAAAATTTGGTTTTTCCTCATCCTAAATCAATTCATCTTCTCTCTTACTTATCATTATATATATATATATATATATATATCTTTTCTCCATTCTCTCCAATTCCACAGCCTTTTGGCTCTTAACTCTCGTTCTTTGACTATGCTCTACGCTCTTTTATTCTTATGTTTAATCCATATCGTAACTAATTTATGTGTTTAATTTTTAGATTTGGATTTTGAATTTTCAGATCGGTAAGCTCCTTCTTTATAATTCTGCATTATAACTCTTTCAATTTTTTTCTTTGAGACGATCCATTTCTAGGATCTTATTATCTCATACTAATACTTTATTTTATTTTTTCTTATAAACTTGCAGAATTACTATACTATTTATTGAGAAAAATATGCTAGAAAAACTTGAATATGAAAACTTAATTAATAATTTTGCATATAAAAAAAAACCAAGAAGACTGATCTTACAGTAAAAAAAAATTAAATATGAAATTAAGAAGGCCTCAATTGTAAAGTATATCTTAGGCCTCATGTGGTAGTGGAGCGGCCCTGAATAGAGATAATAGATGTAAGCCTTTTGAAATAACATCTCACATCTACGAGGAAAACATGGAGTTAATTTGGGGACAATACTAGTATTTTTAATGGCAGGTGATTGGACTGACTCTGTATTTTAACATGATATCAGAACCTGTCAATTGTTGAACCCTAATTTGAACCAATTTGAACCCAAATAAAAAAAAATTCTTAAATTCAATACGCCCAAATTACTAGGTAAATACTAAGTACTTGATGCGCATATGTTGGGCTCAATTGACTAACCTGAACCTAGAACTTTAATCAAATTCTGAAATGAAACTTGCTTGAAACCTCAAGATTGAATTTTGAATTGAAAAGCCAAATAACAAATGCAATCAAGTGACCGATGTGTAATTGGTTATATTTACGGCCACTTTTGTAACATCCCGGATATTCGAAAAAATGAAAATGACAATTTTGCCCCTGAAAAAATAAAGAGTTAACTTTGACCAAAAAATCAAAATGTCGACTTTCTGATCTGGGAACTTTTTGGATGTTTCGAAAGGACCGTCGTATAGGTCTCAAACTCCTGATCCCGTAGACAGTCGGCATGCTAAAAACAGAGTTCAGATACATCCGTTTTAGGTAAAAAATGTGAAAGGGCAATTTGGCAATTTTGCCACTAAGAGCATTTTGGTCATTTTGTAAGGGCCTAGAGTCTTCTAGAGAAATATTCATTTTTCCTTCTCCTTCCATTCTACCGACCTTGTGCTTATATATATGTGTGTGTGTGTGTGTGTGTGTGTGTGTGTGTGTGTGTGTCTTGTTCTAATTAAAGGGGAGAGGAAATATTTTGGTGGGGTTGAGCCGAAAAGGAAGAAACAAAACCCCAACCATGTTAGACCGTCAGGAAATTGGGGGAAAATCTCAGAGGGATGAGGAAGAGAACCTGGATGAGGAGAAAAACTGTGAGAAAACTGAGAGGAGCAGGGGAGAAAACTGTGAGCTTAACGTGGAACCCGTGAACCTAGATAGTGGATTTTTGGCTCAAGGACATAAGCGTTGAAACCATGCACTCCTATGTCACTCTAGGGTCCTTGTGATGGTTGTGAGCTCAGAATATGGGAGGTTCGGTCGCTGGATCGTGGAAGGAAGGAGCCATGGTCGAATGATGGAACGAGCAAACCATGGGTTTAGGTGAGTTTTATTCCATTTGAATTCCACATAACTACTCCTTGGATCAATTAGGGAGGTTTGAACGGTTAATGTGACGACCCGAAAATTCGAAAAAGGAAAAATTGAAAAAATTGGAAAGAAATGACGATTTTGCCCTTGGTTATGGGGTCGAAAGTTGACCTTTTGATCGGGACCTTGTTTCGATTTTCCAGAAGGACCGTTGGTTAGGTCTCGGGACGCTGAATTCGTAGACAGACGACATGCGTCAATCAGAGTTCGGACGCGGAAGTTACGGGTCTAGAATTGTGAGAAGTATTTTGGTAATTATTTGTGCAGGGGTAAAATGGTAATTTTGGGCAGCAGGGTGAATTAGACAGTTAATTGGCTGATTCAGCCGTGTGGATGAGTCATTTGTGTAATTAAGTGACACATGTCACTGTGCAGATTGCAATTAGTGGCAATTGGTGATGAGCATGAACTAAACTATATATATGGAAGAAAACAGGAGACGTGATCATGAATGCTTGATCTCAGGTGACAATTGAATGAAACCAAATGGAATCGAGGGAGTGAGAACAGAGAAATTCGAAGAAGAAATGGGGAGGAAAACCGTGAAAGGAAACCAGAAAACCATGGAACCCGAAAACCAAACCTTCATTAAATTTAGAATTTGGGCTTCTCCATTTGGACCCTCTTTGATTCAATTGACCTTGAATTCACCTTCCTGAGATCATTTCGAGTCGAACCCAATCAAAAACGAAGGAAATCAATGGTGGTTTAGTCAAGAACAAAACCCACAAGCTTCTCGAAAATTCAAGGTTAAGTCGTGAATTTGGAGGGGTTGAAGAGTGCAATTGACATGGGAAACAAGTTTATAAAAATCCTATGAAGCTTTTGGATGGACCAATTGAAGGAAAACGATGGAGAATGATGACCTTCGAAGAATGAATAGTGTACGGGTATCTTTCGAATAATCGAAGGGATTGAGGTAAGGAATTGTGTAATTAAAATCACAGATCTTTAATTGAGCATTAAACGATGAGGTGAGATGAATTAATTGAAAGAAAGGATGCAGAATTGATGGGGATTAAATCGGGTTGCTTCGCGAGCTAACAGGTCGAATTTGTTGGGAATCGGGCGAGGATGATGAACAGTGTCCTACATTGTAGCAGGCGCGTGTACACGATTCTCGAAGTAAGTTCAACATGACTTTTGTTCTACGCAATATAACAAACATTTTAGCGTTGGTTTCGAGTCAATCAGATACCGTTTCGATATTGTTTCGAGGGTCTGAAGGGTTATGTTACGTTTTTAATTCATAATTAATTCCCGGAAAAATTATGGGAAATTAATATGATGTTAATTAAGTCATTAGTGACCCTGAGTAATGATTTTGGAAAGGATTCGAGATTCCTGGAAAGTATTGGAAATTACAGAAACGCGTGCAGCTCGGAAAGCGAACAGTTTGGACGGTGTGTGAGTGGACGTTTGTTTTATTAATTGATATGCATGCATAGTGAAATGTTTTACATGATTTATAGCATGATTTGAATTGCAATGATTTGGTATGATTATTTACTGGATTTAATGATTATTTTAATCAGTATTTTGGGCACATTTTTCGAGAAATTGTGAAATTGTTGTTTTGGGCGAAGGCCCTTGATATGAGATCGATTTTGACTTGGATTATGATCAGGGATTGATTTTATGGATTTGTAATTTTTTTCGGATATTTTATGGATTTATGTGAAAATGGCAACTTAAGTTACGGTTGCACGGATTTACGTGAAAAATGAGATTTGGGCTTGAGACCCCGTGATAAATGGTTTTGACATGGTTTTAATGATGATTTTGAAATAAAGATTTTGATTTTGTATCGATGTTCAGTGCCCTCAGATGTGTAATTCCTGGGTAGACTTCGGATGTGTAATTCCCGAAGTGACTCTAGATGTGTAATTCCTGGAGGGACCGGATATGTAATTCCCGGTGAGGCTGGATGTGTAATTCCCAGCAGGGCTGGATGTGTAATTCCCAGCAGGGCTGGATGTGTAATTCCCAGCAGGATGACGACTCTGGATATGTAATTCCCAAAGGACCCTCGGATGTGTAATTCCCGAGTTATATGCTTTATTGTATGATAAAATGGTTTTATGAAATGATTCATGTGTTTAGCTTGAGGGCCGGGATTTGATATTTTCATGTGATTTGGCTTGGAAGCCGGTGATTCATATGTTTGACTCTATGCATGCATGGTTTGATAAACTGGAAGGTAAATGATGTATTTTGAAATGATATTATTTTTGTCCACTCACACCTTTCCTGTTTTGATGACCCTCTAAGCCGTGACACGACGTTCGGGGCTGATCAAGAGGCTCAGGTATGAGCGAAAATCAGTACAGTTATCCCTTGTCTGACAGGTGATGAAGGGTAGTTTCGGGACATCAGTTGACTTGTCAGACGGGAGAAGAACCAGACACGGTTGTCAAAGTCCAGTTGGGACGGGTCCTGTCAGTTAATAAATAAAATTCAATGAAGAAACGATGAAAATTGAGCCAGGTTGCATCACGAGTCGGCGAACTCGTGTTGCAGGAATCCGAGTCGACTAGGTTCCACGAGGAAGACGGTACTGTGCTAACGCGTGAAACTCAGGCGTAGTGGGATTTTGCATGCGCGTGCAACGTTTCTTGGAGGTACGATCAACATGAAAATTGTTTGTCTTGAAATTACAGATTTATTGGTATAATTTCTATGTAATAGGATGCTATTTGGATGTGCTTCTAGAATTTTGATGGTTTATGTTATGTTTTAATTTAATAGTAATGCGGGAAAATAGAGAAATAAACTATAGAGATATTTCAGTTATAAAAGGGATTTAATGGTAAATTTTAGTGGAGAAAAGGATTTACAAAAGTGTCCAAAAGCTATTTGAATTAAGGATTGGACATAAGGTTATTATTTTGAGTTAATACCATTTGGTTTATCATTAAATTGCAACTTATAACATATATGCTTTGTGATATCAATCTAAATATTATAGAAGTTAAACGAGTAATGGTAATGATTGTTATTGTGGGATATTTACGATGACGGTTATATTGAACAAAGTTCATGATGTTGTTTATCTTAATTCAAAACATGTTGAATAGGAATTTAGGTAAACTTAAATTACCAAATAAAAGTAAGGATTAAAAGGGGAATATAATGCTGGAAATAAATAAGGAATTGAGATCACATTGCCATGTGTATGAAGATGTTAAGGTTGACTAGGATTGTTGTATTTATATGTTAACAACCTTACTTTTTATGTATGTTGAGAGAACATGGAAATGATGTTTACCTAAGTATTTGTTTATGAGTTTGTTGAGGTATTATTTTAATTACGAAATAACTATGTTTTGGAATGCAATATGAGATTAAATGTTAAGAACGTGTGAATAGAATTGTACTTATGCTAATAGTTAATTTCACGTTTTACCTTGCAATTGATTCATGAACTGGGATAAGTATGGTAACAGGAATAAGATCAATTACGGCTTAAATAGTAACTCCACCTCTTACAAAGTTAGTGGATTGAATGTGGGCGGTAACCTTGTAAGAGTGAGTTTTATTTGGTTAATTTAATATCGATTAGGAAGGACGAGAATCCCTTGTCTGATAAGAGTTATCAAACGGGAGTAGGATGAGTCTGGTTTCCACGAAATTCGAGGACGGGTTCTGTCAACTTGTTATCAAAGCCAGGTTACTGAATTTAAGGATCATTCATGATACGTGTTTTGTAAAATTTTTGGTATTTGGATGACATGAGATATGATTTGACTAGACATCTAAATGGATTTTGAGAAAAATGGTCATGAAGGTCTTACAAAATTATGTTAAAGTAAAATTCCACTTTTGAATAGCATGAAATATATGATAAATTAGGTTAGAGTTAAAGGTTGATAATCATAAGATTGTACATTAATTTTACGAATTTGATGTATGTTGAATTGATTTGGGTATGATAGTTAAACAATTATTACATGCTCATTATCATGTAATTAAGACAGTATGGTTATGCTAAATGAGGTTATGATTGACAGGACCGCCCCCGAAGGGACATTGATAACCGTGCCCGGTCCTTCTCCTGTCTGGCAAGTCAACTGGAGTTCCCAATTTACCCTCAGTACTTGCCAAACCAGGGATAGCCACAAACGTACTCACTCATACCTCCGCCTCTCGATCAACCTCGATCAACGCGCCACGACCTGGAGGGTCAATAAAAACACAAAAGGTGTGAGTGAAAAAAAATGAATCAGTTTATAAAACAGTTATAGAAAACGTTTTTACCCTCCACGTAAAACCAATGCATGCATTCGAAAATCATTTCACAATCCTTTACATTTCCAATATGAGAAAACCGTGTATGAAAATCAAAATCATTTCCTTTTTCTTAACCTTTGGGTCTTAGCCCGTAATCATAAACGCAGGGTCTCCGCCCAAAATCATGAATCAAATCCAAGTACGTAACATAATCCAAAATCCATCAAAACCACGTAAACCGAGCCATTGCCCAACACATCCGAAAACATCGGAAATCAACAATAATTCAGAACTCAATCAATTTGCTGGATCTTAAGTGCGCCCGAGTGTTTAAACTCAAAATCATGCGCATAATCAGGCCTTCCGGGATATCAACGAGTTTTTAAACTCAGAACACAATCAATAGGCCTCGGGGGGTATTATACCGAGTCTTTAAACTCAAAACAGTAACCGAGTCTTTAAACTCATCAAGGGCCCTCCCTCGTCATCAATTATCCGAGTCTTTAAACTCAAAACATTATCCAGCGATAGCACCGGGTCTTTAAACCCAAAACCATTTGTAAATCACAACAATCCAGGATCCATCGTGATCCAAACTCCAAATCCAATCCGAAATCACATTTTGTCATAACAGGACTCATGTCCGAATTTCACATTCAAATCCCCAATCATATCCGTCATCCATTCCCGAATTCGAATTCGCAATAATGATTCCGTAAGCCGGCATCCGGAACCGTCATTCCGAACCCAAACCAGAAATCCATTTTCAAACTTCCGAAAACCGAAATCTCATTCATCAAAATTACTTTTACGCCCTAGGCATCAAGCCCGAAATCACCTTTTTCAAAATCCGTTTTAAATCCTTGAAATCACATCATATTTCAAATCCCAAGGTCAAAACATCAAAACCATAATCAAATCACCAAAATCAAGGTCAAACCATAACATACTCGAAATCTCGTGAAACGTGCAAATCCGTATCAGTTTCGAAATACGCGTCAAAACTGTGAGTCATACTCACAATCACAACATCCTTAAAACATTATATGCACAATATCATGTAAAATCGTTCATCAAAACATCACCACGGCATAAGAGAAACCATAGTCACGAAATACGTGTAATTACGTATGGCATATGAAAATACGTATAAATACGAAAATCGTAATTATCACAAGTCATAATCATAATCATTGAAATCATAGAAATATTTATGCATGCATTAAATTTTGAAAGCAAAGTCCACTCACACACCGTCCATAACGCTCGTTTTCGCGCTGGGGGCGTTTCCGTAATTTTTCGATATTTTCTAGAATCTCGAATCCTGTCCGAAATCACTTTTCAGGGTCACTAAGGTCTCAAATAACATCATACTAATTTCCCATAATTTTCCAGAAATTAAATGTAAATTAAAAGCGTAAAATAAACCTTCGGACCCTCGAAACAATATCGAAACAGTGTCCGATTAATTCGAAATTAACGTTAAAATGTTCGTTACATTGTGTAGGACAAAAGTCGTGTTGAACTCACCTTGAGAATCGGGCCCAAGCGCCCTCACGCACCGCCGCAAGCGGCTGCGCATGAAACTCACGCGCCTGCTACAGTGCCTGCACAGTCGTCTTCCTCACCCGACCAACCTGCAAACGGGTTGTTCAACCCGCGACACAACCTGGTTAAATCTATGGAAATTCCCACTTAAATCCTTTAATTGAATCATCAAATAGCACCGTTAGAGTCCCAATTAAGGTTCTGTAAACCTAATTACACACATCAAGCCTTTAATCCAACATTTCTCTCAAGATCAAACACACGATCTTAACTTTTGAAACTTACTCAAATCAGGTTGGTTTTCTAATTAATTGATACAGAAGCTTCGTGGGACCTTAACAAACATTAAACCGAAACCAATTTCATGAACCCTTACCTGTAGGTAGTCGTCCTCAACCTTGAAAATTTCCAGAAACTGGAACTTCAGTTCTAGGCCCAACCGTGATCAACTGCCTTCGATTTTTGTATGGTTGGAATCTAAATGATCCCAGAAGACTGTTTCTAACCTTGGTTTTTTTCCTCTCGACTCACAATTCAACTTTCGAATTTCCCTCCAATTTCCAGTTTTTTCTTACCGTCTGTTTTTCTCTCAAACTCTCAGGCTCTCTCTTCATCAGAAATGGCCCTCAACCCTTCAACCTTCTCTGTTAATTGAGCCGTTCAACCAACACTTGTGGGAATCTCTCAGTCCCACTGAGAATTCTGTTTCTCGCACAGTCCCAAAATCCAGTTTTAAAATGGTGCCCGTGCACTGGTTCTCTGTCCAAACCATACCAGAATACTCCTATTTCCTCAAAACAAATAAACAAGTCCTTGAATCAGAGAAAGGGTTAAACAAATACTTGATCAGAGGATAGATTAAACAATTGCACAGCATTCCCACGACTATTTCAAACTGAGCTTGGAAAATTACCATTTTGCCCTTCTGCACAAAATTACCAAAATGCCCCTCCTCTTCCTAGACCCGTAACTCAACCGTTCGACGTCCGTTTTCAGCGTGCCGCCTGTCTACAGACTCAGGGCATCGAGACCTACCTAACGTTCCTCGAATCGCGTGAAAAGTAGTGGTCAATCAAAAAGTCAACATTTTCCCCTTTTCGTCATAATTACGAAAATGCCCTTGAACTTCCGAACATCATAACTTTCTCCTCGGGTGTCGGAATCTGACGAGCCACCTGTCTATGAACCCTATGTCATACGATTTTCCACCACTATCTCAAGCCCCCCACCCCCACAAAAAAAAAAATTTATACCATACCGTTGAACCCCAGACAATACGGACTTTAATTTTTATTTTATAGAAAAACTTCAATTATAACTATATACAATATATATATATATTTATATTGTATACATATATAATATTTATTATATGTATAATATAATAAAGGGTCCAGGAGGTCAAAGAAATCAAATACTAAGGGATACATGGGGCAAAGAGGACAAAAGAAGACAATGTTATTTTTAATTGTTTAAAGTAATTCTCAATAACTCACTCATTCTCTTTATTGATATATAAAAGGGTAGATGTGGAATTTATTACTTACAAATTCTGTTTAGGGATTTTTGAATAAAAAAAGTTTGAGGTAAGGTCTTATTTTGTTTAATTTACAAGAATTAAATGTTTTAAATAAAAGTAAAAGTTGTTAAGGGTGTAACAATGATTTACTCTTGTTTTTTTTTTATGTATGTTGATAGAATATGAAAAAGATGTTTACCTAAGTATTTGTTTATGTGTTTGTTGAGGTATTATTTTAATTATGAAATAACTATGTTTTGGGATGCAATATGAGAACGTGTGAATAGAATTGTACTTATGTTAATAGCTCATTTCATGTGTTCACTTTGCAATTGATTTACGAACTAGGATAAGTATAGTAACAAAAATAAGATCAATTACCGTTTAGACAGTAACTCCACCTCTTACTGAGTTAATAGGTTGGATATGGGTAGTAACCTCATAAGAGTGGGTTTTATTTGGTTAATTTAATATTGGTTAGGAAGGACGAGAATCTCTTGTCTGATAAGAGTTATCAGACGGGAGCAAGATCAGTCTGATTTCCATGACATTCGGCGACGGGTCCTGTCAACTTTGTTGTACTCCTATATGAAGGGGATGTAACAAAATATGAATCTCACATCTAAAACTTAAGACGCACAAATATGACACACCCCGACTCGGAAAGTCCTCTAAGGGCACGTAGATCGAGGCGTGCTAGCCGATATTTGGACGGTGACGTCCAAATGACGAAAGCCAATTGAATGGAGCGATATTTTTTTATGAGTCGAGTGAAATATGGTCGGTCGAAACTGATCACATTTACCCCACAACAAAACCATAGAACGGGGTCAAAGCTTGATGATCGTACATTTAAAACTTACTACCTGAAGTACTCGATCACCATCACATCAGTCCAAGACTCGAGAGCGGATGTCAGTGTAGCTACTAAGCCTCCTCAAGATGCGAGCACACCAGCAGTACCTGAAGGGGTTCAAAAACCAAGGGTGAGTGGACCCAAAGTTTAATCAGTGTAGAACTATTTATAGTAAAAATATTTTAACCCCTCATTTTTTTCCAAAAACAACACAGTAAATCAAACTTGTATATTCTACGAGAAATAATAATAATAAAATGATCATTCATCATAATGCTCGAATGAGTCATGCTAAATTCATAAATATCAGTAAACAACCCGAAGTATGAAATAATATGCATGAACCACAATCGCATTGCTCATAAGTTGCATAAGGCATCCGCTCATGTCAGGATGGGTATCTTTACTCGTGTACCACAACAATGTGAACGTTGGGTGCTAAACACGGTCACCACATGTTCCCCTAAAGCTAGGGGAACAAGTTGGCCGCATGTTGAACTAGTATTACGAGCTGCGCGGGGTGAACAATCACGTGGAAGCTAGGTTTGTGGCCACTCAGACGGGATACAAGATACATGTGACTCTTAAGTAGTTCTAATATCATATCTCAACTATGTCACGGGACTCAATAAGCTCAAATGCCATGAATTTCAACTACCATGCAATGGAATCAATAACGTTAACTTATGACGTTGACCATTGATTGGTCATCGCCAGAGACGGTGGCTAGACCGCCGCCAGCGCTGCCATCCACGATGCCCGGAAACTGGAAAATCTCGCTAAAAAATTCAGTTTTTCGGCGAGGCTCAAATCCTTCAAATCTTAGCCATTTTTAACATGCAATATATGAAATATCATCTAATCAAAGTAAGGATTTTGAATATCTAGGTTTTAGACTGAGAAGTTACCTCATGTGATCGATAATTTCTTGGGAAGTCACGGCTCCATCATGCCTCCCACCTCAAAGCACTGTTTACGGTGGTCGATGAATGTTAATGACAACGTGGTCTTGTTCACCACCCATAGATGAGCATATGGCTCGTGGTATCTTTGCCTCAGTCGAACATTGCTGAAGAGTCATGGTGGCTCGCAGGTTTTCTGGTGGATTTGATTGTCGTGCAAATGCACACAAATTAGACAGGGCAAGTACACAAGCACACAATGAGACGAAGTGAAATATGCATACAAGAGCTAGAGATTCACCTCGTTCGAGCTCACACACTCTAGTTCGATCTCGAGTATAAGCTAGGTTGCACCGAAACGTCCTTGGACCCCCGTATCGCGTTTTGGATACCGATACTGGTTCGATACACGTCCGATACGCTCGGATACGTTTGGATATGGTATCAGTATTTAGATACGGCTTGGATATGTGCGTATCAGAATTGGATACGCATTATGTAATTTGGTTGATACGCGAGGGCATAAATGTCAAAACAAAGAAATAAAATCTGCAAGTCAGATCCATTCCCTCGCGTGCGTTCGTCTCTCCCTCCCTCGCGTTCAATTTTGTGCAACTGACCGGTGAGTCGGTGACCCTCTTGCCTCTGAATCAGCGAGTTTGCAAGTGGGTTGAAGCCTGAAAGATAAGGAGTATCTGGGTTGCTTGCAACAATCAAGAATAGCTGAGCCGAAAGTAAAGCTCAACTTTTATTTTCTGTTGCAATCGTCTGCCTGAAAGATCCGAAACAAGCCTAGGTGAGTGGTAACTGGTAACTTTACTTTTATTTTTTGTCTGCTCACTGATTCTTTGGATTCTGTTGAGGAAAATTTTCTGGGTAGTTTCAATTAGGGGCTCAACCGCTCAAGTTTGGTGGTTCACAATTTCAATTTGGTTGATTTAGGATTTAGATTTCTTCAATTTTTTTTCTCTTCATATTTTCATGACAATTTCTGAGCTTGGGAGCCAAAATTTGTGGAATTTCCTGGGGTTTTTTTTTTGTTCTGATTTTGCAGAAGGCCATGTCCTCTATGGGGTGGTTCCCATAAGAAATTGTCAATATTATTTTAAAACAAGAAAACCAACCACACATTATCCATATATTTCAGGTCGGTCCTGCATAGAGAAATTTTGTGCAAAAATTAAAAAATCGAGTCTTTAATAAGATAATTGTGCGGATCCAAACCTTCTAACTTGTAGTTTGGGATCGAATATTGAGAATTTGTGGCTCTTTCTTCATTGTCCAATGACTTCAAACAAAATTTTGGAAATTCAGATCTTGATGTCACCACAATTTTGTAATTTGATGTTTTGAATGTGTCAAAAAGGGACTCTGATTTTAATCCAGACCAATCATCATGGACGGACAACGATGAGGGACGATGTCCTGTTTCAATAAGAAATTGTTGAATTTATCTTTCACCTCCTTGTCTTGATAGAACTCTTTAGCTAATGTGGTTTTCCCACAACCTGGAGGACCCGTAATCACAACCGCAGACATCTCATTGGTGAAAAGCTTCCTCTTCAATTCTATCAAAGTCACATCCAATCACCACCATCAAAGTTTAAAATCAGCTACCATAAGAACATAAAGCATTTCTATAATCATAATTACATGCATATGAGCTGATTATTTGCGTAGTCGATTGAAATATGTCAAACTGATCTCCACAATTTACTAAATTGTATTACTTTGCACAATATCAATATCTTTCCAACAACATATTCTGTTTGTCCCTGGAGAATGGGTTGTTAATTGTTAATAATTATAGTGCAGTTTGCTATTTCTTTATTTCATTGTCTTTCATTGTCTTTTGCAGCTTGTTGTTTAGAAAGATGGCCAACAACACAAATGCTCCTCCAGTTAGTTCTAGTGCTAGTGCTAGTGTCAATAACCCTAGTAATAATTTTAGTGATAAGGCTCCTTTGTGGCAATTTGTGGAGAAGATTGAGAAAACTAACCAGGGAGGAGGATGTTGGAAGTGACAGTGTACTTTTTGCAAGTTGAACTTCAAAGGGTCGTATACTAGAGTGAAGTATCATATACTAAGAGAGGGAAATCCAGTGGGAATTTCACATTGCACAAAGGTGAATTCACAATCATATGCTCAGATGACAAAGGTAGTGAAAGGCTGCAAGGAGCGACAAACAAGTGCAGCTCCTAGGCAAGTTCCTTTGCCATCATCATCAAGAGACCAAGTAAGGTCTTCGACCGGTTGTTACAGGATGACCTTTTCTACTTCTTGTGACCCGAAGAAGAGAAAAGCAGGGTCTGATCCTCTTCAAAAAGCTTTCAACAATGAAGCTAGAGCACAATGCGATGAGGAGGTTGCAAGGATGTTTTATACCAGTGGTTTGTCTTTCAATCTTGCAAGAAATCCACATTATCAAGAGTCTTATAGGTGTGCATCTACTCTTCCAAGCTATGTACCACCAGGGTATAATAAATTGAGGACTATCCTTCTAGCAAGTGAAAAGAAAAATATTGAGCATCATTTGGAGTCGATTAAGAAGACTTGACCTTCAAAGGGTGTGAGCTTATGTAGTGATGGTTGGTCGGATCCGCAAAGAAGACCTATAATCAATGTGATAGCAGCTAATCAAAGTGGTGTGATGATGCTAAGAGCAATAAATTGCGAGGGTGAATTCAAGGATCATAAGTTGGTTGCAAGCTTGATCATAGAGTCTATTAAGGAAGTCGGATATCAAAATATGGTGCAAGTTGTCACCGACAATGCTTCTGTATGTTCAAAAGGCCGGTAAGCTAATCAAAACCAAATATCCTACCATATTTTGGACACCATGTGTAGTTCATACATTAAATCTTGCTGTTAAGAATATATGTGCACCTACAATCCCTTCACCACATAATGATGCAAGTCAAGAAGTGTATGATGCATGTTCTTAGATCATGCCTGTTTCTGATGATGTTGTGTTTATTAGAAACTTTATTATGAATCATGGTATGAGATTGGTGATGTTTTCAGAGCATTGTGACTTGAGGTTACTTTCAATTGTGCCTTCAAGGTTTGCATCAACAATTGTGATTATGTTGAGATTTAAAAAAAATCAATAATGGCTTGCAACAAATGGTGATTAGCTCGAAATAGGAGGATTATAGAGCAGACGAGTATCATATGGCAAGGCTTGTGAAAGTAAAGCTACTAGATGATCGATTTTGGGATAACATTGATTATATCCTTTCCTTCACTAGTCCCATTTATGAGATGATTAGAAAAGCTGACACCGATAAGCCTTGTCTTCATTTGGTGTATGAATGGTGGGATAGCATGATAGAGCAAATCAAGCAGGCTATTTACCAAAAAGAAAGAAAGCAACCATTTGAAAGTTCAGAGTTTTGGGAGGCTGTGGAATTAGTATTAGTAGCACGTTGGACCAGGAGTTACACATCCTTACATTGCTTGGCACATTCTTTGAATCCTAAGTAAGTATAACATCTACTCAATTCATTTTGGTACTTTTTGTTATTATGTAATTCCTTATTATTATTTTTATCTTGTTTAGGTATTACAGCTCTGAGTGGCTTGCAGAAAACAAAAATCGGGTTGCTCCCAATAATGATCTTGAGATTTCTACAGAAAGGAAATTTTGTATTGGTCGGTATTTTACCGATCCTGAAGACCGAAGAAAAATCACAATTGAGTTTGGTGATCTTTTCAATAGTACAAATGGTCTTAGTGATGTAGATGCTATGAGTGATAGGCATCATTTGGACCCTATAACTTGGTGGTCGGTCCATGGAGCAAGTGTTCCAACTATCCAACAATTAGCGTATAAGCTGCTTGGGCAACCTTCTTCTTCCTCATGTTGTGAAAGGAATTGGAGTACCTACAGTTTCATTCATTCTTTGGCCAGGAACAAGATAACCCCACAAAGGGCGGAAGATTTGGTTTTTGTTCATACTAATCTTCGTCTTTTGTCTAGGAGACATGCAAGTTACAATGAAGGTGTGACTCAACAATGGGATGTTGGTGGTGATGAAATGGATTCTATGGATGTAGCTAATGTTGGGAGACTTGAGATTACCCAACTTTCTCTTGATGAGCTCGATTTGGAAGCCATTATCTTTGACGTTGATGAAGTGGAAGATGAACAGAATGAAGAGTTTGATGTGGGAGATGACTAGAGATCTTTATATGAAGTTGTTTATTGTCCGTATCCTTGTTGTTATATGATAAACTGAATTTGCTTGCTTGTTGTTAACTATATTTGAATTTTAATATATTATTTATTTTTTCGTATCCTTCTCGTATCGTATCCTTTGATTTTTTGATTTTGACGTAGCAGAGTATCGTGTCGTATCGTATCCCAAGCACTGTCCGCCACACCATGATGGTCCTGGTGGTACACGACCTTGCTCATCGGACTCGCAGTGGCTAGACGACGAGGGAAGATTCCGGTCGGCGTCTTGGTTCGAAGTTTGTGGGTGACAGGTGCAGCGATCGTCTTCACGATCCTCGCCTTCGTCCCCTGTTTCGATTCTCTTCTAGCCTTGACTGTGATAGCGAACAGAGATGGAGTGTCTTCCCTTAGTGATCAAGAGTCTCAGGGTGGAAGTGGCGCATCGTCGAGAGAGGAATGGGTGCCATGTTTGCTCATGGTATATCAAGGGAAGGGAAGGGGTTGTGGTGGTTATGGCTATCTCGGTGGGAGCTCACTAAAAATCCACCCTCCCAATGTCTGATTCGAGTTTGAGGGTGAGGGTAGTCAGTGAGTCTCAGTGTAGGTTTTAACAAAAATCAGTTGGACTAGCTTTTAGGCTTGGGCCGATTAGAGCAAATGAAAATGTCTTGACCACAATAAGAGGCTAAAACTAATTGGGGGTGTGTTTGGGCTTCAAATTGGGTCTTGGTTAATTTGGGTTAAAAAAAGCATTGTTTTGGGTCAACAAAAATTACATACTTGAATCCCACACACACACACCATAAGTAGTCCATAGTGAAGAAATTGAAGCCCAACATCGCTCGTAGGGGTAGGTTGGTGAATTTCGCAGTTTTGATTTCCCATTTTAGGTATTGGATATAACAAATAAATAAATGGAAAATTGTTGCTAGCATACTTTACACTACTTTTAGCTATCATCTTCGAACTTTATTACTAGTAATGTAAGTCTCTAAAATATGTCTCAATGTGTAAGAACAATATTTCCTTTAAATTTTTCAATGATTTCTGTAGTTTATCATATTCGATATTTAAAAAAAATAGAAATTGTTGAGAAATTTAGATCAAAGACGTCTAGTATTAATAATGAAGTACAAAGACGACCACTAAAATTAGTGTATAATTGAGGAACGTAGTTACAAATCAACGAATAGAAACAATGACTTTTGAAACAAAACCCCACACATGAGAGGGCGATATGAGACTAAGTTAGGGAAAATATTAGCGTCGTTAATAGTGATGTTAAACCAACTTCAAATTCTTAAAACTCACTATAGCCACTTAGTGCCATGTCCTAATAAAGATGAAAATATATGTTTCACGAAAATATAGGCAGTTAAATTTATGGAAATATCGATTATATTTTTCTTTTCTTCTTATTTTTATATCAAGGCCCTTAAATTCGAGTATATTGATGAAAATATAGCGAATATTTCTTTCCCCCTATTTTAATATCAAGGCCCCAAAATGCAAATATATCGATGAAAATTTTACGGATATTGTAGGTTTTTTCATCCATGTGTCCTAGTAGTGTTCCTCTCATCCACTTGTTATGTAAGAAGTTTTGGATTTGACTCTTGTCTGATAAGGTAGATACTCAATGTTTATATAATATAATTCACATCCCCTAATGTATTTGTATAAACGAAAAACATCCACATACAATAGAAAGGTGAAATTTATTGAAAAATACAATAAAACCCATACGAGTTTCTTCAAGAGGTCTTGAAACTCAAGCCGCGCGTACTTGGCATCAACGATATCAAAGGGAGGGCAGGCAAAGTCTTGGAGGAGAGGATTAGAAGTGAAAGTTTTGGCAACAACGGCAGAGGAGGGCATTGTATTTACAAATAGGGAGCAACAAGAACTAGAAGAGAGTGAAGGTTGGCAGTGGCTTTTTTTTTTCCAGGGCGAGAAGCAGAAGGAAGATGATAAGAGAGGACAGAGATGGAATTTGGGTAAATGTTTCGGGGCAAAATAGGAAAAAAGTGACATTTTAGGAAATGGCGGATTAAGTGCAAAGATGAAAATATCGATACCGACGGAAATATCGACAGTCAAATTTATGGATATATCAATCAATATATGATATATACATCTATATTGTTTGCGTTTAACAAAAATGCTGAAAGTTTAGTTTAAAAATTAGAAATTTAGTTTAAAAATTGTAAATTTTTAATGAAATTTTGGAAAAACTTAAGTACTAAATAATGGTTATATAGGACTAATAAATATTAAAAATATAACTTTAATATAATAAATATATGATATATAATATCATACAACATGGTCTAATGATAACTAATATGTATAAAAATTTAAACATAAATTTAAATTTAAACATAATTTTATTGACAATTTCTCACTAAAAATACTTTACTTATTGAATTTCACTAAAAATAAAGAGTGTCTATTGAATTCGAAATCGTATTGGACTACCAAGACACAAATAGATAAATAATAATAATAATAATAATAAGAATAATAATAATAATAATACAAATTTGAGTACTCAATAAATTTGCCAATAGTAATAATAATAGCAGACATAATAATAATAATAATAATAATAATAATAATAATAATAATAATAATAATAATATATTTACATTGTATAACAATAATAGTTGTCAAATTAGAAATCTGTCGTTACAATATCCTAATATTTTTTTCCCAAAAAAAAAATATACTAATATTTAATTTAATAATAATAACAATAATAATTAATTAATTAATAAGAATGAGAATAGAAGCATGCAATGATGAAATATCGATATCGATGGAAATATTAATAGTTAAATTTATGGATATATTGATATCATTTACGCTTAACAAAAATGGTGGAAATTAAGATTAAAAATTGGAAATTTAGTTAAAAAATTGTAAAATTTTAAAGAAACTTTGGGAAAAACTTATGTACCTAATGATCATTATATAAGACTAATATTAAAATTACTTTTATATAATAAATATATGATATATAATATAATACATTATGGTCTGATGATGACTAATATGTATAAAATTTTAAACATAAATTTAAATTTAAATATAATTTTATTGATAATTTCTCACTAGGAATATTTTACTCATTGAATTTCACTAAAAATAAATAGAGTGTCTATTGAAGTCGAAATCCTATTGGGCTACCAAGACACAAATAGGCAAGAAATAATAATAATAATTATTGATGATAATAATAATACAAATTTGAGAACTCAATACAATTTAACAATAATAATAATAATAATAATAATTGTAATATATTTTACATTGTATAACAATAATAGTTGTCAAATTATAAATTTGTCGTTACAATATACTAATATTTTTTTTTCCAAAAAATCAATATACTCATATTTAATTTAATAATAATAGTAATAATAATTAATAAATTAATAACTTGATCAAAATATCAACACTAACATCAATATTTCGTCCAAGATATCGTTAAATTTGGGATTCAGGGAATAAATTTCTTCCCCATTATCCACTATTTCGTCCAATTTCTGTAAATTTACCGAAATCTGCTGATACACATCGAAACCAGTTGTCAAGCCAAAAAAAAATTCCCAATTTCATCCATAGAGGAGGCTCCGATTCGAGAGGTACAATGAAAATAACAATGAAAAATCGAAATTAAAGTACAATACCAGAAGACATAAATCTCAAACTTGAGAACTTCTAAGTCCGACGCCACGCTTCATCACCATGACCGACGCTAGAGAACGCCTCCATCCCAAATTTGAGAATCTCTGAACCTTCTCCAACGCAAATCTAAGCCTCGTCGATTCCCTGTGCCTTCTCTGGTGTTCAACATCGAAACAGGGGGAAGAAATTTCTTCACCCAATATCTACTATGTCGTCCAATTTCGGTAAATATCGACGAGGGGGGGAGTAGCCAAACCAAAAACACAATTCCCAATTGTAAGAAGTTGAGGTTTCACCCCAAAACCAATTGGCAATGAGGGGAGTAGCCCATGATCTTATAAGGCACAAATTGTAGTTGTGCTTTTCTGATGTGGGACATTTTCCTCACATCTCAACACGCCCCCTCACGTATGGCGGATTTTCCAGCCTATCACGTGACGATTTGATGGGTACGTGTGACACGTGTGGCGGTTAAACCTCCACGTGGGATAACCCCGCTCTAATACCATGTAAGAAGTTGAGGATCCACCCTATAACCAATTGGCAATTGGGAGGGGGAGGGGGGGGGGGGGGGGGGGGGGGGGAGAGTAGCTCAAGATCATATAAAGGCACAAATTGTAGTTGTGTTTTCCGATGTGAGACATTTTCCTCACATCTCAACACGTCCCTTTACGTGTGACGGATTTTCCAGCCTATCACGTGATGATTTGATTGGGTACATGTGACACTTATGACGGCCCTTACGTGTGGCGGATTTTCCAGCCTATCACGTGATGATTTGATTGGGTACATGTGACACGTGTGGCGGTTAAGCCAATCACGTGAGATAACCCTGCTCTGATACCATGTAAGAAATTGAGGTTCCACCCCAAAACCAATTGACAATGGGGGGAGTAGCCTAAGATCATATAAAGGCACAAATTGTAGTTGTGCTTTTCCGATGTGGGACATTTTCCTCACATCTCAACACCAATTTCATGCATGGAGGAGGCTCTGATTCGAGAGGTAAAATGAAAATAACAATGAAAAACCGAAATTAATTTACAATACCAGAAGACATAAATCTCAAACTTGAGAACTTCTGAGTCCGACGCCACGCTTGACGCTTCATCACCATGACCAACGCCGGCGAACGCCTCCATCCCAAATTTGAGAACCTCTGAAGCTTCTCTAACGCGAATCTAAGCCTCCGTGTCGATTCTCTGTGTCCTTTTCTTCGTGATCCTGTGTGTCCCTCTCTCAAACTCTGTTTCTCTTTCTCATGCTCACGGTTCAAGTGATGTCGTGCCATAGGTTTTAATTAATTTATTAATTTGATCTGGGATTTGAAGAGGATATGGCAGAAAAGGAAGAAGAATTTCAAGACACAGCATCCTCATTTTATTTCAATATAGAACTTGGGGCTATGTCAATTACGAAAACTAAAAAGTATTACCAAGTATTATACAGGTCCTGATATGATTTCGTGGATCTTCAAAAAGGGGCTGCAAATTTCAGTAATGATATGTACTGTTAAGTATTCAAATGAAATTTTAAACGGAGATTCCTTGCTCAACGATGTTCGTTTGTATGTGTATCATATATCACACACGGATTGTGATAAGAAAAAATTTTCACAAGAGAGAGAAGACTTCTAGTCTTCAACATGCTTGAGAATGATGCGAGTTACCAACTTACCTCTATTTGGACTAGCGATTTAAGATATGCATATGCTTCATTTATGAATATTTTTCTCTTTTTTGCATTGAAAGTTTTCCATATTCTTCATTAATTTATGTACTCTCTTTTGAGTTTTGGAGGTTTAATATATGCTTCATTTCTGAATTTTTTTATCTTTTGCATCTTGGAGGTTTAAGATATGCCCTGTTTTTTTTTTTGCCATCTTTGTCCGGCTTGGTAGAGGTTTAAGGTTTTGTTCTTCTATGGGAATGGGTATATGAAATTTGAACAAAGCAAGTTTTATATTGTGGACGAATTGTTATTAGGAATCGTATTTGAAACAAACGTAAGTTATCCACATCATTTATATTCAAATATTGGCTTTATATATATAGATGGATTGAATTTAAATCTTCATTTATAAAAATATGTAGTTAAATACAGAACGTGTATAGTACTTGAAAAATACTTACGCGTATGCATCTATTCATACCGTGAAACATTCGACCATTATGTAAAAATTTATTTATTTATTATGTATTAATTTTCTTCAATAGTATATTGAAAATATGTAAGAACACCTATACAATTTGTGTATTTAATGAGTATTATTTAAAAATGTAGGAAAATTGCGGGTATTAAACATGAATTATACGTACTTATGTTTATGCAGACCACTGAATTTTTCGAGGGATGGTCAATTTGTAAAGCTTCTAAATTTTTTATGAGAAAGAAATATGCATTCACAAATTTAATTTAAGGAAGACTACAAGTTATAGTTATTAAGGGCGACTTTTTGTGTCATAAAAATGTCGGTCCTTTGTATCGAAAAGTGGGCATTGATATTAATAATCAAAATGTAAAACCAAATTACAATATATGAAAGAAACAAAATAAAAGGTTCAACAACTCAAAGGATCAGCCCACCCTAAAACAAAAGGATCCACCCCACAAGGTCAAACCTAGCCAAATCCTAGATTTAAGAAGAGAAGCCATCAGCCACCATCACCAAAATGCATAGCTCTGCCATACAGAGGGGAACCAAACAACGAAAATAAGATGAACGATCTGTAAAGGATGGTTTGGAGACAAATAGCCACCCAAGAGCAACATTCTCAAGCGATCAAAACTGTCAAGTTTGACTGATAAACACCACAACCGAAACGCCCAAATCGAAGACCCATATTTTAGAGTAAAAAGTCGAGATAGAGGAGCAACAAGCACAAAGATATGCATTTCAACCATGTGAAAATCGGATGGAGATATGTGGTTTTGGAGAGAAGATGAGTGTTGATGAAGGATGAGATATAGGTAAGGATGAGATGGAGGCTGGGGTTTGGAAAAAGAGGTAGAAACAAAAAGAAAGACCGAAGAAAAGAAAAATGAAAAGCAAAAAACAGCCAAGAAGGCTGAACATGCAGCGATGAACGCTGAGAGAGCTACCACCGACCTTCAAAACGACATGTTAGAGACCACAAAGAGGGAGGAGCGGAGGAAAGGTCGTAAAAATGTCATATTGAGTGTAAACCTTCCCCAAATCTATTTAAGTTAAACAGTAATGGAGCGATGGATGGTTGAGGGCTAGCTCAGGGTAAAAGGGGTATTGTTCATGATCATAATGGGATGACGATTGTAGGATTTGGTCTAGGCTCGATAGGTCTTTTTGTTCTTGTCGTGGGGTTAGAAGCTATTAGGAAGGGCTGATCTTGTTGTTGCAACCATGGAAGTAAAAATTGGGAATATTGTCGACATTTCCATCGAAATATCGAAATTTCAACGATTCGATATAAAACAGGGGGTGAAGAAATTTCTTCCCCCAATTCGGTTCTATCGCGAAATTTCGATGAATATCGAAAAAAATTGGAAGAATTTTACGATATATCAGTAAAATTGCAATCATGATGATGACATATATGAATTCTCAAGCCATATAAATCAATTTCCATGAAATAATCCTCAAATTAAGAAGACAAATAAGAGAAATTTCAAATACCCATGATGCCCAGCTTTTTTAACTTCAAATTGCACAACCCATTCACAATTATGTCAAGTTCAGGGATTATCTCCATGGATAGTGGTCTCGAGAAGAGAAGGGAGTTCTAGTTGCTGAGGTAACATTTGAAGCTGGGAAAATATGTCTAATAGGCAAAGAAGAACTGAGAAGGTGAGTAGATGCCCTTATGCAAGGAAGAAGAACTGAGAAGATGGGTAGATGCCCCTGCGCAGGAAAGAAGAAAAGCCCATGTGCACGCGAGAGGAAGAAGGAAAAGCATGGATGTGAGGCACCTATAAAAAAAATATTTCAGTTATTTTTAGTGTTAACTTGTAAAAAATTGATCTCAAATTCGAATCTCGATGATATTGTATAGACAATTGGTTTTGCACTTGCTAAATAACATAGAAATATTTCATTACAAATAAAATGCATAGGAATATTTGTAGCTTTTTATTTATTTATTTGTTATTAGGTGTTGGAGCGTTAAATGTTCCAACCGTCCATTACTCGTTTGTCCAATCACCAGATGACGCGTGTCCCTTCTCGTAACCTATCAACTCAAGTGGATCGTGGGTCTTCCATTAGTGCGGGCACCGGTGTGGTGCCGGCCTAAAGTTCTCCGACGGTCAAGTTAGTTACGTTGTTTGTAAGAGGAAATGGTAAATGGTAAGTTTGGTAGAGTAATTATGAATAGTAATTCTTAGTTACCTTTATTGGGAAATGTGTACCCTTTATGTATGGATAAGTGGGATGTTCAAATCCCATAGTTTCGATGTGGGACAAATGCTCCTCGATTTACGTGCTAACACGTGTTACATAAATCGAGGGTGGATAGACTTCCACGTGGCATCCCGCATTGGGCCCGGTGTTAGGGCTATGTGAGTACGGTAGTTTTGGGCCCTGAACGTAGTCTGGGCTTTAAGTATACGACCCAGTGGGTCTGGTCAGATATGGTGTCAACATTAGGGATTTTAACATTCATCAATATAATGAACATATTAAATATTAGTGCATTATTAACAACATTTACTATATCATCAAATCATATTTTATTATATTATGTACCATTTATGTAACGACCCGTCCCAAATTCCATTATTAGATTAGTGACTAATCACAATTAGTGAGGTTAATCGGTGATTAGTTAGGCGAAATCGGACGAACGATGCAAAATGCCCGTTTTACCCCTGACCGTGGCAAAACGTTGCCTTTTCATTCGGGCGGTCAAATGGACTTTGACCGATGACCGTGACGTAGTTTAGGACGTCACGAGTTCATAGACAGGTGGAACGTTCAACTCCGACATTCGAGGAGGAAGTTATGACGTTCGGAAGTTCAGTGGCATTTTGGTAATTATGGTTAAAAAGGGGCAAATGTTGACTTTTTAACCGAGAGGTTCGATGGCCGAGGGCTGAGGACCATTATGTAGATCGGGACGATACGAATCCATAGACAGGTGGCACATCGAATTCGGACGTTCGACGACGAAGTTAAGGTTCACGGAAGTACGAAAGTACTATTGCACGAATTACGAGACAACCTGACTTTTGGACTCTAGTGGGCCCCAGATATTTTATGGAGGCCCAATGGATGAGTGACACTTGTCACCCATCCACAGGCCACCCAAATTGTATTCATGCATCTTCCCTGTGCATCTTCATTTCTTCATTCAAACACAAACCCACCCGATCTCACCATTTTTTCTCATCTGTGCAATCCAACCCTTACCCTATGATTATGACAGAGAGGCTAGGGAGTGATGAGAGGACTGAGGAGGTTGAAGGATGGCCTGAACCACCATCCACGGCGGCGAGAGGAGGAGAAACTCGATAGGTAACCCGGTTACCCATTTTTCCACTTTTAATTCGATTTTAATGTTATGGTTGCTTGTGGGTGATTATGAGGTGTTCAATAGGTTTCTAGGGAAATTTTAGAAAGGTTTTGGTGGGGTTTAACGGCTGAGACGCCGTGGAGGTTGATCAGGGAAAAATGGACCGTATGGTTCAAAATCAAACCATGAGTTTTATGTGGTTTTGATTAGTTTTAATGATTAGAAATTATAGGGAATGAAGAAATAGGAATTATAGGATTCATTAGGGTTAGAATCGGACCAAAACGGAGGGGGAAAATCGTCGAACCGGTCACGCCGGTTCAGGTTGCAGTGGACCGGTTCGATCGCTGAAGAAGATGAACAGTGTCCTGGCTCGTGAGGCCTACGCGCAGGGCAGTCCTCTGGCGCGTGACGGAGCGTGTCAAGGATTTTGGGGAAGTGTCCAACATACGAAATCATCTATTTGATGTAACGAACATTTTGGGACTGGTTTCTTGTCAATCGGACATCGTTTCGATAGGTTTCTGGTGTCCGAAAGTTTAGGATCAACTTTAAAAATAGTTAGAAAATTGAGAAAATTATGGGACTTCAATGAGAGGTTAATGAGGCTATTAGTAACCCTATAAATGAATTTGGACAGGTTCGGGTGTCCCGGTGACGGTGATTGGCTCGGGAGAGCCATATAGTACACAAATCAAGGCGGCAGCTCGGACGGTTTTTGAGTGGACCTTGGTTTTCTAAATTGGTACATGCATAAATTTTTATTATATGTTTTAATACATGTTTGGTGATGCAATGAGTGCATTTGGTTGTGGTTACATATAAGCACGTATTTCGAGGTTTCGACCTTATACGGTGCTTATACGGGTTGGTATTTCTTTATTGGTTTAAATGAAAAGGTTTTGGATTTCCAAAAGGATAAACTCAGGTATGAGACCCATTTGGTTTTGTCTCGGGCATATGACCCTATTGTTGACCTACGGGTCCGATTCGTGGTCGCGGCAGATGCTTGGTGCACGACGACGGACGACGTGACGCTTGCCTCCGGATTGGGATGTGTTCCTTCCGGAGAGGTCACGATGCGCGATTCGTGGTCGGGCAGCCTGGGGAGGCTCGACTTCGGAGTCCTGACGGTTTAGGATATCAATCGGTGATGAGTGCACCATGATCTTGTGATGGTCGCGTCGATTGATTCGTTCACGGCGACATACCAGGATTGAGGGCGGTCCTGGATGGATGGTTGCACACATCACTACGATCGGAGTCGTGACTGACCCTGAGATATCGGGCAAGATGCTAGCTGATGTCATATGTTCGGGCACGAGACCCAGTTTTTTTATGGTTATGATTTCGGGTCAGGGACCCTTGAGGGATTTCTATGTTCATGACGGTTTATGGGAACTGGCATGAACCCTGGAAAGGTTATTGTGGATGTTATAGATCATGACGGTTCAGGGAACCAGGCATGAACTCTTAAATGGATGTTATGGATCATGACGATTCAGGGGAATCAGACATGAATGTTATGTTATGTATATATATATGTTTACATACCTTCCTTTACTTCTATTATCTCCTCCGGGGAGGGTCGTTGGCCTGGGTGGACCCTGGAGTAGTCACAGAGCACCGACTGAGTGGAGTCACCCCCTAGTTGGGTTCCTTACTCTCAGGAAGGCTATGGTTACTATAACCTCGGGTAGGATCAGTGGCTTGCGGACATTGACCTTGACTTTGAGAAGACTTGGATTGAGGCCCGGGTAGCACGCGCGTAGCTTTGGAAACCGTAAAAGGATTGGTTGTGTGAATTATATATGTATATATGATATCTGATATGATATATGAGATGTGATGTGTGGTTACACAGGTTTTGGGCAGTGGCCCGTATGGTTGGTTTCATGATGGTTTTGGGCTGAGTCCCTTATGGATTTGGGAAGTGGCCCGCTTATTGATTTGATTATGGTTTTGGGCTTAGTTCCCACAGATGGTTCCATTTGGTTAAATGGTTTTCGAATGCATGCATGCTTTTTAGTGAAGGGTACAAATGTCTTCTTGTGAAATGTTTTTATAAAATGGTTGGTTTTTCCATTCACAGATTTAATGTTTTGACTGCCCTTCAGGTTGACATCGGATGTGGACTGTAGCAGAGACCGAGATATCACATACCTCCTCCAGATCCTGGCGTACTCTGATAGCCCGGGAGGGCAATGGTCAGAAATATCCCTTGTCTGACACTTCGTGTCAGACGGGAGTAGGGTCATCCCGCGTTAATCCCGGGGAGATTGGGATGGGTCCTGTCAGCGTGGTATCAGAGCTATGTTTGGCTCATATCAGAGCATAGGATTGCTCGTAGGATTACTTATCAGAGCGTATTTTGCGCGATAGTCCGTACGCAGGTCGAGGATGTGATATCTCAATGGGCTACAGTTCGTTATCAACCTGATAGTTGGGATGCCGGTACGATAGTTAGTAGGTTTGGATCGTGGAATGTCTTGGTTCGGCACTTGATGCTGGGATTGCCATAGTTCTGTCAAGGATGACAGTGTGGGACCCTACGGAAGGGATGAACGTAATAGTATTTTGGAGTTTTGATCGTGAGACGGTTAGTTGGGATCGTCTTTCCCGATGTCGCAGGATCGGTTCCGACGACTGGTTGGATTTTGTGTTCATCCGATGATCGGATATTGGTGAGTTAGATGGATTTACTACTTATGGAAGTTAACAGTCGGATTCGAGGAATCCTAGTTGGATTGTCAGTAGGATTCGATTGACGTCTTTTCGATGTCAAGACCGCAGAGTTGGTCAGATTGTGGGATATACTGTCTTATGAAGTTGGGTTCAGAGTGACCTTAGGTGTGATCGTGGAACCCTACTTTAGGGTGTATAGTTCGAAAAGGTTAGTTGGCGAGTGGTGTGACTTTGATGACTATTCGGATTTGGGTTCGTTAGTCTGTCTAGTCATGTCAGCTTGTGTTGGGACTACACTCTACAGTCGAGGTTGTATTTATTGGTTAGACCTACTTGGTTGTCGTGCTACTCAGTTGTGGTTTGGTGTAACTAAGGTCATGAATGATCTGGTAGACGACATTTGGCTTAGTCGAGTTACGACTGGTTAGAGATCGGTTGGATAAGTTATCAGGGTTGGTACTTGTCGATGGAATCCCTGAGTGGGATACAAAGTAGGTTGTACGATCGATTGATTCCGTTGGATGCAAATCTCGATAGTGATGTCTGGTAATTAGGTCTGCACGAGTTTATGGCAGGCGCTACTACCGAGAGTGGCTGTAGTTACCGTTGTTGGGAATCTGGGACGTTCAGGGGACGTTTTCTTTTCTCGTATGCGTTGTCAGGGTGACTGTACCTAGAGTTATTGGGTCGGAGGGAGGCGGAGTTTCTCCAATACGAGTAGAGGTACGGGATCGTCGTTCGGTATGAGCGGAGATCTGGTGTGCTAGTGTTAGTGCTGATGCTAGGGTGGATGCTTGTGTGCTGATACTGACAGGTGTTAGTGATGGTACTGGTACTAGCGCTGGTGTTGGTGCTGGTGATTGTGACTCCGTCGATATGGGCATATGTTCGGTATCTGTGGTTCGAACGTGGATCATGGATAGTGATGGACTGGATTAGATCCAGCAGTAGTTGAGACTCGTGGTACGAGATACGAGTGTTGGATGTCGTTTAGGCACATTCGTAAATAGTATACAAGGTTTAACCTTGAGTTGTGTGAACTTCACTCGGAATGAGTGTACCTACATACACGGTGTAAACCGATGGGCGAACTTAGTAGTGAGTTAGGCTGATCTCGAACAGGTGGATGATGTCCGGATGAGCTGAGGACTTGAGAGTCCATTTCGGATTAGTTATGGTTGACTGCGGTTGACCATACCTCTTTAGGTTCAGATAGGCTTGTTTGAGGAGAAATTGGATTGTGAGAAATAGAATGGGTTATTGTTGGACGAAACGGTCGGAGAAGGACTTCTAGCTCAGGAATAGAAACCATTAAACGTGATTCCGACAGGGTTGGAACTTCGGAATTGAGAGAGTTCATGATTGAGGTAACGAGCGTATTGGTAATGGGTATTTCGAAGTCATTTTTGGGTGACTTCTCAGGTTCTACCATGGCATATGATGGTAGATGATGTTGATGATGTAGATGTTGTTGGTTGCCACTAGTACACCGATCGTGTATTGGTTGGTGGACCCGTGGTTTGTCTTGGGTCATCAGAAGGAGTTGAGTATATCTAAGTTAAATGACTGAGATTTCTCATTTTCTGCTTGGTGGCAGACGATGTTGGATTACATGGCTTGGTGAGTGCAGTGAGTTTTGGTTGCATTCACGTAGGACGACTTTTGATGTCATCATATTCGATCATCTTTGGTTTTTCCTCGGTGGAATGACAAGGATTGATACCAGGTAATCAGTGAGAACATACAGTCTCGACATGTCTCGTCGTTGACTGATCTGTTTAGATGTGGGAATTGGTTGACGAACGATGTGTCTTGGCTTTTTGGCTACGTAGATGATGAGACTGAACTTCTTTTCGAGGTAAATCCCTTATGGCTTGTTACTCGAGCGAGTAGGTAGGTGTCTGGCGAGGTCGGATGTTGTCAGACTTAGAGTTGTGTTGATATTGGGATTGGCTTCCCTATGAAGTCAATCGAACGTAATGTGTAATCGTTTGGGCAAGTATCCGATAGGTTCGGATATAGTGCGTCTCGGTAGACGAGAAAGAGATTTCGGGTTTTGGAATCAGATTTCTGGATGATGATTTAAGATTCGATTTTGGAACTTGGAAATAGATTTCTGGATTTGGGTTCGGAATGGTTATTCCAAATGCTCGCTTACGGAATGATGATTTCGGATTCGGATTTGGACGTGATTATGGATATGAATTCTGGGTTTGGATTCGGGATTTCTTACGAAATTGCGGATTCGGATTCGGATTTGAAAATGGATAATGGGTCGGAGTTTTGATTTGTTTAGTATTGGATTGGACAGATAGACTCCAGAATAGAAACATGATTGGCTACGACTTAGGTTGTAGTTGTAGTCTGGTTGGTAATGGATGTACGTACCTTGTACGTTGTTCGAGTTACGATACTAGGCAGACTTGTCGTGCCTGGTGACGGTATATAGGGTATACCAGTAATACGTTGGTGAGCGTGTTGGTAGTCGGCTTAGTTTCGATACCATTGGATTAGTCGAAGACGTGAACTGGACATTGGATACTGTGCATTAGGTCATAGTATTTCTGGTGGGTCCAGTTACACACATATTGAGTGTTTGTTGGTATGCGTATACTCAGGTTGAGTGAGTTGGTGGTTAGTATAACCACAAGTGAGTATAGTGTTAGTTTTTGACTGGCGACTGTCAAGTGGTGACAGTTTGTCGGATGTGTCAGCGTGGATCGTTGAGTGAGGTCTGATGACTCCCTGTGGGAGCAGATAGTAGGATAGATTGGTCGTTGAGCAAAGAAACCTTCGAGTTGTTTGTGTCAGGGAAAGGGTAGATTTGACGAGTGGTGTCATTTCAGAACGTGTGGCTACTGTCATTCGACGTGGTCGAGTGTAGTCGTTACGACGTGAGTGTTAGTGGTACGTCTGGGTGCAGACGAGTTTTGTTCTGGTTAGTTGGTGTACGAGTGTACACCTGTCATGAGATCGAATTATTTCCACGAGGTGGATATGGAATCAGAATAGTTGGAGTTTCGAGAACGAAACTAATTAAGGAGGGAAGAACGGTTGGAATTAGGTCGGTTGGAATTTCGAGGATGAAATTAATTAAGGAGGGAAGGTTGTAACGACCCGTCCTGAATTCCATGATTATATTAGTGACTAATCACGATTAGTGAGGTTAATCAATGATTAGTTAGGCGAAATAGGACGAACGATGCAAAATGACCGTTTTGCCCCTAACCGTGGGAAAACGTTGACTTTTCATTAGGGCGGTCAAATGGAATTTGACCGATGACCGTGACGTAGTTTAGAACGTCACGAGTTCATAGACAGGTGGAACGTTCAATTCCGACGTTCGAGGAGGAGTTATGATGTTCGGAAGTCCAGGGGCATTTTGGTAATTATGGTTAAAAAAGGGCAAATGTTGACTTTTTGACCGAGAGGTTTGATGGCCGAGGGCCGAGGAACATTACGTAGATCGAGACGATACGAATCCATAGACAGGCGGCACGTCGAATTCGGACGTTCGACGACGAAGTTACCGTTCACGGAAGTACGAAAGTACTATTGTACAAATTACGAGACAACCTGACATTTGGACTCTAGTGGGCCCCAGATATTTTATGGAGGCCCAATGGATGAGTGACACTTGTCACCCATCCACAGGCCACCCAAATTGTATTTATGCATCTTCCCCGTGCATTTTCATTTCTTCATTCAAACACAAACCCACCCGATCTCACCATTTTCTCTCATCTGCGCAATCCAACCCTTACCCTATGATCATGGCAGAGAGGCCAGGGAGTGATGAAAGGACTGAGGAGGTTGAAGGATGGCCTGAACCACCGTCCACGGCGGCGAGAGGAGGAGAAACCCGATAGGTAACCCGGTTACCCATTTTTCCACTTTTAATTCAATTTAATGTTATGATTGCTTGTAGGTGATTAGGAGGTGTTCAATAGGTTTCTAGGGACATTTTAGGAAGGTTTTGGTGGGGTTTAACGGCTGAGACGCCGTGGAGGTTGATCGGGGAAAAATGGACCGTATGGTTCAAAATCAAACCATGAGTTTTATGTGGTTTTGATTAGTTTTAATGATTAGAAATGATAGAGAATGAAGAAATAAGAATTATAGGATTAATTAGGGTTGGAATCGGACCAAAACAGAGAGGGAAAACCGTCGAACCGGTCACGCCAATTCAGACCGGTTCAGGTTGCAGTGGACCGGTTCGATCACTGAAGAAGATGAACAGTGTCCCGGCGCGTGAGGCCCACGCACAGGGCAGTCCTCCGGCGTGTGACAGCTCAGGTCAAGGAGTTTGGGGAAGTGTCAACATATGAAATCATCTATTCGATTTAACGAACATTTTGGGACTGGTTTCGTGTCAATCAGACATTGTTTCGATAGGTTTCGGGGTGTCCGAAGGTTTAGGATCGACTTTAAAAATAGTTAGAAAATCGGGAAAATTACGGGACTTCAATGAGAGGTTAATGATGCTATTAGTAACTCTCTAAATGAATTTGGACAGGTTTGGGAGTCCCGGTGACGGTGATTGGCTCGAGAGAGCCGTATGGCACGCAAATCGAGGCGGCAGCTCGGACGGTTTGTGAGTGGACCTTGGTTTTCTAAATTGGTTCATGCATAAATGTTTATTATATGTTTTAATACATCTTTGGTGATGCCATGAGTGCATTTGGTTGTGGTTACATATAAGCAAGCATTTCGAGGTTTCGATCTTATACGTTGCTTATACGGGTCGGTATTTCTTTATTGGTTTAAATGAAAAATGTTTTGAATTTCCAAAAGGATAAACTCGGGTATGAGACCCATTTGGTTTTGTCTCGGGCATATGACCCTATTGATGACCTACGGGTCCGAGTCGTGGTCGCGGCAGATGCTTGGTGCACGGCGATGGACGACGTGACGCTCGCCTCCAGATTGGGATGTGTTCCTTCCGGAGAGGTCACGATGCACGATTCGTGGTCGGGCAGCCTGGGGAGGTTCGACTTTGGAGTGCTGATGGTTCAAGATATCGATCGGTGATGAGTGTACCATGATCTTGTGGTGGTCGCGTCGGTTGATTCGTTCACGGGGACATACGAGGATTGAAAGCGGTCCTGGATGGATGGTTGCACACATCACTACGATCGGAGTCGTGACTGACCCTGAGATATCAGGCAGGATGCCAGCTGATGTCATAAGTTCGGGCACGAGACCCAGTTTGTTTATGGTTATGATTTCGGGTCAGGGACCCTTGATGGATTTCCAAGTTCATGACAGTTTATGGGAACCGGCATGAACCTTGGAAAGGTTATTGTGTATGTTATGGATCATGACGGTTTAGGGAACCATGCATGAACTCTTAAATGAATGTTATGGATCATGACGGTTCGGGGGAACCGGGCATGGATGTTATGTTATGTTTATATATGTTCATATACCTTCCTTTACTTCTATTATCTCCTCCGGGAAGGGTCGTTGGCCTGGGTGGACCCCAGAGTAGTCACGGAGCACCGACTGAGTGGAGTCACCCCCCAGTTGGGTTCCTTACTCTCAGGAAGGCTATGGTTACTATAACCTCGTGTAGGATCAGTGGCCTGCGAACATTGACCTTGACTTTGAGAAGACTCGGATTGAAACCCAGGTAGCACACGCGTAGCTTTGGAAACCGTAAAAGGATTGGTTGTGTGAATTATATATGTATATATGATATCTGATATGATATATGAGATGTGATGTGTGGTTACACAGGTTTTGTGCAGTGGCCCGTATGGTTGGTTTCATGATGGTTTTGGGCTGAGTCCCTTATGGATTTGGGCAGTGGCCCGCTTATTGATTTGATTATGGTTTTGGGCTTAGTTCCCACAGATGGTCCATTTGGTTAAATGGTTTTCGAATGCATGCATGCTTTTTATTGAAGGGTACAAATGTCTTCTTATGAAATGTTTTTATAAACTGGTTGTTTTGTCCACTCACAGCTTTTAATGTTTTGACTGCCCTTCAGGTTGACATCGGATGTGGACTGTAGCAGAGACCGATATATCATATACCTCCTCCGGATCCTGGCGTACTCTGATAGCCCGAGAGGGCAAAGGTCGAAAATATCCCTTGTTCGTGTCGAACGGCAGCAGGGTCAGCCCGCGTTAATCCCAGGGGGATTAGGATGGGTCCTGTCAATATACTTATCATATCAAAGGTATTTTAAATTTTTTATTAGTCTTATAAAATCAGTATTGGGTTCTTAAATTTTTCTCAAAGTTTTATTAAAAATTTCCTACTTTTAGACTATATTTCCATCATTTTTGTTAAGCGTAGACGATATTAATATCGATATATCCATAAATTTGACTGTCAATAATTCCGTCGATATCGATATTTTCATCTTTGATTGCAACAAGGCTGAAGTTGTTAAGAATCGAAGCACAAAGAAATACTCAACAATTCTAGGAATGACACTGAGTTTTATTGAACAACCTTCGCTCCTAAATAGTCTTTACAACATAACTAAATGAGAAAAATATGAGCACGTAAACCACTCATCAACGTGGCGTGCGCTGTAAGAAACGCTAAACACATTTCCTATAGACTAGGGCTTATTCAAATTAAAAGTAATACTTCTTTAAAATCCTAACAATAAAACCTAAACTTTCTCATCATTTCCTCCCTTAAACTAGTTCTCAACTGCAAATAGTTTAAATCAAAAACTTGACAAACTCCTAACTAACTTCGAGACCTCTGGAAAGCATCCAACGTGAGGGGCTTCGTCATCACATCTGCCAATTGATTTTGTGTTCCACAATAAACCAACTCAACTACTCCTTCTCGTGTGAGATCACGAAGAAATGGACGCGCACATCTATATGCTTGCTTCGACCATGTAACACAATGTTCTTTGATAGTTTAATTGTGGAAATATTATCACACATGATTATTGCACACTTACTTTCCTCTAGACTCGGCTTCTCAAGTATCCTCTTCATCCAAACAGTTTGGCAAGCACAAGTAGCTACTGCTAACTCTACTTCAGTGGTTGATAGTATGACTATAGGCTGTTTTCTTGAGGACTAGGCAACAGCTCAAGAACCTAACATGAACACATAATCTGATGTGATCTTCTTGTCTTCTATGTCTCCTGCATAGTTGTTATCTACATAATCAACTAGACTTTCACACCCTCCCTTCTTGTAAAAGACTCCAAGTCCAGTGGTTCCTTTTAGGTACCTCAGTATCCTCTTGGTTGAAAACAAGTGTAATTTAGTTGGTTTAGCCATGTACCTGTTATTTAAGCTTACTGAAAACATCAAGTGTGGTCTCGTAGTTGTCAAGTACATGAGGTAACCCACCATATGTTTAAACAAGGTCTCATCAATTCCAACCCCATTTTCATCTTTAAACAACTTACAACCTGAAACAATGGGATTATGGACCGAGTTGTTGTTCTTCATCCTGAACCTTTTCAATACCTCCAAAGCATATTTTCTCTGGCAAATGTAAATCCATTTGACCTTTGCAATACTTCTATGCCAAGAAAAAACCTCATTCTCCTCAAATAAGTCATGTCAAATCCCCTCAACATAGAATTCTTAAACTCAACAAACATAACATCATCATTGCTAGTAAATTTTAAATCATCTACATATAAACTGATAATGAAAATCTTACCTCCCTTATTGGTTTTAATGAATATCACTTCTCGAATCCTTCACTTGTGAAATGTGCTTTAATACGACTAAACCAAGCTCGAGGAGCTTGTTTCAGTCCATAGAGGGCTTTCTTCAATCTATATACTTTATGAGGATTGTTCTTTAGCTCATATCCCTTAGGCTGCTCCACGTATACTTCTTCATTAAGTTCCCCATGTAGGAAGGCAGATTTGACATCAATTTGATAGAGAGTCTACCAATTATGAGCTGCTAAAGCCCCAATCATTCTCACTGTATCCATTCTCGCAACTGGTACAAACACTTCAGTATAGTCTATCCCTTACAGTTGCACATACCCCTTGGCCACCAATCGTGCCTTGTACTTGTCCACTTCACCATTCTCCTTGAGCTTGGTCTTATAAATCCACTTCACTCCAATATTCTTTGCACCTGTAGGAAAATCGGTGAGTTCCCATGTGTTGTTTTTTTTATAGCGTTTATCTTCATGTCCATGATTGTCCTCCATTTGTTGTGATTCACTGCCTCCTCAAAATGTACTCAATTTGCAGAAGAAAATAGGGCCAAATTAGTGCTATCTACTTCCTCCGAGAGACCTCCCCTACCAACCGATTCCTTAATGACTTCTTCTTCTTCCTCACTTTCTATTCCATCATTCTCAACATCCACTTCTGTATTATCTTCCTCATCATCCTATTCCAGATCAGCCATTATTTGTTCTTCATAACTTTTATCCCAGTTCCAAGACTTATCTTCCTCAAACACTGCATCCCTGCTAATTACAACCTTTTTTGCAACTGGATCATAGGACCTATGTGCTTTAAACTCTTCACTTATTCCCAATAACACATAGATGAAGCTCTTTGCATCAAGCCTTGTCCATCTCACATCAGGAACCTGCACATGTCCCATGCATTCAAAAACCCTAAAATGCTCAACTAAGGGTTTGATTCCACTCCAAACTTCCTCAAGTGTTTGATTCTTTACAACCAATGTAGGACTCCGATTTAGAACATATGTTGTCCAGTTGAATGCCTCGGGCCAAAAGGTTTAGGGAATCCTCATTTCAGATAGCATGCATCGAACCATGTTCACCACCGTTCGATTTTTCCTTTCAACTACTCTGTTATGCTAAGGAGTAAATGCTGCATTTAATTGCCTCTTGATGCCATGCTCAGAACAAAACGCATTGAATTCATGTGATGTGAATTCACCTCCTCGATCTGATCTCAAACATTTTACATATCCTCCTATTTCTTTCTCAACCCAACTCTTAAAACGTTTGAACATTCTTAATGTTTCAGATTTCTCTACTATTAATTCCATACTTTTCAACTTTTCAAGTAAAGTCATCAATAAACTAGATAATGTACCTTTTCTTACTACTGGATAGGGAGAGATTGGCCTTTAGATGGCAGTATGAAGAAGCTAGAGCTTTTCCGTGGCTCTCTAATTGCTCTTCTTTGGGATTGAATCCCTATGTTGTTTGCCAATCATATAGCTGCCACACACTGTTGATGGATTCTTGAACTGAGGTACCCCATGCACCTTCTTTTTGAATTGGAGTGCCCTCAATCCTTTATAACTTAATTTTCCATAGCAAAAGTGCCACAAGTGTTCCAAGCCCAGTGTAAAAGTGTAGAGGCATGCTAGTTTTTGAGGCAGTGAGTTTGCAAGCAACACATGTTAGGACCCACCCCGGTTTCACCCCGAAAACCGAGATAAATCCTTCTCCCGTCTGACACCCCGACACAATTCAACGACAGGCGGCACGTATTCATAAGAGTTAGGATGTGTGAGTTACGGGTCTAAACCGGTAAGGGTAAAATCGTAATTTGGTTTAAAAGAAGGGTATTTTGGTCTTTTGCAGATTGGGATTTGTGCAACAGAGACGGAAAAATGGAGGGCTGAGATTGAGCCACTTGGGAGAGGAGTTGTAGGATGGTGACACGTGTAGGAGAACTAGAGGGTTCCAGCATTTTGTTCACGGGTCCAATAATTTGGGGTTAACCGTGCAGTGTGTGTGTTCTTCGACCTAGAGAGAAAACAGAGACTGGGGATTTGGGGTGAAATCGATCAAGCACGGTGAGGGTGTGAGTTTTGTGAGTGTGTGAGAGTGATTAGAGATTGAGAGGGAGACAGTGAGGAAGTTGGGAGGTGAGGACAGTGTGTGTGTGTGGTTGTGAGCCACGGGAAACCAGGGGGGAAACAGAGAACATAGAGGAGTTTTGGGTGGTGGTGCTGCCGTGTTCGATCAATCGAGGCCGGTGGAGGTGTCCAGAGGCTGGAGGTGGACTGGAGGAGTCGTGTCCTCACGGCTGAGCTCACGACGGTGACCAGAGTGCAAGTAATTTCTGGTTTTCCTTTCGATGCTCTGTTTTGCCGTCGATTTTCAAATCGAAAGTTGTGGACTTAGGGAGTGAGTCGAGAGGTTTGGTGAGTTGGGTAGGACTTAGTGAGGTTCTAGGAAGGGTTTAAGGTAGCCACCGTGACGAGGGGTGATCGGGTTGGTTGGATCGTGAAACAGGGGACTGGTACGGGTTTTGTTCGAGTTTGAGTCGTTGGGTTTTGAACCGTGTCGAGGTGTTTGAGTGAGGGGACTGGATAGCTTAGGGTTGGACGATGAAGATGGTGAAGAAAGGAGTCGATTTGGGGGGAGGACGGTGGAGAACCGGCCACGCCGGTTCGAGTTGCAGAGACTGGTTCGAACCGGGTCGACCAGAGGTTGCTGGTGATACTGTAGCTAGCGCGTGAGGCCACACACATCCACTTTGGGCGGCGCGGGGGGGCGCGTGCGGCGACAGTTGGAAAAATGGTCAACATGGTTTTTGGTCTAGGAGTTGTGACGAGTCCATTGGAGTTGGTTTCGGGTTGATCGGACGTCGATTCAATGTAGTTCTGCGAGGGTGAAGGTTTAGGGTTTAGGTTCGTTACGTTTAGGACCCGGAGATTTTTGGGGAACATTAGGTGGACCTTCGTAGATGTGTTAGTAACGTACTTTGACGGTTGTTGAAAGGATCGGGATTTCCCGAGGAAGCTGAGGAACGTACGGGACGTTCGGGACGCGATTGAGGGCTTTGTACTGTGAGTGGACCCTTTCTCTTAACTTGAGCATGCATAAATGCTTTTAATTACTTGTTTTATGGTTTAAATCATGATTCTATGTTTATCGAATATGTTTTCTTGGTTTTACATAATTGCACGTTTTTCGAGGAAGTTCAGTTTCAGCACGTTTTACGAGAAATGGTGATTTCTGAATGTGAAGCTATGGTTTTGGATTTGAAATGAAAATTGGGTTTAAATGGTTATAAAGGGATTTTGAAACATGATTTGGTGATTAAAGGGTTTCGGTTTTGAAATCGGATTTCGGGAAACGGGATTTGATTTTTAAGTTGAAAAGTGGAATTCCGGATTTGGGTTCGGAATGACGGTTCTGAACGCCGGAAGGGCATCAGACCGGTGATTTCGAATTCGGGTTTGGAAGTGGATTTAGAAATGGTTTTCAAATGGTTTTGGATTGGATTTGCTGGATCTGGTTATTGGGTGTAAAGACCCGGATTATATTTGACGGGGGACGGGCCCGGATTGAGTTTAAAGAATCGGGTGTTTAAAGACTCGGATATATTGATATTTCCCCCGTAGGCCTATTGAGTTTAAAGACTCGGATAGGTCCAACAGGTTTGATCGGATAATGATTGGCTGAGACTTATGTTTTATGCTACGGTTTTATGATGTTGATGATATGCTTTCTATAACTGTTTTGCTAATGATTCTGCAAATATTTTTATGATGATCTCTACATGATTTATAATTGTTTTTAGTAACTGGGTTATGCATGAACAATCCCGAAGTTAAAATTTACAGAGCATAGTACTAAATACAAAAGAAAGAAAACCGACAGACTAAATACACGAACACGAAAAATCTAAAATACTCCGGGGTCGCCCTCGTAACTTCTATGCCTCCGACGCTGCCTCGACGTCACAACCCCGCGCTAGCTCCACGACCTGAAGGGCAATTTAAAACAGAAGGTGTGAGTGGACCATAAATAAGAAAAGAATTTCCGAAAACCATTTCACAATAAAACCAGGGTTTTAGCCCTCCGTTTTGAAAATCACATGCATAACCCAGTTACTAAAAGCAATTATAAATCACGTAGAGATCATCATAAAAATATTTTCAGAATCATTAGAAAAACAGTTATAGAAAGCATATCATCAACATCATAAAACCGTAGCATAAAACATAAGTCTCAGCCAATCATTATCCGATCAAACCTGTTGGACCTATCCGAGTCTTTAAACTCCCGAGTCTTTAAACTCAACAGGCCTACGAGGGAAATATCAATATATCCGAGTCTTTAAACTCCCGAGTCTTTAAACTCAATCTGGGCCCGTCCCCCGTCAAATATAATCCGGGTCTTTAAACCCAATAACCAGATCCAGAAAATCCAATCCAAAACCATTTGAAAACCATTTCTAAATCCACTTCCAAACCCGAATTCGAAATCACCGGTCTGATGCCTTTCCGACGTTCAGAACCGTCATTCCGAATCCAAATCCGGAATTCCACTTTTCAACTTAAAAATCAAATTCCGTTTCTCGAAATCCGATTTCAAAACCGAAACCCTTTAATCACCAAATCATGTTTCAAAATCCCTTTATAACCATTTAAACCCAATTTTTATTTAAAAACCCAAAACCATAGCTTCATATTCAGAAATCACCATTTTCTCGTAAAACGTGTTGAAACCGAACTTCCTCGAAAAACGTGCTATTATGTAAAACCAACAAAACATATTCGATAAACATAGAATCATGATTTAAACCATAAAACAAGTAATTAAAAGCAGTTATGCATGCTCAAGTTAAGAGAAAGGGTCCACTCACAGTACAAAGCCCTCAATCGCGTCCCGAACGTCCTGTACGTTCCTCAGCTTCCTCGGGAAATCCCGATCCTGTCAACAACCGTCAAAGTACGTTACTAACACATCTACGAAGGTCCACCAAAGTTTCCCCAAAAATCCCCGGGTCCTAAACGTAACGAACCTAAACCCTAAACCTTCACCCTCGCATAACTACATTGAATCGACTTCCGATCAACCCGAAACCAACTCCAATGGACTCGTCACAACTCCTAGACCAAAAACCATGTTGACCGTTTTCCCAACCGCCGCCGCACGCGCCCCCACGCGCCGCCCAAAGTGGATGCGCGTGGCCTCACGCGCCAGCTACAGTATCACCAGCAACCTCTGGTCGACCCGGTTCGAACCAGTCTCTGCAACTCGAACCGGCGTGGCCGGTTCTCCACCGTCCTGCCACCAAATCGACTACTTTCTTCACCATCTTCATTGTCCAACCCTAAGCTATCCAGTCCCCTCACTCAAACACCTCGACACGGTCCAAAAACCAACGACTCAAAGTCAAACAAAACCCGTACCAGTCCCCTGTTTCACGATCCAGCCAACCCGATCACCCCCTATCACGGTGGCTACCTTAAACCCTTCCTAGAACCTCACTGTGTCCTACCCAACTCACCAAAACTCTCTACTCACTCCCTAAGTCCACAACTTTCGATTTGAAAATCGACGGCAAAACAGAGCATCGAAAGGAAAACCAGAAATTACCTGCACTCCGGTCACCGTCGTGAGCTCAGCCGTGAGGACACGACTCCTCTAGTCCACCTCCAGCCTCTGGACACCTCCACCGGCCTCGATTGATCGAACATGGCAGCACCACCACCCAAAACTCCTCTCTGTTCTCTGTTTTCCCCCCTAGTTTCTCGTGGCTCACAACCACACACACACACTGTCCTCACCTCCCAACTTCCTCACTGTCTCCCTCTCAATCTCTAATCACTCTCACACACTCACAAAACTCACACCCTCACCGTGCTTGATCGATTTCACCCCAAATCCCCAGTCTCTGTTTTCTCTCTGGGTCGAAGAACACACACACACTGCACGGTTAACCCCAAATTATTGGACCCGTGAACAAAATGCTGGAACCCTCTAGTTCTCCTACACGTGTCACCATCCTACAACTCCTCTCCCAAGTGGCTCAATCTCAGCCCTCCATTTTTTCCTCTCTGTTGCACAAATCCCAATGTGCAAAAGACCAAAATACCCTTCTTTTAAACCAAATTACCATTTTACCCTTACCGTTTTAGACTCGTAACTCACACATCCTAACTCCTATGAATATGTGCCGCTTGTCGTTGAATTCAGGACGATGAGATCTACCTAACGGTCTTAGGTCAACGTGCCAAAACTCGATCGTACAAAAAGTCAACTTTTCCCCCTAATTTACTCAAATTACGGTTATGCCCTCAACATTCCGAACATCATAACTTCCTCCTCGGATGTCGGAATCAGGTGTGCCACCTGTCTACGGATTCGTGACGTTCTAAAGTACTTCCCAGTCACCGGTCAATACCCAATTGACCTCCCGAACTAAAAGTCAACTATTTGCCCAAACTAGGGCCAAAATCGTCATTCTACACTAACGGCCCTATCGAGACCAACTAACCCCCGATTAAGCTCACTAATCTCACCTTAAACACTATCTTAACCCTAATTTCCGGGACAGGTCGTTACAACACAAACATCTAATTTATTATCATCTTGGTCTATATTATGAGCCCTTTCTGTGGATGATAGATCTTCATCTTTCCATGTTGAATGAGAATCATCAACCCTCCACGACCCATGTAGCAAGCTACACCAAGTTAGAAGCGTAGAACAATTAGCTCGTACGGACCACCATTATACAACCATTCATCAACGGTAGCCGCTTCCCATATCGGGTAAAAGTGCAAACCTATAGCTGCAGAAGTAGGAATAATGGCACCAGAAATTTCTTGTAGTTGACCAATGCTCAAAAAATTGTTCTTTAGTTCAGGCACATAGAATACTTCACTAACAACATGTGTAAGACCACTTACTTGTAATTTCATGTTGCCTTTCTCTAACAGAGCCATCCTTGTGTTGTTTCCCAGTTTCACCTTTTGCCTGAATGCCTTATTTAGTTCACAGAACATGTTGTTGTCACCACACATGTGGTTGCTACATACTAAGTCTTAGAACTAGACGTCTTCCTTTCGAACATCGCTCATCTGCACATAAGACATAAGAAACATTTCATCTTCTTCTTCTTCTTCTGCTTCGGCGTAGTTGGCTTCCTTATCCCAGTTTGGACACTCGATTGAATGTGTCCAAGTTTGTGACACTTACTGCATTCCACGGTGGATTTGTCGTAGGATTGGCGACCTCCCCCTATTCCCCTCCCTCTGTATGAACCTCGACCTCGTCCTTTTGCACCAAACCTATCTTCAAAGGTTATGTTGAGTGCTTGTTCTTCTCCGATATGTCGCTGAAATTTTTGCTCATGAACAATCAGAGAACTCTGAAGTTCATCAATGGAGAGTTGATCGATGTCTTTGGATTCCTCAATCGAGTAAACAACATAGTTGAACTTCTCACTCAACGATTTGAGATTCTTTTCGACCACTGTGACGTCTTGCATCTGCTCTACATATGTTCACATCTTATTGGCTACATACAACACTCTTGAGAGGTACTGGGAGACTCCTTCTCCAGTCTTCATTTACAGGGTTTCAAACTCTATGCAAAGAGCTTGTAGATGAGATCTCTTAACCCTAGCACTTCTTTCAAACTTTTTCTTCATAGACTCCTAAATTTGTTTGGAAGTATCCTTCACGAGAACGATTTCCAATAACGTCTGATCGATGGCTTGAAAGAGATAGTTTTTGACTTTCAGGTTTTTCAGCTTCAATTCTTCTAGCCCCTTTCGCCGTGTTTCTATTTATGCTACTCCATTCTCCGGTTCAACATAGCCATTTTCTACCAATCCCCAATACTCCTTAGATCGCAGGAAGTTCTCCATCAACATGCTCCAATGGTCATAGTGACCATTGAAGCGAGGGATGGCTGGCTGCACGAAATTCCCTTCGGTTGTCATTTTCTTTGGTACTATAGAGAAACCTCAAAGACTGTTGCTTTAATTTTGTCGGGCCCAGTGGGGGCTCTTATACCAGAATGTTAAGAATCAAAGCACAAATAAATACTCAACAATTATGGGAATGACACTCAGAGTCCTATTGAACAACCATAGCTCTTAAATATCTTTTACAACTTAATTGAATGAGAAAAATACAAGCGTGTAAGCCACTAATCAACGTGGCGTGCGCAACAAGAAACGCCAAACATCTTCTCTACAGACTAGGGCTACGCTAAACACATTCCCTTTAGACTAGGCTTATTCAAACTGAAAGTAAGACTTTTCTAAAATCCTAACAGAAATCCTAAACTTTCTCTTCAGGACTAATGTACTAATCGAAACGGCTACGAAAAATGGGTTTGCCCTAGATTTGGCGTTGGAAATTGTGGATCTCATACGTCTGATGGGGTAAGCTCACCTTAGCTGACTTTCTCCCCACGATCTTCTGACCATGTGGCTCATGAGTTAGGAAGGGAAGGACTGTAGTCTCAATACCGAGTGAATTGGATTGCACTTGCTCCTCTTTGGATTGAAGTTTTGATTGAATCCGATGTCGCAACTTAAAGTTTTAGCTGTTTTGTTTTCGGGGTATGACATACTTTTTCCTTACTAGATTTATCCCAGGAATAGTTGGCTTTTCAGGGTGTAGTTATAAAAAAGTCCCATTTAAGTTTTGAGCTCCTCATTTTATGTACTCACCTTAGTGTCAATGATATCTCTCACTTGATAAATAAAATAAAATCTGCCATTGTTATATCCTCCACAGACATCTCCTCTTCTAGTGCTATGTCCACCTTCTCCACCACCACCCGTTCCACATTTTCCACCACTATCCACCATCTTTGTGCCACTACTACCCATCATCTCCATGCCACCCCTACTTTCTCTACCTTCACCTTCATTGCCACAACCACTTGACGCCACCATAACCTTACCTATCTCTACCTTCACCACTAAAAACCTCCACCCCTACCTTCATTAGCACCACCACAATCGTTATACCCTCATTTCCTCTGTATCCACCTCTGCCATCTCCTCCAGCTCTACCTCTACAGCCACAACCACCACATGCTCCTCTGCACATAACTCTATTCCCACCACCAACACCAGTCCATTTGTTCCAGCCTTTAGCTCAACCTCCATTGCCACAACCATTGCCACCCCTAAGACCCTACCTTCACCATTGTCACCATCGCAACTACCTCTTAAACTTTTAATATTATGTTCATTTTGGCTGTTATCCACGTTTAGATCAGTGTTGCAATAAATTTATCGAATCGTCTGACACTGCACATACTCACAGAACTTTTAAAAATAATTTTATCAAACAGTTAACTGCTTTAGTGTACAAGTCATTTTTATGTAATCACAACAGAAACAATTTTTCAAAAAAACACAAGAAGACCAGACTGATCCTAACTAATGTGTCATGAAAAAATAATTATCTTTCATGAGTAATCCATCTTGTACTTTCATCTTTTACATAGTTAATTTGGAAGTTGGTTACATTTCTTGCTTGAACATATATTTTGAACCGAAATGTTCAATTCAATCTAATCATTAACACCAAACATAACCTCATCTCATTGGACATAAGGGAAAATATGATGTTAATTGGCCATGGTGATTGAAAGTTTTTGTTTGTTTGAAATCAAGGCAGGTTTATTGCATTGCAAAGCTTCCAACTATTACATTTCTATACATTCACCAGCATTCAAATCAGGGTTTGCTGAATATAAATACACCAAAGCTCTATGTTTCTTCTTGACATAAGATCCTTCTGGTTTCTCAACCAAGAATGTTTTGAGGACTGCTCATCGTGCTTGTACCAAAAACATAAATAAATTAACACAAAGTGAATAACCCTAATTGAATTCAGTTAAGCAAACTAATTAAGCAACCACAGACTACTAATTAACATGAAATAACAGCAAAAGCTAGTGGTGTACATGCTTAACTCAAGTCCACATGCATCTGATATGCATTCATGGGATCAACAACAGAAAACAACAGCAAATATATCGTCGTTATTTATTACTGATGCAGAGTTGTGGACATGTTTTACATTTTGAAATCCATGTTGCTCTTTTGCATAGGGGCCGTTTGATAACTATTCGTTTTTTAGTTTCCATATGTGAGTTTGATAAGCCATATACGAGTTGCTTCACTTTAGTGCAGATTTGTGTCTTAATGTTACTTAAATTAAGGTAACTAGATAAACAATAGTATTAAGGTGATCACATACCTAAGACAACATGGTTTCTTTTTCAGTTCTGGTATTTCAAGGTTTCCTTCTCAAACCCAATTGTAGGAAATTGCTTAGCATACTCCTCAACATCATGGCGGAGCTTTGCTATTTCAGATTGAAAGTGAGGGGCAGGCAGCATGGCCACGAAGTCCTTCAACTTTGTCCCTGGTGCACAGAAATAAGGAAATGAAATTCCATATTAGCTGATGAAAGAAATTTTTCTGGACAAAAACCTTGGGAGAAAAAGAAATTTATGATATCAAAATTTTAGAACCTTGGGCTTCCCCCTTGACCTTCACTGCCAACTTAACTGCAGCATCAAAAAAGTCTGCAACTTTAGCGAAATCCTCCTCAACAAATCCCCTAGAAGTAAGAGCCGGGGTTCCTGAAGTTTCGGAAGAATCAGTAGGTTAGGTTACTGGAAATTAAAGAAAGAAAAGAGCATAAGAAGAAGCAAAATTATAAGAAGCCTTTACCCATCCTGATGCCACCAGGAACCATGGCAGACACATCCCCAGGAACAGTGTTTTTGTTGGCTGCAATATGAACTGCTTCCAACACCTTCTCGACCCTTGAGCCATCTATTCCCTGAAAAAAATGAGTGTTGAAGAAAACAGTGATGTCAATGCATTTTGCATGACAACGAAAACATATGCTACACTATTACATTGGACTCAACAGCTCAGATCTTTTACCTTGTTCTTCAAATTCACTAGAACTAAATGGTTTTCGGTTCCCCCTGAAACAAGTTCGTAGCCCTTTTCAACCAAAGACTGCATATTTTGCCAGTTTTTAGGTATTAGAATCCTGATGTAAATTATGGCCTAACAGGAGAACATCATGCCAGCAAATAACATAGCATATGTACATATGTCAAAAGGAAATATCTGAAGTTGCGCGCTATCTCTGTTTTTTTTTTTTTTTTTAAACGTACTTAGTTTTAGGAACAACAGATTTATATTTGTAAGTTCTTGTTTCAGAAACAAAATCTCTTGTATCTCATAATCTGATACCTGCGCAAATCTTGAGCAGTTGCTGAGAACTTGCTCTTGATAGGCTTTGTACTCGGGAGTAGTAGCCTACATTTAAACAAGGGTCATAAAATATAAGCAATTAGATTTCAAGATTTCAACAGAATACCTATAAATCTAAAATGTTTACTATAACATTCACAATTTTAAGATAACAACAAGAATCTGACATATATTTTACTAGTGGACTCCGGAAAGTAAAACAAGTGCTTCAAGTAAAATTTGCAAGTTTACTCAGTATGTGACAGTTTCATAAGACAAATAGGCATGTCAGCTTCTAACTTCCATAACTACCTGAGTTTTGAAACCAGCATGGAAAACAACACTGCATGGATGGAGAGCTGAGACTCAAACTAATCATACATAACAAACCCGAATTTGATGGCATTTATCTTAATAAGTATTAATTACCTGTTTCAATGCAACAGCCAAACCAGTAATTGTGTGGTTGTGTGGGCCACCTTGAAGCCCAGGAAACACAGCTTGATTGATTTTGTCTTCATAGTCATACAACACCTACAGGAAAGTATAAACATTTAGTCAGTTCATAGAACATAAGAACGGAAAAAATGATTACAAGTAAAGTGCAGCTTACAAGGAAAATGTAGATTTGATCTTTGGTTTTTGAAACTCACCTCTTTCCCTTGTTTGTTAGTCTCCTTTACCCCCTTCCTGAAGAAAATCATGGCTCCACGAGGGCCGCGAAGTGACTTGTGTGTTGTGGTTGTCACTACATCTGCATACTCGAAAGGTGATGGGATGACACCAGCTGCAACCAAGCCACTGATGTGTGCCATATCTGCCAACAAAATTGCTTTCTGTTTGTTGCATACCTGTCAAGTACTTAAAATGTGAATCTTGGGCATTTTCAACATCACATGAACCCAATAACCATGGAGTTGTAGTTTTTATTTATTTATTTATTTTTTTTCCGTATGAGGGTTTACTACTACTGTAATTTTTATGCAAATCCAAACAAGTTTACCTGGCGAATACGAGCATAATCATACAGACGTGCATAAGCACTAGCACCAGCAACAATTAATTTTGGCCGGAAGAGGGTGGCACTTTTCTCCAACTGAAAAGTATGGTTATTCATGTCAGAAGCTTGAAAGAAAAGTTTTAACATCTAGGTTCTATATAATCAACAATCGAGATTAATGTAGAATAAGATAGATTTCATGTTGGTAACCCTTCACTAGAATTTGGGTAAAGTTCAAGGACATTGGCATCCATTTAGCCTATGAATCACTATGACAAGATGGTTCTAAGCTACCTGATCATAATCAATAAAGCCAGTGCTTTCATCCAATCTGTACGGCATTGTTTCGAAGAAGATCGAGACAGCAGATATCTTTTTAGTGTCAGTCTGCATATTAAATAACATAAATGGAAAAATTACAAACAGTATAGCGGAGAAAAAGAATCTACAGATGTTACAACAATGCATGGAGTCACTATTTTGAAGTACACCCTTAGGATTAAAATCAAAATAGATGAAAAAAGATCATGCACTGGGACTAGACATTTTATCACAGCAGAAACCGAGTAATCGAAGTTGTACTCACCTGATAGCCGTGAGAAAGATGCCCACCGTGAGGAAGATCAAGTGCCATGATTCTATCATGAGGTTTCAATAAAGCAGTGTAAACCTGGAAATTAGCTGGAGACCCTGATAAAGGCTGCACATTGACTGCAAAATAAAAAGATGACATTGTGTATAAGAAAGCTTGTATGAGTTAACATGTATTGCTGATTATAAATACGGAAAGTATGTAAGATGTTAACTTTGTGGGATATGTAAATTTGATCTTTGTGAATGTTGCGACACTGTAACAAATGGTGAAGGCCTAGTCTTGCCATGACTCACCGCCCCATTTTTCTGGATCCAAGCGAAATGCTTCCAAAGCACGCTTCTGGCATAAGGATTCTGCCATATCAATGAACCTGAGAATACCATGAAAATTGAAGAGTTATTTCTTAATTAATGAGTTTTTATAAAACAAGGGAGTTTCAATCACAAATTTTTGTATCTTAAGCAAAGGGAATAGTTGGGAAAATTTCACTTACTCATTTCCCCCATAGTATCTAGCGCCGGGATATCCTTCACTGTATTTGTTGGTCATGACTGAGCCAACGGCTTGCATAACAGACACAGATGTGAAGTTCTCCGATGGTATCAGTTCTAGCCCCTTCAACAAGGAAACAAATAATTCTATAAGAAAGGAAGTTTAACAACAAACCAAACACAATGTTGCCTAGACATGACGAAACAAAAGAAATTTCTAAACTATGCCTAGATGGGTTTAGTTTTCAACATTAACTAATAAAAGAATTAAGCACTTGTGCAGAAGAACGCACATTAGTCTAACAATTACTGTTCATATTAAAGTCTTGGAGCATATATACCTTCCATTGCCTGGTTTTCTCGTGCTCAATGATGTCAGCGATTTCAGGATCCACAGCCTCAAGTGAAGCATTCAGTTGCTTGGGCCACTGTAAGATATAAGGTTCATTTTTCAACACACAAAATTACACAAGCGCAAAAAACCATTTCAGCTTATTAATTGGGTTTGATATTAATAGGGACATACTGTGACACCAGACTTCTCCTTCTCATAGACAGCTTCATTGGGCAAAGATGACTGCAAAATTAACAACGGAAAAGTGGTAAAATTTATCAAGCATTCAATGCCAGAAAAAGAACACACCAAAAGAAAAGAGGGCGAAAAAGGAAAACCATGTAAAAGTGAGAGGTGGCATTGAAGAGAGGGCGAATGGATTTGTCCCCAGAAGAGGAAAGCCTGCGTAGCGCCAGTGCCATTGCCATGCCTAGCTTTTTCTCAGTCTTTGCTCTCTGGTTTCAATTTGGGGTTGAGCTTTTTGAATTATGGTGGGATTTTGTTTTCGTTCGATCCTCTAGTTGGGTTTGATATTCATGGGTTTTAGACACCTGTGTTGTCTGTAGCTGCAGAGTTGAGATTTCATTATCAAGACTTGAGCTGAGTGGTGGTTTGTAAATTTGTGAATCAATTATGTGGGGGAAATGAGAGAAAGATATGAGGCCAAAACCATCCATGAAGGCCTATCCAAACTTCTCATTTCAGAGCCACAAAGGGGCTCTTCGCAGATAATATTTCCTGATCGGGTTGTGTGTATTTTGTGAGACAAATGTGGCCACCAAAGCTTTTGAATGGTTCCTCCACAAGAGAAAGACCACTTTACAAAACAAAATGTCTGTTTTGCGTTTGCGGTATCTAAGTAACTAGAGTATTGTCCCAAAAAAAAAAAAAAGTAACAAGAGTATGGTTACTTAACAAGAGTATGTTTTTTACTTTTTATTCTTATTTTTCCAGTCACCGATTTCCCAAGACATATCGGTACTAAATTAATTTCTCTTCCTTAATAAGATGTGAGACAAATTGTATGAGAGGATAATAAATTCAAAATACAAAAAATGGTGTCCCAAATATGTTCATAGTTGCTCATGTGAATATAGAAATTGAACATTAGTTAGTAGTTCTCACCAAAACGTCACTTACTATATGTTGATGCCAAAAATAGCATCAACGAGACCTAGAAGACTACGTGTAAACATCAAGACATAAACACGTACGTGATTCATCTGAATCGGGTTACGTCTACGATACCAACTTTATGAGATTTATTATTAATAATATTTGTGTTGCATGTATGTGGCCTTGAGCCATTAAAAGAGTATGAGAGAGATGTGAAGATGGTGTCTTCGCATGTTTGAGAGGTTGTCTCAAATGATGTTGTGACATTGGATGAGATTATATCTCAAATGAGAGGGGTGCCCTTCTTAAATAAACAAAGGTTAGGGCTTCCTTTACATTGTGGGCTTCGTATAGGGCTTAGACTCGGCCCAGGTGAGGGGTGAAATCCCGCATGAACAATAGTTCCCAAAGTCTTCAGTTAAGAAGTGTTTTGGATGGGACTTGAAAGTTGAAACAACAGCCCGAGTACGGGCCGAACTAAGTGGTTGTTGATATGACTCGAGACGCAACATGAAGCGGCATTCGGTACGGGGCAATGCTCAACTAGATGCTCATCACGAGGCTACTCGACAAGAGGAGACATGACACGACCCATCCCAATCCCCTCAGGATTACCGCGGGATGTGTCATGCTCCCGTCTAGTACCCCGAGCCAAACCAGGCCAGAATCTGTGGCGGCATGTGATGTCTCGATCTCTGTTACAGCCTGCATCCACGATCAACCTAAAGGGTATTAAAACAGTAAAAGTTGTGAGTGGACGAAAATAAATTGTTTAAAAAACCATTTCACGAAAAGATATTTATACCTTCCACTAAAAAGCATGCATGCATAGAAAACCAGTTATAACAACCATTTAATTTAAATCCAATCATAAGGCTTCCAAAGCCGTAACAAGTGAAAAAATGCTTCTCAAATCAAACCACAATGAAAAACATTTCTCAATCATTTCCATTTCCACAGTAAGGTCTCTGCCGAAAAACAAAACCACGTGGGTCTCTGTCCAAAACCAATCATGTGGGTCTCTGACCAAAACCAATAAAATACAATATACAATCCTTGGCATCCCCGATGCTTGACAACCCTAATGTCTAATCAATACCTGTTACGGTTTTAAAGCTACGCGTGTCACTCGGGGTCTCAAGACTAAGTCCAATCCCACGGACCCTGACCAGGGTGATACCGAAGTATCGAGCAATCCTGATCCTTAGCCAGCCGCAGCGTGACCCCTCTCAGGCAATGCTCGTACTCCTGATCCTGAGCCTTCCTCAGAGCGGCCTCTCTCAGGCAGTACACCATGACTACTCTAGGATACTACGAGACGTCCGGAGGAGACAATCCACAAAGGATGGTATATAAAACCGTAATAAAAACCAGTGGAAATGCATTATAAACCATTTATACCTCAAATCAAGTTTTAAACATTTCAACAGGATCTCAGCCCGAGGTATAACTTTCACAAACCATTTCCACAAAACCATGATTCCATGAACCTGATCCAATTCAAATCTCATAGGGACTCAACCCAAAATCGTATCTCAAAAGGGTATCAAACACGAAATGAAACCACAACTGGGGCTCATGCTCGATACCATAAACCAACTGGGTCTCCAACCCGATACCATAAACCAACTGGACCTCCAGCTCGATACCATAAATCAACAGGCCTCAAGCCCGAGAAAGTATTTCCAAATCCAAAATCATTTCATTTCAAATCCTGTTTGGCTTCACAACTAGTCAACACAATATCCAGACGGGTCTCAAGCCCAAAACATCATAATGTCATTTAAAATCCACAAGACCATCAAACTCAAATCATAAGCAACTAGTGCTGACATGACCCATCCCAATCCCCCTGAGATTGTCACGGGATGTGCCATGCTTCCGTCTGATACAAAGTGTCAGACAAGGGATAACTCAAAACCACAGCCCATTCGGGACTTCCAAAGCACGCCAAGATCAGTGGAGGAGTGTGATGTCTTGGTCTCTGCTACAGCCCGCATCCGTGATCAACCTGAAGTGCATTAAAACCATCAAAAGCTATGAGTGGACGAAAATCAATAATTTAATAAAAAATCATTTCATAAGAAGACATTTATGCCATTCACTAAAAATTATGCATGCATTCAAAAACCAGTAATCAAACCATTTACTTAAATAAACCATTAGGGCCTTAGCCCAAAAACCGTAAATCCAAACATATGTGGGAACTTAGCCCAAAACCATAGAATACCAAAATCCGTTAATCCAGATCCAAGTGGGCCATTGCCCAAATCCATAAACACAGAAATACAATTTCAGTAAAATATATTTAAACCATCTTTGGCATCCCAAATGCCTAACGTCCCAGACGCTTGACGTTGCAGACGTTATATCTCACGGTCAAAGAAACGTGTGCTGCTCGGGGTCTCTCTGGGTCCATATCTCTGAAATCCCAGATGTCTGACGTCCTAGACGTCTAATCATAGCAATCCTGCTCCTGAGTCACTATACGGTCCGGTGGCTCCGTGTAGTGACCCCTTGCAGAAATTGCACCGTGACTTCCCAGTGTCCCAGACACCTGGAGGAGACCATCCACACATCCTCGTATCAAGATGGTATATGGAAAATAGTTTTATAAAGCCATTTCAAAACATCTCAAAGAACCCTGCCCGGAATTTCCATAAAACCATCACAAATCCATAATTTAAAATCCATTTAGAGTCCCCGACCGGAAATCACGTTTATGAAACATAGGGTCCCAGACCCGAAATCACATTTATAAAACACAATTGGGCCTCATGCCCGATTTCATAAACCAACTGGGCCTCTAGCCCGATCATGCAAACCAACTCGGCCCCCGCCCCGATGCAGTACTCAAATCCAAATCCATTTATCCAAAGCCATTTATGGGTCTCCGACCCAAAATCATATTCATTAAACACAATTGGGCCTCATGCCCGATTTCGTAAACCAATTGGGCCCCCGGCCCGATCATATAACTCAAATGGGTCTCAGCCCGATTTCTCATTAAGCCAAATGGACTTTAAGTCTGATACTTTCCAAATCAAATTGGTCTCATGCCCGAATTCATCTTTCCAAAACCAAAACTAGTTCATCAAACCATCAATGAAACCAAAAGCATGTATAACACTGTATAAATCCATAAACCTCGAAATACGTGCAAAAACGTAAATCATAAATACCACAAATATACGTATTCAAGGAATTCAAAATATAGATATAAAACATATAAAACAGTTATGAATGAATCATATTCATAAAACTAAAGTCCACTCACATGTCGTCCTATGCTGCCGCTTCGATATGTGTGCCATAAGCCTTTCCGAGCCACATCACTATCACTGGGACTTCCAAACCTGCCCAAACCATACTAGAGGGGCACTAACTACCTCATTAACCTCTCATTCAATCCCCATAATTTTTCCAAATTTTTAAACATATTTTACGTAGACTTTAAACCTTCAGACACCCAAAATTACCCCGAAACGGTGTCCGATCGATACGAAACTAGTCCCAAAATGTTCATTACATCGAAAGGATGATTTCATATGTTGAACACTTCACCCAAAAATGACAGGACCGCCCCCGAAGGGACATTGATAACCGTGCCCGGTCCTGCTCCCGTCTGGCAAGTCGACTGAAATTCCAGACTAACCATGATTAATTACTAATCTAATCCCGGAATTCGGGACGGGTCGTTACAACCTTTCCCCCTTAAAGAATTTCATCCACGAAATTCCAACCGATCTAATCTCAACCGTTCCTCCCTCCCTAAATTAGTTTCGTTCAAGAAATTTCCAATTATCCTTATTCCACATCTACCTCATGGAAACATTTCGACCTCGCAACACGTGTACACTCGTACACCAGCTAAACTCATCTATGCTCAGAGGTCCCATCACAGTCGCACGTCGTACCGACCACACTCGACCACCTCGAGTGAAATATAAACATTCCAACTCGCTCGAGTACGGATTAACTTCGAAAAGAAGTTCGCTCCAACTATTCCCAAATCCAAATATTTATGACAGAGCGATAGGCTCATCACCTAACCTGATCAAAACGATCACGATTCAATCCGTCACCACGTCACCCGACTGGTATCACCACGATCCTAGATCGTCACCATGTCCAATGTACACAACATCACAATCCAGATCCACCTAGGATCCACACATGCTCACATAGCTAGCAATTCACCTGGAATCCGATCGTAGGGTCCTACACCCTTTTGAATCATTTGTCAACCACACAACACTCCTTAACTATTTCCACATCCAATCATTCATTCAACAATGAAACACATCAAAACTGCGGGTCTACTCCAATTACCTCATATCGATCCCTGTCATTCCACCTAGGAGAAATCAAGGATGATCCAATACGATGTCATCAAGATCCACCTTATGTGAGTGCAATCGCAGCTCCCTGCACCCACCATGCCGAGTAATCCAACATCGTCTGACACCAAGCAGAAAATGAGAAATCTCATTTACCTAACTTCGAGTTACGCAACTCCTCCTGATGACCCCAAAACACACATGGGCCCACCAACCACTACACGCTCAACGTACTGGTAACCACAATCAACATCTGCTAGGGCAGAGAATAAGAAGTCAACCCTAATGACTTCAGAATACCTATTACAATGCGGAAACGAGTACTCCTCTCGTCCCACAATCACAACTCTCCTTGAAACTAAGATTCCAACCATGTTGGGAACAGACACGCTCCCAATGAGATGTTAGGTCCAACCACTGGACTTCCTACATCCGCAAATCACTTGGAAAACCACGTGTCCACAATCAATCCAATACTCAGACCTTATGTCCGTTAATAACTATTTATGCACATACACCGATTCCGATTGGGAATTACTCAACTCTTGTCACCTCATCACTGTTAGGACTTATCCCAATACCTCACAATCTCCGCTGGATTCTATCCAGTCCATGACTCAGCCACTACTGAATCTCAAATACTGAACATATGTCTATCACGATAGAGTCACATCCCAATTTGTGGCTCATCGTCATCATAATCACCGACAGCAGCACCAGTGCTAGTACCATCACCAACATACAAAGATCCACACTAGCACACAGTGTGCAAGGTTGATAGCCCTGGATCTCCGCTCATACCGAGCGACGATCCCGTATCAATACTCGTACTTCACAACTATGGGTACCACCACTCTGACAATCCACATCTCGACTCCTCTCGAGTCCAGTCTCATACCAAATCAATCATGTCACCACTGACATACCCAGTCCCCAAGCAATTTCTAATGCTCAACCATATCCTATACGACCAATAAGGCCTAAGAGATAGTACAACTTGCCCAATTATGCGGCCTTCCAGCCACTGGTCTCATTCGTCCCTGCGACCCACGCAATTCTATGTCTAACAAATAGTAGTTCACGGTGTACACTACATGACATTTGACCCTTAATCTAGGGTCAATCTCATCCGAGATCTATCACATGGTCCCATACACCCTCGTCTACCCATCTCACTACCAGGTCGCGCACGAGGCTTACGCTTCGGAGGCATGATGTGGCAACAGAATAAGAAACCTAGTGCTCTGATACCAAATTGATAGGACCGCCCTCGAAATGACATTGATAACCGTGCACGGTCCTGCCCCCATCTCGCAAGTCGACTGAAATTCCCAGCTAACCATGATTAATTACTAATCTAATCCCAGAATTCGGGACGGGTCGTTACAAAAAAGGTCCGACGCGCCGCCCAAAGGCGCTACATGTGGGCTCCACGCGCCAGCTACTGTTCATCTTCAACCTCAAGTGAACCAATTCGATCCGGTCCAACTGTGCAACCAGTCCAACTGAACCGGCGTGATTGGTTCAGACCCATATCTTCTATGTTTTCGGCTCGTTTTCATCCATTTTCATTCCTATAGCTTCTTCTAGTCCTATTTTATCAACCTATGATTTCCAAAATATGAAAACAAGCAAAGATCATACCTTCCCAATCGAAGTTTGAACTGGCCAACCTTCCCCCGCCGTGTTCTCATGCCTCCGGCCATCATTGGCCTCCTTTCCAAGCCCACTAGCTTCCTTGCAACCTCCAAAACATGTTCCAAACATCAAAACCATTCAATCAACTCTAAAACCCAATTTCTAATTTTGAATAACCAAACTCACCGTTCATGGCTTCGCTGGCTACCGTCCACGACGGCTCGACCCTTTGCTACCATCTTCATCGTCTCACCTCACTCTCTCTTTTTCCTTCACACACCAAGCACAAATAATGGGGTTTGAAGGGGCTATATGTCAGGACCCAACCCTCCTTGGTTAGTACCCGACTCTAGCACGATATTGTCCGCTTTGGGCCTCCTTGCCCTTGCCCTCACAGTTTTGTTTTCGGGAGCTCATGGTGCAACTTCCCAGGGGGTCACCCATCATGGAATTGCACCAGCCTCAAATCGCTTAACTTTGGGATTCCTATCCGCCCCAAAGCCACTTGAGCTCCCAAAAGGTCTCGTTTAGATCAGAGTTGCGCAGCGACCCACTCTATCTAACACGATATTGTCCCAGCCCGGCCTGCCATTGAGAAACTCCCTCCAATGCGTGTCCGCTGGGTTTTGACCCCAAGACCTCACGCTTGGGATAACACCTCAACTATTGCGGTCAAGGGAGGCCTCGTGCTAGATAGGTGTGTGCCTACACCTTTAAGGCACATCACCATTTCCTTCCTAGACCATTCCCCCCTCGCAGGAATGTGAGATTGTTCACTGTTCCCTCCAGGACACGGGTCTTACAATCCACCCCCCTTAGGGCCCAGCGTCCTCGCTGGCACACATCCCGGTGGGGGTCTGGCTCTGTTACCATTCTGTCAGGACCCGACCATCCTTGGTCAGGACCAGACTCTAGCACGATATTGTCCGCTTTGGGCCTCCTTGCCCTTGCCCTCAAGGTTTTGTTTTTGGGAGCTCATGGTGCAACTTCCCAGGGGGTCACCCATCATGGAATTGCACCAGCCTCAACTCACTTAACTTTGGGGTTCCAATCCCCCCCAAAGCCACTTGAGCTCCCAAAAGACCTCGTTTAGATCAGAGTTGCGCAGTGGCCCACTCTATCTAACAGGATATTGTCCCAGCCAGGCCCGCCATTGGGAAACTCCCTCCAATGCGCATCCGCTGGGTTTTGACCCCAATACCTCACGCTTGAGATAACACCTCAACCACCGCGGCCAAGGGAGGCCTCGTACTAGATAGGTGTGTGCCTACGCCTTTAAGGCAGACCACCATTTTCCTTCCAAGACTATTCCCCCCTCGCAGGAATGTGGGATCGTTCACCGTTCCCTCCAGGACACAGGTCTTACACTATAAGGTTGGGGTTCACGGTTTAGAACCTTCACGAGTTTTGGGAAGAAATGAAGAAATGATCGATCGAGGGGGAAGGAAAATATCCCACCGTGTGGGGGAATGGGCCAATCAGATAGGTGACAGTTGTCACTCATCTGGTGGGTCCTTACAAAAATTTCCACCAACCAAAACCTACCACTTGTTCTTTTCCTCGGTTTTTGTGAAATGTGCCGTAAAACATTGTAGACCCGTAACTTCTCCGTCGTACCTCCAATTTTGACGTGTCATCTGTCTATGAACTCGTGACGTCCGATCTACATCACGGTCATCGGTCAAAGTCCATTTGATTGCCCGGTTCAAAAGTCAACTTTCACCCAATTTCCAAGGGCAAAACGGTTATTTTGCATAGTCCGTTCGTAATCTCCAACTAATCCTCGATTATCCACACTAATCCTTAATTAGTCACTAATTAATCCCAAAATTCAGGACGGGTCATTAGAAGTGCATTCCAAATCATGTTCATAAAATATATAAAACAGTTATGCATGCTTCAATTTAGAAATCAAGTGTTCACTCACACACCATCCAAGATGCACCGTAAGCCACTCTGGGCTATATTGAACTCTCCGGATCGTCTGGACCTGTCCAAAACATACTTAAAGGTCACTACCAATCTAGACAAGTCCTAAGAAAAAACCCTTAAAACTCCTGAAAAAGTCAACGTGTCCTGGACACGGATCCCTAGGCTAAAACCCTCAATTTGACCAACCTAACGATCTCTAATCGACATGAAACCACCACCATTGGGTTCAGATCATTGAAACCTTTTGAACAATACTATTCTCACCTAGAAATTCTTTCCCATGTACCCCCATGCGCGGGTCAAAAGTCTAAGTTAACATTGGTCAAAAGTCAATGCTGACGTCAACTTGACAGGTCTGATATGTGCCACGTGTTAGCACCTGATTGGTCCACGTGTCTGACACTTGTCAGTGCTAACTAGACCAGACAACTACCATGTGGTAGCTCTTGATAGGCCACATGGTCTGACACGCTAATAGATGATGACGTCACCTGCTGACGTCATCATCGTCAACTTCTACCCGGGTCTACCCGGGTCTCTACAACCGGGTCAATAGGACCCGGGACCTGATTCGACTAGTTTTCACTCCTCCGACCACCAATCCACACCACTTTCGGACCCCTAGCCTCGTATTGAACCCAAAAATCGATCTATTACCTTAAAATTAGAAGAAATGGTCCAAACATTACCTGCCACAATCGAACAGTTACGACCCACCTTCGAACCACCAACCAGGGCTGTCGAGTAGCCCTCAGCCATCCGTTTTTGTTCCTACATGCTCGTACGAGCTCCCAGATCACATCCAAACCATCAGAACCAGCCCAGAACATCAAATCCATTCCAAGCAATTTCACGGGTTACGATTTTACCTTTTTTGGGTTTCCTCAGCCGTCCACGGCGGTCCTGCCATTTCTCACGTCGTCTCCCCCTCTTTCACTCACCCCTCAGCCTCACCATCACTCTTATTCTCTCTGGTCACAGCCGAAAGGGTAATAGGGGGGTTTGGGTTGCTTGGTTTGGATCGAATGAGAAAGGGAAGGGAGAGATATGCATGAATGAATGGAAGGAGCAATGGATGAGTGACAATTGTCACTCATCCATTGGGCTTGAGCAAAAAATCTGGGCCCACATGAGACAAATGTTCACCTGCCTCGTAATTCGTACGACAGTACCCGAAACCTTCCGTGACTCGTAATTTTTCCATACGATGTTCGATTTCAACATACTGCCTATATACGGACTCGTATTAACTCGATCTACATAATGGTCCTCGGTCCTCGTGCATTTGACTTCCTGGTTCAAAAGTCAATTTTTTGCTCATTGTAAGGGCAAAATCATCATTTTACGTTGACTGTTTGAACAATCCTCGACTAATCCCTTATTAGTCACGATAATCCTTAATTAATCCTTAAATTCAGGACGGGTCGTTGCTAGACACTCATTGGAGGCTTCTCGGCTAGAAGGTATCGCTTTGTGCGAAGCTACTTGATATGAGGGATGCTTAGCCAGAGGCAACCCCTCTATGTGAGAATTTCGGCTTGAGTTGGTTGCGCTGTGTGAGGCGGCTCAGCTAAAGGCAATCACTCATGGAGGCGGCTCGGCTACAGGTATTTCCCATTGTAAAGTGGCTCAACTAGAGGCACTGTTCATCATGAGGATTAACTCATCACAAGTGGACATTCAGTGTGAATTACCAAAGGGCACATGGGTGCAACCATTACCGTGGGCAAAATATGCTAAGTGATTAGGTCGATCAACATTTGGATGACTCAATCGTTCCTAATAAGATATAATTCTATCAGTTAGTAAACCGAGAAAATATAATTATATCGTAAATAATATAAATAATATGTGTTTGATCTTTGAGCATGAGCAATATGTTGATAAACAAACAAATGTGATATAAACATGTTAAGTATTAAACAATAGGTAGTGGGTCCAATAATCACAATATGTTGATCTATCACGCCTCTTCTTGGTTTTCAGATGATTCTCTTTTACCTAAGGGTATCATCACTCTTCCGATCACAATGGGCACCAACCCGCAGACCGCTAACACACTCACCACTTTCCTCGTGGTTGATTGCTCGACAGCCTGAAATGCAATCCTTGGTTAGGGCCTACTGAACCAGATGCGAGCCATCGTATCCACACATTTGCTGCTAATGAAATTTCCAACACCCGCTGGAACGGGCCAGGTGCAGGGAGACCAACTTTCCGCCAAAACATGCTACCCCACTTCCCTCACCAAAAAAAACCAGTGCCTGCCTGAGGTGACGGAGACACTTTCGGTCACAGAGTCGTCACTCAGAGACGACCTCGTGGACCCCAAGTACATGGAGGAACTCCAGGGTAGCCCCCCAGAAGACCCTCGCGACCTGGCACATATGCCCCAAGCAGAGCCCATGGAAGAGACAGAGACAATCCCTCTTTCAACTGAACACAAGGACCGCCGGGTTTGAATAGGGTCCAAGCTGAAGCCCAGCACCCGCTCTGCCCTCATCAAGTTCCTCCAGGACAATGCCGAAGTATTCGAATGGTCCTTCGTGGACATGCTAGGCATCTCCACCGATGTGATCTTCCACCGACTCACCATTGATCCCTCCTTCAAACCAATCACGTAGAAGCCGCGGAGCTACAATGCAGAAAGACAAATCGCCATGCAGGTCGAGATTACAAAACTCAGCACAATCCACTTCGTCCGGAAGGCTATCTAAACCGCTTGGGTCGCCAACGTAGTTCTCGTCAAGAAGCTTACGGGATTATGGCGCATGTGTATTAACTTTACGGATCTGAACAAAGCTTACCTGAAGGACAGTTTTCCCCTTCCCAAAATCGACATGCTTGTGGACGCCACAGCAGGGCACAAACTTCTCAGCTTTATGGACGCCTATTTTAGCTACAATCAGATCCTCATGAATTCGGAAGACCAGATTCACACCAGCTTTAGGACCAACCTAGGTATCTACTGCTACAATGTCACGCTCTTTGGCCTCAAGAATGCAGGAGCAACCTACCAGCGCCTCGTCAATTTTATGTTTGCCGACCAGAGGTAAGACCATGGAGGTTTACGTGGATGACATGCTTGTCAAAAGTAGAACGGCGGACGAACACATCCCCAACTTGGCCAGAATGCTCAAAGTCCTTAAAGACTACAAAATGCGCCTCAACCCCGCGAAGTGTGTTTTCGGCATAGGCTCGGGTATGTTTCTGGGATACATGATCAACCAGAGGGGAATTAAGGCCAATCGTGAGAAAATCAGGGCCATCCTGGACATGCAACCCCCTCAAACACACAAGGACATCCAGAGCTTAACAGGGCGAGTGGCGGCACTCACTCGCTTCATCTCCAAGATGATAGACAAGTGCACCCCCTTCTTCAAGGCACTGAAGGGCAATGGCAAAAAGATCAACTGGACAGAAGAATGCCACAAGGCATTTGTGGAGCTCAAGCGGTACATGAGCAGTGCACCACTCCTAACCAAACCAGAGACGGGAAAACACCTCTTCGTCTACCTCTCCGTATCCATTTCCGCAGTTAGCTCTGTCCTGCTCACCCGGAGGACAGAGGCCGAGAATCCTGTCTACTATGTCAGTAAGGCTTTCCAAGATACCGAGACCTAATACCTTGACTTGGAGAAGTTGGCACTCTCACTGGTAGTAACTGCAAGAATACTGCGCCTATACTTTCAGGCGCACGAAATCAGGGTCGTCACCAACAAACCTCTCCGACAGGTCCTCCAGAAACCTGACTTTATCGCCAACTATTCCTACCAGCCCACCCAGTGCATGCCGCCCGACAACGCTGATCAAGAAGAATCTCCCGCCAGGGAACAACTAGCACAGTCCATTGTCTCTCCCATCGATCTCGCACGCCCGTGTTAGACGTTGTATGTTGATGGTTTAGCCTACCACAACGGATCGGGAGCCAGTCTGGTCCTTACATTTCCTGACCGGGTCAAGCTCGAATATGCTTGTCATGAGATAGAGTAAGTTGATCCATTTCTTACGTCAACACCATTAGTTAGTGTTGTGTTGAGATAGACTCTAGCAAAGACTCATATAGTCTCTTGAGTGATTTTTGACCACCGAGGATTTGCTTGTCATGACCAGAAAGAGAAGAAAATGAGTTTTCTAGGTTGTTTTGGCAGTGAGCCAATCTAGGTTTTTGGGCTTGGTGTTCTTGAGTGTTTATGGTGTTTTAGCTGGTAATTGAAGAGAACAGGAATCAACATGGATTTTTGTAGCGATTGTTACAGACGACGCCAAACTGTTGATGCCAAAATTGACATCAACGAGACCGAGAAGCTATTTCCGCAGATGATGCCAAAACGGTTTATGGTAAAAATAGTATTAATGAGACCGAGAAAACTACACATAAATATCAAGATACAAGCACATATATAGTTCACCCGAATCGGGTTATGTCCACGAGACCAACTTTTCGAGATATTATTATTGATAATATTTGTGTTACATGTATGTGACCTTGAGCCATTGAGAGAGTATGAGAGAGATGTGAAGATGGCGGTTTCACATGTTTGAGAGGTTGTCTCAAATGACGTTGTGAGATTGGACGATATTATATCTCAAATGAGGGGGTGTCCTCCTAAAATAGACAAATGTTAGTTTTCCTTTATTTGTGAGCTTCTTATTATATTTAGGCTAGGCTCAAGTGGGAGGTGAAATCTCGCGCGAACACTATATTACCGCTTGTGGAGGAATTCAACATTGCTAGTATCGCCAAACTAAACATCATAATATTCAAGTTTGCTTTTCGAAGTTATGGAGCTTATGCTTGATTTGGTTTGATTCTTCAATGAGCCAAACTCGAGTAAGTTTTTCTTTTTTTGTTAGACTCAAGCAATGTTTAAATAAAATTAACTTGATACGAGCTTGAATTATATCGAAGTCATTTTTTTCCTTGAATATAAGTAGGTATCACTGGTGAGTACTGCCTGATGTAATTGCATGGGCTTCTACTCATGAGCCTACTTTAATTGGTGTAAGAAGGCTTTCCATTTTTGTCATATTCCCATTTAATCGGGTTGCTGAAATTTTATATATGCTTGTTTTTGTACAATGATATGAGAAGGTTTACTACATTATACATATTACGTATCAACTTTATTTTTTAGTATAGTTAAATCTGAGATCTATTACAAAATATAGGGGATAAATACTGTTAGATCTAGCTTATTTATACTTTTAATGTTACTATTTAAGTATTTAATTTTATATTATCAATCTAGTCATATAATCTCCCTATAATGGAGCTCCTTATGTATGTATGTAAAGTAAATGAATTAATACATATAAAATTTATCTAGGAGAGTAAGTTATCTTTTTCAAATGAAATGTTTGGTTTGATGGTGTTGAGTGAATCCATAATAACAATTCGGGTGAATCTATTGCTTCTAGTTAAGCTCTTCCAATTCCTATCATTTCATTTACTTAACCTATTTCCTTCTTGTCCTACATCAAGTGGTACCAACGCAGATTTTCTGCTGCTGTCCGCTAGAAGCTCTACAGCTTTGACTTTGTTCATTGCAGAATATGCACCATTGCTTATCATTTTTGTGGTCAGCGACATATGTTTTTGGAAATCCCACATGTCTAGTTAAACCCCTAACAATCTTTTTGACCCACTCCAACAACATCATCATAATGGTTAGCTTCATCCGGCACTAGCCTTCTTTCTAACTAAGTATCGTCATAAAGGTTAACCTCATTCCTACTTCCAGTTCATGGATATATGGTCATTGATGCTTGGAGAGATTAACCTTCTTTCTGACTGAATATTATCATAAAGGTTAATTAGTTCAACTACTGGTTCACGAAAAGCCATCTTGACTATCGATTCATAGAAAATCATCCTGACTACCGATTCACGGAAAGTCATCTCGACGAGCGACTCAAGGAAAGTCATTTCGACTGGCAACCCATGGCTGGTCCATGAGGTATTCAAACCTCCCTTTCACTGTCTCGCCATCATCTCTGAATGCTCTACCATCTTATAGTATGATTTCTAATATTCATTTGAGTTAATGATTTATGGAATTTTCTACTTGATGCGGGCTTGAATGCGAAGGAAATAATTAACTTTATACACTTGTAATTTTAGTTTTTTTCTCAGTTCAAATTCCAGTATTTGTACTTCCATTTCAATCTCAATACAAACCCAGATTTTCTTAAGTAGTAATTGGTACTTGTGATACACCCTCCAAGTGTGGTCTACTGCTATTCAAGTCAGAATACCATCTTTGAGCATTGGTCAAATACCTGATTCCAACTTGAGAGAATCTGGGACCCCTAACCACCTAACTACTGAAATCACAACGTCGCCAACCTAAATATCATGGAAAATAACTGAACTTGGACTATGCTGAAAAGAAAAGTATTAAAGTCCTTGAAAAATGGATAAAAAAGAATAATGCAAGCTAATCTTGTCTGATTGCCTCACGATTGTTTTGATAAGAAGAAAGGTTCTCGTTCACAAACGAAGCCCATCTACACTATCTAGTAGCAGCTTCTATTAGTGGCACGCCTACAATTGAGCTAAAAGCCTACTTTCTAGACTCAATTCTGCGCGAAGGTCTGGCGAGGGTTGCTTCAGGATCACTCGACTCCTAAAAAGAGAAAAACATTTTGGATAGGAACATAATATGGCATGCCCAGTGGAACTATTTTTAGTGCATTCCCAAGTTTAGATACATTTAGGGTATGCCGAGACCCTAAAGGAAGATATGTAAAGAAACTTTCTCAAGAAACAGTACCTGAGTTACCAACCCTATAAGTTGACATGGAACCATCTCACGACGGAGTAGTAGAGGATATTACTAGCCAAGTCATGCCTAAGAAGGAGTTCATGGAGTTCTACAAGGATATCTTGTCTCCCATTAGCTTGCAAATAGGGGCTCTAAATTGTCAAATTCAAGAGCTTTCTAGCAGTCGCACGACGCAAAACAAGGACACTTGTCCCACCACCAATGATCGCAAACCTTAACGAAGGCAAGAATCATATGGAATCAGAAGCATTAATTCTTAAACCCTTGTGTCCAATGTCAGCCTTCTTGAGGGGACTAGAATTGAGATCCCATAAACAAGCAGAGTTCCCTAGGATTTTCTTAGTTGCGATTTTGGGATGTTTCCTAGGAAACTAGCCACCTAGTGGTTGGGTAGAATTCAAGCCCACTATTTGATCAAGGAATAGAAACACACTAAAAAATTGGAGAAAACCTGATCTAAGTAGGGTCAGATGAAGAGTTTATTCTTGATAGAAGGTCATCCCGCATGACAGAACATCAGACTCTCATGAACAAAATGAATGAGCTGAGACGTCTAATATTGGGTCAACTAGCACCTCCTAGGAGAATAAATGTCACGACCTATAGAAAACCTTACTTGGCTTATATAGATTAGGACAACCCTTTTCCTAGCAATTACAAGCCACCAATAATTACATTCTTCAGTGGAGGTGGAAGCACATCGTCCTTGGAACACATATAGAGATTTTCAGCCCAATGTGTTGTTGTTGAAGAAAATCCTTATCTCAAGTTACGACTATTCAGTAGTTCCATGTCTGGGGATGCTTTCTCTTGGTACATTTCGTCACCCGAGACATCTATTCACACTTGGGGACAAATGGAAGCCAAATTCAATGAGGAATTCTACATAATCAAACCTGAAGTTACTATCAATGACCTGCCTGCACTCAGGTAAGGTGAACACAAACTAATAGAGGACTTCCTTTCCAGGTTTAAAAGGATGAAGATGAAATGAAGGTTTCCCATAAATAATGCCCAAATGGTAGCTATTTCACAACGAGTTCGGAGGTTTTCCCTTATAATGAAATTCAATGATACTCTCTTTTATGATCTCCAAATGATAGTAGTATCAACAACTAAATTTGAAAGGATGTTAGAAGAAGAACAACGACAGAGTTATAACTCCAAAGTTCCCCTTTCTACAAAAACTAGATCCATGTGCACCAACTGGAGCACCAAGAACTAAAAAAGGATCAAATATGATAGAGAAGAAGCAAGAGCTAGAGATAGCAACAATAGAGATCTAGATCTCGGGAAATGTGCCAGTGACCTTCAAGTCGCTAGTCAAACCCACTCGGAATAAAGACTAGCCATGCCAAATGGCAGCCTGTTCGCAAAAAAAAAAAGCACTAGTGTTTGGTTCTTACTCATTTGTCATTACCAAAGCTGGAGAAATCTATGATGAGTTGGTAAGGGCCGAGGTGGTCAAACTAGACCCTAAGAAAGAGTTTCCCAAACCTGAAGATATCAAGGGGCAAGCATTTTTTTTTTCAAAATGGCATGTATCACTGCACCATGCCACGACTAATTGTGTCTAGCTCGGAGATATAATCTATAGGTTAATTAACCAAGGATATATCGCGTTAGCACTAATACCCAAGGCCGCAATGAGGTGGACGTTGATCCGTTCCCAGCGACATTAGTCAATATGGTTAATTCCAATGGTCTAAAAAAAAGGCCAAAACAACAAAAGGAGATCAATTACACAACAACCAAACCAGATGGATTCTACCACAATTGAAGGTGGGATAATGTTATGCAATAAGTGCAAGACAGAATATGTTCCTGAGATCCAGAACACAATCAAAGTACTGAAAGCAAGGTTGAGATGATGATGCTTCGAAAATATCTGAATGAAACCATGGTCTACACATTCCTAGAATAAAGATGCCAGAAAGCTCCATGTCTTAGAAATTAGGAAATATTACAAAGAAGCACGAGTGGACAACTGGTCAACAGACTAGGAGGGAAGTCGACCAACCAAAATTGCAGAACAAAAGAGAGGTTCCTCCTGGGAAGGCCACTAAAATGGTCAGACCTTATAAAGCTACAATCAAGGAAGGGAAGTGGTATATGACAGGCAAGGATGGAAAGCCAGCTAAGGAACAAGGAAGAACTGAAAAAAGAAGAATCCAGAGACAATACAGGGCATACCTTTGCACTAAGAAAGACTTGGGGGCAAGTGCTCCCTAGGAGTCAACGATGCCTTCTGTAACCAGCACAAAGCTAACTAGTCCTCCCAAGATAAATGAGAGGAATGAGGAGGAGGTTCAGGGGAGACATTGAAGAGGAAACTCTCATTCAAGAACTATCTTAGAAATGTCTTCTAAAGGAAAAGCTCATATTCGAATACTTTCCTCTAGAAAACTTGGGGAATGAGCAAACTGAGAAAGTGAAAAACCCGAATAGAGAATTATTCAGGTGTGACATCTAAAGGGTTATGGTCAGGGTATGACCAAAAAGGAAACAGAAGAGTTTGTAAATGATCTACTGGAAGTCATGAAAATGGATGCCTTGTTCAACAAGAAACACAAATCCTAAGCTGAGGTTGATGTAGTGGAACCAGAATACTTGTTAGTAGTATATTACCAAGTCAACGAGATGATAGGTGATGTTACCATTTATGAACCCTCTTGAGTAACGATTGAGATCCTATAAGATGAAGATTAGGATGTCATCTCGAAAATAACTTTCCACCAAGAAATGTGACTGCTTGCTATCTCGACTAAGGAGATAACAGATCATCTACGACGTATTTCTTTACAGCTTACTTGGAGGGCATCCCGATTGATAAGATGATGATAAATGGAGAGGTTTCCATCAACATCCTACCTGCTAAAATGTTAAAAAGATTATATATGACGCAATGAGATTGCATGCTGACTACGACTATAATGTCAAATTTCAGCGGAACCATTACTAAAACTCACGGGGTTTTTCCCTTGGAGATTATAGTTGGGTTTAAGAAATTGATATTAGCATTCTTTGTAGTAGACAACACCACAAGCTACAACATTTTGCTAGGGAGGGACTGGATCCACAAGAGCATGTGTGTCCCATCAACTTTGTATAAACAAAGTTCCTAAAATGTTAAAAAGATTATTTATGACGCAATGAGATTGCATGCTGACTACGACTATAATGTCAGATTTCAGCGGAACCATTACTAAAACTCACGGGGTTTTTCCCTTGGAGATTATAGTTGGGTTTAAGAAATTGATGCTAGCATTCTTTGTAGTAGACAACACCACAAGCTACAACATTTTGCTAGGGAGGGACTGGATCCACAAGAGCATGTGTGTCCCATCAACTTTGTATAAACAAAGTTCCTAAAATGTTAAAAAGATTATATATGACGCAATGAGATTGCATGCTGACTACGACTATAATGTCAGATTTCAGCGGAACCATTACTAAAACTCACGGGGTTTTTCCCTTGGAGATTATAGTTGGGTTTAAGAAATTGATGCTAGCATTCTTTGTAGTAGACAACACCACAAGCTACAACATTTTGCTAGGGAGGGACTGGATCCACAAGAGCATGTGTGTCCCATCAACTTTGTATAAACAAAGTTTCCATATGGAATCTCGACAACGCTACCCGCGAGAAAAGTTCCTAGGAGATCATCCAGGTGGATGCAAGGCCATTCATGGCCAACCCTATAGTCACTCAAGAAAGCTTCTATAACCTTGAAATGGGAAGAATCAAATTGACTAGAAAAGACGAGAATGGTTAACCTAACAAGGTGACGACTCAGAAGTTATGCGAGCACGAATTCCTAGCTCTTGAAGAATGGGATATGCTTTCTCCAAGGTTAGAATCTCAGAATGGATAATGAACCTAACAAGAAAACAAACCGAGAAGAAACGATCCGGCCTATAAAAAAGATTGATAGTATATTGGCATGAGCAAAGGAATGTTTATACTATGCCTCATGATATTTTTGAGTGAAGGTTAGAGGGAATCTACTAAGGAACAAGAGACGGAAAGTTCAGCCGTCAATATAGCAAACATTATTTGCGATACCAGGGAGGAAGATGAGAAGGATGATATCCCACTTGAAATCATAAAGTTTTGGTCTTCAGAAGTGGACAAACCCCTTCTTAAGACTCTTGACCCTTTCAAAGAAGCAAACCAATAAACCAAGGAAGATCCTCGATTGACCTACATCACCGAGATACTGGAAGAGACAATGAAATAAAAAATGATTGCACTTCTCAAGGAGTAGAAAGATTGCTTCACATGGCATGTTACAGAGATGTTAGGACTTGACAAAAGCCTGTAGAGCACCGGCTACCTATCAAGGAAGGATACAAACTGGTCTACCAACTAAGGAGGAGGATGTAGGTAGAAACCAAAATTAAGGTCAAAGAAGAAATTGAAAAACTCCTCAAAGCGGGGTTCATATAGACTAGAAAATACGCAGAATGGGTGTCTAATATAGTCCCAGTAATCAAGGTGAAAACTAACCAGGTCATGATATGTGTCGATTACCGCAACCTAAATGAAGTAACTCCAAAAGATGATTTAAGTATAATTAGATCCTCCTGGTAGAAGATGATATTCACAAAATTGCATTCAAATGCCCCACACACCTGGTGGCATCCAAGTAGGTCGTCATGCCCTTAGACTGAAAAATATGAGGGCCACATGTCAACGAAAAATGAACGTTTGCCATAAGATGATCAGAAAAAATTTGGAAGTATACATTGATAATTTCATGGTAAAATCTAAAGGCAAAGAGAAACATATTAAAGATCTTATGCAAGCTTTCATGATGATGAGGCAACATAGGTTGAAAGTGAACCTCAAGAAATGTGCATTTGTAGTCTAAGCAGGGAACTTTTGGGGATTCTTAGTTCATCAAAGAGAGACAGAAGTCGAAAAAAAATAAAGCTAAAGAAATCATGGATTTGCCCCCACCCAAGAACAAAAACCAGCTCCAAAGCTTGCTCAAGAAGGTCAACTTTCTCATAAGATTTATAGCTAATCTATTTGGGAAGATCCAAGCCTTTTCCTCATTGGTAAAAATTAAAGATACAAAAGAATTTAAGTGGGAGGAAAAACATCAAATTGCTTTTGAAAAACTCAAGAACTACTTGTCCATGTTGCTTACTATTCATTTTGTTTTCTTCTTCTTATCATACCTTCCTTATTTCTTTATTTTTTTTTCTTCTTTTTTTGGCCCTTCGCTATCGAATTGCCCAAAACCATATACACACCAATATATATATATATAAAGGGTATGTCGGTGGAAGAGTTTTGGGGGGAATAATAAAGAAAGTTAAAGAAATTTCATGAGCATACTAGGTTTCTCATGCAAAATGACCAAAATACCCTTGTGGCTAAAATGACCAAAATGCCCCTACACCAAGTTAAATAAAAAATGGACCTATCCGAACTCTGTTTTTGACATATTGCATGTCTATGTACTCAGGAGTTCGATACATTTTTAACGGTCCTTTCAAATCATCCAAATAAATATCTCGATCAAAAAGTCAATAGTTGATCGACTAGGGACAAACAATACATGAAAATCATTCAAAGACAAACAACATCAGTACATCATCACAACTGTTAACACAAAGTCATTACCACTAAATTTCAATCATATTATCTATTGCACTTACTCGTAAGCATGTCATTCGAAAATCAGAGCCCAACTCATTATTCCATAATACACGAATATTGAAAAATCACATGCTCCCAAATCCACATTTAGAAGCTGGTGCTAAGACCAAAACACATTTTGAAAAGACCTCGTAAAACGTCCCAAAATATAATCCTTGTAAAATGCTCCAACATTCATGCAAAATTATAACTAATGCAATGTCATGAAAATCACACAGAGACACTTTTAAGACACACAAGCATGCATGCAAAATAAAATCTGCTCACTGATTTCCAAATCTATGTAGACACAAGTTGACAGGACCCGTCTCAATCCCCTAGGACTATAGTGGGACGTGCCTGCTCCCGTATGATAATCATACTCAGAATACCGAAAAGACCCTTTATGGGCTTAAAAGTAAACATGCTGAGTTTTACTACAACATTGTCAGACAAGGGATAAGTATCTATATACACATGACCGAGCATATATGTCTGTACAAAATAAAAGTACCAAAATCCTACTCAAAGGGGTAATTAGATGCGCAGTAGTACTGTTTATGCCTCTGCCTCGGTATCCGCAACTGTCTCTGTATCACGGCCTGGAGGGTCAATAAAACAATAAAAATGTGAGTGGACCAAAAATAAGTATTTTCAAATACAATTTAAGAATAATAGCATTTTCCCCTCCGTTTTACAAACATGCATGCATTCAAATCAAATCATATGGAAATAGTTCAAAACATATATATATATATATATATCTAGACTCACATATCAGTAAAACACGATATAGCCAATCCTCAACATCAGTGATGTCTCGACATCCGTGATTTCTATATTCAATACCAGTCACAATTTCCAATGCTACGTATGCAACTCGGGGTCTCATCTCCTAGTACCTCCCCAGGATACAACTCAATGACGTCCGAGGTGATATCATAAATGAGGTGCCTTCCCCAGATCTACCACGTTCGGAGTGATATCATAAACTCGCACCCCTGATCATGAGCCTTTCCTCGGAGCTACTCATCTAAGGTAGTGTATCGTGACTACTCCAGGATCCTCGACGTCTGGATGTGACTATCCAACTCATCAGGATGGTATATGTGGAATCGTAACCAAATACATTTCAAATCACTTTTAAACCGTTTGTGTCTCAAATCAAGTAAAAAATACTATTTAATTGGGCATATGCCCGAGGCAAAATCCTCACCTGTCTTTTCTACAAAAATCACCCGAAAATAGTGTCCAGAATTCATTTATAAATTTGATTTGTCCAATTTCCCGTTTTGCTCTAAATCTAAGTCAAAACCGTTATCTAAGCAGGTCTCAAGCCCAAAATAGCTTTTTCACGCAAAACCGTAAATTGGTTCATAACCGATGATTAAGTTCACAAATATCATGATATCAAATCATTTCATCTTAATATCCGCACCGTAATCAATATCCACACCGTAATCTCACCCGAGCTAGTCCAAAATCTTCGGGCATATCCAAATCATATCTGAGGGTCACTAAGGTTCTATACAAGTTCATAGAGTAAATCCTCACAAAGCCTGATACCGGAAACGCACCTCGGACACGCTTCTCGAGGATAAAAATCCATAAATAACCTAGCAAATCGTCTCTGATCGACCTAAAACCATCACTATCAGATTTAGAACGTTGAAACCTTTTGAACATGACTAGTTTCACCTAGAAATTCATGCCCACGCGCCCTCACACACTGGTTAACAAAAGTCAATGATCATCGATGACGTCATTAAAGTCAACGTTGACGTCATCATGGTAAATGTTGACGTCATCTACTGAGATCAGCCTGACAAGTCTGACACCTGTTAAGTCTTACAACCTGCGACGTGGCACTCCTTGACTGGTGCCACGTATCATAACACGTGTCTTTGACATCTCTGACACTACCACATGGCACCTCCCTATTGGTCCACGTGTTCTGATAGTACTGACTAGACCTGCCACATCAGCTGCCACGTAGGCCTGATAGGTCCTGACACCCTACCACGTGGCACCACCTGATTGGTCCACGTGGTATGACATGCTGACATGGACCTGACATGTCAGCTCCTAACTGGGCCTAACAGCTTGCCACGTGGTAGCACCTGATTTGCTGTGTGGACTGACAGCTCTAATAGGATGATGACATGGATTGCCACGTCACCATCGTCAACCTCCAGCCGGGTCGACTCGATTCTCTATAACGGGTTGATTTGACCCGCGACCCGACCCGACTCGATCGCACTCATTCCTCAACCATTTTCGATCATGCTTCTTCCTACATGATCATAATGATTGCAGAAATGGATCTATGGACTCAAAATTGATTAAAAAGGTCTAGAAATCACCTATAGAGCTTGATGATTTTCGGGAAAACTTCCAGTCCTTCCCCAGGTGGGATTCCAGCAGCCTATGTCCACAAAAATGGTTCCTACGAGTTCGTACAGTCCCTAGGAACAAGTTTTAATCATTAAAACCGTCCAACAAACCATAAAACTCGAATTTGAATTTTGAACCCAAACGGCTTACCTTTCGGTTTTCCAGTCACCATACGCGGTTGTCTTCGCCATTGGTCCCTTCCTCTTCGTCTCCACTCACACTCTCACTTTGTTTCACTCAGGCAGTAGCAAGGATGAGGGAATGATGGTGTGTGGGTTGGGTTTGGGCTTGTGTAGGTTGGGTTTGGGTTTGTGTGGGAACAGGTGAAATGGAAAAACAAAGGATGAAGATGATACAATGAACCCAAATATTTGGGGGGTTAGGCCAATGGATGGGTGGCACTTGTCCCTCATCCATTGGTCCAAGTTGGATATTTTGGATCACTGACAAAGTGCCAACTGTACACTTTCTCGTAATGCATGAATAGTATCTAAATTTTTCCGTGACCCATAACCTTCCCGTCGAATGTTCAATTTTGACGTGCCACTTGTCTATGGACTTGTGACGTCTCGATATATGTAACGGGTCTTGGTCAAAATCCAAATAGTTTCCCATGCCAAAAGTTAACATTTTTCCCTAACTAGGGGCAAAATGATCATTTCACAGGGCGTTACATAAGCAACACCAGGATCCCATATATTTTCATTTGATTTATATAGGAAATCTCATACCAACATATTCTAAAACACAATAGTGCCAAACATAACTGATTTCCCGCTAACTATAACTAACTCAACCATCTTGAGTACTATCCATATCACATATCCCACAATGGCACTATGCGTTGGCCACTACCACAACCATCATATGAATAAAATCCAAAAACAACACTAACAGATAATTCAAAAAAATATTTTCCCCAGGGTTATATCCATATTATCGGTAGCAACTCGAGAACTGGAGCCCTGCTTGACGTCCCAGTGTCACTTCACTCAGGAACTGGAGCCCTGATCGACGTCTGAGTGAATACTGACTCTGAAACTAGACCCCCCGGCTTGACTTCTGAGTCATCACAACACTAGTCTTAAAAACTAGAGTCTAGCTCGATGTCTGAGACTAACTATTACGATACTTGTCTTGAGAACTGGAGCCCGGCTTGACGTCTGAGACCAACCAATCACTACAGACTCAAGAACTGGAGCCTAGCTCGACCTCTGAGTCGTCACCTGCCCATGCCAGTCTCAAGAACTGGAGTCTTGCTCGACGTCTGAGACTGACTACCAACAACATCTATCCGCAAACATATTCATACACTATCGAATAATATATATTTGTAATATATAAATTTCAAAAAAAATTTCTATTTCACCTTTACCATATACATTCATTCCAAACTTCAAAAAATTCATCATTAATCATTGAATTCTCTTAACGCATGAATAATCATTTAGAAAACCAAGCTTTACACCATACCTTGTGAAATAATTTCCATAAATCATCCCGAATTTATCAAGTAATTTATTCGAAAATCATTTTTATATCGTTTCAGTATAAATTTTCTTTTTTTAAAAAAAATTCCATTTTGAAATCCAATTTTCAACTCAGCATCCTTCCCTCAAAATTTCGTATATTCTAAATCCATTTATAGCTATTAAAAAAATCATTTTGAAAACCACATTGTTATTTGAAAATCCGATTTCAAACCAAACACTTCATAAAACCTTGTAAACATCTGTTTTATTAATCATTATTTTAGGATATGTTAAGGATTTGTAAGTAAAACATAAACTTTGAACCATCATGACTTTCAAAAACCATCCAGTAAAGCATACTCCAATTTCTTTTAATATGCTTAGATTATTGTTAAATAAATCATTTAATAATCTTGTATCGCATTTCCAGTCAACTTGTAAATTGAATTTATTCATTAAAACACAATACATTAATTATCATCTAGATCAAGTCAAAAAAATAATTAAATCAATACCCAAGCTCTAATACCACGTTGATAGGACATGTCACTAATTTTCTTTGAAAGTTAGACTGGTCCTGCTTTGGTCTGACACTTATTATCAGACAAGGGATATCGCTAACCTTTATTCAAGTTCAACTTATTATATTAACCAAAGTATATCCACTTCTGCTGGGTACCACCCACATTCTACTCACTCCCCGACAAATAGTGGAGTTACTAATTTGATTATTTTTTGTCTTGTCATTATTTATCTATGTGGCATAAGTTGTGACATCAATTAGATACAAATATCTAAAATACACGATCATTCAAAGATTCCTTATGTTATTATACCATTATTTAAATGACATTATTTCATTACCATCTTCATAACTACTATAATTGATTTATCACCAAATAAGATTAAAACTAAACCCTTTAGTCACCATCATCCATATTTACCTTTTCCCAACACAATTTATACAAAGCTTATTCTTGATGAAAATTGTGAATATTTAAGATTTTCCATATAAAATCTTTAACCTCGTATTTCCATATATTTTCTAAAACCTTGTATAAACCATAATCAATTTATAATATTACGCCTTTAAAATAAATCCCAATGTAAGTACATTAAATCACACAAGAATTCAATAGCTCATCTTAATATCCCTTACTCCAAATATATTCAGTTATTATGAGCATAGGTATATATATATATATATATATATATATATATTATATACCAATTCTAGCGGAAGGCACTATAACACGGATTTTCGAAGTATGAATCGATGCTAATCCCTTTTAAGCTTATAAACAGGTAGACTATATATATATATATATATATATAGTTAACAACATAATAATCAAAAATTGAAAAATACAGAGTTGCAGTAATGGATTAGAAAAAACTGAATATAAAAACGAAATAAAGATCATATGAAAATATACTCACATATATTGAAGTTGTCAAACTTGTGTTTCGTACAGGAACAACAAACAGCACACTCAAAGTTTTTACAAACTGGTTATACACTCTTGCACTTGCACTCGTATCTTACACAAACACTTACAACTGAGCTCTAAGGCTATTTAAATAGCAAACAAAAAGAGAAAAAGTAGAGCCATGTGTCAGCTAATGAAAGGACTGAGCAAAAGAAGCCTACAATTATGAGCGACATCTTCACTTTTGACTTTTGCCATTCACGAGTGGATACTTTGGTCGACAAGATAAAAAGTGCTACAAGATGAAGATAAGAATTGATACTATCAGTCCAAATCTTATCTTATCTTTTCTTCACGGGTGCATTTCATGCATCAAACCTGTTCTTAGTGCACATTTCATGCTATTTTGTTTTTTGTTTGATAGGAGGAAAGATTCTGTAGCAATCATCTTCATTTTCAAACCAATTATAGATATCAGCTGCATCATGCTGAGAGGATGCTGTCATTTCGATATCATCATCATCCATATCAAGTAGTTTGAGAACTTGATCTTTCAGATCCTTTTTTGAACAAGAAGCAGGAAAAGCCTCTATCAGAGACTTAAGCTTATCTGTCTTGGCAGAAGACGATGAACAAGGACTGTTAAGAGTTGAGATTTGTCTATCAGACAATAAGATGGATAAATTTTTTGCTTTAAAATTTTGAGGTTTTAGGTGATCAATGTGAAATTTATCCCACCAGCGAATAAAGATTTTTCTTTCGAGTTGAGGGATGAAAAACCACAAGTCGTCATCATCTTCGATAAAACTATAATCCCATTTCAGGATCCAGGGGAGTTCATAACAAATCAGGGAGCAGAGGAATAGTTTTCTTTCCTCAGAATAGTCAATATTTTCCTTTTAAAATATTTCAGAAAAGGAAAGGGCTATCTCCCGGGGTAAGTATTCAGCATTGGGTCCTCATACTAGAAACCAGGATTGAAACCAGTTAGGAATCTCTTTCAGAGTTCCAATTTTCAACTGAATAAACCAAGTGTGAGAAAAGCGAATATTTTGAAAACAAAGGATTTGATCCTAGGCTGTCTGATAATCCCAGAAATTAAATCCTTTAGGGCTCATTTCAGAGCTTTTAAAAAAGTGTATTTTAGAGGGGTTATCTCCCCAATCTTCAAAAGTGATTACTTTCAGAATCACTAATTTGGAAAAGGCAATCATATCGTTATTCTTGCTACGATAGCGATGAACAACTTCCACAGATCTGGTTTCTATCAGAAGCCGTTCATACCAGTATCTTGGTTTGAAATATCCACGGATGTGATCACGAAGGTATTTTTCACCTACATCTTTCGGAGAAGTGTGAAGATCGTGATTTTCAGTCGGTGTAATGCGTATGACCGTAGTTTCACAGAATGGGTTGCTGGCAACTACTTTCTCGCACCCTTTAGAATAAGGTAAAGCTGACGAGAGAGGAGTTGGATTTATAATAGCAGAACTAGGTTGGATAGCAGAAGATGCTTTGCTGGAAATGGCTAGAGGTTTTTTATAAGGATGATACATTTTGGGAGTTGGCGAATTACACCACGAAGGTTCAGGAATTTTTTGAGTAGTGGATGGCAGAGGCATATTCTTGGGGTAGAGGACAAAGTAGTCAAATTTTCCCGATGGTTCTCCAAGAAGGCCAACCTCTGGATCTCCGGCTTCAAACCTTGCTTGTAACTTCTACTGGGACATCTTTTTGCGAACCCTGCAAAAATTCACGAGTTAAGAAATCAGGAAATGAATTATGTTCGTCTTTAATATATTCAATATGAAAATCAAAAGCTGATAAAATTCCTTGCCATCTGGCAAAGATTTGTATAGATGCTAAGTTCTTAACATTCTTCAACAAAATATGTTTTGCTGCTTTACAATCCACCCTAATCAGGAAGCGTTTGTTAAGAAGATCGCTTTCAAAGTTGGTGACTGAATGAACTATAGATAATAGTTTCTATTTCACTGTCGAATAATTTTTCTGCGCTGACTTCTAGATCCCAGAAGTGAAGCGAACGAGGACTTCTTTGTCATTAGTTTTTTCTTTCAAAACACCACCATATCCTTCATCAGAAGCATCTGTTTCCACAATCTTGAAGGCTTCTGGATCTACCAAAGCTAGGCAAGGAAGTTCTTTAACTTTTCTTTTTAGGAGTCTGACGGCTCTCGTCTGCTCCTCAGTACAAGGAACTGGATTCTTTTTCAGCCGATCGTAGAGCGGTTTGCTGTCTTTGGCTAAGTCTTTGTAGAAATCTCCTACATAATTCAGACTTCCCAAGAATATTTGTAGTTGCTTCTTTTCGAGAATTTCATCTGGAAATTTGTCCGAAAAAGCAATGGCACGATCGATTGGGAGAATAATTCCATTGTGGATATTATGTCCCAAAAATCGAACCTTTGTTTGGAAGATTTTCATCTTCCTTGCAGAAACCACTAAGCCTGCATTCTTTACCACTTTTAAGAAAATATTTAGATGTTTAAAGTGTTGTTCTACAAAATGAGAGTAGACCAGAATATCATCAATATAAACAATTTTAAAAGTGGAGTAAGGCTTGAGTATATAATTCATAATATTTTGAAATTCAGAAGGAGTATTTTTCAAACCAAAGGGCATAATGTTCCATTCGTAATGTCCAAATGGTACATTAAACGCGGTTTTGTACCTGTCCGTCTCTGCAATTTGAATATGCCAATATCCTAATTTCATATCAAATTTTGAAAATATTATAGCTTGATTAAGCCTTTCTAATCCATCGAAGGGCCTTATTCAGGGGTTTGTGATTTATAACCAATCTTGGTGTTCCTCTTTCCAATTCAGGCGCGTTTTCAACATAGAAAGCAGAACAGCTCCATGGGGAGTAACTTTTACGAATCAATTTCTTTTCAAGAAGTTCATTGATTTCTTTCTTACAGATTTCCATTAATCTACCATTCATCTGAATGGGGCGAGCCTTTGTGGGAATTTTTCTTTCATCAAAATCAGGCTCATAAGGAAGTTCGACTATGTGTCGTTTACGATTCCAAAAAGCACCGGGAACTTTTGTGCATACCTGCAACTCAAATTCCTTTTGTACAGAAGAAATTTTAGTCTTAAGAGTTTGAGTTGTTAGTTGTTCTTCTGTTCGTTTAAGATGTAATTCCTCTTTCAGAGAAGAAAGAAATTTTTCCTTTTTGAGAATTTGATTATGAATAGAGTTCACATATTGCATATGAGGTTCTCTAGAGAAAAGGAACATTACCTTGATGCCTTATATTTCAGTTTCTATTCCTTGATCAGAAACTTTGAAGGGGTAAAGCATGCTTAAAAATGGAGTTCCAAGAATCACAACATGACTTAATCCTTTCACCAGAATAAAAGAAGTTTGAAAACAAAACTCCTTTTGAATTATGGTTGCATCAGAGATCTTATAATGAATCTTCATTGGTTGATCAGTAGCACTTCACAGTCCTTGAGAGGTTTTCGAGAAGAATTTTACAGGTACGACTCCTTCATTGATGCAGTTGAGATCAGCTCTTGAATCGATCAGCATTTCAACGGAAAACCTGAAAGTTTTGTTAATAACAAAGGTAATCATAGAATACCACTTGTGAGAAATTACCTTGTCGATGCTATGGATAAACTTTAGGGCTAAAATACTTCCATCTAGTAGGGCTTCAGAAGGCACTGGTTCCATTTTAGGTTATGGTTTTTGATCCTGCTCAAAATCTTTCAGAAGAGACTGAAACTCATTTTCAGTTTCATTATCTGTGTCTAGACTTTCAAGCGAAGGATGATAAAGTTCTAGGATCTGAATTCTCTTTTTATGATCCTTAACTTTATTTTTTGTTTCCCGAATTTCTTGCTTGATTTCAGCAACAGTGGGTTCCGTTTGAGTTGTTTGTGCCATTCGAGCAGCAATAGTTTTAAAGCTATAAGCTTCAACTAGCTGTTGTAGACTAGATTTAGGAGCCCTTTTCTCCTCTTTCCGCTCTTTAGCGATATTGAGGTATTTCTCCAAAATTGTTCTCTTTTCAAGAGGGTCCTTAATTTTATCAATCAAGTCTAAGATCAGACTTTCTTCCTTAGTAATGACGCAAAGATATAGGTTACATACACATTTACTCTCATTTTCTGTGTTACTTTTTGCAGTATTAAAGGAGGAGGTATAGGAGGTATATAACTCCATTTCTCCAAAAACTGCTTCTTCACCGTCGCTACTTTTAGAGTCAGATGAATTTAGCATATGTTGACACAATTGTCGTTTTAACCCGTCATCTAAATTTAGATTATTAAGTTTTTCTTGCATTCTGCATTCTGGTCGAGTATGTCCGACTTTTCCACATTTATAATAGACAACTGTCCTTTTTCTTGCTGTTTTTCCAACTTTCGTCCCCCTTTTGGCTCGTCCATCCTTTGTTTTAGAGGAAGACCCTTGTCGGAGACCACTAAGTTTTTCTCGTAGATCGAGAAGGTTTCTAAGAGTCCTATACGGTTTTGAAGATCGAGAAGATCGATCAGATTTCTTGGAAACCATTTTCTTCTTGTGGGAAGGTTTTCTTTGAATAGAAGGATCTTTGGGGTCAAATCCAAATTGCTCACAGAAATCACCCATCTTCTTAGATCGTAGAATCTTCTGTTTATCAAGTTGTTTCTTCAACTTCATATATGTACAAAGTGCTAGTCCTTCAACAGAGATTTCAAATGTGAGTTCCCCATAGGTATACCTATCAGAAGGTATAACTCCTCGATATTTTCCTCATATTCTGCTTTGTACCTTTTCAGCAAATAAAGGAGGTAAGCCAGAAAGAAATTTTTCTTTCCAGAAATCGGAAAAGCAATCCTACCTAAGAAATACTTTTGCATAAAAAACGTCCTTATACTATCTAAAATTAGATAAGGTTGGACATCTAAAAACTTATTAGTACTTCCTTAGATCTGTCTTGTTGAAGTTCAGTGGATCCAACAAAATAGAGAGTGGTTGTGTATATTAGGGTATTCACCGCATCCTCTTGGGTCGTTATTTGTCCATTAACTTCAGTTATTTTTGTAGCAGAAAGAATTTCTCTTTTGGCTTCTTCGCTAAGATGGTTATCCCACCATCCTCGAAGTTGGCCAATGAATCCAGCGACAATGGCTTGAGCACTTCTATGATCAGAATTACCATGAATCATACTTGCAGATGAGAACATCATCATGTGTCTCATAGTATTAAGTACTTGGTAGTCCGTTTGTCCGTCAATGTTCCATTCAACAATTGACTTTCCATCATATTGGACACTTTCTCCCATATCCGTATCTTCATACTGAAGATCAACAGGTGAAGGTCTAGGGTAATAATTTTTCATAATAGGATTCCTTGTTATCCTAGGTCCTTGTTTTATCCTATTAACATGCAGTTCTATGCTGATATCAACAAACTGGTCTTCTAATTTAGTAATTTGAGTTTCACTAAGTACTGAAACCTTCGAATAAGATATCTTAATGGTTTTCAACCTATCGGCTAAGGCGGCGACAAAACTATCAGTATTTCCTAGCTTATAGTCCTTAAGATCTGGTACAGGTTTGAACATGGGTTGTTCAATTTTCTCCTTTCCCTTTTCAGAGGAACTGGAAGATATTCCAGGGTCTCTGGGGGTCCAAATCTTAGTACCATCTTTCAAGGTATTCTCAATTCTTGTCGTTTGTTCTCCAAGAGATTGTAAGAACAAATTGGTGTATTTATTTTGGTGTATGACCACTGTAACTCCACTTTGTATAGAAGCTTCTTGTACACTATCCTTGTATGGAGAGGCTATGGTTCCTTTGGAATTGATGTTGAATGATTTGGGAGGTGGATGCACAGATCTTTCAGTTTTTTTGTCACAAGTTGTATAAGTCTTAAAAGGATTCCCTATTGTACTTATACACTGAAGGTATTCAGTAAACTTGTACTTTTTTGCACACCATTTAAACCAAGGAAAGAACCGGCAGTTAAATCCCTTTCCTTTCATAAAAGTATAGTGAAGTTTGCGTAAAATCTTTCGTCTTTCTTCATTATAGGTTGTTTCTAACCAGCTTCTTATAGTTTGGTTTTCTATACTTGTGTAATCTCGTTCTATGGTTTTTATACCTGGTTCGAACCTAGAGATTACATAGATGTTAGATTCATCATCTTCCCATGAAAATTTAGGTTGAGAAGGTAATTCCTCAAATTTCTTTGAGGGGGTTGTGGCTCCTGTATTTTCAACCTTGTAGTAGGGATGATAAAGATGATCTTGGTTTTTTCTTAACCCTTCAAATATGAGTTATATATATATAGGTATGTATACTTGAATTACCAAATTCATGATAATCCATAAAATTCTTTGTAAAGCTACTATCATAATCACTTAACTCTACTTCCACATTAAACAATTATAATCTCTCACTGTCATCTCACCAAGGCATTTCTTATCTAAATTCACCATAGTTTCCTTTTTAATACTTCATTAGAGTTATACTAACTTTCCTTAATTCATTAAGATTAATTATGAATTTTTAAAATAAACTTAAAACTTGAATGAGCATAACACCCTTAACCAAGGTCGAATTAACTTGAGACTTGTACCATTGAACTCAGAAAACAAGGATGAAGAACTTTTGTGCTGGTCAGACGGCGAAATTCCACCGCACGCACTGCCATGAACCACTACAAGTCTCTGCGCGTGGTGGTCACACACGTCACAGTGCACAGTTGCAAGCATAGTCGCTATCTCACTCGCGCGGTTATGCGATTCAGATCTTCCGACCTGTGATTACAACTCGGTTATATTTTCATCATTTCGTGACTATTTTACGTGTTTTAGAGATCAAACTTCCTCTAATCAACTTTATGAAAAGATATATAAGATCAAAATGTGGAAACCTCAAATCCATGTCTATAATTCCCAGCTTTCGGCCATGGTTTCCAAAGTTGATACGAGGGTTGTCTAGTGTCTAGACTTTCTTTTTTCTAGAGCATACTAGGTTTTTCATGCAAAATGACCAAAATACCCTTGTGGCCAAATGACCAAAATTCCCTTACACCAAGTTAAATAAAAAATAGACCTATCTGAACTTTGTTTTTGACATACTGTCTGTTTATGTACTCAAGACTTCGAGACCTTCGTAATGCTCCTTTCGAATCGTCCAAAAAATTTCCTGATAAAATAGTCAATAGTTGATCTACTAGGGGTAAAACTGTCATTATTCATTTCCTCAAATTTCTGAGGTGTTACATTGTGTCTTGTTTTATATTTCAGAGTCATTAAGTTAAGGCATTTCATATTGCCCTTCACCTTCCAAATCATCGCCCAAATAGATTTGCTAAAGTACATGCTATCACGGCCTTTCTTGAGAGGCCGAATAGGCAAATGGACCCCGGCTTTATTTGAGTTCAATTATCGATAGACGCCATAGAAAGTAGAGAAGGGCCAATATATTGCCGATTTCTTAGCTGAATATCTAGGTGTCGACATTGAGAAAGAAAATTTGCACGAGTCACTTTGTTGTCCATCCTGCGCTGGAAGTTATATTTTAATGGGTCCAAAACTAAAGATTCGGTAGGAGTCAGGATATGCTTGGTCGATCCAGAGGGAATCTCCCATCAATTTTCATTTAAATTGGATTCGGAAAACGTAATCAACAATCAGGTCGAATATGAAGCCTTAATCATTTGGATGGAAATATTGATTGAAATGGGTATACGACAGGTTGAGATATATGGAGACTCAAAATTAGTGGTTAATTAAATAACAGGGGCCTACACGTGCCAAAATCTCTACTTGGCTAATTACTATATTGCTGTAAAATGTTAACGTCCAAGTTCATCGATCCAACTATCGAGCATATACCCCGAGAAGAAAACTTAGCGGCTAGATAAATGGCCCAAGTTGGATCAGGAGTCTTATTTCAGGAGGGGTAGGCCAAGAAAAAATTCAGAGTGGAAATAAGATATCTACCGTCTATATTGGAGAGGGATTCCAAGTTAAAGATCTTGGATATTTAGGTTGAACCTGATGATTGGAGGACCCCGTTTATCAAGTATATGATGTACCCATCCAACAAATATAAGAGCATTGGAAACAAGGCATGCCACTATACCATGTGGGGACTAGACCATATTAGGAAGAACTATGATGACACATTATCTCGATGTATCAGACCCAAAGAAGCGATGGTCGTAATGGGAGAGGTACATGAGAGAGTATGTGAGGCACATCAAGTAGGACCAATGATGACATGGCTCATACGTAGACATGGCTATTACTAGCCAGATATTCAGTCGAATTGCTACACATATGATAGGGTATGTGATGCATGCCAAATGCATGCTTCGTTCCAGCATGCACCCGCAGTACCTTTGAACCAGTAGCCAAGCCATGGCCATTCCAAGGATGGACTATCGACTTCGGCGGAAAGATATTTCTAGCGTCTTCGAGGAAGCACAGCTTTATCGTAGTGGCCACAGATTATTTCACTAAGTGGTGGAAGCCAAGGCTCTCAACCAAATCACCATCGTTGAATTGATAAAGTTCTTGAAAGAAAGCATCTTAAGTCAATTCGGAGTACCATAGACCATCATCACTGATCATGGGACATCATTTATGTTCCCAAAACTGCAAGAGTTTGATGCTTAACTTTTGATCAAATTTGTACAATCTAGTCCTTATTATCCTCAAGCCAATGGTCAGGTAGAGTCCAGTAATAAAAACATTCTCACTATCGTAAAAAAGATGCTTTCAGATTATCCTATTGATTGGCACGAACAATTGATATTCACATTATGATTGTATCAAACATCAAAGTGAGAAGCAATCGAGACATCCTCGACTGACTTTGTTTATAGTCGGGATCTGATGCCCGCAATATCAATATGGTTTGAATACTGAAGAATACACTTAGGCCATGTGTTACAAGTTAGAAGAGTTTAACCAAAAGAGGATGGAAACTTTGAACAAGATCATGGCCACCAAGGCAGCTGCTGCAAAATCATAGAATAATAGGGTGAAAGGGAAGTCTTTCCAGGAAGGAGACCTCGTGTGGAAAACAATGTTACCATTGGGAACAACTATTCTTAGAAGAGGAAAATGGAGCCCGACTTAGGAAATACCATTCATAATTCACAAAGTGAACAGAAAAGATTCCTACTATTTGAGAGATTATGGAGTAGTGGAAAAAAATCCTACCAATGCCATTCATCTAAAGAAATATTACCCCATGCTTTGGGATTCCAAGATCGGTTGAAATCTCTCAAGGAAAAATACATATATTTCCAAGGATAAAGTGCAATTCAAAGAAAGTTTTTACAAGCATCTATCAAAGGATCATCCCAGGAAAATACTTTACAAAGGCCAATCGAATGGCCATCAAAAAAGAAAAAGAATGGAAACTGAGGAACAACTTATCAGGAAAAAGCTGGACCCACATTCATGTTGAAACGATACATATTCGCCATCTCGACAACTTTCTTTTCCTCAGACCATTCATCGGGGAGACGACGTCTAGAGGCATGAGCAATGTACCTGTCATCACAGAAATTCGTCAAGGAAACCTATTATATGGTCTCGATATGATGATCACGGGCCTTTATCACCTCCAGTAGTTCAGTGATACGGGTCTTAAAGATAGCATGCTCCCCTAGAGCCTGTTGGTACTTTAAACATCTCTTTTTTGGTAGTAGCCCTCGAGGGTTTAAACTTGTTGTTGGAAAGATAACAGGAAAACAAAAGAAAAATGAACGTTGTTTTGTTTATCAATTTGATGGGCATACACTAAGTCTTGCAAGTGTTGGATTTCCGCCAATTGGGTTTCCACGAAGCGACAAAGATTGATGGTTTGATTTTCAAGGAAGATTAAAAGGTTTTGAGTAGGGACGGAAGGACTTGCTTGTGCATTAGTAGGGTTGTTGGTGTTTGCCATGTTCATGTTTGAAAATGAAGATGTTTTATTTTGCATAAAGATTGGTGATGATCTTATAGGTCAACCAATATGGCTTACGTCAGCCCTTAATTATTACTGCATGTAATTCCAAGTTAACTCAAGAGGACACATATGCTTTGTTGAAATAGTTAAAACATCATTGGACTAGACTTAGCCTGTGAAGGAAAGCAGTGAAATGAAAGAAAATATTATTAAAAGCAAGAGATAAGGTTACATCAAAATTCTAACATTTCAGTCCCTAAAAAGAAGAAATTACTGGATCTGAGCCTTGGATGGGATTTCTAGGTTATGCAGTCAGTGAAACCCTGGTCAAACCTATCACGGTAAGCAACCGTCCTCAACTGTTTGCCCAAAGTATCATGAAAAATGACTTCAGCCCTGAGATGTTCCCCCTCGTATTTCATAATAGCCACCTCTCCTTCCAATTGCAACAATGTATCCCTAGTTGCAGTAACCTTCTCACAGAAAGAAAAGATTTCGAGCGCGATTGAAGACCATTTTTGGAGATAGGAGGTCAACTCTGCCTCTTCAAAAGCACGGAAAACATGAAGTTCTTTCCTCAAATCAATGACAACCTATAGCTGTTCCTAGTATTAAACATGGAGGCGTTCAACGAGCATGTGGTAATGAGAAATGGGAACGTTGCTCAGATTGTTCTCTAGGAAAGACATTGTGTGGTAGGGAGTTTGTTTGAGGAGGCCAACTTATGAGCGGTTATCCACGGATACAATAGTCATGGCAGTTGGAAGGTAGAAGTGAAAGGTTAAAAAATCTTGCAAAACTTAGAAATTTCATTAAATGGCAAGGAAACAAAAAAAGAAATTACAATTAATCCTGGGCCACTCTACTAAAGCTCTTATTAAGCTCACAACACATGGCTTCATCTCATTCTCAAGATGTCATATTTTCCACTCTATGAAGAGTTGAGAGATTCCCCCATATTTCTCTCTTTCTCTCCATAGAAAGCTCATCACAACCGCGTCCTCCTAACGTTAGCGGAGGATATCAACGTAGCACTATAGCCAAGCTTCCCGGACGGCCATCAACAGATCCAACAATGCCACCTTCTGAGCTCGAGCCTTTTGGACCTTCTCAGCCAGTAGGAAGATTGGTGGTTCACCATCAGAGGTAGAGGTGGAATTGTTAGAAAGGTGCTCGGATGTAGCCCTGAAAACACCAAACACGTTTTCTTTGTGACTTGATCGATGGAGACGAGTGTAAGGAAAAGCTGATTATGGCTTGTATTTATAGCCAAAAGATTTGGTTGGGAGTTATTCAAGATATGTGAGAAGTAATGGGGATTAGAAGTAGAATTACTACCATCACAGCTATTGGACAGTTGAGTATCTTGAGAAAAAGTTCAAGTACAAACTAAAGCGCCAAACAAAATGGGCAACCCTTATTAACAACGGTGCAAAGAGGGCCAAAGTTAGAACAAAGTCAAGAGTTACAAATTCAGCAGCCCGCTAAGCATGGCTTCGAGGCCCACCTTCTGCGTTTTAATGTTAAAAGAAAGGGCTGCATCCTCAATGAAGGCTATGCGGCCCAGTTGTCCCTTCTTTGGAAATTTTTCCGAGCAACTTCCTTCTTGTGTTTGGTAAATTCATATTGCTAACTTGTGCATGAGTTATTTCAGTTTTAGAAAGTTAGGCACGAAAGGTCTCCAATCTCTGAAGTTTTTTGAGGAACAGATCTCCTATGCGAGAGAATTTGTCATAGGCTATAAGGTAGCTTTGGCAAAGGTCATCTAATTTGACTCTAGTAGGCACATCTATTGGAGGAGAATCTTGGTCCGTATGGCCCGATGAGAGGATTCTTTGAAAATTTTCCAAAATTGGCATAATTAGGAGAAAAGTAGATAAAGCTACAAGAGAGGATTGAGAGAAAACCTCCATTGCCCGAAACAATTCTCCTATGTTAGGACAGTCGCCCTAGCCACGATGGACATAATAATATCCTTGGCAGCCTTGATAGCTCCATTTCTATGCATGTTCATAATGTCATTTTATGCTTGATTTACATGTTCTTAATACAACTTATGACCAATAGGAGAAAATGATGTGTTTTGTGAGATAATGTGCAGAAAATATGAAAACGTAGGTACAAAGTCCAAACATGGTGAAAAATGAGGAATAGGGTCTTAGGACCTCAAACTTGTCCTAGCCAGGGACCTGGTACGTGGTACTGCTCAAGACCCTCCATCGAGTCCCTAACATGTCACCAGGGCCAGTCCCAGGCCATGTTCCCTCGATCGGGTCCCAATTCAAGCGCCTGTCCTGTGTTCCAAGTCAGGTCCCAGTGAGATGTCACTGGTGACATGCTCTCATACAAGGACTAGCTCGTGTTCCAGCAAATACCCAACCAAAATCCAGGTTCTAAGCCAACTAAGTACCAAAAAATGTCATGGGTGACATGTTTCGAGGTCATATTCCATCGTGTTCCACCATGTTCCCCATTTCCAGTTCTTAACCCAGCCGAGTACCAGAGCCAAGACCAGACTGATAGAGATTTTACCAAGCACAATAGATGTACTTGGTAAAACTTCTATGTGTAATAACTTTGCAAGTGCACAAGACGTATGAGCAATATAGGGTGCAAGTAAAGGTCGATCCCATGAAGACTTGTTTAGTGATATCCAATAATTTAATCCAATTGACGAAGTGACCTAATTAAAGAATAATAGGGGGTTTATGACGTATGAGAAAAGTATGCAAGTTAACTAAAATTACCTAACTAAATCGAACTAGGGTGTCTATCCACCTTTACAAATTATAGTTCTATTCGTTTTCCTTGACCTAATTACTATGCATGTTCCTGAATTAAGTGCCCATGCAGGGGTCCGACTAAGGCTCACCCCACATCTATTATCTTCTCTTAGTTAGCATGTTTTAAGCGTGATGTGCCTCCCTTAAAACGTCTACTATCGATTGTGCGTGGTAATGCATTAAACACAAAAGAAGATTTTATGACACTACACTAATCCTAGAAAGTGATGTGCAATCCTAGAATGTCATGAGTTTAGATTACAAATAAGAATCCCCCTTTTAAATGTGATGCTACAAATTGCAAGATGATATTAAGGTCCGTCAAGAAATACATCTACAATTATACACAAATAAGGTAGCTAAGCTTATAAGCAGTTCATGAAGCGCAGTAATCCAACAAATCCAGTCATACATAACAATCATAATCAAGAACCAGAAATCTAAATAAGAACTAACATGGATAGGGCTTCAAGTAACCTTAGCCCTAATTATACTACTCAAACATATTTAAATTAAATAACAACATAATTGAAAAATAAAAGAACAATAAAGAAAAGAGAAGAAAGAAGACTCCCTCACGACACTATGCTTCTATGAATCCAAAGGTACTTGAACTGAAGATTCCACAAACTAACTAAAAAAAGAACATAAATTAAAGTACTATTACGTATAAAATTTGGTAGAGTTTCGGGGACCTTCAAGAGGTGGAAAAATGGCTCCAAACAATGAGAGAAACTAATCTATATATAGGCCTCACACCTTCCCTAGATTCTCCCTAAAAGAAAAGGAAAATAACCCTAAAACTAAGGAAGAAAACAACTTGGCCATGTGAACCCTCTTAGTCGTAAATCTTGGCTTCCTCCTTAAACAAGGCATCCTTCCTTCTTTCTTTCCACTTCTTGACTTCAACTTTGACTCGTAATTCATTTAATTATCTTCCAAATCAGATCACAAAGCCCTAAAATAAAGGAAAGAAGATACAATGCGGCTAGGGCTATTCCTTAACCCTAGTCGTGTTCATTAATGTTTCTTGGCTTTCAAGAAACTTCATTTTCCTTGTTTCTTGCACATTTAACTTCATATCTGATTAGGACATCTTTAAGTCTTCTTATCGAATCAATCCATGTCATTCCTCATTGAAAAAGGAAGGTAAATTCGTGAAAGGATTACTTGATGCACAAGTAATCCCTTTAACTTTCCTTAATCACAATTTATGGACTTTTGGGCTTAGCCGTGACCTTTGAGGATCTTGGTGGATTTTCTCCGTGTAAATGGGAGATGATGTGGCCCTTTATGAGTCCTTGATGAGTTCTTGAAGAGTTAGACTTGGAAATATCACATTTCATTGTAAAAAGATGATTTAAACCTCAACTAGACAATCTGCACAAACTTCACAAAGTAGATAATTTTCTCCTATTATTTGAATGGTTATAATCAAAAGATAAGTGAAGGGGGATAAAGAAAATCATTAAAAAAAAAAGCTAAATTCGTGGCTTATCACATGCCCGTGTGCCTCATTTTGTGCCAACGGTCTCTATCTTGGCCACCTCTGTTCCATATTCTCCAGTACAAATTTTTAGGCCCTCATTGGGGATTCAAAATTTACATAACATGAGCTACTCAGATCCTTCATCAGGGCCTGTTTTGGTGCACTTCAAATTTTTGGCTCATGGAGCCCCATTTCAAGTCCAGGACCGGTCTCAGGGCCAACTTTTGGCATCTCGATTTGGACATGTGAACGATGGTATTTTTGGGACATCTTGATGCATTCCCTCCACAATTTGTATCATTTATTCAGTCCCTCATCGGGGCTAAGTTCTAAGGTACTTAAAAAATGACCTTGGTTCTGGGCCAAATTTCAGGCCCTCTTGGGTTGCGCGTTGGTTAGGTTCCTTCTAACATCAAGAAAGTGATCAGGCCATCTATATCTCATTCAGCTATCTTTGCCATGTCATCCATGCAATTAAAGCGCTCAAGATCGACCAAGAAGGTTTCATTTTGGTTCTTAGTCGACTTAGAAGTGTGTACACACTTAGGGACCAATCAGAATTATGCCAGCACGTGGCCAGTTGTACAAATTTGAGATAAGTGAGGAGTGATAAACTATCAAGCCGTGTTTTCAGCTTAGAATCTAGCATGATAAGGCCAAGAGAGCTTAGGAAAGCAAATTCCTTGCCACTCAAGGAATCCAAGAAGTTTTCCAAGACCTAATCCTTATGCATGAAAGAATCCAAGTGTTCAACTCCAAATTCAACAAGTGTTCAGCCAAGATTTCTCTTATAAATAGCCTTATAATCAATGTAATTAAGGGAACCATCATAGTTTAGATCTAGTTTTATTTCAAGACCATTAAACATTCCTTTTGTCGTGTACTTTCAATTCCAGATTCTAGTTACTTTTGAAGATTGCTTTTGGTGTTCTTGGAGATTGGACGTAGCTGCCTTCTTCATCTTAGTAAATTTGTTGTTATTCTTAACTTTACTTCATATTTTTTTTATTGTCATGTTTTAGTCAATTATGCATAGCTAAACACCTTTTTAGTTAGGGGCCGTTTTTTAGGCCTTAAGTCACGAGTCTTCGAAAGTTATCTTAAGTCTTACTTCCTACTTTGTTCATATGTGATTGTCATGATTTTTTTGTAACCTATCTTTTATGTGGTTCATTTATGGATGCAAACATACTATGATAATTGTAAAAGTATTTCTAAAACTAGAAGGTAAAGCGTATGACATATTTGTTCTTATGTTTGTAAGTAGCAGGGAATTTTCAGGATCCTAATCACGTCAATATAAGTCAATGAGAGTTACTTGAGACTTATTCTTCAATCAATCTTAAAAAGCTTAATGATCTTTCATCTTGCTTTAAAAATGTTTTCTCAAAGTTAAAGAATTCCTTAGTTTTAATGCGTTATTGAACTATGGTAGATTAGTAGAGTGTTAGGATAGATTCATGCGTTCATGGCCTATTCTAGGTTGAAGGCAACATGACTAGGTAAAAGAAGTAAGATGGAATGGTAATTGGATAAGATAAAGGACTTAGTGGAAGATAAATGTGCTCTTAACTAAAGTTCTCTCCCAATCAACTCAAAACCTATCTAGTTTCCAACTTTTTTACAACTCAACGTTTTCAAACTCCCATCTAATCATCTTTTAATTGAGTTTTCAAACAAACTAAAGAAAGGTACCCTTAATCCCCGGCTTGAACAATCCCTTATTGACCAAACTACTACAACTACAAAACGGGTTAAGTTAAGGAACGTTTGGTTCACATCAATTTTTGGCGCCGTTGTCGGGGATTGAAAAATCTCCACTTTGTTTGTTTGTTTGTGTTTTGTGTCTTTGTGTTTTTGTGTTCTATTTTGTGTCAAGTTAAGTTGCATTCGTGAATTCTCACATAGTTTGTGTTTTGCAGGTACATATGCACTCATGGTAGCCCTCAAGGTGAGCTTACTCCCCTTGATCCTGAGATAGAAGGAAGATTTCGTCCATCCAAGGTTAAAGCAGGAGCACCTATTGTGCCCGTGAACCTAGAACAAGCCCTCTTTTCTCAGTCAAGTTCCAACTCACCAGCAAGCTCTAGGCCTACTTCACCCCTTGGAGTCATGGCCAACCTATGCTTCATTAGAGACCTTTCTTCATCCATGGTGGCAGGAGGAGTTCCTTCATGCATACAATATCCAGTCCACGCCCAAGGTAAGTCCACGGACATAGAGCTAAAGTCAATCATTTTGCACAAAATTCCAGTCTTCCACGGGTTCTCAACCAAGGATTCAAACATGCACCTCATGGAGTTTCAATTCGTGTGTATAAGCATGGTACCAACGGGAATTGATGATGACATACTTTAGCTCAAGGCATTCCCGTTCACTTTGGCGGAGCATGCCAAGGATTGGCTCTATAAACTTCCAAGTGAACATATCACCAATTGGGAGGACATGATGAAAGCATTCCTCGAGAATTACTTCCCTACTTCTTGTGTAATCACATTAAGGAAGCAAATAACAGGGATCACCCAAAATCAAGATGATTCATATTCTCAATACTTCGAGAGGTTTCAAACCCTTCTCGCCCAATGTCCTCAACACCAATTCAAAGATGAGAACCTCCTCCAATTCTTTTATGAAGGATTGCTTCATTTAGAAAGGAAAATGTTAGATGCTCCATGTGGCGGATCATTCGTAGATACAACTCCTCAAGAAGGCATGGCCTTAATTGAAAATAGGGCCAATAATGCACAACAATGTGAGGGAATAAAAACAAACTGTAGGCAAGTAAATGAAGTGAGTTTCAATGACGACCTAAAAGATCAAATTTCAAAGCTTACCATGGTCATCTCACAAGTCCTTGGACCAAAGAATACTCAAGTGTGTAGTGTATGCTCCACTAAAGGGCACCTCGCGGACCAATGCCTTCAAGTGGCCAAACAACATGCTTGGGAGAATGCCCATACCATAGGGTTCGAAGGTACTCAAAGCTATCAAGGATGCCAAACCAGACCAAGGAACGATCCATTATCATCTACCTATAATAAAGGATGGCGTAATCATCCAAACTTTAGCTGGAATTGACAAGAAAGTGCTCATATGGAACCTCAAAACAATGAACAATGCAATAGAGGTCCTCCGGGTTCTACCCTAGGCCCCAATATTTCCAAGGACCCTCACCCGCACAAGTTCCTATCCAAGGGTCCAACCCTCATTATTACAAGATGTTTGAGGCCATAATAGATTTTACCAAATCTCTTGTACAAACCCAACAAAATCAAGGCCAAGACATCCAAGACTTGAAAAAGAAAATGTGAGGACCCGTTCCTTGGTGGCATGGTTAGCAATCCTACATCACACGGGGGATCTGGGGAATGTTCCTTATATGTGTGGGCGCGCATCTATCCAATAGGAGGCCTTTTGAGAGCTCACTGCTTTTGATTCCTTGGGAACTCCAAAGTTAAGCGAGTTGAGGCTGGTACAATCCTAGGATGGGTGACCTACTGGGAAATTATACGTGAGCTCCGGGGAACAAAACCCTGCGGGTGGGACCGCAAGTTCGGGAGTCCAGAAGGGACAATATCTTGTTGGGTAGAGTTGTCTAGTTACCGTTGCACATCTCTTACTTAAAGGAGGCCTTTTAGGAGCTCACTAGCTTTGGATTCCTGGGGAACTCCAAAGTTAAGCGAGTGGGGGCTGGTGCAATCTCAAGATGGGTGACCCATTAGAAAATTACACATGAGCTCCCGAGAACAAATCTGCGAGGGTTGGGCCTAAAACAGACAATATCCTACTGGAGTTGGTCGGGTCGTGAAAATTTGGTATCAGAGCCCAATCCCAGCCAAAATTGATTGTGCCAGCGAGGACGCTTGGCCGCAAGTGGGGGAGATTGTGAGGACCCGTGCTTTGGTGGCATGGTTAGCAATCCCACATCGCCTAGGGGATCTGGGGGATGCGCCTTATATGTGTGGGTGCGCATCTATCCAACAGGAGGTTTTCTGGGAGCTCACTGGCTTTGGATTCCTTGGAAACTCCAAAGTTAAGCTAGTTGAGGCTGGTGCAATCTCAAGATGGGTGATCCACTGGGAAGTTTCACGTGAGCTCCCTAGAGCAAAACCGTGAGGGTTGGGCCCAAAGTGGACAATATTCTGTTGGAGTAGGTCGGATAGTGACAATTTTGTATTAGAGCCCAACCCCGGCAGGAATTGATGGTGCCAGCGAGGACGCTCGGCCCCAAATGGGGTGGATTGTGAGGACTCGTGCCTTGGTGGCATGGTTAGCAATCCCCCATCGCCTAGGGGATCTAGGGGATACGCCTTATATGTGTGACCACACATCTATCTAACAGGAAGCCTTCTAGAAGCTCACTGGCTTTGGATTCCTTGGGAACTCCAAAGTTAAGCGAGTTGAAGCTGGTGCAATCTCACGATGGGTGACCTACTGGGAAGTTTAACGTGATCTCTCGCGACCAAAACTGTGAGGGCTGGGCCCAAAGCGGACAATATCCTATTGGAGCAGGTCGGGTCGTGACAGTAAATGGGTGATGTCGTCAATACCTTGAATCAACTTAGAGAGCAAGGAAAAATTCCTGGAGGGACAATCCAAAACCCTAGCTATGAGCAAGTAAATGCAATCACTATAAGAAGAAGTAAGGTCCTAGAAGAGCCCTTCCCTAGGGAATTCGCCAATGAGGACTCCATATGGGTCCCAACAAAGAAGGCCCTCGTGCAGGTTCCCACTGAAGAAAATCTCATCCAAGGACCCACATGAATGTTTCCGCCAATTCTTAAAAAGTTGGCACAGGCCTCCGCCAAAGACCCAACACGGGCTCCCACCAAAAAAGTCCTCCCTATGGAACCTGCAACTGTGTCTCCACCAAAACAAGAACCTAAAAGTAAGTTCCCTAATTGTGATCTCCCAGGAACAAAACCCGGCGGGCAGAGCAGGTGGGGCCTCGAGTCAGCGAGTCCACGACTCCAAACGGGATAATATCTTATTGGGTAGAGTTAGCTAGTTGCCGCTGCACATCTCTGATTTAAAGGAGGCCTTTTGTGAGCTCAATGACTTTGGATTATTGGGGAACTCCAAAGTTAAGCGAGTAGGGGCTGGTGCAATCTCAAGATGGGTGACTCACTGGGAAGTTGCACGTGAGCTCCCGAGAACAAAACCATGAGTGTTGGACCCAAAGCGGACAATATCCTGTTGGAGTAGGTCAAGTCGTGATAGTAAATGGGTGATGTCGTCAATACCTTGAATCAACTTAGAGAGCAAGGAAAATTTCTCGGAGGGACAATCCCAAACCGTAACTATGATCAAGTAAATGCAATCACTATAAGAAGAAGTAAGGTCCTAGAAAAGCCCATCCCTAAGGCACTCATCAATGAGGACTCCATATGGGTCCCTACAAAGAAGGACCTCGCCCAGGTACCTGCTGAAGGAAATCTCATCCAAGGATCCACATGAATGTTTCCGCCAATTCTTGAAAACTTGGCACATGCCCCCGCCAAAGACCCAACACGGGCTCCCGCCAGAGAAGTCCTCCCTATGGAACTTGCAACTGTGTCTCCACCAAAACAAGAACCTAAAAGTAAGTCCCCTAATTCTTTTTGTTCCATTTTGGCTAAACACATTCCCAATGTGCCTTTTCCAGAAATAATTGTAAAAGGAAGAAAAATAGAGCTAGAAAAAGCCATTTTTGAAACTTTTAAGAATGTCCAAATAAATCTCCCTCTCTTGGATGCCATCAAACACATCCCAATGTATGATAAATTCCTCAAAGAAATTTTCAAAAATAGAAGGAAAAATCAAAAGAAGAAAGTGGTCACGGTTGATGAAAATGTATCCTCTATGATTCAAAGAAACTTACCACCAAAATGCAAGGATCCTGGAAGCTTCACCATTCCATGCATCGTAAGGGAGAACTTGTTTGAGAATGTAATATTGGACCTAGGAGCATCAATCAATGTCATGCCTCACCATGTCCTTAGACTTTGGAGAACTTAAAAGAGAAAATGTGGTGGTCCATTTAGCCTATAGGTCCAAAGCCTATCCAAAGGGCTTTTTAGAAGATGCTCTTGTGAAAATTGATGATCTTATATTGCTAGTAGACTTCTATGTCCTTGACATGGACAACAATGACTAAAACCAAGCTCCCTTACTTCTTGGAAAACCCTTCATGAAAACTACAAGAACTAAGATCGATGTACATTCCGGGAAGATGACAATGGAGTTTGAAGGGGAAGTAATTTCTCTAAAACCGTCCAAGGAACGTCAAGGTCCAAAAGAAGTCAAGAACATCGTGCAAATTACTCATCCAAGTCCATCAATGCTCAAGGATGATTCAGGCACACTTTGTTCCAAACAATGTGCAGCCTAAAGAGCCTTTACACACGGCTAGGGAACCTTGGCCATCCATTCCTCAATCAAACACTCCATCAACATCACAAACATCTTGGAAAGCCTTTGCTCGTGTAACAAAGACCCTCGTGGACTACCTTACAATGCAATGGGCACCAAAAATTTAGGTAAGGACTACATCTTGCCTAGACGTTAAATCAAGCACTCCTAGGAGGTAACCTAGCTAAGTTATGTATCTTTCATTCTTGATGTTTTCTTGATATTTGTGTTATACATTGAGGACACGGTATGCTTTAAGTGTGCATGTGTGTGTATGTGTGTGAGGAGAGGAGGAGGGGGGGTGGTGGGAAATGGTTGACTAGAACTTTAGGATAATCAATAGAACAACTGTGTGGCTAAACACCTTTAAAAGTTTCAGTTTTGGTTTATGTTTTATTGTTTTGTTTGTGTTTTTAGGTTGCTAGTAACAATACTTAATCATAAGATAATAAAAATGTACAAGTTAATGATAATAGCTTTAAACCTAAGCTAAACGTTTGAAATCATGCTTTACAATCATAGGTACATTTCTCAAGTTCATTCTTCAAACTAATTAAGCAGGTAAAATGGTTTTTGAAAAGTAACTTTAGAAACTTTGTGGAAACGGAAACAACCGTGTGAGATCTTGAGCCTACTTTCTTGCTTTTGCGTGATCAATTCTTTCTATTTTGTAACAGTTATCTTTCTTTCTTTACTTGATGTCAAATCATCAATTTTGCATTGATTCTTTCATGAACTCTATGATTACTATTGGTTTAACGTATGGTTTTATGTAAGAAATGAAGTAGGCATGTATGAAACCTCTAAATGCCTTAATCCTACCCGTTTTTCTATGTTCATATCCTAAGACACGTTGAAGCCAAACACTAAGCCTCTTTCTTTCATCACCCACATCATCCTACCTTAGAATATCTAGCCTATACAATAATGCCATACCCTATAGCTTGGGTTGTGCTAAGGTAGCATCAAATAAAAATCATTATGAGAGGAAGGACATAAGGAGTTACTGCCCTACAACATAGACATTGGCTTGCAAAAGGAAGAAGTGTCAATGCAAAGTATGTTATGAAGAAAAGATATGAATGTAAGATATGTCTTTTGATATATCTTGGTAAGTACATTGTATCAAAATAAAATAAAAAGATAAAAAAAAAGGGAGAAAAAAAATGTATGTAACCCAAAAAGGGTATCAAAAGAGAAATAAGATCAAAAAGAGAAAATCAAAAAGTATGAAACTATCTCAAGTACCAAGTGAGCAGAAGAAGTCTCAAGTACAAATGACAAAGTGCATTGTCGTGGGCCTAAAGAAAGACAATGAAGACTCAAAAAAATCAAGTCTCACACATGACTTCCCATGCCTTAGCAGATCTTAAGTTCTTTGAATTCCATTCCTTTCTTTCATAATCTTGAACTTAACCCCATTACAACCCTAAAGACCTACGGATCTTATGAAAGGCCATGCAAAGACCAGGGTATGTATTCATGTTCCTAAGTTTAAATTTCCATTTATGAGATCTCAATGTGCTGTGCTTTTCTTATATGTGATGTTTCTACTCTTTCACATGTACTTGTTGAGTGAACCTTAGGATTCATGACTTAGAAGTGGAAAAACATATTTCTAAAGGTGCTTGAATGAAGTTGTTTTGCATGTTTAAGGATAGGAACAAGGACTCACATATCACACATACGATACACGCCTATGGTTAAAACTTTGGTTTTGGCTTGTAACTTGTTTTCTAAGCTTTGGTTTTTCTTATCTTATAATTATGTTGTTGCTAGATTTAAGTAAAACGAGGCAAAAATCCACATACTAGGTAAACCTAGGGGTTTAAATTCTTATCTTAATTAGGTTGGGTCTTTTTTTTTAAAGTTCTGCTAAGGGAATAGCAAAAGGTAAGTGTGGGGGTATTTGATAGCTCAATTTCTATGCATGTTTTAATGTCATTTCATGCTTGATATACATGTTCTTAATAAAATTTATGACTAATAGGAGAAAATGATGTGTTTTGTGAGATAATGTGCAGAAAATTTGAAAACATAGGTACAAAGTCCAAAAATGGTGAAAAATGAGGAATGAGTCCTAGGACCTCAAACTTGTCCCAACCGAGGACCTGGTATGTGGTACCTCTCAAGACCGTCCATCAAGTCCCTGGCATGTCACCAGAACCAGTCTCAGGATATGTTCTGGAAATCGGGTCCCAATTCCAGCGCCTGTCCTGTGGTCCAAGTCAGGTCTTAGTGACACATCACTAGTGACATGCTATCAGATAAGGACCAGCTCGTGTTCCAGCAAATGGCCAACCAAGGGCTAGGTTCTGAGCCAACTAAGTACCAAAACATGTCACGAGTGACATGTTTTGAGGTCTTTTTCCTTCGTGTTCCACCACGTTCCCCATGTCCAGTTCTAGACCCAGCCGAGTGCCAGAGCCAGGACTAGGCCCGTGTACCTCATTTTGTGCCAACGGTCACTATCTTGGCCACCTATGTTCCATATCCTCGAGTACAAAATTTAGGCCCTCATTGGGGATTCAAAATCTATAAAACATGAGCTACTCAGATCGCTCATCAAAGCTGGTGTTGGAGCACTTCCAATTTTTGGCTCATGGAGCTACATTTTAGGCCCAAGACTGGTCCCAGGGCCAACTTTTGGCATCTCGATTTGGACATGTCAACGATGGTATTTTTGGGCCCTCTTGATGCATTGCCTCCACATTTTGTATCATTATTCAGATCCCTCATCAGGGTCAAGTTCTAAGGTACTTCAAATATGAACTTGGTTCTAGGCCAAATTTCAGGCCTTCTCGAGTTGTGCAATGTTTTGGTTCCTCCCACCATCAAGAAAGTGATCAGGCCACCTAGATCTCATTCAGCTATCCTTTCCATGTCATCTATGCAATTAAAGTGCTCAAGATCGACGAAGAAGGTTCCTTCTTTGTTCTTAGCCGACTTAGAAGTGTGTTCACACTTAGGGACCAATTAGAATTATGCCGGCATGTGGCCAGCTATAACGACCCGCCCCGAATATCGGGATTAAATATTAATTAATTATGACTTAACGTGACTAATCATTGATTAGTTAAGAGAATTCGTACGGAAGGTGTAAAATGACCGTTTTGCCCTTGGAATTAAGCAAAATGTTGACTTTGACCCGGGGAGTCAAACGTACGAGGATCGATGACTGTGATGTAGATCGGGACATCACGAGTCCGTAGATAGGCATCACGTCAAAATCGGACGTCAAACGGAGAAGTTATGGTCACGGGATCGACATCGATTTAATTAACGTCTCGGGGCCCGAATTAAATAATCCTAAAATTTGATTGGCTGAATAATTAATGTGGAGCCCTTAGATGAGTGACAAGTGTCACTCATCCCATTGGCCACTCTCCTTAAAATGTGGATCTATGCTAAATGGGTGGTTTTTATTATTTTAATATTTTAATATTTTACTCACACATCTCTCTCTTCCCTTCCCATGTGTCATCTTTATCTTCTTCGGAACTCAAGAACACAAACACACAAACCCATATCACCTCACCCTCCTATTCCTCCATTATCTTCATCTTTATTGACTGAACGTGTGGGTGAGAGTGTGAGAGTGAACCAGGGCGTTTGGGAAGGGCTGAGCAGCCACGGTCACGACGCAGGAGAAACTGAAAACCGTGAACCTATCCAATACAACACCTTCAATCCTTCATCAAATGATGATGGACCATGAATGAAAAAGAGAGAGGAGATTGAGATGATGATGGTGGTGCTATCGACGTCGACCGTCGTGGACGGTGGCCATGGAACCCGAGAACGGTGAGTTTGACTTCAAAGTTTGGAACTTAGATTTTAGTGGTTATCGATCGGTTTTAATGTTTGGAAATTTTTTCTGGAGGTCATATGAGTTTTTTGGGAACGAAACTAAGGAAGAAGGTGGTCGGGATCAATGGCAGAAGGGAGGTGCAGGTCACAGGCACTGTTCATCGATCAGGAAGGTATTTTCTGATCCTTGTCTTAACTTTCTGGGCTAGTAGATCACCTATAGGGACTAAGATAATCGATTAGGAAGAAACGGGGTCGAAAAGGAGTGAGAATTGGCGGAGAACCGGCCGGGTTAGGTAGCCGGTTCAGTTGAACTGAAAGAACCAGCGGACCGAGTCCACGCGGTGGGGACGATGACACTGTTCCAGGCACGTGGCCTTCACGTGCAGTCACTTTCGGCAGCGCATGGGGACGCGTGGGGCTGAGTTGGGAGTTATGGTCAACACATGTTTTCATCCTTTTGATCTAACGAACATTTTGGGACAAGTTTTGAGTCGATCAGACACCGTTTCATGGTAGTTTTGGGAGTCCGAAGGTTTAGGGTTTATTTTAAATACGTTTAAAAATCCCAAAAAATTGGGGGATTCAATGTTAGCCTATTTGAGGTAGCTTGTGACCTTCGGGAGTGTGATTTGGACAGGCCTGGAAGTTTCAGAGATGATGATTAGCCCAGGAAGGCTTATGACACACATATCGAGGTGGCAGCTAGAACGGTCTGTGAGTGGACCTTATTTTCTAACCTGTGATGCATGCATAACTGTTTTATATGTTTTACCTATGCGATTTCTATGATGATGATTGTGGTATTGGTGATTTACATATTTGCACGTATTTTGAGGTTTACGATTTTACACTGTATTTCTACGTGATAGTGATTTTAATAATGGTTCAATGGTATGATTTTCGATTTGGAAATATGGAACCGGGCTTGAGACCCATTTGATTTACGAACTATCGGACTTGGAGTCCATTTGATTTAATGAGGCATCGGTCCGGAGGCCCAGTTGGTTTACATGATCGGGCTTGAGGCCCAGTTGATTATGATATCGGGCATGAGTCCCATTTGTGGTTTATAACTGTGATTGCAGGTTCGGAGACCCTAAATGGATTTGGATTTGAGAAATCGGATTTGTGAATTACGATTGTTTTATGGAAATCCCAAGCATAGGCCTATTTGGAAGGTTTTAAAAGGATTTATGAAATGTTTTCCATATACCATCCTTATATCCATGGATTGTCTCCTCCAGTCGTCTGGGACGCTGGAGTAGTCACGGCGTATTGCCTTCGAGGAGTCACTGCACGGAGCGACCAGTCCGTGTAGTCACTCAGGAGCAGGAATGCTAGACGTCTAGTACGCCAAGCATCTGGGATGCCGAGGATTGGTATATATATATATATAATGATGTTTGATTGGATTGTGATTTATGGATTTAATGGATTGTGTATTTGGATTTTAGATTTATTGGATTTATGAAATGGTATTTCAGTGTTGGTGATTTTGGGCAGTGGCCCACATGATTAGATTTATGATTTTGGGCTGAGTTTCCACATACTCGGATTTATGGTTTTGGGCTAAGGCCCTAATGATTTATTAAAGTAAATGGTTTGACTATTGGTTTTTGAATGCATGCATACTTTTTTAGTAAGGGCATAAATGTCTTCTTATGAAATGTGTTTTTATTAAACTATTGATTTTTTGTCCACTCACAACTTTTAATGGTTTTAATGCCCTTCAGATTGATCGCGGAAGCGGGTTGTAGTAGGGACCGAGACATCACACTCCTCCACCAATCCTGGCGCTCTGGAAGCCGTGAATGGGCTGAGGTTTCAATTTATCCCTTGTTTGACACTTAATGTCAGACAGGAGCATGGCACATCCCGCGTTAATCCCGGAGGGATTGGGATGGGTCGTGTCAAGTTGTATAAATATAAGATAAATGGGGAGTGATATGCTATCAGGGTGTGTTTACAACCTAGAATCTAGCATGATAAGGCCAAGTAAGGATAGGAAAGCAAATTCCTTGCCAATCACGGAATCCAAGAAGTTGGCTACTACCTAATCCTTATGCAAGAAAGAATCCAAGTGTTCTACTCCAAATTCAACAAGTGTTCAGTCATGATTTCTCTTATAAATAACCTTATAATCAATGTAATTAAGGGGGCCAAAATAGTTTAGATCTAGTTTTATTTCAAGAGCATTAAACTTTCCTTTTGTCATGCACTTTCAATTCAAGATTCAAGTTACTTTTGAAGATTGCTTATGATGTTCTTGAAGATTGGACGTGGCTGCCTTTTTCATCTTAGTAAATTTGTTGTTTATTCTTAACTCTACTTCTATTTTTTTAATCATGTTTCAGTCAATTATGCATAGCTAAACACCCTTTTAGTAAGGGGCCATTTTTTAGGCCCGAAGTCATAAGTCTTTGAATGTTATCTTAAGGCTTACTTCCTACTTTGTTCATGTATGATTGTTGTGATTTGTTTGTAACCTATCTTTTATGTGGTTCATTTATGGTTGCATACATACTATGATAATTGTAAATGTATTACTAAAACTATAAGGTAAAACATATGGCATGTTTGATCTTATGTTTGTAAGTAGCAAGGGATTTTTGGTCCTAATCACGTTAATGTAAGTCAATGAAAGTTACTTGAGACTTATTCTTCAATCAATCTTAAAAATCTTAATGATCTTTAATCTTGCTTGAAAAACGTTTTCTCAAAGTAAAAGAATTCCTTAGTTTTAATGAGCTATTGAACTAAGGTATATTAGTAAAGTGTTAGGATAGAGTCATGCGTTCATGGTCTATTCTAGGTTGAAGGCAACATGAATAAGTAAAAGAAGTAAGATGGAAAGGTAATTGGATAAGGTAAAGAACTTAGTGGAAGATAAATGTGCTTTTAACTAAAGTTCTCTCCCAATCAACTCAAAACCAATCTCTTTTTCTACTTTTTAACAAATCAACGTTTTCAAACTATTCTAATCATCTTTTAATTAAGTTTCCAAACAAACTAAAGAAAGGTACCCTTAATCGCCGGATTGAACGATCCCTTATTTACCGAACTACTACAACTACAAAAAGTGTTCAGTTGAGGAAGCTTTGGTTCACATCAAGCTTCTAATTCAGATAGTCCAGGGTTCAAGGACATCGCAACGCGAGAAGCAGATGAAGCAAGGGAAGCCACATTTGAATCCAAGTATTGGAGTTCGAAGGAAGGACATATTTTCATAAAACGATGAACTAGATTGAGTTATGGAAGTAATAATCTCTCACATACCAGATTTCTTAGAACAAGAACTAACCAGTTGAGTTTCTAGCTCAAGATTTCTCGGAGACCACGGAGTTTGGACTTCAGGTAAGGCAAAAGAAGTAGTTTCTGATGAAGAACTATGGGGGATGAAACGTTCAAATGGCCTTGATCATTGAAGCTTGTCAAATAATAAAAAACAGAGGACTCATACAGAGCATCCTCAATCCGTAGTAAGGGATTGTCAGTAGGGACCATTGACAACTCTATCCTATTTAGGGCATCTGCACAAAAAAATCGATCAGAAAATCATAAACAAAAAAACAATGGGCGAAGTATCAATGAAAAGAATACATATCATGATAAGATCCGCTTCTAAATACTTTGATAATCGTGCCTAATCCTACTCCAGTTTGACAATGATATTAAATAATGATATTACTCTCAACATTAGTCAAACAAGGGATACTAGTATTGACTTAACGTGCATGCCTCCGTCTTTCAATCAGTCTCGAATTTCATTGCAACAGCCTGAAAGGTCATCAAAACCATTAAAAAGTGTGAGTGAACAAAAATAAATATTTAAAAACACATTTTCGAAAACATAAATTGCTACCCTCCAGTTTTTAAAAACATGCATGCACATACAATCAGTCTCGAATTTCATTGCAACAGCCTGAAAGGTCATCAAAACCATTAAAAAGTGTGAGTGAACAAAAATAAATATTTAAAAACACATTTTCAAAAACATAAATTGCTACCCTCCAGTTTTTAAAAACATGCATGCACATTAGAAAACCAATAAAATAAATAAATCATAAACCTTGGTACCACAATAATCATAAAATTCCAGCAAATAGCCCGTCGCCCACATTTCCTTGAAAATCCAGACATAAACTACATGTACACAAATATCAGTAAATCAAACCAACAAATCCAATATTAGTAAATCAACCAACAAATCCTTAGTAACCTAGCCTCTTCCAACTGCACATCCTGGCCTCTACCAACTGGATATCTTATACCATATAGACAGCCTCAGGATCTAAGGAGCCAAGCTCCAGACATCTGAGTCTCATCTCCGAAATCAACGATTTCTAGGAAGCCACCCCAAGCTTAGGGTGCTCCCATCCAAAAAATGTCATATCTCTAGCCTTACAACCTCAAGATCTGCGAAGCCAAGCTTTGAAAGTCTGAGCGCTGACCATATATGAGGATGGTTGACCGTGAAAAGTAGTTCACAAACCAAGAAAAATCATTTAACACAAATCATCAACTTAAAACATAGTGCAACCACTTTCAAGACCGAGCGTGAGCCAAAAATACTATTTCCACAAAATATTGTAAAATAACCGTGTAAAAAAATTAGTCAATAAATCCAGAAAATCATCAAGTAATCATTTAGAAATTATATTCAAAAAATTGCAGTATAAATCATGTAATAAATCAAGTAAAATAGTTGTTTATGCATGCATCATGATTTATAGAAATAAAGCCACTCACATACTGTCCAAGCAGCTCAATTCCCAGTTATACGCCCCACCGTTGTATTGAGGGTTTTGTTGCCTGTAATAAATCACCATCGAAGGTCACTAACTTCCCAAATAATCTTACATTTAAATTCCCTAATTTTCAGGATTAAATAAAAATTAAAAGCCTAAGCATTACACTTCAACCACCCAAAAATATCCTGAGATGACGTTTGGGTCCCCGACCTGGTGAGGTGACCCAGTTCAAATTTGCCATTTCTTGTCCATTTTTCGATTTAAAATTGTATGCACTCATCTAATCCTACCCAGAAGCAATTCTATGATGTTAGAGCATCAAAAACTTACTTGAAAATCAAAATCTGATGTCCTTAATTTCAGCTAATTTTTTGAACCTTTAGTCCTAAGCTTTCTCGTGCCCAAACTAGTCAATTTCTTGCTCAAAATGATCAAAGAGAGTTAATTAAGATGTTTATGAGCTTGGTTTCTAACTTTTAGGTCTAGAACTAAAATTCCATTTCAAAAACATCACGGACCAATTCGGTTTCTCGGATTAGGTTATTCTTCCTTCCCTCTGATTTTTCTTTCCTTTTTCTTTTCTTCTTCTTTCTCTTTCCCTTCTGGTCTCCAATTTCAACATGCCATCTGTCTTCAAACATAATTTTCCTAGGCCTACATAATAATCCTCACGAAAAGTCCAAAAAGTATCCAGGAAAAAAGTCAACTTTTGGCCTACAAGGGTAAAATAGTCAATTAACAACAAACTTATCGAACTTATATTTCTTGAATTTTCGGGTCGTTACAACCAAACCCCTTAAAGGTATTTCGTCCTTGAAATTTGAATACTTTCCTACAACCATAAAGGATACAAGGCCTATATCAACTTTATTACACAACAACAAAACATTTCTTACACTCTCAAAGATTCTCGGAGCAATACAATCACCCAGGTCTTCCTCTGGTGTCTTTTGTGCCTCCTGCAGTATGGGAGCAGTTACCCGAGCCCGTGACCAGAAGATCCACCACGACCTTTTTGTCTATCTCCAGCCTTGCTGGCACCATTAGTAGAAGTTTGGCTCCCTTTTACTGTTGGCCGTATTGAGTTGTCTTGGTCTACCATTCAGCTTCCTAGTCGACTGGACAGAAGCCATACTAGACTCAATGGGCGATTGAACGAGCATTTGGGATCTCGATGGAAAACTTCGAGTATTTTCCTATCTAGCACCATCATCACGCAAACTTGATCGGGTACCACCAAAAAATTCATAACTAAAACTACCCTTCTTCAAGGTTCCTTGACTTGTCATCCTTACACTCTAGGTGTTGTCTAGAGCTCATATGCTATTCTCGTACATGGAAACTTTCCTCAACTCTAATAGCAGCATATGGCAATTCTCTAAGGGTGACAAATGACCCCACTATCACAGAAGTCCTAACCTTGTCTCACATACCCAATTCAAATGATTGTTACTTATATACCTCGATTGCCACAAAGACCAGGGCAAAATAGGACAAACTCATAAATTCTGCTCGCACTAAATCATGGTCATATTCCCCTGCTGCGACCGTAAGAACTCAAGCTTTCTAGTCTCGCAGAAAAAAAGGGGACAAAACTAGTCCAAGAATCTATCCAAAAATGTTTCTCAAGTGAACATGTGGACATCCCAGCCCATCATTTGCAATCTAAGCCACCATTGATATGCGTAACCATGCCAAATCCTTTGGTGGCATCGCATGACCTCCAAGTTCCTCTCCAGGCGAGTAATCCACTCACTCATCTGGGCTCACCTCACTGGTAAACTCAATTGCACCCAACTGTTGAGCTCTTTCAATATTCGGGCCCTCTCTATACCTATCTATCTCATCAAGTGTGCAAGGGGCCCACGTATTGGAGGCAGGATGTTGGAAAACACACTTCAAGACCAATCTTACTCTAATACCAAGTTGACGGGACTCGGGCTTAAATCGCTTTGATAATTGTGCCCGGTCCTACTCCTGTCTTACAACGATATGAAATACTGATATTACCCCCTATACTTGTTAGACAAGGGATACCCCTATTGACTTAACAATTATGCCTCCACCTCTTGATCAGTTCGAATTTTCGTACAAAAGCCTAAAAGGTCAGCAAAACTATTAAAAAAAGTGAGTGGATAAAAATAAACATTTAAAAACACATTTTCGAAAACATAAACCGTTACCCTCTACTTTCTAAAAACATGCATGCATATAAAAAAATTAGTAAAATAAACAAACTATAAACTGTGGGACAAAAACAATCATAAAATGACAGGACCCATCCCAATCCCCCCGGGATTAGTGCGGGATGACCCTGCTCCCGTCTGACACGAAGTGTCAGACAAGGGATATTTCCGACCTTTGCCCTCCCGGGCTATCAGAGTACGCCAGGATCCGGAGGAGGCATGTGATATCTCGGTCTCTGCTACAGTCCACATCCGATGTCAACCTGAAGGGCAGTCAAAACATTAAAAACTGTGAATGGACAAAACAAAAGTTTATAAAACATTTTAACGAAGACATTTGTACCCTCCACTAAAAAGCATGCATGCATTCGAAAACCATTTATCCAAAAACAAACCATATGTGGGACTAAGCCCAAAGCATATATAAACCAAGGTCGAAAGGACCACAATGAAAACGACCATACGGGCCACTGCCCAAATCCATAAGGGACTCGGCCCCAAACCATAAAGAAACCAAGTACACGAGCCACTGCTCAAATCCTGTGCACACCTGTACACACCACATATCATATATCATATATCCGTCACATACGTATATATAAGTCACACAACCAATCCTGTCACGGTATCCAAAGCTACGCGCGTGCTACCCGGGTCTCAATCCTAGTCATCTCAAAGTCAAGGTCAATGTCCGCAGACCACTGACCCTACCCGAGGTAATAGTAACCATAGCCTTCCTGAGAGTAAGGAACCCAACTGGGGGGTGACTCCACTCAGTCGGTGCTCCGTGACTACTCCGGGGTCCACCCAGGCCAACGACCCTCCCCGGAGGAGATAATGGAAGTAAAGGAAGGTAGATGAACATATATATACATAACATAAACATTCATGTCCGGTTCCCCCCTGAACCGTCATGATCCATAATATCCATAATCAGGTAACATGCCGGTTCCCATAAACCGTCATGTACCGTAATAACATAACCAGGGTTCATGCCGGTCCCCATAAACCGTCAAGAACCAGAATGACCTGACAAAGGTTCATGCCGGTTCCCATAAACCGTCATGAACCACAATGACCTTTCCAGAGTTCATGCCGGTTCCCATAAACCGTCAAGAACCAGAATGACCTGACAAAGGTTCATGCTAGTTCCCATAAACCGTCATGAACTTGGAAATCCACGTAGGGTCCCTGACCCGAAATCATAAACCATAAAGTAACTGGGTCTCGTGCCCGAACATATGACTCAACTGGGCACCGTGCCCGATATATAAGGGTTAGTCACGACTCCGATCATAGTGATGCGTGCAACCATCCATCCAGGACCGCTCTCAATCCTGGTATGTCGCCGTGAACGAATCAACCGACGCGACCACCACAAGATCATGGTGCACTCCTCACCGATCGCTATCCTTAACCGTCAGCACTCCGAAGTCGAGCCTCCCCAGGCTGCCCGACAACGAATCGTGCATCGTGACCTCTCCGGAAGGAACACATCCCAATCCGGAGGCGAGCGTCGTATCGTCGTCGCGACCACGATTTAGACCCGAAGGTCGTAAATAGCGTCATATGCCCGAGACAAAACCAAATGGGTCTCATACCCGAGTTTATCCTTTTAGAAATCCAAAACCAAATCATTTAAGTCATTAAAGAAATACAAACCCGTATAAGCACCGTATAAGGCCGAAACCTCGAAATACGTGCTTATACGTAACCACATACAAATGCACCCATGGCATCATCCAACATGTAATAAAACATATAATAAACATTTATGCATACACCAATTTAGAAAACAAAGTCCACTCACAGACCGTCCGAGCTGCCACGTCGATTTGCGTGCCATACGGCTCCCCGAGCCGATCACCATCACCGGGACTCCCAAACCTGTCCAAATTTTAATAGAAGGTTACTAACTACTTAATTAACCTCCTACCAAAGCCCCGTAATTTTCCCGAACTTTTAACTATTTTTAAACCTACTCTAAACCTTCTGATGCCCCGAAACATATCGAGACAGTGTCCGATCGACACGAAACCAGTCCCAAAATGTTCGTTACATCGAATAGATGATTTAGTATGTTGGAACCTTTCTCAAATTATGGACCACGTGCCCTCACGGGCCCCTAGAAGACCCTGGTTACTGTTCATCACCATCATTCTCAGGAAAACCGGTTTTTCCTGGTTTTCCGGTCCGGTCACTGTGCTGAACCGGCGGAACCGGTTCAGCGTTCCTACTCCCTCAAATCTCGTCCGTTTTCTTCCCAATCGATTCTAAACTTCCTAATATGATCCTAGGAACATGTTTGGATGATCAAAACAAGGAAAACCCCATAGAACCCGAGGTTTGATTTTTGAACCTCACGGGTTCAGTTTTCCCATTTTCCTCCCACGGCTTCTCAGCCGTCAACCACCACCAAAACCGCCTTAAAACTGTCCTAGAAACCTAACTAACCCATCCTAATCGTCAAAAATCAACCATAACGTCAAAATCAATTAAAAAGGAAATTTGGGCCTTACCGTGCACCCGCACGGGTTCGTGGCTCCGCCGCCCACGACGGCGCCTTCCTGGGCTGGCCACCACGTCCTACATCCTCCCTCACTCTCTGGTCTCAGTCCTGGTCGAGATGGGGTTGGGTTGGTTGGGTTTGGGTTGCACAAAGAGGGAGAGAAATGGTGAGATCGGGTATGGGTTTTGGGTGTTTGAAATGAAGGAAAAAATGGATTGGTTTGAACGGTGCATGAAGGAAATATGGTGTCCATTGGATGGGTGACACTTGTCACTCATCCATTGGGCATCAGGACAAATATCTAGGCCCACTAGAGTCCAAAAGCGAACTCGTCTCGTAATTCGTGCAATAGTGCACTCGAACTTCCGTGAACCGTAACTTCGCCGTCGAACGTCCGAATTCGACGTGCCGCCTGTCTACGGATTCGTATCGTCCTTATCTACGTAACGGTCTTCGGCCCTCGGCCATTGGACCTCTTGGTCAAAAAGTCAACATTTGACCCCATTTAACCAAAATTGCCAAAATGCCCCTACACTTCCGAACGTCATAACTTCCTCCTCGAACGTCAGAACTGAACGTGCCTCCTGTCTATGAACTCGTGACGTCGCGAACTACGTCACGGTCATCGGTCAAAGTCCATTTGACCACCCGAATGAAAAGTCAACGTTTTGCCCACGCCTAGGGGCAAAACGGTCATTTCGCATCGTTCGTCTGATTTCGCTCTACTAATCACGGATTAGCCTCACTAATCATGATTAGTCACTAATCTAATCATGGAATTTGGGACTGGTCGTTACATAAAATAGTAGTAAATAGCCGATGGCCTATATTTCCCTGAAAATATAGACATAAATACATGGACACAAATATCAGTAAATCAAACCAACCAATCCAATATTAGTAAATCAACCAGCCAATCCTTAGTAACCTAGCATTTGCCAACTGAACATCCCGACCTCTGCTAGCTGGATATCCTGTACTACATAGACAACCTTAGGATCAACAGAGCCGAGCTCCAAACGTCTGTGTTTCATCTTCGGAATCAGCGACGTATGGGAAACTACCCTAGGCTAAGGTTGCTGCCATTCGGAAGATGTCGTATCTCCAGCCTCACAATCTCAGGATCTGCGGAGCCGAGCTCCAGACGTATGAGCGCTGACCATATCCAAGGATGGTTGACCATAGTCTCATTTAACACAAATCACAAACCAAGATAGCTCATTTAACACAAATCATTTACTTAAACCATAGTCTAAACACTTTCAAGACCGGGCCTGAGCCCAAATTACAATTTTCCCAAAATAACATAAAATAACTGTGTCCAAAAATCAGTCAATAAATCCAGAAAATCATTAAGTAATCATTTAGAACTCATATCCAAACTATTACAACATAAATCATGCAATAAAACAAGTAAAATAGTTAACTATGCATGCATTATAAATTATAGCAATAAGGTCCACTCATAAACCGCCCAAGTGGCTCACTTCCCACTTGTATGCTCTACTATTGGTCTGGGGACTGTGTCGCGTGTCATAAATCACCATCAAAGGTCACAAGCTTCCCAAATAATCTTACATTTAAATCCCCCTTTTTTTTGGATTAAATAAAAAATTTAAAACGTAAGAATAACACTTTGATCACCCAAAACTATCCCGAGACGAAGTCCAATTGACTCAGGAACTTGAGCCAATGTGTTCATCGCGAATCAAAAGTCCATGTACACCTATTGAAGGTTTCCATGGAAATTGAGAAGATTACAGACACACTAGACAAGACATCCCAAGCAGTAATCGCTAGCTTTGGGCCAGGAACCTCAAAACGAAAGGATGTCCCAGCATTCGCACCTCTTAAATGCGGCACAGGGATTACCTGATAGAAACCAAATTAACGAGCACAGTAATTGGGCTAATATATTTCAAATCTAGGGATCAACCTATTAGTCTTATTCTCACTCTTTAGAGGGTCTCGAGCAAGGATACAACTCGTGAAATCTCTAGCCAGAACTTTCCTATGAATTGGATTAGTCGACAAATCAATTAGGTTGGGACTAGAAACCACCTGCTTTAAATCATGGAAACTTCCTACTCACACTGGCCTTCTAATGTTCTACTGGACTAGAAACTAACGTTCAAAAGAAGGGCAGGTAGTTTTTGGTGGACATGGATAATGGAGGCAAATACATCATCAATTAGGTTGGGACTACGTAGTCAGGATAATCGATTATGCGGCTTTGAAATTGAGGGAACGTCTAATTCAACCATACATGAACCATCTAGAGGGAGCCATTCAAAGAAGTTGATCTTGTGGGTTGAAAGACTATAGAGCGGAGAATGTTATACAAATGGGCCACGACAAGGGTCCCCATGGCTATGTTAGAGTGAAAAGCTAGTGTTTTGGCCAACAGGGTCCACTCCAACGTTGGACTTCTCATGGCATTAGGAAATACAAACCAATCCAACTAGAAGCAGTAGAATTGGATCTTCAAATAAATAGATCCCAAGTAGGGACCTATGAACCCAAGATCTTCGAAATCACTTTGAGTCCTAAATTCCCTGTTCTAGTCAAATAGGCAAAAGATGGACAATAACTGGGTGAGGAGAAGCACGGAAGGAATGCCAGAAGGAAACCTAATGATGAAAGGAATAAAGCCTTCATGCATATTGGATGGGAAGGAAAGAGTAAAATTAGTTGTATCCCTAGATAAAGATAACCTGAACAAGACAACCATATCCAAAAGAGTTAGAATTCGAACCTAATGCTGCTATTTCATAAATATTGCACCAAACGTAAGAGACAAGAGTCAGGACCAATGCAAAGAGTAGAGAGGCTTACTAGATGATAGATCTCATTCCTCTATAATTCATCTGGATACACCTGCTATATCCTCTGGACCCACAAACTCGATGAATATGCAAAACTCATATGCTCCAGCGAAAGAAAGAGATGTTTCCATACAAGGTCTAGATTTTCTCACAGAGATGACTTACACTAATAAATGGGCAGAGCTTGAAGTTCTTTCAGATGAATGCTGAGAGTTGTCACTCTATCTGAAGGGGAGCCTTTCCAACAGGGACTCAAAGCAAAATACTGATCCGAGTCGACCATAAAGCTTAGGTCACAGATAATTTCACCATCATCCATGTGAAACTCGAGGATATCACAAGATGCTCTTGAAATACCACAAACCCAAGGAGTTATGGTGGCAGTTATGGGCGGGAAAACCATTCCTATCTTTTCATCGAGGAACAAGCTTGGAAGTCATGATTTTTCTGAATATGAGGAAGTGCGACAGGTTTTGTAGTAAGAATGGCAGAGTTATGGAAGATTGTGACTTAAAAACGAGCGAAGGTGTGATCGTGCGAATTTAAATTTTTTTATAGCAAAACATTTCAAATTCAAGTGGCAATATTTGTATTCAAAAAAAAATATTGAGCCAAAATGGACGGCTCAAAGAAATTAAAAGTCAAACCAAAGAAGATCCAGCCCAAGCACCCACTTGGAACCTGAAGAGGAAGTAAGGCGTGAACGGTTCTGAAACACATGAAGAATTTGAAGGTTAAATGGAGGTTCCAACTAAATAAACAGAAGCGTGGAACCCATTGAAGGATCAATTTGACAACTTGATTAGCCTCATCACCGCTTATAAAAAGAGAAGGATTCAACTTCTCAAAGGACCAACAATCAACCAAACTTAGCAAATTGATCTCCATCAAATTTTGAACTTATGAACACCTAACCAAGTTTCATGATTCAACAAAACGCTGGCCCATGTGGAAAACACTGCTTCTTTCTACCTAAGAAATCAAGATGCAATTTCTCTTCTCATCTCTTCATGGAATTTATGCAAACACCTAATTGTCTTTCTGGCATGCTCCAGCGGCATCGTTATAATGGTTAGCTTCATCCAACACTAGTCTTCTTTTTGACTAAGCATCGTCATAAAGGTTAACCTCATTCTAACTACCAGTTCATTGATGTTCATTGAGGCTTGTAGAGATTAACCTTCTTTCTGACTGAATATTATCATAAGGGTCAATTATTTTGATTATCAGTTCACAGAAAGTTATCCTGACTACCAGTTCACAAAAAGTCATCTTGACTACCGATTCACATAAAGTCATTCCAACTACTGACTCGCGGAAAGTCATGTTGATTGCCAACCCATGGCTGGTCCCTGAGGTATCCAAACCTCCCTTTCAACTCTTACCATTGTCTCTGAATGCTCTGCCATCTTATGACATGATTTCTTACTGATATTTATTTCAGTTGGTGATTTTTGGAATTTCCTGTTTGTTACGGGCTTGAATGCAAAAGAAATAATTTACTTTCTACACTTGTAATTTCAGTTTTTGCTCAGTTCAATTCTAGTACGTTTACATTCCGGTCTTTTACACAACCAGATTTTCTTAAGTAGTAATTGGTACTCGGGATACACCATCCAAGTGTGGTCTACAACTTTTCAAGTTGGGATACCATCTTTGAGTAATGGTCTGATACATTGATTCTGACTTAAGGGAACATAGGACCCCTAACCACCTGACTACTGAAATCACAATGCCACCAACTTGAATATCATGGCTAATAATTGAACTTGGAAAACGCTAGAAAGAAAATTATTTAAGTCCTTGAAAAAGGTATAAAATGGAACAGCGCAAGCTAATATTGTCTTCTTGCCTCACGATTGTTTTGATAAAAAAAAAAGTTCTTGGACCGCGAACGAGGCCCATCTACACTATTAATAGCAGTTTCTAGCCGTGGTACAACTACACTTGAGCTAAATACCTACTTGCTTCATGGTCTGCCATCTAGGGAACGGCCGTAGCTAAAGGCTTGTTGCGCTCAACCCATCCAACATCAACTACAATATATTACCAACAAAGAGACCCTACGAGTGGTCCACACCCTCACTCCGCAAGCATGGTTCCATGCAGAAGTCTTGCGAGGGTTGCCTTGGGCCTACTCAACTCCTAAAACGAGAAAAAAATTTCGGACAGGAACAACTAGAAGGAAGGATCAAATATATGTCCTTGTGGTTAACCACATTGTTAGTTGTTCTTTTAGAAATGGCTGTCAAAAGTCGAGATAAAAAAGACTGCTAAGCCATTAGTCAAATTAAATAAGCAAACAAAAAGATGAAAACCACAAGTAGGAGGGCTCGAACCGAATTTATTTAAATGGTTGAATGGAACAAATTTACACTGCACATCAAACTGTATAGGCATATCACATACTAGACCTATATTGATAGTTGTGCGAGCTTATTCATAGTAGGGACCACCAAAAGGTGGGTTAGATTAAAAAGAACAATTGCTAGCCATAAAGAAGGATCAAACTTATGACCCATATAAAAATCAAGAGTAAAAAGACAAGACCATTAAAAGTCACGCTAAATAAGAAAAAAAAATATGAAATTACAAGTGGGGAATATATTTAAATGGTTGAATGGAACAAATTTACAAATTTACACAGAATAAGAGAGTAAAAATGGTAATTTCTAATTATTTGTTCCATGATCGTGCAACAATGCAAGCATCCTTCTTTCTTTTTTTGGTAGGGATGAGTATGGTGTGCTTTAATACAGATATTGATAATATTAAAATTCAAACTGTTAAAATCTTAAAAATTTGATACAGTATGAATTTTGTAAAATTAGAAATAAAATTATTTCAAACCAAATTGTTATTAACAATTTGATTTAGATCGATACAGACGATAAGAATAAAAAAATTCTAGCACATCCAATTTAAAACATTCTTGAAGTTTCATACATTTAAGATGTAAGAGAAATAAGCAAGTAGCAAATGAAAATAGCTTGGCTAATTCACTTACGCTGGGATGTGGAACTCTGATTTGTAATCCCTTCTGTGCCTAGTTAGGCTTTCGTTGCTGTTTGCAAGTCATGTTTTCCCTCCTTTGCCTAGTTTGGCTAGGTTGTGAGCTTTTGCTCTTTGCTGATGAGCATGTCCCCTTATTTATTTAATTAACAAAAAAAAAATAGCAAATAAAATTCATCAAACAATAACCAATGACATTTGATAATGGACAATGAAAAAATAAATAAATAACTGAATTATATTCATGTATGTAAGAGTGTATGGTAGACTTAAAAATTAATAAAAAATAATAGATTTCTTAATGGTTTAGTTTGGATTTAACAGATTTCCAAAATAGAAATTTAAAATCAAATTGTTACTAATATAGGGGTTTGGATTCTCAAATCGTTTGGTTTTATCCAGTAAAATTTAAACCGTTAAATAAATAGTAATTTGGAGCGAATCAGTTAATGATTTTAAATAATTTATGCCCACACCTACTTGTCTGGGTCCACCTATCTAAAGCCCATCCTCTTAACTAGCACAAGCATATGCAATATGCTCGGGCCCTAATTTTGAATATATATATATATATATATTACATATATAGCTAGGTTGTACATTAAATCAAGAAAACTCCTAACAAGTCACTTCTATATAGTTGATGTTGGAAATTTGTGAGATCTATTTGATTAAGTGACACAAGCGACAAGTTAAACATCTCTTTAGTCGAACTTGTAGTAATTTTGGATGCTGTTTAGACAGAGTAAGATCTACTTTAGTTGGAGTATATCCTCACTAAAAGTGTAACCTTTTTTTACTGTTAGTCAATATTATGGTTGTTTTTTTATTAAAAAAATGAGGGAGATAAATATATAAATCACATTCTTCTAAGTGTGAGGGATAAAAAAGGAATCCAAGGAGGGGATGCGAACAAGAAAAAGTACGATAGGGAACACTTAATTAGGGGTGTTAATCAGTTTTTCGGTTTGGTTTTTTTTCCAAAACCAAAACTGAATCAGCTTGGGAATCGATCCCGGTTTGGTCCGGTTCTCAACCGGGTTCGGTTCTCAGCCTCAGAATCATTTGAATCGAAAACCAGTTAAATTGGTTTGATTCCATTTTGAACCTATTTTGGATTGGTTTAGCCGATTTTCATCTGTGACGGAGAGAATGAAAGAGACATCGAGAGGGAGAGGCCGAGCAAGAGAGGCTGAGGACGTGAGCTTCGAAGACGACATATCGGGCTTAAAAAAACAGAGAGGATGTCTTAGAGGGAGATGGAGAGATCGTGGGAGAAAAAGAAATCATGCAGAGGTGTGAGGTCGTGAGCTTCGACAAAGCTGGAGATAAGAGGTCGGAGATGGGCTTCGACGAACACGGAGAGGTCGAAGGAGAGGGAGATGGAGAGAACGAGGAACATGGAGAGAACTAGGGAGATGGAGAGAACGAATGAGATAGAGAGAACGACGGAGAGGGAGAGATTGAGTGGAGGCCATCTAGTGAGTGGTGAGGGCTAGTGAGGGTTTGTGAGGGTGAGCAATCGGGTAAGACGAATCAAAGAGATATGAAGTTGAGAGATTGATGATAGAGTTGAGAGACCGAGAGAGATGAGAGGATGAGAGCAAGATGGAAGGGATTAGGGATTAGAACGAGAGGGGTCATCGTCATGCAGCTCTAGAATTCGAGAGGCGATACTCAAGAGGGTTATGGATTACAGATTGTGTGATTGCGAACGACGTCGTTTTGGAGACAGAGAGGTTGGCTTTTTTTCTCGGGATACTTTTTGGACTATCCGTAAGGATCATTACGTAGGTCTCAGAGTCCTGAGTTCATAGACATATGGCACGTTGAAAACGGAGTTTGGACGGATTTGTTATGGGTCTAAAATGGTGATGGGCATTTTTGTAATTTGTATATAGAGGGGAAATTTGGTCTTTTTACTGCTTTTAATGACTCAACAGAGGTTTATGGATTACTGACACCTGTCACATTTTGGGCATGATTAGTGGCACGGCTTCGGGGTGTTCCCAGACAGCTGATGTTCGAGGTATTTGTGTTAACAGGAAGCCGAAGCTCGGGGTATTCTCTAATGACTGATCCTCGGGGTATTTTGTGTCCCAAGAGGTCATAGCTCTAGGTGTTTCCTAGACGGTTGATGCTCCAGGGAGTTAATGATTGACATGGATTGGTTATGGATGTTGATGTCCATGTCTCGTATTGTGATTTGATGAAATGGATTTTGGGAAATATGGGCCAAGGGCTTTAACACATGTTATGATTGTGGTCCCACAGTTTGTGATGTGATCATTGATTTGTTGTCATTGACATGGATGGTTTTATCCAGATGGTTTTCATGTGATTTGGCTCGAAATTCAGTTGCTTCTGTTTTACTCTATGCATGCCTGATTTATAACTGGAGGGTAAAAGTGCTCATTTCGAAATGTATTGACAGGACCCGTCCCAACTGGACTTTGATAACGGTGTCCGGTCCTGCTTCCGTCTGACAAGTCAATTGGAGTCCCAAAACTTCCCTCAGCACCTATCAGACAAGGGATAACTGCACTGATTTCTGCTCATGCCTCCACCTTTCGATCATCCCCGAACGTTGTGCCATGGCTTGGAAGGTCATCAAAACAGAAAATGTGTGAGTGGAAAAAAATATTATCCTTTGAAAATACATTTCAAATAGACCATTTTCCCTTCCAGTTATAAAACCATGCATGCATAGCAGAAAAACATACGAATAACCATCATCGGCTTTCCAACCAAATCATATGAAAACACCAACCTGGTCACAAAGACCAAAACCAGTACTCATTACCAGTACGTAAAGAATCAAAATCAAATCAACATCAAACAACACTACTCACAAGTGCACAATTAATCAAAACGGCACTACACGTAGGCCAACTTGGGAACTGCACTCATGCAACATCCGAGTCATGTTTGAGAACTGTACACACATCATCTAGATGTACCACATACTCGGGGACTGCACTCACGCAACATCCGAGTCACGTCCAAGAACTGCACTTGCATCATCCAGACATGTACCAGTATCCACAATCACAAACACAATCCACAATCACAAATACAATCCACAATCACAAACACATATCATCACAACACTCAAAGCTCAGGAATTACACATCCGATCCAACCCGAGAATTACACATTCGGGTCTACCCAGGCATTACAGATCTAGGGACACTGAACATACATCCAAAACCATCGATTCAATCATATATTAGTATTTGACTCCAAATCCAAGTTAAAATATTTATCCAATTGGGTCTCAAGCCCAAAATGTCATTTGCACGCAAATCTATAAAATCTTATTAAAATAATCCCGAAATCATCCTTGACTCACCAAATAAGTCAAAATACCCTTTTTGAAACCTTTTTTACTCCGGGCCTAGCCCAAAACATCAAGTGCATTTTCCTCCTAAAACATGCCCAAAATACCGATTAAAATAATCCATAAATTCAATGAATAATCATATCAAATCATCATGCAATCTTTGCAACTCAAATCATGTAATAAATCTTGTAAAACATTTAACTATGCATGCATAACAGTTTATAAAACATACGTCCACTCACACACCATCTAAACCGCTCGATTCTGAGCTGCACGCTTTTTCGTAATTTTCGACATTTTTCAGGAATCATTAATCCTGTCCAAAATCATCATTAAGGGTCACTAATGACTCAATTAATATCATATTAATTTCCCATAATTTGCTGGGAATTAATTACGAATTAAAAACGTAACATAAGCCTTCGGACCCTCGAAACAATATCGAAACGATGTCCGATCGACTCGAAATCAACGCCAAAATATTTGTTACATTGTATACAATAAAAATCATGTTGACCTCACCTCGAGAATCCCACTCACGTGCCCCCACGCGCCTGCTACAGTACCCGGTACTGTTCATCTTCTCTAGTCGATCACTTGCAACTCAACCCATTCGCCCGCGACACGACCCATTTCAATCCTGTCCAATTTCACATTAATTTCTTTAATTGATTCGGCTAATCTCATCATTGTAACCTTAATTTTAGTTCTGTAAAGTTAATTTATCAAATTAACGACTAAAACCAATCAATCCCCATTTTAGTGTTCCACGGATTAAAAATCCAATTCTCATCATTTTCGATTTAGTTTTCCATTCTAATTGACCAGGAAGCCTATTAAGATGATTGTAATCATAAACTCGAAACCAAATTCAGGTTCCCATACCTCTATATACCCGAACTCAACCTCGAATTTTCCAGGAGTTGAGGACCTCCGTTCAAGGTCGATACGACCCCATTTTCCTTCATTTCTGATTGGGTTCAACTCGCCTCAATCCCAGAAAGCTTAATTCAAGGTCAATTATAGCAATTGTGGTCCCTGTTTTCAATTTCGATGTTGGAGGATTTGAAGTTCTACGGGTTTTTGGGTTTCGGTTTTTCTTTCTCTCACTCTCTCGTCTTTTCCTTTCTGTCCTAGGCTCATAAGTCTCTCAATTGCATTAGTTCTCTTTCAAATGCTCTCCATTTCCCTCTGCTTCCTAAAGGCCAGTTTGTTATATATGCGAATTTGTCCTATCCAAATATCAAACGGCATCAATGCCACTAATTGTAATATGCACTATGACATGTGTCACTTAATTACCTAACTAACTCACCCACACGGTTGAATCAGCCATTCACCTGTCCAAAAGACCATTTTGCCCCTACAACACATAATTACCATAATGCCCCCTCATAGTTCTAGACTCGTAACTTCAACGTCCGAACTCTAATTGACGCATGTCGCCTGTCTACAGACTCAACATCTCGAGACCTACACAACGGTCCTTCAGAAAGCATAAACAAGGTCCCAGTCAAAAAGTCAACTTTCCTTCCAATTTTTTCAATTTTTCCTTTTTCGAATTTCCGAGCCATTGTATTTTCAAACGATTTTATTTTTTTCCACTCACACTTTTGATATTTTGATGACCCCTTAGGCCATGGCATAAAAATCGGGGATGATCGAGAGGTGGAGGCATAAGTGCGAATCAGTACAGTTATCCCTTGTCTAACAAGTGCAAAGGGTGTTTTCGGAACTTCAATCGACTTGTCAGACGAGAGCAGAACCAGACACGGTTATCAAAGTTCTATTAGGACCGGTCCTGTCATTAAAAACCAAAAATAGAAGCCCATATCTTTTATTTTGGTTATTCGGTTTGGTTTGGTTTTGTCAAGTTAAAAAATAAATTTGAACCGACTTAGACCCAGTTTCGTTCAGTTTTTACTATTCGGTTTCAATTTTTGTTCGGTTTGGTTTTTTAAGGTACGGTTTTGGTTCGGTCTGATTTTAGGTCGATTTTTTCGAACCAATTAATTGGGCTACACTGAATCCCGGAAACTATAGTATGGACTATGGAGGTAGGCGTTGAAAATTGTGACTACTCATTGTTCTCTCTTCTACTACCTTTTTTTCAATTTTATCTCTTCTTCCGAGACAAACGACGATTACCAAGTCCCCACTAATTTCGGTAGTTGTTGTGGCTCTACAAATTCACATATGTATACGAGTCAACTATTTGATTCTTTGTCAGTGAGGTATATAATAATTGGAGTAGGTCTTGGAATATGATTCGATTGAGAAGAATGCCATAGTCGGTTAGGGTCTCGGCTCTAGTTGGTTTTCTGGTAGAATTTGAGGATAAAAAGGGCATAGAGGCACTCATTTGGGTGAGAGGGACAATATCATATATTTTTTTCAGATTAAAAAAAACTCATATGCCCAATTGACCACAAATGCTAATTGAATTTTTCTTACAAGAGAGTTTTTATGTGGGCATTGCAGAGTAATTAGTCTATATTATAAGAATCCTTCTTAGAATTGTAAACGCACCTCCTTCTATTATGGATGGATAGTAAATAACTTTCTTACCCAAAGATATTTAACGATAAATTTATATAAAGATTTCTTTTGAGAAACTTTGTTTTTTTTTATTTTTCAAAAGAGAACTTTATTAATCTAAACGGACATAAATGTTAACTTCTTCAGCTAAAATATTAAATAACCATGGGAGCTCTAGGTCTTTCCATCTAAAATAGTGTGTAGAACACTTACATAATGTTGTAACTTCATGAGCCGCAATATTGTCTTCGCGGGAGGTGTATCTAAGCTCTACAACCTCAAAGAGCGGTTGCATGGTTAGAATGTCATAAATCACTCCTTCAATACTGGCATCCGCACAAGAACCCATTGTACCATATTGCACGAGAAGGTGTGAATCAGATTCGAAAATGACTTGCTTGCACTCAAAATCTGCATAAGCAACCATAGTAGCTTGAAGGGCAAAAGCTTCAGCATGCAAGGAACTACCACAAGGGAAGCCGCCCTCACCCCAAACAGCAATAAACTCTCCCATAGAGGATTGACGAACCCATCCATACACAGCTAGAGCTGTTGTACTAATATAAGCCACATCACAGTTAATTTTAACAAAGCCCTCAGGTGGTCGCCGCCAAGAGAGGCTAGCTGCAGGAACCATTACTAGTTGCGGAACCAATTGAATAAGTGGGAGTTGCTCAAGTCTAGCTACTCTAACTCATATAACTGGTTCATCATCATCTGGAAAGCAGTATTGTGTTTCCATGCTAGTATAATTATGACATCGCTGATTTCAAAACTTCCACAAGCAGAATAGCTGAATATTGTTCTCCCCCTGCCCCACCTCATTAAGCCTCCGAATAAATAATTCCCAACATCCAACAAAATCTCCATCGAAAATACTAATCATATCAAGCCGTAAGGGACAACCATACCAGAAAAGTTGAGAAAACTTACACTGGAAAAATAAGTGGATCTGAGTTTCCTCCGCTACACAGCACTAGGGGTAAACGGTATGAACCAATATCCGATGCCTAATCAAATTAGCTCTTATTGCCAAAAATTGGTTGTAGCATTTCCACAAAAACAATTTGAGCTTGGGAGGAATATCCACTGACCAGATGGAACGCCAGAGATCAATACGTGAATTGGGATTACTAGTTTACCCAGTACCCTGTTTTCTTTTAAATTCCCCACTCTTTAGTAATTCAAGAGCTACATAGTAATCAGATTTCACAGTATACTTTCCACTCCAGACATGGTGCCAAATATATCGATCAGAGCACCCCGGAAGGCTAAGAGGCAAGGATAGGACATCTTGAGCCTCTTCTTGATTAAAAACTGTGGTAACCAGCTCAGTATTCCACCATCTACTATCTACATCAATTAAACCCGCAACTATTTGGGGTATAAGAGGATGACGTGACAGCGGTAAGAAGGGCCTACATGTACTAAGCCATGGATTAGAGAGGGTGTTAACATGATTACCATTCCCTATCAGCCATCTAATACCAGCTTGTAGCACATGGAGACCTTGCAGAATCCCCTGCGAGCCCTAAGAGCTCTCCCGTACATCTTTAGCTCTGAGGACATCCCCATTTGGAAATATTTAGCTCTCAAGGTCTGAGCACGGAGAGACTCAATAGAATTTAAAAATCTCCAGCTGATCTTAGCAAACATTAATATATTAAAACAACGCAGATCTTTGAACCCCAATCGCCCCGATTGCATTGGCTTAGATAGTTTATCCCAAGTGGCCCAATGAATCCCAGTCATTTATTTCAGAACTTCCCCATTTTCCATAATCTAGGTAATATCGTGACATACAGTAACATGGAGCAAAAAGCACGACATAAAATATATAGGCATGGCCATAGTTACGGATTTTAAAAGCACCTCCTTACCCGGAGGAGATAAGAACTGTTCAGCCCACCCTTGAACAAGTCTTTCAATTTGATTCCTAGTCACTTCAAAGAATTTCTTTTTTGAAGATCCAAAATGTGCCATAAGACCCAGGTATTTGCCCAAACCTTCTTGACATTGGATCCCAAGGATAGGCTAAAAATCAGCCTGAGTTTCCAAATTGACATCACCATTAAATAGGACCGCACTCTTATCAAAATTGATAAGTTGGCCAGAAGCAGCAACATACATGTCAAGAATCTCCTTAATGCAATAAGCCTCAGGAAGAGTAGCCTTACCTATAAAAACTAAACCATCCGCAAAGAGGAGATGAGTAAGAGTAGGACCAATAGGGGCAAGCCGGATCCCACGAAGTAAACCCTCATATGTACGTTTCTGAATGAAGGCAGTAAGACCCTCAGTACACAACACGAATAGACAAGGTGACAGTGGGTCCCCTTGATGAATACCACACGAAGTCCAGATAAAACTAGATGGTTCACCATTAATTAGAACACTATAAGTAGTCGAGGTGACACATCCCATAACCCACTGAACAAAGAAATCAGCAAACCCAAGCTTTCTTATCACAGCCTATAGGAAATTCCACTCCATTCTATCATAAGCCTTAGTCATGCCAAGCTTCAAAACCATTTCTTCCCCTTCCACCCCTTGTTTTTTTTTTCAAAGAATGTAAAATTTCATGCACCACCAAGATATTATCAGTAATCTATTGGCCTTAAAAAAAACAGATTGGGCTGGACTAATCACCCGTTACAACACTTTCTTCAAACAGTTAGTAATAATCTTGGAAATGATCTTATACAAACATTACATAAGGCTATCGGTCTCAACTGAGTCATATGTGCGGGATTAGGTACCTCCGGGATTAAAGCAATATTTGTATGGTTGTATCCCTCTCCAGGTTGGCCCGTAGAAAAATAGGAATGAGCAAAAGAAATCTCATCCTGACCAATGATGCCCTAGTGTTTGTGATAAAAGGCAGCAGTGAATCCATTGGGGCCTGGTATTTTTGTGGGATGCAAAGATAACATTTCCTATCGAATATCCTCTTCCTTAACCTGGCTAGTAAGCATATGATTTTCACTAGAAGAAACACAAGAGGGAATATAGTCACTAACCATAGCAGCATTCGAAAGGTTAGACCTCGTGAAAATAAACTGGAAATAGTCCACTGCAGTTGCACGTATCTCATCAGGATCCTCAATCCAGCGTCCCCCTTTATCATGGATACCCAACAATCTATTATGGCGTCGGCGCTTAATAGTTTTTGCAAGAAAAAAAATTGTGTTCTTATCTCCCTCATTCAGCCACTGATTTCTGGATTTTAACTTCCAAAAGACCTCCTCATCTAATAAGGCTTACTTCAAATCTATTTCTAGTGCTTTAATTATGTTCCCATCAAACAACAACACCTATTGAATGGCAGCCCATAATTCCTCCCTAAGTACACCAATGCGCAGTTGAGCATTAGAAGTGGATTTTTTTCCTCCAAATCGAAAGCCTTTTTCTCACCCCATTCAATTTACACTCAATAGAAGACAAACCCTCAAAAGGAGCTGGCGGCCCCCACTCATCCTTAACAACATCAATACACCCCTGGTTAGTACCCCATCTCGGAGGGTAGTCTGTAATCCCTCCCTAAGGACACCAATGCGCAGTTGAGCATTAGAAGTGGATTTTTTCCTCCAAATCAAAAGCCCTTTTCTCACCCCATTCAATTTACACTCAATAGAAGACAAACCCTAAAAAGGAGCTGGCGGCCTCCACTCCTCCTTAACAACATCAATACACCCCTGGCTAGTTCCTTATCTCGAATCATAGATGAATTGTATTCACCTTCGTTTGAACTTTGGGGGCGTATTAAGAGCTAGCATGACATGGTTTAACCCTTCAACTACCACATGTTCAAATTGAGTCTCAGGATACCAGTGGATCCACTGAGTATTTACAAAACCCTTGTCAATCTGCTCTTAGATATAGCATTCATCTCCACTGTTCCTCCATGTATAAGGGTAACGTTTGTACCCGAGATCTAAGAAGCTACAATTGGACACAAAACGTTTGAAATGTCACATACTGTTCTCCATTCGGATATTGCCCCCAATCTTTTCATCAGAGCTTAAAATTTCATTGAAGTCCCCTAACATCAAACGTGCCTCCCCAAAACACTTAACATGATCCTATAAGCACTCCCATTGTTTCTCCCGGATCAAATCATCTGTATTAGAATAAATAGCATATAATCTCCATATCTTACTTGGACTCCCATCATGAATAAGCATTTCAATAAAAAAATCACCATACTTCAGAAGGACCACAAAATCCAAACAGTTCCAAAATATGGATAACCCACCACTACGACTCTTAGGCGCCACAACAAGCATGCAATCAAAATCATAACTTTATGCTTCAAATAATCAAACTTCTAACTTTTTTTTTTCTAACAAAATAATAATATCAAACTTGGAAAGCCTACATTGGTCCACCAAGCTTTGAACTGTCAAAACACCCTCGATGTCTTGACATTTCCAACGAAGAATCCTCAAGAGAACTCACAGCCCCTCAGGCGACGTGGACACATAACCCTTCCGCTTCATAAACCCATTTAGGGAGGTCCCGACCACCTGAGTATTTTCCACAACCAAATTGAATTTACGACACCTAGTACAACCCTCCAAATATTTACCCACCAACACTAAAAATATTCTCTCGACGTTTACTTTCAATCACAACAGGGTCAAGTAGAGAATATACCTTATTTTGGGCCTTGTTAGTACCAGCTACACACCCCATGGGTTGGTTGCTAATTTTTTTGAATATCCGCCTAGAGTTGGACTGTCCACCAGATGAACCCAGCATGAGAGAAGATGAGCCCATATGTTCCATTAACCCCTGGTCCCGCATAAGAGAAGCCTCACCCATTTACTATAATAGCCCCCAGCCCATTCCATAATCCACAGAAAAAGCATCCACATTGTCCCTTTTGTCCAACCTTATATCCACTGCATTAGGCTTCACGGCCAGCCTCATTAAAACTTCACAATCCAAACAAGAGCCATGATTTCTTAGAGGAAGGATAACACCTCCAGGTCCAATACGACATACATCAAATAGCTTCGCCAAAACATGGGAAGCATGTTCCTCCCTAACCTATAACTCTCTGATATGGGTTGTCTGATGAGGCTCGAAAGTCTCTTCCACCACCATTTTGCCTGGACCAATACCCTACGAAACCTCAAGCCTCCAGTCTACCACTTCCGATCGAGAGAACGTAGAGCCACCCTTCATTTCACGTCAAACCTCCCTCACCCTAACACCATTCTGCCAAACCTCCCGTTTTCTAAAACCACACAGTTTGCGTCCACGAAGGTCTTCAGAAGTGTCTAACCCAGCAAAAAGGTCCAAAAGCTCACTCGACTCCTTAGGCAGACCACGAGTAGCACACTTGCACCCTTCAACACATTGCTGTGATGTATGAGGGACTAGCCCATAATTAGTGCAGTAGGTTGGGAGATTGTCATACCTGAAAGAAACCCAGATAATGCCTAATTCAGGGAAGTCGACGCACATCCTTCTCATCAGGGACTCTCTCACATTCATCTGGATCCCCCGATGAATGAATCAACCTACACATTCGTCGCCCTCCGCCTGGACTACTTCCAAAATCGTACCCGACCAACCATCGATACACCTTGCCACCGCCACCGAATACACAACGATGGCACATCGTGGAGCTGGACCCAAAACACAGCATGCGATAAACATAAATCTTATATATCAATCAGTAGGAACGGGGAGTCTTTAAATATACACAGTTCCATAGCCAGAACTCTTTCCTTGTCCCACAGCTCACCAAAACGAACCAAAAACCTCTTGTCCTCCAACTCCTTGAAAAAGACTTCCCTTGCCCCTCACCATAGACTAGAAAACACAGCTATAAACGGCTCCCTGTTAACAGACTTCTATGTACATTCCTCTACCAGAATTGTGAAATGTGATCCCCACGAGGACCCCTATCGTATCCTGCTTGCTTAAAACCACCCATATCGTTCCTCCTTAAACAGCCACAAAGTACGACCCAACGAGTCTGCTAGAGAGTCCATTGAAATGAGCTTATCGCAAAACTTGGTCCACACAGAAGAACACAAAGACATGTCTCCTTACTGTTACCTCTCACCCACACCTCTTCTGCACCACCAAGGGAATGTGTAGAACAAATCCTACCCAGAGCTCTTCACCACAATCAGGCCAAAAGCAGTGGCGGCCGTCAAACCCAAAGCCTTAGTGAAAATGACACGACCCATCCCAAATCACCCCAGGATTAATGCGGGATGTGCCATGCTCCCGTCTGACACAAAGTATCAAACAAGGGATAGCTCAAACCTCAGCCCGTTCGGGGCTCCCAGAGCGCGTCAGGATCGGTGGAGGAGTGCAATGTCTTGGTTTCTGCTATAGCCCGTATCCGTGATCAACCTGAAGGGCATTAAAACCATTGAAAGTTGTGAGTGGACGAAAAATCAATAATTTAATAAAACTCATTTCATAAAGACATTTATGCCCTTCACTAAAAAGCATGCATGCATTCGAAAAACAATAATCAAACCATTTACTTTAGTTAAACCATTAGGGCCTTAGCCCAAAACCATAAATCCAAGTATGTGGGAACTCAGCCCAAAACAGTAAATCCAAACCATGTGGGTCCTTGCCCAAATCCATAATACAGAAATCCAAATCAAATGTCCAGTAAATCCATATATCACAAATCCAATCAACCATCGTTACATACCAATCCTCGGTATCCCAGATGCCTGACGTTCCAGACGTCCAATAATAGCAATTCTACTCCTGAGTTACTCTACGGTACAGTCGCTCTGTAGAATAACCCTTCGCAGGCAATGCCTGACATCCTAGATGTCATGTATAGAGCTACACGTGCCCCTCGGTCTCAACCGAGTCTCCCCCATGGTCACCCAAGTCCCTGACCTTCCTTGGAGGGGCGATATCAAATCATAAGGATGGTATATGGAAAACATTTCAGAAATCACTTTAAAACCTTTCAATTGGGCCTATGCCCGAGATTTCCATAAAACCATCGTAAATCCAAAAATTTGATTTCTCAAATCCAAATCCGTTTAGGGTTTCCGATCCCGAAATCACATTTATAAACCATAATTAGGACTCATGCCCGATATCATAATCAACTGGACCTCTAGCCCGATCATGTAAACCAACTAAGCCCCCAGCCCGATGCCTTATTAAATCAAATGGACCCCAAGTCCAAGGGTTCGTAAATCAAATGGGTCTCAAGCCCAATCTGATTTCTCAAATCCAAATTCGTGTAGGGTTTTCGATCCTGAAATCACATTTATAAACCATAATTAGGACTCATGCCCGATATCATAATCAACTGGACCTCTAGCACGATCATGCAAACCAACTAGGTCCCCAGCCCGATGCCTTATTAAATCAAATGGACTCCAAGTCTGAGGGTTTGTAAATCAAATGGGACTCAAGCCCAGTTCCATATTTCCAAATCCAAAATCATACCATTGAACCATTATTAAAACCACACGCCCGTAGAAATACAGTATAAAATTGTAAACTTTGAAATACGTGCAAATATGTAAATTGCCAATACCATATTCATTATCATAGAAATCACATACGTAAAACATATAAAACAGTTATGCATGCATAATAGTTTAGAAAACAAAGTCCACTCAAGACCGTCCTAGCTACCGCCTCGATATGTGTGTCATAAGCCTCCCGAGGCTAAATCACCATCCCCGGAACTTCCGGACCTGTCCAAACCACACCCGAAGGTCACTAATTACTTCAATTAACCTCTCATTAAATCCCCCTAATTTTTTTTTGGAATTTTTAAACGTATTTAAAATAAACCTTAAACCTTCGGACACCCAAAACTACACTGAAACGGTGTCCGATCGACTCAAAACCTGTCTCAAAATGTTTGTTACATCGAAAGAATAAAATTACATGTTGACCGTGCCTAGAAATACGGGCCCACGCGCCCTTACATGCAACCCAAAGCCACTGCAAGTGAAACCCACGCGCCAGTGAACAGTCGTCTTCAACCTTTAGACGAACCCGGTTCAAACTGGTTCTTTGGTTTTCCAGTTCGACTGGACCGGCGAGACCGGTTCTCCTCCATTTCTAATCCGTTTTCAACCCAGTTTGTTCTTACCGTTTCGTCTAAACCTACCCAATTGATCTATGAACTGAAAACACTGAAACCATAACTAAAACTCACCCTTGAAAATCCAGAACAGTCACAGCCAGGTTCCTCCTCTGTTTCCGGCCAACACAGACCTCCTCCAGCCTTGATTCTAGGCTCTTCGAGTTCGTCTCGACCTCAGGGACATCATCCCAACCACATAAACGATCAATAACCACCAAAATCAATTCATCATTTTTGAACCCAAAAATAATGTTCGGTATTACCTTCGAACTTCCACCACCGTCCACGAAGTCAACACCGTTGCCACCATCATCACCATCTGCCTTCACTCCCCAACTTTCATTCATGGCCTCAGCTCGATAGATAAGGAATAGAGGGTGTTATATGGGAAGGGGTTCACGGTTTTTGGTTTCCCCTCCGTCGTGACCGTGGCTGCTCAGCCCCTCCCAATCGCCCTGGTTCACTCTCACACTCTCACCCCCACGTCCAGTCGATGAAGATGAAGATAATGGAGGAATAAGAGTGTGAGGTGATATGGGTTTGTGTGTTTGTGTGCTTGAGTTACGAAGAAGATGAAGATGACACACCGGGAGGGAAGAAAGAGATGAGTGAGTAAAATATAAAAAAATGATAAAACCCACCAAATCAGCATAGATCCATATTTTAGGGGAAATGACCAATGGGATGAGTGACACTTGTCACTCATCCAAGGGCCCCACACTAATTAATCACCCAATTAGATTTAATTAATATTTAATTCGAATCCCGAGACCTTAACTAACCCGATTTCGATCCCATGACCATAACTTCCCTGTTCGACGTCCGATTTCAATGTGCTGCCTATCTACGGACTTGTGACGTCCCGATCTACGTCACGGTCATTGGTCAAAGTCCTAAATGTCTCCCGAGTCACAAGTCAACATTTTTCCCAATTTCAGGGACAAAATGGTCATTTTATATCGTCCGTCCGAATTCTCTCAACTAATCCCCGATTAGTCATACTAAATTCATAATTAATTAATATGTAATCCCGATATTCGAGACGGGTCATAGAGTGTATAATTAATGCTGATTCAAGTTTTTTAAATGGTGGAGCGAAGACTAACTGCTTATAATACTGAATACAGAAGTTTGTAGTTTACTAGTTTTTATTGTGGACATTTTTATCCATGTACAATTTAGAAATATAAGAATAGTCTTTTTTTAAATAAATAAAAAAAAACTGAATGTAATGTTTTGGACATGGTGTACTATTTTTCCTTTGTCTGAGAGTTTTGTCCGGATGCGATTTTCCCAACAAAGTTTTAAAAAGGCCCCATAGTATAAAATTGAAATAATCAGTTTACGAAAATGTTCATGTTAATGATTAGATGTGTAAATTAATAACACATTTATATTCTTATTCTCAACTTTCAAATGTATAGACCAGCATTATGATTTTCACCTCTCATTACATTTCCATGATCATCACCTCATGTTATATCGTTATACTATTTTTCGTTAGAAGACTGGCAGTAATTATGTGTAATAGCTAATAAATATGTGGTGTGGTTTTTTTATATATATATTATATAAAAATGTAAGCCTCCTCTAAATTTTAATGAGTTCAACAAACTATATTAATGTAACGCCCCGGACATTTAGAAAATGTAATTTTGTAACATAATGAGTAAATGACGTTTTTACCCTTGTGAATAGTATTGTCAAATTGTTGACTTTTTGATTGGTGAATCAAACGGATGTTGACCGATGACCGTGACGTAGTTCGGGACGTCACGAGTCCATAGACAGGTGGCACGCCCAATTCCGACAACCTGGGAAAAAGTTATGACGTTCGGAAGCCCAAGGGCATTTTCGTAATTTGGGCGGAAAGGGGGAAAATGTTGACTTTTTGTTTGCCAACTGATTTTCACACGATTCGAAGACCGTTAGGTAGGTCTCGATGCCCGGAGTACAACGACAGGCGGCACGTCGAAAACGGAGTTCGGTTACGAACGTTACGGGTCACGGAAGGCTAGGGGCAAAATGGTAATTTGTCCAACCAGGGGCAAAATGGACTTTTGGCCTTGATCAGACTTGTCTTTTGTCTGATTCTCACTTCCTAAAACACAGAACCGGGTCTTAAGGGAAACACAATAATATCCCCTTTTGACTACTTTTCCCCAAATTTAGGCTTGGACAATGATTATGTCCAATTGGCCCGTGATAAGCCCCAAACTCGTCGCCATTATGCAATTGAACGTCTAAGTAGCATAACTGAGAGAGAGGGACTTGAGAGGTTCAGAGAACTGAGAGAATTTTGCTTCGAAAATTCTGGGAAATTGGGGGAAAATCGAATTCGGATTTGGGAGCCAGGAGAGGAGCAATTGAGGATTCCATTAGGTTGCTGGGATCAAAACTAAAAGCTTTGCAACAAAAACGAGAAGAATTCGTGTCGAATTGAGGAAGAACAGACGCTGCCATGGCTGCCAAAAATCGACCTTGAGTTCAGATACTTAGAGGTAAGCTCAATCGAAATTGATCATGGACAATTGTTCATTATACTCTCACGAAGCTAACCATATGAATTAATTGAAAAATCAGGCACGGAATCGTGAAACCCGATTAGGAGACCCGTCGAATTTCGATCGTGAGTCGTGAAGATTTGGACCTTACCTGAGGTAATTGATTTCACAGAACTAAAATGAGGTTAGAGTAGATGAGATCAGTTGAAAGAACGGATCGATTTGAGGTCGAATTGGCTGAGATTGCATCGGATCCTATCGCGGGTATTTCAACCCGTTTATCAGACAAACGGGCGAGAACGATGCACTGTAGCTGTACTGTGCTGGGCGCGTGGCTTTCACGCGCAGCCGCTTGCGGCGGCGCGTGACGGCGCGTGGGGAGGATTCCGGCAAAGTGTTCAACATGAGACTTGATGTTCTCGATGATACGAACCTATCCGCGTTGGTTTCGGGTCAATCGGATATGGTTTCAGTGTAGTTCCGAGTACCCGACACGTTTAAATTTATATTAAAATAATATTATAAAATTCCGACAATTAGGGGATTCCTGTTTAAGGATTGTATGATAGCCTAGTAACCTTAAATCACTTTGTTTGACAGGCTGGAATATTCCCGGGACTTCGGAGGAAAACGAACAGCTCGAGGCTGAACAATCGGGACGGTGTGTGTGAGTGGACTTTTGGTTTTCTAACTGTGATGCATGCATATATGGTTTAAAATGCTTATTTATATGATTTTCTATGATTTGACATGATTGATGCTTTGATTCGGTGATTTCTCGATTTTCTCGGTTTTATGATTATTATATTATTATATTCTGGCACGCTTTTCGAGAAATCATGAAATTGGTTAAAAATGATATTGTGGGCGTGAGAACCCAAGTAAATAATGATTTTGACTCGGATTTGGAGTTACATGTGAATTTGATGATTTTTCGTATTTTCGTGATTTTTGTGATTATTTTAATCAGTCTTTCGGGCACGTTTTACGAGGAACGTGCAATTGATGTTTTGGGCTAGGCCCGGATTGAAAATGATATTTGGACTCGGATTATGAGTCAATGATTGATTTTATGGATTTACGTGATCGTGGCAACTCGGGTTTACGGTTGCACGGATTTACGTGAAATTGGTATTTTGGGGTGGGACCCAATGGAATTGTGTTTCTGATTGGATTTGCATTTTCCATGTGATTATATGATGATAATGATGATTTCGGATTTATAAAGTAAATCGGGACTTTGGTTAACCTAGGGCTGAGACCCTGTATTGATATTTGATTTGGTTTTCAATGCAACTGTTTTTCACTGGTTTTAGTGATGGTGATATGTTGCGGATATTTAGGGCTTTCGGGAGAAAATATGTTTTTCCCCGGAGTGCACCCTGGAGATAACGCTCGCCTTCGGGATGGAAGTGTTTACCCCGAAGAGGTCACGTAGCACGATCTTTGTCTTGCAGCCCAGGGGAGGCTTGACTCAGATCAGATGTGCTGGATTATATGGATCGGTAAGTGATGTGTTCACTAGATCTGGATTGCCGGCTAGTGATGTGTTCACAGCGGCGGATGCTCGGATTTTGAGCGGTCCTTGAGCCTATTGATATGCACGCGTTGCAGGAATAAACGTGACTCTAAGCAACAAGATATGGAAATAAGTCCCGTGGTTTTGTGGAAATTGTTTTGATTGATCCACTTTAATTGATTTCCCATTATCACTCGTGTTTTATGATATGCATGCATGTTTGTGAAAACTGGAGGGTAAGAATTGTATTTTGGCAAATGTTTTTATAAGAGGTCATTTTTGTCCACTCACACCTTTATTGTTTTATGCACCCTCCAGGCCAGTGTACAGGTACGAGGGCTAAAAACGAGGCAAGCGAGGCAAAAGAATAAGTAGACCGTTGCGCACTCAGACATTTTACAGAGTAGGAATTTGACCCCTATCTGTAATGATACCTATGCTCTGTATTGTCCTTGACTAGTCAAACTTGTGACGTCATTGGTCTGTAAAACTTAACTATCCCTTGTCTGACAATGTTTTCGGGATTTGTTGTGTGTGGTATGTATATAAGTTTGGTTACTTTTGGACATTTTTAGTTATTGTCAGACGGGAGCAGGATTCATCACGACTATCGAGGGATAATCGGGATGGGTCTTGTCAAATTGGTATCAGAGCATTAGGTCACGGTCTGAGTCTTACACATTAGTATACACGAATTGTGATATTGATATGTTTCTCTTACAGAACAGAACATCACAATATGCCTCCGAGACGCGAGCCCCGTACCCAGTCTGGCGATGATTTTGGAGGTCCGGACATTGAGAGAGCTCAACGTTTAGGGGCCATTGCATTCACTGGCCTGACTGATCCAGAAGAGGCTTTTGAGTGGATCACTCAATTTGAGCGGATCTTCGAGATTATGCAATGTCCACCAGGAGATATGGTTCCACTGGCCACATTTATGCTGAGCAGCCAAGCTTACCGTTGGTGGCGCGGATTGCAACTAACAGGGATGGATGCCCGTACTCTGAGTTGGGAGGACTTTCGTCATCGTTTCCTGGATCAGTTCTATCCTCGCTCCTTTCGTAATGCCAGGGAGGTTGAATTCCTACAACTACATCAGGGGGACATGTCAGTGGCAGACTATGAACTGAAATTCCTGAACCTGTCCAGTTTTGCTCCTCTTTATGTATCTAACGAGGAGGACAAGTGCCGAAGGTTCGAGCAAGGACTGAGGAATGACATCCGAGGAGCTGTGACTGTGGGAACTTATGCCACCCTGCGGGAGTTGTCTGATGCAGCTGCACGAGTTGAGGCGACCTTGCCAGTGCCACAGCAGTTTTCGGGCTCTGGTCGACGCCGGGACCGTCAGTACCAGGGATCTACGAACCAGAGGTCCTCCAAGCGAGGTAATTATGGCTCTGGATCTTCGCGTGGCGCTCGACCGAGTTATGGAGGTAGGGGAACACAGACATTTGGGTATCGACCATCAGCGACTGCACAGTTCAGAGAGGCATCAGTGGGATCTACTGACCGACAGAGTAATGACCGAGGCAATGTTCTTGTCTGCTTTTACTGTAGGGAGCCGGGTCACTTCAAACGAGACTGTCCACGATTGGTTGGTAGTAGCGGCACTGGATGGGGCTCTACTGAGCGGGGCCCTAGTACGACTTCAGCTTCAAATGCTGCAAGTGGGAGAGGAGGTGGCAGAACTCGTGGTGGATCTGGTGGATCACGAGGGCGTGGTCGGACTTCGGGACCACAGGCTCGAGTCTATGCGGTGACTCAACAGGAGGCCCGAGCAGCCCCGGAGGTGGTGACAGGTATGCTTACTATTTTCGGTCATCATGCACGTACTTTAATAGATCCGGGAGCTACCCACTCTTTTGTTTCTCGGGAGTATGCACTGTTGGCAGATAGAGAGATTTCTGCGATCGGATGTGAGATGGGAGTCGGTACACCGACTGGAGAGTTGTATGTAGTAAACCAAGTAATACGAGGATACCCTATTGTGATAGGGGACGTGCATCTAGTGGTTGACTTGATACTCTTAGACTTGTGTGACTTTGATGTTATCCTTGGGATGGATTGGCTGACAACCCATCATGCCTCTATCGAGTGTTTCGATAAGAGGGTGATACTTCGGAGCCCTGGATTACCTGAGGTGATATTTCAGGGAGATCGGAGGATGATAACCCCTAGAGTCATATCAGCCCTCTCGGCAGATAGATTTCTGAGGAAGGGCTGTCAGGGTTATCTAGCTTATGTTGTCGATGTGCGGGATGCACCAATCAAGGCCGAGGATATCCCAGTAGTGTGTGACTTCCCAGATGTATTTCCTGAGGATTTACCAGGATTACCCCCTTCTCGAGAGATTGAGTTCACTATCGAACTAATTCCTGGTACACGACCTATATCCTTGACACCTTATCGGATGGCACCAGCGGAGTTAAGGGAATTGAAGGTACAGTTGCAAGATCTTGTGGATGTGGGATTCATTCGACCAAGTGTATCGCCATGGGGAGCCCCAGTATTGTTTGTGAAAAAGAAGGAAGGAAGTTTGAGACTCTGTATGGATTACAGGCAACTTAACAAAGTCACGATAAAGAATAAGTATCCTTTGCCTCGGATTGATGATCTGTTTGATCAATTAAGGGGAGCCAAGTATTTTTCGAAGATTGATCTGCGTTCTGGTTACCACCAGTTAAGGATTCGGGAGGAGGACATTCCAAAAACAGCTTTTCGAACTCGGTATGGTCATTATGAATTTCTGGTGATGCCATTTGGATTGACTAATGCACCTGCGGCATTCATGGATTTGATGAACCGAGTATTCCGGAAGTACCTTGACCGATTTGTTATTGTGTTCATTGATGACATTCTAGTGTATTCAAGCAGTAAGAGGGCGCATGAGGAACATTTGAGGATTGTGCTTGATACGCTAAGGAGGAACCAGCTCTTTGCCAAACTGAGTAAGTGCCAATTTTGGTTAACGAGTGTTGGTTTTCTGGGACATGTGATTTCCGCGGATGGGATTCGTGTTGACCCCCAGAAGATAGAAGCGGTAGCAAACTGGGAGCAGCCAAAGACAGTAACCGAAGTAAGGAGCTTTTTGGGATTGGCCGGTTATTACAGACGTTTTGTGGAAGGCTTCTCCGCGATTGCTGCTCCGATGACCCGCCTAACCAGGAAAGGAATCAAGTTTGTTTGGGGCGAAGACTGTGAGCAAAGTTTCCAAGAATTGAAGAAAAGGTTGACCTCCGCTCCTATCTTAACCCTTCCGGATGATAGTGGAGAGTTTGAAGTGTACAGTGATGCATCCTTACAAGGATTAGGGTGTGTGTTAATGCAACATGGAAAGGTAATCGCATATGCCTCTCGACAACTGAAACCGCATGAACGTAACTATCCCACTCATGATTTGGAATTAGCTGCGGTGGTACATGCCCTGAAGATTTGGAGACATTACTTGTATGGGGAGACATGTAGACTTTTCACGGATCATAAGAGTTTGAAGTACTTTTTCACACAGAAGGAATTGAATTTGAGACAGAGACGATGGTTGGAGCTAATTAAGGATTACGACTGCACGATTGAGTACCATCCTGGAAAAGCTAATGTGGTAGCGGATGCACTGAGTCGGAAATCAGCTCACACTGTGGCACATCTACGAATGGTGCATTTACCCTTGTTGGTGGAACTACGTAGGACTGGAGTTGCTTTGGGACTGGATAACCAAGGTGGCTTACTAGCAAGTTTCCAGGTGCGACCAATTCTGATTGATCGAGTTATTGAAGCCCAACTGGAAGACCCTATCTTGTGTGTCCTTCGAATTGAAGCTGATGCGGGGGAACGACAAGATGTTGCAATTAGAAGGGATGGAGCCCTAGTAAAGGACGGACGGTTGTGTGTGCCCGAAAGTGTAGCATTAAAGAAAGAGATTCTGGACGAGGCCCATAGTTCAGCGTATGCAATGCATCCAGGTGGGACGAAAATGTACCGTACGTTACGAGAGCATTATTGGTGGCCGGGTATGAAACGGGAGATTGCAGAGTTTGTGAGTAAGTGCTTGGTATGTCAACAAGTAAAGGCTGAAAGGCAAAGACCCTATGGAGCACTGCAACCCCTACCGATACCGGAATGGAAATGGGATCATATAACCATGGATTTTGTGTTTAAACTTCCTAGAACGCCTAAAGGACATGATGGAGTCTGGGTAATAGTGGATAGGCTTACCAAATCAGCTCATTTCCTACCTGTAAGGGAAGACTTTCGGTTGACGCAGTATGCCAGACTCTTCATTGACGAGATTATTCGACTCCATGGTACTCCTGTCTCTATTGTATCTGATCGAGATCCCCGATTTACATCCAGATTTTGGCAAAGCTTACAGGAAGCTTTCGGGACGAGATTGCATTTTAGCACGGCATTCCACCCTCAGACCGACGGGCAATCGGAACGGACTATTCAGACCTTGGAGGACATGATGAGGGCATGTGTCTTGCAATTCCAGGGTACTTGGGAGTCACATCTACCATTGATGGAATTCGCCTACAACAATAGTTACCAAGCAAGTATCGGGATGGCTCCTTATGAAGCCTTATATGGACGACAGTGCAGAACCCCTTTGTGCTGGACTGAGGTGGGCGAAAGGAAATTGTCTAAATCTGAATTGATAGACTTAACAACGGAAAAGGTTAAACTCATCCGAGACAGACTCAAGACAGCCCAAGACAGACAAAAGAGTTATGCAGACCACCGAGTCAGAGATCTGGAATTTGCAGTTGGAGATTGGGTATTCTTGAAGTTATCTCCTTGGAAAGGTATTGTGCGATTCGGCAGACGCGGGAAACTGAGCCCCCGTTTCATTGGACCTTATGAGATTGTGGAGAGAATTGGTCGAGTTGCCTACAGATTAGCATTACCTTCTGAGCTTTCGAGGGTCCATGATGTTTTCCATGTGTCAATGCTACGGAAATATGTGTATGATGAGTCCCATGTGTTGGAGGAACAGCCGGTTGAACTCAGAGAGGACCTAAGTTTTGAAGAACAGCCTGTACAGATCTTGGACCGAAAGGACAAAGTGCTCCGACGGAAGACGATTCCCTTAGTGAAGGTTCTGTGGAGGAATCAGAACGTGGAAGAAGCTACGTGGGAACCTGAGACACAGATGCGAGACCAGTACCCGTATTTGTTTCATTGAAATTTCGGGGACGAAATTTCTTAAGGGGGGAAGGTTGTAACGCCCCGGACATTTAGAAAATGTAATTTTGTAACATAATGAGTAAATGACGTTTTTACCCTTGTGAATAGTATTGTCAAATTGTTGACTTTTTGATTGGTGAATCAAACGGATGTTGACCGATGACCGTGACGTAGTTCGGGACGTCACGAGTCCATAGACAGGTGGCACGCCCAATTCCGACAACCTGGGAAAAAGTTATGACGTTCGGAAGCCCAAGGGCATTTTCGTAATTTGGGCGGAAAGGGGGAAAATGTTGACTTTTTGTTTGCCAACTGATTTTCACACGATTCGAAGACCGTTAGGTAGGTCTCGATGCCCGGAGTACAACGACAGGCGGCACGTCGAAAACGGAGTTCGGTTACGAACGTTACGGGTCACGGAAGGCTAGGGGCAAAATGGTAATTTGTCCAACCAGGGGCAAAATGGACTTTTGGCCTTGATCAGACTTGTCTTTTGTCTGATTCTCACTTCCTAAAACACAGAACCGGGTCTTAAGGGAAACACAATAATATCCCCTTTTGACTACTTTTCCCCAAATTTAGGCTTGGACAATGATTATGTCCAATTGGCCCGTGATAAGCCCCAAACTCGTCGCCATTATGCAATTGAACGTCTAAGTAGCATAACTGAGAGAGAGGGACTTGAGAGGTTCAGAGAACTGAGAGAATTTTGCTTCGAAAATTCTGGGAAATTGGGGGAAAATCGAATTCGGATTTGGGAGCCAGGAGAGGAGCAATTGAGGATTCCATTAGGTTGCTGGGATCAAAACTAAAAGCTTTGCAACAAAAACGAGAAGAATTCGTGTCGAATTGAGGAAGAACAGACGCTGCCATGGCTGCCAAAAATCGACCTTGAGTTCAGATACTTAGAGGTAAGCTCAATCGAAATTGATCATGGACAATTGTTCATTATACTCTCACGAAGCTAACCATATGAATTAATTGAAAAATCAGGCACGGAATCGTGAAACCCGATTAGGAGACCCGTCGAATTTCGATCGTGAGTCGTGAAGATTTGGACCTTACCTGAGGTAATTGATTTCACAGAACTAAAATGAGGTTAGAGTAGATGAGATCAGTTGAAAGAACGGATCGATTTGAGGTCGAATTGGCTGAGATTGCATCGGATCCTATCGCGGGTATTTCAACCCGTTTATCAGACAAACGGGCGAGAACGATGCACTGTAGCTGTACTGTGCTGGGCGCGTGGCTTTCACGCGCAGCCGCTTGCGGCGGCGCGTGACGGCGCGTGGGGAGGATTCCGGCAAAGTGTTCAACATGAGACTTGATGTTCTCGATGATACGAACCTATCCGCGTTGGTTTCGGGTCAATCGGATATGGTTTCAGTGTAGTTCCGAGTACCCGACACGTTTAAATTTATATTAAAATAATATTATAAAATTCCGACAATTAGGGGATTCCTGTTTAAGGATTGTATGATAGCCTAGTAACCTTAAATCACTTTGTTTGACAGGCTGGAATATTCCCGGGACTTCGGAGGAAAACGAACAGCTCGAGGCTGAACAATCGGGACGGTGTGTGTGAGTGGACTTTTGGTTTTCTAACTGTGATGCATGCATATATGGTTTAAAATGCTTATTTATATGATTTTCTATGATTTGACATGATTGATGCTTTGATTCGGTGATTTCTCGATTTTCTCGGTTTTATGATTATTATATTATTATATTCTGGCACGCTTTTCGAGAAATCATGAAATTGGTTAAAAATGATATTGTGGGCGTGAGAACCCAAGTAAATAATGATTTTGACTCGGATTTGGAGTTACATGTGAATTTGATGATTTTTCGTATTTTCGTGATTTTTGTGATTATTTTAATCAGTCTTTCGGGCACGTTTTACGAGGAACGTGCAATTGATGTTTTGGGCTAGGCCCGGATTGAAAATGATATTTGGACTCGGATTATGAGTCAATGATTGATTTTATGGATTTACGTGATCGTGGCAACTCGGGTTTACGGTTGCACGGATTTACGTGAAATTGGTATTTTGGGGTGGGACCCAATGGAATTGTGTTTCTGATTGGATTTGCATTTTCCATGTGATTATATGATGATAATGATGATTTCGGATTTATAAAGTAAATCGGGACTTTGGTTAACCTAGGGCTGAGACCCTGTATTGATATTTGATTTGGTTTTCAATGCAACTGTTTTTCACTGGTTTTAGTGATGGTGATATGTTGCGGATATTTAGGGCTTTCGGGAGAAAATATGTTTTTCCCCGGAGTGCACCCTGGAGATAACGCTCGCCTTCGGGATGGAAGTGTTTACCCCGAAGAGGTCACGTAGCACGATCTTTGTCTTGCAGCCCAGGGGAGGCTTGACTCAGATCAGATGTGCTGGATTATATGGATCGGTAAGTGATGTGTTCACTAGATCTGGATTGCCGGCTAGTGATGTGTTCACAGCGGCGGATGCTCGGATTTTGAGCGGTCCTTGAGCCTATTGATATGCACGCGTTGCAGGAATAAACGTGACTCTAAGCAACAAGATATGGAAATAAGTCCCGTGGTTTTGTGGAAATTGTTTTGATTGATCCACTTTAATTGATTTCCCATTATCACTCGTGTTTTATGATATGCATGCATGTTTGTGAAAACTGGAGGGTAAGAATTGTATTTTGGCAAATGTTTTTATAAGAGGTCATTTTTGTCCACTCACACCTTTATTGTTTTATGCACCCTCCAGGCCAGTGTACAGGTACGAGGGCTAAAAACGAGGCAAGCGAGGCAAAAGAATAAGTAGACCGTTGCGCACTCAGACATTTTACAGAGTAGGAATTTGACCCCTATCTGTAATGATACCTATGCTCTGTATTGTCCTTGACTAGTCAAACTTGTGACGTCATTGGTCTGTAAAACTTAACTATCCCTTGTCTGACAATGTTTTCGGGATTTGTTGTGTGTGGTATGTATATAAGTTTGGTTACTTTTGGACATTTTTAGTTATTGTCAGACGGGAGCAGGATTCATCACGACTATCGAGGGATAATCGGGATGGGTCTTGTCAAATTGGTATCAGAGCATTAGGTCACGGTCTGAGTCTTACACATTAGTATACACGAATTGTGATATTGATATGTTTCTCTTACAGAACAGAACATCACAATATGCCTCCGAGACGCGAGCCCCGTACCCAGTCTGGCGATGATTTTGGAGGTCCGGACATTGAGAGAGCTCAACGTTTAGGGGCCATTGCATTCACTGGCCTGACTGATCCAGAAGAGGCTTTTGAGTGGATCACTCAATTTGAGCGGATCTTCGAGATTATGCAATGTCCACCAGGAGATATGGTTCCACTGGCCACATTTATGCTGAGCAGCCAAGCTTACCGTTGGTGGCGCGGATTGCAACTAACAGGGATGGATGCCCGTACTCTGAGTTGGGAGGACTTTCGTCATCGTTTCCTGGATCAGTTCTATCCTCGCTCCTTTCGTAATGCCAGGGAGGTTGAATTCCTACAACTACATCAGGGGGACATGTCAGTGGCAGACTATGAACTGAAATTCCTGAACCTGTCCAGTTTTGCTCCTCTTTATGTATCTAACGAGGAGGACAAGTGCCGAAGGTTCGAGCAAGGACTGAGGAATGACATCCGAGGAGCTGTGACTGTGGGAACTTATGCCACCCTGCGGGAGTTGTCTGATGCAGCTGCACGAGTTGAGGCGACCTTGCCAGTGCCACAGCAGTTTTCGGGCTCTGGTCGACGCCGGGACCGTCAGTACCAGGGATCTACGAACCAGAGGTCCTCCAAGCGAGGTAATTATGGCTCTGGATCTTCGCGTGGCGCTCGACCGAGTTATGGAGGTAGGGGAACACAGACATTTGGGTATCGACCATCAGCGACTGCACAGTTCAGAGAGGCATCAGTGGGATCTACTGACCGACAGAGTAATGACCGAGGCAATGTTCTTGTCTGCTTTTACTGTAGGGAGCCGGGTCACTTCAAACGAGACTGTCCACGATTGGTTGGTAGTAGCGGCACTGGATGGGGCTCTACTGAGCGGGGCCCTAGTACGACTTCAGCTTCAAATGCTGCAAGTGGGAGAGGAGGTGGCAGAACTCGTGGTGGATCTGGTGGATCACGAGGGCGTGGTCGGACTTCGGGACCACAGGCTCGAGTCTATGCGGTGACTCAACAGGAGGCCCGAGCAGCCCCGGAGGTGGTGACAGGTATGCTTACTATTTTCGGTCATCATGCACGTACTTTAATAGATCCGGGAGCTACCCACTCTTTTGTTTCTCGGGAGTATGCACTGTTGGCAGATAGAGAGATTTCTGCGATCGGATGTGAGATGGGAGTCGGTACACCGACTGGAGAGTTGTATGTAGTAAACCAAGTAATACGAGGATACCCTATTGTGATAGGGGACGTGCATCTAGTGGTTGACTTGATACTCTTAGACTTGTGTGACTTTGATGTTATCCTTGGGATGGATTGGCTGACAACCCATCATGCCTCTATCGAGTGTTTCGATAAGAGGGTGATACTTCGGAGCCCTGGATTACCTGAGGTGATATTTCAGGGAGATCGGAGGATGATAACCCCTAGAGTCATATCAGCCCTCTCGGCAGATAGATTTCTGAGGAAGGGCTGTCAGGGTTATCTAGCTTATGTTGTCGATGTGCGGGATGCACCAATCAAGGCCGAGGATATCCCAGTAGTGTGTGACTTCCCAGATGTATTTCCTGAGGATTTACCAGGATTACCCCCTTCTCGAGAGATTGAGTTCACTATCGAACTAATTCCTGGTACACGACCTATATCCTTGACACCTTATCGGATGGCACCAGCGGAGTTAAGGGAATTGAAGGTACAGTTGCAAGATCTTGTGGATGTGGGATTCATTCGACCAAGTGTATCGCCATGGGGAGCCCCAGTATTGTTTGTGAAAAAGAAGGAAGGAAGTTTGAGACTCTGTATGGATTACAGGCAACTTAACAAAGTCACGATAAAGAATAAGTATCCTTTGCCTCGGATTGATGATCTGTTTGATCAATTAAGGGGAGCCAAGTATTTTTCGAAGATTGATCTGCGTTCTGGTTACCACCAGTTAAGGATTCGGGAGGAGGACATTCCAAAAACAGCTTTTCGAACTCGGTATGGTCATTATGAATTTCTGGTGATGCCATTTGGATTGACTAATGCACCTGCGGCATTCATGGATTTGATGAACCGAGTATTCCGGAAGTACCTTGACCGATTTGTTATTGTGTTCATTGATGACATTCTAGTGTATTCAAGCAGTAAGAGGGCGCATGAGGAACATTTGAGGATTGTGCTTGATACGCTAAGGAGGAACCAGCTCTTTGCCAAACTGAGTAAGTGCCAATTTTGGTTAACGAGTGTTGGTTTTCTGGGACATGTGATTTCCGCGGATGGGATTCGTGTTGACCCCCAGAAGATAGAAGCGGTAGCAAACTGGGAGCAGCCAAAGACAGTAACCGAAGTAAGGAGCTTTTTGGGATTGGCCGGTTATTACAGACGTTTTGTGGAAGGCTTCTCCGCGATTGCTGCTCCGATGACCCGCCTAACCAGGAAAGGAATCAAGTTTGTTTGGGGCGAAGACTGTGAGCAAAGTTTCCAAGAATTGAAGAAAAGGTTGACCTCCGCTCCTATCTTAACCCTTCCGGATGATAGTGGAGAGTTTGAAGTGTACAGTGATGCATCCTTACAAGGATTAGGGTGTGTGTTAATGCAACATGGAAAGGTAATCGCATATGCCTCTCGACAACTGAAACCGCATGAACGTAACTATCCCACTCATGATTTGGAATTAGCTGCGGTGGTACATGCCCTGAAGATTTGGAGACATTACTTGTATGGGGAGACATGTAGACTTTTCACGGATCATAAGAGTTTGAAGTACTTTTTCACACAGAAGGAATTGAATTTGAGACAGAGACGATGGTTGGAGCTAATTAAGGATTACGACTGCACGATTGAGTACCATCCTGGAAAAGCTAATGTGGTAGCGGATGCACTGAGTCGGAAATCAGCTCACACTGTGGCACATCTACGAATGGTGCATTTACCCTTGTTGGTGGAACTACGTAGGACTGGAGTTGCTTTGGGACTGGATAACCAAGGTGGCTTACTAGCAAGTTTCCAGGTGCGACCAATTCTGATTGATCGAGTTATTGAAGCCCAACTGGAAGACCCTATCTTGTGTGTCCTTCGAATTGAAGCTGATGCGGGGGAACGACAAGATGTTGCAATTAGAAGGGATGGAGCCCTAGTAAAGGACGGACGGTTGTGTGTGCCCGAAAGTGTAGCATTAAAGAAAGAGATTCTGGACGAGGCCCATAGTTCAGCGTATGCAATGCATCCAGGTGGGACGAAAATGTACCGTACGTTACGAGAGCATTATTGGTGGCCGGGTATGAAACGGGAGATTGCAGAGTTTGTGAGTAAGTGCTTGGTATGTCAACAAGTAAAGGCTGAAAGGCAAAGACCCTATGGAGCACTGCAACCCCTACCGATACCGGAATGGAAATGGGATCATATAACCATGGATTTTGTGTTTAAACTTCCTAGAACGCCTAAAGGACATGATGGAGTCTGGGTAATAGTGGATAGGCTTACCAAATCAGCTCATTTCCTACCTGTAAGGGAAGACTTTCGGTTGACGCAGTATGCCAGACTCTTCATTGACGAGATTATTCGACTCCATGGTACTCCTGTCTCTATTGTATCTGATCGAGATCCCCGATTTACATCCAGATTTTGGCAAAGCTTACAGGAAGCTTTCGGGACGAGATTGCATTTTAGCACGGCATTCCACCCTCAGACCGACGGGCAATCGGAACGGACTATTCAGACCTTGGAGGACATGATGAGGGCATGTGTCTTGCAATTCCAGGGTACTTGGGAGTCACATCTACCATTGATGGAATTCGCCTACAACAATAGTTACCAAGCAAGTATCGGGATGGCTCCTTATGAAGCCTTATATGGACGACAGTGCAGAACCCCTTTGTGCTGGACTGAGGTGGGCGAAAGGAAATTGTCTAAATCTGAATTGATAGACTTAACAACGGAAAAGGTTAAACTCATCCGAGACAGACTCAAGACAGCCCAAGACAGACAAAAGAGTTATGCAGACCACCGAGTCAGAGATCTGGAATTTGCAGTTGGAGATTGGGTATTCTTGAAGTTATCTCCTTGGAAAGGTATTGTGCGATTCGGCAGACGCGGGAAACTGAGCCCCCGTTTCATTGGACCTTATGAGATTGTGGAGAGAATTGGTCGAGTTGCCTACAGATTAGCATTACCTTCTGAGCTTTCGAGGGTCCATGATGTTTTCCATGTGTCAATGCTACGGAAATATGTGTATGATGAGTCCCATGTGTTGGAGGAACAGCCGGTTGAACTCAGAGAGGACCTAAGTTTTGAAGAACAGCCTGTACAGATCTTGGACCGAAAGGACAAAGTGCTCCGACGGAAGACGATTCCCTTAGTGAAGGTTCTGTGGAGGAATCAGAACGTGGAAGAAGCTACGTGGGAACCTGAGACACAGATGCGAGACCAGTACCCGTATTTGTTTCATTGAAATTTCGGGGACGAAATTTCTTAAGGGGGGAAGGTTGTAACGCCCCGGACATTTAGAAAATGTAATTTTGTAACATAATGAGTAAATGACGTTTTTACCCTTGTGAATAGTATTGTCAAATTGTTGACTTTTTGATTGGTGAATCAAACGGATGTTGACCGATGACCGTGACGTAGTTCGGGACGTCACGAGTCCATAGACAGGTGGCACGCCCAATTCCGACAACCTGGGAAAAAGTTATGACGTTCGGAAGCCCAAGGGCATTTTCGTAATTTGGGCGGAAAGGGGGAAAATGTTGACTTTTTGTTTGCCAACTGATTTTCACACGATTCGAAGACCGTTAGGTAGGTCTCGATGCCCGGAGTACAACGACAGGCGGCACGTCGAAAACGGAGTTCGGTTACGAACGTTACGGGTCACGGAAGGCTAGGGGCAAAATGGTAATTTGTCCAACCAGGGGCAAAATGGACTTTTGGCCTTGATCAGACTTGTCTTTTGTCTGATTCTCACTTCCTAAAACACAGAACCGGGTCTTAAGGGAAACACAATAATATCCCCTTTTGACTACTTTTCCCCAAATTTAGGCTTGGACAATGATTATGTCCAATTGGCCCGTGATAAGCCCCAAACTCGTCGCCATTATGCAATTGAACGTCTAAGTAGCATAACTGAGAGAGAGGGACTTGAGAGGTTCAGAGAACTGAGAGAATTTTGCTTCGAAAATTCTGGGAAATTGGGGGAAAATCGAATTCGGATTTGGGAGCCAGGAGAGGAGCAATTGAGGATTCCATTAGGTTGCTGGGATCAAAACTAAAAGCTTTGCAACAAAAACGAGAAGAATTCGTGTCGAATTGAGGAAGAACAGACGCTGCCATGGCTGCCAAAAATCGACCTTGAGTTCAGATACTTAGAGGTAAGCTCAATCGAAATTGATCATGGACAATTGTTCATTATACTCTCACGAAGCTAACCATATGAATTAATTGAAAAATCAGGCACGGAATCGTGAAACCCGATTAGGAGACCCGTCGAATTTCGATCGTGAGTCGTGAAGATTTGGACCTTACCTGAGGTAATTGATTTCACAGAACTAAAATGAGGTTAGAGTAGATGAGATCAGTTGAAAGAACGGATCGATTTGAGGTCGAATTGGCTGAGATTGCATCGGATCCTATCGCGGGTATTTCAACCCGTTTATCAGACAAACGGGCGAGAACGATGCACTGTAGCTGTACTGTGCTGGGCGCGTGGCTTTCACGCGCAGCCGCTTGCGGCGGCGCGTGACGGCGCGTGGGGAGGATTCCGGCAAAGTGTTCAACATGAGACTTGATGTTCTCGATGATACGAACCTATCCGCGTTGGTTTCGGGTCAATCGGATATGGTTTCAGTGTAGTTCCGAGTACCCGACACGTTTAAATTTATATTAAAATAATATTATAAAATTCCGACAATTAGGGGATTCCTGTTTAAGGATTGTATGATAGCCTAGTAACCTTAAATCACTTTGTTTGACAGGCTGGAATATTCCCGGGACTTCGGAGGAAAACGAACAGCTCGAGGCTGAACAATCGGGACGGTGTGTGTGAGTGGACTTTTGGTTTTCTAACTGTGATGCATGCATATATGGTTTAAAATGCTTATTTATATGATTTTCTATGATTTGACATGATTGATGCTTTGATTCGGTGATTTCTCGATTTTCTCGGTTTTATGATTATTATATTATTATATTCTGGCACGCTTTTCGAGAAATCATGAAATTGGTTAAAAATGATATTGTGGGCGTGAGAACCCAAGTAAATAATGATTTTGACTCGGATTTGGAGTTACATGTGAATTTGATGATTTTTCGTATTTTCGTGATTTTTGTGATTATTTTAATCAGTCTTTCGGGCACGTTTTACGAGGAACGTGCAATTGATGTTTTGGGCTAGGCCCGGATTGAAAATGATATTTGGACTCGGATTATGAGTCAATGATTGATTTTATGGATTTACGTGATCGTGGCAACTCGGGTTTACGGTTGCACGGATTTACGTGAAATTGGTATTTTGGGGTGGGACCCAATGGAATTGTGTTTCTGATTGGATTTGCATTTTCCATGTGATTATATGATGATAATGATGATTTCGGATTTATAAAGTAAATCGGGACTTTGGTTAACCTAGGGCTGAGACCCTGTATTGATATTTGATTTGGTTTTCAATGCAACTGTTTTTCACTGGTTTTAGTGATGGTGATATGTTGCGGATATTTAGGGCTTTCGGGAGAAAATATGTTTTTCCCCGGAGTGCACCCTGGAGATAACGCTCGCCTTCGGGATGGAAGTGTTTACCCCGAAGAGGTCACGTAGCACGATCTTTGTCTTGCAGCCCAGGGGAGGCTTGACTCAGATCAGATGTGCTGGATTATATGGATCGGTAAGTGATGTGTTCACTAGATCTGGATTGCCGGCTAGTGATGTGTTCACAGCGGCGGATGCTCGGATTTTGAGCGGTCCTTGAGCCTATTGATATGCACGCGTTGCAGGAATAAACGTGACTCTAAGCAACAAGATATGGAAATAAGTCCCGTGGTTTTGTGGAAATTGTTTTGATTGATCCACTTTAATTGATTTCCCATTATCACTCGTGTTTTATGATATGCATGCATGTTTGTGAAAACTGGAGGGTAAGAATTGTATTTTGGCAAATGTTTTTATAAGAGGTCATTTTTGTCCACTCACACCTTTATTGTTTTATGCACCCTCCAGGCCAGTGTACAGGTACGAGGGCTAAAAACGAGGCAAGCGAGGCAAAAGAATAAGTAGACCGTTGCGCACTCAGACATTTTACAGAGTAGGAATTTGACCCCTATCTGTAATGATACCTATGCTCTGTATTGTCCTTGACTAGTCAAACTTGTGACGTCATTGGTCTGTAAAACTTAACTATCCCTTGTCTGACAATGTTTTCGGGATTTGTTGTGTGTGGTATGTATATAAGTTTGGTTACTTTTGGACATTTTTAGTTATTGTCAGACGGGAGCAGGATTCATCACGACTATCGAGGGATAATCGGGATGGGTCTTGTCAATTAACCCTTTTTTTTTATATAAATGATTAATTTACTAATAATTAGTTTTCTGTAATTTTTCTTTTAAAAAGAAGTAGAATATCATTGGAATGAAAAAGCAAAAAAAAAGTTATTGTGTTATGAGACATCCTTTTATAGGTAAGGGCAAATATTTTTTCTCGATGGCATAAGTCAAACTCATATAAATCAACCCTAACTCATTAATTAGTTCATCTTGAAACAAGAGAAGTAAAATAGAACTCGTAATTAGTTCATCCTCTTTAATTTGACAACTTGACTTACTCAAAGACTTTTTTCTTGTTAATTCTCCCATGTTAGGATTGCAATGACTCAGCATGTGCAATGACTCAGCATGACATGTCATAACAATTAGTTAGTTTGTTAGAATCGGTTATAATCTGTTAGTTGTAGTCTGTTATGTTAGTTTACTAGATATAAAACAACCCAATGTACGACTACTGATTTCAATTAGATTGATCAATCAGTAAAACATAATCTTCTTCTTCAATCTCTCTCTCTCTGTCTTCTCCCTTCTTCTCTGATTTCTGATCCAACATGGTATCAGAGCTACAATGGCTAACCCCAAACTGATCCTTCTTCCGCTGCCTTCTTCTTCCATATCTTCTTCTTAATCTTTCTATATCATCCTCTTTTCCTTTTCTGAAGAAAAATAGTTGTGCCTATAAAGTGTTTGAGAATAAGCCTCAATCAAATCTTTCTTGTTCTTTTCTTGATTTCCATGATGAATTCTTCTCAACTTCAGATTCTTCAGTCACCAATTGCTAGTCTCACCTCTACGGTAGGAAACTCAGTTCAAGTCAAATTGGATGATCACAATTATCTTACCTGGAATTTCCAAATGGAGCTTCTTCTTAATGTACATGGTCTGATGGGGTTCGTTGATGGATCCAACTCATGTCCCAGGCCAATCACAGCACCTCCTGACGAAATTAGCTCACAAGCAGTTAAAATCTGGACAATGCATGATCAGGCCCTTATGCAACTGATCACAGCCACTCTTTCTACCTCTGCCATGTCTTCTGTTATAGGTTGTAAAACCTCTCAAGAAATGTGGTCAAACCTACGTGACAGGTTTTCTACTGTCTCCAAAGCACTGATCTTCCAAATGAAGACTGATCTTCAGAACATCAAGAAAGGGTCAGAAAACATTACTCAGTATTTACAAAGAATCAAGGATTCAAGGGATATGCTTCAGTCATGTGGTGTTCAATTTGAGAATGATGATGTGGTCATCTTGGCCTTAAGAGGATTACCTGCTGAATATAACACTTTTCGTTGTGTCATACGAGGAAGAGAGAGCACGATTTCTGCTCAAGAGTTCAGGTCTCAACTTCTGGCTGAAGAGAGTGTCCTGGAACGATCAAATGAACAGTTTCCTTTCCTTTCTGCTATGGCTGCTACAAGAAATTCTGGCCCAGTCTTTCACAACTCTACTACACATGTTGGCTCCCCAAGTTCTGGTGTCCAAGATCAACTTTCTGATGCTCCAGGAGTTAGTAAGACACTTGTGACAAGATATCCGTCTCCTGATGTTCAATACTCACCTGCAGAAGTTCAACTCAATAATGCACATCAGACAGGCAACTTTCAACAGGTCAGTAATAATCTTCAGCAATTTGGCTATAATGGTGGTTATAATGCTCCTTTTCATCACAATCAGTATAGAGGGAATGGTTATAGAGGTAGAAGAAACAAGTCCTACAACAATGGGGGCAGGTTTAATTCAGGAAGGGGCATTCTTGGTTCACCAAATCAACCCTACTATCAAGGCAATACTCAACTTCCTACTTGTTAAATCTGTGGAAAACGAGGACATTCTGCTGCTGATTGTTATCAGAGACACTCAGATGGTTCAGGTTCTGAGCCCTGTCAAATATGTTGGAAATATGGCCACACAGCCTTAAACTGCTATCATAGAGATAATTTTTCATACCAAGGCAGTCTACCCTCTCCTGCTCTTAATGCAAATCTGACTGCTATGACTGCCATAACTCCTTCTTATGTTGATTCACAACCTCACAGAGAGTATTGGGTAGCTGATACAGGTGCTACTGCCCACATGACCTCAGATTTGAATCAAATTGCCATGGTGACACCTAACACTTCTTCTGATACTATCACAACTGCCAGTGGCTCAGGTTTGACCATTGCTAATATATGCACATCCTCGATTATTTTGCCTAGTTCAGAACCTAAATGTTTCCATCTTAGTCAAGTTCTTCATGTCCCTCACATATCTCAAAACCTTCTCTCTGTTAACTGCTTCTGCAAGGACAATAATTGTTGCTTTATCCTTGATGAAAAATGTTTCATGATCCAGGACAAGGGCACAGGCAGGATCGTGTACAGGGGTCTGAGCAGTGAGGGTCTCTATCCCATTCCTTTCCATATCAATCCAACGTTCATGACATCAACATCAGCATCTCAACATCCTTCTGCAATATTGTGCAAAGGTACACAACACTCTCTATGGCATCACAGATTAGGTCATCTATCCAACATTATTGTATCTACTTTGTTGCACAATTCTGGTGTCTCCATCTCTCCTGATGTCAAACAGACTATTTGTGAATTCTGTTTACAAGGAAAATTTACTAAATTGCCCTTTGTATTTCCTGCTTCCAAGACTACTGTTCCTTTTGAGTGTATCCATACAGATGTCTGGGGTCCTGCTCCAGTTCAGTCCATTGAGGGGTTCAAGTATTATGTGACACTAATAGATGAATGTACCCGTTTTACTTGGTTATTTCCTATGAAGAATAAATCAGACTTCTATTCTGTCTTTGTTTCTTTTCATGCCTTCATTGCTACCTCCTTTTCTGCCTCTGTGAAAGTCTTGCAATCTGATGGAGGGGGTGAATATATCAGCAACAATCTTATGCATTTTTTGCTATCTCAAGGGATTAAACATCAAAAGTCATGTCCTCACACCCCAGAACAGAATGGTCTTGCAGAAAGGAAGCATAGGCATATCATTGAAACCACTATCACCCTTCTCCAAACAGCCAAACTTCCTATCCAGTTTTGGGTTCATGCTTGTCTTACTGCTGTCTTTCTTATTAACAAAATGCCTTGTCCCACCTTAAAGATGCAGTCTCCTCATGAAAGACTCTTTGGAACCTCACCTGATATTACCTCTTTAAAAGTGTTTGGCTGTGCCTGTTTTCCTTACCTAAGACCCTATAATTCCAACAAACTTCAACCTAAAACTACCAAATGTATCTTCCTAGGCTATGCATCACAGTACAAGGGCTACATTTGTTTTAATCCTGCTTCTTCTAAGTTTGTTGTTTCTAGACATGTTTTATTCATTGAAAATGAATTTCCATACTCCAAGCTTTTGACAAATCCTACAGCAGCTCCCTATTCTTCTGTTCAGCCTGCTCCACATGTGTCTGTTTTTTCTCCCCTTAACCCTCAGGCTTCACAGTTCAGTTCCTCTCAACTATCTTCTGACTATGTGGTACCTGTCTTAAGTCCTCCTCCATCTCCTCCCAATCCAGTGCTCTCACCATTACCTCCTGATCTCCCAATCTCAGAAACTGAATCAGCTGCATCAGGAACTGATGTTCCTACAGATTCCTCCTGTTCTCCTGACTTAGTGAATTTGGAACCTACTCTCCTTCAGGTTGCTCTTCCCATTACAGGAGTTAACATGCATCCTATGCAAACTCGGTCTAAGAATGGAATCTTCAAAAAAAGGGCCTTCCATTCTGTACTCACTCACAATGTTGATCTGTCCACCACTGAACCAACAACCTACAAAACTGCTTCCTCTTCTCCTCTCTGGCAGTCTGCTATGCAAGAGGAAATCGATGCTCTCTATTCCCAGGACACCTGGTCCCTTGTTCCTCTTCCTTCCAATAAGAACTTGGTAGGTTGTAGATGGGTCTACAGAATCAAGAAACATTCAGATGGCTCTATTGCACGGTACAAGGCACGACTCGTGGCCAAAGGGTTCAGCCAGGAACCTGGACTATATTATGGACAGACCTTCAGTCCTGTGGTGAAACCTACTACAGTCAGACTAGTTTTAGCTCTAGCAGCTCACTTTGATTGGCCTCTCAAGCAACTTGATGTCAAAAACGCCTTCTTACATGGTGAACTCAAGGAAGAGGTGTTCATGGCTCAACCTCCTGGTTTTGAAGATCCTTGTCACCCTGATTATGTCTGTCACTTGCACAAATCACTGTATGGTTTGAAGCAGGCTCCTAGAGCCTGGAATGAGCGGTTTACTAGTTTTCTTCCTGGCCTTGGTTTTCAGTCCACCTGGTCAGACGCCTCATTTTTGTCAAAAAAAACTTCACTTGGGATTGTAGTACTTCTCCTGTACGTTGATGACATAATTCTGACAGGGAGTTCATCATCTGAGATTCAGGATGTTATTTCAGCTCTTACTCATGAATTTGACATGACAGATTTGGGCACTCTTCATTACTTCTTGGGAATTCAGATCATTATAACCAGCTCTTGTCTAACTCTCTCTCAAACCAAGTATATTCAAGATCTGCTAAACAAGACTTGTATGATGGATAGTAATGCTGTTGACACTCCTAGCATTCCTGGTTCAAGACTCAGGCACAATGATGGTTCTCTTTACTCAAATCCTGCCAATTACAGAAGCATTGTGGGAGCCTTGCAATATCTCACGTTTACACGGCCTAACATTGCCTTTGCTGTCAACCAAGTCTGTCAATTCATGCATTCACCGTGTGACTCGCATTTCATGGCTGTCAAACGGATTTTAAGGTACCTTCGTGGTTCTCAGCATCGTGGAATTCAATACACTAGTAGTTCCCTTGACTTAACTGCCTATACTGATGCTGATTGGGCCGGGGATCCTAATGATCGAAGATCCACCACTGGGATGGCTGTTTTTCTTGGTTCAAATCCTATCTCATGGTCCTCTAAGAAGCAGAATACAGTCTCCAAGTCCAGTACTGAAGCCGAATATCGAGCACTTGCTATTACTTCAGCTGAATTGGCCTGGATCCGTCAACTCCTGTGTGCACTTCATATCCCCCTTCTCAAACCTCCTTTGCTGTTATGTGACAGTACTTCAGCTGAGAGTCTGTCTGCCAATCCAGTTTTTCACTCCAGAGCCAAACACATTGAAGTAGATTATCACTTCATTCGTGAGAGAGTCATTCGTGGGGATCTCAATGTTCAGCATGTGGCTTCTTGTGCTCAAACAGCTGACATTTTCACCAAAGCTCTTGATGAACGGTCATTTCTAATCCACACTTCCAATCTGATGTCCCTTCAGATTGAGGGGGCATGTTAGGATTGCAATGACTTAGCATGTGCAATGACTCAGCATGACATGTCATAACAATTAGTTAGTTTGTTAGAATCGGTTATAATCTGTTAGTTGTAGTCTGTTATGTTAGTTTACTAGATATAAAACAACCCAATGTACGACTACTGATTTCAATTAGATTGATCAATCAGTAAAACATAATCTTCTTCTTCAATCTTTCTCTCTATGTCTTCTCCCTTCTTCTCTGATTTCTGATCCAACATCCCAGAGATTTTTTAAAGTCGACCTATTTTTAACTGTAAACTAATTATAATGGCTTGAATTAAGGATTTCCTTTTTCCTCAATTTATGGCTTGAATATCATTAGATTATATGAATTATGCCGATTATGGTCTTTTTCATCTAGCTGGCATCATGTTATTGGATCGATAAAGGAACTAAATCACACAATAACACATAATTAATCACATGGAGTAATTTATACATCTCATCTTCCATCATATCATATGATTTGGTTCATTCCATAGCATTTGCATTAGCACTAGCTGGTGGCCGGCAATTTCACTATGTAGCCCTAATTTGTCATCCTTAATTGCCCTCATTCTCTAGGGGCCATCTTCAACCAAAAATCTAGAGAGGAGCACTCCCATCAATTGTTCCTCCTACACTGGCATTTTGTAGACGTGGTTCGGTTATTTCCCAAGTCTCAAGCCTCAAGTCTGAAGTCTCAGCTATATCATATTAAAGGTTTGCTTCCATCAATTTTTTTTTATACCTATGTTAATATTTGTGCTATTTATACTTGCTTGTTTGTGCGGTGAGTCTAATCTTTGAATTCGATACTTCTTTATCATAATATATATGTTATATGTTCACAACTGTAATTTCTGTTTCTACATTTTGCCACACTATATACATATGTTGTTGACCACTGCTTGGTATCGACTGATTGAAAGCACCAAATGGTAGAGTTATGTGTGGAAGTGTATTGATTGAACATGTGGTTTGATTTCTTTTTAATATATTTTATTGTAATATACCCAATAATATCGGGAGATATATATATATATATATGTATGTATATAGGCATAGTACAATATATCTATTATATATATATATATATATTATAATGCTATGTTTTGATTACCAGTTTCATTGTTTATCAATGTCTGATCCAAAATCTCCTATAATCTCCTATTATCTAGTGGTGAAAAATATCAGTACACCCACCAACATCATACATGTTAGCTAATAATTGCACAATATATTAACCATAACTAAGTACTAAACTCAACGTGAAGTTAAATTTTTAATAGCGACATCATTCTTGATAAACATATGTAATATATGCTCAACATCGTAACCTATCGGTGATAACAACAAATTGAGGGTGTTCTAGTGGTTCTAGACTTCCTACTATCAGTTTGGTGTGCTATTGAGTGGCCACCCAAAGATATAATGAGGTATAGTATTCAAATCTTGCTGATTATATCTTCTGAAGAGCATAAGAGGTGCCCCCGATTTAATACACAACACAACCTTATGTTGACAACAAAGTCTCATACGACGAAGACTAATTCTACACAAAAATGTACTTAGACAACTTGGGTGATGTTAAAAAAAATAATAATAAAAAACTCACTTCCCAAGGAAGCATATTCTAGCCAGAGTTGGTGTCAAAATATGCTTTGTCAACATGTGTTTTTCCAATGTGGAAACATGTATGAGGCCCACAAAACTGGTGCAATAAGGACACAATTTTACATCGATCAAGCTTGGTATTATTGGCTCCTATAATAAGGAGACACAACCCTCATCCTCTCTGCCTCCACTCACACTGCCCCATTGCTCATCAAAACCTTACAAATATAATCGAGTTATTATTTCTAAGTGGAGAGATGGGTCTTAGAATTGATCATTGCTCTTCTCCTTACATTTCTAGGTGCATGATGTCTCCATCATGCTTTGGAGGACCCGAAGAAATGGAATACACTCGGATTCACAACAGCGGGAACAACAAAAGAAGTGGCCGGAGATGGAGAAACTTGCTTCGGAGGTTTTTGATCGATAGGAGAAGATGCAGAAGCATATTCGGGTCCAAAACTACGTCGTTTCAGTACGATGCAGTTAGCTACTCGCAGAATTTTGATGAGGGGTGCCATTTATATGAAGACGTTCCAAGACGATTTACATTTTCAAGTCGCGATTCATGATGTGAAATAGGTAAATTACTTAAGTACATTGCTTATTATTCATTTTTTTATTGTACAAATTACGTATTTTAACCATTCAGATCTATGCCAATGTGTATCCAAAAATTTGAAATTTTTTCTCTTTAGGTTTGTTTCTATTGTTATATGAATTGATCGATCTCTGTATTTAAGGCAAGCTAGGTAGGTAGCAATCCATTGAGCTGGGTTTGGATTGATTACAAATTTCTAAGATGAGAATGATGAAGCTGATGTTAGAATGCCATCTGTAACTCCTAGCTTCCTAGCTGTTATCTCCAATTATCAATACAGTTAGTATATAGTTAGGTTGTTAAGGCTGTTATGAGTAGATAAGCAAGATAGTTGGTCAGATTACTTCGTGACTAAGTCAGCGTGCAGCCAAGTATATACTGATTTTGTACTCAGAGCCGTGAAAAACAGCCTGAACCTTTGTTCCTTGTCTTCTGCTAAAGAAAGAAAGCATTACCCATTCTCTTCATAAAGAGTCTAAACCCAGCAAACAAAATTGATGCACATCAAGTGCTTGTTATAAAGACTCAGAGATTATCTTTCCTTCTTGAAATCTTCCTTTGTTTTCAAATGTATTCCATAACTACAAATGGTGACTACCACTCAACTTCAGATCATGCAATCTCCTACCGCAAGGTCTAATTTTCACCACTGGAAGCTCAGTTAATATCAAGCTCGAAGATTACAATTTTCTCACATGGAATTTCCAAATGGAGTTAATGTTGAATGTTCACGGTTTGATGGGATTTGTGAATGGTTCAAATCTGCGTCCACCCCTGATTAGTCCAAATTCAGATGTTGGTGATGTGACCAAGTGAGGCTATTTAGGTTTGGAGAATGCATAATCATGCCCTAATGCAGCTTATCACTACAACATTTTCTATATCAGCAATGTCTTGTGTCATAGGCTGCAAGACTGCTCAAGAAATGTGGGTAACTCTTAAGAAAAGGTTTTCTTACATTACTAAAGCATCAAAATTTTAGATGAAAACTGAATTGCAAAATATTAAGAAGGAACCTGAAAACATGACTCAGTATATGCAGAGTGCTAGAGATACATTAGAATCGTGTGGGGTTCTGATAGAAGTTTTACCAAGCACAATAGGTGTACTAAGCACAACCTCTAAGTGTAATACTTTGTAAGTGGACAACCCGTGTGAATGAGTATAGTAGCACAATAAAAGTCGATCCCTCGAGGACTTGTTCAACTTATGTGCACTAGTTTAAGTCAAATTAATTTAGGTGTGAAAGTAAGGACAACGGGGGGTTGTTTTCTTGATTTCTTGATTGAATATTAAAAGTAAACTAAGGAGACAAAATTGATTAATTAACTAGGTCGAACTATGGCTCACTATCTGCCTTAACCATTTTCTATCTTCCTTAGACCCTCTTGATTCCTTCTCCTTAGTGACATGAATTAGGTGCCGGTGCCTAAGGCAGGGTATATGCTCAATAGACACACTTCATAGCCTCTTACTTTGTATACTCTAGGCAGGGCATATGCTCTAAAGTGTCTACCACAATGTTTTGGTGATGCTTTGCACACAAAGAGGATTTAATGACACCACACTAATCTAAAAGTATAAATTTAGCCCTAGACTTCATGAGGTCAATCTACAACTACGAGTCCACCTCCTAGCCGTGATGCTTACATTTACTAAGTTGATATGACAATCACACCTAGCACATGTCATCTACAATTTCAATGCAAATAAGGTAACTACTCTTACACGCACCAATTGAGTTCATTAAGCATAGTAGATCAAACTTATTCAAATCACAAATTAATGTAATCAAGCACAAGGTCTAAATCCAATCACGCATCGCTAGGGTTTCAAGTAGCCCTAATCCTTAATTAAACTACTCACACATGGTATAATTGAACAAAGACATCATCTAAAATTGCATTGAATTAACAAGGTAAATAAAGTTAAGATACAAAAGTAATAAGAACAAAGTAAGCTGCTCTAAAATAAGAACAGAAAACGTCTAAAACATGGAACAAAGGTGGAACAAGGGTCCAAGCCCTAAACTAACTAAAAATGGAGAGGAACCCTAGCCGTGGGTTAAGTATTTGATTAAATAGGAGAGAAATCCTCGTTGCCTTCCAAAACTGCTCAAGAGTCCCTGTGGAACAAGGAAAAGGACACCAGCCGTAAATCTCTAAAATGTAGGGAACCGATAAGGCAAGAAACCCTTATTTCTTGAGTTGCAAAGAACGGATAGGAACCCCTCTTTTAATGGATATCTTGCTGACTTTCCTAGCTGGTTTCCAGGGCTGAATTTTCTTGAAATAATCCACTTAATCTAGGCGTGCAAAGCTAGCAAGAACTGATCCTTCAAATCGCATCGGATCCTTGTAGGACAAGGTAAGCTTCGCAGCCAAGAAAGGCAATAACTCCTTTCTTGGCCGATTTTCATTGTCTTGACACATGCTATCACCTCATTGGGACACATGTACTTTGTCTGGGTGGCCTGATCTTTTCCAAGACATGGGAGATCACAAGAACAAGGCCAACGCCCTTAAATTGGCCCAATTTCGCCCTCATAATCCAAAAATTTGGCCTTGAATGCACCATTAGATAGAGTGCTAAAAGTAGATCATTTTTCATAAAAATCTTAGCAAGAGCTAAGCATTTTCTCATTGGAACAAGGAGGCCAAAAATAAGAAACGCTAGCACACGACCCTGAACAGCTAGCACACGGGCCAGAAAACAGACACACGGGCCAACACAGGGACCAGGGGCCAGAGACTAGCACATGAACAGGGACCAGGGACCAGCACAGGAACAAGGTCCAGGGACCAGGGACCAGCATAGGAATAGGGACCACGGAAAGGCCCATTGGCTAGGCTCAAGGACTAGTACTTGGGTCCTCTTGGGTCAGGGACAAGCTCCTGGGACAGCTCTGGGCTAGGCACAATACGAGTACATGGTCTGGTACTTAGGGCACAATTAGGAACCTTGGGACTCATCTAGGGTCTTAGGACCTTAATAGGAACTACGACTTAGGATTTAGTCCTTTTTCTTCATTTTAGCTTTAGAATTGATCCCCACATTAATAATTTGCACATGGCTCACAAGATGGGTTATTTTCTCCTATTTAAACACATAATTAGTAACAAAAGATAAGTAAAGGGATAAGGAACCTCGTCTAAATTATGCTCAATAATCAACCTATCAGGTTCACTTGGTGATGATGATGATGTAGTAATCTTAGCTCTAAGGGATTACGTAGTGAGTACAATACATTTACATGTGTGATCAAGGGTAAAGAAAACACAATGACACTTAGAGAATTTAGATCACAACTTCTTGCTGCAGAAAGTGTAATAAAGCAAGCTAGTGAACAAACTTTATGGCTGCTATTGTAGCTACCAAGAACACTACACATGTGTTTCAAAGTTATTCTTTTTAGCATGGTTCTATAAGCTCTTATGACCCTCATCAGTACTCTATCAATCAAGTCCCATAAGGTTCTCTTTATGGAAATCAAGTTCCAAATCATCAATTTCATTACTCAAATAGAGCTTTAAGTTAGTAGTTTGGGAATGGAGATTAGAATCGACAAGGAAACCTTTAGTAGTTTAGTGCAAACTTTCAACATTTTGGTTATAATGTGGATACAATAATGCACCAAATGCACCCTATTACTACAAGAATAATCACTATTATGGAGGTAGAAACAAGAAAAGAAGGGACAATGGTAGACGAAGAGGAAATCAGAATAGTGAGAAGAAAAGTTTTTCTTGGTTATCTTGGTTTGGACTACTCTCCTACACTAGATGCTTCTCGACAACTCTCATAAGGGAATCAATCTTTGCAACCTCCTCCAAATGTCAGATCTGTGGAAAGAAAGGCATCCAAACCAATTCTCTCAAAAAGCAGAGACATGTCAAATCTACTGGGAAGTTCGGTCATTCTGATGTGAATTGTTATTTATGGGGTAATTGGTCCTGACACGACCCTTCCCAAAAATAAAGTAAAAAAATGAGCTGGTCCTACTCCTGCCTGAAAACTCTTGTCAGACAAGGGATACTATTTCTTTCATTCCACATATCAATTAACTAACGGAATATGCCTCTTGCAGCGTACCACCCACATCTAAGCCACTAACCCTGACAAGTAGTGGACGTTGCGATTTTGTCCCTAATCGGGATCCTAATTTCACTATTAAAAATTATCACTGTTTGCTAAATCAAATATATAAACATATTAAAATTATTAAAAAAATGACAAGTTCAACATGCATAATATTCAAACTCCACAATGTGAAGTATGAATTACTATAATGACCCGGAAATTCGAGGAAAATAAAATTTGGTGGAAATGACAATTTTTCCCTTGAAATAGTTAGACATTGTCATTTTGACCCGATGTCTATTGGAAATTTTGTAAAGACAATTACGAAGGTCTCAAACTCCTGAGTTCATAGACAGGTGGTACGCCAAACTCGGAGGTCGAATGGTTTCGGTAAGGGATAAAAACAGTTAGGGGTATTTTGGTAATTTTTACTTGAAGGGTATTTTGGTCAATTTACTTGAGAGATATTTTGATTGGTGATAGATGTCCAGAAAATTTTGGTTTTCTCCCTCCCTCATTCTTCCACCGACCTTCCATGTTCTATATATGTGTGTATTTGCTGTGTATTGGGGTTTTAGTGGACCATGGCCGAAACCATGGAAAGTGTGACCGAGAGAGAGAAAACAGAGAAATGAGGGTGATGACCAGGGAGATAGAGGGGGGAGAGAGAGAGAGAGAAAAAAAAAGAGGGGAGAGGAAAGTAGGAGAGAAATAAGAAAAGGCTGAGAGGGGAAGAGAGTTAAGCTCAGACCCGTGAACCACCATGAAACCCGAGAAGAAATATGGGGTTGAACACCAAGTTGGTGTCTTTGACATGGGAGCTTGAAACCAAGTAAACTGGCCAATCCTTCGTGGTCATACGACCTCAAAAATTCAAGAGTTCAAAGGTTTGGATGCGCAAATAACCTCCAAAACGAGTTTGAGTTTAGGCTGTGAGGTTAAGATCTATCACCTTGATTTTGAGGTAAGTTCATACTGTTTTGAGATCACAGAACTTGTACAAAGTGAATTACGATGGGATTGAACGTGGAAGGGGTGAAAAAGACTGAAAATTGAAAAAGATATGGCCATGTTGGGTTGCCAGGTCATGCGACCCGAAGTTGTAGACCCGTGTGAGGTTGCAGGCCACTTGAGCGTACGATTGCAACTGTAGGTGCGTGAGGCCTAGTCGCAAAGGAGGTGGGTGGCGCATGTAGGTGCATAAGCCACCATCTGGGAATCCAGCCATCATGAAACTTTGAGTTCTTGATTCTACGAGTCCAACGATACAACTTTCGAGACGATCATATATCATCTCGAGCAGTTTTGATTGTTCGAAAGTTTATGTTCATTTTAAATTCGTTTAAAAATCCCAAAAAAACTAGGGGATTAAAGATGAAGTTATTTAGGATTTATTTGGGATGATTAATGACCCTAAAAGTGAATGACATAAGAGAAAAGTTTTTGGAATTACAGAAATATGTGCAAGTCGGTATCAGACAACGCAGAGCGTGTGTGAATGGATTTTCTTTCTCCTAAACTCTTATGCATGCATATTTACATGGTTTAAATACTTTTCTATGTGATTTTAGTGATGCTTGATTGGTTATGATTTTTATATGATATTTGGTGAATTTACGAAAGATGTTTTAATGCATGTTTTACGAAGAGTTTGTAAATTACGTACTATGACTTTATACTGAGTTTTGGAATTGGTTTTAGTTTCAATATGAATTTACTATATGATTTTGGAGACATTTATTTTGTGGGATTTTTATATGATTTTGATGATTTTATGGATTATGTTAATGGCACGATTTATGAGGTTTTTAGTATAATTTGTGTTTTGGGTTTTGACCCGAATTTTGAGGTTTGGATTTGGATTATGAAATGAATACGAGTTATAAATATGTGTTTTTCGGTATCGGTGATATGATTATGGATATATATATATATATATATGTGTGCTTTGTGATGATTGGACAACCCTCTTCGGGATGCAATTAATTGGTCTCAGATGTCTAGAGCAGGGCTCTATTTTCCTAAGACAGGTTATTTGGGCGAGGACCCAGACGTCCAGAGCTGGGCTCTATTTTCCTAGGTTAGTCCACACCCCAAATGTTCATAGCTAGCTTTATTTTCCTAGGTGGCACTTGGAGTCCCGAGTTGGGCTCTGTTTTTCCCGAGTAGTATGGCCTACCGATAATGCGGATATGATATGATAATTGAGATTCTAGCATCGAGTATGGATTGGTTCAGTGTGATTGTGGTTACAATGCTTGCTATGACTTTATTTTGACTTATTTCTTGATATTGTTGGATTTCTAGTATTTGCACGTATTTCGAGTTTATTTGTTTTCTACTTGTTTTATCGAGATTTAAGAATTTATCACGTGCATGCATAGTTTCATAAAACGAAGGAAATTATTTATGTTTTCAAACTGTGTTTCAAAAATACTTATTTTTGTCCACTCACTCGCTTTCTTGATTTTGAAACCCTCTAGGGCCGTTGCACAGGAATTTAGGGTGCTAGAGAGGCGGACGCATGAGTTGGGGAAATTATGAATATCCCTTGTCTGATGGGTGTTGGAGGCAATTTCGATAGTTTGGATTACTTGTCAGACACGAGCAGGGCCTAGGTGTGGTTACCGAGGTATTTTACGATCGGGTCCTATCAACTTGGTATCAGAGCTTAGATTTGAGTTGTGCTCGCAATTGTCATACCTCTGAGATGTGAGCCTCGTGCACGACCTGGTAATGAGACGAGTAGCAGAGCACAGGATATGTGTATGGGTGGAAGTGGATTTCGATTATTAGTTGAATAGTAAGAATTAGTTACGTGGGTCCGGCTAGTAAATGAGCTCGCTAATGAAAGTTAATGTATCCGTCGATATGTTGGACCCGGATGAGACTAATGAATAAGTTTCCCTGGCTAGAATAAGTGTCCGAGGTTTAATGTGATGAAAGTCCTTTTTTCGAATTCGACGCGTGTAGTAATGTTTTGGGTTGACAATGGCGTGTATGAGTATTGGATGGATTTTGAATATGGAATCATGACTCCAATAGGAGTCAGGATATCTAGTCATGGTATGAATGTGAGGCTAGATTTTGGGGAATAGGACTTGGAAAAGATTCGGTGTTGGGGAATTAGGGCTCTAGTAGCGCCGAACGGTGGAAATTTTGATACAAATTGAGTATTGAATAATGCTTCGGGATGGGACTCGAAGCAATGTTACAGGCCCACTAAATCTAGTTGTTTAAATAAGTGGAAGTGCATAATGATTTTTGGTAATCCGTTTGGTAATCCGTAGGGTGATAAGTATGGAATAAATACCCCTTACTTTGGACACATGATTTGTTGAAAAGAATGAGAAAGGTTAGATACGTTTTGGAAATTGAACTGTGATATGGATATCTTATGTTGGATACAGAAGTGATCCTTCAGTTGAGATAAGGACATTATGAATTCCTAGTGGTAATATGGGTCATTATACTAATGAGGGAGATCCATTGTGTGTACTTTCAATATGTGTTAGTTTTGATTGACGAGTGTAATTTTCTGAGACATGTACTACCAATAAATTAAACTAGTGTGGATCCCCTACAAGACGGAGGCAAAGAGATGGTAACAGAAGTTATGAAGGTTTGAGATTAGCATAATAGTACAAGTAAGTTACGTATGATTACAGTGTAGTTGTTGGCAAGATAGTTGAAAACAGGGTTGAAGGGAAAAACTCCGGATATAGGGAGGTTTGAAGGAAATGAAACCCCAAAAGTCACATGGGTCACGAATTGGATATTGAGTCACACAAAGAAACTGTGACGTACTTTGAGGCCCATGTACATTATTACTTGTGCTTGTTGACTAGAGTGTGAGAAGTCCTCGGAGGTGACCACAAGGTCGATGCTTAGACTTCGGGAGACTGGGGGCCATATAGATTGCTTAAGAATGTGTGATGGTTATTATGGTCTCATAGAGATGGGTGTTATGTAAGTGACAACAAAAACCTTGTGAGTCGGACTATGAGGTTTGAGACATGCAATAGTAGTTAAAAGTTCAAATGTATGATTTAACCATAAGAGGTTAAAGGTTAAAGTATCTCTTCACCCAGGAAATCTAAAAGGCCCTAAATCTAAGACAACAAGCTTGGGTGAAATTGTTTAAGAATTGTGAAGTATAGTTTAAAGAAATTTTATGTAGAAGATTATACTTTTAGTAGAACACCTATGAATTCTATGTTTTAAATTTATATAATGCATTTTGGGAGGAATTAAGGAGTACTATTAATTACGAAAAATGCAAGATGGTAGAGTTGAAGGAGAAATATTGTGATATGCTATCACCAAAGCCCCGCTCGACGTTTGAGACCACTAACTAATCAACACATATCTCGAGGAGGGTTATTCGTAATCATCACAATCATCACAACAATTACGCATCACAACATGTCACAACTTACGAATACCAAAAAACATACTTTTCTGACCCACATATAATAATTTAAACCGAATCCATAGTTTGAACCACAAATACTGAGAAATCACATACTCATATCACATCTCAATATCAGAAGTCAAATCCATAAACATAATCTAGGGCCTAAGCCCAAACACAACTCAATCACAACCTCGTATAGCGTGCCATCAAAATACTTTGAAAAAACCATCCAGAAATCATATGAAAATCGCCAAGAATCCAATATCACAATATTTCGTATAATAAACCACATTCAATCTAAAAACACAGTCGAAAGGAAATCCATAATTGTAATTTACGGAAATCTCGTAAAATATACAATAAAATAATACCTAAATATAAAATAACTAAAAACCCATAAAAAAAAATCCCAATCAATCCAATATCATCAAGATGATATAGAAACACATTTAAATCATGTAAGTATGCATGCAAAATAGTTTAGTGAAAATAAAGTCCACTCACACACCATCCGTATAGTCGAATCCTGTTTTCTACATATTTTCGTAATTTTTAGGAATCACATAACCTATCATAAATCACATCTAAAGGTCATGAACCATCCCATATATCTTCTATTTTAATCCCACAATTTTATGGTATTTTTAATGGAACTATAAATAAACTTAAACTTTTGGACAGTTTAAACTGCCTCAAAACAGTGTTCGATTGACTCGAAACTTGCGCCAAAATATTCGTAACATCAAAAGGATAAAATTTCATGTTGTCAGTACCCCCAAAATCACTTGCACACGCCCCCATGTGCCTCTTGAAGCGGTTGCACGTGAAGCCCACATGCAGCTACAATAACTAGTACAGTGTCAACTTCTCTGCCTGATTCTCAAGTTTTTGGGTCGCCCGACCCGACGACCCAACCTGGCCATATCACACTCATTTTTAGTCCTTTTTCTTCCCTGTTTCGTTCAAACTACTCTACACTAGCTTATCAATGGATCTATAACGTCAAAAATGCAAAGAAACGTACCAAAAATCGTTGCCAAAATCTCTCAAGTTTCGGTCATGGTATGTTCTTCGAACCTGAATGATCTCGACATCTAAACTTACGGACCAGGGTCTCGTTAAAACCGCATAAACTCTATAAGGGTGATGCCAACCTTGTTTCCCAAGTTCCCGGTCCACAACTGGGTTGGACATTCCAAACCTAAAAATCCCCCTTCTCAGACTCACTCTTCCTTAAGGTCTGAACTCGTACTTCCCTTCCTTTCTCTCATTTTCTTCGTATTTCCTCCTTATTTCCTATGGATTTCCTCCCTTTCCTCTTCTCTCCTTCTCTCTCTTCATTTTTCCTTTTTTTTCCTATCTTAGTCGAACACCCTCATAACACAAACACACACTCTTAAAACAAAAAACAAGCGCACACTGATGCACACAAAGTCAGCACACATACCCATAAGGGATATGGACACTTGTCAACTCCCTGAGCAATCCAAGAAAAATCCTTCAAAGCAAATTACTAAAATGCCACCTTATAGTTTAAACCGAAAATGAAATTGTACGATATCCGTTTTCGGCATGGCGTTTGTCGGTGTACTCAGGAGGCCCAGACTTTCGTAACGGTTTTCTCGAATTACCTAAACGAGGTCTTGGTCATGGCTTCCCTAAGCTCTTCAATGGCTTCTCCAGCGTTTCACGTTCACTTCTCATCCCCAAAATGGCCATAGTTGTCAGGACCCGTCCCATCTAGCACCATATTGTCCGCTTTGGGCCTCACCCTCACAGATTTGTTTCTGGGAACTCACTTGCAACTTCCCAGTAGGTCACCCATCTTGGGATTGCACCACCCTAAACTCGCTTCACTTTGGAATTCCCAAGAAATCCAAAGCTAGTGAGCTTCCAAAAGGCCTCGCACTATATAGATACGTGTTCACACATATAAGGCACTTCACTTTTTCCTCCCCGAGCGATGTGGGATTGTTCACCATTCTTCTCAAGACACGAGTGTTACAATCCACTTGGGCCCAGCATCCGCACTGGCACACTTATGATTAGGGTCTGGCTCTAATACCTTTATGTCACGACTTGACCACCATAGCACGATATTGTCCGCTAGCTTTGGGCCCATCCCTCACATTTTTGTTTCTGGGAACTCACGTGCAACTTCCCAGTAAGTCACCTATCTTGGTATTACACCAGCTCCTGCTTACTTAACTTTGGGGTTCCCCAGGAATCCAAAGCCAGTGAGCTCCCGAAAGGTTTCCCGCTAGATAGATACGTGCCCACACATATAAGGCACTTCACCTTTCCCTCCCCGAGTGATGTGGGATTGTTCACAGTTCTTCTCAAGACACGGGTGTTACAGTAGTACCCGTAAAAAAGAGTAACTAACTACCTATTCCTAGTTCTCATGGTCCAGAGTGAGAAAACCCGAAAGGGGATTCACGGCTTCTCATTCTTTCATCATCGTTCTCACATAGTTTCTTCCCCTTTCTTCTCCTTTCTTCTTTCCTTTCCTTCTTTTTCCCTGCTTCTTTCCCCCATCTCTCTGGATTTCCTTCCATGGGTTGGTGGGTTGATGGATTTCTCCATTTTTGGTTCAGCCTCACTGAATGCCTACACAAGCACCAACAAACATATATATATATATATATAATGCTAAGTCGATGAGAAGAGTGGGAAGAAAATGTAAAGAGCATTCTAAAATCTCCTAAGCTTTTCTTGAAAAATGACTAAAATGCCTTTATATGCACAATTATCAAAATGCCCTTAATCATGCATGACCTATATCGAGTCCATCCGACCTCCGATTCCAGCATATCGCATGTCTATGGACTCAGAATTTCGAGACCTGCTCAACGGTCTTTATGAAATGCCCAAAGGATATTCAAGTCAAAAAGTCAACCTTTGCCCTTCCAACGGAAAAATCGTCACTTTGTATTTTAATGTCGTCTGGATCTTTATAGCTCCTATCAAGGAGCACCTCCATCTCCATCCCTCAATTCCATGATTGCTACTACTCCATTCTTGGCAACACAATAAAACCAAGAATATTGGGTGGATGATAGAAGTGCTACTGCTAGCATGACAGCAAACATATCTCAAATCACAATGGTTACTCCTGACTTAGCTACTACAAATGGTGGTTCAAGTTTGCAAGTAGCACATATTGGACATTCCACCATTACCAATAATCCATCAATTCATTCTTTTAAGTCGAAAAAAATATTACATGTTCCTAACATCTCTCTTAATCTATTATCCATGCATTGTTTCAGCAAAGACAATAATTGTTAATTTATTTTTGATGATATGTGCTTTGTAATATAAGATAGAACCACAAGGAGAATATTGTAGAAAGGTCTATGCAATGAAGGGCTATATCTCATTCCTCCCATCAGTTTTTCCTTGTTGTGCTAGAAAGTGAATTCTCATGTTTGGCATAAGGGATTAGGACCTCCATCAAATGAAGTTGCCTCTATCTGTTTGAAAAAGTCCAAAATCCTTATCTCTTCTGATGTCATTCCAAATATCTATAACTCTTATTTATAAGGGAATTCACAAAACTACCTTTTATTTTTCTAGCATCAAAATCTATTTTACCCTTTGAAGTTGTTCATTCTGATGTATGTTCAGCATCGGTCAAGTCCTTAGAGGGGTTTAGATACTATGTCAATCTCATTGATGAATGTACTAGATATACATAGATCTTTCCTAAGAGAAATAAATTTGATTTCAGTTCTATCTTTGTGTATTTTTTTTTTATGATTTTGTCTCAAATGCTTTTTTTTTTCTTTCCTAAAGTTAAAAATTTTCAATCAGATAATTGTGCAGAGTATGTCAATACCTCTTTTTAGCAGTTTTCACTATCTAAGGGCATCACACACCAAAAATCATGCCATATACCTCTAAACAAAATGGCCTTGTAGCAAGAAAATATAGACATATTATTGAGACTGCTATTACCTTATTGCAATCTGCTTCATTGCCTTCTCATTTTTGGTCTCATGCTTATTCTACTTATGTGTATTTGATAAATAGAATGCCTTGTACTCTTTTTCTCATGCAATCTCTTTTTGAAAAACAATTTTGTTCTATTCCACCTCCCTTCCGCATATTAGAATCTTTGGATATGTATGCTTCCCATTTCTTAAACCCTATAATCATCATAAACTATAGCCCAAAACTACCAAGTGTGTTTTTCTTGGTTATGCAGACAAACATAAGTGTTATATTTTCTATGATCCTATATCTACAATAATTGTTGTATCTAGACATGTTTTTTCAATGAGGTTAACTTCCTTTATAGGTCCTTTGTGTCTGGAACAAACTCAATCCTAGAACATTGCTCCAATCCTAAGAATTCAAATAACAATGTTTTATATATATATATATATATATATTCTTTTTTCTTCCTTTTCTCCCCTTGATGTGTCTACCTCTCCATCTACACCAACTCCTTCATATGCTCAATCTTCTATTGCTCAATCTAGTTCAGCCTATGTGTTATCTGTTCCATTTTCTCCTGAACAACATATGCCACCATCCAGTCCTTTTGATTTGTCTATTATTGAGGTTCACACTGATTCTGGTTCTTCTAGTTCTAGCTCCATTATTTACTCTTCAGATTCTCACTAGTTAGATTTTTCAATGTCTTCAACTTTTTAGCCTCAGTTTCTACCAGCTGTTTCTCCAATTTCTGGGGTTAACTTGTACCATATGCAAACCATATCAAAGAATGGAACATCTAAAAGGAAGGCCTTTTACTTTTAGTCAACTAGTGACTTCACTATTGTTGAGCCCACCCCTTATAAACTGGCTACATCTAGTTTGGCAAAAAGCAATCTAGGAAGAAGTTGATGCTCTGCTTACTCAACATACATGGGATTTGGTTTCTTTACCTGCTGAAAAAAGCTTCTTGGTTCCTAGTGGTTCTATAGGATTCAGAAGAACTCAGATGAGACTATTCCTAGATACAAAGCTAGATTAGTTGCCAAAGGTTTCAGCTAAGAAGCTGGATTGGATTATGGAGAAACCTTCAGTCCATTAGTCAAGCCTACAATATTGAGACCACTTCTAGAACCAGTTGCACAATTCAAGTAGAAACCCATGAAGTTAGATGTTAAAAATGTCTTCGTACATAAGGACCCCAAAGAAGATGTGTATATGGAGAAATCTGTGGTTTTGAAGGTGATGTACCTAAAGACTATGCATGTCTTCCCAATAAATCTCTCATCCTGGAATGAAAAGTTAACAAGTTTCTCCTTGGCTTAGGTTTTAACACTACTTAGACTGATCCCTCTTTGTTTGTCAAACAAGCATCTATTGGTATTCTCATTCTTCTCCTCTATGTGGATGATATAATCCTTGCTAGGGATTTAGATTCAACTATTCAAGAGGTAATTGATGCTCTCATTGATGAGTTTGACATGAAGGATCTCGAAGAATTAAGTTACTTCTTGGGGATCCAAATCACGAACGTAGATTTTGGTTTGTTCCTAGCTCAGTCCAAGTATATAACAGATTTTCTAGTTAAAACAAACATTCTTCACATCAATATTATGGATACTTTCTCTGTTCTTAGATCAAGATAAGGAAAAGTGATGGTCCCTTATATAACAATCCTCACAACTATAGAAGCATTGTTGGAGCATTGAAATATTTGACTTTCACTGGACCTGATATTGCTTTCTCAATAAATCAGGTTTGTTAATATATGCATTCTCCATATGAGAATCACTTAATGGCTATGAAAATGATGGATTTCTGAAAGGCACCCTCATTCATGATTTGCTGTATCAATCTGGTTCTCTTAATCTTCAGGCATTTTCTAATGCATATTGGGCTGGTGATCCCAATTACAGATGTTCTAAAATTGGTATGGTTGTGTTCCTAGGATCTAATCCTATTTCCTGGACTTCCAAGAAACAAAACACTATTTCTTAATCTAGTAGAGAAGTAAAATATAGAGCACTAGCTATTACAGCTGATGAGCTAGCTTAGATTCGAAAACTGTTATGTGCTCTCCATATTCCTCTTCTCCAGGAACCACTCATCTATTGTGACAATACTTCTACTACAAGTCTTTCAAAAAATCCAACATTTCACTTCTGTGCCAAACATATTGAAATTGATTACCATTTTGTGCATGAAAGAGTGGTTCGAGGTGATATGGATGTACAATATGTTAAGTCTGCTGATCAGCCATCTTTACTAAAGCTCTAGTTGAGAATCTGTTTCAAGTGTATTCTTTCAATTTGAGGTTGGAATCCTCATATTTATATAGATAGCTGCATACTTTTTTTGAAATATTGAGTTTTATTGATTTATTGATTTTTTATAAACTTTTATAGAGTTAATAATCGAACTATATAGAGTTACGTAACATAGTTTTTCAGAGGCATACTGAATTTTATATATTGTGATTAATTTTAAAGAAAATACTGAGCTATGTAATTTGACATATTTTTTTTTTGAAAAACTTTGCAATCAAATCATAATTATTTTTTTGCCAAAAATTCTCAAAGTATATAAAAATAATGTTTCTAATACTATAAAATAATATATATATATATATATATATATATAATTTCCAACGATAAATGACATTGAGAAACTAGAGCCGCTAGGCATCATACATGCGTTTGAATTTTATTTATTTTATTTATTTAATTACTTATAATTCCTACAGAGAATAATATGAATAATAAATATCGTTAGGAGACTTGAATTTTATTGAAAATTGAAAAGATATAAAATCATTAATTATAGTTTTTAAGTCTTGTCTATAAAATTCTTCCATTCATGTCTACAATATTCATTGATATTTTGAATATACCTAAACTTTTATGAAGTTATAAAATATCACGATTGAATACATCTCAACGTTTAATGTTTTTATAAATCCGTATAAAAGTATATCAACTCTTTACAAATCCTAATTGAATACATCTATACTTTTAGAGACATTTAAACTCTATAAATATCTCAATTTAATACATTCCTTACACTAAGTTATACAATTGTATCAGCGTGAAATATCGAACTCTAACATAAATATATAGCGTTACTTGTGTTACTAAACAAAAATTTCCTTTTAAAAAAAAATTAAACAGAACCTTATTATCGAAAAAATAGTTAACAGGCCCACAAAAAAATTACCCAGTGAGCGAAAACCCAAACAAGTACAACAGCGATAATAGGCAAGCCCACAAGGCCGAAAAAAAGGGCGAAGCCCAACACAAAACAAAAGAAAGCTAGCAACTTAGCAAAGAACTATGAAAATTAAATGAGCCGAAAGTTCTGCTCATTAATTGAAAAAAGAAAAAGAAAAATTAACTTCAACATTCTTGCATGCTTGGGGACGTACAAAGTATTTTGTTTAGGGCAATTCAGTTAACATTTGTGCATCATCATCAGGATCGCCATGTATGTATATAGCTGCTGCAGCTTCATAAGCATATTCCAAATCAGCTGACATTTTATTTTTTTAATTTTCCTCAATTGAAGAATGTGAATGAAATTTACACTCACTTTAGCTGCTAGTTTGGTATCAGTTGAGGATTTGTTGGTCTGGCCGGCTTAGCTGAAGGTGGAGGGGAACATACGAGCAGTCGGCTGATGTGGTGATGCCATAGCCTGAATTCACAGCACTTGTGCCATAAACCTTCGAATATAGTTCCATATTTTGTTGATGGATGAAATTACCCTGCATTGATCGAACAGAAAAAGAAAATTCTGTGTGAGTGCACTGAATTTATTCAGACAAAGAACGACTAGAAGTATGTGTTATGTGTTGAAAGACCTTTTGATTCAGCTCTTCTATTTCATCAGTCAATATTTGTTCCTGCAAGAGTTTAGAACAAATGCATGTTGTTTGTCCAATTTCTAGCAAAACCGAAATGAATGGAGACTTAAAATATGAGATTCTTCTCAAATTAAAGAGTTTAGGTTGATGGGATGTAACCTTTTTCATTCGAATGCTCTGCAGACTCATTTCTAATTGGGTTTCTAGACCTTTTAGTTCCTTGACTGTCAAACCATAAAGCTGTTCTCCCATGAACTGTCTGTCATATATAAGAACGAAGGATTATCATCAGCAGGTGTTTTCTTTGTGTGTGTGTGTGTGAGATTAAAACAAAGTTGTAATTCAAATCCAAAATGAAGGAGAAAGATCGAACCGATGATTGTCTTTCAAGTTCTGCAGTTGCTGCCCTAAGTTGGCTACCTCCCTTTGCCAGAACTAGCAATAGAATAACACGAAAAGGGTTACAATGCATGCAACATTTGAGCAATATATATGCATCAGTCAATGAATGTAGAAATACATAATGTGCTTGAGTAATGAATTCTCCATCAGTAATATAATTAATAATCTTTTTTAACACATAAAGGCATAAGAAATAAGAAGAATCCAGCTCAAAAATTGATAGTTAACCAACCTTAATTATCGGGGCCAAACCCCCTACTGGGGCGCCAAACACCCCCTCCCATCAAAATTTTCTAAAACCCTAAGCCATTAAACCCCGAACACCCTTGATTTTCATAAGGACCTACAAATAAATTTACCATTCAAAATAGATGAGTTTCTACTTGGAAAATAACACCCTCGGTTCCAATAGAAGCAAATAAGTAAGACTAAAAATAATTTTCTGTTGGTTGTAAGAAAAAAATAATTGATTGTTCCTCTATGTAAGTTTGGTTATAATTGTATCAGCGTACTGCTATCATATATATGATTTGTCTAGTTATCATGTTCATCAATATCTGGAAGGAAAGTTGTGATTTATCACATATATATATATATATATATGTGATATACAAGAGTACCATAACATGCATATTCTAGTAGGACTTCTTAGTCAAGACAAACGAACCATTCTATAATGGAATTATGCGTACTGATCATATTGCCATCATCGAGGCTCTGTTAAAGTTGATGTATTTCCTTGGTAGCTGAAAATGTTACAGTAAAATGATGATGAAATTCGATCAATTAAGTCTAAATCTCATATCTTTCTGCTTGATCAGTGCCAAGGAAGTTGATCAGAGTGCCTGATCTATATGGTAATTAAAGTACGTCAGCTTTTCTTTTGTCTAGAATTGATAACCCTAGTTAAGGGAATTCTCTGGACAAAATTATAGCCTCTCAGTACCCACATGTTGACATAATTCCATTAAAAAATAGTTCGTTTGACTTGAGGAAGCAGGACCTTAGAATAATATTGTTTTTCAGAAATCAAAACCTTGCTTATATACTTAAGTAAGAAATATTCACGGGACTCTTTTAAAATATGTTTTATGTGGAATTGCTGGTACTTTCCATGATTTTTATGTGGAATAAATGTACACTGAGATTCTTTTAAGAACGTTAACATTCACTACCTAGTAGCTTTAAGTAGCTACAGCTAGCTAGGTATGGGAAGCCCACATGAGCTAGCAGTGAAGAGGATGAAACAATATATATAGAGATAAAGAAAAATATGAAGATAGAGAAACCTTCATTTCTGATGCTGGGTTAAGCAGCTGCTGATGTCCTTCCTTCATTTTACTGTATCTCTCTATCACTGATTTCATGCTGGTGGAAGGACATGCATGAAATGATGAGGATTTTGAACAAACAAAATTGATGCAATGTTTAAAGCCAAACTCTATTGCCATTCTTGCTCTTTTGTCTTGTAATGTAAAAGGAAGTTCCTTAATTAGGCCGCTTCCATATATATGCGATCAATACATGCACTGGCTTCATTTTCGGTCAACAATGCACTTTGGATTATCTTTTTAGCTTTTCAATTAATCATACATCTTCATCTCACTATAACACTTCAATACATCTTCTCCTCACTATATATATATATATATATATATGCATGGTACATTCGATTTTGACTCTCATTCCGTATAATTTAGCTCATGTTAAAATAAAATATTTTTTTTAATTAAGTAAACACTCCTAAATAACTTTCCTTGTTTTTGTTTGATTAAAGAAAAAAAAAAAACTTTCCTTGTTTTCTCTGTTTTGTTGTCACATGGACGCATTGATGACCATCATCGATCTCTTAACTTTCAATATGATTCTTAATGCTGCTACTCGTTTTGTCGATCATATTGTATTGTTGCACCTACTCTCTGTATTATTCCTTTTACATATCTTATTAACTCTTAGGATCATTTCATTGTTATACTCTATCATATTTCTGATTATGTAAATCACTGAGAGATCTCACATTCAATTCATGTATTTATATACGAATGTTACCATTTAATAATATTCTTTCTCACTTCATAAGTGAATAAAATGTCTCATTCATGTTCCACTTATTTATACTTATGTTGAGTTAAAGTAAGTATAGTTATAGCTAATTGAGTAAAATATTGTCATATGATAAAATAATTGAAGAAAAGCAAACCCTTATTTAGCAGGTCGATCAGGATCAATTCCAGATTACTAGCTAGACTATACTAGATGTGCTAATTTACTCTCTATTCCATATTTGAATCTCAAAGTATCAAACTAGTCAATCATCCTTATTTTAGTCATCAATTCATCATCAAAATGTTTTGGAATTCTAGATACATCACAGGCAGCTTTATCAGCCGGCCATGCAAACTAACCCGCATAACATTCATTATATATAATTTCTTTTACAAACACAGAAAATATATATATTTGCTATCACATATATAATTAATTCCAAGTAATAAAATGTTTCAAATCAAGATGTTCCTGAGTTTAGTAACCGAAAAAAAATAAATAAATAAAAAGGTGATATTTGGTGAAACCTGTTGCTTGCAAATTCATAGAGCTTTCCAGTGCTGGAGAAGATGAAAAGGCCTACTTCTGCATCGCACAAAATGGCCAACTCTTTAGCCTTCTTGATCAAACCCTTCCTGCGCTTGGAGAAAGTCACTTGCCTGCTCGTCGAGTTATCGATCCTCCGAATCACGAGCTTCCCCCTCCCCATCAATTTCCCGGCCAGCTTGTCGTCCGATTGTGATCTTTTTTGTGTCAACAAGGTTTCTGCAAACAAAAGGTGTTTATGAACAGTATCTCAAATTCTCAATCAATATTAATTAATTTTGTTAAGCAGCTTGTTAGCGTAGGGATTAAGAAGATGAAAATGATATAAGTAGGGCCAATAACAACACTTACGGTATTAATCATCTACTGTGGTTTCTAAGAAGCGTAATTATATTTTCTGTGTTTGACAATTTCATCCAATAAGAACTTTTTATAGGCCGAAAGGAGGTTTAATTAGGGATGAAAGTAAAGTCCATCTTTTTAGTATTAAGTAAACGGCTTGGTTCTAATTACTAATTAATTAATCAATTGTCTAATTTAATGGTTCGTACGTACTTTGTACATTGAACTATTGAATTAAAATACAGAATGAATTATATATGTTAATATTATTTGTTGTAGACAGGCTACAAATAGAAGTATCCTTTCTATATAATTTAAATATTTTGACTGTGCCATCCGCCCTATAGGTCACTAACACGTGTAGATATAGGATTTGAAGTGCCAATAAATTTTCTCACATAATTAACTTCATCATTTGCATTTCTTTTTTAAACGATATAAAATTTAATAGAATAAAAATACAAAGTAAGCACAAGTTAGATATACTGAAATAGTTTGACGATTAATATAGTTAAATACCTTTAATGATTATGTTTGATACTTATCGAAACTATTTAGAGAGAATAATGCACAAAATTATATAACTTCAATCTCCTAAGTATTATCAAAAGCGTCATATTGCTGAACAACTAGTCTTTATAATCACTCAAATGAGTAAACCTAACACAGACAATTGGAAATAAGAACCGTTAGACTTATTTGCACAAAATAAACTGAAAAAACAAAATATATACAAGAATGAAAATATATCAATTACATCCACCTTTATTATGTAGCATGAAGAAAAAAATAATCATTCTTTGTTTATAATGTGAATATTTTGAGCAAGAATAATATTTTAAGTTCTTACTGGTATGTAAATATAATCCTTATTTAATTTATTTAACTGAACAAAATTACCATATATGTGTAATTTTTTTAATTAAATTGATTGCATATGCATTTAGTTATTGTATTATTAGAAAGTGAACATGTATCAAGGAAGAATGAATCTCATAAATTTACCTAGCAAGCTAGCACTACAAGAAAATAGTATTTGCCTAGCGGAGCAAAAATGAACATGCGCTGGGCTAGACTCCCGTCAACGCTTCTTGTCCGACGCAGTATTCGCTGAGCAATGTAGTTAGAAACCACACTCACGAGTAGGCGTATAAGGTTTGTCTAGCAAGTCTTCGCCGAGCAAGAGTATAGGCCGACGATTGTATCACTATCTTCAGTTTGAATGAGGATATTGCATGGCCTCGTATTTTTTTTTCTTTCTTCATTATTAATAGGTATATCATTAGTATGTGTATTTACTCTCATAATTTGTACGTTCTTTCTACTTTTGTTGTACATTTTTACCGTAGCTAGTTTCTCTTGATGAACTATTGTTAATTGCTAAGTTTCCCTATTAGACGAAATGTGACTAAAATAAACTATTAATAATAATTCAAGCAAAAATAGACCATTATTAATAATTTAGGAGGGAAATAAAATTGAAGGGAGTGTAAGTCTCAATGGAGAGAGTAGAAAAATAGCCTTAATTTTTATCTATTAAAGTAATTAAAGAACTAAAAAGGGTTGTTACCTATGGTCTTTCAACCTTTATATTTTATTTATTTAAATTACAAGATTATATATATATATATATTAATTATCATTTTTTTCTTTTTTTACAAGACTCGAGTTTCAAGCCACCTAATATATACGGTAAAGAGAAATATAATATGAATAAACTGTATTATCAATATTGCATCATGTTATTATCGTTCTTGTTGTTTATGAGATTTGAATTTTACAAACCACCCTATATATAGATACAATATTTTAGAGAAATAGGAGCAAAAAATATTGCTAATATTGCATTTATAAATGTTGAGTTTGTTGTAAGTGGCAAATTTTGCAAGTGGACTTGCAAACTAAGGAATGGGGTATGATCCTCTCCACGTTCCAATCCAAAAGTTGGAGTATGTGTGGCGGCATTGCTTTTATTCTTTTTGAAACCTTCCAAATCGGGGAAGGAGAGTTAAGTCCCTCCTAATCTAGTCAGGAGGTCGGGCCATAAATTAATTAATTCTGATCTCTGTATATTATTGGTTAGTTAAACACTTGCAACAGTTGATAGCTAGTTGCAACTTGGATATATATACTATATATAAAGGGCAGTTTTACTTTAGCTAGAATGGAGGTGCTCTCTGTGTTTACACGTAATCTATATACGAACCTTGGCATCTACATAAGGTCAGTATTAGGTCAGTGTCTTCGCGTCTAGCTGGGTTACAATAGACATATACTGAGATTCAAATACTAAATTTACTAATATATTGAACTAACACTTGAACAGCCAATCTTGTAATTCTTTCACAACGTAGGTTAGTTGAAGTAAAATTGCATTTGCATACATTACGATAATGAAGGTGGCGTGGAATTCATACACATAATTAATTACGAAGTTTGAGAGTAATGGTGTGGTAATGATTAAGGAATTGTGTGAAGCGTTGAATTCTGCAGCATGTTTGACATACCAAATGACACTCACGTGAAGGGGGACTAAGTTTTGCATATCCGCCAATCGAGAGTGGCCTTGGCACGCCTTTATCGAGCTTAGCCAATGACCGTCATTAAACAAGGGACCCCTCTGCCTCTGCCCAGCTTTGTCAGTGAGATTTTCTCTACCAAAAAAATAAAATAAAAGCACTCTTGATAACAAGTCATCATATATATTGTGATTCCATTAAATTCTCGCATGTACAGTAACCTATAAAAATAAAATACTCAGTTCTATGGGCACTTTGTTGGTTTCACTTTTCAATTTCAGAAAATTTTCATATAAAATGTCATAATAATTGAATTATTCAAAATTATGTATAAAATTAATCAAATTAGAGATTATTTAGAATCTTAATATTTATCAATGTCATTAATTTGTTTGATAAATATGAATAATTAAATAATTTTCAATTTCATTGAGGTTTTGTTTTATTTGCAGAAATTTTCAAACGATAACTAGAAAAATTAATGATTTCAATTATGAGTTATGAACCTTGAAAATTTGATATCTTTGATATTATTATTATTATTATTATTATTATTATTATTATTATTATTATTATTATTATTATTATTATTATTATTATTCTATAGTGTCAATAACAAATTCAATATAGTGTTTTTTCTTATATAAGAATATCAAATACGAGAATGATGCGTATTAAAATATCCATCCTGTTATTCAGTATGTTAAAAATTTGTTTTGGTGGGTGAAGATCGCCTTAGTTATTGGTAATGGTTCAGGTTTGGTGATTGTGTATCCAGCACAAGTTCCCATGGGCTAAAGGCCTGCCATGTGAATTTGATTTGTTAGACCAATAAGATTCGATGTTGCTGTAATCCTGACGGGTCCCTAGGATTAAGGAACCCCAAATCGGTGATTAGGTTAAGTTAATGATATCCACTTAGAGGTTGGCCAGGTGTCAATCATCAACAAATGATAGAGGTTCATAGACCAAGAGAAAAACTCAAAAAAGGCTAATTTTGTGGACATTTGGGATTTTTTTATAATCCCACGTCTCGACATGGCAAACATGTTGCTTTAAGGAGTCATCATCTCACCATTCAATCAAGCACAATAATATTTAGTAACTTTCTCCAGTTCGTGAATAATTGTGATGTAAACACTAACATAAATTAATGAGAGGAGCACATGAGCTTTTATCTTTAACTTTCAATTTTCTCCGACCAATGAAAGTAAAGATATGGCTCTTTTGGGAGGACTGTGGACTGAGGAGAGTGATGTCCCTTTTAGTGCTGCTATCAACCCCACTTACATTTCCTGGAATTTGACAACAAATTTATTCGTTCAGATTTTCAATTTTAAATTTAATCAATTTAAAGATTAAATTCAACCTTTGAAATAAAATCTGTAAACGCCAAGTATCGAGGAATTTGAAGGATGGTTATCGCACATATTCTACTTTGGTACCTTCTTGTTATGTATGGCCTTTGGACTGTAATCTAGCTCTCTCTTAGGAGAAACCGTAATTATGTTTATGTGGAACATATATCTAAATAATATTTTGATTTTACGTTTTATAATATAAATAAATAATAAAGTTAATAAGTTCCACTTTTATAATATAATGGTAAAATATAAATTTAATATGAATAAATTGAAATATGGAGACACTAAAGAATTACTTATTAGTTAAACTAGAAGAATCAAATCTTATTATAAATCTTCGTAAAGTTTCTTAAGTTTCCAACATGAGACATTTTTTCTTCACATCCTTACAAATTGTAGCAAGGGTCTGCTCTTGCATGCACCCTCTAAAAAGAATTCTTCTTCTTTCAAAAACTTTTCTTTCATTGATCTTCTTTGGGTTCAGGGGACTCCCTATGGTACCCATAGCGATGTAGTGACGAAATTGAATAATCCAACTATTCTTTAGAGTCTATTTCACCGAAGTTTGTGTTATCTATTTTCTCGTCTATATTTTATTATCATGGTGTCAATCATGAGTATAAATTTTGGCGTCCCGATAGGTCAGATTGCTAGTAAAACTCTTGCAATCAGGAGTCTGATCTGTCTTCACTGTGTTTTAACTCATGATGTAGCCTGGTGAGTTTTGATCGAGCGATCACGATCCTCCATTGGTGGTGGTGGTGGCAATCACAATGAATTGACACATTTTTGACATAACGGTGGATGTTATCCTCGTCTCTCTATAATTCCGGGGAGGCAATAATAACGGCAGTGATAACGTTGGAAGTGGCTCATTTATACCTTTTGTTGGATTATTTATTTTTTTTCCTTTTTAGTTTTCTTTGAACAAATAAGTTAAGCGGTTTTTATGTGTAAATTTTTTGTAAAGATTAGTTGTTCAAGCAGTAATGCCTTGATGATGCTTAAGGGATTCAAGTCATATTATTTTGTGCGTTATTCTCTCTAGATCATTTCGACATATATCGAGCATGATCACTAGAGATATTTATCCATTTTTATCGTCAAACTATTCTAGTTTAACTTATCTTTACTTTGTATCTTTTTATGTAAATGAATTTTCATATTTTCTAAAAAAAATATTAAAAAATCTATATGAAATGTGCAATTTTATTATTTTGTGAGAATATAGTGAGTAACTTGCGAAATTTAGTCGCAAAATATAAGGCCTTGTTTGTGATATGCCAAGGATGGTGCTGGTTGATATGGTATGATATATGATTTGATGAATAGTATCATCGGCTTAATCAAGATCGAAACACCCAAGAACGAATACTCATTACCATGGGTTAGTGGGTGATGTGAGCGGTGACCCGGATTGATGAGTTACGGTTGATTCCCGTAGTGGGATTTTTAGTGATTTAATATCGTGTTCGAGAGACGATGTTATCGATGTTTGACTTGTTGAGGTAGTCCTTGGATAGTTTTGGTATCAGCTATTGTATCTTTTCTCTAATAGTTGGTTGACGATCAATTAGGTACCGAGGATGTCCAAGTGGGTTCTCAATAGAGTTCTCTTACACTGTCTTTATATTAGTAAGGGTATTTCAGGTATTAAATTTTAATGTGAGTGATTGTCAAACGGGATGGCAGAATCCATCTCGAATTTCCCTTTGAAATGCATCAGAAGTCCTGCTTCCATCTCACAAAACCCGAAACCTAAAAATAGTTTCAGAAATACCCTCATCAATCTAATCGAAACTTTATGAGAATTCAACCGAAAATCAAGCAGATAATCAATGAAGTTTGGTTAAACCGTCTTTCACTTAATAGATGAAGGATTCAAAACTAAAAGATAGTCGAAACAATCTAAAGCACAATAGGCTAAAATACATGTACAATTTTATTGAAAATACTGCACCAACAATGCAGTAGGAGGTGATGTCTTCTCCTAGTAGCTGTGCCTTCTCCTGCTATGTTCTAGAGGGTTCAAACCAACAACGATGAGTAGACATTAGAACTGTACCTAAGCATAAACAAGTTAACAAAGTATTGATAACAACAATAATAAGAAAAATCATGACAAACCTACCTTGTGGTACCATACTTACCATAATACCCTCCATTCCAAATATAGATATATACAACTTAGAAAATCCAAATAATCTAAGTAAAACCTCAAGAGAATATTCACCAATTTGATGATCATAAATAAGGCCCGAGAGGCTCTAACTAGTTTTAACAACATAAACCTCGTCTAGTGAAATCAGAGCTATCTCAAAAGACTTCCCCAGCAAGTAAATTATCAGTATCGTCATCTTTCAAGACAATATTTAATAGCTGAAATATCGTGCTCACGTGATCCAACTAAAACTCATTCATTCGAGTCACCACCTGAACCAACCCTCTAACCATGGTAACGAGTATTCATTCATAGGTGTTTCGATCCCAACCAAGCCCATGGAAATCATCGTTAACTTATCTCAACCAGTATAAACCTCGGTAATCTTATCATAAAACACCTAGTGTAGTTTCAAAAAAAATAATAATAATATTATCAATAATAATAATAATAATAATAATAATAATAATAATAATAATAATCCCACGTTGATATTAAACCTTACACACAATAAGATCTGCATATCTAAGTGAGTACAACTTGCCAGAATACAATTGATTTACCTTAGTAGAACCCACGTTATCTTTACTTGTACCCTCCATATCAATAATCCGACTGAAGACCTTACCCCAAGTTGTAGCTTGATACCCCCGGTCGTAGCTATCATTCCGAGTCTTACCTTGGTGTCTCGATCATAACCATCATCATGAGACATAGCTCGTAACTCATCTAGCCTATGATGGAATCCTTCATAACATAGCTCATATCATTCTGAGTGTATAAGGGAATGCTCCCTAACTTGCCTTGCCGAGTATATGTGGGAATCCTCCCTAACATAGCTCACACCATACTGAGTGCCTGAGAGAATCCTCTGTAACATACCTCACCCCAAAAAAAACATTCCCACTAGGGTCTAAGCCTAATCCACTATCTTGAGAGAAACCCTAAAACCATCTAATACCTAGACCTAAACCCAAATGCAAAACCCCAGGTCTAAGTCTATAATCTAAAAACCAGAATCCATAAAATCACCATCCTAGGCCTAAGCCCAAAATCCATAACCCAAAGCCAAGCCTAATATCCATAACCGGAACAACCCCCAAACCATATCTAGTATCGAAATCCATAATCAATAACAAATACATAAAACCACAAAGTAAAGTTTGAAATGTCATGTATAATTTTGAAACTTGGAGTTAACCACGTGGTAAAGTGTAATTTGCTCTTAATGAATCTAAGTTGATATGCCACACAATATTAATTAGAGAACAAATTATATTTTAGTACCTTGTGGTTTTCACCAAATTTCATATTTACAATTGACATCTTAAATTTTAAACTTTGGTACACTACACTCTTTAAAACGTGACAATTTGATTCTACTGTTAATTTTTTTTTGTTAAAAAATCCTTTAAATATTGATGTGGCACATGTAGAATCTACCTTTTCATAATTTTTATTTGCCATGTAGATAAAAAAATCAAGTGAAAAATGAAAAATGAAATATGAAAATAAAATAAATAAAAAATAAAAAAATTAATACCCACTATTAATTCTTCTTTTTTTTTCATTCTCTTTTTATTCTTTTTTCTTCTTCTCGTTTGGTGAACCATTATTAGTTCTTCTTCCTTATTCTCCTGCCACTTGTTTTTTTCTTCTTCTTCTCGTTCCCCTCCTCCTTTTTTCTTCCCTTCCTCTTTCTTCCCTCAAACAAACACCAACACATATTTTGAAATTTTCAACGCCACAAATTTAATAATTAATTAAAATTAAAAGAAAGGATACAAAATTGGGAAGTTCTGAAAAAATTGGAATTTTTTTTAAAAAAACAAATATGGAAAAAGTTTAAATGTATATATGTTTTTCAATAATAAAGGTTAAGAACATCTTTAGTGATGACTTTGTTGATGAAAATCGTCGAAAAAAAGATGTTTGTCTGATTCTATTCATCGTAAAATTCGCCACTAATGGTGTTCTTCATCTTTAGTTGCAAAAAATGCACCGACATTCAAATTTTTTTCAGATTTTTCTAGAAATTTCATATTTTTTATTCTTTCTTTCTGAGGTCAAGTATGGAAAAATATAAGAATTAAAACATATAGGAATTGAAAAAAAAAATGGAATTGGAAACTCACTAAGAAAATGGAATTGGAAACTCATTTGATGAAACCATGATTGCTGATGTTTGCAACAAGCAAATCCTAGAAAGCAATGTCCATCTGCAGAAACCAAATGAATTTTTTTTTTTTATTTGATTTGATTTTTATTTGATTTTTTGATTATTTTCATCTACATATAGAAAAATAAAATTTTACAATGTGATTCCCATATGTGCCACACCAACACTTCACAGATTTTTTAACAGAAAGTTAATAGAAGAACCAAGTTATCATCTTTAAAGAGTGTGTAGGGCATTAAGATATAAAATTCGAAATGCCATGCATAATTCTGAAATTTGGTGTAAAATAAAAGATAATAAAGTTTAGTTTACTCTTAATTACATAGTAAAATTATCAAAAAATTCAAGTACTGGCAATAAATTTGTATAATTATAAAACCTGAAGGGCTAATCAATAAATTACTTGAGAGATACAAGACTACAAGTCATCAGTTGATCTCATGACCATGAGTTTTTTTTTTTATCAGACATGGACCATGAGTTAAGTCCTCAAAATTTGGATTGGTTGGTACAATCGAGTACTGTGGCTCTAGAGTATATAACTACCAGTAGAGCTCGTAAAGGGTCAGATGTTTACAGCTCTGGGGTGTTTCCCAAGGAGTTGCTATAGGAAAAAAGTCAGTGAAGCATGTGGGAAAGGACTCAGCTGGGACTGATTGGATGGGCCTAGGACCTGTAAGGCAAAGAAGGCATCTTTTGGTCGTGGACCCTAGCGGCACTTGGAGTACACTCAGAAAGAATTAGAATGTTTGATGTTTGTGAGGCTATGGTGTTCCTTCCGAGATCAGCATCTAAGGTCCTCTGTAAGAAAGGCAAGCAAGTCGTGTTCTCAACTTTGAAGCAACATTGCCAAATCTTCCAACAAAAATGCACGTTCTAACGCATGATGTACCTACACCACCATTCATTCAACTCCGGCAATCCATTAACAACGACAAGCACTCAAGATGGTCGATTGTTGCACTCTATGCACCATCTCAGTTTGTTTAAATACATGTCATGGTTATTTGCCTCCATGGGAAAGTTTAAAAATTACTTAAGCATTGTTGTGAAGATTCTAAGGAGTGTATGTTTTGTGCAAGATCATTTAGAAGGCAGAGAGAATAAGTGATGTCTCGGAATTAGGATTAATAATTAAAAAAACAACATTTCCCTTATATATGTTAGGAATTTAAAATAATTGACGAAAGACCTATCTATCCTTATACAAAACAACTACTAACTTCTTATTATTTACAGCACTTCCCCGTAGATATTTCATGTGATAGTGTTGTTTGGTTGTGCACTTATGTGTTGCCATGTTAAAACCTTGCCAAGTGACGAAAATCCTATGAGACAAAGTAACTCTAATTGAAGGAAAAAAAGTACAACACGTGGAAATATGGAGTAGTTACATTGGAATCTATAGAGGTAGTTGTAGTCGTCTCTTCTAGATCATGGGTAGCTAACACATCATTGGGTACTTGCAGTAGAAAAAAATTAATCCTAGGAGGAGTAACTGACCTCTTTTGCTTTCCCTCACTTACGGAGGGAGAGTGAACCACGGGGAGAGACACGAACGGGATTAATGAGTTAGCGCTTTTTTAATCCTCCAAGACATTCTTGAAACTAGAGACTTGACATTTACATTTCTATATGCTTGAATTAGAATTGGAAGTTCCGGAACAAGTGGTCGATAGCACTATTAAGCGAGAACTGCTCGCTGTCTTTTCTTCGCAACAACATGTGTAGTAGCCTAGGAGAAGAGAAGCAAGCTACCTTCGCCTACCTCTGATCTATATCTCTACGTGTCAATGATAAGAGCTGTTAAGAAGTTGTGGGAAAAACCCGTGGTTGAATGGAAAAGATGAGTAAACGCATATGAGTCAAATCGTGACATCTTCAGCATACAATATTACTAAGGTGGCCATACCAAAAATGTGTCTCGTTAAAACCTAGGCAGGTAACAAAACCAAATGGGAAAAAATGACCCTAGCTTTAGGATAAACGAGTACATGAAGGTCAAAGACTCAAATGAGTATACTACACGATACTTAGTATACTTTGGGATACTTGGTATACTTCAGGATATGCCCCTTGAAATCGACTCCCATTAAAAAACTATAATTAGGTAGATCGCCAATCTATGTAACCAAATACCTTGCCCATGTTGCTGGGATGCAGCCTGCAGTAATGACATAGTAAAAGGCATGCATGGTTTTCTTGAGACCATATCGACTCGATCTCAATATTTTGATGCTCTTGCTACTTATGGTTGAAGAAGAAATTTGGTGCAATATGTTTGATGTTGTCTCCTTTAATGGAACAAATCTTCATCTGCTCGATGCAGGCAACATATCTTCATAGAGAATCTTTGGTTCATTATTGGTAGAATGCAATGCACAAGTATTTCGAATATACCTCGTAAAGGCTCTTAAACATATACATGCATAAACTATTTTGTGAAGAGTTAGAATCTCTACATGATTCAAAGAAATAGCAACAAGGATCTGTATCGTAGACCTCCAAGATATTATTGTGTTCCCAATGACAAAGATATAACCAATTTGGGAACATGCCTTGTGTGGGTCTAGTATGTTACACCCCCTACCGGAATTTAGAAATAAAAAATTACCAAATTTCCCCCAAGAGTGTTATTGGCCTCGTTAGGTGTGTAGGATTGGTTTGATCTTTTTGTAGGCCCAAATACAATACTTAAGCCCAAGAAAACTCTGGGCCCAAATTGGAAGCCCAAAAATTTGATCTCTATGTAGCCAAAGCCATTTCATTTGTTCCTACTTTCACCCAAGTCCACTTTGTGAGACCCAAACAATTGTGACTTAGCCCAATGCTTGCACTAAATCCATTTTGTGAGCTATTAGGTTAGGAGTAAATTAGGTTCATTAACCCAGTAAAATCAAAAGACATAGTGGTATCCATTTGGATCTATGAATATTGTTGGCCCAAGCCCATAAGTTTCATGCCTTTTGTCCTTTCAAACCCAATCCTTCACAGTCTAAAATAGAAACAATCTATGAACCCTCTATCTTTCTCTTGTTCAGTTGGAATTGCAAGAAGGGAGGTTTCGGTGGCCCCAAATCAAAACATCAACAGACACCATTATCCCTCCACCCACAACCACACTACGCTTACCCAAAGCCACTAACCATTGTCAACGAACACACTTAGGGTTTTTTGGAATCACTGGACTTCCATGTGTGAGTGTATGACAGCTAGGTCACCACCATCTTCCTCTGTGCCATCGGGAAACGTCCATCCACCATTGAGGACCGTGAGGCTCATGACTTTGACCCAGGTGAGAACCCCTTTATTCAAACTCGATCTTATCTCGATTATATTGGACACCCTATTCACCTTGCTTCTATACCCAGACAACTAGCGATGGCGGTGATGGGCTTGCTGGATAAGATAAAATTAGGAAGACGCTTTGATATCCCTAATGAAAAACATCAAACAAATTAAGACTAGACAAAGCCAATCTTTTCCTCTTGACATTTCGAGACCATTGAACGTTCTGAGGAGCTATAAGGACCTGGAGCGTGTACTGCAGACCTAGACTCGAACCAAACCAGAAGTTGACCCGTAGAGCTTAAGCATGAATAAGGTAGCATCCTTTAAACCTGAGCCCATATTCCATTTCGCCTCGATGAGTGGGTACTTATCATTTGCTTGCTTGTGATTTTTGATCAAGAATTGAGAACGGAGGACATCTCCGGAGTTGCAGGGCCATGACTTTCCAAGCATTTTCGCATTCGACAAAGGTAGTCCTTGAACTTAGAAGTTGTATTTTCAGCTTTCGTGGCTCGCGTAGCTTAAAATTGACTAATTGCATGTCGGTTTTGGTTGATATTTGGAGGATTTAAACCTCACCGGAATACTGAGTTTTCGACGAGATTTTTCAGGTGAGTCTTGGTCAACGTTAGTCAATCGTTAATTCTAACGGTCAACTAATGGAAAATTTGGAGGAATATTCTGAGGGAATATTCCAACAAAATATTCCAGGGAATATTCTACAGGAAATATTCCAGAATGCGTGCATGCCTATTTGGGATGTTTTAGAGCCGTTTAAGCATGTTTTAAGTCTGTTTTGAGCCATTTTAATATCGTTTAACTCAATTGAAGTGGGATTTCTCATAGTTTTACTCAAAATTCAAAAGTAACCTTATAGTCTATTTTATTTAGGATTTTTGACGAGTTGGGCTTATGTGGTTTGATACGTTGGGTGATTCTAACTCCCCGACTAGTTTGTAACTGGACCCCATTCCCTAAACTTATTTTAATATGCTATTTTCTTGCACGTTTTACGATGTTTACACTTATGATATTTATTGAGCATGCATGACTTCTTATGTATTATTTGGGGTATTTGATTGAGATGATTGGTTCATGATGCTTACTTGGTTATTCTGGTATGCTATAATTGATGGTTATGCATGGTAAGTAACAAGTCATGTCATATGTTTCATTGCATATTATTCCCCGGCACATTGTCAAGTTAGATGTTAGAATCCACTTAGGAGTCGATGGTATATAGTACCCATATGTAGTTCGTAATCCAGTCCCCCAAGTGATCATTCACCCGCGTTGCTCGTTATACAAGTAAAAAAGTGACAATCGTGTCCCTGAGCTCTAGGAGACTCGAGGTCACGATACATTGCACCTAGTCCTTCCCGTGGTCGAGGTACGTGAATTAGATACCCATTTATTATTTGCAACTTAAGAGCAAAATGTTTAGTAGGTTGACATGGTGACATACTCATGATTTGACATGCCATGTTTGAGTATCATGAGTCTTGATTATTTTATTATTATTTCTGGTAGAACGTGCAAGTCTGAGTTACTATTTATTATTAAATTGATGATATCATCTCTCATATTGAAAGCAAGTATGAAATTACTATTTTTGGGATTTTCGATAAAACGAGGGGTTAAAGTATGTTTTAATAATTGTGGTTTTACACTGAAATAAGCGTCTGGGTCCACTCACCCTTATTTTTAAACCCCTTAGGTCTCATTGGTGTGCATGTACTTCGAGAAGGCGTAGATGCTGCTCTGACAGCTACTCCCAACCTTGGAGTGAATTGGTGGTATAATCAGATAACTATACGTAGTGTGTAGCGTGTGATCATTAATTTTATCCATGCTCTAGGCTTCCGATGTTGGGTGAAACGTGATCGGTTTTTACTGGTTAGGTTTCAACCGACCACTCCAAACACATCGTTTTAATTAATTGTCTTTCGTCACATGGACGTCTCCGTCCAGATGTCATCCAGCACGCCTTAATCCTCGTGCCTTAAATGGACTTTCCAGATCGGGGTGTGTCATAATAGGTAACCCACAATAGCATATACAACAAGACATGCCTACGAGGTATCAAAAAAAAAATTTATGCCATTCTAGTGGCGGCATGTTGGCACAGAGCTAAATTTAGCTAGTAAGTTCATAACGAGTGAAATGTCCAATCTAGTACATTATATCAAATACAAAATTGTGCATATTGCACCTATATATATATATATATATATATATATATATAGAACTTCTGGTATCAATATCTTTTTGTTATAGTGTACAGGACAAAATGAGTCCTTTCTGGGATCTAGACTACCGACAATGTATGGGCGTGCTTGAAGGTTTCGCTCTATCCTCGCTAAAATTTCTTAGCATACTCGGGATGTAATTAGATTGATGGACTAAACCTGTTGCACAGTGCTCGATCTCTAAGCCGAGACAAAAGTTCATTTTCCCAAGATCCTTCATTTCAAATTGTAACTTTATGTGTTTAACAATTTCTTTGATCTCTTCAAGATTACCAATCATATTTATGTTATCGACATAAACTACCAATATAGAAAACCTGGAACTCGTTTTCTAAATAAACACTCACGGGTGATAGGAATAAAACACTCCACAAATGTGTAAGCTATTCAATCCTACTTATAATCTTTACAAGCGTACAATGACATAGAAAACAGTAAAGCATCAAGCAAAGGTCGATTCCTCAAGGAATCGTACAATGGATGTGACACTTAATCTAGACTCTTAACTCAATCAAGGACTCAAACTAATGTAAAGTTGCAACGACTCAAGACTCAAACAAACACACAAGAGCACACAAAAATAGGGGTTTGGTTTCAAAAGGAAAATTGAAACTTGAATTACAAGTAAGTAAAAACAACAAGGAATTGATAACATGTGTAGATTAATTTAATAAGGTGAACTAAGGCAAGCTACCTACCACTAACCAATTGAATCTACAATGTGCTTCCAAGATTAAGTCACTAATGAATGTATGTATCCAATGCACGTGCAAGGGCCCTGATGTTGAGTCACCCTACACATATTATTCCTCCTAACTTAGCCTATCCTAGGCATGATGTTTATATTAGGATGTCTATTCAATTTTAACATTTAAACGTATGACGAACGAGAAGAATTTCATGACATTACACTACCCTTAGAAACGTGACATGCAAGCCTAAAGGTGATCAATAATATGTAGTCATTCACCAATAACTCATTGAATTAAGTAACCACGTACTTAAAAAACAACCAATTACATAAACATGGTAATCACAATCACATCCATAACATTCATATTAACATCAATCAACAAATCATACAACTTTCATGCTCAAGGCTTCAAGCAGCCCTAGTTCAATGAAAAACGACTCGCACATGATGATTATAAACCAATACATTATGGAAGAAAATTGCATTAGAAGAATCTGAGTTTAGGACTAAAAATGAATGATACTCAAAAGCACAGCGGAGAACACAACAAGGTCTCCTTTTCCTGGGCATCACTTCATCACTTGAAAACCAAAAACTTGAAACAGAGCGGAAAAACTGGAACTTTGTCTTCTACGGCTAAGGTAGACTTTAGGGCAGTAAATCCAAACCTTGAGCCATGGATTTGTGTAGTATTTAAATAGAAGATGCTTCCCCAAGTTTTAAGGAATTATTCTTGTAGGAATCCCCTTAGAAAACGGACTAGGAAAGATGTCCTTGTTGAACTTGTATAAATGACCTGCAAAGAAAAAGATTCTTGGAATTCTTAGGCAGGAAGAAAGGTGATAAGTCAATCTCCCTTTCTTGGAACCTTTCGGACATTTTCGAAGTAAAATTAGGATGAATTTCAATGATTTATCCCTTGAAATCTGGACTTAACAAATGTCACAAAACTGGCATTGATCACAACACATTCCATGTGCATTTATGAGTACTATTAGGCCAAGAAAAGCGATAATCCTTTCTTGGCCGATCTTGGGCTAAAAGGTAGTTGCTAGGATACGATTAGGACGCCTGGAGTCCATCTAAATAATTGGAATCTGCCCTAGGCACTGAGAGTTAACTGAAACAAGCCTAGGCCCTCAACAAAACCTGAATTCAGCCTTAGTTTAAGTTATTTTGAAAGGTCCTCTACATTGGACCCTGATTACGTGCTTGGAAAGAGGGTTGAAAGTGTGTCCCAAATGCATGTCAATTGGGGCAAAATTCATTCCTAACCTGCTGGCACGAAGAGTCCAAAACTGGGTACCTTTGGCTGGCTAGGGCTTGTCACGGGGCTTGTCACTGGCTTGCCAAAGGCTTTTCACTAGCTTGTCAAGGGCTTGTCATAAGGCAAGGCACAAGGATTGAAACTCTATAGAACTTAGGGACAAGTACAGGGACTATCACAGGATGACAGACCCCAATTCGGAAAGTCCACAAGGGCTCCAAGATCGAGGCATGCTAGCTAATATCTGGACGGTGACATCCAAATGACGAAAACTAAATAAATAAAACGTTCAATTTTAAGAGGTTGAGTGGAACATAGCCAGTGGGAACAAAGGATACAAAACCATAAAATTCCAGGTTGAACAGAGGCATAATTCCAAAACAATGGAAAACCAATTCGAATGAAAGTTTAATTGTCACAACCCGACCCATCTATCATGATATTATCCATTTTTGGGCCCAGCCCTCACGGTTTTGTTTCTGGGAACTCCATGCAACTTCCCAGTAGGTCACCCATCTTGGGATTGCACCAACCCAAACTCCCTTAACTTTGGAGTTCCCAAGGAATCCAAATACAGTGAGCTCCCAAAAGGCCTCATGCTAGATAGATGTGTGCCAAAACATATAAGGAACTTCACCTTTCCCTCCCTGAGCGATGTGGGATTGCTCACCGTTCTTCCCAAGACACGGGTCTTACAATCCACCCCCTCTTGGGGCCCAGCATCCTTGCTGGCCCACTTCCGATAAGGGTTCAGCTCTGATATTCACGACCCGACTCATCTAGCACAATATTTTCCGTTTTGGGCCAAGCCCTCAAGGTTTTGTTTCTAGGAAATCATGTGCAACTTACCAGTAGGTCACCTATCCTGAGATTGCACCAGCCCAAACTCGCTTAACTTTAGAATTCCCAAAAGACCTCATACTAGATAGATGCATGCCCACACATATAAGACACTTCACTTTATCCTCCCCGAGCGATGTGGGATTGTTCACCGTTCTTCCCAAGACATGAGTCTTACATTAATGGAATAGGTAATGTGATGAACATGCTATCAAGATTCAAGATGTATCACGTCATAATACGTGTTACAATTTTGACATTGGTACGACTCACTTTAACCCAAAAAGTTTTACTAACACAAGTAACCAGATTTGAATGAAGCGGGATAAGAAACTCAGTAGGAAATAAAAAAATTTCTCAAAAATACTAATAATTCGTTTAAAACACTTGCCCAAAAAATTATGGCACCCAACAACACTTAAGGAGAAATTTTAACAACTAGGCGACTCAAAACGAAGCGGATCATGTAAGTAGACTGGTAGCTTGGGTACGATAGGGGGGATTTAAGAAAAATAGGTAACCACACAACTAATGGTCACAAAGATCTTGCATAGGAGGAGTAGGAAATTAAACGTCATGAGAGACGAATGAGGGAATGGTCGAGTAGTTTGCGTCCAAACCTACCTGAAAGTTCTCAACAATTAAACAGTTTAGAAACTACAATAAATCATGCATTCTCGATTCCGAGGTATTAGTCTAGCCAATCCACATAACTGGAAATATCCTTCAAAGTGATCATCAAATTTCCCACTTTACCGAGTGTGTAATTAGATGCGAAAACCATGCTAGACTCCTAATGAGCACCTAATTGATCATCTTTTTATATCAATTTTCCTTATGTTTAATTTTCTTAAAACCTTAATTATATCAATTCTAAATCATTTTATGCATTTCATGTATTAATCTCAAGAATGGAGAACATAAAACTAAAATATGGTGGAAAGTGAGGAACCTTGTCACTAGACCCAAGACCGTGTCACTCGACCTCATACCATGTCACTAAGGCCCAGCCGATGTCACTAGGTTTTAGCATGTCACTGGCCGTGTGCCAGTCCTATGTTTCAACCGTGTGCCAAGGCCGTGTACCAACATCATGCACTGGTGACTTGTCACTGGCGTGTCACCAGCCATGTGCCTAATTTTGTTCCAGTCATGTGTGCCAGTGATTGGTGACATGTCACTAGCTTTTCAGCCCAAGCCTAGCGTGTTCCCAAAACCTTTTGCAATAAGGATATCTAAGTACCAGCTTTTGAGATAAGAAGTCCTTGATGTGTTTTCACTCCTAAAGCGATAAGGAAGGTTCCTAGCGGTTGCTGACTAGAAGAATTCCACCTAGGGCCAGGATTTGATGTCATGCAAGAAACAAACAAAGGGCTCCTTGTGATACAAGGAAAAAGATTGAATCGCTGCTAAATATTTTAGCTTTTGATTAGAACTTTAATTCCTTAGGCTTTTAGAAAATTGTAACCCAATTTAAAGGGATGTTTTTCTCCTTTTTAAGGTCGACGCCCATTATTTCATAAACTCTTGTTCTCCTAAGATTTAAACCCATCCATCTTCCATTGATTCAATAAAGGTGTTTATAGCTAACTTTCTTATGTTGATCCATCTTTGCAAGGTTCCTTCTGCTATTAGAGAACCTTGTGAATAACATTCCATCTCCCATCCACTTTTGGCGTGGCAAGCTACTCTTGGATTCCAAAAAGTGTAACTAATTCATTTTCATCTAAGCACTCGAATTAAATCTTGGTTGTGTTCATAGTCCAATATATGGGTTGGTTTATTCCTTCTTATATTTATAATGTTAAGTTTAATCTCCATGTGTTTTACTTTCTGAATTTTGATTTCTTCATATGTCTTAGTGCTTCATACTTCAATTTGATTCTAAGTGTTTAAGTTTGTTATTGGAGCATTTAGAATAAGATTGAAGAGCTTGAATGTTTAAAGCCCGATGTCGGAGTGTTCAATCAATAACGTAAGGTGAATCATATTATAAGTGTTCAAGTCCGCTTTTGGAGCATTTATGACGTGAAAAACATATGGATGCACTTGAGGTACTTAAGGTAAGATTTGGTGATTGGTTTAATGTTTGCAGGTATTGGTGTGTGGACATGGTGTCACTTGTATATATGTTAGTTAGGAGTAGATTAAATAATGTGATTGTTATATTAGATTTTTCATAAGTAAAAGTGTCGGTTTTATCTATGAAACTAATCTATGGTTTGTAAGTTCAAGATAGCATGAGCATGAGCATTTCAATTCTTAGTTTGTAAATCGTAGCTTCGGCTACAACACCTTCAACCACCCCCCACCCCCACCCCCCTTTTCTTTCTATTTCTTTCTACTAACCATTTTAAATGTCCCTAAATGCCCCAGTCAAGAATGATCCCTATTTATCAATACTACATCTAAACAAAAAAGGTTTTTAAATTAAGTAATGCATGAATTGAGTGTTAATAAGAATACCTAGTTTAAGTGACTCAACTCCTAACAACCTAAAGTTCTTGGAAGAACGAGTTCGTGGGTTGATCCTAATAGAACGATTCCCAAAACCTTTGATAACAAAGGATTCTACTCGAACTCCCGGAACGGTTACAAAAAGAAAATCACATCGCACGAGGCAAATTAACAAAAGAGTTTATCATTTAAAAAACAGATTCACCACAGACATTGTCAAATAACTCGTTCGCATTACCTATATGAGTCCCAAACTCGTAAGCACCACCTGAACACGAAATTCAATGGAAACGAAAATCAATCTAACTTGTAGTTGTAGCTAACTAAGCTAACTTGAAATTTCGCTACGACTCATGATAACTCATGGTCAGGTTGTGTGCGCATAAAAGTAAAATTTCTAGCGATTCGAGGAAAGGCGCTGATACCGAAAACTAGCGACACAAACTAAAACCATGCTTTGACACCAAATTGACACACAAAAAGTCCACAAGGGCTCCAAGATCGAGGCACACTCGACGACATCTAGACGGTGACGTCCCGATGCCGAAAGACAACTAATTAAAGCGTTCCATTTTAAGAGGTCAAGTGGAACAAAACCAGTGAGAACCGATTACATTTCACTGCGAAAGCGAAAGTACAAAGCATGGACACTTATGACGATCATACAATTGCGTAACTACACGTGTTACCTGATTTCCATCATGTCCCTCCAACCTCGGGAGTGAATATCAGCGCAGCTAGCTAGTATCCTCAAATTACGTGAAACACCAACAAGACCTGAGGGGTTCAAAAACAAAGGTTGAGTGGACCCAGTAAACTATTTCAGTGTAAAAAAAAAGTATTAATAAAAATATGTTTTCACCACTTAGTTGTAGAAAACTCAAACAACGATTTAATCTTGTACTTAGTTCAAGAAATAATAATATAATAATGAAAAAATATGTATTATGCTAGTAAACACATATCACATGTTCGACCCACTAAACTCTTGCTCATGAGTCGCACTAGTCATACTCTCATGAAAAATAAGATATCTTTGCTCGCGTACCACGACCACGTAAAGGATTGGGTGCCTAGCACCATCACCACGAGTTCCCTAGAGCTCGGGGATAAAAATAGCGCTATTAACTAGTATTTCGAGTGGCGCAGGTGAATGATCACGTGGAGGACTAGTCTATGCCTATAGACAAGTACTAGATACCAGCAACTCCTAAGTAGGTTCTAAAATCTCAAACTCAAGAATGCCCTGGGGACTCATATGTAGAAATGTCATCCATCAAACTATATAGATATGCATATGAAAAAATTTACTCATCCTTCATATACATGCAACCCATAGTCATGTAATATTCCATACTAGCATGGAACAAGCAAGGGTGGCACCATAAGATAATCAATCACAAAGTGGTTAATCAAAATATAATATGCCATGAAACTTAGCCAATCAAGCATGCTCAAAGAATAACCACCATACTCATTGTAAAACGTGCAAATAAATATCAATATAAACCAAGTATGAGGAAGGGGGTCTACCTACAAATTAGTCGGCGAGTCGAAATCTCCCGACATGCTAAATTACTTAAGCCCAAACTCGTCACAATCCTAAATGAATCTGACCATAAAGTTACTCTATGAATTTCAAGTAACAATACAATAAATCTCACTTAAAATGTCTAAAACGAGACTAAAACGGCTCAAAACGGACTTAAAACGCATTTAAATGGCTCAAACACATCCTAAACTAGGCCCACACACTTCCTGGAATATTCCATGTAGAATATTTCTTAGTATATTTCGATGGAATATTCCGTTAAGACACCGTTAGTTAACCGTTAAGACTAACGGTTGACAAACAATAGTTGATCGTTGACTACCATTGACCCGTCGCTGAAAACTAGAAAATATCGCTGGAAAATCCAGTTTTCCAGAAAGGTAAAAATCCCTCAAATCTCGACCATTTTTTACATGTAAATAGTCCAAATTGATCTACGTGATGCCAGGAATCCAAAAACCTAACTCACAGGTTCAGAGGATACCTTAGGTGGCCGAAAAACTGCAGGAATGTCGTAGGGCTTTGCAACTCCGACGAGGTCGCCTCTACCAAACATCATCGAAACCAACATGAAATCACAAAAATATAATCATTGTAAGAAGGGGAGTTCGTTTATCTAGGTTTCTAGTACATAAACTACATGTGCATAAAAGCGCCTGAAATGACTCAGTTTTGCCCAGAGTTTTGGCGACGTCCTCCCCGTTAATCCATGCTCAAAACAACAAGAAACTAGTCAGTTACTAACAACATCTCCTAGTAAACCTCATCAAGCATTCAATGGATTGTTTTTACCTCGCTCGAGTCTCTAAATCCTTCGGGTCAGTCTCGGGTCCTAAACGGGTCAATGTGGGATACAACATGGGTTTGTCTCGAATCTCCCACTAGGGTGGTCGTTGATAGATAAGATTTGGGAGCACCATCATCATCTCCATGAGATGCATCCAAATGATGTGGTCATGATGGCTGGTTCATCACAGATCGATCAGAAGATCTTATGATCCTCGCCACCGCCCAACAAAACTCTCCCTTCTCAAAGTGTGTCGACGGCGAGGGTTCACACGGTGGTAACGTCGTGCCAGTTGGGAGACATAACTTTAGATTTTATAGAGTGGCAGTGAGCTGGTTTCAACTCGTGTTCTCGGGTGGCATGGGGAGGGTGGTCACGGTGAAAGAGAGGAAGATGATTTAAGTAAAGAGTGACAGATCAGAGGTAAATATTTGGGGAATTAAGGGCTTGGCTAAAGGGCTAATACAATAAAAGATCATGAGCCAAGGTCTAATGGGCTTACACTAAGTCTCCCACAAAGAAATCCTCAAATGGGCTTCACCAAAGTGGGCTTGAAATTTGATATGGGGCTTAGGTAGTAACAAGTAAAACTCCAAACTAGGTATATTCGAGGCAACCTATAGGGGTATGATGGTAATTTCATAATGTCTCAATTTTTGAATTTTATATTTTCGGGATAGGATGGAATAGTCTAGCCCCTAAAAGAAATTCCATCCTCAAAATTTTCTAAACATAATACTCGTAAATTCTAATGTCTCTAGCGAAAGTAGCTGAACTAACTTAAAAAGAGCCAACAATGCAAGGTGTCTCCCAAATAAATCGTCGGCCTCAAGCTTCCAATTTTTTGATGTGACTCATAAGTGGAACACCACTTACTCCTTAATGGTTGTTTTGAAGCGAAATAAAAAATCAGGGTCTTCATGAATAGATTACTAAATGTCCTGTAAAGGTTTCTCGGGTAACGGCCTAAATCTCTCGAAAATACACTAAACCTTAGATAGAAATTTCTTCTCCGCAAATAAATTTTGGTAGGGTAAGTGACTAGTAAGTTCTCAGTGTTCCATTTGTCTCCTAACACAAATGGTGTCATCAATTCTCGGTTTCTTGTCTAACCAAAAATGACATGCGCAATGAGGTAACTGTCATTAACACCAAGCCTAACGATCTCGAACACTCGGTCTTGCGAGGTATCAACCCATCTTTCTATTAATCTTCACTCTAAGAGATTGCCAAGACAAACTTTGTCCAAGGTCACTGGGATTCTTACCCACTTAGCAACCAAACTGATTCGTGAACTGGTTCCCTTAAACAACGACTTAAGGTGCACAATTGATAATAGGGTAACTAATTTCAATCGGGCCTCAAGGTTTGAATTTCGTTCCATAACTGCAGCACTAAACGGATGGTCAAGGCAGGGGTTAGGAATAGGTTTGTTTGACCAATTTCCAGTCGTTAAGATAACAAGAACAACACCCAATCATCAGCCCCTCGAATTCCACAAGTAGCTAATCCAACAATGTGATCCTTCTAGCCCTTGACTAAAACTCGGTTACAGGCAAGGATGAAAATATCGATATCGACAGATATATCGCTAATCAAATTTACGGATGTTTCGCTTTAAATATCAATATTGATATCAATATCGTTTATGGTAAAAAAAAAATGATGGAATTTAGTCTAAAAGTTGGGAATTTTTAATTAAAATTTGGGAAAAACTTAAGTACTCAATAATTGTTATATAGGACTAATAAAATTATAAAATGACTTTGATATAATGAATAATATGATTCTGACGATGGCTAATGACAGGACCCGTCCCCGAAGGACATAGATAACCGTGCCCGGTCCTGCTCCCGTCCGACAAGTCAACTGAAGATCCGAAACTACCCTTCAGCACCTGCCAGACAAGGGATATTTGCGCCTGTGCCCACTCATACCTCCACCTCTGGAATAGCCTCGATCATCGGGCCACGACCTGAAGGGTCATTAAAACAGAAAAGGTGTGAGTGGACAAAAATGACTTCTTATAAAAACATTTGCCAAAATACATTCTTACCCTCCAGTTTTCACAAACGTGCATGCATATCGTAAAACATGAGTAATAGCATGAAATCATTCAAGTATGAACAGTGGACCGATAAAATCTAAACATATTTTCCCAAGGTCCGTAAAACTCATGTTCACTAAATCAGTTCAAGTTATAAAACATCAAATCCCAGCTCTCAGGCCAAAACATGTGAACACCATCACCTGGCCACAAAGACCAAAAACTCGTACTCAAAACCGGTACATAATCACAAACAACATGTTTCTAAATTCCATGTCCACAATTTCCTTAAAACTCATTTTCATCAAATCAATTTAAATCTCAATAAACTCATGCTTTCCTTAAATCATTTTATATTTAAACCACGGTTTCCTCAAAAGCATTTTCCATAAAACCACAGTTTCCTCAAAATCATTTTCCATAAAACCACGGTTTCCTCAAAATCATTTTCCATAAAACCACAGTTTCCTCAAAATCATTTTCCATAAAACCACGGGACTTATTTCCATATCCTGTTGCTTAGAGTCACGTTTATCCCTGCAACGCGTGCAAATCAATAGGATCAAGCACCACTCAAAATCCGAGCATCCGCCGCTGTGAACACATCACCAGCCGGCAATCCGGATCTCGTGAACACATAACTTACCGACCATATATATCCAGCACATCTGTGATCTGAGTCGAGCCTCCCTCGGCTGCACGACAACAGACCGTGCTACGTGACCTCTTCGGGGTAAACACTTCCATCCCGAAGGCGAGCGTTATCTCCAGGGTGCACTCCGGGGAAAAACATATTTTCACCCGAAAGCCCTAAATATCCGCAACATATCACCATCACAAAAACCAGTGAAAAACAGTTGCATTGAAACCAAATCATTTAACAACACAGGGTCTCAGCCCCAAAATATAGTTTCCTCAAATCCGGAAAACCAAAGTCTCGATTTACTTTATAAATCCGAAAATCATCAATATCATCATGTAATCACATGGAAATACAAATCCAATCAAAATCACAATTCCATTGGGTCTCAAGCCCAAAATATCATTTTCACGCAAATCCGTGCAACCGTAAATCCGAGTTGCCACGATCACGTAAATCCATAAAATCAATCAATGACTCACAATCCGAGTCCAAATATCATTTTTAATTCCCTGACTCATAACCCGAGTCAAAACATCATTTTCAATCCGGGCCTAGCCCAAAAACATCAATTTCACAATTTCTCGAAAATCGTGCCAAAAATAATATAATAATCCATAAATTCGAGAAATCACCGGATTGAAACATAATTCATGCCAAAGCATATCAAATCATATAATAAAGCATTTAAAATCATATATGCATGCATCACAGTTAGAAAAAAAGGTCCACTCACACACACCGTCTAAACGGTTCGTTTCTGAGCGGCACGTTTTTCCGTAAATTCTGGAAATCACAATTCCTGTCCAAAATCATTATAGAGGGTTGCTAACATCTCAAAATACTTCATATAATTTTTCCCAATTTTTCCGGAATTTAAATACGTATTTTAAACGTAAAACAAAACTTCGGATACGCGGAATATTAACGAAACGATACCCGATTTCCTCGAAACCAGTGTCAAAATGTTCGTTACACTAAATGGGACAAAAGTCATGTTGAACTCACCTCAGGATTCTCACTCACGCGCCCCCATGCGCCGCCGCAAGCGGCTGCGCGTGAAAGCCATGCGCCAGCTACAGTACCTTCGTCCCAACCCGTTTCTCTGTGATTCGGGTCCTGCAACCCGCGTCTTAACCCGACCAGCTCTCTGTCCATTCGACATCAAACCTTTCAATTGAACATTCACAAAGCTTCTTTTTAAGTCCAATTAGGGTTCTGTGAATTTACTTACACGAAAACTTACCTCGAACCAGTCGAATCAAACTCGACTTTTCGAAGAACTGTCGTACACTGTGTACTCGATGAACTTCATCAATCTCCAACGTTTTCCTTCAATTGATCCATAGAAAAGCATCGTGGGAGCCAAAGGAACATATTTCCGAGTCCAATTTCATCTTTCAAGGTCTTAAATAACTCGACTCAAGGTCAAAAATTCGAAAATTTCATTCCTTCTGTTCTTCCTTAAATCGACACCAATTCCCTTCGTTTTTGTTGCAGAGAGTTTCGTTTTGATCTTAGAAATCTGATTCAATCCTCAATTGTGATCCTCACCGCTCACAATTTCGAATTCGAAATTCCCCCAATTTTCAGGATTTTTCGAGCTCTGTAAAACTAGATACTCTCAGTCCCTCGAGTTTCTTTCTCTCAATCTGTCTCTGAATTCTCTCAAATTTCCACTCTCAAATTTCCACTCTCAAGTTCAGTTGGTGGGTAGGAGATTAAGGATGGAAGGAACTCAGTTTTGGTTGTTCACAGTTAAGAAAATAGAGAAGAAGATAATTAATGAAGATTAAGACAGATTAAAATGATTAATGGGGATTAGAAAATAATAGAACAGCATGATGGTGTTTTCCCCAAAACATTTAGCTGAAATTAGGCCATAAATCAAGGTATGGGTGACACTTTGCACTCATCCAGATGTGTTCAATCATCGGGTACTGTTCACAATAAAATAATATTTTAATCGAAATCCCGGTTCGTTCGGTTAATCGATTCTGTTCCCGTGACCATAATTTCGTCGTCGAATCTCCGATTTCGGTATGCCGCCTGACATTTGATTCCTATCGACAAGACCTACGTAACGGTCCTTCGCCCTCGTCCATTGGACCTCCCGGGTCAAAAGTCAACATTTGGCCCCTTTTTAGCTAAATTACCAAAATACCCCTCAACTCCGAACGTCATAACTTTTTCCTCGAATGTCGGAATCGAACGTGCCACCTGTCTATGAACTCGTGACGTCCCGAACTACGTCATTGTCATCGGTCAAAGTCCGTTTGACCGACCGAACTAAAAGTCAACATTTTGCCCACGCCTAGGGGCAAAACGGTCATTTTGTACATTTGGTCCGATTCCACTCCACTAATCCCAGATTAGTCATTCTAAACCATAATTAATTAATATTTAATCCCGATATTCGGGACGGGTCATTACAACCTTCCCTCCTTAAAGAATTTCGTCCCCGAAATTCCAACTATCGTTATTCCGCATCCACCTCGTGGAAAACAAATGGTTTCACAATATGTGTACACCTGTACACCCACTAACCAACACAGAACTCGTCTGCACCCAGACGTCTCATCACAGACTCATCGTAATGACTGCACTCGACCACCCCGAGTGAAATTGATCACCTGAAATTGACAATGTCATCAATAAGCTGGCTCCTTCAGCTTGACGATTCCTTTCAATCACTAATATATCCTGACCTCCGCTCCCATCGGGAGTCACCAAAACTCACTTGTCAGTCCAAGCTGACACTACAAGCCGAACTGTCACCACTAAGCTTTACCACCCTAGTAAAGCTCCAATCATCAATCAAGCAGTGACATCACATCGTACTACAACTCCGTCAAAGTAGCGTAAGATCAACACAATGATCTCACCTCGTAGGGCAAGCTCAACCCTGCGATAAATACCAACCTCAGTACCCACAACTGTCACCCCCTCAGTGATCCAAGATGCTGGTAAGGTCACGGCAAGATAACATCTCGCAAGGCAACTTGTGGTCACACTAACCACCAACTCACTCATCCTGAGTATACGCATACAGTCATCTCGTACAATCAGACGGTGTAACTGGAACACATTGAACATCAGCCTAGCAGTGATCACACAACTCAACATTAGAGTTTCACTAGCCATCCCTGGCTAAGAGCACTTGCTCATACATTAACAGAATGCATCCAAATCACTCTGCCCAGTGCATCGTGTTCAATGTCCAGTTCACGTTCACAACCAAAACCAATGGTATCGGAACTAAGCCAATTACCAACACGTTCACCAACGTACTACTGGTATAACCCGTATACCGTCACCCGGCACCACAAGTCTGCAAAGTATCGTACCTCAAACCATGTACAAGGTACATACATCTATCCATTGACCAGACTACAACCACCTAGGTCATAGCCAAACACGTTCCAATAATGGAGTCCATTTGCCCAAACCAGCAGTAGAAAAATCGAAACTCCACCCATCATCCAGTTCCAAATCCAAATCCGAATCTGCAATTTGGCAAGAAATCCCGAATTCAAACCCAGACATCACATGTTTTAATCCATTTCCAAATCCGAATCTGAAATCATTATTTCGTATGCTAGCATTTGGAATAATCATTCCGCACCCAAATCCAAAAATCCACTTTCAAGTTTCAAAATCAAATCCTGAATCGTCACCCAGAAATTCGATTCCAAAACCCGAAATCTCATTCACGTCTACCAAGACACACCAAAACCGAACCTCTCGGTTACCTGTTCAAACGATTAACACATTACATTCGATTGACTTCATAAGGAAGCCAATCCCATCAGTCACAACTCTAAGGCTGACCAAATTCGACCCCGTCGGAAACCTACTCGCTCGAGTAATACACCATACAGGATTTACCTCGAAAAGAAGTTCAGTCCCCTAATCCTTAACTCAAATAGCCAAATAAGAGCGATAAACTCTCTACCCATCTGGATCATCAGGATCTCGGTCCAGATCCATCACTACGTAATCCGACCAAGAACATCACGATCCTAGATCGTCACAACGCCCAATGTCCATAACATCACAATCCCGATCCACCTAGGATCCACACATGCTTACCGAGTCAACCAATCCCCACATCTAAACAGATCAGTCAACGACGAGACACGCCGAGACTGTGGGTTTTCTCCACTTACCTCTTATCGATCCTTGTCATTCCACTGAGGAAAAGCAAGGATGATCAAACACAATGACAACAAAATCCATCCTGCGTAAAAGCAAACTAAAACTTGATGTACACACCTCACCACGTAACCCAAAATTAAACACAACTTCTTGTGTCCAATGACCCAAAGTCAATCATAGGTCCACCCACCAATACACGCTCAACGTACTGGTGACAATAATAATCATCTGCCAGGGGCAGAAAATAAGAAGTCACCCCAGATGACTTCAAAATACCTAATCCCAATGCGGAAAACCCGCAATCCTCTAATCACCTCAAACACAACCTCTCACGATTCCGTAGGTCCAACCATGTTGGAACCAATGTACTCGGACACCAACCACGTTTCCTTTTTTGACTGGTTACTGACACATGCCCAACTCGACGAAGTCACAACTCTACTCGTGACTCATCGTCAGCACAAACACCGGCACCAACACCAGCACTAGTACCAGCACCAACACTAGCACTAACTTCAACATCAGTACACAAACAACAGCATCAGTATGAGCACACTGTGTGCAAAACTGACAACCCTGGATCTCCGCTCATAACAAGCGACGACCCCGTACCTCTGCTCAAATAGGAGAAACTCTGCCTCCTTCGTTCCCAAAAACTCTGGGTACAGTCACCCTGACAGCTCATATGAGAAAAGGAAACGTCCCCTGAACGTCCCCCGATTCTCAACAACCACTCTCGGTATTAGTGTCTGCCACAGACTTGTGCAGAACTAACCACCAAACACCGCTATCGAGACTCCACATCCAATGGAATCAAGTACCCGTACAACTACTCTGTATCCCCACTCTGGGATTCCATCGACAAGTACCAACCCCTGGTAACATGTCCAACACATCTCCAACCAATCGTAACTCTACTCAACCCATGTCTTCTACTAGGTCGCCCATGACCATAGTTGCACCAACAATCTGTCACAACTAAGTAGCACGACAACCAACTAGGCTTAACCGATAAGTACAACCCCAAATTTGGATTGTAGTTCCACCACTAAAGCTGACATGACTAGACCTGACATAACCTTCAGTCGGTCTCGACTTCGAAAAGTCATTAAAAGTCAAACCACTCGTCAACTCACATTTCCGAACCATACTCCCTAAGTTAGGGTTCCACGATCACTACCTAGGGTTCCTCAAAACCCGACTGCTCCTGAGTCCTAATATATTACCATGACTCATCTCGATTCCTAACCGAAATCTTGACTCAATCATCCATGCCATCACTGGCATACTCGGTCACCTAGCAAATTACCGCCAGTGAACCACATCTTATACCACTTACAAAGCCTAAGGAATACCCCATCACACTCTAGACGTTGGAACTCACATTCCGCTCAAGGAATTTACTGAGAATAATCTCATCATGGGTCCAACCTACCAAATTGTGCTACCCTTCTAGCCTCTGGGTTCGTTCAATCCTGGGACCCATAAAAATACTGATTCGACAATTAGTAAGTCGCAATTAAACTAATTACATCTGACCTTCAAACCAAGGTCAATTACATTCCGAGATCTATCACAAGGCCTCAAATACCCTAATATACCCATCTCACTATCAGGTCGCGCATGAGGCTCACGTTTCGGACGTATGGCGTGGTAACAGCATCAGCAACCTAGTGCTATGATACCAATTTGACAGGACCCGTCCCAGAAGGACATAGATAACCGTGCCCAGTCCTGCTCCCGTCTAACAAGTCAACTGAAGATCCGAAACTACCCTTCAGCACCTGCCAGACAAAGGATATTTTCGCCTGTGCCCACTCATACCTCCACCTCTAAAATAGCCTCGATCATCGCACCGCGACCTGAAGGGTCATTAAAACAGAAAAGGTGTGAGTGGACAAAAATTACTTCTTATAAAAACATTTGCCAAAATACATTCTTACCCTCCAGTTTTCACAAACGTGCATGCATATCGTAAAACATGAGTAATAGTATGAAATCATTCAAGTATGAACAGTGGACCGATAAAATCTAAACATATTTTCCCAAGGTCCGTAAAACTCATGTTCACCAAATCAGTTCAAGTTAAAAAACATCAAATCCAGGCTCTCAGGCCAAAACATGTGAACACCATCACCTGGCCACAAAGACCAAAAACTCGTACTCAAAACCGGTACATAATCACAAACAACATGTTTCTAAATTCCATGTCCACAATTTCCTGAAAACTCATTTTCATCAAATCAATTTAAATCTCAATAAACTCACGCTTTCCTTAAATCATTTTATATTTAACCCACGGTTTCCTCAAAAGCATTTTCCATAAAACCACAGTTTCCTCAAAATCATTTTCCATAAACCGCGGGACTTATTTCCATATCCGGTTGCTTAGAGTCACGTTTATCGCTGCAACGCGTGCAAATCAATAGGCTCAAGGACCACTCAAAATCCGAGCATCCGCCGCTGTGAACACATCACCAGCCGGCAATCCGGATCTCGTGAACACATCACTTACCGACCATATATATCCAGCACATCTCTGGTCTGAGTCGAGCCTCCCTCGGCTGCACGACAACAGACCGTGCTACGTGATCTCTTCGGGGTAAACACTTCCATCCCGAAGGCGAGCGTTATCTCCAGGGTGCACTCCGGGGAAAAACATAGTTTCACCCAAAAGCCCTAAATATCCGCAACATATCACCATCACGAAAACCAGTGAAAAACAGTTGCATTGAAACCAAATCATTTAACAACACAGTGTCTCAGCCCCAAAATATAGTTTCCTCAAATCCGGAAAACCAAAGTCCCGATTTACTTTATAAATCCGAAAATCATCAATATCATCATGTAATCACATGGAAATACAAATCCAATCAAAATCACAATTCCATTGGGTCTCAAGCCCAAAATATCATTTTCACGCAAGTCCGTGCAACCGTAAACCCAAGTTGCCACGATCACGTAAATCCATAAAATCAATCACTGACTCATAATCCGAGTCCAAATATCATTTTTAATTCCCTGACTCATAACCCGAGTCAAAACATCATTTTCAATCCGGGCCTAGCCCAAAAACATCAATTTCACAATTTCTCAAAAATCGTGCCAAAAATAATATAATAATCCATAAAATCGAGAAATCACCGGATTGAAACATAAATCATGCCAAAGCATATCAAATAATATAATAAAGCATTTAAAATAATATAATAAAGCATTTAAAATCATATATGCATGCATCACGGTTAGAAAACAAAGTCCACACACACACACACACCGTCTAAACGGTTCGTTTCCGAGCTGCACGTTTTTCCGTAAATTCTGGAAATCACAATTCCTGTCCAAAATCATTATAGAGGGTTACTAACATCTCAAAATACTTCATATAATTTTTCCCAATTTTCCTGAATTTAAATACGTATTTTAAACGTAAACCAAAACATCGGATACGCGGAACATTAATGAAACGATACCCGATTTCCTAGAAACTAGTGTCAAAATGTTCGTTACACTAAATGGGACAAAAGTCATGTTGAACTCACCTCAGGATTCTCACTCACGCGCCACCACGAACCGCCGCAAGCGGCTGCGCTTGAAAGTCACGCGCCAGCTACAGTACCTTCGTCCCAACCTGTTTCTCTGTGATTCGGGTCCTGCAACCCGCATCTTAACCCGACCAGCTCTCTGTCCATTCGACATCAAACCTTTCAATTGAACATTCACAAAGCTTCTTTTTAAGTCCAATTAGGGTTCTGTGAATTTAATTACACGAAAACTTACCTCGAACCAGTCGAGTCAAACTCGACTTTTCGAAGAACTACCGTACACTGTGTACTCGATGAACTTCATCAATCTCTAACGTTTTCCTTCAATTGATCCATATAAAAGCATCGTGGGGGCCTCAGGAACATATTTCCCAGTCCAATTTCATCTTTCAAGGTCTTAAATAACTCGACTCAAGGTCGAAAATTTGAAGATTTCATTCCTTCTGTTCTTGCTTAAATCGACACCAATTCCCTTCGTTTTTGTTGCAGAGAGTTTTGTTTTGATCCCAGAAATCTGATTCAATCCTCAATTGTGATCCTCACCGCTCACAATTTCGAATTCGAAATTCCCCCAACTTTCAAGATTTTTCGAGCTCTGTAAAACTAGTTACTCTCAGTCCCTCGAGTTCCTTTCTCTCAATCTGTCTCTGAATTCTCTCAAATTTCCACTCTCAAGTTCAGTTGGTGGGTAGGAGATTAAGGATGGAAGGAACTCATTTTTGGTTGTTCACAGTTAAGAAAACAGAGAAAAAGATAATTAATGAAGATTAAGACAGATTAAAATGATTAATGGGGATTAGAAAATAATAGAACAGCATGATGGTGTTTTCCCCAAAACATGGAGCTGAAATTAGGCCATAAATCAAGGGATGGGTGACCCTTGTCACTCATCTAGATGTGTTCAATCATCGGGTACTGTTCTCAATAAAATAATATTTTAATCGAAATTCTTGTTCGTTCAGTTACTCGATTCTGTTCTCGTGACCATAACTTCGCCGTCGAATCTCCGATTTCGGCATGCCGCCTGTCATTGGATTCCTATCGACAAGACCTATGTAACGGTCCTTGGCCCTCGTCCATTGGACCTCCCGGGTCAAAAGTCAACATTTGGCCCCTTTTCAGCCAAATTACCAAAATACCCCTTAACTTCCGAACGTCATAACTTTTTCCTCGAATGTCGGAATCGAACGTGCCACCTGTCTATGAACTCGTGACGTCCCGAACTACGTCACAGTTATCGGTCAAAGTCCGTTTGATCGCCCGAACTAAAAGTCAACATTTTGCCCACGCCTAGTGGTAAAACGGTCATTTTGAACATTTCGTCCGATTCCACTCCACTAATCCCAGATTAGTCATTCTAAACCATAATTAATTAATATTTAATCCCGATATTCAGGACGGGTCATTACAGCTAATAGGTATAAAATCTTATTGATAAACTTAAAATTAAAACATAATTTGATTAAAACATAATTTTACTGATAATTTTGCACTAAAAATTACTTTTTTATTTTTAAAACATAATGAAATTTTATTTCCTTATTATCTTAAAATTACTTTCGATAAATTGGTTTATTTTCTTAAAATTACTTTTTTATTTTTATCCAAATTTTTTTATTTTTTATATTTTTAAAATTAATTATATGGAAAGACATATATCTAGCAGTAAACCAATTTATTTTCTCCAAGCATCATCTCTGTTTCCCCCTTTCCACGTATCCTTTTGTGATCATCACGTGTGTTTGCTCTGTATTAACACCCCTCCCCTTAGATTTATCTATTTATTTTATATGACCATCGCTAACTTCAATCCCTATTGCTCTAAACCTCCTTCAAATCCAAGGAGACCTGCAAATCAAATTTCCATTGACAAATTAATCAACGCAAACAACCAGTTGCAACTCTTTCTACCACCGCAAGCAAGCGCAAATAACTTCTTTACTTTCAATTCTTCTCAAATGGGCTACATCCCCAACTCTCTTCTCCAAACTCTCCAACCCCATTCGCTCTGCCTCAGTATCTAACTTTATTTCTCGCTACATCAACACCAACATCTAGGTCACCAACTACGACCAAGACGATCGCTCTGTCTCCGACGATCGCAGGGCCGCCGGAAGGTACCCCTCTCGCCACCGTGACATGGGTCCTACCTTGTTCTCAGGTGGCCTTATCTAGAATATTTTTATTGTAACGACCCATACCGAATTTCGAGATTAGATTAGTGACTATGCCGGAAGGACCGATACATATATCGGGTCGATACGAATCCATAGACAGGTGGCATGCCGAAATCGGACTTTGAACGGGAAAGTTATGGGTCACAGAAGTTCGATTTCACTATGCACATATTTCGAGGCGAGAATTAGGTGGCATGATCTGATTGGTTGACTTTTAAGTGGGACCCATGGATGAGTGACATCCTATTGGTCATTAACCCCAAATTTTGGATCTCACATTGATTGGTGAGATTAGATTAAAATAATATTATTTATATTATTTTATAATCCACTCATCCTTCATCTCTCATCATCCAACCGTTCATCTCTCCCTGCCTTCCCATCCCCACCGTCCAATTCCTCTCCTCTGATCAATCTCACCATATCTTCTTCTTCAAACCACCCGATCACCCTTCTCCATTTTTCTCTCAAAACAAACACACAAGCATACCACCGCACATCTCAACCATCTCTGTACTAATTGTGAGAGACTGAGAGGGAGGTCAAGAGTGAGATAGTGACGGCTTGGGAAAGGACGGCGGAGGAAAACAGGGGACCGCGAGGTAAGCTAAGTTCAAATTTTTATTTTTGCGTTTAATGGTTTTTGATCGATTCTAAAGGTTGGTAAATGTTTCCATGTGACATTTGGATCGTTTGGTATCGAAATCATGGACGGAGGATGGCTGAGTTTCCTGTGCAGAGGAGGAGAAAAACAGGGGTCGTGTGTCGATCAACATAGGTAGTTTTCTTGGTCCTTTTAGATGTTTTAAATCCATAGGTTGAGTGTAAATGAGTAGATAGAGGTTTAGGAATAAGAATGAACAAAAATGGAACGAAAATAAGGGAGTTTGGGCACTGAACTGGCCGCGTCGGTCCGATCCGGTACAAACCAATCAGACCGGGTTCGACTGAACGTTAGGGATGAACAGTGACTGGCGTGTAAGGGCGCGTGAGCCGTCGATGGGGAAGGTTCCAACATGACTTTTAATCTATTCGTTGTAACGAATATTTTGGGACTGGTTTGTGTCGATCAGACACCCTCTAGATAATGTTCGGGACATCGGAAGGTTTAGGTTCGAGATTTAAAATAGTTAAAAATTCGGGAAAATTACGGGGCTTCAATGAGAGGTTAATAAGGTAGTTAGTAACACTCTAGATTGATTTTGATAGGTTTGATTTTGAATTTGAAAAGGTAAACTCGGGTTCGAGACCCAACTATTTTGGAAACCCTCGGACTCGAAGTCCCTTTTAGTGACGTTCTGGGGCTAGAGGCCCAATTGGTTCTTGAATAGATTTCGGATTTGGAAATATGGATCGGGCACGAGACACATTTGATTTACGAACTCTCGGACTTGAAGTCCAATTGATTTAACAAGGTATCGGGCCGGAGGCCTAGTTGGTTTACGAATCAGGCTTGGAGCCAAGTTGACTTACGTATCGGGCACGAGGCCCATTTAGTTTATGATATAGGGCACGGGGCCTATTTAGTTCACGAAATCGAGCACAAGGCCCAATTGGTTTACGATTCGGGTCAGAGGCCCAGTTTGTATGTGGATTCGGGCTTAGGGACCAGTTACGTTTTACGATTGTGATTTCGGGTTAGGGACCCACAAATGGATTTCTGGTTCATGACGGTTTATGGGAACCAGCATGAACCCTTGAAAGGTTTTATGATTCATGAAAGTTTATGGGGGCTGGTCATGAATCCTTAAAAGGTTTTTCATATACCGCCCTTTATATATAAATTGTCATCTCCGGGGAGGGTCGTTGGCCTATGTGGACCCCGAAGTAGTCACAGAGCACTGACTGAGTGGAGTCGCCCCCGTTGGGTTCCTTACTCTCGGAAAGGCTATGGTTTATAACCTCCATGGAGGGTCATTGATCTACGGACATTGACCTGGGTGGACCCTGGAGAGACTTGGGTTTGAGACCCCGGGTAGCACGCGCGTAGCTCTAGATACCGTGACAGGATTAGTTATATGAAATTGGATAAACATGATTTCAATTGGATTTGCAAAATTGTGTTTTATGGTTAATAAATGGATTTGGGTTGAGATCCCACATATGTATACTATGTTATGGTTTTTTGTAAATGGTCTTGGGCAGGAGCCTGTATGGATGTGGTTGTTTAAACATATGTGATTGGATAAATGGTTTTACTATGCATGCATGCTTTTTAGTGAAGGGTATACAAGTCTTTTATGAAATGTGTTTTACAAACTTATTGCTTTTTGTCCACTCACAATCTTTTTGTTTTCAATGCCTTCAGGTTGATTATGATGCGGAATGTAGCAGAGACCGAGACATCACATACCTCCTCCGGATCCTGGCGTACTCTGGAAGCCGGAAGGGTAAAGGTTCAAATTTTCCCTAATCTGACACTCCGTGTCAGACGGGATCAGGAACGTCTCTCGTTAATCCCGGGGGGATTGGGACGGGTCCTGACATTTATTAAATTTCAGCCTATCTTAACTGGTCAGATATTTGAATTCTGAACTTCTAAATTGGGTTTTGTTTTTGTACTTCGACCACTATCGACCGAATCAAGGAAAATCGATGATATCGACCGAATCAAGGAAAATCGATGATATTGACCGAAATCGGAGATATTCTCTGATATTCTCCGATTTCGGCAGCTATCATCGATTTTCCTAGGAAAATTTCCTTCCCTCCCCCCTCCCCCCTTCCCCATATTATGATTCTCTAGGCTAAAATAGCGATATATCTTTGATATATCGGGGGTATCAACCGATATTTTCATCAATGGTTACAGGGCAGCTACTAAAAAAAATACTTAATTTAATCTAACGTTCAAGGAAGGAGAGTGCGTGTCGAAACAACGACCTCGCTCGACACCACATAGCTTAATGGTCAACAGGTTCTTCTAAGGGTTACTACAACTATGTAGTTCTCCCAAAAAGTAGGTAACGAACAATGAAGGTTTCAGTAACCTCGTCTCGAAACAATGAATCTCTCACAACAGATTTAAGTGATACAAAGACACCACAGTTCCTATCTCATATCCTAGAGTTGATTGTCAAGGTAAGGGTATTAGAAACTTTGCCCAAATCTCGTTCAAAGCAACATCCCTTTCAAGTGGTAGTCTCAAAGTCTGCTTGACTCTCCAGCTAAACACAATGAACTTTAAATCTCAAGTCCAGATTTGATACTGCTCATGAAACGTCCAAAATTCAATCCTTATGACTCTGAAAGGTGGAAAGATCAGCAAGGGATACGAATTTCCCTCCGCTACTTGAGCAACGTTAGGAAAACACAGGAAAGAGGTTAGCTGAAAGAAATCTTAGCCAATTGCTAGTGCAAATTTTGAGTGACTAAGTGAAATCCCACGACTCAGGACCAAAGCACATGTTTGTAATTCCCGTGAAGCAATTACCACTTAATCCAGGAAACAAAGCTCACCGTAAAACTCAACTAGTAATTACTCAATAGAAAAAAGGCCAAGCCTAATTTATGGGGTAAAATAAAATCAAAGCAGGTTCCCAAGCACCAATACGAAGGTGGTTGATTAAAACTTAGTTTAAGCTCGATCTATCTAGTTCTACGCCCAAAGCTAAGATGAAATTGTTTTTCCCGACCGAGGGGATATGAACTTCCGTGTTTGTAATCATAATCGACAAATGATAGAGTATGTCATCGTAACTATCTCAAACAAGAGCATAAGGAAAAACAATTGTAAGCACAGATCCTCACACAATTCCTGGAGTATAAAACATCCTACCTGGTGGATCCTGAAGTCCAGTGGTAACACATCTTAAAAGGAATAACTCCCTGTATTGATTCTACCAAAAATCTTCCTATCGCACTTACCAATTCTCACTAAGTTGAGCAAGCCAACTCAAACATCACGCGTAGACTACTTCAAAGTAAGCTAATTCAAATACTAGTCCTTACTAATTTGGAGTACCAAAAATAAAAAGGTGGAGTTCGGAGAGAAAATACAACCATGCACGTACCCATGATTCCCAACAAACCTCATTATCACCACCAAAATTTCAGAGACATCACTTAGTTTCAAGGTCCAATCATCAACCATGAATAACATGAAAGGGTTCGAAGTGCAATACTCAAACATAACTTGGGACTAAAGAATGGTAGGCAAATCGAGGTAGGAAGAAGCATAGTGCTCAAATCCAATTAAGAGGAGTTTCACTACTAAGTTCAAGGTTAGTAGTCCAACTACTCCATAAGGATAAAAAATCTACATTGCGACAATGAGCATAGGGCTAGCATCAAAAAAGTAAGGAGAAATTTTCATCAAAACCACAATAGTCGTCGATACACAAACCCTAGTCCTTACATGAGATGTCTAACACGTAGCTAAGAAATGTACATTTGGGGTACTATAGTTGGCAACCCTAGGAATAAGGATCAATTGGCCAAGACAATGGTGTCAAAGCACATAATCATGAAGGATGTTGCACTAGTACCTAACTAGGACAAAGCGTAGGGTTGTGAAAGAGTTTGCAAAAGCATGGGATTTGGGACCAGATTTAGTTAAACTAAAACAACAATTTTCAAAATGTCCCCAACTAACAAGTCATAAAATAGCAAAAAAGTTGTTTAAAAAGGTTAAAACTCAATAGTGTGAAAATTCCTTTGTTCTCAAACGTTTAAGTGGAAAATAAATAGAAATGCTTCAAATTCGTGCATGAATTCATCAACCACAAGATGTAAATAGTAAAATATCTCAAGCAGGCTAGACAAGGCACACATACCAAAACGTTAAATCGAAATGAGAAACTTTGAAATCATTATTTAAAAATCTCTAGAAGATAAGACTACTTAACAAAAGAATTACCACAATGGTTCATAGCGAAATTTGAGAATGATTTAAATTTTCAACAGTTGGATCAATACGTGATGACTAAAAGTAACAAATAGAGGTAGCAAAAAGTCAAGGTTGAACAAAGGCATAATTCCAAAACAATGGAAAACCGATTCGAATGAAAGTTTAATGGACCAATTAATATGATGAACTTGGTAACAAGATGTATCACTTCATAATATATGCTATAATTACAACACTAATATGACTCACTTTGACCCAAAAGGTTTTACTAACACAAGTAACCAAATTTGTATGGAAGTATGATAAACAACTCAATAGGAAATCATACTTGTTCACAAAAATGCTAATAATTAATAAGCTAGCTAAATTACCACAAAACACTAAGGTCTAAGCATTCAACCATTCAACTAGCATAATCATATACATGACAACCACAAAAAACAGGAATCCACGATTGAGCTACTCCCTATCTATTTGACCATTTTATACCACTTCATATTAACTTTGTTTTCTCCTTTTACTTCTTCTCAATTCACTCTCACTGCAACCATCACTTATTGAGCCCTGACTTGGATCCTACATAAGGAGAAAACATAATTCAGACTATGTTGCAACTAGCACTACAACAACTCTATAGCCGATAGAAAAATTAGTATATATACTAGATTTGATGCAACTTTGTTAGGATAATTGTTTTTCTTCGATCTCTTTCGAGTAGATGTAGTTGATCCTTGAGTCTAAATTGAAAAAATGTAACTAGATAGCAAACTAAATGTGAGAGTGCAGAAATAAGTAAAAAATGGACTTACAATTGGAGCAGCAGACTTTGCATCATTCATGGTTCTACCTTGTGGTCTTGCGGTAGTTTCTGTCTTGGAGGCAAGTGTGGATGGTGGGTCCTTGTATTATGGGTTTGTGATGAAAACACACTGCAGTGCATATGCAAGTCTCATTGTTCGTATCTATTCCAATTGTTGTCAACAACTGTCCCACGTAGATCCCCTTTAGATGACACCCTTCCAAGCCAATAAAAGGCATACAACACATCTTAAATCCTTTTTTGTAAGCCTCCAAGCATATGTAAAGTCTCTTGAAGAGTTTATCTCTATCCACAAAATTGCAAGCCAAAGAAGTGGTGGTCCCAAAATTAGTTCTCTTCAGCTCGTGACAGTAATCCTAGACCATACCATATTACTTTGACATAGTACCATCTACTAACTCCACAGCTTTTACTTACCTCCATATGCCTTCATACAACTAATCCCAATTGAAAAAAACAGCAGAGGAACCATCCAAAATTGCTGATATGGGCATCTTCGGATTTAATTAAATTAATTGCATATGTGTTTTAGAAAGCCAAGTTGATGTGGCTTGTCCGTTTGCAAAGACTATGAAGCATGTGTGTATGGGATTGCAGTGCTTGACAACCAATGTGTTGTCACTAGAACTTACCCTAGAAGCATATATTTCCCAATTACAACCATCTGCTTTGCATTCACACTTAAGTTTGTATCTTGCATTCCTCTTGTACTAGACATCTATTCCAGTTGATAGACACTATTCCCTAATTGCTTGCTCGAATACCACATAATCACTAAACATCATACCTGTGTCCAAGCTTGGCCTAATTCCATCAGTTTGTGAATTGTACTCTATAAACATCTTGCTAGTTTTCCCTTTCACAACAACTTCATCCACAACTGGATGTAAGATATCTTGAACAATCTGATCCCCCTCTTCAAGTTGTTCATCCTCTATTTCTTCCACCAAGACCTCTTCACCAGCTGAAGCGGTAACACGAGGACGAGGTCTAACTGCTATAAAACCAAGTTGTGGTGGTGCAGCTGATGTAGATCCAGGTTTTGGTGGTGCAGCTAATGTAGATCCACTTTTTGGTGGTGCAGCAGCTGTAGATCCACATGTTAGTGGTACAGCTGCTCTAGATCCACGTTCTGGTGGTGCAACTGTGAAAGCTGTAGCCTGATCGAGTGGTGCAGCTATTGAAGCAGTAGCATGATCATGTGGTGCCGCTGATGAAGTGTTTCTAGCTTCTGCAGCTATAGTAGATCCAAAAACTGTAGTTATTGAGGCTCCAGGTTCTGCTGTGGAGGACTTAAGGGCTTCAAGTGCAGTCACCCCAATATCAATGAAAAATCACCCAAGTGTGATGCCTTTTGCACCCCAAGCTTCTAGCAGCTCCCTATCCAACCTCTTCTCCTTTTTAGGAATAGCCTCATCCCAACTATCAATAAAACCAGAACCTGCTAATGCTTCAGAGTCCTCCAGCTCGACCCTATCTCATCTTCTTCATTAGGTAGTTTCCCCTTACCTTTGTCTTTTGTGTGTGCAAATTTTTCACCTTGTTTAATAGCTTCCGTTTCTTGCCTCTGAGTTGGCACCCCTCTAACAACCACTAAAGCCTTACCTTTATCTACTCGTATGGAAACTTTGATTTTATTGCCGTTCCGGTCCCCACCATTTTAGTCTCATCCTCTAACTCCTCAATGACAATACATGATTTCTTGGTCCCCTCACCTTGTTCACTAGTGGCCTTCAGCATTTCCCTTCTTCTAACTTCTTTTAAAAACTTCGTATGGTCACCCACATTGACATGCATAAAAAATATTTCAATCTCTTCCACACTAGGAACCACCTCACACATTTTCAAGACACTAGAGTCATTCAAAAGTTTACAACCTACTCCTTCCTCAATCTCGTATTAGTATAGGATAATACCCATCTAGGTAACCCAAAGCCTTTACCATTATATTAACTTCAAACATGCACATCATGTTCTTCTCACAATAATCAATGTAGTCTACTTGGCCATCTACATATCTATCATCAGCCCACTTCCCACCATCAAATATCTTTAATGTGAACTAACCCGATTTACCTACAATTTTGCAATAATCTAAAGTCACCACCAACTACTTTAACTCCATAAACAACCGTAGGCTTTAGTTTACTTTCATATGTACCAAATTAGCCCTAAATTTCTACAACATAGAAATATACAACTACAAAGCACATAAAGCCATAAAACACATGTGGTCAACCATCCACAATTAGATTCCAGCAATAAAGCATAATCAATTACAGCAACCATTATATATTCCAAAAACAAAGCACAATCAATCAGCCCTAGAATTTTCGCTCCCCACTAGTTAGGCTTCAATTGACAAGACCCACCCTGATTATCCCACGATAGTCGTGATGGATCCTGCTCCCGTCTGACAACAACTAAAAAGTACCAAAAGTAACCAAACATAAATACATACTCCACACAAAAAATTCCGAAAACATTGTCAGACAAGGGATAGTTAAGTTTTACAGACCAATGACGTCACAAGTTTGACTAGTCAACGACATTACAGAGCATAGGTACTATTACAGATAGGGATCAAATTCCTACTCTGTAGAGTGTCTGAGTGCGCAACGGTCTACTTATTCTTTTGCCTCGCTTGCCTTGTTTCTAGCCCCGTACATGTGCACTGGCCTGGAGGGTGAATAAAAACATTAAAGGTGTGAGTGGACAAAAATAAAGTTTGATAAGTACATTTACCAAAACACATTTCTTACCCTCCAGTTTTCACAAACGTGCATGCATAACATAAAACATTAGTAATAGTATGAAATCAGTTCATGATATAAAGCATCATTTTCTAAAGTATCTGGACACAAATATCAATAAATCATAATACCACCAATCCTCAATATCCAATCACATTATCCATATAACCCGTCACGATATCAATGCAAAGTGTGGAACTCGGTGTCTCACGTCCGAGTACATCCCCCAGGATCTACGACGTCTAGGGGGATATCAACTCCAGGATCAACGACGTCTGGAGGATATCATCATAATCCCATGCTCCTACGAGTGAGCCTCCCTCGGAGCTACTCATCTCTAGGCAGTGGTTCGTGACTACTCCAGGATCTACGACGTCTGGAGGAGACTATCAAATCACAGAGGATGGTATATATGGAACAAGTCACCAAATCCAGTAATCTCATTTTAAAATCATTTATGTCTCAAATCGAATCAAAAACATTTCAATAGGGCCTATGCCCGAGACATAGCTTTCACAAATCAAGTTCCACAAAACCATCATAAAATAGTGTCCAGGATTTCCTTTATAAATCAAAATCATCAATTTCATCATATTCACATGTGACTCCAAATCCGAGTCAAAATCACTATCTAATTGGGTCTCAAGCCCAAAATATCATTTTCACGCAAATCCATGCGATCGCAACCTCAGTTGCCATTTTCATATAAATCCATGAAATCAATCCCTGGCTCATAATCCGAGTCAAAACATCATTTTCAATCTTTGACTCATAACCCGAGTCCAAATATAATTTTAAATCTTGTGCCTACGCCCAAAACATCAATTTCATCATTTCTCGAAAATCGTACCAAAATATAATATAATAATCCATAAAATCGAGAAATCACCGGATTGAAACATCAATCATGCCAAAGCATATCAAATCATATAATAAATCATTTAAATCATATATGCATGCATCACGGTTAGAAAACAAAGTCCACTCACACACACCGTCCGGATTGCTCAGCCTCGAGCTGTTTGCTTTCTTCCGTCGTCCCGGGAATATTCCAGCTTGTCAAACAAAATGATTTAAGGTTACTAGACTATCATATGGTCCTCATATAAGAATCCCCTAATTGTCGAAATTTTATAATATTATTTAAATATAAACTAAACTCGCCGGGTACTCGAAACTACTCCCAAACCATATCCGATTGACCAGAAACCAACGCAGATAGGTTCGTATCATCGAGAACATCAAATTTCATGTTGACCCCTTCCCCGGATTCCCATCCACGCGCCCTCACGCGCCGCCGCAAGCGGCTGCGCGTGAAAGCCACGCGTGTAGCACAATGTTGCTACAGTACGTCGTCTTCATCCGGATGTCTGATAAAAGGGTTAGAAAACCCGCGATAGAACCCGATTCAACCTCATTCAATTCGACCTCAATTCAATCCATTCTTTCAACTGATCCCTTCCAATCCATCTCTATTTAAGATCTGTAAGATTAATTACCTCAATTAGGGTTTAAAACCTCACAACTTCACGATCAACCTTCGACGGGTCTCCTATTCGAGTTTACCGATTTCGTCCCAGATTTTCAAATTAATTCATACAGTGAGTATCGTGAGAGTGTAAGGAACGTTTTTACAAGATCAATTTGATAATTCCTTACCTCAAGCTAGTAGAACCCAAGCTCGATTTTAAGCAGCCATGTAAGCTTCTGTTCTTCCTCAATTGGACAGCAATTCCCTTCGTTTTTGTTGCAGAGAGTTTTATTTTGATCCCAGAAGTCTAATTCAAGCCTCAATTGTGATCCTCACCGCTCACAATTTCGAATTCGAATTTCCCTCTATTTTCAAGATTTTTTGAGCTCTGAATTGTCCCAGTGGCCTCTATGTCTCTCGAGTTTTTTCTCTCAATTCGAATTCCTCAATCTCACAATTACACAATGAAGCTGAGACAATGGTTTATCATTGATTAATTTGGACAAAATGATGAGGTCAAGCCATAATTTAGGGGTTAATGTCCAAAGTGATCATCATTAGCCCAAAAACCTGTTTCCATGTTATCCGGGGGCAAGAAGAAGAAAAAGGACAGGTGTCACTGTCTGATCATGGTTAAAAGAACATTATGCCCCTGGTTCGACAAATTACCATTTTGCCCCTAGACTTCCGTGACCCGTAACATTCGCATCCGAACTCCGTTTTCGACGTGCCGCCTATCGATGTACTCAGGGCATCGAGACCTACCTAACGGTCCTCAAATCGTGTGAAAATTATTTGTCAAACAAAAAGTCAACATTTTCCCCCTTTTCATCCAAATTACGAAAATTCCCTCGAACTTCCGAACGTCATAACTTTTTCCCTGATCGTCGGAATTGGGCGTGCCACCTGTCTATGGACTCGTGACGTCCCGAACTACGTCACGGTCATCGGTCAACATCCGTTTGATCCACCAATCAAAAAGTCAACAAATTGACCATACTATTCACAAGGCTAAAAACGTCATTTATTCATTATTTTACAAAATTACGTTTTCCGAATTTCCGGTGCGTTACAACCTTCCCCCCTTAAGAAATTTCGTCCCCGAAATTTCAATGAAACAAATACGAGTACTGCTCTCGCATCTGTGTCTCAGGTTCCCACGTGGCCTCTTCCACGTTTTGATTCCTCCAAAGAACCTTCACTAGGGGAATCGTCTTTCGTCGAAGCACTTTATCCTTTCGGTCTAAGATCTGTACAGGATGTTCCTCAAAGCTTAGGCCTTCTCTGAGTTCAACGGGCTGTTCCTCCAACACATGGGACTCATCATACACATATTTCCGCAGCATTGACACATGGAAAACATCATGGACCCTAGAAAGCTCGGAAGGTGATGCCAATCTGTAGGCAACCCGGCCAATTCTTTCAATAATCTCATATGGTCCAATGAAACGGGGGCTCAATTTCCCACGTCTGCCAAATTGTACTATGCCTTTCCAAGGAGATAACTTCAAGAATACCCAATCTCCAACTGCAAATTCAAGATCTCTGAATCGGCGGCCCGCATAACTCTTTTGTTTATCTTGGGCTGTCTTGAGTCTATCTCGGATGAGTTTAACCTTCTCTGTCGTTAAGTCTATCAATTCTGATTTAGATAATTTCCTTTCGCCCACCTTAGTCCAACACAAAGGGGTTCTGCACTGCCGTCCATATAAAGCTTCGTAAGGAGCCATCCCAATACTCGCTTGGTAACTATTGTTGTAGGCGAATTCCATCAATGGTAGATGCGACTCCCAAGTACCCTGGAATTGCAAAACACATCCTCTCATCATGTCCTCCAAGGTCTGGATGGTCCGTTCCGATTGCCCGTCGGTTTGAGGGTGGAATGCCGTACTGAAATGAAATCTTGTCCCAAAAGCTTCCTGTAAGCTTTGCCAGAATCTGGACGTAAATCGTGGATCTCGAGCAGATACAATAGAGACAGGAGTGCCATGTAGTCGAATAATCTCGTCAATGAATAGTCTGGCATACTGCGTCATCTGAAAGTCTTCCCTTACAGGTAGGAAATGTGCTGATTTGGTAAGCCTATCCACAATTACCCAGACTCCATCGTGTCCTTTAGGTATTCTGGGAAGTTTAAACACAAAATCCATTGTTATATGATCCTATTTCCATTCCAGGATCGGTAGTGGTTGCAGTGCTCCATAGGGCCTTTGTCTCTCAGCCTTTACTTGTTGACATACCAAGCACTTACTAACATACTCTGCAATCTCCCGTTTCATACCCGGCCACCAATAATGCTCTCGTAGCGTACGGTACATTTTTGTCCCACCTGGATGCATTGCATACGCCGAACTACGGGCCTCTTCCAAGATCTCCTTCTTTAATGTTACATCTTCGGGCACACACAACCGTCCGTCCTTTACTAAGGCTCCATCCCTTCTAATTGTAACATCTTGTCGTTCCCCCGCATCCGCTTCAATTCGGAGAACACACAAGATAGGTCTTGAAGTTGGGCTTCAATGACTCGATCAATCAGAATCGGTCGCACCTGGAAACTAGCCAGCAAGCCACCTTGGTTTTCCAATCCCAAAGTAACACCAGTCATACGGAGTTCAACCAATAAGGCCAAGCGCACCATTCGTAGATGTGCCACAGTATGAGTTGATTTCTGACTCAATGCATCAGCTACTACATTAGCTTTTCCAGCATGGTACTCAATCGTGCAATCGTAATCCTTAATTAGCTCCAACCATCGTCTCTGTCTCAAATTCGATTCCTTCTGTGTGAAAAAGTACTTCAAACTCTTATGATCAGTGAAAAGTCTGCATGTCTCCCCATACAAGTAATGTCTCCATATCTTCAGGGCGTGTACCACCGCAGCTAACTCCAAATCATGGGTAGGATAGTTACGTTCATGCGGTTTCAGTTGTCGAGAGGCATATGCAATCACCTTTCCATGTTGCATTAGCACACACCCCAATCCTTGTAAGGATGCATCACTGTACACTTCAAACTCCCCGCTATCATCCGGAAGGGTTAAGATAGGAGCAGAGGTCAACCTTTTCTTCAATTCCTGGAAACTTTGCTCGCAGTCTTCACCCCAAACGAACTTGATTCCTTTCCTGGTTAGGCGGGTCATTGGAGCAGTAATCGCAGAGAATCCTTCCACGAAACGTCTGTAGTAACTGGCCAAACCCAAAGAGCTCCTCACTTCGGTCACTATTTTCGGCTGCGCCCAGTTTTCTATCGCTTCAATCTTCTGGGGATCAACACGAATTCCATCCATGGAAATCACATGTCCCAGAAAACCAACACTAGTTAACCAAAATTGGCACTTACTCAGTTTGGAAAAGAGCTGGTTCCTTCTTAGCATATCAAGCACAATCCTCAAATGTTCCTCATGTGCCCTCTTACTGCTTGAATACACTAGAATGTCATCAATGAACACAATAACAAATCGGTCAAGGTACTTCCGGAATACTCGGTTCATCAAATCCATGAACGCCGCAGGTGCATTAGTTAATCCAAATGGCATCACCAGAAATTCATAATGACCATATTGAGTTCGGAAAGCTGTTTTTGGAATGTCCTCCTCTCGAATCCTTAACTGGTGGTAACCAGAACGAAGATCAATCTTCGAAAAATACTTAGTTCCCCTTAATTGATCAAACAGATCATCAATCCGAGGCAAAGGGTACTTATTCTTTATCGTGACCTTATTGAGTTGCCGGTAATCCATGCATAGTCTCAAACTTCCTTCCTTCTTTTTCACAAACAATACTGGGGTTCCCCATGGCAATACACTCGGTCGAATGAACCCCACATCCACGAGATCTTGCAACTGTACCTTCAATTCCCTGAACTCAGCCGGTGCCATCCGATAAGATGTCAAGGAAATAGGTCGTGTACCAGGAATTAATTCGATGGTGAACTCAATCTCCCGAGAAGGTGGTAATCCTGGTAAATCCTCAGGGAATACATCTGGGAATTCACACACTACTAGGATATCCTCGGCCTTGGCTGGTGCATCCTGTACATCAACAACATAAGCTAGATAACCCTGGCAACCCTTCCTCAAAAATCTATCTGCCGAGAGGGCTGATATGACTCTAGGGGTAACACCCTCCGATCTCCCTGAAATATCACTTCAGGTAATCCAGGGCTCCGAAGTACTACCCTCTTATCGAAACACTCGATAGAGGCATGATGGGTTGTCAACCAATCCATCCCAAGGATAACATCAAAGTCATACAAGTCTAGGAGTATCAAATGAACCACTAGATGCACATCCCCTATCAAAATAGGATATCATCGTATCACCTGGTTTACTACATACAACTCTCCAGTCGGCGTACCGACTCCCATCTCACACCCGATCGCAGAAATCTCTCTATCTGCTAACAGAGCGTACTCCCGAGAAACAAAAGAGTGGGTAGCTCCCGGGTCTATTAAAGTACGTGCATGATGACCAAAAATAGTAAGCATACCTGTCACCACCTCCGGGGCTGCTCGGGCCTCCTGTTGAGTCATTGCATAGACTCGAGCTTGTGGTCCCGAAGTCTGACCACGCCCTCGTGATCCACCAGATCCACCACGAGTTCTGCCACCTCCTCTCCCACTTGTAGCATTAGAAGTCGAAGATGTACTAGGACCCTGCTTAGTAGTGCCCCAACCAGCACCACTACCGCCCGATCGATATGGGCATTCCCTTATGATGTGTCCAGGCTCTCCACAAAAATAACAAGTTATGGCACCAGGCCAGCTAGGTCTACCACTTTGGCTACCAGTAGACCCCACAGATGTCCCACTGGCTTGTGATGTCGCATGGGGTCTGTAACCATATCTCTGTGTACTCCCATCACCAAAGCTCGGACGAGTGCCAAGTGAAGATCCAGAGCCATAATTACCTCTCTTGGAGGATCTCTGGTTCGCAGATCCCTGATACTGACGGTCCCGGCGTCGACCAGAGCCTGAGTACTACTGTCGCACTGGCAGGGTCACCTCAACTCGTGCGGCTGCATCGGACAACTCTCGCAGGGTGGCATAAGTTCCTACAGTCACAGCTCCCCGGATGTCATTCCTCAGTCCTTGCTCAAACCTTCGGCAGTTGTCCTCCTCGTTGGCTACGTATAGAGGAGCAAAACTGGACAGGTCAAGAATTTCTGCTTATAGTCTGCCACTGACAAGTCCCCCTATTGTAGTTGAAGAAATTCAACCTCCCTAGCATTATGAAATGAGCGAGGATAAAACTGGTCTAGGAAACGATGGTGGAAGTCCTCCCAACTCAGGGTGCGGGCATCCATCCCTGTCAGCTGCAATCCACGCCACCATCGATAAGCTTGGCTACTCAGCATAAATGTGGCTAGTGGAACCATATCTCCTGGTGGACATTGCATAATCTCGAAGATCCGCTCAAATTGAGTAATCCACTCATATGCCTCTTCTGGGTTAGTCTTGCCAGTGAATCCAATGGCCCCTAAACGTTGAGCTCTCTTTACGTCTGGACCCCCAAACTCATCACCAGGCTGTGCACGGGGCTCGCGTCTCGAAGGCATATTGTGATGTTCTGTAAGAGAAACATATCAGTATCACAACGCGTGCACACTAATGTGCAAGACTCAGACCGTAACCTAATGCTCTGATACCAATTTCACAAGACCCACCCCGATTATCCCACGATAGTCGTGATGGATCCTGCTCCCGTTTGACAACAACTAAAAAGTACCAAAAGTAACCAAACATAAATACATACTCCACACAACAAATTCCGAAAACATTGTCAGACAAGGGATAGTTAAGTTTTACAGACCAATGACGTCACAAGTTTGACTAGTCAACGACATTACAGAGCATAGGTATTATTACAAATAGGGATCAAATTCCTACTCTGTAGAGTGTCTGAGTGCGCAACGGTCTACTTATTCTTTTGCCTCGCTTGCCTCATTTCTAGCCCCCCGTACCTGTGCACTGGCCTGGAGGGAGAATAAAAACATTAAAGGTGTGAGTGGACAAAAATAAAGTTTGATAAGTACATTTACCAAAACACATTTCTTACCCTCCAGTTTTCACAAACGTGCATGCATAACATAAAACATGAGTAATAGTATGAAATCAGTTCATGATATAAAGCATCATTTTCTAAAGTATCTGGACACAAATATCAATAAATCATAATACCACCAATCCTCAATATCCAATCACATTATCCATATAACCCGTCATGATATCAATGCAAAGTGTGCAACTCGGTGTCTCACGTCCGAGTACATCCCCCAGGATCTACGACGTCTGGGGGGATATCAACTCCAGGATCAACGACGTCTGGAGGATATCATCATAATCCCACGCTCCTGCGAGTGAGCCTCCCTCAGAGATACTCATCTCCAGGCAGTGGTTCGTGACTACTCCAGGATCTACGACGTCTGGAGGAGACTATCAAATCACAGAGGATGGTATATGTGGAACAGGTCACCAAATCTAGTAATCTCTTTTTAAAATCATTTATGTCTCAAATCGAATCAAAAACATTTCAATAGGGCCTATGCCCGAGACATAGCTTTCGCAAATCAAGTTGCACAAAACCATCATAAAATAGTGTCCAGGATTTCCTTTATAAATCAAAATCATCAATTTCATCATATTCACATGTGACTCCAAATCCGAGTCAAAGTCACTATCCAATTTTGTCTCAAGCCAAAAATATCATTTTCACGCAAATCCATGCGATCGCAACCTCAATTTCCATTTTCATATAAATCCATGAAATCAATCCCTGACTCATAATCCGAGTCTAAACATCATTTTCAATCTTTGACTCATAACCCGAGTCCAAATATAATTTTAATTCCTGGGCCTACGCCCAAAACATCAATTTCATCATTTCTCGAAAATCGTACCAAAATATAATATAATAATCCATAAAATCGAGAAATCACCGGATTGAAACATCAATCATGCCAAAGCATATCAAATCATATAATAAATCATTTAAATCATATATGCATGCATCACGGTTAGAAAACAAAGTCCACTCACACACACCGTCCGGATTGCTCAGCTTCGAGCTGTTCGCTTTCTTCCGACGTCCCGAGAATATTCCAGCTTGTCAAACAAAGTGATTTAAGGTTACTAGACTATCATATGGTCCTCATATAAGAATCCCCTAATCGTCGGAATTTTATAATATGATTTAAGCTTGCCATGTAAGCTTCTGTTCTTCCTCAATTCGACAGCAGTTCCCTTCGTTTTCGTTGCAGAGAGTTTCGTTTTGATCCCAGAAGTCTAACTCAAGCCTCAATTGTGATCCTCACCGCTCATAATTTCGAATTCGAATTTCCCTCTATTTTCAAGATTTTTCGAGCTCTGAATTGTCCCAGTGGCCTCTCCGTCTCTCGAGTTTTTCTCTCAATTCGAATTCCTCAATCTCACAATTACACAATGAAGCTGAGACAATGGTTTATCACTGATTAATTGGACAAAATGATGAGGTCAAGCCATAATTTAGGGGTTAATGTCTATAGTGATCATCATTAGCCCAAAAACCTGTTTCCATGTTATCCGGGGGCAAGAAGAAGACAAAGGACAGGTGTCACTGTCTGATCATGCTTAAAAGACCATTTTGCCCCTAGACTTCCGTGACCCGTAACGTTCGCATCCGAACTCCGTTTTCGACGTGCCGCCTATCGTTGTACTCAGGGCATCGAGACCTACCTAACGGTCCACGAATCGTGTGAAAATTAGTTGTCAAACAAAAAGTCAATATTTTCCCCCTTTTCATCCAAATTACGAAAATGCCCTCGAACTTCCGAACGTCATAACTTTTTCCCTGATCGTCGGAATTGGGCGTGCCACCTGTCTATGGACTCGTGATGTCCCGAACTACGTCACGGTCATCAGTCAACATCCGTTTGATCCACCAATCAAAAAGTCAACAAATTGATCATACTATTCACAAGGGTAAAACATCATTTATTCATTATTTTACAAAATTACATTTTCTGAATTTCCGGGGCGTTACATCAATCAATAAACAAACCAAAATATTCCTAAAAACTATTTAAGCATCCATCTTTCTATATTAAACTACAACCTAACAAACACAAATCAGAAGTGTCAATATAGTGAGAAGCACTAACCGTATCTAGGTTGTCTTTTTCTCGCGAGCTCACACGCCACTCCTTCATTTCACGTTCTCTTGGTTTTGCGACCTCACAAATCAGAAGCACTAACCTCAGTTGCGACCTCGAAACTCCTACTTCCTCTGGGGTTCACGGTCTTCTTCCACAGAGTATTCTGGGTTTCACGATTGGCACCCGTTTTGTGATTTCTAAGTAGGGCTCTCGAAATGGAATTTTGATGGAATTTTGAATTTGGGAAATAGGGCTCTTTGGGGAATTTTCGCACTTTCGTTCTAGGGTTGGAGCTCAAGCAGCTTATTTTAATTATCCCCAACAAGCCCATTGAAATTTTGCTACATCACATGCTGAGTGATAATTACTTTGCCACGTATACACTTAAATGAGATTTGGATGGAATTTGTGACAAAAGTATTATTTTGAAATCGACAAGTATAGTTTGAAGCACTAAACAAATGCCAAGCATCCGAGCACTAACCATTGAAATAAGTATGTTATATGGACATATAAGATATGATAACGATACAAAGAATAGCTCTTTTATTTAAGGTATATACACCATAAGATTAATACTGGAATTTGGCTAAAAATTTAGTTTAATGATTAACTATAAAAAATTTCAATATATCAATTCAAAATCAATTAAGTTTTTATTTCACAATTTTTTTTAATAAAGATGAAATTCAGAGAAACCCGAAGTTGAAAATTTGAAGTTGGCCCCAGCTAACAAAGAAAAAAAGATCGTGGTAAAAAAAACAAACAAAAAAAGAAAGGTGTACAAATCGATGTTGTAATAAGAAGCCAACAAAACAACGTTAAGTGAAAGATAATAATTAGAAAGTTGTGCTTAGCAGATATGTGTAAGATTGAAAGCACCAATGATCGAAATGAATAAAAAGATACGTGAGATTAGTAGTGTGAAGCCAACATGACAATGGCTTACAATGTTGAAATTTCAGATGTTTAAATCACAGGAGCCAACAAAACAATCTTGATAGTTGATACTTGATAGTCATGCAATGGCTAAAAATGTTATCTTTAAATGTTGGTTAATCAGAAAACATTACAGGATGCAAATTAAATGATACAAAACCCAACATGCAAGAAAATCAATTAACATTACATTAATTTAAATACAATTCACAAAATAGAGGTCAAAATATATCTCTAGATTAAAGAGATAAATTGAGTCCGATTTCTTTAACTCTTACTTAAATGCAACATGCAAAAAAGTCAATTTACATTCAAATCATCTTTAGAAAAATTCACAAAAACATGAATGAAAATTTACCCTCAAATTTTGATGCTCGGATTGAGAAGATAAGTTAAATCTAGTTTGTTTGCCCCTAGCAAAAACCCAATATGCAACAAGATCAATTTACATTCCACTTGATTTAACAGCGATTTACAAAAGAGGAATCAAAATTTACCTCCAAATCTCGATGCTCAGATTAAGAGGATGGGATCAGTCTGATTTGTTCACCCCTTACAAAAACCCAACTAAAAAAACCAATTTACATTTCACTTGAATTACCAATAATCAACAAAAGAGGAATGAAAATTTACCGCGAAATCTCGAAGCTTAGATTGAAGACTCGAAGTTCATATTGAAGAGTGATTTGTGTCTGATTCCTTCGATAATCGAGAGATGACAAGAGTGACGAATTAGGTTTTCTCAAATTGTTTAGCTATGGTTCATCCCCTTTCGAATTGGGTTGAATGCAAAATATATTGATCACAAAGAGAAGGAGATGAGTGATGTCAATAACAAAGAGAAGGAGATGAGTGTAGGATGAGTGCGATGTAGATGACTATGCACTGAATGTGGATGTAGGTAAGTGAGTTCAATGTGTATCACAATTTGTCTGAAAAATGAAATCTGAAAAAAAAAAAAGGAGATGCCAACACAATGAGAGAATAGATGTCGAATTAGAACTAAAAAATCATTTTACTGTTCATCAAAAAGAAGGATAAAAAAATTAAGGTTGGCAATGGGTCGTGTCGTGTCGGATTCATTTCATGTCATATCCTCTATTTTACCCAAATATACTCAACTCGATTCTGACCGGTTTAATAATTGTGTCAAGAATGTCCAACACAAACCCGACCTGTTAATCATCCAAGTAATCCTTATAATCCGTATAACCCATTTAATAAACAACTATACTCGAAAGTCAATTAACATATGACCAGTTTAACATGTTTCACCTATTTAAATTATAAGATTTAATAGGTATTTGGGTAGGAAAATAGGTAGATTTATGTATTAGTACTGAAATGTTTATTAAACGAGTTAATATATAGGAAAATATAAAGGTTAATAGGTTAAGCCGAAATCTATCTATTTACTAAATGGGTTAATAGGTTATTATACGGGTTAATAGGTTGACCCGAAATCCACCTGTTTATTAAATGTGTCATAATAATTTGACTCGAAAGTGACCAAAAATTTTAATCGTGCAGGTTGACGCGTATAAATCTCGTGCAAGTTTCGAGTCGTGTATCCCGCGTGGTTTCAATTTTCCAACTTTGATTTTTTGTCACTAATTTTTCTTCTTTCAAATATTGCTTTTAATATCTGTTTTACTGATAAAATGTAACGACCCGTCCCAAATTCCGAGATTATATTAGTGACTAATCACGATTAGTGAGGTTAATCGGTGATTAGTTAGGCGAAATCGGACGAACGATGAGAAATGACCGTTTTGCCCTTGGGCGTGGGCAAAAAGTTGACTTTTCGATCGGGCGGTCAAATGGGCTTTGACCGATGACCGTGACGTAGTTCGTGACGTCACGAGTTCATAGACAAGTGGTACGTTCAATTCCGACGTTCGAGGAGGAAGTTATGGCGTTCGGAAGCTAAGGGGCATTTTGGTAATTTTGGTTAAAAGGGGTCAAATGTTGACTTTTGGACCGGGATGTCCGATGGCCGATGGCCGAGGACTATTACGTAGATAAGAACAATACGAATCCATAGACAGGCGGCACGTCGAATTCGGACGTTCGACGACGAAGTTACGGTTCACGGAAGTTCAAGTGCACTATTGCACGAATTACGAAATAACCTAACTTTTGGACTCTAGTGGGCCCAGATATTTAGTTCCTGTCCAATGGATGAGTGACAAGTGTCACCCATCCACTGGCCACTATCCCACATTCATGCATATCACCTTTGCTTTTTCATTTAGATCAAACCCGAAACCCCCCCCCCCCTTTAACCGTGCAAACCGATTCCCCATCTTCGTGAGGTGATGAAAATGGTGGCTGAGGGAAAACCCGGGAGCTCGGTAAGGCCTATTTTCCCCTTTAATTTGATTTTGACATCATGCACCGTATTGGATGATTATGATGAGTTTATTGAGGTTGTAGGAAGGTGTAGAGGGTGGTTTGGAAGGCGATGAAGGGCTGAGCAGCCCTGGGTGCAATCGGGAAAATTGAACCGTTTGAACCAAAATCAAACCGTGAGTTTTAGTTATTTTCTTATAGGTTTATTAATTGGAATGGATAGGAAACATTAAATTAGGAATTTTAGGATTGATTGGGACTGAAACGAACAAAAAATGGGGGAGGAACCAGGCTGGACCGGTCACGCCGGTCCAGGAGAACCAGCGAACCAGCCAACCCGGTTCAGCCGAAGGTAGACGACGATTGAATAGTGGCGCGTGAGGCCCACGCGCCGTCCCTTCTAGGGGCGCGTGCAGGCGCGTGACAGGTATTTTTGGGATGGTTCCAATATATGAAAACTTCTATTCGATGTAACGAAGATTTTGGGACTAGTCTCGTGTCAATCGGACATCGTTTCGATAGGTTTCGGGGTGTCCGAAGGTTTAGGTTCGAGTTTAAAAATAGTTAAAAAATCGGAAAAATTATGGGACTTCAATGAGAGGTTAATGAGGCTATTAGTAACCTTATAAATGAATTTGGACAGGTTTGGGAGTCCCGGTGATGGTGATTGACCCGGGAGACGATTATGGCACGAGTATCGAGGCACGGCTTCGGACGGTTTGTGAGTGGACCTTGATTTCTAAACTGTGATGCATGCATAAATGTTTTATATGGATTATGAATGTGATTTGATGATGTTGATTTGGATATTTGTGAATTTTATGGTTTCACGTATTTCGAGGCGATTTACGTGCTTGCACGTAAATCCAGGTTTTCCGATTTTACTCTGATTTTCCATTCTTATGGTTTTGGAAATGGTTTAATGAAATGATTTTGGATTTGAAAAGGTAAACTCGGGTTGGAGACCCATTTGATTTATGGAATCGGGCCGGAGGCCCAGTTGGTTTACGATTCGGACTGGAGGTCCAGTTTCTATGTGGATTCGGGCCTAGGGCCCAACTATGTGTTACAAATGGTTTTTACGGCTCATGACGGTTTATGGGAACCGGCATGAACCCCTGAAATGGATTTATGGGTCATGACGGTTTAAGGGAACCAGCATGAACCCATGAAAGGATTTTATGGATTATGACGGCTTTTGGGGGCCGGGCATGAATCCTGAAAAAGTTTAAAGAATGTTTTCAAAGGTTTTTTATATTCGATCCTTTATATATGATTTTCTCCTCCGGGGAGGGTCGTTGGCCTGGGTGGACCCCGGAGTAGTCACAGAGCACTGACTGAGTGGATTTGCCCCCCAGTTGGGTTCTTTACTCTCAGGATGGGCATGGTTCGTTACCTCCAGGGAGGGTCATTGATCTACGAACATTGACTTGGGCGGACCCTGGAGAGACTTGGGTTTATGACACCGGTTAGCACGCGCGTAGCACCGTGACAGGTTCTGGATATGAAATATAATGGATAAACATGATTTCAATTGGTTTGGGAAATTGTGTTTATGATGATAAATGGTTTTGGACTGAGATCCCACATATGGTTATGATGTTATGGTTTTCTGTAAATGGTTTTGGGCAGGAGCCCGTGTGACTTGTATTTACGGAACTTGGGGCTGTGACCCTAAATATGGATGTTTTAACATATGTTATTGGATAAATGGTTTTACTATGCATGCATGCTTTTTAGTGAAGGGTATAAAGGTCTTTCTTATGAAATGTTTTTATAAACTTATTACTTTTTGTCCACTCACAGTCTTTCTGTTTTAATACCCTTCAGGTTGGACATCGGATGTGGACTGTAGCAGAGACCGAGATATCACATGCCTCCTCTGGATCCTGGGGTACTCTGATAGCCCGGGAGGGCAAAGGTCTGAAATATCCCTTGTCTGACACTTCGAGCAGGGACATCCCGCGTTAATCCAGGGGGGGATTGGGAAGGGTCCTGTCATAAAAGCTCAAAATTGTCCTTAATTTATTAAAGTTTACTATATGACTAACTTTTTTGCTAATAAATGTACAATGATCAAAATTACAAAATTGAAACCACATTGACCAAAGTGTTGTGAAATTTATGGGATACCCGTATGCATGTTTGAAAGAACGTTTAGAGACAGATAAGTGAATATTGATGCTTCAGTTGTGACGACCCGGAAATTCGAAAAAGGAAAAATTGGAAAAATTGGAAGGAAATGACGATTTTGCCCCTAGTTTTGAGGGCCAAAAGTTGGCTTTTTGATCCGGATCCTGTTTGGACTTTTCGAGAGGACCGTTGGATAGGTCTCGAGACGCTGAATCTGTAGACAGGCGGCATGCGTCAATCAGAGTTTGGACGTGAAAGTTATGGGTTTAGAATTGTGAGGGGTTTTTTGGTAATTTGTTATGGCAGGGGCAAAATGGTAATTTTTCTATGATGTCTGAGTCACCTGCGTTGATATTGGACATCTGTTCTTGTCGAATTGGGTGTGGGAGTGCCACAAGGTGACATTTGTCACTTTGTTAAGACAATTAGTGGCAGGTATATGATTAGTTTGGGTATTTGTACGTGTATGTGTGTACTGCGAAGAAAACAAAAACAGAGCATCAGTAGTCTCCCTGTCTGATCGATCTTCCCAGCAACCAAAACTAATTGAGAATTTGATGCAAGTGAGAATGAAATCGTAAGGAAATATAGAAAAGAAAAGGGGAAGAAAAACCCAGAGAAACCGAACCCAAAACCCCCGAAAAATTTGAATTGCTTCAGTTTCGAATTTGAAACTAGAGATCGCGATTGTTGTAATTGATCTTGAATTTAGCCTTCTGGGATTCATTTGAGTCGACCCATTGCAAAAACGAAAGAAATTGGAGTCGTTTTGGACTAGAACAGAGAGGGGGAAGACTTCGGATTTTCGAATTTGAGTCGAGGAATTAGAGACATGGAATGATGAAATTGAACTTGAAAATATGTTTATTAGGATCCTATGAAGCTTTATGATGCATCAATTGAAAGAAAACACTGAGAATTGATAGAGATTGAGGGATGAACAGTACGATTATGTTCTTTGAAAAGTCGAGTTTGATTCGATTGGATTGAAGTAAGTGTTTATGTAATTGGGTTTACAGAACCTTAATTTGATGAATAACGATCTTAATGGACGGTTTAATTGTCGAAATGGATGCAGAATTGATGGGGATTTAATCGGGTTAGCACGCGGGTCGCAGGATCCGTTTATCAGTTAAACGGGTGCGGAAGGAGACTGTGTAGGTTACTGTAGCACGCGCGTGGGTTTCACGCGCAGCCACTCACGGCGGAGCGTAAGGGTGCGTGGACACGATTCTCAAGGTGAGTTCAACATGACTTTTGTTCTATGCAATGCAACGAACATTTTGGCGTTGGTTTCAAGTTAACCGGACACCGTTTCGATATTGTTCCGAGGGTCTGAAGGTTTATATTACGTTTTTAATTCGTAATTAATTCCCAAAAAATTATGGGAAATTAATATGATGTTAATTAAGTCCTTAGTGACCCTGAGTAATGATTTTGGACAGGATTCGAGATTCCTGAAAAATGTTGGAAATTACGGAAACGCGTGCAGCTCGGAAAGCGAGCGGTTTGGACGGCATGTGAGTGGACGTTTGTTTTATAAACTGATATGCATGCATAGTTAAATGTTTTACATGATTTATTGCATGATTTGAACTGCAATGATTTGGCATGATTATTTCTGGATTTAATGATTATTTTAATCAGTGTTTTGGGCACGTTTTTTGAGAAATTGTGAAATTGCTGTTTTGGGCGAAGGCCCGGGGATTGAGATTGGTTTTGACTTGGATTATGAGTTGAGAAATTTATTTGATGGATTTGTAATGTTTTTCGGATATTTTATGGATTTATGTGAAAATGGCAACTTAGGTTGTGGTTGCACGGATTTACGTGAAAATGAGATTTGGGCATGAGACGTTGTGATAAATGGTTTTGACATGGTTTTAACGATGATTTTGAAATAAATATTTTGATTGTGTATTCATGTTCAGTGCCCCCAGATGTGTAATTCCTGAGTAGACTTCAGATGTGTAATTCCCGGAGGGACTCCAGATGCGTAATTCCCAGAAGGACAGGATGTGTAATTCCCGGTGAGGCTGGATGTGTAATTGCCAGCAGGATGACGACTCTGGATGTGTAATTCCCGAGTTATATGCTTTATTGTATGATAAAATGGTTTTATAAAATGTTTTCATGTGTTTGGCTTGAGAGCCGGGATTTGATACTTTTCATGTGATTTGGCATGGAATCCGGTGATTCATAAGTACTGTTCGGCTATGCTCCTATATGTGGCCTCGTTAAAATCTTGCAAGGTGACAAAAATAATCCATTTGTTAAGAACTCTAATTCGACTAGGGTTATTTCTTTCTATTTTGGGCAGTCTTCACTACGTTGGCATTCAAGAATGCAGTGACGTTTGATATCATCATTGGTTATTTTTTTAATAGCTTCAGCAAATACACACACACACACACACACACACACACACACACACACACACACACACACACACACACACACACACACACACACACACACACACACACACACACACACACACACACACACACACATATACATATATCATCGATGATAATATCATTCGTATTCCATATCTCACTTAAGCATGCATAATTTACTGAGATATCTTTATTCTCCGGAGTGGATTCAAACGTTGGAGCGTTCACCAACGTCGTTTGATCGATCGAGGACACACCCATAATCCGGATTTTTTACATGTGATGGATAAATTGATATTAACTATTAAGATATCTAAGGGATTCAGTTGTGAAAAAATTATCATCTTCCGGAGATAAAAATCCTTTGAACCTATTACTCTACTTCACTTCTAGGTAAGAACATATGACTGGCTAGCTGCCATGGTCATACCTCGTTTGTTTGAGGCGAATTTGTGGACCTAGAATTCTCGTACTTTATTCTCAATATGTGCAATTCGAGGATCAAGATGAGACATAGTGGGTACATTCCAGATCAATTCACATTGTACTTTGGAATCCCAATGTTCTTATCTCCGCCTAACAGAGGGAAGCATGTCTCATCAAAGTGACCATCCGCAAATCCAGTAGTAAAGAGATCACCTATCAAGAGCTCAAAATAGCGTATAATGGAGAGGAATCATAACTGACAAATTTTCCTTTCTTGCTTTAAGGTCCCATTTTTGTATGTTGTGGTGGTGTAATTGGCATGCAATAATCGTTGAATGATTTCAATATAAACTTTTCAGTATTATTGAGTCTTATGAACTATATAGGTAATCCAAGTGTGGGCCCTCAATTTAATGATATGAGTGAGGAGTCTAGCAAACTTAGTATTTCGTATGGACATGAGTGGCACATGTGACCACCTTGTCGATGCATCAACAAAATGTAAATGGTGGTTGGATAAGTCGAAAAATATCCCCTTGCATTTTTTTTTGTAAGAAATGGGTGGGCTCTTTACTCATCTTTGCATATAATGGTCTAATATTCAATTTTCCCGTCAAGAAAACTTGGCATAGTGCTTCTGTGACGACCCGTCCCGAATTAATGGGATTAATTAAGATTTAATGTCGGATTAGCGAGACTAATCGGAGATTAGACGAGGATTAGCGGAAGTTCAGGCGAAATGACAATTTTGCCCTAGAATGAGCGAATCGTTGACTTTTCGTTCAGGCGGTCAAATGGACTTTGGCCGATGACTGTGACGTAGTTCGTGACGTCATGAGTCCCTAGACAGGTGGCACACTCGATTCCAACAATCGAGGAAGAAGTTATGATCTTCGGAAGTTCGGGGGCATTTCGGTAATTTAGTTGAAATTGAGCCAATAGTTGATTTTTTTGACTCGGGAGGTCCGATGGCCGAGGGCCAAGGACCATTACGTAGATCAAGACGATATGAATCCGTAGACAGGCGGCATGTCGAATGCGGACGTTCGACGAAGAAGTTACGGTTCACGGAAGTTCCGTGGTACTATTGCAGGAATTACGAGACGACATTAGTTTTGTCCTAAGTGGGGCCCAGAAAAATTGTCAGGGACCAATGGACGAGTGACAAGTGTCACCCATCCACTGGCCCTTCCTTTACATTCATGCATATCATCCCCATTTCTTTGTTCGTGCAACCAAACCCGTCCAAACCCAATCTCACCTCCACCCAAACCAATCCAATCCAAACCTTCACCCATAGGGCCATCTGAGGAACCAGAGAGTGATGAGAGGACTGTGGATTATGGTGGCTGGCCAGGATGGCGCCACCGTGTAAGACCCGTGTCCTAGAGGGAACGGTGAACAATCCCACATTCCTGCGAAGGGGGAATGGTCTGGGAGAGGTTGGTGGTGTGCCTTAAAGGTGTAGGCACACACCTATCTAGCACTAGGCCTTTTGGGAGCTCAAGTGGTTTTGGGGGGGATTGGAACCCCAAAGTTAAGCGAGTTGAGGCTGTTGCAATTCCATGATAGGTGACCTCCTGTGAAGTTGCACCATGAGCTCCCGAAAACAAAACCGTGAGGGCGAGGCCCAAAGCGGACAATATGGTGCTAGATGAGTCGGGTCCTGACCGAGGAGGGTCGAGTTCTGACAATTTGATATCAGAGCCAGACCTCGACCGGAAAGTGTGCCAGCGAGGACGCTGGGCCCTAAGGGGGATGGATTGTAAGACCCGTGTCATGGAGGGAACGATGAACAATCCCACATTCCTGCGAGGGGGGATGGTTTGGGAGAGGTTGGTGGTGTGCCTTAAAGGTGTAGGCACACACCTATCTAGCACTAGGCCTTTTAGGGTGATCAAGTGGCTTTGGGGGGGATTGGAACCCCAAAGTTAAGCGAGTTGAGGCTGTTGCAATTCCATGATGGGTTACCCCCTGGGAAGTTTCACCATGAGCTCCCGAAAACAAAACCGTGAGGGCGAAGCCCAAAGCAAACAATATGGTGCTAGATGAGTTGGGTCCTGAACGAGGAGGGTCGGGTCCTGACACGCCGTGCATGGCTGAGGCCACAAACCCGAGAAGGTATCGGTTTTGGCCCATTTTCCCTTTATTTTGTTTTTGTTATTATGGATGCTTTTGGATGATTAGAGGTTGGTTAGTGAGTTTCTAGGGAAGTTTTAAGATGGTTATGAGGGCGGTTCACGACTAAGGAGGCCGTGAGGGTGGTCGGGAAAAATATGGCCGTGAGGCCCTTCGAACATGGTTAGGTTTTAGGGAGTTTTGATTAGGTTTAGGGATTGTAATGGATAGTAAACATTAAAATAGGAAGAATGGAATCGAAAAGAAAGAGATTGGACGAAAGATGGGGGAGGAAACTGGCCAGACCGGCTGTACAGAGTGAACAGGCCGGACAGGTTCGATCGAAGGTAGGAGAAAACTGTAGCTTGGCACGTGGATCCCACGCGCAGCCACTTCAGGTGGCGAATGGCGGCGCATAGGGGAGAATCTGGGGAAGTTTTCAACATGTCAAATCATTTATTCGATGTAACGAACATTTTGGGACTAGTTTCGTGTCAATCGGACATCGTTTCGATATAGTTCGGGACGTCCGAAGGTTTAGATTTGGGTTTAGAAATAGTTAGAAATTCCGGAAAATTATGGGGCTTTAGTAAGGGGTTATATAAGTAGTTAGTAACCCTCTAAATGAATTTGGACAGGTTTGGGAATCTCGGAGGTGACGTTTGACCCGTGAGACGATTATGGCACGCGTATTGAGGCACGGTTTCGGACGGTCTGTGATTGGACCTTCTTTCGAAATTGATGCATGCATAAATGTTTATAAATGCTTTTAATACATGTTTTGGGTTTTCTTGAGTGCAAATTGTTTGTGTTAGCCTAGGATTTATGTATTTGCACGTATTTAGAGATTTCTGGTTTTATACGATGCATATACGTTCTAGGTTTTCAATGAGGGTTTAATAAATGGATTTCAGATTTAGAAATATGAAATCGGGCACGAGACCCATTTGATTTATGAACTCTCAGACTTGAAGTCCATTTGATTTGACGAGGAATCGAACCGAGGGTCCATTTGAGTTATACGATCGGACCGAGGGTCCCATTAGTTTACGATTCGGGTTTGAGGCCCAGTTAGTGGTACTATCGAGCTTGATGCCCCGTTGATTTATGATATCGGGCCTGAGACCCATTTGGTTGAGATATCGGGCTTAAAGCCCCGTTGGTTGTGAAATCGGACGTGAGGTCGTATTGGTTTATGGTTTCGGGCTTAGGGCCCAGTTGAACGTAACATCAGGCTTGAGTCCCAGTTCAGTTTTTGAAATGATAATTCGAGCATAAGACCCTATTGAACTGTGGATTTAGGCCGAGGCCTGTGAAACTGATTTGAATCGGATTCGAGGAATCCTGTTGAAATGAATCGGGTATGAAACCCAGTTGAAAGGTGATTTGAGAAAGAAAGAAAAGATTGGAAAATGTATATGAAACCCTCATTTATGTTTATTTGGTCTCCTCCAGACGTCGACCTGGAGAGTCACGATCCACATACCAGAGTGGGTATCCCCATAGGGATCCCGTTCCAGGAGTGGAGGTTACGAGATATGATGTGGTCTCGGACCAGATTCCGGAGAGATATGTGGACTAGATCCAGAGAGAGCTCGGACTAGATCCAGAGATTGAGCCTCCCAGATGGAGATTCCTAGGAGAAGACTCGGAGTGAGACCCCGAGTAGTGTGCACACTAGTATAGAGATTGATATCGTGACATTATCGGGGATGTGTTCCCTAGAGGTTGTGTGCCCCGAGTTGGCATCATCTCCGTAAGTGCCTAGGATGGGTTATACGTATATTGATACGTATGTGGGTTACAGAAAGTGATTTGGGGGCAGAGACCCCGTGTTTTATGATTCGGAAAGTGTTTTGGGGCGAGACCCCATCTTCGATGTTTTAGAAGTGATTTAGGGGCAGAGACCCCGTGTTTTATGATTCAGAAAGTGTTTTGGGGCGAGACCCCGTATTCGATGTTTTAGAAATGGTTTGGGGGCGGAGACCCCGTATTGTATGTTTTGGTATTTCACTAAGAATGATTTGGGCTGAGACCCACGTGACGTGATTTGGGCTGAGTCCCTATTGATTTGATTTCTGTATTCCATGTTTTAAGTTGTGATTTCGGGTCGGACACCCAAATGGATTTATGGTTCATGACAGTTTATGGGGATCGGGCATGAGCTCTCAAAAGGTTTTTAGATACGTTTTCAAATGGTTTTATGAATGATTGATAAACGATTTTTGAATGCATGCATATGCTTTTAGTGAAGGGCATAAATGTCTTCTTGTGTAAATGTTTTTATTAAAATGATTGTTTTTGTCCACTCACAGTTTTCGTGTTTTAATGTCCTTCAGGTTGATCACGGATACGGGCTGTAGCAGAGACGAGACATCACACTCCTCCTCCTACGATCCTGGCGCACTCTGGAATCCCGGTGAGGCTAGAGACGGAATTTTCCCTGGTCTGACACTTTGTGTCAGACGGGATCAGGCGGGTCCCACGTTAATTCCTGGGGATTTGGGACCAGTCCTGACAGCTTCACTAAACACAAGGTACTAATTAGTAAAAGGATGCATGTGTGATGTATTGAGGATAATGCACATCATACCTTGACCTAGGTGTCCCAATTGGTCATGTCATAATAAGTAGTTACTCGTATTAGGTAGCTTCTGCCTAGCCGTGTGATTTGCCCCAATTGTTCTAATAGTGGTCATGTAGAGGTCAGTCGAGAGGCATTTTAATTTCTCCAATGTACGCATCCAGCCGTATAGGTTGGAGGTTTTCCAAATGCATTCCACATCCTTTTCTTTTGTGGTTTCGACGTGATAACCTTAGTTCGAATATTCTTAAAACTCAACAACATTTTTCTGGAATGTGGAGAATACAAGGCTTCATCAATGGTAAGTGTAGTATAATTGCTCAACATAAAATGGGCTCCAGAGCCTTCAGCTAAGTGTTATTGGCCTGAAATAGTTGTTACAGGGGCATTATTAGGCACCAAATTTGTAAAAAACATTCTATCTCAAATGATAATGTGTATAGTAGCACTGTCGACCAAAAAATAAACTTCCCCACTTAATATGCTTTACCATAAATTGAACTAAAAATTAAATATCATATTTATGGAAATAAATATATGGTTTAAACTAAATAATATTCAATCAAAAATCAAACTTCCAAATCTAAATTAAACAGAACCTTTGATCATACCAATGTTTTTGAGGTCTTATGGTAGAACCCGACCCTAAAACACCTTGAAAGTCACACCTCAGCCCTACCCCCTTCTGACAAGTATTCCGACTACCGCAAATGTCCCTAAAACTTGTCTAACGAGGGATACTTGTACCCTCGCCAACTCGTACCTCCGCCTCTCAAGTAGTCTCGGTTCCCGTGCAACGACTATGGAGGGTTTCAAAATCAAAGAAAAAAAAAACCTTGTAAGTGGACGAAAATAAATATTATATAAGTATAGTTTCTAAAACAGAAGTAATTACCCCCAGTTTGCATGCATGGGATAAATTCATAAATCACAATAAAACGAATAACAAATACGAAATCTCGATAACACAGATAGGAAAACAAGGAAACTTGAAATTCAAGTAAATATTAGCAATCCAACCACATCAAAAAACCAATCAACATAAAGTCATATCAAGCACTGTAGCCCCAATCACACTGAACCAACCCATCCTTGATGTCTGAATACCAATCATCACATCACATAGCCACTCGGGGATACAGAATCTGAGATACCACTGGGGATACAGCATCTGAGTGTCCATCACATAAATTACACTACAATACCAGCTGGCCAATCATCATATCATATAACCACTCGGGGATACAACAACCGAGTGGTCACCCAGTGACACAACATCTGGGTGTCAACCACATAACTCAACCACTCAAAGATACATCATCTGAGTGGCTGTCTAGGAATCCAACATTTGAACGTAGCCCAGCAATCCAAGGAGATTTGTTCATAACACCATAAACCACAAAGATCCAGAATCACATATAACGAGAAAATACATATCTATACCTCATATCACTTTCATAACTCAAATCAAATCTCGAAAATCGGATCTAAGCCTAAACCACACGTTATGCCAAACCTCTTAATTCGTGCCAATAAAATAATCCATAAATCATCAAAACTTGTATTCAATCCCAATCAATCAACTATCACAAAAATCATGTAGGAAATTCATATTGTTTCTAAAATCCAATCCAAAATCCAGTATAAATCTTGAATACAAAATACGCAAGTTCCTCGTAATACGTGCAATAAAATAATTTTTGTAAAATCATAAAAAATCATATAAATCTTACTCAAATCACCAATACTCAAACACATAGTAAAAACATGTAAAACCATGTAAATATGCATGCATAGGAGTTTGGGAAAAAATAAATTCCATTCACACACGGTTCACACAATCCGGCACCGACTTGCATGCCTCTCTGTAATTCCCAAAACATTTTCCTCTTGTCACGATTCATTTTTAGGGTCATTAATCTTCCCAAGACGTAAACCTTCAGATAGCCAAAATTGCGTTGAGATGATGCTTGATCGGCTTGAAAACTGTACTATTAGACTCGTAACATCAAATACTCAAACTTTCATGTTGATTGGATTCCCATAAGGTTTGGCATGCGCCCCCATGTGCCGATTAAAGACAATGGGCGTGGTGGCCATGCACCACACTGTTCATCTTCGCCTTCCTGGAATTAGGTCTGCAACTCGGATCCCGCCCCAATTTCGTGACTCGTTTCCAATTCTTCCCAATTTTCATCCCTTTTACATGATTAAACACACGAACCAACTTGGAATTAACCCCTAACCATGATTCTATGTCCAATTTGAGGATCAAACTTACCTTGATCCCCCAGAATTACTCAAGCTTCGCAATTCCATTTCGAACACTGCCATAGGCTCGTGCATGCGTGTTTTACTTCAATTCTTCAGTGGTTCAGCCGTCTATGTCCCAACAAGACACTTACAATCTCAATTTAAACTATGCCAGTCCAAATCAAAAAACCTGATTCAATCATCATGGAGGATTTATGGGTTTTATTTATAGGTCCTTATTCCTATCCATTCTAATTTCCTTCATCTTCCTTCTCTCTCTCCCTCTATTTCTTTCTGATTCTCTCATCATCTCTCTATTTTCCCTCCCCCATTTCTCACGGCTATCAACTACACCACGCAAGACCACACACAAATATCAATTTGAATATATCCCAAGTCTGTGGACAGTGGCCAAGGAGATAAGGGAGGATAAAAAATATCTCATTTTCACCAAAATATCTTATTATGAAAGTAACAATTTATCCCTAGAACCAAAATGGCCAAAATGCCCTCGATTGTTTTAGACCCATAATAACCTCATCTGACCTATAATTTCGACATGGCACCTGTCCACAAACACGAAATCTCGAGACCTACATAATGGTACTCGCAAGAAATGTAAGACCTGTGTCCTACAGGGAACGGTGAACAATCCCACATTCTTGGAGGGGAATTTTCTGCGAGAGGATTGGTGGTGTGCCTTAAAGGTGTAGGTACACACCTATCTAGCACGAGGCCTTTTGGGAGCTCAGTGGCTTTGGGTTCGATTGGAACTCCAAAGTTAAGCGAGTTGAGGGTGGTGCAATTCCATGATGGGTGACCCCCTGGAAAGTTGCACCATGAGCTCCCGATAATAAAACCATGAGGGCAAGGGCAAGGGGGCCCAAAGCGGATAATATCGTGCTAGATGAGTTGGGACTTGACAGAGGAGGGTCGGGTCCTGACAAGAAATCCAAAAGGTTTCTAGGTCAAAAGTCAATCGTTTGACTTTATAAGGGTATAATCATCATTTTGATCTAATTTTCCAAATTCCTCTTTTCTCGAATTTTCCAATCGTTACATCTTAAGCCTCGTCATGCCTAGCGGGAGTCTAGAAATCAGCAGTCTTAAGGGTGGTATCGATGGGAACTGGTCTTCCAGCAAAATTGGTCTCTCGAGTTTCGCATCCGCCATGATACTTTTCAACAACTTAAGTTGATGAACGAAGGTGCGCGGCTAGTGATCCCATCCACCACATATATAGTACTGGCTTTCATGGATTTGATTCTGTTGGCGACGAGTAGGACTTGTGTTTCTCTCATTTCGAGACTTTGAGGTTGAAGGTGCCCGGTTTCTACCATGTGGGCCTCAACCACGTGGGCCATAATTACGCTGATCATGGTTATAAGGATGTCTATCGTGTGTAGTGCGGTTATGCCCTACGCCTCTACTATAACCCCAATTTTTCTTTTTACAATTTGTACTGTAATGAGCAACAACATTTTCTTCCGGAAAAAGTGTTTCTTTTTTATCAACAGATCGAGGTTGATTACTTTTCAATAGCAGACTGTTGTTCTTTGTAAGGAAAGACATGGTAGTGATCAATTCCACAAACTTGGTAAATTTTCTCTCCCTGTTTGATGCTGCAGGACAATATATGAGGCTGGAAATGTGGAGGAAAGTCTTCTCGTAGAGGTCAATTTGAATGAGCTCCTCCCAACAATATTTGAGAAGTGACCAAATTCGGCATACTTCGGAGTTCTATTCATTTTCAGATTTGAAATCCTAAAAACGAAGATCATGCCAATCATTTCTTGCTTCAGGAAAGAAAATATCTTTCTGATAATCAAATCGATTTGCTAGTAGAACTCATAATGTTCTCGGATTTTCTTGACCAAGATACTCAATTTGTAGTGCTTGATCCACGTGTCTCCCCATGAGAATCATATCATCAACTCTTTGATGCTCTGAAGTCACTGGAAAAAGAATTTGAAGCTTCAAGAGTCGATGGTGGAGCAAATTCTTTTCCCAGTGACTTGAAGCTTCACATCTTTAGTCCACTGGTAATAGTTTCTTGTAGAAACTTCCAACGTATCAAAATCGAGCTTGTTGAGATATGTCATGCTCTAAAATGAGTAAATAATAATATTAGTGATTTGGAAGAACTCATTTATAAGCAACTAATGAGAACCACATGTTCTATAACATGGTATGATTAATTTGAAGTAAGCATGTAATGGTGAATTTATGAAGCAAACTTCAGGTTCCTTTTATTTACTATTAGTTTATTTATAAAATTTTGGTTAAATTACATACATATATTTCCTAAATAACAATTAAGCATTTAAATCAAACATTTGAACAGTGAAAATTTATATAGCCGCAAGCCAGAGGAGCACTTTGTGCGCCTATGATCATGGAACATGATGATCATCATCATTATCATCAGCATAATCAATTTTTTTCCGAGTATCTCATCATCAATCATCAAATAAATGCCCCACAAATTGAAATCATGCATGCCGCCAGGCATGAATTACCATGTAGAAACATCCATTCATATCATCATCAAATTCAAACATCAAATCCATTAGTCACAATCAAGCAACATCAAATTATTATCAACATCAAGCAGGATCATCATATTTCATCAATTATCAAAGCCATCAAAATAACAAACATCCAAACCGCGAATTTTTAATTTTTAATTTTATTTCAAATTCAATTCAATTTAAGGGCAATTATCAAATTTGACACGACCCTCCTTGAAATACCTCGATACTCAAGAAATGACCTATTCTCATTTGACACAATTACTTAGAATACCAAAATACCCTTAGTCCGAAATAAACATACATACGATGTCAAACAAGGGATAAGTTCACTTGTCAATCATTAATAGAGTTTAACGAGATTACACATAACACTAGAAAGTAAATAAATAAACCAGAATGCTACTCTGGTGAAAAGTAAGTGTACATTCCAAAAAGTAGTAATGTCCATTGATGAAAATGTCGATAATATCGCCGATATATCGGTCGATATATCGGAAATATTGACCGGCGGCATGTAAGAGGGGAAGGGAAAGAAATTGAGCGAAATATCGATATTTTTCCTTATTTTAAGACCACTAATTTCCTTATTTCAGTATAACAACCGAGATAGGGCTAAATTTAATGAAAATCGGACGTAAAACTATGGAGTTTCAGTTGGGTCATGTCGCGCGGGTCAAAAAACCCGAATCTCATACCCGCGCGAGGTAGGAGATGACTGGTTTTAAGTTAATTAATATAGTTTATATATTAGTGGGCTGCTATATTATCAAACTGAGCCTGTTAGCACAGTTGGTTGTCGGCTGTTTTGGCCCTTTATTAAATGGCCAACAACCTAGGTTCGATCCCAAGTGCCGCAAGTTGCCATTTTTTTCTTCTGTTTTTTCTTTATTTTCTTTCAATTTTATTTGTCTTTTTTTTTCAATTTTAAATATATCAATCCTTACCAACTTTTAAACAAAAATTGACTTTTTCATCATTTTTTTTTTCACTTTTACATATAATTTTTTTTCCATTTAAATTTTTTTATGCTTATTGTTATGTTTTAAATTATATTAACATTCAATTATATTCACTTCAATTTATGTTTATATTTAAATTTTTATATTATTAGTCATCGGTAGAACCCTATTGTATCATATCATTCATTATATATTTATTATATCATAGTCATTTTATAGTTTTTATTAGTCCTATATAACCATCATTGGGTACTTAAGTTTTCCCCAAAATTTCATTCTAAATTTCCAACTTTTAAATAGAATTTCCATCATTTTTGTTGACCGTAAACGATAGCGATATCGATATCGATATTTGGGACGAGATATCCGTAAATTTGACTAGCGATATATCTGTCGATATCGATATTTTCATCTTTGGTAATGCCTCAGCCTCACATCAGCCATCGCACAAAAGTAGCCTGAAGGGTAAGAAAAACCATTAAAACTGTGAGTGGACAAAAATAAAGCCTTAGAAAACCATTTCCCTATAAATAAGTATTTTCCCCTCTGTTTTATGAAAACATGTATGCATGAAAAGCAAACAGTAGATTTCATAAATAACATCATAAATAATCTGGAGTCCAATATAAATCATAATCAACGCCTGGATACCCCTGGGCACAAGTAATCAATAACAGTCAATCCTTGCCTTGCAAGTCCAACCAACATTCCCTTTATACTACACGTAGACAAATACGGATCATGCTGAGTCCAACCCTGTTAGCACGTGTGGAGTCCAAATTCGAAAACGTCCAAGTCCGTCGCTGTGAATCTTGGGAGTCGAACTCCTACTTTTGAAATATCCATAAAAGTCCCAAACATTCAGAGCTTGGGCACCAGCCCAAAATCCGGTTTGTTTGCATATTTTAGCAAAACCTATGTTTGGAAAGTCACAATCGAAGATATATATCTATATATATATATATATATATATACCAAAACCTAGAATTTATCCAAAAATCATTTACAATCAAATCGCCAAGTCATAGCAATCCAATTCATATCAGAAAATCATATAAATACATAAATATGCAGGCAACATATTTCTGAAAAATAAGTGTCCACTCATAGTTAAATCGATAGCTCAATCTTGAGCCAGACATTCCTTAGACGTCCCTGGAATTTTCTTGTCTACCAAAGTAATACACGGGGGTTACCAACAATCCATATAAGGTTATACGTAAACTCCCCCTAGACACCGAAATAGTAACCGCATCCTGAACACGTTTTCCGAGAGAAAAACATCCAAAACTATCCCTCAACGACCTTTGATCGCCTTCACGCCCAAGCACCCTCATAACCCAGGAGAAGGTCGGCGGCCTTTCCCACGCATCACCACATGAGCGTGACGTCAGAAGCTGACGCCAATAGACATCACCAGCTTACGTCAGCCCTAGCTGACATGGCACTTGCCACGGGGACCTAACACCTGACACGACTACCATGTGGCACCCCTAACACGTGCCATATGGCACCACCAGCCACCTACCATGTGGCACTACTGACCACCAACAACATGGCTCCTAACACCCTAATGGTTGACGTGACACTTGGCACGTGGCACCCTGCCACGTATCCTACTGATGTCATCATGATCTTACCTTGTGATATCATCATGACATCATGCTGGCATCACCCCTCACCGAAGAAGACGGTCGCGCTGTCGTGGCTGGCTGGAAAACCTCCATTAAATGCCTAAACTTCAAATATTCATATCTCCCTCATTTCTCAACCAAATTTGATAAACTTTATATCAAAATCTATCTACACAGCCCTAGGATTCCAAGTTATAAGCTTCCAAGGTTTTGGAGAACTTCCTTCTCTCACACCATCCACCTCCAATCTGTTCAACCTTCAAATCTAGGCTCTAAGAGATCGTGGGAGTCCCTATAACACGATCCCAAGCTTGGTTTGGTCAAAAAATTATCAAATTGAAACGAAGGGTGGTATATGTTTGTTTTGTGTTTTGAGAAGGGGGGGGGGGGAGAGGGGTTTGAGCGAAAATAGGAGAGAGAGAGAGAGAGAGAGAGAGGGGGGGGGGGGGGGGCTGATTGAATAAGGATGAAGGAAAAGTATTGGCTCATAACCACTCACTCTCAAAATATTCACAATTTTCCTTGTTTCCAAAACTTCTCTTCCCCCTTTTAGAGTCCATCCTTAAACCCTAGGGGTATAATCATCCAAACTCAATAAAATTCACAAAAATCTTCGGAAAAAACAATTGAAAAGGCCAGGTTGTTAAAATTTACCCCTCTTAAAGAAATTTCGTGCTCGAAATTCGTACCTATCACTTTAACAGTTGTAGGTATTGATCTGCATTAACGTCTCAAACTTCCACGTGGCCTTCTCCGCTTTAAAATTCACCCCCAGAACCTTCACCAAAGGAATAGTCATTCCACGAAGCACTTTGTCCTTTCAGTCTAAGATCATAACCAGTTACTCTTCAGCACATGCAACCTATCAAACATACACTTTGAAAGCAAAGATACGTGGAATACATGGTGAATTCGAGATAGTTCCGAGGGCAAAGAAAGCCGATAAGTGATCAGGTTTATTCTCTCCATGTTCACATAGTGTCCAATAAACTGAGTACTCAATTTCCCACACCAACCGAAGCATACCACATCTGTCCATAGGAATAATCTTAGGAAGGCCCAACCCCTAGCCTCAAACTTCTGATCCCTAGGGCAACGATCAGCGTAAATTTTTTGATGATTTTGTGCTGCTTTTAGTCTCTCATTGATAAGCTTGACTTTTTCTATAGTTAAATTTGTATACTCGGGTGTCTGTAGCCTCCTCTCCCCCACCTCGATCTATCAAAGTGGCATCCTACACTAACGACCATACAGTGCCTCGAAAGGTGACATCCCAATGCTGGCTTGATAAATGTTGTAGGAAAATTCGGTAACTACCCGTCCCAAATTATCGGGATTAATTAATAATTAATGACGAATTAGATAGACTAATCAGGGATTAGACGAGGATTAACCGACGTTCAGGGTAAAATGACCATTTTGCCCTTTGAATGGGCGAAACGTTGACTCTTCGTTTAGGTAGTCAAATGGACTTTGGCCGATGACTGTGACGTATTTTTGGACGTCACGAGTTCGTAGATAGGTGGCACGCCTGATTCCAACATTCGAGGAAGAAGTTATGATGTTCAGAAGTTTGGAGGTACTTTGGTAATTTGGTTGAAAAGGAGCAGAAAGTTGACTTTGGACCCGAGAGGTCCGATGGCCGAAGGTCGAGGACCGTTACATAGATCGGGATGATACGAGTCCGCAGACAGGCGACACGTTGAATTCGGACGTTCGACGGAAAACTTACGGTTCACGGAAATTCGAGGGAACTATTGCACGTTTTACGAGACGGCTTAAGTTTTGTCTTTAGTGTGGGGCCCAGATATTTTTGCTGGCCAAATGGATGAGTGACAAGTGTCACCCATCCATTGTCCACTTTCCCACATACATGCATCAACCATCTTCTTTGTTTCTTCCAAACCAAACCCGAAACCCACGTACAAACAACTCCAAAACTCAAACCCACCTTCCCCAATCCTCACCTACTGTTTTGGACCATGAAGGAATGCTAGAGAGGAGGCTGAGATGATGAGGATGGTGGCAGGATCGGCTGAGCCGTCGTGCACGGTGGAGAGAGGTATGAATCGATTTTGCCCTTTGAATTCAATAAATCGATTTGGGCATTTTAAACGGGTTTGGACGTTTGGATAAGGATTATTAGGTTGTTAGGGGTGAGTAGGGACCGTTTTTTATGGCTGAGAGGGTCGGTGCTAACTAGGGGAAATTTTGGAAACTTCGAACCATGAAAGGAAGGAATGAACGGGTCGGGTTTAAGGGGTTTCCTTAGGTTTAGGGATTTGAATAGATGGGAAATGATGAAATAGGAAGTTTAGGATTGATTTGGAAGGAACTGGATGAAAAATGGGGGAGAAACCAGGCCTGACTGGTCACGTCGATCCAGGAAGACCAGCTGCACAGGGCTGAACCGGCCAGACCGGGTTCACGCCGAGTTGAAGACAGTCCACAGTGCGGCACGTGTCTCCCACTTGCAGAGGTTGTTACAGGTGTGTGTGGGCTCGTGGCCCACTTTCTGGGGAAGGTTTCAACATGTCAAATTATCTATTTGATGTAACGAACATTTTGGGACTGGTTTCGTGTCAATCAGACATCGTCTCAATATAGTTCGGGCTGTCTAAAGGTTTAGGATCGACTTTAAAAATAGTTAAAATTCTGGAAAATTACGGGGCTTTAGTGAGGGGTTATTTAAGTAGTTAGTAACCTTCTATTACGATTTGGACAGTTGATTGTGAAATCGGGCTTGAGTCCCAATTCAATTTATGAAATGAGAATTCGGGCATGAGACCCTGTTGAACTGTGGATTTAGGCCGAGGTCTATGAAAATGGATTTTAATCGGATTCGAGGAATCTTATTGAGATGAATCGGGTATGAGACCTAGTTGAAATATGTTTTGAGAAAGAAATAAAGTATTTGAAATGTATATGAACACTCCATATGATTTGTTTGGTCTCTTCCAGACGTCGACCTAGAGAGTCACGATCCACAGACCAAAATGGGTATCCCCATAGGGATCCCATACCAGGAGTGCAAGTTATGATGTGGTCCCAAACCAGATTTCAGAAAGATGTTCAGACTAGATCCGGAGATAGAGCTCAGACTAGATCCAAAGATAGAGCCTCCCAGGCGGAGAATTCCTAGGGGTAGACTCGGAGTGAGACCCCGAGTAGTGTGCACACTAGTATAGAGATGAATCGTGACATATATCGGGGATCTGTTCCCTAGGGGATGTGTGCCACGAGCTGGCATCTTCTCGGAAGTGTCGCGGATGGGTTATACGTATGTCGATATGTATGAGGTTTACGGAAAGTGATTTGGGGGCGAAGACCCCGTGTTCCATGTTTTAGAAATTGATTTGGGCCGGAGACCTCGTATTCTATGTTTTGGTATTCCACTGAGAATGGTTTTGGGCTGAGTCCCTATGGAAACTGGTTTTGGGCTGAGTTCCCATGTACTTGCTTTACGGATTTCGGGCCAAGACCCAAATGGATTTATGGTTCGTGACGGTTTATGGGGACTGGCATGAACCCTTGAAAGGTTTTTATGGTTCATGACGGTTTATGGGGACCGGGCATGAACCCTTGAAAGGTTTTGAGAATGTTTTCAAATGGTTTTATGAACGTTTTGATAAATGTTTTTTGAATGCATGCATATGTTTTTAGTGAAGGGAATAAATGATATCTTTATGAAATGTTTTATTAAATTATTATTTTGTACACTCACGACTTTTATTGTTTTGAATGCCCTTCAAGTTGATCGCGGATGCCGGCTGTAGCAGAGATCGAGACATCACATTCCTCCTCCTACGATCCTGGCGTACTCTGGAAGTCCCGGTGAGGGCTAGAGATGGAATTATCTCTGGTCTGACACATCGTGTCAGACGGGAGCAGACATGTCCCATGTTAATCACGGGGGATTTGGGACGGGTCCTAACAAGTTGGTATCAGAGCAGGTCTTGCTCTTTGAGTACGTGCAGGTCGAGGATGTGATGTCTCTGCAGTCGTAACAGCCCGTCATCAACCTGATCGTTAGGGTATTAGTACCAGGATTCAGTAGAATCGATCCTAGTGCGTATATGTTTGACACGCGGTGCGATCGTTAGAAGTCAGTTTGACAGAGGATGATGTGTTTTACCAGAGGTTGAATCCCGAGCGTGCTTAATACGCATAGGAATCTAACAGCTTAGAGCCGTAGTGTCACTGGTGGATAGGATTCCGTGGATCAGTAGACACTGTGTGACGACCCGAGAGTCGAGACCGTTATCGGTTGTGTCATATTGGATTGGAGAGTGTGCTACAGAGAGTAGCTGAGGTCGTGGTTGACCCGAGTGAGATTGTTGGGAATAGGAACATTGGACCCAATTTGTCCTCTCATGCCATGTTTCAGTGTGTCAAATCCCGGAGGGATGTCGACTGACAGGAGATGCTCAGAGTCATTGTGGTGTGACGTGATAGGATGCGATTGCGCACGTAGCGCTTGTGCAGTGTTAGCATGGAGTATGCCCAAAATCTTGTGGAGGCTAGCGGCTGAGAGTCGTAGAGTTACGAGAGGATGAGATCCTCACAGTGTGGTTACTGGTTGTTTGGTACTAGTATTGGAGTATGAAGACTCTTTAGAGTCGAGAGCGAGGGATCGGTTAGGATGGTTGGGCTGCAGCGGGCAGCCGGGTTTGTGATAACCCTAGTTAGTGATTGATTGGACAAGTTACCAGGAATGTGGTACTTGTCGACCGGATCCTGAGGTGGACTGATCGGTGGATGTTGCGTGCAGAATGGTTGGTACGGGCGGTGAAATTTCCAAGCTCACCATAATAAAAGCACCCATCACCGCTTCTTTGAGAAGCTTGCCCACTACGTCTTCCAGAAGTCCCACTAGACTGGGAGGATGACTAATACCTCGATCGCCCCCCTCGAGACTCCTTCCGTCCCGCTCCAAAATCACTAAGACTGTCTCGGTTTCCACTTCAAGAACTAAAGCTAGATTTGCCCTCTTTGATGCTCCCTGAGTGGAGCACTCAGCATACTACCAAGCGTTGCGTCACACCAAGCCTCCGTACTAATGCTGCTGCTGTGATACTGCCAAACTCAGCTTAACCTGTGCAGCTACATCTAACAAGGTGTAACGACCCGTCCCGGAAATTAAGGTTAAGACGGTGATTAGTGAAGGATTAGTGAGCGGAATTGGTGGTTAGTTGGTGACATAGAGTCGTTATGATAGAATGACGATTTTGCCCCTGGTTCGGGTAAATAGTTGACTTTTAGTTCGGGCTGTCAAATGGGCTTTGACTGAGGACTGTGACGTAGTTCGGGACGTCACGAATCCGTAGATAGGTGGTACGTCCGATTCCGACATCCGAGGAGGAAGTTATGATGTTCGGAAGGTTGAGGGCATGACCGTAATTTGGATAAAGTAGGGGGAAAAGTTGACTTTTGTTACGATCGGGTTTTGGCACGTTGACCTAGGACCATTAGGTAGATCTCGTCGTCCTGAGTTCGATGACAGGCGGCACGTATTCATCGGAGTTAGGATGTGTGTGTTACGGGTCTAGAAAGGTAGTGGCAAAATGGTAATTTTGGTTTAAAAGAAGGGCAGTTTGGTCTTTTGCACATTGGGATTTGTGCAACAGAGAGGGACAAATGGAGGGCTGAGATTGAGCCACTTGGGAGAGAATGGGTAGGATTGTAACACATGTAAGAGGGCTAGAGGGTTCTAGGGAACAGGGTTCCAATTATTTGGGCCGTGTGTGTGTGTAACTGTGTGTGTGTGTTCGAACCAGAGAGAAACAGAGGCGGAGATTGAGAGAGAATTGGACGGTGGCCGTGGGTGTTGGTGTGTTCTGGTGAGGGCGTGAGTCGACGGTTTTGGTGAGTGGTGTGAGCCTCAGGAAGGTCCTAGGAGTCGACTGGTGTTGCCACCGTTACGGGGGAAGACCTGGTTGGCCGGGAGGAAGAACAGGGGACTGGTTTGGGTTTTTGTTCTAGTTTGAGTTGAGGACTTAGAGGCTGTGTCGAGGTGTTTGAGTGAGGGGAATGGGTAGCTTAGGTTTGGACGATGAAGATGGTGAAGAAAGGGAGGAAAACGGTGCAGGCACGGCGGTGAACCAGTCACGCCGGTTCGAGTTACAGAGACTGGTTCGAACCAGGTCGACCAGAGGTTGCTGGTGACACTGTAGCAGGCGCGTGAGGGCCACGCGCAACCACTTTAGGCGGCACGTGGGGGCGCGTGCGGCGGCGGTTGGGAAAATAGTCAACATGGTTTTTGGTCTAGGTGTTGTGACGAATCTAATGGAATTAGTTTCGGGTTAATCGGACGTCGATTCAAAGTAGTTCGACGAGGTTGAAGGTTTAGGGTTCCGGTTTGTTACGATTAGGACCCAGGGATTTTTGGGGAAAATTAGGTGGACCTTCGTAGACGTGTTAGCAACGTTCTTGGGTGATTTTTGACAGGATCGGGATTTCCCGAGGAAGCTGAGGAACGTACGAGACGTACGGGACGCGATTAAGGGCTCGGTACTGTGAGTGGACCCCTTCTCTAAACTCGAGCATGCATAACTATTTTTCTATGATTGTTTTATGGTTTTAATCACGAGTCTATGTTTAGCGAATATGCTTTGTTGATTTTACATAATTGCACGTTTTTCGAGGAAGTTCGGTTTTCAGCACGTTTTACGAGAAAAATGTGATTGCTGAATATGATGCTATGGATTTGGGATTTCAATGGATAAGTGGTTTAAATGTTCATAAAGGTATTTTGAAACATGATTTAGTGATTAAAGGGTTTTCGATTTTGGAAATCGGATTTCGGTAACGGGATTTGATTTTAAGGTTGAAAAGTGGAATTCCGGATTTGGGTTCGGAATGACGGTTCTGGACGCCGGAAGGGCATCAGACCAGTGATTTCAGATTCGGGTCTGGATGTGGACGCCGGAAGGGCATCAGACCAGTGATTTCAGATTCGGGTCTGGATGTGGATTGAGAAATGGTTTTCAAACGGTTTTGGATTGGATTTGCTGGATCTGGTTATTTGGTTTAAAGACCCGGATATTGATTTGACGGGGGACGGGCCCGGATTGGGTTTAAAGACCCGAATTGAGTTTAAATACTCGGGAGTTTAAAGACTCGGATATATTGATATTTCCCCCGTAGGCCTGTTGAGTTTAAAGACTCGGGAGTTTAAAGACTCGGATATTATTGAGGCCTGGATTGAGTTTAAAGACTCGGGAGTTTAAAGACTCGGATAGATCCAGCAGGTTTGATCGGAGAATGACGACTCGGTATTTATGTTTTATGACGCTGATGATATGTTTTCTATAACTGTTTTTTTATAGTGTTTCTGTAAATGTTTTTATGATGAGGTTTATGTGATTTATAACTGTGTTGGTAACTGGGTTATGCATGTGATTTCAAAACGGAGGGCTAAACTCGGTTTTCTTATAAAATGGTTTTGAAAACTTTTCTTTTATTCTGGTCCACTCACACCTTCTGTTTTTAAATTGCCCTCCAGGTCGTGGAGCTAGAGTGGGGTTTTGACGTCGAGGTAGCGTCGGAGGCATAGAAGTTACGAGAGCGATCCCGAAGTGTTTTAATTTTTTTTCGTGTGCGTGTATTTAGTTTATCGGTTTTCTTTCTTTTGTATTTAGTACTATGCTCTGTAAACCTTTTAACTTTGGAAAGTTTTGTATCGTTTCTCCTACGTCTGACGGGGTAGTTTAGTAGTTTACGTTAGTGTTGTGTCGGGGTGTCAGACGGGAGCAGGATTTACCTCGGGTTTCGGGGTGAAACCGGGGTGGGTCCTGACACAAGGCCTGAAGGGGTATAGGCCCCAGATAATACAGCAACACAAATCTCGCTCGTGAGACCTGTCATGAATCGACGGAGCCTGCCTGCCTGCCTCGATTTTCACCAACTCATGAGCATATAGTGATCGAGCCTCAAACCTCTGCTCGTATTGAGAAACTGTCATATCCCCCATACTCCAATCGCAGGAACTCTGTCTTACTCGCATCATAGTAGGACTGAGTGTGAAACTACTACATAAAGCGGTCCTTAAACAACTCCCAAGTCACAGTAGCCTTATCCATTCCAGTGAACAATATGGTCTGCGACCACCTCTCAGCATAGGCACTCAAAAAGAAGGTGGCTATCTCAACACTGAACTCCGGAAGGCAATGTATCAATCAAAAAATCCGATCGAAACGTGCAATCCACGTCTCAAGTACCCATGGATCCACAGTGCCAGTAAACTCTTCGGCTCCCACCTCGGGGTCGTCTCAATATCAAGGCCTCGATTGCCCCCCTCTTCTGAAAAATGGCATTCAATGCATAGCCAAAGCAATCCATAGTATGGTCCCACTGAGACCCTTTACCCTCATCATCGCTATTTGGCTATGGATGGGGCTGTGTTGCACTACAAGAAATTGTCTTATTTATACCATTAAATAATAGCACTTTTGCACAAGTACAATGAAAGGTGAAATAAAAAAAAAAGTCCTAAACGTTGAGAATGAAAAACAAAACGCGCGCCTATGAAAAGTGAGAAAAAAAGAAAAAATTGACATTAGTGGGATGGGGAAACCTAAATTGCAACGCCACATTTTCCTTTCTAAATGTGGGAGGGGAGAAACCCAAATTTCAAAGTTGCGTCTTCTGTTTTGAATCCAAGTGTTCTTACAGCAATGATGAAAAATCGGGCGCTCTCTGGGTCCTCTGGGTTCTCGCTCAGGCTGAGCCACTCTCAACTTCTTAGGGTTCTCGCTTACCACTTTCAGCCTCACTAGGTTCTCGATCAGCTACCTTCCCATGTTCGCCTCAGCCTCTTCATGAAGGTTCTCAGCCTCAACTTCTGTCATTTCTCACTCAGCCTCATGCATCTCTCACTCTCGTCTCACACTCAGCCTTTGAAGGAAAAAGGTGAAACATGTAGATTATATACGAGAAAAGGTTTGAAATGAAAAAAAGGGAGTAACACTCATATCTCTCACAATCTAAAGAAAATGGACTTGCTCATCCTTTTCAGTCGATCACTTCACTACTTTTTTTGCTCGTGCTCGATGTTCTTTTGTAATAAGTAAGTATCTCTTGTTAACTGCATACCCTCGTCTCCATAAATCATTTGTGATGATTTAGGTATTCATTTAGATTGTGATTTAGGGTTTAATTCAATTTAATTGGCTACTTCTTCTCTACGATATGTGACTTATCTTTTTCATCTTAGGATACTTGCTTAGGATTTATGAGGATATCCCTTACTCCAAATCATTAGAGAAGTCTACCACGGATAAATCAAAGAAACGCAGACAAATTTAGAGTAAGAGTTCAAGTTTGATTTCACTTTTTTCGTTTGTTTGTATGCTTTCATACTTGATTCTACACTGTTTATCGAGTAAAATTTGATGACAGTATATTTGCGGTTCAGGAATTAAATGGGCATACTTTATATTTCTGCATATGACATTTCATTGAATCCTTGAACCTCTACATTGTCTGGAAGCCAACAGATAGTGGATTTGGAAAAAGATTTTCTTAGTAAATTCGTTTTCTTCTATTTGTTTATGTTCTTGTTTTTTTTCTATATGTTTTATCTCGTGATATAGAGTGTAGGCTCACACTTGTCTCTTCCTTACCTATTTTGTATTTTCCTTCTATGGTTGTCAAGAAAAAAATTTCAAACTAAGCAAAGGCATGACTCTGGGTTTTTGTGTCATTTGGTTCAAGTTACTTTTGAGTTTGACATTCTACTCATTTTCAATAGAGAACAAGTAATGTTGCCGAGATGGAGCAGAGCTGTCACTCAGCTCATGTGGATGGGTTCACAATATAACGTGAATCTCATAAACGGTTTCTATGTCATTTCGCGCCAAAGCTATGGAGGGCTGCTGCAGCTGTGACTCCAGGCTCAGCTCATATGGAAATCCCGGCTAAGCCACTGGTACATTTTCCAGCTATGCATTTGCATTGATTTATTTGAAGGTGCTTCATTTTCTATCTATTTTGTGTGTTAATTGAACTTGATGACTTGGATATTTTTCGGTTGTTATTCAAATTTCGTTTCATGATTTAATTGTCAATGGGAATGGATCATCCTGAAATAAAGTCATTAGCAATGAATTTGTTTTCTGGGAATCATGTATTTGTGTGTTTGTGTTGGTGACTTTCATATGGGTAAAGATTTTGGAATTGGTTCATTGAAGACTCAATGTATGATGGTTTGCTGGTAAGTTTGGACAATTTGTTTTGGTCTAAGTTGTGCTCATTATATTTGGCCCCAAACTCCCCATTGAGAATTGAGGAGCCACAATATGGGGGCTTTAAGCGTGCAATTATTAGGCTAATGTGTTTTATAAGCAAATTATTTCACAAGTTAGTAAACTTGCTATTTATGAAGCTTTATTTTTCTCTCTTGTTTTTCCTTTATTTATCTGTCAGATTGAACTACTATCTAGTATGTGTTATGAGGATTGCAAGTTGCATTTCAGGCACTTTCAATGGCTCCTTCATAGAATTTTCATAAATCATACACGAAAGGTCAATTTCATCCTTCTCTGATTTATGGAACTTGCACTTGTTTACCGTTTTCAGCTAAGAAAGTGAGTTTTTGGGTGCACATGATACCAATGGGTATGTTGCTTGTTCTTTGTATTGGTGAAGATGTCATCACTTGAGATCATATTACATATAGTAGTGCACTTAGGATATACTCATTATCCGATGGGGTTGTAGTCTCATTCATTTTTTCCTCTTTCCTCTCTTTAACTGAAGTATTGGATTTGATGTCTGGTATTGCAAAGCCTACTGAGTAGTGGACTTTGAAAAGTCAGATAGCTGCACTTGTTGCTGAAGTTTATGTGCATTTTTTACTTTTCTCAAACAACTAATGATCATATTTCCGGTGTAATGCTCATTTGCTTCCATCTGTTACTCATAGTTAGAAAAGAAGGAATAAATATATGGCAAGAACTACTTCCAACCCTGGTTTCCTTGTCTTGCAAGGGTCCTATACAACTAAACATTATTTTCTCTAATTCAAAGTGTATTTCAGTTTAACCCCTCTTGTAGTAATTGTAGCACCCCGGAAAATCAAGAAAAGTTGAAATGACAATTTTGCCCCTATATAGTCAAATTGTTGACTTTTTGATAAGGACCTCGATCGTGAAATTCAGATTGATTATTGCGAAGGTCTCGGATCCTTGAGACCACAGACAACATGAAAAAATTGGACTTGGAAAGGATTCGATTCAAGTCAAAGTAGATTAAGGGAAAAATGGTAATTTTGTACCAAAGGGTATTTTGGTAATTTCATATTTTAACATGCAAAAAATGTGAAGAAAAATCTAGAAAACTCTTGAAATATTTTCCCTCCCTTTTACACCTACTTATGCATGTATATATATATATATGTTGTGTTGTGTGAGTTTCAAAATTTGGCAAGGATAGGCCGAATGATGGGCAATCACCCTAAACAATAAAAATGTGAGAATTTAGCGAATCAAATAAGGAAGAAAGGGTGAGGGAAGGAAATCCAAGAGACCGGTAAGAATTAGGGAAGGGAAGGAGGAGAAAAACAATAAGGTTTGCAAGGAAACCCGTGAGGTTCCATTTTCCAATTCTCAATCATAGACTAAGAATCTTAAAAAATGACGTTCCATGTTGCTTCTGGAGGTCATACAACCTTTCGGGGAGGAAAAGGAGCGGAGATGACACGACCCATCCCAATCCCCCTGGGATTAACACAGAATGTGCCATGCTCTCGTCTGACACCACATCCCAGACAAGGGATAACCCAGACCTTGACCCTTTCGGGGCTTCTAGAGCGCGTCAGGATCAGTGGAGAAATGTGATGTCTCGGTCTCTGTCACAGTCTGCATCCGCAATCAACCTGAAGGGTATTAAAAATCATTAAAAACTATGAGTGGATGAAAATAAATAGTTAAATAAAACACATTTCAAAAAAAATATTTATACCCTTCACTCAAAAAGCATGCATGCATTCAAAAACCAATTAACTTAATCATTCCTCAAATCAAATCAAAGTTAATCAAACTGTTTATCAATCAAAGTCATTTCCTTCCTCAAATCATTAGGGCTTTAATCCAAAACCGTAAAACTAAAGTATGTGGGTCACTTCCCAAATCCAAGTGTATGCGTCAAAGCCCAAATCCATTAATACTAAATAACCAGTTTATTGAAATACAGTTTACCAATCCTTGGCATCCCAGATGTCATAATGTCACAGTCTAAGGTTATGCGTGCCCCTCGGTCTCAAGTCCGAGTCTCCCCAAGGTCCATCCAGGTCTATGACCCTCCTTGGGGAGGGGGTGGGGGCATAGGTTTTAACCTCTAGCAATCCTGATCTTGAACCTCTCTACAGTCTTTCAGGTAGAGCGGCCCCTCTCAAGCGATGTCTGTGACTACTCTAGTGTCCCTGACACCTGGAGAGAAAATCCACTCATAAGGATGGTATTTTTAAAACCAAAACAAATCCATTTCAACAGGGTCTCAGCCTGAGGTATAATTTTCATAAACCATTTCCACAAATCCAATTTCCCAAACTCAGGGGCCTCAGCACAAAATTCCATTTCACAAACCAAAACTGGGACTCATGCCCAATATCATAATCAATTGGGTCTTATGCCCGATAGTATAAATCGAATGGGCCTCCAGCCCGATATCTCATTAAATCAAATGGACTTCAAGTCTGATAGTTCATAAGCCAAATGGGACTCAAGCCCGATTCCATATTTCCAAATCTGAAATCCTTTTTTTGGCCAAATCATTTGAAACCACAAGCACATATAAAATATGGCCTAAGCCCAAAGTATAACACAACCCATAAATCCTCGAAATATGCGCAATACCACATTTATACGAAATTACCAAAACACCACAAACATATGCACTCAAGGTATTTCAAATCATCTATTTAAAACATATAAAATAGTTATGCAAGCATCATATTTAGAAAGAAATGTGCATTCACAGACTGTCCTTGTTGCGCCTTGAAATTCGTACCGTAAGCCTCTCCGGGCTAATCCAATCTCTTCGGGTCATCCAGACCTATCCAAATCACACTCAAAGGTCACTAAACATCTATACAAGTCCTAAGTATAAACCCCCAAGACTCCCGGGAAAGTCAACGTGTCCCGGATACGCTTCCCTAGGCTAAAAGACTCAATTTGACCAATCTAACGATCTTCGATCGACCCGAAACTATCATCATTGAATCTAGATCGTCGAAAATTTTAATATGATCCTAGTCACACCTCAAAATTCATGTCCATGACTTTCTGGTTAAAAAGTCAATGTTGATGCCAACAAAATCAACTCAACGGTTAACGGTCAACGCTGACGTCAGCATAACATCATCCTGATAGGTCTGACACCTGTCAAATCTGATAGTGCGACGTGTTAGCACTTGATTGGCCCACATATCAGCCACGTGTCCCCTGACACCTCTGACGACCTGCCACGTGGCACCACCAGATTGGTCCACGTGGTCTAACATGCCAATGCTGACTAAGCACTGATAACTGCCACGTGGCCGTTCCTGATTGGTCCACCTCTGACACCTGTCAGATGATGATGTCACCTGATGACATCATCATCATCTTCAACCCTCATCTGGGTCGACCCAGACCTCTGCAATCGGGTCACGCAGACTTGCGACTCGACCCGACATGTTCTTCCTCCTCCGACCATCGTTTCACTCCGTTCTTCGACCAATCCCTTCGTCCTACTCCCAGAAACCTCTCTAAGGACTCAAAATCACGAAACACGGGCTAGGAATTACCTTTTGAACGTTGAACAGTGACGGTGAACCTCCATCTCTGTTTTCGGTCGATCCTGGCCTCCTTTATCCTTGAAATTCACATCCATGAGTTTGTACTAGACCTAGGAACATTTCCCAATCAATAAAATGTCCCAAAAGACACTTAAAACTGAAACTCGAATTTGAACCCAAAAATACTTACCTACGGGTTTCCAGCCACCGTGCTCGTCTCGACGTCCTCTCTCACTCTCCCTTTCACTCAACTTGTAGAGGATGAAGATATGGGGAGCTTGGGGGTGGTTTGGGCATTAGGGGTTTCAGGTTAATGGAATGAAACAGAGAAAGGGGGTGAGTGCATGTATGAAAGGGTTGGGGAATGGATGAGTGACACTTCTCACCCATCCATTGGCCGTGAACAAATATTTGGGTCCCACTCAAGACAAAAAGCCAATTGTCTCGTAAATAATGCAATAGTACCACAAAAATGTCTGTGACCAGTAACTTTCCCGTACGATATTCGATTTCGACGTGCCGCTTGTCTACGGACTCGTGACATCCCGATCTTCATAACGGTCTTCGACCTCATGCATTTGACCTCCCGGATTAAAAGTTAATTTTTTTTTTCCTTTCCTAGGGGCAAAATCGTCAATTTACGCCGACCGTCCGAACAATTCTCGACCAATCCTCAATTAGTCTCGATAATCATCAATTAGTCCTTAATTAATCCCGTAAATTCGGGACGGGTCGTTACAGGAGACGTGTGTAGAAAATGGCTGGCAGCCTCAGGACTCCATGGCCGAAAGGCCATGATTCTTGGACAAACAATTCAAGTATGTTCTTGTTAGATCTCTTCTATATTGTATTACGAGTATATGAAACGTGAAATCATTGAAAATGAGCAAGAAATGAAGATGTTATGGCTAGGTCGGATTGCTGGATCGGGCGACTTGTATTATTGATCCTGCGAGAGGTCAAGGACAACCTCTACGCATAGGCAGTTTCTGTCTTCTCCTGGCGCGTGCATGGGAGTCCACCGGAATCTGAGAAAATGGTAAACATGAAAAATGTTCAAGACTTTATTTTCAGTTTAATGGTTCAAGTTTAGAGTTAGTTGGATCTTGTATGAGGAAGTTATGTTCGTTCAAAGTTGTTATGTTTATCTAACTATCCCTAAATAAATACTAAATGATTGGAATTACTTAAGAACTTAATCATCAACCAATGGATTTCTTATAGATGGAAAGTATGAACGAGAAATTTTTTTGGAAGAAATTAGAAGAATTTTGATTATGTCTTGATCATTAGTTTGAATAAACCTTGGTTTCTTAGTATATAATTGAGGTTCTGAAAGAAAATACTTATGACAATAAGAACAAGGTCAGTCATAACCAGACTAGTGAAATTTCCACAACTTGACGAGGAAGTGAGTTGGATCAGGGCGAAAATCCCCGCAAGTTGGAACTAATTTGGTTTATTTAAAAGAAGTTGAATCGAGTTAAAATTAGTAAAATCCCTTGTCTGGTAGGAGATTTTCAGACGAGAGTAGAATCAATTTCGTCTTCGTGCTAGTTAGGGATGGGTTCTATCCGTAATTACCTTATTTTGTATTCCTCTTTATATTAGGCTGAGTTGTTCTTCATGATGCTTAAATGGCACACTGAAGACATTACTGTTCACAATGAAGATTTGAAAGGTTTTTTCATCTATTCTTTTCTTTTTCTCTGTCAATTTTTAGTGAATTGCATGTGTGAATGTTATGTGTGAATGTTTGATGTTTTTTGACTGAATTTAGGTTGCTACATGCCTTACCCTATCTTCACTTGACTCCTTCATATTTAATGGAAGTTTCATAGAGTGGCTTTTTCATAATGGCTTAATTATGTACAACTTACTGGAGAGGCACTCTGGAGCTACTTGAGTGAAGTAGGAAAATAACCATTGGACATTGCAAAACAACATACAACAACAGTAAGAGCTACTTTAAATGTTGTCCATTCTCAGCATATAACAGATTTCTTATGTAGCTATGATTTTTTCAGGCTCTATTTATGTTGTATCCCATCCTTTTCTTCAACTTTCATTCTCAAAGGAAAATTGACTTAGACAGATCTATATCCTTTTTCATTGTGAATTAGATATATGGAGGTGAAGCGGCCACATAGAAAGCAGTGGAACTTAAACCTAATACTATTTTTCTAAAATTGAACTAGATTATGAATTTGTTGTTGTTATCTGTTTTGGTGATGGATATAAACCTGTATAAGTAGCGCTATGTTAGTACTTCACTTTGTATGGGGGGTTATGATGCTTACATATTGTGGTTCTTGCATGGTTCGTGGGTTCAAAGTTTCTAGAGGTGCATGCTTTTGAGATAGATTTTGAAGGGAACAACAAGGAATGGAAGAATGATGTACCTATGGCCAACAATGTAAGTTTGACGCTATATGACTGAAATCACATAGGGATGTTGAATACAATGGAAATATACAGAACCTAAAATGTTTATATAGTGGCTTAGGTTTAGTGTTGTGTATGCTTGAATATGATTAGGAAGTTTTATACTGAAAGTTCATGTACAATGGATATGAAACTTTTTGCGTTTGATTTATAGATTGCATATAACATTTCATTAATATTATGAAATGAATTTATAAATCTATTTTGTCAGGACCCGACCCTCCTCGGTCAGAACCCGACTCATCTAGCATGATATTGTTCGCTTTGGGCCTCCTTGCCCTTGCCCTCATGGTTTTGTTTTTGGGAGCTCACGGTGCAACTTTCCAGGGGGTCACCCATTATGGAATTGAACCAAATTCAACTCGTTTAACTTTGGAGTTCCAACCGAACCCAAAGCCACTGAGCTCCCAAAAAGCCTCGTGCTGGTGTGTGCCTACACCTTTAAGGCACACCACCAATCCTCTCCCAGACAATTCCCCTCGCAGGAATGTGGGATTGTTCACCGTTCTCTTCAGGACACGGGTCTTACAATCCACCTCCCTTATGGCCCAGCGTGACACGACCCACCCCCAATCCCCCGGGATTAAGGGCTAATTCATGCTCCCGTCTAGCTTACGCGTGACACGAATGCTAAACCGACATCCAAACCTCCATGTGACACGTAAGTCGGATCAGGGATTCTCAAAACGAACCGTCCACAAGTACCAGACTTCCCAGAGCGCACAGAATCTACTAGGGATCGCGTGTGTGATGTTTTCGTCTCTCTCTACCAACAGTCCGCACCGCAACAACCTGGAGGGTATCGAAAACACAAAAGACTATGAGTGGACAAAAATAATGAATAAATTTATAAAACAATTTATCAGAAAGACACATTTATACCCTCCATTTAAAAACCAATGCATGCATATCAAAACACATGTCATAAAACCAGTTCATATTCAATTACGAAAACCGAACTTATTTCCTTTCTGAAATCTCGGGCCTCAGCCCATAACCATCAAAATCCGTATCATCCGGGTCATAGCCCAAAACAGCGGAAAAACCATTATTGAAAACCATCAATATCATCGAAATCCAAAACACCTTTGAATTCCATTTCAACCAATCGAACCTGCTGGATCTATCCGAGTCTTTAATACTCCCGAGTCTTTAAACTCAATCCAGGCCTCAATATAATCCGAGTCTTTAAACTCCCCAGTCTTTAAACTCAATAGGCCTAAGGGGGAAATCATAATATCCGAGTCTTTAAACTCCCGAGTCTTTAAACTCAATCCGGGTCTTTAAACCCAATCCGGGCCCGCCCCCGTCACAATCATATCCGGATCTTTAAACCCACTAACCAGATCCAGCAAATCCAATCCAAAACCATTTTAAAACCATTTTCCAAATCCATGTCCAAATCCGAATTCGAAATCACCATTTCGAATTCCAAGCCGAATCCGAAATCAGCAACCCGAATCCAAATTTAGAATCATATCCATCATCCATTTCCAAATACGAATCCGAAACCATCATTCCGTAAGCTGGCATCCGGAATAATCATTCCGAACCCAAATTCGAAAATCCACTTTCCAGTTCCAAAACCGAATCCAGAATCGCCATCTTGAAATCCATTTCCAAAACCCGAAATCACGTTTGTCGAAACCACTTTTATGAACTGGGCTTCAAGCTAGAAATCACTTTCCAAAATCCATTAGAAATCACTGAAATCAAATCATATTTCAAATCCCAAAATCAAATCATCAAACCATAATCAAATCACAATATATATCGGAAACTCGTAAAATGTGCAAATACGTAATAATCTTGAAATTTGTGCAAAACCGTAAATCATCAATATCAATTCACAAATATAGAAATCACTTATAGAAAACATATAAAAACATATATGTATGCATCATAAGTTTGAAAGTATGCATCATATGTATAAAAACATATATGTATGCATACATATATGTATGCATCATAAGTTTGAAAGTAAAGTCCACTCACAGACCGTCACACCGCTGCCTCGATACTCGCGCACATGTCGTTCTTGGCTAATTCGTTATCACCGGCCTTTCCGAACCTGTCCAAATCCCATAATAAGGTCACTAACTACATCACAATGCTTCTACTAAATCCCCATAATTTTCCCGAATTTTTAACTATTTTTAACCAAGTCTTAAAACCTTTGGACATCCCGAAACATATCGAGACGATGCCCGATCGACTCGAAACCAGTGCCAAAATGTTTGTTACATCAATTAGAGTGAAAACCATGTTGAACACCACCCCAAAAGAGGCCCCACGCACCCTCACATGCTGTCCAAAGGGGCTGTGCGTGGGAGCCATACCCGACACTGTTCATCATCGTCAACCTCCAGCCAACCCGGTTCTGATCGGTCCAGACCAGCCCGGTCCAATTGAGGTGGCGAGGCCGGTTTTCACCCATTTTCAAACCATTCTCGATCCTCTCTTCACCATTAGCTTCGTCCTTAGATTTAGGTTTGATCTAATTGATTAAAAGGCATAATTGAATCCTATTTCATACCTTTCAAAATCGAACCAAAACTCTGAATTTTCCAGTCTCTGTTTCCAGCCACCACTAGCCTCTCAGGTCACGGTTTCGACTCCCTGGGTCCAATAGTAATCTTCTACGACTGCAAGGGTCATCAGAGTCACTCAACAAATCCCTAAGACTATCGATTTTCATTTAAACCTTTACGGTAGGAATCGAGATAATATACCTGCTCTCTGTCCTCCACCGTGACCTCCACCGTGGTCACTCACGTCCTATGGTTGATTCTTGCTCACTAATCACCACCAAAAACTAGATTTTGACGGGTTTGATTTATTGAGGTTCACGGCTTCTCACGATCCTTCCTCCTCTGTCTCTGGGTTTCCTCACTTCTCACAGCCACTCCTCACTCTTTCCTTCACCCAGACTCACTCACAGAGGTCACAAACAATCTTCTGATCACACACTTACTAACACAAATTGATCACTCACTGAAAATGGACGATCAGTTCACTGTCTCTGTTTGCTCTCATTTGATCGATGCAGCCATATTTTAAAATGGTTTAACCGTGAGAGTTGGCTAGAAGCCACTGGAGGGTGGACAGATGTCCTCAACCCTGTGGTCCTCAGCTCAAAATATCCAATCCATCCTGCTCAGGTGACACGACCCATCCCAATCCCCCAGGGATTACCATGGAATGTGTCATGCTCCCGTCTAACAAGAGGTGTCAGACAAGGGATAACCTGTTGCCACTGCCTAACCGGGCTTCCAGAGTGCGTAAGGATCGATGGAGGAGGTGTGCGATGCTCAAGTCTCTGCTGCAGTCGCATCCGGAATCAACCTGAAGGGCATTAAAAACAAAAGCTGTGAGTGGACGAAAATAAACAAGTCTGTTTAAAACATTTATAAGACATTTATGCCCCTCAGTAAAATCATATGCATGCACCATCATTTAAAATCATATATCATATAATATGAACCATAAACAAAATTTTAGCCACTGCACCATACACTCCAATCCGACATCCCTGATGTCTGACGTCCCTAACGCCTAATAAGGTCACAATCACAAGGCTACGCGTGCCACTCGGGTCTCAATTCCGAGTTCAATCCTCGAACCCCGTTCGGGTACAGCATCCCCGATGCTTAGCGTCATAGACGCTGGACGTTCTAGACGTCCGTGACCACTTCGGGGTACCTCATCCGGAGGAGACAGTATCACATGAATGGATCTATATAGTGCAGTACCAAATACATTTTATTGATATCCACATGCAAAGCATATATATATATATATATACATAGATAAAATCCAAACCAATCTTTAAGTTTCATCAGACGGGTCTCAAGCCCAAATACCGTGAAACGTGCCATAACCATAATTTCCATATCATCAAACCGTTATTTGTTTTTAGCATGTGAATATATATAAAATGTAAACCAGAAAACATTTATTCAATTCCATTTTAGGGTCCCCGACCCGCAATCACATGTAGAAATCAACTAGGCCCCTGGCCCGATTTCATAAGTTAACTGGGCCCCTGTCCCGATTCACAAGTTAACTGGGCCCCTGGCCGGATTCACAAGTTAACTGGGCCCCTGGCCCGATTCTTAAGTTAACTGGGCCCCTGGCCCGATTTTACTTTATCAAGTCCGTAACCGTTTCATGAAATCATATCCAACCACATTTATGGAAATCGGTGCAAATCCAGAAAACCTCGGTTTACGTGCAAATACGTAAATCACCTCGAAATGCATGAAATCATTTAAATTCACCGATATCCAAAGTAAATCATTTAATCATAATTATAACAATCATGAAACAGTTATGCATGCATCGAATTTATAAAACCAATGTCCACTCACAGACCATTTAACCGAGCGCCTCGATACGCGTGTCATAGGCCTTCCCGGGCCACACCACTATCACCGGGACTCCCAATCTTGTTCAAATCACATCAGAGGATTACTAACCTCATCATTAACATCCTATTCAAGTCCCGTAATTTTCCCGAATTTTTAAGTATTTTTAAACTGGATTTAAAACCTTCGGACATCCCGAACAATATCGAAACGGGATCCGAATGACACGAAACCAACGCCAAAATGTTCGTTACATTGTATAGGACAAAAGTCATGTTGACCTCACCTCGAGATTCGTGCCCACGATCCGTCACGCGCCGCCGTGAGTGGCTGCGCGTGGAAGCCACGCGCCTGCTACAGTGACTGCTACAGTCACCACCTTCACCCGTATGTCTGGTAAATAGGTCTGATTACCCGCGATCTGACCCGGCCAGATAACCCTCAATTCGACCTTGATTCCGTCCGTTTTTTTATCCTAAAACAAACATTAACCAATTAATTCCAGTTCTGTGTCAATGATTAATCTCGACATGGAGTAAATCGACCAATCCAAGTCCGAACAGCCAAACGGGTCGATGATATCAACTCGCCCAACTCAAGTCCATTGTCAAATTAACTTCACAGGAAGCTTATTAGGATTAACACGAACCAATTCGAATGATTAATTGAACACGAAGTTACCTCAATCACCACGACTCAAGCTTGGATTTTCCAGCCGTCCACCTCGTCCGTCCACGACCCTAGGAGCCTCAAAGCTTGCCCCAAATGATCTGGATCGACTCGTGGAGGTTCCAGGAAGCTCATTCAATCATCAATAAGTCATGGGCTGGCCTAAAACTAGAAGTTCGAATTTGAACTTCACAAAAACCAGTTTCGGGTTTTTGAGCATTCCTCCACCATTTCCACTCCATTCCTTCCATTCTCAATCTCAAAGTCAACCTCTCGACTCACTCTCAATTCTAACAATCCAAATCAGCCATTAAAAGCATCCCAAAGTGCCACTCAGTCCACTGTGTAAAGTCCCTTGCACTGACCCGAAAACATAATAAAATGGTGCCCATTTTCTTGTGATCGATTGCCAGCACAATTACATATGCAATCACACCTCAAACTGTCCCAATTCAGTCATTTAATTGATAAAAAATCCATGGGATCGATCGCACAAACATCCCATTTCACGGCTGTTTCAATCAAACAATACCCCCGTGAAAATTACCATTCTGCCCCTGTGCAGAAAATTACCAAAATGCCCCTCACGCATCCTGACCCGTAACTCGGTCATACGGACTCCGATTGATGCGTGTCGCCTGTCTACGGACTCAGAGCATCGAGACCTTCCTAATGGTCCTTGGTCCTCGGCCATCGGACCTCCCGATCAAAAAGTGAACATTTCCCCTTATTTCGTTTGAATTACGAAAATGCCCTTGAACTTCCGTACATCATAACTTTCACCACGAACGTCGGAATCGAACGTGCCACCTGTCTATGAACTCGTGACGTCCCGAACTACGTCACGGTCACCGGTCAAAGTCCATTTGACTATCCGAATTAAAAGTCAACGTTTTGCCCACGTCTAGGGGCAAAACGGTCATTTTGCACAATTCGTTCGAAATCACTCAACTAATCTCAGATTAGTAAATCATTATTAAATATTATTAAATCCCGGAACTCGGGACGGGTCGTTACAACCTTCCCTCCTTAAAGAATTTCGTCCTCGATATTACCAATATCCTTATTCCACAACCACCTTGTGGAAAACAATTCGACCTCATATCATGTGTACATATGTACACCCACTAACTGGAACAACACCAGCCTCGTCTGTACCCAGACATCCCATCACAGTCATACGTCATAACAACAACACTCGACCACCTCGAGTGAACATAATCATCTGATCCGCGATAAAATCGCCTAACCACTAAGCTGACTCCTTCAGCTAGACGGTTCCCTTCTATTGCCAAAATATCCTTACATTTGCTCCCATTGGGAGTCGCCAAATCTCATTTGTCAGTCCACGCTGACACCACCAGTCAAACTGTCACCGCTAAGCTTTACCACTCTAGTAAAGCCCCAACCATCAGCCAGTCAGTGACAACACCACGCACTACATCATTCTCGATGTAGCGTAAGATCAACCACATGATCCCAATTCGCAGGGCAAGCCCAATCCTGCGACATATATTAATCACAATGTCCATAATCGCCGACTCCCTCAGCGAACCAAGACGCTGGGAAATCACGGTGTGATCAAGTCACACAAGGCTTCTCGTGGTTACTCAGACCACCAATTCACTCATCCTGAGTGTACGTATACCGTCAACTTACACAATCAAGTGGTGTAACTGGAACACATTGAATACCAGCCCAGCAGTGATCACACATCTCAATACTAGGGTTCCACTAGCCAACCATGGCTAAGAGCACCTGCTCATACAATCACTGAACCCGACAAAATCACTCTGCACAGCGCACAGTATCCAATGTCCAGTCCACAACACAGCCAAACAAATGATATCGGAACCAAGCCGATTACCAACACGTTTAATCACACACCACGGGTACATCCCATGTACCGCCATTAGGCACCACTCAGCCTAACCAGTATCAATCCTCGTACAACGTACCCTGTACGCACCTCAATCCATCAATCTGCCTATAACCACCCAGGTCATAGCCAAACACATTCCAATAATGAAGTACCTTTGCCCAAACCAACATGAGACAAAACAAACTCCACCCATCATCCCGTTTCAATTCCGGATCCGAATCCGCGATTTCGTAAGAAATCCCGAATCCGAACCTAAACATCATATTTTTATTCCATGTCCAAATCTGAATCCGAAATCATTATTCCGTAAGCTAGCATTGGAATAATCATTCCGCACCCAAATCTAGTAATCCATTTTCGAGCTTCGCAATCGAATCCTGAATCGTCACCCAGAAATTCGATTCCAAAACCCAAAATCTCGTTTACGTCTACTTGAGACGTACCAAAACCGAACCTATCGGTTACCTGTCCAAAACACTCGATTGACTCCATAGGGAAGCCAATCCCAATATCCACATGTCAAAGGTTGACAAAATCCGACCACTTCGGAAACCTACTCAACCGAGTAACAAACCATATGGACTCCACTCCGAAAAGAAGTTCAGTCCCGTCATTTACGACTCACTTACCAAGGTAAGAGTGATAAACTCTCATCCAACCTGGATCATCTAGCAGGATATTGTCCACTTTGGGTCTCTTTACCCTTGCCTTCACGGTTTTATTTTCGGCAGTTCACGGTGCAACTTCCCAGGGGGTCACCCATCATGGAATTGCACAAACCTCAACTCGCTTAACTTTGGAGTTTCAACCGAACCCAAAGCCACTGAGCTCCCAAAAGGCCTCGTGCTAGATTGGTGTGTGCCTACACCTTTAAGGCACACCACCAATTCCCTCCCAGACCATTCCCCTCGCAGGAATGTGGGATTGTTCATCGTTCCCTCCAGGACACGGGTCTTACATATTTTGTGTTTGATGATACAAAATTATACTAGGAAGCTCTAAAAAATATGGAAAATCTTTGATAGATATTCTGAATAGGAACTTAAAACCTTTCCATAGCATTCCTACAACACTAAGGAAAAGCTACCATAGCGTTTTCAAGAAATGCTATAAAAAAAAATCCAACACAGTTATAGCATTGTGCTAAAACGCATTCATAGCACTTCAAAAACTCTATGAATGGCAAACTTTCTAGAGCGTTTCTAAAATGCTATGGTAGACATGAGACTTATTATAGTGCTGGCTATTACAAAGTTTTCTTTAATGTTGTAGAAAGCTACTACAACATTTTTCACCCGATGTAGATGAAGTTTTCTAGCCTAGTGTCGTGGACCCATAATGTCTAAAAAGAGGCATACATTAGTAACAAAATAACCATACACAACAAGTGTGTGACCCACATGAAAGTAACCTAATGCTCTTATACCAAATTGGCAGGACCCTCCCCCAAAATACCGCAATACACAAGAAAGAGTCTGCTCCCATTTGACACAACTTTTTAGAATACAGAAAATATCCTTAGTCCAAAATAAAGATACATACGATGTCTAACAAGGGATAATTCCACGTGATAATCATTAACAGAGTTTAACGAGGTTACACAGAGCAATGGAAAGTAAATGAATAAACCAGAATCCTACTCTGGGGAAAAGTGAGCGCACATCCCAAAAAGTAGTAATGCCTTAACCTCATATCAGCCCTCGTCACAAAAGCAGCTAGGAGGGTAAGGAAAACCATTAAAACCGTGAGTGGACAAAAATAAAGCCTTAGAAAACCATTCCCTGGAAATAAGTATTTTCCCCTCCATTTTATGAAAACATGAATGCATGAAAAGAAAACAGTATATTTCATAAATAACATCATAGATAATCCGGAGTCCAATATAAATCATAATCAACGCCCAGATACCCTTTGGCACAAACAATCAATAACAGTCAACCCTCGTCCTGCTGGTCCAACCAGCATTCCCTTTGTACTACGCGTAGACAAATACAGTTCCTGTAGAGTCTAAACCCATCGGCACGTGTGGAGTTCAACTCCGACAACGTCCAAGCGATCCAATCGCATGAGGATGACCAAAATAGAAAACAATTATCAAACAAAATACCTTTTATTATGCTTTTGAAATATTCATAAAAGTCCCAAAACATTTAGGACCCGCGCACCAGCCCAAAATCCAGTTTGTTTGCATATTTCAACAAAACCTGTGTTTGGAAAGTCACAATCGATTATATATATATATATATATAAATATACCAGATTCCAGTATTTATCCAGAAATCATTTACAATCAAATAAAAAATTCATAGCAATCCAATTTATATCAGAAAATCTTATAAATACATAAATATGCATGCATCATATTTTTGAAAGAAAGTGTCCACTCACAATCAAACCGATAGCTCAATCTTGAGCGGAGTTTTCCTCAGACGTCCCTAGAGAGTCCTCGCCTGTTAAAATAATACCCGGGCATTACCAACAATCTATATATGGTTATACGTAAACTCACCCTAGACCTAGAATCGTAACTGTGTGACAAACACATTTCTCGAGGAGAAAAACGTCCAAAAACTACCTCTAAACGACCTCTGATCAGCCTGAAACTAACACCATTGGATTCAGGACATCAAAACCTTTCAAACAAGGTTGGTTTCACCTCAAAACTCGTGTCCACGCACCCTCACACACCGGATCAGGCATGTGGTATTCCCCACGTGCTGCCATATGCGGATGACATTAGATGTTCATGTCACTTGCTGATGCGGCACCTGTCACCTGGACATGCCACCTGACACGACGTCCACATAGCACCCCTAACACATGCCACGTAGCACCACCAACCACTTGCCACTTACCATCCTCGCCACATGGCACTACTGACCACCTACCACGTGGCACCTGACATCCTAACAACTAAAGTGGCACCCGCCACATGTCTTGATGACATCATCATAACGTCAACTAGCCATGTCATCATGCTGATATCACCCCTCTCCAGAGAAGATTGCCACACTATGGTGGGCAGTCGAAAAACTTCCATTAACGGCATAAACTTCAAACCTTTATATCTCCCTCATTTCTCAACCGAATTCGACAAATTTTAAATCAAAATATTTCTACACGACCCCAAGAATCCAAATCCAAGACTAGAATTCAGAAATAATACTTGGATTCCAAGTAATAAGCCTCCAAAGTTTCGGTAAACTTCCTTCTCTCACACCGTTCACCTCCAGTCCATTCAATCTTCAAATTTGGGCTCTAAGTTATCGTGGGTGTCCCTAGAATACGGTCTCAACCTTAGTTTGGTCCAAAAATTCCTCAAAATGAAGATGGAGGTGAAGGGTGGTATATGTTTGTTTTGTGTTTTGGGTTTTGGGGGGGTTGCACAGGTTTGGAAGAAAATGGAAAAGAGAGAGGGCTGATTGGATAAGGATGAAGGAAAAGGATTGGCTCTCAACCAATCACTCCCAAAATATCCACAATTTTCCTTGTTTCCAAAACTACTCTTCCCCTTTTAGAAACCATCCCAAAACCTTAAGGGTAAAATCATTCAAACTCAATAAAATTCCCAAAAACCCCCTGTTTGGGGGTGATGTGAATTTATCCACCCACCTAATATATGAAGCAAAGGGTGTATTTAGCTTGATTTCTTGGAGGGTTTTTGGCTTGACTACGAGTGGTTTTTGGCTGGATTTTTTTGGAGTCTTTGGCTAATTTTTTGTGAAGGCTTTCGGCTAGATTTGTAGTAGGAGTGAAGGTAATTTTGGCTGGATTTTTATGATGGTTTGGCTGGAATGAAGAAGAGGCCTAAGCCAAGTTTTGTGAGTGTTTTGGCTGCGTTTGTAAGTTTGTGTTGGCTGGATTTTTTGGCTTACAAGAGTTGGCCGGATTTTTTGGTTTACAAGAGTTGGCTGGATTTTTTTATAAGAGTTGGCTGGGAGTTTCTTGAAGGGGTTGGGTGCAGAGTTTTTGATGAAGTAAGGGTGAAAACATATGTTTTGAAGTAAAGGGGGATGGCTGGAAAATTTAAATGAGGGTGCGGATTGAGTTAATTGTGAGGGGGGATTTTTCTCTCCTCACGGTTGCTTGTGCTAGGAAGAAAAGGAAAGCAATCAAAATGGGTTTGATTGATGGAAAGAAAGTAAGTGAGAAGGTACAATCAAATGATGAAAGCAAAGAGGCTTTTCTCTCTTTTTACTTATAGTTACGGCCAAGAAGAAAAAATGGGGTGTTGGACTTTGTTTTTTTTTCTTTTCCTTTACATCCCTCTTGTCAAGTCACACCATATACATCTCCATCACATAAATATTTGTTAGCCCTATGACTTTAGACAATTTGTGATTTGAGAAGGCCATGTGGGAAAGAGGAAATGAAGGTTTTTATCTCTTTATGCTTCGGTCGTGAGGAAGCATGAAATTACACTTTTCTTGTCAAGTCACACAAGTACACCCACTTGTATAATTGGTTGCATCAAGACCAAGGAAAAATGGACAAAAAACTCTTTCCATGATGCCCAAAACGTTTTTACATGTGTGGTGGGTGAGTTTTTTATGCAATTTGGAATCAAAGTGCTATACCTTTTGACCTTATGGCCTAGACAAGCTTTGATTTGGGAAAGGCTAGTTGGTAGCTATATTTCTAGATATTTTCGGCCAAGTTGGCAAGTTGGTAAATTACACTAAACCTAATTTTCTTCGACCCAACCCAAGGCTTGAAAAAAATATAGACGTCGGCTGGGTTTCTCATCAAATCCTCATCCGGCCTCGATTGCCAATTGGTCGAAATAAGGGAATAAATCAAGTTAGATAATGTCAACCTAGAATCTTCTCGAAAGAGAAGGTTTTAATCAAATCTCAATCAAGTATTTCGATATCAATCCGAATTGGAAAGATTTGGGTGACCTGACTTGGAAAGATTTTGGGTGGTCTCGATTTGGAAGGATTGTGGGAGGATCAAATTTGGAAGGATTTCGAGTGGCTCAACTTGGAAGGTTTTTAACTCAGAAGAGTGTAGGCCAAGCATGGCCAATTCGTGGGTTGGCTAAAACCTATAAATAGCTAAGGTGAAGAAGAGAAAGGGACATCAACATCAACACACAAACTTACTCTTATCTTGCACCTTTTCAATCCTTAGACTAGATTTTCATATTCAAGTTCTAGTTAGTCAAGTTCTTCATTTTTCTAGAGTAAGTTTATTGTTCAGAATATTTTCGATTATTTTGTTTTAAATTCATGTTCATTTTTATTTAATCTTTATTTTGATTCAAGTTCTTTCGTTAGCGTTCATTTAATAACTTTACTTAATCGCTTCGTTAATTTTAGTCTATTATTATTCGTCTTTAAATTTAATTATCGATTTTCTTTTAAGTATTTATTTATTACGTTTTCGTTAAGTTTATTTTCTTAAGCTTAGTTAATTTTCTTGCTCGAATTAATATTACACTTGCATGTCATTCATAATTTAACAAAAAAAAATAAAAATATATAAGTTGAAACCTAAACACCCTTGACCTTGAGGGAGTGAAAGATCCCAGACCGAGAGGAGGTTCCTTGCTCGGTCGCACAATCATAAGGTTAGAAGTCGGCCTTAGGGGCGCACCCAATATTTACAATTCCATTCAGGTGATTTGGTGGCCGGATGGTGGCACGCATGCGCATTTATTCGAAGAAGGACCAAAATCCCTTCTAACGGTTTGATAAATCAAACCGAGGGAAACATATTTTGGCACGCCCGGTGTGATACACTAGGTTTTGATATTGCATGGTCATTGGCACTAGGGGGAATCCTAGAAACGACCAAGAAATCCAGCCGCCAAATTTAGTAGTCGGGCGAAGAAGAAGAAACATGGTTGAAACACTCCCAATATCGACCCAGCCATTTGGTATGCCAACTTCTCAAGCAGGCCATAGTGGCCAATTACAAGTCGGTCAGACCTCAACCGTGAAAACAGATACAAGTTTAGTAGAAGTTACCTGTGGCCCATTAAAGCCAATCCTCCAGCCAAATCCGCCGACCTCGTTGGACTTCCAACAATTAATTCGAACGTTGGAGGTGAACAATCGAGCGACTAACCAACGGCTTGACGAGCTCACTACTGAGATGAACAACCAGAGGCTGGAAGTTCGCAACCAGTTCGTTCAGGTGAATGATAGACTCGGTCAACAACCTGTCCCAAATGGACACCCAGCGGCCCAAGGCCAAGTAGGTGATCAAGCCGAGAATTTTGGAGTGAATGAACAACTTGAAAATAATCCAGTGGGGAACAACCAGGGTATGTATATCCCAAATCACAATAATCTCCCGGGTTGGAACAATCAGTTCGAGCAGAACCCATATCAAGATTTTCACCAAGCTCGACCACAGCCCAACCTAGCGGTCGGGGGCAACTTTGCTGGCCCATACATAAATCAGATTGCAGGCCTAGGTGGTTGGGGAAACCATGGAGGAAATCATCTGAATGGCCATGAAAACGGACCCGGCCAACAAACGGCTCTCGACTGGGGTGTGGTCGAGCAACTGATCCAGGAGATGGTTCCTCTCACTAGGAGAGTCGGCCGACCTGTGTACAAGAGGCCGTATCCTCAACACTTTGACACGGAAGAATTTCCACGTGGTTTCAGAGTTTCTGATTTCACCCTTTTTTCGGGTGATGGACTTCAATCCACGGTGGAGCATGTAGGCCGATTCACGGGGATTACGTTCACCTGGTATGTGAATCTACCACAGAACTCCATTCCGAATTGGGCGACCATGGAGCAAGTCTTCCGTGAACAATTTTATCGACCCGAGCCAGAAGTGTCTATGGCTGACTTAGCCAAAATGAGACAAACTTTTAACGAGTCGGTTCAAGAATTCTTGGCCAGGTTCAAGGTGGCTAGGACCAAATGTATGGTCTCCATGCCAGAACATGAGTTTGTCAAGTTGGCTCAAGGAGGACTTTCTTTAGACCTTAGGAAAAAGTTTGAAGGAATGGAGTTTCGTGATATATACGATCTCCTTTTAAGGGTTGACCGATATGAGGGTCTACTAAAGGAATAGCAACAGAAAAATCGCCAAATTTCTCGGCCATCCTTTTATAAAGATACTCCCAAGCCGGCCATGGCTAGGGCAACATCGGTTCACGCCGTAGAGGTGGATGATGAGGAGCCAACTGGCCAGTTGGAGGAAATCCTATCTGAGGTGGATGATGAGCAGGCCGAAGTAAATCTGGCTGAGATGTTTATTAATGGACCGCACATATGTAAGGCATTGTCAAAAGCCACCAAGGACCAGCAGCCGACATCAGCTCAGGTACCAAAATTTAGCGGTAGCTTCCAAAAAGGGGTTGGGAATAAAACTTACACCTTTGATATATCCAAAGACGAACAAATCTTCGATCAGCTTTTAAAAGAAAATATTATAAGATTGTCATCCGACCATGTTATTCCATCTGCCAATGAATTGAAAAATAAAACTTATTGCAAATGGCACAATGTGTGGACTCATGGAACTAATAATTGTTTGGTTTTTTGCAATGCTGTGCTGGACATAATTGAGAAAAAGATTTTGAAATTTCCGGAGAAGAACCTAATGGGAGTTGACAAGAATCCATTCCCTTCAGCCCAGGGTAACATGGTGACAGTCAATTTTCTCCAGCCAGGCCAGCCTAGGAGAAGGTTGGATTTAGGTGGGTCGGCCAAGGCCGCAGCTGAAAGGACGGCTAGGGAGGTTCAGCTAGAGCCTACGACGAAAGGAAAAGAGAAGATGTTCCTAGAGCCATGGACCAAGGAAGAGCTCTCGAAGGCCATTGTGTTATGTGGCAGGTGTCAATGTGAGGTGGCATAAGATGTCCCGCAATTGAAGCCGAAGGAGCTTGAGAAAGAGACGGTCAGGTCGGACCAACAAAGAGAGTTAGAGAAAAGGGTGATTCTGAGTCCAACCGAGAATTACGGTCTCTACAGCCCGAGAGAAAGGTATGAAGCTAGGCCGAATAAACGGTCATTTTTTACCTACCAGGGTAGGCACAAAAAGTCACGTTTCCCGCCGAGGGGGAACCCTCAGAAGCCACTAGAGTATGAGGATATTGTGGGTGGCCCGTTCCACCAGAGCGAGAACAAGCATAAGAGCATTTGGGTGACTACAAGTAATGGCAAGAAGAGGACTGTCGACTATATCCAAAGGCCCAGGCCATCTGATGGTAGTAGTATCAATACTTACAAAATTTCGAATACTAAAGAGGGTCAATGGTACCAGAGCCGGGGACACGGCTTGCCCCCAAAGCCCTTGACTAGGACCCATGTGAGGAGAGCACAGAGGCAACTCTCTGCCAATAATAGAGCTGACGATAAGTGGACAGAAGAAAGACAAGCTCAGTTGAACCGATTGGTGGCCCTTAAAGAGAAGATAAAGAGGGAAGAGCTTGGGTTGGCCAAGGCTGATGTCGTGGCCTCTTTGGAGGCAGCGGCCGCAGAGGAAGTTGAGATGCACAGGATGTGGGTGAATGGTAGAGTTGTGGTAACATCCGCCAAGGAACCAATTTCTGAGCTTGAGTCTCACTTGACAGGGGCATTTGAAGTAGAGAACTCAAGGGAGAACCCTCAACAACCATTGGTTGTGGGGGAAAAAAGTGAGGCCAGGCGAGGGGCTAGCCAACTAGGAAGCCATAAGGTGAGTATGAAGGAGGCAATAGAGAGCCAGGGTTAGAAGGTAAGCTAGGCTGCTAGAGGGCCGGCTAAAGCAAAAATGCACCAAGTCGTGAAAGGGGTTGAAAGTGTCCCCGGGTCAGCTGGGGGCAAGACAGACCCCATGACTAGCCAAACCTTGGCCAAGAAGGTTGGGGGCAAGGATCAGTCGCAGAAGGAAGTCGCGAAGATAGTAAGTGACCAAGCCATGGTCAAAGTGGGTGTGAAGGACACCATGTCACCCACAGTGGAAGAGAAGACCGAGCCGACGGCCGAAAAAGAGATTGTGAAGCAAGACCACTTGGGTGAGCCAATGGTGGATCTAGGTGAGAATGAGGCTCCTTTGGGAGAAGATGAAGAAATGTATGATGAAGGCGATGAGTATGGCAAGGAGGAAGAATACATGGAAGAAGAAGCCATAAAGGAGATGGAGGGTGAAGACCCAGGAATGAATGTGGCTGTAGCAAAAGAGGTTGGGCAGGCGACCCCAGAGAATTCTCAAGCCAAGGTCCTAGAGCCTGAAATGGACATGGCACAAACCGAGAAAATGTGGAAGACCGATACTAAGAAGACCCTCAAATTTGGCAAGAATGAAGAGGTGCCTATTAATATGGTCACGTTACCATCATTCGTTGAGGCCCAACCCGGACAACCCAACATTATAGCTGGTGATGTTTTGGACGAGCTAGAGCCCACGGTGCTAGTAGGTGGGTCGGAGGAGCCGACCATAGAAACAAAATTTGTGACACCCTGGGTCGAGTTTAACGAGCCGCAAATTTTCATTTCAAATGAGGAAAAATGAATTCGGAAAAACTTTTCTATGAGATGCCTACTAAGATGATGTCAACTCACTTGAAACCGTTATATGTGTGTGCCCATTTTGATGGGATTCAAATAAGTAAAGTGCAAGTGGATACCGGGGCGACCGTGAACATCCTCCCAACTTCTATTATGAAGAAGTTGAAAAGAGGGATGGATGAACTTATCCCAACCGAGACGACAGTTAGTGGGTTCATAGGAGAAACCAACATAACTCGAGGGATCCTCTCTCTTGAGGTTAGAGTTGGGGGCAAGGTCAGAATGAAAGCTTTCTTTGTGGTGGAAACTATAGCTCACTTTAATGCTCTACTGGGCCAAGATTGGATCCATGGAAGTATGTGTGTACCATCGTCTCTCCACCAATGCCTCAAGTTTTGGCATGAAGATGGATCTACCGAAATGGTTGAGGCCGACTCACGGCCATTCATGGCTTCAGCTAATGCAGTAGAGGCCAAGTTCTATGATGAGGATATTGGTCCTCTTTACTTTATTGGATCAGACAAGAATGGCCGACCTACGGGAGTCTCAGCCCAGAAGCTAGTGGACTTAGGGGCACATGATGCACAAGCCGACGGGGAGCGGCCCACAGTTGCTGATTTTTCATTCTTAATGAATAGTATAAAAAATATGGAGGATGAAAGGAAGGCCGCGGTGGAAAGCACTTTGAGACGGCTGTATGGTTTTTGGGCCGAAAGAGCGGCTGAATATGGGTCATCGGCCGACTTGGTGGAATTTCTCCAAGAAGGCCCGGAAGAGGATGCCCTTGAAATTGAAGAGATGGACTTAGCACCAGCCAAGATAGATGACTCGAAGGCCGAAGATCAAGACCCTTTGATAGAAGTAAATTTGGGGATAGAAGAAGAGCCAAGGCCAATCTACATTAGTGGCCTACTGGATCCGGGTCTACAGACCAAGATGGAGGAGTTGCTTCGGGAGTTCAAGGATTGCTTTGCTTGGGACTACACCGAGATGCCCAGGTTGAGCCGAGACTTGGTGGAACACCGCTTGCCTATTTCAGAGAACATCAAGAACACCATATCTTCAACCCAGAAATTCAAGCCCCAAAATCAACCAAAACTCATGCATTCATTGCAAAACTAAGTGGAATCTACCTCAAATGTTACTTGGAGTTGCTTCTTGAAGAAATTTGGGGTAACTTTTGTTAGGAAATGAGAGATTTTGAAAAGGGCCAAGAGGGAGTTCTTGAAAACCCTAAAATGGCTTTTCTTTGAGTTTTGAAAGGAAGAAGATGTCAATGTATTTATAGTCTCAATGAGGAAGATGAGTGGGCATGGAAGGTTAAGAGCCAAAATTAAACTAAGTTTAATACCATAACTACAAAATTAAATGCACAAATTGAAGACAAGAGCTTGGGTGTTTACCTCATCAATGGAGTTAGGGAAGAAACTCCAATTTCAATTGCCCACCCTTAGAATTCGGATAGCCAATTAAAGGGGGCAATGTTTAGGGGTGATGTGAATTTATCAACCCACCTAATATATGAATCAAAGGGTGTATTTGGCTTGATTTCTTGGAGGGTTTTCGGCTTGACTATGAGTGGGTTTTGGCTGGATTTTTTTGGAGTCTTTGGCTAAATTTTTGTGAAGGCTTTCAGCTAGATTTGTAGTAGGAGTGAAGGTAATTTTGGCTGGATTTTTATGATGGTTTGGCTGGAATGAAGAAGAGGCCTTAGCCAAGTTTTGTGAGTGTTTTGGTTGCGTTTGTAAGTTTGTGTTGGCTGGATTTTTCAGCTTACAAGAGTTGGCTGGATTTTTTGGTTTACAAGAGTTGGCTGGATTTTTCATAAGAGTTGGCTGGGAGTTTCTTGAAGGGGTTGGGTGGAGTGTTTTTGATGGAGTAAGGGTGCAAACATATTTTTGAAGTAAAGAGGGATGGCTGAAATATTTAAAGGAGGGTGTGGATTGAGTTAATTGTGAGGGGGGATTTTTCCTTGTGCTAGGGAGAAAAGGAAAGCAATCAAAATGGGTTTGATTGATGGAAAGAAAGTAAGTGAGAAGGTACAATCAAATGATGAAAGCAAAGAGGCTTTTCTCTCTTTTTACTTATAGTTACGGCCAAGAAGAAAAAATGGGGTGTTGGACTTTGTTTTTTTTTCCTTTTCCTTTACATCCCTCTTGTCAAGTCACACCATATACATCTCCATCACATAAATATTTGTTAGCCCTATGACTTTAGACAATTTGTGATTTGAGAAGGCCATGTGGGAGAGAGGAAATGAAGGTTTTTCTCTCTTTATGCATCGGTCATGAGGAAGCATGAAATTACACTTTTCTTGTCAAGTCACACAAGTACACCCACTTGTATAATTGGTTGCATCAAGACCAAGGAAAAATGGCCAAAAAACTCTTTCCATGATGCCCAAAACATTTTTACATGTGTGGTGGGTGAGTTTTTTATGCAATTTGGAATCAAAGTGCTATACCTTGTGACCTTATGGCCTAGACAAGCTTTGATTTGGGAAAGGCTAGTTGGTAGCTATATTTCTAGCTATTTTCGGCCAAGTTGGCAAGTTGGTAAATTACACTAAACCTAATTTTCTTTGACCCAACCCAAGGCTTGAAAAAAATATGGACGTCGGCCGGGTTTCTCATCAAATCCTCATCCGGCCTCGATTGCCAATTGGTCGAAATAAGGGAATAAATCAAGCTAGATAATGTCAACCTAGAATCTTCTTGAAAGAGAAGGTTTTAATCAAATCTCAATCAAGTATTTCGATATCAATCCGACTTGAAAAGATTTGGGTGACCTGACTTGGAAAGATTTTGGGTAGTCTCGATTTGGAAGGATTGCGAGAGGATCAAATTTGGAAGATTTCGAGTGGCTCAACTTGGAAGGTTTTCAAGTCAGAAGAGTGGAGGCCAAGCATGGCCAATTCGTGGGCTGGCTAAACCCTATAAATAGCTAAGGTGCAGAAGAGAAAGGAACATCAACATCAACACACAAACTTACTCTTATCTTGCACCTTTTCAATCCTTAGACTAGATTTTCATATTCAAGTTCTAGTTAGTCAAGTTCTCCATTTTTTCTAGAGTAAGTTTATTGTTCAGAATATTTTCAATTATTTTGTTTTAAATTCAAGTTCATTTTTATTTAATCTTTATTTTGATTCAAGTTCTTTCGTTAGCGTTCATTTAATAACTTTACTTAATCGCTTCGTTAATTTTAGTCTATTATTATTCGTCTTTAAATTTAATTATCGATTTTCTTTTAAGTATTTATTTATTACGTTTTCGTTAAGTTTATTTTCTTAAGCTTAGTTAATTTTCTTGCTCGAATTAATATTACACTTGCATTTCATTCATAATTTAACAAAAAAAACATAAAAATATATAAGTTGGAACCTAAACATCCTTGACCTTGAGGGAGTGAAAGAACCCAGGCCGAGAGGAGGTTCCTTGCTCGGTCGCACAATCATAAGGTTAGAAGTCGGCCTTAGGGGCGCACCCAATATTTACAATTCCATTCAGGCCATTTGGTGGCCGGGTGGTGGCACGCCTGCACATTTATTCGAAGAAGGACCAAAATCCTTTCTAACGGTTTGATAAATCAAACCGAGGGAAACACCTCCAGAAAAAATTAACAATTAAAAGGGTCGGTTTGTTACAAAATTAATAAATAAATAAATCATACTATGAGATCATTCATATAATCAACATCATCAATTATCAAAATAATCCTAGAAACATAATTTCTAAGGTTTTCAACAATAATAAAATAAATTAGATTTTTCTTGGGATTCGAAATACCTACTTGATTGAAGAGTAGTAATTCGTTTCTTGAATGAACGATTTCTAATTCCTTCCTGAATTTTTTATGCTAATAACGTGTTGTGAAGTTTCTAAATTATAATTTATACGTATATTTGTTTGAGAGAACGTTAAAATACAGATAAGAGAATACTAATGTTTCTATACTAATGAATTATAAAATAATAATAAGCATTGCCCTTATATACATTAGGGAATTAATACACACAAAACTCATCTACTCTTACTACCCTTACATGATAATAACTACTAACTTTTTAAGTATTTACAACACAAAATCATTTTTGAACAAAACCATAGTGAGTATTAACCAATTTTGTATCTCTCCAAATTTTTCCAAAACTACTTCTAACATATCCATTTCATTTAGTATACACCATTTGAATTTTTGACGAAAAAATTTAATTCATTGTGGTAAGCGGACTACACACTTACACTCTACCCATTTGAGTACACAAATTTTTTACTATTGTAAATGATTATTTTAATGATCCAGAAGTCTGAAGCACCATACTTAGATTCACCCTGTGACGATATTATGAGATGTGTCCGGCAAACAGAAATTTTTTTTATATGTGGGAATATCAAATGCAGCAGGCCGGGTGAGGTATCATCCTGAGATCAAGCAAGCAAACCAACAAAGCCGACCACAACACACGACAACAATGAATTCATTTTGTAAAATATCCACTCCGATCCCCTTGCCCGCCAAATTGACAGACAAAATACAAAAGCCCGGATTTCAACGGTGACGCTACGCGTTGCGTTATGTGGCAATTGGCATAATTAATTAATTCAAATAATATTACCCTTAAATAATATTAAAAAAACCAAACTTCCTAATCATTTATATTAGTCGATTATACATACAGAAATTTGTATGCGTCAATTAATTAATTATTGATCATTACATTTTTTTTTCCTTCTTTTATGAATAAGGAGTTTGAGTAAGAAGAGTTTGATAATATATAATGGATAATATTTACATTTCATCGTTGTAATATATATACATCCATATCACATTTTCGATTTACTTATTTGTACAAATTTAATAATCTGAACTGCCCGTTTCCTAAAACATCATTTTAAGATCATTTTTGTAGAAAAACAATAAGTTTGCATGTCATTTATTCATTAATATGTATGAAATAAATCAATAAATTTGTAGGTCATTTATCCATTAATATGTACCAGATAAATTAATATATTTGTAACGTACAATTAAAATCTTCATATTGAATTGTCTATTTAATTGATACATATGAATGACTGAATGATCTCTAATCTTGTTATTTTTTTACAGATCTTGAAATAATAATTTAGGGAATCGATCATTTTAATTATGATATCTTAATAACGCTGATTAGATATTAAAAATATAGTACAAGAGTATACTATTACAGTAGGATGCAAGTATTAGGGGAAACTAATATGCTTTGATGGTATTGAATAGACTTGGTCAATTAATAGCACCAAGTGATGAGGTTGAATCAGGACAAGCATATAGTTGAAGAAGCCTAGGCCTCTCCATATCCAAATCAACCATGAAACTTCCTCCATTCTTTTCATTTTGAAAGCAGGCCCTTGAACAATGTCTCTCATCTTCAATCCAGGATTTTCTCACCTCTAAACGCAAACCCTGCCGTCTCTTCTCCTTCACATCCTTCTCTTTGTAACGACCCGTCCCGAATTCCGGGATTAGATTAGTGACTAATCTTGATTAGTGAGGTTGATCGGTGATTAGTTGAGCGAAATCGGGCGAACGATACAAAATGATCGTTTTGCCCCTGGTCGTGGGTAAAATGTTGACTTTTCGATTGAGCGGTCAAATGGACATTGGCCAATGACCGTGACGTGGTTCAGGACGTCACGAGTTCATAGACAGGTGGCACGTTCGATTCCGACATTCGAGGAGAAAGTTATGATGTTCGGAAGTCGAGGGGCATTTGGTAATTTTGGTTAAAAGGGGCCAAATGTTGACTTTTGACCCGGGAGGTCCAATGGACGAGGGCCAAGGACTATTACGTAGAGCGTATCGATACGAATCCGTAGGCAGACGGCATGCCGAAATCGGAGTTTCGACGACGAAGTTATGGTTACGGGAACAAATTCGATTAACCGAACGAACCGAGGCTTCGATTAAAATAATATTATAATAATGAATAGTGACCATTGATGTGGATGCTAGGATGAGTGACAAGTGTCACCCATCCCTCATTTTGAGGCCTAAAATCTGTTCCATATTTCCCTCCAAACATCATCATTCCCTACATCATCATTCCTCCTTTATCATTTCCTTCATCTTTCTTTTATTCTTCTCTGTTCTTTGAACCGTGAGCAAACACAAGGGAGAGTTGAGAGAAGTGAGCCGTGAGAAACAAGCTCTACAACCCCCTTTGATCTTCATCCTTTGCTTATGACCCGTGAATGAAAGTTGGAGAGGATGTTGAGACGAACCCAATGGTGGCCATGGCAAGGACCGTCATGCACGGTGGCCGGAATTTTGGAAGGTAAACCGTGGGATTCAAATTTTGGGTTTTTGATTTTGATGGTGTTGATCGATTCTAAGCTTAGGATGATGTTCTTTGACTTCTCACGAGCTTGTAGGTGCAATTTGGGACGGATTTGGACGTTGGAGGTGGCCGGAATGATGAATGGAAATCTGGCCGAAACTTTGAATGGCCATAACTTAAAATCCAGGTACTTTCTGAATTTTCTGGGTTGATATTTAGAATCCTTGGCTCGAGTAGATGGATTTACATAGGTAGAACGTCGAATTTGGTTAAGAAACGAGTGAGATATCGAAGTTTGAAGTTTGGGGCATCGATGGAGTTTTCTGGCGAGAAATTCCGGCGAGTTAACTCGTTGACTCTGGCCTGTTGACTTTTGACCGTTGACTTACTGTTCATGATGACGTCAGCGTTGACTTTTTGGTCAACGGTTGACTAGAACTTTGACCCGCGCGTGGGGGCGCGTGTGAGCATATTTTTAGGTGGGACCAGGATCATTTTAAAGGTTTCGACGATCCGGATCCAATGGCGGTGGTTTCGGGTCGATAAGAGATCGTTAAGTTGGTCAAATCGAGGGTTTTCACCTCGGGTAACGTGTACGGGACACGTTGACTTTTCTGGGAAATTTTAGGGTTCTTAATATGAACTTGTATAGTTTAGTAGTAACCTTTGGGTGTGATTTGGACAGGATTGGAAGTCCCTGTGATAGTGGTGTGGTCAGGAAGGGTTATGGCACGCGTATCGAGGCGTATCGTTGAACGGTCTGTGAGTGGACTTTGTTTTCTAACCATGATGCATGCATATATGATTTAAATGCTTTATTATATGATTTGATATGCTTTGGCATGATTGATGTTTCAATCCGGCGATTTCTCGATTTTATGGATTATTATATTATATTTTGGCACGATTTTTGAGAAATGATGAAATTGATGTTTTGGGCGTAGGCCCATGATTTAAAATTATATTTGGACTCGGGTTATGAGTCAAAGATTTAAAATGATGTTTTGACTCGGATTATGAGTCAGGGATTGATTTCATGGATTTATATGAAAATGGCAACTGAGGTTGCGATCGCATGGATTTGGGTGAAAATGATGATTTGGGCTTGCGACCCAATTGGATAGTGATTTTGACTCGGATTTGGAGTCACATGTGAATATGATGAAATTGATGATTTTGATTTATAAAGGAAATCCTGGACACTGTTTTATGATGGTTTTGTGGAACTTGCTTTGTGAAAGCTATGTCTCGGGCATAGGGCCTATTGAAATGTTTTTGACTTGATTTGAGACATAAATGATTTTAAAATGAGATTACTGGATTTGGTGACCTGTTCCACCTATACCATCCTCTGTGATTTGATAGTCTCCTCCAGACGTCATAGATCCTGGAGTAGTCACGAACCACTGCTTGGAGATGAGTAGCTCCGAGGGAGGCTCACTCTCAGGAGCGTGGGACCACTGCCTGGAGATGAGTAGCTCCGAGTGAGGCTCACTCGCAGGAGTGTGGGATTATGATGATATCCTCCAGACGTCGTTGATCTTGGAGTTGATATCCCCCCAGACGTCGTAGATCCTGAGGGATGTACTCGGACGTGAGACACCGAGTTTGCACGCGTTGCATTGATATCATGACGGGATATATGGATATTGAGATTGGATATTGAGGATTGGTGGTATTATGATTTATTGATATTTGTGTCCAGAGGCTTTATAACATATGCTTTAAAAACATGATGTTTTATGTCATGAACTGATTTGATGAACATGAGTTTTTATGGACCATGGGAAAACGTATTTTGATTTTATCGGTCCACTAATCATACTTGATTGATTTCACACTATTACTCATGTTTTAAGTTATGCATGTACGTTTGTGAAAACTGAAGGGTAAGAATGTGTTTTGGTAAATGTACTTATCAAACTTTATTTTTGTCCACTCACAGCTTTTATTGGTTTTAATGCCCTTCAGGTTGATCACGGATGCGATTGCAGCAGAGACTGGGATATCGCACGCCTCCTCCATTGATCCTGACGCACTCTGAAAACCCCGTTTGGGCAGTGACTTTTGGTTATCCCTTGTCTGACACCTCTTGTTGGACGGGAGCAGGGCATATTCCACGGTAATCCCGGGGGGATTGGGATGGGTCCTGTCAACTTTCTCCTACTGCTCGAAAATGTCAACTCCTTCTCTTTCAACATCTCCAATTTTACACCGAATAAGGACTTAACCTTCCAAGGTGATGCATTCTCCTCAGGAGGAGTCATCCAACTTACAAGGAATCAAGTTGACCGTCCCCTCACTAGGAGCACCGGCCGCCACCTCCTCTGCTCAGCCGGTGCTCCTTTGGGATGCCAGCACCGGGAAGCTCACCGACTTCACCACCCATTTTACCTTTCTCATGAAATCCCTCAATGACACATACTATGGCGATGGCATATCTTTCTTCATTTCACCATTCGACTCAATCATCCCTAACAACTCAGATGGCGGGTACCTTGCACTATTTAGCGCAGACTCAGCTCAAAACCTTACCAACAATCAAATTGTTGCGGTTGAGTTTGACAGCTATGAAAACGAATGGGATCCGAGCCCTGATCATGTAGGAATCAATGTCAATTCAATTGTCTCAGTTGCCAATGTGTCCTGGAAAACCACCATTAAAAACGGAACGGTAGCAAATGCATGGGTGAATTACAAGTCCACCACCAAGAACTTGAATGTTTTTCTAACGTATGCGAAAAGACCCATGTACAGCGCTGGAGATTGCAGCATTTCGTACATAGTCGATTTGAAGAAGGTGTTGCCGCAGCTGGTTCGGGTTGGTTTCTCCGCGGCCACGGGTACATGGGTTGAAATACATAACATTTTGACCTGGCCATTTACGTCAACCCTAGAGCTCAATAGTAATGCCGCAGCGCAAAAGAAAATAAGATTGGGAATTGGTTTAGGAGCCGGATTCGGGGTCTTGAGCTGCGGATTAGGGCTTTTATGGTTCATTAGCTGGAGGAAGAAGGTTAACAACATAGAGGAGGCATATGACATGTCAATGGATGATGAATTTGACAAGGGGACCGGTCCCCGGAGGTTCACTTACCAGGAACTAAACCACGCAACTAGTAACTTTTCTGAGGGAGGGAAGCTTGGAGAGGGAGGATTTGGAGGTGTCTACAAGGGTTTGTTGAGTGAGTCGCAAACAGAAGTGGCTGTGAAGAGAGTAAGCAGAGGATCAAAACAGGGGGAAAAGGAGTAAGTTGCGGAAGTGAGGATTATAAGTCGATTGAGGCACAGAAATTTGGTGCAACTCATTGGATGGTGTCATGGACAAGGTGAGTTCCTTCTTGTCTACGAGATTATGCCAAATGGAAGCCTTGATTCCCATCTTTTCGGCATGAAACTCCACCTTACTTGGGCACTAAGGTACAAAATAGCCCTAGGTTTGGCCTCTGCCATTTTGTATCTTCACGAGGAATGGGAACAATGTGTGGTGCATAGAGACATTAAGTCAAGCAATGTGATGTTGGGATTCAAATTTCAATGCCAAGCTTTCGGGCTTGCACGATTCGTAGACCACGACGGTCTTAGCAGGCACTATGGGGTATCTAGCCCCAGAGTGTGTGACAACAGGCAGGGCTAGTAAAGAATCTGATGTCTATAGTTTTGGGGTGGTTGCCTTGGAAATTAGTTGTGGAAGAAGGCCAGTTGAGGCAAAGGCGGAGCCAAGCCGGGTTAGATTAGTGGAGTGGGTTTGGGACCTTTATGGAAAGGATCAAATCTTTGATGCTGTTGATAAAAGATTGAACTTAGATTATGATGAGCAGCAAACACAGAGGTTGGTGGCAGTTGGGTTATGGTGTTGCCACCCTGACCCAACTGTTAGGCCTTCTATTAGGCAAGTGATCGGTGTTCTTAATTTTGAAGCTCCAATGCCAAGCTTGCCGTCAAGGTTGCCGGTGCCGGTGTACTTTGCACCGCCGTTGGATATGTGTAGGCTCTCATACACATCGTCCAATTTCACCGGATCGTCGGTTAAAGATCGAACTCAGTGTTCATGTAGCCGTTGCACTACCTATACTTCATCACAGTCAGCAGGCTCTTCAAAAGCTCTGTTGAAGAATTTGATCAACATTGTCGGTGTGTAGTAGCATTATGCCTCGATTAATTAACCTTTTTTTTTCTTTCTATTGTTGTATTTTTTTGGTTTTACTGATTCTTTCTTGTTCATTGTTCAAAGGAATAATTCTTGTTCTTTCTACTGTTTTCTTGGAAAGAATTGTCTTACTTAGATATTTAGGAGTCTAATTTTTTGTGCTTGTTAAATAATAATTGAACTTATTGTGATGAGCCGATGATCTTCTTGGTTAAGTCGATTTTAACATCTCATGATATTCCTACTGGAGAAAAATACAGACTTTTCTTTCATTTTTTACTTTAATTTAATTTAAATTACAAAGATAAAAATTTAAACTCAAATATATAGCAGAATATCTACTAGCTTTAATGATGAAGTATTATGGGGGGGGACATTTGTATCTCTCCTTGCTTGGTCGTAAATTGATGTTGACATGTTTGGCAACTTTGGCCGGCAGATGGTTTTAATAATATATTTAAACTTTTTGAAGACTTGGGTTTCATCGAAATTCTTTACCAGCAGAGAATAAATATATACAGAGCATCCAGTAGTGCCAGCATGGGTTAAGTCTTCAAGTGACTATGATGATGTGATTTTAGCTCGAGCATGTATTAATATTAATTGCTCCCTTAATTCCCATATAAACTTGCCATAGCCATCAATCATTTACTCAAGTACCCCCGACAATGCATATCTGTCTAAAAATTGAAAATTTTTAATATAACTTTAAAAAAGAAATTTAAGAATTTATATATTAATTTTATATAAGACCAATAAAAAATATAAAATCAGCCATGTTAATCGATTTTTCAGTTCGATTTTTTTGTCAAAATCGAAACCGAACTGGATAGGGAGTCAGTTTCGGTTCGGTTTGGTTCTCACCCTCAAAACCGTTTGAACTTAAAATCGATTAAACCGGTTCGGTTTGGTTTTAAACCGGTTTTCATCAATCTCGATCGAGAATGAGCGATCGAGGGAGATCGATTGGGAACCGACCGATCGAGGGAAGCATGAGAGAGATCGAGATAGATTGAGGGAAATCGATCGATCGAGGGAGGAGGAGAGGGAGATCGGGGCTGGAAGGATCGAGGTCGTGAGCGAGCAGTGAGGCCGTGAGCCCGTGAGCGGTGAGCGACAGAACGGTGAGCCAGTCGGAGGGCTGTGAGGGGAAGTTGAGGGAGATGGAGACTGGGGACTGGAGAGACGACATGTGCGATAGTGAGATGTCGTTCCGAACTTCGGATAGAGAGGGATGAGACATATGAGAAAGATAAGGGAAGAGGTGAGAAAGAGAGATGAGCCGAGAGCCATGAAAATGAAAACCAGACTGACCGAGAGAGACGAAAGATGAGGAGGGGTTTCGGGGTTAAGGGGCTTCACCTTCGACATCGACGGTTTTTGTGTTTGGGAATTGGGGTTTCTCAGTCTTCGTTAGTATCGAAGACTCGAACAAAGTGAGGAGGAAGGGGTTGAGGTGCTTCAGGGTTTAATGCTTCGGGGCTGGGCCTAGGGCTTCGGGTTCGGGCAGGGTTAAGGCCTAAGGGCTTCAAGCTTCGGTCATTGGACTAAGGGGCTAAGGGGTTAAGGACATAGGGTCAGGGCTTCATGGTTAAGGGCTGTTATCAGACTAAGGGGAAGGGCTGCTAACTGCTAAGGGTTGGGCTTCGGTTTTTTGGTCCAGTTGGGGACTGGAAAAGAAAAAACCGAAACCGAATTGATTATGGTTCGGTTCCCTTTTTTTGTTTTAACTCTGTTTTCTTTCGGTTCAATTTTTTTCGGTTCGGTATGATTTTTTGGTCGATATAATCCCCGCATATGATATATAATATGATAGAATAGTCTGATAATAACTAAAAATATAAAATTTTAAATATAAATATACATTAAAACATAATTTTATTGATATTTACGCACTAAAAATATTTTATTCATTGAAATGAATGTGTACAATAATTAAGAGCACATTTTCTCTCTTTAGAAAATTTTATAGAGCACATATTAATTAATAATAAATTTAAAATATATTTTAAATTGACAATAAAATATGTTTATAAAATAATTGACGATAAAAGTAATATAATATAATAATAGTAATAACATAATATAATACAATAATTAATACCAACTTTGCCGATTCGCCCAAGCCACTCCACTCCTCCATCTAACCTCTTATGTCTCTTGCCGAGCCAAAACGCCGAGTCGGTGTTAGTGGATAACTCCTTTTGCACGCCAACGATCATGACTTCCAACATGTGGTTTTCTTGCTTGGCGAGCCTCTCTACATTCGCATGGCAAAGGATAATTTTTCGGCGAAATCGCCTTTGCCAGACAAACTTTGGACGAACGAGGGTCGTTTTTATATAGTGGATGGAATCAAGTGTTTGTGAAACATATATTCAATTTATTTTACAATAAATTATGGTGAATTTTGATTGGAGTGTTGCATGAATGGCCTGAAATATTTGATATATCAAATAATTTATCGGCTTCACATGTAATGAGTTGCTGCTTTCGCATTGAATAATTCTATCTGTACACATTAAATTGATCATATTTAGTAACACACTTGATATGACAATCCATTAGTGATGTTAAATAAATATCAAGTGATTCAGTTTGTTACAGTAATACTATTCATTGATTACCGCATCAAATGTGTCACTAAATGTAATCAATTTAATGTGTCCAATTAAAATGACTCTTTTGCATCAAATACATTATTTGGTCCCAACTCCCTACAAACGAAATTGTGGGTCATCAATGAGTGCTGATAGTAGCAGTGATGAAAATATCGGTAATTTCGTTGATTTTTTGGTCGAAATTTCAAAAAAAATAAGGGGTCGGCGCCAAAAAAGGGGGACGAAATTTCTTCCCTAAATGTCCAACATTTTTTTTCGATATTGAAAAATGTTGGACTCGGCGTTTTGGCTCGGCAGGAGACAGGAGAGGTTAGATGGAGGAGTGGAGTGCCTTGGGCGAATCGGCGAAGTTGGCATTAATTATTGTATTATATTTTATTATTTTTATCATCAATTATTTTATAAACCTATTTTATTGTCAATTTTAAATATGTTTTTAAGTTATTATTAATTAATATGTGCTCTATAAAATTTTCTAAAAAGAGAAAATGTGCTCTTAATTATTGTACACATTCATTTAAATGAAGAAAAAAAATTACTGCCTAAATGTCAATAGAATTATGTTTCAATGTATATTTATATTTAAGATTTTATATTATTAGTTATTATCAGATTATATTTTATCATATTATATATCATATATCAATATAATCCTCACTTCCGCGACCGAAAAATCAGTCATGCTCCCGTCTGACAATTCTTGTCAGATAAGGGATTTTCCTACCCTCAATCATATTCTTAATTGTCACTTAACCAAACAAAATTCACCTCATACGAGGCATCACCCACATCCAGCCCACTTGTACTGCTAAAAGATGGACATTTTTTACTAATACACTTATTGATATTTATTGTATATCAATCTTCATTTACCAAAATTTCATATTATAAATTAGCTAATACCCAAATATAATCAAATACAATACTCCTTATCCATATCCTTCTCACATCATTCCAATTCGCCATAAATGTCATTAAGGACCCCAAACAATCTTACGTTAATATCTATTAATTTCCAAGATTAAAACTTACATTTAATAACTTAAAATAAGTTATTCTCACACCTTGCATAAGTAATCTAAATTATAAAACCCATCATATTTGCACAACATAAATTATAAGCCTAAGGTAGTAACTTTTACATAAAGATATTGATTCCTTATAAAATCAAAATTATTCCTTTTACTTTTTTATGAAGACTCCTTTTTTTTTGTTTAAATCCTTAACAACATATTAATTTCCAAGTATAACAATTAATGAAATCCTTAATCATGATTTTATACTCAATAATAAAATCACATATATTCACTTCATCTCTTCATAACATGGTACTCATCACCTTGAGAAGTTCATCCATTTCTCATGACAACTATAACTTTGTGAACCTTTACTTACATTATACTTTTTAACTATAGTTTTAACTATAGTATTAAATATCTCATTTAAATTTCAAAACCATTACCATTTGTTGAAGTCAAAGATAATATTAATCAATTCCATTTCATTTTTATACTTTCACAATTTTCCTATATCAAGCTCCAATTTAGAACATAGCCATCTAATATAGAAAATAATCAAATACTATAGAAAATTGAGAAAAATATTCAGTTGGTGTCCAATTAATTCAAACTCTATACCATTAAATCCAGAATGAAGAGAAGAAAAATTTTCATGCTAGTTAGACCGCCGGGAGCCGTTGCACGTGCCCTCACGCGCCTGTGAAAGCTCCCTGTGCGTGGAACCCACTCGCCTGCACAGTGTCATCGTCTACCTCAAGCCGTGACCCGTTTTAATGTTATTCAAGTCATTCGATCTGCGAGGAAGACCCAACCATATCTCGGAAAATTCACATCCATTTTCGGTGTTTCAAACATAAAAAATTATCTAAACTAGGTAAGTAAACGATCTATGAGGTCAAAAGAAAGAAACACTTACACATACTCGCCATTCGTCCTTACCATCTTTCGGCCATAGCTTCCAAGAGCAACTCAGCAGCTTCTCCATGCTTAGAATCATTCCTTCTTGGCTCAGGTGGGTCGCACGTCCTCCAGGAGCACACTAGCATGCCCATTGTCTAGTTTCATGGCCCTAACTAAAAACCTGACATAGGGAACTAAAAGTCCCTCAGTTTGCCTCACAGTTTTTCGAGTCTGAGGCTTCCTTTCATCCTTGTTTTCCCCTTATTCCTTTCTTTCCCTCTCTTCCCATCCTTTATTTTGCCTCATTTCCCTCATTTTCCCTAGTTTCCATCTCGTTCATCTTTGTCATTTTTTCTTCATTACGGTGTCGCTTCACCAATGTCTTCTACTTGCACACACAGCACATATAAATAGTAAGAGTAGGTCGGTGGAAAGATTGGAAGGGAACTCTATAAAAAAGCTTAGCACTTCTAGGCCTAAGTAAAATTACCAAAATAACCTTGCAACCAGAATTACCAAATTACCCCTAGACAATTTAGACCTAAAACGATTTTATTCGAACTCCATTTTTGGCATGCTATCTGTCTACGCACTCCATACCCCGAGTCCTTCATAATGGTATTTTCAAATTTTCTAAAAGATGTCCCGATTAAAAAGATAACATTTTGACTTTCGGTTCTAAGTCAACTTTTTTACTTTTAGGGACAAAATCGTAATTTCTCATTCCATTTTTCAATTTTTACAATTGCTCGATATTCGGGCTGTTACAACCTACTTTCCTTAAATAATTTTTCATCCTCGAAATTTTAAATATCCTTGGATAGACACTATGCTTTTACTTTTTTGAATCTACACTTGTCCTCATCTCGACTTAGACATGTCGACAAATCCATCTTAATTTCAAAATAGATGATTGAGTTGCTGCTCAATATCAATTCATTAATACCTTCCTTCCATTATGTTACTACTTAATCTAAACATAATTACTTTCGGGATTCTGTATAACCTTAACTCATTTATAGGAACAATCTTATACCAGGCACCTCCCGAGCATATAAAATACCAACATTCCCTCTCTCTCTCTCTCTCTCTCTCTCTCTCTCTCCCCCCGCTCATAACTAGGCCTAATTCACTTAATAACTTAAGTACCCAACCATATTACATACCAACACTACGTGTAGAACTTTACCATCAATATCATCTAGGTCAAACCCAAAAACAGCACCAATATACCATCCAGACAATCCCACGAGGGTATCTGTACTACTGGTAACCATACCACACCACACTCAGGAACCAGAGCCTCACTCGATGTCCGAGTGCATCCTACTCAGAAACCGAAACCTTGCTCGACGTCTGCGTAAGTACTGACCCAAGAACTGGAGCTTTACTCGACATCTGAGTCAACATCCCAATACCAATCTCAGGAACTAGATCCCAACTCGATGTCAGAGACTAACCAACCACCGTACCAGTCTTGAGATCTAAAGTCGTGCTCGACGTCCGAGACTACCCAATCACTATCGACTTAGGATCTGGAGCCTAACTCGGCATCTGAGTCGTTACCACATTGCTAGCCTCAAGATCTGGAGTCTTAACTCGACGTCCGAAATTGTCCTCAAGCTTCTCAGGAACACCATATATGAGCATCAACTAGCCATCTATAACATCATGTCATTATGTCATTCTCTACATGTCATCATCATATCATCATCAACATTATCATCATCATCATCTCATATGAGCATCACATATTCGTCATCACACATAAACTCATCATTCTTATCATCACATATCATATTCTTATCATATATTATCATCATTTCAACATGTTTACCATCATGTCATATCTTCACATTAACTTAATCATAACATAACATCATCTAGGACATCAAGACATCGTCATAACATCACTATAGCATAATCATACTCCCATAATTAATGATTATCACATCATATATCATCATATCACTATCATGTGAATATTATAACTTCCAAAACCATCAAGTAATTGTTTGACTATCAAACTCAAATTAGTTCATGTCTATTCTTAAAACTAATTTAAAATCTCGTAAATCGTGCATTAAAACAGTTTTAATAAAATCATGGCAATTCATATTCATATTTAAATCTTTTCACCATTTATTTATCCCTTAAAAATCAAATTATCTTTCCACAATGGGAATTTATATCATTTCAAAATGGGAATTTAAACTTAACTTAATTTCCATAAAAATCTCCTTACAAACATAAACTCAAAATTCATTGAGCATACCCTTTTCCAAGTCAAACCGACACTTTAAACATCGAACTTAGATTGCACATCTTCCATAAAAACTGCGTTACTCGCTATTCATTCAAAAATCACCACTAATTAGCCGAAGACCAAAATGAAATCATTGTCACATATGTCATTTAATAATCTTAATTTAAGTCAACACAATTTCCGGATCCAAACACAATTTATAAATTCTCATAAAACATGTGTTTCAAATAATTCCCCAACTTATCAAATATCATTAACATAAAATTAAAATACTATTCATTATTTTTTACCTATGCCATGACACCACATTGATAGAACTCAACCCTTATTCATTTTGAAAAAAAGGTCATGCTCTCGTTTGACAATTCTTGTCCGACAAGAGATTTTCTTACCTTCAATCTTATTCTTAATTGTCACTTAACCTAAAAAAAATGCACCTCATGCAGAGTACTGCCCACATCCAGCCCATTTTTCTCGCTAAGAGATGGACATTGTTTACTAATACACTTATCGATATTTATTGTTTATCAATCTTCATTTACCAAAAAAATTCATATTATAAATTAGTTAATACCCAAATATAATCAAATACAATCGCCCTTATCCATACCCTTCTCACATAATTCCAATTCGCCATAAATGTCATTAAGGACCCCAAACAATCTTATGTTAATATCTATTAATTTCCAAGATTAAAACTTACATTTAATAACTTAAAATAAGTTATTCTCACACCTTGCATAAGTAATCTAAATTATAAAACCCATCATATTTGCACAACATAAATTATAAGCCTAAGGTAGTAATTTTTACATAAAGATTTTGATTCCTTATAAAATCACAATTATTCCTTTTCCTTTTTTATAAAGACACCTTTTTTATAATCCTTAACAACATATTAATTTCTAAGTATAACCATTAATGAAATCTTTAATCATCATTTTATACTCAACAATAAAATCACATATATTCACCTCCATCTCTTCATAACATGGTACTCATCACCTTGAGAAGTTCATTAATTTATCATGACAACTATAACTTTGTGAACCTTTACTTACATTAGAGTTGTTAACCATAGCTTTAAATATCTCATTTAAATTTCAAAACCATTACCAATTTTCGAAGTCAAAGATAATATTAATCAAGTACTCTAATTTCGTTTTTATATTTCCACAATTTTCCTATATCAATCTCAAATTTATAACATAACCATGTAATATAGAAAATAATCACATAATATTGAAAATTGAGGAAAAAATCAGTTGGTGTCCAATTAATTCAAACCTTATACCATTAAATCCAAAATGAAGAGAAGAACAATTTTCATGCTGGTCGGACCGTCGGGAGCCGCTGCACGTGCCCTCACGCGCCGGTGGAAGCTCCATGCGCGTGGAGCCCATGTGCATACATAGTGTCATTGTCTACCTCAGGTCGTGACCCGTTGTGCTGTTATTCGGGCTGTTCGACCCGCGATCAAGACCCGACCATATCTCGGTCATTTCACATCCATTTGTTATGTTCCAAACATCAATATTTATCTAAACTAGGTAAGGAAATGATCTATGAGGTCAAAAGGGAGAAACACTTACACATACTCAACATTCGTCCTTACCATCTTTCTGCCATGGCTTCTAAGACCAGTTCAGTAGCATCTCCACGTCCAGAATCATTCCTTCTTGGCTCAGGAGGGTCGCACGTTCTTTAGGAGCACATTATCATGCATGTTGGCTAGTTTTCTCGCCTTAAACTAAAAACCCGACATGGGGACCTACTGATCCATCAGTTTTTCTCACGATTTTTCGAGTCTGAGGCTTCCCTTCATCCTTGTTTTCCCCTTTTTCCTTTCTTTCCCTTTCTTCCCATCGTTTATCTGGCCTTCTCTCCATCATTTTCCCTAATTTCCATCACGTTCATCATCATTGTCATGTTTTCTTCAATTTTGGTGTCACTCCATCGATTTCTACCTGCACACATAACACATATAAATAGTAAGGGTAGGTCGGTGGAAATATTAGGAGGGAACTCAGTAGAAAAAATTTGAGCATTCTAGGTCCAAGTAAAATTACTAAAATACCCTTGCAACCAAAATTACCAAATTGCCCCTAGACAATTTAGACCTTAAACGATTTTATTCAAACTCCATTTTTGGCATGCCTTCTGTCTACGCACTCAGGAGGCCGAGTCCTTCGTAATAGTCTTTTCAAAAATTTTAAAAGATGTTACAGTAAAAAAGTCAACATTTTGATTTTTGGCTAAAAGGGCATAATTGTCATTTCCCTTTCCATTTTTCAATTTTCACATTTTCTCGAGATTCAGGCTGTTACATATAATATATATTTATGTTAGTTATATGTATTAATGTTAAGAAATATAATAATGATATATATATATATATTAGTATAGATATATGTATTTGTTAATATATGTGTGGAGCCATAAATTACCAGAATATTCTGGAGCTGCCACGTGGAAAACAATCCCCATAATGCTGATATTACCCTTAGTAAAATTAACATCGACATGTAACGATCTCCGCATTAATTCAATATATTTACCAGTTAAGTATATTAATTAATCAGATTGATGTCGATAATAAATAACTTAACAGCGAATTATTTATTCATTAATAAATAAGTGATTACACTCGGTACAATCACTTATTTAATACTTTCTCCTTCAGCCAATCAGACGCTCCGGTGACTCTCAAGACTTCACTATAAATAGAAGACCTCATTTCACTTCTAAAGGTAATCTAAAACTTCTGCAAACACTCTGTCAGATTATTTTCTATCAGAAAACTGACTGAAGTATTGGAGCGTTTACGGTTGAACCACACCCCCTAGATTCAACCTTAACCCCGTTTGATTTTCGTTCTTGTGTGTAGGGGTCGAGAAGGAATTTTACGAGACCGGACGATTTCTGCATCAACAATTAGTGCTTTCATTGAGAGCCGATTTGAGAAACACTCAAATCGTGCTCTTTAGTTTTTACTTGAAAAAACTCGATCATCACACTTTCGACACTTACCATTCTTCACATGGCCAGAACACGCCGTTCCACACGAGCCTCCGAGTCTACCTCATCCGCTGCTGCGATCGCTGTCGTGAGTGAACCTCTCCCAACGATTCCAGAGGAATCACTTTCCCATCTCATGCACAGCCCGCGCCACACGTCAATTCACCTACCGTTCGGAAGGCCAGATTAGACACCTATGTTCAGTTTTGGAATGTTCCCCATGACCGCTACTACTGTGAACCCCCCACCTGCAACGGGGACAGGCGCAACGTTTTTTCAACAAACGGACGATCTGCTGGCAGGAGAAGCATCTCTGAGAGTCCCAAATCAGCTACATGCCGACTTGGACCTAAGGAGGCACTTGGACGCCCTGTGCAACCCGCATGCCAACACCCAGGAACCAGGGGGACATGGTTTGTTACATCTGTCTGAAGGCGCGCGACGTGCGCCCCGACGTGCTACTCGTTACAAGCAAGCAACTAGGGGGTCACCTGTCAGGACCCATCCCTAATCCCTCGGGATTAAGAGCTAAATCCTGATCCCGTCTAACTTACGCATGACATGAAGGCTAAACTGACGTCTAACCTTCATGTGACACGTAATTCGGACAAGGGATTCTCGATCCAACCATCCCAAAGGGTGTGATGTCTCCGTCTCTCTCGACTAACAGCCCGTACCACAACAACCTGGAGGGTATCTAAAACACGAAAAGAGTGTGAGTTGACAAAAATAAAGTATAAGTGCAAAAACAGTTCAGTAAAACAAGTACATTTATACCCTCCATTTAAAAAAAAATGCATGCATATCAATTCAAGTCATGAAACCATTTCACATCAGAAACCATTAACGAAAACCCGAATCAAATTCATTATTCAAATCCAAGCCTCAGCCTCAAATCTCAAATCAATCTCAAATCCGGGACTCAGTCCCAAAACTCATCAAAACCAATTCATCCGAGCCACTGCGCAAAACATCGGAAAAACAGTGAAAAACCAGTGAAAAACATCAATCATACAAGTTTACTGGATCTCAAGTGCGCCCAAGTTTTTAGACTCAAAATCATGCGCAAATAACCAGGCCTTCCCGGGATATCAACGAGTCTTTAAACTCAAAACACAATCATAGGCCTCGGGGAACTCAAAACATATACCGAGTCTTTAAACTCAAAACAAATCAATCCAGGGCCCTCCCCCCGTCAATCAATCCAAGTCTTTAAACTCAAAACCAGATCCAGTGAGTTTTTCTCTTTTTCCGGGTCTTTAAACCCAAAACTATTTTTCCATTTAATCAGTGAAAACAATAGAAAATCCATCTCCGAATTCGCAACAATGATTCTGTAAGCTAGCATCCGGAACCATCGTCCCGAACCCAAATCCAAACTTCCTTTTCGAATCTCAAAACCAAATCCGAAATCCAGTTTCAAAACTGAAAGCTCATGAACAGGGATCTAAGCCCGAAATCACTTTTCTGAAATCCATTTCAAATCATTGAAATCAAATCATGTTTCAAATCCCAAAATCAAACCATTGAAACCATGATCAAATCACAAGATCATTCGAAATCTCATAAAACGTGAAATCTCGTAAATTCCTCGAAAACCGTGCAAAATTGTAAATCATCAAGATCATAAATCAAATCATAGAATCAAGTATAGAAAACATATAAATACATATATGCATGCATCATAATTTTGAAAGAAAAGTCCACTCACAGACCATTCCGGCGTCGCATCGATACACGCGTACTTATCCCGTTCCTGGCCATTCTGCTATCTTCGGCTTTCCCGAACCTGTCCAAATCTCAAACTAAGGTCACTAACTACTTCACAAAGGTCATACTAAAGCCCCATAATATTCTCGTATTTTAAACTATTTTAAACCAAACCCTAAAAACTTCGGACATCCCGAAACAACTCGAGACGATGTCCGATTGACTCGAAACCAGCGCCAAAATGTTCGTTACATCAAACCTTTAAAACTCGTGTTGGAACCTTCCTCAAAGCTGTGTCACACACCCTCACGTGCCGCCTGAAGTGGCTGCGCATGGGAGCCACGCGCCGAGCACTGTTCATCTTCAACCTCTGCCGGACCGGGTCCAGATCGGTTCGGTCCAGACCGGACCAGTCGAACCGGCGCAGGCGGTCCAACACCATAATTCATCCATTTTAACCCCGTTTTCAATCCTAATTAATCTAACACGTTCGTCCCTTCATTTCCAATGATTCCTTATAGTTAATTAGTGAAAAGTGGTGCTAGAGATTACCTCCCAAGCATCGTGCAAAAGCTCGAACTAGGCCCCTTCTCTAGTTCCACGATTCCGGCTAGCTTAGTCTCTGATTTTGATGCCAAAACATTCTTTGTAACTTCCAAAACAGTACCCAATTAATAGTATCGGTTATTAATTACCAAATCTCAGTTTACCATTTTCAAAAATCAAAATCGAGTTTCATGGATTTTGTACTTACCTTCTTCTCAAGCCTTACATGCACGCCCAAGGCGTTCATCTCAACCTTCCAAACAATTTTTATTCCAAAACCATGGGCTCAAGACCACGGTTGGGGATGATCAAATCCTGGGTTCCTCACGGTTTTTCTTTTGCTCTGTTCTCACGGTGGTGTGGCCACCGTCCACGGCGGCCCGTCTCTCTCAGTACCACAACCCTCTTCAGTCTCACTTAACTCTCTTCTTCTCAAATGTCACACCAAAGATTGATGATCAAACAGGGATGACATGGTTTCCTACGGCTACTCTGTTTTCTGTTTAACCCCAAAACCCGTTTAAACCATTTAATCGAACACTTGAGACAGTGCAAGGTTCCACAGCCATCCAGACCTAGCCAGGTGTCCAAAACCTGGTGGTCCAGCTCTCACAATTATCCAATTATCCCTGCCCAGGTGTCCCTATCCGGTTGCACACAAATCCCAATATACTAAAAGACCAAATTTCCCCTAAATGTCAAAATTACCATTTTACCCTTCACTTCCTAGACCCATATCTTGACCGTCTGATGTCCGATGACAGCGTGCCGCCTGTCATTGTACTCAGGACATTGAGACCTATCTAACGGTCCTCGGTTTGCATGAAGAAAACTTGTTGTGCAAAAAGTCAACAAATTTCGCCTTTTTAACCAATTTATGAAAATGCCCTCGACCTTCCGAACATCATAACTTCCTCCTCGGATGTCGGAATCGGATGTGCCACCTGTCTATGGACTCGTGACATCCCGAACTACGTCACGGGCATCAGTCAAAGTCCAATTGACCGCCTGAACTAAAGTCAACATTTTGCCCATTCTAGGGGCAAAATCGTCATTCTGCACCGTCTGTCTAAAAGTATTCAACTAATCACCGATTATCTTTGTTAATCTGTCATTAATTACTAATCTAATCTTGACTTCCGGGACGGGTCGTTACATCACCTCCGTGACTCGGATTGACACAGCAGGTCGAGCAGCTGAGCAACCAAGTTGGGCCCAATCAGAGCTCTTACAACAGCTGTTGGGGGACATTGGGTCATCCAGAACCTCCGAAAAAGGCAATGAACCTCGCAAGACGTCAAGGGACGTTCCTAAATGCGCTGGCAAGGAACATGTCCGCTGCTAGACAATGTCCCGAGACACGTCACTGAGCGACTCAGGGGAAGAAAGCTGCACCCCCAGAGCAAGAGGACAAGATCAACCGAGGCCATCGGCCCGAAAACGACTCGGAGGACGCCTCGGGGAACTTTCGCGCATTGAGTACCCACGCGATAGCCGACAGTAGCAAGCAGTCTCCAGTGCGTCACACACCCACTCAGATGATCACAACGAGGATGACGAGACTTACTCGCCAGCAAGCTCAAGAGCCAAACTCGCAGAAACTCGAGGGAGTCGACGAGATTTGACCCGGCGCGGAAACCCCCATCACAAAGAACCTTTAGACGCTGAGGACGTCCGAAGGATGCTAGATCGATGCCTCCAGGGAATTCAGCGAGACGGAGACTTGGAAGATGACCTTTGGCGCCAAATTCAGACGTCATCATCTTCACCATTCGTGAGGGTCATTGAGGAAGAGCCATTCCCGCAACAATTTTCAACTCCCAACTTCAATCAGTACAAGGGAAGCTCCGATCCGGTAAAGCACATCAATTACTATCGGGGGGTCATGGTACCTCACAGGCACAACGACACGCTCATGTGCAAAGTTTTCCAAGCTTCGCTGCAAGGACAGGCGACGACATGGTTCAACCATCTCCCCCGGAGATCAATCGCTTCTTTCAAGGAATTGACCCTTGCCTTCGTGAAGGAGTACTCACAGCTCTGCACCGTCGAAGTTAAGGATGACCATCTCTTCACCGTCCGAAGGAGGTCCAAAGAAACCTTGCGGTAATACATCAGGAGGTATTGCGAAGAAAAATCCCGCATCACGGGATGCAGCGATCTCGTCGTGGCCATGACGTTCAAACAAGGCCTACCGCGGGAGAGCCAGCTCTATAGAGACATCGTCATGAGCAACACCCGAAGTCTCACTTAGATGTTGTCCCTAACAGAGCGACATGCATGTGGGGAAGACGAGAAAAACACCATGCATGCCACCAACCACGTGGAAGATGGAGGGCATCCTACAAAGGTGTTTGCGCAGCCAAAGAACAGCGCCCACCACGGGAACTCAGTAGGGAAGACCAACAAACGCAAGAGGAACCATCATCCAATACGTTTGCCGGTATAAGGCCGAACACTCAGTTTTCAGTACCCGTCCTCCAGATATACAACCAGATAAAGGAAAAGCCGTGGTTTAAAAGACCAGCTCCCGTCAAAGGCGATCAGGAAAGGGCCAACAAGTCAAAGTGGTGTGCCTATCACAATTTTTATGGACACAACATAAGCACCTGCCAGACCTTCGAAAGGTACCTCCGGGACCTCTTAAAGGAAGGACACTGCACCAAGTACGTCAAGAAAAAGGCAACAGAACGTCTCGGAGACAAAGGCCCCCTGGAGCCCGCTCAAAAGATGATTCACGTAAACACCATCATTGTTGAGTCCGAGTTGCAGGGAACAATTAGGAAACAAAGGAAGAGGAAAATTCGTGAGGATCTCGATGTGACCCAAGTCTCGCATGTCACTGCAGCTCAAGGAACAGATGACCCGTTCATTGGTTTCTCCGCTCAGGACAAGGTTGGGCTTGTTTGGCCATATGACGACACCCTCGTCATCTTAATCCAGATTGCCCATGCGTAGGTCAACCAGATTCACGTGGATGAGGGAAGTGCCGCAAACATCCTCAACATTGAGGCAGTCCGGAAGATGGGACTTGTATCTTCCACGACGGGGTGAAAGGTCCCATTACGAGGCTTCAACGGGTCAACAAGTATGTCCATCGGCACGATCCAACTCGATGTCCACATCCCCCCCCCCCCCCCCCCCGGTTGTCTCAAAACAGAGTTTCTACGTTTCTACGTCCTTGACGAGTACTCACCTTACAATGGCATACTGGGAAGGCTGTGGATGCATAAGATACTGGCCAACACCTCGAGCTTGTACCAAAAAAATATGATTCCCCATTCCTGGAGGAGGAGTCGGAGAAATAAAAGGAGATCAAGCCATGGGGCGCAAGTGCCTCACTAAGGGGCTAAAAGAAATCAAGGTAGCAAAATTCGTCCCCTAGACAGTCAAAGCCATAGGGGCAAACCCACGCCTTCAGCTCCCTCATAGCAACCAATAACGGGTCAAGATCCCGACATCCGTGAAGAGCCTCCTTCGCCTGAAGGATGGAAGCCAGAAGATGATGCCACCCTCGTACGACTTGACCCGCAGTTTCCTGAGAGGTATGCACGCATTGGGGCTCACCTAAACCCCGAAGAAAAGGAAGAACTCACCTTGTTCTTATGCGAGCAAAAAGATGTATTTGCATGGACACCGTCGGACATGCCCGGGATAGACCCCACATTCGCTTGCCACAGGCTACACGTCAACCCAAGCTTCAAGCTAATCAAGTAGAGAAAGCGAAACTTCTCCCCGGGGAAAGTCGCAATCATTCAAGCTGAAATCGACAAGCTACTCGAAGCTAGCTCCATTGAGGAAGTCCCGTACTCATAATGGCTAGCCAACGTTGTACTCGTGAAAAAGAAAGAGGAAGAGCGATGGAGAGTTTGAGTTGACTACACAGACCTCAACCTAGCATGCCCAAAAGACAGCTATCCCCTACCGAGGATCGACCTCCTAATGGACTCCACGGCGGGTAACGAGCTTCTTAGCTTCCTTGACGCATACTCCGGCTAAAACTAGATATTCATGCATGAAAGTGACAAGGACAAGACAGCTTTCGTCTTCGAAAGAGGAGTTTACTACTACAAAGTCATGCCCTTTGGCCTCAAGAACGCAGGTGCTACCTATCAGCGACTTTTGAATCGCATCTTCAAGGATCTTATCGGGAAGACGATGGAGGTCTACGTCGATGACATCATGATCAAAGGGGAGAAGCGTGGAGACCATATCATAAACTTGAAACAAACTTTCAAGTTGCTAAGGAAATACAGGATGAAGCTTAACCCTCTAAAGTGTACCTTCGGGGTGGCTGCCAGAAAATTCCTCAGGTACCTTGTAACCCAGCGAGGAATCGAGGCAAACCCGAAGCAGATAAAAACAATCCAAGACATGAAGTCACCATCAAGCCTGAAAGAGATACAGAGTCTCACAGGACGCGCATCTGCTCTAAATCGATTTTTGTCCAAGGCCACGGATCGATGTCGACCTTTCTTCCAAGCAATGAAGAGAGCATCCAAGGATAAATGGGATGAGAAGTGCGAGAAGGCCTTCCAAGATCTCAAAAGCTACATAGCATCTCTGCCATTGCTCTCAAAGCCAAAAGACAACGAGGACATGTTCCTCTACCTAGGAGTTTCTGACGTGGCCGTAAGTTCTGCGATAATCAGGGAAGAAAACGGAGTCCAACTCCCAGTATTCTACACATCAAAGGCTCTCCTCGATGCTGAAACACGATATCCAAAGCTCGAGAAACTAATTCTGGCACTACTGGTTACCACAAAGAAGCTGAGGCCCTACTTTCAAGCTCACCGGGTGATCGTCATGACGGAGTACCCCTGCGGTCACTCCTCCATGTACCTGACGCCTCAACAAGAGTCATGAAGTGGGCAATAGAGCTGAGTCAACATGACATGCTTTATCGCCCAAGGACTGCGATAAAAGGCCAAGCCCTAGCAGACTTCATTGTCGAGTTCATGCCAGCATCACTAGAAGAAACTAGGGGCATGAAACTTAAGAAGGACTCCCACCCAACCAAGCTTCCCCCGCAACATGAAAAAACACTCGGAAAATCCTCATTGCGCTTCTCCATGACCAACCCACTTTGGAAGCTCTTTGTGGATGGATCGTCAAATCAACGAGGCGCAGGATCATGCATCTTCCTTATAACCCCCGATGGTTCGATGATGGAGCAAGCAGTCCAGTTCAGATTCTAGACCTCCAACAATGAAGCAGAATATGAGGCGCTGATTTTCGGCTGAGTTCCCACATGTATTGATTTATGATTTTAAGATGGTGATTTCGGGTCGGGGACCCAAATGGATTTATGGTTCATGATGGTTTATGGGAACCAGCATGAACCCTTGAAAGGTTTTTATGGGTCATGACGGTTTGTGGGGACCGGGCATGAACCCTCAAAAGGTTTTGAGAATACGTTTTCAAATGGTTTTATGAACGTTTTGGTAAACGGTTTTTGAATGCATGCATATGCTTTTAGTGAAGGGCATAAATGTCTTATTGTGAAAATGTTTTTATTAAAATGATTGTTTTTGTCCACTCACGACTTTTGATGTTTTAATACCCTTCAGGTTGATCGCGGATGCGGGCTGTAGCAGAGACGAGACATCACACTCCTTCTCCTACGATCTTGGCGTACTCTGGTGGCCGGTGAGGGTTAGATAAGGAAATTTCCCTAGTATGACACTTCGTGTCAGACGGGATCAGGTACATCCCACGTTAATCCCAGGGGATTTGGGACGGGTCCTGACAAAGTGGTATCAGAGCGTAGAGTACGCACAGGTCGAGGATGTGATGTCTGTGAGGTCGTATAAGCCCATCATCAACCTGATAGTTTGGGTATTAGTACGAGGATTTGGTGAAAATCGAACCTTAGTTAGATGGTGTCTGGCACGTGATACGAGAGTTGGAAGTTCAATTGGCATTGAATGCCACGTGTTTCGATGTTTGATCCCGAAGAGGATCAGTATTCTTATGAATCCGACGGCTTAGAACCGTAGCGTTACTGGTGAGTAGGATCCAGTGGATCAGTAGACAAAGTATGACGACTTGAGAGTCGTGACCGCTCGACGGCAGGGTCGTGTCGGATAGAGGATGTACGGATTAATACCAATGGTGATCAGAGGTTAGGGTCGCCCACTATACGATGACCCTGTACGACTACAGTTACAGCGGTTGGGAATAGGAACGTTTGTCCCTTATTGACATAAGAGGCCATGTTTCAGTGTGTCCAATCCCTGAGGGACGTCAACTGGCAGGAGATACCCAGAGTATATGTGGTGTGACGTGATAGGATGTGATCGCGCACGTAGCACTTGTGCAGTATTGGACCCGGAGTACGGCCAGTTCTTGTGGAGGCTAGCGGCTGAGAGCCGTAGAGTTACGAGAGGACGAAATCCTCAGAGTGTAGTTATAGGCTGGTTTGAGAGGTTGGTACCTACGGTGAGTTGACCGCATGTATTTGGAGTCTCGGTAGCTGAGTGTTTTTTAGGTTGGTCTGCACGAGGTTGTGGTAGACGCTGCTATCGATGGATGTAGTCGAGTCTTATCGAGTTGGATAGGCTCAGGTTGCCATGAAGATTGTGATGATGGGATTCGTCAGTCGTGACGATGATACGAGGTGCGTGAGTGACGCACAATTCGAGGATAGATTCTGGATTCGACTCGGTTACGACTAAGTGCGATCACAGAATGAGACGCTGACGTTGGGTGTTGGCATACTTGCCGCGTTACCTTTGTGAGGTGGCTGTGACGAGTAGGATATACCAGGTTGAGTGACAGGTGACCTAGATATCCTTGGATGGATTACACGTGTGTGAGTGCTGGAGTTGATCCCATAGAGTTGGGACGTGCGAACCAGTATGTAGATGGAATAGTAAATGTGCCCAGAGTGGCGAGCATGAGATTTCGGTGGGCACTGAAAGGGACAGAGAGGATCCCGAGTGGCTCAGTGCGAGGCACCAGGAGTACTTGGTTGGTGACCAGTTTCCGAATGATACGAGACTTGGGGTGCGAGTGTGTGCCCAGGAATAGTAACGTTAGAGATTGAAATGCCTAAGTGGCATTCGAGTGAAAAGATATAAATGGATGACGTAAGTGACGTCTTATGATGTATGGGTCGGTTTGTCACATTTGGTAGTACGCAGAGATTTGTCTTTGGATCACGACGAACGTTGCAATCTGCTTATCCTACCGACCGATGTAAGTGGATTCCGATCAATTCTATGAGTCAGAGTTGGATCAGGTGGATTAAAGGTATGCGATGCGAGTATTGGAGGCCGTTTGTGCACATCCATAAATAGTATACAAGGTTTAACCTTGAGTCGGGTGAATTCCACTCGGAATGAGTATACCTGCAAGTGCGGCATTCACAGATGCGTGGATGGTGTCCGGTTGAGCTGAGGACTTGAGAATCCATTACGGATTGGTCTTGGTTGACTACGGTTGACCATACCTCCTGAGTTGGAGACTTGGAAATCGACCGTCTATACGACGTGGAAATACTCGTGTGATGAGTGAGTTAAGTAATTGGAAGGGAAGCATGTTTCCTACGTAATTGGAACTACGGAATCAAGAGAAGTTCTGATTGAGATGATGAGAAGAGTGCTTGATTCCATATTGGTGATGAGTATTCCGAGGTCACTGAGTGTGACGCTGTAGCAGATGGTGGTGGATGTCGGATGATGACATTAGATGAACTTTGATGTCATCATCTTGGATTCGTCCCTAGGTAGGAAGACGAGGAGTGATGTGACATCCAGGAGTTCAAGAGGGTGTAAGAACTGAACACCTAGGCTGTGAGTCAAATTTGATTGACTTGACGAGTAGATGGTGCTTAGCGTCATAGGATGTGACGAGTGAGTGTCCGAGGTGATGGATTGAGGTTCCCCTGGTGACGGACGGTTGGGGTCCGGATGATGGTTGGAGTGCGGACAGTAGTATGCGGTTGGACATTGCCAGATTGCAGTCTTAAGTAGGTCATGTCACGCGCCGATGTGATGTGATATGGGTGCACTAGTGTGTTGTGCACGTTGGACGATAGGATTGACCACGATCAATCGATATGTCAGGTTGAGAGTGCCCCGAGAGTTGGGGAATGTTGTAAATTGGATAGAGTCCTAGATGGACATGAGTGGTGATCGGATTAGATTCGATAGTGACAGGATGAGACTCGAGTGAGTTTAGATGTCAGCAGAGATCGCTGAGTGATGTGAGATACGATACTAGGACACGAGAGCGAGTCGAGATCAGAGTAGAGCAGCGAAGCGCTGTGGAGCCGGGAGTTGTCGGTTGGTCACGATGGTTGTAACCTGTAATAGTTACGAATTGATAGGTATCCGACAAGTTCATATTGGTATGGATTGATGGGACTCTCCTTAGAGTCAGTTTTGAGTAAAGGAATTTGAGAGAGTTGATTCGTGCGAGTATCGAGAGTCAGTAAGGACATAGGTCTGAGGATGACCTGTGAGATGGGATTCGTGCCATTGTGATGGCAGGATCTGTAGAATGTTGTATGATTGGATGTTGAGCAGGATCTCAGCTTCGATGTGTTAGCCCTTAGTGGGAGTACATTTTTCAGCCTGACGGCTGTCGGATGGAACGTGTCAAAGTGGCAGTCTGAAAAACCGTTTCGATGTCAGTTTGGTATTGTTGACCTGTCAAAGTGAGTGACGGGCATGATCTCGACAAGTCTCGACATTCTGTCTCGAGTGAGACGTACGAGCAAACGTGTAGTTATCGAAATTGAATTGGAGCTTTGGAAGCTCTAGTGACCGTACTTACCGGTGAATTCGGTATGTGTATTGGACGTATACTTTTCCACAGGTATTCTCGCGTGAGTGCAGCGATCCGAGTCGAGGGATATGATTGGATTCCACAATTTGGTTGCGGAATCGGGTCGATTTGAAGTTCGAGGACGAAATTCTTTATGGGGGGAAGATTGTGACGACCCGTCCCGAATTAAGGTAAATCCTCCAGAGGAGATGATGAGGGACAAGGTGGTGGGGTGTGTGACGACCCGTCCCGAATTAATGGAATAGGAATAATGACGGATTAGCGAGACTAATCAAGGATTGGACGAGGATTAGCAGACGTTCGGGCGAAATGACGATTTTTCCCCTATAATGGACGAATCATTGACTTTCATTCAGGAAGTTAAATGGACTTTGGCCGATGGCTGTGACATAGTTTGGGACGTCACGAGTTCATAGACAGGTGGCACGCTCGATTCCGACATTCGTGGAAAAAGTTAGGACGATCGGAAGTTCGAAGGCATTTTGGTAATTTAGTTGAAAAAGAGTGAATAGTTGATTTTTGACCCAGGATGTCTGATGGCCGAGGATCGAGGATCGTTAGGTAGATCGGGACGATACGAATCCGTAGACAGGCGGCACGTCGAATTCGGACGTTCGACGGAAAAGTTACAGTTCACGGAAGTTCGAGGGAACTATTCCGCGTTTTACGAGACGGCTTGGGTTTTGTCCTAAGTGGGGTCCAGATATTTTCCCAAGCAACCAATGGATGAGTGACAAGTGTCACTCATCCACTGGCTACCATTCCACATACATGCATATTTCCCCTCCCTCATTCACTCAGTTTTCCCGATCTCCCCAAACCCGATCACCCTCACCACACACCACCCCAACCCTCATCTGTCTTCATTGCTTCTTGAGTGAGGAACTGAGTGAGAGAGTGATTGGGCGGCAACGGCAGGACGTACAACCGCCGTGGAAGGCGGAGGACCCCTTTGCACGGTAAGCCCGGTTATGCCCATTCTTCTCTATTTTCGATTTCAAACGTTAGGGACAGTTTTGGTTGATTAGGATGGGTTTATTATGATGTTAGGAAGGTTTTAAGATGAATTTGGGTGGTGGTTAATGGCTGAGAAGCCCTGGGGAAAAACTGGAAAAGTTGAACCGTTTTGAGGAAATTGAACCGTGGGTTTTTTAGGGGTTTTAGGTGGATTTGATCATCCAAACAAGCTCCTAGGATCATATTAGGAATTTTGGGATTGGATTGGAAGAAAATGGACCAAAATTGGGTGAGAAACTAGGCCGGACCGGTCACGCCGGTCCAGGAAAACCAGCAAACTGGCCAGACCTGGTTCAGCCGAAGGATGGTGGTGATTGAACAGTGGCGAGTGAGCCCACGAGCAGGGCCCTTTGGGCGGCACGTGGCAGCGCGTGGGCGGGTTTCTGCGGATGTGTTCAACACACGAAATCTTCTATTCGATGTAACGAACATTTTGGGACTGGTTTCGTGTCAATCGCACATCGTTTCGATATAGTTCGGGATGTCCGAAGGTTTAGGTTCGGGTTTAAAAATAGTTAGAAATTCCGAAAAATTACGAGGCTTTAGTGAGGGGTTATATAAGTAGTTAGAAACCCTATAAATTAATTTGGACAGGTTCAGGAATCCCGGAGGCGACGATTGGCCCAGGAAGACGTTTTGGCATGTGTATCGAGGCGCAACTTCGGACGGTCTGTGAGTGGACTTGTTTTATGAATTCGATGCATGCATAAATGTTTTATAATTGTTTTAGAATATTTTTTGTGATGCCATGAGTGCATTTTTTTATGGTAGCCTAGGATTTACATATTTGCATGTATTTCAAGATTTACAGTTTTATACGATGCTTGTACGTGCTAGGTTTTCAATGAGGGTTTCATGAATTGGTTTTGGATTTGTAAATATGAAATCGGGCACGAGACCCATTTGATTTACAAACTCTCGGACTTGGAGTCCATTTGATTTGAAGAGGAATCGGACCGAGGGTCCATTTGAGTATACGATCGGACCGAGGGTCCCGTTGGTTTACGAGTTCGGGCTTGAGGCCCATTTGGTTGTAATCTCGGGCTTGAGGCCCATTTGACCGTAGTATCGGGCTTGAGGCCCTGTTGGTTGTGAAATCGAACTTGAGGTCCCGTTGAGTTATGGTTTCGGGGCTTAGGGCCAAGTTATCGTGATATCGGGCTAGATGCCTAGTTGATTGTAACATCGAGCTTGAGTCCCAGTTCAGTTTATGAAATGAGAATTCGAGCATGAGTCCCTGTTGAATTGTGGATTTAGGCCTAGGCCTGTGAAACTGATTTGAATCGGATTCGAGGAATCCTGTTGAGATGAATCGGGTATGAGACCCAGTTGAAATACGTTTTGAGAAAGAAAGAAAGTATTTGAAATGTATGAACCCTCCATATGTTTATATGGTCTCCTCCAAACGTCGACCTGGAGAGTCACGATCCACAGACCAGAATGGGTATCCCCATACGGATCCCGTTCCAGGAGTGGGGGTTACAATTTACGTTGTGGTTCCGGACCAGATTCCGGAGAGATGATCGGACTAGGTCCAAAGATAGAGCCTCCTAGACGGAGAATTCCTGGGAGAAGACTCGGAGTGAGACCCCGAGTCGTGTGCACACTAGTATAGAGATGATATCGTGACATTTTATCGGGGATGTGTTCCCTAGGGGCTGTGTGCCTCGAGTTGGCATCTTCTCGGAAGTGCCGCGGATGGGTTATACGTATGCGTACGTATGAGGTTCTATGAAAGTGATTTGGGGGCGGAGACCCCGTATTCCACGTTTTATGTTTTAGAAAGTGATTTGGGGACGGAGACCCCGTATTCCTCGTTTTATGTTTTAGAAAGTGATTTGGGGGCGGAGACCCCGTATTGTATGTTCTGGTATTTCACTGAGAATGGTTTTTGGGCTGAGTCCCACTTGTGTCGATTTGGGCTGAGTTCCCACATGTATTGATTTATGATTTTAAGATGGTGATTTCGGGTCGGGGACCCAAATGGATTTATGGTTCATGACGGTTTATGGGAACCGGCACGAACCCTTGAAAGGTTTTTATGGGTCATGACGGTTTATGGGGACCCGACATGAACCCTTAGAAGGTTTTGAGAATATGTTTTCAAATGGTTTTATGAACATTTTGGTAAATGGTTTTTGATTGCATGCATATGCTTTTAGTGAAGGGTATAAATGTCTTATTGTGAAAATGTTTTTATTAAAATGATTGTTTTTGTCCACTCACGACTTTTGATGTTTTAATGCCCTTCAGGTTGATCGCGAATGCGGGCTGTAGCAGAGACGAGACATCACACTCCTCCTCCTACGATCCTGGCGTACTCTGGTGGCAGGTGAGGGTTAGAGACGGAAATTTCCCTGGTCTGACACTTTGTGTCAGACGGGATCAGGCACGTCCCACGTTAATCCCGGGGGATTTGGGACGGGTCCTGACAGGGTGGCTCTGGTTATGCGGCCATTGGATAACCGAGCAATTTTTGGTAATTTATCGTTTTATTTTTTATTTAGAATATTAATTTGTGTAGTTCCACATTAGTAATGACTGTTTTCTAATGTGCAGATAAAATCAAGAGCCAACAAGGCGAACCGGGTAAGGAATAAATTTGTGCACCACGAGGGATCATGCCCCTTATTGGCTCGACATGAGTCTAGTCGCGTGATTGGGTCGTTGTTCTCGGAAGTAGACGCTTGGGGGAAGGTTTATGCTAGGTGAGGCAGTCAGGTGATTGATACTATTCACATAAGTTCAATTTTTGCGGTCATTAAATATTCAATTTTTTAATTAATTAATTTTCTAATTATTAACTTATTCTAATTTGTAGGCGGCCATGGTGGTGGACGTGCATCAAACACATGAACAGTTGACATAGCAAGAACCTGAGGTCCCGTAACAGGACTAACTATCGGATCTCAGGACGTCGATTGCCATCATGCAGTACTATGGTATGCGTCCCGAGAAGGTTGTCTGAGGCACCAGCTAAGGGCTTTTTCAAGATGTCCCTAGCCGATCTTCGAGTTCTTCCCGGTGAGTCCATCTTGAGGAAGTCTCTCAACTAAGGGGCAACATGGAGAACCTCCAAGCAAAAAATACCGAGCTTAAGACCCAATATGACTGCCGTGAGGCCCAACACAAGCAAATGCATACCCAAAATGCAGAAATTCAGGCCCAGCTTACACTCCTAATCAACTAGACAGGTAAACGTGTGTTGGATGGCCTTGGCTCGTAATCCTAAGACCCGAGTCGATAGCCCGCCCAAGACGATGATCACCCACCGTGACAGGACCTGTCCCAACTGGACCTCAATAACTGTGCCCGGTCCTGTTCCCGTCTGACAAGTCGACTGAAATCCCGAAAGTATCCTTCAGCACCTGTCAGACCAGGGATAACTGCACTGATTTCTGCTCATGCCTCCGCCTCGTAATCCGCCCCGAGTGTCGTGCCACGGCCTGGAGGGTCATCAAAACAAAGGTGTGAGTGGACAAAAATAATATCATGTAAAACACATTTGAAACACGTCTGTTACCCTCCAATTTATCAAACCATGCATGCATAGGGAAAAACATATGAATCATTTAAATCATTTTATAAAATCAGTTCACCATATAATAAAGCATATAACTCGGGAATTACACATCCGAGGATCCTCTGGGAATTACACATCCAGAGTCGTCATCCAATGCTGGGAATTACACATCCAGAGTCGTCATCCAATGATGGGAATTACACATCCAGCCTCACCGGGAATTACACATCCGGAGTCCCTCCAGGAATTACGCATCTGGGGGCATCAAACATCAATACACAAGTAAAAGTACTATTTTAAATCAAGTATCAAAACCATATCAAAAACCATCATCACGGGGCCTCATGCCCAAATCTCATTTCTCGTCAATACGTAAAATCATATCCAAAAACATCACAAATTCATTAATTCAATTTCCCAACTCATAATCCAAACCAAAACCAATCACAAATCCCGGGCCTTCGCCCAAAACAGTCATTTCACATTTTCTCGAAAAACGTGCCCGAAGCACCGATTAAAATAATCATTAAATCTCAAAATAATCCTATCACATTATTGCAATTCAAATCATGCCATAAATCATATAAAACATTTAACTATGCATGCATATCAATTTATAAAACAAACGTCCACTCACACACCGTCCAACTGCTCGTTTCCCACGCTGCACGCGTTTTCGTAATTTCCGACACTTGCTAGGAATCTCGAATCCTGTTCACAATCATTATTCAAGGTTACTAACAAGTCAATTTACATCATCTAATTTTCCCATAATTTTCCGGGAATTTAATATTAATTAAATACGTAACTTAAACCTTCGGACCCTCGAAACATTATCGAGCCGGTATCCGATTGACTTGAAACCAAAGCCAAAATGTTCGTTACACTGTATAGAGTAAAACACCTGTTGACCACTTTCCCATAAAACAGTCCACGCTCCCTCACGCGCCGCCGCAAGCGGCTGCGCATGAAAGCCACGCGCCGGGAACAGTAACCTGCACAGTGTCGTCTGCTTGACCCGTTTCTCTAGTATTCGAGTCTGCTACCCGCGTCGCAACCCGATTCGTTTTCCCTCAAATTGAACCCAATTTCTCCCGTTCTTTCACTTATTTTCATTCCTTCCCTGTCTATAACCGATCTGTGACCTCAATTTCACTAAACCATGTCTTAAAACCCACGACTCAATACGGATGACGGGTCCTAACTCGGGTTCTACCCAAAAATGACCTGTAACATTAAATTAAATACACCAGAAGCATCTAACAGTCATTCTAAACATGAAATCGAAGTCAATTTCAAGAATCATCACCTCTAAGTAATCGAACTTAAGCTCCTATTTTCAAAGGAGTCGTAGAGCCTGTTCTCTGTCGATTCACCTCCAATTTCTCGTCCAATTGATTTGGTTCTCTTCGTTGAGCTCCCAGAAGGCTAAGTATCTAATCAATTTCATCTGAAACATTGTACAAAATCAAAATCGACATTTGGTCTTCTTAGGTGATTTTCGGGTTTTGTTCTTGGGTTTCCAGCTCAGTTTTCTCTCAATTATTCCTTCAATCTTACTCGTTTTCTCTCTGGGTTCCTCTTCCCGTTTCAGAATCTCTCTGTTTTTCCTCTTCATCGATCAATTTGGAGTTGAAATTTAAACAAGGATTAAGAGGTGGTTTTTGTCCATGTTAGGCATTCAAATAATGCCACTAATTTACTTAAGCAAGTGACAAATGTCACTTAGTAATTAATCTTAATCCAAATAGGATGAATCAGCCAAGTTAAACTATTTAAAATTAGCTGTGGCACCGTTTAGGGCTTTGACGACCCAAATTACCATTTTACCCTTCATGTGACAATTTACCGTTTTGCCCTTGAACTTTCCAGACCCATAACTTTCTCGTCCAAACTCCGATTGACGCATCCCGCCTATCTACGGATTCAGCGTCCCGAGACCTATCCAACGGTACTTCCGGAAAGTCCAAATAAGGTCCCGGTCAAAAAGTCAACTTTCGGCCCCCTTCGACCGATTTACCAAATTACCCTCAAACTTCCGCACATCATAACTTTCTCCTCGAATACTGGAATTGGACGTGCCACCTGTCTATGAACTCATGACGTCCTGAACTACATCACGGTCATCGGTCAAAGTCCGTTTGACCGCTCAAATTAAAAGTAACTTTTCGCCTAATTCCAGGGGCAAAATCGTCATTTTCCTTCAAATTTTACAAATTTTCCTTTTTCGAATTTCCGGGGCGTCACACACCGCCGACTATTTAGTTTATTAGATTTTTTTATTTTTAATTATGTAAAAAAATTAAATTTATTTTTTATTTATATTATTTTAATTTTCATCTGATTATTATAATTATAATTTTTTTTCTATTTTTATATTAATTGCATTGATTTAAATATATATTACTAATAAATATATATAATAATTCAGATATTAAATAATTATTACAATAATTATTTAAAATAATTTATTTTAAGCTTTGCCCGTCGCATATTCGTAGGGCAATGTCTTTCTATTTAATGTTTTCCCGATGGAGATTCGCCAAGCAAAGTGTTACTATTCAAATTTGCTCGACGGACCTCCGTCGGGTTAGCGTTGAAAGGCTGCTCGCCCATCTCGTTTTCGATGGCTTTTCTAGGCTAATACGTCTGCTGGGCAACCGTCATTAAGTTCGGTCTTGCTCGAGAGATCATCTTTGTCATCGAGCAAGACCCCAACCCAACAAGATTTGCGTGACGTAGGTTGCCTGGTGGAGTTTCGTCGGGTTAACCTCTTGCCCAGCGGAGGAATGTGCTTGCTTGACGGTGATCCTTAGCCGGATAAGATCAATTTCCTTGTACTGATTATCCTCTGAAATAAATTAAACAAATAATGTTAAAAAGAGAAATTAAAAAATTAAAAAAATCTCCCATGTTCATCTCCCTCTCTGATCCTAACCCTAATACTAACCTTACCATGCCCACCCCTCTTTCTTTCTTCCGGTTGATTCTTGGATGTTGTAAGGCGCAATGAGACCCTAAAAATAAAATGATGGTACACTTTGGATTTAGTGTGGTGGACTCTAGTTTTAAGTTGATTGTGTTTATTTTGATGTGGAATGTAATGATGGCAAGACAGTTAGGAATTTTAGGATGCTCACGATAATCTTTTATCCCCATTTTAAGTCATACTTCAGAAACGGGAGGAAGAGAAAGGGAGATGAATATATGAATAGAGGGGGAAAGCGGCAACGAAGTGTGGTTACTATTCGAACAGCAGCCGCCTAGTTTGTAGCACCCCGTCCCGTAAACTGAGATTAGATTAGTGGTTAATAAGAGATTAGTGAAGATAATCGGTGATTAGTTGGATAATTTCGGACGGACGGTGCGAAATGACGATTTTGCCTCTAGAATGGGAAAAAATGTGTACTTTTCTTTCGGACGGTCAAATGGACCTTAACCGATGACCATGACGTAGTTAATCGGACATTGTCTCGATATGTTTCGGGATGTCCGAAGGTTTTAGGCCTCGGTTAAAAATAGTTAAAAATACGGGAAATTATGGGGCTTTAGTATGACCACTTTGAAGTAGTTAGTGACCTTAGTATGGGATTTGGACAGGTTCGAGAAAACCGAGGATAGTTGAATGGCCGGGAACGACGTAAGTGCGCGTGTATCGAGGCAACGTTGGAATAGTCTCTGAGTGTACTTTGCTTTCTAACTTATGATGCATGCATATATGTTTTTATATGTTTTTTATATGTGATTCTATGATTTGCTTTATGATCTTGATGGTTTACGGTTTTACACGGTTTTCGAGATATTTACGTAATTGCACGTTTACGAGATTTCTAATGATCTTGTGATTTGATCATGGTTTTAATGATTTGATTTCGGGATTTGGAATATGATTTGATTTCAAGGATTTGAAATGGATTTCGGAAAAGTGATTTTGGAATAGTGATTTCAGGCTTGGAGCCCTATTTCTGAAATTTTGATAAACGAGTTTTCGGTTTGAAACTGGATTTCGGAAACGATATTTCGGATTTAGTTTTGAGATTTGGAAAGGAAATCTGAATTTGGGTTCAGGATGATGGTTCCGGATGCTAGCTTACGAAATCATTGTTGCGAATTCGGATAAGAATTTTCTATGGTTTTCACCGTTGAATGAAAAATGGTTTTGGGTTTAAAGACCCGGAAAAAGAAATGAAAAACCGCTGGATCTGGTTTTGAGTTTAAAGACTCGATGGATTGACGGGGGGAGGGCCCTAGATTGATGTGTTTTGAGTTTAAAGACTCGGTATTTGTTTTGTGTTTAAAGACTCGGTTATGATATCCCCCGAGGCCTGTTGATTGTGTTTTGAGTTTAAAGACTCGTTGATATCCCGGGAAGGCCTGATTATTGCGCATGGTTTTGAGTTTAAAGACTCGGGCGCACTTGAGATCCAGCAAACTCGCATGATTAATATTTTCACTGGTTTTACACTGGTTTTCCGATGTTTTGGGCAGTAGCTGGATGATTTGGATTTGATGACTTTTGGGACTGAGTTCCCGTACTTTGAGATTGAATTGTGATTTTTTGCTGAGGCCTGGATTTGAATGGCGGATTTGATTCGGGTTTTCAAATGGTTTTCATTGATGGTTTTGATATGAATGGTTTCATAACATGTATTTATATGCATGCATTGGTTTTTACATGGAGGGTAAAAATGTAATTTTCTTCTGAACTGTTTTTTAAACTTATTACTTTATTTTTGTCCACTCACAGTCTTTTCATGTTTTCGATACCCTCCAGGTTGTTGCGGCGCGGGCTGTTGGTCGAGAGAGACGGAGACATCACACCCGCGTGCCACAGTAGATTCGGCGCATTCTAGGAAGTTAGGATACGTTTATGACGGTCGGTTCGAGAATCCCTTGTGCAACTTACGTGTCACATGGAGGTTGGACGTCGGTTTAGCCTTCGTGTCATGCGTAAGTTAGACGGGAGCAGGATTCAGCCCTTAATCCCGGGGGATTGGGAGTGGGTCCTGACATAGTCCGCCTATGTAATGACCTGTCCCGAATATCAAGACTAAATATTAATTAATTATGAATTTAGTATGACTAATCGGGGATTAGTTGAGATAATTCAGACGAACGGTGCGAAATGACCGTTTTGCACTTGGAATTGGGTAAAATGTTAAATTTTGACTTGGGGAGTCAAACGTATAAGGACCGATTACCGTTCCGTAAATCAGGACGTTACAAGTACGTAGACTGACGGCACGTCGAAATCGGACGTCGAAAGGAGAAGTTACGGGTCTAGAACGTTTTACGGTACTATTGCACGAAAACCTAGAAAAAGGGACATGTGGCAGGTTTGGATTGGATTGGAAATCTGGGTGGACCAATCAGTAGGTGACACCTGTCCCTTATCTGATTGGCCCATTCCCCCACACGGTGGGATATTTCTTTTTCCTCTTGATCGATCATTCCTTTATTTTTCTCCCAAACCGTAACCGTGCAACTCATCCAATACCAACCTTCAATCCTCATTTTCTGGGCTTGGTATATGAATGAAAGTGAGAGGGATGTGAGACAAGGCTGGTGGTAGCCATGGTTTGAGCCGTCGTGGACGGTGGCTGGAGAAACCAACAAAGGTAATTTGGATTTTCAAAATGGTAAGTTGAGTTTTGGTGTTTGTTGATTGGGTTTGATGGTTGGAACGTGTTTTAGTGTTTTCTAGGATGCTGGTGGACTTGGAACGGTGGTTGAAGGTGGCCGAAATCGTGGAAAACCGACAGTGGAAGTTGGCCGGTTCAAGAATCACTTTGAAAGGTATGGCTTTGGCCTTAGTTTTCATGTTTTGAAATCATAGATAGATTAGGAAGGATTGGAGGAGAGTTTAGGAATGAAAAAGGGCGAAAACGGACAGAAAACACGAGAGATACAGGGGTGAACCGGTCACCCCGGTCCAGTTGTGACACGACCCATCCCAATCCCCCCTGGGATTACCATGGAATGTGTCATGCTCCCGTCCGACAAGAGGTGTCAGACAAGGGATAACCTGTTGCCACTGCCCAAACGGGCTTCCCGAGTGCGCAAGGATCGATGGAGGAGGTGTGCGACGTCCCAGTCTTTGCTGCAGTCGCATCCGTGAACAACCTGAAGGGCATTAAAAATCAAAAGCTGTGAGTGGACGAAAATAAACAAGTCTGTTTAAAACATTTATAAAGACATTTATGCCCCTCAGTAAAAACATATGCATGCACCAAAAGCCAATAATCACAAATTTATTTAGAAATAACCATTAGGGCCTTAGCCCGGAAACCAAAGCATAGTTCCAAATCCCAAAAGTTAATCCAAGAGTTATTTCATAAATCCAGTAATATTCATTTATTATTTTTCCATCTCCGGCATCCCCGATGCCTAGCGTCCCTGACGCTTGACGTCCCCGACGTCATATCTCACGGTATTAAGCAACGCGTGCTGCCCGGGGTCTCACCGGGTCCATATCTCTGACATCCCCGATGTCTGACGTTCTTGACGTCTAATCATAGCAACCCTGCTCCTGGATCACTATACGGTCCGGCTGCTCCGTACAATGACCCCTCGCAGACAATGGACCGTGACTTCTCCAGTGTCCCCGAAACTTGGAGGAGACCAATATATATATATATCCTCATATCGAGATGGTTTTATGGAACACATTTTATTATTCATTTCCAAATTATCACAAGGGCCCTGCCCCGAATTTCCATTAAACCGTCATAAGTCCAAATAGTTGATTATCAAATCCGAAATCATTTATTCAGTTCCATTTTAGGGTCCCTGACCCGAAATTGCATATATAAATCAACTGAGCCCCTGGCCCGATTTCATAAGTCAACTGGGCCCCTAGCCCGATTTCTCAAATCAACTGGGCCCCTGGCCCGATTTCTTAAATCAATTGGGCCCCTGGCCCGAATTCACTTTATCAAATCCATAATCGTTTCATGAAATCATATCCGAACCACAATTATGGAAATCAGTGCAAATCCAGAAATCCTCGATTTACGTGCAAACACGTAACTCGCCTTGAAATGCGTGAAATCATATAAATTCACCGATATCTAAAATAAATCATAAAATCAAAATTATAACAATCATGAAACAGTTATGCATGCATCGAATTTATAAAATCAATGTCCACTCATAGACCGTATAACCGAGCGCCTCGATACGCGTGTCATAGGCCTTCCCGGGCCACACCACTATCACCGGGACTCCCAATCCTATTCAAATCACATTAGAGGGTCACTAACCTCTTCATTAACATCCTATTAAAGTCCAGTAATTTTCTCGAATTTTTAAGTATTTTTAAACTGGATTTAAAACCTTCGGACATCCCGAACAATATCGAAACGGGGTTCGATTGACACGAAACCAACGCTAAAATGTTCGTTACATTGCATAGGACAAAAGTCATGTTGACCTCACCTCGAGATTCGTGCCCACGCGCCGTCGTGAGTGGCTGCGCGTGAAAGCCACGCGCCTGCTACAGTGACTGCTACAGTCATCGTCCTCACCCGTATGACTAGTAAACGGGTCTGATTACCCGCGATCTAACCCGACCAGATAACCATCAATTCATGCTCGATTCCTTCCGTTTTCGATCCTAAAACAATCATTAACCAATCAATTTCAGTTTCTTGTCAATGATCAACACCAACCATCCCTTAATCGTGCCATCAACCCGTGATCACCCAAACGGGTCGATCACCGTAACTCCACAATTCCTCAACCATTGTCAAATTAACATTCCAGTAAGCTCATTAGGATTAATACGAACTAATTCGCATGATTAATTGGACATGAAGTTACCTCAATCACCACGACTCAAGCTTGGATATTCCGGCCGTCCACCTCGTCCGTCCACGGCTCTAGGAGGTTCAAAACTTGCCCCATTTGATCTGGATCGACTCAGTAAAGTTCCAGGAAGCTATTTCATATCACAATTAGGCTTGGGCTGCCCTAAAAACCGAAATTCGAATTTGAACTCTCCAAAAACCAGTTTCGGGTTTTTGAACAATCCCACACCAATTTCACTCCCTTCCTTTCTTTCTCAATCTCAGAACACTTCACTCAGTCCCTTAAACACATTCCCCATCACAAATCCGCTCAATTGGGCCCTGGAAAGGCTGGTCACATGTGGGAAGCACTCTGCTTTTCTTCTATTTTCAGGTGCACCAGCCATAGTTAATGGCCAACCTCACCGTCCCACACAGCCTTGCATCGCACAATCATTAATAAACAATTCTACAACACATATACAATAGTTTAGGCCAGCAATTTTCCCCATAAACAAAACTCCCGTGCACTGGCCATGTTCCAAATCCACAGTGCTACAGTAACCATTCAAACAACTCCGTGAAATTACTATTCTGCACTTGTGCAGTAAATTACCAAAATGCCCATCACGCATCCAGACCCGCAACTCGGTCATTCGGACTCTGATTGATGCGTGACGCCTGTCTACTGACTCAGGGCATCGAGACCTTCCTAACGGTCCTCGGTCCTCGGCCATCGGACTTCCCGATCGAAAAGTCAACATTTTCCCTTATTTCGTCCAAATTACAAAAATGCCCTTGGGCTTCCGAACGTCATAACTTCCACCACGAATGTCGGAATCAAACGTGCCACCTGTCTATGAACTCGTGACGTCCCAAACTACGTCACGGTCATTGGTCAAAGTCCATTTGACCGTCTGAATTAAAAGTCAACGTTTGCCCACGCCTAGGGACAAAACGATCATTTTGCACAATTCGTCCGAATTCACTCAACTAATCCCAGATTAGTCATTCTAAATCATAATTAAATAATATTAAATCTATATACTCAGGACGGGTCGTTACAACCTTCCCTCCTTAAAGAATTTCGTCCTCGAAATTACCAATATCCTTGTTTCACAACCACCTCGTGGAAAAATCAATTTGGTCTCACATCTGTGTACACTTGTACACCCACTAACCAACACAAAGCTCGTCTGAACTCAGACGTCCCATCACGGTCTCTCACCGTACCGACCATACTCGACACCGCGAGTGAAATTGATCACCTGATCCTTGTCAATTTACCATTTAGCTGACTCCTTCAGCTTGTCGGTTCCATTCAATCATCAATCTATAAGACGTCTGCTCCCCCCTGGGAGTCACCAAAACACACCTGTCAGTCCATGCTGACACCATCAGTCACACTGTCACCACTAAGCTTTACCACCCTGGTAAGGCTCCAACCATCGACTAATCAGTGACAACACCCCATACTGCCACTCGCTCAAGGTAGCGTAAGATCAACTACATGATCTAAATTCGCAGGGCAAGCCCAATCCTGCGACACATATCAATCTCAATGTCCATAACCGCCGACTCCGTCAGCGAACCATGACGTTGGAAAATCACGGCGTAACAACATCACGCAAGGCTACTCGTGGTTTCACACACCACCAACTCACTCATCCTGAGTGTACGTATACCGTCAACTTACTCAATCAAGTGGTGTAACCGGAACACATTGAATGCCAGCCCAAAAGTGATCACACATCTCCATACTAGGGTTTACTAGCCATCCGTGGCTAAGAGCACCTGCTCATAAAATCGCTGAACCCAACAAGAATAACTCTGCCCAGTCCATAATACTCAATGTACAGTACACAATCACAACCAAACAAATGATATCGGGACCAGACCGATTACCAACACGTTTAATCACACACTACTGGTACATCCCATGTACCGTCACTAGGCACCACTCAGCCTAACCAGTATCAATCCTCGTACAACGTACCCTGTACGTACATCTATCCATTAATCCGCCTACAACCACCCAGGTCGTGGCCCAACGCGTTCTAACACTATAGAGTCCATCTGTCAGATATTGTACCAGACAGATCAAAACTCCGACCCAATATCCATTTCCAAATCCGAATCCGAAATCATTATTCCGTAAACTAGCATGGGAATAATCATTCCGCACCCAAATCCAGTAATCCACTTTCGAGCTTCGAAATCGAATCCTGAATTGTCACCTAGAAATTCGGTTCCAAAACCCAAAATCTCATTCACGTCTACGGAGACGTACCAAAACTGAACCTATCGGTTACCTGCCCAAAACACTCGATTGACTTCATAGGGAAGCCAATCCCAATATCCACATGTCTAAGGTTGACAAAAATCCGACCACTTCGGAAACCTACTCACCTGAGTAACAACCATATGGACTCCACTCCGAAAAGGAGTTCAGTCCCGTCATTTACGACTCACATAAACCCAGGTAAGAGTGATAAACTCTCCACCTATCTGGATCATCAAGATCACGATCCAGATCCCTCACTACGTCATCCGACAAGTAGCATCATGATCCTAGATCGTCACCATGCCCAAAGTTCACAACATCACAATTCAGATCCACCTAGGATCCACACATGCTTACGTAGCTAACAATCCATCTGAAACTGATCGTAGGGTCTTACACCCTCTTGAATCCTTCGCTAAATTTCCCATAGGTGGAATGGCGACCTTGATTTTCACCACCAATTCCAGAATCATACACAACTTCTTGTGTCCAATGACCCAAGGCCAAACATGGGTCCACCTACCAATACACGCTCAACGTACTGGTAACAACAATCATCATCTGCCACAGCAGGAATTAAGAAATCACCCCCAACGACTTCAGCATACCGACCACAGATGCGGAAACGAGCACTCTTCTCGTCTCCACAATCACAACTCTCATCGAAGCTAAGATTCCAATCCTGTTGGGAATAGACATGCTCCCAATGAGGTGTCAAGTCCAACCACTAGACTTCCCACATCCTCAACTCACTTGGACAACCACGTGTCCAAAATCAATCAATTACTCGGACCTCACGTCCGTTAATAATCATTTATGCACGCACTCCGATTCCGAATGGGAATTTCTCAACTCTTCCTTGATGTGCATACCTTACTGCCTTCGTCTCACATCTCAACCTTTACAGGTTCAATCCTCAGGTTCCACGTGATTCACAGTCACCAAATCCCACATCTATACCACAAATGGTTTTCCTCGACATTCCCAATTCCAATAATTTCCTTGTACTTCTGGGGATATCAACAATACCCAACCGTAGCAATCTTGGAGTTGACAACAACTCCCTGAGTCCACTAATTCTCATGACATAGGGAACATCATCCCTAGATTCCTCAAGTCTCAATCATACCTTTTTATCCATTCATCACTTATCATCTCATAACTGTTGGGACTTATCCCAACACGTCATAACCTCCACTGGATCCTATCTAGTCCATAACTCAACCACCACTGAGTCGCAGATACCAATCGTATGTCCATCAGGACAGAGTCACATCCCAACTCGTGGCTCATCGTCATCACAATCACTGACACCAGCACCTGCGCTAGTATCACCGACACTTGCCTCAACACACATGCATCCATACATCCACACTAGCACACGAACATCCACACTAGCACACTGTGTGCAAAGTTGATACCCTGGATCTCCATTCATACCGAACGACGATCCCGTATCACCACTCGTACCCCACGACTATGGGTACCCCCAATTTGACCATCCGCACATCAGGATAATGAACGTTCCCTGAACGTCCCCTGATCCTCAAGTGTTAAAACCACACTAAATACCCGCGATAACCAGTCATCTCGACACAACTGTCGACCAACAGTCATCGCTGTCAAGATCTGTATTCACAGCTCACACTATTATTCGATCCAACACGGAATTCCATATTTTATCTCATAACCGTACCCGTGGATCGAATCCCATAATCCTGACTAGACTCACTAGAGTCATCCACATGGTCATCCATGACCTTCGCCGCTCGTCGCAGCACAAGTTCCCATTTAAAGTTCACTTTCCTGTCCATCAATTATAAATTAGGGTTCCAAAATCACACCCAAGGGTTCCACCGAACCCAACTGCCTTCCGCAGTAAAATCCACAACCTGACCGACCCCGCGGTCCTGACATCGCATAGACGTCAATTCCTATCCAATCATCAACTCAACGTGGGTTCCATCGTGGGTTACACCACGAAGGTCATCGGCTAACTCCGATGCACCAACACCCCATACAATAGCCATCACTACCAGGGTCCATATTTTAGACCATTACTCAACTGAGTTTCGCATTTCCAAATCATTATTCAAATGGGGTTCCCTGAACCCAGCGGTGCTCAGTAGCACAACAATCTATCATCACATGATCGAACCGACGGTCCCACATTACCAGTTAACCACAAACAACCCCACTTGGGTCGAATCACGTTAACGCACGGCGTATCGGCCAAACACACTCTATCCACTACTCAAACCCAAAACTATCTATCAGGTTGACAACGGAACTGCAGCCCAAAGAGACATCACACCCTCGACCTTCGCGCACAAAAGAGCAAAACCTGCTCTAATACCACTTGACACGACCCATCCCAATCCCCCCTGGGATTACCATCGAATGTGTCATGCTCCCGTCCGACAAGAGGTGTCAGCCAAGGGATAACCTGTTGCCACTGCCCAAACGGGCTTCCCGAGTGCGCAAGGATCGATGGAGGAGGTGTGCGACGTCCTAGTCTCTGCTGCAGTCGCATCAGTGAACAACCTGAAGGGCATTAAAAACCAAAAGCTGTGAGTGGACGAAAATAAACAAGTCTGTTTAAAACATTTATAAAGACATTTATGCCCCTCAGTAAAAACATATGCATGCACCAAAAGCCAATAATCACAAATTTATTTAGAAATAACCATTAGGGCCTTAGCCCGGAAACCAAAGCATAGTTTCAAATCCCAAAAGTTAATCCAAGAGTTATTTCATAAATCCAGTAATATTCATTTATTATTTTTCCATCTCTGGCATCCCCGATGCCTAGCGTCCCTGACGCTTGACGTCCTCGACGTCATATCTCTCGGTATTAAGCAACGCGTGCTGCCCGGGGTTTCACTGGGTCCATATCTCTGACATCCCCGATGTCTGACGTCCTTGACGTCTAATCATAGCAATCCTGCTCCTGGATCACTATACGGTCTGGCTGCTCCGTACAATGACCCATCGCAGACAATGCACCGTGACTTCTCCAGTGTCCCCGACACTTAGAGGAGACCAATATATATATCCTCATATCGAGATGGTTTTATGGAACACATTTTATTATTCATTTCCAAAATATCACAAGGGCCCTGCCCCGAATTTCCATAAAACCATCATAAGTCCAAATAGTTGATTATCAAATCCGAAATCATTTATTCAGTTCCATTTTAGGGTCCCTGACCCGAAATTGCATATATAAATCAACTGGGCCCCTGGCCCGATTTCATAAGTCAACTGGGCACCTGTCCCGATTTCTCAAATCAACTAGGCCCCTGGCCCGATTTCTTAAATCAATTGGGCCCCTTGTCCGAATTCACTTTATCAAATCCATAACCGTTTCATGAAATCATATCCGAACCACAATTATGGAAATCAGTGCAAATCCAGAAATCCTCGATTTACGTGCAAACACGTAACTCGCCTCGAAATGCGTGAAATCATATAAATTCACCGATATCTAAAATAAATCATAAAATCACAATTATAACAATCATGAAACAGTTATGCATGCATCGAATTTATAAAACCAATGTCCACTCACAGACCGTATAACCGAGCGCCTCGATACGCGTGCCATAGGCCTTCCCGGGCCACACCACTATCATCGGGACTCCCAATCCTGTTCAAATCACATTAGAGGGTCACTAACCTCTTCATTAACATTCTATTAAAGTCCAGTAATTTTCTCGAATTTTTAAGTATTTTTAAACTGGATTTAAAACCTTCGGACATCCCGAACAATATCGAAACGGGGTTCGATTGACACGAAACCAACGCTAAAATGTTCGTTACATTGCATAGGACAAAAGTCATGTTGACCTCACCTCGAGATTCGTGCCCACGCGCCGCCGTGAGTGGCTGCGCGTGAAAGCCACGCGCCTGCTACAGTGACTGCTACAGTCATCGTCCTCACCCGTATGACTAGTAAACGGGTCTGATTACCCGCGATCTAACCCGATCAGATAACCATCAATTCATGCTCGATTCCTTCCGTTTTCGATCCTAAAACAATCATTAACTAATCAATTTCAGTTTTGTGTCAATGATCAACACCAACCATCCCTTAATCATGCCATCAACCCGTGATCACCCAAACGGGTCGATCACCGTAACTCCACAATTCCTCAACCATTGTCAAATTAACATTCCAGTAAGCTCATTAGGATTAATACGAACTAATTCGCATGATTAATTGGACATGAAGTTACCTCAATCACCACGACTCAAGCTTGGATATTCCAGCCGTCCACCTCGTCCGTCCACGGCTCTAGGAGCTTCAAAACTTCCCCCATTTGATCTGGATCGACTCAGTAAAGTTCCAGGAAGCTATTTCAGATCACAATTAGGCTTGGGCTGGCCTAAAAACCGAAATTCGAATTTGAACTCTCCAAAAACCACTTTCGGGTTTTTGAACAATCCCACATCAATTTCACTCCTTTCCTTCCTTTCTCAATCTCAGAACACTTCACTCAGTCCCTTAAACACATTCCCCATCACAAATCCGCTCAATTGGGCCCTGGAAAGGCTGGTCACATGTGGGAAGCACTCTACTTTTCTTCTATTTCAGGTGCACCAGCCATAGTTAATGGCCAACCTCACCGTCCCAGACAGCCTTGCATCGCACAATCATTAATAAACAATTCCACAACACATATACAATAGTTTAGGCCATCAATTTGCCCCATAAACAAACCTCCCGTGCACTGGCCATGTTCCCCATCCACAGTGCTACAGTAACCGTTCAAACAACTCCGTGAAATTGCTATTCTGCCCTTGTGCAGTAAATTACCAAAATGCCCCTTACGCATCCAGACCCGCAACTCGGTCATTTGGAATCTGATTAATGCGTGCCGCCTGTCTACGGACTCAGGGCATCGAGACCTTCCTAACGGTCCTCGGTCCTCGGCCATCGGACTTCCCGATCGAAAAGTCAACATTTTCCCTTATTTCGTCCAAATTACGAAAATGCCCTTGGGCTTCCGAACGTCATAATTTCCACCACGAATGTCGGAATCGAACGTGCCATCTGTCTATGAACTCGTGACGTCCCAAACTACGTCAAGGTCATTGGTCAAAGTCCATTTGACCGTCCGAATTAAAAGTCAACGTTTTGCCCATACCTAGGGGCAAAATGGTCATTTTGCACAATTCATCCGAATTCACTCAACTAATCCAAGATTAGTAATTCTAAATCATAATTAAATAATATTAAATTCCGATACTCGGGACGGGTCGTTACAAGTTGGACTGGCTACACAGTCAAACTGGACCAAACCGGTTCAACAGAGGACAAGGATGATGAATAGTGCAGGCGTGTGAGGCCCACGTGCAGCGCCTTTGGGCTGTGTCGGGGCGCATGAGGGACTTTTTGGGAAAGTTTTCAACATGTGAAATCATCTATTCGATGTAACGAACATTTTGGGATTGGTTTCGAGTCGATCAGACATCGTTTCGATATAGTTCGGGGTGTCCGAAGGTTTAAAGGCTAGTTTAAATACGTTTAAAAATTCGGAAAAATTAAGGAGATTTAATGAGAGGTTAATGAAGTAGTTAGTAACCCTCTAGTATGGTTTGGACATGTTTGAAAGTCCCGATGATAGTGTTGTGGCTTAGGAAGGCGTATGGCACGCATATCAAGGTGGTAGCGTAGGACGGTCTATGAGTGGACAATGTTTTCTAAACTGTGATGCATGCATAACTATTTTCTATTTTTTATATATGTGATTTCTATAGTGATGATTATGGCATTAGTGATTCACATGGTTACACGTATTTCGAGGTAATCCCGTATTTGCACAAATTTCGATGTTACGATCTTATAGTGTGGTTATACGTGATTGTGGTTTTAATAATGGTTCAATGGTATGGTTTTGGTTTTGGAAAGATGAACTCGGGCATGAGACCCATTTGAATTATGTGATTGGGCCGGGGGCCCAGTTGGTTTACGAAATCGGGCTAAGATCACTTTGAGTTATGTGATCTGGTCGGAGACCCAGTTGGTTTACAAAATCGGGTATAAGGCCCAACTGGGTTTTATAAATGTGATTTCGGGTCTGGGACCCTATGTTTCATAAACGTGATTTCGGGTCGGGGACCCTAAATGGATTTGTGATGGTTTTATAGAAATTTCGGGCATGCTCCTTTGAGATGTTTTGAAATTACTTTATAAAACTGTTTTCCATATACCATCTGGATACGAGGATCTATGGATGGTTTTCTCTAGGTGTCTGGGACGCTGGGGAAGTCACGGTGCATTTCCTGCGAGGAGTCATTTTACGGAGCGACTGGACCGTATAGTGATTCAGGAGCAGGATTGCTATGATTAGACGTCTAGGACGTCAGACATCTAGGATGTCAGAGATATGGACCCGGAGAGGCCCCGGGCAGCACGCGTTGCTATTACCGTGAGATATAACGTTTGGGACATCAAGCGTCTGGGACGCTAGGTATCTGGGATGTCGAGGATAGTTATGTGGTAAATATGGATTATTGGATTTATGAAATGGTATTTTGGTGTTTATGGATTTGTGTTTATGGATTTGGGCAGTGGCCCACTTGGTTCTGGGTTTACGGATTTTGGTATTCTACGGTTTTGGGCTGAGTTCCCACATATGTTTGGATTTACGATTTTGGACTAAGGCCCTAATGGTTTATTTAAATAAATGGTTTGATTACTAGTTTTCATATGCATACATACTTTTTAGTGAAGGGCATAAATGTCTATTTATGAATGTGTTTTATGAACTTATCTATTTCGTCCACTCATAGTTTTTAATGGTTTTAATGCCCTTTAGGTTGATCACGGATACGGGCTATAATAGTGACTGAGACATCACACTCCTCCACCGATCCTGGCGCACTCGGGGAGCCCCGTATGGACCAAGGTATGAATTATCCCTTGTCTGACATGCATCCCGCGGTAATCCCGGGGGAATTGGGATGGTTCGTGTCAGCCTATGTCAAGACTCGACTCTAGCACGATATTGTCCACTTTGGGCCTCCTCGCCCTCACGCGCCCCCACACACGGGTCAACTAAAAGTCAACACTGGAAGTTAACGGTCAACGCTGCTGACATCATCTGACGTCACTGCTGACGTCATCTGACAGCTGTCAAGCATGTCAGACTCTGACAGGTGCCACATGTCAACAGTTGATTGGCCACGTGTCAGACTCTAACAGTTCCATGTGTCAGCTGCTGGTTGGTCCACATCACTAACGACAGAATAGTATCAAAGCCAGACCCCAATCGGGAAGTGTACCAGTGAGGACGTTGGGCCCTAAGGGGGGTGGATTGTAAGACCCGTGTCCTGCAGGGAACAATGAACGATCCCATATTCCTGCGAGGGGGAATGGTCTGGGAGGGGAATGGTGGTGTGCCTTAAAGGTGTAGGCACACACCTATCTAGCACGAAGCCTTTTGGGAGCTTAGTGGCTTTGGGCTCGGTTGGAACTCCAAAGTTAAGCGAGTTGAAGGTGGTGCAATTTCAGGATGGGTGACTCACTGAGAAGTTGCACCGTAAGCTTCCGAAAACAAAACCGTGAGGGCGAGAAGGCCCAAAGCAGACAATATCGTGTTAGAGTCGGGTCCTGACCGAGGAGGGGCGGGTCCTGACAGCCTAGGCGGCGCCTAGGCGCTCGAAGGTGAGAAACTGTCTCGTATAATGGCTGAGTGTCTAGGTGGATTTGCGTGTACATCTTTATATATATTTAGTTATATAAGTTCTTATATATATATATATAGTCATATAAGTTATTTTTTTATTAAATACTTAGTTAATAATACAAGTATTAATTAAAACAAAGATAATAAATTAAAAAATATAGAATGTTGTATAATAAAATTAATAAAAAATTTATATTTTCAACATCTATAATTTTCAACTCAATTTATTTGTTTAGATAATTAACTTTTGTTTTGAAATTATTTGATAGTATTCATTATATTATTAGTTTGTTGAATTTTTCCTTAAAAAAAAACCACATAGGTCCCTATCGACCGCCCTAAGAGCACCTAGTGCCGTTTTGAACTTTAAATTTGGACGTACGCTAAGACAATTTTATATCATCAATTTTAATGTATCTTTTTCTTTATTAATTTGTCTATTTTTCTCATTTGAAGGGGTAACAATGGAACTTTAACTTACTTTAAAACTAAAATTAATTTTATTCTTGCAGTAGATACATGGTAAATTTTGATTGAAGTGATACACAAATGACGTCAAATATCGAATATACGGAATAATTGATTTGCTGGTTTAACAGTGATCGGAACATTCCAATGTTTAGAATTCATTGTTGTTGAAGAATTTTATGGGGCCTAACAATTTTTCTAGATGTGGTCAAAGTTTTTTTAACGAATAATGTTATTGGTATATTTGTACTATTTAATATTTACTATTAAGAGAAATTTGTTGGCGTGAGAGTAGGACCGGCTTGTATTATTATAAAGCCGATGGACCTCAAGTATGAGAAGTTGCCATCACTCTTGTTTTGTTTTATTTTTTTTTCTCCTTTTCTCAATCCAATTCCTTCACCAAAATATTTTCTTTAAACTTTCCTTTTTCTCTCCAAATCTATCCCCTTTTTAATTGAGTTTATAGAAAGATAGTTCATTTCTATTATATTAGCATTTTTATTAATATTATATTAGTTTAGTTAGTGATCAACATCGGCTTAGTAAGTTCTTTCTCTCGGCCACTGTTCTAGTCCTCTATTGCGAATTGAATTTTGAGGGAAACCAAACGTTACAGAGCTTACAATAACTCAAGACTGTTGAAAGAACACTTTCGAATCTCCAATTATTTGTGAGTGAACCTTTTCATTTTTAAGGCATGTTTACATATCAGTATTTTATACATGTGTGTATAAGATTTTATGGTTCGTTTTTTATGTTACCCTATACTTATCAATGTGATGACTTGACCTAGAATTTCTTTATGGTAAGTAAGCTAGCCTATGCCACTTTGCGTATTTAACTGTGGCACTTTGTGCATTCACAATAACAAATTTCTCTTTAGAAAATTTACAAAATTCATTCTTTATTCTCACCTGATATTGTGGTATTGCTCCCTGTTGTCTATTGGAGAATCTTTAGACAATGGATTTTCTTTGTTTTCTAAAATCCATTTTCACAACGATTTTTTAGCAGCATAGTTGTCTATGCACTTTTTTTTTACCATATTATAGAAAAAACTATTGCCTAAAGTCCTTTTCACAATGGTATATCTAGAAATATCATTGTTTAAAGTACTTTTACACAACGATTTATACGAAAACACCGTTGTCTAAAGTGCTTTTACATAGAGGTTTATACTAAAATATCGTTGTCTAAATGAGATTAAACAATGGTTTTAGAATTATGCCGTTGTCTAAAGTATTATTACGCAATAATTTTTACTAAAATACATTGCCTAAAGTATTATTACACAATCTGATAAGAAAAATGTATTATTACACAGCGGTATTTAATACATGTTCATGGTCTAAAAATTGATACAGGCAATAATATGCTGTATGAAACAATCGTTGTCTAAAGTGATAAATAGAAACATTGGCTAAAGGAACTGTAAATCATAACAAAAATCATATTAAAATTCTGTATCATAATATACAATTAATTCATATTAAAATTCTACTCCAATCCAAAAAAAAAAAAGAACTATATATTTATACATAATTGATTAATCAAGTTCACAAAGTAGATGAGTTATTACTCTTCTACCCATCCCAACTCAATCTTGAAGTCATATATATGTCCTAATTACAATCGTACGTATCAAAATTCTAAAAAACTAGCTACTAAGCAACACTAGGTTTGAATGAAACAAAAATGAAAATAAACTCCAACATAGTAGCACTTTCGTCACCATCAAACCCACTTTAATATTTGATGATCTGCATTTTTTGTCGCACTTGGGCATCCTGTCTAATTCGTAAATTATTTCATGCTGAATTCAACAACTCATTCACAATCTGGAATGAGATGAACCATAAATATAAAGTAAATTTATTAAGAATAGTGCAAAGCACCGTTGAACCATAGCATCCTAAGCGCGCACCGCAAGCTAGAGGGAAAGAAAGCTGTAAAACAATCTTACCTCATTAGATCAACTACTGCTGAGAGATTCATCATTGCCCAGGTACCTAATTTCCATCCACACCATGTACTATGGTCAGAATACCATAAAGATCCATCATTCATAAGACCTTTTGAAACCAAAATTGATCACTATCTACTTACAATAATTCTTGTACTAGAAAGTGAGACTTCAAACGCTATGGTAACAAAGCAATTAATCACCCAAGTCATAGTTCATAATAAAAAGCTAAGAACTACAAGGAACCAAAAAGAAAAGCTCAATTAATGGATCATCCAATAATGGATCGCAGATTGAGTACCCTTGAATTAGTGAATTACATGTTAGTTCATGAAAACACCATACGTCGAGTGTCAGGGTCGACCATCATAGCGATTAAGTACTCAAACATTATGGGCAATAACTTTTCTTTTAGAAGAACTCCTAAAATGCACCGTTCCACACTTAAATTTCGTTACTTAGTCGAGTGTCAGGGTCGACCACCATACGTCAATTTAGGTGTGTGTCCAAATGGTTATCTGGGATGAAGTATACTGTCAATATGGTATCAGTCATATATTGCCTTATTGTTGGGATGAAGTATATTGTCAATTTTGTATCAGTCATATATTGCCTTATTGTGACCATATTTAGATTAAGACAACACTAATGTACGTTAGTCCTTTCGTTATAACTTTGTTTTTTGTGGGTTTGGGTTGGGACTCAGTTTTATTTTATTAGTTAGTATTGGCTAGCTGGTTTTGATGCTATTTTTTTTTTGCCATGATTGGTTTTTTTTTAACTGTTTTATTTGAAAGTAAAGTAATACAAAAATATTTTGTAAAAATAAGAAAATTTGTTTATTTGAAAGACCGTTGACTTTTGACTTTTAAAAATTGAGTGTAAATTTTCAAAAAGTACGGCAGAAGTAATTTTTTTTTTTTTTAAACATAACAATGTCAAACTCCCCCTTAATGTTGTATGTTGAGAGTTGATTGTATAGTTTTTGCCATATATAATGAAACTTTGCATTTCAATAAATTATATATATATATAACACAATACTTTATCAGAACAATGTTTACATCCCACATTCCCATCCTTGGGAACTTTCCATAGACATACCTCTTCATCAGTATCATCCATTCATGTCCAAATAAAAGGACAAGATCTGAAGTTGTTTAATCATTAGTAGGTATCAAATAAATTAACGATACTAATATTAATAAAATCTTTATGGTAATCACTCATTTAATTGATACATATAATTGATTACACAAATTATAATTTAAATATTGATTTTATGTATAAATAAATTTAAAATGATGATTCATAAGTTAGAACGATTTTAATTATAATATATATATATACATAAATAATTCGATATATAAATAAAAATAGTGGAATGATCCCAAAACTGATGCAAATATTGTTCTTCTAATTAATTTGAATTGTCCATTTTACCCTATTATGTAACATCAAGGGCTTTCTATTTTCTTTTCCTTTTCCAAAATGCTTAATTGGTACGTAACCTTGACCATGACATGATTCTTATTACCAATAAAATAGTAATTTTGGCTTCATTAGTATTTCAAATAACTTATAAGATGTTACAGAACTTAATTTTTAGTAAACAGATGATTAATCCACTCGAACATAATTTTTTTTTTAAATGAAAATGGTTATTCGAATATGAAGAAGAGTATTGGTATGCCACATGCCTACTTTCGCAATTTAATTTTAAATTTCCATTTTATGTACTTTTGTCTTCATTAATTTGATCTCCATATGTTTCACTATTTTTTCCCAGTCAATTTTTTTTTTCTATAAAATATAATATATATATATATATATATAATTGTCCTTAGATTTATTTCCAAGTTTAGAATTAGAATTTTACTTAGTATAACTCCATATATAGTCAAACGTTATTAGATAATAATTAATCTAGATATTATATAGGATATATCCAAAAATTGGGAATATATTCATTTATTTTTCCATATATATATATACTGCTTGATATACTTTAAAATTCTAAATCCACGTTGAGATTTTCTTAATCATTTGATCTACGCTAAAATTTGTGGTTCCCTCTTTATTCTGGAAGCTATAGTTCGAGAAGATATCGTGTGTGTGTCTGTCTGGAAGGAATTCTAAACCAACAGCTACACAAGCTTCTACCATGGAGATGAGCACAGGTATGCATTAATAGCGCCTAAATTTTCTTCTTTTATAACATGTTTTTCTTTTTTCCTTTTATTTTTTACATTTTGGGTTTATGTTTATATTTTTTAAATGCTGCTTATAAATTTAAGCCAATCTTAAGTCTTCACTGCGAAAAGGAAGATCCGATCACTAATGAAGCAAAAAAACACATACATTCTAACTTACGAAAGATAGATGATTTAAAGTCGGTAACTTATTCAAACATTAAAAAGTAGAAGTTAGTTATACATTAAGAACGAGTTAATACTCCTAAACCTCATTTATGCTAAGAGTTAAATTAGAATAAATTATCGCTATATTTTAAGCACATAAAAAAAAAATAGATGCCTAGAATGAGTTGATAATTTAGACTCTCGCCTTAGTAATTTATTTTTACCTTATAAAAGGAACCGTTTGTGTATTCTCTATCTTATATTTCTGTTACATTCTTGTTAATTTGGTTGGAATATGTTAAAATCTTATTAAGACGCTAATCACCCGTAACCGAGGTTAGACTTTTTGTTGTATTCTGAGAAATTGGAGGCCCAAAAGAAATCACCGAGACATAGCTCTAGGTTTACATATTACTTATAACCTGCAATCAAGAAAGGACCAACAAATAATGGAAGATGTTGGAAACCTTCTACTCTAATATGTAGGGCGAATACGTACTTCTCGCAAATGAAGGCGCAATGGGAATGGGGAGGGTGAGGTTAAAGAAAAGCAATAAACATAAGTTACCATTGGAGAGTAACATCTCCTCATCAAGAATTTTGCTAAATCAAGAAGTTTGGTAGATCGCGCGTGTTCGCAGTGTAAATCCAAGATTCCAGAAAAATCAATTGGAACCCTAATTAATCTTTGATTAATTGGCGCGAGATAGGGAGAGGCTTATTTGGGATTATAAGCGGCTAGTGGGTCTTTACCATTTGAATAGGCTCAATGGGCAGGTTGTTTTCACTGTCATCCACATTAGCTGAATAAATTCCATCTACTATCCTTTTCGACTTATCGAAATATTTTTGTTCATTCTCTGAATTATCATTCAATATTATCTTTATAAAAAAAAATCTAACAAAATTTGAAGCCATTTAACTATTTGTGTACCAAATAAATCAATAATTTTAGTAACATTTAAGATCCCTATGACAAACTAACTATTTAGTTAATACTTACAAACGTCTGACCTCCAAATTGATTGATTTTTTTTTATAACGATGATCTTAAAATGATAATTTAAAAAATAAACCGCTCTAATTACATATTTGGACAAAAATAATTTAATAAGATGCATATATCTTATTTTTTATTTCACAGAGTACTATTACATTATTATATATCCTTTTTGACGAGGAGATGAGCACAGGTATGCATTATTACAAAAATAATAAATACAATTAAATCTCCATCAAGTTTAGTAAACTTTAAGATTTGTTGTTCAACAGTAAGAGAAAAAACAATGTGAATTGTTTATCCAGTTGAAAACGATGCATCAGGATGTTGACATACGGCACTTTAGGATCACGGGCTCGAAGTCATTCTTTCCCTTCCTTGGTGATCGTGTCCCAGTTGCTGCCATGCTGATCTTTGCATTTGGCATTTACTAACCTTAAAAAGTTTGTGCCTTTTTCTATTGAACTTAATGTTTTTTCCAAAAAGACTTAAAAGGGGACATTCATAGTGATTTGGTTGCATGCATAATCCAAATCCAATTAGAAACAGGAACACATGGCATGGGAGTTGAGGAATGCCTTATTCTTTAAGTATGATCAGATTAAAGAAAAATGCAGCCCCCGAAAGTAGATTTGAGCATTTAGGAAGTGCAATAAGATGATGCAAATAGTCAAAAGAGCTAGCTAGCTGGCTATAGGCTAAAGAGAAATTGAGAGTAATCTGGCTAAGACCCAAAGAGTGGTTAAGAATTAAGGTATTAGTTGAAGGAGCTAGTAGATCAGGTGCACTTACACTGTCCAAGGAGTTAGTAGAAAGTTGTTAATAGCAGACTTAACACTAGTTAATAGGCTTAATACCTCTAATAATTTAAAAGTATAACAACACTTCTTAGTTAATTGCCACCTCTTTTGGATACCTTAATGGTAGTTAAGGGGAATTTGCGTCTTTGTTTTGCTTTATATATAGATTCTGAATTTTATTTTTCATGATCACGCTAATAAGATTGAAAGGGAGGTCGTGTCTTGGATTTTTACGTTATTCTTCTCGACATCCGTGAGTTCAATATAATTCTATTTTGAAAGAGGTCTTTAATGAACATGATAATCATTAAATATATAGAAAAAAATTTAAAATAAGAATAATTAAAATATGCGTATGGACACCAATTAAATGAGTGGGAGGAATAATGAATATTAATCACAATTTTATGGCAGAGTTAAAGTACTCTCCTTCCATCTTTTTATCTTCCTTGTAACCTTTCTACCATTAAAGTAAGACGTTCAATTTTATTTATCACCCTATTCATTCAAGTGGTGGTTATGGCTATTAAGGGTATTAAGCCTGTAATTAACACCTTTCATCATCTCTCATTCCGTATATATTTTGAATCCTACCAATCAACCAATCAACCAATCTTCTATTCACTTAAAAATCTCTCCTATTTGTTTCCGAAGAAGCAAAAATTCTCTCCTCCTTTTAGCACATAGAACTGAATCACACAACATTACAATAGATCGAGTTTTTACAAGATAAGTCAATACTCAATATGTAATAAACATGTTGCAATGGTGAATGTTCATAAGCCATAGCAAGGAAAGCAAGACAGATCATCTGAACTTAATTGTCTATGTGCTTCTTAAAAGAAAACATTTTATTTTTATTTTCTACTTATATTTCTCCCAATATTAATAACTGTATCAGTAATATCCCTCCACAGACTTTAGAAAGTTGCCCATCTTTTTCTGTCCATCCACCATATAGACAAACAATGATTAATCAATGCTTCTTAGGCTTTCACTCCATATTCCTTTGTCTTTCACTTTCTACTATTTGGGGTACTTTATAGATCTAAGTGCGCAAGGCCATTAGAATGACGATTTTTTTCGTACATAAGGTGCGGTGCGTTTGTTTATTGAATTTTTCAACGGTTAAATTTTAATTTTAAATTTAAAAGCTAAATGATCAAAATCTCTCTGTTAGAAAAATTGAACCTTCATAGTGTATTGCTAAGATGAAGGCAGCTATATGAACCTAGCAATAAAACATACTTTTTTTTATATTGATTTAGCTTTTGTGGTCCTCTTCGTAGCAGAATTTATTTAAAAAATTTAGACTTGTATTTAAGGGACTCTGCATGGAATAATGAGAGGCAAAAAGTAGTGGTTCATAGCAAAGTGTGTTCAGATGAATGTCACGGGGGGGGAGTCTTGTGGTGAAAATAATGAATGTAGCTGTTGGCCTGTGGCTCCCATGTTCAATCTGGCTAGCTTGGGGTCACATGAGGCCATGTTCATAGGTGGGTTCTCTGTTAGAAATTTTCATCTGAAGAAATAACACGTCTAATGAATTTGTAATTTATGATACTTTAGATGGATTTAATTAAGAAATATCTGCCCAATATATTTATGATACTTTAGAATTTTTGTGAATATTTTTGTTCTAGATTGATCGATCTAGTGGGTTTAAAATTTGACTAGGTATTGACGCCCTAACTTTCAAGGGATAGTTTGAAAACTTAGGAATTAATACGTGGATAATCTATGATGATTTGATAGTTTTGGTTAGGTGATTAGCAGATGGATGTAATTAAGCAGTCAGCAGTCATGATACGTATATAGGAACTTAACAGAAACACAAAATAAAGGATTAGTTCCTCCGATCCTTATTCACTGACGATTGCGTTGGTCTAGTATTCTAATTAATTAAGCTTTGGATTATTGCATATTTTATTGTTAATTAGTTCAATTAAATTAGGCACGATCACCTATTAATTATTCGATCGCCACCCCTTATTGATCGAAGACATGAAAAAGGAAATCAGAAATCAGCCATTGATCTACCAAACACCAATAAGAAAAAAAACATTATATATAATAATATTCTACAACTTAATTGTCAAAATTTGGTATAACTACACCACAAACAACTCCGAAGAAATATTGCCCGGCCAATCCTAAATTTCAAACATTTTAGTTTAAAAACTACCAAAATTTTTCAAAGTTGGCAAAAATTCATCAAATTTGTCAATAGTTTCAGTTCACCTTACCATCCTAGCTACACCCCACAGCCCACATGCAAAACATTTTCCCCAGGAAAAACATATATACCCTCTCATTTCAGAAGAGTATACGTAGGCAAACACCACCTTAATTGAAGCTATATACGGCCACATGAAAAATAAATAAAAAATATACGCGGTTATTGGAAATAGAAAATTCTTAATGTCTCCGCTCCAAAATTTTCAAACGCAAGGTCGGATTTTTAACAATTTTTAGTCAAATTAATGAATCAAAAATATCACAACTGTTAAACCGTACGTTGAAAATTCGGGTACGAAAACATAATGTAACATGTCAAAAACAAAGTAGAGTTCTTTCCCCACCCGCCGCTATTTGAAACAGATGAATTCATTTGGAGGCATTATATATATATATATATACACACACATACATATACAAACACATATATTTTTATGTTTGCACGTTTTGAAGGCTTAACGATGCAAAAAGGAATTTAGTAAAACCAGCGTGGAGAGGGAGAGAGAGAGAGAGAGAGAGAGAGAGAGAGAGAGAGAGAGAGAGAGAGAGAGAGAGAGAGAGAGAGAGAGAGAGAGAGAGAGAGAGAGAGAGAGAGAGAGAGAGAGAGAGAGAGAGAGAGAGAGAGAGAGAGAGAGAGAGAGAGAGGGAGAAAAGTGCAAAACCAGCCTAGAGAGAGATAAGAGAGAGAGGGCGGAAAAGTGCAAATTGTGAAACATTAACTGGCCGGCGGTTTCTTCTTTGTCCCCCTGGGTAGTTTTCTGTTGCTTCAGTTAGACGGCCATTAAAATAGGAGCTAATAGCTAGATACGACGTCGTACTCACATTATATTGTTTCCTTTAATCAAGGTACACAGCCATTATTTCGGGTTTTTGCTTTAGCTGTTGTCATAAAATATTGCTCTGTTAACTGTTTTTCCATTTCCCATGCATGTTGCCGCCATTTTTTATTCGCCTATATATACCCCCTATAATCTGTCATGATTCTCATAATTTATTCATTCTTCATTTCTTCATTTCCATCTTCTTTTATTGGCCCCAAAAAAAAAAAAACAGATTCAGTGCGGTTGAAAATGGAGAAGGTAAACTGGAAATGGAGTTGGGTGATCGGAGCATTCGCAATGCTGGCCTTGCTGTTCGTTATCGTGCCCGGCGATGGTTTCGTCACGGCCAGGTTTATTCTTCCTTCCTCCATGTACTCACTCCCATTTTTTCTTTCTTTCTCAACGAGAGGTCGTGTCACGCATTGTTGTTTTTAGCCGCAAAAATATTATTGCCTGCGATCTAGAGGCCGATGAGCGCTCTGAACTGCTAAACTGCTATATATTTTAAGGCCCAAAAAGTACGTGGGGGAGAAAATCTCACGGCTCAAACTTTTAGTTTTTCTTATTTCTAAGTTAGAAGAAATAAATTCTTGTATACAACTGTGGATCAAGTCATCATGGAACAACCTTAAGATTTTTTCCATTCTTATAACACAAAGAAAGAACGTAGAAACCTCCATCTCAGATTCCTTGTCTTAATTTGTCTGTCTCGTGAGTCGTAACGTAAAAAAGGCTCTTACGGAAATGTTCCAACCTTAAATATTTTTTTTTTCAAACCCATATGGCACGGTCCACCATGTTTTACCTTTTTACATTCTTGCATCGTCTTTTCAAGGGGTCACGGTTGGTACTAACACTTCACATGACAACATATGCTAATTATAACTTAATAGTTTGACTACATTATATGGCTAGCTAATAGGTAATTTTTTTTATCTGGATAATGGCTAATAGGTAATTTTTTTTATCTGGATAATGGCTAATAGGTAATTTTAGACGGGTAATGATTTTCAAATTTTTTTATAAAAAAATAATTCAAATTTTCATTATCGGTCCAATAATTTCTTTCCTAGTCCTGTCAAGATCCCTTCTCAGTAATTCAGTTCTAATTAATCAACCTATCTATCTAAGTCTACGTTGAAAATTGCTGATTTGAGAAAAGAAAGTTTTTTTTTTTTTGGTTAGAAGATAAAAGTAATTATTTTACACATTTCTGTTATGCTAAACTTTCTATTTTTCCATTTTTTGAAATACACCTCCTTAGATTGGCTTTCAAAATTCCATTTTGAATTAATAATTATAATTTACATGAAATTAATAATTTGGTGTTTCTTTTTAGCAAGATTAATTATTTGGTGTTTAATTGCAGACGAGCACTAAGGAGCGTTAGAGGACGAAATGCGTTCAATCAGATGCTAACACTGTCTAATAACCAGGCAAGTTGTACTCTCTATTTTGAAGTTTATTTTTTTTATGTAAATAATTACGGTCAATTAGAAAGATCTCGAACTTCTATATTATACTTCTACGCATTTGGTCGCATTTCATTAAATTTAAATTAGATGCTGAGACTCGTGATTCCATTTTTATAACTACGCACATTCATATTTCTTAACACTAAAACAACTCACCTACCATCTTTCTATCTCAAAATCAAATCCCTATTTTTGAGCATTTATCTTCATTTCTGGGTATCTATTAAAAAATTCCTAAATTTGTTTTCCCAATTTTGAATTCCTATTATGAGAAAAATTAAAAGTCATAGTATCAACATATATGGTGTGACAAGGGACATTTTAGTAGGAAAATTCTAATCTGAATCATCACGTATGACTTAACGTATGAAAATAAAATTTTGTAGGCTGCTAGTAGAAAATAACATATTTCGAAGAGAAAATTTTATGGTATATTTTTTTTCCCCAAGATCAGTTGTGTTACTATTTTTCTGGATCAACCATCAATTGTCGTACTATTTTCTTTACGAACTATCAGTGTCTTACTATTTTGCATGCTATTTTTCAACTGTGATTTTAGGTGGTCATGGACAATGGCCTTGTACGACTCACTTTTTCTTACCCCAATGGAGACGTCGTTGGGATCAAGTACAAGGGAATTGACAACTTACTTGAAAGAAGAAATTATCAAGACAATAGAGGGTAATTATGCAAACTAATTTCTCTCTACCAACCCTCCACATATTTGATGATAAAAGTCGATATCCGGAAGTTTCGAACGGTCCATCTTTTAATTCCAACTCTCAAATGTGAATGTGTCGTATAGGTATTGGGACGTGGTCTGGAATACACCGGGAGGAGATGGCAATACGGACAAGTAAGTCCTCTTCCACTTTCTCCCCTCCATACTAGAAAATATAATAATCCACACGCTTGACCTAAATAATCTCCGTGATTTATGCTTAAGGTTACAAGCAACAAGATTTAAAATTATTACAGCGAGGGCAGACCAAGCAGAGATTTCTTTCACTAAAACATATAATGTTTCCCACGGTAATGCCACAATGCCCGTGAGTTTCGACAAAAGGTACGTATGTATACGGTCATGAGTCTCAAACGTTCCTAATTAGGCAATGTATAGTTAATAAGTTTGTGTTGGACTGTTCTCTAATGTGTTACATTAAAATTGTTTCAGGTACATAATCCAGCGTAATCGTTCCGGATTTTACGAATACGCGATACTCGAGCGTCTCCCAGGTTGGCCCAAAGTTGACATTGATCAAATCAGATTTGTATACAAACTTCAAGGAGACATGTAAGCAGAAATATTGGCACATATCACCAATCTACGATAATAGTTTTCTTAAAATCTGACGCAGTGCTTCGAATCATATGCATAATTTACCTTCTTGATCGATTATGAACATATGATATTATGGCAGATTTGGGTACATGGCTTTATCTGACGATAGGAAACGGGAGATGCCAACGGCTAGAGACCGTAATGCTGGTGTGCCCCTCGCCTATCCTGAAGCTGTTCTTTTAACTAACCCAACCAACCCTGACTTCAGAGGAGAGGTAAAAGGAACACTTGGCCCATTTTCACTTTCCAATCTATTTTTTATATATATATATATATATTGAGATTATTTTCTTTTCAATTTCATTTTCCCGTGACGTAATAATAATGATTGCATTTTGGGATTTTGCAGGTTGATGACAAGTACCAATACTCAATTGAGAACAAAGACAACAAAGTCCATGGCTGGATTTCTAACGATGCTGCTGTGGGCTTCTGGATAATCACACCGAGTGATGAGTTTCGTACAGCTGGGCCCTTCAAGCAGGACCTTACCTCCCATGTGGGCCCAACTGCCCTTTCTGTAAGTGCCTATTTGGTGTCCAACTTTTTCTTTTTTACTGGTTTTATTGAAGTTCAATTGTTGTTTACTACCAATTTGTAATGGATAGGTCATAAGATAAACTTTAAACCAAGGAAAAAAGAGAGTAATGCTTATGAAATTCCAATGCTCTGACAGATGTTTGTGAGTACCCATTATGCTGGGAAGGACGTTGGGATGGCATTCAAAGAAGGGGAGCCCTGGAAGAAGGTTTTTGGACCGGTCTTTATCTATCTCAATTCAGCTCCAAACTCAAATGATTCTCTCGCACTATGGGACAATGCTAAAGAGCAGGTATTCCCTAGTATTATGTACATTATTCTACACACATTTCATCTACAACTAAGATCTATTTTACTCTTATTCACCTTATAATGACCCATATGTAATTTGTTACTAGATGATTGAAGAAGTCAAAAAATGGCCATACAATTTCACAAACTCTAGAGACTTTCCAACTTCGAATAAACGTGGATCCGTTGCAGGGCAATTACTAGTACACGATCGGTATGTTCCTTACGACTAAATTTGTTTTCGTTTTCTTTGCATCTTAATTATAAGGTTTCCGTTTCAATCAATGTGGCATAAAACCATTGTTTTTTGTTTTAGTTACATGAATAAGAGGCTTGTATGGGCAAGTTCCGCATACGTGGGATTGGCTGCGCCTGGAGAAACAGGATCATGGCAAAAGGAAAGCAAGGTAACTTCGACGCAAGTTTCTACACCGGTCACCGTATCCATTTGATAACGTTTTCGTTATTTGGGTCTTGTGTGTGACATACTTTGTCTTGTTGCTACAATTTTTGTTTTCAGGGTTATCAGTTCTGGACTCAAGCTAACAAGCAAGGTTATTTCCTCATAAAAAATGTAAGACCGGGAAACTACAGCTTGTATGCAACTGTTCCTGGCATTCTTGGGGATTACAAATATGAGGCTAATATCGTAATTGCACCCGGTAAATTTCTGTTTATTGAATCTTTCATTTGAAATAAGATAAAATATGCTAATCATACATTAACATCACCGAACGATACACCTCCAGGATCTAAAATCAATTTGGAAAATCTTACTTACGTGCCTCCAAGGAACGGACCAACCCTATGGGAAATCGGCATCCCAGATCGATCAGCTGCTGAGTACAACATACCAGACCCGTCCCCCACCCTAATGAACCGATTGTACACCAATCTAAATGACAAGTTAGTTTTTGTATAAATTGTCAATCTAAATCGTACATTATAATTTTTTTAGATCGTTACACTGTCTAATAAACAACACATTGCATTGGTTACAGGTTTAGGCAATACGGGCTATGGGAACGGTACTCAGATCTGTATCCCGTCCATGATCTTGTGTACAACGTCGGTACCGATTACCGTGACAATTGGTTCTTTGCTCATGTGACCAGGTACTTAGCTTAACCTTAACATAACAATGCATATATCTCCTTCATTAAAAGTTTTAGACCCATGTATTTCTAATGAAAATAAAACTACAGGAACAAGGGAAATAACACGTACAAATCAACGACATGGCAAATTCGATTTTCACTTGACAGAGTGATAAATAGCAGAAATTACACCCTCCAATTAGCATTGGCCTCAGCCACAAATGCAGAAGTTCAGGTACGTATTGTTCGAATTCAAGAATTAAATGCACTGTGAAAACAAAATGAAAGTGACATCTAGAGTTTGGTTACTAATTTTGTTCGAATAACCAGGTTCGACTAAACAACGGGAGCACCGCAGAGCAGCCTTTGTTCACGACGGGGCTAATTGGGAAGGACAATGCCATAGCAAGACATGGAATCCATGGCCTGTACTGGTTGTTTAGTATCGTTGTACCAAGCAATGAACTAGTGGAAGGAAACAATACCATCTATCTAAATCAGGCAAGATGCAAGAGCAGTTTCGACGGGGTTATGTATGATTACATCCGATTAGAAGGACCTCATCACGGGTGAACAAAATGGGTCTAGTACCAATAGACTAGTAGTAGAGGCATTTAGAGGTTTCTTTGACCACAAGTTATACATGCACATAGTAAAAAAAAGAGCAAGACCACAGCAGCTAATCATTCCCAGATCAACCGCATTTTTTATATTCATTTGTTTATGTTTATAAGGTTAGAAGGTAGGCATATATAGTCAATCCCATTCCTGGCAGTGCTTATTGCCCATAATTCGTGTCCATATGTACTGTCAGGGGTTTTCCCATCAATAAAGGATGAATTATGTCTACCTAATTTTATTTGTTTCAAACATCATGATTCATGCACAAGAATTTCAATTTAATTGAGCAGAAAGTGATGAGATAAAGCCAGAACAAAGAGCACAAGCAAGAAGATTGAAAGAAGTTATAATTTGCCCTAAAACTAGCTACTAAAAACAGAAGTTGTGGGAAATTCCCTCTACTGGTGAGAGCTTTCCTCTCCTCCTGTGAGACTATCCCCTCCTCTGTGAGTGCTAACTCCTCCGTGAGATCCTCTTTCAAGAACCAAATCGTCCTAATCGAAACCCCATTCCAGTCTTCAACTCCTAATTTGTGTTTATTACTTGGGCGATATAACCTTTTTCTCTGCTTTCATGGTCTACCAACCATCCCAATTTTCGTTGAAGTGTAAGCAGCCAAGCTGGCAGATTCAAGAAATTGCATAAGGTGTGCGTTTGTGATGAAGTGGATAACCACCTGGTGATTACTTTGTATGTGTGTGTGTGTTGCATTTACTTGTGAAGCAAGCAGATTCAAAGTATCTAGAGTGTGTATGTGGCAAAGTGTGAGTGGCAAAGTGTGAGTGGCCGTGTAGAGTGCCATGAAGAAAGAGTGTGTGTATGTGTGCGCGCGCGTGTAATTGAATTTGAGAGTGTGAGTGAGCATGTAAGCATTCCAATCAGTTTCACAGATTTAAGGAGAAGAGTAAGTAGAAATCTCAGATTTGAGAGAGAGAAAACTGAGAGAATCCTATAGAAGTATTTTGTCAAACGATTGGTGTGCATAAACCAATCGAGTGTGTTCATTCCTCATAATCATCATCAATCTCAATTCTTCTTCATCGATTAAACACAAAAATCACATAAACCCTAAACTAGTTCATAGGTTAGTCCTGATTCCCAAACATTTCAGCTAGAAGGATAGGTAGAGAGACTTGCCTGTTTTGTGAAGCCTTGCATGTTCTTCAATCGTAAGCAGTGATTGTGTGATTGAGGAAGCCAACATCGATCTCGACCTCTGGGGAGCAGGACGCAGGAGATTGAAGCTGAAGGTAGAATTTTCAAATTCAAAATGGTATTAGAGCTTTCAAGATCATTGTGATCGGGGGCGTCTAAAGTAGCGTGTATTGCTACAGTGATCAAACTGTGATTGCAGGAACAGGTGGCGAGTTAAGAGCGCATGTGTTCACTGGAACTAATTACGATATTTGGTGTGTGAAGATGAAGATGACTCTGAAGGCCTATGATCTATGGAATCTTGTAGATGAAGGTGTACCTACAAGTGACAGGGCCCACCTCGATTAACACCCCGATAATCGGGAAGAATCCTGCTCCCTTTTGACAAACGAACGCAAATTACCAAAATAATCATAATAACAACACACACACATTGCCAGACCAGGGAGAACTTACGATACATTTCACTGTACAATAAGTCAACAGTATCACAGAGCATAGATAACAACACAAGATAACAACAAAAGCCTACTCTGTGAGCTAACTACATGCGCAACGAGAAACTTTATGCCTCTGCCCCTGCCTCGGAGTCAGCCCCAAAACTTTACACCACGACCTGGAGGGTGTTGAAAACATTAAAGGTGTGAGTGGACTAAAAATAATAATTATGAAACCAGTTTTAAAGAAAATCAGGGTTCACCCTCCTTTTTCAAAACACGCATGCATAACATAATATCTGAAAACAATGATATGAACAATGTGAAAACAGTATGGAAACAATCATGAAATCATGTAAATCCGAATATAACATCAATGAATCGAACCTGCTGGATCTCATATCACCGAGTCTTTAAACTCAAATCACATATCAGGCCTTCCTGGGCAATCAACAAGTCTTTAAACTCACGAGTCTTTAAGCTCAATAACAAGCCTCAGGGGAAATCAATAAATAACAAGCCTCGGGGGAAATCAATAACAAAGTCTTTAAACTCAAATCACATATAGGGCCTTCTCCCGTCATATCAATCACCAGGTCTTCAAACCCAAAATCAGATCTAGCCAATCCAATTCAAAACCATTTCAAAACTAAATCCATAAATCCATATCCAAAATCATCATTTCGAAACCAGCATCCAAATCCAGAAATCCAACCAAAATCACATTTAAACCGAAATCCGACATCAAATAGTATAATTCGAACATAGTTTCATTAAAACCATTATCATAGCCAGAACTCAGTGTATAAACAAAATCCAAGATTTAAAATCATATCAAGTAAAATCTAACATCAAAAGCCCAAGGAATTCATACACCGAGTCAACATCAAATCCAAAAAGGGTCTCAAGCATCAGTTTCACATAAATAAGTAAAATAGTAATCAAAATCCGTAAACATATGAAATCATGAAAATCAACATCATCAAGCAAATCATTTTAAGGAAAATCATATAAATAAGTATGTAAAAACAGTTTGGCATGCACGGTTAGAAAAAAAAAAAGTCCACTCACTGAGTTCGAACACTTCAATCGTGTCCCGTACGCTCTCCAAACGCCTCAGGAATGCCCTGGCCTATCAAACATTACAATTTTGGGTCACAAGTACTTCAATTAGGATCACATTAACTCCCCTAATTTTTTGGGATTTTTAAACGTAATTAAACTAAACTCTAAACCTTCAGACACCCAAAACTACCCCGGAACAGTGTCCGATCGACTTGAAACTTGTCTCAAAAGGTTTGTTACATTGAAAGGATGAAAACATGTGTTGACCATGACCGGAGACACGGCTCCACGCGCACTCACGAGCCGCCCAAAGGAGCTACACGTGAAAGCCACGCGTCGGTGCACAGTCATCCCTGCCCTCGCGTCGAACCGGGTTCAGGCTGGTTCTCTAGTTCTCCGCCATTCCTCGACCAAAATCAACGGGGTTTCTACCTATGTCTTCATCTCAACATCCTCTATCGGTCTATATAGTCAAAAATCCAAGAAAAACACGAGATCTCACCTTCCAAATCGAAGAACAATCGATCAATCTTCCTCCTCTGTTTCCAGCCACCACAGACCACCTCCGGCCACGACTCCAAGTCCTCTAGACTCGTCTCAGTCCCGAGAAGCTCAACTGATCAACCAGATCAATCATTAACCAACAAATCCCAAGTTACCATTTTTGAACAAAAACAGAGTTTTTACAGAAATCTCCTTACTTTCAAGCTGTTACTCCGTTGTGGCCACCACCATGACCGTCACGTCTCCCTGGTTCCTTTTTGTTCACTGATCACAACCAACAGATAAGGTTCACAGGGGTTTGTATGTGTTGAGTTTCACGGCTAAGGATTGTCACTATTTCGACCTATTTTCCCTTTTGATCCACTTTTCTCCTCATTCTCTCTATCTTATCTCTGTTTTGCTCACTCTCACAACACCATTCCTCTCTAGTTTACACTCATACACACACAGTCACTCATTTCTCTCACTTGGGCTAAAACCATACAAACATAGTCAACTAACACCTCCCATACTTATCTGATCGTCTCAAATAAGTGAGACGGTGCTGGAACCAACCTGAAGATAAGGGACAGATGTCTCCATCTCATTGTCCACCAATTTAAATATCAGAAAAAAGACTAACATACCCTTGCCTCAACAAATTACCATTTTTCCCCTAGAGCCTTTAGATAAAAAATCGGGCCATCCAAAGTCTGTTGACGGCGTGCCGCCTATCATTGTACTCAGGGGATCGAGACCTACCTAATGGTCCTCGAAATACGTGAAAAAGACATGTCGTACAAAAATTCAACTTTGACCACACTATATACAAGGGTAATAACGTCATTTTTACACAAAAGGTTCCCGAATTTACAGTTTTTCCCTTTTTGACGTTTCGGGCTGTTACAATAAGGGCCATTAGACATGAAGGGAGTGAAGAGGTTGAGATGCAGTCTTCACATCAAGATCTGATCCGAGATGCAAAAACCTTGAGTATTTTGCACAATGCAGTTGCAGATGACATATTTCCAAGGATCCATAATGAGGAGACCTCAAAGAGTACCTGAGATCTCCTAAAACGTGAGTACAGAGGAGACTCTAGGGTAAGGGCTATCAAAGTACAATCCCTTAGACATGATTTTGAGTACATTAGATTGAAGGACGATGAGACTCTATCTGCCTACATAGCTAGACTCTATTGTGTTGTGAATCAAATGTGATTGTATAGAGGGAACATTGCTGAGAATAGAGTATCTCAGAAGATCCTGATTAGTTTGACAACATGTTTTGCTCCAATTGTGTCCAAAATTGAAGAAACTGGAGATATGGACTCAATTAATGTGGAAAATGTGATTGCATCTATTAAAGCTTATGACCAGAGAATGGAAATGAGTACTGAGAGTAGAATTAAGAAATCCTTCTCGAGTTTTTCTGTTGACTCTAAAAGGACTACTCTCACAGTAAGAACAAAAATTATTACAAGGGAAAGAAGAACTAGAAAAATCAAGGCTCCAGTGCTCAGAAACCTAACTCTAGCTAGAGTTCATCCTCAAGTAAAGGTACTGGTGATCATACTAAGGAATTCTGTAAGAATTGTAAGAAGACTCGCTATGGTGAGTGCTGGTCCATAACAAGAGTTAAGTGATATACTTGTTGAAAATTTGGACACATAACAAAGAACTGTTCTAAAGGAAGCAATGCAGAAAAGGTTGTTATAGTGAGCTTAGCAAAAGAAGTTACTGAATCTTCTAGCAATTTGTTCCTTGCTTGTAATGCGACATCTGTTGCCAAGGATGATCATGTGTGGTATGTAGATAATGCCTATAGCAATCATATGACTACTCAGGAATCATTGCTGGTGAATATTGATAGAAATATCAAGGTGAAGGTGAAAATGGGAAACAGAGAACTTGTTCAAGCTACTGGAAAAGAGAACTCTAGTTATACAGACCAAGTAGGGAGATAAACACATCATGGATGTTATGCTCCTGCTTGTCCTGGATGAAAATTTGCTCAGCGTGGGGCAAATGATTGAACATGGTTATTATCTAGTGTTTGCTAATAACACTATTGACATATTTGAGGATAAGGAACTAAAGGAAAGAGTGGCCAAGGTTCCTATAACAGGGAACAGATGTTTTCCAGTGACTCTAGATTGTGTGAACCCTATTACAATGAGGACTAAAATTGATGAAGACTCAGAATTGTGGCACTGAAGGTATGGACACTTGAATTATGCTAGCCTGAAGGCTCCACAACAAAGAGACATGGTTGTGGGCTTACCTAAACTCACATACCATAAAACTGGGGTTTGTGAAAATTGTGTAGCAAGAAAGCAGCATGTTGAGACTTTTGACAAAGAGAAAGCCTAGAGGGCATCCATACCTCTGGAGCTTATACACATAGATGTGTGTGGACTAATGCAGGAAACAACGACAGGAGGGAACATATATTTCCTGACATTTATTGACGACTTTAGTGTGTTGGATTTACTTTCTCACTAGTAAAGCAGCAGTTTTGAATGTCTTTCAAAAATTCAAGAATATGGCTGAGTTGCAGAGTGGGTATAAGATTAAGCATTTGGGAAGTGATGGTGGAGAACAGTATCTCTCAAATGATTTTGATAAATTTTGTGAAGATACATGCATTGTGTAGGCAGTTAACAGTGGCCTATTTCCCTCAACAAAATGGAGTTGCTGATAGGAAGAATAGGACCATTGTGAAAATGGAAAAAGCTATGATGCATGGCAAGGGAGTGCCATACAAATACTAAGGAGAAGCTGTCTATAAATTGGTGTATCTACAAAATAGATGCCCTACTCTAGCTATAAATGGTAAGACGCCATTTGAGTAATTCACTGCTAAAAGGTTTGGTTTCAAGCATCTAAGGGTATTTGGCTATGTGTGCTACTCATATATTCCTGATCAACTGAGGCAGAAACTTGATGAAAAAGTGCTAAGTGTGCATTTATGGGTATGGTGGTTGTGAGAAGGGCTACAGATTACTCAATCTACAATCAGGGAAAATTGTGATAGCTATGAATGTGATCTTTGATGAGAATGCTCAATGGAATTGGAAAATAAAGAAGGAAAGTGGAGAAAGTTCAATTTCCCTAAGTTATGGGATTGAATATAGAGGAGTGGTCACTGAATCTCAGGATGAGAATCCAGCATCCACATCTCATGGTGATTTTGTACAAAATAATGTGACCCTACCTAAACCAAAATCTCTAGAAAGTGCACCAGTGAAATACACAAGTATAAGTGATATCTATGGAGGATGTTATATGTGCATTATTGAACATGAATCATATGAGGAGGCTGCAAAGGATCATGTGTGGAAATCAGCTATGGAAGCTGAACTTGAAATGATCCACAAGAATGAGATTTGAGACTTAGTAGATAAACCTATTGGAAAACCTGTTATTGGGGTGAAATGGATTTACAAGACAAAGTTGAATTTGGATGGTTCTATCTAGAAACACAAGGCAAGCCTAGTGGAAAAGGGGTATGCAGAGAAGCATGGAGTTGATTTTAATGATACCTTTGCTCCTGTGGAACGATTGGATTCCATCAGGACACTAATAGCATTAGTAGCTCAGAGAAGTTGGAGATTATAGAAACTCGATGTGAACTCTGCCTTTCTAAATGGAACACTGAAGGAAGAGGTCTACATAGACCAACCCGAAGGCTATGCTATTCAGGAGAAGTAAGGGAAAGTATACAAGCTCAAGAAAGGTCTGTATGGATTAAAGTAGGATCCCAGGGCCTAGTATGGTGAGATTGATACCTTCCTATCTCATTGTGGTTATAACAAGCGTTCAAGTGAAACAACTCTGCATGTGAAGACAATAAAGAATGAAGGAGTTCTAATTGTCTCAATTTATGTAGATTACATCATTTGCATTGGATAAAGTGATGAGCTCATAAGGGAGTTCAAGACTGATATGATGAACAAATATGAAATCACAGATCTTGGTCTACTGCACCATTTTCTTGGATTGAGGAACTGTAAACGAGTAAGTACCCCATCGGTTCCTGGTGACAAGCTAAGAAAAGAGGATGGGAATGAACCAGCAGATGAATCTCTCTAAAGGAAAATTGTTTGGAGTTTATTGTAGCTGATTGTAACAAGGCGATATATTATGTTTGCAGCCAATCTCTTATCTTGTTTTATGCCTAGTCCTAAAAGCAAACACTTTGGGACAGCTAATAGAGTGTTGAGATATATTCAAGGTACAGTGTCATATGGCATTGAGTATGAGAAAGGGAAGTCTTCTACTCTGATAGGATTTTGTGACAGTGATTAGGGAGGCTTTGAAGATGATATGAGAAGCACATGTGGTTATGTATTCTCTATGGTAAGTGGTGTGTTTTCTTGGGCCTCTGTGAAACAAAGCAGTGTTGCTTTGTCCACTGCAGAAGCTGAGTATGTTAGTGCTGCAGAAGAAACAACTCAGGCAATTTGGTTAAGGTTTATTCTTAAAGATTTTGGGGAAGAACAGTATGAGCCTACTACTTTATTTTGTGACAATATGTCAGCTATTGCTAGGAATCCTATGTTTCATTAGAAAATGAAACATATTAACAGAACGTACCATTTCATTCATAAAGCTTTGAGCAAGATCTCCTTATTGTACTGTAAAATTGAGGACCAACTTGTAGACATCTTCACAAAGGAACTATCTAAAGACACTCTAGGGAGACTAAAACTTCTACTTGGAATCAAGCTAGCTTCCAGCTTAGGAGGGCTGTTGAAGTGTAAGCTGCCAAGCTGGAAAATTCAAGAAATTGCACAAGGTGTGCATGTGTGATGAGGTGGATAACCACCTGGTGATTAATTTGTGTGTGCATTGTATTTACTTGTGAAGCAAGCAGATTCAAAGTATCGAGAGTGTGTATGTGGCAAAGTGTAAGTGACAGTGTAGAGTGACATGAACAGTGTGTACATGTGTGTGTGTGTGTGTGTGTGTGTGTGTGTGTGTGTGTGTGTGTGTGTGTGTGTGTGTGTGTGTGTGTGTGTGTGTGTGTGTGTGTGTGCAACTGAATTTGAGGGTGTGACTGAGCATGTAAGCATTCCAATCAATTTCACAGATTTAAAGAGAAGAGTATGTGGAAATCTCAGATTTGAAGAAAGAGAAAAACTGAGAGAATCCAGTAAAGGTATTTTGTCAAACGATTGGTGTGCATAAACCAATCGAGTATGTTAATTCTTCATAATCATCCTCAAGTTCAATTCTTCTTCATCGATTAAACATAGAAATCATAAAAACCCTAAACTAGTCCACATGCTCGTCTTGATTCACAAACATTTCAGCTATAAGGCTAGGTAGAAAGACTTACCTGTTTTGCAAAGCATTGCATGTTCTTCAATTGCAAGCAACGATTGTGCAATTGAGGAAGCCGACATTGATCTCGACCTCTAGGGTGTAAGATGAAGGATATCGAAGCAGAAGACGGAGTTTGCGAGTTCAAAAAATTTAAGATCTACTTTAAGCCATATTGGTCTCATTATGTGTTTCCACTGCTAATATTAAAGTCTATCCATCGCTCAATTTCTTGGTTGATCTACCTCAAGATCTGCTCGCAAGCCTCAGCCACTTCCCAACCCCTCATACCCTCATGAACCATACAATCTATACCTAGTCCATACCACCAAGCCACTCCCACTATCCATGCTCTAAGGTGTGCAATTTTTCCTACAAGATTTTTGTGAAAGTCCTTGCAAATAGAGTCAAGCCTATCCTCCCTTATGTGGTCTCTCCATTTCGAAGTATCTTTCTAGCAGGTCGCCAGATCCAAGATAACCTACTTATTCCCTATTTAGCTTTCCACAGATTGAACCTCAGAAAGAATGGGAAGATGCGTGAACTTTCCTTGAAAATGAATATGAATAATGCATACGATCGTGTCAAGTGGAACTTTTTGTGGACTATAGTTGGGTTTAAATATTTTTTAGGTAAATTGAGTGATTAGTGAGTCTCGTCTGTGGAATTCTCAAATCTATTGAATGGAAATGATGGGAAAGTGTTCAAATCTTCAAGATGCATGAGGACCATTCTCTCTCCGTATTTGTTGGTAATAGTACATACAGTTCTCTCACACTTGATGTTGTCTCATTTCCAAGAGAGGACTCTGGAATGTATTACTTTAAGTTTTGAGGGCGTCCTCTATTGCATCTTGTTTTTGAGGATATCTCCATCTTTTTCGGAAGGCTTTTCTAGAGAATTGCTTGAAAATGTGGGAGGTGCTTAATCTCTTCTTTTTCTTAACTTTCAATCCAAATACCTCTTTTAACATCAAATCAGATATTGGTTGGATCCTAGGAGTTCTAGCCATTGAGGATTGAAGGAAGTACTTGGGATTAACTGCGGTGTGGGGACGATTAAAGAACCAAGTGTTGACTTTCATAAAGAAATGATTATGAAAAAGATGCAGAGTTGGAAGAACGATTCATATTCCAAGCGGGTTGTGAAATCCTTATAAAGGCGGTGCTAAGGGGAACACATTATACCCTATGTCATGTTTTAGGTTCCCATCTTCGTTTCGTTCATAGAAGAATACTATTTTAGCTAATTTTTGATGGAGAGATGAAGGAAACTGTGAGTTTCAGGAAGCAGTGAAAGGTGGATTAACTGCGGTAGGCACTTCTACTTCTCATACTGTGAGTTTCAGGAAGCAGTGAAAGGTGGGCGTGCATCCTGGGCATGGTCAAGTTTGGTATAAGGGAGATCAATGGTCATGAGTAGGGCATTCATAGAAGTAGTAAATGGGAGATCTATTCAGCTGGCGTGGCCATTCTTGACGCGTAGAGCTCTTCTATTGGACGGTTCATCTCAGTAGCTGGAGATACGTGGCGCATCTTAGCTCGAGAGAATTGACTAGTGGGCTAGGTCGCTTGTGCTGGCCATTAGGGACACGATACACATGGTGCTTTGATTGGAGGGAGCTGCGACATCTGTCCATCGTAGGTACCGTGTGTCAGCCTTAGGTCCCGCTTGCGTAGAGCTTGTCATCTGGGCAGTCTGTGAGGTACGTGTGGTTGCCTGCAAACAGTCCAATGGAAGAAGTTGTTGCCAGGCTGGCGTCAGCATGTGTCATCCCTTATGATGTGTCTGGCGTGTTGGGAGCACGCACCAATCTGGTTGGCCATTTTTTACCCGCTGTCCAGGGCATTTTTTTGGAGCATTTTTTATTTATTACTTGCTTTGCATTTAATATATTTGTATAAATTAAATATATTATTATTACTGTTTTTTTTTACTTTGTATACTTAAACATTTGACTTTTTTTTTTTCAAGTTCATTTATATGTGTATTTAAAATATAATAATATATTAATATATTAAAATGTGTATTTAATATATTAACATTATTAATATGTGCTTGATAATAACATATGTATTTTGAATAACCATATGTGTATGTATTCTAGTGTGTATATACTTGGTATATATTTATTTAAAAACTAATAAATTTGTCCCTTTATTGCAAGTTGACCTTTTTGAGGTTCCTGAGAGTTTGGAACGTTCGCTATTCTTGATTCAGCTAGCGAGAATTTTGAGTTTTCTAGGCGACCATTTCATAATGCGTCAAGGTGTACTTCTAGAAAGGCTTGGTAGGCTTGAAATGTGGAAGCATAGTGACTCACGTAGCCATAATCCATTACGGGGGAAGGACGAATACTTTGAAGGACCTGAAGAATTCCAATCGTGGAAGATCCGAAACAAATGTACATTTCCAAAAGGGGTGTTTGTAGAACTTTGTGACAGATGATCCTCTATGAAGCTCCCAAGAATGGCAGGGGAAGAAATCCTAAATCCAGTCGATGCACCAAATTTAATCCTTTGATCGTTAGCTGCGGATTCAAATTTCTGTTTTTGAATTTTTTATCTTGGATCCTCAGTCAAATGAGATGCTCTCCTGCTCAGCTGGATGTTGATTCTTATAGAGACATTATGTGTTTTGAGAAGCTGAACAGGTTCTTTAGATTTGAACTTTCAAACAAGGAATTTTGGCATTGCTACTTCATAGCGCATGATGGGCTTTCGTGTGAAAGTCTTACGTAGGTTATTCTCAAATTGGAATTGTTCATGAATGTTGTATTTAATGATGGACGTACAGACGGAGTTGATTTAAGGTGGGAGGCACATGAGACTGCAACTATAGAGGAAATTTGAGGATTGCATCTCGCTTCTTTACTCGCGATGAATTGTATTCTGATTTTGAAAGTCATCCTGACCTAAAAAAAATTGATAGAGCTCTAAAAATTCCTCTTGAATTTCGTGAGATGCGTTGTTTACTTTCCCATCCAAAGATTCTGATGGTGGAAGGCCTCCTACTAGCTTGGTCAATGAGTGGTTAAGTGCCCTGCTACACTTAAAGAGAGCTGTCATTCAGAAGACGAACCACAAAGAAGGACTTTCCACACTTCCTGAAAGGAAATCAGGTTTTGAAATGCCTTCTCAGGATGTCTCGGACTCCACACATTGTCATGCTAGTCCAGCGAGATCATCCAGCAAGCGTAGAGCCTCATATGATCATTCAGAGAAAGTAGTTGAACTTTCTAAAAGGTTGAAGGTTGTCTCTTCTTCCCCTGAATTGTTTAAGGCATTGACGGATGAGGGTTCAGAACAACTAGTGGAAAGGGCACAACTGGCATCTTGGACTGCAGATACAGAAGTTGCCCATGTGACTATGGAAACTGCGAAGGTAGTGTCAGATGATGTTTATGATAAAAGTCGTCAGAGACTTCAAGATTGCAAAAGACGAGACCCACAAGTTGGTTGACATACTTTGCTGGCAAGCTGGACTGGAATAGGAAAATAAACTATGGAAATCAGAGTGTATCCTACTTCGAGAGGGTCGTGACCATTCCTGACGAAACAACGATATATTGGTAGGGAAAATTCGTTAATTGGAAACAAGGCGCACAAGCTGGAGATGATCCAGGTAGAAAGTTTGCTGGTAGAGAATAAGCGTGATACTGCTCTTAACAAGTGTGCGCTGTTGCGCTGGCGTTTGACTGCTTGCTACCATCACATGCCCCCAAAACTTTGTGCTTTAAGGAAAGTGAAGCGCACAAGTTGGGCATGGAGAGTCGAAGTAGGATTACCACCAAAAAGTTGGAGCTTGAACTAGAGATGGAGCCTGAGCAGGATCTTGAGCTGGAGGCTAAGAAAGACGATGTTCCTAAAACTGATGAGTTACCATTTAACGATGCTTCCTTACCTTCAGCAGCAGAGTGGGTGGAGTTTCGAAAAATAATGGGCTTTGAAGACTTGCTTCTGTAGTTGCTATATTTGTTTATGTTGATGATCATATTTGCATTCTTGTACTGAATAACTAGTTTGAGTGATCGATATGTGTTAGCCAACCATCCTTCAAATGAATAAATGAAAATAGTATTTATGAAGAATTTTGAGATTCCAGTGGAGGAACAGGTCCTCGTTATCCTTGGGTTTTGATAGCAGTGGAGGAGATGTCAAGTAGGTCTTATGATCCTGAAATGCCTTCTCGCAACCTTCATCCCACTTATCCCTGGGTGCCTTCTTTACTGCTTGGAAGAAAAGTCGACACCGATATGTTGCCTTGGACAAGAATCTGTTCAATGTCGCCGCCCGAATAGTGAGACTTTGAATCTCCTTCAGAGTCGATGGTGACTTCATGTCGAGAATTGCCTTGATTTTCTTTGGATTTGCCTCAATCCCTCGCTGGGTCACAAGGTAACCTAAGAACTTCCCTGTTGATACTCTGAAAGTGCACTTTAGAGGGTTGAGCTTCATTTTGTACGTCTTCAGTAGATTGAAGGCTTCTCGTAGGTTGGTGATACGATCCTCTTGCTTTTCACCTTTGACCATGATGTCATCAACATTCGATGAGACCCTACTGTCAGTGATTCATGCTTAGACTTGAAAATGCCTTCTCCACTGATTTAGAGTGCATTTCCATCCTCTAATCAAAAGAACTAATAGATGCTACTATAGACTGAGATCTTATGTTGTATATATCCGTAGTCTCTTCAAGAATGGAAACAATTGCATCATAGGGTTTAGTTAAACTAATCAAAATTTTCTGACCCAATTTCTATTCTAAAACATCTTCTCCATAGGTTTTCATTAGATTAACCACACCAAACAATCTAGAGAAGTAGGAAGATAGACTCTCATCATCCTTCATTCTAGTGTATTCAAATTCCTTTCTCAATGATTGAATTCTACTGACCTTACTTTTGATCACCACGGTATTCTTGCTTTAACTGGGCCCAAACATCACTGGTTCTTTCTTCATTTGAAATCTTAATGAAGGTTTTCGTCTGATACTGCATTTTACAGCATGCCAAGCGCCCGTGCATCCTTGATCTAGTCAACTTTTTTCAGTGGAGTCTCAATTTCCTCTTTATCCTCGTCAAGCACAAGTTCAGGTATTCCTTGCTCGACATCTTCCATAAATCAAGAACTCTGAGTATTGTTTTCATTTTAATACTCCAGAAATCATAATTTTCACCCGTGAATACATGTACACGAATCTTTGCACTTCCATATGCTCCTACCATGTTAGATCAGTACTCGTGGCAGCAATGTGATGATGTGTTCTTTTCCTCACAGTCAGACGCCCAGTTGCCAGATCTGTAACTCGAGCTCTAATACCATGTTGGTTACCATAGAGAGAAGGGCTTCAAGATCGTATTCTCCAAACGCATGCAGCATCGATCGATGTCCACGAAGGTCGCATTTCAGGTATCCTTTAACCTCAAACTCCTAGATGCATAGATTACACATCTAACTATCTTCTTCTCAATTGCATGCAGCGGAGGTCGAAGACCTTTGCAATTTCTGGTCAAGTATCTTATTCTCTCGATCTCCTAGCTGAAATAATCGAGACTAGCTCAAATGGTTTAGGACTAGATGAATGTTGTTTTTATGATTTCGTTGAATCAAAAACTGGAATGGATTGATAACTTTTCAATAAGTATGATTCAATTGAAACGATGCACATAAGGTGTTTGTTGAAATACTCCTTTTAGAATTCTCCTTTTTTTTAGTAGATATGACTGCTTTAAATTGCTTAAATAATATTTCTTACACTTCACTGATTCATAGACCACTGAGATGCACACCACACTCACACATGCCTCACACACTCCCTGTAAGGACTCGTCCTGGAAATTAGGGTTAAGACAGTGATTAAGATGGGATTAGTGAGCTTAATTGGTGTTTAGTTGGTTACTTTAGGTTCGTTAGCGTAGAATGACAATTTTGCCCCTAGTTTGGGCAAAATGTTGACTTTTAGTTCGGGTGGTCAATTGGGTATTGACCAGTGACCGTGATGTAGTTCGGGACGTCACGAATCTGTAGACAGGTGGCACGCCCGATCCTGACATCCGAGGCGGAAGTTATGATGTTCGGAAGGTTGAGGGCATTACCGTAAATTTGGTAAAATAGGGGGAAAAGTTGACTTTTCGTACGATCGGTTTTTGGCACGTTGACCTAGGACCGTTAGGTAGATCTCGTCGTCCTGAATTCAATGACAGGCGGCACGTGTTCATCGGACCTAGGATGCGTAAGTTACGGGTATAGAACGGTAAGGGTATAATTGTAATTTTGACTCAAATGAGGGGCATTTTGGTCTTTTGCACATTGGGAATGGTGCAATAGGATTGGGACAATTGTACAGCTGAGGATGAGATATTTGTGAGAGAGATGAGGGGATGGTGACACGTAGGAGAGCTCTAGGGTGCACGGCTCCAATTATTTGGCTGTGTGTTCGTGTGTGTGTTCGAATAAAAGAGAAAACAGAGAGGTGAGCCGGTGATGATTTTGATCGATTCAGTGAGTGTGTGAGGGTTTTGTGGACTAGTGAGAGTGACAGAGAGAAGAAGGGAAGCTGGTGACTGAAATTGGGAGTGCAACTGTGCACGAATCACAGTGGTCGGAGGGTTCGATTTCTCTGGGAAACAGAGGGTTGTCGCAGGGATTGGTGGTGGTTGTGCCGTGTGTTGATCCAATACAAGCTGAGAGAGAGCTAGGACGGCTGAAGGAGACCCAGTGGACATGGAGGTGCACGACGGTGCGAACGGCGGAGGACGATTCGATGGTAAGCTCAAATCCCCTGTTTTTCCCGTTTTACTTAATCCAAAAGTCGCGGACTTAGGGACTGAGTCGATGGTTTTGGTGAGTGGTGTGAGACTCAGGAGGTTCCTAGGAGTCATCTAGGGTGGTTGGCGTGACGGGAGAGTGTCGGGTTAGCCGGAAACCGAAATAGGGGTATCGGGCTGTTTTGTTTAAAGGTTGAAGACGACGGGTTAGAGGCTTAGTCGAAGTGTTTGGAGTAGGGGAATAGGTTTCTTAGGATTGGACGGTGAGTTTGGTGAAGAGAGGAATCGAAACGGTGGAGAACCGGTCACGCCGATTCTGTTTGGCTGAACCGGTCTGAACCGCTGGGACAGAGGTTGACGATGACACTGTAGCAGGTGCGTGAGGCCCACGCGCAACCACTTTGGACGGCGAGTGGGGGCGCGTGCGGCGGTTTCCGGTGAAGAGTCCAACTGAATTTTTGTTCTAAATGTCATAACGAATCCATTGGAATAGGTTTCGGGTTATTCAGACGTCGTTTGAGGTTAATTCTACGAGGTTAAAGGTTTAGGGTTCCGGTTTGTGACGTTTAGGACCTGGAGATTTTTAGGGAAAATTAGGAGAGTCTTGGTAGATGTGTTAGTGACGTACTTTGGTGACTGTTGACAGGATCGGGAGTTCCCGAGGAAGCTGAGGAATGTACGGAAGGTACGGGACGCGGATGACGTGCCGGTATCTGTGAGTGGACCCCTTCTCTAAACTTGAGCATGCATAACTGTTTTTCTATAATTATTTTATGGTTTTACATGTGATTTCATGATTGTTGAATATGTGATGTTGGTTTTACATAATTGTACGTTTTTCAAGAAAGTAACGGTTTCGGCACGTTTTACGAGGAAGTTTGGATTTTGATTTTGATGCTATGATTTTGGGATTTCAAACGATAAAGGGTTTTCAATGATTATTAAGGGATTTTGGAACATGATTTCGATGATCAAGGTTTCGGGTTTCGGTTTTAAAATCGGATTTCAAGAAGCGAGATTTGGTTTTAAAGCTGAAAAAGTGGAATTCCGGATTTGAGTTCGGAATGACGGTTTTGGATGCCGAAAGGGCTTCAGACTAGTGGTTTCGGATTCGGGTTTGGATATGGATTTAGAAATGGTTTTCAAATGGTTTTGGATTGGATTTGCTGGATCTGGTTATTGGGTTTAAAGACCCGGATATTGTGATTGACGGGGGACGGGCCCGGATTGGGTTTAAAGACCCGGATTGAGTTTAAAGACTCGGGAGTTTAAAGACTCGGATATTGATATTTTCCCCCGTAGGCCTGTTGAGTTTAAAGACTCGGGAGTTTAAAGACTCGGATATTATTGAGGTCTGGATTGAGTTTAAAGACTCGGGAGTTTAAAGACTCGGATAGGTCCAGCAGGTTTAATCGGATAATGATTGTTTGAGCCTTATGTTTTATGATATGGTTTTATGATGTTTATGACGTGATTTCTATAACTGTTTTTATGATGATTCTGCAAATGTTTTTATGACGATCCTTATGTGATTTATAACTGTTTTCAGCAACTGGGTTGTGCATGTGTGTTTTCAAAACGGAGGGCGAAACCCTGTTTTGTTATAAAATGGTTTTTGAAACTTTTATTCTTTATGGTCCACTCACACTTTCTGGTTTTAATTGCCCTCCAGGTCGTGGAGCTAGCGCGGGGGTTGACGTCGTGGCAACGTCTGAGGCATAGAATACTCGAGAGTGACCCCGGAGTGCTTTAAATTTTCCGTTGTGCGTGTACCTTGCTTATCGGTTTTCTTTCCTTTGTATTTTGTACTATGCTCTGTATCGTTTGACTCTGAGTTGTATTTAAATTCTCCTGCGTCTGACTTTGTACTTTGGTGTTTTCGTAAGGGTATTTCGGTCTTTGTGTCGGGGTGTCAGATGGAAGTAGGATTTACCTCGGTTTTCGGGGTGGAACCGGGGTGGGTCCTGACACTCCTTTTCAGTTACACCACAATAATCATGACCCTATGATGTCATAATAAACCTATTACTAGAATCTAGGCAATTAAGGAAGGCGCGCACACACACACACAAACACACACACCTTAGGTGAGGAGAATTTATTATTCTGACTCCACCTCAGCACTCTGCACCTTAAAACCGTGAGGAATAGAAAGGAATGATCTGTTATGGTGGCAGGAAGCATGTACAATGAATTATTTGGTCCACTTGGGGTTGGATAAAGAGACGACCAAATGGGGTTAGGGGCTCATTTGAGGAAGGGTTAGCTGCTGGAGAACCCATGAAAATCATGGAAGATAATCGCACAATAATCCCACAACAAATCAAGGAAAGTAGATAAAACATGACCTTGAATGACACACCTAAAGCCATTGTTAATTCCTGAGTATGAACTTGTCTTCTCCTTTCTGCCAAGATCACAGGTGGAGCAGGACCAGTTCATTTGTATTAGTCCAATTCTTGTAACTATTATATAAATTCTTGACATGGCTGTAATGAATCAGGGACTAATTGATCCAAGAATATTGACTTCAGCAACCTTGGTGTAACAGAGTTGGCATGCCGGCACTACTGGTGCATTGCTAGGCACGCGAGTGAGGGAAGAAGAATTCTTCAATTTTGACTGCAGAATGCTAAATCGCACTGGAATGGACGAAATCTACTATCGTGGTAAAGTTCACGGACGAAAAAAAATCAACATTGAAGTTTAGGGACGATTTCTAATACTAGGATTAATTCAAGGGATTATTGCTCTAAACTTTTCTTGCAATTATATATTCTAATAAGGAACGTGGTCTTAATGAGAGAATGGAGTCTCTTTTGATACACTCTAGCTTAACATTATTCCTATACATTAGTGCTGTAATAGAACTATATATGACTAATTAATGGATAATAAAATCCAATCATAATTTAATTTATCGTAAGTTTTTGTCTAAGAAAAAAAGACGGATGTACAATCCCTTCATCAGATAAATTTCTTAAAGTTTAAATCGTGATAGAAACACAATACTAGACTCAACATGTATTCTTATACTCAACAATTCTCAAAAAGTGATGATACTCAACAAGGCTGAAGGCAATTTAGTGGAACTTGCCACCATGAAATCAAATGTGTATATAAAATAGACCGCAGCCTTGCATCATATATATGGGCCACTCTGTTGGAACTTGGAAGTTGGAATGACTGAGAAACTTAGTCAAGCCCATTGGTTTTTTTCTTTAACCAAGAAGGCGTGTCATGCATGACGTACATTGAGATCAATGAAGAAGATAAGATGGACAAAACATCAAACAATAAAGAGGAATAATATCGGGATAATATTTGCCTTTTATTTTTGGAGGTATCTCTTTATATTATCTTTTTAATATCTTAAATAATTTTTATATATCATTTATAATTAAAATTTTTTAATTTATAAATTATTATTTCAAGATTAATTATATAAAAAATTAAATAAAAAAAATCAAATAATCATTCATATATGTAAAATGTAAATTAAATTAACGTTTCACTGTAAATAATTTAATTATTATTAATACTGTTGATTTATTTGAAATATATATTAATGGCTAATTCTATCTCCTATATTGCTGATTTTTTATAAACATCATTTTGAAAAGTACATGGTGTTGTTCTAGAAATTTCACAAACAACCAATGAAAAAAAAGGTTTGAATGTACGTAGCCTAACATTATCTCTCCTTTCAAGTTTTTGAAGCATTTTTACATTATTGCTCTTACATTTCACTCAGACGTACTCTCTCAAATTTCCAGCAACATTAATGGTGAAGAAACCTGAGCAAGAACACCCCGTCGAGGCCTTCGGTTGGGCTGCCAGAGACACATCTGGTCATCGATTTATCTCCCTTTATCTTCTCCAGAAGGTAATACTTAATATTAATCCATCAACTTTTTTTTAAAAAATCATTTACACTGGCCTTTTTTTTTTAAATATATATATGCGGGGTAACTGGAGATGAGGACGTGAGGTTTAAGGTGTTGTATTGTGGCATATGCCATACCGACCTTCACAACATCCAGAATGAATGGGGTTCAACTTTTTACCCTATAGTTCCTGGGTATGACCATCAATCTCGAGTTAATTAATTAATCTTCAATTTACCTCGAAAATGGATTTCACGAATCAATATTATTTACATGGATTAATAATCAAACTTAATGATCGATACGATTATAATTGAATATTTAACAGTTATTTATAATATCTCAACTTACATATAACATATGAGGGTACATACATAAATTCATTAATTCGTTGCATGCATGCATGAAGGCATGAGAGCCTTACATCGTTCATTCGTTGCCATGACTGCAAGAACTACGTAAACGACCTCAAAATTGACTGCCGTAAAATGATACTTATTTACGATTCAGTTTATCACGACGGAACCGTAATGTACGGAGGTTACTCCAACACAAGGGTGGCAAAAGAGCCTTACATAGTTCATTTCCCCGATAAAATGCCAATGGCTGCTGGTGCTCCTCTACTTTGTGCTGGGATCACAATGTATAGTCCCTTGAAATATTTTGGGTTAGCTGAGCCTCGCAAGCATGTTGGCATTGTGAGCCTTGGTGGGCTTGGTCATTTGGGGGACAAATTGCCAAGGCATTCGGTGCAAAGTAACCGTCATTAGTACATCTCCTAACAAGAAAGATGAAGCTTCGAATCAATTTGGTGCTGATGCCTTCTTGGTTAGCGGAGACCAGGACCAAATGTAGGTAGTACCTGATTTGTATGCTAAAAGGAATGCATTTTTTTATTGTAAATAAGCTAATTGCATGAATAAGCAGAAACTCCAACTTTGACTTTAAATTAACAAATAAATAAAATATAACCAATACGTATATATGAGTCTGAGTAAGGCAAGCCGGCCAGGTCATGATTTGAATTTTGATTTGTGTATTGCAGTCTGTCATGGGTACATTTGACGGCATCATCGAAACAGTCTCTGCTGTGTACTCAATTTCACCATTGATGGATCTTTTGAAGGCTCATGGGAGGCTTGTTATGGTGGGGGTGCACCTGATAAGACACTTGAATTGTCCATCTACCCTCATTTACTCATGGATAAATTACATATATAATCAAGATCTTTTGAAGGCCCATGGGAGGCTTGTTATGGTGGGTGCACCCAATAAGACACTTGAGCTGTCCGTCTACCCTCATTTACTCATGAGTAAATTACATATATAATCACCCCATCACAAATTAATTCACTAATTGTTAGCTGAATTGGTGTAACGGTTTTGGTTAGTAGTTACTGATTGTTGGTGTTCAGAGATCAGAAACTTGCAACTTCAGGTAATCCTTACTCTTACTCTCTACTCACAGTCCGTAGATATCAATTCTGATTGTTCTACTTCTTATCTTCCTTGCAGGGAAGGTCGAAGACCATTGCAGGTTGTTTGCTTCAGGTATCACTCATCCCTTGAATCTCTTAGCTGAAAAATAGAGACTAGCTCTAATGGTTTAGGATAGATGAATGTTTGTATGATGGTGTTGAATAAAAAGGACTGAATTGGATTGATCTTTTCTGTATGTATTTGAGGTTTCAAACAATGCATATAAGGTGTTTGATAGATTGCTTCACAGAGTTTTCTCTGATTTTTTTTCAGTAGCTATAACTACTATATTTTTCATTCTCTGATTGCTAGTACATTATGATGATACATAGCCGATTGAATTTGCACACTCACAACTCACTCACACCCCTCACACACTTCAAAACGGTTACACACTAAATGTACGACACTATGATGTCATCACTACCCTATTACAACATGCCACATGCTCCTTATATTCTAGAAAGTTTCACACACACACACACACACACACACACACACACACACACACACACACACACACACACACATAAATGAGGAGAATCTGTTATTCTCTCACTCTTTCCTCAAACTTCTGCACCAAGAAACCGTTAGGGACACAGAGGAGTAATCTACTGGTGCTAGGGAGCAGGCTATGCACCAACATTCCCTTTTAAACTGCTCACTGGTTTAACACCAAGAAGTTTTCTTAGATAGTTGAACCTCACCTTAGGCAATGCCTTGGTAAAGATGTCAGCTACTTGATCTTCTTATCTGCAATAGATTAGATCCACTTCTCTAGATTGCATTACCTCTCTAATGAAGTGAAACCTCATGCTTGTGTGTTTTTTCTTTTGATGAAACACATGGTTCTTTGTCATAGAAATTGCAGAGGTATTGTCACAGAACAGGGTAGTTGGTCTTGTTTGTTCTTCTCCAAAGTCTTCTAGCACAAAGCTACACCATTTTTCTTGAGTTGTAGCTTCTGAAGCACTAACATACTCAGATTCTGTAGTAGATAAGGCAACACTATGTTGTTTCACTGATGCCCAAAAGGAAACCCCTCCTCCAAATGAGAAAGCATATCCTGATGTGCTTCTTATATCATCCATACTTCCACTCCAATCAGAGTCACAGTACCAAATCAGAGTTTCCTGTTTTCCTTTAGTATACTCAATCCCATAATCCACAGTACCCTGAATATATCTTAGGACCCTCTTGGCTATTCCAAGATGTTTCTTGGATGGACAGTGCATGAATCTAGACAACAGACTTGCAGAAAACATAATATCAGGTCTAGTGGCAGTTAGGTAAAGAAGACTACCTACAATCTACCTATAGAGCCCCTCATCTGCTTCTTCTGATCCATCTGGCCTGCACAATCTATCATTTGTAACCAGTGGTACACTGATAGGTTTGCATCCTTTCAAACCAAACTACTCTAGGAGAGTCAAAGCATACTTCTTCTGATGAATGAAGATGCTCTTGGCAGATTGTACTATTCCCCTTCCCAGAAAGTGATTCAGAAGTTCCAAATCTTTCATCTCATACTTCGACATAATTTCTTCTTTGAATTCTGAAATCATTGACTCACTGTCCCCTATGTATGCTATGTCATCCACATAGATAGACACAATGAGAGTTTCTTTCTTACTGTTTGTCTTCAAATACAGTGTAGGTTCACTAGGACTTCTGTAAAATCCACATTTGCCTAGGTAGGCATCAATCTCTCCATACCAAGCTCTTGGAGCTTGCTTCAAACCATTCAAAGCCTTCCTTAGTCTGTACACTTTATCCTCTTGATTTCTGGCCTCATGACCCTCTGGTTGCTCTACATAGACCACTTCTTCCAAAACTCCATTCAAGAATGCTGACTTAATATCAAGCTGGTACAATTTCCAGCTTCTTTGAGCTGCAAGAGTAATCAGAACCCTGATTGTGTCAAGTCTTGCCACATGGGCACAAATGTTTCATTAAAATCTACCCCAGGCTTCTATGCATAACCCTTAGCAACCAACCTTGCTTTATGTTTATGAACTGAGTCATCTAGGTTCAGTTTTGTCTTGTACATCCACTTTACTCCAATAACCTTTTTATCTGATGACCTGCTTACCAGTTCCCAGGTAGAATTCTTCTCTATCATTTCCAGTTTTGTCTACATTGCCTTCTGCCATGGTTTGTCTTGAGCAGCTTCTTGGTAGCTTTCTAGTTCTACTATGCATATGTTGCACCTTGCATAGATCTCATGTCAGGACCCGACCCTCCTCGGTCAAGACCCGACTCATCTAGCACCATATTGTCCGCTTTCGGCCTCGCCCTCACGGTTTTGTTTTCGGGAGCTCATGGTGCAATTTCCCAGGGGGTCACCCATCATGGAATTACACTAGCCTCAACTCGCTTAAATTTGGGGTTCCAATCCCCCCCCCCCCCCCCCCCCCCCCAAGCCACTTGAGCTCCCAAAAGGCCTAGTGCTAGATAGGTTCGTGCCTACACCTTTAAGGCACACCACCATCCTCTCCCAGACCATTCCCCCTCGCACGAATGTGGGATTGTTCACCGCTCCCTCCAGGACACGGGTCTTACAATCCACCCCCCTTAGGGCCCAGCGTCCTCGCTGGCACACTTCTCGGTCGGAGTCTGGCTCTGATACCAAATTGTCAGGACCCGACTCATCTAGCACCATATTGTCCGCTTTGGGCCTTGCCCTCACGGTTTTATTTTCGGGAGCTCATGGTGCAACTTCCCAAGGGGTCACCCATCATGGAATTGCACCAGCCTCAACTCGCTTAACTTTGGGGTTCCAATCCCCCCCAAAGCCACTTGAGCTCCCAAAAGGCCTAGTGCTAGATAGGTGCGTGCCTACACATTTAAGGCAAACCACCATCCTCTCCCTGACCATTTCCGCTCGCAGGAATGTGGGATTGTTCACCATTCCCTCCACGACACGGGTCTTACATCTCATTTAGAGATCTCATCTTCACTAGAGTTGAAAGGAGTAGAAGCACTTGTGTTGCTTGAACTAGATCTATCCTTAGGACTGGTTCCCTAACTTGGTATAGGAGAAGAAATTAAAGTACTATGATCTTCAGCTATGACTGGATCAGCAACTTCTCTTTCTTTTCCTTATTCCCAATTCCAAATCCCTTTCTCATTAAACACCACACTTCTAGAGAGCACGATCTTTCTAGATTTAGGACTGTAAACTCTGTATCCTTTCTCCATGCTTCCATATCCCATAAACACTCCCTTAACTCCTGCTTTATCAAGTTTATGTCTAAGCTGATTTGGCACATGAATATAGCACACTGCACCAAATACTCTCAAGTATTTCACACCTGGCCTTCTTCCACTATACTTTTCAAAATGAGTCTTTCCATGAACAGATTTATTTGGACATCTCTTTAGTAGATAAGTGGCAGTACTCACTACCTCACCCCAAAACCTATATGGAATCCCTTTCTCATGTAACATGGACTTTGCCATTTCCACAATGGTTCAATTCTTTCTCACAGCAACGCCATTCTGCTGAGGAGAATAGGCTATAGTTAGCTGTCTTTCAAACCTCATTCGTCAAAGTAGGATTGAAACTCATTGGAAGTATATTCCCCACCTATGTTACTCCTTAGTTTTTTAACCTTGTAACCTGTCTGCAATTCCACCATTGCTTTAATCTTCCAAAACACAATTAGTGCTCCAGATTTCTGTCTAAGAAAGTATAACCGACATGTTCTTGAGTAGCCATCAATGAATGTGATAAAATACTTGTTTCCACTCACTGTCTCAGTCTGCATTGGCCCACAAAATTCTGAGTGACTCAGCTCTAGTGGTGAGGAAGATCTACATGCTTTCTCTGTGTCAAAGGGTTCCACATGTTGTTTTCCCGTAGCACAACCCCCACAGACCTCTAGTTCAGTAGTTAGGTTAGGCAATCCCACTACCATTTCCTTTTTCTGCAACACTTTCAGGTTTGTGAATTTCAAATGTCCAAATCTTCTATGCCATAACTCTGCATCTTCTTCTACCGTTGACTTTCTTGCCACTGAAGTTACTGACTCAAGTGTCAAAGGAAAATACATGTTCCTTGTCATTTTGATGTTGGCATTCTTGTGAATCATATCAAGATTATCATAGATATCCACTGCCATCTTCCCAAATACTAGTTAATACCCGTGCTCAACCATTTGATCCACACTTATCAGGTTTTAATAAAGTCTTGGTACCAACATCACATCTCTCATGTGTTTCCTTCCATTTTTGGTTTGGAAAATCAAAGTTCCCTTCCTAGTGACTTGCACCAGATCACCAATTTCCATCTTCACTCTTACTTTCAAATCCCTATCTATATCCACCAGCAAGGACTCATGCCCTGTCATGTGATTGCTGCAGGCACTATCCACATACCAAACTTCTGATTTCTGTTCAACAGAAGCAGCATCACAAGCAAAAAAACATATTCACTTCTTCTTCTTCAACCTGTTTGGCAATGTTGACTGTTGGTTTACTGCCACAGTTATTAGAAACATGTCCAAACTTGTTACATTTGAAAGACTTAGCTTTTCCTTCAAACCAGCACTTGCCATAATGCAGCTTTCCATATGTATTGCACTTTTCACCACTAGTACTACCTTCATTCTTAAAGTCAACAGAGGTTCTCTTAGAGGTTTTCTCAGTTTCAACCCCATTAGACATGTTGTTCCAATTTCAGTTTCCTTTGTAAGGCTTTTTAGACTTGTAATGACCCTGTTGAGACTGGTTTACATGCAGACTTGAAAATGCCTTCTCTACTGATTCAGAGTGCATTCCAACCTCTGATAAAAGGCTCGAATAAATATTATTACTGACTGAGAGCTTATATTGGCTATGTCCTTAGTCTCGTCAAGAATAGAAATTATTACATCATAGGATTTAGTTAGATTAATCAAGATTTTATGAGCTAATATCTGCTTAGAAAAATCTTCTCCATAAGTTTTCATTAAATTAACCACTCCAAACAGTCTAGAGAAGTAGGAGGAAAAAACACTCATCATCTCTCATTCTAGTTCACTCGATCCTAAGAGACTGAAGCTTGACTAATTGTACCTTAAAGTCTCCACGATACTCTTACTTTAATGACTAGTCCTTTCTTCATTTGAAATCGTAATAAAGACTTATTCTTATACTGCATTTTGCAGCATGCCAAGTGCTCGTGCATCCTCGATCTGATCAGCCCTTATCTGTTGAGTCTCAATCTCCATCTCATCCTCATCAAACTCAGGTTTAGGTAAGCCTTGCTCAACTATCTTCCACAAGTCATGACCCCTTGAGTATTGTCTTCATCTTAATAGTCTAGAAATCGTAGTTCTCACATGTGAATACTGGTACACGGATATTAGTACCTCTTGATACTTCTTCCATATTAGAGTACCTTGTCCCAGCAATATGATGTTGTGTTCTTCTTTCACAGTCAGATGCCTAGTTACTAGACCAGTAACTCAAGCACTGATACCATGTTGGTGTTCAGAGTTCAGAAACTTGCAACTTCAGGTAATCCTTACTCTTACTCTCTACTCACAGTCCTCAGATATCAATTCTGATTTTTCTGCTTCTTATCTTCTTTGCAGGGAAGGTCGAAGACCATTGCAGGTTGTTTTCTTCAAGTATCACTCCTCCCTTGAATCTCTTAGCTGAAAAATAGAGACTAGCTTTAATGTTTAGAATAGATGAATGTTTGTATGATGGTGTTGAATCAAAAGGACTGAATTGGATTGATCTTTGTTGTATATATTTGAGGTTTCAAACAATGCATATAAGGTGTTTGATAGATTGTTTCACAGAGTTTTCTCTGATTTTTCTTCAGTAGCTATGACTACTATATTTGTCATTCTCTAATTGTTAGTACATTATGATGATACATAACCGATTGAATTTGTACACTCACATCACTCACAGCTCACTCACACCCTTCACACACTTCAAAACGGTTACTCACTAAATGAATGACACTATGATGTCATCACTACCCTATTATAGCATGCCACCTGTTCCTTAGATTCTAGAAAGTCACAAATTCACTTAAATGAGGAGAATCTATTATTCTCTCTCTCTTTCCTCAAACTTCTGCACCAAGAAACCTTTAGGGACATAGAGGAGTAATCTGCTGGTGCTAGGGAGCAGGCTATGCACCAACACTGATGAGCTGTAAGTTAGTTACTACAGCTAAGGGATCAATTAGCTAATGCTAAAATGTGTGTCCATATATGTATTCCTATAAGGAAGGCTTGTAATTAAGTCATTAAATTCATTTTAAATGAGAATCTAATATTCTTCTTCAAAGTCTCTCTTTCTTTCTCGTCTCTTCCTCAACTCTTCCTGAACCCCTTCTTCAATGGTTGCTCCAATTCTAAGATGGTATTAGAGCGTTTGAGCTCTCTCCTGATGATTCTAGTCTCTTGTGCAATGTCTCACTTAGTGTTGATGATCGTGTGATTAACTAAGGTGTATCTCTTCTTTAATCTCTCACTCCTTGCTCTTCTCCTTGTTGCTTCGAGTCATTCCTTTTCTGCTTCTTCCATAAAGTTCATATACTATGTGCCATAAGTGTCCTCTGCACCTTTACATTCATTAATCTGTGAAGTACGTAGCATTGATCTAGGTTTCTTGAAATTTCTTGCCCTTTTATCATGCCTAGCTATATGGATCTCCTCAAACATGTTATAGATTACACGTCGACGAAGTTAGATGACACTAACTATATGTCTTGGAGTATTAAAATTCAACGATTCATGAAAGGTTTTCATCTGTTTGGTCATCTTGACAGTTCTTGTCCATGTCCACTGTCTACTGATGATTCATACCAGAGTTGGATCGATCAAGATGTTGCTTTGTTAAACATGCTTATCGCCACTATCTCTGAAGATGATTTCACTGAGATTAATGAATTGTGAGTTTTCCCAAGAGGCTTGGCTTACTTTGCAAGAAAGATTCTCTTCTCTGTCCGAAGCTAACCTCATGCAGCTCAAGAGTAATCCTCAAATGATCTAGAAAGGTTCAGATTCCATCGCGTTGTTCTTGAGCAAGATCAAGTCTGCTCGACAAAGGCTAGCTAGTGCGGGTGCCATTGTGACTAACAAAGATGTGATATTGATCATTCTTAATGGCTTATCTTTGAATTACCATTCATTTAAGTATCATATTCAGGCTAGACCTATACCTGTCACTCTCAATGAACTCAAAACCTTGTTGTTAGCAGAAGAAGCTGATCTTGCTAAGTCCTCTGCTCAACTTTCTTCACACAATTCTTTGGTTACTGCTATGGGGGCTACTAAAGATGGTCAATGTTCACAAGGTGCTTCCTCAGGTGTTGCAGCTACACCTTAGCCTGGTTGGCATGATTCTAACTAGAAAGGTTGTGGTAATTCTAACTGGAACAATCAAAATTGGAACAACAGTCAAGGTAGAGGAAAAAATCATGGTAGAGGTCGCTGGAATAATAATTGGCACAACAACTGGAATAACAACAAGGACTACCGTGGAGGCTACAATCGAGGGTACAATTAATACAATCAAGGTTACAACCAGTCCTATGGTTTCAATTAAGGGTGAAAATTTTTGACACGACTCAATACACGACTTGAAACCTGCACAAAATTTATCCGGGTCAACGCGAACGATTAAAATTTTGGGTCATTTTCGGTTCAACTCGTTATGACCTTTTTAATAAACTGGTGGATTTCGAGTCAACCTGTTAACCCGTATAATGACTTGTTAACCCATTTAATAAATGGGTAGATTTCAGGTTAACAAGTTAACCCATATATTGGCTTATATATTGACCCATTAAATAAACACGTCATTACTAACCCATATATCTACCAATTTATCTACCTAAATACCTATTAAATCTGATAAGTTAAATAAGTTAAACATGTTAAACAGGTTAAATGGGTCAAACAGGTTATAGGTTAATTGAGTTTTGAGTACGACCTGTTTATTAAATGGGTTACGCGGGTTACGCGGGTCATTAACAAGTCAAGTTCGGATTAGATATTCTTGACACGATTATTAAACGGGTCGAGTTCGAGTTGGGCAGAAATGGGTAAAACAGAGTTCATGACACGACATGAACTCGAAATGACACGACATGACCTATTGCCACTCTTAGTTTTAATCAGGGTCCTCCTCAGAATCAAGGCTATGTCAATCAGGGCTATGGGAACTTCTTTACTCAGCACTCTCAATACCCTACCTATAGTCCAACTTCCATGCCACAAGGCACACCTAGTCAAGTCACCATGCGTCTTCCCGGTCCTGTTGTTCTGGGGTCCTCTCCTCAGTGCATTCCTACTCCATCAATATCCATTTGTCAACTTTGTAAATTCCTAGCCATGAAGCACCTGTATGTCCACAGAATGGTCACTTTAGAGTATCTGGCCAAGCTAGTTCAACTCCTCAAGCCGATACTGCTATTATTTCTCCACAGGCCTACTCAGGTTCATCTGCATATGAATTCAATTATCCCAATTTCTGGTTAGCTGATGCATCTCAGCTTACTCAAACTCAACCCTGCACCTCGAATGTAGATATTCATATAGGAAATGGAGCCACCTTGTCAATATCTAGTGTTGGTTCTCTTACATTTCCTAGTCACAATCATGTTTTCCCACTAAAGGATGTGCTTCATGTTCCTCACATCGCTCATAACCTGTTTTCTGTGCATAAATTCTGTTTACATAACAACTTCTAAATGATTTTTTATGCTCATTCTCTTTGTATCCACGATCCATTGGGGAGGATTCTGTACCAAATTCCAAGTGTTGATGGTATGTACCCACTTCCAAAATCTATCTCCTCTCTTCATCCCCTGTGCATCCACCCCTTATGGCTTGTGTAGGGAAGAAGGTGCACTCGACTCTATGGCACCAGAGGCTTGGTAATCTTGCCAATGTTGTCCTATCTACCATGCTGTCTCAGGCTCACATCGAGTGCTCAGCAAATCTGTCATCACATGTTTGTCAGCCTTGTCTTCAAGGCAAAATATCTCGTCTATCTTTCCCCTCTTATGATCATACTACTTCTCTTCCTTTTGATAAAGTTCACTCAGATGTATGGGGTCCTAGCCCTTGTCATTCCCTTCTTGGTTACAAGTATTACATACTCTTTGTTGATGGTTGTAATGTGTTAATCAAATGTAGACAATGGGATTGGCTTCCCTATGAAGTCAATCGAATGTAATGTGTTAATCGAATAAGCAGGTAACTAATAGGTTCAGAGTTGGTACGTCTCGGTAGACGTGGGTGAGTTTGGATACTTAATTGGCATGAACGGGTATGCCTTAGTGGGCGTGAGTCAGATTAGTACGTGTTGAATTACATGCTTGGGAGTAGACGTTGTGGTGCTGGTCGGGTGACCATGGGACTCATAATGGATGATAAGTTGGAGTAATCGAATTTTCTGGTATAGGATTGGACAGATGAACCCCAGTATTAAATCGTGATTGACTACGAACCTTGTAGTGGACTGGTTGGAGGATGGAAGTACGTACCCTGTACGTTGTGCGAGGATCGATATTGGATAGGCCGAGTGGTGCCTGCTGACGGTACATAGGATGTACCGATGGTGTGTGGTTGAGTGTGTTGGTAGTCGGCTTAGTTCTAATATCATTAGATTGGTTGACGACGTGAATTGGACATTGAATACTATGCGCTGGGCAGAGTGATTTTGACTGATTTAATGATTGTATGAGCAGGTACTCAGAGCCGTGGATGGCTTATGGAACCCTAGAGTTGGGATGTGTATTACTGTTAGGTAGGTATTCGATGGGGTCTAGTTACATGAAGGTCGAGTGGGATGTTGGTATACGTATACTCAGGGTGAGTGAGTTGGTGGTTGGTGTAAACACGGGTTGTTTTACGTGAATCGGCTGCTCTGTGATTCTCACTGATGGTAGCATGGATTATGAGGAAATTTTGGTACGAGGTACCTTGGTACGACTCTAGAGTGAGTTAGTGTGTGTTAGTGATTCGAATTGTGACCATGGACCCGTGAGTGAAGGCTGAGCGCGACGCGATGGAATGTGTAATGTTGACATGGTAAAACTCAGGAAATATGGAGAAATTGTGAGATTTGGTAACTCTAGATGTGGGAGAGATGTCGGATTGATTTACAACTGGCCAAGTGGTGACGGTTTAGCTGAATGTGTTAGCGTGAATTGATGAGTAAGATTTGGTAACCCCCACTGGGAGCTGATGTCAGAGTGGATTAGTGATTGAGATGAACCGTCAAGCTAAGTGTGTCAGCCGAATGGGTCGGCGTAATGGTAGGATTGTCGGGTGTTATCAACTCGGAACATGTGATCAATTTCACTCGAAGTGGTCGGGAGTGGTCGATGCAATGTGAGTCCGTGATGGAACGTCTAAGTGTAGACAAGTGTTGTGCTAGTTATCAGGTGTACAAGTGTACACATGATGTGAGATCGACTTGTTTTCCACGAGGCGGATGAGGAAAAGATATAGTTGGAATTTTGAGGACGAAATTATTTAAGGGGGTAAGGTTGTAACGACCCGTCCTAAATTCTAGGATTAGATTAGTGACTAATCAAGGTTTAATGAGTTAATCGGTGATTAGTTGAGCGAAATCGGATGGACGATGCAAAATGATAATTTTGCCCCTAGGCGTGGGCAAAATGTTGACTTTTGACCCGGGAGGTCCGATGGCCAAGGGCCAAGAACCGTTACATAAATCGGGTCGATACGAATCCATAGACAGGCATCACGCCAAAATCGGACGTCAGACGGAAAAGTTATGGTCATGGGAGCAAAATCGGGGATTTATGTATCGGAATTTGTATTAAATATTATTTTAATTCATTTGGCAGATATTTTGGGTGGGACCCTTGGATGAGTGACAAGTGTCACTCATCCCATTGGCTACCTTCCTTAAATAAGGGATCTTGTCCCATTGGCCAAATATTATATGATTATTTCCTCTTTTAATCTTAGCCTTCCATCTCTTCCATCTGCTCATCCTCACTGTTCAATCATCTCCTCTGATCACCATCCCCTTCTTAATCGTGCAAACACTCATTCTCTGGGAATTCCTCTCCAAAACCCTGAACCCATCACCCATTGAACCTAAAAACCTCACCTAATGCTAATACTTTGTAAAGGGAAGTAGGAGTGTGAGGGATGGCGGTGTTGAAGGTGTCAGTAACGATGATCATCGTGGACGGTGGTCATGACTGGAAAACAAAACCCGTGAGCCCTGTTTCGGCTCAAAATCGCGAGGTTGGGTTTAGAGAACTGGAAGGTCAATTTTATTTCTTATATGGTGTTCAGGAGGTTGCTAGGAGTTGTTCTAGCTCGAGACGGCGACTCGCCGTGGATGGTGGCTAGCATACTCAAAGCGGTAAGCTTGAAATTCAAAAATGGCAAGTTGGTTTTTGGTGGTTGTTAATCAATTTTAACGATTGGGAAATGTTTTGGAGGTTGAAAGGAAATGGAGGTTGAAAGGAAATGGTTGGGCTTGGAATCACGGCTAGAGGTGGCCAAAATCACAGGGAATGGACCAAGGAAAACTTGGACTTGATCGATCGTTTGGGAGGTAGATTACTGACCTCAATTTCATGTTTTTCTTATGTGAATCGATTAGGATTAGTAGGACGAATCTATAGGACGTAAAAGGACTAAAAAGGGACTGAAAATTAAAGAAAACTAGGAGCGTCGATTTGGTTGGACCGAACTGGTCTGATCCGGTCTGAACCGGGTTTGCTTGAGGAAGAAGATAAACAGTGCTCGGCGCGTGGGTTTCACGTGCAGGGAGTTCAAGCCGCGCGTGGGGGGGGGGGGGGGGCTTGAGAGGTATTTTGGGAAATTTCTCAACATGACTTTTAAACTATTCGATGTAACAAACGTTTTGGGACTGGTTTCGTGTCGATCAGACACCGTCTCGATATGTTTCGGGGTGTCCGAAGGTGTAGGATCGGGTTTAAAAATAATTAAAAATTCGAAAAAATTACGGGACTTCAATGAAAGTTTAATGAGGTGGTTAGTAACCCTCTAAAGTGATTTGGACAGGTTTGGAATTCCCGGTGATAGTGGTGTGACCCGGGAAGGCGTATGGCACGAGTATCGAGGCTACAGCGTAGGACGGTCTGTGAGTGGACTTTGTTTTCTAAACTGTGATTAATGCATAACTATTTTATATGTTTTACATACATGATTTCTATGATGATGATTGTAGCACTGGTGGATTATACGATTGCACGTATTTCGAGGTAAACTCGTATTTACACGTACTTCGAGATTTACGAGCTTATACTATTGCTAGGTGAATGTGAATTCAATAATGATTCTGTGGCATGGTTTTGGTTTTGGAAAGATGAACTCGGGCATGAGACCCATTTGAATTATGTGATCGGGGTAGGGGCCCAGTTGGTTTACGAAATCGGGCTGAGACCCTTTTCAGTTATATGATCGGGTCGGAAGCCCAGTGGTTTAAAAAATCGGGCATGAGGCCCAGTTGAGTTTTATAAACGTGATTTCAGATCTGAGACCTTATGTTTCACAAACGTGATTTCAGGTCGGGGACCCTAAATGGATTGTGATGTTTTATGTGGATTTCGGGCAGAGCCCATTCAGATACTTTGAAATAACTTTATAAAACTGTTTTCCATATACCATCTTGATACGAGGATATGTCATATGGACGGTCTGGGACACTGGGGAAGTCACGGTGCATTTCCTCCAAGGGGTCATTATACGGAGCTACCTGATCGTAAAGTGACTCAGGAGTAGGAATGCTATGATTAGACGTCCGTGACGTTAGACATCTGAGATGTCAGAGATATTGACCAGCAGAGACCCCGAGTAGCACGCATTGCTTATTACCGTGAGATATGACGTCTGGGACGCTAGGCATCTGGGATGCCAATGATGGTTATGTGGTAAATATGAATTATTGGAATCTTGAAATGGTATTTCGGTATTTGTGGATTTGTGGTTATGGATTTGGGCAGTGGCCCACTTGATTTTGGATTTACGGATTTTAGTATTCTACAGTTTTGGGCTGAGTTCCCACACTTGGTTTTGAGTTACGATTTTTGGGCTAAGGCCCTAATGGTTCATTTGAGTAAATGTTTTGATTACTGATTTTACCCTGCATGCATACTTTTTAGTGAAGGGCATAAATATCTTTATGAAATGTGTTTTTATGAACTTATTGATTTTCGTCCACTCACAGTTCTTAATGGTTTTAATGCCCTTCAGGTTGATCATGGATGCGGTCTGTAGCAGAGACCGAGACATCGCATTCCTCCACCGATCCTAGCGCACTCTAGGAGCCCTGTATGGGCTGAGGTACGTATTATCCCTTGTTTGACACTTCGTGTCAGACGAGAGCATGACGCATCCCACGTTAATCCCGGGGGGATTGGGATGGGTCGTGTCACATTGTGTCTTTGCAGGATACAAACCTATTTATAAAGGCTTTCTCTATTATCATCCTCAAACCAAGAAAACGTTTGTGTCTCGTCATGTCATTTTTTATGAAAGTGCATTTCCTTTCCAGGTCTTTAACCATTCTCCATCACCCTCCATGACCACTTCCTTCACATCTAATCTAGGAAATTTGAACCAACACAGTTGAACTCCCTTGTATCGTGCTGCTTCTCCCCTTGACATGTCTCCATCTCCCGCGACATCGAACACATCCTCTTCTCTGGCCCTGCCTTTTCTATCCTCAAGTTCAGATTCTCCACTGCCTCATTTAGGTTTTGCTTCATCGCCATCATCCATATGCTCTCTTCCTCCTGAGCCTTCTAGAGTTGCATCAGTGCCAACTTCCAATGTCGTGCCTCCAACCTCACCTTCCATTGACTTGGTTGTCGATATTATTGCTCCATCCATCCCTTCTCCATCTTCAACATCATCTCATCATCCCATGGTGACTCGATCCAAGAACGGACTGTTGAAGCATCCCCGTCATGGTTTTCTTACTCTGCACAACACCACTTCACCTCTCAATTCCCTCATCGAACCAGTGTCCTGCAAACAGGCTTCTCAAGTCCCTGAATGGTCTCAAGCTATGCAAGAGGAATTCACAGCTCTCAAGCACCAAAATACTTGGACCTTAGTTCCCTTGCCTGCTCACGGAAACGTTATTGGATACTAGTGGGTTTTTAGGTGGAAACGAAATGGTAATGGTTCTGGGGCCACACATATGGCTCGCCTTATTGCGAAGGGCTATCTTCAAGAAGCTGGCGTTGATTACGATGAAACGTTCAGTCATGTCGTCAAGCATACTATTGTAAGGCTTGTTCTTTCCTTAGCTACTCAATTTGGTTGGTTATTAAAGCAACTCGATGTTAAGAACATCTTTCTTCACAGCTATTTGGCAGAAGAGGTTCACATGGATTAGTCCCTAGGATTTGTTGATTTGAATACTCCCTCATATGTCTGTAAACTCGCAAAATATCTTTATGGTCTCGAGCAAGCCTCACGAATCGAGAATGCTCGCTTTACCCAAACACATGCTCAAACTCAGTTTCCTCCAATCTCCTTCAGATTCTGCCTTATTTGTTCTTTCTCGTGACTCAGTTCTTCTCATTGCTTTGTTATATGTAGATGATATAATCTTGACTGGCAACAACTCCGATGCTATGGAACGGTTAGTGCAAGCATTGAGAAGTGAATTTGATATGAAATACCTTGGAGCATTGACACGACCCATCCCAATCCCCCCCAGATTAACACGGGATATGTCATGCTCTTGTCTAACCCACGTGCCACACGAGGTAACACGAAGGCCAGACAAGGGATAATCCGAAATCCTAGGCCAAATTGGCTCCCAAAGTGCGACAGGATCAACCGAGAAATGTGAGGTATCGGTATTTGCTACAGCCCGTATGCGCTATCAACCTGAAAGGCGTTAAAAACCATTAAAAGCTGTGAGTGGACGAAATTAAATAATTTAATAAACACTTTTTACAAAAAAGACAGTTATGCCATTCACATGAAACTATGCATGCATTCGAAAACTAGTTAATTCAAACATAATAAAAAACATTTGGAAAACCAAAGTCATTTCCTTTTCTCAAATCATTAGGGTCTTAACCTAAAACTATAAAACACCGAAATCCATAAATCCAAATCCAAGTAGGCCACTGCCCAAATCCATAAACACAAAAATACCATTTCATAAATCCAATAATTCACGTTTACCAAGTACCAATCCTAGGAATCCCAGATGCCTAGTGTCCCAGACGCTTGACGTCCCAGACGTCATATCTCACGATCTAAGCAACGCGTGCTGCCTGGGGTCTCTCCGGGTCAATCACTGACATCCCAGATGTCTGACGTCCCAGATGTCTAATCATAGCAATCCTACTCCTAAGTCACTATACGGTCTAGTCGCTCCGTACAATGACCCCTCGCAGGCAATGCGCCGTGAATTCCCTAATGTCCCAGACATTTGGAGGAGACCACCCACATATCCTTATCTAAGGATGGTACATGGGAAACATCATTATAAAACCATTTCAAAACATCTCAAAGGGGCCATGCCCGAACTTTCCTTAAAATCATTGTAAATCTATAGATCCAATATCCATAAATGGGTCCCCGACCCGAAATCATATTTATAAAACACAATTGGGCCTCATGCCCGATTTCGTAAACCAACTGGGTCTCAACCCAATATCTCATTAAATCAACTAGACTCCAAGTCCGATAATTTCCAAATCAAATGGGTCTCATGCCTGATTTCATATTCCCAAATCCAAAACCATTATATCCAACCATTATTGAAAACACAAGCACATATAAGTCCAACATAAAATCATAGCCTCGAAATACGTGTAAATATGTAAATACCAAAACATATATATATATATATATATAACATAAAAAACAATTATGCATGTATCATATTTATAAAACAAAAGTCCATTCACAGAGCGTCCTCACTATCGCCTTCCCGAGGCTAGTCACTATCACCAGAACCTCCGAACCTGTCCAAACCATACCTAAAGTTCACTTATTACTTCAATTAACCTCTTATTAAATCGCTCTAATTTTTCGGAATTTTTAAACATATTTAAAATAAACCCTAAACCTTCGGACATCCAAAACTACCCCGAAACGGTGTCCGATCGACTCGAAACTTATGGCAAAATGTTTGTTACATCGAAAAGATAAAATTACATGTTGACTACATCTCCCAAATCTGCCCCATGCGCGGCCGCAAGCAGCTGCGTGTGAAGCCCACTCGCATGCACAGTGTCATCCATGTCCTCGCATCGAACTCGGTTTAGACCGGTTCTCTGGTTTTTAGTTCGACCAGACTGGAGAGACCGGTTCTCAGTCATTTCTACCTCGTTTTCAATCCCATTAATCCCTATCTCTTCGTCTCGTCATTTTCTATCGATTTATGGCTTCACAATTAAAAACCAGGTCTAGAATTTACCTTCTCGATCGACGAACAAGCTCTCACTATTCCTCCTCTATTTCCAGCCATCTCCGGCCACCTCCAACCATGATTTCAATTCCCACGAACGCGTACGGCCACTAGAAACCTCATCCAATCAATTAGAAAGATCAGAAATGACTGAAACTAAACCCACCATTTTTTACTCAAAAACAGAGTTTACGGGTATCTTTACCTCGTCGTCACGAGCACCGCCGTGGCCACCGTCCTCATCACCTTACTTCATTCTCTCGTTTTCCTTCGCGGGTCAGCAGCCACAGATGAAGGTTAGAGGGGTTTATTTAGGACTAGCACATGGGATTCCAGAGAGGTCGTAAGGTTTTGGGAGAAAACAGGGAAACAGCTGATCGATTGAAAGGGATAAGGACAATCCCAATTAATTGGGTCATAGGCCTATCAGATGGGTGACACTTGTCACTCATCTGGTGGGTCCTTCTAGAAGCTTCCCAAATCAAATCCTGCCACGTGTTGTGATGTCTCGGTTTACGTGAATAGTGTCGTAAAACTTCCTAGACCCGTAATTTTCTCGTAAAACCTCTGATTTCGACGTGCACCTTTCTACGGACTCGTGATATCCCGATCTACGTCACAGTCCTCAGTCAAAGTCCATTTGGCCATCCGAGTCAAAAGACAATTTTTTGCCCAATTCCTAGGGGCAAAATTGTCATTTTACATGTCTATCCGCGATTCTCCGACGAATCCCCAATTAGTTCCGCTAATCCCCGATTACTCACTAATCTAATCCTGGTATTCGGGACAGGTCATTACAGACCGCCCCCTTACAAAAATTTCATCCTCGAAATTTCAAACTCATCTAATTCCACATCCAAATGTGGCAATCCATGTCCTACGTAGGAGTCCACCATCGACCATACTTCCCAAGTTGCTACCGCCTGACAGATGTTACCCAACGACATCAGTAACTAAGACTGACGCATTGAACACCACCTTGACACTCTTGACAATAATCCCATTATACAAACACCTTTCAACTGTCACCGCTTGACAATACCACCTTGGTATCAGAGCTCTAACCATCATCTTCAGTCGTCATTCAGTCACTGACATCACCTCGACAACTGCTGCTCTGGTTACAACACCAACCTTGCTCCACTCGAGTCATACTAAGGGTACCTCGTACCACAATTCCCTCAATGTAGCGTAAGATTCTACAGTCACTGTAACGACCCATACCAAATTTTCAGATTAGATTAGTGACTAATCAAGGATTAGTGACGTGAATCGGTTATTAGTGGGGTACTTTCGGACGGACGGTGCAAAATGATGGTTTTGCCCTTGGAATGGGTAAAATGTTGACTTTTCATTCTGGCTGTCAAATGGACTTTTGCCGATGAATGTGACGTAGTTCGAGACGTCAGTAGTTCATAGACAGGTGGCACGTCTGATTCCGACATTCGAGGAAGAAATTATGACGTTCGGAAGTTCATGGGTATTTTGGTAATTTGGTTAAAGGGGGCAAAATGTTGACTTTTGAACTGGGAGGTCCGATGGCTGAGGGCCGAGAACCGTTACATAGATCGAGTCGATACGAATCCATAGACAAGCGGCACGCCGAAATCGAACTTCGAATGGGAAAGTTATTGGTCATGGAAGTTCGGTTACACTATGCACGTATTACGAGGCAATGATGAGGTGGCAATATCTGATTGGGCAGATATTTTGGTGGGACCTATGGATGAGTGACAAGTGTCACTCATCCCATTGGTGAATTCCCTAAAAAGTGGATGTATACATTAAAACATTATTATTTCATTATTTTATAATTTTATTTATTTCTCATCTTTAATCCCCACCATCCATAATTCTCACCTCATCTGATTCTAATCCTAGCCGTCCATCTCTATCTCTCCCTCAGATCCTCACCGTTCATGTTCATATCAGTCATCATCTTAATCTTCACAATTTCTTCTCCAAAAACTCGATCACCATTATACTCTTCACCCTCCAAAACACACGACTCACCACACCACCACCATGCTTGCATCCATGTGCTCGTGTGAATGACTATTGGGAGGCTGAGAGTTGTGAGGACGTGATGGTGATGAGCTGGGCACGGCGGGGACGACGGCGGTGTGGTGTGAAGAACTCACCACACAGTAATCCTAGCCGTGCTCTGCACCACACTAGACCCCCAGCGTCGTTGCTCTTGGACAACAGCGGGCAATCACAGGCCTAGTGGCCCTCCTCTCCGCAAGCAAAACAGGTTACTGGCCTCGGCCTGTCCGAATGCCCACTAGAAGCTCCGCTCCAGGAAGAACGCTGCCCAGAGTTGTATCCTGATCCTCTGCCCTGAGAGCCTCCACGTCGACCTGACCAGCCACGACCCTTGAAGGATGAGGGTGCTCCCCTGTAGCCCCCTCCCTTGTTGTTCTTCTGGCCCGTTGGCCCACGTTGTGGGCGATCCTGACGTCGCCCCTCGCCCGTAGGCTGTCGTGTATGGTGTGTCGCCAGACTGGCCTCGACACGCACCGCAGCGTCGACCATATCTCTCAGAGAAGCGTGAGTAGCAGCAGTCACACTTTCCCGGATCTCCCCTTGGAGTCCAAGCTCAAACCTTCGGCATTTGTCCTCCTCCGTGCTCACGAATGATGCAGAGAACCGGGATAGTTTTCCAAAAGTCTGCTCGTAGTCTGCAACGGACATATCCCCCTGCTCCAGCCGCAGGAACTCAGCCTCCCGTGCCGCGCGAAACGATCGCGGGTAGTACTGGTCCAGAAATCGGGAACGAAAAACTTCCCAAGTAGTGGTATGGACAGACCATCCAGACATTTCAAGGCCGTGCCACCGCTGGTAGGCTCCTCCTTCCAGTAAGAAGGCCGCCAAGGTCACCCGTTCGCCCGGAGGGCAGTGCATCACCGTGAAGATCCTTTCCCATTTGGTGATCTAATCATGAGCATCTTCGGGGTTTGATCCCCCATTAAAAGGAGTGGCTCCCAGACGCTGAGCCCGCTCAATGCTTGCGCATTCTATTTCCCTTTCCAGATCCTCGTCAGTTCGTGTATGAGGAATCCTCCTTGGAGGCATAACCAACTGTCAAGAGGCATAGATCAGTTAACATTATCCTTAAACTCGAAAAGTAACTAGTACTAATCGCTAGTCTAGCATGCTGACCACAACCTAGTGCTCTGATACCAAGCTGACAGGACCCACCCCGATCCCCATGGGACCACATGGGGACGTGCCCTGCTCCCGTCTGACACCCAAAATAACATACCAATTTTAACCTCAAACGTTCAAATGCATAAATAACCAAATTAAAGTTTTACATCAAATCCGAAATAAACAGATGTCAGACAAGGGATGAAATCCAAAATTACAAGTTGCGAGCACGACTCTAAAATAAACCTGCGGGCAAACCACCCAACAGGAGATCAGGTACGCGGAAGTAGATCTATGCCTCAGCCTCAGGATCCTCCTCTACCTCAGTAGCACGGCCTGGAGGGGTTACCAAAACATTAAGGGTGAGTGGGCCGAAACTCAAGTTTATAAAACCATTTAATAAGTAAAACATATAATTTACCCCTCCGTTTTCCATACATGCATGCATCAGAATTTAAAACCATAAATCATATAGTATGAACCATAAGGCATGTAATAAAACCATAAACACAATTTTAGCCACTACACTATACACTCCAATCCTGACATCCCCGATGTCTGACGTCCCTGACGTCCAATAAGGTCACAGTCTCAAGGCTACGCGTGCCACTCGGGTCTCAATTCCGAGTCCAATCCCCGAACCCTGTCCGGTTACGGCATCTCAAATGCCTAGCGTCCTAGACGCTCGACGTCCCTGACGTCAAATAAGCAATCCTGCTCCTGAGTCATTTTACGGTCCGGTTCCTCCGTAGAATGACCCCTCGCAGGCAATGCGCTATGACCACTCCGGGGTACCACATCCGGAGGAGACGGTATCATAAGAATGGATCTATACAGTGCAGTACCAAATACATTTTATTGATATCCACATGTAAAACATATAATATATACATAGATAAAATCCAAACCGATCGTTAAGTTTCATCAGACGGGTTTCAAACCCAAATACCGTGAAACGTGCCATAACCATAATTTCAACATGATCAAAACCGTTTCTTGATTCCAGCATGTGAATATATAAGTAAATCAGAAAACATTTAAGCATGCAAGGGTTAATGAAATCGGGCTCACTCACAGTACGATCCCGCGGTGAACCCGCGCGTACGAACTTGTACTGGGATTATCGTACAATTCCTGTCAGTCCAAATCACACGTAAGGGTCACTATTAGTCTTACACATTTATCCAAAAGGTCCGAAACAGAAACCGGCTCGGGGAAACCGTCCAATACGTTTCCCGAGACAACCGGCCCTAAACTGACACTCCCAAACTATCTCAGATCAACATGGTTAATTCATCAAAAATGTTCAGAATGATGAGAGGAACAAAAGTCATGTTGATCGTGATCGGAGATAAGGTTCAACGCGCCCTCATGCGCCGCCCAAAGTGGCTACGCGTGAAAGTCAAGCGACTGACACTATAGCTACAGTGTCACCACCTTCACCCGTTTATCTGTAATACGGGCCTGCCACCCGCGGCTTGACCCGGTTGATTACCCATCAATTCCTACTCGATTTCAATCCAATTTGATCCTAACATGTTTATTATTCTTCCAATTTAAGTTCTGAGACATTAATCAACCTCGACAAGTCCCCAATCGACCTATCGACCCGTGATCAACCAATCGGGTCAATTACCCGAACTCACTGGTTTCCAAACCAAAATCAAATTAACCCCCCAGTAAGCTTCCTAAGGCTAAAACAAACTAAAACAAATGATCAATTTACCAAGGTATTACCTGTAAGTGATCGTCCAAATCTCTGCAACTCCACTGAAACAGAAACTTCAGTTCCAGTCCAACAGTGGCTGGTTCCTTTTGAATTTGATATGGCTAAGTTCCAATTGCTCCCAGAAAGCTAAACCAGGCCTTGGTTTGGCCCAACGAGCACCAGAAATCAAAAACCCGATTTCCCTCCAAATTTTCCCGAAATGGTTTCTCTGTGGTTCCTCACCTATTCTCAGTTCTCTCAATGGCAGAGTGAAGCTCGCACAATTCCTATTCAGTTTAAAACAATTGAACCGTCTCAGAGGCTCGTGGAAGTCCAATATGTCCACTGAAATTTGTCCCCCGAAAGCTTCGAATCTTCAATTAACAATATGGCTGCGTTGTGTGGATGAAACAGACCACGTTTGATGCTTCCAAAAGCTTTAAACAATCAATACTTTCTAGCACACTCACCAGCATAAACAATTCGCACTCAGAACCACCGCACATGGTGGTTCCGCCCATTTCCCCCTCCGATGCTATAGTAAAAAGGGAAAAATGACCAAAATGCCCCTGGTTCAATAATTACCAAAATGCCCTTCACTTTCTAGACCCGTAACTCAGCCGTACGAAGTCCAATTTCGACGTGCCGCCTGTCTACGGACTCAGGGCATCGAGACCTACCTAACAGTTCTTGTGTCATGTGAATATTAGTTGCCAAACGAAAAGTCAACATTTTTGCCCCTAAAGTCCAAATTACGGTAATGCCCCTGAACTTCCGATAGTCATAACTTCTTCCCTGAGCGTCCGAATTGGAGGTGCCACCTGTCTATGGACTCGTGACGTCCCAAACTACGTGACGGTCATTGGTCAAAGTCTATTTGACCCACAAATCAAAAAGTCAAAAATTTGGCCATACCATTCACAAGGGTAAAAACAATTGAACCGTCCCGCACATGGTGGTTCCGTCCATTTCCCCCTCCGTTGCTACAGTAACCAGGGCAAAATGACCAAAATGCCCCTGGTTCAATAATTACCAAAATGCCCTTCACTTTCTAGACCCGTAACTCAGCCATACGAAGTCCGATTTCGACGTGCCGCCTGTCTACGGACTTAAGGCATCGAGACCTACCTAACGGTCCTTGTGTCATGTGAAAATTAGTTGCCAAACGAAAATTTAACATTTTCGCCCCTAAAGTCCAAATTACGGTAATGCCCCTGAACTTCCGATAGTCATAACTTCTTCCCTGAGCGTCCGAATTGGACGTGCCACCTGTCTATGGACTCGTGACGTCCCAAACTACGTCACGGTCATTGGTCAAAGTCCATTTGACCCACAAATAAAAAATTCAACAATTTGGCCATACCATTTACAAGGGTAAAAACGTCAATTCATACATTAAATTACAATATTAAAATCCTCGAATTTCCGGGGTGTTACACTGATAGTTTTGGAAATGATTTCATGAAATGGTTTTGGATTTGAAAAGGTAAACTCGGGTCCGATACCCACTTGTTTTGGAAACCCTCGGACTCGAAATCCATTTAGTTACGTTCTAGGGCTCGAGGCCCAATTGGTTTGCATATCGGGCTCGAGGCCCAGTTGACTTACGTATCGGGCACGAGGTCCATTTAGTTATGAAATCGGGCATGAGGTCCATTTGGTTTACGATATCGGGCACGAGGCCCATTTGGTTTACGAAATCGGGCACGAGGCCCAGTTGGTTTATAATTCGGGCCGGAGGCCCAGTTTGTATGTGGATCCGGGCTTAGGGCCCTGTTATGGTTTATAACTGTGTTTTCGGGTCGGGGACTCATAAATGGATTTCTGGTTCTTGACGGTTTATGGGGACTAGCATGAACCCTTGAAAGGTTTTTATGGCTCATGACGGTTTATGGGGATCAGACATGAACCCTTGAAAGATTTTAAGAATAATTTCAAATGGCTTTTCGTAAACCTTCCTTTATATATGAATTGTCTCCTCCGGGGAGGGTCGTTGGCCTGGGTGGACCCCGGAGTAGTCACGAAGCACTGACTGAGTGGAGTCGCCCTCGTTGGGTTCCTTACTCTCAAAAAGGCTATGGATTATAACCCCCAGGGAGGGTCATTGATCTACGAACATTGACCTTGGTGGACCCTGGGGAGACTTGGGCTTTGAGACCCAGGGTAGCACGTGCGTAGCTCTAGATACCGTGACAGGATTGGTTATATGAAATATATGGATAAACATGATTTCTGGGTTTTTCGAAATTGTGTTCTATTATTGATAAATGGATTTGGGCTGAGATCCCACATATGTTTATTATGTTCTAGTTTTCTGTAAATGGATTTGGGCAAGGGGCCGTATGGATTTGGTTGTTGAAACATATGTGGTTTGATAAATGGTTTTACTATTCATGCATGCTTTTTAGTGAAGGTCATAAAGGTCTTTTATGAAATGTGTTTTACCAGACTTATTACTTATTGTCCACTCACAGTCTTTCTGTTTTCAATGCTCTTCAAGTTGAATACGGTGCAGACTGTAGCAGAGACCGAAACATCACATACCTCCTCCGGTTCCTGGCGTACTCTATAAGCCGGAAGGCAAAAGGTTTTAATTTTCCCGGGTCTGACACTCCGTGTCAGACGGGATTAGGAGCGTTCCTCGTTAATCCTGGGGGGATTGGGACAGGTCCTGGCAATCACAATGGCACGACTTTCCACCTAACTGAGCCAAGCTCAAAATGGCGGCATTTATCGATCTCGGTACTCACTTCAATCAACTCCCTCAGTAATCCACGCGGACTCAACCAGAGTCACAGAGCAGTTGCTTCATGCGAAGCAACCTGCCCGCTCACCTCCTCTGTGGTTACACGAACCAACAACTCGCTCAACCTGTGGGTACACCATTCACATCTCACCCTTCCTGTGTGTAACTAGACCTCACCGAATACTTGTCTCGTAGTGATAACACATATGCACTGTAGGGTTCCCTAAGTCATCCACGGATCTAAACCACTGCTTACATCAATCACTGAACCCTATCAGATCACTCCGACCCAAACACACGGTATCCAATGTCCAGTCCACATCCTCCATCACCACTGATGCAAGCCCCAAGCACACGCAACATCCTCGCGCCTACACTGATTACAACATGGCTCATACTGACACTGATTACAACATGGCTACCATATAGCTACACCATGGCCGCAACATGGCTCGTAACCAATCACGCATCAATTCTGGAACCTATCTGTCCAATCCCGTATCAGACAGATCACAACTCCAGGCCCAAGCATATCCTAGTCATGTCTTAGCTATTCATCTTTACCTGATTTCCACCCTAAGTATCATCTTACTTTTCAAATCAGTCATACTTGTCATCACAACTGATCGTCCTCGAAAGGAAGCCAATCCCATCGATGTCCTATCCCAGATAGAGCACTTCTGACACCACATATCTAATACATGCTCAAGACAGAGCATATACCCAACACACACATATCCAACCGGAGCTCCTCCACATGACCAAGATATAGTACCACTCCGATCCGAATGGATACGTCCAAAAACAACGCTCATCCCCATATTTAGCCTCTTTCTTGTCATCTTACCAACTATCCCACAAGATTCTTCAACTGTCTCATAATACGATTCTCCTCTGCTCCTAGCTTAGCACAATCAGCAAGGCAATCCTTCCCTGCGATTCTCCCCTGTCGTCGCCTCACTCCTCAACACCCTGTTCACAACTGAACAACTCAATCAAAGACGAAACATGTATAGACTGTGGGTTCTCTTCAATTACCTCATATCGATCAGTTATAGTCACTCCTTGTTATCTTTACCTATCGAACTCCCTCGTCATTGTTCCATATGTCAGATCAAGCCTAACATCGTGCCTAAGGAAAATCAAGGATGATCCAAGATGATGACATCAAAGTTCATCCTAACACAATCCCTGCTCCACTCACCATGCTCACCACCCATTCCTAAGTCGGAACCACATTCACAACTTCTCTGGTGCTCATCACCAGTCTGGAATCAAGCACCGCTCTAATCGTCTCAATTACAACCTCTCTTGATTAATGGCCCAACGCCAATCATGGGTCAACCAACCAATACGTGACAACCGTACTGGTAACACCCAACATCATCTGATACATAGCAGAAATGATAATCTCCTTCACCAACTTCGGAATGCCCAACTTTTCCTGATGACCCAAAACCGATCACGGTTCCACCCACTAATACACGATCAACGTACTGTTGACAACAGACATTATCTGCCATGGGAAAAAAATGAGAAGTCGCCCTCTGTGACTTTGGAATATCTATCACCAATGCGGAATCAATCACTCATCTCACTATCTCAATCACAACTCCTCTTGATTCTGAAGTTCCAACCATGCTGGAACCAACTCACTCAGACATCAACCACGTGTCCGTACCAAGCTATCTCACTGACCCCTTTGCCTTTCTGTTTATAACCATTTATGAACATACACTCAAATATTTTGGATATGCATACATTACTACCTTATTGTTCTCAATCATATTCGTACTATCAATCACGGTTAGGAAGAGTCCCAACACAACTTACTCACTACTGGTTTCCATCCAGTCCATCTCTATCCAATATCCCGGATCCACGACGGGAATCCCAAGTCGCACAATCTTATAGACATCCAATCCCGAATTCCTAGCCAACTAATCTCCATCCTCAACACGACTCAACTAAAGTCGTCCATCTGGGTATTCACGGCCTCAGCTGCTCTTTCCAGCACCATCGCCAATACAACCATCTAACTCGCAATTCCCGTACCAACAAATCTAGTTGCTTCCAACTAGGGTTATCATCACTAAGGTTCGCCCACTAGGTCAACTCGATTCGCCTATCCAGACCATCCATCATGAATCAGGGTTCGTCTAAATCCGACTGCCCTCTATAGTAAAATCCACAATCTGACCGACCATGCGGTCTCGACTTCGAAAAGTCACCAAATCCAACCATCAAATTCCACTAGTTCCCGACTAGGGTTAACTAGACTCCATCTATCATGAACTAGGGTCCATCAATCACAACTAGGATTCCTTTTACCATCAAACTCAACTAGGGTTCCTCGAACCTGGATGCTCTTAGCAACACCACAAATCTAACATCGCCTGACCAAACCGTTGGACAGTCATCGCACTGCCAATTTGTCACATACAACCCTACTCGATCCAATCACATCAACTCACGGCGTATCGGGAAAAACAACATCTTTCCACGATTCATTCCTACTAAATCTTACTCTATTGCCCTAACTTTTAAGTTGATGACGGGTTGTTCAATGTATAGACCTCACATCTTGGTCATATGCGCACATTGCTCTGGTTTCACACTAACAATCTCGCTCTGATACCACTCTGACATGACCCATCCCAATCCCCTACAGGATTAACGCGGGATGTGTCATGCTCCTGTTTGACTCACGTGCCACACGAGGTAACATGAAGGCCAGACAAGGGATATTCCAAAATCCTGAGCCCAATTGGCTCCCAAAGTGCGTTAGGATCCGTCGAGGAATGTGAGGTATCGGTCTCTGCTACAGTGTATCCACTATCAACCTGAAGGGCGTTAAAAACCTTTAAAAGTTGTGAGTGGACGAAAATAAATAATTTATTAAACACATTTGACAAAAAAGAAAGTTATGCCCTTCACATAAAACTATGCATGCATTCGAAAACTAGTTAATTCAAACATAATAAAAACCGTTTAGAAAACCAAAGTCATTTCCTTTTCTCAAATCATTAGGGTCTTAACCTAAAACCATAAAACACCGAAATCCGTAAATCCAAATCCAAGTGGGTCACTGCCCAAATCCATAAACACAGAAATACCATTTCATAAATCCAATCATTCATGTTTACCAAATACCAATCATCGGCATCCCAGATGCCTAGGGTCCCAAACGCTTGACGTCCCAAATGTCATATCTCACAGTCTAAGCAACGCGTGCTACCCGGGGTCTCTCAGGGTCAATCTCAGACATCCCAGATGTCTGACGTCCCAGATGTCTAATCATAGCAATCCTGCTCCTGAGTCACTATACGATCCGGTCGCTCCGTGCAATGACCCCTCACAGGCAATGCACCGTGACTTCCCCAGTGTCCTAGACATCTAGAGCAGACCATCCACATATCCTCATCTAAGGATGGTACGTGGGAAACATCTTTATAAAACCATTTCAAAACATCTCAAAGGGGTCATGCCCAGAATTTCTATAAAATCATCGTAAATCCATAGATCCAATATCCCTAAATGGGTCCCCGACCCGAAACCACATTTATAAAACACAATTGGGCCTTATGCTTGATTTCGTAAACCAACTGGGTCTCATCCCGATATCTCATTAAATCAACTGGACTCCAAGTTCAATAGTTTCCAAATCAAATGGGTCTCACACCCGATTTCATATTCCCAAATCCAAAACCATTCTATCCAACCATTATTGAAAACACAAGCACATATAAGTCCAACATAAAATCATACTCCTCAAAATATGTACAAATACGTAAATACCAAATACCACAAACATACGTACTTAAGGAATTCAAAATATAGATATAAAACATATAAAACAGTTATGCACGCATCATATTAATAAAACAAAAGTCCACTCACAGACCGTTCTAACTGTCGCCTTGATAAGCGTGCCTTAAGCCTTCCCGAGGCTAGTCACCAGTCCAAACCATACCTGAAGGTCACTAATTACTTCAATTAACCTCTCATTAAATCCCCCAAATTTTACAAATTTTTTAAACGTATTTAAAATAAATCCTAAACCTTCGGACATCCAAAACTACCATGAAACGGTATCCGATCGACTCAAATCTTGTGCCAAAATGTTTGTTACATCGAATGGATAAAATTACATGTTGACTACATCTCTCAAATCTGCCCCACGCGCCCCCCATGCACCACGGCAAGCGGCTGCGCGTGAAGCCCACGCGCCTACACAGTGTCATCCTTGTCCTCGCATCGAACCTGGTTCAGACCAGTTCTCTGGTTTTTGGTTTGACCGGACCGATGAGACCGGTTCTCAGCCATTTCTACCCCATTTTTAATCTCGTTATTCCCTATCTCTTTGTCTTGTCATTTCCTATCGATCTACGCCTTCACAACTAAAAAACCAGGCCTAGAACTTATTTTCGTGATCGATGAACAAGCTCTCACTATTCCTCCTCTGTTTCCAGCCATCTTCGGCCACCTCCAGCCACAATTCCAATTCCCACGAACTCGTACGGTCACCAGAAATCTCATCCAATCAATCAGAACGATCAGAAATCACTTAAACTAAATTCACCATTTTTTACTCAAAAATTGAGCTTATGGGTATCTTTACCTCGCCGTCGCGAGCACCGCCGTGGCCACCATCCTCATCGTCTCACTTCATTCTCTCTTTTTCCTCCGCGGGTCAACAGCCACAGATGAGGGTTAGGGAGGTTTATATAAGACTTGCACAAGGGATTGCAGAGAGGTCGTGAGGTTTTGGGAGAAAACGGGGAAACAGATGATCGATTGAAGGGATAAGGACAACCCCAATTAACAAGGTCATAGGCCTATCAGACGAGTGACACTTGTCACTCATCTGGTGGGTCCTTCCAGAAGCTTTCCGAATCAAATGCTGCCACGTGTCGCAATGTCTCAGTTTGCGTGAATAGTACGGTAAAACTTTCTAGACCCATAACTTTCCCGTCGAACCTCCGATTTCGACGTGCCACCTATCTACGGGCTCATGACGTCCCGATCTACATCATGGTCGTCGGTCAAAGTCCATTTGACCATCCGGGTCAAAAGTTGATTTTTTTCCCCAATTTCTAAGGGCAAAATCGTCATTTTACACCGTCTGTCCGTGATTCTCCAACTAATCCCCGATTAGTCCCGCTAATCCACGATTACTCATTAATCTAATCTCAAAATTTGGGGGCTAGTCATTATAGCACTGTCTTATTTCCTTGGTCTTCAAGTCTGTTATCACCCTAACGACTTGTTCATTAACCAGAGTAAGTATGCTAGGGACCTTCTCGCTAGGGTAGGTATGTCGAACTGCAGTCCTGTCTCGACTCCTCTAGTTCCTGACACCAAACTCTTATTCATAGACGGTACTCTTTTTCCTGGTCCTTCACTTTATCAGCGTATGGTTGGCGCCCTTCAGTACTTAACTTTCAATCGTCCTGATATTGCTTTTGCCGTGAACACTGTCTATCAATTCATGCATGCCCCGACTGACGTTCACATGGTGGCAATGAAACACATTCTCCGCTATGTCAAAGGGACTGCAGATTTTGGCCTTAGCTATGCTCTTGGTCCTCTTCGTCTCCAAGCCTTCTTGGATGCGGATTTGGGAGGTGATCTGAATACTCGCTGGTCTACCTCTGGACATATCGTCTTTTTTGGACGAAACCCTATCTCTTGGGGTGCGAAGAAGCAAACCACAGTGTCTCGTTCCTCCGCTGAAGCTGAATATCGAGTTTTGGCCAATACGGCTTGTGAACTGCACTGGATAATGCATTTGTTGGCTAACCTTCATATGTCTCTCCCTCGTATACCCCTTCTTTGGTGTGATGGCATGTCTGCCATACAGATGGCTCATAACCCTGTGTTCCACGGTTGAACCAAGCATGTCGAGATCGATGTACACTTTATCAGAGAACAGGTTCAACGTAAGGTCCTCCAACTGGCACATGTCTCCTCTCGTGTCAACTCGCGGACATCATGACTCATGGGCTTCATACACCCAAGTAAGAGTTTTATCGCAACAATCTTCTGCTTCGAAGCTTCATATAAGATTGCGGGAGGCTGTTAGCTGAATTGGTGTAACGGTTATGATTAGTAGTTACTGATGAGCTGTAAGTTAGTTACTACAGCTAAGGGATTAGTTAGCCAACGCTACAAACGTGTGTTCATATATGTATTCCTGTAAGGAAGGCTTGTAATTACCAACAGCAGAGTTTGAGATGGTTCCAGTGGATTATGTGAACACTGCGTCTTGCTAACAACGATGTGAAATACCGATTCGTCCTTGATGTTGGAAACACTTTGGCTATTACCAAGCCCTGACAACTTCCCATTTCCATGTCTCAAAAGTTTCAGTACTACTGCTTGTAATTTGATACTTGATTATATAATCAATAAAAATATTAATAATCTACAGTATTTTACAATATATCTACGTTTATGAGGAAGGCATATTTTTCTACTTCTAGAAAAGCTCAACTTTTGAGAGAGAGTTTCCTAATTTACTTATGCTATATTTGGTACATCGTATAAAAAATTGAATACGGTAATATAGTACGAAATCAATATTTAGTATCATTCGTATTAATTAGTTATTGTATAAGTTATAATATGATTGAATGTTTTTATATGGTCCAAACGCACTAAAATAATACCTTCGAAATCATCCGTATTAAATAGTCAGATAACAAGTAATCTTAAAAAGTGTAATAATAATAATAATAATAATAATAATAATAAATAGTAATAAAAGAAAAATAAAATAATAATTTAATAAATACCAATAATAATAAAATAATTTAATTTAATTATTATACTTTTAAAATATATTGTCCTAAATATTTTACTATTTTAATGCACAACCACTCAAATGGATATTATAGTAAGTTAAATCACCAGCTAGCGAGATGTAATGTCGTAAAAAAATTTATAATAATGTTGTTGGAAGGAAGAAATATATTTTTGAATTTATCAATCTAAATATTACCCTCCATTTCTCAAACTAATGCAGTCTTATTAATTAGTATATTGTCGTACGTACTTGATTGAAGCCTAATATTCGGGCAAGTGGCGTATGGAGACATTATTTTTGAAGTTTCTATGACGTTTTGCAGGTAGCAGACCTTTTTCATTGATGAAGATAAGAAACCTTGTTTATTATGTGGTCAACTAAAAATTGCATGATTGTTGTTAGGTACGTGCTTTCTTAATTAGATAAACCATTTGGCTGTCTAGTCAGCGAAAGATAAAGCAAAATAACAGCTACAGGCAACATGTATAGTATACCAACAACAACCACAATATGCCGCTCGAATAGTTGAAATGTTTTCAGGTTTCGTATGTCCCAGTTCAATTTGGGTTGGCTTTATATTGATGAATATTTTAATTATGCATGGAAATAAATTGCAAAATAAAAATGTGTTTGAAACACTTAAATGTTTTTTTTTTATTTTTTTTAAAAAATGAATTTCCGTATCTCATTATTAATTGATCTCCTTTATATTTATACATATACCAACAATCTTCATTTGGTTCTAACGTTATATTGTAAACAATTAGTTTTAAATTTGAACCCTAATAACACATTATATGGAAAGTTACCAAAATTCCTCCCTCTAATTTAATAAAAAGAAAAGTACCAAAAAGCTTATCACATGCTAACTGAAAACCGTATTTCACAAACTATTATTGTAATTTATTATCCAAGAAAAAAAAAAAAAAGAGTCGAAATGATCATTCCAAGATTAAGGTATTCGCCTGGTCGTCTATCGTTTTCTTTAATTGGCACTATATGTATGGTCTTTTTTTAAGGTCAAACTGTACGTTGGTGTGTCGGAAATAGTTATATTACAAATACACAATGTAATAATACTTATGATATATATATAGTCACACATATTCTCAAATTTTATATTAATTTTAACAATCGTATATGAATTTTATTATTAAAAGCATGCGTTTTCTAATTATGTCTACATATTTAAAAATACTTATTTCGTTAATTTTTTAAAATATTTATACTAAGAAAAAAGGTAAAATTGTCATATCGATCATGTGTGTTTTTTTTAATTGGTATTGTCATGCTCCACTCGCTCCAACAGAATATTGTTCGCTTTGGGTTCTTCTCTGTTGGGCCCAATTCACACGGATTTCCACCCTCACGATTTTACTTCTGGGGGTCCCACTCCCAAAATGCGTTCTGTTTGATAAAGGCGTGCATGCACATATTGTAATGCCCCGAAAATGTGAGAATAGTCGAAATGACGATTTTACCCCTAGAGGAAAGTGTTGACTTTTGATCGGGAAACCTTTTGAATGTTCTGAAAGGACTATCATGAAGGCCTTGGACTCCTGAGTCTGTAGATAGACAGCATGCTGAAACCGAGTTTGGATACACTCATTTTAAAGCAAAAATGTGCTAGGGCAATATGGTCATTTTGCCACCAAGGGTAAATTGGTAATTTTGTAAGTAAGATCTAGGGAATTCTAGAAATATCTCCACAATTCCCTCCCAATAACTTCCCACACCGACCTATTATTATGGATAGGTGTGTGTGTGTGTGTGTGTGTGTAAGAAATCATGGGAGAAACTCAACGGGGATTGGCCGAAGGAAAAAGGAAAAAAAATATATAATAAAACATGAAGTCTATAGGAAGGGGTAACTAGGGACGGCCAGGTGAAGGGGCAGAGAGAGAGGGGAGGAGTAAGAGAGGTAGGGAAAGGATGGAAAAAGACTGAAACTCTCTAAACCCACGGTTCTGGACAAACCCATGGAACCTAAAAAAAATGACCGTGGGATTGTTACCATGTTTTGAGGATGTGTTGTGGTTATCTGTGGATCCTAGGGTGTTGAGTAAGCTCCTAGGGTCATTCTGCAATAGGAAACTAAGATTACGGATACGGGAAACATCCCAGAACGAAGTCGGTAAACTGTCTGAAACTTCAAGGTATGGGTTCTCAGTTTTTAGTTAAATTTATGTGATTTTTTGCCCATAGATCTTTCTTTAACTCAGTTTCGAGTACTATGGACGTAAAAGGGAAGAAAACGATGGTTTTGATTAATAAACGGTCAGGTCTGATCGCCGGGTCGGGCGACCCAAGTTGCAGACCTGACTGGAGATTGCTGGTGACTGTGACGCGCGTGAGTCCCACGCACATGGAGCTTCCATCAGCGCGTCGGGGCGCATGCAACAGTTCTTGGCAGTTCGATCAACATAAAAGTTCTTACTCTTGATTTTATAAATTTAATGGTATAAAGTCTGAGTTAATTGATAATCATTTGGGTTCAGTTTTGGAGTTTTAACTTAATATGTTATGGTTTTAATAAGTTTAATTTTGGGAAAATTATGCAAACAAAGCCTAGGACTTTTGATGGTAATAATGAGTACTAAATACGCCTTGATGAACAACAATAAGTAATGTTCTAACTAAGTGGATTTTTTAATGATTAATTGTGGGGAGTAAAGTAATTTAAGGATGAATATTTTATTATGTCGTTATGTTGTAAATTTGATACTTGTTTGAGTTAAGATTAACATTAGTTTAAGTTATGGTTATTGATGAATATATGGTGAAGGAGGGTGTGAAAATGTGATGTTTTGTTACACAAAGAATAAGTGTTAAACAAAAGGATCGGTTTTGCGTAAGGTTACTTGTGCGTATAAGGTTACTTGTGTATATCAGCTATATGGTATAACGATTTAAATTCATGATTTGGTGAATAATATGTATAAATCCTTTTGACATTTGATGGTGTGATGTTGTTGTTATGTTTGATTATATGCGACTAATCTGAATATTTTAAATCTTATATTAATAGTATATGGAGATTTTAGATAATGAAAGTTGTGAGGAACTAAGGGAAGGCATTCGGTAATTATATATGATAAATATGATTTGATAGAACCCATCCCTAATTCGGGATATCCTGCTGACATCACGTGTCAGACCAAGGATAATACTATGACCCAAATATGGTATTTCAGAGAACGTAGCACCATGTGATATCTCGGTCTCTACTACAACTCACATCCACGATCAACCTGGAGGGTGCCAAAAACAATAAATCATGTGAGTGGACAAAAATAAGCAGTTCAGGAAAAAAAATTTCGAAACCAATATTTAACCCTTCGTTTTACAAAGCATGCATACATATCAATTAAGACATTACTTTCTAATAAAACAATATCGTATGAAAAACAAGTACTTTCATCATAAAAATGACACATGTAAAAACCTCTAGACACAAAATCATAAATCACCTCATGACCCATTCTCATATCCCACATCTGTTTATCATATCATTACATCATCATCATCAGTCACGATATCCAAGCAACACATGCACATAGCTCTAGGATAGCTCACGTCCTAGCACGTCGCCGAGAACACATCTACGATCGAAGTTCATATCGTCACCGTGAACAAATCAACGGTTGACGTCCCTATCATCGTGAATATATCAACAACCGATCTCATACATCATAAGCACTCCTGAGTCGAGCCTTTGTCGGCTGCTCGATAACAGACAGTGCATCGTGACCTCTCTAGGAGGGAGGGGGGACACATCGAATCTTGGAGGCGAGCAACAATCATCATAGGGTCCTCTCCGGGGAAAAAAATTCACAACCGGAGGCCCCTCTCTAGGGAAACACATTCCTACCAGAGTCATAACAATCATCTCGGAGAATGGTCATAGTAAAAACAGTGGAAACATTTATCAAATTTTATAAACGCATTTTCACAAACATTTTTCTTTCAAATCAAATCATGCATTTTACGTAGGGTCTCAGCCCAAAACATAGTCTCCATAATTCTCATAAAAATGGTGTCCAATCCTCATTTAACAATCTCAAAATCACGATTCAATTTCACTTTTTACTATAAACTAAGTCAAAACCATAATTTAACTGGGTCTCAAGCACAAAAAGCCATTTTCACGAAAATCCATAAGATCTTTCAAAAACGATAATCAACCAGCATATAAAACATTTATGCACTTCATCAATCCAACCATATGCAAACATTCCATTTCAAACCATATTCATAAAACATTAAAACATATATACATGCATCATTTATAAAAAAAAAAAAAAGTCCACTCAGAGACAGTCCACGATGCGCTCTCAAAACCCGCATCGTAAGTCAATCTGAAGCCAATCCACAGTCTTTGGGACGTCCGGGCCTGTCCAAATCATGCACAAAGATTACTAACAACCTACACAAGTTCATACTAAAGACCCTCAACTATCCCAGAACCGAGAACACGTCTCGAACACGCTTCCCGATGCTAAAAACATCCAAATTACCTATTAAATGAAATCACCAATATTGAATTCAGATCGTCGACATATTTCAAACAAGAATTGGTTTGACCTTGAAATTTATGCCCATGCGCCCTCACGCAATGATCAAACCTTACACGCACCCAGTCGACATCGGTCAACGGCGGTCAACGCTTACGTCACCTACTGACGTCAGCCCTGACAACTGATTGTCTGACAACCTGCCACGTGTCACCCTCTAACACCGCCACGTCACATGATGACGTCACCCGTTGACGTCATCACTACCACGTGGCACTGACAATCTTACACCTCTCTAACACACTGCCACATGGCACCACCTCACTAGTCCACATGGTCTGACATGTCTGACGTGGATTGCCACGTCCCCTGACAAGTCCTAACACCATGCCACGTGGCACCATCTCATTGGTCCATGTGGTTTGACAAGTTTGACGTGGCACTACCACGTCAGCCGTTGACTGGACTGAAACCTAGCCACGTGTTACCCTCTGGTTGGCCACATTGCTTGACATGATGATGTGGCATGCCACATCATCGTCTTCAACCCTCAGTCGGGTCGACCCGCAACCCTATAACGCATTTTGACCCACGACCCTGACCCGGTCGTATCTCCGTCGTCCGACCACTGTTCTTCAACAATTTTCTTCCATTGTGATCGTCTCACCCCTATAAACTGATCTACGATTTAAAAAGGGGAAAAACTCAATGGAAAAACCTCCACCCAAGGTCGAAGCTCACGACCAACTTTCGAATACGTCTCCGGCCAGTCTAATCGTCAATTCCCCTTTGTTTTCGTCCCTGTGAGCTCACCGAAACTCAAAGAAAAAAACCCAGTCATCAGAACACGGCTATCAGACCTCGAAATCCAAAATTGAAATTCAAAACCCACAATTTACTTGGGTTTCCTGGGGTTTCACAGCCAGTTAGCTCCATCGTGGCTCCGTTGTCCTCCACCATCACGTTTATCTCTCCCTTACGCTTAGCCTCACTCTCAGTCTCTCTCATGCCACCGTAAATAGTATGTACAACCGTTATTGACCCATAACTTTACCGTACGATGTCTGATCTACGTAATGGACCTCGATCCACATCCAATTGACCTTCTGGGTCAAAAGTCAACTTTTCACCCGTTCAAGAGAAAAATTGTCATTTTACCCCGATCTTCCAATAATCCCCGATTACTCCTTGATTATCCTCGATAATCACGTAATTTTGGAACGGGTCGTTACATGATTGTCATGAAATGTAATTGTGATTTCTAAGCTAAACATTAATTCAAGTTTTTGGAAAAGAATTGAGGAGTCGAGTTGAGGAGGTTAGTGGATTTGTGGTAATAAATTATTTGTGGTAAGCGAGGAGAGAGAGAGAGAGAGGGAGAGAGAGAGAGAGAGAGAGAGAGAGAGAGAGAGAGAGAGAGAGAGAGAGAGAGAGAGTGTGTGTGTGTGATAATTCATAGTGATAAAAGTAAGATCCCGATTAAAGATAAGTTAGTAAATTTTTCACCACTTGTTAGGGAAGCGAGTTAAACTTGGGTTATAACGACCCCGCAAGGGTGGATTTATGTTGGTTAGTCTAAAATGAATACGAGCAATAAAATTTAAAATATCCCTTGTCTGACGAGATTTGTCAAACGGGAGCAGTACCGGTCCGAGTTTCAGGAAATTTTGGGACGGAGCTTGTCACATATAAGGCACATCCCCCATTTCCTCCCGGACGATGTGGGATTACTCACCATACTCCAAGCATGGGTCTTACAATCCACCCCACATGGAAACCACCCTTCTCGCTGGCACAATCAATTCCTATCAGGTTTGGGCTCTAATACCAAATTGTCACGACCCGACTCTCCTAGCACCACATCGTCTACTTTAAGCCCCATGCCCCCAAGACTTTGTTTCTGGGAACTCAAGTGCAATTTCCCAGTGGGCCCCACATCGTATAACTGCTCAATCCTAATCTCGCTTTAACTTTGGAGTTCCAACCAAAACCAAAGCCAATGCGCTTCCAAAAAGTCTCGTTGCAAGAAAGACATCGTCCATGCATATAAGACACTTCACTTTTTTCTCCCCGAGCGATGTGCGATTTCTCACCATTCATACTTCCCAAGCTCATTGGTATTGCTCATCGTTCTTGCTTCCAAATCACACAGGTCTTGTTCACCATCTTGGTTCCTAAGTTCACAGGTCTTATAATCTACCCACTTTGGGGCCCAGTGTCCTCACTCGCACACTCAATTCTGGAAAGGGATGAACTCTAATACAAAATTGTCACGTCCCGCCCTTTCCAACCGAATATTATCTGCTTTGGGCTCTCCCGCGTTGGGCCCAGCCCACACGAGTTCTCGCCTTCACAGGTCCACCCCTCACGATTTTGCTTCTGGGGTTCCCAACCCCAAAATGCGTTATGCTGGATATAGGAGTGCCCACACATATAAGGCACATCCTACGTTTCCCCTCGGGCGACGTGGGTTTGCTCACCATACTCCAAGCATGGGTCTTACAATCCACCCCACTTGGGGGCCAGCGTGCTCGTTGGCACAATCAAATCTGACGGGGGTTGGTCTCTGATACTAAATTGTCATGACCCGACTCCTGTAGTACAATATCGTCCACTTTGAGCCCACAATCCTACGGATTTGTGTAATGACCCATCCCGAATATCGGGATTAAATATTAATGAATTATGATTTAGAATGACTAATCTGGGATTAGTTGAGTGAAATCGGACGAAATGTGCAAAATGACCGTTTTTCCCCTGGGCGTGGGAAAATGTTGACTTTTAGTTCAGGCGGTCAAACATACTTTGACCGATGACTGTGACGTTGTTCGGGACGTCACGAGTTCATAGACAGGTGATACGTTCGATTCCGACATTCGAAGAAAAAGTTATGACGTTCGGAAGTTGAGGGGCATTTTGGTAATTTGGTTGAAAAGGGGCCAAATGTTGACTTTTGACCCGGGAAGTCCAATGGACGAGGGCCAAGGACCATTACGTAGGTCTTGTCGATACGAATCCAATGACAGGCGGCATGCCGAAATCGGAGATTCGACGATGAAGTTATGGTCACGGGAACGGAATCGATTAACCGAACAAACAGGGATTTCAATTAAAATATTATTTTATTGTGAACGGTACCTGATGATTGAACACACCTGGATGAGTGACAAGTGTCACCCATCCCTTGATTTAGGGCCTAAAGTCTGATCCATGTTTTGGGGAAAACATCATTATGATGTTTTATTATTTGTTAATTATACTTAATTATACTTAATCAACCATTTCTTCTTCTTTGTTTTCTTACCCGTGAACAAAGCAAAACTGAGGAGTGAGTCTGAAATTGTCCACCATTCCTCTTCCATTACTGAGATCGTGAGTGAGAAATTGAGAGTTTAGTGAGATTGAATTGAACCGGGGAAACACGAGGGATTGAGAGAGAGAAGGAGACTGGAATTCGGATTTCAGAAATTTTGGGGGGAAATTCGGATTTTAAACCATGAGCTATGGGGATCGAAATTGAAGCTTTCTTTAGTTTCCTGGGATTTATACGAGTTGAACCAAGTGAAATTTGAGGGAAATTGAGGTCGATTTGAGGTAGAAATGAGGGAGAGAGCTTTCTAAAATTTCGAGCTTGAGTCGTGGGAATTGAGACATGGTACGGTGAAATTGAACGTGCAAAGGTGTTTAAGAGAATCCCACGAAGCTCCCTGATGCGTCAATTGAAGGAAAACGTTGGGAAATTGTGGAGATTCGAGGATGAACAGAGTCGACTGTTCTTCGAATGTTCATCCTTGATTTGAAGGATTAAGGTAAGGTTTTGTGTAATTGATGTTTCAGAACTCTAATTGGACTTAAACCAAAGCTAACTGAATGTTCAATTGTTGAAATCGGTGTCGAATTGATAGGAATTGAACCAGGTCACCTCGCAGGCAAAAGGATCTGTTTATCAGTTAAACGGGTGAGGACGACGACACTGTAGCAGGCACGTGGGTTTCACGCGCAGCCACTTTGGGTGGCGCATGAGGGCGCGTACGGCCTTGTTTCAAGGTGAGGTCAACATGACTTTGAATCCCCTCAGTGTAACGAACATTTTGACACTAGTTTCGAGGAAATCGGATATCGCTTCGTTAATGTTCCGCGTATCCGAAGTTTTGTTTTACGTGTTAAATACGTATTTAAATTCCAAAAAAATTGGGGGAAATTATATGAGGTATTTTGAGATGTTAGTGAACCTCATTAATGATTTTGGACAGAAATTGTGATTTCCAGAAATTACGGAAAAACGCGCAGTTCGGAAGCCGGCCGTTTGGACGGTGTGTGTGAGTGGACTTTGTTTTCTAACCGTGATGCATGCATATATGATTTAAATACTTTATTGTATGATTTTATATGCTTTGGCATGATTGATGTTTCAATCCGGTGATTTCTCGATTTTATGGATTATTATATTATATTTTGGCACGATTTTCGAGAAATGATGAAATTGATGTTTTGGGCGTAGGCCCGGGATTGAAAATGATGTTTTGACTCGGGTTATGAGTCAGGAATTGAAAATGATATTTGGACTCGGATTATGAGTCAGGGATTGATTTCATGGATTTACGTGAAAGTGGCAACTCGGGTTTACGGTTGCACGGATTTGCGTGAAAATGATATTTTGGGCTTGAAACCCAATGGAATTGTGATTTTGATTGGATTTGTATTTTCATGTGATTACATGATGAAATTGATGATTTTCGGATTTATAAAATAAATCGGGACTTTAGTTTTCCTAATTTGAGGAAACTATATTTTGGGGCTAAGACCCTGTGTTGATAAATGATTTAGTTTCAATGCAACTGTTTTTCATATTGGTGATGTGTTGCGGATATTTAGGGCTTTCGGGTGGAAATATGTTTTTCCCCTAAGTGCACCCTGGAGATAAAGCTCGCCTTCGGGAGGAAAGTGTTTACCCCAAAGAGGTCACGTAGCACGGTCTGTTGTCGTGCAGCTGAGGGAGGCTCGACTCATACCAGAGATGTGCTGGATTATATATAGATCGGTAAGTGATGTGTTCACGAGATCTGGATTGTCGGCTGGTGAGGTTTTCACAACGACAGATGCTCGGATTTTGAGCGGTCCTTGAGCCTATTGATTTGCACGCGTTGCAGGGATAAACGTGACTATAAGCAACAGGATATGGAAATAAGTCCCGTGGTTTTATGGAAAATGATTTTGAGGAAACCGTGGTTTTATGGAAAATGATTTTGAGGAAACCGTGGTTTTATGGAAAATGCTTTTGAGAAAACCGTGGTTTAAATATAAAATGATTTAAGGAAAGCGTGAGTTTATTGAGATTTAAATTGATTTGATGAAAATGAGTTTCAAGGACAATGTGGACATGGAATTTAGAAACATGTTGTTTGTGATTACGTACCGGTTTTGAGTACGGATTTTTGGTCTTTGTGGCCAGGTGATGGTGTTCACATGTTTTGGCCTGAGAGCCGGGATTTGATATTTTATAACTTGAACTGATTTGGTGAACATGAGTTTTACGGACCTTGGGAAAATATGTTTAGATTTTATCGGTCCACTATTCATACTTGAATGATTTCATACTATTACTCATGTTTTACGATATGCATGCAAGTTTGTGAAAACTGGAGGGTAAGAATGTGTTTTGGTAAATGTATTTATCGAACTTCATTTTTGTCCACTCACACCTTTTCTGTTTTAATGACCCTTCAGGTCGTGGCGCGTTGATCGAGGCTATTCGAGAGGTGGAGGTATGAGCGGACACAGGTGCACTTATCCCTTGTTTGGCAAGTCTTGGAGGGTAATTTCGTACCTTCTGTTGACTTGTCAGACGGGAGTAGGACCGGGCACGGTTATCTATGTCCCTCGGGGACAGGTCCTGTCACTTTGTTTCTAGAAACTCACTCGAAACTTCTCAGTAGGTCACTCATCTTGAGATTGCTCAATCACAATCTCGCTTAACTTTAGATTTCCAACCAAACCTAAAGCCAATGAGCTCCCAAAAGACCTCGTTACTAGGAAGACATCGTCCACACATATAAGGCACTTCACCTTTCCTTCCCCAAGCGATGTGGGATTGCTCACCGTTCTTGCTTCCCAAGCTCATGGGGCTTACTCACCATTCTTGCTTCCTAAGCTTCATGGGTCTTGCTCATTATTCTTGCTTCCCAAGCTCACAGGTCTTACAATTCACCCACCTTAGGGCCCAGCGTCTTCGCTGACACACTCAATTATGTCCATGGTTGAGCTCTGATACCAAATTGTCACGCCACGCCCCTCCAACAGAATATTACTTGCTTTGGGCCAGCCCCCGTTGGGCCTAACCCACATGGGCCCTCGCCCTCACGATTTTGCTTATGGGGGTTCCACCCTTAAAACACATTATGTTGGATAGAGGTGTGCCTACACATATAAAGCACATCCCCCATTTTCCCCCGGGTGATGCGGGATTGCTCACCATCCTACAAGCTTGGGTCTTACAATCAACCCCCTTAGGGCCTAGTGTCCTCATTGGCACAATCAATTCTGGTGGGGGTTGGACTCTAATACCAAATTTTCACGCCCCGTCTGTAACGACCCGTCTCAAATTAGCGGGATTAATTAAGAATTAATGACGGATTAGCGAGCCTAATCGGGGATTAGATGAGGATTAGCGGAAATTCAAGGCAAAATGACGATTTTGCCCCTAGAATGGGTAAAACGTTGACTTTTCGTTCGGACGGTCAAATGGACTTTGACCGATGACTGTGAAGTAGTTCAGGACGTCACGAGTTCATAGACAGGTGGCACGTTCAATTCTGACATTCGAGAAAGAAGTTATGACGATCGGAAGATCAGGGGTGTTTTGGTAAATTTGGCGAAAAGGGGCCAACGGTTGACTTTTGACCTGGAAGGTCCGATGACCGAGGGCCGAGTACAGTGACGTAGATCACGATGATACGAATCCGTAGACAGGCGGCACGTCGAATTCGGACGTTCGACGGCGAAGTTACGGTTCACGGAACTTCGAACGTACTATTGCACATTTTTTGAGACGGGGACTATTTGGCAGCAAGTGGGGCCCAGATATTTTGGACAGGCCAATGGATGAGTGACAAGTGTCACCCATCCATTGCCCAACCCAACAACTCATGCACATCCATCCCCCCGTGCATCGATCATTCCTTCCTAATCCAACCAATCCCGATCCCATTTTTCATCCAAAACCCAAACCATCGCCCCTTGAACGATTTTGAGAGACCAGAGAGATGGAAAGGACCGGCTGGACGTGGTGGCTGGCCAGGCAGAGCCGCCGTGGGCGGCAGAGGAGAAAACCCGCACGAGGTTTGGGTACCCCGAAGGCGACGGTTGACCAGGGAAGGCGTACGACGCGCATATCGAGGCAGCAGCGCGGACAGTATGTTGATCGCGGATGTGGCTGTAGCAGAGACGAGACATCGCGTTCCTCCTTCGGATCCTGGCGTACTCTGATAACCCGATTGGGCAAAAGACGAAAATATCCCTGGTCTGACATTTCGTGTCAGACGGGAGCAGGCACGTCCCACGCTAATCCCGAGGGATTTGGGGCGGAACCTGTCACCGTCCCCTTATCTGTGCGGGCACGCCTCTATCCAACATAACACATTTTGAGGGTGGGACCCCCAGAAGTAAAACTATGAGGGCCGGGGCCCAACGGGGGAAGACCCAAAGCGGACAATATTGTATTGAAGAAGGTGGGGCATGATAGGCGTCGTTGAGAAATTTAACGAAAAATCATTTTTATATTTTTAGATATAATTTAAGAATGTTTACTACTAATAATAAAGCTCAAACATAATAACTGTTATTAGTGTAAAGATCAATACTTGGATCTCACTTTACTGATATTTGTTCATACTATCTTTTTGATTGGCCGAATTATTTTAGTATACATATTAATGTTAGAGACCGTTTATATTTAAATCATTTTAAGATCATTTCTGTAAGAAAATTAACAAGATTGAAGGTTATTAATTTAGTCATTCATATGTATTCAATTAATCAATAATTTTCATAATAATTAAGATCTTTTTAGTGAATTGTTCATTTAACTAATACATATGAATGACTAAATGATATCTAATTTAATTAACTTTTTAAAATAATCTTAAAATAATTACTTAGGAATGAGACGATTTTACTAATGATATATGCATAATAATAATTTAATAAATTAAAATTTAGTACGATATCATTAGAAAAAAAAAATGCAATTATGGTTTGTTTATTGTCAGTGACTTGAAAACTAAAATATATCCTAGAAAATGCTAATGTATCACAGTTTTATAAATTATTTATAATGCTCATTAACTAAATCAATCATATGAATCATGTATGTGCAATGTTATCTATGAGAGACCTGACAATTGAGGAAGAAGATGTTGACCATTTGAAGAAAAAGTGTTCTTGGGTTTTCAGTAAATTTTAGGTAATATTTTATCTTTCATGCTACTAAAATTGTTATTTTCATTTTAGATATTTTCTATACATTTGTCTAAATCGTATTTAGTTCGTAGTGATTTACATACTGCTATTAAATCAATAATGTTACATTATACAACTTTATATATCGAGTCTATAGCAATTGGTTGTTTTTTGTTTTTAATCTTACTCTTGGGTTTTTGCCTGGTTTTGATATAGATAGTGTGGTTGGTTCAATTTGTATGTTCTGAGCTTTCGATTTCGCTACTTCAAAATAGGAAATAGCTAAAGCCTGTGGCAAACCTAGTGGACTAGATTAGGTTGCGAATTTTAAATTAGTTATTCGTATTTACTAGTTTAGTATGCGCTCGTATTTTTTGATTTGAATTGGTATTGATTGGAAACACTATTCCTGCTGGTTTTGTGTCTACATATTCGTCTTTTAATTAATCAAAGACATACTTTTATCATAATACGAAGTATTTTACACGTCCTTAAAGCTAATTAAGGATGTGTCTTTTCAATTTCAAATAACTTATTTTGAGTCATTATTACTTATTAATGACACAGGTTCCTTATTTGATGACACAAATCACATGTCTTTATACAAATTTAAAGAAGCAATACTAATAAGTGTCTTCATATGTTATAGATAACACACAGTTTATTATTAAGGACACGAGTTATGTGTCCTTAATCTTGTTATAAGACACTAATAAATTATTTAATGACACTTATTATGTGTCCTTAAAATGATTTAATGACACATTTATTTATTCAATGACGTCTTATAGCCTTCCTTAAATATAATAGATGACAGGGTTTCTGTGTCATTAAACAACTTGATGACAATCTTGTATACTTTAATGACACGCTTTAGGTGTCCTTAAATATTATATATGACACATTAAAAATGTCATCAATTATTATTAATGATACTTAATAAGTATCTTTAAACATAATAGATGACACTTTTTTTGTGTGTTAGTAATTCTCTTCGATGACACACTTATTTGTTTTCATGACACTTATTATATGTCCAAATATAATAGATGACACATTTTTCGAGTCATTAATAATATAGATGATACAAAATTATCATGTACTTAATAATAAAAGATGACACAATTTTTGTGTCATCTATTAAGATATTTGTAGCAGTGTGAGATAACGTCAGCCACCAACCCCTAGGCTTTTCATTATTTATACGCTACCAATTGAAGCATATGGTCAGAATTCATATATAATATACGTCTTTCCAAACCTATCTGCCACTCTAACAGTGCGCGGTCCTCTCCAATAAAAATGGCAAAGGCCCCGGAAGAAGAACATCCTGTGAAAGCCTTTGGATGGGCTGCCAAAGACAGCACATCTGGCCATCTCCATCCCTTCAACTTCTCCAGAAGGTAACATCATTAATTAATTAAAAAATATATATATTCCATTCAATTGATACACCCTTTATGACAATTATATTAAGGAAAAGGAACCCTGAAGTTTTTGAATTGCTGGCATGTATAATATATATCCGAAAGGGAAACCAGTGAGGGGGACGTGAGGTTTAAGGTGTTGTATTGCGGGATATGCCACTCGGACCTTCACAGCATAAAAAATGACTGGGGCTCCTCTGTATACCCCTTGGTTCCTGGGTACGTAATAATCTTGTCTCTATATACCCCTTATAATTCAATTAAGTTGTCGATCGGCTTAACTAGCTACAAGTATCATATATATGTTGGAAGATCCGTCATTTTATCTGAATGTTTTATGTAGTAACCGCCTTTTCCCATATTCCTTCTTTTATAATTGCCTCATAGCCCTCCCCCCCCCCCCCCCCCCCCCCCCCTCTTGCATGATGCGAGCTAGAGGTTCTCTTCCTATTTTTTTTCGTTGAATTATTTTAAAATTTTATATCGTCATTCATCCTCTGACATCTTAATTATTATAATATTCCAAAGAGTAAAATTATTTTATTTTAATCATTGAGAAATTGAAAAAAAACTAGATTGTATGTGAAGCATATATATTTCGTCGATGAAATTTGCGTTCTCTGCATAGAAGAGTGAATTCTCAAATGATCTACTTTTTAATATACAAAATATTGCAAATTTTAGTTATAATGGTTTTAATTTGATCTCAAGCTTTAATTCTAAATGAATTTACATTTGGTTATATATATAGTTGTTGCATTGAAAGTACCACTATTTTTAATTTATTAAATAACTCACTATTTTTTTATTAAATGGTACTCAAATTTAATGTAAATGCGACTCATAATGGAGATGTAAAAGAAATTAAATAAATCTACGAATTTATTTTTTTTTTTTCCAATATTCATGATTTGGATAGTCCTTCAAAGATAGATTCCAAATTAAGGTGGCGTAAATGTAGCCCTCGATATTGGGCCGGGCCGGGTAAGTCCGATCCAAATTTTTTGGGCTTGGGCTGGGTCAGGCCGGACTTATTAAATAATTTTTAAATTTGATAGTCGGGCCGGGCCGGGCGGGCTTAATGACATAAAAAAGAGCCCACGGGTTTTTATCTGACCGAGTTTATATCGGGTTTTTCGGGTCGGGCCTATTAAGCCCACTTGAATCGGGCTTACGTGAGTTTTTGCAATAAACTATGTCTCAAATTTTAAAGTTACAAAAAAATATTAATAATGAAAAAAAATACTCAAGGGTGCAAAAACGTGGCCTCGTTAAAATAAAATACTCAAGGGTGTAAAAACGTTGGGCCCCTATTAAGTAGGTGGAGGAGGGGTTAGAGTTTGTATTGGGTATTGGGCTTTTTAAAATAAATTAGGTGGATTTGGGGCTGAGATTTGGGTTTGGGTTGAAATATTAGTATTAAGAATGAGTTGAGTATTAATTTTTAAATACTAAGTATTTTATATTTTCGGGCTTATGGGCCGAGTTTATTACGGGCGGGTCGGGCTGGACTTACCGGGATTTATCGGACTCTGACCTATCGGGTTTGAACACCATAAGCCCAAGCCCAGTCCGCTAACTCTTGGGCCGGGTCGGGCTCTTGTCCATCGGGTTTATCGGGCCCCATAAGCTCATGGATTTTTGGGCCAAATGGTGAGGGCAACGTAAATGTACATCATCATGTTGAGTTATAGTCAACTATTCAACTCGTTGGGTAACATGTGTCCGCGTCATACGTATACATTTATTTTAGGATCGATACTTGGATTTCACTTTAGTGATATTTACTCGAATCATCATTTTAATTGGTCAAATTATTTATATATATATATATTAATAATTGGAACCGTTCATATTTAAATCATTTCAAAATCACCTAGGATTTTAATTCTGAAATATGTAGAATAAAAATTTAATAAATTAAAATTTAGTACGGTTAGGTATCATTAGAAGAAAATGCAATTATGGTTTGTTTATTGTCAGTGACTTGACAACTAAAATATATCTTAGAAAATGCTAATGTATCATTGTATTGGGTGGGTGACCGGCCAATCGGAATTGTAATATACTTATCACCCCGCTATTGTTTTGAATATGAGAGAGAATGACAAGATACCTTAAAATTTTAGACCATGAACATCTGTCCCTCCAAATTTACTCGCTTTACGTGGCCAATCTAATGTCAAGATAACTTTTGTAAGGTATGTGAAAACGACATACCTAGAGGGGATGTATTTTTCATCATTTATTATTAATTTAAGTTTGAACTTCTTTGTAAGTAATTTATAATTATTAGTCGGGTGTAAAATATTGTATTTATTAATTTAATTTGAATTCCTTCAAATTGTTTAAGTAAAATATCATATATATTATATATTATATTGGCTAGAGTAGATTTACTTTCTTCTCTTTTCTTAGTTTAAATTAATTTAGCGTAAAATATCGTTTAAAAAAAGAGTTGGAACAACAAAAATGGTTTATATATACAAATTGCACAGCATAAGTAAACAAAATATGATATGATATTTAACTTTAATGTAAATATTATTGCATGCGTACAGGCACGAGATTGTGGGGGAAGTAACAGAAGTAGGAAGAAAGGTAAAAAAGGTGAAAGTTGGAGACAAAGTGGGCGTGGGAGTCATGGTCGGTGCCTGTGATTCGTGCCACCTTTGCAACAACCACCTTGAAAATTACTGTCCCAAAATGATCCTTACCTACAGCGCCATTTACCACGACGGTACAGTAACTTATGGCGGCTACTCCGACACAATGGTCGCGGATGAGCGCTACATCGTGCGTTTTCCGGAGAACATGGCGCTCGACGCTGGAGCTCCTCTCCTTTGTGCCGGGATCACAATGTACAGCCCCTTGAAATATTTTGGGTTGGGAGAGGCAGGCAAGCATGTTGGCATTGTTGGGCTTGGTGGGCTTGGTCATGTTGGAGTGAAATTTGCTAAGGCACTTGGGGCAGAAGTTACTGTGATCAGTACATCTCCTAGCAAGAAAGATGAGGCATTGAATCAATTAGGAGCCGACTCTTTTTTGGTTAGCCGTGACCAAAATGAAATGGAGGCTGCCATGGGCACGTTTGATGGCATCATTGACACGGTTTCTGCTGTGCATTCCATTGTGCCCCTCCTTGGCCTTTTGAAGTCACATGGTAAGCTTATTCTTGTGGGCGCACCCGATAAACCTCTCGAGCTGCCCGCTTTTCCGTTAATTCATGGTATGTATAAACATTACGTATTTATTATTTCTCTATTTATTAGGCTGTTTTGCGAATCCATCTTTTGAATTAGTATATTCTTGCTAATTTCTTCCCTACAATAACTAATCTAATCTTTAGTTAAATTTATCAAATTTTTTGTTTGCCAAACGTTATTAGCCTTGTTTGCTAGCTATGTACCTATCCGTAATGAGTAGCATGTGCCCTTCATAACTAGGTTCTAGAGTCTACAGTGTTAGTCACTGTAATGCTATACTTAGTGGCAAGCCTACACTATTAGAAAAACAATCATCTAATAACATTAATAAATAATAAATTACTTATAACAAATAAACTTTGATCATGTGGAACAGTAAGGATAAAAATTGAAAGAGTAATTAAATTGACGATTACATATAACATATATGTTGTCAAGTTTTGTGTAGGCCTTTGTGAGTATGTTTGGACGCGACGCTTCAAAATTCCATTAAATTTAGGTTATATTATAAAGAAAGAATCAAAACAAAAAATATGGGCATTGCAAATGGATAGTTAATTAGCAAGTAATAAGGAAATACATAAACCGTATGAGCATAATAATCCACTAATTAAACAAGGGATTTCAAAGTAACACCTCCATAGATGGAACTTACAAATCCCAATTATATGCAATGCATCTAATCATTTACAAATTCCTTGTAACTTTGAAGTTCCTCATTTTTAACCAATTTTTCCTAAATTCTATGGAACTTGAAGTTTCTTGTTGAAATATACCCAGAAAATACTAATATATACGATGAAAATGTGAGTGTAGGAAGGAAGATAGTGGCTGGTAGTGGAATTGGAGGCACGAAGGAAACTCAAGAGATGATTGATTTTGCAGCAAAGCACAACATAACGGCAGAGGTTGAGGTGATCTCCATGGACTATGTGAACACAGCGTTGGAGCGTCTTGCTAAAAACGACGTTAGATATCGATTTGTCATTGACATTGGAAATACTTTGGCTACTACCAAGCCTTGAACATTTGGTCCATATAATGCTCAAGGTAAACGGTTGAAACTGTCTTTAAATTTTACCATAATTTTAACAACTATCCTTATATTTCAACATTAGTGTGGAAGAACGCTTGGATCGAGGAATAATCATCTTCATGTGGGATTAAATGAGTGAGGTGTGGGTTGTAAAGTGTGTGAGACGGTTAAAGAATGTGTGTAAGTGTGTGAGTGCTGTTTGTGTAAGAAGCAGGAAGTAGGTGAGTGATGATGTCACTGTGTGATCACTCCTAACTATTTCATGTCAGGTGTGTGAGTCTATATTTATTGTAATATTTCACACAAAATGTAATGAGAATTATGCACACATAACAGTGGTAGTATTAGTCTACATTGTGATTGAAATCCAGAACGTCCCTTAATCTCATTCATGCATTATATCAAACACTTAGAGTCCACAATCCATTAATCCATCAATTCAATCATCATCAATTCCTACCTAGAATCTAGCTCTGTATTTTGGTTAAGAATGGAAAAGAATATATTCTAATCCATTTGAGCTAATCTTGATTCATCAGCTACGAGATAAAGTATTGAAAGAGTTACCTTTGAGCTCTCGGAATCGCCTTTGCAGTTCGAGATTGGAATAATTCTCGCAGCACCATTTGTGCATTTTAGGGTCGATGTTCACTCTGATCGTTAACATGGTATCATGGCAATGTTAAGTTCTCACTCTCTGAGACGTCTTCGTGTTACAAGAAGAAGAAGTTGAGTTGCTTGTCGTTCAAGTCATTGATGGTTGGAGATCCAAAGCTTCTTGTATTCACATGAGTGAATTACAACTTCTGTAATATCAAAATGAAGATAGAAGTAAAGGCTACAGATCTTTGGAGAATTTTGGATCGAGGCATAGCTGATATTGAGTATGATAGTGGTGATGAATAGGTGGTGATTGCTCATTCCAAGGAAGATCAGATAAAAAATGCCAAGGCCCTGAATCTGATTCAAAATGCTGTGTCTAAGGAGTTCTTTTTTCACAGATTTCGAATGAGGAAAGCTCAAAGAAGGCATGGGATGTCTTGAGACAAGAATTTAGCGGTGATCCTAAGCTAAGAGCTATTAATCTTCAATCATTAAGGAAAGATTTTGAATATCCACGTATGAAATTTGATGAACTCTTCTATACTTATATGTCTAGACTACTTGGGGTTTGTAATCAACTAAATATGTATGGTGAGGATATAACTGAAAGAAGACTTGCACGGAAAATTCTTATAAGTTTAACCAAGTCTTATGACTCTATTATATCAATTTTGGAAGAACCTAAAGATCTAGACAATATTAGTGTTGAGCGCATCACTGCATCAATCAGGGCATTTGATCTGCGCCTAGAAATGCGTAGTGAAAGTTTTTTGAAGCATGAATGTGCATGATCAATCAGATAGTTAGTCTAGTTTTAGTCAAGGAAATTTTGAGAAGAAGGGAAATGGTAAAAACTGGAATAATGGAAAGTACAAGTATAATTCTAAAGATTACAAGCAATCTAAAAACTAAAATGTGAGAGCAGTGTCTCAAAACCTGCTTGTAAGTTATGTGAAAGAAATCATTATGGACAATATTGGTCCAAGAGCAAATTTAAATTTTTCAAGTGTGGAAAACTTGGTCAAAGTGCCAAGGATTTTCATGTCAAATAGAGTGCAAATGTTGAATAGAAAGTGGAGGAACCAAAGAAGAAACTAGAAGGAAATATGTTCTATGTTTGTCATTTTGCCTCAGTTGAGAAGAATGTGGAGGTATGGTATCTAGACAGTGGTTGTAGTAACCACATGATGGGACATAAATCCTTGCTGACTGACATTGACATAAGCTTGAATGTGAAAGTGAAGATGTCTGTAGGTGACCTAGTACAAGCTACTGGAAAGTGTTCACTACTTGTTCATACTAGTCAAGGTGACAAGTACATCAAAGATGTGATGCTTGTACCTGGATTAGATGAAAACCTACTTAAGTGTAGGATATATGGTAGAGCATGGCTACTGTCCGGTGTTTGGAAACCAGTCTACAGATGTGTGTGAGGACAAAGAAATGAAGCACAAAGTTGCAAAAGTTCATATGACTCATAGTAGATGTTTCAAGCTATCTTTGGACTATGTAGTTCCAGTAGCAAGAAAGGCAGAAGCTAAGTTGTGGAATAGTAGATTTGGGGGGCACCTGAACTACACTAGCCTAAAGATTCTAACACTATGCCATTTATTAGCGTAGATGACACTAAAAAGATGAAAGTTTATATTAAAACTGTCATCTTATTTAAAGAGATGACAGTTTAAGTATAAACTGTCATCTATAATAGCATATAAACAACAACTTTAAAAAAACTATCGTCTATTATTATTAGAAGCAATAAGTGGGAGGTATGAAAGACGACACTTTTCTAAAAAGTGTCGTCTCTGACAAATATGTGATATTTGGGAAACAAAATTTTCCCTCAAATTGAAAGCGGAAAAGATAAAGCATGAATAAACACGCAAGGTACTGTAGCAACAGTAAAAAAATTTCTAAAACTTCAAACCAGTAGAGACTTCACGCACATAATCAAGAATGGATCAAAGGGGACTGAGATCTCTGCTAGGGTTTCAATTTCAGTCGTTCAACTAGTAGCAGGAGAAGAAGAAGAAGAAGAAGAAGAAGAAGTCGGAGATGGAGTAGGGTATGGACAGGTTCTTTGTTTCTCTCTGTACTTTCGATCCAATTTCCAATACCATCAAATCAATTTCTTGGGTTTCATGTGTATTTAGATCGAAGGGGACTAAGTGCTCTGCTAGGGTTTTAATTTCAGCCATTAACCTGGAACAGGAGAAGAAGAAGAAGAAGAAGAAGAAGAAGAAGAAGAAGAAGAAGAAGAAGAAGAAGAAGAAGAAGAAGAAGAAGAAGAAGAAGAAGAAGAAGAAGAAGAAGAAGAAGAAGAAGAAGAAGAAGAAGAAGAAGAAGATGAAGAAGGAGATGAAGTGTAAGGGCCCGTCCCGAATATCGGGATTGAATATTAATTAATTATGGTTTAGAATGACTAATCGGGGATTAGTTGAGTGAAATCGGACGAAACGTGCAAAATGACCGTTTTGCCCCTAGCGTGGGCAAAATGTTGACTTTTAGTTCGGGCGGTCAAATGGACTTTGGCCGATGACTGTGACGTAGTTCGGGACGTCACGAGTTCATAGACAGGTGGCACGTTCGATTCCGACATTTGTAGAGAAAGTTATGATGTTCGGAAGTTGAGGGGTATTTTGGTAATTTGGCATGTTAGGGGCCAAATGTTGACTTTTTGATCGGGAGGTTCGATGGACGAGGGCCAAGGACCATTACGTAGGTCTCGTCGATACGAATCCAACGATAGGCAGCATGCCGAAATCGGAGATTCGACGACGAAGTTAGGGTCACGGAATCGGGCTCGATTAACCGAACGAACCGGGATTTAAAATAATATTTTAATATGAACAGTACCCGGTGACTGAACACACTTGGATGAGTGACAAGTGTCACTCATCCCCTAAAATCAGGCATTAAACCAGGATCCATGTTTTTGGGGGAGACCTAATTATTATGTTTTATTATATTAAATTAATTAATTAATCCTAATTTCCATTAATCTCCCATATTTTCTTCAACCGTGTACAACCCACAAATCAGTTTTCTCCCAACCTCCAATTCTCTTCCATTTCTGAACCAAAGAGTGAGCAATTGAGAGTGAATTGAACTGGGAAACACGAGGGATTAACTGAGAGCTGAGGACTGGGATTTCGGGTTTTAGAAAATTTGGAGGGAAAATCAAATTGGACGAATTGAGCTGTGATGATCGAATTGGAGCTTGGAAATAGCTTCCTGAGGTTGAGACGAGTTGTTTCAAATCAAAAACGAGATAAATTCATGCCCAATTGGCTCTGAACGGGTTTGGTAACAGTGAGGAACTTCGAGCTTGAGTCGTGAAGTTTGAGGCTTCGACTGATCCAATTGTTGTGGGGAAATGACTTCTCATGATCCCACGATGCTTCTGGGTCCATCAATTGGAAGAAACTGGTTGAGATTGACGGAACTCCATGGTTGCGCAGTGACGAAGAATCGAGTTTGAGTCGTGGAGTTTGAGCCACGAATTGATTCAATTGATTTGGGGAAAAGGTTTACCTGAGTCCCTTGATGCTTCTTGATGAATCAATTTAAGGAAATCGTGTGAAATTGAGGGAGTTCTGATGATGAACAGTGTGCGGGGTGTTCTTCGAATGATCATCTGTGATCGTGAGGTTAAAGGTAAGGCTTCGTGTAATTGATGTTTTAGACCTCTAATTAGACTTGTAACGAAACTAATTGAATGTTCAATTGATGAATTCAGTGTCGAATTGATAGGATTGGAACCGGGTCTGATCGCGGGTTGAATGGCCCGTTTTACAGAGAAACGGGTTAGGCTGGTGACACTGTAGCTGGCGCGTGGGTTTCACGCGCAGCCACTCACGGCTGCGCGTGGGGGCGTGTCCGGCCTAGTCTCAAGGTGAGGTCAACATGACTTTTGATCCTCTCAGTGTAACGAACATTTTAACGTTGGTTTCGATGAAATCGGATATTGTTTCGATAATGTTCGGCGTATCCGAAGTTTTGTTTTACGTTAAAAATACGTATTTAAATTCTGAAAAAATTGGGGGAAATTATATGTTGTATTTTGAGCTGTTAGTAACCCTCTATAATGATTTTGGACAGGATTTGTGATTTCCAGATTTTACGGAAAAACGTGCAGCTCGGAAACGGACCGTTTTGGACGGTGTGTGTGAGTGGACTTTGTTTTCTAACCGTGATGCATGCATATATGATTTAAATGCCTTATTATATGATTTTATATGCTTGGGCATGGTTTATGTTTCAATCCGGTAATTTCTTGGTTTTATGATTATTATATTATTATTTTGGGCGATTATCGAGAAATTACGAAATTTGGTAAAAATGATGTTTGGACTTGGTTTATGAGTCCGGGATTGAAATTGATTGAAAATAATGTTTGGACTCGGATTATTGAGTCATGGATTGAAAAATGATGTGGTGACTCGGGAATGAGTCAATGGTCAATTTCGTGGATTTACGTAAAAATGGCAACGGAGGTTGCAACGCATGGATTTGTGTGATAATGTTATTTTGGGCATGAGAACCCAAGTGAATAGTGATTTTGACTCGGATATGGAGTCACTTGTGAAATTGTGAAATTAATGATTTATTGGGATTTATGATTATTTTAATCAGTCTTTCGGGCACGTTTTACGAGGAACGTGCAAATGATGTTTTGGGCTAGGCCCGGAGTTTAAATGATTTCTAAAATGATATTTTGACTTTGTTGGTGAGTCAATGATGATTTCCGGAATATTTTATTGAATTAAAAGGTGATTTTAATGAAATACGTGTAAATGGTATTTTGGGCTTTGAGACCCAGTCAGGGATGATCTTGACTTGGTATGAAGTCAAGATTTGATTGAAATGTTTTGGGATGTAATTCCCGGGATGGTTTTCATTGTGATTGTGATATTCTCAGACGGTCGGTGCTTGGGGGGATTACCCAGACGACCGGAGTTTGAGGGATGTGATTGTAGGATCGGGAGTTGATCCTATGGTAGTCAGCTTCTCGGATGAGACTGAGCCTGGATGTACCACTCGGAGGTGTCTATGCCTGGGGATGTGTTCGCCCAAAGGTGACTGAGCCCGAGGGGGTTGAGCCCAGAGGTGTCTGTTCCCGAGAGAGTGACTGGATATTGGCCTACGCGTAGTGCAGCACTTGTGAGTAGTGCAGTTTGCTTGGTTGTGCACTTGTGAGTATTACAGATGTGATTTGTGATATTGGATGCACTTGTGAGTAATGCGGACTGATTGGATTGATATATTTATTGTGCACTGGTGAGTAGTGCTGATTGATGTTGTTTGTGATAACGTACTGGTATTGAGTACGGGTTTTTGGTCTTTGTGACCAGTGATTATGTTTTCACATGTTTTGGCCTGAGAGCCGGGATTTGATGTTTTATAACATGAACTGATTTGGTGAACATGAGTTTTGTGGACCATGGGAAAACGTGTTTTGATTTTATCGGTCCACTGTTCATACTTGAATGATTTCATACTATTACTCATGTTTTACGATATGCATGCAAGTTTGTGAAAACTGGAGGGTAAGAATATATTTTTGATAAATGTTTTTATAAGAGGTCATTTTTTTCCACTCACACCTTTTCTGTTTTGTGACCCTCCAGGTCATCGTACGACGTTCGGGACTGATCGTGAGGCAGTGACAGCAGCAGAAATCCGCGCAAACATCCCTTGTCTGGCAAGCACTGAAGGGTAGTAAGGGACCTTTAGTTCACTTGTCAGACGGGAGCAGGATCGGGCACGATTTTTGACGTCCAGTTGGGACGGGTCCTGTCAAAGTGGTATCAGAGCATTTGGTTCTTGATTTCTGTTGATACGTCATGCCTCCGAGTCGTGCGTCCCGTACACGGTCTGAAGATGGGAGGGGCGAGAGTAGTATTAGTAAAGGCCCAGATATTGAGCGAGCTCGACGGTTAGGAGCCACTGTGTTTCGTGGTGATTTGGGACCGGATGGTGCCGAAGATTGGCTTACTCGATTGGAAAGGATCTTTGAGGTCATGATATGTCCCCTGGAAGACATGGTGCCCTTAGCCACTTTCCTTTTGGATGGCTATGCTTACAGGTGGTGGCATAGTTTACAGTTGACTGGCTGGGATGCCCGTACCTTGGCATGGGATGCATTCCGAGAGCGATTTTTGGATCAGTTTTATCCTCGCTCATTTCGGAACGCTAAGGAGGTTGAGTTTCTCCAATTGCAGTAAGGGAATCGGTCAGTAGTTGATTATGAACAACAATTTTTGCACTTATCTAGTTTCGCTCCTCTGTATGTGGCTACTAAGGAGGATAAGTGTCGAAGGTTTGAGCAGGGATTGAGGAATGAGTTACGAGGTGCTGTAACTGTTGGCTCGTATTCTACCCTGAGGAAGTTATCGGATGCTGCCATCCGAGTGGAGGCTACTATTTTACCTGTGCCAGAACAATCTTTGGGCTCTGGACGACGCCGAGAGCGTCAGGATACTGAACAGATGAGTCAGGAAACAACGAAGCGAGTTAGCCTTCATACTCTTGTGTCGCAACCCTCGGTAGGTGTTCATTCGAGTGGAACTTCAACTCAGTCGACAAGGAAGCGGCGTGGTGGGGTAAGTCGCCTCAGCACTGCCACTTGTCACTTTTGTAGGAAACTTGGACATTTGCGAAGGAACTGCCCCGATCGACTTGACCGTATGTAACGACCCGTCCCGAATATCGGGATTTAATGATATTTAATTGTGATTTACTAATCTGGGATTAGTTGAGCGTTTCGGACGAATTGTGCAAAATGACCGTTTTGCCCCTGGGCGTGGGCGAAACGTTGACTTTTAATTCGGATGGTCAAATGGACTTTGACCGATGACCGTGACGTAGTTCGGGACGTCACGAGTTCATAGACAGGTGGCACGTTCGATTCCGACGTTCGTGGTGAAAGTTATGATATACAGAAGTCCAGGGGCATTTTCGTAATTTGGACGAAAGAAGGGGAAATGTTGACTTTTTGACCGGGATGTCCGATGGCCGAGAGCCAAGGACCGTTACGTAGGTTTCGTCGATGCGAATCCAACGACAGGCGGCACGCCGAAATCGGAGATTCGACGACGAAGTTATGGGTCACGGAAGTTTGGTTTCGTTATGCACGCATTACGAGGCGTGGACACGTGGCGTTCTCTGATTGGTCTGAATTTCTGAGTGGGACACGTGGACCACTAATCTTTAATTATTGGGATCAGATCTGGATTGGTCAGATTGTTTAAAATATAGGATTTAAATAATATAAAGAATTTCCCACTTATTTTCACCTTTTGATCTGGGCCCTTCATTTTTATGCTGATGCACATCCCCACCGTCCATTTCCTTATTCATCTGATACCTCCCTTCCTCATTGTTCATTCTTCCTCTGCCCGTGAAGAAATCGAACACACACTCACACCAGCCCATCTCCTTTGTGCGTGGGAGTGAGACCAGCTGCTGGTATGGACGGAAGGACGACGGTGGTGAGCTGGGAGACGGCGGGAGCCGGCGGAGTTGACGGCGGAAGGAAAAACAGGGGATCCGAAACTCAGAGTTTTGGATGTCGATGGAGACCGGTGTTTTGACCGTGCTGGAGGGGTGGACGGAGTTCTGGGATCGAACTGGGCGTTTCGGTGGCCACGGTGGTGACCACGGCGGCAAAGGGAGCCTAAACCCGTGAGTTCGATTCTCGGGTCAAAAATGGCAGGATGGGTTCTACTGTCTTTCGATCGATCTAGTAAACGGGAGGATGACTCAGAGGATGAGACGAGTCTATTGGGACCGTTTTCATCGAGAATGGTGGTCGGAGCTGAGTGCAGTCGACGGTGGGTTGGCCGTGAGCTTCTCGATCGGAGAGGTAAGGATCTTGACGTTGTTCCTTGTTTTTGATTCCACAGAACTGTTGGTTGAACTCAGACGGTCATGTAGGTGAAAACCCCGTCCAAAATGATCCAGTATCGACGGAGAACCGATCGGGTTGGCCCGCGGGTCACGGCGACCCGTTTACCAGTCGTTCGGGTTGAACGACGGTGAACAGTACCCGGCGCGTGGGTTTCACGCGCAGGGAGTTCAACCGGCGCGTGGGGGCGCGTGTGAGGTAATTATGGGAAACTTCCAACATGACTTTTATCCTATACATTGTAACGAACATTTTGGGATTGGTTTCGTGTCGATCGGACACCGTCTCGATATTGTTCGGGATGTCCGAAGGTTTTAAATCCAGTTTAAAAATACTTAAAAATTCGGGAAAATTACGGGACTTGAATAGGATGTTAATGATGAGGTTAGTGATCCTCTAAATTGATTTGAACAGGATTGGGAGTCCCGGTGATAGTGAGGTGGCCCGGGAAGGCCTATGACACGCGTATCGAGGCGCTCGGTTAAACGGTCTGTGAGTGGACATTGGTTTCATAAATTCGATGCATGCATAACTGTTTTATGATTGTTATAATTATGATTAAATGATTTACTTTGGATATCGGTGAATTTAAAATGATTTCACGCATTTCGAGGTGAATTACGTATTTGCACGTAAACCGAGGTTTTCTGGATTTGCACCGATTTCCATAAATATGGTTGGATATGATTTCATGAAACGGTTACGAACTTAAATAATGTAAAATCGGGCCAGGGGCCCAGTTGAACTATGAAATCGGGCCAGGGGCCCAGTTAACATGTGGATCGGGCCAGGGGCCCAGTTAACTTGTGAAATCGGGCCAGGGGCCCAGTTGATTTCTACATGTGATTGCGGGTCGGGGACCCTAAATGGAATTGAATAAATTTTTTCTGGTTTACATTTTATATATATTCACATGCTAAAAACAATAGTGGTTTTGATGATATGGAAAATCTGGTTATGGCACGTTTCACGGTATTTGGGCTTGAGACCCGTCTGATGAAACTTAATGTTTGGTTTGGATTTTTATCCATGTATATATATATGCCTTGCATGTGGATATCGATAAAATGTATTTAGTACTGCACTGTATAGATCCTTCCATATTATATTGTCTCCTCCGGCGAGGTACCCCGGAGAGGTCACGGACGTCTAGAACGTCCAGCGTCTATGACGCTAAGCATCGGGGATGCTGTACCCGAACGGGGTTCGGGGATTGAACTCGGAAATTGAGACCCGAGTGGCACGCGTAGCCTTGTGATTGTGACCTTATTGACGTCAGGGACGTCAGACATCAGGGATGTCGGAGTGGAGTGTATAGTGCAGCAACTAAAATTATGGTTATGGTTATTATTATATGCCTTATGGTTTATATTACTGGATTTATGAAATAACTCTTGGATTTACTTTTGGAAATTGAAACTATGCTTTGGTTTCCGGGCTAAGGCCCTAATGGTTATTTCTAAATAATTATGGAATTATTGGTTTTGGTGCATGCATATGATTTTACTGAGGGGCATAAATGTCTTATAAATGTTTTAAACAGACTTGTTTATTTTCGTCCACTCACAGCTTTTGTTTTCATGCCCTTCAGGTTGATTCCGGATACGACTGCAGCAGAGACTTGAGCATCGCACACCTCCTCCATCGATCCTTACGCACTCTGGAAGCCCTTTTGGGCAATGGCAATCGGTTATCCCTTGTCTGGCGCCTCTTGTCAGACGGGAGCACGTCACATTCCATGGTAATCCCGGGGGAACTGGGATGGGTCGTGTCAAGTGGTATCAGAGCAGGTTTTGCTCTTTTGTGCGCGAAGGACGTGGGTGTGATGTCTCTTTGGGCTGCAGTTCCGTTGTCAACCTGATAGATAGTTTTGGGTTTGTATGGTGAATTGGGTGTGTTTGGCCCGATACGCCGTGCATTGTTGCGATTCAACCCAGGTGGGGTTGTATACGATTAACTGGTAATGTGGGACCGTCGGTTCGGTCATGTGATGATGGATTGTTGTGCCACTGGGCACAGCTAGGTTCAGGGAACCCCATTTGATTGGAAGTGCGAAACTCAGTTGAGTATTGGTCTAAGTTTTGGACCCTGGTAGTGTTGGCTAGTGTTTGGGGGTTGGTGCATCGGAGTTAGCCGATGACCTTCGTGGTGGAACCCACGATGGAACCCACGTGGAATTGACGATTGGATTGGATTGGACGTCTATACGATGTCAGGACCGCGGGGTCGGTCAGGTTGTGGATTTTACTGCAAAAGGCAGTTGGGTTCGGTGGAACCCTAGGGTGTGACCTTGGAACCCTAATTTATAATTGATGGACCGAAAGGTGAACCTTAAGTGAGAACTTGTGCTGCGACGAGCGGCTGAGGTCATGGATGACCATGTGGATGACTCTAGTGAGTCTAGTCTGGATTATGGGATTCGATCCACGGATGCGGTTATGAGATAAAATATGGAATCCCGTGTTGGATCGAATAGTAGTGTGATGTGTGGATGCGGATCTTGACAACGATGACTGTTGGTCGACAGTTGTGTCGAGATAACTGGCTATCGCGGATATTTAGTGTGGTTTTGACACTTGGGGATCAGGGGATGTTCAGGGAACGTCCATTATCCGGATGTGCCGATGGTGAAAATTGGAGGTACCCATAGTCGTGGGGTACGAGTGCTGTTACGGGATCGTCGTTCGTAATGAACGGAGATCCAGGGTAACAACTTAGCACACAATGGGTGTTCGTGTGTTAGTGTGGATGTTCGTGTGCTATGTATGGATGTTGGTATGGTGATACCTTTATGCCAATACTAGTATGGATGCCTGTGTGCTGATACTAGTGTTGATGATGGTATGTTGGTGCTGGTACTAGCGCTGGTGCTGGTGACGGTAATTGTGATAACGATGAGCCACCAGTTGGGGTGTGACTCTGTCATGATGAACAGATGATTGGTATCTGCGACTCAGTGGTGGTTGAGTCTTGGACTGGATGGGTTCCAGTGGAGGTTGTGTCGTGTTGGGATGAGTTCCGACAGATTTATGATGACGAGTGATGAATGGATCAAAAGGTATGATTGAAAATTTGGGGAATCTCGGGATGCTGTTCCCTACGTCATGAGAATTGATGGATTTGGGGAGTTGTGGTCAACTCCGAGATTGGTAAGTTTGTGTACTGCTTATATCCCCTGAGAGTACAAGGAAATTATTGAGATTGGAAAAGTCGGGAAAACCATTCGTGGTATGGATGTGGGATTTTGTGATTGTGGATCACTTGGAACCTGAGGATTGAACCTGTTTAGGTTGTGATGTGAGACGAAGGCAGTATGGTATGCACATTCAGGCAAAATTGTGGATATTCCGTTCGGAATCGGGGTGTGTGCATACATGATTATTGAAGGACGTGAGGTCCGAGTAATGAATCGATCTTGAACACGTGGTGGACCAAGTAAGGTATGGACATGGGCAGTCCAGTGGTTGGACTTGACATCTCATTTGGGAGCATGTCTGTTTCCAGCATGGTTGGAACTCCCGTTTCGGGGAGAGTTGTGATTGGGAGACGAGAGGAGTGCTCGTTTCCGCATCGGTGATTGGTATTCCGAAGTCATTAGGGTTGACTTCATATTTCCTGCCGTGGCAGATGATGATTTTTGCTACCAGTACGTTGAGCGTGTATTGGTAGGTGGACCCAGGTTTGGCCTTGGGTCATTGGACACAAGAAGTTTTGTATGATTTTGGATTTGGTGGTGTTATGCGTGGTCATCTTTCCACCAAGGGAAACTTGGCGAAGGATTCAATTGAGGGTGTAAGACCCTACGATCAGCTTTCAGATGGTTTGTTAGCTATGTGAGCATATGTGGATCCTAGGCGGATCTGATTTGTGATGTTGTCGACTTTGGTCGATGTGACGATCTAGGATCGTGATATTACTTGTCGGGTGACGTAGCGATGGATATGGATTGTGATCTTGATGATCCAGATTGGATGAGAGTTATCACTCTTACTTTGGTATGTGAGTCGTAAATGACGGGACTGAACTTCTTCTCGGAGTGAAGTCCATATGGTTTGTTACTCGGGTGAGTAGGTTTCCGTTGTGGTCGGATCTTGTCAACCTTTGACGTGTGAATATTGGGATTGGCTTCCCTATGAAGTCAATCGAGTGTTTTTGAGCAGGTAACCGATAGGATCGGTTATGTTACGTCTTGATGGACGTAAACGAGATTTTGGGTTTTGGAATCGAATTTCTGGGTGACGATTCAGGATTCGATTGCGAAGCTCGAAAATGGATTACTGGATTTGGGTGCGGAATGATTATTCCAATGCTAGCTTACGGAATAATGATTTCGGATTCGGATTTGGACATGGATTAAAAACATGATGTCTGGGTTCGGATTCGGGATTTCTTACGAAATTGCGAATTCGGATTCGGAGTTGGGACTAAATGACGGGTGGAGTTCGTTTTGTCTCATGATGGTTTGGGCAAATGTACTCCATTACTAGAACGTGTTTGGCTATGACCTGGGTGGCTATAGTCAGATTGATGGAATGAGGTACGTACAGGGTACGTTGTACGAGGATTGATAGGCTGAGTGGCGCCTAATGGCGGTACATGGGATGTACCAGTGGTGTGTAACTAACGTGTTGGTAATCGGCTTGGTTCCGATATCATTTGTTTGGCTGTATTGTGGACTGGACATTGGATACTGTGCGCCGGGCAGAGTGATTTTGTCAGGGTTCAGTGATTGTATGAGCAGGTGCTCTTAACCATGGTTGGCTTGTGGAACCCTAGTATTGAGATGTGTGTTCACTGCTGGGCTGGTATTCAACGTGTTCCAGTTACACCACTTGATTGTGTAAGTTGACGGTATACGTACACTCAGGATGAGTGAATTGGTGGTCTGAGTAACCACGAGTAGCCTTGTGTGATTTTATCACACTGTGATTTCCCAGCGTTTTGGTTCGCTGAGGGAGTCGGCGATTATGGACATTGAGATTATTTTGTGTCGCAGGATTGGGCTTGCCCTGCGAATTGAGATCATGTGGTTGATCTTACGCCACATCGAGAGTGATGTAGTGCGAGGTGTTGTCACGGATAGACAGATGGTTGGGGCTTTACTAGGGTGGTAAAGTTTTGTGATGACAGTTTGACTGGAGGTGTCAGCGTGGACTGACAAATGAGATTTGGCGACTCCCAACGGGAGCAAATGTAAGGATTTATTGAAAATGGAAAGGAACCGTCTAGCTGAAGGAGTCAGCTAAATGGTTAGGCGATTTTATCACGGATCAGGGGATCATTTCCACTCGAGGTGGTCGAGTGTTGTTGCTATTATGACATATGACTGTGATGGGATGACTGGGTACAAACGAGGCCGGTGTTGTCCCAGTGGAATAAGGTTATTGGTAATTTCGAGGACGAAATTCTTTAAGGAGGGAAGGTTGTAACGACCCGTCCAGAATATCGGGATTTAATGATATTTAATTGTGATTTACTAATCTGGGATTAGTTGAGCGTTTCGGACGAAATGTGCAAAATGACCGTTTTGCCCCTGGGCGTGGGCGAAATGTTGACTTTTAATTCGGATGGTCAAATGGACTTTGACCGATGACCGTGACGTAGTTCGGGACGTCACGAGTTCATAGACAGGTGGCACGTTCGATTCCGACGTTCGTGGTGAAAGTTATGATATACAGAAGTCCAGGGGCATTTTCGTAATTTGGACGAAAGAAGGGGAAATGTTGACTTTTTGACCGGGATGTCCGATGGCCGAGGGCCAAGGACCGTTACGTAGGTTTCGTCGATGCGAATCCAACGACAGGCGGCACGCCGAAATCGGAGATTCGACGACGAAGTTATGGGTCACGGAAGTTTGGTTTCGTTATGCACGCATTACGAGGCGTGGACACGTGGCGTTCTCTGATTGGTCTGAATTTCTGAGTGGGACACGTGGACCACTAATCTTTAATTATTGGGATCAGATCTGGATTGGTCAGATTGTTTAAAATATAGGATTTAAATAATATAAAGAATTTCCCACTTATTTTCACCTTTTGATCTGGGCCCTTCATTTTTATGCTGATGCACATCCCCACCGTCCATTTCCTTATTCATCTGATACCTCCCTTCCTCATTGTTCATTCTTCCTCTGCCCGTGAAGAAATCGAACACACACTCACACCAGCCCATCTCCTTTGTGCGTGGGAGTGAGACCAGCTGCTGGTATGGACGGAAGGACGACGGTGGTGAGCTGGGAGACGGCGGGAGCCGGCGGAGTTGACGGCGGAAGGAAAAACAGGGGATCCGAAACTCAGAGTTTTGGATGTCGATGGAGACCGGTGTTTTGACCGTGCTGGAGGGGTGGACGGAGTTCTGGGATCGAACTGGGCGTTTCGGTGGCCACGGTGGTGACCACGGCGGCAAAGGGAGCCTAAACCCGTGAGTTCGATTCTCGGGTCAAAAATGGCAGGATGGGTTCTACTGTCTTTCGATCGATCTAGTAAACGGGAGGATGACTCAGAGGATGAGACGAGTCTATTGGGACCGTTTTCATCGAGAATGGTGGTCGGAGCTGAGTGCAGTCGACGGTGGGTTGGCCGTGAGCTTCTCGATCGGAGAGGTAAGGATCTTGACGTTGTTCCTTGTTTTTGATTCCACAGAACTGTTGGTTGAACTCAGACGGTCATGTAGGTGAAAACCCCGTCCAAAATGATCCAGTATCGACGGAGAACCGATCGGGTTGGCCCGCGGGTCACGGCGACCCGTTTACCAGTCGTTCGGGTTGAACGACGGTGAACAGTACCCGGCGCGTGGGTTTCACGCGCAGGGAGTTCAACCGGCGCGTGGGGGCGCGTGTGAGGTAATTATGGGAAACTTCCAACATGACTTTTATCCTATACATTGTAACGAACATTTTGGGATTGGTTTCGTGTCGATCGGACACCGTCTCGATATTGTTCGGGATGTCCGAAGGTTTTAAATCCAGTTTAAAAATACTTAAAAATTCGGGAAAATTACGGGACTTGAATAGGATGTTAATGATGAGGTTAGTGATCCTCTAAATTGATTTGAACAGGATTGGGAGTCCCGGTGATAGTGAGGTGGCCCGGGAAGGCCTATGACACGCGTATCGAGGCGCTCGGTTAAACGGTCTGTGAGTGGACATTGGTTTCATAAATTCGATGCATGCATAACTGTTTTATGATTGTTATAATTATGATTAAATGATTTACTTTGGATATCGGTGAATTTAAAATGATTTCACGCATTTCGAGGTGAATTACGTATTTGCACGTAAACCGAGGTTTTCTGGATTTGCACCGATTTCCATAAATATGGTTGGATATGATTTCATGAAACGGTTACGAACTTAAATAATGTAAAATCGGGCCAGGGGCCCAGTTGAACTATGAAATCAGGCCAGGGGCCCAGTTAACATGTGGATCGGGCTAGGGGCCCAGTTAACTTGTGAAATCGGGCCAGGGGCCCAGTTGATTTCTACATGTGATTGCGGGTCGGGGACCCTAAATGGAATTGAATAAATGTTTTCTGGTTTACATTTTATATATATTCACATGCTAAAAACAATAGTGGTTTTGATGATATGGAAAATCTGGTTATGGCACGTTTCACGGTATTTGGGCTTGAGACCCGTCTGATGAAACTTAATGTTTGGTTTGGATTTTTATCCATGTATATATATATGCCTTGCATGTGGATATCGATAAAATGTATTTAGTACTGCACTGTATAGATCCTTCCATATTATATTGTCTCCTCCGGCGAGGTACCCCGGAGAGGTCACGGACGTCTAGAACGTCCAGCGTCTATGACGCTAAGCATCGGGGATGCTGTACCCGAACGGGGTTCGGGGATTGAACTCGGAAATTGAGACCCGAGTGGCACGCGTAGCCTTGTGATTGTGACCTTATTGACGTCAGGGACGTCAGACATCAGGGATGTCGGAGTGGAGTGTATAGTGCAGCAACTAAAATTATGGTTATGGTTATTATTATATGCCTTATGGTTTATATTACTGGATTTATGAAATAACTCTTGGATTTACTTTTGGAAATTGAAACTATGCTTTGGTTTCCGGGCTAAGGCCCTAATGGTTATTTCTAAATAATTATGGAATTATTGGTTTTGGTGCATGCATATGATTTTACTGAGGGGCATAAATGTCTTATAAATGTTTTAAACAGACTTGTTCATTTTCGTCCACTCACAGCTTTTGTTTTCATGCCCTTCAGGTTGATTCCGGATACGACTGCAGCAGAGACTTGAGCATCGCACACCTCCTCCATCGATCCTTACGCACTCTGGAAGCCCTTATGGGCAATGGCAATCGGTTATCCCTTGTCTGGCGCCTCTTGTCAGACGGGAGCACGTCACATTCCATGGTAATCCCGGGGGAACTGGGATGGGTCGTGTCACCGTAGGTCAGAATAATTGTATTGATACATGTTTTCGTGATACCTTGTAAATAGTTTGTATTGTCCATTTGTGTTGTAATATTGTATCATGTGTTTTGAATGTGTCAGACTAGTGTGGGTCCGGATGGTTGCTTTTGTTAACAGTTCGGTTTGTAGACGGGCGTGTTGGGCCCAGAATAAACTTGACCCGGGGATGAATATTGGTGTTATTGTTTTGGATCATCCTTGGTTTTCCCTAGGTGGGATGGCAAGGGTAGATATGAGGTAATCAGTGAGAACCCACAGTCGCGACATGTCTCGTCGTTGACTGAACTTTCTAATTGTGGGCGTTAGTTGTCAAACGTTGTGACAGTACGCGAATTAGATGAGGGTGTAAGACCCTATGGTTCCTAGTAGTTAACCGTGTGGATCCTAGGTGGATCGGGTTTGTGATGTCATAGACATTGGGCATTGTGACGATCTAGGATCGTGATGTTCGTGGTCAGCTGACGTCGTGATGGATCTGGACCGTAATCCTGATGATCCAGTTGGGTAGATAGCTTGTCACTCTTACTCCGGTATGTGAGTCGTAAATGACGGGATTGAACTTCTTTTCGAAGTGGAGCCCTTTATGGTATATTACACGAGTGAGTAGTTTTCCGAAGTGGTCGGATTTTGTCAACCTTAACCGTGTGGTTGTTGGATTGGCTTCCTTATGAAGTCAATCGAGTATAATGAATGGGTAACCGATAGGTTCGGTTTTGGTGTGTCCGAGTGGACGTGAACGAGATTTCGGGTTTTGGAATCGAAATTCTGGGTGACGATTCAGGATTCGATTTTAGAACTTGAAAGTGGAATACTGGATTTGGGTGCGGAATGATTATTCCAAAATGCTAGCTTACGGAATAATGATTTCGGATTCGGATTTGGACATGAATTAAAAATGTGATGTATGGGTTTGGATTCGGGATTTCTTACGAAATTGCAGATTCGGATTTGGAATTGGAACTAGATGATGGGTGGAGTTTCGATTTTTCTCTTGTTGGTTTGGGCAAATGGACTCCATTATTGGAACGTGTTTGGCTATGACCTAGGTAGGTTGTGATCTTTTCAATGGATAGATGTATGTACCTTGTACATGGTTTGGGGTACGATACTTTGCAGACTTGTGGTATCGGGTGACGGTATACGGGTTATACCAGTAGTACGTTGGTGAACGTGTTAGTAGTCGGCTTAATCCTGATACCATTGGATGGGTTGTGAACGTGAACTGGACATTGAACACGATGCACTGAGCAGAGTGATTCTAATGATTTCAGTGATTGTTTGAGCAGGTGCTCTTAGCCATGGTTGGCTAGTATAACTTTAGTGTTGAGTTGTGTGATCACTGCTAGGCTGGTGTTCAATGTGTTCCAGTTACACCGTCTGTTTGAGTGTGATAACGGTATGCGTATACTCAGGATGAGTGAATTGGTGGTTAGTGTGACCGCAAGTTGCTTTGCAGCGAGATGTTACTTTGTCGTGACCTTACCAGCATCTGGGATCGCTGAGGGGGTGACAGTTGTGGTTACTGCAGTTGGTATTTGTCGCAGGATTGAGTTTGCCCTGCGAGGGGAGATCATGTTGTTGATCTTGTGCTACATTGACGGACGTTGTAGTATGATGTGTTGTCACTGATTTGTTACTGATTGGCGCTTTACTAGAGTGGTAAAGCTTGGTGGTGACAGTTTGACTGATAATGTCGGCATGGACTGACAAGTGAGTTTTGGTGACTCTCTATGAGAGCGGATGTCAGGGCACAATAGTGATTACATGGGGCCGTCAAGCTGAAAGAGTTAGCTTAATGATGACATTGCCAATTTCTGGTGATTAATTTTCACTCGGGGTGGTCGAGTGTAGTCAGTACGACGTGCATCTGTGATGTGACGTCTGAGTGCAGACGAGTTCTGCATTGGCTAGTGGGTGTACAGGTGTACACGTGTTGTGAGGCCCATTTGTTTTCCACGAGGTAGTTGTGGAATACGAGTAGTTGGAATTTCGGGGACGAAATTCTTTAAGGAGGGAAGGTTGTAAGGGCCCGTCCCGAATATCGGGATTGAATATTAATTAATTATGGTTTAGAATGACTAATCGGGGATTAGTTGAGTGAAATTGGACGAAACGTACAAAATGACCGTTTTGCCCCTAGCGTGGGCAAAATGTTGACTTTTAGTTCGGGCGGTCAAATGGACTTTGGCCGATGACTTTGACGTAGTTCGGGACGTCACGAGTTCATAGACAGGTGGCACGTTCGATTCCGACATTCGTAGAGAAAGTTATGATGTTCGGAAGTTGAGGGGTATTTTGGTAATTTGGCATGTTAGGGGACAAATGTTGACTTTTTGATCGGGAGGTCCGATGGATGAGGGCCAAGGACCGTTACGTAGGTCTCGTCGATACGAATCCAACGACAGGCGGCATGCCGAAATCGGAGATTCGACGACGAAGTTATGGTCACGGAATCGGGCTCGATTAACCGAACGAACCGGGATTTAAAATAATATTTTAATATGATCAGTACCCGGTTACTGAACACACTTGGATGAGTGACAAGTGTCACTCATCCCCTAAAATCAGGCATTAAACCAGGATCCATGTTTTTGGGGGAGACCTAATTATTATGTTTTATTATATTAAATTAATTAATTAATCCTAATTTCCATTAATCTCCCATATTTTCTTCAACCGTGTACAACCCACAAATCAGTTTTCTCCCAACCTCCAATTCTCTTCCATTTCTGAACCAAAGAGTGAGCAATTGAGAGTGAATTGAACTGGGAAACACGAGGGATTAACTCGGAGCTGAGGACTGGGATTTCGGGTTTTAGAAAATTTGGAGGGAAAATCAAATTGGACGAATTGAGCTGTGATGATCGAATTGGAGCTTGGAAATAGCTTCCTGAGGTTGAGACGAGTTGTTTCAAATCAAAAACGAGATAAATTCATGCCCAATTGGCTCTGAACGGGTTTGGTAACAGTGAGGAACTTCGAGCTTGAGTCGTGAAGTTTGAGGCTTCGACTGATCCAATTATTGTGGGGAAATGACTTCTCATGATCCCACGATGCTTCTGGGTCCATCAATTGGAAGAAACTGGTTGAGATTGACTGAACTCCATGGTTGAACAGTGACGAAGAATCGAGTTTGAGTCGTGGAGTTTGAGCCACGAATTGATTCAATTGATTTGGGGAAAAGGTTTACCTGAGTCCCTTGATGCTTCTTGATGAATCAATTTAAGGAAATCGTGTGAAATTGAGGGAGTTCTGATGATGAACAGTGTGCGGGGTGTTCTTCGAATGATCATCTGTGATCATGAGGTTAGAGGTAAGGTTTCGTGTAATTGATGTTGCAGACCTCTAATTAGACTTGTAACGAAACTAATTGAATGTCCAATTGATGAATTCAGTGTCGAATTGATAGGATTGGAACCGGGTCTGATCGCGGGTTGAATGGCCCGTTTTACAGAGAAACGGGTTAGGCTGGTGACACTGTAGCTGGCGCGTGGGTTTCACGCGCAGCCACTCACGGCGGCGCGTGGGGGCGCGTCCGGCCTAGTCTCAAGGTGAGGTCAACATGACTTTTGATCCTCTCAGTGTAACGAACATTTTAACGTTGGTTTCGATGAAATCGGATATTGTTTCGATGAAATCGGATATTGTTTCGATAATGTTCCGGGTATCCGAAGTCTTGTTTTACGTTAAAAATACGTATTTAAATTCCGGAAAAATTGGGGGAAATTATATGTTGTATTTTGAGCTGTTAGTAACCCTCTATAATGATTTTGGACAGGATTTGTGATTTCCAGATTTTACGGAAAAACGTGCAGCTCGGAAACGGACCGTTTTGGACGGTGTGTGTGAGTGGACTTTGTTTTCTAACCGTGATGCATGCATATATGATTTAAATGCCTTATTATATGATTTTATATGCTTGGGCATGGTTTATGTTTCAATCTGGTAATTTCTCGGTTTTATGATTATTATATTATTATTTTGGGCGATTTTCGAGAAATTACGAAATTTGGTAAAAATGATGTTTGGACTTGGTTTATGAGTCCGGGATTGAAATTGATTGAAAATAATGTTTGGACTCGGATTATTGAGTCATGGATTGAAAAATGATGTGGTGACTCGGGAATGAGTCAATGGTCAATTTCGTGGAATTACGTGAAAATGGCAACGGAGGTTGCAACGCATGGATTTGCGTGATAATGTTATTTTGGGCATGAGAACCCAAGTGAATAGTGATTTTGACTCGGATATAGAGTCACTTGTGAAATTGTGAAATTAATGATTTATTGGGATTTATGATTATTTTAATCAGTCTTTCGGGCACGTTTTACGAGGAACGTGCAAATGATGTTTTGGGCTAGGCCCGGAGTTTAAATGATTTCTAAAATGATATTTTGACTTTGTTGGTGAGTCAATGATGATTTCCGGAATATTTTATTGAATTAAAAGGTGATTTTAATGAAATACGTGTAAATGGTATTTTGGGCTTTGAGACCCAGTCAGGGATGATCTTGACTTGGTATGAAGTCAAGATTTGATTGAAATGTTTTGGGATGTAATTCCCGGGATGGTTTTCATTGTGATTGTGATATTCCCAGACGGTCGGTGCTTGGGGGGATTACCCAGACGACCGGAGTTTGGGGGATGTGATTGTAGGATCGGGAGTTGATCCTATGGTAGTCAGCTTCTCGGATGAGACTGAGCCTGGATGTACCACTCGGAGGTGTCTGAGCCTGGGGATGTGTTCGCCCAGAGGTGACTGAGCCCGAGGGGGTTGAGCCCAGAGGTGTCTGTTCCCGGGAGAGTGACTGGATATTGGCCTACGCGTAGTGCAGCACTTGTGAGTAGTGCAGTTTGATTGATTGTGCACTTGTGAGTAGTGCAAATGTGATTTGTGATATTGGATGCACTTGTGAGTGGTGCGGACTGATTGGATTGATATATTTATTATGCACTAGTGAGTAGTACTGATTGATGTTGTTTGTGATAACGTACTGGTATTGAGTACGGGTTTTTGGTCTTTGTGGCCAGTGATTATGTTTTCACATGTTTTGGCCTGAGAGCCGGGATTTGATGTTTTATAACATGAACTGATTTGGTGAACATGAGTTTTGTGGACCATGGGAAAACGTGTTTTGATTTTATCGGTCCACTGTTCATACTTGAATGATTTCATACTATTACTCATGTTTTACGATATGCATGCAAGTTTGTGAAAACTAGAGGGTAAGAATATATTTTTGATAAATGTTTTTATAAGAGGTTCATTTTTGTCCACTCACACCTTTTCTGTTTTGTGACCCTCCAGGCCGTGGTACGACGTTCGGGACTGATCGTGAGGCAGTGACAGCAGCAGAAATCCGCGTAAACATCCCTTGTCTGGCAAGCACTGAAGGGTAGTAAGGGACCTTTAGTTGACTTGTCAGACGGGAGCAGGACCGGGCACGGTTTTTGACGTCCAGTTGGGACGGGTCCTGTCATGAAGAAGGAGAAGAAGAAGGAGAAGAAGAAGGAGAAGAAGGAGAAGGAGAAGAAGAAGAAGGAGAAGAAGAAGAAGGAGAAGAAGAAGAAGAAGAAGAAGAAGAAGAAGAAGAAGAAGAAGAAGAAGAAGAAGTTGGAGACGGAGCCGGAGCCGGACTTGGATAGGTTATTTTTTCTTCCGTAATCTCTCACAATCTCTAACTCATCTTTGCTGATTATAATTATTATTGCGTGTTGGGCATAAGTAAAAATTTGGAATTTTTTGCATTTGGTCGTCTATGTTCTGAGTTTCTTTGGAGAAAAATGGAGATAAAATGGATGGATAAAGAACAAACTTTGGTTTTTAAGGTGAGTGGAAAAATTTCTCTTATTTCTTTGTGGAAAAGTTTGAATTTTTGGTTTTTGAATTTTCACTCTACTTCTATTTCTTAGAATAATTTTTACAGTGTTTTAAATCAATGTAAGTATGCATAATTTCTGTTTTGTACTTACAAAATATATATATATATATACACCTTTTTCTCTCATGAACATATCTTCCCTTCCACTCTCTACAAACCTATGTGAAAAATAAAAAAATTATGTATAAGAGATTGCAGCTTTCAAAGGCACACCAATTTCAGAAACCAATGCTTATATAATGGAGTATATATGCTTACAGTTTACCTATAATTTTGGTGTCCTGTGCACAGAATGTATAGTTGAAATAGCAGTGTTTGGTGACTGCTTCTCTCTGTCTGTTCTATATGTACCCACTCTTTGTGTTGTATTAGAAGTCTTCGTGGGATACTTAGATGAGTTGGCAGAAATGCTGGACTTGGAATTGAATCTGGCCTTGGAATTTTTCCTGTCTTTTCCAGCCTCCAATTAGATATAGGATACCAAGGTGTGTAAGAAACAAGCATTGGTTCTCATACAACAAAAGGAAACAAGCACATATCTAGATATTAGCTACTTAAGAGAAAAATGACATATTCGATGAAAGTTGTCTTCGGGACCAAACCTTTGCACATTTCTTGGAGCATAAATTAACTGAGTTAGATGATTCATTCATCAACACTCATTACATCGTCATTCTGATTCTTATCTACATCTGTATCTGGTTCATCAATAATTGAAGAGAATTTCTCACAATCTTTTCCAGGTTTATGTGTTTCTTCAGAATTGGCATCATCAAGAGCACTATCCACCAAGAAATCATCATTGTTCAAGGAAGATGCCCTTTGAGGATTATAGAATGAAACTTGAGAGGTAGTGATAAGTATATATTCTTTTCATTTTATATTTGATTACCTTTTTCTTTCCGCCAAACATATTTTCTTTATTTCTTATTATGCAATATCTTTTTCAATTCAATGTAGTTATGAGAGACACTACAAGAGCATGTTGGATGCTATGATCAAGAATGATCTAGCCCTCAGAGGGAATTTTGATGGTGTTGAACTTCTGATATAAATCAGCTTCCTGAGTGATCACAACGTAAGGAGTTATGAGTTCCATTGTATGAGCGTTAGGTGTTCTATTCAGTGACAATATGTTTGATACGGTTTTGTTTTGTGCAAGTTATGACTCATTTTTAACACATAGATAAGCGTGGCTGCTGGTATTATGAGCCTGTACTCATGAAGCATAAATAAAAATAGGGATACTCTTCTTAACAATGTTGTCTTATGAAATGTTGGTAGAAGTGCTTATCTTGCTGCTATTCTTTATCCTGTCAAGTGTTTTCATCTTTACCTTGTTATTGGTTATTTTTGCAGTAATTTCACTGTTGCCAAGTGTTTGTGCTAATAGCATTGTTCGTACTGACCTAAAGTCACCGTCTGATGAAATATATTTATCTTTTATTGCCAGGTTGGAATATGCTATTTTACCTTTGGGGGGTATTCAGGACAGGGAGGGTGCATTGTTTAGATTTTACTAAGGAAACATGTGCTCCCAGCTTTTGAAACTCTTTGGATAAAGACACTCTTACTGTTGGCATGACTTTGTCCGAGAACCTATGTATACCTAAGCATATAGATGAGTGTTCTATCTCTGCATCAAATACCCCTGGGCGCATTGATCACATGCTTAGCAAGGATCATGGGAGGAAAAAAATACTTTTGCAGGAGAGGTGCGTTCGGGTTCAAAAGAAAATTTGGTGTTATTGGACAGTGGGCTTGGCACCAGCACAGCAAGCAATGCAGGCTTGTCTAAAGGAGTTGAATGTCCCACTCCCTGCCTGGTAATTTTTAGTTTTTCCAGAATGGCCATTGCTTGATATGGTGCATTGATGTCGGTTTTCGTTTCTTGATTTTTATATTCAGTCTCCCTCCCTCCCTTCCTCCGTCTCTCTTCATTGTTGTGCCGGTTTTATCTTTCTAATATTTGTACCAGACTTCATTGATGTTATTGAATCATATGGTTGAAGCACTTGTTCTCATTCTTTATGTCTCGTTACTCTTTTGAACTTTATTAAAATTTGACATGCTAGTGTGGTTGACAATTTTGACCTATGTTGTTATTTTAGATATTTCTATATTATAATCTTCTGTATATAAACTCTATTTTTTAATACTTTTGTGTCTTCACAAGTGTTTAAGATGTACTTGCCATCATGTTAAAGTTACTTCTTTTGACAGCTATGGATGTATTTGTTCACCTATGGATGACATGACAGGACCCATCCTAATCCCCCCTGGATTAACGCGGGATGACCCTGCTCCCCCCTGGATTAACAAGGGATATTTCCGTCCTTTTCCCTCCCGGGCTATCAGAGTACGCCAGGATCCAGAGGAGGTATGTGATATCTCGGTCTCTGCTACAGTCCACGTCCGATGTCAACCTGAAGGGCAGTCAAAACATTAAAAACTGTGAGTGGACAAAACCAAAGTTTATAAAAACATTTCATGAGAAGACATTTGTATCCTTCACTAAAAAGCATACATGCATTCGAAAACCATTTAACCAAATGAAACAATATGTGGGAACTAAGCCCAAAACCATAATGAAAATGACCATACGGGCCACTGCCCAAATCCATTAGGGTCTCAGCCCAAATCAGAAGTAAACCAAGTACACGAGCCACCGCTCAAATCTTGTGTAACCACACAACACATATCATATTTATATCATATACACATATAATTCACACAATCAATCCTGTCATGGTTTCCAAAGCTTCGAGCGTGCTACCCGGGGTCTCAAACCCAAGTCTTTCAGGTACCAAGTCAATGTCCGAAGACCAATGACCCGCCCTGAGGTTATAGTACAAGCCTTCCTGAGAGTAAGGAACCCAACTGGGGCGACTCCACTTAGTCTGTACTCCGTGACTACTCCGGGGTCCACCCAGGCCAACGACCCTCCCCGGAGGAGATAGAACAAGTAAAGGAAGGTATATGAACATATATATATACATAACATAAACATTCATGCCCGGTTCCCCTGAACCGTCATGATCCATAACATCCAAAATAACCTTTCCAGGGTTCATGCCGGTTCCCATAAACTGCCATGAACTTGGAAATCCATCTAAGGTCCCTGACCCGAAATCATCAGTGTAAAACAACTGGGTCTCGTGCCCGAACATATGATATCAGCTGGGCATCCTGCCCGATATCTAAGGGTCAATCACGACTCCGATCGTAGTGATGCGTGCAACCATCCATCCAGGACCTCCCTCAATCCTGGTATGTCGCCGTGAACGAATCAACCGACGAGACCACCACAGGATCATGGTGAACTCATCACAGATCGCTATCCTGAACCGTCTGCACTCCGAAGTCGAGCCTCCCCAGGCTACTCGACAACGAATTGTACATCGTGACCTCTCCGGAAGGAACACATCCCAATCCGGAGGCGAGCGTCGTATCGTCGATCGCCGTGCACATAGCACCCGTCGCGACCATGTTTTAGACCCGTAGGTCATCAATAGGGTCATATGACCAAGACAAAACCAAATGGGTCTCATACCCGAGTTTATCCTTTTGAAATCCAATTCCAAATCATTTAGACCAATAAAGACATACAAACCTGTATTGGCACCGTATAGGGCCGAAACCTCAAAATACGTGCCAATACGTAACCACACATCCAAATGCACTCATAGCATCACAAACAAGTATTTAAAACATATAATAAACATTTATGCATGCACCAATTTAGAAAACAAGGTCCACTCACAGATCGTCCGAGCTACTGCCTCGATTTGCGTGTCATACGGCTCTCCCGAGCCAATCCGACCTCTTCGGTTCATCCTGACCTGTCCAAATCATATCCAAAGGTTACTAATAACCTATACAAGTCCATATTAAGAACCCTAAACTTTCCCGAAAAAGTCAACGTGTTCCGTACACGTTTCCCGAGGTGAAAAACCTCAATTTGACCAACCTAACGATCTCCGAGCAACCTGAAACCACCGCCATTGGATCCGGATCGTTGAAACCTTTAAAATGATACTGGGCCTACTCAAAATACTGTTCACACGGGCCCCCACGCGCTAGTCAACGCATTGAAAAAGTCAACGTTGACGTTAGCATGACGTCAGCACTGACACCTCTGACAATGCCACGTGTCAAGCTCCCATTGGTCCATATTCTGACATGTCAGTTGACATTGTCAGATCTTACATGATGACATCATCCCTGACATGATGACGTCATCAGGATGACATCATCAGTCATCCCTATCCTCCCGTCGGGTCTGCAACTGGGTCGCTGTGACATGCGGGTTGACCCGGTTGGTTCTCCACCGTTCGACGACCAAAATGCCTCCCGTTTGTCCCATTCTCATCGTCTCATCCTCCCCAACAGATCCCTCAACCCAGAAATTAAAAATAAACGTTGGAGGTTACCTGTTGGACGTTGAACAGCAAGCTCGAGTTTTCCCCCGTCGATATCTCACATTTCCGGCCACCATTCTCCTCGAATCCAAGCTCAGTGGACTCGTCTCACTCCCTAGGACGTACTGTAATCGACCAACCCGTTCGACACCCACCAAAACGCCATCCACCATTTTTGACATGTAACCAAGCTCACGGGTTCACTCCGCCGCGACCTCCACCATGGGCCACCGTCCAGCCTCTCAGTCCTCAGCCCCTCAACACTCTCTCACGGTCATGTTCAGCTCAGATAATAGGTGGTGGGTTGGTGTTTGTGTTTGAAAATGAAGAATGAATATGGAGGGGGGGTTTCGGGTTATGAGGAAATGAAGAAGATGATAATGATGTTTGATGGCTGATGAGAGAGGAGAGGATTAGATTAGATGAGTGGTAAGGATTGAGTGATTAAATAAAATGAATGGCTAGGATTTGATGATAGATGGATTAATTATATAATAATCAATATAATAATATTTTATTATGTAGATCCACTTTTTAGGGAAATTGGCCAATGGGATGAGTGACACTTGTCACTCATCCATGGGACCCACTCAAAATATCTGGCCAATCAGAAAAGGCCAAATCATCACCGTCTCGAAGTACGTGCATAGTGAAATCGACCTTCCGTGACCTATAACTCTCTCGTTCGAAGTCCGATTTTCAGCATGCCGCCTGTCTATGGATTCGTATCATTCCGATCTACGTAACGGTCCTCGGCCCTCGGTCATTGGACATCCCAGTCAAAAAGTCAACTATTTACCCTTTTTAATCAAAATTACCAAAATGCCCCTAAACTTCCAAACGTCATAACTTCTTCCTCGAATGTCGGAATTGAACGTGCCACCTGTCTATGAACTCGTGACGTCACTAAATACGTCACGGTCATCGGTTAAAATCCATTTGACCACTCGATTGAAAAGTCAACGTTTTACCACGATTAGGGGCAAAACGGTCATTTTGCATCGTTCGTCCGATTTCGCCCAACTGATCACGGATTAATCTCACTAATCGTGATTAGTCACTAATCTAATCTAGGAATTTGGGACGGGTCGTTACATGACATATGGGATTTTACCATTTGTAGCAAGGTCTATTTTGATGTGTTGAAGCGTTAAATGTTCCAACTGTCGATTACTCGTCATCCAATCACCAAATGACATGTGCCCTTCCTCGTAACCTGTCAACTTAAGTAAATAGCGGGTTTCCCGTTAGTACGGGCACTGGTGTGGTACCGGCCTAAGGTTCTTCGACCGTCAAGTCAATAACTTTGTTCGTAAGAGAAAACAGTAAATAGTAAATTGGGTAAAGCTGTAGTGAATAGTAGCTATTAGTTACCATTATTGGAAAATTTATACCCCTTATGTATGGGTAGGTAGGATGTTCAATTTTCATAGTTTCGATGTGGGACAAATACTCCTCGATTTGTGTGCTAACACGTATTACGTAGATCGAGTGTGGATAGACTTCCACGTGGCATCCCGCATTGGGCCCGATGTTGGGGCTGTGTAAGTACGGTGGTTTTGGGCCTTGAACAGAGTCTGGGCTTTAAGTATTCGACTCAGTGGGTCTGGTCATATATGGTGTCAACAGAAGTCCCCCAAGTCCTTGACTGAGGGGGAATTTCTCGGTCGGGGGCTTGTCTCATTCTCCCAGACCCTGGTGGGGAGTATACCGGTAGTCCCCCAAGTCCCCTGGCGAGAGAGTCCGCCAAGACAGTCTCGGTCACGACAGAGAAGTGGAAAGTGGTCGGTCTCTTGAGAAGGTGTCTCGGCGGAGCCGATGTGGTCGGTCAAGTTCTGTATATAGCTCGGTGATGGTACCACGGTCGGTGATGAGGGCCAACCCTTTGTAGGTTTGTTAAAAGTGATGCATCTCTCTCAGTGTGGAGTTGTTCTGGGTCCCGGGGGGGGGGGGGGGGGGGGGCAGCGCCTGCTGAGAGTTGTGGGCACCGATCAGTGTACGGGGCTCGGTGAGAACGCGGAGAGATCGGTGGTGGAGTTGTGATTGATGCTCAGATGTTGTATCCTTGAGCAGACCCTCGGATGTTGTACCCCTAAGTGGATACATGGTGGTATGATAGTTATGGATATCGAGGATGGGTTGACTCTGTGTGTGACTGTTGTTTTCTTTTACTAATCGTTTCCTTGTTTTATGATATCTTATATTACTTTCTTTTATCAAATTAAAAGAATCTTTCTATATGCATGCATAGGTTTTAAGCGGAGGGTGCATAGTAGCTTTCTTTTAACCTTGTTTTAAAATGTTTCTTCTGTCCACTCACAACTTATTTTGGTTTGTCATTTACCCTTCAGGCCATGACACGTCGACGAAGATTTACTTGGTGATTAGAGGCATAGACTAGTTTCTATGCGCACTTCAACATACTAAGGTAGGAGTGGACTTATGAGTTGTATAGTGTTTGTCCTTACGCTCTGTGAATGGTTTTGTAAAAATATCCCTTGTCTGATAACAATGAACTTTTATCCTTATGGGTTACCCTAAGTTTGGCTTTGAGAGTTTGGGTTATATATCAGATGGGAGCTGGATTTCCTCTCTTTCAGGAGGGGTCTTATCATGAGCACTCCCCTAGCTAAAAATGACAAGTTACAAAGATGTGATGCCAGTGAGGTAGTTGATGGACAATTTTACAGAAAGATTGTGGTAAGCCTGTTGAATGCAGCTAGCCTTCTATCTAGGTTCATGCACAATCCCACTAAGAAGCACATTGGGACAATAAAAAGAGTGTTGGGTGGTTCCAGTGATTGGCTTAGTAGGGCTTGTTGGTGATTAAGCTGCTTCACTGGAAGCTGATATGGCAGCATAATTGGCATTCTGCCAGCTGCCAAATATAAAGGGGGTATAAGATTAAATGAGTGAGGTGTGAGTTGTAAAGTGTGTGAGACGATTAAGGAATGTGAGTAAATGTGTGAGTACTGTTACTGTAAGCAGTGAGGAGTGTGTGAGTGATGATGTCACTATGTGATCACTCCTAACCATTTCATGTGAGGTGTGTGAGTCTATAATCATTGTAATTATCTCACACAAAATCTAATGAGAATTATGCAGGCACAACAGTGGTAGTGGTAGTGGTAGTGTTAGTCTACACTATGATTAAAATTCAGAACATCTCTCAATCTCATTCATATATTATATCAAACACTTAGAGTGCACAATCCATCAATCCAATCATCATCAATTTCTACCTAGAATCTAGCTCTGTATTTCAGTTAGGAATTAAGAAGAATCTATCCTAATCCAATCGAGCTAATCTCGATTCACCAGCTAGGAGATAGAGTATTGGGAGAGTTACCTTTGAGCTCTCGGAATCCCCTTTACTGTGCAAGCTTGGAACAAATCTCGCAACACCATTACGTGGAATTTGGGGTCGATGTTCACTCTGATCATCAACACTTCAATGAAAATTGAATTAACCGAATGCAATGCTTACCATGTGCCCATCCCTTGACTCGGATGGTAACCCAATTCTGGTGGAAACCGAGCACCAGCGATGAAATAAATAAATAAATGTTGTTTCAAGTTTGAAGCCTATTGTGCGGCAGAAGAGGAAAGTAGCCAGGTGGTTGGTCAGAGATGGTTGTTACGTACTAATGGTCATGGTTAAAAATATTGACTGTATCTTTGATACTTCCATGGAAACATCGAAATTTTGGGCAGTCGAAATATTGAAACAACGCGAAAACAACGAGCAATTAGCTCAATGCGTACTAAAAAAGGTGCTAACACAGTAGGACTCCTGTGGGTAATGAGAAGCTTCAAAAATGAAGCCCATTTCTTTGAAATCACAAATATGCAGGATTTCATATATCCATAAATCTTGACGAAATTGGCTGGTTTTTGTTAATATCCACCCACATTCATGGCTAAACAACCAAAGCAAACCAAGTTGAGAGGACAAGCACAAAAATTGCGCAAGACAATTAATCATCACATTTAGGGAAATAAATAGAACATTTTCAAATACCTAGCGTGAGATTCATGCACCAAAAAAGTGATTATTAGGAGCGTTCAATTAATGGTGGGTAATATGATACCCCCCCTATTAATATTGATTTTTATTTTTATTTTTGCATTTCCCCTATTAATATTGATTAGGAATAGGAAATGTATTGACCTTTAATAAGAATATTACAGGCGAATTAAAGTCCCTCCAATAATTATTAGGGACAAAATCGTATTGCCCTCAATTATTGTTTATTAGGAGCGGAAACAAACGTGAGCGGATATTCTCTTTAACTCTTCTCGTCAGGACTTATCTGAATGATAATGACCGTCCTAAATTGATCCTACAGTTATTAACTAATGTTGTCTAATTTTGATACAGAAAACATCAAACACCACAATATTCCTTCTTCAAAAAATTTCTTGCTTCTTTCGCCTATTTCAAGTTCAGTAATCCATCCATCATGAGATATTCCTCTTCAATCTTCCCTATTCTATTGATCTCTCAATTTCTTCTTTCATATTGAAATGATCAGGACGAACTTATGAAACTAAGGCCAATGAACAAAAAAAAAAAAAATTAAGAAACTTAAATTAATTTTTTCCTGGAAAGTAGTCAAGCGGATGGTTTTGGACCCAGTGCTGATGTGATGTAGGAAGAAGGGAAAGACAACAAACAATATTTTATGTCTACAAGAGTTTTCTTTCTACCAAATACCGGCAACTCAAAAGTTCAATGTTTAAATTTATTGAAATGATCACGAACCCAACAAACGATGACCAAGGAAGGTCCAGAGAAGATCCGTTTTCAAAATAGACGTTTATTTAAATTAGGGTCAGAAAAAAAAACCCTCTATTAATTTTAATTAGGAGTGGAAGTATGGATGTAACTCAATTAACGTACCAGGGGCGAATATAAGAGTAATTAACTCATAGGTTCTTACCAACATATAAGTTTATTCAAAATTTATATATAAAAAAATTAAACTTAGAGCTCCTTTAATTAGTTAAAATACTATATAATTTAAAATAAACCATAATTTTTATATAAATTACAACTAATACCATCATTTTGAGTTCAACAACAATCTAAAAAGACTTACCAAAATCTATCATGATTTCAACATTACTTCTTTTTAATTATAAGATTATATTGAGAATTATGAAAACATTACTCCTATTTATAATTTTTTTTTTTGTATTTTTATAATTATTTATCTTCCGATATTTTTGGTTAATTTCGTATAGTTTCCCTATGTTGTATGATTTTCCACCACCATCTCAACCTCCCCTTCCCCCCCAAAAATAATTTATATACCCTACCGTTGAACTCCAGACAATGCAGACTTTATTTTTTATTTGATAGAAAAAATTCAATTGTAACTATATACAATATATATAGTATACATATATAATATTTGTTATATGCATAATATAATAAAGGGCCCAAGAGGCCAAAAAATCAAACACTATGGGGCACATGTGATGGGGCAATAAGAACCTATGAGTTAATTACTCTTATATTCACCCATGTTACGTTAATTGAGTTACATCCATACTTCCACTAGGGATGGTCAAATGGGTTTTTTTGAGAGTGTGGATAAACCCTTACCCTACATGGGTACAAATGGGTTTTATACCCATTTAGACTCATCCTCAATTTTTGAGGGTTTACCCAAACCCTACCCATTGGATAATGGGTACCCATGATATTTTATATTTATTTTCTTCTTTCAATTTTTTTTTCCTTGTGTTTCATTTTGTTTTAACTTCTAATTTTTTTTATACCTTTTAATTTATTTTACTTTTCTTTTTTCTTTTTACTTTTCATTTTTCTTTTACTTTTTAATTTTTTTTTTACTTTCATTTGTCTTCAACTTTTTATTTTTAACTTCTAATATTTTTTTTCTTTTAATTTCGTTTGCTTTTTTTTTTTGTTTGCTTTTCATTTTCTTTAAATCCTCTCAATTTCTATTAGAGTTTTTGTTACAATCCGTCTTAAAATTTAAAGTGAGAATTAGTAAATGACCAATTTACCCTTTTATTCGTAATTATCAAAATTTGTCGAGTTCACCAAGACTAGTGAATGAGTTATTTGAGAATTTGACTCCAAAAAATTTCCAATTAAATGAAGAATGAGTAATAAATGTCGAAATGGAATTCAAAACTTAAAAAAAAAATACTCATTAAAAATTTTATTATAAACAATTTTTAAGAATTTATAAAACTCCTTTTAAATTATTTCATGGTTGTGAAATCTTAAAAAATTTATAGTTTACTTTGATTTTTGTTAAATCATTTAAAATGAATTATTTAAGTTCTTAAAAAAAATTGATGTTAATATAAATTCGTAACATTTTTGTGTATAATTTTTTTGATGAAAGATGAAATAACTGATATTTAATTGAAATAAAGTAATTTTAAATAATAATACCTAATAAATAAAATAATAGTAAGAATATAAAGAAAAAAAATTAGTAAAAGGAAGAAACTGTTAAAAATTCATAGATAATTTGAAGAATGGATAAAAAATATACTTTAAATTTAATGGGTATTAAATACCCTCAATACCCATGGGTAAACCCTTACCCTACCCATTAAATGATGGGTAAATTTTTACCCATCTAATTTCTACCCATTTCAACAATACCCATGAGTACCCATACCCATGGATAATTATGACCATCCTTAGTTGGTTCTCAATAAATTTTATTTTAGATGTAACAATATACTATAAATGATAAGTGGCAAAAAAAAATTAAATTTTAATTAAATTCTTAATAATTTTAATATGCACTAGATACACGTATGTACATGTACATGTACATTAATTATTTTTATTTTGAATTTATTTTTTATAATTTTTAAAAAATAAGGAGAAATAAAAGTAAAATTCGATTAATAAAATAAATAAAAAAGAATGAGTGGAGTAATTACCAACTCCTCCACCAAAATGTTTATTTTTTATTATTTATTTATTTTAATTTTAATATTTTAATGGAAGGTTATTTGTGTGATAAAATTTTAACGAAGCCTTTTGACCATTTACTTGACTTTTTAATAATAGGCATACTAATGTTTTACTAACAGTACATTAATGCGTGTTTTATTTCCTAACAAAAAGAGGCCTGTTCTATTAAAAAAAATGTCTAATCCATTCTCATATTTGAGCTTCTGAGTATATTGTTTGCTATTTCTTTAATCCATTCATTCACCAAAAATCTTCCTTTAAAATATTTGTTTTCTCTAAATCTTGTTTTATCTTATTAATAAAAGAGTTTATAGCAATATCTTTAATTGGTTTAGGTCACAATAATTAGGTTATGACTTTTTGTCATTTAATTGTTTTTATGTATAATTAGATCGCTGGAAATCAAATTTTCTTTAAATTTGTCATGCTTTACACGTTCTTTAAGACCAAATTTAATGGGCTGACAATGTTGACTATTCTTTTAGTGGAGATGTTCTATTTAGTGTTTTAGGCGCTATTAAAATTTTGATTTTTTGGATTTTTCATGCTTCATTTATAATTTTACGTAATTTTAGTGATGTAAGTTTATTAGATGTTACTAAAGCTTTGTACGCGTTAGTATTTCTATACTGGCTTGTCGATCTTGTTGTCAAAATTTGATTTTGATAGCATATTTGTACGCTTTTTAATGATATATAATGATATTTTCTTTAGGTTTTTTACTGCAAGTGAACTCTGAAGTGATTTTAATACTCTAGAATGATGAGTGATGAGTAATTATTTACTTATTTCTCAAGACTATTTGGAATTGTAAACAAATGAAAACTTATGGAGAAGACATCTCTGTGCAAATACTTATACAAAAGATTCTAATTACGCTAACCAAACCATATGATGCTATTGTGTTTATTCTTGAAGAAACTAAAGATATTGAGCACATAAGTTCACAGAGTATTATTGCATCTATTCGTTTCTTTGATCAAAGATTGGAAATGTACTTCAAGTGATGTTGTTGAGAAGGCATTCTCTAGTCTAAATGAAAACCCAAAACCACATCAATCACTGTCGAATCAGGGCAAGTTAAAGAACCCATATAAGGGAGGAAACAAACACTAGAATAACAAGTTGAGTACATCCGCAAAAATATGTAAAGTCCACTAGTAATAAAAGAAGTGAATCTTGTGGCAGTTATAATAAGAATACTTTCAAAGTATGTGATAAACTGCAGTATGGTGAGTGCTGGCTTAAAGGTAAAGTTAAAAGTTACAAATGCAGTAAATTTGGTCATCTAGCTAAGGAATATGAATCAAAACCTTAAGTGAATCTTGCTAAATAGTTAGAAAAGACGAAGCGAACATGTTATATGTTTGCTGCTCAATATCAATCAATAAAAATTCTACTGAGGCTCTACTGGTCATCTGCAATCATATGATAGGACATGAGGCTCTACTGGTCAATGTGGACAGAAGCTTGAAGGTGAAGGTTAAAACGGTCACTGATGATTCAGTTCAAGCATCTGGAAAAGGCAATCTGATGATTCATACCAGTCAAGGTGATAGACAAGTTAAAGACATGATGTTGGCGCAAGGACTTGATGAAAATCTTCAAAATGTTGGTCAAAATATGAGAGGTTCATCTAGCTTTGGTTTGGAGAATTGGACTGGGAGTACTACCATTCAATGCCACGTGTTTGTGGACCACTGACCACCTTGCCACCTTGCCACGCACCCTCGCCTAACGTGCCGGAGCTGATAAAAAAAGATGACAATATATCTCACGCGTGTTTTGACTTGTCCAATGGTCATGTTCCAATGGTATAAACATGACTTCCATTTTCCACCAGAAGCAAAAGCCAAAACCATTTTCAACAACCTTCGTCTACGTGCAGGGCCGGCCATGCCTTAGGCCGTCAAGGACGACTCTCCTGGACCTACCAATAAAAAGGGCTAAAAATTTTAAATTTATTTTATTTTTATGAGAAAAAATAAAAAATATTTAAGATTTTAAAAAATATTTAAATTGAATTTAAAGAATATTTTATTATAAAAATTGAGCTCATATTTTTAAAATATTATAAAAGTTATTCGGATTAATATATATTTATCTAAATTTTCTTATAAAATCATTAAAATTCTAACTCTAAATTTTTTAATAAAATTTCAGGGTTTCTTAAAAATATAATATTACAAAAGTGACTATATTTTCTATGTACGATTGATGTGTTGAAATTATTAAATTTTTGTGGTATGCTGCGAAGAGGATGAAAAAAAAATTAAAAGTTGAAAAAATTATTAATTTTGTGTATATAAATATATATCATAGAAGCATTTTTATAATTTTCGCCTTAAGCCACCAATTTATTGGACCGGCCCTTTCTACGTGTAACGCGTTTCTGGCCAAACTCGATCTAGCCATATGTCCCATATTATCTAGGTTAATTAATTGCTAGCTACCGCTAACAATTCACTATAAATAATGGACACCACAAACTCACCACATATCTCGCACCAACTCAATATTTGCTTTACATTAAGCTCCATCTCGATTATATACTTGGTTTTTGTTAAGACACTGGGGAGAAAATGGCGGGATCTACAGAACAACAACAACAGCAACACCCCAAGAATGCTTTTGGATGGGCTGCCACAGATTCGTCCGGTGTTCTCGCTCCCTTCAAATTCACCAGAAGGTTATTCATTTCTTAATTACTCCTCATCGACATACATTCATTTCCATGCAGTTTTTGTTCATTTTTATTTATTTCCATCAATATATATTGGTGGATTTGCTTTTTTGGAATATTATTGAATATCTATCCTCCAATATGCTTGTCCCCCCGGCTTCATTTGTTAATAATGAACTTGATCTATCCATTCTTATATTGTATCGTTCGTATGAATTATACGCTTTCCACCAGCACAAATAAAACACTTGGTTTCGTCAATATAATTTATTAGCTGAGTTAGAGGAAAATACGCGTCTTGAAATCTCCATCGGCCCTATCACAACCCAGAACTTCGTCGATCTCCATCACAACCCAATTCTATCAATTCATTCAAAAAATAATGGGAACGGTTTTGGAATCCTCCATCTCCATATTTACTAGAACTCCCTCCCAAACCCCCCAATTTTTGGATCCCAAGCCACCCACCCATTCACTTCAAGTTCAAGTAGGGAGAAAAAAAAACATGGTTGAGCAAATGAATTTTCTGGATTAGAATTTAGAATTATGACATATTGATTTTGTTTTGGTAAATCGAATTGATTTTGGGAAAATTACTTGTGCGCAAATTGTTGAGGTGGTAGCCTATGGGAGATGGCCTAGCTCTGATGACTTCATATTCGTGAATCGGGTCATGGCAAATCATCAAATTGATCGAATACTTGAACCTATTAATTCAAATCTGAATCCAAATTGTGTTATAAAAGAGATGAAGTGGTGTTAGATGTGGGTCTCAAACCAATCGTCATCCCTTTAGAGTAGGCACATTATAATATGATCCACTTGTATAATATAATTCGCGCAGGATATAATTGGTATTTTAATCTGATAAGACAATAAATGCCTACTTAAATAGTCAATTTATCCTATAAATTTATATATAGCATATAACTTAGAAAGATTATCTCATTAAAAAATCAGTGAAAATATTAACCATCATTTCAGTTGATAGTTGACCATGAGAATATAAACTGTTAGAAAAAAATGACATATAATTGGTTAATTTGCTAAGTGGATACCAAAGGGTCATTTGGTGTAATTTGCTAAAATTTAAATTATAGAGAAATACTAACTAGATTTGCTCTAACATGTGTCAGTATATATGAACATGTTGCCACGTCTAGTCATTAGGATTGAATCTCTATGCATATATCTCAATCCAATTCTATGGTTGTTGCAGGGCAACCGGAGAGAAAGATGTAACATTCCAGGTATTATACTGTGGGATATGCCATACAGATCTTCACATGATCAAGAATGAATGGGGTATCACTACCTACCCTATGATTCCCGGGTACGTATATATAAATACTCAAGTTTTCCACATTTGGCATTATTTTGATTACAAGTGGATTATATATATATATATATGTGCTAATATTAATATTAATCATGTAATTTAATTGGGGAATGCAGACATGAGATTGTTGGTGTGGTGACAGAGGTTGGAAGCAATGTAGAGAAATTCAAAGTTGGAGATAATGTCGGAGTTGGATATATGGTTGGATCTTGCAATTCTTGTGATAGTTGCACCAACAGTGCTGAGAATTACTGCCCCAAAATGATACCTACCAGTGGAGCGGAATACCATGACGGAACCGCAACATATGGCGGTTACTCTGACATTATGGTAGCTGACGAGCACTTTGTAGTTCGTATTCCAGACAACCTCCCTCTCGGCGGTGCTGCTCCTCTCCTTTGCGCCGGGATTACAACTTACAGCCCCTTGAGATACTATGGGATTGACAAGCCCGGCATGCACGTGGGTGTGGTTGGCGTAGGTGGTCTAGGTCATGTGGCCGTCAAGTTTGCCAAGGCTTTGGGGCTTAAGGTCACACTGATTAGTACCTCCCCTAACAAGAAGGAGGAAGCAATCGAACATCTTCATGCCGATTCGTTTTTGGTCAGCCGTGATGAAGAACAAATGAAGGTAATTACTTGAACAAATTAAGTTTCTGAATTTGTTGATTAATCAATGTAAGTGGAATATTAATTTTATGTTTGATGTTGACCTAATTAATTGTTTTCTTTGTTGATGGCGTACCACGGTAGGCTGCCTTGGGCACGATGGATGGGATCATTGACACGGTTTCGGCCGTTCACCCTCTGTTGCCATTGATTAGTTTATTGAAGACTAATGGAAAGCTTGTTTTGGTTGGGGCACCAGACAAGCCTCTTGAGCTGCCAGTTTTTCCTTTGCTCGCGGGTAAGCATGTCACTTCACTGACTTCTGGCATTCATTTATTAATTGATTAATTGTATTTAAGGGGTAGGGGTGCTTAATATCTGGTCATTAAGCCTTCGAGGTACCTAATACGAAATTCCACACGGTGACATAATCTGAGTTTGTTTTTTATTCACAGTAAGCCAAAAAAATTAAGTTAAAAGCAATTGCCTAATTTGATTTAGACTCTGTTTTAAGTTATTGTAAATCCATTTCATGTTTTAATCTGTTTATTCATGAATGAAATCCTCTATATGAGTAATTAAGGTCCTTAATGGCCGGTCACATATACACACATATATTTCCCCTTAATGATTATAGCTAATAGTAGAAACTAATGTATAAGATCCTTATTACCGAGCAAGAGCACAAACGTATCATATATATGAAATATATAATGACGGCAAGTAATATAAGTAATCCTGTATTTCGGGAAACCTAAATATCTCTGCATATTTTTTAAGGAAGTTTAGATTCTACCTCAAAATCAATTGACAATGTGTAACTTTTTAATCTTTTGACTGTTTTACGTACGCATTCTACAATTTGAAGAGAGATGACATAATACTTATCTCTCTTAATACAAGATCCTAGTTAGCTAGGTCACAGAATCCAATTAATCATCAGCTGTGCATTTGAATTGAAGGATTATCATAATCCAGTACTATGCACATGCAATTAATATTCTGGGTTTTGAAATGCAGGAAGGAAGATAGTAGGCGGTAGTTCAGTAGGAGGTATGAAGGAGACACAAGAGATGATTAATTTTGCAGGCGAACACAACATCACAGCAAACATCGAAGTTATTCCTATCGATTATGTGAACACTGCATTGCAGCGTCTTATCAAAGGAGATGTGCGATATCGATTCGTCATCGACATTGGAAACTCATTGAAGTCTTAAATAATTAACTCTCTTATCAATGGCAGAATACGATTAGCAACTAAGCTCGATTTAGTTGATTGATGCTGTTTTGTGTACGTTAAGGGTCTAGCTTTTGGGAGAATGCAACATGCAAATTTCTTACTTTACTTGAATGAAATTTGTGTACGCAATAAATATGTGTACGTTAAGGGTCTAGCTTTTGGAAAAATATATGCACTCATCTCTAGTAACAAGATACGCTGCCAGTAAAAAAGGCCACAAAAATGTAAGTGTTGACGCACGTAAGTGAAATCATTACAAGAAACTAAATTTTACCCAAATAAGATTTGTCAGGTGAAAAGAGAGATCTGTCGGGTAACATCATCTTCTTCGGGTAGTCTATAGTTGAGTCGCTGCCGTCGGGTCAGACTTTTAAACGACAAAAAAAAATTATCATTGGGTAATATCAGACGTCGTCGGCCACCATTCGCCGAGTAACGTCGAGTCAGCGTATTTCACCCAACGAAAAAATAACACTCGTTGGGTAACATGACTTGTTGAACAATTTGGCAGACACCCACCGAATGACGAATATTCCTCGGGTATATTCGTCGATTAACAATGAAACATTCATTAGGTAAAAGTAAAAGGTTCGATGGGTAATAATACACTGCTCTTTGGGTAAAATTGAACGACTAGTGAGAGATACGGTTGCCTCTCACAAAGTTATCTTTGCACGATGATACAACTTTGTTGGGCTAAATTGAATAATTTACTTTTTTATATTAAATTTTTTTTCATAGTTAATAATTTTTCATATTATTTAATTAATTAAATCTAAAAAATAGGAAAAATAAATAAAATTCAAATATGGAATTAAAAATACATATTTATAAAATTTAAACTATTGTTTTGAACATAATTAAAATAAAACAAATTTTACAACAAAAAGTTAGAAATGAACGACTACGGGTGGGGCCAATTAGGGTGGTGAGGTTGTTCGGACTAAGCAGGCTGCTGCTATGGGTGCTGAGGATGTGTCTCACCCAAGCGTCGAAAGACCACCATAAGGTGAGCCCTGATCTCGTCGTTTTGTGCTGGAAGGCTCTCGTTTTGGGTACTCAGCTATGCAGTCTTGGTCTGGAGGACGGTATACTCCTCGGGATTGATGCCCCTAGAAGAAGTGTCAAGGCCAGTCCATATGTCTCGTTCCACCCCTTTGTTGACTCTCCGAACAATCTTTCCTGGACTCCTACCCACCTGTCGCTCCAGGATCGCCCTCGATCGCTCTGTATCTAACAGTTGTTGCTCCAAGGATGTGTTCAGTTGTTGTTGAGTCAACTCCTCATGTGTATGTTGAATGTCTGCTAGCATTCCAACCTATAAAATCAAAACACATTTATTAATTATTTAAAAATAAACAAATAATTTTAAAATTAAATATATGAATTTAAACTTATGTGAATCACATTAGTTTACTGGTTCCCCCGACCTGCATACACTTGTCCCCAGGAATGCACCTTCGGGAACATCGATCCAATGTTACGACATCCCTTATGCTTGGCCGCCAAGGGACGTGACTCTCCGTGGTGATTCAACATCTTCTTCTACCGATTTCTCTTGTTGGTCTCCAATTTGTTCTATTCACTACTAAAAATAATTAAATTTGGTAATGGAAAAGTACGATAAAAAAATGAACAATTAAAAAAAACAGAATATTACCACACATTTGGGCGTCACGAAATGCTTGCAGATCCAATCCCACCCGATCTCCCGATCACCCTCTAATTCCTGCGAAAGATTAGCACGAGCTTTCTCTGGGAAGGCCAACTCAACCATCAGTTGTGGAGCTTGTACTTCCACTCTGCGTACCAGAGCTGCCAGTGGCGCCTCATGTATTTCATCAAAATCGGTCCCTAGTGTCATACTGAAAATTGACCTGTAATAAATTATTTAAATAAGTAAAATCATTAAAACCATTAAAAATCAGTAAACTTAATTAAAAGTAATTAATAATTATAAATACGGATAAGGCCCCCCAACAGAGGGTGAGTTGCTCTGGGGATTGATTCCTAAGGGTATCGCCCATCGTGAGACAATGGGTGAGAAGAATGGCACTCATGTTATGCACCATCAAGATGGGGATCTTGACGGGCGCAGAGAGGGCCTCCCCCGGTTAATCCCCTGCACACATACGTGTCTCCCAACAAATTCGATAAACATTAGTAAGAAAAATCAGCAAAAAATTAATAAAAAACCTTTTAAATAAAAATACTTAAACAACTCACCCTTAGGAATCGTTCCAGCGGGATCTGATTCGTTCCCTCCGACCTGCCCCTTTAGAGGCTCGGGGTGAGTATGGCATTGCCTCTATTTCCTCGAATGTTGTTGAAGCGTTGACAAGGTACCAAGCCACATAAGCCCCTCAAAGGGGAAAGTCGGAGCCGCCAGCATGTTTGATGCTGGTGTAGGGGTTGCACCCACCACTAGCGTGTCAGGTTCCAAGATAGAGGCTCAATCCACTGTCGGCGTGTTACGTATTAGCGCATTTGGTGCATTCGCTGGCTTCTCAACCACATCCGGATCTGCGCGAGGATGAGACCTCGAATTAATAAAAATGGGTACCGGCATCTACAATAAAAATTAAAAATATTAATTAATCCATAATAAAAAAATCAATAAAAATTATTCCATAATCAATAATAATTAATAATATCAATAATCAAGTAATTCATAATCAATAATCAATAATCAATAATAATTAATAACTAATAATAAACAAAATCATAATAATTAATAATAATCATTAATAATCAATTAATCCATAATCAATTAATAATCCATTAATCCATAATCAATTCATCCATAAAACGTACATTTTCAATAATTAATAATAAGAAAAATAAAATAATCAATAATTAATAATTAATAATAATAATTAATAATATCAATAATCAATAATAATCAATAGAGAGAGATAGAGAGAAAGAGAAAGAAAACTTACAATGTAAGATCTATGTTCTGGAGGGAACGGTGAACGATCCCACATTCCTCCGAGGGAGGAATGGTCTAGGAGGGGCATGGTGGTGTACCTTAAAGGTGTAGGCACACCTATCTAGCACGAGGCCTTTTGGGAGTTCAGTGACTTTGGGTTCGGTTGGAACTCCAAAGTTAAGCAAGTTGAAGTTGGTGCAATTCCATGATGGGTGACCCCCTGGGAAGTTGCACCGTGAGCTCCCGAAGACAAAACCGTGAGAGTAAGGGTAAGAAGGCCCAAAGCGGACAATATCGTGTTAGATGAGTCGGGTCCTAACTGAGGAGGGTTGGGTCCTGTCAGAATGGTATCAAAGCCAGATATCGACCGGGAAGTGTGCCAATGAGGACGCTGGACCCTAAGGGGGGTGAATTGTAAGACCCGTGTTCTGGAGGGAACGGTGAACGATCCCCCATTCCTACAAGGGGGAATGGTTTGGAAGGGTAATGGTGGTGTGCCTTAAATGTGTAGGCGTACACCTATTTATCATGAGGCCTTTTGGGAGCTCAATGGCTTTGGGTTCGGTTGGAACTCCAAAGTTAAGCGAGTTAAGGCTAGTGCAATTCCATGATAGGTGACCCCCTGTGAAGTTGCATCGTGAGCTCCCAAAAACAAAACTGTGGGGGCAAGGCAAGGAGGCCCAAAATGAACAATATCGTGCTAGATGAGTCGGGTCTTGACGAAGGAGGGTCGGGTCCTGACATACAATGAGGGAAGGGAGGAAGGGATAAAGTGTAACGACTCGTCCTGGAAGTCGGGATTAGGGAAGTGATTAGTGACGGATTAGTGAGCTTAATCGGTGGTTAGTTGGGTACTGTTGGATCTTGGACGTAGAATGACGATTTTGCCCTTAATTTGGGCAAAATGTTGACTTTGAGTTCCGGTGGTCAATTGGACATTGACCGATGACCGTGACGTAGTTTGGGACAACACGAGTCCGTAGAAAGGTGGCACGCCCGATTTCGACATCCGAGGAGGAAGTTATGATGTTCGGAAGGTTGAGGGTACTTTCATAATTTGGTTAAAAGAAAGGGAAAAGTTGACTTTTTACACGACATCATTTTTTACGTAGACCGAGGACCGTTAGGTAGATCTCGTTGTCCTGAGTTCAACGACAGGCGGCATACATTTATCAGACAGTGGACGGGCGAGATACAGGTCTAGAACGGTGAAGGGCAAAATGGTAATTTTGATTCATAGGGGCATTTTGGTCTTTTTGGTGCATTGGGAAGTGTGCAAATAAAATGAGGACAGGTGTAGTGGTGCAACTAGATATTTTTTAGAAGGACCATGGGATTGTGACAGGTGGTAATGGACTAGAGGTTTCTACAAGTTTGCACGGTGTGATTTTAAACGGGTGTGTGTGTGTGTGCATCGTGTTTATTCAAAGAAGGAAAAACAGAGGGTGAGACAGTAAGAGGAATTGATCAATTGTAGTGTGTGTTTGTGTGTTCTATTGATCGAGTGAGTGAGCAGAGGCTAAATGGAAGGCTAGGGAGTGTTCTGGGAAGGTGGTGACTGTGTGAGAGACGGGGACTGTGAGGAAAACCAGAGAGCCCAAAACCGAGAACCACCGTGCACGGTTGTGCACTTCCAGTGACCAAACCACAAAATTGAACCCGTGGTGGCGTTGAGAAGGCTGAGGAGAGTCGAACAGACCCAGCAGAGCTCACGATGATGGTCGGAGAACAGGTAATTTCTTGCCTTCCCTCTGAATGCTTTGTTTTCCAGTTTTGATGAAAATTGGAAGTCGTGGAGTTTGAGTATGATTTGAGGGTTTTGGTGAGTTCTAGTGATTTCAGGAGGTCCTAGGGAAGCTATAGAGGCCGACACCGTGACGGGGGGTTGCACGGTGGGCCGGGAGCAAGAACAGAGTTCTTGGACGGGTTTAAATTCGAGTTTGGGAGATAAGATGTAGGTCGTGTTGTCGTGTTTGGTTGAGGGGAATCGATTGCTTAGGCCAGGACGAAGCTGATGGGTTTGATTGGAGTGGAATTGAACTGGTATTGAGGGAGAACCGGTCACGCCGGTTCGGTTCAGTTGAACCATTTGGCCAAAGGTTGAAGATGTCCCTGTGTGCAGGCGCGTGAGGTCCACGCGCAGCCACTTTGGGCGGCGCGTGGGGGCGCGTGGTGGCTTTTCTGGGAAAACTTCCAATTAGGTTTTTAGTCTAAATGTTATAACAAATCTTTTGGGATAGGTTTTGGGACGATCGGACGTTGTTTCAGGTTAGTTCTGCGGGATCGAAGGTCTAGGGTCCCGTTTAAAGTACGCTTAGAAGTTCGGGAAAATTATGGGAATTGAGTAGGACTTTTGTGAAGTAGTTAGTGACCTCGTTATGGGTTTTTGACAGGGTTGGGAAAGCCGAGGATAGCGAACTGGCCGGGAACGGAGTAATTGAGCGCGTATCGAGGCGACGTCGGAATGGTCTGTGAGTGGACTTTGCTTTCTAACTCTTGATGCATGCATATATGTTTTTATATGTTTTCTATACTTGATTCTATGATTTGATTTATGACTGTGATGGTTTACGATTTGTGCACGTTTTTCGAGGAAATGACGGTATTTTACGTTTTACGAGATTTGACGGATATTGTGATTTGAACCTGGTTTTAATAATTTTGATTTCGGGATTTGAAATACGATTTGATTTCAAAGAAAGTAAAAGGATTTCGGAAAAGTGTTTTGGAAAAGTGTTTTCAGGCTTGAAGCCCAGTTCAAAAAAGTGGTTTAGAGAAACGTGATTTTGGGTTTTGAATCGGAATTCCGGATGACGATTCGGGATTCGGTTTGGAACTTGAAATGGATTTTCGGGTTTGGGTTCAGAATGGTTATTCCGGATGCTAGCTTACGGAATGATGGTTGCGAACTCGAATCTGGAAAGGAGATGGATATGAATTTAGAAAAGGTTTTCAAATTGTTTGGATTGGATTTGCTGGATCTGGTTATTGGGTTTAAAGACCCGGATATTGTGATTAACGGGGGACGGGCCGGGATTGGGTTTAAAGACCCGGAGTGAGTTTAAAGACTCGGGAGTTTAAAGACTCGGATATATTGATATTTTCCCCCGTAGGCCTGTTGAGTTTAAAGACTCGGAGTTTAAAGACTCGGATTATTGAGGCCTGGATTGAGTTTAAAGACTCGGGAGTTTTAAGACTCGGATAGATCCAGCAGGTTCGGTGAATGGAAATATGAGATGGTTTTCAACAAGGTTTTCGATGGTTTTGAGCTGAGGCCCGGGATTTGAGAAAAAAGGAAAATGTGTTTGGTTTTCGTACATGGTTTTATGACATGAAATTAATATGCATGCATTGATTTTGAAACGGAGGGTATAAATGTCATTGTTTTATGAAATGTTTTTAAACTTAAACTTTATTTTTGTCCACTCACAGTTTTTTCGTGTTTTCGATACCCTCCAGGTTGTTGTGGTGCAGGTTGTTGGTCGAGAGAGACGGAGACATCACATGCACGATCCACAGTAGATTTGGTGCACTCTGAGAAGTTCGGAAGCTTCAGTACGGTTGGATCGAGAATCCCTTGTCCGACTTACGTTAGACGGGATCAGGATTTTGCCCTTAATCCTGGGGGATTAGGGGTGGGTCCTGGCATAGAGGAAGCGGCGACGATCCGATGGTGGGGGCACAGTAGTGGTGTGCGTGGCAGTTATGGGGTGACGAGATCCTTACTGCGGCGATAGAGATGTGCGAGGTTTTGAGGGAATAAGTGAGAGTGAAAAGTGTGAGACACGTTTAGGGTTTGTGAGGAAGTGACAGAGAGAGCTGTGCGAGGGTTTTTGAGGGACTAACAGAAAGGAATCGCTGGGAAAAAGAAGAAGGGGTTGTCTCTATTTTAATTGATTTGAGATTGTTGCCCAACGAATCTTCATCGTTAATAATTCAAATTATTTTTCGGGAAACTGTGATGGAGCGATTGAAGAGCCAGCGTGGTAGGTGAAAGGTCTGATCGTTTCGATGTTACCCGATAAGTATTCGTTGTGTAAAATTGAGCGGTAGATTCAAAATTTGGAAAAATATTGGGAGGTCAGGCATGCCACCTGACTTCTCATCTAGCCTCTGATTCAAGCGTGTCACCTGTCCACGAGTTCAGGATCCCGAGAACTTCATAATCGTCTTCTTGGAATTCTCAAAAGAGGTCTATAGAAAAAAGTCAACATTTTGACATTTATAAGGGAAAACCGTCTTTTTACCTTTCCACTTCCCAAATTTATGTTTACTCGAGATCCGAACCATTACAACTCGTCCCTAATTTACTTGAAAATTGAACCGGTCATACTCATGTCAGACAACTCCTGTTAGATTAGGGATATTTCTTAATTTGTAACCAAATTTATAACAAGTTAAACTAATTAAATTGAATCCACACTTGTGGAGTTACCACACACGTTCAAACCGCTTTACCCGTTAAGTAGTGAGATTATTAATCTGACTTCATTTGGTGTTATTTCCATTGTTATGGTACTCGCAAATTGCGATGTCAAATATAAAATAACCATAAAAAAAACAAAAACATAACTCTTCACCTATTCCTTGTATTATTAGTTTGTACCTTGTACATCATAAACCATACTCATTTATAATTCACCCTCATATAGGAAATGGTCCATTCGTCATAAACTTCTTACACTTATCATCTTCATTATCATATTATCTATTTATTCTTCATAATTTACCATAGAAATCTATTTATAATAATCCTTCTAGTTACCATACAATCTTTCACTAATTCATACAAACAAGACTCATATGCCACCATTCTTCTTATCACTCTCATAAGTTAATGTACTTCATCTTTTCCCATTTTAAGATTATTATCAACTAAATTAACCATACACCTAAACTCTCCGATTTTACCAACCTTAAAGTCATGTTTAAAATATACACATGATATGTCAACCACCAAAACCATACTCAAACCATGTCTAATTAACTCGAATCTTATACCATTATAGTCATAATTAAATAACGAGAAACTTTCGTGTTGGACGAACGGCGAATCGCCACCGCATGCGTGGACACATGCCACCACAAGCCTCTGCGCGTGGTGGCCACTTGCCTGCATAGTCATCATCTTCCATGGTCTAGACCCGGTTGTCTGGTTTTCGGGTCGCTCGACTCGCGAGCACGACCCAACTGTATCTCAATCTTTTCTCATTCAAATTGGATTTTCTAATAGTCCATTGACATGACCCACCCCGATTAACACCCCGATAATCGGGAAGGATCCTACTCCTTTCTGACAAACGAACGCAAATTACCAAAATAATCACGATAACAACACACACACATTGCCAGACTAAGAAGAACTTACGATACATTTCACTGTACAATAAGTCAACAGTATCACAGAGCATAGATAATCGTACAAGATAAGAACAAAAGCCTACTCTGTGAGCTAACTACACGTGCAACGGGAAACTTTATGCCTTATGCATCTGCTTCGGCGTCAGCCCCAAAACATTACACCACGACCTGGAGGGTGTTGAAAACATTAAAGACGTGAGTAGACTAAAAATAATAATTACGGAAAAAGTTTTAAAAAAAAATCAGGGTTCACCCTCATTTTTCAAAAAACACATACATAACCTAATATCTGAAAACAACGATATGAACAATGTGAAACTAGTATGGAAACAATCATGAAATCATGTAATTCCAAACATAACATCAATGAATCGAACCTGTTGGATCTCATATCATCGAGTCTTTAGACTCAAATCACATATCAGGCCTTCCCGGGTAATCAACGAGTCTTTAAACTTACGATTCTTTAAACTCAATAACAGGCCTCGGGGGAAATCACAATAACCGAGTCTTTAAACTCAAATCACATATAGGGCCCTCTCCCGTCACAATCAATCACCGGGTCTTTGAGCCCAAATCCAGATCCATCAAATTCAATTTAAAACCATTTTAAAACCAAATCCATAAATCCATAGTCGAAATCATCATTTCAAAACCAGCATCCAAATCCAGAAATCCATCCAAAATCACATTTATACCAAAATCCGACATCAAATAGTATAATTCGAACATAGTTTCATTAAAACCATTATCATTTCCAGAACTCAGTGTATAAATAAAATCCAAGATTAAAATCATATCAAGTAAAATCTAACATCGAAAGCCCAAGGAATTCATACACCGAGTCAACATCAAATCCAAAAAGGGTCTCAGGCATCCGTTTCACATAAATTCATAAAATAGTAATCAAATTCCGGAAACATATGAAATCGTGAAAATCAACATTATAAAGAAAAGCATTTTAAGGCAAATCATATAAATAAGTATGTAAAACAGTTATGCATGCATGGTTAGAAAAAAAAAAAAAAGTCCACTCATTGAGTTCAAACGCTTTAATCCTGTCTCGTATGCTCTCCGGACGCCTCAGGAATGTCTTGGTCTGTCAAACAACACAATTTTGGGTCACAAGTACTTCAATTAGGCTCACATTAACTCCCCTAATTTTTCAGGATTTTTAAACGTAATTAAACTAAACCCTAAACCTTTGGACACCTAAAACTACCCTGAAACGGTGTCCTATCGACTCGAAACTTGTCCCAAAAGGTTCATTACATCAAAAGGATGAAAATATGTGTTGACCTTGACCGGAGACACGGCTCCACGCGCCCTCACCTGCCGCTCAAAGGCGCTGCGCGTGAAAGCCACGCGCCGGTGCATAGTCATCCCTATCCTCGCGTCGAATCGGGTTCAGGCCGGTTCTCTGGTTTCTGGTTCGACTGGACCGGCGAGACTGGTTCTCTGCCATTCCTCAACCAAAATCAATAGGGTTTCTACCTATGTCTTCATCTCAACATCCTCTATCGATCTATGTGGTCAAAAATCCAAGAAAAACACGAGAACTCACCTTCCAAATCGAAGAACAATCGATCGAGCTTCCTCCTCTGTTTCCGGCCACCATAGGCCACCGCTGGCCACGACTCCAAGTCCTCTAGACTCGCCTCAGTCCCTAGAAGCTCAAATGATCAACTAGATCGGTCATTAACCAACAAATCCCATGTTACCATTTCTGAACAACAAAATATTTTTCACGGAAATCTTCTTGCCTTCACGCCGTTACTCCGCCGTGGCCATCACCATGACCGTCACTTTTCCCTAATTCCTTTTTGTTCACTGATCACAACCAACAGATAAGGTTCACATGGGTTTGTACGTGTTGAGTTTCACGGCCAAGGATTGTCACGGTTTCGACCTATTTTCCCTTTTGATCCACTTCTCTCCTCTTCCTCTTTATCTTATCTCTGTTTTCCTCACTCTCACACCACCCTTCCTATCTGATTTACACTCGTACACACACACAGTCAGTTACTTCTCTCACTCGGGCTAAAACCATACAAACACACAGTCGACTAAAACACCTCCCATACTTATCTCATCGTCTCAAAATAAATGGGACAGTGATGGAACCAACCAGAAGATAAAAGACAGATGTCCCCATCTCATTGTCCACTAATTTAAATATCAGCCAAAAGACTAACATACCCTTGCCTCAACAAATTACCATTTTGCCCCTAGAGCCATTAGACAAAAAACTGGGCCATCCGAAGTCAGTTGACGGCTTGCTTCCTGTCGTTGTTCTCAGGGGATTGAAACATGCCTAATGGTCCTCGAAATATGTGAAAAAGAAATGTCATACAAAAAGTCAACTTTGACCACACTATATACAAGGGTAAAAACGTCATTTTTACACAAAAGGTTCTCGAATTTAAAATTTTACCCTTTTTGACATTCCGGGACTTTACATCCATCCTCATCGTACTGAGCCCAAAGAGAGATCTATCATATTAAAAAGAAGCTAAACGTACCTAAACTCATAGTTTGAGCTTACCAACTTTCGGCCATGGCTTCCACTAACCAACGTACAGCTTCCTCAAACCCAATCCTTTTCTTATTTGTCTCATAACGACTTTAGGATCTCCGGAGAGGTACAAGCATGCCTGCTTCCTAGTTTCCCAGTCCAAAACCTACAAACCCGAATGGGAACCTACGAGTTTTGTAGTTTTTCTTACGGTTTCCCCTCTTCTTCATTCCTTCATATCACCAAGTTAACTTATCATACTCACACAATCCTTATATATATAGTGTAGGTAGATGGAAGAAATTAGGGAGGAAAAATAAAGAGAAGTCTAAAGTATTCTAGGCTTTTCTTGTAAAATTACCAAATTAACCTTGGTGGTAAAATTACCAAAATGCCCTTAGTCATTCTTGATCCATAACGAACCCATTAGACCTCTATTTTTGGCATACTGCCTATCTATGGATTTGGAATTTTGAGACCTTTGTAATGGTCTTCATGACACTTCCACAATGTGTTCACGTCAAAAGTCAAAAATTTGTCCTTATAGGGGCAAAATCGTCATTTTTATGTTTTCTCAAATTTTTGGGTCATTACAACCTACCACTCTTAAAAAAATTCATCCTCGAAATTTTAGAACAAACCAATCTTATGTCCATCCTCAAATTGGACAAAAACGTTTCTCAAGACTTAACCAACCTTCTAATTCCTTCTTCTCACTGAGCAATGATTCCTTTAGACATGAGCAATATCAGGATCCCATATGCGCTTAACCGATTCACATAAGCAACCTTACACGAGGCACTCTTCGAGTCATGTCCAGGTACCAAACATACTCATATTCTATCAATCCATAACCAAGCTCAACCAATTACTATCTTAAGTCACATCCACATCATCCAGATAAAAATTCCCCCGGGGTTATTTTTGTACTACCGGTAGGTAAACCACTCGAGAATCGAAGCCCAACTCGACATCCGAGCATAACATCATTAGGAGTAGAAGCCCTGCTCGTCATGTGACTGAGAATTGACTCAAGAACTGGAGCTCAGCTCGATGTCTAAGTCATCACAACACTAGTCTCAGGATTTGGTGCCCAGCTCGACGTTTGAGACTAACTACCACAATACCAGCCTCAAGAACTTGAGCCCGACTTGGCATCCAAGACTAACGAACCACTACCGACTAAAGAACTGGAGCCTAACTCGACGTCTGAGTCATTACCACACCATCCCAGTCTCATAAACTGGAGTCCTGCTTGACGTTTGAGAATGACCACTACTCAAGAGACAACATCTGTCCATAAACACAATATCGAGAAACATATATATATATATATATAATAAACTTTACATATATTCATTTATGAAATCCAAATCATCATTTCAAAATACAAATTTAAACTAAAAAATATTCTCATATAAACCCCGTAAACGTATACTCAAAATCCATTTAAAATTACCCAAATTTCATCAATAATCATTTGGAAACCAAATTTAAATCATTATCACATAAATCAACCAAATTTTCAAAAACCATTTGAAAATCCCAATCGAGCTAACATATCTCATAAATAATATATATTTAGTACCTAGACTCTGATACTAAGTTGATAGGACTCATCCCTAATTTACTTGAAAATTGAACTGGTCATGCTCCTGTCTAATAATTCCTGTCAGGCTAGAGATATTTCTTAATTCGTAACCGAATTTATGACAAGTTAAATTAACCAAATTGAATCCACACTTGTAGGGTTACCGCCGACGTCCAACCCGTTTTACCTCTTCAAGTAGTGAGATTATTAAATTGACTTCATTTGGTGTTATTTTCATTGTTATAGTTCCCGCAAATTACAATGTCAAATATAAAATAACTATAAATAAATAAAAAATACATAATTCTTCACCTATTCCTTGTATTATTAGTTTGTACCCTGTACATCATAAAACCATACTCATTTATAATTGACTCTCATAGAGGAAATGGTCCATCTGTCATAAACTTCTTACACTTATCATCTTCATTATCATATTATCTATCTATTCTTCATAATTTACCATAGAGATCTATTTATAATAATCCTTCTAGTTACCCTACAATCTTTCACTAATTCATACTGTTGATGCAAAAATTGTACCAACGAGACTGTAAAAACACGCATACACACACAAGACACAAGAAAGTACGTGATTCACCCAAATCGGGCTACGTCCACGATGTTTCTCTTCTCTCATTAATAACATGATGATATGGTTTGTACAAGTATGAGAGGTTTAGAACCTTTAGAGAGAGAAAGTGGAGAGAAGAGAGAGAGAGTGAGCTCCCTTTTGATGGGAGACTGACTCTCTATTTATAGAATTTGTCTAGGGTAATAGTGATGGGCTTTGAGGCATGGGCCTTGTGTGATCTTTGAGGTCTTTTGGTGGGCTTATCCTGTGGTCCAGTGTAGTATTTTGACAGGCCCGTTGCTTGGTCAGATGCCAAGTCGATAAGTCCCCCAGTTCTTGACTGAGGCGGACTGCCTCGGTTGAGGACTTTCAAGTAAAGTGTATTGACCAAGCAACGGTAAACTTTTGTACTGCTCCGCTTGGTGTACCATCAGTCCCCCAAGTCCTCGGTCGAGGTAGGACGCGAAAGAAAGGAGCCCTTTGTAGGGTGTTGTATGTCTGAGTGGATTGATGATGATACAATTGCACTCTTGTAGTCCCCCGATGAGTATGACTCCATGTATGAATCTGACTGCCTGTGAAGGATGCGTGTCTACATATGTGTGTCAGTCGACATGTGAGCTGAGTGTAGCATTGACTGTGGGCTCGGTACGCATTAAGCTGACGTGGGTGCTCGGTAGTGTGTCGAGCAGCTCGGTAATGTGTCGAGTCAATGTGGGTGCTCGGGAATGTGTCGAGCCAATGTGGGTGCTCGGTAATGTGTCGAGCAGCTCGGTAATGTGTCAAGCGTATGTAGGTGCTCGGTAGTGTGTCGAGTAGCTCAGTATGTGTTGAGCCGATGTGGGTGCTTGGTAGTGTGTCGAGCATCTCGGTAATGTATCGAGCGTATGTATGAGTTTATGTATACTTGACATGGATGAGTGTTATGTATGTCGGCATACACGAGGGCACGTATGTGTGACATGTATGTCAATATGCACGAGGGCTTGTATGTATGTCATGTATGAGTGACATGTATGTTGGTATGCGCGAGGGCATGTATGTGTGACATGTATGTCAGTATGCGCGAGGGCATGTATGTGTGACATGTATGCATATATGCACGAGGGCATGTATGTGTGACATGTATGTCGGTATACGTGAGGACATGTATGTGTGACATGTATGCGTACGTCAGTAATGAGGGTTAGAAGGGATTTCTGATTGAAAGTGTTACCTGGTTGTATTCATGCATATTATGAGGTTTTCCTTGGTGCATGCTAAGTTGTTTGCCTTGAGAGTGTGATGATCGCCCAAGTAAAGAGTCTGAGGGGACATCGGTGGGGACCAACCTAGCAAGGAGTCCAAGGACACATCGATGGGACCAACTGAGCAGGGAGTCCGAGGGACATCAGAAGACCGACCGAGTAGGGAGTCCGAGTGGGGCATCGGGAGACCGACCGAGCAGGGAGCCCAATGGGACATCGGTGGGGATCGATGAAGAGGGGGTCTGATGGGACATCGAGAGGCCAACCGAGCAGGGAGTCCAAACGAGTGGGCATCGGGAGACCGACCGAGCATGGAGTCTAAAAGGACATCAGGAGACCGACTGAGTAGGGAGCCCGATGGGACATCAGTGGGGACCGATGAAGAAGGGGTCCGAGGGGACATCGGGAGGCTGACCGAGCAGGGAGTCGAGAAGACATCGGGAGACCGACCGAATCGAGAGACAGACCGAGCATGGAGTACGAGGGGACATCAGGAGGCCGACCGAGCAGGGAGCCCGATGGGACATCGGTGGGGACCGATGAAGAGGGGGTCCGAGGGGACATCGGGAGGCCAACCGAGCAGGGAGTTCGATGGGACATCGAGAGACCAACTGAGCTGGGGACATTAAGAGGCCGACAGAGCAGGGCGTCCGAGAGGACATCGGGAGACCGACCGAGTGGGCATCGAGAGACCGACCGAGCATGGAGTCTGAGGGGACATCGGGGGGCTGACCAAGCAGGGCATCGGGAAACCAACCTAGCATGGAGTCTGAGGGGACATCAGGAGGCCGACCGAGCAGGGTGCTCGATGGGACATTGGTGGGGACCAATGAAAAGGAGGTCCGAGGGGACATCGGGAGGTAGACCGAGCAGGGAGTCCGAGGGGATATCGAGAGGCCGACCGAGCAGGGAGCCTGATGGGACATCGGTGGGGACCGATGAAGAGGTCTGGGTTGTTATATTAAAGAGAGATAATCTGTAACGACCCGTCCCAAATTCCTAGATTAGCTTAGTGACTAATCACGATTAATGAGGTTAATCGGTGATTAGTAGAGCGAAATCGGACGAACGGTGCGAAATGACCGTTTTGCCCCTAATCGTGGCAAAACGTTGACTTTTCAATCGGGAGTTCCAATGGACTTTAACCGATGACCGTGACGTAGTTCGTGACGTCACGAGTTCATAGACAAGTGGCACGTTCAATTCCGACTTTCGAGGAAGAAGTTGTGACGTGTGGAAGTTTAGGGGCATTTTGGTAATTTTAGTTAAAAATGGCCAAATAGTTGACTTTTTGACCGGGATGTCCGATGGCCGAGGGCCGAAGACCATTACGTAGATAAGGACGATACGAATCCGTAGGCAGGCGACACACTGAAATCGAACTTCGAACGGGAGAGTTATGGGTCACGGAAGTTCGATTTCACTATGCACGAACTTCGAGATGGGGACGATTTGGCGAAATCTGATTTGGGCAGATATTTTGGTGGGTCCCATGGATGAGTGACAAGTGTTACTCATCCTATTGGCTAACTCCCACAAATTGTGGATCTAATAATAAAATAATATTATTTAATTAATTTTTTTAATCAAATCTTAACAACCATTAATCCTAACCATCCATTACCAATTAACCTTTAAATCCACACCCTCCATCCCATCTCCCTCTCATCAGCCATCACTCTTCTTTGTTCATCCTCAAACCCGAACCCCATAACCCATAATCCTCCATTTTCTTCATTTTCTTCAAAAACCCAAAACACACACACACACCATCTGACAGGACCCATCCCAATCCCCCCGGGATTAGTGCGGGATGACCCTGCTCCCGTCTGACACGAAGTGTCAGACAAGGGATATTTTCGACCTTTGCCCTCCCGGGCTATCAGAGTACGCCAGGATCCGGAGGAGGCATGTGATATCTCGATCTCTGCTACAGTCCACATCTGCTGTCACCGTCATCACAATCACCGGCACCAGCACCAGCACTAGTACCAGTACACCACCTGTCAGCATCAGCACAAAGTGTGCCAATCAGACAACTCTGGATCTCCACTCATACCGAACGATGATCCCGTACCTTTACTCGAATAGGAGAAACTCTGCCTCCTTCGTACCCAACACCTCCCCCGTACGTCCCCGTCTCATTCTGCGATCGCACTCAACCGTAACCAAGTCGAATCCAGAATCACTACCCACACATATGCGTTATTCACGCACCACGTACCATCGTCACGACTGACAATCCCAGCGTCACAATCGTCACGACAACCTGAGTCTACTCAACCAGATAAAATTCGACTACGTCTATCGATAGTAGCGTCTGCCACAACCTCGTACAGACCTAACGACTAGACATCCAGACTCCGCATCCAACGGAATCAACTGCCTGTACCAACTACTCTGTATCCCACTCAGGGATTCCATCGACAAGTACCAACCCTGGTAACTTGTCCAAACCATCTCTAACCAGTCGTAATTTGACTAAACCAATGTCGTCTACCAGGTCACCCGCGACCTTAGTTGCACCAACTCACAACTGAAGTAGCACGACAACCAACTCGGTCTAACCGATACGTACAACCCTGACTGCGAAGTGCAGTCCCAACATAAGCTAACATGACTAGACCGACTAACGAATCCAAATCCGAATAGTCGTCCAAGTCAAACCACTCGTCAACTCCCATTTCCGAACCATACACATACGGTAGGGTTCCACAATCAAGCCCTAGGGTCACTCTGAACCCAACTGCATAAGGCAGTAAAATCCACGATCTGACCGACCCCGCGGCTGGACATCATAATGACGTCAATCCAATCATACCGTAAGTCCAATCAGGATCCTCGAATCCGGCTGCTAACTGCCGACTGCAGTAAATCCATTTAACTCAACATAATCCGACCATCTAATGGTCACAACATCGAATCAGTCGTCGGAACCGATCCTATGACATCGTGAAAAACGACCCAACTAACCGTCTCACGATCACACTCCAGAATACGAACACGTTAATCCTTCCGTAGGGTCCCACACTGTCAACCTTGACAGAACTATGGCAACCCCGGCCTCAAATGCCGAACCAAGGCATGTCAATCCTACTAACTATCGTACCGGCACCCCAACATCAGGTTGACCACGAACTGCAGCCCATTGAGATATCACATCCTCGACCAGCGTACATGCTCCAAGAGCTCCGCGGTTGCTCGAATAGAGACAACCCCGCTCTGATACCACGTTGACAGGACCCATCCCAATCCCCCCGGGATTAGTGCGGGATGACCCTGCTCCCGTCTGACACGAAGTGTCAGACAAGGGATATTTTCGACCTTTGCCCTCCCGGGCTATCAGAGTACGCCAGGATCCGGAGGAGGCATGTGATATCTCGATCTCTGCTACAGTCCACATCCGCTGTCAACCTGAAGGGTATTAAAAACAGAAAGGTTGTGAGTGGACAAAAATAAAGAATTTATAAAAACATTTCCATAAGAAGACCTTTATACCCTCCACTAAAAAGCATGCATGCATAGTAAAACCATTTATCCAATAATATATGTTAAAACATCCATAAATAGGGTCACAACCCTAAGTTCCGTAAACACAAGTCTCACGCGCTCCTGCCCAAAACCAATTTACAGAAAACCAGAACATAGTAAACATATGTGGGATCTCAGCCCAAATCCATTTATCATCATAAAACACAGTTTTCCCAAACCAGTTGAAACCATGTTTATCCAATATATTCATATCCAGAACCTGTCACGGTAAAATAAAGCTACACGTGTGCTAACCGGGGTCTCAAACCCAAGTCTCTCCAGGGTCCACCCAGGTCAAAGTCCGTAGATCTATGACCCTCCCTGAAGGTAACGAACCATGCCCATCCTGAGAGTAAGGAACCCAACTGGGGGGCGACTCCACTCAGTCAGTGCTCCGTGACTACTCCGGGGTCTACCCAGGCCAACGACCCTCCCCGGAGGAGACAATCATATATAAAGGATGGAATATGAAAAACCTTTTGAAACCATTCTTTAAACTTTTCCAGGATTCATGCCCGGCCCCCATAAGCCGTCATAATCCATAAAATCCTTTCCGAGGGTTCATGCCGGTTCCCATAAACCGTCATGACCCGTAAATCCATTTCAAGGGTTCATGCCGGTTCCCATAAACCGTCATGACCCGTAAAAACCATTTGTAATACATAACTGGGCACTAGGCCCGAATCCACATAGAAACTGGACCCCCGGTCCGAATCGTAAACCAATTGGGCCTCTGGCCCGATTCCGTAAATCAAATGGACCTCAAGTCCGAGAATTACCTTTTCAAATCCAAAATTATTTCATTAAATTATTTCCAAGACCATAAGAATGGAAAATCGGAGTAAAACCGAAAAACCTCGATTTACGTGCAAGCACGTAAATCGCCTCGAAATACGTGAAATCATATAATTCACAAATATCCAAATCAACATTATCAAATCAAATTCATTATCCTTTTGGAAATCCAAAACCATTTCGTTTAGACCAATAAAGACCTACAGCCCCGTATAGGCACCATATAGGGCCGAAACCTCGAAATACGTGCCTATACGTAACCACACATCCAAATGCACTCATGGCAACACAAACAAGTATTTAAAACATATAATAAACATTTATGCATGCACCAATTTAGAAAACAAGGTCCACTCACAGACCGTCCGAAGCCGCGTCTCGATACGCGTGCCATACGGCTCCCCGAGCCGATCACCGTCACCGGGACTTCCAAACCTGTCCAAATTAATTTAGAGGGTTACTAACTACTTATATAACCCCTCACTAAAGCCCCGTAATTTTCCCGTATTTTTAACTATTTTTAATCCCGAACCTAAACCTTCCGATGCCCCGAAACATATCGAGACGGTGTCCGATTGACACGAAACCAGTCCCAAAATTTTCGTTACATCGAATAGATGATTTCGTATGTTGAACACATCCCCAAAAACCCTAGCACGTGCTGCCACGCGCCGCCCAAAGGCCCCTGCGCGTGGGCCTCACGCGCCGCTACAGTACCGTCGTCTCCAGCGATCGAACCGGTCCGACCGGCCCGGTCCGGTCCAACCTCTGCAACTGGACCGGCGTAACCGGTCCAGGCCTCCTTCTCCCTCATTTTTCATCCGATTTCTTCCATTCCAATTACTAAATTCCTATTTTCTCATTTCCAATCTATCCTAATCAAGAAAACTAGGAAAAACTCGCCTAAACCTATGGTTCCAAAATGAACCTCACGGTTCTGTTTTTCCCGACCACCCTCACGGCTCCCTCCGCCGTGAAGCACCTTCCAAATCCTCTTAAAATCATCCTATCAACTCCCTAATCATCTTCCAATCACCCATAACAACCCATAAAGTCATATTCGAAAATAATGGAAAAATGGGCATAGTCGGGTAATCGGGTTACCTGGGCCTTCACGGCCGTGTGCGGCGGTCCAGGTGCTCCCAGCCACCGTCCCTTGCTTCCTCAGCCTCTCCCTCACTCTATGGTCCCATTCAAGATCGGCTGGAAAGTTTTGGATGGGTTTGGGTTCAAACTGAGATCGGGTGGGTGGTTGGATGAATGGAAAAACAAAGGGATGATCGATGCATGTATGGGAATTAAGGGCCAGTGGATGGGTGACAAGTGTCACTCATCCATTGGTTTCTGAAAAGTAGTTGAGCCCACTAAAGACAAACGGTCCTCGTAAAACGTGTCGCCGGGAATAGTATCCCGAAACTTTCGTGAACCGTAACTTCGCCGTCGAACGTCCGAATTCGACGTGCCGCCTGTCTACGGATTCGTATCGTCCTTATCTACGTAACGGTCTTCGGCCCTCGGCCATCGGACCTCCCGGTCAAAAAGTCAATTTTTGACCTCCTATTCACCCAAATTACCAAAATGCCCCTAAACTTCCGAACGTCATAACTTCCTCCTCGAATGTCGGAATTGAACGTGCCACCTGTCTATGAACTCGTGACGTCACGAACTACGTCACGGTCATCGGTCAAAGTCCATTTGACCGCCCGATTGAAAAGTCAACATTTTGCCACCACCAGGGGCAAAACGGTCATTTCGCATCGTTCGTCCGATTTCGCTCTACTAATCACGGATTAGCCTCACTAATCGTGATTAGTCACTAATCTAATCATGGAATTTGGGACGGGTCGTTACACCATCACCATTCATTGCTTGTGCGAGCTGAACATGACCGTGAGGTGGTGGAAAGAGGCTGGGGATGGCAGGCCATGGCCAGCCACGGCGGAAGACACAGCGGGGAGAGAGAACCCGTGGGTGAGTTTTCTTTCAAAAATTGAAAATTGATGTTTGTTGTGTTTTAATCAAATCTAGGGATTGGGAAATGTTCCTAGAGGTCTTAGGGTTCTTTTAGGATTGTTTTCGAAAGCTTAGATGGCCTGTAACGGCCGTGAAGGGCGGAGGTAGTCACGGCCGCCATTGATGAACTTGGAAGGTATAGTTTTTGAGGGTGTTCTTAGTTTTTAGGGCCATAGAACTCTAGGTTAGGGAGAGACGAAGAGAATGGGACAAACGGGAATAGTTTTGGTGGCCGGACGGCGGAGAACCGGCCGGGTCAAACCGCGGGTCACGGCGACCCGGTTACTGGTATTCGGGTCGACCCGCGGGAGGATAGAGATGACAGGTGACGTCATCCTGCTGACTTCATCATGTCAGGGATGACGTCAGCATTATCAGATCTGACAATGTCAACTGACATGTCAGAAAATGGGCCAATAGGAGTGCGACACGTTTCACATGTCAGTGCACAGTCAGCACTGACATGTCAGTGACTTGGCCCAATCAGGGGCTGACACGTGTCACTAACGTGGACCAGTGCCGTGATGACACGTGGCACATGTCAGACGGCCACGTGGCACTGACAGAGCAGTGACCTCGACTAATGGGAGCTTGACACGTGGCACCTGTCAGACCTGACAGCTGTCAGATGACATCAGCATGATGTCATGCTGACGTTAGCAGGTACTGTAGCTGGCGCGTGAAGACCACTCGCAGCCACTTCAGGCGGCGCGTGTGGGCGCGTGGGGGAGAATTTCGGGATGTGTTCAACATGTGAAATCATCTATTCGATGTAACGAACATTTTGGGACTGGTTTCGTGTCAATCGGACACCGTCTCGATATGTTTCGGGGCATCGGAAGGTTTAGGTTCGGTTTTAAAAATAGTTAAAAATATCAAAAAATTACGGGGCTTTGGTAGGAGGTTAATTAAGTAGTTAGTAACCTTCTATTATGATTTAGACAGGTTTGGGAATCCCGGTGACGGTGATCGGCTCGGGGAGCCGTATGGCACGCAAATCGAGGCGGCAGCTCGGACGGTCTGTGAGTGGACCTTGTTTTCTAAATTGGTGCATGTATAAATGTTTATTATATGTTTTATTACTTGTTTGGTGATGCCATGGGTGCATTTGCATGTGGTTACGTATAAGCACGTATTTCGAGGTTTCGGCCTTATACGGTGCTTATACGAGTCTGTATTTCTTATTTGGTTTTAATGAAATGGTTTTGGATTTCTAAAAGGATAAACTCGGGTATGAAACCCATTTGGTTTTGTCTCGGGCATATGACCTCAGATATCAGGCACGGTGCCCAGCTGATGTCCTATGTTCGGGCACGAGACCCAGTCACTTTACGGTTTGATTTCAGGTCAGGGAACCTTAAATGGATTCTCAGGTTCATGACGGTTTATGGGAACCGGCATGAACCCTTGTTATGGTATCGTGGTTCATGACGGTTTATGGGAACCGGCATGAACCCTTGTTGGTTATTACGGTACATGACGGTTTATGGGAGCCGACATGTTACCTGGTTATGTTATTACGGTACATGACGGTTTATGGGAACCGGCTTGTTACCTTGGTTATGGATATTATGGATCATGACGGTTCAGGGGAACCGGTCATGAACGTTTATGTTATGTATATATATGTTCATCTACCTTCCTTTCCATGTTCTACTATCTCCTCCGGGGAGGGTCGTTGGCCTGGGTGGACCCCGGAGTAGTCACGGAGCACCGACTGAGTGGAGTCACCCCCCAGTTGGGTTCCTTACTCTCAGGAAGGCTATGATTACTATTACCTCGGGTAGGGTCAGTGGTCTACGGACATTGATCTTGACTTTGAGAAGACTCGGATTGAGACCTGGGTAGCACGCGCGTAGCTTTGGAAACCGTGACAGGATTGGTTGTGTGAATTATATGTATATATGATGTATGGTATATGAGATATATTATATATGTATGTGATATATTATGTGTGTTTACACAGGTTTTGGGCAATGACCCGTATGGTCGATTTCATTGTGGTCCTTCGACCTTGGTTTATATCTGATTTGGGCTTAGTTCCCACATATGGTTTCTTGGGTTAAATGGTTTTCGAATGCATGCATGCTTTTTAGTGGAGGGTACAAATGTCTTCTTCTGAAATGTTTTATAAACTCTTTATTTTTGTCCACTCACAGTTTTTAATGTTTTGACTGCCCTTCAGGTTGACATCGGATGTGGACTGTAGCAGAGACCGAGATATCACATGCCTCCTCCGGATCCTGGCGTACTCTGATAGCCCGGGAGGGCAAAGGTCGGAAATATCCCTTGTCTGACACTTCGTGTCAGACGGGAGCAGGGTCATCCCGCACTAATCTTGGGGGGATTGGGATGGGTCCTGTCATAATATCTTGGTGGGGTCAAGTGGCAGGGGGCAGGTTACCAAACATGATTATATATGTATTTTTTTGTGGTGGGTTGATGCCTACAAACGGCTAACAAGTAGTTGTTATTTTTTTTGTGGTGGGCAGAGTTTGGAGGGGTTTAAAGTACCAAAATTTGTGGTTTGCAGAGGCTACAATATGTATATATTTATTTTGTGGTGGGAAAGAGGCTTTGTGAGAGAAGCGCAAGGGTTTCGACCGACCGAGAAAGGAGAATTTCCTTGGGTTCTTCCTGCGTATTGGACATATTGTATTTTTTGGGTTTTTCTTGGTGTTCTTGGTGGCTATGGTGTTTTAGCAGGTGAGAAAAATTGAAAAGAACCAACATAACCTTTTGTATCGATTCCCACAGACGGCGCCAAACTGTTGATGCAAAAATTGTACCAACGAGACTATAAAGACACGCACACACAAAAGACACAAGAAAGTACGTGGTTCACCCAAATCGGGCTACGTCCACAGTGTTGCTCTTCTCTCATTAATAGCATGATGATATGGTTTGTACAAGTATGAGAGGTTTAGAACCTTAAAGAGAGAAAGTAGAGAAAAGAAAGAGAGAGCTCCCTTTTGATGGGAGAGTGACTCTCTATTTAGAAAATTTGTCAAGGGTTTAGATTAGGGGAATAGTGATGGGCTTTGAGGCATGGGCCTTGTGTGATCTTTGAGGTCTTCTGGTGGATTTATCCTGTGGTCTAGTATAGTATTTTGACAGGCCCGTTGCTTGGTCGGATTCCACGTCGACATATACAAACAAGACTCATAATCCATCTTTCTTCTTGTCACCCTCATAAATTAATGTACTCATATTTTCCCATTTTAAGATTATTATCACCTAAATTAACCTTATACCTAAACTCTCTGATCTTAACAACCTTAAATTTGATACGCAAAAACGAAACATTAAAGTAAACATAAAGTCTTACTCAACATTTAAGGAAACATATGCGATTAAAAACCCTTTTTTGTAGATGTAACATTGGTAAATAGGGATCGTTCTGGACCGAGGATTGAGGGTACCTAAGTATAATTGTCGTTTGATTGGTTAATTGGGGGTAAAGATTGATTTTAAATTCCTAAGTAATTAAACTAAATCTAAACTAACTTAATCTAAGATATACACGTGGTCAACTCATATTTAACCTAACTCATTCATGATTGTATTAACTTCAACCTACGAAATCTTATAATCTTAATCTTACAAGTTACTTGCATATTCTATTATGTACGTGCCCGGGTATCACGACCCATCCCAATTCCCACCCCCCTCCCCCCACCCGGGATTTACACGGGATGTGCCATGCTCTTGTCTAACACGAAGTGTCAGATAAGGGATAATTTAAAACTTTCTGCCCGACCGGCTTCCAGAGCGCTCTAGGATCTAGTGGAGGAGTGTGATGTCTCGGTCTCTGCTACAATCCGCATCTGTGATCAACTTGAAGGGAATTTAAAACATCGTAAGCCGTGAGTGGACGAAAATAAATGAGTTCACAAAAATATATTTCAAAAAGACATTATGCCCTTCACTAAAAAACATGCATGCATACAAAAACCATTTATCAAACCATATATTCAAATAACCATTTGTAGGGTCTCAGCCCCAAATTCCGTAAATCCAAATCATACGAGCCCCTGCCCAAATCCATTTTCACAAATTCATAAACACATCGGCCATATGTGGGAACTCAGCCCAACACCATAAATCCGAGTATGTGGGTCATTGCCCAAATCCATTTAAGATTCACAAAAAACAATTTCAAAAATCCAAGAAATCATGTTTACCAATATCATATAACTAATCCTGTCACGGTTTCCAAAGCTACGCGCGTGCTACCCAGGGTCTCAAATCCCAAGTCTCCCCAGGGTCCACCCAAGTCAATGTCCGTAGATCAATGACCCTCTCTGGGGGGTTATAATCCATATAAGCCTTCCTGAGAGTAAGGTACCCAATGGTGGTGACTCCACTCAGTTAGTGCTCCGTGACTACTTCGGGGTCCACCTAGACCAACGACCTTCCGCAAAGGAGACAATCCATAAAATAAAGGATGTTATATGAAAAAAAAAATTTGTAATCATTCTCAAAAGCTTTCAAAGCTTTCAAAGGATCTATACTCGGTCCCCCATAAACTGTCATGAAACCAGAATCCATTTATGGGTCCCCGACTCGAAATCATAATCGTAAACCATAACTGGGCCCCAAGCCCGATTCGTAAACCAACTGGGTCTCGTGCCCGATTTCGTAAACCAATTGGGCCTCAAGCCCGATTATGTAAACCAACTGGGGCTCGAGCTCGAATTCGTAAACCAACTGGGCCTCGTACCCGATTTCGTAAACCAACTGGGCCTCACGCCCGATTATGTAGACCAACTGGGCCTCAAGCCCGAATTCATAAACCAACTGGGCCTCGAGCCTCATTATGTAAACCAACTAGGCCTCAAACCCGATTTCGTAAATCAATTGGGCCTCGAGCCCGATGCCTTATTAAATCAAATGGACTCCAAGTCCGAGAGTTCATAAATCAAATGGGACTCATGCCCTATTCCATATTTTCAAATTCAAAATCAATTCACGAACCAATTAGGCCCCTAGCCTGAGAATGTAACTAAAATGGACTTCGAGTCCGAGGGTTTCCAAAACAAATGGGTCTTATTCCCGAGTTTAACTTTTCAAATCCAAATCCATTTCATTAAATCATTACCGAACCCATAGGCAAGTATAACCACAACGTAAAACCATAAATCTCGTTATACGTGCAAATACGTAATTCACCTCGAAATACGTGTAATCATGTAAATTATGATTAGACCCATCCCAATCCCCCCGGAATTAATGTGGGATACGTCATGCTCCCGTCTGACACGAAGTGTCAGACAAGGGATAATACGTACCTCAGCCCATACGGGGCTCCTAGAGCCCGCCAAGATCGGTGGAGGAGTGCAATGTCTCGATCTCTGCTACAGCTCACATCCGTGATCAACCTGAAAGGTAATAAAACCATTCAGAACTGTGAGTGGATGAAAATTAATAAATTCATAAAAACACATTTCATAAAGATAAATTATGCCTTTCACTAAAAGGTATACATGCATCGCGAAATCAGTAATCAAAACATTTACTCAATAAACCATTAGGGTCGTAGCCCAAAAACCGTAACTCAAAACTAAGTGTGGGAACTCAGCCCAAAACTATAGAATACCAAAATCAAGTGGGCCACTACCCAAATCCATAACCACAAATCCACAAAGATAGAATATCATCTCAAGATTCAAACAATCCATATTTACCATATAACCATCCCCGGCATCCCAGATGCCTAGCGTCCCAGACGTCATATCTCACTGTAATAAGCAACGGGTGCTACCCGGGGTCACTCCGAGTCAATATCTCTGACATCCCAGATGTCTGACGTCACAGATGTCAATCATAGCATTCCTGCTCCTGAGTCACTATACAATATGGTAGCTCCGTATGATGACCCCTCGCAGGTAATGCACCGTGACTTCCCCAGTGTCCCAGACACCTAGAGGAGACAATCACATATCCTCGTATCAAGATGGTATATAGAAAACAGTTTTACAAGGTTATTTCAAAACATCTAAATGGGCCCTGCCCGAAATCTCCATAAAACATCATAAATCCATTTAGGGTCCCCGACCCGAAATCACGTTTATGAAACATAAGGTCCCAGACCCGAAATCGCATTTATAAAACTCAAATGGGCCTCATCCCCGATTTATAAACCACTGGGCACCCGACTCGATCACATAACTAAAAAGGGTCTCAGCCCGATTTCGTAAACCAACTGAGTCCCTGACCCGATCACATAATTCAAATGGGTCTCATCCCCGATTTCATCTTTCCAAAACCAAAACTGTTCCACAGAATCATTATTGAATTCACATTCACATAGTAATAGTATGAACTCGTAAACCTCAAAATACGTGTAAATACGGGTTTACTTAGAAATACGTGCAATCGTATAATCCACCAGTGCCATAATCATCATCATAGAAATCACGTATGTAAAATATATAAAATAGTTATGCATGCATCACAGTGTAGAAAACGAAGTCTACTCACAGACCATCCTACGCTGCCGCCTCGATACGCATGCTGTAAGCCTTCCCGGGTCCCATCACTGTCACCGAGACTTCCAAACCTGTCCAAACCACAAGAGAGGGTTACTAACCTATTCATTAACCTCCTATTAAAGCCCCGTAATTTTCCCGATTTTTTAATTATTTTTAAACTCTATCCTAAACCTTCTGACACCCCGAAACATATCGAGACGATGTCCGATCGACACAAAACCAGTCCCAAAATGGTCATTACTTCGAATAGATTAAAAGTCATGTTGAACACTTGACCCAAAAGTGCCCCACATGCCACCGCAAGCCGCTGCGCGTCAAGCCCATGTGTCGGGGGTACTGTTCATCGTCTTCCTCAACTAAACCGGTTCGGTCCAATCGAACCGGCGCTCCTGTTTTCTTCCATTTTCGTTCCAGATTTCATCCTATTTCTACCATTATGTTCATCCAACCATTTCCTATTCATCTACGTGATAAAAATGTGAGTTTAGGGGCAAGAAAACACCTTCCCGATCCCTGGTTTGAACCGGCCACCTTCTACCGTCGCAGCTCACAATCCCGACCACCATTTTCTTTGAATCCAGCTCCTATGGACTAGCCTCACTCTTCAGAAGCTTAATTGACCAATCAGATCAATCATCAACCAACAATTTACAAGTTGCAATTTTTGAATAGTAATAGAGCCAAATCGGATTCTCATTCACCTCGTCGTCACAAGCTTAGTCGTGGCCACCACCATGGTCATCTCGACCTCAGGAACTCCCTCCACCCCTCTAACACGATCAACAACCAGCCAGACTGGCTTTCCCAATTTTGAACGCACACACGCTGCTTTCCTCCGCCATGGATTAGGCCGTCCCTCAGCCTCACTGTTTCAACATCACAATCCTACACTCACGGCTTCCTCAGTTAGCCATGGTAATAATTAAAGATGAAGGAAATGGCCATGGTGTTTGTGCAATATGGGGTTCACGACTTGGAGAGGAATTCACAGAGAAGAGGATGTGTTGCACGATTAAGAAGAAGATAGTGATCAGATGAGAGGAAATGAAGGGTGCAGATGCAATCTCGAGAAGGAGATGGACGACGGAGGTTAATTGAGGAAAATAAATTATATTTTAAGTGACCAATGGGGCAAGATCCACATTTTAGAGAAAAGGGAGTGTGGGATGAGTGACACTTGTCACTCATCCAAAGGTCCATATTAATTCCAATTTTAGATCAGATTATAATATTATATTATTATTTTAATTAAACCCTCGGTTCGTACGTTTAATCGATTTTACTCCCGTGACCATAACTTTTCCGTTCGACGTCTGATTTCAGCGTGCCGCCTGTCTATGGATTAGTATCGACCCGATCAACGTAACGGTCCATGGCCCTCGGCCATCAGACCTCCTGGGTCAAAAGTCAACATTTTACACCGTTCGTCCGATTTCTCTCAACTAATCACCATTTAATCTCACTAATCCTCAATTAGTCACTAATCTAATCTCGGAATTCGGAACGGGTCGTTTCAAATTACCAATCCATAATAATCATGATAGAAATTAAATATGGAAAACATATAAAAAATTTATGCATGCATCATAGTTTAGAAATCAAGGTCCACTCACAGACTGTCCTAGCTGCCGCCTCGACACGCCGCCCAATACGTCTTCCCGGACTAATCACCGTCACCTGCACTCCCAAACCTGTCCAAATAATACTAGAGGGTTACTAACTACCTCATTAACCTTTCATTGATGCCCTTTAATTTTCTCGAATTTTTAACTAGTTTTAAACTCGATCCTAAACTTTCTGACATCCCGAACTATATCGAAACGATGTCCGATTGACACGAAACCAGTCCCAAAATGTTTGTTACATCAAATAGATTAAAAGTCATGTTGAACATATTCCCAAACTACCCTCCATGCGCTTAACACTGTTCATCCATGTGCTTCGGTAGACTGGGTCCGAACCGGGTGCACTGGTTTCGAACGGACTGACCGGCGTTCCTGGTTTTTCCCATTTTCGACCCGTTTTTCAATCCTTTTAATTCCTAAAGCTTCGTCCTCCTATTTCTAGTCGATCCATGACTCCAAAATTAGAAAATGAGGGCTGAAAGTTACCTCCTCGATCGATGTTTGAACCTTCGATTTTCCTCCGCTGTCTCCGGCCACTACAAGCCACCTCAGGCCACGATACCAAGCCCAGACATCTCCTTGCAACCTCCAAAACCTTATCAGATCAAGAAAATCGATCAATAGCCACTAGAACATTGTTTTCCATTTTTTAATCAAAACTGGTCCTCATAGTTTCTTACCTCTTATCTTCATCGTAGGCCACCGTCGTGGCCACCGTTGAACTCACCTCAGCCTCCCTTTCCTTTCTTATTCATATAACACAAGTAATAGGTGAGGTTTGAGAGGTTTGGGTTCATGATCACACGCACACACACTCTGTTTTATACTCCTTTGGTTGGCCATCACCGAACACCATTTTCTTCTCACATCACACACTCATTCCTTTAGACTCACACACGAGCACATCGAAGGTATGGTGGTAGGGGGTATGTGTGTTTTTTTTTCAGTTAGAAGAAGAAACAGAATGAGGAAGATGAAGATATGTGCACGGGTTGAAGAAGAAAAGGTGAGGTTTGGTGATGATGGTCAAATGAGATGAAGTGGACGGTGAGAATGAGTGATCTGAGGGAAATGGATGGCTGGAAATGAGAGAGAAATGTGGAGGGAAATAATTAAAATAATTAAACTTAAATAAAAAATATTTTATTTCATTGGATCCACTTTTTGGGGGAAGCCACCAATGAGACTTGTCACTCATCTAAGGGCCCCATAATTAATTAATCCCCCAATCAGATTTTAATATTATTTTAATCGAATCCCGAGCCGTAAATCCCCGATTTCGATCCCGTGACCATAACTTCTCTGTTCGACGTCCGATTTCGACGTGCCACCTGTCTACGGACTCGTGACGTCCCGATCTACGTCACGGTCATCGTTCCTTGTACGTTTGACTCCCCGAGTCAAAAGTCAACATTTTGCCCAATCCATGGGCAAAACAGTCATTTTACACCGTCCGTCTGATTTCGCTCAATTAATCACCGATTAATCTCACTAATCATTCATTAGTTACTAATCTAATTCTGGAATTCGGGACGGGTCGTTACACCGGGTCTCCCGACGACACTTTTAATGACCTAGACTCGGGGCTCCCTATATCTAGTCAAGCATTAAGCGCAAATACACAAACATAACAAAAAGTAGAATCATATAACACATAGAATATTAAAGCAAAAGAAATCATAAAACCAAAAATATTATTAGAAATCAATTTATATAACCAATATTCAAGTATAAGAAATAACTATAAGGTAAAGAGGTCGTGTTATACTTTTTCTCTTTGGGGTTCCCTATGGATACGAAGTGATTGGGCACTCTTTGGCGAGACAAGCGAGGGCTCCTCAACTTGGTCACAGATGAAGGTGTAGAAGGTAAAATATGGTGTAACTATTCTTACACTAGAAATCTTGAATATAATGAAGGAGGAAAATTGGTTGAGTAGAGCTTGATACAAAAAATAAGCGACCTTTTACAAAAAAAAAAACCTAAACCTCTCTATTTATAGGAGAAAATTAATCTCCAAATAAATAGGAGTTTACAATTTAATTCTAAAAGGAAAAGGTTTCCTAAATATATAAGAAAACTAGTTAAAAACCTTTCCTACAAGTGAAAGGGGTGAAAATAATAAAACAAAAGGAAATAGGATTGAAATCCTAATACAATATGGAGAATAAGTGTGAAAGCAAATAGTAATTATCCCAAAATATGCCAAAATCATGAAATAAAGCTTCAGAAACGATTTTCGGTGGAAGACCACCGAAAATGGGAAGGCTTTTCGGCGGTCGAAGGAAGTTCGGTAGACGCGCGCCGAATAGAGCTGAAGGATTTAGTAGCGCGTGCCGAAAGGTTTCTGGGCTATCTTTGTGGACTTCGGTAGCTCCCTACCGAATTTCATAGCTCTTATTGGTCGTTTCCCTTTATTTGATCATAACTTCTTCGTTATAACTCTGATTGAGGTGATTATTTCGCCTAAATTCTTGCAATTCCACACTCTATAAAATTCTGCCTATTTCTCACAAAATATGTTATTTTCTACAATTGTTTGGTATTTAAACATTAAAAGATAAGTATAAAGGGTATAAAATGATGCTTAATTCAAGGCTTATCGAAATTCATGTTTAAAATATACGCATAATATGTCAACCTCCAAAATCATACTCAAACCATGTCTAATAAAATCTTATACCATTAGACTTAGAATTAAACAACGAGACACTTTTGTGTTGGACGGACGGCGAACTGCCATTGCAAGCACTGACACGCGTCACCACAAGCCTCTGTGTGTGGTGTCGACGTGCCTCCACATTCATCATCTTCCTCAGTTCATACCCGGTTGTCTAATTTTTTGGGTCGCTCGACCTTTGAGCACGACCCGGCTGTATCTTGGTCTTTTCTTGTCCAAATCGAACGTTCTAATGGTCCATCCTCATTGCATCAAGCTCATGAAGAGATCTATCATATTAAAAAGAAGCAAAACTTACCTAAACTCATAATTCGAGCTTACCAATTTTCGGCTATGGCTTCCACTAACCAACCTGCAGCTTTCTCATGTCCAATCCTATTCCTATTTGTCTCAAAACGACTTTAGGATCTCCTGAGAGGTACAAGCTTGCCTGCTTCCTAGTTTCCTAGTCCAAAACCTGCAAACCCGAATGGGAACCTATGTGTTCCTTATTTTTTTCTTTCGCTTTCCCCCTTCTTCATTCCTTCATATCATTCAGTTCTTTCTCCTTAGTTTTTCTTATGTTTTCCCTCCTTCAAGCGTGCCTTCTTTCGTTTTCCCTCGTTAATTCTTTCTCTATGTTCGCTCTTTCTCTCTTTTTTTTTTTTTTCCTTTTTTCCTTCATTTTTGGTTACCCTCCACCGAGTTAACTTATCATACACACACAATCCTTATATACATAGTGTAGGTTGGTGGAAGAAATTAGGGAGGAAAATGGAGAGAAGTCTAGACTACACTATTCTAGGCTTTTCTTGTAAAATTACCAAATTATCCTTTGTGGTAAAATTACCAAAATGCCCCTCTAGTCATTCTTGACCCATAACAAAATTATTTGACATCTGTTTTTAGCATATTGTTTGTTTATGGATTCAGACTTTCGCAATCTTTGTAACGGTTCTCACGGCACATCTACAAAGTGTCCTAGTTAAAAATCAACCATTTTATCCTTATAGGGATAAAGTCATTTTTATTTTTACTCAAAGTGCCGAGTCATTACATTAAATGTCATGAGACCATCAGTTTTAAGAATAGTCCTTATCAGATAAAGTAAGAAAATATTGTCCCGATTTAAATATGAATGGTGATAGGGAATCAAAGTCAACGAAAACATTCAAGTGTGGTTCAAAATTAGTGCGGGAGAAATCAATGTTTTTGCAAGCATTTGAGGATACGATCAGTCAAAGAAAGAATAGCCAGTAAAATAATAATTAATTTAATTAAATATTTTTTAATTATATAAGAAGATATACTCAACAAATATAAGTTTTTTTTATGGGAAAAAAATATATCATTTTTTATTTTACCAGAAACACCATAGAAACTAGAAAGGAATTAATTTTTTAATCTAGTATAGTACTTATACCAATTAAACTCATAATTAACAATATAAACACCCAATCGTTAATATTATATCAAATGAGGCCGATGCGTATTTAATCTGGTAAAGTACTTAAAGATAGAATCAGTACAATATTTCATCATCGAATAATATTTTGACAATTCGTATTTGGAGGATTAATTCGTAATCTGATGAACATGGACTTGAATAATTAAAGATAGTACCGTGCTCAGATTGAATAGAACTTCTTATTAGGGCCCAAGTTATAAATTAGTCCGTTATAATAGATAAGAACAGTGAGTTACGTAATTTTTTTGCTATTGTTCGGTTAGTGTTATTTGTTTTAGGGTTTAGTGTTTCCATCCAGATGTGGGCATAGGTATATTATACCTAAGGTACCTTTGCCAGATATTATTTTACCAGTAATCTACTTTTTGGATTTTATTTTTTATAAGTATTTTTATTTTTTATAGATAAAATATATTTGAGATTATAAAAATACTGGAAATAGAATGAAAGATTAATATAGAATAGAAAGATATAAAACAAAAAAAAATTAAAAAATAAATAAAATACATGTATGATTGATTGATTGTAATCTTACAAAAATATCATATAACAATTCAGACGATTTAAATGACTTATGAAAAGAAATTCGTAGAAAATTTATTTGAATAACTAATTTTATCAAAATAAATATTAAAACTAAAAATCAAATATAGAATATAACATCTAGAATATTTAAGATTTGAAATCACATCTGACTCCCAACAAATTAGTGTAATAGGTAAATAGTGCGTTAAAATGGTATAAAGAGTATTAGGAAAATAAAAAAAAAAAAGTAGCTAAATTAAAGAAAAAAATAAAGAAAAAAAAATATTCTAAAAAAATCTGATAAATTAGTAAAATAACTAATTTATATGTTAAGCTTTAAATGGATTAATATATAATTAATTCTTATTATTCCCTTGTTTTTTGGGGTATAAACTTTATAATAATACAAAAGTGCTACTTTTTTTTTTTTGGGATTTTATGGTCGGAGCACTGTATGTTGCCGAGAATGATCCACCAAAATTTGTAGCGGTAATCGCTTACGCAATGTGAAGTAACAGACGGTCGGTCTTTTACATAAAGAGTCGTGTGCACCCAAGAAGATTGGAGATAACAGTCGAATAGACTCTAGCACTTTCCCGTTTAGGTTACCCTCTACGTCATCCCAACACATGTACACCTCAGCATCCTCAAAGGCTCCTTGTCCCCTCTCGCTTTATATATATACTCGTTCAACTCTCAATTTCTTCGTCGCCATCCTCCCTCTCTAAACCCTAATTACTCTTCATCATTTTCAGTTGGTTTCTGTGTTGCATATTTTTGGGATTAAAATGGTGGCATCTCCAGAGCAAGAGCACCCCAAGAAGGCCTTCGGATGGGCTGCTAGAGATCCATCTGGCGTTCTCTCTCCCTTCAATTTCTCAAGAAGGTTAATTATTACTTGTTATCCTATTCAACTCGATCTCCATTCAATTCGTGCTCCTTTGGTGCTTCAATTAGATCAGCTCAATTCTATAACTCGTTAAAAAATGAAAATATATATCAACTTCAGATATATGTCAACCATCAAGTTTCTTTCGAGTCTAATTTCTTTAAATAAAAAATTATTCACTTTTATACTTTTTAAATATTTTATTCAATTCAATTCTATACTTATCGAATGAACCCTCTTTGTTTTATTTTTATTTCTATCGGTAACATTACGTGGCAGGTGACATAATTACAGGGAGTTAACTTGTTTCGCCAAGGATCTAATTAATAGGTTCATTTTTTTTGTTTATGTCGTGCAAAACTGAACTGATTTGGTTAATTTGCAGGGAAACTGGAGAGAAAGACGTATCGTTCAAAGTGGTGTATTGTGGAATATGCCATTCGGACCTCCATATGGTGAAGAACGAATGGGGTTCTTCGACTTATCCTCTGGTTCCCGGGTATGTATCTGTTGCCATGCATAGACTTTAATTAAATATTGCATGGAGCACAGTCAATGATAAAGGTTTAATTAAATATTGCCATTGATATAGGACTCAATGTTTTTGAGTGATTAAGAAACAATTGTATTTGGAAATTTCTTGGTTTTATTAAAAAAAAAAAATGTTCGACATTATTGGGTTGAATTCCATCCACACATAAATAATGCTCAATGGATTTTGATGCCTTTTCTTGGTCATTCATCACCACATAAACAAGTATTTGAACTTTACCGGAGGGCCATAGCAACGATTCCACCAGAAGAGTATTTTTATTTGCAAATTTGATTATGTCAAAAAGAAGTTTGATTCGATTTTGATTTGGCAGTTTACTAAGAAATAAGAGACTTAATTAATTGGGAAATGGCAGGCATGAAATTGTTGGTGTGGTGACAGAGACCGGGAGCAAAGTAGAAAAATTTAAAGTTGGAGACAAGGTCGGTGTTGGATGCATGGTGGGCTCTTGTCAATCTTGTGACAACTGTACCAACCACCTTGAGAATTACTGCCCCAAAATGATACTCACCTACGGTGCCAAGTATCACGACGGAACCACCACATACGGAGGTTACTCCGACATCATGGTGGCCGAAGAGCGCTTCATAGTTCGCATTCCCGACAACCTACCCCTAGATGGTGCTGCTCCTCTCCTATGTGCAGGGATTACAACCTACAGTCCCTTGAGATATTTTGGACTCGACAAACCCGGTATGCATATCGGTGTTGTCGGTCTGGGTGGTCTAGGCCACGTGGCCGTCAAGTTTGCCAAGGCTATGGGGGTCAAGGTCACTGTCATAAGTACCTCCCCTAACAAGAAGGAAGAAGCCCTTGAGCATCTCCATGCTGATTCATTTTTAGTCAGTCGTGACCAAAACGAAATGCTGGTGAGTTATTCCAACAAGTTTTTTAATTAGTAGCTATGATTGTTTGTTAATTGTCACATTTTTAGTAGTGGCATAAGTTTTGCTTTGCTTGGTTGATTTTGTAGGCTGCCATGGGGACAATGGATGGAATCATCGACACGGTTTCAGCGGTCCACCCTCTCTTTCCTTTGATCGCGTTGTTGAAGTCTCACGGAAAGCTTGTTATGGTTGGTGCACCTGAGAAGCCTCTCGATCTTCCCATTTTCCCTTTGCTCATGGGTAAGTTTGCACTCAAATCACGTTAATAATAAATTCGATTATTAGTGAAAAATTCGATTATTTGAGGTTATTGTCTGGCTTGACAACCATATATATATATATATATATATATGTACGTACGTAGCTGCATTTGAATTTGGTGGTTGTGTTATTAACAACAATTTATTGTGCAATTATAGGAAGGAAGATAGTGGCTGGTAGCTGCATTGGAGGCATGAAGGAGACACAAGAGATGATTGATTTTGCAGGCAAGCACAATCTAACGGCTGATATTGAGGTTATCCCAATTGATTATGTCAACACTGCTATGGAGCGTCTTCTGAAAGCGGATGTACGGTACAGATTTGTTATCGACATTGGAAATACGTTGAAGGCTAGTTCTTAAATTTTTACATAAATTGGCGGATGAAGCTACAGCTTAAGTTTGATGAAGTTGTCTAAAGTATTTTTCTAGTGGAAAATATGCATTCTGAAAACCATACACATATATATATATATATATATATATGGTTCCTCACTTGGATTTTGAATAATGGAAGACATTTTTTATTATTAAAAATATGAGTTTCATTTTTTTGTTGTGATCATCATGCCACTGATTGATTTTGATATATTGATTCTGCGGAGTTTATGATTTCGGATTCATTATTGTTGATCAAATTTCATGTTGTTTTTCCATCCAAAAAATTCCACTATAAGCAAAGAGTAAGAAAGCTAAATTAAAGATAAGATCCAACTCCTTAATTAGCTTCCACTAAGAGACACGGAGGGGTGGAAACGCAATTGAAAGTAATTGTCGGAAAGCACAAGGGATGAACTCCACAAGATAATTGCAAATAAACCTCTACTGCCTATAAAATGATAAGAAACTCTATTCTCAAACAACAATCAATGAATCAATCAAACAAATGAATTGATCAACCTAATCAATCTTAAACAACTGCAAATCTTTAAAAAAAAATTTATTCAAAAGTTCCCCTCTTTAGGCACAACTTGTCTCAAAATAGACTATGATTGAAGTCTCAAAATAAAATAGACATGCAGAAATTTTTGAAACTTGAAAAAAAAAAACTATAATCGAATTATATATTTTTATATCAAAAAATATCTTTAGGATTTTTATAATTCTTATATGATAATGATCAGGTATGTGTCCATTGGAAAGTCCATAATTAGATTTTCAAATTGACTAGGAATCCCAACACATATAATTAATTACAATTATATAATAATTCTCATTTATTAATAAATTTTTAATTAACTAAAACATATTATCATATAATGTATATATATATTGCATTAAAGTATATCAAAAATTATATTTTCAAATTGACTAGAAATCCCAAAATATATAATTAACTATAATTATACAATAACCCTTATTTATTAATAAATTTTTAATTAATTAGAACATATTATCATATAATATATATATATATATATTACATTAAAGTATATCAAAATCAGTGAGGACCTAGAACCATCCCAATCACCCCAGGATTAACACGGGATGCGTCATGCTCCATTCTGACACGAAGTGTTAGATAAGGGATAAATTAAAACCATCAGCCCGACTAGCTTCCAGAGCGCGCCAGGATCCGGTGGAGGAGTGTGATATCTTGGTCTCTGCTACAGTCCGCAACCGTGATAAACCTGAAGGGCATTAAAACCATTAAAAGCTGTGAGTGGACGAAAATAAATGAGTTCATAAAAATATATTTTATAAAGACATTTATGCCCTTCACTAAAAAGTTTGCATGCATACGAAAACCATTTATCCAAATAACCATTTCTAGGGTCTCAACCACAAATTTCGTAAATCCAAATCATACGAGCTCCTACCCAAATCCATTTACACATATTCATAATCATATCAAACATATGTGGGAACTCAGCCCAAAACCATAGGATACGAAAATCCGTAAAACATGATCCACGTGGGTCACTATCCAAATCCATAAAACATAGAAATACTATTTCTGAAATCCAATAACCATGTTTACCATATATCATATAACCAATCATGTCACGGTTTCTAAAACTACGTGCATGCTACTCAGGGCCTCAAATTCCAAGTCTCCCCAGGGTCCATCCAGGTCAATGTCCGCAGATCAATGACCCTCCCTATAGGTTATAGTCCATAAGCCATCCTGAGAGTAAGGTACCCAACGGAGGCGACTCCACTCAATTAGTGTTCCATGACTACTCCGGGGTCCAGCCAGGCCAACGACCCTCCCTAGAGGAGACAATCCATAAATATATAAGGATGGTATATGAAAAACCACTTTGAAATCATTCTCAAAACCATTCAAATGTTCATGCCCGGTCCCCATAAACCATCATGAACCAGGAATCTATCCTTTCCAAATCCAAATCCGTTTAGGGTCTCCGAACCCAAAATCACATACGTAAACCATAACTGGGCCCCAAGCCCGAATTAGTAAACCAACTGGGCCTCGTGCTCGATTTCGTAAACTAACTGGGCCTAGTGCCCGATTCGTAAATCAATTAGACCTTGAGCCCAATTCGTAAAGCAACTATGCCTCCGGCCCGATGCCTTAATAAATCAATTGGACTCCAAGTCCGAGAGTTCGTAAATCAAATGGGTCTCATGCCCGATTCCATATTTTCAAGTCCGAAGTCAATTCACAAACCAATTAGGCCCCTGGTCCGATAACGTGACTAAAATGGACTTCGAGTCCGAGGGTTTCCAAAACAAATGGGTCTCATGCTCGAGTTTACCTTTTCAAATCCAAAACCATTTCATTAAACCATTTCCAAAATCATAAGCACGTATAAGCACCGTATAAACTGAAAACCTCGAAATATAAGCACCATATAAACCGAAAACCTCGAAATACGTGTAAATACGTAAATACTAACTACCACAACCAAATGCACTCAAGACATCTCAAAACATGTATTTAAACTCATATAAAACATTTATGCATGCATCAATTTAGAAAACAATGTCCACTCACAGACCGTGCAAGTCGCGCCTCGATACGAGTGCCATAAGTCTCTCCCGGACCAATCACCATCTCCGGGACTCCCAAACCTGTCCAAATCATACTAGAGGGTTACTAACTACTTAAATAACCTCTCATTAAAGTACCATAATTTTCTCGAATTTTTAACTATTTTTAAACTCGATCCTAAACCTTCGGACATCCTTAATTATATCAAAACGATGTCCGATCGGCTCGAAACTTGTCCCAAAATGTTCGTTACATCGAATAGATGAAATTACATGTTGGACACTTCCCCAGAATCCTCCCCATGCGCCGCCTGAAGGCCCTACGCGTGGGCTTCACGCACCGGGGACTGTTCATTGTCTTCCTTGTGATCGAACCGGTCCGAACCGATTTCTGCAATTCCGCTCTAGCTGGACCGGCGTGACCGGGCCAAGCCCATATCTTCCTTATTTTTCGTCCATTTTCGTCCAATCCAATCCTAATTTATTTGTCTCATCAAAATCTACCTATCTACACAATTAAAATCAAGAAAATCAATTAGAAATCGATTGTTCAAGCCCCTCTTTACTGCCCTATTTTTCCTGGCCATCCTCAGGGATGCTCAGCCTTTCTCCTCCATCCAAAACCGTTTCTAGATACTCCTATTAACCCAACGAACCTCCCCCAATCACCAGAAACTATCCCTAACTTCCAAAACCAAAATTTCAATTTTGAAATGTAAATGGGTTTGATTTTTACCTCTGTTTTAGACTTCCTCCGTCGTCCACGACGGTTGGCCTTCCTGCCACCACATCTTAGTCCCTCTTTCCTTTTGTCCTCGCACATAATCAAATGGGGAGGAGGGATATGGTTTTGGGTTCCCTGGTTTTCGGGTTTGGGTGGGATGGTCGAATGAAGAAGAAAGGGGAAGGGATATGCATGTATGTGAGGGAATGGGCAATGGATGAGTGACACTTGTCACTCATCCATTGGGTCTGTTCAAAAATATCTGGGCTCCATTAATGATAAATGTTCTTCGTTTCGTAAAACCTGCAATAGTTACCTTAAACTTTCGTGAACCGTAACTTTCCCGTCGAACGTCCGATTTCGACATGCCACCTGTCTACGGACTCATATCGACCCGATCTATGTAACGGTCCTCGATCCTCGGGCATCGGACCTCTCGGGTCAAAAGTTAACTTTTTGCACTCGTTTAGGGGCAAAATCGTAATTTCGCCCTGAACGTCCGATAATCCTCGGCTAATCCCTGATTAGTCTCACTAATCCATAATTAGTCACTAATCTAATTCCGGAATTCAGGACGGGTCATTACACGTCAGCTAGGGCGGACGTCAGTGTTGACTAGTGTTGACTTTTGTTGATTAGGCTTTGACTGCGTGTGTGGACACGAATTTTGAGGTCAAACCGGTCTAGCTTGAAAGGTTTTGACGATCTGAATCCAATGACGATGGTTTTAGGTCGATCTGAGATTGTTTGATATGTCATATGGAGATTTTTTCCTCGAGAAGCGTGTTCGGGACACGTTCTCGGTTCCGGGATTTTTAGAGGTTTTACATATGGACTTGTATAGGTTGATAGTGACCCTTGAGAGTTATTTGGACATGCCCGGGCATCCTGGAGGGTTTGGATAGCTTACGGCTCATGGTTCGAGTGCCCGGCAGTATTGTGAGTGGACAGTTTCTTTCATAACTCTGATGCATGCATATTTATATTTTTTACTAGCTTTATGATATGATTTGTCGTGATTATGACGATTATTTCGATTGCTGGATAAATGTTGGATTTAAATTTTTTATGATTATATTTCTGGATATTGGAATATGTTGGTTTTTAGAAAACCGTGTTTTGAGTTGGTGCTCGTATGATAACCGTTTTGAGTTGTTGCCATGTACTAAATTATGTTTCGGTTTGGACTCTATATGTTAGATTGGTTAACCTTAGGCGATTGGATCGCCATATCCGGAGTTGGACTCCGTAGATTCCCAGAGACAGGCTCGAACGTAAACGGGTTTGGACTCCATATGTACCTATGGGGTTGGTCCCTGAGGATCCCATACTCTCCTTCCGGTAGCGCGCATGGGATGCTAGTTGGATTAGCAGCTGGTTGGACTAGCATGATAAGGTTTGACGTTGAGCTAGCTGGGCCAGCAAGTTACAGGTTTGGTATTTACATTGAAATATCTTTTGTGTGAAAAGATTCTTATAAAGGGTTTCGAGCTTGTATTTTCATTGAAATGTGGGTCAAGGTGCCACTATGATTGTTTTTATGAGTTTTCGGGTTTGACCCGTGGTTATTTATATAATTATTTTGTGGCTTATTTTGAATGAAGGTTTTATATTGTTTTTGCATGCATGTTTTACAAAACTGAGGGTTTAAGGGTATATATCGGAAAATGGTTTTTCAAACCTTTATTTTTATCCACTCAAACTTTTTATTGGTTTTAGCACCCTGTAGGTTGATTGTGGACACGGACTGTGTGAAGGCTAAGGCATCACGGTATGTGCGTACTCTAATTGTTCTAGTCAGATTGTGGTAGCATCCTTCGTCTCAAAAGACCCATCAAATTTGTATTTCGTCTAAAAAGTTATTTCATTGCGTCAAATTTTTTGAAAATACATTATAACTTTCCCATGTGGCATCTATGTGAAGAATCTTGCACTTGCACATCCTAAATTTTTTTTCCACGTGGTAAACTATTTACACACCATCATCTACGTGGAGCTTCTTGCACATCCACCCTCCGATCTCTCTCTAAGGACACAAACTCAAAAACACAAATACATCATGACCTCGATTTTGTATTAAGATGCCACATACAACCCTATTTTTATTTCAAGATTATCCATTTTTTGCATTCGTTAACTTATTGTCAAATTAAACGGTAAAATGGTGGGTCATATTACAGTCACGATGAACAAGAACCTTCGCAATCCCTATCCCAAACCTTACCAGCATGCAATTTCCCCTTCATTATCATCCTGCCTTCGTTCTTTTTCCTAACATTAACCGTAATTGCAAAATCTTGTTCTTCTTCCTCGCTCCAACCCCAAACAACAACCGCAATTTTGATCAATGTTACCTGGTTCGAGGATCGGTCCAGTACGAAAAATTGGATCGAGTACAAGGTTTGATAAGTTAGATGGATCCCGGTATGTTAGGGTATACATAATCGGTACGAATTTTTCGGTCGCAAATCATTTGTTTACTTTTTTTTGTTCTCATTTTGGAATGCTCAAAATTTATTTAATATAAATTTAATAATTACTTTATTTAACTTTCTCGGTCATCATATTTAGAAACAAAAGATAATATAAATAAAAAATATCTAACAAAATAATAAATTACCCAAAATAGTATTTAGAGATAAATCTCTCAATCCCCAAAGGAAAATGAGTCACATACTAAACAACCTTTGACCAACTCTTTGAAAAAGAAAAAAACAATTTTGAAGAATCTGGACACCTAATAGGATTATATTTGTTTCTTTTTCATAAATGTAAACAATTTAATTATAATATAAAATAATTTTATTACTTTTAAACTAGCAATTAGGGTGAGTTAAATTAGGAATTTTTAAAACCACGGGTTCGATCACACCAATTCTTCAACCGCGGGTTCAACTGTTCAACCTCAATTCTTCTATTAGGAATTTTTAAACCTCGGATCATCTTCAAGTCTTCAACGTCAATTCAATCACATCAACTGGGTTCGATGCCACCGGCGCAAGAACCCTCGCTGCGAAGCTCGCCGTGACGTGCGTTCCTAGGCCATTGTACATAAACCCATTCGCCAAGATCATCTCCTTGAACTCATCGTACGATGCCGACGCCAACTGCGACGCCGTAACGAGAATAACACGATTGATCGTGAACGATGACCCGTGCCATAGGCTTGTGACCCCTTCTTGCTTGGTCATGCGGGCGATGGCATGGTGGCGGAGACACCAGAGAACAAGGCAGCGACGCCTTCTTGCTGACAGATGCTGACTCTGACACCAATCGGGCCCAAACGTGCTGCGGGAGGTGGTGGTGGTAGTGGAGGGAGAGGGATAGACCGTCCACGAGCATCAGCAGTGGTGTGGACTATTGCGTAGACGAGGCAGACGATTTGAATAGTTGGGTTAGGCATGGGTTTCTCCCTGCATTCAGAGCTTGATGAGGGCAAGATATCTTGATCAGAACCGTACCTTGTTTGGGGTCACGTGTTCCGGATCGCGGATAGGTGGCTTTCTGCTCCTATGTCAATCCTAAATTCAACCTATTTCACCGTAGCTCCTATGTGTGCGGATCAGTGCCTTTCAGCGACGCCTAGCTCGCAGACACTAGCTCTTATGTTAATCTTAAATTCAACCTGTTTCACCCTCTTGATGATGCCTGGCAACGACGAAGGCTTTCTGCTCGTTTCAGCTCCTGGAGATTTTGGGTCTAAATTCTTTGGGTTTTTGCCTTTGATGCTAAAAGGTTCTACCTTTAATGTCCAACTGGACAGAAACGGCGACATTTTTACTTCAAGGCGTCGGCTCAATTACCGTATTTTGAGGATTTCTGGAAATCCGGTTTCTAGGATTTTCAAAGGTAATGACTCTTCTGTTACTATTTAGTTTTTACTAGTAAGGTAGCCCGCGCGATGCCACGGGTTTGGAAAATGGTTTTGTAGATCTAAAAAAGATGATGGAAAGAAGAACATAAATTTTAAATCACCAATATGAACATAAAAACTTGAAACTCTAATATGTGGAAATCAGAACACTAAATGTGATTTATCAGAAGAAATCAAACTTCCACCAAATTTGCAAAACTAAACTACACATTGTTACTCTACTAAAGATGAAACATAAACCAAAATTTGAACAGAAACGTTTATCTAAGCATTTTATGTTGCACTAAATGGACCAAAATTCAATAAATGAAAGCTAAATGATCAATGAAATTAACTTCCGCCATCTTATAAATAGAATTGTATAACATAATTGATCTAAATGATGAACATCAAAGAACTTACAGCATCTAAAGCAGCTTTCTCGACTTGTTTCTTGGCTTCCTCCAAGGCTCTCAGCTTCTCAAGATTTTGTTGTTTGGACTCCTCTAACTGTTCGGTAATTCTAGCAAAATTCAATCAATCAATGACGGACTACAATTAACTAAACCAAAAAATGAAATGAGATTCGCCATACCTGCATACAAATTTAACAGAAAAATTAAGAGAACCCCATATATGTTGCAAAATTTGTTGTTTGCTCTAAATTTGAATACATGCACATCAACATCAACAAACAATCACTCAAACTTTCTATTTATTTGATATGAAGTACTCAAGATCATTAAATTTGACTTAGTCCAATCTAAACAGATTGAAAAAGAAAGCTTTACATCAGAATTTAATCAAACCTAGTAATCTGTCCAAAATTTAATCAAATTTCACTATACAATATGTTTAATAAAGTTACTAAAACAAACAAAGAGGTGTCAATTGGAATCCACATATGCATAATAGAATTATATAAACATATGTTTTTGAAACTTTTAAGTTTTACTCTAAAAAAATTTCATATATTAACAATTACTACTCCAATCTGTCCAAAAAACCAACCTGCAAGATGAATATACAAAATTGACGTCAACAACGTCTTGAAAATTGAAACGAATTGAAAATGATAAATGCAGAGAAGAAGTACGAAAATAAAAGAGACCAAACAGCAGATTGATGATTCCCTGAAACAAATTGAGAATGGTAACGTTGCCCATGCCTTCACCTGCAGCATAAACAGATCCATCATTTCTCATGTATTTAAATAGAAAACGAAATCATCATCCTACAAATTCTCCCAAACTCTTCAAACATTCAATGCCTATTTTATAAGCAACAAAGAACCACTTTAACAACCCGATATTGTAGATTGCAAAATGAACATGAATATCCAAATAAACAAATAGATGACTGCAAGAGTAAAAAACTGTAGTATGCAAGCTGTCATGTATGTATAAGTTAAAGTAAAAATAACTATTCAAAAAGAAAGTTGACAACTGACCTTCGATTGAAGCAAAGATACTGTCCAACTGCTAATCAATTGAAGCCATATGCCAAATTCATAATGCATGTTGCAAAAATAAAAAATCTGAACACAGTAAAGAATAAACATAAGAATTTTCAACATTTATTTATTTCAGTTTTTAATTCTGTTATTTGGATGTTACATAGTTGATCATGTCATTTGTGCTATCTATGAGATGTAATTGAAAATTTAATTCATCACAAAAACAAAACATTTAATTACATTCTGCTTTCACAGTTAAGTCATAATCGCATAATTCATAGGCATCCTAACTTGAATTTACTTTCCTTCTCATACAAAATATGCCTTTAATATCGTGTCTAACCAACATAGACGTAATTTACATTAACCACGTGTTGTTTTCATCATATAATCCATCAGTAAGTCTCTAAACATTAAAGAAAGAAATCATAATGTTTTCATCAGATGATCCATCATTAAGTCTCTAAACACTAAAGAAAGAAATTAGAATTAGTACAGAATTAAACCAGACATAAAAAGGTAATGAAACAAAATTCAAAGCAATGCCTCCAGCACTATAACCTCCAATCAAACAATTTTATGGACAAATATGTGGCTCTTGAATGAAACCGAATGTCGTTCTTTTGCTGAATTGAATAAACAAAATTCAAGCAAATCCCATTGAAGAAAATATGTAATAAAGTTGCACTGAAACTTGAATAATAGGGTTTTTAAGACTTACCTTGAGAACCTATTGCATGGTTTGGAAGTGAGGTCCAAGAACCCAATTTTGATTCGTGCAAGACCCTCGCAGCAGGAAAGGGCAGACTTCAAACAGAATAAAATCCTCCATAAACCTAAATCCATAAACCCAATTTTCAATTGGCAAAAAATAAAAGAAAATTGATAAAAGTTTGCTAAAACAGAAATTTAGTAAACCCCAAAACCTTACCCTGAAAATTTCTCAAAGTTCTTGAAATGTTCAATGGATTCTTGATCAATCCTTTCAAAAAAGAAAGGTGCAAGATTACATCAACATTACCAAATTTAAAAACATTACAGAAATCAGTTGTAGAGTAAAATGTAAATACCTAGATACCCATTAGCCGAGTGATAAAAATCATAAATCAGTAAAAATTAGGGAACCTAAATAAACATTAGCTGACGGCTAAGAAAAAATGGGGAGTGCATGAGCAGAAAGTGGGGTGTGAAAATCACTTCTCTAAATGGTTAACACTCATTGAAATAAAAAAAGAGTGGAAGAACACACTTTGCATAAGGGCTTGCCCCAAGAAAAGAATTGTCCTTCTTCATCTTCTTCTGCTACATCATAACTACACATACCCTAAATTGCACATTCACAAATCTCAACACAAAAATAGATTGCCCCATCCTATTTCTACAAATACCCCATAACATTTCATATTGCACAACCATTAAATTCCAGAATTGTGGCAGCAATAGCAAATTAAGCTACAAACTTTGGTTCCAATTTCTAATCGAGTTACTAATTATTACCCTCTAAAGCAGATATTTCTAAGCATGTTAGTTTAGAGCAGCATATAATCTACCAAAGAACGCAAATGTAGCAACATAAGACATAATTGAATAAAGGATACACCAGATAGAAGCTATGAATGGATTTTGAATAATAGATACTTCAATCTTTTCTATCAAGGTCATCCGTATTCGATTTATATGCATTTCATTATACCCACTTGATTAGGCTGAGAGTTTGACAACATGCATTTTCTTAATACCATATCAAGTTTTTGAATCCATCATGCTTTCTTATTAACATATCAACACCAAGTTTTTTTTTTTTTACTATGTTATTAAAGAACTCATCAAACACACAAATACAAATAGAACTCAAACAAATAAACATAAAAAATTAGACACTTATCACAAATTTTTTTTTATTAACAATTAAAGTTGGCATGTGGGGAAAAAAAAGGACAAAATAATCATATAATGGTATCAGTTTTCGGTATTTCCCAATCACAAAATGAATACTTCAAAATCATGTAATTTCATTCTACCCTCTCAGCCAATAGACCAATATCATCAATTTTATCTGAAACAAAAAGCAAAAAGAAAAGATAATACAAAATGAAAGTAACAGAGAAATTGATGAAGATGCCTTAGTCAAACTGATAGGTTGGCTTCGCTAGTCAAAAGAAAACACGAACAAAATTACATCAATTAATATCTAGAAAGTCAAAAGAAAACGTGACCAAAATTACATCAATTAATATCTTCAAAAATTGTGGTATTTGAGTTTGTCGTGAAAACAAACAAAAAACACCCAATTAAACTTGTATATCACCTAAGAAAACATTTCTTCATTGTTAGGCAGGTAATTTCCATGAGAGAATAATGAATCTCAGATGAATACTTGTACTATATATGTATGTGTGTGTATATATATATATATATGTGTGTGTGTAAGGACATTTACTGCAAAACACAATAAATATATATTAAGTTGTTCTAATATATTAATAAGAAAACACAATAAACTAAAAATTCAAAACAAATTTGAAAAAGAAGACTTTACCTCAATACTTTTCAAAAACATATGAATTTCTTCCTCAACCTTTCGAGAACATGAAAAACTTTGATGAAGAGATACTGAGAAGAGCTCCGGGTTGCTAGATCGTGACTGCAAATTATGGAAACCAAGCGCAAATATGAAATCTCTATGCCTGAAAATGACCCACAAAAGATTTTCTCATTCTTGTAATAACTTTAAACTGCTATCAATAGGAAGCCTAATCTTGATACTGGAATTCAAACTAATTTTTATAAAATAAAATAAAAAATTGATTTCAAAAGGGCCCATAAAAATTCAAACAACAATGTTATCTGAAATACACCCAACAAAAATCCATAACAAAAATTTATTTCAAGCATAAAACAACTAAAACCCAAACGATCCAAATAATTATCCGAAGAAATCCATCCTAAAAACCAACTAAACAACATTGAATTTAAAGGTGTATTAACCACGATGATAAAAAGGATTGGGGCTTTATTCGTTCAAAGCTGGAAAACGGCGATGATGACGGCTGGTCACTGTGATTGGAACTCTATTGAAGGAAAATTCATCTAATTTCCATGTGAAATCTAGTAGCTTTGACGTGTAAGAAGAAGAAAAGGCATATTACTACAGTGTCGAAGAAAGAGAAGAATAAGAAAAAGGAAATCGCAAGAGCAGATGGAAACGAAAACGCTGGAAGGTTTGCTGTGGTGTCGAAGAAAGAGAAGAATAAGAATATGGAAGTCGCAAGAGAAGAAGGAACGAAAATACACTGAAGGGCAATTTTGGAAATGCACTGTCCATGAATAGTGTCAAGGCTGCTGACCTTTTTTTTTTTTGTTAAATCGGCTGCTGGCCTTTTTTTTTTTTGGTTAAATCGGCTGCTGGCCTTTTAGCATATATAGAATTTGCTTCTACCCTGTCTTCTATGGATTGGTTTATTATAAAGGTTGTTGGAGATTTTGATTCAAAATCAGATATTTGTGTTAGTGTAATAATTAATTCATGTGGTTACTAAAATTTCAACACTTGTGCTGTAGATGCTTGTTGGAGCCCACATTTTTTTTAGGAGAATGTGGTTTTATTAGAGAATAATGATTTATACTTGTTTGATTTGGAGTCTCGACTAGAAATGCATAACTCGAATGGGCATCTTAAATTAGAGGGACCAAGTTGAAGGTCTCGCCTGGGGCAGTGGTGATGGTTCCGGAAGTTGGTAAAATTGTAGGTGGTTGAGCTGTGAGTTCAGTTGGCATTCTAGAGTTTTGATTTTTGCTTGTTCTGATGCAATTTTCTTAGTTGATTTGAGGTCCCTTGAATGTAATGTGAGTTGTTTGATGAAGATTGAGTTGTTGCATATGTATGCCAACATCGAAAATGAGGAATTCCTTGTGCTTTCAAGGAATCAAGGACCAGCTATGATGATTTTCACTACTTTGTTACTTTTTTTTTGTGATGTGCGCAAGCCATTGATGCCGGTATTGCAATGGGCTCATGAACTGATAAATCAGGCTATATTGACGCTTTTTGACTATCAGAATTGAGGTTGCACTCGAAGGAGGACACATCTAAGTGGATTTTGTGGGCTATTGTCATTAGCAGGCACGCGGAGTTTCCTGCTGGGTTCTTGTGAAGCATGTGGATTGCATGTTCAGCATAGCTCAAACTTGACCATGTTGCCATTCAAGTTAGCAGATATAACAAAAAAATGGGCTAACTTAAAACGAAAATGAAGTTTCATGAGAGATCTTGGTATAAAATTAAATTCAGCTTTTATTTTAAAAAGCAATATTCGAAGACATTTGAATAAAAATCTAAATTGTTTTTGTTTTTGTTTTTCAGTTTCCTGTAAAATGAATTGCAACGAACGCATGTGCATTGTGCAGGAAGAGAATCGTAGACAAATCATCACATCCCAACACAAAAATCATGTCCAATGCGTCCGCTAATGGGAATTGGAAAAAACCATCACCCAACAAAAACACGTGTCTGAGAGATACTAAGAGGCCCACTTTTTTTCTTTTTGATAGATCTACGAGGCCCACTTACTACCACTGCATTCACCATCTTGCGATGCGATCAACAAAGTATTCTTATCAAACAAATTAAGTTGACAAAATAAAACAAATTAACTATTAACCTCATTTTCTTTGTCAAAAAAAAAAAAAAAAACTACGAACCTTATTTCGATCTTCACTATTTTCCGTAATCGATTTTACTCATCATATTTTGTTTTCTTCTCAAAACTAGCATATCGTATTATAAATGGAAATAGCAATTTTTTTCAGACTTCAATAAAATAGTATTCATTTCATTTCGTTACAGTGTTACACACTTACACCACAAAAATATGCCTTGAAATTGTCCATAAAAAAAATCAACGTCTGTCCAATAAAATCCTAGACGTCCCCCATCCCCGCTATAAATACTATGTCTTCCCACTTTCTAAATACTATCCTCATCACTCACCTTCTCTCACACTCTCTTTCTGACTCTCAGATCCAACCCTTGTGCCTTGTTTCTGTTTGAATCTTGCGTTAAGAGAAAGAATGGCGGCATCTCCAGAGGAACAACACCCCCAAAAGGCCTTTGGATGGGCAGCAAGAGATTCCTCTGGCGTTTTTTCTCCCTTCAAGTTCTCAAGAAGGTTTCTTTTTCTCAATAACGCCCCTCATCTATTTCATATCTGATTTATATATTTACCATTTTTATTCAGTTCTTTGGTTTTTCCGCATTTGAATCAGTACCTTTGTTTAGTAAAAAGTATATTAAAGATGATTCCAAAGTCTATTGTTCGAATATACTCAGTGTTGCCCCCTATATCGCCCTCAGGTGGGTGGGCCATTCACGTTAATTAGTACCAAATCAATGAGTTCATCAAGCTCTATATATTTGGGAAAGTTTGAGATCGATCTGGAGATTTTATAGATTGTTATGTAAAATGGAAATAAAATGGAAATGGTTTTGGTTACAGGGAAACTGGAGAGAAGGATGTGAAGTTCAATGTATTGTTCTGTGGGATATGTCATACGGACCTTCACATGGCCAAGAATGATTGGGGTTCTACTCCCTACCCTTTGGTTCCCGGGTACTCTATTTGCTCTGAGTGTCTTTAATATGCCATGATATATATATATATATATTTTAAGATGATATATGGTCTGTTATTTTAAGATGTTATATATTCTAGGTTTTTTCTATATGATACTCTTTTTTGTTTTTTTGTTTTTATCTTCAGCAAGTTAGCACCTTAGCATTTGCAGTTTTGCACCTATGGAATCATTAATCATTCGGATTTATGTGTTTGCTTTTTTGAAGTTTGTATTGGAATGAATAATACTCCAAAAAAACAAAACACACCCACAAGTATCATGTGTTGTTCGCATTGCATTTCAAAGATTTAAAAGAATGTCACTTACTATCCCACTCTTGGTGGTTGTCTGGTTGACCCTCACCACTGCTTTTCATCAAACTAGTAGATGTCTGTTTTTTCTTCTATTTATGATTGATAAATAAAAATATGTGAATTAAAAATGACGATCCATGTGACAAGCATTTAATAGATTTTGAGGGTGGTTGGATCCATCAACTGGAGGAGTAGTTGGGTCATGCCATTTATTTTTGAGTTCCATCAACAGACTTTACTTGGTCTGCTGACAACAACTGAGCTAATAACTTTGATTAGAATGGGCTGGTGGAAGATTAAATGCTGAGATCTGAGTTAATTGGGTAATTAATGCAGGCATGAAATTGTTGGTATAGTCACAGAAGTAGGAGGTAAAGTAGAAAAATTCAGAGTTGGAGATAAGGTTGGCGTTGGATGCATGGTGGATTCTTGCCGCACTTGTGATAGTTGCATCAATAGCCTTGACAATTACTGCACAAAAACCATTTTCACCTATGGTTCCACGGCATACGACGGAACCCTCACATACGGAGGTTACTCCGACATCATGGTGGCTGATGAGTTCTTCGTAGTTCGTATTCCTGACAACGTTCCTCTCGCTGGTACCGCACCTCTCCTATGTGCTGGGGTCACAACTTACAGCCCTTTGAGATATTATGGTCTCGACAAACCCGGTATGCATGTTGGTGTGGTTGGCCTTGGTGGTTTAGGTCATGTGGCAGTCAAGTTTGCCAAGGCTATGGGAGTTAAGGTCACTGTGATCAGCACCTCCCCTAATAAGAAGGATGAAGCTCTCAAACATCTCCATGCCGATTCATTTTTGGTCAGTCTTGATCAGGAGCAGATGCAGGTAACTTTCTTGATTTGAACATATATATAAGTTGTCATTTTTAATTTAGGTACAACGTTTCATGTGACCTAATGTTGTGTAACTTTGGTGATTTTTAAGGCTGCTACGGGCACACTGGATGGTATCATTGACACTGTTTCTGCAGTCCATGCTGTTTATCCTTTGCTCGGGTTGTTGAAGAACCATGGAAAGCTTGTGATGGTTGGTGCACCGGATAAGCCTCTCCAGCTTCCGGTTTTTTCTTTGCTCGCTGGTAAGCAAGAAATTTACCATCATTGATTGTTGGAATATGGTAGCAGATTACAGCTACATTTGAGTCCCATATCTGAAGTTAGGAGTGTCATTTATTGGTTTATATGTGAGGGAAATATCGTCAATATTGACTTATATGTGAGACTCCTTGGTGTGCTTCCTCACCACATTGATTATTATTATTATTATTATTTTTATTTCGTGGCCATTTTCATTTTTATAATGGGTAGGATCTAGGAGCTTATTTATACCTATGTTCATGATTTATAGGGAGGAAGATTGTAGGCGGTAGTATGATTGGAAGCATGAAGGAGACACAGGAGATGATTGATTTTGCAGCCAAGCACAACATTGCAGCTGAGGTTGAGGTCATTCCAATGGATTATGTGAACACTGCATTGGAGCGTCTTGCCAAAGGGGATGTTAGATATCGATTCGTTATTGACGTTGGAAACACGTTGAAGTCTAGCTCTTAGGCCTTGCTTCACATATATATTGTTCCATTGCTGGAATGATGCTCGACTTTGAGTTTGGTTATGTTTCTCTGAGAGTTTATTTGGCCTCGTGAACCATTATTTAATGCTACTTTATTTTCAACTCTAGCTGGTCTAGGTACTTAATTAGAGGGACGGGCGATATGCGGCTCTTACCGAGTGGAAGGCCGACTACGGCTCTAATTGCTTTATTCCTCCTTTTATTATTAATAATATATCGGTTTGTTTCCAGAAAATAAAATGGAACGTTGTCGTGTTGTGATTTTTATGCATTATGAGTAAAAATATTGGAACAAAGGGTCTGATTGAGTTCTAAGACGTTGCAAATTTTACTACTTTGGATCATGATGCCTTGGGTTTCCAGTACTAGGGCTATGCCACGCCCATCTGCTTGCTAACTAATATTTTCTGATTCATAAGGAAATGGGACAACACAGTAAGGGACAGTTAAAATTCAATTACAAAATGGAGTGCACTAAATTTATAATGTGTATAAACCTATTAAAAAGGAAGAAAAATCCAAGGTATGAATGAATTACATCGATGACAAAGAAAAAACATCTGACTATAGATGGATAGTAACATACAATTATATAGAAATAGGGGATTAAACTATATATATTTTGTATCGGTCCATTGACCAAAAAAAAAACCATTATAGGAGGAGGGAGATTACATATCTACGTTGTGTATCGATCATTGATAAAAAAAAGCAATACATCTTATAGGAGGAAGAAGATTACATTATCTATAATGTGTATCTATTGACAAACAAACAAAATACATCTTATTAAAAATGATTACTATAAAATCCTAACCCTAAAAATAGATTTAGTTTTTTTTTATATATATATATACAATGATATGGAGGAAGGGATATTACATTATATACACTATGTATCGACCTTGTAAAAGAGAAGGAGATTACATTATACACACTGGATCGATCTCATACTTTACGAGAGTATCGACTTTGTTCTTTATGAAAGTTGAACTAGAAATCTCCCACATAACATATGCACAGAAATGTCACTAGATTATAGTAATAAAAAAACTACTTAACTAACAAAAAATAAAATAAAAAGGGAATTGATGTTTACACTCAATTTTTTTCATTATGTACTTCTATGTTATATTGGATATAGACATGTTCTATAAGGAGTCATTAAGCACATAATGAGATCATCAACTAGTAAGTACTAACAACACCTTATTCAAAGTGAACTTCTATAAGATCATCAACTAGCATTAGCACATAATTGTGTACAAAATAGGCCAAAGTTTAAGCAATATTAAGTTTTACTTGATGTAATGACTCGTTCCGAAAACTTAAGGGATTTTTAGAAAATAAATGGGGAATGGGCAGATTTACTCCTGTCTTTATTAATGGCCCAAAAGTCAATTTTCATTCGAAAAACTTCCGAGAAGTTCCAATTGAACCGATGTGTGCATCTTGAACTCATGAGTTCGTAGACAGACGACATACGCAAATTGAAGATTGTATATGTAAGATACAGGTTTAATGTCTAAGGGCAATTTTGTAATTAGGACATAATAGCAGTATTTTAATCATTTTTGGATGAACTGTTTTTTATGAGTAAGAAATTATAGTTGTGGCTCCCTTGTTGGGTGATAAGTGTCACCAAGAGAAAGGCACACACCCTTTCACCTCATGGTCATGTGTGTTGGTTAAAGGAAGAGAGATAGAAGGAGAGGAGAAAATGAGGTTGTTTGGAGGACTGGGTAGAACTGGGTGTTGATGCACAAAATGTGCCAACTTAAGGGACGAATGCTACTTAGCCACATGTCATTGGACAAACCTGAAAAATAGGCAAACTGATCGGTCGGTTAAAGGTAGACACTGGTGTGATACCATCCTAAAAGTACTTCGACGCCCAAGTTAGTGGTAGGTCCGTGTGTAAGGAGTGAGTACTAAATAGTAATTTGCAAAGTAGGTGTGAATAATAAATGCTTTGTTACCTTTTATAGGGAAAAGTGAACCCCTTTTGTATGAGTGTGATGTGTGCAATGAATTTATTCTTCAGATACAGGACAATGAGCATTCATTGTAAGACCAACACATGGAAGGCCGGGGTATGTCCACATGTAAGTATTGGTTAGACCTTGCTAAGGCTTGATTTTTAGAGTGAGCTTGGGCCCTTGGGCTTGTCGAAGTGTGTTGGCTAGAATTATTGAGCCACAAATTGGTCTGGGCTGATATGACATCAACATTGGGCAACCCCAATAATAGATAGTTATGTCCCTCTCAGAGGCTGGAATGAAGCAGAAGAAGGAATTCTTAGGGAAATTCCTATTTTGTGGAAGAGCACCAAAAAGCTAGCTCAATTCCTTAAATCATACCCAAGTCATTTTTGACTCATTAGAGGACATAAATGGCTTCCTTACATCCTTTGGAGTCGATTGGGTAGCTGCCAGCGGAAGGATGTAACGACCCGTCCTGAATATTGGGATTTAATATTAATTAATTATGGATTTAATATGATTAATCGGGGATTAAACAAGAGAAATCGGACGAACGATATAAAATGACCGTTTTTTCCCTGGATTTGGGCAAAATGTACGAGGACCGATGATCGTGAGGTAGATCGGGACGTCACGAGTCCGTAAACAGGTGGTATGTCGAAATCTGACGTCGAACGGAGAAGTTATGGTCACGTGAGCGGAATTGGTTAAACTTACGTCCTAGGAATTAGATTAAGATAATAATAAAATATTGAGGAACTGATGAGTGACAAATGGACCTTTGGATGAGTGACAAGTGTCACTCATCCCATGACCCAATTTCAGGAAAAAAGGGATCTTGTCCCATTGGCTGTTTATATATATATATATATATATATATATATATATATATATATTATTCATCTCTCATCTCACCGTTCATCTCTCCCTCAATTCTCTCATCCTCACCATTCATTTCCCTCAACTGATCGTCATCATCTTCATCATCGAACATCCTCACCATTTCTGCTAAACCGTGAGAACAAACACTCCAAACCCACACCCTCAACCCACTAAACCTCACTTGATGCTTATAACCTGTGAATGAAAAAGAAAGAGTGCAGTGAGACGACCATAGAGGTGGCCACAACGGGCAACGACGACGATGGTGAGCGGGAACCCGTAAGCCTTGTTTTGGTTCAAAAATTGAAAGCTGAGTTCTAGGGTGTGTTGATCGCTTTGGTGGACTGGGTCGTGTTTCTTGAACTCATATGAGTTGGATGGGATCAGTTTCATGGACCGTCATGGACGGTGGCTAGCAAACCGTGAAAAGGTAAGTTTCGTGGACCATCATGGACGGTGGGTGGCAAACCGTCATGGACAATAGTGTGGAATTGTGACCATTAGATGGTCAGGTTATGTTGAGTTGGATAGTGGTGCTGCTGAGAGCAGCCGAGATTCTCGAACCCTAGTTGTGATTGATGGTGTGGATAATGTGAGTGCAACAGAGTTGGTAGATGACCTTAGTGAGAAACCCTAGTGTGCGATGTATGGTTCTGAAATGTGAGTCGGCGAGTGGTTTGACTTTGACGACTTTTCAGAGTCAAGACCGTTGGTCGGTCATGTCATGTCATCTTTGGTGATGTTGTGTTAATCGGTTAGGCCTAGTTAGTTTTCGTACTACCCTATTTTGTGATGGATAGTTTGGTGCAGCTGAGGTCGAGGATGACCTGGTGGACCACACTGGTTGAGTCGAGTTGAGACTAGTTAAAGATTGGTTAGAGATTGGTTGGATAGGTTACCAAGGTGTGATACTTGTTGATGGAATCCTGGAGTGGGGATACAAAGTAGTGAGTATTGGCGATTGATTCTTGTTGGGCGCGGAGTCTCGATAGCGATGTCTGGTGGTTGGGTCTGCACGAGTCTGTGGCAGACACTACTATCGAGGATAGATGTAGTTGTGGTTGTTGAGAATCGGCGGGCGTTCAGGGAACGTTTGTTTTCTTGTATGGAATGTTAGGGTGATTGTACCCAGAGTTGTTAGGTACGAAGGAGTCCGAGTTCCTCCAACTTGAGCAGAGGTACGAGGTCATTTCTCGGTATGAGCAAAGATCTAGGGTTGTCTGATTCGCACATTGTGTACCGGTGATTGTGATGACGATGAGCCAAGAGTTGGGATGTGACTCCGTCGTGATAGGTATACGTTCGGTATCTAAGATTCGGTAGTAGGTGAGTTGAACTGGATGGGATCCAGCAGTGAATCTCAAATAGTGATGGACTGGATGAGATCCAGCAATGGTTGAGTCATGAGAATCAAGTAGTAATGGACCACATCCTTTTAGATTTACATAAACGGTATGAACGAATAGGTGAGTTGGGGTACCAAGTTAGCTTGGTACAGACATGTGGTTGATGCACGAGTGTGTTGGTTCCAACATGGTTGGAACTTCGGAATCGAGAGAAGTTGTGATTGAGGCGACGAGAGGAGTGCTTGTTTCAGCATTGATAATGGGTATTCCGAAGTCATTGAGGGTGACTTCTCATGTTCTGCCCATGGCAGATGATGGTTGTTGTCACCAGTACGTTGATCGTGTATTGGTTGGTGGACCCGTGCTTTGTTTTGGGTCATCAGGTGGAGTTGGGCATTTCGAAGTTAGGTGATTGAGATTTCTCATTTTCTGCTCGGTGGCAGACGATATTGGGTTACATGATGTGGTGAGTGCAGTGGGTTTGTGTTTGCACTCACGTAGGATGAATTTTGATGTCATCGTCTTGGATCATCCTTGATTTTTCCTAGGTGGAATGACAAGGATAGATATGAGGTAATTGTAGAGAACCCACAGTCTCGACGTGTCTCGTCATTGACTAATCTGTTTAGATGCGCGAATGGTTGAGAAACGATTTGATAGTATGCGGATTCAAAGAGAGTGTAAGACCTTATGACCTGAAATCTGGTAGTTAGCTGAGTGAGAACATGTGTGATACTAGGTGCATCAGGATCGTGACGTTAATGATTAGGTGATGATTGTGATGGATCTGGATCGTGATCTTGATGATTAGATTATGTGGTGGATCAGGATGACGTGGATCGTAATGTTGTACCCGTACTGGCAGACTTCGCCTTACGGATTATGCTAAGCTAGGAGTAGAGGAGAATATTATTGTGGGACAGTTGAAGAATCTCTTGGAATAGAACGAAATGATTATCCAACCTCTGTCTTGGATATTTGGATATGGAAATGTTGGGTCGACTTCTTTTCGAAGTTAATCCGGTATGAGACGATAATTGAGTGAATTGAGGTGTATACGATCTGTCTTGAATATTTGGGTATGAGGATGATGGGACCGACTTCCTTTCGAGGTTAATCCTGTATGACATAGTAGTAGAACGAGTGGGTATCCGATGGGGTCGGATTGGTTAGTCTTGGATATGTGAATGATGGGATTGGCTTCCTTTCCAAGTCAATCGAATATGATATGGTAATCGAATGAGCAGGTAACCAATAGGTTCAGAGTTGGTGCATCTCGGTAGACGTGGGTGAGATTGGATGCTCATTTGGCATGAATGAGTACGCCTTGGTAGGCATGAGTCAGATTGGTAAGTGTCGGATTACGTGATTAGGAGTAAACGTTGTGATGCTGGTCGGGTGACCATGGGACTCTTGTTGGATGATGAGTTGGAGTATTTGATCTATTTAGTACTAAACTGGACAGATGGATTCCAGAATTGAAGCGTGTTTAGCTACGAGCTATGTAGTGGGCTGGTTGGTGGATGGATGTACGTATAGGGTACGTTGTGCGAGGATCGATACTAGACAGGCCTGAGTGGTTCCTGGTAACGGTATATAGGATATACCAGTGGTATGTTGATGAACGTGTTGGTAGTCGGCTTAGTTTCGATATCATTGGATTGGTTGCGAACGTGAATTGGACATTGGATACTATGCGTTGGGCCAGAGTGATTTTGGTGGGTTCAGTGATTGTATGAATAGGTGCTCAAAGCCATGGATGGCTAGTGGAACTCTAGAGTTGTGATGTGTTATCACTGCTGAGTAGGTATTCAATGGGGTCTAGTTACACACAAGTGGAGTGAGATGTTGGTATACGTATACTCAAGTGAAATGAGTTGGTGGTTAGTGAAACCACAGGTTGCTTTGCGTGGATCGACTGCTCTGTGACTCTCATTAACGGCATCATGGATTTATTAGGAAATTTTGGTACGAGGTACCTTAGTACGACTTTTGAGTGAGTCAGAGTTGTGTTGGTGACTCGAATGGTGACCATGGAGCCGTGAGTGTCGGCTAAGTGCGACGTTATGGGATGTGTGATGTTGACATGGTAAAATTCAGGAAATTTATTGATTTGAAGATGAATACATAAATGATAGAACACACAAATAAATCACAATAATTAGGCTAAATATGGATAATACATATATTAATATTAATATATATATATATATATATATATATGCAGTTGGTGGGATAATGTTGTTGGTCTGTACTCCATCCATATTTATGGTGGATATAAAGGAACCCACCTAGTATAATTTGGTCATCGTGTGTTTCTACATATTCTTCATGGTATCAGTCTTCCAAATCCCAATTATTATTTTGATTTATCATCTCAGCTACTCTCCAACCAGCACCAGCTTTTGGATTATCACATAGAATACTTGTTTCGTTGTACTAGCGAGGATGTATTGATCACTCTCAAACCACCATTTTTTGTTGTTGTTAGAAGTGCATAAATGACACTTGAACATGATGACTGTCTTACGGTTTGCGTGTAACACCTAAACCATGCCTAATAATCTGTTGTAGAACCAGTATCAGAATTTTCCCCAACCCTCGTCATGAAGACCCTATTGTTTCGCGTAGTCCATTTATCCTCTATTCTATACACATGAACTTAACTCCGTTTTAGTGAAAACCTTCGTATGATTCCCTCGAGGGGCCAATGGCAAGCTGCATTAATTTTGTATTGAAATTTTACGAATTGTCATCTTTCAGTTGTGCCATCTGGTAAGATATATACAATATGTAAAATTGATTAACTTTGAATTTATTTAAGGAATTTTCAAATAAAATATTTGACTTACATGCTTGGAAATCAACGCGGAAATAGTTGTTTATCCATTTCTGTCTGATTCAAAGGATACTCAGCCCTCATCATCACTTGATGCTGCTCGTGGAAAAGACACACTTCATCAAAATTGTTTAGTATGAACCAATGAGCCATGTCCATATCCCTATAGGTGAACGGCTCTGATGCTAGACGATTGAAAAATGGTCAGGTAGGTTGGGCAAACACATATAAGGTCTCTCGAGGTTGATCGTCATCGTCGTTATATGGAACGATAACTACTGTCCAAGTACTATAGAGCTCCATAAAACTCCTGAACGGATTAAAACTGTTAGTAGCGAGCCCTAATATGAACTTCCTTAGCTCCATAGAAAATTAGGATATATCATATCGAATTCCTTCTAAGGCTCTCCATTAGCCGGATGACTCAGTGTATCATTATCGATGCGCTCATGTTTGTTCCACCTCATATCATAAGTTGTGTGAGACGATATGTGGAATCTTTGTAGCCTTCGCTTTAGAGAAAAATAATGCAACACCTTGTTCAAAATCTTGTTCTTTCAAAACCTACGCTCGTTACACACATGACATTTAACAAGCTGCTCGAATTCAGCTTAGAACAATACACTGTTGTCCTTGCGTGCATTGATCTTGAAATACTTTAAGCTGAGACCCTTCAACAACTTCTTCGAGTTATATTGATCTTTAGGGAGACGATTATCCTCAGGGAGTATTCGAATGATGTTGTCCATCATGTGATCAAAATGCTTGTTCGTTTGGTTATACTAAACTTTCATGTGCATCAACTCCACAACTGCCCCTAGAACTGAGAAGGATTTACAATTTGGGTATAATTCACGTTGAATTTCTTTCAACAATTTATTGTAATGGAGCTTAAAGTCTTCAGGTTGAAACATGGGGGGCATCACCGCCCATATCATCCGATGCAGAAGGAAAAGTATCTGTTAATATCTCAAAGACTTGATCATTATCACATCACTCATCCAAAGCACTTTGTTTCCGATGGGGTTCAGAAACTTTAGATTTCGATTCAGTAAATATTAATTTGTCGTGACAGATCCAATTTGTGTAGTTGTGTATGATCGCATTCCGATCCAAATGATATCGGGCCTCATGCATCGGCAACTAATTGCAGTTGATACATTTGTGACACGGACACGTGATATGTCTTTCATCAATGTAACGACTCCATGTAAAATCAATGAGGCTACTAGTCCCATCCATATACTGATCATAAGATCTATCAAACATTTACATATGGCATATGTCCATTATACCTGCTTTCACAAAATAAAGTCGAAGTAAGTAATTGAGTTAATTTTGGCTAGTAATTTTGAACGTGCTAATATCGAAAGCTGATTGTCTCCTTGTTACTCTGGCGATTTGGTCATATATCATTCAAGAGTGCACATTCTATGTTGTGTAGTTTGCAACCTATGGCCTAAAGTTTCAATCAAGGGAAATTTCGGCAGCATCTTACAGTTCCTCAAATGTACGACGTAGATATTATAAGTAAACATCTAGTTTAAATTCAGAGGGTATTGCGGGGATACAAACTGAATTTCCCACAATCAAAACTTGACCTCGTGGATCACAAATTACACAACATATAGTGGTGCACCCCAAACTGTCTAAATAAATGAATAATTCAAGTGCGAGTCAATTAAAGTCCTGGTCGTTGCAAAATTAATCTACCCGGATAACTTCCCATAAACTGTTATAAAATATAAACATATTTCACTCCGTCGGGATATACAAAAAATATTACCATAATTTTCTATTTTCCTTATTTCCTAATTTCCTAACACATTTTATAATTTCCTAATTTTCTAACACATTTTCTATTTCCTAATTTCATAACATATTTTCTATTTTCATATTTACCTAACAAATTTTCTAATTCCCTACTTAATTTCTACACAAATTACCAACAATTTCCCACATTTTTTGCCATTTAATACACAATTTCCAAATCTAACTATTTCTAAAATTCTTATCAAAATTAAAAAAAGTTTGAAACTATAAAAAATATATTTCTCAAACCTTCAAAATTAGTGTATTGGTGATTGAGAAAAACAAGATTTATTGGTAGTCAACATTTGGTCAACGCTAAATGTTACCTGATGAAAGTGATTCGTTATTATTGCCTATTTTACCCGATGAACATGATATTGGCCAACACTAAATGTTACTCAACGAAGGTAATTCATCCTAATTTCCTATTTTACTTGACGAACATGACATTTTCGTCGGGCAAAGGAGCAATATTTACATGCCAATTGGTTTTCCTTCTCTTCAAGATATGATCCGACGAATATCCATGTTCGTTAGGCTATATTCAATTAAACGACGAAAAATGTTTGGTCGGGTAAGATTCTATCGGGCCAAGTTCCTTTTTCTTGTAGTGAGTTATGACCGGTCCTAAAATTTGGAGCTTGCATTATCTTGGTGGAAAAATTGTTATCACTTGTTGGTTGCCACCATGGTCTTTAATGCTAGAAGTGCTATACTTGTTTTACAAAGTCTTTTCGATCACCAATAGAGAATCATTGCATTATATAGTGTGTGAAACGCTTTTTCTTCTTTCACCAAATTGAAAGTCCACAAAATTTTAGTGAGGTCAGATCAACAGTCTGTTCGTGTATGGTATTCCATCATCTGTAGTAGCTTTAAATAATATTGGATGGGATGTAAGCTCTTACGCATGTGAAGAACACTCAGAAGTCAGCTCAATACCGACTTAATTAGTTACTCATCGAATCCGTCAGCTCAACGCCAATATAATTACTGCCACCAGGAATATGCAATAGCACTGCAGTTACTTTGACAATCATTAACCCCTCAACACTCAGCTCTCTCATCACTAGCCTTGTAGCACAGAGAAAGGATCGATGGCGAAGTCTCCAGAGCAAGAACACCCTAGGAAGGCTATTGGATGGGCTGCCCGAGATTCTTCTGGTGTTCTCTCTCCCTTCAATTTCTCAAGAAGGTCAGTATTTATTAATTAAATATTTGTTTCTTTAATTCAAATTATTGAAGTTTAACTTCTCCATCGGATTGACCTTGTGTTTGATTTATTAATTAATACATGCGTGCAAAAATTCATTATCATCGATCTATTGGGTTTCAGTTTGTAGGACATCTAATGATATTTATTTATTTTGTTTTCTAAAACTTTGCACGCATCGATCGATTTGGTTGCAGGGAAACAGGGGAGAAAGATGTCACATTCAAAGTTTTGTACTGTGGCATATGCCATACTGATGTTCACATGGTTAAGAATGAATGGGGGTTATCTACCTATCCTCTCGTTCCCGGGTACGTTTTCAACTAACTCATATATATAATCTAATTATGATATATTTTTTTCTTTTTCTTTTTTAATAATACCAACAATCCTCGTCTACCTATTAGTGTTCAGCTTGTGTCGATTTTATATTATTCTTTATAAAAAATAATCGTACCAATGTTATAAAAGAAATTATTGTCTAGTGATAATCTTGAGATCAAGCAATCAACAGATAATATGTATTACAGCAAACACACTCTATATATGCATTGTCTATCAAATTAAAAAATTAATTAGGTATCTAATTCATTTGACTAATCTATATATTTAAATAGTTAAGTGATTAACGGAATAGTGTGAACTTGATTCAATTGGGAAATGCATATTAGGCATGAAATTGTTGGATTAGTGACAGAGGTAGGGAGTAAAGTGAAAAATTATGAAGTTGGAGACAAGGTAGGTGTTGGATGCTTGGTTGGATCTTGCCATTCTTGTGATAGTTGCGAAAACAATCTTGAAAATTATTGCCCGGAATTTATATTCACTTATGGTGCCAAGTACCACGACGGAACCATCACATATGGAGGTTATTCCGACATCATGGTAGCCGATGAGCACTTCGTAGTTCGTATTCCGGACAACCTACCTCTTGATGGTGCTGCTCCTCTCCTATGTGCTGGGATTACAACTTACAGCCCCATGAGGTATTTTGGACTCGACAAACCCGGTATGCATATTGGTGTGGTTGGCCTTGGCGGTCTGGGCCATTTGGCCGTCAAGTTTGCCAAAGCTATGGGGGTCAAGGTTACAGTCATAAGTACCTCCCCTAATAAGAAAAAGGAGGCAATTGAGCATTTTTGTGCCAATTCATTCTTGGTTAGCCGTGATCAAGATCAAATGCAGGTACCCATTTTTTTTTTTCTGATCATGAAATGCAGGACTTTTAACTGGATTTTATGTGTTCTTGATTGAGTGACTTGATTTGTTAACAGAAATAAGCACAGTACCCAAAACGGAATATCAAAACCTCGATCGATCATTGACCAAACCTTTTTTTTTTACACAGAACAGTGACTAAAAATATATATTCTACCCGCAATTAAATTTTGTTCTTTGAGATATATTTTTACCTTCACATGCATCCTCACTGCACTATATTGTTGTGTTAATAAATTTTATAGGCTGCAATGGGCACAATGGATGGTATAATCGACACCGTTTCAGCAGTGCACCCTCTATTGCCTTTAATTGGTTTGTTGAAGTATAATGGGAAGCTTGTTATGGTTGGTGCACCAGAGAAGCCCCTTGAGCTTCCGACGTTTCCTTTGCTAGCTGGTAAGACTAAATTTTAAGTCAAGTTCGGGTAGAATTGGATGTCTGTTTAATTTACTAGTAAGGGTCGATAGCATCCATTTAATTTGAAATTGCAGGAAGAAAGATGGTAGCTGGTAGTAACATTGGAGGTGTGAAGGAGACACAAGAAATGATTGATTTTGCAGCCAAACACAACATATCAGCAGACATTGAGGTTATCCCAATCGATTATTTGAATACTGCCATAGAGCGCCTAGCCAAAGCAGATGTCAGATACCGATTTGTTATCGACATTGGCAACACATTGAAGGCTACATCTTAAATCATGGATTCAAGCCGAAATCAATGGTGGAATAACATAGCAATCGAAATTGAGTTCATCTCCGTGGTCTCGATTCTGGTTGGTTTTAGTATGTAATTTGATAGTATGGATCTAATCGTAATAAGAGAATACATGTAATAACAGTGTTGACTGAGTTTGGGACCAAATTTCAGGTGAGAATCTGGCTAATCTAATAGGTTTGTCATTATTTAGTTCGATTTTCATTTTTCATTTTCTGTTTCTTTGAAAGATGCTTCATTGAAGAGGGAAAAACACCTTATGAACGGTAACATATTTTCATCATTGGGGATAAAGAATTTTGTACCACGTCTTTATATATATATGAATTTTTTTTGCCAAAGGAAAATATCATAAATTAGAGACGAATTAATAAGTTTACATCGAAAGCTAGAATATTAAATAACCATAGAGGTTTTAGACCATCCCAATGTTGATATTGTTTAATAATCGATGCATGCTTCGCCACTTCATGGGCTGCAGCATTCTTCTTCCTAGGGATGAATTGCAGCTTAGCAGCCTCAAAAGCTTTTCGAAGCTCCAAGATATCAAGTATCAACCCCTCAACTAATCGGTTTCAAATATCACTCTCTTGCAATCATCATCATCACACGTCAACATGGCGTTTCTCAAAGCAGGAGCCTCAGCATGTAACACCCTCGAACTTTTAATTAAATATAAAAATCAGAAAATAAATGTAAAATGACCATTTTGCCCCCGATTAGGGAAAAATGTTGACTTTTAACCTGGGACACTGTTTTGACTTTGACCAAGGCCCGTTACGTAGATCGAGACGTCACGAGTCCGTAGATAGGCGACACGTCGAAATCAAACGTTCAACAGGAAAGTTACGGGTCACAAACCCACACCACAACCATTATACAATCACCTTCTGTGCTTCAACTGAGAGGGTGAGAGGGAAAGGACGACTAAGAGACGACGGAGAAGGACTGAGCACGATGGAGGAGTCGCGAACCAGGTGAACCCGAAAACCCGTGTAGGACCCAAAATTCGAAATTGATTTCTAGGGCCTATTGAACTGTTTGAACGATTAGGAAATGTTCCTAGGGTTTATACGATCTCAACAGGACCAAAACCAAAGGACTAAGGTGGCTAGGATCGACGGGGAAGCAAGGTTGAAGTTGCCTGTCATTGTTCAATGTTCGGAAGGTACAATTTTGAACCTTTTAGCTAGTTTGGGGTTTATAGATCCCTTCCTGGGATAACTGCAATCATGTAGGAACAAACAAGGTCGAAAATGGTGTAGAAATGTATGAAATATAACCGAGTTGAGTCGCGGGTTTGGTTGACCCGTTACAGTAAACAAGTCGACTCGACTCAGGGCAGATGGTGATGACGTGGTACATGTCAGATCTGGCACATGTCAGACCTGTCAGCATGACGTCATGCTAATGTCATCGATGATGTCAGCGTTGACTATAATGATGTTAGCGTTGACCATTGATGTAAGCATTGACTTTGTTGACGTTAGTGTTGATCGTTGACCATTGACCAATGAAATCAGAATTCTCATCAGCGTGGGACCAATTTTTGAGGTGAAACTAGTCATGTCCAAAAGGTTTCGACAATCCGAATCCAGTGGTGGTGGTTTCGGGTCGATCAGAGACCGTTTGATAGGTCATTTAAGGATTTAAAGCCTCGGGAAGCATGTTCGGGATGTGTTCTCGGTATCGGACTTTGTGAGGGTTTAGTGTATGAACATGTATATCATATTAGTGATCCTTAGACATGATTTGGACAGGCCCAAAGACGTTGGACTAGCTCTGTAACTACCCGTCCCGAATCATCGAGATTAATTAAGAATTAATGACGGATTAGCTAGACTAATCGGGGATTAGACGAGGATTAACGGACGTTCAGAGAGAAATGATGATTTTGCCCCTAGATTGGACAAAACGTTGACTCTTTGTTCAGGCGGTCAAATGGACTTTGGCCGATGACTGTGACGTAATTCGGGACGTCACGAGTTCATAGACAAGTGGCATACCCGATTCCGACATTCGAGGAAGAAGTTATGACATTCGGAAGTTTGGGGGCATTTTGGTAATTTGGTTGAAAAATGGGCAAACAGTTGACTTTTGACCTGGGAGGTCCGATGGCCGAAGGACGAAGACCGTTACATAGATCGGGACGATATGAATTCGTAGACACGCGAAACATCGAATTAGGACATTCGACGGAGAAATTACGGTTCACGGAAGTTTCAGGTCATTATTGCAAGTTTTACAAGATGGATGCCTTTTGGCATCAAGTGGGCCCAGATAATTTTGGGCATGCCCAATGGATGAATGACACTTGTCATCCAACCATTGCCCACCCAAATTGATTCATGCATCGCCCATTTCTTTGTTCGTGCATACCAAACCCAAACCAAACTCGAGCAAACCCAATCCAACCCAATCCCAAACCATTCCCCATCTGATCTTTTGAGAATCAAGTCAAAAACATTTCAACATGGCCTATACCCGAAACATAGCTTTTACAAAGCAAGTTCCACAAATCCATCACTAAAACAGTGTCCAAAATTCACTTTATAAATCAAAATCATCAATGTAATCATATTCACATGTGACTCCAAATCCGAGTCAAAATCACTATCCAATTGGGTCTCAAGCCCAAAATATCATTTCCACGCAAATCCGTGCAATCGCAACCTCAATTGCCAATTTCACATAAATGCATAAAATATATCCAAAATCTAGAAATCTCATATCAAAAAATTAATCATGCCAAATCATTTCAAATCATATCATAAAGCATTTAAAACATATATGCATGCATTCTTGGTAGAAAACAAAAGTCCACTCACACACCGTCCATATCGCTCGCTTTCCGAGCTGCACGTTTTTCCGTAAAGTTTGGAAATCACCATTCCTGTTCAAAATCATTATCAAGGGTCACTAACACTTTAATATACCTCATATAAGTTTCCCCAATTTTTTTGGGAATTAAATACGTATTTTAAACGTATATTAAAGCTTCGGATACACAGAATATTATCGAAACGGTATCCGATTTCCTCTAAATCAGTGCCAAAATGTTCGTTACATTAAATGGGACAAAAGTCATGTTGACCTCACCTCGGGAATCAAGTCCACACGCCCTCACGCGCCGCCGTGAGTGGCTGCGCGTGAAACCCACGCTCGTGCTACAGGGACGTCGTCCCAACCCGTTTTCCTGTAATTCGAGTTCTGCAACCCGCGAGACGACTCGACTCATTCCCTGTCAATTCGACATCAATTATTTCAATTGCTTTAGCTAACATAATCATTTTAATGTTAATTAGAGGTCTCTCAGTTCAATTATATGATTTCTTACCTTAATTCTTCAATTTGAAGATGAACTTTCGAAGCATATCTGGGCACCGTTCAATCTTCGAAGTTCGTCAACCCCACCAGTTTTCCTTCAATTGATCCATCCAAAAGCTTCATTGGACTATGATAAACTTGTTTTCGAGCCCAATTCCATCGTTTTATCCCTCCAAGATCATATCTCAAACCTCGAATTTCTTCTCTGTCACCAGGTTAGTTCAGAGCCAAATGGACACCAATTCCCTTCATTCTTGAGGTGATCCTGATCGAGGCAATCCCAGAAAGCTAAAATCAGGCTCAATTTGAAGTTTCAGGACCCACAATTTCAAATTCGATTTTAAGGTTCATCTAGGGTCTTCGGGTTTTTGAGTCTGGGTCCAACAGGGTTCGAAGCCCATCATTCATCCTTCAATGTCCTGTCGTTTTTCTCTCTGGATTTCATTTAATTTCTCACAATCCCAGCCTAAGGATTGAATTGTCACATAAGATCATGCTCTGTTTTTCTTTCCATCGCAATTTACACACATATGCATACAGATACGTATTCCAGTTAAACATCATCACAAACTTGCCACTAATTGTCTCATTAAAGTGACAAATGTCACCTTGTGGCAATCCCACGCCCAATTCAACCAGCACAAGTGTCTAGCATTTTTTTAAAACAACAACATTAACATAGGTGAATCAGCCATCATAGCCAAATTACCATTTTGCCCCTGCCATAACAAATTACCGAAATGCCCTTCATGTATCTAGACCCGTAACTTCTACATCCGAACTCCGATTGACGCATGCCATCTGTCTACAGATTTAGCATCTCGAGACATATCCAATGGTACTTACGGAAGTCCAAACAAGGTCCCAATTAAAAATTCAACTTTTGGCCCTTAAACCAAGGGCAAAATCGTCATTTCGTTCCAATTTTTCCAAATTTTCCTTTTTCGAATTTTCGGGTCGTTACAGGGACGACGTACAAACTGTTCATATGATGGACCTTCAAGCCAGAGGGCTTTGAAGGGTGGTCGGTACAGTGGTGGAGCATCGTCATCAAGCAGCGGTCAATCAGGCAGGTACGGGAGTACCCAGAGGTTCGGTTCCAGGGTGCCCCATTCCTCTAGACTAGTGGTACTTCGATAGGGTCTACTGGCAGGCCGAGGCCATTGACTTGCTTTATATGTGGCAAGCCAGGCAATTTCAGGAGGGAGTGCCCACAGTGGTCAGGTAACAGTGCATCGGGGCAGACTCTGAGCACAGCTTCCGATGCGACAGGCGGCTGAGGAGCCAGATGAGGATACAAGGGAGCACGAGGCGAGTGGTCGAGCAGCTGGACCACAGGCCCGAGTGTTCGCAGTGACCCAACAAGTGGCCCGAGCAGCTCCTAGGGTGGTGACATGTACACTTTATATCTTCGACCAAGACATACGTGTTCTAATAGACCTGGGAACCACACACTCTTTTATATCGAGGCATTGTGCATTGTTGGCAGACCTAGAGGTGTTTGCACTGGATTATGATATGGGCGTAGGTACGCCGACTAGGCAGTTGTATATTGTGAATCAAGTCTTAAGAGATTGTCCGGTAAAGATTGGAAAGGTCGATTTGGTAGCTGACTTTATACTGCTAAACCTACATGATTTTGATGTCATCTCGGGATGGACTGGCTAACTTTTTCATCGTCCTTCTATAGAGTGCTACAATAAGAGGATGACCTTCCGGAGTCCAGGACTACCCGAGACGGTATTTTTGGGAGATCAGAGGCATTAGCCGCAGAAAAAGTTACTGAAGAAGGGTTGTCAAGGTTATGTGGCCCATGTAATGGACAGTCAGGCTACGCTAGAGAAGGCCGAGGATATACCAGTGGTGTGTGAATTTTTGGATGTGTTTCCACAGGATTTTCCTGGCCTACCACCGCACTGGGATATCAAGTTCACTATTGAGCTTCTTCCAGGTACGAGGCCCATTCACAGACACCATATCCTATGGCACCAGCCGAATTGAGAGAACTGAAGGTTCAGTTACAGGAGTTGGTGGATCTAGGATTTATTCAACCTAGTGTTTCGCCCTGGGGAACCTCAGTATTGTTTGTGAGGAAAATGATGGTAGTCTTTAATTGTGTATAGACTACCAGCAGCTCAGCAAAGTGATGGTAAGAAATAAGTATCCCTTGCCCAGGATCGATGACTTGTTCGACTAGTTGAGAGGGGCTAAGTACTTCTCAAAGATTGATCTGAGATTAGGATATCATCCGTTGAGGATCGCCGAGGAAGATGTTCCGAAGACAGCTTTATTGACGAGATATGGCCACTACGAGTTTCTGGTGATGCCATTTGGATTAACTAATGCACCAGAAGCGTTCATGGATTTGATGAACCAAAGAGTGCTAGAGTGTATGAAAAGCATATTGGTATACTTGAAGAGTGCTAGAGCGCACGAAAAGCATTTGAGACTGGTGCTGAACACACTGAGGAGGAATCAACTATAAGAGAAACTGAGCAAGTGTTAATTCTAGCTAAACAGTATAGACTTCTTAGGCCATGTGATATCGGATGAGGGGATTAGTGTGGACCCCCAAAAGACAGAAGTAGTGACCAACTGGGAGAAATCGAAGACCGTACAGAGGTCTGAAGTTTTGTGGGATTAGCTGGACCTTACTGAGGTTTTTTAGAAGGTTTTTCTAAGATTGCTTCTCTATTAACTCGCTTGACCAAGAAAGAGGTTAAGTTGTTTGGAACAAACACTGCGAGTGAAGTTTCTAAGAACTGAAAAGATGACTAACTACTGCGCCCGTGTTAGCTCTTCCAAATGGTAGTGGGGAGTTCGAGGTATACAGTGTCGTGTCATTGGAAGGCTTAGGTTACCTGCTGATGCAGTACAGGAGAGTTATCGTTTATGCTTCCCGACTGTTGAAGCCATATGAGGCGAACTAACCTACACATGATTTAGAGTTGGCAGTAGTGGTTCATGCCTTGAAAATATAGAGACATTACTTGTATGGGGAGTCGTGCAGAATTTTTACCGACAATCAAAGTCCAAAGCATATTTTCACTTAGAAGGAATTAAATTTGAGATAGAGGAGATGGTTGGAGCTGATCAAAGACTATGACTACACGATCGAGTATCACCCCGGAAGGGTAAATGTGATAGTCGACGCCTTGAGTCAAAAGTTTGCAAGTTCAGTAGCTCATCTACCGGTGGTATTTCTGCCCTTATTAGTGGAACTCCAAAAGGCCGGAGTTATGCTTGGAGTAAATGGTGAGGGAGCTCTATTAGCTAACTTCCATGTGAGACCCTTTCTGATGCACCGGATTATCGAGGCTCAACTTCAAGATCCTACTTTGTGTATTTTGAGGATGAAAGTTGAAGCAGGTGACCGGCAGAATTTCTCTATCAACGATAATTGAGTCTTACTGAAGAATGGTCGATTGTGTGTACCTGCAGATACAGGGTTGAAGATAAAGATTCTTGATGAAGCCTGCAATTCAACGTATGCGATGCATCCTAGTGGAATCAAAAATGTATCGAACACTTAGAGAGTATTATTGGTGGGCTGGCATGAAAAGAGAGATAGCAGAGTATGTCAGCCGATGTTTGAAATGTCAACAGGTCAAAGCTGAGAGACATAGACCATATGGAGCAATGCAGCTACTTCCGATGCCTGATTGGAAATGGGATCACATCACCATGGACTTCATGTTCAAACTGCCTAGGACAAGAAGCGGATTTGATGGGATATCGGTGATTGTTGATAGACTTACAAAGTCAGCACACTTCCTGCCAGTACATGGAACCTTTAAACCAAACCGACTATCTCAGTTGTTCGTGGATGAGATCATTAGGTTATACTGTACACCAGAGTCAATAGTGTTGGATCCAGATCCGCGGTTCACATCGAGATTTTAGCAGAGTTTGTAGAGAGCCCTTGGTACGAGACTGCATTTTAGCACCGCATTTCATCCCCAAAATCATGGATAATTAGAGAGGACTATTTACACCTAGAAGATATGATGAGGGCCTACGTACTACAGTTCCAGGATACTTAGGAGACACTCCTACCCTTGATGGAGTTTACCTACAATAACAGCTATCAAGAGAGTATCGGGATGGTACCATTTGAGGCACTCTAAGGACGACAGTGCAAGACGCCGTTGTGTTGGACCGAGGCAGGTGAGAGGGCGATATTGATGCTAGATCTCATGTACATGACCCAAGAGAAGGTCAAAATCATCAAGGAAAGACTGAAGACGACTCAAGACCGTCAGAAGAGTTATGTCGATCATTGGATGAGAGATCTTAAGTTCGAAGCAGGAGACTGGTTTTTCTTGAAACTATCAACGTGGAAGCGCATTGTCAGATTTGGAAGATGGGGGAAACTAAGTCAACGATACATTGGACCGTATGAGATCATGGAGAGATTTGGTGTTGTGGAATACCGACTAGCCTTACCTCCAGAGCTTGCAAGAGTACACGATGTATTCCACGTTTCAAAGCTTCGAAAGTATGTACTTGAGGAATCGTACGTTTTGGCAGAACAACCATTGGAACTCATGAAAGATTTGAGTTTCGAGGAGCAACCAGTACAGATCTTGGATTGGAAGCAGAAAATCCTGCGGAATAAGACAATTCCCTTAGTAAAAGTGTTGTGGATAAACTATAATGTGGAAGAGGCCACATGGGAACCCGAAGCCCTAATGAGAGAACAGTACCCACATTTATTTGAATGAATTTCGAGGATGAAATTTTTGTAAGGTGGGTAGATTATAACGCCTCAGACTTTCAATTAAATATAAAAATCGAAAAATAAATTTTAAATGACCATTTTGCCACTAGTTAGGGAAAAATGTTGACTTTTAACTCGGGTCACTATTTTGATTTTGAACAAGGCTCGTTACGTAGATCGAGACACCATGAATCCGTAGACAGACGACATGTTAAAATCAAACGTTCGACGGGAAAGTTACGGGTCACAAAAGAAAATCGGTACTAGTCATATTTTACGAGGATTTGTGCAAGTGTCATTATTGGATTGGTCATTGATCCCAGTGGACCAATCAAACTTGTCACTCATCTAATTAGCCCAGGAACCCAAAATTATGGGTTCAATGAACCATCTTCATCTCATCTCTTTCATTCATCTCTGTAGCCTGAAACCCACAAACATCCACAAAGCCACACCACAACCATTATACCATCATCTTCTGTGCTTCATCTGAGAGGGTGAGAGGGAAATGACAGCTGAGAGACTAGGGAGAAGGAGTGAGCATGGTGGAGGAGTCGCAAACCAGGTAAACCCGAAAACCCGTGTAGGACCCAAAATTCGAAATTGATTTCTAGGGCCTGTTGAACTATTTTAACGATTAGGAAATGTTCTTAGGGTCTATACGATCTCAACGGGACCAAAACCAAAGACTAAGCTGGCTAGGATCGACGAGGAAGCAAGGTTGAAGTTGTCTGTCACTGTTCAACGTTTGGAAGGGATAATTCTAAACCTTTTAGCTAGTTTGGGGGTTCATAGATCCCTTCCTAGGATCATTACGATCATGTAGGAACAAACAGGGTCGAAAATGGTGTAGAAATGCATGAAATATAACTAGGTCGAGTCGTGGGTCTAATTGACCCGTTACAATAAACAGGTTGACTCGGCTCAGGGTAGACGATGATGACGTCGAAATCCACATCATCATCTGTCAGAGGTTTCAAACACGTGGATCACTCAGGGGCTGACACGTGGCACGCTGCTAGGTCCAGTCAACATGTTAGATGTCAGACACGTGGCCAATCAAAGACTGACACGTGGCATATGTCAGATCTGAAACATGTTAGACCTAACAGGTGTCAAACCTGCTAGGATGAAGTCAGCATGACATCATGCTGACCTCATCGTTAACTTAGCTGACGTCAGTGTTGACCGATGACATCAACGTTGACTTTTGCTGATATCAGCGTTTTCTGGAAGTTTGAGCGGCGCGTGGAACTGATTTTTGAGGTGAAACTAGTCATGTCTGAAAGGTTTCGACGATGCGAATACAAGGATGGTTGTTTTGGAACAATCGGAGACCGTTTGATAGGTCATTTAGGGTTTAAAGCCTCGGGATGCATTTTCGGTATCGGTGTCACTGTTCACCATTCTCCTCGCAAGAATGTGGGATCTTTCACCGTTCTCCTTGAGACACAGGTCTTATAATCGGGTTTTGTGAGAGTTTAGTGTATGAACATGTATAGAATATTAGTGACACTTAGACATGATTTGGACAGGCCCGAAGACATTGGACTAGCTAGGTGATAGATTTAACGCTGGGGTTTAGCACCAGCGTGGACCGCGTGTGAGTGGGCCGTTTGTTTTACAACTGAATTGTATGCATAACTGTTTTACATGTTCTACTATATGATTTAAGTTAAATGATTTGATATCATGGTATTTGTGAACTTAAATCATCGGTCATGGACCATTTTACAGATTTGCGTGAAAAATGCGATTTTGGGCTTGAGACCCATTTGGATACTATTTGACTGCATTTTGAGGTCAACGGAGTTTTACAAGAAAGAAGATTTTTGTATGGATTCGAAAAGCGATCTGGTATGATCGGGTCTTAGAAAGTGAGTTTTATAAATGGCTTTAAATAGTGTTAATGAACCTGATGCATGTTTCCACATATACCATCCTATATCTATTGTTGAGTCTCCTCCAGACGTCGAGGATCCTGGAGTAGTGACGATGCACTGCTTGGGATGAGTAACTCCAAGGAGATGTTCAGGCTTAGGAGTGCGGTTTATGATATCATCTCGAACGTGGTAGATCCGGGGCAGGCACCCCATGTAGATATCACCCTAGACGTCGTCGAGTTGATCCTAGGGAGTACTCGGAGATGAGACCCCGAGTTGCACGTGTAATAGATCGTGACTGGTGTTGGTTCTGGACATCGCAGATGTTCGAGGATAGGTTATCTTGTGTGTTACTCATGTATGTGTGTGTTCAGGTGGCTACGTTCTTATATGATTTGATTTACTCCCATACGTTTTGAATTATATGCATGCATGTTTATAAAACGAAGGGTCAAAATATTACTGTTGTTTAAAAATGATTTTTTAACTTATTGATTTTTGGTACACTCTCACTTTGATGTTTTATTGACCCTCCAAGTCGAAATACTGAGGCAGGGGCTAACTCCGGGGCAGAGGCATAGATTGTACGACTGCACACCTAATAACCCTTCGGGGTAGGTGGTTGTGTATATTATTTGTACTGACATTATGCGCGTATCCCTGGTCTGACGCTGGGGTATTTAAAAACTATGTATGTGTGTTATGGACCCCCTTGAGGGTATTTAAGGTATTTGAGTTTATTGTCAGACGGGAGCAGGGCAGGTTCCACGGTGGTCCCCACGGGGATTAGGATGGGTCCTGTCATAGCATGTAAACTGTTGCTACACAGCAAACCTCTATCACCTCCTACTACATCAAAAACAGGCAGATCTCCTAATCCACCCATAGCCACTAGTCCTTCTATCATGGCTGAATGCACCATCACAGTTAACCTTCCACCATCCTGTTGGTGGCCACAGCCAACCATGGTCACATTTCACTTCCCATGCAAGCTGAGGCGGCACTTGTAAGGACTAGTACTTCTCCGATTTCACACAATTAATCTCTTGGGCTTGTGACATCATCAGTTGAATTGTACGAGTGGGGTCAATAACCTTATCTTTAAAGCAAGCTGCATTTTAACACTTCCAAATTCGCTAGAGCCCAAGAGCTAATAATTGTATAGCATATTTGTCATGCCCTGATTGCTCAAAAATTTGCAAAAGCAGTTTCCAATAGCCCAAGTGACACGCCCCATCCCAATTCCCCCGGTATTAATGCATGATGTACCATGCTCCCGTCTGACACCACGTGCCAGACAAGGGATAACCCAGACCTTGACCCTCTCGGGGCTTTCAGAGCGCCCCAAGATCAGTGTAGGAGTGTGATATCTTGGTCTCTGCCACAGCCCACATTCGTGATCAACCTGAAGGGTATTAAAACCATTAAAAATTGCGAGTGGACGAAGATAAATAGTTTAATAAAACATATTTCAGAAAAGATATTTATACCCTTTACTAAAAAACATGCATGCATTCGAAAACCAATTAACTCGACCTTTCCTCAAATCAAATCAAATTTAATAAAATAGTTTATCAATCAAAGCCATTTCTTTCCTCAAATTATTATGGCCTTAGCCGAAAACCATAAATCCATGTGGAAATTCAGCCCAAAACTAACCACGTGGGAAATCAGCCTAAAACCAAGTATATGGGTCACATCCCAAATCCGTTAATACCAAATAACCAGTTTATTGAAATAAAGAGTACCAAGCCTTGGCATCCCAAATGCCTGATATCTCAGATGTCATAATGACACGGTCTAAGGCTACGCGTGCCCCTCGGTCTCAAGTCCGAGTCTCCCTAAGGTCCACCCAGGTCAATGACCCTCCATAGCGGTCGGAGGTTTTAACCTCTAACAATCCTGATCCTGAGCCTCTCTACTATCTTTCACATAGATCGGCCCCTCTCAGGCAATGCTCTGTGACTACTTCAGTGTCACTGCACATGGAGAGAAAATCCACACATAGGATGGTATGTTTAAAAACAGAAATCCAACTAGTGGAAAACCATCGTAAAATCATTTATAACTCAAATCCAGTTTAAGCATTTCAACAGGGTCTCAGTCCGAGGTACAAGTTCCAACTCTAATTAGGGACACAACCCAATTCCAAATCCAAATCCAAATCTCATTAGGGTCTCAAACCCGAAATCACAATTCATAAACCACAAATGGGACTCATGCCTAATATCATAACCAACTGGGCTTCAAGCCCGATACCGTAAAATCAACTGGGCCTCAAGCTCGGTATCTCATTAAATCAAATGGATTTCAAGTCCGATAGTTCATAAGTCAAATGGGACTCAAGCACGATTCCCTTTTTTCAAATCCGAAATCATTCAATTAATCCATTATTAAAAACACAAGCATGTATAAATCCATTATAAAATCATAAACCTTGGAATATGTGCAAATACGTAAATACCAAATACCACAATCATATGCACTCAAGGCATTTCAAATCATGTATTTAAAATATATAAAATAGTTATGCATGCATCATATTTAGAAAGCAATGCCCACTCACATACCATCCTTGTTGTGCCTCGATAACCGTGTCATAAGCCTCTCTGGCTAATCCAACCTCTCCGGGTCATCTGGACCTGTCCAAATCACACTCAAAGGTCACTAACCATCTATACAAGTCCTAAACATAAACCCCCAATTCTCCCGAAAGAGTCAACATGCATCCCTAGGCTATAAACCTCAATTTTACCAACCTAACGGTCTCTGATCAACCCGAAACCACCACCATTGGAATCAGATCGTCGAAACCTATAAAATGGTACTGGTTTCACCTAGAAATTTGTGCCCACATGTCCCCACGCGTGAGTCAAAGGTCTCGGGCCAAAAGTCTACGCTGACGTTTGGTCAACAGTTAACAGGTCAAAGTCAAGGCTAACGGCATGCTGACATCAGCTGTGACGTCATCTTGATAAGTGCCACGTGTCAGCATCTCGTTGGTCTACGTGTCTAACATGTCAGTGACACGTAGCACCATCTGATCGGTCCACGTCACTGACATGTCAAGCTGACTGGGCACTAACAACTGCCACGTGGCCGTTCCTGATTGGCACACCTCTAACACCTGTCTAATGATGAAGGCTTCATCGTCTTCAACCTTCATTTCTGACCCGTTTTCGATCCCGTTTCTTCCTACACGATTGTCTGGGTTCCTAGGGAAGATCTATGGGTTCAAAATGATGAAAAACGTACTAGAATTTACCTATGTTATTCGATCCTCACGGCCCAGTTTCAGACCTCCGTCCAGAGCAGTTCCATCGTCATCCGCTGTCCTAAAATCATCCCTACTAGGGCGTAAGAGCTCCATAGAGCCAACCAAATCATCAAAAACAATTCTAAATGTCCCAAAATGAAATTTGAATTTTTGAATTTAAAAGGTTATCGGGTTTACCTTTCCCGTGCCTGCTTATGTCGTCCATAACAGTCATGCCTTATCCCTCGCCATCTCCTGGTCTCTCAGCCACCCTTTATCTCTCTTTCTCTCTTTCTCTCTTTCTCTCTCTCTCTCTCTCAGATCAAAACCAGGTGAGGGGAAAGGGACTGGGGTTTGGGTGTTTGTGGGTTTCGAGTATGGGAAAACAAAGATGAATGAAGCATGATGGTATGCATGTATGAAAAGCAATGGTCAATGGATGAGTGACACTTGTCACTCATCCATTGGGCCTGAATAAAATATCTGCAGCCCACATGAGACAAAAGTCCAACTTTCTCATAAATCATGCAATAGTACCACGATTCGTTCTAGACCCGTAACTTTCCCGTCGAACGTCCAATTTTGACGTGCCACCTATCTACGGACTCGTAACGTCTCGATCTACGTAACGATCCTTGATCCTTATGCATTTGGCCACTCGAGTCAAAAGTCAACTTTTTACCCATTCACAAGGGCAAAATCATCATTTTACTTTGAACGTCCGACAATCCTCGACTAAGTCCCGATTAGTCTTATTAATCCCCACTTAATCCGTCATTAACCTTAATTAATCTTGTAATTTTGGGACGGGTTGTTACACCAAGAAATCCTCCCTATCCATTGCTTTCAACTTAATCTGTACTGGGCAACCAAACCAAAAAATCTTAGCAAACTTACATTTAAAGAACTAATGTACTTGGATCTTATTCTCTACACTACTTAAGGGGCACTCATTCACCACCGCCACATGTCGATGAACAAGATTATTTCAAACTGCCAAAAAATTGCAGCAAGCCCTCCATATAAACTAGGATATCTTTGGAGGGACCTTAAGATTGCAAACTGATTCCCACACCTTTGAATCATGCCTCCATGTGCTTGATTCACCAATACCTCTCCTTCTAAACTCTCCATTGCAGAATAACTCCCTTGACAATTCATAACTAGAATTTACTGTATATTTTCCGAACTTCATATAGTGCCAAATCAACTAATCTCGGCGTCCCACCAAGTTTATGGGTATGGCTTGTATGCATTGAGCTTCTACAGGTACAAACATTTCATTAATGATCTTACGCTTCTAGCATCTTTTCTCAGTATCAATTAGAACCTGGATCTTCTCCGACATATCTCCATGTCTAGATATAGGTTTGAAAGCGCGTCTATTAGGCATCCAAGGATCCGAGAGAACACTAATCTGACTTCCATCTCCCACACGTCATCTCATTCTGACCCTCAGAACTTGGAGCCCTTGGACAATTCCTTTCCAACCCCATGATCCACTACTTCCCTCCCTAGCTACGAAGATATGTTTCCTAGGAAAGTAGTTCTCCTGCATAATTCTAGTAAGAATGGAATCCGGATATTTTAGGATTGACCATCTAATCTTTGTTAGCATAGCAATATTAAAACACCTCAAATCCTTGAATCCTATCCCCCTACACTTTTCTTGTGTAAGCTTGTCCCAAGACCCCCAATGATTCCCTTTCTTTTGGTTGGTTCCATTCCACCAGAATCGGGCCATAACTTGAATGATGTCGTTGCATACAGCCACTTGTAACAAGAAGCATGACATAGAGTAAATCGGCATAGCCATAATCACTGATTTCAGTAAGATCTCTTTGCCAGCTGGGGATTAAAAACGCTCAGCCCATCCCTGAATCTAGATTCAATTTGATTACGAACACCTTCAAAGACTGCTCTCTTAGAAGTGCCAAAATCTGCCATCAAATAGAAATATTTTCCAAAACTATTTTGTTTTTGGACACCCAAAGTCTGACACACTCCTCGTCATCCTCCTTGACACACGCTGCACTAAAAAGGATGAAACTTTTCTCATAGTTAATTAGTTGACCTGATTCTAACAGCTAGCCTCTTCGAGAGAAGCCTTGCCAAATAATATTAAGTCGTTAGCAAAAAACAAATGGGATAGCTTCATACCTCCTAGTGTTACACTCACGCCATTTAAAGTTCCGTTTTCCATCCTCTTCCAAATTAGAGAAGATAGACCCCATGCACACACCACAAAAAGAAAATGGGATAGTGGGTCTCCTTGCCTAATACCTTTACTGCCTCGGATTAAGCCGTGAGCTTATCCATTAACCATTACAACGTAGGTGGCAGTCGAAATGTATTCCACGACACAAGCAATAAATTTCATATCAAAACCCATCTGGGACATAACTGCCTTCAGGAAACCCCATTCCACTCGATCATACGCTTTAGACATGTCAAGCTTCAAGGCCATATTCTTGCCCTCTTCACCTTTTGATTTCTTGAACGAGTGCAAAATATCATGGACTACTAGAATGTTGTCTGTAATTTGTCTCCCCTCAAGGAATGCAGATTGGGAGGGGCTAATAATTCGTTTGAGGACACGTTTTCAATCTCATTGTCACCACCTTGGAAATAATTATATAGAGGACATTACATAAAGATATTGGATGCATTTGAGTCATGTAAAGGGGGCTACATACCTTGGGAATCATCACAATATTCGTGTGGTTTAGGCCATCAATCATTCTTCCTGAATTTAAAAAACCTCGAATAGCTTCAATAACCTCCTTATTAACCAAGCTCCAATATTCCTGGCAGAATGCAACACTAAAGCCATCCGGTCTTAGTGATTTTATGGGGTTGATAGAGAACACAATTTCTCAGACAATTTGTCAACCTTCCAGCACTGTAACGCCTTACTGTCTGAAACATTCTCCAATAAAACTCCACTGCATTGGCACATATTGCATTTTCGTCCTCAATCTAGGTGTTTCCTAGATCATGTATTCCCAGAAGCAGATTTTACCGGCGTCTTTTCACTGTTTTTCTCATGGAAGAATTTTGTATTCTTATCTCCTTCATTAAAACATAGCACTCTTGACTTTAACTTCGAATGGATCTCCTCCTCATGAAGAGCCATCCTTAGCTGCTGTTCCATTGATTGTATTCGTGCCCCTTCGAAATCAAGCTGCTGGTAAGCACTTCTCAACGTTTTTTCAACTCACAGATTTGTTTACTTGCATTAGACCCAGCCTTCTTAAGCCAAGTCAGAATGCCATGACGAACAAACTTCAATTTGTTCATGATGCTCGGCCCCCCTAATCTCCTCCCGTCCTCACGCTAGGTGGCATTTATAACTGCATCACACTTTTTGTCATTTCCCCATCTAGGATGGTAAATAAACCTCTTCTGACATTGGCGAAGATCATTGGATGTATCCAATCCAAGCATCACATGATCGGAGCCCTCCATAATAATGTGAGTAACCTGAGGCTTCGAATACCACTGCATCCATTTCTCATCTGCTAGAGCTCTATCTAGCTGGGCCTGAATGAACCCCTCATCCCTTTGGTTTCGCCATGTGTAAGAGTACCCTTTGAAGCCCAGATCAAGCAATTCACAATCACTAACAAAACTCTTAAAAATTCTCATACTATTCTCCGTTCTCATATTGCCTCCATCTTTCTCTTCAAAATTCAATATATCGTTAAAATCCCCATTACCAAACAAACCTCCTCATATTGATTGATATAGTTTTTTATAATATCCCACTGGTTTTCTTTAGTGCGATCATCAGTGCTAGCATATATGGCATAAACAGTGATGAAAATATCGACACTATCGCCGATATATCAGTAAATTTGGCCAGCAGCATGTAAGCGGGGGGAAAGAAATTAAGCGAAATATCGACATTTTTCCTTATTATAAGACCATCGATCTTCTTATTTCATTAAAACGATCAAGATAGGGCCAAATTTCATGAAAATCGGACGTAAAACCATTGAGTTTCAGTCGGGTCATACCGTCGATTCAAAAAACTCGAATCGCTGACCTGAAGTTGAAGATGACTGTTACAGGTGTCTGTATGTATACTTTATATATTATTTGGTTGCTTATGTTTTTTATTGGATTTGTTTAGCTGAGTTGGTTGTGTATTGTGTATTTGCCTTATAAACCCAAGTGCATGCTGTTAATGTTTTTTTCTTTTCGTTTTTTTCTTATTTTCAACTATATTTGTCCGTTTTTCTAAATTTAAATATATCAACCCTTTCCAATTTTTGAATAAAGATGTACTCTATTTTTTCATCTTTTTTTTTCAATTTTAAATATATTTACTCATTTTATAATTTTTTTTCTATTCCAATTTTTTTATTCTTATTATTATGTTTTTAATTATATTAACATTCAATTATAGTAATTCACTTCTATTTATGTTTATGTTTAAATTTTTATATTATTAATTATCGGTAGAACCTATTGTATCATATTATTCATCATATATTTATTATGTCAAAGTCATTTTATAGTTTTTATTAGTCATATATAACAATCATTGGATACTTAACGATATTAATATCGATATTTAAAGCGAGATATTCATAAATTTAATTAACGATATATTCATCGATATTGATATGATAAGGGTGTCATATTTTATCCTTTGACCACTTCTTGATAAGAAGTTCAATAAAGAAATCGGCATACTTCACAATTACTACCTTGCCTCTTCGTTTCAAAATGTGCATAGACCTCCACTACGCCCTCTAGGTTCAACTGCCAACATTCAGTCGAAACAAAGTTTCCGTTTTAAAAACTCATATCTCGAACTCCTGTTTTTTGTTTCCAGTATGATAAGAATCTCCGGTTGGAGGGTCCTATTCTGCTCCTAAGGGTCTGGATTGTCAGGTCACCGAAGATACCCTGGCAATTCCAGCAAAGAATCTTCATTGCAATTTTAGGCCATGGGGAGAGAAGGACTGCTCCTCCCTCTGCTCAAATTAGGCCTCGTCATTGGGCCGGGTCGGGCAAGCTCGGCCCAAAATTTTTGGGCTTGGGCCGGGCCGAACCGGACCTATTTCATAATTTAAAAAATATCGGGCCGGGTCGGGTGGGCTTGATCATAAATATGAAAGTCCATACCCTTTGTCGGGCCGAGTTTGGGCCGGGCTTTTATCGGGCTTTACGGGTCGGGCCTACTAAGCCCACTTGGGCCGGACCTACTAAGCCCATTTGTACCTACCTAATTGTAAAAAAAAAAAAGTTGAGTTTAAATATTATTATCGAATATTGAAATAAGCTAAGGAGGGGTACTATTGGATTTGGAGAATTGACTTAAATTTTCGACCATAAAGTCGAGATAAGATAAGCAGGTCGCTAAGAAAGTCAGAGACATAGTGAGTTTTTTTGAATTTAGAGTTAGAGTTTGGTTTGGGCATTGGGCTTTTAAATGACACTAGGTTGAGATTTGGTTGGAGTTTTGGATTTTGGCTATAATAGTAGTAACAAAATTGGATTGGGTATCAATTTTTAATTTATAATTATTTTATATTTTCGGGCTTATGGGTCGGATTTATCTGGGCGGGTCGGATTGAGCTTACCGGACTTTATCGGGCTCGGGCATATCGGGCCTAGCGGGCTTGAATACCCTAAGCCCAAGTCCAGCCCGTCAACATGCGGGCCGGGCCGAATCGGGCTTTTTGTCATCAGGTCTATTGGGTACCCATAAACCCATGGACTTCTGGGCCAAATGATGAGGGCTAGCTCAAATTTACATGACTGCAATTTCCAGAGCTGTGCCTAGCTAACTGGTACTTTAGAGTCCTTCCTCATAGAGATCTTGTTTTGAAATTCTATGATCCTCTGTTCTTTTAATGGGTTTGTTCCCAAAACCCTCCACGGTAGCAGAACTTCGAGTTTGGCCTTGGCTCCTGAGTCTGGTATGCAATAATTCTCTTCCATGTGAAAACTGTTTTTTCCTCTTTCTTAATTCTATTTTGACATGTCCGCCCCCTTATTGTTGCAGTGAATAGCAGAATCTCCTTGCTTAGAAAGGTAGATCTGTAAAAATTGGTTTTAATGATCCTGGAGCAGCTTGTTAGTCAAAGATAAGAGGAGTGGGTTGGTTGGTGGGAATTATGGCGGACGATTATTGCAGATCTAGAACTAATCGTGGGCAGGTAGGTTTTTACTTAAGTGCGGAGAGGAAGGAAAAAGCAGAAGAATTTTTTTTACTTTTGAGTCGATGGGGAAAAGTAAAATGTTGAGGAGGGTCCGTGATGGTTGAAAGAAATAAGGGCTTGAAGATTTTCTTACAAGGGAGAGGGGGGATCAAAAATGGAGTAATACTCTCACAGAGGAGAAGGAAAGGGGGCTCTTACAGAGGAGAGGGGGAGGGCTCTCACACAGGAGAGGGAAAGGGGGCGGCTTCAGCTCCAAACCCTAGCCCAAGACTTAGCACTTATATATATATATATATATATATATGAATTAGTATTATAAAGATTTTTAAGCTTACTAGTATGGAACTACTTCGTTAGGAGTATTGACCAAGTGTTGTGCGTGTGGCGGTCTCTTGCTTTCAGTTCTTTCGCACTTTTATCGTCTGGTATTCTCACTGGTGCCGAAAGATGCCATAAATACAAGAGATGCTAACTTGGTTCAATCGTTGCCAATCTGTGAAGAGGAAAATATGGAAATTTTTGTCTCAAAACCTTCCTATGTTACCCAATTAGACGACGTTTTTTATTTTTCACCATCGTTTATAACAACAAAAGACGGCAATTGTGGTGAATGATCGTCGTCTATGAACCGATAAGACAACAGTTTTGAAAAAAAATGTCGACAGTGAACTTATAAGATGACAGTTATCCACTGATATTTGAAGTCTCACAATATAACAATTTTTAATCATTAGTTGACACTATTTGTGCGTTATAAATTCGGTTCAATCAAACAAAAGGAGTCACATATAATTCTTCAATTCAACAAAAGGAATCACATATAATTCTAACAAATTCATCAAATGTAATTCTTATGAATTAAATATTCTGAAATTAAAAAAGACTATCGAAAATAAGTCTAGCTTTCTAGATACGTCAATGCGTATATGTCTCAAGATAAAAATCAAAACATAGAGGCAAAATTAACATAAAAGGACAATTTTAGGTCATGCACTGGATTGTACCATGTCATTTTATATGCTACCTAAACCTATGTTACTTAGTCACCTATAAAATCTACCCACTCACTAGGCACTTCACCGTCTCTTTTTATGTGTAAGTCTTAATTGTTCTTTTCTCTCACTTTAATATTAAAGAAAAATTCGGTCAAATATATATAAGCCCAACAAAACTCAAATCACAGATCAAATGTTCGGGAAAATGCAAGGCAACACTATCAAGAATATTACCATAAGTCTGACCTTAATTCTATGCTAAGACCTATTCATTAATTAAGGACATTTAGATACTTTTTTTTTTAATTTGTCTCTTAATTAGTTTTTTTTGTTTTCTAAGAAACCATTGGGGCCAAATGCCAAACATGATATCAAAGTTATAACTTTAAAGAAATCTTGAGTTATACACTATAATTATATATTGATCTTCTTTTTTACGAAATTTGAACTAAAAAATTTCTCTTATATTGTGAATAAGAATATCATTAAATAATCGTTTTCATTAAAAAAAAATAGTTAAAATGTTAGGAATGTTGATATCAATTTTAATTTGTCCCCTTATAGAAATATATATAAAAGAAAATATATCTCAACTTCCAAAATATATGAAAATTGTCACCTAATCATAATATATGCTCTCAAAATATGCATCTAAAAAATTGCACGTGCAACACACATCACTTCTTTTCAAGGTGACAAATTAAAACTTGTACGAATTCCCTACAATGACATTTTAAACTAATGTCTCTTTAATATTAAACACTAAGCTAGTGTACATGCATCACTTGAAAAATCCTACTTAATTACATATTGTTGATCATTTCTGTAGGCATGAGATTTTGGGGCAGGTGACAAAAATGGGGCGCAATGTGACTAAATTTAAAGCCGGTGACATAGCCGGAGTGGGGTGCATGGCAAGTGCATGTGGCTCATGCCACAACTGCAAACAAGGCTCGGAGAATTATTGCCCCAATATGTCATGGACCTTCGATCACTGGGCAACATGAAGATGGGACAAGAACATTTGGTGGATATTCAGACAACATGGTTGTGGAACAACGCTTTGCAGTCTTGGTCCCAAGCAGTTTTGCATCAGCTGCGACTGCGCCGCTATTATGCGCTGGGATTCCAGCATACAGCCCCGTGAAATATTTTGGGCTCTCCGAGCCTGGTGCGCAAGTGGGTGCATGTGGGTGTGGCGGAGCTCGGCGGCGTAGGTCATCTGGCTGTGAGGTTTGCCAAAGCTTTCGGATCGAAGGTGACGGTGATAAGTTCCTCTCCAAGCAAGCAGAAGGAAGCCGTGGAAAGGCTTGGTGCAGATTCGTTTTTGGTCACTCATGATCAGGAGCAACTTGAGGTAATTAATTAGGACCAAATGTTTCCTTTTTTTTTTTTTTTCCTGTTAAAATGCAGTTTTATGTACTGTGAAAAAACATTATTTTGAAATAAGAATATTTAAGAAAAAGAGATTATATATATTGAAAAACGATTTTGCACTTAAAAATGACGGGGGTTTGTTGCTCGAGATTTTCTACCTTAATAAGGGGCTTATAGTCTAATTTGAGAAAAAGGAAGAAAATATTTAAGTATATTAATTAGTAGTCATCATCTAGCTCACATAACCAATTTATTCATAAAGCGGCCACTTCAAGCATGTATTTTTGTTTCAAATGCATGGTTTTTAGATATTTAAATTAACCGACTTTTAGTGTTTTAGATATTAAAAATATGCATATTATATTTTATCATACAAATTATAGCTAGGTAGCTGAGGCTGAAAATAAGATTATTTTCTATGTGTTAATAAGGAATTAGTTCAATAGAACATGTAAACATCATTAACCCAAAGGAACCTCATCACTGAATTTTGATAAAAAAAAAAAAAATTCTACAAAATTTTCTTAATTTCAATAATCCTGCTTTCAATTATCTGAATAAACTAATTATTACTAAGATAATCTATATCATGCATGTTAATTAAAGTTTGCAATATATAACAATTAACATGCAAAAACAAGTTAATTTCGACGTTCAATCTTTAATTAGGCAGCTATGGGGACTCTAGATGGTATCATTGACACGGTTTCGGCCCCACTCTCTCCTGCCTTTGATTGGATTGTTCAAGACAAATGGAAAACTCAATTTAGTGGGTCTTCCAACTCAGCCACCTCAGCTATCAGTCTTCTCCATAATCATGGGTAATTTAAGTCTCTTAATTTTCCCCTCTTTACTCTCATTCCAGGTTTTAAAAAATAAGATAATCAATATATACATTCTCGACCTTCTTAGATGGAATATATACATACATATATATATATATATATATGAGTATATATATGAGGTTGGGTATGGACCTTCCTTTTACAAATATTGACTTCGAGCATGAGAACTAAGATCTCTCACTATACTATCGAAAAAAAATACAATTAGTGGCATAATAAAGGCAATATATATGTAAGACTCGTGTCTTGGGAAGAACTGTGAATAATCTCACATCGCTCGGGGAGGGAAAGGTGAACTGTCTTATATGTATGGGCACGTATCTATCTAACGCGAGGCCTTTTGGGAGCTCACTGACTTTGGGTTTGGTTGAAACTTTAAAATTAAGCGAGTTTGGACTGGTGCAATCTCAAAATGTGTGACCTACTGAAAAGTTGCACGTGAGTTCCCAGAGACAAAACCGTGAGAGCTGGGCCCAAAGAGGACAATATAGTGCTAGATGAGTCGGATAGTGACAAAATGGTATCAGAGCTGGATCCCGACCGAAAGTGTGTTAGCGAGGACGCTGGGTCCCCGCATCGCCCGGGGAGGGAAATGTGAAGTGTCTTATATGTGTGAATACGTATCTATCTAGCGCGATGCTCATTAACTTTGGGTTTGGTTGAAACTTCAAAGTTAAGCGAGTTTGCACTGGCGCAATCCTAGGATGGGTGACTTACTGGAAAGTTGCATGTGAGTTTTCAGAAACAAAACTGTGAGGGTTAGGTCCAAAACGGACAATATCGTGTTAGATGGATCGGGTCGTGACAATATATTAATTAATTCCAAAGATTTTCTTCCTCTTTTTGTACTTTGGAAAACAGAGAGGAAACTTATTGCTGGAAGTGCAATTGGAGGAATGAAAGAGACACAAGAGATGATAGATTTTGCAGCAAGGCTAGCACAATTTTGCAGCAGATGTGGAAGTTATTCCATTGGATTATGTGAACACAGCCCTTGAACGACTGGACAAAGGTGGTCGGAGACATTTCATTAGAAACTAAACATCAAAAAGTATTTTAATTCTCTCTATTTCTCTCTCTGAAATCAAACCTCAATCTGTTGTTTTTTTTTCCTCCGTAATTATTGATTAATCCCTGTTTGAACACCAAAAGGCCTACATGCAAGTAATCAATAAATTTTATAAACCAGATATACAATTCAATCATAATCCAATATAAACAAGGTAACTTCAACAAGATTGAATTTGTCTTCTGACGAAGTCTAGAGAATTTTATAAAAAAAATAAGAAACGGATGAGATGCACAAAAGAGATGAAAGACTCTTTATTAAAAAATAATCAAATTTCCCAACCATATCAATCTTCTACCAACAAAAATAAAGTACACAAATTATCCAATTATAATATGGGGCCACATATTTACTCGTCCAATACTTAAAGCTACGCCTCGCCTCGTCAATGGGTCCAAAATATATGGGCTGGGGCTGAGTCAAGCCAGACTTTTGTTACTGTGTCACATATGCAGGCTATGGCTCCAAAATATATAGGCTTGGGCCGAGTCAAGCTAGGCTTTTGTTAATGTATCTTAAATATGCAGGCTAGAAATAACAAAAAAGAAAAAATCTCAATGTAACGACCCGTAACTTAATGGAATTAAATTTGTAAAAAGATTTTAGAAAAGACAGTTTTACCTTCGAGTTTATGAAGGATCCGAGACCATTATTTTTTTGTTTGGAAATACTTTTAGGAAATATTCTTGGACCGTTGTATAGGTCTCAAACTTTCGAGTTCGTAGACGAGCGGCAAGTTGAACTTTGAGTCTATTTGGAAGAGTTACAGGTTTAAAACCTCGGTGAGAATTTTCATAAATTTGGAAGTTAAATATTTTTAATCTCTCTTTTTTTCTCCTCTATTTTGGGAAAGCTCTTATTCACAACTCTACTCTGGTCGACCAGACCGAACACTTATTCCACCATATAGTTTTCTCTCTGAGGGTATTCAATACAGTATATCACACGTCCATCTGTGCATGTAAGGACATCCATCAATCATGGTCCCATACATCATCTATGGTCAGAATACCTGACTCATCATCTCCCACAACCGGTTCATTTGCCCACCAAGGCAGCACCATTGGCTAACCCTAGTCACCTCAAAATTGGACATCATATTTGTCTCGTTTACTCATGATTGTTAGTCATCACCCTGTTGGCCACACTCATGAGGCCCCATAATCACATATTTCCAACAGAACCACGATTCATTAACTCGTGATAAGGGATACTTATCCCATACTGTTACCTCATTAAGTTATCCATAATCAACATGTAAGTTAGGACCATCATTCATTTTTTGCGCTTTAACACCACTGGGAATGAACCCGTGTCCACCAAGTCCTGTACGTGCACCTTCAGTCCTTACGACCCCATAGGTGCCACATACCAAAGTGTCCGAGAAACAACTCATATACTCGACAGAGGTATCCTGAAGCATCAATCAATCCATACCAAGAATTACATCCAAATCATCCAAGTTCAAGACTACCCTAGGTAAGCCACTAGGCGAATAACGCCTGTCATCCTGGGTAACCTCACATCGATAGGTTTACCCCCTTAGGTCTCACTAATTTCACCAAATAAGTACCAAGGTTTCCACATCAATATCATCACTTTTATCATATATGTAACTCTTGTCGACTTACCGACTTCCATAACTTAACCAATCACGGACATCTCCATATCCGTCCAATATACGAGCTCAAGACATGGAAGAGTGGATAGCCCGGGACCTACCAAATACATACATCATAATCATGAGTAGTAAGTATCCAGATCAGCACTCCAGGAGCTACTCAGGCCTCTTGCCAAGTAACTATAATCCTCGAGCATGTGGTCCCAACTGACCACACCCTACGGTCCATCGTGGGCCTACCAACTTTTCCCCCGCCTGTCACATCAAGCATAATCACATGAGGCAATCCCTGCTCCATTGCACCCCAACAGCGCCATATCACTTTCTCAATCGATATAACCATTTCTTTCTTTTTGTGACCAGACGACTCACAATTGTGCGCATCAATTAACCCTAACATTTTATCACCCAGTGGACCCAACTGGCGTCCCACTACACTGGACCATCTTCTAAGTCCAATCCTTTGTGTACCACGGGTCTCTGCTCGGACTTTCAATCGTTAAATGAAATTGGCACGACCCATCCAAGTCCAAAAATCCAATAAACAGGGTTAAACAATAACAACCCATACATTCATAACTCATCGATATTTGATCCTATCACAATCCTTGGCATCCCAGGTGCCAAACATTTCTCAATCACATGGGTCGGTCGTGTCAGAAACCATAGTTATTTTTCAATCCTTACGGCTCATCCCGAGCCCTGATACATTACCATGACTCATCTCGAGTCCTGACCAATATCCTGACTCACCTTAAATCCCATTTTCCTGTCTCGACTCCTCTCGAGTCCAATTATTGACTCCTGTTGAGTCCAATCTCATAGCAATCATCCATGCCATCATTGGCATACCCGACCACCAAGAAAATTGCGTTGGTGAATCACATCTGATACGACCACTAAGGCCTAAGGGATATCCCATCACATTCTAAACTCATGAACATAAAAAAATAATCTCATCCCGGGACCCACACAAGTCCGTGTTTAATAGTTAGTATTTCACAGTGTACACTGATTAGCATCTGACCCCCAATCCAGGGTCAATCTCATTCCGAGATCAATCACGAGGTGTTATTTACCCTCGTATACCCGTCTTACAACCAAGTCGCGCACGAGGCTTGCGTTTCAGAGGCATGATGTGGCAACAGAATCAGCAACCTAGTGCTCTGATACCAATTTGACAGGACCCGTCCCCGAAGGATATGGGTAACCGTGCCCGGTCCTGCTCCCATCTGACAAGTCAACTGAAGTTTCGAAATTGCCCTCAGCACTTGCCAAACAAGGGATAATCGTACCTGTGCCTACTCATGCCTCCACCTCTCGATCAGCCTCGATCATCGTGCCACGACATGGAGGGTCAATAAAACAGAAAAGGTGTGAGTGGACAAAAATAAAAGTTTAGAAATACATTTATCCAAAGACTTTCCTACCCTCCAGTTTCGCAAACATGCATGCATATCATAAATCATGAGTAACGGAAATCTGGGCATAAACGTTCATAAAGCATAAATCATGAACAATAAAAACCACGAGACTCATTTCCATATCTAGTATCATATCCAATCTCATATAGTCACGTTATCCCTGCAACGCGTGCAAATCAATAGGCTCAAGGACCGCTCAAAATCCGAGCATCCGCTGCTGTGAACACATCACCAGCTGGCAATCCAGATCGTCGTGAACATATCACCGACTGATCTCCACATAATCCAGCACATCTGATCTGAGTCGAGCCTCCCTCGGCTGCACGACAACAGACCGTGCTACGTGACCTCTCCGGGGTAAACACTTCCATCTCGGAGGCGAGCGTTATCTCCAGGGTTCATTCCGGGGAAACACATTCCCAACCGGAAGCCCTAATATCCACAATATATCATCATCATGAAAACCTGTGAAAAACAGTTGCATTTGAAATCAAAACCATTTTCAACACAGGGCCTCAGCCCAAAACATAATCCATAAAATCCCTAAATCCAGAGTCCCGATTTCATAAATCCGAAAACCATCGATATCATCATGTAATCGTATGAAAATACTAATCCAATCCAAATCACATTTCCATTGGGTCTCACGCCCAACATATCAATTTCACACAAATCCGTGTAACGGCAACCTTAGTTGCCATTCATAAATCCATAAGAGATATCCAGAAAACATTACAAATTCATCAAATCAATTTCTTGACTCATAACCCGAGTCAAAACCAATCACAAATCCTTGGCCTTCGCCCAAAACAGTAATATCCAGGTTTTCTCGAAAATCGTACCCAAAAGCATATAAAATAATATAATATTCCCAAAATCTGGAAATCATCACATCGAAACATCAATCATACCAAATCATGTCAAATCATATTATAAAGCATTTAAAACATATATGCATGCATTCAAGGTAGAAAACAAAAGTCCACTCACACACCGTCCTTATCGCTCGCTTTCCGCGCTGCACGTTTTTCTGAAATTTCCAGAAGTCATCATTCCTGTCCTAAATCATTATCGAGGGTCACTAACATCTCAATATACCTCATATAATTTTCCCAAATTTTTTCGGAATTTAAATACGTATTTTAAACGTAATATAAACCTTCGGACCCTCGAAACAATATCGAAACAGTGTCCGATTTCCTCGAAACCAGTGCCAAAATGTTCGGTACATTAAATAGGACAAAAGTCATGTTGATCTCACCTCGAAAAACCCACTCACGCGCCACCACGCTCCGCCGCAAGCGGCTGCGCGTGGAAGCCACACGCCAGTTACAGTACCCATGAACAGTTGTCTCCTTCACCCGTTTACCTGGTAAACGGACCATGCGACCCGCGAGGTGACCCGATTTAATCCTGTACATTTCCAGTCAATTTCTTCAATTGATTAAGCTAATAGTATTTTTTTAACTTGAATTGGAGAGCTGTGATGTCAATTACATCAATAATTACCTCAGTCTATTCGATCAAGTCTAAAGGGTTTGCGGTCTGTTCATCGTCGAGTTCCTCAAACCATCATCCAATCCTTCAATTAATGAGTCACACAGTGTCGTAGGCTCATTCTAAAGCTGATTTCGAAATCAATTTTACAAGAACTGACCCCCAATTACTCAACTCAAGCTGGACAATTTCCGAAGTCCGCCATGTCCGTTCTAGGCCAAAAAGACGTCCTTTCCTTTCGTTTTTGATTGGGTTCGACTCGAAATGTCCTCAAGAAGTTGAATTCAAGGTCAATTCATGAGCTCAAGGTCCACACTTCAAACTCACGATTTCATTTCGTTCATCAATTCGGGTCCTCTCTTCGTTCATCACTTCTTGGTTCTTCCTTCGACCCTTCGTGTTTTCTCTTCGGTTCTAAGCTCCAAGGACTCACAAGTGCGTCCAATTGCTTCAGTTTCCTCAATTAATCGTTGGGAAGATTGATCAAGCATATTTGTTCTCTGTTTTTCCAAAACACCCACACAGTTTTAAATTTACACTTAAACACACACACGATTTGTTTGTTTTTCTCAGTTTCAATCCACACCGTCCATCATACTTGCCCCCTCATCAAGTTCAGCCACTAATCTTCTTATTAAAGTGACAAATGTCACTTAATAAACTGCATAAGTCATTCAATTTACTGAGTCATCAGTCTTAACAAAAGGACAATTATGCACCATTAAAACACAATTGACCAAAATGCCCTTTCATGGCTAATTACCAAAATGCCCTTAGCCTTCCTTAGTTCAAAACTTTTTCATCCGAACCCCAATTGACGCATGCCGCCTGTCTACGAATTCAGTGTCTCGAGACCTACCCAACGGTATTTACGGAAAGTCCAAACACAGTCCCGATCAAAAAGTCAACAAATGGCCCCTTTTCAACCAATTTACTGAATTACCCCTAAACTTCCGAACATCATAACTTTCTCCTCGAATGTCGGAATCGGGCATGCCACCTGTCTATGAACTCGTGACGTCTCGAACTACGTCACAGTCATCGGTCAAAATCCGCTTGACCACTCGAACCTAAAGTCAACCGTTCGCCCAATTTTAGGGGCAAAATCGTCATTTCCTTCATCTTTTTCCACAATTTCCTTTTTCGAATTTTCGGGTCGTTATATTCCAAATCCATTTGGCATAGGTTTCATATCAATCAGGGTTTTTAAGAATGTTTTGGGTATTTAAAGTTACTTTGAACGCGTTTGAGGTGTGTGTGTACTCAAGGAGTTTATGACAGGACCCACCCCGGTTATCACCCCGATAACCAGGACGAACCCTGCTCCCGTCTGACAAACCAACACAAAAGACCAAAACAATCTCACAAAAACTCACAATTTAACCATTTCCAGACCAGGGAGAATTTATAATACAACAAGTCCACAGTAGCACAAAGCATAGTACAGTACAAGATAAGACGAGCATCCTACTAAAAGTTGGCTACACGCGCAACGAGAAAACTTTATGCCTCCGCCTCCGCCTCAACGTTAGCCCCAGTGCTAGCACCACGACCTGGAAGGTGTTAAAAACACTAAAAGTGTGAGTGGACTAAAAATAAATAAGAGTTATAAAACCATTTACGAAAATAAATCAAGGTTCACCCTCCGTTTAAAAACATGCATGCATAACCAAGTAACTTAAAACAACCATATTCATAAGTGCGAAAATCGTCAGAAATCAAAACCAAAGTTCGGGCACTCGGCCCTAAATCCATAAGGAACAAGTTATTCGGGTCACAGCCCAAATCATTGGAAAACCAGTGAAAAACCAGTGAAAAACATCGATTATACAAGTTTACTAGATCTCAAGTACGCCTGAGTCTTTAAACTCAAAACCATGCGCAAATAACCAGGCCTTCCCGGGATATCAACGAGTTTTTAAACTCAAAACACAATCATAGGCCTCGGGGGGTATCACAATCACCGAGTTTTTAAACTCAAAACATATACCGAGTCTTTAAACTCAAAACATAATCAATCCAGGGCCTTTCCCCCGTCAATCAATCCGAGTCTTTAAACTCAAAACCAGATCCAGTGGGTTTTTCTCTTTTTCCGGGTCTTTAAACCCAAAACCATTTTTCAAACATAAGAAAACGCATCAAAATCCAAAAACCAAAGCCAAACTGGAACTCTTCAAAAATCGAAATCACGTTTATCGAAATAGGACTTCCGCCCGAATTTCACTTCAAATCTCAAATCCAATCCACAAATATTTCAAAAAAACAGAATGCGTATAAACATAAATCATCCATCCGAAACCATTCTCAAAAGCATAATAGAAATCATATTCTCGAAGTACGTGCAAAACCAATAACTCGTATTGTAAAGCGTGCAATCAAGTAAAACAAGCGTATAGAAATCATAGGCATAAAATCATATATCGAAAGCTATCGAAACATAAAGAAATAAGTAGAAACAGTTATGCATGCTCGGTTAGAAAACAAACAGTCCACTCACAGTTCCGAACACGTCACTCGCGTCCTGTACGCTTCTCGGCTGTCTTAGGAATTTCCCGACCTGTCAAAGTCATCAATCCGGGTCACAAACACTTCATTGAAGCTTACCCTAATTTCCCCAATTTTTCCAGATTTTTAAACGTAATTTAAACGAACCCCTAAACCTTCGAACACTCAAAATTACCTCGATACGGTGTCCGATCGACACGAAACTTATCCTAAAATGGTCGTTACATTGATTAGAGTGAAAACCATGTTGAACGTTTCCCCAAAAGTAGCCCCACGCGCCTTCACTCTCCGCCCAAAGGGGCTACGGGTGGGAGCCACGCGCTGCTACAGTGTCATCGTCAACCGCCAGCTAAACCCGGATCAGACTAGGGAAATTTCCTTCTCTAGCCCTCACCGGGCTTCCAGAGCATGCCAGGATCGTAGGAGGAGGAGCGTGATGTCTCGTCTCTGCTACAACCCGCATCCGCGATCAACCTGAAGGGCATTAAAATATGAAAACTATGAGTGGACAAAATAAACATTTTCATTATAATATTTTCTCATAAAGACCTTTTTGCCCTTCATTAAAAGCATATGCATGCATGCAAAAACCATTTACTAAACGTTCATAAAATCATTTGTCAAACATATTCTCAAAACCATTGAAGGGTTCATGCCCGTTTCCCATAAACCGTCATGAACCGTAAATCCATTTGGGTCCCCAACCCGAAATCACACTCTTACGACCATAAATCAAAACATGGGAACTCAGCTCAAATCATGTCAGATGGGTCTCAGCCCAAAACGTTTCTCAGTGAAATACCAACACACAGAATACGGGGTCTCTGCCCCAAATCATTTCTAAAAACAAGGAACACGGGGTCTCCGACCCCAAATCACTTTTCTTCAAAATCACATACGTATCAACATACATATAACCCATCCGAGGCACATCCGAGAAGATGCCAACTCGGGGCACACAGCCCCTAGTGAACACATCCCCGATAAATGTCACGATATCATATCTATCTAGTGTGCACACTACTCGGGGTCTCACTCCGAGTCTTCTCCCAGGAATTCTCCATCTGGGAGGCTCAATCTCTGGATCTAGTCCGAGCACTCTCTCTGGATCTAGTCCACACATCTCTCCGGAATCTGGTTCGGGACCACAACATAAATAGTAACTCCCACTCCTAGAACGGGATCTCTATGGGGATGCCCATTCTGGTATGTGGATCGTGACTCTCCAAGTCAACGTCTGGAAGAGACCATATAATCATATGGAGGGTTCATATACATTTTCAAAACTCTTTCTTTCTTTCTCAAAACACATTTCAACTGGGTCTCATACCCGATTCATCTCAATATGATTCCTCGAGTCCGATTCAAATCAGTTTCACAGGCTTGGCCCTAAATTCACAGTTCAACAAGGTCTCATGCCCGAATTCTCATTTCATAAATCAAACTGGGACTCAAGCCCGTTTTCACAATCAACAGGGCCTCAAGCCCGATACCACGACTAACTGGGCCCTAAGCCCGAAACCATAAACTAAAGGGACCTCAAGTCCGATTTCACAACCAACAGGGCCTCAAGTCCGATACTACAGTCAACTGGGCCTCCAGCCTGATATTACAACCAACTGGGCCTCAAGCCCGAATCATAAACTAATGGGATCCTCGGTCCGATCGTATAACGCAAATGGACCCTCGATTCGATTTCTCGTCAAATCAAATGGACTCCAAGTCTGAGAGTTCGTAAATCAAATGGGCCTCATGCCCGAGTTCATATTTCCAAATCCAAAATCCATTTATGAAACCCTTGTTAAAAACGTAGTACGCTAAGGTACGACATAAAGCCGAAAACCTCGAAAAACATGTTAATATGTCGATCCTAAGCTACCACAATCAAATGCACTCAATACATCACAAAACATGTATTAAAACACTTATAAAACATTCGTGCATGCATCAAGTTCGAAAGAAAGGTCCACTCACAGACCGTCCGAAGCCGTGCCTCGATACGCATGCCATAATCGTCTCCAGGGTCAATCGTCGTCTCTGGGATTCCCGAATCTGTCCAAATTAATTTAGAGGGTTACTAATAGCCTCATTAACCTCTCATTGAAGTCCCATAATTTTCCCGATTTCCTAACTATTTTTAAAGCCGATCCTAACCCTTCAGACGTCCCGAACTATATCGAAACGATGTCCGATTGACACGAAACCAGTCCCAAAATGTTCGTTACATCGAATAGATGAAATAACATGTTGTAAACTTCTCCAAAAGATTGGACATGCTCCCTCATGAGCCCAAGACAGGTCCTGCGCGTGGGCATCACGCGTCAGGGCACTGTTCATCTTCTTCCTTGAATCAGACCGGTCCGGCTGGTTTGACTGTGCAGTCCGGTCCAGTTGGACCGGGGTGACCGGTCCTGCCCTCTAAACCCCTCATTTTGGTCCATTTTCATTCCAATTCAATCCTATAATTCCTATTTTCTCATTTCCCATCTATTCCAATTATCAAAACTAACTAAAAATACCTAAAGCCTAACTATAATTAAAGGGCCTCACGGCCTTGTTTTTCATTTTCTTCCCACAGCTTCCACCGCCGTCCAACCACCAAAAAAACATCTTAGAAACCTCCTAGCAACCTAATAACCATTTCCTAATCATTCAAAATCAACCATAAAGCATAAATCGAAATAAGGATAAAAATGGCTTAACCGGGTACGTTCTCGGGTCTGTGGCTCCACCGTCCACGGCGGCACCGTCTTGGCCGACCACCATCCTCATCTTGTCCTCTTTTCACTCTCTGGTCCTCACAGGCTTGATCAAATGAAGTTTGGATTGGATTGGTTTGGGTGGAAGTGAGATTGGGTTTGGACGGTTTGGTTGCACGAACAAAGAAATGGAAGGTGAGATGCATGAATATGTTTGGCTGGGCAATGGATGGGTGACACTTGTCACTCATCCATTGGGCTGTCCAAAAAGCTAGTCCCACTAAAGACAAAACTTCACTTTTTGTCTCGTAAAATGTGTCGCCGTAAATAATTCCTCGGAACTTCCGTGAACTGTAACTTTTCTGTCGAACTTCCGAATTCGACGTACCACCTGTATACGGATTCGTATCGTCCTTATCTACGTAACGGTCCTTGGCCCTTGGCCATCAGACCTCCCTGGTCAAAAGTTAACTATTTACTCATATTCGACCAAATTACCAAAACGCCCTCGAACTTCCAAATATCATAACTTCTTCCTCGAATGTCAGAATCGAGCGTGCCACCTGTATATGAACTCGTGACGTTCCGAACTGCATCACAGTCATCGGCCAATGTCCATTTGACAATCCAAATGAAAAGTCGACGTTTCACTCATTCTAGGGGCAAAATCGTCATTTCGCCCGAACGTCGGCTAATCCTCGTCTAATCTCCGATTAGTCTCGCTAATCTATAATTAATCCCGATAATTCAGGACTGGTCGTCACAATTTGACCGCTCGAACTAAAAGTCAACATTTTACCCTTTATAGGGGTAAAATCGTCATTCTACGCCATCCGTCCAAAAGTATCCAACTAATCACCGATTATCTTCGCTAATCCGTCATTAACCACGAATCCAATCCCGGCTTCCGGGACGGGTTGTTACAGTTTAGGCGGTCAGATTTAAGGTTGATAATTGTCGTTTAGTAATATCGATGCTAGTTTTGATGCTAGTTTTTATAGGGTGGCTCCGAAGTTCCCGTTGATAGAATAGCTTGGACCTTGAGGTGAGTGGGACTTTTCCTAAATTATAATGCATGACAGGACCCGTACCCATCCCACTAGATTATTGTGGGATGTGCCTACTTCTGTCTGACATCGCGTATCAGACCGGGGATTAACTCGTCACCTACTTGGGGTCCATCAGAGTATGCTAGGATCGGTGGTGGCATGTGATGTCTTGATCTCTGCTACAGCTCGCATCCGCCCTCAACTTAAAGGGTATTAAAACCATAAAAGTTGTGAGTGGACAAAACAATAGTTTGCAGAAATCATTTAACAAAAGACCTTTATACCCTTCACATAAAAACATGCATGCATCATAAAAAAGTTATTTCAATTAATTTATCGGAAGCAAGACGTATTGCTTCCCAAATCAAATCTCAATGATAAATGCTTCTCAATCGAAGTCATTACCTCAGTAGGGCCTCAGCCCAAAACCATATCATAAAAAACAAGTACGGGTCTCAGCCCAACAGAAAACACATATAGAATCTCGGCCAAAATCCATAACTGGGTCTCATGCTCGGAATAGCTTTCGTAAAACTCATAACTGGGTCACCGCCCGACTTATCTTACGTTTGACTATACTCTAAGTCAAACCCCAAATCAACTGGGCCATATGCCTGAAAGATATTTCCAATTCCGAAAGCCATTTCTCATTCCTAAAACACTTTCAAATCATCCCTGACTTCATGTTAAGTCAGGGTTTTTCAAATGGGTCTCGTGCTCGAATCTCGATTTCAGACATCCCCGTGAAATCCTTAAAAACCTTAACTCAGTTCCTCAGTTTCACACCTCTCCGTGAAACTTTCGGAATCACATAAAACTCATGCACGTAGTGTACTCAACCAAAACCCAAACATCATGTAAAACAGAAATCTCGAACTACGTGTAATAACGCATTTTTCTCTGAAAATGCCAAACAAATCTATTTAAATACATGCACTCATGGCATCTCAAATCATGTTCATAAAGACATATAAAAATTTATGCATGCATCATATTCATAAGACAAAGTCCACTCACAGACCGTCCAAGTTGAGCCTCGATACGCTTGCCATAAGCCTCACTGGGCTAATCCGACCTCTCCGAGTCATTCGAAACTATCCAAAACATACTCAAAGGTTACTATCAACCTAGACAAGTCCTAATCAAGAATCTCCAACATTCCCTAAAAAGTCAACGTGTCCTGGACACGCTTCCTTAGGCTTTAAATCTCAATTTGACCAACCTAACGATCTCGGATCGACTCGAAACCACCACCATTGGATTCGTATCATCAAAACTAGGGTTGGGCACATGGAATCAAATTACTGAAACCGTACCACTTCAGATCAAAGCATACCGAAAAAAAATCGAATAGTAAAACCGTTGTATGATTGGTACGGTACCGAAATCGTACCGATATAATTCGGTACGGTTTCAGTATCGATATTTTAAAAAACCGTTCCGTACCGATACTGTACCGAATTAGAATTTTTTTAATAATTAAATTTATTTCTTACTGGTTTATTAGGCCTTCTTCAAGAGTTGATATGACCATACATGTCTTAATTTACCTTCTAAGAGTTGATATCTTCAACTTAGTGCAACTTCTTCAATACATATTTGAAAACTTAAGTCCTTCATAAATATAGTTTTCCTTTTTCTTTAGTCTTTTACTATACTAGAGGACTAAGATTCACTAATGAATATAAACTTCTGGAGTCTGTCTTGTGCTAAATTAGTGTTAAATTGTTAATTTATTGTTTTCTTTTCTCTATGCAATGTTGCCTTGCGCCCATTGTATTATTAGATACGGTTTGTCATTGATCTTTTGGTTGTCTATCCTAATTAAAAACAAAATTACATGGAGGACTTAGAAGTTTCTACTTGAATGTTAGCTACTGAAAGTTTTTAATTAGCAACGCCAGCTAATTGATCTTTTGGATTGGACATGAAGTCTGTAATATTTATTTATATATGGTTTGCTTTTGATTTTGATTTTTGATTAGGGAACCAAAAACAAAATTATTGAGAATCTAAACTCACACTTAACCATGCCTAAACCTAACCCTTGCTTTATAATCATAAACAAAATTTTGGCTCAAAACTGAAACCATATCGAAACCGTACCGAACTTAATTGGTAAGGTATGATCTAGTTTCACTTTCAAAATATTGAATACCAAACCGTACCGTACCGATTTAAATTAAATGGTATGGTTCTAGTATCGATCAATTTTGTACCATACCGAATCGTGCCCACCCCTAATCAAAACCTTGATATTGTTCCTAGTTTCACCTCAAAATACATACCCATGTGCCCCCACGTGCGGTTCAAAGTGACTGGTCAACGTTGACCAAAAAGTCAACGCTGATCAGCAGTCACCGACCAAAGTCAACGTTGATGTCATTGATGTTGTGATCACTAACATCTGAAATCGACAAGTGTCAGACCTGACATGATGACGTCATCGATGACATCATCATCATCCATGTCCTTTGTCCGAGTCGACTCGATTTACTATTTCGGGTTGCGCAAATCCACGGACCTGACTCGACTTTTTCTCTCTTCTTTTTGGTCCGATTTCAAAGCCGTTGCTTCCTACGTGATCGTCCAATCCTCAGGGGTCGATCTATCAACTCAAAATAGGGAAAACAAGTCTAGAATTTTACCTTTGAGCTTTAAGAACTTTGGGTAGCCTACAACCTCAGCTCCTAGCCCGTTCCAGCCACCGAGCTCCTTCCAAAATGGTCCCCTGTGTTCATCTAGATTCTAGGAAACCATCCAAATCAACGAAAATGTCCAATCAACACTCAAAATTTGATTTCGATTTTTGAACTAAAACTATACCTTTGTGGGTTTCCAGCCACCGTCCACGGTGGCCCTCGCCCTGGCCACAATCCTACTCATCTCAGTCCGTTCTCTCACCTCCCCATTCAGGCCAACAACAGAAGATGGAGGTTTGTGGAGGTTGGGGTGGGTTATGGTGTTCTGGGTCTCGGGTTAGATGGAATGAAACAAAAAACAGGAATAGGTGCATGTATATGGGGTGATAGGCAATGGATGAGTGACATCTATTGGGCCTGGGAAATATATATGGGGGCCCACTCAAGGCAAAAGTCCCATCATCTCGTAAAACGTGTAATCGTACTTCAAAACTTTCGTGACCTGTATCTTTCGCGTCGAATGTCCAATTTCAATGTGCCACCTATCTACAAACTCGTATCGACTCGATCTACATAGCGGTTCTCAACGCTCGTGCATTGGACATCTCGAGTTAAAAGTCAACTTTTTACCCTCGTTCGGGGACAAAATCGTACTTTCACCCCGAACGTCCGAAAATCCTCGACTAATCCCTAATTAACCTCGCTAATCCTCAATTATATCTTAATTAATCCCGAAAATTTGGGACGGGTGGTTACAATGCATGCATATTTTATGTTTGAAATATTTTATGATCAATTACTATTTTATGATCAATTACGAATTTCGAGAATTCAATTTTCAATTAAACACTCGGGAAATTGTAAGCGAGTTTTAGTGCAAATGTGACCTAAATTTCATAATCTTGTTCTACATTTCTGATTCTTGTTCTTATATGTTCTTCGTGTCTTAGCCTTTTTATTCTTCTGCATTGATTCTGAATTTCTCGATGCTTCATATTTCTCCCCATTGATATCTTCTTTGTTTTGGCCTAATTTTTCTGATTCTTTGCCCGACTCTTGAATCTGTTCTTGCCTTTTCCTATTGTTATCTTCGTATCTTCAAATTTCAATTTCAATCTCTAGATTATTCCTTCTCGATCTTGCTTCTCAAATTCTAATTTTCTTAGTTGATTCATAATCTCTCTTTGTGAATTGAGTTCTTTGATTTCTTAATTAGGAAAACTACAAATTTTTTGTTACAATCGTCTATCAGCTCTCAATCTATTTGATTTATCTGAATCTCTGAGTTGCTAATGCTTTTGGTATGAGTTGAGTTATGCTACTTTGTTAAAATGTGAAGTCAATTATGTCTAAGATTCAAAGATTTTTGTAAAGTTTTCATCCATTTGAGTATCTGGATGGTACAATTTCATTCTTTGACTTTTCCTCAAAGACCTTTCAATCATCTATTGATATGGATGTAGCTCTGTTGAACATGCTCATTGCCACGATATTTGAAGAAGCATTCACAGAGATAATGTCTTGTGAAACATCTCAGTCTACTTGGCTTACTCTTAAAGAGCAATTTTCTTCACTTTCAGAAACCAACTTGATGCATCTGAACCTTCATTTTCAAACGCTTTAGAAGGGATCAAACTCCATGAAGTGTTCCTAAGTAGGATTAAATCTGCGAGACACCTTCTCATTAATTTTGGGTTGGTAGATTCTGAGAAAGTCGTGATTATTGAACTCACAAACCCCTCAGACTGCTTCGATTTCCATCGTCCTGCTCTCCAGAGACCGAGATCGAAGTTAGCAACCTCAATCGCACAATCGTCGCTTGCGATTGAAGAACATGCAAAGCTTCACAAATAGGTAAGTCTCTCAACCTAACCTCCTAGCTGAATTGATTGTGAATCAGGACTAGCTTGTGATTAGTTTTAAGGTTTATGTGTTTTCTTTGTTTAATTCATGAAGATGGATAGAAATCGATGATTATTATGAGGAATGAACACTCTGGATTGGTTTATGCATATCAACCGTTATAAGTGTGTTTTTCAATAGTGGGATTTTTTTGGATGATTTTACGATAACTGTTTCATGCATGTTTTACGAGGAAGTTGTATATGTGGTGTTCTGGTTATTCTAAATTCTAGATTTGGTTCTAAAATCAATATGAATTATAAAAGTATGTTTTCTTGGTATTTGATATGTGATTCTGGATATATATGTGATATGAGGTGTTGTGGAAACTGTAACGACCCGTCCCAAATTCCTAGATTAGATTAGTGACTAATCAAGATTAGTGAGGTTAATCCGTGATTGGTTGGGCGAAATCAGACGAACGATGCGAAATGACCGTTTTGCCCCTACGCGTGGGCAAAACGTTGACTTTTCGTTCGGGCGGTCAAATGGACTTTGACCGATGACCGTGACGTAGTTTAGGACGTCACGAGTTCATAGACAGGTGGTACGTTCAATTCCGACATTCGAGGAGGAAGTTATGACGTTCGAAAGTTTAGGGGCATTTTGGTAATTATGGTTAAAAGGAGCAAATAGTTGACTTTTTGACCAAGAGGTCCGATTGCCGAGAGCCAAAGACCGTCACGTAGATCGGGAAGATACGAATCCATAGACAGGCGACACGTCGAATTCGGACGTTCGACGATGAAGTTACGGTTCACGGAAGTTCAAGTGCACTATTGCACGAATTACGAAACGAGTTAACTTTTGGACTCTAGTGGGCCCAGATATTTAGTTCCTGCCCTATGGATGAGTGACAAGTGTCACCCATCCACTGGACATTCCTTCACATACATCCACTGGACATTTCAAAACACACACCCAAATACCCGATCTCATTCCCTCGTCTCTGTGCAACCCAAACCAATCCAACCCAACCCCATATGATCACCTATGAGACCTAGAGAGTGAGTGAGAGGCTGAGGATGGCTGCTGGGTGGCCAGAACCACTGTGGACGACGGCAGGAAGGAGAAAACCGAGAGGATTTCACGGTTAGGCCATTTTCTCCCTTTAATTCGGTTTTGGCATTTTGGTTGGTTTTTGATGGTTTTAATGGATTAAATGAGTTATTTGGATTGTGTTAAGTTGCTTTTAGGAAGCTTTGGATGGCTGTGAAGCCGTGGGTGGAAGTTAGGACCATTGAACTGTTTGGTTCAAAATCAAACCATGGGATTTATGTGTTTTTAGGTAGTTTTAATGATTGGAAATGATAGGGAATGAAGAAATAGGAATTATAGGATTAATTAGGGTTGGAATCGGACCGAAATAGGGGAGGAAAGTTACTGAACCGGTCACGCCGGTTCAGCACAGTGACGGTCAACAGTAAAATCGGTTCACATGATGTAGGTGATGATGAACAATATTCTAAGCCTTCTTGGAGCACGTGAGGGTGCATGAATAGTAATTTGGGAAAGTGTTCAACACTTGAAATCTTCTATTCGATGTAACGAACATTTTGGGACTAGTTTCGTGTCAAACGGATATCGTTTCAATAGGTTTCGAGGTGTCCGAAGGTTTAGGGTCGGTTTAAAAATAGTTAAAAATATCGAAAAATTACGGGGTTTTGGTAGGAGGTTAATTAAGTAGTTAGTAACCTTCTATTACGGTTTGGACAGGTTCGGGAGTCCCGGTGATGGTGATTGGCTCGGGAGAGCCGTATGTCACGCAAATCGAGGCGGCAGCTAAGACGGTCTGTGAGTGGACGACGTGACGCTCGCCTCCGGATTGGCTCGTGGTCGCGGCAGGTGCTTGGTGCACGGCGACGGACGACGTGACGCTCGCCTCCGGATTGGGATGTGTTCCTTCCGGAGAGGTCACGATGCACGATTCGTTGTCGGGTAGCCTGGGGAGGCTCGTCTTCGGAGTACAGACGGTTCAGGATAGCGATCTGTGATGAGTGCACCATGATCTTGTGGTGGTCACGTCGGTTGATTCGTTCACGGAGACATACCAGGATTGAGGGCGGTCCTGGATGGATGGTTGCACGCATCACTACGATCGGAGTCGTGACTGACCCTTAGATATCAGGCAGGATGCCCAGCTGATGTCATATGTTCGGGCACGAGACCCAGTTACTTTACGGTTGTGATTTTGGGTAAGGGGCCCTACATGGATTTCCGAGTTCATGAAGGTTTATGGGAACCGGCATGAACTTTTGTCAGGTCATTATGGTACATGACGGTTTATGGGAACCGGGCATAGAAGATGTTTTCTATATGTATATGAATATAATGGATATTATGGATCATGAAGGTTCAGGGGAACCGAGCATGAATGTTTGTGCTATGTATATATATGTTCATATACCTCCTTTACTTATTCTATCTCCTCTAGGGAGGGTCGTTGGCCTGGGTGGACCCTGGAGTAGTCAAGGAGCACCGACTGAGTGGAGTCACCCCCCAGTTGGGTTCCTTACTCTCAGGGAGGCTATGGTTACTATAACCTCGAGTAGGATCAGTGGTCTGCGGACATTGACCTTGACTTTGAGAAGATTCGGATTGAAACCCGGGTAGCACGTGCGTAGCTTTGGATACCGTGACAGCATTGGTTGTGTGACTTATATGTATATAAGATATATGATATATGATATGATATATGAGATGTGATGTGTGGTTACACAGGTTTTGGGCAGTGGCCCGTATGGGTGGTTTCATGATGGTTTTGGGCTGATTCTGACAGGACCCGCCCCGATCCCACAGGGACCACAAGGGGACGTGCCCTGCTCCCGTCTGACACCCAATAATTCATACCAATTTTAACCTCAAAACATCAAATGCATAAATAACCAAATTAAAGTCATACATCAAATCCGAATTAAACGAATGTCAGACAAGGGATGAAATTCGAAATTACAAGTTGCGAGCACGACTCTATAGTAAACCTGCGGGTACGCCACCCAACAGGGGTTCAGGTACGCAGAAGTAGATCTATGCCTCAGCCTCAGGTTCCTCCTCTACCTCAGTATCACGACCTGGAGAGGTTGCCAAAAACATTAAGGGTGAGTGGACCGAACTCAAGTTTATAAAATCATTTGATAAGTAAAACATATAATTTACCCCTCAGTTTTCCAAACATGCATGCAGCATCCTTTAAAATCATAAATAATATAATATGAATCATAAGGCATGTAATAAAACCATAATCATAATTTTAGCTACTGCACTATACACTCCAATCCTGACATCCCCGATGTCTGACGTCCCTGACGTCCAATAAGGTCACAATCACAAGGCTACGCGTGCCACTCGGGTCTCAATTCCGAGTTCAATCCCCGAACCCTGTTCGGTTACAGCATCCCCGATGCTTAGCGTCGTAGACGCTGGACGTTCTAGACGTCCGTGACCTCTCCGGGGTACCTCATCCGGAGGAGACAATATAATATGGAAGGATCTATACAGTGCAGCACCAAATACATTTTATTGATATCCACATGCAACATATATGTATACATAGGTAAAATCCGAACCGATTGTTACGTTTCATCAAACGGGTCTCATGCCCAAATACCGTGAAACGTGCCATAACCGAAATCTCAATATCATCAAATCCATTTATAGATTCCAGCATGTGAACATATAAGTAAATCAGAAAACATTTAAGCATGCAAGGGTTTAATGAAAACGGGCCCACTCACAGTACAATCCTACTAGAAACCGACGTGTACCCTCGTCCTGGTACAAATGTACAATCCCTGTCAAGTCCAACGTATTCGTAAAGGTCAATTTAAACCCCCAACATTCAACCATGAAAGCCTAGGCCGAAACCGGCCCGGGAAAGCCGCTCGAACGCGCTTCCCAATGCAATAAACCTTAATTTGACCAACTTAATGATCTCCGATCGACCCGAAACCACCGTCATTGGATCCGGATCGTCGAAACCTAAAGAATGGTGGTGGTCCCACCAAAAGTACTGTTCACACGCGCCCACACGCGCCAGTCAACGCGTTGGTCAACGCAGGAACAGTCCCTGCGGACGTCATCGCTGACGTCACTGCTGACGTCAGCATGACGTCATCTGACAGCTGTCAGGTCTGACATGTCAGACTCTGACAGGTGCCACGTGTCAACAACCGATTGGTCCACCTCACTGATCTGTCAGGCCACGTGTCAGATCTGACATGTGCCACGTGTCAGCACGGCACTAGTCCACGTCACTGACATGTCAGCGACACGTGGCAGTCCCTGATTGGGCCACGTCACTGACATGTCAGTGCTGACTGTGCACTGACATGTGACACGTGTCTGCTCATGGTTGGTCCACGTCACTTGACAGTCTGACAGGGTGCCACGTCATCACCTCTGTCCTCAGACGGGTTGACCCGTATCTCTGCAACTCGGGTCGATCAGACCCGCGATCAAGACCCGGTCACCATTTCACCATTTCTCAATCATTTTCGTTCAGGTTTGTTCCTAACTACTCGTCTTAATCCCAGGAAGGGTTCTATGGAATCAAAATCGATAAACACAGATAGGATCGAAGGCTTACCTCGATGAACAGACCCGGTTCCCGTCGCCGTTTGCACTCCGTTGAGGCTACCTCCGGTCACGCAATTGATCCCAATAGGCTCCTAACAGTTCCTAGAGTTGATTAGGGTAAGTAAAAACCAAAACTAAACGTTGGAAATCAAGTTACCAAATCCTGGGTTTTTGAAACCGTTTCGGGTTTTGGAGCCGGCTCACCTCGCCGCCGTCTGCCGCCGTCCGCCGCCGTGCCTCAGTCCCTCCCCGTGAGTCCAGTAATACACAGACACAAAAACCAGGTGCAATGCATCAGTGCTGGATCGATGGATAGTGAGTGAGGGTGTCGGGTGAGGATTATATAGAAAATGGAGGGAAATGGATGGACGGCCCAGATTGAATCTCAGGAATGAGATCAAGGGCTGAGATCAGATCTGGAGGTTTCAGATCAATGGCTGGAATTAAAAGTTGGTTTTAATGGTATTTAAACCCATAGTGGATCTGATCCAATCTGGCCAATGGGTGAGTGACACTTGTCACTCACCAGGTGTCCTCCAATCAGATTTCCAGAATAAAATATTTGGCACGAAAACCGAGACACGAACCTCCCGATTCCACGTTTCTGACCATAACTTCCTCGTACGAAGTCCGATTTCGGCGTGCCGCCTGTCTACGGACTCAGGACGTCGAGACCTACCTAATGGTCCTTGAGTCAACTGAAAATTAGTTGCCAAAAGAAAAGTCAACATTTTTCCCCTCCTGGAAGTCCAAATTACGATAATGCCCCTGAACTTCCGATAACCATAACTTTTTTCCTGATCGTCCGAATTGGACGTGCCACCTGTCTATGAACTCGTGACGTCCCGAACTACGTCACGGTCATATGTCAAAGTTCGTTTAATTCATCAATCAAAAAGTCAACAATTGACCATACCCATAACAAGGGTCAAATCACACAATAAATTACAATATTGAAATCCTCGAATTTCCGGGGTGTTACAGAGTCCCATATGGTTTTGGGTAGTGGCCTGTATGGTTGAATCTTTATGATTCCTTGATATGTGGTGTGCACGGGTGTGCACAGGATTTGGGAAGTGGCCTATATATTTGATTTGATTATGGTTTTGGGCTTAGTCCCACATGTAACGACCCGTCCCGAATATCGGGATTTAATAATATTTAATTGTGATTTACTAATCTGGGATTAGTTGGGCGATTTCGGACAAATTGTACAAAATGACCGTTTTGGCCTTGGGCGTGGGCAAAACGTTGACTTTTAAATCGGATGGTAAAATGGACTTTGACCGTTGACCGTGACGTAGTTCGGGACGTCACGAGTTCATAGACAGGTGGCACGTTCGATTCCGACGCTCGTGGTGAAAGTTATGATGTACGGAAGTGCAAGGGCATTTTCGTAATTTGGACGATATAAGGGAAAATGTTGACTTTTTGATCGAGAGGCCCGATGGCCGGGGGCCAAGGATCGTTACGTAGGTATCGTCAATACGAATCCAATGACAGGCGGCACGCATCAATCGGAGTCCGTATGACCGAGTTACGGGTCAGGATGCGTGAGGGGCATTTTGGTAATTTTCTGCACAAGGGCAGAATGGTAATTTGGACTGTGATTTTGAACAGCCGTGAGTTGGAGCCATGATTGAGCTTGGTGGATGTCTAGTGCGATCTATCCCTGAATTGTTTAGTATAATTGTAACATGGGGGAACATTATGATTGTGTTTATTTGATTAATTAACTGAATTATTTCCTCCATTAATCTCTTCAGACTTCTTCAACCGTGAACAACCAAACTTCAATTTTCTTCTACCCTTAATCTCCTCTCTATCCACTGAATTTGTGAACGAAATTGGCGAGAATTGAGACTGGATTGAATTGGGAAAACACGAGGGACTAATTGAGAGCTGGGGGCTGGAATTTCGAAAATTCTGAAATTCGGGGGGAAAATCGAATTGGAAGATTTGGGCCTTGACGATCAAATTGGAGACTAGTTTGAGTCTTCTGGGATTGCCACGATCATTTACGTCGAAAGAACGAAGAGAATTGAGGCCCGTTTGAGGAAGAACAGAACTACTGTAGCTGCAGAAATTTCGAGCTTGAGTCGTGGGATTTGAAGCTTGGATTGATGCAATTGGACTGGGGATTGAGTTCATTATGACCCTACGATGCTAATGGATGCATCAATTGAAAGAATCGATTGACATGGGAGGATTTCGGATGATGAACAGCGATCGGATTGTTCTTCGTGTGATCATCCTTGATCTTAAGGTTTGAGGTATGATTGTGTGTAATTTAGTCCACAGATCCCTAATTGAATCTATTTCGATGCTAATGGACTTTTGAATTGATGGAATCGGTGTCGAATTGCTAGGATTTGGACCGGGTCTTATCGCGGGTTTTTCAACCCGTTTACCAGTCATTCGGGTGAAGGAGATCACTGTACGGTTACTGTAGCTGGCGCGTGGGGGCGCGTGATTGCGAATCCCGAGGTACGGTCAACATGACTTTTAATCTATTCAATGTAACGAACATTTTGGCGTTGGTTTCGTGCCGATCGGATTCCGTTTCGATATTGTTCGGGACGTTCGAAGGTTTTAAATCCAGTTTAAAAATACTTAAAAATTCGGGAAAATTACGGGACTTTGATAGGATGTTAATGAAGGGGTTAGTAATCCTCTAATGTGATTTGGACAGGATTGGGAGTCCCGGTGATAGTGGTGTGGCCCGGGAAGGCCTATGGCACGCGTATCGAGACACTCGGTTAAACGGTCTGTGAGTGGACATTGGTTTTATAAATTCGATGCATGCATAACTGTTTCATGATTGTTATAATTATGCTTAAATGATTTACTTTGGATATCGGTGAATTTAAATGATTTCACGCATTTTGAGGCGATTTACGTGTTTGCACGTAAATCGAGATTTTTTTTTTCTGGATTTGCACTGATTTCAAAAAAATGTGGTTGGATATGATTTCATGAAACGGTTACGGATTTGATAAATTGAAATCGGGCCAGGGGCCCAGTTGATTTATGGATCGGGCCAGGGGCCCAATTAACTTATGAATCGGGCCAGGGGCCCAGTTAACTTGTGAAATCGGGCCAGGGGCCCAGTGGATTTCTACATGTGATTGCGGGTCGGGGACCCTAAAATGGAATTGAATAAATGTTTTCTGGGTTACATTTTATATATGTTCACATGCTGGAATCAATAAATGGTTTTGATGATATTTCGGTTATGGCACGTTTCACGGTATTTGGGCATGAGACCCGTTTGATGAAACGTAACGATCGGTTCGGATTTTACCTATGTATACATGTATGTTTTGCATGTGGATATCAATAAAATGTATTTGGTACTGCACTGTATAGATCCTTCCATATTATATTGTCTCCTCCGGATGAGGTACCCCGGAGAGGTCACGAACGTCTAGTACGTCCAGCGTCTATGACGCTAAGCATCGGGGATGCTGTACCCGAACGGGGTTCGGGGATTGAACTCGGAAATTGAGACCCGAGTGGCACGCGTAGCCTTGTGATTGTGACCTTATTGACGTCAGGGACGTCAGACATCAGGGATGTCGGATTGGAGTGTATAGTGCAGTGGCTAAAAATTATGGTTATGGTTTATATTATATGCCTTATGGTTCTTATTACTGGATTTATGAAAGAACTCTTGGATTGGCCCTTTAGAATTTGAAACTATGCTTTGGTTTCCGGGCTAAGGCCCTAATGGTTATTTCTCAATAAATATGGGTTTGTTGGTTTTTGGTGCATGCATATGATTTTACTGAGGGGCATAAATTTCTTATAAATGTTTTAAGCAGACTTGTTTATTTTCGTCCACTCACAGCTTTTGTTTTTAATGCCCTTCAGGTTGATTCCGGATACGACTGCAGCAGAGACTTGAGCATCGCACACCTCCTCCATCGATCCTTACGAACTCTGGAAGCCCGTTTGGGCAATGGCAATAGGTTATCCCTTGTCTGACGCCTCTTGTCAGACGGGAGCACGTCACATTCCATGGTAATCCCGGGGGGGATTGGGATGGGTCGTGTCACCACATATGGTTTCCATTTGGTTAAATGGTTTTTGAATGCATGCATGATTTTTAGTGAAGGGTACAAATGTCTTCTTATGGAAATGTTTTTATAAATTGGTTGTTTTGTCCACTCACAGCTTTTAATGTTTTGACTGCCCTTCAGGTTGACAGCGGATGTGGACTGTAGCAGAGACCGAGATATCACATACCTCCTCCGGATCCTGGCGTATTCTGATAGCCCAGGAGGGCAAATGTCGGAAATATCCCTTGTCTGACACTCCGTGTCAAACGGGAGTAGGGTCATCCCGCGTTAATCCCGGGGGGATTGGGATGGGTCCTGCCAGAAACTTTCCTTGAGCTGCTAGTTTGGTTGGACGGTCTCGAACGTCGAGGTAATACTCCATAGTTCTCGAGACTGGTGAGCAATCTCAGACGTCAAGATATAACTCCTTAGTTCCTGAGACTTGGAACATGACTCAAACGTCGAGTTGGACATTGTATTCTTGAGCCAGTCCCCACTCGGACGTCGAGCTGGGCTCCGTAGCTCTTGAGGTAATGCTTTGTATTTTGTTATTCTTATTTTTGTTTCATTATTCGATTTCTATTTTCTTTCTTTCAATCCCAAAATAATGAGCCGTTCCCGCCATGACTGAGGTAGATTAGTGCCATCATAAACACGCCATCGCCTCTCTCTTCGATCAGGTTTGTTCGCCTCTTTCTTCGATTAGGTCCGTTCGCCTGTTTCTCCCATTAGCTCCTTCGCCTCTCTCTTTGAGTTGAAGTACACATGTTATTTTTTGTATTAGGTTTTTTGGTTTCTTTTGGGTTGGGTTTGAATTTTGTATCGAAATTTGAAATTGGCAGTGCTGACACTTTTTTCCTATCTGAAATTGAAGTTGGATTTGGGTGTTTGGTTTGAGGACGATCCACTTCTTGGAGGCCTTTGGTAAATCCCTTTCCTAAACCCTGTTAATTTATCCACATGAAATTATAAGACGCTTTCTAATAGAATTGGTGTTGGTCTGAATGTTTGGATTATTCTTTGGTGATGTGAATAAATCTGGAATGGAGGAAACCAAGTGGTGATGTTTGTAAACCCTTTTTCTTATGTTTCTGCTGGTTTTGGGTTTTTATATCTTCTCACTATTGTAGACAAGTTTTCATAATATTGATAATGATATTGGCATGAATTCAAACTTGAGGTCAGGAGTTAGAAACGTTTAGTTATCTGCTTAATTCCACTAGTTTCTTGTGTTTTGTTTTGTGCTTTGATATTAATATTGATATTGGCATGAATTCAAAAAAGTCATCAATTGAAGCTATCTGCCTCTTCTATATTGCACGGGCTCTTCTATATTTCAGACCAACTTCGTGAACCTCGAGGCTGAGTTATCAATTGTCCAAAATAAGTGCGCCACTATCCAAGATAAGTGCGAAGTTGATTGCGCGAAGTATATGGCCGACTAATTTATCCTATTATTAACAACTATGTTTCATAGTCTTTGAGGAAAAAATAGAGTTGTTAAGGATCTATTATTAATTTATCCTATTGATTACTTGATTTCCACGTCAACTGTGTTGTTTTCCTTATAGAGGGAAGTAATCTCTCTTTCCTTTAATAGGTTTAGGGCATGTGCAAGTTACAACACAAACGTTATCTCTCTTTCCTTATGATAGGTTAATTGAATAAATTGCTAATAAATTCACTAAAAATACTTTGTGGCCAAGGCATGTGCAAGTTACAACCCAAATGAAAATTAGACCTACCCTTCAAATATGGGGAAACTGTCCTCGTCTTATTTACTAAAAAAGGTAGGTTAAGGGTCAATATATTGGAGGGATAATGCATTTAAAACCACACACCACAAGTATGTATGTATATATATATATATATATAATTGCCTTGTTATTTTGAAAAAAATTGTTCTTAAAACTACCGCTGGCTTTTATATTTTCAAGAATTTCCACAATTTCTTAAACAGTTACTGCCTCCATCAAATAGAGAATTAAAGCGGGTCCAAGTGCTACGATCGACATGATGGGGCCGGTGCTGCCGACTACCGTCTTGACATCTCTTGGTGGCCCCTGGATCAAGAACCATGCAATAGTACTCCAAGGACGAAGGTCGCTAACAGTACTTTTTCGGACTATGGCCAAGTTGGGACTCAAGTACAATCTCTCGAAGAACCGCAGATCGATCGGTGGCGGTGTGATAGGAGCTGGTCACACCATCCGCATGCTGCAGATCCCCTTCTTCCTAAATGCAACAAAAAGGTGAAAAAGTTTCCAAGGTGAAAAGGGTTTCATCCCTAGAGATAGTTCCCTAAGCCTAGCCTAACCACCTTACTTGTCCCCCAATTCATGGATCCCTATATAATTAAGCCTCCCCTCCTTCATTCTGGTAGGATGTACGTACTAAGCTTACAAACACTAGGTCAAGATATAAGCATGATTGTCATTGACTTGATCGACCATCTGGGGGTAATAAGCTGGCCGACACTAATTTCCCTCTGACATTTTCTTGTTTGTATGTGCGCGGGTTTCTCCCAATTAGCCAAGTCATCTAGAGCCCACTGCCGTCTTAGCCGACCTTAGTGATCGTCCACATCATCACCAAGGCGTTCTTACTCAAGAAAGTATGTTGTATGTACATTTACCGATAGAATAACATAATACCTAACATTTGAATTAATTATCTGATAATATAACATGGCTCACTATCCAAGTAGAATATATGTGTCATTATTGATAACAATTTATAGCTTAAAACGAATTTATTATGCATATTGTGTGCACATTATAATTATGTTTGAATACACCGTATAAAGGACTGGATATGATAATATAATATGAAATTAGTGTTTATTGCCACTTATATTAATTAGCCACTATATAAACTAATACGGTTGAGCTAAACACTCTAAAATAATACCTTCAAAATAATTTGTGTTAAATTGTCGGATGACTAACAATGTTGAAAAGTATAATGATAATAATAATTTGAATAATAATAATAATAATAATAATAATAATAATAATAATAATATAAATAGGAATAATTAAAATAAATAATAATATACATAATTAATATACAAAATATATCTAATTTTTATCAACTCTTATAATATAATTTTATCAGTATAATATAGTTGACATTTTAATCCAGTAGAGCATCAAACATGAATAAATAATCAATATATCCGGTAGAAAGATTAAACTATCCGACAAAAATAGTCAATACAATACGATGTACCAAACAGTATCTAAAAAATTAGTCAAAGATGAAAAGAAGGAAGCTACGTACTCTTTAATATTGTGGATCATCTTCTTTAATTAAAATAATTTTCTATTAATTATTATTTCAGTCAAAACCAGTGAGCGTAAAAGATGTAATCGATCTATAACTCCTTTTGATCCATTATCATCATGAAGCAAGAACCACATTAGTACATCAATAATGTTAGGGGTACCACTTAAAATCCCACATTTTAAATCTCACCCTATGTGGCATGTGATGTGGCATACCACATTATCATTTTTAATTAACTATTTTATTATTTTAATTACATATCTAAAAATTAAAATAAAATCAAATAATTAAAAAGTGTAAATTAAAAATACAGTAAAACAAAATAAAGGAAACAAAAAAGGAGCCCTAGACTACGACCTCCTTCTCGACCAAAAAGACTGCGACCTCCTTCTCGACCATAGAAGACTCTGCAACTAGGACCTCCACATCTCGCCTCTTTCCCAGCGAGCAACGAGCCCATCTTTGACCGCCACTAGCGACCAACATCGGCGATTCGGCCCATCTCCTCAATCCTTCGATATTTTGAAGTTGTATTGTAGATTTCGTTTATCATTATCATAGAAATTATCAAAATTCCAAGAATTTCTGGTAAGTTTTTACGCTATTTTTTTCTATTAACGAATGTCCTTAATTTTTTTGATATATAGATTTGATGGATTTTGTTTAATGAATGGGGTTGATTTGGGATTTTATTCAATGTCGTTAATTGAGTTGCAATGGTTGCTGCTGGGATTTTGTTTAATCTCGTCAATATACTTGGGGTTTTGTTCAACTTCATTAATTGATTTGGTTGCTGACTGCATAAGTCTTTGGCATGTTCAGGTTTCCATCAAGTTTGGGACGAGGGTAGACGATCTCTTTGTAGATAATGCACATATTTTGGGTGTTAAAGTTTCTGATTCAGTTGACAGATAGAGTCTAAATAGCCCAAAAATGGGATTATGATGTTGTTATTCTAGCTATTGGGCATTATGCGCGTGATTTCTATCACTCTTCTATCACATAATATTGACATGGTCCCAAAAGATTTTGCTGTGAGTTCCTTTTTGTCTTCTTTCATATGAATTATTCAAAGAAACTTGTTATTGTCTATGCATGTATCATGTATAATTATATTGTCCGTGATTTCTATTAGGCTATATTATTGTTCAATGATAACACAAATTATTTTTAGTTTTTATCTCCGGAGTTCTCAAAATAATGATATTGCTCTTTTTTTCATATCAACAGAACGGTTATATTTCGATTTAAACTTCTAGCAAGTTTCCAACTCTCTTTAGCTTGATTGCAAAGTGTTGATAGGTTATTGTTTTGTGTGTTCATGGTCGAATTGGGTAGGCTTTGGAAATTCTCCTCATCCAACATAACCTGATTAATGCTTTGTTTTAATTTTTCTATGATTTCATCACCTTATCCAACTGACAATATACCTCAAAACTGAACCAACCCATTCCAGTAAATGGATGAGTTTTCTTGGTTGGGTGGTTAGTTTGGACTTGAAAGTTTTTAACTAGTTAGAACATAGGCCAAGCCTGAAAATAAGAGCCTCTGAGCTTCCAATGAAAGTGAAAATCACCATAACTTGTAGAGGATATTTCTTTTTTAGCTCATTTGACGAAAAAACTTGAGTAATAGATGATAGACAACCAAAAAAAATATGGAAAACTCTAAACTAGTCCTGAGAACTTAAATTCGTACTGTAAAACTCTTAGCACCCTATCCTAAAATTCTACACCATGCCAAAAAAAAAATATCAGTAATTTCAATAACATGAGAAAGAATCCTTAAAATTAATAGGAATAAGATAATTGCCAACCTTTTTTGTCTTTTTCTCACTAGACTTCATTTTTCTCTTCTTTTTTGTTATTTTCTTATTTTGAACTTTTTTCTCAGTCTTTGATTGCAATCTATTGGTTGGAGGACACCCTTTACCTCGAATTACTTTTTGGTCCAAAATTTTAGAACTCTCATTTGGAGTATCTTTATGCTTCTCAACTTGTTTAGTCATATCAATCACATTAGTCTCATATTGATTGATTTCACAAACAACTTCATTCGTAGTCAGCTTCAGCTTCAAATCATGTAAGATCCCCATCACCATTTTGCATTTATCATCCCTTTTTGTTGTCAAGTCAGCTACTTCGTAGAAAGAGTTACACATCCTATCAAAACGTTGTGCTTCTGAGTTGGAAGTCAAATCATCGTACCTTATTTTTACTTTGGTATGACACCTGATTACATTTTTCCTCCATTGCCTTAAAATATACTTTTCTGGAACACAAAAAAATTTCCTTTCAATTAGTATCACAATTATATGTCGACATAATATTCCTCTAAACTCAAACAATCGACAATTGCATTTCACTTCATTTCCTTCTCCATTCAAGTTTACCTTGAAAAAAACCCTATTACTGTTTTCTCCAACTTTAATATCCTCATGTACTTGATATGCTAAAATCTCAGAGTTGCTCTCTTTATCAAATGATATTCCAAAATAAAGTTTACCTTTGAATTCCTCTATGAACTCTAGATATTTTGAAGTTGTATACGAATCTCGAAATTGTTTTTCAAATTCATAGTATGTAGTACAACGAACCATTGAATTAAATGAATCATAATCAGCTTGAGTCTCCTTTTGCATTTTATCTCTCAAAGCATTTTCATACTGTTCAACAAATTGCTTCAGAGTTGTCTTAGAATTTACATATCCATCAAAGAATGCATTCATGCTCTCACTTCGTTGCGTAGTAGACATTCCTGCCCAAAATGAATCCTCAACAAATGCTGGAACCTAACGTCATCTCTCAGCATACAATCCATCTAACCATTCATGTGGTCTAAAGTTATATTTTTTTTTGTTAACTCATTCCAACGTTGTTCGAATTCATCACACGTTAAGGAGTCATAAACAACACGCTTAAAGGAAGACTTGATAGACTCATATTCTGTGTAGCTTTTGAATTTATCAGGTATCTTTTTCATTATATGCCATAAGCACCATCTGTGTCAAGCATTTGGGAAAATAATTGCAATTGCATTTTGCATAGTCCTATCTTGATCAGTGATGATTGCATTAGGAGCACAATCAGACATACATGTGAGCCAAGATCGAAATAACCATGTGAATGTACATGTATCCTCATTGGAGATTAATGCACATCCTAGTAATATTGATTGCCCATGATGATTTACCCCTACAAAAGGAGCAAATGGCATGTCATACTTATTTGTTAGGTACGTAGTGTCAAACGTCACAACATCACCAAACTCATTGTATGCAGCTCTACTTCTTGCATCTACCCAGAATACATTCTTTAATCGACCATCTTTGTCCATATCAATGGTATTAAAAAAGTTAGGAGTTACTATTTTGCATCTGCATGAAATATTGTTGGACTGGAGTAGCATCTCCCTCCCCCAGTCGTAATAACTTCATCTTTTGAATATAATTTCTGCAATCTTTCTCCAAAAAAGCCAATTTTTCATGGCCTCCTGCCTCAATAACAAAAGAATTGTAATTTTTATTCGGTCGTATACCAGCTCGATCATTCACTTCTATCTTTCTTTTCATATATGGCTTGATTGTTCTATTAGTTCTGAAAAATCGAGTCTTACTTGGAGTACTAAGCTCATGATTATGCTCAAGCACAAGAAAGCTTACCTTCCATTTTCCATCATGGGACATAACTGCTCTAAGTTTCGCCTTACAATATGTTTTTGTTACTGGATTAAACTTGAAGGATTTGGTTGAATTACACTTTGATATTCCAGAACGTGAACATGCCAAAGTCAAATAATTCACTATCCCATCATCTCCTTTTTTTGAGGTTCTTCTACCACTAGGAATCCCTTTTGGTTCCCATAATTTCTGTAATATTCCACCAACTGATCTTCTGAATGAAATATCTTTCCAATTTCTAGGTCCTCAACTGTCTCGTTCAAATGTATTGAGTCTTCCTTATCATTTACATAATTTGAACTCTCTTCCAAGTTTATTGTTTCTTCTTCTATATCATTATGTTCTCTAAAATTGTCTTCTAAACCTGTTGTATTTTTCAATTTTATTTATATTATTTTCTAAATAATTTCAAAATACTCAAATAAAAACCACTACAAATATACAGTCTACAAATAAAAGATAAAACATAAAACCTTAATATGAAGAAACAAACATAAAAACTACAATATATTCATGATTTTTAAATATACATACTAAAAATAAAAAAAAATATATATGATGTTCAAGACCAAACAGAGTTCTTCATGAGCTTGAATGAATTATCTTCTTAAGATTATCAATTTTTTTACCAATATTATTCGTACTCATTATTTCAACCAGGTATGTATACTACATGTGACTAATTAATCATATCAAATATGGTCATTAATATTTTTACCAAGAACAATTAATAATAGTATATATGGAAGTATTCAATTCAAACTTACAATTAATACAAGATTTCTCAGCATTGGAGGATGATGCTACAACAGTTTCTCTCTCTCGCACCATTTTATTCATCTCACACAGAGTACTGTTATCCGAACTACATGGAAATATTTTTGTTGCTCTTAACTGCAATGACACATAAGTCATATTTCAAAATCCTATGGAAATTGGTAAAACCTAAACAAAATATTGATCATATGAATCATGATATATAGGCCTCAAAATCTCACGGAAATTGGTAGAAAATGACAGCATGTGTAACGATCAACTGCAAGTAATATCTATAAGAAAATGACAGTAGTCGCTCAAAAATGACAGTAGCCTATCAACACTTTGCAATCAAGCTAAAGAGAGTTGGAAACTTGCTAGAAGTTTAAATCGAAATATAACCGTTCTGTTGATATGAAAAAAGAGCAATATCATTATTTTGAGGACTCCGGAGATAAAAACAAAAAATAATTCATGTTATCATTGAACAATAATATAGCCTAATAGAAATCACAGACAATATAATTATACATGATACATGCATAGACAATAACAAGTTTCTTTGAATAATTCTTATGAAAGAAGACAAAAAGGAACTCACTACAAAATCTTTTGGGACCATGTCAATATTATGTGATAGAAAAGTCTGATAGAAATCGCGCGCATAATTCCCAATAGCTAGAACAATAGCATCATAATCCCATTTTTGGGCTATTTAGACTATCTGTCAACTGAATTAAAAACTTTAACACCCACAACTTTTGCATTATCTACAAGGAGATCGTCTACCCTCGTCCCAAACTTGATGGAAACCTGAACATGCCAAAGACTTTTGCAGTCAGCAACAAAATCAATTAATGAAATTGAACAAACCCCCAAACATATTGACGAGATTGAACAAAACCCCAGCAGCAACCATTGCAACTCAATTAACGACATTGAATAAAATCCCAAATAAACCTCATTCATTAAACAAAACCCATCAAATCTATATATCAAAAAAATTAAGGACATTTGTTAATAGAAAAAAATAGCGTAAAAACTTACTAGAAATTCTTGGAATTTTGATAATTTGTACGAGGATGATAAACGAAATCTACAATACAACTTCAAAATATCAAAGGAATTGAGGAGATGGGCCGAATCGTCGATGTTGGTCTCTAGTGGCGGTCAAAGATGGGCTCGTTGCTCGCTGGGAAAAAGGCGATATGTGGAGGTCCTAGTTGCAGAGTCTTCTATGGTCGAGAAGGAGGTCGTAGTCTTTTTAATTATTTGATTTTATTTTAAATTTTATATATGTAATTAAAATAATAAAATAGTTAATTAAAAATGATGATGTGGTATGCCACATCACATGCCACATAGGGTGAGATTTAAAATGTAATGACCCGTCCCGAGTATTGGGATTGAATATTAATTAATTATGGTTTAGAATGACTAATTGGGGATTAGTTGAGTGAATTCGGACGAATTGTGCAAAATGACCGTTTTGCCCCTAGCGTGGGTAAAATGTTGACTTTTAGTTCGGGCGGTCAAACAGACTTTGACCAATGACTGTGACGTAGTTCGGGACGTCACGAGTTCATAGACAGGTGACACGTTTGATTCCGACATTCGATGTGAAATTTATGGCGTTCAGAAGTTGCGGGGTATTTTGGTAATTTGGCTAATAGGGGGGCCAAATGTTGACTTTTGACCCGGGAAGTCCAATGGACGAGGGCCAAGGACCGTTACGTAGGTCTCGTCGATGCGAACCCAACGACAGGCAGCATGCCAAAATCGGAGATTCGACGATGAAGTTATGGTCACGGGAACAGACTCGATTAACCGAACGAACCGGGATTAAAATAATATTTTAATATGAACAGTACCCGGTGACTGAACACACTTGGATGAGTGACAAGTGTCACTCATCCCTTAAATTAAGGCTTAAAACCAGAATCCATGTTTTGGGAAAACATAATTATTATGTTTTATTAATTAATTAAACTTAATTATTCTTTTAATTTCCATTAAATCCTCTTTGTCTTCAAACCGTGCACAAAATTGGGAATCAGATTGGAGAGAGTGGGCTGCCTTCTTTAACTGGTTTCGAGGGGAAAATCGAGTGCTTGATGAGGCTAACTCAGCTGTGCAAACACGAGGGACAGAGAGAGGCTGGAGAGTGAGAATTGAATTTGTGAATTTTGGGAGGGAAAATTCGAATAATGAGATTTGAGCCGTGAAGATTGGAATTGAAGCTTCATTTAGCTTCCTGAGGACGTGACGAGTTGATCCAGATCAAAAACGAGGAGAATCGAGGCCCAATTGGCTCTGAACTGGGTCTGGTAACAGTGTGCAAGTTCGAGCTTGAGTCGTGGAGTTTGAGGCTTGGATTGATGCAATTGAGTTAGGGAAAGAGTTTAACGGAGTCCATTGAAGCTTCTGGTTGCATCAATTGAAGGAAATCGTTTGACATTGACAACTTTCGAAGATGAACAGTGTTCGGGGTGCTCTTCGAGTGTTCATCATTGATCTTGAGGTTTAAGGTAGGTTTTGGTGAAATTATCATTACAGAACTCTAATTGGACTTAAATATAAACTAACTGAGTGTTCAATTGTTGAAATTGGTATCGAATTGACAGAAAACAAACCGAGTCTGTTCGCGAGTTAAAGGACCCGTTTTACAGACAAACGGGTGAGGAAGACAGTGACTGTAGAAGGCGAGTGGGTTTCATGCGCAGCCACTCACGGCGCCGCGTGAGGGCGCGTACGGCCTAGTTTCAAGGTGAGGTCAACATGACTTTTGATCCTCTCATTGTAATGAACATTTTAACGCTGGTTTCGAGGAAATCGGATATCGTTTCGTTAATGTTCCGCGTATCTGAAGTTTTGTTTTATGTGTTAAATACGGATTTAAATTCCAGAAAAATTGGGGAAAATTATATGAAGTATTTTGAGATGTTAGTAACCCTCTATAATGATTTTGGACAGGAGTTGTGATTTCCAGAATTTACGGAAAAACGTGCAGCTCGGAAACGAACCGTTTTGGACGGTGTGTGTGAGTGGATTTTGTTTTCTAACCATGATGCATGCATATATGATTTAAATGCCTTATTATATGATTTTATATGCTTTGGCATGATTAACGTTTCAATTCGGTAATTTCTCGGTTTTATGATTATTATATTATTATATTTGGCACGATTTTCGAGAAATTATTAAATTGGTTAAAAATGATGTTTGGACTTGGTTTATGAGTCCGGTATTAAATTTGATTGAAAATAATGTTTGGACTCGGATTATGAGTCATGGATTGAAAAATGATGTTGTGACTCGGGAATGAGTTAAGGGTCAATTTCGTTGATTTACGTGAAAATGGCAACGGAGGTTGCGAACGCATGGATTTGCGTGATAATGATATTTTGGACGTGAGAACCCAAGTGAATAGTGATTTTGACTCGGATTTGGAGTCACTTGTGAATTTGATGAAATTAATGATTTCTTGTGATTTTATGATTATTTTAACCAGTCTTTTGGGCATGTTTTACGAGGAACGTACAAATGATGTTTTGGGCTAGGCCCGGAGTCAAAAGGATTTCTAAAATGATATTTGGACTTAGTGGGTAAGTCAATGATGATTTCTGGATTATTTTATTGTTTTAAAATGTGATTTTAACGGTTTATGTGTAAACGGTATTTTGGGCTTGAGACCCAGTCGGGAATGATCTTGACTTTGTATGAAGACAAGATTTGATTGACATATTTTGGGATGTAATTCCCGAGATGGTTTTCATTGTGATTGTGAAATGCCCAGACGGTCGGAGCTTGGGGGGGATTACCCAGACGACCGGAGCTTGGGGGATGTGATTGTAGGATCGGGAATTGATCCTATGGTAGTCAGCTTCTCAGAGGTGAATGAGCCTGGATGTACCACTCGGAGGTGTCTGAACCTGGGGATGTGTTCGCCCAGATGTGACTGAGCCCGAGGGTTGAGCCCAGAGGTGTCTGTTCCCGAGAGAGTGACTGGATATTGTCCTACGCGTAGTGCAGCACTTCTGAGTAGTGCAGATGTGACTGTGTGATAGTTTGTGCACTTGTGAGTAGTGCGGATTGATTGGATTGATTGATTGACTGTGCACTTGTGATTAGTGCTGAGTGATGTTGTTTGTGATGACGTACTGGTATTGAGTACGGGTTTTTGGTCTTTGTGGCCAGGTGATTATGTTTTCACATGTTTTGGCCTGAGAGCCGGGATTTGATGCTTTATTACAAGAACTGATTTGATGAACATGAGTTTTATGGGCCAAGGGAAAATATGTTTTGATTTTATCAGTCCACTGTTCATACATGAAAGATTTCATGCTATTACTCATGTTTTACGATATGCATGCAAGTTTGTGAAAACTGGAGGGTAAGAATATGTTTTGTCAAATGTTTTTATCAGAGGTCATTTTTGTCCACTCACACCTTTTTTGTTTTGTGACCCTCCAGGCCGTGGTACGACGTTCGGGACTGATCTTGAGGCAGTGGCAGCAGCAGAAATCAGCGCAAACATCCCTTGTCTGGCAAGCACTGAAGGGTAGTTTCGGACCTTTGGTTGACTTGTTAGACGGGAGTAGGACCGGGCACGGTTTTTGACGTCCAATTGGGACGGGTCCTGTCAAAGTGGTATCAGAGCATTTGGTTATTGATTTCTGTTGTTACGTCATGCCTCTGAGTCGTGCGTCCCGTACACGGTCTGAAGATGGGAGGGACGAGAATAGTATTAGTGAAGGTCCAGATATTGAGCGAGCTCGACTATTAGGAGCCACTGTGTTTCGTGGTGATTCAGGCCCGGATGGTGCCGAAGATTGGATTACTCGATTGGAAAGGATTTTTGAGGTCATGATATGTCCCCCGAAGGACATGGTGCCCTTAGCCACTTTTCTTTTGGATGGCTATGCATACAGGTGGTGGCATAGTTTACAGTTGACTGGCTGGGATGCCCGTACCTTGGCATGGGATGCATTCCGAGAGCGATTTTTAGATCAGTTTTACCCTCGCTCATTTCGGAACGCTAGGGAGGTTGAGTTTCTCCAATTGTAGCAAGGGAATCTGTCAGTGGTCGATTATGAACAGCAATTTTTGCACTTATCTAGTTTCGCTCCTCTGTATGTGGCTACTGAGGAGGATAAGTGTCTAAGGTTTAAGCAGGGATTGAGGAATGAGATACGAGGTGCTGTAACTGTGGGCTCGTATTCTACCCTGAGGGAATTATCGGATGCTGCTATCCGAGTGGAGGCTACCATTTTACCTGTGCCAGAACTATCTTTTAGCTCTGGACGACGCCGAGAGCGTCAGGATACTGAAAATATAAGTCAGGAAACATCGAAGCGAGTTAGCCTTCATACTCTTGTGTCGCGACCCTCGATAGGTGTTCATTCGAGTGGAACTTCAACCCAGCCGATAGGTAAGCGGCGTGGTGGGGCAAGTCGCCTCAGCACTGCCACTTGTCACTTCTGTAGGAAACTTGGACATTTGCGAAGGAACTACCCCGATCGACTAGACAGTAGTTCAAAATAAATGTATTGATACTTGGTTTCGTGCTACTTTGTAAATAGTTTGTATTGTACACTTCTGTTGCAATATTGTATCTTGTGTTTTGATTGTGTCGGAATAGTGTTGGTCCGGATGGTTGTTTTGTTAACGGTGTGGTTTGTGGATGGGCATGTTGGGCCCAGAATAAACTTGACTCGAGGATGGGTTTGGATATTGGATTGGACTCAGAGGAAGTCCGGAAATGGTTTAGAATGTGGTTTACCTAGGGGTATTTGCTAGTTGACCGGATATTCCTGTGGTGGCATTGATGTCAGTCGAGTTTGGACTTGGACTCAGTAGGAGTCAGGAGTTGGTTTAGGATTCGGGATAAGTCCTGATGTGATTTGAGGGCTCCGGATGAGCCGGTTTTGACTGTGAGTTGTTGAGGTAGGTTTTCTGACCATAGTTGGGTTGGTCATGATAATGCGTTGGTGTAACGACCCGTGCCAAAAATTAGGGTTCAGACGGTGATTAGTGAGGGATTAGTGAGCTTAATCGGGGGTTAGGTGATTCCGATAAGGTTGTTAGCTTAAAATGACAATTTTGCCCCTAGTTCGGGCCAAAAGTTGACTTTTAGTTCGGGCGGACAATTGTATTTTGACCGATGACCAGGACGTAGTTTAGGACGTCACAGATCCGTAGGCAGGTGGCACGCCCGATTCCGACATCCGAGGAGGAAGTTATGATGTTCGGAAGGTTGAGGGCATAACCGTAATTTGGGTAAAATAGGGAGAAGAGTTGACTTTTCGTACGATCAGGTTTTGACATATTGACCTAGAATAATTAGGCAGATCTTGTCGTCCTGAGTTCGGTGACAGGCAGCACGTATTCATCGGACTTACGATGTGTGAGTTACGGGTCTAGAAAGGTAGTGGCGCAACGGTAAATTTGACTTAAAAGGAAGGGTATTTTGGTCTTTTGGTCGTTTGGGCAGTGTGCAACCAGATCAGGACAAGTGTACAGTGAGATGGGGATATTTTTGGAAAGGGACCATGGGGTGGTGACACGTGCAGTGTGTGTAGTGGCTTCTAGGCCGTGCACGGTGTGTGTTCAAATGTGTAACCGTGTGTGTGTGGTGTTCGAAGAACAGAAACAGAGGGAGGGAGTTGGGAGATTTGGACGGTGTTTTGTGTGTGTCGTGTAAATTGGTGAGGAGGTGAGTGATCAGAGGTTGAGGAAGAGACAGTGAGGGAGTAGGGAGGTGTTGTGCTTGTGTGTGAGAAGTGTGAGAGTCACGGGAAAACCAGGAAGAAAACAAGGAGGAAGTGAGTGATTATGGTGGTGGTGCGGTCGTGATTGATCAATCGAGGCCAGTGGAGGTGGTCAGAGGACGGAGGAGGACGGGAGGAGCTACTACCGCACGACTGAGCTCACGACGGCGACAGGAGGCAGGTAATTTCTTGTTTACCCTTTCGATGCTCTGTTTAGCCGTGGAAGTTCAAAGTGAAAGTCGCGGCTTTAGGGATAGAATCGAGGAGTCCTGTGAGGTCTAGGGAGTTCAGTGGAGTCTTAGGTACCTGCTGGTTGTGCATGCGTGACAGAGGAGTGCAAGGTGGAGGCCAGACGACGGAGAGCACCTTGTGTGCTCTGTTTGCCGTTTTGTTTCAAACATAGAGTCGTGGACTTAGGGAATGAGTCGACGGTCTTGGTGAGTTGGGTGAGGTTTAGGATAGTCCTAGGAAGGGTTTAAGATAGCCACCGTGACGGGGGGTGACCTGGGTGGCTGGAGAAGGAAATAGGGCAGGTGTTCGGGTTTTGTTTCGAGTTCGAGTTGATGAGTATTAGGCCGTGTCGAGGAGTTTGAGTGAGGGGAAGAGATAGGGTAGGTAGGGACGATGTTGTTGGTGAAGAGAGGAGTGGTTTTGGGGCAGGTATGGCGGAGAACTGTCCTCGCCGGTTCGAGTTGCAAACACTGTGTCGAACCGGGTCTACTTGAGGAAGACGAAGCACTGTAGCAGGCGCGTGAGGGCCACGCGCAGCCACTTTGGGCGGTGCGTGGAGGCGCGTGCGGCGGCGTTTGGGGAAGGTGTCAACTAGGTTTTTGGTCCAGGAGTTGTGACGAGTCTGTTGGACTTGGTTTCGGGTTGATCGGACGTCGTTTGAAATAGTTCCGCGAGGGTGAAGGTTAAGGGTTTAAGTTCGTTACGTATAGGACCCGGGGATTTTCGGGGAAGATTACGTGGACTTCCGTAGACGTGTTAGTAACGTACTTTGGTGGTTGTTAACAGGATCGGGACTTCCCGAGGAAGCTGAGGAATGTACGAGACGTTCGGGACGCGATTGAGGGCTCGGTACTGTGAGTGGACCCTTTCTCTTAACTTGAGCATGCATAACTGCTTTTAATTACTTGTTTTATGGTTTTATACGTGATTTCATGGTCATTTGAATATGCGCTAACTATTTTACTTAATTGCACGTTTTTCGAAAAATAACGTATTTGGCACATTTTACGAGAAAGGCTTGATTTCTGATTATGATGCCATGGTTTTGGGATTTCAAACAATAAATGGTTTTCAATGATTATAAATGAATTTTGGAACATGATTTCGATGGTCAAGGTTTTCGGTTTTAGAATCGGATGGGTTCGGAATGACGGTTCGGGATGCCGGATGGGCATCGGACCAGTGATTTCGGATTCGAGTTTGGATATGGATTTAGAAATGGTTTTTCAATGGTTTTGGATTGGATTTGCTGGATCTGGTTATTGGGTTTAAAGACCCGGATATTGATTGACGGGGGACGGGGCCGAATTGGGTTTAAAGACCCGGATTGAGTTTAAAGACTCGGGAGTTTAAAGACTCGGATATATTGATATTTCCCCCGTAGGCCTGTTGAGTTTAAAGATTCGGGAGTTTAAAGACTCGGATAGATCCAGCAGGTTTGATCGGATAATGATGACTTGATATTCATAGTTTATGATACGCTTTTATGATGTTTCTGCTATGATTTCTATAACTGTTTTATAGTGTTTTAGTTCTTATGGTGAGGTTATGAGACTTATACTGTTTTAAAATGATTCTGTAAATGCTTTATGGTGATTGATTGATAACTGTTTTCATAACTGGGTTATGCATGTGATTTCAAAACGGAGGGCTAAACCCGGTTTTCTTCTAAAATGGTTTTGGAAATGTTTCTGTTATTTATGGTCCACTCACACCTTCTGTTTTTAATTGCCCTCCAGGTTGTGGAGCTAGTGCGGGGTTCCAGCGTCGAGGCAGCGTCTGAGGCATAGAAGTCACGAGAGCGACCCCGGAGTGTTTAAATTTTCCGTAGTGTGTGTACTCTTTGTATCGGATTTTCTTTCCTTCGTATCCAATACTATGCTCTGTAAAACTGTGACTTCGGGATGTATTTATAGCTTCTCCTGCGTCTGACTGTGTACCTTGGTGGTTTTTAGAGTGAGTTTACTTTTGTGTGTGTTGGGGTCAGACGGGAGCAGGATTTACCTCGGTTTCCGGGGTGAAACCGGGGTGGGTCCTGACAGTTGGTGTGCCTCCATCTACGGATGGGCATGTGATGTGCTCGATGGATGTGTTGACTATCCTAAGAGAAAATTTGTAGTGTTAGGTTTAGTCGACCAGAGTAGACTTGTGACGTAAGTGTTAGTAGTGGCCGGGGTTGGTGTGAATCCCGGGAGAACTAGACGTTCTTTCTTGTGGTAGCCAAAACTGACACTTACTCAGCTTGGCGTATAACTGGTTCTGCCTCAGCTTCCCTAACACCGATCGTAAGTGTTTCTCATGAGCCTGAGCACTCCTCGAGTACACAAGGATGTCATCAATGAACACGATCACAAACTTATCCAAATAAGATCAGAAGATCCTATTCATCAGATCCATGAATGCTGCTGGAGCATTCGTCAAGCCGAAAGGCATCACAAGGAATTCATAATGCCCGTATCTGGTCTGAAACGCTGTCTTCGGGACATCCCCCTCAGCAATCTTCAACTAGTGATAACCAGATCGTAAATCAATCTTCGAGAAGTACTGTGCTCCCCGCAGTTGATCAAAGAAATCGTCAATCCAAGGTAAGGGGTACTGGTTCCTTACCGTGACCTTGTTGAGCTGTCGATAATCCACACACAAACGGAGGCTCCCCTCCTTCTTCTTCACAAATAATACCGGTGCTCCCCAAGGTGATGTACTCGGTCGGATGAATCCCAAGTCCACCAACTCCTGCAATTGGATCTTCAGTTCCCGTAACTCTGCTGGTGCCATCCGATATTGTGCCTGTGATATAGGTCGTGTGCCGGGAAGTAGTTCAATCGTGAACTCAATCTCCCGATGTGGTGGTAAACCAGGCAAATCTTCCGGGAACACATCCGAGAATTCTCGCACCACAGGTATATCATCGGCACCTGAAGTATCACTCTTCGTCGTCACAACATGCGCCAGATAACCCTGGAATCCCTTCTGTAGAAGCTTCGTAGCGGCAAGTGAAGAAATTACTTCAGGTAGCGAACCGTCGCGCTCTCCCTGAAAAGTAACCTCCGGTAAACCCGGACTCCGCAATATCACCCGCCTACTACAACAGTCGATGAGCGAACCGTGCTCAGTCAACCAATCCATTCCCAAGATAACATCAAAGTCATGGATATCCATAAGGATTAGATCAGCTAGCAGATCTACATCCTCCACCCTTACTGGGGATCTCCGGATCACCTGATTCACAATGTACACAACGCCCATCGGTGTACCAACATCCATTTCACTATCCAAGGCTGACACCTCGCGATCTAACATACCCGCACAACTTTTCGAAATAAAAGAATGAGTAGCCCCAGCATCCATTAACACCCGTACAACAATATTTGAGATATGAAGAGTACCTGTAACCACACCAGGGGCTGACCTCGCCTGCTGCTGAGTCACTGCAAAAACACGAGCTCTGGGTCCCGCAGTCTGTCCGCGCCCACGCGCGCCACGCTCAGCACTCTGTCCTCGGCCTCTGGTAGGGTGGGAAGCCGAACTCTGTGTCACACTAACACCTTTAGTCTCGTTGTTCCTTGACAGTAAAGGGCAATCTCGGGCATAGTGGCCCACTCCTCTACAAGCAAAGCAATTAACTGTCCTCGGTCCATTCCAAGACCCTCCTGATGCACCACTCCAAGCCTGATGCTGTCCAGAACTGAATCTCGATCCGCCCCTCTGAGAATTTCCATGTCGACCTGACCAGCCACGACCACGTAAAGATGAGGGTGCTCCTCGGTAATTTCCCCCCTTAGAGATCTTTGGGCCGGTTGGTCCAGGATGTGGACGATCCCGGCGCTGCCCCTCGCCTGATGATTGTCGCGCCTGGTGTGCCGCCAGACTGGCCTCGACACGAACTGCAGCGTCGACCATGTCCCTCAGAGTCGCGTAACTAGTAGCCGTCACACTTGCCCGTAACTCTCCTCGGAGTCCCAACTCAAATCTTTGACATTTTTCCTCCTCAGTACTCACAAAAGCTGCGGCAAAACGGGAAAGCTTCCCGAAAGTCTGCTCGTAATCTGCCATTGACATATCTCCCTGTTCCAGCCGCAGGAACTCTGCCTCTCGTGCCATGCGAAATGAACGCAGGTAATACTGATCTAAGAATCGGGCACGAAAGACCTCCCATGTGGTGGTGTGAACAGTCCACCCTGACATCTCAAGACCATGCCACCATTGATAAGCCCCGCCTTCCAGTAAGAAGGCCGCCAGTGCCACCCGCTTGCCAGGTGGGCAGTGCATCACGGTGAAGATTCTTTCCCATTTCGCAATCCACTCATGGGCATCCTCGGGGTTTGATCCCCCGCTGAAAGGTGTGGCTCCCAACCTTTGAGCCCGCTCAATGCTAGCACATTCCATCTCTCTCGCGATTTCCTCGTCAGTTCGTGTTTGAGGAATTCTCCTTGGAGGCATAACCCGCTGTTAAGAGGCATAGATTAGATACTTACATCTTTTAAACTAAGTACTGACCACTAGTCTAGCATGTTGACCACAACCAAGTGCTCTGATACCAAGTTGACAGGACCCGCCCCGATCCCCCTGGGACCACCAGGGACGTGCCCTGCTCCCGTCTGACACCCGACATTAAAATACCAAAAATACCCTTATTGAAGATAAAATGCATAAAGAAAATCCACAGTTAAGTCAAACATAGCACGCCACACAAATACTCGAATACAAATAGTGTCAGACAAGGGATAGTTCCCGAATACAGTTTATTGAGCACGACTCTAGACACACAACGTGCCAACCTACCCAGCAGTAGGGTTCAGGTACGCAACGTAAACCTATGCCTCTTCCTCCTCGGGTTCCTCCTCCTCCTCCTCCTCGGGATCCTCCTCCTCAATAGCACTACCTGGAGGGGTAGTAAAACAACAAAGGTGAGTGGGCTGAAACTCAAGGTTTACAAAATAGTTTACCATTTCGAAAACATATAGCTTTTTCCCCTTCGTTTGCCGAAAAGACATGCATTAGTATCATAGACCACAAAACCATATAATCATAAGCAGAATAACATCAACATAATATAATCTTAGTCACTGCACTATACATCCCAACCCTGACATCCCAGATGCCCGACGTCCCAGACGCCCAATAAGGTCACAGTCCCATGGCTACGCGTGCCACCCGGGGTCTCAATCCCGAGTCCAAATCCCGAACCCAGTCCGAGCATGGCATTCTAGATGCCTGACGTCCCGGACATTCAATAGTAGCAATCCTGCTCCTGAGTCACTCTACGGTCCGGTCCCTCCGTAGAATGACTCCTCACAGGCAATGCGCCGTGACCACTCCGGTGTACCTACATCCGGAGGAGATAGAATCCTAGGGTAGATCTATACAGTGCAGTACCACAGATAATATCGAGATCTATTATACATATACATGACTCAAAACCATTCATAAACAACCAGACGGGTCTCATGCCCAAACATCATAATACGCGCCATAAATCATACTCAAGATAAACAGATACTTTTACTTGAATCACATATAGATATAGTAGAAGGTAAAACAGTTATGCATGCCGAAGTTTAGTGAAATCAATGGCCCACTCACAGTACAATCCCGCTGCAATCCCGAGCGTAAAGCCCCGTCCAAGGGTTAAAGTACAATTCCTGTCATGTCCAAAGCATACGTAAAGGTCACTTTAAGTCCCTACTAAACAACTAAGAAACCCTAGACTGAAACTGGCCCGGGAAAGCCGTCCGAACACGCTTCCCAAGGCGTCAGATCCTAATTTGACCAACTTAACGATCTCCGATCGACACGAAACCACCTCCATTGGATCCGTATCGTCGAAACCTTGAAAATGGCAATGGTCCCACACAAAATACTGTTCACACGTGCCCCCCACGCGCCGGTCAACCCTCTGGTCAACAGTGCTACAATGATGCTGACGTCAGCATGACGTCACTGCTGACGTCAGCATAACGTCATCACTGACAGTGTCAGAGGACACGTGTCAACAGCCCATTGGTCCCTGGTCTGACAGTTTTCTGACATGATGACGTCATCATGATGTCACTGCTGACGTCAGCATGATGACGTCATCAGCTATAGTACCGGGTCTGAGAACCGGGTCACCGCAGACCCACGGTTCAACCCGATCGGTTCTCATCAACCCGACCACCAAAATCGATGGGATTTGTTCCTATTAACTCGTCTAATCAAGTTCTATGGTTCTGTGGGATTAAAACAGGTTTTTAAGTTCGAGAAACCACCTGAAAATCGACGGGAAACCGGCTGCCGGCTCTGGTTCGTCTTCTCCGGCGAGCCGTCAAGCTTTCAACCACGAACCCTGGTCCAAAATGTTCGTCTAGTTCCCTAGGTTATGTCTCAAAAGCAAACAAACATTTCCAACATAAAAAACGGACGTTTCAAAACAGGGAAGGAAATCGGTGTCTCTCGGGTTTATGGGCTTACCGCCGCCGTGTCGTCACCGTGGGCTGCCCAGTCCGGTCCTGAGTCGTCCTATGGTTCCAGTTGACCCATCCCTAAGTTAGTTCGAGTGCAGGGGCGAAGGTTTGGACGGTTTGGTTAGTTTGGGCTGCACGGGTTCCTTCTCGGGTTTGTGGGGTTTCCGGGTTGCGCCGCCGTCCGTGGTGGTGGTGATGGCCGTCTGGAGGTGGCTGAGAGGTAGTCTGGTGTGTGGGTTGAGGCTGAGAGGTGGTGTAATCGCTGGTGTGTTTGTGCAGAGAGTGAGAGGGTGCACAGTTTAGAGAGAAATGAAAATGTGAGAGTGTGAGTCTGATGAGTTTAAAAATAGCATAGGCATTAGAAACCAACGGCTAGGATTGAGTCTGACTTAAGGATGAAGGGTGAGGATTTAGGGAAGTTTAATTAATTAATTAATCTAAAGGCAGACATAGATCCTGGTTTTAGGGGATGATGTGGATGAGGTAGATGAGTGACATGTGTCACTCATCAAGGGTCCAGATCGATTTTGAATAAAGTAACCAGATTTCATCATTTTAATATTATTTTAATTCCGAGTCTCGGTTAGTTCGGTTACGTTCTTGACCATAACTTTTTCGTCGTAAGTCCGATTTCGGCGTGCCGCCTGTCTACGGATTCGTATCGACGAGACCTACGTAACGGTTATTGGCCCTTGTCCGTTGGACTTCCCGGGTCAAAAGTCAACATTTGGCCCCCAAATGGCCAAATTACCAAAATACCCCTCGACTTCCGAACGTCACAACTTCTTCCTCGAACGTCGGAATTGGACGTGCCACCTGCCTATGAACTCGTGACGTCCTAAACTACGTCACGGTCACGTGTCAAAGTCCTAAATACTTCCCGAGGTAAAAGTCAACTCCTCCCCCTCAGGGGCAAAACAGTCATTTTACAATAAAATAATAATTACGAAAGTTCGGGTCGTTACAATCTACCCACCTTACAAAAATTTCGTCCTCGAAATTTACTCGAATAAAAACGGGTACTGCTCCCTCATCAAGTCTTCGGGTTCCCACGTCGCTTCCTCGACGTCATGGTTCCTCCATAGCACTTTTACCAACCGAATCGTCTTGTTTCTCAGAACCTTGTTCTTCTGATCCAGAATCTGCACTGGTTTCTCCTCAAAGCTCAGATCAGTCATCAGTTCTACTGGTTGTTCCGGTAAGGCATGTGAATCGTCCCGTAGGTATTTCCGTAACATGGACACATGGAAAACATCGTGCACTCTGGCAAGTTCTGGAGGTAACGCCAACCGGTATGCCACTAGTCCAATCCTCTCTAAGATGTCGAACGGCCCAAAATAACGTGGACTCAACTTTCCGCGTCGGCCAAAACGGATAATTCCTTTCCATGGAGATAACTTAAGGAACACAAAATCTCCAACCTCGAATTCCAAGTCTCGAATTCGTCGATCCGCATAGCTCTTTTGGCGATCTTGCGCTGCCTTCAATCTTTCCTTGATGATTCGAACTGTTTCCTGGGTCATGTCCATCAAATCCGGTCCTAAAGCTGCTCGCTCTCCTACCTCCATCCAGCAGATAGGTGTCCTGCACTGTCGGCCATACAGTGCCTCGTAGGGTGCCATCCCGATACTTGCCTGATAACTGTTGTTGTATGCGAACTCCATCAAAGGCAAATGAGTATCCCACGAATCCTGAAACTGCAGTACACAAGACCTCATCATGTCTTCCAGTGTCTGGATAGTCCTCTCTGACTGCCCATCGGTCTGTGGGTGGAACGCTGTACTGAAATGTAAGTTTGTACCCAAGGTGTTCTGCAAACTTCGCCAGAACCTAGATGTGAAACGCGAATCTCGATCAGACACTATCGACTCCGGCGTACCATGAAGTCGAATGATCTCCTTCACAAACAGCTGAGCCAGTCGGTTTGGCTTAAATGTCTCCTGTACTGGTAAGAAATGAGCTGACTTGGTCAATCGGTCGACAATCACCCAAACTCCATCGAATCCTCTCTGAGTTCTATGAAATTTGAAGACAAAGTCCATGGTAATGTGATCCCACTTCCACTCGGGAATCGGAAGTGGTTGCATTGCTCCATACGGTCTCTGCCGCTCAGCCTTGACCTGCTGACAGGTCAAACATTTGCTTACAAACTCTGCAATATCCTTCTTCATTCCTGCCCACCAATAGTGGTCCCGGAGGGTACGGTACATCTTTGTACCTCCCGGATGCATGGCATAAGCCGAACTGTGGGCTTCCTCTAGAATTTCTGCCCGTAACTCTGCCACTGCAGGAACACACAAACGGCCCAGTTTCACCAGAGCTCCATCTGGTCGGATAGTAAAGTCCTGCCTCTCATCCGCTTCGACCTCGATCCTGTAGATACATAGTGTCGGATCCTCCAATTGTGCCTCGATAATCCGATCGACTAGCACAGGTCGTACATGAAAACTGGCCAACAAAGCTCCCTGCTCATCCATCCCCAGCATAACTCCAGCTCTTCGGAGTTCCACTAGCAAAGGAAGGTACACCAGCCTCAGGTGTGCAATCGATCCTGCTGACTTCCTGCTGAGTGCGTCTGCCACAACGTTCGCCTTCCCTGGATGATATTCAATCGTACAATCATAGTCCTTGATTAGTTCTAGCCACCGTCGCTGCCTCACGTTCAGCTCCTTCTGAGTGAACAATTGCTTTAAACTCTGATGATCGGTGAAGATCCTGCAAGTCACCCCGTACAGATAATGTCGCCAGATCTTTAAAGCGTGAACCACCGCTGCCAACTCCAGATCATGCGTAGGGTAGTTCAGTTCATGTGTCTTTAGCTGTCTCGATGCATAAGCTATAACTCTGTCATTCTGCATCAGCACGCAACCCAACCCTTGCAATGATACGTCACTGTAGACTTTGAACTCTCCACTGTTATCCGGCAAGGCAAGAACAGGTGCGGTAGTTAACCGACGTTTTAATTCCTGATAACTCTGCTCACACCGTTCATCCCAAACAAACTTTACTCCTTTCCTGGTCAAACGATTCAACGGTGCAGCGATACTAGAGAAGTCCTCAACAAATCTCCGGTAGTATCCTGCCAAACCAACGAAACTCCGTACCTCTATCACGGTTGTCGGTCTAGCCCAATTTGTCACCGCGCTTCGGTCTTCTGGGGATCCACACTAATCCCGTCTGCTGACACCACATGTCCCAGAAAACCAATGCTGGTTAGCCAAAACTGACACTTACTCAGCTTGGCGTATAACTGGTTCTGCCTCAGCTTCCCTAACACCGATCGTAAGTGTTTCTCATGAGCCTGAGCACTCCTCGAGTACACAAGGATGTCATCAATGAACACGATCACAAACTTATCCAAATAAGATCAGAAGATCCTATTCATCAGATCCATGAATGCTGCTGGAGCATTCGTCAAGCCGAAAGGAATCACAAGGAATTCATAATGCCCGTATCTGGTCCGAAACGCTGTCTTCGGGACATCCCCCTCAGCAATCTTCAACTGGTGATAACCAGATCGTAAATCAATCTTCGAGAAGTACTGTGCTCCCCGCAGTTGATCAAAGAGATCGTCAATCCTGGGTAAGGGGTACTGGTTCCTTACTGTGACCTTGTTGAGCTGTCGATAATCCACACACAAACGGAGGCTCCCCTCCTTCTTCTTCACAAATAATACCGGTGCTCCCCAAGGTGATGTAATCGGTCGGATGAATCCCAAGTCCACCAACTCCTGCAATTGGATCTTCAGTTCCCGTAACTCTGCTGGTGCCATCCGATATGGTGCCTGTGATATAGGTCGTGTGCCGGGAAGTAGTTCAATAGTGAACTCAATCTCCCGATATGGTGGTAAACCAGGCAAATCTTCCGGGAACACATCCGGGAATTCTCGCACCACAGGTATATCATCGGCACCCGAAGTATCACTCTTCGTCGTCACAACATGCGCCAGATAACCCTGGCATCCCTTCTGTAGAAGCTTCGTAGCGGCAAGTGAAGAAATTACTTCAGGTAGCGAACCGTCGCGCTCTCCCTGAAAAGTAACCTCCGGTAAACCCGGACTCCGCAATATCACCCGCCTACTACAACAGTCGATGAGCGAACCGTGCTCAGTCAACCAATCCATTCCCAAGATAACATCAAAGTCATGGATATCCATAAGGATTAGATCAGCTAGCAGATCTACATCCTCCACCCTTACTGGGGATCTCCGGATCACCTGATTCACAATGTACACAACGCCCATCGGTGTACCAACACCCATTTCACTATCCAAGGCTGACACCTCGCGATCTAACATACCCGCACAACTTTTCGAAATAAAAGAATGAGTAGCCCCAGCATCCATTAACACCCGTACAACAATATTTGAGATATGAAGAGTACCTGTAACCACACCAGGGGCTGACCTCGCCTGCTACTGAGTCACTGCAAAAACACGAGCTCTGGGTCCCGCAGTCTGTCCGCGCCCACGCGCGCCACGCTCAGCACTCTGTGCTCGGCCTCTGGTAGGGTGGGAAGCCGAACTCTGTGTCACACTAACACCTTTAGTCTCATTGTTTCTTGACAGTAAAGGGCAATCTCGGGCATAGTGGCCCACTCCTCCACAAGCAAAGCAATTAACTGTCCTCGGTCCATCCCAAGACCCTCCTGATGCACCACTCCAAGCCTGATGCTGTCCAGAACTGAATCTCGATCCGCCCCTCTGACAGTTTCCATGTCGACCTGACCAGCCACGACCACGTAAAGATGAGGGTGCTCCTCGGTAATTTCCCCCCTTAGAGATCTTTGGGCCGGTTGGTCCAGGATGTGGACGATCCCGGCGCTGCCCCTCGCCTGATGATTGTCGCGCCTGGTGTGCGGCCAGACTGGCCTCGACACGAACTGCAGCGTCGACCATGTCCCTCAGAGTCGCGTAACTAGTAGCCGTCACACTTGCCCGTAACTCTCCTCGGAGTCCCAACTCAAATCTTTGACATTTTTCCTCCTCAGTACTCACAAAAGCTGCGGCAAAACGGGAAAGCTTCCCGAAAGTCTGCTCGTAATCTGCCATTGACATATCTCCCTGTTCCAGCCGCAGGAACTCTGCCTCTCGTGCCATGCGAAATGAACGCGGGTAATACTGATCTAAGAATCGGGCACGAAAGACCTCCCATGTGGTGGTGTGAACAGTCCACCCTGACATCTCAAGACCATGCCATCATTGATAAGCCCCGCCTTCTAGTAAGAAGGCCGCTAGTGCCACCCGCTTGCCAGGTGGGCAGTGCATCACAGTGAAGATTCTTTCCCATTTCGCAATCCACTCATGGGCATCCTCGGGGTTTGATCCCCCGCTGAAAGGTGTGGCTCCCAACCTTTGAGCCCGCTCAATGCTAGCACATTCCATCTCTCTCGCGATTTCCTCGTCAGTTCGTGTTTGAGGAATTCTCCTTGGAGGCATAACCCGCTGTTAAGAGGCATAGATTAGATACTGACATCTTTTAAACTAAGTACTGACCACTAGTCTAGCATGTTGACCACAACCAAGTTCTCTGATACCAAGTTGACAGGACCCGCCCCGATCCCCCTGGGACCACCCGGGACGTGCCCTGCTCCCGTCTGACACCCGACATTAAAATACCAAAAATACCCTTATTGAAGATAAAATGCATAAAGAAAATCCACAGTTAAGTCAAACATAGCACGCCACACAAATACTCGAATACAAATAGTGTCAGACAAGGGATAGTTCCCGAATACAGTTTATTGAGCACGACTCTAGACACACAATGTGCCAACCTACCCAGCAGTAGGGTTCAGGTACGCAACGTAAACCTATGCCTCTTCCTCCTCGGGATCCTCCTCCTCCTCCTCCTCGGGATCCTCCTCCTCAATAGCACTACCTGGAGGGGTAGTAAAACAACAAAAGTGAGTGGGCCGAAACTCAAGGTTTACAAAATAGTTTACCATTTCGAAAACATATAGCTTTTTCCCCTCCGTTTGCCGAAAAGACATGCATTAGTATCATAGACCACAAAACCATATAATCATAAGCAGAATAACATCAACATAATATAATCTTAGTCACTGCACTATACATCCCAACCCTGACATCCCAGATGCCCGACGTCCCAGACGCCCAATAAGGTCACAGTCCCATGGCTACGCGTGCCACCCGGGGTCTCAATCCCGAGTCCAAATCCCGAACCCAGTCTGAACATGGCATTCTAGATGCCTGACGGCCCAGACGTTCAATAGTAGCAATCCTGCTCCTGAGTCACTCTACGGTCCGGTCCCTCCGTAGAATGACTCCTCACAGGCAATGCGCCGTGACCACTCCGGTGTACCTACATCCGGAGGAGATAGAATCCTAGGGTAGATCTATACAGTGCAGTACCACAGATAATATCGAGATCCATTATACATATACATGACTCAAAACCATTCATAAACAACCAGACGGGTCTCATGCCCAAACATCGTAATACGCGCCATAAATCATACTCAAGATAAACAGATACTTTTACTTGAATCACATATAGATATAGTAGAAGGTAAAACAGTTATGCATGCCGAAGTTTAGTGAAATCAAAGTCCCACTCACAGTACAATCCCGCTGCAATCCCGAGCGTAAAGCCCCGTCCAAGGGTTAAAGTACAATTCCTGTCATGTCCAAAGCATACGTAAAGGTCACTTTAAGTCCCTACTAAACAACTAAGAAACCCTAGACTGAAACCGGCCCGGGAAAGCCGTCCGAACACGCTTCCCAAGGCGTCAGATCCTAATTTGACCAACTTAACGATCTCCGATCGACACAAAACCACCGCCATTAGATCCGTATCGTCAAAACCTTGAAAATGGCACTGGTCCCACACAAAATACTATTCATACGCGCCCCCACGCGCCGGTCAACCCTCTGGTCAACAGTGCTACAATGATGCTAACGTCAGCATGACGTCACTGCTGACGTCAGCATGACGTCATCACTGACAGTGTCAGAGGACACGTGTCAACAGCCCATTGGTCCCTGGTCTGACAGTTTTCTGACATGATGACGTCAATATGACGTCACTGCTGACGTCAGCATGATGACGTCATCAGCTACAGTACCGGGTCTGAGAACCGGGTCACTGCAGACCCACGGTTCAACCCGATCGGTTCTCATCAACCCGACCACCAAAATCGATGGGATTTGTTCCTATTAACTCGTCTAATCAAGTTCTATGGTTCTGTGGGATTAAAACAAGTTTTTAAGTTCGAGAAACCACCTGAAAATCGATGGGAAACCGGCTGCCGGCTCTGGTTCGTCTTCTCTGGCGAGCCGTCAAGTTTTCAGCCACGAACCCTGGTCCAAAATGCTCGTCTAGTTCCCTAGGTTATGTCTCAAAAGCAAACAAACATTTCCAACATCAAAAACGGACGTTTCGAAACAGGGAAGGAAATCGGTGTCTCTCGGGTTTATGGGCTTACCGCCGCCGTGTCGCCGCCGTGGGCTGCCCAGTCCGGTCCTGAGTCGTCCTATGGTTCCAGTTGACCCATCCCTAAGTTAGTTCGAGTGCAGGGGCGAAGGTTTGGACGGTTTTGTTAGTTTGGGCTGCACGGGTTCCTTCTCGGGTTTGTGGGGTTTCCGGGTTGCGCCGCCGTCCGTGGTGGTGGTGATGGCCGTCTGGAGGTGGCTGAGAGGTAGTCTGGTGTGTGGGTTGAGGCTGAGAGGTGGTGTAATCGCTGGTGTGTTTGTGCAGAGAGTGAGAGGGTGCACAGTTTAGAGAGAAATGAAAATGTGAGAGTGTGAGTCTGATGAGTTTAAAAATAGCATAGGTATTAGAAACCAACGACTAGGATTGAGTCTGACTTAAGGATGAAGGGTGAGGATTTAGGGAAGTTTAATTAATTAATTAATCTAAAGGCAGACATATATCCTTGTTTTAGGGGATGATGTGGATGAGGTAGATGAGTGACATGTGTCACTCATCAAGGGTCCAGATCGATTTTGAATAAACTAACCAGATTTCATTATTTTAATATTATTTTAATTCCGAGTCTCGGTTAGTTCGGTTACGTTCTTGACCATAACTTTTTCGTCGTAAGTCCGATTTCGGCGTGCCGCCTGTCTACGGATTCGTATCGATGAGACCTACGTAACGGTCATTGGCCCTCGTCCGTTGGACTTCCCGGGTCAAAAGTCAACATTTGGCCCCCAAATGGCCAAATTACCAAAATACCCCTCGACTTCCGAACGTCACAACTTCTTCCTCGAACGTCGGAATCGGACGTGCCACCTGCCTATGAACTCTTGACGTCCTAAACTACGTCACGGTCACGTGTCAAAGTCCTAAATACTTCCCGAAGTAAAAGTCAACTTCCCCCCCTCAGGGGCAAAACAGTCATTTTACAATAAAATAATAATTACGAAAGTTCGGGTCGTTACACCATGGGATTGGAGTAAAACTTGACATTTGATCATATGGACTACTGGGGTCGAGCTGTAGGATCATGCTTGGTGTACAATTTGCTGTATCGTATGGATGATGGTACTTGATACTTAGTGACGGTACATGGGTTGTACCAGTAATGTGTCGATGAACGTGTTGGTATTTGGCTTAGTTCCGATACCATTGGTTTTTGGTTATGAACGTGAACTGAACATTGAACACGATGCACTAGGCAGAGTGATTCTGATGATTTCAGTGATTGTTTGAGCATGTGCTCTTAGCTATGGTTGGCTAGTGTAACTCTAGTGTTGAGTTGTGTGATCACTGCTAGGCTGGTGTTCAATGTGTTCCAGTTACACCATCTAATTGAATGAGTTCGTGGTTAGTGTGACCACGAGTTGCTTTGCGAGATGTTATCATGCAGGATTGACCGCATCTGGGATTGCTGAGGGGGTGACAGTTGTGGATACTGAGGTTGGTGTTTGTCGCAGGATTGAGTTTGCCCTGCGAGGTGAGATCATGTTGTTGATCTTTTACTACATTGATGGACGTTGTAGTATGATGTGTTGTCACTGATTTTTTACTGATTAGCGCTTTACAAGGGTGGTAAAGCTTTGTGGCGACAGTTTGGCTAGTAGTGTCGGAATGGACTGACAAGTGAGTTTTGGTGACTCTCGATGAGAGCGAAGGTCAGGGCACATTAGTGATTACGAGAAATCGTTAAGCTGAAGGAGTCAGCTTATTGGTGACATTGCCAATTTCGGTGATCAATTTCACTCGAGGTGGTCGAGTGTAGTCAGTACGACGTGCATCTGTGATGTGACGTCTGAGTGCAGACAAGTTCTGCGTTAGCTAGTGGGTGTACAAGTGTACACATGTCGTGAGGACTATTTGTTTTCCACGAGGTAGTTGTTGAATACGGATAGTTGGAATTTCAGGGACGAAATTCTTTAAGGGGGGAAGGTTGTAATGACCTGTCCCGAGTATCGGGATTGAATATTAATTAATTATGGTTTAGAATGACTAATCGGGGATTAGTTGAGTGAATTCGGACGAATTGTGTAAAATGACCGTTTTGCCCCTAGCATGGGCAAAATGTTGACTTTTAGTTCGGGCGGTCAAACGGACTTTGACCAATGACTGTGACGTAGTTCGGGACGTCACGAGTTCATAGACAGGTGGCACGTTCGATTCCGACATTTGAGGTGAAAGTTATGGCGTTCGGAAGTTGAGGGGTATTTTGGTAATTTGGCTAATACGGGGCCAAATGTTGACTTTTGACCTAGGAAGTCCAATGGACAAGGACCAAGGACCGTTACGTAGGTCTCGTCGATGCAAATCCAACGACAGGCGGCATGCCGAAATCGGAGATTCGACGACGAAGTTAAGGTCACGGGAATAGACTCGATTAACCGAACGAACCGAGATTAAAATAATATTTTAATATGATCAGTACCCGGTGACTGAACACACTACTCATCCCTTAAATTAAGGCTTAAAACCAGAATCCATGTTTTGGGGAAAATATAATTATTATGTTTTATTAATTAATTAAACTTAATTATTCTTTTAATTTCCATTAAATCCTCTTTGTCTTCAAACCGTGCACAAAATTGGGAATCAGATTGGAGAGAGTGGGCTGCCTTCTTTAACTGGTTTTGAGGGGAAAATCGAGTGCATGATGAGGCTAACTCAGCTGGGCAAACACGAGGGACAGAGAGAGGTTGGAGAGTGAGAATTGAATTTGTGAATTTTGGGAGGGAAAATTCGAATAATGAGATTTGAGCCGTGAGGATTGGAATTGAAGCTTCATTTAGCTTCCTGAGGGCGTGACGAGTTGATCCAGATCAAAAACGAGGAGAATCGAGGCCCAATTGGCTCTGAACTGGGTCTGGTAACTGTGTGCAAGTTCGAGCTTGAGTCGTGGAGTTTGAGGCTTGGATTGATGCAATTGAGTTAGGGAAAGAGTTTAACGGAGTCCATTGAAGCTTCTGGTTGCATCAATTGAAGGAAATCGTTTGACATTGACGACTTTAGAAGATGAACAGTGTTCGGGGTGCTCTTCGAATGTTCATCTTTGATCTTGAGGTTTAAGGCAGGTTTTGGTGAAATTATCATTACAGAACTCTAATTGGACTTAAATAGAAACTAACTGAATGTTCAATTGTTGAAATTGGTATCGAATTGACAGAAAGCAAACCGGGTCTATTCACGGGTTAAAGGACCCGTTTTACAGACAAACGGGTGAGGAAGACAGTAACTGTTGCAGGCGTGTGGGTTTCACGCGTAGGCACTCACGGCGGCCCTTGAGGGCGCGTACAGCCAAGTTTCAAGGTGAGGTTAACATGACTTTTGATCCTCTCATTGTAACGAACATTTTAACGCTGGTTTCGAGGAAATCGGATATCGTTTCGTTAATGTTCCGCTATCTGAAGTTTTGTTTTATGTGTTAAATACGGATTTAAATTCCGGAAAAATTGGGGAAAATTATATGAAGTATTTTGAGATGTTAGTAACCCTCTATAATGATTTTGGACTTGAGTTGTGATTTCCAGAATTTACGGAAAAACGTGCAGCTCGGAAACGAACCGTTTTGGACGGTGTGTGTGAGTGGACTTTGTTTTCTAACCGTGATGCATGCATATATGATTTAAATGCCTTATTATATGATTTTATATGCTTTGGCATGATTAACGTTTCAATCCGGTAATTTTTCGGTTTTATGATTATTATATTATTATATTTGACACGATTTTCGAGAAATTATGAAATTGGTTAAAAATGATGTTTAGACTTGGTTTATGAGTCCGGTATTAAATTTGATTGAAAATAATGTTTGGATTCGGATTATGAGTCATGGATTGAAAAATGATGTTGTGACTCGGGAATGAGTCAAGGGTCAATTTCGTGGATTTACGTGAAAATGAAAACGGAGGTTGCGAATGCATGGATTTGCGTGATAATGATATTTTGGGCGTGAGAACCCAAGTGAATAGTGATTTTGACTCGGATTTGGAGTCACTTGTGAATTTGATGAAATTAATGATTTCTTGTGATTTTATGATTATTTTAACCAGTCTTTTGGGCACGTTTTACGAGGAACGTACAAATGATGTTTTGGGCTAGGCTCGGAGTCAAAAGGATTTCTAAAATGATATTTGGACTTAGTGGGTAAGTCAATGATGATTTCTGGATTATTTTATTGTTTTAAAATGTGATTTTAACGGTTTATGCGTAAATGGTATTTTGGGCTTAAGACCCAGTCGGGAATGATCTTGACTTTGTATGAAGACAAGATTTGATTGACATATTTTGGGATGTAATTCCCGAGATGGTTTTCATTGTGATTGTGAAATGCCCAGACGGTCGGAGCTTGGGGGGGATTACCCAGACGACCGGAGCTTGGGGGATGTGATTGTAGGATCGGGAATTGATCCTATGGTAGTCAGCTTCTCGGAGGTGACTGAGCCTGGATGTACCACTCGGAGGTGTCTGAACTTGGGGATGTGTTCGCCCAGATGTGACTGAGCCCGAGGGTTGAGCCCAGAGGTGTCTGATCCCGAGAGAGTGACTGGATATTGGCCTACCCGTAGTGCAGCACTTGTGACTAGTGCAGATGTGATTGTGTGATAGTTTGTGCACTTGTGAGTAGTGCGGATTGATTGGATTGATTGATTGACTGTGCACTTGTGATTAGTGCTGAGTGATGTTGTTTGTGATGACGTACTGGTATTGAGTACGGGTTTTTGGTCTTTGTGGCCAGGTGATTATATTTTCACATGTTTTGGCCTGAGAGCCGAGATTTGATGCTTTATTACACGAACTGATTTGATGAACATGAGTTTTATGGACCAAGGGAAAATATGTTTTGATTTTATCGGTCCACTGTTCATACATGAATGATTTCATGCTATTACTCATGTTTTACGATATGCATGCAAGTTTGTAAAAACTGGAGGGTAAGAATATGTTTTGGAAAATGTTTTTATCAGAGGTCATTTTTGTCCACTCACACCTTTTCTGTTTTGTGACCCTCCAGGCCGTGGTACGACGTTCGGGACTGATCGTGAGGCAGTGACAGCAGCAGAAATCAGCGCAAACCTCCCTTGTCTAGAAAGCACTGAAGGGTAGTTTCAGACCTTTGGTTGACTTGTCAGACGGGAGCAGGACCAGGCACGGTTTTTGACGTCCAGTTGGGACGGGTCCTGTTATAAAATGTGGGATCTTAAGTGGTACCCACTAAAAATGGCCTTTCTTCTCAATAACGTGCGGCTCAATATATTATTAAAAAAAATTACGTCTACTACCCCTGCCACTTGTTGTAACCATGCATAAATTTCGGCTTAATTATATATATGTTTTGATGATGGATAAACATGGTGATGAAATTACGGGTCACTTTGACATTGATGTTTTAAGAAAATTACTTTTCTATTGTACGTATGTACAAAAGTTTCAGATAAAATAAAACATATTTTCACGTACAAACGTAGAAAGAGAAAGTAGCTGATGCAAATTTTTTAATATGGGTAAGAGTTTGTTTGCATGAGCATAGATTTCGATTTCGATTTGGATTTGGAGCCCAAATTTATTTAACTATTTAGATCAACATTTAATAATCAAGGAATTTGGATTTGAGCTAGCTTGTTAAAGGAAACAAAATAAGTCAACGATACTACCATATTGTGACTGAGAGCAATTGTAGGGACTGATCAATCATACTTGTAATTAGTCAATTGCCTAGTATAGACTTGATCTTCTGTATAAAGATAGAACACATGTAACAGTATTTGATCAATTGAATATATACCAAAATCTCATATGGTATCAGAGCAAAACCAATTCTGGTGACCATATAGCCTACACACCTTCCGCCACAAACACATTAACCCCATCACCAAATCAAAGCAACCATGAACGATGCAAAAACAATTGAGGTCTCAACTTTCTCAGACCCACTTACCTTGCACCACTCAGACACACCAGGACTCACCCTGGTCAATGTACTGCTTGATGGCCGAAACTACGGACAATGGAGCCGCTCCATGCGTCTCTGCCTCAATGCCAAGAACAAAATTGGTGTGATTGATGGGTCAATCAAAACACCACCAAAAACAGATGTTAAATACCCAATATGGCAACGATGTAACGACATGGTCCTGTCATGGATTTTTCACTAAATTCAACCAGAAATCGCTGGGAGTGTTCTATACTCCGACACCGCTGCCGCTATTTGGAATGACCTCAAGGATCGTTTTTCCCAGAGCAACGATTCACGAGTTTACCAAATTCGACAAGAAATTGTCGAATTCCGCCAAGGACAATTATCTGTGACTAGGTACTACACCAAACTCAAATCTCTATGGGATGAGTTAGCGAACTATTATGCGCCTCTTTCCTACAATTGTGAAAGCCTAAAAGAAATTGCAGACCGAGAGGAGAAGGAGAGAGTAATGCAATTCTTGATGGGACTAAATGATTCTTACTCTTCGATTCGTGGCTCCATTTTGATGATGAGCCCACTTCCTGATGCGCGGAAAGTTCATGGGTTGATCTTGCAACATGAACGACAGTTAGAGGTGACCAGCCGTCGTGAATCCCACATCTCCCATGCAATGCAGGCCATGAAAACCGCACCTTAACCAGTAGATTCCTCAGACACGGCGACCTCCTTAGCGACGTCGGGCCGCGGTATATCAGGCAACTCTGCTCCTTACCAATCGCGCTAGTGCTCGCACTATGATGGACTAGGTCACAGTGTTGATCGCTGCTTCTATTTAATCAGGTTTCCGGTTGGGCATAAATGGCACGACAAGAATGTGCAGCCCAAGAAAAAAAAATCAGCAAGGCAGTCCCATGCAGTTGATGCCACTAAGATTGAAAATACAGGCCCACCAGCCACAAATCCATCCACCGCCGGCCCAATGTTTACCAATAAGCAATACTATGAGATTCTTGCTCTAATCCGAAACAACAATGGTAAAAATTCACCATTTACAAATGCCACAGGTATATTTACTCCCACTAGTAATATTGTGACTGATGACACCTCACCCCCTTCCTATTGGATCGTGGATAGCGGTGCGACCGATCACATTTCACACACACCTCTTACCCATAACAAAATTCAATCCAAAAATGATTTTGTTGGCTTACCTAATGGAGATCGAGCTACCATTGAGAATATTGGGTCACTTCAGTTATCCCCTGATTTTTCACTTGATGGAGTACTACATGTGCCAAAATTTCATGTGAATTTATTTTTTGTGAGTAAATTGACTTGTGCTTTAAGATGCTTTGTAACCTTCCATCCCAATTTTTTGTGTCATGCAGGACGTGGAAACGGAGAGAATGATTGGCCTGGGAAAACATTTTAATGGGCTATACTACCTAACCCCAAGCCAAAATCCTCACCTTGCCAACTGCATCACCCACACCACCGACCTTTGGCATCAAAGACTTGGCCACCTTTCTCATTCCCCTCTTCATTACCTCTCAAAAACCGTTCCTGAGATTATGTTTAATTTCGCTACTATTTGTGATGTATGCCCGTTGGCAAATTAATCACGCTTGTCTTTCGGTTCTAGTTCCATAAAATCTAAGTCTCCTTTTGACTTAATTCATTGTGATGTATGGGGACCTCACAAAATCCAAACACATTCTGGGGCCCGTTATTTTTTAACTATCATTGATGATTTTACCCGCTTCATATTGGTCCATCTTATGCGTTTCAAATCTGACACCCAATCCTTGTTGAAATCCTTCTTTACTTAGGGTCCAAACCCAGTTTAAATGTCATATCAAAATCCTTCGAGCTGGCAATGGGGGTGAATTTATCTCTTTACACTCCTTTTTGGAAAACCATGGCACTATTTTTCAGCATTCATGTGCATACACACCCCAACAAAATGGTGTTGTTGAACGCAAGCATCGTCACCTTTTAACCATAGCACACACCTTGTGTTTTCAAGCTAATGTTCCTTTCCGTTTTTGGGGTGATAGTGTCCTCACATCTTGCTACCTAATCAACCGTTTACCCACACCCTTACTTTCCCATATATCACCCTATTAACTTTTACATGGTCAACCACCCTCCTACAATCACCTTCGCGTTTTTAGGAGTTTATGTTATGCTACCAATCTTCACCCCCACCCACAAATTTGACACCTATGCCCACCGGTGAGTTTTTCTTAGGTATCCGCTTGGCCAAAAGGGTTACACTTTATATGACCTTACTACCCACCAGCTTTTCACCTCTAGGGATGTCATTTTCTATGAAAATTCTTTTCCCTTTACTGCATTTCCTGCCGAGAGCCAAGAAGACACTCCCACTTTACCTGTTTCCCATGATGAGCCTATACCCGCTAATGCTAGCCCAATCCACCAGACCCAAACCTCCCTTTCTTCTTCTCCGGATTCTCCTTTCCACACCACCCCTCACTCCGCTCCATCTGATTCTGTCTTCGTAGAACCCATCCTCGCTCTCATCTACAATTCTCTCTCCCCGTTCTCCATCACACCTCCTTCCCTGTCCCCATCGCCCATCCTTGCGCCGTTTCCTCCGCAGGACGTCGCGGCCCCCTCCATCGCACCAGACACTCTCACCCCTATCTCCCTTTTCGTCTCACCCGATCTCTCATCCTCCAGCCTCAATTCGTAAATCCAGTCGGCCCTCCCGCCTATTTACACGACTAATCTACCCATCATGCTGCCTTGATGCTTCCCGGTGCTCTCTCCATCTCTTCATCCACGTCTGGCACCCGGCACCCACTATCGAGGTATGTCTCTTATTCTCATCTTTCCTCTGCTCATCAGCACTTTGTTAAGGCCTTTAAGCATCAGAGGCCAGATTTGTATTTGCTTAAAATTTAAAAAGAAGTTTAAGAACCTTTCCTCAGAGGCAACTGCACAAGCTAAATGTCTTAGGTTTGTCCTAGAAGATTTTGGGGAAGAAGTAATAGAACCTACAACTGTCTACTGTGATAATACAGCTACTATAGCCATGTCCAAAAATCCAGTTTTTCATCAGAGGTCTAAACATATCAAAAGGAAGTATCACTTCATCAGGGAAGCCATACAATCTGGTGAGATTGATCTGATCTATTGCAAGTCTGAAGATCAACTTGCAGATGTGTTCACTAAGGCCTTACCTAAGGAAAGGTTTTCATGTCTTAGAAACAAGTTTGGAGTGAAATCAGTGAATTGCTTAGAGGGGAGTGTTAGTTCCTAAGCAATCAACTGATTGCACTAAGTGTAAGAAAGCAGCAAATTACAATCACTTGAGTGAGGTGCCACTCAAGGGAAGTGTGGGATTCTGTTTTGTAACAGATTCATTGACTGGAGGAGCAAAATGAACAAGTGTCATCTTCCTATTGGTTCTAGTCTAGTCTAATTTCTATTGGATGAATGTCATCATACTGACATCGTTGTTTTGCAACTGTTTTAGCATTGTAAGCACAGCTAGAATAGATCAAAGTGAGAGTGTGTGTGAATCAGTAGAAAGAAAAAGCAGAGAAAAGTTCTGAAATGAAGGAAAATTGCTCATAAGCATTTTTACAAGCAGTTGGTGTGCATCACAGTGCATTCCATTCTTCTTCCATACAAACATCATTACAATCCATCAATTATCATCCTATATACACTCTACACCTAAATCTACTCCCATAAAATTCAGTGTAAAATGATCGGATCATTACCTCGAGCAATCTCAGCAAATCCATTCACAGTGCATTGTTCCATTGGTGCACTGTTTCATTGATCGGGAAAGTTTCCCTGCAAAACAGAGGAAGATATCGTGTTAGCACACCTGTTTCAAATGCCAAGATGCTCACCAGCACTTTGTCCACCAAATTTCTCATCTTGTTGAACCAGATGGACGCGTAACAAAATTCAATTAACACAAAATACAAGTGACCCTTAATTGAATAATAATTAAATTAAAAAATATATATATTTTTGTGCCCTTTATGGACGCGCAACATCTCTGGACCTGAAAAATCAAAATTAGTTTTAGAACATTTGATCAAATTTCACTTATCTCAAAAGTTTCAATTTTTCTTGTCTAACATCCATTTAAGTTGAGTTTTTAATCTCCTTTTTAGTACGACGTATAGAGCTTGTTTCTATGAACATGCGCGCGGGTGCTAATAATGGGCAATACAAACTTAAAACAAAGAAATTATGGAAGTTTGAAGTTGTAGTGGTGACTTCATAATTTCAGAGAACTTGGAATGGCATTCATATAATCATATCCCATCTAGATTTTTGCAAAAATCGACCACCTCAACTTGGATGGCCTTATCTCTGTCATATGTACTCCAATCGCCGCATTCTTGGATGAAAAATGTTATCTCTTCAAGCTTTATTGTTCCCTCCAAAGATCCAGTCCAATCAACCCTTCACTTGTGCGAACTTGGCTCGAAAGAACTAGAAAAACAAAGCTAAATGAAGAAATTTCAAATCTCCATGCATATAATTAATTGACAAGCAATGAGATTTCAAATTAAGTGATTTCAAATCCCTTTAACTTAAATATCAAATCCAAATATTTTTTCTTGAACGGAGCAAGCCTTAAAGACTTATAATATTTACTAAATGAGTAATACTATTTGGACACACTAAATTGATCACATTTAGTGATACGCTTAATATGACAATTAATAAATGATATTTTTTTAATAAATTAAATCATTTAGTACACTACCTCTCCACTAATCGATTGTCACGTTAAATGTGTCATTAAATATAATCAATTTAATATGTCCAAATAACATTATTCTTATCAAAATTGTTGAATTTTCAATTGGCAGAACATATAAGTAATATGTGCGAAGTGGGCCCATAGATAAATTGATGGGACGTAGGATACGGGCGGTGAAGATGAGAAACATGAGATAGCATCTTCTGCTGAACACAATCACAAGTAGATCATGAGGTTCATGCAAGAGTATAGGTGAGCATGATGTGGTAGCTAGGTCGTTACTTGTAAAATGACAGTTGACACAATATAAATACATGAATATGACCCAAACAGTCAGTTAATTACACTTAACAAAAAGTCACTCCTTCACTTCACGTTATTCACGCGCGCGCTATCATCTTCTTCTGTTTTATTTGCTCCCATATCTTCAGTATTCATCATCGCATCTCTCTCTAAACATTTATAGATTAATTAAGTAATTAATATTAAATTTTTCTACCCATGCATGTTTCTGATTGATTCTTCCATCTAATAATATTGCTTGCATGAGAGAAAAAATAATTGTAAAAATTAAAATGAAAGTATTTCTAAAGATAGAGAGACAGGATCTGTTGATAGCTTTAGTGAATGGGTGTGGCCCTAAAAGACAAGTTATATATAAAGTGTGCGGGGTGTTATCATGAGATCTAAGGCCGAAGAAAATGAAGACTTAGGATAAGGCTGTTAACTCACTTGTGGATTGAAAGTTGTTATATTGTTGAACAATCTGTTATGACACTTAGGTTTGTTAGGATATTGTGTTTTAGATGTTGCTTAGTCTCTAAGAAAGACTACTGTAATCGATCCTTGTATAAAAGCCTAAGAGCTTAATGTTTGAAGAGTAATGTTGAATAAAAAAAAACCAAGATAATTCCTCTAATTGTTTTTCTCCGTTTCTTCCTAAATCTCTTCTTCCTTCCACTATTACATTCCTTCCAACATGGAATCAAGAGCCTACAATGGCTTATCCCATTGATCTGATCTTACTTTCCACTGCAGCACTCTTTGTGTTTCTTGAAATCTTCAAATTTTTTCTGCGTTATTACAATAGCTCAGTATTTTTCCCTTTCCTGATTCTTTTTCTTCTGCTTCTATATCTCGTTCTTTCTCCTCTAGATCCTCTATCTTATGTTTTCTTCTTCGATCAAGATTTCCTTGTGCTCACTACTTGTTTGACGCACTGTCTCACACAAATCTTCAATCAAGATTCACAAAACATTGGTGAATCCTATCCAACTCCAGATCATACAATCGCCTATAGCTAGTTTAGTTTCTACTATGGGAAATTCTGTGCAAGTTAAACTCGATGATCTGAATTACCTTACCTGGTCTTTCAGATGGAATTGCTTCTCAATGTTCATGGCTTGATGGGTTTTGTTAATGTCCAATTCTTCTTCCTCCACCATTGGTGATGATTCCTGTGTTCAAGCGGCTCAGTTGTGGAAGATGCATGATCAAGCTCTCAAGCAATTGATAATTGCAACATTGTCTCCTACGACCATGTCGTGTGTTATTGGTTGCAAGACCTCTTGAGAAATGTGGACTAATCTTCGTGACAGGTTTCTTTGATTTCCAAAGCATCTATCTTTCAATTGAAGACTAACCTTCAAAACATAAAGAAGGGGTCTGAAAATGTGAATAAGTACCTACAACGTATTAAAGACAGACGAGATATGCTAGAGTCCTCTCGGGTTCCTTTTGAAACTGATGATATTGTGATTCTTGCACTTAGAGGATTACCTGCTGAGTATAACACTTTCAAGACCGTGATCAGAGGTAGGGAGAGTACAATAACCCTTAAAGGATTTCAATCACAGCTTCTTGCTAAGGAGAGTGTGATTCAACAATCATGTGAACCGTTTCTTCTTCTCACTGCTAAGGCTGCCAGTAGAACTTCTGACCCTCCCTTTACGAATTCTGCATATAAACATGGTGCTGTTAGTTCCTCTAACACCAATCCAATATCTGGCTGATCGATTTCTGGAAGGTCTCATGCTCTACATGGTTAAAACGTGGGTAACTTTCACCAAGTAAATGGAAACTTTTAGTAAATTGGTTACAATGGCGGCTACAACAACCCTTGTCCATACACCAATCACTATAGGGGCAATGGATATAAGAGCAAGAAGCAGAATAATTACAATCATGGTTACAATAATGGTTATTACAATGGAGACCCCAAATATCCTTAAGGAAGACCTCACAGTCATCTAGTGACACTAGGAATTTGGGGTGCTCCTGATCAACAGTTTTTTCAGGCATCTACTCAAATCCCTACCTATCAAATTTTTGGAAAATGTGGTCATTATGCTGCTGATTGTTTTCAGAGACACTAGAATCAGCCTGTCTCCTCACCTGAACCTTGCCAGATTTGCTGGAAGTTTGGTCACACAACAATGAAGTGTTATCATTGTGAGAATTTCTCCTATCAATGTGCCTTACCTTCACCAGTTCTCAGTGCAAATTTGTCTGCTATGACAGCCACTGCTCCGTACATTGTCTCAATGTCCCAGCCAACTCAGGAGTATTAGGTTGCTTATACTGGTGCTATAGCACATATGACAGTAGAGGTCAATCATCTCACAATGGTGTCTCTGGCCAAATCCATCATCTGAAACTGTCACCACTGTTGGTGGTTCAGGTTTGGAAATTGAACACATAGGGAAATTCTCTCTTGTTTTGCATAATCCTTCCCCTCAAACTTTCAAACTAAACCAAATTCTTCATGTTCCCAAAATCTCTCAAAATATGTTATTAGTCAATTGCTTATGCAGAGATAACAATTACCAATTTATTCTTGATGATGTCTGTTTTGTGATTTAGGACAAGATCACAAGAAGGATTCTGTACAGAGGACTGAGTAATGGAGGCTTGTATCCAATTCCATTCAATCTGCCCTCTCCTTCCATGTCTTCCACAATTGCTCAGAAAATCAGTCCATGCCTTCCTGTGTAAGAAAACTCAGTGTCAACTTTGGCACCAACAATTAGGTCATCCATCTAATCCAGTGTTTTCTGCTATGCTACACAAGTCTTTTGTTCATGTGGAATTTGATTTGGATTCCACTATATGTGAACCTTGTTTACAAGGAAAGTTCACAAAACTGCCTTTTGTTTTTCTAGTACCTAAAACTTCAGTTCCCTTTGAATGTGTTCATTCTTTTGTTTAAGGACCAGCTTCAGTTTTTTCTTTGGAATGTTTCAAGTATTATGTAGTCCTTATAGATGAATGTACAAGGTACACTTGGCTATTCCCAATGAAAAATAAATCTGATTTCTATCACATCTTTGTGTCCTTTACTGCTTTTGTACAAACTTCTTTTTCTGTTGTTATTAAGATTCTTCGATTAGATGGGGGAGAAGAATATATGGGAAACCAGTTACATCAATTTTTACTGTCTAAGGGAATAAGGAATCAAAAATCTTGCCCCTATACTCCTGAACAAAATGGCTTGGCTGAGAGAAAGCACATGCACATAATCGTAACAACTATTACTCTCCTGCAAGTTGCAAAACTTCCTTACAATTTTGGACTCATGTTTTTCTTGCTTCTGTTTTTATCATTAAAAAAATGCCATGTTCCACACTAAAAATGGTTTATCCACATGAAAAGCTTTATCATTCTCCTTCTAATATCTCTATGATGAAATTTTTTGGTTGTTCTTGTTTTCCCTTGATCAAACCATACCACTCTCATAAACTTCAACCTAAAACTGTCAAATGTGTCTTTTTGGGGTATGCCAAATAGTTTAAGGGATACATGTGCTATGATCCTTTTTCTTCCAGAATGCATGTTTTTAGACATGTTTTTTTTTTTTTATGAATCTGTCTTCCCATATCAAAGTCTAAATCCCACTCTAACTCTAGAGTCATTTCTTATGATCCTTCTCATTTACCTTCTAGTTCCACTACATCAAATTTTCCCAGCTCAGTGTTCTTACAGGTTCTTCCTCTCCTGCAAAACTCAGTTCCTCATCACAATCTGCTACTATGATTCCTTTTCCAACTCCACCCCTAGTCCCCATTTGAGTCCTAGTTCCACTGCATTGACTGCTAGTACACCACCTTGCCCTTTACCTTGCTAAGATGCTATTTCCACATTCACTTGCTCAGTGGCACCTTCCCTTCACTCCACATATTTTGAGCCTACACTACTCCAGGTTTTTCTTCCTATAACTGGCATCAATATGCATCATATGCAGACATGATCTAGAAGTGGAATTATCAAAAAAAAGGCTCTAACCTCAGTCCTCACATTTGAGATCCCTACTAATCCTGGTGCTTTTGATATAGAACCCTCATCATACAAGCATGCCTCAGCTTTACCAATCTGGCATGCTGCAATGTAGGAAGAAATCATTGCTCTTGTTGCTCATGACACATGGTCCCTGGTTCCTTTTCCTCCAAATAAGAACTTGGTCGATTGTAAGTGGGTCTACAAGATTAAAAGAAGTTATGATGGCTCCATTGCAAGACACAAGGCCAGAATGGTTGCAAAAGGTTTTAGCAAGAAACCTAGAATCTATTATGGGGAAACTTTCAGTCCAGTGGTGAAACCAACCACAGTGAGATTAGTTCTAGCCTTGGTAGCTCAATTTAGCTGGTCATTGAAGCAGCTTGATGTTAAAATTCTTTTCTCCATGGTGTCCTTAAAGAGGTAGTTTTCATGGTTCAGCCTCCAGGTTTTGAGGATCTTGCTCACAAGGACTATGTCTGCAAACTTCACAAGTTCTTGTATGGACTCAAACAGGCTCCAAACAAAGACTATGTCTACAAACTTCACAAGTTCTTGTATGACAGGCTCCAAACAAAGACTATGTCTAAAAACTTCACAAGTTCTTGTATGGACTCAAACAGGCTCCAAGGCCCTAGAATGAAAGATTCACCAGTTTTCTGCCTGGTTTGGGGTTCCAATCGACTTGGTCTGATTCTTCCCTTTTTGTCAAACAGACCACTGATGCAATTGTGATTTTGTTTTTGTATGTCAATGACATCATCCTTAAGGGTAGTTCCACCATGGCTATTCAGAGTGTCATTTCTGCTCTAACCTTAGAATTTGACATGACAGACTTGGGGGATCTTCATTACTTCCTTGGAATTCATACGAACTGAATCTGGTCTACAGTTGTCTCAATCAAAATATGTCACTGATCTCTTAACCATGACATGTATGCTTCATAATGGCTCTGTGGACACACCAAGTGCTCCCAATTCATGATTGAAATACAATGATGGTCCAGCTTATTCCAATCCAAAAAACTATAGGATCATTGTTGGGGCCTTACAATATCTCACATTCACTCGACCCGATATTGCCTTCTCGGTGAATCAGGTTTGTTAGTTCATGAACTCTCCTATTGAATCCCACTTCATGGCAGTAAAAAAAATCCTTCGTTATTTACATGGTACTCGAACTCATGACCTTCAGTTCCAACCTGGCTCTCTTGATCTTGTTGCTTACACTGATGCTGACTGGGCTGGCGATCCCAATGACCGTCGATCGACCACTTGCATGGTTGTATGTCTTGGCTCCAATCCAATTTCTTGGTCCTCCAAGAAGCAAAATACGGTGTCTAAGTCTAGGACGGAGGTGGAATACAGAGCTCTTGCCATCACGGTTGCAGAGCTTTCTTGGATCAGATAGTTGTTGTGTGCTCTTCATGTTCCACTCTTATCCCTCCCTTAATCTATTGTGATAGCACCCCTGCCACTAGCCTATCAGCTAATCTGATCTTCCACTCCAGAGCAAAGCATATAGAGGTGGATTATCACTTTGTTCGTGAACCCGTCATTCACGGTGACTTGGATATCCAACATGTGACCTTTGCTGATCAAATCCCGGACATGTTTATCAAAGCTCTCGATGAGAAAATGTTCCTTGTTCACACTTCCAATCTGATGTACCTTCAGATTGAGGGGGGATGTTAGCATGAGATCTAAGGGTGAAGAAAATGAAGACTTAGGATAAGGCTGTTTACTCACTTGTGGATTGAAAGTTGTTATATTGTCGAACAATCTGCTATGATAGTTAAGTTTGTTAGGATTGTGTTTTAGCTGTTGCTTAGTCTCTAAGAAAGACTACTGTAATCGATCCTTGTATAAAAGCCTAAGAGTTTGATGTTTGAAGAGTAATGTTGAATAAAAGAAAACAAGAAAATTCCTCTAATCCTTTTTCTTCGTTTCTTCCTAAATCTCTCCTTCCTTCCACTGTTACATTCCTTCCAACACGGGGGTGGGGGCCTATAGGCTGCAGGGATTTGAGGGATCCATCCGGCCAGTTGGTGGTACTGGTGCCGCTATTAATATACAATGATCAGCTTGGCGCGCTGTATAAAGGATGTTATTGCACAAACACAATGGATGAGACTTGAGAGCTAAAATTTGGTTTCATGGAAGCAAGCCGCGGCCTGCACTCGTAATTCTTTAACTCTAGTACTGATAGATTTACAGTCTTTTTCCCCAAATTGAAAAAGGTAAAGACAGAAAGGATGGGCCTTGTCATACAGTACCACTCATGAATGATCAAATACATATATAGCTCTATCCTGTCAAGATATACACAAACAAAACTGAAAATTTTAGAATGCAAGTTAAATTAAGAAAATATCTGGTAGATGGGCTTGTAGATGAAAAATTGATTAATCATTTGAGGACAAGCAATTAAAAGCAAGGCAATATTATTTTGGGGCGATATTTTTAGAAGTTGTGGGGTTTGTTGGGTTTATATATTCGTATATATAATTAATTAAATCGGAAAAGTGAAGAATAAGGGTTTGCTTTTGCACCATCATGGCTCTCAGGTTTTGATGAGGTAGAAGCAGAAGAGAATGACAGTGAGATCGAGATGCTTTTCAGTGGTAGAAATAATGAGCATAGAGATGGAGGGCTCGCTCTCCAAAATTAACACTGGCCAAAATATATAAAGGTAGAGACATACACCAAAAACGAACCCTAGCTAGCTAAAAAGCTTTTAAGATGCCATTGCCAATGCCACCTTTATTTTTTTGTTTCTTTGTTTCTCTCTCCCTTACTCATTCATTCATTCAAATGTTGACAGTCCATTCAATACACTTTCAAACCACCACTTTTTCAGACACCACCAAATTACGTACACTTCACTTCCACTCATTATTACAAAAGACAGCCTAAGCGGCCACAAGGGTAAGGGTGAGAGAGAGAGAGAGAGTATCTAATAAGACTAACTGGCTTAACATTGCATCAATTGCAGGGCTAGGTTGGAAGAGAGGCCCCAACTATTGCCACTGCTCTTTGCTGTGCTGTTTCTGTATCATACAATGACAATGTGGTCAGAGGCTGCTGCTGCTAATGAGGGAGAGAGAGAGAGAGAGAGAGATGAAGCCTGAAACTCAGTTCTTTGATAGAGATGTCGAGAGAGACAAAGAGAGAGAGTTATTATAAGTTGTAGACAGTGAGAGTTGAAGATACTGACTAATTTACCAAAGAAAAATAAAAGATACCGACTGAACATAAAACAAATCAAAGACATGGCATTAATTTCCATTTATTAACGCCACAAGATCTTTATATATATATATATATATATATATATATTATATGTGTGTATACGTACACAGATCCCAATGGGATTATTATTTAAGACAATCTAAAAGAAAGAGTTCGCTACAAGAAACAAAGAAAACAAACCATGTCTTAACAAATTAAGTAGTGATAGAGATTTGCTTAATATATTACAACAGCCTAGAAATATTAATGGAATTTTCTTTTATATACATTGCAACGTATTATGTTTTTTTTGTTAATTATTAATGTTAACTAAGCACAATTTAAAGAAAAAAAAACATGTAATATGAACTCTAAATACAAAAGGAGAAGGAAAAAAAGGGTAATATTCCTCTCTTGGCCCTAACAATTTTGAAGTAATTTGATACACTTAATCTTAAATTGATGTGTTTTGAACTATGGAGAGAATATATACCTTGCACTTAGCTAGTGCATGTGTACTTATTGCTACCATAAACAGAAAACTTTCCTCAATCTCTACAATGCATATAATTGCATGAGCAATCATCATCATAAATTATGCAATGCAACAAACTATATTTTTGCTTCTGATCAACAAGCTAGATTCTACTTAACAATAATATATATAAACACCTAATTAGGGAAAAATATATTATTAATTTCCTTTTTTCTTACTATTAGTTGAAAGGCTTTTACATTTTTGCATTTAAACCCAACAAGACTAACGAACCATCAACAAAACATATATATGCCAAAATGGGTTTTACTATAAGATCATTTCTTAAAAATAAACAAATATAATGTCCCATTTCATGTCATGATGCTTTTTTCTCTTTTTGTTTTCCGAATTGTGTCTACCTCATGATCTCTAGGGCAAAACATTATATTGCTGCAAATCATGGGCACTCCACGCTTGAATTCCATGCCAGTTGCCTGTGTTGTCATTTCCACCGCCACCGCCGCCATTACCGCCACTACTATTTGTTGGAGTTGGAGTCACCGGCGGCGCATAAGAGTTCCCGAAAAACCACTCCGTCGCCGTATCTCTCCCGGACCCGTCTCTTCTTCCAAGACCGCCAACAACTTGGTGGTGATGTTGATCCGGCTTCGATGACGTAACCTCCAAATTCTGAAACAAACTTATGGGTGCAATCATCTGCTGCGTCTTCTGCTGGTTTTCAAGCTGCGCTGACTGATCGTGATCTTGAACCGCCGGCCCTAACAACATGGCCAACCTCTGCTGCTGCAGTTTCGAGTGAAGGTCTTGGTTGATTGAGCTCAATGACTCAATCGACGACGCAAGGCTACTATGAACATTCATAGTACTCATCATATTCTGGGTGCTCGCGCTAAACCCACCACCGTCGACGCCGCCTCCTCCGCCACCTTCGCCGCTACCCAAACTGAGCGGATAATTAAAACCCAGGAAAGAATTACAAGACACCGCGGTGGCTGATGGTTCATGGTTGCCGATGCTCAATCCGGAGGCCCCCGAAACGTCTCCGAAAGAAGAAAACTGGGTGTTGAAATTAATTCCAGAAGAAGGGTTATGGTGGAGCCTACTGGGCAGAGATGAGAGGCCGCCCAGCTGAAAATCCATGGCGGGGGAAATGCCATGGAACAACTTCAACCCGCCGAGCATCATACTCTCCGATGACGACGAGCCGGCGGTGTCCTTGGAGTCGAGACTGCAGGAGAGCCTGGAATTGGAGGAGGATGAGCGGACTCTTTTGTTCTTACGGCAGCCGCCGCCGATAGGGACGTTGCGCAAGGCGCCGCCTTTGGTCCAGTATCTCCGGCAAGTCTTGCAGAAGTGGCGGGGCTGCGTGAGGCTGTAGTTGTTGTAGTAGCAGAATTTGGTGTTGGGCGAGTCGCATCTTGGGCACTTGAGGGCGTGCTCCGGTGGCGGATGCTCGGGCTTTGCTGCCGAGGAAGATGATGACGTGGTTTTTGCTCGGCTGCTTGAACCTCCGGGTAGTTTCTCGTCGGTGGCCGGCTTCGCCGGCGGTGTATGATCAGAGGACATGATGCCTTTTTTTTTTCTATTGAAGATAGGTGCTTGATAAATTTATTGAATGAGTTTGTGGGGGGTTTGGTTTCCTTTTGGAGAGGCAAAGATGAAGGATCAATTGAATGGCTTCATGCATGGGAAGGAGAGTGAGAAGGGAAGAAAGGGTGTTGAATGTTGATGGGTGCTTGTGATCTTCATCAAAGAAAGAGAGAGAGAGAGAGAGAGAGAGAGAGAGAGAGAGAGAGAGAGAGGGAGGAGTTTTGGGATTTTAATTGGAGAAAAATAAAGAAAAGAAAACGTGATACATGTAATTATGTAAAATAAGGTGGGTTTAGAACACTTGGATCTAATGGAATTAAAAAAAAAAAAAGCTTAAATATTTGTGAAAGGGAAAGAGAGAGAGACGTCACTAGAAGAAGAGGTTGATTTCTTACTTGTCAAGGGTAAAGGTGAAAAATACTTTAAGTGTATACAGATACTGTTCGGAGAAAAAAGGAGAGAAGAGTGACAAGTAAACTAGATGAGCTGAAAACCATCAGCAGCTGGCAGAATAAAGAGATCTACAGCTTACAACAACAACAAAACAATTTGGATAGATTCAGCTTTTTTTTCTTTGGTGGTTTTGGGGGGATGGAAAATGTGACATAGCACTGAAAATAGCAAAGAAACGTTTTGTTTTTTGGAGGTATACGTGTTGTGTTTTTACAGGGTGTGAAAAGATTACAAAACCTTTTACATTGACCAGTAAACTCTATTTTAAACATGATTAGTAACAGTGTTGATATTAAATAAAGTTGTAATAATTATATTGATAATCGGTCACGTAATTCAACGATGGTAAAAAATACTAGGTGATTTATTTTCACTTATAAGTGGGAATTGTCGGAAGCTGAATTATTACCTAATTTATTTCAAAATTTTCAAATTTATTTATAATAAAAGAGAACTGATGATCTGGCAAGTTGGATACATAGTAGGATGTGATATGAGAGAATATAGCGTACGTAGGTATAAGAGTGAAAGGAAAGATGCAGAGGGCGGAAAAAAGGTAAGAAGATCGAGAGTCGAGTAATGAGTAGAGTAGTTAGCGAGGCTTCGTGTCTGTCACTCACAGCTGCTTGTCTATTCCTTCCCATGTAATGTCCCTATAACACCAAAGATAACCACACATCACTTTTAAGTTAGAAAAATCTCAGCTGGTAAACTAACTTACGTACTAACCTCCTCGGCGACGCATAAGAATTTATATGAGGTGTTTTTAAATACTTAAAAAATTAATGTAATTTAATTTATTATAATACATATCAAATTAGTTAAATATAAATAATAATAAATTTATTTCATGCTATAAATTTATTGCAACTATATACCGTTGTATTTGACGGATTCTCAATTTGAAATCGTTGCATATCCAAAACAAAATTATGATTGACGTATTAAAACAAAATAAACATGTATCAAAATTTTGAAAATTGAAAAAAAAAATTAAGCATAATACAAACTATGTATTTTTATATCAAAATATCACTATAATTTCTATAAATATTATATGATAATGATATATATGTGCACCAGAAAGTCTAAAATTGTATTTTTAAATTGAGTGTGAATCCCAAAATATATAATTAATTCTTACTTTATAATAAAATTTTAACTAATTAAAATAGATTATAATATATGTATACATATATTACATTAAAATATATAAAATTTAGTGGGAGCCTAGGATCCCCGTGGGCCCATGCTGGCTCCGCCCATGCTCACACACACTATATTGACTCCCTTGCTATATGAATTATAAATAAACAAAGATTAATGTTAGGAGATCACATTGTAAATCTGTAACGACCCGAAAATTCGAAAAAGGAAAAATTGGAAAATTTGAAGGGAAATGACGATTTTGCCCCTAGAATTGGGCAAACGGTTGACTTTTGGTTTGAGCGGTCAAACGGACTTTGACCGATATTGTGACGTAGTTCGGGACTTCACGAGTTCAGAGACAAGTGGCACGCCCGATTCCGACATTCGAGGGGAAAGTTATGATGTTCGGAAGTTTAAGGGTAATTTGGTAAACTGGTTAAAAAGGGGCCATTGGTTGACTTTTTGATCGGGACCGTGTTTGGACTTTTCGTAAGTACCGTTGGATAGGTCCAGAGACACTGAATCCGTAGACAAGCTGCATGCGTCAATCGGGGTTCGGATGAAAAAGTTATGGGCTTGAGAAAGTGAAGGGCAATTTGGTAATTTGTTAAAAAGGGGTAAAATGGTAATTTGACTGGGTTTTGATGAGTTAGTGTGGCTGTGATGGCTGATTCAGCCAATTTGGTAGGTCGGTTAATTTCTTGTGTGACATCTGTCACAATTAGATGAGGATTAGTGGCTTGATTCTTATCTGATGGATTAAACTGTACAATTGAGTATGTGTTTGTCTCAAACAAACGAAAAACAGAGACTAAAGATAACTGAGCTTAATCAACCTCAATCTCTCTGTTTGATCGATTGGTGAGGGGAATAGAGAGAGAATTCGAAATGAAGAATAGAGAAGGAGAGAAGGATAAGATTCTGAGATTATGGAAACAAACCCGAAACCCAAACCCGTAGGAATTCAAATTCTCCAAAAATCGAATTTGAATTTCTAGGCCCTGAAACTTCAAATTGGACATGATTTGAGCTTTCTGAGATTGCCATGATCAGAACCACCTAAAGAACGAAGGAAATTGATGCTATTTTGGCTCTGAACGGACCTAGTGACAGAAAACGAATTCGAGGATTGAGTCATGCAATTGAAGGGTTAGAAGGATGAAATTGAGCTTGGAAGGGTAAGATCGGTGAACGACCCCACATCGCTCGGGGAGGGAAAGGTGAAATACCTTATATGAGTGGACACAGGTATGGTTATTCCTTGTTTGGCAAGTACTGAGGGTACTTTCGGAACTTCAATTGACTTGTCAGACGGGAGCAGGACCGGGCACAGTCATCTATGTCCTTCGGGAACGGGGCCTGTCAAATTGGTACCAGAGCACTAGGTTGCTGATTCTGTTGCCACATCATGCCTCCGAAACGTAAGCCTCGTGCGCGACTTGGTAGTGAGACGGGTATACGAGGGTATGTGAGACCTCGTGATTGATCTCGGAATGAGATTCACCCTGGATTGTGGGTTAGGTGTTAATTGGTGTACACTGTGAATTTCTAACTGTTAAACATGGATTTGTGTGGGTCCTTAGAATGAATTAGCCCAGAGGCTAGAAAGGTAGCACAAATGGGCAGGTTAGGCCCGGGATGAGATTATGCTCAGTGAATTCCTTAAGTGGAATGTGTGTCTAACGAGTTTAGAATATGATGGGATATCCCTTAGGCCTTAGAGGTCATATCAGATGTGATTCATCAGCGGAATTTTCTCGGTGAATAAGTATGGCAATGATGGCATGGATGATTGTTATGAGTTTGGACTCAAGAGGAGTCAAGATTGGACTCGGAAGGAGTCGAGACAGAAAATGGGACTCAAAGTGTGTCAGGATATTGGTTAGGTGTAACGACCCGTCCCAAATTCCTAGATTAGATTAGTGACTAATCATGATTAGTGAGGCTAATCCGTGATTAGTAGAGTGAAATCGAACGAACGATGCAAATGACCGTTTTGCACCTAGTCGTGGCAAAACGTTGACTTTTCATTCGGGCGGTCAAATGGACTTTGACCGATGACCATGTCGTAGTTCGTGATGTCACGAGTTCATAGACAGGTGGTACGTTCAATTCCGACGTTCGAGGAAGAAGTTATGACGTTGGGAAGTTTAGGGGCATTTTGGTAATTTTGGTTAAAATGGTCAAAATGTTGACTTTTTGACCAGGAGGTCCGATGGACGAGGGCCGAAGAACTTTACGTAGATAAGGACGATACAAATCCGTAGACAGGCGGCACGTCGAATTCGGACGTTCGACGGCGAAGTTACGGTTCACGAAAGTTTCGGGATACTATTCCCAACGACACGTTTTATGAGACGAAAAGTATAGTTTTGTCTCTAGTGGGCCCAGATATTTGTCCTGATGCCAATGGATGAGTGACAAGTGTCACCCATCCAATGGACACCCAAATTGATTCATGCACCGTGCTTTCCATTCCATTTTCTCCGTTTCAAAATGATCTTCCCCGATATCATTTTCTCACCATTTTTCTCCATCTCTGTGCAAACCAAAACCCATCCATTTCGACCAGGACTGAGACCAGAGAGTGGGGAGGATGTTGGAAGCAGTGGCCGGCCCAGGAAGGCGCCGCTGTGGGCGGTGGAGCCACGAACCCGTGCGGGTGCACGGTAAGGACATTTTTCCCCTTGTAATTGATTTCGATATTAGGGTTGCTTTTGGACGATTAGGATGAGTTAGTTAGGTTTCTAGGACAGTTTTAAGGAGGTTTTGGTGGTGGTTGACGGCTGAGAAGCCGTGGGAGGAAAGTGGAAAAACTGAACCGTGAGGTTCAAAAATCAAACCTCGGGTTCTATGGGTTTTTCTTTGTTTTGATCATCCAAACATGTTCCTAGGATCATATTAGGAAGTTTAGAATCGATTAGGAAGAAAAAGGACCGAAAATGAGGGAGTAGGAGGGTCGGACCGGTCACGCCGGTCCAGCTGGACCGGACTGTACAGAGTGAACCAGCCGGACCGGTTCGATCGAAGGAAGAGGATGAACTGTTCACTGGCGCGTGAAGCCCACGCGTAGCCACTTCAGGCGGCGCGTGCGGGCGCGTGGGGAGGGGGGGGGGGGGATTTTGGGGAAGGTTCCAACATGTAATTTCATCTATTCGATGTAACGAACATTTTGGGACTGGTTTCGAGTCGATCAGACATCGTTTCGATAGGTTTCGGGCTGTCCGAAGGTTTAGGTTCGAGTTTAAAAATAGTTATAAATTCCAGAAAATTACGGGGCTTTAGTGAGGGGTTATATAAGTAGTTAGTAACCCTCTAAATTAATTTGGACAGGTTTGGAAGTCCCGGTGACGGTGATCGGCTCGGGGAGCCGTATGGCACGCGTATCGAGGCGCGGCTTCGGACGGTCTGTGAGTGGACCTTGTTTTCTAAATTGGTGCATGCATAAATGTTTATTATATGTTTTAAATACTTTTTTGTGATGCCATGAGTGCATTTGGATGTGTGGTTAAGTATATGCACGTATTTCGAGGTTTCGGCCCTATACGGTGCCTATACGGGGCTGTAGGTCTTTATTGGTCTAAATGAAATGGTTTTGGATTTCCAAAAGGATAATGAATGTGATTTGTTAATGTTGATTTGGATATTTGTGAATTATATGGTTTTACGTATTTCGAGGCGATTTACGTGCTTGCACATAAATCGAGATTTTTCGGTTTTACACTGATTTTCCATTCTTGTGGTTTTGGATATGATTTCATGAAATGATTTTGGATTTGAAAAGGTAATTCTCGGACTTGAGGTCCATTTGATTTACGTAATCGGGCCGGAGGCCCAACTGGTTTACGATTCGGACCGGGGGTCCAGTTTCTATGTGGATTCGGGCCTAGGGCCCAGTTATGTGTTACAAATGGTTTTTATGGGTCATGACGATTTATGGGAACCGGCATGAACCCTTGAAATGGTTTTTATGGTTCATGACGGTTTATGGGAACCGGCATGAACCTTCGAAATGGATTTACGGGTCATGACGGTTTATGGGAACCGGCATGAACCCATGAAAGGATTTTATGGTTCATGACGGCTTATGGGGGCCGGACATGAATCCTTGAAAGGTTTCAAGAATGATTTCAAAAGGTTTTTCATATTCCATCCTTTTTATATGATTGTCTCCTCCGGGGAAGGTCGTTGGCCTAGGTGGACCCCGGAGTAGTCACGGAGCACAAACTGAGTGGAGTCGCCCCCCAGTTGGGTTCCTTACTCTCAGGATGGGCATGGTTCGTTACCTCCGGGGAGGGTCATTGATCTACGGACATTGACCTGGGTGGACCCTAGAGAGACTTGGGTTTGAGACCCTAGTTAGCACACGTGTAGCTTTATTTTACCGTGACAGGTTCTGGATATGAATATAATGGATAAACATGATTTCAATTGGTTTTGGAAAATTGTGTTTATAATGATAAATGGTTTTGGGGCTGAGACCCAAATTGTGGATGTTTTAACATATGTGTTTGGATAAATGGTTTTACTATGCATGCATGCTTTTTAGTGGAGGGTATAAAGGTCTTTGATGAAATGTTTTTATAAATTCTTTATTTTTGTCCACTCACAGTCTTTCTGTTTTTAATACCCTTCAGGTTGACAGCGGATGTGGACTGTAGCAGAGATCGAGATATCACATGCCTCCTCCAGATCCTGGCGTACTCTGATAGCACGGGAGGGCAAAGGTCAGAAATATCTCTTGTCTGACACTTCGTGTCAGACGGGAGCAGGGTCATCCCGAGTTAATCCCAGAGGGATTGGGATGGGTCCTGTCAGCGTGGTATCAGAGCATAGGATTGCTTATCAGAGCATGGTTGCTCGTGTTACTCTGAATTCCAGAGCGTATTTTGCGCGATACTCCGTACGCAGGTCGAGGATGTGATATCTCAAGTGGCTACAGTTCGTGGTCAACCTGATTGTTGGGATGCCGATACGATAGTTAGTGAAACTGTATCGTGGAATGTCTTGGTTCGGCACTAGATGCCGGGGTTGCCATAGTTCTGTCAGGGTTGACAGTGTGGAACCCTACGAATGGTGAACGTAGTATTACGTTAGAGTTTTGGATCGTGAGACGGTTAGTTGGGATCGTCTTTCACGATGTCGTAGGATCGGTTCCGACGACTAGTTGGGAATTGTGATCATCGGATGGTCGAATATTGTTGAGTTGGATGATCGGATTTGGTGGAGTTAGATGGATTTACTGCAGTTGGCAGTTAGTAGCCGGATTCGGGGAATCTTAGTTGGATTGACGTCTTTACGATGTCGGACCGCGGGGTCGGTCAGATTGTTGATTTTACTGCTTTTCGCAGTTGGGTTCCTAGGAACTCTAGGTGTGATCGTGGAACCCTACCTTGGGTGTATGGTTCAGAAATGTGAGTTGACGAGTGGTGTGACTTTGACGACTATTCGGATTTGGGTTCGTTAGTCGGTCTAGTCATGGCAGCTTGTGTTGGGACTGCACTTCGCAGTCGAGGCTGTACTTACCGGTTAAACCTAGTTGGTTGTCGTGCTACTCAGTTGTCGTTTGGTGCAACTAAGGTCATGGGCGACCTAGTAGATGACATTGGTTAGTCGAGTTACGACTGGTTAGTGATTGGTTGGGCAAGTTATCAGGGTTGGTACTTGTCGATGGAATCCCTGAGTGGGATACAGAGTGGTTAATACGGGCAGTTGATTCCGTTGGATGTGAACCTCGATAGCGATGTCTGGTAGTTAGGTCTGCACGAGTGTGGGGCAGGTACTACTACCGAGAATGGTCGTAGTTACGATTGTTGGGAATCGGTGACGTTCAGGTGACGTTTCCTTTTCTCGTATGCCTTATCAGGGTGACTGTACCCAGAGTTGTCGGGTACGAGGGAGGCAGAGTTTCTCCTATTCGAGCAAAGGTACGGGATCGTCGTTCGGTATGAGCGGAGATCCAGGGTTGTCAGTTTGTACACGGGGTGCTGATACTGATACTGATGTCTGTGTGCCGATACTAACACTGATGTTGGTGCTTGTGTGCTGGTACTGGTGCCGGTGATTGTGATGACGGTGAGTCACGAGTTGGGATGTGACTTCATCGAGTTACGCATATGTTCGGTGTCTATGGTCCCAGAGTGGATCTCACATAGAGTTAAATTGGTTATGGGACACGTGGTTGATGTCCGGGTATGTTGTTTCCAATCTTGTTTGAATTTCGGAATCGCGATAGGTTGCGATTGAGGTGACGAGTGGGATGCGGGTTTTCCGCATCGGTATCGGGTATTTCGAAGTCCTTTTGGGTGACTTCTCAGGTTCTGCCATGGTATATGGTGTAGATGTTGTTGGTTGCCACTAGTGCACCGATCCTGTATTGGATGGTGGACCCGTGATTTATCTTGGGTCATCAGGTGGAGTTGAGTATATCGAAGTTAGATGACTGAGATTTCTCATTTTCTGCTTGGTGGCAGGCGATGTTGGATTACGTGACGTGGTGAATGCAATGAGTTTTGGTTGCATTCACGTAGGATGACTTTTGATGTCATTACCTTGGATCATCCTTGGTTTTCCTAGGTGGAATGACAAGGATCGATACGAGGTAATCAGTGAGAACCCACAGTCTCGGCGTGTCTCGTCATTGGCTGATCTGTTTAGATGTGGGAATTGGTTTAGGACTTTGGGTATCGCTATGGATCTGGATCGTGATCTTGATGATCCAGATTGGTGGAGAGTTTATCACTCTTACTGGGATGTTTGAGTTGAGGATGATGGGACTGAACTTCTTTTCGAGGTAAATCCCATATGGCTTACTACTCGCCTGAGTAGTTGTCCGATGAGTAGTTTTCCGACGTGATCGGATATGGTCAGCCTTAGATGTGTTGATGTAGGGATTGGCTTGCCTATGAAGTCAATTGATGGTAAGGTAGTAATCGGTTGGACAGGTATCCGATAGGTTCGGATATGGTGCGTCTTGGTAGACGTGAACGATATTTCGGGTTTTGGAATCAGATTTCTGGATGACGATTCAGGATTTGATTTTGGAACTTGAAAGAGGATTTCTGGATTTGGGTTTTGGAATCGGATTCTGGGTGACGATTCAGGATTTGGTTCTAGAGCTTGACTGTGGATTTTCTTTTATGGATTTGGGTTCGGAATGGTTATTCCAAATGCTAGCTTACGGAATAATGATTTCGGATTCGGATTTGAACATGGCTATGGATATGATTTCTGGGTTTGAATTCGGAATTTCTTACGAAATTGCGAATTCGGATTTGGAAATGGATAATAGGTCGGAGTTTTTGATTTGTCTAGTGCTGGATTGGATATATGGACTCCAAAATAGAAACGCGATTGGCTATGACCTAGGTGGTTGTAAGCTAATTGATGGGTAGATGTATGTACTTTGTGCGTTATTCGAGGTACGATACTGGGTGTACTGTCATGTCAGGTGACGGTATATAGGTTATCCGGTAGTATGTTGGTAAGCGTGTTGGTAGACGGATTGGTTCCAATACCATTGGCTTAGTCGATGTCGTGAACTAGACATTGGATACTGTGCAGTGGGTCATGGTATTTCTGATGGGTCTAGTTACACACAGATTCAGTGAAATGCTTTGTGGGTGAGTGTTTATGACAGGACCCATCCCAATCCCCTCGGGATTACCATGGAATGTGTCCTGCTCCCGTCCAACCAGGGGTGTCAGACAAGGGATGACCAAGAGCCACTGCCCAAACGGAGCAGCCAGAGTGCGCAAGGATCGATGGAGGAGGTGTGCAATGTCCCAGTCTCTGCTGCAATCGCATCCGTAATCAACCTGAAGGGCATTAAAACCAAAAGCTGTGAGTGGACAAAAACCAATAAATTTACCAAATACATTTATAAGACATTTATGCCCTCCAATAAAAACATATGCATGCCACCAAAACCAGTAACCAAAACGTTTGCTCAACCGAGCCCTTAGGGCCTTAACCCAAAAAACCGTTAACCAAAAACCAAGTGTGGGAACTCAGCCCAAAACCGTGGAATACCACCACCATACATATTAAAACCATGTGGGTCACCACCCACGACCATAAATGAACATCAATTCAAAATCCAAAACCATTTAGGGTCCCCGACCCTACATACCATTTCATAACCAATAATCCATTTTTACCACATAACACATATCCAACCAATAAGCCATTTTATTCATTAATCCATATTTTACCATTACCATCACCAGCATCCCAGATGCTTAGCGTCCCAGACGCTAGACGTCCCTGACGTCATATCTCACGGTTTCATAAGCTACGCGTGCTGCCCGGGGTCTCTCCGGGTCCATATATCTGACATCCCTGATGTCTGACGTCCCTGACGTCAATCATAGCAATCCTGCTCCTGAGTCATCATACGGTCCGGCTGCTCCGTATAATGACCCCTCGCAGGCAATGCACCGTGACTTCCCCAGTGTCCCAGACATCTGGAGGAGACCATCATATATCCTTGTATCCAGATGGTATATAGAAAAACAGTTTTATTAAATCCTTTTATCACATCATTACCATTGGGCCCTGCCCGAAATTTCCATAAAACCATATAATTCCATTTAGGGTCCTTGACCCGAAATCACCATTATAAAATATAGGGTCCCTGACCCGAAATCACATTTATTATCCAACTGGGCCTCATGCCCGATTTTATGAACCACTGGGCCCACGGCCCGATTTGTAAACCAACTGGGCCCGCAGCCCGACTTATAAACCCACTGGGCCCACGGCCCGAATTCGTAAATCAACTGGGCCCCTGGCCCGATAACATAACTCAAATGGGTCTCAGCCCGATTTCATACCAACTGGGCCCCTGTCTCGATTTCATTAACCAACTGGGCCCCCGGCCCGATTCTCAAATGGACTCCAAGTCTGAAATTTCCAAAACAAGTGGGCCTCAAGCCCGAGTTCATATTTCCAATTTCAAAACCATTTTATCATATTATATCCAAGTCATAAATATGGAAAATCCATGTAAAACCGGAAAACCTCGATCGTGCAAGCACGTAAATCGCCTCGAAATACGTGAAACCGTACAATTTACCAACAACCAAACCAACATCATACAATCACAATCATAATCCATGTAAAACATTTAAGTATGCATAGAATTTATAAAACCAAAGTCCACTCACAGACCGTTTTAACCGTGTGCCTCGATACGCGTGCCACCGGCCCTCCCGGGCCACACCACTATCACCGGGACACCCAATCCTGTCCAAATCACATTAGAGGGTCACTAACCTCATTATTAACATCCTATCAAAGTCCCGTAATTTTCCCGAATTTTTACTTATTTTTAAACTTAATTTAAAACCTTCGGACATCCCGAACACTATCGAGACGGTGTCCGATCGACACGAAACCAATTCCAAAATGTCCGTTACATCGAATGGATTAAAAGTCATGTTGACCTCACCTCGAGATTCGTGCCCACGCGCCGCCACGCGCCGCCGTGAGTGGCTGCGCGTGAAACTCACGCGCCGTGAACAGTGTCACCGTTCTGACCCGGTTGTCTGATAAACGGGTCACCGTGACCCGCGGCCCAACCCGACTGGTTCTCAGCCATTACTCGATCATTTTCAATTCCGTTTGTTCCTACAAGATCGTCTCATCAATTCCAGTTGATCCATGCTTTAAAAACTGAGAAACCAATACGTTTGACTACCTGTTCGTGGAGGTGTGCAGACCGGCCACCTGCAACCGTCGTGCCTGCACGATCCCGGCCACCATTCCTTTCGAAAACGATCCCCAGAAGCTCGTCTCACCTTCTAGATCATCATCCTAGTCACCAGATCGATCGAAACACGTTAAAACCCATCCTACCATTTTTGTACCCGAAAACAAACTCACGGGTTCGAGGCTTACCTCGCCGCCGTGGCTACCAGCATGCCTAGCTCGACTCCAGGAACATCATACATCCCTCTAAAGCGATCAAAAGCCAATCCATAACGATCTTCCAATTTCTGCATTTTTGCTCCTCTGTTTTTGTTTTGCCGCCGTCGTCTCCGCCGTCTCCGTCGTCCCCCCGCCGTCTCTCAAGCCTCACCGTGCAGCTCATCTCACTCACACACCAACACAGAAGAGATTGGTGAGGTGGTTCATGTAGGTTGTGTGCGTATGTGTTTCGGGTGGGAGAAAGAACAGAGTGAGAGGGATGAGTGTGATCAGTAGATGAAGGGAAGAAAGAGATGAGATCAAGGGCCCAGATTTAATCTGAGGTTTGAATGGATGGTGAGGATTTAAGGGGAGAAAATGGATTAAATAATCCAATGGCCAACAAGGATCCAGATTTTAGGGATTGAAGGGGATGATGACACGTGGCCTACATCCAAGGGTCCAGATTCGTCAATTACTGTTCACCTATTTTAAATATTATTATTTTATTCCGAGTCTCGGTTAATCGCGATTACGTCCGTGACCATAACTTCGTCGTCGTAACTCCGATTTCGGCATGCCGCCTGTCGTTGGATTCGTATCGACGATACCTACGTAACGGTCCTTAGCCCTCGCCCATCGGACCTCCCGGTCAGAAAGTCAACATTTGGCCCCTAATAAGCCAAATTACCAAAATACCCCTCAACTTCCGAACACCATAACTTTCTCTACGAATGTCGGAATCGAACGTGCCACCTGTCTATGAACTCGTGACGTCCCGAACTACGTCACGGTCATCGGTCAAAGTCCGTTTGACCTCCCGATCAAAAAGTCAACATTTTGCCCACGACCAGGGGCAAAACGGTCATTTTGCACATTTTGTCCGATTCCGCCCTACTAACCACCGGTCAAACTCACTAATCAAGATTAGTGACTAATCTAATCCCAGAATTCGGGACGGGTCGTTACAGTTTACCCATGGTTGAGTGAGTTGGTGGTTAGTGTAACCACGAGTGAGTATAGTGACAGTTTTCGACTGACGACTGTCAAGTGGTGACGGTTTGTCGAAGGTGTCAACGTGAATCGGTTAGTGAGGTCTGATGACTCCCAGTGGGAGGACGTCATAATAGATTAGTGATTGAGAAGGGAACCGTCTAGTTGTTATGTCAGCGGAAGGGTAGAGTTGACAAGTGGTGTCAATTCGAAACGGGTGACTACTGTCATTCGACGTGCTCGAATGTAGCCGTTGCGACGTAAGCGTTAGTGGTACGCTTGAGTACAAGTATTATTCTGGTTAGTGGGTGTACGAGTGTACACGTGTTTCGAGCTCGATTCTACTTTCCACGAGGTGGATGTGGAATCGAGATAGTTGGAGTTTCGAGAACGGAACTAATTAAGGAGGGAAGAACGGTTGGATTTAGGTCGATTGGAATTTCGAGGACGAAATTAATTAAGGACGGAAGGTTGTAACGACCCGTCCCAAATTCCTAGATTAGATTAGTGACTAATCACAATTAGTGAGGCTAATCCGTGATTAGTAGAGCGAAATCGGACGAACGATGCAAATCACCGTTTTGCCCCTAATCGTGGCAAAACGTTGACTTTTCATTCGGGCGATCAAATGGACTTTGACCGATGATCGTGACGTAGTTCGTGATGTCACGAGTTCATAGACAGGTGGTACGTTCAATTCCGACGTTCGAGGAAGAAGTTATGACGTTGGGAAGTTTAGGGGCATTTTGGTAATTTTGGTTAAAATGGTCAAAATGTTGACTTTTTGACCAGGAGGTCCGATAGCCGAGGGCCGGAGACCGTTATGTAGATAAGGACGATACAAATCCGTAGACAGGCGGCACGTCGAATTCGGACGTTCGACGGCGAAGTTACGGTTCACGAAAGTTTCGGGATACAATTCCCAACGACACGTTTTATGAGACGAAAAGTATAGTTTATCTCTAGTGGGCCCAGGTATTTGTCTTGATGCCAATGGATGAGTGATAAGTGTCACCCATCCAATGGACACCCAAATTGATTCATGCACCGTGCTTTCCATTCCATTTTCTCCGTTTAAAAACCATCTTCCCCGATCTCATTTTCTCACCATTTCTCTCCATCTCTGTGCAAACCAAAACCCATCCATTTCGACCAGGACTAAGACCAGAGAGTGGGGAGGATGTTGGAAGCAGTGGCCGGCCCAGGAATGCGCCGCCGTGGGCGGTGGAGCCACGAACCCGTGCGGGTGCACTGTAAGGACATTTTTCCCCTTGTAATTGATTTCGATATTAGGGTTGCTTTTGGACGATTAGGATGAGTTAGTTAGGTTTCTAGGACAGTTTTAAGGCGGTTTTGGTGGTGGTTGACGGCTGAGAAGCCGTGGGAGGAAAATGGAAAAACTGAACCGTGAGGTTCAAAAATCAAACCTCGGGTTCTATGGGTTTTTCTTTGTTTTGATCATCCAAACATGTTCCTAGGATCATATTAGGAAGTTTAGAATCGATTAGGAAGAAAAAGGACCGAAAATGAGGGAGTAGGAGGGCCGGACCGGTCACGCCGGTCCAGCTGGACCGGACTGTACAGAGTGAACCGGCCGGACCGGTTCGATCGAAGGAAGAGGATGAACTGTTCACTGGCGCGTGAAGCCCACGCGCAGCCACTTCAGGCGGCGCGTGCGGGCGCGTGAGGGGGATTTTGGGGAAGGTTCCAACATGTAATTTCATCTATTCGATGTAACGAACATTTTGGGACTGATTTCGAGTCGATCGGACATCGTTTCGATAGGTTTCGGGCTGTCCGAAGGTTTAGGTTCGAGTTTAAAAATAGTTAGAAATTCCGGAAAATTACGGGGCTTTAGTGAGGGGTTATATAAGTAGTTAGTAATCCTCTAAATTAATTTGGACAGGTTTGGAAGTCCCGGTGACGGTGATCGGCTCGGGGAGCCGTATGGCACGCGTATCGAGGCGCGGCTTCGGACGGTCTGTGAGTGGACCTTGTTTTCTAAATTGGTGCATGCATAAATGTTTATTATATGTTTTAAATACTTGTTTGTGATGCCATGAGTGCATTTGGATGTGTGGTTAAGTATAGACACGTATTTCGAGGTTTCAGCCCTATACGGTGCCTATAAAGGGCTGTAGGTCTTTATTGGTCTAAATGAAATGGTTTTGGATTTCCAAAAGGATAATGAATGTGATTTGTTAATGTTGATTTGGATATTTGTGAATTATATGGTTTTACGCATTTCGAGGCGATTTACGTGCTTGCACATAAATCGAGATTTTTCGGTTTTACACTGATTTTCCATTCTTGTGGTTTTGGATATGATTTCATGAAATGATTTTGGATTTGAAAAGGTAATTCTCAGACTTGAGGTCCATTTGATTTACCGAATCGGGCCGGAGGCCCAATTGGTTTACGATTCGGACCGGGGGTCCAGTTTCTATGTGGATTCGGGCCTATGGCCCAGTTATGTGTTACAAATGGTTTTTATGGGTCATGACGATTTATGGGAACCGGCATGAACCCTTGAAATGGTTTTTATGGTTCATGACGGTTTATGGGAACCGGCATGAACCTTTGAAATGGATTTACGGGTCATGACGGTTTATGGGAACCGGCATGAACCCATGAAAGGATTTTATGGTTCATGACGGCTTATGGGGGCCGGACATGAATCCTTGAAAGGTTTCAAGAATGATTTCAAAAGGTTTTTCATATTCCATCCTTTATATATGATTGTCTCCTCCGGGGAGGGTCGTTGGCCTAGGTGGACCCCGGAGTAGTCACGGAGCACTGACTGAGTGGAGTCGCCCCCCAGTTGGGTTCCTTACTCTCAGGACGGGCATGGTTCGTTACCTCCAGGGAGGGTCATTGATCTACGGACATTGACCTGGGTGGACCCTGGAGAGACTTGGGTTTGAGACCCCGGTTAGCACACGTGTAGCTTTATTTTACCGTGACAGGTTCTGGATATGAATATAATGGATAAACATGATTTCAATTGGTTTTGGAAAATTGTGTTTATAATGATAAATGGTTTTGGGGCTGAGACCCTAATTGTGGATGTTTTAACATATGTGTTTGGATAAATGGTTTTACTATGCATGCATGCTTTTTAGTGGAGGGTATAAAGGTTTTTGATGAAATGTTTTTATAAATTCTTTATTTTTGTCCACTCACAGTCTTTCTGTTTTTAATACCCTTCAGGTTGACAGCGGATGTGGAGTGTAGCGGAGATCGAGATATCTCATGCCTCCTCCGGATCCTGGCGTACTCTAATAGCCCGGGAGGGCAAAGGTCGGAAATATCCCTTGTCTGACACTTCGTGTCAGACGGGAGCAGGGTCATCCCGCGTTAATCCCAGAGGAATTGGAATGGGTCCTGTCATTAGGACTCGAGATGAGTCATGGTAATGTGTCGGGGCTCGGGATGAGCCGTAAAAATTGAAAAATAACTATGATTTTTGACACGGCCGACCCTTGATTGAGGAATGTTTGGCACCTGGGATGCCAAGGATTGGGATAAAAGTTCGGTGGGTCATAAATTTATGGATTGTTATTGTTTAACCCTGTTTATTGGACTTATGAACTTAGATGGGTCGGGTCGTGACAAAATCAGGTTTCTTATATAGAACATATAATATACAATGTCGTTTTTCTAACAATCTAATTATCTAGAGTCATTAATTGGACAATGGAGTATGTGTGACAAAAGTTTCTAGTTAAATTTTCTCTTATTCTTAGCTACATATACTTTTTATTTCATAACTGTTATAAAATAAAAACAAAAGATTCTCAATTGCATAGCATAATATAAGAGTAAATTATTGTTACACCCTTGAAAACTTGTATTTTTATTTAAAACCTTTATTGTTTGTATTAAACAAAATAAGACCTTCTCTCAAATTCTTTTTATTATTCAAAAGTCCCTAAAGAGAATTTGTAAACAATAAATTCCACACATACCTTTTTATATCTCAATAAAGAGGATGAGTGAGTTATTGAGAATTCCTTTAAACAATTAAAAATAATATATATATATATATATTTTTTCATCTTTACCCCATGTGCCCCTTAGTATTTGATTTCTTTGGCCTTTTGAGCCCTTTATTATATTATGTATATAATAAATATTATATATGTATAATATATATTGCATATAGTTACAATTGAATTTTTCTATAAATTAAAAATAAAGTCCGTATTGTCTGAGATTCAACGCTAGGATATAATTTTTTTTTAGAGGGGGTAAGATGGTGGTGGAAAATCGTACGACATAGGGTATTCTTGAATTTTTGACACAAAATTCAATAATTGAACCCTAAACTATACGAAATTAACCAAATTATTTAACATCGGAAGATAAAGAATTTTTAAATTTAAAATTTAAAAGTATTTTCTTATTATTTTTAATTATCATACTTTAAATTAAATTAGATTCTCGTATTACTTTTAAAGTGAGCATGTGAAAAAAAATATTATAAATATGAGTAATATTTTTATCATTTTCAATATAATCTTATAATAAAAAGATAAAAAATAAAAAGTAGTATTGAAATCATGATAAATTTTGGCAAGTGCTTTTGTAATTTATAAAAAAAATTAAACTTATAAGTCCTTTGACTAATCAAAGTTCAAAGAACATAGTTTATTTTTTCTATATTTAAGCTTTTAATTAAATTTATATGTTACTACGAACCTATAACATAATTGTTACTACGAACCTATAACATAATTACCCATCATATAACTAAGTTTAAGAGAATAATTGTGTTCCCCTTATCATTTCCTAACTAAAATTAGGGTATTATATGTATGTTATTGATTAATTTGTCAATTATGAACCGAGAAGATTAAAGCATGGTCAGTCCATGACTTGCCACGTAAAGTGGGTAGAACGTGTAATTACCCTAGCATAATAATATTGTGTAATTAATTAATGAAAAGGTTTGTACGTGTTGAAGTGATCAAGAGACGGCTGAGCAGAGAAAGGATAGGGTTTAGATTTTAGAGATGTGACGATGTAGAAGCTATAGAGCCATAGCTTGACCAGCGTTAGCAGGTGGGTTATGGTGGAGTCAGATGAAATGCAATGGGTCAGATGAAATGCTGTGTCAGACCAAAGTAAGACGCCCATCCCGCGCTGGATGCATGATCTATGATGAGAAATTTAACGGTCCTGATTCATTATTTTTTAATTATTTTCCATTTGTCTTCTATATATGTTTGGATACATTCGTGAATTATTTCCTACTAAGGACCAGGAGAGGAAAAGAGACCCTACAAGAAATTAATGGTTGCCCTACAAAATCATTTTGTAGGGTAAAACCGAATAATGGTAGGGCAACAAAAAAACCAACGAAACGTCATTGGGCCAATTCCTTTGGGCTACCATTGTAGGGCTACAGGTTGCCCAATGCGATTTCTAAAATCATAGGGCCGATAATGCTGACCCTACAGAAAAAATGGTAGGATGATAGCGTAAGCTAACTATTAAAAGTCAACAAAAACTTATCCTACCATTTTCCTTTCAAATTTTGTAGGGTTAATTAGTCCATGTGGCCTAACTAATCATATATGACCCTACAGAACGGAAGGAGCGTGGGTAGAGTTTATAAAATTTACCCCACGAATATTAGACGTATTGTTGGGCAAATTTTATAATTTACAAATGAAAATTAAATTTTCTAATTATTTTTAGAATTAAAATATATAATAATAATTAAATTAAATATATTTCCAAATAAGATATTTTTAAGGTAAATATAAAAAGCAAATATCATTAAAAAAGGATAGTTTTTAATTTACATAAAGATAAAATAATTACATCTAATACATCTACGATTCTGGAGATTGTTCGGAATGGTGATCAAATTCCGAAGTCGATTGATTAGTTTGCAGTTGGACTTGCGGAGGAATTGGCATCCCACTCATACGCATCATCTCAAGCATAAGCTGGAGGGTCGATCGGACGGCCGCATAATCGGCCCTATACTTCGCGCACTCAGTCCAATACTTTGCGCACTCAGTTTCGACAGAAGCACACTTATCTTGGACCGTCGATAACTCATCCTGACGGTTCACGAAATTGGTTTGAAGCTCTGTGAACCTCACATTTTGCCCATTGGATGCCCGAGAAGAACTCGATTTGACATCCCTAACTATTGCATCTCCTGCCCCCCGTATTATTTTCCCTGGACGACGCCTCAAGTGTTTCTCTAAGATCTCAACCGACATAGCAGGATCCGGAAGAGCCTACTCCAATGAAACCTCCTCCTACTGCGACAACTCACCTTGTACAACCTCCATGTCTCGTTGCATCCCCTCCTACAAATTCGAACAAATATTAATAATAAAAAAATATTAGAAATTAAACTTTTCATGTAATATGGAAAAAAATAAAAATTACTTACATAAATCACATCAGCATCCTGGTTATCGTATCCAGTGTACACTTGCCCCCAGACCTATTACTCCGGCCACTTCGACCCAGACTTTCGCTTATCCTCGTGTCGATGTGCATAAGATCGTGACCCTCCATGGTGATTCTATTTTTTTGCCTTCCGATTATTTTTGTTGGCGCTCGATATTCGCTGTTGAATAGTAAAAACAATCTTTACATTAATGTTACCAACTAAATAAAAATTGATGTAAAAATTCTTAACTCAAACACATACCTGATATGCAGGGCTAGTGAAATGGCTGCACAACCATTCCCACTCCCTTAATCGATACGACTCTGAGTACTCCAAAGGAGGATTTGCAAGGGCTTCATCCTTAGACGCCCAAGTCTAGTAGTACAAACGGATCTCATGCTTCCATTCTTTGAATCGTGCTTGCCAATGTTTATTGAGATAGTAATTAACATCAGGATCTTCCAAATTGTAATCAAAGTTGACCTTCCAAAAAAAAAATAGAAAAAACTAATGAAAACAATGATAAAAAATTGAAATATACTTACCGAAAAATCATTCCAACATAATTTCTTATAATCATGATCCAGTTTTTTAAAAGTTGAGGCCAACATCGAGCACTTGGTTTGAATAATAGCACCCATGTCGTGTACAACCAAGCTATGGGTCTTTTGCACTACTACCCGAAGATGAGGAATGCAAACCACTGGGATCTTTGCCCTTGTTACTAGACATATTTGTTGAGATGTCAATCCTTTATTGATCCCACGCAAGTTTGAAGATGTACCTACACATGATCGGTCACAAAATGTACAAATATAATCAAAAAACTAAAATATTATTTTAAATAAATAAATCCAACTAACTAGAAGGGGGTATTGCATCCTCATTCTCATTTTCGCCTGATTTGGCAAGTGGTGCGGGTTGTAAAGAGTGAAGGACAGGTCGTGGTTCACCCCGTTTCTTGCTATGGCGTCGACGGGCTAATCGTACACCACTTTGTTTAGATGCTGTGGAGTTGGGGCCCTGAACGGACTTAGTTGTGGAGGCTACTGTGGATGAGGGCGCCTCCTCCACATTTTCATTAACAGGGGTAGTGCGACGGCTCGTGAACGTGATTAGTGGGTGAGATAACATCTACCAACCATTAAACAAAAATTCAAGACTCCATTTGTTATGTCCAGGTCCAAAATTACCAACCATGATCCATATTTAAAGGGAATAAACAAAATTTAGAGTAAATCCAAGACAATGATGATGAAAAAATCAATTAAAATTGGATCCAAAAATTTCATTTCAAAACAGAACCAAGAAAATGAGTTAACAATTATCCATATACCAAATGAGCCAATTAAGCAGCAAAAGGTTCAATGAAGGAAAACAAAAGGGAAATAAGAAAAAGCAAGCAACTGTTGCTGACCGCATAATAAGAAAAAGCAAGCGACCCTCCCTGATCTCATGAAAGTACTCCAATCTTATATTTTTTGGTTCACATCTATATCAATTTCGACTAGTTGGGCAAACAGAAGAATATACTCTTCTTCGTCCACTTTTCTTGTTCCATTGGTTTCGAACCTCGTGTGACGAACTCCTGGATATTGTGTAATTTGGACAATATCTCATCACTAGACCAATCCCTTGGTCGTGTTCGTCTCTCTATTTGGCCATCAAATTTGTCAGACTCATTACGCCACCGGTGATCCCAGGGTAGCCATCTTCGGTGACCCAAGTAGCATACCTTTGATGCATGCCAAATAGACGATGTGTCTGGTCCACATGTTGGGCATGCAAGATAACCTTTAGTGCTCCATCCAGACAACATACCATAAACAGGAAAATCATTAATTATCCAAATTACGGCTACTCGCAAAGTGAACATTTCTCCACTGTACTTGTCGTATGTTCAGACTCCATTTTCCAAGAAAGCTAAGAGCTCGTCAATCAAAGACCACAAATAAATATCAATGGAATTACTTGGTGATTTGGGACCCGGGATCAAAGTACTGAGAATTGTGAATTCTTTTTTCATGCATCTCCAAGGGGGCAAGTTATACGGAACCATAACCACTGGCCAAGTGCTATATGGCTTCGCAAAACCCCCAAAAGGATTGAAACCACCAGTAGCAAGTCCTAGCCTGACATTTCTTGGCTCCACGGAAAAATCAGGATACCTCATATCAAAATCCTTCCAAGTCTCTCCATTAGCCGGATCCATAAGAATATCATTATCAATGCGTTCATTCTTGTGCCACCTCATATCACGAGCTGTGTGTGTTGACATGTAGAATCGTTGTAATCTTGGTTTTAGTGGAAAATAGCGTAACACCTTATTTGGAATCTTGTTCTTTAGATACCTAGGTTCATTGCACATGGGAAATTTGTTAAGCTTTTCAAATTCACCATAAAACAATGCACAATTGTTGTTGCACGCATGGATCTTGACATACCGTAAACCGAGTCCCTTCAATAACTTTTTTGAGTTATAATGATCTTTAGGCAAACAGTTATCTTCAGGGAGCATTCTGATGATAATGTCCATCATATGATCAAAATGCTTGTTTGTTTGTCTATACTCAACTTTCATGTGCATCAACTCCACAACCGCCCCTAAAATTGAGAATGTTTTACAACCGGGGTATAATTCACCCTGAGTTTCTTTCAACAATCTCTCGTGATGTTTATCTGACTCTTCGGGTTGAAGCCTGGGAGCCTGATCATCCATATTACTTGATGCATGAGGAAAAACATCAGTTAATATCTCAAAGACTTGGTCATCATCAAAGCGCCCATCCAAAGCATTTTGATCCCTACAGGTCCTCAAATATGAAGATGTCGATGCTGAAAATATTGGTTCACTGTGATGAATCCAATTAGTATAATTGTGTACTATCCCGTTCCATGCCAGATGGTTTTTTACCTCTTCCAATGCCCTCAAATTACAATTGTTACATTTCTGACACGGACACCTAATATGCTTAGTTTCACTGCAGTGACTCTGTGCAAAAGCAATAAAACTGTCGATCATTTCCAAATACTTATCAGAACACCTATCGTTCAATTGCATCCACTCTCTGTCAATTCTCTCTGTTTTCACAAAATACAGTCAACATAAATAATTGAGTTAACATTACTTCGTAATTAAAACAAATAAATATAAAAAATCGTTTGTCTCTTTATACCTCTGGTAATTTGGCCCTATCCCATTCAAGAGTGCACGTTCTGTGTTCAGTAGTTTGCAATCTACGAGATAATGTTTTAGTTACCTTTTTGTATGATTTATATGGTGATTGTTCAATTATGATTTTTGGTGATTTTTCGGGAATTTATTGACTGATTTCAAGTACACGTTTTACGAGGTTGTGCAAATTGTGTTTTGGCTTTAGGTCCGGATATTGAAATATTGATTTTGTTTTAAGGCATTGGTATATATATATATACACACACACGATATGTGTAATTTCTCGATATTTGTGAATTATTGTATTTATGGACAACCCTCATTGCATTGCTGGTTAGCGGGTTAGTCTCAGACGTCTAGAACTGGGTTATGTTTCCTAAGACTGTTTTTTTTTTATGGTGACTGAGACGTCTAGAGCAGGGCTCTATTTCCTGGGTCGGTTTTCACTTGGAGGTCTAGAGCTCGGCTTTCTCGAGTAGGTGCCTACTGGTAGTGCGGTTTGATCATAATGATCGGTATTCAAGCATCGAGGATAAATTGATTATGTGTAATTATTGCTATTGTGATCTGATACATTTTTTATTGATTTTATTACTGAATTTTTTTGAATTAAAGATATTTGTGCTTCTGCGGTTTTCTAACTGGATTTTGAGGAAATTATTGTTTAAATTGAAATTAGGTTGTTCGCTTATTACTTTTTATTTTATGTATGCATAGTTTTAGAAAATAGAGAGTATAAACTATTGCTTTTGAACTATGTTTTCAAATGTCTGTGTTCGTTCACTAACATGTTTTATTGGGTTTACTTACCCTTCAGGCCGTATTACTGAGATGGGAATCTACTTGAAGTCGGAGACATAAACTAACTATTGCACAAACATTGACATTTTAGGGTAGATTTCTGTACTTTGAGTTGTACTTTGATACTTATGCTCTGTATGTTGTGAAATAATATGTAAAGTATTCTTGGTCTGACAGTTGGTTGGTTTAACGATATTATGTGATATGTTTGAAGTTAGTTGGAATTTTAGTACTGACTATAAGGCGGAAGCAAGATCTTTCACATTTACTGAGGTGCTTTGAGAGAAGGGTTCCTATCAAAATGCATGCAGATCGATCACCTCTCACTACAAGAAATTTAGGTTTACCCTACCAGATTTGGCCCTACGAAACAATTTTCGTCCCCTTATGGTGGCTTAGCCGACGCAAAATGAAAAGCGTAGGGCAGACATGATCAAATTAGGCCCTAAGATAGAAATGGTAGGGTAATGTTTTTTCGTTGGGCCCACTTCTAGCGGAAAAAAAAACCGTTGGCGCAAAAAAAAAAAGGCTTTTGGCGGCAAAAACACTTTGCCATACTAATGTTTTTGTTCCGGTAGGGCAAACCTAGATTAAGTTCGTAGGGTACAACAAAAGTGTTGAACAAATTTTGCCCAACCAAAATTTTGTGTAGGGCAAGATTAAAACAATTTTATCCCACCACTCGCTCCTCTTCTTCTTTCTTCCCATATCTAATTCATTTCTTTCTGTTTCTTCCTACCTGCGCTCTCTCCCTCTCTCACCATCATCTCAGCATGATCTTGTTTGCCATTTAATTATCTCTCTATATTTCTTGTTCAAACATCAAACTTCACCATGAGGTATGAAAATATGAAAAACAATTTTTAGTTTTGTTATCAAGAAATTTAATTTTTTAAGTTTTGAATTTTTACTTTTGATTGGAAACTAATTATTGATTGTTATAGGAAATTTGTGATTCATTTGGAGGGACACTTATAAAAAGGTACGTGTTTATCCCTATGAATTTAATTTTGGTAAAAAAAAAATTGGAGATATAATTTTGTTAGGAAATTGTGTATAAATTGTGAAGAATGTGTAGAAATTGTGTAAAGATTGGGTTAATCGTGTACACATTTTTAGTTATATGATCTATAAGGAAAATTTGAAATTAGAAAATATTTTAGGAAATTAAGAAATTAATTAGAATATATTATAGAAATTTATATGTTAGGAAATTAATTACTAATTTTTTTTAAGATATTGAATAACTAGAAAATATATTACGAAATTAGAAAATATTTTGGGATAGTAAAAATAGAAAATATACTGAAAAATTAGAAAATCAAAACTATGTTAGAAATTAGAAAAATAGAAATTAAGTTAGGAAATTAGAAAATTGTAAACTATGTGATATGCGTATTAGTATATATTTTTATTTGTGAATTTATTGTGATGTTCACATTATTTATTTATGTAGTTTTTGAGTGAAATATGTTGATATTTCATAATCGTTTATGCGAGTTTAATCGAGTTGATTAGCTTCGTATAATGAACTTAAATGAAAAAATTTAGACCCGTTTGAGAGTCAGTTGGATGCTCATGTGGATGCTTAATGCATGACTGTGCGACTGGTTAACTCTTGAATTGTCCATTTATTGGGTTAGTTTGGGGGTGCACAACTATGTGTTATGTAGTTTGCAGTCTATGAGGCTACGTTTTGATGGTTGGAAATTCAGTTTGTATCACCCCCAATGTTCTTCAAATGCATACTAGATATTTACTTATAGTATCTATGTCGTGCATTTGGGGAACTGTAGAGGGATGCTGCAGAAATTTTTGTCAATTGAAACTTTTAAATATGCATGCATAACAATTTAATTAAACAGTCTTATTTCATAGCTTGTTCTTGATTCGAGCGTTCTTCGTCCGCTCTAGGGTTGTGTCGCTGGTCAAAGTTCCACCTAAACCCTAAACCCTAAACATACACTTCGAACACCCAAAACTAACCCGAGACGGTGTTTGATTGACTTAAAACTTATGCTAATAGGTTCGTAATATCAAAAACATGAAAAAGTGTGTTGACCGAAAATTGAGATATGGTGCCACGTGCCTCTGTGAGTGTGCCTCGCACGCGTGCACGGAGGTTGTCTTCAACCTCCAGACGGATCAGCCCATAGGTCTATGCGCAGGACTAGACCCAGGCGACCCAACCCCATCCTAGATTCTTCATTTTTCATCCTTTCCTTCCTTTACATGTCCAATCTATTTTAAGCTTCTCCATAAGAGGTTCTAAGTTTTCAAACCCTAAGAAACTTACCTCAAGTTTCGACAAAACTTTCCAATTTTTCGGCCGATGTCGCACCTCCGTGTCTAGGTGATTCCAGCATCTAAACCTTTGAACTAATGACTTATTAGAGTCGTAGGAACATATAGGGATTGTTAATAAGATTGTTTCAAGCTTCCATGCCGAAAATTCAAAGGATAGTTCAAGACTTCGTAAGTTTCCTTTTCAAGTTCCCTCTCGAGTTTTCGGGTCTGAGTTATCCCCTTCCTTCCCTTCTTCTCTTCTTCCTCACCCTTTCCCTATCTTTCTCCCTAGTTCTTCTCGTCTTCTTCTCTGTTTCTTTTCCCTCACGGTTTGGCTTCGCGGGTTAGTCACCATACACAAAACATACCATCACACACATATAGCGCACATATATATTAATCACATTGGCATGTCGATGGGGAGAAGATAAGGAGATAAAACACGTGTCATTATATAAAAAATATCCTACTTGTAAAATGACCAAAATACCCTTAGTAGCAAAATTATCAAAATTCCCCTTAATTCTAATTTACCAAAATACCCTTACCATGCCTAGACCCATAGCATTTCCATTCAATCTCCAATTCTGACATGTTGACTATCTACGGACTCAGGATTCTGAGACCTACACAATAGTACTCACGGAAATTCTAAATTTCAATCCGAGTAAAAATTCAACCATAAGACTTATAAGGTCAAACTAGTCCATTTACATTAAAAATTTCCAAAGTTCATTCTCCGATTTTTTAGGCCGCTATAACCTACCCCCCTTAAAAAAAATTCATCCTCAAAATTTCAAATTCAATAGTAAGTCAACCTCCATGTGAGGTGGAAACCTCGATAATTCCTCTAGCATCACATCGAGAAACTTTCGAACCACTGGTATCTCCTTAATACTCGTTGGAGCATTGTTAGTATTGACAACATGAGCCAAGTACTTATGACAAGCTTTCTTTAATAGCTTTTTAGATGTTAAGGCCGATATCACTTCAGAAGGTAAACATTCTATGACCCCTTGGAATATTACCTCTGGCATCGAGACACTCAATGGAAGCTTGGTGGGTGGTCAATCCATCCATCCCAATAAGTCGGCTTCGAGGAAAGCACATCAAAGTACTAAGTTAATAATTAATACATCCCCGGTAGGTATATTGACCCTCAATTCACAACCAATAGGTGATACTTCATTATCCGCCAATAATGCAAATTCCCAAAAAATAAACAAATGTATAACTCTAGGATCTATTAAAACATGTGCATCATGACCAAATATAAATATTGTGCCAGTCACCATGCTTGGTACCTCTCGAGATTCCTATCGAGTAACATCAAACACTCTAGAATGTGGCCCTAAAGATCATCCATGCCCTCTCAATCTACTTCCAACCTCACTGGTATATGTCCGACTCCCTCTGAACGTACTAGATGTCTGACCATAATCTACAACATCGTGCCCTGTCGTACCATCGCCTAGGCATGACAGACTATCTCTCTAAAGTAAATCGTGTGAGGCTGCATGAACCTACTCTCCTGTCTCCTAATCAAACGTACTGAAGTTTGGCTAGACTGGGTAGACGCATGTGTTCTCCACCGAAAACTCTATGTTCTTCCTGATTCCGTCCCTCTGTTGTTTAAACCATGTATGATAACTACCAGAAGATCTAAAAGTAGTACTACTCTAATGACCCGAACTTTCATAAATAATAATTTAATGCAAAATGACCATTTTGCCCCTATGAAGGGAAAAGTTGACTTTTGACCCGGGAAACTTTAGGACTTTGACCAATGATTGTGATGTAGATCGGGACATCACGAGTTTGTAGACTGGCGGAACATTCAAAACGGACGTTCGACGAAAAATTTATGGTTACATAATCGAAATCGGTTAAACGTACGTCCCAAAATTTGATTAAAATAACATTAAATTTGATTAATCGTTGAATTATTGTGAACCCTTAAATGAGTGACAAGTGCCACTCATCCCATGGTCAAATGTCCCGAAAATGTGGATCTTGTCCATTGGTCATCCTTTTGATATTCTAACCCCAACCCACCCCCCCCCCCCCCCCCCCCCCCCCCCCCCCCCCCCCCCGCCCCTCCCCCCTCCCCCCACCACCGTCCATCTTTATCCCGTTAAATCTCCTCTCATCCTCTCCCTTCATCATCTTTTCTTTCCTTCAAACCCGTGCACCCCCTCCCATTTCATACAAACACTATAACCTTCACTATCATCTGTCACTGACTAACTGAGGGAGCCCGTGAGTGTGTGACTGCGAGGGTGTGACAGTGTGACAAGGACGAGACGATAGGGAGGAGCTCACGGCCGTCCACGGCGGAGGTAGGCTGGAAAACCAGAAACCACCCATTTTTCTCTCATTTTTGAAACTTCTATTTTTGACGTGTGTGGATCGATGTAATGTGTTAGGAACCATTCTAGGGTCAAGGATGAGTTTTTTGGTGCTGGTTTTGTGCATCCAGGTGGCCAGAAATCGAAGAACACGAAGAGGGAAAACTTAGCTATGGGTTTGACGTTGAAGGTAGAAATCTAGAACTTGTTTCTTGTTTTTAAGTCCACAAAAATTTAGTTAGGTTCAGATGAAGGTATAGGAACCAACCCCGCGAAAATGGTGGCCGGAGTAGGAAGAACTGACTGGGTCAACACCACGGGTGTACGAGACCCGGTTGCAGGATCCGTCTGAGGGTTGAAGATGAGATGACGTCAGCATGACGTTATATGATGACGTAGGCTATCAGGTCTGACATGTCAATAATGACGTCAGCATGACGTCAATGATGATGTTAGTAGTGACATCAGCGTTGATTGCTGACGTCAACACTATAGCAGGTTTGACTAAAGGTTTGACTTGGAGCGTGATGGTGCATGGGAACAAATCTTGAGGTAGGACCACCACCATCCTTTAGGTTTTGACGATACGAATCCAACAACGGTGGTTTCGTGTCAATCAGAAATCGTTAAGTTGGTAAAAAATGGGTTTAATACCTCAGGAAGTGTGTTCGGACGACTTTCCTGGGCCCGTTCTGTTCTAGGGTTTCACGTTTGAGTTGTAAAGACCCATAGTGACCTTTATATGTATTTTGGAAATGACAGGGACTTTACAATAGCATCTGGATAGGTTTGAACGTTTGGTTTAGCGTCGTGGACCGTGTGTGAGTGGGCCTTTGATTTCATTAACCCTTGTATGCATAACTGTTTTAATTATTATATTTATTTAATTAAATCAAAGTATTTGAATTTCCATGAGTTATTATTCTTACACGTATTACGATGTTTTGGGCTTGAGACCCATCTGGTTAGTTATGAACCGTTTTAAGATTCAAACACGATTTTTAATGATTTTCACTATTTTTGCACTATATAGACTTACCGTAGTTATACTATCTCCTCAGGATGTTGGTACCCCGGAGTGGTCACGACGCATTGCCTATGAAGGGTCATTCTACGGAGTGACCAGACCGTAGAGTGACTCAGGAGAAGGATTGCTTATTCTAGACGTCAGGGACGTCAGGAATTTGGGATGTCATACCTCGGACAGGGTTCGAGATTAGGAATTGGGATTGAGACCCCAAGCGGCACGCGTAGCCTTGGGACTTTCACCTTATTAGGCGTCTGGGAAGTCAGACATCTGGGATGTCCAGGTTGGGATATATAGTGCAATTGATTACTATGATTACGATTATATTATTCTGATTACTACTATATGATATGTTTATTACAGAAATCGATATGATGCATGCATGATTTGAAAACCAGGGGGGGTAAAAACAGTATATTGTTTTATTATTAAACTGTTTTATAAAACTCGTTGTTTATGGCCTACTCACCCTTAATGTTTTATTGACCCCTCCAGGCCGTGCTACTGAGGTAGATGAGGACCTTGAGGTTGAGGCATAGATTGACATTGCGCACCTGAACCCCACTTCTGGGTAGGTTGGCACGTAGGGAGTCCTTAGAAGTCGTGCTCAATAATTGTACTTAAAATTATCCATTGTCTGACACTATTGAATTCGGAGACTGTGTATGACTTAATTATTGATATTTATGCATTTGAATCTATTAAAGGTAAAATTGGCATTTTAGGATTGTGTGTCAGACGAGAGCAGGGCACATCCCCGGGTGGTCCCAGAGGGATCGGGATGAGTCCTGTCAACTACCCCTTTTTGGGGCTCTCTGACTCAAAGTACCAGCATACGAACATTCACATTTTTTACCAGAAATCTCACTCTACTACTAAACTGGTAAACTCTCCTCTACTCAGATAACATTGTCTAATAACTCTCTCAGTGTGGCAAACGATCCTGCTATCACGGTAGGTTGAATTTCACCTCGTAGGCCTAACTCAAATCATTGGCACTTTGCTGCCTCGGCTGTCACGAATGTTAAAGCGAATCGGGACAGGCTCAGAAACTTCTGTTCATATTAGGCTACTCCTCTGCTACAACCACATGAACTCCAACTCTTAAGCTTCACGAAATAAACGAGGGCAGAACTGATCCAGAAATATCTCTTTAAAATTTCTCACGTCAATTCAAAAACCACCCTAACCCAGTCAATTACAATGAGATGTTGAACATCATGTGATCCTAAGAAAACCAAGCGATTTAATTTTTAATTAGTGCAAACTATATTTTTTAGAATTGTGGTTTTACTAGTTGTTTTCCCTTGATGAAATCATAATGTTCTTGTTATAGGGTTTACGGTATATTTAGTTTTAGACAGTTAAGGGAGGGAAATGGGAGTTTAATTAGATGGAGAGATGGTGGTGGGATAGTGTAAATCAGGTTGGGCACTTTTGTCTGTTTGTTTAAACCTTTTCCTTCAGCTGCAAGATTTTAAAATTAAAATTTTCTTAATTATTAAGATTTTGACTTTATGTCATCCGTATCATTAGTGTTCGAATTTGAAATCAATTATCGTATTAGTCAACACTAATATGTAATATATATGTGGAATCTCTTTGTCATAAACTTTAACATATATGTATGTATTATATATGATATATATATAGTTATTTACACATACGTATGTATACAACATACAAATAATCAACGAAAAGTTCTGTAAATATTATATGATGGATTTATAAAATGGTTTGGTGGATTATTAACTTGATGGAGCATACGCATGACATTTTTCATTCACAGCTCCACCCAATGCCAAAACAATAATAAGGCTTGTTGCAAAATGAAATAATCTTCCAACGACAACAAAAACGTAGGGAATTTCCAAGGCTCAATCTATAATTCTTAACTAGAACGAACATTAAGGGCCCCACATCAAACCTTTTTGCAGTAAAGCTGCAATCATTTTTTTAAAGTTTATTTTTTTTACTTTCATAAGCATCTCAATTTATAGCTTATTTTTATTATTTGTGCAAAATGCATCATGAAACGATCAAGTTGGCTTATTCAGTACCTTTTCCATTCGATCTGTTAAATGGGTGTCAAAATTACGGGTAATTTTGGAATTTTAGGGGTAAATCTATCCTCCCTAACCTAGAACACCCATTTCTCTAGTGCAACCCAGAACACTCTCCTAGCCCCATCATTTCCACAACCTACAATACTCATCCCGTACACACACAACAAATTGTAGCACCTAAGGTCACAAGCTAATAAACAACCCCTTACAAAATACTTTGCCATTTCCCAGAAATCGAGAGAGACCTAACACTTCTAAAATCCAAAGACATGTACATAGAAGGGGAAGAGGCAAGCAATGAAAACCCAGAACATATAGCTTCCACATATTCCACCACCAATAAGATGCAATATCATAAAAACTCAAAATTTTAAACATGCAGAGAAGCTCAAATTTCACAATTTCATAAAATTCTAAATACACCTAGAAGCTCTGTTTGTACCAAATCTAATCGGCTTGATTAGAGGCCGAGCAATCCTTCCTTAGGGATTCCTAAGCCCTTCAACTGAAAAAACACACAAGACCATGCTCAACCAACCAGGGATGACCGATCGCATCTGGTCGACCAGACCCTCCGTTTAGCCATCTTGATCACAAACAATGTGGCAAAAACAGAATAGGACGATCATATCTGATTGGCCTGCCCACTGATCAGCCAGGCATCACATTCGGCCACCCTGATCACTCAGCAAGAGGCCAACCACAACATAGACCGACCATATCTGGTCGGCCAGGACCACTAACATGTCAAAAATGTTTCTTAGGACCATACTAGGACACATGTCACCTTCTAAAGGAAACAATATTTATCCCATATCAACAAACACCAACAACAACATTCAATGCTACCATAAATACAAGGATAACATCCTCTAAAAGGTAATGGAAATCTTACCCTCACGTTGCCTAAGTTACTACAGTACGCTCCACATTTAATCTTACTTAAGCATCAAACATTGCTGGACCGGCACCACACCGGTGCCCATTTGCTCTTATCTTCTCCCCCACGTAGGTTTTCTTACCATGAAAAGAGCAACTAAAGGTGTCTAGTGAGGCGAGTCTAAGTTGGTCCATTTTTTGCGTCAATAGTTTGGTGTCGTCTCTGGGAATTCTGAAACAACACCCCACGCTCTTACTCACCACATTCGTTGTCATGATTGCTCTCAGGGGAAGATGTCAAATAAACGAGACAAAGGAGAGCTCACTTACACCTCATTCCTATAAGGGACTTAAGGGGAAACATCCCTGATGTCTACTGATAAACACTAGAAGACCTCATGTAAAAGGTGGCCGAGCTCAAGGCTCACAAGCTAAGATCGATGCTAAGAAAAAAGTTCTGCCAGAGTAGTACACAAGTACACTCACCATCACGAAGATGTCTCAGAGCGAAAACAATCGAGACAAAAGGCTAGCTGACCACCATGAGGCTGATCATGCTCAAGCCCTACAATTGGTGATCAAGATGATATCACCCGATCAACCAAGGAAGAAATAGCCCAAGGCTAACCCCACTTCTTCTGGACGACTCCTCATCCAACCCTCCAACAATGCTGGCTTTCCGGAACCAAGATCTACCAGAATGCTAGCTAGTTATTGGAAGATTTCCAAGATGAGATGGTGGCTACGCAATGAAACTATGAGGTATCTGATCACACAATAACAAGGTAGAGCCATCCCTTCAACTCACTCACCGCCAGGCTGTTACAAGAACCTCTAGCCGAGCAAACAACAGGGTTCGTCAGATAACCCATAAACTTGAAACGTGTTAGCAGGAGAATTATGAGGTTCTAAATGAGACAGACTCAATAACAGGAAGCTACTTCAATGGTTAGAGGAGAGAAGTTGTCCACCAACACGAGAGCATTGGCCAAACTGAACCCCAGTCTAATCATCCAGCTCCTCAGAGCAACGAGGTCATGGAGAAACTCTTGAGAAGAATATATGTCCTTGAATCTAGGGAGGATAAGGGCAAGGAGCCAGCCTTGAAGAAGACCAGCGCTGGTCCCTTCAACAACCGAATCCTCTAGTCCCGACACAGATCTAAGGTGAAACCCCTCAAGATAGCTTTGTACATGGGAAGGGATGTCCTTATCGCCTACATGAGCAGCTACATCTCTACCTTGGCATACAAGAATACAACAGACAAAGTCCAATGCCTTGTCTTCATCTCTACCCTCAGCGCCGCTGCCCTCAACTGGTTCTATTGTCTAGCCCCGGGGGCCATCGATTCCTTCGACGAGTTACAAACAAATTTCCTGAACCAATTCATAATTTATACAGACATACTTGTCTTTAACGGAGGACCTCTTCTCCATCAGGTAGGGAAAGGAAAAGACACTTCAGAAATACGCCATGAGGTTCAGTCTTGAGTACTCCCACTATCAAGACACAGACGACAAGGCTCTTTTAAATGCATTCAGGAGCAGCCTCAAGGAGTCACCCTTCAAGTATACATCCCATACTAAATATTGGGGGGAGGGGGAGGGGGCTACACTGAGGTTATTAAAAAGACATCCATCCATGCCAAAGTTTAATTCTTCTACACTCCTACCAAGGAGACCAAGCCCACATCTTACGCCACACCCCATACCAACAATAATTAGGGTAAATTATGACTCATGAAACTACCATCAGGGTGGCAACCACTCGAGTCAGGGGAAGAAAAGCTCAAATTTGATGGGCAGCACCATGAAAAGAAGGTTCGATTAGGCCATGATGATCGAGGCTTCAGACGCAGCTACAACAACAATCAGGGAGGCCGAGGCTTGGTAGGAGAAAAATATGGTCCAAAGCACTGTTTTGAGATCTACACTATCTTGAACATCTCTCTGGGCAATGTCCTGCTGAACGTGAATGAAATGATTCCAAAGGCCAAACAAAGGAGCCCAATTTACCACCCCATCATCATTAAGGAGGCTTTCTGCCAGTACCATAAGTATAATGGGCACACCATTGAGGAATGCATTGCATTCAAGGACATCGTCGAGCAGCTCATCAGAGAAAGAAGACTCAACCAATTCCTACCTCGTGCACATGCCGCTATAGTCGGCCAACAGATCAATACCATCAGTGGAGGACCAACCCTTTCCTTTCCCATCACCGCTAACCAAACAAAGAAGGCCTTCCTTAGGGCTAAAAAATCCAACCACCAAGTGCTTAGCATCTGCGCCAGCCAAGCAAGCAACGTAGCCAAGTTAGATTGTGCACTAATCACTTTTTCAGAAGAGGAAGATAAAAGAATCATTTTTCGGCACAACGATGCCCTCATCATCAGAGCACTCATCTCTAACTTTGATGTCGGCAGAATAATTTTTGAAACATGAAATTTTGTCAACATCATTTTTCTGGGAGGCATTCAAGCAGATGGGAATGGAAGAGAAAGAGCATGACCTCACAGTCACACCTCTTCTGGGTTTCTCCGGTGACTCAGTCTTACACAAAGGCATCATCTATCTTCCTATCTCCATGGGAAACACCTTTCAAACAATAATGACCATTATGACATTCCTTGTGGTTGATTGTCCAATGACCTACAATGCCATCATCAGAAGAGGTATGCACAACCAGATACGAGTCATTGTAACAACCCACCTACTATTGATGCAATTCCCAATACCCTTAGGAAAATGACGAGTGCAAGGAGACCAGCTCTTCCTGAGGACATGCTACATCACTACCCTCACCAAAACCTGAAAGGATGATCAGCCGGAGGCGATGGACACACTTTTTGTCACAGAGACAGCCTTAGAAGACGATCCTATTGATCTCAAGATTATGGAAGAACTTAGGGAAAGCCCCTCGGAAAACCCACAAGACATTGCACAAATACCCCATCCAGAACTGGTGGAAGAGACAGAGATAATCCTTCTTTTAGATCAACAAGCAAATCGCATGGTCCGAATAGGATTAGAATTAAAGCCTAGAATTCGAAAAACTCTCATCAAGCGTCTTAGGGACAATGTGGAGGTCTTCGCTTGGTCTTACGCAGACATGTAAGAAATCTCCACCAATGTGATCTCCCACATACTCACCATCGACCCCTCTTTCAACCCAATGACTCAGAAGAAGCGGAGCTACGATTTTGAAAGGCAATTGGCCCTACAGGCTGAAATCACCAAGCTGAGCCCCATTCAATTTGTTCGGAAGGCTATCTACGTCGCTTGGGTGGTCAACGTGGTCCTCGTCAAAAAATCTTTCGGCCTTCGGTGCATGTGCATTGTCTTCACTGATCTCAACAAGGCTTGCACTAAGGATAGCTTCCTCTTATCTAACTTCGACATGCTTATGGATGCCACAGCAGGGTACGAACTCCTCAGCTTCATGGATGCCTACTCAAGATGAAATCAGACGCTCATGAATCCAGGTGATCAAATCCACACAAGCTTTAGGACAAACCTAGGCTAGGCATCTACTATTACAATGTTATGCCTTTCGACCTAAAGAATGCAGGAGCAACATGCCAGTGCTTGGTCAACCTCATTTTTTCCTACCAGATTTCCAAAAACATGAAAGTTTACATGGATGCCTTGCTTATCAAGAGCAAGACATGATAGGACTCATCCTTAATTTCCTTGATAACCAGACTTGTCTTGTTCCCGTCTGATAGTTCTTGTCAGACAAGGGATACCACCAATATCATTCATATTTATTAGATTAATCAAAATATTTCCATTTGAACTTCTCCTTATATCTCCCTATGTTTTCTTCTTCTTCCCTTCCCTTTGTGGTTCCCTCTTGCTTTTTCCCTCACAATTCCCCTTAGTTTTCTTATTTCTTTTCCTTTGTTCGGTTACTCTCCACTGATTCCTCATACACACACCCACAACATATATAAACACTAAGGGTATGTCCGTGGAACAAGAGGGAGGGAAAATCCAGATTCCTCTAAACATGTACACATGAATCACATGTGAAATTAGAAAATTACCAAATTACCTTTTTTTTTTTTTTTCCAAATTTACCAAAATGCACTCGATTTTTCTAGACCTATAACAAAACATATCCAGACTCATTTTTTATTGTACCGCCTATCTATGTATTCAAGGGTTTGAGATCTTTGTAATAGCCCTTCCGAAACGTTCATAAGGTGTTCCGGTAAAAAAGTCAACCTTTGACCTTTAGAGGCAAAATCGCCATTTTAATTCCCTGAGTTTTCCGGGTCATTACAACCTTCCCCCCTTAAAAAAATTTCGTCCTTGGAATTTTAAATAACTTTAGATAAACACTATGCTTTTATCTTTTCGAGTCCACATTTGTCGACATACTTCATATCAACTTAAAAATGTCAAAAAATCCATCTTAATTCATCCTCAAATTGGACAACTGAGTTACTCAAAATCAACTCACGGATGTTTTCTTTCTGCTACGTCACTACTTTATCAAGATATAATTATATCTGGGATCCCATATAGCCTTAAGCTGTTCATACAAGCAATCTCATACCAGGCTTTTTTCCAAGCACATAAAAATACCAACATTCCCTCTATCTTTCAGCTTATAACCAAGCTTAATTCACTTGATAACTTAAGTACCATACCGTATCACATGATGACATTATGCGTAGGCCGTCACCACAAATATCATCTAGGTCAACCCAAAACTGCACAAATACACCATCTAGATAATCCTCTGGGGGTATCTGTACTACCGGTAGAAACTCGGAATTAGAGCCCTGCTCAACATCTGAGTGAGAACTAACTCATGAACTAGAGCCAAGCTCGACGTCTGAGTCATCACAACAATAGTCTCAGGAAAGAGGCCCAACCCGACATCTGAGTCGTCATCACAATGCCAATCTCACGAAAGGAACCTTATCTCGACGTCTGAGATTGTCCTTCACACAGAAAAATGACATATGTCCATGAACACAATAATACAAATATCAAGAAACATAGATAATATAAATTCCTCATAATTGAATTCACATATATTTATGACCAAATTCAAGTCAGAGCCCCATACAATTTTCGTGCTTCCTCGTGGACCGTGCATGCAAAGTAATTTCCTGATAATCATCACACAATCATTTAAAATATATATGTAATGTATTTCAACATATAACCATTCCCTTTTTAAAAATCAAAATCATTTAATGACCTTAATTCCCATTCAAGTCAATCCAATTTCCAAATCGGATTTTAATCCAAACACCATTTATAAAATCTCGTAAAACATATGTTTCAAATAATTCCACAAATTATCAAAAATCATTCAAACACAATTAATCTTATCATCATCTAAATCTTGTAAAAACAATTAAAATGTACTATACACAAATATCACACTACAAGGCGGGATTATTTCAATCTTATGCTCTCATACCAAGTTCATAGGACCCATCCCTAATTTCTTTGATAATCAGATTGGTCCTGCTCCCGTTTGATAGCTCTTGTCAGGCAAGGTGTAACAACCCGTCCCGAGAATTGGGATAAGTAGAGTGATTAAGGTGTGATTAGTAAGGTTAATCAAGGGTTAGGTGGTCCCGAGGGGTCCGGAAACTTAGAATGACGATTTTGCCCCTGGGTCGGGCAGAAATGTTGACTTTTATTTCGGGTGGTCAAATGGGAGTTGACCAGTGACCAGGACGTAGTTGAGGACGTTACGAATCCGTAGGCAGGTGGCACGCCCGATTCCGACATCCGAGGAGGAAGTTGTGATGTTCGGAATGTTGAGGGCATAACCGTAATTTGGCGAAATTAGGGGGGAAACGTTGACTTTTTATACGAACGGGTTTTGGTAAGTTGACCTAAGACCGTTAGATAGATCTCGTCGTCCCGAGTTCGATGACAGGCGGCACGTATTCATCGGACGTACGATGTGGGAGTTACAGGTCTAGAAAGGTAGTGGCAAAGTTGAACTTTTGGGTAAAACAGAAGGGCATTTTGGTCTTTTGTGCTCTGGGGTGTGTGCAACAGATAAGGACAGATGAAGGGTTGAGATTGAGCCACATGTGAGCTGAAGGGTAGGATGGTGACACGTGCTAAAGGTGGAGTGGTTTCTGGGGGGTTCCAGTGTATGCACGGTCCAATTATTTGGGTGCAACCGTGCAAGTGTGAGTTTTTCGACCCAGAGAGAAACAGAGTGAGGCGGTGAGGAAAATTGGAAGGTGATCGTGGATGTTGTTGAGTTCTGGTGAGTGAAGAGTGATCAGAAGGAGGTTGAGAGATGCTGGGGTGGTGCTGAGAAGGTTAGAAGTGTGCAGGTGGTGTGGGAGTGAGTTGAGAGCCACGGGAATTTCAGAGAAAAACAGAGAGGAACTGAGGGAACTGGTGGTGCTGTGGCCGTGTGTAAGTGCGATTGACCTCGAGAGGAGGCTGAGGCGACGTTGTGGACTCCAGGAACCGCGGCGGCGAGCACGGTGGTGGACGGTTGCAGGTAATCCCTCATCCTTGTAAACTTGCCCTGTTTTCCCGTCGAGGTTTGAATCGAAAGTCGTGAGTCTAGGGGTTGAATCGATGGGTCTATAGTGGTTTAAGGGATTTAGTTGAGTCCTAGGAACCGTCTGGTTGTGTTGCCGTGACGAGAGGTGCACGGTGGTGGTTGGCGTGACGGAGGGACTCTGTGTGCCCTGTTTTTCCGTTTTGTTTCAATCCAAGAGTCGTGATCCCAGGGACTGAGTCGAAGGTTTAGAAGAGTTGGATTAGGTTTAGTGAGGTCCTAGGAAGAGTCTGGGACAGTCACCGTGACGGGGGGTGACCGGAGTGGCTGGATTGTGAAACAGGGGAGCTCAGGCCGTCTGGTTCGAGTTTGAGTCGACGGTGTAGGGGCCGTGTCGAGTTCTAAGGAGGAGGGGGATGGTTAGCTTAAGGTTGGACGAAGAGGACGGTGAAGAGAGGGAGGAAAATGGTGCAGGCACGGCAGTGAACCGCTCTCGCCGGTTCAAACAGCAGGCACTGTGTCGAGCCCGGTTTACGCGAGGTTGACGGTGGCACTGTAGCTGGCGCGTGGGGCCACGCGCAACCACTTTGGGCGGCGCGTGGGGGCGCGTGCGGCGGTTCTGGGAGAAACGGTCAACATAGTTTTTGGTCTAGGAGTCATGGTGAGTTCAATGGAGTTGGTTTCGGGTCAATCGGAAGTTGTTTGAGTTGAGTTCCGCGAGGGTGAAAGTTTAGGGTCCCGGGTTCTTATGTTTAGGATTCGGGGAATTTTGAGGGAATTTAGGTGAACCTTCGTAGACGTGTTCGTGACGTAATTTGGCGGTGTTTGACAGGATCGGGATTTCCCGAGGAAGCCGAGGAACGGGCTGGACGTTCGGGACGTGAGTAGGGCTCAGTACTGTGAGTGGACCCTTTCCTTAAACTCGAGCATGCATAACTGTTTTTATATACGTATTTTATGGTTTTACTTATGAATCTAGGTTTATTGATTATGAAATGATGATTTTATGTATTTGCACGTTTTTCGAGAAAAAGACGGTTTTGGCACGGTTTTCGAGAAAATATTGGTTTTCGGATTTTGATGCCACATTTGGGGATTTCCACTGATAAAGGTTTTCTAATAGTGATATATGGGTTATGAAATGTGATTTGTGATTACATGGGGTTTTGGTATGAAAATGGATATTTTCCGGATTTGGGTTCGGAATAACGGTTCTGAATGCCGGAAGGGCTTCGGACCAGTGATTTCGGATTCGGGTTTCGATATGGATTGGTAACTGGTTTTTAAATGGTTTTGGGATTGGATTTGCTGGATCTGATTATTGGGTTTAAAGACCCGGATATATGTGACGGGGGACCGGCCGGATTGGGTTTAAAGACCCGGATTGAGTTTAAAGACTCGGGAGTTTAAAGACTCGGATATATATATTGATTTTCCCCCGTAGGCCTTGAGTTTAAAGACTCGGGAGTTTAAAGACTCGGATATGATTAAGGCCTGGATTGAGTTTAAAGACTCGGGAGTTTAAAGACTCGGATAGATCCAGCAGGTTTGATCGAGAAAAGGATGATTTGGTGGTTATGGTTTTGATACGGTTTCTGATACTCATGTTATGGTTTCTTATGGTATTTTATAGTGTTTCTGTTTCTTATGATGTTTTATAATGATTATTTTATTAATGTGTTTATAACTGTTGGTTATGCATGTGGTTTCAAAACGGAGGGTTTAACTCGGTTTTCTTATAAAATGGTTTTTGACCTTTTGTACTTTCTGGTCCACTCACATTTTCTGTTTTAATTTCCCTCCAGGTTGTGGAGCGAGTGCGGGGTCTTGACGTCGAGGCAGAGTCTGAGGCATAGAAGTGACATGAGGGTTCCCAGAGTAGAGTAAAGGCTTCTGTGTGCGTGTAGTTACCGAGTTATTTTCTTTGTATGTTCGTACTATGTTTTGTAAATGTTCTACGTTCGGGACTTTGTGTCTAATTACTCCTGCGTTTGACTGGTTAGAATACGAATGAGTTGTACTTGAGTTTTGCGTCGGGGAGTCAGACGGGAGCGGGATTTACCTCGGGTTTCGGGGTGAAACCGGGGTGGGTCCTGACAATTGGTATCAGAGCATAGGTTTGTCGAGTTTGTTGGGTCTGTCGATTTGTGAGGTTGTGTTTCAGTTGTTTGACTACTTCTATGCCTCTTTCAGCGTGCGGTTGACGATGCCTCCGAGACGTAGACCCTCTCCACAACCTGAAGAAGTAGCCAGAGAGACGGAGAGTGCCACGATTGAGCGAGCCCAGCGGCTCGGGGCTACTACTTTTAGTGGTGGGGCTGATCCTGAGGAAGCCCAGAGGTGGATTACTAGACTGGAGCGGATTTTTGCAGTGATGCATTGTCCGCCGGAGGAGCGAGTATTGTTGGCTGCATTTTTACTAGATGGTGCGGCGTACGAGTGGTGGTATACCCTCGAGTTGTCCGGTTGGGATGTTCACAGTGTGACCTGGGAGACGTTCAGGGAACGGTTTCTGGAACAGTATTATCCCCGTTCTTTCCGGGATGCCAAGGAGGCGGAGTTTTTGCAGCTCCAGCAGGGGAATATGACAGTGGCAGAGTACGAACGGAAGTTCCAGATGTTGTCTCGGTTTGCTCCTGCTTTTGTGGCCACTGAAGCCGAGAAGTGCCGTAGGTTTGAGTTGGGTTTGCGTGGTGAGATTCGAGCCGTAGTGACAGCTGGATCTTTTGCTACCCTCCGAGATCTGTCGGATGCTGCGGTGCGAGTTGAGGCTAGTTTGCCGGTGCGACGCCGGGAACCTTCTATTCCTGGAGCTTCGAGCCAGCGGACACCGAAAAGAGGTAACTTCGGTGGATCGTCCTTGTCGGGCGATGATCGTTTTGGTAGGCCTGGTAGCGCCCAGAGTTCAGGATTTTGGGGTTATCGAGTACCGCCGACTCCGCAAGCGAGTGCGACGTCGGTAGCATCCACAGGGAGACCGAGTAGTGGACCAGGCTGGAATGTGTGTTTCTACTGCGGGGAGCGAGGTCATTTTCGACGTGAGTGTCCACTGTTGCCACAGGAAGGTGGTGTAGGCAGAGGAGTAGCGGAGTCCGGACAGAGTACAGCATCAGGGACAGCGGGCACTAGAGGAGGTGGTGGCACAGCCACGAGTAGTTCGAGGGGACGTGGTAGAGCGTCAGGATCTCAGGCCCGGGTGTTCTCGATGACTCAGCAGGAGGGTCAGTCGATACCAGATACGGAGACAGGTACTTGTTTTACTTTTGGGTTGTCATGTTGGTTTGGTGTTTGGATTCGGGGTAGAGTCTAGGAGTTTGCCTAGAGGACTTGGAGTGTACAGTAAGTTCCGTAGTAGGTTGACGGGAAGTAGAGGAAAGGAGTGACTGTGGAAGGAGAGAACCCACAAGCTAGAGTTTGCCTTTAGGACTTTGTGGAGTTAGTCCGACCGTGGCCGGAGTAGTAGCCGAGGGAGATGGGTGGTTGTATACGAGGATGTACTCTATGATTTCTGTCGGGTATTGTGACATGAGGTATTGTATAATACCTTTGTTTTCTGTTCATAGAGTTTCCCTTGCGTACACCATGTAGTTGTTACACAGCTAGGGTTGGCTGTGGTGACAGTAGCTGGGGATGGAGTGAAATACCCAAGGTGGAGATGATAGACAGAAAACCTAGGAGAAGTTGTTGTTGATCTGTTGTTGATTCCGGGTAGGAGACCCTAGGTGTCGGGAACTAGCTGTGGAATTTCGGGGACGAAATTCTTTTTAGGTGGGTAGATTGTAACAACCCGTCCCGAGAATTGGGATAAGTAGAGTGATTAAGGTGTGATTAGTAAGGTTAATCAAGGGTTAGGTGGTCCCGAGGGGTCCGGGAACTTAGAATGACGATTTTGCCCCTGGGTCGGGCAGAAATGTTGACTTTTATTTCGGGTGGTCAAATGGGAGTTGACCAGTGACCAGGACGTAGTTGAGGACGTTACGAATCCGTAGGCAGGTGGCACGCCCGATTCCGACATCCGAGGAGGAAGTTGTGATGTTCGGAATGTTGAGGGCATAACCGTAATTTGGCGAAATTAGGGGGGAAACGTTGACTTTTTATACGAACGGGTTTTGGTAAGTTGACCTAAGACCGTTAGATAGATCTCGTCGTCCCGAGTTCGATGACAGGCGGCACGTATTCATCGGACGTACGATGTGGGAGTTACAGGTCTAGAAAGGTAGTGGCAAAGTTGAACTTTTGGGTAAAACAGAAGGGCATTTTGGTCTTTTGTGCTCTGGGGTGTGTGCAACAGATAAGGACAGATGAAGGGTTGAGATTGAGCCACATGTGAGCTGAAGGGTAGGATGGTGACACGTGCTAAAGGTGGAGTGGTTTCTAGGGGGTTCCAGTGTATGCACGGTCCAATTATTTGGGTGCAACCGTGCAAGTGTGAGTTTTTCGACCCAGAGAGAAACAGAGTGAGGCGGTGAGGAAAATTGGAAGGTGATCGTGGATGTTGTTGAGTTCTGGTGAGTGAAGAGTGATCAGAAGGAGGTTGAGAGATGCTGGGGTGGTGCTGAGAAGGTTAGAAGTGTGCAGGTGGTGTGGGAGTGAGTTGAGAGCCACGGGAATTTCAGAGAAAAACAGAGAGGAACTGAGGGAACTAGTGGTGCTGTGGCCGTGTGTAAGTGCGATTGACCTCGAGAGGAGGCTGAGGCGACGTTGTGGACTCCAGGAACCGCGGCGGCGAGCACGGTGGTGGACGGTTGCAGGTAATCCCTCATCCTTGTAAACTTGCCCTGTTTTCCCGTCGAGGTTTGAATCGAAAGTCGTGAGTCTAGGGGTTGAATCGATGGGTCTATAGTGGTTTAAGGGATTTAGTTGAGTCCTAGGAACCGTCTGGTTGTGTTGCCGTGACGAGAGGTGCACGGTGGTGGTTGGCGTGACGGAGGGACTCTGTGTGCCCTGTTTTTCCGTTTTGTTTCAATCCAAGAGTCGTGATCCCAGGGACTGAGTCGAAGGTTTAGAAGAGTTGGATTAGGTTTAGTGAGGTCCTAGGAAGAGTCTGGGACAGTCACCGTGACGGGGGGTGACCGGAGTGGCTGGATTGTGAAACAGGGGAGCTCAGGCCGTCTGGTTCGAGTTTGAGTCGACGGTGTAGGGGCCGTGTCGAGTTCTAAGGAGGAGGGGGATGGTTAGCTTAAGGTTGGACGAAGAGGACGGTGAAGAGAGGGAGGAAAATGGTGCAGGCACGGCAGTGAACCGCTCTCGCCGGTTCAAACAGCAGGCACTGTGTCGAGCCCGGTTTACGCGAGGTTGACGGTGGCACTGTAGCTGGCGCGTGGGGCCACGCGCAGCCACTTTGGGCGGCGCGTGGGGGCGCGTGCGGCGGTTCTGGGAGAAACGGTCAACATAGTTTTTGGTCTAGGATCAATTTATCTCAACACTTTCATAATTAGTCACGGATTAAGTCCATTTAAAATACATAACCCACCCATAACCATAATCATCACAAATCCAAAAATATGTCTAAACAATATCCAATCCCTCAAACCCTATACCATTAGATTCAAAATGAAGAGAGGGATATTTTTAAAGTTGATCAGAAAATTAGAAAAGGCCCCACGCGCGCTCACGCGCTGTTGTTAGCCAGAGACAGTCTCTGCGTGTGGGCCTCACGAGCTTGCGCAATGGTTGTCTTCAACCTCTCGCAGGTCCTAGTTTCTGGTCGTTCGACTCGCAACCATGACCCAGTCGTATCTCCGCCGTCTCTTGCGATTATCTAAACACCATATTTCACCAATTTGGACTCAGAAGACGATCTATGATGTTGAAAATGAGAAATACATACCTAATTGGTTCGAGCTTCCCAAGTTTCGGCTAAACATCTCCTTCCATGATCTGAGCTTCCCCACTTCCAAGTCTCTTTCCTTTTGTTCCAAAAGGATCGCAGAGGCTTCACTAATACTTAAAAGTCCATGTTAGAAGCTAAGAAGCTTCACGGTAGCTTAAGGGACCACGTACAAGGTTTTCGGGTTTCTCAGATTTATTCTCGAGTCTGGTTGCCACAACCCTTTCTCCAACCTAATTTTGGACCTCCCCTCCTACCTCCTTCTATTTGCTTCTTCTCTTTCCTTCCTTGTTCCCTTTGGCTTTCTCCCTCATTGTTCCCCTTAGTTTTCTTCTTTTCTTTCCTTTGTTCAGTTACTCACCATTGATTCCTTAGATACACACCCACAACATATATAAATACTAAGGGTATGTTAGTGGAACAAAAGGGAGGGAAAATCCATATTCCTATAGACATATACACATGAATCACATGTGAATTTGGATAATTACCAAATTACCCTTTTTGCCAAATTTACCAAAATGCCCTTGATCTTTCTAAACCCATAACGAACTTATCTAGAGTTCTTTTTCTGTGTACCGCTTGTTTACTTATTCAAGGGTTCAAGACCTTCCTAACAGCCCTTTCGAAACTTTTATAAGGCATTTCGATCAAAAAGTTAACTTTTGAACTTTAGGGGCAAAACCCTCATTTTAATTCCTTGAGTTTTCCGGGTCATTACAAGAAAGATGACAGGCACATCCAACATAGCAAAGATGTTCATGGTCCTGAAGGAGTACAAGATGCACCTCAATCCTCTTCGACATGGGATCATGAAATTTTCTCTGTTACATGATCAGCTAGCGAGGCATTGAGGCCAATCCTAAGAAGATCAACGACATCCTTGCCATGTAGCCCCAAGGAAATCCAATGCCTTACTAGACGAGCGGTTGCTCTCACCCGCTTTATCTCCAAGGCTACGGACAAATGCAACTTTTTGTTCAAGGACCTGAAAGCAAGAACAAGAAGATCGACTAGATGGAGGAATAAAGTAAGGCATTTTTTGAGCTCAAGTAGTACATGAGCACCTCACCTCATATCTTTCAGTCTCCACCTTGGTCGTGAGCTAGTTCCTCGGCACCTACTGTGCTGGAGTAGAACACCCTGTGTCCTTGATACCCTAACCTCAAGATGCTTGCTTTGGCTTTGGTAGTCACCGCCATGAGACTCAGGCCATACTTTCAGTCACACGAAATTTAGGTTGTCACCAATAAGCCCCTATGCCAAGTCCTTCAGAAACCAGACGCCTCTGGTCGCCTAAACAAATGGGCAATCGAGCTCAGTGAGTTTGACATCTCCTACGTCACCAAGACGGTATAAAAGGGATAGGTAGTGGCTGATTTCATTGTAGAATACTCCTACCAAACAACAAAATGCATGCCTTTGGAAGAGACTGCTCGGAAAGAGCGACTTACCAAGGATGATCCACCGCCAACCAAGACAGCCGTCATCTATCCACAATTCCTATGCTGGACACTATGTCGATAGGTCCGCTAGCCACAATGGATCAGAGGAGGCCAAGTCCTCACATCTCCTGAACATACGAAGCTTGAGTACACCCTTCGCTTCAGCTTTAAGGCCTCCAACAATAAAGTAGAATACGAGGCACTCTTGGTTGGCCTACGTCTTGCTAAAGACATGGAGGCCAAGAAACTGCGCATGTTCAGCGACCTTCAACCAAGTCAATATTGAATTTGAGGCTAAATATGAATCCATGACCCATTACCTAGTCTTCGCAAAGAAACTCCAATAGGCCTTTCCAGCATACAAAATTAGCAATATCCCCCGATCGGAGAACAGTCATGCTGATGCTCTCGCATGACTTGCATCTTCCTTGGGTGAGAAGGAATAGTGAAAGGTAATGGTCTAGGTCCAACATATACCAAGCACGAGGTCGCACCCAGTATACACCATCAACATAAGTCCAACTTGGATGGACCCCATCAAGGCCTGTCTTCAAAATGGCACATTATCGGATGACAAACTTGGTGGTACTTTGTGCTACACAAAGCAACTCCAATAGGCATTTCCAGCATACAAAATCAGTAAGGTCCCCCGATCGGAGAACAACCATGTTGATGCTCTCGCATGACTTGCAAATTCCTTGGGCGAGAAGGAACAGTGAAAGGTACTAATCGAGGTCCAACATATGTCAAGCAAAAGGTTGCACCTAGTATACACCATCAACACAAGTCCAACTTGGATGGACCCCCATCAAGGCCTATTTTCAGAATGGCATAATGTCAGATGACAAACTCAAGGCCAAGAAGATCAAGCGTCAATTTTTTCTCTGCACAATCTAGCATGACCATCTCTACAAGCGTGTCTTCATCACCCTACTCCTTAAATTCCTAACACGAGATTTGATGGATTACGTCCCCAAAGAAATGCACAAAGGAATTTGTGGAGACCAATCTAGGGCTCGAACCCTAGCACACAAGGCATTCAGACAAGGATATTATTGGTCAACCATGCTCGCGGACGCCACTACCCACACTCAGAAATGCTGCAAATGTCAGTTACATGCACAAATTTCTCACTTACCAGTTGAGCATCTCACTTCTGTGATGAGCCCATGACCTTTCATGCAATAGGAACTTGATATGATCCGAAAAATGCCAGTAGGAAAGGAAAGGTTAGCTAGACATCATGGAAGAGGAAAAACCATTGGCAACCATCACAACAACTCAGATTGAGCATTTTGTGTATCAGAACATCATATTCAGTTTCAGAATTCCGTACACTATCATCATTGATAATGGGAAAAGATCCAACTGCAATCACTTCATGGAATTCTGCACAACCTATGGCATCAAGCTCCTCTTCGCCTCCCCAGCTCACCCTCAGTTCAACAGACATGTCAAAGCCGTCAACAAGAACATCAAGTATAACTTGAAGAAGTGTCTTGATGAGGACAAAGGCAAATGGTCAAACGTCATCAACGACGTCCTCTGGTCTCATCGAACTTCCTACATGACCGCCACGGATAAGACCCCTTTCCCATAGCATTCGTCACTGAGGCCATTGCACCAGTGGAAGTTAGAAAGACGGCCTACCGGGTTATCTCCTATGACCCTAAAACCAACAATCAACACATAGCACTAAGCCTTAAACTCTTAGAAGAACGAAGAGAACATGCCAACATGAAGAACATGGCCTACAAACAACGAGTTGCTAGATACTATGACTCAAGAATTCGGAATCAAAGCTTCAAGGTGGGGGACTTAGTCCTCTAAAAGATCATCCTTACCACAAGGGAAAGATCAGCGAAAATATTCGCTCAAACATGGGAAGGCCCCTATATGGTATCAAGGATATGCAGAGAAGGAATGTACGAGTTGCAAAACTCGAATGGCAAGACACTCCCACACCGGTGGAATATTGATCACCTCAAGTTTTAGTATAGGTAGACAATTGTTAAACAATGATAGGTGGCAGGCTCATGGCCAAATTTTTGTAAGTATTCTTGGAACCCCCAGTACATCTAATGAATGATTTTTACAACTTCGAGGAAAATTTGTTACTGTCATTATTTTTCCAACTTTCATCTACTCGGTCTAGCTTAGGCTGAAACACCATCCTAGGCATATTTCAAGGTAACTCTCGCTATCTCGACCTCACTAAATATTTTTACAAATTGGCCCATGGCCTTACAAAAGTCACAAGGAAACTACCCTCGGCATCAATCCAGCAGACCTCGGCCTGATCAATGTTCAATATTCTCTCGGCCTACATCTACAAACACGACCTCGACCTCATACACACAGCCCCATTTTCAACCTCATTTTTTATCATTCTCCCAAAAATTACACTCGGCATTTCAAGTCCATCGACCAACACATTATTAATCGACCAGATTATCCCCATTTTGGTCGATCAACCACCTCAGTTTCATATCCTTTACCTTTTGTTACGATTCGTTAAACTTAAGGTTTTAAACACTTGGGTTATGTACTCGGGCCATAACCCAAGTGTTTAAAACATCTACTCGGGCCATTCATTAATCCTAATTGAGTACTTTACACATGGAAAAAAAAACAATCAACAAAAACACATTCAGTCTAACTGATTCAACAATATTTTGCATATTCAAAAGAAATATCTCATTTATTGAAAAATTGTTCGGTTAAAATCAAGGCCCAAGGTCGATTAAAAAAACACAGGACGTTCCCCCTATTAATTTAATTAATTCCATTTAGTTTTACCACCATCCACAATTGATAATTCCTACCTTTTAGACCTGTCATTCATTCGTGTTCCTTCCATCCTTCATGGAGGAGCAAGATGAAGACCAGGGTCTTCAAGCCTTCCATCAATTCCTTATCCATTCCACATGGACCACACGACACCATAGCAAATTCTTTCCTTATCGACCGATGAGGAAGACCAGAGATGCACGGCGGCGATGTTGTGTGTCCGACGATGGAGTGATTCGTGTGACAAAGAGTCGGCGATGTATTAGTGGGTTTTGAATTTGATTTCTAATTGAGTTTCAATTTTGTTGAAGTTTTACTTTAGTTTTGGGTGAAATTGAAATCTTGTATGTTATATGTTGTGATTTGATTTGGTTTTAGGTGAAATTGAAGGCTTGAATTTTGGGTTTAGTGAAAATGAAAGCTTGTTTACTGAAATTGATTGGAGCCACCTTGCTAGCCGCCCAGCCGCCTTGCCAGTCATCCAGCCCACCCAGCCAGCCCAGCCCACCTAGCCAGCCCAGCCAGCCCAGCCGCCCAGGAGCTCTCAGGAGCCGCCGAATCCACATAGGAGTCGCGTAATGTCCTTACCACCTACATCTGCCACATAGCTCATATTTGAGGCGGTGCAGCTCCACCTAGCGCCTAGGTCATCTTTTAGAGCGTTGCTTGGTAGACAATCGAGGCAGAAAAAATTTCAACATGAACTCTACATGCCAAAGCAAAACAAAACGCATACCTCATCTAAGCCCATTATTAATTAACCAAAAATTCACTTACCCATCTTCATACCCCAGGTACAATCTTCTCAGAGCAGAGTAATGAGGTTGGAGAAGTCGAAGACAACATGATATGGCAATGCATGATAATACAGTGAGATAACATGCTCGTGGTGTGGCGTCATCTGTGGCTGGCATATCCAGTGACCTCTGCCCAACATTTCCAAAGTCTTAATCTCTCCAATAATTCTCTCAATGTGTCGCTTTCGAACTCAATTTTCAACTCCATCAATCTTCGGGTTCTTGATTTTTTGTTCATTTTGATCTTGGACGAGCTGCGAGATGCCATGTCGCAACTCGCCAACCTCCAGTTATAGTTAGGATTGAAACTCGAACGCCCCTCTTAGTGCCCGTTTGGATGTATTTCTTGTAAAGTGCTTTTAAGCATTAACGCTTTTAATTAGTGGCACTTATTCAGTAGCGCTTTTAAGTAGAAACAGTTTGATGTTTTGTATGCACTCATAATAGTATTTTTTTTTTAAAGTACGTGGGTAATTTTAGAGCAAGTGGTAGTGGAAACACAAATTCTTTTAGAAATATAAAATAATATTATTTCACTTCAACGTCCTTTAAACTAAATTTTTAAAATACACTTCAACGTCCTTTAAACTCCATTTTTAAAATTAAAAATTAAAAATTGAAAAATAAATACTAATTAGATATAAGAAGATTGGCAGATCTCTCTTTCATCATATACCTCTCTTCTATGAGAAAAATTTTGTTGTTCGACAATGTCTTCCTCTTCAATCCTTTGCTCATGGCCTGATGGAAGTAGCTCATCATCATCATTGTAACGCTTAAAGTGAATATCCGCCATGGAATATAAAGTTATAGAAAGACATTAAAGCAACAACAATTTGAACTTGTCAGGACCCGTCCCAAATCCCCCGGGATTAACGTGGGACGCGCCTGATCCCGTCTGACACAAACCAGGGAAATTTCTGTCTCTAGCCCTCACCGGGCTTCCAGAGCACGCCAGGATCGTAGGAGGAGTGTGATGTCTCGTTTCTGCTACAGCCCGCATCCGTGATCAACCTGAATGGCATTAAAACATCAAAGGTCGTGAGTGGACAAAATAACATTTTCATTAAAAACATTTTCACTTTAAGACATTTATGACCTTCACTAAAAGCATATGCATGCATTCAAAAATCGTTTATCAAAACGTTCATAAAACCATTTCATTTATCAAACATATTCTCAAAGTCCTTCAAGGGTTCATGCCCGGTTCCCATAAACCGTCATGTCCCATAAAAACCTTTCAAGGGTTCATGCCCGGTCCCCATAAACCGTCATGAACCATAAATCCATTTGGTTCCCCGACCCAAAATCACAATCTTAAAACATGGAATATGGAAATCAAATCAATCGGGACTCAGCCCAAATCACATCACGTGGGTCTCAGCCCAAAATCATTTTCAGTGAAATACCAAAACATAGAATACAGGGTCTCTGCCCTCAACCACTTTCCAAAACATAAAACACGAGGTCTCCGCCCCCAAATCACTTTCCATAAGAATCACATATGTACGCATACGTATAACCCATCTGCGACACTTCCGATAAGATGCCAACTCAGGGCACACAGCCCCTAGGGAACACATCCCCGATAAATGTCACGATTAATCATATCTATACTAGTGTGCACACTAATCGGGGTCTCACTTCGAGTCTTCTCCCAGGAATTCTCCAGCTGGGAGGCTCAATCTTCGGACCTAGTCCGATCATCTCTCCAGAATCTGGTCCAGGACCACATCATAAATCGTAACCCCCACTCCTGGAACGGGATCCCTATGGGGATACCCATTCTGGTATGTGGATGCTGACTCCCCAAGTCGACGTCTGGAGGAGACCATATAATCATATGGAAGGTATAATACATTTTCAAATCACTTTCTTTCTCAAAACATATTTCAACTGGGTCTCATACCCGATTCATTCCAACAGGATTCCTAGAATCCGATTCAATTCCATTTCACAAGCCTCCGTCTAAATCCACAGTTCAATAGGGTCTCATACCCGAAATCTCATTTCATAAACCAAACTGGACTCAAGCCCGATGTTACAATCAATTGGGCCTTTAGCCCAATATCACGAATAACTGGGCCCTAAGCCCGAAACCATAATCAATGGGGCCTCAAGCCTGATTTCACAACCAATATGGCCTTAAGCCCGATACCATAGTCAAATGGGCTTCTAGCCAGATATTACAGCAAACTGGGCCTCAAGCCTGAAATTGTAAACCAACGGGACCATCGATCCGGTCGTATAACTCAAATGGACTCTCGGTCCGATTTCTCGTCAAATCAAATGGACTCCGAGTCCGAGAGTTCTTAAATCAAATGGGCCTCATGCCCGAGTTCATATTTCCAAATCCAAAATCCATTTATTAAACCCTCGTTGAAAACACGGTACACAAAGGTACGACATAAAGCCGAAAACCTCAAAAAACGTGCAAATATGTCGATCCTAAGCTACCACAAACAAATGCACTCATGGCATCACAAAACATATTCTAAAAAAATTATAAAACATTTATGCATGCATCGAATTCATAAAACAAGTCCACTCACAGACCGTCTGAAGTCGCGTCTCGATACGCGTGCCATAAGCGTCTCTCGGGCCAATCGTCGCCTCCAGGATTCCCAAACCTGTCCAAATCGTAATAGACGGTTATTAACTACTTAAATAACCTCTCACTAAAGTTCCGTAATTTTCTGGAATTTCTAACTATTTTTAAATGCGAACCTAAACCTTCGGACGTCCTGAACTATATCGAAACGATGTCCGATTGACACGAAACCAGTCCCAAAATGTTCGTTAAATCGAATAGCTGAAATTACATGTTGGAACCACCCCCAAATGACTGCTCACGCGCCCGCATGTGCCCCTAGAAGGGACTGCGCGTGGGCCTCACGCGCCCAGCGCACTGTTCATCTTCTTCATGCAATCAGAACAGTTCGGCCACTCTCCTCTCTCATTTTCAGTTTGTTTTCTTCCTAATTAATCCTAAACATCCTAATAAGGTCCTAGGAACTTGTTTGGATGATCAAAATAAGGAAAAACATAGAAAACCCATGGTTTGATTTTCTTCCTAACGGTTCAAGTTTTTCAGAAATTCCCCAGGCTTCCTCAGCCATGAAACCCCATCAAAAACTTCCTCTAAACCTTCTAAGTAACCTAATAGACATCGTCTAATCATTCAAAACCAACCATAATGCACAAATCGAATTAAAATGGAAAAATGGATAAACCGAGTACCTCTCGGGTTTGGGTCTCAGCCGTGCACGGCGGCGCCATCCTGGCCGGCCACCAGCATCCACATGTCCTCCTCTCAACCTCTGACCTCACAACCATGATCATATGGGAATGGTTGGATTAGTTTGGGTTCAAAGTTTTGGAATGAGATCGGGTTTGTTTGGAAACAAAGAAGAATGATCGAATGAAATGAAGGGAAGGGATATGCATGAAGGGAAAATGGTGTCCAGTGGATGGGTGACACTTGTCACTCATCCATTGGGCCTTGGGATAAATATCTGGGCCCACCTAATTCCAAAAAGTATCCTTTTCGTAATGCGTGCAATAGTACTTTCGAAATTCCATGAACCGTAACTTTTTCCTCGAACGTTGGAATCGGGCGTGCCACCTGTCTATGAAATCGTGACGTCCCGAACTACGTCACAGTCATCGGCCAAAGTCCATTTGACCGCCTGAACGAAAATTCAACGATTCGCCCAATCCAATGACAAAATCGTCATTTCGCCCTACTAGTCCGTTAATCCTCGTTAATCTCTGATTAGTCCCGCTAATCCATCATTAATTCTTAATTAATCCCGCTAATTCGGGACGGGTCGTCACAATTTGAACCTACTTTTCTATTGGATAATTATGCATTTGACGTATTATGATCCATCAATTTTTCCAGACGCCAAAAGTTCTTTCATTTGTGCATCATTGTGATGAATGTCTATGAGATCATTCATCCTTCTAAGGTCTCATATATCCCTTTAATCTATGAACAATATTCTAAACGGAAACCTAGGCACCCACCTAAGTAGCCCCTAGGCGCTAGGCGGAGCTGCATTGCCCCAAATATGAGCTATACTGTAGTTATAGGCGGCATGGGCATTACGCGACACCTATGGGGATTCGGCGGCTCCTAGGTACCACTAGGCGGGCTGCGCGACTGGCTAGGCGACTCCAGTCAATTTCACTCAACAAGCTTTCAATTTCCGTAAACCCAAAGTTCAACCAATACCAAATCAAATCACAACATACAACATACAAGCTTTCAATTTCACCCCAAATTAAAAGTAGAACTGAAACACAATTGAAACTAAATTAGAAATCAAATTTAAAACCCACCAATACCATCGCCGACTCTCTACCACATGACTCACACCATTGCTGGACACACACCATTGACGCCATGCATCACATGTCACACCTTCAAACATCGCAGTCTCACCTTCGAGCAATCGCCTCCATCGTGGTCTCACTGCAATCCCAATCGGACTCTCCTCCTTCATCTCCGTCTAGGCGCAGCTGCACAATTCAAAATGACACCATCAAACCTTCAAAGACTCTCTGGTCTTCCTCTTCGGTTGATAAGGAAAGAAATTTGTGTGGTGTCGTGTGGAATCGATAAGGAATGGACTTGATGGAAGGCTCGAAGACTCTAGTCTTTGTCTTGCTCTCTCATGAAGGATGGAAGGAAGATGAATGAATGACAGGTCTGAAAGGTAGCAATTATCAATTGTGGATGCTGGTAGAACTAAAAGGCATTAATTCAATTAATAGGTCTATCTCCCATATGTCTCCCACCTTGTTTTTTGGGGACGAATCTTTCTCCCAAGTGCTCACAAACCCAAAGTCGCAACTCACAAAAACAATTTGTCTCCCACTTTCTCACAAACCCAAAGTCACAAAGACAATGAATTCGATTAATAGGGGGAAAACAGTAATGGACGCTGGAGTTAAGTAGTGGACCAATCTCATCCTCTTCTCTATAATTGGGTTTGGGTTTGGGTTCTTTTTTTTGATCAAGAAGTGAAATTTCATTCAAATAAAGTTACAAACAAAACAGAACAAATTAAAAAGAGAACTAGAATGAAAAAACATAACAGAAAGGAAGCTAAGGAATGGGCTCGGAGTAAAGACGCATGTCATACCATAGAGATGTCCACCCCAAGACCCAACAAAAACGAAACTCAACTAGGCGGACAAGGAAGTCCATCATTGTTTAAAACAAGCACTAAAAACGATGGAGGACGGTCAATCCAGACTTCCCTGCACATTCTTCGTCAAGCTTGAGTGGCTAAGGTATCAGCTACCTTGTTTGTACTCCGGTGAGACCATCAGAAACGGATATGCTCATAGTGGACCCGCAGTGAACGGAGTTAAGTCAGGATGGGGAAAATTTCCCAGTTTCCACGATCAATGCAACCGGAGATGAACTCAATTAGAGTTTGGGAGTCCGACTCCACAATGACATCTCGGAGCCCACGGTCCCGGGCTAAGGAGACTCCAGAGAGAATGGCCCAAGCCTCGGCAATAAGGGTGTTTCTAGCACACTTTGGCTCACAGATTTCCCCACAAAAAGCACCCTCAGAATTTCGGATAATTACCCCAAGCCCTGCAGGAACATCCGGGCCCACCCAAGAGGCATCACAGTTTATCTTTGAAGTCGAGTCCGTGGGGGGAGTCCAAGAGATAGGGCCCACCAGTGGAACACTCGGTATGTCAAGAGCAGGACGAGGCGCAACAACATGGGATCATATCTCACAAACATACCTGGAGATAGCATGGATGATTCTCCTGGGATTGAAAGGCTGGCCCTCAAAAAGATACTTGCACCGATGCTTCCAGATTTCCCAACAAGTGAATGCAATAACAGAGGCCATCCAAATCCGATCACCCCCAACATCCACCGGACGAGAAAGAACGGTATGCAGCCAGCATTCAAAGGAGGTCACTTGTGTAACATCAATCTAGTAGTTAAGAAATCCTCCAAACTAAATACCAATCACTCCAGGGTAGCAGAGGAATAAATGTTCAGTAGTCTCAGGAAAGTACTCGCAAATAGGGCACAATTGGCCATGCCCCAGATGACGCCGAAAACGATTTGCCCGAGTAGGGAGGTAATTCTGCAAGGTTCTCCACATGAAATCAATGACCCGCGGATTTGCCTTGAGTTTCCATATGAGATTCCATAGATCATTCGGGAAAAGATTGGACCTTGAAGCCCTAGTTAACGCAGGGGAACACAGGAGAGAGGGGTTTTTTCTAAGCAACAAATAACCAGACTTAGCACTGTAGGTACCTGGTTTGCAGTGAGGCCAGATAAGCCGATCCTCGTCATCAGGGCTTCCCAAAGGGATAGAGATAATGGACATACAATCAAAAGTAGAAATCAGGGGCTCGATGCTCTCGAGATTCCAAGAGTGGGAAGCGAGATCAATGATGTCAGACACAGGTTGTGAAGGGCAAATCAAGTCAGGAGATGAGGGGATAAGCAAACCATCTGATGATCCCGGAAACCAACGATCAGTCCAGATCTTTGTATCAACTCCATTCATAACCTTCCATCGGGAGCCCTCAATAATAATTCGTCTGCCTTCCAACAAACTTGTCCAAGTCCAAGACGCACGGTTGCCTCTGCCAGCTTCCCAAAAATTCCCATTAGGGAAATAACTGCTCTTAAGAAGTTGAGCCTAAAAGGAATTAGGCTCACGGATAAGCTTCCAACACTGCTTGGCTAGACGAGCAAGATTGAAATCCTCTAGATTCTGGAAACCCATACCACCATCGGCCTTTGGGGGACCCAGTTCAGCCCAATTGCACCAATGAATCTTGTTGCGGTCCCCCGACTGACCCCACCAGAAGTTTGCCAAATCAGAATCAATAGCCTGACAAACTGACTTCGAAAACTTAAAATCTGCCATAGGATAAGTGGGAATAGCCTGTGCAACCGATTTAATGAGCACTTCCTTACCGGCATGGGAGAGGAACTTATTCTTCCAACCCTGGATTTTCCTTCTAATCCTCTCACGGGCAAACAACATAGCCTCTTTCTTTGATTGATCCCAGAGAGTAGGGAGGTCGAGATACATGCCGGGATTGTCGGTGATATCCATACCAAGGATGGTATTAACCTCCGCCCTCAAAGATTGGGGAGTATTAGGACTGAAGAACATATTAGACTTATTGTAGTTAACCATCTCACCCGAGGCATGACAGTATACTTTCAATAGCTTATCAACAACGAGATAGTTGTTCCTGGTGGCCTTCATAAATAGCAGAGCATCATCAACAAATAAGAGATGAGAAAGGATAGGCCCCTCCGGGCTGAACCTGGTCCCTTCAAGCAAGCCCGCAAGAACAACATGGTTAAACATCTGAGACAGGACGTCACAAACAATGATAAACAGATAAGGAGAAAACGGGTCCCCCTGCCAAATGCCACGAGAAGGGTAGAAACTTCTTCCAGGCTGACCATTAATTAGGACAGAGAAACGCACTGAGAAAACACACCTCATAACCAAATCAATCCAAATAGAGCAAAGCCCCATTTTTAGCATAACTGTCCGAAGAAAATCCCACTTGATACGGTCATAGGCCTTATTCATATCTAACTTTATGCCCATCTCAAAAATCATTGTAGTCATCCGGAGTTTGAGTGCATGGAAGGCTTCATGGGCTACCACAATATTATCTTGAATCTGTCTTCCAGAAATAAAATCACTCTGCTGGGAGGAGATGATGTCAGGGAGAAAGTCTTTGAGTCGATTAGCAATAACTTTGGCAATGATCTTATAGGAATAATTGCAGAATGCAATAGAGCGGAATTGGGCAACAGCTTTCAGATTTAGAAGTTCTGGGATGAGAGCAATATGGGAAGAATTTAGAGAATCCAGAGAAATGTCACCTACAAAAACCTTAATGACAATAACAAGCAAGTCATCATGAATAGAGTTCCAATAAGTTTAATAGAAAATACCCGAGAATCCGTCTGGACTAGGAGCCTTCAAAGCCCCCATTTGAAATGTAGCATCACGAATTTCTTCCAAAGACACTGGACGGCTGAGATCCAGATTTTGTTGAGGTCCAATAGAGGGGGTGATGAGGTTCAGAATGTCACCCCAGTCGTGGTCCCCATTAGTGGCAAAAATATCCCTGAAATAATTATCCACAACAACCCCAACCTAGTCATTGGAAGTCGCCCAAACATCCCCCTCCGTACGGATTCTCAAAAGCTGATTTTGCCGACGCCGGTGAATGGTTGATTGGTGGAAAAAAGCCGAGTTGCAGTCACCAGAACATAACCACTTAATACGGGATCGTTGCAGCCAATATTTCTCTTCCCAAGGCTAGATAGAGGCAATTTCCCCCTTTAAAATGTCAATAGCAGCCGCATCATCGTCCCTATTTCGTTGAAGACAGCCCAATTTGTTTATCATTTCATCAATCAGCTTCCTGTTATTTGGGTATTTCTCGCGACTCCACGATATAAGCTTGCGACGAAAGTGATCAAGCTTACTGTCTCAGAAGCAACCGGAAAAAGGGGCTGGAGATTTCCACATAGGGTTAATGACATCTCCATACTCCGGGTCATCAATCCAAAAAGTCTCAAAATGAAATAAGTGTTCAGTTCTCCGCCTCCTAGGGTTTTGATAAACAAGAACGGGGCAGTGATCAGACCCCAATATTTGAAGATTGGTGGCAACAATGCAAGGCCAAACACTTTGCCATTGTTCATTAACCAGACCACGGTCCACCCTTTCCTGAACCAAACAACCATCACCCCGGATGCCCTTCCAGATGAAAGCCTGCCCCTGCCAACCCAGATCAATAAGGCTATACAAATTCATAAAATCCTGTAAATAACGCTTCCTGGAAATAGAATCCGGGTGACCCCCACACTTTTCATGCGCCCACAAATAATCATTGAAATCCCCAACACATAGTCACGGAATATCAGAGATAGAGACCATAGTACCCAAATTTTGCCACATTACAGCTTTCTCTTCCCGATAGGGGGAACCAAAAATCCAAGACATATGAGATTTTTTTCCCAGTGCTAATATCCATAACCATAGTATCAATCAGAAATTTAGACGAGCAGTAAACAAAGAGATCAACAGTTTCATTCCAAAGTAAACATAAACCACCAGCACTACCCATAGGCTCAACAAAGTGATGCCCAACAAAATTCAGGTCTTTAAAACAGTTTTGAAACCTACTAAACTTCATCTTTGTTTCCATAAGAAAAATAACAGAAGAGTCATACTTTCGGATTAACCTCCGAAGGTTTTTTCCTGTCAAGTCCCCACCAAGGCCCTGACAGTTCCAGCTCAGGAACATCATTTCTTCTCGACCACCAAACCTGGTTCGCAGCCATGAGGGTCCTTATCCCCCATGGTATGTGTCTAGAGAATCTGAAAAAACTGGAACATCTACCAGAGCACCAGCATTAAATCCATCCCAATCCAACACTTCAGTCTTACCTGAGCCACTGCGCCCCCTCTTTTATTTAGAATTGATTTTCTTTCCCACAATGATTTTGCTCTAAATAGACACAACTGTCTTTAGGGGACAAGTCTTAGGTTTTTTCCCGCCAGAGGAATTTCCCTTCCATTTAGTCTCACAATTCCTCTTCAGTCCCAAAGCAGTGAGAGTGTGAGCAGCCAAGTGAGGCTGCGATTGTGTGGAATACAAAGAGTTTGGGCTAGGTGGGAGAGATTGATCAGTGATGACCAAATTGGCGGGAGGGGTTTGAACATTGGCAGTGGTTGAATTGAATTCAGAATGAGGGCCTAGAGGTAAATGGGTGGTGCGGGTGTCCAAATTGTTGTTCAGGGGTGAGTGGGCTCGCGAGATAGGAAGTGGATTGTGCAGGTAAGTGGGCAAGCCATTAGAAAAATTGGGTATGGGAGAGTGAGCCATCGAACTGGGAGTAAAAAATGGGCCTAGAAAATATGGGTACTAGGTGTCTTGATTCGTGGCCCATTCAGAAACACTCACAAATGGCTTGGGCCCAGTCCATCCCAATGGCCCAGTCCAGGAGGAGGGCGTCTGCCCTAAAAGAACTCTATTTCCCTGATGAATAACAGACGCATCTAGTCGCTCAGAATTGGAGAGACAATTTGAAACGAGGTGCTGAATGTCCTTTTGATGGGAGGTGGCTACTAGTAAGGTGTTTCGGCGTGAAAATTGGTCTGAGCACGCAGAGGCTGCAGGGCTAGGTTCAATGACAGAAAAACACGGCTCAAGGGTGGCCCCATCTAATTGTCTTTCATCCCAATTTTTGAGCACCGTGCCCATCTCCAGACCGTCCAAAACGCTCCCTTTCCCACGATTGCCACGCGCAACCGCCTGTGAATTGCTGAGGACCACCGTGCCTTGGCTAGAACCGCAGACCGTGCCTAGTTTTCGGCGAACACCGTGGGGAACAGTCAATCTTTCTTGGGCATGAAGATCACGTATTGGTCGAGCACGCATCCACTCGCCGTAAGCCGCGACTTCTGGGTTCAGAGAGGAGACGAACTGGAAATTGCAGAACTTCAATGAATGTCCAAGGCGCCCACAGATGAAGCAAAAATCTGAAAGACGCTCCGGCCAAAACTCAACCCAGGTTGCAGGAGCCTCCAATCGTGGCAACCAGAAACCAATTGGAAGGGGCTTAGTGGAATCTAGCTTAACACGAACACGCAGGAAACCACGATCACGGCCACAGCCAGGAGAATCCATGGCGATTATAGTGCCCAAAGTCTACCCAATCTCCTTCGCATTTTCTTCAGTAAGTAGATTCAGTGGGATTCCATGTTCTTGAACCCAGAAAGTCGTCAAATGGAGTGGGATCTCTTCAATGGCAAAGTTGTCAGGCCAGCGAATTGGGGAGAAGAAGCAGCCCATCACCGACCAGGGGCCTTCGTCGATAATGCGGTGAGCCATACTTTCATCTTGAACGGTGATTGAGAAAATATTGTCCTTGATAAAACTAATATTTGCCTCACAAAAATTCCCCCATGATTTTTTCAGAATGCTCTTGATAGCTCCACGATTATGCACCTTATCTACAATCACAGCACCAATAAGACGAGACCCGCATTCCAGATTTGATAAGTCCGGACTGTTTTCCAATTTGATGACTAAGTCATCGGTTTTGCAGGAATCCGGCAGATCCATGGTCCTCTTGGATGGGTAAGTGCAGACTGTGATAATTAGGAAATACGGTTTTGATATTGGCCTGAAAGTATTCCTTAGTTTTGTTTCTTGCAACTTGTTGGAATATGAATGTGTGATTTGCTGTGGACATTGATGATAATGAAACATCTGTAAATACGCAATGGGTTCCATGTTGTTAATTGGAAAAACTGTATTGATGAAACTTGGTGTGAAGTTGTGTGGTAGCTGAACTCTTAACTGATCATCAATACCCAGCATAGCCCAGGTCCTAGGTAGAGTGGCTCGAGAGATGAACTGAGCCCAGGGGATAGAACAGGGATATAGAGGATTGATTATGGTCAGATTCGGATTTGACAAGGTATAATTTTTTAAGGAGGTTTCCTGGGGTGAGTTATGGTGTTTCAATAAATTCATGGTGCAAGTGGGTTATGGGTAGTGGTTGAGAATGGTAGGCAAGGTAATGAAAGGAGGAGGAAATGCCCACCACGGAGCAGGGAACAACTCTCAGGCCGAGAGAGAAGCTCTCAGGTTGAAAGAGAAATCTGGGGTGGTTGGGTGTTTACTTGGCACGTAGTATTCGAGTTTGGGTTTAGGTTGGGTTTTCTAATAGGAATTTAGATATGGGTTTGGGTCTTCTAAATTAGACATATAGGAATTCAATTATGGATTGGGATTTTCTAAATAGATTGGGTTTGGGTTTAGATTTTCTAAATATATTAGATTCTAGTTTGAGTTTACATTATTACAAGTTTACAACAATCTGTCATTTTGTACTCACTGAGTCATTGTCAACCAAACATCAAAATAATATGAGGCACCTCTTTGTTCTTTATTTTTTTATTATTTAATCTTTCATTATATTTAAAATGAATTATGTAGTATATATTTATGTAGCATGTAATTTATTGATTTTTTTTCCTTTTAAAAAAACCGCCTAGGCGCTAGGTCCCAACTCGCCGCCCTAGGAGCTTCTAGCACTGTTTAGAACATTGTCTGTGAATAAAAATCCCTGGGAAGTATGAATAAATATAAATAAATAATAATAGTAAAATATGGTGAATTTGGGGATTTAGGGAATTACTAATTGAAAACAACGTTATTACTGGAATATTGAAAGTTTCATTAAAACAAAATAAGTGTTTCCCTATTTTTTGATGAGAAACACTTTTGGAATGAAGTACCAAAATAGTGCTTTTCAAAAATCCTCATTAAGTACTTGTGCTCCTGATATGAAATACTTATTAAAATTTTCCAAACACACATTTTTAATTTAGGAAGCGCTTTTATCAATTTAAAAACGCTTTTAGAATTTTCAAAAGCACGTACAAATGGGCCCTTAAACCCATCTCTCTCTCTCTCATGTTGAAGAATCAAAACGGCAGGGTTGTTGGAGGGAGCACGAAGGTGTGGAGATAGAAAAAAAGGGGTAGATTAGGAAACCCTATTCAATTTCAGCGCAATTGTCCAATTTTCCCACGGTTTTTAAAACCCATTTAATAGTTTGAACGAAAAAAGTGTTGGGTGACCTAACTCAGTCAGTTCATGGTACAGTTTGCACGAAAAATAAGAATATAGTGCAAAGTGATACTTTTATATGAGAACAAAGTGTATTTAAGATAAAAGCTTATTTTTTTGATTATTTTACTATTCCCCTACTTGGCCCCACAATCTTATTTCTCTAATCCTATTTAAAAACAATCAACGACTACGACTCCGTTTGGTATAATGGTACTGGTTTTTTCTTAAAAAGTTTCTTTATTTAAAAGTGAATTAATATAAGTGTTTGGTAAAACTAAAATGACTTATTATTTTTCAAAAAAATGATAAAATTTTGACAACAAATTTTAAAAGCAATCTGCAGGTTATTTTTAAAAGCAATTTGAGGGTTACTTTTGAAAGGTACTTTTATAAAAATTATTTTAGTGTGAAGCTACTTATTATGAAAGTAAATCTGCCATGAGCATATCATACCGAAAAACTGAAATCGCCCCAATCTGTATCATACCAAATCGGGAAAAAAAAGTGAATAGTAAAATTGAATTTATGATCGATATGGTACCGATATCAAATCGGTCCACGTAATCGATTTCGGTGTTGGAGAAAATTGTCCCGTATAGAAACTGAACTAATTTTGAATTTTTTTAAATAATTAAAAAACCTAAAATTAAATTCTAAAAAAATGGAAAAAAAACTTAATAGATAATAGTAAAATCGACTCTCGCGCTTCACTCTTCATTATTACACGAACATTGAGCGTACATTAAACAAATAACAAATCTAGCCACCTAGATTTTTCTCTCTGTCTTGCGCAAAGCTGGTAAGATAGTGAAGGTTGCCCAAGACCATTTTCGCAATCATTTGATGCACAAGTTGCTTGTTGTCCTCAGCATTGACACCTACGCTTACCTCTTGAATGAGCAGCGCAAGGTTCTTGTTGAATCAAAAATCGAACCCGCCGTGAAAAGTTCTCACAATTCCTGCAAACAACAAACAAATTAGCTATCGTTGCCTCGATCGATTTACCGGGGGGTTGTTCGACCAAAACACTCTGATGCCTAAGTTAGTTTCGAGAGAGGAAAATGATATACTTCGAAGCGAAGAATCGACGTACCTTAAAAATGAAATATACTCCACTATTTATAGGAAAATCTTGGGAGCCTCGGAGCGTTCCGATTGGTCGGTTGAATTTGTAATTAATAAATAATATATTACTAATTAAATATATTATTTAATAATTATAATAATAGCTCATTATGATAATAATGATAATTATTGTGTTTTAATTTTAATATTAATTGTCCGTTACTAAGAATTATGACAATTAACTCTTGGGAAGAATATTAATATTACGGAGATTTTAACCCGATTAAATAACGTATTTAACTGGTAAATAGATTATTTAATATGTAGGTGTTTTCAAATTATCAGTGTTATTGCGAGGGGCAACTTGGTCATTTCAGGAATTACATGCCACGTGGCAGCTCAACAATTTTCGGGTGATCTTGGGTTCCACAAATGCCCCCACATCACTTAGGAATTCTGGGAATCCTGAGGGATGTACAAACTTTGGAATATGTTCAAATAGTTTCATTGGGCTTGATGTTGCAGTTTTGAATGAAATTTGACTTTGGGTTGTTATATTCAAACTAGGAAAATCGAACTTGCAGCTTGAAAAACTGGTCTTTTGATTTGAAGAAACTTGGGCTTGCAACTTGCTTTTCTGATGGCCCAATTAAAATTAAATCTCATTTATGTGTTAGGGTTTAATTTTCCTTTAAAATGGAGGGCAGTGATTTCGTTTTTCCAAAAAGGAAAAAATATATCTGACTTTGTAACCCCCACTTTTGCTCCCCAAGATAAAAAATCCTCCATAATGATGAGTAATTCCATTAAAAGCTGAATTCAAGTCCCCCTAACGTTCTGAAGTTTCTTTTCTTTATTTAAGGTGGTTATTGCAGATGTGTTGGGGAGAAGACTTGACTACTGAAGAAAGGAGAGGGCCGGCTGTCGTGAAGTGCTTTGGTTCCAGCTGGCGAGTCATTTTTTTTTTGTTTATTTGCCTTTTCTTTTCCAATATGGTTCAAAAGGGCTTTGTTTGAGAGGAGACAACAAGGAATTGGCGAACAAAAATTTGACAATAACTGGAGTGAGGCCAAAGTAAAAGAAAAATCAGCTCCATGGGTTGCCATTACTGGAGACAGTGTTGCGGGGCCCTGTTGTCTGCAGGCAGAGTTTGGCGCGAACATGTGGTGATTTGGTCTATTGGAGCAGATGGAGAGAAGGATGTGTGGAGGCTTCTGGTTAGTAGTGAAGGTGGTGGGTCCCGCGCGCTTGTAGTTGCCTGTAGGATGGTGACGCGCGGAGGAGTGACGCGCGGTAAGCGGAGGAAACCGCGGATCAGATTAGCGCGTGCGTGTCCCGCGCGCAGGCGCGGGCCGGATTGTCCGAACGACAGAGCTGCTGTCTTTTCCCTTTCTTTTTTGCATATAATTTATATATTATATATACACTCAGTTTATATTTAAGTGAGTTTATACTTAGTATATAAAGTATATATATTATACACATTATTCCCTCCTATTTATACGTTATAAAAACGTATAAACGTTTAACTTTTTTTTTTGCAGGAGTATTTATACACGTATTTATTGGGTATTTAGGTATTTTAATATATTAAAATATGTATTTAATATATTATTAAAGTGTTTGATAATAGCATACATATTTTGAATAACCATATGCGTATATATTCAAGTGTGTATATACGTGGTATATATTTATTTCCGGAAACTAATGAATTTGTTCCTTTCTTGTAGGTGAACGTTTAAGCTCATTCCAGGAGTTCAGGACGTCTGTTGGGTTTGATTCAAGCGGCACCCACTTTATTTGTTTGAGGCGGTCATTTCAAGATGCGTCAAGGTGCACTTCTCGAAAGACCTAGCAGGCTTGCATTGTGGGAGCGTGGCAGTTCTCGTAGCCAAAGTCCATTCCGAGGGAAAGATATGGAGTGCGATAAGACTGAAGACTTCATGGAGTGGAAAGCTCGCAATCAGATTGCCTTTCCGGACGACGTCTTCGTGGAGCTCAGCGATAGATGTTCTTCCATGAAGGCTCTTAACCATGGGAGAGGAAAAAACCCTTTTGGCGGTTGATGGACTAAATTCCACCCTATGATCATTGGGTGGGGTTTTAAGTTCCCGTTCTCGAAGTTCTTCTCCAAGATTATTGGCCGGATGGGATGCAGCCCTAGTCAACTGGACGTCGATGCCTATCGACACATCATGTGCTTCGAGAAGCTGAACAAATTCTTTGGCCTGGGACTCACTGAAGATGAATTTTAGCATTGCTATTCTGTGTCGCACAGCGGAATTACCGGCAGTCGGCTTTCTCGAGTCGTACCCAAGGTGGAGCTATTTTTAGGGCGGAGTTTGATGACAACACGTACAGATTCAACTGCATCGAATTTGGTGGCGCATGGGACAAACATGCCTCCCCTGACCTGAGGATTACCTCGCACTTCCACATGTTCGATGAGCTGTACAAAGGGTTTGAAGGTCATCCCGATCTCAAAAAGATTGACATGGCCTTGAAAATTCCTCCAGATTTTTGAGACATGAGCTGGCTACTCTCTCCACTTAGAGACATGAATGGCGGGAGTCCTTCGGATAGCCTAATCAAGGAATGGCTGAGCGCTCCACTGCGCTTGAAAAAAACCCGTTACCCAGAAGTAGAACAACAAGCAAAGACCTATTGACTCCCTGCAGAGTCATCTAGCAAGCACAAAACCTCAGACGGTTCCTGTGAGGATGCAGCCAAATAACCTAAGAAGCTGAAGGCGCTTCCCACTTCCCCTGAAGTAATTGAAGCGTTGAAGGATGAAGGCCCATACCAATTAGTAGAGGAGACACGTTCATCATCCAAGACTCCTGATGTGATAGCTACCCACATCATAGCAAATGAAAACACAAAAACCGTGCCACAAGGAACTTACAACAAGGTAGTCTGAGACCTTAGGATTGCGAAAGCTGGGGCCCACAAGTTGGTTGACATGCTTCATGGAAATGCTAGTCTGGAAGATGAAAACAAACGGATGAAAAGCGAGTGCAAACGCCTTCGAGAAGCCCGAGATCACTCTAGACAGAACAATGAAGCCTTAGTCGGAAGAATCCATACATTGGAAGGCAAAGTGAGCGAGCTGGAGACAAGCCGTGCAAAGAGGATGCTGATAGAAAATGAGCGAGATGTTGCCCGAGACGAGGTCACTTTGCTACGCAGAAATTTGCAGGACTCAGATGAGAGAATCAAACTTTTGGAGGTGGAAATCCAGAATCTGAAGACTGGAAGGCTTTCGAGACACGCCCATTTACTGCCACCACATGCCCCCACAACTTTGTGCCAAAAATAAAATGAGGCGCAATAGTTGGACATGGCAAGCTGTAGTGGAATCACCACCAAAGAGCGGGAACCAGAGCTGGAGAAAGTGTATGAGCCTGCACCGGAACCTGAACCAGAGCCTAAGACCAAGACCAGAAAGGAAGCTGCACTTGAGACTACTAAATCATTGTTTAACGACACTTCCCTACTTTCAGCAGAAGTGTGGGAAGAGTTTAGAAAAACAATGGGTTTTGAAGACTTGCATCCGTAGTTTCTTTGTGTCATTTCTCTTTCGCATGTAGTTGTCATTCCAATAGTGAATAACCGGTGTGAGCAATCGACATGTGATTTGCCAAACACCTTCAAATGAATAAATAAGAAAATCATTTATGCTGAATTGTTGGAACAATTTTTGGAATGCAATTGTTAACTTTCTTTTATCCACTTTTTGAAGCGAACACTTTCAAATGCTTGTTAATGTGTCAGAATGAGCTCATTCATATGCCCCCACTGCAACGATAGGTGTGCAACGGCAAGTCCTAAATTTGAAGCGCTCGTGTTTTCCAGTAAAAATTGGTATGCTTCCTAGTGGAAGGCTTTAAGCGTTTCATTCACAGGGCTCTATTTGCCTCTCGGAGGAAAGCTATGAGCTCTTCCTGAAGGAAGTCGTTGGGTAATTCTCGGAGGAAGGCGTTGAGTGCTTCCGAGTGAAAGGTTTTGAGTACTTCCGAGAGGAAGGCTTTGAGTGCTTCCAAGAGGAAGGCTTGAGTGCTTTTCGAAAGAAGGCTTTGGATGCTTCCCAGAGGAAGGCTTGAATGCTTCTCGGAAGAAGGCTTTGGATGCTTCCCGGAGAAAGGCTTGAATGCTTCTCGGAAGAAGGCTTTGGATACTTCCCGGAGGAAGGCTTGAGTGCTTCCCGAAGGAAGGCTTTGAGAACCTTGCCGAAAGTACAATAACAGATAGGTTAACTAGGAATGACTTGATAGCTTTATTGATAAGTCTAAATACATCATTCTTGAAAATAAAGTCTATATTTGGCACAAAATAATGACTAGCTTAGCTTCGAGCTCTAGTTTGCATTATACATAATATTTTCGGAGGTGATGAGCATTCATGGAACCACTCACTAACTTTCCGCCCATTGTCTTTAAGGTGTAGCTTCCCTTTCCGCCTACTTGGTAGATTCGGTAGGGTCCTTCCCACAGAGACTTGAGTTTTTGATACCCTGGACGATTAGGTGTCGCAAACGTTTTCTTGAGAAAAAGGTCACCTGGGAGAAAGTTCCAGAGTCGGGCCTTCTTGTTGTAGGAACTTCTCACTTGCTGCTGGTAGTTGACTACTAGATCATCGAGCTCAGTAAAGGGCGTTGGAACAACAACATGCGGAGGAATGACTGTGTTAGTGTCGTATATAAGGGTGAATGGAGACTCTCCTGTTGCACGACGCGGAGTGGTGCGGTAGGCCCAGAGCGTGCCATCCAACTCTTCCTCCCACAAGCCTTCCTTACCATCAAGTCACTTCTTGATACAGTCAAGGATCTTCTTGTTTGAAGCTTCTGTCTGGCCATTACCCTGGGGGTAATATGCAGTTGAAGTGAAATGCTTGATCTTCCAAGACTCAAAGAACTCATTGATTATGGCGCCAGTGAACTGAGTTCCATTGTCTGTTAGAATGACTTTGGGAAGTCCAAATCGGCAGATGATCCGGCTCCAGATGAATTTTTGAACATCAGCCTGAGTTATGGTGGGCAAGGCCTTTGCCTCCACCCATTTGGAGAAGTAGTCAGTGGCAATAATCTAATATTTCTTGCTTGGAACTGGAGTGCTTGGGAGCGATCCAATGATGTCAATTCCCTATTGCATGAATGGCCAAGGACTCGTCTGTGTATGCAGCTCTTCCGGTGGCGTCAGTTGGTTAGGCTTGAACCTCTGACATTTTTCGCATTTCTGGGCATACTACAGAGCTTCCTGGCGTAGAGTAGGCTAGTAAAATCCTGCACTAAGCGTCTTTTGAGCAAGCGATCTTCCACGGGAATGATTCCCACAATGTCCTTTATGAATCTCAGCCAAGACTTTCAATGTTTCAGGATTCTTCAAGCATAACAAGTTTGGCCCTGTGAAGCTCTTACGAATAAGTCAACCTTTGTCAACATAGTACCTCGCAGCTTTCATCTGGACTTTACGGGCTTCTAACCGTTCATTAGGCAATGTGCCATGCTCTAGATAGTTGATAAAAGGGTCCTGCCAACTTGGAGATGAATCAATTTGTCTTACTTCAATCTCCTTCACATCAATGCTTCTATGCTCGAGATACTCAATCGGAATTGAGCGCTTGAAACGAAAGTCAAGTGATGACGCTAGATTGGGCAACACATCTGCTTGTGTATTTTCGACTCGTGGAAGTTGATGAAAAGTGAAACCGAGAAAAAAGCAAGCATTTCCTGGACCTTGTTGTTATATATGAGCATCCTTGTATCACGCGCAGCATATTCACCGATCGATTGGTTAGTGATCAGCTGCGAATCCGAATGAATAGCAATTTTTTTGATTCCCAACTCCTTGGCAAGTGTGAGCCCACAAATCAAAGCTTCATACTCCGCTTCATTGTTAGAGGCTTTGAATCCACACTGTACTGCCTGCTCCATTATTGAGCCATCAGGAGTAATAAGGACAATCCCCACTCCTGCCCCCTTCTAGTTCGAGGAACCATCAACAAAGAGCTTCCATAGATGATTGGAAGTTGAGGGTTGCAGAGAAGAGGAACTGTCGCCATGATCTTGTGACAAGGAAGTGTCGGCGGCCCTGGGGGCATTGCCAAGCTTATTGCTTCCTTCTAGTGACGCCGGTGTGAACTCCACAACAAAATCCACTAAAGCTTGGCCTTTGGCAGCTGTTTGTGGACGATAGAGCAAATCATGCTGACTCAACACTATAGCCCATTTCATTACTCGTGTCGATGCATCGGGTGCAAGAAGTAACGAACGGAGTGGATATTCTGTCATGACGATTACCCAATGAGCTTGAAAGTAAGGCCTCAACTTCTTTGTGGTAAGCAGTAATGCCAGAATCGGCTTTTTGAATTTCGGATATCGTGTCTCTGCATCAAGAAGGGCTTTGGATGTGTAGAACACGAGCAATTGAATCCCATTCTCCTCCTGGATAAGTGCAGAGCTTACAGCAACATCAGAGACCCCCAGATATAGGAACAGGTCCTCGTTATCTTTGGGTTTTGATAATAGCGGTGGAGACGTCAAGTAAGCCTTAAGATCTTGAAACGCTTTCTCACAAGCTTCATCCCACTTATCCCTGGATGCCTTCTTTACTGCTTGGAAGAAAGGTCGGCACCGGTCAGTTGACTTGGACAGGAGCCTGTTCAATGCTGCTACTCGTCCAGTGAGACTTTGAATCTCCTTCAAACTTGATGGGGACTTCATCTCGAGAATTGCCTTGATTTGCTTTGGATTTGCTTCGATCCCACGTTGAGTCACAAGCTATCCCAAGAACTTCCTTGCGGATACCCCGAAAGTACACTTCAGAGGGTTGAGCTTCATTTTGTAATTCTTCAGCAAGTCGAAGGTCTCTCGTAAGTTAGTGATATGATCCCCTCATTTTTCTCCTTTGACCATGATGTCATCTACATAGACCTCCATGGTTTTGACGATGAGATCTTTGAACATCCGATTGACGAGTCTCTGGTACGTTGTACCCGCATTCTTGAGGCCAAATGGCATGACCTTGTAGCAGTACACACCTTGGTCGAAGACGAAGGCAGTTTTTTCCTTGTCATTTTCATACATGAAAATCTGATTATAGCCCCAGTATGCATTCAAGAAGCTTTGGAGCTCATTTTATGCAGTTGATTCCTCTAAGAAATCGATTCTGGGCGGAGGATAGTTATCCTATGGGCACGCAAGATTGAGATCGGTGTAATCAACACAAACTCTCCTTGAGCTTCTCCCCTTGATCCCTAGGATCGGGCAGAGTATTAGGCTTCATCTTCCCTCTCACTGCCATGGGCAGATCGTCTTGGGTCTTTGTGTAGAGCCTGAGGTTGCCCCCTACTCCCATGTGAGCGCTGTGAGCACTCCACCTGTGAAGTTTCCCCAATCCTACTTCCTAGCCACTCATGTACTGATGGCCTTAGGCGTTGTGGGCTCTTTGCTTGGTGAGCGTGACTTTCTTCACCGGAGTCGCTTAGTGAAGTGTCTCGTGACATTGTTCGGCAGTGGACTGGCTCTTTCCGAGGACACCTTGGAGCATTTTCTTGTCTTCCACGTGACGTGGAAGGTCTGTCTAGCTCTTGGATTGGTCTTTCTGCCAGGAGTCGCTGCAAGAGCTCTGACTGGAGTTGAACTTGGCTGCTCAACCTTTCAACTTGCTGCGCCAAGTTGTCTTGGGGAGGTTGGTGGTGACTTCTCCCAGAGATGCCATGACGCCCATCCAGAAAGTCCCTTAGGTCCATGTTTGATGTGGGCTGATCATGCTGTGATGCACTTCCCATCAACCGCCTGCCTTCTTGTTGCAAAGCCAAAGTTCATTCCCCTAGCTCGGGCACTTGGTTAGCTGGAGAGAGGAATGCTCCGAAACTGAAGGTTGGCCTCCCTCCGTGCGTCTCCAGGGGCGCTTCTATGGACACACGCCTGGGTCGAATTGGCCGCTCCTCTGGAGTCTCTATGCGAGCCTCAATCGTCGTCTGAACTGTTGAGGCAGAAACACCTTCTCCAGCTGATCGAACGGATCGACGAACCCTAGCCATGCCGAATTAAAGAATCTTGAACAGGAAAGTTGTTGATGGATGATTTGAACAACGTTCAAAATCTTACAACAATGTCGATGAACGACGAACGAAGAAAGATGAATGATGAACAATTTCCTGAAGAACGTTGAACACCGTTGAAGAACGATGAACAACCGAGTGAGCTTCTTCTGAGTATTCCTCAATTGCTCTCAATGAAAGCACCAATTGTTGAATCAAAAATCGAACCCGCCGCGAAAAGTTCTCACAATTACTACAAACAACAAACAAATTAGCTATCGTTACCTCGATCGATTTACCCGGGGAGTTGTTCGAACAAGAACACTCTGATGCCTAAGTTAGCTTCGAGAGAGGAAAATGATATACTTCGAAGCGAAGAATCGACGTACCTTGGAAATGAAAGATACTCCGCTATTTATAGGAAAATCTTGGGAGCCTCGGAGCGTTATGATTGGTCGGTTAAATTTGTAATTAATAAATAATATATTATTAATTAAATACATTATTTAATAATTATAATAATAGCTCATTATGATAATAATGATAATTATTGTGATTTAATTTTAATATTAATTTTCCGTTATTATGAATAATGACAATTAACTCTCGGGAAGAATATTAATATTACTGATATTTGAACCTAATTAAATAACGTATTTAACTGGTAAATAGATTATTTAATGTGTGGGTGTTTTTAAATGATCAGCGTTATTGCCAGGGGCAACTTGGTCATTTCAGGAATTACAGGTCACGTGGCAGCTCCACAATTTTCGGGTGATCTTGGGTTTCCACAGTTCTTAACGTTTTTTTTTTTGTGATAGGATATGATATCAGTGTTCTTTATGATATCAGTGTTCTTCCATTGGTAAGATTTTGTTCAACTATGTTATGGTATGCATGAATATTTTTCATAAAGGCCTGATTCAAGAAGTAGAAGTGGAGAAGGAGTTACTGTGACTGAGGAAGCTAAGAAGAAAGCACATCAAAAGCCGGCAAAGATCCTAGATGATGCTCATTGGTTCATAGCCTATCGCTAAACATTTTAATTACTGATTGAAAGTTTGTGTCTTTTGGTTGTAAATGAGATATAGAGACCACTATATGTTCATAAATGTGGTTACTTCTAAATCTGATACACTAATCGAATGCTTGGTGAATAGTGATATATATATGTTGTTAGGATGAAGTATGAACTAATATTCCATTTGATTTTGAAAGGTGTCAAATTGAGAGCTGATAATGTAGCTTATCCTCTTCTTTGACACTTTCTTTTAGCTGCTTGCATTTATAAGAGACCTTAGTACATAATAGTTCCTATGGGAAGATTATTCAGATTTTTTTTGTACTAATTTTGGCTCAACTTTTTGTTGAGCAATTGTACAATCCAGTATCAATTTCACATTATAGAATACCGAACCATATTGAATCGATTAAAATTAATTGGTATGGTTTCAATATAATCTCTATACTGAATCATACTGAATCGCGCCCAAGGCTAAAGTAAAATATAAATAACTTTTAAAAAAAGTATAGCTTAAGCATTTTTTTTTTAAAAAGCACAGTGTTGATGCACAAAATGTGCCAACTTAGGGAGCGAATGATGCTCTGCCACGTGCCCTGTGTAAACTTGAAAACGAAGGAAACTAGTCGGTCGGTCAGAGTATAGGCACCGGTGTGGTACCGGCCCAAAGGTACTCCGACGCCCAAGTCAGTGGTCGGTCTAGGGTGTAGAGGGTAGTGGAAAGTATACCGTAAAAGTAGTAGTAAACAGTAAATTGATTAGTTACCTTTGTACGACAAATGGACCCTTTTGTACGGGTGCGGTGAATATAATATTTGGGTCGATACTTAGTCGGTGGTAGATGACTTCGGTCGAGATGCCGGGCATGTCCGCGTAAGACCATGCGAAGACCTCTGCGTTATCACGCAGAAACTTGATCAGGTCGGCGCGCAGAGCTGGGCTCAGTGTGGTGCCAATTTTGACCTTCTTGTCGGTGAAGTCGTGCGAGAGGACGACCTCCTCTACCTCCTCGATCGGCTGAGGGTGCGGCGTGGTAGAGTGGTCGCGAGGGTCTTCGATCAGCCCGTCGCGTAGGTGCTGGGCAACTTGGGGATCAACCGGGTAGGCCTCAAAGGCGGATTCGGCAACGGCTAGGGTTTCTGCGGGCTGGGTGATAGCCTTCCCAGCGAGAGTGGTGGAGTTGCAGGTCCGAGATGCCATTTGGTCTCCACGGACTTGTCCAACGCCCATGAGGGTCGGGAACTTCATAAGGAGGAGATGGATGGAGACAACAGCTCAGAGCTGGTTGATAATTCCACGACCTAGGATGACGTTGTACGCGTTCGGGCAATCAACCACGAGAAAAAGTGCCAGAACGGTTGCACGATTCGGGTTCTCGCCGATTGTGATTGGCAGGTTGACAGTGCCAGTTGGGACGATGGAGTCCCCGGTAAAACCGAACAATGGGGAAGGGGATCGGTCTAGCTCGGCCTCCTTGAGTTGAAGCTGTTTGTATGCCTCCATGAAGATGACATTGACCGAGCTGCAGGTGTCAACCATGATCCGACCAACATCGAAGTTGCTAATGATAGTGCGGATGACGAGGGGGTCGTCATGCGGATAGATCACCCCTTGCTCCTCCTTCTCCGAGAAAGAGATGGCTTCCCAACCTGTTCGCGCTACCTTCCGCGCTCGGCCATCCGCCACCTGGAAGACCTGTTGGTTGTGCTTCATGGTGCAGAGGAAGTCTTTTTTGGCTCGGTTAGACGCCAGAGGTGAAGAGATGGATGTGCCACCGGTTATGGTGGTTATCTGGGGGTGTCGAGGCTGATGCGAAGCGTTTTGAAAGAACTGATTGATCTTGCCGTCTAGGACCAAGGCCTCGACTAGGTCTCGGAAGGCAACACACTGGTCAATGTTGTGGCCGTTGTACTTGTGGTACTGGCAGTAGACGCCAGTGTTTTTGGCTTGTCGGCCCGCGCTGGAAGTCCAGGTCGGCTTAGGGATCATACCCTCCACATTCATCAGCACGTTCTCATACAACGTGTTTAAGATCATATAGGTTTCGTACTTGGACCGAGAAAGGGGGCGCTAGGTGCGTTGTTCGTTGGGTCGATTGTCATACTGACCTTGTCCCCGGCGGGACCCCTGGTGGTTTTGGTTCCTACCCTTCTTTCTTGAGCCGTAGGAAGGAGTATAATCTTTCCTCTTTCCGCTCGGGGAGTTGTGGTGCTGGGTGTGTCCTGATGCGACCTGCTGGGGGGCCGGTTGATGTGGGGTATGACTCGGTCTGTATGTGTCGACCGAGTTCCCAATGCTAGGTCGGTATGTGTTGACCGTTGTTGTACCGTCCTTGCTGGGTAACAGCTCGGCCTTGGCGTGAATGGCTGCCTGTTTCATTAACTCATTATAAGAAGTCCAACCCTGAGTATGTGCAACGTACCTGAATTAGGATTCGCGCAGGCCGCCCTTGAATGACGTGAAAACTGTCCGGTCGTCGGACTCGGTGTACCGGGAGTACTCTAGACTTAACCGAGCAGCGTATGCACGGAGCGTCTCTGTTGCTCCTTGCTTCAAGAGGAATAGATCCTCAGCGGAGAAAAGCCTGTCAGTCTGATGAACTGTACAAAGGAGTCCACATAGCCGAGCTCTAGTCTGTAGAACCAGTTGATCGCCGCATCGGTGAGGGTGGAGCTGAAAAACTAAGCAGCGGGCCTCGTCGGTCAGGCTCGAGAAGGAGACGGCCGACCAAAAGTTGTTGAGATGGTTGATCGGGTTGGTCTGACCGGTATAGAGGGGGATTTTCAGCAGCTTGATCGTGTTGCCGTGTTGAAAAAAATTGATCTGATTTGTGAACCGCCCCAGGCTAGGTCCGCCCCAAGCATGTGTCTGGGGTGCCCCTTTCTCGGCCTCGAGGCACTGCACGCGATCGAGGAGTTGTTTTACCATGGGGTCGACACTGGGTGACGTGATCGGGCAGGGGTGGTCGGTCCTCTGCTGAGGGAATGGTGTGTTCCACCGTGACAAGTTTCCTCGGTCTCACCAGGACCTTGTGTTGCGTGGGGGGCGCTCGGACCTTCGGGCACTCAAGATTTCCTAGGAAGAATCCGCCTCTTCGGTCACCGAGATGAGGGGTTCCCACCACGGGAATGTTGGCGTGGTCTCGCCTCGGGTCTCGTCCGACTGGTCTACTCTGTTGTCCACGGGGAACTCAAGGCAGATCGGCCTGATTTTCCGGCGCTCCAGCCGAGAGGTGACACTCAAGGCTTCGCAAGCATCGCGTTAGATCCTGGTGGCCTGTATGCCCTTTCCAGGAATGACCAAGAGTTTCTGGGATTTCTCTGTCGATGTGGCCGGAGCTGCCGCCTTTCCCTTGCCTGCCGCCCGTCGGATCCTCTCTGCGCGTTCCGCGCAATCGGCGACCACGAGGTCGGCCTGACAGATCTCATCCTGAGCCTGCCGGGCATTTAGCTCGACCTGAGCGGCTTGTAGCTGGGCCACAACCTCGGTGTACTGCCCACTGAGCTCGGTATAGCGTTCCTCGGCTTGAGTTCCATTGGCTCGGATCTCAGCCATATCGCGTTGCAGCTTATCCAACGTCGTGAGTACCTTGGGGGAGGTGTCCCATGGCCCTCGGCTGGGCACGGGTGTGACCTCACCGTCGACGTTGTCCTTCATGCTGGAAGATGGGGAGGGTAACGGCGTTTTAGGCTCGGTAGAGTAAAGGGCAACCTTAGTCAGTTTCCCACAGACGGCGACAAACTGTTGATGCACAAAATGTGCCAACTTAGGGAGCGAAAGATGCTCTGCCACGTGCCCTGTGTAAACCTGAAAAGGAAGGAAACTGGTCGGTCGGTTAGAGTATAGGCACTGGTGTGGTACTGGCCCAAAGGTACTCCGACGCCCAAGTCAGTGGTTAGTCTAGGGTGTAGAGGGTAGTGGAAAGTATACTGTAAAAGTAATAGTAAATAGTAAATTACTTAGTTACCTTTGTACGAAAAATGTACCCCTTTGTACGGGTGCGGTGAATATAATATTTTTATTTTCCCGATGTGGGACAAATGTCAATTCGCTGTGGGACTGACACATGGAGGTGTCATCCAGACCCGACTAGGGTTTGTTCGCGTGTGTGGGCCTAGACCCCTTGGGCTTGTGCGAAGAGGTGGTACTGGGCCGACTTGTCGGTCTGGGCCGACTCACTGACCGACAAGAGCTGGGTCTCTAGAGTCGGCCAGTGGCATGGTGTTAGAAGAGGGCTGGGCCTCTAGGTTGGTCTGGGCCGACATGCCGAGCCAGGTAGAGGGGTGGGCCTCCAAGATTGGTCCGAACTGGTACTGTTTTGGAAATGGGCTGGGCGTGTAGTGAGTATGGGCTTCAAGCTCGGTCTGGTCCGATATGATATGAACACACAGCAAAACCAAGGTCGGTCTGTTACTAACAATTCAGTTTGAATCGAAATCGTTTAGGTATTTTTTTTTAAAAAGCAAGTATATAAAACAAAAAGTAAGGATACAAAAACAACCAAATGACCATTATTCAAAATTTTGTATATTAAGCTTGCAGAGCATTGGATTGTAATCTTTACCACTATATTAAGATATATCAGACAAATATTACCACTTAATAATATTTTATTATACTCTTATTTTAGTATACATGTATTTATCAAAGTATATCTGAGTATCCATGTAATTTTATTAATTTTTACTTTGCATTAATAATAAACTTATAAATTAACAAAAATTAATATATAATACTTACTAGTCTGGCTTGGATTTAACAGATTTTCAAAATGAAAATCCAAATCCAAACTGTTACTAATAAAATGGTTTGGATTCTCAAACTGTAATGGCCAGGATTTTTAAAAACGATTTTTATTGGATTTTACGGAGATTTTTTGGGATTTTTATTGTGTTTGGACTATTTTACCCTTGGACTTTTTGGTTGGTTACTATTTTGGAGAAGGGTAGTTTGGTCAAGTGGGGAAATGGGATATTTTGCGAAGGGAATTAAAGCTTGTGGCTGGGAGCCACTCTCACATTATCCATATTATCATCACTTTTTCATCTCCTTATGTCTCTTTCCCCTAACTCGTTCACCCTCCACAAACTCATACAAACCCTTCATTTAAGCTTTGCTTTTGGGAGGTTTTTAGGGTAAACCAAGGTTAGGATCACGCTCTTTGGACCTTCATGAGTAGTACTAACATTGGTTGGAGGATGGAACGATGTGAACACGGGAGGTGCGCGAGGAGAAAGGAACCCACAACTTTTGAGGCTCATATCTTGGAATTCAGGTATTTTCTCTCAATTCTGGCCTGAATTTGGATTCCTGAGATCAAGCAGATATAGTTTGATATAAAGTTTGTCCAATTTGGTTTAGTTTTGAGGGAGCTAGGAAGGTTTGAAGTTTAGGACCAAAAACGGTGATTTCAGGACAGCGGACAATAACGGCTGCAACCGGGGCCACGGCGGAACAATTATCTTCTTTGACTAAGGGTGACGTCAAAATGAAGTCATGATAACGTCACCAAATGACATCACCATGATGTGTTGGGGTCACCTCAGCATGCCACATGTTAGGGCCATAGGGTGATGTCAGCATGACGTCATGTTGACGCTAGTATGCTACATGTTAGGGTGCCATGTCAGCATACCATGTGTTAGGGTGCCACATTAGCATACCACATGTTAGGGTGCCATATCAGCATGCCACTTGTTTGGGCCACACCAGTATGCCACATGATAGAGACATGTCAGTAGGTAGGGTGACATTCGTAGCATGCCAAGTCAACAGTGGTTGACGTCATAGGGTAACGTCAGTGAGGCTACGTGTGGGCGGCTAATGAGGAAGATCATCGACCTTCCACTGGCGCATGGGTACAAATATCGATGCACAACCTTGCTTTTCTAAAAGGTTTTGACAGGATGAATACAATGGTGGTGATTTCAGGTCGATCAGAGTTCGTTTAAGGGTAATTTTGGGCATTTAAAATCACGGATTGCATGTTCAAGATGCGTGTACTATCCCGGAGTTTTTGGAGGGTTTACATACGAGGTTTTATCTATTGTTGGTGACCCACGATTTTTATTTTGATAGGTCACAACGATCCGAGAACCTCGAGGAGAGTACAACTCAAGTGTGAGTTACCGGTTGGATTGTGAGTAGGCAATTTGTTTAATAAATGTGATGCATACATATTTACATATTTCTATGGTTTTATTGCATGGTTTGGATTGCAATGGTTTGAGTATATAATTGTAAATGTTTTTCTGGGATGTGGTTTTTTGGACATAGGTTATTATGGATTTTGAGAAAATACCGGATTTTTGGCTCGTGCTTGGCTTACAATGGTTTTGGGATTTTGTGGGTATTTTAAAAGAAAGTTAAAGGTATTTTTATAAACTGGAGGGGAAAAAGGATTATTTCGGAAATGGGTTTTCCAAAGGCTTCTAATTTTGTCCACTCACAGTTTTTCATGTTTTTATACCCTCCAGGTTGATATTGTGACGGAGGCTATATTGAGGCAAAGAATTTTTACCTGGGACTGCGCACGTTTAGGTTATTTATTTTCTTTTCAAGTGCTCTATATAATTGTAATTAGCAAACTTGTGTTTTATAGTTGACACGTGAAATTTATCCCTTGTCTGACACTATTTTCTTATTTATTATTGGACTAAGGGTACTTTGGGGATTTAAGGTTTTTGTGTCAAACGAGAGTAGTCCCTTTCATGAGTATCAAGGTGATTTCAGGGAGAGTCTTGTCAATTTCGTATCAGGGCACTAGGTTATATCATGTGGGTTGCATACTTATTGCGCAAGGTAGTTTTCGTTTCTAACCCGTGCATCTTATCAGACATTATGCCTCCACGACAACAACTCCATCACCAGCCTGGCAGTGAGGATGAGGATAGAAAGTCTAGGTGTGATCACACCTTGGATCATTTTGGGCAGGCATTGGATGTCGTGTTTCAAGGGAAGAGGGTCACCGAAGTGTTGGATATCGAGATGGCCCATCAGATTAGAGCCATTGAGTTTACGGGTGAGTCGAATATTGGGGTGGACGATGAGTAGATCACACACTTTGATAGGATTTTGGGATTGATGCACTGCCCTCCTGAGTTCATGGTGCAGATAGCTGCCTTTTTCTTGAGTGGTTATGCATAGAGGTGGTGACAGACTTTATTGTCGACGGGTTTGGATGAAACTACTATCACTTGGGTGACATTCAAGGAGTGTTTCATGGATCAGTTTTATCCCCAGTCTTATCGGGATGCGATGGAGACAATGTTCCTGCGACTAGAGTAAGGTGACATGATGGTTGCTCAGTATGAGCAGAGTTTTTTAGGCCTATCTCTATACGCACAAGATGTGGTGGCAATCGAGACGAGTAGGCTTCATCGGTTCTTGACTAGTCTTCCAAGCAATATTCGGGTATCAATGATATCTGGAGCATTCATCGCACTCCAGGCCTTATCAGATGTGGCTTCTCAAGTGGAATTGAGTTTTTCTGAATCAAAACAGCATCAATAGTACGAAGGTTCTAGGCGACGTGGGAACTTCTAGCTCCCATTCTTCTAGGTGTGCTTCTAGCTCCCGTTCTTCTAGTGGTCATCGGCCAGGTTATGGCGATCGATGGTCAAGATATGGTGGATGAGATGCTCGGAACAACGGGGATGGTTGTTTATTTTGTGGGGAGCTTGGACATTTCAAAAAGGAGTGGACATATCATATTGACGATGGTGCTACCAGTTAGGATATTACAGATCAGGGTCAGCAAGGTAGGTGGCGGTTAGAAGAGACGTAGCTAACCCACAAGAGAACGAGCACATGTGTTCGTTGTTCGGCAAAATGAGGCTCGTGCTGCATTAGGAGTGGTGACAAGTACTTTTTCTATCCTTGGTTGTGTTTCTCTAGTTTTCATGGATTTTGGGGCCACACACTATTTTTATTCTCGAGGGTCTATATTTTTGTCAATATAGAGTTGAACTCACTTGGTTGGGATATGGGTATTGGTACCTCAATTGGTGAGTTGAACCTACTTGGTTGGGATATGGGTATTCGTACCTCAATTGGTGAGTTGAACCCACTTGGTTGGCATATGGGTATTGGTACCTCAATCGATGCTATGTTGGCAGTGAGCATAGTGACCCGGAATTGTATGTTTTGGTAGATGTAGGTTGGTTGGCCTTTAGGGTTTAATAAGAGGATGACTCGATAGTGTACATGTTGGGTGTATCTCTGAAGCACTCTAGGGTTTGTGAACTATTTTCTGTTTCTATGCTCAGGGAGTACGTGCTAGACACATCTCACATGTTAGTGGAGCAATCAGATGGACTCAAGGAGGTTTTGAGCCTAGTGAGTGGTCTGTTCAGATCTGGGATCGGATAGATTGGAAGTTAGTTTAGGTGACTGTTTCCCCTTGTATTGGTTATGTAGAGGGATTTTGACGTGGAGTAGACCACGTGGGAGCCCGACGCTTTGTGGTGGGACTAGTATCCACAGTTTTTGAAGGAACATGTGCCAATTTTAGGGACGAAATATTTTTTAAGGTGGGTCAATTGTAATCACTCGGATTTTTAAATATTAATTTTATGGGAATTTACGGATATTTTTGGGGATTTTTATTGTGTTTGGACTATTTGACCCTTGGACTTTTTGGTTGGCTATTATTTTGGGTAAGGGTAGTTTGGTCAAGTGGGAAAATGGGATATTTTTGGAAGGTAATTGAAGCTTGTGGCAAAGGGCCACTTTCACATTATTCACATTATCATCACTTTTTCATCTCCTTCTCTCTACCCTCTACAAGCCCACACAAACCCTTAATTCAAGTTTTGTTTTTGGGAGGTTTTAGGTTAAACCAAGGTTAGGATCATGTTCTTTGGACCTTCACGAGTAGGAAAAAATCGTGTTAGAGGATGGAACAACGGGGACACGGCCGGTAAGCGAGGAGGAAGGAACCCGCAACTTTCGAGGCTCATAACATGAAATCCAGGCATTTTCTCTCAATTTTGGGCTTGGGTTTGGATTCCTAGGATTGAGTGGATAGATTTTGATATAAACTTTGTTCGATTTGATTGTGTGTTGAGGGAGTATGGAAATTTGAAGTTTAGGACCAACAATGGCAGTTTTATGGCGGATGGCAGTGGCGGCCATGAAGCATGCAATTTTCTTCTCCAGCGAAGGGAGACATCAGCATGACATCATGATGACATTACCATGTAGCATCATGATTCCGTTAGTATGCCACGTGTGAGGATGCCACATCAACATGCCACGTGGTGTTAGTGCCATGTCAGCATGCCACATGTTAGAGCCACGTCAGCCTATAGGTGTCGTTAGCAGCGTACCACGTTAGTGGGGGCTGACGTCAACATGTGACCTCAGCGGGTGACATTTGCAGTGATAGTGTGTGGGGAAGGATGTTAGCCATGCGCTACGTGACTCAACACGTGGGCGCGAATCTTGAAGCACGGCCTAGTTTTTTCAAAAGGTTTTGACAAGCTGAATTCAATGGTGGTAGTTTTACACGTGTACTATCGCGGGATTTGGGGAGAGTTATACATACAAGGTTATATGTATTGTTGGTGACCCTCAGTTGTATTGACAGGTCAGAACACTCCGGGGACTTCTGAGGAGCGTACAACTCAAGAGTGAGTTACCGGTTGCGCTATAAGAGGACAATTTGTTTAATAAATGTTATGCATGCATATATATATATATATATATATTTCTATAGATTCATTGCATGGTTTTGATTGCAATGGTTAAAATATATAATTCTAAATGTTTTCTGGATAAATTTCTGGTTTTAGAATATTTATTCGGGATGTGGTTTTCTAGCCACAAGTTATTGTGAAATTGGGGAAAGTACCGGATGTTGGGCTCATGCTCGACTTATAATGGTTTTGGGCTTTTGTGGATATTTCAAAACCAAGTGAATGGCATTTTTGTAAATTTTTTTGCCCAATATAGTCATCCTCATGCAATTGGACCGCTATTCTGGAGTTGTACTCAGAGAATCCCCGAATACATGCTTTCCGACGGAGCTAGACTCTGTGGGTTCTATGATGTTTACACGTAGTATAAGGGATGGGCTGGTTGTAACGACCCGTCCAAAATTTTTGGGATTAATTAAGAATTAATTATGGATTAGCGAGGCTAATCAGGGATTAGCGAGGCTAATCAGGGATTAGTCGAGGATTGTCGGACATTCAGGGCGAAATTACGATTTTCCTCCTAGATGTGGGTAAAAGTTGAATTTGAACTTATGAGGTCCAATGCACGAGGATCGAAGACTGTTACATTGATCAAGTCGATACGAGTCCATAGACATGCGACAAGTCGAAATCAGACATTCAACGGGAAAGTTACGGGTCACGGAATGTTCGAGGTACTATTGCACGAAGTACGAGATGAGTGGACTTTTATCTTGAGCGGGGCCTAGATATTTGTTTCAGGCCCAATCCATTGCTCCCTTTTCACACACACATGCACCATCCATCTTCTTCATTTCTTCATTCGAACCTGAAACCCATACCACCCAAATTCTCCCCTCCCTTGCTGGATTGATTGAGGACCCATGTAAGACTTAGAGTGGATGACTAAGTGATCAGGTGACGGCGAGGAGGTGGCTGAGCCGCGTAGACGGCAGAGGAAGGTAAACCCGAAAACCCATTTTTCGAATTGAAATTCGATTTTCAGTTTTGGACGTTGGGGACTATTTCTAATGATTGGGTTATGTTTTTTTATGGTTGTACGAGTCACTGGGGATCAGAATCGGAGGTTGAGGATGGCGGAGCAGCCCAGATAGGGTGCTGGAAAACTGGGCGACTGTTCATCGAATTAAAGGTAAAGTTCTAGGCTGTTTTTCAATGTTTTGATTGTAAAGATCCTTTCATGTGATAAAGAAGAAGAGAATGGGACTAATGGGATTGAAAAAGATGATCGGAGGTAGAAGAACAGACCAGGTCAGGTCCATGGGTCTACGTGATCCGATTACAGAGAACGGGGTCGACCCGAACAGAGGACAGGGATGATGACATCATCATGTCAGACTAACAAGTGTCAGTGATGATGTCACTGCTAACGTCAGCGATGCCGTTAGCTTTGACTTTTGACCAGCCATCTTTAACCCCATGCATGGGGGCAAGTGGAAACGTGAGGTGGAACCAAGATTATTTTAAAAGTTTCGACGATACAAATCCAATGGTGGTGATTTTGAGTCGATTGAAGATCGCTAAGTTGGTCAAATTGAGCTTTAAAGCTTAGGGAAGCGTGTCTGGGACATGTTGACTTTTTTTTAGGAATGTTGGGGGTTTTTGATATGGACTTTTCTAGGTTGGTAGTAACCTTTAAGTATGTTTTGGACAGGTCTGGATGACCCGGAGAGTATGGATTAGCCCAGAGAGGCTTATGGCACCTGTTTCGAGGTGTAGCGTGTACGGTCTGTGAGTGGACTTTGTTTTATGAATATAATGCATGCATAAATGTTTTATATGTGTTTATGAACATGATTTGAGATTCCATGAGTGCATGTGTTTTAAATATTAATTTTTTGGCATTTTAGGAGTGAAATGTGTTATTACACGTAGTTCAAAATTTATGTTTTATATGATGTTTGGGCTTTGGCTGTGTGTACTACGTACTTGTATTTTATGTGATTTCAAAGGTTTCACGGAGAGGCGTGAAATTGAGGAACTGATTTACGATTTTGAGGATTTCACGGAGATGCGTGAAATCGAGATTCGGGCACGAGTTCCCGGTGAACGACCTTGACTTGATTGAAGTCAAGGGCGATTTTGAAAGTGTTTTGGAAATAAGAAAATGGTTTTCAGATTTAGAAATATCTTTCGGGCATACGACCTAGTTGATTTGAGGTTTGACTTAGAGTATAGTCAAACGTGAGATAAGTCGGGCTATGACCTAATTATGAGTTTTATGAATGATATTTCGGGTATGAGATCCAGTTGTAGATTTTATAGGATTTGAGGAATCCAGAGATATGAAGTGTCATTAGACACTAGTTTTCAGGCTGTGACCCATTTGGTGATATTTCGGGAAAGTGGCCCTATGTATGATGATGACATTCGGGTTAGAGTCCCGGGTGTCACGGCGCTCGCCTCCGGACTAAGGATGTGTTCCTTCCGGAGAGGTTATGATGCACTTCCTGTTGTCGAGTAGCCGATGGAGGATCTGATACCAGAGGGAGGCTCAACTTAGAAGTGCCAATGTTAGACTCTGAGATCGATCGGTGGTGTGTCCACGATGATCTAAAGATGGTCGAGGCGGGTGATGTGTTTACGGTGACACGTTAGGATTGTGAGCGGTCGTGAGCTTATATTTGCACATGTTCTAGGATTGGAATCGTGAGTGACACTAAGATGAGGATGGGATGTGTTCCCAAAAGTTCTATGTTTTGGACTGAGGCTCCGTTCTGGTTTTTTTTTTATTTGGTTTTGGGCTGCGACCCTGTATAATTTGGTTTTGGACTGAGACCCTACTGAGGTAATGGCTTCGATTGAGAAGCATTTTTCACTGTGTTTGAGTGTACCCACTCAGCCGGCACTCACGGCCCATGGTCACATTTCCTGAATTTGTCCACTCACAGCTTTTGTGGTTTTAATACCCTTCAGGTTACTAGCGGATGCGGGCTGTAGTAGAGATTGAGACATCACATGCCACCACCGATCCTGGCGTACTCTAGTTACACTCGAACGGGTGACGAGCTTATCCTTGGTCTGACAAGTGTTGTTAGACGGGAGTAGGCACATCCCACTATAATCCAGGGGGATTGAGACGGGTCCTGTCACTAGTTTCAGATGTAACGACCCGTCCTGAATATCGGGATTAAGTATTAATTAATTATGGATTTAGAATGACTAATTGGGGATTAGTTGAGAGAATTCGGACGGACGGTGCGAAACGACCGTGTTGCACTTAGAATTGAGCAAATGTTGACTTTTGACTCAGGGAGTAAAACGTACGAGGACCGAGGACCAATATGTAGACAAGGACACTACGAGTACGTAAATAGACGGCACGTCGAAATCGGAGGTTTGACGGAGAAGTTACGGGTATAGAACATTTTACGGAACTATTCACGCAAACCGAGAAAATAGGACATGTGGCAGGTTTGGATTGGATTGGAAATTTGGATGGACCAATCAGTAAGTGACATCTGTCCCTTATCTGATTGGCCCATTCCCCCACACGGTGGGATATTTCTCTCTCCCATTTGATCAACCATTCTTCATTTTTCCTCCCAAAACCCATGAGCCATGCAAACCCATCCCCTATGGCCTTCAATTCCCATTATTTGTGATTGGTGTGTGAATGAAAGTTAGAGAGTGAAGTGTGAGGATGCTGATGGTGGCCAAGGTTTGAGTCGTCGTGGACGACGGCCGGTGAAACCATGATCGGTGGGTTTGATGTTTCAAAAATGGTAAGTTGTGTTTTAGACTTTGTTGAAGGGTTTTGCTATTGGAAAGTGTTTTGGGAGTTGCTAGGGGACTAATGGACGGGGAACGGTGGCCAAAGGCTAAGCAACCGACGGGGGGAAGTTTTCCGGTTCAAATAGCAAATTGAAAGGAACGTTTTTGGACTTGGTTTTCATGTTTTTAAATCATAAATAGATTAGGAATGATTATAGGAAAGTTTAGGAATAAAAATGGACGAAAAGGGACCAAAAAAACGAGAGATATGGAGGCGAACCGATCACGCCAGTCCTATTGGACCGGCTACACAGTCGAACCGGACCGGACCGGTTCATCTCAAGGACAGGGATGATGAACAGTACGCGCGTGAAGCCCATGGGCAGCGCCTTTGAGCGGCGTGTGCGGGCGCATGGGGCATGTTTGGGACATGTGTTCAACATATGAAATCATCTATGTGATGTAACAAACATTTTGGGACTAGTTTCGTGTCGATCGGATATTGTTTCGATATAGTTCAGGATGTCCAAAGGTTTAGGATCGAGTTTATATACGTTTAAAAATTCGAGAAAATTACGGGGATTTAATGGAAGGTTAATGAGGTAGTTAGTAACCCTCTAGTATGGTTTGGACAGGTTTGGAAGTTCCGGTGATAGTGATGTGGCTCGGAAAGGCGTATGGCACATGTATCGAGGCGGCAGCGTAGGACGGTCTGTGAGCGGACATTGTTTTCTAAACTGTGATGCATGCATAACTGTTTTATATGATATATATATATATATATATATATATATATGTGATTCCTATAGTGATGATTGTGGCATTGGTGATTTACATGGTTGCACGTATTTTGAGGTAATCCCGTATTTGCACGTATTTCGATGTTACGATTTTATATTATGGTTATACGTGATTGTGGTTTTAATAATGGTTCAATGGTATGGTTTTGGATCTGGAAATATGGAATCGGGCTTGAGACCCATTTGTTTTGGGAACCCTCGGACTTGGAGTCCATTTGAGTACTGTATCGGGTCGGGGGCCTAATTGGTTGCATGATCGGGCTCGAGGCCCAGTTGGCTTATGAAATCGGGCACGAGCGCAGTGGTGTTTTATAAATGTGATTTCGAGTCCAGGACCCTACGTTTCATAAACGTGATTTTGGGTCGGGGACCCTAAATGGTTTTGAAACTATGGATTTGTGATAGTTTTATGGAAATTACGAGCAAGGCCCTTTGAGATGTTTTGAAATTACTTTAGAAAAATGTTTTCTATATACCATCTTGATACGAGGATCTGTGGATGGTCTCCTCCAGGTGTCTGGGAAACTAGGGAAGTCACAGTGCATTGCTTGCGATGGGTCATTCTACGGAGCGACCAGACCGTATAGTGACTCAGGAGCAGGATTACTATGATTAGACGTCTGGGACGTCAGACATCTGGGATGTCAAAAATATGGATCCGGAGATAACTCGGGCAGCGCGCGTTGATTTTACCGTGAGATATGACGTCTGGGACGTCAAGCATATGGGATGCTAGGCATCTGGGATGTCGAGGATGGTTATGTGGTAAATATGGATTATTGAATTTATGAAATGGTATTTCGGTGTTTATGGATTTGGGTAGCGGCCCACTTGGTTCTGGATTTACGAATTTTGGTATTCTATGGTTTTGGGCTGAGTTCCTACATATGTTTGGATTTACAGTTTATGGGCTAAGGCCCTAATAGTTTATCTAAATGGTTTGATTATTGGTTTTCAAATACATGCGTACTTTTTAGTGAAGGGCATAAATATCTTTATGAAATGTGTTTTTATTAACTATTGATTTTCGTCCATTCACAGCTTTTAATGGGTTTAACGCCCTTCAGGTTGATCACAGATGCGGGCTGTAGCAGAGACCGAGACAACGCACTCCTCCACCGATCCTGGCGCACTCTGGAAGCCCCGAACGGGCTGAGAGTTTGAGTTATCCCTTGTTTGTCACTTCATGTTAGACGGGAGCATGGCACATCCCGCGATAATCCCGGGGGGATTGGGATAGGTCATATCAAGTGGTATCAGAGCGAGGTTGTCGCTATTCGAAAAAACCGTGTAGTTCTTGTGGTACGCGCAGGTCGAGGATGTGATGTCCCTACGTGGTCAGCCCGTTATCTACCTGATAGTTAGAATTCTGGTTTGATAGTTAATGGGAATGAATAGTGGATAGAGTGTGATTGGCTCGATACGTCGTACGTTAGTGTAATTCGACCCCAGTAGGGTTACTTTTGACAAATTGGTAGTGCGATGACCGTCCCGCGACGTCATGTTTTGTTAGATTGTTATGCTGTTGGGAGTAGCTGGGTTCGGGGAACCCCTGTTGAGTTGATGGTAGGATTGGATTGACGTCCATACAATGTCAGGACCACGAGGTCGGTCAGGTTGTGGATTATACTGTAGAGGACAGTTGGGTTCAGAGGAACCCTAGGGTGTGATTGTGGAACCCTAAATTATGATGGATGGTTTGGAGAGGAAAACCTTAGTTGTGATTGATGAATTGGAATTGTGAATCCGTAGTTGTTGTGAATTGGACAACTTTCCGAAGTCAAGGTGGTCTGTCGGGTCAAACCCCAGATTGTGACTGATGGTTTAAAATTTGTGCTGCAGAGAACAGCTGAGGTCGTTGATGACCAAGTGGATGACTCTAGTGAGTCTAGTTAAAACTGTGGATTTTGGTTGGCTCGACACGAAGTGAAATGATGGGATTCGATCCACGAGTACAATTATGAGATGATATATGGAATCCCAAGTTGGACCGAATAATAGGGTGATGTATGGATGTGGATCTCGATAACAATGACTAGTGGTCGACAGCCGTGTGGAGATGGCTGGCTATCAAGGGTGATCAATGTAGTTGTGGTTGTTGAAAAATTGGGGACGTTCAGGGAACGTTCATTATCTTGTTGTAATGATTAGTCTAATCCTTCTGAACTAACCACTACCGTAGATTCTTTTCGGCTCTTCCAACCTTTTCCGACCAACGACGACCATCGATAACTACTATAATGACCCATTCTATTTCTCACAATCAAATTTCTCCACAAATAAGCCTAACCGAAACTCAGGAGGTATAGTCAACCGTAGTCAACCAAACATCTCCACACCATTGCCAAGACAAATCTATACTATCCGACAAATCCTCCTTGTCGTGTAGTGATAGAAACCAACCATCCCGAAATGGACTCTCAAGTCCTCGGCTCGTTTGGACACCATTCACGTGTCCATGACTACCGTTTCTGTACATCCAAAGGATGTCGATTCATCCTAACCTGATGTACCGCTCGACTGAAGAGTCACAACAGACTCCTACTGTGATCTGCAGTCAAATCTCTGCATACTACCATATCTGACCAATCCTGAACAACTCTGACCAACTGGTCGCTACTCCACACGACAGATCGACTCTGACCAACCGGTCACTAATCCCCCATGACAGATTGAGTACTGTCGACGGAGTCATATCCCGACTCATAACTCATCGTCATCACAACCACTAGCACCAGCACCAGCACTAGTACCTGCACACCTGCATCAGCATCAGCTTCAGCACACAGTGTGTGAATCAGACAACCCTGGATCTCCGCTCATAACGAGCGACGACCCTGTACCTCTGCTCGAAACGGAGTAACTCTGTCTCCCTCGTACCCAACAACTCTAGGTACAGTCACCCTGACGACTCATACGAGAAAAGGAAACGTTCCTTGAACGTCCCCGATTCCCAACAACCATGACTACAACCACTCCCGATGATAGTGTCTGCCATAACTCGTGCAGTCCTAACCACCAGACATCGCTATCGAGACTATGCATCCAACGGAATCAACCGCTCATACTAACTACTCTGTATCCCCACTCCGGGATTCCATCGACAAGTGCCTGGTAACTTGTCCAACCAAACTCTAACTAGTCGTAAAAATCGATCCTACAACGTTGTGAAAGACGATTCCAACTAACCGTCTCACTATCAAAACTCTAAAATACTATTACATTCCATATTCCGTAGGGCCCCATACTACCAATCATGACAAAACTATGGCACCCCCGGCATCAAGTGCCGAACCAAGACGATCTATGATTCAATCCTACTAACAACCGTACCGATATTCTAACTAACAGGTTGATGACGAACTGCAGCCTATAGAGACATCACATCCTCGGCCTGTGCTCAAAGAGCAAAACCCGCTCCGGAACTCAAAGTAACATGAGCAACCCTGCTCTGTTACCACCTATCCGTATTAGAGCATCCTGAGTATCCTAAGAGCCAACCTATGCTCTCATACCACCTGTCAGGACCTATCCCAATCCCCCCAGGATTAACGCGGGATGACCCTGATCCCGTCTGACACGGAGTGTCAGACAAGGGAAAATTCTGACTTTAGCCCGCTCGGGACTTCAGAGTACGACAGGATCTGGAGGAGGTATGTGATGTCTCGATCTCTGCTACAGCCCGCATCCGCTGTCAACCTGAAGGGCAGTCAAAACATTTAAAAGTTGTGAGTGGACAAAACAATAATTTATAAAAACATTTTCATCAAAGACATTTGTACCCTTCACTAAAAAACATGCATACATTCGAAAACCATTTACCAAATCATTAGGGACTTAGCCCAAAAACGTAAATGAAACCAAGTACACGGGCCACTGCCCAAATCCAGCTGAGACTCAGCCCAAAGCCTGTATACATCACATATCATATAGCATATACATATAAGTCACATAGCCAATCCTGTTACGCTTTCGAAAGTTACGCGCGTGCTACCTGGGTCTCAAGCCCAAGTCTCTCAGGGTCCACCCAGGTCAATGTCCGTAGATCAATGACCCTCCCTGAGGTTATAATCTAAGCCATCCTGAGAGTAAGGTACCCAACGGGAGCGACTCCACTCAGTTATTGCTCCGTGACTACTCTGGGATCCACCCAGACCAACGACCCTCCCCGAAGAAGACAATCCAAATAAGGAAGGTATATGAATATATATATATATATATATAGAAAACATCCATTTCCGGTCCCCATAAACCGTCATGAAACTAGAGATCCATTTAGGGTCCTTGACCCGAAATCATAAACGTAAAGTAACTGGGTCTCGTGCCCAATCACATGACTCAACTGGGAATCGTACCCAATATCTCAGGGTCATTCACGACTCCAATCATAGTGATGCGTGCAACCATCCGTCCAGGATCGCCCTCAATCGTGGTATGTCACCGTGAACATATCAACCGACGCGACCATAATAAGATCATGGTGCACCCATCACCAATCGATATCCTGAACCAACTGCACTCTGAAGTCTAGCCTCATATGGCTGCTCAACGACGATATGTGCATCGTGACCTCTCCGGAAGGAACACATCCCAGTCATGAGGTGAGCGTCGTATCGTCTGTCGCCCTGCACATAGCACCCGCCGCGACCACGACTCAGACCCGTAGGTCATCAATAGGGTCATATGCCTAAGACAAAACCAAATGGGTCTCATGCTCAAGTTTATCCTTTTTAAATCCAAAACCATTTCATTTAAACCAACGTAGAAATACAACCCGTATAGGCACCATATAAGGTCGAACCTCGAAATATGTTCCAATACGTAACCACACACAAATTCACTCAGGGAATCACAAAACAAGTATTAAAACATATAATAAACATTTATGCATGCATCAATTTAGAAAACAAGGTCCATTCACAGACTGTCCGAGCTGCCGCCTCGATAAGCATGCCATAGGGCTCTCCCGGGCCAATCGCCATCACCGGGACTCCCAAACCTGTCCAAATCACTTTAGAAGGTTACTAACTACCTTATTAATCCCTCACTAAAGTCCTATAATTCTCCCAATTTTTTAACTATTTTTAAACTCGATCCTAAATCTTCGGACACCCCGAAACCTATCGAAACGATGTCCGATCGACACGAAACCAGTCCCAAATTGTTCGTTACATCGAAAGGATGATTTCACATGTTGGAACCCTCCCCATAAAGTGGGCCAGGTGCCCACATGTGCCGGCCAAAGCCCCTGCGCGTGGGAGCCACGCGCCGCATTGTAGCACCGTCTTCAACCTTCAGCGACAAGTCCAAACCGGCCGGTTCTCTGCAATCCGGTCCAGGTCTATATCCTCCTATTTTTTCGCACTTTTTCTTCCTTCTGTCAACCAATCTTCCTACTTTGATCCTATGAATCTAAATATGTAAAAAAAAACAATCTAAAACCTACAAAAATCCGTCTGTTCTAACTCCCCATTTCGGTCCCATATTTCCATTTCCTCCTTAAGGCCTCATTGGTCGTGAAACACCACCAACACCTCCTTATTACTCCCATAGAAACCTAATAAACCTTACCCAACCAACCAAAACGGTCCATAATAGCACAAATCGAAAATAAGGAAAAATGGGCCAAACTGATACCTTTGTCGGTTTTCCTCCTCCACGCCGCCATCCACGGCGGTTCAGGCCATCCTGCAGCCTCCCTCAGTCCTCATCCACTCTCTGCCTCATCCTCAGATTGAACCAAGTGAAGGGGGAAGAGATTGGGGTGAGGGTCGTACAAATATCGAAAATGGTGAGATCGGGTTTTGGGTTTGGCTTGGTATGCACGAGCAAAGGGATGGGAATGCATGTATGGGAAGCAATGCCCAATGGATGAGTGACACTTGTCACTCATCCATTGGGCCAATTTAAAATATCTGGGGCCCACTTGAATACAAAAGCTCCATGTTTTGTAATTCGTACAATAGTTCAACGGAACTTCTGTGAACCTTAACTTCTCCGTCGAACTTCCGAATTCGACGTGCCACCTGTCTACGGATTCATATCGTCCTGATCTACGTAACGGTCCTCGGCCCTTGGCCATTGGACCTCTCAGGTCAAAAGTCAACTATTTGCCTCCTTTCAACAAAATTACCAAAATACCCATGAACTTCCGAACGTCATAACTTCTTCCTCGAATGTTGGAATTGGACGTACCACCTGTCTATGAACTCATGAAGTCTCGTACTACGTCATAGTTATTGGCCAAATTCCAATTGACCGCTAGAACGAAAAGTCAATATTTTGTCCACGATCAAGGGAAAAACGGTCATTTTGCACCGTCCGTTCGATTTCGCCCAACTAATCACAGATGAACCTCACTAATCCATAATTAGTCACTAATCTAATCTCGGAATTTGGGACAGGTTGTTACAGTGCCCGTGCTGGAAGACTTCACCTTGCTGATTTTGCTAAGATAGGAGCAGAGGAGAATCATTTTGTGGGACATTTGAAGAATATTTTGGAATAGTTGGTGAGATGACAGGATAGAGGTTGGATATGAGAATGTTGGGTGGACTTCTTTTCGAAGTTAATCCAGTATGAGGCTGTAGTGAGTGATCTGAGGTGTATACGATTTGTCTTGGATATTTGGAAATGGAGATAATGGGACTGAATTCCTTTCGAGGTTAATCCTGTATGATGTATTAATAGAACAAGTGGGTATCTGACAGAGTCGGATTGGTCAGTATTGAATATGTGAATGGTGCGATTGGCTTCCTTTCAAAGTCAATCGAATGAGTAGGTAACCGATAGGTTCGGAGTTGGTGCATCTCAGTAGACGTGGGTGAGATCGGATGCCCATTTGGCATGAATTGATACACTTTGGTAGATACGATTCAGATTGGTACGTATTGGATGATGTGATTGGGAGTAGACACTGTGATGTTGGTCGGGTGACCATGGGGCTCGGAATGGATGATGAGTTGGAGTATTTGATCTGTCTAGTACTGGACTGGACAGATGGACTCCAGAATTGAAGTGCGTTTAGCTATGATCTATGTAGTAGGCTGGTTGGTGGATGGATGTACGTACTAGGTACGTTGTGCGAGGATCGATACTGGACATGCCTGAGTGGTGTCTGGTGAAGGTACGCATGATGTACCAGTGGTGTGTGGTTGACCGTGTTGGTAATCGACTTGGATGGCTAGAGTGATTCTGAGGAGTTCAGTGATTGTATGAGCAGGTGCTCAGAGCCGTGGATGGCTAGTAGAACCCTAGAGTTGGGATGTGTTATCACTACTGGGTAGGTATTCGATGGGGTCCAGTTACACACAGGTCGAGTGAGATGTTGGTATACGTATACTCAGTTTGAGTGGGTTGTTGGTTAATGTAACCACGGGTTGCTTTGCGTTGGGCGACTACTCTATGACTCTCATTATTGGCACCATGGAGTTATGAGGAAATTTTGGTACATGGTACCTTGGTGCGACTATAGAGTGAGTAAGGGTGTGTCGGTGATTTGAATTGTGACCATGGGGTCGTGAGTGCTGGCTTAGTGCAACGTTACGGGACGTGTGTTGTTGACGTAGTAAAATTCAGGAAATGCGGAGAAACAGTGAGATTTGATAACTCTTGGTGTGGGAGAGATGTCGGATTATTTTGCGACAAGCTAGTGGTGACAGTTTGGCAAGAGGTGATAGCATGGATTGATGAGGAGGAGTTGGTGACTCCCTGTGGGAGTAGATGTCGAGGTGGATTGGTGATTGAGAGGAACCGTCAAGTTGAATGTGTTAGCATAATGGTAGAATTGTCGGGTGGTATCAACTTGGAACATGTGATAAATTTCACTCGACGTGGTCGAGTGTGGACGATGCGACGTGAGTATTAGTGGAACGTCTGGGTGCAAACAAGTATTGTTCTGGTTAGTGGGTGTACACGCGTACACCTGATGTAGGGCCGAACATGCTTTCCATGAGGTGGATGTGGAATCGAAATAGTTTGAATTTCGAGAACGAAATTTGTTATGGGGGAAGATTGTAACGACCCGTCCCGAATATCGGAATGAAGTATTAATTAATTATGAATATAGAATAACTAATCGGATGTTAGTTGAGAGAATTCAGACGGACGGTGCAAAATGACCGTTTCGCCCCTAGAATTAAGCAAATGTTGACTTTTGACTCGGGGAGTCAAACGTACGAGGATCAAGGACCATTATGTAAATCGGGATTCTACAAGTACGCAGACAGGTGGCATGTCGAAATCGGAGGTTCGACGGAGAAGTTACCGGTCTAGAACATTTACAGTTCTATTCATGCAACCCAAGAAAAGAGGAAATGTGGCAGGTTTGGATTGGATTGGAAATCTAGGTGGACCAATCAGTAAGTGACACCTGTCCCTTATCTGATTGGCCTATTCCCCCACACAGTGGGATATTTCTCTCTCCCATTCGATCGATCATTCTTCATTTTTCCTCCCAAAACTCGTGAGTCGTGCAAACCCATTCCCTATGGACTTCAATTCCCATTATTTATGATTGGTGTGTGAATGAAAGTGAGAGAGTGAAGTGTGACGATGTTGATGGTGGCCACAGTTTGAGCCGTCGTGGACGGTAGCCGGCGAAACCATGATCGATGGGTTTGATGTTTCAAAATGGTAAGTTGTGTTTTAGAGTTTGTTGAAAGGTTTTGTTAATGGAAAAGTGTTTTGGAGGTTTCTAGGAGGCTAATGGACATGGAACAGTGGCTAATGGTAGCCGGAGGCAAAGGAATTGGCGGGGGGGGGGGGGGGGGGGGGGGGGGGGGGATTGGCCGGTTCAAATAGAAAATTTAAAGGTATATTTTTGGACTAGGTTTTCATGTTTTGAAATCATAAATAGATTAGGAATTAATAGAGGAAAGTTTAGGAATGAAAATGGACGAATACGGACCGAAAATACGAGAGATATGGAGGTGAACCGGTCACGCCAATCCAATTGGACCTGCTGCACAGTCGAACCGGATCGGTCCATCGCGAAGATAGGGATGATGAGTAGTAAGCGCATAAGGCCAACGCGCAGCGCCATTAGGCGGCGCGTGGAGGCGCGTGGGGCATCTTTGGGGCACGTGTTCAACATATGAAATCATCTATTCGATGTAACAAACATTTTGGGACTGGTTTTGTATCGATCAGACATCATTTCGATATAGTTCGGTGTAACGATCCAACCCGAATTATGGGGATTAATGACGGATTAGCGAGACTAAGCGGGGATTAGACGAGGATTAACGGACGTTCAGGGTGAAATGATGATTTTGCCCCTAGAATGGGTGAAACGTTGACTTTTTGTTTAGGTGGTCAAATGGACTTTGGTCAATAACTGTAATGTAGTTTGGGATGTCACGAGTTCATAGACACGTGGCACGTTCGATTCCGACATTCTAGGAAGAAGTTATGACATTCCAAAGTTCGAGGGTATTTTGGTAATTTGGTTAAATAGGGGCAGAAAGTTGACTTTTGAACCGGAAGGTCCGAGGGCCTAGGGCCAAGGCCCGTTACGTAGATTAGGACAATACGAATCCGTAGACAGGCGGCATGTCAAATTCGGACGTTTGACGGTGAAGTTACGGTTCATGTAAGTTCGAACGTACTATTGGACATTTTTCGAAATGGAAGTTATTTGGCAACAAGTGGGGCCCAGATATCATTGGACAGGCCCAATGGATGAGTGACAAGTGTCACCCATCCATTACCCAGCCTAAACACGGTCATGCATATCCATCCCTTCCCTAGTAATCGATCATTTCCCATCCATCAAACCTGATCAACCCAATCCAAACCCATACCCCATATGATCGTATGAGAGGCCAGAGAGTGAGATGAGGGCAAGATAATGGTGGTGGTTGGCCAGGATGGCGCCGCCGTGGACGGCGGAGGCAAAACCGACCAAGGTAATCGGTTTGCCCGATTTTCTTCATTTTTTATTTCGAACGATATGGCTTATTTTTAATGATTAGGATGAGCTTATGGGGTTATTAGGAAGATATTTGGATGAGTTTGAGGAAGGTTAGAAGATAAGGAAGCCTTGGATGAATTCTGGGAAAATCGAACCGTGAGGGACAATCGGGTTTAGGGATTTTTGTAGGTTTTAGGTTGATTTAATTATATAGTTAGGTTTCTAGGATCAAATTAAAGAGAATAGAATTTATTAGGAGAAAATCGGACGAAAAACAAGGAAGGAATAGGACTGGACAGGTCACGCCGGTCCAGTTAAACCGAAATTGCAGAGAAAGCCGAACCGGCTAGTTAGACCGATCGGCCGGAGGACATGGATGACCATGTACATTGGCGTGTGAGGTCCACGCGCAGGGCCATCTTGAGGATTGTGCAGGCTCGTGGTGAGGAATTTGAGGGTGGTTCCAACATGTGAAATCATCTATTCGATGTAACGAACATTTTGGGACTAGTTTCGAGTCGATCGGACATCGTCTCAATGTAGTTCGGGCTCTCCGAAGGTTTCGGTGCGCGTTTAAAAATAGTTAAAAATCCCAGAAAATTAGGGGGCTTTAGTGAGGGGTTAATTAAGTAGTTAATAACCCTATAAAGTGATTTTCACAGGTTTGGATGTCCCGGTGATGGCAATTGGCTCGGGAGAGTCGTATTGCACGTGTATCAAAGCGGCAGCGTGGACGATCTGTGAGTGGGCTTTCTTTCTGAAATCAATGCATGCATAAATGTTTTATATATGTTTTAATGTATGTTTTGTGATGCCTTGAGTTCATTTTGGTGTGTGTTTACATATGGGCACGTACTTTGAGATGGTTTTATACGTGCTTATACGCGCTTATGCTTTCGGTTTTCATGAAATGGTTTTGAAGAGGTAAAACCGGGCATGAGACCTATTTGTATTTGGTTTTGACTCGGCCATGAGACCCTATTGATGAACTACGGGTCTGAGTCGTGGTCACGATGGGTGCTGTGTGCACGGCGACGGACGACGTGACGCTCGCCTCCAGATTGGGATGTGTTCCTTCCGGAGAGGTCACGATGCACTTTCTGTTATCGAGCAGCCATTGGAGGCTCGACTTCGGAGTGCTGACGGTTTAGAGGATCGATCGACGATGGGTGCACCATGGTCTCGAGATGGTCGCGGTAATGATGTGTTCGTGGCGACATACTAGGATTGAGAGCGGTTCTGGATTGATGGTTACACGCATCGCTATGATCCGGATCGTGACTGACCCTGAGATATCGGGCTCGATGCCCAGTTATTGTGGAATCGGGCTAGAGGCCCTGTTGAGTCATAAGTTCGAGCTGGAGGCCCAATTTCTTTATGTTATCGGACGTGAGTCCTTTTTTATGGTTTTCTATACTAGTATGTATATACCCTCCTTACGAGCTTATTGATTGGTCTCCTCCAGGCGTCGACCTTGAGAGTCACGATCCACAGACCAGAATGAGTATCCCTATAAGGATCTCGTTCCAAGAGTGGGCGTTATGATGTGGTCCCGGACCAGATTCCAGAGAGATGATCGGACTAGGTCCGAAGATGAGCCTTCAAGATGGAGAATTCCTGGGAGAAGACTCGAAGTGAGACCCCGAGTGGTATGCATACTTATATATATAGAGACATCGTGACATATATCGGGGATGTGTTCCCTAGGGGCTGTGTGCCCCGAGTTGGCATCTTCTCCGGAAGTGCCTAGGATTGGTTATATATGTATATATGTATATATGTATATGTGTATGAGTTCTCTCTGAGACGGCGTTGGGTTGAGACCCACGCGTATTGGTTTTGGACTGAGACCCATATGAGCTGGATTTGGGACAAGTTCCCACGTGTTTTTTATTTGGGTAGAGGTCCCATGTATTGATTGACGGATTTCGAGCTAAGGCCCGAATGGTTTTATGGTTCATGACGGTTTATGGGGACCGGGCATGAACCCTAGAAATGATTTTTGAATGCATGCATATGTTTTTAATGAAGGGCATAAAGGTCTTTTATGAAATGTTTTTATAAAATATTTGTTTTGTCCACTCACAGTTTTTGTGTTTTGAATGCCCCTCAGGTTGATTACGAATACGGGCTGTAGTAGAGACGAGACATTACATTCCTCCTTCGGATCCTGGCGTACTCTGATAGCCCCGGTTGGGCAAAGGACAAAAATATCCCTAGTCTGACACTTCGTGTCAGACAGGAGCAGGCATGTCCCACGCTAATCCCGAGGGATTCGGGATGGATCCTGTCATTCGGGATGTCCGAAAGTTTAGGATCGAGTTTAAATATGTTTAGAAATTTGAGAAAATTACGGCGATTTAATGGAAGGTTAATGAGGTAGTTAGTAACCCTCTAGTATGGTTTGGACAAGTTTGGAAGTTCTGGTGATAGTGATGTGGCTCGGAAGGGCTTATGGCACGCATATCGAGACGGCAGCGTAGGACGGTCTGTGAGTGGACATTGTTTTCTAAAATGTGATGCATGCATAACTATTTTATATGTTATATATATGTGATTTGTATAGTGATGATTGTGGCATTGGTGATTTACATGGTTGGACCTATTTCGAGGTAATCCTGTATTTGCACGTATTTTTATGTTACGATTTTATATTGTGGTTATACGTGATTGTTGTTTTAATAATGGTTCAATGGTATGTTTTTGGATTTGGAAATATGGAATCAGGCTTGAGACCCATTTATTTTGGAAACCCTCGGACTTGGAGTCCATTTGAGTACTGTATCGGGCCGGGGGCCTAGTTGGTTGCATGATCGGGCTCGAGGCCCATATGGCTTATGAAATCGGGCACAAGGCCCAGTTGACACAACCCATCCCAATCCCCCTGGGATTAACGAGGGATGTGTCATGCTCCCGTCTAACACGAAGTGTCAAACAAGGGATAATATGTACCTCAGCCCATACGGGGCTCCCAGAGAGCGCCAGGATCGGTGGAGGAGTGCGATGTCTTGGTCCCTGCTACAGCCCACATCTGTGATCAACATGAAGGGCATTAAAACCATTAAAAACTGTGAGTGGACGAAAATCAATAAGTTCATAAAACACATTTGATAAAGATACATTTATGCCCTTCACTAAAATTATGAATGCATCGAAAACCAGTAATCAAATCCTTTACTTAAATAAACCATTAGGGCCGTAGCCCAAAACCGTAAAACCAAAATCCGTAAATCCAGAACCAAGTGGGTCACTGCCCAAATCCATAAACACACATCCATAACCACAGAATTACCATTTCATAAATCCAATAATCCATATTTACCACATAACCATCCTCGGCATCCCAGACCCTTGACGTCCCAGACGTCATATCTCACGGTATAAGTAACACGTACTGCCCGGGGTCTCTCCGGGTCCATATTTCTGACATCCCAGATGTGTGACGTCCCAGACGTCTAATCATTGCAATCCTACTCCTGAGTCACTATATGGTCTGGTCGCAACGTATGATGACCCCTCGCAGGCAATTCATCGTGACTTCCCCAAAAACTGTAAATCCAAACATATGTGGGAACTCAGCCCAAAACCATAGAATACCAAAATTCTTAAATCTAGAACCAAGTGGGCCGCTGCCCAAATCCATAAAATCGAAATACCATTTCATAAATCCAATAATCCATATTTACCACATAACCATCCTCGGCATCCTAGATGTCTAGCGTCCCAGACGCTTGACGTCCCAAACGTCATATCTCATGGTAAAAGCAACGCGTGCTGCTTGGGGTCTCTCTGGGTCCATATCTCTGACATTTTAGATGTCTGACGTCCTAGACGTCTAATCATAGCAATCCTGCTCCCGAGTCACTATACGGTTCGGTCGCTCCGTATAATGACCCCTCGTAGGAAATGTACCGTAACTTCCCAAGTGTCCCAGACACCTGGAGGAGACCATCCACAGATCCTCGTATCAAAATGGTATATGGAAAACAGTTTTATAAAGCCATTTCAAAACATCTCAAATGGCCATGCCCAAAATTTCCATAAACATCGCAAATCCATTTAGGGTCCCCGACCCGAAATCACGTTTATGAAACATTGGGTCCCAGGCCTGAAATCACATTTATAAATCACAAATGGGTCTCATGCCCGATTTCGTAAATCAATTGGGCCCCCAGCCCGATCACATGACTCAAATGGGTCTCAGCCCGATTTCGTAAACCAAATAGGCCTCCAGCCCGATCTCACAACTCAAATGGGTCTCATGCCCGAGTTCATATTTCTAAAAGCAAAACCATATCATCAAACAATCATCGAAACCACAAGCATGTAAAACTACTGTATCAAATCGTAGCATCGAAATACGTGCAAGTACGGGATTACCTCGAAATATGTGCAACCATGTAAACCCCCAATGCCTCATTCATCAGTATAGAAATCACATATATAAAACATATAAAACAGTTATGCATGCATCACAATTTAGAAAGCATTGTCCACTCACAGACCGTCCGACACTTCTGCCTCGATACGCGTGCCATAAGCCTTCCCGAGTCACATCGCTATCACCGGGACTTCCAAACCTGTCTAAACCATACTAGAGGGTTACTAACCTCTTCATTAACCTCCCATTAAAGCCCTGTAATTTTTCGGAATTTTTAACTATTTTTAAACTCGATCCTAAACCTTCGAACATCCCGAACTATATTGAAACGATGTCCGATTAACACGAAACATAGAAATCACATATATAAAACATATAAAATAGTTATGCATGCATCACAATTTAGAAAGCATTGTCCAATCACAAACCGTCCGACAATACCGCCTCGATACGCGTGTCATAAGCCTTCCTGAGTCACATCGCTATCACCGGGACTTCCAAACCTGTCCAAACCATACTAGAGGGTCACTAACATCTTCATTAACCTCCCATTAAAGCCCCGTAATTTTCCCAAATTTTTAACTATTTTTAAACTAGATCCTAAACCTTCAGATACCTCGAACAATATCGAAACGATGTTCGATTGACACGAAACCAGTCCCCAAAATGTTCGTTACATCGAATAGATTAAAAGTCATGTTGACAACATTCCAAAATACCCCTCACGGGCCCTCACGTGCCGGCCAAAGGCACTACGCGTGGGCCTCACGTGCTGGTGAACAGTATCATTTTCAACTTCTGGTGAACCGGGTTCTGAACCGGTTCACTGGTTTCGACCGGACCAGATCGATGTTCCCGATTCACACGATTTCCTCCCTCATTTTAACCCCATTTTCATCCCTTTTAATTCCTAACTCTTTTTCCCGTCATTTGCAATTGATTCAACTATTAAAAACATGAAAACTAACTCGAAATCTACCTGTTGGATCGTTGAACAGAGAACCCAAAATGGTAGTCGTCCAGTTCTCGTGATTCCGGCCACCATTGACTACGGTTCCAAGCTTAACCGACTCGCCATAGTCTCCATAACCTCGTCCAATTAACCAAAACGATTAAAACCCACCAAAACAAAACCCACAATGTTCGAACTAACACAGGGCTCTCAGGAACTTCTTACCTTCGCCGTTGTGAGCTCAGTCGTGGCCACCACCACGGTCGTCTCGACGTCAGGAACCTCATCCACCCCTCCAACACGATCAACAACCAACCAAACTCAATTTTTCAATTTTGAACGTAAAACAAGTTGTTCTCCTCCGCTGTGGCCACCGCCGTCGCCACCGCCGTCGCCACCGCCGTGGCTTAGGCCGTCCCTCAGCCTCACCGTCTCAACCTCACAGTCCTACACTCACGGCTCCCTGAATTAGCCAGTGGCATATAGTGGTGATGGTGTGAGGTTGGGGCTTGTATCCAATGGTGGTGCACGAGTTCGAAGGAGAATAAGAGATGATGAAGGTAAACGGATGATGATAATGAAGGGTGAGGATAAGAGGCTGAGAGAGATCTGAACGGTGGGGAATGTGTGAGATGTGAGGAGAGTGTTTGTTTAAAATATTTAATAATGGGCTAATGGGAAACAAGATCCACATTTTAGGGTTGATGACCAATGGGATGAGTAACAAGTGTCACTCATCTAAGGGTCCCACATTAATTAATTAGCTAATCATATTTTATTATTATTTTAATCGAATCCCGAGATGTTAAATTCCCGATTTTGGTCTCATGATCATAACTTCTCTGTTTGACGTCCGATTTCAACGTGCCGACTGTCTATGGACTCATGACGACTCGATCTACGTCACGGTCATCGGTCCTCGTACATTTGACCACCCGAGTCAAAAGTCAACATTTTACCCAAAATTAGGGGGAAACGATCATTTTACACCGTCCGTCCGATTTCACTCAACTAATCTCCGATTAGTCATCTTAAATCCATAATTAATTAATACTTAATCCTGATACCAGTGGTGTTTTATAAATGTGATTTCGGGTCTGGGATCCTATGTTTCATAAACGTGATTTCGGGTCGGGGACCCTGAATGGTTTTGGAACTATGAATTTGGGATGGTTTTATGAAAATTCCGGGCAAGGCCTTTTGAGATGTTTTGAAATAACTTTAAAAAAAACTGTTTTCCATATACCATCTTGATACGAGGATCTGTGGATGATCTCCTCCAGGTGTCTAGGACACTAGGGAAGTTACGGTGCATTACCTGCGAGGGGTCATTATACGAAGCGACCGGACCGTATAGTGACTCAGGAGCAGGATTGCTATGATTAGACGTCTGGGACGTCAGACATCTGAGATGTCAGAGATATGGACCCGGAGAGACCTCAAGCAGCACACGTTGCTTTTACCGTGAGATATGACGTCTGGGACGTCAAGCGTCTGGGACGCTAGGCATCTAGGATGCCGAGGATGGTTATGTGGTAAACATGGATTATTGGATTTATGAAATGGTATTTAGGTGTTTATGGATTTTTGTTTATGGATTTGGGTAGCGACCCACTTGGTTCTAGATTTACGGATTTTGGTATTCTATGGTTTTGAGCTGAGTTCCCACATATGTTTGGATTTACAGTTTTTGGGCTAAAGCACTAATGGTTTATTCAAATGGTTTGATTATTGGTTTTCAAATGCATGCATACTATCTTTATGAAATGTGTTTTTATTAACTTGTGATTTTCGTCCATGCACAGTTTTTAATGGTTTTAATATCCTTCAGGTTGATCGCGGATGCGGGCTGTAGTAGAGACCGAGACATCGCACTCCTCCGCCGATCCTGACGCACTCTGGAAGCCCCGAACAAGCTGAGAGTTTGAGTTATCCCTTATCTGTCACTTCGTGTCAGACGGGAGCATGGCACATCCCGCGATAATCTCGGGGGAATTGCGCGCTCTCGATTAACCACAGTAAGACTCTTGGTATTTATTTTCCTTTCTAGTGCTATGTATAACCGTAATTAGTGAACTTGTGTTTTACGGTCGACACATAGAGTTTATCTCTTGTCTGACACTATTTTCTTATTTATTATTGTACTGAGGGTACTGAGGGTACTGTGGGGATTTAAGATTTTTTGTCAGATAAGAGCAGGCCCTTTCACGAGTATCGAGGTGATTATGGGGAGAGTCTATCACAAACTGTTTGACTTTTGTTTGGTCAAATTTAAATCGTTTGATAAATAACGGTTTGAAGCGGATCAATTAGTGGTTTTAATAAATTAGCGTCCATTCCTAGCTGTTACACCATTTTTTTTTAAATCCAACAAACTTATCTCCTATTTTTCAAAAAAAACTTGGAAAAAAAAAACCTATATTTCTCCTATAAATATGTTTATTATACATATTTCTCAAATATTCTACATTCTACCAATTATTCTTCCACTTTTTATATTAATTTTTTTCCATTTTCATTTTGTAAAAAAATAAATCTCGATAATCAATCAAGTTCTTAAACATGGAAAATTGTCTTATTAATATTGTATCGATTTTTATTTTAAAAATAAATTATAAAAATCCGAATCTTACAAGTCTACACATGTCACAAAAATGTTATACTAAATATTTTTATTTGATAACATATTCGAAAATATAATTAAGAAGTGACTTTTTTTTTATATAATGATGGGTGAGATATTACAATATAAATAATGGGTATAAACCTTATTATTTACGACAGTCAAACTCTAGATCTCCCCTATAACATGTGGATATATTAATATATTTATTAACTTATTAAACGAAGAGAAATATTAAAATGTAATAAAATATTATAAAATATAGCATAATCTTCAACTACTAGGATGGTTGAAAAAAAGACTACCAGAGATGGTAATACATAACTCTACATTATTCATTCAAAAATTATTATTTTTTGGAGTCCTAAATTTTGATTTGGGTGGCCCCTCGTCGGCAAGAGATGGCCTAAAAGGCTCCGCCCCTGATAACACGTGTTAAGGTTGTGAAGATTCAGCATAATACATATTAGCATCATGTTTGTTGTTGGAGTGATATTGACATGGTGGCCGACAGAAGGAGCAGTACTGACCAAAGACATTGAGGAAGGCAAATGTATGGTGGTGGAGAAACGTGGAACGCCGTAAAACACCTCAAATATGTCCACACAGCTGAGAGAGAGAGAGAGAGAGAAACACGTGATAGTTTGTTTGAGGTGGCCGGAATCCCGTGAGAGCAGCTGAAACTAGGTAGAAACGTAGTAACCAGCTAGCAATATAATCGCATAAAACCAATGTTTTCATATCTGCCAAACTCCAGACTGCCACTTATAATAATAGTAAGGTAACGTGCGTACCCAAACGTTACATGTCACGGGCCGCCCTGCACCTTCCGACTTCCGTCCCCCATATATCCTTCCCAATTCTCATGCATCATGTAACCACTTCCATCATATTTTTATTTATTTATTATCTATCCATTGTTCTTTGAGTCGACCATGTTTTTCTTATTACCATTCATTACTTGTTTTTTCATAAGGTAATGATGGTTATTTTGGAAACTTTTTACAAGGCCCTTCAACAATGGCGGAAAGGTTTTTTTAGTTTAGCTGTCAATTTTGGTTATTTAGGAAGCTGTCATTATATATGGATTCATTCATATTAAGACAATGATTGATTTCGATCGTTGAGAGGATAATTGGCACACGACATAATTAATAATAATTAACTAAAGCTTTCTTCTTGACCCACTAATTAATTGTAAGTTCGAATGTATAGCAAGATAAACGTGACAACTTTTTTTTTTTTTTAAGTAACAACAAAGGAAATGTGGCTTGATTTAACTTAATTATTAGATTCTGGATGAGGAAATGTGTAAAAACCTAGAAACTAGGTAAATTTCCTATTTAGCTAATCTTTTTCAAATGTGACACCATTGACCTGCAGGCACAAATTATTTTGAGATTTTAAGAAGATTATAATATCGTCCTTTAGGGAGTACTCTATATACACTAACAATATGACCAAAGTTGTAATTAATTAAGTTGTGTTTGGGGGTAATTATTGTATATCATTAATATGGCAAAATCACTTGGTGCCGTGAGATGATGTACGTAGTTTTTATTCCAATGTCATCAGTTTGAGTTTATTTAACTACAATCCGAGAATTTAAACGTAAGTTATATGATAGTGTACCAATTTTCAAATATGACAGTTCGATCTTTAACAAGATATAGTTAGCATTCATGGACGTGATTAGGATTCCAATAAACTGATAAGTGATTAGAGCCCGCTAGAAGTATGAGCCATACTTCGAATCAGCTTCTCTGCGTACGTACCAAACCACGCTAGCACAGTCCCAATACATAATGATCGTTAGAGCTCGCTAGATTATGAGCTCGTGGGCGATGTGGTGCTCTACTTCACATGTGTCGAGAATATCGCGGGCAAGCGAACAACAATTTTTGAAGTTTACCCCAGATATCCAGGTCGTCTTTGGAGAAAGTACAACCCCTACAACAATAGAGGAGGAAGAATCGGCGGGAACTTTCACCTTCTGAGTTTTCTTGGGTGCCATGTATCTCAGTAGGATTTTTTTTTTTTTTTTTTTTTGCAGAAAGGAGGGTTTTGCAGGAAATCAAAAGAGAAAGGTAACGACTTGCTCGAAGAGAGATAGGGGAGAGAGAGTGCGAATGAATTAAACCGCCAAAAAACCCTAGTTAGACGCGACATGAGCAAAGAGAAGGGCGAAGGTGTGATCGTGTGAATTTAAAATTTTTTATAACTAAAGCATTTCAAATTCATGGGGTAATGTTTACACCCGAAAAAATACTCTTTGGGCTCAGGACATCGGCTCACGGAATTAAAGGCCCAAAGACACACAAGCCCAGTCCAGCGAGCACGAACATGGAGAAAAAGTAAGCTCAGGCGATACTGACAAAGAAAACGAAGAAAAAAGAGGTAAGGGGAGTGTTCCAGTAGGAAAACGGCAAAGCGGGACCCACTGAGAAATCCTAATATGCAAGTTGCAAGCTCCTTCACCGCCTATAAATAGAGAGCAACCCATCTTCTCAAAGGACAACCAATCAACCAAATTGATCCTCAACAATTTCTGAACATATAAACATCTTTAACCAAGATTTCATGATTTAAAAACAGCTCGCCCTTGTGGCAAAAACTGCTCCTTCGAACTAGGAAATCAGGATGCAGCTTCTCTCGTCACCCCTTCGAGGCATTTATGCACTTGACTAACCGTCTTTCTAACCAAACAACATCATAATAGTGGGCTTCTCATTCCTGCATATACCTTCTTTCAAACCACTCAGTGTCATAAGGTCTCCCTCTTCCCGACTAACCAATTCTTAGACTTTCGGCTGAGATTCTCGGAAGATCAACCTTCTTTCTGACCACTCAGTGTCATAAGGGTTGATATTATCGACTACCGGCTCACAGATGGTCACTCCGACTACCAGATCACGGATAATCTCCGGCCACCGATTACACGAATAGCCATCCCGACCACCAACACACGGAAGGACATCTTGACCACCGGTTCACGAACCGTCATCCCGACTACCAGTTCACGGACAATCTCCAGCCACCGTCTTACGGATAACCATCACAACTACCAACATACGGAAGGTCATCAAGGAACCCAAACCTCCCCTTTTGACGTCTCGTCGTCGTATTTGAGTTTTCTGCCATCTAATGACATGATTTCCAATAGATATTCATCTCAGTTGAAGATTTCCCGAATTTCTTGCTCCTTACGATCTTGAAATACTAAGGAAATAGTTTACTGTTTCTACACTTGTAATTTCAGTTGTTATTTAATTCCAGTACTTTTACATTCTTGTACTCGTACTTCCATTTTTCATTTCAATACAACCAGATTTCCTTAAGTAACGATTGGCCCTCAGAATATATCATCCAAGTATGGTTCACGACTCACCAAGTCGAGGCAGAATCTCTGTGCATTGGTCCGAGTACTCGGATCCCGAGTTGAGGGAACCTGGGTCCATCTCCCACTTAACTGTTGAAATAACAATGTCGCTAGGTTTGAATACCATGGCAGAATAACTTCTGATTTGGGCATTGCTGGAAAGAAAATATTTTAAGTCCTTGAAAAGAGAATATAAAATAACAACGCGGGAATTTCTTGTCCGCCTGCCTCACAATCGTATTGATCAAAAGGAAAGTTTTTGGGCCGAAAACAGAACCCAACTATACTGTCAAGTAGCCGTTTTCTACTGGTGGCACACCTGTACTTGACGTAAAAGGCTCATTTGCTTCCTGGTCCGCCCATCTAGGGATCGATCGTGACTTAAGGTCCTTCACACTTAGCCCATCCAGTATCCCCATATTGCATTAAGCAAAAAAAATCACACGAACGGTCCTCCTCCCTCGCTCTGTAGGAAAAGATTCCACGCGGAGGCCAATCTAGGGTTGCCTCGGGGCATCACGGCTCCTAAAACAAACAAAATATTTCGGGCAGGAACATAGTCTGGCATGCCCGGTGGGATTCTTTGCAGTGCATGCCCAAACACAGGTTTACTCAACAACACCGTGACGCTAAGGTAGGTTTGTAAAGAATTCTTCTCGAGTGACTATACTTGAAGTAATGACCGTGTAGACTAGAACGGAGCCTAGACCTGGAGCCCAGCTCTTTAAAGATATCCTTGCTCCTATCAGTTCGCAAATTAAGGCCTTGAATCGCCAGATTCAAGAGCTTTCTAGATGTGACATGGCTTCAAGGAACACCAATGTTGTGACGACCCGAAAATTCGAAAAAGGAAAAATTGGAAGGAAATGACGATTTTACCCTTGGTTATAAGGGCAAAAGTTGACTTTTCATTCGGAACATTTTTCAGACTTTCCGAAGAGACCGTTAGGTAGATACCGAGACGCTGAATCCGTAGACAGGCGGCATGCGTCAATCGGAGTTCGGACGTGGAAAGTTACGGGTCTAGAAGTATAAGGGGTACTTTAGTAATTTGAAGCCCAAGGGCATTTTAGTCATTTGTCTCTTATGGGGTTAAATTCGTCCTTTTGTGGGTTTTGATGAATCACCCACCAATGACTCAGTTATGTTGTTAAGTGACACATGTCACTTATAAAGATTGAATTAGCGGTCGTGTGTGTGTTTTGTGCAATTGAAGAGAAAAACAGGGGCGGCAAGGATCGATTCAAAAGCCTCTATCCCAAAATTGAGAGATTGAGAGAGGAAGGACGAAAGGGATGGAGAGAACTGATGCAACTGACTTGGGACAGAAGGGAAAAGACGAGGAAGTGAGAGGAATAAAAATCGAAACCCAAAAACCCATAGAACTTCAAATCCTCCAACATAGAATTTGAAACCAGGGACCACAATTGCTATAATTGACCTTGAATTCAGCTTTCTGGGATTGAGGCGAGTTGAACCCAATCAGAAATGAAGGAAAATTGGGTCATATCGACCGTGAACGGAGGTCCTCAACTCCTCGAAAATTTGAGGTTTGGTTGGATTAATTCGAGGTAAGAATCGATGTAATTGATTTCAGAATTGTGTTTATAGGACCCCTATGTCGCTTGCTGGTCAATCAGAATGGAAAACTAAATAAAAAAATGATGAGAATTGGATTTGTAAACCGTCGAATTCTAAAATGGGAATTGATTGGTTTTAGTCGTTAATTCGATAAATTGACTTTATAGAACTAAAATTAAGGTTACAACGATGAGATTAGTCAAATCAATTGAAGAAATTAATGTGAAATTGGACAGGATTGAAACAGGTCGTGTCACGGGCTAACAGGTTGAGTTGCAGGCAATCGACTGGAGAAGATGAACAGTACTGGGTACTGTAGCAGGCGGGTGGACTTCACGCGCAGTCGCTTACGGCAGCGCGTGGGGGCGCGTGAGCGGGAATCTCGAGGTGAGGTCAACATGACTTTTATTCTATGCAATGTAATGAACATTTTGACATTGGTTTCGAGTCGATCGAACACCGTTTCAATATTATTTCGAGGGTCCAAAGGATTATATTACGTTTTAAATTCGTATTTAATTCCCAAAATATTTTTGGAAATTAATATGATGTTAATTGAGTCATTAGTGACCCTTAATGATGATTTTGGATAGGATTCACGATTCCTGAAAAGTACCGAAAATTATGGAAACGCGTGCAGCTCGGAAAGTGAGCGATTTGGACGGTGTGTGAGTAGACGTTTGTTTTATAAATTGATATGCATGCATAGTTAAATGTTTTACATGATTTGATTTACAATGATTGCATGATGATTTGATATGATTGTTTATTGGATTTACGGATTTTTTGATCGGTTTCGGGCACGTTTTACTAGGAAAGTACAATTGATGATTTTGGGCTAGGCCCGGGATTTTAAAATAATGTTTTAACTTGGATTGTGAGTTAAAGATGATTTTATGGAATTGAATGATTTTCAGATATGATTTTATGGATTTAGGTGCATTGAATTATTTAATAATTTTACGGATTTACGTGAAATGAGATTTCGGGCTTGAGACCCTGTTGTAAATGGTGTTGACTTGGTTTTAAAGATTTTAAAGATAACTTTGAAATAAAAATTTTGATTGGATTTATGTTCAGTGCCCCCAGATGTGTAATTCCTGGGTATACTTCGGATGTGTAATTCCCGAAGTGACTCCGGATGCGTAATTCCCAGAGGGACCGGATGTGTAATTCCTGGTGAGGCTGGATGTGTAATTCCCAGTAGATCTGGATGTGTAATTCTCAGAGACTCTGGATGTGTAATTCCCAGAGGAATCTCGGATGTGTAATTCCCGAGTTATGTGCTTTATTTTATAATAAAATGGTTTTATGAAATGATTCATATGTTTGATTCTATGCATGCATAGTTTGATAAACTAGAGGGTAAATGATGTATTTTGAAATGTATTTTTAAATGATATTATTTTTGTCCACTCGAACCTTTCCTATTTTGATGACCTTCCAGGCCGTGGCACAAGAATCGGGGCTAATCGAGAGGCGGAAGCATGAGCAGAGATCAATACAGGCATCCCTTGTCTGACAAGTGCTGAGGGGTAGTTTCCAAACTTCAGTTGACTTGTTAGACGGGAGCAGGACCTGGCACGGTTATCAAAGTCCAGTTGGGACGAGTCCTGTCAAATGTTCCACCCCTCTTCGAGAGCTCGAGACCTGACAAAGGGAAGGTCCAGTTGGAGTCAGGAGCATCAATCTTTCATCTAGTGTTTCTGATCCCAACCTTCCTAGAGAAAACAAGCATCGAGATCTCAGAGTCAAGTAGAGTTCGACAGGAGTTTGCATTCTTTTATCATGGTTTGATTTCTAGGGAACCAGTCACACAATGGCCGGGGAGATATCAACCCCGCATGGAACCAGCCACCCAATAGTCAGGGAGTAATCAGACCCGCGTTCCTGCCAAAGACCAGAAACTAATTTAACAACTAGAGGAGATCTAAACCCGAAGGACCAGGATCAGATGAAAAGTTCATCCATGATAGAAGACCACCCCGAGCTACAGAGCACTAGGCCTTCATGAACGCAATGAACGATCTAAGGCGCCTGATAACTATTCAACCAGTACCTTCTCGGAGAATTACTGCCCCGACTTATAGAAAGCCTTATCCGTCCTATGTAGATCAGAACAACCCATTCCCTAGGAATTTCAAGTTGCTAGCATTCACACTCTTTAACGGAGATGGCAACACATCGTCCTTATAACTTATTGGGAGGTTCTCGTCCCAATGTGTGGCTGTTGAAGACAATCCTTACCTCAAGTTACGGCTTTTTAATAACTCCCTATCTGGGAATGCTTTCTCTTGGTACACTTCACTGCCAGAAGCTTCCATCCACACTTGAGTGCAAATGGAGGCCAAGTTTCACGAGGAATTCTACCGAATCAAGCCTGAAGTTATTATTAGTGACTTAACCGCTCTCGGACAAGGGGAACATGAGACCTTGGAGGACTTCATCACTAGATTCAAAAGGATGAAGATGAGGTGCAGGTTTCCCATCAACAATGCTCAGATGGTGGTTGTCGCACAACGTGCACTGAGGTTTTCCCTCAGGAAAAAGTTTGATGATACTACCTTTTTCGATCTCTAGGAGATAGTAGTATCAGCCACCAAGTTCAAAAGGCTGCTTGAAGAAGAATAACGGCAGAGGCATAATTTGAAAGTTCCACCTTTTTACAAGAACATGGTCCATGTGCATCAACTGCAACATGGGGAAGAACCAAGGACTTCAAAGGAAGAATAAGAATTAGAGGTAGCCACAATCGAGATCCAGCCTCCAAAGAATGGACCCATGACCCTCTAGTCACTAGTCAAGCCTGCTCGGAAGCAGAAACCAGTTATGCCAAGCGATAGCCTATTCGCAAACAAAACACTAGCATTTGACTCAAACACATTTGACCTTGCCATGGCTGGAGATATCTATGATGAGCTAGTAAGGGCAAAATTAATCAAACCAGACCCCATGAAGGAGCTGTCCAAACAGAAAGACCTCAAGGGCAAACAGTTCTACAAATGGCATGTGTCATTGCACCACGGCACCGTTAGCTGTGTTCAATTCAGATATATTGTCTAGAGGCTGATCAATCAAGGACATATCGTGTGGGCGCCTATACCTAAGGCCACCATGGAGGTAGATGTAACTCATTTTCGACACCGTCAGTTAGTATGGTTAATCTCTACTAGTCTTCGAAAGGGCCCAGGGGAGAGCAACCATATGATAATCAGCTCAAGCCAAAATCTAACACCAGTGGGAATGCGAAGAAATTCAGCTTTAGATGTACAAGGAATTTTGTCTCGCCAACCTCAGCCCCAATCGTTAAGATGAAGCTGGAATACATCTGGAAAGTTCTAGAGGATACTCCTTTGGACATACATTGACATGACCCACCCCCAATCCCCCGGGATTAAAGGATAAGTCATGCTCCCATCTAACCAACATGCGACACGAAGACTAAACACCTGTCTAACCTCCATGGAACACGTAAGCCAGACAAGGGATATCTAGGTCAACGTACCAAACACCAAGTGGAGTTAACCAGAGTTCGCAGCATCACTGTGGATCGCGTGTGTGATGTCTCCGTCTCTCTCTCAACAGCCCGCACCGCATTAACCTGGAGGGTCTCTCTCTCAACAGTCCGTACCAAACACCAACTTGAGTTAACCAGAGTTCGCAGCATCACTGTGGATCGCGTGTGTGATGTCTCCGTCTCTCTCTCAACAGCCCGCACCTCATAAAAGACTGTGAGTGGACAAAAATAAATAATAAGTTCAGAAAACGTTTATAAGAAAAGACATTTATACCCACCACGCAAAGCCAATTCATGCATTCGAAAACCATTTCTTAAAACCATTTCATTTCCAAAATAATAGAATCATTTGCGAAAACTAGAAATCATTTCTTTACTCAAGTTCGTTTCTCAAATCCAGGGCCTCAACCCAAAACCACAAATCAATATCAAGGTTCGGGAACTCAGCCCAAAAATCCACATATCCAAAACATCTGGGCCGCTGCCCAAAACATCTGAAAACCACAAGAAAATCAATAGAAAATCAAGTCAATCAATATGCTGGATCTCAAGCACCGAGTTTTTAAACTCAAAACACATATGCATCAGGCCTTCCCGGGATATCAACGAATCTTTAAACTCGAAACACAATCAACAGGCCTCGGGGGATATCACAATAACCGAGTCTTTAAAATCAAAACATATCTGAGTCTTTAAACTCAAAACATATCAATCAAAGGCCATCCCCCGTCATTAATCAACCGGGTCTTTAAACCCAAAACTAGATCCAGCAATAACAACCGGGTCTTTAAACCCAAAACCAATAGCAACTGGTCTTTAAACCCAAAACCAAGTGAAAATTATAAGAACTCAAGTCCAAAACCAAATACAAAATCATCATTTGCAATCCTAATTTCAAATCCAGAAATCACATGAAAATCGGAATCCAAAATCATTAGAAACTGGGCCTCAAGCCCGAAAGCACTGTCTGAAATCCATTTATAAATCCTTGAAACCAAATCATAATTCAAATCCCAAAATCATAGTATCGAAACCATTATCAAAACACTACATAGAAGCATATCTCGTAAAACGTGCAATTACGTAAATATCTCGAAATACGTGCAAAATCGTAAATCATAAAGATCATAAGCATAAACATAGAAATCACATATAGAAAACATATAAAACATTTATGCATGCATCATAATTTAGAAATAAAAGTCCACTCACAGAACATTTGCGATACCGCCTCGATATGTGTGCAATACGCCGTTCCCGACTAATATTCTATCACCGGACTTCCCGAACCTGTACATATCACATACTAAGTTCACTAACTACTTCATAAAGCTTCTAATAATTCCCCGTAATTTTCCCAAATTTTTTAACTATTTTTAACCTAGCCTTTAAACCTTCGGACATCCCGAAACATATCGAAACAATGTTCGATTAACTCGAAACCAGTCCCAAAATGTTCGTTACATCAATACCATAAAAATTCGTGTTGAAAATTTTCCCATGACATGCCTCACACGCTGCCCAAAGAGGCTGCGCGTGGGCCTCACGCGCCAGGTGCAAGATATCTTCAACCTCTGTCAAATCGGGTTCGAACCGCTCCTGTCTAGCCCGATCCAGCCGAACCGGCGAAGGCGGTTCAACACCATAACTTCTTATTTTCTTACCCGTTTTCGATCCTTCTTCTTCCTATAGCTTTGTCTCAGTGTTATCTATCTATCTACATACTTAAAACATGGAATTCGAGTTGAGATCATACCTTTCTGATCCTCATTCAAAACTGTGTTCTGCAACCGTGTTCTGCAACCATTCCCGACTTCCTCGAGCCCTGGTTTTGGTCCCAATCCACCCGTGGAACCTTTAGAAACAGATTCTAATAATCATAATCATAATCGATCTATAATCCCTATAACTAAAAACACCATTTTCAAATACAAACGAAGGTTTCACGGGAACCTCACCGTACCATAGCCGTCGTACACTACCGCGACACCACCAACCTCATCTCATCACCCTCAACCACTTTGCTGAACAGAACATAAGCAAAGGATCACGTTTTGAAGGTGTTTGGTCACGGGTCCCCTATTTTTCAGGCTTTGCTTCATGGGTTTAGGGCCACCGTACACCGCCACTCACCATGGTGGCACCACCATCCTCGATCACCTCCTCATCCTCCCTTCTCTCATGTATATTCACACACTATGGGCAGAAGAGGATGTTTGAAGGGGTTGGGTTTCTCTCACACACACACACACTCTGTTCTGTTTCTCTCAACCCGTGCAACCAAATTTAAAACCTAATGACATAATTGTGAAGAGGTGGGGAAGAGGCTTCCCCAGCCTTCTAGCAACTGACAAGTGTCCTAAAACCATTTAGCACAATTCCTAAGACAATAGAAGAACCAAAATATCCTTAATGCCAAATTTCCAAAATACCCCTCAACTTCTGAACGTCATAACTTCCTCCTCGAGTGTCTAAATCGGACGTACCACCTGTCTATAAACTCATGGCGTCCCAAACTACGTCACAGTCATTGGCCAAAATCCATTTGACCGCCCAAATCAAAAGTCAACATTTCGCCCATTCTAAGGGCAAAACCGTCATTTTGCACCGTCCGTCCGAAACTACCCAACTAATCATCGATTAACTTTACTAATCTGTCATCAATCACTAATCTAATCCTGTAATCCAGGACGGGTCGTTACATACATGAACAGAAACATGGTTTGCATGGTCCCCATAACAAGGCCCTACCAGACTCCAAACATTTTAAGTTAAGAAACACCAAGGAATGGCAAGAGAGAAAGGCTAGTCAGCAGACTATGGGGCAACGTGACCAACAGAGATCACCAAAATCGCCAGTTCCTCCCGACAAAGCCACCGACATGGCCAAACCATTCCAAGCCAAAATCCAGTAGGGAAAGTGGTATATGCTAGGCAGAAATGGAAAGCCAACCAAGGAGTTGGGAAGAACTACCAAGAGAAGAATCCAGAGATAGTACGAGGCATACCTTCGCTTGGGGGCAAGGCCTCCTGGAAAACCAACTCCTCCTCCGCCATCAAAAGGAAGCTTACCAACTCTCCTGGAATGGATAAGGAAGAAAAGAAGGATCGAGAAGAGAATGGACGTCTCAGTACTATCCTATAATTGCTTCACGAAACAAGACTCATATTCTAGAACTTCACCCAAGGAAACTTGAGGAGGAAGCAAGCAGAAGATATCGAAGTTCCGACCAAAGAGTCATCAGAGGAGAACAACTAACAAAGCGATAGTTGGGTCACAACCAATAAAGCAACAAAGGAACTAGGAGAAAACGTGTTGGGAGTCATGGAAGTAGTTTCCTTGTTGGACAAGGAGTGAGAGCCTCAAATCAAAATTGGCTTAGTGGTAGTCTTACCAGATCATCTATCAGCGGCGTACCAATAGGTCAATCAAATGGTCGGAGATGTTTTTTACTATGAGCCTTCACAAGCAACAGTTCAGATCCCAATAGAGAAAGATTTCAAAGTTGTTTCAAGGGCTATTCCCTGTCAGTGAAGGTCATTATTTTCTATCCTGACCAAGGGGATGACAGACCACATGCGGCCCATCTTCATTACATCCCACCTTGAAGGTATCCCGATCGACAAAATGATGATAAATGGAGGGGTGTCCATCAACGTCTTACCAGTGAAAATGTTAAAAAAAATTGATTAAGACACTACAAGATTGTTTGCCGACCACGGCTATAATGTCTAACTTTTGTGGGACGGTCACCAAGACCCACGGATTCCTACCCATGGAGATTGAAGTCGGATCCAATAAGTTAATGTTAGCATTCTTCATCGTGGACAATACTACAGCCTAAAAAATTTTACTCGAAAGAGATTGGGTTCATAAGAGTATGTGTGTCTCATCCACTCTTGACCAACAAATCTCTATTTAGAGTCCCAATGACATTACTCGAGAGGGAGGATCTTGGGAAATCATCCAAGCAGATGCACGGCCATTTGTGGCCAACCCTATAGTAGCTGAAGCTAGTTTCTATAATCCCGAGATGGGTAGCATCAGATTGGTTGGTGAAGATGAGAACAGCCGACCTATTAAGGTCACGGCCGACAATTTATCCGAACTAGGATTCGTGCTTCTTGCAGAATGGGAGAGGTCATGCCTAGTGCTGGACTTCCACAGTTAGTGAATCCCATCTACAGAACAGACCTAAGGCAACTAGGTCTACAATAACGTTTTCCAAAGATTAAGTTCCTAATATTTCTTCATAAGAAACAGAAACACTTGATAGTTCAACTACATGATTGAGAGAATAGAATACACAAGAAAACAAAGTTTTGACGGATCAAGGACTACTTCGAGTCAAGAGAACTAGGATCTTCATTAACCCAATCAGAGGGGAATAGCCTGCCAACTTCTTGGGAGATATATCCAACATCGTAACCATTCCGATAGAAGTTTCCCGAGCCAATTTCAAGGAGCTGATCCGGATCTTGAAGCATGTTCTTGAGCTTTGCAACCCTGATTGTTTGAGCAGCAAGGTCATCTTCCAGACGCTGGAGTGACAGCTTCTCCAGATCATTCTGCATTTCCAACTGACATACGTGTTAGTTTTGGGCGGCTAAAAAGTGAGCATCATCGAGCATTGTCTTGAGTCATTCTTTCTGGCCGGAAAATAATCGGATGTCCTCAGTGTTAATCTTAGCCATTTGAAAAAACTTAATGATTTGGTACGCAATTGATTCCATGGGCTCTTGTTGGGCGGCTAAAAATTGAGCATCATTGAGCATTGTCTTGAGTCATTCTTTCTGGCCAGCAAACAATCGGATGTCCTTAGTGTTAACCTTAGCCATTCGAAAAAACCTAATGATTTGGTACGCAATTGATTCCATTGGCTCTTGTTGGACGGAGTGAGAGCGCCTACGAGGCATAGTAGTGTGAACTTTGACAAGACGGAACCTTGCCAGAACGTGACTTTTAAAAGGAATTGAGGAATCAACAGTTTGGACACGTGTTAACACCAGGTTACATGCAAAATCAGGAAAGTTTGACTGAAGGATACAACACCAATACCAGTAAGGTCAGAAGCGCAATCACGAATTAGATCTAAAATCAGCATACATGTTAAGAAATTTTATTTCATTACATGGAAGACACGTTACAAATCAGAGACACACGGATGGGGTTTTATAAATCTGTTATCCCCAAAACCATGAGAAAAGCCATCACGGTATGTTCGACGGCTATGAAGGAGTTGTCGATCCCAGGAAACTAGAGTGCTTCGCAGATCCTCCTCTTCTTCGTGAAGTTCTGCTAGTTCGTGGTCTAGAGCGGATATGTTGTTCTGGGTCTCTGCCAAGGTGTCCTCAAAGGTCATGGTACAGGCATTCAGAGATCTTCTTTGGCGATCGGTTTCACGTTTGTGAGCATCGATCGAGACAGCAAGATGATGGAGTTGCAGCTCCAAATCTCGAATGATGTTTTGCTGCTCTCACCACTCATCTTGGAGACATTAATCCATACACAAATAATAGATAAAGAGAACCCCAGATGGATTTTTCTTACTGGAAGACATGACGAGTCGAAAATGAAATGGATTAACAATGCAGAATGTTTTCGATTTAATTCATATTTATCCTGACTTAATATGGTGGTGACTGTCAAGAAATTAGATGAATACGAAGTACTATGAAGGGTATGTCGGTAATCTCATCACATTAATAAAAAGAAACATTACAAAAAAAAGGACAAGAAGGAACAGCTCTCACTTTGACTCTGAGTCAAAGGAAGAGGAACATTTTGTCAGGAATTCAGGACCCCTCATCGCTCGTCTGAGGGTGAGAAGGACAACCCATCCCCACCCCTCAACTCGTTTTGAGTCCTAAATGGCAGTGTATGAAAGCTCCTCTTGAAGTTGATCTCTATGGCTCCGAAGATTCGAGAGCTTCGCCTCTGGGATCCTTGCTACTGCATCTGCGGCGGCGCAAGCTTTCCCCCAGAGAATGTCCACCTCTCTTATGCTTCGCTCTAGAAAGAAATTGTCAGACTTCAGGTCATCCAGATCCCTTTGAAGATTATCCCGGATGATTTCGGGGTTCTTAGGATGTGTAAAGCCCTTGGAGGAAGAGGCCATCGCTGGAAGAAAAAAGAAGAAGTTTCTCTAGAGACTCTGGCTCTAGAGACTCTGACTCTGGCTCCAGTTCCCTTTGAAGATTAGCCCGGATGGTTTCGGGGTTCTTAGGATGTGTAGAGCCCTTGGAGGAAGAGGCCATCGCTGGAAGAAAAAAGAAAAAGTTTCTCTAGAGACTCTGGCGAAGAATGCTGAGGAAGAAATGAGAAGATTTGGAGAATCGCAGGGTTTATATAGAGGATTGTGTGCAACATACAGTTATATGATTACGAGCATGGAACTTGAAGCGTTTGAAACGAAAGTAAGCGCGCAGAGACCAACCAAATCAATAGAATATATTTTGTTATTCAAAATGGACCATGGTCATGTACAAAAACAAAATACGAAAAATAGGCCTACTGTTCTAAAAGAGGCCCAACATAGATTGCAGCCCATTCCTAATCAGCCTTAATTTTGTCGATACATTCTGTGCTTGTTCAGTGGTGGCCCGTCCTACTCTTCCTTCTCTTGGAGCTCATGTGTTGTGACCCGCGCGCCAGCTTTCCACCGTGCATAATCCTGTTCGAGTTGCACCCGATACGCCTCAGCTAGCGCAAGCTCAGATCACCTTCTCTCCACTTCCCGATCCACTGCTAGCTATCAACCAACGACCATTGTGTGCACCTTCCTCATTGCAATGCTGAAGGTTTTACCCCATTAATTACAGTTCAGGCTGTGTGGGTGCCTCTGCCAAACAAGCATATTGAACGCATTCATGCTCCTGCAGCACTCTGTGGTAATTATCCAGAAATCTTGAAACAAGTGCACCAATAGAGTTGAATGAGGGAAGAGCACCACGAACTACATCCAATGCATGTCTGACTTCGTTCAGATCCCGCACATCTTGGCTAGTGGTAACCACCTCCAAGAAACAACAAATCACTTCTCATGTAGGTTGGAGGAAAGTGGCAGCAGAAGTCGAAGTTGAAGCTATAGAGGACGGAAAGACAAGCAATACAACTTCCTACTCCAAGGCTTGGATTGCTAGAGGGTCCTGAACCTGAATCAAGGACTGAAGTTTAGAAACAGAAAGCACGAAAAGATAATGCATAAAGAAAATACTTGTTCAGTGAAGAGAGGGACCTTATAACTAGTGCCACCAGTGCCATTCTTGGGAGTGACCACCAAGGGAGTATGAGGACTACCACGCAACTCTTCCACGACGGCCGGTGCCTCCACCCCTTCATCAACTGACAAGGGAGTGGGTGGATTGTCCCTTCACAATCTTCATCCAAGGAAGATGGTTGCGATTGTTCAGAAGGTACGCCCGCAGACAGATTCTAATCAAGGGCACTCCAAGACTCCAATGGCATTGCTCTCAGGGTAGTATTGCCCACAATCACCTCAGACTCAGCTACCATGCTCAAAACGGATGGAGAACTTGCGCTTGCCAAGGTAAACACGGTTGAGTCAGGCTGTGACGAGAGGGGAGCCCTATAAATGACAAGAAACAAACAAATAGAAGGAGCAGGGGTTGGATTACTAGTTGCTACGGCTGAATCCACCTCCATCTTCAGGGGTTCCTGAGAACCAATCAGAGTTGAAGGCTCCATAACTACGTCATTTGAAGACAAAAGCTCAAACAGTGGTGTACCTTCTCTGTCAGGCCCACGGATAGCATTCGTATCTGCAGAAGGAGTATTTGCTTGACCCATAATTTCATAAGTGTTGACAAGAGCAAAAGAGCGAACAGTCGAGGAAGCTTGAAAATGGCCCTGACGTTTTGGAACTTTGCTGGTATGTACGTAGTCTTTCAGGACCTGATCATCATCATCAGAATCATCCTCCTCAGAAATGAATCGCCTCCGTTTTTTCCCTGTGTTGAGGAAACAAGTCGGGATCACTGAGGCAGAATTTGGTGTAGGCCCGGCCGAAGAATAGCCTTTCTTCTTGCCTTTGCGAGAGAGCTTCAGTGGTGGACCTGGGGAATCTGTGACAAAATATAAAGATCAAACAAAGAAACGCAAGGTTCAACATAATTCTTGCACATGTTAGAAGAACAATCTCATTAGGCGAAGTCGAGATTGCGGGTGCCACCTCTACTGCCATGATACCAACAGGTCTTTTCGAAGTCAGGTCCTCACTCGCAGTGTCGATAAGAAGTAATGGATTATCCACCCATTCCACCAGAAGATCAACACCATCTAGACCCACTGTAGCATACAGGGTACATATGAGAATACAAGGAATATATAAGGTTTATTTGTAAGACCCGTGTCCTGGAGGGAACTGTGAATAATCCCACATTCCTGCGAGGGGGAATGTTCTGGGAGAGGATGGTGGTGTGCCTTAAAGGTGTAGGCACACACCTATCTAGCACTAGGCCTTTTGGGAGCTCAAGTAGCTTTGGGTGGGATTGGAACCCCAAAGTTAAGCTAGTTGAGGCTGGTGCAATCCCATGATGGGTGACCCACTAGGAAGTTGCACCATGAGCTTCCGAAAACAAAACCGTGAGGGCGAGGCCCAAAGCGGAAAATATGGTGCTAGATGAGTCGGGTCCTGACCGAGGAGGGTTGGGTCCTGAAAATTTGGTATCAGAGCCAGAACCCGACCGGGAAGTGTGCCAGCGAGGACGCTGGGCCCTAAGGGGGTGGATTGTAAGACCCGTGTCCTGGAGGGAACGGTGAACAAACCCACATTCCTGCAAGGGCGAATGGTCTGGGAGAGGATGGTGGTGTGCCTTAAAGGTGTAGGCACACACCTATCTAGCACTAGGCTTTTTGGGAGCTCAAGTGGCTTTGGGGGGGATTGGAACCCCAAAGTTAAGCGAGTTGAGGCTGGTGCAATCCCATGATGGGTGACCCACTGGGAAGTTGCACCATGAGCTCCCGAAAACAAAACCGTGAGGGAAAGGCCCAAAGCAGAAAATATGGTGCTAGATGAGTCGAGTCCTGACCGAGGAGGGTTGGGTCCTGACATTATTGCTACAAAGGGAAAATGACATATCAATGAGGGGAGTAGCATTTTGCCGATGAACAACCTCATTCAGGGACACGCCAAGAAGAACATATGCAGAGGTCTTGAATGAACGAAACAGTCATATGTCGACATCTTCTACTATGACCCCATAGATCCTGTCAAAATATGCACCCACTAGGACAGGAAGGCTTGAGTGCATATGTAGGCTGGCTCGATGCTAGGAGGATATTGAATTGTCTCAGCAAAGAAGGACTAACGGACTTTCACCGAATCATCATTGGAGAATTTCTAGAATTGATAAGACATGCACGTGTTCATTCCCCTGATGTAAGGAACAGGAATGGCTTGTCGGAATCCAAGCTGGCGTGCACAGAAGTTAAGCTTATAAACCTCAAGGCCGACATGCGTATTGGGATTATGGTTTCCACCCTTTAGCAGGTCCCTTAACAGTACGCAACTGTAGAAGTTCCTGAGCGCCAAAGTCTTACGATAGGGATTACTGATGTCTAGGTAACCATCAGTGTCAAAAATTGGGTAATAACGTTTCACGCTGGTTCCTTAGTGCTCTTCTCGTAGCTGCCTCAACCCATAAAAGAAAATCAAACAGTCCTAAGCAGAGTAGGGCACGGGAGGTTGAAAGATAAGCTGATTCCCTGGGACGACTCTCTCGGCAAAGTCAGGAACCATCCAGAGCAGTCCATTTAACGGCTGCTTCAACCCTAGGTAACAGAAAATGGTATGCAAGAGACTGTAGATTTGGGCAAGAATGACAGGCCCTAATGACATACTCTTGCGGGAAAAAACCTCAGCCAGTGGAACCCATTCTTGCTTTATGCCTTTGGAGGCATTTGGGAAGACAAACCAGTCCAACCAAAAGTGGAAGAACTGGACTTTCTCGTGAAAGGATCCCAGATAGTTACCAGTTATCCCTAAATTCCTAAAGTCAGATTCATACCTAAGACGTCTATTCGAATAATAAGGGCAGAAGGCATCAAGGAAAATGGGGAAAGTGGTTATTTTGTGAGGAATAGCTCTAATTCTAGTAGGATTCGCCATGATGAAAGAGTATGGGTCACTAAACAAGCCAATAAAATCAGCAATCGGGCCTGAGGGATTTAGACCAAAAAGAACGGCCAAGCCGAGCAGGTTAGGAGTCATGGGACCAACCCCGAAATCAAACGTGTTGGTGCTATCATTCTAAAACAAAGTGTAGAGCTAAGTAAGTTCACATCCAGGTTAGTAGGCGAGTCAGACAAACTCACCAGATGCAGCATGTCTTTGAGCCAGAGTTCGCTAAAGTACAACTCATTCCTCCTTGCAACCCACAGTAGGAATCGACTGGAAATCTTCGATTTGTTTCCGAGAAGGAACAGGTGAGCCCATCCCAAGTTGAAATCACCCCAAAGAAACGAAGGCCACTCGTAGATGGGCAAAGATTGAAACCCTAACAAGAGGTCATACAAAGAATCAGCTTCCACGGGTACCTGACCACACTAGCACGGTCCCAGCACATAATGATGGTTAGAGCTCGCTGGAAGTATGGGCATGCAGGCAATGTGGTGCTCTGTTTTACATGTGTCGAGAACATCGTGGGCATGTGAACATCAATTTTTTTTCCCCAGATTTCCAAGGCTTCTTCGGAGAAGGCACAACCCCTACATAGCAGAGGGGGAAGATTCAGTAGGAACTTTCGCCTTCTGAGCTTTCTTGGGTGCCATGTATCTCAGCAAGGTTTTTTTGCAGACATGAGGGTTTTGCAGGACATTGGAAGAGAAAGTTAGCGACTTGTTTGAAGATGGAGGAGTGCGAATGAATTAAACCGCCCAAAAACCCGAAAAGAGTTAAGCGCGACACGAATAAAGAGAAGGGCGAAGGTGCGATCGTGTGAATTTAAAATGTTTTATAACTAAAGAATTTCAAATTCAGGGGGCAATGTATACATCCAAAAAAATACCCTCTCGACCCAAGACATCGGTTTACTGAATCAAAGGCCCAAAGACACACAATCCTAGTCCAACGAGCTCGAACGTGGAAAAGATGTAAGCTTGGGCGGTGCTGATAGAGAAAACGAACAAAAATGAGGCAAGGGGGAGTGTTCCAACAGGATAAATGTCAAAGTGGGGCCCATTGGGAAACCATAATCTGCAAGTGGCAAGATCTTTCAATGCCTATAAATAGAGAGCAGCCCAGCTTCTCAACGGACATCCAATCAACCAATCAACCTCAGCAAATTGATCTCCATCAATTTCTGAACCTATGAACACCTTTAACCGAGGTTTCATGGTTTAAAAATAGTTAGCCCTTGTGGTAAAAACTACTCCTTTGAACTATGAAATCAGGAAGCAGCTTCTCTCCTCACCCCTTCAAGGCATTTATGCACTTACCTAACCGGCTCTCTGACAAAACAACATCATAATGGTGGGCTTCTCATTCTTGTACATGCCTTTTTTTGACCACTCAATATCATAAGGGTCGCCCTCTTCTCAACTGACCAGTTCTTGGACTTTCGGTTGAGGTTCACGGAAGATCAACCTTCTTTCTAGCCACTCAGTGATAGGACCCATCCCAATCCCCCCGAGATTAACGCGGAATGACCCTGCTCCCATCTGACACGGACAAGGGATATTTCTGAGCTTTTCCCTCTCGGGCTATCAAAGTACGCCAGGATCCCGATGAGGTATGTGATATCTCGGTCTCTGCTACATTCCACATCCGCTGTCAACCTGAAGGGCAGTCAAAACATTAAAAGCTGTGAGTGGACAAAACAAGAGTTTGTAAAAACATTTCATAAGAAAGACATTTGTACCCTTCACTAAAAAGCCTGCATGCATTCGAAAACCATTTAACCAAATGAACCACATGTGGGAACTAAGCCCAAAACATAATGAAAGAACCAATAAGAACCAATCATACGGGCCACTACCCAAATCCATGCGGGACTCAGCCCAAATCATAAAGAAACCAAGTACACGGGCCACCGCACAAAACCTGTATCCATCACACATCATATTTCATATCTCATATCATATACATCATATATACATATAATTCACACAACCAATCCTGTCACGGTTTCCAAAGCTACGCGCGTGATACCCGGGGTCTCAAACCCAAGTCTCTCAGAGTCCAATGTCAATGTTCGTAGACCAATGACCAGTTCTGAGGTTACGATCCATGCCTTCCTGAGAGTAAGGAACCCAACTGGGGGGTGACTCCACTCAGTCGGTGCTCCGTGACTACTCCGAGGTCCACCCAGACCAACGACCCTCCCCAGAGGAGATAATAGGAATAAAGGAAGGTATATGAATATACATACATATATGTATATAACGAAATCATCCATAAAACGTTTCAATGGTTCATTCCGGTTCCCATAAACCGTCACGAACCTGGAAATCCATTAGGGTCCCCGACCCGAAATCATCAATGTAAAGTAACTGGGTCTCGTGCCCGAACATATGACATCAGCTGGGCATCGTGCCAGATATCTAAGGGTCAGTCACGACTCCGATCGTTGTGATGTGTTCAACCATCCATCCAGGACCGCCCTCAATCCTGGTATGTCGCCGTGAACGTATCAACCGATGCAACCATCACAAGATCATGGTGCACCCATCACCGATCGATATCCTGAACCTTCAGCACTCCGAGTCGAGCCTTCATTGGCTACCCGACAACAGATCGTGCATCGTGACCTCTCCGAAAGGAACACATCCCAATCCGGAGGCGAGCGTCATATCGCCGGTCGCCGTGCACATAGGACTCGCCTCGACCACGATTCAGACCCGTAGGCCATCAATAGCGTCATATGCCCCAGACAAAACCAAATGGGTCTCATACCCGAGTTTATCCTTTTGGAAATCCAAATCCATTTCATTTAGACCAATAAAGACATACAAACCCGTATTGGCACCGTACAGGGCCGTAACCTCGAAATACGTGCCAATACGTAACCACACATCCAAATGCACTCATGGAATCACAAACAAGTATTTAAAACATATAATAAAAATTTATGCATGCACTAATTTAGAAAATAAGGTCCACTCACAGACCGTCCGAGCTGTTGCCTCGATACGCGTGCCATACGGCTCTCCCGAGCTAATCTGACCTCTCCGGGTCATCCTGACCTGTCCAAATCATATCCAAAGGTTACAACTAACCTATACAAGTCCATATTAAGAGCCCTAAACTTTCCCGGAAAAGTCAACGTGTCCCTAGGTGAAAAACCTCAATTTGACCAACCTAACGATCTCCGATCGACCCGAAACCACCGCCATTGGATCCGGATTGTCGAAACCTTTGAAATGACATTGGGCCCACTCAAAATACTATTTACACACGCCACACGCGCTGGTCAACACTGACGTCAGCATGACGTCAGCGCTGACACCCTCTGACAGTGCCACGTGTCAAGCTCCTATTGGTCCTCTGTCTGACATGTCAGCTGCCATTGTCAGATCTGACATGCTGCCGTCACCCCTGACATGATGACGTCAGTAGGATGGCATCATCAGTCATCGTCTTCCTCAGTCCGGGTCTGCAATCGGGTCGCCATGACCCACGGGTTGACCCGGTCGGTTCTCTGTCGTCCGACCACCAAAACACTTCCCGTTTGTCCCATTCTCACCGACTCAACCTCCCCAATAGATCCCTCAACCCAGAATTTAAAAATAGATGATGAAGGTGACCTGTTGGACGATGAACTACAAGCTCGACTTTCCCCCGTCGATATCTCTCGTTTTCGGCCACCATTCTCCTCGAATCCAAGTTCTGTGAACTCGTCTCACTCCCTAGGACGTAATGGAATCGACCAACCTATTCAACGCACAACAAAACCCCATCCACCATTTTTGACCCGTAAACAAGCTCACGGGTTTGTAGGGTTTCACGGTTGTCGTCCACCGACGTGGCTCGCCGTCGTGTCCTCACTCTCTCACGGTCACACGTACTAGTACAACATGATCATGGTGATGAGATGTGGTGTTTGTTCAAGAAATGGAAAATGAAGAAATGAAGGGTTATGGTGTTTCGGGTTTTGTTTGAAGAAGAAGGAAAATGATGTTTGGTTTAAGGGAAAAATAAAGAAGATGTTTATCTGTTGGGAGAGGGAGATGAGATGAGTGGTGAGGATTAAGAGATTAATTGAAATGGATGGTTAGGATTTAGTGTAGGGTAGGATTAATTATAAAATAATTCAATATATTATTATTTAATTAAATTAGATCCACTTTTTAGGGGATTGACCAATGGGATGAGTGACACTTGTCACTCATCCATGGGTCCCACTTAAAATATATTGCCAATCAGATATTGCCAAATCATTGTCTCGAAGTACGTGCATAATGAAATCGACCTTCCGTGACCCATAACTTTCCCTTCGAAGTCCGATTTAGGCGTACCACCTGTCTATGAATTCATATCGTCCCGATCTACGTAATGGTCCTTGGCCCTCGGCCATCGGACCTCCCCATCCAAAAGTCAACATTTTTCCCCTTTTAACCAAAATTACCAAAATGCCCTTGAACTTGCGAACGTCATAACTTCTTCCTCGAATGTCGGAATTGAACGTGGCACCTGTCTATGAACTCGTGACGTCCTAAACTACGTCACAGTCATTGGCCAAAGTCCATTTGACCGCTCGAATGAAAAGTCAACGTTTTGCCCACGACTAGGGGCAAAACGGTCATTTTGCATCGTTCGTCCGATTTCGCTCAACTAATCACCGATTAACCTCACTAATCGTGATTAGTCACTAATCTTATCCTGAAATTCGGGACGGGTCGTTACAACCTTCCCTCCTTAATTAATTTCGTCCTCGAAATTCCAACTGATCTAATTCCAATCGTTTTTCCCTCCTTAATTTTGTTTCGTTCTCGAAACTCCAACTATCCTGATTCCACATCCAACTCGTGGAAAGCAAATCCGATCTTATCTTAAGTGTACACTAGTACACCAACTAACCAAAACAAAACTTGTCTACAACCAGACGTACCGCTAATACTCACATCGCATCGACTACACTCGACCACGTCGAATGATAGTAATCACACGTTCCGAATTGACACCACTTGTCAAATCTATCAGTTCGTTGACACAACAACTCGACGGTTCCTTTCTCAATCACCAATCTATCCTGACGTCTGCTCCCACTGGGAGTCATCAGACCTCACTAACCGATCCACAAAACATCCGACAAACTGTCACCACTTGACAGTTGTTAGTCAAAAACTAACACTATACTCACCTGTGGTTATACTAACCACCAACTCACTCAATCTTGAGTATACAATCACGAACATCTCACACGACCTGTGTGCGACTAGACCCATCAGAAACACTATGACCCAACGCACAGTATCCAATGTCCAGGCCACGACCTCAACTAATCCAATGGTATCGGAACTAAGCCGACTACCAACACGCTCACCAATGTACCACTGGTATAACCTATATACCGTCACCAGGCATCACAGGTGTGCCCAATATCATACCTCGAACAACGTACAAGGTACGTACATCCATTACCAACCAGACTACAACTACAACAACAACAACAACAACACGACTACCTAGGTCGTAGCCAAACAAGTTTCAATAATGAAGTCCATCTATCCAATCCAGTACTAGACAGAACAAAACTCCAACACATTATCTACTTCCAAATCCGAATCCGAAATCATTATTCTGTAAGCTAGCATTTGGAATAACCATTCCGAACCCAAATCCAGAAATCCACTTTCAAGTTCCAAAATAGAATCCTGAATCGTCATCCAAAAATCTGATTCCAAAACCCGAAATCTCGTTCACGTCTACCGAGACGCACCAATTCCGAACCTATCGGTTACCTGCTCAAACGATTAACCCAATACAATCGATTGACTTCATAAGGAAGTCAATCCCAACATTCACACATCTCTAAGGCTGACAAAATCCAACCTCGTCGGAAACTTACTCAGGCGTAATATATCGTACGGGATTCACCTCGAAAAGAAGTTCAGTCTCATCATCTACATAGCCAAAAAGCCAAGACACATCATTCGTCAACCAATTCCGACATCTAAATAGATTAGTCAACGACGAGACACCCCGAGACTGTGGGTTCTCACTGATTACCTCGCATCAATCCTTGTCATTCCACCGAGGAAAAACCAAAGATGATCCAACACGATGGCATCAAAACTCATCCTACGTGAATGCAACCAAATCTTGCTGCACTCACCACGCCATGTAACCCAACATGGTCTGTCACCAAGCAGAAAATGAGAAATATCATTCACTTAACTTCGATATACCCAACTCCTACTGATGACCCAAGACAAATCCCGGGTTCACCAACCAATACACGATCAGCGTGCTGGTGGTAACAACCATCATCTACCTTATCTGCAACATATGCCATGGCAGAAACTGAGAAGTCACCCAAAATGACTTCAAAATACCCATTACCAATGCGGAAAGCCCTCACTCCACCAGTCACCTCAATCACAACCTCTCTCAATTCCAAAGTTTCAACCATATCGGAACCAACACACTCGGACATCAACCACGTGTCCATAACTAAGAGAACTCAGTACACCATCTCGCCTATCGGTTCACACCATTTATTTAGATACACTCATTCCGAGTGAAGTTCACGCGACTCAAGGTTAAACCTCGTATACTATTTACGGATGTGCATAAACGGCCTCCAACACTCGCATCTCGTACCTCGAGTCTCAACTACTACTGGATCCTATCCAATCCATCATTATCCATGATCCACTCCCGAACCACAGATACCGAATATAAGCCTAACTCGACGGAGTCACAATCACCGGCACCAGCACCAACGCACTATCACCAACACTAGTATCAGCATACAGGCATCCACACTAGTATCAGTATCAGCATACCGTGTGTAAAACTGACAACCCTGGATCTCCGCTCATACCGAACGACGATCCCGTACCTCTACTCATATTGGAGAAACTCTGCCTCCGTCGTACCCAACAACTCAGGGTACAGTCACCCTAACAATTCATACGAGAAAGGAAACGCTCCCCGAACGTCCTCGATTCCCAACAACCGTAACTACAACCACTCTTGGTAGTAGTGCCTGCCACAGACTCGTGCAAACCTAACCACAAGACATCTCGATATCCAGACTCCGCATCCAACATAATCAACCGCGCGTACTAACTATGATGTATCCCCGCTTTGGGATTCCATCGACAAGTACCAACCCTGGTAACATGTCCAATCAAACTCTAACTAGTCGTAACTCGACTCAACCAATGTCGTCTACCAGGTCACCCATGACCTTAGTTGTACCAACAATCCATCATAACTACAGTAGTACGACAACCATTTGGGTCTAACCGATAAGTACAACCTCGACTGCAGAGTGCAGTCCCATCACAAGCTGACATGACTAGATCGAACATGACATGGCCGACGATCTTGACTTTGAAAAGTCGTCAGAGTCTAACCATTCGCCAACGCACATTTTCGAACCATACACCATGCCATAGGGTTCCACAATCACACTCTAGGGTTCCTCGGAACCCTACTGCTCCTAGCAACATATCCACCAACTAAATAAAATATGACTATCTAATGATCATAACACCGAATCAGTCGTCAGAACCGATCCTACGACATCGTGAAAGACAATCCCAACTAACCGTGTCACGATCAAAACTCCAAAGTACTGTTACTTTCATCCCTTCGTAGGGTCCCACACTTTCAACCTAGATAGAACTATGGCAACCCCGGCATCGAGTGCCAAACCAAGACATTCCACGATTCAATCCTACTAACTATCGTACCGGCATCTTAACTATCAGGTTGATAACGAACTATAGCCCATTGAGACATCACATCCTCGACATGTGCATCACTCCAAGAGTTCCACGGTTGCTCGAATAGAGACAACCCCCACTCTGATATCACCCTGACACTATCAGAACGTCCTGAGTATCCTACTAGTAAACCATGCTCTGATACCATGCTGACAGAACCTGTAATGACCCGTCCCGAATTCCGAAATTAGATTGGTAACTAATCATGATTAGTGAGATTAATCGGTGATTAGTTGGGTAAAATCGGACGAACGATGCAAAATGACCGTTTTGCCCCTAGCCGTGGGTAAAATGTTGACTTTTCGTTCGGAGCGGTCAAATAGACTTTGACCGATGACCGTGACGTAGTTTGGGACGTCACGAGTTCATAGACAGGTGGCACGTTCGATTCTGACGTTCGAGGAAAAAGTTATGACGTTCGGAAGTTCAAGGGCATTTTGGTAATTTTGGTTAAAAAGAGGCAAATGTTGACTTTTGGACCGGGAGGTCCGATGGCCGAGGGCCAAAGACCGTTACGTAGAACAGGACGATACGAATCCGTAGACAGGCGGCATGTCAAAATCGGACTTCGAACGGGGAAGTAATAGGTCACGGAAGTTCGATTTTACTATGCATATACTTCGAGGCGATGATGAGGTGGCCTATTCTGATTGGCCAGATATTTTAGTTGGGACCTATGGATGAGTGACAAGTGTCACTCATCCCATTGGTCAATCCCCTAAAAGTGGATCTATACATTAAAATATTATTATTTCTTTATTTTATAATTTTATTTAATTCTCATCTCAAATCTCCACCTTTCATCTCACCTATTCCCATCATCCTAGCCATCTAAAATCCCTCTCTCACACATTATCACCAGCCATCAGTTCCTTCTTTGTTTTCATTTTTCCCAAAACCCGAACACCCTCTCTACACACACACACACACCTGAAACCCATCACCCCACCATTGTATTGTGTGTGTGCAACTGTGAGAATGACCAAGGTAGGAAGGGACTGAGTTGATGAGGGCAGACGGTGATGGGATAGACGGCGACTCAAGGTGGTGGACGGCGGAGGGAACCCGCGAGGTGAGCTTCGGGTTTGGACTTGGATATGGGTTTTTACTGTTGATCGATCGAGTTCATTAATTAAATAGAGTTCCTGATGGTCTTAGGGACATTTTGCGATGGGGAAGCATGGCTGGGAACAGTCTAAGACGTGTGGACCGTGGGGAGGAACTGGCCATGAGTTTGCTTGATCGGGGAGGTAAGTTCTTGACGTTTTTCTCAGTTTTGTTCATTCAAATAGGTTGCTAAGGACTAGATAAGAGTATAGGAATTAAAAAGGAAGGAAAAGGACCGAAAATGGACAAGTTGGGGCCTTGAACCGGTCGAGCCAGTCCGGGCCGGTCCAGAACCAGTCGAACCCAATTCGGCTGGAGGTTAGTGACGATGAACAGTGCGGCGCGTGGGCATGAACCCGGTATGGAAAAAGTAAATCGAGGTTTTCAATTTTACTCTGATTTTTCTGTACTTATGGTTTTGGAAATAGTTGAATGAAATGGTTTTGAAATTGGAAAGATGAACTCGGGCATGAAGCCCAACTGTTTTGGAAACCACGGAATTGGAGTCCATTTGAGTTACCTAATCGAGCTAGGGGCCCAATTGCTTTATGAAATCGGGTCAGGGGCCCAGTTGGTTTACGAAATCGGGCATGAGGCCCAATTGGTTTATAAATGTGATTTCGGGTCGGGGACCCTAAATGGATTTGAATAAATGGTTTTGGAATTGAGAAATCGGATGTTTGGACTGGTGATGGTTTTATGGAAATTCCAGGCAGGGCCCTTGAGATGTTTTGAAATGATTGATAAACTGTTTTCCATAAACCATCTTGATACGAGAATATGTGGATGGTCTCCTTCAGGTGTCTAGGACACTGGAGAAGTCACGGTGACGTCTGGGATGTCAGAGATATGGACCCGGTGAGACCCCGGGTAGCACGCGTTGCTTATACCGTGAGATATGACGTCTAGGACGTCGAGCATCTGGGATGCTAGGCATCTGGGATGCCCAGGATGGTTTAAACATATTTTTCTTGAATGGTATTTATGGTTATGGTTTTGGGCGGTGGCCCACTTGGAATTGGAATTTGGTTTTACGGTTTTGGACTGAGTTCCCACATTTGGTTTTGAGTTATGGTTTCTGGGCTAAAGCCCTAATGGCTTGTTTGAGTAAAAGTTTTGATTACTGGTTTTCGATGCATGCATACGTTTAAATGAAGGGCATAAATATCTTTGTGAAATGTGTTTTATGAACTTATTTATTTTCGTCCACTCACAACCTTTGTTGTTTTTAATGCCCTTCAGGTTGTTCACGAATGCGACTGCAGCAGAGACCGAGATATCGCATGCCTCCTCCATCGTTCCTAGCGCACTTTGGAAGCCCTGTTTGGGCAGTGGCTTTAGGTTATCCCTTGTCTGACACTTTGTGTTAGACGGGAGCATGGCACATCCCACGGTAATCCCGGGGGGATTGGGGTGGGTCGTGTCAGGACCCATCCCAATCCCCCCGGGATTAACGCGGGATGACCCTGCTCCCGTCTGACACAAAGTGTCAGACAAGGGATATTTCCGACCTTTGTCCTCTCGGGCTATCAGAGTACGCCAGGATCCGGAAGAGGTATGTGATATCTCGGTCTCTGCTACATTCCACATCCGCTGTCAACCTGAAGGGCAGTCAAAAAATTAAAAGCTGTGAGTGGACAAAACAAGAGTTTGTAAAAACATTTCATAAGAAAGACATTTGTACCCTTCACTAAAAAGCATGCATGCATTCGAAAACCATTTAACCAAATGAACCACATGTGGGAACTAAGCCCAAAACCATAATGAAAGAACCAATAAGAACCAATCATACGGGCCGCTGCCCAAATCCATGCGGGACTCAGCCCAAATCATAAAGAAACCAAGTACATGGGCCACTGCCCAAAACCAGTATCCATCACACATCATATTTCATATCTCATATCATATACATCATATATACATATAATTCACACAACCAATCCTGTCACGGTTTCAAAAGCTACGCGCGTGATACCCGCGGTCTCAAACCCAAGTCTCTCAGAGTCCAATGTCAATGTCCGTAGACCAATGACCAGTCCTGAGGTTACGATCCATGCCTTCCTGAGAGTAAGGAACCCAACTGGGGGGTGACTCCACTCAGTCGGTGCTCCGTGACTACTCCGGGGTCCACCCAGGCCAACGACCCTTCCCGGAGGAGATAATAGGAGTAAAGGAAGGTATATGAATATACATACATATATATATATAACGAAATCATCCATAAAACCTTTCAATGGTTCATGCCGGTTCCTATAAACTGTCATGAACCTGAAAATCCATTAGGGTCCCCGACCCGAAATCATCAATGTAAAGTAACTGGGTCTCGTGCCCGAACATATGACATCAGCTGGGCATCATGCCCGATATCTAAGGGTCAATCACGACTCCGATCGTTGTGATGTGTGCAACCATCCATCCTCAATACTGGTATGTCGCCGTGAACGTATCAACCGATGCGACCATCACAAGATCATGGTGCACCCATCACCGATCGATATCCTGAACCGTCAGCACTCCGAAGTCGAGCCTCCATTGGCTACCCGACAACAGATTGTGCATCGTGTCCTCTTCGGAAGGAACACATCCCAATCCGGAGGCGAGTGTCATATCGTCGGTCGCCGTGCACATAGCATTCGCCGCGACCACGATTCAGACCGGTAGGCCATCAATAGCGTCATATGCCCGAGAAAAAACCAAATGGGTCTCATACCCAAGTTTATCCTTTCAGAAATCCAAATCCATTTCATTTACACCAATAAAGACATACAAACCTGTATTGGCACCGTACAGGGCCGTAACCTCGAAATACGTGCCAATACATAACCACACATCCAAATGCACTCATGGAATCACAAACAAGTATTTAAAACATATAATAAACATTTATGCATGCATCAATTTAGAAAACAAGGTCCACTCACAGACCGCCTGAGCTACTGCCTCGATAAGCGTGCCATACGGCTCTCTCGAGCTAATCTGACCTCTTCGGGTCATCCTGACCTATCCAAATCATATCCAAAGGTTACTAGTAACCTATACAAGTCCATATTAAGAACCCTAAACTTTCCCGGAAAAGTCAACTTGTCCCGTACACGTTTCCCGAGGTGAAAAACCTCAATTTGACCAACCTAACGATCTCCGATCGACCCGAAACCACCGCCATTGGATCTGGATTGTTGAAACCTTTAAAATGGCATTGGGACCACTCAAAATACTGTTTACACGCGCCAGCGCTGGTCAACGCAAAAGTCAACGCTGACGTCAACGCTAACACCCTCTGACAGTGCCACGTGTCAAGCTCCTATTGGTCCTCTATCTAACATGTCAGCTGCCATTCTCAGATCTGACATGCTGACGTCACCCCTAACATGATGACGTCAGTAGGATGACATCATCAGTCATCGTTTTCCTCAGCCCGGGTCTGCAACCGGGTCGCCGTGACCCGCGGGTTGATCCGGTCGGTTCTCTGCCGTCCGACCACCAAAACACTTCCTGTTTGTCCCATTCTCACCGTCTCAACCTTTCCAATAGATCCCTCAACCCAGAATTTAAAAATAGAGGATGAAGGTTACCTGTTGGACGATGAACCGCAAGCTCGACTTTCCCCCGTTGATATCTCTTGTTTTCGGCCACCATTCTCCTCGAATCCAAGTTCTGCGAACTCGTCTCACTCACTAGGACGTAATGGAATCGACCAATCCATTCAACACACAACAAAACCTCATCCACCATTTTTGACCCGAAAACAAGCTCACGGGTTTACAGGGTTTCACGGTTGCCGTCTACCGTGGTGGCTCGCCGTCGTGTCCTCACTCTCACGGTCACACGTACGAGTATAGCATGATCATGGTGATGAGATGTGATGTTTGTTCAAGAAATGGAAAATGAAGAAATGAAGGGTTATGGTGTTTCGGGTTTTGTTTGAAGAAGAAGGAAAATGATGTTTGGTTTAAGGTAAAAATAAAGATGTTTATCTGATGGAAGAGGGAAATGAGATAGATGAGATGAGTGGTGAGGATTAAGAGATTAATTGAAATGGATGGTTAGGATTTAGTGTAGGGTACGATTAATTATAACATAATCCAATATATTATTATTTAATTAAACTAGATCCACTTTTTAGGGGATTGACCAATGGGATGAGTGATACTTGTCACTCATCCATGGGTCCCACTTAAATATCTGGCCAATCAGATATTGCCAAATCATCATCGCCTCGAAGTACGTGCATAGTGAAATCGACCTTCCGTGACCCATAACTTTCCCGTTCGAAGTCCGATTTAGGCGTGCCGCTTGTCTATGGATTCGTATCGTCCCGATCTACGTAACGATCCTTGGCCCTCGGCCATCGGACCACCCCGTCCAAAAGTCAACATTTTACCCCTTTTAACTAAAATTACCAAAATGCCCTTGAACTTCCGAACGTCATAACTTCTTCCTCGAATGTCGGAATTGAACGTGTCACCTGTCTATGAACTCGTGACGTCCTAAACTACATCACAGTCATCGGCCAAAGTCCATTTGACCCCCCGAATGAAAATTCTACGTTTTGCCCACGGCTAGGGGCAAACGGTCATTTTGCATCGTTCGTCCGATTTCGCTCAACTAATCACTGATTAACCTCACTAATCGTGATTAGTCACTAATCTAATCCTGAAATTCGGGACGGGTCGTTACACTCAGTGTTATAAGAGTTGATATTATCAACTACCAGCTCATAGACGATCATTCCGACTACCGACTCACGGACAGTCTCCTGCCAACAATTACACGGATAGTCATCCCGACCACCGACACATGAAAGGTCATTTCAACCACCGATTCACGAACAGTCATTCTGACTACCGGTTCACGGACTGTCTCAGGCCATTGTCTTACGGATAGCCATCCTGACTACCGACATACGGAAGGTCATCGAGGAACTCGAACCTTATTTTTTGACGTCTCACCATCGTATTTAAGTGCTCTGCCATCTCATGGCATGATTTCCAACTGATATTCATCTCAGTTGAAGATTTTCCGAATTTCTTACTCCTTACGGGCTTGAAATACTAAGAAAATAGTTTATTGTTTCTGCACTTGTAATTTCAATTGTTATTCAATTACAGTACTTTTACATTCTTGTACTCATACTTCTATTTTTCATTTCAATACAACCAGTTTTCCTTAAGTAGCGATTGGCCCTCGGAATATATCATTCAAGAGTGGTTCACGGCTCACCAAGTCGGGACACCATCTCTGTGTATTGGTCCGAGTACTCTAATCCTGACTTGAGGGAACCTGGGTCCATCTCCCACTTAACTGCTGAAATAACAATATCGCTAGGTATAAATATCATGGAAGAATAACTTCTGATTTGAACATCACTGAAAACAAAATATTTTAAGTCCTAGAAAAGGCATAGAAAAGAATAGCGCAAGGATCTCTTGTTCGTCTGCCTCACAATTGCATTTATCAGAAGGAAAGTTTTCAGGCCGAAAACGGAACCTAACTATACTATCCAGTAGCAGTTTTTTACTAGTGGCACGCCTGCACTTGATTCAAAAGACTCATTTGCTCCCTGGTCCGTCATCTAGGGATCGACCATAGCTTAAGGCCCTTCACGCTCAGCCCATCCAGCATCTCCATATTGCATTGAAGCAAAAAAGATCTCACAATGGTCCACCTCCCTCGTTCCGCAGAAAAGATTCCACGCGGAGGTCCAGATAGGGTTGCCTCGAGACATCTTGGCTCCTAAAGCGAGCAAAAGATTTCGAGCAAGAATAGCTATTTGCCCATGATGCTCGTAGAAGCATATCTAAACTCTTTGGTCAGCGACTCTGCATTTTTCAGCGTCCTCGACTTTCTTTGTTGTTAGTTCTTTATATTAAGCATGTCAATGTAATTAGCTTTACTTGTCATTTTAAATTTTCATTTATGAGTATCAGTGTATTAAACCAAACGATAAGTTATGACGGATCGATTTTAGGGAATGAGGGTTTGGATAAAAGTGATCAGTGTATTAGACGAAATGAATTGACGATGTATATAGGGTTCGTAGATGGCTAGGTTATCATTCAATCCAAAACATGAGACTGATACTGATAATTGATTGTGGAAATTATTAAAATAATGAATGTAGGTTAAGTTATGATGGATGGATTTTGTCCTTTGTGTATTGCTGCTACCATCTGCAATTCTGCATCATCCGTGCAGCCCTTCTCGACAAACTCACAAATCCAAGAGTACGGCCGAGACTCAACTCTGTGTCCCCGCAGCATGCCTGAGCGTCCTGCTTCCTGATGAGCACGCATCTCGCACTCCATGGACCATAGGGGGTCTTCTTGTCATTTCACCACGTTTTTGCAAATGTGAAGTCGTTCTCCACTCTCTAATATATATTACTCTCACCACTTTCAAAGCTTTGACTTTTACTATTTAGTCTCTCACTAGTACAGAACTGGGCTCTTGCAGTCTTGCATGCCACAAAATTAAAACACACCACAACCCCCTGGCTGCTTAGTGCTTACTCGCTTCTACATATTCATAGCATAAGCCCATGTGCCTATGTGCAAAATTAATTTAAAAATAATACTTACATTTCATGGAATCTGCTTGTTTTTATTTTTGAATTCATTGAACTTTATTTATATATATATATATATATTATAATTGGAATATTTCAATATCTCAATTGTCATTTTAAAATAATATTCATAAAAAATAAAACAAAATTGGAGGTCGTTAACTCATATTTAAAGTATCAAACTAATCATAATATCGGTCAAAATTAACATCGTTATGATGAACCATTAATTTACTTGATATATAAAAATGACTAAACAACTTTCAATTTGGTTGGTTTTTTGTATAATTGAGCACGAATTACAAGCTGACATAATTCCTCATACATAAATTTATGTGAAAGATATGTGGTGGTGATTTTCACACTCCATTTTTCTCCTTCTACCGTCTTTACTTGTTCATATCCATTGATTTTGTATTAATTTACTTAATCTGAAAATTTCAATAAATAACATTGGTGCCCGTACTAACGGAAGACCCACTACTCTCCTAGTTGACAGATTACGAGAAAGGACATATGTCACTTCGTGATTGGACGACGAACATTTATTGCTTCAACAAACCTAATCATTGTTTATACGACCTAGCAGAGGCGGAGGCAAAGGCGGTTTGGACGGGGTCGAGGACCCCTTCTCACTAATATAGAACAAATAAATGATATGATAGGTTTTTGGGAAATGAAATTCAAACATAATATATTTTTATTACAAATATTTGAACTTGAATTGAGTACTGATTTAAATTACTCAATATATCTTTTAATTATAGGCAGATATGAAAGAAAATCAAATAATTTCAAAAATAGAAACTTGTCAACGGTAATTATGTAATAAATTAGTAATATTATATGAATTTTTTTAATATTTATTTAGTTTGATATAAAATATTTTGTTGATTTGAAAATTGTGAATACTTCTCCGTACATTATGAGCTGTATTGCATTAAAAGTCCGCACAATTGAAGTATGGCTATACCACCCCAAACCTAGGCCCTTTTCTATAGCTACGCGTACGGTGGTAAAATGCATACAAACTAAACCATTTCGTTAATTTGAAATTTTGGGGAGCTGTATTCACTTAAAATTATAGAGAAATTTTATAAAATTCTATTAAAAGACATTCAAGAATTTATATACATTTTTATTACATGCTTCGGTGCATTATATGGTTTTTGCTAGAATTCGTCGACCAAAATTTTTATGTATCAAGAAAATACGAAGGTCGAAGAAAAAGACAAAACAAGAATTGTATCAACATCCAGTTTTAATAACACATTAATCAATTGATTCAGTTCTACAATGAAAGCACGATAATTGCAGCGGGTGACTGATTTAGCCTTACCGACTAATCGGGGAGGATTAGCTGCCGGTCGTCGACTAGGAGGGAACTTGACGGATAGCCGGGTAGCATAAAACTTGTCTTCCGAGCAATATTGAAAATATGGAGGTTGTCTTCGACAAAGAAGAAAGCTACGAAACCCAGTCAACGCTTGCGCGAATGCCACAGTCGATTCCCCCGCCGCCATTGCTTGAAGGTTTTAGGGATTTGGGGTCTGCGGGAGGTAAAAATGATAATAATGACGTAAAAAAAAATTGGATGACTGAAACGTTATTCAATATTATCATTTTTATCGCAATATTATCACTTTTATCGCAATATTTTATTCAAAATTGGTAGCGCATGCACATGTAAATGCAAGACTTAATTAGTGCGATGAAAGTGATAATATTGAATAGAAAAACAAAATTGGATGAGTGAAACGTAATTCAACCAAGAAACAAAATGAATTTTCCAACTCGTTCACATAGCTAGCTTAAGACTCAAGGCATTGGTGACCACCGCTCCAAACTAGCTCAGACATTATGGTCATGAAAAGAAGGAAGAAACTTTAATGAATCAAATATATTTCAATCACAAACAAAATAGGCACAAGAAGCAAAAGGACTGTCAAGGCACAAGGACTGTCAAGAAAACAACAGACAGTTGATTTCAGATTCTTCCGAAAAAGTTCACTACCTCGACCAGATTTTTTTTGTATTATCCCTCTCCTTAACTTGAATCTGATCTCTGCTAGTCCTCTGAATCTGATCTCTGCTAGTCCTCCTCTGATTCAATGGCCCTTGAGTAGCAATAACTGGCTTCGGTGTTCTCGTGATTCTTGCAATCCTAGGCGGGTCAGATTTCCTAATTTTGTTACCATTTAAGGAACTCGGCAGCCTAATAATGTTCTCCGCTTCACCACTTTTGAACTCTCTTTTCCTTCTTGTCTCGCGGACAGAATCATTCCCTTTCAGCGATACAGACCCTTGACTTGCCGGACGAATCAGAGAATTCGAATTCTTTAAGATGCAAGACTCAGCATCATTCATGATTTCATCTCTTATGAAACTTCTTTTCTCATTAGGAGTGGCCCTTACTGCATCAGTAAAATCTTGAGCACACTGCCAGTGCTTCTCTTGCTCCGTTAACTTGTCTTGAAGTTCCTTAATCTGTCACAAGATGTCAAATAAATATTAGCACTTCCAGTTTCTCCTTTTCTTCCCACAGAGAAACAATGAATTTGTGTATATAATAAATGCAATCTGCAAATATTGGAAATTCTTAAGCATTAAGATTGTAGATCACGAATTAACTATTCAATTGGAAAATCTTTGGGTGCTGATAAATTTTGCTCAGCAAAAAGGCATCTGTTATCATGCGAAGGAAAGAAGAAGAATTAACTATTCAATTGAAATAATGAGAACGAAAGGGAGACGGGTAGTGCAAGAACCTTCTGATGAAGTGGGGAGGAGTTTGATTTTTGTTCCTGATCTTTCAGTTTAATCTCCAGCTCCCTTACCTAAGAAAATGAAGAAACAAACAAATTTATGACCTAGTTTGTTATCAACATACACATTATGCACTAGGAATGCTTGAAAACCTTATGTTGAAGATTGGTGGATTGAAACTCGGACTCTTGCATTTGATCCTTCAGCTTGCTTTCAAGATCCTTAACCTGCTTAGAGAAGAACACTGTTAACCTTTAATCTTTTTAGAACACATCAAGAGGATGTAAATAGTAAACTTGAAAAGAGGAAAAAGCCTTACATTAAATGAGCCTTAGGCTTAAAAGAAACGAATGAAGATGGGGAAAAAAAAAATCCAAGAGCACGGTACCTTGTGTTGCAAAGATGCATATTCTGACTCTGACTTGTGCTGTTGTCTGAGCTCAATCTCCAATTCCTTGACCTAGTGAGGATAAAGTTCCCGTTAGCATTAATTATAGAGAAGCACATAATGAATGATAATTAAGGTAGCGAAACCTTTTGTTGGAGACTGCAGCAGGTTTCTTCCTTCCCCCTTAATCTATCTGAAAGTTGGGAAACTTGCTTCTCTAATTGGCTGTGCAATGTTGTCTTCAACTCAAGTGTCTCTTCAAGTTCTTTGATCTTTTCAAGTTGGTTTTTGTAAATTTGATCTTTTCCTTTCATCTTACTCTCAAAGTTTTGTAAGCTCTCTTCTAGTTTCCTCAGAGATTCATCTTTGGATCTTGCTTCCTGCCTTGCTTTTTCAAGCTGTTGTTAATGAAATAAAATATGTTTACTACACCAATAAATAGTTTAATAAAGAAAAAATAAGAGAAAATATTCAACTGACAATCAATGCACCAACCATGGCTTTTGTTTTTTGGAGCTCAGTTGTATCAACTTGCTTCTTGGCAGGACCCATCTCAACTCCCCTCACCCTTGTTGCAAAATTTAAAGAGCTCACAGTCTCATTCAAATCCTGGTCTGAAGGGCTTATTTGCACAAACATCATGGTTTTAGAGTCACCTCCTGCGACACATAATAGCAATAAAATCATAAGTCTCACAAGAAATGATAATATAACAATTACCAGAAATCAAGTTTCCTTAGTTAATCTGATTATGGAACAAGTACTAATGCAACCCCCAAATTCTACCCCTTATAAAATAAATTAAGATACTCAACGAAAAATATGCACATTGATACTGCTAGTATAACGTGATTTACCTAATGAATCTTGAAGTAAATGTGTCAATTTAGAGTTCCTGAAACCCAGCAACAAAATTGTTAAAAAAACAGAATATGAAGATCGGAATGATCTATATTCGAAAACATATAAAGCAGACCTATATGGAATGTGACTGCTTTTATTTGCAAGAGCAGATATCACATCTCCAAGAGCTGAAAGGGATCTATTGATATTTTGAGCTTCTTTTAGTCTCTCTCCTTGCACATCAGTTTTTGCAAGCCTCTCGCTGCCTGCCAAATCCACTAACCAGAGCTTGCTCCTTGTGCTCTCACCATTTATTAAGTTCTTAGCTCTCACCGTTATTGAAAGTAAGCTAATTAACAGGTAATAATAAAATACATCAGTATAAAGCCACAAACTAAAAAAAAAAAGATATATCTTGCATGGACACATAAAGGGGAGAAATCTATAAACTCATTACCAATGAGACCGGCTGCTGTGCTCATTAACATTATTACTTCCTATAGCTCTAGCGTTGCTTCCAGCCTGCAGTACACTCCATACTTCCTTGATACTGTCAACTTTGGCTTCTACTATCCCTGGAACGTAATGAGAACCTTCAGAAGCCTGTTTTATCTCCAACCTAGATATACCATGAAAAATTGCTTAAGCATTATATTGCTAGATGACATCAACATAAAACAATTTGATAGGCATTCTATTGTTAAGAATTTTATCACAGCTTAACCAATTGAATTTTGGGCCTGATAATCTAACCTCTTTGATGCTGGTGATGTAGCTAGCAGATCCCTGATCTGCTCATTGTATACTTCAAGTACGCTAACAGATATACTGTATGAAAAAGTTTCACTTCTTTCCTTCGCAATTTCGAACAACTGCTCGAGAGTCCTATAATTGACTCCTCTATTGTTTTCAGTGCCCTCCATAGTGAATGTCTTTCCTGTTCCGGTTTGCCCATAAGCAAATATACATACATTATAACCGTCTAGAACTGAAACCACCATGGGGGAAGCATCCACAAAAACATCCACTGAGAAACAAGAAAATGCACTGGGTCAATACAGACATCACCAACTCAAATGCTGTTAGATGGTAATGAATTGATATATTTATCTATATAGATAAATATACCTTGATCATCTTTCGGTGTGTAAACTCGATCAAATTTGAAAGACTTTTTACTGGAGCCACCTGTCAAGAATCCAAGACATCCATCTTTGGCAGCCTCAAAGTCTACAACTGTTTTATGCCCAGCTGCCAGCTCTTCCTTACTTAATGGGCGGCAGCGACAAAATACCCTGATATTCCCTGGAAATTTTGAAGTACATATAATATTCTTAAGTTGAACTTTTCGACATATCTCATCATTAATTACGAAGTAGAAAAGTGACACATGCCTTTAGCCTCCTGAACCTCATTAAAAAGCTTTTTTCTTTTAGCTTGCTCTTCATTGTACTTCAATTTAAGATCTTCACATTCCGCAACTGTAAAATAATTCCATGAGTCTGTAAAACCTCTTGTGGTGTATAATGGAAAAAAACAGAAAATTGAACTCTAGCAATAGCATACCCAATCCTTGAACAGCAAAAATCATTTTATTCAACTCGGGAATTGAATCTGCACAATCATGTGCTTCACGAGAAAGCTGCAAATGCTCCTTTTGCATCAGCTGTATAAGTAACCAGGCATAAAATCAGAAAAAAATCATTGTTATAAAATTGATATCAAGAACAGTCATGAATAAATTTACACACACAAACTGCATTTCCAAATACCTTAATTTTTTCTTGTAAGTCATTGACTGCTACTGCCCAGTACTTCTTGTCACGCTCGTACCTACCAGAAATGCTCCTTAGATCTTCAGTTTGTTTCTGAATGGTTTGGTCTAATGAAGAAATGCAATAGAATTAGAAATAAAATAAGAAAGACACAAAATGTAATATAAACTTATAGTTAAATTGAAAATGATCCTAGTATTACTTCATAGGCAGAACTTAGACTCTCTTCTTCCCTCTCCAATTTATATGATTAAAACTGAAAGTTACCATCTCTTATAGCTATTTTTTTTTTCCGTACGACATCTAGCTAGCTGATCAATGAATTTAACAAAACTTGAAGAAAAGACATAGAGAAGCCTAAACTTATACCATATGCTCATTCCATACTACTTTCGAGTCTGACATAACAGATTATGGAAATTTTCACTAATGTCAATTGACTAGCAAAAAATTTCACCGTATTAAGTTAGACAACAAAGAGCAACTCTTTATACCTTGAGACAACATCTTAAATGTCACATTGTCAAGATCCATGCTGACCTTGTCCAGCTGTTCATTTGCTGCAGTCAAAGACATCCATGCCTCATAGCATTCCTTTGCTTTAAGGTCGCACTGAGTGGTTAGCTCTTGTATCTTCTTCTCATATTTTGCAGTGGACTTTGTTTGCATTTGTTTCTTCTGTAAACCAAAAATTATAAGGCCCTAAACCCTAATTAAGCAACTATGCTAATATTTAAATTTGTAAGCTCTTAGGCGTGCCTAACCTGAGCTGAAGGAATTTCTATTTCAGCATCACATTTGTTACATTTAAGATGCCCCAGTTCCTCCTGTCCTGGAACTGCAATCAAACATAAGCCAACACAAACTTCAAAATACTGATACAAACATACTCATATATCGACGTAAAAAGGGGAAAATCAAAACTTCAAACAAAAGAAATTCATACCTGAATCCTTCGGTGCTCTCCTAATGCCAATCCCACTAACTACTGGGCTTCCACTAACCCCTTCAAATCTTATCACAACTACTCCATCCTCCTTCACGGATATCCTTGAATCGACTAATTTTAAGGGCTTATTGGCTCCAACAACAGCAAAGACATCAAATTCTGACAGGACCTGGCATATTGACCAGGAAGAGTATTTCTCGCATCAGTGCCTAGCTTTACAAATTTCACCAAAAGGTGAGAGGAAAAAAGTAGAGACACAAGTATGGCTTTTTCTTAATTGATTTACCTTTTCTTCCTGGATGAAGACATTAAATACCCTCATTCCTTTAGGCCCATTTGTGTTTATAATTTCGGTGAAATGAATATCAACATAATAGTATCCAGGAGGAATACTATTAAACCGGTAGCAGAAGTTCCCTACTCGGGCTGACTGATAGATGAATGGATAATCTCCCGCATCATTAATATGCTCATTGGTTCGTAAAACATTCCCACCCTCATAACAAGTGTCACCAAGAAATTTCAGATTTGAATCTAATTCATTTGAAGCATCACCTCCAGCATTCACAAACATCAAATATTCATCTGCAACCAAAATCACCACAATTAGATTCCCCAATTCACTTAAAAACGAGTTATTGTGTATGTCATCCATAATCAACAGCTGTGAATTCTGGGATTTCCTACCCAAACTATATCAAATATCTAAGTGCAGATTAATCACATGTAAGACCCTTCACAATTATGTTTATTAGATTCCAACTCTTTGATAAAATGATTAACATGAAAAATACTGATACAAACCCTTGCCCTGAAAAATATGGGATCTAGACCCAAGTCACTGAAAACCCTTGCCCTGACTTCTTTTTCTTCCAATTATAACAAGAAAATTAGGCAGGGTGCATTTCCTTGTTAAATTAGGTCCCAATTACGAGGAAAAATAAAGACCCCATACTAGATTTATTTCTTTTCTCAAAAACCAAACAAAACACTACCCAAACCAATATAATTAAAACCATGTCTATATGAGACCGGCGATAGGAACCTGTAGAGTTGGATCTTGTAAATCCGGTAGGAATTAGCCTTGAACCCGAGTCACAAAGCATCGAATCCACCAAAGACTGATTAACCTCGCCAACTGAAGAATCTTCGAGATCAGGGTTTGGCTGCTGAACATTGTGGGAATCAGGAACCCAAGAAATTAGGGTTTTTGCGTCATTAGAAATGGGGTCGAATTGCATGTCTTCCATGGAAATGGGAGTTACGAGCGTTTGGAAACTGAGAAAATCTTGAGATTCCGGAGCGCTAAAAAGCCTTGCTTGCAGAAAATAAACTAGTTTTCGTTGTTTGAAGGAAAGGAGAAGAAATGAGACTCTGGATTTGAGAATTATACATATCTTCAAATTTGAATTTAGTTACCGTTGGGATGAATAATGACCGTTACTGTCCCCTTTTAGTAGAAAGTTAATACCCGTTAATGGAAGAAAAATATGATAATACATAATAGTAGCTTCTTTTTTTCTTTTTCTTTTTTTGATCGAGAAAGAAATTCTATTGATTGAGAAACTATTACAGCATAGAAGACCTCATTAAAATTTTACCATAAAATGTCCTAATCGGGAAAAGCAGGTTAAGGAAAAGTAGCTTCTTTAATTTGGCTTCATAGAGAATGAATTATTTTTTTGTATTCGGAATTTGTCAATTTGCACCTTAAGTTTATATAATGAGAATGGGTTATTTCACCAATTTGTTAAAGAACGGGGACGGAAAAATTTCATTCAGGTGGTGTTGGCGGTCTACGGATGATGAGGTGGGGGATGCCTTTGTGCCTTATTTTAGTCGCATGTTCAACTCCACAAGAATGTCTGATATGGAGTCTATTCTAGAAGCTGTGTGTGAATTCGGCTTTGGAGGTCTCAGACAATTTGAAACTGAGTCGACCCTATAAGGAGTGGATTAAGAAGGCTCTTCTTAGCATGTTCCCCACCAAGGCAGCGGGGGTTGATGGCATGCATGTCCTGTTCTATTAGAAGTATTAAGACATTGTGGGACCAAATGTTACTGTTTTTTGTCTGGAGGTGCTTAATAATGGTGCAAGTGTTTGGTCAATCAACCATACTTTGATCACTCTCATCCCGAAGGTGGAACTAAGGTATCTGAATTTCTACCCATTGCTTTGTGTCGTGTTATTTATAAATTTATCTCCAAAGCTCCTGTGAACAGGTTGAAACAAGTGATGCCTAAGGTAATTTCAAACTATCAGAGTGATTTTGTTCCTACTCATTTAATTACTGATAATATATTGGCTGCTTTTGAGTCCATCCATACAATTCGATTGTGGGGTAGTAGTAACTTGAAAAAGATGATCCTAAAACTTGATATGTCTAAGGCATATGACCGGGTTGAATGACCTTTTTTGGAGGGTATGCTTCGAAGGCTTGGGTTTAATGCACATTTGGTCAGTCTGATTATGGATTGTGTGTCTAGAGTTAGCTATGTAGTACAGGTTCGGGGACATGATGTATAGTGCCGATTAGGGGGCTAAGGCAAGGTGACCCCTTGTCCCCTTATCTATTTATGATTTGTGTTGAGGGTTTCTCAGAACTCTTTTCTAAAGCACAAGGGGAGAGGCGCACTCATAGGGTAACTGTGACCTCAGGGTCCCCTCCATTTCTCATTTGTTCTTTGTTGATGATAGTCTGTTGTTCTGTAATACGTGGCTGGGAGAATGTAAAAAGCTTCAGGATGTATTGCATAAGTATGAGCGGGTTTCTGGTTAGTTGATTAATTTTGACAAGTTCGCTGCATGTTTTAATCCAAGTACTGATCCGATTTTGAAACGTCTGATCTCTAATCTGTTGGGTGTTCGAATTGTGGATTTTCATGAAAAATATCTTGGGCTTCCTACAATCACAAGACACAATAAATGGAAGATGTTTGGCAGGGTTCAAGATGCCCTACATAGTAGGCTGGCTACCTGGAATGCCAAGCTGTTGTCTGCGGAAGGGAAGGAAGTTTTATTTAAAGTAGTGGCTCAGGAACTTCCCACCTATACGATTAGTGTATTTCACCTCCCAAGGTCTCTTTGTCATGAACTCTCAATCAAAACTGCTACGTTCTGGTGGGGTAAATCTAGGAAGATGAACATCCATTGTATGCGATGGGACAAGTTGTGTGGCCTAAAAACAAGGGGGTTTGGGTTTCAAGAATTTCAAGTTGTTTAATCAGGAAATGGTGGAAGAAATCTGCAACTAAAAAAATTTGTAAGCAAAAAGTTTAAGAAAATAAAGAAAATATTATGGGTGTTGTAAATTTAGGGTGGTATGTATAAGAAAAAAAATATTTGAAAATATGACTGTTGTCCAACAATAGGAACCACAAAGGCACAAATTCATCTTCAATTCTTCATCATTCAAACTCCCTAAAGAATAAAGATTTTGAGCTATCACATTCAATTATTCAAATGTCTTATCAAGAGTTTCATACAAAGAATAAAGATGCAGCAACATAAAGGATCATCCTATCTAATTCCCATACTAGGTGTAAAGAAACCTTATGGGCAACCATTAATTAGAACTGAAAAAGAAGTTGAAGAAATGCAATCCATAATAAGCCTAGTTCATTTCTCACAGAAGCCATATCTGCTTGAACACTTGTCAATGTAGTCTGGTATATCATAAGCTCTTTATAAATCAAGTTTGATAGTCTTGAATCCAGTTCTACCTTATTTCCTTTGGAAATCAATGAAAAATGCAAAAGTTATAAGGATCTTACCAAGGATTGAGCGACTAGGGACGCTGGGGTTCGTCGGATCTCCACAAGTTAGTGATTGATTCTTGGTTGACTAATCCCTTCTTTCGTTGGATCTTTACCAACGAAAAATACACAAGAAACATGCAACTATCATAAGGAAAAAAAACATTGTAAGAGCACTACTTTTGAAATTTTATGGTCTCACCTTGTCTTTGCAATTCTTGAACCCATTTTGTGGCTCGAGTGAATGTATCATAGGGCCAAAGAACATACTAACCAAAGAGCAGTATAAAATCAAGTATACTAAACTGAATGTTCAATTGGATATACATATAAAGTACCCATCAAATCAGAAATCGCATCATGCATATAATTGCTTTTTGAATTCCCCTTAAAAAATATTTCATAACTCATGGTATGAAAATTGGCACACAAGGAAAAAAAATCATATAAATTTACCTCAAACTTCCATCAATAATTAACGGGAAATTTCACATTTCTCGGGAGCCAAATAAGGGGTTCAGTAGAGAGATACCTTACCGGATCAGAAAGTGTCTCGTTCATCAGAGAGTAAGAACATTCTTTTCGGAACAAGTATGATGATTAAAACCCTGGGTATTAGGATTAAAACCCTATATGAAAATCAGAGGAAGAATTCAATTCTTTTAATATCTTACCTAAATTGAAACCTCAAATTAAATCCAAACCTAAACTCACAAATAGACATCAATTTACCCATTGATAAATGAAGAAGACGAGAAACAAAGAATAAAATCTGAGGAAAGGAAACAAGATCGATAGAATCTGAGAGGCCGAAAACCAAGAGAGCTTGAGATGTGAAAGGTAAAGTTAGATTATCGAAAGCCTCGATGAGAACAAACAGAGGTTGATGATGAGAATGATGTCATACAGAGGCTGAGACGAACCTGGGAGAGGCGCTAATTTTCTTTCCCTGTTGTGAGTGCACCTTGTTTCAAAAAGGAAAAGGACGCGGGCTAGGAAAAGTTTTTTCCCCCGTGCAGCTGATTTCATTTTCATTCACCCATTTATTTGATAAGTGTGCATAATGTTTTCAGCCTTTCATAGCGTTTAGGGTGCATTTTTTTTATTTACACATTTCATAGCACTTGCGTAAAAGTGCTATGCTCCAATGCTCTAAATGACACAATTTCTTGTAGTGCTGGAATACCTGAAAGGAATCCTCCTTCTCCGTCACGGCCTTCTCGGTAGTCTCAACCTTATACTTTAGGCGCTGCACCTCCTGCTCAAGGTCTGATGATCGTTTTAAGGCTCGATTCATCTCCTGCTCCTTGCCCTTGAGCTTCTCTTGTCGCTGCTATTTCTTGTTCCGATCAACCTCTAACTGCTGAATCTGCTTGATAGACTTCTGCAAGGTAATATACACCTCGTCAAAGCACCATCGAACCCACAAAATTTGGTCAAAAAGCAACTCAAATGAACTCATACATATATGTCGATTGGCAGAGCATAATCAAAATGACTCAAACACTTACGTGAGCTTGTTTGGCTATGACCTTCATATACCGATCAAGAAGGGTGGCTACGCTCATCTCCTTAATCTCAAAAAGCCCCTTCTACGAGCCGAGTACTAAGGCGTTAACCACTGGTACGATAATTGGATGCATTCATTCAGTGACCTTCACCCAACTCTCATAGACCTTGGACGACCAAACCACATTGGCAGTGGCACTTGGCTCAGCAATGCACAAACGAAGGCCATGTGTGAAGATCGGCCTCTTGAATGGCTTCAGAGTGTCCTTCTGCGATAGATTGAGCCTAGACTCCTTGGACACCTTGTCCCTAGCACTCTCGATCGTTCTGATCTCAGCCACTTTCTTCTTGTGCCGATCCACACCCTCATCCTCAGGAAGCTTCAGGAAGGGTGCCGATTGCTTTCTCCTTGCCTCCATTAATTTTTTCCATTGAACCTATGCTCAGTCAACCTCATCCTTTACCGGCCATTTTCGATTTAACAAGGAACATGCCTCAAATTAGTGATTGACCCCTCACCGCTCGGGTGAACCTCTTGTTGATTACCTTTGGAAGGCTTGGGTTGATTAGTGGTCGTCTTCTATTTCAGCCCCTGCTAGGCCAAGCCATCCTCTTTGGACTTCTGGGCTTTCTCACCCATTAGACAAAACTTCTCAATCGTCTCTTGCATCTTTTTAGCACATGGCGCTTCAACTATTGGATGAACTACAAAAGTAAACAAAACACAATTAATTCCATGCCAACCGGCAAGCACACAACATTCAGCCAATCGAAAGGTGAAGTGGAATGGCACTTACTAGGATGGGAGATAAAGCCAACCTTGATCAAATTGTCTAGTAACCTTACGACGCAACAACTCCACTCAAAATCACTAAGGGTCTGTTGAATGGTCTCACAAGCTTGTTCTTCCTCGGTTGAGCAACCTTTTTTGAAGGCACTTGCAAAGACAAAAGAAGCATCACTTTCTGAATCGGCAGACTATCAACATATAACAAATATTTTCAATCAGTATGCACCATAACCTCCCGATTGGAAGTGAGTCTCAATCCTATCTCTGGCCCGATCACGTCCTCTTCCTAGGGACTGGACACCTAGCAGAACCAATGCCTCTAACTCTTATGCAAGTTTGAAATATCTATAATGAATGCCTCGTGTACTAACTTGGCCACACATTCAAGATGTACTCATCCTTGCCCATTGATCGGCCATTTAAATTTATACATGTGGCAAAGTTAGCCCCAATATGATCCAATGTAGACCCTAATCAATGTGATCCAGCCGTTTACATTCAGCTAGTCGACTGCAATCTTGGCTTAGGCCAAGATATCCTAAAGCCATGGATGCAACGACAATTGAACCCCATGTTCAAAGAAGTCCACATAAAACATTTGGTGACTCACTCGACATTGCTCCAGCTGGTGGTAGAGTCATCACAATTTCTAATGGCACATTATACAACTCTCTGAACCTATCCAAGTTAGCATGTCGAATGGTATTGACTTCATAATCCATTGCATAGGGCGACTTGATGAATGGAATGGCCAGTGGTGGACCTTGCTCTGCATCTGACTTTGTATCTGAACTACCTTCCATTTCACCCTTCTCCTGTTCACTCACCAACTTGATAACCGGAGGATGAGTTTTTGAAGATCCTCAATATCCACCCCTTCAGACTCTTCTACTTGTCACTCTGATTGCCACCATGCCTCCAATTGGCACCTTGCCACGGATCTACACCTCGCCTCTGATCGGAACTACAACTCGGATCAACTCTTTTTCCCTTCGAATCTCTTAAGGCTTCATCTAGACTATCCATCGATGTATATGAGGTAGAGTGATTTCCGAACAACAAGGACCCACTAGTGGTTGATGAAACACTCCTCTCACTTGACCCATCACTTGCCGAGTGAGAAATGGTTTCATTACCAAAGTTTTTCTGGGATCTACCCCGAAATCCCCTAGTTGACTCGGACTCTGACATCTACAAATGAAAGCAGAAGAGAAAATACGACTCAACACATAACTAGTCCTACCGACAAAGCATAATTCACAACAAGGGAAGAAAACTACCTTAAGTCTTTTTTGATCAGTAGGCAGCGACTCTAATCAGAAGTTGGGTTTCAAGTATAAATCAATCGGCAGCATAGGAAGATTAATTGGTAACAATGTGATGCTCTGACAATACTTCGCACAAAAGTACTCAAATGGGGAATTCCAGCTCTTTTTATAGGTGTCTGAGGTACCTCGAGATGCAGACCACCAATCTGAACGGTGCCACGTGTCTGTAGCATTATTTCTACATACGAATTACAAATACGAATATGTGCACCTTACTATTAAAAAAAACACCTTGCGCTCCGACCATCAAGTAGGAACATTGTGACCGATCAGAAGCATTTCGCGAGGTGCTCTCGTGGTTCTAATTGGAAAGTAGGAACGTTGCGACCGACCACGAGCCACTTGCGAAGTACCTTCACATCTCAATTCTTCGATTGGCAAGCAAGAACATTGTAACCGATTGAAATCATCTGGCAAGGTGCTCTCGCAGACCTAATCAGTAAGCTGGAACATTTCAACCGATCAGGAGCCACTTGCGAAGTAGTCTTACTTGTCAATGTTTCAATCGGAAAGTAAGAACATTGCGACCGATCAAGAGCCACTTGTGAAGTCCCATCACATGTCAATGTTCTAATCAGAAAGTAGGAACGTGACGACCGATCAGAAGCATCAGGTGAGGTGCTCTCACGACACTAATCATCAAGTAAGAACATTGCAGCCAATTAGGATCCACTTGCAAAATACCCTCACATGTTAATGCTCCGACCGATCGTATGCCTTTTATATTGTCCTTTCACAGTCATTCGCCATGCGGAAACTATCCTACCGACCCAATATTGGGAACTGGCACACCCTAGTTGGCTGAGGTACACTTCCTCAATCAAGCCCTTGAAAGACTTGTGGATTCATCACCTAGTCAGTTGACATGTATCGACCTGAGTTGCAAGTCCTCGACCGAAGAAATCCACCTCACTTAAGAAGCGAAAACACTTGATGTGAAAACACTTGGTGGCTTTGATCAATTTCCTTTACAACTGGAATATGTGATGCTATTGTCATGGTTTTTGCATCGGCCATTGTCCTTAAGTTCTTATTATTTATTATTTTAGGTTTATATATTTTCCATATCCACATGATGCGAAAACACTTGGTGATGCTTTCATCGATTGCCTTTATAATTGGAATCTTGATCGTAAATTATCCACATTGAGTGTTGGCAATTGCACACCAAATGATCCTATAATAGATACATTTTTACCAAGGTTTAGTTCGACTTTGCATTTGTTGGATGGAGAATATTTTCACATGTGTTGTGTTGCATACATTCTGAATTTAATAGTAAGATATGGTCTAGATATCATTAAGAAAAGTATTATCGTAATTAGGTCAAGTATTTCATATTGGACACATTCACGAAAAAGGGAGGAGAAATTTGTTGAAGTATGTCGTTAGTTGTGTCGAGTCCACTAAGATTTTGGCACTAGATTGTGAAATAAGGTAGAATTCCACATATACAATGCTTAGTACAACATTGATATACGAGGATGTTTTTCCTCGGATGAAAAACAGGAAATATACCAATGTGCCTAGTGAGGAGGATTGGATGTTAAATAAGTTAATAGTTGAAAAATTGAAAATGTTTTTTGATGCCACTGAGGTATTTGTTAGGACCAAGTATCCCACATCAAATCTTGTGTTTTCCCAGCTGTTTATTGACATTAGGTTGGCTATTAATGATTGGTTAGAACATAAGCATGATGAAGTTAAAGAAATGGCAACAAGAATGTTATTATAGTTTGAAAAATATTGGGATACAAGCCATGGGATGTTGGCAATTGCTACTATTGTGGATCCAACATATAAGATGAAATTGATTTAGTTATATTTCCCTCTCATTTACAAAGAGAAAGCTCCAATAGAAATTGAAAAGATTCAAAAACTATCTTATGCCTTGGTTGATCAATATTAGTCGACGTATCAATCTCAACCTAGTGGTTCTTCTCAACCTTCAATTTCACAACCTTCATCAAGCCCACATATGGGAGTTGGCAGTCTCAAAATGGAATTTTGTGACTCTACAAACTAATTTGAATTTTTCTTCAAATGTGTTCCGCTCCGCGTTTATCATAAGCTTTTTCTACATCCATGAGATCTAAAAAGTAGATTTGTATTCCCCATTCTTTCACTTTTCCTATTCGTACATTTGAAGAGGCTTAGGGTTGATTCTTCCCTTATTCTTTTTTCTAGTTAGGTTTGTCATAGTTAAACCCTCCGAAGAGAAAAGCTTAACTTGATTAAGGCCCTTCTTTCCTAAATGGACTGGCAAGCGGGCGAGACAAAATGAGCGACACTCCTAACCAAGCCAAGTTCCCATCGATAGACGTTGGTAGCTTGCTTCCAAGCCTTGTCGAAAATCAATCGAATATTGTTCCTGACCCATACCAATGAGTCATTCTCTCTCTAAAAAGAGTGGATAAGAGTAACTAAGATAAGAATTCTGTCTTACTATATGATTTAACGAAAATGGGCAATATTCAGAAGTTTGAGTTCTTTGCTTCTGAGTGTACTAGCAATGTTTTTGTGAAGTCAGACTTGGATAACCATTTGGCAAAAAAAAAATTCAAGAACCACTGATTTTGAGATATTAGCTTGGTCGAAAATGAATGGAAAAAAAGTTTCCTATCATGCGTGATATTGCTACATATGTCCTAGCCATTCCAGTGTCTATTATTGCTTCAGAGTCTAAATTTAGCACTAGTGGAAGAATTGTAAGTCCACAATATAATTGTCTCCAATCAAACACAATTGAGAGTTTAATATGTGCTCGGGACCGGCTGTGGAGTGAGATACGAGGTATTGAAAACATTTCTGTAATATATTTAGTAGTTAAAAACTATTTACTTGTTCCATTTATTACTAATTTTTCTTTTAATTTCATAAGATTCGACTTCATATTTGATGTAATACCCCGGAAATTCGAGAAAATGAAAATTGATAATTTTACCCCTGTATGGTCAAAATGTTGACTTTTTGATCAGGAAACCTTCTGAAAGTTTCGTGAAAACCGTTATGAAGATCTCGAACTTCTAAATATATAGATAGACAGTACGCTGAAAAATTAGTTCATATAAGTTCGTTATGGATCAAAAATAGGTAGGGGCATTATAATAATTTTGAATTAAAGGTTAAATTGGTAATTTTACATTTGTGACATGTGAAACATGTGTGTTGTCTAGAAAATTCTCTAAGTTCATGTCCCAAACTCCCACTGACATACCCTAAGTATATATATATATATATATATGTGTGTGTGTGTGTGTGTGTGTGTGTGTGTGTGTGTGTGTGTGGCGTGTGAATGGTTATTGGGGTGGGGTTGGCCGAAAATGGAAAAAAAAAATGGAGAGGAAACGAAAGGGAGACAAGACATAAAGAAAAACAGAGGAATGTGGGGGAAATCAAAGAGGAAAGAGAGAGTTTTGAAGGAAGTCGAATGAAACGCATGGAAGCTTGGGGAAAACTCAAACGAAAAGATGATCGTGGTTGGTGGATTCGAACCATGACTTTGAGGTAAGTTTTCTGAGTTTAGATTTTGTAGATCTTCTCCTAAGATCGGCTACAGTAATCAAGACATTGAACAATGGAAAAAAGATGAAAAATGGGGGAGTTCGAGTCGGGTTAGGTTTACAGGTTAGCGACCCGTGTTACAGAAATCGAGTCGACTGAGTTCCAGGTTGAAGACAACCCTGAGACACACATGAAGCCGACGCGCAGGGGCTTCAAGTGGCACGTGATGGCGCGTCCAGCCGAATCTGGGAATTTTTTCAACATCAGTCTTGTAGTACTCTTCAATATGAATTTAATGGTATAGATTTCAAGGTGATTAGACATCATTTGACTACAGTTTTGGTTGTTTGAAGGTTGTTTATGTTTGGATTTAAGTTATTCCACAATGTTTTGAATTTAAACCTAAGGTTAATATTGATTCCTAAGTGATGAATTAGTGTAATGATTGTAAATATCCTAAGTTTTATGAATTTGATATTTATTCAAAATTGTGGTAAATTGTTGGGAATATTGTTTATGTGATTAATTAAAGGTTAGTGTCGGTAATTTGTTGATGAGTATGATGTATGGTTAAATGTGAAGTTAAGCCCAAGACTAATGTTGATATGAATAAACTTTTAGGATAGCTTATGTTGAGTAGTTTATGAAATATGTGTCTAAATACTAGTAGCCTAAATATGGAAATTTGGAGATGAATATTTAGAAGTAAGTTATGGAAGTTGGTTATGAGAAACTAGAAACCTTCATTTCTATAATGGCACCATGAGTGGAAAATCCTTCATGGAAAAGGATTAAGGAAATCTAGTTGTGCTTGGTATAAATAAGTCTATACTAATAGATTTTATCCTTATATAATGAGGTTATATAATAATAACATTTTGGGGTATATAGAATCTCATAATAAATTGTGTATTTTAAAATGGCAAATAATGATGATTTTTAATAATGAAAGTAAGACCCGGTTTAGGGTCAAATTTAGTATTTTCCACTACTTGCCAGGTTAAGTGGGTATGATGTGGACGGTACCCTCCAAGAGTGGGTTTAATTTGGTTAATCTAATCAATTATAGACGTAGTTACAATTGGTAATATACTTTATCTAACAAGAATTGTTAGACGGAAGCATGGCTAGTTCGATTGTTTCGGTAAATTTAGGAACGGGTCCAGTCATTCGACTTCTATAAATACTGAATTTGATACATTTGAAGATGATGTCAATATTGAGATTGCTAATGATGATGATGACAATGAAGATGATTAAATTTGCACCAATATCCTCATTATGTTGTTTTATAAGATTGAATTTGAATTTGTAATATTGTGAACTTTTATGCATTTACTAGGGAGAAGAGAAATTAATGTTGTGTTTAAAATCTTGAAATTGTATGTTATTTATTATAATGGAGAAAAAATGAACAGAAAATTATAAAAAAAAAATTGAAAATCAAAAGAAAATTTGAACGAAAAAAAAAAATTATAAGGTAAAAAAAATGAAAAGCCAAAAAAAAAGGAAAAGGAAAATATAAGGTAAAAGTATTATGAATACCCATTACCCAATTGGTAGGATTTGGGTAAATCCTCAAATATTGAGAATAGGTCTATATGGATACAGTACACATTTGTAGATAGGTGTGGGTTTACCCATGCCCTAAAAAAACCCATTTGGTCATCCCTACCAGAACCCCCTTTCTTTCATATCTGTTGCTTCAAATGTTAGTCTATGTTAGTATAAGTGTTTAAATTGCTTATGTGGTAGTAAGAGATTGAATATTTAAATCATTTTGTAGAAAAAATATTAAAACTAAATATTTAAAAAACAAAAAACAAAGAATGAAGAAAAAAAAGATGAACAATCTGGGTTTTTCAACCTAGCTTGTTAGTAGGGTTGCGCCCCTCTATTTTTTTCAACCAATCTAAATTTCTCACCACCAACTACAGATCCCAACTCATCAATTCTAGCCCTTTCTTCTTGTCTTCTTCAACAATGATTAAAAAATAATTAGTGTATTTCGAAACCTGGTCCAGAAAATCATATAAGATTCAAAATAAATACATACAATGGTGGATTTTACACTCGGGGATATATCTTCTGAACCTTACTAACTCGACCTGATTCCATTGGGTCGACGATGACTAGTTCTTGGTGGAGTTTTCTGACGTCGTTGAGATGGATCTGATGTAACGACCCGTCCCGAATTCCGGAATTAGATTAGTGGCTAATCAAGGATTAGTGAGGTTAATCGGTGATTAGTTGAGCGAAATCGGACGAACGATGCAAAATGACTGTTTTGCCCTTGATCGTGGGTAAAATGTTAACTTTTGACACGGAAGGTCCGATGGCCGAGGGCCGAGGACCGTTACGTAGATCGGGTCGATATGAATCCTGCACGCCGAAATCGGATGTCGAAAGGGAAAGTAATGGGTTACGGAAGTTCGGTTACACTATGCACGCATTACGAGGCAATGATGATGTGGCAATATCTGATTGGGCAGATATTTTAAGTGGGACTCATGGATGAGTGACAAGTGTCACTCATCCTATTGGTGGTTTTCCTAAAAAGTGGATCTAACTAATTAAATAATATTAATCTAATTATTTTATAATTTAATCCTACCCACCTTCCATCTTAGCCCTTCATCTCACCAACTCTCTCAATCTCTGCTGTAACGACCCATCCCAAAATTCGGGGTTAGATTAGTAACTAATCATGATTAACGGGGTTAATCGGTGATTAGTTGGGTGAAATCGTACGTACGATGCAAAATGACCGTTTTGCCCCTAGTTGTGGGTAAAACGTTGATGTTTAATTCGGGCGGTCAAATGGACTTTGATCGATGACCGTGACGTAGTTTGGGACGTCACGAGTCCATAGACAGGTGGCACGTCCAATTCCGACGTCCAGGGAAAAAGTTATGACGTTCGGAAATTCAGGGGCATTACCGTAATTTGGACGATTAAGGGAAAATGTTGACTTTTTGATCGGGAGGTCTGATGGCCTAGGGCCAAGGACCGTTAGGAAGGTCTCGATGCCCTGAGTACAACGACAGGCGGCACGTCGAAATCGGACTTCGAACGGGAAAGTTACTGGTCACAGAAGTTCGATTTCACTATGCACGCATTACGAGGCAAGGACACGTGGCTTATTCTGATTGGGTCAAATGTTCTAGGTGGGGCCCATGGACCAATAACATTAAAATATGGACTTGTGCTTTGATATGGTGAATGTGGATTAAAATAATTAGGTTTAATTATTTAAAATTGCCACTTAATCCCAAGAGTGAATCTGGACCCTCCATCTAATCTAAGCCTTCAACCTGGGCAAATCTGGGCCGTCCATTTCCTTATTCTCCATCAGTTCAAATTTCTACCTTCTCTGTGCAAGCACGGCCGACACCACTATCTCCTCCCCATACATCACCCATACGCCTATGTCTGTTCCCTGAGTGCTAATTGTACTAAGTGGGAACTGGGTGGAACGTTGCGCAGCAGTGCACGGGGAAGGTTTAAATAAAACTGGGTTTTTTTCCTTGCGGGAAACAGCTTTACAGTGTGGCCAGGGAGATTCCCACGGGTGTTTTTTAAATCAATTTCCTGGGCTGAGTGTGATGGATTGTTTATGCACTTGGGCGCAGTGGAGTGTTAGTGGGTCTGTGCGGGTGCCGTTGGAAATGGGAGGAACAGAGCACCATGGAATTGTTTTATCCGTTTGAGAATTTTGAACAGAGCACTGGTCGGTTTGGGGAGATTAATTGGTTGGTTTGTTCGTTTCTGGGGTGTTTGAGAGGGGCTGAGGACTTCAGAGAAACAGAGAGAGGAGAAACGGGGAAATTGAGTGAAATTGTGCACTGGAACCCGAAACCTGTGTTGAACAAATTCAAAAACCCGAATTCGAAATGTAGGCCAGCCCAAGTCCAATTGGGGTGAGATTATGTCTTCTGGGACCTCACTTAGCCGATTCAAATCCTGAGTTCGAAGCTGGAAGGTCCTGGGAGCCATGGACGGGGACGACAGAATTTCAGAATAATCGAGCTTGGATTCATGGTCATGGAGGTAAGTTCTCGTGAAATTGATTGCACAATCATCCTTAGAGTGAGTCTCTGATGCTTCCTAACTAATCAATTGAAGGAGACAGTGACATTGTGATGAACTTCAAATACGATTTGAGTTAAATTGAGTTGTTTTTAGGCCGTGTCGAATTGAACGAGTATTACAGACCCCTAATTGAGTGCATTGCGAGTTTACTTGTTGGATCAATTGAAGAAATTAATTAGTTATCGCAGGGATTGAATGCGGGGTTCTGACGCGGGTCAAATGGCCAGTTTATCAGGCAGCCGGGTGAAGAAGACGACTGTAGCCCACTGTAGTAGGCGTGTGAGTCTCACGCGCAGCCGCTCGCGGCGGCGCGTGAGGGCGCGTGGGACGGTTTTTCAAGGTGAGTTCAAAACGACTTTTATCCTATACAATGTAACGAACATTTTAACGCTGGTTTCGATTTTATCGGACACCGTTTCGATGTTGTTTCGAGGGTCCGAAGGTTTTGGTTAAGTTTTTAATTACCGATTAATTCCCAGAAAATTATGGGAAATTAGTATGTTGTTATTTGAGACCTTAATGACCCTAGAATGTGATTTCGGACAGGATTCGGGTTTTCTGGAAAATGCCGGAAATTACGGGAAAGCGTGCGGAACGAAACCGAGCCTTAAGAACGGTGTGTGAGTGGACGTTGCTTTCAAAATTTAATGCATGCATAATTATTTCTATGATTTCTATGATTATGATTATAAATTGTGATTGATTTCGATTCCCATATTTATACGTATTTTTTATATGCACACGAAATTGCACGTATTTCGAGATATGGTTTCCCGTATGTTTTGGATGATGATTTAACGAATGATTTTATATGACTTTTGCGTATCATGTTTTTAAGATGTTTTGATTGTGGTTGTGAGTATGGTTTATGATTTTGACATGTTTTTCGAGAATGTCCCGGATTTGCACGTTTTACGAGATTTCGAGTATGTTTTGGTTTGACTGTGATTTTGGTGATTTAACTGTGGTTTTGATGTCTTGGCCTTGAGATTTGAAATATGAGGTGTTTTTAAGGATTTAAAATGGAGTTTGAAAAAGGAGATTTCGGGCTTGGTGCTCGGGGCATAAAAGTAATTTTTGATTTCGGTTTTCGGATGTTTGGAAACGAATTCTTGGTTTGGATTAGGGATGATGCAGCCAGATGCCGGCTTACGGAATCATTATTGCGAATTCGAATTCGGGAATGGAAGACGATTTAACAAGTGATTTGGTGTAATTATACATGCCCTGTGTTTAATGATGATTTGATCATATTTATGAAGTAAAATTTGGGGATTTGAAAGTGGAAATTCGGACCATGAGTCCTGTTGTGAAAAATGTGATTTCGGGATGAATCCCGCGTTGTTGTGATTGATAAATGTTTTGGGTTTAAAGACCCGTTGAAAACTGTTTTGGGTTTAAAGACCCGGGTGCTATTGCTGGAGCACGTTTTGAGTTTAAAGACTCGGTTAATTGATGACGAGGTCGGGCCCGAAAATTGGGTTTAAAGACCCGGATTGAGTTTAAAGACTCGTGAGTTTAAAAACTCGAATATTGTGATACCCCTGAGGCCTATTGATTATGTTCTGAGTTTAAAGACTCGTTGATATCCCGGGAAGGCCTGATTATGCGCATGGTTTTGAGTTTAAAGACTCATGCGCACTTGATATCCAGCAAAGTGTTTGATTTGTGATTTATTGTTAGTTTCTGATGTTTCGGATGTGTGGGGCAGTGGCCCGATTTTATGGTTGATGGTTTTGGATTATGTTGTATTCTTGGGTTTGATTCGTAGTTTTGGGTTGAGGCCCGGTGTTTATGATTGCGGGCTAAGACCCGATCGTTGAGAAAGGAAAAAGGAATTTTGAGTTTCATACGAGTTTTCCTTGTGTGGGAAATTGATACACGGTTTTTTTTTTCTTATGTTGAAAATGTAACCGATTGCGAAAAGATTTTTGTATGCATGCATTGGTTTTACGCGGAGGGTAAAAACGTCTTTTGTAACTGTTTTTATAAACTGATTTAGTTTTGTCCACTCACACCTTTTGGTTTTTATTAACCCTCCAGGTCGTGGCGCATTTTTCGAGGCTGATCGGGAGGCGGAGGCATGAGTAAGTACGTGTGGCTATCCCTGGTTTGGCAAGTACTGAGGGTAAATTGGGAATTTCAGTCGTCTTGCCAGACGGGAACAGGACCGGGCAGGGTTATTAATGCCCTTTTCGGGGGTGGTCCTGTCATCTGCCGTCCATTTTCCCTTCCCTGTTACTATCATCAGTCATCTTCTTATGTTTCTCTTCAAAAACCTGAACACCGTTTCTTCCTCCCCAAACCAGCAAAACACACACCACATCACACCATCACCATACTTGCATCCATACGTGTGTGGGAGGAATAATGGGAGGCTAAGAGTGGCGAGGACGGCAACCCACGGCGGCTCACGGTAGAGGTGAGTCAACCGAACCCGTGGACCTTTTTATTTTCAAAAATCGAAAGTTGATTTTTAGTCGTGGTTTTGAGCTCCTTTTGATTATAATGTGACCTAGGGACAAGGACGACTCGTCTGGGATTGTTTTTGAAGGAAATGGAAGGCTGAGGGACGGGAAAACGAAGCTTGAAGATCAAGCCCACTGTTCGATCATGGAACGTGAGGTCTTGTTGGTTTTTCTTGTGTTTTGAAGTCTAAAATGGATAAGAAATAAGTAGGGGAATGTTTAGGAATCTAAAAGGGAAGGTTTGGATTGAAAATGAGCGAGATTAGGACCTAGACTAGTCCAGACCAGTCCGGTCCGGTTCGAACCAAAGGACCTGATTCGACAGAGGTTAGGGGTGACACTGTTCATCGGCGTGTGCCTTTCACGCGCAGCCCCTTTGGGGGCGCGTGAGGGCGCGTGGTGGGTCTTTTGGGGAAGTGTTAAACATGTGAATTAATCTATTCTATGTAACAAACATTTTGGGGCTGGTTTCGTGTCGATCGGAAACCGTCTCGATAATGTTTGGGACATCCGAAGGTTTAGGATCGAGTTTAAAAATACTTAAAAATTCGGAAAAATTACGGGGTTTCAATGAAAGGTTAATAAGGTAGTTAGTAACCATCTAGATTGATTTGGACAGGTTTGGGAGTCCTGGTGACGACGATTAGCCCGGTGAGGCACAAATCGAGGCCATAGCTTAGGACGGTATGTGAGTGGACCTTGATTTCTAAACTGTGATGCATGCATAAATGTTTTATATGGTTTATTGATATGATTCTATGATGATGATTGGGATGATTACAATTTATATGATTTCACGTATTTCGAGGCAATTTACGTGCTTGCACGTAAATCGAGATTTTCAGTTTTACATTGGTTTTCCGTACTTATAGTTTTGGGAAATGAGTTCATGAAATGGTTTTGGATTTGAAAAGGTAAACTCGGGTTCGAGACCCATTTGTTTTGGAAACCCTCGGACTCGAAGTCCATTTAGTTACGTTTTTGGGCAGAGGCCTAATTGGTTCTTGAATTGATTTCAGATTTGAAAATATGGACCGGGCACGAGACCCATTTGATTTACGAACTCTCGGACCTGAAGTTCATTTGATTTAGCAAGGCATCGGGCCGAAGGCCCCGTTGGTTTACGTATCGGGCTCGAGGCCCAATTGGTTTGCGTATCGGGATCAAGGCCCAGTTGACTTACGTATCGGGCACGAGGCTCATTTGGTTTACGAAATCGGGCACAATGCCCATTTAGTTTAATAAATCGGGCACGAGGCCCAGTTTGTATGTGGATTCGGGCTTAGGGGTCAATTATGTTTTAAGATTGTGATTTCGAGTCGGGGACCCATAAATGGATTTATGATTCATGACGATTTATAGGAACCGGCATGAACCCTTGAAAGGTTTTTATGGTTCATGACGGTTTATGGGGACTGGACATGAACCCTTGAAAGGTTTTCGTATACCATCCTTTATATATAAAGGTCTCCGCCGTCGCACCACCCCCACCGTGAACTCTCCCGTCACGGAAACCGTCATAAACTACTCCTAGGACCTCCCTAAACCTCACTTCACTCACCAATCCCCTCGACTCTAGCTCCAGGTTCACGATTTTCAATTTGAAACTCACGGGAAAAATAGGGGAATAGAACTCGCCTTTCGATTCCGTCTCCGCCGTGCGCATCGCCGCGTGCCACGGTGTTCGTTGGGTCCCCTGCAACCTCCTAAGCCTCTCACTGCCTGGGTTTGAGCCACCTCACGGCGTAGCCACCGCCACAGTCCGCCTTCTCTCTGTTTTCCCAGAAACTGCAACTGTCCTCCGTCGTGTCCCCGTGCACGATTCCTCCACCGATACGCGACCACCAGATCAATCTTTTCTCTCTGCCACTCTCACAAATCACTCTTCACTCTCCCTTGCACAGAATCGATCAATCTCTCCCAATTTCTCACTCTCTGTTTTCTGCGTTCGAACCAAATGCACGGTTTGTTTTTGAACGGTTTGTGGCCGTGTATACGATACACACTTGTAGAACCCTCTGGTGCCCAGCCACGTGTCCACAATCCCATGGACAACAGCACAAAATATCCTATCCCACTCAGCCACTTGTCCTAATCTGATTGGCTGAAGAAAAAATGACCAAAATACCCCTCATTTTAATAATTACCGTTTTGCCCTCAAACGTTCTAGACCCGTAATTTTTCCGTCCGACGTCTGATGACAGCATGTCGCCTGTCGTTATACTCAGTACGTCGAGACCTATCTAACTGTCCTCGGTCTACGTGAAAATTATAAGTCCATTAAAAATTCAACATTTTTCCTCATTTAGTCAAATTTACGGTAACGCCCTCAATCGTCCGTACATCATAACTCTTTCTCCAATTGTCCGAATCGAACCTGCCACTTGTCTACGGACTCGTGACGTCCTAAACTACGTCACGGTCAAGGGTCAACAGTCATCCAATCGGTAAATCGAAAAGTCAACTTTTGGCCTACTATTCACAAGGTCAAAATCGTCCTTTTATACAAAACTTTTTACAAAATTACATTTTTGCCCTTCCCGAAGGTACGGGTTGTTACAATCTACCCCCCTAAAAAGAATTTCGTCCCCGAAATTCAGTGAAACAAATAAGGGTACTGCTCGCGCATCAATGCCTCAGGTTCCCACGTAGCTTCTTCCACTTGATGATTCCTCCACAATACTTTAACCAAGGGAACCGTCTTCCGTCGTAAGACCTTATCCTTCCGATCCAAGATCGCAACAGGTTGTTCTTCAAAACTCAAGTCTTCCCTCAGTTCAACTGGTTGTGCTTCCAGAACATGTGAATCATCTCGAATATACTTCCGAAGCATAGATACATGGAAAACATTATGTACTTTCGCCAGGTCTGCTGGTAAGGCCAATCGATAAGCAACAGGACCAATCCGCTCCAAGATCTCATAAGGTTCAATGTAATGAGGACTCAACTTCCCTCGTCTACCAAACCGTACAATTCCTTTCCAAGGAGATAATTTTAAGAAAACCCAGTCTCCTACTGCAAACTCCAACTCTCTGATCCTACGGTCGGCGTAACTCTTCTGTCGGTCCTGAGCCGCTTTCAGTCGATCGCGAATCAATGCCACTTTTTCCTGAGTAAGGTCCACCAACTCAGAAGTAGTGAGTCTCCTCTCACCAACCTCAGTCCAACACAATGGGGTCCGACACTGTCACCCGTACAGAGCTTCATAAGGAGCCATTCCAATGCTCTCCTGATAACTGTTATTATAGGCGAACTCCATTAAAGGTAAATGAGACTCCCAAGTACCCTGAAACTGCAGTACACAAGCTGGCATCATATCCTCAAGAATCTGGATGGTCCGCTCAGACTGTCCATCGGTCTGAGGATGAAATGCAGTACTGAAATGCAGCTTTGTCCCAAAATCTTTCTGTAAGCTCTGCCAAAATCGAGAAGTAAACCTCGGGTCTCTGTCCGATACTATCGACTCTGGCGTCCCATGCAGCCGAATTATCTCGTCAATGAACAACTGAGCAAACTGCGCCAACCTGAAGTTTTCCCGTACTAGCAAGAAATGAGCAGACTTCGTAAGTCTATCCACAATAACCCATACGCCATCGTGTCCCTTCGGTGTTCTGGGCAGCTTGGATACAAAATCCATCGTCAGGTGATCCCATTTCCACTCGGGAATCGGCAAAGGTTGCATTGCTCCATAAGGTCTCTGTCGCTCGGCTTTCACCTGTTGACAAATCAAGCATCTACTGACATATTCTGCAATTTCACGTTTCATCCCTGACCACCAGTAATGTTCCCGTAGTGTACAATACATCTTGGTCCCACTAGGATGCATCGCGTAGGCTGAACAGTGTGCCTCATCCAATAACACTTTCTTCAAGGCTTCGTCCTCAGGTACACACAACCTTCCATCCTTAATCAAGGCTCCATCCTCGCGAATCTTAAAGTCCTGTCTCTCTCCAGCCCCGACCTCAATCCGAATGATGCCCAAAATAGGGTCCTCAAACTGAGCATCAATCACATGATCAATCAAAACAAGCCGCACATGAAAACTCGCTAAAAGTGCTCCCTGATCATCTACAGTCAACTCTACTCCCAACCTGCGGAGCTCAACCAACAAAGGTAATCGTACGGTCCTCAAATGCGACAAAGAACTAGCTGATTTCCTGCTCAAGGCATCGGCTACCACATGAGCCTTCCCTGGGTGATACTCAATCGTGCAGTCGTAGTCCTTGAGTAAATCCAACCATCGGCGCTGTCTCAGATTCAATTCGTTTTGAGTGAACAAATACTTTAAACTTTTGTGATCCGTGAAAATCCTGCACCTCTCGCCGTACAAGTAATGTCGCCAAATCTTCAGTGCATGAACCACCGCAGCAAGTTCCAAGTCATGAGTAGGGTAGTTCATCTCATGGGGTTTCAACTGCCGGGAAGCATAAGCAATCACTTTCCCGTGCTGCATCAATACACAGCCCAAACCTTGCAAAGAAGCGTCACTGTACACCTCGAACTCCCCACTATCGTCTGGAAGGGCTAACACAGGAGCAGATGTTAACCGCCTTTTAAGCTCCTGGAAACTATGTTCACAGTTCTCATCCCACTCAAATCAAACTCCCTTCCGAGTCAGCCGTGTCAATGGAGCGGCTAGAATCGAAAAGCCCTCAATAAAGCGCCGGTAGTAGCCTGCTAAACCCAGAAAACTCCTGATCTCCATCACCGTCTTAGGCTGTTCCCATTTTGCTACCGCCTCAACTTTCTGAGGATCCACTCTGATGCCCTCGGCCGAAATCACATGGCCAAGAAATCCAACACTGGTCAACCAGAACTGACACTTACTCAACTTCGCATACAACTGATGCTCCCTCAGAGTCTTAAGCACGATTCTCAAATGTTTCTCATGCGTCTTCGCACTCTTCGAATACACCAAAATGTCATCAATGAAGGCGATCACAAAACAATCCAAATATGACCGGAACACTCGATTCATAAGGTCCATAAAAGCTGCTGGGGCATTAGTCAATCCAAAAGGCATCACAACAAACTCATAATGACCGTACCTGGTCCGGAAGGCTGTCTTGGGTACATCCTCCTCTTTAACCCTCAACTGATGATAACCGAAGCGAAGATCAATCTTCGAAAAGTACTGTGCTCCCTTCAATTGGTCGAACAAGTCATCAATCCGGGGTAGGGGATACTTATTCCGAATAGTTACCTTATTCAGTTGTCTGTAATCCACACACAATCTCAATCCTCCGTCCTTTTTCTTGACAAAGAATACAGGTGCTCCCCAAGGTGACATACTCGGTCGAATGAATCCTATATCGACCAACTCTTGCAACTGGGCCTTAAGTTCCCTCAATTCTGCAGGTGCCATACGATAAGGAGTCTGTGAAATAGGCTGTGTACTTGGAAGAAGATCAATCGTAAACTTGATATCTCGGTGTGGGGGTAGTCCTGGCAACTCCTCGGGAAAAACATCGGGAAACTCCCGCACCACTGGTATATCCTCCGCCCTCACTGGCGTAGTACGCGTATCCACCACATGAGCTATGTAACCTTGGCACCCATTACGCAACAACTTGCTAGCCTCAAGTGCCGATATAACTCCAGTAGGAACTGCACGCTGATCCCCTTGAAACGTAGTCTCTGGTAATCCGGGACTCCGGAAAGTCACTCTCCTATCGAAACACTCGATAGAAGCATGATGTCTCGTCAACCAATCCATACCCAGAATAACATCGAAATCCCGTAAATCTAACAGCAGCAAGTCTGCCACTAACTCAACCTCTCCTACCATCACCGGACACTCTCTCAACACCTGAGTCACCACTAACACCTCCCCAGTAGGTGTACTCACCCCTAAGGCACACTCCAAGGTAGACACCTCCCTCTCTGTCACCAAACTACAACTCCGGGCTACAAACGAATGCGTAGCCCCGGGATCGATCAAAGCAAAAACAGTGTGGCCATGTATGGTAAGTGTACCTGTCACCACTCCCGGTCCGGATCTGGCCTCCTGCTGCGTCATCGTAAAAACTCGCGCCTGAGGTCCCGATGACCTACCGCGCCCTCTAGAACTGCTCGTAGCACCACTGCCACCCCTAGGGCCTGCCGCCCCTGACACTGAAGCAGTACTCCGCCCGGGTTCTGCTGCACCTCTGCCTGCTCCACCCTCATGAGCTAACAATGGGCACTCCCTCCGAAAATGTCCTCGCTCTCCACAATAGAAGCAAGCATCCCTACCGGGTCCACCCGTCTGCCTCCCAGTAGAAGCAACAGAAGTAGCACTCGCCTGAGGAGTCGGCTGTACTCTAGCTCCCCGAAATCCAGAGCCCTGAAAATTGCCTGGTCTACCAAACCGGGCTCCACCAGCTGAGGACGAACCACCAAAATTGCCCCGCTTCGGGGTCCTCTGACTCGATGCTCCGGGAAAAGAATACTCTCGGCGCCGTACACTGCCCGAGTACTGTGGCCTGGCCGGCAAACTGGCCTCCACTCTAACAGCAGCATCAGATAACTCCCGGAAAGTAGCAAATGAGCCGGCTGTCACAATGGCTCGGATCTCTCCTCGAAGTCCCAACTCAAATCGACGACACTTCTCTGCCTCGGTCGCCACAAATGCAGGAGCAAAACGGGATAGCATCTGGAATCGCCGCTCATACTCAGCCACGGTCATGTTTCCTTGCTTCAAGTGAAGAAATTCCGCCTCTTTGGCATCCCGGAAAGAACGGGGATAGTACTGATCTAAAAATCGTTCCCGGAAAGTCTCCCATGTCACGGTATGTGCATCCCAGCCGGACAACTCCAGCGTGTACCACCACTCATATGCGGCTCCATCTAGCAGAAAGGTAGCCAACAAGACCCGGTCCTCTGGAGGACAGTGCATCACCCCAAAAATACGCTCGAGTCGGGTGATCCATCGGTGAGCTTCCTCGGGGTCTGCCCCACTACTGAAAGTAGTAGCCCCAAGTCGCTGGGCTCGCTCAATCGAAGCACTCTCAGTCCCTCTCGCCGCTTCGTCTTCAGGTCGTGGAGGGGGTTCACGTCTCGGAGGCATGATCGATCGTACGCTGAAAGAGGCATAGAGTTAGTAAAACAACCTAGAGACGACACAAACCGACAAACCTATGCTCTGATACCAATTGTCAGGACCCGTCCCAAATATCACCTCGATACCCGGGACGAACCCTGCTCCCGTCTGACAATCACACATAAAGTGCCAAAATAACTACAATACCACTATACGCATAACTATCAGGCGAAGGAGTAAATATAATACAACTGTCAGTCAGAGCTTAGTTCGACAAAATGGGCACAAAATCCTACTATGCTAATGTGACAACGGAAGAATGTCAGAAGCTCTATGCCTCGATATCTGCCTCAACGTTCACCCCAGCGCTATCACCACGACCTGGAGGGAAAATTTAAAACCAAAAGATGTGAGTGGACTAAAAGAAAATGAAAGTTTGAAAATCTTTTATTATCAAATCAAAGCTAAGAAACTAGAACACTTTGTTCCCTCCGTTTTGAAATCACATGCCTAACTCGGTGATTAAAATGATTATAAACCAAGAAACATCATAAGAAACAAAAACACTATAAAATATCATAAGAAACAGAAACACTATAAAAACACCATTTTCTGATCAAATCTGCTGGGTCTATCCGAGTCTTTAAACTCAACCAGGCCTTAATTGTAATCCGAGTCTTTAAACTCCCGAGTCTTTAAACTCAATAGGCCTATGGGGGTAATATCATAAATATCCGAGTCTTTAAACTCCCGAGTCTTTAAACTCAATCCGGGCCCGTCCCCCCGTCAATCAATATCCTGGTCTTTAAACCCATATCCAGATCCAGAAAATCCAATCCAAAGTCTATGCAAAACCAATTCGAAATCCATTGCCAAACTCGAATTCGAAATCCCCGGTTCGAAGCCCTTCCGGCGTTCAGAACCGACATTCCGAACCCAAATCCGGAAATCCATTTTTATACACCAAAAACCACATATAATCACAAAGCATTTTTCACAACCCATTTATCATCATCAGAAAACATTTATAAATTTAAATCCTCAAAGATGTCATCAAGGTCCGAAAACCAGCTTTTCTCGAAAAACGTGTGAAATCCCGGAAATATCTCGAAAAACGTGCAACCATAACAACCACATATAACCATCAACAAGAAGCATAAAAACACGTTTAATACCGTAAATCATTAATAAAAACAATTAGGCATGCTCAAAAGAAAAGAAGAAGTCCACTCACAGATCGAAACGAGTCAATTGCGCTCCGTGCGCTCCTCGACCGTTTCAGGCGTCTCCCGTCCTATCAATAGACACCAAATAGGGTCACAATTACATCAATGATACTCACCCTATTTCCCCAATTTTTCGGGAATTTAAATACTATTTTTTTCATAAACCCTAAACCGTCCGGATTTCCGAACCATCCCGTAACTTCGTCCGATTAACCCGAAAATTATACCATTGGATTCCTTAGAACATTTAGAACTAAAACCATGTTGGAAGCTTGGCCGGATTCCTCCCCACGCGCCTCCACGCGCCGCCCAAAGTGGCTGCGCGTGGGCCTTACGCGCCAGCTACAGTGCCACCGTCTTCCTCGATCGAACACGGTTCGCACCAGGCTGCAACCCAGACCGGCGAGAACCATTCTCCGCCGTCCGGCCACCGTTTCCCCTCCTTTCTTCACCTCCAGCTTCGTCCAATCTCAAAGAACTCATCCCCCCCACTCTCTGGGTTCGACTCGACCCACAACTTCACGACTGAAGCTCGAAAGAAACCCGTACAAAACTCTGTTTTCCTTCCCGGCCACCCAGTTCTTCCCCCTTCATGGTGGTCATTCTAAACTCCTCCCACAACCTCACTGAATCACACACAACTCACAGGAACCCTCGACTCACTCTCTAAGTCCACGATTTCCTGTTTGAAATTCACGGCCAAACAGGGTAACAGAGTACCCGCCGTCGCACCACCCCCACCGTGAACTCTCCCGTCACGGCAACCGTCATAAACTACTCCTAGGACCTCCCTAAACCTCACTTCACTCACCAATCCCCTCGACTCTAGCTCCAGGTTCACGATTTTCAATTTGAAACTCACGGGAAAAACAGGGGAATAGAACTCACCTTTCGATTCCGTCTCCGCCGTGCGCACCGCCGCGTGCCACGGTGTTCGTTGGGTCCCCTGCAACCTCCTAAGCCTCCCACTGCCTGGGTTTGAGCCACCTCATGGCGTAGCCACCGCCACAGTCCGCCTTCTCTCTGTTTTCCCAGAAACTGCAACCGTCCTCCGCCGTGTCCCCGTGCACGATTCCTCCACCGATACGCGACCACCAAATCAATCTTTTCTCTCTGCCACTCTCAAAAATCACTCTTCACTCTCCCTTGCACAGAATCGATCAATCTCTCCCAATTTCTCACCCTCTGTTTTCTGCGTTCGAACCAAATGCACGGTTTGTTTTTGAACGGTTTGTGGTCGTGTATACGATACACACTTGTAGAACCCTCTGGTGCCCAGCCACGTGTCCACAATCCCATGGACAACAGCACAAAATATCCTATCCTACTCAGCCACTTGTCCTAATCTGATTGGCTGAAGAAAAAATGACCAAAATACCCCTCATTTTAATAATTACCGTTTTGCCCTCAAACGTTCTAGACCCGTATCTTTTCCGTCCGACGTCCGATGACAGCATGCCGCCTGTCGTTATACTCAGTACGTCGAGACCTATCTAACTGTCCTCGGTCTACGTGAAAATTATAAGTCCATTAAAAAGTCAACATTTTTCCTCATTTAGTCAAATTTACTATAACGCCCTCAATCGTCCGTACATCATAACTCTTTCTCCGATTGTCCGAATCGAACCTGCCACCTGTCTACGGACTCGTGACGTCCTAAACTACGTCACGGTCAAGGGTCAACAGTCATCCAATTGGTAAATCGAAAAGTCAACTTTTGACCTACTATTCACAAGGGCAAAATCGTCCTTGTATACAAAATTTTTTACAAAATTACATTTTTGCCCTTCTCGAAGGTATGGGTTGTTACATAGCTAGGCGCTAGGCCCGAATCCACATAGAAACTGGACCTCTAGTTCGAATCGTAAACCAACTGGGCCTTCAGCCCGATACCATAAATCAAATGGACCTCAAGTCCGAGAGTTACCTTTTCAAATCCAAAATCATTTCATGAAATCATAACTAAAACCATAAGTACGGAAAATCAGTGTAAAACCAAAAAACCTCGATTTACATGCAAGCACGTAAATCGCCTCGAAATACGTGAAACCATACAATTCACAACCATCCAAATCAACATCATGAAATCATATTCATAATCCATATAAAACATTCATGCATGCATCACAGTTTAGAAATCAAGGTCCACTCACAGACCGTCCGAAGCCGCGCCTCGATACGCGTGCCATAATTGTCTCCCGGGCCAATCGCTAGCACTGGGACTTCCAAACCTGTCCAAATTTTAATAGAACGTTACTAACTACTTAATTAACCTCCCATTAAAGCCCCGTAATTTTCCAGAACTTTTAACTATTTTTAAACCGATCCTAAACCTTCGGACAGCTTGAAACCTATCGAAACGATGTCCGATTGACACGAGACCAGTCCCAAAATCTTCGTTACATCGAATAGAAGATTTCATATGTTGAACACTTCCCCAAATTATGGCCCACGCGCCCTCATACGTCCCAAGAAGACTCAAAATACTATTCATCGTCTCCTAAATCAGTGAACCGGTTTTTTCCTGGTTCTGGACCGGGTTACTGTTCATGTCACTGTGCTGAACCGGCGTGACAGGTTTGGCAGTTTTCCTCCCCTATTTTGGTCCGCTTTCAACCCTAATTAATCCTATAATTCATATTTCTTCATTCCCTATCATTTCTACTCATTAAAACAACCTAAAAACACCTAAAACTCATGGTTTAATCTTTGAACCATACGGTTCAAACCTCCCAAAACTCTCCCATGGCTGCACAGCCATCCCAAGCTTCCTAAAACCTTTCCATTAGGACCCTAATGACTCATTAAGCCCATCATAATCATCTAATATCAACTATATCCACAAAAACCAAAATAAAATGGAAAAGAGGTAAACCGAGTACCTCTCGGGTTCCTTGCCTCCACGCCGCTGTCCACGGCGGTTCTGGCCGTCCAGGCCGGCCACCAACATCCCTCAGTCTCTCTGGTCCTCCCAGCTAATCATAGGTTGAAGGTTGGATAGGTTTGGGTTGCACAGAGATGGAGAGAAATGGTGAGATCGGGGAAATGGTTTGTGTTTTTGAATGGAAGAAAGAATGATCGATGCATGTATGTGAAGGAATTTCCAGTGGATGGGTGACACTTGTCACTCATCCATTGGGCCTCCATTAAATATCTGGGCCCCACTAAAGTCCAAAAGTTAAGTTATTTCGTAATTTGTGCAATAGTGCACTTGAACTTCCGTGAACCGTAACTTCGCCGTCGAACGTCCAAATTCGAAGTACCACCTATCTATGTATTCGTATCGTCCCTATCTACGTAACGGTCATCGGCCCTTGGTCATCGGACCTCCCGGTCAAAAAGTCAACTATTTGCCCATTTTAACTAAAATTACCAAAATGTCCCTAAACTTCCGAACGTCATAACTTCTTCCTCGAACGTCGGAATTGAACGTGTCACCTGTCTATGAACTCGTGACGTCACGAAATATGTCACGGTCATTGGTCAAAGTCCATTTGACCACCCGAATGAAAAGTCAACATTTTGCCCACGACTAAGGGCAAAACGGTCATTTTGCATCGTTCGTTTGATTTCGCCCAACCAATCACGGATTAACCTCACTAATCGTGATTAGTCACTAATCTAATCTAGGAATTTGGGACGGGTCATTACAAAGGGTAAAATCGTAATTTGACTAATTAGGGGTATTTTGGTCTTTTTACACCTTGGGAAGAGTGCCCAATCAGATTTGGACAAGTGGACAGTGTTAATTGGATATTTTGGGGCTGGTCCATCAGGTGTGTGACACCTGGCCACATTCTAGTGGCTTCTAGCCACTTTCCTAGCTAATTAAATTAGTTGTGTTTGGGTTTGAGTCGTGCTTGGAGAGAAAACAGAGACGGTGTGCGAGGAAGGAAAATCGATCGGTTTGGTGAGTGTGTGAGTCCTTGTGATCAAGTGAGTGTGAGCAGAGAAAAGCTGAGATAGTGGTGAGTGTTTCTGGGTGAAGGTTGAGAAAGGAAACAGTTGGGAATGATGGGAAAACAGTGAAAAACAGAGAGGTTCAGGGTAAGCAGCCGTGGACGCATTGATCAAACCAATCGAGTCTGAGTTTTGGGGTGGTGTTCAGAGGACCAGAGGAGCGTTTTGGGAACCCTGAGACCCACGGAGGAGCTCATGGCGGTGAGCAGAATGCAAGGTATATTTCGGTCCCCTATTTTTCCATTTTCGTTTAAAATCAAAAGTCGTGAAGTTTGGTGGTTTGTTGACTCATTTTATTATTCCTAATAGCTGTAGGAAGTTGTTAGGGACCCTAGGGATTGAACTCGAGCTTAGGAGTGGCCACGGGTAGCCGGAATCCGAAACTGGTTTTTCTGGGTTTTAAGATCGAGTTTGACAGGTAAGGATTAGGACCTTAATTCGTGTTTCTTTTACTTGAATAGGTTGCTAGGAAGAGGACAAAATTAGTAGTGAAGATAGGGTTGAAAACAGGTTGGTTTTGAGGAAGAACCGGCCACGCCGGTTCGGTTCGACCGGACTGGTCTGGACCGGCTGGACGAAGGTTGAAGACAATGAACAGTGCAGCGCGCGTGAGGCCCACGCGCAGCCCATTTGGGTGGCGCGTGAGGGCGCCTGGGGTAGGATCTGAGGAAGTGTCCAACATGGTTTTTACTCTAATCGATGTAACGAACATTTTGGGACAAGTTTCGAGACAATCGGACATCGTCTCGGGTTAGTTTTGAGTGTCTGAAGGTTTTAGGGCTCGAAGAAGTAGTTAGTGACCTCGTTATGGGATTTGGACAGGTTCGGGAAAGCCGAGGATAGCGGAATGGCCTGGAACGGCGTAAGTGCGCTCGTATCGAGGCGACGTCGGAATGGTCTATGAATGGACTTTGCTTTCTAACTTATGATGCATGCATATGTATTTTTATATGTTTTCTATACGTGATTATATGATTTGCTTTATAAGCTTGATGGTTTACAGTTTTGCACATTTTTCGAGGAAATTATGGGATTTCACGTTTTACGAGGTTTTGATGGATATTGTGATTTGAACCTGGTTTTAATGATTTGATTTCGGGATTTGAAATACTGTTTGATTGCAAATAAAGTAAAAGGATTTTGGAAAGTGTTTTCGGGCGTGAAGCCCAGTTCAGAAAAGTAGTTTTAAGAAACATGATTTCGAGTTTTGAAATCGGATTTCCGGATGACGATTCGGAATTCAGTTTGGAGCTTGAAATGGATTTCCGGGTTTGGGTTCGGAATGGTTATTCCGGATGCTGGCTTACGAAATGATGGTTGCGGACTCGGATCTGGAAAGGAGATGGATATGAGTTCTGGGTTTGGATTCGGGATCCTGATGAGATTGCGGATTCAGATTCGGAAATGGAAAAAGGTTTTCAAACGGTTTAGATTGGATTTGCTGGATCTGGTTATTGGGTTTAAAGACCCGGATTATGATATGACGGGGGACGGGCCCAGATTGGGTTTAAAGACCCGGATTGAGTTTAAAGACTCAGGAGTTTAAAGACTCGGATATTATGATTTCCCCCGTAGGCCTATTGAGTTTAAAGACTCGGATTATATTATGGCCTGGATTGAGTTTAAAGACTCGGGAGTTTAAAGACTCGGATAGATCCAGCAGGTTCGATGGGTGGAAATATGGTTTCACATGTTTTTGGTTTTCACTGAGACTTGATGATGATGGCTTTGATGGTTTTGGGCTAATGCCCAGGTTTTGAGAAAAAGAACTGTGTTTGGTTTTCTTACATGGTTTTGTGACATGAATTGGATATGCATGCATTGGTTTTTACGTGGAGGGTATAAATGTCATTGTTTTATCAACTGTTTTTAAATTTATACTTTTTTTTTTGTCCACTCATAGTCTTTTCGTGTTTTCGATACCCTCCAGGTTGTTGCGGCACGAGCTGTTGATTGAGAGAGACGGAGACATCACACCCGCGATCCACAGTAGATTCAGCACACTCTGGGAACTTCGGTTGTTGTTAGGCGGTCGAATCGTGAATCCCTTGTCCGACTTACGTGTCACATGGGGGTTGGACGTTCGTTTAGCCTTCGTGTCATGCGTAAGTTAGACGGGATCGGGATTTAGCCCTTAATCCCGGGGGATTAGGGGTGGGTCCTGTCAAGGAACGTGTAAGTACTATTTTAAAGGGCTTAGGACATCCTCGAATGTACTAGGGTCTTTATTAAGTGATTTTACACCATGTTTGGCCACCCTTAAGGGGTTCAGACTAATAAATTGAACTCGAAGTTGACTTTGATCTCGATAAATGGTCTTGTAGGGCCGGACCGGTTGGGAACACATGGTTAGCTGGATTCTTTCGGGTGATCTAGCTCCCCGACTAGTGTGAGTGGACCCATTTCCCTAAAATTGATTTTATAATATTTATACTCGTATGTTTTACGATGTTTACATACTTGATACTTGTTGAGCATGTATATATTGCTATATATTATTTGTGATATATGATTGTGATGTATGATTTAGTATGCTTATCTGGCCATGCTGATATACTGTAATACGTACGATGACAGGACCCGTCCCAATCTCCTTGGATTATCGTGGGACGTGCTTGCTCCCGTCTGACTCCGCGTGTCAAACCAAGGATAAAATCGTCACCCGCGCAGGGTTATCCAGAGTACGCCACGATCGGTGGTGGCATGTGATGTCTCGATCTCTACTACAGCTTGCATCCGCTACCAATCTGAAGGGTATTAAAACCATAAAAGCTGTGAGTGAACGAAAATAAACAGTTTATAAAAATCATTTAATCGAAAAAACATTTATACTCTTCACATAAAAGCATGCATGCATCGTAAAACAGTTATTTCAAATACTTTCTCGGAAGCAAGACGTATTGCTTCCTAATTCAAATCTAGTGAAAAATGCTTCTCAATCGAAGCCAGTACCTCAGTAGGGTCTTAGCCCAATCAGGTCATAGAAAACACATACAACACCTCAGCCTAAATCATAGAATACGTGGGAATACATCCCATCCTCAATGTCAGTCACGATTCTAATCCTAGCACATGTGCATATAGCTCAGGACCGCTCACAATCCTAGCATGTCACCGTGAACACATCACTTACCGCGACCGTCTTTAGATCATCTCGAACACATCACCGATCAATCTCAGAGGATAACATCAACACTCCTAAGTCGAGCCTCCCTCGGTCATTGCTTCACACAGCTGCTCGACAACAGGCAGTGCATCGTGACCTCTCCGGAAGGAACACATCCGCAGTTCGGAAGCGAGCGTCATATCATTCGGGACTCAAACCCGAATGTCATCATCAATAGGGCCTCAAGTATGGAACATCACTAAATAGGTCACAGCCCGAAATTTCACCAAATGGGTCACAGCCCGAACTAGTGTCCAACGACATTTCATATCCCAGGATTCCTCGAATCTTGCCAAATCCACAACTGGGTCTCATGCCCGAAATATCTTTCATAAAACTCATAACTGGGTCACAGTTCGACTTATCTCGCGTTTGACTATACTCTAAGTCAAGCCTTAAATCAACTGGGTCAAACAGACGAAAGATATTTCCAAATCTGAAAACCATTTCTCATTTCCAAAGCACTTTTAAATCACCGTTCAACTAGGACTCATGCCCGAATCTCGATTTCACGTATCCCCTTGAAATCCTCCAAAATCGTAAATCAGTTCCTCGGTTTCACACCTCTCCGTGAAACTTTCGAAATCACATAAAACACAAGCACGTAGCATACTCGACTGAAGTCCAATCATCATATAAAATAAAAATCTTGAACTACGTGTAATAACGCATTTCCTCCAAAAATGCCGAACAATTCATATTAAAATCACATGCACTCATGGCATCTCAAAACATGTTCATAAACACATATAAAACATTCATGCATGCATCATGTAACGACCCGGAAATTCGAAAAAAAGAAAATTTGGAAAATTTTAAGAAAATGACGATTTTGCCCCTGGTTATAAGGGTCGAAAGTTGAATTTTTGATCGGGAACGTGTTTGTAATTTTCGTAAGTACCGTTGGATAGGTCTCGAGATGCTGAATCCGTAGACAGGCGGCATGCATCAATCAGAGTTCGGATGTGAAAGTTGTTGGTCTGTGAAGCAAGGGGCATTTTGGTAATTTGTCAAAAAAAGGTAAAATGGTAATTTTGGTTGGGCTAAGATCTGATGATTCAGCTGCTTTGGTAAGTCATGCAGGTCTGTGAGTGACACATGTCACTATGCAGATGATGATTAGTGGCTTGATTGTTATCTGATATTTTGGATTGAATTGTACAAAACAACCGTGTGTGTGCTTCCCTCAAACAAAAAAAACAAACAGGGCATCAGTATGCTCTCAAATGGCAGACTTCAATCTCCTTGTCTGATCGATCTGTGAGAGAAATAGAGTGATAATTAGAGAGGAAAAACAAGGAATTTGAAGAAGTGGGTTTCCTGGAACTGTATAGCAAACTCGAAACCCCCACCCGAAATCCTTTATTGAGAGCTTGAATTTGAATTCAGATTTGTGTGATTAGTTGGTGGAAACAAATTTTTGGGTGAGCTTACCTTAAACGAGTTGAAGAACACCAAAATCAAAGAAAATTGGAGAGAAAGAACCCCCAGACAAACCCTAGTTTCAATTCGAAAACTCATCTCTGAGTTCGATTACTTGGATGGAATTAAAGCTGTAATTGGCATCGAAAACAAGTTCATAAGAGTTCTTTGAAGCTTCTGAGTGAATCAATTTCAAGAAAACAACTGGAATTGATCGAGATTGAAGGATGAATAGTTCTTGTTCTTCGATATTTTGAATTTGAAGTCGACTGAATTGAGATAAGTTCTACTGAAATTAAGGAAACATACCCATAATTAAGATGATTACGATGTTATGTGATGGATCAATTAAGGAATTCAAGTTGAAATTGGCAGGAATTGAACCGGATCAACACGCGGGCTGAACGACCCATTTAACAAAAAAACGGGTGAGAACGATGCACTGTAGCAAACATTGTGCAGGCGCATGGCTCCCACGCGTAGCCGCTTGCGGCGGCGTGTGAGAGCACGTGGGCACGATTCCCGAGGAATGGAGACTTCCGGAATTTACGGAAAAACATGCAGCTCGGAAAGCGAGCGATATAGACGGTGTGTGAGTGGACTTTTTTTTTCTACCCAGAATGCATGCATATATGTTTTAAATGCTTTATTATATGATTTGAAATGATTTGGCATGATTGATGTTTCGATATGGTGATTTCCAGATTTTGGGCATTTTATATTGATTTTGAGCCCAATTTTCGAGAAAACTGTGATATTACTGTTTTGGGCGAAGGCCCGGGATTTGAGATTGGTTTTGACTCGGATTATGAGTTAGGAAATGATTTGATGGATTTGTAATGCTTTCTGGATATATTTTATGGATTTATGTGAAAATGGCAACTGAGGTTGCGGTTGCACAGATTTGCGTGAAATTGATATTTTGGGCTTGAAACCTAATGGAAATGTAATTTTGATTAGATTGGTATTTCCATGTGATTACAAGATGATATTGATGGTTTTCGGATTAATGAAATAATCGGGACTCTGGTTTTATGGATTTTGAGGAAACTATGTTTTGGGCCGAGACTCTATGTTGAAAATGGTTTTGATTTCAAATGCAATTGTTTTTCACTGGTTTTCATGGTGATGATATGTTGCAGATATATAAGAATTTCGGGGTGGAATATGTTTCCCCCGGAGTGCACCCTGGATATTAGGGCTTCCGGTTGGGAATGTGTTTCCCCGGAATGAACCCTGGAGATAACGCTCGCCTCTGGGATGGCATGTGTTCGCCCGGAGAGGTCACGTAGCACGGTCTGTTGTCGTGCAGCTGAGGGAGGCTCGACTCAGATCAGATGTGCTGGATTATATAGAGATCGGTCGGTGATGTGTTCACGACGATCTAGACTGTCGGCTGGTGATGTGTTCACAACGACGGATGCTCGAATTTTGAGCGGTCCTTGAGCCTATTGATTTGCACGCGGTGCAGGGATAACGTGACTATATGAGATTGGACATGGAAATGAGTCTCATGGTTTTATTGAGATTTGTGATTTATAAACATTTGTGTCCAGATATATTTTACTCATGATTTATGATATGCATGCATATTTGTGAAACTGGAGGGTAGGAATGTATTTTGATAAATGTATTTCTAAAACTTTGTTTTGTCCACTCACACCTTTTCCTTTTTATTGACCCTACAGGTCGTGGCACGACAATTGAGGCTATTCGAGAGGTGGAGGCATGAGTGGGCACATGTGCGGTTATCCCTTGTTTGGCAAGTGCTGAGGGTAATTTCTTAACTTCAGTTGACTTGTCAGACGGGAGCAGGACCGGACACGGTTATCTATGTCTTTCGGGGACGGGTCCTGTCACATCATATTCATAAAACAAGGTCCATTCGCATACCGTTCATGTTGTGCCTCGATACGCATGTCATAAGTCTTTTCGGGCTAATCCGATCTCTTCGGGTCATCCAGACCTGTCCAAAAAATACTCAAAGGTTACTGCTAACCCGGACAAGTCCTAATTAAGAATCCCCAACATTCCCGAAAAAGTCAACGTGTCCCGGACACGCTTCCCTAAGATTTAAACCTCAATTTGACCAACCTAACAATCTCTGATCGACTCAAAACCACCACTAATGGATTTGTATCGTCGAAACTTTTAAAATGATCCTAGTCCCACCTCGAAATACGTTTCCACGTGCCCCCACGCTTGGCTTAATGATGGATGGTCAAAAAGTCAAAGATGGCGTCAACAGTCAACAGTCAAAGTCAATGTTGACGTCAGCAATGATGTCATCACTGACATCATCATCTCTATCCTCTGTCCAGGTCGACCTGGATCTCTGCAACCGGGTCACGTAGACCCACAGACCTGACCCAATCGGTTCTTCCAACTCCAGCCACCAAAATTGATGCCGTTGGTTCCATTCTCTTCGTTCAATCATCCTCATTCGATCTATGTGATCAAAACTAAGAAAAAAAGCCTAGAATTTACTTGGGAAATCGATGAACAGTCCAGTCCACTTCCAGTTTACTTCTCCGTCGTTCCTAGCCACCGTAGTCCCTCCTTTTGGTCTCTGGTCGTGGTTCCTCTGCTGTGCACCGTCGTCCCTCCGTCGTCTCGCAACCTTCCCTTCATTCTCAGTCTCAAACTCAGGCCACCAGTATGCGAGATGATGAGGAAGGAGATGAGGTGGGTTATAGTTTTGGGTTCGATATGTTCGAATGGAACAGATGAAGGGCTGGGTGCATGTGTGTGGGGGTGATAGGCAATGGATGAGTGACACTTGTCACTCATCCATTGGGGTTGTCAAAATATCTGCGTCCCACATGAGACAAATGTCCACTCGTCTCGTAATTCGTGCAATAGTACCTTGAACCTTCCGTGACCCGTATCTTTCCCGTCGAATGTCTGATTTCGACGTGCCTCCTGTCTACGGACTCGTATCGACACGATATACGTAACGGTCTTTGGTTCTTAGCATTGAACCTCCCGAGTAAAAAATTAACTTTTTTGCCCTCGTCGAGGGATAAAATAGTAATTTCACCCCGAACCCTCGATAATTCTCGATTAATCCCCGATTAGTTCCACTAATCCTTAATTAATTCTTAATTAATCCCAAAAATTTAGGACGTGTCGTTATATACGGGGAGTATGCATAGTTGTATGTATCGAGTCACATATTCTATTGCATATGACTCCCTGGGGCATTGATGAGATTGAGATGTTTAGAACTCACTTAGGAGTCGCTAGTATCTTGTACCTGTCTGTATGGCCACAGACCATCCACTTGATTGATCACCCTCGCCGCTCGTAATACTAGTTAAAAGTGTGACATCTTGTACCTTAAACTCTAGGAGATATGAGGCGACAATGCATGACACCCAACTTTCATGTGGTCGTGGTACTAAGCAAGGATACTTAGTGTATGTTCCGAGTATGAGACTCGAGGCGACTCATGAGCATTTATGATGTGGGTTGATATTGTGACATATTTATGGTTTCTGCATGGCTCATCTGATTGCATCGTTTAAATTATTATTAAATTTGATATTATATCTCTCGTATTACGTGCAAGTATGTTTTAATTGTTTTGGGTTTTATACTAAAATGAGGGGTTAAATGTTGTTTATTAAAAATGGTTTTACACTGAAAATAACAACTGGGTCTATTCACCTTTGTGTTTTAAACCCTTCAGGTATCTGTGGCGTGTACGTACTTCGAGAAGTTTGAATGCTACTTTGACACTCACTCTCGCACGTGGGGTGAAGCTGACGGAACAATTGGGTATTAGCAGGTAAGGTTGTTGTGTATGATCATCAGTTAACTATGTCCATGCTCTAAGCTTGCGTTGTTGGGTGAAATGTACTCGATTTCACCGGGTAGGTTTCACCCGACTCCTTTAATACGTGTCGTTTTAACTTAAATGGTTTCGTCATCTGGACGTCATCGTCGAGAAGTAAGCCAACACGTCTCCACCTTCGAGCCATAAGTGGACTTTCTGAGTCTGGGTGTGTCAACTGGTGCATTCAAAATACCTTAATTATATTTTAATCGCTATTTAGGAAGACGTGAAGAGAGTGTTGGAATTGATGAATTGGGATCCATTATTAGTGGTGAGAAATCCATATTGGTTGAAAATAATATTAGCGCACAACCTTACAATTTAAACATTTTTTCTACAAAATGATTTAAACATCAAATCCCTTACTGCCACACAAACACTTTAAACATCATTACTAACAGAACCTAATATTTAGAGTAATTGAGCTGTAGAAGAGGGATTCTAGTAGCATGTTGCAATGATTTGACGTTTGCAGAGTAAATTAGGACTTGATATCCAATTTGAGGAGGCTTTTGAGTAAATAGCCTCTTAATAATATCCTATATTTTCTAACATAAAAAACAATTTTTAGGTGATTAACAAAGTTTGGAACCGCGAAAAGAATGTCGGAAAGCGATTAAACGGCATCCATAACAATGCTGTGCTTTATTTTTTTTCTAGTAGATGGTCTCATGATTTTTAAGGGTGGCAATTTTTGACACAACTCGATACACGACTCGAAATTCGTACGAAATTTATCCGGGTCAACCAGCACCATTAAAATTTCGGGTCATTTTCGGGTCAACCTGTTATGACCCGTTTAATAAACGGTTGAGTTTCGAGTCAAACTATTAACATGTATAATGGCCTGTTAACCCGTTTAATAAATGGGTAGATTTTGGGTTAACAAGTTAACCCGCATATTAACTTATATATTGACCTATTTAATAAATGTGTCATTACTAACCCATATATCTATTCATTTACCTACCTAAATATCTATTATATCTTATAATTTAAATAGATTAAATATATTAAATAGGTTAAATGAGTTATAAGTTAATTGAGTTTTGAGTACGACCTGTTTATTAAATGGGTTACACGGGTTACATGAGTTATTAAGATGTCGAGTTTGAGTTGGACATTTTTGATATGATTATTAAATAGGTCAAATTTAAATTAAATATAAATGCATAAAATATAATTTATGATAGACGAATCCGACACAATACGAACTAATTTACATCCCTAAATGAACGAGGAAACGCAGCGCGGCCCTCTCCGTCTTGATGGGCACGACTGGTGACACTCGTGTGGAGAAGCGCCGAAATGCCAAAACTGCCGTTGAAATCCCAAACGTATTACGCAACCCCACTCTTCCCTCGTGAGCGTGAACCCACTCGCAAGTGAGCCGAAGCCCACTCCAACAACACGCGCCACTTCAGCACGTGTTAAAGACCGCATCTGAAGGTTTCAGGGGTCACAGTCGTTTAGGCAAGTTAAGGCGTCCTTGTTTATCAAAACTAGTGGTCGTCCCGATCCTTACTGTAAGTTGTAACCTTCAAAATTTTCCCTCACTTCCCATTTCTGGGATCAAAGCTCTTTTTTTAACCTTTAATTTTGTGTTTTAAAATTCCTATTAGGGGTAAGTAATTTTTTTAAGAGAACCTAATTATTGCTCCAGAAATGATTTTGGTTCATTTTGGTATGTTTCAAATTTTCAGTACGAAAGGCCTTGATTAAAGGATTACTGATATGTTATATTCCTCGTATATATTGTTTCTATGTTTGATTTTCATTTCTTTGAACTTTAATAGAGGATTAATTTTATTATGGTGATTTTTTCTTCTTGGAGATGAAATTTTGCGTCTGTAAATGCAAATTTTCACTGACCTAGAGAATTTGCAAGCTGGATTTGCCGTCAGGTAAGTGCTCACATTCTAAATTGTGTTTTTTTTTTTGGTTAATTGCTGATGGAAATCATTGTTGATTGTATGGCGGTATTTATTTGGAGTTTTCATGAGTGTCTCACTCTACTACTTTAATTCATGCTTTGCGTCGAAAATTTTGAAAAATTAGACATTTATGCTTTAAAAGGTTGATGAACAGCTGAATGGTTGTCAAATTTGAGTTCTAAATTAGGTTACCAAGTTCAGAACCCTCAAAAGAAAAAATAAAATAAAAATTACTTTAAAAAAAAGGAAAAGAAAAATAAGGTTATGAACACTGGAGCAGACAAGTAGGTTAAGCAATCATTTCCATCCCATGGTTATCTTTTTAGAGTTTGAAAACCATGCTTACTGCATTCAAATTTTCTTACACATGTAGCATTTCTATATAATGGTGTTCTCATGTTTAAGGGTACCGACTTTAGTCACTATGGTTGATACGAGAGTGATGCTATTGCACTTTTTACTTTAGAGGCCAATCTTACTGAGAGCTTCACTGATGGAAAAAATTGTAGTCTGCAGTTAATAACTTATTATGGATTCGTTGGTTTCTTAGCATTGTTAAGTAGTCTTAACAAGCTCAATTGTTTCCACTCTATATTTGGGCAATTCCTGCTGTGTCTCTATATTTGTATGTGCTTATTGCTTTGTACAGATTATTTGAATAAAATAGTATGCAGAACTGTGATTTACCAAAAGGCAAACACACAAGTGTTTTTGCTTGTAATGTATGGTTGTGAAGAGGGATATATTGATTTCTGTTGCTAAAGTTTTTTTGGAGTTATGTTCCACCTATGACTATGTTCTGTGTATAATAATAAATATTAGCAGAGAAAAAAAAGAACTCCTTTATTATTTTAAAATATAAAAATCCAAATCTTTTAGTTGTCTTTTCCTGTCTAGATGGAGCTCTATTCCAACTCTCCTTGCCAGTGTCAAAATCTAAGATTTTTCTGTTCTGGTGCCCTCGCGTGGTACGTTGGTCCCAGTGACAGTGAAGTCTGTTCAAGCTCCATGCTCACTAATAGGAGGTTATAGGATGTGAACCTTGTGATTGGAACACGTTGCCTATTCTTGCTTCCTTTAGAATTATAATTGAGACCTTGAATTGAATTCTACAACCCTATTTGTTGCCCTTTGTGGTTTCTACTCTCTTTCATAATATAGTCTCTCATAAAAAGGGGGGAAAAATCAACTCGTGGATATTTATGATCAATTGGCTCAGTTTGTCTAGAGTTAAAAAGTTTCAGGATTGTTGCTCAGTTTGTCTAGAGTTAAAAAGTTTCAGGATTGTTGCTCAGTTTGTCTAGAGTTAAAAAGTTTCAGGATTGTTGCATGGGTTGCACAGTATGTTGCTGCCATATGCCATAATAATATAAATTTGGCTGCTGCCTTAAAATTTGAAGATGTTATAAAATTCCCGTTTCATGGTTGTAAATCAAAATTCATTTATGGGTCTGTGGTTGAGAAATGCTCAGTATGTTGCTACCATATGTTGAAATAATTCAAATTGGCCGGTGCTTTCAAAATTTGTAGATGTGCTAAAATTCCTTTTCCATGGCTGTAAAGCATAATTCATTTATAAGTCTGGTTGAGAAATTTAATTTCACTTTGAAAAATTACCAATATACAAAACAAGGCTCAAAACTCAGAAGGCTTGAATATTAAGTTTCATGCTTACTTCCGTTTTAAACTGCCATTTCTTGTTATTTTCTCCCCTTTAAGGGGTTTCTCTTAGATATTGAGCTGCATGGTCTTCTTATGCTTTTCACATTCCTTTGAAAAGTAGGTTTTTTTATTTCCTATTATTTTCATAAAATACCATAGTTACATGCTTTGTTTCCCTATCAGCGTTTTCTTTGTACCCTATAATGGAAACTCGGAATCTGATTGAGATTACAATGGAGAACAAAATGATCCCTCCACAACCTGGCACATTTGACGATCGTGAAGACCTCATCAGATATGTTCGTGACTTTGGTGCTAGTCAAGGATATGTGGTGACCATCAAGAAGTCCAGGAAAGACCGAAGAGTAATACTTGGTTGTGATAGGGGTGGTGTTTATCGCAATAGGCGTAAAATTGATGAAAGCAAGCGCAAAAGGAAAACAAGTTCACGCCTTATAAATTGTCCTTTTGAAGCCATTGGGAAAAAGGAAGATGATTTATGGATACTTACAATAAAAGATGGTGATCACAACCATGAAGCGTTAAAGGACATGTCAGAGCATCCGTATAGTCGTCGATTTACGGAGGAAGAGGTAAGGCAAATCAAGCAAATGACTGAAGCTGGTGTGAAGCCACGTCAAGTTCTTAAGGCTCTCAAGCAAATCAATCCTGAACTGCAGTCAACACCGAGGCATTTGTATAATCTCAAAGCCAAGATTCGTCAAGGAAATCTATCAGGTTCTTCTTGTTCCCAAGAGTTTTACAAATTCAATTCATATACGGTTAAGCAGCTAGAAGCAGAATCTCTACCATTGTGCATTGTCTTTGGTGGATAGTGACATCCCAGTGTTGCCGTTTTAATGGGTTCTTTGTTCGTACATAGAATGGGGTTCAAGACAGCTCAAGAGAAAATATCTTTTACTAAAGAGCACATATTAATACTACAGTGCTATTAGCTGGAAACAGGCATGGTCAGTTTTTTTTTGGGGATCTAAATTATAGTTCTGAGTGGCCAGTAAGGTCATGTAAAGAGGGGCTTTCACCTGCAGTTCTTTAAGATAAATATTACATCACAGCTACATTGGTATTAGTTTCTGATACTACGATGTACTTATTTTTAGTCTATATGAATTTGAATAGCTGATAATTATACTTGAGATTGGCAAAAAATTGTAGAACTTTGAAAAGTTAGCAGGCATGTGCATATGGTTTTTGTGTGCCACTAAGATCATGCAGGAGGTTAGGTTTGCTCCTCAACATACCTATCTAGCTATTTGCTAGAGATTCCTGTCTCCCAAAGTTTTTGGGATGGAGGGAGGCCGTAGTTTAAAAACCAAGTACGAGAAGTGAGCTTGGTGGATTTCTGTGTGTGTGGGGTTTTGCCCCCTGCCCCCCTCTCTCCTAAACAAGCTTTTAGGTCCAAAAATTTGTGTAGGTTGACTAGAAAATTGACAAAGTTATTTTTTATTTTCTTTGAGAAGAACTATGTCATTTAATAACTTATTTATTGTGTTAATTTATTTCTTCAGAAAAATGTTTCAAGTCATGGAGACCTGAAAGATCTGCTCTGGTGAGTTCAAGTGCTACTCCCAGTAGTGACTCAAAGGAAAACAACCAACCGGTAAGGCTTAAGGTGATGGAATAAGGTTGCTTTTCTGTTTCTCTCTTCTTTTCCTGAATGGGTTGGGTATTACAAACTTATGCTAGATTCAATTGTAGATGAAGGTTCCTAATTTTATTGGAGGGAAATTTGTTGATTCACATGGGTGTTCAATCGCTGATGTAATAAATCCTGTAAGCTCACAAAGTTCAATGGATTATCATCTCATTTTCTTTTTGACAGATGCTTTTATCAGTGGTTTAATAATTTTATGTTTGATTTCCTGTTAAGGCGACACAAGAGGTGGTTTCTCGTGTTCATTTAACTACCTATGAAGAGTTCAAAGCAGCAGTTAGTTCTGCTAAGCAGGCTTTTCCGTCATGGAAGAACACTCCTATTACCACTCGTCAGCGTATCATGTTTAAGCTCCAGGAGCTCATTCGGAGGGATATCGTTAGTAATTGAGTCTCAAGAATTCATATTCCTTTATATGATTTCTATTCTCGACTTAGTCTCAATTTTGACAACACAACGTTACTCTTTTTCAGGAAAAGCTTGCAATGAATATCACCATAGAACAGGGTAAGACATTGAAGGGTGCCGAGAATGATGTACTCCACGGCTTAGGTGAGTGTTTGACTCTTTGTACATGTCTTATTTTCATTTATGTTACTCTTATGGGTCATGGCAATTGTCACCAAAAAAGGGTTGTTTTCCTTTCTTTTTTCTTTTAGATGTTGTTGAACATGCTTGTGGGATGGCAACTCTACAAATGGGGGAGTTTGTTCCTAATGCATCTAATGGTATTGATACATACTACATTAGGGAACCACTAGGTGTTTGTGCCGGGATATGCCCCTTCAACTTTCCAGCAATGATTCCATTGTGGGTATGGCATTACCTCTCCGTTCTTTTCTTTGGTGGTTGCTGCCATTTTCTTAAATGTTTTTTTCTTAAAAAATCTACTGCAGGAGTTGGTATGTTGCTTCCTATATTAGTTTAGGCTGATGTGCTTATTTTCCCATGCATTTAATGATTTTCTTAAATTGAAGTTTAGGTTATGGTGACATGATTATCTTTCTTGGTAGCATTTTGTGCATTTTAGTTTATGTTATGTGTGGCGAGTGTTTCTTGTTACTCACATATTTGTTTTGTTTTGGGTACTTCCGTGTCTTTTATTTGTGTGGTTTCTGAAATGAGAGGATTTTCCTGCGAGTAATGTTTCTAAAATTTTGCAGATATTTCCGATTGCAGTAACATGTGGCAATACGTTTGTTTTAAAGCCATGTAAAAGCAATCCAGGTGATTTGAGTACTTACTATTATTTTTGTACATTCTTGTTTGCAAATGTGATTCGGACATTTTGTTACTACTTGGATGCCACGTTTTCTATTATTGCGATGGAAGCATGCGTTTGGGTGCTGCTTTAATCGATATTAACGAGGTTGTTGAACAGATGTAATCCACTCATTGTCCATGGATCTATTGGCAAAGAAATTTTGGTTTGGGGCAAAGCGTGCACTTCTAAGTGCTAAGTGCTAAGTGATATTCAATAATAAATTACACCTTGGTTATCTACTTTTTCATATGAATCACAGTTTTGAATGACAAATCATGTTTACCGATGTTTCCAAATACAAATATTGGGCAGGTTTCAAGCTACAGAGACATAGAGACATCAATATAAGCGGTGAAAAATGGTATTGAGTCGGAAGGTGTTGGTGTTATGATGAATATAGTTCATGTTTGTAAATTGTATGTATTTGAGATTTAAACAACATTGTTACGTAATGGATGCATGTGATGTGTGCATGTGGGTAATACATTTAATCAGTGGACTGCTTTTGTGCCTTTGTGTTAGATAGAGAACGATTTTTAAAAGAAGGTATTAAAAGGTATTAAAGGATGCCACACAACTGGCAGAAGCCACGGTAGCCAGTTCCAGGGGTGTTTGAACAGCGATTGGTGGCCTGGTTGGTGGAGGAAGATGAGCACTGACCAGAGGGACGTTGGCTGTCCTGTTGGTTGGAAGGGTAGCGGTTGCTGGATGAGTGTTGAGAAGAGCAACTGGGGGTATAGCCACGGTGAGCCTGGGACACATTGGCTGTGATTACAGGGCTTGGGGCTGGCGGTTCTTCTCGTTTGGTGGCTTCTTCATGCTGAACCAGCATGTCATGCAGGTTTTCGAAGGACACAGAGGTGTCCCTGGAGCAAACAGCGGCTGTGATTTCCTTGAATTGGGGGCTCGCACCATTGAGAACGTGGAGGAGCGGGTCGTCTGAGAGAAGATGAACTTCCTATAAGTAGTCGGAGACTGGGCAGTCGCCAATGCGAAGGAGGGTAAGTCTCTCCTTGAGGCCAGGGACACGGCCACGGGCTTTGCTCGCATAGAGACGAGTGAGGCGCTGCCATGCAGCGGCTAAGGTTTTGGCTGCGGCAATAAGCGTGATGACTTGAGGGGAAACCGAAGCCAAGATGGCACGGAGGAGAAGCTGGTCCTGGCAGAACCAGAGGGTGAGTAGCGCAGAGTCTGTTCTGGTGGGCAGGGATGGGAGCCATCCACAAAACCCATTAAGCCATACCCGTGAAGAAGGGCATGGAGCTGGGCATGCCAAGGGAAGTAGTTGTTGGCCGTGAGCTTGACGGGAAGCTGTGCGGCAGCGTTGATGGTGATGAAAGTGGGAGGGGTATTGATGGGTTCTGGTGGTGGTGGGATGGGGTGAACAGGGACGGGGTTGGTTTGAGCGGCCATGGGGATTTGGGTTTACCTATGGTTTTGCTAGGTGGAGCTTTAGGGGCTCTTATACCATAAAAGGTATTGAAATATTTGTGTATTTGATTGAGTCTGAATGTACAGCAGTGGCAGATTTTATACAGGTCTAGGCTAACACTAACTAGGAAAGAAATAAACGGTCTAAACTAGGAAGTATTTACAATAGGAAGGAATCAGTGCAGATTTCTGGTTGACCTTGGTCCAGCCGATCATGGAGATTGATTCTCAATCTCTTCTGATTCGGTTGGATCCTTAATAGGTATATCTCATGTGTGGGGTTGAAGAGGTCCCGGGTTTAGATCTTCCTTGCATAAAAGGGAAGCAAGGATAGATGATTATTGTTGATGTACTTCTTAAATTTTTTGTATGACTATGTGATGTTAATTTGGTTTAACAATTTGTGCAGAGCGGCCATCTGTGATATGGAAGTTGTTGTTTGTTACAACTTCATTGTTAATTTCGTCATTTTTTTATGTATCTTCTTAGAAACGCGATCTTATGTTTTTTTTTCCTTGTCTTTTTCCCCATAATGACAATGATTTTTCTGATAATTTTTCGTTTAAGGGGCTTCAATGATACTTGCGGCAATTGCAAAGGAGGCTGGTTTGCCTGATGGTGTCTTAAATATTGTTCATGGCACCCATGTAAGCTTTTTTGATCAGGATCTCCATTTATTGTGTGTTTTCTACAGTTCTAACTGTGGGCATATGGCAACCTTCTGCTTTTTTAAGTTGCAAAATGAAAGATGTTAAAGTATAGTTTTTTTTTGGGGGGTTAATAATTTAGTATAAGCCACTAAGAAAAGTGTGAGCCTTATAGGCTGTGTTGTATCATTCTGTTTGAGTTGTGGGTAGCATTTAGGGTTAAGGGCGTTAGCTTTTGGTCACTGCTGTTGCAACTTATTTCTTGTTCAATACTTTATTCTGTAGATGATTAGAAAATGAACATTTGAAAACTTGGATATTTAGCTAATTGATCTTCAGACATTTTCATTTATGTTTATCACTGACAATTTTTTTTGTTTCGAACATTAATGCGTGCAGGACATTATTGACCATATCTGTGATGATGATGACATAAAAGCTGTATCACTTGTTGGCTCAAATACAGTAAGTTTCTATCAGTTCAGTGATTCATGTTTATTTTTATGCCTATGTGTGGTAGCTGAAGATGCAATTTCAAGTTCTGATTCAGTCAACGTTGACGCATCAGCAAACTCATATATGACCTTGTTGTGTTTAGTGATTAATGGTTATGTATATCATCAGCACATCACCATGGCCCAAAACTCAAATTCATTATATTTTGAATTTGTTTATGTTATTTTCCTCGTGATCGTGATCATTAGTCTCTCCATAGAGTCGCATCATCACCGAAAAGAAAAATTATATGTACATGGAAAGGGAGACTGACCAATTCTGGAATGATGATAATTGAATGTGTAAGGAAAAAGTCTCCCAATACCAATTGTCTATTCCTATTTTATATTCTGTGGACAGTCATTTCAAAGACTCATAATGAGATACAGATGTTGGGGCTACCACAGTCCTACCCATTGTTACAAAAATAACCCTCTAATCCCAGCCCTCAAAAAGCATGTAAAGCTCACTGCCTTATTTTAAATGACTAAGGGCATAATTGGTAGACCAGCAAGGCTTTTGTAAGCCCTTCAGATGTGCCTGCATCAATATTTAACCGGACTAATATCAAATCATTAAATTCATCATAGAGCTCCTAAACCTGAGTAACTTTAATCTGTTATTTTGAGGTAAATCTTACATTTCCCTGCAATATGAAGATTTAGGTCTGCTTAATATCAGTTCCCTCTCATAGGTTTTCATACCACATATGTCTAACATTGGACTTCTAATATCATGATAGAGTATGCCAGTCTAGTATTATGTGTTTAATTTCCTTTCTCTATCTACTCTCTTTTGGTTGCATACTGCGAAGGCTGGGATGGACATATATGCGAGGGCGGTTGCTAAGGGAAAGCGTTTTCAGGTGGATGCGTGCTCTCTCTCTCTCTCTCTGTCACACACACACACACACATACCCACACACAGTTGATATTTTCTTGATTAAAAGCGTGGTTGCATTTACTTTCTAACTTGTGATCCTGCCAATCTCTCAGTCCAATATAGGAGGAAAAAATCATGCAATCATCATGCCTGATGCGAACAGGGGTGCTACCTTGACTGCTCTGGTTACTGGTGGTTTTGGTGCTGCAGGACAAAGGTGTATGGCTCTCAATACAGCTGTTTTTGTTGGTGGTTCAAGGCCATGGTACTGCGTTTTGTCTGTTGATCATATAATGCTCTATACTTTCTTTTCTTTTCTCTTCTTTTTGGTATCATTACTTGTACTGGGTTCACCACATCCCGTAAAAGCAGATAGATGCCTAGTCTTCTTCAAATGTTACTGAAAGATCTACAGCTCAACTTAGTTGTGCCTTCAGTTTTAAACTACCTGAATTTGACTACTGCTATGGTATAATTTTCTTGATTGTCTTTTGCAATTCATGGTGGTTGTTAGTCATACTTTATTAATTTAGACTGTTTGTAATATATATATATATATATATATATATATATATATAGCAGTTGAGATCAAGCACATCAAATCCCTTAAAGTGAATGTAGGAACAAACCCCAGTGCAGACCTTGGTCCAGTTATTACAAAAGAGGTCCAAATCCTTATACGTTTCCACCAGGTTCTTTATAAGAAAAGGAGTTAAACTGGAATTTGAGTTTCTGTGTATTGTAGGCAGCTAGCTTCTGGCTTAAACTTGGTCTTTCTACTTCCAAGAGTGTTATTCCCTGTTCATATAGAAATTTTTGCGGATGTTTGGGATGTGGGCTTATATGAGAGTTGTTAAGCTTTGGCTATCTCTATGAAGTACTAGCTTCTATTTTGTCAAGAGTAACAGAAAAAATTTGTAGGGTTGTGAACAGGAATTGAATTTACTTGGGCAATTAAATTTTACTTTGGCAATTAAATTTTACTTTGACAACTAAATATTTTCCCTAAAAATATTTAGCCTGTACATTGCACATGTTTTTAACTAACCTGGATGGTCAATTTAAATTCTCAGGGAAGGTGAGCTTGCAGAGCACGTCAAATCCCTTAAAGTGAATGTAGGAACAGACCCCAGTGCAGACCTTGGTCCAGTTATTACAAAAGAGGTCCAAATCCTTATACGTTTCCACCAGGTTCTTTATAAGAAAAGGAGTTAAACTGGAATATGAGTTTCTGTGTATTGTAGGCAGCTAGCTTCTGGCTTAAACTTGGTCTTTCTACTTCCAAGAGTGTTATTCCCTGTTCATATAGAAATTTTTGCGGATGTTTGGGATGTGGGCTTATATGAGAGTTGTTAAGCTTCGGCTATCTCTATGAAGTACTAGCTTCTATTTTGTCGAGACTAACAGAAAAAATTTGTAGGGTTGTGAACAGGAATTGAATTTACTTGGGCAATTAAATTTTACTTTGGCAATTAAATTTCTGTCTTTTTGTGTGTGCATTTGTCTATGCACTTCAGAGATTTTCCCTTTACACATGTTTGGTGAGTTCTATTGGATTGATAGGATAACTCATCAAATTTAATGTATTTTGAAGGTAGAGGCAAATGATTATTTATTATGAGGGGACCATATTGGGTAAGGTTCCTTCAATGTTTAATCCCCTCTCCTCCCCTTACAATGGAAAACATTCACTTTTTCCTTCAAAATACATTGACTGTGATGTGTTATCCCATCCAATCTAATATGACTCATCAAACGTGTCCATAGTGTAGTGCACCATAATTGGGCTCGATTTTTGTACTGAGTTTGACTTGCTTGTTTTGTGCTTTTACTTTTGCAATATGTGGAGCACTTATCCCTCTCTTTTTGTAATTACGTTTTTTATCTACAAATTAAGTTTCCTACTAAAAATCCCTTTTAGTTTTCGTGGAAGCATGTTGTATAACCTGTTTAATCTGATATTGTTTAGTTTTTCACATGTGTTTTAAATTCACAGGTGAAAGATAGCATTTGCAGATTAGTTCAGAGCAGTGTTGAAAGTGGTGCTAGACTTCTGCTTGATGGGAGAGATGTTATGGTATTTAGTTGTTCTCATCTTTTTAAAATCAGTTCTTTCCATCAGTAAGTCATTTCTTGCAAACAAAAACTGCTTCTTGCATGTGCACTTGTACAATCACAAACTTGAAAAACATATTAATATCAATCTGTTGCTTGATGGTTGAGATGTTACGGTATTTAGTTATTCTCGCCCTATTAAAATCAATTATTACCATCGGTGTCAGTACGTCATTTTTGCAATCAAACACTTCTTGCATGTGCACACGTACAATCACAAACTGGATAAACATTTTAACATCAGTCTATTGCTAAAACTTTGGAGGTGCTTTTTGAAATTTAAATTTGGTTGACATTATACGGCCTATAACTTTGGCCATCTCTCTTGATGGAGACCCTATCAAGGAAGGATAGTGTTACATCCATGGATAACGTCATCTATCCTATCCTGCTTGTCGAATCCTTATGTTCTTTTATTTAGCTTAGGATGGTTGTCTTGTATGCTTGTGAAGTTTGGTTACACTGTTGAGATAAATATATAATAGTTTACGATTCTTTAAAATATAGAATATTGTTTTTGACCGGGTTAATAAGGATATATTCTATTCTTAATAAGTTTGCTGACCCGGTTAAGAAAAATATATAATATGTTTTTTGAAGCTGGTGACAAAGTAGGTGAACTTGCTTCATTTATTAAAAGTTCATGATGTATGCATAGTTTTCCTTTATCTTGAGAGTCTTTCAACTATATATGCAATAATTCAAAGGATGAAAGAAGGAAAAAAGTTATGGATTTTCACTCTCCAAATAATTACAGAGATGTTAGCTTCGTGGACACTGTCTTACTTACAACATTACTGATTGTTGATGTACACTTTACGGACTACTTTCCTTCCAATTATTTAATTATTACTATAGTTGTAGGGCATGGCTTTCTCCATTAGCAGTTTTCCACGTTCTCTCTGCACTCTTTTGTGTTAATATGTGTCTTCTATTATCTTTTTCTGAGAAAATGTTGTCTTATCACTGATCTACTGGTAACAGAGGAGCATGTATATGTCTCACATGCTGAGGAATTGGATTTTTGGCTTTCTTGTATAACTAAGGAGCTTTCTTTCTAGAAACGTTCTCTAAATTTCCAAATTCAATTTTGTAGGTTCCAGGATATGAGAATGGAAATTTCATTGGTCCTACAATTTTATGTGATGTTACATCCGACATGGATTGCTTTAAGGTAATCTTTTTATGCCCCCAGTTCTATATTTTCAGAAATAATGGACTGGATTAATTATGATTCTCGGCGCAAAAAAGTTGAACTAAATATATTGGCATATTCTTGACAGCACTGTATCTTGTGTTGAGCAGGAAGAAATTTTTGGACCAGTTCTTCTTTGCATGCAGGTATTAGTTACTCTCTTACTTTTTTCTGGTCTTGTATTTGTGAAAATTTTGTGCTGCAAGTTGTATGTTTGACTACCAACCTTTCTATGTTTGACTACCAACAGGCTCCCAGCCTGGAAGAAGCCATATCAATTGTAAACAGAAACAGGTACCTGTTATACCGTTTCGATCCTCAGTCAACTTTTAATGACATGACGTAGAGTGCCTTAAATGCACTGCAAGGCATTATGCTTCATGTATGCTTTGCTGGTCTCTTTTTTGTTCCCAAAATCCATTTAATTCATGAAATGACTCTGTTCTCATTATTTGTTTCCAGATGCAACTTATGAGAATGTACTCGCCCTGTTTTTTTAATCTCAGATTTTCTTTTAAATATGGCCACTATTTCACAGTAGCATTTTTATATTGTTATCTTACCTTACATTCCATAGGCATAGTAACGGAGCTTCCATCTTCACAACATCTGGCATTGCTGCAAGGAAGTTCCAGAATGAAGTTGAGACAGGGATGGTAAGTCAACTCAATTTGCTATCATGTAGGTTGTGAAACTTATGGATGACGATACTTCATGAGGTGTCCCGCTGTAGTTCTCAGTGGGCGAGATGTTCAAATCATGAGGCCAGTATATATCTGGGTTTTTTCATTGATATTAATAAAATGTAGAGGAAACCATGTTTTCTAGAGGCGGGGAATGAGAAGTTCGAACTGGAAGTATGCTTGTTTGAATGAATTTCTTTTTAGTATTTACTGGAAATCATCATTGGAGTGGAAGAAAGGCTGACAGTCGAAGAGAGTGCTTTGTTGTGGTAGACGTTCTTTGATTTTCTGGTATGTGACTTGCATGTTGCTAACAGACATAAATTTGACATGTCAGGTTGGAATCAATGTTCCTGTTGCAATTCCATTTCCATTTTCTTCGTTTAATGAATCTAATGCATCTTTTGGTAGCGATCTTAATTTTTGTGGTATAGCTCTCTCTCTCTCTCTCTTTCTCTCTCACACACACACACACAGAGGTTGACTGGGGTTACCCCTTCTTAACTGCAGTTACATTCCAAATTGCAGGTAAGGCAGGTGTGCAATTTTACACTCAGATCAAGATGGTTGCACAACAGTGGAAGGATTTACCTAGCCTAGAAGTGTCTCTAGCTTTGCCCCCATCATCTGAGACAGATCTGACAGGTCGAGGCGTATCTTCTGCTTTTCCAGCAATATCCTCGAGAGATCCACCTAACCAAAGAGTTTCACCAGACATGCACCCAGATTCTCAGAGTGATTCACAAAGCGGCGCAGCCTTGTCCATCACTCCCACCTCTGAGGCGGACCTACCAAACTCAGGTGACTTATCTGTGTCTCCAACAGCTTATTGGAATTTTTCTAGTCTTGGTGTGCCCCTTGTCATGCCGGCAACATCTGATAGAAATCTACCAATTGCAGTTATCTCGCTATCTATGCATCCAGAACCAGACAGAGATATACCAAGTGAAGGTGTGTTACGGAGACTTTTCCAGACCTCAGAGACGATGTATATGCCTCAAACATCTCTTTGGACGGAAACCTCAAGACCAACATCTCAAGGGACTGAAATTCTGCCTAAAACGTCTCATTGGATAGACGCCTCAACACCAACATCGCAAAGCACCGAAAATATTCCAATTGGTGAGAGAAATCATGTGTGTGCATCTCAGAGGAATGGGAACACAGCACTTGCATGTCGAAGGCCCGATACATCCATGGCATTGACTTCTGAGAGGGCATATGTGCCTGCCTCTCATGACAACACAATCCCAATGTCGCACAGAAATGACCGGATAACTGCAACGTCCCAAAGGATTGATCCAACTTCCGGGAGGGTGTACATGCTAGCAGGAGCTCACCTAAGTGACCGTATGGTCCAAACATTTGAAAGGAATGACTCCACCCTGTTTTCGACCTCTGAGAGGCTGTACATGTCTGAAACATCTCGGCAGCATGACCATATGGGTTCAACATCTCAAACAACTGATGTTTCTCTGCATCCAACTGAGGAGAGGATTTACATGTCCACAGCAGTTCTAAGGAATGACGACTTGGCTGCAGCCTCTCAACATGCCAACAGCCTCTCAGAAAGGTTATATATGTCTCCATTAGTTCAGAGAAATACTTCTGAGAGATTATATATTTCCGGAGCATCTCAGAGGATATTCCCTCAAAACTCGATGGTCACGATGGATGAATTTCCCTGCTAAGGAGCATCATTAACTTTACCAGCATCGCAGAGGATATAGGATACAACATAACATAGTGCTCTTGATTGATTTTACCTGTTAGGATTGGTTTGGTACAGGTACCTCACAATAATGCAAAATAAGTTTTGCTTTTTTGGCTGTGCTGTTTCTCCTCTAATATTCTTTCCTTGTCCTTGTCCACACAAATGTACAACCACCTAGCTAATTATGGAAGTTGAGCCCAAGCTTTATTTACAAATGAAGAGCTGCATTAAGAACAGGTGGGACACTTAGATGTCTGTAAATGAATCCTAATCGCGGTTACCATTAATGTTCGTACTTAATCTCGTCAATCTGAATCAAAACCTAGTAGTCCTGACAAAGCATACAAAGTTAAGCCTCTATGTAAACATCATTGGCTGAGTAGATCTACTCGGCTAGCATGCTTCTTGGCCAACATGCTTTTTTTGCTAAGCAACATCCTCGGTGACAAATCAAAAATAGCACAGGTTGACTACATCTGGTCGCCTTGCCATAAAAAATAGCACAGGTTGACTACATTTGGTCTCCTTACCCATTGTTCGTCCAGACAAGTCAGAAATACTCATCGAGACCACATGAGGGTATGTGTCAGCTCTTGGGAGGACATCATTAATTTCATATCGAAATATTCCACCAACAATATTCAATGCTACTATAAAGATAAGAATACCTCCCTTGCAAAAGATAATGTCAATTTTGCCTTCACGCTGCCTAAATTACTACAGTGCCTTCATGCTTAATCTAACTTGAGCATAAGAGATAGTTAGGCCAGTACCCCACCGGTGCTCCTTTACTTTAACCTCTCTCTATGCGGGTCCCGCTACCATGAGAAGAGCATATGAAGGAATCCAACGAGGCGAGTCTAAGTTGATTCATTTATTGCATCAACAATTTGGTGTTGTTTGTGGGAATTCTGCAACAACTTCTCATACTCTCATTTACCACCTCGGCTGTCATGACCCACCCCAATCCCCCTGAGATTAACACGGGATGTGTTGTGATCCCGTCTGACACGAAATGACAGACTAGGGAAAATTTGAACCGTGAGCCCTCACGGCTTCCAGAGTACGCCAGGATCCGGTGAAGGAGTGTGATGTCTCGGTCTCTGCTACAGTCTGCACCAGTAATCAACTTGAAGGACAGTGAAAACAGAAAAAATTGTGAGTGAACAAAAAGTAATAATTTGATAAAACACATTTCATAAAAAACATTTATGCCCTTCACTAAAAAGCATGCATGCATGCATAGTAAAACCATTTATCAAACCACATATGTTTAAACAACCATATTTAGGGTTTCAGCCGCAAGTTCCGCAAATTCAAGTCACATGGTAACAAACATATGTGGGATCTCAGTCCAAATCCATTTATCATCATAAAACACAATTTTGCAAATCCAAGAAATCCTGTTTATCCATATTTCATGTAACCAATCATGTCACAGTATTTAACCAATCCATATATCATGGGCGACTCCACTCAGTCAGTGCTCCGTGACTACTCTGGGGTCTACCAAGGACAACGACCCTATCCGGAGGAGACAATCCATAATATATAAGGATGGTATATGAAAAACCATTTTGAAATCATTCTCAAAACCTTTCAAGGGGTCATGCCTGGTCCCCATAAACCGTCATGAATCAGAAATCCATTTATGGGTTCCCGACTCGAAATCACAATCGTAAACTATAACTGGGCCTCAAGCCCGATTTCTTAAAACAACTGGGCCTCGTGCCCGATTCGTAAACCAAATGGGCCTCGTGTCCGATTTTGTAACTCAATTGGGCTCCGAGCCCGATTCGTAAATCAAATGGGCCTCGAGCTCAATACGTAAACCAACTGGGCCTCCGGCCTGATGCCTTGTTAAATCAAATGGACTTCAAGTCCGAGAGTTCGTAAATCAAATGGGTATCATGCCCGATTCCATATTTTCAAAACCGAAATCCGATCACGAACCAATTGGGCCCTTGGCCCGACAACGTGACTAAAATGGACTTCGAGTCTGAGGGTTTCCAAAACAAATGGGTCTCATGCCTGAGTTTACCTTTTCAAATCCAAAACCATTTCATTAAACCATTTCCAAAATCATAAGCACGTATAATCAGTGCAAAATCGTAAACCTCGATTTACGTGCAAACAAGTAAATCACATCGAAATGCGTGAAATTATGTAAATCACTAACATCCAAATCATTAGCATAGACTCACATCTATAAACCATATAAAGCATTTATGCATGCATTACAGTTTAGAAATCAAGGTCCACTCACAGATCGTCCTAAGTTGTTGCCTCGATTTGCATGCTGTAAGCCTCCTCGGGCTAATCACCGTCACCGGGACTCCCAAACTTGTCCAAATCAATCTAGAGGGTTACCAACTACCTTATTAACCTCTCATTGAAGCCCCGTAATTTTCCCAAATTTTTAACTATTTTTAAACTCGATCCTAAACCTTCGAACGTCCCGAACAATATCGAGACGGTGTCCGATTGACACGAAACCAATCCCAAAATGTTCATTACATCGAATAGATTAAAAGTCATGTTGAACACTTTCCCGAACCATGCTCCACGCGCCGCCCAAAGGGGCTGTGCGTGAAAGCCACGTGCCTGCACTGTTCATTGTCACCTATCTCCAGCCGACCGGGTTCACTGGTCTGAACCAGACCGAACCGATTTGGACCGCTGTGACCGATTCAGGGTTCAATCTCTCTTATTTTCGATCCATTTTTCATTTTTTTAAATCCTAAAGGTTCCTAATATCCTTCCTTATCGATCTACATCCTTAAAACACAGGAAAAACAAATAAAACAAACCTCCAAAGATCGAAAATGGCGACGTCCCTGCATCCTCATCATGCGGTCCCTGCAAGCCGTGGCCACCGTTCGACTCCTCTCCCTCCACTCTCTCACTTGCGTTTAATGTCCCACGTCATTGGTTAAGGTTTGAGGGTTGTGTGTGAGATTTTTTTGATGTTTGGTTTGTGAGAAATGAAGAAGAAGATGGAAAAGGTTTGCACGGGAGGGAGGAGGGAAATATGTTTGATGAAGGTGATAGTTGGTGATGATAGTGAACGGTGAGGATGAGAGGAAAATTTGATAGGATGAAGATGGGGGGTGGAGATGAGAGATGGGTAAAATTATAAAATAATAAAATAATAAAATAATAATATTTTAATGGTTTAGATCCACTTTTTAGGGAAGTGACCAATGGGATGAGTGACACTTGTCACTCATCCATGGGTCCCACTTAAATATCTGCCTAATCAGATATTGCCACCTAATCATTGCCTCGTAATGCGTGTATAGTTAAATCGAACTTCCGTGAACCATAACTTTCCCGTCCAACGTTCGATTTGGACGTGCCGCCTGTCTACGAACTCGTATCGACTTGATCTACGTAACAGTTCTCGGCCTTTGCCCATCGAACCTCTCGGGTCAAAAGTCAACATTTTGCCCACGACTAGGGACAAAACGGTCATTTTACACCGTCCGTCCGATTTCGCTCAACTAATCACCGATTAATCTTACTAATCCTTTATTAGTCACTAATCTAATCCCGGAATTTGGGACGAGTCGTTACAACCTTCCATCCTTAATTAATTTCGTCTATACCGATTCCACATCCACCCCGTGGAAAACAATTCGATCTCACAACACCTGTACATCTTTACCAACATCTCACTCGACCTACGTGTAATTAGACCCATCAGAAACACTATGACCCAGTGCACAGTATCTAATGTCTAGTTCAAGTCCTCAACTAATTCAATGGTATCGGAGCTGAGTCTAACTACCAACACGCTCACCAATGTACTTCTGGTATATCTCATATACCATCACTAGGCACCACAAGCCTGTCCCGTATCGTTCCTCGAACAACGTATAGGGTACGTACATCCATCTATCAACTAGCCTACAACCTAGGTCGTAGCCAAACACGTTTTAATTCTAGAGTCCATCTGTCCAATCCAATACTAAACAGATCAAAACTCCAACCCATCATCCATTTCGAGTCCCACGGTCACCCGACCAGCAACACAACGTCTACTCTCAAACATAAATTTCCAATGTACCAATCCGACTCAAGCCTCCCAAGGCGTACCCACTCATGCCAATTGGGCATCCAATCTCACCCACGTCTACCGAGACGCACCAAATTCGAACCTATCGATTACCTACTCAAAAGATTACCAACTTACTACATTCGATTGACTTCATAGAGAAGCCAATCGCACCATTCGCACATCTAAGGCTGACCAAATTCGACCCCGTCGGAAACCTACTCACTATAGTAATACACCATACAGGATCAACCTCAAAAATAAGTTCAGTCCCATCATCTACATAGCCAAAAAGCCAAGACACATCGTAGACACCTCGATTCACGCAACTACAGTTTCATACCAGATTGACTTCGAAAGGAAGTCGTCATAACATTCTCATGTTCAAATGTCCAAGTAAGGGTAATAAGCTCTCCACCTAACCTGGTCATCAAGATCATGATCCAGATCCACCACAATGCCAAGTCCACAACATCACAATCCCGATCCACCTAGGATTCACACAAGCTCACTCAGCTATCAACCCACCTAAAATCTGGTCATAGGGTCTTACACCCTTTTTGACTCCTTCGTCAGTCACATCACTCCTCAACCAATTCCCACATCTAAACAGATCAGTCAACGACGAGACACGTCGAGACTGTGGGTCCTCACCAATTACCTCATATCGATCATTGTCATCCCACCTAGGGAAAACCAAGGATGATCCAATACGGTGACATCAAAATTCATCCTACGTGAATGCAAACAAAACTCGCTGCACTCACCACGGTAGACAACCTAGCATTGTCTGCCACCAAGCAGAAAATGAGAAATCTCATTCACCTAACTTTGAAATGCCCAACTCCTTATGATGACCCAAAACAATTGCGAGTCCACCAACCAATACACAATCAACATACTGGTGACAACAACCATCATCTGCCATGGCAGAACATGAGAAGTCACCCTAAATGACTTCGAAATACCCACTACCAATGCGAAAAACACGCACTCCTCGTCACCTCAAACATAACGTCTCTCGATTCCGAAGTTCCAACCATGTTAGAACCAACACACTCGGACATCAACCACGTGTCTATAACCAGTCTAACTTGCTACCAAGTTCACATATCAACTTATACCGTTTATGCACATCCAAGAGAATGTGGTCCATTACTAGTCGATCCTCACGACTCAATTCCTGCTGGATCCTCTATTGGTTTCTCATGTTATTAACAAGCATACAAGTTTTGGGGTTGACGACCACCCCCCCCCCCCCCCCCCCCCCCCCCCCCCCGAATCCACTAATTTCCACGACATCCTCTGCGTCATACAAAACTCCTCATGTCTCATTCGTACCCTTTCATCCACTCATCACACAGTCATCGCATCCATGTTGGGACTTAACCCAACATATCTCAACCGCTGCTAGACGGGATCCAGTCCATCACTCACGCACTGCCGACTCGCAGATACGGAACGTAAGTCCCTCTCAACTGAGTCACATCCCGACTCGTGACTCATCGTCATGACAATCGTCGGCACCAGTACCAGCACCAGCGCCAGCACACTGTGTGCGAATCAAACAACCCTGGATCTTTGCTCATACCAAGCAACGACCCCGTACCTCTACTCAAGTTGGAGAAACTATGCCTCCTTCTTACCCAACAACTCTGGGTACAATCACCCTGACATCTCATACGTGAAAAGGAAACGTTCCCCGAACGTCCCCCAATTCTCAACAACCACAACTACATCCACTCTCGACAGTAGTGCCTACCAGAACTCGTGCAGACCTAACTACTAGACCTCACTATCGAGACTCCGCATCCAACGAAATCAATCGCCCGTACTAACTACTTCGGGATTCCATCGATAAGTACCAACCCTAGTAACTTGTCCAACTAAACTCTAACCAGTCGTAACTCGACTCAACCAATGTCGTCTACAAGGTCGCCCATGACCTTAGTTGCACCAAAAATCCATCACAACTGAGTAGAACGACAACCAACTAGGTCTAACCGATTACTACAACCTCGATTGCAGAGTACATTCACATCACTAAAGCTGACATGACTTGACCGACCGACGGTCTCGACTCCGAAATTTCATCAAAGTCAAACCACTTGCCAACTCACCTTTCCGAACCATACATCCTACCTTAGGGTTTCACGATCACACCCTAGGGTTCCTCGGAACCCAACTGTCCTCAGCGGTAAAATTCACAATCTGACCGACCCCGCTTTCCCGACATCGTATGGATGTCAATCCAATCCTACCGTCAAAATCGATCCCACAGTGTCGTAAACAAAGGTCCCGACATAACCGTGCCACGATAAAAAATCTAAAGTATCGTTTCCTTCACCCTTCGGTAGGGTCCCACACTGCCAACCACGACAGAACTATGACAACCTCAGGCATCAAGTGCCGAACCAAGACGATTCACGATTCAATCCTACTAACTATCGTATTGGCATCCTAAGTATCAAGTTGATAGCGAACTGCGGCCCATTGAGATATCACATCCTCGACCTGCGCGCACAACAAGAGCAAATCTCGCTTTGATACCACTTGCCACGACCCACCCCAATCCCCCTGGGATTAACACGAGATGTGTCGTGATCCCGTCTGACACGAAGTGTCAGACCAGGGAAAATTCGAACTGTTAGCCCGACCGGCTTACAGAGTACGCCAAGATCCGGTGGAGGAGTGTGATGTCTTGGTTTATACTACAGCCCGTACCAGTAATCAACCTGAAGGGCAGTGAAAACAGAAAAGACTGTGAGTAGACGAAAAGTAATAGTTTGATAAAACACATTTCATAAAAGACCTTTATGCCCTTCACTAAAAAGCATGCATGCATAGTATAACCATTTATCAAACCACATATGTTTAAACAACCATATTTAGGGTCTCAACCCCAAGTTCCGTAAATTCAAGTCACACGGGCCCCTGCCCAAAACCATTTACTGAAATTTATTTTCATAACAAACATATGTGGGATCTCAGCCCAAATCCATTTATCATCATAAAACATAATTTCGAAAATCTAAGAAATCATGTTTATCCATATATCATATAACCAATCCTGTCACGGTATCTAAAGCTACGCGCGTGCTACCCGGGGTCTCAAATCCCAAGTCTCCCCAGGGTCCTCCCAAGTCAATATCCGTAGATCAATGACCCTCCCTGAGGGTTATAATCCATAATAGCCTTCCTGAGAGTAAGGAACCCATCGGGGGCGACTCCACTCAGTCAGTGCTCCGTGACTACTTCGGGGTCCACTTTGGCCAACAACCCTCCCCGGAGGAGACAATCCATAATATATAAGGATGGTACAGGAAAAACCATTTTGAAATCATTCTTAAAACCTTTTAAGGGTTCATGCCCGATCCCCATAAACCTTCATGAACCAGAAATCCATTTATGGGTCCCCGACCCGAAATCACAATCATAAACCATAACTGGGCCTCAAGTCCAATTTGGTAAACCAACTGGGCCTCGTGCCCGATTCGTAAACCAAATGGGCCTCATGCCCAATTTCGTAACTCAATTGGGCTCTGAGCCCGATTTATAAATCAAATGGGCCTCGAGCCCGATACGTAAACCAACTGGGCCTCCAGCCCGATGCCTTATTAAATCAAATGGACTTCAAGTCCAAGAGTTCGTAAATCAAATGGGTCTTGTGAACGATTCCATATTTTCAAAACCGAAAGCAGATCACGAACCAATTGGGCCCCTGGCCCGACAACGTGACTAAAATGGACTTCGAGTCCGAGGGTTTCCAAAACAAATGGGTCTCATGCCTAAGTTTACCTTTTCAAATCCAAAACCATTTCCAAAATCATAAGCACGTATAATCAGTGCAAAACCGTAAACCTCAATTTACGTGCAAACATGTTAATAGCCTCGAAATGCGTGAAATCATGTAAATCACTAACATCCAAATAATCATCATAGACTCACATCTATAAACCATATAAAGCATTTATGAATACATCATAGTTTAGAAATCAAGGTCTATTCACATAACGTCCTAAGCTGTCGCCTCGATTTGCGTGTCGTAAGCCTCATCAGGCTAATCACCGTCACTAGGACTCTCAAATTTGTCTAAATCAATTTAGAGGGTTACTAACTACCTTATTAACCTCTCATTGAAGTCCCGTAATTTTTCCAAATTTTTAACTATTTTTAAACTTAATCCTAAACCTTCGGACGTCCTGAAAAATAACAAGACGATGTCTGATGGACACGAAACCAGTCCCAAAATGTTTGTTACATCGAATAGATTAAAAGTCATGTTTAAAACTTTCCCAAACCATGCTCCACGCGCCCTCACTCGTCGCCCAAAGGGGCTGCGCATGAAAGCCACGAGCCTGCACTGTTCATTGCCCCTACCTCCAGCCGACCAGGTTCACTGGTCTGAATCGGACCGGATCGGTCTGGACCAGTATGACTGGTTCAGGGTTCAATCTCTCTTATTTTCGATCCATTTTCCATTTTTTAATTGCTAAAGGTTCCTAATATCCTTCCCTATCGATCTACATCCTTAAAACACAGGAAAAACAAACAAAACAAACCTCCAAAGATCGACAATGGCGACGTCCCTGCATCCTCATCCTGCCATCCACTTCGGCCACCTTAGCCTCCATTTTCAATCCCTACCAACCCATACGATCACTAGAAACCATCTTCAATCAATAAAATCGATCGATGAGCATTGAAAACCAAAACACAATTTAAACCCGAAAATTCACCGTTTTCGGCTTCTCAGGTCGCCGTCCACGACGGCGCAAGCCGTGGTCACCGTTCGACTCCGCTCCCTCCACTCTCTCACTTTTGTTTAATTTCCCACGTCATTGGTTAAGGTTTGAGGGTTATGTGTGAGATTTTTTTGATGTTTGGTTTGTGAGAAATGAAGAAGAAGATGGTAAAGATTTGCACGGGAGGGAGGAGGGAAATATGTTTGATGAAGGTGGTAGCTGGTGATGATAGTGAACGGTGAGGATGAGAGGAAAAGTTTATAGGATGAAGATAGAGGGTGGAGATAAGAGATGGGTAAAACAATAAAATAATAAAATAATAATATTTTAATGGTTTAGATCCACTTTTTAGGGAAGTGACCAATGAGATGAGTGACACTTGTCACTCATCCATGGATACCACTTAAATATCTGCCCAATCACAGATATTGCCACATAATCATTGCCTCATAATACGTGCATAGTTAAATCGAACTTCCGTTAACCATAACTTTCCCTTCCGATGTCCGATTTCGACGTGCCGCCTTTCTACGGACTCGTATCGACCTGATCTACGTAACGGTCCTCGGCCCTCGGTCATCAGACCTCCCGAGTCAAAAGTCAACATTTTACCCACGATTAAGGGTAAAACGGTCATTTTACACCGTCCGTCCGATTTCGCTCAACTAATCACTGATTAACCTTACGAATCCTTCATTAGTCACTAATGTAATCTTGGAATTTGGGACGGGTCGTTACATCGGCCGTCCCAACTGCCCCCGACACAAAGTTGGACGAACAAGACGAATGAGAGCTCACTCGTACCTCATTCCCACAAAGGAATACGCGGGACAACATCTGATGCCTACAAGCAGACACTAGAAAACCTCCTACGTGAGGTGACCGAGCTCAAGGTTCATTGCGCCAAGATTGACGCCAAAAACCATGTTCTAGTAGAACAGTACACGAGCACCCTCGTCATCGCGAAGATGTCTCAACGCGAGCACCATCGGGATAAGGGTCCAGCTGACCAGAATTTGACCAACCAAGCTCAAATCGTGGAGCCTGTGATCTAGCGAGTGTCGTCCGAGAGACCGAGGAGGCAACAACCCAGGCTAACCCCACTTCTTTCAGACGACTCCTCATCCAACCCTCCAACAATGTGGGTCTGTTTGGAACAATGATCTATTGGGACGCTCCAACTACTAGAAGATCGCCAGATGAAAATGATGCCCATACGACTGACGTACGAGGTGTCTGATATACAATGATATTATTTTGTTTATAAAAGAATATATACATATATCTATCTATCTATCAAATGAGGCTTTAGAAGCTTAGTTTATCCGAATGATAGACTAATCTATCTGACTAAAAAAACAATACAATATAGCGTACCAAATGAGGCCGTAGAAACTTTTTTGTTTTCCTATGCAGTTGTTATGTTTGATATAGATACATATTTGCTAAATAAGTTGATCAGGATAAATACTTGAAATGTTATATAAAAAATAAAATAAAACGTGTGCTTAAATTTTTTTTTTTTGTGTAAATCATTGTTATATCCTTAACAATTTTTACTTTTATTTAAAACCTTTAATGCTTGTATATTAAACAAAATAAGACCTTATCTCATACTTTTTTTTATTCAAAAATCCCTAAACAGAATTTATAAGTAATAAATTTCACATCTACCTTTTTATATCTTAATAAAGAGAATGCGTGAGTTATTAAGATTTCCTTTAAACAATTAAAAATAACATTGTCTTCTTTTGTCCTCTTTGCTCCATGTGCCCCTTAGTGTTTGATTTCTTTGGCCTCTTGGGCCTTTTATTATATTATGCATATAATAAATATTATATATATATATATTGTATATAGTTACAATTGAATTTTTTCTATAAAATAAAAAATAAAATCTGTATTGTCTGGAATTCAACGATAGAGTATAGATTTTTTTTTTGAGGGGGGAGGGTGGTAATGGGGTTGAGATGGTGGTGGAAACTCTTACGACATAGGGTTTAAAATGAGCAGGGAGTAATGTTTTCATAATCCTCAATATAATCTTATAATAATAATAAAAAAAAGTAATGTTGAAATCATGATAGATTTTGGTAAGTGTTTTTTAGATTGTTGTTGGATTAGTTTACAATTGGATGACATTAGTTGTAATTTATATAAAAACTATAGTTTATTTTAAATTGTATAGTTATTTGACTAATCAAAAGATTTATGAATTTAATTTTTTTATATGCGAATTTTTGAATAAATTTATATTGTTATTAAGAGTTAATTACCTTTATTTTTTTATTCTCATTCTATAATAGGAAACAACTCATGTTAAAAAAATTATGAACTCGCACCATTCACATTCACAGTATAACATGACCAATCAGAATATTATAATTTAATATTATAATATGATCTGTATTTTAATTTTACAAGGAGAAATGCAATGCTCAAACTTCATCTCAGTGTCAACCATTCACCCCAGAAAGCTTAAACTCAACTCGCACTCAGAAATTTCAGTCGGTTCGAGACAAACTCACCGTACTGAGACTCAGAGCAACATTGAAGACGATGATGCGAAGCTTCCTCCGCCTTCCCATGTCAACTTCATAACGAGCACCTCCAACCCATTCGTCAAACATTGCAATAAGCTTCGCCAAAGTTCATCTTATCGCCACAGCCATGGTTCCGCACTCATCGTGGGTGCTACACCTATCAGGTTTGATGTTTATCCTTCTCTTTTCGAGTCGAATTTATATTGGTTCTTTGCAATAATCTGTTGCCTAAAACTCAATTGAGGGTATCTGTTGTTTTCTTGTTGTATTTGATTGCTGAGAAAATGGACAGGAAAAAGCAGATAAAGATCCAAAGTTGATATTTTATTACTGTCATTATTTGAGTACACTTGGGGCTGGTATGGATAGAAATACCAGGGGCCAAAAGCAATGTAATATCCAACCAATATTAAGACTCAATTCAATCACTCAAGGTTTGAAACATGATGCTAAATGTTTGTATAATGCAAGAAGTGCTACGGCTCTTGTTAGGTCAGGAAAACATGATGTACTAGGTCTTAGTCAATTAAGAATGTTTTGCACTCAAAAACTTAACAAATTCAGAAACCAAACCTAACTTTGAGCGTGTACTGGACATGCCCTCAAGTGTTTAAATCTACCGTTCCTGTCGTACAGTAATAGCTTCTGTAAGCCTGGCGTCTATCTTGCACTAATTTAAGGGACGATTTTCTAACTTGTGATGAGAAGACTGCTATCGTAGAAATGATCTTCCCTTACCAGCTAAGAAAATACTTGCCCTGAAGCTCCTCAACAATGATTATGCTATTGCTATTCTTCCTCCCTTCAGCTCTACTCCACGATTTTATTTTTGTGATTCACTTTTTCTTGTTTTCTTTTATCTGTATTTATTGATGGTTTTTAGACCACCATGCAAAGAAGTCACCCTAATTTCATAAACAATCATTCCTAGCTCCTAGTCGGGGTTGCATTCATTACAAATGTTGTACCTTGTCTCAACCATAAACAAAGTGTTTTTGTGTCATAAGAGTTGACTTTAATTACTGATCAGTACCCCAAGACATATTTTGATACGTTGTATCCACCATTTTGAATTATTGCTAATTCTGTTCTGTCATACTATTGTCTACATATATAACTACATGGTTACTGTAAGGTTAGTTATTACTAATCTTATAAACTTTCACACTGTCTGCTTAGTTTACTGTCTTACACCTTGGTGTTGTAGCATGGAATCTTCTGTCATTTTTCTCGTTTATCTTTCTCATACTCTTCATTGGAAGTATGATTTTTAATCTTTATTCATTGCCTTTGGAGCTGGAGGGAGGTGTCTTTATCTTCTGTCTTATAATTCTGTCCATTTTCTTTTCCGTCTACGGTATACAATCCAACTGTGTTCGCTCCTTTTGATTTTGATTTTGTTTTTCCAACACCACTCCCCACAACCTGCCATATATTCTAATATTCTATAGCATAAGAAAAACTTTTGCTTCATATGCAAAGTATGATGGAGTTTTCACTTTCAGGGAAATATACAAGTTTCAAAGGTCATCGCAATCGAAAACTGTTATAATAGACTGTTTGCTTCTACTGGATAAAGCTGAGTCCCCTGGTTGGATTGATGATTCCTCTGTTCGTATAGTGCGTGTGAACTCTGTTGTGATGAAAAAACTTTCAGGGATGCAATCAACCGAATCTATAGAAGCAATTGCCCTAATGAAGATTCCCACTAGTTTTTCAGATATAGATGCTGAACAAAAGGATGCAAACTGTAAGACATGGTTCGAATCACCCCATCGAGTTCTAGTCCTTGATGGCGTCCAGGTAGGTCGTGTCAATTTCCAAAGTGTTTTAATCTTGCACTTTTGCTTTTATAGATGGGCATCACATACCTCTTGCTGTATGACTACTGGTTTGGTCTTCTTTCATGTAAAGCTTTCCTAGCATCAAAGCCATGCTCAGAAACTATAAAGCTTTCCTAGCATCAAATCTGTACTTAGAAACTATAAAATTTTGTGAAAGAAAAATGTATCGAAGAATTCAGCATGATTTCTCTCTAAAAACTTGCATTTGCAAGCCAAAAGTTAAAGGTTGGGGTTTAATTGTTCGATCTATGAGTGGGATGTTCCCTGATTGGTTTGGCATCTTATTTTAATCCTTATATGTTCTTCTTTCTACAAAGTAAACCCAAGCACCAAATTTCTATTTGGACTTATAATAAGAATCAAAGCATTTGGTAATGATCCTTCTGCCAATACAGCCTTTTTCTCGCCACAAATTCTGCAACTCAATCACTTGATATTTCTGTCACAATAAATACGTGCTTGCATTTTTGCAGCTAATAAAGCATAAATCATCTCTCTCAGATTTACTTGTTGCAAGGAAGAATGAATTTAATTTAAGTTTCTCTCATATCTGTATTTATTATGGAGATTTTGGTAAATTTGATTCCTCTCTTCTTGGTTTTTTTATTTTGAAGAGAACAAAGTTTTGATGTCTTAGTTCTGAAATGTTGTTTATTCTAATTACAGGAGTTTGATTTCATTAACTTTATGGGCATTTGTATCAATGATCAATAAAAAGTCATTCACTGCAGGATCCCGGTAACCTTGGTACGCTACTGAGATCTGCTATGGCTTTTGGATGGGTAAAGCATTTGATTTCGTTCTCTCTTCTTTCCTGTTTATTATTCTCTTGGTTGTTGGTACAAATCTTTATTTTGAAATGCCATATTCTTGCTTTCCAACCTTTGATATGCACACGCTATTTGGAACTGTTACCGATTATTATTCATGTGGACTTTACTGGTTCCATTAAATTTTGTTGTGGCATGCTTACAAGTGGTTAACGTTTCCTTTGAATGACATCGTCTTATAATTTGATTATTCCAATCCTAGTTTATGTATTAAAATATGTCTAATGTCCAACAGAATGGTGTTTTTCTACTTCCTGGGTGCTGTGATCCATTCAATGAGAAGGCACTCCGAGCTAGCCGAGGAGCCTCATTTCAGCTCCCTATTGTTTCTGGTACTTGGAATCATCTTGAGTCCCTCCAAAATGAATTCCAAATAAAGATGCTAGCTGGACATCCAGGGACAGATGAAGATTTGAAGCCGGCCTCTCACCTTTCTCAGAAGCTCGTGGAATCTTTAGCAAATGTGCCACTGAGCTTGGTTTTGGGCACGGAAGGAAGTGGCCTCTCTGAGAAATCTCGACGGCAATGTGAGCTTGTGAGCATTCCAATGGCCGGTGAGTTTGAGTCTCTCAATGTATCAGTTGCAGGTGGGATTTTCTTGTATGTGTTACGGCCTAAAAACCATAATTCCTTATGATTCTTTCAGATGCTCATTATAGCAAAGCAATTCTTGAGTGATTACCTTGGTTCTGATTCAGCATTGTAAATTTGCATACTCAAAGAGTACCTTTTTATTGCAAATTTGACAATGATAAAAATAAATTGAAGTTTCTCTCTCTCTCTCTCTCTCTCTCTCTCTTAAACACAAAACACAGCCGACCCTAAGTGGGTATCAAGAACGAAGGACTTGGCGGCGCTGCTTCCAAGTGGGTTCTAACGAGATCGGGATTTGGGAGATCGCCAGCCTTCGTAGTTATTTTTAGTTTTGATTTTGCTTTTAGTTTTTCAGTTGAAGCTAAATCTCCTAGCTCCCGCAGCTTTTTCAGTTTGATGTGTAATCATCTTTGTGGGAGTAGTTTGTGTGGAAGGTGGAGTGAATCCCTGTTCGTGGTGCTCAGGAGACCTGCCTGATTTGGAGAGATATTCGATGTTGCTGCAGTGTTCGGAGGTTGATTGAGCGATAATGCCTTTCGTTTTGGTGCCTCCCAAGTCTCGATACTTTAGAATTGAAATTCCTTGTTGTTTAGGTTCTATCTGGTATGATATTTGCATATGATTGGTTGTTGATGAACATATGTGCTCGCTGTTCTTAGCAAGTTCTCCCTTTATAGTCTCTTTGTTATAAGGCTCTTAGTGATTTCATGGGCATTTATGAAGAACAAAATTATTATGAAGAATAAAAAAAAAAAAAAAACTTGTTATGCTACTTTTTCAACATAAGATTGAAAAAAAAAAGGAAAAACAGGTCTGCATATTTTCTGCTCATTAATTCATTTAAATCTCTCATTTATATTCAACTTAATTGTCATCAACCAAATACGTTTCTTAACTGTCTTAATTTATTGTTAGGGCTATAATTCGGGTTTAAAATTTAAATGTTTGATATGCTTGTGACAGAAACATGAGACAGTAGTTGTAGAGTCTCGAGGTATAATTTTATGGCTTTTTATTCAATATGGCCCTTGAATATAAAGTTAGTCTCAAAATACCCCATAAATACTATTTTGACCCAGAATGCCTCTTAAACATGATTTTCGTCTCAAAATGCCCCCTAATAGTCTAATTTAACAGATTTCTATTAAAATAAAAGGGTAAAATTGTCCAAAATTTTGATTCATCCATTTCCCACTTTAAATAGAAATCTTGTTCATCTTCTTCCTCACCATTAATCTCACACAAAAGTCTAAACTATTTTGCCTCAAAAAATGTCCGCAATCCATCACCTACAAAGAATGAATGTAACTGTAAAAACATATTAAATTGTTTGTAACCTGATGAAGAATGTGAACAAGCAGAAATTTTAATCTTGGAGGCAAAAGATGCATTAAGGCTCAACCATTCTCTGTTTTCAGTATTTTATGTGTTAGGGTTTGTTAACTCCAACCACCAGTTGGCTTTTGGTTCTTTCTTCTGAGATTAAAAGAGCATCACTACAAAGAATAAACAGAAAGTGAATTTAAAAAAAAAAAACCAGCAACTTAATGGTATTGAGAATGTGTCTCTCTTACTTTCTAATCTTTATATAACCAAACTCTGTATGCAACTCTGCCTTCCATCTCAGATGTTCTAAGTTCCAATTCCCATTCTATCATATTACATAAAAATGCGTGGCCAGGGAAGATGCAGTGCACACCAAGCACCAAAACCTGCGACTATTTTCCTCCTCTATCTTTTCCCCTTTATTGCGACTGCTAAACAATCTACATTTATCATTGCAGACATTTTTGGAAGCAAAATAGTTTAGAATTTTGTGAGAGATTAATGGTGAGGAAGAAGATGAACAAGATTTCTATTTAAAGAAGGAAATGGATAAACCAAAATTTTGGACAATTTTGCCATTTCTTTTTAACATAAATATGTTAAATTAGACGTTTAGGGGGCATTTTGAGACGAAAATCGTGTCCAGGAGGCATTCTGGGTCAAAATAGTGTTTAGGGGGCATTTTGAGACTTAGTTTCATGTTCAGGGGGCATACTGAGTAAAAACATAATTTTATGTTGTTTTCACCATCTATGAGAGTTGAATTTGAGAAATCTTGCTTACAATTGAAGATATGCGAATATTACAAGAGTTTTTCCTCTCGTCCCTTGATAGTTTCCCTGCATGTGTGAGTGATTATCTCTCTCATGAGACCCCCTAAATTCTGATTTATCCTGTCCCAATCTTCACCTCAGCCCTAATCTCTTGACTCTCCTTTGGGTTTATTCTTTACCAATCTTAATGCCCGTCTTTCACTCAATTTATTGACCGATTTACTTCTGGATCTGTTTTTAAGACTCAGCTTTCTCCCAACCCACCCCTTCTGCTTGAGACCTTTTCTTTCTTCTTCTAGGTCGTACCATCAAACCCTCCACTATCTGACCGTGTTCATTGAGTGACCTAGAAAATCCATCTTCTTCCTTTAACTTTAAATGCGAGACTAGCCCTATGAGCATTCACAAGAGACTAACCAAATTTTTGGACAAATTTAACTTGAAATAACCCAAAAGTTATTAATAACTAGTTAGTTATTACAACTATCAAAATTAGACTCTCTACATTTTGACAAACTTTGAATATTAAATTCATTTTTTCGAATGTGAATGCATAACAATGTTTTTTTTTTTTACAACAGTTAGTTTTTTAACACAAGGGCATGACAACCATCCAATAAAAAAATAGCTTAAACATAAATAACATAAACATAAATATAACAACATTTCAAGATATCAATGAACTCCCTCTAAATATAACAGAAATATAAATGTAATGCAAAAATAGTGATTACAGATTTTCAAACATTATATGAATCCAAAGCAATCAAGATCTTTTCTTTTCTTAAAGTCATTAGACAAATGAAAATTACCATTACAAGCTTGAGGTCCAGAACCTGGATCTAGGAGGCATACACAAAATTGCAGCCTGTTAAGATATAATAAGCAAATGCACGTTTGCTAGGGTCACCAGGTGGGTACCTTCCATGGTTGTACTCAATCATATACAATTTTTGAAGGAGGATTCTTCACAGCTGCCACAATTGATGGGATTTCTAGGAATATCATGTCCGGGAGCAAGGTCTTTAGAGGAAAACCCTGAAAAGAGGAACAAACCTTTCAACGAACTTCCATGGACTATTGAATCTCATGCACATAAATCTCAAGACTAACATATGAAGAAACAACACATTTGCCACTCTACACCATTAGCAAGACACTTTTCAATGACGATAGCAAGATTATAACAAATGTTTACAACTTAAGACTAATTTCTTCGTTTCATAATGTACGACTTCTTCAATCATTATCAATGAAGCACAAATTTAAAAATAAGCGATTTCAAGCACAATTTAAATGCATATTTTTTTAGTTAAACAAAATAAGTTGATTCGAATAAGCAAGTTTGAAAAAGTATCAAACTCAAATTGAAAACACATATATCTGGAGCAAGCACAACCACTCAAATACAAGACACATCTATCTGGAGAAAATAAATTTAACTACAGAGTGCTCTGACCATTTAACAGTAGCAATTGCGTACTTATACCTAAACCTAGCTACTAGACATGCTCCTTTGAATTCACACTAACACCCAATCTAAGTAATAAATACCCATTCACCATTTTGAAAAGGCAGACAAACAACTCGCTTGCAGACAAATAGCTTGCTTTAAGACAAATACCGACTTATACCCGTTGATCCTAAATACAGTTACTTCATCACAAGATGGGAAATGCAAGTGTTTGAAGGATACAATTCAATTCCACAAACAAAGGGCAAGATAAACAATGACCCTCCTCACTTCAGTGACAGTCAATTCGTTTATCACCATGCCGCAAACCATGTTGCATCTGAGCAGATTTCAAGAGATGCAACTATAAAAATTAAAATTGAAGAAAATTAAAAAAAAAATCACAACATCGACAAAGATATATTGATTTGGCAAACAAATGGATCAGAGAGCGAACAATTAATGGAGAATTTAGGGGCGATCTGATCAAAGCTGTTTTGCTTGGATTCGTCTATTTCCATAGCTAACGTATGTGACACGACTCATCCCAATCCCCCCGGGATTAACGCGGGATGTGTCATGCTCCCGTCTGACACGAAGTGTTAGACAAGGGATAACTCAAACTTTAACCCAGATGGGGCTTCTAGAGTGCGCTAGGATCAGTGGAGGAGTGTGATATCTCAGTCTCCGCTACAGCTCGCATCCGCAATCAACGTGAAGGACATTAAAAACTATTAAAAACTGTTAGTGGACGAAATAAATAATTTATAAAACAATTTCACAAAAAGACGTTTATACCATTCACTAAAAAGCATGGATGCATTCAAAAACCAGTAATCAAACCATTTACTTGAATAAATCATTAGGGCCTTAGCCCAACATCATAAATCCACTCATGTGGGAACTCAGCCCAAAACCAATCAATATTAAATAACCGGTTTATCGAAATGCAATGTAACCAATCATCGGCATCCCTGATGCCTTGTCAATACCATTGTCACGATCTCTAAGGCTACGCGTGCTACTCGAGGTCTCAATCCCGAGTCTCCCCAGGGTCCACCTAGGTCAATGACCTGTAGATCAATGACCCTCCCTGGGGGGTATTATCCATAATTGCACTCCTGATCATGAGCTACCCCTCGGGCAGCCCCTCTCAAGCAGTGCGCCGTGACTAATTCGGGATACTACGAGACGTTCGGAGGAGACAATCCATACATAAGGATGATATATGGAAAACATGTTATAAATCATCTCAAAACCTTTCAAAGGGGTCGATGCCTGGGATATAGTATTTAACCATTTGTTCCATAAACCATCGTAAATCCACAAATGGGTCTCGTGCCCGAAGTATAACTTTCATAAACTATTTCCACTGTAACGACCCGTCCCAAATTCCATGATTAGATTAGTGACTAATCACGATTAGTGAGGCTAATCCGTGATTAGTAGAGCGAAATCGGACGAACGATGCGAAATAACCGTTTTGCCCCTAGGCGTGGGCAAAACGTTGACTTTTCATTCGGGCGGTCAAACGGATTTTGACCGATGACCGTGACGTAGTTCGTGATGTCACGAGTTCATAGACAGGTGGCACGTTCAATTCCGACATTCGTGGAAGAAGTTATGACGTTGGAAGTTTAGGGGAATTTTGGTAATTTTGGTTAAATGGGGTCAAATGTTGACTTTTTGACCAAGAGGTCCGATGATCGAGGGCCAAGGACCGTTACGTAGATCGGGATGTTACGAATCCATAGACAGGCGGCACACTGAAATCGGACTTCAAACGGGAGAGTTATAGGTCACGGAAGTTCGATTTCACTATGCACGTACTTCGAGGCGGGATGAGTTGGCGATTTCTGATTGGGCTAGATATTTTAGTGGGACCCATGGATGAGTGACAAGTGTCACTCATCCTATTGGTCAATTCCCCTAAAAAGGGGATCTCACTTAATTAAATATTATTATTATTATTATTTTATAATTAAACTTTCCATCATTCAATCTTGGCCATCCATTTCACTTAATCCCTCAAATCCTAGCCATTCAATTAATCCTCTCTTCTCTCCTCAGCCATCCTCCTTCTTCTTTGTTTCTTCACACCCGAAACCCGAACCCCCCATGTATCCATTTTCTTCATTTTTCTTCTTTGTTCTTTATTTTTCAAACACACAACACACCTCACCACCATAAATCTACTGTGCCCGTGTGTGACCGTGAGGATGAGGACGGTGAGAGGACACGACAGCCGGCCATGGTGGCTCACGGTGGTGGTGGACGGCGGGTGAACCCGTGAGGTAAGAAAATGCCCAAAAATTCAAATTTCGGTTTTGTTAGTTTTTGTTCGATTCTAAGGATTGGGAAACATTTCTGGGGACTCTAGGATGCTAATAGGATTACTTTTAGGGCTTGTGATGGCCGGAAATGGCCGTGAACGGCCGGAGAAAATCCGGCCACCATTGATGGCTGATGGAAGCTCGGTTTCGGGTGGTTTTTCTTAGTTTTAGGGATTGGGTTAGATAGGAAATGAAGAAATAGGAATTTAAGGATTAAAATGGGACCAAACGGACCCCGAATCAATCCGAAAACCCGAGAAAACCGTGCTGTGAACAGTACTCATGAATAGTAACTGGTTCAGTTCTGAGGAGGATGACGATGAATAATGTTTTCGACTTTCTAGGGGCTCGTGAGGGCCCGTGGGCCATAATTTGGGAAAGTGTTCAACACGAAAAATCTTCTATTCGATGTAACGAACATTTTGGAACTGGTTTCGTGTCAATCGGACACCGTCTCGATATCTTTCGGGGCATCAGAAGGTTTAGGGTCGGCTTAAAAATAGTTAAAAGGTCGAAAATATCCCTTGTCTGACACTTCGTGTCAGACGGGAGCAGGGTCATCCCGCACTAATCCCGGGGGGATTGGGATGGGTCCTGTCATCCACAATTTCAATTTCCAAATTCAAGGGACCCGAAATTCTATTTCATAACCCAACTGGACCTCAAGCCCGATAGTATAAATCAAATGGGTCTCCAACTTGATGCCTCATTAAATCAAATGGACATCAAGTCGATAATTTACAAATCAAATGGGTCTCATGCTTGTTTCCATATTTCCAAATCCGAAATCATACAATTGAACCATAATTGGAAACACAAGTAAGTCCAACATCGTATAAAACCATAAATCTCGAAATACGTGCAAATACGTGAATATTAAATATCACAATCATGTTCATTATAAATCTCATATTTAAAGCATATAAAACAATTATGCATGCATCATATTTAGAAACTAATGTCCACTCACAGACCGTCCTAACTTTCGCCTCGATATACATGCCATAAGCCTTTCAGGGCTAAATCACTATCTCCGGAACTTCCAGACCTGTCCAAATCACACCCGAAGGTCACTAACAATCTATATAAGTTCATAGGATAAAACCCCAAAATTCTCGGAAAAGTCAACGTGTCCCAGACACATTTATCGAGGTGAAAAACTTCGATTTGACCAACTTAACAATCTCCGATCGACCCGAAACCATCACCATTGGATCTGGATCGTCGAAACTTTTAAAATGACACTAGTGCCACCTCGAAATTCGAGCCCACGCTCCCCAACGAGCATGGTCAGCGCAAAAGTCAACGTGTCACAAGTCTACGGGTCAACTTGCCGGTCAACAGGTCAACTTACCGGTCAACGAGTCAATTCGCCGACTGACTGGCCGGAAAACTCCATTATTGCCCTAAACTTCAAACTTTGATATCTCACTCATTTCTCAACCAAATTTGACGTTCTACCTATGTAAATTCATCTACTCGAGCCAAGAATTCCAAATATCATCCCAGAAATCGAAGAAAGTACCTAGATTTAAAGTTATGGCCGTTCAAAGTTTTGGCCAGACTTCTAGTCATCATTCTAGACACCTCTGACGTCCAAATCTGTTCCAAATTGCACCTACAAGCTCGTGGGAGCTCAATGAACATCATCCTAAGCTTAGAATCAATCAACACCATCAAAATCAAAAACCCAAAATTTGAATCCCACAGTTTACCTTTTGAAACTCCTGCCACCGTGCACGACAGTCCTCGCTGTGGCCACCATTCGGTTCGTCTCAACGCCCTCTCTCACTTTCATTCACAACCTAGACACGATAGAAGAGGAATGAAGGGTGTTTGTGTAGTTATTAGGAAGAAATGAAGATGATGATACAAGCGAAGAAGAGAGAGAGATGAGTGAAAAATAAAATATAATAATATCCCTCACCCAATAGACATAGATCCCCATTTTAAGAAATCTCACCAATGGGATGAGTGACACTTGTCACTCATCCAAGTGCCCATATTAATTTAATCAACCAATCAGATTTAAGTATTAATTAATTCAAATTTCGAGGCATAAAATAACCGATTTTGATTCCGTGACCATAATTTCCCCGTTCGAGGTCCGATTTCGACGTGCCGCTTACGGACTCATGACGTCCCGATCTACGTTACAGTCATCGGTCCTCGTATGTTTGACTCTCCGAGTCAAAAGTCAATATTTGACCCAATTCTAAGGGCAAAACAATCATTTCACACCTGTTGTCCATAATTACTCGACTAGTTCCTAATTAATCAAGATAATTATTAATTAGTAATTAATTAATCATAATTAATCCCGACGAGTTATTACGGTAGATCTCTCTTTCCTTATCTCAAAAAGCTTTCATTGAAGAATCACACAAAGTAATTGATTTAGTATAATGGCTTTCACACCAAACAACGACATGTGGTTGTCGAAAATGCGAACCTTGGCAAAGGCGACGTGTCAGGTTAGGTGGTGTAATTGTACGAGACTCTATAACCCTCGAACCTTCAAAATGCAACCTAATCTCATTGTCCATACCCATCTCACAAAGGGATCTGAGCTCGATTCCATTAGGTCCCTATTACTATTTCATTCTAGCCTCAGCTCGGCAAATGATCAAATAGGTGGTGGGTTATGTAGACAAAGAACGCCATGGATCTTATACCTTTGTATCCAAACCTGTTACTGGGTTATGTAGATATTGGAACGGAGCTCGTACTTGATATGAGAAAGTCACCATTCTTGAAGGACTCGAAGGACACAGGGGACTGGCACAATTTGCAAGCGATGTTGGTGGATGGAAAAGAACGAAGGGATGGTGCTTGATGAGAGTAGTGGGGAGTGGGTCTTGACTCCACCTTTTGCTGCCTGGCGGTCGTCGGTAAGGAACTAAGGATTGTGGTGGCCGTGAGTCGATGTCGGAGTGAAGAAGCTAGTGGTCGTGAAGTTGACCGACTATCGTCGACGAGGATTATGGTGGCGGCGAGTCTGCTTTCGAAGTGAAGAAACATGAAGAGATAGAAAGGCCTGGTGGTTGTCCACAGAAAGGAGAACGAGATGAAGAAGATGAAGAATAGCGATTCCCTATGGCTCGACACTTGTAGCGAGTACTCTAAAAAATGTTAAATTTTGGGATAAATTTGCCAAGTCTACTGCAGAAGTCACATCACATTTTCTGAGTCTGCTTTAGATGCTTTAACTTCCTCCACCTTTTAATACCCAGGGGGGGTTTGATTCCGGTCTTGCTCTCTAATATACCCTAGGGTGTGGGCCTGACCTTTAAGTTTCTACTAGATCTGATGGATCTCCCTGTTTATTTCTCTTCCTATTTTTCCAATTACCTCCTTCCAAAATACTTCCTTTTTGCCTGCTTTGGCGGCCTACTCCTGCGCAGCCGCTTCTCTTGTCTTTTTGGTGGCGTTGAACTGATCCTCGTGCGCCTGGCAAAGCAGTAATGGGCAGATCTCTTCTGACTCTCCATCAATAATGGCTTGGAGTAACGTTTTCATCTACCTAGTAAATGAACCAACTAAAGTGCTGATAGACAACTTCTATAGAAGAGCCAAGAGGAAAAGCTGGAAGTTTTGGAATACTCTTAGCCAAATAACTATTTTTTCTGCTTTACTGATTCAAAATACCGCGAGAGTTCAGGGAGGAGGCATGAAGCAAATACAACGGGACTTTGAGGTTAGGATGTTGCAACAAAGAACATATAATTTGATAATCCATCTGGAGGAGTCCATGGTCCTGGACCATGGACCTCAACTAGTTCGCACTATCCTTACATAAAAGACAATGAACCTGGGTACATTGAAAGCCATGTTGCAGAAGGCTTGGGCCAACTTCGGGGAGACAAAGATCACTCACTTGAAGGAAAATATTTTCTCTTTCACGGCTTAGAGTGAAGATGTTGCGATGAAAATTATTGAATAAGGCTTGTGGTTGGTTATGGGGCAGTGCTTTTCAATTCAAAGATGACCAACTGATTTAGCTATTGAGGAGATGCAATTCTGTTTGGTCCCCTTATGGATACAAGTGTACGGTATTCCCATTAGCCTCTAGACTTTCGTGAACGCCCTGGTGATTAGGGAAAAGCTTGGCGAAGCGGTCACCATTGAAGATCCTAAGTTGAGGGGAATTGGGGTTTCCTTCGAATAGAGTAAAGTTGGACACAAGAAAGGCCCTGCCCCTGGGATTCTGGCTACCAAGAAGACATCAAAATGCCTCCTGGGTGGAGTTCAAATTCGAATGCCTTCCTGACTTCTGCTATATCTATGGAAGACTTGGGCATGGACATAATAAATGTGTTTAGAAAGTAATTGCGTCTGAGGATCCTGAGACTCCTGCTTATGGGGTGTGGCTGAGAGCTAAAGAAATTTGGGATGACCGAATCCTTGAGGTCATTAATCGCCTAAGGGGGATAAGAAGGGTGGCAGAGACGGTGAGTGTTGTTAAGCCAGGTATTACACTAACCAATGTGGAAAATGAGGGGCAAACCATAAGAAGCGAAAGAGTAACAAGGGGAGCATGGAAGATGGGAGTCATGGGAGGTTCCAAGACGATGATGCCCACCTCAGGTGGACCAACCCACCTGTGTGGGACAATATACACCCAAAACCAACCTTTGTGCCCAGGAAACCAGTCGAAAGTGGGAGAGATATTGATAGGAGGGGAAAAGTTGCGGCTAATCCTTCTAGTGAGGAGATATATTGTCAACAAATGGTGATCACGAGGAACATGGAGCAAACGATTCTGGTCGAGGAGAAGATCCTTGTGTAGTGGCCAGCTGGAAAACATAACACCGTACCATTTGCGGAGCGTCTTTCGTGGGCAAGAGCTAACAAGTTTGGGCAGAGTCATGTTATGAACTAGACTACGTCTGGTCCAAGAAACATCGTTAGCAAATGTGGAGGGGTCCCTATTTCAAATGAAGTTGTAGCTGATGGTATACATGTAAGAAACCCCTTTGATTTCCAAGTTTTGGGGGCTTCCAGACACTAAGGATTTCGAGTGTGGATGAAGCTTTTGAGAGAATGGGACTGAAAAGAACTGGGCAGAGGCACAACAAGGAGGAAGGAGAGAGAAAGAAGCAGAAGCTAATTGAAAGCATTTGTGATACTCAGATTGATGCCGAGAAAATGGGGGCTGTCAAGAAAGGAGGAAAAGGGCTCAGGGGATCCATAAGCAAGAGGGTTACAACGGGGACCAGGATTGAGGGCTAGGGCTGCCCAGATGAGGAGCTATCGGATGTGCCTGTTTCCTATGAGTATCTTGATCAGATAGAGACGGAGGATCATGGTAGATGGGATGCTCTTTCTACCGATGCAAGATGATCTTTTTGAGCTGGAATTGTCAAGGTTTGGGTCCTGCCTTGACAATTCATCAACTTTGGGAGCTAGTTCGAACGAATAGGCCTACTATCGTGTTTCTAGTGGAGACGAAGATGAAACACGATAGACTACGAAGACTATATACTGAACTAGGCTACTACAACTACCATATAGAGCTGGAAAAAAGGACTTCTAGGGCAGCTTGACTAGGAAACTACATGATCGAGGTTTGCCATGGATTTGTGTAGGAGATTTTAATGAGTTCTTGTGGCATGATGAAATGAGGGGTGGCAAGGTGGATTCAATTGGGAGAAGGAGATTCCTTCTTGACTTGAGGCATGCTAATTTATAAATTTGGGTTTTTAGGGCCAACCTTTGACATGGAAAGGTAATCGTGCAGATGGTTTTATTGTTCAAGAATGGTTTATAGAGCTGTGATTAATGTTAGTTGGCAGACTATTTGGCTGGAATATTTTGCTACTAATGTTCCTATGATGGGCTCAGACCACTACCTCGTATTCATCCAAACCAGTCAACCATCACTAAATTGTACTCGATCCTTCAAATTTGAGTCGTTCTGGGCCAAAGATAGTGAGTGTAAGTGGGTGATTCAACAGAGCTGGAGTGGGCTTTTCGGTGGGAGTGGGGTGGAAAGGTAGCGTGCGAGACTGAAGGTGTACAAGGAGAATTTGACTAGTTCGAGCAGGCATCGTTTCCCCAATAATATAAAAATAATCAGTGAGTGTATGAGTCATTTGAACTGCATCCAAGTTAATGGGTAGGTTAATATGGGCCTCATTGGGGATATCCAAAATGAGGTGGGCAGCTGTGGAAAAAACGAGGAGGCGTATGGAAGAAGCTACTATCATGGGGCAGATTTCTTTCATCATTCAACTCTTCAGAGAAAGCGTGCAAGCAAATTAAATAGAATTCTAAATGAGGAGGGGGAATGGGTACTGAAGAAGCTAGTATCATGGGGCAGATGGAAAGCTACTTTCAGGCTTTATTTAAGTCTGATGCTAATCGTGATTGGGGTGAGATTGCTCCATTCATACCTGTGGTTATTTCTAATATAGAAAATTGTTGCTACAGTTCCTGAATTTTACCCTAATGTTAGCAATGGTCAATGAACTTGACTTTTAGTTCCAAAGGTCCCTGAACTTTATCCCTTCTATACTAAACATCCGTCCGTTACAATTTTCCCAATTTTCCGTTAAAAACAATCATGTGATAGACACATGTTTTAAATAATAAGGGTGAAAGGGTATTTCCTCAAAATATTCCTTTTTTCTTTCAATTGGAGGCTGAATTGGAGAGAAGGAGTTCAAAAAAAATTGAAGGCGGAAGGGGATCAGTTCGCACCTTTTCTCCCATGGCTGGAATTTATTACATCTGGAAGTGAAGGGTTTGAATTGAGGTTGGGTTTGAAGAAATTGGGGTCGGGTTTGAAGAAATTGGGTTGTATCTCATTCTCATGGCTTCTCTATTTAGATGGTCTAGAGACAAAACTCCTAAATATAGTAAGTCATCCTCTTTGCAGATATTGAGACGTGTTTTTGTTTCTATTACTATTCATTTATGATGGTGAATAATGGTGAATTATTATGCATGAATGGTGTTCTATAGCTTAAGTTTTTTGTTAGCATAACATTGATGTAAGAAAAGGGAATTGTGTAGGATTTCTTCCCTCTGTTTGCAATATGTAAAATACTTGAAAGGTTAAAAGGGAATTGTCATAATCAACCTGTTTGCCATCAGTTTAGTTGCAACCAGTTTCTAAGAATCAAACCATGTCATAATCAACCCGTTTGGTGAATAATCAAACCATGTCATCGAAACTATGTCATATGAAGAAAAGTAGGGGGACCAAGAATTTGGGATCCAATTGAATAAGAAACAAAGTATTAGAAAAGGGAATTGTGTAGGGTTTGCTTCCCTCTGTTTGCAATATGTAAAATACTTGAAAGGTTAAAAGGCATAGAAAAATCGCGAGATATAATGCGCTGTGAAAGTAGTTAGAGATACCACTGGTGGGTGTTTGCAATATGTAACATAGATGCAACGAAATTTAGTAACTGTCAACTGGTAGATAGTAGATACCACTGGTGGGTGTTGTAAGTTTAATTATTTGGGTATCTTACCTTGTGTAGATTGTGAAATACTTATTCAATTAGTTAAGTTTTTTGTTAGCATAGCATTGATGTAAACACGGGTTGTTATTCTGACAAGTTCAATTGTTGAATATTTAGTGTTTTTGACATGTAATTTTGATTATTTTTTATTTATATGGCAGAAAATAATGAATATTGCACTCTTCAAATGCACCACTTTGGATTGTTGAAAAATGAAGTATACAAAGGAAGGTATGTTTTGTTGACAACTGCATATTTGACTACTTGTCATTGTTAGATCTTAGAAAGTATGGGGTAGAGCTGGGGTATACTGTGGACATAACTAAGAGGGACAGTAGCTTGAAAATATTTTATATGGTGCATGGTAAGAGTGGTGAGGAAGCAGTGAAAGAGATTGTAGATCATAGCTGTATTTCTGGGTTGGTAGGTAGCATATCTAATGAAAGAGTTATAGTCTTATATTTCCATGATCCTAATGATCATAACACAATTGATGTGGAGGATGATGGTTTTGTTGAAGAGGAAGAAGAGATAGATGCAAATGAAGGTATTGTTAGTGTTGTTGAAGAGGAAGAAGAGATAGATGCAAATTAGGGTGTTGTGGAAGACGAAAAAGAGATAGATGCAAATGAGGGTGTTGTTGAAGAGGAAGAATAGATAGATGTAAATGAGGGGTTTGTTGATACTGATTATGGTGTGAGTGAGAATGAGGTCGGTGCAAAAAATAATGAGGATAGTGCTAATCACCTAGATTATGTACCTTCTAACAATCCAACTGGGGAGGTTTCATCAGATGGTGAAGCCAGTCATGATCTCTATTCTGGCAGCGAGGAGGAAGATATTGTGAAAGATAAATTAGGCAATAAGAGATCTAGAAAGAAAAATTGGAAATTGCCTAGTATTAAGCAGTTTAGGAGAGATACTGATCTAAGAAATCCTCAATTTAGGTTGGGAATGAAATTTGCTAATAAAAATGAATTGAAGGAAGCTATTAAAGAGTATGCCATTGTCCATGGGAAAACGGTGAAATTTTCAAAAAATGATAACATCCGAGTACAAGCAAAGTGTGGAGGGAAGAAAACTTGCCCATTTGTTTTATTTGCATCAAAGATTGACAAAAATGAGGAGACTTTTGCTATCAAGACTCTACAATTACACCATAAATGTTCTAATGTTGATAAGTTGAGATATGCTAATGCAAGATGGTTGTCACAAAGGTTTGCTAGCAAAATTAAGAGGAACCCTAACTTAGGAGTTAGTGCATTTCAATCTGAGGTGTTGGAGCAGTATAGAATGAATGTAACTAGGAATCATGTATACAGAGTTAAGAGGTGGTGGAAAGTTGTAATTGAAGGGATACAAAGAGGAGTATGCTAGATTAAGGGACTATGCTGAAAATTTGACGAGGACAAACAAGGGCAGCACTGTGGTTATTAAAACAAAGTTGGAAGGTGAAGAACCAGTATTTTAAAGGATGTATGTGTGCTTGGAAGGTTGTAAGAAAGGTTTTTTGGAGGGTTGTAGACCAGTGATTGGTTTAGATGGGTGCCATTTGAAAGGGCCATACCCAGGGCAAATTCTGACAGCTGTTGGTGTAGATGGGAACAACGGAATGTTCCCTATTGCTTATGCAATAGTGGAGATTGAAAGTAAGAGTTCATGGGTTTGGTTTCTTCATCTTTTGAAGGATGATTTAAAAATTGATAATGGGAAGGCGTGGGTTTTCATAAGTGACAAGCAGAAAGGTTTAATCCCTGCCCTTGAGTTTGTCATCCTAAAGCTTGAGCATAGGATGTGTGTGAGGCATCTCTATAACAACTTCAAAGGTCCTTACCCTGGGATAATGTTGAAGGAGATTTTATGGGCTACAGCTAGGTCGACTACTTTTCCTTGGTATGAAGCCGAGATGGAGAAAATGAAGATAATTGATGAGAAGGCTTGGAAGTGGCTTGTACAAAGGCCTGCAAAGAATTGGAGCAGGTCCCATTTTGAGACCTATTTTAAGTGTGACATGCTCCTTAATAATCTATGTGAGAGTTTAACTTGTGCATACTTGATGCAAGAGAGAAGGCAATTTTGACATGTCTTGAAAGGATTAGAACTACAGTGATGTTGAGGATGGCTAACAGAAGACTTGTAGTGAGGAGTTGGAGGCATCCTATTGGTCCTAAGGTATTCAAGATACTCGAAAACAATAAGTTGGGACATAGTCATTGTATTCCAAAGATGGCCGGGGAAGGTATTTACCAAGTTGCTCATATGTATGGTTCTGAGTTTTCTGTGAATTTGAAAGCTAGAACTTGTTCGTGCAGAAGATGGGATTTGTGAGGCATCCCTTGCACACATGCAATTTATTGCATTTTGGATGCAAACCACAATATATATGACTGTTCATAATTTCTATAACCAGGAGGCTTATTTGAAGGCTTATACTCCTATGGTGTACCCTGTCCCTTCCACAGACCAATGGCATAAATCAAGTTCGCCTCTAATACAACCTCCAACATACAAGCAACAACCTGGAAGACCCAAGAAAATTAGAAGAAGAGACGTATCTGAGATTGAAGTACCAGCTCCAATTCCTCCAAACCTTATGCCATCAAATTACAATCCACCACCAACCAAGTTAAGAAGAGTCTTTGTGAAGATTAGATGCTCTGTTTGTGGCCAACATGGACATAATAAAAAAGTCATGGATTCCAACATCAATCTCAAGTATATTATTGCACCAATTTTCCTATTTCTCTTGCGTGCTCTGTTGGTTGATGGTATTGTAGAGTTCTCCAAGATTAATGGTCATTGTCTACTTTCTCTATGTTGCCATTCTTTGATAATTGTTGTGATTTTTTCAATTAGGGACAAAGTCAATCACAGACCAAAACAGAGAATGCTACACCAATATCTTCAGCCCTTCCATGCATCAGCTAAGCCATGATTTCAATAGAAATGTGCAGAATTTGTTTACTCTAGAATCTGCTTTTTGATGATGGCACCAAATAAAAAGGTGCAGATTTTTTTGCTGTATTAGATTTAGGCACCAAATAGAAATGTGCAGAACTTTCTTATTACTCTAGAATCTGCTTTTTGATGATGGCACCAAATAGAAAAGTGCAGATTTTTTTGCTGTATTAGATTTAGGCACCAAATAGAAATGTGCAGAACTTTTTTATTACTCTAGAATCTGCTTTTTGATGATGGCACCAAATATAAAAGTGCAGATTTTTTTGCTGTATTAGATTTAGGCACCAAATAGAAATGTGCAGAACTTGCTTATTACTCTAGAATCTGCTTTTTGATGATGACACCAAATAGAAAAGTGCAGATTTTTTTGCTGTATTAGATTTAGGCACCAAATAGAAATGTGCAGAACTTGCTTATTGCTCTAGAATCTGCATTTTTATGATGGCACCAAATATAAATGTGCAGACTTTTTTGCTCTATTTGATTTAGGCACCAAATAGAAATATGCAAAACTTGCTTAGTACTGATGATGACACCAAATAGAAAAATCTGCTGTATTAGAATGCTTGTTCGTTCAATTTCTAGGTTTGGTACACATACAAAATCTGCTGTATTAGAATGGTTGTTCGTTCAAAATTTGCTGTATTAGAATGCTTTTGCTAATGTTACAAAGCCACAAAGCCAAGATTCAAGCACACACACAATTTTACCTAAAGACTAAGTACCTGAAAAAATATGCACCAATAAAAATCCAACTTGGCAATCCGATGGCATCCAAATCCCTAACTGGTTTGGTACATATACATGGGATACCAAACAACACTTCGAACAATCATGACCTTTAAAAACCACATCTATAGGTACAAAATTGTCATGACTTCAAAAAACGCTAATGAACAATCATAAGATACAAGCACAAGCAGGACTTTTTAGAACAAAATGAGTAACTTAGATACAAACACAAATCCATACCAAATAGTTTTGCATATCCTCCTACCAAATTGAACAAAATGAGCAACATAGATACAAATCCAGTAAAAAGAACATCAAAATTAAACCCAACGTTTACAAACAAGAGATGCGTACATAAGCCCAATACATAAAACCTTAATTGATCATCATTTTTCTTTGAAAGCCAGTTGGGTGAGGAATATTAATCACCAACTTCATCAAAACTATCAACAATATTATAACCAGCAACCATGAGCTAAACAACGCACCCCACATTGTTTTCTCTCTTTGTTGATAACCCAATGCCTGAGATCCCAAGAAGGTTGTTTTCTTTCTTAATTCTCCATTTATGCCCTCTAATTTCTTTTGTTCTCCTTCTAGAATTCCCACTTTATCTTCTAACTTGTTCTTCTGTTCTTGTATTGTATTGATTTCATTCTCCACTCCTCTTAGTCATCTAAGTAGCCCAGGAAGAACTTCTTTTCCTCTTAGACAAGTCTCTTTGTCCAGCCACTCCCAATAATTCCACCTTTCTTTCTTATTCTGGATTTTAAGTCAAGAAATGCTAACACCACAAAACTTAACAACAACAATAAATCTTTAAATTCACAAATTTCTTACCTGATTATTCTTACAAGTTTCAAACCTTCTTCCAGGATTACAATCTGTCCATGAAGTATGAGGTCTAATCCAGCCACCACATCTACATTGCTTCCATGTTGTGAAATTTCTTTCTTCAGTTGATGAAGATGACTGTGACATCACTGTGTTCCTTTCACGAGTTGACTTGCTCCAATTGAGTTGAAATTTTGGCTGGGATGAAAGGAATCTTGGGCATACGGTGCTAGAATTCTGGGCATTCGCAGTTATCTTCTTCCAATCATGTTGCTGGGAATTTTGGGGTTTCCTCCAATTTTCTTCTTCTTCCAAGATTGCTAATTGCTGCTGGGTCTTCCTCCAATTTTCGGCCTCCAAGATTACTAATTGTTGTTGGGTCTTCCTCCAATTTTCAACCTCCAAGATTACTAATTGCTACAATTTTCTTCTTCTGAGCTTGCTCCTACGATTTTTGTCATTATCATGGCTTAGGGGAGAGTTTTCTTCTTTTGAGCTTGCTCCTGAGATTTTCTTCTTCGCCTCTATTTGGGAAGGCCGAAATTTGGAGAGTTGAAATGAGGGAATTTGTTAAATAGTAAATTGCCAATCTTACCCTTAATTTTAATGGAAAATTGGGAAAATTGTAATGGAAGGATGTTTAGTATAGACGGGGTAAAGTTCATGGGCCTTTGGAACTAAAAGTCAAGTTCAGGGACCATTGCTAACATTAGGGTAAAGTTTAGGGACTGTAGCAACAATTTCCCCTTTCTAATAAGTGGAATGAGGAGCTTATACATTCGGTCCAAAAAAGATGAAATTAAAGTTCGTTGCTTTTGAAATAGAAGCAAACAAGGCTCTAGGTGCATATGCGTAAACTTTACGGGGCTACTCTATTAATCATGCTGGGGAACCATTAAGGAGGACCTTTGCAGGGTGGTGACTAATTTTTTTGAAAGGGGAAAGGAGAATTTGGAGATTGCTGCCACAAACATTGTACTAATCCCTAAGGCCCCTAACCCCGAGAAAGTGAAATAATTCTGACCGATTTAGCTCTACAACTTTTCCTAATAGGCCATCTCTAAGATTCTTGCAAACCGTATCAAGTATATTCTCCCAAATATTGTCTCCTCTAAACAAAATGCCTTCATCTTCGGCTGCCAGATTCAGGACAACATTCTTATAACAACCCGTTCCAAAAATTGGGGCTCTTTTGTTAATTAATTTGGGAATTGACGATTTTATCCTTTTGGGTGAAAAGTTGACCTTTATTCTCCAGGTACAAACTGGATTTGTGAGAACCATTATGTAGGTTTCGAAGTTTGGAGTCCGTAGACAGGCGGCATGTAGGAAATTGAGACCGCATTAAAAAGTTACGAGTCTGGACACCGTAGAGGTATTTTACTAATTTGGGTGTTATGGGCATTCTAGTAATTTCATGTGCTTAATTGGGCGAGTCATTAATTTAGATGGTAGCATGCTAGCGTGGTGACTGGTGTCATCAAGGAAAGAGGGATGAGTGGCCTCTGTTTGAATTAAGCAGTGTACCCATGAAGGTTTCCTCATAGGGGGATGGTTTTGGAAGAAAAAGATGAGAGGAGGGTTCTTCCATTGTATTGAAGGCCAGAGACAGTGGCCTGAGAGGAAGAGACGAGGGAAAAATAGAAGGGAGAAGAAAAAAAATGAGGGAGAAAAAGGAAGAAAAAGCATATTAGGAAGGAAGAGGAGACTGGGAAACTTACTAAACTCGAAACCACCCACAACACATGCTTCCCTACAATTGAATTTTGGATTTTCAAGATGAAACACGAAATTACGGTTACTATGGTTTTTCTCGATCCTTAGAGATTAGAACCTAGTTAAGAGTTGAGGGAATTGGAATCGGGAAGGTTTGGGAATGAAGGTGCGATGGTTTGTCGAAAACTCTAGGTTAAGTCTCCAATTTCGATGCAATATTTCCCATATTTGAGGTTAATTTTTTGTTCCTAACATTCAGTAGACTCGATTGGGTCCTTGAAATGTATGAATTGGCTAAAGATTGAGGGTGATAAGATTGGGTATGGGAACTGGGTTGGGACCCGATTGCAGAGGATGGGTTGACCCGGCTAGAAATTGAAGATGACTAATCAAGTGAGAGCCCTGCGCAGAGTGACTCTCGTCAGCGCGTGGCGATGCGTGCGGCGTCTCCTTGTGATGTGGTCAACATGAAACATCCGCCTTATTGGATGCTGAATCTGATGGTGCAACTTTCGAGATGATTGGTGATAGTTTCAAGATAGTTTTATACACCCAAAGTAACAGGGTTATTAGTTTCTATATATATGGACCTCCCGTGATTCTGAGAAATTTTTCATAGATTCTTGAGGTAATCTGAATGTTAGGACAAGACTAGAATTGAATCCAAGTATTTGTTTAAGGCTCGAAAGGAACCAAGTGACAGATTCCACTGCTCGACGAGGTTAGTGGGTTGGATGTGGGTAGTGCCCCGTGAGGACTAATTCTGTTTGGTTTGTATATCAAGATATTAAATTTGATAGAATTATTATATATATATATGTTATCCCTTGTCTGATCGATTCTTTGTGTATGTATAAAAGTGCTTGAGGTATTTCAGTTATGATAATGGAGGTGTCAGACAGAAACAGGAACCGACACAGTTATCAAAACATTTTCAGAATGGATCCTATTAATTTGGTATCAAAATTTGGTAAGATTATTCGAAGCACGATGAGAGGACATTTGTTTTATAACTGTGATGCATGCATAGTTAAATGATTAGAATTCTTTATTGCACGATTTGATTGCAATGATTTAAGTAATGATTTGAAATGATTATCGGAAGACTTTCTGGAGTTATTTATTGATTTATGAATACAAATTTTATGGTGGTATTATGGACATTGTGTTTTGAGCTAAGTCCCTGATTTAGAAAAGTTTTAACTTGATTTTAAAAAAGTCGGTAAAAGCATGGTTGCTTGATTTTGTAGAAATAATGTTTTGGGCTTGGGCCTGACATGGCCCCGGTTGAATATATTTGACTTTGTTTGGAATCAAAGATTTTTTTTTTTCGAAATTAATGCTTTGGATTCATATTCAATATGCCTCAGATGTGTAAACCCTGAGATATATTGAATGTGTAATTCCCGAGTTCCTTATATGTGTAATACCCGAGGTGAGATGCCTCAAATGTGTAATTCTTGGGATACCTCATAATGCCTGAGATGAGATGTCTTGGATGTGTAATTCTTGAAATGACCTTAGATTTCTTGGGATGCCCTAGATGTGTAATACCTAGAATGCTTTGGATGTGAAATTATCTATCAGAGCCCAACCCCGGCTGGAATTGATTGTGCTTGACAAGACCCATCCCAATCCCCCTGGATTATCGTGGGATGTGCTTGCTCTCATCTGACACTACGTGCGAGATAAGTGATAAAATCGTAACCTACTCGGGGTTATCCAGAGTACGCAAGGATCTGTGGGGTTACTCATCAGCATGTGATATCTCGATCTCTGCTACAGCCCGCATTCGCGATCAACCTAAAGGGTATAAAAAACATAAAAGCTGCGCATGGACAAAAACAATCAGTTATAAAAACAATTTATCATAAATACATTTATACCCTTCACGTAAAAGCATGCATGCATGAGAAAACAAGTATTTCAAATAATTTTCTCAAAAGCAAATCATATTGCTTTTCAAATCAAAACATAGTGAGAAATGCTTCTCAATCAAATCCATTTCCTCAGTAGGGTCTCAGCCCAAAACCAAATCATACAGGGTCTCAGCCTAAATCAAATCACGTAGGGTATCAGCCCAAATAAAAAACACATGGGACTTCAGCCCAACTATAAAAGCATGTGGGATCTCAGCCAGTCATTATCAATCACGATATCCAATCCCAGCAACGCGTGTTCGTAAGCTCAAGGACTGCTCTGATCTGAGTATGTCGCTGTGAACACATCACCGGCCGATAATCTCCAAATCTTCGTGAACATATCAACGAAAAATCTCATATACCATCCGCACTCTTGAGTCGAGCCTCCCTCAGCTACTTGATAATAGGCGCAACGTGACCTCTCCTTACCTCGGAGGCGAGCATTATCTCCAGGGTACCTCTCATAAAATCCGAGTCTTCAAACTCCCGAGTCTTTTAAACTCAAAATCATAGTCATCATTTTGAAAACAGTGGAAACATTTAATAGTTATTTCTCATAAATCATCTCAACAGGGTCCACACTCGGAATATAGTTCCATCAAATCAGTTTCCACAAAACCATCATTAAAAATAGTGTTTATCAACACTTCATAAACCCAAGATTCCTCGAATCCTATCAAATCCAAAACTAGGTCTCTTGCTCGAAATATCTTTCATAAATCATAACTGGGTCACAGCCGATATATCTCATGTTTGACTATACTCTAAGTCAAACCATAAATAAACTAGGTCATACGCCCGAAAGATATTTCCAAATCCAAAAACCATTTCACGATTCAAAACCACTTTTCTGAAATCATCATTGACCTCAATCCAAGTCAAGGTCTTATCAACTAGGACTCATGCCCAAATATCGATTTCACGCATCTCCATGAAATCCTTCAAAATCGTTAGTCAAATCCTCAATTTCATGCCTTTCCGTGAAACCATCAAAATCACATAAATCACATGCGCGTAGAATACTCGGCCTAAGCCCAAATATCATATAAAACATAAATCTCAAACTACGTGCAATATCGTAGAAAATGCGATATAAAACATATTTAAGTCATATGCACTTGTCTCAAATCATGTTTGTAAAAGATATAAAACATTTATGCATGCATCCTATTTCATAAAACAAAGTACACTCACAGATCCTCCGTGCTGCACCCTTGCAACCCGCATCGTATGTCACTCCGGGGTTAATCCATACTCTTCGGGGACGTTCAGACCTGTCCAAATCATACCCAAAGGTTACTATCAACCTACATTAGTCGATATCAAAGACCCTCACACATCCCGGAATGGTCAACGTGCCCCGAACACGCTTCCTAAGTCTAAAAACCTCTAAATGACCTATCAAACGATCTCCGATCGACTTCAAACGACTACCATTGGATTCAGATTGTCAACACTTTTTAAACAAGACCAGTTTTGACCTCAAAATTTGTGCCCACGTGCCCTAACGCATTTGTTAAAGTTCACACATGCTGGTCAACAGTGATCAACGACAGTCAACACTGATGTCATTTGCTGACGTCATCCTAACAGGTCTGACACCTGTCAGATTTGACAGCCTGCCACGTGACACTCTCTTACTGGTGCCACATGTCACTGACACATCATCTCTAACAACTTGACACACTACCATGTGGCACCATCTCATTGGTCTACGTGGTCTGACATGGCTGACGTGGACCTACTGTGTCAGCTGCTGATTCGACATGACAGCTTCTGAGAAATCGCCACATGGCACCACCTGATTGGCCATGTGACCTGACAGGTCTGACAGGTGATGACATGGACTACCACATCATCATCGTCTTCCTTCATACGAGTTAACACGTTTGACTGTAACGGGTCGATTTGACCTACAACCCTGACCTGGTCGTATCTTGGCCGTCTAGCCACTATTTTCTTCCATTTTTCTTCCTATCGACTCGTCTCTAACCCAGGAAGGGTTCTATGACCTCAAAATCACAAGAAAAGGCATTGAATTTACCTGGTAAAGCTCGATCCTCACCGCCAAACTTCAAACTTGTCCCATGTACGATTCCGGCATCTTCAGCATCCCAAGGACTCAATAAACACGACCTAGGCTTCAGAACGTGTCCCAAACATTTCAAAATCAAAAACCAATTCAAAGGGGTTATGGGTTGCTTGGGTTCACGGGTTTCCGGCCACCTTGCGGCGGCTGTGCCGTCCTGCCACCGTCCATGGCTGCCTCTCAGTCTCACCCTTTCACTCTATCTCCCTGTGGCCTCAAGCAAGGAAATGGGGATATGGATTTGGGTGGGTACATGTAGAAGGAAAATGAAGAAGTTGAAAATGGTAAATACATGTATGTGGGTTATGAACCAAAGGATGAGTGACACTTGTCACTTATCTATTGGTCTAGGCCAGATCTTTTGGGCCGACTAAGCACAACCAAAAGTCAACTTTCTCGGTTTTTGTGCAACCGTGAATAGTTTTTGGAACCTTCCGTGACCCATAACTTTCTTGTACGATATCCAATTTCGACGTGCCGCCTGTCTACAGACTCTTATCATCTCAATCTACGTAAAGGTCTTCAGTCCTCATTTGACAGGACCCATCCCAATCCCCCCCGGGATTTCCGTGGAATGTGCCCTGCTCCCGTCCAACAAGGGGTGTTAGACAAGGGATAACCAAGAGTCACTGCCCGAACGGGGCTTCCAGAGTGCACAAGGATCGATGGAGGAGGCGTGCAATGTCCCAGTCTCTGCTGCAGTCGCATCCGTAATCAACCTGAAGGGCATTAAAACCAATAAAAGATGTGAGTGGACGAAAATCATTAAATTTAGTAAACACAGTTATAAGACATTTATGCCCTCCAATAAAAACGTATGCATGCCACGAAAACCAGTAACCAAAACGTTTGTTCAACCAATCCATTAGAACCTTAGCCCAAAAACCGTTAATTCAAAACCAAGTGTGGGAACTCAGCCCAAAACTGTGGAATACCACATTCAGACATACAAAACCTTGTGGGCCACCGCCCAAAGCCATAAACATAAATTCATAATTCCAAAACCATTTAGGGTCCCCGACCCGGAATACCATTTCATAAACCAATAATCCATTTTTACCACATAAACACAAATCCAACCGAAAAGCCATTTCATAGATTCATTAATCCATATTTACCACATTACCATCAACAGCATCCCAGATGCTTAGCGTCCCAGACGCTTGACGTCCCAGACGTCATATCTCACGGTATAATAAGCGACGCGTGCTGCCTGAGATCTCTCCGGGTCAATATCTTTGACATCACAGATGTCTGACGTCCCAGACGTCAATTATAGCAATCCTGCTCCTGAGTCATTATACGGTCCGGTAACTCCGTACGATGACCCCTCGCAGGCAATGCACCGTGACTTCCTCAGTGTCCCAGACACCTGGAGGAGACTATCATATATCCTTGTATCCAGTTGGTATATGGAAAACAGTTTTATTAAATCATTTCACAACATTACAATGGGCCCTGCCCGAAATCTCCATAAAACATCACAATTCCATTTAGGGTCCCTGACCCGAAATCACATTTATTAAACATAGGGTCCCAGACCCGAAATCGCATTTATTAACATAGGGTCCCAGACCCGACATCACATTCATAACCCAACTGGGCCTCATGCCCGATTTTGTAACCACTGGGCCCACGACCTGATTTTATAAACCACTGGGCCCACGGCCCTAATTTGTAAATCAACTGGGCCCCTGGCCCGATAATATCACTCAAATGGGTCTTAGCCCGTTTTCATAAACAACTGGGCCCCTGGCCCGATTTCTTAAAGCAATTGGGCCCCTGGCCCGATTACGTAACTCAATTGGACTCCAAGTCCAAGGTTTCCAAACAAGTGGGCCTCAAGCCCGAGTTTATGTTTCCAATTTTAAAATCATTTCATCAAATCTTATCCAAGACCATAAACATGGAAAATCCGTGCAAAACTGGAAACCTCGATTTACGTGCAAGCACGTAAATCGCCTCGAAATACGTGAAACCGTATAATTTACCAACATCCAAATCAACAACATACAATCACAATCATAATCCATATAAAACAGTTAAGCATGCATAGAATTTATAAAACTAAAGTCCACTCACAAACCGTTTTACGATACGACTCGATACACGTGCCATAGGCCTTCCCGGGCCACACCACTATCACCGGGACTCCCAATCCTGTCCAAATCAGATTAGAGGGTCACTAACCTCTTCAATAACATCCTATTAAAGTCCCGTAATTTTTCCGAATTTTTAACTATTTTTAAACTCGATTTAAAACCTTCGGACGTCCCGAACAATATCGAAACGGTGTCCGATCGACACGAAACCAATTCCAAAATGTTCGTTACATTAAATAGGACAGAAGCCATGTTGACCTCACCTCGAGATTCGTGCCCATGGGCCGTCATGCGCTGCCATGAGTGGCTGCGCGTGAAACTCACGCGCATGCTACAGTGTCATCGTCCCAACCCGTTTAACTGATAAACGGATCCTGTTAGCCTGCGAGATGACCCGGTTGCTTTCCTATCAATTCAGCCTTAATTACTTCAATTGATCATTCAGTTAGATTCGTTTTAAGTTCAATTTAAGATCTGTAAACTCAATTACACGATCACTTACCTAAATTCCAACGATTTCATGATGAACAAGGAAGAACACCCAGGTACTGTTCACTCTTCGAATTCCGTCAATGGCTACTGATTTCTTCCAATTGATTCACCTAGAAGCATCAATGGACCATGAGAAGTTGTTTCCCCACATCAATTTCATCGTTTGATCACTCAATGATCACAACTCAACCTCGACTCAAGCTCTCTGTTACCAGGCCCGTTCAGAGCCAATTGGGCCTCGATTTCTTCCGTTCTTGATGTGGATCGACTCGTACTGACCTCAGGAAGCTAACTCGTGCTTCAATTTTGATCCACAAGGCTCAATTCTCAACAATTGAATTTTCCCTCTCAAACTCTAAAATTTCGATTTTGGTTTCAGCACTCCCTCACAGTCCCTCGAATTTCCTCTGATATCACAGTCCTTTAATCTATCATTTTTCTCTCAAGAACAGCAAAGGAAGGGAGCCAATTCTCCCAGCTCTCATACTCTGTTCTTGTGCTGCTCACGGTTTGAAAGACACAGAGAAGGAATAATGGTGGGGATTAATTAAGGCTAATGGTTGATTAATGGTGATGATGATGTAGTAATGATGATGTTGGGAGGGAAACATGGATCAAGTTTTAGGGCTTAAATCAGGGGATGGGTGACACTTGTCACTCATCTAGGTGTGCACAGTCAACAGTCACTATTCCTTATTTTAATATTATTTTAATCGAAGCCTCGGTTCGTTAATTCGTTCCCGTGACCAAAACTTCGTCGTCGAATCTCCGATTTCGGCATGCCGTCTGTCATTGGATTTGTATCAACGAGACCTACGTAACGGTCCTTGGCCCTTGTCCATCGGACCTCCCGGTCAAAAAGTCAACATTTGGCCCCTAATATGCCAAATGACCAAAATGCCCCTCGACTTCCGAACATCATAACTTCTTCCTCGAATGTCGGAATCGAACGTGCCACTTGTCTATGAACTCGTGACGTTCTGAACTACGTCATGGTCATCAGTCAAAGTCCATTTGACTGCCAGATCAAAAAGTCAACATTTTACCCACGACTAGGGGCAAAATGGTCATTTTGCACATTTTGTCCGATTTCGCCCTTCTAATCACTGATCAACCTCACTAATCAAGATTAGTCACTAATCTAATTCAGGAATTCGGGACGGGTCGTTACATCGTTCATTGGACCTCCCAGGTCAAAAGTCAATATTTTCACCGTGTTTAGGGGTAAAATCACAATTTTTCCCAAATCGTTCAATAATCCTCGATTAGTCCTTAATTAATGCTCAATAATCCATCATTAGCCTAAATTAATCCCTTAGATTTGGGGACGAGTCTTTATAGTGCCAGCGAGGATGCTAGGCCTCAAGGGGGGTGGATTGTGAAGACCCGTGCCTTGGGGGACATGGATAGCAAACCCACATCGCCCGAAGGAGCTGGGGGATACGCCTTATATGTGTGGGTGCGCGTCTATCCAACAAGAGGACGTTTGGGAGCTCATTCGCTTTGGATTCCTTGGGAACTCCAAAGTTAAGTGAGTAGGGGCTGGTGCAATCCTAAGATGGGTCACCTACTTGGGAGTTGCACGTGAGCTCCCGGGAACAAAGCCGTGAGCGTTGTGCCCAAATTGGACAATATCATGCTATATGGTTCGGGTCGTGACAGGAAAGAACGATGAACAATGTAACAGCCCGTCCCAAATTCCAAGATTAGATTAGTGACTAATCACAATTAGTGAGGTTAATAGGTGATTAGTTAGGCGAAATGGGAGGAACGATGCAAAATGACCGTTTTGCCCCTAGACGTGGGTAAAACGTTGAATTTTCATTCGGGCTGTCACATGGACTTTGACCGATGACCGTGACGTAGTTTAGGACGTCACGAGTTCATAGACAGGTGATACGTTCAATTCCGACGTTCGAGGAAGAAGTTATGATGTTCAGAAGTTTAGGGGCATTTTGGTAATTATGGTTAAAAGGAGCAAATAGTTGACTTTTGACCTGGGATGTCTGATGGCCGAGGGCCAAGTACCATTACGTAGATCGGGATGATACGAATCCATAGACAGGCGACACGTCGAATTTGGACGTTCGACGGCGAAGTTACGGTTCAAGGAAGTTTAAGTGCACTATTGCACGAATTATGAGATAAGTTCACTTTTGGACTCTAGTGGGCCCCAGATATTTTATGGAGGCTCAATGGATGAGTGACACTTGTCACCCATCCACAGGCCATCCTTATATGTTCATGCATCGACCATTTTCCTCATTCAAACACAAAAGCCGATCTCACCATTTTTCCTCTCCTCTATGCAACCTAAAACCCATCCAACCCAACCCCAGATGATTAGGACAGAGAGGCCAGAGAGTGAGGGAGGATTTTGGATGTTGGTGGCCGGCCTGGATGACCAGAACCGCCGTGGACGGCGGCTGGACGGAGGAAAACCCGAGAGGGTTCTCGGTAAGGCTCAAAACCCATTTTAATTCAATATATGCATTATGGTTTGTTTTGGATGTTTCTAATGAATTAAAAGGGTTAGTAGGAAGGTGTTAGGATGATTTTCAGGATGGTTAGAGGTTGTAGGACACCATGGGCGGTTTTGGGAAGTTTGAACCGTGAGGTTCAAAATGGAACCATGAGTTTTATGGACTTTTGATTAGTTTTAGGGATTGGAATTGATAAAAAACATCAAATTAGGAAGAAAGGAATCAAAAAGGAAGAAGTAGGATGAAAAATGGGGAGTCTAGAGTCGTGAACCGATCACGCCGGTCCAACTAGACCAGCCAAACCGAGTGAACCGGCCGGACCGGTCGGCTGTGTGGTGAAGATGATAAATTGTGCACAGGGACTTCTTGGGGCGTGTGAGGGCGCGTGACCCATAATTTGGGAAAGAGTTCAACATACGAAATCATCTATTCGATGTAACGAACATTTGGGTACTGGTCTCGTGTCAATCAGATATTGTTTCGATAGGTTTCAGGGTGTCCAAAGGTTTAGGTTCGGTTTAAAAATAGTTAAAAATATCGGAAAATTACGGGGCTTTAGTAGGAGGTTAATTAAGTAGTTAGTAACCTTCTATTACTATTTGGATAGGTTCGGGAGTCCCGGTCGCGGTGATTGGCTCGGGAGAGCCGTATGGCACGCAAATCGAGGCGGTAGCTCGGACGGTCTGTGAGTGGACCTTGGTTTTCTAAATTGGTGCATGCATAAATGTTTATTATATGTTTTAATACATGTTTGGTAATGCCATGGGTGCATTTGTATGTGGTTAAGTATAAGCACGCATTTCGAGGGTTCGGCCTTATACGATGCTTATACGGGTCTGTATTTCTTTAATGGTTTAAATGATTTGGAATTGGATTTCCAAAAGGATAAACTCAGGTATGAGACCCATTTGGTTTTGTCTCCGGCATATGAACTCAGATATCGGGCACGGTGCCCAGCTGATGTCCTATGTTCGGGCACGAGACCCAGGTTACTTAACGGTTTTGATTTCAGGTCAGGGAACCTTAAATGGATTTCCCGGTTCATGACGGTTTATGGGGACCGGCATGAACCCTTGTTATGGTATCATGGTTCATGACAGATTATGGGGACCGACATGAACCCTGGTTATGTTTATGGTACATGGCGGTTTAAGGGAACCGGCATGAACCCTAGTTATGTTATTATGGTACATGACGGTTTATGGGAACCGGACATGGAGGATATGGTCTATATGTATATGGAATGGATATTATGGATCATGACGGTTCAGGGGAACCAGACATGGATATTTGTATTATGTATATATATGTGCATATACTTTCCTTTACTTTTATTATCTCCCCGGGGGAGAGTCGTTGGCCTGGGTGGACCCCGGAGTAGTCACAGAGCACCGACTGAGTGGAGTCACCCCCCAGTTGGGTTCCTTACTCTCAGGAAGGCTATGGTTACTATAACTTCGGGTAGGATCAGTGGTCTGCGGACATTGACCTTGACTTTGAGAAGACTCGGATTGAGACCTGGGTAGCACGCGCGTAGCTTTGGATACCGTGACAGGATTGGTTGTGTGACTTATATGTATATATGATATATGGATGTGATTTGTGGTTACACAAGTTTTGGGCAGTGGCCCGTAAGGTTGGTTTCATGATGGTTTTGGGCTTAGTTCCGTATGGTTTTGGGCAGTGGCCCGTATGGTTGAATCTTTATGATTCTTTGATATGTGGTGTGTACTTGTGTGCACAGGATTTGAGCAGTGGCTCGTGTCTTTGGTTTCAGTATGGTTATGGTTATGGGCTGAGTCCCTTATTGGTTTCTTATGGATTTGGGCAGTGGCCCGTATCTTTGATTTGATTATGGTTTTGGGCTTAGTTCCCACATATGGTTTCCATTTGGTTAAATGGTTTTCGAATGCATGCATGCTTTTTAGTGAAGGGTACAAATGTCTTCTTATGAAATGTTTTTATAAACTTTTGTTTTGTCCACTCACAGCTTTTAATGTTTTGACTGCCCTTCAGGTTGACATCGGGTGTGGACTGTAGCAGAGACCGAGATATCACATACCTCCTTCAGATCTTGGCGTACTCTGATAGCCCGGGAGGGCGATGATCAGAAATATCCCTTGTCTGACACTTTGTGTCAGACGGGAGCAGGGTCATCCCGCGTTAATCCCGGGGGATTAGGATGGGTCCTGTCAACGCGGTATCAGTGCAGGTTGGCTTATGGGATACCAGGGACGCTCTGATACTGTCAACGTGGTATTAGAGCGGGGTTGTCTCTATTCGAGCGACTGCGGAGCTCTTGGAGTAGTACACAGGTCGAGGATGTGATATCTCAATGGGCTATAGTTCGTTATCAACCTGATAGTTAGGGTATCTGTACGATAGTTAGTAGGATTGTATCGTGGAATGTCTTGGTTCGGCATTGGATGCCGAGGTTGGCATAGTTCTGTCAGGGTTGACAGTGTGGGACCATATGGAAGGATGAACGTATTCGTACGTTAGATTGTGATCGTGAGACTGTTAGTTGGGATCGTCTTTCACGATGTCGTAGGATCGTTTTGACGATAGTTCGGAATTGTAATCATCTGATGATCGGATTTGGTTGAGTTAGATGGATTTACTGCTGTGAGCAGCCGGATTCGGGGAATCCTAGTTGGATTGACGTCTTTACGATGTCCAGACCGCGTAGTTGGTCAATTCGTGGAGTGTACTGCAGTTGGTAGCTTGCAGTTGGGTTCAGAGTGACCCTAGGTGTGATCGTGGAACCCTACCTTTGGGTGTATGGTTCAGAGATGTGAGTTGGCGAGTGGTTTGACTTTGATGACTTTTCGGAGTCGAGGCCGACTATCGGCCATGTCTGGTCTAGTTATGCCAACTCTAGTGATGGGACTGCACTCTGCAGTCATGGTTGTACTTTTCGGTTAGACCTAGTTGGTTGTCGTGCTACTTTAGTTGTGATGGATTGTTGGTACAACTAAGGTCACGGCAACCTGGTAGACGACATTGGTTGAGTCGAGTTACGACTGGATAGAGATTGGTTGGACAGGTTACCAGGGTTGGTACTTTTCAATGGAATCCCGGAATGGGGATACGAAATGGTTAAATATGGGCGGTTGATTCCGTTGGATGCGGAGTCTGGATATCGAGGTGCCTGGTAGTTAGGTTTGCACGAGGTTGTGGCAGACGCTACTATCGATGGATGTAGTCGAGTCTTATCAGGTCGAGTAGACTCAGGTTATTGTGACGATGGGATTGTCAGTCATGACGATGATACGGGGTGCATGAGTAACGCATATGTACCAGCAGTGATTTTGGATTCGACTCGGTTACGGCTGAGTATGATCGCAGAATGAGACGGGGAAGTTCAGGGGACATTTCCTTTTCTCGTATGAGTTGTCAAGGTGACGGTACCCAGAGTTGTTGGGTACGATGGAGGCAGAGTTTCTCCAATTTGAGCAGAGGTACGAGGTCGTCGCTCGGTATGAGCGGAGATCCAGGGTTGTCAGTTTGCACACGGGGTGCTGATACTGATACCGATGTTCGTGTACCGATGCTGATACTGATACTAGTATTAGTGTGCTGCTACTAGTAGTGGATGCCTGTGTGCTGATACTAGTTGCAGGTGATAGTGCATTGGTGCTAGGTACTTAGCGCTGGTGCTGGTGCTGGTGATTGTGTGATGACGAGTTGATTACAAGTCGGGATGTGACTACGCCGAGATGGGCATAGATTCGGTATCTGTGATTCGGGAGTGGAATCACGGATAGTGATGGACTGGATTGGATCCAGCAGTAGTTGAGGCTCGAGGTACGAGATACGAGTGTTGGATGCCGTTTAGGCACATTCGTAAATAGTATACAGGTTTAACCCTGAGTTGCATGAATTCCACTCGGAATGAGTGTACCTACATACATAGTATAAACGGATAGGCGAAATGGGCATGTGTCCCTCACTAGTCAAAAAGAAACACGTGGATGATGTCCAAGTATATTGGTTCCAACGTGGTTGGAACTTTGGAATCGCAAGAGTTTCGATTGAGGTGACGAGAGGAATGCGGGTTTTCCGCATAGGTAATGGGTGTTATGAAGTCATTAGGGTGACTTCTCAGATTCTACCATGATTGATGATAGTATATGATGTTGATGATGTAGATGTTGTTGGTTGCCACTAGTACACCGATCGTGTATTGGTTGGTGGACCCTGGATTTGTCTTGGGTCATCAGGTGGAGTGAGTATATCGAAGTTAGGTGACTGAGATTTCATTTTCTTCTTGGTGGCAGACAACGTTGGAGTACGTGACCTGGTGAGTGCAATGGGTTTTGGTTGCATTCACGTAGGATGGATTTTGATGTCATTGCCTTGAATCATTCTTGATTTTCCTCGGTGGAATGACAAGGATCGATACGAGGTAATCTGTGAGAACCCACAGTCTCGGCGTGTCTCTTTGTTGATTGATCTGTTTAGATGTGGGAATTGGTTTAGGACTTTGGTCGGCGTGACGATCCTCGATCGTGATGATTATGGTCGAGTGACGCGGTGATGTATCTCGATCGTGACGTTTATGGTCTGTTGACGTAGTGATGGATCTGGATCGTGATCTTGATGATCCAGATGGGTAGAGAGTATATCGCTCTTACTTGGATGTTTGAGTTGAGGATGTTGGGACTGAACTTCTTTTCGAGGTGAATCCCGTATGGTATATTACTCAGGTGAGTAACTGTCTAACGAGGTCGGATTTGGTCAGCCTAGATGTGTTGATGTTGTGATTGGCTTCCTTATGAAGTTGATCGAAGGTAATGTGTAATCAATTGAACAGGTAACCGATAGGTTCGGTTTTGATGCGTCTCGGTAGACGTGAACGAATTTTTGGGTTTTGGAATCAGATTTCTGGATGACGATTCAGGATTTCATTTTGGAACTTGAAAGTGGATTTCTGGTTTTGGGTTTTCGAATCGGATTCTAGGTGACGATTCAGGATTTGATTCTGGAGCTTGACAGTGGATTTCCTTTTATGGATTTGGGTTCGGAATGGTTATTCCAAATGCTAGCTTACGGAATAATGATTTCGGATTCAGATTTGGACATGGCTATGGATATGATTTCTGGGTTTGAATTCGGGATTTCTTATGAAATTGCGGATTCAGATTCGGAATTGGAAATGGATGTTGGGTTGGAGTTTCGATTTTTCTAATGCTGGATTGGACAGATGAACTCCATTATAGAATCGTGTTTGGCAACGACCTAGGTGGTCGTGTTGTCGTGGTTGTTGTGGTTGTAAGCTGATTGATGGGTAGATGTACGTACCTTGTACGTAGTTCGAGATACGATACCAGGCAGACTTGTGGTGCCTGGTGACGGTATATAGGTTATACCAGTCGTACAATGGTGAACGTGTTGGTAGTCGGCTTAGTTCCGATACCATTGGATGAGTCGAGAACGTGGACTGGACATTGGATACTGTGCATTGGGTCATAGTATTTCTGATGGGTCTAGTTACATACAGGTTGAATGCTTTATGGGTAAGTGTTTACTCATGGTTGAGTCAGTTGGCGGTTAGTATAACCACAAGTGGGTATAATGTTAGTTTTCGACTGACGACTGTCAAGTGGTGACAGTTTGTCAGATGTGTCAGCGTGGATCGTTGAGTGAGGCCTGATGACTCCCAGGGGGAGCAGACGTCAGGATAGATTGGTGATTGAGTAAGGAACCGTCGAGTTGTTGTATCAACGAATTGGTAGATTTGATAAGTGGTGTCAGTTCAGAACGTATGATTTCCGTCGATACGACGTGAGTGTTAGTGGTACGTCTGGGTACAGACGAGTTTTGTTCTGGTTAGTTGGTGTACGAGTGTACACGTGTCGTGAGATCGAATCATTTCCACGAGGTAGTTGTGGAATCAGAATAGTTGGAGTTTCAACAACGAAATTATTTAAGGAGGGAAGAACGGTTGGATTTAGGTCGGTTGGAATTTCGAGGACAAAATTAATTAAGGAGGGAAGGTTGTAACGACCCGTCCCAAATTCCGAGATTAGATTAGTGACTAATCACAATTAGTGAGGTTAATCGGTGATTAGTTAGGCGAAATCGGACGAACGATGAAAAATGACCGTTTTGCCCCTAGACGTGGGCAAAACGTTGACTTTTCGTTCGGGCGGTCACATGGACTTTGATCGATGATCGTAACGTAGTTTAGGACGTCACGAGTTCATAGACAAGTGATACGTTCAATTCCGACGTCCGTGGAAGAAGTTATGATGTTCAGAAGTTTAGGGGTATTTTGGTAATTATGGTTAAAAGGAGCAAATGGTTGACTTTTGACCTGGGATGTCCGATGGCCGAGGGCCAAGGATCATTACGTAGATCGGGACGATACGAATCCATAAACACGCGGCACGTCGAATTTGGACGTTCGACGACGAAGTTACAGTTCAAGGAAGTTTAAGTTCACTATTGCACGAATTACGAGATAAGTTCACTTTTGGACTCTAGTGGGCCCCAAATATTTTATGGAGGCCCAATGGATGAGTGACACCTGTCACCCATCCACAGGCCATCCTTATATGTTCATGCATCGACCATTTTAATCATTCAAACACAAAAGCCGATCTCGCCATTTTTCCTCTCCTCTGTACAACCCAAAACCCATCCAACCCAACCCCAGATGATCAGGACAGAGAGGCCAGAGAGTGAGGGAGGATTTTGGATGTTGGTGGCCGGCCTGGATGACCAGAATCGCCGTGGACAGCAGTTGGAAGGAGGAAAACCCGAGAGGGTTCTCGGTAAGGCTCAAAACCCATTTTAATTCAATATATGCATTATGGTTTGTTTTGGATGTTTCTAATGAATTAAAAGGGTTAGTAGGAAGGTGTTAGGATGATTTTGAGGATGGTTAGAGGTTGTAGGACACCATGGACGGTTTCGGGAAGTTTGAACCGTGAGGTTCAAAATGGAACCATGAGTTTTAGGGGCTTTTGATTAGTTTTAGGGATTGGAATTGATAGAAAACATCAAATTAGGAAGAAAGGAATCGAAAAGGAAGAAGTAGGATGAAAAATGGGGAGTCTAGAGCCGTGAACCGGTCACGCCGGTCCAACTGGACCAGCCAAAGCAGGTGAACCGACCGGGACCGGTCGGCTGTGTGGGGAAGATGATAAATAGTGTACAGGGACTTATTGGGGCGTGTGAGGGCACGTGACCCATAATTTGGGAAAGAGTTCAACATACGAAATCATCTATTCGATGTAACGAACATTTTGGTACTGGTTTCATGTCAATCGGATATCGTTTCGATAGGTTTCAGGGTGTCCAAAGGTTTAGGTTCGGTTTAAAAATAGTTAAAAATATCGGAAAATTACAGGGCTTTAGTAGGAGGTTAATTAAGTAGTTAGTAACCTTCTATTACGATTTGGATAGGTTCGGGAGTCCCGGTGGCGGTGATTGGCTCGGGAGACCCGTATGGCACGCAAATCGAGGCGGAAGCTCGGACGGTCTGTGAGTGGACCTTGGTTTTCTAAATTGGTGCAAGCATAAATGTTTATTATATGTTTTAATACATGTTAGATAATGCCATGGGTGCATTTGTATGTGGTTAAGTATAAGCACGTATTTCGAGGGTTAGGCCTTATACGGCGGTGCTTATACGGGTCTGTATTTCTTTAATGGTTTAAATGATTTGGAATTGGATTTCCAAAAGGATAAACTCGGGTATGAGACCCATTTGGTTTTGTCTCGGGCATATGACCTCAGATATGGGGCACAGTGCCCAGCTGATGTCCTATGTTCGGGCATGAGACCCAGGTTACTTTACGGTTTTGATTTCAGGTCAGGAAACCTTATATGGATTTCCCGGTTCATGACGGTTTATGAGAACCGACATGAACCCTTGTTATTGTATCGTGGTTCATGACGGATTATGGGGACCGGCATGAACCCTGGTTATGTTTATGGTACACGACGGTTTAAGGGAACCAGCATGAACCCTGGTTATGTTATTATGGTACATGACGGTTTATGGGAACCAGACATGGAGTATATGGTCTATATGTATATGGAATGGATATTATGGATCATGACGGTTAAGGGGAATCAGACATGGATATTTTTATTATGTATATATATGTGCATATACTTTCCTTTACTTCTATTATCTCCTCCGGGGAGGGTCGTTGGCCTGGGTGGACCCCGGAGTAGTCACGGAGCACCTACTAAGTGGAGTCACCCCCCAGTTGGGTTCCTTACTCTCAGGAAGGCTATGGTTACTATAACCTCGGGTGGGATCAGTGGTCTGCGGACATTGACCTTGACTTTGAGAAGACTCGGATTGAGACTCGGGTAGCACGCGCGTAGCTTTGGATACCGTGACAGGATTGGTTATGTGACTTATATGTATATATGATATATGGATGTGATGTGTGGTTACACAGGTTTTGGGCAGTGGCCCGTATGGTTGGTTTCATGATGGTTTTGGGCTGAGTCCCCTATTATTTTGGGCAGTGGCCCGTATGGTTGAATCTTTATGATTCTTTGATATGTGGTGTGCATAGGTGTGCACAGGATTTGAGCAGTGGCTCGTGTCTTTGGTTTCATTATGGTTATGGTTATGAGCTGAGTCCCTTATTGGTTTCTTATGGATTTGGGTAGTGTCCCGTATCTTTGATTTGATTATGGTTTTGGGCTTAGTTCCCACATATGGTTTCCATTTGTTTAAATGGTTTTCGAATGCATGCATGCTTTTTAGTGAAGGGTACAAATGTCTTCTTATGAAATGTTTTTATAAACTTTTGTTTTGTCCACTCACATCTTTTAATGTTTTGACTGCCCTTCAGGTTGACATCGGGTGTGGACTGTAGTAGAGACCGAGATATCACATACCTCATTCGGATCCTGGCCTACTTTGATAGCCCGGGAGGGCGATGATCGGAAATATCCCTTGTCTGACAGTTCGTGTCAGACGGGAGCAGGGTCATCCCGCGTTAATCCCGGGGGGATTGGGATGGGTCCTGTCAAACAATCCCACATCGCTCGGGGAGGGGAAGGTGAAATGCCTTATATTTGTGGACACATATCTATCTAGCACGAGGCTTTTTGAGAGCTCATTGACTTTGGATTCCTTGGGAACTCCAAAGTTAAATGAGTTTGGATTGGTGAAATGACATGACCCATCCCAATCCCCCCAAGATTAACGCCGGATGTGCCATGCTCTTGTCTGACTCCACGTGTCAGATAAGGGATAAAGCTCACCTTAACCCGCTCGGGGTTATCCAGAGTACGCCAGGATCAGTGGTGGAGTGTGATGTCTAGGTCTCTGCTACAGCCCGCATCCGTGATCAACCCGAAGGGTGTTAAAAACCATTAAAAAGTGTGAGTGGACGAAAATTAATAATTTAATACAACACATTTCTATAAAAGACCTTTTATACTCTTCACTAAAAATATGCATGCATTTGAAAACCAGTTATTATAATCATTTTCTTTAAACCAAATCATAGGTTTTCCAAATCCAAACTCAGTGAAAAATTCTTCTAAATCAAAGCCATTTCCTTCCTCAAATCAATGGGGCCTTAGCCCAAAACCATAAAACCATAATATAGTGGGAATTCAACCCAAAACCAAGTATGTGGGTCACAGCCCAAATCCACAAAATACTGTAACCAGTCAAATAAAACATTTTTAATCCATCATTGGCATCTCATATGCCTGTAATCCATCCTTGGCATCCCAGATGCCTGGTTTGTAATGGGGCTAAGTTCGTGGGTTTAGAAAGAAAAGTTGGAATTCAAAGAACCTAAACCGCATCAAGGCATGAGAAGTCATGACTCGGACCTTGAGTCTAGATGAAATCGTGCTTAAGCTCACAAAAATGCTCTAATTGAGGTACATGGCTCACTTGACTCAACTCTAAGTTCATTGCTTCTTCTTTTTTTTTCTTTTTTTTTTTCTAATCATAATTTTTTTTTTCTTTTCACTAATGAACTTGATACATTTTTTGTAGATGAGCTGAGCCAAGATCATGCAATAACTTCCTCACTTTACAAATAAACAAAAGATCTTTTCCATTCAAAAATACTTCCATCACATGAGTATAAGTAACACAAAACATCAACATATTTCCTCCTCACCATGAATCTCATTTGATGCAACCTTGACACAAGTTTAGATTATAGGGTGTAGCCATTATGAACGGTTCAAAACTTGGTTAGGTCATATTGTAGGTGAAGAACAAAACGGCTAAGTGTTTGGCTTCAAAAGGGCTTAGGGAGCATGCAATTTGGACGGGGAAAAGAAGGGTCTTTAGGAGCTAAAACACACATAGCTTATATCACATCTCATAAATAATCATACATCAAATCAAGAACATCCAATAGATATGGTTTCTTAAACATCAATGCAAATAGAAAGAGATCATGCAATTATGAACAAAGTGATGAGTGTTTGAGAGTAGAAACATGTAGATCACTCAGAAATAAAGGAAATCAAGCTCAAAAATCTCACAATGGTAGTCTCCACTAATTTTCTAAGTATGCTCAAATTCAATTGTTTTGGTTGCTTAATCACTTGATTATGGTATCGTGAAGTGCAAGTGTGAGTTCAATGGAAATGGCAATGATTCTTAGTAAGTACAAGCAATTATCATGTTCTATACATTCATATTAACATGTTTAGGTATAAAAACTAGCATTACAAAACAAAAAAAAGGCAAAGAATTCAAAACAGAATTCAAAAAACAGCAAGGAAATAAGAGCAGAAAAAAAAAACCAGAAAGCATTTCAAAACAGAAACTGAGTTGTGTACCCCTAAACTTAAGTCCAATACCCCCAAACCTAAATGAAACATTGTCCTCAATGTTTTGAGCATAAAAGGAAGACAAAATCATGAGTTAGAAGGTAAAAAACGTCCATATGAAAGAGGGAACAAACCAGGGCAAAGTTGAGCACTTAGAATGCTTGCGGTCCAAGAGGCACTTGAGGGGCTCCAAACCTGGCCCTCCTTTAGTGGTATCTTGCCTGCAACATAAATGAATTGATTAGTTCTACAAGTAGAAATCCACTTCATAGACTTTAACATTTCAGGGAACAAGTACAATAAAGATTTGAATGTAAGTAAAAACTGCTTGATCCAAATAGACAAGTAAGCATAATGCTCGAAGTATGGAGGCCATGGAGGGTCTTTGGGTTGCTTGGGCTGTGGCCTTGAGCCTTGGGTGGAACTGAATGTCTCAAAGGTGCATACCACCATCTTGATACTTCTTTCATCTTGCCTTCTACAAGGACCATTAAACCTGCACAAACCATTAGGCACAACATCAAATTTCTCACCAAAACAACTAAGTTGAGTAAGGAACTTAAATGGTGAAGATAAGGATAAGGAAGGCCCTGGAAAAGTAAGGATAAGAGGTGCTTGAGGAGTTGAGGCAGCAAGGATAGGTGCTAGAATTTCAGGGACCTCGGCCAAAACTTGGTGCAATGCTTGCGGGTTTGGTTCTATTTCATGAACATCAAGAGCATGACCCGAGGTGCATTCATTGGTGCTGTCCGTGGGTGGTAAGGGGACATACACATCATTATCCTCATCATCCCAATCGGGTTCCCAAAGAAGTTTAAGTCGAAGGTGCTCTAATTCCTTGTCCTCTAAAAGGGCTTCCCGGAGTGTTCTTTGAGATCGGGCCTCATTTAGTGCATCCCAAAGGGTTTTTTGAGGTCGGGCAAGGCTAGGATCCAAAGGAGGAGGAGTCCAAGTGTAGGGTGATGGTTCACTCTATCCATTGTGGTATGGCTCCATATAGGGCTGATTGTAAGGCTCATGCATGTACATGTAATCTTGGGGGTATGCCCATCCCCCTTGATGACTTGGAACCAAATGAACGTTTGCATAGGGCTCGTAGGCCCAACCTTGTGAAGAATAATAGCTATTCCACGATTCCATGGTACCTAGACACATAACAAAAAGTTATATACAAAATAAAAAAGAAAAACCACTAAGTTAAAGGAATCAAATAAAATGGACACCGTTGAGGGATAAGTCCCCAGCAACGGCGCCACAAACTTGATAGAGAGTTTACCAAGCACAACAGATGTACTAGGCAAAACCTTTACGTATAATAAACTTTTCAAGTGCACAAGATGTGTAGATAGTATAGATGCAAGAAAAGGTCGATCCCACGAAGACTTGCTCAATGATATCCAATTCTGTTTAACTCAATTGACTTAAATGGAGTAATTAAAATGCAATAGGGGGTTTGTTATGTTTTATGAATGAAATAAATTAACTAATAATAACTAACTAAGTCGAGCTAAGGTTTCTATCCACCTTTACCAATTATAGTTCCGTTAGATTTCCTTGATTAGATTACTATGCATGTATTTGAATTAAGTGCCCGTGCAGGGGTCCGGCTAAGGTTCACCCCACACATATTATCTTATCTTAGATTGCATGTTTAAGCGTGATGTGCCCGCCCTTAAACAACTATTACCGATGGTGCGTGATAATGCATGAAACATAAAGAAGATTTAATGACACTACAGTGTCTCTAAAAAAGTGATGTGCAGACCTAGGAAGTCATGAGTTTAGATTACGAATAAGATTCCCCCTCTTAAACGTGATGCCATAAATTGCAGGGTGAACACACACATCAAGGTGACCCGTCAAGCAATTACATCGACAATTATACACAAATAAGGTAGCTAAGCTTATAAGCATAAATTGAGTTCATGAAGCGCATTAATCCAACAAATCCAGGCATTCATAGAAATCATAATCAAGAGCAAGAAATCAAACACGAACTAACATGGCTAGGGCTTCAAGTAACTCTAGCCCTAATTACACTACTCAAACATTATTGAATAAAACAAGCACATAATTAAAAGGTGCACAAATATAAATAAAGCAAGAAATAATAAAAGGACAGTGATTAAAAGAGATGAAGGAAAACTCCCTCAAGGTAGACGTGCTGAATTTGAAGATGCTTGAATTATAAAGAGTACTTGAATTAAATTACAAAACTCTAAACTAAGAACATGGATTGAAGTACGAGTTTTGACAGAGTTTTTGGGACCTTCATGAGGTAAATTCGGCCCCCAAAAACAATGAGAAAACATCTATTTATAACCCCAAACACTTGCCCTAACATCTCCCTCAAAGAAAAGGGAAAACAGACCCAAAACAAGGAGGAAAACTCCTTGTTTTTGTGAAAAACCATAGTTGGCCGTTTTTTGTATCCTTCTTGTACAAGGAGTCCATTTCCTTCCTTCTTTCCACTTCTTGACTTTATCTTTGACTAGGAATTCATTTAATGCTATCCTAAATCAGATTACATTGCCCTAAAATAAAGGAAAAATGATAAATTGCGGCTAGGGAAGTTAATTAACCCTAGCAATGTACAAGATGGTTTCTTAATTTCCAAGAAACTTCCTTTTTCTTGTTTCTTGCCTCTTTAACTTCAAGATCTGATCATGAATATAATTAAGTCTTCTTATCCAAGTCAATCCATGTCATTCCTCATTGAGAAAGGTAGGAAAATTCGTCCAAAGGGCAGCTGCCCCAAATCCCTAAAAAGTAGGAACTTGATAAGGCAAGAAATCCTAGTTTCTTGGGTTCCAAAGAACAGATAAGAACCCTTCTTTTAATGGATCTTTTGGCCAACTTTCCCAGCTGGATTCTAGGGCATAATGTCTGAAATAGCCCACTTAATCTAGGCATGCAAGGCTGGCAAGGCTGATCCACAAAGTCACTCACACACACACTCCTTGTAGGATTAGGAGTGCCTCTCGACCAAGAAAGGCAAGAACCCCTTTTCTTGGTCAATATTGATTGTCTTGACATGTGCTATCACCTCATTGGAACCCCTGGGGATTATATGAGCTGCTGATCACATCCAATACATTGAAAAATGCCAATTCAAAGACAAAACCCGAGAGGCCCTCAACTGGGATTTCAGCTAGGGACCTTAACTTCATTTTGGCTCGGATTTCCTCCATTCTTTTTGCATTTTCTTCAGAATTGACTTAACTTTCATAATCACATTCTCACAAAATGGATCATTTTCTTCTATTTTTTTGTACAATTATAATCAAAATATACGTAAAAGGGATAAGAAATAACATTGAAATGATGCTTAATTTGTGACTTATCACTACGCGTGCTCCTCGGTCTCAAACCGGGTCTCCCCAAGGTTCACCTAGGTCCCTGACCCTCCTTGGGGGCCGGAGGTTTTAACCTCTAGCAATCTTGATCATAGATCCCTCTATGGTCTTTCACGTAGAGCAGTCCCTCTCAGGCAATGCTCTGACTCCAGTGTCCCTGACACCTGGAGTGTAATCCACACATAGGATGGTATAGTTTGAAAACCGAAATCAAATCCATTTCATCTCGAGATATAATGTCCGTAAACCATTTCCACAAATCCCATTTCCCAAAACCATTTTCAATCTAAATCGCATTTTGTACCCCACAAATGGGACTCAGCTCGATACCATACATCAATTGGACTGCACGCCCGATATCATAAACCAACTGGGCCTTAAGCCCGAGATAACATATTTCCAAAATCGAAATCATTTCATTTAAAACCATGTTTAACTCCATAATTAATCAATACCATATCCAGACGGGTCTCAAGCCCAAACATCGTAAAGCGACACATAAAATCCACATGATCAATAATGTATGATATCCAAGCATTTCAACTCAAATCATAGAATAAAGTACTAAACCGTTATGCATGCATTTCATTTGTAAACCAAAAGTCCACTCACCGACTGTCCTTGCTGCGCCTAGATACACGTACCATAACCCTCTCTAGGTCATCCAGACATGTAAAAATCACACTCAAAGGTCATTAACCATCTAAACAAGTCCTAATCAAGAACCCCCAACATTCCAGGAAAATTTAACATGTCCGAACACGCATCCCAAAGCTTTAAACCTCAATTTAACCAACCTAACGATCTTCGATCAACCTGAAACCATAACCATTCGATCTGGATCGTCGAAACCTTTAAAATGACACTGGTGCCCCACGAGCTGGTCACCCACAAAAATCAACGCTGGTCAACGTCTACTGTTGAAGTCAAAAAAGTCAACGCTGACATCAGCGGTCAGTGGTCAACGTTGACGTCAGCATGACGTCATCTCTTACAAGTCTGATAGCTGTCAGATCTGACACCTATCAGACCTGACAGTACTACGTGTCAGCAGTCCGCTGGTCCACGTCATTGACATGTCAGTGACACGTGGCAGCACCTGATTAGACCACGTCACTAACATGTCAGTGCTGACCTCCTATTAGCCTACCTTTGACACCTATCAGATGATGATGTCATCATTGTCTTCAACCTTCGTCCGGGTCAACTCGGATCATAGTATTAGGTCGCGTAGACTCGCGACTTGACCCGATCCAAACTCACTCATCTGACCACCATTTTGATCCCCGTTTCTTCCTACGTGTTTGTCTAACCCCTAAGAACAGATCCCTCGAATTGAAACCATGAAAATCGACCTAGAATTACTTGTTCTAAGGATGAATAGTAACTAGCCACCTGCAATCCAGTTCTGCCGTCAACTCTAGCCACCGCGATCCTCAAAACCAGTCGAACTAGGTCCCCTCGATCTCTAGAACATAACCCAATCCATAAAACGTCCCATCAGACCCTTAAAATTGAAACTGGAAATTGAACCCAAAAATGCTTACCTACAGGATTCCCGCCACCATACTTCGCCGTCCTCGCCGTTAGCACCTCCGTGTTCGTCTCGACGTCCTCTCTCACTCTCCTTTTCACTCGACTTGCAGATGATGAAGATATAGGGAGGCTTAGGGTGGGCTATGCATTTAGGGGTTTCAGCTTAGGATAATGAAACAGAGAAGGGGGTGGGTGCATTTATGTAAAGGGTTGGGCAATGGATGAGTGACAAGTGTCACTCATCCATTGGGCCTGAACAAATAAGACCGTGATTAAGTAGGGATTAGTGAGCTTAATCGGGGGTTAGTTGGTCCCAATAAGGTCATTAGCTTAGAATGACGATTTTGCCCCTAGTTTGGGCAAAAAGTTGACTTTTAGTTCGGGTGGTCAAATGGGCTTTGACTGGTGACCAGGACGTAGTTCGGGACGTCACGAACCCGTAGGCAGGTGGCACGCCCGATTCCGACATCCGAGGAGGAAGTTATGATGTTCGGAAGGTTGAGGGCATAACCGTAATTTGGCTAAATTAGGGGGAAAAGTTGACTTTTCGTATAAACGGGTTTTGGTACGTTGACCTAGGATACTTAGATAGATCTCGTCATCCTGAGTTTGATGACAGGCGGAACGTATTCATCGGACTTACGATGTGGGAGTTACGGGTCTAGAAAGGTAGTGGCAAAGTTGTAATTTTGAGGTTCTAGGAAGGGCATTTTGGTGTTTTTGCACCTTGGGATGTGTGCAACAGAGAGGGAAGATGGAGGGCTGAGATTGAGCCACTTGGGAGAGGAGTTACGGGATTGGTGACACGTGTAGGAGGTCTGGTTGGTTCTAGTGAGTGCACGGTCCAATTATTTGGGGTGCAACCGTGCCGTGTGTGTTGTTCGACCCAGACAGAAACATAGGGAGGAATTGAGAAGAATTGAGAGATGATGGTAAGTGTTAGTGTGTTTTGGTCAGTGAGGAGTGATCAGAGGGTGGAAGAGTGAACTGGTGAGTGTTTGGGGAAGAGGAATCGTGCAAAAACACGGTGGTCGGGGCAGTCGGTTTTCAGAGAAAACAGAGAGGACTTGGAAGATCGTGGTGGTGGTGCGGCTGTGTGTTGGTGCAATTGGACTCGTGGAGGTGTCCAGAGGCTGGCGGTGGACGGGGGGAACTGCTGCCTCACGGCTGAGCTCACGACAGCGACAGGAGGACAGGTAATTCCTCATCCCCGTTTCTTTGCTCTGTTTTTTCGCTTGGTTTCAGAAGCTAAGTCGTAGCTTTAGAGGTAGAATCGAAGAGTCTAAGGAATTCTAGGAAGTTCAGCGGAGTCCTAGGAGCCTTCTGGTGGAACAGCTGTGACGGGGGAGTGCACGGCGGAGGTTAGTACGACGGGAGTACTGATGTGCTCTGTTTTGCCGTCGATGTTTAGATTGAAAGTCGTGGGTTTTGACTGTGAGTCGAGGGTTTTTCGTGTGTTGGGTGACTCCTAGGAAGGTCTTAGGAAGAGGTTGAGACTGCCACCGTGATGGGAGGTGACCTGGGTGGCCGGAGAAGGAAACAGGGCAGTGTTTGGGTTTTGTTTCGAGTTCGAGTCTCTGAGTATTAGGCCGTGTCGAGGTGGTTGAGTAAGGGGGATGTATAGCTAGGAACTGGACGATGCTGTGGGTGAAGAGAGGAGCAGTTTTGGTGCAGGTACGGTGGAGAACCGCTGACGCCGGTTCAAGTTGCAGACACTGTGCTGAACCGGGTCGACACGAGGAAGACGGTGACACTGTAGCAGGCGCGTGAGGGCCACGCGCAGCCACTTTGGGCGGCGCGTGGAAGCGCGTGCGGCGGTTCTGTGGAAAATGGTCAACATGGTTTTTGGTCTTGGGGTTGTGATGAGTCCATTGGAATTGGTTTCGGGTTAATTGGACGTCGAATCGAAGTAGTTCCGCGAGGGTGAAGGTTTAGGGTTCCGGTTCGGTACGTTTAGGACCGGGGGATTGTTGAGGGAAATTAGGTGGACCTTCGTAGATGTGTTAGTGACGTCTTTTGGTGGTTGTTGATAGGATCAGGAGTTCCCGAGGAAGCCGAGGAACGTACGAGACGTTCAGGACGTGATTGAGGGCTCGGTACTGTGAGTGGACCCCTTCTCTAAACTCGAGCATGCATAACTGTTTTCAATACTTGTTTTATGGTTTTAATCATGATTCTATGTTATCGAATATGCTTTGTTGATTTTGCATAATTGCACGTTTTTCGAGGAAATTTGGTTTCAGCACGTTTTACGAGAAAAGTGTGATTTCTGAATATGATGTTATGGATTTGGGATTTCAATGGATAAATGGTTTAAATGTTCATAAAGGGATTTTGAAATCGGATTTCGGATAACAGGATTTGGTTTTAAAGTGAAAAGTGGATTTCCGAATTTGGGTTCGGAATGACGGTTCGGAATGCCGGAAGAGCTTCGGACCGGTGATTTCGGATTCGGGTTTGGATATGGATTTAGAAATGGTTTTCAAATGGTTTTGGATTGGATTTTCTGGATCTGGTTATTGGGTTTAAAGACCCGGATATTGATTTGACGGGGGACGGGCCCAGATTGGGTTTAAAGACCCGGATTGAGTTTAAAGACTCGAGTGTTTAAAGACTCGGATATATTGATATTTCCCCCGTAGGCCTGTTGAGTTTAAAGACTCGGGAGTTTAAAGACTCTGGATATTATTGAGGCCTGGATTGAGTTTAAAGACTCGGGAGTTTAAAGACTCGGATAGGTCCAGCAGGTTTGATCGTAAAAGAATGGTTTGATATTCACGGTTTATGATACGGTTTTATAATGTTTCTGCTATGTTTTCTATAACTGTTTTATAGTGTTTCCGTTTCTTATGATATTTTATGATGAATGATTTATAACCGTTTTGATAACTGGGTTATGCATGTGGTTTCAAAACGGAGGGCTAAATCCGGTTTTATCATAAAATGGTTTTCGAAATTTTCCTTTATTTTGGTCCACTCACACCTTCTGTTTTAAATTGCCCTCCAGGTTGTGGAGCTAGCGCTGGGTTTCGGCGTCGAGGTAGCGTCTGAGGCATAGAAGTCACGAGAGCGATCCCGAACTGTGTTAAATTTTCCGTTGTGCGTGAACTTAGCTTTTCGGTTTTACTTTCTTCTGTCTTGTGTACTATGCTCTGTAAACTGTTGACTTCGAGATATGTGATATATTTTCTCCTGCGTCTGACTGTGTTGTGTCGGGTTGTCAGACGGGAGCAGGATTTACCTCGGTTTTTGGGGTGAAACCGGGGTGGGTCCTGACAACAAATACCTGGGACCCACTCAAGAAAAAAGTCCAGTTGTCTCGTAATTCTTGTAATAGTACCCTAAACGTTCCATGACCCGTAAATTTCCCGTCGAATGTCTGATTTTGACATGTCACTTGTCTACGGACTCGTATCGACTCGATCTATGTAACAGTCCTCGGTCCTCTTGCATTTGACCACCCGGGTCAAAAATCAACTTTTTATCCATTCTCATATGTAAAATTGTCATTTTGCACCATTCATCCAAAAATCCTCGATTAATCCCCGGTTAGTCCCGATAATCCTCAATTAATCTTTAATTAGTCACGTAAAGTCGGGATGGGTCATTACAACCTTCTTTCCTTAAAGAATTTCGTCCTCGAAATTCAAACTAACCTTAAATAGACATTCAAATTTTGGAAGTCCAATATTGCCTCCAACTCGAGACGCTCTTGTGTAAAAGTACACATCCAACCATCCAACCACAGTACTTGTTTGTACTCAACGTCACACCAATATCCAAGATACTTGTCGGTACTCATCCACGTCGAGTGACGTTGAACACAATCCAACCATCTAACACATACCAGTACTAATCGTTGAATTGGATACAGACACACCCAAATCTCAAGGATCCAAAGCTCAAGGATCCGTATGTTAACTCGTAAGTCGCAACTTCATATTCCAAACATTTGCTAGCTCGTCTCACGCGAGACACTAACACTCGTCGATCTCACCTATCACCTACACATATACCGAGCTGACACGTCTTTCAAATCAAGCTGATGTCCTTCACCTTTTCAACTTGACGATTCTTCTCAGTCATCTACTCAAGTTGACATCTTGTTCTCACCCAGAGATCTCTAGTCTCAAATCCTCCACCTCACTAGATGGCCTTCTAACTGTAAAGCCACGCTTGCGACACACTGTCGTGCTCAGCCGATACTCATGGCTCCACTGTCACTGTTCGAGTCACCAACACAACCTCAACTTACTTTAGAGTCCTACTAGGGTACCTCGTACCAAACCCCGTCTTACTCAGTGTCCAACGCTGTAATCCTAACTCGAGGACTGTCCCAACTGTCACCTCACTCGTCCCGTGGTTACACTAACCACCAACTCACTCTACCTGAGTGTATCTAGATTCCTTCGAATACTTGCTCCAGCTGGGATAACACTACTGAAACTCTAGGGTTCTTCAAGCAAACCACGGCTCTGAGCTCCATGCTCATACAAACACTGAACCCTCATAAGATCCCTCTGCCCACAAGCACAGTATCCAATGTCCAGTCCACATTTTCAACGAAAGAACCAACAATATCGGAACCAATCCGATTACCAACACGTTCACCTTGGACCCAACCTTGTGTTCTGGCTCACAACACAATTGGGAAGTTACTTATAACCACTGTCCAACGCGCCCTACTCACAAGTGCACCCTACACAAGCACTAAGGCACCACTCAGCCTACTCAAGGACTGTACTTACGCATCGTACGTTGTACGTACCAATAACCGTGAATCAGTCCATGCACTACCACTACCTCGGATCTAGTCTGTCCACCATAGGGCTACTAAGCCAATCACGCTCAACTTTGGAGCCTGTTCATCTGATCCTTTTCCTAGACAGATTATACACTTTAACTCAGCGTCCTATCTGAGTTTCTTGGTCACCTGACCAATCACTGAGGTGTGTCCAAACCCATTCATGTCTACCAAGACATACCAATCCTAAACTTTTCGGTTACCTGTCAACATCCTACCTAAGGCATCGAATATTCATCTTTTCCTGATTGATACTCCAAGTATAGTCTCATTTTTCGATTCCGTGGAAACTCCCACTAACATTCGGAATAATCAACCTAAAGCAATAGCCAACATTCTGTTCGTTCAACTAAAATCGCGCACCATATTAAATTCGAAAGGAAGTCAGTCCCCTCAACAAACTGCAATCACAGAGATAGCCTCTACCTGGCAATCACTGACTCTCATCCAGTCTGAGTGAATCCAATATCAGTACTCATGCCCATATCCAACCTCTGTCTTGTAATCTCATACAATAACATTGTTGCGATCCCAACTCGGAAGCTACAACACTTGTCACCAATTACTCCCTAAATTGAGGATTTCTTTCACTTAGCCCATGATAATGTCCTTTAAGCACAATAAGCAAAGACGATGACACCAAAATTCATCCTAAATGTCCACCGCCAATTCTAAACTCTCTCTCGGCCCTTAGACCACTCGAGCTCCAACCAACTCGACCAATAAATCACATACTAAACCTCGATCGCCTTGATCGTCTCAACACTATCTGATCCATAACATCTCGATCCTAAGTGGATCCATACTAACTCTTTCGGCCAATGACCCATAAACAACATGGGCCCACCAAATTGATGCTCGTTCAACAATAATACAAGTGACACCAAACATCAACCAATAATATATGTTGATAACTACTGTAGTGATTCTACCACTACCAAGTCACTCCCTACTTCAGCTTAAACCTGACAACTCATACCACCCAAGATGATGAGAAGTTCACTAGAAAAGAAGTATAATTTTTATCAGAAGGAGATGTGCACTCACTCGCAGTCCGGTCGAAACTGACTCCTGAATTTCCATCGAAAAAGGACATTGGGTCTCCTATCAGTGACATTCCCAGTCAACTGATCCTCCAATTCCACTGAGTCTTACCACTGGACTCCTACACTCTCAACTCTGTCGGTACCTTCTGACAATTGGTTACAAAATGGGTTACGTACCCGACCAAACCTCTACTAAACAGCAACTACACCACTCATGTGTCCGCAAAAAACTAGGCACAACTAACTCTCTCCAAGCTCCCTGAGCTACCTAGGGATACCTTGACGCGTCATGTGTGTCGTGAAATACAAATTTGACTCAATAGTCAACCCTGACCATACCTATCCGTCTCGGCTCACCCAACTACCACCAACGTAGCACTAGCTCGTACGTCCCAGCTCTATGGGATCAGTTTCTGAGCACCGCACTCTTGCAAACCTACCAAGTCAAGACCAAAACCTGTCTCACAATCAATGGGGAACCGGTCACCCAACCAGGTATCCCGTACCTCTAGTAAGCCAACAGACTCCAACTCACCAATCGGGATCCTCACTGTCCCACTCCACAACCACTGTAACTCACATGTATGTCACTCTAGGCTCAGAGAATTACTGTTACCTCCCCAAATCCACTAATTCCATGACGTCCCTGCGTCATTCAAAACCACTCCATCACTGTTGGGATTCTATCCAACTCATCCTGACCTGAGATACCACATCTATCACCTGGGTCACACTCCCAAGATCCGACACACACTAACGAATCCTCTTTGTCTGGTTATCACCAAACACGAGCACACCACGTCTGAGTCACACCCTCTGGTCATGTCTGAGAAACTCTACTTCCCAATTTACTCACCAACTATGAGTAAAACCACGTAAGAAAAAAGTTCCTCGAACGTGACCTAGCACTCAACAGTCTCAACTACAACCACCCTCGATAGTAATTTCTACTACCACCTTGCTTTGATACCACTTGAAACGACCCATCCCAATCCCCCCGGGATTAATGTGGGATGCTTCATGCTCTCGTCTAACATGAAGTGTCAAACAAGGGATAATACGTACCTCAGCCCATACGGGGCTCCCAGAGCGCGCCAATATTGGTGGAGGAGTGCGATGTCTCGGTCTCTTCTCATGCCCGAATTCATCTTTCCAAACTAAAACCATGCCACAAAACCATAATTAAACTCACAATCATATAGCCATAGCATAAACTCGTAAACCTCGAAAAACGTGTAAATACGAGATTACCTCGAAATACGTTCAATCATATAATCCACTAGTGCCACAATCATCATCATAGAAATCACGTATGTAAAACATATAAAATAGTTATGCATGCATCACAGTTTAGAAAACGAAATCCACTTACAGACCGTCCTACGCTGCCGCATAGATAGGCGTGCCAAAAGCCCTCCAGGGCCCCATCACTGTCACCGGGACTTCCAAACCTGTCCAAATCACACTATAGGGTTACTAACCTTTTCATTAACCTCCTATTAAAGCCTCGTAATTTTCCCGAATTTTTAACTATTTTTAAAATCAATTCAAAACCTTCAGACACCCCGAAACATATCTAGACGGTGTCCGATCGACACAAAACTAGTCCCAAAATGTTCGTTACATCGAATAGATTATTTCACATGTTGACATCATGACCGAAAAGTGTCCCACATGCCCTCATGCGCCATCGCAAGCGACTGCGTGTGAAAGCACGCGCTAAACACTGTTCATCGTCAACCTCTAGTCGACCTGGTTCAGACCAGTCCAGTCTAACCCGAACCGGCGTCCCCGATTTCCTTCTATTTTAGTCTGATTGTTATCCTTTGTTTACCATTAGATTCGTCCTACCATTCTCTATCCATTTATACGATCAAATACTGAATTTAGGGGCAAGAGAATACCTTCCTGGTTGAAGGTTTGAACCGGCCACTTGTACCCACGTTCTGCCGTCGTCTCCGAGCACCATTCCCTTTGAAAATGGGCCTCCTAGCTTCGTCCAAGTCCCTAGATCACGGCCCAGTCCATCAACTCGACCAATAACCCATAAAATCCTACATTCGATTTTTGAATTTCTACGTACCTATCTTGATTTCTCCAGCCACCGTCCACGACGGCTCGAGCCGTGGCCACCACTAACTTCAGCTGAACCTCCCCTTCAACTTCTAATCTCACATCACATGCGTTTGATATGGTTTGAGAGGCTTTCCTTCACGATCATTCACAATCCCTGTTTTCAAGTTTTCCTCACGGGTTCAGTCCCCCAGCTACCACCTTCGTCCACGACGGTCACCGTCACTGGCACCACCAACACTGCCAGCCCTCACATTCTAGCTTCCCTTCACAAGGTGTTTGCAATAGATGAGGATTAGAGGGTTTTGAGTGAGGTTTGGGGTGCTCGGGTTTCATTGAAGAAAATGTGAAAATGATGAAGATCGATGATGATAATTAGATGCTAGAATGGACGGTGAGGATGAGATGAGAGATAGAGATTAATGGTTAGGATGAGAGACGAGAGTTTGATTAATTAATTAATTAATGGCCAATAGACATAGATCCCCAAATTATGGAAAGGTAACCAATGGGATGAGTGACACTTGTCACTCATCCAAAGGCCCCACACAAAATATCTTCCCAATTGGATTTAAGTAATATTTTATTCGATTCCTGAAACGTTAAATCCCCGATTTCGCTCTCGTGACCATAACTTTTCTGTCCGACGTCCGATTTCAACGTGCCGCCTATCTATGGATTCGTATAAACTCGATCTACGTAACGGTCCTTGGCCGTTGACCATCGGACTTCCCGGGTCAAAAGTTAACATATTACCAACGACTAAGGACAAAACGGTCATTTTGCACCGTCGGTCCGGTTTCTCTCAACTAATCTCCGATTAGTCATTCTAAATCATAATTAATTAATATTTAATCCCGATCTTCAGGACGGGTCGTTACACCTCGTGTAGACTAAACCAAGAAATTACTTCGCTAACAGGACTCTGTCATCAAGCGACAAATCATCGCTGGTACCAACCACTCTGTACTATCTGAACCCTGTCCTCAAGGAGGTAACTCAACGTCTAAACTACCTCTAGCCTGATAGATGCTCTACTCCAGGTGTCAAAACCACTGATCGGTCCACCTCGAGATCTGATTGACAAGTACCACTCTCTGGCAACTTGTCCTACCATTCTTCACTAGACGGCCCTAGTTTCAGATCAATCCTCGGTCACAACTCAGAAAAGTTGTCATGTCGGGGCCTAGCCTCTAACACACTACAGCTCCCAATCGCTGGCACACCAGAAACATTATGCCACTGATAGGTCGTTAATTAAACATTATTTTATATTATTTTATACCTTTTATATTTGAATTTTAATATTAAAATAATAAATAATTAGATAAAATAATATTTTGTGATATTTTTGTTTAAATAAATAAAGTTTGTAATTTGGAGCGTTTTCGCAAAAGAATTGTCCAGATCGGAATTATAACGAAAACATTATGAAACCAAATTCGGTGCACGCGTCCCGAACAGCTGAACTGCTACCTAGCACGCGTGCGTCGGGTAATCGGTCTCCCCCAACGCAACACACACTGAATCCAGCTGCTCCAGCCCTACAGCACGCCACCGAACTCACCTGCTCTCCCTCTCCAGTCACTTTCAGTCAATTTTTCCTGCACAAAACTACTCCACCCACTCCCTTTTGCATCAAATTTGCATTGAAAATCAACACCAAATCAGCTCCAAACCATGCCCTAATTTCATCACTAATCATCATTGTTCATCATTGTTCATCATTTCATTTTATTTATTTTTTATTGTAATTTCTATTTATTTTTGGTAGCTTTTTCTCCCTATAAATAGGGGTCCATTTCTCTTGTGAAAGGGGACTTTTTTTCTAGAGAGCTCCTAAACACAAGTTGTATGTTTCCTTTAGAAATACCAAGACTTAGTATTTCCGTTGCAATTCTAGAGTTTAAGATTGCATTCTCGTGTTTATTCCTCCATCTTCATAAGGTTTCTTCTACTGTCAGAAAATCTTGTGAATAACATTTCATTGTTTCCATCCATTTTCGGAATCACAAGCTGTTCTTGGATTCCAAAAGTGTAAACTATTTCTTCCTTGCTTAAACTCTCATTATTGTTTCGGTTTTATTTTCTTTAATTCAATATTTTTGTTGGTATTTTCTTCCTTACTTTTGTAGACATGAATATGATTATAATATGTTTTTCTTTCCGAACTTCTTTTACTTCATACATTTGAGTGCTTAAGCTTCAATTCTATGTTAAGTATTTATGATCGTTGTTCGGTGCACTTAGTAGAAAATTGAAGAGATTTAAGTGTTTGACACACATTCAAATCATAAACATTAGGTTAATTATATAAGTGTTTATGACTGCTGTTCGGTGCATTTATAATATTAACAAAATGTATGCATGTGTAAGATGGTGAAAGTAGAATTTTGTAATATGTTCAAATTATGCAAATATTAGAATGTTGGTAGAATTTGTGTTTGAAGAAAGTCCACTTGTACAAATGATAGAGAAGGAGTAGAATTAATTTCATATTTGTTTTACTTGTTTTATTGTCTATATTATGATTACAATCCCTTAAAACCCCCATTTAATTCTTTATTTTTTTATTATTTAATTATTTATTCTTTTATTAATGAATTTTTTAATCATTTATTCTTTAATTTATTCATTATTTATTCCTTTATTCCTTTATTCATGTATTATTTTATTCTTTGATTATTCATTATTCTTTCTCACTAACATATTATTAATATTCCCTAATTTCCCCGGATAAGAACGATCCATATTTATCAATACTAAAATGACACAAAAAGGGTTTAAATTGCATAATACTCGAATTACGTATTTAATTTAATGCGTAGTTTGGGCGTTATCAATTTAGAGATTCGTTCATTTCTTGGTCACACAGGTTTCTATAGAAGATTTATCAAAGATTTCTCTCACATTGCAAGGCCCTTGTGCCGATTGCTTCAGATGGAGACACCCTTCGTCTTTGATGCAGACTGTTAGGAAGCTTTTGAGAAGCTTAAAAATATTTTAACCACTGCACCCATTCTTTGTACCCCGGATTGGTCCTTACCCTTTGAACTAATGTGTGATGCCTCTGATTATGCAGTTGGTGCTGTACTCGGGCAAATGCGAGACAAGAAGCCCTGCGCCATATACTATGCATCCAGAACTTTGAATGATGCCCAAATAAACTATACGACTACTGAGAATGAGTTGCTTGCTGTTGTGTTTTCTTTAGATAAGTTTCGCTCTTATTTACTTCGAACTAAAGTCATTATTTACACTGATCTGATCATGCAACACTGAAGTATCTCCTGGCCAAGAAGGAAGCTAAACCAAGGCTAATCCGATGGATTCTTCTTCTTCAAGAGTTTGACATCGAGATTAAGGACAAGAAAGGTGTAGAAAACATGGTGGCAGACCATTTGAGTCGCATATCACATGAACGAGATCCCGTGGCGATTCAGGAGATGTTTCCGGATGAACAACTCTTCTGAATTCAAGTAAGTACTCCTTGGTATATTGATATCGTAAATTACTTAGTCACCAAGCAGTTACCCACCACTCTCACTCGTGCACAGAAAGATAAACTCAAGAAGCATGCTAGGTATTATGTTTGGGATGAACCTTATTTATGGAAACACTGTACAGATTTATTGATTAGGAGATGTGTCCCTGATATTGAACATGGGTCAGTCCTAGAATTCTGCCGTAACCATGCTTGTGGAGGTCACTTTGGATCTAGAAAAACTGCACTTAAAATTTTAGGATCTGGATTATATTGGTCCACACTTTTTAAAGATGCACATTCATTCTGTTTAGCCTGTGATAAATATCAGAGATCAGGAAACTTAGGACGAAGGGATGAAATGCCACAACATTATGTTTTAACTGTTGAAATATTTGATGTTTGGGGTATCGATTTTATGGGTCCATTTCCTCAATCTAATGGCTATCTCTATATCTTACTTGCTGTTGATTATGTCTCAAAATGGGTGGAAGCTAAAGCCACCAGGACTAATGACTCTAAAACTGTTCTAGTTTTCCTCAGAACTAACATTCCTTCCAGTTTTGGGATCCCATGGGTCCTGATAAGTGATGGTGGAAGTCACTTTTGTAACAAGACCATTGAAGCCTTAATGAAACGATACGGGGCTGAGTCCCACCAGGATAACATATTTCCAAAACCGAAATCATTTCATTTAAAACCATGTTTGACTCCACAATTAATCAATACTATATCCAGACGGGTCTCAAGCCCAAACATCGTAAAACAAAACATAAAATCCATATGATCAATAATGTACGATATCCAAGAATTTCAACTCAAATAATAGAATAAAGTATTTAAAACAGTTATACATGAATTTCATTTATAAACCAAAAATCCACTCAAAGACTATCCTTACTGCGCCTCGATACACGGGCCATAAGCCTCTCCGGGCTAATCCAACCTATATGGGTCATCCATGCCTATCCAAATCACACTCAAAGGCCACTAACCATCTAAACAAGTCCTAATCAAGAACCCCCAATTTTCCCGAAAAAGTCAACGTGTATCGGACATGAATCCCAAGGCTTTAAACCTCAATTTGACCAACCTAACGTTCTTCGATCGACCCAAAACCACCACTATTAGATTCGGATCGTTGAAACCTTTAATATAACTCCGGTCCTACCTCCATATTCACGCCCATGTGCCCCCACGAGGCGGTCAACACTGGTTGACGTCAACTGCTAACGTCAGCATGACGTCATCTCTGACAAGTCTAATAGTTGTCAGATCTGACACCTGTCAAACCTAACATTGCCACATGTCAGCAGTCCACTGGTCGACGTCACTGACATGTCAGTGACACGTGGAAACACCTAATTGGGCCATGCCACTGACATGTTAGTGTTGACTGGGCACTGACATGACACACGTTATCCTCTTATTAGCCTACCTTCGACACTTGTCAGATAATGACATTATCATCATCTTCAACCTTCATGTGGGTCAATCCGGATCACTATATCGGGTCACACAAACCCACGACCTGACTCGATCCAAACTCACTCCTCCGACCACCATTTTGATCCCCGTATCTTCCTACGTGTTCGTCTAACCCCCAAGAACAAATCCCTAGAATTAAAACCATGAAAATTGACCTAGAATTACATGCTCTAAGGATGAACAGTAACCAGCCACCTGCAATCCAGTTCTGTCATCGACTCTGGCCACCGCGATCCTCGAAACCAGTCCCAACCAGGTCGCCTCGATCCCTAGAACATAACCCAATCCCTAAATGTCCGATCAGACACTTAAAACGGAAACTCAAAATTGAACCCGAAAATGCTTACCTACGAGTTTCCCACCACCGTGCTCTGCCGTCATTAGCACCACCGTGTTTGTCTCGACGTCCTCTCTCACTCTCCCATTTACTCGACTTGCAGAGGATAAAGATATGGGGAGGTTTGGGGTGGGCTATACGTTTAGGGGTTTTGGGTTAAGGGAATGAAACATAGAAGGGGAGTGGGTGCATGTATGTAAAAGGTTAGGCAATAGATGAGTGACACTTGTCACCCATCCATTGTGCTTGAACAAATATCTAGGTCCCACTCAAGAAAAAAATCCACTTGTCTCATAATTCATGCAATAGTACCCCAAACCTTCCATGACCCGTGTCTTTCCCGTCAAATGTTCGATTTCAACATGTCGCCCGTTTACAAACTAGTATAGACTCGATTTACGTAACGATCCTCATGCATTTGACCACCTGGTCAAAATTTAACTTTTTACCCATTTCTAGGGGTAAAATTGTCATTTTGCACCACTCGTCTGAAAATCTTTGACTAATCCCCGATTAGTCTCGATAATCCTCAATTAATCCTTAATTACTCATTTAAAGTTGGGACGGGTCATTACATGCAATCCTAGGATGGGTGACCCATTGGGAAGTTGCATAGGATGGGTGACCTATTGATAAGTTGTACGTGATTTCCCAGAAACAAAACCGTGAGAGCTGGGCTCAAAGCGGACAATATCATCTTAGATGGGTCAGGTCGTGACATTATCGAGTTAACTTTGGATGTGGAATTTCCGATATTTGAGTATTTGGTTGTATTTTGATGATGTTGTTTAACGTTTTTGTTCCTAGAGTTTATTGATATTTTGATAAATCAAAAGTTGAAAAATTGGACCCTAATTCGCTTTCCTAAATTTCGAGGATGAAATTTCAGTGACGGGGAACATTGTAACGACCTGTTCCAGAAATTGGGACAGTTTCATAAATTACTTTGGGAGCTGACTATTTTACGCTTGTGGATCAAAAGTTGATCTTTTTCTCGAGGCACAAATTGGACTTTTTGTGAGAACTATTATGTAGGTCTCGAAGTCTAGAGTCTGTAGACAGGCGGCATGCGGGAAATGGGAACTCTAGTCACCCTCGGGGTATTTTGGAAATTTGGATGTCAGGGGCATTCTAGTAATTTGAAGGGCTTAATTGAGTGAGTCATTAATTTATATGGTGGCATGCAAGCGTGGTGACATGTGTCTTCAAGGAAAGAGGGATGAGTGGCCTCTATTTGAATTAAGAAGTGTACATGTGAAGGTTTGTTCATGGGGGATGGTTTTGGAAGAAAAAAATGAGAGAAGGGTTCTTCCTTTGTATTGAAGGCCAAAGATAGTAGCCTGAGAGGAGGAGATGATGGAAAAACATAAGGGAGAATAAACAAAATGAGGGAGCAAAAGGAAGAAAAACCAATTTAGGAAGGGGGAAGAGACTAGGAAATTTACCAAACTTGAAACCACCAAAAACCGTGCTTCCCTACAATTCAACTTTGAATTTTCAAGATGAAACAAAAAATTGAGGTTATTATGGGGTTTCTTGATCCCTGGCGATCAGAACCAAATTGGGAGTTAAGGGAATTGAACCATGGAAGGTTTTGGGAATGAAGGTGCAATGGTTGGCCGAAAACTCCAAGGATGAGTCTCGAATTTCGATGCAATATTTCCCAGATTTGAGGTTAATTTCTAGTTCCTGACATTCTATATACTCGATTTGATCCTTGGAAAGTAAGAATTAGCTAAAGAGTGACGGATATATGACTGGGTATGGGAACTAGGTTCGGACCCGATTATAAAGGTCGGGTCGGCTCAACTGGAGGTTAAAGACAACCCTGCAGACGCGTGAGGTACACGTCAAGTGACTCTAATAGGTACATGATGGCGCATGTAGCGACTCCTCGTGATGTAGTGAACATGAAAAATCTGCCTTATTGGATGTTGAATCTGATGGTGCAACTTTCGAGACAATTGGTGATAGTTTCGAGACAGTTTTATATTCCCAAAGTAATGGGGTTGTTAGTTCCTATATATATGGACCTCCTGTGATTCTGAGAAATTGGTCATAGATTCTTGAGGTAATATGAATGTTAGGACAAGACTCGAATCGAATCCAAGTATTGGTTTAAGGCTCGAAAGGAACCGAAATGATATATTCCACTGCTCGACAGGGTTAGATGTAGGCAGTGCCCCCGTGAGGAAGGATTTTTTTTGTTTGTATATTGAGATATTAATTTTGATAAGGTTATTGACAGGACCCGCCCCGACCCCACAGGGACCACAAGGGGACGTGCCCTGCTCCCGTCTGACACCCAATAATTCATACCAATTTTAACCTCAAATCATCAAATGCATAAATAACCAAATTAAAGTTATACATCAAATCCGAATTAAACGAATGTCAGACAAGGGATGAAAATCCGAATTACAAGTTGCGAGCACGACTCTATTATAAACCTGCGGGTACACCACCCAACAGGGGTTCAGGTACGCAGAAGTAGATCTATGCCTCAGCCTCAGGTTCCTCCTCTACCTCAGTATCACGACCTGGAGGGGTTACCAAAAACATTAAGGGTGAGTGGACCGAACTCAAGTTTATAAAACCATTTGATAAGTAAAACATATAATTTACCCCTCTGTTTTCCAAACATGCATGCATCATTGTTTAAAATCATAAACCATATAATATGAACCATAAGGCATGTAATAAAACCATAAGTATAATTTTAGTTGCTGCACTATACACTCCAATCCCGACATCCCTGATGTCTGACGTCCCTGACGTCAATAAGGTCACAATCACAAGGCTACGCGTGCCACTCGGGTCTCAATTTTTCGAGTTAAATCCCCGAACCCCGTTCGGGTACAGCATCCCCGATGCTTAGCGTCATAGACGCTGGACGTTCTAGACGTCCGTGACCTCTCCGGGGTACCTCATCTGGAGGAGACAATATAATATGGAAGGATCTATACAGTGCAGTACCAAATACATTTTATTGATATCCACATGCAAGGCATATATATACCTAGATAAAATCTGAATCAAACATTAAGTTTCATCAAACGGGTCTCAAGCCCAAATACCGTGAAACGTGCCATAACCATATTTTCCATATCATCAAAACCATCATTGTTTTTAGCATGTGAATAAGTATAATAAACCAGAAAACATTTATGCACGCAAGGGTTTAAGAAAATGGCCCACTCACAGTACAGTCCTGCTGAAAACCGAGCGTTTACCCTCGATCTGGTACAATTACAAAATTCCTGTCACATCCAAAGTATACGTAAGGGTAAATACAAACCCCTAACATTTTACCATGAAACCCTAGACCGAAACTGGTCCGGATAAGCCGCCTGAACGCGCTTTCCAAGGCAATAACTCTCATTTTGACCAACTTAATGATCTCCGATCGACCCGAAACCACCGCCATTGGATCCGGATCGTCGAAACCTAAAGAATGGTGGTGGTCCCACCAAAATTACTGTTCACACGCGCCCCCACGCGCCTGGTCAACCCTCTGGTCAACAGTGCTACAGTACTGCTGACGTCAGCATGACGTCACTGCTGACAGTGTCAGAGGACACGTGTCAGCAGTCCATTGGTCCCTGGTCTGACTGAATTCTGACATGATGACGTCATCATGACGTCACTGCTGACGTCAGCATGATGACGTCATCAGCTACAGTAACCGGGTCTGAGAACCGGGTCACCGCAGACCCACGGTTCGACCCGATCAGTTCTCATCAACCCGACCACCATTTCTGATGGGATTTGTTCCTATGAACTCATCACAATGTGTTCTATGGCTCTGTGGACTCAAAACTAGTTTCTAGGTTCAAAAATCTACCTGAAAATCGACAGGAACCCGGCTGCCGGCTCTGGTTCGTCTTCTTCGGCGAGTCGTCAAGCTTCTAGCCGCGAACCTTGGTTTAAATTGGTCGTCTGGGTCCCTTAAGTGTGTCTTAGAAGCAACCAAACAAATTCAACGTCAAAAACGGTCGTTTCGAAGAAGGGAAGAAAATCAGGTCTCTCGGGTTTTTCAACCTACCGCCGCCGTGTCACCGCCGTACGTCGTCCAGTCCAGCTCAGGGTCGTCCTGTCATCACAGTGAACCCAACCGTACGTTGGTTCGAGTCCCAGAGTGAAGGTTTGGATGGTTTGGTGACTTGGGCTGTTCGGGTTTCCTTCTCGGGTCTGGGAGGATTTCCGGCCGTGCAGGTGGCTGTGGGGTGGTGGCCGGCGCCTGAGGGTGGCAGTTGGCCGCCTGGTGTTGCCGTGAGTGTGAGGTTGAGAGGTGAGGTGCTGAAGTGTTTGTTCGAAGGGTAGCCGTGCTCACGGTTTGAGAGAATGAAATGTGAGAGTGAAAAATCTGAGAATTATTAAACAGATTAGCTGGATGGAATGAAGGGCTGAGATTCAATCTCAGCATAGGATCAATGGTGAGGATTTAAGGAAAATAAAACAATAAACTAACCTATTGGCCAACACAGATCCTTAATTTGGGGAATGTAGGGGATGAGTGACACTTGTCACTCATCCAAGGGTCCAGATTGAGTTGATTAAAGTAATCAGATCCCATTAATAAAATAATATTTTAATCCGGTTCTCGGTTGGTTCGGTTAAATGTGAAATACTTCCGTGACCATAACTTCCTCGTACGAAGTCCGATTTCGGCGTGCCGTCTGTCTACGAACTCAGAACGTCGAGACCTACCCAAAGGTCCTTGAGTCAACTGAAAATTATTTTCCAAGAGAAAAGTCAACATTTCCACCCCCAAATGTCCAAATTACGGTAATGCCCATGAACTTCCGATAGTCATAACTTTTTCCCTGATCGTCCGAAATGGACGTGCCACCTATCTATGAACTCGTGACGTCCCGAACTACGTCACGGTCATAGGTCAAAGTTCATTTAATTTATAAATCAAAAAGTCAACAATTGGCCATACCCATAGCAAGGGTAAAAGCGTCAATTCAAACATTAATTTACAATATTAAAATCCTCGAATTTCCGGGGTGTTACAGTTATTATATATATATTTATGTTATCCCTTGTCTGACCGGTTCTCTGTGTGTGAATAAAAGTGCTCGGGGTATTTTAGGTACGATAATGAAGATGTCAAATAGGAGCCAGATCCGACATGGTTATCAAAGCGTTTTCAAAGTGGGTCCTATCAATTCTCATTGCTCACTAGGCTTTCCATGCTTTGAAGTTGCGACGGAAGACCGAGATTTGTGGGATAGTCCTAAAGCTCGACAAGAATAAAGCATATGACCGAATTGAGTGGGACTTCCCTATAGCTTGTGCCCTTGTAATTGGGCTTCAAGGATGAGTGGGTGAGGTTAGTAATGTTGTGCGTTATTTTTGTCAATTTTTATGTGATACTCAATGGAAGACAAGGTAGGAGTTTCAGTTCTTCTCAAGGTTTGAGGCAGAGTGACCATTTTTCTCTATACCACTTCATTCTTGCCTGTGATGTTCTTTCAGTTGTCCTCAACTGTTCTGTTAAATGGGGAATGATTAAGGGCATGTCCTTTGAGTAGGATGGCACTTCTCTTTCCCACATTTTCTTTACTGACAACTCCTTAATTTTCCTCCATGCAAATGTGAAAGGCTGCCATGTTGTGAAGAACAATTTGGAGGTATATTGTCATGCTTTTGGCCAAAAAATCAATTTTGAGAAGTTCACTCTATTTTTAAGCCCTAGTAGACCTTCCCAACTCACTGGGCAACTTGGAAGTATTTTGGGTGTTCAGGTTTTGAATAACCCTAGGAAATATTTGGGGATTATGCCTGTTTGGGGTAGGACTAGGAAGGAGGCTCTGTTATATATTAAGGATAAATTATTGTAGAAAGTGAGTGGCTGTAAACATAAACTGCTTACCTAGGCTGGCTAGAAGATTCTAATAAAATCAGTTGCTATTGCAATTCTTATTTACCTTATCACTACTAAATTCCCTAAGTCCTTATGTAAGAAGCTTCATTTTGTGTTTGCAAATTTTTGGTGGGGCAACAATGGTGAGAAGAATAAGATCCATTAGGTTAGTTGGAAGGAGCTAAGAAATCTAAAAATGGAAGGAGGTATGAGGTTTCGTAACTTTAATGATTTCAACTTGGCCCTCCTTGCTAAATAGTGATGGTGTTTAATCCATAAACCAGAGTCGTTATGGGAAAGGCTTATCAAGGGTAGATATTATCCTCGCTACTATTTTCTTGAAGCTACTAAAGGTCGGAGGCCTTCTTGGGCTTGGGCAAGTTTTCTATAGGATAGGAAAATTGTTACTATGGGTTCATAGTGGCATATGCTAAATGGGGATGTAATCAGGATTTGGAAGGACAAATGGATTTTGGGCTTGGAGGATGCCTTTCTCCATTCTTCTTATATGGTGTCTATAAATGAGAATGATATGGATTCTAGGCTTGGAGGATGCCTATTTCCATCCTCCTAGTAAGGTGTCTATAAATAAGAATGATATGGTTAGCTCTCTGATCTTGCACGATGAGATGGAGTGGAATTTTCAGGGAATTTTGGGTAGCACTACTGTGGTGAAGAAAGAGGCCATAAAGTAGATAAGAATTGGGAATTTCATGGAGAATGATCATTTAGTTTGTCCTGTTATAGAAAATGGCTCTCTCTCGGCCAAAGATGGATATTTGTGGATTCAAAAGTTGTGTGGTACACTTGACCCATCTTAACCTTCCTCTTCCGTAAAAGAATTTGGAATCTGATATGGGGTGGTAGGATGATTCCAAAAGTAAAAAAATTTTATGTGGCAAGTGTTGAAAAGGGCTTTCCCAACTAGTGCAAATCTACATTGTGGGCACCTACGCAACTCTCTTATTTGTTATCTCTGCGGTTTGCATCCTAAGTGTGTTGAACATATGTTATTTCTCTATGAAGTTGGCTCGACTGTTTGGCTTGGAGGCCCACTTTCCTATTCAGTTAACCCTTAAAGCTTTACATCTATAGAAGATTGGCTCCTAGCGGTCACTGATCCTAATTTTTGTCAGGGTGTTGATATTAAATGGTTAGTGTGTATCATTGAAACCTAGTGCTTGAGGGGGGGTAGCCCCTTCTCATCTACGTGTCTTGGGGAGGTTTGTAGGGATTGGAATGGGGAGTTTAGAGGTGCTTGGGGGTGGAAGCCTAGTGCTGGTTCTGCTTTGGATTACATGACCCATCTCGATCCCCGTGGGACCACATGGGGATATGTCTTGCTCCCGTCTGACGCAATCTCAGAGCATGACCAAAATACCCTTAACAGGTTAGAGAGTAATGAAATGATGAAGATGGAAAATAAAGAAAAATGATGATGATGAAACCCTAAATTTACCTAAATGCATGGGGAAGCCCACCAATCGGATGAGTGACACTTGTCACTCATCTAAGGGTCCCACCAGATTTCTCTTATCCAATCAGAATATTCCATGTGTGAAATTCCTGGGATTTCATGAATAGTACTATTTTCGCATCCTTGACCATAATTTTCCCGTCCGGTCTCCGATTTTGGCGTGCTGCCTGTATACGGACTTGTGACGTCAAGATCTACGTCACAATCATTGGTTAAAGTCCAAAATACAGTCCGAGTCAAAAGTTAACCTTTTCCCCAGCTAGGTGCAAAATGGTCATTTTACATTAATTATCTGAATTTACAAATAACTTAAGGTTCGGGGCATTGGATACCACCTTGACAGGACCCATCCCGATCCCCCTAGAACAATATGGGAATGTGCCTTGCTCCCGTCTGACACAACCCCAAAGAATGACCAAAATACCCTTAATGGGTTATAGAGTAATGAAATGATGAATATGAAAAATGAAGAAAAATGATGATGATGAAAAATGAAGAAAAATGATGATGATGTAACCCTAAACTGATCCAAATGCATGGGGAAGCCCACCAATGGGATGAGTGACACCTGTCACTTATCCATGGGCCCCATTGGATTTCTCTTATCCAATCAAAATATGCCATGTGTGAAATTCTCAGGATTTTGTGAATAGTACCATTTTCGCGTCATTGGCCATAACTTTCTTGTTCGGTCTCCGATTTCAGCGTGCCGCCTATCTACGGACTCGTGACATCCCGATCTATGTCATGGTCATTGGTTAAAGTCCAAAATACAGTCCGAGTCAAAAGTCAACATTTTTCCCAACTACGGGCAAAATGGTCATTTTACATTAATTATCCGAATTTACAAATAACTTAAGGTTCGGGGCGTTGGATACCACCTTGACAGGACCTATCCCGATCTCCCTAGGACCATATGGGGATGTGCCTTGCTCCCGTCTGACACAACCCCAAAGAATGACCAACATACCCTTAACGGATTAGAGAGTAATGAAATGATGAAAATGAATAAAGAAGAAAAATGATGATGATGAAACCCTAAACTGATCCAAATGCATGGGGACGCCCACCAATGGGATGAGTGACACTTGTCACTTATCCAAGGGTCCCACTAGATTTCCCTAATCCAATCAGAATATGCCATGTGTGAAATTCTCGGGATTTTATGAATAGTACCATTTTCGCGTCATTGACCATAATTTTCCAGTCCGGTCTCCGATTTCAGTGTGTCATCTATCTATGGACTCGTGACATCCCGATCTACGTCATGGTCATTGTGAAAGTCCAAAATACAGTCCAAGTCAAAAGTCAACATTTCCCCTAACTAGGGGAAAAATGGTCATTTTACATCAATTATCCGAATTTACAAATAACTTAAGGTTCGGGGCGTTACATTGGAGGCTGAAGCTTTGGTAGCGTTGGAGGGAGTCCTTGCAAATACAAATGGCTTTCATAAGGTAATTTTTGAATCAGACTCAAAGGATTTGATCAATGCCATTAATGGAAGAATTGAGAAGGGTAAGTGGGAGATCTACCCGCTGTTGGCAACTATAAGAGCTTACAACTCTCGATATTTGGATTTCAAATGGACTTGGATCCCAAGGAAATGCGATTGCATCGTTAGTGAAAAGGAAGATGATTTACATGGTCTGTAATAGTAGACCTCCTTTGTTGTTTGTCCTCCTCAATGAAGGTCTCATTTGCCCCCCAACGATTAAATAGGTGAACCGTAGTTTTGACGAGCCTCAGTGCTTTCTTGCAATTTTTTGTGGTTCTTTGTTGGGACGTGGTTGCTTGCTGATTTTTTTCCTCAAGTTTTAGTTCTGTCTTTTTGTTCTCTTTGTTGGTTCATGTATCTTTGTTCTAGACTTGGTTTCCCTTTATGCTCTTATCTGTTTTTTTGTTGGCGTTGAAGTAGAAATCTTACTCGCCTAGAAAAGTCTTCACAATCCTTACAAACAATGACCAAGAGGCAATCAAAGTTAAAGTTGATTTTATAATTAACCTGATTAAATAATATATTTTTTTGGTAAATACATTATTTAATATGTTGGTGTCTCTGAACCGTTAATATCATTACTAAGGAAAATTTAGACATTACATGATTTATGGGTCACGTAGTAGTTCTATAATTTTTCGGTAATTTATAATTCCAAAAATGCCCCCCAATTGCATGGAAATTTAAGGAATTCTAAGAGATTTAAGTTTTTGGTAGACTGAATAAAGCATATTTGGAGTAGGACTCCGTTTTGTCTTGCATTGTTCTTATGTATGATAAATTTCACTGGGTTCAAAATATTACTTCAAGTTGAAAAGATTCAGTTGAGCTCGAAATGTTACATCAAGTTGATGCATATATGTATTGGGCTTGAAGCCTGAAAAAAATTGGGTTGCGCTTCCATGTGGTGCAAAAGAAACTCCTTGTCGTCATTTATTTTGCCTTTGGTGAGAAAGAAGAAACATAGGGCCACCAATAATAATGAATTCACCCATTAATGTTTTGGGTGAAACATAATTATTTAAAGGAAAAAATGGCTGCCTTCATTCACAGAAAGTCTATTGTTATGTTGCTGAGAAAGTGAGGATGATTATTTTCGTCATCTTTTTCCCCTTATTTCGGTGGTGAAAGGATGAAGAAAATAATTTTCCTTTTTCTTCTTTCTTGGTTGCAGTAGAAAAAAATAATGTGATTAGCTATTGCAAAGGCAGATGGGGCCTCGAATGAAATTAGAGCAGAAAGAGGATCGTGGTCCTCGACAAATAGAAGTAGACGAGGGCCAGTGTCAGTGCTAACGAGTGAAGGAGTCAAGTGTACAGTAGGTGCACGTACATGTGTAAGAAGAAAAGATTGGTTAGTATCCTGGCATGTGTTCTCCATGCTCCGACTAAGGAGTGTTGCTTTCAAGAAGGGTCACAGATGTGCATTCACTATCGACTGGAATGGCACCGTCTGACACCTGGGCACCACACTCGCTTTTATTGGCAAAGGCTGCTAGTGAGATAGTCACATGTCAGCTAAGAAGATTTCTTGATACGTTAGTTTACCAAGGATGACGCCATCATCTCCCTTACTACTTGAAGTGCGAACATTGATGAAAAGATGATAGGCACGTAACTCCCACTTGTAGAAGCGGTCTCCACGCGGCAGGTTAGGTGACAACGCTATCTCTTTCAATATTCTTGGTTGGTGGCTAGGAGACATGGCTCAAGCAGCACATATCATATATGTTAATTGCCGTGCCATTTGGTAGTTGCTTCTTGAATTTTATATCTTTTTGACATAATGTGTAATGATATAAAATGATACTAATATACTATATGATATTATATTTGTGTTTTTTAAATTGATTCAACGTTTTCCTTTTGTTTCAGCTTTACGTTTTTGAATTTTCTGGGAATTCGAAAAATCTGTTGACAACGATACAAATGGTTATGCTTCTTTGTTTCCAAAGTGATCATTTAAAGATGCGACAAGACATACTTTCAATGACGTTTCGAAGAGCTCACTTTGCGGGAGTGTAGAAGCTTGGAAGCCCCTCTTATGGTGTGCATTGCACCATCTTGAGGCGTGTATTTCTCCATCTTAAGGCGTTCATTGCTCCAACTTGGGGAGTGCATTGCTTCATTTTGTAGCATGCATGAAAGCATATTTTCAGTGAAGTCTTGAGGAACTCATTTTATGGGAGTTGCGAGCTGACAAATATGGAGAACATTTTGCGACTAACATCAGTATTGCTAGGGAGTTGATGTCAGTATGGTTTGCACACTCCTTTCATGTGTGGGTGGACTTATGTAGGCTAACGACGCAGGTGGATTATAGCTGTCATCCATTATCTGCTTATCAGTCATGCGATTTGGCAGCCAATGGATATGAGTAGTGGACTTATGGAGGATTTTAGTATAGATGAGCTCTAGCTGTCATTTGTTTTTTGCTTGTCAGTACTGCGGTTTAGCAACTAGTGGCTTTGTTCCTTCCCATGTGTATGTGACTTGGCTTGCTTGGAGAATTCATGCATTAGAGAGCAAGATGGATGAGTTGGAGACGAGCAATGCCTAGAAGATGTTTCTCAGAAGAAATGAAAAGTAGGCAAGGACTATCTAGCTTGTCCATTCCTATCCTTGTTAGAATAATTAAGAACTTAGCAATGATTATGTGGCTTGTCTATTCATGTCCTTGTGAGAGTAATGGCTTCCTATCCTTGCAATGGGTGATGAAAATGTGAATCTTATGCTTCAGATAGACATTAGACTTACCACCATGCGAGGTTGCACTTGTGATAATGCGAGGTTAGATTTCTTCCAGCTTGGGATAAAACTTTCTCCAGCGTTGTAAGAGGCTTAATCTTTGAAGGCCCCGTTGAGGTTGAAGTATGGTAGGACCAAGGTGAAACTCGGTAAGCGAGGATTGTACATGTCCCATGTGGAGCTTGTGATGTCGTTTTTCATTATGCTAGCAAGTTTTAAGAAAGAGAACATGGTTGTTCTATCTGTGAAGCTGACACCTAGTGAAAACATTCATGCCATATCCGCTGTATGAAATAAAAAAAATTGGTCCTTGATCTCAAGACGTGGGGTATGTTGACATAGAATGCTAAAGATGTAGCCCCTATTCAGGATGATATTGAAATTGTCTTTGTGAACCTAAATATGTTACCCCCATTCTTCATGAGAGAATAACTTGAAAATCTGAAACTCAAGCCATATTCTGTCAGGACCCACCCCGGTTTTACCCCGAAAACCGAGGTAAACCCTGCTCCCGTCTGGCACCACGACACAAAACCAAAGTAACTCACGATAAACCACCAAACTACACAGTCAGACGCAGGAGAAACTTTAAACATTCTGAAGTCAAGTTTTACGGAGCATAGTACTCAATACAAAGAAAAATAACCGATAAACTAGATACGCGCACAACGAAAAACATAAAACACTCCGGGATCGCTCTCAAGTATTCTATGCCTCCGACGCTGCCTCGACGCCGAAACCCCGCGCTGGCTCCACGACCTGGAGGGAAATTTAAAAACAGAAGGTGTGAGTGGACCATAAATAAGAAAACAATTTCCGAAAACCATTTCATAATAAAACCAGGGTTTTAGCCCTCCGTTTGGAAATCACACATGCATAACCCGGTTACCAAAAACAATTCTAAATCACGTAGAGATCATCATAAAAACAATTATAGAAATCATGTCATAAGCATCATAAAAACTACGTCATAAAACATAAGTTTCAACCAATCATTATTTGATCAAACCTGCTGGACCTATCCGAGTCTTTAAACTCCTGAGTCTTTAAACTCAATCTAGGCCTTAATAATATCCGAGTCTTTAAACTCAAAAGGCCTACGGGGGAAATATCAATATATCCGAGTCTTTAAACTCAATCCGGGTCTTTAAACCCAATCTGGGCCCGTCCCCCGTCAAATCAATATCCAGGTCTTTAAACCCAATAACCAGATCTAGCAAATCCTATCAAAACCATTTGAAAACCAATTCGACTTCCATATCCAAACCCGAATTCGAAATCACCGATCTGATGCCCTTCCGGCATCCAAAACCGTCATTCTGAACCTAAATCCGGAAATCCACTTTTCAATCTTAAAACCAAATCACACTTTCCGAAATCCGATTTAAAAATCGAAAACCTCGATCATCGAAATGATGTTTCAAATCCACTTATAATCATTAAAAATCATTTATCATTTGAAATCCTAAAACTATAACATCAAAATCCAGAATCAAAGCTTTTCTCGTAAAAAGTGCCAAAAATCGTATTTCCTCGAAAAGAGTGCAATTAGGTAAAACCAACTTAGCATATTTAATCATCATGAAATCACATATAAAACCATAAAACAAATAATTAAAAACAGTTATGCATGCTCAAGTTAAGAGAAAGGGTCCACTCACAGTCACCGGCACGTCACTCGCGCCCCGTACGTCCCGTACGTTCTTCAGCTTCCTCGGGAAATCCCGAACCTGTCAACCATCACCCAAGAACGTTAGTAACACATCTACGAAGGTCCACCTCATTTTCCCAAAAAATCCCTGGGTCCTAAACGTAACGACCCGGAACCCTAAACCTTCAACCTCGCGGGACTAACTTCAAACGACATCCGAACAACCTGAAACCAATTCCAATAAACTTCTTACAACTCCTAGACCAAAAACCATGTTGACCGTTTTCCCAACCGCCGCCGCACGCGCCCTCAGGCGCAGCCCAAAGTGGCTGCGCGTGGGCCTCACGTGCCAGCACCACTGTTCATCTTCTTCAACCTCTCGACACGTCACTATTCCGGACCGCGTGTGGCCGGTTCTCCGTCGTCCCGCCACCATTTCCCTTCCTTTTTCCTCCCCTAGCTTCGTCCTCTACCCAGTAATTTAGTCCACCACTCCAATCACTTCAACACGACCTCTCAACCATCGTCTCAAGCTCGAAACCAAAACCACCCGTACCCCTGTTTTTCAATCCGGTCACCTGCACACTTCCCCTTCACGGGTTCGACACTAAAAGGTTCGTAAGGACCTAAGGAATCATTTAACACCTACCAGACCCTTCGACTCGTACTCAAAACTCACGACTTTGAGTTTGAACCTAAACTGAAAAACAGAGAACGCGAGGTACGTACCGTCGTTCTGGACTCCGCCGCGCAATCCCTCGTCACGGCTGCACAATCAGCAGCTTCCTAGGACCCTACTGAGTCCCCTAGACCTCACTAGACACCTCGACTCAACCTCAAAAGCCATAACTTTACGTTTGGACCTAGAAGGCAAAACAGAGCACACAGAGGAAAGTAGAGAATTTACCTGCGTCCTGCTCTCCACCGTGAGCTCCGCCGTGTCCACTGGGTTCCTAAGGCTTCACTCCCGTCTCTGAACACCACCAGAAGTAAGGATTGATCCAAGTACGGCATCTCTACCTCCAAACTCCCTCGACAGCTCTCTGTTTCCCTGCGAACTCAAACCTCCCACTCCCCAGATTTCTTTCACAATTCTCACTCACAAATCACTCACCACTTTCCTCCCTTCTCTTTGTCACTCTCTTGATCAACAGAACTCAAAACACCCTCTACAATCGCTCAATCCCTCTCCCAATCTCACTCTCTGTTTTCTTATTCGAACACAACTACACACGACTGCACAATTGAACACACACCGTGCATTCCCTAGAAGCCACTACACACACTGCACGTGTCACCATCCCCTAAGCTCTCTCACCAAATATCCTAATCTCACTGTACAATTGGCCTTATCTGATTGGCCCAAATCCCAAGACACAGAAAGACCAAAACGCCCCTCACTTGTGCCTTAAAATTACGATAATACCCCTACCTTTCTAGACCCGTAACTCACACATCCTAGGTCCGATGAACACGTGCCACCTGTCATTAAACTCAGGACGACGAGATCTACCTAACGGTCCTAGGTCAACATGTCAAAACCCAGTCGTACAAAAATTAAACCCTTTCCCTATAATTTAACCCAATCACGACAATGCCCTCAACCTTCCGAACATCATAACTTCCTCCTCAGATGTCGGAATCGAGCGTGCCACCTGTCTACGGACTCGTGACGTCCCGAACTACGTCACAGTCACCAGTCAAAGCCCACTTGGCTTCCCGAACTAAAAGTCAACAATTTGCCCGAACTAGGGGCAAAATCATCATTCTACCTTAACGACCCTATCGTCACCAACTAACCACCGATTAATGCTCACTAATCTCATCTTAAACACAGTCTTAATCCTAACTTCCCGGGACAGGTCGTTACATATTCTCTGTTGCATGTCCCTAAACTTCACATCAAATTGAAGACTAAGCTTCTTCAACAAGTGCAGAAACTTGAGGACTTTGAGGGAAATTTGAGGCTGAGTTGTTTTGTGAAAATTTTCAGTGAGCCAGGAAGTGATATCTCCTCCACTGAACTCTTGTGGCCATGTAGTTCCTTCCAACTTACTAATCCTTGGGATTTTTTTTCTAAGTGTTGAAACTTTGGTTCTGCTTATGTTTATTATTGAAGAAAGGGATCACTGGGTTGTAGTACCATGAGCATCCACTGAGAGCATTTTGACTCCAATTTTCTTTTAGAGAAGGATTTCACTTTGCCTTCTGGAGAAGGACTTTGCATTGTCTTCAAGGAAGAGCTTTCAGAAAAAGGCTTAGAGTGATTCCTAGAGGGATACTTGAGTGCTTTTTGGTGGAAGGTTTAGAGTGCTTCCAATTAAAGGCTTTGAGTTCTTCTTAAAAGAAGGCTTGGAGTGCTTCCTAGTGGAAGGCTTGGAATGCTTCTCAGAAGAAGGCTTGGACTGCTTCACATGGTGAAGACTTTAAGATGCTATATAGGGCAAATGCTTGGATGCTTCAAGGGGCGAAGGTTTGGATGTTTCAAGGGGCGAAGGCTTGGATGCTTCAAGGGGCGAAGGATTGGATGCTTCAAGGAGCGAAAGGTTTGGACGCTTCAAGGGGCGAAGGCTTGGACGCTTCGTGGGTCGAAGGCTTGGATGCTTTTTAGGGGGAAAGCTAGCACGCTTCATGAGGTGAAGGCTTGGATGCTTCTTAGGGTGAAGGCTTGGACTTTTCCGAATGCTTGGACGCTTCACGAGGGCGAAAGCTTGGATGCCTCGAGGAGCTAAAGCTTAAACGCTTCGTGGGGCAAAGGCTTGGACGCTTCGTAGGGTGAAGGCTTGGATGTTTCTGAAGGCTTGGACACTTCACGAGGGAAAAAGCTTGGATGCTTCGCTGGAAGAAGGCTTGGACACTTCGCGATGGAAAAAATGTTGGATGCTTCGCGATGACAAAGGATTGGACGTTTAACAATGGAAAATGCTTGGATGAAGACAAAAGCTTTAACATATCGCAAGGCCAAATGTATTGACATTTCGCGGGGTGAAGGATTGGATGCTTCATGGCGCAAAGGCTTAGATGCTTTGTGAGGGCGAAGGCTTAGACGCTTTGCGAGGGAAAATGCGTGAATGCTTTGATGCTTTGTGAAGGCGAAGGCTTCAATTGTTTCTTAGAGGAAGACTTGGATCTATTACTCCAAATGCTGGTAGTAGATTAGGAAAGGTTCTGAATCCAACCATGTAAGTCTGTCCTTGTGTCCCAATGAATTTTAGTATCACCACTTGACATGCCCTATGAGGGAATGGTTCAGTTGTTTATCTCGATCCGCAATGTGTGCTCTGCTCCCAACCCGAGTTATAGAGACATTAGCAGCATTTTCGGACGAAAAAACTGATCACCATGTTCTTACCAACATAAGAATGATGAACAAAGTTCAAGAACAATGAATAAAAGTCGATGAATGATGAACAAAGTTGATGAACGAAGAACGAACTGAAGAGCATTCATTGGCATTCAATGAACACCATCTACCGCTCCTAATGAAAGCAACGGGCTAGGAAATGTTCCTAAACCAATGTGGGAGTTGGTCCCTATGTCCCGATGGTAGCCAGGATAGTCACGCTAGGGGAATGGCTTTTATGTTCTTATGGAACCACAACGTGTGCTCCATTCCTACTATGAGCTGCAAAGGCTGAAACACTACCTTTGAATGATCAAACAGATCATCATGTCCTAACAATGCTCAATTGTGAAGATTGAACGAAAATTTCTGATGAATGTTGAACAACGTTCAAGAACTTCGAACATAGTCGATGAATGAAAAACGAAGTATAATGTACGATGAACAAATCTTATGAATGATGAAATAACGTTCAAGAACATCGAATAGAGTTGATGAACAACGAGCAAAGTATGATGAACGATGAACAAAGTTGATGAGATGAACAACGTTCATGAACAATGAATAATCTAGAGAGGTCCTCTTGAGTATTTCTCAATTCGACTCTCAATGAAAGCACCAATTGTTTAAGCACCAATTGTACTCCCTTGGAAAAGTCTTCACAATCTTTGCAAACAACAAACTAGAGACAATCAAAGTTAAGGTTGAAGCCGGGGGGAGTTGTTCAACTAAGAACGCTTTGATTCTTAAGTAAGTTTTGAGAGAGAAATAAGAAATAATTCAAAGAGAAAAACGACTTATCTTGAAAGTGAAATGAACTTCACTATTTTTAGGGAAGCCTTGAAAGTTGTGGAAGGTTTTGATTGGCCAGTTGATTTTGTAATTAATAAATAGTTTATTTTTAATAAAATATATTTATTAATAATTATAATAATGATAAACTATATAAAAGTATCCAAACTATAAATTCGATTTCAAAAGATACCCCAACTACAAAAATTGGACTTTTAGTACCCAAACTATATGGTCGTTAACAAATCAGTACCTCCATTAGGTTTTCCATTCAATTTTCTATTAAAAGTATATGTGGTAATTATTTAGTCCAATCAAATCATAATTTGGAGAAAATTATAAAGACATTTTCGTCATTTCACTATTTTATCTTCGTCATCATCTTCCCTTCTTCATCTTTTCCAATTCATCATTTCATCAATCATCAATCATCATCTTTTCTCTCTCTCCGAATATGAAACCAAAACCCAAATCCATATCAACTAAAAAAAAAAAAAACAAAACCAGCTCCTCCACTGAAACCCAGCTCCTCTACTGAAACAATAACCAAAACCCATTTCACTAAATATTTGTCATGACATCAAAATATGAAAAGAAAACATGTATTACTTCAAATTAGATAACACCCAGATCTGCAAGTATCCTAATCCAAGCATCTAAGGACCCGTCTCGGAAATTAGGGTTAAGACGGTGATTAGTGAAGGATTAGCGAACTTAATCGGTGGTTAGTTGGTTCCGATAGGTCCGTTAGCGTAGAATGCCGATATTGCCCCTAGGTTGGGCAAAAAGTTGACTTTTAGTTTGGGCGGTCAATTGGGCATTGACCGATGACCGTGATGTAGTTTGGAACGTCATGAATCCGTAGACAGGTGGCACGCCCGATTCCGACATCCGAGGAGGAAGTTATGATGTTCGGAAGGTTGAGGGCATTACCGTAATTTGGTTAACTAGGGGGAAAGAGTTGACTTTTTGTACGATTGAGTTTTGACACGTTGACCAAGGACCGTTAGATAGATCTCGTCGTCCCGAGTTCAATGACAGGCGGCACGGGTTCATCGGACCTAGGATGTGTGAGATACGAGTCTAGAAAGGTAGTGGCATAATCGTAATTTTGAATCAAAGGAAGGGCATTTTGGTCTTTTGCACATTGGGAATTGTGCAATTGGATTGGGACAAGTGTGCTGATGAGATTGGGATATTTTGAGTTGGGTTGAGGGGATGGTGACACGTGCTAGGGGTCTAGTGGCTTCTAGGATCTCTCACGGTCCAATTAAACGGGTGTGCAATGTGTTTGTGCTTGTTCGAAGACGAGAGAAATAGAGACAGAGAAGAGAGGGAAAATCGAGCAAGTGAAGGGTGGTGTGTGGTGTTTGTGTGAATTGTTGAGTGTGTGAGAGATTAAGTGAGAGCTGATGAGTGAAGGTGAGAGAGAAGTTGTGAGGGAAATCGGTGTGTGAGAGGTGTGAGTCCACGGGAAAAACAGAGAGAGCTGAGGGAGTTGGTGGTGGTGTGGCCATGTGCTGATCGATTGGGCTCGAGAGGAAGCTGGGATGACTCTGTGGACTCCAGGGAACGCGACGGCGAGCACAGTGGTGGACGGCTACAGGTTCGCGAAAGCCGAGGGTAGCGGAATGGCCGGGAACGGCGTTAGTGCGCGTGTATCGAGGCGACGTCGGAATGGTCTGTGAGTGGACTTTGCTTTCTAACTATTGATGCATGCATATATGTTTTAATATGTTTTCTTATGTGATTCTATGATTTGATTTATGATTGTGATGGTTTACGGTTTTGCACGTTTTTCGAGGAAATGACGGTTTTCACGTTTTACTAGGTTTTGATAAATACCGTGCTTTGAACCTGGTTTTTACTGAATGGATTTCGGGATTTGAATTTCGATTTGATTTTAAAGGAATTAAGGGATTTTGGAAAGGTTTTTCGGGCTTGAAGCCTAGTTCTAAAGTGGTTTTCAGAAAGGTGATTTTGGGTTTCGGAATCAGAATTCCGGATGACAATTCGGGATTCGATTTGGGACTTGAAATGGATTTCCGGGTTTGGGTTCGGAATGGTTATTCCCGATGCCGGCTTACGAAATGATGGTTGCGGACTCGGATCTGGAAATGAGAAGGAAATGAGTTCTGGATTTGGATTCGGAATGACGGTTCTGGATGCTGGAAGGGCATCAGACCAGTGGTTTCAGATTTGGGTTTGGATATGGATTTAGAAATGGTTTTCAAATGGTTTTGGATTGGATTTTCTGGATCTGGTTATTGGGTTTAAAGACCCGGATATTTTGATTGACGGGGGACGAGCCCGGATTGGGTTTAACGACCCGGATTGAGTTTAAAAACTCGGGAGTTTAAAGACTCGGATATATTGATATTTCCCCCATAGGCCTGTTGAGTTTAAAGACTCGGGAGTTTAAAGACACAGATATTATTGAGGCCTGGATTGAGTTTAAAGACTCGGATAGATCCAGCAGGTTCGATGGATGAGAATGTGACTTTAAATGTGTTTGGTTTTTCACTGAGACTTGATGATGATGTTTTGGGCAGTGGCCCGGATGAAATGATTTTCGTTGACTATAATGATTTTGGTGGTTTTGGGCTGAGGCCTGGGATTTGAGAAAAAGAAAACGTGTATGGTTTTGCGACATGAACTGGATATGCATGCATTGGTTTTCAAAACGGAGGGTATAAATGTATGTGTTTTCTGATAACTGTTTTTTATCATAAACTTTATTTTTGTCCACTCACAGTCTTTTTGTGTTTTCGATACCCTCCAGGTTGTTGCGGTGCGGGCTGTTGGTTGAGAGACGGAGACATCACATGGACATTCCACAGTAGACTCTGCGCACTTTGGGAAGCTCGAAAGTTGTTGAGATGGTCGGACCGGAACTCCCTTGTTCGACTTACGGGTCACACGGAGGTTAGACGTCTGTTTGGCCCTCGTGTCATGCGTAAGTTAGACGGGAGCGAGGTTTAGCCCTTAATCCCGGGGGATTAGGGGTGGGCCCTGATAAAGCATGGCTAAAAGACGCGATGGTGGAGTGACAGGACCCGTCCCAGTTGGACTTTGATCACTGTGCCCGGTCCTGCTCCCGTCTGACAAGTCAACTGAAGTCCCGAAACTACCCTTCAACGCCTGTCAGACAAGGGATAACTGCACTGATTTTCGCTCATGCCTCCACCTCTCGATCAACCCTGAACGTCGTTCCACGACCTGGAGGGTCATCAAAACAAAAAAAGTGTGAGTGGACAAAAATAATATCTTTTAAAACACATTTCAAAATGCATCATTTACCCTCCAGTTTATCAAACCATGCATGCATAGGGTAAAACATATGTATAACAATCACCGGCTTTCCAGTCAAATCACATAACAAGTATCAGATCCCGGCTCTCAAGCCAAACATGTGAAAACAGAATCACCTGGTCACACAGACCAGAAACCCATACTCAATACTAGTACGCAATCACAATCAACATTAAAAAGCACTATTCATAACTGCACAATCAATCAATCAATCCATCAATCCGCACTACGCGTAGGCAAACCTCGGGAACTACACTCACGCAACATCCGAGTCACGTCTAGGAACTGCACTCGCACCATCCAGAACATGGTCCAGTATCCACAATCACAATCACAATCCATTCCACAAACACATATAAATCATATCCATGACTTCAAACCAAGTCAAAAGCATTCTCGACAGGGTCTCAAGCCCAAATGCCATTTACATGTAAATCTGTAAAATATCATTGAAAACAATAAAATAATCCAGAAATCATCCTTGAATCACCAATTTAGTAAAAAATATCCTTTTTGAAACCATTTTGACTCCGGGCCTAGCCCAAAACATCATTTGCACATTTCTCGTAAAACGTGCTCGAAAGACCGATCAAAATAATCATTAAATCACAAATAATCATGAAAATTCATCATGAAATCATTGTAATTCAAATCATGCAATCAATCATGTAAAAAATTTAACTATGCATGCATAATGGTTTATAAAACAAACGTTCACTCACACAACGTCCAAACCGCTCGCTTTCCGAGCTGCACACGTTTTCGTAATTTTCGACACCTTCCAGGAATCCTAAGTCCTGCCCAAATTCATCATTAAGGGTCACTAGTGACTTAATTAACATCATATTAATTTCCCATAATTTTTCAGAAATTAAATATTAATTTAAAACATAACATAACCTTCGGACCCTCGAAACAATATCGAAACGGTGTCCGATTAACTCGAAACCAACGTTAATACATTGCATAGAACAAAAGTCGTGCCAATCAATTGCAAATAATCATGCCAATTCATCATTAAGGGTCACTAGTGATTTATTTAACATCATATTAATTTCCCATAATTTTTCGGGAATTAAATATTAATTTAAAACATAACGTAACCTTCGGACCCTCGAAACAATATCGAAACGGTATCCGATTAACTCGAAACCAACGCTAAAATGTTCGTTACATTGCATAGAACAAAATGTCCGATTAACATCATATTTCCCTAAATCACAAATAATCATGCCAATTCATCATGAAATCATTGCAATTCAAATCATGCAATCAATCATGTAAAACATTTAACTATGCATGCATAATGGTTTATAAAATAAACATTCACTCACACACCGTCCAAACCGCTCGCTTTCCAAGCTGCACACGTTTCCGTAATTTCCGACACCTTCCAAGAATCCCAAGTCCTACCCAAATTCATCATTAAGGGTCACTAGTGACTTAATTAACATCATATTAATTTCCCATAATTTTTCAGGAATTAAATATTAATTTAAAACATAACATAACCTTCGGACCCTCGAAACAATATCGAAATGGTGTCCGATTAACTCGAAACCAACGTTAAAATGTTCGTTACATTGCATAGAACAAAAGTCGTCTTGAACTCACCTCGGGAATCGTGCCCACGTGCCCTCACGCGCCTGCTACAGTGCATCGTCCTCACCGGTTTATCTGTAAAACGGGTCCTGCAACCCGTTCAGAATTCCATCAATTTGACATCAATTTCTACAATTAAATTGTCTATTAGCATCATTATAGATCCAATTTAGGTTCTGTGAATTCAATTACATGAACACTTACCTCATTCCAGTCGAATTAAACTTGACTATTCGAAGAACACCGAACACTGTTCATTCATCGAACTTCATCAATTCAACCTGTTTTCTTTCATTTAATCCAGCTAACAGCTTTGTAGGACTATTCTAAGTTCAATTCCAACCTCAATTTCATCCTCCAAGGTTCCTCAAAGGTTTTCGGGTTTTTAAGTTTAGGTTCAACTCTGCTCAAGATTCAGAACTCGCCAATTAATTCTCTTTCTTTCCCTCTCTCGATATCCCATTCACTCTCTGTCCCTGGTGTTAATTCAGTTCATTCAAATATATGGATCATCTCTCAAACAGCAAAACAATTTTGTTGTTATTTTGAATATTCAAACAATGCTTTGCCACCAATCTTTCAATTATGGTGACAAGTGTCACCAAATGACCAATCCTCATCCAAATTAGCTGAATCAGCCAGTTTAACTTTTCACAATCACCCTGCTACGGCAAATTACCATTTTGCCCTTCCTTGGCTAATTACCAAAATGCCCCTCACAATTCTAGACCCATAACTTCTACGTCTGAACTCTGTTTGCCGCGTACCGCCTGTCTACAAATTCAGCGTCCCGAGACCTATCCAACGGTCCTTCCGGAAAGTCCAAACAAGGTCCCGAACAAAAAGTCAACTTTCACCCCCTGAAACCAAGGGCAAAATCGTCTTTTCCTTCCAATTTTTCCTTTTTCGAATTTCCGGGTCGTCACATGGAGAACGTGGAGGCTTCAGTCGAGGCTTCAGGCATGAATGTGGTAGTTTCAAAATTTAGCCCTTGTTCGAATTCAATCAATGAACATGGACATAACACCTAGATGTGCAAACATCTCCAATTTATGCTGTTTTTTTCTTTATGGTTCATCTCTTTCTCTATTTATCTTTTTCCCCAATGGTGGCGATTGAAAGTAGCTTCGCGGCCTCTATTCGATGTCCCAACAGAGAGCACATCGTATCCTCTTTCTCTATTTCTTTGCATTCGCAAATTCGGATCCCATACAGACCTTTTCAAACCAAGAAGCTGAAAGGGCTCGCTCTGAACACTAGGTCTGAAATGGGTTCATCATCGACGACCTTGGGCACTGTGACAAGGTCGAGGAAGAGGATTTCCCAGGTAGGGTTGTCTTCCATTGAATCAGATGGCGGAGATGGGCCCAAGAACAAGAAACTAGAGAAAAAAGATAAGGACATGGAAAAGAGGAGGCTTTCAACCATGGAGGAGCTGGGTTTTGCAGATTTGGGCTTTTGGTGCTTCTTATTTAGGAGTTATGTTTGTTTTTTTTTCTTTTATCTGAGCTGGGTTTGGGTTTTGATTTCATATTCGGGGAAAGAGAGGAGATGATGATTGATTTTTTTTTCCTGAGATAATTGATGAATGATGAGGATGGTGAATTACGGAAAATGAAGAAGGGAAGATGACGATGAAGATAAAATAGTGAAATGACAAAAAATATCATTATAATTTTGGTCAAATCATGAGCTGATTAGACTAAATAATTGTCGCATGTACTTTTAATAGAAAATTGGATGGAAAACCTAACAGAGGTACTGATTTGTCAATGACCATATAGTTTGGGTACTAAAAGTTGAATTTTTATAGTTGGAGCATCTTTTGAAATCGAATCTGTAGTTTGCGTACTTTTATGTAGTGTTGTTTATTATTAGGAATAATGATGACAATTATAATAATTTAATATTAAAAATAATTTTTCATTATTAAAAATAATGACAATTAATTTTGGGGGAGAATCTTAATATTATTGAGATTTTAATCCGATTAAATTATATATTTAGTTTATAAATACATTATTTAATGTGTGAGTGTATGTAGCTGTTAATGTTATTATTATGAGCAATTTAGACATTACATAATTTATGGCCACGTAACCACTCCATAATTTTGGTTATTTATGGTTCCACAGTTAATTCTCAATATATGTGATGTCATGACAGGACCCATCCCAATCCCCCTGGGATTAGTGCGGGATGACCCTGCTCCCGTCTGACACGAAGTGTCAGACAAGGGATATTTTCGTCCTTTGCCCTCCCGGGCTATCAGAGTACGCCAGGATCCGGAGGAGGCATGTGATATCTCGGTCTCTGCTACAGCCCACATCCGATGTCAACCTGAAGGGCAGTCAAAACATTAAAAACTGTGAGTGGACAAAGCAAAAGTTTATAAAAACATTTAATAAGGAAGACATTTGTACCCTCCACTAAAAAGCATGCATGCATTCGAAAACCATTTATCCAAAACAAACCATATGTGGGACTAAGCCCAAAGCAGATATAAACTAAGATCGAAAGGACCACAATAAAAACGACCATACGGGCCACTGCCCAAATCCTGTGCACACCTGTACACACCACATATCATATATCATATATCCATCACATACATATATATAAGTCACACAACCAATCCTGTCACGGTATCCAAAGCCACACGCGCGCTACCCGGGTCTCAATCCGAGTCATCTCAAAGTCAAGGTCAATGTCCGCAGACCACTGACCCTACCCGAGGTAATAGTAACCATAGCCTTCCTGAGAGTAAGGAACCCAACTGGGGGGTGACTCCACTCAGTCGGTGCTCCGTGACTACTCCGGGGTCCACCCAGGCCAACGACCCTCCCCAGAGGAGATAATAGAAGTAAAGGAAGGTAGACGAACATATATATACATAACATAAACATTCATGACCGGTTCCCCTGAACCGTCATGATCCATAATATCCATAATCAGGTAACATGCCGGTTCCCATAAACCGTCATGTACCGTAATAACATAACCAGGGTTCATGCCAGTCCCCATAAACCGTCAAGAACCAGAATGACCTGACAAAAGTTCATGCCGGTTCCCACAAACCGTCATGAACTTGGAAATCCATCTAGGGTCCCTGACCCAAAATCATCAGTGTAAAACAACTGGGTCTCGTGCCCGAACATATTACTCAACTGGGCACCGTGCCCGATATCCAAGGGTCAGTCACGACTCCGATCATAGTGATGCGTGCAACCATCCATCCAGGACCGCCCTCAATCCTGGTATGTCGCCGTGAACGAATCAACCGACGCGACCATAGCAAGATCATGGTGCACTCATCACCGATCGCTATCCTGAACCGTCAGCACTCCGTAGTCGAGCCTCCCCAGGCTGCCCGACAACGAATCGTGCATCGTGACCTCTCCGGAAGGAACACATCCAAATCCGGAGGCGAGCGTCGTATCGTCGATCGCCGTGCACATAGCACCCGTCGCGACCACGATTTAGACCCGAAGGTCGTAAATAGTGTCATATGCCCGAGGAAAAACCAAATGGGTCTCATACCCGAGTTTATCCATTTAGAAATCCAAAATCAAATCATTTAAATCAATAAAGAAATACAGACCCGTATAAGCACCGTATAAAGCCGAAACCTCGAAATACGTGCTTATACGTAACCACATACAAATGCACCCATGACATCATCAAACAAGTAATAAAACATATAATAAACATTTATGCATGCACCAATTTAGAAAACAAGGTCCACTCACAGACCGTCCGAGTTGCCGCCTCGATTTGCGTGCCATACGGCTCCCCGAGCCGATCACCGTCACCGGGACTCCCAAACCTGTCCAAATCGTAATAGAAGGTTACTAACTACTTAATTAACCTCCCACTAAAGCCCCGTAATTTTCCCGTATTTTTAACTATTTTTAATCCCGAACCTAAACCTTCCGATGCCCCGAAACATATCGAGACGGTGTCCGATAGACACGAAACCAGTCCCAAAATATTCGTTACATCGAATAGATGATTTCGTATGTTGGAACCTTTTCCAGATTCCCTGTCACGCGCCCTCACGCGCCGCCTGAAGTGGCTGCGCCTGGGCTTCACGCGCCGCTACAGTACCTGCTGACGTCATCGCTGACGTTAGCATGACATCATCTGACAGCTGTCAGGTCTGACATGTCAGACTCTGACAGGTGCCACGTGTCAGGCTCCCATTGGTCCACGTCACTGTGCTGTCAGTGCCACGTGGCAGTCTGACATGTGCCATGTGTCATCACGGCACTGGTCCACGTCAGTGCCACGTGTCAGCCCCTAATTGGGCCACGTCACTGACATGTCAGTGCTGACTGTGCACTGACATGTGACACGTGTCTCACTCCTATTGGCCCATTTTCTGACATGTCAGCTGACATTGTCAGATCTGACAATGCTGATGTCATCCCTGACATGATGACGTCAGCAGGATGACGTCACCTATCATCCCTGCCCTCCCGCGGGTCGACCCGAATGTCTGCAACCGGGTCGCCGTGGCCCGCGACTTGACCCGGCCGGTTCTCGCAGCTCCGGCCACCAAAACACTCCCCGTTTGTCCCATTCTCTTCGTCTCAACCTAACCTACTGTCCTATGACTTAAAACGGAAGAAAAAACATCGAAATGTCCCGTCCTATGGCGGCCGTGACTTCCTCCGCCGTTCACGGTCGTTCCAGGCCTTCCTAACCCCGAATCCAATCCCAATAGACTCCTAGGGTCCCTAGAAACCATTCCTAATCTTTAGAAATCATCGAAAACCCCTAAAACTAAAAATCCAAATTTTGAGTAAAATGTACCTCACGGGTTTTCGGGTTCCCCCGCCGTGGTCCGCCGCCGTGAGTCCTCGCTATCGCGTCCTCATCATCACGGTCCCTCCTCACGTCACACATAAGATGAAAAATGATGAGATGTGGTGGTATGTGTATGGTGTGGTGTTTGAAAATGGAGGATGAAGAAAATGAAGAAAAATGGGATAATAGGTTTCGGGTGGGAGGATGAACAAAGAAGAATGATGGCTGATGAGAGAAGAGAAATGGAGGGAGTGGATTTAAAGTTAGAATTGAAATGGATGGGTAGGATTAATGGTTGGTGGATTTGATTATAAAATAATTAAAATAATAATATTTAATTATTTAGATCCACATTTTGGGGGATCAAAGCAATGGGATGAGTGACACTTGTCACTCATCCATGGGGCCCACCAAAATATCCACCCAATCAGATTTCTCCGAAATGTCCCCGTCTCGAAGTTCGTGCATAGTGAAATCGAACTTCCGTGACCCATAACTCTCCCGTTCGAAGTCCGATTTCAGTGCGCCGCCTGCCTATGGATTCGTATCGTCCTTATCTACGTAACGGTCTTCGGCCCTCGGCCATCGGACCTCCCGATCAAAAAGTCAACTTTTGACCCCCTATTCACCCAAATTACCAAAATGCTCCTAAACTTCCGAACGTCATAACTTCTTCCTCGAATGTCGGAATTGAACGTGCCACCTGTCTATGAACTCGTGACGTCACGAACTACGTCACGGTCATCGGTCAAAGTCCATTTGACTGCCCGATTAAAAAGTCAACGTTTTGCCACCATCAGGGGTAAAACAGTCATTTCGCACCGTTCGTCCGATTTCGCTCTACTAATCATGGATTAGCCTCACTAATCGTGATTAGTCACTAATCTAATCTAAGAATTTGGGACGGGTCGTTACAACCTTCCCTCCTTAATTAATTTCGTCCTCGAAATTCCAACCGACCTAATCTAACCGTTCTTCCCTCCTTAATTAGTTTCGTTCTTGAAACTCCACTATCCTGATTCCACAACCACCTCGTGGAAAGTAGAATCGACCGCAAAACACGTGTACACTAGTACACCCACTAGTCAACATAAACCTCGTTTGTAACTAGTCGTACCACTAACGCTCTCGTCGTATCGACTACATTCGACCACGTCGAATGACAGAAGTCGTACGCTCCGAACTGATCCCACTTGTCAGATCTACCGTTTCGCTGACACAACCAACTAGACGGTTCCTTGTTCAACCACTAACTATCTTGACGTCTGCTCCCACTGGGATTTATCAGACCTCACACCACAATCCACGCTGACACCTCCTACAAACTGTCAGTACTTGACAGTCGTCAATCGCAAACTGATATGACACACACTCGTGGTTACACTAACCACAAGCATTTCACTTGACCTGTGTGTAACTAGACTCATCAGAACCACTATGACCCAATGCACAGTATCCAATGTCCAGTCCACGACCCCGACTAATCCAATGGTATCGGAACCAAGCCGACTACCAACACGCTCTCCAACGTACCACCAGTATCTCCTATATACCGTCACCAGGCACGACAAGTCTGCCTAGTATCGTACCTTGAACGACGTACAAGGTACGTACATCTACCCATCAATCAGCCTACAACCACCTAGGTTGTAGCCAATCACGCTTCAATTTGGAGTCCATCTGTCCAATCCAGTACTAGACAAATCAAAACTCCAACCCATCATCTATTTCCAAATCTGAATCCGAATCCGCAATTTCGTAAGAAATCCCGAATCCAAACCCAGAAGTCATATCCATATCATGTCCAAATTCGAATCCGAAATCATCATTCCGTAAGCTAGCATTTGGAATAACCATTCCGAACCCAAATCCGTAAAAGGAAATCCACTGTCAAGCTCCAGAATCAAATCCTGAATCGTCACCCAGAATCCGATTCCAAAACCCAAATCTAGAAATCCTCTTTCAAGTTCCAAAATCAAATCCTGAATCGTCATCCAGAAATCTGATTCCAAAACCTGAAATCTCGTTCTCGTCTATCGAGACGCACCATATCCGAACCTATCGGATCCCTGCTCAAATGATTACACATTACATTTGATTGACTTCATAGGGAAGCCAATCCCAACATCCACACATCTCTAACACTGACCATATCCGACCACGTCGGAAAACTACTCATCGGACAACTACTCAGGCGAGTAGTAAGCCATATGGGATTTACCTCGAAAAGAAGTTCAGTCCCATCATCCTCAACTCAAACATCCCAGTAAGAGTAATAAACTCTCCACCTATCTGGATCATCAAGATCACGATCCAGATCCATAGCAATACCCAAAGTCTTAAACCAATTCCCACATCTAAACAGATCAGTCAACGACGAGACACGCCGAGACTGTGGGTTCTCACTGATTACCTCGTATCGATCCTTGTCATTCCACCAAGGAAAATCAAAGATGATACCAAACAATGACATCCAATTCCATCCTACATGAATGCAACCAAAACTCGCTGCACTCACCACGTCACGTAATCCAACATCGTCTGCCACCAAGCAGAAATGAGAAATCTCAGTCACCTAACTTCGATATACTCAACTCCACTTAATGACCCAAAACAAATCCCGGGTCCACCAACCAATACACGATCAGTGTACTAGTGGCAACCAACAACATCAATAACATCTACATCATCTACCACCATCGATTATGGTAGAACCTGAGAAGTCACCCAAAATGACTTCGACATACCCCTTACCAATGCGGAAAACCCGCATTCCACTCGTCACCTCAATCGCAACCTCTCGCGATTCTGAAGTTCCAACAAGATTGGAAACAACATACCCGGACATCAACCACGTGTCCCCTAACCAGTTTAACCCTATCTGAGATCCACTCCTGAACCACAGATACCGAACATATGCCCATTACGTTGGAGTCACACCCCGATCCGTAACTCATCGTCATCACGATCACCGGCACCAGTGCTAGTATTAGCGCCAGCCCACAATACTATCGGTACACGCACCCAGCATCAGTAGCGGCAAACCATGTGCAAAATTGAAAACCCTGGATCTCCGCTCATACCGAGCGACGATCCCGTACCTCTGCTCGAATAGGAGAAACTCTGCCTCCCTCGTACCCAACACCTCTGGGTACAATCACCCTGACAACCCATACGAGAAAAGGAAACGTCCCCTGAACGTCCCCGATTGCCAACAACCACATCTACAACCACTCTCGGTAGTAGTGTCTGCCACAGACTCGTGCAGACCCAACTACCAGACATCACAATCGAGATTCGCGTCCAACAGAATCAATCGAGAGTACCAACTACTTCGTATCCCCACTCCGGGATTCCATCGACAAGTACCAACCCTGATAACTTGCCCAACCAATCACTAACCAGTCGTTACTCGACTCAACCACTGTCGTCTACCAGGTCACCCATGACCTTAGTTGTACCAACAATCCATCACAACTGAAGTAGCACGACAACCAACTATGTCTAACCGATAAATATAACCTCGACTGCGAAGTGCAGTCCCAACACAAGCTGACATGACTAGACCGACTAACGAATCCAAATCTGAATAGTCGTCCAAGTCAAACCACTCGTCAACTCCCATTTCTGAATCATACACCCAAGGTAGGGTTCCACGATCACACCTAGAGTTCCTCGGAACCCAACTGCGAAAAGCAGTATAATCCACGATCTGACCGACCCCGTGGTCTGGACATCATAAAGACGTCAATCCAATCCTACCGTCAATCCAACTCAGATTCCTCAAATCCGGTTGCTAACTGCCAACTGCAGTAAATCTATCCAACTCAACCAAATCCGATCATCCAACTCAACAATATTCGACCATCCGATGATCACAATTCCCAACTAGTCGTCGGAACCAATCCTACGACATCGTGAAAGACGATCCCAACTAACCGTCTCACGATCAAAACGTTAACGTACAAGTACGTCATCCCTTCCGTAGGGTCTCACACTGTCAACCCTGACAGAACTATGGCAACTTTGGCATCGAATGCCGAACCAAGATGATCAACAATTCAATCGTACTAACTATCGTATCGGCATCCCAACATCAGGTTGACCACGAACTGTAGCCCAATGAGATATCACATCCTCGACCTGTGTACATACTCCAAGAGCTGAACGGTTGCTCGAATAGAGACAACCCCGCTCTGATACCACGTTGACAGGACCCATCCCAATCCCCCCGGGATTAGTGCAGGATGACCCTGCTCCCGTCTGACACAAAGTGTCAGACAAGGGATATTTTCGTCCTTTGCCCTCCCGGGCTATCAGAGTACGCCAGGATCCGGAGGAGGCATGTGATATCTCGGTCTCTGCTACAGCCCACATCCGATGTCAACCTGAAGGGCAGTCAAAACATTAAAAACTGTGAGTGGACAAAGCAAAAGTTTATAAAAACATTTAATAAGGAAGACATTTGTACCCTCCACTAAAAAGCATGCATGCATTCGAAAACCATTTATCCAAAACAAACCATATGTGGGACTAAGCCCAAAGCAGATATAAACTAAGATCGAAAGGACCACAATAAAAACGACCATACGGGCCACTGCCCAAATCCTGTGCACACCTGTACACACCACATATCATATATCATATATCCATCACATACATATATATAAGTCACACAACCAATCCTGTCACGGTATCCAAAGCCACGCGCGCGCTACCCGGGTCTCAATCTGAGTCATCTCAAAGTCAAGGTCAATGTCCGCAGACCACTGACCCTACCCGAGGTAATAGTAACCATAGCCTTCCTGAGAGTAAGGAACCCAACTGGGGGGTGACTCTACTCAGTCGGTGCTCCGTGACTACTCCGGGGTCCACCCAGGCCAACGACCCTCCCCGCAGGAGATAATAGAAGTAAAGGAAGGTAGACGAACATATATATACATAACATAAACATTCATGACCGGTTCCCCTGAACCGTCATGATCCATAATATCCATAATCAGGTAACATGCCGGTTCCCATAAACCGTCATGTACCGTAATAACATAACCAGGGTTCATGCCGGTCCCCATAAACCGTCAAGAACCAGAATGACCTGACAAAAGTTCATGCCGGTTCCCACAAACCGTCATGAACTTGGAAATCCATCTAGGGTCCCTGACCCAAAATCATCAGTGTAAAACAACTGGGTCTCGTGCCCGAACATATGACTCTACTGGGCACCGTGCCCCATATCCAAGGGTCAGTCACGACTCCGATCATAGTGATGCGTGCAACCATCCATCCAGGACCGCCCTCAATCCTGGTATGTCGCCGTGAACGAATCAACCGACGCGACCATCGCAAGATCATGGTGCACTCATCACCGATCGCTATCCTGAACCGTCAGCACTCCGTAGTCGAGCCTCCCCAGGCTGTCCGACAACGAATCGTGCATCGTGACCTCTCCGGAAGGAACACATCCAAATTCGGAGGCGAGCGTCCTATCGTCGATCGCCGTGCACATAGCACCCGTCGCGACCACGATTTAGACCCGGAGGTCGTAAATACTGTCATATGCCCGAGGCAAAACCAAATGGGTCTCATACCCGAGTTTATCCATTTAGAAATCCAAAATCAAATCATTTAAATCAATAAAGAAATACAGACCCGTATATGCACCGTATAAGGTCGAAACCTCGAAATACGTGCTTATACATAACCACATACAAATGCACCCATGGCATCATCAAACAAGTAATAAAACATATAATAAACATTTATGCATGCACCAATTTAGAAAACAAGGTCCACTCACAGACCGTCCGAGCTGTCGCCTCGATTTGCGTGCCATACGGCTCCCCGAGCCGATCACCGTCACCGGGACTCCCAAACCTGTCCAAATCGTAACAGAAGGTTACTAACTACTTAATTAACCTCCCACTAAAGCCCCGTAATTTTCCCGTATTTTTAACTATTTTTAATCCCGAACCTAAACCTTCCGATGCCCCGAAACATCTCGAGACGGTGTCCGATCGACACGAAACCAGTCCCAAAATATTCGTTACATCGAATAGATGATTTCGTATGTTGGAACCTTTTCCAGATTCCCTGTCACGCGCCCTCACGCGCCGCCTGAAGTGGCTGCGCGTGGGCTTCACGCGCCGCTACAGTACCTGCTGACGTCATCGCTGACGTTAGCATGACATCATCTAACAGCTGTCAGGTCTGACATGTCAGACTCTGACAGGTGCCACGTGTCAGGCTCCCATTGGTCCACGTCACTGTGCTGTCAGTGCCACGTGGCAGTCTGACATGTGCCACGTGTCATCACGGCACTGGTCCACGTCAGTGCCACGTGTCAGCCCCTGATTGGGCCACGTCACTGACATGTCAGTGCTGACTGTGCACTGACATGTGACACGTGTCTCACTCCTATTGGCCCATTTTCTGACATGTCAGCTGACATTGTCAGATCTGACAATGCTGACGTCATCCCTGACATGATGACGTCAGCAGGATGACGTCACCTGTCATCCCTGCCCTCCCGCGGGTCGACCCGAATGTCTGCAACCGGGTCGCCGTGGCCCGCGACTTGACCCGGCCGGTTCTCCCAGCTCCGGCCACCAAAACACTCCCCGTTTGTCCCATTCTCTTCGTCTCAACCTAACCTACTGTCCTATGACTTAAAACGGAAGAAAAAACATCGAAATGTCCCGTCCTATGGCGGCCGTGACTTCCTCCGCCGTTCACGGTCGTTCCAGGCCTTCCTAACCCTCGAATCCAATCCCAATAGACTCCTAGGGTCCCTAGAAACCATTCCTAATCTTTAGAAATCATCGAAAACCCCTAAAACTAAAAATCCAAATTTTGAGTAAAATGTACCTCACGGGTTTTCGGGTTCCCCCGCCGTGGTCTGCCGCCGTGAGTCCTCGCCGTCGCGTCCTCATCATCACGGTCCCTCCTCACGTCACACATAAGATGAAAAATGATGAGATGTGGTGGTATGTGTATGGTGTGGTGTTTGAAAATGGAGGATGAAGAAAATGAAGAAAAATGGGATAATGGGTTTCGGGTGGGAGGATGAACAAAGAAGAATGATGGCTGATGAGAGAAGAGAAATGGAGGGTGTGGATTTAAAGTTAGAATTGAAATGGATGGGTAGGATTAATGGTTGGTGGATTTGATTATAAAATAATTAAAATAATAATATTTAATTATTTAGATCCACATTTTGGGGGATCAAAGCAATGGGATGAGTGACACTTGTCACTCATCCATGGGGCCCACCAAAATATCCACCCAATCAGATTTCGCCGAAATGTCCCCGTCTCGAAGTTCGTGCATGGTGAAATCGAACTTCCGTGATCCATAACTCTCCCGTTCGATGTCCGATTTCAGTGTGCCGCCTGCCTATGGATTCGTATCGTCCTTATCTACGTAACGGTCTTCGGCCCTGGCCATCGGACCTCCCGGTAAAAAAGTCAACTTTTGACCCCCTATTCACTCAAATTACCAAAATGCCCCTAAACTTCCGAACGTCATAACTTCTTCCTCGAACGTCGGAATTGAACGTGCCACCTGTCTATGAACTCATGACGTCACGAACTACGTCACGGTCATCGGTCAAAGTCCATTTGACTGCCCGATTAAAAAGTCAACGTTTTGCCACCATCAGGGGCAAAACGGTCATTTCGCACCGTTCGTCCGATTTCGCTCTACTAATCACGGATTAGCCTCACTAATCGTGATTAGTCACTAATCTAATCTAGGAATTTGGGACGGGTCGTTACATCTCATTTTTTCAAAAAAATAAAACTAAAGTATTACTAATTTTAATGCTAATTGATCGTTCTGTGTTTAAAATTATCATAACATGTAATTTGCATGTTGCATTACTAGTAATAATAAAAACTTGTCATGTAACAATACCAAAGGATTATGACAATCTCAACCCAAAAAGATGCAAATCTCCCCACCTTTATCTTTTAAATAGATACCTAAGGCTGATAATTTTTGACACGACTCGAAATCCGCACGAGATTTATCCAAGTCAACCCGCACTATTAAATTTCAGGTCATTTTCGGGTCAATCTGTTATGACCCGTTTAATAAACGGGTGGATTTTTGGTCAACATGTTAATCCGTTTAATAAATGGGTAGATTTCGAGTTAACAGGTTAACCCGTATATTGGCTTATATATTGAACTATTTAATAAACGTGTCATTACTAACTCATATATCTACTCATTTACCTACCTAAATATCTATTAAATCTTATAGTTTAAATAAGTTAAACATATTAAACATGTTAAACATGTTAAACAGGTCAAACGGGTCAAACGGATCATATTTTAATTGAGTTTTGAGTACGACTTGTTTATTAAATGGGTTGCACGGGTTACGCAAGTCATTAACAAGTCGAGTTCGAATTGAATATTTTTGACACGATGATTAAACGAGTCAGATTCAGATTGAACATAAATAAATAAAATATAATTTATGACACGATACAAATTTAAGACGACACGAGGTTTTTCTTACTTTACCAAAAAGAAGGAAAAACGAAATTTATAGTTTCCATTTTTTTTTCTCTTCTTTTTGGTCGAACCATTTCTTTTTCCCTATCCGAAAACAAAAAACCAGACAAAAGTTTTTTAAGTTTTAATTTTATTGTTTTTATGTTGATCAGAACATAACGTCCATCAAAATCCTGATTTACTCAAAATCAAAATCAAAATCTCCATAGTCCAAATCAAAATCACAATCAAATCCAAGCTTTAGCTGAGCTTTGAGCTTCCAGCTAAGAGAGTGGAGACAGCAAATGAGTTGGGCCAAGCTATCGCAGTCACAATCGTCTTCTCCAATGCTCTGCTCTTTTCAAGGATCGCTCCTTACTCTCGCCTTCCTCACCTTGCTCTCCTTCATCTATTTCTCCTTCAATTCCCAATATTATTCCCCCGCCATTTCCATCTCTTCCGTCGATAATGAGCATGAGCAGTTTTCCGATATCTACCACTCACCGGAGGTTTTCGGGTTGAATTTCGCCGACATGGAAGCCAAATTCAAGGTCTACATCTACCCTGACGGCGATCCGAAAACGTTTTACCAGACGCCCAGGAAGCTCACTGGCAAGTATGCGAGCGAGGGTTACTTCTTTCAGAACATCAGAGAGAGTCGATTCCGCACGGACGATCCCGATCAGGCTGACCTCTTCTTCATCCCTATCTCCTGCCACAAGATGCGAGGCAAGGTATTGAGTCTATCCGATTCTAATTCATTTTGTTTCAGACTGTTTGTTTGTTATGAATTTTTGGGAAAGTAGAGCTGTTGTTGGAAGTTGTCATTTGTATATGGGGTTTTTCGTTGTAGTGGTTTCTATCTCAGAACTCTCCAAGTCCCATACTTCGTGAAAGAAGTTTTAAATTTTACTAAGCGTGGAGGTTAAACTATGCAGTGACCCATGGTTTTATTTGTTGATGATTTCCATTAGTTTGATCTGATTTTATTTGTTTTTCTAGTCTCTATATGCTAATGCATCGATGCATTTGGTGGTTTGTTATGTTCTAAAGCCAAAATTTTGAGACAGTTTTACTTTTTTGAGACTCAGTTTGCTTGACCTCGAATAGGCATGCAGTAGAAACTGAAATGCTATGTTATGGCATCTGATTGATCAATCTCATATTCCATTTGAGATTAACCATGTTGGCTTATAATGATTATGCAGGCCACATCTTATGACAATATGACCATAATTGTTCGGGATTATGTGGAGGGCTTAATAACCAAGTATCCGTACTGGAACCGAACCTTGGGTGCAGACCACTTTTTTGTCACTTGTCATGATGTTGGGGTAAGGGCAACTGAAGGACTTCCACTTCTTATAAAGAATTCAATTCGAGTTGTGTGCTCCCCTAGCTATGATGTTGGGTTCATTCCGCATAAAGATGTTGCCCTTCCTCAAGTACTCCAACCATTTGCTCTTCCAGCTGGAGGAAACGATGTGGAGAACAGGTAAAATAGCAGGATATGAATTTCATGTATACATTTCTGTTACACTAATTGATCTGCACATGCACTATTTATTAGATTTATTCCAGACTTCATGGTTATTGACCTAATTGTATGATATGTTCCATAATTTAAGATGCGTGTCCAAGTGGTAAGGTGATTGTGATTTCGTTGCAGCTGGATTGAACTTATAACATAATCTCATTAGTTAATATGAGGCATGCTTTGCAGGACAACCCTTGGTTTTTGGGCTGGCCATCGGAACTCCAAGATTAGAGTTATACTGGCACGAGTATGGGAGAATGACACGGAACTTTATATATTGAACAACAGAATAAATAGAGCTGCTGGGAATTTGTTATATCAAAAGAAATTTTATGAAACCAAGTTCTGTATATGCCCTGGCGGCTCGCAGGTCAATAGTGCTCGCATAACTGACTCAATCCATTTTGGATGTATTCCTGGTAAGAATCCAAATCTTCTTGTTTCTTGGAACTTGCAGTGAGAGTCATGCAATGCATTCATCTTCTATCTTTGCTTGAGTGGAAAATATCAATGATCAAACCTTAAGTCAATATTATTTTAGAAGGAACAGAGAAACAAAGAGATGAAATAAAGCCGGACAATGGTTACATGCCTTATAATGGGTTTGTTCATAGTCTTTTCCTTTTTTGATTCCTATTAACTTTCATATAGTTTTCATATGTATCCAATGGTGACATGCCTTAAGTCCGTGTTCACTATAGTGCCACTGAAAATAATCTTGTTTGTTTAATGATTGTGCTTTCTGGGTTCATGTTTTCCTTAATTGTTTCAGCGGTTAATGTTGTTGAACCAGTAAATAGTTTTACTGTGCAGTTTTAATTTTTCTCTCAGGTCTGAACCTATTGGCAGAAACATGAAGGGATTCTTAGTGATTAACTCTTATATTGACAAAACATTTCCTTTTTCTGTAATGTATAATACCATTAGAAGTCCTCTTAATGGTTTATCATATGTTTGGTTGATTTCTTGCAGTAATATTGTCAAATTACTATGACCTTCCATTCAATGACATTCTCGATTGGCACAAATTTGCTGTCATACTGACGGAGAAGGATGTATATCGGCTTAAACAAATTCTTAAAGAAATACCCTATTCAGAATTTCTTACACTTCACAAAAACTTGGTGAAGGTAGAATTCTTTCATTTACAACAAAAGATGTCGTATGGGAAATCAATTTTTATGTGATAAGTGCATGTTCATTTCGTTCCAATGAGTGTGACTGTTTATAAACAGATGCTTTTAAGCGTAGTTAAGTAAGAATTTATATTTGTGAGTTGGTTTTTATCAGGTCCAGCAGCATTTCCAGTGGAATTCACCTCCCGTCAAATATGATGCATTCCACATGGTTATGTACGATCTGTGGTTGCGCCACCATGTTATCAAATACTGATTTTTTTTTTCAGTTGACTCTTTGTACACGGCCAGAAAATCTAAGGCTTGTAAATCATCAGATACAGTAGTCTCATATTCTTCCATGATATCTGAGGAAGGACTTAAAAGGTACAGGTAACCAAAAGATCTCACAATTTGTTTGTTCTTTTATGTGGCGAACATTCCCATTTTTGTACCTGTCATCATTGTTTCATTCTGTAATCTTGTTTTAATAGAGAAGCACGGGGTGGATTCTTTGCTATCCAACTAGAATTCTAATACCACTGTCTCTCTAGAATTGCATCTTTGTTGAAGTAAATTTGGGTTGGTCGTCAAAGTTTCATGTTTTGCTAGTGACATGCCATCAGACTAATTTTCTCTCTATAATTTATTACTGGGGTATTTGAATTCGCCTACAGAGAAGGAGCAAAGCTCTAGTTAATGGACAAAGTTTGCTGAATTTTTTAGGACAAACTGCATGAAATCCTCGAAATTATAGGAGTAATTTCTAGTTCACATCTGAACTATGATAATTTTCATTAGATAGTCAATTTATCAGAACACAACATCTATCATTAGCAATCTGTTAAAAAAAAAAAATCTGTTAACTGCTGAGTGGCACTTGTCGGCTTTTTTAACGCTGATATGATATGAATTCCATGTCAAATATAAAAAAAAAAAATGATCTTTAATAATGTTCTCTTAAAAGAAATAAAAAAGGAAGAAGCAAAATTCACGTAAAAAATCCCATTTCAATTCATTGAACACGCACCCGTGTTCCGGGATTAGTTTAGTGACTAATCTTGATTAGCGAGGTTGAACGGTGGTTAGTAGGGCGGAATCGGACAAAATGTGCAAAATGACCGTTTTGCCCCTGGTCGTGGGCAAAATGTTGACTTTTGTTCGGGCGGTCAAATGGACTTTGACCGATGACCGTGACGTAGTTCGGGACGTCACGAGTTCATAGACAGGTGGCACGTTCGATTCCGACATTCGTAGAGAAAGTTTTGAGGTTCGGAAGTTGAGGGGTATTTTGGTAATTTGGCTTATTAGGGGCCAAATGTTGACTTTCTGACCGGGAGGTCCGATGGGCGAGGGCCAAGGACCGTTACGTAGGTATCGTCGATACGAATCCAACGACAGGGGTAGGTTGGGGGGGGGGTGATTTTATCGTTCAGTTGGGGGGGAGGGAGGGAGGGAGGGGTGATTTTATCGTTCAGACCTGAGAGAAAAAGATATCCCATTTCAATTAGAAAGTAGCCTAAAATAGACTCCCTAATTCACTTGTACATAATCTGTTTCTTTCTTTTTACATTCCTAGATTGTAGGGATGTGAGATTGATCCTAGTATGATTCTATAGCTAGATTGTAGGATCATTAGTCGTGTAGGGCAAGTTACCTCTCTGTATAAACTATTCTTTTCACTTCAATGAAAATCATCTTCGATCAATCTATCTGTTTTTCATGGTATCAGAGCAGGATTAAAAGATATCTGATTTCTCCTATCCCCTCATACCGCACTCCTTTCTCTTGTCCAACTTCCTTACTCTCATCGATCGCCATGTCCAACAATCCTAACCCAGTTCTATTTGATGCGTCAACAGTCGACGCATCCAAGGCAGGAAATATCGAATCCCCTGCTAAATTCTCAGATTCTCTAAAGTCTGACATATCAAACCCCTACTTCACCCACCATTCTGATCATCCAGGCCTAGTCCTAATCCCTAAGTCTTTGAATGGGGACAACTACTCCAGTTAAAAGAGAGCCATGACTCTGGCCCTAAATTCCAAAAACAAACTCGGTTTCGTCAATGGCTCAATCCGAGCTCCAGCTGAAGAAACCAGTCCGGAAAGTTATGTGACTTGGTCACGATGCAATGATGTAACGACCCGTCCCGGAAATCGGGATTAGATTAGTGGTTAATGACGGATTAGTGAAGTTAATCGGCGATTAGTTGGGTGATTTCAGACGGACGGTGCGAAATGACGGGTTTGCCCCTAAAATCGGGTGAAAGGTTGACTTTTCGTTTGGACGGTCAAATGGACTCTGGATGATGACTGTGACGTATTTCAGGACGTCACGAGTTCATAGACAGGTGGCACGTCCGATTCCGACATCCGAGGAGTAAGTTATGACGTTCGGAAGTTTGAGAGTATTTTGGTAATTTAGTTGAAAAAGGGCAAATGGTTGACTTTTTGTACAAAAAGTTATTTTCACGTATTTCGCGGACCGTTAGGTAGGTCTCAATTCCCTGAATACAACGACAAGATGCACGCTGTCATCGGACGTCAGACGGTTTCGTTATGAGGCTAACTACGTGAGGGGCAAAATGGTAATTTGCAAGGATAAGGGGCAATTTGGTCTTTTTGTTGTGCCCTGTTATAGTTGGACATGTGGCTATTTTGGGGAATTGTGCCCACAAGATTGGGACACCTGGCTGGTCCTGGATGGTGCTAGAAATAACTTACCGCCTTCAAATCGGTTTAAAACAAATGTATGTGTGTGTGCACCGTGTAGGAACAAAAACAGAGTACCGATGAGGAACACTCGATCCCCTCACTCTCCACGGTGATCGGTTGCCCCTGAGTAGTGAACAGGAATGAGCGGTTAGAAGGTGGGAAAGGTGGTGGTGATGTCGTGGAAGGCCGTCGTGCACGGTGAAGGTAGAACGAAGGTGAGCCGTGAATTCTGTTTTTAGCCCGATTCTGCTTAAGCTTGAATTCGTGGTTAATAAGCTAAGTGATTAGTGGGATGAGGTTGAGGAAGCTCAGAGGAATGGATCGAGACTAGGTTTGAAGCCTGCCGTGGACGGTGGTTGAGGAACCCGAGAATGGGTAAGTTCAAACTCAACAATAGTGAAGTTTGATTTGCTACTTCATGACTGGTTTGATTAGTTGGATAAGCTTCTGAAGGCGTCAAAGAGGTGATTAGAACTCGAATTAAGTATGGAAATGGCCGGAATGACGAGGACACAGAGGAGGCATTTCTGGCTTTCTTCGATTCGCGCAGGTAATAAACAGGCCCTACTTTCACGATTTAATTAGCTAAATCGATTATATGTGATTGGACGAACTTAATAAAATCAAAAGGACTAAAAACGAACTAGGAAATGATTGAAAACCGTGAGCGCCGGTTTGGTCGAACCGGGCTGGTTCGAACCGGCTTGAACCGGATCGGCGAGAGCTTGAAGATAATGAACAGTGCCGCACGTGAAGCCCGCCCGCAGTCCCTTTGGGCGGCACGTGTGGGCGCGTTGCACACCTTTTGAGGAAGTGTTCAACATGTGAAATGATGTAATCGATGTAACAAATATTTTGGCACTGGTTTCGAGTCAATCAGACATCGTCTCAATATGTTTCGGGATGTCCGAAGGTTTTAGGGCTCGTTTAAAAATAGTTAAAAATTTGGAAAAATTACGGAGTTTTAGTATAAGTATCGTGAAGTAGTTAGTGACCTTCTTATGGGATTTAAACAGGTTTGGGAAAGCCGGTGATAGTGGATTAGCTGAGAAAGCGTATTGGCACGCGTATCGAGGCGGCAATGCGAATGGTCTGTGAGTGGACTTTGTTTTCTAACTTATGATGCATGCATAAATATTTTTATATGTTTTCTATACGTGATTTCTATATTTATGATATAGTATTGATGATTTACGATTTTGCACGTATTTTGAGATAATTATGTAATGGCACATTTTACGAGATTATGGTTTTATGCCGTGATTTGATAATGGTTTCAATACTATGACTTTGGGCATTTAAATATGATTTTATTTTAAAGGTTTAGAAATGAATTTTGGAAGTGATTTCGGGCTTGAAGCCCAGTTCATAAAAAGGATTTTGATAAACGTGATTTTGGGTTTTGGAATCGGATTTCGGAAATAGGATTTCTAATTCGGTTTTGGAGCTTGAAAGTGGATTTCCGGATTTGGGTTCGGAATGATTATTCCGGATGTCGGGTTATGGAATGATGGTTTCGGATTCGGATTTGGAAATGGATTATGGATATGATTCTGGATTTGGATTCGGGATGATAATTTCGGATTCGGCTTGGAATTCGAAATGGTGATTTCGAATTCGGATTTGGACATGGATTTGGAAATGGTTTTAAAATGGTTTTGGATTGGATTTTCTGGATCTGGTTATTGGGTTTAAAGACCCGGATTGAGTTTAAAGACTCGGATATTGTGATTTCCCTCGTAGGCCTATTGAGTTTAAAGACTCGGATTATATTGAGGCCTGGATTGAGTTTAAAGACTCGGATTACTATTGATTTTAAAGACTTGGATAGATCCAGCAGGTTCGTTTAGTTGAAATGGATTTCAAATGTATTTTGGATTTCGATGATAACTTGATGATTTTTAATAATGATGGTTTTCACTAATGGGTTTCTGATGATTTGGGCTATTACCTGAATGAGATGGCTTTTGATGGTTTTGGGATGAGGCCCGAGATTTAAGAAAAGGAAATGATTTTGGTTTGCACAAATGGTTTTGATTATCTCGGAGATGAACTGGTTTGTGAATGAATGCATTGATTTTTAAATGAAGGGTATAAATGTCTTTTTATAAATTGTTTTCTACTTATCCCTTATTTTTGTCCACTCATAATCTTTCTATGTTTTCGATACCCTCCAAGTTTGATGCGGTGCGGGCTGTGGTTAGAGAGATGGAGACATCACACAAGCTGTCCACAGTAGATTCTGCGCGCTCTGGGAAGTCCGGAAGTTTTTGGACGGTTCGTTTAGGAATCCCTTGTCCGGCTTACGTGTTACATGGAGGTTGGTCGTCAGTCCGCCTTCGTGTCGCACATGAGTGGGAAGGGAGCATGACTTAGCCCTTAATCCCGGGGGATTGGGGGTGGGTCGTGTAAAATGACATGATCTACTCCTGGATTGTCAATACCCTCAACCCAGAAATTGCAGATAGTGTGATCTGCTATTTGACTGCCCATGAGGTTTGGGAAGACCTCCGTGAACGCTTTTCTCAAAGTAATGCCCCTCGAATCTTTGAGATTCAACGGGACATTGTGACAGGACCCATCCCAATCCTCCCGGGATTAGTGCGGGATGACCCTGCTCCCGTCTGACACGAAGTGTCAGACAAGGGATATTTCCGACCTTTGCCCTCCCGGGCTATCAGAGTACGCAAGGATCCGGAGGAGGTATGTGATATCTCGGTCTCTGCTACAGTCCATATCCTATGTCAACCTGAAGGGCAGTCAAAACATTAAAAACTGTGAGTGGACAAAACAAAAGTTTATAAAAACATTTCATAAGAAGACATTTGTACCCTTCACTAAAAAGCATGCATGCATTCAAAAACCATTTAACCGAAAGAACCATATGTAGGACTATGCCCAAAACCAAGGTTGAAAGAACCATAATGAAAATGACCATACGGGCCACTGCCCAAATCCATAAGGGACTCGGCCCAAATCATAAGAAACCAACCATACGGGCCACTGCCCAAAACCTGTGTAAACACACATCATATATCATATATAGCATACATCACATATACATATAATTCACACAACCAATCCTGTCACGGTTTCCAAAGCTACGCGCGTGCTACCCAGGTCTCAATCCGAGTCTTCTCAAAGTCAAGATCAATGTCCGCAGACCACTGACCCTCCCCGAGGTAATAGTAATCATAGCCTTCCTGAGAGTAAGGAACCCAACTAGGGGGTGACTCCACTCAGTCGGTTCTCCGTGACTACTCCGGAGTCCACCCAGGCCAACGACCCTCCCCGGAGGAGATAATAGAAGTAAAGGAAGGTATATGAACATATATATACATAACATAAACACTCATGCCCGGTTCCCCTGAACCGTCATGATCCATAACATCCATTAAACAGGGTTCATGCCGGTTCCCATAAACCGTCATGAACCAGAATGACCTGACAAAGGTTCATGCTGCTCCCATAAACCGTCATGAACCACAATGACCTTTCTAGAGTTCATGCCGGTTCCCGTAAACCGTCATGAACTTGGAAATCCATTTAGGGTCCCTGACCCGAAATCATCATTGTAAAACAATTAGGTCTCGTGCCCGAACATATGACTCAACTGGGCACCGTGCCCGATATCTAAGGGTCAGTCACGACTCCGATCATAGTGATGCGTGCAACCATCCATCCAGGACCGCCCTCAATCCTAGTATGTCGCTGTGAACGTATCAACCGACTCGACCACTACAAGATCATGGTGCACTCATCACCGATCGATATCCTGAACCGTCAGCACTCCGAAGCCTGAGCCTCCTCAGGCTGCCTAAGCCTGCTCGAAATACGTGCTTGTACGTAACCACATAAAAATGCACCCATGGCATCATCAAACATGTAATAAAATATATAATAAACATTTATGCATGCACCAATTTAGAAAACAAGGTCCATTCACAGACCGTCCGAGCTGCCGCCTCGATTTGCGTGCCATAGGCTCTCCCGAGCCGATCACCATCACCGGGACTCCCAAACCTGTCCAAATTTTAATACAAGGTTACTAACTACTTAATTAACCTCCCATTAAAGCCCCGTAATTTTTCCGAACTTTTAACTATTTTTAAACCGACCCTAAACCTTCCAATGCCCAAACATATCGAGAAGGTGTCCGATCGACACGAAACTAGTCCCAAAATGTTCGTTACATCGTATAGAAGATTTCCCGTGTTGAACACTTTCCCAAATTATGGCCCACGCGTCCTCACGAGCCCTAGAAGGTCAAAAACATTGTTCATCGTCTTCTACCTCCAACTAAACCAGTTTTACTGTAGCAAAACACTGTTCATCCGTCGGTTTTTTTTTTTTCTGGGTTTTGGACCGATTCAAGGTCCATTTCATCCCATTTTGATCCTAATATAATCCTAATCCTATTTTCTATCTTCCTAGCTAATTAAAACCGAATGAAACACCAAAAACGGTGCCTTCCAAGTTCAGCCATGGTGGCCGGACTTTCCACCGCCGTTCACGGATCTTCCCGGCCACCCCAAGCCCCAAAACCAATCCTAATCAACTCCTACGGTCCCCAAAAACCTTACCCAATTAAAGAAATCGAGTAAAAACCATTAAAACCAAATTTCGAATTTTCAAAGTTTTCTTACCTCACGGCCGAGCTCCGTCGTCCACCACCGTGAGCCACCACCCTCCCCAGCCGTGGCTCGCCGTCCTTCGTCTCTCATCACTCCTAACAGTCATAATGATGTAAGTAGAGGGATGGTGTGATGGGTGGTGTGTGTGTTTGAAGAAAATGGAGGAATGGAGGGTATATGGGTTTTCGGGTTATGTGAGGAAAAACAAGGAAATGAAGATGATGAAGATGACTTGATCTGATGAGAGAAGAGAGATTGATTAGATGATTAGATGAGTGGTGAGGATTTGAGAGATTAGAAGGAATGGATGGTTAGGATTTAAAGTTGTTAAAATTAATTATATAATAATAATTATAATGTTATTTAATTAGTTAGATCCAAAAATTAAGGGATTTAACCAATGGGATGAGTGACACTTGTCACTCATCCATGAGACCCACTCAAAATATCTGGCCAATCAGAATTTGCCATCTCAGCCCCGCCTCGAAGTACGTGCATAGTGAAATCGAACTTCCGTGACCTATAACTTCCCCGTTCGAAGTCCGATTTCAACGTGCCGCCTGTCTATGGATTCATATCGTCCCGATCTACGTAACGGTCCTCGGCCCTAAGCCATTGGGCCCCTCGGTCAAAAAGTCAACATTTGACCCCTTTTAACCATAATTACCAAAATGCCCATAAACTTCCGAACGTCATAACTTCCTCCTCGAACGTCGGAATTAAACGTGCCACCTGTCTATGAACTCGTAACGTCACGAACTACGTCAAGGTCATCGGTCAAAGTCCATTTGACCGCCCGATTGAAAACTCAACGTTTTGCCACGACCGGGGGCAAAACGGTCATTTCACATTGTTCGTCCGATTTCGCCTAACTAATCACAGATTAACATCACTAATCGTGATTAGTCACTAATCTAATCTAGGAATTTGGGACGGGTAGTTACAACCTTCCCTCCTTAATTAATTTCGTCCTCGAAATTCCAACCGACCTAATGTACTGGTAACAACAAATATCACCTGCCATCATCTACCATGGTAGAACCTGAGAAGTCACTCAAATTGACTTTGAAATACCCAATACGAATGCGAAAAACCCGTATTCCACGTGTCTCCCCAATCGCAACCTTCATTGATTCCGAAGTTCCAACAAGATTGGACACAACATACCCGGACATCAACCACGTGTCCCTTAACCAATTTAACTTTATCCGTGATCCACTCCCGGATCACCGATACCGAATATATGCACATCTCGTCAGAGCCACGTCCCGACTCGTGACTCACCATCATCACAATCACCAGCACTAGCACCAGCGCTAGTACCAGTATCATCACCTGTCAGCATCAGCACACAAGCATCCACACTAGCATCAGCACTAACACTAGCACACCGTGTGCATAACTGACAACCCTGGATCTCCGCTCATACCGAGCGACGATCTCGTACCTCTTCTCGAATAGGAGAAACTCTGCCTCCCTCGTACCCGACTACTCTGGGTACAGTCACCCTGATAACTCATACGAGAAAAGAAAACGTCCCCTGAACGTCCCCGATTCCCAACAACCGTAACTACGACCACTCTCAATAGTAGCGCCGGCCACAGACTCGTGCAGATCTAACTACCAGACATCACGATCGAGACTCCGCATCCAACAGAATCAACCGCCCGTATAACTACTCCGTATCCCACGCAGGGATTTCATCGACAAGTACCAACCCTAGTAACCTGTCCAACCAATCTCTAACCAGTCGTAACTCGACTCAACCAATGTCGTCTACCAGGTCATCCATGACCTTAGTTGCACCAATAGCCCATTGCAACTACGGTAGTACGACGACCAACTATGTCTAACCAACAAATACAACCTCGACTGCAGAATGCAGTCCCAACACAAGCTGACATGACTACACCGACTAACGAATCCAAATCCGAATAGTCGTCCAAGTCAAACCACTCGCCAACTCACATTTTCGAACCATACACATCCTACCTTAGGATTCCACTATCACGCCTAGAGTTCCCCTGAACCCAACTGCGAAAAGCAGTAAAATCAACAATATGACCGACTCTGCGGTCTTGGCATCGCAAGGACGTTAATCCAATCCTACCGTAAGTCCAACTAGGATTCCTCGAATGCGACTACTAACTGCCATAAGTTCAACTAGAGTTCCACGAACTCGACTGCTAACCGCCATGAGCAGCAAACCCATTTAACTCAACAAAATCCGACCAACCAATGGTTACAGTCCCGAACTATCGTCAAAACGATCCCACGACATCGTGAAAGACGATCCCAACTAACCGTCACACGATCACTCTAAAATACTACTACGTTAATCCTTCCGTAGGGTCCCACACTACCATCCACGATAGAACTATGGCAACCCTGGCATCAAATGCCGAACCAAAACAATCCATGATACAGTCCTACTAACTATCGTACCGGCACCCCAGCATCAGGTTGATAACGAACTGTAGCCCATTGAGATATCACATCCTCGACCTGCATAAGGAGTAGTACGTAAAACACGCTCTGGAATTCAGAGTAACATGAGAAACCCTGCTCAGATAAGAGCTAACTGAGCTCCGATATGAGCCAGCCTCGCTCAGATACCATTATGTCAGGACCCGACCCTCCTCTGTCAGGTCCCGATTCATCTAGCACGATATTGTCCGCTTTGGGCCTCCTTGCCATTGCCCTCACGGTTTTGTTTTCGGGAGCTCACGGTGCAACTTCCCAGGGGGTCACCCATCATGGAATTGCACCAGCCTCAACTCGCTTAATTTTGGGGTTCCAATCCCCCCCAAAGCCACTGAGCTCCCAAAAGGCCTCATGCTAGATAGGTGTGTGCCTACACCTTTAAGGCACACAACCATTCCCTTCCCAGACCATTCCCCCCTCTCAGGAATGGGGGATTATTCACCGTTCCCTCCAGGACACGGGTCTTACAATTCGCCCCCCTTAGGGCCCAGCGTTCTCGCTGGCACACTTCTCGGTCGGGGTCTGGCTCTAATACCACGTTGACAGGACCCATCCCAATCCCCCCGGGATTAGTACGGGATGACCCTGCTCCCGTCTGACACGAAGTGTCAGATAAGGGATATTTCCGACCTTTGCCCTCCCGGGCTATCAGAGTATGCCAGGATCCGGAGGAGGTATGTGATATCTCGGTCTCTGCTACAGTCCACATCCTATGTCAACCTGAAGGGCAGTCAAAACATTAAAAACTGTGAGTGGACAAAACAAAAGTTTATAAAAACATTTCATAAGAAGACATTTGTACCCTTCACTAAAAAGCATGCATGCATTCGAAAACCATTTAACCGAAAGAACCATATGTGGGACTAAGCCCAAAACCAAGGTTGAAAGAACCATAATGAAAATGACCATACGGGCCACTACCCAAATCCATAAGGGACTCAGCCCAAATCATAAGAAACCAACCATACGGGCCACTGCCCAAAACCTGTGTAAACACACATCATATATCATATATAGCATACATCACATATACATATAATTCACACAACCAATCCTGTCACGGTTTCCAAAGCTACGCGCGTGCTACCCAGGTCTCAATCCGAGTCTTCTCAAAGTCAAGATCAATGTCCGCAGACCACTGACCCTACCCGAGGTAATAGTAATCATAGCCTTCCTGAGAGTAAGGAACCCAACTAGGGGGTGACTCCACTCAGTCGGTGCTCCGTGACTACTCCGGGGTCCACCCAGGCCAACGACCCTCCCCGGAGGAGATAATAGAAGTAAAGGAAGGTATATGAACATATATATACATAACATAAACACTCATGCCCGGTTCCCCTGAACCGTCATGATCCATAACATCCATTAAACAGGGTTCATGCCGGTTCCCATAAACCGTCATGAACCAGATTGACCTGACAAAGGTTCATGCTGGTTCCCATAAACCGTCATGAACCACAATGACCTTTCTAGAGTTCATGCCGGTTCCCGTAAACCGTCATGAACTTGGAAATACATTTAGGGTCCCTGACCCAAAATCATCATTGTAAAACAATTAGGTCTCGTGCCCGAACATATGACTCAACTGGCCACCGTGCCCGATATCTAAGGGTCAGTCACGACTCCGATCATAGTGATGCGTGCAACCATCCATCCAGGACCGCCCTCAATCCTAGTATGTCGCTGTGAACGTATCAACCGACTCGACCACCACAAGATCATGGTGCACTCATCACCGATCGATATCCTGAACCGTCAGCACTCCGAAGCCTGAGCCTCCTCAGGCTGCCTGAGCCTGCTCGAAATACGTGCTTGTACGTAACCACATAAAAATGCACCCATGGCATCATCAAACATGTAATAAAATACATAATAAACATTTATGCATGCACCAATTTAGAAAACAAGGTCCACTCACAGACCGTCCGAGCTGCCGCCTCGATTTGCATGCCATAGGCTCTCCCGAGCCGATCACCATCACCGGGACTCCCAAACCTGTCCAAATTTTAATACAAGGTTACTAACTACTTAATTAACGTCCCATTAAAGCCCCGTAATTTTTCCGAACTTTTAACTATTTTTAAACCGACCCTAAACCTTCCAATGCCCAAACATATCGAGACGGAGTCCGATCGACACGAAACTAGTCCCAAAATGTTCGTTACATCGTATAGAAGATTTCCCGTGTTGAACACTTTCCCAAATTATGGCCCACGCGTCCTCACGAGCCCTAGAAGGTCAAAAACACTGTTCATCGTCTTCTACCTCCAACTAAACCAGTTTTACTGTAGCAAAACACTGTTCATCCGTCGGTTTTTTTTCTGGGTTTTGGACCGATTGAAGGTCCATTTCATCCCATTTTGATCCTAATATAATCCTAATCCTATTTTCTATCTTCCTAGCTAATTAAAACCGAATGAAACAACCAAAACGGATCCTTCCAAGTTCGGCCATGGTGGCCGGACTTTCCACCACCCTTCACGGCTCTTCCCGGCCACCCCAATCCCCAAAACCAATCCTAATCAACTCCTAGGGTCCCTAGAAACCTTAGCCAATTAAAGAAATCGAGTAAAAACCATTAAAACCAAATTTCGAATTTTCAAAGTTTTCTTACCTCACGGCCGAGCTCCGCCGTCCACCACCGTGAGCCACCACCCTCCCCAGCCGGAGCTCGCCGTCCTTCGTCTCTCATCACTCCTCACGGTCATAATGATGTAAGTAGAGGGATGGTGTGATGGGTGGTGTGTGTGTTTGAAGAAAATGGAGGAATGGAGGGTATATGGGTTTTCGGGTTATGTGAGGAAAAACAAGGAAATGAAGATGATGAAGATGACTTGATCTGATGAGAGAAGAGAGATTGATTAGATGATTAGATGAGTGGTGAGGATTTGAGCGATTAGAAGGAATGGATGGTTAGGATTTAAAGTTGTTAAAATTAATTATATAATAATAATTATAATGTTATTTATTTAGTTTGATCCTCAAATTAAGGGATTTAGCCAATGGGATGAGTGACCCACTCAAAATATCTGGCCAATCAGAATTTGCCAACTCAGCCCCGCCTCGAAGTACGTGCATAGTGAAATCGAACTTCCGTGACCTATAACTTTCCCGTTCGAAGTCCGATTTCAGCTTGCCGCCTGTCTATGGATTCGTATCGTCCCGATCTACGTAACGGTCCTCAGCCCTCGGCCATTGGGCCCCTCGGTCAAAAATTCAACATTTGACCCCTTTTAACCATAATTACCAAAATGCCCATAAACTTCCGAACGTCATAACTTCCTCCTCGAACGTCGGAATTGAGCGTTCCACCTGTCTATGAACTCGTGACGTCACGAACTACGCCAAGGTCATCGGTCAAAGTCCATTTGACCGCCCGATTGAAAACTCAACGTTTTGCCACGACCGGGGGCAAAACGGTCATTTCACATCGTTCGTCCGATTTCACCTAACTAATCACAGATTAACCTCACTAATCGTGATTAGTCACTAATCTAATCTAGGAATTTGGGACGGGTCGTTACACATTGCTTGTCTTCGACAGGAGCAACTTTCAATCTCTGCCTACTACACCAAATTGAAAGGTTTATGGGATGAGTTGGGTTCCTATTCAGATAGTATCTCTAGAACCCAACAAGATTCTTAAAATTTGATGCAGTTCCTAATAGGTTTGAATGAGACTTACAGTGCCATTCGGGGTCAAATCCTTCTGATGAATCCTTTTCCTTCAGTTCGTCAGGCATATGCCTCTATTGCCCAGGAAGAAAAACAACGCACCTTGAGTGCTATTCACAAAGCGGCAGATGGAACCGCAAGTCCTGTGATGGCCGTACGCAGCGGCGGCAAGTCGGAATGACACACCTGGTCTGAGCTTCAAGACCGTCCTTCACAGTCACGGGGTGATCAAGACGGTGATCGTACTCACCAGCAGTCAGGCGGCGACCGCCGTTCTGGAAATTAGGGGGACCAGCGACGCACAGGGACGAGTCGTGGACGTCCTCAATGTACTTATTGTGGAGACATGGGCCATTGGGTCCAAAAGTGTTTTAAACTACATGGCTACCCATCATACCATCCCAAGTCCTATCAAAATTCAGGCTCTACCCCTTTTAAAGGATCCCATGCAGCTAATCAGGTCACTAGAGAGGACAAATCCGTTGTTACTTTATCTGAGCCCCAACTCAAACAACTCTTGTCCCTTCTCTGTAACAAGGAAGACACTTCCAGCTCTCATGTTAACACCACTGTGACCAAACCAGGTTTGTCTAACATCTCCTCTCGTCATTGGATCATTGATAGCGGTGCTACAGATGACATTTCTTCATCCCCAACATCATTACTATCCACCACTAAAAATTGCCCTCTACCACCAGTACAATTGCCTAGTGGAGCCAAGGCTCAAATCACCACAAAAGGATCACTCCCTTTAAATTCCATTTATGATTTGCATGATGTACTGTGTGTTCCTACATTCAAAGTTGATTTTTTATCTGTTAGCCTCTTAACGAGCGGATTGCGTTGTTCGGTAACCTTTTATCCTTCTTACTGTCTTCTGCAGGATCTAGATACGAGGAAGACGATTGGTTTGGGTAAGAAGCGGGATGGACTGTACTACTTAGTGGCCATGGCGACGAAGAAAGCTGTCAACCAACCTCCCTCACCTCAACCACTAGCCTGCAATCTCACCACATCTTCTTCTACTCTCTGGCATAACCGTCTTGGCCATGCTTCCCATCTGCGTCTCAGTTTTATTGCTAAGAATTTTTTACATGTTCCCATTCAGTCCAATATTACTTGTCCCATATGTCTTTTAGCTAAACAACATCGTTTTCCTTATAATAATAGTTCTATTACTACAACGCAACCGTTTGATTTAATTCATTGCGACATTTGGGGTCGCTATAAACATTCTTCTCTTTCTGGAGCTCACTACTTTCTTACTATTGTGGATGATTATTCGCGTTTCACTTGGATTTTTTTAATGAAATATAAAGATGAAACCCAAACTTTACTCAAGCATTTTTTCCGCTATGTATCTACTCAATTTTCTTCCCAAATCAAAACAGTTCGTAGTGATAATGGTGGGGAATTTCTGTCCCTCCAATCCTTCTTCAAAGAAAATGGTGTTCTTTTTCAGCGTTCTTGTGTTTACACCCCCAATAAAATGGGGTGGTGAAACGTAATCACCGCCACATTTTACAAGTTGTTCGTGCTTTAAAATACCAAGCTCACTTGCCTAATCATTTTTGAGGGGAGTGTGCCCTTACTGATGTCCACATCATCAATCACTTACCCACACATGTCCTTTCCTTCAAGACCCCTTTTGAATGTCTCTTCTCTAAACCCACTGTCTACTCCCACCTTCGTGTCTTTGGTTGCCTTGCCTATGCTACAAATGTCCATCCCTCTCACAAATTCGATCATCGGGCAATGGCATGCCTCTTCATTGGATACCCACTTGGCCAAAAGGGATACAAACTTTTCCACCTCTCCACTCACAAAATCAACACTAGCCGAGATGTTCGGTTCTTTGAGGAAGTTTTCCCATATGCCTCCCCTCTTTCTTCCCCTTGTCCATCCCCTTCATTCGGCCCACTCCCTAGCCCAGACCCACTTCCTGCCCCAGTCCCATCCCACGGTTATGCCCTTGATTTTTCTCCCTTATCTTCTTTCACCTCCTTCCCTGCTACCCCACCTTCCCTTTCCCCTCCCTCATCTCCCCGCTCTTCTTCCCCCTTTCCTTTTCCTCTTCAGACCCCCTGTACCCTTCCGTTCCCTCGCCCGATTCTCCTCCTCCCCTCATCGTCCCAACTACCACCCTCAAAACCTACACTCGTCGTGCCTGCATGTCGTGCCCCTTCCCACCCTACCTCTAGTGCCCTCCCCTACTCACCCTTCGCCCCGCCTCCTCTAATTCCCTTTCTCCACCTTTCCCTCCACCTTCCCCCATCCCTCCGCCTTGCCCAAGCCTCTTCGCCGCTCTGGTAGGCCCCATAATCCCCCGGTCAAACTCCAAGATTATGTGTGCTCATAGGTCACGCTTGTTTGCCCTGCCACATCGTCGTCCTTACTTCCTGGTTCGCTCAAAGGTACCTGTTTTCCCCTTTCTGATTTTCTCTCTTACCACTATTATATGCCTGCCTATCGTTCCTTTGTTGCCCAGATTAGTCACTTTGTTGAGCCTTCTACTTATTCCGATGCTGCTGCTTCTCCCGAATGGCAGCAGGCTATGAATTCTGAGCTACAAGCCCTTGCCGATAATGGCACTTGGACCCTGACTCCTCTCCCTACTGGTAAAACTCTGATTGGTTGTCGTTGGGTTTATAAAGTCAAGCACCGCTCTGATGGCTCTATTGAACGCTAAAAAGCCCGGCTCGTGGCCAAAGGCTTCACTCAGTTGGCCGGTGTCGATTATCACGACAAAATTTCCCCCACTTCCAAAATCATCTCTGTTCGCTGCATTTTAGCCTTAGCTGCTGCTCGTCGTTGGCCACTTCACCAGCTCGACGTCAAAAATGTTTTTCTCCACGGTGATCTTCATGAGGAAATCTATATGGCACCACCACCCGGTCTTCGGCGACAGGGGGGAGGAGCATCTATTTTGTCGCCTCCACAAATCTCTATACGGCTCAAAACAAGCATCTCGACAGTGTTTTGCTAAGTTCTCTGATGCTATTCTCTCAGCAGGTTATGAACAATCCAAGGCTGATTACTCACTCTTCATCAGACAACAACGCAAGTCTTTTACTACCCTTCTAATATATGTTGATGACATCTTGATTACTGGAAATGATCCTGTGAGTATTGCTGAAATTAAGAAGTTTTACATCACCATTTTCGACTTAAAGATCTTGGCAACTTGAAGTACTTCCTTGGCATTGAAATTTCTGCTTCTAAAAGTGGTATCTTTATTTCTCAATGTAAGTATGCTTTAGAAATTATCAAAGACACATGATTGTTAGGAGCTGCACTTATTAATACTCCCATGGAACATGGTTTAAAATTATCAGATAAGAGTGACCTCCTTAAAGATCCAGCACGTTATCGGCGATTGGTTGGAAAACTAATCTATCTTACCATGTCGAGGCCTGATATTACATACAGTGTCCAAGTTTTAAGTAGGTTCATGCATCAGCCGCGTAAAGATCATTGGAATGCAACATTGCGAGTTGTGCGATATCTGAAATTTGCCCCTCGTCAAGGCCTTTTCTTTTCCTCAACTAGTGACTTCCACTTACGAGCATTCTGTGATTCGGATTGGGCAGGTTGTCCTCTTACTGGGAGATCAACAACAGGTTACTATGTGTTCTTGGGCCCTTCATTGATCTCGTGGAGATCAAAATGACAGAAAACAGTCTCTATTTCATCTGCCGAAGCTAAATATCGGGCAATGACGGAAGCTTGTTGTGAACTTACATGGCTGCGTTATTTGCTCAAGGACTTAGGCATCTCACACCCTGAACCTGCATTGTTGCACTGTGACAACCAAGTTGCCCTTCACATAGCAGCAAATCCAGTATTCCATGAGCGTACAAGGCATATAGAAATGGATTGCCACTACATCAGAGACAAGATTCAAGATGGGTCGATTGTAACAAAATCTGTGAAGTCCGTACACCAACTCGCTGATGTGTTGACCAAGGCTTTAGAACGGGAGTCTTTTGTTCCTATGATTCGCAAGTTGGGCATGCAAGACATCCACTCTCTAACTTGAGAAGGAGTGTTAGAAAGTAGCCTAAAATAGACTGTAATGACCTGTCCCGAGTGTCGGGAATGAATATTAATTAATTATAGTTTGGAATGACTAATCTGGGATTAGATGAGTGAAATCGGACGAATTGTGCAAAATGACCATTTTGCCCATAGCGTGGGAAAAATGTTGACTTTTTGATCGGGCGGTTAAATGGACCTTGACCGATGACCGTGACGTAGTTCGGGACGTCACGAGTTCATAGACAGGTGGCACGTTCGATTCCGACATTCGAGGAAAAAGTTATGACTTTCGGAAGTTGAGGGGTATTTTGGTAATTTGGCTAAAAAGGGGCCAAATGTTGACTTTCGACCCGAGAAGTCCAATGGACGAGGGCCAAAGACCGTTACGTAGGTCTTGTCGATACGAATCCAACGACAGGCGGCATGCCGAAATCGGAGATTCGACAACGAAGTTATGGTCACGGGATCGAAATCGATTAACCGAACAAACCGGGATTTCGAATAAAATATTATTTTATTATGAACAGTACCCGATGATTGAACACACCTGGATGAGTGACAAGTGTCACCCATCCCTTGATTTAAGGCCAAAAATCAGCTCCATGTTTTGGGGAAAACACCATCATATTGTTTTATTATCCTTTAATCATTCAATCATCTTTAATCATGTTCAATCATCATCATTAGCCATCACTCAAATGTTTCTTCTTTGTTCTCTCATTTGAACCATGAACCAACACACAAAATAGAGAGATTTTTCTTCCCATCATCATTTCTTTTCCACAGCTGATCATGAGAGAAAATTGCGAGAATTGAGGAAGCTGAATTGAGAGAAAAACTCGAGAGACAGAGAGCCCACTGGGACAATTCAGAATCGAAAATTTAGGAAAATTAGAGGGAAATTCGAATTGATAATTGTGAGCGGTGAGGATCAAATTTGAGGCTTGAATTAGACTTCTGGGATCAAAACGAAACTCTCTGCAATAAAAACGAAGGGAATTGCTGTCGAATTGGGGAAGAACAGAAACTTCCATGGCTGCTTCAATTCGAGCTTGAGTTCAACTAGTTAGAGGTAAGATGTTATGAAATTGATCTTGGAAAAACATTCAATACACTCTCATGATGCTTACTCTATGATTTAATTTAAAAACCAGGGACGAAATCGGTAAACCCGAATAGGAGACCCGTCGAAGGTTGATCGTGAGTTGTGAAGATTTAGACCCTATTTGTGGAAATTAAACTTACAGAACTTGAATTCAGTGGGATTAGATGGGATCAGTTGAAAGAATGGATTGAATTGATGTCGAATTGAGTGAGTTTGAGTCGGGTTCTATCGCGGGTTTTCCAACCCGTTTACCAAACAAACGGGCGAAGAAGACAACTGTGCTGGTTACTGTAGCAGGCGCGTGGTGCTCACGCGCAGCCACTTACGACGGCGTGTGAGGGCACGTGAGGACTTGTATCAAGGTGAGGTCAACATGACTTTGAATCCTCTCAGTGTAACGAACATTTTGACACTGGTTTCGAGGAAATCGGATATCATTTCGATAATGTTCCGCGTATCCGAAGTTTTGCTTTACGTGTTAAATATGTATTTAAATTCCAGAAAAATTGGGGAAAATTATATGAAGTATTTTGAGATGTTAGTAACCCTCATTAATGATTTTGGACAGGAATTGTGATTCCCAGAAATTACGGAAAAACGTACAGCTCGGAAACGGACCGTTTAGACGGTGTGTGTGAGTGGACTTTGTTTTCTAACCGTGATGCATGCATATATGATTTAAAATGCCTTATTATATGATTTGTTATAATTTGATATGATTTATGTTTCAATCCGGTGATTTCTCGGTTTTATGATTATTATATTATATTTTGGCACGATTTTCGAGAAATGATGAAATTGATGTTTTTTGGCTAGGCCCGGATTGAAAATGATGTTTTGACTCGGGTTATGAGTCAGGAAGTTGAAAATGATATTTGGACTCGGATTATGAGTCAGTGATTGATTTCATGGATTTACGTGATCGTGGCAACTCGGGTTTACGGTTGCACGGATTTGCGTGAAAATGATATTTTGGGCTTGAGACCCAATGAAATTTTGATTTTGATTGGATTTGTATTTCCATGTGATTACATGATGATATTGATGATTTTCGGATTTATAAAGTAAATCGGGACTTGGGGCTGAGACCCTGTATTGTAAATGATTTGGTTTTCTGTCAGGACCCGTCCCAAAATTACCCGCTCCCGTCTGACAATGACTCTAAACATACCAAAATTACCCTTAAATAAAAACCGAAGACTTAAATAGATAGATAACGTACAACCATAGTGTTTAAAGTGATACTGTCAGACAAGGGAAAGTAAAATACAACACGTGAGCACAATAATCAGACAGGTGCACAGCTAGGCAAACTAAACCTTTGCCTCCTCCTCCGGGTCATCCTCCTCTATTTCCGTGTCAGGGTCTAGAGGGGTCAGTAAAACAAGGGTGAGTGGGCCAAAAATAACAGTTTAGAAATCAATTTAATAATAAAATAATCATAAGGTTTTACCCCCTCCGTTTTCCAAATCTTGCATGCAGTTAAAACATAATATCATAATGAAATCATAACAAATAAACCACAATAATAATTGAAAGGTGAAACTAACATATCAGTGCACTGTAAAACCCAACCCAAAAGATGTCACGGTTCTAAGGCTACGCGTTGCCACTCAGGGTCTCACACCCGAGACTCTCTAGGTACATCAGCTCCCGGTATCCCGGTCACTGCCCGAGGTATATGAACATGCCTTCCTGAGAGTAAGCAGCCCAACGGGGGTCAACTCCACTCAGTCAGAGCCCCGTGACTACTCCAGGGTCCACCCAGGCCAACGACCCTCCCTGGAGGAGACAATATACACAGGTAGGAAAGTACAGTACAATAACAGTATAGTTTACCCTATGTCCCCCGGACATCCCAAGCAAAATCCACATATAATCCAGACGGGTCTCATGCCCAAAACATTGTAATAGCATATATAAACAGTTCATATAAGACTCATCGAAATTATAAGTGGAAATAGTAAAACAGTTTATGCATGCAAGCCTTTTATAAATCAAACAGCCCACTCACACTCGGTCCGTGCTGCTCAACGATCTCTAAAAACCTGTATTATTATTCCTGGGAGTTACTTAAGGACCCTATAACACCAATACCAAGACCCTAGAACAGATCCGCCTCAAAATCGCATCCCGGGCACTATTCCCGGTGCTTCAAACCCCATTTTTACTAACATAACGATCTCCGATCGACACGAAACCACTTCCATTGGATCCGTATCGTCGAAACCTTGAAAATGGTACCGGCCCCACCAAAATCACTGTTCACACGCGCCTGGTCAACGCGTGGGTCAACGCTGCTACAGTACTGCTGACGTCAGCAGTGACGTCATCACTGACACTTGTCAGGTGACACGTGGCATGTTCTGATTGGTCCCTGGTCTGACAACATCTGACAGGATGACGTCATCATGACGTCAGCATGATGACGTCATCATGCTACAGTACCGGGTCAGACCCGTTTGACTGGAACCGGGTCGCCATCGACCCACGGCTTGACCCGATTCTACCGTACGATTCCGGCCACCATTTTCGACGGGGTTCATCCCTATAGGGTCGTCTAGGTATGTTCTACGGTTCTACAACCTCAAAACGGAATGAAAACTTGGAGAAACTCACCAGTCCGTCGTTGAAACTCACGACCAAAGTCCGATCGTCTTCTCCGGTGATCCACGCCGTCTTAGTCGTCCAAACCGGTCCTGATCAACTCGTCTCTCACCCTAGGATATTTCTAACACCAAACAATCGATTTCCTAGCATCAACACAGGTTGGTTCGAAACAGGGGATCAAAACGGGTTCTCGGGTTTTGGGTCTTACCGCCGCCGTAGCCCTCGCCGTCGTCCAGTTGTGCTCCTGGGGTCCCCACGGTGCAGATTGGAGCTTCCCCTGCGTCGAGGTGATGTGGCTGTCACGGTTTGCTTCTTGGACCCGTTTCCTTAGCATTTCGGGTCGTGTTTTTGGACGGGATTTTCAGGCGGGGAAATGGGCTGGTGGTCGCCGGTGATGCAGGGTGATGGTGAGCAGATGATGGTGGTGCTGTGGGTGGTCGTCTGGTGCGATGAGGGTGGCTGGTTCGATCGCCTGGGTTGAGAGAAAATGGAAGAAGAAGCACGGGTGAAGGGGGCTGGATGTGTGTTTGTGTGTTTGAGTGAAACAGACAGAGGATGATCGTGCATGAATAAGGAAAGCAGATGAAAATGAAGGGCTGGGATTCATTTGGGCAGAAAATCCAATGGCTGGAAACAAATGGAGGGAAATCAATTAATATAAAATGGGTTAAATAGTGTAAGGTTGCTTTATTGGAATAGTATGGGCTTGGATGGGTGACACTTGTCACCAATCCACTGGTTTGATTTAAATATTAGGTTGGCACGGATTTCCGTAATAAATTAATATTTTATTCCGTTATTCTCGGTTCGTAAATTCCGCTAAAACGCTTCCTTGACCATAACTTCTTCATACGAACTCCGATTTCGGCGTGCCGCCTGTCTACGGATTCGTGACGTCCCGACCTACGTCATAGTCATGGGTTAAAGTCCAAATTGTTTCCCGGGTCAAAAGTCAAAGTTTCCCCCCTTCAGGGGCAAAATAGTATTTTTACATTAAAATATTATTATTCTCGGTTCGGGTCGTTACAACCTACCCACCTTACAGAAATTTCGTCCTCGAAATTTACTCAAACAAGTGTGGGTACTACCCTCTCATCAATTCCTCGGGTTCCCATGTCGCTTCCTCCACCTCGTGGTTCCGCCACAGCACCTTAACCAAAGAAATCGTCTTGTTCCTTAAGACCTTTTCCTTCCTATCCAGAATCTGCACTGGCCGTTCCTCGAAACTCAAATCCGTCATCAGTTCCAGTGGTTGCTCTGGCATTGCATGAGAGTCATCCCGAAGATACTTCCGTAGCATAGATACATGGAATACGTCATGTACTCGGGAAAGCTCCGAAGGTAGTGCTAAACGGTAAGCCACTGGACCAATCCTCTCGACAATCTCATAAGGTCCGATATAACGAGGACTCAATCTCCCACGTCGTCCAAAGCGGAGAATCCCTTTCCACGGCGATAACTTTAAAAAGACAAAGTCACCAACCTCGAACTCCAAATCTCGGATCCGCCGATCAGCATAGCTTTTCTGACAATCCTGGGCCGTCTTCAATCTTTCCCGAATAACCCGAACTGTCTCCTGGGTCATATCCATCAGATCTGGCCCCACTGCGGTTCTTTCTCCGATCTCCATCCAGCATACCAGTGTTCTGCACTGTCGACCATACAGTGCCTCATAGGGTGCCATCCCTATACTTGCATGGTAGCTGTTATTGTAGGCAAACTACATCAATGGCAATCGATCAGCCCACGAATCCTGGAATTGCAACACACAGGCTCTCATCATATCCTCGAGAGTTTGTATTGTCCTTTCAGACTGTCCGTCGGTCTGTGGGTGGAATGCTGTACTGAAGTGCTATTTCGTACCCAAAGTAGTCTGTAGACTCCTCCAAAACCTGGATGTGAAACGCGGATCCCGATCCGACACGATCGACTCTGGGGTACCGTGTAGTCGGATGATCTCATTAATAAATAACTGGGCCAAACGGTTGAGCTTGTACGTCTCACGTACAGGCAGAAAATGCGCTGATTTAGTCAACCGGTCCACTATTACCCAGACCCCATCAACTCCACTTCTTGTCTTCGGTAACTTGAAGACAAAGTCCATTGTAATATGATCCCACTTCCATTGTGGAATTGGAAGTGGCTGCATAGCCCCATACGGACGCTGCCGTTCTGTCTTGACCTGCTAACAGATCAAGCATTTGCTGACAAACTCAGCTATCTCCCTCTTCATCCCTGGCCACCAATAATAGTCTCGGAGGGTACGGTACATCTTTGTCCCTCCTGGATGCATAGCATAGGCCGAACTGTGGGCCTCGTCTAAAATCTCTCTCCTCAACTCTGGTACCGCAGGTACACACAATCTCCCAAGCTTCACTAACGCTCCATCGCCCCTGACGGAGAAATATTGTCTCTGTCCGGACTCAACCTTGTTTCTGTAGTCACAGAGTATCTGGTCTTGTAGTTGAGCCTCGATGATCCTGTCGACCAACACGGGTCGCACATGAAAGCTAGCCAACAAGGCTCCCTGATCGTCCATCCCTAACATAACTCCGCTCTTCCGAAGTTCCACTAGCAAAGGAAGATACACCAATCTCAAGTGCGCAACTGATCCCGCCGACTTCCTACTAAGTGCATCGGCTACGACATTTGCCTTGCCAGGATGGTACTCGATGGTACAATCATAATCCTTCAACAATTCCAACCATCTCCGCTGTCTCATGTTGAGTTCCTTCTGAGTGAACAAATGTTTAAGACTCTGGTGATCGTTGAATATTCGGCATGTCACACCGAACAAATGATGTCTCCGGATCTTTAGAGCATGAACCACCGCTGCCAATTCCAAATCATGAGTAGGGTAGTTCAACTCGTGCGTCTTCAGCTGCCGGGATGCGTAAGCAATCACTTTTCCATTCTGCATCAATACACAACCCAAACCCTGCAGCGATGCATCACTATATACCACGAACTCTCCACTGCTGTATGGTAATGCAAGGACAGGTGCAGTGGTTAATCGGAACTTTAATTCCTGGAAACTCTGTTCACACTAATCGTCCCACACAAACTTCACCCCTTTTCCGGGTTAACCGAGTCAATGGTGCGGCAATCTGGGAGAAACCCTCCACGAATCTCTGATAATAGCCTGCTAACCCAACAAAACTTCGCACTTCCGTCACCGTGGTCGGTCTTGGCCAATTTGTCACAGCCTTCGTTTTCTGAGGATCCGCACTTATCCCCTCGGGTGATATAATGTGACCCAAGAATCCAATACTATTTAGCCAGAATTGACATTTGCTTAACTTAGCATATAGCTGTTCCTGTCGTAGTTTACCCAATACCATTCGTAAGTGCTCCTCATCAGCCCTGACACTCTTGGAATACACCAAGATGTCGTCGATAAACATGATCACAAATTTATCCAAGTATGCTCGAAAGACCCGATTCATCAAGTCCATGAATGCAGCTGGTGCATTCGTCAGTCCAAAAGGGCATCACCAAGAACTCATAATGCCCATACCTCGTTCGAAAAGCTGTTTTCTGAACATTCCCCTCGGCTATTCTCAGTTGATGGTATCCTGACCTCAGATCTATCTTGGAGAAATATCGTGCTCCTCGTAACTGATCGAACAAGTCATCGATCCTAGGTAAGGGATACTGATTCCTTACCGTAGCCTTGTTCAACTGCCGATAATCCACACACAACTGCAAACTACCCTCCTTCTTTTTCACAAATAAGACCGGCGCTCCCCATGGTGATGTACTGGGTCGGATAAACCCTAGATCCACCAGTTCCTGTAATTGGATTTTCAATTCTCGTAGCTCCGCCGGTGCCATACGATACGGTGCTTGTGAAATCGGTCGAGTCCCGGGGAGTAACTCGATCGTAAAGTCGATCTCCCTGGGTGGTGGTAATCCAGGTAAATCTCCTGGAAAGACATCAAGAAATTCCCGCACAATCGGAATATCCTCAATACTCAAAGATTCATCCGTAGACTCTACCATATAAGCAAGATAACCCTGACACCCCTTCTGTAAAAGTTTTGTAGCTGTGAGTGCAGATATTACCTTGGGTGATGCGTCTCCACACTCCCCCTGAAATATCACTTCCGGTAATCCCGAACCTCTCAAAGTCAACCGCATGTTACTACAGTCGATGAGCGAATTGTACTCCGACAACCAATCAACTCCAAGTATCACATCAAAGTCGTGCACATTCATCAGAATTAAGTCTGCCGGAAATTCGACTCCCTCGATCTCCACAGGACAAGCTCGTATCTCCTGGTTCACTTGGTAGGTCACACCCATCGGTGTCCCCACTCCCATCTCGTGCTCAAGTGCGGTCACCTCACGGCCCAACAGACTCGCACAACGCGGTGAAATAAAAGAATGAGTTGCCCCCGAATCCATCAATGCACGAACAACCATGCCATAAATATGTACAGTACCTGTCAACACTCCCGGAATGGATCTGGCCTGCTGCTGGGTAACAGCATAGACACGAGCCATAGACTCTGCAGGTCGTCCCCGTCCTTTAGCTCCTCGATCACGGCCACGCACAACACCGCGGGTCCGGATGCTGTCAGTCTGGGATGCTGAGCTCTGTGCTGGCGTAGTACTGCCCCGAATCAGTGGACACTCAGAAGCATAGTGCCCCGGTTCACCACAAGCGAAGCATGTGACCTCCCTAGGTCGACCCGAGTATCCTCCCGGTGAGATGCTCATCGGTGAGTACGGCCGCTGCCAAGCTCCAGAATGCTGTCCAGACCGTTGAGGACTCCTGAACTGACCAGAACGTCCTCGGCTGCCAAAAGACGAAGATCCACCAGAATGTCCTCCCTTCGAGCCACGACGGCCCGAGAATCCCAAGTGTGGGCGATCACGTCACCGTATCTCCCCCTCAGCTCGCTGACGTGCCAGGATACTGTTCTCAACCCTGGTCGCCGCATCAGTCAGATCCCTCATGGAAGCAAAGGGCGTTGCAGTCACCATCGCCTGAATCTCAGGTCGCAGGCCCCACTCAAATCTGCGACATCGATCTGCCTCGGTGATCACGAAGTTCTCAGCAAAGCGAGACAACATCAGGAAGGTCTCCTCATACTCTGCTACAGTCTGATCTCCCTGTCGGAGTTGCAGAAACTCCGCCTCACGGGCGTTGCGAAACGACCGTGGATAGAACTGGTTGAGAAACCACTCTCGGAAGGTCTCCCATGGAATGGTGTGAACGGTCCAGCCGGCCAAGACAAGGTTGTGCCACCATCGATAGGCGCTCCCATCAAGTAGGAAAATCGCCAGTACGACACGCTCCTCCGGTGGACAGTGCATGACCTCGAAAATCCTCTCCCAGCGGTCAATCCACTGGTGTACTTCCTCGGGGTCAGTTCTCCCACTAAAATGCGTAGCACCCAGGCGCTGAGCCCGCTCAATGCTCGCAGTGTCTCCATTTCCTCCATTGCCCTCGTCAACACGTGCACGAGGTTAACGTCGGGGAGGCATATCCAACTGTTAAGAGGAAAACAGGTTAAAAGACATCGAAAGCGACCATGTACAAGGTACAAACCGCTAACCTAGTACTCTGACTACTAATCCTAATGCTCTGATACCAAGCTGACAGGACCCGTCCCAATCCCACTGGGACCACCCGGGGACGTGCCCCGCTCCCGTCCGACAATGACTCTAAACATACCAAAATTACCCTTAAATAAAAACCGAAGAATTAAATAGATAGATAACGTACAACCATAGTGTTTAAAGTGATACTGTCAGACAAGGGAAAGTAAAATACAACACGTGAGCACCATAGTCAGAGTACATTTATTCGGTGCTCAACCTACCCACAAGTGGGTGTACAGGTGCACAGCTAGGCAAACTAAACCTCTGCCTCCTCCTCCGGGTCCTCCTCCTCTATTTCCATGTCAGGGTCTGGAGGGGTCAGTAAAACAAGGGTGAGTGGGCCAAAAATAACAGTTTAGAAATCAATTTAATAATAAAATAATCATAAGGTTTTACCCCTCCGTTTTCCAAATCTTGCATGCAGTGAAAACATAATATCATAATGAAATCATAACAAATAAACCACAATAATAATCGAAAGGTGAAACTAACATATCAGTGCACTGTAAAACCCAACCCAAAAGATGTCACGGTTCTAAGGCTACGCGTTGCCACTCAGGGTCTCACACCCGAGACTCTCTAGGTACATCAGCTCCCGGTATCCCGGTCACTGCCTGAGGTATATGAACATGCCTTCCTGAGAGTAAGCAGCACAACGGGGGTCAACTCCACTCAGTCAGAGCCCCGTGACTACTCCAGGGTCCACCCAGGCCAACGACCCTCCCTGGAGGAGACAATATACACAGGTAGGAAAGTATAATACAATAACAGTATAGTTTACCCTATGTCCCCCGGACATCCCAAACAAAATCCACATATAATCCAGACGGGTCTCATGCCCAAAACATTGTAATAGCATATATAAACAGTTCATATAAGACTCATCGAAATCATAAGTGGAAATAGTAAAACAGTTTATGCAAGCAAGCCTTTTATAAATCAAACAGCCCACTCACACTCGGTCCTTGCTGCTCAACGATCTCTAAAAACCTGTATTATTATTCCTGGGAGTTACTTAAGGACCCTATAACACCAATACCAAGACCCTAGAACAGATCCGCCTCAAAATCGCATCCCGGGCACTATTCCTGGTGCTTCAAACCCCATTTTGACTAACATAACGATCTCCGATCGACACGAAACCACCTCCATTGGATCCGTATCGTCGAAACCTTGAAAATGGTACTGGCCCCACCAAAATCACTGTTCACATGCGCCCCCACGCGCCTGGTCAACGCGTGGGTCAACGCTGCTACAGTACTGCTGACGTCAGCATGACGTCTGCTGACGTCATCACTGACACTTGTCAGGTGACACGTGGCATGTTCTGATTGGTCCCTGGTCTGACAACATCTGACAGGATGACGTCATCATGACGTGAGAAGTGACGTCAGCATGATGACGTCATCATGCTACAGTACCGGGTCAGACCCGTTTGACTGGAACCGGGTCACCGTCGACCCACGGCTTGACCCGATTCCACCGTACGATTCCGGCCACCATTTTCGACGGGGTTCATCCCTATAGGGTCGTCTAGGTCTGTTCTACGGTTCTACAACCTCAAAACGGAATGAAAACTAGGAGAAACTCACCAGTCCGTCGTTGAAACTCACGGCCAATGTCCGATCGTCTTCTCCGGTGATCCACGCCGTCTCAGTCGTCCAAACCGGTCCTGATCAACTCGTCTCTCACCTTAGGACATTTCTAACACCAAACAATCGATTTCCTAGCATCAACACAGGTTGGTTCGAAACAGGGGATCAAAACGGGTTCTCGGGTTTTGGGTCTTACCGCCGCCGTCACGCCGCCGTAGCCCTCGCCGTCGTCCAGTTGTGCTCCTGGGGTCCCCACAGTGCAGACTGGAGCTTCCCCTGCGTCGAGGTGATGTGGCTGTCACGGTTTGCTTCTTGGACCCGTTTCCTTAGCGTTTCGGGTCGTGTTTTTGGACGGGATTTTCAGGCGGGGAAATGGGCTGGTGGTCGCCGGTGATGCAGGGTGATGGTGAGCAGATGATGGTGGTGCTGTGGGTGGTCATCTGGTGCGATGAGGGTGGCTGGTTCGATCGCCTGGGTTGAGAGAAAATGGAAGAAGAAGCACGGGTGAAGGGGGCTGGATGTGTGTTTGTGTGATTGAGTGAAACAGACAGAGGATGATCGTGCATGAATAAGGAAAGCAGATGAAAATGAAGGGATGGGATTCATTTGGGCAGAAAATCCAATGGCTGGAAACAAATGGAGGGAAATCAATTAATATAAAATGGGTTAAATAGTGTAAGGTTACTTTATTGGAATAGTATGGGCTTGGATGGGTGACACTTGTCACCAATCCACTGGTTTGATTTAAATATTAGGTTGGCACGGATTTCCGTAATAAATTAATATTTTATTCCGTTGTTCTCGGTTCGTAAATTCCGCTAAAACGCTTCCTTGACCATAACTTCTTCATACGAACTCCGATTTTGGCGTGCCGCCTGTCTACGGATTCATGACGTCCCGACCTACGTCATAGTCATGGGTCAAAGTCCAAATTGTTTCCCGGGTCAAAAGTCAAAGTTTCCCCCTTCAGGGGCAAAATAGTCTTTTTACATTAAAATATTATTATTCTCGGTTCGGGTCGTTACATTTTCAATGCAACTGTTTTCATTGGTTTTCGTGATGATGACATGTTGCGGATAATTAGGGCTTTCGGGTGGAAATATGTTTTTCCCCGGAGTGCACCCTGGAGATAACGCTCGCCTTTGGGATGGAAGTGTTTACCCCGAAGAGGTCACGTAGCACAATCTTTGTCGAGCAGCCGAGGGAGGCTTGACTCAGATCAGATGTGCTGGATTATATATGGATCGGTAAGTGATGTGTTCACGAGATCCGGATTGCCGGCTGGTGATGTGTTCACAGCAGCGGATGCTCGGATTTTGAATGGTCCTTGAGCCTATTGATATGCACGCGTTGCAGGGATAAACGTGACTCTAAGCAACAGGATATGGAAATAAGTCCCGTGGTTTTGTGGAAAATGATTTCGAGGAAACCGTGGTTTTAAATATAAATTGATTTAATGAAAATGAGTTTTAAGGAAAATATGTGGACATGGAATTTAGAAACATGATATTTGTGATTACGTACCGGTTTTGAGTACGGGTTTTTGGTCTTTGTGGCCAGGTGATGGTGTTCACATGTTTTGGCCTGAGAGCCGGGATTTGCTGTTTTATAACTTGAACTGAATTGGTGAACATGAGTTTTTATGGACCATGGGAAAACGTATTTTGATTTTATCGGTTCACTGTTCATACTTGAATAATTTCATACTATTACTCATGTTTTATGATATGCATGCACGTTTGTGAAAACTGGAGGGTAAGAATGTGTTTTGACAAATGTTTTTATAAGAGGTCATTTTTGTCCACTCACACTTTTTCTGTTTTATTGACCCTTCAGGTCGTGGCGCGATGATCGAAGCTATTCGAGAGGTGGAGGTATGAGTGGGCACAGGCGCAAATATCCCTTGTCTGGCAGGTGCTGAAGGGTAGTTTCGGATTTTCAGTTGACTTGTCAGATGGGAGCAGGACCGAGCATGGTTATCTATGTCCTTCGGGGACGGGTCCTGTCATAGACTCCCTGATTCACTTGTACATAATCTGTTTCTTTCTTTTACATTCCTAGATTGTAGGGATGTGAGATTGATCCTAGCGTGATTCTATAGCTAGATTGTAGGATCATTAGTCGTGTAGGGAAAGTTACCTCTCCGTATAAACTATTCTTTCCACTTCAATGAAAATTATTTTCGATCAATCTATCTGTTTTTCAGGGGGAAGGGGGAAATTTCTGATGACAAGCTTTGCCCCTGACCCAGACTCCAGAGCAAGAATCGATTCGCCACCTTTTCATTATCACCAACAATCGTATTATCAATTTCACAGCAAAAGAATGGAACTTTCTGTAGATTCATCGAAAATTGAAGTAGGATAATGGGTTAATCAATGATGAAGTGGGGCAGTCTCACCTAGTGATTTAATGTCTAGAACTATCCACACCGTTCTGGTTCTTTCGAAAAATCTCCCACTCTTTTTCTTCATCTACCATATGTTCATCAAACAATCGGCTCATTGCCTCCTTAATAAGAGGGCACATCTACCCTCCTCCCTGGCCCGACGCCTTGCTGGAAAACCTAAGGATCGTTCTTTCTCGTTGCTCGTCGTCGTCGCTGATCTCCCACGGGCGGACATGAGACTGAAATTCCAAAGCGATGGAGAAGTTAGGATAGGGGATCTGGTGGTGTTCCACATTGTGATCGGCGGTGGGATTTGAATCGTCGATGCCTTTGAAGAAGATATGTTTTTTGCTGGCGAGGAGTCTGGTGGAAGTTTCCACGGCGTCGGCTAACAGAGTTGGCCACATTGAGGAATTTAAAGCTATATCAAACGTTTAGGGTTTGATCTTAATGGAAGAGGAAGAGGGCTCTTCATATCGGTCAAAATTTTGTCGAAATATCGAAAATTCAACCGGCGACACCTAAAAGGTAAAGAAAATCGGCTATAATATCGAATAATTTTTTTGTTGTGAGCTCACAAATTCATTTTTGGGATCAAAATGATGAAGATAGACTATTCATTTGTACAAATTGGACATAAAATAAAATAGTTTGAGTTGAGTCATGCTATTGGGTGGGAAAATCCAAGTTGCAGGCTTGCTGGGGAAGAACGACACCGCCGTGAGTAATGCATGTGCGGCAACTATAGCCGGCATGGGAATTATGCAGCGCCCATGCGGACTCAGCGGCTCTTAGGCGGCCTTGGCGGCTCAAAGCTGCAATTTTGTGGATTTATATATATATATAAAAAAAAAATCCTAAGGTTCTCTTACAATTTAACCCGAAGCCAAATTCGATACATGCGAAGGCGAAAGAAGATTTAGATACAAGAAATTAAATCCTAATTAGAACCAAATTCAAACCCTACCATCACGAATCGACATCAACATCGCACTCGCACATCGACATAGTACTCACACATTGACATCGCAATGGTGGCTGCTCCACTCCACTTTGTCACTGTCCTATCTCCTCCTTCGCGGCTTTGCCTCCATCGCTGCCGCAATCACACCATCGCAGTCACGGTTTCGCCTCCTTCGCGGCTTCTATGTCCCTCACTCTCTCACGAAGAGAAGGACTAATCGAGATGGGTATGAAATTAAATAATTAATTAGATACGGAATAGAATTGTAGTCATGGATGACTGCAGAGGAAATGGATAGTGGAGTGTGCAGAGTGGAGATGGTGGTCCCTGTATGAAATTGGGAGCACTGAATGTGAAGGAGCGTCTATAAAGTAGAAGGACAACTGCGGCAAGGGACAAAAATACTTAGTGGATAAATTTTAAATTGAAGCATTAAAATAACAATTAAAAGAGAAAAAATTACATAGTGGAGGTTAGTGGTTCAAGTGATAAGGGTTGGAAAATTACAGAGTAGCGAAGCCGGGTGGAAGCAAAAATTACAAAGTAAGATTTTACTCAAATTTTCATTGGGATTGACATTGTTATATTGTGGATCAAGTTAAAACATTACTCGATAATATTAATTTATAAAAGGACGACATATCCACCAAAGTTCATTATTAAGACTTAACTAATTTATTAATTGTGCTCCTCAGCTTAGTCTTAGAAGTCAAAGTTATTCATCTAATATGTCTATAACTTTTATTTTGAATATTTATAATTTTTAACTCAATTTATTTGTGTTTCGAATATTTTTTTATTTTAAAATTATTTACTAGTATTTATTATATCATTAACTTATTAAATTTTTTTCTAAAAAATAAACCGCCTAGGCGCTAGGTCCCTGCTCACCGTCCTAGGAGCGCCTAGCCATTTTAAATACGGATATTAACATTCAATTATAGTAATTAACTTCAATTTATGTTTATATTTAAAATTTTATATTATTAGTCATCGTCAGAATTATATTGCATCATATATTTATTATATCAAAGTCATTTTATAATTTTATTAGTCATATATAAGTATTATTGGAAATTTAATTTTTTCTCAAAGTTTCATTAAAAATTTCCAACTTTTAGACTAAATTTCTGTCATTTTTGTTGACTGTAAATGATATTGATATCGATATTTAGATCGAGATATCCGTAAATTTGATTAGTGATATATCCGTCGATATTAATATTTCCATTTATGCTTCAATGTGTCTCACTGAAATTGAATAAGTGGAAGCTCCGCCGGTGTTCAATGAAATGGTCTGGGTTCTGGGCGTTAATTTTATTTTGTTTTTTGTTTTTTTTAATTTGTGTTTTATAAGAGAATATTATTATGTTTTTATTATGTTTTTATTATTATTTTTATCTAACATGGACTTCACGTCAACAATAAAAAAGGTCAACCAATGCCACTGGACACTTTTAATATATTTCTTTTAACAAATTGCTAATGCCAGTATTTTGATCATTTGAATGCCTGAATGAAATTTTTTTTCTATTTTACGTTTGAATTTGAAATCACCTTAGGAGTTTTATCATTTTTTTTATGAAATAAGTACGAGCTTTATTGAAATTTGAAAGCCAGACTTTCAACCGGACGAAAGAAAAAGAGTATCGTGCACCAAAAAGCGAAAACACAACAAAGTTAAGAAAAGATTACGAAGAACCATTACAATGACACACTAGAGTCAACATATGTGGAAAGTAGATTATTTAGCCAAGTTCGTGCAATTTCAATCCAAGTGGAAAGTCTCGAGGATAAGAGGGCATGGTGAGCAATTGTGTGAGGGATTCGATTACATCCCCTTGGGCGAAATTGACATGAAATTGACAAGAATCTTGCAATATACTTGATATCCTTAATAATCACAGCGTCAACACCTAGCAATAAACCATTCCCACACACCCAATCTACGACTACCAGTGCATCCGATTCAATAATAATATCTCTAAAGCCAAATCATAAGCCACACGGCCCACACCCCTCCAATTGGAGCGCATCATCAGCCAAGAAATCACCAGCAGAGTCACGTGTGACAGCACTAATGCCCCAAATGTTAACACTGGGAGACGCAGCACCATCAGCGTTGATTTTGAATACTTGATTTGGTGGAAGCTCCCAAATTGGATTCTTTATAGCCGAAACAGAGGAATTTCTTATGGCAGCATTTGATGCTGCAACTCATCTACCAAGGAGAGCCAACGTTCTAGGCTATTTGGGGCAAGACTTAGCATGTTGGTGAAGGTTTGGTCATTGCCGAAGTCCTAGAGTCCACAACAGATGTAGGCGAAGTAGCAGAGCCCATTATCAAAAAGGACGATAGACAAATATTAGAATAATTCCTTAAAATCCCACATCTGTTGGCGGTGGTAAAGCCAATGGAAATGATATTTTTTTCCATACATATTTGGAAATTGGGTACAGCCACACCACTTGGAGAGTAGATTCAGTCCCCGTCTGGTAGCGAAGACACCACGGATAGGGGCATATCTTCTTATAAAGCAGGTCACGACAAGGGAGAAAACAGTGCATGCAACGCTAAAGGAACATTATAACTTTTGGGGTGACCTTCAATTGCCATAACTTAAGCCATCGATTGGAGCCAATAGAGCCAGACGTGCCTTCATGAGTGCTCTCCCTGTCACGAATAGTGCTTGCAAGCCAATGACCACTCTTAAAATTATAGAGATCATTTCTTTCATAGTTCCACATTAAACCATCAATGATCATCCCCTAGGAGCTGAGAGAGGTATTGAGTATGACTACTGCTTCGTGAGGCCAAAAGGCATCATAGATCAACTCTCGGTTCCATTGCCCAGTTTCGGAAAAAGTTCACAAACATAAGTATTTGATTTTAGAAGCCTAGGAGAATGAATCATTAAAGAGTGCGGGTAGGTAACCAGCGGTCGCCATAAACCTTGATCATCCTTCCATCACCCACTCGCCAACACAGCCCCTACTTTAGGAGGTCACGACCCCAAAATAAAGATCTCCATATGTATGATGGTTTGCATCCCAAATCACCCTCCAAAAGTAGACCATGAGGGAAATGTCTAGCCTTGAAAAACTGAGCCACCAAAGAATCAGGAAAACACAAAAGACGCCAAGCTTGTTTAGCTAGGAGGGCTTGGTTAAAGTCTTCATTGTGCCAGAATCCGCCTCCAAACTTCTTTGATAGACATAATTTTTTCCATCTGGCCTAGGGAATACCTTTGACACCTCTTTGTTTACCTCACCAGAGATTAACAATTATTGAATGTAGTTCACAAATCATAGTTACCGACATTCTGAAGTAGCTCATTGAATAGGTGGGGACTGCCTGTGCCACGACTTTAATTAGTCTCTTTCTGTTTCTAGATCCTGGCCACCAGGTTGTTCGATTATCAACCACAATGGTTGTCTTTCCTGTACGATAATGCAACTGAGTATCATGGCATTCACTCTCCATTTGGATTTCTTTCCCTTTCTCAGAGTGGGGCGTTTTCTTCATAGGGGAAGAGGCAGTGTCGGCCATTTTATCCGCTAAGTTCATCGGCTCACCCATAGCAAGGGATTCTTCGATTAGACTTGTGCCCTTCCCACTGTTATGAATGGTAACACCTCTCCTCAGCACTTTGTAGCACTACTCTATGAATTCCTCTGCTTCCCACAGCGTAAAATTCCCTACCCCCTAGCCCGGAACCAGACTTTCTGGGCCTAGAGGGTCGGATTATTGCAAATTCATGGCTGACACGGAGGAAAGCTCCATAAGGCTTGTCTTTTGTTTTCTTTTTTTTGGTGGGGGGGGGGGGGGGGGGGGGGGTTTAATAGATTTAATAGATTTTTTGGAGCCATAAAAATCAAGTGGTATTCAATTATGATTTTTAAGTAATCAATAAAAATATGATTGTATTCAATTAGGATTTTAAAATCATCAATGCAAGTCTGGTATTCAATTAGGACTTTTAAAAGATTAGAAACAATACGGTGGTATTCAAAAACTTACAGATTTTGAGGTATTTTATTAAATAATGTATTTTTTGAGATTTTTCAGTGGATGATATAAATACCAAATCCCATAAAAAATCACACCCCCTACATCTGATTCTCAAATCTGTTTCTCATCTGATTCTCAAGGCTCCTCTACTCACCGTGCTTTCCAGGTAACTCCTCTATTTCTCTTTGCTTTTTTTTTTCTTGTTGCGTGAGGAAGCATTCATACTTATCACCTATGCAATCCGATGGTGTTATGAAAAAATGTTGCTAGTAATTTATCGAAATCAATGTCAAAGCTTCATCGAGATCCAGTCGCTATGTGTATATGGCGATTAGTAATTATGATCAATTCTTCCTCTATGTGTATAGGGTTTATGGCGATTAGTAATTATGATCCAGTCGCTATGTGTACATGCCAAAGCTTCATCTAGATATATTATGCTTAATTAATAATTATGATCAATTCTTCCTAGCTAACCGCAAGCTAATTAAATTTATCGTTTATAATCGTTTTGTTAATCAGTTCATGTCCGTAATTATGTAGTGTTTAAAACAAGCGAAACTCGTAACTGGTGTAATTGTATGTGCGTGGGTTTTCTTCTTACTCTTAGTACTCTTGTGTGTGTTATAGTACTGATTAATATGCAGCAATATGCACTCATAAATAGATCAATATTTTTATTCCACCATTGACATGACCATCTGCTTCCTCATACACTCATAAATAGATCAATATTTTTCTCGTCCACAAGTCAGAACCTTAAATTGTAAATAGGACAACACCCATTCTCAGCTTCCCAAGTCAATAATTACTGCATAAGCCTTTATGTTTGAATTATGAAGTTGCCAATTAGCACTCTGTTGCCTTCCGAAATTTGCCAATATTTTCCAATTGCCAATAATTACTGCATGCTTATGCCTTCCGAAATTATGTTTTCTCTTAAATTAGAACTCTGTTGCTTTCTGTCTATATTTACTATTTAATTAGAACTTCTATTGTATTAAACTATTGACCAAATGACAGTTTTGGAGTGTATCATGTTTGCAATTTCTAAATAAATGATCGATAAAATACTAGCTTAGTGTGGTAAAGCCTTTGCTTATAATTGCTAAAAATGGAGATGTTGTATGTTAGGTTTTAAGGATTGTTGAACATGCATGAGGGTTGTGTATTAAAGAGTACATGCTTGTTCTCATATATGCTATCATTGTTGTTTGAGGTAAAATAGTGAAAATTATGTGTGATATATGATATAATAGTAAAAGAAGTTTCTCTTACATGTATGATGTAGTAAAATGAAGGATTCACAACAAGGAAATGATAAAGGAAAAGGCAAAAATTCCGATAATTATGAACTTTGGACTATGGAAGAAAGCAATTTATTATTAGAGCTATTGGTTGATGGTATCGGTCGAGGATGGCGTGATACTAATGGGTCAATAAGTAAGCAAACAATAGGAAAAAAGAGTACTTCCTCGCCTAAATGAGAAAACCGTGTCTCTTAAAACATATAACAATTATGTGAGCCGAATGAGATGGTATAAGAAGCAGTTTGACAAAATGACTACTCTTATGTGTAACAACTCTGGATTTGGGTGGGACCTAATTGCAAAGAAGTTCACAGCTAGTGATGAAGTATGGGAAAATTACTTGAAGGTGAGCTTCATACTATATGCTCTTTCACTTACTAGATTGCTCTAATATTTTATTTATAATATATTAACAATCATCAATTTTTTTCCCTTTGCTAGTCTCACCCAAGTCACAAGAACCTTCAGACAGAAAGTGTTGCTAATTATGATGATTTAAAAATAGTGTTTGGGGGTGCAACTGCCACTGGAAATGGCTCACTTCCATGAATATGCTATTTTTTCACAGAATATATTTTAACATCTACATACAATGTCATACCCGAGTATATATGAAGATCCTGACAGAGAGGAAGAAGAAATCAATAATGAAGAAATTTGTGAACAAGAAATAGATAAAGATTTGAAAGAAGAATTTGATGAAGGCATTAAGATTTTACTTATGGAAACTCAAACATTAATACATGTGCTACATCAGTTTGAGGGAGGTGAAAGACATATTGAGCGTCCGCTAACTCGACATCGAATTACTACCGTTGGATATGATTATATACATCAGGCATTGAACGATGATCCCGCAATTTTTCGACAGGTATATAGGATGTATCCTGATGTGTTCCAAAAGTTATGCACTATCCTTCGAGAAAAAACACTCTTAAAGGATACAAGATATATTTATGTTGAACAAATGCTAGCAACATTTTTGCAAATTGTCGGTCAGAATTCTCGATATTGTGTCATTCGTAAAAAATTTGGGCGATCACAATTTGCCACAAGTGAAAATTTTCACAAAGTTTTGAGGGCTTTGAACACAATAGCATCTGAGTTGATGGCTAAACCAGGATCTGGAGTGTCAGCTAAAATAAGAGAAAGTACAAGGTTTTATCCTTATTTCAAGGTAAGTGACAACCATAGCATAATATTATTATTAATGTTACTATCATATTATTATTACTATTATTATTATTATTATTATTATTATTATTATTATTATTATTATTATTATTATTATTATTATATAAGATTACATTTTTCAATTATTGAAGGATTGCATTGGAGCTATTGATAGAACACATATTCCAGCAATAGTGAGGGGACGCGATGTCAGCAACTATCGTAATCGACATGGAAATATATCCCAAAATGTATTAGCAGCTTGCAATTTTGATTTGGAATTCATGTATGTTCTTAGCGGATGGGAGGGTTCGGCTCATGATTCAAAAGTGTTAAGTGATGCTCTATCAAGGAGAAATGGTCTTAAAGTTCCTCAAGGTAAATACTTATCTTTTTGGTTGGAAATATATTTTTATTTCTATGTTGCATAATAATACATATATATATATATGTACGTACTGTATAATTAGGTAAATATTTCTTAGTGGATTGCGGATTTGCCAACCGACGCCAATTTTTAGCTCCGTTACGAGGTGTGCGATACCATCTCCAGGATTTTGCAGGGCATGGTCGTGATCCTGAAAATGAAAATGAGTATTCAACCTTCGCCATGCGTCCTTAAGGAATGTGATCGAGAGGTTTAAGTCTTCTCCTCCATTTTTATTTAAAACACAAGCAGAGCTAGTGTTGGCATGTGTAGCGTTACATAACTTTCTTCGCAAGGAGTGTCGTTCTGATGAATTTCCTATGGAGCCAACTTATGAATCTTCATCAATACTAGTTGAGGAAGAGAACAATTTTGAGCAGATTTATCAAACCCAAGACCAACAAAGAGAGGATGCTAACACATGGAGAGCTAGCATAGCTTCAACTATGTGGAGAGATACTATCTAGGTCATATAAGTAGATGAAACTCCAACAAATATTTATTACGTCTTGAATAACTTATGTTTTCCTTAAGCCATGTCTAACTGTTACATGACGTTATTGTTATTACATTTATCATTTGGTTATTTATTCATATTGCATCATTAATTCATGGTATTGTATACTTTTTATTTCATATGAAATCCTAAAGAAAATCTTTTGATTATTTGGAGAATACAAATCAAATGAATCATAAGAGAATCATGTAATTACAATCTATTAAAATAATAAGTAAAATCTTATAATTGCAAATCATGCTAAAATCCATTACATTAAAATCATGTGATTATAATCTATTAAAATCCTAATTGAATACATCCCCTTCATTGCCTCATCAACAAATCCACAATTGTACATGAGATGACGGATGCACCCACATTTATAACAGAAGTCAGAAAGTCTTTCGTACCTGAAATCCACCCATTCTTGCTGCCCTGAAGGAAGTAGAATCTTGGTCCTCCGTTTTAGAGGTCGAGTGATGTTTATTCGGACTCTCACCCGGGGAAATTTCCCTACAAATTCACCACCCGGTCATCTGGTGATATCAATAAATTCGCATATACTATTTGCAATATGAGTGCTTGTGTTTATTTTTGTCATTCAATGAGTGGAATATTATGGATTTGTACCCAAAATTCAGCATAAATGAGTTCATGGTGGAGGGCATGGATTCCTCTTTGGGCTCTTCCAGTACAACCAGTGATTTGTCAAAGTTCCAAGGTCCATTGCTAAGTACCCTTTGACGGTCTGTATCGATTGCGAAGCTGACAATGAACAAATTGTCTCCCAAGTCCTTCACGACAACCTCCCTCTTTGTGCCCCAAATCTTGAGCATCATTTGCTTAAAAGCCTCTCGGTTGAAGGCATCAGTGGTGTAGACCCTTCCAACCAAGGACAGTTTCAATCTTGCTGCTGTATCGTTATCTTTGTCGTGTTCCGGAGATACAGCGTCGATTTCCTCTTCGGTTAGAAGGAGGACTTTATTAAAGGCAGATGTTACCTCCTCTATTCTTCAAAGAGGAGTGTAGATCTGTAGTAATCAGATGAAAGCCACGATCCAATTGGAGGCGATATTGCCTTCAGTGGTTATGGATGAAGACCTAGACAGGAGTTAGGATGAAAATCCCTAAACAGCACGACCGCTGGGTGTCAAAAGCTCTCACCGCTTTGGGAGAGGTTTAGGGTTTAATTGTTGGCTTTTTAGTCCGAATCCACTATGAACTACCAATCTGTCCCAAAATGCACCCCGAACTCTTTTTTGCGTCAAATTCCACCATAAACTCCCATTTTCATTCCAAATCACACATTTTCCGTCTAAGAGAGTTAAATGGAGGGGTAAATTGGTCTACTTGAACATATAAGCTTTTAAAATTAAAATGAAGATTATGTGGCAGCTGAGTTGACATATTAATCCCTAAATAATTGGTGGAGCTGGGCTCTTCATTCCAAATTCAAAATGACAAGCAGTGTTCTGTCTCTTCGTTCCAAAAGAACACATCCACGAAGGAAAGCATAGAAGATGTCAAGGTTTTTCAATGACGGCAAGGCAAGCAGATTTGCCTAATTTCTGCAATTACTGGACTCCCATTTACATTGTGACCACATAGACTTGTTTACTAATCTGACTCCTATTTACTTGGGCTCATCTCAGAATCATATTCACACTTTATTATAGAAAACCCAATATAGCCAAACAACATAAATTTTTCCAAACACTATGTCCTCACCCAAAATTTCTTAGCAACCAAACTAAAGATAAGACAAACAAAAAATAGAAATGCTAATAGCTAGGCAAAAGTAAAAGCCAAAAACAAATATCTTTAGCAAACCCAGAACCCTAGAGACTTCCTTATCCATCAACCTCATCTTCAAATCCTCAGAATACATCAACACAACAGTTTCCACATACACCTCAACATCATCACAGTCCGAAATCTCAACACAATGAGAAACCCCATGATCTTTTCGGAGGGTATTGGCAAAAATCGGCTTTTCGCGGCCAAAACGCTCTTGTGCATATCTATGGTGGCCATGAACCCATCCTTGGATATTACAGTGAGCCTCACATCACCGGATAATAGCCCTCCCCAATTAGGGTTTTGAGAAACGGTACGTTTTGGAGGAGCTTGTGGACTTTCTCATGGATCTTTTGGTCTGAAAGCTTGGAATCTCGATGTTTCTCATCGGACATCATTTGGTATAGAGTTTGGGATTGAGCAGGCCGAATTAGATGCTGATTTGACCCGGTGAGTTGAGGTGGTTGTGGGGGAGAAGGAGAAGAGAGGGTCTTAGAGGGTGAGGAAGTGAGAGAAGGAGAGTGGAGCTTAGATATGGCTGTTGATGGTGAGAATGAGAGGGTTTGGTCGGAGATGAAGCCCTATTTGATCATGGTCGAGACCTCTCTCGACTTCAGTGCGTTCTCGGTCGCCATTGGTGTAACGACCCGTTCTGAATTTTTGGATTAGATTAGTGACTAATCAAGGATTAGTGAGGTTAATCGGTGATTAGTGGGGTACTTTCGGATAGACGGTGCGAAATGACGATTTTACCCCTAGACTGGGCAAAAAGTTGACTTTTCGTTCAAGCGGTCAAATGGACTTTGGTCGATGACTGTGACGTAGTTCAGGACGTCATGAGTTCATAGACAAGTGTCATGTCCAATTCCGACATTCGAGGAAGAAGTTATGACGTTCAGAAGCTCATTGGTATTTTGGTAATTCGGTTAAAAGGAGCAAATAGTTGACTTTTGACCTGGGAGGTTAGATGGCTGAGGGCCGAGGACTGTTACGTAGTTCGGGTCGATACGAATCCATAGACAGGCGGCACGTTGAAATCGGACATCGAACTGGAAAATTATGGGTCATGGAAGTTCGATTTCACTATGCACGTATTTTGAGACGGGGATGATGTGGCCATATCTGATTGGGCAGATATTTTAGTGGGACCCATAGATGAGTGACAAGTGTCACTCATCCCAATGGTCAATCCCCTAAAAAGTGGATCTATCCTAATTAAATACTATTATTATTATTATTTTATAATTTAATCTACCCACCTCTCAATCCTAACCCTCCATCTCATCTAATCTCTCAATCCTCATCATCCATCTCATCTCTCTCTCACCTAATCATCATCTCTTCTCTGCTTCTTCAAACAAACCTGAAAGCCCATTCCCTTTCATTTTCCATTTTCTTGAATGAACACACACACCCCACACACCACCACCATCACCTTGCATCAATACTGTCGTGTGAGGAATGATGAGAGGCTGAGAGTGGCGAGGACGACGGGCCACGGCGGCGGTCCACGGTGGAGGAACCCGAAATCGTGAGGTAATGTTTTAAAATTTGGATTTTTGGGTTTAAAGGTTTTGAATCGATTATAAGGGTCGGTAAATGTTTCCAAGGGTCATTTGGGTCTTTTGGAACCAAAAACATGGACGGGGGATGGCGAAGCTGCCTGTGCAGATGAGGAGAAAAACATGGGCCATGAGTTCGATCTTCACAAGTAGTTTCTTGGTCCTTTTAGGTGTTTTAAATCCATAGGTTGGTTGGAAATGAGTAGACAGAGGTTTAGGAATAAGAATGAACAAAAATGGAACGAAAATAAGGGTGATTGGATAGTGAACCGATCGTGCTGGTCCAAACCGGTCCGCCCTGGTTCAAAACCAGAGGACCGGTTCGACACAGGTTAGGGATGAACAGTGTTAGGCCCGTGGCTTTCACGCCCAGTGTCAGGACCCACCCCGGTTTCACCCCGAAAACCGAGGTAAATCCTGCTCCCGTCTGACACCCTGACACAAATACAGTCAGACGCAGGAGAAACTATGCAATACATCCTAAAATTTAAAAGTTTTACAGAGCATAGTACCACAGTACAAAAGAAAGAAAAACCGATAAACAATACACGCACACGGAAAAGTTTAAAACACTTCGGGATCCCTCTCATGACTTCTATGCCTCTGATGCTGCCTCGACGCCGAAACCCCGCTCTAGCTCCACGACCTAGAGGGCAATTTAAAACAGAAGGTGTGAGTGGACCATAATAACAGAAAAGTTCTAAAACCATTTATAAGAAAACCAGGTTTAGCCCTCCGTTTTGAAACCACATGTATAACCCAGTTATGAAAACAGTTACCCATCAATCACCATAAAACATCATAAGAAACAGAAACACTATAAAACAGTTATAGAAACCATATCATAAGCATCATAAAAACCGTAACGTAAAGCATAAAGTTCAACCAATCATTTGCCGATCAAACCTGCTGGACCTATCCGAGTCTTTAAACTCAACAGACCTACGGGGGAAATATAAAGATATCCGAGTCTTTAAACTCCCGAGTCTTTAAACTCAATCCGGGTCTTTAAACCCAATCCGGGCCCGTCCCCCGTCAATCACAATGTCCGGGTCTTTAAACCCAATAACCAGATCCAGCAAATCTAATCCAAAACCATTTGAAAATTATTTCTAAATCCATATCCAAACCCGAATCCGAAATCACTGGTCTGAAACTCTTCCGGCATCCAAAACCGTCATTCCGAACCAAAATCCGGAAATCCACTTTTCAACTTTAAACCAAATTCCACTTTCTGAAATTCGATTCTAAAACCGAAAACCTTGATCATCGAAATCATGTTCCAAAATCCCTTTATAATCATTGAAAACCATTTATTGTTTGAAATCCCAAAACCATGGCATCATAATCAGAAATCAAGCATTTCTCGTAAAACGTGTCAAATACGTTATTTCTCGAAAAACGTGCAATTAAGTAAAACAGTTATAGCATATTCAAATGACCATGAAATCACATATAAAACCATAAAACAAGTAATTAAAAACAGTTATGCATGCTCAGTTATAGAGAAGGGGTCCACTGACAGTACTGAGCCCTCAATCGCGTCCCGAACGTCTAGTACGTTCCTCAGCTTCCTCGGGAACTCCCGATCCTGTCAACAACCACCAAAGTACGTTACCAACACGTCTACTAAGGTCCACCTAAATTCCCTCAAAAATCCCCGAGTCCTAACCGTATCGAACCGGAACCCTAAACCTTCACCCTCGCGGAACTAGTTCGATTCGACGTCCGATTAATCTGAAACCACCTCCAATAGACTCGTCACAACACCTAGACCAAAAACCATGCTGACAACTTTCCCAATCGCCGCCGCACGCGGCCCCACGCGCCGCCCAAAGTGGCTGCGTGTGGCCCTCACGCGCCAGCTACAGTACATCTTCAACCTCGAGCAGACCCGGTTCAGCACAGTGTCTGCATCTTGAACCGGCGTCCACGGTTCTCCGCCGTACCTGCACCAAATCGATTCCTTTCTTCGCCCACTGCTTCGTCCCATCCTAAGGAACTCATCCCCTTCACTCCTATACCTCGACACGGCCTAAAACCTGTCGACTCTAACTCGAACTACAAACCCGATAAACCCCTGTTTCCTTCTCCGGCCACCCAGGTCTTCCCCCGTCACGGTGTCGACGTTAAACTCTTCCTAGGACCTTACTGAGTCACACCCAACTCACAGAAACCCTCGACTCACTCCATAAGTCCACGACTCTTGGTTTGAAACAAAACGGAAAAACAGAGAACGGTGGGTACTCTCCATCGTTCTGGACTCCACCGTGCACTCCTCAGTCACGGCAACCACCGTAGACGGTTCCTAGGATCTCACTGATCCTCATCCAAGTCACCAAAACTCTCGACTCAACCCCTAAAGCTACGACTTTCGATTTGAAAATCGACGGTAAAACAGAGCATATACACAGGGAGAAAGAATTACCTGCCGTCGAGCGCCGCCGTGCTCACCGCCGCACTCCCTGAAGTCCCCTGAATTGTCCTGGTTTCCAGTCGAGTCCAATTACACCACACACGGCCACACCACCACCAAAATCTCCCACTTCTTCCCTATTTTCCCTGATTTTCCCGTGGCTCACCTCTCACCCACGCACAACCACAACACCACCAAACCTCCTCCATGTCTCCTTCTCACTGCTCTGATCACTCCTCACTTACTAATTCACACAATACACTCACCATCACCGCCCAATTCTCTCAATTCTCTCCCTCTATTTCTCTCTCGGTCGAGGAACACACACTGCACGATTTAATCCCAAATAATTGGGACCGTGCACACAATCCTGGAACCAACCAGAACCCCTACACGTGTCACCAATACCTCAACTCCCTCACATCTGTTTCAATCTCAGCCCTCCATCTGTCCCTATCTGTTGCACACATCCCAGAGCACAAAAGACCAAAATGCCGTTTTGTTTTAACCAAAATTACAACTTTGCCACTACCTTTCTAGACCCGTAACTCCCACATCGTAAGTCTAATGAATACGTGCCACCTGTCGTCGAATTCAGGACGACGAGATCTAGCTAACGGTCCTAGGTCAACATACCAAAACCCGTTCGTGCAAAAAGTCAAATTTTCCCCCTTAATTTAGCCAAATTACGGTAATGCCCACAACCTTCCGAACATCATAACTTCCTCCTCGGATGTCGGAATCGGGCGTGCCACCTGCCTACGGGTTCGTGACGTCCTAACCTACGTCCTGGTCACAGGTCAAAGTCCATTTGACTACCCGAGCTAAAAGTCAACTTTTTGCCCAAACCAGGGCAAAATCGTCATTTACCCACGAGTAACCGATTACACTCACTAATCCCGTCTTAATCACTTTCTTAACCCTAATCTCTGGGACGGGTCGTTACACCCAGCCCCTTTGGGCGGCGCTTGAGGGCGCGTGGGGAGTCTGATGAGGATGACGTCAACATGACTTTTAATCTATTCGATGTAACAAACATTTTGGGACTGGTTTCGTGTTCATCGGGCACCGTCTCGATAATGTTCGGGACATCCCAAGGTTTAGGATCGAGTTTAAAAATAGTTAAAAATGCAGGAAAATTACGGGACTTCAATGAGAGGTTAATTGTAACGACCCATCCTGGAATTCGGGATTAGATTGGTAACTAACCATGATTAATGGGGGTTAATCGGTGATTAGTTGGGTGGAATCGGACGAACGTGGCAAAATGACCGTTTTGCCCCTAGTCGTGGGTGAAACGTTGACTTTTTATTCGGGCGGTCAAATGGACCTTGCCCGATGACCGTGGCGTAGTTTGGGACGTCATGAGTTCATAGACAAGTGGCACGTTCGATTCCGACATTCGTGGTGAAGGTTATGACGTTCGGAAGTCCTGGGGCATTTCCGTAATTTGGACGAAATAAGGAAAAATGTTGACTTTTTGATCGGGAGGTCCGATGGCCGAGGGCCAAGGACCGTTAGGAAGGTCTTGATGCCCCGAGTACAACGACAGGCGGCTCGCGTGAAACGGACATCGGATGACCGAGTTACTAGTCACGGAAGTTAGAGGGCATTTTGGTAATTATTGCCCTGAGGGCATTTTGGTCATTTGCACGGGTTACTGTAGCTCAACCGTGAAAACAGAGCCTGCACGCCGTGCTTGGTGTTGCTTTGATCGGGCTATTGTTTAAGGCATTAGTGGGCTGCTTAGTGGGGATTTAATTAAGAAAATTGGGACAATGGAGCATGGTTTGGTGCCTGGATCAGGCCACGGGGACAATTTAAAATTATGGGTTTTGGGAGCCGTTGCGGGGACAAAGTCTCAGTGGAATCAGAGGGATTCCCACGAGTTGCCGTCCATTTTGATCGATTAACAAAGTGTTGGAAGTGTTAGTTTTCATTTTGGAATCACAGAGAGAGCTGAGAGTTGAGAGAACTGGGTCGGGAAGGAAAAATCAGAAATTGGAGGGAAAATTGGTTTTTCAATTTGTGAGGAGTGTTAAGCCAAACAGTGATTGGGATTAGTTTTCTGGGTTCATTGCGAACCCAACCGTACAAAAATTGAGGGAGGTTGATCACGGTTTGTCCAGGAACTCAAGCTCCAGTTTCTGGAAAATCGCAGTGTTGCGGACGACGACTTCCAGGTGAGTTCGTGTTCAATTGGTCGTGTTAGAGTGTTCTATTAGGTCCCCTTAAGCTCCTGTTTAGGTTAATTTGGAAATGGAATTGAGTTGAGTGAGTTTGGAATGTCGACCCGACTTGAGGTCCGAGTTTGGATGGATCGATTTAGTCAGTGTCGAGGCTAATAGATGACATAGAACTGGAATTAAATGGTTATAGAAGTGGTTAGGATCAAAAAGGAAAGGAATTGATTGAGAATTGATAGCTATCTAACCGGGTTGTCACGCGGGTTGCAGGACCCGTTTGCAGAGGAAACGGGCGAAGAAGGTGAACTGTTCACCGTCACTGTAGCAGGCGCGTGGGTGTCACGCGCAGCCGCTTGCGGCGGCGCGTGACGGCGCGTAGGTCCGATTTTCAAGGTGAGTTCAAAATGACTTTTGTCCTACACATTGTAACAAACATTTTAACGTTGATATCGAATTTATCGGACACCGTTTCGATGTTATTCCGAGGGTCCGAAGATTTATGTTACGTTTGTAATTAACGATTAATTCTCGGAAAATTATGGGAAATTAGTATGCTGTTATGTAAGCCCTTAGTGACACTAAAGTATGTTTTGGAACAGGATTTGGAATTTCTGGAAATATCGGAAATTACGGGCATGCGTGCGGCGTAAAACCGAGCCTTAAGGATGGTGTGTGAGTGGACGTTGCTTTCAAAATTTAATGCATGCATAAATTATTTCTATGATTTTATGATTATGATTATAAGTTGTGATTGATTTTGATTTCCGTATTTATACGTATTCGATTCCCGTATTTATACGTGTTTTTACTATACATGTGAAATTACACGTATTTCGAGACTATGGTCACTCGTGTGCTTAATGATGGTTTAATGAAAGAAGTTATATGAAATGGGTGTAAAATGATTTAAGAAGGTTGTTTATGGTTTGCGAGTGTGACTTACGATTTTGACACGTTTTTCGAGAACGTTCCAGATTTGCACGTTTTACGAGATTTCGAGTTATTGTGATTTGATCACTGTTGATGTTTGAATCTGGGAATTGAAATGAGACTTGTAATTTTGAGGATTTTAAAAAAAAAGGGTATTGAGTATGTTTTGATTGGATCGTGATTTTGGTCATTATGATTGTGGTTTTGGTGTGTTGAAAATAAGATTTGAGAAAGAAGTGATTTCTAAGAATTAAAATGGATTTGAAAAGGTGATTTCGGGCTTGATGCTCGGGGCACAAAAGTAACTTGATTTACGAGATTTCGGTTTTCGGAAATAATAAAGCGGATTCTTGGTTTGGGTTCGGGATGATGCTTCCGGATGCCGGCTTATGGAATCATTGTTGCGAATTCGAATTCGGGAATGAAAAAGGATTTAATAAAGTCATTTGGTCTGATTTTGCATGCCCCGTGTTTCATGATAATTTGATTATGTTTGTGAAGTATGATTTGGGAAAATGAATGTGGAAATTCGGACCATGGGTCCTGTTGTGAAAAATGTGATTTCGGGATGGATCCCGCGTTGTTGTGATTGATAAACGTTTTGGGGTTTAAAGACCCGTTGAAAACTGTTTTGGGTTTAAAGACCCGGGTACTATTGCTAGAGCACGTTTTGAGTTTAAAGACTCGGTTATTGATGACGGGGGAGGGCCCTTAATGAGTTTAAAGACTCGTGAGTTTAAAGACTCGGTTACTGTGATACCCCCGAGGCCTATTGATTATGTTCTGAGTTTAAAGACTCGTTGATATCCCGGGAAGGCCTGTTTATGCGCATGGTTTTGAGTTTAAAGACTCGGGCGCACATGATATCCAGCAAAATGATTGACTTGTGGTTTATTGATGATTTCTGACGTTTCGGTTGAGTTGGGCAGTGGCCCGGTATGTGGTTGATGGTTTTGGATCATGTTGTGCATTTGGTTTTGATTCGTGGTTTTGGGCTGAGGCCCGGTGTTCATGATTGCGGGCTAAGACCCGATGGTTGAGAAAGGAAAAATGACTTTGAGGTTCATACGAGTTTTTCCTTATGTTGATACACAGTTTTTCTTATGTGGAAAAAGTTAACCGATTGCGAAATGTTTTTTTTTTCGTATGCATGCATTGGTTTTACGCGGAGGGTACAAACGTCCTTTTGTAACTGTTTTTTTACAAGCTGAATTATTTTTGTCCACTCACACCTTTTGGTTTTTATTGACCCTCCAGATCGTGGTGCGTTGTTCGAGGCTGTACGCGGAGCGGAGGCATGAGTAAGTACGTGTGGCTATCCCTAGTTTGGCAAGTACTGAGGGTAACTTGGGATTTTTCAGTCCTCTTTCCAGACGGGAGAAGGACCGGGCATGGTAATCGATGCCCCTTTCGGGGGCGGTCCTGTCATTAATAAGGTAGTTAGTAACCCTCTAGATTCATTTGGACAGATTTGGGAGTCCCAGTGACGACGATTAGTCCAGTGAGGCTTACGACACGCAAATCGAGGCGACAGCTTAGGACGGTCTGTGAATGGACCTTGATTTCTAAACTGTGATGCATGCATAAATGTTTTATATGGTTTATAGATGTAATTCTATGATGATGATTTGGATGATTGTGAATTATATGATTTCACGTATTTGGAAGCAATTTACGTGCTTGCACGTAAATCGAGGTTTTGGATTTTACACTGGTTTTCCGTACTTATAGTTTTGGCAATGATTTCATAAAATGGTTTGGGATTTGAAAAGGTAAACTCGGGTTCGAGACCCATTTGTTTTGGAAACCCTCGAACTCGAAGTCCCTTTTAGCTACGTTCTCGGACCAGAGGCCCAATTGGTTCTTTAATCGATTTTAGATTTGGAAATATGGATCGGGCATGAGACCCATTTGATTTACGAACTCTCGGACCTGAAGTCCATTTGATTTCACAATGCATCAGGTCAGAGGCCCAATTGGTTTACGTATCGGGCTCGAGGCCCAATTGGTTTGTGTATCGGGCTCGAGGCCCAGTTGACTTACGTATCGGGCACGAGGCCCATTTGGTTTACGAAATCGGGCACGAGGTCCATTTAGTTTACGAAATAGGGTACGAGGCCCAGTTGGTTTACGATTCCGGCTTAGGGCCCAGTTATGTTTTAAGTTTCTGATTTCGGGCCAGGGACCCATTGTAACGACCCGTTCCAGAAATTGGGATTAAGTTAGTGATTAATTAGGATTAGTGAAGTTAATTGGTGATTAGTTGAATGCTTTCGGACGGACGGTGCGAAATGACGATTTTGCCCCTCGATATGGGCGAACGGTTGACTTTTGGTTCAAGAGGTCAAATGGATTTTGACCGATGACTATGACATAATTCGGGACGTCACGAGTTCATAGACAGGTGGCACGTTCGATTCCGACATCCGAGGAGAAAGTTATGATCTTCAGAAGTTTAAGGGTATTTTGGTAATTTGGTTAAAAGGGGAATTTATTGACTTTTTATACAACATAGAATTAGCACGTATTTCGAGGACCGTTAGATAGGTCTCGATGCCTTGAGTACAACGACAGGCTGACAGGACCCACCCCATTTATCGCCTCGATAATCAGGAAGAATCCTGCTCCCGTCTGACAACCGAACACAAATGACCAAAATAACTAGAATAATTACACCATATACATTGTCAGACCAGGGAGAACATACGATACAACCAACTATACAACAAGTCAACAGTATCACATAGCATAGTTACAAACGAGATAAGGATAAAACCCTACTCTGTGAACTAACTACACCGCAACGGGAAAACTTTATGCCTCTGCCTCTGCCTCGGTGTTAGCCCCAAAACTTGTACCACGACCTGGAGGGTATTAAAACAGAAAAGTGTGAGTGGACTAAAACAAATAGTTCTGGAAAACAGGTTTAATGAAATCGGGGTTCACCCTCCAGTTTCAAAACACGCATGCATAACTAAGTATCCGAAAAACATTTATATGAACCGTATGGAAACCGTTACAATAGATAACTATAAAACCATGTAAAACCAAATGTAACATCAACGAATCAAATCTGCTGGATCCATCCGAGTCTTTAAACTCATATATCAGGCCTTCCTAGGATATCAACGAGTCTTTAAACTCATATATCAGGCCTTCCTAGGATATCAACGAGTCTTTAAACTCAAAACACAATCAATAGGCCTCGGGGGACATCACAGTAACCAAGTCTTTAAACTCAACATGTCTCAATCAAGGGCCCTCCCCCGTCATCAATTAACCGGGTCTTTAAACCCAAAACCAGATCCAGCAATAGTACAGGGCCTTTAAACCCAAAATCATGTGTAAATCATAACAAATCCAGGATCCATTGTGATCCAAATTCCAAAACCAATCCGAATTCACATTTTATCAAATAGGAATTATGTCCGAAATCCGCGTTCAATTCCCAAATCATACTCACAAATCATAAGTAAATCATCGTTTAAAATGTGATAGCACAATCATATAAAACCACTTATCAAACCATCATCAAAGCACATGAGAAACCATAGTCTCGAAATACGTAAAATGCGATAAATCACATCAAGAAACGTGTAATCATGTAAAGCATGAATGTCATAAGTATAACCATAAAATCATATATATAAACCTAAAACAAGTGAGTAAAAACAGTCATGCATGCTCGGTTAGAAATCAAAAGTCCACTCACGAAGTTCGAACACGTCAATCGCGTCCCGTACGCTCCTCGGCTGCCTCAGGAATGTTCTGGCCTGTTAAAGATCACAATTTGGGTCACAAACACTTTAACTAAGCTTACAATAATTTCCCTAATTTTTTTTTGGGATTTTTCAACGTAATTAAATTAAAATCCTAAACTTTCGAACACTCAAAACTATCCCGAAACGACGTCCGATCAACTCGAAACTTGTCTCAAAATGTTCGTTACATTGAAAGGATAAAATCACATGTTGACCGTGACCGGAGATATTTCCTCACGCGCCACCCAAAGTGGCTGCGCGTGAAAAAACACGCTCCCTGCACAGTAACGCTACAGTGTCGTCGTCCTTACCCGTTTTCCTGCTAAACAGGTTACGGACCCGCGACACAACCTAGTTCAAACTCCTTCAATTCCAACTTAATTCTTTCAATTCTTTCACCTAAATCCTTCCATTCTTTCTTAATTTAAGTTCTCCATTACTAATTACACACATCAAGCTTTTAATCCATCATTTCTCTCATGATCAAACAAACAGTTCTAAATTTCGAAACTCACTCAATTCGACTTAGTTTTCTAATTAATTGATACAGACGCATCTAAAGACTTAAATGAACGTTTTACAATAACCAATTTCACAAATCCTTACCTGTAGGTAGTCGTACTCAACCTCGAATTTTTCCAGAATCTGGAACTTCTGTTCTTGGCCAAAACACGATCAATCTCCTTCGATTTTGGTGTGGTTGAAGTCGAAATGAGTCAAGAAGACTGTTTTTACTCTCTGTTTGGCTCCTCTCAACTCACAAATCAATCTTCGAATTTTCTCTCCATTTTCCCAGTTTTTCCCGATTTTGGTTTCTCTCTAGTTTCTCTGTTTTTCCTCTCAAATTGATCTTCTCAACTCACTCTAACTTCTCTGTTTTCAATCAGTCCTTCACAGCAATCTAAAAGAACCTCTCAGTCCCTCTGTGTCTCTGTTTCCCGCACTTGACCCCAAACAATACAAAATTAACCCCCGTGCTCTGTTCTTCCACAACACTACACCCACACACACTTAGTTTAAGTTTCCCATGGCATACACACTTTCTTTTGTGCCACTAATCCATCCTTTCTTAGTGACAATTGTCACTTAATTAGTTAAACAACTCACTTAACAATCCACTACGGCTGATTTCAAATTCCACCATCTAAATTACCATATTACCATTTTATCCATCCTTCACATAATTACCAAAATGCCCTTCCTCGTTCTAGAATCATAACTTATCCGTCCGAGGTCCGATTTCAGTGTGCCACCTGTCTACGGACTCAGGGCATCGAGACCTACCTAATGGTCCTTGAAGTTCGTGAAAAACACGTATCACGTAAAAAGTCAGCTTTGACCTTACTATTTACAAGGGTCAAAACGTCATTTCATTTATCATTTTACAAATTTACATCATTTGAGTTTCCAGGGCGTTACACAGGCGGCATGCTATCATCGGAGTCGGTAAGTTCGGATTTAGGTCTAAACCTACCAAGGGCAAAATGGTAATTTTGCAAGAGCAGGGGCAATTTGGTCTTTTTGCTGTACCCTATTACAATTGGACATGTGGTTGTTTTGGGGAATTGTGCCCACTTGTATTGGGACATTTGTCCCCTGTCTCGAAGGGTATGGAACCTTGGAAAACCGCCTCTTTGATTTTAAATAATGGAATCGTGTTGTGTGTGTGTGTTTTGGTGACTGCTTTGCGAGGGAGAGGAAACAGAGACAGAGATGATTGTGAGAACTTGTGTAAGACCCGTGTCCTGGAGGGAACGGTGAACAATCCCATATTCCTGCGAGGGGGAATGGTCTGGGAGAGCATGGTGGTGTGCCTTAAAGGTGTAGGCACACACCTATCTAGCACTAGGCCTTTTGGGAGCTCAAGTGGCTTTGGGGGGGATTGGAACCCCAAAGTTAAGCGAGTTGACGCTGGTGCAATTTCATGATGGGTGACCCCCTGGGAAGTTTGCACCATGAGCTCCCGAAAACAAAACCGTGAGGGGGAGGCCCAAAGCGGACAATATGGTGCTAGATGAGTCGGGTCCTGACCGAGGAGAGTCGGGTCTTGACAACTTGACCCTCTCAAACCTGATCAGTTGTAGGTATGGTCTAAAGGAAAATGATGGAGGAAGGTGAGAGGAGTAGGTTGGTGGCAAGAAGTCGAGCCGTCGTGGACGGTGGTTTGAGGACTGGGGAAAACAGAGAGGATTAGGTGCCCTGTTTCAGTTAAATGGCAATTGGTCTTTGGGACAAGAGAAGATCGTATTGGTTACAAGAAGGATGTTTAGGACAGCTTATCAAGTCGATCGAAACCAAGTTTGAGGCCTGCCGTGGACGGTGGCCATAGAACCCGTGACGTGGTAAGTTTTCTATACAAATGGTAACTTGAGGTTTAGGTGGTGTTACTTACGATTGATGCTTAGGAGTTTTTTTGGACGATCCTAGGGACTGTTTGGCATCGAAATCAAGGGCTACGATGGCCGGAATCGTGGAACCAGAGAGGGGGGCCAGTTCGAGTTTTGCACGTTGATTGAGAGGTAAGGTTTTGTACTTAATTTCCAGATTTTAATGGTTAGATCGAGGGAGTAGAGTAGGACGAAGCTAATGGGATTTAAAGGAGTGAAAATGATTGAGAAATGGTTGAAAATCGGCCACACCGATTTGGGCTGGACCGAACCAGTCTGGACCGGGTTTACCCGAGGTAGACGACGATTGTGTTGAGCGCGTGGCTCCCACACGCAGCCCTTTTGGGCGGAACGTGGGGCCTATTCTGGGGAAGTTGTCAACATGTGAAATGATGAAATCGATGTAACGAACATTTTGGCACTGGTTTCGAGTCGATCAGACATCGTCTCGATATGTTTCGGGATGTTCGAAGGTTTTAGGGCTCGGTTAAAAATAGTTAAAATTCGGGAAAACTTACGGGGCTTTAGTATAAGCTTTATGAAGTAATTAGTGACCTTATTATGGGATTTGAACAGGTTCGGGAAAACCGGTGATAGCGGATTAGCCGAGAACAGCATAAGTGCGCGCGTATCGAGGCAACAGCGTAATGGTCTGTGAGTGGACTATGCTTTTGAACTTATGATGCATGCATATATGTTTTTATACATTTTCTATACGTGATTTCTATATTTGTGAATTGATATTAATGATTTACGGGTTGGCAAGTATTTCGAGAAAATGACTTATTTGCACGTTTTACGAGATTTCGATTATGTTGTGATTTGACCATGACTTTGATGATTTAATTTCGGGATTTGAAATATGATTTGATTTCAATGGTTTAAAAGGGATTTTGGAAAAGTGATTTCGGGCTTGAAGCCCAGTTCAGAAAAGTGGTTTTGATAAACGTGATTCGGGTTTTGGAAACGGATTTCCTGATGACGATTCGGGATTCGGTTTTAGAACTTGAAAGTGGATTTCCGGATTTGGGTTCGGAATGATTATTCCGGATGCCAGCTTACGGAATGATGGTTTTGGATTCAGATTTGGGAATGGATGATGAATAAGATTCTGGATTTGGATTCGGGATGCTGATTTCGGATTCGGTTTGGAATTCGAAAGGGTGATTTCGAATTCGGATTTGGACATGGCTTTGTAAATGATTTTAAAATGGTTTTTGGATTGGATTTGCTGGATCTGGTTATTGGGTTTAAAGACCCGGATTGAGTTTAAAGATTCAGGAGTTTAAAGACTCGGATATTGATATTTCCTCCGTAGGCCTATTGAGTTTAAAGACTCGGGAGTTTAAAGACTAGGATTATATTGAGGTCTGGATTAAGTTTAAAGACTCGGGAGTTTAAAGACTCGGATTATATTGAGGTCTGGATTAAGTTTAAAGACTCGGGAGTTTAAAGACTTGGATAGATCCAGCAGGTTCGATGGATGGAAATGTGTTTTTAAATGTGCTTTGGATTTCGATGAGAACTGGATAATCATGGTTTTCAATGATGATTTTCCGATGTTTTGGGAAATGACCTGGATGTTATGGATTTTGATGGTTTTGGGCGGAGGCCCGAGATTTGAGAAAAAAGGAAATAAGTTCGGTTTTCGTAAAGAATATGAAATGGTTTTCTGACATGAATTGATTATGCATGCATTGGTTTTTAAACGGATGGTATAAATGTACTTTTATTATAACCTGTTTTCAGTACTTATCCTTTATTTTTGTCCCCTCACAATCTTTCTGTATTTTCGATACCCTCTAGGTTGTTGCGTTGCGGGCTGTTGATAGGGAGAGACAAAGACATCACAGACGTGAACCACAATAGATTCTGCGCGCTTTGGGAAGTCTGGAATTTTTGAACGGTTTGTTTGGGATCCCTTGTTTGATTTACGTGTCACATGGAGGTTGAACGTCGGTTTAGCCTTCGTGTCACGTGTAAGTTAGACGGGAGAATGACTTAGCCCTTAATCCCGGGGGATTGAGGGTAGGTCGTGTCACCCATAAATGGATTTATGGTTCATGACGGTTTATGGAGACATGTTTTTATGATTCATGACGGTTTATGGGGACTAGCATGAACCCTTGAAAGGTTTTTATGATTCATGACGGTTTATGGGGATCGGTATGAACCCTTGAAAGGTTTTTAAGGTTCATGATGGTTTATAGTGTCAGGACCCACCCCGGTTCCACCCCGAAAACCGAGGTAAATCCTGCTCCCGTCTGACAACCCAAAAAGAAAAACCGAAAATACCCTTTATCTTAATCACTGTCTTAACCCTAATTTTCGGGACGGGTCCTTACATATAGGGACCGGCATGAACCCTTGAAAGGTTTTTAAGGTTCATGACGGTTTATGGGGACCAGCATGAACCCTTAAAAGGTTTTCATGGTTCATGACGGTTTATGGGGACCGGGCATGAACCTTTGAAAGGTTTTGAGAATGTTTTCGAATGGTTTTTCGTATACCATCCTTTATATATGAATTATCTCCTCCGGGGAGGGTCATTGGCCTAGGTGGATCTCGGAGTAGACACGGAGCACTGACTGAGTGGAGTCACCCCCGTTGGGTTCCTTACTCTCAGAAAGGCTATGGATTATAATCCCTAGGGAGGGTCATTGATCTACTGACATTGACCTGGGTGGACCCTTGGGAGACTTGGGCTTTGAGACCTTGGGTATCACGCGCGTAGCTCTAGATACTGTGACAGGATTGGTTATATGAATTATGATAAACATGATTTCAATTGGTTTGCGAAATTGTGTTTTATGATTGATAAATGGATTTGGGCTGAGATCCCACATATGTTTATTATGTTCTAGATTTCTGTTAATGGTTTTGGGCAGGGGCCCGTATGGATTTGGTTATTGAAACATATGTGGGTTGATTAATAGTTTTCCTATGCATGCATGCTTTTTAGTGAAGGGTATAAAGGTCTTTATAAAATGTATTTACGAACTATTGCTTTTTATGCACTCACAGTCTTTCTGTTTTCAATACCCTTCGTGTTGAATACGGTGCAGACTGTAGCAGAGACCGAGACATCACATACCTCCTCCGGATCCTGGCGTACTCTGGAAGCCGGAAGGCTTAAGGTTTTAATTTTCCCTAGTCTGACAGACGGGATCAGGAGTGTTCCTCGTTGATCCCGGGGGGATTGGGACGGGCCCTAACAATTGGCATTAGGAGCTATGAGAGCTTTGCGATATAGTTAATTACCACAACCACCCTTGTGGACCACGAGAAATCTACTTGCCTTGCCATCGAGGAACAACCTTGTTGTCTTCTCTGCTTGTCGTCGTGAGTGTGTGCTTTTGGAACAAAGAAGAAGAACATGACTTGTCGTTTGAATTTGGAGGAATTAATAAGCCAACTCAGCTGCCACATAATCTTCATTTTAATTTTATAATCTTACATGTTCAAGTAGACCAATTTACCCCTTCATTTAACATTCTTAGACGGAAAAGAATTATTTGGAACGAAAATGGGAGTTTAGGGTGCAATGTGACTCAAAAATGAGTTCGAGGTGCACTTTGAGACAAATTTAATTGTTCAGGGTGCATTCTGACTAAAAAAACCTTTATCATTTATGTAGTTTGTTCAATATTTTATTGATTAGATTAAACTTGAAGTTGAGCAGAGCATCTGGAGTGAGTTATAAGGAAAAAGAAAATAGGGGAAAAGTCCATATTCATTTGGGCTTTCTTTACCCTCTAACCTGTGGAAAGCGGGCACCTATTGAAAGATAAGACAGGCCCATTTACAAGCAATTGGGAGGAGGACTGGTAATTGAGTAGTGTATTCTCAATGAAAGCACGCATAGAGAATTAGATATACATAGCGCCGCCATTTCAAACCTGACTCCCCACTTTCGTCGCCAATTGACCTGTAGCCCTCGGTTTGTCACCCCTGATATCAGGATTGTTTTATTTTTTTTATGTTTTATTTTTTATTTTAGCGACTATGGGACGGAAGCTTCGGACTCTCCGGACTTGAAATTCAGAGTCAGAAAAACAGAACAAATGAATAACGAAATAATTTGACACCTTCCAAGTCCAACTCCCAGTTGGTGTGAATTTAGTTACTTAAAATAGATAGTTTATACCCCAACTTTTGTTTGTTGCTGAGTTTAAAGATGCCGCTTGCATCCATTTTGGAATTCTACGTCATTTGGCTTTGAGTCTTGACCACTCCACTATTAACAAATTCAGTCCAAAATCTTGTCCTTGGGTTATCCGAAAATCAAATTATATATTATATATATAATTTTTTTATTATTTCTGTCCGGTTCACGCAATCATGTTTGTGCATCTGGTTTCTTTGAACACAAAGATTCCTTCCAACCCAAGGACAAGAAGGCCCCTAAAATTCAATTCAAAACTGCAAGATATGTCACATTTGAGAAATTTAGAACACTTTATCTAATTGCAACTCCCAACCATTTTATATTATATTCCCAAAATTTCAGATTTACAACTTCTACCTGAGTAATTAGTCACTTGCCACTGCCAACAAATCCAGTACGTAATAGTCAAAAAAGGTATGCATTAGGAACTGCCGCTTCCTTCTCATCTGGACTGTTGTATTATTTCAACTATTTTATCAACTTATTATTTTAGAAGTCTAGATAAGGACTTTTCTTTAGAGGAAATATTGATGACAAAGCATTTGATTTTTCAACATGTAAAAGATTGAATAACCCAGAGAACAAACGCAAATTAACATGATTTTGTTTTTCCCCTTCTATAAATACAGTCCCAAGTAAAATAACACTTGGTTTTGACTCCACTTGTAAGTGATAATTGATACATCTCGTCCCGTAAATGTGAACTCAGAATTTAAGAAATTACCAAACTATCCTTAATGAAATGTGCTCGGGCCTCATTTCGTGGGTACTCGTGGGCCTCATGTACCCTTTAATCTTTGCAACCTCATTTATCACAAGCACACTCTCAACCCACACCTCTCTCTTTCTCTCACCCTCGAATTGAGTTGAAAGAGAGTTCGATGACCACCCACCGAATCGGTGATGGCCACTGTCATCTCACCCTCTACACAACCTTACTGCGACTATTGATCTATCACTCTGTTGCCACTACTAGTCGACTCGTGTTTTAGTTCGAGATATCTCCTCCTATCATTTTCTTCTGATTGCTACATGAGAAGCCACGATCGTGCTTTTTCCATGTTTTGCTCTAGGAGCTTTTGGTCGTAGTCTTGGACTTCACCTGGGCTCTGCGAAGCTCCTGGTCTGAGTGGCGAAGCTTGCAACTACTTAAGAACGAATTTCTCACTTGAATTGATGTCGACTCAAGAACGACTCGATTTCGATCCATCACAATTTAGCTCATTTCAAGGGACCTTGGGCCATGTAACTTAGACCATTATAATCTTGTTGTTGAGAGCTTCTGTTTCCATTAGTTGCATGTTGAATTCGAGCAAGGTACGACAGAGTCGACAGCTGCCGGAGCTGCAAAATCGAGACTTTCCTAGCGTCATAACGACCAAAGAAGGTAGATTCTTGTCCTAAAAGTATGATTTTCATTAATCTCGCACCGAGCATATTTAGATAGAATATCTGCATGCAAAAGTTTGGACACATAAAAAGGGATTTAGATGATCGTAGACGGCGGTGGTGGCGGCAGTCTAGCTATCGCCTCTAGCAAAGTGCCAACGATGGTGGTCTGTCGTTAGTCAACAATTAGTAAACCGTTAGCCTTAAAGGTCAATTAATGAAATATTCCATGAATATTTTAGGGAATATTCTCGCCGGTATGGCGCATTTGGAACATAAAACGCGCACGTGTGGTGTGTGGCTGCACTTGCAGGCGTGTGGTGTGTGGCAAACAAGTGGAGGTGCACGCCCGCGAGTGAGGGCGCTTGACTGGGGGTGCAACCTCCCGCTGACAGCTGGAGGCACGGATGGTGCATGACTGAGCGTGGGGTTATTTCACTGCCCACATCGGTGCCTAGACTTGTTTTTGAGGTGTATCTGACAGTTTTGAGCATGTTTTGGTTCGCGTTAAGTGTTTCTAAGCCCTATTTTGGGCCCTATTGACTCAGGATTTGACTTGCGGGTCATTTATAACCTTTGTGAATGGTTTTCCTAGGGTTAGATTCACTTGAGGTTCATGTTCATTTGATTCTCGGGTGACTTTGATTGCCCGATTAGTATATGAGTGTACCCTTTTTTAAAAACCTATTTACATAATGATGTTTTCTCTTGCACATTTTATGATGATTATCCTAAGTTACTTTCTGAGCATTATAGTTTGGTTAAATTCATGATGTCTTATACATCGATTGGTCATTTTATGATAATTATACCGAGCATGTTATGATTGCTTATCTTTTGGTACCATTCTTGCATGCTTATTTGGGATGTTGCTTGATTATGTATCTTCCATATAAAATGGTTGAGTTATTTGTTGCATTTTCATATTTAGATAGCTTCATTAATGACAGTTAGTGTGTATTAGTCCATGGGACATTATGAGATAGTGATGTTAAAACCCACTTCAGGAGTCGCTGGTATCTTGTACATGTCTGTATGGCCACATACCAGTCTTCCACATTATCGTTCACCTGCACTGCTCGCAATACTAGGAAATAGCACAAATCCTATCCCCGAGCTCTAGGGGACTCGTGATGATGGTGCTTAGCACCCAGTCCTTCACGTGGCCGTGGTATGCTAGCAACTTAGATACCCAAGCCTATCATATGAGTATGACTTGTGTGACTTATGAGCATGTGTTTAGTGGGTTGACTTGTGTTGCATTTTTGTTTGGCATGACTCACTTGATCATTTATTATTTTCTTGATATTTCTCATAAGATGTGCAAGTTAAGGTCTATTGTTTGCAACCGTTCTGTAAAACTGCGGGGTTAAAGCATATTTTACTATTTGTGGTTTTACACTGAAATGTTTTACTGAATCTACTCACCCTTGGTTTTTGAATCCCTCGGGTCTTGGTGGTATTTCACGTATTTTGAGGAGGCTTCGATGGTTGCTCTAACATTCACTCCGAAGATTGGAGTGACGAGGTGGAAATCATGTAACGCATGTAGTTACTTAAATGTATGATTATCATTAGGTGTTTATGCTCCATACTTCCACTGTCGCAGTGAAATGTAATCGGTTATCGCTGCTTATGTTTCACTCGACCTCCTAAAACACAACATTTTTATTTAATCGACTTCAATCATCTGGATGTCACCATCCAGATGACGGCCAGCGTGCCTCGATCCTAGATTCTTAGCGAACTTTTTGGATTGGGGTGTGTGAATTTGGTAGTAGAGCATAGTTTTAGGATGTGTTGTTAGTTTTCGAACACGTGATGATCATACATCCTAATTTCCATGCCAGATCATCTCCTCGAATAGTTAGGATCGTTACTTGACGTCATATCTTACCCACATGCAACCTGGCCATGAGTTGTCACGAGTTGGAAAAAAGTTTCGAGTTAGTATATTACCTTTTTACTTACGAGTTAACTAGTTTTTTTTCCTTCGAATTTCAAGTTCATATGGTTTTTACTAGTTTAGGACTCGAATGAGTGGTGTGAATGAGTTATTCGATAATGTACGTGGTAAATTCGCTTTTAAGCGATAGGCTCGTTGATAATTTACTTGGGAGACGAGATCTCCGAAATTGTTCTAGAAGTTCGAGTTGAATCCTTTTGGATCAAAGGTTTATAAAATTGCTACGCTATAATCGGCTAACGAACTCGTTCTTTTGGAGACTTGGGATATCTAAAAGCATTTTAGCAAGGTTTTTTCAATCAGTTACGCTCTCGGTTAAAGTGAATTTTGGCGGTTACTTCAAAGGATGTTTTTGGTTACCTGAGTTGGTTAGACTAACACCTCGAAATTGAGATTGTGTAACTTGTTGTAGTTTCTGTACTGCCTAATCATAGTGAACCTCCCGACAGTTTAGGAAGCAAAAAATATAACCCTTCTTTTATTCTTCTCTCAGGATGTATAACTTTTTTCTTATGCGAGATCTTTATCCTCGTCACTCTTACTATTACTTCTATTGCTAAAACCTCCATTTTTCGTATGAAGAAGCAAATCAAATTTCCTGTATAAAACCTCCCTTTTTCCAATTACTACCACATACAGTTGTGGTTGTTTTCATGGAAAAAATGTTTTTTTTTTGTTTTTGGTAAGTGTCTTTCAACCTGATTTCGCATTTCGACATACGTGCCTCATTTTTCATACCTAGCTTATTTCCACGGATTTCCTTCCTCCTTTTTCGGGTGATTTAGCTATCCTCAAGGTATGGTCGAAGTTGAGACCATATGCATTCTTTTGTTAACCAAACACTTTAGAAAGAAGAAATTTTGGACTTGGTGACTATCAACGTTTACTTAAAACAATTCTTTTCTATTCGACGACCTTGATTTTTTGAGGCTTTTTCGCCCGCATCATTTTCAAAGGTGATTTCCTTGAATTGGATTCTCTAATCCTATATTTTTCACGAATCTCCTTTTTCGCCCACGTACTCCTCTGTTTTGGTGATGATCCACTAGTATCCTTCCAAAATCATTTCCTTTTTTTGTCACGCCATATGCTTTTTTGCTAAGGGATTGACTCTTCATTCTCTTGTGTCGCCGACTACAGTATTGGAAGTATCGATATCCTTAATAATTACAAAACAGATCTTTCGTGTGGCAATTTAAGTTAGTGTGTCGGCAAAGTTACGAGATGAGTGGCCAAAATTTATCTACATTTGTGGAGGTTTTGATGAACTCTCTTTTTTCGTCTTGAATAACAATTGTATATATATTGTTCCTCTATTTTCTTATTAGTATTCATTCTTTATTTATTCATCTTTCATACATATCTTATAATCGATGAAAATTAAAAATGTAAAATCACATGACAAGCTAGAAGTTGTCCAAAAAGTCCGATTTTGATCACCACTAACAATTGGGGTGATGTTTACCATTATTCTCATGACTTGTCATGTGTCCTGGAAGTCAACCATGGTTAACAAGTTCAATTGATATATAAAGTACTTAGAATAAAATGAGGAAATATTATTCTTAATCAGGGTTAATTATTACTTTAGGATATTAGATACGAATGAATGAATATATATATATATATATATTTGGTTAATTTCTACCTTTTAAATTATTAAATATTTTTAAAATTGACAAAATGAAAGAAAATGTTGAATGCATTTATAAAGAAATAAAAAAAAACGTGGAACAAATGTTTGATTTTCCTCCTTTTATTGTGGACCAAATGTTTTCTTCATTGAATGCGCACGTTGAAAATATTTCATTTATTCTCATCTAATTAAACACCGGTTCAATGATATGGTTTCCTTCAATATCTAGATATTTTCTTCCATTTTTGGACCATTGGAGTTGTACTTAGCTCAACAAGTGAAGTCAAAAGCGTAGCTAAATATTAAACATATAATTAAACTTGTTGACTTGACTTGTCAATACCTTATATATATATATATGCATGTATGTGTATATAAAAGCAGGTAGCTGGCTAGCCTTGTACACGTACATACAGGTGTTGCTGTTGCTCATAGATATTCCCTCTGGTTGTATTCTTCTTGTTTCATATTCTCTTAATCGGTCCCTTGTAGTAAGCATCACAAAATAGTGATGGCCAATTATTGCTTAATTACTTCAACTGTCTATTAATTAATATGTATATATAATTAAGATGGCGAAGGATCTAGCTAGGCTCTGGCACTTAGCAGTCCAGCCAGCACTTCATTCATTGCCTTGGCTTCTACGCATTTGCATGCTTCTCTTTGTATTTTTCATCAATTTATTATCAATGATTAGCCGGTTTGCCAGGTGGCCAGGTGAAGGGGAAGAGGGGGGGGAGGGGGAATTACGTTCTCGTTGTTGGATCCAAATAGCTATGGCATCATTTGTGATCATATGTCACGGAGCTAGTACCCTAACTACCCTAGTTCACGACTGCTACACTTTGTGGTTACATATATATAACACTACAATGCGATTATAAATTTTGTTCTCGTACAAATGAAGTAAGTACTTAATATGTATAATCTCTTTTTTTAGAATTTTCTTTAATTAAGTAGTTAATAAAAATCAAACCGTAATCATGATAGAAAGGAGTTGAGAGATGCGACAGAGTTGTAAGAGGAGGAGTTAATTAATTACGAATTTGTAATGTCAATTTTGATCTCAATTATTAAAACTAGCAAGATTTAAATACTTACTTTCGACTTAGAAAATCAAGATGCAACTTCTCTTCTCACCTCTTTGAGACATTTATGCAACCGCTCTAACCATCTTCCTGACTAACAGTGTCATAATGGTTGCCTACATTTCCCTGCATGAACCCACTTTCTGACCAATGAGTGTCATAAGGGTTGTCCTCATTCCGACTAATCAATTCATGGGCTTTCTGCCGAGACTTGCGGAAGATTAACCTTATTTATGACCTTCTAGTGTCATAAAGGTTAATATTATCAATTACCGACTCACGGAAAGTCATTCTGACTACCGACTCACGTATAGTCTGCGACTACCGGTCCATGGAAAGCCATTCCGACTACCGCTTGTACGGAAAATCATTCCGACTGCCAACTCATGTCATGATCAGTGAGGGATTCAAACTCCTTGTCGATGTCTCATCGTCGTATTTGAATGCTCTGCCATCTTATAACATGATTTCTGATTGATATTCATTTCAGTTGATGATTGTTGGAATTTCTTACTTGATACGGGATTGAAATGCGACGAAAATAATTTACTCCATGTACTTCTAATTTCAGTTGTTATTCAATTTCAGTACTTCTACATTCCAGTATTCGTACTCTCATTTTCTATACAGACCAGATTTTCTCACCAAATGATTGGTATTCAGAAGATACCAACCAAGCGTGGTTCATGGCTTATCAAGTCGGAATACCATCTTTGTGATTTTGTGCAAATATCCTGATCCCAACTTGAGTTTATCTGGGACCATTGTCCACTTAACTACTGAAATAATAATGTCGCCAATATGAATATCATGGCGAAATAACCTTCTAACATTGGTCATCGCTGGAAGAAAATATGAAGTCCTCAAAAGAGGCATAGAAAAGAACAGTTTAGGAGAAATCTGGTCTGCCTGCCTCACAATCGCATTGATCAGAAGAAAGGTTCTTGGGCCTAAAATGGAACCCATTTACACTGACTAGTAGCAATCTTCTACTAGTGACACACCTGCATTCTTAGTCAAAAAGGCCCATGTGCTTCCTGATCCGACCATCTAGGGATCGACCATAGCCTATGACCCATTTCACTCAGACCAATCCAGCATCTCTACACCATTCAACGCGAAAAGAAATTCCCATGAGTGGTTCACCCCCTCTCTCCGTAGACCCGGTTCTGCGCAGAAGCCCAACGAGGATTGCCTCGAAATACTCGACTCCTAAAACAAGAAATATATTTTGCACGTGGACATATATATATATATATATATATCTAATCATCCATCGTTTTCATGAAATTCTAGTACGTACAAAGCATACCACACAAAGGAAAAAGTTGTAACCTCATTTTCTTAACCTAGCTCTCTTGACTTTAATTATTTCCCCATTTAATTTCTTTTGTTTTAAAATTCTATAGTTTTGTTTTGTCACACTCACGGACTCACACGTGCACATTGTGTAGGATTAGGGTTAGGGTTCTTAATTACCTCTTCAGTAACTTTGTTGTAAGCCAGTACGTCAGTTTTTCAATACAATTTTTTAGTTAATTACTTATATTTCATATTTTTAATTTACGCTTCTAAATTAATCCTTAGAATATTATAGATACTCTGTCAAGAATAATGTTTTTGAATACAAGCAGCCATGAAACAAGTTACAGATCGGCATGTTCGGAAGTACATGTATCTGACCCGAAAAACATGTATATAATTTTTTTAGTCTTCCATATTCATGTTTTATATTGAAATATAAGGAACCTTAAATTTATATATTTACAACTTTGTATATCTTATCTAGATCTGACAATCTTAGGGGAATTGTCATCTGTCTTACTTTTCAAATTTCATATTTTCAACTGCATATATATTTTGTTATTCCTAGCTAACCTTGCAGAGAAACAATCTTACCCGACGGACATTGTCACGTTGAATTTAGGGATGGGCATAATTATCCATGGGCATGAGTACTCATAAGTATTATTGAAATGGATAGAAATTAGATGGGTAAAAATTTACCCATTATCTAATGAATTTTTAACATTTTCTTCCATTTGCTAACTTTTTTTCTTTCTATACTTACTATTATTATTATTATTATTATTATTATTATTTATTAGGTATTATTATTTAAATTACTTTATTTCAATTAAATATCAGTTATTTCATCTTTCATCAAAAAAATTATACACAAAAATGTTACAAATTTATATTAACATTAATTTTTTTAAGAACTTAAATAATTAATTTTAAATGATTTAATAAAAATCAACGTAAACTATATAAATTTTTTAAGATTTCACAACCATGAAATAATTTAAAGGGAGTTTTATAAAATCTTAAAAATTGTTTATAATAAAATTTCTAACGATTTTTTATTTCAACTTTTGAATTCCATTTCGACATTTACTACTCATTCTTTATTTAATTGGAAAGTTTTCGGAGTCAAATTCTCAAATAACTCATTCACTAGTCTTGGTCAACTCGACAAATTTTGATAATTAAGAATAGAAGGGTAAATTGGTCATTTGCTAATTCTCACTTTAAATTTCATGACGGATTGTAACAGAAACTCCAATAAAATTGAGAAGATTTGAAAAAAAAATGAAAAGAAAAAAAAAAGCAAACGAAATTGAAAGGAAAAAAATATTAGGAGTTAAAAATAAAAAGTTGAAGACAAGGTGCAACTTTGGAGTTCACGACTCTAGAACAATATTGTCCGTTTTAGGCCTCCTCGCCCTCACGGTTTTGTTTTCAGGAGCTCACGGTGCAACTTCCCTGGAGGTCACCCATCTTGGAATTGGACCAGCCTCAACTGGCTTAACTTTGGAGTTCTAACCGAATCCAAAGCCACTGAGTTCCTAAAAAGCCTCGTGCTAGATAGGTGTGTGCCTACACCTTTAAGGCACACCACCATTCTCTTCCTAGACCATTCCCCCTCGCAGGAATGTGGGATCGTTCATCGTTCTCTCTAGGACACGGGTCTTACAATCCACCTCCCGTAGGGCCCAGCATCCTCGCTGGCACACTTCCCAGTCGGGGTCTAACTCTGATACCATTCTGTCAAGATCCGACCCTCCTCGGTCAAGACCCGACTCTACCACAATATTTTCCGCTTTGGGCCTCCACGCCCTCATGGTTTTGTTTTTAGGAGCTCAAGGTGCAACTTTCCGGGGGTCACCCATCCTACAATTGCACCAGCCTCAACTCGCTTAACTTTGGAGTTCTAACCGAACCCAAAGACATTGAGCTCTTAAAAGGCCTCGTGATAGATAGGTGTGTGCCTACCCCTTTAAGGCACACCATCATTCCCTTCCCAGACCATTCCCCCCTCGCAGGAATGTGAGATCGTTCACCGTTCTCTCCAAGACACGGGTCATACATAAAAACCCAAACAAAAAAAGGATGGGAACACGCTGGCTAAATGGCTATGCATGATCAATGCTAGTTTGGTGTAATGACCCGTCCCGAGTATCGGGATTTAATATTAATTAATTATGGTTTAGAATGACTAATCGGGGATTAGTTGAGTGAAATCGGACGAATTGTGCAAAATGACCGTTTTGCCCCTAGCGTGGGCAAAATGTTGACTTTTAGTTCGGCCGGTCAAACGGACTTTGATCGATGAGTATGACGTAGTTCGGGACGTCACGAGTTCATAGACAGGTAGCACGTTCGATTTCGACATTCGAGGAGAAAGTTATGACGTTCGGAAGTTGAGGGGTATTTTGGTAATTTGGCTAAGAAGGGGCCAAATGTTGCCTTTGGACCCGGGAAGTCCAATGGACGAGGACCAAAGACCGTTACGTAGGTCTCGTCGATGCGAATCCAACGACAGGCGGCATGCCGAAATCGGAGATTCGACGACGAAGTTATGGTTACGGGAACAGACTCGATTAACCGAACGAACCGGGATTAAAATAATATTTTAATATGAACAGTACCCGGTGACTGAACACACTTGGATGAGTGACAAGTGTCACTCATCCCTTAAATTCAGGCCTAAACACAGATCCTTGTTTTGGGGAATACATAATTATTATGTTTTATTAATTAATTAAACTTAATTTCCATTAAACCTCTCTATTTTTCTTAACCGTGTATAACCCACAATCCAGTTTCTTCCCACCTTCATTCCTCTTCCATTTCTGAACTAGAGTGGGAGAAATTGAGAGATTATTGAGATTGAATTCAACTAGGTAATCACGAGAGATTGACAGAGTGAAAGGGGCTGGAATTCGAATTTCTAAAAATTGGGGGGAAGTTCGAATGATGAGATTTGAGCCGTGAGGAGTGAAATTGAAGCTCGAGTTAGCTTCCTGAGGTCTGTACGTGTCGATCCACATCAAGAACGGAAGAAATCGAGGCCCAATTGGCTCTGAACTGGGTCTGGTAACAGTGTGCAAGTTCGAGCTTAAGTCGTGGAGTTTGAGGCTTGGATTGATGCAATTGAGTTAGGGAAAGAGTTTAACGGAGTCCATTGAAGCTTCTGGTTGCATCAATTGAAGGAAATCGTGTGACATTGAAGGACTTCGAATGATGAACAGGGTTTGAATGTTCTTCGAATAATCACCTTTGATCATGAGGTTTGAGGTAAGGTCGATTGTAATTAAGTTCACAGATCCTTAATTCAAACTAATTCGATGCTAATGGCTGTTTGAATTACTGAAAACGGTGTAGAATTGACGGACATTGAACCGGGTTGTCTCGCGGGCAAAAGGGACCCGTTTATCAGACAAACGGGTGAGGACGATGGTTACTGTAGCAGGGGCGTGGGTTTCACGCGCAGCCACTCACGGCGGCGCGTGAGGGCGCGTACGGCCTAGTTTCAAGGTGAGGTCAACATGACTTTTGATCCTCTCATTGTAACGAACATTTTAACGCTGGTTTCGAGGAAATCGGATATTGTTTCGTTAATGTTCCGCGTATCTGATGTTTTGTTTTATGTGTTAAATACGGATTTAAATTCCGAAAAAATTGGGGAAAATTATATGAAGTATTTTGAGATGTTAGTAACACTCTATAATGATTTTGGACAGGAGTTGTGATTTCCAAATTTTACGGAAAAACGCGCAGCTCGGAAACGGACCGTTTTGGACGGTGTGTGTAAGTGGACTTTGTTTTCTAACCGTGATGCATGCATATATGATTTAAATGCTTTATTATATGAGATGATTTTACATGATTGATGTTTCGATCCGGTGATTTCTCGATTTTCTGGATTATTATATTATTTTTGGCACGGTTTTCGAGAAATTATGAATTTGGTTACAAGTGATGTTTGGACTCGGGTTATGAGTCCGGTATTGAATTTGATTGAAAATAATGTTTGGACTCGGATTATGAGTCATGGATTGAAAAATGATGTTGTGACTCGGGAATGAGTCAAGGGTCAATTTCGTGGATTTACGTGAAAATGGCAACGGAGGTTGCAACGCATGGATTTGCGTGATAATGTTATTTTGGGTGTGAGAACCCAAGTGAATAGTGATTTTGACTCGGATTTGGAGTCACTTGTAAATTTGATGAAATTAATGATTTCTTGTGATTTTATGATTATTTTAATCAGTCTTCCGGGCACGTTTTCCGAGGAACGTGCAAATGATGTTTTGGGCGAGGCCTAGAGTTTAAATAATTTCTAAAATGATATTTTGACTTAGTTGGTGAGTCAATGATGATTTCTGGATTATTTTTTTTTTAAATGTGATTTTAACGGTTTACGTGAAAATGGTAATTTGGGCTTGAGACCCAGTCGGGAATGATCTTGACTTTGTATGAAGACAAGATTTGACTGAAATATTTTGGGATGTAATTCCCGAGATGGTTTTCATTGTGATTGTGAAATGCCCAGACGGTAGGAGCTTGGGGGGATTACCCAGACGACCGGAGCTTGGGGGATGTGATTGTAGGATCGGGAATTGATCCTATGGTAGTCAACTTCTCGGATGTGACTGAGCCAGGATGTACCACTCGGAGGTGTCTGAACCTGGGGATGTGTTTGCCCAGATGTGACTGAGCCCGAGGGTTGAGCCCAGAGGTGTCTGTTCCCGAGAGAGTGGCTGGATATTGGCCTACGCGTAGTGCCGCACTTGTGAGTAGTGCAGTTGATGGTTTGATTGTGCACTTGTGAGTAGTGCTGATGTGATTGTGATAGTTTGTGCACTTGTGAGTAGTGCGGATTGATTGATTGACTGTGCACTTGTGATTAGTGCTGATTGATGTTGTTTGTGATGACGTACTGGTATTGAGTACGGATTTTTGGTCTTTGTGGCCAGGTGATTATGTTTTCACATGTTTTGGCCTGAGGGCCGGGATTTGATGTTTTATAACATGAACTGATTTGGTGAACATGAGTTTTACGGACCATGGGAAAATATGTTTTGATTTTATCGGTCCACTGTTCATACTTGAATGATTTCATACTATTACTCATGTTTTACGATATGCATGCAAGTTTGTGAAAAATGGAGGGTAAGAATGTAGTTTTGGCAAATGTTTTTATCAGAGGTCATTTTTTTTCCACTCACACCTTTTCTATTTTGTGACCCTCCAGGCCGTGGTACAACATTCGGGACTGATCGTGAGGCAGTGGCAGCAGCAGAAATCAGCGCAAACATCCCTTGTCTGGCAAGCACTGAAGGGTATTTTCGGGCCTTTGGTTGACTTGTCAGACGGGAGCAGGACCGGGCACGGTTTTTGACGTCCAGTTGGGACGGGTCCTATCAAGGTGGTATCAGAGCATTTGGTTATTGATTTATGTTGTTACGTCATGCCTCCGAGTCGTGCGTCCCATACACGGTCTGAAGATGGGAGGGACAAGAATAGTATTAGTGAATGTCCAGATATTGAGCGAGCTCGACGGTTAGGAGCCACTGTGTTTCATGGTGATTCGGGCCCGGATGGCGCCGAAGATTGGATTACTCGATTGGAAAGGATTTTTGAGGTCATGATATGTCCCCCGGAGGACATGGTTCCCTTAGCCACTTTTCTTCTGGATGGCTATGCCTACAGGTGGTGGCATAGTTTACAGTTGACTGGTTGGGATGCCCTTACGTTGGCATGGGATGCATTCCGAGAGCGATTTCTGGATCAGTTTTATCCTCGCTCATTTCGGAACGCTAAGGAGGTTGAGTTTCTCCAATTGCAGCAAGGGAATCTGTCAGTGGTCGATTATGAACAGCAATTTTTGCACTTATCTAGTTTCGTTCCTCTGTATGTGGCTACTGAGGAGGATAAGTGTCGAAGGTTTGAGCAGGGATTGGGGAATACGATACGAGGTGCTGTGAATGTGGGCTCGTATTCTACCCTGAGGGAATTATCAGATGCTGCTTTCCGAGTGGAGGCTGCTATTTTACCTGTGCCAGAACAATCTTTGAGCTCTGGACGACGCCGAGAGCGTCAGGATACTGAAAAGATAAGTCAGGAAACATCGAAGCGTGTTAGCCTTCATTCTCTTGTGTCGCGACCCTCGGTGGGTGTTCATTCGAGTGGAACTTCAACCCAGTCGACAGGTAAGCGGCGTGGTGGGGCAAGTCGCCTCAGAACTGCCACTTGTCACTTCTATAGGAAACTTGGACATTTGCGAAGGAACTGCCCCGATCGACTTGACAGTAGTTCAAAATAAATGTATTGATACTTGGTTTCGGGCTACTTTGTAAATAGTTTGTATTGTACACTTGTGTTGTTATTGTATCTTGTGTTTTGATTGTGTCGGACTAGTGTGGGTCCAGATGGTTGTTTTTGTTAACGGTTTGGTTTGTGGATGGGCATGTTGGGCCAAGAATAAACTTGACCCGAGGATGGGTTTGGATATTGGATTGGACTCAGAGGAAGTCCGGAAATGGTTTAGAATGTGGTTTACCTAGGGGTATTTGCTAGGTGACCGGATATGCCAGTGGTGGCATTGATGTCAGTCGAGTTTGGACTTGGACTGAGTAGGAGTCAGGAGTTGGTTTAGGATTCGGGATGAGTCCTGATGCGATTTGAGGGCTCCGGATGAGCCGGTTATGACTGTGAGTTGTTGAGGCAGGTTTTCTGACCACAGTTGGGTTGGTCATGATAATGTGTTAGTGTGCCTTCATCTACGGATGGGCAAGTGATGAGCTTGATGGGTGTGTTGACTATCCTAAGAGAAAATTTGTAGTGTTATGTTTAGTCGACCAGAGTAGACTTGTGACATAAGTGTTAGTAGTGTCCGCGGTTGGTGTGAATCCCGGGAGAACTAGACGTTCTTTCCTGTGGACACGTTGATATGTCATTTTGAGAGTTGTGATTTGGCGAGGTGTTTTTGGGTAGCATAGGACAAGGATTGTCGATGCTAGCTAAACCCTCAGGATTTTTACTTTTCCCTACCTGGTTTGGGATCGACCATATTGATCTATGGGTCGAGTATGCTGAGGTCATACTTCGGGAAAGGGCGACTATCAGGAATGGCAAAGGATGATAAACAGAAAGCCCTATTGTGTGTGACGGTGATAGTCAGGAGACTTTGAGAATTTCGACCTTGTAGTCGGGTCGGGTGTACGGCTAGTGAGGTAGCCGATATACTGAACTGAGAGAGTTAAAATTTTTGATAATGTGAGGATCAATGGAATCCTGTTATTAATGGAACTCCATGGGATTGGAGTAATACTTAGCATTTGATCATTTGGACTACTGGGGTCCAGTTGTAGGATCATGCTTGGTGTACGACTTGCTGTGTCGTATGTATGATGGTACTTGATACCTAGTGACGGTACATGGGATATACCAGTGATGTGTCGATAAACGTGTTGGTATTTGGCTTAGTTCCGATACCATTGGTTTTGGTTGTGAACGTGAACTGGACATTGAACACGATGCACTGGGCAGGGTGATTCTGATGATTTCATTGATTGTTTGAGCAGGTGCTCTTAGCCATGGTTGGCTAGTGTAACTCTAGTGTTAATTTGTGTGATCACTGCTAGGCTGGTGTTCAATGTGTTCCAGTTATACCGTCTGATTGAGTGAGTTGGTGGTTAGTGTGACAGCAAGTTGCTTTGCGGCGAGATGTTATCATGTCGTTACCTTACCAGCATCTGGGATCGCTGAGGGGGTGACAGTTGTGGATACTGAGGTTGGTAATTGTCGTAGGATTGAGTTTGCCCTGCGAGGTGAGATCATGTTGTTGATCTTATGCTACATTGACAGATGTTGTAGTATGATGTGTTGTCACTGATTTGTTACTGATTGGCACTTTACAAGGGTGGTAAAGCTTTGTGGCGACATTTTGGCTAGTAGTGTCAGCCTGGACTGACAAGTGAGATTTGGTGACTCTCGATGAGAGCGAAAGTCAGGGCACATTAGTGATTACGAGGAGCCGTCAAGCTGAAGGAGTCAGCTTAATGGTGACATTGCCAATTTCGGTGATCAACTTCACTCGAGGTGGTCGAGTGAAGTCAGTACGACGTGCATCTGTGATGTGACGTCTGAGTGCAGACGAGTTCTGCGTTGGTGTACAGGTGTACACATATTGTGAGGCCCATTAGTTTTCCACGAGGTAGTTGTGGAATACGGATAGTTGGAATTTCAGGGACGAAATTCTTTAATGGGGGAAGGTTGTAATGACCCGTCCCGAGTATCGGGATTGAATATTAATTAAATATGGTTTAGAATGACTAATCGGGGATTAGTTGAGTGAAATCGGACGAATTTTACAAAATGACCGTTTTGCCCCTAGCGTGGGCAAAATGTTGACTTTTAGTTCGGGTGGTCAAATGGACTTTGACCAATGACTGTGACGTAGTTCGGGACGTCACGAGTTCATAGACAAGTGGCACGTTGGATTCCGACATTCGAGGAGAAAGTTATGACGTTCGGAAGTTGAGGGGTATTTTGGTAATTTGGCTAAGAAGGGGCCAAATGTTGACTTTTGACCCGGGAAGTCCAATGGACGAGGGCCAAGGACCGTTACGTAGGTCTCGTCGATGCGAATCCAACGACAGGCGGCATGCCGAAATCGGAGATTCGACGACGAAGTTATGGTCACGGGAACATACTCGATTAACCGAACGAATCGGGATTAAAATAATATTTTAATATGAACAGTACCCGGTGACTGAACACACTTGGATGAGTGACAAGTGTCACTAATCCCTTAAATTCAGGCCTAAACACAGATCCTTGTTTTGGGGAAAACATAATTATTATGTTTTATTAATTAATTAAACTTAATTTCCATTAAACCTCTCTATTTTTCTTCACCGTGTACAACCCACAATCCAGTTTCTTCCCACCTTCATTCCTGTTCCATTTCTGAACCAGAGTGGGAGAAATTGAGAGATTATTGAGATTGAATTCAACTCGGTAATCACGAGAGATTGACAGAGTGAAAGGGGCTGGAATTCGAATTTCTGAAAATTGGGGGGAAATTCGCATGATGAGATTTGAGCCGTGAGGAGTGAAATTGAAGCTCGAGTTAGCTTCCCGAGGTCTATACGAGTCGATCCACATCAAGAACGAAAGAAATCGAGGCCCAATTGGCTCTGAACTGGGTCTGGTAATAGTGTGCAAGTTCGAGCTTGAGTCGTGGAGTTTGAGGCTTGGATTGATGCAATTGAGTTAGGGAAAGAGTTTAATGGAGTCCATTGAAGCTTCTGGTTGCATCAATTGAAGGAAATCGTGTGACATTGAAGGACTACGAATGATGAACAGGGTTCGAATGTTCTTCGAATAATCACCTTTGATCATGAGGTTTGAGGTAAGGTCGATTGTAATTAAGTTCACAGATCCTTAATTCAAACTAATTCGATGCTAATGGCCGTTTGAGTTACTGAAAATGTTGTAGAATTGACGGACATTGAACCGGGTCGTCTCGCGGGCAAAAGGGACCCGTTTATCAGACAAACGGGTGAGGTCGATGATTACTGTAGCAGGCGCGTGGGTTTCACGCGCAGCCACTCACGGCGGCGCGTGAGGGCGCGTACGGCCTAGTTTCAAGGTGAGGTCAACATGACTAGTGATCCTCTCATTGTAACGAACATTTTAACGTTGGTTTCGAGGAAATCCGATATCGTTTCGTTAATGTTCCGCGTATCTGAAGTTTTGTTTTATGTGTTAAATACGGATTTAAATTCCAGAAAAATTGGGGAAAATTATATGAAGTATTTTGAGATGATAGTAACCCTCTATAATGATTTTGGATTGGAGTTGTGATTTCCAGATTTTACGGAAAAACGTGCAGCTCGGAAACGGACCGTTTTGGACGGTGTGTGTGAGTGGACTTTATTTTCTAACCGTGATGCATGCATATATGATTTAAATTCTTTATTATATGATTTGATATGATTTGACTTGATTGATGTTTCAATCCGGTGATATCTCAATTTTCTAGATTATTATATTATTTTTGGTACGATTTTCGAGAAATTATGAATTTGGTTACAAGTGATGTTTGGACTCGGGTTATGAGTCCGGTATTGAATTTGATTGAAAATAATGTTTGGACTCGGATTATGAGTCATGGATTGAAAAATGATGTTGTGACTCGTGAATGAGTCAAGGGTCAATTTCGTGGATTTACGTGAAAATGGCAACGGAGGTTGCAACGCATGGATTTGCGTGACAATGTTATTTTGGGCGTGAGAACCCAAGTGAATAGTGATTTTGACTCGGATTTGGAGTCACTTGTGAATTTGATGAAATTAATGATTACTTGTGATTTTATGATTATTTGAATCAGTCTTTCGGGCACGTTTTACGAGGAACGTGCAAATGATGTTTTCGGCGAGGCCCGGAGTTTAAATGATTTCTAAAATTATATTTTGACTTAGTTGGTGAGTCAATGATGATTTCTGGATTATTTTATTGTTTTAGAATGTGATTTCAATGGTTTACATGAAAATGGTAATTTGGGCTTGAGACCCAGTCGGGAATGATCTTGACTTTGTATGAAGACAAGATTTGACTGAAATATTTTGGGATGTAATTCCCGAGATGGTTTTCATTGTGATTGTGAAATGCCCAGACGGTAGGAGCTTGGGGGGATTACCCAGACGACCGGAGCTTGGGGGATGTGATTGTAGGATCGGGAATTGATCCTATGGTAGTCAGCTTCTCGGATGTGACTGAGCCAGGATGTACCACTCGGAGGTGTCTAAACCTGGGGATGTGTTCGCCCAGTTGTGACTGAGCCCGAGGGTTGAGCCCATAGGTGTTTGTTCCCGAGAGAGTGGCTGGATATTGGCCTACGCGTAGTGCCGCACTTGTGAGTAGTAAAGTTGATGGTTTGATTGTGCACTTGTGAGTAGTGCTGATGTGATTGTGATAGTTTGTGCACTTGTGAGTAGTGCGGATTGATTGATTGACTGTGCACTTGTGATTAGTGCTGATTGATGTTGTTTGTGATGACGTACTGGTATTGAGTACGGGTTTTTGGTCTTTGTGGCCAGGTGATTATGTTTTCACATGTTTTGGCCTGAGGGCTGGGATTTGATATTTTATAACATGAACTGATTTGGTGAACATGTGTTTTACGGACCATGAGAAAATATGTTTTGATTTTATCGGTCCACTGTTCATACTTGAATGATTTCATACTATTACTCATGTTTTACGATATACATGCAAGTTTGTGAAAACTGGAGGGTAAGAATGTAACTTTGGCAAATGTTTTTATCAGAGGTCATTTTTGTCCACTCACACCTTTTCTGTTTTGTGACCCTCCAGGCCGTGGTACGACGTTCGGGACTAATTGTGAGGCAGTGGCAGCAGCAGAAATCAGCGCAAACATCCCTTGTCTGGCAAGCATTGAAGGGTAATTTCGGGCCTTTGGTTGACTTGTTAGACGGGAGCAGGACCGGGCACTGTTTTTGACGTCCAGTTGGGACGGGTCCTGTTATTTGGTCATTTACATCAAGTTGATGAAAGATCACATTAGAAAAGCCAGGAGCTTTAAGCTTCTCAACAGCTTCTATTCCCCTCCTCGCATCTCTTGCAGTTAAAAGCACCCTAACTTCATTAGAGGCAAATTTCGTACTTATCTCAAATCCTATCCCTTTGTTACCTCTTGACTCATGTAACAACTACAATCCAACATATAACATAAGATTATTAAGTAATATTGACGATATATTTAATTTGTAAGTACATGTGTAATTTTATATCGTAACGACCCGACCCTTAATTATGTGCTAATCGAAATCTAATCAAGGATTAATTGGGAATTAATTGAGGATTATTGAGATTAGTCGAATTAAAATGACGATTTTTGTAAAGACCCGTCCCAGAAATCGGGATTAGATTAGTAGTAGATGATAGATTAAGATGATTAATCGATGATTAGTGGAGTAATTTTGGACGGACGGTGCGAAATGACGATTTTGCCCCTAGAATGGGCAAAACGTTGACTTTCGATTCGAGCGGTCAAACGGACGTTGGTCGATGAATGTGACATAGTACGTAACGTTACGAGTTCATAGACAGGTGTCACGTCCAATTCCGACATTCGAGGAAGAAGTTATGACGTTCGAAAATATAGGGATATTTCGGTAATTTGGTTAAAAATGGGCAAATTGTTGACTTTTTATCCGAAAACTATTTTTCACTTAAGTCGAGGACCATTAGGTAGGTCTCGATCCCCCGAGTACAATGATAGGTGGCATGCAGTCATCGGACGTCGGACGGTTCGGTTTTGGCCTAAAAAGCCTTAGGGGCAAAATAGTAATATTGTGACAGGAGGGGTAAAATGGTTTTTTTACTTGTTTTTATTTAAATGCTGACCACAGGGAGGAGGACATCTGTCCTAGCTGGTGGGATATTGTCACCTGGACCAAAGACCAGGGAAAGAGTGGGGGTGTGTGAGAGTGAAACAGAGATGACAGTGAGAAGGGGGAAACAAGAAGCAAATCGAAAGGAGTGTTGTCACTGTGACATTTTAGGCCGTGAACCTCAAAATGTTCAACCCTATGTGAACCTCATTTGTTTGTGGTGTTCAGTGAACAAAAAGAAGTGAGGAAGACTGGAGGACCGTGGTCGTGTGATGGTGGAATCGAAGGGTGCATGTAAGCCATTCCAACGATCTCTGTTTCTTTATTTGGTTCAGAAAATGGCAAGCTGTTGTATATCGGTTAAGACACGACTTGGTTGACTAGGTTAGTTCCTGGAGACTGAGACGAGTTCAAAGAGCGTGAAACCGTGGCCGGAGGTCGGCGGTGGTGACTGAGAACAGAGGAGGAACTTCTGCGTTTTTTTTATTCAATCGGGAAGGTAGTAATCTAACCTAGCTTCCTAATTTTTCTTAGGTAGAATGATTAGGAATGAGGGGACAATGTAACTGGTGAAGAAAGGATGGAAAATAGGTCGAAAATGAAGGAGAACCGCTCTCGTAGGTTTGGTCGGACCAGGCCGGTTTGAACCGGTCTGAACCGGGTCTGCGAGAGGTTGAAGGAGATGAACAGTGCCGCACGTGGCTTTCACGTGCAGCCCCTTTGGGCGGCGTGTGGGGGCGTGTGGAGCCTAGTCTGGGGAAGTGGTCAACACGACTTTTAAAGTATTCGATGTAATGAACATTTTGGCACTGGTTTCGAGTCGATCGGACATCGTCTCGATATGTTTCGCGATGTCCGAAGGTTTTAGGGCTCGTTTAAAAATAATTAAAAATTCAGGAAAATTACGAGGCTTTAATATAACCTTTATGAAGTAGTTAGTGACCTTATAATAGGATTTGGACAGGTTCGGGATAGCCGGTGATAGTTGATTAGCCGAGAAACGACATAATGCGTGCGTATCGAGGCATCGGCGTAAATGGTCTGTGAGTGGACTTTGCTTTCAAAGTTATGATGCATGCATAAATTTTTTATATGTTTTCTATACGTGATTTCTATGTTGTGATTATGATATTGATGATTTACGATTTTGCACGTATTTGGAGATAATTAAGTATTTGCACATTTTACGAGCTTACGATTTATGCTGTGATTTGACCAATGGTTTTGACGATTTGATTTTGGGATTTGAAATATGATTTGATTTCAATGATTTATAATGAATTTTGGAAAAGTGATTTCGGGCTTGAAGCCTTGTTCATAAAGGAATTTTGATAAACGTGATTTCAGGTTTTGAAACTGGATTTCAGAAATGATTCTTTGGGATTTGGTTTTGAAACTTGAAAGTAGATTCCGGATTTGGGTTCGGAATGATTATTCCGGATGTCGGCTTATAGAATGATGGTTTCGTATTCGGATTTGGAAATGGATTATGGATATGATTCTGGATTTGGATTCGGGATGATGATTTCAGATTCGTCTTGGGATTCGAAATGGTGATTTCGAATTCGGATTTGGACATGGATTTGGAAATGGTTTTAAAATGGTTTTTGGATTGGATTTGCTGGATCTGGTTATTGGGTTTAAAGACCAGGATATGACTGTGACGGGGACGGGCCCGGATTGGGTTTAAAGACCCGGATTGAGTTACAGACTCGGAAGTTTAAGGACTTGGATATTGTGACGGGGGCGGGCCCGGATTGGGTTTAAAGACCCGGATTGAGTTTAGTGACTCGGGAGTTTAAAGACTCGGATATTGTGATTTCCCCCGTAGGCCTATTGAGTTTAAAAACTCAGGAGTTTAAAGACTCGGATTATATTGAGATCTGGATTGAGTTTAAAGACTCGGATAGATCCAGCAGGTTCGATTGATTGAAATGAGTTTCAAAAGTGTTTTCAAATATGTTTGGATTTCTGTGATAACTCGATGGTTTACAATAATGATGGTTTTCCATAATGGTTTTCCGATGTTTTGGGCTATGACCCGGATGATATGGATTTTGATGGTTTTGCGCTGAGGCCCGGGATTGGAGAAAAAAAAAATGAGTTCGGTTTCCTTAAACGGTTTTGAATCATTTGAATATGGAATGGCTTTATGAAATAGTTTAATATGCATGCATTGGTTTTTAAATGGAGGGTATAAATGTCTTCTGATAAACTTTTTTCTAAACTTAATCCTTTATTTTTGTCCACTCACAGTCTTTTATATTTTCGATACCCTCCAGGTTTGATGCGGTGCGGGCTGTTGTTAGAGAGACGTAGACATCACACACGCGATCCATAGTAGATTCTGCGCGCTCTGGGAAGTTCAGAAAATTTTGGACGGTTCGCTTAGGAATCCCTTGACTAGCTTACGTGTTACGTGAAGGTTGGACGTCGGTTTAGCCTTCATATCGTACGTAAGTTAGATGGGAGCATGGCTTAGCTCTTAATCCAGGGGGATTGGGGGTAGGTCGTGTCAAATTGGTATCAGAGCAGGATTTGAGCGCTCGGTGCAAGGTTTGGTTTCCAGAGCAGATGGTTTTTCGACTTGTGTGTGGTGCTACTACTGTGGATGTGATGTCTCGACGCGGAACAACCCGTCATTAACCTGGACACGTGAGTAAAGATACGAGAGTTAGTGACTTAGTTGTAGCGAGACCACTAGCGACTGGGTGATGCATTGCCCGATACGCTGTATGTGGTGAGATGTATGTCGGCTTAGGGCCGGAGTAGTTAACGTGTTTGACGCTGGTTATGCTCGATGATTAGACCATAGGGTCGGATGTATGCCAGCGTGGTTAATCTGGATGGGAACTTGATGGTCACTTGGTTAGCATGTGGAGCTTGATGATAGCCTGTTGAGCCGGTGGTATACGGGGACCGAGGAGGCCAGTTGACGGTGGCTTGTTAGGCCGGATGAGGATAGTTTGGATTGGTGACTTTTGGTCAGTTTGGTTGAGATTGAACGTGTGCGGCTACTAGTAGCCGGATTCCTCAAGTGGCAGGGGTTTAGGAAACTACTTTGAGGATCTGAGGAATTCCCCCCTAGCGTTGGTTACTGATTGACATGGGTGTGTAGACTAAGGGATGGTCTTAGTCGGGTGTGACGACCCGAGTGAAGGTTGTTGCAAGCTAGTGGATGTTGTGGGTTTTGATTACCTGTATGACGAGGATGATTTGAGGAACCTGGTGGGATGACTGGTTGGGCCGATTTACGGCCAGATTGAGATGGTGCTGCTGGGTGCAGCCGAAGTGGTGGATGGTTGGTGCACGACTCTGGACGAGTCCAGCAAGATTGCGGCGTTGGTTGAGCATTGAGTTGCTCAGAGTTATGGATTACGAGGGATGTCAATTTCTCCGACTCGAGCGTAGATTGAGGGCTTTGGCTCGGTAAGAGCTGAGGTTCGGGACTGGTGTGCTGTGAGCACGAGATAGGGGATGATGTGCCACGAGCTGGGATGCTTGTGAATGGTAGGATAAGCGCATCGTGAGTTGAGGTTGTGGCCAGTCGTGAGATGCTGGTGACTGGTAAGAGGAACCGCTAACCGAGTTGGGATGCGTGATGACCCTTGGTAGGTCATGGTCTGGACGAACAATCAGGATGTCGTTAGTTTGATCAGAGTAGTGCAGCGGAATCGCGGTGAACCTATACTTTATGTTGGATTGGGCTAGGTTGGTCTGGTCGGGTTAACCATCCGTGAGGTTGGGTTCGTGGACTCACCCTGATGTGTTGGAGATGTTGAGTAGGTTAGATTGTGTCGGCACATGCCGAGGTTGGCATGCGGTGATGCCGAGGCTGGTACTCGGTTATTCCTCGAGACGAGGGATTAACGATTTCGAGGACCGTGACAGAGGAGTCCGAGGGTATTGATTGTTGGTTAAGGATTCCGAGAGTTAGTGAGTCGTACCTTAGTGGTGCTCGGAGTTGAACCTCAGAAAGATTGAGACGTGATGATTGACATCCTTTTGGAAGTGCATAACCGGTGAGAATCGACAGGCAAGTTGGTCGGTGATTTGGTTTGGTTACGGACACGTGGTTATTATATGTAGGAGGTGTAGACTTTTCTAAGTTCCGTACTGAGAGGAGTTGACGTTTAGATGGTTAGTTCAGTGGTGGTATACTGGTTAAGGATGAAGTCCCAGTCCCATGGCTAGAATCTCGGAATCAGGAGATGCTGAGATTGAGACGATGAGATGTTGTGTTCGGTTCCGAGTTGGTGATTATGCTGTGGGGTGGATATTCTGGAGTCGATTGGGGATACTCACTAATGGGACATCAGGAGTTGTGACCCCCCTTGATCATGGACATGTGTGGATGTGTTCAGGAGTAGAAAGAGTACTTGGTGACGCCATATTTGGCCAGTGTGGCGCGTGTCTTGGAATTGTGCTAAGTTGGATTAGGGTAGGATGACTTGTGATGTCATGGTTGTAGACGATTGTGAGTTCCGTTGTAGGATAGCGGACGGAATCTGAGAAGGAGTGACTATAACTGATCGATATGATGTTATTGAAGAGAACCCACAATCTAGACTTGTGGTATTCTGGATTGATTTAATTCGATGTGATGGTTTGATGGTAAGAGTTGTATGGACAAGAAGTGGGATCCACTTAGGAGTGAGTGGATCGGGAATTTTTTCTAGCTCAGGTTTTAGTTGTTGTGGAGCAGGCGGATCGTATGTGAGACATAAGTTGGATATCTAGACCCTCTTGGAGTTGTGCAGGATGTGTGTGGTTCGTCTCGCATACGCATGGATTTTGGTTTTGGATCTAGTGTTGGGTCTGCCCTGTGTACGTTATTGAGATGTGATTGAGGTTCATATTGGCCGGGAGACCCAGGAGACCAAGAGACCGGGAGACTCGGAATGAATTTGAGTTGGACTTCCCCGGAAGACTTGTAGTTTAGCATAGTGGTAGGATTGGACCGACGGACTGAAAAAGTGAAGCGTGCTTGGCTTGTAGGTAGGTTCTAATCAGTATAGTTACGAGGATGTTTGTGTACCCTGGAGATACACGGTGAGGGTGACGGGTACACTATGGTGTTGTTAGATGGACTTTGGGTGTAGTAAGTTTGGTTGTTGCCGATAGGGTTGATCAGTGGACTTACCATAGGACGTCGTTGGAAGTACTTGAGGATGTCTTCTACGAGCTGTGTTTGAGGTATTCTAAAATATCTCTGTTTGATTCAAAGTTCGTAGGGTTGTTGTTGCGTGTGTTGGTGCATGTACATGGGATGTGTGCATACTGGTTATTTAAAGATTGGAACCAGTCTGATGCACTTGGGTGTGCATTGTGATGTTCTGGTAGAAGTGTTGGTGATTGGCTTGGTCCCAAGGTATGTTGTTAGTTGTCTTGGTGAATCGGAACAGTTTCTATTTAATTGACGGGACAACATGTGGACTGGATCAGGGTGATCCCGAGTAATTGGTTGGTTATTGCGGGATTCAGTGTTAATATGAGTTTGATGCTTAGAGCCGTGGGTGGCTGATGGGACCTCGACATTGAGATACTTGATCAGGGTTAAACCGGTCTGTGATAGGATCCATGGTGCTACCACAGGATAATAGTGTTGGTGGATAGGAGAACCACATGTGAGATGATTTGTTGCGTAATGGGTGTGAGCGAGTACATTATGACTCTAGCGAGGTCGGCGCGAATCGCTGACGGAAGCAATACGGATCATTGAATAGGTATTGGTGCATGGGAGTACCGAGGTCGGTAGATGTTGTCTTGTGACTTAGTGTACTTGAGCTTTGTGCCTGTTGATGGCAAACTCGCACAAGGTACTGAAGTGTTTGTACGAGATATGCTTGACTTGAAAAAGAATCAAGGATGTTGAGATTGGCAGTACCTTCTGATCGTAGAGCCGTGAGTGTCGGCTGGTGCGACGTTGGAAACGTCACAGGTACGAGTTGGTAAGTATTGCCTGGGTGAGAATGAGATGATCGTCAGATGGACAGATATTCGGTTGAGTTGGTTCGCTTGGCCGAATTAGGATGACAGTTTGGGAACTGTCTGTGATGGACACCAAGTAGGAGACCCAGGTATGAGATCAGTTAGATTTCCCCCAGTTACTTACGAAAGTACGAGATGCAGAATTTCGGGGACGAAATTATTTAAGGAGGGGAGATTGTAACGACCCGTTATAGAAATCAGGATTAGATTAGTGGTTAATGACGGATTAAGGTGATTAATCGATGATTAGTGGGGTAATTTTGGACGGACGGTATGAAATGACGATTTTGCCCTAATAATGGGCAAAATGTTGACTTTTGATTCAGGAGGTCAAACGGATGTTGGTCGATGACTGTGACGTAGTACGTGACATCACGAGTTTATAGACAGGTGTCACGTCTGATTCCGACATTCGAGAAAGAAGTTATGACATCCGGAAGTATAGGGATATTTCAGTAATTTGGTTAAAAAAGGGGTAAATTGTTGGCTTTTTATCCGAAAAATATTTTCACATAATTCGAGGACCGTTAGGTAGGTCTTGATCCCCCGAGTACAATGACAGGCGGCATGCAGTCATCAGACGTCGGACGGTTTAGTTTTGGCCTAAAAAGCCTTAGGGGCAAAACGGTAATTTTGTGACAGGAGGGATAAAATGGTATTTTTACCTGTTTTTGTTTAAATGTTGACCACAGGGAGGAGGACATCTGTCCAGGCTGGTGGGATATTGTCACCCGGACCAGAGAAATATGGACATATGTCCATTCTCTAGTGGCTTCTAGCCAAATCGTCCATGTAATCAATTAAAAACAGAGGACATGGTGCAGTTTGGTTCAATCGTGTGAGATATCAATATGGCTGTGCGTGTGTGACTTCATGAGAACCAGCGAAAGAGTGGGGGTGTGTGAGAGTGAAACAGAGATGACAGTGAGAAGGGGGAAACAAGAAGCAGATCGAGAGGAGTGTTGTCACTGTGGCATTTTAGGCGTGAAGCTCAAAATGTTCAACCCTATGTGAACCTCATCTGTTGGTGGTGTTCAGTGAACATGGTCGTGTCACGGTGGAATCGAAAGGTGCAGGTAAGCCATTCCAACGATCTATGTTTCTCTGTTTGGTTCAGAAAATGGCAAGCTGTTGTATATCGGTTAAGACACGACTTGGTTGACTAGGTTAGTTCCTGGAGACTGAGACGAGTTCAGAGAGCGTGAAACCATGGCTGGAGGACAACGGTGGTGACTGAGAACAGAGGAGGAACTTCTGCGTTTTTTTTCTTCAATCGGGAAGGTAGTAATCTAACCTAGCTTCATAATTTTTCTTTGGTAGAACGATTAGGAATAAGGGGACGATGTAACTGGTGAAGAAAGGATGGAAAATACGTCGAAAATGAAGGAGAACCGCTCTCGTGGGTTCGGTCGGACCGGGCTGCGAGAGGTTGAAGGAGATGAACAGTGCCGCACGTGGTTTTCATGCCCAGCCCCTTTGGTCAGCGTGTAGGGACGCGAGGAGCCTAGTCTCGGGAAGTGGTCAACAAGACTTTTAAATTATTCGATGTAGCAAACCTTCTAACACTGGTTTCGAGTCGATCGGACATCGTCTCGATATGTTTCAGGATGTCTGAAGGTTTTAGGGCTTGTTTAAAAATAGTAAAAAATTTGGGAAAATTACAAGGCTTTAGTATAACCTTTATGAAGCATTTAGTGACCTTATTATGGGATTTGGACAGGTTCGAGATAGCCGGTGATAGTTGATTAGCCGGGAAACGACGTAATGCACGCGTAACGAGACAACGACGTAACTGGTCTGTGAGTGGACTTTGCTTTCAAACTTATGATGCATGCATAATTGTTTTATATGTTTTCTATACGTGATTTCTATGTTGTGATTATGATATTGATGATTTACGGTTTTGCACGTATTTCGAGATAATTACGTATTTGCACGTTTTACGAGCTTACGATTTATGCTGTGATTTGACCAATGGTTTTGAAGATTTGATTTTGGGATTTGAAATATGATTTTATTTCAATGATTTATAATGGATTTTGGAAAAGTGATTTCCGGCTTGAAGCCATGTTCATAAAGGAATTTTGATAAACGTGATTTCGGGTTTTGAAACTGGATTTCAGAAATGATGCTTTGGGATTTGGTTTTGAAACTTGAAAGTGGATTCCGGATTTGGGTTTGGAATGATTATTCCGGATGCCGGCTTACGTAATGATGGTTTCGAATTCGGATTTGGAAATGGATTATGGATATGATTCTGGATTTTGATTCGGGATGATGATTTCAGATTCGTCTTGGGATTCAAAATGGTGATTTCGAGTTCGGATTTGAACATGGATTTGGAAATGGTTTTAAAATGGTTTTTGGATTGGATTTGCTGGATCTGGTTATTGGGTTTAAAGACCAAGATATGATTGTGACGGGGACGGGCCCGGATTGGGTTTAAAGATCCGGATTGAGTTAAAGACTCGAAAGTTTAAGGACTCGGATATTGTGACGGGGGCGGGCCCGGATTGGGCTTAAGGACCCGAATTGAGTTTAAAGACTCGGGAGTTTAAAGACTCGGATATTGTGATTTCCCCCGTAGGCCTATTGAGTTTAAAAACTCGGGAGTTTAAAGACTCGGATTATATTGAGATCAGGATTGAGTTTAAAGACTCGGATAGATCCAGCAGGTTCGATTGATTGAAATGAGTTTCAAAAGTGTTTTCAAATATGTTTGGATTTCTGTGATAATTCGATGGTTTACAATAATGATGGTTTTTCATAATGGTTTTCCGATATTTTGGGCTATGACCCGGATGATATGGATTTTGATGGTTTTGGGCTGAGGCCCGGGATTGGAGAAAAAAAAAATGAGTTCGGTTTTCTTAAACGGTTTTGAATCATTTGAATATGGAATGGATTTAAGAAATAGTTTAATATGCTTTCATTGGTTTTTTAAACGGAGCGTATAAATGTCTTTCTAATAAACTATTTTCTAAACTTATCCTTTATTTTTTTCCACTCACAGTCTTTTATATTTCTGATACCCTCTACATTTGATGCGGTGCGGGCTGTTGTTAGAGAGACGGAGACATTACACACGAGATCCACAGTAGATTCTGCGCGCTCTAGGAAGTTCGGAAAATTTTAGACGGTTCACTTAGGAATCCTTTGTCCGGCTTACGTGTTACGTGAAGGTTGGACGTCGGTTTAGCCTTCATGTCGCACGTAAGTTAGACGGAAGCATGGCTTAGCCCTTACTCCTAGGGGATTGGGGGTAGGTCGTGTCAATTTTACCCCTAGATGGGGAAACTGTCGACTTTTGACCCAGGAGGTTCTTTACACATTGATCAAGGTCCATTGTGTAGATTGAGGGATTCCGAGTACGTAGATAGGCGGCACATCGAATTTGGTAGTCGAACGATGATTATACGGGTCACAGAAAGTTTTGGGTGATTTTACGGTGCACGCATTTCGAAAACAATGTACTTTTGTTTGGTTGTTAGTGGGACCCAAAATATCTATATGGGGACCATTGGATGGGTGACAAGTGTTACCCACCCTATGGCCCTCACCTTTACATCATTCAAACATCTCACTCTTTCTCATTTTAACACACACCTAAAACCCACCCCACCATTTCTTAACATCATCTTCTTCAATCTAGCTTCTGCAAGAGGGAATGAGTGAGGCCTGAGACTTTGAGGGTCCAGTGAGATGGTGGTAGATCGTGGTAGACAGTGGAGCCTTGGAGGCTACCTGAAAAACCCGAAAAATAGGTAACTTGTGACCCGAAAGCTTGGATTATTGGGTCTTGGATTTGAGATGATGGAACTCTATTTTTATGATCACTTTCATCTTTTTTGAGTTCCTGCGAGTTCGTAGGGCTAAGAAATAGGCAGCTTGGACAATGGAATGGACCTCGGTGGAGATTTGAACTTTGACCGTGAGGATTAAACTTTGGCCAGGTGATTACAGGAATGGTTTCTTGATTTTAAGACCATAGGATTGTTTTTGGTTTCAAAAAGAGAAGAAGAATGAAAAAAGGGTGGAACAGGGACTCAATTCGGCGAAGTTTGGATCGGGTTGTGATTTAGGTCGAACGACCCTTTATAGAGAAGCGAGTCAATCCGGCTGGAGGAAGACGATAATGACGTGGAAATCCATGTCATCGTTTCAGGCCACGTGGCCAAGTCTGGTTGGTGCCACATGGCGACATGCCAAAGGTTGTCAGAGCTGACGTGGTAGATTACGTGGCAGAGTGACGTTAGCATGACGTTCGTAGGTGACACGTCACACATGTCGGAGGATGACATGTGGCACCAATCAGGGGGTACCATGTGGCAGATGTCAAATTATCAGATTATCCGATGCCAGGTAGGGCTGACATCAGCAGTGACGTATGTTGACGTTAGCGTTGACTGCGCATGGGCTAAATTTTGACCAAGCATGAAGGTGCATGTGTAACGACCCGTCCCAAAATTTTTGGGGTTAATTAAGATTAAATTGAGGATTAGCGAGGCTAATCGATGATTAGTCATGGATTGTCGGACATTCAGGGTGTAATTACGATTTTGCCCCTAGACGAGGATAAAAAGTTGACTTTTAACCCAGAAGGTCCAATGAATGTGGACCGAGGATGGTTTCGTAGATCGAGTCAATACGAGTCCGTAGATAGGTGTCACGTCGAAAATGAACATTTGACAGGAAAGTTACGGGTCACGGAAGATTTCAAGAACTATTTACGGTGGCACATTCTGTGACGAAAGTTAACTTTTGTCTTATGTGGGGTCCAGGTATTTTGAATAGGCCCAATGGATGAGTGACAAGTGTCACTCATCCATTGTTTCCCATTTCACATACATGCGAATCATGTAACGACCCGTCCAGGAAATCGAGATTAGATTAGTAGTTAATGACAGATTAGTGACGTTAATCGATGATTAGTTGGGTGATTTCGGACAGACGGTGTGAAATGACGATTTTGCCCCTAGAATTGGGCGAACGGTTGACTTTTTGTTCGGGCAGTCAAATGGACTCTGGCCGATGACTGTGACGTAGTTCAGGACGTCACGAGTTCATAGACAGATGGCACGTCCGATTCCGACTGTCGAGGAAAAAGTTATGATGTTCAGAAGATTTGGGGTATTTTGGTAATTTGGTGCAGACTCCTTAGGTTCTTTATTCTCCATGTGATCTGCAGTCTTCTTTTTGATGTAGTCTGTGCAATGCCCTTACTTCATGAGATTTTGGAGATATCTTTCGAAAGGTATACATGTGCTGATATTGTGCCCATAGCATTCATGATAGGCGCGCCATGAAGTGCTAAGTGCAAATTAGGCTTTCCTGTTGCTGAAGCTTGGGAGGGCTGCCCAGTTTTGCACTTGTTGAACTTTCCATGCTCAAAATTTACCATAGGACTCATCCTTATTTGAGGTCTTCTTGCTCTCCCCAGCATGATTCTGTACATGGGTGGTGTTCTTCTTGTCCTCCCAGCATGCATGTTGCTCTGCTAGAGAGAGCATCTTGTTGAGACTTCGTACATTGCGCATGAAAATGTCTTCGTAGAATTGACTATACCGGGGAAGCCCCTGTTTGAACGCCATTACGAACTAACCTCCGGGAACATCCTCGAGTCTCAAACTTTGACCTCTAAGATCGTGCAGGCGAGTAAGCCTCGTCTTCTCCCTCATTGCGATGGGTAGATCATCTTAGGATTTTCTGGAAAGCCACATGATGCCCATCTGCTTCCGTGTGAGCGCTCTATTCGAGATGATGACCCTACCCGCTTTCCAAGCCGCTCATGCACTGATAGTCGTGGGTGTTGTGGAATTTTTGCTTTACGATTATGACTTTCTTCCGGAGTCACTCAGAGAGGTGTCTCGAGAAATAGTTTGACATCAGACTGTCTCTTTTCTTGGGCAGCTTGGAACGTCCCCCTGCCTTCCACGTGAGGTGGAGTGTCTCAGGGGTTCTTGAGCTTTTTGTTCTGCTAAGAGTCGTTGTAAAAGCTCTGACTGCATCTGAACTTGGTTGCTCAATCTTTCGACCTGTTGTAACAAGTTGTCTTAAGGAGATTGGCGTCGAGGTGTATGCGACTGGCGCGTATCACGTCGAGACCTTCACTTTGGGAGTTTTTGGTTCCCATCAAGTCTAGTTTGAGCTTGATTCTCCTCTGAGGTGTCGTGGCTTCTGTCCAAGAAATCTCGCAGATCCAAGTTTGCATGGGGCTGATTTTTCCTTGGGGCTTTTTCCTCAATTCGCCCGTCGATTTGTTGAATTGCTGAAGTGCCTTCTCCCAACATTGGCACTTGAGTTGTTGGAGAGAGGAAGCTTCCGAAGCTGAAATGTGGAATCTGAACTTGTGTTCGCATGGGTGCCTCGATGGACACACGTCGGGGTCGACTTGGGCGTTCCTCCGAAGTCTCTTTGTTGGCTTCATTCCTTGTTTGTACTGTTGAGGCTGAAACACCATCTCCGGCTGATTGAACGGATTGACGAACCCTAGCCATGCTGAATCAGAGAATCTTGAACGAAAAATTGTTTTGTCGAATGATGAACAACGTTCAAGATATTCATACAACGTTGGATGAACGATGGACTAGGTAAGATGAACGATGAACGATCGTGAGAGCTCTTCTTGAATATTTCTCAATCAGCTCTCAATGAAAGCACCAATTATTGAAGCAAAATTCGTCTTTTAAACTCAAAAGTCTGCAAGATCCCTGCAAACAACAAACAGTAAGCTATCGTTCATTCAAGATCGAGACCCCGGGGGTTGTTCGACCAAGAACGCTCCAATGCTTAAGTCAGATTTGAAAGAGAAATCTTAAAAGTTTAAGTAGCGTTGAACCGGATTACCTTGGAAATGAAATTAGCTCCGCTATTTATAGGAAAACCTTGGAAATGAAATTAGCTCCGCTATTTATAGGAAAACCTTGGGAGTTTCGGAGCGTTCTAATTGGTCGGTTAAATTTGTAATTAATAAATAATATATTATTTAATAATTATAATAATTTCTCATTATGATGATAATGATAACAATTTAATATTAATATTTATTGTCCATTATTAGGAATAACGTCAATTAACTCTCAGGGAGAGTATTAATACTACGAGGACTTTTAACCCGATTAAATAATGTATTTAGCTGGTAAATAGATTATTTAATGTGCGCGTGTTTGTAAGTCATTAGTATCATTGTTAGAGACAATTTGAACATTTTAGGTATTATGGGCCACATGGCACATCGATAATATTCGGGTGATTTTGGGTCCCACACTTCCTAAGAAGAACTCGAAGAGCCACTCCCAATATCCCAAACCATCGCGCCTCTTACCCACCAATGATCGACCATGAATGCCTCCATAGCTTATTGTTTAGGATCTCCACCGACCTAGTAGGATTCAGTAGCTACTGCTCCAACATGACAGCGAGTTGATGCTACCACAACTCACCATGTATATGATCCATGTCTGCATGCGTCTCCTTTAGAAATTTGAATAAGTAATAATTAGAAATTTAATTATGAAAATAAATTTGTAACATTTAATATGCAAGAAAGTACACTTAAATAAATTTCTTCTGTTACTTCGTTATCGTGGTTGACATTGACTTGTTAATATGGAAGTTAAGTAAACTCAATTAAGGGACTATAAGGAATATAAACAAGTAAAAAAGTATGGATTTAGATACATGAAATATATTTACATATTTGAATAGACTTTATTAAGATATAATGCATATTATTGCAATATTATGGAGAGCTATGTTGGTCATATGCTTAGGGACTTGTGCCACTACTTATTTGATGCTTAAACTATAGATTAAAGCAAAATGCCCCCTGAACATTGAGCGTAGTCTCAAAATCCACCCTGAACATGATTCTGACCCAAATTGCCCCCTGAACATGGTTTCAGTTTCAAAATGCCCCCTGGTCGTCAATTTTCACGCTGGTCCTTTATTTGCAGGGGCATAATTGTCCTCAAAATGGGATAATTGAAGGGGCAATTTCCTTGTGCGGGCGTTGCTGCAGAGAGGAAAACTGAAGAGATCGGTGCAGAGATCGGTGCGGGCATAATTGTCCCCCATGAAATCAGATCCAATTTCCTCCCCAATTATGATTTCATTAGCCCTAAATCGGTGCCCAAGCGTCTGAAGGTGATTCCTCGCCACACTAAGTGTTGCTGCAATTTCGTCTGACAGTGATTCCTCGGTGCCCAAGTGCCAAGGTGATTCCTCGTCTGAAGGTGATTCCTCGCCATGACAAGCAGTTCTCTTTGTCTCTCTTTGAGTCGCCCCCTGATTGTATAGCCGTTGACCTTCTGATCTCAATTTCAATCCACTAGCACAACACACCAACCATTTCAATTCTAATTCCCCTGCATATAAGGTATTTATTTGCTGCATTTCTGTTTGGGGAACGTGTTTCTCTATGTTGTTTTGGATGATTGCACTGGTTCTATGGCTTTGTATTGCCCATGCTGTTTTTTTATTATAGGTTATAGCTGAATGCCTAATGCGTTTCTGTTGACCCTTATGTTTCTTGATTTTCATTTTCATTTTCATTTTCCTAAATGCCCAATGCATTTCCGTTAACTAAATGCCCATGCTTGGTTGACGGTTGCAAGGCGGACCTCAGCCGGTGCCGGGAGTATCACCGCCGCCATAGAGTCTGTGAGCTCCACTCCAAGACGTCGGTTGTCGTCCTCCATCGTGAGCAGAAACGATTCTGCCAGCAGTGTAGCAGGTTGGTTTGTCCATATTTGTAATAATCAATTTGATTAATTTCACTTTTTTTTTACATTCGACTTTGAATTTTCTCGAATATGTTTACATTTGATTTCGGAGTATTGTAGATTCCATTCTTTGCTGGAGTTTGATGAGGTGAAGAGAAGCTGCCGGAAACGCCTCAACGGACACAACTAGCGGCGGAGGAAACCTAAACTGGAATCCCTCTACTTCAGTGCCCACTTCCTGTCCAATTACAAAGGTACCATTACTTCAATTTCGTAATTCACAATTTGACATATTTTGCAAAATTGAAAATGTATCACTGACATTTTTACTAATTCTTAATTGGAATCAAAGCAAGAAGTTGGATTCCGATCACAAATTACTCTATTGTCACCAATTAGGCCATAGGATATCAGAAATATCAGAAATTGAAGTACTAATTTGAGGAATTGGACACCTCAATTCAATTCTTGATTTGTATTATGAATTAGTAAAGATGTTTTGGTGCAACAATATTAGGAAGGCTTAAGTCTTTACGAGAATCGAATCCGAAATTGATATGTATTATAAATCAATATTCATTTTCATTTAGGAAAATGCCCAATGCATTTTTAGGAAAATGCCCAATGCATTTTTGTTGACCCTTCTGTTTTTTATTTTCATTTTCATTCATTTTCATTTTGATTTTCATTCATTTTGATATTGATTTTCATTCATTTTGATTTTCATTGATTTTGATTTTCATTGATTTTCATTTTCATTTTCCTAAATGCCCAATGTTGTATTTCAGCAGCATCTTCTTATTTCTTCGCTTGATTGTAACTTAATAACTCTGACTTAACCATTTTCCGTGCGGAAAGAAAAATTAATTGCCTTGTTAAAGTGGCAACAAAGAAAACTTCGAAATGCTAAACAGGAATGAAAAACCTTCGAACAAGTGGACATAAGTAAAAGAAACCCAAAGGGGTTTTCCAATGGATCCACGAACATCAAAATTTAAGAAAGTATATAGTGAAATTGAACATGCAAGGCCAGGTTAGGCCTGCTTAATAGAGGGATTAACCCTTAACTACGAAGATAATGACCTGCTGGATGAAATTTCCACACTAGCTCTGAGAAGACAGTTGATGAAAGATGAAGGTCTTTACAAACCAGATGCTGCAATGTTACCTCGAATTAGGAACACCAAGGAGCGGATTGATGTGTGACTGAGATAGATTCGAGATCGGACAACATATAAAGTATGAAAGACTAGCTTAAGGATTGAATCCATGCCATTCTACTTCAAAACTTCGCGTAAGCTGAAAGAGATTCAGGAAAGTTTGGACGAACTCAGCAAACAAATGTGTACTTTCCAATTCAAGCAAGGATGCACCTTTAAGGTGTCTGATAACATGGAGAAACGTGAAACTGGACCCTACGTTGATGGATATGTGGTTTATGGTAGAGAAGACGATGTGGAGAAGATTGTTGAGATGTTACTATCATCATCCAACGGTGGTCCTCAACTTTCAGTTATTCCGATTGTTGCAATTGGAGGGATGGGGAAGACAACACTTGCTCATCTAGTTTACAGCAATCACAGTGTAACGACCCGAACCAAAATAATAATATTTTAATGTAAAAAGACTGTTTTACCCTTGGGGGGGGAAAACTTTGACTTTTTCTCGGGAAATAATTCGGACTTTGACCCATGACTATGACGTAGGTCGGGACGTCACGAATCCGTAGACAGGCGGCACGCCGAAATCGGAGTTCGTATGAAGAAGTTATGGTCAAGGAAGCGTTTTAGCGGAATTTACGAACCGAGAACAACGGAATACAATATTAATTAATTACGGGAATCCGTGCCAAATTAATATTTAAATCAAACCGGTGGATTGGTGACAAGTGTCACCCATCCAAGGCCACACTATTCCCATAAAGCAACTAATACTATTTAATCCATTTTAATATTCATTATTTTTCCCTCCAGTTGTTCCTAGCCTTTGGATCTGCTGCTCAAATGAATCTTGACCCTTCATTTTGTCTGATTTTTCTGCTTCATGCACGATCTCACCTCCCTGCTTTTCTTACAAACACACAAACACATTCAGCTCCCCTCACACACCCGTGCTTCTCTTCCCATTTTCTCTCAAACCAGGCGATCGAACCAGCCACCCTCATTGCACCAGCCAACCACCAGCAGCACCACCAACATCCACTAACCATCACCGAGCATCACCGGCAGCCACCACCCCATTTCCCAGCCCCGAAACCACCGTGCAAAACACGACCAGAAAACCTCAAGGAAACGGGTCCAGGAAGCAAACCTCGATCACCACCTCACCTCGACGCGGGAGGAGCTCCAGTCTGCACCGTGGGGATCCTAGGAGCCTAACTGGACGACGGCGAGGGCTACGGCGGCGTGACGGTGGCGGTAAGACCCAAAACCCGACAAGCCCGTTTTCCTTCCCTGTTCGACCCGATCGTGTTTAATGCTTAGAAATTGATTGTTAGGTGATAGACATGTCCTAGGGTGAGAGACGAGTCGTTTGGGACCGGGTTGGACGACGGAGACGCCGTGGATCACCGGAGACGACAACCGGACCGTGACCGTGAGTTTCAGAGATATTCTGGTGAGTTTTCTTCCACTTTCTTCTTGTTTTGAGGTTGTAGAACCATAGGACAGACCTAGACGATCACATAGGGATCAACCCCGTCGAAAATGGTGGCCGGAATCGTGTGGTGGAATCGGGTCAAACCGTGGGTCGACGGCGACCCGGTTCCAGTCAAACGGGTCGACCCGGTACTGCAGCATGATGACATCATCATGCTGACGTCACTTCTGACGTCATGATAACGTCATCCTGTCAGATGTTGTCAGACCAGGGACCAATCAGAACGTGCCACGTGTCACCTGACAAGTGTCAGTGATGATGTCATGCTGACGTCAGCATGACGTCACTGCTGACGTCAGCGGTACTGTAGCAGCGTTGACCCACGCGTTGACCAGGCGCGTGGGGGCGCGTGTGAACAGTAATTTTGGTGGGCCGATACCATTTTCAAGGTTTCGACGATACGGATCCAATGGAGGTGGTTTCGTGTCGATCGGAGATCGTTATGTTAGTCAAAATGGGGTTTGAAGCACCGGGAATAGTGCCCGGGATGCGTTTTTGAGGCGGATCTATTCTAGGGTCTTGGTATTGATATTGTAGGGTCCTTAAGTAACCCTCAGGAGTACTAATACAGGTTTATAGAGATCGTTGAGCAGCAAGGACCGAGTGTGAGTGGGCTGTTTGATTTATAAAAGGCTTGCATGCATAAACTGTTTACTATTTCCACTGATGAGTCTTATGAACTGTTTATATATGTTATTACAATGTTTTGGGCATGAGACCCGTCTGGATTATATGTGGATTTTGTTGGGATGTCCGGGGGACATAGGGTAAACTATACTATTATTGTACTGTACTTTCCTACCTGTGTATATTGTCTCCTCCAGGGAGGGTCGTTGGCCTGGGTGGACCCTGGAGTAGTCACGGGGCTCTGACTGAGTGGAGTTGACCCCCGTTGGGCTGCTTACTCTCAGGAAGGCATGTTCATATACCTCGGGCAGTGACCGGGATACCGGGAGCTGATGTACCTAGAGAGTCTCGGGTGTGAGACCCTGAGTGGCAACGCGTAGCCTTAGAACCGTGACATCATTTGGGTTGGGTTTTTACAGTGCACTGATATGTTAGTTTCACCTTACGATTATTATTGTGGTTCATTCATTATGATGTCATTGTAATATTATGTTTTCACTGCATGGAAGATTTGGAAAACGGAGGGGTAAAAACCTTATGATTATTTTATTATTAAATTGATTTCTAAACTGTTATTTTTGGCCCACTCACCCTTGTTTTACTGACCCCTCCAGACCCTGACACGGCAATAGAGGAGGAGGATCCGGAGGAGGAGGCAGAGGTTTAGTTTGCCTAGCTGTGCACCTGTACACCCACTTGTGGGTAAGTCGAGCACCGAATAAATGTACTCTGACTAGTGTGCTCGCATGTTGTATTTTACTTTCCCTTGTCTGACAGTATCACTTAAAACACTGTGTTTGTACATTATCTATCTATGTGAGTCTTCGGTTTTTATTTAAGGGTACTTTTGGTATGTTTAGAGTCATTGTCAGACGGGAGCGGGTCACGTCCCCGGGTGGTCCCAGGTGGGATTGGGACGGGTCCTGTCAGCTTGGTATCAGAGCATTAGGATTAGTAGTCAGAGTACTAGGTTAGCGGTTTGTACTTTGTACATGGTCGCTTTCGATGTCTTTTAACCTGTTTGCCTCTTCACAGTTGGATATGCCTCCCCGACGTGAACCCCGTGCACGTGTTGACGAGGGCAATGGAGGAAATGGAGACACTGCGAGCATTGAGCGGGCTCAGCGCCTGGGTGCTACGCACTTCAGTGGGGGAACCGACCCTGAGGAAGCACACCAGTGGATTGACCGCTGGGAGAGGATTTTCGAGGTCATGCACTGTCCTCCGGAGGAGCGTGTCATACTGGCGACTTTCCTACTGGATGGGAGCGCCTATCGATGGTGGCACAACCTTGTTTTGGCCGGCTGGACTGTTCACACCATCCCATGGGAGACCTTCCGAGAGCGGTTTCTCAACCAGTTCTATCCACGGTCGTTCCGCAACGCCCGTGAGGCGGAGTTTCTGCAACTCCGGCAGGGGGATCAGACTGTAGCAGAGTACGAGGAGACCTTCCTGATGTTGTCTCGCTTTGCTGAGAACTTCGTGATCACCGAGGCAGACCGATGTCGCAGATTTGAGTGGGGCTTGCGACCTGAGATTCAGGCGATGGTGACTGCAACACCCTTTGTTTCCATGAGGGATCTGACTGATGCGGCGACCAGGGTTGAGAACAGTATCCTGGCTCGTCAGCGAGCTGAGGGGGAGACTCGGCGACGTGATCGCCCACACTTGGGATTTTCGGGCCGTCGTGGCTCGAAGGGAGGACATTCTGGTGGATCTTCGTCTTCTGGCAGCCGAGGACGTTCTGGTCAGTTCAGGAGTCCTCAGAGGTCTGGACAGCGTTCTGGAGCATGGCAGCGGTCTTACTCACCGATGAGCATCTCGCCGGGAGGATACTCGGGTCGACCTAGGGAGGTCACATGCTTTGCTTGTGGGGAGCCGGGGCACTATGCTTCTGAGTGTCCACTGATTCGCGGCAGTACTGCGCCAGCGCAGAGCACAGCATCCCAGACTGACAGCAGCCGGACACGCGGTGTTGTGCGTGGCCGTGATCGAGGGGCTAGAGGACGGGGACGACCTGCAGAGTCTATGGCTCGTGTTTATGTTGTTACCCAGCAGCAGGCCAGATCCATTCCGGGAGTGTTGACAGGTACTGTACATATTTATGGCATGGTTGTTCGTGCATTGATGGATTCGGGGGCAACTCATTCTTTTATTTCACCGCGTTGTGCGAGTCTGTTGGGCCGTGAGGTGACCGCACTTGAGCACGAGATGGGAGTGGGGACACCGATGGGTGTGACCTACCGGGTGAACCAGGAGATACGAGCTTGTCCTGTGGAGATTGAGGGAGTCGAATTTCCGGCAGACTTAATCCTGATGAATGTTCACGATTTCGATGTGATACTTGGAGTTGATTGGTTGTCGGAGTACAATTCACTCATCGACTGTAGTAACATGCGGTTGACTTTGAGAGGTTCAGGATTACCGGAAGTGATATTCCAGGGAGAGTGTGGAGACGCATCACCCAAGGTAATATCTGCACTCACAGCTACTAAACTCTTACAGAAGGGGTGTCAGGGTTATCTTGCTTATGTGGTAGAGTCTACGGATGAATCTTTGCGTATTGAGGATATTCCGATTGTGCGGGAATTTCCTGATGTCTTTCCAGGAGATTTACCTGGATTACCACCACCCAGGGAGATCGACTTTACGATCGAGTTACTCCCCGGGACTCGACCGATTTCACAAGCATCGTATCGTATGGCACCAGCGGAGCTACGGGAATTGAAAATCCAATTACAGGAATTGGTGGATCTAGGGTTTATCCGACCCAGTACATCACCATGGGGAGCGCCGGTCTTATTCGTGAAAAAGAAGGAGGGTAGTTTACGGTTGTGTGTGGATTATCGGCAGTTGAACAAGGCTACGGTAAGGAACCAGTATCCCTTACCCAGGATCGATGATTTGTTCGATCAGTTACGAGGAGCGCGATATTTCTCCAAGATAGATCTGAGGTCGGGATACCATCAACTGAGAATAGCCGAGGGGGATGTTCAGAAAACAGCTTTTCGAACGAGGTATGGGCATTATGAGTCCTTGGTGATGCCCTTTGGACTGACGAATGCACCAGCGGCATTCATGGACTTGATGAATCGAGTCTTTCGAGCATACTTGGATAAATTTGTGATAGTGTTTATTGACGACATCTTGGTGTATTCCAAGAGTGTCAGGGCTCATGAGGAACACTTACGAAGGGTATTGGGTAAACTACGACAGGAGCAGCTGTATGCTAAGTTAAGCAAATGTCAGTTTTGGCTAAATAGTATTGGATTCTTAGGTCACATTATATCACCCGAGGGGATAAGTGTGGATCCTCAGAAAACGGCGGCTGTGACAAATTGGCCAAGACCGACCACGGTGACGGAAGTGCGAAGTTTTGTTGGGTTAGCAGGCTACTATCGGAGATCCGTAGAGGGTTTCTCCCAGATTGCCGCAACATTGACTCGGTTAACCCGGAAAGGGGTGAAGTTTGTATGGGACGAGCAGTGCGAACAGAGTTTTCAGGAATTAAAGTTCCGATTAACCACTGCACCTGTCCTTGCATTACCAGACAGCAGTGGAGAGTTCATGGTATATAGTGATGCATCGCTGCAGGGTTTGGGTTGTGTATTGATGCAGAATGGAAAAGTGATTGCTTACGCATCCCGGCAGCTGAAGACGCACGAGTTGAACTACCCTACTCATGATTTGGAATTGGCAGCGGTGGTTCATGCTCTAAAGATCTGGAGACATCATTTGTTCGGTGTGACATGCCGAATATTCACCGATCACCAGAGTCTTAAACATTTGTTCACTCAGAAGGAACTCAACATGAGACAGCGGAGATGGTTGGAGTTGTTGAAGGATTATGATTGTACCATCGAGTACCATCCTGGCAAGGCAAATGTTGTAGCTGATGCACTTAGCAGGAAGTCGGCGGGATCAGTTGCGCATTTGAGATTGGTGTATCTTCCTTTGCTAGTGGAACTCCGGAAGAGCGGAGTTATGTTAGGGGTGGACGATCAGGGAGCCTTGTTGGCTAGCTTTCATGTGCGACCCGTGTTGGTCGACAGGATCATCGAGGCTCAACTACAGGACCAGATACTTTGTGATTACAGGAACGAGGTTGAATCCGGACAGAGACAAGATTTCTCCGTCAGGGGCGATGGAGCATTAGTAAAGCTTGGGAGATTGTGTGTACCTGCGGTACCAGAGTTGAGGAGAGAGATTTTAGACGAGGCCCACAGTTCGGCCTATGCTATGCATCCAGGAGGGACAAAGATGTACCGTACCCTCCGGGACTATTATTGGTGGCCAGGGATGAAGAGGGAGATAGCTGAGTTTGTCAGCAAATGTTTGATCTGTTAGCAGGTCAAAGCAGAACGGCAGCGTCCGTATGGGGCTATGCAGCCACTTCCAATTCCACAATGGAAGTGGGATCATATTACAATGGACTTTGTCTTCAAGTTACCGAAGACAAGGAGTGGAGTTGATGGAGTCTGGGTAATAGTGGACCGGTTGACTAAATCAGCACATTTTCTGCCTGTACGTGAGACGTACAAGCTCAACCGTTTGGCCCAGTTATTCATTAATGAGATCATCCGACTACACGGTACCCCAGAGTCGATCGTGTCGGATCGGGATCCGCGTTTCACATCCAGATTTTGGAGGAGTCTGCAAACTGCCTTAGGTACGAAATTGCATTTCAGTACGGCATTCCATCCTCAGACCGACGGGCAGTCTGAAAGGACGATACAGACTCTCGAAGACATGATGAGAGCTTGTGTATTGCAATTCCAGGATTCGTGGGCTGATCGATTGCCATTGATGGAGTTTGCCTACAATAACAGCTACCAGGCGAGTATAGGGATGGCACTATATGAGGCACTGTATGGTCGACAGTGCAGAACACCGGTATGCTGGATGGAGATCGGAGAAAGAACTGCAGTGGGGCCGGATCTGATGGATATGACCCAGGAGATAGTTCGGGTTATCCGGGAGAGATTGAAGGCGGCCCAGGATCGTCAGAAAAGCTATGCAGATCGACGGATCCGAGATTTAGAGTTCGAGGTTGGTGACTTTGTCTTTTTAAAGTTATCGCCGTGGAAAGGGATTCTTCGATTTGGACGACGTGGGAGATTGAGTCCTCGTTATATCGGACCATATGAGATTGTCGAGAGGATTGGTCCGGTGGCTTACCGTTTAGCACTACCTTCGGAGCTTTCCCGTGTACATGACGTGTTTCATGTATCGATGCTACGGAAGTATCTTCGGGATGACTCTCATGCACTGCCAAAGCAACCACTGGAACTGATGACAGATTTGAGTTTCGAGGAACGGCCAGTGCAGATTCTGGATAGGAAGGAAAAGGTCTTAAGGAACAAGACGATTTCTTTGGTTAAAGTACTATGGCGGAACCACGAGGTGGAGGAAGCGACATGGGAACCCGAGGAGTTGATGAGAGGGCAGTACCCATACTTGTTTGAGTAAATTTCGAGGACGAAATTTCTGTAAGGAGGGTAGGTTGTAACGACCCGAACCAAAATAATAATATTTTAATGTAAAAAGACTGTTTTACCCTTGGGGGGGGGGAAACTTTGACTTTTTCTCTGGAAATAATTCGGACTTTGACCCATGACTATGACGTAGGTCGGGACGTCACGAATCCGTAGACAGGCGGCACGCCGAAATCGGAGTTCGTATGAAGAAGTTATGGTCAAGGAAGCGTTTTAGCGGAATTTACGAACCGAGAACAACGGAATACAATATTAATTAATTACGGGAATCCGTGCCAAATTAATATTTAAATCAAACCGGTGGATTGGTGACAAGTGTCACCCATCCAAGGCCACACTATTCCCATAAAGAAACTAATACTATTTAATCCATTTTAATATTCATTATTTTTCCCTCCAGTTGTTCCTAGCCTTTGGATCTGCTGCTCAAATGAATCTTGGCCCTTCATTTTGTCTGATTTTTCTGCTTCATGCACGATCTCACCTCCCTGCTTTTCTTACAAACACACAAACACATTCAGCTCCCCTCACACACCCGTGCTTCTCTTCCCATTTTCTCTCAAACCAGGCGATCGAACCAGCCACCCTCATTGCACCAGCCAACCACCAGCAGCACCACCAACATCCACTAACCATCACCGAGCATCACCGGCAGCCACCACCCCATTTCTCAGCCCCGAAACCACCGTGCAAAACACGACCCGAAAACCTCAAGGAAACGGGTCCAGGAAGCAAACCTCGATCACCACCTCACCTCGACGCGGGAGGAGCTCCAGTCTGTACCGTGGGGATCCTAGGAGCCTAACTGGACGACGGCGAGGGCTACGGCGGCGTGACGGCGGCGGTAAGACCCAAAACCCGACAAGCCCGTTTTCCTTCCCTGTTCGACCCGATCGTGTTTAATGCTTAGAAATTGATTGTTAGGTGATAAACATGTCCTAGGGTGAGAGACGAGTCATTTGGGACCGGGTTGGACGACGGAGACGCCGTGGATCACCGGAGACGACAACCGGACCGTGACCGTGAGTTTCAGAGATATTCTGGTGAGTTTTCTTCCACTTTCTTCTTGTTTTGAGGTTGTAGAACCATAGGACAGACCTAGACGATCCCATAGGGATCAACCCCGTCGAAAATGGTGGCCGGAATCGTGTGGTGGAATCAGGTCAAACCGTGGGTCGACGGCGACCCGGTTCCAGTCAAACGGGTCGACCCGTACTGTAGCATGATGACGTCATCATGCTGACGTCACTTCTGACGTCATGATGACGTCATCCTGTCAGATGTTGTCAGACCAGGGACCAATCAGAACGTGCCACGTGTCACCTGACAAGTGTCAGTGATGACGTCATGCTGACGTCAGGATGACGTCACTACTGACGTCAGCGGTACTGTAGCAGCGTTGACCCACGCGTTGACCAGGCGCGTGGGGGCGCGTGTGAACAGTAATTTTGGTGGGGCCGGTACCATTTTCAAGGTTTCGACGATACGGATCCAATGGAGGTGGTTTCGTGTCGATCGGAGATCGTTATGTTAGTCAAAATGGGATTTGAAGCACCGGGAATAGTTCCCGGGATGCGTTTTTGAGGCGGATCTGTTCTAGGGTCTTGGTATTGATATTGTAGGGTCCTTAAGTAACCCTCAGGAGTACTAATACAGGTTTATAGAGATCGTTGAGCAGCAAGGACCGAGTGTGAGTGGGCTGTTTGATTTATAAAAGGCTTGCATGCATAAACTGTTTACTATTTCCACTGATGAGTCTTATGAACTGTTTATATATGTTATTACAATGTGTTGGGCATGAGACCCGTCTGGATTATATGTGGATTTTGTTGGGATGTCCAGGGGACATAGGGTAAACTATACTGTTATTGTACTGTACTTTCCTACCTGTGTATATTGTCTCCTCCAGGGAGGGTCGTTGGCCTGGGTGGACCCTGGAGTAGTCACGGGGCTCTGACTGAGTGGAGTTGACCCCCGTTGGGCTGCTTACTCTCAGGAAGGCATGTTCATATACCTCGGGCAGTGACCGGGATACCGGGAGCTGATGTACCTAGAGAGTCTCGGGTGTGAGACCCTGAGTGGCAACGCGTAGCCTTAGAACCGTGACATCATTTGGGTTGGGTTTTTACAGTGCACTGATATGTTAGTTTCACCTTACGATTATTATTGTGGTTCATTCATTATGATGTCATTGTAATATTATGTTTTCACTGCATGCAAGATTTGGAAAACGGAGGGGTAAAAACCTTATGATTATTTTATTATTAAATTGATTTCTAAACTGTTATTTTTGGCCCACTCACCCTTGTTTTACTGACCCCTCCAGACCCTGACACGGCAATAGAGGAGGAGGATCCGGAGGAGGAGGCAGAGGTTTAGTTTGCCTAGCTGTGCACCTGTACACCCACTTGTGGGTAGGTCGAGCACCGAATAAATGTACTCTGACTAGTGTGCTCGCATGTTGTATTTTACTTTCCCTTGTCTGACAGTATCACTTAAAACACTGTGTTTGTACATTATCTATCTATGTGAGTCTTCGGTTTTTATTTAAGGGTACTTTTGGTATGTTTAGAGTCATTGTCAGACGGGAGCGGGTCACGTCCCCGGGTGGTCCCAGGTGGGATTGGGACGGGTCCTGTCACACAGGGTCATGAAGAATTTTGAACTTGAGATGTAGGTGTCTGTTAATGACAATTTCAACCTAAGAAGGATCATGAATGAAATGTTGGGTTATGTAATCACAAATGGTGGTAACCATGATTCCTTGCCGATTGGTTTGCTGCAGTCTCAACTGAGGGAATCATTATTGAGAAAAAGATACTACTTGTGCTGGATGATGTATGGAATGAAGATCAAGATGAATGGGATAAGCTAATAAATCCATTGAAGGTCACTGCAGATGGAAGTAAAATTATACTTACTACACAGAGCTAGGCGGTTGCAGCAATAACTAGTTCATTTCCCATGTACCATTAGGAAATGATAAGCAAAGATGATTGTTAGAACTTGTTCAGGCAACGCGCCTTTGCGGAGGGAGAAGGGGATGAGTTTCAGAGCCTAGTCCCCCTTGGTGAACAAACTTTTGAAAAGTGCAAAGGTGTTCCCTTGGTGGCCAAAATTTGTGGAAACCTATTGCGATTTAGAAGAGAAGAAAGCGAGTGGTTACATGTGAAAAGAAGTTCCAAGGGAACAACATTTTCTGGCAAAGCTAATTTGAGCTAATTTAAGCCTATATATTTCTCCATCAAAGTGTAGGCAGCCATGCCTGGCAAAGCTCCTGAAGTTCCTTCTAAGTATCTAACCATCCAAGCATGTATAAGCACCACCAAAACATCACGTGCAATTTTATCAATGCAGTTTGTAATGCTTGAAAGCATATAGGAAGGAATATGTCGGCGTATTTTGACTTACAAAAGTTGTTTAAAAGAAGCTTTTAATACAACTCTGGGTGCAACATGCCCTGAGTAGAAACTTGAGGCTTCAACCAAGATGCAACATTAGTGCCAGTTGCAAAACGATGCACAGCAACCACCAATGCACCAATCGGAATAGGAAGATTTAGAACCTGTGCAGGGTCTGCCTGAGGACAACAATGAGAAAAAAATATCCTCATCATCTTTTTGTTCCATGTAGTTACAAAGTTAACATTTAACAGTAAAAAGATTTTTTTGCTGAAATACAACATTGGGCATTTAGGGCTAATGAAATCATAATTGGGGAGGAAATTGGATCTCAATTCAAGGGGAAGAAAATTTACCCAAACACAAGGAAATTGGACCTCAATTCATGCTTGGGCACGGATCTCCCCTCCGCCCGTTTTCCTCTGCTTCTTTGACGGACGACGTAGCTCCGATCCTCTGCTTCTCCCCTCTGCTCCGTTCTCTCTTCAGTTTTCCTCTCTGCAGTAACGCCTGCTCAACTATGCCCCTTCAATTATTTGAGACCTGCAAGTGCTATTTCATCAGGACAATCATGCCCCTGCATATAACAGACCAGCGTGATAATTGACGACCAGGGGCATTTTGAAACTGAAACAGTGTTCAGGGGGCAATGTTAAGTCATGATTCATGCATCTTTTTGATGTCATCTAATGCTCATTTACTTGTCTTTTGTGTGATTTAATTGTCATCCATAGTAGAAAATGATCAATCTTGTGAAGTGTGTGCAGAATTAGAAAAGTTCTTAAAAGCATGGAAATAAAGAAAGAAGGAGTCTTGAAGCCTCAAGCACACAAAGGTGGGCCTTTTCATCCGAAAATAGAAGTCTTTAATGCCAAGATTGTTCCTTGCCACATAAGGAAGGTCTGAGCATTCCAGAAAAGGAAAGTGCCACATAAGCAAGGTCTGAGCATTCCAGAAGAGGAAAGTGACGTCTAAGGAAGTCTTGAGAAGGCCCAAGAACGCACCTTGCTCCATTAGGGAAGTCTAAGACATCAGGAATCTTCATTGCCACACATCACAAGGCGGATTTCAGCTAAGAAATAAGACAAGAGCCTGATTTTTAGGACCCTTGTCTCAGCCCTGTTAGCAAAAACGTTTTTAGGATATAATTCCTTATTTTAGGTCAGATTAGGAGTCTTTAAGTTAGGGATAACTTCCTATTTATTCTCCTAACTTCTAGGGATTGTAGACTACTATTTAAAGGAGTTTAGTCTCTGATTTCAGGGGCTCCAAAAAAAAAAGCCCTAGCCGCATTATTGTTTATTTTTATTTTTAAGAACCTCTCTTGAACGTTTTTTAGGGAGGATTGGGCTGAATGCAAGAAGAAGGAGTCGACATCAGAATTACTTCAAGGGTTTCTTCCCCTTTTGGGTTTGATTTCACTCATGCTTTATATTTCTTCTATGTTTTTTGTTAATCATGATGTGTAGCTAAATTCATATCTAGGGTTTTGATGTAATCCTGCAATTTTTATTCCATGTGTTGAACTTAAGTATTTTCAGTTTCTTGATGTGTTTCATGATTCAAATTACTACGCTCTATTGATACTTAACATTCTATTTTGATGTCTGATCACCATTAAGATTGTTTGTTAGTTTTCTTATCCAAATACTAAGTAGACACCCATGCCTTTGTTCGGATGATCTGTAATTGAATGAATAATATCCTAAGAAGACACCCATTCCATGGAGTTATTTGGTTCTATTGTTTTCTTGTTGTTATTGGTTCTTTGATTGAAATCTATGTTGGACACCACATCTAGATTAAGGTTAAAGGAACTTGGTTTGATCGGACACCCACGACTGACCATAAGTAAGTGAAAACGAACCCATGAAGCTATCTAGTAAAAACTGATTTGTGCTCGATTTAATTTACATGGAATTGAATTGTAGTGGTGAAGTCAAGACCCTAGGCCTCTTAATCATCAGTTTCCTTCCTTATTTAGTATATTCCCTGCTTACTTCTCTCAACAGAAAATCAGTTACTAATTCAACCCAAATCAAAGACCTGAACTTCAATTTTCTGTTTTAGTTGTATTCACATAGAATAGGTTAAGGCTAGTTTCTACTTAAGTCTACTCAGTCCCTGTGGGTTCGACATCCTTACTTGTGCACCACTATACTATCAACTCTTGTGCACTTGCATGACACAACAATTTTTGGCACCGTTGCCGGGGACTGATTCTGTCTTAGCATAACGTGCCTTTTCCTATTCCATTTTTCATTTTCTGTTTTAGTTCTAATTTACTTAATTTTGTTTTATTTGCGTCATTTTCAAGTAGTTTATGTCTAGTAATCTTGTGGAACAAGTCAAATCTGCGAGAAGAAATCATTCCAAACCATTGGGACACAAATCAATCCGAGGGGAACCAAGTCTGAACATCCTAGAAGAGAACCTCAAAGCTGCAAAGCTTTCTGCGTTAGAGCCATACAGAAGCCTTTCAATTGAGGATCTGTCCGAGTCTAAGAGTGTTGGCACTCAATCTGAGGAAAAGGAAGAGATGGCAGAAGAAGAGACCTTTATGGGAGACCTTGATATCCCAACCATTGACACCAATCCTTCTTGCATTACGCTGCCTGTCCAAGGCCGAAACTATGAGCTGAAATCTTCTCATCTTAATATGCTTCCTTCTTTTCATGGTTTACCTAACGAAGATCCACTTACACATTTAAAAGAGTTATTTAACGTAGTGAGTACTTTTCCTTTGACAGATGTATCAGAAGAGCAATTGAGGATGAGAGTGTTTTCGTACACATTGAAGGAAAGAGCTAAGTATTGGTTTAATTCTCTGAGGCCTAGATCACTAACCACATGGGCTGACATTCAAAAGAAATTCCTAGATAAGTACTTTTCTACAAACAAGACGGATATGTTGAGGGATCGAATCATGACATTCACACAACAGGTTGATGAGTCGTTCTCAGAGGCATGGGAACGATACAATGGGTTACTTCTCCAATGCCCCCATCATGGAATTCCTTTAAACTTACAAATGCGTATTTTTTATAAAGGACTAACCCTCTCAAGCAAGAACATTGTTACAAACTTTGCAGGGGGTTCCATGAAGAACAAGACTCCTGAACAGACTTGTACTCTTTTCGAACAGATTGTCATGGAAACTCAACACATGGACACCAGAGGTAAGCAAGCTGGAATTTATGAGATTAGTGGTTCTAACGATGCTAAACTTGGTGCTCAGATATCGATGCTAGCAAAGAAGTTGGATGCGTTAGTTGTCGCCCAATCAAGGTCTAACATGAAGGAATCATATGGGGTATGTGAAGCCTTTGATCATACTACAGTTGACAACCCTATGGGATCCACCTATCCAGAAATTGGACAAGAACATGTCAATTTCACAAACTCTTATAATCAGAGTCCAATGAATGACCCATTTTCCAACACATACAATCCCGGCTGGAGGAATCATCCCAATCTTTCATGGAGCAGCAACAACAATATTCAGAATCAAGCCAGTTCCTCTTTCCAACCGAAAGCCAACAATTCACTCGAGGACACTGTGCAGCTGCTTGCCCAGAATACTGTGCAATTCCAACAATCAACAAATCACATGCTTCAAAACCATTCTGCAGCTCTAAATAAGATGGAGACTCAACTAGGGCAAATTGCAGAGGCTCTTAATCAAAGGGAACCTGGAAAATTGCCAAGCCAACCACTTGTGATTCAAAAGAATCAAGAGCAAGTTAAAGAAATTACAATGCTTAGGAGTGGTAAGATGGTTGATAATGGTGTTAATAATGATGATTCTAACTCCAAATCTGAAATGAATGCAGGGGCTACGGACGAGAAGAACTTGAGAGACCAAACGGAGAGGGAGCAGCAACCAAAGAATTTGAGTCATGTAAGCTCAGACCAACTTTATCAGCCACTTCACAAGGCTGAAAAGCCTTATTTACCACCAATTCCTTTCCCTGGAAGACTTGCTAAAAGCAAGCAAGATAAGTCTTTTAAAGAAATATATGATCTGTTAAGTAAAATGAACATTAATTTGCCTTTGCTTGATGTGATTAGGAACATGCCTGCATATGGGAAGTTTTTCAAGGAGCTGAATAGCCATAAGAGAAAATATGGACCTAATGAGAAGGTTGTGGTGAGTGAAAATGTTAGTGCTGTGCTACAAAGGAAACTACCACCAAAATTGAAAGATCCAGGCAGCTTCTGCATTAACATCACCGTTGGAGACAGAATCATTGAGAAGGCCATGCTTGACTTGGGGGCAAGCATTAATCTGATGCCATACTCAGTGTACTTACAATTAGGTTTGGGGGAGCTAAAGAAGACCACCATCTCACTTCAACTTGCTGATCGTTCAGTCAAGTATCCTAGAGGTATTGTAGAGGATATCCTAGTTCAAGTTGATAAACTAATCTTGCCTGCTGATTTTGTAGTTCTCGATATGGACGAGGTTCCCGTACATGACCGTGACCTACCAATCTTTCTTGGAAGACCATTCATGGCGACAGCAAAGACTGTAATTGATGTACATAATGGACTGCTCACTATGACTGTACTAGGCGAAACCGTTCATTTTAAAGTGTTTGAATCTCTAACTTATCCTTCGACTACATTGGATTGTTTATATGTTGATCAGTTGGATTCTTTCGTGGTTTCTAAATTTTTGCAGACCCAATCTAGTGATACATTAGAAGTGGCGTTAACTCACCCGCAAGATGAATTTGAAGAGGAATGTGCATTAATGGAAGAGGTTGCTGCTCTAGAAGTTTTGAACTCATACCCATCCTCCATGACACCTTCCATTGAACCACTTTTACCCTCTGCAGCTCACCTGATTCCCTCAATTATTCAAGCCCTTAAGCTAGAGCTCAAACCACTTCCATCCCACCTCAAATATGCCTACATTGGTGAAGAAGAAACTCTCCCAGTTATCATATCTTATGTTCTAACTCCATTGGAAGAAGACAAGCTTATTAGAGTGCTTAGGGAATACAAATCTTCTATTGGTTGGTCTATTGCAGATATCAAAGGAATCATCCCTACAATGTGCATGAACAGAATTCTAATGGAGGAAGGATCCAAGCCTGTTCGTGAAGCTCAAAGAAGATTGAATCCTCACATGAAAGAAGTGGTGAGAGCTGAAGTGGTGAAATTGCTTGATGTGGGTATCATATACCCTATTTCTGATAGCAAATGGGTAAGCCCTGTCCAAGTGGTGCCTAAGAAGTCGGGGATCACAGTGGTGAAGAACGATAACAATGAACTTGTGCCTACAAGAATGACCACTGGTCGGCGTGCGTGCATTGATTACAGGAAGTTGAATTCTGCCACTAGAAAGGATCATTTTCCTTTACCTTTTATTGATCAAATGTTGGAGAGATTAGCTGGGCACTCATACTATTGTTTTCTTGATGGTTTTTCAGGTTATAATCAGATTCCCATTGCTCCAGAAGATCAAGAAAAGACTACATTCACTTGTTCATTCGGAACATTTGCTTATAGGAGGATGTCGTTCAGTCTATGCAATGCTCCTGCCACTTTTCAAAGATGCATGATGGCCATCTTTTCGGATATGATTGAGAGGTTTATGGAGGTATTCATGGATGATTTTTCTGTGTTTGGTTCATCATTTGATAATTGCCTTAACCATCTCTCTCTTGTGCTTCAAAGATGCAAGGAAACCAATTTGATCTTGAATTGGGAGAAATGCCATTTCATGGTAAAACAAGGTATTATGCTAGGTCATGTGATTTCTTGCAAGGGAATTGAGGTAGATAAAGCTAAAATTGATCTCATCTCGAATCTGCCCCCACCTACATCCGTTAAAGCAGTTAGAAGTTTTCTTGGACATGTAGGTTTTTATAGGCGGTTTATCAAGGATTTTTCCAAAATAACTCGTCCTTTATGTGATTTTCTTGCTAAGGATTCTGATTTTAAGTTTAATGAGCAGTGTGTGAATGCTTTTGAGATCCTAAAACGTGAACTAACATCTGCCCCTATTATCATGGCTCCGGACTGGTCTTTGCCATTTGAATTAATGTGATGCGTCTGACTATGCTATAGGTGCAGTTTTGGGGCAACGTGTTCATAAGTTACCTCATGTAATCTACTATGCTAGTAGAACCTTGAATGATGCTCAACTCAACTACTCAACGATAGAGAAGGAGTTTTTAGCGGTTGTCTTTGCTTTAGAAAAATTTCGTTCTTATCTTGTTGGATCTAAGGTGATTGTCTATTCTGATCATGCAGCCATTAGGTACTTACTTATGAAGAAAGATGCAAAGCCTCGGTTGATAAGGAGGATACTTTTGCTTCAAGAGTTTGACCTGGAAATTCGTGATAAGAGTGGACGAGATAACCCTGTCGCTGATCACTTGTCTTGACTAGCTGATGATGGTGCTACATAAAAGAATGTTGTCCCCATCAACGAATCATTTCCTGATGAGCAGCTCTTAGCCATTCAAGAAAAAGAACCATGGTATGCTGATTTTGTTTAATTATCTTGCTTGTGGAGTGATTAGGGATGATCTTTCTTTTCAGGAACGAAAGAAGTTTCTCTCATTGGTGAAGCACTATTTGTGGGATGACCCGTACCTATACAAGTACTGTCCAGATCAAATTATAAGGAGATGTGTACCAGAAACTGAACAACAAAGCATACTCAGGTTCAACCATGAATTTGCATGCGGAGGACACTTTGGTGCCAAGAAAACAGCGCTTAAGGTTCTTCAATCTGGTTTCTTTTGGCCTTCTTTATTTAAAAATGCTTTTAACTTTTGTTCTAAGTGTGATAGATGTCAAAGGATGGGGATAAGTAGCAGGAACCAGATTCCATTGACTAACATCTTGGTAGTTGAACTCTTTGATGTGTGGGGAATCGATTTTATGGGTCATTTTCCATCTTCATATGGCTATACGTACATTCTCGTGGCAGTAGATTATGTATCAAAATGGGTCGAAGCAGCAGCTACGAGGACTAATGATCACAAGGTGGTTCTGAATTTCCTCAAGGATAAGATTTTCACTCGGTTTGGGACTCCAAGGGCGATTATAAGTGATGGTGGCAGTCACTTTCGTAACCGCCCATTTGATGCTTTAATGAAAAAGTACAACATCAGTCATAGAGTTGCAACTCCGTACCATCCCCAGACTTCTGGACAAGTTGAGATAAGCAATAGGGAGATTAAGAACATATTGATGAAGACTGTGTCCCCTACTCGGAAGGATTGGTCCTTACGCCTCAATGATGCTCTTTGGGCTTACCGGACAGCATATAAAACTCCAATTGGAATGAGTCCCTATAGGTTGGTGTTCGGAAAGGCATGTCATTTACCTATGGAGCTTGAGCACCGTGCATTCTGGGCCATCAAGAAGTTCAATTTCGATTTAAAAGAAGCTGGGACAGCAAGGAAACTTCAACTGAATGAGCTTGAGGAATTGAGAAATGACGCTTATGAAAATGCCTGAATTTACAAGGAGAGAACCAAGCTTTATCATGATAAAGCGATCCTGAGAAAGGTATTCACTCCTAACCAGAAAGTTCTTTTATTTAACTCACGATTGAAACTTTTTCCAGGAAAGTTGAAGTCTAGATGGCTCGGTCCTTTCAAAGTGATTCACGTATTCCCTCATGGAGCCATTGAAATTGAGAATGAGAAGAATGGGGATCGATTCAAAGTTAACGGGCAGCAACTTTGGAGGATAATCTAGATCTATCCCACTATGATGTCACCTTGGTCGAGATTTCAGCGACTTAGTCAAGGCTACCACGTCTTGCCCAGACGTTAAATACAACGCTTCTAGGAGGCAACCTATCATTGGTTTGTGATTTCTAACATTCTCTTGTTTCTACTGTTCTGCACTCTCTAAACCTCAACTCTGTTTTAGTCTTCTCATTACATATTTCTTATCACATTGAGGAAAATTTTTAGTTTAGGTTTGGGGGTGTGGATTGAAAAATTGGAATATTGAAACAAGTAGGGTGGGGGTTATACATGGCCTGATTTTGAAATTTCAGCTTTAGTTTTTATTTTATGTTTTTTTAGTATGTGTAGTTAGTTTAAGTTTTTGCTAGTGATACGTGTTTTAACTTGTTAATGAGAGTCTACATGTTGAGTTAACTATCTTTGTTCTACTAGGAGTTTTTGCCATAACCAGTTTGTATCACACCTTGCACTTCACAGTGCCATGTTTCAAGTGACAAAGTGAACAAAACAACTGAATTTGAGTGAACTTCAGAAAATTAGTGGAGAATACCTTGTGAGATTGTTGAGCTTTATTGCCATTCTTTTAGAGTGATATACATTGTTTCTACTCTTAAACACTCTCTGATTTTGTTCTTTTATGATGATCTCATTCCATTACATTTGCATTGAATTTTAAAGAACTGATATCATATAGATGCTCTTGATTTGAGGTGTGGTTTTCCATAAGAAGTGATGTAGGCTATGTGTGAATAAACCTCTAAAGGCCTTGTCCTACCTTGTTGTGTGCTCCCTAAGCCATTTTGAAGCTAAACAGTCAGCCCTTTCTTTCATCACCCTAAGCATAACCTGCCAAACACTCAACCGTTCAATCAGGCCATGCCCTATAACCTAAGTTTGTGCTAAGGTTGCATTAAATGAGATTCATGGTGTGAATGAAGAGTTAATGATATTGCTGCCCAATTCAAAAGAACTGTTACAACAAAGACAACAAGGTGGGAGTGAAAGTCTGAATGTGAGTGATAAAGCTATACAAGGAATGAGAAAACCATTGCATGATCTTGATTCAATTCAGAAAAGAAGAAAAAAAAGAAAAGATCAAAAGAAAAAAAAAAAGTGAAAGAAAAACTGAATTGATCAAGGTGAGCCAATGAACTGGAGAAGACTTCCAAAGAGGAATCAAGTTTATATCAATGTTGTCATGAGGTTCCAAGTGAGAAATCAGAGCAGGACTTCAATGTTCAGGTCATGAAATCTCATGCCTTGGCACAACTTAGGTTCTTGAATCCGATCATTTCTTTCTTTAACCATAAGCTTAGCCCCATTACAACCAAAAATGAAGACCTAACTGATCTTATGGACAACCATGCTGAGGACTGAGGTATGTATCTATGTTCTTAAAGTTCAATTCCATTCATGAGATCTTAATTCCAGAAAGTGCTATTCTTCATTGCAAATCATATGTGATTAAACTTAAATTCCTTTACATAATGTCCATCACATATGCTTGATAAGAGTGTAAGCCTAGAATTCATGTGGGAATTGAGAGATGCCTAGTGAGGATTAGAGTCGAGGCGAAATCTTTCGGAGCACTTCAATAAAGTTGTTTTTAAGCATGATTACTTGAGATATTGGGATCTACACATCACACATGATACTTATTGTTGTGGCATTCCTTTTAGTTTTGCAAAGCATGTCTACTTTCTTTGACTCTTGTTAACTTGTTATGAACTATCTCTAGCATGTTAGTTGTTTAAGTAAAACGTTTGTGGGTATCGTAGCTGCCATAACCCTCAGGAGAAAAAACTCCTCCTACTAGGAACACCTAGAGGTTTAAATGATCTATCCTTAACTAAGATTGAGTCTTTTCATTTTGTTTAGTTTAGTTTTTCTTCTTTATTTTACTCAGGGACTAGCAAAAGATAGGTTTGGGGGTATTTGTTAAGTCATGATTCATGCATCTTTTTGATGTCATCTAATGCTCATTTACTTGTCTTTTGTGTGATTTAATTGTCATTCATAGTAGAAAATGATCAATCTTGTGAAGTGTGTGCATAATTAGAAAAGTTCTTAAAAGCATGGAAATAAAGAAAGAAGGAGTCTTGAAGCCTCAAGCACACAAAGGTGGGCCTTGTCATCCGAAAATAGAAGTCTTTAATGCCAAGATTGTTCCTTGCCACATAAGGAAGGTCTGAGCATTCCAGAAAAGGAAAGTGCCACATAAGCAAGGTCTGAACATTCCAGAAGAGGAAAGTGACGTCCAAGGAAGTCTTGAGAAGGCCCAAGAACGCACCTTGCTCCATTAGGGAAGTCCAAGACATCAGGAATCTTCATTGCCACGCATCACAAGGCGGATTTCAGCCAAGAAATAAGACAAGGGCCTGATTTTTAGGACCCTTGTCTCAGCCATGTTAGGAAAAACGTTTTTAGGGTATAATTCCTTATTTTAGGTCAGATTAAGAGTCTTTAAGTTAGGGATAACTTCCTATTTATTCTCCTAACTTCTAGGGATTGTAGACTACTATTTAAAGAAGTTTAGTCTCTGATTTCAGGGGCTCCAAAAAAAAACCCCTAGCCGCATTATTGTTTATTTTTATTTTTAAGAACCTCTCTTGAACGTTTTTTAGGGAGGAGAGGGCTGAATGCAAGAAGAAGGAGTCGACATCAGAATTACTTCAAGGGTTTCTTGTAAGACCCGGTCTTGGAAGCAAGAACGGTGAGCAAGACCCGTGAGCTTGAGAAGCAAGATCGGTGAGCAAGACCTGTGAGCTTGGAAAGGTAAGATCGGTGAACGATCCCACATCGCTCGGGGAGGGAAAGGTGAAGTACCTTATAAGTGTGGACACGTATCTATCTAACACAAGGCCTTTTGGGAGCTCAGTGGCTTTGGGGGGGATTGGAACCCCAAAGTTAAGCGAGTTGAGGCTGGTGCAATCCCATGATGGGTGACCTACTGGGAAGTTTCACGTGAGCTCCCGAAAACAAAACCGTGAGGGCTGGGCCCAAAGCAGACAATATTGTGTTAGATGGGCCGGGTCGTGACGGAATGGTATCAGAGCTGGACCCCAACCGGAAGTGTGCCAGCGAGGACGCTGGGCCCCAAGGGGGGTGGATTGTAAGACCCGGTCTTGGAAGCAAGAACGGTGAGCAAGACCCGTGAGCTTGAGAAGCAAGATCGGTGAGCAAGACCTGTGAGCTTGGAAAGGTAAGATCGATGAACGATCCCACATCGCTCGGGGAGGGAAAGGTGAAGTACCTTATATGTGTGGACACGTATCTATCTAACACAAGGATTTTTGGGAGCTCAGTGGCTTTAGGGGGGATTGGAACCCCAAAGTTAAGCGAGTTGAGGCTGGTGCAATCCCATGATGGGGGACCTACTGGGAAGTTGCACGTGAGCTCCCGAAAACAAAACCGTGAGGGCTGGGCCCAAAGCGGACAATATTGTGTTAGATGGGTCGGGTCGTGACATTTCTTCCCCTTTTGGGTTTGATTTCACTTATGCTTTATATTGTTTCTATGTTTTTTGTTAATCAGGATGTGTAGCTAAATTCATATCTAGGGTTTTGATGTAATCCTGCAATTTTTATTCCATGTGTTGAACTTAAGTATTTTCAGTTTCTTGATGTGTTTCATGATTCAATTACTACGCTCTATTGATACTTAACTTTCTATTTTGATGTCTGATCACCATTAAGATTGTTTGTTAGTTTTCTTATCCAAATACTAAGTAGACACCCATGCCTTTGTTTGGATGATCTGTAATTGAATGAATAATATCCTAAGAAGACACTCATTCCATGGAGTTATTTGGTTCTATTGTTTTCTTGTTCTTATTGGTTCTTTGATTGAAATCTATGTTGGACACCACATCTAGATTAAGGTTAAAGGAACTTGGTTTGATCGGACACCCACGACTGACCATAAGTAAGTGAAAACGAACCCATGAAGCTATCTAGTAAAAACTTATTTGTGCTTGGTTTAATTTACATGGAATTGAATTGTAGTGGCAAAGTCAAGACCCTAGGCCTCTTAATCATCAGTTTCCTTCCTTATTTAGTATATTCCCTGCTTACTTCTCTCAACAGAAAATCAGTTACTAATTCAACCCAAATCAAAGACCTGAACTTCAATTTTCTGTTTTAGTTGTATTCACATAGAATATGTTAAGGCTAGTTTCTGCTTAAGTCTACTCAGTCCCTGTGGGTTCGACATCCTTACTTGTGCACCACTATACTATCAACTCTTGTGCTCTTGCAAGACACAACAGGCAATTTGGGTCAGAATCATGTTCAGGATGCATTTTGAGATTACACTCAATGTTCAGGGTGCATTTTGAGTAAAAAACCAATTTAATATGATAGTAATCACGGTTAGAAAGCATGAGAATCCCTAGTCAGGCGAATGTATCTGACAGGAGCAGGACCGGTTTGGTTCGGCTTTCATAGTAATTAGGGACGGATCCTGTCACTCGTAGTGTCCACCTCTAACATGCCTCGAATTATTCCTCCTATCTTCCTTGCTACGGCCACCATCATATTCAATAATGGGATTCCATGTAATTGTACCCAGAACGAACAATGGTTCATTCGTAGCCTTTGAGGATTGTGGCTACGAGAACCCTCCTCCAAAAACAGAAGAGTGTCCCCAAAAGTCCATGGTTCCATGTTAAAAACACTTTACAGACCTTGGCTAGAGACAAAGCTTCCCAAAAACTTCCTTTCACTAATCAATCGAATGGACACCTCTAAAGTCTCTCGCCAAGCCCTCGGAAGAGATTGATAGAAGCCTCACCGCTGATTGTCTTCCCCGCGAAAACTTTTTCCACAAGGCAGAATTGGAACCCTAAATCCTAATGGCATGTCTTCTATTTTCTCTTTCATCATAGATGTGTCCCAAACCATCGTTTCAAATCCTCTGTCCTCCCAGATCGTGCACGTGTTCCCTCGTAGGCACACTAGCCAATTTCCACAGCATAACGAGTCTCGACACTGAAGCGGCACAAGAACTTGCATAGTACAAATCATAGTCAACTCTGTTACGACTCAAACCCTAGCTAGCGCAACCAAATAGCCCAAAGCGGCGCACATAACAATAGCACACATACCCTACCAGAGACGTTTAGAACACGCTAACTCTCTTTGCAAGAGACCGACTAAGCCCAGAACCTGGGAAGAAACCATCCAAGCTGCTGTTGTAGGACTTTTAGTTAAATCCTTGACTTTTAAACTCCTTTTAAAAAGCCCATGTTTAATTAATGTATGAATATCCTATTGGAACTAAATTACTAATCTGCCTTTGTTGAATTAGTTTCAACGTCAAAATAGAGAGAGAGAGAGAGAGAGAGAGAGAGAGAGAGAGAGAGAGAGAGAGAGAGAGAGAGAGAGAGAGAGAGAGAGAGAGAGAGAGAGAGAGAGAGAGAGAGAGAGAGAGAGAGAGAGAGAGAGAGATAGAATGAGGCAATTTGTATACTAAGTTTGATGAATTTGCCAGCCGCGACCCATCTCCAGCGCGGGGTCTCCACGACTTCGTATGACTCCGAAACTGTAGAATGGGATGAGGCTGAGTGAGAGAACCGGTGGGCAATGAACTCATCGATGAGTATGGAGGAGTTCATCTTGATTTTGACGGTGTTAATGGCGACTGTTGAGACCTCGAAAACTTTCAGTTTCATGTTCATCATTCGCGGGTCGGTTCGGTACGAAAAATGGGTTTTGGTACGGGGTACGATAGATTAAGAAGATCCCGGTAAGTTATGATATATATAATCCGTACAGAATTCTGAGGAAATGATTCCATAAACGCAATATTTATTCAGTTTGCATAGGTAACTAAGTCATCTTTTACCCTCAATTTACCTTAAATTTATGAGTCGGTCGATTTGGTGATTTGGATCGAAACCGTACCCTATTTGGGATCGGGTGTTCCGGATCGCGGGTCGGACCCCCTTTCACCGAACCAAGTAACCTTGGTTCATCATCATCACTGATTCATTTCCTACTCACACTCCATAGCATTCATCGTGCAAAACCCAGATTCAAATGAGTATGATGAATCGATGAAATTTCTCGACTATTTCTGTTAAGAATAAGGGTAATTAAGTTTTTATTAGCTAATGCGTTTTTTAATAGAAATCGTTGAAGGATAGTCTGTTACTAAGAATTATAGATAAAATTAATGTAAAATTAAAAATTGCTGATAATAATTTTCTCTTATAATTATATAGCTTGCGACGTAAGTCCACCGGGAAGACTATTACACTAAGAATATTATTAGTCCAAGTAGCAGTATATGTGCTATCGCCAGCCGCCCCTGTCCTTCGTAGAACTAGAAATTTGTGGATCCAGAGACTTCGCAAGGAGACAAGTCATATATAGTCGTTGGCATCTTGGGCATAAAGGTTGGCTCCTTGATACTCGTATTAAGACAAACTTATCGATCCAAATCCATATGATAACGATTTGTTCAATACTAATAATGCTTAAATTCAATATCGAATCGTTAAAATCATAGTAGTTAGAGTACTACTAATTTTAAAGAATCTGAAGTGACAGTGATCGAACAGCTCCTAGGCTCCAACAATCGTCTTTTTATATCAACTCTTGGTAATGGTGATCAACTCGATCTCTAACATGAAAGAGTTGCAAATGATCGAGAAAGTTGATCCATCATCAAGGTACACGGTAAGTTGGTAACTAAACTAAGATGATTCATAAATTACAAACTAATTAATCAACTTACTATTGAGACTTTTAAAACTAAAAAAATAAATAATTTCATTTATTCCAAATTCATGTATTACTAATTAGTACCTCATCGGTGGATGGTATTCGAATCTGATAAAATTTCTCATCATTTAACATAGAAAAAATTATTAAATTTGAACAACAGTAAAATGCAAGAGTAAGTAGAAATTAGATTTTATGAAATATTAGATTGAAGATTTTTAGAAGCCATGCTTTGCTTTGATTGATTCTATACAATAAATACTATATATTTGATTTTCATATTATTTTTATATTGGTGCTAATGACATTATTTCCGTTTGCAAACGGCCACATTTACATGGGCAAATTTTCCGGTGCTTAACTAGCACGAGTTCAAAATTTGATAAGAGCACTTTGTGGCTAGGAGCTAGCCGCATTCAAAGCGGGGATTAAATCCACCCTTTGGGTAGTGTAGGAACACCTCGGGGTATTTACAAAAAATAAAAACAACATTATGTTCAAATTAAAAAATATATATTATTTCCAAATCAAAGCATATAGCAAGAAAGTAGTTAATTAGGTTTTCTAACTAAAAGATTTACTTAATCATCTCAAAATACATGCATTGTATAATCACAAAAATGAATGAGGGTAGGTTAGATTGCTTCCATAACAGCATAGACAAATTCATTTTAGAAAAATATTTACTTATTATTTTTCACATATCATGTATTATTTATATTAATTAAGTTACTTGATATATATGCTCATGTAACTTTCATAACACGCATTGTAATAAAACTCTAATTAATATAATGATTATAGAAAAATATATACATAATACATGAATATATAGAACTTAAAATTATACAAATTTACTAGAAACATGATTACTTAAATAAAAAACTTGAAAAATAATCATGAATACATATTAATTTCTTCCCGTATATCTACCTTTATTGCGTGTAATTATTATTATTATTATTTTCAGAACATTTAAATATTAATTTCTTGTCATAATGCAATAAATATTCAGAAGAAACATGCAATAAAATGAAAAATAAAATTTGTGTTTTAATCGGACAAAATTTATAAAAATTTATAAAAAAATTTATAAAAATTTATAAAAAATTTATAAAAATTAAATTTATAATTTTTTTTTATATATTCTTATATTTATGAAATTAAGTGTATGGAGACATCTACTTAATTATCCAAAATAAAAATGATTTTCTTAATCGTAATCCATGACAAAAAAGAAATGGAAAGCAATTGATTTCATTTTGGCTTAACGGAAAGTAATTTTTTCTTAGTTCGAAGAAATGGGGGAATTTTTTTTTTCATTTTTTGACCATTCCAAAAATATGTTATATTCATTGACATTTCCTCAAATTTTAAATTTGTGAACAGAGACAGGATTTTCTTCCACATAGGCGTCTCTTTTGTGGCATCACCAACATTTTTTGCCTTTAAAACTCTCACAACCTTCGTCTCTAATTGTCCTGCAAACTGAATTCATCTTAGCGATGGCGGTCTCTGGCATATTCATTAGACCAAACCAGTACCTGTCTTCATGCCCTCGTACTTCGTCTCCAAGACTCAATCGTAGTTGCCGAAAACAGGTTTCATTAAATTCCATGTCCCATGTCTTCCTTTCTGGGAGAGCTGTTCTGCAAAACCAAACAAGACACATCTCATTTTCCTTATTTATTTCAGCTTCCTTTTTTCGGGTTTCTAACCGATACATTCTTGTGCTTACTGATATTTCAATGGCTGTTTTGATCATCTGTGGCAGCTCTGTCTGAAGGTTTCAGCCAGCAGCTCAGACGGCGAGGAGCGCAAGTTGATCAGAAAAGAAAAGGAGGGATGGAAGATTGATTACTCCGGCGAAAAACCAGGCTCACCATTGCTGGACACAATCAACTACCCAGCTCACATGAAAAATTTATCCACAGAGGTAACCAGGCTACCGTGTTTATGCTATGTCGGTGTTCTGTCATTTGAATTTTTGAATCCTTCATGTTCATGACATGAAACAAAATTGTGGGATGTTGTGTTTTATGTTTCAGGATCTTGAACAACTTGCAGCAGAGCTCAGAGTCGACATTGTTTACAGTGTTGCACAATCTGGTGGGCATCTGAGTGCAAGCTTGGGTGTGGTGGAGCTGGCGGTGGCTCTCCACCATGTCTTCAGCACCCCAGACGACAAGATCATATGGGATGTTGGACATCAGGTCAGCAAGAAAACTCCTTTTTGCATAATTTATCCAACTGATCTGCTCAAGACAAGATTCTAACAGGCATATAACCTTGTGCAGGCATATCCTCATAAAATTCTCACAGGAAGAAGATCCAAGATGCACACAATTAGGAAAACTTCAGGCCTTGCAGGTTTTCCAAAACGAGATGAAAGCGTTCATGATGCTTTCGGTGCAGGTCACAGTTCTACAAGCATATCAGCTGGCTTAGGTTCCTATTCTCACCTTAACCACCTTCACACAACAAAACCACAATTTCAATCTCATATTTTCAGATTTGATCCCTTTTTTCGGGGAAATTTATGTGCAGGCATGGCAGTGGCAAGAGACCTCCTTGGGAACAATAACAATGTCATTTCAGTGATTGGAGATGGAGCCATGACCGCAGGGCAAGCGTATGAAGCCATGAACAATGCAGGATACCTTGATTCGAACCTGATCGTCATACTCAACGACAATAAGCAAGTATCTTTACCCACCGCCACTCTTGATGGCCCTGCAACACCAGTTGGAGCCCTCAGCGGCGCTTTAACCAAGCTCCAAGCAAGCACAAAGTTTCGCAAACTTCGCGAGGCTGCAAAAGTAAAGCTTCAATCTTACAAATAATGATTCAGTCTTATTCTGACTTGTTAAGTTCAATTCAAAATCTGACTTTGAAATATCTTTGAAAGAGCATTACAAAGAAAATTGGAGGCCAAGCACATGAAGTTGCAGCGAAAGTAGATGAGTATGCGAGGGGAATGATCAGTGCTTCTGGGTCCACTCTCTTTGAGGAGCTTGGATTGTATTATATTGGTCCAGTTGATGGGCATAATGTTTCAGACCTGGTCACCATTTTCCAGAGAGTGAAAGCCATGCCTGCTCCAGGGCCAGTTTTAATCCACATAATGACAGATAAAGGAAAGGGCTATCCCCCTGCCGAGGCAGCTGCTGATAAAATGCATGGTAAGACTTGAAACTTCACGATCCCATACTCAATTACAATTTCTTATGCTGAATCACAGATCCTCATTTTCTTATATGTTCAGGCGTTGTCAAGTTCGACCCAAGAACAGGCCAGCAATTTAAGACCAAAGCCCCTACACTTTCATACACGCAGTACTTTGCTAATTCCTTAATAAAGGAAGCAGAAATAGATGACAAGATTGTAGCCATCCATGCAGCAATGGGTGGTGGAACCGGTCTCAATTATTTCCAGAAGAGGTTCCCAGAGCGTTGCTTTGATGTGGGGATTGCTGAGCAGCATGCTGTTACATTTGCAGCTGGTTTAGCTGCAGAAGGTCTCAAGCCATTCTGTGCCATCTACTCATCATTCCTGCAACGAGGGTATGATCAGGTGAGCTGATAGAGAATTAAGTGATTGTGGTTTCATTTCAAACTTAATTTTTCCATGAAATCACTGCTTCACATGAGATTAATAAATTATACTTCGACTACAGGTGATTCACGATGTAGATCTTCAAAAACTACCTGTCCGCTTTGCAATGGATCGAGCTGGCTTGGTTGGTGCAGATGGGCCTACCCATTGTGGAGCATTTGATATCACCTACATGGCTTGCTTGCCCAACATGGTGGTTATGGCTCCATCTGATGAAGCTGAGCTGATGCACATGGTAGCCACAGCAGCAACCATAGATGATAGACCTAGCTGCTTCAGGTTTCCAAGAGGCAATGGTGTTGGAGCACTTCTTCCTACTAATAGCAAAGGAACCCCAATTACGGTCAGTACAAATGAAGTTCTTGGTTATCAAATGCTAATACAGAACAGATAACTGAAATTCTTCAACAATTATTGAACAGGTTGGCAAAGGAAGAATACTAATGGAAGGCAGTAGAGTTGCGATTTTGGGATATGGCTCTATAGTTCAACAATGTGTGGAAGCTGCAAACAAGCTGAAAACCAGGGACATATCTGTGACAGTAGCTGATGCAAGATTTTGCAAACCTCTGGATACAGATCTAATCAAGCAATTGGCCAGAGAGCATGAAATACTTATTACGGTGGAAGAAGGTTCAATTGGAGGGTTTGGATCCCATGTATCCCACTACCTAAGTTTAAGTGGAATTCTAGATGGACCACTCAAGGTACTTTTCATAATGCTACTGCTGCGCTTTTCAGTCTTTTTAGCTCTTTGTTGGCCCTAAAATTTTGTGAGATTTCTTTGCAGTTGAGAGCAATGGTACTTCCTGATAGATACATTGATCATGGAGCACCCCAGGATCAGCTTGAAGAAGCAGGGCTCTCCGCGAGACATATCTCAGCCACAGTATTATCTCTCTTGGGGAGGCCAAAGGAAGCTCTCCAGTTCAAGTGAATGCACAAGTAGACAGTTTGGTAACCATGCTAGCTATTCGTATCATGTACATCTTCGGCTATCTGGTTTAAGAAGAAAAATGGACAAAACCCAACTGCAGAGAGATTATTTGGGGTGCTCATGTATTATGCCTCAAGAGCCCTTGAATTCATATCTCACAATTTCCATTAATTTTTACAGAGCATCACTCATTTAGGAATTGGATAAGAATAATCAGTGGATAATTAGTGCCTATGTGTCTTAGCAATTGTATTCCAACGAAGGACAGCAGGAATCTTGAAGGACACCAAGCAGAATAATTTTTTCTTGTAGAGAAAGCCCAATCATGTAACCTACTTCCTTATGGATGGGTTTCTTTAATTCAAAAGTTTTAAGGACGTTTGGTATGGGCGACATATTAGTATTCTCCAAACTAATCTTTGCAGTGGTATAATCAATTTTCAAGGACTCATCTCTTACATAAGCAGAACATTTGGCCTATAGCTTCCAACGCAATGCAGCTGTTGATCAATTAATCAAATAAAAAAGAACCAATCAATCAGAAAATCTATAGTATATTGGCATGAATGCATAATGCAAAGTGGAATTGAATAAATGTGCATGGATCTAAAGACATCTGAATATTCTGACTTTTCTCATTATCAATAATCCTTATCTAGAGTAAATATGTTCCTGACAAGAATTTGTTGGCATTACAATTCATATTAATTTTCTATTTCATATAGAAAACAGTAAACATTTTGCAATTTTATTAAGTACCTTAACCCCGAGTGCATGTGTATCCACGGGGATCTCAATCATTTGGAGGCAGCTTCCTAACCAATACAGGAACTTAAACTGATTAATGACAGCCAATCAAACGATTGATGAACCAAATCAGCAGACAGGATCAATAGCCTTTGCTGATAGGAAGACGTCATAATTGATTTCACCAATAGTCTCCACAGGAACAAAAGCCATCCTTGAAGTGATGGAATCTTTTGGCATCACGAGCAATTATTTCTCTCCCAATTACTTGTGTAACAAATTTTATCCAGGAATGACAGTCCCCACAAACTCTAAGGTTCTTAAATATCCTGATAACAGTACTCTTATTACTACTCATCAACAGAGCAAAGGAAATGGCTAGCTTCTCGCTGTGATAGTACAAAGACCTCTTCTTCTGCTCCTCATCCAAGTCTTGCAACACAAATCTTGTATCAGGAACATAACCCAACTTATTTACCTTGTCAACCAATTTTTCTAATGTTCCGTTTATATCTCTAGATCTTGGATGGGACAAATCTCCAGCCATGAAAGTGTGAACCTCCCTATCCACACCGACCCAACTCATTGCAGGATTCTTCGTAAATTTCATATTCCTTATTGTGGTTTTCATCCCAATAACTTGACTCCAATTGCCAGTTGAAGCATAAACATTTGACAACAGGATATGAGACCCTTCATCGCCCGGAGCAAGTCCAAGCACTTTGTTTACAGCTCTTTCTGCCATCTCCACCTTTCCATGAAGCTTACATGCACCTAGAAGTGTCCTCCACAAGACTACATCTGGATCTTTGACTTGCGTTATTAGCTCTTCGGCCTCCTCGAGTCTCCCAGAACGCCCCAGCAAATCAACCATGCAAGCATAGTGATCCCTTGTTAGCTCAATATCATCATTACATGTAAATGTAGAAAAGATTTTGCAGCCTTCTTGGACCAATCCTGAATTGTTGCATGCCATGAGAACACTCAAAACTGTTACATCATTTGGTTCAAGCCCCAAGTTTTTCATTCTTTTAAAAAGTTGAAGTGCTTCACGTCCAAATCCATTCTGGGCATAACTATACATCATGGAGTTAATGGATACCACATCAATTTCAATTAAGGCAGCAAAAACAGACCTTGCCATCTCTGTATTTCCACATTTTCCATACAAGTTAATGAGAGCAGCACCGGCATATACGTGTCTATCCAAACCAAATTTTGTGATGATGGCATGGATTTGTTTTCCTTCATCAATCATAGCAAGGCTTGAACATGCCTGAAGAGCACTAGATAACGTGAAAGAATTCGGAACTATTGCAGTGCGGATCATTTTTCTGAATTTTGTCAAAGCTAACTCTTCTCTACCATTTCTCACAAGACCAACAATAAGAGATGTCCAAGTTACCTGATTTGGATTTGGAAACCCTTTGAAAATCGTTAGAGAATCCTCAATCAAGCCACATCTAGCATACATAGTTAGAAGTGAAGTCTGTGAAGCCACAGCGAGTTCAAAACCAGACTTGACAAGAAGCCCATGGACCAATTTACCATTAGTTAAATCCTCCAAATTCCCACAAGTGATCAAGATTGTAGCAAAAGTATACTCATTTGCCTTAATTCCTTGGTTGACCATGTCACCGAAAACCTCTAGAGCTTCACCATCATCACCATGCTGAGAGTAACCAACAATCAAAGCTGTAGATAACACAACATCCTTGTCCACAACACGGTTTGACACCAACCTGGCGTCCTTCATTCTACCAAACTTTGCATACATATCAACAATTGCACTACCAACAAACACATTTGACACCTCGAGACCCAAAACCACTGACAGCCCATGAGCTCTCTGCCCTTCATGTATAAGACCCAGATTGGAAAAAGCCTTGAAAACGCATGAAAATGTGTACTCATCAGGGTAAACTCCATCTGAGGCCATCCTCTCATACATCCCAATTGCTTCCCGACTCTTTTTATGGCTAATGTAATAAGATATCATTGCATTCCACATGACTATATGTCTGTTAGGCATTTCATCAAACAGTTTGCGAGCATGGCTGATGTTACCACATTTCAAACTCGCATCAATAAGCTTATTGCCTAGAGAGAGGCGTATGTAACCGGATTTGATCATATGGGTCTGAACAATTCCCAAGTCTATTATTGACGTTGCATTTATACATTTTTTAATCAGAGAAGTGTAAAACTGAAAGGCCTCCGTGAGACATGTGATTTTACAGGAGGCCATGTCTGATTTTCTGGAGAAGAAGGCCAGAACGGCAAATGAGGTTACATTTACGTCTTTGACAAATGGCTGATTAATACAAGGTTGAAAAAAAATCAACAATGCCTACTACATCTTTGAGGACTGCTTGCCAAAGTTGTACACTCCCATTGCCAAGGGGATGAGGTGATGAGCTAATGGCAAAAAATGCTGCACTTGTAATGCCACGGCAGGGCAGGGGATATCCTCCTCACTCCTCAGCAATTTGCAAATGATTTGTTGGCATTATTATTATTATTATTATTATTATTATTATTATTATTATTATTCATAGATGAAAATTTTCATTTTTCCAAGTGTAAATGGGATTTCAAATACAAAACCACTCATTTTCGGTGCTACTACATGCATTCAACAACCCATTTCCATTTTTGGATCGATTAGTTTTAAAGTTTTTGACCTCGTTAATCGTTTGAGTATGAAAAGCGTTTGTACATTTTTCTTCAAACACAAAATTTCCTTCCATGACTCTTTTTTTCATTGGTTTTCTCTTCGTAGCGGTAGAGGAGTGGGTGGCAATGGCGGCGAAGATGTTGGTGGTAGCCTCATGTGTTTACTATTACTAGGGTTTTGATGTTTTGAATTTTTATTGTAATGAGCATGTTTTTATTATTTGTAGTTTGGGTTTTTATTTTATTTGTAGTTTTATTAGTTGGACTTTCTTTAGGTGAATAAAGATAGTGAAAGACTAGTGAAATGAAATGATAATAGGATGAAGGTGTGAGATGAGAGAAAGGTAAAGAAGTCTATGTGGGAGAAGAAAGGGGTTGAGGAGATGTGAGCCATCAAATTTGGAGCAAGCCTGTGGAAGAGGGCATACTGGAAAAGCAAAAAAGACACCACGAAGCGCGAGGAAAAAAGAAACCACCACAGTAGCGATTTTAATTTTTATTGGGAAGTCTAATTGTAACGACTCAACGCGTAAATACGGGATTTACGGGAATTATTGGAGATTTTTTGGGATTTTTCCGGGATTTTACGGGAATTATTTTTCATACTTGACGATTTTGCCCCTAGGGTTAACCTTGGCTTTCTAATTAGGGAAAAGGTATTTTTGGAAAAGGGAAAGTTAGGATAGTCTGGGTTGTTTGGATAAGGATTTGATCATCATCATCACTCTCATTTCTCACTCTCTCCTCAAACCCATGCAACCCACCCAAACAGAAACACACATAACACCTTGAATTCCCATCTTCATTTTGTGACCCTTTGGACAAAACAAGGTTGGGGGGAGAACCCTAGTCCAGTGATAGCTAAATTGGAGATTTACAAGGCTATCTTGCACCCTTAGAGCTGGTACACAGTGATGAATACGCCTATGTAAATCCAAAAGATTCAGAGCTAGTTGGAGGCGTCCTATAACCCCGTCCCGATTGAGGTGGAGCTCTCAGCCCAGAGGAAGCTAGATGAGGAGCTTGACAGTTTGTTAGCCCAAAAGGAGTTGATCTGGAAGCAACATTCTCGTATATCCTAGCTTCGTGAGGAGGATCACAACACCAAATTCTTCCACCAGTCTGCCAAGGACTAGGGGCGATGGAACTCTCCGCCGGGGTTTTTTTGCTTGGACGAGTTGTGGCAGACCACTGATGAAGGTGTTGGGCAGGTGTTTGAGTCTTATTTTAATAAATTGTTTTGTATCTCTAACCCTACTTGCGTTTAGGATGCATTATAGACTTTTGGAGCTAGGGTTCAACCTAGTGATAATGTAGGGTTAAAGGATGCCTTTAGCCAAGAGGAGGTGGAGGGATCCCTCTTCCAAATGTTCCCAAAAAAGGTCCCATGGGTGGATGGTATGCCTGCTCTGTTTTACCAGAAGTTTAGGGATATTGTTGATAATGATGTGGTGGGTTTTCTGCCTATTTGTGCTTAACGAAGGGGTAAATGTCTATTTTATCAATTATAATTTGATTGTGCTTATTCCCAAGGTAGACCACCCTACCCGTGTGATTGAATATAGACCTATAAGCGCTTTTTCATGTTATCTATAAAATTATTTCCAAGGCTATAGTGAATCATATGAAAGTGATGATACCTATGGTTATTTATGTTTTCCAAAGTTCTTTTGTCCCATCGTGCTTGTGTATGGGCTGCTTTTGAGAGTATACATGTTATTAGGGGCTTCATAGCTTTAGTGATCTTAAGAAGATGATTCTAAAAGTTGACATGTCTAAGGCTTATGTTCATGTTGAGTGGATGATGCCTAAGTTTGGTTTTTCTTCTACTTTTATTTCGGCTTATTATGGATTGTGTTTCAACTGGGAGTTATTCCATTCAGGTTAGAGGGAAGGTCGTGGGTCACATTGTACCAACTCGTGGACTGCGACAGGGTGATCCCTTGTCTTCTTATTTATTCTAGATTTGTGTTGAAGGGTTCTTTGCTTTATTCTCACAAGCCCAATGTCGTAAGTCCTTACATGGGGTTTTGATTGCTCCTGGGCACTCACCATCACACATCTTTACTTTTCAGATGATAACCTCCTCTTCTGTAATGTACAGTTACCAAAATGTTCTTGTGACAGGACCCATTCCAATCCCCACGGGATTAGTGCGGGATGACCCTGCTCCCGTCTGACACGAAGTGTCAGACAAGGGATATTTCCGACCTTTGCCCTCCCGGGCTGTCAGAGTACGCCAGGATCTGGATGAGGCATGTGATATCTCGGTCTCTTCTACAGTCCACATCCGTTGTCAACCTGAAGGGCAGTCAAAACATTAAAAACTGTGAGTGGACAAAACAAGAGTTTATAAAAACATTTAATAAGAAGACATTTGTACCCTCCACTAAAAAGCATGTATGCATTGGAAAACCATTTAACCAAAGAAATCATACGTGGGAACTAAGCTCAAAGCAGATATAAACCAAGGTCGAAAGGACCACAATGAAAACGACCATACGGGCCACTGCCCAAATCCATAAAGGACTCGGCCCCAAACCATAAAGAAACCAAGTACACGAGCCACTGCTCAAATCCTGTGCACACCTGTACACACCACATATCATATATCATATATACATCACATACATATATATAAGTCACACAACCAATCCTGTCACGGTATCCAAAGCTACGCGCGTGCTACCCGAGTCTCAATCCGAGTCATCTCAAAGTCAAGATCAATGTCCGCAGACCACTGACCCTACCCGAGGTAATAGTAACCATAGCCTTCCTGAGAGTAAGGAACCCAACTGGGGGGTGACTCTACTCAGTCGGTGCTCCGTGACTACTCCGGGGTCCACCTAGGCCAACGACCCTCCCCGGAAGAGATAATAGAAGTAAAGGAAGGTAGATGAACAGATATATACATGACATAAACATTCATGACCGGTTCCCCTGAACCGTCATGATCCATAATATCCATAATCAGGTAACATGCCGGTTCCCATAAACCGTCATGTACCGTAATAACATAACCAGGGTTCATGCCGGTCCCCATAAACCATCAAGAACCAGAATAACCTGACAAAGGTTCATGCCAGTTCCCATAAACCGTCATGAACCATAATGACCTTTCCAGAGTTCATGCTGGTTCCCATAAACCGTCATGAACTTGGAAATCCACGTAGGGTCCCTGACCCGAAATCATAAACCATAAAGTAACTGGGTCTCGTGCCCGAACATATGACTCAACTGGGCACCGTGCCCGATAACTAAGGGTCAGTCACGACTCCGATCATAGTGATGCGTGCAACCATCCATCCAGGACCGCTCTCAATCCTGGTATGTCGCCGTGAACGAATCAACCGACGCGACCACCACAATATCATGGTGCACTCCTCACCGATCGTTATCCTAAACCGTCAGCACTCCGAAGTCGAGCCTCCCCAGGCTGCCCGACCACGAATCGTGCATCGTGACCTCTCCAGAAGGAACACATCCCAATCTGGAGGCGAGCGTCGTATCGTCAATCGCCGTGCACATAGCACCCGTCGCGACCACGATTTAGACCCGAAGGTCGTAAATAGTGTCATATGCCCGAGACAAAACCAAATGGGTCTCATACCCGAGTTTATCCTTTTAGAAATCCAAAACCAAATCATTTAAGTCAATAAAGAAATACAAACCCGCATAAGCACCGTATAAGGCCGAAACCTCGAAATACGTGCTTATACGTAACCACATACAAATGCACCCATGGCATCATCAAACAAGTAATAAAACATATAATAAACATTTATGCATGCACCAATTTAGAAAACAAGGTCCACTCACAGACCGTCCGAGCTGCTGCCTCGATTTGCGTGCCATTCGGCTCCCCGAGCCGATCACCATTACCGGGACTCCCAAACCTGTCCAAATTTTAATAGAAGGTTAATAACTACTTAATTAACCTCCCATAAAAGCCCCGTAATTTTCCCGAACTTTTAACTATTTTTAAACCGACCCTAAACCTTCCGATACCCCGAAAACTATCGAAACGATGTCCGATTGACGCGAGACCAGTCCCAAAATCTTCGTTACATCGAATAGAAGATTTCCCGTGTTGGACACTTTCCCAAATTACTGTTCACACGCCCTCACGCGCCCCAGAAGGTCGAAAATACTGTTCATCGGCACCAACCTCCAGCAGACCGGTTTTACTGTTCATGGCCGGTTCACCTGGTTTGGCCGGTCCAACTGGACCGGCGTGACCGGTTCACAGCCCTAGACACCCCATTTGTCATCCTAGTTCTTCCTTTTCGATTCCTTTCTTCCTAATTTGATGTTTTCCATCCATTTCAATCCCTGAAACTACCTAAAAACACCTAAATCCTAGGGTTCGATTTTGAACCAAACGGTTCAAGGTTTCAAAACTGCACCCATGGCTTCACAGCCCACCCAAGCTTCCTAAAACCTTCCTAACACAATCCTAATAACCCATTTAATTCATTGGAAGCAACCAAAATGACCCATAGCAATAAAAATGGAAATTGGATTGAAAATGGGCTTACCGTGAACCTCACGGGTTCCTCCTCCTCTCGCCGCCGTGGGCGGGCGGTTCAGGCCTCCAGGCCAGTCACCTCAGCTCCCCTAGTCTCCCTGGTCCTCATGGCTGGTCATGGGTTAAGGTGGGATGGGTTTTGGGTGAACGGTTTGGGTGGAAAATGGATGAGATCGGGTTGTTTGGGTGTGTGTTTGAAATGAGGAAAATGGAAATGGCTTGCACGGTGCATGAAGGAATATGGTGTCCATTGGATGGGTGACACTTGTCACTCATCCATAGGGCAGGGATTAAATATCTGGGCCCGCACTAAGTCCAAAAGTTAACTCGTTCCGTAATTCGTGCAATAGTGCACTTGAACTTCCGTGAACCGTAACTTCGCCGTCGAACGTCCGAATTCGACGTGCCACCTGTCTATGGATTCGTATCTTCCTTATCTACGTAATAGTCCTCGGCCCTCGGCCATCGGACATGCTGGTCAAAAAGTCAACTATTTGACCCTTTTAATTAAAATTACCAAAATGCCCCTAAACTTCCGCACGTCATAACTTCCTCCCCGAACGTCGGAATTGAATGTGCCACCTGTCTATGAACTCTTGACGTCACGAACTACGTCACGGTCATCGGTCAAAGTCCATTTGACCGCCCGAACGAAAAGTCAACGTTTTGCCACGCCAAAGGGCAAAACGGTCATTTTGCATCGTTCGTCCGATTTCGCCTAACTAATCATTGATTAGCCTCACTAATCATGATTAGTCACTAATCTAATCTAGGAATTTGGGACGGGTCGTTACAACCTTCCCTCCTTAATTAATTTCGTCCTCGAAATTCCAACCGACCTAAATCCAACCGTTCTTCCCTCCTTAATTTAGTTTCGTTCTTGAAACTTTGACTATCCTGATTCCACATCCATCCCGTGGAAAGTAGAATCAACCTCAAAATACGTGTACACTAGTACACCAACTAACCAGAACAATCCTTACTCGTCTGCAGCCAGACGTATCGCTAACATCCATGTCGTATCGCTAACATCCATGTCGTATCGACTACGTTCGACCACGTCGAATGACAGTAGTCATACGTTCCGAATTGACACCACTTGTCAAATCTACCCTTTCGCTGACATAAACAACTAGACGGTTCCCTTCTCAATCACTAATCTATCCTGACGTCTGCTCCCACTAGGAGTCATCAGACCTCACTAATCGATTCACGTTGACACTTCCGACAAATTGTCACCACTTGACAGTCGTCAATCGAAAACTGTCACTATACTCACTCGTGGTTACACTAACCAACAATTCACCCGACCTGTGTGTAACTAGACCCATCAGAAATACCATGACCCAATGCACGGTATCCAATGTCCAGTTCACGACCTCAACTAATCCAATGGTATCGGAACCAATCCGATTACCAACACGCTCACCAACGTACCAACGGTATAACCTATGTACCGTCACCAGACATGAAAAGTACACCCAGTATCGTACCCCCGCACAACGTACAGGGTATGTACATCTACCCATCAACCAGACTACAACCACCTAGGTCATAGCCAATCACGTTTCAATTATGGAGTTCACTTGTCCAATCCAGTATCAGACAAATCGAAACTCCAACCCATCAGCCGTTTCCAAATCCGAATCCGAATCCGCAATTTCGTAAGAAATCCCGAATCCAAACCCAGAACTCATATACATAACTATGTCCAAATTCGAATCCGAAATCATCATTCCGTAAGCTAGCATTAGGAATAACCATTCCGAACCCAAATCCATAAAAAGAAAATCCACAATCAAGCTCTAGAATCAAATCCTGAATCGTCACCCAGAATCCGATTCCAAAACCCAAATCTAGAAATCCTTTTTCAAGTTCTAAAATCAAATCCTGAATCGTCATCCAGAAATCTGATTCCAAAACCTGAAATATCGTTCTCGTCTACCGAGACGTATCAATCATGAACCTATCGGTTGTCTGCTCAACCGATTACTCCAATACCATCGATTGACTTCATAGGGAAGCCAATCCCAACATCAACACATCTAAGGCCGACCATATCCGACCACGTCGGAAAACTACTCATCGGACAACTACTCAGGTGAGTAATAAGCCATATGGGATTTACCTCGAAAAGAAGTTCAGTCCCAACATGCCCCACTCAAACATCCAAGTATGAGCGATAAACTCTCCACCTATCTGGATATCCAAATCACGATCCAGATCCATAGCGATACCCAACGTCCTAAACCAATTCCCACATCTAAACAGATTTGTCAACGACGAAACACGCCGAGACTGTGGATACTCACTGATTACCTCGTATCGATCCTTGTCATTCCACCTAGAAAATCAAGGATGATACAAGACTATGACATCAAAATTCATCCTATGTGAATACAACCAAACTCATTGCACTCACATCGCCATGTAAACCAACATCGTCTGCCACCAGGCAGAAAATGAGAAATTTCAGTCACTTAACTTCGATATACTCGATTCCTCTTGATGACCCAAAACAAATCCCGGGTTCACCAACCAATACACGATCAGTGTACTAGTGGCAACCAACAACATCAATAACATCTACATCATCTACCACCATCAATTATGGTAGGACCTGAGAAGTCACCCAAACGACTTCGACATACCCAATACCAATGCGGAAAACCCGCATTCCATTCGTCACCGCAATCGCACCCTCTTGCGATTTCGAAGTTCCAACAAGATTGGAAACAACATACCCGGACATCAACCACGTGTCCCCTAACCAGTTTAACTCTATCTGAGTTCCCCTCCTGAACCACAGATACCGAACATATGCCCATTACGACGGAGTCGCATCCCGACTCGTAACTCACCGTCCCCACAATTACCGGCACCAGCACCAGCACGAGTACCAGTACCAACGCACTATCACTAACACTAGTATCAGCACACAGGCATCCACACTAGTATCCGTATCAGCATCGGCACACATGGTGCAAATCTGACAACCCTGGATCTCCACTCATACCGAACGACGATCCCGTACCTCTGCTCGTATAGGAGAAACTCTGTCTCCCTCGTACCTGACAACTCTGGGTACAGTCACCCTGACAACTCATGCGAGAAAAGGAAAACGTTCCCCGAACGTCCCCGATTCCCAACAATCGTAACTACAACCACTCTCGGTAGTAGTGCCTGCTACACACTCGTGCAGACCTAACTACCAGGCACCGCTATCGAGACCCTGCATCCAACGGAATCACTCGCCCGTACCAAATACTCCGTATCCCCGCTCCGGGATTCCATCGACAAGTACCAACCCTGGTAACTTGTCCAACAATCTCTATCCTGTCGTAACTCGACTAAACCATTGTCGTCTACCAGGTCATCCACGACCGTAGTTGTACCAACAATCCATCACAACTAATGTAGCACGACAACCTACTAGGTCTAACCGATAAGTACACCCTCGACTGCGAAGTGCAGTCCCCACACAAGCTGACATGACTAGACCGACTAACGAATCCAAATCCGAATAGTCGTCAAAGTCACACCACTCGCCAACTTGCCTTTCTGAACCATACACATCCTACCAACAATCCAACCAGGATTCCTCGACTCCGGCTGCTAACTGCCGACTACAGTAAATCCATTTAACCCAACCCAAGTCCGACCATCGAGTGGTCGCAACTCCAAACCAGTCGTCGGAACCGATCCTACGACATCGTGAAAGACGATCCCAACTAACCGTTTCACGGTCAAAACTCGAAAATACTGTTTATCCCTTTGTAGGGTCCCACAATGTCATCCACGATAGAACTACGGCACCCGTCATCGAATGCCGAACCAAGGCATGCCAATCCTACTAACTATCGTACCGGCACCCCAACAATCAGGTTGACCACGGACTGCAGCCCAATGAGATATCACATCCTCGACCAGCATACATACTCCAAGAGCTCCGCGGTTGCTCGAATAGAGACAACCCCGCTCTGATACCACGTTGACAGGACCCATTCCAATCCCCACGGGATTAGTGCGAGATGACCCTGCTCCCGTCTGACACGAAGTGTCAGACAAGGGATATTTCCGACCTTTGCCCTCCCGTGCTGTCAGAGTACGCCAGGATCCGGAGGAGGCATGTGATATCTCGGTCTCTGCTACAGTCCACATCCGTTGTCAACATGAAGGGCAGTCAAAACATTAAAAACTGTGAGTGGACAAAACAAGAGTTTATAAAAACATTTAATAGGAAGACATTTGTACCCTCCACTAAAAAGCATGCATGCATTGGAAAACCATTTAACCAAAGAAATCATACGTGGGAACTAAGCTCAAAGCAGATATAAACCAAGGTCAAAAGGACCACAATGAAAACGACCATACGGGCCACTGCCCAAATCCATAAAGTACTCGGCCCCAAACCATAAAGAAACCAAGTACACGAGCCACTGCTCAAATCCTGTGCACACCTGTACACACCACATATCATATATCATATATACATCACATACATATATATAAGTCACACAACCAATCCTGTCACGGTATCCAAAGCTACGCGCGTGCTACCCGAGTCTCAATCCGAGTCATCTCGAAGTCAAGATCAATGTTCGCAGACCACTGACCCTACTCGAGGTAATAGTAACCATAGCCTTCCTGAGAGTAAGGAACCCAACTGGGGGGTGACTCCACTCAGTCGGTGCTCCGTGACTACTCCGGGGTCCACCCAGGCCAACGACCCTCCCAGGAGGAGATAATAGAAGTAAAGGAAGGTAGATGAACATATATATACATGACATAAACATTCATGACCGGTTCCCCTGAACCGTCATGATCCATAATATCCATAATCAGGTAACATGCCGGTAACCATAAACCGTCATGTACCGTAATAACATAACCAGGGTTCATGTCGGTCCCCATAAACCGTCAAGAACCAGAATAACCTGACAAAGGTTCATGCTGGTTCCCATAAACCGTCATGAACCATAATGACCTTTCCAGAGTTCATGCTGGTTCCCATAAACCGTCATGAACTTGGAAATCCACGTAGGGTCCCTGACCCGAAATCATAAACCATAAAGTAACTGGGTCTCGTGCCCGAACATATGACTCAACTGGGCACCGTGCCCGATATCTAAGGGTCAGTCACGACTCCGATCATAGTGATGCGTGCAACCATCCATCCAGGACCGCTCTCAATCCTGGTATGTCGCCGTGAACGAATCAACCGACGCGACCACCACAATATCATGGTGCACTCCTCACCGATCGTTATCCTAAACCGTCAGCACTCCGAAGTCGAGCCTCCCCAGGCTGCCCGACCACGAATCGTGCATCGTGACCTCTCCGGAAGGAACACATCCCAATCCGGAGGCGAGCGTCGTATCGTCAATCGCCGTGCACATAGCACCCGTCGCGACCACGATTTAGACCCGAAGGTCGTAAATAGTGTCATATGCCCGAGACAAAACCAAATGGGTCTCATACCCGAGTTTATCCTTTTAGAAATCCAAAACCAAATCATTTAAGTCAATAAAGAAATACAGACCCGTATAAGCACCGTATAAGGCCGAAACCTCGAAATACGTGCTTATACGTAACCACATACAAATGCACCCATGGCATCATCAAACAAGTAATAAAACATATAATAAACATTTATGCATGCACCAATTTAGAAAACAAGGTCCACTCACAGACCGTCCGAGCTGCCGTCTCGATTTGCGTGCCATTCGGCTCCCCGAGCCGATCACCATTACCGGGAATCCCAAACCTGTCCAAATTTTAATAAAAGGTTAATAACTACTTAATTAACCTCCCATAAAAGCCCCGTAATTTTCCCGAACTTTTAACTATTTTTAAACCGACCCTAAACCTTCCGACACCTCGAAAACTATCGAAACGATGTCCGATTGACGCGAGACCAGTCCCAAAATCTTCGGTACATCGAATAGAAGATTTCCCGTGTTGGAAACTTTCCCAAATTACTGTTCACGCACCCTCACGCGCCCCCAGAAGGTCGAAAATACTGTTCATCGGCACCAACCTCCAGCAGACCGGTTTTACTGTTCATGGCCGGTTCACCTGGTTTGGCCGGTCCAACTGGACCGGCGTGACCGGTTCACAGCCCTAGACACCCCATTTGTCATCCTAGTTCTTCCTTTTCGATTCCTTTCTTCCTATTTTGATGTTTTCCATCCATTTCAATCCCTAAAACTACCTAAAAACACCTAAATCCTAGGGTTCGATTTTGAACCAAACGGTTCAAGGTTTCAAAACTGCACCCATGGCTTCACAGCCCTCCCAAGCTTCCTAAAACTTTCCTAACACAATCCTAATAACCCATTTAATTCATTGGAAGCAACCAAAATGACCCATAGCAATAAAAATGGAAATTGGATTGAAAATGGACTTACCGTGAACCTCACGGGTTCCTCCTCCTCTCGCCGCCGTGGGCGGCGGTTCAGGCCTCCAGGCCAGTCACCTCAGCTCCCCTAGTCTCCCTGGACCTCATGGCTAGTCATGGGTTAAGGTGGGATGGGTTTTGGGTGAACGGTTTGGGTGGAAAATGGATGAGATCGGGTTGTTTGGGTGTGTGTTTGAAATGAGGAAAATGGAAATGGCTTGCACGGTGCATGAAGGAATATGGTGTCCATTGGATGGGTGACACTTGTCACTCATCCATAGGGCAGGGATTAAATATCTGGGCCCCCACTAAGTCCAAAAGTTAACTCGTTCCGTAATTCGTGCAATAGTGCACTTGAACTTTCGTGAACCGTAACTTCGCCGTCGAACGTCCGAATTCGACGTGCCACCTGTCTATGGATTCGTATCGTCCTTATCTACGTAATAGTCCTCGGCCCTCGGCCATCGGACATGCTGGTCAAAAATTCAACTATTTGGCCCTTTTAACTAAAATTACCAAAATGCCCCTAAACTTCCGCACGTCATAACTTCCTCCCCGAACGTCGGAATTGAATGTGCCACCTGTCTATGAACTCGTGACGTCACGAACTACGTCACGGTCATCGGTCAAAGTCCATTTGACCGGCCGAACGAAAAGTCAACGTTTTGCCACGCCAAAGGGCAAAACGGTCATTTTGCATCGTTCGTCCGATTTCGCCTAACTAATCATTGATTAGCCTCACTAATCGTGATTAGTCACTAATCTAATCTAGGAATTTGGGACGGGTCGTTACATCTTGCCTCTTACCCCTTTTGAAATAGGATGAACATGCTTCTGGTCAAGTGATTAACTTTGATAAGTCAACTGCCTACTTTAGCCCTACTACTGATTCTATTTTGCAGCGATTGATCTCCAACTTGTTGGGTGTCTGTATTGTTGATTTCCATGAGAGTTATTTGGGACTTCCAACAGTCTCGAGCCATAATAATAAGGTTATGTTTTGTAAGGTGGGGAAGGCTCTCCAAACCCGGCTACATACATGGAATTCTAAGATCCTCTCTACTATTGGTAAAGAGGTAATGGTGATTACGGTTGCTCAAACCCTACCCACATACACTAGGAGAATCTTTTAGCTCCATAAGCACCTATGTCATCATTTGTGTGCTCTGATTTCCACGTACTATGGGGGAAAACAGAGAAGAGAAGTATTCCTTGGTCGAAATGGAAAACCCTCTGTAGTCCAAAGTTTAGGGGAAGGCTGGATTTTAAAAAATTTTGACGCCTTGAACTAGGCTATGATTTCTAAATAGGGCTAGTAGTAATTGGAGTTCCTTGATTCTCTAGTGGGCCAAATGCTCAAGGCTCGATATTTCCCCACCGGGGTCTTTATCACCACGACTTTGGGCTCTAATCCTTCTTGTATTTGGTGGACTATTCTTTAAAGCGAGAGGTAATTTAGAATGGGATGATTTTTTTTTTTTTTTTGCATTGGCACAAGGAAAAAAGTCCGAGTTTTGGTGATAAGTAGGTTACATGGCCTTACTTGTTTCAGCCCTTGATGAATTTGGGGTTAGATATAAAGCCTCGGATGTCGTCACTCTTACTGCCAAGGGAAGCTAGAATGTGGCCTATTATAGCACGTGCTTTCTTCTAAGGATGTGGAGGCTATCCTAGCTGTCCCTTTCAATTATTTTCACTTTATAGATTGAAGGTATTGGGTTTATACGAAGGATGGCAAGTATTCGGTTAAGTCTGGCTGTCGTATGGAATTTTCTTTACTGGACCGTACGTTTAGTGGTCACAAGGAGTGTTCTTCCAGTGGAAGCCCAGAGGCCTTTTGGCGAAAGCTTTGGAAGCTTAATGTTTCGAACAAATTAATGATTGCTTGTAAATTCTCCCTAACTCTCTGAATCTCTTTGCTCGTAAGGTGTGGCGACTGGGATCTGCTTTAGGCGTGGTAAAAAAGTGAAGGATGGTTTTCATACTTTGTGGGGTTACAAGTTTAGTCAGAAGCTTTAGCAGGCAACGAACCTCCCTCTTGGTAAACTGTTTGTCCATGGTCATTTTGTTGAGCTTCTGGAGTTGGAAATGAAGGCCTCTTCTCAGATAGGGTTAAAGATATTCCTTTAAATTTACTCATATGCTTGGACTTCTCGTAATAAGACTCTACTTGGGGGCCCTTCAAGGAAGAGGTGGAAGATATGGATTCAACTATGGGTGCATATGCCGGGTTCTGAAGGATCCCGGCTTTGCCCAAACTAGCCTACATTGTTCGCCAGGTACGCTGGTCTAAACACCTCTTTTTCTCTTAAAACTTAACTGTGATGGTGCTATCTAGGCTTCTGGTTTGAATAGACTTATTGGAGAGGTGCTGCGAGATTATAGAGGGAGAGTTCTTATAGATTTTGTAGGGTCGGGCCGCTCGAGTTGCCAACATCTTCGGTTGAGTTGGAATCCATTTAGGTAAAGTTGCTCATGTTGCAGAGTATGGGGATTACTGACTTTTTATTTGAGTCGAATGCTAAAACTGCTATTGAGACTATTCATTCTACTGGTACCCCATGGCATGAAGAAGCGTTTCTTATCCTTGCTATCAGGGAGATATTTTGGTTGTTGGGCACAGACTTCTACTAGTGAGTCTTCTCCCCTGGTTTCGCCAACCAATTGGCACATGCCTTTCCTCAGGAAAGCCTTCAGTCTTGGACATTTTCTCAGTGGATTGCCCCTGCTCTCCCCTGGTTAGAAGTCCTTATTGATTTTGATGTGTATGGTTGATGTATTTTTGGGGTGGAGCACTCGTTTTCCTTATTGGATTTCTCCTGAATTAGCTCGGTTTAATGAGGTTTTAATGACGCTCCCTTGGTAAGCACCTAAATGTTCATCTTTTTATATCAATTCTCTATACGTTTAGCTATGTTACAACCTTAATTATTTCAATTCTAACTAATTTTATGCTTTGTAGGTACTAATTGCAATAATTGATGTTTTGAGGCTAAGTGCTAGAAGGAAATGAAGAACCGAGCCTAAACCCCTTACCGGGTCCCAAGTGCTGCCCATTTTTTAAGTCTAGCGCAAGTCAATCATATTCAGTAAAAAAAAAAATATGTGCGTCTGTCGGTTTTGCAAGCAAGTGTCGGTTTTGCATATGATAGGACACATCCTCAATTTCCTTGAAAGTAAGACTAGTCCTGCTCTCATCTGGCATTTCTTGTCAGACAAGGAATATCACTAATTTTGTTCATGTCCACGTCTGATTGGCTTAACCCAAAGTGTGTCCACTCATACGGGGTACCGTCCAAATCCGTCCCACTTATCCCAACAAGTAGTGAAGTTTACGAGTTCGACCACAATGGGTCTTATTTTCATTATTAGGTTATCAGAATTTACAACATCAACTCAACAATAATATTACTTAAGTAATCATAAAATAAATAACATATGTTAACAAAACTGCAGTGCACAATGTCAGTTATAAACATAAAGTATTCAAAGAAAATGATCCTATAGACAAGTCTTTAAGTATTCCATAAATCCCTAGCATTATTATAAACTTGTTAATAACCATGGTTAAGTCCTTGGTATCATAAACATCCATAACAATGTGACCATATACACCAATCCCTCAACTATATCCTTAAGTATTTTTCCATTAATTCCACATATTTCAGTTGACCATAATTATGCCCACGAATAACCATATGAATCATAGGTTTAAATCCTAAAAATATAATTCCACTTTGAGAATACACACATTATACTCATTATAACTTTTTAATTAAGCCATGGTAAATTCACACAATGATTTCAATAGCAAATCACCATAGTTTTCCATTATAAATTACGGAAACTATTAAGATTAATTATCCAATTAACCCTAGTTTAATTCCTGAAATTTTCATAATTTTAAAATATAACATATTTACCTTACACGTCTGAAACTGTACTCAAATAACATCCAATTAACTCAAACTTGTACCATTATATTCATGAAATCAAGAGGAACAACTTTCATGTTGATTAGACCGACGGGAGCCGCCGCACACGCCATCACATGCCGGTGGAAGCTCCTTGTGTGCGGGCTTCACGCGTGTCACAAGGTTGTCTTCAACCAGGAACCAAATCGACCCAGTTCCTGAAACACGGGTCGCTAACCTAAGAACTTGACTCGGTTATTTCTATGTGGTTTTACATCCAATTCCTACGTTCTATATATCGAATTGAATCATCTCGAGCCTAATAATATCTCTATATACTTAAAATAGCGTGAAACATACTAAAAGTAGATAAGCATACCTTCATGCTTCGGCCATGGAGTTCACGAACCGTTCAAGAGCCTCTCCACATCCACAGTCCTTCTTTCTTGTCTCAAAGGAATCGTATAATCTCCAGGATTGTAAAATTGTATCTTGTCCCCAGTTTTCCTGGCCCAGAACTGGGAACTCAAAATATACACTTGACACGACCCGATCCTCAAACACTCTGTAAAGCGTACCCGGGCCCTGCTCCTTGCTAAGTAACCCAAAGTACCAAAATTACCCTCAAACTTATTAGACAAGGTATATTCACACATTCTTATCAATGATGCCTCCACCTCTCGTTCAGCCCTGACCTTCATGCCACGGTCCTAGGGGTTACAAAAAAACCACAAAAAAAATTATGCGAGTGGCAAAAATAAGTTTATAAAAACATAGTTCGAATAAATCCAACATTTTACCTAACATTTCTAAAACTGCATGCATACAACGAAACCATTTAAATCCTAAGTAAAACAAAATAACTTCCATGACCTCAAAAAATGTGTAAAATAACCATAACGCAACAGACATCAGTAGTCATGACAACCATCTCACACATCACCACAACTATCAACACAAGCCAGCACAGTAACTCCACATAACCAATCCATATCCAACATTACCGCAAAAATCACATTTAGTCAACTCATCATCGATGCACAAGCATAATATCAATCATTACAACCATTACACTACCGGTAGTCACATCACTCATTCGGGATACAGAGCCCAGCTCGACGTCCAAGTGAAAACTGACTCAGGATATAGAGAGCCCAGCTCGACGTCTGAGTCGCCGTCACACACTAGTCTCAAGATATAGAGCCCTACTCGATGTCTGAGACTACTCATCACAATACTAGAAACATATCCACACGAAATCAAATTGACACGACCTATCCCAATCCCCTAGATTATCGTGGGATTCGCCATGCTCTCGTCTGTCACCACGTGCTAGACTAGGGATAGAACCGTAACCCGATCGGGGTTACCCAGAGTGCGCATAGATCTGTGGAGTGCGCAGCAGCATGTGATGTCTTGGTCTCTGCTACAGCCATCATTCGCGATCAACCCAAAGGGTATTAAAAACAATAAAAGATGTAAGTGGACAAAAATAACAATTTATCAAAACAATTTATCAAAAATCACATTTATACCCTTCAAGTAAAAGCATGCATGATAAGAAAGTAGTATTTCAAATACTTTCTTAAAAGCAAGTCGTATTGTTTTTCAAATAAAATCATTTGCTTTTCCAATCCATAATCGGTGAAAAACTCTTCTCAAGTCAAGCAATGAAAAACATTTTCACATCTCATATTACATTAGGGAAAACCTCTGTGCACACAGCACCCATTGAAAACAAACATAACCAATCCTCGTATCCAACATCAGTCATGATATCCCAGCAACGCGTGCCCAATAGCTCTAGGACTTCTCCAATCAGAGCACGCCACAGTGAACACATCATCGGCCGACGTTCCAGAGCGCCGTGAGCACATCACTGATCGATCTCCATATAATACCAGCACTCCTGAGCCGAGCTTCCCTCGCGCTGCACGACAACAGCCAGTGCTTCGTGACCTCTCTGGGTGAACACATCCCTTCCCGGAGGCGAGCATTATCACCAGGACTTCTCTAGGGAAATACATTCCTATCGAAGACTCTCAACCATATCAATCACAAGAGGATAGTCTCAGTGAAAATAGTAGCCAAATCTCGTAGGGACTCAACCCAAAATCATCTTAATAGGGTCTACGCCCGGATATAATTTCATCAAATCAGTTTTCACAAATCATCTCAAAAACAGTGTCTAACAACACTTCATAAATTCAAGATTCGTCAAACCCTATCAAATCCACAACTGGGTCTCATGCCCGAAATATCTTTCATAAATCTCATAACTGGGTCACAGCTCGATATATCTCACGTTTGACTATACTATAAGTCAAACCATAAATCAACTGGGTCATACACCAGAAAGATATTTCCAATTTCGAAAACCATTTCACGATTCAAAGCACTTTCCAACATCACCCTTGACTTCAATCCAAGTCAAAGTCTTATCAACTAGGTCTCATGCATGAATATCGATTTCACGCATCTCTGTGAAATCATTCAAAATCATTAGTCAAATCCTTAGTGTCACGCATCTCTGTGAAACCATCAAAATCATATAAAACACATGCACGTAGAATACTCGACCTAAGCCCACACAACATATAAGACATAAATCTCGAACTACGTGCAATATCGTATTTTCTACGAAAATGTCAAATCAACAATATAAATCGTATGCACTCAAGGCATCTCAAATTATGTTCATAAAAAATTTATGCATGCATCATATTTATAAATCAAATATCCACTCACAGACCATCCATGTTGCGCGCTTGCAACTTGCGTTGTAAGCCACTCCGAGACTAAATCACAATCTACGGGATGTCTGGACCTATCCAAATCATACTCAAAGGTTACTACCAAGCCATACAAGTCCTAATCATAAACCCTAAAAACTCCCGGAACGGTCAACGTGTCCCAAACACGCTTTCTGATGCTAAAAACCTTCAAATGACCTATCAAACAATCTCCAATCGACTTGAAACCACCACTGTTGGATTCAAATCGTCGAAACCTTTCGAATAAGTTTAGTTTGACCTTGAAATTCGTGCCCATGCACCCTCACGCGTCGATCAAAATCTGATCCACGACGATCAACGACGGTCAACGTTGACGTCACGCTGGCCAACGCTAACGTCAGCCTGACAGGTCTAACATCTGATAGTCTGACAACCTGCCACGTGGCACATGTCCTTCCACATGTCTCTGACACCTCTGACACAATGCCACGTGGCACCACCCCACTGGTCCACGTGGTCTAACAATGCTGACGTGGACCTGCCACGTTAGCTTCTATGTCACATGACACCCTCTACCATGTTGCCACACGGCACCACCCCACTGGTCCACGTGGTCTGACATGTCTGACGTGGCACTACCACGTCGCTTCAGACTGGACCTGACATCTAGCCACTATCACCTTTTGGTTGGCCACTTAGCTTGACAGGTTTGATAGGTGATGACATGGATTGCCACGTCATCATCGTCAACCTGTGGCGGAGTTGACCTTTTGACTGTAATACGTCGTTTGACCCGCGACTCTCACCTGGCCATATCTTTGCCATCCTGCCACCATTTTCCTCCTTTCTTTCACCCACGTGATCGTCTTCCTCCCAGGAAGAGATCTTTGACCTCAAAACAAGAAGAAAATGGATGAATCTCACATATCACCAACGATCTTTCACGGCCAACCTTTGAACCACCACAAGAGCCACTCCAATCGCCCAATCTCTCTGATTCTTGGCCCTACACACTCGCAAGGGCCCAATAAAGGTACCCAGGGCATCAGTTTATATCCAAAACATCCAAAACCAACTTCGCATTTCAAACATAAAAATGGGTTTTGGGTTTACCGTTTCTTGCTTTCCTCAGTCATCCACGGTGGCTCAACCTCTGATCACCGTCTCCCTCAATCTCTCTAGTCATCTCTCTCACTCTGTCTCTCTCAGACAGCAGATAAGGAACAAGGAAAGGGAATGGGGTTTCATTTTTGGATGAAATGAAAAGGGAAATGGGAGATGCATGAATTAAGGGAAATGGGCAAATGGGATGAGTGACACTTGTCACTCATCCATTGGTCCAGAATGGATATTTTGGTTTCCTTCCAAAACAAGCTACAATTTCAATTCCTCAAAAATCGTGCAACCATAAAACTCAACCGACCCTTTCATGACCCGTAACTTTCATGTACGATATCCAATTTCGACGTGTAGTCTATCTACAAACTCGTATCGTCTCAATCTACGCAATGGTCAACATTTCACTCTTTTTAGGGGCAAAATCATAATTTTGCCCCAATCGTCCAATAACCCTCGACTAATCTTGATTAGTCCTTAACTAATCTTTAATTAATTCTTAATTAATTCTTGTTAATCACGAAATTTGGGACGGTTCCTTACAACATTCAATACCATAATAACAATCTTACACAATACCAGTCTTAGGATTTGGAGCCCAGCTCGACATCTGAGACTGACCAACCAACAAGCATTGTAACATATAACCAACCCAAGCCCAAATCACAGTCATCACCACAGTTCACATCATCAATACCGAGAAACACATAGTTATACCACATACTAATTCCACAGTCAATCCACGTGTCTGAAACCTGGGCTAAGGCCCAAAACATACTATACTACTTGCAGATATGCTAGGAACATGTTTTTGAATTCAATTTGAAGATCCAACTTACCTGATCCTGGGTTTCTAATCAACCTCATGGTCCAACTTCGAACCTTATTTCAGACTCATTGCTGAGTAATTTTTTTTCTTCGAAATTCTAGTTATTCTGCTCGTAGAATCCCAAAAAGAGGTTAATAACCTCAATTTGAACAATTAAGCCCAAAATCGAAAAACTCGATTTCAAGCTTCACATAAAAAAATTCTGAGTTTACTCACGGGTCAGTTCCATGTTACTCTCTGTTCTCTTCGTTTTCCTTTCTCTCTTTCACTCTCATTCACTCACCTTGTTCTCTCGTTCCCTCCCTTTCTTCTAGTTTTCCATCATCACTCCTTCATGATTGCACCCACACACATACATAGCCGACATACAAATATGTATACTTTAATAAGCCCAAGTCGGTGGACAGCCGCCGAGGAGATAAGGCAGGGGAAAAAAGCCGGACACATGACACTTTCAAAGAATATCTCATGGTTAAGTTACCCAAATACCGTTGGAAAAAATTACCAAAATGCCCCTACAATTTTTTGACCCGTGGTGAATTCATTTGAACTCCATTTTTGGTATGTCGCTTGTCTATGTACTCTGAAGGTCGAGACATTCTTAACAACCTTCTCAGAATATCCAAAAACTAACCCGATCAAAAAATTCAACCCATTGACCCTTTAGGGGCAAAATGGTCGCTTCCATTTTGACTTTTCAATTTTACTCTCATTGAAAGTTTGGGTCATTACAAAACTTCTCGGTTTGTTTCCTAGGGCATACAGGTCCCTATTCTTGCACCAGCTCCAACCTTCTTCATCTCTCACTTTTCTCCCCTCCTTTCTCTTACTCTCGCTTTCTCTCTCTGATCTTTCCTTTCATGGGTTAGAGGTTTAGTGGATGTTCTTCATTTCGGCTTTCTTTCCCATTTCTGATTTTTCGTTATTTTTGGTGCAACTCCACTGATTTCCACACACACACACACACCAAACATGTATTTAAACTCATCACATTCGGTGGAAGGGATAGGAGAGAATTCAAGAATCTTCTAGCTATTTCTAGAGTTCTCTAGAAAATTACCAAAATGCCCTTATTTCAAATGACCAAATTACCCCTAACCAATCTTCACCCATGCCATTCTTATCCGAACTTATTTTTCGGCATACCACTTGTCTACATACTCAGGGATTCGAGACCTTCATAACGGTCTTTGCAAAAATTTCAAAAGGTTTCCCGATAAAAAGTCAATTTTTTTACCCCTATAAGGGCAAAATTTTCATTTTTCACTTTCTTGAATTTCCGGGGTGTTAAAATCCACCCTCCTTAAAAAAAAATCGTCCTCAAAATTTCAGTACAAATCTCGTATGAGTTTCTCAGTACAAATCCTTGTTCAAACTCAAATTAGACAACTGAGTTGCTCAAAATCAACTCATCGATGTCTTATTTCTACTACATCACTATTTTATCTACACATAAGTACTTCTGGGATCCCGTATAGCCTTAACTCGTTCCTATAAACAATCTCATACCAGGAATTTTTTCCAAGCACACAAAAATACCAACCTTCCCTCTATCTTCTCTTCTCATAACCAGGTTCAATTCATCTAATAACTTAAGTACCCAACCATATCACACAACGGCACTACACGTAGGCCTTAACCACAAACATCATCTAGGTCAATCCCAAAAACAGCACCAATACACCATCCAGACAATTCCTTGGGGGTATCTGTACTACCAGTAGCCACTCAGGAACTAGAGCCCTGCTCAACGTTCGAGTGTACTCTCACTCAGTAACAGGAGCCATGCTCAACGTCTGAGTGAGAATTGACTCAAGAACTGGAGCCCAGCTCGACGTCTAAGTCATCACAACACTAGTCTTAGAAACTGGAGCTCACCTCGACATTTGAGACTAACTATTACCACACTAGTCTCGCGAACTAGAGCCTAGATCGACGTCCGAGACTAACGAACCTCTACCAACTCAGGAAAGAGGCCCAACCCGACGTCTGAGTCGTCACCACAATACCAATCTCAGGAAATGAGCCTTTACTCAATGTCTAAGATTGTCCACCACCCAGAAAATGACATTTGTCCATAAACACAATAGTACAATATCGAGAAACATATCTAGTAAAAATTCCTCAAAATCAAATTCACGATTACAACATATACTCATAACCAGATTATTTTTCCAACTTTTAAGTCTAAGGCCAATACTTTTCATACTTCCTCATAAAAATTTTCAAACAAATATCCACAATTCGAACCACGAATATCGAGAAACCACATACTTTCAACACATACCAATTGCAAAAAATTATATACTTATAACACATACCATTTTCACATACCAAAATTCTCCTTTCACAAAAATCAGGCCTACGCCCAAAAACTCACTTTATACCAATCCTCGTAAAATGTGTACAAATGATATTTTAAGTGAAAATCATCCAAAATTATACACAATCATAAAAATTCCCACATCTCAAATACTTCTATCACAAATATCAAGAAAAACACTTTAACCACACTTCAACCCAAACCCACCATAGAAGCAAAACCCGAAAACAAAGTCTGAAGAAAATTTCGTAAAACGCGTAATAAAACAATTCTCGTAAAATCGTCAAACATCACAATAAAATCATTCTCAATCTATCCAACATAGGCAATAATCTAGACTCGTATTTTCAAGTAAAACCAATTTCAATGGAAGCCTCTTTAAAGATCTCGTAAAACATGTATTTCAAATAATACTATAAAATCATCAAAATCGTTAAAACATAAGGAAACCATGGCAAATCATTAAAATATTCTATTCATTAAGCAGTACCTATGCTCTGATACCAAGTTAAGAGGATCTGTCCTCAATTTCATTGAAAGTAAGATTGGTCCTGCTCTCATCTAACACTTCTTGTTAGACAAGAGATATCACTAATTTTGTTCACGTCCTCATCTTTTTAGATTAATTCAATGTGTGTCCACTCCTATATGGCACCAACCACATCCAACTCACTTACCCCCAACAAGTAGTGCAGTTTACGAGTTCGGCCACAATTGGTCTTATTTTCACTATTAGGTTATCATAATTTACAACATCAACTTGACAGTAAAATTACTTAAATAAGCATAAAATACATAACTGTTCCCAATTTCATATGTTAACAAAACTGTAGTGCACAATGTCAATTATCAGTATTTAGACAAAATGATCATATAGACAAGTCTTTAAGTATTCCATAAATCCCTAGCATTATTATAGACTTGTTAATAACCATGGTTAAGTCCTTAGTATCATAAACATGCATAGCAATGTGACCATATACACCAATCCCTCAACTATATCCTTAAGTATTTTTCCATTAATTCCACATATTTTAGTTGACCATAACTATGCCTATGAATAATCATATGAATTATAGGCTTAAGTCCTAAAAATATAATTCCACTTTGAGAATCCACACATTATACTCATAATAACTTTTTAATTAAGCCATGGTAAATTCACACTACGATTTCAAAAGCTAATTACCATAGATTAGCATTATAGATCACTGAAACTATTAAGATTAAATGTTCAATTAACCCAAGTTTAATTCCTGAAATTTTCAGATTTTTAAAATATAACATATTGCCTTACACGTCTGAAACTTTATCCCAATAACATCCAACTAACTCAAACTTTGTACTATTAAATTCATAAAATCAAGACGAACAAATTTCATGTTGATCAGACCAATGGGAGCCGCTGCACGCGCCCTCACGCGCTAATGGAAGCTCCTTATGTATGGGCTTCACGCGCGTCACAAGGTTGTCTTCAACCTAGAACCAGGTTGACCCGATTCTTGCAGCACGGGTTACTGACCCGCGAACTTTACCTGAATATTTCTCCATTATGTTACATCCAATCCTACATTCTATATATTGAATTGAATTTTCTTGAGCCCAAGAATATCTCTATATACTTAAAATAGCGTAAAACATACTAAAACTAGAGAAGCATATCTTCATGCTTCAGCCATGGTGTTCACGAACCGTTCAGAAGTCCCCTCACGTCCACAATCCTTCTTTCATGTCTCAATGGAATCATATAATCTCGAGGGTAGTAAAATTATAGCTTGTTCCCAGTTTCCTGGCCCATAACTAGGAACTTGAATTATAAACTTCTAGGTTTGTTTCCCAAGGCATTCAGGTCCCCATTCTTTCACCAGTTCCAACCTTCTTTGTCTTTAACTTTTCTCCCTTCCTTTCTCTCACTCTCCTTTTGTCTTTTTGATCTTTCCTTTCACGGGCTGGTGATTTATTGGATGTTCTTCATATCCACTTTCTTTTCCATTTCTCATTTTTCTTCTTTTTTGGTGTAACTCCATTGATTTCCACACACACACACACACCATACATGTATTTAAACTCATCAAAGTTAGTGGAAGATTTGTGGGAGAGAATTCAAGAATCTTCTAATTTTTTCTAGAATTCTTTAGAAAATTACCAAAATTCCGTTTATGTCAAATGACCAAATTTCCCCTAACTATTATTAACCCATATCGTTCTTATCTGAACTCCGTTTTCAGTGTACTGCCTATTTACATACTCAGAGATTTGATACCTTCATAATTGTTTTCACGAAACTTTCAAAAGTTTTCCTAATCAAAAAGTCAACTTTTTAACCCCCCATAGGAGAAAAATTGTCATTTTTTACTTCTTGAATTTTTAAGGTGTTGCAACATGTGCAAGTGTTGAATCATTTGCATGTGCACTTCTTCATGGTGTCGGTAAGTACAAGCCCATGGTTCACACTTCCAGCTGGCCCAAATACTCGTCGCGACCCAGACTTGTGACAGGACTCGTCCCAAAAATATTTTGATAATCGTGTCTGGTCTCGCTCCCCTCTGACAAGTAAACTTAAGTTCCAAAAATACTCTCAGAACTTGCTAGACAAGGGATAGTCGCACTGATTCCCACGCATGCCTCCACTTATCGATCAGCCCCGATCTTCATACCACGAGCTAGAGGGTCATAAAAAACATAAAAGGTGTAAGTGGAAAAAAATTACATCGTTTGAAAATACATTTCAAAATGAACTCTTTACCCCTCCATCTTAAAACATGCATGCATAGAGTAAAATATATGAACAACCGGCTTCCAAGCCAAATCACATAGAAAACCGTGGCACCCAAAATTCATCAAAAGCCCCTAGCCCACATTTCCCGAAATCCATTTCCAAGAATCATCATAAAACATCTGAATACAAAATCAATATCAAACAGAATCCAACACTTTAAAGTTCATGAATTACACATCTTAGGGAAATTCAGGAATTACACATCTAAAGTCTTTCTTGGGAATTACACATCTAGGTTTTCCGGGAATTACACATCCGGACTTACCAGGCATGACACATCCGATTTCTCCAGGAATTACACATCTGGAGCGTTCCAGAATTACGCATCTGAGTTAACCCAAGAATTACACATTTGGGTTTTCCCAGACATTACACATCTAGGGCACTGAACATAGATCTAAAACATTAGTTTAAAACCAAATTTGACTTAAAACCAAGTCAAAACCATTTCCAACAGGGTCTCAAGCCCGAAATATTATTTCCAACAGGGTCTCAAGCCCAAAACATCATTACCAACAAGGTCTCAAGTCCAAAACATCATATCACACAATTGGTAAAATCACATCTGAAAATCATTAAGTAATCCATTAAAATATTCTTGACTCGTAATCCAAGTCCAAACACAATTTTCAAACTCGAGCCTAACCTAAAATATCGTTTTCACCATTCTTGTAAATCGTGTTCACAAAAAAATTATTAAATCCATAAAATGACCAAATAATCATATCAAATCATTGCATCTCAAATCATGCAATAAATCATGGGAAACATTTACTATGCATGCATAACATTTTATAAAACAAACGTCCACTCACACACTGTCCAAACTACCCAATTCCGAGTTGTTCGTTTTTTTGTAATTTTCAGGAATCACCAATCCTATCAAAAATCACTATCAAGGGTCACTAACACCCCAAATAATCTCACATTTAAATCCTCAATTTTTCCTAGATAAAATACGCATTTAAAAACGTAACACGACACTTCGGACCCTCGAAACTATATCGAAACGGCGTCTGATCGACTCGAAACCTGTGTCAAAATGTTCGTTACATCGATTACATTAAAATTCATTTTGACCATACCTCGGGAATCGTGCCCATGCACCCCCACGAGCTGCCGCAAGCAGCTGTGCGTGAACTCATGCACCTAGCACTATTCATCATCTCTCTCGCTCGATTTCCTAAGTTGATCGAATTTGTTCAAACATTGAACTTCCAATCCGAACATCGTCGCAGCTCGTGCTTGAGAAATTATCCACAAGTCCTCAACAGACCTGCTCAGAATAATCCCAGAATAAGGTTTGCAATTTCAGTTTCCCCAATTAATCCTCCAAACTCGAGAATCAAATTCAAATTCAATTAGTGGGTTTCAGGTTTGATTCTAATTTCTCGGGTCTGAGATTCTTTCTTCTTTTTCTTTCTATCTTGTTTTCTCTCTTCTCCTCTTTTTTTTCTGTGTATTTCTTTGTATCTCTCTAATGGCTGGTGTGTTCATCGATCGATTGGGTTTTTGTTCCAAAAAACACATACACACCCTCACGAGTTACACACACACATAGCTGCCACTAATCCCAGCCAGCAAGTGAAAGGTGTCACACACCTAACCAGCTAAGTCACACTTTCTTAAGTTGTAGGCCAACTCACCAAAACCAGCAAAAAACACCAAATTGCCTCTTAAGGTATTAATTACCAAAATGTCCATGACCTTTCTAGACCCGTAATTAATTCATCCAAACTCCAATTTTGACGTGCCGCTTGTCTACGGACTCAGCGTCTCGAGACTAACACAACGATCTCCATAGAAAGTCCAAATAGTACCCCAAACGAGAAGTCAACATTTTACCACTTAAACCATGGGTAAAATCATTATTTCCCTTTCAAATTCTCGAATTTACCTTTTCCGAATTTCCAGGTCGTCACATTTGCGTGTCTCCATTTTGCGGCTCCAGTTTCCTGCCAATTTCAGCTGTCCACTAGGCCCATTTTGCGTAAGTTCCAGTTTTCCTAAACTCCAACATCCGTACAAACCTAATGCAAGGAGGAAATATTTCCGCGCATAGGAAGGAAGGTTTGTGTGCAAAATAAGGAGGAATTTCCAAGAAAGACAAGGATAAACCATACTTTCAGCCATCTCTTAGGATTTTAATTAGGACTTGATTTCATAGGGTTTTGAGGTGATTGTACTAATATTTAAAGAGGTGTTTCTTCCTCACTTTAAAGAAGACCCATTATTTCGCAAGCTATTTGTTCTCCCTAGATTAAACCTAGCCACCTTTCCAAAGTTCAAATAAAAGAGTTTAGCTCACGTTTTTTTCTTTATTCCATCTTCATTAGGTTCCTTCCATTGTTCGAAGAATCTAGTGAATAAAAATCCATCCTTCCATCCACTTTGGCATTGCAAGTGGTTCATGGATTTCAAAAGTGTAACTATTTTCTTTTCACCTGAACTCTTGTATCTAATTTAGTTGTGTTTAAAATTCAATATAAGTGATGGTTCACTTCTACTAATATTTGTAAACATTAAATTCAATTTCCATGTGTTTTACCAAGAGTAATATTGACATTACGAGAATTATTGGCCACGTGGCAGCACCTCAAGCTTGTACCAAAAAATCTGGTTCCCTATTCCTAGAGGAGGAGTCAGAGAGATAAAAGGAGATCAAGTCATGGCACATAAATGCCTCACTAAGGGGTTAAAAGAAATCAAGGTAGCAGAATTCGTTCTCCAGACAATCGAGGCCGCCAGGGGAAATTTCACACCTTTAGCTTCCACATAGCAGCCAACAACGGGTCAGGATCCCGAAATCTACAAAGAGCCTCCTACGCCTACAAAGAGCCTCCTACGCTTAAAGGATGGCAACCAGAAGACGATGTCACCCTCATACAGGCAACGAGCTCCTACTAAGGATCGACCTCCTAGTGGACTCTACAGCGGGCAATGAGCTTCTTATCTTCCTTGATGCATACTCCGGCTAAAGCCAGATATTTATGCATGAAGGCGATAAGGACAAGATAACTTTCATTTTCTAAAGAGGAGTTTAAAGCTACAAGGTCATTCCATTTGGCCTCAAGAACGCAGGCGCTACCTATCAGCGACTCGTTAACCGCAGCTTCAAGGATCGTATCGAAAAGATGATGGAAGTATATGTCGACGACATCATGATCAAGGGTGAGAAGCGTGGTGACCATATTGCAAACTTACAACAAAATTTCGATTTGCTAAGGAAGTACTAGATGAAGCTTAATCCTTTGAAGTGTACCTTCGAGGTGACTACCAAAAAATTCTTGGGGTACCTTGTAACCCAGAGAGGAATCGAGGCAAATCCAAAGAAGATCAAAGAAATTCAAGACATGAAGTCACCATTGAGTCTAAAGGAGATATAGAGTCTAACAGGTCACGCAACAGCTCTAAACAGATTTTTATCCAAGGTCACAAATCGATGTCGACCTTTCTTTCAAGCAATGAAGAGAGCATCCAGAGAAAAATGGGATGAGAAGTGCGGAAAGGCCTTCCAAGGCCTCAAAAGTTACCTGGCATCTCCGACATTGTTGTCAAAGCCAAAGGACAACGAGGACCTGTTCCTCTACTTGGGAGTTTCTGGCGTGACCGTAAGTTCAGCGCTAATAAGGGAGGAAAATGGAGTCCAACTTCCAGTATTCTACACATCAAAGGCCCTCCTCGACGCTGAAATACGGTATCCAAAACTCGAGAAGCTAATTTTGGCCCTACTGGTTATCACCAAGAAAATAAGGCCCTATTTTCAAGCCCACCAGGTGATCGTCATGACGAAGTATCCCCTCCGGTCGCACCTCCATGCGCTTGACGCCTCAACAAGTTTCATGAAGTGGGTAATAGAGCTAAGTCAACACGACATGCTTTATCGCCTAATGACTGCGATCAAAGGCCAAGCCTTAATAGAATTCATTGTGGAGTTAACGCCAGCATTACTAGATGAAGGTCAGGGCAAGGAACTAGAGGAAGCCTCCCCCACGACCAAGCTTCATCCACGACAGGAACAAGCGCTAGGATAATCCTCCACGTAGCCTTCCACGACTGACCCACTTTGGAAGCTCTTCATGGATGGCTCGTCAAATCAACGAGGCGCAGGAGCGGGCATCGTCCTTATAACCCCAGATGGTTCAATAATGGAGCAAGCAGTCCAATTCAGATTCAAGGCCTCAACAACGAAGAGGAATACAAGGCATTGATTTGCAACCTAGGCCTTGCCAAGGAATTAGGAGTCAAGAAGATCGTCGTGCACTTTGACTCTCAGTTGATCACCAACCAATCCATTGGAGAATATGCTGCAAAGGATGCAAGGATGCAAGGATGCTTTAATACAACAACAACAAGGTACAAAATCTGCTTGCTTTCTTCACAATCTTCACCTTTCACTAGCTCCCTAGAGCCGAAAATGCACAAGCCGACGCACTTGCAAACTTAGCGTCAGCACTCGACTATCGCTTCAAACGCTTGATCCCGATAGAATATTTAGAACAGCACATCATTGATGTGAAAGAAGTTGAAGTGAGAGAAGTTAACCTCGCTCCAAGTTGGAAAAACCCTCTCATCAACTACTTAGTGAATGACACCCTACCAGACAACCGACTAGGAGCTCACAAAATTCAAATGAAGGCTGCACGATACTACGTTGACAAGGGCCAACTTTTTCTTCAGAGCTTCACAGGGGCAAACTTACAATGCTTAAGGCACCCCGAAAAATTGAAGGTCTTGGCCGATATTCACAAGGGGCAATGTGGAAACCACTTCGGAGGAAGATCTCTCGCACAGAAGACACTCGGCGCAGGGTTCTACTGGCTGACTTTGAATTCGGATGCGCTCAGATGTGCCAGCACATGAGATAATTTCCAAAGGTACAAACCTAACCACTTGGCACCCCCTAAAGAGTTGCACTCTTTAGTTAGCCCGTGGCCATCATGCAGTAGGGAATTGACATTGTCGGACCATTGCCAACTACACCATCACCCAATAAGAAGTATCTGATTATCTTCACCGATTACCTTACCAAGTGGGTGGAAGCCAAGGCATTGGCAATGATCACTCAATTGCATGTGCAAAAATTCATCTGGATCCAAATCATCTGTCGGTTCGGAATATCGAAAGTCATACTTACTGACAATGGAACGCAATCCACTGCATCTTACCCTCAGGGCAATGGCAAGGCTGAAGCATCAAATAAGACCATCATTGATTGCATCAAGAAGAGGCTCAATGACAAGAAATGACTATGGGAGGAAGAGCTAGACGACGCACTTTGGAGCTAGACCATCATTGATTCACAGAGCTTGATAATCCTACCGTCAACTATGTGGCCTTAAGAACATCCTTTGACTTAAGCGAGGAATTGAGGGAACAAGTCGTTAAACGTATCTGCAATTACCAGCAGCAAGTTAGAAGTTTCTAAAACAAGAAGACAAAGGTTCGACAATTTCTTCATGGTGATCTAGTCCTCAAGAAAAAATTCCAACACCAAACCTCCCCGGGTCCGAAAAGCTCAAATCTCCATGGGAAGGTCCTTACTGCATCTACCAAGTAGGCGGGAAAGGGAGTTACACCTTGGAGACAATGAACGGAAAACTCGTAAATGGAGCAATGAATGCCCATCACCTCCAACAGTACTACGTCTAGGAAACTGAATCATTGACCAAGTCGTCATCAGAGGCACAAAATTTGTGGTTAAAATTCAACTCAACGCATACTTTGCTTACGTAGTATCTTCCATTAAGATTCAAAATGTTTCATTTCAACGTCTAATGAAATTGTCTTATCACCTACACTTTTCACTTCAAAGCTCATCCCCGTGAGGCACATGAAACCATATGAAACTTAACTTGTTGGAGTCGGAAAACTACCAAAAATTGCTTCCAACCCCACTAATAGGGGCAACCTGTAACAACCTGTCCTGAGTTCACGGGATTAAATTAAGGATTAATTGAGAAAATCCTTGCTAATTGGGATTTTTCGGACGGTTGGCGTAAAAGACGATTTGGCCCCGTGAATGGGTAAAAAGTTGACTTTTGAACTGTGTGGCCAAATGCACGAGTATCAAGGACCTTTACGTAGATCAGGATGTCACGAGTTTGTAGACATGCAGCACATCAAAATTGGACGTTCGACGAGAAAGTTATGGTTTACGGAAGGAAAAATGATACTATTCATGCATACTGAGAAAATTGGACAAATGGCGATCTTGGATTGGGTTGAAATCTGGGGGGACCACTTGATAAGTGATAAGTGTCACCCATCTGATTAGCCCAAACCCCAATTGTTGGGATATTATTTCCTCTTCATCTCTTTGTTCTCTCTAACCCGAAAAACCAAAGAAACCCACCCCAAACCTACACACATCTACCTCAAACCTTATCCATTGTTTATGGAGTGTGAAGGGAAGTGAGAAAGTGAGAGGAGACGATCATGGCGGTGGCAACGGTTTGGACAACCGTGCACGGTGGCTGGAAACCCACAGGTAAGCCATTTTGGGTTTGAAATTCGAGTTTTAGTTTGGGTGTTTTTTGGATGTTTTCGTTGATTGGGACATGTTTTTTGGGTCATTGCGATGTTGAAGAACCAAGAATGGAAGGCTGAGGCTACTAGAATCAATGGGAAGGAGGAGTTGCAGGTGGTCGTCACTGTTCAAGCTTGGGAAGGTAAGTTCTGGACCTTTTCTTCTAATTTCAAGGTCTTAGATTGATTGTTGGGTTCAATACGAGTCTAGGGGTCCAAAAATAGCGTGAAATGGTGGTCGAAGGAGTCGGGTCAGGTCGCGGGTCCGATTGACCCAGTTGTAGGGGTCTAGGTCAACTTGTCGAGATGTAGACGATGTTGACGTCAGCAGGTGACATCATCATCTGTTAGATTGTCAGGCCACGGGGCTAATCAGGAGCTACCACATGGCAGTTGTCAGGTCCAGTCAGCACTGACAGGTGTTAGACACGTGGACCAATTAGGGGCTAACATGTGGCACTATCCGACCTGTCAGGCTGACGTCAGCTGTTGCCTTTGATCGTTGACTACTGATGTCTGCGTTGATTTTGACCTTTGACTCGTGCGTGGGCACGAATCTCGAGGTAAGATCGATCTTGTTCAAAAGGTTTTGACGATCTGAATCCAATGGTGCTAGTTTCAAGTCAATCGAAGATCGTTAGGATTGTCAAATTGAGGTTTCTAGTCTAGGGATGCGTGTCCAGGACATGACTTGTTCGGGAGTTTTGAGGGTTTTTTATGCATGCATAATTGTTTTAAATATGGTAAAATTAAGGCGCGCAGCAAGGACGATTTGTGAGTGGACATTTTCTTTCTAAATATGATGCATGCATAACTGTTTTATATGTTTTATGTATGTAATTTGAGATGCCTTGAGTGCATATGATTGTGGTGTTTTTGTAATTTCGCACAAATGTGGTATTGTACGTATTTCGAGAATTTATACTTAATGTTGTACTTTGGGATTTTGCCAGATTTGATACGTGCTTTTGTTTTCAAATGATTTGAACTATGAAACGATTTCGGATTTGGAACTATTATTCGAGGCTTGAGACCCAGTTAATTTACGAGATATCGGGCTTGAGGCCCAATTGGTTTATGGTATTGGGCTTGAGTCCCAATTGTGGTTATAAATGAGATTTCGGGCATGAGAACCTATTTGGATTTAAACTTGGGTTGAGTCCCTATGAGATTTGGATTGGATCGGATTCCCTAAATCCTGATTTTGTGGATATAGTTTAAGTAAGTTATACCACAGGCTGAGACCTTGTTGAAATATTTATAAATAGTTTTATGATGGTTTTCCACTGGTTTGATTTCGTTTTTTTTTAAATATACTATCCTTACGAGTGTTTGTCTCCTCTAGACGTCTTGTGATAGCCTTAAGTAGTCACGGAGCATTGCCTGAAAGGAGCAGCTCTACGGAGAGGCTTAGGATCAGGATTGCTAGAGATCAATATACCGCAGGTAGTGATCCGAGGGAGGCATACCATTATGGTACCGCCCTGGACACTGGTAGACTAAGGGGAACCCTCAGACATGAGACCCCGAGTAGTGCACGTAGCTTTAGAACCGTGACAATCTTGATTAGACATATAGGATGTCAGGAATTTGGGATGCCAAGGATCAGTATATGGTATTTGATTTGTTTTGGGAAGGGACCCACGTGATTTAGTTCTGAACTAAGACCCTACTGAGGAAATGGAAATTATTGAGAAATATTTTCATTATGGATTGATTTGAGAAGCAGTTTTCACTGGATATGGCTTTGGAAGCCTTACTTTTAAATTTAAATGAAATGGTTGTATAACTGGTTTTCTATGCATGCATACTTTTTAGTGAAGGGTATAAATGTCTTTTCGAAAATGTGTTTTATAAACTATTTATTTTCGTCCACCAATATCTTTTACCGTTTTTAATACCCTTCAGGTTGATTGCGGATATGGGCGGTGCAGAGACCGAGACATCACATGCCTCCATAGATCCTGGCGTACTCTGGCTACCCCGAGAGGGTTTTGGTGTATCCCTGGTCTAACACGAGGTGTCGAACGAGAGCGGGGCACATCCCGCATTAATCTAGGGAGGATTGAGATGGGTAGTGTTAGTTTGGTATCAGAGCACTAGGTTACTCTTGGAATGTTACTCATGTGCAAGCTGTGGTGTCTCTGGGCTGTTTCCTTCCCATCATCAACCTGATAGTTAGGGTAAGAGTAGGGGAATTTAGTGGAAACCTAACCTTGGTACGATTACGTTAGGCACCGTATGCCGTGATTTGGTGAGATTAGACCCGAGGAGGGCTGGATGTGACGAATTTTAGAGTCGAGACCGTTGGACGGTCAAGTCGGTTGTGCTCCCTAGCAGTGAGGTCATGGACAACTCTAGTTGAGACTGTTGAAAGTTAGGCGACATACGAGGAACATTTCATATGTGGATTTGCCCAGTGTTGTTGAGTTACGAGTAGAGGTTGTGAGTATTGAGGGAGACAGAGTCCCTCCGACATGAGCAATGGATTGGCTGTTTTCTCAATACAAGCAGGGGGTTGCGACTTCGTTGTGGTGTTCCCATGTTCGGTGCTAGCCAGACGATGAGGATTCGTCAGGTGGTGTCAAGACTTGGGAGTAAGACCCAAATGAAAATTACGGAATATCACGAGACGATGAGTACGGTGGGAATTGTGTCAGGATTCCACATCATCTCCACTGAGTGGGGATTGAGGGGAAACCCGACGGAGATGACTGGGGTGAGTTAGGTGGAATTTCATCAGTAACTAAGCGGTTTTGAATGACGCAGAGGCATCATGGGGATTCATGGGCGTGGGCGCTTAGATGAGAGTTACCGTTAGCTCCGAGACTTGAGTGGCAGATGGATAAGTACAGTAGCCATTGAACGGGATAGAGATGATCCTGAGTTTCTCGGTGAATTGGAGTTTGTTGGTCCACTCGGTGAGTTAGAGTACCTCTAGTAAACCTAAGGTACGGGATACCTGGTTTTGTGATAGGTTACCTAATGGTTGTGAGACAGATGTTTTACCTTGCCTTGATCAATATGCACGAGTATCAGGAGCAGGAGTTGATTCCATAAGAGTTGGGATGTGAGAATCAGGTGATTCCACCGCTACCCGTTTGGATGTGCATAAACGATGTAATGAACAATGGACGTGTGGTGATGTCCTAAGTTCCATTGGAAGGAGCGAAGCTTCGGGAGTTGGTTTTGACCAAACTGGTAGTAAATATACTTCCTTTTCCTATGAACTTCTCATTACTCTTAGAAGTATAAGTTTGGCAAGGCTGAGCTGAATTGAAGAATGACTTGGTTGTGGAAGAATCACGATAGTAGTTATCAACATATATTATTGGATGGTGAAGAAAACTTCTCGTTTTCTGCTTCTACGCTAGCGGCATGGTTGCAATTTCTCTTAGTGCATGGATCTCAGGACAGGCAGTGGATCAGATTTGAGTGAGTTGAGGAGCAGATGCTGTTTGGTGTTACTTGACGTTGGTGAGTGTAGTTGGATTGCTATTTACACTCGCGTAGGATGAATTTTGATGTCATCGTCTTTGATTATCCTAAAGTGGGATATGATCATGGGCTAAGTGAAGGAAATATGCAATCCATAGAGAAAGTGGTGACAAGTTCTATGGCTTACGAGTTTGAATCGCGACAACCGAGGGAATCGAGGATTACATGACGGATGATCAGTTGGTTGTGGATCGAGAGAGTTTGGGATTAGCGTCGGCTCATCAGAATGGTGGAGTTGGATTCACTCAGACAGGATGAGTGTATTGACTATTAGGTGGAGATTTATCCCCGTGGTTGCGACCTGTTGACACGATTGACTCGGGGAGGAGTCAAGTCGTTTTGGTTTGAGTGCACGACTTCAGAGTTTGACCCCATCTTAGTGTCGAGGTTCGGTTTAGTACGTCTTGGTGGACATGAGTTGGTACTCCATAATTGAAGCGTGATTAGCTGGTAATCATGTAATGGACGGACTAGATCCGAGGTTGTTGTAGAGCGTGGGCTAGTTATGATGGTTTGTTCGTACTACGTGGCGTGAGTACAGTTCTTGAGCAGGCCTGAGTAGTGCCCTGTGGTTGTGCTATGTGCACATGTTCCCTACTCACGTTGTGCAGTAGTTGTGGATGCGTTGGTAATCAGATTGTTTCCGATGTGGTTGGTTCGTTAAGAACGTGGACCGGACATCGAATACTGTGCACTAGAGCAGAGTGATCTTGAGAGGGTTCAGTGATGGTATGAGTTGGAGCTCAAAGCCGTGGTTGGCCAGAGGAACCCTAGGGTTTGAGTTGTGTTATCCTTGCTAAGGCAAGTATTCGATGGGGTCCAGATATACTCTGGGTAAGTGAAATGGCAGTTTAGGACTCGAGATGAGTCAAGATCACAGCGTTGGACGCTGAACGAGACGAGGTTTGGTACGAGCTACCCTGGTAGGACTCTAGAGTGAGTCGAGGTTTTGTTAGTGACTCGAGTAGTGGTAGTGGAGCTAGTGCTTAACACGACGGTCTCCAACTGTGAACCGTCTAGCGACAGGCGATTTGAGATTTGAGATCTCTCATAGAGAGATCAGGATGTCAGCTTGAGTTGTCAACTAAGAAGAGTCGTAATGCTGAAAAGCTGAAGGACGTCAGCTTGGTATAACGAGATTGTGGTTAACGTCAAGTGACATTTGGATACAAACGAGTACTATGGCTAGTTGTTGGACGTGTATGTTTACATGAGAGCACCTCGAGTTGGAGGCGGGATTGGATTCCCGTAGTTTGGATGTAGATTTGGGTCAATTTGAAATTCGAGGACGAAATTCTGTAAAGGGGGAAGATTGTAACAACTCGTCCCAGGTTCAAGGGATTAATTTAAGGATTAATTGAGAAAATTCTCAATTAATTGGGATTTTTTGGATGGTCGATGTAAAATAACGATTTTGCCCCTAGAATAGGCAAAAAGTTGACTTTTGACCTGCGTGGTCAAATGCACAAGGACCGAGGACCCTTACGTAGATCGGGTTGTCACGAGTTCGTAGACATGCGGCACGTCGAAATCAGACGTTCGACGGAAAAATTATGGTTCACGAAAGGAAAAATGGTATTATTCACGCATATCGAGAAAATTGGACAAATGTCAGTTTTGGATTGGATTGAAATCTGGGGACCACTTGATGAGTGACAAGTGTCACCTATCTGATTGGCCCAAACCCCAATTGTTGGGATATTATTTCATCTTCATCTCTTTGTTCTCTCTAACCCGAAAACCCAAAGAAACCCACCCCAAACCTACACCCATCTTCCTCAAACCTCATCCATTGTTTCTGGAGTGTGAAGGAAAGTGAGAGAGTTAGAGGAGACGATCACGATGGTGGCAACGGTTTGGACAACCGTGCACGGTGTCAGGAAACCTGCAGGTAAGCCATTTCGGGCTTGAAATTCGAGTTTCAGTTTGGGTGTTTGTTGGACGTTGTCGTTGATTGGGACATGTTTGTTGGGTCATTGCGACGCTGGGGAACCAAGAATTGAAGGCTGAGGCTTTAAGAATCGATGGGAAGGAGGAGTTGCAGGTGGTCGTCACTGTTCAAGCTTGGGAAGGTAATTTCTGGACCTTTTCTTCTAATTTCAAGGTCTTAGATCGATTGTTGGGTTCAATACGAGTCTAGGGGGTCCAAAAATGGCGTGAAATAGTGGTATGGGGAGTGAAAACCAGTCGGGTTAGGTCGTAGGTCCGATTGACCCTATTGCAAGGGTCCAGGTCGACCAGCCGAGAGGTAGACGATGATGACGTTAGCAAGTGACGTCATCATCTGTCAGATTGTCACGCCACGTGGTAGTTTTTAGGTCCAGTCGACACTGACAGGTGTTAGACACGTGGACCAATTAGGAGCTAACATGTGGCACATTCAGACCTGACACGTGTCAGACCTGTCAAGCTGACGTCAGTCGTTAACTTTGACCATCGTTGACCTTTGACTCGCGCTTGGGCATGAATTTCGTGGTGGGACCAATCTTGTTCGAAAGGTTTCGTCGATCTAAATCCAATGGTGGTGGTTTCAGGTTGATCGAAGATCATTAGGTTGGTCAAATTGAGGTTTCTAGCCTAGGGATGCGTGTTCGGGACACGTTGACTTTTCCAAGAGTTTTGAGGGTTTTTTATTACGACTTGTCGAGGTTAGTAGTGACCTTTAAGTATGTTTTGGACAAGTCTGGACGACCCGGAGAGTTCAGTATAGTCAGAACGGCTTACGGCGTAGCTTGCAGGCGCACAGCAAAGACGATATGTGAGTAGACATTTGATTTCTAAATACAATGCATGCATAACTGTTTTATATGTTTTATATATGTTATTTGAGATGCCTTGAGTGCATATGATTGTGGTGTTTTGGCATTTTCGCATAAATGTGGTATTGTACGTATTTCAAGAATTTATACTTTATGTTGTACTTTGGGCTTTTACCGGATTTGATACGTTCTTTTGGTTTTCAAATGATTTGAACTATGAAACGATTTCGAATTTGGAACTATTATCCCAGGCTTGAGGCCTAGTTGATTTACGAGATATCGAGCTTGAGGCCCAATTGGTTTATGGTATCGGGCTTAAGTCCCAGTTGTGGTTATAAATGAGATTTCGGGCTTGAGACCCTATTTGGATTTAAACTTGGGCTGAGTCCCTATGAGATTTGGATTGGATCGGATTACCTGAATCCTGATTTTGTGGAAATAGTTTATGGAAGTTATACCTTAGGCTGAGACCTTGTTGAAATATTTATAAACGGTTTTATAATGGTTTTCCACTGTTTTGATTTCGATATTTTTTTTTAAATATACCATCCTTACGAGTGGTTGCCTCCTCCAGACATCCCGTAGTATCCTGGAGTAGTCATGGAGCATTGCTTGAGAAGGGCCGCTCTACGGAAAGGCTCAAGATCAGGATTGCTAGAGATCGATATACCCCGGGCAATGATCCGGGGGAGGCATATTATTATGGTAACGCCCTGGACACTGGTGGACCTAGGGGAACCCTCGGACTTGAGACCCCGAGTAGAACGCGTAGCTTTAAAACCGTGACAATATTGATTAGACATCTGGGATATCAGGCATATGAGATGCCAAGGATCGGTATATGGTATTTGATTTGTTTTGGGAAGGGACCCACTTGATTTAGTTTTGGGCTGAGACCCAACTGAGAAAATGGAAATTATTGAGAAATATTTTCATTATGGTTTGATTTGAGAAGCATTTTTCACTGGATACGGCTTTGGAAGCCTTACGTTTAAATTTGAATGAAATGGTTGTATAACTGGTTTTTTATGCATGTATGCTTTTTAGTAAAGGGTATAAATATCTTTTTAAAAATGTGTTTTATAAACTGTTTATTTTTGTTCACTCACAGCTTTTACCCTTTTTAATACTCTTCAGATTGATCGCAGATGCGAGCGGTGGAAGAGACTGAAACATCACATGCCTCCATAGATCCTAGCGCACTCTGGTTGTCCCGAGAGGATTTTGGTGTATCCCTGGTCTGGCACGAGATGTCAGATGGGAGCATGGTACATCCCGTATTAATCCAAAAAGGATTAGGATGGGTCGTGTCGCAACCACTAGGCCATCACAGACATCAAGCAAATGTTTTAACATGCGAAGTCCAATTTTGCATTTCAGTGCACAAGATCGAGATTCATTCAGTCGTAGACCGCTCAATTTGGATCCCCCTAACATGAGCTTGATGGCCCTAAAACGATATGGAAGTCGACTTTCCAACGCCGTTGATCTCACTCAATTCCGAGTTGTGACAAGTCCCCAGTGAACCTTTTTGTACACGAAGGTCAATTGCACGTACCAGTACATCAGTACATGATTCGTCCTAGCCTACAAAGCTCAACTCACATCTTCATGGAACTAGCTCGGTGGAATTAGAACGGTATAGAAGTCATCTTTCCAACGTCGTTGATCTCACTCACTTCCGAGTTGTGACGAGTTCCCAACAAACGTTTTTGTACTCAAAGGTCAATTGCATGTAGCAGTGCACGAGTGCAAGATTCGACCTATCCTACAAAGATCAATTCAGATCGGACTAGAGCAAACTTGATGGAATTAGAAAGGTATGGAACTCATCTTTCCAACCCCATCAACCTCACCCAATTCCGAGTTGTGACGAGTTCCCAGCGAACATTTCTATACGCCCTCGCGGAACAGCACGCGAGCCCAAGTTCACTTGGTTCTGCAAGGCTCAAATTTTGACATCTCACAACAAGCCTATTAAGGTTAAAATTCTACGAAATTTAACGTAAAGCAAAGGAAGGCTTCATATTGATAATTTTGAGAAAGCTAGATTGGCAAACGGAATATTGGTTGCTCAACCACTTGAATTAACAAAACAAAAGAAAAGGTTGGCGAGTCACAAGACGACTGCTCAACAACTTATTTGATAAAACATCAGAAAAATGGAGAAGCCTACACTAAACATCTAAGGCACGTCCGACAGCATGTTTTCTAGCCCCATTGAACAGTGAAATTGGACCTAGTCCTCACTCGATATCTCAAGAATCCCATCATAAAACGGGTCGCCAATGTCTAGAATGCGGTCATCACCTAACTGCTCTAGGAAACTCGGCGACCCAGAACCTGGAACCTCAGGAGGGGTCGCCTTACCATGTTGCATTTCTTGCCCTGAGTTTACAAACCGCCAAAATGCATCTTCAATGTCTCCCTCCTGAATTACGTACTTGGCGAACATGTTGTTCTGAAAATCGAGATACCCCTCGACATATTCACAAGCACGGCGCGTCTCCATCTCGGACTCGCTGCAGCCTGCCACAAACAGCTTCAGCTTCAAATCCTCCACAGAATTTGCGAGCTCCTCTACATTTTGGCTCGAGGCATGGATAGCACAAGGAGGCGAGTACGGCTCAGAATTCAAATGTTCAATCTGAGCACGAGCTCGCTTCACCTCAACCTCCAAGAGCCTAATCATCTCCTGAGAATCTCGCAAGGAGCCGCGCAACAAGTTAGACTCGCCGAGAGCGACGTCTCGCTCGCTCTCCGCCAACAACTTCTCGGCTCGAACGCTCCTTAACTCATCCAAACTGGCTTCTAACAAACTCGCCTTCTTGTCCAAATCTTCATTTTTTTTCGTTGAAGCCGAGCATGAGATTCTTGAAGAAAGGTGCACTCAAACTTGAGTTTTTCAATGTCAACCTGGGTATTGACTCGAAGTCGCAGCATACCCACAAGCTTACGAGCCCCTGCCTTTGCAATCTCGAGCACTTTGATGACCCTGTCATGAACCTCCTACGCTACTCCACTCCCGACACACTTCGCGGACATGGGAGTTCCCCACCTTCGCTGAAGCAGCTCTGACTCCTCCATGATCAGCGCCCAAGAATTTACCGCAGGGTCTCCTTGAAAGATCTGAAGTTGGTCTCTTTGAGGGGAAAAGCGCAGCTGACACCTTGGTGAAAGGCACCACCCGAACATCAGGAGGAGCATAAGCAACCTTCAGATTCTTCGGGGACCTAACTGCACCTTTCGCTAGACCTCTCTGAGGCTCACCTGAAGACTTGCGCTTGTTGGATGATCCCGTTGGGCTCGAAAGGCAAGGCATAACCTGGGGAGCGCTACTTGGGGGCACGAACTAATTGAGCACCTTTGTTGAAGGGACACCTGACTCATCTTGGCTTGTGCATACTGGTTGGACATTTTACTTCCCATGCTGCAGGGCAACTAACCAGCTTTTGGCCAAGTTCCCAAGAGGACGCCTGCCAGCCCTGCGCCTGTAAGAACTAAGTAACGAGCTCATCTCACGAAACTGCAAAGGAACCATGAGGACTCTGTCAACCTTCTTGGTGTCGGCATGGAACTTGGTGATAGTGTACAAGTCTGACGGGTCGCGGTAGCGCAAAGCAATGTTCAGACCACTGGCATAGTTAAGATCCCACTCGCCTCCAACTTCAATGCACAAAGTCCGATACAATTCGTCATCAAATGACGTGCCCACGAAAAGTTTAACCTTTGGGACCACGTGTGAACTCCGCGTGCCGAGGATCGGCTTATGCTCCACCAAGTAGTAATACCAGAACTCATCTTCAGTGAACTCCAAGTTGAAGAGCTCGTTCAGCTTCTCAAAGCACATGATATGGCGATAAGCGTCGACATGCAGTTGAAAAAGACAACACCCGATTTGACAAATGATCTTAGTAAAAAGCTTCAAAAATGGGAACTTGAAGCCCCAATTGACAATCAAGGGGTGAAACTGGATCCACCGGAGAAGCCCCAATTATCGTCTTGCTCATCGTGATCTATTTAGCTCCTTTATTGCTATTTGGTTTGGGGAACCATCAAATGTAATTTCTGATTTTTTAATTGAAGATAGTTAATTAGTTTTTCGTTGCATAGCACTTTCTTTCGATCAGGTTAAAATTCCTAGCAAAACTTTAACGAGGCCACAATTTTGTGCCCATATCCACTTTGTATGGTTCTTTATTTTTTAAATGAAAGATCGTACTTTCTTAGAAAATTAACAAAAAAAACTGCAATTTTATTTTAATCCTTAATTAAATAGTATACTTTTCAAACTTTAATTAATAAAAGGTGGTACTATTTTACTATTGTAACCCTTGCTATTAAATAGCATACTTTTAAGACTTAAAATAGCATACTATTTTAACCCTTACAATTTCATGCTATTTTATATATGAAAAGAGTACACCAGAGACTCAGAGCAGCCGAGAGCTCAAATAGCTAACTATGCTTAAATCTATAGCTACATGCATCAATCCTCCCCTCAAACCAACTCCTCTACGTCTTGAGACGCGTCAAATCTCGTCTCATTGCCAGTCCTCACAAGATAAAAGGGGTACACCAAAGACTCAGAGCAACCGAGAGCTCGAACAGCTAACTACGCTTGAATAAACAACTACATGCCCCAATCCTCCCCTCAAACCAACTCCTCTACATCTCCAAAAGCTAGTCACAGAAGTGTAGTCCAAGAAAATTCGAACCAGGACTTGGACCATCCCATGCTTTTACCCTCACCATTGGACCATCCAAGATGGAAGAGAAAGCAAACATTCTGATTCTTAAAACCATTCACTCGATTGTGATACTAATCTACAAAACTATATTTATGCAATGATTCATTAATTGAATAAGATCACACAATTTAATAATAAAAATAATAATAATTTTCTTCACAAATACTTTAAACAGATTTTGTAGAGAACAATTTTACAACCTATTGACGACCAATATAGAAATTAGAGCCTAAAAAGGAAAATAGTTAAGGACATCAAACTATATACGCATCAAGCTTACCATACAAAATGAACAAGCATTTACCATATATGTACCAAACTACAAGGGTCAGAACAAGTAGCAAGCACAGAAGTGACCTGATTAAATATGCTGATGGTATCGATGACAAGTTATTTACTTGAGGGGGAGGTCAGCCTATTTTCATCTGATTCGTGCTTTGATGAAGCATCTCCACCCATCAATTCCTGGAATCCTTCGACCTTCACTGGTGGAGCCCTAAGAACACCACCCATGTTCCTGCACGCACAAGAAAGTTCCAGAAAATCAATGATGCATTACTCACATGGACAATCTGTACATTTAAACTTCAAATCTTCCTTACTGCTGTTGGATTTGAGGAATTTGCAAGGAAGCCATCTGTCGGAATTGATTGCCAGACTGAGGATGGACATTTGGCATTGTATGATTCAACATTGCAGGGATTTGCTGCTGCCTAAACTGCGTTTGGGGATGTCTGTTGTTGAAACTGTTGAAGGCATGACCATCCATGGGCAACTCTGATGGAGCTTCAACCTTGACCTGTACCATTGTTCTGTCCTTATCCATCTCCATCCCCGGGCGAGGAGTGGATTGTTGACGCCTTCGCATTCTTTCTATCTGCTGCTGTTGCTGGAAAGGCATATTTTTGGAATGGGCCATTTGTTGAATCTGCGGATGCATTTGTCTGGCCATCTGTAGATTCACAAAACATTGTCATAAGAGAAACCATTATTAATAATTTCATACTTTTCAAAAATCGGCTTTTGAAACTACAAAAGCCCCTAAAACTCTTGAGAAACTATTTTGGGAAACTGATGATATATGCACAGAACTCCAAAAATCAACCGTTAACAATCCATAAATCAATTATACGCAAGGTCAAGGATCAAAATCAATTATGAAGGTAACAATTTAAGTTATCAAATATCCATACTTGCTGGGGTAGTCGGATGGGATTCTGATGCTGTGGCTGCAATTGTGACTGGATTCCGTGAATTTGCTGCTGAGTTTGTTGAAAATTCCTGGAGCCATCTTTGACTTGCTCCCTTAGAGGGCCAAAATTACTTGTGAGGAAAAAGGAAACAGCATGTAAGTAATGGATACACTAGAAACTTACATTATTAGATCTCATTGATTTGAAAAGAGAACATTTTGTGCAAACAAAAATTGGAACTCAACACCTAATGTGCTTAGATTGTGCACTGTCAATGGCCGAGAAACACCCATTCCTCAAACTATGCTAATGGTCACAATTTGGCTTTCTATTGGCCATTCACTCAAGTTCTTAAATGATATAAGGACCTTTAACCTTTACAGATGTCATCAATTATGAGACTTTAGGTTTGTTAAGTTCAATCGTCTAGAGATTAGTCAAACTTAAATAGCATGTATTAACAGAAAGGTGAGTGCCAGTAACAAATTTTTCAGAGAAAACTCTTAAAAAGGAAATGAACACGCCCTCGCTTGGAAGGCTTACTCTTTTAGGAAGCAATGAAAGATTAAACCTTGAACTCAACTCCACAATGAGGACAAGTAGTACTCACAGCTATTACATATCCGCCACAATGTGAAAGTATATTCATGAAGATTCTAATCGCAACTAGTAGACCTCTATCCCAGTATCATGAGTGCCTAAAATTCAAACAAGATTTCATTTATTCAAATAACATTGAGCGGTCATTTTCCTCTTCTTTCTGCTGACTCAGGATTCAGGAAAAATCATGCCAGCTGAAGGTGAGAGTTTATTATTAAATTAACTGAAGTGCAAGTTCAAGAATGCAATGAGATTTATGGGAAACTAAAATCAGAGAAGACCAAATTATAAAATAAAATAAATTATAACCTTGGATTCAGGAACTCACCTATATCCTACTGTTTGAAGGAACATCTTCAGTAGTTCAATGGCTGAACATTGCTTTCTGTAACTATCTGCAAGAACTTTCAAGCTGCCACCCAATTTTTGGATATGACAACTAAGCAATTGAGAGAAAACATCAATTGGCACTTCTGTACCACCTTCAAACCCAATACTCATCAACATCCTGGCTATTACCTTTTGAGATAATTGTGTTGCTTGCTCTTGACTAAGACATTTTTTGTTCCCCCCAGCCCCATTTGTCCCATGATGTAACACTCCTCCTTGTTCATTGCTGAGGTATTCAGGTCTGATACCAAGCCTTTCCAGCATGACAGGACTCCTAGTCATAATCTGAGGCAAAGTATCAAGAACTCCAAAACATGCCACTCTCTGGTAGTCTTCCCTTTTACTCAGGGGAGGAAGTGCACTATCAGGAACACAGTTGAACGTAAACATTGTCTCTGGGAAAAAAAATGTTTCATTATCAACTGAATTGCTACCATCTAAGATGGGGTTTCCATATACTATATGCTGATCTTCTTTGAAAGCTATGCGTCTTTTTTTATGCCTCTCAAGAAGCTTAAGATAAGAAGACATCTCCTCTGGGGTACGTTTCTCTGATTCTTGGTCTGCTGATGACAACCTATATGGTTTGCTAATTCTATATCTCTCAATAAACTGATTATACCATGTTTCAGGAAGCTCGTCATTTTTGAATCTCAATGTTATATTATCAATTTCAGATTCTTCATATCTTGATCCACCACCAAAGCCTGCTTTTGATTGAATCTGCAAACAGCCATAAACTAAAAATTATATTACAACTCTCCACAGGTTCGGATGCTTGAACCTTTTGCACGAGTTACTGGTGATTACATTCATACTCTGTTTGAATCAATTCAACCACCCCCTCCCTCCCACAAAAAAGAAAAAAAAATCATTATGCATCAATTCAGTAGTTCAATTCAATTCACAGATAAATCAACCGCTTTAAAAAATTGAGCCAACGGAAATTGCATAATTTTCCAAATGCAGGGAACTTACCTCACCATTATGCACCTAAAGCAATTGCAGGAGATGAAACCCAAACAATTGTTTGTTTTATAACCCAATTCCATTCAACTTTCAGTAGCCAACTAATCTAAAAATAAAAATGTGAAAGACATATGTGTTCATAGGGAGTATGTTCCACAATTTCTCTACGCAATTGAATTCCAAACATACTAGGCTTCAAATAAACTGCATAAATAAAAGTATAACTATTATAATGAACTAATTTCAGATTACTAAGCTTTTAATTCAAACACACTTATGTTCCAAGCCCAACTCAAATGCACAAGGAAATCCATGAAAGCTAAAAAATCATACCTTGGACGAGGCCGAAACTTCACGCTGTTGAACTTGAACCCCATCTTGAGACGAATTCTCAAGGGTGAAGTAAACGTCGTCAGGGTGCAACTGTAAATCTGAAACGAAGAAAACTCGCAGCCATCAGAAACCATAAAATTAAGCAGAAACGATTAGACCGGGAAAAAAAAAACAGAAACGAAACCAATGAAGAAAATCAGGGGCACTCACAGATGGGATTGAGCTTGGAAACAGCGAGCGGAGAGGACGAGGGAGATGAATTTGAATTAGGGCGGAGGAAGAGGGAGAGGCAAGCCTTGTCGAAGAGAAGAGCTCGAGCGCGGAGTTGGAGATGGAGGTGAGCCCTAGATTTGGAGTCCATGAAAGCTTCCCATCTAGAAGGTGACTGGAGGAAGGGTGCAAAGTTGGCGTAGGTGGAGTCGCCCAGCCATGTGCGCCACACATTGCAGGACTCGAGCATACAGGCGAGCTCGTATCCACGACCGTCGTCCCCAAGTAAAGCCATTTGTTTAGACGACTTGGATGCTGATTTTGCTGTGCTGCGTCTGAGAATTCAATTTCTTGGGTTTTCAGATATTTGGGTTGGAGTTTTGGGAATTAACATTTACATATTTATTGTAATTTTAGTGAAGGATAAATGCTTAATATGAGTAGTAAATCTAAATATGGGAATGGCTACCCTACAAATCGGTTTTAGCGCGGTATCAAAAAACAAAAAAACATACCATTTGCAAAATGGGAATATGAGAGAAAAGATAGGCGCAACCGCTCACAGGTGGAATTAAAGAGCACGCGAATAGCTCGTGAGGTATATAAGAAGGAAGATATGCAGCAGCGAGGAGGGTTATGGGCAAAGGAGTGAGTGTTACATTATTTCATCAACAAGTCGAGGCATGGTGGGTGATGCAGTGGCGATAGAAGATGGATATGGTTCTCTTGTGTGTCATCAACGGAGCTGGAAGTCGCGAGTGTTAAAGACAGTGACAATTGTAACGGCAAAAACTAAAATTTATGGGTAATGGTAAATTAGGGTTCGTAATAGATGAAATTTGTAGAAATTTTGAGGGAAAATACGAGAATGGGTGAAATTGGGTTTGAAAATGGAATTGATGTGGAAAATATGGGGTATTAAATGTATGAGTGAACTGGGTTTGTAATTTTTGGCGAAAAATTACAGGATTGGGTGAGTGAGGATTAGTGATTGGTCGAATAGGAGAAATTATAGAGCGAAAAATAACAAGTAATGGTGAATTAGGGTGTGTAATAGTTTTTGTATGTTTTCAACTTACCACGCTCTCTGATAGCAATTGATAGGTTTATGAGTTATTTATCTGAAAATTTTACTTTGCACACTTTTGCTATATTGGTTCATTTGACTTTGAATATACTTGGATTTTGAGATATTTGAATTGTAGTATGTTTTTAATTTTGAGATATTTGATGCAGTGCAAAACTGAAAATGCAATGAGTTTCTGTGAAGTCAAGTTTCATTTAAATTTTAGTGATTTGGGTTGTCGAGTTCCAGTGCTTGCCATTAAGGCCTGAAGAAATGCCAGGTAAAACATAGTTTTTTTTATCAAGAAATGGCATACATATGTAGGGAATTGGTAAGGTATGATTAAATGTGTAGTTAAGGTGAAAGAAGCTTTAGAGTTGGTGTGTGAAAATAGTTTTAATTAGAATTTGTTCATATGTGAGATGAAAATTTTCTTTAATAGTCTTTGGTCATCCTTGCTGGTTAATGAATGATGTATGAATCATTATTGTCAGTGTAGCATGGTTAGATGTAGGCTTTGTACCTTCAGATTTTGTTTTTCCCCTATAATGAGAAAGTATGTGTTGTTTGGAATGTAAGGATTTGATGTGGCATTGTTGTTAGTTGTGTATCTTGTGTTACTAGTTTCTATGTCGGTGTTTGTTTTACCTGAGGAGGTGCTTGTTACTTGTTGTCGTTAATATCCGTATGCTTATATAAAACTGATATGTGGATGCGCATTTGTAAGATTTAAGGTTTTTAGGATTTGACTTGCTGCTTTATTTATATTTGATCCCTGAGGAATGACCATAATTGGAATGGAGATGCTTTGTTTGAAAGAGTATGACTGAAGGTACTCTCTGTTCTTTTGAAATTCAGGAGGTGTGAGTGTAGCTACTAATGAAACTCAACTTCCTACACAGAATAGGGAAGTGTTCGTTGCTAAGGAAGAAGAAAGAAGGTGTCTTCAAATTACAGGTGAAGAAGGTTCGGCCGTGGTGAAGAGGGAGTTTTTGCAGTGTCTCTGGTGCGTGTGAAGAAGCAGTTGTTCGAATAGGCAACTGTTGAAGTTCTAAGGTGGAGCGTCTCTGGTGGTTGCCTTGCTGTGTCGGTGGGGTATTTGTTTATCTACAATGGTGGTTTGGTATCCGGTTTGATTTCCAGTTACAACTTCTGATTTAGGGTAAGTAAGTGACTTGCATTTATGAATCTGGTTGTGGTTTAAATTTATGTTTCTAGGGATTCTGATTTCCGATTTGATTTCCTAACCTAGGGTAAGTAAGTGACTTGCATTCCTGAATCTGGTTGTGGGTATAAATTTTTTTGTTATGTCCTGAATCTGGGCTTGCTATGATATGAATTCATTTGAATTTACAGGCTATGGATTCTGATATCGTGTTTGATTTCCTGATTCAGGGTAAGTAAGTGACTTGCATTCATGAATCTGGTTGTGGGTTTAAATTTGTGATATGGCCTAAATCTGGGTTTGCTATGATCTGTTCAATTGAATTTGCAGGTTATGGATTCTCAAAACTCTCCTGGCAAAAAATCAGGTGTAAATTCAAAGGGCACACACTTAGGCAAGGTTTTTTTTATATATGATGCTGTAAAAAGTGATTATTAATGGTCAGTCATTTGAATATTGATCATTCCCATACATTAGTAAGGATTTGGAAAGCTTGCTAGCTTGGTTTCCTTTATCCTAACTAATTAGTTTAAGGTTTGATAGGAAAAAATCTTACAACTTGTCAGAATATAGATAATTATGTTTTCTGGTGTATATGAATTTGGTGGCATTTTGTCATGCAATTTCTATTGTAAATGGAGGTAATTGGTATTTGATCTGGGTATGCATGTGTTATTTTTCTCAATTTACTTTAAGGTTATGATGTGGGCTAGGTGAATTTTATAAAAGGCTTGGAAAATAAGTAAGTGTAAGATTTGGGGAAGATTTTGGTGTTGGATCAAATAATTGGAAGTAAAACTTAATGAATTAGATTATCTGATAATTCTAATGGGGGATGAATTGGTAAATAGGGTTGTACATATTGGATATGATGAATGAATGTAAGAATGAATTATTAAACTAGGATAGAGGTAATAAGAATTAAGGTACTAAGAGTTTGAAAATATCACCCCAAAACAGAAACATTTGGTACTTCGATCTTATATAATGGAAACTCCCCTATAGGTATTTGAGGTACAAAAAAAGTCAAGATGAAAAAAGTATAAAATTTTCCCTAACTCACCCTCTATACGAAAATAGGTATCGACTACATTATGTTCAATGTTAAATTTTACACAAATGCGAGCTTGTGCTGGAATGAAGCCACATGTTGGATCATATTTGATTGAAAAAAAATGTACTATGATCCATGTAGGATATAGAAACCTAAAGCATATCGACGTAAAAAAAATTCACAATTTTCATATAAACATACTTACCTAACTCAATTCTTAGGATTCAGTATCCATATTGCAAAGAAAACTAGAAATGCAAAGGAGATAAGTGAAATAATATAACATTGGTATAAGCATATTGCAAATCATAGATGCATATAGGAGCACAAATTCCAACAAGAAGTCTGAAATTCTTCAAGTTATGGTCAATGACTAACAGATGTAAACCTACAGTTCAACACACAATTTATTTTATACAACAACATTACTTCAGTTTAACCATTAAGCTCAGAGGGGAGTGGAGCATGGAAAATTTTCATGAAGATCTAACAAACAATCCCCTCCCGCCCTACATATTGCCTCCATTGCAGGAAATGAAACGCAAGACAAAGAACCCGCAATCAGATCCATTTTGTTGCCTTGGTGCGTTAAGGTCATGATGCACTTGAAATGATTCCACACCTCTCAAGCTTTCCATCCCTCCTATATCTATTCCAGGGTTCGTAAGTAACACTGTTTCCATAGCCCGCAACTGAAAAAATCCACATGTAAGGTTCGCTCCCAAAATTGTGCAGTGATTGTTAATAAATCAACAAAGTGATATTTGAATCTTTTTATTCTAACAACTTACAACTTTGTGGCATATATTTACTCTTTGGCTCCATGCCCTCCCCTTAATGAGCGGATCCCATATCTCTACGCTTTGTTTGCTCACATGAACTATGATGAGGAACAAATGTCCCACCTCAACATCCAGCACGGGTAAAAATATCTGCATACAGTTGGCAATGTAAGGTGAGGCTTTTAAATACCAAAAACAATGAAATTTTTAGGAAATGTATTCCCATTACCATTTATTTTACCTTTTCATTGTGGTGTATAACATTCCCTAAATTCTGCATACATGGGTACCTCCATAAGGATCGAATCTGTCTTGTGGGAATGACGGCTTCTTCAATACAAGAGACAGTTTTTGTCTAAAATGGAAGTCAAAGTGTGGATAATCTTTCACAGCTTCCACATATTACAATGAAAAATGAAAATCCTAACTTACTGTGAAATTCGGCAGAATAAAACAATGCCCATTTGCAGTACCGCACATCAAATTCATCGCGAGGTCCATTAGCTTGAATCCAGTCCACATGAACATAACACAGTTCAAGCAAGGAAATTCACCTTTGAAAAATGAAATATCTACACACTAGCACCACAAAGACCTTAACTTGTTGGAGATGAAGTTCTCTGGCAGTATACATCTAATGTGCATTCTTGTTAAGTGATCCCTTTCCGTTTGGATAATAACTTGGCTACCTCGAATATAATGATATTAATTTAACAATATAATTGTGATTCACCAATATATAGGGTATACTTCCAAATAGTAATGTGCACGTATTCATTTACCTTTGATCGTTGCTTGCATCAAATATAGTGTCAAGGAGGGACTAGTCAGCCTCATCAAACTGATGTTCAACTATATCCTCCCAAATCCATCCCTTTGGGAGTTTTTTTGTCCCCTTAGATGTGGAGGGAGTTGGCATGATCTGCTTAGCCTTCAAAATTGTGCCCCGCACTGCCACCTTAATTTCGAGAGCTAATTTTCTTTTCCCCATTTTAACAGTGGTTTCTATTGGTTGTCCATAACCCTCTTGGGTCGCATCACATATCCTATTAGCCACCTTTGTTGATCCCTTAACCTGCAACAAGGTTTTGCAGTGTATCCAATCAATATAAACCACTACCACTAGGTCACAGTTAACAATATAATACCTTCACTACTTCAAATTTGTTATAAGTTTTTTGGAAAAAAATATTGGGTGAATGTTCAATTACCTCAAATTTTTCCATCGGTGTAGCGGTTGGTTCATTCAAGGTTTCATTGCGGTCAACCCGCATTATATTGAACGTCTCGGTCATGGTCGCCATATGTTGGGTTTCCTTGTCGACCGTAGCCCCAGCAATCCTCCCCTGCTCCTTTATCAATTTGTAAAGCCTATCCCACTTCCCCCTGTCCCAAGCTAGAACTTGTGGTAATGCCCTGTCCACCAAAAAATACCCAGCTCCAATTTTTTCAACATAAAAAAAAAACTCCAAAAGTATTGTGCATCCTGCAAGAACCTCCCCTCTCGAAATTGAAAATTATGTAATGTTGTCCATAAGATCATCCAAACACAAAAAGGGCCAATTAATTTGATAGAACTTCGTGCCATACAGAAAGACTAAGAAGTAGTTGTCTCGAATGGTAATATAATCTGTCGGAAAAGAGGGTTGTACCCATCAAGAACAAGACAAAAGCAATCTCAAATTCATCATCCAGCTCTTGCTTCCTTAATATAATGTCCTTTTAAGTCATCCAACACTATGGCCCCTATTCGGTGCATGTACTTTGTGCAGAATACACAAACTGTGCCCATCATATGCGCAAAATCTCGTGTCCTGATCCTATACACCCTCCCTTCAACTTCCATTGAAGGACCATTTGGGTTTGTCTTATGCAAGATGGACGTGAAAAGCCTCGAATGCATTCCCTTCCATGATATTTTCCTTAAGCATTGAAAACCCAAATCATCAACTGCTGCCACTTTTACCTCTGTCAAACCCGCCATAGTGTCTTTAAAAAACTGGGGCATACATAATTTCCTCACTTTTTCCTCTTCTTGCCAAGCTGGTCTGCTGCCTCTCATTGTGGTAATGGCATATGAACTGCCTCTAACATGAAATTCCCTGAAAACGAAAGCATGGCAACAAGTGACTAGGCTGGTATCTACATGAACAAGTGATTAAGATGCAGCAGTTAATAACATCTTGCTCATAGCATATATGTTAAAAATAACTGATCTATTATGGAGATTTTATTAAGCCATGAAGTTGGTCCTGTGAAGGATATCGTGGATGGTATATGAAGGATTGAATTTCATCTTCTTAATGGTATCAATATTACATAACCCGTAAACCCACAAATCAATCTCCAGACTATTTATTCATTTCCTATAACATTGCATATAGCCTAATGTTGATATTTACAGTACAAACCCTAATTTCATTCATTTCCTATATGAACCTTGTGTCTCATTACGCAACAGTTGTTAAGCCTAATTTCATTCTAATTCCACCTTTCCAATGAACATGCAAATGCGGAAACTATAACAACCTTATGTGTCATTAAGCAACATTTGGTAAGCCTAATTGCATTTTAATCTCCCTTTCTCAATTTACAAGAAAAAGTGGAAACTATAAGAACCTTTGTGTGTCATTAATCTCATGCACTACACAAGCATACCAACACTCACTATAAAAATGTAAGACACATAAATTGGAAACTTTTAATTGGACTCCAATTAATATAGAAGGTGACAGTCTTTACCTCCCCTTCAACATGGTTGATTCACTGTTCCCCTCACCGAGCGGCCAAAAGAGAATTTTGCCGCGAAACTATCAAGTTGGGCGTTTGAGTCAACTGGAGAAGGCCTTCTAGTTCCTTCTTCGTTCCCCGATTAGATAGTGACCCTAAGTGTCCCCCACAGTGAACCCCATGTCTCAATTTTGTTTTGCTGGACGTCATTCTACGCCGAGGAGGATGTGTTTGTTTTTTTTTTTTTATCTGGGGATATGTTTGTTTATTTCCGCATATAATCGGCTATGGGTATATGTGGGTATCCTCATACCCGATCTCAATATGGGCTATACCCATGTATCAATGATTTCAATATGGGCTGGACCCATATTCCTTTAAAATTATAATGTATTCATTTGAGTGATGTGAAATCAAGTGGAACAAATTAGCAAATTCAATTTGGTATAAAAGCCTCATCCCATTTAATTTTTTTAGTTATAAGAAATAAGTGAAAATAAAAAAAAAACTTATATTATTTCCACTAATTGAGTTGTGCGACACAAGAATTTTCCAACACATGAATTGTGTCACATGCTTTGGTAATACACATATTATTGTAAAACACATGATGGAGGATGAGTTGGTGCATAACAGTTGTCTCCATCCATCCCTATAAATAAAAGAAGGGAGCACTCCCAAAGCAACCCAATTGTAAGGCCCCTAAATAGTTTCTTTCCCCATTTTGTATCTCAATTTTTTCAGTTGAGAAAAACAAGAGTGAGACTTTGAGTTGGAGCTTCAGTTTGGTACTATAATGTTGAGTAAACCCACCTTAGGTGGTTTCTGGTGGTCCTAAAACCTTACCCCTCTGCAACCTTCATGCATATTGAATCATGGGTAAAGTATGAGTGGTCTCTAGGGGTAGAGTTCCTGGTATTTACGATAGTTGGAGTGAAGCTGAAAAACAAGTCATCAATTTCAGCCATGCCAAACATAAATTTTATAAAACACTTGGTGAGGCAACTCATGCATACCATGAGTACGTCGCCATTATCCAGACACCTGCTCCTACCATAGGGATTGAGAGTAGTGGATGGAGATCGACTGCAAAAGTAGAATGTCAACTTCGTAATGAACACGTTATTTTTACCTTACAAAGCAACGTGATGAGCTACTTCAATTTGTTGGGACTCTTACAACCCAACTACAATCTGCAACAATCAACAAGGGAAAATGAAGTTATTGAGTTTATGTAAGTTTTTTTTAATATCCAAACAAATGTAATACTACGATTTCTTGTTATATGCAACTTCTCCATCTTTCATTGTCCAAGTGTTTTAGTATTACATAACTTATGCAATATGGAATCAATTGGAATTTGGGGAGCATTGAAAGAATAGAGAATAAAATAAACGTAAATCAACCAAACCACCCATATTTTAGTCATAAATTTTTTTATGATTCAAATTCATACATAGTAGACATACGGGTGTACTTAATGTTACGTAGAGTGGTGGAATTAAAATAATACTTCCCTGATTATGTGCCAAATACTCCATCTTGTTGATAACAAAGTTACATGCTGCTAGAAGATGGTTAAGGGCAAAGTCAATAGCAAGACGTCGGTTGGTGTATGTAACGGGCGTACACTCCGAGCCAGATGTAGTTGAACAAGTTGCATCAACCTTCTCCTCTTTTGATAATAACAATCTTGTGTTAATGCAATTGGTCCAAGCTATCCCCAAATGAGGAGTCACCAATCGCCCAGGTTTGGAACGGCGATAAGTTTCGCGTTGTTTCTACATTGATCTGATTAGATTGTCCAAAGAAATCTGTAACCTCATTTGTAACTACCACGACCAAATTGTATCAGTGAGCTAATGCCTTCAATTTTAAAGAAATTTTTCAAAAAATTTATGCACGCCGTTTGAAGGCCACAACGGTATGTTCAAAATATTTCCTAAAAAGGGCAGTAATTGAATCAACGATAATAAGACAGATCGGAAAACTTGACTCACCTTTAAATATAAAAGCTTCTGTTAAGGGCATCACGGCTAGCATTTGATATGCATCTTCCACCAACTTCGGGAATATTAGGGCACACGGACTGAATTCACATAAGCTTGCATGAGAACCTCGCACATATTGTGCCATTTGGTTGAGACGCCGCTACGCAAATGCATATCCACTGTGAAGATAGAATGATGCTCTTGAAAGGCCACCATATGATAATGGGAGTTGTGCAGTCAACGTCAGTTGCAGACATATTTGAGTTTTTCCGGTTCCATTCTCCCCCACAAACTCCGTGATTATATTTGAGACCACTCCCCCGCCTATAGTGCAATTTAAAGAAGGACATCCCATACTCAATTTCGTGATGGAGTGAGAACGTTGGAGTAGTGCCTTCCAATTTCCCTTTAATTTATAATTGAGCCATTATGCAGCTTGTGCTGGGTGGGGTTCATAAGGAGAAAAAAAAAATTAAAGTAGGAGTGTGGGGTTGTGTGGAAGCTTCCCATGAGGTTTTGGAGGGGCGGGTTGCCAAATGTCAGCCAAAATACAGTTTTTTTCAAGTCGGTTGTGCTGACCATTTCTTCAATAGAGTTCTTGGGGTTTTGTGGGGGTTGGGGTTGCCCACATGTCACAGACCCACATATCACGAGTGCAGTGTTGGGGGGCCCTTTCACTTTTATAGTCAGTGGTTCGGGTTGTGTTGTGCATGTTGGACGGTAGTGATCAGCATGGTTGCAGGTTATGTAGCCTTAATTTGTTTTTGGACAAGTGTAGCCTTGGTTGGACAAGTGCAGCCTTACTTTACATTCACGTGCCTCCTTGTCATGTACAATCACGACTGCCTACTCTTTTTTTTTTTGTTTCCTCATTTAACAGCTAGCTACTCATTTAATTCCCAACCGATACAATAAAGGTTTCTCTACACCACGACTTGAGTGAGAAACCTGCTGAGAAATGATACTGTTGAAAAGGATTGTGGTTGGGTTGCCATTAACAAAAACCACAAAACTTGCTCAAACAAGATTGGTGAATAACTTCAAATTCATATATTAACTGAATTAACGTTACTATTGTTGGACTGATTGACCTGCCAATTACTAGAATTGAATCCAACATTTTCATTCATATGCATAAAACAAACAATTATGCAATTGGGAATCAAAAGGAGGAGTTTGAGCTACAAAATAATTTGTGGAATATATAAGTTAGGAATAGAAAAGAAAAAAAAAGTATGAAATATTTGTATGGTATGTGTGTTATTTTTGAATATGCCCAATGTAATCAAATAAGTAAGTGAAACTTACTAGGAGTTGAACTTGATCTTCTCTATTCTTGTGCCTAAATCCTGTGTTTAAACTATCCCATATGTGCACGATATGTGCTTTAATTGAAACCACCATTAGGTACCAATGGTTGCCTTCTTCGATTAAAATAATATTAAAATAAGGAATAGTGACCGTTGACTGTGCACACCTGGATGAGTGACAAGTGTCACCCATCCCCTGATTTAAGCCCTAAAACCTGATCCATGTTTCCCTCCCAACATCATCATTACTACATCATCATCACCATTAGCCTTAATTAATCACCACCATTATTCCTTCTCTGTTCTTCATTGAACCGTGAACAATCAAGAAAACAGAGCATGAGAGAAGTGAGAAAACAAGCTCTACAACCCCCCTTGATCTTCATCCTTTGCTTATGACCCGTGAATGAAAGTTGGAGAGGGTGTTGAGACAAACCCAATGGTGGCCACGGCAAGGATCGTCATGCACGGTGGCCGGAATTTTGGAAGGTAAACCGTGAGATTCAAATTTTGGGTTTTTGATTTTGATGGTGTTGATCGATTCTAAGCTTAGGATGATGTTCTTTGAGTTCTCACGAGCTTGTAGGTGCATTTTGGGACGGATTTGGACGTTGGAGGTGGCCGAAATGATGATTGGAATTCTGGCCGAAACTTTGAATGGCCATAACTTAAAATCCAGGTACTTTCTGAATTTTCTGGGTTGATATTTGGAATCCTTGGCTCGATTCGATGGATTTACATAGGTAGAACGTCCAATTTGGTTGAGAAACGAGTGAGATATCGAAGTTTGAAGTTTGGAGTTTGGAGCATCAATGGAGTTTTTCGGCGAGAAATTCCGGCGAGTTGACTCGGTCGCCGGCGAGTTGACTCATTGACTCTGACTTGTTGACTTTTTGACGTTGACTTACTGTTCATGATGACGTCAACGTTGACTTTGGTGACGTCAGCGTTGACTTTTTCTTCAACATTTGACTAAAACTTTGACCCGCGCGTGTGGGCGCGTGGGAGCGTATTTTTAGGTGGGACCAGGACCATTTTAATATGGACTTGTATAGGTTAGTAGTAACCTTTGGGTATGATTTGGACAGGTCAGGATGACCCAGAGAGGTCGGATTAGCCCGAGAAGGCTTATGGCACGCGTATTGAGGCGGCATCGTGGGACGGTCTGTGAGTGGACTTTGGTTTTATAAATTCTATGCATGCTTAACTATTTTATATGGATTATGATTGTGATTGTATGATGTTGATTTGGATGTTGGTAAATTATACGGTTTCACGTATTTCGAGGTGATTTACGTGCTTGCACGCAAATCGAGGTTTTTTCGATTTTGCACGGATTTTCCATACTTATGACTTGGATATAATATGATGAAATGGTTTTGAAATTGGAAAGATGAACTCGGGCTTGAGGCCCAATTGTTTTGGAGACTTCGGACTTGAAGTCCATTTGAGTTACGTAATTGGGCTAGGGGCCTAGTTGCTTTATGAAATCGGGTCAAGGGCCCAGTTGTTACGAAATCGGGCTGAGACCCATTTGAGTGATATTATCGGGCCAGGGGCCCAGTTGGTTTACGAATTAGGGCCGTGGGCCCAGTGGTTTATAAAATCGGGTCGTGGGCCCAGTGGTTTACAAAATCGGGCATGAGGGCCTATTGGGTTATAAATGTGATTTCGGGTCTGGGACCCAATGTTTATTAAATGTGATTTCGGGTCAGGGACCCTAAATGGAATTGTGATGTTTTATGGCGATTTCGGGCAGGGCCCATTGAGATGTTGTGAAATGATTTAATAAAATTGTTTTCCATATATCATCTTGATACGAGGATATGTGATGGTCTCCTCCAAGTGTCTGGGACACTAGGGAAGTCACGGTGCATTGCCTGCGAGGGGTCATTGTACGGAGCTACCGGACCGTATAGTGACTCGGGAGCAGGATTGCTATGATTAGACGTCTGGGACGTCAGGCATCTGTGATGTCAAAGATATTGACCCGGAGAGACCCCGGGCAGCACGCGTTGCTTATTATACCGTGAGATATGACGTCTGGGACGTCAAGCGTCTGGGACGCTAAGCATCTAGGATGCTGGAGATGGTAATGTGGTAAATTTGGACTAATGGATATATGAAATGGTTTTTTCGGTTGAATTTATGTTTATGGTTTTTGGGCGGTGGCCCACATGGTTTTGTATGTATGGATATGTTATTCCACGGTTTTGGGCAAAGTTCCCACACTTGGTTTTGAGTTACGGTTTTTGGGCTAAGGCCCTAATGGCTTGGTTGAACAAACGTTTTGGTTATTGGTTTTCGATGCATGCATACGGTTTTAATGAAGGGCATAAATGTCTTATAAATGTGTTTAATGAAATTAATGGTTTTCGTCCACTCACAGCTTTTATTGGTTTTAATGCCCTTCAGGTTGATCACGGATGCGACTGCAGCGGAGACTGGGACATTGCAGCCTCCTCCATCGATCCTTGCGCACTCTGGAAGCCCCGTTTGGGCAGTGACTTTTGGTTATCCCTTGTCTGACACCTCTTGTTGGACGGGAGCAGGGCACATTCCACGGTAATCTCGGGGGAATTGGGATGGGTCCTGTCAACTTGGTATCAGAGTAGGTTTGCTCTTTTGTGCGCAAAGGTCGAGGGTGTGATGTCTCTTTGGGCTGCAGTTCGTTATCAACCTGATAAATAGTGTTTGGGTTTGAATAGTGAATAGAGTATGATTGGACCGATACGCCGTGCGTTAATGTGATTCGACCCAAGTGAGGTTGTATGTGATGAACTGGTAATGTGGGACCATCGGTTCGGTCATGTGATATTGGATTGTTGTGTTGCTAGGTGCAGCTAGGTTCGAGAAACCTCATTTGAGTAATAGTCTAAAAATGTGAACCCTAGTGGTGATTGCTAGTGCGAGGGATGTTGGTACATCGGAGTTAGCCGATGACCTTAGTGGTGGAACCCACATTGAGTTGATAGTAGGATTGGATTTGACGTCTATACGATGTCTAGACCGCGAGGTCGGTCAGGTTGTCAATTTTATATTACAGAGAGCAGTTGGGTTCGGTGGAACCATAGGGTGTAATTATGGAACCCTAGTATATGATGGATCGAAAAAGGTGAACCTTAGTTGTGACTAGTGGATGAGAACTTGTGCTGCGACGAGCGACTGAGGTCATGGATGACCATGTGGATGACTCTAGTGAGTCTAGTCGGAATGATGGGATTCGATCCATGGGTACGATATGAGATAAATTATGAAATCCCGAGTTAGACCGGGTATTAGTGTGATGTGTGGATACGGATCTCGATAGCAATGACCGTTGGTCGGTAGTCATGTGGAGATGATCGGCTATCGAGGGTAATTAGTGTGGGTGCAGTACTTGAGGATCAGGGGGCGTTCAGGGAACGTTCATTATCCTGATGTGGATTGTCAGAATGGTGGTACCCATAGTTGTGGGGTACGAGTAGAGGTTCGGATCGTCGTTCTGTATGAGCGGAGATCCAAGGTTGTCCGATTTGCACACGGTGTGCAAGTGTGGATGTTTGTATGTTGGTACTTTGGTGCTGATGCTAGTATGGATGCCTGTGTGTTGATACTAGTGTTGTTGATAGTGTGTTGATGCTGGTACTAGCGCTGGTGCTAGTGTCGGTGATTGTGATGACGACGAGCCACGAGTTGGGGCGTGACTCCGTCATGATGGACATATGTTCGGTATTTGAGATTTGATAGTGGTTGAGTGATGGACTGGATGGGACCCAGTTGAGATTATGATGTGTTGGGATCAGTCCCGACAGTGGTGAAATGACAAGTGATGAATGGATTAAAAAGGTATGATTGAGACTTGAGTAATCTTGGGATGACGTCCCCTACGTCATGAGAATTAGTGGATTTGGGGAGTTGTTGGCAACTCCGAGGTTGATGTGATTGTATGTTTCCAATATCTCCAAAAAGGACAAGGAAATGATTGGAATTGGAAAAGACGAGGAAATCATTGGTGGTATAGATGTGGGATTTTGTGATTGTAAATAACTTGGAGAACCGAGTGTTGAACCTGTAAAGGTTGAAATCGAAATGAATTACATCATTTTGGATGTGCGTAAATGGTTATTAACGGACCTGAGGTCTGGGTAATGGATTGATTGCGGACTCGTGGTTGTCCAAGTGAGTTGGGGATGTGGGACCTCCAGTGGTTGGACTTGACATCTCATTGGGAGCATGTCTGTTTCCAACACGGTTGGAACCTTAGTTTCTAGGAGAGTTGTAATTGTGGGACGAGAGGAGTGCTCGTCTCCGCATTGGTGATGGGTATTCTAGAGTCATTGGGGTTGACTTCTTATTTTCTGCCCTGACAGACGTTGATTGTAGTTACCAGTACGTTGCGCGTGTATTGGTTGGTGGGCCCATGTGTGTTTGGGGTCATCAGGAGGAGTTGCATATTTCGAAGTCAGGTAAACGAGATTTCTCATTTTCTACTTGGTGGCAGACGATGTTGGGTTACATGGCGTGGTGAGTGCAGCGAGTTTTGTTTGCATCCATGTAGGATGAGTGTTGGCGTCATCATTTTGGATCATCCTTGGTTTTTCCTAGGTGGATGACAAGGATTGATACAAGGTAATCAGTTAGAACCCACAGTCTCGGCGTGTCTCGTCGTTGATTGATCTGTCTAGTTGTGGGAGTTAGTTGTCGAACGTTGTGACAGTATGCGAATTAGATGAGGGTGTAAGACCCTACGGTTTTGAATCTAGTAGTTAACTGTGTGGATCCTAGGTGGAGCTGGATCATGATGTCTATAGTCAGGGACGCAGTGTCGAATCTGGGTCGAGATCTTGATGATCCAGATGAGGGGAGAGTTTATCACCCTTACTTTGGTATGTGAGTCGTAAATGACGGGACTGAACTTCTTTTCGAAGCGGATTCTGTATGGTATCTTACTCGAGTGAATAGGTTTCCGACGTGGTCGGATTTTGTCAACCTTAGGCATGTGGACGATGGATTGGCTTCCCTATGAAGTCAATCGAATGTATTGAACTGGTAACCGATAGGTTCGATTTTGGTGTGTCTTGGTAGACGTGAACACGATTTCGGGTTTTGGAATTGAATTTCTGAGTGACGATTCAGGATTCAATTTTGGAACTTGAAAATGGATTTCCGGATTTGGGTACGGTATGATTATTCCAAATGCTAGCTTACGGAATAATGATTTCGGATTCGGATTGTGTAAAGGAACATTTGAAAACCGGACTTCCATGTTACAAATCCTTATTGTATCTGCAACTAGTCCTTCAAAACGATTTGGGTCCACCAAAAAAAAATCCTCTTTGCTACAATCAACGAAACTTTTACATTAACAACCATGCAATCCACTTATCAATGATTAGTTTAGCACATTTATATCTTACCAAAAAGTAAGTTGGAAAATACCAACTATTTGAAGTCTCCAGTTGAAGGAAATCAGTGACTACATTTATAACCTGCGTGTTAATTACAAAATCCACATTAAAATCTAGGTTGATGTGCTTTATTATAATCAATAAAACAACTCACAAAATATTGGTTTGGTGGCATACAGTACTCCTACATCGCAGGTTAACCATTTTTATGTAAAAAGGGAACAAAAACTCCCACTGTATATGGTCCGGAATGGAGTTTGAATGACTGGTATTCCCGAATCACTATAAGCCATAGGATATGTACGAAATGAGCAATAATATGTATATAATTATTCAAATAGAATATAAATGTAGAATATTAGGGTGCTACTACCTTCCTTGTCCGAAGATATCTTTACGAGAGAAAATGTATTCAAGTAAGTTGACATCGTTGGGAACAATATTTGGTGTATTGCTTACACCCATAACTAATGGCTTTTTCATGTCTGCGACAGTAGTTGATCTTTGACATGAATCCCCACTTTTGGACATAGAATCTTTAATTTCTACAATAGAAATCTCCTTTGCTTGCGGTCCAATGGATTGGCTTGTAAATATAATTCCTTTATAAGAGGCAACATGGATGGTAGATTTCAATTTTACTCATTTCCAACAATAGAAAACATAAAGGTAGTTTCAGATGCTTATGGTGTACATTCATTTCTTCATGTGCTCTTGAATTCTACACTGACAGTTTCTTTATTTTTTTCAAACCATGCAAGCGAAGCTTTATGTAAAGAATAACTAGAACAAATACCACATATTGAATGTGGGCTACATATAAACAAGTTAGGGGGCAATAATGAACTGCAACCAATGAAGCATAAACGCATCACAACATAAGACTTAACATCAAATTAAGCCTATGTACCGAAGCTAATAAAACATTCTAATGAAGAAAACGGGAATACACTTGCAAAATTAAAAATTATCCACTCTTATAAATCATTGTGGAGTTCCAGTTCCATTATACCTCGGGTTGAGGTTTGGCAAGGTTCTCAACTGGAATAGGGGTGCTTGTCGATGAGAGGACAACGCATTCAAGGAGGGGGAGATCAACTTGTTTAGAGGATTTTGTATCGTTGCTTCTTTCTTTTCCAGGCCTGCCTTCATTACATATATGATGTCATTCTTCATTTTTTCCATACACTGTTCAACTACAACAGGAAGTTGATTGTGCCAATCTTTTATTCGGCTTTCAAAGCCATCAAGTACCTGAGATGTAGCGATTAGCTCAGAATTTACAGTAGTTACGTTTTGTGTTAGGATGCCTAGGTCCACCTTTACTCCTACAACCATGCATCGCATTTCCATAACATCTTGCTCAATCCGACCAACTACTCCACATAGGTTAGATGTCATGGGAGTTTCCCTCCAAGGGCTATTGGACACACCCTGCAATTACGAATGTACCAGCATTCACACCATATAAAAAGTAACGTATATTCATTCAAACTTTTCTATTTTTCACTTACTCCTATAGGGGTTTGCTCTTTAGCCTTATTGTCTCCTTCATTTGTGTCCTTTTTCCTACAACCAACATAATGGACATGAGCAATTATTATCCTAACTTTTTAATTTAAAAAAAATGACAATTAGTACTGGTGGGAAGATTTACCCTGAGGTTGGTGATATTAGAATGGAAGGCGCATTTGATGTCTCACTCACCACGAGCCTTTCTACGTTTGAAGGTTTGAAGATGAAAATTGGGTTCTTGATGTTTGGGTAGGATATGTTCTTTGGGCGCATCCTTCGCATCATCATCGTTCAGGGTATGGCAGGATGTCATCCGAATGTCGATAGTTGATTTTGGGAGAGAACAGCTAGAGTGGTTAGTAAAATATTGGTGATTATAGGGTGTGTTTGGTGTTTGAGTGAAACTGGATTGAAGTTGGCAAATGATTAAGCTTCGTTTTGGTCACCACATTTTGTCAATTCTAAATGAGTCAATAGTGGTTTGCTGGAAAATTGCAATAGTGTTAGGTGGGAAAGTTAGATTTTTTTCCCTGCTTGAAATGATTTTCCCTCTCTTTCCACCAAATTTTCCCTCATTTTCCTCATTTGGACAAGCATGTCAATGTTTCAATGATGGCAGGTTAAAATCGTGGTATGTGCACTTTTATACAATTTGGAGTGAATTTCATTATGCTTACCTGCTCTTAAAATCAAGCTCTATTTGGTTTTGAATGTGTGCACCGCTTAGTTTAATAGTCCGAAAAGTATTAATGTAAATTACGCTATTGAAGTTGTACATATATTTTATATGTGTCGGTGACATTCCAATCATCAGTTGCAACGACCCGGATCTCGAGGAAATGAAAAAAACTGGAAAATATATATGTAAAAATACGATTTTACCCCTGACCCAAAATCAGAGTGTTGACTTTTTTATCGAGATATATTTTGGGAATTTTGAGAAAACCATTATGAAGGTCTCAGAATCCTGATTTAGTCGACAGGCGGCACACCAAAATTGGATCACGTATGAGATTGGTTCGAGTAAAAAAACCTTAGGGGTAGTTTGGTAATTTTCACATGGACGGTATTTTGGTCATTTCACATTGAGATGAGTTGTGAATGTGACAGGTGTCCAGAGAAACCCTAGTCCCTTCCCTCTCAACTCTTCCACCGACATTCATGCTTACAAGAGACCTTGGAGAAAAAGGTAGGAGCTGTTGAGACTGAGGAGTAGCCATGAAACCCAAGAAAGAATTTTGTGTTTTGAACACCAAGTTAGTGTTTTTAATGGAAAAGCTTGGACTATTGCTTCTAGGCCGGTCGATATGAGCCTAACGCCTAGGCGGTTAAGCCGGGACTAGACGGGGCGGTTTCTCACCTTCGAGCACATAGGTGCCGCCTAGGCGGACTAAGCAGCCCCTAATTTGAAGAATACTACTAACCAACTTTATACCTAATTAAGCATTTGGAATTAATTCATTAATGATCAATTATGGCAAGCATGCTCATTAGGATAGTAAATAACAACAATAATTAATTGAAACTAACAAATAACAAGATATTAACTTAATCAGAACTAGCCTACATCATGCCCTAGTGTTAGCACATTAGTTCATAATTATAAACTAGATACTTATGGTTTTAATTGATAGAAATTTGTGAATACACCATATTATTTTATAGAAATCGTTGAACAAACACATGGTCTGTTATTATCCTCTTTAGAATGCCGTGATGGATTGAATCGAGATGCAACGTTGGCGATGATGGATGAAATTGTATACTACGTGTAAGTGAATAAGATATGATTAGGGCACGCTGCTTCTAATCATATTATTTCCTCGTCCATAAATCTCAGTACATATATCATTGATTATCTTCTGAAAACAATTGGGTTCATATAATGTCAATTAGGTTATTAATGATTGGGTTAACCATATCCTTGCCTGTACCAAACTTATCTTACCATTGCAATACTCAATAGTGAGGAAGCTTTACAGTGTCACTACAATACTTGGTAACCCTTAAGTACAAATTAGTTTATAATCTATTTTTCTATTCTATAAATTCCATTGCTAGTTTCAAAAAGTAGGAGAAAATTCAAGTGGCAGTTTCATATAACCTAAGTTGTGGCATATTTTTTAACATGTTTCACCCATGATCCCATTTTCCCAAATATTAAGTTATTGTTATAGATAAACACTAAGACTCTGTTTGGATGCTTGGAATGAAAGTGGGTAGAAATGAATTATATTTATTTATTTTCATATTTCACGATGGAAAGGATTTAACAAGTATATGTGTGTCGGTGTAAAGTCCTTCGCAACAAGCTAAAGCCTCAAAGCTCATATAGCTAGTCATTTCGTAGTCATATTGGGATTTATGATTCAAAAGTTTCCCTTAGCAGCTATGATTCCACATCACATTTGCCTTGCATTCTAGCCTTTTTAGAGATTCGTGAAGCAACCAAGAACTTTGACTTTGTCTTATATCAGTGGTTGAAGGTGTGGGAGGATTTTGAATGGTTTATAAGGGAGTGCTAAAGACAATTTGTACCTCAGTTATTACCGTTCAAGTAGATGGAGATAGTCGAATGGTATTATAAAGACAATTTATTGCCCTGTGCAAAACTTCCTAATTTGAAAAAATTCCATCGAAAATTGTGTGTTTGTGCATAAATGAGAGCTACAAATTCGGTCTTGAATCCAATTGCAATGCAAACTTGAAATCAAAGTAACTAAAACCCAAATACGAGGTACGTATCTAATCTAAGGGAACAAGCAAATTAAACATCCAACCGAAAGCCTTCAAAACCTCTCAAATCACATTTATCATCCAACCAAGTTAAACCTCCAACCAATAAGCATTCAAAAAGTCTAAAACCAAAATTAACCGAGTGCATGACTTCTGGTTCTGCTTGGAACCTTTGATGGAATTACATTCAAACAATCAGAATATGGACTTAACAACTGAGACGGTTTAAGAACCAAGGACCACCAAATCATCATTCATGACATGAGAGGTGATAATTGATCAGAAACTCAATAAAAATTTCACCCTATGATATGCAGCAATCAATTTCCAAAGACTTTGTTAATTCAAACGGCCTACATTCAGTTCATAAGATTAATTACTAAATAGGAACAACACCTTAAAAGCAAGAATGGATTTAAAACAAAATGTAAGTCGATAACATTCCCGTATAAGTGAATAAATGTAAGTTGATATCAAGCAACATAATAAACAACCAGAGTAGATAGAGAAAAAAAAACAAAACTATCTTTGATACTCTTCACTGGAATACTTTTTAACAACCTTACAAAAATTGAGATTATGGCCTAAGAGAAGGATTATGATGCATCCGCATAAACCTCTTCATAAATATTGCCCAAATTTTCTACACACCTTACATATCTCAAACTTGCATAAATTCATTGGTGAGAAGAGTAATATTTGAAAATAAAATTTGATTCGAACTAAAATTTACCTCCTTCTAAACTTTCAAATTCACCATTTTACATAGACTTTTACCCAAAAGACTAACCTGGCTTTCTCCCCAATAATTTGTTTCAGCTTAACTTCCCGTCTTTGAATCATAATCGAATTCATTCTCATCATTCACTACCACGGGAATTGCAAACTTTTCCAATCGCGATCCACAAGTACTTTTATTGTGCCCATACTCATTACAATAACTACAATGACGACTACTCTTACTAGATTTCCTTCCTTTCTTACTGCCACCTTCGTCTCCAAACTTTGTGTGTTTGCCTTTACTCTTCACAACTTCTGGATCTTTGATAATCTTATCATGCCTATGAGCACTACGCATGTTTTCCTCCTCTTGTTCATTGCACAACACTTCAGCCCTACAACACAACTTCCCTACCTCTTCCATAATTACATTATACACTGCTTCGATTTTTCCACCATAATAACTAAGTTTGTTGAAATCACTAGTGTGGAAACCATGTCTTGAAACTTCAACATTCTTTTGTCCTGTATTTCCTCCTTCATCTTCAAATTTACCATTTCCTCTACCACTCTTTGTCAATCTCTTCAAAATAAGATACTCTGGTATCTTTTTACTTCCTTCCCATTTCAAAACACAAATATATGACAACATGGAATGCCTTCACATTCCAACAACTTGCAACTGCAAATCATCATTTCACCATGATATGTGTGGTGCCACACAGTCCATTTCTTATCTTCCTCACCATACATTGACATGTCATATCGTCTGCTACCAGGAATCTATACGCGATCATTCTAGTTCAGGGCTACTACCTTATCTAGTTGGGTTCTAACACGATAAAATATTGTCTATGTGTATAGCAAACTGGCTTGTTTCTCCAACTGCCACAGATGAGTTGTTAGAACAGGTGCACAATTCATATTTTTTTTTTAAATCGGCCATTGCTGCATTATTTCTAACTCGGAGTAGCGAACGATCTAATTTTGGGATCCATTCGAATAACTTCAAAAAACTCCTATTCAAGTAGTCCTTCATAGACCTATTCATGTGACAGGACCCACCCCCAATCCCCCGGGATTAAAGGCCAAGTCCTGTTCCCGTCTAACTTACGCATGACACGTAGGCTAAACCGAAGTTTAACCTTCGTGTGACACGTAAGTCGGACAAGGGATTCTCGATCCGACCGTCCTAAAAGTGTCCAGACTTCCCAGAGTGTGCCGAATCTACTGTGGATCGCGGGTGTGATGTCTCCGTCCCTCTCGACCAACAGCCTGCACCACAACAACATGGAGGGTATCGAAAACACGAAGAGACTGTGAGTGGACAAAAATAAAGTATAAGTTTAAAAACAGTTCATAGAACAAGTACATTTATACCCTCAAATTAAAAACCAATGCATGTATATCAAATTATTTCATAAAACCATTTATACTCAAGTCATTCAAACCATTAAGAAAACTGAATTCATTTCCCTTTTCTCAAATCCTGGGCTTCTGCCCAAAACTATCGAAAAACCATGATCGAAAACCGTCATCATCAAATCTCATTGAAAACCCAAAACATATTTGAAACCACATTGTCCATCCATCGAACCTGCTGGATCTATCCGAGTCTTTAAACTCCCGAGTCTTTAAACTCAATCCAGGCCTCAATATAATCCGAGTCTTTAAACTCCCGAGTCTTTAAACTCAATAGGCCTACGGGGGAAAATCATAATATCCGAGTCTTTAAACTCCCGAGTCTTTAAACTCAATCCTGGTCTTTAAACCCAATCCGGGCCCACCCCTATCATAATCATATCCGGGTCTTTAAACCCAATAACCAGATCCAGTAAATCCAATCCAAAACCATTTTCCATATCCGAATTCAAATCCGCAATCTCATCAGGATCCTGAATCCAAACCTAGAACTCATATCCATCATCCATTTCCAAATTCGAATCCGAAACTATCATTCTGTAAGCCGGCATCCGGAATAACCATTTCGAATCCAAACCTGGAATCCACTTTCAAGTCCCAAATCGAATCCCGAATCGTCATCCGGAAATCCGATTCAAAGACCCGAAATCACGTTTCTTAGAACCACTTTCTGAACTGGGCTTCAAGCCCGAAATTACTTTCCGAAATCCATTTTTAAATCATTTATATTAAATCATATTCCAAATCCCGTCATCAAATTATTTAAACCAGGTTTAAATCACAACATCCGTCAAATCTCGTAAAACGTGAAATTCTATAAATACCTCGAAAAACGTGCAAAACCGTAAACCATTAAGATCATAAATCAAATCATAGAATCACGTATAGAAAATATATAAAAACATATATGCATGCATCATAAGTTAGAAAGCAAAGTCCACTCACGGACCATAGCGTCGTCGCCTCGATACGCGCGCACTAAAGCTTTCCTGGCTAATCCGCTACCACCGGTTTTCCCGAACCTGTCCAAATCCCATAATAAGGTCACTAACTACTTCATAAAGCTTATACTAAAGCCCCGTATTTTTCCCAAATTTTTAACTATTTTTAACCGAGACCTAAAACCATCGGACAACCCGAAACCTATCGAGACGATATCCGATCGACTCGAAATCAGCGCCAAAATGTTTGTTACATTAAATACTTTAAAACACGTGTTGAATGTGCCTCGAAAAGAGGGCCCACACGCCCTCATGGGCGTCTAGAAGTTTCTGCGCGTGAAACTCACATGCGTAAACAGTGTCACCAGCAACCTCTGGTCGGCCCGGTTCAAACCGGGTCAGACCGATCTCTGAAACTCGAACCGGCGCAGGCGGTTCTTCACCATGTCTAATCTAACTTTTGTCCTTTTTAAACCATTCAATTCATCCCATTGATTCTGATCGATCTAGTTACAGAAAACATGAAAATTGAGGTGGGAAAGTACCTCCCCGATCGAAGATCATACGACCCCTTTTTTCCTCCTCTGTCCAGCCATCACAGACCCTTATGGACCACGATTTTGGTCCCAATCATCTCCTGGCATTCTTAGAAGTTAGTTCCAATCATAAAAAATGAGCAACAATCACTACATCGTGACTTTCCATTTTGTACCTCACTGTATCTTCCACTGTTTCCCACTGCCACCGTCCACGGCCGACGCCAGTTCCAAGTTCAAATCATTCCTAGCCACCTCCCAATCATCACCTTAGCAACCAATTGAATCAATAGTCACCAGAAGTTCAACGTCCATTTTTTGAATTTAAATAAAGAAATCCCAGTTTCTGGCCTTACCGTGCACCACCGTGCATCACCGTGCACCACTGTGCCACCACGACCAATCTCTCCACCTTCCTTCATGCATCACAGGTCAGGGAGGAAGAATTGGTTCAGAGTCTCACTCTCACCCTATGTTCTCTGGTTTTCAGCCGTGTAAGGCCACTTCCACGATCAACGGTTTTTAATTTTTGGCAAGGCGGTGAACCAAGTCTACAGCCATCTAGAAGGGGACATGTGTCTAATTTCTGATGGTCACTCCACCCAAAAACAACCAAGTGTCCTGATCTCACTGGCACACACTCCAAGACAGCCGAATGACCATTTTACCCCTACCTTGCAATTTTACCATTTTGCCCTTTGCATTCTTAGACCCATAACTAATACATCCGAAGTCCGATGACGATGTGCCGCCTGTCGTTGTACTCAGGGCATCAAGACCTTCCTAATGGTCTTTGAATTGCATGAAAAGTAGTTGTTGTGTAAAAAGTCAACAAATTCCCTCTTTTTCCTTAGTTACGAAAATGCCCTCGAACTTCCGAATGTCATAACTTTTTCCTCGGATGTTGGAATTGGACGTGCCACCTGTCTATGAACTCGCGACGTCCCGAACTACGTCACGATCATCGGTCAAAGTCCATTTGAACTCCTGAACTAAAAGTCAACATTTTTTCCCATTCCAAGGGCAAAATCTTCATTTCGCACCGTCCGTCCCAACGCAGCCAACTAATCACCGTTTAAACTTCACTAATTCGTCATTAACAACTAATCTAATCCCAATTTCCGGGACGGGTCGTTACATCATGCTTTAACATCGTTGGGTGCTTGTTGTTGCTCCTATAAAATGCCCTCGAAAATAGCATTCAGCCCACCTTTCTCGCTTTGCATACAACCCCTCCATGTACTCATATAGCTTCCCATCACTAGTGATTCTTTCGCACATTCTTTTACACTCTACTTCAAACTCCTCAGTCGCTAATGGCTCATGCAAGCAAACCTTGAATGCACTAAATAATCTGGGATTCTTCATCATTTCTTTAACATTCTTCCTCATATGCCAAGAACATATTCGGTGCCTGCAATCTAGAAGGATTTGATCAATGGCACCCCGCATTGCTTCATCACCATCCATCACAACAGAAACTGGTCTTTTGCCCTTCATGGACTCCAAAAAGGTCCTCAAAACCCAATTATATGTCTCAATGGGTTCATTAACAACAAATGCTGACACAAATATCACATTCATACGATGATTATTCATGCCAACCAACAACACCAATGGCTTCTCATACATGTTAGTCTTGTACGTGCTGTCAAACATAACTACATCCCCAAACCTTGAATAATCCTCTAACGATGCAAAGTCCCTCCACAACATATTTGCTAAATGGTTCTCTTCATCAACCATAAATTTAAAAAAAAAAAAAAACCGAGGTCAGTAGCTCTTTTCGTATTCATGTATGCTAATGCTGCTTCTGAATCACCATCTACTAAAATCCCTCTTCGGCATGCATCCATCTTGTTGTATAAGTCATTCAGCGTAAATCCAACTTCATTATAACCACCTGCTTCTCCAACCATATACTTGTACGTATGACAAGTCCTAACTGATGATTTTCGTAATGACATTGCAAAACTTAAGTCCCCTTTAGATACTTCTCGGTGTGATACCAAAAGACCAGCTTCAGTTGCGTTTGCCAACATATGAGAGTGATGAGTGCGAAATTGAGTGACTGTATATTTTTCCTTCTTCTCCTCGTATACTATCGTAAAACTAGCTTCGCATCCATATCTGGTTTTGCCTCTCTGGTTCTTCACCCTATCTGGACTATTCTTCCATTTAGCCAGCCTTCTCCCCTCTTTCCCACAAACCCATCTTCTCCTCTGAATTTCTCCACCTATACGTCGCGTTAATGCATCCTTTATGATGCTAAAGCCAATTTCTTTTGCATATCTTTTATAAACTGGTATGCATCCTCCACACTGTTGAAATAACCTCCCACAACATCTCCCTCAGTCAAGTCCACATATTTCTTACCCTCAAATAACAATTCTGATGATGCACATTCTTCAACTGAACACCCTGTTCCCCTATTCTGTGTAGGAAGTTGAGCTTCATTTGTAGCTACACTCACACTTCCTGAAATTCAAAAGCACAAGGAGTACCTTCAGTCATATTCCTTCAAACAAAGCACCTATATTCCAATATCAATCATTCTTAAGGTAGCACATATAACTCAACCAGCTAGCTAGATCCTAAAGACCTTAAATCTTACCAATGTATCAACAAATCAGTTTTATGTAAGCATACGAAAAATAAGGACAAAGGGGAACAAACACCTCCTCATGTAAAGCAAACATGATGTAATTATATGCCATTTGTAAATAACAAAACTGAGTTTTACCTTACATTTCTTCAGACCTTACTGAGCATTGGGAATCAACAACGCAAATCTCTCAAAGTTAAAGGAAGATTGACTTCTCAACCTCATTTTCATGTTTGCACTGCATCAAATATCTCAAAATGCACAACATAATACAAATTAAATTATGCTTTTTAGAAATAAATAAAGGCTAAAGAGTGAGCTAAAAATCAAACTACCACCAAAATCAAAAGTAAATTTCACAAATGTAGAAAAAATGTGCAAAATAAATTCTTCAAATAACTAACTCATAAACCTATCAATTGATATCAGAGAAAGTAACAAGTTGAAAACTTACCAATAAGGCAGAACATTGATAAGAGAACTTTGATAAGAGAACTTTTAGAGAGATTGCAACCCCAATGATTTCTCAAATGTCTTCATAGAAGCCAAGCGATCCGGAGCCAACGACCAAAACCCAGAACCACTAGTTCATGGGTAAGCTCCCTTGATCTGAAATGAAGAATTTTTGAGCTATAGCACACTATCCTTCTTCCTCAAACTTTGTACTCTCTCTCTCTCTCTCACCACCACCTATTCCTTCCCACCTTCAACTTCTCCTTACCTTTGCTTCTTCTGTATCTTCAGAAAAAAATTTCGAACCGGTTCCGCACCACCTTCAATTTCTCTTTTTCTAACCAACCCATTATTCATTCTCTCTTCACTATTTCCATCTCTCCAATTTGATCTTCTTCTCCGGATCCCCTTCTTCTCTCCAATTCCTCTTCACTATTTCGATTTTATGTTTTTGATATTAGCTCTTAGCTAGCTCCCCTTCCCCCACCTTCTCACCTCTTCTACATGTTCTTCGATATTATTGGCTTCATTTTACATACTCTTTTTTACAATTTCTTTGTTTTTTTACACCACCTTTAGATGAAGCTCATATAAATCTAACGGTCACAATACTTCTAAACCCATAAGGCACTTAATCTAGTGTCGTGTGGTAAAATTTCCGCTAAATATGATGCTGTTCTACTTGTGGCTCTAGTGAATTTACTTTTTAATCTTTTCTTTTATTAATTTTTTGATTGGATTATAAAATTGGTCAATTTACTCTTTCATTTTATTTTACAGTAACTTTATAGGAAAAAAAATTGATTAATAAGGTTACGTGTATGAGTGAGTTTCATGCAACTTTTTAGAGGGGTTAATTTAGGGTGAGACAGAATTTTCGTATCTGAGGCGCATCCAACATAATGCGTTTTATGTATATTTCCCTAATTAACAAAAAGTCATACAGCCTAAAATCAAATGCCCATAATTTGTAATTTGATTTTCCTTATATTGAAATAATATTGAATATGTGTGGACTTTAATACTGGACTTCACATCCACATACGTAAATAAATATTTTTCAACCCTTTAGAGCATTTTCAATGAATTCTAGGACTATATTTGGATGAGTAATTTCAAATTGAGAATATTTATGCAAAATTAGTTTTAAAATAAGAAACTTTAAAGTGACAAGAGATTTCAAAAGGATTAAATGCAGTACATTAAGATGGATTTGTAACACTTTCATAGGTATTACTTTGTAAATCTCTTATTTAGTGGTTTTGTTTTTCTCCCATGACGCATGTGTCTCCGGATATTGGCAATATTCAAATTTAAACCGTTAAAATCTTAACAGTTCGATACAATTTAGATTTTCTAAATTAAAAATGAAATCACTTTTATCCAAACGATTATTAACGGTTCGATTTGAATCAATACGGTTTGAAAATATTTAAACATAAAAAAAAAAGCAACGACAAAATTGGTGGCATTGGCCATTAAGCAGCTCAATCAAAGGAGAACAAATAAATAAATAAAAATAAGACCAATACTTGCCTCTAGCTCGTCATAATTTTTATAATATTCATAATGTCTAGTATGCTGCTTGCATTAGTCAGCGTAAAATCTCATAGGAGCTTTAATTTACTTTAAATTACAATAAAAACATAGCAATATTCACTCTATAAGGGAATGCATGTCTACCTTTGGCATATATGACAAGCATAGTGTTCAGTAGGCATGTGGGTGTACAAGTTCTAATAATCAAACTTCACCTATTCAATCCAACAAAGAGTTCTATGAAGTCAAAATACCAAGAACTTGCCTCGATTTTACCAGAAGAACATCGACAGGCTCGGTCATCCTTTAAACTCGGGTTTGAAAACGCTTGAACTACACATTAAAATAAACACGTAATTTGAGTGTATGCAATTTAAACTTTTTTTGTGTAAATGTAGTATTGGTAAATAGGGATCGTTTTTAACCGGAAAAATTAGGGAATATTAGTAATGGTTAGTGAAAAAGAATAATAAATAATTAAAGAATAAATGAATTAAAGAATTAATGAATTAAAAAATTAAGAAAAAAATAATTAAATAATTAAATGAATTAAATAATTAAATTAGGGATTTTGAAAAGAGTTTGTAGTCGAAACTACGTTTTAACACACTAAAAATTAAATTCAAATTAATAAACACATTATTTAAACTACTCCTAAAATAGATTTCATTCAAACACAATTTTTACAAACACTCTAACATTATACTTATATTGAACCAATCACGAATTCTACCTTCATCATCTCAATTACATGCATACATTTTTCATATTATAAATGCACCGAATAACGGATTATTACTTAAAATATGATCCACCTTGAGTTTGTGATTTAATACGCCAAACAGCGGTCAAACATTAAATCTCTTCAATCATATTCTAAATGCCCCGAATAGCGGATCAACACTTAACGTTGAATTGAAATTTAAGCACTAAAACATATGAAGTAAATGAAATTCAGAAAGTAAAACACATGGAGATTATATTCATACTTAAAAATATTAGAAAGAAAATACCAACACATATATTGAATTATAAGTAAAGCTAATAACAATAACAAGAGTTTAAATAGAAAAATATGGTTTTTCATAAGAATCACCGAACAGCGGCAGGAAACTTGTGAAGATGGAGGAAGAAATATGAGAAATTCGGTCTTAAAAACTCTCGAATTGTCTTAGAATTACCTAGCCTTAGATTTTTCTTCAGGAAAACATAAAAATGTGTACAAAGAGAAGTTTAAGAAAATATAAGAACAAAGTAAAGAAAATGAAATTAAGAAAAAAAATGTAAACACAAATCTAAAGACAAAATTTAAAAGAAAACTAAGAAGAAAATTGAAAGAAGCTAAAATGGTCCCAAAATATATCTAAAAAGAGAGAAAAAATAATTCAAAATAGGACTACAAAAGAGAGAAAATGGACTAACTACGGACTAAAAAAGGGACCCTAAACAATGAAATGACCTCCCTATTTATAAAGGGAGTGCCACAAAAAGCTAAAAATAAAATACAAATGAAAAAAATAAAAAATAAAAGATTAAATGATAAAAATAGTGAAAAAGGATGAATTCCGGGTTGAATTGTGCACGAAAACAGTGCAAGACATGTTGGGCAGAGGAGCAGGCGGTTCCGTGGCTAACTGCAGCATGGGAGTCGGTAACTTCGATAGGCGCTGATTGACAAGAGAAGGTGGGAGTCGATAGTAGATTGCAGCGGCCCAGGCTTTGAAGATTAGGTGGACTGTAGCGCGTCAGGCGTTGAGGAAGGTCGGTGAAATTCGGCAAGCACAATTCGAAGTGGTGTAATAGGATTCGGCGAGCGCCCTACGATTCGGGTGTGGGCTGAGCAAGCACGCGGTTTGGTATGGGCTTCACACAATCTGGGTTGGACCTGCGGGTGGGCTGTTGGGCTCGCGAGTTGGATCGCGTGAACTGGATTTCTGGGCCGTTGGACTGGTTTTTCTGGGCTTTTGAAATTCTAAATTTCCTTGCAATATTTGATAGCTACCCGTATTTCGTCCATAATTTCTTCGTTAAAATTCCGATTGGGACGATTCTTTTGCCAAAATGCTCAGAGTTCCAAACTTTATTTATTTCTACAAATATCCTACAAAATATATTATTTTCTCCAATTGTTTGGTATTTTACTAATAAAAGGTAAATATAAAGGGTAAAAAACGATATAAAATAAATCTCAATTAAGAGTCTATCAGTGTTACGACGTTCCCCACGTCTAAAATGTCCATAACTTTATCCCAACCCAATCCTAGGAAGTCAACTAAGATGTCACTAGGCTTGGTTACAAGCTTGAAGGCTTCAAACATCTTAAATAACCAATTTACAGTTTTTCAGTAAATCGTGTTTCAGTTTTTTTTCCTCTTCCTTCCTTCTCCCTTAGTTTTCTTTCTCTCTTTTTTCCTTCCTCTTCCTCACTGGTCTCTCTTTTTCTTCCCTATTCACTCCTCCCTCACGAGTTGGTGTTTGGTGGGATTTCATCATTTCGGCCAACACCACCCAAATACCTTAAACACCTCCCACACACACATATACAAGAAAGATACATCGGTGGAAAAATGAGAGGGAAATGTGGAGAAAATTCTAGATTTGTTTAGGTTTCCCATGTAAAATTACCAAAATACCTTTGGTAGAAAAATTACCAAAATACCGCTAATCATTCTTGACCCATATCGAACCTATTCAACCTCTATTTTCGGCATACTGCCTATCTATGAACTCAGGAGTCCACGATCTTTGTAATGGTATTCATGAAAGGTCCAACCAGTATTCGCGTTAAAAAGTTAACACTTTGACTTCTAAGGGTAAAATGGTCATTTAATATTTTCTCGAATTCCCAGGTCGTTACAATAATGCAGCCCCCAGCTCCAGTTCAACCCAGTCTTGCAGCTGCATTCCATAGATGTTGGGTTTGGATAACATAATGGACAATTAATTCATGGATCTATTCGACAAAGATCTAAGTTTAATATCACAATTAATTCATATTAACCTGAAAATAATTCACCCATATAGGCTGGCTGACGTGATCTACCTCGTTCTTCAAAATTGAAATTCCTTCTACCTCGTTCTTCAAAATTGAAATTCCTCATTCTCGTTACACGTCTTTGGTGGAGCAAAGTAGGTCCAACGATGGTGGTGGCATCGAATGGTGCCTATATGTGCTGTCAAATGAAGGCTCCGCCTCTTGTTGGCTGGTAGAACTACCTGGTGACCACATTTAGGCCTGGTATCGATGGTATAAGTCTTCTTCACGTGAAGAAGAGGACTGGTGGGCAAGTGCACAACCATGTTTCTTGTCTTCTTTGAGCTAGTCACTTTCATCAACCTTAAATCAAAGAATTTTCTAGGAAGGGTGAGAGCTTAAAAGATCTTTGTCCGCCCTCCTTTTGTCCTCTTATCTGCTCTTTAATGTCGAAGAGATTTGAGTCCATTATGATTTGTATCGACTAGGAAGGAAATAACAGAAGTGGAAGAGAATTAGCTAAGTTAGTATATCTCTTCTCTATTTATATTTGGGTCAAATTTGTAATAACCCAAAATTTTTTTTTTTTTTGTTTCTGAAAATAATATCAAAATAGGATATTGACATGTTTTGAATCTCTAAAGTGGGTATCCATGACAATTCTCCTTTCTTTTATATCTTTTCCAATTCGTCTTAAAAGTCTTTGGGTACGGTAGTGGGAAGTCAAAAGCATCTTCCAATCTCATTCCCCATGCCTGTAATATTAGTATGTACTGTGGTATTAAGCAATTCATTTTAACAAGATTAGACGTTTGTCCATTCCTCGAAATAATGTAAAATGATGGTGTGAAACTTGTGGGTAGGAAGAAAACGTTTAGTTAGAGAACCAGAAAATTACCTTTTGAAACAACTGAGAGAGAAAGAAAGTGACAGGACCCACCCCGATTATCACCTCGATAACCGGGACGAACCCTGCTCCCGTCTGACAACCGAACTTTAAAAGACCAAAATAACCTCAATAACCATAAAACATACATTGTCAGACTAGGGAGAAGTTACAATATAACCAGTCAACAGTAGCACAGAGCATAGTTAACAGTACATGATAAGATTAAATCCTACTGTGAGCCGTCTACACGCGCAACGGGAAAACTTAATGTCTCTGCCTCGACGTTAGCCCCAAACGCACACCATGACCTGGAGAGTGTTAAAAATATTAAAAGCATGAGTGGACTCAAAATAAGAGTTATAAAAACAATTTTAGAAGTAAACCAGGGTTCACCCTCCATTTTAAAACATGCATGCATAACCAATTATCTAGAAACAACGATATGAACGATATGAAAATAAGTGTGGAAATCAATCATGAAATTATGCAAATCACCAGAAATCAAAAATCAAAGTTCGGACACTCGGCCCAAAATCCGTAAGATCCAAATCATCTGGGCCACAACCCAAAACAATTGAAAACCAGTGAAAAACCAAAGTAAAATATCAATCAATCAAGTTGCTGGATCTCAAGCGCGTCGAGTCTTTAAACTCAAAACACATGCGCATAATCAGGCCTTCCCGGGATATCAACGAGTCTTTAAACTCAAAACACAAACAACAGGCCTCGGGGGATATCACAATAACCGAGTGTTTAAACTCAAAACATATCAATCCAGGGCCCTCCCCTGTCATCAATCAACCGAGTCTTTAAACTCAAAATCAGATCCAGCCGTATCCGGGTCTTTAAACCCAAAACCAAGTTTTAACGGGTCTTTAAACCCAAAACCAAGTGAAAAGAATAGGAAATCCATTGAAATCCGAAGGCCAAAACCAAACTTGAAATCTTCGAAAATCGAAAACCGAAATCATATTTGATCGAAATGGGACTCATGCCCGAATTTCACTTCTAAATCTCAAATCATATCCACAAATCTTTAGCAAAACAAAATGCATATAAACATAAATCATTCATCCAAAATCATTATCAAAAGCATAACGAAAATCATATTCTCGAAGTACGTGTAAATACGATAACTTATATTAAAAAACGTGCAATCAAGTAAAGCAGAAGTATTGTAATCATAAGCATAAAATCATATATCGAAACATAAAATAAGTAGGTAAAAACAGTTATGCATGCTCGGTTAGAAAAAAAAATTCCACTCACTAAGTCTGAATGCGTCAATCGCATCTTGTACGCTCCTCGGATCCTCAGGAATGTTCTGGCCTGTCAAATAGCATAATTTCAAGTCACAAACACTTCATTTGAGCTCGCACTAATTTCCCCAATTTTTTGGGATTTTAAACGTAATTAAATTAACCCCTAAATCTTCGGACACTCAAAACTACCCCGAGACGGTGTCCGATCGACTCGAAACTTGTCCCAAAATGTTCGTTACATCGATTAAAGTGAAAACCATGTTGAATACTTCCCCAAAAGGAACCCCACGCGCCCTCATGCGCCCCCCAAAGGGCCTACGCGTGGGAGCCACGAGCGGTTACTGTTCATCGTCGTCAACCTCCAGCCAGCCCAATTCAGACCGGTCTAGATCGGTCTGGTCCAATTGAGTCAGCGAGGCTGGTTTTCGTCCATTTCCAAACCATTTTCGATCCTTCCTTCACCCTTAGCTTCGTCCTTAAATTTAGAAATGATTTAACTAACTAAAACACAAAATGAGACCTAGATTCTTACCTCTCAAATTCGAACCCAAACTCAGAAATTTCAGCTCTTTGTTCCCGACCACCACAGGCTCCTCCGGTCACGAGTTTGAGTTCTTGAGTCCAATAGCAACCTTCTAAGATGATAATGATCATCACAGTTACTCAACAACTCACCAAACCTATTGATTTCCATTTTGAACCATTTCAGGAAAACAGAGCAATCGAGGTAGCTTATCTGCCCTCTGTTCTCTGCCGCGGCCTCCATCGTGCACTCTCAACTCCCTAGGTTCACTTTCTGCTCACTGAACACCACCACAGATAAGATTCAGGTTGGTTTGATCGATTGAAGCTCACAGCTGTTCACGATGGTTCACGGTTTTCCCTTCTCTGTCTCTGTTTTTCCTCACTTCTCACACACACTTCACTCAGTTCTTCACTCAGACACACTCACATAGGTCACCAACACGCCCCCTAATCTCTCACAACACACTCACATAGGTGGTCACCAACACGCCCCCTGATCTCTCACTCAAACACACTGAACTCACACACGACTCACACAGCTGAAATGCACGATTGTCCTCTGTCTTTGTTTTCTTTTCATTTAATCGAACAAACAATTAAGAATTGGTTGGAACCAACTAAAAGCGGCTCACATGTCCCCATCTCCCAAATGCCTGGTGAAAATATCCAGTACAGTAAGGACCGATGTCCTCATCCAATTGCTCACACAATTCAAAGTTGCCAAAAGACCATTTTACCCCTAACGTCCAATTTACCATTTTGCCCATCGCGCATTTAGCTTCATAACTAAATCGTCTGACGTCCGATGACGGTGTGCCGCCTTTCGTTGTACTCAGGGGATCGAGACCTACCTAACGGTTCTCAAATTACTTGAAAAAGACATGTCAATTAAAAAGTCAACAATTTTCCCCTTTTTAAGAAAATTACCAAAATACCCTCGAACTTCCGAACATCATAACTTCTTCCTCGAATGTCAGAATCGGACGTGCCACCTGTCTACGGACTCGTGACGTCCCGAACTACGTCAAAATCATCGGCTAATGTCCGTTCGACCTGCCCAACAAAAAGTCAACGTTTGACCACACTATTCACGAGGGTAAAAACGTCATTTTTATACAAAACTTTTCCGAATTTATATTTTTGTCCTTTTTGAAGTTCCGGGCCGTTATAGAAAGGGTACGATTTTCTCTCTCTAACTCTCTCCGTGAAAATCACTTTTTGGAACAAAAAACAAAAAAACCCCAAATCAAAAGAGAGAGAAGAATTTACAACTATATACTAAATGACTGTGTTTTTTCAACTAGATACTAAAGAAAACGGACTAACCTTTCTCTTCCTTCAAGATCGACGCAACAACAAAGAAGAACGAAATAAACGATGAACCCAAAAAATTGGATTGATGATCGCTGATAGGATCGAAGGTTTGGTGTCAAGATCGATGGTACACGATTAGATGAAACAGAATCGGAAGTAGGAGAAGAAAAATGAAGAGCGATGCACGAAATCGTCTGAGGAATAGCGATGAAGACTCCGGTCGGTTCGTGAAGAAAGAAGAAAATAAAAGAGATGCAAGGAAGACGGTGGGGGAAGAAACCTTAGAAAAGTGGCTAAGGGCAAAAACGTCAAATAACTACTCACGACAAATAAATTGAAAAAAAATAAGGGCAAAATGGTGAGTGAATTGTTTATATACTGTTCATTGAACAATACCAAGGCAATATGCATTTTAGTATACAGGTAATAATGTGCAGGTTTGCAGAAAATATGTGATGATAGCATATACTTCACAACTTTGAACATGTCACTATGAATCATTTAAACGTAGATGCCACTGTGAATCATGCATTTAAATGTACATGTCACTGTGAATTCGTTGAATGAGATTTAATACTTTATCTGGGATTCGAGATCAGGTATCCCTACTTTGTCATAGAATAATAGTACTTACCCTATAATTTGTTTCATTTTCTTGATATTAGACTTGCGCCGGGTCCTCATGAATCCAAAAATTACAATTTGTATCCCTAAATCTTCAAGAATGGATCTAATTAAGGGTCCCTCCGTTTTCTCTATTTTTTTTTCTAGGTTGGTGTCCCACTTTGAGTTTGGAGCACCAAAACCGGTCAGAAACTGGCAACTGAAAGTTGAGGTCAGTGATCATATCAAACTTGTTTCACATACTCTCTCACGATCTCCAACGTTCTATATAATACAACAATAATACACATTAATAATTCAAAATACAACTAAACCGTATTAATAATAACCTAATGATCTCCATGTTTGCTTCACTATAAAATGTATACAAGCTAGTGAAGGGATCCGAGGGACCCGTTACCCCATAAATAAATCTGGTTTTGGAGCTTTTGATTTTGTTGAATACATTTTAATTGATTTCTTGATGTCAATGAATTCAGTTAAACTCACACTCACTTGTGTGACATGAAGTGACATTGCCCAGTGCCCACTCACTTGGTGAGGTTGGTGGCTATTCGGGTATGGGCCTATGTAGTAATCTAATTTTTTTTTTAATATGTATAGTTCTATAATATTTTCCTATGTCACATTTAACGGGTTTAGTCCACCCACTTAACCATAATGTTTAGTTTACTTTTCTCATGGCCATTGCTCACAACGTCATTTGCTCATTGAGTACGGAATATGGATCGCAAAGGGGATTAATTAGATAGTTTATCATTTTTGTAGATTACATTTTTAAGACAAGGATAATCATATTCATATGGGCATGGGTAGGCTTCACCATTTGGCCCAAAAGCTTATGGGCTTATGGGGGCCCGATAAGCCCGATGGACAAAAGCCCGACCCGACCCGCTATGGGCCGTGGGCCAGCTCGGCCCGAGAGTTAGCGGGCTGGGCTTGGGCTTATGGTGTTCAAACCCGATAGGCCCGATAGGGCCGAGCCCGATAAAGCCCGATAAGCCCAGCCCGACCCGCCCGTAATAAACCCGGCCCATAAGCCCGAAAATATAAAATATTTATTATTTAAAAATTAATACTCAACCCATTCTTAATACTAATATTTCAACCCAAACCTAAATCTCAGCCCCAAGTCCACCTAATTTATTTTAAAAAACCTAATACTCAATACTCAATACTCAATACCCAATACCCAATACAAACCCTAACCACTCCTCCACCTACGTAATAAGCCCAACGTTTTTGGACCCTTGAGTATTTTATTTTAACGAGACCACATTTTTGCACCGTTGTGTATTTTTTTTCATTATTAATATTTTTTTTGTAATTTTAAAATTTGAGACATAATTTATTGCAAAAGCCCACGTAAGCCCGATCCAAGTAGGCTTAATAGGCCCGACCCGAAAAGCCCGATATAAACCCGACCCGATAAAAGCCCGTGGGCTCTTTTTTATGTCATTAAGCCCGCCCGGCCCGGCCCAAGCCCAAAAAATTTGGGCCGGGCTTGCCCGGTCCGGCCCAATGCCGAAGCCTAGGCATGGGCCTAGGGACGGGTAGCAGTGGATTTTTAATATACCAAAATAAAAAACCATGGATACAATTCCACTCATGTCCATCTTGAGTTAGTGAGCTCTTTTTATATATAATAAAAAATGTTATTTACAAAAAATGCAAACCATATAGTCTCGATGCTGATCAATGCAGAAATGAAGGGATGTTATGGATCCAAGATTTTTTCGCGATTCTGCCTTATGATACTCATATGCCAATTTCTTTACCTAAAGAAGAAGATGTCATTAGCCAAAAAAAAAAAAAATCTATTTCTCTCGATTTTGGTATCGTATAGTTAGGCAACAACAGATTAACATGTATATTTCTAGGTATCGTATAGTTAGATAACAACAGATCTACATGCATATTTCTAGATAAACAAATTGTCACAAGGATATGATCTATCTATCGAAAGCTATTATATATACTCTTAAAATGACGCAATTTTTTTTACGTTTTATTATACGGGTGATTATTGAAATATAAGTGAGGAATCCATATGAGATGAAAGAATTTAATTTTTGAGTTTCGAAGAATTGGACAAGTTTGTCATGCTCGTGAAAAGGGTAACATGATTACCCATCAATTAGTCTCCAGATTTCAAATAATCCCTAGTATTTTACGGATAAAAATTGTAAGAGGTGTATACTCATAGCTTATATCATTCCCTAATTTTTCCCACTCTTTTGCCAAAATTCTTAACTTCTCTTCTACTTATACTTCTCTACTTGTACTTCTACCAACTGAATACTATCAAATAGTGCCTCCTTATGTAGCTAACATGTGTTATATTGTGTCTTTTATTTTTAGAGATATGCGTTGTAAAAAAAATTATTTAATTACGTACTATACAATTTTGTTCAACTTAAGTTGATTTCACATCTTCTGTTGTAAGTTCTAAGTACCAAACATACTTCTCCGAATGAAAAATGTTGAATATTCCGCTTATGTATTTATCAAGTTTGTGAGAATGAAAATATAAGGAAACCATATGAGATGAAGGAATTTAATTTTTGAGTTTCGAAGAATTGAACAAGTTGGTCATTATTGATGCAGAAATCGTCAAATTCTATGAAATTCTTTCTCGCTCCCTACACACAATAACGAAAATCAAACGGGATTAAGGTTAAATCCCGGAGGGGTGGTTCAACCTTAAACGCTCTGATACTTAAGTCAGTTTTCTGAGAGAATAAACTGACAGAGTGTTTGTAAAAGTTTTTAATTACTTTTGGAAGTGAGATGAGACCTTCTATTTATAGAGAAGTCTTAGGGTCATCGGAGCGTCTGATTGGTTGAAAAAAAAAATGTTAAATAAGTGATTGTACCGAGTGTAATCACTTATTCATTAATAAATAAATAATTCGCTGAGAAGTTATTTATTGTTTGCATTGATCTGATCATTCAATATATTTAGCTGGTAAATATATTAAATTAATGCGAAGATTGTAACATGTCGACATTGATTTTACCAAGGACAATATCAACATCATAGAAATTGTTGGTCACGTGACAGCTCCAAAATATTCCAATAATTTATTATTCCACAGTCATGCTCATAAAAAAGGTAATGTGATTACCCATCGACTCACTAATATTTTGATATAATGATATTTCTCATATTGTATATATCACTCTAGACTTCTTTCTGGGTTTGGGATAATGAGATTTAAGCCTCAGTGAAGCTTCTTCTGTCTGCTAAGAAACAAATGTATATTCATTAATGAATTACTATTCAAATTTACTAACAAATAAGAAGTTTTGTTCCCTCCTCTCTATCGAGAAGGAAACACTGTCCTTTATTGGAGAATGAATTATTAGCAATTGAAAAACTTACGTCATGGTTTGAAATTAATAAGGGAAGAAAAACTTACCTCGTATATAAGGTTCAACTCTCAAGAGTTACCTCGCAAATGATGAAAAGAACTTCAAATTTTAAAGGAATTTCTATGGTATTAAAAAAAACGTACATTATTATTATATGAGAAACTAGACAAATAGGCTGATGAGTTATTCCCTCAATTAAATAGAGTGGAATTTGATGGGTTATTCCCTCCATTTAGTAGGGGAAAATTTGATGGGTTTATCCCTCCATTAAGTGGAAGAGATTAATATGATCTTTGGAGTTCCCCAAATGAAAACTTTGATATCTCAATGCACATATTATGGTTATGGATGTGATTTTGGGTAAGTTCATTCATGTGCTTGAAAACAAAGAAGACTTTTGATCTCCCAACTTATTGTGGGAAATTACTATACTCATGAAAGTTACCATGTGATTAATTGGAGCTAACTCTTATACATGACTATACATTAATGATTTCCTTTCATCCATCCCTATATAAAGGAGAGGGATTGAGCATTCTCAATTATCCTTGAAACAACAAGTTATCCACCAAAGGTGAGAATGAGAAGAGAGTTTCTTCTTGTGTGAGAAATAGGAAGATAGCTTCTTTTGTGAGAAAAAGAGAAAAAGTGAGATCCTCTTGAGTAAATCCAATAGAGAGTTGTATTCACCATTGAGTGAGATTGTACTTATAATCTCATTATTAATAGTGAAGAATTTTGGAGCTGCTTTCCGAGGACGTAAGCACATTGTCGAACCTCATTAAATTTCGGTGTTCTCTTTTACCTTTTTTTTACTTCCGCTTTATTTCTGTCAATTTATTTACTCAATTTATTTTGAGGGTGGGAAAAGTTTGACATTGACGATTATAATTATCTATTTAATTTGTGCTTCTTTCCCAACAAGTGGTATCAGAGCAACACAGGCTCGTTGTTCGTGATGGCAGAATCGTCAAACTCATCATCCTCAACAATGATCAAACTCACATCTTCAAACTATTCCATATGGAGACCACGGATGGAGGACATCCTCTATTGCAAGGATTTGTACGAGGTATTGTTGTGCAATGGAGAGAAACCAGAAGATAAATCTGACAAAGATTGGACCATTCTAAACCGGAAAGCTATTGGAGAAATCCGGCCATGGATCGACCAAAGTGTTTTTCACCACATTTCAAAGGAGACCGATGCCTTTCAAATGCTGACAAAATTGGCGTCGATGTACAAAAGGGAAACTCCTCAAAACAAAGTTTCGCTCATTCATCGATTGGTGAACTTGAAGCACAAAGACGGTCGAAGTGTTTCTGAACACTTGAGCGATTTCCAAGAATTGGTGAATCAACTATCAATCATGAAGTTGGTGCTTGAAGATGAGTTGTTAGCACTTTTGCTGCTTAGCTCTCTACCGGATACCTGGAACACACTCGTGGTTTCCCTTAGCAACTCTGCTCCTCAAGGTGTCCTTACTCTGCCATTGGTGAAGGACAGTTTATTAAATGAAGAAGCGATGAGGAAAGAATAAGGGATATTAACTGAGTCAGAGGCTCATGTTGTAGACAATCATAGAAGAAATTCGCAAAGAAAATCCCACAACCGTGACCGCTCCAAGGGCAAGTCAAGAGACCATTCTAGGGGTACCTGCAGGCCAAGGAACGAGATAGAATGTTACCATTGTGGTCAGAAGGGTCACATGAAAAGAGAATGCAGAAGACTTAAAAAGGATTAAAGAAATGGAGCTAATGAGAAAAATGAAACTAAGGATACAACCACTACTGCTTCTAAAGGCGATGAGGTCATCATTATTTATTGACAGGACCCGTCCCAATCCCACTGGGACCACCCGGGGACGTGACCCGCTCCCGTCTGACAATGACTCTAAACATACCAAAATTACCCTTAAATAAAAACCGAAGACTCACATAGATAGATAATGTACAAACACAGTGTTTAAAGTGATACTGACAGACAAGGGAAAGTAAAATACAATATACGAGCACACTAGTCAGAGTACATTTATTCGGTGCTCAACCTACCCACAAGTGGGTGTACAGGTGCACAGCTAGGCAAACTAAACCTCTGCCTCCTCCTCCAGATCCTCCTCCTCTATGGCCGTGTCAGGGTCTGGAGGGGTCAGTAAAACAAGGGTGAGTGGGCCAAAAATAACAGTTTAGAAATCAATTTAATAATAAAAGAATCATAAGGGTTTTTACCCCTCCGTTTTCCAAATCTTGCATGCAGTGAAAACATAATCTTACAATGAAATCATAATGAAAGAACCACAATAATAATCGTAAGGTGAAACTAACATATCAGTGCACTGTAAAATCCAACCCAAATGATGTCACGGTTCTAAGGCTACGCGTTGCCACTCAGGGTCTCACACCCGAGACTCTCTAGGTACAACAGCTCCCGGTATCCCGGTCACTGCCCGAGGTATATGAACATGCCTTCCTGAGAGTAAGCAGCCCAACGGGGGTCAACTTCACTCAGTCAGAGCCCCGTGACTACTCCAGGGTCCACCCAGGCCAACGACCCTCCCTGGAGGAGACAATATACACAGGTAGGAAAGTACAGTACAATAACAGTATAGTTTACCCTATGTCCCCCGGACATCCCAAACAAAATCCACATATAATCCAGACGGGTCTCATGCCCAAAACATTGTAATAACATATATAAGCAGTTTATAAGACTCATCAGTGGAAATAGTAAAACAGTTTATGCATGCAAGCCTTTTATAAATCAAACAGCCCACTCACACTCGGTCCTTGCTGCTCAACGATCTCTATAAACCTGTATTATTACTCCTGAGGGTTACTTAAGGACCCTACAATATCAATACCAAGACCCTAGAACAGATCCGCCTCAAAAACGCATCCCGGGCACTATTCTCGGTGCTTCAAACCCCATTTTGACTAACATAACGATCTCCGATCGACACGAAACCACCTCCATTGGATCCGTATCGTCGAAACCTTGAAAATGGTATCGGCCCCACCAAAATTACTGTTCACACGCGCCCCACGCGCCTGGTCAACGCGTGGGTCAACGCTGCTACAGTACCACTGACGTCAGCAGTGACGTCATGCTGACGTCAGCATGACGTCATCACTGACACTTGTCAGGTGACACGTGGCACGTTCTGATTGGTCCCTGGTCTGACAACATCTGACAGGATGACGTCATCATGACGTCAGAAGTGACGTCAGCATGATGACGTCATCATGCTACAGTACCGGGTCGACCCGTTTGACTGGAACCGGGTCGCCGTCGACCCACGGTTTGACCCGATTCCACCACACGATTCCGGCCACCATTTTCGACGGGGTTGATCCCTATGGGATCGTCTAGGTCTGTCCTATGGTTCTACAACCTCAAAACAAGAAGAAAGTGGGAAGAAACTCACCAGAATGTCTCTGAAACTCACGGTCACGGTCCGGCCGTCGTCTCCGGTGATCCACGGCGTCTCCGTCGTCCAACCCGGTCCCAAACGACTCGTCTCTCACCCTAGGACATGTCTATCACCGCCACCGTCGCGCCGCCGTAGCCCTCGCCGTCGTCCAGTTAGGCTCCTAGGATCCCCACGGTGCAGACTGGAGCTCCTCCCGCGTCGAGGTGAGGTGGTTATCGAGTTTTGCTTCCTGGACCCGTTTCCTTGAGGTTTTCGGGTCGTGTTTTGGACGGGATTTTCAGGGCTGGGAAATGGGGTGGTGGCTTCCGGTGATGCTCGGTGATGGTTAGTGGATGTTGGTGATGCAGCTGGTGATCGGGAGGTGGTGTGAGAGTGGCTGGTTCGATCGCCTGGTTTGAGAGAAAATGGGAAGAGAAGCACGGGTGTGAAGGGGGAATGGATGTGTGTGTTTGTAAACAAAGGCAGAGATCGTGCATGAAGCAGAAAAAGCAGAGGAAATGGAAGGCCAGGATTCACTTGAGCAGCAGATCCAAAGGCTAGGGTTAATTGGAGGGAAAAATAATGAATATTAAAATGGATTAAATAGTATTAGTTGCTTTATTGGAATAGTAAGGCTTTGGATGGGTGACACTTGTCACCAATCCATCGGTTTGAATTAAATATTAATTTGGCACGGATTTCCGTAATTAATTAATATTTTATTCCGTTGTTCTCGGTTCGTAAGTTCCCGCTAAAACGCTTCCTTGACCATAACTTCTTCATACGAACTCCGATTTCGGCGTGCCGCCTGTCTACGGATTCGTGACGTCCCGATCTACGTCATAATCATGGGTCAAAGTCCAAATTATTTCCCGAGAAAAAGTCAAAGTTTTTCCCCCAAGGGTAAAACAGTCTTTTTACATTAAAATATTATTATTTTGGTTCGGGTCGTTACAACCTACCCTCCTTACAGAAATTTCGTCCTCGAAATTTACTCAAACAAGTATGGGTACTACCCTCTCATCAATTCCTCGGGTTCCCATGTCGCTTCCTCCACCTCGTGGTTCCGCCATAGTACTTTAACCAAAGAAATCGTCTTGTTCCTTAAGACTTTTTCCTTCCTATCCAGAATCTGCACTGGCCGTTCCTCGAAACTCAAATCTGTCATCAGTTCCAGTGGTTGCTCTGGCAGTGCATGAGAGTCATCCCGAAGATACTTCCGTAGCATCGATACATGAAATACGTCATGTACTCGGGAAAGCTCCGAAGGTAGTGCTAAACGGTAAGCCACCGGACCGATCCTCTCGACAATCTCATATGGTCCGATATAACGAGGACTCAATCTCCCACGTCGTCCAAATCGAAGAATCCCTTTCCACGGCGATAACTTTAGAAAGACAAAGTCACCAACCTCGAACTCTAAATCTCGGATCCGTCGATCTGCATAGCTTTTCTGACGATCCTGGGCCGCCTTCAATCTCTCCCGAATAACCCGAACTGTCTCCTGGGTCATATCCATCAGATCCGGCCCCACTGCAGTTCTTTCTCCGATCTCCATCCAGCATACCGGTGTTCTGCACTGTCGACCATACAGTGCCTCATATGGTGCCATCCCTATACTCGCCTGGTAGCTGTTATTGTAGGCAAACTCCATCAATGGAAATCGATCAGCCCACGAATCCTGGAATTGCAATACACAAGCTCTCATCATGTCTTCGAGAGTCTGTATCGTCCTTTCAGACTGCCCGTCGGTTTGAGGATGGAATGCCGTACTGAAATGCAATTTCGTACCTAAGGCAGTTTGCAGACTCCTCCAAAATCTGGATGTGAAACGCGGATCCCGATCCGACACGATCGACTCTGGGGTACCGTGTAGTCGGATGATCTCATTAATGAATAACTGGGCCAAACGGTTGAGCTTGTACGTCTCACGTACAGGCTGAAAATGCGCTGATTTAGTCAACCGGTCCACTATTACCCAGGCTCCATCAACTCCACTCCTTGTCTTCGGTAACTTGAAGACAAAGTCCATTGTAATATGATCCCACTTCCATTGTGGAATTGGAAGTGGCTGCATAGCCCCATACGGACGCTGCCGTTCTGCTTTGACCTGCTGACAGATCAAACATTTGCTGACAAACTCAGCTATCTCCCTCTTCATCCCTGGCCACCAATAATAGTCCCGGAGGGTACGGTACATCTTTGTCCCTCCTGGATGCATAGCATAGGCCGAACTGTGGGCCTCGTCTAAAATCTCTCTCCTCAACTCTGGTACCGCAGGTACACACAATCTCCCAAGCTTTACTAATGCTCTATCGCCCCTGACGGAGAAATCTTGTCTCTGTCCGGATTCAACCTCGTTCCTGTAATCACAAAGTATCTGGTCCTGTAGTTGAGCCTCGATGATCCTGTCGACCAACACGGGTCGCACATGAAAGCTAGCCAACAAGGCTCCCTGATCGTCCATCCCTAACATAACTCCGCTCTTCCGGAGTTCCACTAGCAAAGGAAGATACACCAATCTCAAATGCGCAACTGATCCCGCCGACTTCCTGCTAAGTGCATCAGCTACAACATTTGCCTTGCCAGGATGGTACTCGATGGTACAATCATAATCCTTCAACAACTCCAACCATCTCCGCTGTCTCATGTTGAGTTCCTTCTGAGTGAACAAATGTTTAAGACTCTGGTGATCAGTAAATATTCGGCATGTCACACCGAACAAATGATGTCTCCAGATCTTTAGAGCATGAACCACCGCTGCCAATTCCAAATCATGAGTAGGGTAGTTCAACTCGTGCGTCTTCAGCTGCCGGGATGCGTAAGCAATCACTTTTCCATTCTGCATCAATACACAACCCAAACCCTGCAGCGATGCATCACTATATACCACGAACTCTCCACTGCTGTCTGGTAATGCAAGGACAGGTGCAGTGGTTAATCGGAACTTTAATTCCTGAAAACTCTGTTCACACTGATCGTCCCATACAAACTTCACCCCTTTCCGGGTTAACCGAGTCAATGGTGCGGCAATCTGGGAGAAACCCTCTACGAATCTCCGATAGTAGCCTGCTAACCCAACAAAACTTCGCACTTCCGTCACCGTGGTCGGTCTTGGCCAATTTGTCACAGCCTCCGTTTTCTGAGGATCCACACTTATCCCCTCGGGTGATATAATGTGACCTAAGAATCCAATACTATTTAGCCAAAACTGACACTTGCTTAACTTAGCATACAGCTGCTCCTGTCGTAGTTTACCCAATACCCTTCGTAAGTGCTCCTCATGAGCCCTGACACTCTTGGAATACACCAAGATGTCGTCGATAAACACTATCACAAATTTATCCAAGTATGCTCGAAAGACTCGATTCATCAAGTCCATGAATTCCGCTGGTGCATTCGTCAATCCAAAGGGTATCACCAAGAACTCATAATGCCCATACCTCGTTCGAAAAGCTGTTTTCTGAACATCCCCCTCGGCTATTCTCAGTTGATGGTATCCTGACCTCAGATCTATCTTGGATAAATATCGCGCTCCTCGTAACTGATCGAACAAATCATCGATCCTGGGTAAGGGATATTGATTCCTTACCGTAGCCTTGTTCAACTGCCGATAATCCACACACAACCGTAAACTACCCTCCTTCTTTTTCACAAATAAGACTGGCGCTCCCCATGGTGATGTACTGGGTCGGATAAACCCTAGATCCACCAATTCCTGTAATTGGATTTTCAATTCCCGTAGCTCCGCCGGTGCCATACGATACGGTGCTTGTGAAATCAGTCGAGTCCCGGGGAGTAACTCGATCGTAAAGTCGATCTCCCTGGGTGGTGGTAATCCAGGTAAATCTCCTGGAAAGACATCAGGAAATTCCCGCACAATCGGAATATCCTCAATACGCAAAGATTCATCCGTAGACTCTACCACATAAGCAAGATAACCCTGACACCCCTTCTGTAAGAGTTTAGTAGCTGTGAGTGCAGATATTACCTTGGGTGATGCGTCTGCACACTCTCCCTGGAATATCACTTCCGGTAATCCTGGACCTCTCAAAGTCAACCGCATGTTACCACAGTCGATGAGTGAATTGTACTCCGACAACCAATCGACTCCAAGTATCACATCGAAATCGTGAACATTCATCAGGATTAAGTCTGCCGGAAATTCGACTCCCTCAATCTCCACAGGACAAGCTCGTATCTCCTGGTTCACCCGGTAGGTCACACCCATCGGTGTCCCCACTCCCATCTCGTGCTCAAGTGCGGTCACCTCACGTCCCAACAGACTCGCACAACGTGGTGAAATAAAAGAATGAGTTGCCCCCGAATCCATCAATGCACGAACAACCATGCCATAAATATGTACAGTACCTGTCAACACTCCCGGAATGGATTTGGCCTGCTGCTGGGTAACAGCATAAACACGAGCCATAGACTCTGCAGGTCGTCCCCGTCCTCTAGCCCATCGATCACGGCCACGCACAACACCGCGTGTCCGGCTGCTGTCAGTCTGGGATGCTGTGCTCTGCGCTGGCGCAGTACTGCCGCGAATCAGTGGACACTCAGAAGCATAATGCCCCGGCTCCCCACAAGCGAAGCATGTGACCTCCCTAGGTCGACCCGAGTATCCTCCCGGTGAGATGCTCATCGGTGAGTAAGACCGCTGCCAAGCACCAGAACGCTGTCCAGACCTCTGAGGACTCCTGAACTAACCAGAACGTCCTCGGCTGCCAGAAGACGAAGATCCACCAGAATGTCCTCCCTTCGAGCCACGACGGCCCGAAAATCCCAAGTGTGGGCGATCACGTCGCCGAGTCTCCCCCTCAGCTCGCTTACGAGCCAGGATACTGTTCTCAACCCTGGTCGCCGCATCAGTCAGATCCCTCATGGAAGCAAAGGGTGTTGCAGTCACCATCGCCTGAATCTCAGGTCGCAAGCCCCACTCAAATGTGCGACATCGGTCTGCCTCGGTGATCACGAAGTTCTCAGCAAAGCGAGACAACATCAGGAAGGTCTCCTCGTACTCTGCTACAGTCTGATCCCCCTGCCGGAGTTGCAGAAACTCCGCCTCACGAGCGTTGCGGAACGACCGTGGATAGAACTGGTTGAGAAACCGCTCTCGGAAGGTCTCCCATGGGATGGTGTGAACAGTCCAGCCGGCCAAAACAAGGTTGTGCCACCATCGGTAGGCGCTCCCATTCAGTAGGAAAGTCGCCAGTACGACACGCTCCTCCGGAGGACAGTGCATGACCTCGAAAATCCTCTCCCAGCGGTCAATCCACTGGTGTGCTTCCTCAGGGTCGGTTCCCCCACTGAAGTGCGTAGCACCCAGGCGCTGAGCCCGCTCAATGCTCGCAGTGTCTCCATTTCCTCCATTGCCCTCGTCAACACGTGCACGGGGTTCACGTCGGGGAGGCATATCCAACTGTGAAGAGGCAAACAGGTTAAAAGACATCGAAAGCGACCATGTACAAAGTACAAACCGTTAACCTAGTACTCTGACTACTAATCCTAATGCTCTGATACCAAGCTGACAGGACCCGTCCCAATCCCACTGGGACCACCCGGGGACGTGACCCGCTCCCGTCTGACAATGACTCTAAACATACCAAAATTACCCTTAAATAAAAACCGAAGACTCACATAGATAGATAATGTACAAACACAGTGTTTAAAGTGATACTGACAGACAAGGGAAAGTAAAATACAACATACGAGCACACTAGTCAGAGTACATTTATTCGGTGCTCAACCTACCCACAAGTGGGTGTACAGGTGCACAGCTAGGCAAACTAAACCTCTGCCTCCTCCTCCGGATCCTCCTCCTCTATGGCCGTGTCAGGGTCTGGAGGGGTCAGTAAAACAAGGGTGAGTGGGCCAAAAATAACAGTTTAGAAATCAATTTAATAATAAAAGAATCATAAGGGTTTTTACCCCTCCGTTTTCCAAATCTTGCATGCAGTGAAAACATAATCTTACAATGAAATCATAATGAAAGAACCACAATAATAATCGTAAGGTGAAACTAACATATCAGTGCACTGTAAAACCCAACCCAAATGATGTCACGGTTCTAAGGCTACGCGTTGCCACTCAGGGTCTCACACCCGAGACTCTCTAGGTACAACAGCTCCCGGTATCCCGGTCACTGCCCGAGGTATATGAACATGCCTTCCTGAGAGTAAGCAGCCCAACGGGGGTCAACTCCACTCAGTCAGAGCCCCGTGACTACTCCAGGGTCCACCCAGGCCAACGACCCTCCCTGGAGGAGACAATATACACAGGTAGGAAAGTACAGTACAATAACAGTATAGTTTACCCTATGTCCCCCGGACATCCCAAACAAAATCCACATATAATCCAGACGGGTCTCATGCCCAAAACATTGTAATAACATATATAAGCAGTTTTTAAGACTCATCAGTGGAAATAGTAAAACAGTTTATGCATGCAAGCCTTTTATAAATCAAACAACCCACTCACACTCGGTCCTTGCTGCTCAACGATCTCTATAAACCTGTATTATTACTCCTGAGGGTTACTTAAGGACCCTACAATATCAATACCAAGACCCTAGAACAGATCCGCCTCAAAAACGCATCCCGGGCACTATTCCCGGTGCTTCAAACCCCATTTTGACTAACATAACGATCTCCGATCGACACGAAACCACCTCCATTGGATCCGTATCGTCGAAACCTTGAAAATGGTACCGGCCCCACCAAAATTACTGTTCACATGCGCCCCCACGCGCCTGGTCAACGCGTGGGTCAACGCTGCTACAGTACCGCTGACGTCAGCAGTGACGTCATGCTGACGTCAGCATGACGTCATCACTGACACTTGTCAGGTGACACGTGGCACGTTCTGATTGGTCCCTGGTATGACAACATCTGACAGGATGACGTCATCATGACGTCAGAAGTGACGTCAGCATGATGACGTCATCATGCTACAGTACCGGGTCGACCCGTTTGACTGGAACCGGGTCGCCGTCGACCCACGGTTTGACCCGATTCCACCACACGATTCCGGCCACCATTTTTGACGGGGTTGATCCCTATGGGATCGTCTAGGTCTGTCCTATGGTTCTACAACCTCAAAATAAGAAGAAAGTGGGAAGAAACTCACCAGAATGTCTCTGAAACTCACGGTCACGGTCCGGCCGTCGTCTCCGGTGATCCACGGCGTCTCCGTCGTCCAACCCGGTCCCAAACGACTCGTCTCTCACCCTAGGACATGTCTATCACCACCGCCGTCGCGCCGCCGTAGCCCTCGCCGTCGTCCAGTTAGGCTCCTAGGATCCCCACGGTGCAGACTGGAGCTCCTCCCCCGTCGAGGTGAGGTGGTTATCGAGTTTTGCTTCCTGGACCCGTTTCCTTGAGGTTTTCGGGTCGTGTTTTGGACGGGATTTTCAGGGCTGGGAAATGGGGTGGTGGCTGCCGGTGATGCTCGGTGATGGTTAGTGGATGTTGGTGATGCAGCTGGTGATCGGGTGGTGGTGTGAGAGTGGCTGGTTCGATCGCCTGGTTTGAGAGAAAATGGGAAGAGAAGCACGGGTGTGAAGGGGGAATGGATGTGTGTGTTTGTAAACAAAGGCAGAGATCGTGCATGAAGCAGAAAATGCAGAGGAAATGGAAGGCCAGGATTCACTTGAGCAGCAGATCCAAAGGCTAGGGTTAATTGGAGGGAAAAATAATGAATATTAAAATGGATTAAATAGTATTAGTTGCTTTATTGGAATAGTAAGGCTTTGGATGGGTGACACTTGTCACCAATCCATCGGTTTGAATTAAATATTAATTTGGCACGGATTCCCGTAATTAATTAATATTCTATTCCGTTGTTCTCGGTTCGTAAGTTCCCGCTAAAACGCTTCCTTGACCATAACTTCTTCATACGAACTCCGATTTCGGCGTGCCGCCTGTCTACGGATTCGTGACGTCCCGATCTACGTCATAGTCATGGGTCAAAGTCCAAATTATTTCCCGAGAAAAAGTCAAAGTTTTCCCCCCAAGGGTAAAACAGTCTTTTTACATTAAAATATTATTATTTTGGTTCGGGTCGTTACATTTATGATGAAGGTTTTATTAATCTGGCTTCTCAAGATTCATGCTGGATTGTAGATTCTGGTGCATCATTTCATGTTACTTCCCGAAATGAGTTCTTCACATCCTATACAAGCGGAGATTTCGGAAATGTGAGGATGGGAAAAGAAAAAATGTCTGAGATTGTGGGAAGTAGAGAAATAGCTCTTGAGACCAACACAGGTTGTACCTTGGTTCTCAAGAATATGAGACATGTTCCAGACATGCGTCTCAATTTGATCTCTCCTGTCTTACTAGATGATGAAGGCTACACCAATGTGTTTGGTGGTGGAAAAATGGAAGCTCATCAAAGGCTCTTTAGTGCTAGTGAGAGGAAAGAAGGGGAATACACTCTATATAACACATGCCAAGATTAGCAATCAGCATGTCAATGCAGCAATCAGCCTACCAGATTCAGCGATTGGGCTATGGCATAGGCATTTGGGTCATATGAGTGAGAAGGGATTGCAAATCCTCGCTAAGAAAGAGGTATTAACTGGATTGAAATCAAAAGGTACACCTCTAGATCAATGCACTGATTGTTTGGCTGGAAAACAACATAAAGCTCCATTTCATTAAAAAGATGCACCTAGAAAACCCAAAATATTGGATGTCGTTTATTCTGATGTTTGTGGGCCTATGACTACTAACACTCTTGGCGGTGCAAGATATTTTGTTACCTTCGGTGACAATCACTCTAGGAAGGTGTGGGCCTTTGCAATCAAATCCAAAGATCAAGTCTTTGAAGTATTCAAGCAGTTCCATGTCACTGTTGAACGTGAGACAGGAAAGACACTCAAGTATATTCGTTCTGATAATTGTGGAGAGTACATGGGAGCCTTCAGAGCTTATTGCAAGAACAATGGGATCAGACATGAAAGATTAGTTCCAAAGACCCCTCAACACAATGGGCTGGCCGAGAGGATGAACAGAACGATCATTGAAGGAATAAGAAGTATGTTATCTTATTTGAAGTTACCAAAGAGTTTCTGGGGTGAAGCACTGATGACTGCAGTACACTTGATCAACTTATCTCCATCAGCTCCACTAAATTGTAATGTACCCAACAGGTTTTGGAGTGGTAAACATGTGGCTTATCAATACTTGAAGGTGTTTGGCTACAGAGAATTTGTTCACATCCCAAAAGATGAGAGGTCCAAGCTTGATGTCAAATCAAAAGAATGCATTTTTCTGGGCTATGGAGATGAAGAGTTTGGGTACAGACTATGGGATCCTGTAAATAAGAAGATTGTCAGAAGTAGAGAGGTGGTATTCTTTGAAGATCAAACCATTGAAGATGTCCAGAAGAGAGAGAAGTCAAATGACTCCAAAGAATATCCAATCAACCTAGATCTAGTTCCTTAGCCCAGGGTTCGTGATGAAGGAGGAGATGCAGTTGAGAACAATAATGCTGAACCTGTTGTTAACAACAATGATGATGATGTTGTGCCTGAATATGTGCAAGAAGATCAAGCTCTTAAAGAACAACATCTGAGAAGATCGAACAGACAGCGAAAGCCCAACAACTTCTACTCCCAGACCAGTTTATGCTGCTGACAGATGCAGGAGAGCCCGAGTGCTACCAAGAAGCTGTGACCCATGAGAAAAATGGGGAGTGGTTGAAAGCCATGAAAGATGAGTTGAAATATTTGCATGAGAACCACACTTATGATTTGGTGAAGTTTCTGAAGGGAAGAAGAGCACTCAAGAATAAGTGGGTATATAAACTCTTTTGATCATTGTGTTTTTGTCAAGAGGTTCTCTGATGGAAAATTTATTATACTTCTCTTATATGTTGATAACATGTTGATCGTAGGTCATGATAGTGACAAGATTAACAAGTTGAAGAAAGAACTCAGCAAGTCTTTTTCCATAAAATACTTAGGACCAGCAAAGCAGATTCTCGGTATGCATATCTTTCGTGATCAAAAGAATGGAAAGTTTTGGTTATCACAAGAATGTTATATCGAGATGGTGTTGAAGAAATTCAACATAGCCAAGGCAAAATCAGTTGTGACTCCTCTTGCTAGTCATTTCAAACTCAGCTCCAAGTAGTATCCTACAAGTGACAAAGAGAAGGAAGATATGAACTCGGTGCCATATGTAACGCCCCGAAAATCCACAAAAATGTAAAATATTAAATAATGTGTAAAATGACGTTTTTACCCTTGGAGGAATATGGCTAAAAGTTGACTTTTCGTTTAAAATACTTTTTGTGCATTTTTCGAGGACCGTTGTGTAGGTCCCGAGACGCTGAATCCGTAGACAGGTGGCACATCGAAAACGGAGTTCGTATGAAAAAGTTATGGGTCTGGGAAGTTCATGGGCAAAATGGTCATTTGTGAGCTCAAGGGTAAAATGGTAATTCTATATAGATTTTAATTAAACGGTGGATATGATTGTTATTATATGGTTTAGGGTGCTGAATCAGTTCACTTTAATTCAGTTAGTGACACATGTCATATTAAGAAGCCTCTTAGTGGCACTTGATTGTATTGGTGTACACTTAATCACATAAATTAATCTGCAAATAAACTTAAGCATTAGCAGTAGTCGACTAAGCATAAGAACAGAGAACACACACACATCCTCCTTTCATTTGATCAATTCTCAACAAACCAACAGCAAAACCAGTGCAATAACGTGATTAGTTAGTGTATATTGGAGAGAAAACCCGAAAAGGAAACCAAGAAACTTCAAATTGAATTGGACTGGACATACCCGAAAACCACCCGAAACCTTAATTCTCAATTTTAATTTCTGAGACGGTTTCGTGTGAAATTAAGGTTCTATTAAGCTTTTTGGGAACTAGACGACTCGAACCCAATCAACTGGAACGCCAATTGGAGGTGAATTGGTGACGAACAAGCCCTGCAACTGTTTCGGAAATTCGAGCTTGAGTTCGATTACTTAGAGGTAATAATTCATGAAATTGATTTCGATTTCGTGTTTAGAATGAAGGTTAGATGCTTCTGGTATGATCAATTGAAGGAAACAGGTTGGTTTTGGGTAGAACCCGAATTCGAACCCGTCGGGTGTTCATCTTGAGTCGAGGCGTTTTAGGGTTTAATTGATTAAATTGAAGTTACTGAACTGTAAGTTAGATTGAACTGATATTAATGAGTGAAAGAACGGATACAATTGAGCTTGAATTGAAGGAGCTTGCACCGGGTCTGATCGTGGGTTTCAGACCCGTTTATCAGAGAAACGGGCGAGGAAGGAGCACTGTAGTAGTGCACTGTTCACGGCGCGTGAGGGCGCGTGACCGGGAATCTGAAGGAGGGTTCAACACACTTTTTGATGCTCTCGATGATACGAACCTAATAGCGTTGGTTTCGGGTCAATCAGATATGAAATTAGAGTAGTTTTGCATAGCCGAAGCGTATAGGTTACATTTAAATAATATTATTTTATTCCGACGATTAGGAAATTCGTACAGGGCATTATGTGATAAGTTAGTAATATTTTATTACTTGTTTGACAGGCCCGAATACTTTCAGGACGTCGGAAGAGTACGAACAGCTTGAAACTGAACAATATGGACGGTGTGTGAGTGGACTTTTGTTTTCTACCCTGAATGCATGCATATATGTTTTAAATGCCTTATAATATGATTTGAAATGATTTGATATGATTATGTTTCGATATGATGATTTTCAGATTTTTGGAATATTATATTATTTTATATGCTTTTGGACACGATTTTCGAGAAAACTATAAAATTGACGTTTTGGGCGAAGGCCCAGAATTTGAGCTTGATTTTGACTCAGATTATGAGTCTGACACTAGATTTGATGGATTGGATTTATATTATAATTGAGATGATTTTAACTCGGATTATAAGTCTGGCACTAGATTTGATGGATTGGATTTATATTATAATTGAGATTGTGATTGCATAGATTTGCGTGAAACTGGTTTACGGATGTTGATAAATGATTTTGATATTAAATGCAACTGTTTTCACTGATTTTCATGATGATGATATATTAGGGCTTTCGGTGTGGAATATGTTTCCCCCGAAATGAACCCTGGAGATAACGCTCGCCTTCGGGATGGAAGTGTTTACCCCGGAGAGGTCACGTAGCACGGTCTGTTGTCGTGCAGCCAATGGAGGCTCGACTCAGACCAGATGTGCTGGATTATATGGAGGTCAGTCAGTGATATGTTCATGACGACCTGGATTACCGGCTGGTGATGTGTTCACAGCGGCGGATGCTCGGGATTTGAGCGGTCCTTGAGCCTATTGATTTGCACGCGTTGCAGGGATAACGTGACTATATGAGACCTGGATCCTGTGATTTTATTGATGTTTGAGATTTATGTTCATACCTTTATTTGATTTATAAGTTATGATATGCATGCATGTTTGTGAAACTGGAGGGTAAGGCTGTATTTGGATAAATGTATTTCTAAACTTTATTTTTGTTCACTCACACCTTTGATGTTTTATTTGCCCTCCAGGACAGTGCACAGGTACTGAGGCTAATATCGAGGCAGAGGAATAAACAGACCATTGCGTACTCAGACACTTTGCAGCGTAGGATTTTGATCCCTAATTGTAAATATTTCCTATGCTTTGTAAACCTGTTGACTAGGTCAACGGTCTCGGAATACTGAACTATCCCTTGTCTGACAATGTTTATCATTTGTTATGTTCTATATGTATATATTTAAAACTACTTTTGGTACTTTCGAGTTATTTTCAGACGGGAGCAGGATCTTTCACGGTTATCAAGGGATAATCGGGATGGGTCTTGTCAAATTGGTATCAGAGCACTAGGTTGCTGTCTGAGTTTTGCACGTTGTGTGCATGTCTGGTTAATTGATCTGTTTTACGTACAGATACCTCTATATGCCTCTGTGACGCAAGCCTCGTGCACAGTCTGGCAATGAAATGGAGGGTCCAGACGTAGAGAGAGCTCAACGGTTGGGGGCCACGAGTTTTACTGGTCAGACTAACCCAGAGGAGGCTTATGATTGGGTTACACAGTTGGAACGGATTTTCGAGATCATGCGATGTCCACCAGGAGACATGGTTCCTTTAGCCACATTTATGCTGAGTAGTTAGGCATATCGATGGTGGCGTGGATTGCAGTTGACGGGATTGGATGCCAACACCCTGAGTTGGGAGGATTTCCGGCACCGTTTCCTAGATCAGTTTTATCCTCGTTCTTTCCGTAATGCCAAGGAAGTGGAGTTTCTTCAACTGAAACAAGGAGATCTATCTGTGGCTGATTATGAGCAAAAGTTCTTGAACTTAGAAAATTTTGCCCCTTTGTATGTGTCTACCGAGGAGGACAAGTGCAGGAGGTTTGAGCAGGGGTTAAGAAATGAGATTCGTGGTGCCGTGACAGTGGGATTGTATGCTTCTTTGAGGGAGTTTTCCGATGCAGCCGCCAGAGTTGAGGTGACTTTGCCGGTACAACAGCAGTTTTCAGGTTTCGGTCGGCGCCCAGAACGACAGTATCCGGGAGCGCCGAGTTAGAGATGGCCGAAAAGGGGTGGTTCTAGTTCTGGATCGTCTGGAGGCACTCGTTCGAGTTATGGTCGTGGGAATACACCGAGATTTGGGTCTCAATCTTCGGAAACCGTGCAATCTAGCGAAGCATCAGTAGGATCAGCCAACCGACAGAACAGCGGGCCCAATCGGGGTAATGTGATTGTTTTCTTTTACTGTCGGGAGCCGGGTCATTTTAAGAAGGACTGCCCACGTTTGGTTGGTAGTGGTACCGGTTGGGGAACTTCCGAGCAGAGTCGGAGTACGGCATCGACTTCTGATACGACTGGGGGGAGAGGAGCTGGTCGAGGACGTGGTAACTCACGAGGACGTGGTCAGACGTCGGGACCACAGGCTCGAGTATTTGCTGTTACTCAACAGGAGGCTTGATCTACCCCAGGAGTGGTGACAGGTATGCTTCCTATTTTTGGTCATCATGCACGTACCTTAATAGACCCGGGAGCTACTCATTCATTTGTGTCTCGCACTTATGCAACCTTAGCTGATAGAGAGATTTCTGCACTTGGTTGTGATATGGGAGTCGGTACGCCGACCGGTGATATATATGTAGTTAACCAGGTGATACGAGATTATCCTGTGTTGATAGGGGGTGTGATTCTAGTGTCTGACCTCATATTGTTAAATTTATATGATTTTGATGTTATCCTTGGGATGGATTGGCTGACAACCCATCATGCCTCTATCGAATGTTTCGATAAGAGGGTGATACTCCGGAGTCCAGGATTACCGGAAGTCATATTCTAGGGAGATCGGCGAATATTACCCGCCAAAGTCATATCAGCCCTTACAGCAGAGAGATTGTTACGGAAGGGTTGCCAAGGTTATCTAGCACATGTGATTGATGTACGGGATACCCCAGTTAAGATCGAGGACATCCCTATCGTATGTGAGTTCCCAGATGTGTTTCCTGAGGATTTACCAGGGTTACCACCGCATAGGGAGATGGAGTTCACCATTGAGTTGATTCCTGGTACACGACCTATTTCCTTGCCTCCTTATCGTATGGCACCAGCTGAGTTGAGGGAATTAAGGGTACAATTGTACGATTTAGTCGATATGGGATTTATTCGACCGAGTGTGTCACCATGGGGAGCCCCCGTACTGTTTGTGAAAAAGAAAGAAGGCAGCTTGAGATTGTGTATGGACTACAGGCAACTAAACAAGATGACGATCAAGAATAAGTATCCTTTAACTCGAATTGATGATTTATTTGATCAATTAAGGGGAGCTACATATTTTTCGAAGATTGATCTTCGTTCTGGTTACCATCAGCTGAGGATTCGAGAAGAAGATATTCCGAAAACAGCCTTTCGGACTCGGTATGGTCATTATGAGTTTCTCGTGATGCCCTTTGGGTTAACCAATGCTCCAGGAGCATTTATGGACTTGATGAACCGAGTATTCCGGAGGTATCTTGATCAGTTTGTCATTGTGTTTATTGATGATATTTTACTGTATTCAAAGACTGAGAAAGCGCACGAGAAGCACCTGAGGCTTGTACTTGGAACTTTGAGGGAGAATCAACTTTTTGCTAAACTGAGTAAATGCCAATTTTGGCTGACTAGTGTGGGATTTCTGGGACATGTGATTTCTGCGGAAGGAATTTATGTTGATCCCCAGAAAATTGAAGCAGTGGTAAATTGGGAACAACCCACAACAGTGACTGAAGTGAGGAGCTTTTTGGGTTTGGCCGGTTACTACAGACGTTTTGTGGAAGGATTCTCTACGATTGCTGCTCCTTTGACTCGTTTGACTAGGAAGGGAGTTAAGTTCATTTGGGATGAGATTTGTGAGCAGAGTTTTCAGGAATTGAAGAAACGATTGACATCCGCTCCAGTATTGGCCCTTCCAGATGACAGTGGAGAATTTGAAGTTTATACTGATGCATCCTTACACGGCTTGGGGTGTGTGTTGATGCAGCATGGGAAAGTGATTGCTTATGCCTCTCGACATTTAAAACCGCATGAGCGCAACTATCCTACCCATGATTTAGAACTGGCTGCAGTAGTGCATGCGCTGAAGATCTGGAGACATTATCTATATGGTGAGACCTGCCGACTGTTTACGGATCATAAAAGTTTGAAATACTTTTTCACCCAGAAGGAGCTAAATGTGAGGCAGAGAAGATGGTTGGAATTGCTTAAGGACTATGATTGCACGATCGAATACCATCCTGGAAAAGAAAATGTAGTGGCTGATGCATTGAGTCGGAAATCAGCACATTCAGTAGCCCATTTGCGGACGAGACACTTGCCTCTATTAGTTGAACTTCGTAAAACTGGTGTTGTGTTGGGACTTGATAGTCAAGATGGGTTGGTAGCGAGTTTCCAGGTGCGACCAATCCTGATTGATCAGATCATTGATGCTCAATTTCAAGACGCGACTTTATGTATTCTTCTACTTGAAGTAGAAGCAGGAGAACGACAGGATTATGCAGTGAATGAGGACGGAGCCTTAACCACAGAAGGGATATTATGTGTACCTGTAGATGAAGCATTGAAAAAGGAGATTCTGGCAGAAGCTCATAGTTTTGCATACGCTATGCATCCAGGAGGAACAAAAATGTACCGTACGCTCCGAGAACATTACTGGTGGCCTGGCATGAAACGAGAAATTGCGGAGTATGTGAGTAAATGTTTGATATGTCAGCAGGTAAAGGCTGAGAGACAGAGACCTTACGGAACACTGCAACCACTTCCTATCCCAGAGTGGAAATGAGATCATATAACCTTGGATTTTGTGTTTAAACTCCCGAGGACGCCCAGAGACCACGATGGAGTTTGGGTGATTGTAGACAGACTTACCAAGTTAGCACATTTCTTACCTGTGAAGGAAGACTTTCAGATGACCCAGTACGCTAACTTGTTCATTAATGAGATCATCCGGTCACATGGTACACCTGCCTCTATTGTCTCAGATCGAGATCCACGATTCACCTCTAGATTCTGGCAAAGTTTACAGGAAGCTTTTGGGACGAGATTGCATTTTAGTACAACATTCCACCCTCAGACAGACAGACAGTCGGAACGGACCATCCAGACCTTGGAAGATATGATGAAAGCATGTGTTTTGCAATTCCAAGGTACTTGGGAGTCATACTTGCCATTGATGGAATTCGCATATAATAACAGTTATCAAGCAAGTATTGGAATGGCACCTTACGAGGCCTTATATGGACGCCAGTGCAGAACACCTTTATGTTGGATAGAAGGGGGCGAAAGAAAATTGTCTAAGTCCGAATTGATTGATCTGACGACGGAGAAAGTTAAGCTCATTCGGGATAGACTCAAGGTAGCCCAAGACAGGCAAAAGAGCTACGTGGATCGGCGAATCAGAGATCTTGAATTTGCAGTGGGAGATTGGGTTTTCCTGAAGTTATCCCCTTGGAAAGGTATAGTACGATTTGGCAGGCGCGGGAAATTAAGCCCCCATTTCATCGGACCTTATGAGATTATCGAGCGGATTGGCCGAGTTGCTTACCAACTAGCATTACCATCGGAGCTTTCCAGAGTCCATAATGTCTTCCATGTGTCAATGCTGCGGAAATATGTGTATGATGAGTCCCATGTATAAGAAGAGCAATTGAATGAACTCAGAGAAGACCTTAGCTTTGAGGAACAACCTGTGCAGATCTTAGATTGAAAGGATAAGGTACTCTGCCGAAAGACAATTCCCCTAGTGAAAGTGCTTTGGAGAAATCAGAAGGTAGAAGAGGCTACTTGGGAACCCGAAGCTCAGATGTGAGAGCAGTATCCGTACTTGTTTCCGTGAAATTTCGGGGACGAAATTTCCTAAGGGGGGAAGGTTGTAATGCCCCGGAAATCCACAAAAATGTAAAATATTAAATAATGTGTAAAATGACGTTTTTACCCTTGGAGGAATATGGCTAAAAGTTGACTTTTCGTTTAAAATACTTTTTGTGCATTTTTCGAGGACCGTTGTGTAGGTCCCGAGACGCTGAATCCGTAGACAGGTGGCACGTCGAAAACGGAGTTCGTATGAAAAAATTATGGGTCTGGGAAGTTCAGGGGCAAAATGGTCATTTGTGACCTCAAGGGTAAAATGGTAATTCTGTATAGATTTTAATTAAACGGTGGATATGATTGTTATTATATGGTTTAGGGTGCTGAATCAGTTCACTTTAATTCAGTTAGTGACACATGTCATATTAAGAAGCCTCTTAGTGGCACTTGATTGTATTGGTGTACACTTAATCACATAAATTAATCTGCAAATAAACTTAAGCATTAGCAGTAGTCGATTAAGCATAAGAACAGAGAACACACACACATCCTCCTTTCATTTGATCAATTCTCAACAAACCAACGACAAAACCAGTGCAATAACGTGATTAGTTAGTGTATATTGGAGAGAAAAACCGAAAAGGAAACCAAGAAACTTCAAATTGAATTGGACTGGACATAACCGAAAACCACCCGAAACCTTAATTCTCGATTTTAATTTCTGAGACGGTTTCGTGTGAAATTAAGGTGCTATTAAGCTTTTTGGGAACTAGACGACTCGAGCCCAATCAACTGGAACGACAATTGGAGGTGAATTGGTGACGAACAAGCCCTGCAACTGCTTCGGAAATTCGAGCTTGAGTTCGATTACTTAGAGGTAATAATTCATGAAATTGATTTCGATTTCGTGTTTAGAATGAAGGTTAGATGCTTATGGTATGATCAATTGAAGGAAACAGGTTGGTTTTGGGTAGAACCCGAATTCGAACCCGTCTGGTGTTCATCTTGAGTCGAGGCATTTTAGGGTTTAATTGATTAAATTGAAGTTACTGAACTGTAAGTTAGATTGAACTGATATTAATGAGTGAAAGAACGGATACAATTGAGCTTGAATTGAAGGAGCTTGCACCGGGTCTGATCGCGGATTTCAGACCCGTTTATCAGAGAAACGGGCGAGGAAGGAGCACTGTAGTAGTGCACTGTTCACGGCGCGTGGCTTTCACGCGCAGCCTCTTGCGGCGGCGCGTGAGGGCGCGTGACCGGGAATCTGAACGAGGGTTCAACACACTTTTTGATGCTCTCGATGATACGGGCCTATTAGCGTTGGTTTCGGGTCAATCGGATATGAAATTAGAGTAGTTTTGCATACCCGAAGCTTATAGGTTACGTTTAAATAATATTATTTTATTCCGACGATTAGGAAATTCGTACAGGGGATTATGTGATAAGTTAGTAATATTGTATTACTTGTTTGACAAGCCCGAATACTTCCAGGACGTCGGAAGAGTACGAACAGCTTGAAACTGAACAATCTGGACGGTGTGTGAGTGGACTTTTTTTTTTCTACCCTGAATGCATGCATATATGTTTTAAATGCCTTATAATATGATTTGATATGATTATGTTTCAATATGATGATTTTCGGATTTTTGGAATATTATATTATTTTATATGCTGTTGGACACGATTTTCGAGAAAACTATAAAATTGACGTTTTGGGCGAAGGCCCAAGATTTGAGCTTGATTTTGACTCGGATTATGAGTCTGACACTAGATTTGATGGATTGGATTTATATTATAATTGAGATGATTTTGACTCGGATTATAAGTTTGGCACTAGATTTGATGGATTGGATTTATATTATAATTGAGATTGTGATTGCACAGATTTGCATGAAACTGGTTTACGGATGTTGATAAATGATTTTGATATTAAATGCAACTGTTTTCACTGATTTTCATGATGATGATATATTAGGGCTTTCGGTGTGGAATATGTTTCCCCCGAAATGAACCCTGGAGATAACTCTCGCCTCCGGGATGGAAGTGTTTACCCCGGAGAGGTCACGTAGCACGGTCTGTTGTCGTGCAGCCAATGGAGGCTCGACTCAGACCAGATGTGCTGGATTATATGGAGGTCAGTCAGTGATATGTTCATGACGACCTGGATTACCGGCTGGTGATATGTTCACAGCGGCGGATGCTCGGGATTTGAGCGGTCCTTGAGCCTATTGATTTGCACGCGTTGCAGGGATAACGTGACTATATGAGACCTGGATCCTGTGCTTTTATTGATGTTTGAGATTTATGTTCATACCTTTATTTGATTTATAAGTTATGATATGTATGCATGTTTGTGAAACTGGAGGGTAAGGCTATATTTGGATAAATGTATTTCTAAACTTTATTTTTGTCCACTCACACCTTTGATGTTTTATTTGCCCTCCAGGACAGTGCACAGGTACTGAGGCTAATATCGAGGCAGAGGAATAAACAGACCGTTGCGTACTCAGACACTTTGCAGCGTAGGATTTTGATCCCTACTTGTAAATATTTCCTATGCTCTGTAAACCTGTTGACTAGGTCAACGGTCTCGGAATACTGAACTATCCCTTGTCTGACAATGTTTATCGTTTGTTATGTTCTATATGTATATATTTAAAACTACTTTTGGTACTTTTGAGTTATTGTCAGACGGGAGCAGGATCTTTCACGGTTATCGAGGGATAATCGGGATAGGTCTTGTCACATATGCTTCAGCAGTTGGGAATCTTATGTATATGATGGTGTGCACCAGGCCAGATTTAACACATGAGCAGATTCTTATCCACACCGGGTAAAGAACACTAGGAAGTAGTAAAATGGATTATGAGATATCTGAGAGGCACCTCCAAAATGAGTTTGAGTTTTGGATGTGGTAAGCCCGAATTGGTTGGGTACATAGATGCAGACCATGCTAGAGAACTTGACACCAGAAAGTCCACTTCAGGTTATCTGTTTACTTTTTATCGGGGAGCTGTTTCTTGGCAGTCTAAATTATAGAAGTGCATTTCTTTGTCAACTACAAAAACAGAGTTTATTGCTGCTACGAAAACTTGCAATGAGTTACTGTGGATGAAGAGATTCCTACAAGAGTTGGGACAAGAGCAACAAAAATATGTTCTTCATTGTGACAGCCAGAGTGCTATTCATTTGAGTAAGAACTCAAGTTTCCACTCAAGGTCAAAGCATATTGATGTGAGATATCATTGGATTCGTGAAGTGTTGGAATCCAAGAAAATTCAAATCGAGAAGATCCATACTGATGACAATGGTTCAAATATGATGACAAAATCTTTACAAAAGGACAAGTATGAGTTTTGCAGAAGTACATCTGGTATGATGGAGCCCTCCACTTAAGTCAGGAAGGGGGAAATTGATGAGTTATTCCCTCAATTAAGTGGATGGGAATTTGATGGGTTATTCCCTCTATTTAGTGGGGGAGAATTTGATGGATTTATCCCTCCATTAAGTGGAAGAGAATTAATATGATCTTTGGAGTTCCCCAAATGAAGACTTTTGATATCCCAATGCACATGTTATGGTTTGTGCATGGATGTGATTTTGGGTAGGTTCATTCATGTGCTTGAAAACAAAGAAGACTTTTGATCTTCCAACTTATTGTGGAAAATTACTATACTCATGAGAGTTACCATGAGATTAATTGGAGCTAAGTCTTATGCATGACTATGCACTGATGATTTCCTTCCATCCACCCCTATATAAAGGAGAGGGATTGAGCATTCTCAATCATCCTTGAAACAACAAGTTATCCACCAAAGGTGAGAGTGAGAAGAGAGTTTCTTCTTGTGTGAGAAATAGGAAGATAGCTTCCTTTGTGAGAAAAAGAGAAAAAGTAAGATCCTCTTGAGTGAATTCAAGAGAAAGTTGTGTATCCACCATTGAGTAAGATTGTACTTATAATCTCATTATTCATAGTTAAGAATTTTGGAGCTGCTGTCCGAAGACGTAGACACATTGCCGAATCTCGTTAAATTTCGATGTTCTCTTTTACCTCTTTTTTACTTCTACTTTATTTCTGCAAATTTATTTACTCAATTTATTTTTAAGAGTGAGAAAAGTTTATCCTATTTATTATAATTATATTTAATTTGTACATCTTTCCCAATATAGACACATATCATAAAAAATATGAAGTAAAATGTAAATTCTACCCGTTAATTTTTTTGGTATTTGAGAAGTAGTTCTTCTACCTTGGCCCCACGGAATACAGTACAGATAATTAAAGATAAGAATAATCAAAAATGGAAATCCCTTATTTTTCCTAAAAAAAGATTGATTGTATCCATTGGGAGCTGGCTTTGATCTTTTAAGCCGAAGCCCCTCCCTCTGTCGCGGGAAAAATCACGGGCGCTAAAACCAAAAGCTGTGATCTCACCAGGACCAAAAAATAATTTTAAAAAATCAAAATGTATAGGGTACAACAACAACATATCCAAAACAGAGCAGGTGTATAAATATAGCGTATATATTCCAATCATCTTCAACTTGGTAATTGAGGCATTTGTCTTTCCTTGATCCTCCAACAATAACCACCTCATAAAAACATTCCATTTTTAAACTCACCCTCCTCCTCGCTCATTTTTCCCCTCTGCAAATTTTTTTTGTTTTTTTGATGCATCGTCATCCTCCTCCTCTCCCCCTCCTCCACAAACCAATGTAGTGGAATTGATCCTCCTTTTGTTTTGAGACCGCCTCCTTCTTCTTCTGGTTTAGAGTCTTCCTTACTGGATTTCAGAATTCAGACTCTGTAAATTGGGAAACCCACAAGTAAACCATGTTGGTGGAAGGTAAGTCCTCTTTTTAAATTATGCTGCAGGGTGTTTGATATTTTGCCGCAATCGTTTGTGGTTATGTTGATTGGCTGAGGAAAATGGAGGCAATGAAACTGAAAAATCAAATGGGTGTTTTCAATCGGTTTTTTAATTTGTTCAACCTGCAAATTATAAGTGAAAAATGATGAGATGACCCAGAAAAGATGTTTCTTTGCTTTTTCTTTTCCTTTTCCTCTGTTTTCCAACCAAACCCAGGAATTTTGTAATGATTTTATTGTTTTGGCAGGGACTGTAGTAGAAACGAAAGGAAGCCCAGAAATGGAATCATCACATGGTGGTCTGAGGAAGATAGAGTCGAGTGAGGACGAGCCGTCACCGAGGGGTGTATTGGAAACCCCCGTCACGGACTCGGACTGCAGTAGCCTTAGCTTTGCCTCGTCTTGTGGTTCTGATAAACCAGCGGGCCAACGGACGCTTGTGCGAGATATCAGCAATGGGTTGCAGATGAAAGGAAAGGGGATGTTCGATGCCTTGAAGAAGAAGTCAGTGAGGCGCTTCTCGACGATTCCCACTTTGGCTGCAAGTTACGAATTGTCGAGGAGAAACTTGAGGAGGAAACTCGCTCGGATTTGGAACGCTGATGACGAGGAGGATGAGACTGATGCCGATGGAATGTCAATTACCAAACCCTCATGGAGGAACTTTGAATATGCTGAGCTTGCTGCCGCTACTGGCAATTTCAAGCCTGGTAATAATTTCAATTTTTTGTCATTTCATTTGAGAATAAAATTGAGTTTTGAGCTTTTTGGGTCCAGCCACCATTAAATTGATGTCATTGTCAGGTGACGTTTTTGACTAGGTCAAAGCAATTGTGGGACCTGGGCTGCTTGAGTCTTAGTCTTAGATTCAGATAACAAGTCTTAAGTTTATTGCTACTAGCTGACTATGAATATAAAAGTATCGGTTTGTCACAGTTATTGACTTTACCTTTTGATGGACTCTGATTTTGGCTGCTAAAGCTTCAATTTGTTGGGCCAAATTCTAAACTTTTTCAACTTTTGTATTTATGACCACTGTTCTTTCGGCGGTTCGGCCAGAACTTTCTTTGGTAAAGATTATTTTGATGCTTTTACTTCAATTAGCTGTGGAACTTTGATTTGGGGATAGTAGCTTTGAAGTTTAAAGTTTCGTCAGTTGTTGACTCGCTGGCGAAACTTTCAGTCTCAATCTCGAGTCTTTGTTTGCCAGTGTATAGGCTAGCATAATGTGTATGAACCCAAACAGCTCGTTTTATACTTTATAGGATGTGAAATGTTCCCATAGAAAATAAAATATTATTGATTTTACGTTCCATATGAACTTGGTTGAATTAAATTAGTTCCTTTTAGTAATCTCTTGTTGTACTTATTTAGTTGTTATGGCACAATACTTGGCAGAAAACTTGATTGGAAAAGGTGGGCAAGCAGAAGTTTACAAGGGGTTCTTAAACGAAGGTCAAGTTGTAGCAGTAAAGAGGCTAATGAAGAAAGAGAAAGAGAAAGAAAACGAGGATAGAGTTGGTGATTTCTTAGCAGAGCTTGGGATTATTGCACACATAAGCCATCCAAATGCAGCTCGGTTGCTTGGGTTTGGCATCGATGGTGGTTTGCACCTTGTCCTCCAATTTTCCCCACATGGAAGCTTATCTTCTCTACTTTTTGGTAACATTTTCTTGAATTTTTCACCTTGTCCTCCAATATCATTCGTTGGTTTACAAAGTAAGCACATAGATATTTCATATTTGTTTGGCTGATGAATGATATTGCATCTCAGGTCCAGAGAAATGTATGGAATGGAAGGTCAGGTATCAGGTAGCCGTTGGCATAGCAGAAGGCTTGCGATATCTCCATCACGAATGCCACAGGCGCATCATTCACAGAGACATCAAGGCTTCCAATATACTACTAACCGAAGACTATGAAGCTCAGGTATTTTTGTTGTCCTTCATGTCTGTTTGTTTATATAAGTAGCTCTTCCCTCTTCACAAATTTCCTAAACATTAAAGTATTTCTCCCTTGCTTGAATGCAGATATCTGACTTTGGACTGGCAAAGTGGCTCCCAGAAAAATGGACTCACCATGTTGTATTCCCTATTGAAGGCACATTCGGGTCAGTGTGCAGTTTCATTTTTTCATTTGTTATGATTGCTCAGTGCCATTCATCATAGATGTTTGAGCTTTTGGATCGTCAAACTATTTCAGGTACTTATCTCCAGAGTATTTTATGCATGGAATCGTCGATGAGAAGACTGATGTATTTGCATATGGAGTTTTATTATTGGAGCTCATAACAGGTCGCCGTGCAGTTGATTCAAGTCAGCAGAGCCTTGTGATCTGGGTATGCGTATGTGATGTTATGCAGAGCTTAGCAGTTACCATTATTATGCCTCTTGGCCTTGTCCAAATGGTGAACGCTAGAAAAATGATTAGAATTAGGATAAACCACGCGCTAAGCTGAATGTGTTCCGCAAAAGACACGATTGACCTTTTTTGTGTTATGCACAGGCAAAACCCCTTTTGGATGAGAGCAGAGTGAAGGAACTAGCTGATCCCCGGTTAGAAGATTCATATGATCCGGTTCAGATGAAAAGGGCGATGGTGACAGCTTCTATGTGCATTAGTCATCAATCCACAAAGCGTCCATACATGAAGCGGGTACGAAATCTAGTTTTCTGTTTCAGGTTAATTTGTTTTCCATACCAAAGACCTAAGATTGACTTAAATATTTTTAAGAGAGCAGGTAGTACAGATACTAAAGGGTGAAGACGGAGTTGTAGATCAGTTGAGACAGAAGTCAACGTTAGTGAGATCACTGGTTTTAGAGGCTTGTGATTTGGAAGACTATACTTGCTCCAACTACCTCAGTGATCTTAACCGCCACCGGCAACTCGTGATGGATCAATAGTGCATAACTCCCAGGCATCGCTCTTTCCTCTGCGGCGTCTTCTTGTTACTTGTTCAGTGTGAAGAAGTTTTGAAATTCTAGGTACCCCTTTGTTGTGTGGATTGAGGTAGAAGTTCACCGGATTGTGTCCCTCCTCATGCTCTCGAATTGAAGCAGTTGTTAAGTTAATTGCTACAAATTTGTAGAGATCCCTAGGGATGGTAGCATTCGATTGCTGCAGTTACGAGTCAGTTTTCCGTGTCTGCACGGTTTGGTGTCAAATAATCGATCAGATATTTGTACATTTCGGACATCGCTCCATCAGATGAATGATCATTTGTAATTGATGCCATGACAACATAACATTCCGTGAAGATGTAGCAAACGAAAGTTGCTTTTGGTAGACAATGTGTACGCCCGGCCCCATGATGGTTGTATTAAAAAAAAAAAAAAAAAAAAGTTTCCCATCATGCTAAACATGGTGGATCAACTCGTTTGTTTTCCTGGTCAATTTGTGACTTCCTGTTCCTGTTCCAGCAATAGTGGATTGAATATTTAGTCCCCCGATTTTATTTGAATTGGTTGATTAGGGTAAACCATGAAAAACTCAGGGACCGAAAAGAAAATATATAACAACAGTGCATTGAATATTTATTCATTACCAAAGCTGGTCACTAAGTTAACTGCGATCTCGTCCATAACCCCCCCATCTTCTTATCCTGAATCAATTCAACGCTCCACATTCAAGGCAACAAGCAACCTCTTACAGGTTTAATCCCAACCATCCTTTTCATCAACCCGCAAAGAGAAGAAATGGCACCAGAGGTGGTGCTCCAGCTCGGCCTCCTGACCCTAGCCCTAGCAATGTTCTTCGCCATCCACAAACTCTCCAGACAAGCCCTAACCAAGCTCCGAACCAACAACCGAGCCGCCCTCCAATCCACCCGCCACTTCGTGCATGGGTCTCACCTCCTGACGCGAGCCCGATCCACTTCCCACACGGCCCAATCTCAGGCCCATGCGAAGAACGCTTTGACTGAGGCCGAGAAGGCCTTGTCTCTCTCGCCCAGAGATCCGGGGCCACACATCCTCAAAGCCCTGGCCCTCGATCTCCTGGGACACACGACCTCCGCACTGAGATCGCTCGACGCGGCTCTGTCGCCACCGTGCGTGAAGTCACTCTCGGAGAAGGATCGTGGGGATGCTTTGGTCAAGCGGGCCGAGTTGAAGCTCGGTCTAAATCGGAGGCGCCGGGTCGACTCGGCAGTTGAGGACTTAATGGAAGCGCTAGGGCTGGGTCGCGGCGAGGGTGACGCGACTGCGTTTTGTTTATTGGGTCAGTGTTACGAGCGGAAGAGAATGTGGGAAGAAGCTAGAGAAGCGTTTGAGCGGGCCTTAAGCGTTGAGCCCGGGTCGGTTTTGGCCCGTCAAGCTTTGGATCGGTTAAGATACTAGCTTATGAATATGGACTTGTTAATTTTTGTAAGATGAGGCCCAATGATATTTTTGCTACCGGCCCAATGTTAACTTTTTTTATGCAACTTTTTTCCTCAAGTCAATCATGACTTTTTTTAATTATTTTTTTTTTGAGTAAATACCTTTTAATTTTAATTCCTGTAAGTGTTGCATAAACTTAAAAGGGAAAAAAAGTTGGAAACATTGAAAAGCCACGACCCCTTCAGACCTATATGGAGCTCCAACCCGAATCCGCACATCTTTCTATCATTTGAGCATGATTCAATTGGCCAGTAGACCCTTTGAATGCTAAAGATGCGACAAGGAAAACGAAATAGAGAGAATGCACAAACTAGAGAGGATGCCGAGAAAACGAAAATTCTTAAACGAAGGTAAAAGGATAGACAAGTAAAAGTTTCCCAGCTTTAAGTACACAAAACCCAGCTTCCTTCCTAGAGTATCCAGAACTTTAGCCTCCAAACAAAAAACCTCTTCATGCTCTAGCAATTACCTAAACCCTAATTAATCCTAACAAGCTTGACAGAGGTGGATTGGAGTGAGGATCAGATGTTGGTCAGCCGGATAATGTTGGCGGTTAACTTACCAAATTTACCAAATTAAAACACCGACGAACTGTTTGAGTCATTCTATCATCAATTGGATTGGCGGTGCTGGTGCTGAGGCCATATATAGAACTCTGCTGGCTGCTGCTGCGGCATCATGTTCATCTGACTTGAAATGTTAGGCTGGCTCAATCCAGCTGAATCTGAAGAAGCTCCATAGTAGTTGGATTGATGATATTGTTGAAAGAGATTGTGATGATAATATGCAGTTGCAGCAGCAGCATCGTATGGAATCCCACACGGTATGGACTGGATTGGCTGCATTGAAGTGAAGTTGATGTTGTTGCTGCTGCCGCTGCCGCTGCCACTGCTGCATTGAGGATGCTGCTGCTGCTGATCATGGTTCACAGATAGTTTCTGTTCCTCAGCTTCGAGTGACAGCTTTAAGCGCTTTGCTGCTCCACCAACAGGAAGAGAACTCTTGCCAATGGCTTCAACGTCATACCGATGCATCTCAAAGTTTGTAACTGCATTGATGCCCCGAAACTTTATGGCCGCTATATCATATGCCTCAGCTGCTTCCTCTTCGGTGGCTGCCAATGGCATAAGCTCATGTCAATAACCATACGAACAACTTATTGATAATTTATATGCTTGATAAACAGAAACTAATACAACTTGACGACATTGGAGTACTATGAATATCGCTATGGGACAAGGTGGTTGAGGTTGTTACCAAATGTCCCAAGGTATAGGTCTTTGTTGCCAGCCACACGGCCTATTCTTGCTTGCCATCGGCCTTGTTGATGGTGCCTGCAACATTAAATTAGTTAACGCTATGAATGAGCAAAGAAGATCTTGACGACGATCGGAGACAGATTTGAACATAGATCATAGGTGTACTGACCTTGTTACTCCCCTGTAAATAGACGCTCCCCGTGAAAAACCACTGCTCTTCCTGCAAGTACAAATTGGCTAACACTGATTAACTAACTGGACAAAGGACAAAACATAACAAATCAAGAGGCATTCGCGCCAACCTTCTGAGAGACGCAATGAACTCTTGCTTGGTAACATGCTTCATATCTTCCATTTCTTGGCTATAAGTTGAAATCTGAGAAATAGAACAAAATCCGCTAAGTATAATCTTTGTTGCCTGTCAGAAAACTATTCATGCACAGAACAAGCGCATATTCTAAAACCCCCAAGAGTTTAAATAAAACATTAGAATCAAAATTTCTAGAGGTATTTACAGGAAAGTTGGTGGTTGCAGTAGGACCCCAGTATTTGAGAGCAGCCAAATCATAAGCCCTAGCTGCCCTATCTTCCTTGTCATATCCACCTAAAAAATAACACAAGATTTTAATCAGTTTAAAATAGTCACAAAAGTCGAGCAAAGAAATTTTATTTTTTCCTTTCGTTTCAATGAAAGTGAAACTCGGTAAAAAATGACTCACCCAAGTAAACTGCAGAACAGGATGAGATGTTGAAATGACAGCCAGGTAGATATCCACAATCCCACATTTTATGGAAAAAGGTAAAATTTCAAACATCAGCAAATTTAGCAGTCAAAATTTCCAAGCCCACACGAAAATAATAATTTCTTTATGAAACAACAAAGAAACCCATGTGATATAGGTACCATAAAAAACTGTAAGCCTAGCAAGTCTTTTTCTTTTTGAGCCTCGGCCAATTCAAGTAAGTCCAATATTTTTTAACTTTTTACCTCACAAGCTACACCTCATTTTACCGCGCTACAGTCCAGGGGAGTCACAAACCACTATCGACAAGTTTCAGCAATGAAAAAGAACGCCAACTTAAAATATTGTAAACAGTAAAACAAAATGAGCTAGTGGAAAGTTTGGTCAAACCCTAGAGACTTGTACGTGAAGGCAAAAGCAAAAGCGAAAGGAGTAGCAGATGCATCAGTGGTCAGAAAATATCAGTCATTGAGGTCTGCAAATGGTGTGGGTGTGGGCCGTGTCAAAGGGCAGCAGCAGCAGCTTAGATGGATTGACAGGGCCAAAGAGCAGACAACAAAGCAAGGCAAATTAAAACCCACATCAACAAAATGGCGGCACATCTGATCTGATTGAAAGAATTGAAAACCAAGAAAATCCAGAGAAAAAGAAAGCAGGAAAATTATAAAAAAGTACACAAATAGTACACGGGTTTTAATTAGATGCCATCCCTTCCCCCATCTATCAATCAATCAGTCATGTGAGACTACTGAAAAAGGCCCATATTGTAATTTGCATGCAAAACTTAAGATCAGCTACAGTATTTTCTCTAGGTACATATTTTTATGTACGTATTTTTATACTGTTTAAAATAAAAACAGTAGAGATATTAAAAAAACGTGGACCGACCTTGACGGCCTTTCCTGGCCTGACCCTCTCTTCTACAGCTGTTGTCCCAAAGATGCGCCTCATATCTACCCGTCCACCGGTGTCTGCACCACCACCAAATACGGAGAGTCAGAAATTCTACTCTAATCAAACACTATTACAATAAAATAATCAGTCAAAACCTCAAACACCACAATTAAATTACATAATATTTTATTAAACCCCTTCGCACTTTTTAAATGAGTTAAGCAAGGATGCATGCACTGCCTTTAAAGTGCTCGAATGAACATTAAATTATAAAATGGACCCAATTAATTTCAAATTTTGAATTTTTATTAAATTAGTTACCTGGTGACGCCTCGGTAAATTGAAGTTCTCTGGCCGAAGGTGTCGGCGATTTTCTTAGAGCCGTCGCTGTCCGCCGGCACAATGGCTTTCGCCTGGGAAGGGGTATTAGTGGTGACCGCAAGGGAGAGAGCATTTGTGGCAGAGCTAGAGAAGCCACCGCCCAACTCGGTTCCCTTTGACTCAATGGAATGGCCGGTGAACTCGCATCCGCCGCAAGCGAGCTGGGTTCGGGCCATGGATGCCGAGTCGTCCACTTCCGAGCCCGAGTTCGTCGAAAAGGCTTGAAACCCAGTGATCGCCTTGAGATCCTGCTGCTGCTGGTCGCCGAAGTAGGCGGAACCCTGGTCGTAGATGTGGGTTAGAGATGACGAGTCTTGAGTCTCTGTTTGGCTGTCGGAATACCGGACCATGGACGAGGAATCTCCGAGAAAATCCTCGAGCTTTGGAATAGGTTGGTGGTGGTGATGGGTTTGCGGGTCGATGAAGCTCGTCAGAATCGGTGATTCGGCGTGGCCAGGGTCACTCTGATTCTGATCTTCACCGTTAATAAAAAAAGCTTGGGACTTGCTCGTCCAACCTTCAGAAAAAAAAAATGAAAACTCTGATTGTTGCTCGTTACGCTCATCCAGTTGAGACAAGATCATTTATTCAGGTCAAACAAACAGAAATATCTTGTATTTTTCTCCGATTCGCCTCCCTCATCAACCAAACCGAAGAGAAGGCTTTCAGATTTTCACGTGACCCAGTAAGATTTGAGTCGGCCATTACCCAAAAGCAATTGAAAAAAATATATACAAATATACCCAAAACTGTACTAGAAACTTTCTTTGCTGACTGAATACAAGTAGCTGGTATGCAAGTACCGATTTTCTCAGCAACCAAACAGAGCATAAATAAAAGAGAGAAGACCCACTTACCGTTGTTGCCGTAGAAGTTATCGAGGTAGTAGTGAGGGGAGGCGGTGGAAGATGTGTCATAGGGGACAAAGGGAGATTCAGACTCAGATGTCCTGAGCATTTCCATGGGAGACATTAAAGAAAAGGATAACCAATTACTCGCTGGAGCCATCTTTCTATCTGATAAAAAGACGTTTCAGATTGTACCGTGAACTCTAGTTTTTGCCACGTTGTAATAAATCTGTGAAACCAAAAACATGCACGGATTAACACCGCATTACCTGAACCAAAACAAATAAATCAAATTTTCTCAGAAAACAAACTCAAAACTAAAAATTTCTTTTTCCTCACCAAAAACTGAAACTGACTCAGGCGTTACTGAAAGGAAGACAGATTGGTTGGCTAATCAGTTAATTAATAATCTCACTCATCTGGGTTGAAAACAAAAGTACGATACTCTCGAGGAGCTAGCCAGAGGTGACTATCTACAAGCAACAAGTGAGACACAGAGTGATGCATGCAAAACCCATTTAGGGTTGTAGCTCAAAAACTTGAAACTTGAAACTTGAAACTTGAACAACTGGGTTCGGGACTCGGGACAGAGAAGGTGAAGAAGAACGAGTGCAGAAATGAAGAAAAGAAGAAAGCAAGAGGAACGAATAGAAATACGATAGGTTTTATATATAATAAAAGAGAAAGTGAATAATAATAAAAAGTAAATAAATAATGAAAATGAAAAATAAAAAATAAAAATATGAGGAGATTAATGAAAAGACTTTTGGATGAGAGGGGCAGACAACGAAGAAGAAAAACGGTCCGAAACAAGTTCGCGAAAGATCCGGGCTGGCGTAAAATTGAGAATTTGGGTTAGGGTTTGTTTGTTTTCGGGTCCGTTGTAACTTTTAAAAACTCCTTTTTATTTGTGTTGGGTATTAGTTTACCAAACTGGCCTTTACCGTCTAATCACCGGGACTCCAAACACTTGTCTCACATGCAGCTTTAGTTACTAGTCTATTATGTAACTCCATTCAGATCTGGTCTAAGCTGCACCTTCTTGTACTCTTCTTATAGACCCACCGACCTTCGTTTTCAATTTATTTTTACACTGGTTATTTTTTTTCAGAATTTTATGCCCTTAATGACAATCAGATACTTTGATTTCAATATTTTCAGAATGTTTGGAACTCACATGTACCATTTAGATGAAACGAATCTAATATCTCGTTTAACTAACAATTATCAATAGACTAATGACTAGTTATTACTATGATATATAATTAGTATAACAATGGTAGGTATCCAAGATCAAGTAAATTACTATGAATTTACATGTTGGAGTAAAGAGTCTACAATAAGTTCTTTCATTTATTTCACAATAATTTAATACGTTGAAATTCAAAATAAAATACTCCTTAAAAGATTAATTGACCGTTGAATTTGCGCTCTCTTATGAAGAGGATGAATAATATTTTATTCCTTCAGATTGACATGTGATGTGCTAAAAATATATTATGAAAATTTTTATTTTACAAACGATGGAGGAACTTTATTCATAAGGTGCTTTAACTGATAGTTAATGGCTGGTGTTAATTTTCAAGTACAAGTTATTGAAGCCTTTAATAGTGAGGTTGGATGGGAACTAAACGTGTGCGAACGAAAGAATCAGGAAAGCTAACAACAAAAATGTTCCTAAGGCGTAGTTAAATAGTTTGATAAGGTGAAGATGTAGGCACAAAGGAATGAGGTTTTTACACTTGCTTATTAATTTATAATAATGATAATTTAAAATAAAATTATAAACAGTTCAAATTATAATTTTTTAAATTCAAAGTTTGAAATTAGAAGGAGAGATCCAAAAAAAATTAATTCTTAAAAAAAAAAAGTTTAACTGTTTACTCATTAACCCACCTAGCATTTTTTTCTCCAATAAAATGTGCCCAATATTTGTAATTTTTCTCCAATAAGAGTTACAATAATGTATATCCATCCCTTTTAGATTATCTTAATGACCGTTACTTCCATTTTAACTCTAGTTAGAGATTTTTAAAAGCCCAGTCAAATAGTATTTTTAAAACATATTAACCAAAATATCTTATAAATTAATCCTAATAAAATAATTTGAGAGCTAATTTCTACTCCATTTTTATTTTTGTATTCCGCTTTTAGTTTTATAGTTTATCCCTTTTAAAAAAGAAATTAAATGCAACAAGTAAAAAATAAAATGTAAAAATCGGTTTTCAATAATTACTCTTGAGTAAGTTTGAATGTATAAATTATAAATCATACTAAAATAGTCTATAAAGTCATTTTAATAGACTAATAATTCTTGAGAAATTTTAAATTTAACAAACAAAAAACAAATAGTCCCACGCCAATGTCTATGAAGACATCTTGTGCAATGTCAAACAAAAAATAAAAAAATAGCTAAAGCTATATCATTAATTCCATAGTAATTAGTTAATATTCTTATAACAGTATTTACATAGTAATGAGTGAAATATGAGATCATTTTTTCTCCGAGGTAGTGAATAAAATTTTGATCACCAATCCATTTGTAAATGTGCTATATATCTTTTAACTTAGGCCTATTTATTATGTTCTACTTTATCCCCTATGATCATATTTCGGGTTACACTTTGCCCTATTCTGTCAGCTAATAAATACAATATTAGAAAAAAAAAAAAAAAACTAAATTTGCTCAGTGAGATATTCTGCTGAGTCCTAATTTCCTCTATCAATTTAATAATAAAGTAAATCATAAGGTTTTATCCCTCCGTTTTCCAAATCTTGCATGCATTGAAGTAAACAAAGTATCATAATAGAATCATAATCTTATAACCATATAATAATCGAAAGGGGAAAACCAACATACTAGTGCACTATAAAACCCAACCCCATCATCCCCGATGCCTAATAATGATGTCACAGTTCTAAGGCTACGCGTTGCCACTCAAGGTCTCAAGCCCGAGAACTCCCCTAGGTCCATTAGTGCCCGGGATCCCGGTCACTGCCTGAGGTATATTAAACATGCCTTCTTGAGAGTAAGCAACCCAACGGAGTCAACTCCTCTCAGTCAGTGTGACTACTTCAGGGTCCACCCAGGCCAACGACCCTTCATGAAGGAGACAAGATAGAAAGGTAGGAAAATACAATGCAATAATAGTATAGTTACCCTGTGTCCCCCGGACATCCTTGAAAAACATTCCATATATAATCCAGACGGGTCTCATGCCCAAAACATCATAATATGTAAAAAGCATCCCCATATAGTACCCATAATAGTCCCATCTAAATCATAACATGGAATAGTAAAACAGTTTATGCATGCAATCCTTTTAGAAACCAAATAGCCCACTCACACACGGTCCTCGCTGCTCAACGACCTCCTAAAACCTGTATTAACATGTCCAAGAGTCACTAAAGGACCCTACTAGTTCAATACTAAAACCCTAGAACAGATTCGTCCCGAAAAATAGCCCAGGCACTATTCCCGAGGCTTCAACCCCCATTTTGACCGTCCTAACGATCTCCGATCGACACGAAATCACCGTCATTGGATCCGTATCGTCGAAACCTTGAGAATGGTACGGGCCCCACCAAAATTACTGTTTACACGCGCCTGGTCAACGTGTGGTCAACGCTGCTACATGTTTGCTGACGTCAGCACGACGTCATCTCTGACACATGTCAGAGGACACGTGTCACTCTCTGGTTTGTCCCCGGTCTGACATTTTCTGACATGATGATGTCATCATGACGTCACTGCTGACGTCAGCATGATGACATCATCACTGCTATAGTACCGGGTCAATCCAAATCACTGAAATCGGGTCACCGTCGACCCGCTGCTTGACCCGTTTCCAGAATCTGTTTCCGGCCACCATTTTCGATAGGGTTTGTTCCTAGAGGATTGCCTAAGTCTGTTCTACAGATCTGTGACCTTAAAAATAGAAAGCAAGGACGAGATCTATACCTGTGGCTTGAAGAAAACTCACGGTTTGCTCCGGTCGTCTTCTCTGGCAGTTTCGTCAGCTTCCAACGTCAAAACTAGCTCCCTTCGACTCGTCACTGCTCCTAGAACGTGTCCCCACAAAGAGAATCGAAACCTAGACGTTAAAAGGGCTCATTCGAAACTTTAGGAAAAACTGGGCTTATCGGGTTTCACGGCTTACCTCCATCGTGTCGCTACCGCAGATCGTGTTGACTACCTCTTCGATCTCCTGAGGTCCTAGCTGTCCTATCCTGGTCCTGGTTCGAGTCAAAGAGCTGGGGTTAGTTGGTTTGGGTTTCTTGGATCCGTATGTCCATCTTGGGTCTAGGGGGTTCTCCTGGGTTTTCAGACGGAGGGAAGAGATGAGGGATGGTGGTTGATTGTGGAGATAGGGGTGGTGAGGATGGTGTCGTGATCTGGTGGCAAGAGTGGTGGTCGGCTGGGTGTTTGGTGCAGTATGCAGATGGGTGTGTATGTTTCTTCACGGTGAGAAAATATGTGTGTGTGAGAGAGAAATGCAGTCGTGGAAAATAAAGAAAAAGGAAGAGGAAATGGACGGCCCAGATTAATTTGGGCAGGAAAATGAAGGGCTGAGGTTTAATGAGGGAAAATATATTATTTTAAAATGACCAATAGGCATAGGCCCAGCTTTATTGGAATAGTAAACACTAGGATGAGTGACACTTGTCACTCATCCAACAGCTCAGATTAATTTTAGGGATTTGCACAGATTTGAATATTTTAATATTATTTTACGTTTGTTCTCGGTTTATAAATTTCGCTAAAATCGCTTCCGTGACCATAACGTTTTCATACGAAGTCCGATTTCGACGTGCCGCCTGTCTACGGATTCGTGACGTCTCGATCTACGTCATGGCCATGGGTCAAAGTCCTAATTATTTCCCGGTAAAAAGTTAAAATTTCCCCCTTTTAGGGGCAAAATAGTCATTTCACAATAAAATAATAATAATAATAAAGGTTTGGGTCGTTACATGCGGCATGCGTTAATCAGAGGTCGGATGTGAAAGTTGCTGGTCTGCGAAGGCTAGGGGTATTTTGGTAATTATTTGTGCAGGGGTAAAATGGTAATTGTGGCTGATCCAATTGAGGAATCAGCGTTTAGTGACTCAGTTAGTCCTTAAGGTAACACATGTCACTAGGAGCAGGGGATTTGTGTGTGGTGTACGTCTGTGATCGTGAAATTGGGGTGGGCGGTGGTGAAACATTTGAAAATAAAACAGAGTATAGATGGTGTGCTTGATCAGTGCAAAAGCCAGGATTCTTTAGGCTAAATTTATGAGAATCGAGAAGTATTGAGGAGGTGAAGTCGTGTGAGAACGGGAAAGAAAAAGGGAAGGAAAAACCCAGAAAAACCGAAACCCACCCGAAAACCTTGAATTGATGATTTGGGATCAAATTTTGAATTGGAAGATCAATTGATAGAAACAGAGATGAGAATGAGCTTATAGAGACTTAAACGAGTTGAATGGAATCAAAATTGAGGGAAGTGGTGAAGAAACAAGCCCATACGGACCTGGTATTCGTTTTACAAATCTTGAGTTGAGTTCGAATGGTTGGTAGGGATTAAAGTTACAATTGAGATTGAAACTAGGTTAAGATGAATCCTGCGAAGCTTCTGGGTGAATCAATTGCAAGAATTCAATTAGAATTGGTTAAGATTGAAGGATGAACAGTACCCGGGTGTTCATCAACAAAGTCGAGTTTGATTTGAAGAATTGAGGTAAGTTCCCATGTAATTGAAATTACAGAACCTTAATTGGGTCCATAACGATGCCAATGGACGGTTCAATTGTAGAAATCAAGGCAGAATTGAGGGAGATTCAGACAGGTTGGCTCACGGGTTGCATACCTGTTTGCAGGGGAAATGAGTAAAAGTGACGACACTGTAGCACTTTACTATGCAGACGTGTGGCTCCCACGTGCAGCCACTCATGATGGAGCATGAGGGTGCGTGGGCACGAGTCCCAAGGTGAGTTCAACGTGACTTTTATTCTATGCAATGTAACGAACATTTTAGCGTTGGTTTCGAGTCGATCGGACACCGTTTCGATATTGTTTCGAGGGTCCGAAGGTTTATGTTACGTTTTTAATTCGTAATTAATTCCTGGAAAATTATGGGAAATTAATATGATGTTAATTAAGTCATTAATGACCCATAATGATGATTTTGGGTAGGACTTGGGATTCCTAGAAAGTACCGAAAATTATGGAAACGCGTGCAGCTCGAAAAGTGAGCGGTTTGGACGGTGTGTGAGTGGACGTTTGTTTTATAAACTGTTATGCATGCATAGTTAATGTTTTACATGATTGATTGCATGATTTTATTTTCAATGATATCATGATGATTTGACATGATTATTTGTGATTTAATGATAATTTTAATCGGCCTTTTGGGCTCGTTTTACGAGAAATGTGCAAGTGATATTTTGGGCTAGGTCCGGAGTCAAAAAGGTTTCTAAAAGGGTATTTTGACTTAGTTGGTGAGTCAAGGATGATTTCTGGATTATTTTAATGTTTTCAAATGAGATTTTACAGATTTATGTGTAAATGGCATTTGGGCTTGAGACCCTGTCGAGAATACTTTTGACTTAGTTTGAAGTTAAGGATATGATTGATATGTGTTTATGGTATGTATGTGTCTGTGATTGTGGATACTGGTACATGTCTGGATGATACGGGTGTAGTTCCTAGACGTGTGTGCAGTCCCCGAGTATGTGGTACGTCTAGATGGTGCGTATGCAGTTCCCAGACATGACTGACATGACTCGGATGGTGCCTGAGTTGTAACGACCCGGAAATTCGAAAAAACGAAAAATTTGGAAAATTCGAAGGAAAGGACGATTTTGCCCCTGGTTATAAGGGCCAAAAGTTAACTTTTTGATCGAGACATTATTTGGACTTTCTGGAAGTACCGTTGGATCGGTCTCGAGACGTTGAATCCGTAGACAGGTGGCATGCGTCAATCGGAGTCCGGATGAAAAAGTTACAGGTCTGGGAAGTTAAGGGGCAAAATGGTCATTTGTTACTTAAAGTGTAAAATGGTAATTTTGGGCAGTCCAAGTTAATTAGCGGTGCAATTGGCTGAATCCGCCATGGGGTGACTCAGGTGCATCTTTCAGTGACATTTGTCACTGGCTAATTAGGATGAGTGGCAACTTGTTATGGATAACAATCAAAACATAAAAAATCAACCTTTAAATTCATATATGGTTTGAGAACTGAGTTACAGAACAGAGAACCTAATCCACTTTGATCGATTCTCAGCAACACAAGGGAACAAGTGAGTGAGAAATTAAGTGCAATTGGGAGTGAAAACTGAGTGAAAACCGAGAGGAATATAGAGCAAACTGAACTGAAACCATACTGAGAAACCCGAAAACACTACCCAAGAACAATAATGTCGAATTCGATCTTTTAGACCTTAAGGAGCGAAATTGATTGTGAATTAAGATTCTTGGGATTGAGACGAGTTGAACCAACCTTGAATTCGAAGGAAATTGATACATAAACATGAAGAACAGACCCTGCGACATCCTCAAATTGTGGAGGTTGCGTTCACGTGATTGGAGGATTCAAGATTCCTGGCAAGTGTCGGAAATTACGGAAACGCGTGTAGCTCGGGAAGCGAGCAGTTTGGACGGTGTGTGAGTGGACGTTTGTTTTTATAAACCATGATGCATGCATAGTTAAATGTTTTACATGATTGATTGCATGATTTGAATTGCAATGATGTCCTGATGATGTGACATGATTATTTGTGATTTAATGATTATTTTAATCGGTATTTCGGGCACATTTTACGAGAAATGTGCAAATGATGTTTTGGGCTAGGCCCGGAGTCAAAAAGGTTTTAAAAAGGATATTTTGACTTAATTGGTGAGTCAATGATGATTTCTGGATTATTTTAATGTTTTCAATGTGATTTTACGAATTTGCGTATAATTGGCATTTGGGCTTGAGACCCTGTCGGGAATGCTTTTGACTTGGTTTGAAGTCAATGATATGATTGATATGTGTTTGTGGTATGGATTATGATTGTGATTGTGGATATTGGATCATGTTCTGGATGGTGCAAGTGCAGTTCCTAGACGTGACTCGGATGTTGCGTAAGTGCAATTCCCGAGTATGTGGTACGTCTAAATGGTGCGTGTGCAGTTCCCAGACATGACAGATATGACTCGGATAGTGCTTGAGAGCAGTTCCCGAGATTGGCCTACGCGTAATGCGGATGTGACTGTGTGACTATTTGTCTTGCTTGTGAACTTGTGAATAGTGTTGTTTAATGTTGATTGTGCTTACGTACTGGTATTGAGTACGAGTTCTGGTCTGTGTGGCCAGGTGAGTATGTTTTCACATGTTTGGCTTGAGAGCCGGATTTTGATATGTTTCATGTGATTTGGCTGGCCGGTGATTGTCATTCATATGTTTTACCCTATGCATGCATGGTTTGATAAACTGGAGGGTAAATGATGTATGTTGAACTGCGTTTTACATGATATTATTTTTGTTCACTCACACGTTTTCTGTTTTGATGACCCTCCAGGCCGTGGCACGACATTCGGGGCTGATCAAGAGGCGGAAGCATGAGCGGAAATCAGTGCAATTATCCCTGGTCTGATAGGTACTGAGGAGTAGTTTTGGGACTTCAGTTGACTTGTCAGACGGGAGCAGGACCGGGCAAGGTTATCGACGTCTAGTAGGGACGGATCCTGTCATGAGTGCCGTTCCTGAGGTTGGCCTACGCGTAGTGCGGATGTGATTGTGTGATTGTTGTGCACTTGTGAGTAGTGCCGATTGATTGTTGTGCACTTGTGAGTAGTGCTGTTTGATGTTGATTGTGATTGCGTACTGGTATTGAGTACGGGTTCTAGTCTTTGTGGCCAGGTGATTATGTTTTCATATGTTTTGGCTTGAGAGCCGGTATTTGATACTTGTTATATGTTTTGGCTGGAAAATCGGTGATTGTTATACATATGTTTTACCCTATGCATGAATGGTTTGATAAACTGAAGGGGAAATGATCTATTTGAAATGTATTTTCAAATGATATTATTTTTGTCCACTCACACCTTTTCTGTTTTGATGACCCTCCAGGCCGTGGTATGGCATTCGGAGCTGATCGAGAGCTGAAGGCATGAGCGGAAATCAATGCAGTTATCCCTTGTCTGATAGGTGCTGATGGGTAATTTCGGGACTTCAGTTAGCTTGTCAGACGGGAGCAGGATCGGGCACGGTTATCAAAGTCCAGTTGGGATGGGTCCTGTCACCCTTCTCTAAAAGTATGCATGCATTCGAAAACCAGTAATCAAACTATTAGGGTCTTAGCCCAAAAACTGTAAATCCAAACATATGTGGGAAATCAACTCAAAACCATAGAATACCAAAGTCCGTAAATTCAGAACCAAGTGGGCCACTGCCCAAATCCATAAACACTTAAATACCATTTCATAAATCCAATAATCCATATTTACCAAATAACCATCCTCGGCATCCCAGATGCCTAGCGTCTAAGACGCTTGACGTCCCAGACGTTATATCTCACGGTAAAAGCAATGCATGCTGCCCGAGGTCTCTCCAAGTCCATATATCTGACATCCCAGATGTCTGACGTCCCAGATGTCTAATCATTGCAATCATGCTCCTGAGTCACTATACGGTTCGGTCGCTCAGTGCAGTGACCCCTCGCAGGCAATGCACCGTGACTTCTCCAGTGTCCCAGACACCTGGAGGAGGCCATCCACATGTGGCACAACCCACCCCCAATCCCCCGGGATTAAGGGCTAAGTCATGCTCCCGTCTAACTCACATGCGACACAAAGGCTGACTGATGACCAACCACCATGTAACACGTAAGCTAGATAAGGGATTCCCAAATGAACCGTTCAAAATTTCTGGACTTCCCAGAGCGCGCATAATCTACTGTGGATTGCAGGTGTGATGTCTCCGTCTCTCGAACAACAGCCCGCACCTCAACAACCTGGAGGGTATCGGAAAACACAAAAGACTGTGAGTGGACAAAAATAAAGGATAAGTTTAGAAAACAGTTTATCAGAAAGACATTTATACCCTCCATTTAAAACCAATGCATGCATATAAAACTCATTCCATATCCGAGATAAGAAAAACCATCATTGAAAACTAGAATAATTTCCTTTTCATTAAATCCTGAATTCAAATCCAGGGCCTCAGCCCATAAACATAAATCCTCATCAAAGTACAGGAACTCAGTCCAAAACTCATCAAATCCAAATCATCTGGGCCATTTCCCAAAACATCTGAGAACCAGTGAAAAACTAGTGAAAAACATCAATCAATAAAGTTTCTGGATCTCAAGTGCGCCCGAGTCTTTAAACTCAAAACACATGCACATAATCAGTCCTTCCCGGGATATCAACGAGTCTTTAAACTCAAAACACAATCAACAGGCCTCGGGGGATATCACAATAACTGAGTCTTTAAACTCAAAACATATCAATCCAGGGCCCTCCCCCGTCAATCAACCGAGTCTTTAAACTAAAAACCAGGAGGGATCACCATGGAACATACGTCACTATTCCTCCACTCGTAACCATTCTACCTCAGTTCTCATTTCCAATAACTCTGATCTCCTTCCGGGTCAATCGCCATAACTGGAAAAACATGGGAGAGATCCCTACAATCCTTTGTGGTCTCCAACAAATCCCAGACCAACTCCTATTCCCCAAACCTACTTTGGTCTATCAGACCTAACACTTATTCGATACATCTACCTTACACGTCCATCGGTACATGTAAGTACTCCAACCAATCATCAATCATGGTACCATGCATTACTCAAATGTGGTCAGACTACCCGACTCTCATCTATGACTAGCCCCAAATGGTTGTCCAAGGGTATCACCATCAACTAACCTTGACCATACCAAATCTGGCCATTATCCTTCCCTCTCTTTTACTCAGTATCAACAATCAGCATCTGGTTGGCCTCTCTTAATAAGGTCACTAACCACAACTTTCCCAAGAACCCACAATTCTTTAACTCATGATACAAAATCCTTATTCCATCCCGTTACCTTATTAAGTCGTCCATAACCAACATGTAACCTCAAATCATCGTAAACTCAATTTCTCATCCTGGCAAACCTCGGGAATATGTTGAGAAATCGGGGCATCCTCAGCCCTCACTAAGCGCCTCATACCCGAAGCTCACACACCACACGTGTGACCAACAAACTTGAATGGCTCATACCAACCATCAATTGGTTGTGAGGATCAAAATCATCCTAAAGGGTAACTGTAACACCCCGAAAATTCGAGGATTTTAATAATGTAATTTATTGTATGAATTGACGTTTTTACCCTTGTGAATGGTATGGCCAAATTGTTGACTTTTTGATTGGAGGGTCAAATGGACTTTGACCAATGACCGTGACGTAGTTCGGGACGTCACGAGTCCATAGACAGGTGGCACGTCCATTTTGGACGATCAGGGAAAAAGTTATGGCTATCGGAAGCTCAGTGGCATTACCATAATTTGGACATTTGGAGCGAAAATGTTGACTTTTCGTTTGGCAACTAATTTTCACATGACTCAAGGACCGTTAGGTAGGTCTCGATGCCCTGAGTCCGTAGACAGGTGGCACGCCGAAATCGGACTTCGTACGAGGAAGTTATGGTAAGAAACGTGAAGTCGGGAGGTTTGCGTCTCGGTAATCGTGTCAAATATTTTATTTTGATATTATGATTGGAGGACACCTGGATGAGTGAAAAGTGTCACTCATCCATTGGCTAGATTGGATCAGATCCACTATGGGATTAAATAGCATTAAAACCAACTTTTAATCCTAGCCACTCATCAAAAGTTCCCAGATTTCCTCTCAGCCATTGTTCTCATTTCTGAGATTGAATCTGGACCCTCCATTTCATGTATCAGATTCCCTCTCCATCTTTATATTTTCCTACCCGATTCCACACACGGTCCATTTCGAACAAACACCCCAGCTCATCACCCTTTCTCTGTGTCTGCGTGTGGGAGACTCACTGGTGAGGGCTGAGGGACGGCGGTGAACGGCGGCAGACGGCGGTGAGGTAAGCAGGTTCAAACCCGAAAACTTTCTAAAAACTCAGAAATAGAAGCTTGATGGTTCAACGTTATCTTCGATTCCTTTTGATTCTGTTCACTTACAGGGACTGATAGGAACCCATTTGACTCGATTTCGTGACCAGTGGTGGCCTGAACAGAGTGTAAACGACGACGGGAGAACCGGGTCTATTCATCGAGGTAAGCCTTCGATCCAGTCTCTGTGTGATGATTTTAATTAGATAGAACCGTTTCTGGGATTGAGACGAGCATTTAGGAACAAACTAGAACGAAAATGGTTGAGAATTGAAGAAATGGTGACCGGGTCAGATCGCGGGTCTGATCGACCCAGTTGCAGAGATACAGGTCGACCCGTCAGGAGGACAGGGGTGATGACGTGGCACCCTGTCAGACCTGTCAGGTGACGTGGACCACTCTTCGGACGACACGTGTCACATGTCAGTGCACATTCAGCACTGACATGTCAGTGACGTGGCCCAATCAGGGACTGCCACGTGTCACTGACATGTTAGTGACGTGGACCAGTGCCGTGCTGACACGTGGCACATGTCAGATCTGACACGTGGCCTGACAGATCAGTGGGGTGGACCAATCATGTGTTGACACGTGGCACCTGTCAGAGTCTGACATGTCAGACCTGACAGCTGTCAGTATGACGTTAGCAAGTGACGTCAGCGATGACGTCAGCAGGAACTGTTCCTTCGTTGACCAGGGGGTTGACCGGCGCGTGTGGGCGCGTGTGATCAGTACTTTGGTGGGACCACCACCATTCTTTAGGTTTCGACGATCCGGATCCAATGGCGTTGGTTTCGGGTCGATCGGAGATCATTAAGTTGGTCAAAATGAGGTTTATTGCCTTGGGAAGCTCGTTCGGGCGGCTTTTCCGAGCCGGTTTTAGTCTAGGGTTTCATGGTTGAATGTTAGGGGTTTATATTGACCTTTACGTATACTTTGGATATGACATGGATTGTACAATAGTACCAGGACGAGGGTATACGTTCGGTTTTCAGCAGGATAGTACTATGAGTGGGCCCGATTTCATTAAACACTTGCATGCTTAAATGTTTTCCGATTTACTTATATGTTCACATGCTGGAATCAAGAAATGGTTTTGATGATATTGAAATTACGGTTATGGCAAATTTCACGGTATTTGGGTTTGAAACCCGTCTGATGAAACTTAACGATCGGTTTGGATTTTATCTATGTATATATATATGTTTTGCATGTTGATATCAATAAAATGTATTTAGTACTGCACTGTATAGATCTATTCTTATAATACTGTCTCCTCCGGATGTGGTACCCCGAAGTGGTCATGGCGCATTGCCTGCGGGGGGTCATTCTACGGAGGAACCGGACCGTAAAATGACTCAGGAGCAGGATTGCTTATTTGACGTCAGGGACGTCGAGCGTCTAGGACGCTAGGCATTTGAGATGCCGTACCCGGACAGGGTTCGGGGATTGGACTCGGAATTGAGACCCGAGTGGCACACGTAGCCTTGAGACTGTGACCTTATTGGACGTCAGGGACGTCAGACATCGGGGATGTCAGGATTGGAGTGTATAGTGCAGTGGCTAAAACTATCTTATGATTTTATTACATGTCTTATGGTTCATACTATATGATTTATGGTTTTAAATTCTGATGCATGCATGTTTGGAAAACAGAGGGGTAAATTATATGTTTTACTTATTAAACGGTTTTAATAACTTTGAGTTTAGGCCCACTCACCCTTATTGTTTTGGTAACCCCTCCAGGAGGTGCTACTGAGGTAGAGGAGGATCCTGAGGCTGAGGCATAGATCTACTTCTGCGTACCTGAACCCATGTTGGGTGGTTTACCCGCAGGTTTATTTTAGAGTCGTGCTCGCAATTTGTAATCTTGGTTTTCATCCCTTGTCTGACATCTGTTTAATTCGGATTGATGTATAACTTTAATTTGGTTATTTATGCATTTGATGTTTTGAGGTCAAAATTGGAACATAATTTTTGGGTGTCAGACGGGAGCAGGGCACGTCCCCTGGTGGTCCCTGTGGGATCGGGACGGGTCCTGTCAGTAACACCCTCGAGTCTCCCTGATACATAACCTCTTGAATCCTAGATTCCACATAACACTCTCTAAAACAACATACCCGATAGAGATCTCATGGGTCATCAACCAATCCATTCCAAGGACGACATCCAATTCATCCAAATCTAAGTCAGCCACTAAGCGAACGACACCAGTCGTCCTGGGTAACCTCACATCGACAGGTCTACCCCCCTTATATCTCACCAATTTTACCATATATAATTACCAAGGTTACCACATAACTTTTACCAAAGTACCACGTCGGTAACTCGAGTCGGTTCAACGACTTCCACACCAAAACCAATCACAAAAACCACCATATCCGACCAATAGCCAATCTCAAGACTTGGAAGAGTGGATAACTCGGGACCTACCCAATACATATGTTCGATTTAGTCTTACATTATGACCACAAGTAATAGGTATCCAGGTCATCACTCGAGGGTTACTCAGGCTTCCTACGAAGGAATTACAAATCCCCGGGCATGTGGTCCCAACTGACCATGCCCCTATGGTCCATTACGGGCCCCACCAACTCTTCCCACTCTTTTCATATCAACAGTCAATGTAGGAGCCAAACCTCACTCTACCACACCCCAACAGTGCCATCTCACTATATCAATCAATTTATGATGTGACAAGACAACTAACAATCTTAACTATTACTATATAATTACCCTTGTTACTTTACCTCCCAGTGGACCCGACTTGCATCCCACTGAACTAGACTATCTCCTAAGTCCAAATCCTTATATCCCTCGGTCTCGGTCCGAACCTCAGTCACTAAGGACACTACCACAAAAGTCCAATAAACAAAGTTAACCAAGACCAAGCCACAATTTCCTAACTCAACAGTACCTGACCATATACCCATCCTTGGCATCCTAAGTGCCCAACGTTCCTCAATTAGCCTTTCTGGCCTCTCTCGAGCCTTGGTACCTTACCATGTCTCATCTCAAGTCTCTAACCAAACTCCTGACTCATTTTGAGTCCCACATCCACATCTCGACTCCTCCTGAGTCCAATCTCATAGCAATCGATCATGTCATCACTCACATACCCCGTCGCCTAGCAAACACCAATGCTCAACCATATCTTATACGACCGATAAGGGCTAAGAGATATCCCATCACATTTTAAACTCTTTAAGAACACATTCCACTTAAGGAACCCACTGTGAATAATCCCATCATGAGTGCAACTTGCTCGATTATGCAACCCTTCTAGCCACTAGGCTCATTCGTCTCCGCAACCCACACCATTACTCACAGTGTATTCTACATGACATCTGACCCTCATTCCAGGGTCAATCTCATCCGAGATCCATCACGAGGTCTCATACTCTCTCGTATACTCATCTCACTACCAGGTCGTGCACGAGGCTTATGCTTCGGAGGCATGATGTGGCAACAGAATCAGCAACCTAGTGCTCTGATACCAAATTGACAAGACCGCCCCCGAAGGGACATTGATAACCGTGTTTGGTCCTATTCCCGTCTGGCAAGTCGACTGAAGTTCCCAAATTACCCTCAGTACTTGCCAAACCAGGGATAGCCACACAAGTACTCACTCATGCCTCCGCCTCTCGAGCAGCCTCGATCAACGCGCCAGGACCTGGAGGTCAATAAAAACATAAAAGGTGTGAGTGGACAAAAATAAATCAGTTTATAAAATAGTTACAGAAAAACATTTCTACCCTCCACGTAAAACCAATGCATGCATTCGAAAATCATTTCGCAATCCGTTACATTTTCATCATAAGAAAACCGTGTGCGAAAATCAAAATCCTTTTCCCTTTTCTTAACCTTCGGGTCTTAGCCCGCAATCATAAACACAGGGCCTCAGCCCAAAATCATGAATCAAATCTAAGTACACAATATAATCCAAAATCCATCAATCATATAAACCGGGCCACTGCCCAACACATCCGAACATCGGAAACCAATAGGAATTCACAAGTCAAACAATCTGCTGGATCTCAAGTGCGCCCGAGTCTTTAAACTCAAAACCATGCGTATAATCAGGCCTTCCCGGGATATCAACGAGTCTTTAAACTCATAACATAATCAATAGGCCTCGGGGGTATCATACCAAGTCTTTAAACTCAAAACAGTAACCGAGTCTTTAAACTCATTAAGGGCCCTCCCCCGTCATCAATTAACCGAGTCTTTAAACTCAAAACATGATCCAGCTTTAGTACCGGGTCTTTAAACCCAAAAAATAATCCAGCAATAATACCGGGTCTTTGAACCAAAAACCATTCGTAAATCACAACAATCCAGGATCCATCGTGATCTAAATTCCAAAATCAATCCGAAATCACATTTTGTCATAATAGGACTCATGTCCGAATTTCCACATTCAATCCCAAAATATTACTTCACGAAACATAATCAAATCATCATTAAAATCGGGACATGTATAATCATATCAAATCACTTTATCAAACCATCATCCATTCCCGAATTCGAATTCGCAATAATGATTCCGTAAGCCGGCATCCGGAAACGTCACTCGGAACCCAAACCAGAAATCCATTTTCAACTTCCGAAACCGAAATCTCGTTCATCAAAATTACTTTTATGCCCTAGGCACCAAGCCCGAAATCACCTTTTTCAAAATCCGTTTTAAATCCTTGAAATCACATCATATTTCAAATCCCAAGGTCAAAACATCAAAACCATAATCAAATCACCAAAATCACGGTCAAACCACAACATACTCGAAATCTCGTAAAACGTGCAAATCCGTGTCATTCTCAAAATACGTGTCAAAACCGTAAATCATACTCACAATCATAATCGAAATATCCTTAAAACATCATACACACAAATCATGTAAAATCGTTCATCACACCATCATCAAAACATAAGAAAAACCATAGTCACACAATACGTGCAATTTCGTATGCATATAAAACATACGTATAAATACGGAAATCGGAATTATCACAAGTCATAATCATAATCATTAAAATCATAGAAACATTTATGCATGCATTAAATTTTAGAAAGCAAAGTCCACTCACACACCGTCTATAATGCTCGTTTTCGCGCTGCACGCGTTTCCGTAATTTTTGACATTTTCCAGAAATCTCGAATCCTGTCCGAAATCATTCCTCGGCGTCACTAAGGACTCCAATAACATCATACTAATTTCCCATAATTTTTTGGGAATTAAACGTTAGTTAAAAACGTAACATAAACCTTCGGACCCTCGAAATAACATCGAAACGGTGTCCGATAAATTCGAAACCAACGCTAAAATGTTTGTTACAATGTATAGGACAAAAGTCGTGTTGAACTTACCTCGAGATTCGGGTCCACGCGCCCTCACGCGCAGCCGTGAGTGGCTACGCATGAAACTCACGTGCCAGCTACAGTGATGCTACAGTCGTCGTCCCAACCCGTCTGGCTGATAAACGGGTCCGTTGGCCCGCGGCGTGACCCGGCTGGGATTCCTTCAATTCCAACCTAATTGCATCAATTCAAACATTCAGTAGGATCGCCAAGTATCTAATTAGGGCTCTGTGACCTTCAATCTGTGACATCTTACCTTAAACCAGCCGATTTGAAATCGAAACATCGAAGAACAGACTTGCACTGTTCATCCTTCAATCTCGACCAACTCGATTGTTTCCTTGAAATTGATCCACTCAGAAGTTTCGCAAGATCCATGAGAACAGAACTCCAAGCTCAATTTTAAGCTTTAAGCCCTCCAACCGTCTGAACTCTAGCTCGACTTTTTCCCAGAAATTGAACTCTAGTTCGGGGTCAAAACATGACCAATACCTTTCGATTTTTGCGTGGTTGCAGTCTACACAAGCTCGGGAAGCTGTTCTTGATCTCTGTTTGGGCCCTCACATCTCACAAATTAACATTTTAATTTTTCCCTCCAATTTCTAAACTTGCTATTTCAGTCTCTCTGATCTCTCAATCTCTCCAGTGGCTCTCTGTTTCTCTCCGTCCTCCCTAGCAATTCATTAGGTCACTTCACTCCCTTAAACAATGTAACCCATGCTCTGCCCAAACCTCTCAATTTCATAAACAATTCACAAATGCTCTATTCTCAATTTCCAACAGCACTCACACGGATTCAGTCCCCAGTTCAAACACCCGTGCTCTGTAATCTGCCACCAGCCACACCAAGTTGTTTCCACTACCTCAACTGACCCAAAGCCACTCACAATTAAACAATTTCTTGATCAGACCACCCAAGCACGGTGTTTCAGTCCCTGTTTCCACGGTTTCAAACAGTGCCCCTGTGAAATTACTGTTTTGCCCTTGTGCACAAAATTACCAAAATGCCCCTCCTCTTTCGAGACCCGTAACTCAACCGTCTGATGTCCGTTTTTAGCGTGCCGCCTGTCGTTGTACTCAGGGCATCGAGACCTACCTAACGGTCCTCGAGTTGTGTGAAAATCAGTGGTCAATCAAAAAGTCAACATTTTCCCTATTTTTGTCCTAATTATGAAAATGCCCTTGAACTTCCGAACGTCATAACTTTCTCCTCGAACGTCGAGATCGGGCGTGCCACCTGTCTATGAGCTCGTGACGTCCCAAACTACGTCACAGTCATTGTTCAAAGTCCGTCTGATCGTCCGAGCAAAAAGTCAACCGTTCGCCCATTACCTAGGGGCAAAATCGTCATTTTCTTCAAATTTTCCAAATTCCCCTTTTTTGAACGTCCGGGTCGTTACAACTTGTCCGATCAACCTTCAAACATCATCCTTCCTCCATTATTTTTTCATGGTTTCAGCCCCCTATTTTCCCTGTTTTCGATTCTAGAACAACCTATGTAACCTCCAGAGACATTTCCAATCAATAAAATTAATCAATAAATACTAAATCGTGATTGACCATTTCTGAGTTCAACTGAACCGTTTACTGAAATAACGACTTACCACCGTCGCCGTTCATCGCCGTGGGCACCACCACGTGCATCTGAGTCCTTTTTCCAACACTCCTTCACACGTTATGGCCAAGAGTTGAGGTTTAAAGGTGATTGTGTGCAGTTGAAGTTCACGGGTTGCAAAAAATTCCATGGTTCAGGACCGCCACCCACGACGGTCATCTCGGTGGCACCAACCTCATCGTCTAGTCCCTCAATTTCCTTCACACACTTCTCACCATTGAGGAGGATTGGATTGTTTCTCACAGTTCACTCACACCCACAAACACAGCCACTATGTTCCTCTGTTTCAAAATTGTGCAACACATCCCCCTAATTCTTCACTCTCACACAATATTCTCTCTGGTTCTTACTCAGTCACACCCACACAACTGCTGGTAGCCCCCTCTCTGCTCAATTTGAAACCATAAACACGACTGCCCTGTTTAAACGTTCATCGCCTTCTTTTAATTCATCATCTATTTGAGAAATGGCTAGAAGCCACTTGAGAATGGACAGATGTCCATGTTCGACTGATTCCAAGTAAAAATATCTCACCAGGGACAGGTGTCCTCAGCCCACTGATCAAAATGTAAACATAGGCAGACAAAACACAATTTTACCCCTAATGCGCAAATTACCATTTTACCCTTCATATATTTAGACTTATATTCGAACTGTCTGAAGTCCGGTGACAGCGTGCCGCCTGTCGTCGTACTCAGGGAATTGAGACCTACCTAATGGTCCTCGAAATACATGAAATTAACTTGTCGTCTAAAAAGTCAACCATTTGCCATATTTCAACCAACTTACCAAAATACCCTTGAACTTCCGAACGTCATAACTTTCTCCTCGGATGTTGGAATCGGACGTGCCATCTGTCTATGAACTCGTGACATCCCGAACTATGTCACAATCATCGGTCAAAGTCCATTTGACCTCCCGAACAAAAATTCAACCGTTCGTCCAATTCCAAGGGCAAACCCGTCATTTCGCACCGTCCGTTCGAAAGTATCCAATTAATCCCCGATTAACTTCACTAATCCGTCATTAACCACTAACCTAATCTCGGTTATCAGGACGGGTTATTACAACATGTCTTCGTATCCATATGGTATATGAAAAACAGTTTTATAAAGCCATCACAAATCCATAATTCCAAAACCATTTAGGGTCCCCGACCCGAAATCACATTTATAAATCACAATTGGGTCTCATGCCCGATTTCATAAACCAACCGGGCCCCCGATCCGATCACATAACTCAAATACGTCTCAGCTCGATTTCGTAAATCAACTGGGCCCCTAGCCTGATGCCTCATTCAATCAAATGGACTCCAAGTTCGATAGTTTGTAAACCAAATGGGTCTCAAGCCCGATTCCATATTTCCAAATCCAAAACCACACAATTGAACCATTATTAAAACCACAATCACGTATAACCACAGTATAAAATCGTAACATCGAAATACATGCAAATACGGGAATTATCTCGAAATATGTGTAAATATGTAAATCACTAATACCACAATCATCATCATAGAAATCATGTATATAAAACATATAAAACAGTTATGCATGCATCACAGTTTAGAAAACATTGTCCACTCACAGACCGCCCTACGCTACCTCCTCGATATACGTGCCATAAGCCTCCCCAGGCTAAACCACCGTCCTAGGAACTCCCGGACCTGTCCAAATCATACTAGAGGGTTACTAACCACTTCATTAACCTTCCATTAAAGCCTCGTAATTTTCTCGAATTTTTAAACGTATTTAAACTTGATCCTAAACCTTCGGACATCCCGAACTATATCGAAATGATATCCGATCGACAAGAAACTAGTCTCAAAATGTTCATTACATTGAATACTTAAAATTGCATGTTTAGCGTGCCTCGACAATAGAGCCCACGCGCCCTCACGCGCCATCCAAAGGTACTACTGTGCGTGCGAGCCATGCGCGAGCTGCACAGTCTTCTTCAACTTGGTCGAACCCGGTTCGGCTCGATCCGTGCAAATCCAGTCCAACTGGACTGGCATGACCGGTTCGACACCCTAAGTCACTCATTTTGACTCCGTTTTTTTATCCTTTTTCTTCCATTAGCTTCGTCCCAATCTATAGACTCGATCTACAATGTCAAAACATGAAATTAGAACTTGTAGATTGCCTTCCCGATCATCGATCAAGCCATCGATTTTCCTTTGGCGCGTTCACGTGATCCTGGCCATCGTTGGCCTTCGTTCCAGGTCCTATCGACTTGCCTTAACATCCAAAACATCATTCCAACAACCAAATTGATCAAGAACTTCTAAAACCAAGTTTGCCATTTTCGAATTCAAATAGGGCCTTACGGTTTCTTACCTTTCTTCGCCGTCGTGGGCCACTGTCATTGCCATCGTTGAACTCACCGAAGCCTCCCCCTCATTTCTTATTTCCACAAAACAAGCAATAGGTGAGGTTTGAGAGGGTTGGGTTCACGATCACACACACACACACACTCTGTTTTTCACTCTCTCAGCTGACCCTCACTGAACACCAGTTTCACACACTCACCACCAGCATCGTCTCACCTCACCCAAAGGTCACACACTCAGCCTCCCTCAGCCAATCACAATGACAGATGAAGATCATGGTGCGAGGGTTGTGGGGTTTGTATGGAAATGGTGGTGCACGGGTTTGGAGAAGAAAGATGAAGTTCGGTGATGATGATCAGATGAGAGGGGTGAAGATAGAATGAGTAGTAAGGATGAGAAGATTGAGAGAGATGGACGGCTGGGATGAGAGAATGAATAATATATATAATATAAAAACAGCCAATGGGACAAGATCCCCTTTTGTGGATTTTGGGTCATGGGATGAGTGACACTTGTCACTAATCCAAGGGTCCACTTGTCACTCATCAATCCCTCAGTATTTTATTATTAGTTTAATCTAATCTCGGAACGTAAGTTTAGTCGATTCTGCTCCCGTGACCATAGCTTCCCTGTTCGACGTCAGATTTTGACGTGTCACCTATCTACGGACTCGTGACGTCTCGATCTACGTCACAGACATCGGTCCTCGTACGTTTGACTCCCCGAGTCAAAAATCAACATTTTACCCAAATTCAGGGGTAAAACGGTCATTTTACACCGTCCGTCCGAATACTCTCGATTAATCCCCGATTAATCATTCTAAATCCATAATTAAGTAATAATTAATCCCGATATTCGGGACGGGTCGTTACACTTCTGGCTTCCCAACTAATGTTCCTGCTCTCCAAATCCCTACAATTTTTAATCTTTCTTTTCAAATTTAGTTTTTGTTTTCAATTATGGTTACTTGGGGATAAATTATATTGAAAAACATATGTATATATTTGTCATTTGAACTTTTTCCAGTTTGAATTTAGTCAGCATTGAATTGGCTCCAAGTTTGGAATCAATTTAGTTTAATTTTGATGGGGACCAAAGTTTTTATTTTTTTGTATTTTATATTTAGGATTGATATGAATTGTGATAAAATCACACAAGGCTACTCGTGGTTACTCAGACCACCAATTCACTCATCTTGAGTGTACCATCAACTTACACAATCAAGTGGTGTAACTAGAACACATTGAATACCAGCCCAGCAGTGATCACACATCTCAATACCAGGGTTCCACTAGCCAACCATGGCTAAGAGCACCTGCTCATACAATCACTGAACCCGGCAAAATCAATCTGCACAGCGCACAGTATCCAATGTCCAGTCCACAATCACAACCAAACAAATGATATCGGAACCAAGCCGATTACCAACACGTTTAATCATACACCACCGGTACATCCCATGTACCGCCATTAGGCATCACTCAGCCTAACCCGTAACAATCCTCGCACAACGTACCCTGTACGTACATCAATCCATCAATCCGCCTACAACCACCTAGGTCGTAGCCAAACACGTTCCAAAAATGGAGTACCTTTGCCCAAACCAACATGAGACAAAACGAACTCCACCCATCATCTAGTTCCAATTCCGAATCCGAATCCGCAATTTCGTAATAAATCCCGAACCCGAACCCAGACATCATATTTTTTTATTCCATGTCCAAATCCGAATCCGAAATCATTATTCCGTAAGCTAGCATTGGAATAATCATTCCGCACCCAAATCCAGTAATCCATTTTCGAGCTTCGCAATCGAATCCTGAATCGTCACCCAGAAATTCGATTCCAAAACCCAAAATCTCGTTCACGTCCATCAAGACGTAACATAACCGAATCTATCAGTTGCCTGTCCAAAACACTCGATTGACTCCATAGGGAAGCCAATCCCAATATCCACACGTCAAAGGTTGACGAAATCCGACCACATCGGAAACCTACTCAACCAAGTCACAAACCATAAGGACTCCACTTCGAAACGAAGTTCAGTCCCGTCATTTACGACTCACATATCAAGGTAAGAGTGATAAACTCACGTCCAATCTGGATCATCACGATCACAATCCATATCCATTGCTACGTCACCCGACAAGTAACATCACGATCCTAGATCGTCACATCGACCAAAGTCGACAACATCACAAATCAGATCCACCTAGGATCCACACATGCTCACATAGCTAACAATCCATCTGGAAGCTGATCGTAGGGTCTTACACCCTCAATTGAATCCTTCGCCAAATTTCCCTTGGTGGAAAGATGACCACGCATATCACCACCAAATCCAAAATCATACAAAACTTCTTGTGTCCAATGAACCCAAGCCAAACATGGGTCCACCTACCAATACACGCTCAACGTACTGGTAGCAACAATCATCATCTGCCACGGCAGGAAATATGAAGTCAACCCTAATGACTTCAGAATACCAATCACTGATGCGGAAACGAGCACTCCTCTCGTTCCCCCAATCACAACTCTCCCCGGATCGGGAGTTCCAACCATGTTGGAAACAGACATGCTCCCAATGAGATGTCAAGTCCAACCACTGGACTGCCCACGTCCATACCTCACTTGGATCACCACGTGTCCACAATCAATTCATTACTCGGACCTCACGTCCGTCAATAATCATGTATGCACACACCCCCATGCCGAACGGAAATTTCCTCAACTCTGCCTGGATGTGCATACCATACTGCCTTCGTCTCACATCTCAACCCATATAGGTTCAATCCTCAGGTTCCAAGTGATTCGCAATCACAAAATCACACCTCAATACCACGAATGGTTTCCCCGACTTTTCCAATTTCAATAATTTCCTTGTACTCTCTGGGGATATAAGAAGTATACCAACAAACCAATCTCGGAGTTGACAACAACTCCCCAAATCCTCCAATACACCTGACATAGGGAACAGCACCCCAAGATTCCCCAAATTTCAATCATACCATTTTAACCGTTCATCACAAGTCATCGTATATCGGTTGGGACTTATCCCAACACGACACAACCTCCACTGGATCCCATCCAGTCCAAGACTCAACCACCACTGAGTCGCAGATACCAATCATCTGTCCATCATGACGGAGTCACACCCCAACTGGGGGCTCATCGTCATCACAATTACTGTCACCTGCACCAGCGCTAGCACCAGCACCAACGTACTATCATCAACACTAGTATCAGCACACAGGCATCCATACTAGTATTGGCATAAAGGTATCACCATACCAACATCCATACATAGCACACGAACATCCATGCTAGCACACGAACATCCGTGCTAGCACACTGTGTGCAAAGTTGTTACCCTGGATCTTCGTTCATTCCGAACAATGATCCCGTAACATCGCTCGTACCCCACGACTATGGGTACCTCCAATTTGACCACTGGCACATCAGGATAATGGACGTTCCCTGAACATCCCCTGATCCTCAAATGTGAAAGCCACACTGAATACCCTCGATAGCCAGTCATCTCTACACAACTGTCGACCAACAGTCATCGTTGTCAAGATCCGTATCCACACAACACACTAATATTAGATCCAACACGGGATTCCATATTTTCTCATAACCGTATCCGTAGATCGAAACCCATAAGACTCACTAGAGTCATCCACATGGTCATCCATGACCTCAGCCGCTCGTCGCAGCACAAGTTCTCACTTAAGGTTCACCTTTTGGTCAATCAATTATAATTTAGGGTTCCAAAATCACACCCTAGGGTTCCACCGAACCCAACTACCCTCTGTAGTAAAATCCACAACCTGACCGACCCCGCGGTCCTGACATCGCATAGACGTCAAATCCAATCCAATCGTCAATTCAACGTGGGTTCCACCACGAAGGTCATCGGCTAACTCCGATGCACCAACACCCCGTACACTAGCCAACACTACCAGGGTCCATAACTTAGACCAATACTCAACTGAGTTTCGTATTTCCATAACATTATTCCAATGGGGTTCCCTGAACCCAGCTGTGCCGAATGGCACAACAATCCATAATCACATGACCGAACTGACGGTCCCATATTACCAGTTAATCGTATACAACCCCACTTGGGTTGAATCGCATCAATGAACGGCGTATCGGCCAAACACACCCAATTCACCATACAAACCCAAAACTATCTATCAGGTTGACAACGGAACCGCAGCCCCAAGAGACATCACACCCTCGACCTTTGCGCACAAAAGAGCAAAACCTGCTCTGATACCACTTGACGCGACCCATCCCAATCCCCCCGGGATTACCATGGAATGTGACGTGCTCCCGTCTGACAAGAGGCGTCAGACAAGGGATAACCGATTGCCATTGCCCAAACGGGCTTCCAGAGTGCGTAAGGATCGATGGAGGAGGTGTGCGATGCCCAAGTCTCTGCTGCAATCGTATCCGGAATCAACCTGAAGGGCATTAAAAACAAAAGCTGTGAGTGGACGAAAATAAACAAGTCTGCTTAAAACATTTATAAGACATTTATGCCCCTCAGTAAAATCATATGCATGCACCAAAACCAATAATCCCATATTTATTTAGAAATAACCATTTAGGGCCTTAGCCCGGAAACCAAAGCATATTTTCAAACTCCAAAAGTCAATCCAAGAGTTATTTCATCAATCCAGTAATATTCATTTATTATTTTTCCATCTCCAGCATCCCCGATGCCTAGCGTCCTAGACGCTTGATGTTCCAGACGTCATATCTCACGGTATTAAGCAACGCGTGCTGCCCGGGGTCTCACCGGGTCCATATCTCTGACATCCCCGATGTCTGACGTCCATGACGTCCAGCAATCCTGCTCCTGGATCACTATACGGTCCGGTAGGTCCGTACAATGAGCCCTCGCAGGCAATGCACCGTGACTTCTCCAGTGTCCCCGACACTTGGAGGAGACCAGGATATAAATATCCTCATATCGAGATGGTTTTGTGGAACACATTCAATTATTCATTTCCAAAATATCACAAGGGCCCTGCCCCGAATTTCCATAAAACCGTCATAATTCCAAATAGTTAAATCAAATCCAAAATCATTTATTCAATTCCATTTTAGGGTCCCCGACCCGAAATCGCATATATAAATCAATTGGGCCCCTGGCCCGATTTCATAAGTCAACTGGGCCCCTGGCCCGATTCATAAGTTAACTGGACCCCTGACCCGATTTATAAGTTAACTGGGCCCCTGGTCCGATTCATAAGTTAACTGGACCCCTGGCCCGATTTATAAGTTAACTGGGCCCCTGGCCCGATTCATTTTAACAAATCCGTAACCGTTTCATGAAATCATATCCAACCACATTTATGGAAATCAGTGCAAATCCAGAAAACCTCGATTCACGTGCAAACACGTAAATCGCCTCGAAATGCGTGAAAACATATAAATTCACTGATATCCAACATAAATCATATAATCACAATTATAACAATCATGAAACAGTTATGCATGCATCGAATTTATAAAACCAATGTCCACTCACAGACCGTTTAACCGAGTGCCTCGATACGGGTGCCATAGGCCTTCCCGGGCCACACCACAATCACCGGGACTCCCAATCCTGTTCAAATCACATTAGAGGATCACTAACCTCATCATTAACAACCTATTCAAGTCCCGTAATTTTCCCGAATTTTTAAGTATTTTTAAACTGGATTTAAAACCTTCGGACATCCCGAACAATAACGAAACGGGATCCGATCGACACGAAACCAATCCCAAAATGTTCGTAACATTGTATAGGATAAAAGTCATGTTGACCTCACCTCGAGATTCGTGCCCACGCGCCGTCACGTGCCGCCGTGAGTGGCTGCGCGTGAAAGCCACGCGCCTGCTACAGTGACTGCTACAGTCACCACCTTCACCCGTTTGTCTGGTAAACGGGTCTGATTACCCGCGATAGGATCCGGTTCAATCACACCCAATTCGACATCAATTCAATCCGTTCTTGATCCTAAAACAATCATTAGCATATGAATTTCAGTTCTGTGACATCGATCAACATCAACTATTCCTTAATCAAGCCATTAACCCGTGATCACCCAAAACGGGTCAATCACCAAAACTCCATCAATCCTTAACCATTGTCAAATTAACTTCATATGAAGCATATAAGGACTAACACGAACCAATTAGCATGATTAATTGAACCCGACATTACCTCAATCACCACAACTCAAGCTCGAGTTTTCCGGCCGTCCACCTCGTCCGTCCACGGCCCTAGGAGCCCCAAAGCTTGCTCCATTTGATCTGGTTCGACTCGTTGAACTTCCAGAAAGCTCAATCCATCCTCAATTAGGCTTGGGCTGGCCTAAAACTAGGAATTTGTATTTGAATTTCCCAGAACCCAGTTTCGGGTTTTCAGAGAATTCCAGCCCCAAACTCACTCATTCCTCTCATTCTCAATCTCAGTGAACCACTCTCGACTCACTCACCATTATTTTAATTCAATTCAGCCGTTAAAGGCGTCCAAAAGTGTCCTCAAATGACTGTGCAAAGTTCCCCTGCACTGACCCGAAAACATTAAACAACCAGTGCCCATGTCCTTTTGATCAATTGCCAGCACCAAACATGTGCAATTCCACCTCATACTGGTCCAATTAACTCAATTAAATTGATAAACAATCACGGGATCGATCGCAGAAAGCATCCACCTTCACGGCTGTTCAATGAAACAGTACCCCCCGTGAAATTACAATTCTGCCCTTGTGCAGAAAATTACCAAAATGCCCCTCACGCATCCTGACCCGTAACTCGGTCATACGGACTCCGATTGATGCGTGCCGCCTGTCTATGAACTCAGGGCATCGAGACCTTCCTAACGGTCCTCGGTCCTCGGCCATCGGACCACCTGATCAAAAAGTCAACATTTTCCCCTTATTACGTTCAAATTACGAAAACGCCCATGAACTTCCGTACATCATAACTTTCACCACGAACGTCGGAATCGAACGTGCCACCTGTCTATGAACTCGTGACGTCCCGAACTACGTCACGGTCATCGGTCAAAGTCCATTTGACCATCCGAATTAAAAGTCAACGTTTTGCCCACGCCTAGGGGCAAAACGGTCATTTTGCACAATTCGTCCGAAATCACACAACTAATCCCAGATTAGTAAATCACCATTAAATATTATTAAATCCCGATATTCGGGACGGGTCGTTACAACCTTCCCTCTTTAAAGAATTTCGTCCTCGAAATTACCAATAACCTTATTCCACAACCACCACGTGGAAAACATTTCGACCTCATAACATGTGTACACCTGTACACCCACTTGCTGGGTCAACACCAGCCTCGTCTGTACCCAGACATCCCATCACAGTTATACGTCACAATCAACAACATTCGACCACCTCGAGTGGACATAATCACCTGATTCGTGATAAAATCGCTTAACCATTTAGCTGACTCTTTCAGCTAGACGGTTCCCTTCCATTGCCAATACATCCTTACATTTGCTCCCATTAGGAGTCACCAAATCTCATTTTTCAGTCCACGCTGACACCACCAGTCAAACTGTCACTGCTAAGCTTTACCACCCAAGTAAAGCCCCAACCATCTGTCCGTCCGTGACAACACCACGTACTACATCACCCTCGATGTAGCGTAAGATCAACCACATGATCTCAATTCGCAGGGTAAGCCCAATCCTGCGACACAAAATAATCTCAATGTCCATAATCGCCGACTCCCTCAGCGAACCAAAACGCTGGGAAATCACGGTGTGATAAAATCACACAAGGCTACTCGTGGTTACTCAGACCACCAATTCACTCATCCTGAGTGTACCATCAACTTACACAATCAAGTGGTGTAACTAGAACACATTGAATACCAGCCCAGCAGTGATCACACATCTCAATACCAGGGTTCCACTAGCCAACCATGGCTAAGAGCACCTGCTCATACAATCACTGAACCCGGCAAAATCAATCTGCACAGCGCACAGTATCCAATGTCCAGTCCACAATCACAACCAAACAAATGATATCGGAACCAAGCCGATTACCAACACGTTTAATCATACACCACCGGTACATCCCATGTACCGCCATTAGGCATCACTCAGCCTAACCCGTAACAATGCTCGCACAACGTACCCTGTACGTACATCAATCCATCAATCCGCCTACAACCACCTAGGTCGTAGCCAAACACGTTCCAAAAATGGAGTACCTTTGCCCAAACCAACATGAGACAAAACGAACTCCACCCGTCATCTAGTTCCAATACCGAATTCGAATCCGCAATTTCGTAATAAATCCCGAACCCGAACCCAGACATCATATTTTTTTATTCCATGTCCAAATCCGAATCCGAAATCATTATTCCGTAAGCTAGCATTGGAATAATCATTCCGCACCCAAATCCAGTAATCCATTTTCGAGCTTCGCAATCGAATCCTGCATCGTCACCCAGAAATTCGATTCCAAAACCCAAAATCTCGTTCACGTCCATCAAGACGTAACATAACCGAATCTATCGGTTGCCTGTCCAAAACACTCGATTGACTCCATAGGGAAGCCAATCCCAATATCCACACGTCAAAGGTTGACGAAATCCGACCACATCGGAAACCTACTCAACCAAGTCACAAACCATAAGGACTCCACTTTGAAACGAAGTTCAGTCCCGTCATTTACGACTCACATATCAAGGTAAGAGTGATAAACTCACGTCCAATCTGGATCATCACGATCACAATCCATATCCATTGCTACGTCACCCGACAAGTAACATCACGATCCTAGATCGTCACATCGACCAAAGTCGACAACATCACAAATCAGATCCACCTAGGATCCACACATGCTCACATAGCTAACAATCCATCTGGAAGCTGATCGTAGGGTCTTACACCCTCAATTGAATCCTTCGCCAAATTTCCCTTGGTGGAAAGATGACCACGCATATCACCACCAAATCCAAAATCATACAAAACTTCTTGTGTCCAATGAACCCAAGCCAAACATGGGTCCACCTACCAATACACGCTCAACGTACTGGTAGCAACAATCATCATCTGCCACGGCAGGAAATATGAAGTCAACCCTAATGACTTCGGAATACCAATCACTGATGCGGAAACGAGCACTCCTCTCGTTCCCCCAATCACAACTCTCCCCGGATCGGGAGTTCCAACCATGTTGGAAACAGACATGCTCCCAATGAGATGTCAAGTCCAACCACTGGACTGCCCACGTCCATACCTCACTTGGACCACCACGTGTCCACAATCAATTCATTACTCGGACCTCACGTCCGTCAATAATCATGTATGCACACACCCCGATTCCGAACGCAAATTTCCTCAACTCTGCCTGGATGTGCATACCATACTGCCTTCGTCTCACATCTCAACCCATACAGGTTCAATCCTCAGGTTCCAAGTGATTCGCAATCACAAAATCACACCTCAATACCACGAATGGTTTCTCCGACTTTTCCAATTTCAATAATTTCCTTGTACTCTCTGGGGATATAAGAAGTATACCAACATACCAATCTCGGAGTTGACAACAACTCCCCAAATCCACCAATACACCTGACATAGGGAACAGCATCCCAAGATTCCCCAAATTTCAATCATACCATTTTAACCGTTCATCACAAGTCATCGTATATCGGTTGGGACTTATCCCAACACGACACAACCTCCACTGGATCCCATCCAGTCCAAGACTCAACCACCACTGAGTCGCAGATACCAATCATCTGTCCATCATGACGGAGTCACACCCCAACTGGGGGCTCATCGTCATCACAATTACTGTCACCTGCACCAGCGCTAGCACCAGCACCAACGTACTATCATCAACACTAGTATCAGCACACAGGCATCCATACTAGTATTGGCATAAAGGTATCACCATACCAACATCCATACATAGCACACGAACATCCATGCTAGCACACGAACATCCGTGCTAGCACACTGTGTGCAAAGTTGTTACCCTGGATCTTCGTTCATTCCGAACAACGATCCCGTAACATCACTCGTACCCCACGACTATGGGTACCTCCAATTTGACCACTGGCACATCAGGATAATGGACGTTCCCTGAACATCCCCTGATCCTCAAATGTGAAAGCCACACTGAATACCCTCGATAGCCAGTCATCTCTACACAACTGTCGACCAACAGTCATCGTTGTCAAGATCCGTATCCACACAACACACTAATATTAGATCCAACACGGGATTCCATATTTTCTCATAACCGTATCCGTAGATCGAAACCCATAAGACTCACTAGAGTCATCCACATGGTCATCCATGACCTCAGCCGCTCGTCGCAGCACAAGTTCTCACTTAAGGTTCACCTTTTGGTTAATCAATTATAATTTAGGGTTCCAAAATCACACCCTAGGGTTCCACCGAACCCAACTACCCTCTGTAGTAAAATCCACAACCTGACCGACCCCGCAGTCCTGACATCGCATAGACGTCAAATCCAATCCAATCGTCAATTCAACGTGGGTTCCACCACGAAGGTCATCGGCTAACTTCGATGCACCAACACCCCATACACTAGCCAACACTACCAGGGTCCATAACTTAGACCAATACTCAACTGAGTTTCGTATTTCCATAACATTATTCCAATGGGGTTCCCTGAACCCAGCTGTGCCGAATGGCACAACAATCCATAATCACATGACCGAACTGACGGTCCCATATTACCAGTTAATCGTATACAACCCCACTTGGGTTGAATCGCATCAATGCACGGCGTATCGGCCAAACACACCCAATTCACCATACAAACCCAAAACTATCTATCAGGTTGACAACGGAACCGCAGCCCCAAGAGACATCACACCCTCGACCTTTGCGCACAAAAGAGCAAAACCTGCTCTGATACCACTTGACACGACCCATCCCAATCCCCCCGGGATTACCATGGAATGTGACGTGCTCCCGTCTGACAAGAGGCGTCAGACAAGGGATAACCGATTGCCATTGCCCAAACGGGCTTCCAGAGTGCGTAAGGATCGATGGAGGAGGTGTGCGATGCTCAAGTCTCTGCTGTAATCGTATCCGGAATCAACCTGAAGGGCATTAAAAACAAAAGCTGTGAGTGGACGAAAATAAACAAGTCTGCTTAAAACATTTATAAGACATATATGCCCCTCAGTAAAATCATATGCATGCACCAAAACCAATAATCCCATATTTATTTAGAAATAACCATTTAGGGCCTTAGCCCGGAAACCAAAGCATAGTTTCAAATTCCAAAAGTCAATCCAAGAGTTATTTCATCAATCCAGTAATATTCATTTATTATTTTTCCATCTCCAGCATCCCCGATGCCTAGCGTCCTAGACGCTTGACGTTCCAGACGTCATATCTCACGGTATTAAGCAACGCGTGCTGTCCGGGGTCTCACCGGGTCCATATCTCTGACATCCCCGATGTCTGACGTCCATGACGTCCAACAATCCTGCTCCTGGATCACTATACGGTCCGGTAGCTCCGTACAATGAGCCCTCGCAGACAATGCACCGTGACTTCTCCAGTGTCCCCGACACTTGGAGGAGACCAGGATATAAATATCCTCATATCGAGATGGTTTTGTGGAACACATTCAATTATTCATTTCCAAAATTTCACATGGGCCCTGCCCCGAATTTCCATAAAACCGTCATAATTCCAAATAGTTAAATCAAATCCAAAATCATTTATTCAATTCCATTTTAGGGTCCCCGACCCGAAATCGCATATATAAATCAATTGGGCCCCTGGCCCGATTTCATAAGTCAACTGGGCCCCTGGCCCGATTCATAAGTTAACTGGACCCCTGGCCCGATTTATAAGTTAACTGGGCCCCTGGCCCGATTCATAAGTTAACTGGACCCCTGGCCCGATTTATAAGTTAACTGGGCCCCTGGCCCGATTCATTTTAACAAATCCGTAACCGTTTCATGAAATCATATCCAACCACATTTATGGAAATCAGTGCAAATCCAGAAAATCTCGATTCACGTGCAAACACGTAAATCGCCTCGAAATGCGTGAAAACATATAAATTCACTGATATCCAACATAAATCATATAATCACAATTATAAAAATCATGAAACAGTTATGCATGCATCGAATTTATAAAACCAATGTCCACTCACAGACCGTTTAACCGAGTGCCTCGATACGCGTGCCATAGGCCTTCCCGGGCCACACCACAATCACCGGGACTCCCAATCCTGTTCAAATCACATTAGAGGATCACTAACCTCATCATTAACAACCTATTCAAGTCCCGTAATTTTCCCGAATTTTTAAGTATTTTTAAACTGGATTTAAAACCTTCGGACATCCCGAACAATAACGAAACGGGATCCGATCGACACGAAACCAATCCCAAAATGTTCGTAACATTGTATAGGATAAAAGTCATGTTGACCTCACCTCGAGATTCGTGCCCACGCGCCGTCACGCGCCGCCGTGAGTGGCTGCGCGTGAAAGCCACGCGCCTGCTACAGTGACTGCTACAGTCACCACCTTCACCCGTTTGTCTGGTAAACGGGTCTGATTACCCGCGATAGGATCCGATTCAATCACACCCAATTCGACATCAATTCAATCCGTTCTTGATCCTAAAACAATCATTAGCATATGAATTTCAGTTCTGTGACATCGATCAACATCAACTATTCCTTAATCAAGCCATTAACCCGTGATCACCCAAAACGGGTCAATCACCAAAACTCCATCAATCCTTAACCATTGTCAAATTAACTTCATATGAAGCATATAAGGACTAACACGAACCAATTAGCATGATTAATTGAACACGACATTACCTCAATCACCACAACTCAAGCTCGAGTTTTCCGGCCGTCCACCTCGTCCGTCCACGGCCCTAGGAGCCCCAAAGCTTGCTCCATTTGATCTGGTTCGACTCGTTGAACTTCCAGAAAGCTCAATCCATCCTCAATTAGGCTTGGGCTGGCCTAAAACTAGGAATTTGTATTTGAATTTCCCAGAACCCAGTTTCGGGTTTTCAGAGAATTCCAGCCCCAAACTCACTCATTCCTCTCATTCTCAATCTCAGTGAACCACTCTCGACTCACTCACCATTCTTTTAATTCAATTCAGCCGTTAAAGGCGTCCAAAAGTGTCCTCAAATGACTGTGCAAAGTTCCCCTGCACTGACCCGAAAACATTAAACAACCAGTGCCCATGTCCTTTTGATCGATTGCCAGCACCAAACATGTGCAATTCCACCTCATACTGGTCCAATTAACTCAATTAAATTGATAAACAATCACGAGATCGATCGCAAAAAGCATCCACCTTCACGGATGTTCAATGAAACAGTACCCCCCGTGAAATTACAATTCTGCCCTTGTGCAGAAAATTACCAAAATGCCCCTCACGCATCCTGACCCGTAACTCGGTCATACAGACTCCGATTGATGCGTGCCGCCTGTCTACAAACTCAGGGCATCGAGACCTTCCTAACGGTCCTCGGCCATCGGACCACCCGATCAAAAAGTCAACATTTCCCCCTTATTACGTTCAAATTACGAAAACGCCCATGAACTTCCGTACATCATAACTTTCACCACGAACGTCGGAATCGAACGTGCCACCTGTCTATGAACTCGTGACGTCCCGAACTACGTCACGGTCATCGGTCAAAGTCCATTTGACCATCCGAATTAAAAGTCAACGTTTTGCCCACGCCTAGGGGCAAAACGGTCATTTTGCACAATTCGTCCGAAATCACACAACTAATCCCAGATTAGTAAATCACCATTAAATATTATTAAATCCCGATATTCGGGACGGGTCGTTACAGTGCAAGTTCACGGTGCATTTAAGCTGAAAAAAACTTTTTTTTTAATGAAACTTTCATTATTCCAATAATATTCCTATGTTTATTTTGTAATACGATGAATGCTCAAATTCCTCATATTTTAATTATTATTTATTTTAATTTATTCATACTATCATAAAAACTCTAGAGGTTTTTTTCTATCTCCTCCCCCAAGCAACATTAGCATAACTTTTGTATAACTACCTCATTCTCACTTCTCAAGGTAATATCCCTTCTCCTTCTATCAATTCAGATTTTAAATAATAACAATTAGAATGATCATGGCTATTGAAATTGATTTGATTTTCAATTTCATACTTAAGGTGTGGTATCTGCTTTCTTTTTCTACTTTCTTTTTTGTTTTTCTGCAATATTTTCCGTGTTTGAGTTTTATCTCTTTCCCTTTGAATTCCAATTCATGTCCAACAATTTCAGAGATATTAAGGAAGCAGACATGGAAGTCCTAGAAATTTCCACTTCCCTTGGTCAAACATGAAATAAAGGCAACATTCTTTGATCTTCCAATTTAGGGTAGTTCGTACAATTTGAAAAAAATTACTACCAACAATTAAAAATTAAAATCGATGCAGAGTGAATACGATAAAATGCTAGTTTGACTCTAAGGTACCCTAGCATCTGATTTCTAAGGTACGCTGGTTTTAATAAGGTTTGTATTCATATATATATATGATGTAAGATTTATTATGAATGAGTGAATGATTCTAAATTAACAAACTCGATCTTCCCAATGAATGTTGGGGATGCACACTACGTTTTCTTTATAATTATATTTTTTAAATAATACATATATGAGTTCTAACAGCAGTGATATTACCAATACCCACACTTCTTGACACAACCCATCCCAATCCCCCCAGCATTACCATGGAATGTGTCATACTCCCGTCTGACAAGTGGTGTCGGACAAGGGATAACCTGTTGCCACTGCCCAAACGGGCTTCCAGAGTGCGCAAGGATAGATGGAGGAGGTGTGCGATGTCCCAGTCTCTGCTGCAGTCGCATCCGTAATCAACCTAAAGGGCCTTAAAAACAAAAGCTGTGAGTGTACGAAAATAAATAAGTTTATTAACACATTTCATAAGACATTTATGCCCTCCAATAAAAAACGTATGCATGCCACGAAAACCAGTAACCAAAACATGTGCTCAACAAGGAATTAGGGCCTTAGCCCAAAACCGTAAACCATAAATCCAACCGAAAAACCATTTCATAGATTCATTAATCCATATTTACCATATTACCATCTCCGGCATCCCAGATGCCTAGCGTCCCCGACGCTTGACGTTCCAGACGTCATATTTCACAGTATAATCATAAGCAACGCGTGCTGCCCGGGGTCTCTCCGGGTCAATATTTTTTACATCCCCGATGTCTGACGTCCCTGACGTCTAATCATAGCAATCATGCTCCTGAGTCACTATACGGTCCGGTAGCTCCGTACAATGACCCCTCGCAGGCAATGCACCGTGACTTCTCCAGTTTCCCAGACACCTGGAGGAGACCTTCACTTAACCTCATATCAAGATGGTATATGGAACCAGTTTATTCAAATCATTTCACAACATTACAATTCCATTTAGGGTCCCTGGCCCGAAATCATATTTATAACTCAACTGGCCTCATGCCCGATTCTGTAAACCACTGGGCCCACGACCCAAATTCATAAATCAATTGAGCCCATGGCCCGATAATATAACTAAAATGGGTCTCAGCCCGATTTCGTAAATAACTGGGCCCCCGGCCTGATTTCATAAAGCAATTGGGCCCTTGGCCCGATTACGTAACTCAATTGGACTCCAAGTCCGAGGTTTCCAAAACAATTGAGCATCATGCTCGAGTTTCTCTTTCCAATTTCAAAACCATTTCACGAAATCATATCCAAAGTTATAAGTATGGAAAATCAGTGTAAAACTGGAAAACCTCGCACGTAAATCGCCTCGAAATACGTGAAACCGTATAATTTGTCAATATCCAAATCACATCATACAATCACAATCATAATCCATATAAAAAATTTAAGCATGCATAGAATTTATAAAACCAAAGTCCACTCACAGACCGTTTAACAGTGTGCCTCGATACGCGTGCCATAGCCTTCCCTGGCCACACCACTATCACCGGGACTCCCAATCCTATCCAAATTACAATAGAGGGTCACTAACCTCTTCATTAACATCCTATTAAAGTCCCATAATTTTCCCGAATTTTTAACTATTTTTAAACTCGCCTTAAAACCTTCGGACATCCCGAACAATATCGAAACGGTGTCCGATCGACACGAAACCAATTCCAAAATGTTCGTTACATTGAATAGATTAAAAGTCGTGTTGAAAGTTTCCCCAAAATACCTTACACGCGCCCCCTCGCGCCCGTACTGTTCATCATCTTCAAGCTTGGACGGGTCCTGCAACCGGGTCGCCGTGACCCGCGGGTCGACCCGATTAGTTCTCAGCCATTCGTCGATCATTTTCGACGGGGTTTTCACCTTCAGGATCGTCCAAGTTCAACTAGGGGTTCTATGGAATCTAAAACAAGAAATAACGTCTAGATTTTTACCTCTGAACAAAAATCTGAAACCTCGAAATTTTGATTGTCTTCGCCGCCGATCCAGGCCACTTCGAGCTTCGAATTCACGTCCCATGGGCCTATTTCTGTCCCTAAGTCCCATTAGATTCTACTAGGAGCTTAAAACTACCACAAAAGTTGACGTTCAAAAACTGGGAGATAACCAGCTCCCGGGTTACTCACCTTGCCGTGAACCACCGTGGTTGCCGCCGTTCCTTCACCGCCTCCCGTCGTCGCTCACTATCTCAGTCATTCACACATGTGCACAGAGGAGATGAGCTGTTGTGTTTGTTCAAGTTTCTTCACGGGCAAAGGAAGAATGAGAGTGAGGGAGAGAGATATCTGATGGTTATTTGAATAAAGAAGTGGACAGTGAGGATGGCAACAGCACAAGAGATGAAGGGCTGAAATTGAAGGCAGAGATCAGCTGAAGGGCCCAGAGCAAAAGGTGAATTAAGTGGGAATTCTTTAATTATTTAAATCCTAATAAATTAATCCAATCTCACCAATCCAGATCTAAGTCCTTATTTTAAGGTTAGTGGTCCACATGTCCCACTCAGAATGTCTGACCCAAACAGAAAAAGCCACGTGTCCTCGCCTCATAATGCGTGCATAGTGAAACCGACATCCGTGACCCATAAATTTCTCATTTGAGGTCCGATTTCGGCGTGCCACCTGTCCATGAATTCATATCCACTAGCTCTACGTAACGGTCCTTGGCCCTCGGCCGTTGGACCTCCCGGGTCAAAAGTCAACATTTGGGCCATTTTCTGCCAAATTACCAAAATACCCCCCGAGTTCCGAACGTCATAACTTTCACAACGAACGTCGGAATCGAACGTGCCACCTGTCTATGAACTCGTGACGTCCCAAACTACATCACGGTCATTGGTCAAAGTCCATTTGACCGTCCGAATTATAATTCAACATTTTGCCCACGCCCAGGGGCAAAACGGTCATTTTGCACAATTCGTCTGATTTCACTCAATTAATCCCAGATTAGTCATTCTAATCATAATTAAATAATATTAAATCTCGATACTCAGGACGGATCGTTACACTTCTACATATAAGAGTGATAAGGAATTTTATCAATTAGTGTTTGTAAAGTGTGTAGCAATTGTGTCTGATTAGTTGAAGCATGTCAATAAAGAGCCATGCAAGGCTTCTCCTCATACAGGAAACATATGGATAATGGAAGTTCTAAATGGTCATGTGTAACTACCCGTCCCGAATGTCAGGATTAGATTACTGGGGAATTTGAGGATTAGCGTGACTAATAAGGGATTAGTCGAGAGATCGCGGACAGAAGGTATGAAATGATGATTTTGCCCCTAAGAATAGGAAAAATGTTGACTTTTGACCTGGGTGGCTAAATGCCTGAGAGTCGATGACCGTGACGTAGATCGAGACATTACGAGACCGTAGACAGATGGCACGTCTAAATCAGACGTTCGACGGGAAAGTTACGGGTCTACGAAGTTATACGCATGGATGTAAATATCGCCGGAATCGTCGATATATCGACCGATATATGACGATTTCAGGCCGGTGGCAACTAAGAAGGGGGGAAGAAATTGGCTAAAATTTCGACATGATTTCTTGTTTTGAACCAAAAGATCATTTTCTGGGATCAAAACGATGAAGATGCACTATTAAATCGTGAAAATCGGACGTAAAACATGGAAGATTGAGTCGGGTCATGCCGTCGGGTCAAAAAACCCGGGTGGCAGACCCGGCTGGAGGTAGGGGATGATTGCTATTTCTCATATTTATATAATTGGAGTTGGTTAGTTTACAAACTCGCTGGCTAGGAGAGTTGGTTGAGTTTTTGTTTGTCAATTGGGGGGTCTTGGGTTCGACCCCCCACAAGGCTACTGCTGCTTTTTTTTCTTCCCTTTTTTATCTATTTGAATTTATTTTTTCCACTTTTCACCTTGGGTTTTTTTCTTTTTCATTTTTTGTCCAAATTTTAAATATATCAATTACTTCCAATTTTTAATCAAAGTTTGATCTTATTTTTTCATCTTTTTTTCCCTATCTCAAATATATTTAAACTTATTTTATTATTTTTCTTATATTGAATTTTTGTATGTTTATTGTTATGTTTTTAATATATTAACATATGTTTATTGTTATGTTTTTAATATATTAACATACAATTATAGTAATTCACTTCAATTTATGTTTATATTTAAGATTTTATATTATTAGTCATCATCAGAATCATATTACATCATATTATTCATCATATATTTATTATATCAAAATCATTTTATAGTTTTTATTAGTCATATATAACCATTATTGGGTATATAAGCTTTTCCCAAAGTTTCATTCTAAATTTCCAACTTTTAGATCGAATTTCCATCATTTTTGTTGACCGTAAATGATATCAATATCGATACTGATATTTGGGGCCAGATATCCATAAATTTGACGAGCGATATATCCGTCGATATCGATATTTCAATCCTTGGTTATACGGCACTATTCACACAACCCGAGAAATGAACACGTGGACTGTTTTGATTGGGGCAAAAATCTGTAAGGACCCACTAGATGAGTGAAAAGTGTCACCCATCTGATAGGCCCAGAACCCAATTAATTGGGGTCATTATCTTCATTCATCTGCATCAGTCATCTTCTCTGTGTGTCTCCCAAACCCATGGAATGCTCTCGAACTGTGAAACCCAACCCACGAAAACCCCTTCAATCTTCATCTGTTGCTTATGACCCGTGAATGAAAATGGAAGGGGCAGCGAGACAATTAGGACGGTGGCCACAGTGGAGCAACAACGACGAAGGTAAGGAAAACCCGTGAGCTCTGTTTTTGGTTCGAAAATGGTAGGTTTGGTTTCAACAATTTCTGATCAATTTGGTGGCTTGGACGAGGTTCTTGAGGTGAGGTGAGTCGATTGGGCTTGGAATCAAGGCTGGTGGTGACCGGAGCTAACCGGAGAACCCGTTTGAAATCCACAGTTACTGTTCCAGTTCATACAGAAAATTTCTAGGCTTGATTTCAGGGTTTTAAGTAGGTATATCGATTGGGAATGGTAGGACGATGATGTAGGAACAAACGAGATCAAATTTGGGTTAGAATCTAACAAATAGGAGCCAGGTCTGGTCCGCAAGTCTATACGTCCCGAATTGCAGACCCGGTCAAGAGGTTGAATACGAGATGACATCATCATCTGACAGTCGTCAGAGGTAGACCTATGGGATGTTGACACGTGTCACATGTCAGTGCCTAGTTAGCACTAACGTGTTAGTAAAGTGGCCCAATCAGGGGCTGCCATGTGTCACTAACAAGTTAGTGACAAGGACCATTGGCATACTGACACGTGGCACTGTCAGAGTTGCAGGGGTGACGTCATGCAGACGCCAACGTTGACCGTTAACCACTGACGTCAGCATTGACTTTACTGATGTTAGCAACGTTGACTTTTGCGTTGACCATATGTGTAAGGGCGTGGGCTCGAATGTCGAGGTGAGACCAATTTTATTTTTAAGGTTTCGACGATTCGGATCTAATGGTGGTAGTTTCGAGTTGATTGGAGATCGTTAGGTTGGTCAAATTGAGGTTTTTCACCTCGAGAAATGTCTGGAATGTCAGAGATTGGCCCGGAGAGACCCCGGGCAGCACGCGTTGCTTAGACCGTGAGATATGTCGTATGGGATGCCAAGCGTCTGGGATGCCGAGGATGGGTATTTAGTAAACATGATTTATTGGATTTATGAAATGGTATTTATGTGTTTATGGATTTGTCAGTGGCCCACTTGGATTTAGATTTACGAATTTCGATGTTTTACGATTTTGGGATGAGTTCCCACACTTGGTTGATTTTATGGTTTTGGGCTAAAACCTTAATGATTTGAGGAAGGAAATGACTTTGGTATTATAAACGATTTTTATTATATTTGAATTAACTAGTTTTGGTATGCATGCATGGTTTCAGGTGAAGGGCATAAACTTCTTTTATCAAATGCGTTTTATTAAATTATTTATTTTTGTTCACTCACAGCTTTTATGGTTTTTAATGCCTTTCAGGTTGATCGCGGATGCGGACTGTAGTAGAGACCGAGACATCAAACTCCACCATTGGTCCTGGCGCTGTCTAGAAGCCCGTTTAGGCTGTTGGCCTGGGTATCCCTTGTCTGGACTTCGTGTCACACACGGGTTAGACAGGTGTTTGGCACTCGTGTTGCACGTGGGTTAGAAGGGAAACATATTGTTAGGACCCACCCCTAATCCCCCGGGATTAAGGGCTAAATCCCGATCCCGTCTAACTTACGCATGACACGAAGGCTAAGCTGACGTCCAACCTTCATGTGACACGTAAGTCGGACAAGAGATTCTCGATCCGACCGTCCAAAAACTTCCAAGAGTGCGTAAAGCTTACTGTGCATCGTGCGTGTGATGTCTCCATCTCTCTCGATCAACAGCCCGCACCACAACAACCTGGAGGGTATCGAAAACACGAAAAGACTGTGAGTGGACAAAAATAAAGTTTAAGTTTAAAAACATTTCATAAAACAATGACAGCTATACCCTCCGTTTCAAAAACCAATGCATGCATATCAAGGTATGACATAAAACCATGTAAGAAAACCAAGTAGTTTCTTTTTCTAATTCCCGGGCCTCAGCCCAAAACCATCGCAAACCATTTCATCCGGGCCACTGCCCAAAACATCGGAAAACCTTGTTGAAAACCATCTCATTTTTCCATTCACCGAACCTGCTGGATCTATCCGAGTCTTTAAACTCCCGAGTCTTTAAACTCAATCCAGGCCTCAATATAATCCGAGTCTTTAAACTCCTGAGTCTTTAAACTCAACAGGCCTACGGGGAAATATCAATATATCTGAGTCTTTAAACTCCCGAGTCTTTAAACTCAATCTGGGTCTTTAAACCCAATCCGGGCCCGTCCCCCGTACCTAATAACCAGATCCAGCAAATCCAATCCAAAACCGTTTGAAAACCATTTTCCATTTCCGAATCCGCAATCTCCTCAGGATCCCGAATCCAAATCCAGAACTCATATCCATATCCTTTCCAGATCTGAGTCCGCAACCATTATTCCATAAGCAGGCATCCGGAATAACCATTCCGAACCCAAACCCGGAATCCACTTCATGTCCCGAATCGAATCCCGAATCGTCATCCGGAATTCCAATTCCAAAACCCGAAATCACGTTTCTTAAAACCACTTGTTGAACTGGGCTTCAAGCCCGAAAACACTTTTCCGAAATCCTTTTACTTTCTTTGAAATCAAATGGTATTTCAAATCCCGAAATCAATTCATTAAAACCAGGTTAAAATCACAATATCCGTCAAATCTCGTAAAACATGAAATACCGTAATTTCCTCGAAAAAACGAGCACAAACCGTAAACCATCACAATCATAAATCAAATCATAGAATCAAATATAGAAAACATATAAAATCATATATGCATGCATCAAGAGTTAGAAAGCAAAGTCCACTCACAGACCATTTCGGCGTCGCCTCGATACGCGCGCACTTGCACCGTCCCTGGCCATTCCGCTATCCTCGACTTTGCCGAACCTGTCCAGAGTCACCAAATCGAGTCACTAACACGTCCACCAACTTTCTCCTAATTTTCCCCAATTTTCCCCGGACTTAAAACATAACTAAACGGAACCCTAAACCTTCGACCACTTAGAACTAACCCGAGACGACATCCGATTGTCCTGAAACGTGTCCCAATAGATTCGTTACAACATTTAGACCAGCAACCTAGTTGACCACTTCTCCGAAAACCGCCGCACGCGCCCCCACGCGTCTCCCAAAGTGGCTGCGCGTGGGCCTCCCGTGCCTGCACAGAAACACTGTTTATCTTCTTCCTCAGTCGTTCTACCGGTCTGAACCGGCGAGGGCGGTTCTTCGCCGTTTTCCATCCATTTTCACTCTTTTTGATCCCACTAGTTTCGTCCTTATCTAGGTAGTTGATTCCACTAATTAATTCATGACAATCACTACACAAACCTAACAACTAAAGCTCGAAGAAAACCCAGAAATGTCGAGTTTCTATCTCCGGCCACCCACGGCCACCGTAGGGATCTAGGTCGATGCCTAAGGTTCCCAACACCTTCCTAGAGATACTACACAAACCTAACAACTAAAGATCGAAGAAAACCAGAAATGTCGAGTTTCTGTCTCCAGCCACCCACGGCCACCGTAGGTCTCTAGGTCGATGCCTAAGGTTCCCAACACCTTCCTAGAGATACTAGGGTCACTAGAAACCATCAACACTCCTCCAAACGTCACAACTTCCAAATTGAAGCAAACGGTAAAAACAGAGGACTGTACAAGCTTACCCGGCCACCAGGTCTTCCCCCCGTCACGGCTTCACAACCAAACGATTCCTAGGGACCTACTGAGTCGACTAGAACCTACCAAACACCTCGACTCAGCCCCAAATCTCACGACTAAACGTTTGAATCAAAACGGCAAAACAGAGCACCCAAAAAGGATTGAGGAATTACCTGCGTCCCAGCCACCACCGTGAGCTCCGTCGTACCTACTCGACTCCCCTCAGGCCTCTCGACACCACCACGGGTTCAATTTGATGGTTTGGTCACTGGAAGTGCACAACCGTGCACGGTGGTCCTCTGTCCTGTTCTTCCTGGTTTTCCTCACTTCACCCACACCCCTCGACTCTCAATCCCTCTCAACCAGTCCCTACACTCTCAGCCTCCCTCTGATCACACTCTCATACTCACAAGACTCACACCTCCTTGCAATTTGATCGATTCCTCCCTCAATCTCAGTCTCTGTTTTTCTCCTCCTTGCATGGGTTAAACAAGCCCAAACACATTTAAACTAAACGATGAAAGTGGCTAGAAGCCACTAGAATGTGGCCAGGTGTCACACACCTGATGGACCCCTCCTAAAAATATAAAATTTACTCTGTCCACTTGTCCTTATCAGATTGGTACAATTCCCAATGTGCCAAAAAGACCAAAATGCCCCTCTTGTTCCATTTTACTGTTTTACCCCTCACGTTCTAGACCCGGATCTCGCTCGTCCGACGTCCGATGAAAGCATGTCGCATGTCATTGAACTCAGGACGACGAGACCTACCTAACTGTCCTCGGTCTACGTGCAAAAACCCTGTCGTATAAAAAGTCAACTTTTGCCCCTACGTTTACTCAAATTACGGTAATCCCTCAACCTTCCGATCATCATAACTTCCTCCTCGGATGTCAGAATCGGGCGTGCCACCTGTCTACGGATTTCTGACGTCCCGAACTACGTCACAGTCATCGGTCAATACCCAATTGACCACCCGAGCTCAAAGTCAACAATTTGCCCAAACCATGGGCAAAATCGTCATTTTGCGCCCAAAGTCCAAAAGTAACCAACTAACCACCAATTAACTCAGCTAATCCGTCACTAATCACTTCGCTAATCCCGACTCCCGGGACGGGTTGTTACACATATGGATCATGGAAGTTCTAAATGGTCAGAAGACGAACAATTCATAATGGAAAAACATGTATTCAAAGAACTATTAGGTATTCTTACTCGTGAATATGGTATGAAGAAAAATGGAGATATATCATTGGAAAAGGCAATATCTAAGGCCCGTGTCTTGGGAAGAACGGTAAACAATCCAACCTCGCTCGGGGAGGGGAAATGTGAAGTGACTTATATGTGTAGGCACGTATCTTCTGTAACGACCCGTCCCGGAATTCGGGATTTGATTACTGACTAATCATGATTAGCAGGGTTAATAGGTGATTAGTTGGGCGAACTCGGACGAACGGTGCAATAGGACCGTTTTGCCCCTGGTCGTGGGCAAAACGTTGACTTTTAGTTCGGACGGTCAAATGGACTTTGACCAATGACCGTGACGTAGTTTGGGACGTCACGAGTTCATAGACAGGCGGCACGTTCGATTCCGACGTTCGTGGCGAAAGTTATGACGTTCGGAAGTCCAGGGGCATTTCCGTAATTTGGACGAAATAGGGGAAAATGTTGACTTTATGATCGGGAGGTCCGATGGCCGAAGGCCAAGGACCGTTAGGTAGGTCTCGATTCCCTGAGTACAACGACAGGCGGCACTCTGAAAACGGACATCGGGTGACCGAGTGGCGGGTCACGGAAGTGGAAGGGCATTTTGGTAATTTTTCAATTGGAGGGCAAAATGGTAATTTTGGCTGTTGCATTTGAAACAATCGTGAGTGGGGAGCCATGGAACAGAGTGATGAAATCGTGAGTGGGGAGCCGGGCAACCGTTTTGTTCCAGTTTTGGGTCAGTTGTGGGGGACAATTCACAGAGGCACTGAGTGGTTTTTTTTTCCACGGGCTGTTTGATTATAGGGACTGAGAGTGAGCTGAGTGAATGATTTTGGAGAGAAAACGGGCTGAGGAGACTTGAAGGATTCTGGAACCGTGAAAATGGAAAATGGAGGGAAAATTCTCAGTTTAATTACTGAGATGAATTGGACCAAACCAAGGACGGCTTGAGGCTTCTGGGAGGAATTGGAACTGAACCCCATCAACTTCGAAGGAAAACTGACGCGGGTTGGACTGGAACTGAGGTTCCTGTTTCAGAGTTGTGCAGGGACTGTGGACGATCAATTCCAGGTAATGTCGTGTCCAATTGATCTTGTATTTCAGTTCCTTTTAGGCCTAGAATCCTTACTGTGAAGTTAATTTGAGTTTGATTGAGAAAACACAGAGTTTGGGTGATCGACCCGTTTGGGTGATCACGGGTCGTGGGTCTGATTTCAGGACGGTTATGTTGAATCGAGGACATGGAACTCTAATTGGATGGTTAATGATAATTTAAGGATTAAAATCAGATGAAATCGAGGTCGAATTGATAACTATGTAACCGGGTTGAACTCACGGGTTGCAGACCCGTATTGTAGGGAAACGGGCGAGGAAGACGACTGTTCACCGTTACTGTAGCTGGCGCGTGGGTTTCACGCGCAGCCACTCACGGCGGCGCGTGACGGCGCGTGGGCACGAATTCCAAGGTACGGTCAACACAAATTTTATCCTATACTTTATAACGAACATTTTAGCGTTGGATTCGTGTCAGTCGGATCCCGTTCGGATACTTTTCGGGATGTCCGAAGGTTTTAAGACGGGTTTAAAAATAATTAAAAATTCGGGAAAATTGCGGGACTTGAATAGGATGTTATTGAGGAGGTTAGTAACCCTCTAATGTGATGTGAACAGGTTCGGGAGTCCCGGTGTTAGTAACGAGGCCCGGGAAGGCCGGTGGCACGCGTATCGAGGCGCACGGTTAAACGGTCTGTGAGTGGACATTGGTTTTGATAAATTCTATGCATGCATAACTGGTTCATGATTGTTATAAGTGTTTTATATGCTTTGATTTGGATATCGGTGAATTTATGTGATTTCACGCATTTCGAGGTGATTTACGGGTTTGCGCGTAAATCGAGATTTTCTGGATTTGCACTGATTTCCGTAATTGTGGTTCGGATATGATTTTATGAAACAGTAACGGATTTGATAAAGTAAATTCGGGCCAGGGGCCCAGTTGATTTAAGGAATCGGGCCAGGGGCCCAGTTAATTTATATATGTGATTTCGGGTCGGGGACCCTAAAATGGAATTGATTAAATGATTTCGGATTTAATAATCAACTAATTGGACTTATGACGGTTTTATGGAAATTCGGGGCAGGGCCCTTGTGATATTTCGGAAATGAATAATAAAATGTGTTCCATAAAACCATCTCGATACGAGGATATATATTGGTCTCCTCCAAGTGTCTAGGACACTGGGGAAGTCACGGTGCATTGCCTGCGAGGGGTCATTATACGGAGCGACCGGACCGTATAGTGACTCAGAAGCAGGATTGCTATGATTAGACGTCTAGGACGTCAGACATCTGGGATGTCAGAGATATGGACCCGGTGAGACCCCGGGCAGCACGCGTCGCTTAATACCGTGAGATATGAAGTCTGGGACGTTAAGCGGCTGGGACGCTAGGCATCTGGGATGCCAGAGATGGTAAAGTAATAAACATGTGCCACTGGATTTATGAAATAACTTTTGGATTGATTTTTGGATTGAAACTATATTTGCGGTTTCCGGGCTAAGGCCCTAAGGGTTATTTCAAATAAATATTTGATTATTGGTTTTTGGTGCATGCATATGTCTTTACTGATTGGCATAAATGTCTTATAAAATGTATTTTACGAACTTGTTTATTTTCGTCCACTCACAGCTTTTGGTTTTTAATGCCCTTCAGGTTGAGCGCGGATGCGACTGCAGCAGGGGACCGGGACATTGCATGCCTCCTCCATCGATCCTTGCGCACTCTGGATGCCCGTAGGGGCAGCGTCGTTGGGTTATCCCTTGTCTGACACCTCGTGTCAGACGGGAGCACGTCACATCCTGTGGTAATCCCGGGGGGGATTGGGATGGGTCGTGTCAGCTTGGTATCAGAGCCAGGTTGCTCTTTTTGTGCGCGCAGGTCGCGGATGTGGTGTCCCTTGTTGGCTGCAGTTCGTCATCAACCTGATAGTTAGGGTAGTCGGATGGATGGTTGGCGGGATTGGATCTCGGTCAGTGGATAGTGTACGATTGGCCTGATACGCCGTGCGTTAATGCGATTCAACCCAAGCGGGGTTGTGTACGATGAACTCGTAATGTGGGACCGTAGGTTCGGTCATATGGTAATGGATTGTTGTGCTGCTGGGCACAACTGGGTTCGGGAAACCCCATTTGAGTGGTAATTTTGGGAAATGCGAAACTCGGTTGAGTAATGGTCTAAAATATGGACCCTGGTGGTATTGGCTAGTGTACAAGGTGTTGGTGCATCGGAGTTAGTCGATGACCTTCGTGGTGGAAACCCACGATGAATTGATGATTGGGTTGGATTTGACGCCTATACGATGTCGGGACCGCGGGGTCGGTCATGTTGTGGATTTTACTGCAAAAGGCAGTTGGGTTTGGTGGAACCCTAGGGTGTGATTTTGAAATCCTAATTTATGATTGATGGATTTGGAAAGGTGAACTTTAAATGAGAACTTGTGCTGCGACGAGCGGCTGAGGTCATGGATGACCATGTGGATGACTCTCATGAGTCTAGTCAGGATTTTGGGATTCGATCCACGGGCACGGTTATGAGATAAGATGTGGAATTACGTGTTGGATCGAATAATAGTGTGAGGCGTGGATACGGATCTCGACAGCGATGACTGTTGGTCGATAGTTGTGTCGAGATGACTTGCTATCGATGGTGTTTAGTGTGGTTTTAACACTTGAGGATCAGGGAACGTTCATTATACTGATGTGCGGATGGTCAGATTGGGGGTATGTCAGGACCCGTCCCAAATATCACCTCGATACCCGGGACGAACCCTGCTCCCGTTTGACAATCACACTTAAAGTACCAAAATAACCTTAATACCACTATAAGCATAACTATCAGACGAAGGAGTAAATATATACACAACTGCCAGTCAGAGCATAGTTCTACAAAATGGGCCTAAAAATCCTACAATTCTGGTCTCGCAACGGAAGAACGTCGTAAGCTCTATGCCTCAATATCTGCCTCAACGTTCACCCTAGCACTATCACCACGACGTGGAGGGAAAATGTAAAACCAAAAGTGTGAGTGGACTAGAAGAACTAAAGGTTTAAAATCAGTTTATCACCAAATCAAAGTTAAGGAAAAATAATAACAAATGTGCCCTCCGTTTTAAAAACAGGCATGCCCAACTAAGTATTAGAAAATCATAACATGAAACATCATAAGAAACAGAAACACTATAAAACGGATATAGAAATCATGGTATGTATATCAGAAAACCATAACATCAACCATGAACAGTAAACCATCATTTCTGATCAAACCTGCTGGACCTATCCGAGTCTTTAAACTCAACCGAGGCCTCAAATATAATTTCCGAGTCTTTAAACTCCCGAGTCTTTAAACTCAAAAGGCCTACGGGGGAAATATCAATATATCCGAGTCTTTAAAATCCCGAGTCTTTAAACTCAATCCGGGCCCGTCCCCCGTCAAATCAAAATATCCGGGTCTTTCAACCCAATAACCAGATCCAACAAATCCAATCCAAAACCATTTAAAAACCATTTCCGAATTCGCATCCAAACCCGAATCCGAAATCACCGATCTGATGCCCTTCCGGCATTCCGAACTGTCATTCCGAACCCAAATCCGGAAATCGACTTTTTAATCCAAAACCCACGTTTAGTCACAAATTATGTTTCACAAACCATTTATTATCTTCAGAAAACACTTATGGATTAAAATGCCCAAACATAGCTTTAAAATCGGAAAATCAGCTTTTCTCGAAAAACGTGCAAAATCCCGAAAATGTCTCAAAAAAAAAAACGTGCAGATATATCAACCACATATAATCATCATTAAGAAGCATAAAAACATATTTCATATCATAAAACATCCAAAAACAGTTAGGCATGCTCGAGTTTATAGAAAGAGTCCACTCACAAATCAGGATGCGTCAATCGCGCTCCATGCGCTCCTCGACCGTCTCGGGTGCCTCCCGTCCTGTCAAAATGCACCAAATAGGGTCACAAACACATTAAGGATACTAACCCTAATTTCCCCAATTTTTCGGGAATTTAATAATGTTTTAATACTAGACCCTAAACCGTCCGGATTCCCGAACAACCTCCTAACATCATCCGATTCACCCGAAAACCATACCAATGAACTCCTTAGGACATTTAGAAATAAAACCATGTTGGAAACTTGGCCGGAATCCTCCCCACGCGCCTCCACGGGCCCCCAAAGTGGCTGCGCGTGGGCCTCACGTGCCTGCTACAGTGCTTCTCCTTCCTCGAGCCACCCGGTTCAACACAGTTGAACCGGCGTGACCGGTTCTCCTCTGTTCATCCACCAATCCAGTCCAAACGAATCCTACGCTCATCGTCCAGTCCCTAGCAACCTTCCCATGTCCCTACATCGAACCATCACGGCCTAAAACCCACCGTTCACGGCTTCGAAACAGACGGCCCGTGGCCCCTGTTTTGGCCGCCGGCCGCCCAGGTCCTCCCCCGGCACGGCACCACAACCACACGACTCCTGGGACCTCCAGGAGTCTCACCCTGGCCTCCAAATCCCTCGACTCTAAGCCCAACTCCATGACTTTCGATTTGAAACTCACGGAAAAACAGGGGAAGAAAACTTACCCTTCGATTCAGTCTCCGCCGTGAGCACCGCCACGTACCACGGTGCTTGTTGGGTTCCCTGTAACCTCCTGAGCCTCCTATTGGCTTGAATCGATCCACTGCACAGCACAACCACCGCCACAGTCTCACGGCTTCCCTGTTTTTTCAGACTTCCGCCGTACCACCGTCGTCTCTCCGTGCACGATTTCACCCCCAAATCACGATCAACACCTCACCCTCGTCTCACTATCACTCTCTCAATTCACTCTTCACTCACCCTTGCACTGAATCGATCAATCTCTCCCCGTTTGTTCTCCTCTGTTTCTCTGTGTGTTCAAACGATTGCACGGTTTGGCCTTGGACAAAATGTGGCCGTGCACACGATCGATCTTCCTAGAACCATCCAGCCCCTTGCACGTGTCCATCATTCCTTGGTCAGCACAAAATATCCCTGCCACTTGCCCTTATCTGATTGGGCTGAGGGAAAAGACCAAAATGCCCCTCCTACACAATTTACCATTTTACCCTCACACTTTCCAGACCCGTAAATATTCCGTCCGACGTCCGATGACAGCGTGCCGCCTGTCATTGTACTCAGGACGTCGAGACCTATCTAACGGTCCTCGGTCTACATGAAAATCACAAGTCCTCCAAAAAGTCAACATTTTCCTCCATTACTCGAATTTACGGTAACGCCCTCAATCTTCCGAACGTCATAACTTTCTCTCCGATTATCCGAATTGAACCTGCCGCCTGTCTATGGACTCGTGATGTCCTAAACTACGTCACGGTCAAGGGTCAACACTCATCCAGCTGATAAATCAAAAAGTCAACTTTTGGCCTACTATTCACAAGGACAAAATCGTCCTTTATATACAAATATTTACAAAATTACATTTATACCCTTCCCGAAGGTACGGGTTGTTACAGGGTACCCATAGTTGGGGGGTACGAGTGTTGATACGGGATCGTCGTTCGGTATGAACGGAGATCCAGGGTATCAACTTTGCACATTTTTGCTAGTGTGGGTGTTCGTGTGCGAGTGTGGATGTTTGGATGCCTGTGTGCTGAGGCAAGTGTTGATGATACTAGCATTGGTGATGGTGTTGGTGATTGAGATTGTGGTGCGCAACGAGATGGGATGTGACTCTGTCCTGATGGACATATGATCGGTAACTGCGACTCAGTGGTGGTTGAGTCATGGACTGATAGGATCTAGTGCAGGTTGTGAGGTGTTGGGATAGGGTCCCAACAGTCTCGAGACGACAAGTGATTGATGGATATAACGGTATGTTGAGACAGGAGGAATCTAGGGATGATGTTCCCTATGCCATGAGAATTTGCGGATTTGGGGAGTTGTTGTCAACTCCGAGATTGGTATGATTGGGTGGAGTAATTCCCGTTCGGAATCGAGATGTGTGCATAAATGGTTATTATCGGACGTGAGGTCTGAGTATTGGATTGATTGCGGACACGTGGTTGTCCAAGTGATTTGAGGACGTATGAGGTCCAGTGGTTGGACTTGACATCTCTTTGAGAGTATGTCTGTTCCCAACATGGTTGGAACGTTGGTTTCGAGAAGAGTTGTGATTGCGGACGAGAGGAGTGCTCGTTTCCGCATTGGTAAAAGGTACTCGAAAGTCATTGGGTTTGACTTCTTATTTTCTGCCCTGGCAGACATTGTTGTGGTTGTCAGAACGATGCATGGGTATTGGTTGGTGGACCCATGTGTAGTTTGGGTCATCAGGTGGAGTTGCATAATTTGAAGTTGGGTGATCGAGATTTCTCATGTTCCGCTTGGTAGCGGACGGTGTTGGATCACTTGGTATGGTGAGTGCTGTGAGTTGTGTTTGCACTCACATAGGACGGATAATGATTTCATGTATTTGGATTATCCTTGATCTTCCTGGGTGGAACGACAAGGATCGAGACGAAGTAATTGGATGTGACCCACAATGTTGATGTGTCCCATTGTAAATGTATGATTGTATGTGGAAATAATTGGAGAAGTGTTGTGTGGTGGACAAGGACTCATGAGGGTGTAGGACCCTACGATCGGATTCCAGGTGGATTCCTAGCCACGTGAGCGTGTGTGGATCCGAGACGGATCTGGATTGTAATGGACATTGGACATGGTGACGATCTGGGATCGTAATGGTACCCGTCTGGTGACGTGGTGATGGATTTGAATTGTGACCGTTTGGGTGAGGTTAGGTGAAGAGCTTATCTCTCTGTCACATGTTTGGATATGGGAATAATTGGAATGAACTTCTTCTCGAAGTTAATCAGTACTCGAGTGTGTTGGAATGCTTACGCATTGACTCGAGGACTTGACCTGTGAGTGTGTGGTTTTTCCACGAGGTCCAGTTGGTTAGTTTTGAGATATGTGGATGTTGGGTTTGGCTTCCCTATGAATTCAATCGAATGGATTGAACAGGTAACCGATAGGTTCGGTTTTGGTGAGTCTGGGTAGACGTGGTTGAGATTTCGGGTTTTGGAATCGAATTTCTGGGTGACGATTCAGGATTCGATTTCGGAACTTGAAACTGGATTTCTGGATTTGGGTACGGAATGATTATACCAGATGCTAGCTTATGGAATAATGATTTCGGATTCGGATTCGGAAATGGGTTAAGGATGTGATGTTTGGGTTTGGATCCGGGATTTCTTATGAATTGTGGATTCGAACTCGGATTTGGATCGGGACTGGATGATGAGTTGGGATGAGCATTTTGTCTAGTCTGGGACTGGACAGGGGAACCCCAATATCAGATCATGATTGACTGTGGGCCATGTAGTGGGCTTATTGGCGGATGGACGTACGTATCTTGTACGGTGTACTAGGGTCGGTACTGGACGGACCGAGTGGTATCTGGTGACGGTACACGGGAGGTACCAGTGGTGTATGGTTATACGTGTTGGTGGTCGGCTTAGCTCTGACACCATTGGAATTGGCGGTGAGTGTGAACTGGACATTGAATACTATGCACTGGGCAAAGTTATTTTTGGTTGGTTTCGGTATTTTTGTGAACAGGCGCTCTTAGCCACGGATGGCTAGTGAACCCCAGTGTGGAGATGTGCGATCACTGATTGGTTAGTATTCAATGTGTGTCAGTTACACCACCTGATTGAGTATGATGACGGTATACGTACACTCAGGATGAGTGAGTTGGTGACTACGTCACTACGTGTGGCCTTGCGTGATGTTATCACACCGAGATGATTCCAGCGTAATGGTTCGCTGAGGGAATTGACAGTTATGGACTTGAGATGGATATATGTCGCAGGTTTGGGTTGCCCTGCGAGATGAGATCACATGGTTGATCTTACGCTACTTGAGCGAGTAGCAGGATGAGGTGTGGTCACCGATTGGCTGATGGTTGGTGCTTTATCAGGGTGGTAAAGCTTAGTGGTGACAGTCTGGCTGGTGGTGTCAGCATGGACTGACAGGTGTGTTTTGGTGACTCCCAGGGGGGGAGCAGACGTCAGATATATTAATGATTGATGAAACCAACAAGCTGAAGGAGTCAGCTAAATGGTGAAATTGACAAGCAATATTTGCAAGGATCAGGTGATCAACTTCACTCGCGGTGGTCGAGTGTGGTTGGTACGGTGGGAGACCGTGATGGGGCGTCTGAGTACAGACAAGATTGGTGGGTGTACAAGTGTACACAGGTGTGAGATCGATATGTTTTCCACGAGGCGGATGTGGAATAAGGATATTTGGTAATTTCGAGGACGAAATAATTTAAGGGGGGAAGGTTGTAACGACCCGTCCCAGAATTCGGGATTTGATTACTGACTAATCATGATTAGCAGGGTTAATCAGTGATTAGTTGGGCGAACTCGGACGAACGGTGCAAAAGGACCGTTTTGCCCCTAATCGTGGGCAAAACATTGACTTTTAGTTCGGACGGTCAAATGGACTTTGACCAATGACCGTGACGTAGTTTGGGACGTCACGAGTTCATAGACAGGCGGCACGTTCGATTCCGACGTTCGTGGCGAAAGTTATGACGTTCGGAAGTCCAGGGGCATTTTCGTAATTTGGACGAAATAGGGGAAAATGTTGACTTTTTGATCGGGAGGTCCGATGGCCGAGGGCCAAGGACCGTTAGGTAGGTCTCGATGCCCTGAGTACAATGACAGGCGGCACTCTGAAAACGGACATTGGGTGACCGAGTGGCGGGTCACGGAAGTGGAAGGGCATTTTGGTAATTTGTCAATTGGAGGGCAAAATGGTAATTTTGGCTGTTGCATTTGAAACAACCGTGAGTGGGGAGCCGTGGAACAGAGTGATGAAATTGTTTAAGCTTGTTATCAGTCCAAGGGATTGTTTAATTGTGTTAGTGACATTGGGGGGAGTTGTTTAACCGTGTTGGAGGCTGAGTGGGAGCTTAACATGCTCTGGACTGGGAGAAACTCAGAGCACGGGCAACCTTTTTGTTCCAATTTTGGGTCAGTTGTGGGGGACAATTCACAGAGGCACTGAGTGGTTTTTTTTTTTCCACGGGCTGTTTGATTATAGGGACTGAGTGAATGATTTTGGAGAGAAAACGGGATGAGGAGACTTGAAGGATTCTGGAACCGTGAAAATGGAAAATGGAGGGAAAATTCTCAGTTTAATTTCTGAGATGAATTGGACCAAACCAAGGACGGCTTGAGGCTTCTGGGAGGAATTGGAACTGAACCCCATGAACTTCGAAGGAAAACTGACGCGGGTTGGACTGGAACTGAGGTTCCTGTTTCAGAGTTGTGCAGGGACTGTGGACGATCAATTCCAGGTAATGTCGTGTCCAATTGATCTTGTATTTCAGTTCCTTTTAGGCCTATAATCCTTACTGTGAAGTTAATTTGAGTTTGATTGAGAAAACACAGAGTTTGGGTGATCGACCCGTTTGGGTGATCACGGGTCGTGGGTCTGATTTCGGGACGGTTATGTTGAATCGAGGACATGGAACTCTAATTGGATGGTTAATGATAATTTTAGGATCAAAATCAGATGAAATGGAGGTCGAATTGATAACTATTTAACCGGGTTGAACTCACGGGTTGCAGACCCGTATTGCAGGGAAACGGGCGAAGAAGACGACTGTTCACCGTTACTGTAGCTGGCGCGTGGGTTTCACGCGCAGCCACTCACGGCGGCGCGTGACAGCGCTTGGGCACGACTTCCGAGGTACGGTCAACACAAATTTTATCCTATACGTTATAACGAACATTTTAGCGTTGGTTTCGTGTCAGTCGGATCCCGTTCGGATACTTTTCGGGATGTCCGAAGGTTTTAAGATGGGTTTAAAAATAATTAAAAATTCGGGAAAATTGCGGGACTTGAATAGGATGTTATTGAGGAGGTTAGTAACCCTCTAATGTGATGTGAACAGGTTAGGGAGTCCCAGTGTTAGTAACGAGGCCCAGGAAGGCCGGTGGCACGCGTATCGAGGCGAACGGTTAAACGGTCTGTGAGTGGACATTGGTTTTGATAAATTCTATGCATGCATAACTGTTTCATGATTGTTATAAGTGTTTTATATGCTTTGATTTGGATATCGGTGAATTTATGTGATTTCACGCATTTCGAGGTGATTTACGGGTTTGCGCGTAAATCGAGATTTTCTGGATTTGCACTGATTTCCATAATTGTGGTTCGGATATGATTTTATGAAACAGTAACGGATTTGATAAAGTAAATTCGGGCCAGGGGCCCAGTTGATTTAAGGAATCGGGCCAGGGGCCCAGTTAATTTATATATGTGATTTCGGGTCAGGGACCCTAAAATGGAATTGATTAAATGATTTCGGATTTAATAATCAACTAATTGGACTTATGACGGTTTTATGGAAATTCGGGGCAGGGCCCTTGTGATATTTCGGAAATGAATAATAAAATGTGTTCCATAAAACCATCTCGATACGAGGATATATATTGGTCTCCTCCAGGTGTCTAGGACACTGGGGAAGTCACGGTGCATTGCCTGCGAGGGGTCATTGTACGGAGCGACCGGACCGTATAGTGACTCAGGAGCAGGATTGCTATGATTAGACGTCTGAGACGTCAGACATCTGGGATGTCAGAGATATGGACCCGGTGAGACCCCGGACAGCACGCGTCGCTTAATACCGTGAGATATGACGTCTGGGACGTCAAGCGTCTGGGACGCTAGGCATCTGGGATGCCGGAGATGGTAAAGTAATAAACATGTGCCACTGGATTTATGAAATAACTTTTGGATTGATTTTTGGATTGAAACCATATTTGCGGTTTCCGGGCTAAGGCCCTAAGGGTTATTTCAAATAAATATTTGATTATTGGTTTTTGGTGCATGCATATGTCTTTACTGAGGGGCATAAATGTCTTATAAAATGTATTTTACGAACTTGTTTATTTTCGTCCACTCACAGCTTTTGGTTTTTAATGCCCTTCAGGTTGAGCGCGGATGCGACTGCAGCAGGGGATCGGGACATTGCATTCCTCCTTCATCGATCCTTCAGCACTCTGGATGCCCGTAGGGGCAGCGGCGTTGGGTTATCCCTTGTCTGACACCTCGTGTCAGACGGGAGCACGTCACATCCCGTGGTAATCCCGGGGGGGGGATTGGGATAGGTCGTCTCATCTTCCTAGCACGAGGCCTTTTGGGGGCTCACTGACTTTGGATTCCTTTGGAACTCCAATGTTAAGTAAGGTTGGGCTGGTGCAATCTCAAGATGGGTGATCCACTAGGAAGTTGCGTGTGAGTTCCCAAAAACATAACTATGGGGGTCGTGCCCAAAGCGGACAATATCGTGCTAGAGGGGCCGAGTCGTGACATAATGGTTTCAGAGTTGGACGCCGATTGGAAGTGTGCCAGCGAGGACGCTAGGCCCCAAAAGGGTGGATTGTATGACCCGTGTCTTAGGAAGAACGGTGAACAATCCCACATTGCTCGGAAAGGGAAAGGTGAAGTGCCTTACATGTGTGGGCATGTATGTTCCTAGCACGTGGCCTTTTGAGGGATCACTGGCTTTGGGTTTATTTGGAATTCTAAATTTAAGTGAGTTGGGCACTGGAGCAATCCCAAGATAGGTGATCTACTAGGATGTTGTGCATGAGTCCCCAGAAGAAAAAAATGCATGAGGGCATGGGCCCAAAGCGAACAATATCATGCTAGATGAGATGAGCCGTGATAGAATGATATCAAAGCTAGACCCCGATCGGAAGTATGCCAATGAGGACGCTGGGTCCCAAGAGAAGTGGACTGTAAGACCCGTGTCTTGGAAAGAACGGTGAATAATCTCACATTACTGGGCGAGGGAAAGGTGAAGTGTATTATATGTGTAGGCACCTATCTTTCTAGCACGAGGCCTTTTGGGGCTTCACTGACTTTGGATTCCTTTGGAACTCAAAAGTTAAGCGAGGTTAGGCTGGTGCAATCTCAGGATGGGTGATGACACGACCCATCCCAATCCCCCCGAGATTAACGCGGGATGTGCCATGCTCCCGTCTAACACCACGTGCCAGACAAGGGATAAACCAAACCTTAACCCACTCAGGGTCGTCTAGAGTACGCCAGGATCTATGGTGGCATGTGATGTCTCGGTCTCTGCTATAGCCCGCATCCCCGATCAAACTGAAGGGTATTAAAAACCATTAAAAACTGTGAGTGGACGAAAAATAATTAATTTAATAAAACACATTCCAATAGAAGACCTTTATACCCTTCATTTAAAGAGTATGCATGCATACAAAAATTAGTTATTCCAAACACGTTCGTTAAACCAAATGATAAGGCTATTCAAGCCGTAATCAGTGAAAAATGCTTCTTAAATCAATATCTCTCCACAGCAAGGTCTCAGTCCAAAACCAGTAAAACATAAGGGGTCTCTACCCCAAAAACAAAACACGTGGGTCTCTGCCCAAATCCACAAAATATCGTATAACCAGTCCAATAAAATATAGTTAATCCATCTTTGGCATCCCAAATGCCTGATATCCAGATGTCATCATGTCACGGTCTAAGACTATGTGTGTCCCTCGGTTTCCAGCTCGAGTCTCCTCGAGGTCCACCTAGGTCTATGACCCTCCTTGGGGGGCGGAGGTTTTAACCTCTAGCAATCCTGATCCTGTGCTTCTCTACGGTTTTTCACGTAGAGCAGCCCTTCTCAAGTAATGCTATGTGACTACTCCAGTGTCCCTGACACCTGGAGAGAAAATTCACACATAAGGATGGTATAGTTTAAAAACCGAAATCAAATCCATTTCAACATCGTCTCGGCCTGAGATATAATTTCCATACACCATTTCCACAATTTCAATATCCAAACCTCAAGGAACTCAGCCCAAAATTCCCTTTCATAAACAATAACTGGGACTCATGCCCGGTACTACAAACCGACTGGGCCCCCAGCCTAATACTTTGAACCAACTGGGCTTCCAGCCCGATACTTTAAACCAACTGGGTCTTCGGCCCCATATTTCATAAAACAACGGGGCCTGAAGCCCGGGATAACATGTTTCCAAAATCGAAATCATTTCATTTAAAACCATATTTGAATCCACAGATAAGCAATATCATAACCAGACGGGTCTCAAGCCCAACATCATAAAACGACACATAAAATCCACATGACCAACAATGTACGATATCCAAGTATTTCAAATCAAATCATGGAATAAAGTATTTAAAACAGTTATGCATGCATTTCATTTATAAACCAAAAGTCCACTCACAGACCATTCTTACTGCGCGCTTGTAAGCTGCGCCGTAAGTTTTACTGGGGCTAAACCAGCCTCTTCGAGTCATCCAGACCTGTCCAAATCACACTCGAATGTCACTAACCATCTATACAAGTCTATAGGATAAACCCCTAAAACTCCTAGAAAAGTCGTGTCACGGACACGCTTCCCTAGGCTAAAAATCTCAATTTGACCAACCTAACGATCTCCGATCGACCCGAAAATACCATCATTGGATCCGGGTCATCGAAACCTTTAAAATGTCACTGGTCCTACGTCGTGGTTCGTGCCCACGTGCCCCCACGTGCGGGTCAAACTTGTTGGTCAAAAAGTTAATGCTGACGTCAGGTCAACGGTCAACAGTCGATGACATCATCATGACGTCATCTAACAGGTGCCACGTGTTAGCATCCAGTTGGTCCATGTCATTGACATGTAAGTGACATGTGGCACCTACTGATTGGTCCACATCACTAACATGTCAGTGCTAACTGGGCACTAACAACTACCACGTGTCGTTCTATGACTGGGCCACTTGGCCTGACAGTCTGACATGTGATGATGTTAGCATCGTCACCTACCTCTCGACGGGTCAGACATGAAACACTGTTCTGAGTCGCGTAGACCCGCGACCCGACCTGTAACGACCCGTCCCAAAATTCGGGATTAGATTAGTGATTAAGGAAGGATTAGTGAGATTAATCGGTGATTAGTTGAGTAATTGCAGACTGACGGTGTGAAATAACGGTTTTGCTCCTGCATTGGTTTTACATGGGGGGTATACATGTCTTTTCTTATAAAATGTTTTCTGAACTTATTATTTAGTCTTGTCCACTAACAGTCTTTTCTGTTTTCGATACCCTCCAGGTTGTTGATGCGGTACAGGCTGTTGTTAGAAATATGGAGACATCACACACGCAATCCACTGTGATTTTGCGCGCTCTAGTTAACTGAAGTTGGTTTTTGGTACGTTGTCCTGGGTATCCCTTGTATGGGTTTTGTATTCCACGGGGGGTTGGACGGGTGTTTAGCCTTCGTGTCGCATACAGGTTAGACGGAAGCATGACTGGTCCCTTAATCCAGGGGGATTAGAGGTGGGTCATGTCACGACCCTGCTCTAAATCCCTCAATTATAGTCTGTTTTCAAAGCCGTTTAAACCTACACGATTGTCTGGGTCCCTAGAGAGGATATATGGGTTCGAAATCACTAAACACAAGATAGAAAGTTACATTTGATCGATGAACAGTGACTGTGATCTTCCTCCTTCGTTTTCTCTCAACTCAGGCCACCTCTTCCTTCGAAACCAACTCCTACAAGATTGTACAAATCCTAAAAACATGTTAGAATCGACCTAAACGTTCAACAAACGTCCAAATCGGGTTTTCCATTTTTGGGAAAAAAATGGGTTTTTGGGTTACCTAGGTTCTAGGTGTTCCTCCGTCATCCACGACGGTCCTGCCCAGTTCCTCACCGTCTCCGATCTCTCAACCATCCTCAGTCTCTCTTCCTCTCACAGATGAAGCACAGAGGATGAAGGTAAGGGTGGGTTTGGTGTTTTGGGTTTCGGAGGAGGTGGGTGCATGTACGAAAAGGGTTGGGCAATGGATGAGTGACATTTGTCACCCATCCATTGGGCCTGAGCAAATATCTGGATCCCACTCAAGACAAAAGTCCACCTATCTCGTAATTCGTGCAATAGTACCCTAAACCTTCCGTGACCCGTAACTTTCATGTACGATGTCCAATTTCGACGTGCTACCTGTCTACAAATTCGTATTGACTCAATCTACATAATGGTCCTCGTTCCTCATGCATTTGACCTGCCGGGTCAAAAGTTAATTTTTTTCCCATTTTCAGGGGTAAAATCGTCATTTTTTGCCGACTGTCTGAACTCCCTCGACTAAATCCCGATTAGTCATGATAATCCTTAATTAATTAATAAATTAATCCTGTAAACTCGGGACGGGTCATTCTAGGTGCCCCACTGAGAATTTGCACGTGAGTTCCCATAAACAAAACAATGAGGGTTGGGCTCAAAGTAGACAATATCGTGCTAGAGGGGTCGAGTCGTGACATGTTAGCAATGTTTCTTATCATATTAGAACATGGGTTCACTAATAGGATGGCCCAAGAGAAGTTCCAACGCTCTAGTGGAACTATCTCGAGGTGGTTTGGGATTATATTAGAAGCAGTTTGTTAGATGACTATTGATATCATTAGCCCATGTGATCCACATTTTAGGAGAGTTCCTAAGAAAATTAAGAATGATGCAAGATATTGGCCATATTTCAAAGATTGCATTGGGGCAATTGATGGCACACATGTACCAGTTGCAGTGCCTAAAGAAAAGAAAATACCGTATATTGGTAGAAAAGGCATCACCACCCAAAACATCATGGATGTATGTGATTTTAATATGTGTTTCACATATGTATGGGCAGGGTGGGTGGGAGCAGCTCATGCCTCTCGTATGTTCATGGAGGCCTTGAGAAAACCACACTTGAAATTTCCCCATCCACTTACTGATTAGTAAACAATGATATAAGTTTAATTCTTACTAAATATTTTTTTATATAATTTCTTTTATGTTAAAAAATTTGGTTATTATTATTTTTGTTTTGTATAGGTAAATACTATCTAGTTGATGTCGGTTTAAAGGATATATAGGACCTTATAAAGGTGAACGATATCATATACCTAATTTTCAATGTGGAAGTCAACCAAGAGGGAAGAAAGAAATATTTAATCATAGACATTCATAACTACGATGCATAATTGAAAGAACTCTTGGCATGTGGAAAAATAGATGGAGCATAATACGTCAAATGCATAGTTTTTCGGTAGAAAAACAAGTTCAAATTGTTGTTACTTCAATGGCTCTTCATAACTTTATACAGATTTATTTCATGATGAATGTTGACTTTAAACAATACGACGATGATGATGAGCTACTTCCATCAGGCCATGCATAAAAGATTGAATAGGAAAATATTGTCGAACAACACAATTTTACTTATAGAAGAGAGGTAGATGGTGAAAGAGAGAGAATTGCCAATTTTCTCTAAGTCATTAATTTTATGTCAAACCATAAGTTCCTTAATATTTTTTTATATTAAAAAATCAGAGTAATAAGAATTTTATATTTCTAAAACCACTTTTTGTTTCTACTACCAAACGCTCTAAAATTATACTACAAATACTTCTTTAAAAATAAAAATAGTTTTATGAGTGTATCCAAAAATCAAATTGTTTCTAATTAATAGCGCTACTCAACAAGCGCTACTAATGAAAAACACTAGTGCTTATAAAACGCTTTACAAGAAACAAATCCAAACGGGCCCTAAACCTTTAACTTAATTGTTGTTAGTCTTGAAACACCCACGAAAATTTTGTAAGGGATTGATGAACAAAATGTTACTCACCACCTGCTGAGCAAAAATGGACTCATATATTATGTGTTAGTCCTATATATTAATTGAAGTGCCAATTTATTTTTATGGGTTATCATTTTTTTCTCTCCTTAATAATTTATATGGTCCAATTTTATAAGAATCAAATTCACGAGAGCAACACTCTAAATTGAGCTCAAGTTTTTTCTACCAAGTATGCAAATTTAATTCTTATAAATCTATTTTGCTTTCTCACTGTCAAGTTTTTTATCTCACTATAAAAGCTCTACAACAAATGAAAAGATATACTCGCATGTTAAAATCTATTTTTCTTTCTCGCTCTAACTATTTCTCAACATTTATGTAGGCAATTTTGTGCTTTTCACGTAATCTTTTACCCTTTTGTATAGTACCTGCACCCAATGCTTAGGGCACCTCCACGTATTACCTTTTCATGCATTATAATCGAAGCTGCTCATTTTCTAAATAATTATTTCAATATCATCTTCTACAAAATAATTAACAACATTGGATGTCGTTTAAGCGTGTGAATATGTGAAGGTACAAAAATTTCATATTCGAAAGTTGTAGAACGTTATAATGACTTATAAGGAGTTGGACCTCTCTCTCCTTTAATGTAACGGACCGAAAATTTGAGGAAAAAAAAAAGTAAATTTGGAAAAATTAAAAGGAAATGATAATTTTTCCCTTATAGGGTCAAATGTTGGCTTTTTGATCTGAACAGTTTCGAGTTGTTTCGTAGGGACCATTATATAGGTCTCAAACTCCTGAGTACGTAGACAAGCGGTGTGCCAAAACTAGAGTTTGGATAAATTCGTTATGGGTCTAAATAATATAGGCCATTTTAGTATTTTTGGCCTAAAGGGTAGTTTGGTAATTTTTCATAAGAGATAATGTGATGGTGACACATGTCTAGAATTCTCTTTTTTTCATCTTTTAGTACACTGACTTACCCTTGTGGAAATTATATATATATATATATATATACACACACATACATACATATGTGATTATGGTGTGTGATGAAGTTTTGAGAGAAACCATCCAAACCCGTGAGCAACCAAACCTATGAACCCATTAGGAACAACCAAGAGAGTAGAGGGAGAGAAAGTTAACAGAGAGGATGGGGAAGGGAAGAAGGAAGAAGCTTGGTGGGAAGAACCCGAGAGCTTGAAAGAGCTCGAGAAGAAAACAATTCATGGTAGGAAGTCACAATTGAGTTTTTAACAAGAGAGCTCGAAACCAAGCCCATTAACAACCCCTACAGTCCTTATGATCATTTTAGGATAGAAAGGAAGGGATTTGGTACGCGCAGAGAGACTTGGAAACCGATGGATAACCATTGTACAAACTTCGAAAGCTTGGTTGAAGAATTAAGGTAAGTTTTTCAAAGTTTTGAGGTTATAAAATTATTATAGGGTTAATTTAGAATACATTGACGTGGAAAGGAAGAAAAAGGTTGGAAAATGATGAGTTTAAAATCAGGTCGGGTCGGACCATGCACTCAGACCCGCAGGCGCATGATGTGCACACGTAGAGGGCCATAATGGCATGTGGGGGCGTGTGCGGCAGTCCTTTATCATTTGTCCAACATCAAACTTCATGTTTTCGATGTTATGAATGCAACAGTACAATTTTTAAGGCGAGCGAACACTGTAATGGGTAGTTTTAAGTGTTCGAAGTGTATGTTTAATTTTAAAAATTCATATTTAAATCTTGAAAATTTAGGGTTGTATTAAGGGGTTATGTGGAACCTTAATAATCTGAAATTATAATTTTGACAAGGAACATAGCCCCCGGAGCGGACGAGGAACGTTAGAATCAAGAATAAACCGAGAAATAAGATTGTGAGTGGACTTTGATTTTATTATAAATTATTATGCATGCATATTAAATATTTTAACTTCTTTACTATGTGATTTATGTGATGTTGGATTGATTATGATTTTTACATAATGTTTTGTGATTTTTCATAAATTATTTAAAATGCACACTTTACGAGGTTTTGCGTATATTATGTTATGGGCTTAGGCCCAGATTTTAAGATGTGGATTTAGATTTGTAGATTAATATGTGTTATATAAATGTGTTCTCGATATATGTTCATTGTTTGTGTGAAGGATTGTTGGATATCGGTTATTCTCATACGTCCCGAAGCTGGGCTCTGTTTCTTGAGACTGATATTGTGATGATCACTCAGATGTCCTAGAGCTGGGCTCTGTTTCCTGAGTCGGTTTCAACTCAGACGTCCTAGAGCTGGGCTCTGTTTCCCGAGTGGTTGGCCTACAGATAGAGCGGGTGATATGACAGTTGATATTAAGCATCGAGGATGGGTCGGTTATGTGTGATCATTGATGTTATGCCCTGATATTTTTGTATGGTTTATTTGCCTGATAATAACTGATTTATGAATATTTGTAAAAGTTCCAGGCTTTTGAGTTACTGTTGTTTTTAAATCAAAACTTGACTGTTTTACTTTATGCATGCATACTTTTATAAAACGAAGGGACAATGCCTTATTTTTTCCAGCCTTGTTTTTTAAAAAATATTTATTTTTGTTGTAAGACCTGTGCCTCAGAAAAAATGGTGAACAATCCCACATCACTCGGGGAGAGAAATGTGAAGTGCCTTATATGTGTGGGCACATAACTATCTAGCGCGAGGCATTTTGGGAGCTCACTAGCTTTGGGTTTGGTTGGAATTCAAAGTTAAGCGAGTTGAGGCTGGGATAATCCCAAGATGGATGACCCACTGGGAAGTTGCACGTGAGCTCCCGGAAACAAAACTGTTAGGGTTGAGCCCAAAACGAAAATATCGTGCTAGATGGATGTCATGACCTGTCCCAAATCCCCCGAGATTAACGTGGGACTGCCTACTTCCATATGACACGAAGTGTCTGACTAGGGATAATTCCAACCATAGCCCCACCGAGGCTTTAGAGTGCGCCAAGATCCGGAGGAGGAGTGTGATGTCTCGGTCTATATTACAGCCCGCATCTGCGATCAACCTGAAGGGCATTAAAAACGTCAAAGCTGTGAGTGAAAAAAACAAAGAATTTATCAAAACAATTTCACAAAAGACATTTATGCCCTTCACTAAAAAGCATGCATGCATTCGAAAACCATTTATCAAGTCATTCACTAGGGCCTTGACCCAAAACCGTAAACCAAAGCATCTAAGAACTCAGCCCAAAACAAATCACGTGGGTCTCAGCCTAAAACCGTTCACCGTAAAACCTCGTACGAACATATATATATATATATATATATAACCCATCCTCAGCATCTCATGTGTCCAATCAATAAACCGTTACGATATATCTAAGTATGCATACTACTCGGGGTCTCACTCCGAGTCTACCCCTAGGATCTTTGACGTCTGGGAGGATCAGTCCAAAATCCAGGATCTACGACGTCTGGAGGACTGTCTGCGGACCCAGTCCGAGACTATACCTTATCTCTCACTACTAGAATGTGCTCCTTCTTGGAGTCACTCATTCCAGGCAGTGGATCATGACTCTCCAGGATCTACGACGTATGGAGGAGACCATTCATACTGGAGGGTATATACACTTTAAAATATTTCCTTTCAAATCACAATTCAACTGGGTCTCATACCCGAGCGTCTCAACAGGATTCTCAAATTCAAATCTCACAGGCCTCAGCCTAAATCCACAGTTCAACAGGGTCTCCAACCCGAATTCTCATTTCATAAACCAAACTGGGAATCAAACCCGATACCACAATTCAACAAGACTTCAAGTCCGATTTCACAATCAACTGGGCCTCAAGCCCAATATCACAACCAACTAGCCTCGAGCCCGATACCATAAATCAACTAGGTTTCAAGCCCGATATTGCAACCAACTGGGCCTAAAGCCCGAATTCGTAAACCAACGGGGCCCCCGACCCGATCGTATAACTCAAATGGTCCTCCGACCTAATTTCTCATGAAATCAAATGGACTCCAAGTCCAAGAGTTCGTAAATCAAATGGGTATTATGCCCGATTCCATAGTTTTAAATCTGAAATCATTTCATCGACTATCGTAGAAAACACAGCTCTTATAAGCACCGTATAAAATCAAAAATCTCAAAATACGTGAAAATACGCAAATACTAACTACCACCAACATATGCACTCAAAGCATTCTAAAACACGTATTAAAACATATAAAACATTTATGCATGCATCATAATTTAGAAAACAAGGTCCACTCATAGATTGTTCAAGCTGCGCCTCGATATGCACGCCATAAGCCCTTCCCGGGCCACTCACAATCACCAGAACTCCCAAACCTTTGGATTGAAGAACTCACGGTCAAGCTTCACCCTGAACTTCAGTTAATCCTCGGCTAATCCCCGATTAGTCTCACTAATCCATCATTAATTCTTAATTAATCCCAATAATTCGGGACGGGTCGTCACAATCTTCCCCCCTTAAAGAATTTCGTCCTCGAAATTCCAACTAACCCAATTCCACAACCAACTGTGGAAATCCAATTATGTCCTCCACACGGGCATTCTCGTGTAAAAGTACACGGCTGTCACAAACGCCATACCTATCAGTACTCACTATCACCGGACCCTCCAAAGCTCCAACTCATTCTTGAGGAACTACACGTCAGCTCGTACGTCTCAATCGAGACGTCGACACTCGTCGATCTTGTCTGTCACTCACTCTTGACAAGTCAGAAATACCAAGCTGACATCAAGTCGACTTTTCAGCCTGATGGTTCTTCTTATCTGACACCTAAGTTGACATCGTAGTCAGTCTTTCAGCCTACCACTCGGACACTTCCCAACCTACAGTCGTCAGGCTGAAATACATACTCCCACTAGGGTTTCATGATTGAATGTTAGGGGTTTGTATTGACCTTTGCATATGCTTTGGATATGACAGGGATTGTATAATCGTACCAGAACGAGGGTATACGTTCGGTTTTCAGCAGGACTGTACTGTGAGTGGGCCATTTTCTTAAACCCTTGCGTGCATAAATGTTTTCTGGTTTATTATACATATTCACATGCTAAAAACAAATAATGGTTTTGATGATATGGAAATTATGGTTACGGCACGTTTCACGATATTTGGGCTTGAGACCCGTCTGATGAAACTTAAAGATTGATTGGATTTTATATATGTTTTTCATGTGGATATCAATAAAATGTATTTGGTACTGCACTGTATAAATCCTTCCATATTATATTGTCTCCTCCGGATGAGGTACCCCGGAGAGGTCACGGACGTCTAGTACGTCCAGTGTCTATGACGCTAAGCATCGGGGATGCTGTACCCGAACGGGGTTCGGGGATTGAACTCGGAAATTAAGACCCGAGTGGCACGCGTAGCCTTGTGATTGTGACCTTATTGACGTCAGGGACGTCAGACATCAGGGATGTCGGGATTGGAGTGTATAGTGCAGCAACTAAAATTATACTTATGGTTTTATTTCATGCCTTATGGTTCATATTATATGACTTATGATTTTAAATACGGTTGCATGCATGTTTGTAAAACGGAGGGGTAAATTATATGTTTTACTTATCAAATGATTTTATAAACTTGAGTTTCAGTCCACTCACCCTTAATGTTTTTGGTAACCCCTCCAGGTCGTGATACTGAGGTAGAGGAGGAACCTGAGGCTGAGGCATAGATCTACTTCTGCGTACCTGAACCCCTGTTGGGTGGTTTACCCGCAGGTTTACTTTAGAGTCGTGCTCGCATCTTGTAATTTTGGATTTCATCCCTTGTCTGACATCTGTTTAATTTGGATTTGATGTATAACTTTAATTTGGTTATTTATGCATTTGATGTTTTGAGGTTAAAATTGGTATGAATTATTGGGTGTCAGACGGGAGTAGGGCACGTCCCTTGTTGGTCCCTGTGGGATCGGGGCGGGTCCTGTCAGCTTGGTATTGACGGGAGCAGGGCACGTCCCCTGTTGGTCCCTGTGGGATCGGGGCGGGTCCTGTCAGCTTGGTATCAGAGCACTAGGTTGTGGTTAGTACTAGGTTATGGTCAGCATGCTAGACTAGCGATTAGTACTAGTTACTTTTCGACTTTTAAGAATATTGTTTTCTGATCTATGCCTCTTGACAGTTGGTTATGCCTCCTAGGAGAATTCCTCATACACGAACTGACGAGGATCTGGAAAGGGAAATGGAATGCGCGAGCATTGAAAAGGCTCAACGTTTGGGAACCACTCCTTTCTGCGGGGGATCAAACCCCGAGGATGCTCATGATTGGATCACCAAGTGGGAGAGGATCTTCTCGGTGATGCACTGCCCTCCTGGCGAACGAGTGACCTTGGCGGCCTTCTTGCTGGAAGAAGGAGCCTACCAGTGGTGGCACGGACTCGAAATGTCTGGGTGGTCTGTCCATACCACTACTTGGGAAGTTTTCCATTCCCAATTTCTGGACCAGTACTACCCGCGGTCGTTCCGCGAGGCACAGGAGACTGAGTTCCTGCGGCTGGAGCAGGGGGATATGTCTGTTGCGGACTACGAGCAAACTTTCGGGAAACTATCCCGGTTCGCTGCATCATTCGTGAGCACGGAGGAGGACAAATGCCAAAGGTTCGAGATTGGACTCCGAGGGGATATCCGGGCAAGTGTGACTGCTGCTACTCATACTTCACTGAGAGATATGGTCGACGTTGCGGTGCGTGTCGAGGCCAGTCTGGCGGCACACCAGACACGACAGCCTTCGGGCGAGGGGCGACGTCAGGATCGCCCACATCGTGGGCCATCAGGCCAGAAGAACAACAAGGGAGGGGGCTACAGGGGAGCACCCTCATCCTTCAAGGGTCGTGGCTGGTCAGGTCGACGTGGAGGCTCTCAAGGCAGAGGATCAGGATACAACTCTGGGCAGCGTTCATCTGGGAGCGGTGCTTCTGGTGGACATTCGAACTGGCCGAGGTCTGTAACCTGTTTTGCTTGCGGGGAGGAGGCCCACTATGCCTGTGATTGCCCGCAGTTGGCCAAGAACAACGACGCTGGGGGTTCTAGTGTGGTGCAGAGCACGGCTTCCCACACTAATGGAGGTCGCGGTCAGGGAGGTGACCGTGGTGCTGGACGTGGCACGCGTGGGCGCGGACGGAACGGAGGGCCAAGGGCCCAAGTGTTTGCAATGATCCAGCAGCAGGCGAGGACTGCCCTAGGCGTGGTCACAGGTACACTACATATCTTTAACCTTCTTGTACGTGTATTGATGGATGCGGGGGCTACACATTCTTTTATTTCGAAAAGTTGTGCTGGTATGCTTGATTGTGTGGTATCAGCTTTAGATTGCGAAATGGGTGTTGGCACCCCGATGGGTATCGTGTACCTTGTGAATCAGGTGATTCGGAGGTGCCCGGTAAGAATTGAGGATGTGGATTTACCAGCAGACTTAATTATTCTGGATATCCACGACTTCGAATAATCCTAGGGATGGATTGGCTGTCGGAGCACGGATCGCTCATCGACTGCTGTAGCAAGCAAGTGATTCTGCGGAGCCCGGGTTTGCCGGAAGTTATCTTTCAGGGGGAACGTGACGGTTCGCCTCCTGAAGTGATTTCGTCACTTACTGCTACCAAACTTCTACGGAAGGGATGCCAAGCTTATCTGGCGCATGTCGTGTCGGAACAGGTTGATACTCCGGGTATCGACGAGATACCTGTGGTATGTGAGTTTCCGGATGTGTTCCCGGAAGACTTACCCGGATTGCCACCCTCGCGGGAGATCGAGTTTACTATTGAACTACTCCCTGGTACCCGACCTATATCCCAGGCACCATAACGGATGGCGCCGGCCGAGTTACGGGAACTCAAGACTCAATTGCAGGAGTTGGTAGATTTGGGATATGTCCGACCGAGTACTTCACCGTGGGGAGTACCGGTGTTGTTCGTGAAGAAGAAGGAAGGAAGTCTCCGTTTGTGCATTGACTATCGACAACTCAACAAGGTGACACTGAGGAACCAGTATCCTCTACCCAGGATCGATGACCTTTTTGACCAGTTGCGGGGAGCTCAGTGCTTCTCAAAAATTGATTTGCGGTCTGGGTATCACCAACTGAGGATTTCGGAGGAGGATATTCCGAAAACTGCTTTTCGAACCCGTTACGGACACTACGAGTTCCTTGTTATGCCATTTGGTTTGACGAATGCTCCAGCAGCATTCATGGATCTGATGAACCGGGTCTTCCGACCCTACCTGGATAAGTTCGTGATTGTGTTCATCGATGATATTTTGGTGTACTCGAGGAGTGCCCGTGCACATGAGGAACATCTACGGTTGGTCTTGGAGAGGCTGAGACAAGAACAATTGTACGCCAAGCTGAGCAAGTGTCAGTTTTGGCTGAGCAGTATTGGTTTTCTGGGACACGTGATATCGACGGATGGGATTTGCGTGGATCCCCAGAAAACATAAGCGGTGACCAACTGGGCTAGACCGACAACGGTGACCGAGGTGCGGAGTTTCGTCGGATTAGCAGGTTACTACCGGAGATTCGTGGAGGGTTTCTCCAAAATTGCTGCACCATTGACTCGTTTGACTCGGAAGGGAGTGAAGTTTATCTAGGACGAGCAGTGCGATCGGAGTTTTCAAGAGTTGAAAGATCGATTGACCACTGCACATGTCCTTCCATTGCCGGATGACAGTGGAGAGTTTGTGGTCTTCAGTGATGCATCGCTGCAGGGTCTGGGCTGCGTGTTGATGCAAACTGGCAAGGTTATCGCCTATGCATCCCGGCAGCTGAAGACTCATGAGTTGAACTACCCTACCCATGATTTGGAGTTGGCGGCGGTGGTTCATGCTCTAAAGATCTGGAGACATTATCTATTCGGCGCAACGTGTCGGATATACACCGACCACCAGAGTCTTAAATACCTATTCACTCAGAAGGAGCTTAACATGAGACAACGGAGATGGTTGGAGCTGCTGAAGGACTATGACTGTACGATCGAGTACCATCCGGGTAAGGCCAATGTGGTGGCTGATGCACTCAGCAGGAAATCAGCGGGAACTGTTGCACACCTGGGGATGGTGTATCTTCCCTTACTGGTGGAACTCCGGAAGGCGGGAGTTATCTTGGGTACGGATAGGCATGGAGCTTTGTTGGCCAGCTTCCATGTACGACCAGTACTGATTGATCGGATCATCGAGGCACAACTTCAGGATCCGATACTCTGTATTTACAGAATTGAGGTCGATGCGGATGGGAGACAGGATTTTACCATCCGGGACGATGAAGCACTTGTGAAATTGGGCCGTTTGTGTGTACCTGCAGTGGCAGAGTTACGAGCCGAGATTCTTGAGGAGGCCCATAGTTCGGCCTATGCTATGCATCTGGGAGGTACAAAGATGTACCGTACTCTCCGGAACCATTATTGGTGGCCAGGAATGAAGAAGGATATTGCTGAATTCGTGAGCAGATGCTTAACCTGTCAGCAGGTTAAGGCGGAACGGCAGAGACCGTATGGGGCTATGCAGCCACTTCCGATTCCCGAGTGGAAGTGGGATCACATCACCATGGACTTCGTCTTTAAGTTACCAATGACTCAGAGTGGAGTGGACGGAGTATGGGTGATCGTGGACCGGCGAACCAAATCAGCCCATTTTCTGCCAGTTCAGGAGACCTATAAACCTAATCGACTGGCTCAGTTGTTTGTGAAGGAAATCATATGATTGCATGGTACGCCGGAATCGATCGTGTCCGATCGTGATCCGCGTTTCACTTCCAGGTTCTGGCGGAGTTTGCAAGCTACTCTGGGAACAACCCTACGTTTCAGTACTGCTTTCCATCCACAGACCGATGGACAGTCTGAAAGAACCATTCAGACCCTGGAGGACATGATGAGGTCATGTGTACTACAGTTTCAGGACTCTTGGGATACTCATTTGCCATTGATGGAATTCGCTTACAACAACAGCTATCAGGCAAGCATTGGGATGGCACCTTATGAGGCACTGTATGGCCGACAGTGCAGGACACCTATCTGCTGGACGGAGATAGGAGAGCGAGCAGCTGTAGGGCCGGAATTGATGGACCTAACCTTGGAAACTGTTCGTGTTATCAAGGAGAGATTGAAGGCGGCACAGGATCGCCAGAAGAGTTATGCCGATCGACGGATTCGAGACTTGGAATTTGAAGTGGGAGATTTCGTCTTCCTGAAGTTATCACCGTGGAAGGGGATTATCCGATTCGGTCGACGGGGGAAACTGAGTCCGCGTTTTATCGGACCATATGAGATCGTGGAGAGAATCGACAGAGTTGCTTACAGATTAGCACTACCTCCAGAACTATCTAGAGTTCACGATGTTTTCCACATATCGATGCTACGGAAGTACGTACGTGATGCTTCTCATGTACTTGGGGAACAATCTGTCGAACTACGGGAGGATTTGAGCTTTGAAGAACAACCAATACAGATCTTGGATCGGAAGGACAAGGTACTACGTCGGAAGACGATCCCTCTCGTGAAGATTCTCTGGAGAAACCAGGATGTGGAAGAAGCCACATGGGAGCTTGAGGCCCAGATGCGAGATCAATTTCCTCATTTGTTTCTTTGAAATTTCGGGACGAAATTTCTTAAGGGGGGAAGGTTGTAACACCCCGGAAATTCGAGGATTTTAATATTATAATTCAATATGTGAATTGACGCTTTTACCCTTGTGATTGGTATGACTAAATGTTGACTTTTTGATTTATAAATTAAATGGACTTTGACCTATGACCGTGACGTAGTTCGGGACGTCACGAGTTCATAGACAGGTGGCACGTCCAATTCGGACGATCAGGGAAAAAGTTATGACTATCGGAAGTTCAGGGGCATTACCGTAATTTTGATGGTTGGGGCGAAAATGTTGACTTTTCATTTGATAATTAATTTTCACGAGACTCAAGGACCGTTAGGTAGGTCTCGACGTCCTGAGTCCGTAGACAGGCGGCACGCCAAAATTGGACTTCGTACGAGGAAGTTATGGTCAGAAACGTGAAATCGGGAGGTTCGTGTCTCGGTTTTCGTGCCAAATATTTTATTCTGGAAATCTGATTGGAGGACACCTGGTGAGTGACAAGTGTCACTCACCCATTGGCTAGATTGGATCAGATCCACTATGGGTTTAAATGCCATTAAAACCAACTTTTAATCACAGCCCTTAGATCTGAAATCTCCAGATCTAATCCTCACCTTTGATCTCATTCTGAGATTCAATCTGGGCCCTTGAATTCTTATGCATGATCTGTATTAAAACCCATGAGACCATACACCTATGTTTTCATTCTCTCAACCCGGTTAGCACGATTTCCTCTTGGAACCAACTCAGCAGCCCTCACCACTCAACCTCACACCCCCAGGCAGCCAACAGCCACCCCCGGACGCCGGCCACCACTCCACGGCCGCCCTGCACGGCCGGCATTCCCTCAGACCCGAGAAGGAAACCCGAACAGCCCAAGTCACCAAACCATCCAAACATTCACTCTGGGACTCGAACCAACGTACGGTTGGGTTCACCGTGACGACAGGACGACGAGGAACTGATCTGGACGGTGTACGGCGGCGACACGGCGGCGATAGGACGTTAAACCCGTGAGTGCCCGTTTTCCTTCCCTGCTTCGAAACGTCTGTTCTTGACGTTGACATTGTTTGGTTATTGTTAGGACACGTTTAGGGGACCTTGACGACCAGTTTGAACCCAGGACCGTGACTGGAAAATCGTCGACTCGCCGGAGAAGATAACCAGAACCGGCAGCCAACCTTCTAGTCGATTTCCAGGTAGGTTATTCAATCTAGAATCTAGTTTCTTTTGCACAGAACCATAGTTGAGGTTGAGACGAGTCCATAGGAACAAACTTCACCTGAAATGGTGGTCGGAATCACGATCTGTGATCGGGTCGAGCCGTGGGTCTGCGTTGACCCGGTTCGCTGACCCGGTTACTGTAGCTGATGACGTCATCATGCTGACGTCAGCAGTGACGTCATGATGACGTCATCATGTCAGAAACTGTCAGACCAGTGACCAATGGACTGCTGACACGTGTCCTCTGACACTGTCAGTAATGACGTCATGCTGACGTCAGCAGTACTGTAGCACGGTTGACCAGAGGGTTGACCAGGTGCGTGGGGGCGCGTGTGAACAGTAATTTTGGTGGGACCACCACCATTCTTTAGGTTTCGACGATCCGGATCCAATGGTGGTGGTTTCGGGTCGATCGGAGATCATTAAGTTGGTCAAAATGAGGTTTATTGCATTGGGAAGTGCGTTCGGGCGGCTTTCCCGGGCCGGTTTCGGTCTAGGGTTTCATGATTGAATGTTAGGGGTTTGTATTGACCTTTGCATATGCTTTGGATATGACAGGGATTGTATAATCGTACCAGAACGAGGGTATACGTTCGGTTTTCAGCAGGACTGTACTGTGAGTGGGCCATTTTCTTAAACCCTTGCGTGCATAAATGTTTTCTGGTTTATTATACATATTCACATGCTAAAAACAAATAATGGTTTTGATGATATGGAAATTATGGTTACGGCACGTTTCACGATATTTGGGCTTGAGACCCGTCTGATGAAACTTAAAGATTGATTGGATTTTATATATGTTTTTCATGTGGATATCAATAAAATGTATTTGGTACTGCACTGTATAAATCCTTCCATATTATATTGTCTCCTCCGGATGAGGTACCCCGGAGAGGTCACTGACGTCTAGTACGTCCAGCGTCTATGACGCTAAGCATCGGGGATGCTGTACCCGAACGGGGTTCGGAGATTGAACTCGGAAATTGAGACCCGAGTGGCACGCGTAGCCTTGTGATTGTGACCTTATTGACGTCAGGGACGTCAGAAACCAGGGATGTTGGGATTGGAGTGTATAGTGCAGCAACTAAAATTATACTTATGGTTTTATTTCATGCCTTATGGTTCATATTATATGACTTATGATTTTAAATACGGTTGCATGCATGTTTGGAAAACGGAGGGGTAAATTATATGTTTTACTTATCAAATGATTTTATAAACTTGAGTTTCGGTCCACTCACCCTTAATGTTTTTGGTAACCCCTCCAGGTCGTGATACTGAGGTAGAGGAGGAACCTGAGGCTGAGGCATAGATCTACTTCTGCGTACCTGAACCCCTGTTGGGTGGTTTACCCGCAGGTTTACTTTAGAGTCGTGCTCGCATCTTGTAATTTTGGATTTCATCCCTTGTCTGACATCTGTTTAATTCGGATTTGATGTATAACTTTAATTTGGTTATTTATGCATTTGATGTTTTGAGGTTAAAATTGGTATGAATTATTGGGTGTCAGACGGGAGCAGGGCACGTCCCCTGTTGGTCCCTGTGGGATCGGGGCGGGTCCTGTCAGCTTGGTATTGACGGGAGCAGGGCACGTCCCCTGTTGGTCCCTGTGGGATCGGGGCGGGTCCTGTCACTCGCTACCATAGTATCCAACATGTGCTCTTCTTCATGACCAAGACAGATTGTATGCACTCTTCACATATCCAACTTCTGTCTTGTAATCTCCCCCAACCTCATCACTCCTGCGATCCCAACTCGCTTCGGTTTACTCGACCCCCGATCGGCACAATCGTCTCCGTCAACTCGATCATCAAGATCATCATCACACTACTCAATCTGACTCACCTCGGTGCACAGCGGTTCCACTACCTCGGACACTCACTCACCACATCCAGTGACGCTAAACACCTTATGCTCTTCAAGTCATTCAAATTTGACTCACAGTCTAGCTGTCCAGTTCTTACACCTTTTTTGAACCCTTAACTGCCATATCACTCCTCTTCATCCCAACTAGGGAAGAATAAAAAAGAATCCAAGATGATGACATCAAGGTTCATCCTATGTCATCTTGTGGCACCTAGCACCATCTGCTAAAGAGCAGAAAATGAGAAGCCTCCTTCTCCGACTAAGAGTATTCTCTGATAATTACTGTAATGCTTAGTCCTATCTTCTGAGCTAAACACTTCCATTGATTCTCTTCGGCTTCTTCCAACACCATTCACTTCGGCATACTGGTTCGCACGTCCTAACCCTTATGGGATCAAATTACAGCACCGAACACTCGGGCCGTCCGTCGATAATGAATTAGGGTATCTATCACCCATCCAGGTATACCCCATACCTCGCATCGAGACACTCGGAATCCTCTCTGTCCCTCTCAGTGCCCATTGAACTCACATGTTTACCCCTCTAGGGCACATCTACCAACTCGGTCACCATCTAAGCCCTCAACTCACTCGGCCATCATCCACGTGATCGTAAACAATCCAACTCGCCTAACCGTTTACGATCGTTTATGTACATCCAAAAGGATGTCAATTCATCCTAACCTGATGTACCGCTCAACTGAAGAGTCACTACAGGCTCCTGCTGTCATCTGCAGTCAAATCTCTGCATATCACCATATCTGACCAACTGGTCACTAATCACCATGAAAATACTCATGTCTTTCATTTATACCCAACCACCGTTGGGTTCCACCCAGTTCATCTCTATCATATCTGTCATCTCACAATTCCTAAGAATCAACACTAGTTGGCGAATCCTCCTCATTGTGTAGTGGTAGAAACCAACCATGAGCACATCACGACTGAGATACCCTCAGCTCGTGGCTCGTCTTTTCTCCTTGTTATCGTCATCGCATCACCGCCACGCGAGGTGCGAATCAAACCAATCCTAAAACCTTGCTAAAACCAAGCAATCACCACTTATCACTGCTCAGGTCGCAGGGGAACTACCTCCCTCGTACTCCACGACTCTGGGTATGACCATTCCGAAAATCCATACGAGAAAATGAACGTTCCCTGAATGTCCCCCGATTCTTAACAACCATCATCAAATCCAGCCTCGATGGTGATACCTACCACTAGCTGGTGCAAACACAACCCACATACATCACCACCGAGACTCTGAACCTATGCAGTCAACTCACTGTCGGCACCAATCGCTCAACACACAACATCCACCGATCGGTCCACCTCAGGATCCGGTCGACAAGTACCGCTCTCCTGGTCACGTCACTTTTCTGATCACTCACCAACTAGGGCTATTGCAAACTCGACTGCTCCCTACAGCACGTCCATCTCGAGTGATCCCTCGCGCTTAACTCCGACGAGTCGTTATACCCCGATACTGGTGTCCAAACAACCAGTAACCAAAATCTGAGGATCTCATCCCCTCGTAACTCTACGGTTCCCAGCCGCTGGCCTCCACAAGAATTTGGCCATACTCCGTGCCTAACATTGAACGACCGCTACATGTTGCAATTGCATCCTACCAAGTCACACAACAACTACTCTGGGGCATCCTCTGCCAGTCGACATTCCTCTGGGATTCAACACATCGAAACATGGCCTCTCATGCAAAATAGGATCAACGTTCCTATTCCAACCAGTCTCAACAAGGGTCATCGCGCGTCTGACTGCTCTTAGCAACACAATCTCTGATACTTGCATATTTTTCATGGATGACCCTAACATCCGACCTCTACTGATTCCACTTTGCTCCAATCCAGGTCCGTCTTGACCTTAGCTTTGAGTGGTCACAGCTCCATAACATCATCATAGTGGGAAAACCAGCTCACTAAGTCCCATCTGTCAGTAACCATGAGGCTCTAAACCATTGGCCTCGCACGAATATCGATTCTACATGGGATCAATCCTCTAGAAAACACGGCATCCTATGCCAATCAGACCCTAAACCATCGTACCTCATGCCAAACATAATCCAACTAGGATTCTATTCCACTGAATCCTCCTACTCTTGCCCTAAATATTAGGTTGATGACAGATTGTTACCACTGCAGAGACATCACATCCTCGACCTGCGCGTCACACTGGAAGCAAAACATGCTCTGATACCAGTTTTCAAGACCCGTCCCAAATCCCCCAAGATTAACGCAAGACGTGCCTACTCCCATCTGACACGAAGTGTCAGACCAGGGATAATTCCAACCTCAGCCCCACCGAGGCTTTAGAGTGTGCTAGGATCCGGAAGAGGAGTGTGATGTCTCAGTCTCTGCTACAACCCGCATCCGCGATCAACCTGAAGGGCATTAAAAACGTCAATGCTGCGAGTGGACAAAACAAAGAATTTATAAAAAAAAAATTCACAAAAGACATTTGTGCCATTCACTAAAAAGAGGGCATGCATTCTAAAACCAATTTTCAAGTCATTCATTAGGGCCTTGGCCCAAAATCGTAAACCAAAGCATCTGGGAACTCAGGCCAAAAAAAAATCACGTGGGTGTTAGCCCAAAACCATTCTCCGTAAAACCTTGTAGAAACATATATATATATATATAACCCATCTTCGACATCTCATATGCCCAATCAATAACCTGTCACGATATATCTAAGTATGCATACTACTCGGGGTCTCACTCCAAGTCTACCCCCAGGATCTACGACGTCTGGGAGGATCAGTCTAAAATCCAGGTTCTACGACGTCTGGAGAACTGTCTACGGAGTCAATCCGAGACTATACTATATCTCTCACTCCTGGAATGTGCTCCCTCTTAGAGTCACTCATTCCAGGCAGTGGATCATGACTCTCCAGGATCTACGACGTTTGGAGGAGACCATTCATACATGAGGGTATATACACTTTAAAATACTTTCATTCAAATCATAATTCAACTGGGTTTCATACCCGAGCGTCTCAACAAGATTCCTCGAATCCGATTCAAATTCAAATATGACAGGCCTTAGCTTAAATCCACAGTTCAATAGGGTCTCAAACCCAAATTCTCATTTAATAAACCAAACTAGGACTCATGCCCAATACCACAATTCAACGGGACCTCAAGTCCGATTTCACAATCAACTGGTCCTCAAGCCCGATATCACAGCCAACTGGGCCTCAATCTTGATACCATAAATCAACTGGGCTTCAAGCACTATATTACAACCAACTGGGCCTCAAGCTCGATATTACAACCAAATGGGCCTCAAGCCTGAATTCGTAACCAACGGGGCCCCGACTCGACCGTATAACTCAAATGGGCCTCTCGCCCGATTTCTCATCAAATCAAATGGACTCAAAGTTCGAGAGTTTGTAAATCAAATGGGTCTCATGCCCAGTTCCATATTTCTAAATCCGAAATCATTTCATCGACTATCATAGAAAACACGGCACGTATAAGCATCTTATAAAACCGAAAACCTCGAAATGCGTGCAAATACGTTAATACTAACTACCACCCACATATGCACTCAAGGCATTCTCAAACGTGTATTAAAATATATAAAACATTTATGCATGCATCATAATTTAGAAAACAAGGTCCACTCACAGACCGTCCAAGCTGCGCCTAGATATGCACGCCAAAAGCCCTTCTCGGGCCAATCACCGTCACCGGGACTCCCAAACCTTTGGATTGAAGAACTCACGGCCAAGGTGCCTCCTCCATGTCCGTGTGTTTCCAGCCACCTCCAACCATGTTGTAATGACCTGTCCAGTAAACCGGGATTAGATTAATGATTAATGACAGATTAGTGAAGGTAATTGGTGATTCACTGGATGATTTCGGACGGAAGGTGAGGAATGACGATTTCGCCCTTGGAATTGGGCAAACAGGTGACTTTTCGTTCGGGCGGTCAAAAGGACTTTGACCAATGACCGTGACGTAGTTCAGGACGTCACGAGTTCATAGACAGGTGGCACGTCCGATTCCGACATCCAAGGAAGAAGTTATGACGTTCGGAAGGTCGAGGGTAATTTGGTAATTTTGGTTAACAAGGGGCATTTCGTTCACTTTGCAAACGACATGACTTTTTCACGAACTTTGAGGACCGTTAGGAAGGTCTCGATGCCCTGAGTATAACGACAGGTGGTACGCCGTCATCGGACGTCAGACAACGAAGTTATGGGTCTAAGAATACGAAGGGCAAAATGGTAATTTGTCCTTTAGGGGCATTTTGGTCATTTTTGTGCATAGGGATCTGAGCTCAGTTGGTGTTGGACAGTTGGCTGCTTGGGAAATTGTGCCCCTCGGATTGAGGACACTTAGCCTATACTGGAAGGTTGTGGAACCTTTTGTAACCGCCTTACAATTGTGCACGGGGTTAAATCGTTTTATACGGTTCGAGAGAAAAACAGAGACAGGGATGCTTTTGACTCTTAACCCCTCAAACGTGATCAGATATGTCAGGACCGCCCCCGAAAGGGGCATCGATAACCGTGCCCGGTCCTGATCCCGTCTGGCAAGATGACTGAAAATCCCAAGTTACCCTCAGTACTTGCCAAACCAGGGATAGCCACACGTACTTACTCATGCCTCCGCCCCTCGTACAGCCTCGAACAACGCGCAACGACCTGGAGGGTCAATAAAACCAAAAGGGTGTGAGTGGAAAAAAATAAATCAGTTTAGCAAAACATTTACAACAAACGTTTTTACCCTCCGCGTAAAAACCAATGCATGCATACAAAAGTCATTTCGCAATCGGTTAACATTTTCCACATAAGAAAAACTGTGTATCGAATTTCAACATAAGAGAAACTCGTATGAATCTCAAAATCATTTTTCTTTTCTCAACCATCGGGTCTTAGCCCGAAATTGTAATCGCCGGGCCGCAGCCCAAAACCACGAATCAAACCAAATGCACAACATGATGCCAAACCAACAACCATATATCGGGCCACTGCCCAACTCAACTGAAACATCAGAAATCATCACTAAATCACAAGTCAATCATTTTGCTGGATATCAAGTGCGCCCGAGTCTTTAAACTCAAAACCATGCGCATAAACAGGCCTTCCCGGGATATCAACGAGTCTTTAAACTCAAAACATAATCAATAGGCCTCGGGGGTATCACAGTAACCGAGTCTTTAAACTCACGAGTCTTTAAACTCATTAAGGGCCCTCCCCCGTCATCAATTAACCGAGTCTTTAAACTCAAAACGTGCTCCAGCAATAGCACCGGGTTTTTAAACCCAAAACAATTTTCAAACACAACAACGGGTCTTTAAACCCAAGGCAGATTTCAACGGGTCTTTAAACCCCAAAACAGTTTATCAATCACGACAACGTGGGATCCATCCCCAAAATCATATTTTTCACAACAGGACCCATGGTCCGAATTTCCACATTCATTTTACCCAAATCAGACTTTACCAACATAATCAAATTATCATGAAACACGAGGCATGCAAAATCAGACCAAATCACTTTATTAAATCCTTTTTCATTCCCGAATTCGAATTCGCAATAATGATTCCGTAAGCCGGCATCCGGAAGCATCATCCCGAACCCAAACCAAGAATCCACTTAAAATTTCCGAAAACCGTAATCTCGTTCGTTAAAATTACTTTTATGCCCCGAGCATCAAGCCCGAAATCGTATTTTCCAAAATCCATTTTAATTCCTTGAAATCACTTCATCTCTTAAATCTCAGTATCAAAACATCCGAACCACAATCATAATTACCAAAATCGCGATCCAAGCAAAACATACTCAAAACCCTCATTTAAAAATCCTCAAAATCACAAGTCTCATTTAAATTCCCCAATTCAAACATCAACAGTGATCAAATCACCATAACTCAAAATCTCGTAAAACGTGTCAAAATCGTAAGTCACATTCGCAAATCATAAACAACCTTTTTAAATCATTTTACACCCATTTCATATAACTTCTTCCATTAAACCATCATTAAGCATACGAGGGACCGTAGTCTCGAAATACGTGGAATTTTCCCATGTATAGTAAAATACCTATAAATACGGGAATCGGAATCAATCACAACTTATAATCATAATCATAAAATCATAGATATATTTTATGCATGCATTAAATTTAGAAAGCAACGTCCACTCACACACTGTCCAATAGGGCTCGGTTTCGCGCCGCACGCGGTTCCGTTATTTCCGACATTTTCCAAAAACCCGAATCCTGCCCGAAAACACATCCCCAGGTCATTAAGGTGTCAATTAACAACATACTAATTTCCCCTAATTTTCCGGGAATTAATCGTTAATTACAAACGTAACATAAATCTTTGGACCTTCGGAATAACATCGAAACGGTGTCCGATAAATCCGAAACCAACGTTAAAATGTTCGTTACATTGTATAGGATAAAAGTCGTGTTGAACTCACCTTGAAAATCGACCCCACGCGCCGTCACGCGCCACCGCAAGCGGCTGCGCGTGACACTCACGCGCCTGCTACAGTAACCCCAACGGTCACCATCTTCACCCGACTCTCGGTTAAACGGGCCGTTCAACCCGCCTGATGACCCGTTTAGTTCACTGCCAAATCAACCCTAAGTCTTTCAATTGAGCATTCGAACACCTTCGTTACAAGTTTAATTACAGTTCTGGGACATTAATTTTACAGTCACCTACCTAAAATCAGACGACTCGACGACGAACATCGAAGGACACCGCGTACTGCTCCTTCATCGAATTCCATCATGGTCGTCCGATTTCGATCAATTGATCCAGCCAACAGTTTCGTCTGATCAATCTAAGCTGGCTTCCAATCTCAATTGTGTCTTCTAACTCCCCCACTTACACGACCTCAACCTCAACTTCTCTGAATTCCGCCGTGACTGTCCAAGCCTTCCCAGAGCTTAAAGCTTCGACCCCCTGATTTGGATCGACTCGACTTAACCCCAGGAGGCCAAATGAGGCCTTAATTTGCCATGGGTCGACCCACATTTCGGATTCGAGTTTGAATTTTCCAAACACGAGCTTCGGTTTTCTGGGTGCAGTTCCACTCGTTCAATACACTGCATCCCCACATACCCAACACATTCGACTACAATCACTCTCTCACCCTGCCTCAAACTCGCATCCGGGTTGCTCTAGTAGAAAAATGGCCAGCCATCGCTCACACTCTGTTTTTCCCTCAGAGACACCCGCACAGTTTGAATACACCAGCCCACAAATGTGCACTCTCAGACCCGAGTACCAGCACCCCCACATACTCTGATGATCGCACACGATGCCAACACCCGTGGGAAGACATTCTGGTCTCACTGCACACAGGGTTTCCCGCACCGCCCAAAATGTCATGGTTTAAACCTCCCCGTGCACTGGGTTTGCACCAGCCCATGCCACTACCTCAAAGTCCTTAAACAACTCTCCCACTCAGCCATTATCAGGTAAAAAGAATTCAACAAATCCTTGGGCAGACTAAACAATTCTCCCCCGCCCATGCTCTGTTTTTCTGAGGAGAAACCGCCCGTGCAAGGCCGTACCACGGCTGTCCCCAAAAACAAGGCTAAAATTACCATTTTGCCCTCAGTTCAATAATTTCCAAAATGCCCCTCGCCATCCGTGACCCGTAACTTGGTCACCCGATGTCCGTTTCATGCGTGCCGCCAGTCGTTGTACTCGGGGCATCGAGACCTTCCTAATGGTCCTTGGCCCTCGGCCATCGGACCTCCCGATCAAAAAGTCAACATTTTCCTCTTATTCGTCCAAATTACGGAAATGCCCCTGGACTTCCGGACGTCATAACTTTCACTACGAACGTCGGAATCGAACGTGCCACCTGTCTATGATTTCGTGACGTCCCAACTACGTCACGGTCACTGGTCAAAGTCCATTTGACCGTCCGAATAAAAAGTCAACGTTTTGCCCATGACTAGGGGCAAAACGGTCATTTTGCACCGTTCGTCCGAATTCGCCCAACTAATCACCGATTAACCCCGCTAGTCATGATTAGTTAGTAATCTAATCCCGAATTTCGGGACGGGTCGTTACAAGATAAAGATGAAATGTGAAGGAAAGTTGAAGGGGAGGTTGTACTGAGATGGTTGGTGGCCACGGCGAGGCTCGACAGCGGAGGACGCCGGTGGTGGCTGAGAGAACTCGTGGGTGCCCTGTTCCCCTTCAAAACGGCATGTGATCGTGTGAGGCTTGAGGCTTGAATTGGAGGCTAGGATGAGGTTCAGGAGGTTGCTGGGGGTGGATAAAGGCTGGTTTCAGGGTCTGCTATCAGGACCCGTCCCAAATATCACCTCGATACCCGGGACGAACCCTACTCCCGTCTGACAATCACACATAAAGTACCACAAGAACCTCAAAATAACCATAAGCATAACTATCAGACAAGGGAGTAAATATAATACAACTGTAGAACAGAGCATAGCGTTATACAAAACAGGCACAAAAGTCCTACTAGGCTAACGTTCACCCCTGTCGTAAGCTCTATGCCTCGATCCCTGCCTCAACGTTCACCCCAGGGCTATCACCACGACCTAGAGGGTAAATTAAAACCACAAGTGTGAGTGGACTAAATGAAATAAGAGTTTCAAACACGATTTAGAAATCAAAAAAGGATGAAGAAAAACAATAAGATTTTACCCTCCGTTTTAAAATATGCATGCCTAACTAAGTATCAGAAAACCACAACATCCAACAGTATAACAAGATCATATCAGAAACCCAAATCCACCAATATCCAAGTCTGATCAAACCTGCTAGGTCTATCCGAGCCTTTAAACTCAAACCAGGCCTCAAATGTAATCCTAGTCTTTAAACTTCCGAGTCTTTAAACTCAATAGGCCTACGGGGGTAATATCGTAAATATCCAAGTCTTTAAACTCCCAAGTCTTTAAACTCAATCCAGGCCCGTCCCCCGTCAATCACAATATCCGGGTCTTTAAACCCAATATCCAGATCCAACAAATCCAATCCAAAACCAATTCTAAATCCATATCCAAACCTGAATCCGAAATCACTGGTCTGATGCCCTTCCGGCATCCAGAACCGTCATTCCGAACCCAAATACGGAATTCCACTTTTTTCGACTTTAAAACCAAATTCCGTTTCTCGAAATCCGATTTTAAAACCCAAACCTTGATTACCAAAATCGTATCTCATAATCCACTTATAACCATCAGAAAACACTTATAGATTGAAACCCAAAAGCTTAGCATCAAAATCAGAAATCCAGTTTTTTTGCGAAAAACGTGTAAAAACCCGAAATGTCTCGAAAAACGTGCAAGCATATCAACCACATATAATCACCATTAAAAAGCATAAAAACATACTTTAAATCATAAAACATGAATAAAAACAGTTAGGCATGCTCGTAAGAAAAGAAAGAGTCCACTCACGAATCCGAAAGTGTCAATCGCGCTCCGTGCGCTCTTCAACCGTCTCAGGCGTCTCCCGTCCTGTCAATAGGCACCAAATAGGGTCACAAATACGTCAAATATACTAACCCTAATTTCCCCAAATTTCCGGGAATTTATACATAATTTAAACTTAAACCCTAAACCGTCTGAATTCTCGAACTATCCCGTAACATCGTCCGATTAGTCTGAAAGTTACACCAATGGATTCCTTATGACATTTAGAACAAAAACCATGTTGAAAGTTTGTTCATAATCCTCCCCACGCGCCGCCCAAATTGTCTGTGCGTGGGCCTCACGCGCCTGCTACAGTGCATCGTCTACCTCGAGTCACCTGGTTCAACTGTGTTGAACCGGCGCGACCGGTTCTCCTCCATTCTTCCACTATTTCCGTCCAATCCAATCCCAGAAGCTTCGTCCAGTTCCCTGCAACCAAACCCAGTCCTAAAACTTGGAAATCGAAGCCTAAAACCCAGCGTCTTCATCCCTGAAACAAACTACCCGTTTGCCCTGTTTTGGCCTCCGGCCACCCAGGTCATCCCCCGTCACGGCACCAACCTCAAACGACTCCTGGGACCTTCAGGAGTCTCACCGTAACCTCCAAAACCCTCGACTCTAGCCCAAAGTCCACGACTTTCGAAAACAATCAAACTGGAAAAACAGGGGGAATGGGGTCTCACCTGCGATTCTTCCTCCGCCGTCTGCACCGCCGTGTACCACGGTGTCCAATGAGTCCTCTGCGGTCGTCCTAACTCCTCCTCAGCTTGGTTTGAACCACAACACGGCACAACCACCACCTCTTTCCCACGGCCTCTCTGTTTTCTCTGAAAACTCAGGCTCACCACCGCCGTGTTTCTAGCACGATCTCACCCCCAAATTCCGATCACCAGCTTCCTCTCTTCTCTCTGTCACTCTCACAATTCACCAAACTCTCACCCACACACTGAATCGATCACAAGCTCTCACTTCTTCACTCTCTGTTTTATGTGTAAAATGCCTAAAATACACGGTTTAAACTTGAACGTTTTGTGGCCGTGCACACACAAATTTTCCTAGAAACCTCTAGGCCTCTCCCACGTGTCCATCATCCTATGGACATCAACATAAATATCCAAGCCCACTCAGCCACTTGCCCTTATCTGATTGGTCTTAAGAGAAAAAGACCAAATTGCCCCTAGGTTTAGAAATTACCATTTTGCCCTCAAACTTTCCAGACCCGTAACTATTTCGTCTAATGTCCGATGACAGCGTGCCGCCTGTCGTTGTACTCAGGATGTCGAGACCTATCTAACGGTCCTCGGTCTACGTGAAAATCACAAGTCCACTAAAAGTCAACATTTTCTCCTAATTAATCAAAATTACGGTAACGCCCTTAATCTTCCGAACGTCATAACTTTTTCTCCGATTGTCCAAATCGGACATGCCACCTGTCTACGGACTCGTGACGTCCTAAACTCCGTCACGGTCAATGGTCAACACTCATCAAACCTGTAAATCAAAAAGTCAACTTAAGTGCACTATTCATAAGGGCAAAATCGTCCTTTTATACAAATCTTTTACAAAATTACATTTATACTCTTCCTGAAGGTACGGGTTGTTACATCTGCAGTGGGCGGTGGTCGTGGAACCCGTGGCCTGGGAAAATGAAGTAAAAAATGGTAAGTGATGGTTTCGTGGTTCTCGTGCGGTCTCACTGATTAGAATGGGTTGCCAGGGGTCCCAGAAATCGATTGGAATCAAAATAAGGAAAGAAGATGGCCGGAATCATGGAAACTGAACAAGGAACAGAGGATAGTTTCTCCTTCAAATCAGGAGGTAATCTCTAGCCTTGAATTCAGTGTTTTTATTAGGTGTTTTAGTTAGGAATGAAAGGAAAAACCTCATGGACTAATTAGGACTGAAAATGGTGAAGAATTGGACGAAAACCGGCTACGCCGGTTGAGTTGTAGAAGACCGGTCCAACCCGGTCTGAACCGGGTCGACTTAAGGACAGGGTCAATGAATAGTAATCGTGCGTGGTTTCAAGCGCAGGGCGATTGGGGTAGCACGTGAGGGCGCATGGGCCCTCTTTTCGAGGCATGGTCAATACGTGTTTTAAAGTATTTAATGTAACGAACATTTTGGCGCTGGTTTCGAGTCGATCGGACATCGTCTCGATAAGTTTCGGGATGTCCGAAGTTTTTAAGCCTAGGTTAAAAATAGTTAAAAATTCGGGAAAATTACGGGTCTTAAGTATGATCATTGTGAAGTAGTTAGTGACCTTGTTATGGGATTTGGACAGGTTCGGGAAAGTCGAGGATAGCGGATTGGCCGGAAACGGCATAAGTACGCTTGTATCGGGGCAACGACGAAATGGTCTGTGAGTGGACTTTTCTTTCTAACTCTTGATGCATGCATATATGTTTTTATATCTTTTCTATACGTGATTCTATGATTTGATTTATGATCTTGGTGATTTGCGGTTTGCCCTATTTCGAGAAATTGACGTAATTGCACGTTTTACGAGATGGTTTTAATGATTTGATTTCGGGAATTGAAATATGATTTGATTTCAAGGATTTGAAATGGATTTTGGAAAAGTGATTTCGGGCTTGGAGCCCTGTTCATGAGATTTCAATATACGAGATTTCGGTTTTGAAACTGGTTTTCAGAAATGAGATTTCGGATTTGATTTTGAGACTTGGAAAGGAAATCTAGATTTGGGTTCGGGACAGTGGTTCCAGATGCCGGCTTATGGAATCATTGTTGTGAATTAAAAGATGGATTTTCTATGGTTTTCATTGTTGATTGAAAAATAGTTTTGGGTTTAAAGACCCGGAAAAAGAAAAGAAAAACCGCTGGATCTGGTTTTGAGTCTAAAGACTCGGTTGATTGACGGGGGGAGAGCCCTGGATTGATATGTTTTGAGTTTAAAGACTCGGTATATGTTTTGAGTTTAAAGACTCGAATATGATACCCCCCGAGGCCCGTTGATTATGTTTTGAGTTTAAAGACTCGTTGATATCCCGGGAAGGCCTAATATTGTGCATGGTTTTGAGTTTAAAGACTCGAGCGCACTTGAGATCCAGTAAACTCGCATGATTGATGTTTTTCACTGGTTTTTCAATGTTTGGGCAGTGGCCCGGATGAATTGGATTTGATGAGTTTGGGACCGAGTTCTCGTACTTTGAGATTGATTTGTGCTTTGAGACTGATGCCTGGATTTGAATAACGGATTTGATTCGGGATTTCACATGGTGTTCATTGATGGTTTTGATATGAATGGTTTTATGATATGGATTGATATGCATGCATTGGTTTTAAATGGAGGGTGTAAATGTAATTTTTTTATTGAAATATTTTTAACTTATACTTTATTTTTGTCCACTCACAGTCTTTTGTGTTTTTGATACCCTTCAGGTTGTTACGGTGCGGGGTGTTGGTCGAGAGAGACGGAGACATCATACCGTGATCCACAGTAGATTCAGCACACTCCGGGAAGTCCGGACACTTTTAGGATGGTCGGATCGAGAATCTCTTGTCCAACTTACGTGTCACATGGAGGTTGAACATCGGTTTAGTTCGTGTCATGCGTAAGTTGGACGGGAGCAGGATTTAGCCCTTAATCCCGGGGGATTAGGGGTGGGTCCTGTCACATGCTCTCGATCCCAACCAACTCTTATGACCATTATCAGGCTCACGGCCACCGTCCACGACGGTCGACACCGTGAGCACCACCGTCATCATCTCAGTCCTTCCTCCAACCTTCCTTCATAGCCCAAAAGCAATAGATGAGGATTGAGGAAGGTGGTATATGTGGGTTTGCACGGTTTTGGGGACGATCGAACGAAGAAGGAAGGGAGTGGATATGCATGTATGTGTGGTAGGTGAGTAATGGATGGGTGACACCTGTCACTCATCCATTGGGCCTGCACAAAAATGTGGGCCCACCTCAGGCAAAACAGAAGTCAATTGCCTCGTAAAATGTGCTGCCATAAATAGTTCCTTAGAACTTCGGTGAACCATAACTTTCCTGTCGAACGTCCGATTTCGACGTGCCGCCTGTCTACGAACTCGTGACGTCCCGATCTACGTCACGGTCATCGGTCCTAGTGCATCGGACTTCCCGGGTAAAAAGTCAATTTCTTACCCTCATTCAAGGACAAAATCGTAATTTCACCCTGAACGTCCGTTAATCCTCGGCTAATCCCCGATTAGTGTCCCAAATCCGTCATTAATTCTTAATTAATCCCGATAATTTGGAACAGGTCGTGACATTTATCCATTCACACGTTTTCGTGATTTTGGTACGAATTGAATAAGGTACGAGTATTTCTTATCTAACAAGTTTAGGGGTACTTTTGCTAATTGAGGTTGCTTGTCAGACGGGAGTAGGACCGTGCGTGGTTATTAAGGTAGTTTAGGAGCAGGTCCTATCAAATATAATCAATTGGCTTTATGGTGGAACGTCAAATTACTTCATAGTATCAAAACGGGTTATTCGATGTATACAGTTTAACCGCCGCACATAATATTTTACCTTTTTGTATAGTACTTGCATCCAAAGTTAAGGTGCCTCCATTTACCATCTTTTCACTTAATCAAATTGTCCTTATACACGCATTATAATCGAAACCGCGCATTCTTTAATTCATTATTTCAAGATCATTTTCTCCAAAATAATCAATAAGATTAGAGGACGCTTAGGTAGGTGAAAATGTGAAGGTACAAAAATTCCAAATTGGAAATTTGCACAACATTGTAATGGCTTATAAAGAGTCCCTATAACCAGTTGCCTTTGTAGTGGAACATTAACTTACTTCATAGTATCAGAGTGGGCTATTCTATGTATAAAGTTTAATCGACGCACATGCTCTATGTCTACGCCACTCAATATGAGTTATTCAAATGTTAGGCTTAAAAATTTGTCACACATGAGGGGATGTGTGGGAATGTGAAGGTGCAGAAGTCTCACATTGGAAAATTGTAATTATACGTTTAAAGATTTCACTCTCATGTTTTGAGTTGTAGCTTGTTATCTTTATATCTCTCTCTCATAGCCAACTGTGAGGTGGAAACTTAACTAACTTCATATGTTTAAAAAAAAATCAAAAGTTTTAATAACAAGTAAGATCATCATAGTAAATCGTGCATTTACTTCATACATATAAATAGCTAAAATCTCCAATTTACTTGATTATTTTGCATAAATGATCTTAAAATGATAATGTTAAATGGTTCCTATTATGATTTATGTATAAGAAAAAATTAATAAATCTAAAAATGTATACAATGAGCTATTTAGAGATATGATGCAAATATATATTGCTAGCAAGAACTAATTGGCCTTACTACGGAGCTGTTCAATTGATTATATATATGAATTGTACAAATGAGAAAATCTAGAAAAGATGATTATCTATATACATACATCGTCATCCGTTTATTTACATTTATTATAGTAATATTGGATAGCTAACAATAAGCATGGTTTATATATATATAAACAATTATAAAGACTATTAAATAATGACTCCATGATGTAAAACATAAAAAAACATTGTTTTATTTTTCAAGAAATAAAATATAAAATATAAACTCTAATAGTCTAATATAAGTTATATAATTGAAAAAATAATTCATTATATGTTCACATATTTTTTAATTAACAAATAAAATAATAATATAATAGTAATAATAACAGTTGTTATAATAATAATAATTGTAGTAATATTTCATTAGACTTAGAGCATGTGATAATATCTTCAAATTGAGTAATAAACTAATAAAAAATATTTATAATAATAAAATAATAATAATAATAATAATAATAATAATAAAGATAAAGAGAAATGAATATCTATTCAAAAAGGAGTGAGAGAGAAGGAGTGGTTACCCAATTCTTCTCCCTTAAAAGAAAAATTAGGCAGTTTCTCCATTAAGTGTTTATTATTTAAAATTTTAATTAAAATATATAATTTTATTATTTTGTTCATATTTTTTAAGTCATAATGAGGGTCTTTTTGTCTGAAAATTTGTATGAAATTTTTTTATCGTCTGGTTTTTATAAAAATAGATGATAATTATCTTATCCATAATAGGAAGTAAGGTGATCTTTTGTCTCGAAGGGGAAAAGAAGCAAAACAAATCAAGGCATTGTGGTTTTCGGTCAGAAAAAAGAAAGCGGTATATGGTGCAAAGAAGGAAACAAGGGCACAGGCAAAGCTTGTGTGTTTCGGGCGTTAATCAAAGTAGTGCGAGACAACGAGCGAGAATAACGGGAAACAGTATACCCGGTCGCCAGGTGTTTTTTTTTTTTCCTCTGTATTAAATGAATTGAAGGAGGCCAGCTTTTAAGGCAAGTCGTTTCTTTGGCAAATTTGCGTAAAGCAGTATGCTACCGTATGTAGCTAGACATCCCAATACCTACATCACTGTCTAAATCTATCTCCACAAGCTATTCATATACTTTTATTTTATTTTTTGCTAATTAATGATTTTCTTTTGTCTAATTTTTATTTGATTTTCTTTGTTGTGTGCAGTGGTAACATTTTCAGGGCTTTATGCGTATAGGGATCGTGGTAATTGAGTAACTCTAGGTAAAATACTCAAATCACGCTTCTATGTATTCTTACAATCTTATATATATGAGAGCTACTTGGCTGTAATCCTCCAAACTCGTGATGTTATTATTGTATATTTTATAATATGAAAATATTTGAGGCCCTTTTCTCTATAACTAAAGAAGAATACAACTAATCATTTATTGATAAATACCATTAAAAAAATGAACAGTTTTCAACCTAATTACCCGTACAAGAACTATCGAAAAATAAAAGATACATACCTTAAATATATCGGTAAAATTCGCATTTTCAATATGCTTCAATGACATTGAACCATTTATCTTTTAGCATCATTTTCATAAGAAATTTGAATGCAAAATTTGATTAATTGATATAGCATGCTTGTGAATTTTCTGATTGTAACATCTAGAGGGCTCAAATTTCAAAAAAAAAACCCAAGATTCAAAACAGCCAAACAATGAGCATGACAACATGGGTCAAGCTCACACAACCTCAATAACTCTAGTAATTGGTAAATATGAGATGACACGTGGACACATCCTCACCATCGATCTATATGCATGCCATACCGAAACTATCAATAAAGACTATCTCACATACCAATACAAAAAGAGTACACACTTCCCATAATAACAGTAAATACTATTCATTATTCATTATTACTTTATCAAAATTATTACTTACGGTTGCTTTTCTCAAACAAACTTACTGCTTTGACCGTTAGAGAGCCTTAGGCCGGAATCACACCGATGCTCATCTCTAACGGACGACCCACTGCTCTTTCTAAATTGGAACATTTTGTAGTTCAACAAAAACTAATGGTATTTGAACCTAGTAAGTCATATCTAAGAAAAAACAACAACTTTATCTAGACATGATAACTAGTTCGGGGTGAATGTTGAACACATGAAGACATTGACGAGTTCAAGATTGAGGATGCTTAGGAAAAGAATGAGCGAGTGATTTCTTTTTCAATAGAATGTGAGTAATAATAGTTTCTCCATAAATATTATTAAACGTACATGCAAAATAAAACATTTGTTGTTGTCTAAATATTAGAGTGCGTTAAAAAAAAAAATCCTCGTTTTAATGGAAAAGAAGTCATATTAGAATAAATTGTTAATATATTTATTTTCCTATGACTTTTAAAATTTAGAATATTATAGTAATCAAACTGTTATTTTATTGGGAAACAAATCAGATTAAGATGGAGTTATTGATCTCGTTTTTTGTAGGACTCCTATTATTTTATGCTATGTTAAATAGTTTTTTTTAATTAATTACATATATAATATCTATTTATTTATTTTCACCTAAAAAGTCAGCACTGTCCTATAGCACAGAGGTGCCCATAGCAAGCTCCGCCTTTGCATATCAAGTTTACCCTCTATTCTTGTCTCACTTATGAAAGCTGAAGAACTTTCCTCGGTGAGATGGAAGGAACACCATCACACTGAAATTTTTTCATAGAATAGATATTCAAGAATCCGAATTTAGGTAGTAAAATCCTCCAATTATACTTAACTTCCAGTTGAACTATTTTTTGTCCGCATAACGCTACTAAATTCTCGCACTATAGAATTCCAATTTAGTTTTTCCTAAATAAACCATAATAGGTATATTTATATTGAAATATTTTAATTTGGAGTTTTAGTTAGTTTAATTGGATAAAATAATATATATATATATATATATTATTTTAATTTGGGGTTTTAGTTAGTTTAATTGGATAAATCTTAATGATAGGAAAATTAAGTCAAATCATTATTGGTTCATTAATTATTTCTTTATTTTGTTGTTTTGGTACGGCGAACTAACATGACTCCACTGATTTCTACCGTTTCCATCAAGTAAAATAGCAGAATTATAAATCTTCAAAATAATATATAAGAATATCGCAAATAGAGTCATTTCCAGGCCTATCAAAGAAGTACTTTCCCGCCCAGCTTCATTTGTCATGTTAAGGGCTTATAAGAAGCTCATGTTGGAAAGCAAGTATGTGCAATAACCAATCAAGATGCAATCATGAATCTTCCTGTTAATAGCCATGTCTTCACCTCTCTCTTTCCTTCTGCGGATAAGGTAACAACTCCGAACATAACCAGCTCCCACCATATGACACGTGAACAGAGACAGACCACTAAAGGAGGCAGTATTGGCTCTAGTCCATGTCATTTTGTTATGTTATATAGAATAAAACTATGGATTTAGCATAAAACTTGTCAAGTCCTACTAGCTTTGCTATTGGTAGCCCTCACCATTTGGCCCAAAAGCCTACGGGCTTATGGGGGCCTGATAGGTCCGGTGGACAAAAGTCTGGCCCGGCCTGAGAGTTAGCAAGCTGAGCTTGGGTTTATGGTGTTCAAACTTGATAGGCCCGATAGACTTGAACCGGATAAAGCCCGGTAAGCCCAGCCCTGCCCGAAAGTTAGCGGGCTGGGCTTGGACTTATGGTGTTCAAACTTGATAGGCCCGATAGACCTGAGCCGGATAAAACCCGGTAAGCCCAGCCCAACCCACCCGTATAAACCTGACTTATAAACCCGAATATATAAAATTTTTATTATTTAAGAATTAATACCGAACCCATTCTTAATATCAATATTTCAGCCCAAATCCAAATCTCAACCCCAAGCTCACCTAATTTATTTTAGAAAGCCCAATGGACAATTAACACGACCCATCCCAATCCCCCCGAGATTAACGTGGGATGCGCCATGCTCCCGTCTGACACGAAGTGTCATATAAGGGATAATACGTACTTCATCCCATACGGGGCTCTCAGAGCGCGCCAAGATTGGTGGAGGAGTGCGAAGTCTCGGTCTCTGCTACAACCTGCATCCGTGATCAACCTGAAGGGTATCAAAACCATTCAGAACTGTGAGTGGACGAAAATCAAAAAATTCATAAAAACGCATTTCATAAAGATAAATTATGCATTTCACTAAAAAGTATGCATGCATCGAAAATCAGTAATCAAAACATTTACTCAATATGCCATTAGGGCCGCAGCCCAAAAACCGTACTCGTGGATCGAATCCCATCATTTCACTTCATGTCGGCCAACCAATCTCTATCGTTTCGACTAGACTCACTAGAGTCATCCACATGGTCATCCACGACCTCATCCGCTCTTTGCAACACAAGTTCTAATCCACTAGTCACAATCTGGGGTTCGACTCGACAGACCACCCCAACTTCGGAAAGTCGTCCAATCCTCAACAACTACGGACTCACAATTCTAATTCATCAATCACAACTAATGTAACGACCCGTCCCAAATTCCTAGATTAGATTAGTGACTAATCACGATTAGTGAGGCTAATCCGTGATTAGTTGAACAAAATCGGACGAACGATGCGAAATGACCGTTTTGCCCCTAGCTTGGGTAAAACGTTGACTTTTTGATCGGGCGGTCAAATGGACTTTGACCGATGACCGTGACGTAGTTGTGACATCACAAGTTCATAGACAGGTGGCACGTTCAATTTCGACGTTCAAGGAGGAAGTTATGGCGTTCGGAAGTTTATGGGCATTTTGGTAATTTTGGTTAAAAAGGGGCAAATGTTGACTTTTTGACCAGGAGGTCCGATGGCAGAGGACCATTACGTAGATTGGGATGATACAAATCCATGGACAGGCGGCACACTGAAATCGAACTTCGAACGGGGAAGTTATAGGTCACGGAAGTTCGATTTCACTATGCACGTACTTCGAGACGGTGATAATTTGGCAAAATCTGATTGGGCTAGATATTTTAGGTGGGTCCCATGGATGAGTGACAAGTGTCACTCATCCTATTGGTCATTTCCCCTAAAAGAGGGATCTCACTTAATTAAATATTATTATATCTATTATTATATAATTAATCTTTTTTTCACTCAATCCTAGCCATTCATTTCAATCAAACACTCAATCCTCACCACTCATCTAATCATCTATTCTCTCTTCTCTCATCAGCCATCACTATCTTCTCATTTCTTCTTCACACCCGAAAACCCCATAACCCATATTCCTCCATTTTTCTTCAAAACACAAACACACATATTCCACACCTCCATCACTCATCTTGTAACTGTGATACAATGAATATGACCGTGAGGAAGTGGTGAGAGGCTGAGGATGGCAAGCCACGGCGGGGGACGGCGGTGGCCACGGCGGGGAGAGGGAACCCGTGAGGTAAAAATATTCAAATTTTGGATATTGGTTTTTGATACATTTTAATCGATGGTTTTGATTAGAAACGGCTTCTGGGGACTTTAGGAGATGAATGGGATTGGTTTCGAGACGTTGGACGGCCTGGAACAGCCGTGAACGGCGGGGGAATGTTCGGCCGCCATGAACGACGGGTTAAGGTATGGGTTTTACGGTTTTTACTTCGTTTTCAATGTCTAAAATGATAGGAATTGGATTAGGAACATTTAGGAATGAAATGGGTCGAAAATGGACGGGATTGGACCGTGAACCGGCCACGCCGGTCCAGACTGGTTCGAACCAGGCGGACCGGGTTCGTCGAGAGGTTGAAGACGACTGTAGCACCGCGAGTGGGCTTCACGCGCAGCCGCTTGCGGCGGCGCGTGGGGGCGTGTGGTGGGTCCGATGGGGAAACTTCCAACATGTGAAGTCTTCTATTCGATGTAACGAACATTTTGGGACTGGTTTCGTGTCGATCGGACACCGTCTCGATTATGTTCGGGGCATCGAAAGGTTTCGGATCGGGTTTAAAAATAGTTAAAAATATCGGAAAATTACGGGGCTTTGGTAGGAGGTTAATAAGGTAGTTAGTAACCTTCTATTACAATTTGGACATGTTCGGGAGTTCCGGTGACGGTGATTGGCTCGGGAGAGTCATATGGCACGCAAATCGAGGCGGCAGCTCGGACGGTCTGTGAGTAGACCTTGTTTTCTAAATTGCTTCATGCATAAATGTTTATTATATGTTTTAAATATTTGTTTGTGATGCCATGAGTGCATTTGGATGTGTGGTTACGTATAGGCACGTAATTCGAGGTTTCGACCCTATACGGTGCCTATACGGGTTTGTATGTCTTTATTGGTCTAAATGAAATGGTTTTGGATTTCCAAAAGGATAAACTCGGGTATGAGACCCATTTGGTTTGGTCTCGGGCATATGACTCTAGTTACGACCTACGAGTCTAAATCGTGGTCGCGACGGGTGCTATGTGCACGACGATCGACGATACGACGCTCGCCTCCAAGTTAGGATATGTTCCTTCCGGAGAGGTCACGATGCACGATTCGTTGTCGGGCAGCCTAGAGAGGCTCGACTTCAGAGTGCTGACGGTTCAGGATAGCGATCGGTGATGAGTGCACCATGATCTTGTGGTGGTCGCGTCGGTTGATTCGTTCACGGCGACATACCAGGATTGAGAGCGGTCCTGGATGGATGGTTGCACACATCACTACGATCGGAGTCGTGACTGACCCTTAGATATTGGGCACGGTGCCCAGCTGATGTCATATGTTCGGGCACGAGACCCAGTTGTTTTACACTGATGATTTCGGGTCAGGGACCCTAGATGGATTTCTAAGTTCATGACGGTTTATGGGAACCGGCATGAACTTTGGAAAGGTCATTGTGGTTCATGACGGTTTATGGGAACTGACATGAACCTTTGTCAGGTAATTCTGGTTCATGACGGTTTATGGGAACCGGCATGAACCCCGTTTAATGGATGTTATGGATCATGACGGTTCAGGTGAACCGGGCATGAATGTTTATGTTATGTATATATATATGTTCATATACCTTCCTTTACTTGTTCTATCTCATCCGGGAAGGGTCGTTGGCCTGGGTGGACCCCGGAGTAGTCACGGAGCACCGACTGAGTGTGAGTTGCCTCCGTTGGGTTCCTTACTCTCAAGAAGGCTGGTTACTATAACCTCGGGTAGGGTCAGTGGTCTGCGGACATTGACTTTGTCTTTGAGAAGACTCGGATTGAGACCCGGGTAGCACGCGCGTAGCTTTGGAAACCGTGACAGGATTGGTTGTGTGAATTATATGTGTATATGATATAAATATGATATATGATAAGTGATGTGTGGTTACATAGGTTTTGAGCAGTGGCTCGTGTACTTGATTTATTTCTGGTTTGGGCTGAGTCCTTTATGGATTTGGGCAGTGGCCCGTACGGTTGTTTTCATTATGGTTTTGGGCTTAGTCCCACATATGGTTCTTTCGGTTAAATGGTTTTCAAATGCATGCATGCTTTTTAGTGAAGGGTACAAATGTCTTCTTAGGAAATGTTTTTATAAACTCTTATTTTGTCCACTCACAGCTTTTAATGTTTTGACTGCCCTTCAGGTTGACATCGGATGTGGACTGTAGCAGAGACCGAGATATCACATACCTCCTCCGGATCCTAGCGTACTCTGATAGCCCGGGAGGGCAAAGGTCAAAAATATCCCTTGTCTGACACTTCGTGTCAGACGTGAGCAGGGTCATCCCGCACTAATCCCGGGGGGATTGGGATGGGTCCTGTCAACTAAAGTTCACCTTTCCAGTCCATCCATCATACATTATGGTTCCACAATCACACCCTAGGGTTCCTCTAAACCCAACTGCTCTCTGCAATAAAATCCACAATCTGACTGACCCCGCGGTCCTGACATCGTATAGACGTCAATCCAACCCTACCATCAACGTAACTGGGGTTCCACCACCAAGGTCATCAGCTAACTCCGATGTACTAACATTGCCCACACCAGGAATCACCACTAGGGTTCACATTCTCAGACCATCACTCAACTGAGGTTCACATTTCCTGATCATCACTCAAATGGGGTTCCCCAAACGCAGCTGCTCCCAGCAGCACCACAATCTAACATTACATGACCGAACCAACGATCCCACATTACCAGCTCGTCACATACAACCCCCCTTGGGTCGAATCACACTAAAGCACGGTGTATCGGGCCAATCACACACTATTTACTATTCAATCCCAAAAACTACTAAACCAGTATCCTACTATCAGGTTGATGACTGGCTGACCACGTAGAGACATCACATCCTCGACCGGAGCGTACCACAAGAACTACTGAATAGCGACAACCTCACTCTGATACCACTTGGCACGACCCATCCCAATCCCCTCGGGATTAACGTGGGATGTACCATGCTCCCGTCTGACACAAAGTGTCAGACAAGGGATAATACGTACCTCAGCCCATACGGGGCTCCTAGAGCGCGCTAGGATCGGTGGAGGAGTGTAATGTCTCGGTCTCTGCTACAGCACGCATCCGTGATCAACCTGAAGGGCATCAAAACCATTCAGAACTGTGAGTGGATGAAAATCAATAAATTCATAAAAACGCATTTCATAAAGATAAATTATGTCCTTCACTAAAAAGTATGTATGCATCGTAAAATCTGTAATCAAAACATTTACTCAATATGCCATTAGGGCCGTAGCCCAAAAACCGTAACTCAAAACCAAGTGTGGAAACTCAGCCCAAAACTGTAGAATACCAAAATCTGTACATCCAAAACCAAGTGGGCCACTGCCCAAATCCATAACCACAAATCCACAAAGACAGAAATACCATTTCATGATTTTGACAATCCATATTTACCATATAACCATCCTCGGCATCCCAGATGCCTAGCGTTCCAGATGCTTGACGTCCCAGACGTCATATCTCAAGGTAATAAGCAACGCGTGCTACCCGGGGTCTCTCCGGGTCAATATCTCTGACATCCCAGATGTTCGACATCCCAGACATCTAATCATAGCATTCCTGCTCCTGAGTCACTATACGGTCCGGTAGCTCCGTATAATAACCCCTCGCAGGCAATACACCGTGACTTCCCCAGTGTCCCAGACACATGGAGGAGGCCATCACATGTCCTCGTATCAAGATGGTATATGGAAAACCATTTTACGAAGCCATTTCAAAACAGCTCAAAGGGCCCTGCCCGAAATCTCCAAAAACATCACAAATGCATTTAAGGTCCCCGACCCGAAATCACGTTTATAAAATATAGGGTCCCAAATCCGAAATGACATTTATAAAACTCAACTGGGCCTCATGCCCGATTTTATAAACCACTGGGCCCTGCCCCGATCACATGACTCAAAAGGGTCTCAACCCGATTTTGTAAACCAACTGGGCCCCTGGCCCGATCACATAACTCAAATGGGTCTCATGCCCGAGTTCATCTTTCCAAAACCAAAACCATGCCATAGAACCATTATTAAACTCACAATCACATAACCATAGCATAAACACATAAACCTCGAAATACGTATAAATACGGCATTACCTCGAAATACGTGCCATCTTGTAAACCACTAGTACCACAATCATCATCATAGAAATCACGTATATAAAACATATAAAATAGTTATGCATGCATCACATTTTAGAAAATGAAATCCACTCCTAGACCGTCCTACGCTACCTCCTCGATACGCGTGCCATAAGCCGTCCCGGGTTACACCACTATCACCGGAACTTCCAAACCTGTCCAAATCATAATAAAGGCTTACTGACCTCTTCATTAACCACCTACTAAAGCCCCGTAATTTTCCCAAATTTTTAACTATTTTTAAACTCGATCCTAAACCTTTGGACACCCCGAAATATATCGAAACGATGTCTGATTGACACGAAACCAGTCCCAAAAGGTTCACTACATCGAATAGATTATTTCACGTGTTGAAAGTTTCCCCAAAAATCCCCTCATACGCCCCCACACGCTGCTGGAACCTCCTGCGCGTGAAAGCCACGCGCGGAACTATTCACTGTCCCTGACCTGCGGCAGACCGGTCCAGCCGATTCGGTTCGGTCCGGTCGGTCCAACTGGACCGATGTGGCCTATTCGGGCCAATTTCGACCCTTTCCTCAATCCTTTTTCATCCTAAATTTCTCCTAATTCCTCTTCTAAACATTCCTAACCTATCTGTGAGTTCAAAACTTGAAAACCAAAACTAAAAACCTTACCTTTCGTTTTTTCCTCTTGAACCAGCTAACCTCCCCGTCAGTTTTCCATGCCTCTGGCCACCACCATCCCTCATCTTCGTCCTAAAACATTTTTTTAACCTCCACAATCAATTTCCACCCATTAAGATCATTCAACAAGCACCATAACTCAAGTTTAAAATTTTGAAAACCAAGACTCACCTTCCATGGCAATGCCGGCCACCGTCCACGATGGCGCAAGCCGTGGCCACCATTCTCGTCGTCTCACCTCGCTCTCACTTTTTCATTCACAGCCCAAGTCCAGAAAATTAAGATTGAAGGGCCATGGGAAAGAGTTTTGCACGATCACGATTTTGTGGGAAGAAAAATGGAAAATGGCCGATCACGTGGGAAGGGGAATGCCAGGACCCACCCCTAATCCCCCGGGATTAAGGGCTAAATCCTGCTCCCGTCTAACTTACGCATGACCCGAATGCGTAACTGACGTCCAACCTCCATGTGACACGTAAGTCGGACAAGGGATTCACGACCAACTGTCCTAAAAGTGTTCGGACTTCCCAGAGTGTGCCGAATCTACTGTGGGTTGCATGTGTGATGTCTCCGTCTCTCTCGACCAACAGCCTGCACCGCAACAACCTAGAGGGTATCAAAAACATGAAAAACTGTGAGTGGACAAAAATAAAGAATAGTTCAAGAAAACAGTTTATAAAAACGATCAAATTTATACCGCCCATGTAAAAACCAATGCATGCATATTAATACATGTTATGAAACCATTCATATCAAAACCATCCAAGAAAACCATTTGAAAACCTGAATCAAATCCGCTATTCAAATCCGGGTCTCAGCCTCAAATCACAAATCAGTCTCCAATATGGGAACTCAATCCTAAAACTTGTCAAATCCAATTCATCCGGGCCACGTCCCAAAACATTTGAAAACTAGTGAAAAACATCAATCATACAAGTTGCTGGATCTCAAGTGCGCCCGAGTCTTTAAACTCAAAACCATGCGCAATAACTAGGCCTTCCCGGGATATCAACGAGTTTTTAAACTCAAAACACAATCACATGCCTCGGGGGGTATCACAATCACCGAGTCTTAAAACTAAAAATATTTACCAAGTCTTTAAACTCAAAACATATCAATCCAGGGCCCTCCCCCCGTCAATCAACCGAGTCTTTAAACTCAAAACTAGATCCATCGGTTTCTCTTTTCTTTTTCCGGGTCTTTAAACCCAAAACCAGTTATCAAGCAAGTGAAAACCATAGAAACTCCTTTTCCTAATTCACAACAATGATTCCATAAGCTAGCATCCGAAACCATCATCCCGAACCCAAAGCCAGACTTTCTTTCCATATCTCAAAAACCAAATACGAAATCTCAAACCGAAATTTCATTTATCGAAATCTCAGAAACAGGGCTCCAAGCCCGAAATCACTTTTCCAAAATCCATTTCAAATCTTTGAAATCAAATCATCTTTCCAATCCCAAAATAAAATCATTAAAACCATAGTCAAATCACAAGATCAATCAAAATCTCGTAAAACGTGAAATTCAGTAAATACCTTGAAAAACGTGCAAAATCGTAAACCATAAAGATCGTAAATCAAATCATAGAATCACGTATAGAAAACATATAAAAACATATATGCATGCATCATAGGTTAGAAAGCAAAGTCCACTCGCAGACCATTAGCATCGTCGCCTCGATACGCGCGCACCTATGTCGTTCCCGGCCAATCCACTACCACCGGCTTTTCCGAACCTGTCCAAATCCCATAATAAGGTTACTAACTACTTCATAATGATCATACTTAAGCCCCGTAATTTTCCCGTATTTTTAACCGAGCCTTAAAACCTTCGGACATCCCGAAACTCATCGAGACGATGTCCGATCGACTCAAAACCAGTGCTAAAATGTTCGTTACATCGAATACTTTAAAATTCGTGTTGGAAACTTCCCCAAAAGGGGCCCCAGGCACCCTCACGCGCCGCCCAAAGGGGCTGTGCGTGAGGCCCACGCGCCACACTATTCATCGTCTTCAACCTCTCGCTGACCGGTTCAGACCAGTTCGAATCGACCCGGTCCAACCGAACCGGCAAGGACGGTTCACAGCTATTTCCATCGTTTTTCAACTCCTATTTCCCTTCTATTAATTCCTTTGTGTTTTTCTTTTGATTTACGATTGGTTCCTCACCTAACCATATGAATTTAGAGCTTAGAACGTACCTCCCGATTCAAAGGGCAAGTTTTCAGAAATTGCAGCCCTTCGTTCCCGGCCATTGCGAGTTCTCCGGTCACGGTTTCTTATCCTCTGAACTCAAACCATCCTCTAGGAGCTAACACAGTCACCTAAAATAGGTCTCAACTTATGAACCAATAATGTTTGCCCTTTTTAAACAAACCGAAAAAAAACAGAGATCATTACCTGCACCCTTCGATTCCACCGTGGCACGACCACCGTCCTCCCATCTTCCTCACTTATTTTTGGTCACTGACCATTTCCAACAGCCCTGATTCCACTTCAACTTACCTACAACCCAAATAAATCTGCACAATCCCCTGTTTCTATTTTCTTCTGTTCCTCTCCCTTCTTTCACCCATTTCACTCTGTTTTCCACTTGATCACATCAACACAACACAGGTTTGCTCACGGCACAAGCACAACCTGAAACACAGGCACTACACCCACACCCAAAGACTCTGTCTTTGTCTCTGTTCTCAGAAACCGGGCAACCAACTTCCAATTTCATTGGTTTGAAACCAAATGGGTGGTTAAGAAAAGGTTCCACCACTATCTAGACCTGGACACGTGTTCCAATCTCTGTGGGTTTATTTCCCCAAGCCAGCCAAGTGTCCACCTCTGACTGGACACGGGTCCCGATGCAGGCCAAAGACCAAAATGCCCCTACCTTCAAAATTACCATTTTACCCCTCACAAACTCAGACCCGTAACTTAACCGTCCGACGTCTGATGACCGTGTGCCCCTATCGTTATATTCAGGAAATCGAGACCTATCTAACAGTCCTCGATTTGCGTGAAGAATACTTGTCGTGGAAAAAGTCAACAAATTCCCTCTTTTAAACCAATTTACGAAAATGTCCTCGACCTTTCGAGCACCATAACTTTTTCCTCAAAGGTCGGAATCGGACGTGCCACCTGTCTATGAACTCGTGACGTCCCGAACTACATCACGGTCATCGGTTAAAGTCCATTTGACCGTCCAACTAAAAGTCAACATTTTTGCCCATTCTAGGGGCAAAATCGTCATTTGTACCGTCTGTCCGAACGCATCCAACTAATCCTCAATTAACGTCACTAATCCGTCATTAACAACTAATCTAATCCCGATTTCTGGGACAGGTCGTTACAGGGAAAATTATCCATATTGTGGGGGAATGGGCCAATCAGATGGGTGACACTTATCACTCATCTGGTGGTTCCTTCCAGAAACTTCCCAATCAACACCTGCCACATGTCTCCGGTTCTTGATTTACGTGCAATAGTGCCGTTTTCCGTTCTAGATCCATAACTTCTCTGTCGAACCTCCGATTTCGACTTGCCACCTGTCTACGAACTCGTCAAGGTCATCGGTCTTCGTATGTTTGACTCCCTGAGTCAAAAGTCAACATTTGCCCACTCTCAAGGGCAAAACGGTCATTTCGCACCATCCATCCAATTTCGCTTAACTAATAACTGATTAATCTCACTAATCCTTCATTAGTCACAAATCATATCCGGAAATTCGGAACGGGTCGTTACACCAATACCCAATACAAACCCTAATCGACTAACCCTATGTCCACCTACTTAAATAAATTTCACTCAACCCTAACCTTTTCCACATTCCGATTCTCCTGACTAGCTGCATTATCTCTCTCTCAACTCTCAAAGTTCAAAACTCATATCTCAGATCTCAGTATCTTACAAACCCACACTCACTCAACACAATCTCTCTTATCTCTCAACCTCATTCTTCCCTTTACGCTTACTTTCACATCCCATTTAATTTGATACCAAATGGAAGACGAAGGGCATGGCAAAACCGCCGCTAAGCAGTCTGATTTTCCACCACCGCTAATTGAAATTGACTATAAGAGGTAATTGAGCTGGTTTGTGCTTAAGTTCTGGCAAAACTGGAATCAGTTTCGTTTTGAATTTTCTTTTTATCTTCTGTTTTAGAGATATTTATGTCTAAAGTAACTTAAATTGATATTTATGCCAAATCAAACACTCTTTCAGTGGTGGTGCCTTTTGTAATTTTGTTCTCTGTATACATTATGTAGTTTTAGATTGTTAGAGTTGTAAACAATTAGTTGGGTACTCTTGAGCAGTTTTGTTAGAGTTTTTAAGGTAAGGTTTTAACGAGGCCACGTTTTTGCACCCTTGAGTATTTTTTTTTTCATTATTAATATTTTTTTTTCATATTCATATATTTTTTTGTAACTTTAAAATTCGAGAAATAGTTTATTGCAAAAGCCCACGTAAACTCGGTCCAAGTGGGCTTACTAGGACCAACCCGAAAAGTCCGATAAAAACCCGGCCCAATAAAGCCCAAGAGCTTTTATATATGTAAGTAAGCCCGCTCGGCCCGGCCCGTAAGTTTAAAAATTATTGAATAAGTTCGGCCAGGTCCGGCCCAAACCCAAAAAATTTGGGCCGGGCTTGCCCGATCTGGCCCAATGCCGAGGGCTAGCTATTGGTTGTCTCCCCAACAAATCAAGTTCGAGTCTCTAAAGTAATTCTTTATTAATTTTGTTTTTTTCATCATTATTTTTTATTATCTTAGTTTCTTATTTTCCATCTTAATTTTCTATTTTATTAATATAATTTATAAGTGTAAATTTGACCCTCTCTAATTTTAGTATTATTTTCCTATTTGTAAGTGTAAATGTGAAATTTTAGCTCTCTTTATTTTTAATTTTTGAATTCGTTACATATATATATGACTTGTGGCATTTTCAATGACAGAATAATTTCTCGTTTGACGTTTTTAGCTAGGAGACTGATCTTCGAATTAAGTACAGTTTTAGAAATTTAGAATGATTGTATATACTATATATGACTATATATGATAGCGACACCTATCAACCACATACGGGAATGTTAGGAAATTAATCCTCCGCCATGCAATTGCTAACAATAAAGATGGAAAAAGGAAATAAAGAAGTCAAGAACACAAAAGATTTAACGAGGTTCGGCCAATTAACTTGCCTGCGTCCTCGGAGAGTTTTCTCCTTCACTATGAGAGAATACAAAATACAAGATTACACTACTCAAGTTTATACCCAACTCGAGCCCTTGTATCCAATAGGATACCCCTTGTACACCCTCTCTCAACCCGAGAAAATCACTCTACCCCAAAGAGCTATACACACTCTTTCACCTTCTCTTAACCGAGAAGATCACTCTACTCCAAAAGCTATACACACTCTTGAAGTGCTCAAGAAGATCACTCTAGCCCAAGAGCTATACACACTCTTGAAGCACTCACTCACTTGTGAGGTGTTCTCCTTGATGTTGAAATGTGACCAAGCTCTCCACCTTATATAGTGCTTAAGGCACAAGTTGTATTTGTGTTTGTCCAATGTGGGACATTTTCCTCACATTTCAACATCCTTCATTGAAGTCCATTCATGCACCTTCTTCAATTAATGTTCTTCTTCATGAAGCTTCCACATCAATCTTTTCCTACAAGGTTGAATGAACAACACCATGTATTTATTCTCAATACATAATCAAATTCCAATGCATTAATAATCCACTAAGGAGGCATTAACTCAACAATCTCCCCCTGCCGACTTAGGTGGATAATATTGCATCACCACTTCAATCCCTGAAGTTCATCTCAAATTGAGATACCGCTTGATATACCCACAAGAATTCCATTGGCCTTATTCTTGTACCAACTACACATACCCCGAATCAGTTGCATACGATCCTAGCTCCCCCTGATTCAAAATGGCCAATGCTATGTGTAGCTGCTCCGAGTCAAAAATTACCAGTTGGCTCCGAAGAGGGACCTCGACTTTGCCTCTCTTCCCTAGAAGGATTATCTTTCTCACCATCGTCTGAAACTTGGAAACATGTAGATAGAGTCTCTACTGTGCTCGCAAACGAGACCCGCTTCAGGTACCTGTTCTCCTGTGCACCCTGTTTCCCAACAACCTTCGAGGTCTGAGTTTTTCCCATCAGACGGAACATACTTTTACATTTTTCTCCCTTCATTAGGACCATGCAGCCACGTGACACTTTCATAACTCCCCATGCTGACGAAACCTTGCAGCCCTTGGAGTCTAGTTGGCTCAAGGATATTAGATTTCTCCGGAACTTTGGGACATACACCACATCACCCAATGTTCGAACTGCTCCATCGAACATTTTGATCTTCACCGTTCCCGTACCCATGACACGGCGTCTTGTGCCATCACCCCAAGTCACAAATCCTTGGACTTCCTGGAACGTATCAAAATATTCTCTCCTAGAGCAAAGGTGATGAGAACAACCACTATCTAATATCCAATAATCTTGAGAAAAAATGTAATTACCTTTGGAGACTGTGAGAAGTTCTCCAAAATCTCTAGACATCTCCGCTACACCAGCCAAGGAGCAATCTGAGCCCTTATCGTCCTTCTCTTTCATCAATGGACAATCCGGCTTTATGTGTCCCCACTTCTTGCACTTGTAGCATTGCTTGCCCTTTCCTCTGCCTCTGGATTTAGACCTGCTATGCTCACTAAATCCCCTCGCAGTTGACCTTCCCTTACGATTCTGTTCACGAGCAATGAAGACAGAACCTTGAGAATCATCGGCTTTTCTTCTCTTCTCATGTGATAAGAGAGTCGATTCTACATCCTCCATCTTCAGTGTATCCTTACCATACACAATTGTAGTAACAATATTCTCATATGAATCGGGAAGCGAGGTAAGAAGTAAAAGGGCTTGATCTTCTTCCTCAATTTTAACCTCAACTCTTGATAGTTGATTTATCAATCCCTTGAACACATTCATGTGCTCCATGAGATTCGCACCTTCTCCCATCTTGAGCTTGTAGAGATCCCGCTTTAAATTCAGCTTCGTTTGCAAGCCTTTCCCAAGATAAAGCTTCTCCATTTTCTCCCAAAGCTCAGGTGCAGAATCTACATCATTAACATTATTTATAATATTGTCAGCAATATAAAGCCTAATAGTGCTGACACACCTGGACTCCAACTCGTCCCAATCTTCATCTGACATCTTCTCTGGCTTCGCATCCTTCCCCTTCAACGGTCTTGCAAGGCCTTGTTGAACTAGGATGTCCTTCACCCTCCTTTGCCATAGAGTGAAATTTCCTTTTCCATCAAATTGCTCCACCTTGAAATGTGAACCGCTAGAACTTGCCATGGCAAACCGCTCACGATCGATAAACCAGAGCTCTGATACCACTTGTTAGGAAATTAATCCTCCGCCATGCAATTGCTAACAATAAAGATGGAAAAAGGAAATAAAGAAGTCAAGAACACAAAAGATTTAATGAGGTTCGGCCAATTAACTTGCCTACGTCCTCGGAGAGTTTTCTCCTTCACTATGAGAGAATACAAAATACAAGATTACACTACTCAAGTTTATACCCAACTCGAGCCCTTGTATCCAATAGGATACCCCTTGTACACCCTCTCTCAACCCGAGAAAATCACTCTACCCCAAAGAGCTATACACACTCTTTCACCTTCTCTTAACCGAGAAGATCACTCTACTCGAAGAGCTATACACACTCTTGAAGTGCTCAAGAAGATCACTCTAGCCCAAGAGCTATATACACTCTTGAAGCACTCACTCACTTGTGAGGTGTTCTCCTTGATGTTGAAATGTAACCAAGCTCTCCACCTTATATAGTGCTTAATGCACAAGTTGTATTTGTGTTTGTCCAATGTGGGACATTTTCCTCACATTTCAACATCCTTCATTGAAGTCCATTCATGCACCTTCTTCAATTAATGTTCTTCTTCATGAAGCTTCCACATCAATTTTTTCCTACAAAGTTGAATGAACAACACCATGTATTTATTCTCAATACATAATCAAATTCCAATGCATTAATAATCTACTAAGTAGGCATTAACTCAACATTACATATATATATATGACTTGTGGCATTTTCAATGACAGAATAATTTCTCGTTTGACGTTTTTAGCTAGGAGATTGATCTTCGAATTAAGTACAGGTTTAGAAATTTAGAATGATTGTATATACTATATATGACTGTATATGATAGCGACACCTATCAACCACATACGGGAAGACTTTGACCATAAAATTACAAAACGACACACGTAGAGTCGGGGAATTTGTTGGGACTTTGGTGCCACCAGCTACCTTACGTATCCAGCCAAGCAATGAAGCAAATTAGATGGCAATTATATATTTACTTATTTAGTACGTAGGTCTTGACATTTCTCGTTCAATATTCATATTTGTATTTAGATATGGCTGATTTCGCATGACACGTGGCATGACTCTCGCTGCGTTCATTAATTTGTTGAGAGGGGCACATGCACACCTGCCTTCTGCATGCTTCTGCGTTGTGGACTCTTGACCTTGAGTCGTCATCCACTCATCTCAACATGCATGCAAATTGTTTGGCTGCTTTCAAATTTCAATCCTAACCACCAATGCAACCCTACGTACAAGTGTGCAACTTGTTTCTTGATTAGGGAATCTACTCCTCACTTCGATTGTGGACTTGTTAACGAATTTGTATACACATGTATCACAACTAGACACGAATTTAAAATTTGAATATAAATCACATGGGATAAATTTTACTATTAAATGTTATTGAAGTTCGAAATCAAGCCGGGCCCTCAATTGCAAATTTATATACAAATTTTATTAAAATTCATAAATAACATACAATAATAAAATATAAAACCTTTTACATTACATCCTAGAATAGAGTCGTACCAAAATTATATGGATTTTACATACATATAATTTTAAAATCTATCAAATGACACATTTCTCATAAAATATATTATTTTATCATATTGATGGCATTAAATACAAACATGAAGGGTATAAAATAATGCTTAATTAAAGGTTTATCACTTAGCTTCAAGTACTCCCTGAGATTGACTTCCCTAGAAGAACTCTCTGAGCGAGTCGATGTGTCTCGTTCCAGCCCTTTTCCGGCTCCCCAAACTATCTTTCCTAGACGCCTACTTAGATGTCACTCCAAGATCTCCCTCGATCGCTTCGGATCCAGCAGCTCCTGCTCCAAGGGTGTGTTCGGTTGCTGATGCGTTAACTCCTCCAGTGTCTACTGGTCGTCTGCCAGCATTCCCACCTATGAAATCAAAAACACATTTATTAGTGCTCTACAAAGATTTTGCCTCGAGTCTAATCCTCATTAGATATCTCTCAATTCACTCTGGAATCCTAGACTTTACACTCATATCAAGCATATTGATGGAATTTATGCAATTTATTCACCTATCAACTTCAATGAAAAATCAGCGCTTTCTGAATTTGAGATCCTATGAATAGAATTGAATTTTAAGAACATGGACACATACCCCAGTTTTTAGCATAGCTTACCACAAGATTAGTTAGGCTTTCACATTACATTACAATGAGGTTAAGTTTAATGGGTTAAGAAGAATGGGATATGATTCAAAGAACCTGAGTTGTGCCAAAGAATGAGCAATCATGGCTTGAACTTGTGCTTTCTGATTTGAATCCTTCCTTACGACCTACAATATTGTGCTTCTTGATTGCTCTTCTTTATTATTTAGGATTTTAGATGAGTCAGGTTATCCACTTATGTAATGACCCGTCCCGAATTTATAGAATTATTGAAGAATTAATTGGGATTAATCGAGGATTAACGAACGATCGGGGTAAAATAACGATTTTGCCCCTAGATGAGGGTAAAAAATTGATTTTTAACATGGGAAGTCAAATGAATGTGGACCGATGACACGACCCAATTCAATCCCTGTCAATTTCAACCCTAATTCTTTAATTGATCCTCTAATAGCATCAAAATCATATGAATTCAAGATCTGTACGTTCAATTCCATGATTTCTTACCTCGAAGACGTTAAACCCAACTTTGAATTTCCAAGGTATGTTCATTGTTCGAAGTCCATCACTTTCAATTGGTTTTCTTCAATTGATCCATGAAACAACTTCGTAGGACTCTTTGAAATATAATTCCAACGTCAATTTCATCGTTCAATTCCTCCAATCACTCGACTCAAGCTCGAAAATTCGAGAAGCCTGAGGGTTTCGTTCTTGGCCAATCCTTCGTCAATTTCCTTCGTTCTTGAGGTGATCCTGATCGAATTAGTCCCAGAAGACTTAATTAAACCTCCAATTTACTCATCATGGTATATAACTTAAATTTCGAAATTGGAAAATTTGAATTTCTACGGGTTTGGGCTTTCGGTTTTGCTGTTCCAGGTTCTTATCTTCTCTCCTTCTCTGTTCTATTTCTTCACAATTTCACTCTCACTTCTACTCTAAGTTTCACGGTTTCAGTTTAGGGGATTAATTGTTGCCTTGGATCGATCATACCTTCCTCTGTTTTCTTTGTTAACCACACATATCGTACCGTTTCTCCTCCACCGCTTACCTCAACATACAGACACTCATAATGAATTTAGAGTGACATATGTCACTGCATGAACTAACTGAGTCACCAATTAAGTGATTCAGCAAACTCTAGCCAAAGGACAATTTTGCCCCTAAGGATATGAATGACTAAAATGCCCCTTGCGTTCCAAGGTCCATAACTTTCACCGCCGAACTCCAATTTTCGCATGCCGTCTGTGTACGGATTTAGCGTCCCGAGAGCTACCCAACGGTCTCTTCGGAAAGTCAAAAAGGGGTCCCTAAATGAAAAGTCAACTTTTGCCCCTTCCTCCAAGGGCAAAACAGTCATTTTGCATCGTCCGTCCAAAATTACTTGACTAATCACTGATTCATCTCACTAATTCGTCATTAATTACTAATCTTATCTCGAAATTCCAAGACAGGTCGTTACAATCTTCCTCCCTTAAAGAATTTCTTCCTCAAAATTCCCAATCTCGTACGTCTACTATTCTTTGGTGGAATTCAGCTTATCTTACCCTAGGTCTTACACATCTCCCATTCATGTCCCAACTCACTCCCGAGGTACCTCCAATATTGCACCAGCCAACACTCACAACCGGTCGACTCAATACAGTAACCCTGACTCATTTCGAGTTATACCAATCTTAGGGGAAACTTTAGGGATTAAAATGGGATAAAATGGATCGAAAATACAAAGGATAGGACCTTGAACCAGTCTATACCGGTTCGGCCGGTTCAGTCATTGAGGAAGAAGATGAATAATGCGGCACTTGGGCTCACGCCCAGAGGCTTCCTTAGGAACTTGGGGGCACGTGAGGGATATTTTGGGAAGTGTTCAACATGTGAAATCTTCTATTCGATGTAACAAACATTTTGGGACTGGTTTCGTGTCGATCGGACACCGTCTCGATAATGTTCGGGGCATCAGAAGGTTTAGGTTCGAGATTTAAAATAGTTAAATATTTGGAAAAATTACGGGGCTTCAATGAGAGGTTAATAAGGTAGTTAGTAACCCTCTAGATTGATTTGGATAGGTTTGGGAGTCCCGGTGACGACGATTTACCAGGTGAGGCTAACGACACGTAAATCGAGGAAATAACATAGGACGGTCAGTGAGTGGACCTTAATTTCTAAACTGTGATGCATGCATAAATATTTTATATGGTTTATGAATATGATTCTATGATGTTGATTTGGATATTGGTGAATTATATGGTTTCACGCATTTCGAGGCAATTTACTACTTGCGCGTAAATCGAGGTTTTCGGTTTTACTCTGATTTTCCGTACTTATGGTTTTGGATATGATTTCATGAAATGGTTTTGGATTTGAGAAGGTAAACTCAGGTTCCAGACCCATTTTCTTGGTAAACCCACGGACTCGAAGTCCTTTTAGTGACGTTCTCGGGCTAGAGGCCCAATTGATTCTTAAATCGATTTCGGAGTTGCAAATATGGAATCGGCATGAGACCCATTTGATTTACGAACTCTCGAAAATGAGGTTCATTTGATTTAAAGAGGCATCTGGCTGGAGGCCCAGTTGGTTTATGTATTGGGTCGGAGGCCCATTTAGTTTACGAATCGGGCTAGGAGCCGAGTTGACTTACGTATCGGGCTCGGAGCCCATTTAGTTTACGAATCGAGCTCGGAGCACGAGGCCCAGTTAGTTTACGATTCGGGCCTGAGGTCCAGTTTGTATGTGGAATTGGGCTTAGGGCCTAGTTATGTTTTAAGATTGTGATTTCGGGTCAAGGAGCCATAAATGGTTTTCGTGGTTCATGACGGTTTATGGGGACCGGAATGAACCTTTGAAATGGATTTCTGGTTCATGACGGTTTATGGGGACTGGTATGAACCCTTAAAAGGAGTTTATGATTCATGACGGCTTATGGGGGCCGGGCATGAATCCTTGAAAGGTTTAAAGAATGATTTCAAAAGGTTTTTCGTATGCCATCCTTTATATATGATTGTCTCCTCCTAGGAGGGTCCTTGGCCTGGGTGGACCTCGAAGTAGTCACGGAGCACTAACTGAGTGGAGTCGCCCCCCAGTTGGGTTCCTTACTCTCAAAAAGGGCATATATGGTTCGTAACCTCCAGGGAGGGTCATTGATCTACGGACATTGACCTGGGTGGACCCTAGAGAGACTTGGGTTTGAGACCCCGGTTAGCACGCGCATAGCTCTAGATTATCGTGACAGGTTTGGTGATATGCAATATATTGGATAAACATGATTTCAAATGGTTTGGGAAATTGTGTTTTATGATGATAAATGGATTTGGGCTGAGATCCCACATATGTTTACTATGTTATGGTTTCTGTAAATGGTTTTGGGCGGGAGCCCGTATGATTATGGTTTTTTAAACATATGTGATTGGATAAATTGTTTTACTATGCATGCATGCTTTTTAGTGAAGGGTATAAAGGTCTTTATAAAAATCTATTTACGAACTTATTACTTTTTTCTACCCACAGTTTTTCTGTTTTCAATACCCTTCAGGTTGAATACGATGCGGACTGTAGCAGAGACTGAGATATCACATATCTCCTCCGGATCCTGGCGTACTCTGGAAGCCTTAGGGCTAATGGTTTTAATTTCCCTGGTCTGACACTCCGTGTCAGACGAGATCAGGGGCGTTCCTCGCTAATCCCAGGGGGAATTGAGGACGGATCCTGACATGTATACCCTCCACGTAAAATTAATACATGCATTCAAAAATCATTTCTTAAAACCATTTCATTTCCAAAATCATAGAATCGTTTACGAAAACCGTAAATCATTTCTTTTCCAAAAGTCGTTGCTCAAATCCAGGGCCTCAGCCCAAAACATCTGAAAACGTCGGAAATCAACAGTAACTCACAAGTTAATAAATCTGCTGGATCTCAATCACCGAGTCTTTAAACTCAAAACCACATATATCAGGTCTTCCCGATATATCAACGAATCTTTAAACTCAAAACACAATCAATAGGCCTCGGGGGATATCACAATAATCAAGTCTGTAAACTCAAAACATATGCGAGTCTTTAAACTCAAAATGTATCAATCAAGGGCCCTCCCTCGTCATCAATCAACCGAATCTTTAAACCCAAAACCAGATCCACCAATAACAACTGGGTCTTTAAACGAAAAACCAATAGCAACGGGTCTTGAAACCCAAAACCAAGTGAAAATCATAGGACCTCAAGTCCAAAACCAAATACGAAATCATCATTGGAAATCTCAATTCAAATCCCGAAATCACATGAAAAATAAAAACCGAAATCATTAGAACGGGGCCTCATTGAAAATCATAGGACCTCAAGTCCAAAACCAAATACGAAATCAGCATTGGAAATCTCAATTCAAATCCCGAAATCACATGAAAAATAAAAACCGAAATCATTAGAAATGGGGCCTCATGCTCGAAAGCACTGTCCGAAATCCATTTAGAAATCCTTGAAATCAAATCATAATTCAAATCCCAAATCATAGTATCAAAACCATTAGAAAATCACGATATAGAAGCATATCTTGTAAAACGTGCAATTACGTAAAATTCCTCTAAATACATGCAAAACCGTAAATCATAGATATCATAATCATAGAATCACGTATAGAAAAATGATAAGAACATTTATGCAAGAATCATAATTTAGAAAACAAAGTTCACTCACAGACCATTTCGGCTGGTGCCTCGATACGCGTGCAATACGCCGTTCCCAGCTAATCCACTATCACCGGACTTCCCGAACCTATCCAAATCACATTATAAGGTCACTAACCAATTCATTATGCTTCTACGATAATCTAGGGGGATTAGGATGGGTCATCTTATCTATTTAAAACTCTAGGTGTGTCGGGCTATCCATTTAGGACTCTAGATGAGTTGAGATATCAGATTGGGTGTCCAGAAAAGTCGGGATATTGAATCAAGACTCTAGTATAGGTCGGGATATCGATTAAGGACTCAGGCGGAGGTAGTAGAGCCGATGAGTTATCATCTAGTCATGATTGTTAGCCGAGGAAGTTACCAGCTATTTAAGATATTATTCTTGCCATGGATTTGAGGTAGGGGTTAAGAAACTGGGTTTACCTCGCCTTCCTGGTTTGTGGGTTGGTGTGGACGGTGATGCTTGGACAGCGCGTTATATTTGGTTTTATCCTTTGTCTAACGATTTTTTGGATGTTAAGAGCCATACTCCTATAGTACTAATTTCGCCTAGTTGTCAAACGAGAGTAGAACCGGGTTTAATTTTCAATGCCGTTTTGAGGGCAGGTCCTGCCATTATATAGGACATCTAGGGCTCTTCAGAGCTAGTGATTGGTTGAAAGAGTTTGCAATTAATAAGTATTTCTAATTAGATAATACTTAGAATTGACTTTTAATAATAAATAATCCATTAGAAAATTATTTATTAGGAATAGGAAAAAAAGGTCTAATTAATTCTTTATGGAAAGGAAGTTATGTAACGCCCCGAACTTTCGTTAAATTGTAATTTTGGGAATTTAATGTGAAATGACGGTATTACCCATAGTTAAGGGAGAAAATTTTGACTTTTGACCCAGGATAATTGTTGAACTTTGACCAATGTCAGTGACATAGGTCGGGACGTCACGAGGACGAAAAAGTTATGGGACACAGAAATAAATCAGAACTATTCATGTTTTTCAGGATTTTACACATTTGTCACTTTTGGATTGGTCAGGGAAATCTAGGTGGACCAATAAATGAGTGAAATTTGTCACTTGTCACTCATCTGATTGGCTCAAAGCCCAATTACTTGGATATTTTGAACATTTTTCACTCACCTCTCTCATTTGTCTGTGAAACCCGAAACCCTCCCAAAACACACAAACACTCACCACCCCAACCCAACCATTATACCATCATCTTCTGTGTGTTTAATTGAGAGAGTGAGAGAAAAGGGACGTGGAAAGACGACGGAGACGATCTGAGCACGGTGGAGGAGGCACGACGAAGGTAAGCCCGAAAACCCAGTTTTGACCCAAAAATGTAAATCCATTTTATAAGGCTTGTTAAGGGATTTCAATCATTCAAACATGTTCTTAGGTCCAGTACGAACTCGTAGGTGTTGATTTCGAGGACTGAGAAGGCCAGGATCGATAGGAGACCAAGTTTGAAGGTTCATCATTACTCTTCAGCATTGGAAGGTAATTTCTAACTTATTTTTCATGATTTTGAACCCATAGATCTCTTTTAGAAACCCAGACGATCATGTAGGACCAAACGAGATTGAAAATGGGCTAGGAATGAAGGATTAGAATCAGGTCGGGTCGCGGGTCCGGGCTACCCGTTACAGTGGAAACGAGTGACCCGTCGAGAGGTTGAAGATGGTGACATCAGCAAGGTGGCATCATCACCTCTCAAGTTGTCAGGCCACGTGGCCAATGGGATGTTGCCATGTGGCAGTTGTTAGGGTTTAGTTAGCATTGACGTGTCAGACACGTGGACCAGTTAGCGTGTGACACGTGGCACATATCAAATCTGTTAGCGATGACATCGATGTTAACTTTGATGACGTCAGCATTCATCGTTGACTGTTGACCAAGACGTCAGCGTTGACTTTTGCTGACGTCACCATTGACTTTTGACCAGCATTGACCGAGACTTTGACCAGCACGTGGGCATGTATTTCTAGGTGTGACCAGTCCAATTTTAAAGGTTTCGACGATCCAGATCCAATGGTGATGGTTTCGGGTCGATCAGAGATCATTTGTTAGGTCATTTAGGGGTTTAAAGTTTCGGGCTGCTCATGCGGGACACATTCCCGGTATCGGAATTTTGGGGGGTTTTGAGTATGAACTTGTAGAGTCCGTTAGTGACTTTTGGATGTGTTTTGGACAGGTCCGGAGACTGTGGTTTAGCTTTGGGGCAATTACAGCGCAGTTCGTTAGCGCATTGAGGACCGTGTGTGAGTGGACATTTGGTTTATAAAATGACTGCATGCATAACTGTTTTTAACTTCTTATTATATGGTTTGAATTGGATTACTTTGGTATCATTCATTGATGGTTTTATGGATTTTAAATGTCGATTATGGACTGTTTTATGTATTACAATGTTTTGGGCTTGAGACCCGTCTGGATTATATATTGACTAGTTTTGGAGTCAAACAGAGATTTTGAGAAACGGTTTAAACAGAATTTTCACCGGTTTTACTATTACACTGTACAGACCATCCTTATTGGTTATTGTCTATTCCAGACGTCTTTTAGTATCCTGGAGTAGTCACGGTGTATTGCATGAGAGGGGCTGCTCTGAGGAGAGGCTCAGGATCAGAATTGCAAGATATGGATATCACTTAGAACAGTGTCAGGTGATATCACCTGGATACTGGTGGATTTTAGGAAGGACTCGTGATTGAGACCCCAGGTGGCACATGTAGCCTTAATACTGAGACATTATGACATCTGGGATGTCGGGGATTGGTTATACGATGTATTATTACTCTTTCACATATCATGTGTGACGACCCGGAAATTCGAAAAAAAAATTTGGAAAAAAATGGAAGGAAATGACGATTTTGCCCTAGGTTATGGGGGGACAAAAGTTGACTTTTTGATCGGGACCTTATTTGAACTTTCTGTAAGGACCGTTGGATAGGTCTCGGGACGCTGAATTCGTAGACAAGCGGCATGCGTCAATCGGAGATTGGACGTAAAAGATACAGGTCTAAGATGGCGAAGGGCAATTTGGTAATTTGGCAAAAGAAGGGTAAAATGATAATTGGGCTGGAATTGGCTGATTCAACCATGTTTCATGACTCATATAGTTCAGTAAGTGACATCTGTCACTCTAGTTGATTTCCGTGTGTTTGGGTTGGCGGTGGAGGATGATGTACGTATGTTGTATGTGTGTTTGAACAAAGAAAACAGAGGATGGGTAGAATTAGTACAAGGCAATAAGCAATCGATTAAATTGGAATCGTGAGATTCAGTTCGAATTGAGAGTGTGAAATTGAGAGAAACAGAGAAGTAAACATGGAAGAAAGAAATGGAAACTGCAGAAGAAAAACCCAAACCCCGAAACCTGTAAATTCGAATTGAGCAAACTTGGAATAGGGATTAAACTTCAAAATTGACCTTGGATTAGATTTCTGGAGCTCACGGCCGGTCGAACCCAATCCAAAACGAAGGAAATCGATGATGTTTTGACTAAGAATGGAACCTACAGGCTTCTAGACTTTTTGAGGATGAGTTCAAATGGTTGGAAGGAACTAAAGTTACAATTGAGATTGGATGTATGTTTGGATGGATCCTACGAAGCTTCTGACTGAATCAATTTGAAGGAATTGATGGAAATTGCTAGGATCAGATGTTGACCTTCCTGCGAAAGTTCAAGGTTTGGTCGAATGCCTTCGAGGTAAGGGATTGTGCAATTGAAACTACAGACCTTTGATTAAGATTAAAACGATACAAATAGCTGAATTAATTGAAGAAATCGAGTCGAAATTGACAAGGATTGAATCGGGTTGTTTCGCGGTTTGCAGGATCCGTTTATCAGTCAAACAGGTGAGGACGGTAACTGTAGCAGTTATTGTAGCTGGAGCGTGGGCTTCACGCGCAGCCACTCACGGTGGCTCGCGAGGGCGCGTGGACGCGATTCCCAAGGTGAGGTCAACATGACTTTTATTCTATCCAATGTAATGAACATTTTAGCGTTGGTTTCGAGTCAATCGGACACCGTTTCGATATTGTTTCGAGGGTCCAAAAGTTTATGTTACGTTTTTAATTCGTAATTAATTTTCGGGAAATTAGGGGAAATTAATATGATATTCATTGAGTCATTAGTGACCCTTGATGATGATTTTGAGCAGGACTTGGGATTCCTGGAAAGTGTAGAAAATTACGGAAAAACGTGCAACTCGGAAAGCGAGCGATATGGACGGTGTGTGAGTGGACATTTGTTTTATAAACGGATATGAATGCATAGTTAAATATTTTACATGATTTATGACATGATTTGATTTGCAATGATTGCTTGATGATTTGATACGATTTATTAAGGGATATGATTATTTTAATCATTGTTTTGGGCACGTTTTACGAGAAAAGTACAATTGATGATTTTGGGATAGGCCCGAGATTTTAAAAAGATGTTTTGACTTGGATTGTGAGTTAAAGATGATTTTATGGCATTAAATGATTTTCGGATATGATTTTACGAATTTACGTGCATTGAATTATTTAATGATTTTACGTATTTACGAGAAATGAGATTTGGGCTTGAGACCCCGTAATAAATGGTTTTGACGTGGTTTTAATGATGATTTTGAAATAAATATTTTGATTTTGTGTTTATGTTCAGTGCCCCCAGATGTGTAATTCTTTGGTAGACTTCGGATGTGTAATTCCGGAAGTGACTCCGGATGTGTAATTTCTGGAGGGACTCCGGTCGCGTAATTCCCGGAGGGACCGGATGTGTAATTCTCGGTGAGGCTGAATGTGTAATTCCCAGCAGGATTTGGATGTGTAATTCCCAGATAACTCTGGATGTGTAATTCCCAGAGGACCCTCGTATGTGTAATTCCCGAGTTATGTGCTTTGTTTTATGATAAAATGGTTTTATGAAATGATTCATATGTTTGATTCTATGCATGCATGGTTTGATAAACTGAAGGGTAAATGCTGTATTTTGAAATGATATTTTTTTTGTCCACTCACACCTTTCCTATTTTGATGACCCTGCAGGCCGTGGCACGACGTTCGGGGCTGATTGAGAGGCAGAGACATGAGCGGAAATCGGTACAGTTATCCCTTGTCTGACAGGTGCTCATGGGTAGTTTCGGGACTTCAGTTGACTTGAATGCGTGCATGTTTGAAAACTGAAGGGGAAAACATTTATTTGTTTCCTTAAATGGTTTTGGAATTAATATTTATTTTCGATACACTCACTATTCAAATGTTTTCTTGACCCTTACAAGCCGTAACACTGAGGCAAATGCTGATCTAGCGGCTGAGGCATAGATATTTACGTTGCGCACCTGTACACCCATTTGGGTAGGTTGAGCACCATTTTTTGTAAACTAACATATGTGCTCATTTTTGTGTAAAATATTTATCCATGGTCTGACAATGTAGAACTTGAACTGGTTTTATTTGTAAAATTTTAATCCCATTAAGGGTATTTTCTACACTCTAGGGTAACTGTCAGATGTGAGTAGCGCACATCTCAGGGTGGTCCTCGAGGGATCAGGATGGGTCCTGTCAAGTTAACTTATTAATTGAATCCTAGTTGAATAAAGATATGTCTTACAATGATAATATAGTTACTTATTAATTAATATATTCAGCTGACAAATAAACTTAATTAATGAGCAGTAATTATACCCAATAATGATTCCATCAAGGGTAGAATTGTCATTATATGAATTATGAGGCACGTGGCAGTTACAAATTTTTTGGACGAATTATGCTTTCATAGTTATAACTTTGCATTTTTTCATTATTGAAAAATATTTTTGGATTTTTAAAGCAATCAACATTATGTGATTCTTGGTTTTTTATTATCATAAGTTTTTATGAAGGAATTCTTTGGTTTGCATTTTCTTCCACATATCCATTTTTGTTTTCAGTTATCAAAGCAAACCCAACTCCACAAATATGGAACTACCAACATCTCTTGATTTTTGTTTCATTTGTTTTAAAAATAAAATATCAAAATTAAAAATTTTAATAACATTTTATATATTAGAAAATTTCAGATTAGCACACACGTATATAATAAATTTAAGCGCATTTAAAGTTAAACGTAGTCCAACATGAATAAAAATATATGTTGCACACATGTTATTTACAAACGCATATTATTTTGACATTATCATATCAAAATTGTAAAACATATATAGTCGTTGATTTAAATGTTTATTTTTTGGACTAAATCCCCAATATTATTCATTAAATATACCATTTAATATAGTGAACGCATTTATTGAGATGAAAAACAAGACGTGAATTTATAAATTTATTATTTTAAGACTTTTTATGAGTTACAAATTTTTTTATTTCATTTTATTTGACTTAATGGACTCAAAGTTGAGTTTTGAAGCTAATAAATGGAAGTTGATTCTAAAACCCTAATTAAGCCTCCTCTTCAAAAAACAAATCTTCCTTCAAAAGATTTTTGTTTTGAATGATCTTCTTCGGGTCCAAGGGACTTCCCCCTCGTACCCATAAGGATGTATTAAATAAATTGGTTAATTCAATCGGTCTTGTTATCAATTTCACCGAAGTTTGTACATCTTCAAACTTTCTTTTCTTGTCTATCGTCATTGTGTCGATTAATGCCACGAGTTTTAGCTTCTCAACGAGTCAAAGTTCTAGTCAAACTCTTATCTTTAGGAGCTTGGCCTACCTTCATAATGTTTTGACTCGTGATGCAGTCTAACAATTTTTGATCGAGCGATCAAGATCCTCAATTAGTGGTTGTAGTGTCAATCACGGTGGATTGTAGCATTTGTGTTACGATGGTGCAAGATATCCTCGTTGTCTTCAGAATTTTGCGAAAGCGACAATAATGGAAGTGATAAGCAGCAACAATGGTGGGAATAGCCAATTTGTATCTTTTGTTGGAATTTTTTTTCTTTTTAGCTTGTTTTGTGCTAATAAATTCAACTACTCTTATTTCGGGTTCGTTGTGTTAGATTTTTCCTTTTATAAGATTATAACAATTATTTATATATGCTGTAATAACCTTAATGATGTTCAGGGAATTCGAGTTATCTTTATACTTTTTTCCCTCTCAATCGTTTCAGCTGAAATCTTACCTCTATCCATATTTATAATTAAACTATACTCCAGTCTATCAAATTGAATTTTGATGTTGTAAAGCTTTCAATATTTGGCAACTTTACAAGATGTTTTAGAAAAGTGGAATAGTGGATACTGATCCCGCCCCTTCCTCCGAAATACTTATTTGACTATTATAATTTTTATTGTTAAAATTTTAATTTCTGTGGGTACATTGAAAGAATTCAAACCATGAGTCTATTCTATAATCTTTAACACTTGACTTTATTAGATGTCTCTTTTTTCATTTTCTTTTTAAATAAAATTATACTTACTAATTGAACTATCTAATTGATTATCTTTAATTTGAAATTCTATTTACAATGAAATATATATATATATATATAAAGTGATTTAATTTATTAAAATATATTATTTATTAATTATTAAAAAAATATTTAATTTAAACGATTCAAATATCATTTCTCATTTTTATATTTGCTGTTACTTTTTGCTTAGGGTAGTATTGAGGTTTTTACATGTCGTTTCATTAATCCTCTAAAAGAAACGCACATAAAAAATTGTATTTGGGATGGATGGGCCGTGAAATTTTTTTATATGGTCAAATGTTGTCGAAATTAAAGGGATGACACGATTTGGTTGGCAAGATGGATGGACGATAATGTTGACCTTAATAGTTTGGGCGGTTCATACTTCATCCATTTTCTAGCTGTTGGTCATAATATGGCACCTCTTCAAGGAACAGCTATAAATCTCTCTGCAACTCTGTTCAATAATCAATATCATTCATCTCCAAAAGCAAAACCTTCCTAAATAAAAATCACTCTAAACTATAGACCAATTTATATTGCTGGTGCCCAAAAAGTGTCGTGGTGAATCCAAAATTAATGTTGTTTGGTGGATTGCGTCGTTCGATGGGATGGACTCGTTGGGGATCTCTTTGCTATGGAATGTACTGATGTTTTAATCTGGACTAGTGCAGATGAGTTGAAAGTTGTAGACTAGGAGGCCTTGGTGTTTTGGTCCTGCCCGGGGACTAGTAAATAGGTCTTTTAACTAACTTCAAAGAGGTGAGATATTAGTAGAAGTTGCTATTAGACACTTTATAAGAGGTTCCGTTTGCAGCCCAAAAAACTTTCTTATAATCAAGTGATTGTGAGGCATGCAGATATCTTACTTGCACTTGCACTGTTTTTTGCTATGTCTTATTCTTAATGTATCGAAGGATTTCAATTAATTTTCTTTTGTGCTTAGTCCAAGTTAAATTTTAGCATGTTCATATTGGCAATTTGTTATTTAGTTAGATGGTAGTTAGACAGACAAACTCCTTTAAGTCAGAATGGTGATATCAAACTAGAATACAAAGATGGTTCTATAACTTAGAGCCAATCATTGAATGCATTGACTGGTATGACGCGAATATCTTGATCAGACTTAAAGAAATTTGTTGTATTGAGATGGAGGTGAAGTACACACACTAAGAAAGTAAATATTTAAATACTAAATGTAAATGATAAATTACAAATGTTGTAAGTAACTATTTTGCTACTTGTAAGTACAGCACTAGAGCACAGTGGAGCTCTAAGTAGGTTCCGCCCTTGATTACACATTATTAAAGTTATTTAATTATATGAGAGTTATAAAGGAAGAACATGAAAAAGTAGAAGATATATCAAAGTAGTAAGAAATTACGCGAAGCAATTTATATATAGATCGAGTTTGTGGCACAAGCAGTGACTCAGTGATCGAGCAATGTGGTTATTGAAATTGGCAGACCCCAAGTTGCAATGGTTAAATAATATTCATCCTTTTGAAATGGCACGTTACTATGAGCATCACACGCGGAGCAGCAGACAAAAGGAATGTGAAAACCCTAAAAATATAAACAAGTAGCATTCATTCATTTGGATTGCATTTGCATGCACTTAATTAGAGTACACGTGTCTCTAAGTCCAATCCACAATCCACACTTCATCACACACTATTGAATTTCCTTCAAATACAATTTTCCTTTTTTTTTTTTTTTCTTTTTCTTTTCTAAAAGGGTCTTCGTCTTCGTGTTTTAATAATTACAAGCATGTACTAGTTTTCCTTATTCCTCCATCAACACCATGCATTCTAGCCACGTAAATAACACGTGGCACTGTGACATGCATACTATATGATCATATTCATAGGCTTCTTCCCCTTCCTTTATTAAAGATTAATGATCCTTGATCCTTGATAGGCTCGTGTAATTGTAATCACTACCTCTGATCTTTGACCGGAAAGCACGTGCGCGGCATCTTTTCGTTCGAAATATATCTCTCGGCGATTTCGGTGACGCACGTGCAGTCTCTCTGTCCCCAATCCCCGACAACCTTCTATTAACTTAATCATAATCATGCCTTACATGTTAAAACCCTCTTTTTTCAATTTCCACTGACAAAATCACATTATTTACTTAAAAAAATATATATATATATATATATATATATTTATTCAATCAAGTATTTTGGATTTAATATGTGTGTCGGAGTCCCCATTTGCTGCGTTTCTGCAATATGATAATCAACTATATATCAACCTTCCACGTTGATCGGGTGGGTGTCTATACAAATTTTGTTTACTGTGTGTATGTGTGCGTTTGAAGTTTTCGAAGTCTCTAATTCAAACGAGCGACAAAGATAAGGGAATACCTACTATTTTATTTTTTTATTGGTTTCATGTTTACAGAAAAAAGTAATAGAAAGAGATAATTATACTATCGTATTATCATGTGTTATGTGTTGATATTAAAAATAATACTTATATCACATTTTCAAGTACCAGAATTTTTATATCGGCTCAAATTATTGGAATGTCTATATCAAAATCAGCACGTTCGATTTATAAATTATTATTTGAAAACCACTCATATATATAGCAAAATAAAATGGGAAATCATTCATCAATTAATGCTTATCAAATATAAATAACTGAATAAACCGTTTATTATAAGAATTTTAATTATTATCATCCGTTAGGATTTGATACATAATTTTTTGATTATTTAACCCATATTTATAACAATATGATGTCTAATCTTCTTGATATTAAAAAAAAATAGAGAGTGATGTGACATGTCCTATCATTCATCTTAGATTGTCAATTCAAACATAATCTCATCCATACTTTAAAATCAAAACTAAAATTTGTCAAATAATCTAGTAAAACGAATAAAGAATGATTTTAATTTTGTGAGTGAGATGATGATATTTGCAGTTACAGAATTTATAATAAGGCAGGGTTGGCAGACAGGGCATAAGCCAGGCCTAGGCCGGACTAGTGCTTCTCACAACATATTGGGATTGGGATTGGGATTGGGATTGGGTTTAGTTTTGTTGCAACTTGAAAGCCCAGTGACGAGTAGAAGAAGGACATGCAGACAGGGTAGGTATAGGCAGGCAGGCTTTAATCGACAAGCTTAGCAGGCTGACCTTCTTCTCAAGCCATCATGACAGTTACTCACTCCACCGAAGCCCATTGGCCAACCACAAAACTAGGTCATTGGCCAACTTTCTCATCCAAAATCAATATCAATATATGTAAAATCGCCAATCATGCCTTACATAATTTCTTCTTGAATCGATATGCCAATACATAAAAGAGATGCACTTGATTAGATAACACAGAGTGAATCATTTTGGTAATAATTCAGTGAGCTCAAGTATTGAGGGAGGGGGAACTGAAGAAGGAGGGAGAAGTAGGGAGAGGGATATAACGGAGAAACTACAATTACATCATCAATTCTCTTCACTGTAACAATCGATAATGAAAAAATAATTTATTTTTTATTTTTTTTAAGATTAGATAATTTGCATGTACTAATGCTAAATTAAATTAAACTGGCATTTCTTCATGATGTATGTATGATGCAATTTTTTTTTTAAAATTATGCATATTGGTTGAGTGAATATTACAACAAATTGTATTTAACTTAATGATATGAGATGCCTTTGTAGTCCATTTTGTAAACGATGAGTGTTTGACTTTGATGTATTCATATTAATGGCCTATCTAAAGCGTGAAACATTTTTTCCGGGGTGTAAAGTTGAAAGATCGATTGGAATTGCTTTTACATCTGGCACTCCCTAACCTTATCTATCTATCTCTTAGAATTAGTACGAGTATTAGTATGGTGAGCATATCCTTATTTATCCCCAGTTATCTCTTAGTCATTTATATGAGTAGTATGAGTTGAGCAAACCAAAATTTCTTTCTCTAAAGCTCACCAAGGTTTTCAGGACTTAATTATCTAGGTTTACCTCAAATCTCTCTATTCATAAGTTTAAAAATTTATACATAAGTTGGGGTTGATTTTCTTTAACACTCCCCCTCAATACTAGCTCATTATTTTTACTACATTAAGTTGATAACGACATTTTTTCGAATTTTTCAGTACCCAAACCTTTTGAGAGCAAGTTCCCAATTTAACCCATGTACCAATATGTATCATCTCTATCTTTCCTTACAATACTTTCCCCCTAATGAAATGATAGTCATCTCCACATGCTTAGTTAAACTGGATTTCTCACCAAGCAAATTGTTGATTAATTGTAACATTGTAGCTACAGGTGCCATAATCTACATGTTGGTACCGATAATTCATTGGCTGTATTAGCCCAAGTAACCTCTTGAGATGACATTCCTACTACTCTCTACTCTACTTCAGTAGTTAATAAAGGCAATGTTAGTTGTCTCTTGATGCACCAAAAAATTAGTGTTGTACCAAGCTTTAACATGCATCTAGTAGTTGATCGGCGTCTGTCATGATCCTTCTCGTAGCTAGTCAGCATCTCAATATCATACGAGTTCGAAATTTTCGTCCTTGTACAAAAGACCATAGTCAATTTTACTCCACATATCTAAATATTTGTCTTACAACTTCTAAATGAGGATTTTATGGATTTTACATGTATCGACTCGTCACTCCAATTGCGTATGAAATATTAGGTCGAGTCGATCTCAAATTAATCATACTACCTACCAATTGTCTGTGCATTCTTGCATCTTCAACATCCGTACCTTCACGCGCGCACATCTTGACGGTCTCAAATGGCTTTAAGATTGGCTTAATTCAACCATCCCAAATTTCTGTACGTAGTGAATCCCTTCTTATGTGCAATCTACCTCTAGTCGAAAAAAGTGTTTTAGTTGTCCAAGTTCTTTCGTATGGAAAGGAACTGATAAATTCTCTTTTTTTTTTTTTCTATGAATCTTTTCCTCGTTGTCACCGATGATGATTAGATCATCCATACAAACTAGTATGATAACTAAATTTTCTAGCTTTAACAAACAAAAGAGATCTACATGTATCACTGAATAACCACTTTGAGATATAAGTTCACCAATCATACTGTACCATGCCTTTTGTGCTTGCTTCAATTCGTAAAGTACCTTTTCTCAATCTACACATATGCTCGAGATGAAATCTTTCTCAAAATCCATTGGTTGAGTAATGTAGATTTCCCAATCTAACTCTCGGTGTAGAAAGTCTTTCTTCACATCCATCTGGTACAAGTTCCAATCTTTATTTGTTGCGAGTTCAAGTATCGTAGTTTTGCAAAAGGAATGGAAGTTTCGTCATAAGGTAGTCTGTATTGCTAAGAGAAGCCTCGAGCCACCAACTGAGCCTAACTCTCCACTAACTCATCATGGCGACACTTTATTTTGTATACCTATTGCAGGATATGAATTTTGACACTTTCATTTCACTTGGTCTAAATACTTACAAGACAATGTGATGGTCCTGGTTAGTCAAACTCACAAGAGTACTACATTGAAGTTGGAAGCTTATTAATTGGGCTCTCATGGAGACTTCTATAATCATACCTTTTCTAGTACCTATAGCATCCTAACAACGGCTAGAGGTCAAAGTGACAAGTTTGATCCAATATTTAAAATGATTTACTGACCACACGTCAACCGAATAGCTAATTATATCAGGAAGACGCGGGAAGACTGTTTTTTGATCATATAGTAAAAATTCACACAAGAAAAGAAATCATGAATAAATTCAAATGTTCATATGCTTTGATCTAGACACGAATGACAATCGTGTCAGATATGTTAAAAATCAACATGTAGAATATTAAATGATGTCACATCCATCGCGTCCAAGATGTATGGAATTGATGCTCACTTGGAGCAAAATCGTGTTGATTAGCTAAGTCGAGGAAAGTCAATAATCATTTCAAATTAAGAGAGTAATCTTGCTAGCTAATTGGATGATTTTTCAAGTTGAGACACATCGAACTCCTATAAATATGATGTTTTGAAGAAGATAAAAGATCTCCAACACCAAGCACAACTTGTATTTTGCTATCCTTCAATTCTGGCATAGGAATAATACAATGTGTTGTTGCATAAAATATATCAACTTAGAAGTAAAAAAATTGCACTCACCTAAGAACAAAAGTATGTATATGGTTCACCCAAATCGGGCTACATCCACGATGTTACTCTATTCTCATTATATAAATATATATTTTTGTACATGATATAATAGGTTTAGAGCCTTTTAGAGAGAGAATGAGAAGTGTAGAGAGAAGGGAGAGCTCCCAACTTTATATAGCCAAAATTAGGTCATGTTGAGCTTTAATAATGGGTCTTGATGGCGAACTTTGTTAGTGGGCCTTCGAAAAGGGCTCGATGTGATCTTCAGATCTTCTGTACGGGCTTTTTTTTTGGTTAGATGTATCGTCAATAAATCCCCAAGTTCTTGACTGGCTATCTCGGTTGAGGAATTTTAAGTAAAATGCACGGACTGAGCAACTTCTTTGTTTCCATGTACTGCTCTATTCGGTACACTATCACTAGTCCCCCAAGTCCTCGATCGAGGTGAGATGCCTTGAGGAAAAAATGCCTTTGTAGTTTGTTGTATGTCTGAATGTGTTGGTATTGTAGTGATTGTACTTTGGTGAGTAAGACCTTGTGTATGAGTTTTGAGTGCTTGCAAGTGTTTCTTGATGGTCTTGGGTGCTGATTGGCACGTTAGCAAAGTTTAACTTTGCATGTGGACTCATTAATGTATTGAGCGAAAGTATTATCGGTATGTATTGAGCGAAAGTATGCTCAGTATGTGTTGAACGAAAGTTTGCTCATTATGTGTTGAGCGAAAGTATGCTCATGATGCGTTGAGCAAATGTGTGCTTAGGACCGACCCAAAGATATTGGGGGCCCAAGGTGAGCCTTCAAATTGGCCCACCCACCCACATTCTTCAACCCTTAAAGTGTTTATATATATATATATATATAAACACTTTTTAAAACTATCTTCTATATCATAATTAACAAAATTAAAACTAGAACAAGAAACAATTACCAAACAATATAATCAAATAAGTATTTAAGTGTCTTAATTAATAATTTCTAAAAAAAAAATACGTATACTTAATAAATATAAGAAAACTTTACTTAAATATTGCACTGTTTTGAGAAGCAAACAAATACAATATCCTTTTGAATTAAAATTATTTCTTTAATTTCTTTAAAATTTGAGAAGAAAAGGGAATGTCTAGGATTTAAAAATTAACTTAAATATAATATAGGAAGTTAGGTTATTATTTAATAAAAAACAATATGAAAAGTTATTTGGTTTAAGTTAGGACAAATTATTTGGTTGATTTAGGAAAATAGAAAATAAAAGAAAAAAGAAAAAGGAAAAGAAAATGGTGTGTTAGAAAAAGAAAAGAAAAATCAAAAGAGTAAGGAAGGAAAAAGAAAAAACGAAAAAGGAAAAAAGTAAAGCAAAAATGGGGAAAAATTAAAAAAACAAAAATAATCTTGAATAGATGACCTCAATTTAAGAGGCGTTCCCCTCAACTAGCTCACCCAGATATTATATATTGACTTTTATTGCAACTACGTAATAATATATAAAAGTTACTTAACAACTATGTAAAAAATATATTTGGGGCCCCTTCCGAAGTGGGGGCCCTAGTTGCCGCCTTAATCGGCTACCCTCAAGGCCATCCCTGTGTGCGCTCAGTATGTGTTGAACGGATATGTGCTTGATATGTGTTGAGTGGTTCAATAATGTGTTGGGCACTCAGTATGTGTTGAGCGAAAGTGTGCCTGACATGTGTTGAGCGGCTCAATATGTGTTGAGAGTGTGGTATATGTTGAGCGAATGTGTGCTCAGTATGTTTTGAGCAGCTCGGTACGTGTTGAGCGCTCAATAGATGTTGAAAAAATGTGTACTTGCTCTGTGTTAAGAAGCTCGGTATGTGTTAAGAAACTCGGTATGTGTTGAGCGCTCGGTATGTGTTGAGCGAATGTGTGCTCAATATGTGTTAAGCGACTCGGTATGTGTTGAGCGATGTGTGCTTGATACTTGTTGAGCGATTCAGTATATGTTGAGCGCTTAGTATGTGTTGAGCAAAAGTGTGCTTGTAATATGTTGAGCTAATGTGTGCTTGGTATGTGTTGAGCGAATGTGTGCTTGGCATGTATAAGTTTATGTATACTTGGACAATGTTTATGGTTCCGTATAACTTTCCTCCTTGGAGATGCATGAAGAAATGATTCACAATTATCAGTACTTTGATACCGAGATCCAAATACCCGAGTAATTCCATTAATATTTATTTGTAGCCATTGATTGATGAGCTCGTAGATCTGTGGAAAAATGGTGTCCGGACACAAGACAAGTTTAGTGAGAAAATGTTCACTCTATGAACAACAGTAATGTGCACAATTAATGTTTTTTCTGCTTATGGTGTGTTGGCAAAGTGGAACACCAAGGGTTATCTTGTTTTGCCCTACTATATACCTTTGAAATATTGAAAATTCCTTTGATAAGGCCTCGTGTAACGACGAGGGTTGTCACCGTCCAGATACCCTATCTGTATTTGCCCAACTTGCACGACAATTTGGGAATGGTCCAGTCTTGGAGCCGTTCACCAATAGGAACATGGATGTGGCTCATTGGTTCATATTGAATAACTGTGACGAAGTGTGGCCTTTCCATGAGCAGAACCGGCTTTGATAAATGCTGAGTATTCTTCGAATTGAATAGAAATGGACAAAAAACTATTTCCATGTTGGTTTTCCAAGTATCTAAGTCAAATATCTTATTTAAAATTTTCTTGAAGAAATTCAAAGTTCAACAATTTTACATATTGTGCATATCTTATCAGATGACACAGCTGAAAGGTGGAAATTCGCCAAATTTCAATACAGAATTAATGCAGCTTGTCATTGGTCCATTTCGATGACAAACGTATGGTGGTTGCTACATAAAAAAAATTATGTTTATGTGCACAGAACAAGACAATAAAATCGTTTATGCAAAACAACGGGGTCTTTATGCCAGGGGATAAGGAAAATGTTGATACTAGATTCTATTGCAAATTGTTAAGTGTGATTAAAGTGTTGAATGCAAATTGCAAGAAATTCGTCATGTTCTAGTGTCGTTGGTTTGATACTAACCCAAGTCTCCTATTGAGGGTCATTAAAGATCATTTATGCACCTCTATTAACACAAACATCTGGTGGTTTGAGAGTGATCCGTACATCCTCGCTAGTACGGCGAAACAAGTATTATATGTGGATGATCCAAAAGTTGGTACTGGTTGGAGAGTAGCTGAGATGGTCAATCACATAACTATGTGAGATTTGGATGACTGATATCACCAAGAAGAGGCGAAAACAGACGATGGACAAATTGTTTATCAGGTAGATTCTTCTATATCCACTCTAAACTTAGATGAAGTACGGACCAACGACATCATCCCACTAATTTCAATTGATGGATTTTTATTGATCTCGAGGTATTAAAAATTTGAAAGTGATTTTGAGGAGTCAATTACGGGGCACATCTCATATGACGAGGGTGATTGGGAGGGGGATAGTGAAACTGACACCGAATGAAAATTGTAAAAAAGTAATTTTTATTAATATGTGTAAAATCCATCTTCAGTCTAATTATTATAATTTATTTTTATATTTGTCATTTATATATTCATCTTCAGAGCAATAAATGTATACGAGTATAAAAAACTTACAAAAAAATGGAAAAAAAAAACAAAACCTGACGAAAAATGAAAAAACATCGTCGGGAAAAGTTTGTTCAGTGGATGTTTCCAGAAAGTGTTTCGCCCAAAGAAGTAACGACAAAATTCTTCGGGTAACAGTAATTTGGTGGATGTTGGCGAAACTTATTTCGCCCTACAAAATGTAGAGAACCTTCGTCGGGCAACATTCAAAGTATTGTGAATGTTATTTAAATACTAAACTTCTTTTTTAAATTATGAAAGGACTGGAAAGGATCAATTCACCCATCTACATTTATTGTGCGTACTCATAGATCGTCTACGAGAAAAATTAGCAAATTTGGGATTTCGGGGCTTAGGTAACGGGAGGAACAAATCGACGGTCACAAAATGTTCTATTACGATCGGATGACTTAGAATCCTCGAAACATCACGATTTTTGATGGAAGAATGTCAGGCACTTAACGAGACAAAATGAACGGTTAGATTCTTTAAAGCCAATTGTTTGAAAATCAATCAACCCAAAATATGCAAACACCCATTGAGCTTGAAATATTTTAAAGTGTTATTGAAAATAATGTTTTAAAAAATTTCAATAATTCCTTTAATAATTCGACCGATCCATCCGTCCATATTAACTCTATGTACTCATAGATTGTCTGTGCAAAAAATTAGCAAATTTTGAATTCTCGGGCTTAGGTAATGGTGCAAAACAAATCGACAATTAGAAAGCGTTCTATTACGATCATATGACTTAAACTTCTCAAAACATCACTATTTTCGATGGACTAATGTTAGGAACTTAACGACACAAAATGAACAGTTAGATTCTTTAAATTCAACAATCAAAAATAAATCGGCCCAAAATATGCAAATACCCATTGAAATTTTCTTAAAATGTTTTAAAGTGTTACTGAATAGGGTGTTTTTACAAATTTCAATAATTTCCTTTAATAATTCGACCAATCCGTCCATCCACATTTATTGTACGCACACATAGATAGTCTACGTGAAAAATTAACAAATCTTGAATTTCCGGACTTAGGTAATGGTGCGGAATGAATCAGCGGTTACAAAATGTTCTATTATTACTGGACGACTTAAACTCCTTGAAACATCACGATTTTCGATGGGCGAATGTTAGGCACTTAAAGACATAAAATGAGCAGCCAGATTCTTCAAATTCAATCGTTTGAAAATCAATTAGCCCAAAAATGCAAAAATTGCTTTGAAATTCAAAGAGCAAATGGAATACGAACGTACTCGCCTTAAACCACACTTCCGTGACGCAGTATAAAACTTTAGCTCAGTCTCTCCTGAATGGTTTTCATGCCCACACTATCAGGCGGATCCCCCAATCCAAGAACAGCCATGCCGACATGCTCGCTCGCCTCGCCTCATCTTTGGATGAATGGGTCGGTCGACACGTCCTAGTTGCGGACCTACATCAGCCGAGCACTTCCCCTTCCTCAGTACTCTACGTCAATACCAACTCAACCTAGATTGCCCCTCTCATCCACTTCCTCACCGATGGGAGCATGCTAGCCGACCAGATCGAAACCAAACGAATACGTCGACAGACCGCTCAGTACACTATCATCACTGGTCAGCTATACAAGCGCGGGTATACACTCCCACTGCTCAAGTGCATCTACTCTCAGGCTAGCCAACTCTTCTTGAGGGAAATCCATGCCGGGGTATGCGGCAACCACTCGGGCCCCGATTGCTCACTCACAAGGCCTTCCGCCAAGGATTCTACTAGCCGACCAGGCATGCCGATGCGGCCGACCTCACTCGGCCAACCATCCATGCCAAGGCCCTCGCCTTTATTACAACTGCCCAGATCGAGACTTTCATCTTCCAGAATATCAGCTGCTGTTTCAGCCTTCCGCACACAATCATCACCGACAACGGAAAGCAGTTCGACAACGCCCGCTTCAAAGCTTTCTGCGCTCGTTACGACATCAACTAGTGCTCTGATACCAATTTGACAGGACCCGTCCCAACTGGACGTCAAAAACCGTACCCGGTCCTGCTCCCGTCTGACAAGTCAACTGAAAGTCCGAAACTACCCTTCAGTACCTGCCAGACAAGGGAATTTTTGCGCCTGTGCCCGCACATACCTCCACCTCTGGAATAGCCTCGATCAACGCGCCACGACCTGAAGGGTTAACAAAACAGAAAAGGTGTGAATGGACAAAAATGACCTCATATAAAAACATTTACCAAAATACATTCTTACCCTCCAGTTTTCACAAACTTGCATGCATATCATAAAACATGAGTAATAGTATGAAATCATTCAAGTATGAACAGTGGACCGATAAAATCAAAACATATTTTCTCATGGTCCACAAAAACTCATGTTCACCAAATCAGTTTAACATCTCAAAAAGTTCACAGTTTCTTTAAATCATTTTAACCGCTAAACCACGGTTTCCTCAAAATCATTTTCCATAATCCACGAGACTTATTTCCATATCCTGTTGCTTAGAGTCACGTTTATCCCTGCAACGCGTGCATATCAATAGGCTCAAGGACCGCTCAAAATCCGAGCATCCGATGCTGTGAACACATCATCAGTCAGCAATCCGTCGCTGGGAAAAAACCTCACCAGCCGACGATCCGGATCTCGTGAACACATCACTTACCGATCCATATAATCCAGCACACCTGATCTGAGTCAAGCCTCCCCTGGGCTGCAAGACAAAGATCGTGCTACGTGACCTCTTCAGGGTAAACACTTCCATCCCGAAGGCGAGCGTTATCTCCAGGGTGCACTCCGGGGAAAAACATATTTTCTCCCGAAAGCCCTAAATATCCGCAACATATCACCATCACAAAAACCAGTGAAAAACAGTTGCATTAAAAACCAAATCATATATCAACACAGGGTCTCAGCCCCAAGTCCCGATTTACTTTATAAATCCGAAAATCATCAATATCATCATGTCATCACATGGAAATACAATTCCAACACAAATCACAATTCCATTGGGTCTCAAGCCCAAAATATTAATATCACGTAAATCCGTGCAACCGTAAACCCGAGTTGCCACGATCACGTAAATCCATGAAATCAATCACTGACTCATAATCCGAGTCCAAATATCATTTTCAACTTCCTGACTCATAACCCGAGTCAAAACATCATTTTCAATCCGGGCTTAGCCCAAAACATCATTTGCACGTTCCTCGTAAAACCTGCCCGAAAGACTGATTAAAATAATCACAAAATCACGAGGATACCAAAAATTATCAAATTCATCAAATTCACATGTAACTCCAATTCCGAGTCAAAATCATTATTTACTTGGGTTCTCACGCCCACAATATCATTTTTAACCAATTTCATGATTTCTCGAAAATCGTGCCAGAATATAATAATATAATAATCACAAAACTGAGAAATCACCGAATTGAAATACCAATCATGTCAAATAAGCATTTTAAACCATATATGCATGCATCACGGTTAGAAAACAAAGTCCACTCACACACACCGTTCAAAACGGTTCGTTTCCGAGCTGCACGTTTTTCCGTAAAATCTGGAAATCACAACTCCTGCCCAAAATCATTATAGAGGGTTACTAACATCTCAAAAATACTTCATATAATTTCCCCCGGTTTTTCCGGAATTTAAATACGTATTTAACTCGTAAAACAAAACTTCGGATACGCGGAACATTATCGAAACAATATCCGATTTCACCGAAATCAACGTCAAAATGTTCGTTACACTGAGAGGATCAAAAGTCATGTTGACCTCACCTTGAGACTAGGCCGGACGCGCCCTCACGCGCCGCCGTGAGTGGCTGCGCGTGAAACCCACGCGCCAGCTACAGTGCTGTCGTCTCAACTAGTTTGTCTGGTAAACGGGTCCTTTAACCCGCGACACGATCCGGTTCCAATCCTATCAATTCGACAATGAATACATCAATTGATCATCCAGTTAGTTTCTTTTTGAGTTCAATTAAAGGTCTGCAATCAGAATTACACGATTACCTGCATCAAACCTCACGATCGAAGATGAACACTCGAAGAACACTCCGAACACTGTTCATCATTCGAACACCTTCAATCTCAATCGATTTCCTTCAATTGATGCAACCAGAAGCATCAGTGGACTCCGTTAAACATTTCCCCCAACTCAATTGCATCAATCCATTGCTCAATCTTCACGACTCAAACTCGAACATCCGTGCACTGTGCAACCATGGAGCTTCATCAATCACCAGCTCAATTTCAACAATCCACTGCTCGATCTCCGCGACTCAAGCTCGAAGTTCCTCACTGTTACCAAACCCGTTCAGAGCCAATTGGGCATGAATTCCTCTCGTTTTTTATTTGAAACAACTCGTCTCAACCTCAGGAAGCTATTTCCAATCTCCAATTCGATCATCACAGCTCAATTCTTCCAATTTGATTTTCCATCCCAAAATTTAAAATCCGAAATTCCAGTTCGATAGTTACCCTCAATCCCTCGTGTTTTCCTCACTCAATTAGTCTCTGAATTCTCTCCAATTTCCGTTCACAAGTTTAGTGGATAGGGAGGAGATTAAGGGTGGAAGGATTTTGAATTTTGGTGGTGCACGGGTTAAGAAAACACAGAAGAGAAAATGGAGGTTTAATGGATTTTTAATTAATTAATCATTACTAAAACACAATAATTATGTTCTACCCAAAACAAGGATCCTGGTTTTAGGCCTCAATTTAAGGGATGAGTGACAAGCTCATCCAAGTGTGTTCAGTCACCGGGTACTGTTCATATTAAAATATTATTTTAATCCCGGTTCGTTCGGTTAATCGAGCCCGATTCCGTGACCATAACTTCGTCGTCGAATCTCCGATTTCGGCATGCCGCCTGTCATTGGATTCGTATCGACGAGACCTACGTAACGGTCCTTGGCCCTCGTCCATCGGACCTCCCGATCAAAAAGTCAGCATTTGGCCCCTAATATGCCAAATTACCAAAATACCCCTCAACTTCCGAACATCATAACTTTCTCTACGAATGTCGGAATTGAACGTGCCACCTGTCTATGAACTCGTGGCGTCCCGAACTACGTCACAGTCATCGGTCAAAGTCCATTTGACCCCCCGAACTAAAAGTCAACATTTTGCCCACGCTAGGGGCAAAACGGTCATTTTGCACGTTTCGTCCGATTTCACTCAACTAATCCCCGATTAGTCATTCTAATTCATAATTAATTAATATTCAATCCCGATATTCGGGACGGGTCATTACAACGACGCCAAGGTCCGACCACGCACTTTTCAGGTGGGGGACTGGGTACTCAGAAAAGTCAGCCTTGCAACCCGAGGCCGATCGGCAGGCACCGTCGGCCCCAACTGGGAAGGCCCCTATCAAATCATCCGGATATGCCAACCGAGGACATATGAGCTCTCCAACCCTAACGACCATGTCCTCGGTCACCCATGGAACGCCGATCACCTCAAAAGGTACTACATTTAATTTGGATGCAATACCACCATCTTGTACGTTGCTCGTCGACATTCATTGTACTGGTCCACGTTTGACCAACACAGACTATCAATGACAAGATTAGTTTCTCCTTTATTGTTTTCTCTTTGCTCGACACATCACTGAACACTGATTCAAAGTTTAACTCCCTACCAAGCTACCCTCTCACACATTAACACTGAGGACACTTAGTACCAAACACCTACATGGTACTGGGGAACCTACATCATTCCATAATGCACACCGGTTGGCTAACATAAAACCACGTCCATCTAGACGGATACGCCCTGACAACTCGGTCACCTGACCTAAACCGGCCTGAACAGACCACTCCATATGATGGTCGGTTAGTACACAAACGAGCAGGCCGAGCACGCATACGTTCGCACTACTGCCTCTCGCCACTCCGACCGGTTGCGAAGCCATTCCAAGTTCTTAACTTTCAAAGCTTCACCTCTGTTCCCCTTTCGGTGACCTACCTTGATCGAGCACTTGGGGAACTAGACACATTGAGTTCCAACACTCTGAAGGTCTGTGCAAGTCCTCAACTGAGGCAGACGCCTACACATTATGAACTCTTTCCTAAGGCCTAAGCACAAACATACCGAGCCGGAACTACCTTACAGAAACAGGTGCACACCACAACTTCCTAAATATACAACACGCCGACCGAGCACATACCCTGTAACGACCAGTCCCAAATTCCTAGATTAGATTAGTGACTAATCACGATTAGTGAGGCTAATCGGTGATTAGTTAGGCGAAATCGGACGAACGATGCAAAATGACTGTTTTGCCCCTAGATGTGGGTAAAACGTTGACTTTTCGTTACAATGATCAAATGGACTTTGACCAATGACCATGACGAAGTTCGTGACGTCACGAGTTCATAGACAGGTGGTACGTTCAATTCCGACGTTCGTGGAAGAAGTTATGACGTTCGGAAGTTTAGGGGCATTTTGGTAATTATGGTTAAAAAGGGCAAATAGTTGACTTTTTGACCAGGATGTCCGATGGCCGAGGGCCGAGGACCATTAATTAGATCGGGACGATACGAATCCATAGATAGGCGGCATGTCGAATTCGGACGTTCGACGGCGAAGTTACGGTTCACAGAAGTTCAAGTGCACTATTGCACGAATTGCGAAACGATTTAACTTTTGGACTCTAGTGGGCCCAGATATTTTATGGAGGCCCAATGGATGAGTGACACTTGTCACCATCCACGGGCTACCCAAATTGTATTCATGCATCGACCATCCTATTTTCTTCATTCAAACACAAACCCAATACCCGATCTCATTCCCTTTGAACCCAAAACTAATCCAACCCTTCCCATTCGACCATGACCGAAGACAGAGTGAAGTGAGGATGCTGAGGAGGTTGGTGGGCGGCAAGAACCGCCGTGGACGGCGGCATGAAGGAGAAACCCGGGAGGATTTCACGGTTAGGCCATTTTCTCCCTTTAAATCGATTTGTGCATTATGGTTGGTTTTTGATGGTTTTAATGAATTAAATGGGTTCTTAGGATTGTGTTAGGATTCTTTTAGGAAGCTTAGGATGACTGTGAAGCCGTGGGAGGAAGTTAGGAACATTGAACGTTTGGTTCAAAATCAAACCATGAGTTTTAGGGAGTTTTGATTAGTTTTAGGGATTGGAATGAATGGGAAACATCAAATTAGGAAGATAGGAATCGAAAAGGAAGAAGTAGGATGAAAAATGGGGAGTCTAGAGCCGTGAACCGGTCACGCCGGTCCAACTGGACCGGCTAAACCAGGTTAACCGGCCGGACCGGTCGACTGTGTGGGGAAGATGATGAATAGTGCATAGGGACTTCTTGGGGCGCGTGAGGGCGCATGAACAGTATTTTGGGGAAGTGTTCAACATACGAAATCATCTATCCGATGTAACAAACATTTTGGGACTGGTTTCGTGTCAATCAGACATCGTTTCGATAGGTTTCGGTGTGTCCGAAGGTTTAAGGTCGGTTTAAAAATAGTTAAAAATATCGGAAAAATATGGGGCTTTGGTATGAGGTTAATTAAGTAGTTAGTAACCTTCTATTACAATTTGGACAGGTTTGGGAGTCCCGGTGATGGTGATTGACGTGGGAGATGATTATGGCACCCGTATCGAGGCACGGCTTCGAACGGTCTGTGAGTGGACCTTGAATTCTAAACTGTGATGCATGCATAAATGTTTTATATGGATTATGATTGTGAATATATGATATGGATTTGGATATTGGTAAATTATATGCTTTCGCGCATTTCGAGGCGATTTACGTGCTTGCACGTAAATCGAGATTTTCCGGTTTTACTCTGCATTTCCATTCTTATGGTTTTGGAAATGGTTTAATGAAATGATTTTGGATTTGAAAAGGTAAACTCGGGTATGAGACCTATTTGAATTACGAACTCTCGGACTTGAGGTCCAGTTGATTTAACGAGGCATCGGGCCGGAGGCCTAGTTGATCTACGATTCGGACCGGAGGTCCAGTTTGTATGTGGATTCGGGCCTAGGGCCCAGTTATGTGTTATGATGGTGATTTCGGGTCAAGGACCCCATAAATGGTTTTTACGGGTCATGACGGTTTATGGGAACCGACATGAACCCTTGAAAAGATTTTACGGGTCATGACGGTTTATGGGAACCGACATGAACCCATGAAAGGATTTTATGGATTATGACGGCTTATGGGGGCCGGGTATGAATCCTGGAAAGGTTTAAAGAATAATTTCAAGGTTTTTCATATGCCATCCTTTATATATTATTGTCTCTTCCAGGGAGGGTCGTTGGCCTGGGTGGACCCCGGAGTAGTCACGGAGCACTGACTGAGTGGAGTCACCCCCCAGTTGGGTTCCTTACTCTTAGGATGGGCATGGTTCGTTACCTCCAAGGAGGGTCATTGATCTACGGACACTGACCTGGGTGGACCCTGGAGAGACTTGGGTTTGAGACCCCGGTTAGCACTCGCGTAGCTTTATTTTACCGTGACAGGTTCTTGGATATGAAATATAATGGATAAAAATGATTTCAAGTGGGTTGGGAAATTATGTTTTATGATAATAAATGGATTTGGGCTGAGATCCCACATATGTTTATGATGTTATGGTTTTCTGTAAATGGTTTTGGGCAAGAGCCCGTGTGACTTGTATTTACGGAACTTGGGGCTGAGACCCTAGTGATGGTTGTTTAAACATATGTGTTTGGATAAATGGTTTTGCTATGCATGCATGCTTTTTAGTGAAGGGTATAAAGGTCTTTATGAAATATGTTTTTATAAACTCTTGTTTTGTCCACTCACAACTTTTAATGTTTTTAATACCCTTCAGGTTGACAGCGGATGTGGACTGTAGCAGAGACCGAGATATCACATGCCTCCACCGGATCCTGGCGTACTCTGATAGCCCGGGAGGGCAAAGGTCGAAAATATCCCTTTTCTGACACTTCGTGTCAGACCGGAGAATGGTCATCCCGTGTTAATCCCGGGAGGATTGGGATGGGTCCTGTCAACGTGGTATCAGAGCGAGGCTGGCTTATCGGAGCTCAGTTAGCTCATATCAGAGCGGGGTTGTCTCTATTCGAGCAACTGTGGAACTCTTGGTGTAGTACGCAGGTCGAGGATGTGATATCTCAATGGGCTACAGTTCGTGGTCAACCTGATTGTTGGGATGCCGATACGATATGTAGTAGGACTGTATCGTGGAATATCTTGGATCGACCCTGGATGCCGAGGTTGCCATAGTTCTGCATTGGTTGATAGTGTGGGACCCTATGGAAGGATGAACGTATTCGTACGTTAGCATTTTGATCGTTAGACGGTTAGTTGGGATCGTCTTTCACGATGTCGTAGGATCGGTTCCGACGACTGGTTCGGTGTTATGGCCATTCGATGGTCAGATATTGTTGAGTTAGATGGACATGCTACTGGGGGCCGCCGAATTCGAGGAATCCTAATTGGATTGACGATAGGATTGGGTTGACGTCTTTACGATGTCAAGACCGCAGAGACGGTCAGATTGTGGATTGTATTGCAGTTGGCAGCTAACGGTTGGGTTCAGAGTGACCCTAGAGTACGATTGTGGAACCCTACTTTAGGGTGTATGGTTCAGAAATGTGAGTCGAAGAGTGGTGTGACTTTGACGACTATTCGGATTTGGTTTCGTTAGTCGGTCTAGTCATGTCAGCTTGTGTTGGGACTGCACTTCGCAGTCGGGGTTGTACTTATCGGTTAGACCTAGTAGTTTGTCGTGCTACATTAGTTGTGATGAATTTTTGGTGCAACTAAGGTCATGGGCGACCTGGTAGACGACATTGGTTGAGTCGAGTTACGACTGGTTAGAGTTCAGTTGGACAAGTTATCAGGGTTGGTACTCGTCGATGGAATCCCGGAGTGGGGATATAGAGTAGCTGGTACATGTGGCGGATTCCGTGGGATGCGGAGTCTGGATATCGTGATGTCTGGTAGTTTGGTCTGCACGAGGTTGTGGCAGACGCTATTATCGATGGACGTAGTCGAGTCTTATCAGGTCGAGTAGAATCAGGTTACCGTGACGATTGTGACGATGGGATTGTCAGTCATGACGATGATACGAGGTACGTGAGTAACACATATGTACGAGCAGTGATTCTGGATTCGACTCGGTTACGGCTGAGTGTGATCGCAGAATGAGATGGGGACGTTGATGGGACGTTTTCTTTTCTCGTATGAGTTGTCAGGGTGACTGTACCCAGAGGTGTTGGGTATGGGGGAGGCAGAGTTTCTCCTATTCGAACAGAGGTACGGGATCGTCGCTCGGTATGAGCGGAGTTCCATTATTGTCAGATTTGCACACTTTGTGTTGATACTGGCAGGTGATGATACGGGTACTAGTGCTGGTACTGGTGCCGGTGATTGTGATGACGGTGAGTCACAAGTCGGGATGTGACTCCGTCGAGTTGGGCATATGTTCGGTATTTGTGGTTCGGGAGTGGATTTCTGGATTTGGGTTTTGGAATCGGATTCCGGGTGACGATTCAGGATTTGATTCTGGAGCTTGACAGTGGATTTTCTTTTATGGATTTGGGTTCGGAATGGTTATTCCTGATACTAGTCTACGGAATGATGATTTCGGATTCGGATTTGGACATGATTATAGATATGATTTCTGGGTTTGGATTTAGGATTTCTTACAAAATTGCGGATTCAGATTCGGATATGGAAATAGATGATGGGTTGGAGTTTCGATTTGTCTAGTCTGGGATTGGCCAAATGAACTCCATAATTGAAACGTATTTGCCTACGACCTAGGTGGTTGTAGACTTGTTGATGGGCAGATGTACATACCTTGGGCGTTGTTCAAGGTACGATACCAGGAAAACTTGTGATGCCCAGTGACGGTATATAGGTTATACCATGGGTACATTGGTGAACGTGTTGGTAGTCGGCTTAGTTCCGATACCATTGGATTAGTTGAGGTCGTGGACTGGACATTGGATACTGTGTTTTGGGTCATAGTATTTCTGATGGGTCTAGTTACACACATGTCGAGTGAATTGTTGACTGATGTATACTCGAGTTGAGTGTGTTGGTGGTTAGTATAACGAAAAATGGGTATAGTGTTAGTTTTCGACTGACAACTGTCAAGTGGCGACAGTTTGTCGGAGGTGTCAGCATGGATCAATTTGTGAGATCTGATGACTCCCTGTGGGAGCAGACGTCAGGATAGATTGGTGTTGAGCAAAGAACCGTAGAGTTGTTCGTGTCAGTGAAAGGGTAGATTTGACAAGTGGTTAGCTCATAGGATGCTTGGGCTACTCTGATATTGACAAGTGGTGTCAGTTCGGAACCTACGAATACTGTCATTCGACGTGGTCGAATGTAGTTGATACGACGTGCGTGTTAGTGGTACGTCTGGGTGCAGACGAGTTTTGTTCTGGTTATTTGGTGTTGGCTATTGGGTGTACTAGTGTACACGTGTTGCGAGGTCGATTTTACTTTTCACGAGGTGGTTGTGGAATCAAAATAGTTGGAGTTTCTAGAACAGAACTAATTAAGGAGGGAAGAACGGTTGGATTTAAGTCGTTGGAAATTCGAGGACGAAATTAATTAAGGAGGGAAGGTTGTAACGACCCGTTCCAAATTCCTAGATTAGATTAGTGACTAATCACGATTAGTGAGGCTAATCGGTGATTAGTTAGGAGAAATCGGACGAACGATGCAAAATGACTGTTTTGCCCCTAGACGTGGGCAAAACGTTGACTTTTCGTTCCAACGGTCGAACGGACTTTGACCGATGACCATGATGTAGTTCGTGACGTCACGAGTTCATAGACAGGTGGTACGTTCAATTCCGATGTTCGTGGAAGAAGTTATGACGTTCGGAAGTTTAAGGGCATTTTGGTAATTATGGTTAAAAGGGGCAAATACTTGACTTTTTGACCAGGACGTCCGATGGCCGAGGGCCGAGGACCAATACGTAGATTGGGACGATACGAATCCATAGACAGGCGGCACGTTGAATTCGGACGTTCGACGGCGAAGTTACGGTTCACAGAAGTTCAAGTGCACTATTGCACGAATTATGAAACGAGTTAACTTTTGGACTCTAGTGTCAGGACCCGTCCTAAATATCGCCTCGATACCCGGGACGAACCCTGCTTCCGTCTGACAATCACACTTAAAGTACCAAATAACCCTAACACCACAATAAGCATAACTACCAGACGAAGGAGTAAATATATACAACTGTCAGTCAGAGCATAGTTCTACAAAATGGGCACAAAAATCCTACAATGCTAGTCTCGCAACGGAAGAACGTCGTAAGCTCTATGCCTCGATATCTGCCTCAACGTTCACCCCAGCGCTATCACCATGACCTGGAGGGAAAATTTAAACCAAAAGTGTGAGTGGACTAGAATAAATAAAAGTTTTAAAATCAGTTTATCACCAAATCAAAGTTAAGGAAAAATAATAATAATTGTTCCCTCCGTTTTAAGAACAGGCATGCCCAACTAAGTATTAGAAAATCATAACATGAAACATCATAAGAAACAGAAACACTATAAACGGATATAGAAATCATAGTATGTGCATCATAAAACCATATCATAACTATGAACGTCAAACCATCATTTTCCGATCAAACCTGCTGGACCTATCCGAGTCTTTAAACTCAACCAGGCCTCAAATATAATTCCGAGTTTTTAAACTCCCGAGTCTTTAAACTCAATAGGCCTATGAGGGTAATATCGTAAATATCCGAGTCTTTAAACTCCCGAGTCTTTAAACTCAATCCGGGCTTGTCCCCCGTCAATCAATATCCGGGTCTTTAAACCCATATCCAGATCCAGCAAATCCAATCCAAATTCAAAGTAAAAACCAATTCGAAATCCATCGCCAAACTCGAATTCGAAATCCCCGGTCCGAAGCCCTTCCGGCGTTCAGGACCGACATTCCGAACCCAAATCCGGAAAATCCATTATTATACCAAAAACCACATGTAAGCACAAATCATATTTCATAACCCAGTTATCATCATCAGAAAACATTTATAGGTTGAAATCCTCAAATATGACATCAGAATCCGAAAACTAGCTTTTCTCGAAAAACGTGTAAAATCCCAGAAATGTCTCGAAAAACGTGCAACATATCAACCACATGTAATTATTAACAAGAAGCATAAAACACAGTTAATATCATAAAGCATTAATAAAAACAGTTAGGCATGCTCGAAAGAAAAGAAGGAGTCCACTCACAAATCAGAACGAGTCAATCACGCTCCGTGCGTTCCTCGACCGTCTCGGGTGCCTCCCGTCCTGTCAATATGCACCAAATAGGGTCACAAATACATCAAGGATACTAACCCTAATTTTCCCAATTTTTCAGGAATTTATTAATATTTTAATCCTAGACCCTAAACCGTCCGGATTCCCGAACCATCCCGTAACATCGTCCGATTCACCCGGAAACCACACCAATGACTTCCATAGGATGTTTAGATCCAAAAACATGTTGAAAGCTTAGCCGGAATCCTCCCCACGCACCTCCAAGCGCCGCCCAAAGTGGCTGCGCGTGGGCCTTACGCGCCTGCTACAGTTTTCTCCTTCCTCGAGTCACCCGGTTCATCACAGTTGAACCGGCGTGACCGGCTCTCCTCCGTTCCTCCACCGTTTCAGTCCAAACCAATCCCAGGAGCTACGTCCCATCCTAAGAAATCTAACCCAGTCCTAACATCGAAGAACCACGGCCTAAAACCCACCGTTCACGGCCTCGAAACAGACGGCCCGTGGCCCCTGTTTTGGCTGCTGGCCGCCCAGGTCCTCCCCCGGCACGGCACCACAACCAAACAACTCCTGGGACCTCCATGAGTCTCACCCTGGCCTCCAAATCCCTCGACTCTAAGCCCAACTCCACGACTTTCGAATTGAAATTCACGGGAAAAATAGAGGAATAAAACTTACCTTTCGATTCAGTCTCCGCCGTGTGCACCGCCGCGTGCCACGGTGTTTGTTGGACTCCTTGCAGCCACCTGAACCTCCCACGGTCTTGGTTTGAGCCACCACACGGCACAACTACCACCCCTGTCTCACAACCTCCCTTTTTTCCTCAGAACTCCGCCGCACCACCGCCGTGTCCCCGCGCACGATTCCTCCACCAAAACACGATCACAAGCTCAGCCGTGTCTCTCTGTCACTCTCTCAATTCACTCTTCACTCACCCTTACACTGAATCGATTGAACTCTCTCCAATTTCTTCTCTCTGTTTTCTGTGTGTTCAAAGCCAAGTGCACGGTTTGAAATCGTGCAAAGTGTGGCCTTGCACACTTTAGTAATCCCTGGAACCATCTAGTGTCCCCCACGTGTCCACCATTCCTTGGTTAAGCACAAAATATCCCTGCCACTTGCCCTTATCTGATTGGGCTGAGGAAAAAGACTAAAATACCCCTCATGTACAAATTACCATTTTACCCTCACACTTCTTAGACCCGTAACTATTCCGTCCGACGTCTGATGACAGCGTGCCGCCTGTCGTTGTACTTAGGACATCGAGACCTATCTAACGGTCCTCGGTCTACGTGAAAATCACAAGTCCTTCAAAAAGTCAACATTTTCCTCATTTAGTCAAATTTACGGTAACGCCCTCAACCTTCCGAACGTCATAACTTTTCCTCCGATTGTCCGAATCGAACCTGCCACCTGTCTACGGACTCGTGACGTCTTAAACTACGTCACAGTCAAGGGTTAACACTCATCCAACCTGTAATTCAAAAAGTCAACTTTTGGCCTACTATTCACAAGGGCAAAATCGTCCTTTAGATACAAAACTTCTACAAAATTGCAATTGTTACCCTTCCCGAAGGTACGGGTTGTTACACTAGTGAGCCCAGATATTGTATGGAGGCCCAATGGATGAGTGACACTTGTCACCCATCCACAAGCCACCCAAATTGTATTCATGCATCGACCATCCTATTTTCTTCATTCAAACACAAACCCAATACCCGATCTCATTCCCTTTGAACCCAAAACTAATCCAACCCTTCCCATTCGACCATAACCGAAGACAGAGTGAAGTGAGGATGCTGAGGAGGTTGGTGGGCGGCAAGAACCGCCGTGGACGGCGGAATGAAGGAGAAACCCGAGAGGATTTCACTGTTAGGCCATTTTCTCCCTTTAAATCGATTTGTGCATTATGGTTGGTTTTTGATGGTTTTAATGAATTAAATGGGTTCTTAGGATTGTGTTAGGATGCTTTTAGGAAGCTTAGGATGGCTGTGAAGCCGTGGGAGGAAGTTAGGAACATTGAACCGTTTGGTTCAAAATCAAACCATGAGTTTTAGGGAGTTTTGATTAGTTTTAGGGATTGGAATGAATGGGAAACATCAAATTAGGAAGATAGGAATCGAAAAGGAAGAAGTAGGATGAAAAATGGGGAGTCTAGAGCCGTGAACCGGTCACGCCGGTCCAACTGGACCGGCTAAACCAGGTGAACCGGCCGGACCGGTCGACTGTGTGGGGAAGATGATGAATAGTGCATAGGGACTTCTTGGGACGCGTGAGGGCGCATGAACAGTATTTTGGGGAAGTGTTCAACATACTAAATCATCTATTCGATGTAACTAACATTTTGGGACTGGCTTCGTGTCAATCGAACATCGTTTCGATAGGTTTCTGGGTGTCCGAAGGTTTAGGGTCAGTTTAAAAATAGTTAAAAATATCGGAAAATTATGGGGTTTTGGTAGGAGGTTAATTAAGTAGTTAGTAATCTTCTATTACAATTTGGACAGGTTTAGGAGTCCCGGTGACGGCTTCGGACGGTCTGTGTGTGGACCTTGATTTCTAAACTGTGATGCATGCATAAATGTTTTATATGGATTACGATTGTGAATATATGATATGGATTTGGATATTGGTAAATTATATGCTTTCACGCATTTCGAGGCTATTTACGTGCTTTCGAGATTTTCCAGTTTTACTCTGATTTTCCATTCTTATGGTTTTGGAAATGGTTTAATGAAATGATTTTGGATTTGAAAAGGTAAACTCGGGTATGAGACCCATTTGAATTATGAACTCTCGGACTTGAGGTCCAGTTGATTTAACGAGGCATCAGGCCGGAGGCCGAGTTGATTTACGATTCGGACTGGAGGTCCAGTTTGTATGTGGATTCGGGCCTAGGGACCAGTTATGTGTTATGATGGTGATTTCGGGTCAGGGACCCTAGAAATGTTTTCTACGGGTCATGGCGGTTTATGGGAACCGGCATGAACCCTTGAAATGAATTTACGAGTCATGACGGTTTATGGTAACCGGCATGAACCCATGAAAGGATTTTATGGATTATGAAGGTTTATGGGGGTCGGGCATGAATCATGGAAAAGTTTAAAGAATGATTTCAAGGTTTTTCATATGCCATCCTTTATATATGATTGTCTCCTCTGTGGAGGGTCGTTGGCCTGTGTGGTACCTCGGAGTAGTCACGGAGCACTGACTGAGTGGAGTCGCCCCCCAGTTGGGTTCCTTACTCTCAGGATGGGCATGGTTCGTTACCTCCAGGGACGGTCATTGATCTACGGACATTGCCTGGGTGGACCCTGGAGAGACTTGGGTTTGAGACCCCGGTTAGCACGCGCGTAGCTTTATTTTACCGTGACAGGTTCTTGGATATGAAATATAATGGATAAACATGATTTCAAGTGGATTGGGAAATTATGTTTTATGATAATAAATGGATTTGGGTTGAGATCCCACATATGTTTATGATGTTATGGTTTTCTGTAAATGGTTTTGGGCAAGAGCCCGTATGACTTGTATTTACGGAACTTGGGGCTGAGACCCTAGTGATGGTTGTTTAAACATATGTGTTTGGATAAATGGTTTTGCTATGCATGCATGCTTTTTAGTGAAGGGTATAAAGGTCTTTATGAAATATGTTTTTATAAACTCTTGTTTTGTCCACTCACAACTTTTAATGTTTTTAATACCCTTCAGGTTGACAGCGGATGCGGACTGTAGCAGAGACCGAGATATCACATGCCTCCTTCGGATCCTGGCGTACTCTGATAGCCCGGGAGGGTAAAGATCGGAAATATCCCTTGTCTGACACTTCGTGTCAGACGGGAGCAGGGTCATCACGCGTTAATCCCGGGGGGATTGGGATGGGTCCTGTCATACCCCGTCAATTTACAAGGGCATACAACACACAGACCGAACACCCCATCTATCAGTCTTATTATACATACATTTATTTACACATGCAAACATACAGGCGATGATTTGATCAACACATTCAAGTTGGTACATTCATCACCACAAGATATTTACATTTATTTCTCCCGCTCTAACGAACACCGCATACAGGCTGACCAGATTGATCCACACATTCGGGTTCAGTTGAACGAGGGCCACGCCCAACCCTCGGACCATCCTCCTCAGCCAAGGATGCAACGGCAGCCAGACGCTGTGACTACACATCTCGGTGTAGAACCGGTCCCAAGCTTCATGCGCCTCACTCGGGATTTCGGTGAGACCGACCACCCACAACTTAACATCCAACAGCGTAGCCCACGCCAACCAGATTCTTTATCGTGGCCTCTGTCTCTTGGCTCAAACTCGTCTATCGACCATAAGACCGTGCCGATAGGTTCTGGGGTCGGTACCGCCTCCTCAGTTGCCTGCTTAGTGCTCCCACCAACGATTTTCTTCCTGCTCGACTGAGCCCTGTCCTCACCCCTGAACTGACCAGACGCCAACACTCCAGTCTGATCGCCTCTGCTGGTTTTCTTCGCAGAGGACCTTGTCGGTGTTTACTCCACCAAAGGTCCGGCGTCCATTGAGGAGCTCTGTCAGTCTCCCTCATCATAGTCCTGTACTTTGTTGGATTGACTATCCCTGTCAGATATCGGAACAATCTACAAACATAGACAAACAACATTTTTGGGTCATCGACTGCTATTTTCCTAGGATCGAACCGACGTCCGACCTCCAATTCATCCACAGTTCATAAAAAAACAAGACATTGAATTGGAAAAAAACCGGGGAAAGAGGCCGTACCTTGTTGTTATATGGTGTTGTTATACGGCGGTCGTCTTCACTGGAATCGTATAACCGTAGATGTTTACCGCAAAAATACTCGCCGAAAATTTTCTAAGCACAGAACAATTTCGAAAGCCAAACTGCGTGAAAGTGAAAAGGGTAAAATGGGTAAAATGCTTTTTTAGCCACTATTTATAGGCACAGCTCGGCAGCAGAGGGGTTACCTCGTTTCTGTGACATTTATTACCATGCTAGCTATTTTCCACAGACCCCACGTGTCCTTGCGCAACCCACTGACACCTAAAGCTCGCGAATTCTAAAGGTCACACTGACCGACCCACGACACAAACGGCTCCTTGACTTCCCCAACCTATTGACACAACACGGGTGGCCCACGATTTCCCCACCCACAGCAACCGACTCACATCCGCTCAATTTTCCATTCCCCTTCCACCACCGATAATGCCGCTCGGTACACTTCCTTGCGTGGGGGACTCGGGACTGGAAGCATACACATCCGGTCTGGGGCACTTTTTTACAAGTCTCCAATTGAGAAATTCCACCTCGATCACGAACTTGGGGGACTTCTGTTCATACCATATCAGTCCAGACCGACCCAAAGGCCCAGACCAACTTGTAGGCCCAATCCACTGCCAGATACCACATCAGCCCAATCCGACTTTGGAGGCCCAACCCTCTATCGGTCGGCACATCGGATCAGACCGACAGGGAGGCCCAGCCCTCTATCAGCACCATGCCACATGCCGACTCTGGAGGCCCAGTCCTCTGTCGGTCGATGTGTTGGCTCAGACCGACCCGAAGGCTCGGTACTTCCGTCCAACACATCTCCACAAGCCCAAGGGGTCCAAGCCCACTCATATGAGCCAATCCTAGTAAGGTCTAGCCAACACTAACAAGTTGATAACCCCCCCTGCCACATGTCAGCCCCACTGGAGCCGACATTTGTAATTATTATACTCATCACACCCATAAAAAAGGGGTCCATTAGTCATATAAGGGTAACTAAGAATTTACTATTGAAAACCACTTTTACATTACACTAATTACGACATTCCTTACATCTCAGACCGACCACTGACTTGGGCATCGGAGTACCTTTATGTTGGTACCACACCGGTGCCTATACTCTGACCGACCAACTTTCTCCTCTTTCAGGTCTATTCAAGGGCACGTGGCAGAGCAGCATTCGCTCCCTAAGTTGGCACATTTCGTGCATCAACAAAGTAAACTATGTTTTTTACTAGTTTCACTTACAAGATTTGTAAATATCCATGGTTTAGAAATTTCGAAATTTCTCCAATTTATTTATCTTGGTTGAATTTCAGTCTCATATGGTTTTGGTTCAAATTTTCTATAAGATTTTTGTTCATTTCTTCCATTAAAGTTTTTGGAAATTTTGTTAATTTATGGATTGGTTTCTACGAAATTGACAATTCCTGATATTGATGATTCATTCTTAAGTTTTTAAGTTGAATTTTAATTTTAATAGAATTTCAATATTATCTTTCGTAGTAGAAATGAAATAATTTGGCTTAACATTAAATCAAACTAGTCCAGTTACTAAATTGGATCGTATTCCTCCAATAATAGCCTGAAGTGGTTTACTTAGCCTATAATCGAATACAACAAGTGTTGGTGTATCCAATTTTTGTCAGATTAAAGCTATTATTTGGATTTGAATTAATCCTATATGCACATATTTATTTCAGGATTTGTTTCATTCCTCCTTCTTCAGTACACTTGGTAGTGGTGTTATCGCTAAACTGTTCAAAAACTCTTTCAGAAAACATTTTAAATATTTTAAATTTTGACAATTTATAAATATCTTATTTTTTAAATTAAATTCTTAGTTTTTTCCAAGTTTTCAAGTTTTTTTTTTCGTAAAAAAACTACACTTTCTACTATTACATCTCTAAGAGTTATATTTTGATTTTCTTCTTTTGAACTATGTAGTTCTACAAAATTTTGTAGCTCATTCATCATAAAAACTTGTTCATCTTGATCTAAACTTTTTTCTTCAGATGAGATTTCATACCGAATTTCTTTTATATCAGAGATTTCTTCTCCGTATAGAATTTCCAACTATTGTTCTTCAAGAGTCTTAATCATTTTTTTAGAACTTTTTCCCTTTTTTGGGCATTGATGTGCTATATGACCTTCTTCATTATAGATAAAACATGTGCACTTTCTTTTAGTGTTTTTGGAAGAAGTATTGTTGTTAAATTTCTTACTTTTCACATATTTTTTGCCTTTGGAAAATCCAGATTGTTTTTTTTTTAATAGGTTTCCATCCAAATCTTTTCTTCTTAAAAGATTTTCTAGGAGTATATCAACATATTTTCCTATTTTCTTTTAAAATTTTATCACAATATTTTTTACCAATATTTTTATTAGTCTGATTTTTAACTTCATTTTTTGCTTTTAAAGATAAAAAATGTTCTGTTATCTATCTTAGGACATAGTTTATTCTAAATCCTTAAGTATCCATTTTATTGGCTTTGGTTAACCATTTATGATAACCTTTGCTTGCTAATTCATCCCATGGTGAAGGAAATTTATGAAAGAACTAATCTAGCCAGTGTTTGCTAGCAGATGGTTCTAACATAAAGTACTATGAAGACTTATACTCTCTAAACTAGAGTTGTGTATAATTTATCAGTTTGAATATTACACAAAAGTCTTCAGAAAAATATTACTTTATGTTAGAACCATTTTCTAGCAAACAATGTCTAGATCAGTTCTTACATAAACTTCCATCACGGTAGGATGAATTAGCAATCAAAGGTTATCCTAAATGGTTAAACAAAGTCAATAAAATGGATACTTTAAGATTTAGAACAAACTATGTCCTAAGATTGATAACAGAACATTCCTTATCTTTAAAAGCAAAAAATTAAGTTAAAAATCAAGCTAATAAAAACATTGGTAAAAAATGTTGTGATAAAGTTTTAAAAGAAAATTGGAAAATATGTTGTTATACTCCTTGAAAATCATTTAAGAAGAAAAGATTTAGAAGGAAACCTAAGAAAAAACAATATAAATGTTCCGAAGGCAAAAAAAATGTGAAAAGGAATAAATTTAATAAAAATACTTCTTCCAAAAATACTAAAAGAAAGTGTAGATATTTTATCTGTAATGAAAAAAATCATATAACATCTTAATGCCCAAAAAAGGGAAAAATTGTAAAAAAGATGTTTAAGACTCTTGAAGAACAAGAGTTCAAAATTCTATACGGAGAAGAAATCTCGGATATAGAAGAAATTATGTATGAAGTCTCATATGAAGAAGAAAGTTCAGATGAAAATGAACAAGTTTTTATGATGAATTAGTTACAAAATTTTGTAAAACAATACAGTTCAAAAGAAAAAAATCAAAATGTAACTCTTGGAGATGTGATAGGAGAAATTGTAGTTTTTTTCCAAAGAATAACTTTAAAACTTGGAAGAAAACTAAGCATTTAATTAAAAAAATGATATTTATAAATTTCCAAAATTTTAAATGTTTTTTGCAAGAGTTTTTGAACAGTTTAGTAATGACACCATTACTAAATGTACTGAAGAAGGTACATTAGAAATTCCTCTATTCAGTAAAAAAAAAATAGAAGATGGAGGAAAAAAGTATCCTTAAATAAAATATGTGCATATAGGATTAATTCAAATTGAAATAACATCTTTATTCAGAAAAGGATTGGATACACCGATACATACTATTGTATTCGATAATAGGCTAAGTAATCCACTTCAGGCTATTATTGGAGGAATACAATCCAATTTAGTCATGGAGTTGTTTGGTTTAATGCTAAGCCAAATCATTTCATTTCTATTACAGATGATAATATTGAAAATTCTACTAAAATTAAGATTCAACTTAAAAACTTAAGTACGAATCATCAATGTCTGGATTTGGTAATTCAATGGAAAACAATCCATGAATTAACAAAATTTCAAAAAACTTTAATGCAAGAAATAAATAAAAATCTTATAGAAGTTTTTGAATCAAAACTATATGAGGCTGAAATTCAGCCAAGATTAATAAATTGAGAGATTTAGAAATACTGAAACCATGGTTATATACAAATCTTGTAGGTGAAACTAGTAAAATAAATCTAGTTTACTTGAAATGCAAGTTTCAAAGAATAATATTTGCTTTAGGGATAAAAGATCTTAAGGCAAACAAGAATCTAATTCTGAATGACAGAAATGTGATTCTAATGAATCAAATTTGAATAATATTAAAGGGAAATTAATAACACTAAAAAATGTGCAAGTTCCTGTTCTACCTAAGTTAGGTTCTTTTGAAAATTAAAGAACCTCAAGATGAAACAAAAGCAGTACATCTTTATCATCTTAAACTCGGAAAAAATGAAATAATATTTTCACTCACATCATGGTAAAAAATGATTTACCTATATGTTAGGAACATTTAATTTTTAGGCTATAAACCATATAGCCTTTGTACTTTGATTAACACAGGAGCAACAACATGCTCATGTCAACCAAATGCAATTTCTGCAGAAAAATGGAATAGCTCATTAATACAATTTAAGGCTAAAAAGATAGCAATTTAGTTAATTGATAAAAAATTCATTATACCAAAAATATTATATTTCCCACAGATGCATGGAGATTTTATTTTAGGAAACAACTTTCTCTCTATATATTTTCCTATAATTGTGAATCATAATTCTTTGTCACTCGCTCTAAACAAAGTGTTTGTAAAAATTCCTTTACTTCAAAAACATCGATATAAATGTACATTTGGGTTTGCGCCCATCCAACATGGTGACCCAACACCAATCCTACAACAAGTAGAAGAAGAAAATTTCCAGTTAGAAACAAGTCGCTGGTTATATAAAATTCTTGAAGAAAAATTTAGTGAAGATCCATTAAAATTATGATTTAGAAGCCTTAGATATTGTTCTCTTAAACTAGGAGATCTGAATGTCATAATTAGAGTCAAACCATTGATTTATACCAAAATGGATATCGATAAATTCAATATTCAAATAAAAGAACTTCTAGAGAAAAACCACATAGAAGAAATTGTAAGTCCTCATTCTAGTCCTGCATTTATAGTAAGAAATCACGTGGAAATAAAAAGAGGAAAAGAAAGAATGGTGATTAACTATAAAAGATTGAATAAACAATTAGAATTTGATGGGTATTTTATTCCCAGGAAAGATGTCTTAGTTAATCAAATCAAGTGTGCAAAAATATTTAATATGTTCGATTGTAAATCAAGATTTTGGTAGATAAAAATTACTAAAGGATCAAAAGCATTAACTTCCTTTAATACACCTAGAGGACATTACTAATTGATCGTTATGCCTTTTGGCTTAAATGTAGTGCCTCAGGTATATCATAGGTGGATGGATAAAATCTTTAAAGATTTTAAAGATTTTTGTATAATTTACATTGATGATATACTTGTGTTCTCTAAACAAAGGAGGGTCATAAGCGTCATTTAAAATTTTGGTGTAAAACATTCCACAACCATAGAATAATCCTTTCCCCTAAAAAGATAGAGGTAGAAAATGAGTCAATAGATTTTCTAGGAATCACTCTAGATTATTCAAGAATAAAATTTCAAGCTCTAAAGTAAGAGAATTTCCTGAAGAACTGCTTGCAACATTTCCACAAAAAAGCTTCAACTTAGGAGGCACATCAACTATCCAAATGGAAGCCCAAGGTCACATTGTTGGTTTGAGGCACTAGGTTCACCAGACCCATGCTTGCGCTTAAGTTCGCCATTTTTCAACAAATTCAAAGCAATAAAATATCTAGATTTAACAGTCTATCCCCAATCCCGAACATGATGCCATATATATCTATATGTACATCCGAGTAAGCTAAGTGGAATGGCTAAGACACACTGGGCCTCCTTATGATTGAAAACCCTGGTAACCAGCTCAATGTCCCAAGCCATGTGCTCCTTGTCAATAAAACCAGCAACAAAACAAGGCGTAATATAACGACCCGTCCCGAATTCCAGTATTAGATTAATGACTAATGAAAGATTAGTGAGGCTAATCGGTGATTAGTTGAGCGAAATCGGACGAACAACGCAAAATGACCGTTTTGCCCCTAGTCATGGGAAAAATGTTGACTTTTGACACGGGAGATCCGATGGCCGAGGTCCAAGGACCGTTTCGTAGATCGGGTCGATACGAGTTTATAGACAGGCGGCACACCGAAATCAGACGTCGAACGGGAAAGTTATGGTCATGGGAAGTTTGATTTCATTATGCACGCATTACGAGGGAGGGATTAGGTGGTATTATCTGATTGGTTGACTTTTTAAGTGGGACCCATGGATGAGTGACAAGTGTCACTCATCCCATTGGTCATTAACCCCAAATTATGGATCTAAAGTGTGATTGGTGGGTTTATTATTATAATATTAATCTTTTGATTATTTTATAATATCTTCACCCACTTTCTCTCAATCTTATCCCTATATTCCCTCACACCCCTCATCCTCACCATTCACTCATCTGATCAGCACACCAAACTTGCTCCTTTTCAACCCGTGCAAACATCTTCATCTTCTTCATTTTGTTCTTCTAAAAACCGAGAGACAAACAAAACACTTAGCACCTTACCACCATTATCCATCTTGTGTGATCAACTGTGAGGACTAAGAGAGAGTGAATGACCAGTGGACATGGACGACGGGCCACATCGGTGACCACGGCGGAGGGAAACCCGAACCCGTAAGTAAGTTGTTTTGACTTTTGGACTTTGAGTTTTAAGGGGTCTTGGTCGATTGTAACAATAGATATGGCTTTCTGGAGATCGTAGGAACTGTTTGGGATCATTTTCGAGGAGCTTGGTGGTCTGAGACGGCCGATGACCAAAAAGGTGAGTTTTGGTTTGAATTTGGAAATCGAGTTTTGCTGGCCCTCAATCGTGTTTAATGTGTGGAACTTGTTTCTGGAGGTTGGGAGATTCGATTGGGACCAGTTACAAGGTTGGAGGTGGCCAGAGTCGGCGGCAGAAGCTAGTTGTAGGTGGCTGGTTCGTGTTCAATCATGGAGGTAGTATTTCAACCTGTTTCTCACGTTCTTAATGGCTAGATCGGTTGGGTTTGTTGTTAGGAACCTTTAGGAATCAAAATGGAACAAAAATGGATCGAAATGAGTGAAGTGGAGCCTTGGGCCGATCCAGACCGGTCTGGTCCGGTTCTAACCAGGCGAACCCGGTTTGCGAGAGGTAGGGGACAACACTATAGCAAGCACGTGTCTTTCATGTACCGACCCTTTGGGCGGCGCGTGAGGACGTGTGAGGGCGCGTGAAGGGTAGTTTGGGGATTTTTTCAACATGACTTTTAATCTATTCCATGTAACAAACATTTAGGGACTGGTTTCGTATCGATCAAACACCGTCTCGATATTGTTCGGGACATCCGAAGGTTTGGAAATAGTTTAAAAATAGTTAAAAATTCAGAAAAATTACGGGACTTCAATGAGAGGTTAAGGTAGTTATTAACCCTCTAGATTGATTTGGACAAGATTGGGAGTCCCGGTGACGGTGATTAGCCTGGGGAGGCTTACAACATGCAAATAGAGGTGGCAACTTAGGACAGTCTCTGAGTGGACCTTGATTTTCTAAACTGTGATGCAAGTAAAATTGTTTTATATGTTTTATAGATGTGATTCTATGATGATGATTTGGATGTTAGTGATTTATATGATTTCACGCATTTCGAGGCGATTTACGTGTTTCCACGTAAATCGAGGTTTACGATTTTGCACTGATTATATGTGCTTATGGTTCTAGAAATGATTTAATGAAATGGTTTTGAAATTGAAAAGGTAAACTCAGGCATGAGACCCATTTGTTTTGGAAACCCTCGGACTCGAAGTTCTTTTTAGTCACGTTATCGGGTCAGGGGCTCAATTGGTTCGTGAACTGATTTTGGATTTTAAAAAAATGGAATTGGGCACGAGACCCATTTAATTTACGAACTCTCGGACTTGAAGTCCATTTGATTTAACAAGGCATTGGGCCAGAGGCCCAGTTGACTTACGAATCGGACTCGGAGCCCAGTTGGGTTACGTAATTGAGCACGAGGCCTAGTTAGTTTGTGTATCGAGCTCGAGGCCCAGTTGACTTACTTATCGGGCACGAGGCTCATTTGGTTTATGAAATCGGGCACGAGCCCCATTTAGTTTAGGAAATCGGGCACGAGGCCCAGTTGCTTTACGAATCGGGCAAGAGGCCCAGTTGAATTATGAATTCAGGCTTAGGGCCCAGTTATGGTTTACGTTGGTGATTTCGGGTCGGGGACCATAAATGAATTTCTAGTTCATGACGGTTTATGGGGACTGGGCATGAACCTTTGAAAGGTTTTGAGAATGATTTCAAATATTTTTTTATATACCATCCTTATATATATATGGATTGTCTCCTCCGGGGAGGGTCGTTGGCCTGGGTGGACCCCGGAGTAGTCACGGAGCACTAACTGAGTGGAGTCACCCCCGTTGGGTTCCTCACTCTCAAGAAGGTTATTATGGATTATAACCCCCAGGGAGGGTCATTGATCTGCGGAGATTGAACTGGGTGGACCCTGGGAAGACTTGAGATTTGAGACCCCAGGTAGTACACGCGTAGCTTTAGATACCATGACAGGATTGGTTATATGATATATGATAAACATGATTTCTTGGATTTGCGAGATTGTGTTTTATGAATGACTGGATTTGGGCTGAGATCCCACATATGTTTACTATGTTATGGATTTGTGTTAATGGTTTTGGGCAAAGGCCCGTGTGACTTGAATTTACGGAACTTGGGGCTAAGACCCTAAATATGGTTGTTTAAACATATGTGGTTTGATAAATGATTTTCCTATGCATGCATGCTTTTTAGTGAAAGGCATAAGTGTCATTCTGAAATATGTTTTTATGAACTCATTTATTTTTGTCCACTCACAGTCTTTTCTGTTTTTCAATGCCCTTCAGGTTGATTACGGATGCGAACTATAGCAGAGACCGAGACATCACACTCCTCCACCGGATCCTAGCGCGCTCTGGAAACCGATCGAGCTAAAGGTTCGAATTTTCCCCCGGTCTGACACTTCGTGTCAGACGGGATCACGACATATCTCGTGTTAATCCCGGGGGGATTGGGATGGGTCGTGTCACGTAAGCTCATGGTGAGACAAAGGGAGGAAAGGTCTACTAGTATTCATCCAGGGGTCAGTTAGTAATTGTACGCGTTTACCGCCCCCAATCCGCCATCTGAGCCCAGCTTTTAGAACTTTTAACCCTTGAAGGATTCCTTTCCAGCCCCACGAACTTCCTCACACTTCTTTAGCATTAAGGATATGACCATTAGGAAAATATTTTCCATGCAAAACTTGAGCCAGAAGAGATTCAGGGCAACTAAGTAATTGCAAGCATAGCAATATTGAAGCATCTCAGATCTTTAAAGCCCAAGCCTCCCGCCTTTCGAGGTTGGGAGAGTTTGTCCCAAGGCCCCTAATGGATCCCAGACCTTTTCCCTTTATTGCCCCACCAAAAATAAGCCATAATGTGAGTGATATCCCTACAAACAATAACAGGAAGAAAGAAACAAGACATAGAATATATAGGCATAGCCATAACAATAGACTTCAAGAGAACCTCCTTACCAGCAGAAGAGAGAAACCTTATCAGCCCATCCATGGATTCGACTCTCAATTCTCATTCTCATTTCTTCAAATACCCTCTTCTTAGAAGACCCAAAGTCAGCCGTAAGCCCCAAATATTTACCAAAACCCTCAGTGCACTAAATATCAAGAAGGCTAGAAAGCTCAGCTTTATCCACATCAGTGACATCACGACTAAAAAGAATATAGCTTTTATCAAAATTAATGAGCTGACATGAAACCTCAGCATAGGTGCTATGGATTGCCTTAACACAAGATGATTCCTCCCTAGTAGCTTTATACATGAAGACTGAGTCATCATCAAACAAGAGATGAGTAAGATTTATACCATTAAGCACAAGCCTAATCCCATAAAGTGAGCACTCTGCCTCACGGTTCCTAACAAGGGTCGAGAGGCCCTCAACACACATAACAAATAATAAGGGGGATAAATGATCACCTTGTCTTATACCACGAGATGGGCAAATAAAACCAGATGGCTCACCATTAACCATAACACTATAGGTAGCAGAGGTGACAAAACCCATAACCCATTGAATAAAAAGCTCTGCAAAACCAAACTGAATCATAACATCCTTGAGGAAACCCCACTCCACCCGATCATATGCTTTTTCCATGTCAAGTTTAAGTGCCATTTCTTTCCCTTCCATACCTCTCTTCTTTTTAGAGTATGCAAAACTTTGTGGACTACTAAGATATTATCATTAATTTGCCTTCCTTCTACAAAGGCAGATTGTACTGGACTAATGATCCTATTTAACACCTTCTTTAATCGATTTGTAATAATATTGGAAATGAGTTTGTAGATGACATTGCATAAAGATATGGGATGCAGTTGGGTCATTAGGGTAGGATTAGGTACCTTAGGGATAAGGACAATGTTTCTGTGGTTGAATCTCTATCTATCTCCCTCCACCTCCCCCTTCTCTCTATCTTCCCCGTATCAAAGAAAGACGTAACAAAGGCAATAACATCCTTACTAATAATACCCCAATATTTGTGTTAGAAGGCAGCCGCGAATCGATCAGGACCCGGTGATTTCATGGGATGCAAGGAAAGCATAGCCTGTCTAATTTTCTCATCACCATCCTAACAAGTAAGCATACTATTATCATCACTAGAAACACAACTTGGGATACAATTAGTGACCATTTTTTCACCAGAAAGCTGAGAGGAAGTGAAGGTGGATTGGAAATACTCCACAGTGATGGAACTGATGTCCCCATCATCCTTAATCCACCTCCCCTTGTTATTATGGATGCCTCGAATCCGATTTTGCAGCCTTCGATTCACAGTTTTAGCATGAAAGAACTTAGTATTTTTGTCACCCTCGTTTAGCCACTGAATCCTGGACTTCAACTTCCAATGAATTTCCTCATCCGATAGGGCTTGTTTCAAGTCTAACTCCAAACCTTTCACATGATTGGCTTCAAAAGAGGGTTGTTGAAAAGCCGTCCTTAGTGCTTCCTTAAGTGCCCCAATACGCAGTTGGGCATTAAGTATATTTTTCTTCCTCCAGTTGGAAAGATTCCTACGAACACTCATCAGCTTGCAATCAACTAGAGTCGCGACCTAAGAAGGTCCCTTTTGTTGTCAGGCTTCCTTAATCTGCTCAATACACCCCTGATCAAAACCCCATCTCGGATCATATATAAACTGCCTCCTCAAGCGCTGTTGTTTAGGAGCTGTGTCAAGAGCTAGCATGTCATGATCAGATCCTTCAACAATCACATGAGTCACTTGAGTCTCAGAATACCAATGGAGCCACTGATTAGAGGCAAAACCAATGGAACCACTGATTAGAGACAAAACACCTGAAAACCCTCATGCTATTCTTGGTTCTAGGGTTCCCCCTGCCTTCTCCTCGTTACTAAGGAAATCATTGAAGTCGCCCATAACAAGGCACGTCTCATCAAAGCGCTTGATACGATCCAGGAGGCATTCCCATTGCTTTTCTCTTATCTTATCATCAGTGCTAGCATAAATAGCATACATCCGCCAAACTTTACTAAGAAACCCATCATGAATCAACAATTCATTAAGAAAATTCCCATATTTAGTCAAAATCACATTAACGTCATTGTCCCAAAAAGCACACAGCCCACCACTCCGCCCCTTTGGCTCCACAGCATGCATATAATCAAAGTGAAGCTTCCGCTTCAAAAACTCAAACTTTGAACTTCTGTTTTTAGTTTATAATAAGACAACAATATCATACTTGAGAAGTCGACATTGGTCTTTCAAACTTTAAACTGTCAGAGCCCCACCAATACCTTGGAAATTCCAACAGAGGATCCACATGGCAAATACACCCAAATCACGATGAAAACAAGCCACTTACGGCCTCATTAGTATGAAAGAACATATACAACAAAAGGGGCTACCTAACAAGGATCAGACCCCATAAAAATCACCCAAATACTAACCAAATCAGAAACATCCATCCAAAAAGCACAGACCCAGCCACAAAATTAAACCTAAATAATCGAAGTTATCCAGGAAGCATAATCAATTTGCACAATTTCAGCCATATAAAACAAGCCCAAATACAGAAAGCAAAACAGATCAGGTCGCTACCTAAAAACCACAAAGGAGTAGCACTGCGCAGCAAAAGGACAGAAGGCAAAGACGCCCCCAACCATGATCGGATCCATCAACACTTTGATACCCACGATTCGCCAACCAGGGAATCGCACAAGAAAATGAATTCAAAACGAATTCCATTCCCCAACAGATGAACCCAACTGAATCACTCTTCCCCAAATCGCCACTGGTTGTTATCTTCGGTGAACTCCCATGGGATCAAGATTGATGTCCGACAAACAAATACGGTAAATGAGGTCAGTGGATAGGGATGGGCAGGCTGATTGAGACAGGAGGAGCGGGATGCCAGCGAGACGAGCTAGCACAGTAACTGCTCGAACCGAGGTACATTAGGAGCAGCTCAGTCGAGTGATGAGCACCCCACACGTGGTACAACAGGACCTTCCAAATTCGCCTCCCTCACTCACTGGCAGTAGTGATCCTAGAAAGAAAATGCAGCAAGGAAATCTCTCACAAGGAGAGGGGGAGAGAGTTGAGGTTGAGTTTAGTGGGTTGTTTTTTTTTTTTGGATTGAGTTAGAAGGATACATTGCATTAGAATATAATTACATCGACAAAAGTATATTCCCTAGATGGTTGGACTTTTACCTTGAATATTCATTGGACATTCAAATGCATGTTAATTGTGCACCATTATTGCTATAATATTATGATGGCGTGACAACGATGAAAGACCTGCCAATAATGTTGTGCATTTTGTGTAGAGAATAAAGATGCAACATTCTCTACTCAAATGTCATATAACCACTCGGTCTGGAACTCTGGTCATTCACAAATCTTTTTGGGACCTCGCGTATTTACGTATGAAATTCTCCTTTGTATTACAAATCTGACCTTTTTTTTTGGTTGAGGCTAATTGGAAGAGAACAGAGAAACAATAAGAGAACAACTAGAACAGAAACGGGAGAACAAATGAAACATAAACAAACAGCTCAAAGGCGAGACGGTCAGAGGGCATGGTAATCCGTCCTGGGATAACACATGCACAAAGGATGATGGGGGATGGTCAAGCCAGACCTCCCAGAGCATCATCCGTCGCGTCTGTGAAGTAAAGGCATCAGCAGCCCCCGTTTGAGGACCTCCTGGCCCAATAAAAGTTCATAGATTTGAAGTCCCTTGAAGCTATCATGATACGAGACAGAATTGGATAAAGTTCCCATCGACCACATTGAATAGAACCCCTGCCAGCCAACTTAACTCCTTCGAGATGGGCCCACACCTCAGCCTCGATAGCAGACAACACTGATAGCTTCAAGCTGCACCCTACGAAGAATAGGCCATCTGCATTTCGAATCACTACTACGAGATCTGCCTGATTTCCATGCCTTCTAAGAAGCCTCATTATTATTCTTTATGTAATTCGGGCACGACAGTTGCCAAGAATGCTCAACCATAGCATCACTCTCAAACACCCGTACCGCCACAAGGCGCTAGGAAGTAGCTGATACAGCTTTTACCGAGCATTAAAGTAAACATAAAGTAAGACTCAACACTTAATAAAAACATATGCAATTTAAACCCTTTTGTGTAGATGTAGTATTGGCAAGGATGAAAATATCGATATCGACGGATATATCGCTAGCCGAATTTACGGATATCTCGCCCCAAATATCGTTATCGATATCGATATCGTTTACGGTCAACAAAAATGACAGAAATTAGGTCCAAATGACGGAAATTTGGAATGAAACTTTGGGAAAAACTTAAGTACCCAATAATGGTTATATATGACTAATAAAAAGTATAAAATGACTTTGATATAATAAATATATGATGAATCATATGATAGAATATAGGTCTGCCGATAACTGACAGTATAAAATCTTACAGATAAGCTTAATATATGTTCTAAATATATTGAGGTGGATAATAAATTATGATTTTGACAAAAATAAAAGGATATTTAAGGCTTAATCTTTTTTTTGGATTAAACAAGGTATTCTAAATTAAAATATATGTTGTAAATTGAAATATAAATTCTAAATTAAAACATATATTCTAAAAAAAAACATATATTCTAAATTAAAACATGCTTTGCCAAATATATGAGCTAGGCCATATTTTACTAAATATATTGAGGTGAATAATAAATTATGATTTTGACAAAAATAAAAGGATATTTAAGGCTTAACCTTTTTTTGGATTTAAAAATAGTGTCAATATTTTTTAAAAAAATTAGAAAGGATTGATATATTTAAAATTAGAAAAAAAAATGATAAATATAGCTCAAAATAAGAAAATAATGAAATGAAAAAAAAAATAGGTATGTGCGCACCTAAGGTGGGTAGAACTCAGGTGCTTAAGAAACCAATTGAAGGCCACAACCAACTCAACTACCAACTCAGTTTGCAAACTTAAATAAGCAAGTAATATATAAGAAAATAATGAAATGAAAAAAAAAGGTACGCGCGCACCTGGGGTGGGTCGAACTCAGGTGCTCAAGTCATTAATTGAAGGCCACAACCAACTCAGTTTGCAAACTTAAATAAGCAAGTAATATATAAAGCATACATACAGACATAAAAACAGTCTTCTTCCTCCTCGCGCGGGTCTGCAATTTGGGTTTTTTGACCCGCGCGGCATGACCCGACTGTAACTCAATCGTTTTACGTCCGATTTTCATAAAATTTGTTCCTATCTCGATCGTTTTAATAAAATAAAGAGATCGATGGGCTTAAAACAAGAAACAATGTCGATATTTCGCTCAATTTCTTACCCCCCCCCCCCCCCCCCCCCCCCCCCGCGGCCCCCTCTTACCTGCCGCCGACCAATTTTGACGATATATCGTCGATCTATCGCCCATTATCGGTCGATATTTCAATTCATGAGTATTGGTAAATAAAGATCGTTCTTAACTAGGGAAATTATGGAACATTCATAATGGTTAGTATAAAAGAATAAAAGAATAATATGGGGGAAGTTTTGAACAAAGTGTAAACATAAAAATACATGTAAAACAATTATAAAATAAATTCTACTCATATTCTAACCTTTGTACAATGGGCTTTTCTTTAAACACAAATTTTACCAACACATTAACATTTTGCACATATTAAACCAATCACGAAATTTTACCTTCATAATTTCAATTACAAGCATACACTTTTCAATATTATAAATGCACCGAACAACGATCATAAACATTTACAATACGATTCACCTTACATTTTTTATTGAATGAGCGTCAAACATTAAATCTCTTCAACCCTATTCTAAGTGCACCGAATAGCGGTCATAAACACTTAGTGTTGAATTGAAGTTTAAGTACTAACATGTGTGAAATAACTAAAATTCAGAAAGTAAAACACATGAAAATTGTATTCATAAGTACAAGTGTTAGAAAGGAAATATTAACACATATATTGAATTATAAGTAAAACAAAAAACAATATCAAGAGTTTAAGTAGAGAGAACAAAATTACACTTTCGAGATCCAAGAACAGCTTGAGATGTCTAGGTGGATGGAAACAATGAGCTGTTATTCACAAGGTTCTCTGAATAGCAGATGAAACCATGTGAAGATGGAGGGAAAGACAAGGGAAAAAATGAACTTAAAACTCATGAATTGACTTGGATATACCCGGGTAGGGTTTTCCTTTAGGGAGACTCGGGTTTTTGTCTAAAAAGAAATCCTTTAACAATGAGAATGAGCTCCTTTTTTTTATAGTGATAGTAGCGCCTCAAAATTTAGGAAATAAAATCCAAATTAGATAAATACAATAAAAACATGCTAGAAATTAGCCTAGAAATCATTTTCTCTTGATTTGGCATGAAACCCTAGGTGTCTAGGTTCATGTTAGTGGTTGGAAAATGCCAAATTCGTGCAGAAAACAGTGCTGGAGGCGTAGGAAGAATTTTGCAAACGCTAGATGAAAAGGAGGTTGAAAGTCGGTGGCACGTGGCTGAAAACTGAAGGATAGATGGTGGTCAACGCAAGTCAAAGGCGCAAGGGGCTAAGCTGGAGCTATCGGCACACGCGCGCCGAAGTGGAGATTTTGGTTCAGGACACGTACGATGAAGCCGTGTATGGAACGTCGGCAGGCGCTGTCCGAATAAGATATGGGGCTGCTTGGATTGGTTCGGTAGGACGCTACCGAATGTACTTGTACTTTTTAGTGGCCTTCCTTGTTTTGATCATAATTTATTCGATATAACTCCGATTGGGGTGATTCTTTCGCCCAATTTCTCATAATTCCAAGCTCTATCCAATTTTGCACATTTCTCACAAAATATATTATTTTCTCCTATTTTTTGTCATTTTTACATTAAAAGTTAAGTATAAAGGGTATAAAATAATATCAAAATAAAGCTCAAATAGAGGCTTATCAATAGCACCCCAAAAATCTGCATGAAGAAACCTACACATCACAATAGATTTAAGAGGATTGAAAACACCACACTGGGACGTCACGCGACACCGCTCCTTCCAAATCGACCAACATAAAATTGCTATCATTGAAAGCACCCTCTCTTTTTCATCACGCATACAAATATCCATGGAGGCAACACTCATAATCCAGTTCGCAAAGGTGGAGACAGTAGAACGGTTGACTGCATAACCCAGACTGCTCCCAAACTAGACACACCAAGTGCCCCGGCACTGGAGGAGCATATGTTCCACCATTTCAGATTGCTCAACACATGTAGAAAGAAAAGGAGTGGAGCCCAGGTGTCATAAAAAAAGATTACCCCAAGTGGGTATGCACCCCTTAATGGACATCCAAAGAAATATCTGATCTTTGGTACTGTTTTGATGCCCCAAATCAAACTCCACTTTCCCCTGAAATTAGTGTGCAAGGTGGAAGGACGATCGATCAACCGATAGGGGGCGCGAGAACTCAACCAATGATACCCACTCTTAACTGAATATCCCACATCCTTTGATGACGATCAAATTAGGCGGTCATGTGCAAGCTCAAATCCCACATGGATACCATTGATGATATTAACTTCCTCCTCAAGTAATAGCCCTTCCAAAGCCTCACAATTTCAGGACCCAAAATAATGATCAATGTAAGTTACCACCACCTCATCAAAGTTAGCACATGTGGAGCATAGAGTCTGAGATTAGATGCTTGCAGCGCAATCACCCAACATCGGTCCAAATTTTAATACTATTCCACTTTACCACCTGCCACCGAGCCCCACTTGATATTATATCCTGAGCATCAAGGAGACTTGACCATGCCCATGAAGCACGGTGCCCTCGCTTGGCCGTCAAGAAATTCCCATTTGAGTAGTATCTGGTCTTCATCGTTTGAGCCCAGAAGGAGGCAAGTTCACAAATCAGCCTCCAACATTGTTTAGCCAACATAGCAGAATTAAAATCTTCCAGATTGTGAAAAACCATACGACCGTGGGCCTTTTGTAAACTCATCTCCTTCCAACTAATCCAATGCAACTTATTACAATCCTGCTCTTGGCCCCACCAAAAGTTTGCAAGTATAACATCCATTTCGTTAAACATAACCTTGGGAAATCTAAATACCGACATAGGATACTTGAGCCTTGAGCCATCGCCTTGCTTGAGACTTCCTTTCTTGCCTAAGACGGCAGACATTGATCTTTTACACTTGTGCTAACTAAAGCCAAAAAATGAGCCAATTCTTGAAGAATTAAAAAAAAAAACATATTCTAATAAAAGCTAATCAACCAGATTTAGGTATAGAACTCACCAAATATATAAAGCGTCATCGTGACTTGAATTTGAAACCTCTCCAATTCGAGAGCCCGTTGCAATAAATTTTGATTTACGATGAATAGTTATGTCACGAGTTCATAGGTTACAAAGAGCTAAATGGTAGCCCTTGTTAAAAAAAAAAAAAGGGTTTCAGTCATTGTACAATTGGAATCACAATAATTGGTTGCAAACTATTCTCTGACATGGTAAATTGTACAACCTCTGGAATTTGGTGTCGGAAGCTATTGCTGTGTATGTATATCATGCGAGTATCACTTTCTCTTCACTCAAGCTCTAATGTATCCAATCAATCCTTACCCTGCTCAATTATCACACGCCCAGACACTTTGCCCAGTGAAGACATCTGGAAAGTCTTCTTGGCAAGGAATAATCTTCAAGCAAAGATGGATCACCTGAAATGTCTTCTTTATGTGACCATATATAAACCCCTCGTTCCCGCCGGCTACCTGGGACGGTGTTATCCAGTACAAATGCTACCAGAAATGTCACCACCATGTTCAAAGACAGAACCCCATTTAAAGCAAAGTCAAGCTGTCCGACATTTAAACAACAAATTAGCTCATATCTCACTCAAAGGACAAACTAAATCTCAAAACAGACATAGAAAGGACTTGGACACCAAGAATGCACGTTGCACGTGTTAAAACATGGATCCTAGTCTCCAAGGATGTCGTCTTATGATCTTTTATCTGCATGATGCAAAAAATAATCCCTAACCATGAATTTAACCAGCTTTAGAAACAAGTTCGTGAATAACTGTTTTTGTACCTTCAATTTTCTGAGCTCACACTGTGAAGAGGATACTTGATAATCAAGTCAACAGGAAGTCCTTTTATTTATTTTCAGTCTTTTTCATGTATTTGTGCATTTAGTACCACAAGCAAGGACCAAAAAAAATAGCCTGCTTACTTGTTTATTGCCGGTGTGGACTGGCCCATTAGATGCTGCTGCATAGGGAACAAAATAGCTAGGCAGTATGAGGGCGGCTTCAGGCTGATATTGTTGAAAATACGCTGGGATAGATAAACCAAGGAACAACGAAACACCAACTATCATAATGTTTCTAAAACTTGCTGCTTGACTATACTGCAAAGTTGAAAGGCCCAATGCCACAACAAGAGCCCACGTCAAGCAGAGAACGGAAGCAGCCAAGGCCAATGGTATAGAGGCAAGAATAGCACCCACTTTTCCTAGACACCAAAATACGTTATTCAGAAAGAAGAAAAAAAAGTCCTGATATATCCACCAGTCATGAAAAAGTTAACTTTGTATGTTGATGTTTATCTACTACTTTACCTATAAATGAGAAGAAGATTAAGAAAACTGCTCCAAGTTCGACAGCCCTGCGACTTGCCACCTTTGTTATGGAAATTGTATGCAAATTTTCTGTCAAGGTTGTTGATCCAGTACCAGAACCCCAAAGTCCAGCTAATATACTGCAGAAACCCTCCAATGCAATTCCTCTGCTGACAATTCCCGGGGTTGGAGGCTTCAAATTAATATGTACGGAAGCAGTGTGATATGTCCCAACCTAGACAAGTTATTGCAGCATATGTGTCAGTACCGTGTTGGTAATTTCTTATTTATGATTATTCGCTAACCTAAAGTACAATAAAATGTTTGCTTAACATCAATAAGAGGGGCGTTGACCTTTGGGTGCTACTCTGCAATTTCAGAGCTTTCACTTTAGCACAAAGTCACAGTATTATTCAAGGAGTTTTATTAATCCCCTATTTGGACATGAGACATTTTAGCAGTTTACATGCTCGACTTACTAATGACCCTACACGAGCAGTGCTCGTGTGTGCATAAAAACAGGCATCTAACATCATATATATAACTTATTTACAGTTGCATTTGAAATGAGAGCAACGCACCGAGTCGACTGATGCAACAAGCGAAGCAAAAATCATGATAAAGGAAGTCCTGAAATGGAAGATAGGGATACCCCACTGTAAAGGATAGGGAATCCTGACCCATGCAGCAGTTCTCCATGCATTTGAAACATCAGTCCTGCAATGTCTCATAGTATACGCATGCTTTCTACAAGCATCTATCAGGATATTTGAACTAGGTGCATCAGGGCTGCAGCCTTTATAATTGTATGCTCCACCGGCTGTCAAAAAGAATGCATAGGTCCATATGATCATAACACTCAAGGGAACCTGCAATGAGGAAATGTCAGCAAGATCAAGTAAGTCACAATATCCACAATGTTTCTAAAAATAATCCTTACATATTAAGTGCTTCAAACAAGACAGGATGAGCAGAATGAATTGTAATGCTATCGTTTCTTCTTCATTTTTAACTGTTGTATAAAGGTAAAATCTTTTACCATATTGTTCATGGGTTGGATTAAAGGAGAGGCTTCACATTCAAGGTTTAGCTTGGTTAAATTTTTAAGTTCTGTAATTTTCCAATGCATCTCTTAGTGAGACTTTGGCATGTTTGCCAGTCATTGGAAAGAAAATCTCGTCCAACCAAATCCATAACGAGCAACCACAATGATATGTAATAACCAGCCAGGATTATAAAAACAGCTACATAATGGTTCTTAATGATGTCACTGAAAACCAATGCTTCAACCTGGCCGTAAGAGTTCAGATTATTGAATCTTGCCCAGAAAATCAAAGCACAGGTAGGAATCAGGGGCCTGCCTTAGAAAGAGGCTGGGAGTTCAACCACTCTTGAAGGCACAGCAAGTGGATGGTAGAGGTTCATTAGCCCACCAGAAGAGTAGGATAGGATTGGCCAGGGTTCAGTTACACATACAAAGTAATGAAATGTTCAAGCTCAAGAGACTCCAAACAACAATATTTATTATAGAAAATAAATGTAGCTTTCAGTAAACCAACATGTTGTAAGGTAGGATAAATACCGCATAAATCTGAAAAAACCGATGCCCAAAGATGGATATTCCTCGAAGGTACTATATAGCAACAAAAGGAAATAGATTAGCATTTGTTAACACTTGGCAACGACATCAAATGAATTAAAAATATAAAATATGCAAGGCTTCATTATGAGAGCCTTTGAGGTACTGTGTAAGCCTATTTGGTACCAAACAATCACTGACCAAGGTGAATACGAGCACCAAAAGTATCTGTGGAACACTGATTTCCACACAACTACCAGCTTGAGGAAAGCCATAGCTAAAAAATGCTAAACCTACAGCAGCAACTGTTGGTGCAACGACAATGGGGTTTATCAATCTGCAATGTTGTCATAGAGATCAGACAGAGAAATGGCATAACTTATACAAGCACAAGAAAAAAGAACACTACAAATTATGATACAGACAGCAAATTATTCAGTTTAAATTATATATGAAATTGCGCTATCCTTTCTGATGCGGCTATATAAACCACCACGATTTGTTGTACAATATCACACTTGTCATAAATAAAGAGAACGAAAAGACATTCCATATATGTATCACCAAGCTAGATGATTGATGAAGCCCCTTTTTATTTCCAGAAATTATATATCATTTGTCTTTTCAATAGGAATTGAAATCTTGACACACTCAATCTACTGGATTACCTCACCAAAAGAGACATTGAGCCACTAAATCCCAGGAGACTTTGAAATAACGAACTGACAATTATAGCTCCTTGCAGTTCTCTCATTATATGCCTAAACTTCTGCAATAAAATAAACATTGAAACTATGAGGTTCCTGATACACTTCTAACATGAAATAAAAGGAATTCACTTCATCTCAAAGTTATAATTTCAAATTCTTGAATGTGAGAAAAAGATACTAATAAATCAAGTAGGAAACTTTAACCGTGACGAATCTCAAGGAGTATGCCGTTAATTAATTTTAGTATTAGTTTTTCAACCGAACTTACATGTTCCGAGAGATCTCGAGATTCCTGAGAATTCATCATAACTAATGCCGGTGCTAAGTATACAAATGAACTTCCTTGAACTAACGGAAGTCGTGTTCCAAAGTAAGAGTGCAGTATTGTTGTAACGCCAGAAACCAGTAGCATTGTTGAAATCAATGTGGCGGTATCCTTCTGTTATTATTAGAACAAAATATATATTGTGAGTTTTCCCATTTAATTTGGGAGGCCAAAAGGCTAAACAAGAACACAAGCTTACATCTTTTCCACCCATGGCTGGTACAATGATCAGGGGAATGAATATAAGGGAGCCAGCCAGTGATAAATAATGCTGCAGACCGTAATACATTAGTGGGACTGCAATAAAAACAATCAGATGAGAGTAAGGAAACAAAAATTAATTTCTTGTCATCAACAAGATTCTAGAGTGGCAATCTATTCTTTCTAAGGCAGCATTTGAGTAAGAAGAAAATGATTTTTGGTAACTAAGTACAGCCAACAAATCAAGTTATTCTGAGTACTAAAACATGTTTTACTTTCGAAAGCTATTTTCCTAAACTACATAATAATAAGAAGCAAACTTGCACTAATCCGGGCATTACAATTCAGGTTCGGGATCTTCTTTAAATATCAATGCTAAAAGGAACATTCTGAGCTATTCTTCTCTGAAAAATGAATAGTACGCTTAACTACAAGCTTGTGTTCTTTCCCCCTTATATTTTCCCCTTTACGGTGTTTAAGTTCTAGCCCATATTTCATAAAGGTGTGGAATTTACCCTCCCCTGTCACTAGGACCCGGTCTATTTGTTATTTACCACCACTTTATTTTATGTCTCTTGCCTAAAAACAATGACAACAATCTAACCGTACAACCGTCTCTAACAAAAATACAGCAATTAAAACTGCATACAGGAAGACTAATCAACAAATTAGTCCTGCTTGAAAACAGCTCAATAAACTTAACACACAATAAATTTTGTAAGAATACTAACCAAGACCCGGATTTTCTCTCAACCCAACCTTCATTGCCGACGAGCTACGCCACCCTCCGTCAACAGGTTCTTCACCCTCCAGGTACAAATTCATTTCCACATCTCTTTCACCTTTATCATCAATTATCTTCGGCTCAGTAGACGAAGCAGCTGCTGTAACTCCAACCCCATTGCCATTCCCATTCTCATTTCCATTAACAACAGTTCTTCCCTCGTCTTTAGCACCCAAAACAGGCTCATTTTCAGTCCTCCTCCTCTTACCCTCACCCCTTACTCTGTCACCAGTAGCTGGCTCAATCTCAACCCCTTTGCCTGGCTTAGTCCGACCCAGAACCGGATCGATTTCAATTTTCGGAGATGACCCGCCGCCGCCACTCTCATCAACACCCTTCTCCAAACCAAACCCAGCACTGTCATTCTTCTCACTGGCACTAGTAGTCGTCTCCCCAGAGAAATTAGAGACAAACCCAGTTCTTCTTGCCCAGGATCTCAGCTCTCTTGGATTGTGATCCTTCTTTGGCACAAAGGCTGAGATCGTCCTGGGTTCATCATAGCCTAGTGCAGCACCACGTCCACCCCTCAGCCCCCTCTCTCTCTCAGCCTTGTCTAGTGGCTCTGAGCTCGACCCAGGTTCCATCTAACCTTCTTCTCAACTGGGCACCAGTTTCTTCCACTAAAACGAGCTTCGAAATTGAAGAAAACGATCAGCTGCCTCGGTGACCCACACCAAGAAAGGCAGAGCGAGAGTGAAAGCAAATCAAGAAAGAAAGAGTTGGGTTTGTTGGCATTGGGAAAGGTGTGAGGGCAAATCGTTTTGAATTTACAGTTGGATTTGTTGGCATGCGGAAATGTGTGCAAATGCGGAAGGAAATAATGTGAATTTGGTGATCGGACCGACTGGTGTTTGAGATAAGAATGATGTTCTTATGAGCATTCACCATCTCCTCATTACCCTTTCCTTTTTTTTTTCTTTTTATTCAAAATCTGCTTCACACTCTAATGACTGAAACGTCCCTACTTTTTTGGCCGTTGTTGCAAAGCAATTTAGAGGATAATGTCATTTCAAAATTCAAACTGAATGAAAGTATGAGACTGAAATGCGGATGTCTGAACCACCATCAAATGTTAATAACATGGGACCCATTCTAAATTTGTCCTTATTAACCGCTGATAATCGCCCGTATAACAATCTTGGGAAACGTAACAGAATGTTCATATCAATATCATACGAGTGTTGAAGTTTAATGAAGGGTGCATGTTAGTCTAATAACAATGTGTAGCGGATCCTCATGGCTCATGCAACGTCATTAGAAAAAAGAATTGGCCAATTAATTACTTAAATTGCTCATCATTTTATTTACGCCCGAAAAAATTCACACTTAATTTGCTAAATGTTTTTAGATAGAGCACACTTATGCTTTAATCGAAAACCTATATTACACATTTTTATTTTTAGCAAATGCTTATGAATTAAAAGTATGGATTGAACATGAATAACTCAAACAGCTAGGGCCCTTCTGTCATCTCTCATGTTCATTTTGGAGTGTCACAAAAGATATTCGTAAGAAGATTAATATTTGTAAAAAAAAAAACCTACGATACATTTTTTGTTCTTTGATAATAGGAAGAGAGTAGACAATGTATAAATTGGGTTGCTTATTAGGAGAGTTAAGCTTAAAACCACTCAATATGTGGAAAATAATATTATTAAACCGTAGTATTGAGTGACAATTATGCGATACATTAAATATACTCACAATATTAATATAATTTTTAGTTTTTCTTCTTGTCACAATGAAAAAAATAATTGGCAAGTCTTTATTGTTTTCTTCTGGTTTCTTTTTGAGTAGAGTATTTTTCAATGTATTAGAGCATCTAGCGTACTAAGAAATAAATGCATATTACAATTTGGCGGCATGGCATTTTATTGTAATATTCTGAGCTGTAAACTTATTTTATTCTAATGAGAAACTATAAAATGTTGAGATATATAAAATAAAAAATGTTACAATTTTTGTGAAGACATGAATTTACAAAAGACGTATGAATTTTATATCTCTCTCTATTTTGATTGATGGATTACAAAATTGAATTTCAAAGTTACAGATTATAATTATAATTACGATTGAGTGAAACAGTTTTCCATTGATGGTATAACTATAACATGCATAGGAAGTAATAAATTCTTGGTATGCATTTTTAGGGTTTTCCAGCATGATCAAGCACCTGACCTAAATAACGATCGACCAAGAATGCATGATGACTTTTCGATAAAGCCAAGGAGTTATCGTGAAACTGAAGTATCAACAACCCATTTTAAGATTCCACATCTTTCTTTAGTCTTTACCCTCTCGATTAAGTTGACTAAAGTGATTAGCCAACCAAAAAGTAAATTTTACGATAATCATAATCAACTGCAAGTGCTACAAAAATTACAAAATTAAGGAGAAAAGGTAAAGAAGAAAATAAGGGAAAACAAATGACTCCAAAAAATCCAAAGTGGATTCATGATTGATGCTTCAACCCAAAATCCAAATTCATGATCACGTAAACCACTGAAAACCATTGATGCTTCAAGCCTTCATCCAAGAATACCAAAAAATTCACTAGATCGATCTTTAGTTTCAAGAACAAAGTTCCAATTCTTGATAGAAAAAAAAAAAAAAGAAAAAAAAAGAACAAGTTCCAATATTCAGATTACTACATTAAAAATCAGCTATAATTAGATTGGAATCCAGTTGGGGAAAATAGTAGAATGGAAATAATAACTCAACCCACAAAAGGATAAATATGCAAGGAAATAAAGGAGAAAATAACAGAGAACATCGGATATGACGCGGTTCGGCAACATGCTTACGTCCACGGGGCAACAATAATAAGAACCTCCACTAATGAAATTAAGGGTACACAGAGATGCACAACTTCAAGAATACTACTGGAAGGAAACTCTCTCTCTCACACTTGTTTTGCTACCAACACTACAACACTCAACACTTTAAACTTGGAGTGGGCACTCTTCACTCTCTTCTTGGAAGAAGATGTTTCTCTTAGATGAGATTGATGGAATGAGCAAATGACCTTTCCTTATATAGGTCAAGGAGGAACCATCTAGATGCTTTCATTAATGCTTCATCCACCCACCTACTTCATTTATGGATCCCACTTACCTACAACCACTTACTTCATTTTGGATCCCACTTACCTACAACCACTTACTTCATTAATGCTCCAAACAACATTTTGTAGATATATTTGAAGTTTGGGCCAGGATATTTTACAATCTCCCCCTCCAGGCCAACTAGGTCAAAACGACGTGACTTCTACTTGAAGTCCATTCTAGTGGATTTGCTGCAATACTCCAACTTTTGTTACCTAACAACTTTTGTCAACATATCTGAAGTGTTCTTGTTGGTGTGAATTTTCCTCAACTGGAAATGCTTCTTTGATACTGCATCTCGAATCCAATGATAACGGAGATCAATGTGCTTCGTGTGAGGATGGTACACTGAATTTTTACTTAAATGAATAGCAGTTTAACTATCACAATGCACCACATAACTTTCTTACTTCACACCCAATTCTTGAATGAACCTCTGCAGCCAAATCATATCCTTGCCTGCTTCATTTGCATCAATATACTCAACTTCAGTGGTGGATAAGGCAACACATTTTTGTAACTTGGACTGCCATGAAACAGCTCCCCCTGAAAAAGGTGAATAAGTATCCAGAAGTGGATTTTCTAGCATCAAGGTCTCGTGCCAAGTCTGCATACGTGAAACCTTCTAACACCGGTTTCGATCCACCAAAGCACAAGCACAACTTTGAAGTGCCTCTCAAATATCTGAGTATCCACTTGACTGATTCCCAATGCTCTCTGCCAGGGTTAGAGAGATACCTACTAACAACACCAACTGCATGTGCTATATCTGGTCGAGTACAAACCATAGCATACATAAGACTACCAACAGCTGATGACTAGGGAATACCTGCCATCTTGTCCATATCCCCTTGTGTAGTTGGGCATAACCTTCTGCTTAACTTGAATTGATTACCTAGAAGTGAGTTCACTGCCTTAGCTTCTTTCATGTTGAACCTCTCAAGCACTCGTTCAACGTACCTTTCCTGTGACAACCATAGCTTCTTCGCCTTCCTGTCACGCGTGATCTCCATGCCCAAAATCTGCTTAGCTGGACCTAAGTCTTTCATATCAAATGATTTTGACAAATCTGACTTCAACTTGTGAATCATAGCAACGTCGTGCCCCACAATCAACATATCATCAACATAGAGCAATAAAATGATGAAATTACCTCTGGTGAACTACTGGATATACACACATGGATCGGCATCTGTTCTCTTGTACCCATGACCCAACATGAATGAGTCAAACTTCTTGTACCATTTCCTTGGTGCCTGCTTTAGCCCGTACAAGCTTTTCTTCAACTTACAAACCATGTGTCCTTTTCTCTCAACTTCAAAACCTTCTGGTTGCTCCATGTAAATTTCCTCTTCCAAATCAGCATGCAGAAATGCTGTCTTCACATCCAACTGCTCCACCTCAAGATCCATGCTAGCTTCCATGCCCAGAATAACTCGGATAGAAGTCATCTTAACCACTGGTGAGAATATCTCGTCGAAATTGACTCCTTCCTTCTGCCCAAAACCCTTGACAACCAAGCGAGCCTTGAACTTTGTCAACTACTCATTCTCGTCCCTCTGCAACTTGAACATCCACTTATTTTTTAGTGCTTTTCTGCCTTTAGGAAGCTCCACCAACTCATAGGTGTCATTCTTCAATAAAGACTCTATCTCAGACTTCATTGCCAACATCCATTTTTCATTGTCTACATGAGTTTTTGTCTCCTCAAAATTTTCAGGCTCTCCATCGCTAGTCAACAGAATGTATCTGGAATGCGGGTCATCCCCATCACTGGTTGTGAGAATATACTGTGAAGAAGGATACTTAGTATTCGGCTTTGGCACTCTGTTTGATTTACGAACTGGTACTTGGGAAATCTCTGGTTGCTCCTCCTAGCTTGGCACCCCCTGAATTTGATCGTCCTGATCATCGTCTTCAGGTTCAGACACTATCTCAGCACCTCGTGCTTCAACCATGTCAGGAACGTCTTCATTTATAATCTCTTGAGCTCTGCCACTGGGTTCTTGTTGCAGCAGTGATGAATCATAGGTGAGTTGGCCTGCATTTTTAACTGTCTCCTTATCAAGATCTGCCACGGTATGATCTTCAAAGAATTGTACATTTCTGCTTATGAATAGCTTGTTGGTCTTTGGATCCCACATGTGGTAGCCTATTTCTTCATTGCCGTACCCGAGAAAGATGCACGGTGTGCCTTTGTCATCTATCTTCAATCTTTTCTCGTCGGATACACATGCAAATGCTTTGCACCCAAACACTTTCAAGTGTGAATATGAAGCGCTTCTACCGGTCTATACGCATTCGGGAGTCTCAAAGTTCAATGGTACACTTGGTGATTGGTTGATAAGGTAACAAGCGGCTGACATAGCTTCGGCCCAAAAACTCTTTGATAGATTGACTGTCTTCAGCATGCACCTGACCTTCTCCAGAATGGTGCGGTTCATCCTTTCAGCTACACCATTATGTTGTGGGGTGCCAGAAATTGTCTTCTCATGCCTAATGTCATACTTCGAACAATGATCTCTGAACTCGTTCGAAGTGTACTCTCCGCCATTGTCGCTACGGATACATTTGAGGGCTCTCCCAGTCTCCCTCTCCACCATGACATGAAACTGCTTGAATGTTTGAAATACCTAGCCTTTTGATTTCAAAAAATATACCAAAACCTTTCGTGAAGCATCATCAATAAAGGTGACAAAATATCTATTACCACCTAGTGATTCAACTTCCATAGGGCCACAAACATCAGAATGTACTAGGTCTAATATTTTTTCTTTTCTTGTGGAGGTACCAGAAAAACTGACTTGATTTTGTTTGCCATATAAACAATAATCACAAGAGTCAAGTGAGGTATCTTTGGCAAAGGGAATGAGAGACTTCTTTGCCAAAACTTGCAATCCCTTCTCACTCATGTGGCCTAATCTCTTGTGCCATAGATTTGGAGGAGAATTGTCCACGACATTCAACTCTCCTTTGTAAACTTTCCCATATGTATTGTAAAGGGTGCAACACAACTTCCCTCTAACAATGACTAGCGATCCCTTGGTAAGCCTCCACTTTTGATCTCCCCCATGATGATGGAACCCTTGTTGATCAAGCACGCCGGTTGACATTAGATTGAGACGTAAACCAGGAACATGTCTCACATCTTTCAATAATAGCTTGTTGCCCAAATCAGTCTCGAACAAAACATCAACTATTCATGATATCTTGGAATAGCTATCATTGCCCATCTTCACTTCCCCAAAGTCTCTAGCTTTGTATGTGGTGAAGAACTCCGAGTGCACCGTGACATGGAAAGATGCTCCAGAATCAACTACCCAAGAAATGCTTTTATCTTCATCAGCATGTAGGCAATCACTGTCAAGAGACAACAACTCACATGCTTGACTGGACACAGTAGCGGTAGCTGCAGTATTGGTTGTGTCCTCCTTCTTTTGGTAGGTTGGGCCATATTTCCCATCCTTCTTGTTATTCTTTAGTTTGTTGCAATTCTTCATCATGTGGCCATAGATATTGCAATTATGACACCTTCCATTGAATCGTGTTCTCGAACGACTTGCACTTCTTCCACGATCTCGACTGGGACCTTTACTCTTGCTCCTTCCTCTATTCTCCGCCACAAAGACTTGGCTACTATCGGAACTTGAGGACTTCCTCCTAGTCTCTTCATTTAACATGTTGTCTTTAAGATTATCCATAGATAACACACTATTGGGAGCAGAGTTACTTACAGTAATGACAAAGGTCTCCCAATTATCAGGCAAATATCCAAGAAGCAATAACGCTTGAAGCTCATCCACGATCTTCATGTCCATCGTGGCCAATTGATTGACAATGCTTTGGAAGTTGTTAAGGTGCTCAGTCACCCTTACACCCTCCTTATACTTCATGTTGACAAGCTCTTTAATGAGAAATGTTTTCTTTGAGGCGGTATTTTACTCGAACAATGACTCCAACTTCAACCAAAGAGCATGGGCATTAGTCTCGTTGGACACATGGTGGAACACACTATCATCCACCCATTCACGAATGTGACCAATAGCCTTGTGATTGAACTTCTTCCATTCAGCATCTCCCATATTCTCAAGCTTTCCTTCCTCTCCTTCTATGGGCTCATGCAGATCCTTGCAATAGAGAATGTCCTCCATTCTCGGCTTCCATGTAATCCAATTGGAGTGGTTGAGTTGAACCATGGTACTCCTTGAGCCTTCCATTCTAACTCTCAACGAACCTAGAGCTCTGATACCACTGTTGGGGAAAATGGTAGAATGGAAATAATAACTCAACCCACAAAAAGGATAAATATGCAAGGAAATAAAGGAGCAAAGAACAGAGAACACCAGATATAACGTGGTTCAGCAATATGCCTACGTCCACGGGGCAACAACAACAAGAACCTCCACTAATGAAATTATGGGTACAAAGAGATGCACAACTTCAAGAACATACTTGAAGGAAACTCTCTCTCTCACACTTGTTTTGCTACCAACACTACAACACTCAATACTCTCAACTTGGAGTGGGCACTCTTCACTCACTTCTTGGAGGAAGATGTTTTTCTTAGATGAGATTGATAGAATGAGCAAATGACCTCTCCTTATATAGGCCAAGGAGGAACCATCTAGATGCTTTCATTAATGCTTCATCCACCCACCTACTTCATTTATGGATCCCACTTACCTACAACCACTTACTTCATTTTGGATCCCACTTACCTACAACCACTTACTTCATTTTGGATCCCATTTACTTACAACCACCTACTACATTTTGGATCCCACTTACCTACAATCACTTACTTCATTAATGCTCCAAAAAACATTTTGTAGATATATTTGAAGTTTGGGCCTGGATATTTTACAATCCGACCATGGACACATATGATGAGAGGGGACTCGGGGGCTGCTTTCGTGATAATGCCCGATGACAAAGAGGGCGATTTTGGAGTACGTCCAATTGTGGCATCCACTGATGTTTTCCTACTATCTATTTTTTGATCTCGTATGGTAACTTTTAGTTCCGGGACATTGTTTCTATGCCTCTTTGAAGCGAAACCCCCATATGTAATAATTCAAAACATTTGGTTTTGTATTAGAAATGAGAGGAAAACCAAATTGACAGAAAAGCATATGAACTTGTTGATAAACCATCTTTCTTGAAAGCGCTGCCTTACAGTCGGCCATGCGCTTGTTTGTGCCCAAAAAATGTCGTAGTGAATCTGAGATTGCTGCTCAGTGACTTGATACATTTGAACTACGCATTTAAATAAATGCATAATTAGAGTATATGCAATTTAAACCTTCTTTTGTAGATATAGTATTGGTAAATAGAGATTTTTCTTAATCGAAGAAATTAGGGAATATTAAATAATGGTTGGTGAAAAGAATGAGAAATAATCAAAGATTGAAATAATAAATAAATTAATGAATAAAATAATAAATCAATCAATTTTGGAATAGGGGGAGGGGGGGGTGTGACTACTCGGAAATTCGAAAAATGAAAATTTGGAAAGAAATGACGATTTTGCCCTTAGTTATGGGGGCAAAAGTTGACTTTTTGATCGGGACCTTTTTTGGACTTTCCGGAAGGACCGTTGGATAGTTCTTGGGACGCTGAATTCGTAGAAAGGCGGCATGCGTCAATCGGAGGTCGGATGTGAAAGTTGCGGGTCTGCGAAGGCTAGGGGTATTTTGGTAATTATTTGTGCAGGGGTAAAATGGTAATTTGATCAGTACTGGCTGATTCAACCATGTTAATGGTGTATTAAGCTGAGTTAAAGACACTTGTGCCTACTATTTTGGATGAGGATTCACCATTTAGTGACATCTGTCACTCGCTTATGCTAATTAGTGGTCGTGGGTGTGTGTGTGTTGTGCAATTGAAGATCGAAGAGAGAAGCAGGGGTGGCAAGGATTGATTTAAATCCCAAAAACAGAGCACGACCATACCCAGACATAGGCACCAAATATCCTCTTCTGATCGATCAAGTTGAGAGAACAGGAGAGTGGAGAGTAAATTGAGGAAACCATGAGAAAACATATTGGAAGGGGAAGAGAAATCCTGAACCCCGAAACTCAAACCGTGAACATTCAAAACTCCCAACCATTTCGAATATGCGATTTCAGGCCACAAACATTGAAATTGAGCCTGGATTAAGCCTTCTGAGCTCAAACTGAAGTGAACCCAATCAAAAACGAGAGGAAATAGTATGGTTTTGGCCATGAACGGAGTACCTCAACTCCTCAAAAATTCAAGGTTAAGTCGTGAATTTGGAGGGGTTGAAGAGTGCAATTGACATGGGAAACAAGTTTATAAGAATCCTATGAAGCTTTTGGATGGACCAATTGAAGGAAAACGATGGAGAATGATGACCTTTGAAGAATGAACAGTGTAAGAGTATCCTTCGAATAATCGAAGGGATTGAGGTAAGGAATTCTGTAATTGAAATCACAGATCTCTAATTAAGCATTAAACGATGATATTAGATGAATTAATTGAAAGAAAGGATGCAGAATTGATGGGGATTATACCGGGTCTGCTCGCGGGTTGCAGGATCTGTTTAACAGAGAAACGGGTGAGGACGATGCATTGTAGAAAGCACTGTGCAAGCGCGTGGGTTGCACCCGCAACCACTCACGGCGGCGCGTAAGGGCGCTTGGGGGCGATTCCCGAGGTAAGGTCAACATGACTTTTATTCTATGCAATGTAACGAACATTTTAGAGTTGGTTTCGAGTCAATCAGACACCATTTCGATATTGTTTCGAGGGGCCTATGGTTTATGTCACGTTTTTAATTCATACTTAATTCCCAAAAAAATATGGGAAATTAATATGATATTAATTGAGTTGTTAGTAACCCGTAATGATTAATTTGGACAGGACTTGAGATTCCTGGAAAGTGTCGAAAATTACGGAAATACGTGCAGCTCGGAAAGCGAGCGATATGGACGGTGTGTGAGTGGACGTTTATTTTATAAACTGATATGCATGCATAGTTAAATGTTTTACATGATTTATTGCATGATTTGAATTGCAATGATTTGGCATGATTATTTCTAGATTTAATGATTAATTTTAATCAGTGTTTTGGGCACGTTTTTCGAGAAATCGTGAAATTGCTGTTTTGGGCGAAAGCTCGAGATTTGAGATTGGTTTTGACTCGAATTTTGAGTCGGGAAATTGATTTGATGGATTTGTAATGTGTTTTGGATATATTTTATGGATTTATGTGAAAATGGTAACTTAGGTTGCGGTTGCACGGATTTGCGTGAAAATGAGATTTGGGCTTAAGACCCCGTGATAAATGGTTTTGACGTGGTTTAAATGATGATTTTGAAATAAAGATTTTGATTTTGTATTTATGTTCAGTGCCCCCAGATGTGTAATTTCTGGGTAGACTTCAGATGTGTAATTCCCGAAGTGACTCCAGATGTGTAATTCTCGGAGGGACTCCAGATGTGTAATTCCCGAAAGGACCGGATGTGTAATTCCTAGTGAGACTTGATGTGTAATTCCCAGCAGGCCTAGATGAGTAATTCCCAGCAGGGCTGGATGTGTAATTCCCAGCAGGATGATAACTCTGGATGTGTAATTCATAGAGGACCCTCAGATGTGTAATTCCCGAGTTATGTGCTTTATTTTATGATAAAATGATTTTATGAAATGATTCATGTGTTTGGCTTGAAAGCCGAGATTTGATACTTTTTCATGTGATTTGGCTGGAAAGCTGATGATTGTTATTCATATATTTGATTCAATGCATGCATGGTTTGATAAACTGGAGGGTAAATGATGTATTTTGAAATTTATTTTTAAATGATATTATTTTTGTCCACTCACACCTTTTCTATTTTGATGACTCTACAGGCCGTGGCATGACATTCGGAGCTGATCGAGAGGCGGAGGCATGAGCGGAAATCAGTGCAGTTATCCCTTATCTGATAGGTGTTGAGGGGTAGTTCCGGGACTTCAGTTGACTTGTCAGACGGGAGCAGGACCGAGCACGGTTATCAAAGTCCAGTCGGGACGGGTCCTGTCAGGAGGGGGGAGGGTTTGAAAGATTGTGTAATCACCAAAATACATGTAAAAACAATTATGAAATTAATTATATTCATATTTTAACCTTTGTACAAGTGACCTTTCTTCAAATACAATTTTTACCAACACTCTAACATTATGCTCATATTGAACCAATCACGAAATCCACCTTCATCATTTCAATTACATGCATACATTTTCATATTATAAATGCACCAAACACCGGATTATTACTTATAATATGATCCACCTTAAATTTGTGATTTAATGAGTCAAACAACAGTCAAACATTAAATCTCTTCAATCCTATTCTAAGTGACCCGAACAGTGGATCAACACTTAGCGTAGAATTGAAGGTTAAACACTAAAACGTATGAAGTAAAAAAAAATCAGGAAGTAAAACACATGGAGATTGTATTCATACTTACAAATGTTAGAAAGAAAATACCAACACATATATTGAATTATAAGTAAAACCAAAACAACAACAAGAGTTTAAGTAGAAAAAGATCGTTTTTTCACAAGAATCACTGAACAACAGTAGGATACCTGTGAAGATGGAGGAAGAAATACGAGGAATTCGGTCTTCAAAAATCTCGAATTGCCTTCGAAATTATCTAGCCTTATGGTTTTCTTGAGGAAAGTATAAAATTGTGTACAAAGAGAAGTTACAAGAACAAAGTCAAGAGAATGAAACTAAGAAACAAAATGTAAAAAAAAATCTAAAAAACAAAATTTAAAAGAAAACTAAGAAGAAAATTTTATAAGAAGCTAAAATGGTCCCAAAATATATCTCAAAAGAAAAAAAAAATGAACTTAACAAAGAGAACTAAAAAGGACTAAAAGAAAGGGAAAAAAAGAAGTCATTTTTACAATGAAATGACCTCCTTATTTATAGAGGGAGTATCAAGAAAAACTAAAAATAAAATACAAAACCAATAGTAAAATATTACATGAAAGAAATGATGAAAAACTGATTTTTTTTTTTTTAAGGGTTGATTTCTGCTAAAAAATATGGTTGAAGGGGGCAGGTAGCGCAGCTGGGAGTAGGGCATGGGTTGCCTGAAAATCACCAGAGGGAAGCTGAATGGGAGCAAGTGGAATCGGCCAGAGCGAAGAAATGAGCTGGTGGGAGTCGGCGGCATAGGTGCTGATAGGAACGTGTTCTTCGGCGCATGTGCGTCGACATGGGCAGGTGATTTTGGTATGCGCGTGCCAAACTGAAAGTAGGCGCTTGTCGATGGCGTTTGTGGGCTAGCGAAGGAATTGGGCAGGGTTTCTTGGGCTGAGCGACTGGGCCGTGGGTTGGGTTGCTGGGTCTTGCTCGAATGTTGATTTGGGCTACACAAGTTGGGATGCTGGGCTTGGGCAAATAGACTGGGGCTACAATTTGATTAATGGATTAGGTTTCCACTATTTCGTCCATAACTTTTTCGTTCTAATTCCGATTGGGACGATTCTTTAACCAAAATGCTTTGAATTCCAAGTTTTATTTATTTCTACAAATTTCCCACAAAATAAAGTATTTTTTCCAAATTTTTGGTATTTTAATATTAAAAGATAAGTATAAGGGTATAAAATAAAACTAAATTAACGACCTATCAAATACCCCCACACTTAAACTTTGTTAGTCCCTAGAAAATACTAAAAATTTTAAACAACTAAGTCCTTAACCATTTGTCTTAATATTCCATTATTATAATCATGGCATAAAAGATTTACACTAGAAGACAATTAAGCATATGGAATTCAAGAGTTAATACATGCTAACAAAATGTTTCAACAAGTAAGATAATGAGTAAACATGTTGAAATGGATCTCAACCTAAATAAAACAAGTATGAATCAACTCACAAGGATATACACTCATAAATTCACTCAATTGGTAGGGATTTGCGTTTGCACTCAAAATGTATGTGAAAAAAAATGCTCACATAATAAAAATACAGTACTTTTGCAAAATCTCAAACAAAAACCAAAAGATAAAAACAAAACATACTTGCACAAATGAACCAAAACCATAAGCTTACTCAAGTGATAAACTTAACTAATCAAAATTTACCATCTTAAGGATCATAAGGTCTTTATGAAGGTTGTAATGAGACTAAGTTTAAAGGCAAGGAAAATATAGGACAAGTGGTGCTCAAATTTATTCCAAGACTCAATAGACTCCCAAAACTTAGATATGTAACGCCCCGGAAATTCAAGAAATGTAAAATTGTAAAATAATAAATGAAATGACGTTTTTACCCGTGTGAATACTATAGTCAAATTGTTGACTTTTTGATTGGTAGGTCAAACGGACATTAAACAATGACCGTGACGTAGTTTGGGACGTCACGAGTCCATAGACATGTGGCACGTTCAATTCCGACAATCAGGGAAGAAGTTACGACGTTCGGAAGTTCAAGGTCATTAGCGTAATTTGGACGAAAAGGGGGGAAAATGTTGACTTTTTGACTGAAAACTGATTTTCACACGATTCGAAGACCGTTAGGTAGGTCTCAATGCCCTGAGTCCGTAGATAGGCAGCACGCTGAAAACGGACATCGGACCGTTGCCTTACGGGTCTAGAAAGGGAAGGGCATTTTGGTAATTTTGGGCAGAAGGGCAAAATAGTAATTTTGCAGGAAGGTTACTGTTTGAAGCCGTGGGAAACAGGGCCTGCACCACCGTGCTTGGTGGTTCTGACCAAGAAATTGTTTAACCTGGTTAGTGGACTGAAGAGGGGATTAGTTTATGGGGTTTGAGGTATTGGGAACGTGTTGGTATGGAATGAAACAACAAACAGTGCACGTGCACCATTGTTTGACTGGTTTGGGACCGTTGCGGGAAGCATTTTTCAGAGGAGCCTGAAGGATTCCCACGGGTTGCTGGCTACACGGTTCGGTTAACAGAGTAATGGGGATTGAGAGAGGGTCATTTTCGTTAGGGAGAGTCTGAAAACTTGAGAGAAAACAGAGACTGGAAAATTTGGAAAATTGGAGGGAAAATCGAGTTCTAATTTGTGAGGCGAGTTGGATGAAACCAAGGATTGAAATAGCTTTCTGGGACCAATTGGAGTTCAACCATACCGTTCCTGAAGTGATTCGACCATGACTTGGCCAGGAACCCAAGTTCCATTTTCGAAAGATTTTCAGAGCTGAGGACGACGACTTCCAGGTGAGTAACTGTGAAATTTTTTGTGTGTTATGGTTCGTATAGGTCCTAGTAAGCTTCAGGTTAAGTTAATTTGAAAATGGAAGGGAAACCAGTGAGATACGATGGTCGACCCGTTTGGTTGATCACGGGTCGAAGGGTTGATTTAGGACCTGTTGAGGTTAATTAATGACTCAGAACTCAAATTAAAATGTTAAGGGAAGTCTTAGGTTTAAAAACGAAGGAAATCGAGTTTGAATTGATGGAGAATTGGCCGGGTTGAATCGCGGGTTGGGGACCTATTTAACTAGCTTCCGGGTGAAGGAGACGACACTGTAGCTACAGTGCCAGGCGCGTGGCTTTCACGCGCTGCCACTTTGGGCAGCGCGTGTGGGCGCGTGAAGCCTCATCTCCGGTCACGGTCAACTAGAGTTTTCATCCTTTCAATGTACTGAACATTTTTGAGTTAAAAATCAAGTCGATCGGAGATTGTTAAGTTGGTCAAAATAGGGTTGGTTGCCTCGGGAAGCGTGTTCGGGCGGTTTTCCCGGGCCGGTTTCAGTTTAGGACTTCTTGGTTGAATCGTAAGGACTTGTAGTCACCCTTACGTGTGATTTGGACTGAAGGAATCGTACAATAGTACCGGGACGAGGTTATACGCGCAGTTTCGCAGCAGGATTGTACCGTGAGTGGGCCCGATTTCATTAAACCCTTGCATGCATAACTATTTTCACTTTATATATATATATATGCTGGAATCAAGTAATGGTTTTGATTATCTTGAAATTTTGGTTATGGCACGATTTACGATGTTTGGGCTTGAGACCCGTCTAGTGAAATTTAAGTATTGTTTTGGATTTTATATATATACGTATATGCATGTGGATATCAATGCCTGTCTTTGGTACTGCACTGTATAGATCGACCCGTGTGATACTGTCTCCTCCGGATGTGGTACCCCGGAGTGGTCACGGCGCATTGCCTGCGAGGGGTCATTCTACGGAGGGACCGGACCGTAGGATGGCTCAGGAGCAGGATTGCTATGATTGGACGTCTGGGACGTCGAGCGTTTGGTACGCTAGGCATCTGGGATGCCGTACCCGGACTGGATTAGGGGATTGGACTCGGGATTGAGACCCCGAGTGGTACGCGTAGCCTTAGGATTGTGACATTATGGGACGTCAGACATCGGGGATGTCAGGATTGGAGTGTATAGTGCAGTGACTGTGGTTATATTTATGGTTTTATCATATGACTTGTGATATCCTATATGATTTTATGGTTTTAAATACTAATGCATGCATGTTTGGAAAACGGAGGGGTAAAAGTATATGTTTTATTTATTAAACTGTTTTATAAACTTTGAGTTTCGGCCCACTCACCCTTAATGTTTTTTTGACCCCTCCAGGCCGTGCTACTGAGGTAGAATAGGATCCTGAGGCTGAGGCATAGATCTACACAACGCACCTGAACCCCCTGTTGGGTAGGTTAGCCCGGAGGATAGCTTAGAGTCGTGCTCAGAATTTGTATTTTGGACATTATCCCTTGTCTAACATATTTTCAATTCGGATTGTATGTGTAACTTTATTTTGGATATTTATGCATTTGAACTTTTAAGGTTAAATTTGGAATGTTGGTTCGGGTGTCAGACGGGAGCAGGGCACGTCCCCTTGTGGTCCCCGGGGGATCGGGGCGGGTCCTGTCAGCTTGGTATTAGAGCACTAGGTTGTGGTCAGCGTGCTAGACTAGCGGTGAGTACTAGGTACTTTTCAAGTTTAAGGATAATGTTATCTAATCTATACCTCTTAACAGTTGGTTATGCCTCCAAGGAGAATTCCGCACGCACGGACTGACGAGGAACTAGAAAGAGAAATGGAATGCACAAGTATCGAACGGGCTCAGCGTTTGGGCGCCACTCCTTTCAGCGGGGGATCAAACCCCGAGGATGCCTGCGAATGGATTGCTAAGTGGGAAAGGATTTTTACGGTGATGCACTGCCCACCGGGCGAGCGGGTGACATTGGCGGCCTTCCTGCTGGAAGGCGGAGCTTATCAGTGGTGGCATGGCCTAGAGATGTCAGGATGGTCTGTCCACACTACTACCTGGGAGGTCTTCCGTGCCCGATTCTTGGATCAGTACTACCCGCGATCATTTCGCGCTGTCCGGGAGGAAGAATTCCTACCGCTGGAGGAGGGGGATATGTCTGTTGGGGACTATGAGCAAACCTTTGGGAAACTTTCTCGGTTCGCAGCAGCATTTGTGAGCACAGAGGAAGACAAGTGTCAGAGGGTTGAACTTGGACTCCGAGGGGAGATTCAGGCAGGTGTGATAGCTGCCAGTCATGCTACTCTGAGAGACCTGGTCGACGCAGCGGTTCATGTCGAGGCCAGTCTGGCGGTACACCAGACACGACAGCCTTCAGGCGAGGGGCAACGTCGGGATCATCCATACCTTGGACCAATGGGCCAGAGGCACACTAAGGGAGGAAGTTACAGAGGAGCACCTTCATCTTTACGGGGTCGTGGCAGGTTGGGTCGACATGGGGGCTCTCAGAGGACAGGATTGAGGTTCAGCTCAAGGCAGCATTCATCTTGGAGTGGTGCATCCGGTGGGTCTTCGGACAGGCCGAAGACAGTTAGCTGCTTTGCTTGTGGAGGAGCGGGCCACTATGCCCGAGATTACCCACTGTTGTCTAGGAGCAACGATGCAGGGGGCTCTAGTGCTGTGCATAGTTCGGCTTCCAACACTGTCGGAGGTCGAGGGCAGGGAGGTGACCATGGTGCTGAGCGTGGCGAGCGTGGGCGCGGACAGACTGCAGGACCCAGGGCTCGTGTATTTGCAGTGACTCAGCAGCAGGCTAGGACAACCCCAGGTATGGTTACAGGTACTCTTCATATCTCAAACCTTCTTGTACGTGTATTGATGGATGCGGGGGCTACTCACTCTTTTATTTCGAGGAGTTGTGCGGGTATGCTAGATTGTGAGGTATCAGCTTTAGATAGCGAGTTGGGCGTCGGCACACCGATGTGAATCATGTACTTGGTGAATCAGGTGATTCGGAGGTGCCCGGTGAAAGTAGAGGATGTGGATCTACCAGCGGATTTAATCATTATGGATATCCATGACTTCGATGTGATTTTAGGGATGGATTGGTTATCGGAGCATGGGCCACTCATTGATTGTTGTAGTATGCAAGTGTTTCTGCGAAGTCCGGGTTTGTCGGAGGTTACCTTTCAGGGGGAGCGTGACGGTTCTCTTCCTGAAGTGATTTCTTCACTTGCCACTACCAAACTCCTACGGAAAGGATGCTAGGGTTATCTGGCGCATGTTGTGATGGAGCAGGTTGATACTCCGAGTATCGATGAGATACCAGTGGTGCGAGAGTTTCCGGATGTGTTTCCGGAAGACCTACCTGGATTACCACCACAGCGGGAGATCGAGTTTACGATTGAACTACTCCCCGGTACCGGACCTATATCCCAGGCACCATATCGGATGGCGCCGACCGAGTTACAGTGTAACAACCCGTACCTTCAGGAAGGGTACAAATGTAATTTTGTAAAAGAATTGTATAAAAGGACGATTTTGCCCTTGTGAATAGTGTGTCAAAGTTGACTTTTTGATTTACAGGTTGGATGAGTGTTGACCATTGACTGTGACGTAGTTTAGGACGTCACGAGTCTGTAGACAGGTGGCATGACCGATTTGGACAATCGGAGAAAAAGTTATGGCGTTCGGAAGATTGAGGGCGTTATCGTAATTTTGACTAAATAGAGGAAAATGTTGACTTTTTAGTGGACTCTTGATTTTCACGTAGACCGAGGACCGTTAGATAGCTCTCGACGTCCTGAGCACAACGACAGGCGGCACACTGTCATCGGACGTCGGACGGAATAGTTATGGGTTTGGAAAGTTGAAGGGAAAAATAGTAATTTTACTTCTAGTGGCAGTTTAGTCTTTTTCTCTTAGGACCAATCAGATAAGGGCAAGTGGCATTAGTGGGCTTGGATATTTGTTCTCTGGTCCATGAGAAATTGGACACGTGGAAGTGACCAGATGGTTCTAGGATTTGTTTACAATAAACACGGGTGTAACTTGGCTAAGTTTAAACCGTGCATTTTGGCTATGAAGAACAGAAAACAGAGAGGAGGAAAGTGAGAGACTTTGATCGATTCTGTGAGCGTGAGAGAGTTTTGTGGACTGGTGAGTGTGACAAAGAGAAGAAGGAGAACTGGTGAGTGTTTGGGGAAGTGAAATCGTGCAAGAAACACCGTGTTCGGAGGGTTTGATTTTCAAAGAAAACAGAGAGAGCTGTGGGACAGAGGTGGTGGTTGTGCCGTGTGTTGGCTTAATCCAAGCTAAGAGGAGGCTAAGACGGCTGCAGGGGACTCAGTGGACACCGTGGTACACGGCGGTGCAGACGGCGGAGGACGAATCGAAGGTGAGACCCAAATCCCCTGTTTTTCCCGTTTTGTTAATGTCGAAAGTCGTGGATTTTGGGTTAGAGTCGAGGAATTTGGTGGGTAGTGTGAGACTCATGAAGTTCCCAGGAGTCGTCTGAGGTTGGTGCCGTGACGGGGGATGACCTGGGTGGCCGGAACCCGGAACAGGGATATCGGGCCGTTTTAATTCGAGGTTGAAGACTGCAGGTTTAGGGCTTTGATTTCTAGATTTTAGAACTGTAAATGATTGCTGGGAACTAGACGAAGTTTGTGGGATTGAAAGGGTGGAAGATGGTGGAGGAATTGCAGAGAACCGGTCACGCCGGTTCAGTACAGTCGAACCGGCTAACTCGAGGAAGACGATGACACTGTAGCAGCGCGTGAGGCCCACGCGCAGCCACTTTGGGTGACGCATGAGGGCGCGTGGGGAGGATTCTGAGGAACCTTCCAACATGGTTTTTGGTCTAAATGTTATAACGAATCTATTAGGACAAGTTTCGGGTAAATCGGACGTTGTTTTGGGATAGTTTTAGAATCCGGCCGGTTTAGGGTTTATATTTAAATTACGTTTAAATTCCCGAAAATTTGGGGAAATTAGGGTTAGTGTATTTGACGTATTTGTGACCCTATTTTGTGATTATTGACAGGACAAGAGACGCCTGAGACGGTTGAGGAGCGCACGGAGCGCGATTGACGTTTTCAGACTCGTGAGTGGACTCTTTCTTTTCTTACGAGCATGCCTAGCTGCTTTTATTTATGTTTTATGATTTTAAGTATGATTTTATGCTTTTTAATGATGATTATATGTGGTTTATATGTTGCACATTTTTCAAGACATTTTCGTATTTTTGCACGTTTTTCGAGAAAAAGCTTGATTCTGATTTTGATGCTAAACTTTTGGGTTTTAAAGCTATAATTGTTTTTTTATGGTTATAAATGGATTTGAGACGTGATTTGATAATTAAAGTTTTGGTTTTAAAATCGGATTTCGAGAAACGAGATTTGGTTTTAAAGTCGGAAAAGTGGAATTCCGGATTTGGGTTCGGAATGACGGTTCGGAATACCGGAAGGGCTTCAGACCGGTGATTTCGGATTCGAGTTTGGATATGGATTTAGAATTGGTTTTCAATTGGTTTTGGATTGGATTTGCTGGATCTGGATATTGGGTTTAAAGACCCGGATTCTGATGGACGGGGGACGGGCCCGGATTGAGTTTAAAGACTCGGATATTTACGATATTACCCCCGTAGGCCTATTGAGTTTAAAGACTCGGAAGTTTAAAGACTCGGATTACATTTGAGGCCTGGTTTGAGTTTAAAGACTCGGATAGACCCAGCAGGTTTGATCAGACGTGACATTGTGGATTTGGTTTTTATGATATGAGCCTAGCGTATTTGTTATACTGTTTCATGTGGTGGTTTTCTGATACTTAGTTAGGCATGCATACTTTATTTTAAAACGGAGGGAAAAATCTTAGTGTTTTTCTTAATCCTTGTTTGTTTCTAAATCGTGTTTGAAACTCTTCTTTCTTTAGTCCACTCACACTTTCTGGTTTTTTAATTTACCCTCCAGGTTGTGGTGATAGCGTTGGGGTGAACGTTGAGGCAGGGACCGAGGCATAGAGCTTACGACGTTCTTCCGTTGCGAGATTAGCCTAGTAGGACTTTTGTGCCTGTGTTGTATAACGCCATGCTCTGTACTAAAGTTGTATTATATTTACTCCCTTGTCTGATAGTTATGCTTATGGTTATTTTGAGGTTCTTTTGGTACTTTAAGTGTGATTGTCAGACGGGAGCAGGGTTCGTTCTGGGTATGGAGGTGATATTTTGGACAGGTCCTGACATACGGGAACTCAAGACTCAGTTGCAGGAGTTGGTGGATTTGGGATTCATCCGACCGAGTACATCACCGTGGGGAGCACCGGTGTTCTTCGTGAAGAAGAAGGAGGGTAGCCTCCGATTGTGTGTAGATTATCGACAACTCAACAAAGTGACACTGAGGAACCAGTTCCCTTTACCCCGAATTGATGATCTATTCGACCAGTTGCGAGAAGCGCAATACTTCTCGAAGATTGATTTACAGTCGGGGTATCACCAGCTGAGAATTATGGAGGAGGATGTTCCGAAAATGGCATTTTGGACCCGATATGGACATTACGAGTTCCTAGTGATGCCCTTCGGCTTGACAAATGCTCCAGCAGCATTCATGGATCTGATGAACAAGGTCTTCCGATCTTACTTGGATAAATTTGTGATTGTGTTCATTGACGACATCCTGGTGTACTCAAGGAGTGCCAGAGCACATGAGAAACACCTACGGTTGGTGTTAGGGAAACTGAGACAGAAACAGTTGTACGCCAAGCTGAGTAAGTGCCAGTTTTGGCTGAGCAGTATTGGTTTTCTGGGACATGTGATATCGGCAGATAGGATTAGCGTGGATCCCCAGAAGACAGAAGCGGTGACTAACTGGTCCAGACCAACAACAGTGATAGAAGTACGGAGTTTTGTCGGTTTAGCGGGTTACTATCGGAGATTCGTGGAGGGATTCTCCAAAATTGCTGCACTGTTAACTCGATTGACTCGAAAGGGGGTAAAGTTCATTTGGGACGAGCAATGTGAACAGAGTTTTCAGGAATTAAAGTATCGATTGACCACTGCACCCGTCCTTGCTTTTCCAGATGATAGTGGAGAGTTCGTGGTATTTAGTGATGCATCGCTACAAGGTTTGGGCTGCGTGTTAATGCAGAACGGTAAGGTTATCGCTTACGCATCACGGCAGCTAAAGACTCATGAATTGAACTACCCTACCTATGACTTGGAGTTGGCAGCGGTGGTTCATGCCCTAAAAATCTTTAGACATTACCTTTTCGGTGCGACGTGCAGGATATACACCGACCACCAGAGCCAAAAGTATCTATTCACCCAGAAGGAGCTTAACATGAGGCAACGGAGGTGGTTGGAGCTAATAAAGGATTATGACTATACGATTGAGTACCATCTGGGTAAGGCAAATGTGGTGGCAAATGCGCTCAGCAGGAAATCAGCAAGATCAGTTGCACATTTGAGGATGGTGTATCTCCCTTTGTTAGTGGAACTCCGGAAGGCTGGAGTTATACTGGGGACAGACCAGCAGGGAGCTTTGTTAGCCAGTTTCCATGTACGACCAGTGTTAATCGATCGGATCATTGAAGCACAATTACAGGATCCGACACTTTGTATCTACAAGATTGAGGTCGAATCAGGTGAAAGGCAGGATTTTACCATCCGAGGTGATGGAGCACTAGTGAGGTTGGGCCGATTGTGTGTACCTGCAGTGGCAGAGTTACGGGCTGAGATTCTGGAGGAAGCCCATAGTTCGGCTTATGCTATGCATCCGGGAGGTACAAAGATGTACCGTACCCTCCGGAGCCATTATTGGTGGCCATGAATGAAAAAAGACATTGCAGAGTTCGTGAGCAGATGCTTGACTTTCCAGCAGGTTAAGGCGGAGCGGCAGAGACCTTATGGGGCTATGCAGCCACTTCCGATTCCCGAGTGGAAGTGAGACCATACCACCATGGACTTCGTCTTTAAGTTGCCAAGGACCAGAGGTCGATTCGACGGAGTATGGGTGACTGTAGACCGGTTAACCAAGTCAGCCCATTTTCTGCCGGTACATGAGACTTATAAACACAACCGACTGGCTCAGCTGTTCGTGAAGGAAATCATTCGACTTCATGGTACGCCGGAGTCGATCGTGTCTGATCGCGATCCACGTTTCACTTCCAGGTTCTGGCGGAGTTTACAAACCACCTTGGGAACAAACCTACACTTCAGTACTGCTTTCCATCCATAGACCGATGGATAGTCGGAGAGGACCATTCAGACCCTGGAGGACATGATGAGGTCTTGTGTGCTACAGTTTCAGGGTTCGTGGGATACTCATTTGTCATTAATGGAATTCGCATACAACAACAGTTATCAAGCAAGTATCGGGATGGCACCCTACGAGGCACTGTATGGTCGGCAGTGCAGAACACCTATCTGTTGGATGGAGATAGGAGAGCGAGCGGCAGTAGGGCCGGAGTTGATGGACATAACCCAGGAAGCAGTCCGTATTATCCGAGAAAGATTGAAGGCGGCACAGGATCGCCAAAAGAGTTATGTCGATCGACGGATTCGAGACTTGGAATTTGAGGTTGGAGATTTTGTTTTTCTAAAGCTATCTCCATGGAAATGGATTATTCGTTTTGGTCGACGGGGGAAACTGAGTCCACGATTTATCGGACCATACGAGATTGTTGAGAGGATTGGCCGGGTTGCTTACAGGTTAGCACTACCTCCAGAACTTTCTAAAGTCCACGATGTTTTCCACGTGTCGATGATACGAAAGTATGTGTATGATGCCTCTCATGTACTGGAGGAGCAACCCATCGAACTTCGGGAAGACTTAAGCTTTGAGGAACAGCCGGTACAGATTTTGGATCAGAAAGATAAGGTGCTACGTCAGAAGACCATTCCCCTAGTAAAAGTTCTCTGGAGAAACCAGAATGTGGAGGAAATCACATGGGAACTCGAGACGCAGATGCGAGAGCAGTTTCCATACTTGTTTCCTTAAAATTTCGGGATGAAATTTCTTAAGGGGGGAGGTTGTAACGCCCCGGAAATTTGAGAAATGTAAAATTGTAAAATAATAAATGAAATGACGTTTTTACCCCTGTGAATAGTATAGTCAAATTGTTGACTTTTTGATTGGTAGGTCAAACGGACGTTGACCAATGACCATGACGTAGTTCGGGACGTCACGAGTCGATAGACAGGTGGCACGTTCAATTACAACGATCAGGGAAGAAGTTACGACGTTCGAAAGTTCAAGGAAATTTTCGTAATTTGGACGAAAAGGGGGGAAAATGTTGACTTTTTGATTGACAACTGATTTTCACATGATTCGAGGATCGTTAGGTAGGTCTCGATGCCCTGAGTCCGTAGACAGGCAGCACGCTGAAAACGGACATCGGACCGTTGCCTTACGGGGTCTAGAAAGGGAAGGGCATTTTGGTAATTTTGGGAAGAAGGGCAAAATGGTAATTTTGCAGGAAGGTTACTGTTTGAAGCCGTGGGAAACAGGGCCTGCACCACCGTGCTTGGTGGTTATGACCAAACAATTGTTTAACCTGGTTAGTGGACTGAGCAGGGCATTAGTTTATGGGTTTTGAGGTATTGGGAACGTGTTGGTATGGAATGAAACAAGAAACAGTGCACGGGCACAAATGTTTGACTGGTTTGGGACCGTTTCGGGAAGCATTTTTCAGAGGAGCCAGAAGGATTCCCACGGGTTGCTGGCTACACAGTTCGGTGAATAGAGTAATGGGGAGTGAGAGAAGGTCATTTTCGTTAGGGAGAGTCTGAAAACATGAGAGAAAACAGAGACTGGAAAATCTGAAAAATTGGAGGGAAAAATCGAGTTCTAATTTGTGAGGCGAGTTGAACGAAACCAACGATCGAAATAGCTTTCTGGGACCAATTGGAGTTCAACCATACCGTTCCTGAAGTGATTCGACCACGACTTGGCTAGGAACCCAAGTTCCATTTTTGAAAGATTTTCGGAGCTGAGGACGACGACTTCCAGGTGAGTAACTGTGAAATTATTTGTGTGTTATGGTTCGTATAGGTCCTAGTAAGCTTCAGGTTAAGTTAATTTGAAAATGGAAGGGAAACCAGTGAGATACGATGGTCGACCTGTCTGGTTAATCACGGGTCGAAGGGTTGATTTAGGACCTGTTGAGGTTAATTAATGACTCAGAACTCAAAATAAAAGGTTAAGGGAAGTCTTAGGTTTAAAAACGAAGGAAATTGAGTGTGAATTGATGGAGTATTGGCCGGGTTGAGTCGCGGGTTAGGGACCCGTTTAACAGGCTTCCGGGTGAAGGAGACGACACTGTAACTACAGTGCCAGGCGCGTGGCTTTCACGCGCAGCCACTTTGGGCGGCCCGTGAGGGCGCGTGAAGCCTCATCTCCGGTCACGGTCAACTAGAGTTTTCATCCTTTTAATGTACTGAACATTTTTGAGTTAAAAATCGAGTCGATTGGAGATCGTTAAGTTGGTCAGAATAGGGTTGGTTGCCTCGGGAAGCGTGTTTGGGCGGCTTTCCCTTGTCGGTTTCAGTTTAGGACTTCTTGGTTGAATGTTAAGGACTTGTAGTGACCCTTACGTGTGATTTGGACTGACAGGAATCGTACAACAGTACCGGGACGAGGTTATACGCGCAATTTCGCAGCAGGATTGTACCTTGAGTGGGCCCGATTTCATTAAACCCTTGTATGCATAACTGTTTTCACTTTATATATATATATATATATACTGGAATCAAGTAATGGTTTTGATTATCTTGAAATTATGGTTATGGCACGATTTACGATGTTTGGGCTTGAGACCCGTCTGTTGAAATTTAAGTATTGTTTTGGATTTTATATAGATACGTATATGCATGTGGATATCGATGCCTATCTTTGGTACTGCCCTGTATAGATCCACCTGTGTGATACTGTCTCCTCCGGATGTGGTACCCCGGAGTGGTCACAGCGCATTGCCTGCGAGGGGTCATTCTACGGAGGGACCGGACCGTAGGATGGCTCTATGATTGGACGTTTGGGACGTCGAGCGTCTGGGACGCTAGGCATCTGGGATACCGTACCTGGACTGGGTTCGGGGATTGGACTCAGGATTGAGACCCCGAGTGGCACGCGTAGGCTTGGGACTGTAACCTTATTGGACGTCTGGGATGTCAGGATTGGAGTGTATAATGCAGTGACTGTGGTTATATTTATGGTTTTATCATATGACTTGTGATATCCTATATGATTTTATGGTTTTAAATACTAATGCATGCATGTTTGGAAAACGAAGGGGTAAAAATATATGTTTTATTTATTAAACTGTTTTATAAACTTTGAGTTTCAGCCCACTCACCCTTAATGTTTTGTTGACCCCTCCAGGCCGTGCTACTGAGGTAGAAGATGATCCTGAGGCTGAGGCATAGATCTACACTGCGCACCTGAACCCCCTGTTGGGTAGGTTAGCCCGCAGGATAGCTTAGAGTCGTGCTCGAAATTTGTATTTTGGACATTATCCCTTGTCTGACATCTTTTGAATTCGGATTGTATGTATAAATTTATTTTGGATATTTATGCATTTGAACTTTTAAGGTTAAATTTGGAATGTTGGTTCGGGTGTCAGACGGGAGTAGGGCACGTCCCCTTGTGGTCCCCGGGGGATCGGGGCGGGTCCTGTCAGCATAGCTTATCATCCTTAGTACAATGACTTAACTCAAATTTCATCATGTTGGGCCAAGTTTCATCATGTTGGGCTTCGTATTCATTCTTTGTGTCGGATTTACAAATATAAGACTTAACTCAAATTTTACATGATGAAACCTTATTACCTTGAGAGAGACTAAAAAACATTGTGTTTTCATTTTTTTTCTTTTTTTTTTCAAGATAATAACAAGTGTCAATATTACAACAAGGTTTGAGCAAGTAAATCCATAGAATACATATACAAGTCTTCAAAATATCATCAATTTCTCTTCACACGATCTTCATGTCTTCAACCAAATACTTGGAATAAGGGTAAAAGATGTCTATATTAAGCTCAAGTGTTTAGATAATCATGATAATGAAAGAAAGGCTTAATATGGGCTCAAAGGGGTTAAACTAAGGGGTTCGCAACTTGTGCGTACAAAATAGGGAACATGGATGTTTGAATATGTGGTATTAACCCTAATGCATTAATCATGTCTAAAATTAGAGAGTTTATTGACTTAAAAGCTTTGAAAATCACATAGAATAAGTTCTAGTACTCTAGACTTCATTAAAAGTTATGACACATAATTTTGAGGTATATGTATATCAATTTAAACAAAGAGCTTATGAATTACTCATTAAAGATGTATATAAAGTTCTAACGCTCACATAAGGTTTATATGATTCATACTTATCTTAACATGTTCGCTTATGTACCAATTTACATGCATCATCTACAAGTCATAAATACTTAATCACAAAGTATTAACAAACGAATTCAAGTTGTAGTGATCATCTATATAGCCATAACTTAAGTGTTTTTCCTTCATTTATATCATTAACAGGTTAAAGGTCATTCTAAGATTCGTAAAAACAATAAATTAAAACGAAAAGACTCGAGGAAAGCAATAAAAACTCGATTTTTTAAAGTTTTTTTTTTCGAGAAATTTTATAAAACAATTTTATTGCACAATTAAAATTGTAAACCATTCCTCCACACTTAAATTCTACATTGTTCTCAATGTAAGCAAGTAAAAAGTAATCGAACATAGAATCAAAGTAAGGAAGAGGATTTACAAAAATAAAGTAAGAAAAACATTAAATAAACAAAGTAAAAAAGAGTGAAGGGTTGAAAGATGGCAAATCTGCGTTGATGACTCCTTCACATCTCGGGAATACATTGGATTACCTCCTAACAAGCACTTGAAGTTTAACGTCCATCCAGTCTAGACCAAGATGCAAGTTAGTTAGTCAGAGAATGCACGTTTGTCAAGGATGCAAGTTAGAGATGCAAGTTAAAGCTAAAGATGCAATGCAAGTTAAAATGAAAGATGCAAGTTAGAGATGCAATGCAAGTTAAAATGAAAGATGCAAGTTAGAGATGCAATGACAGGTAATGTAAGAGAAGATATAAACAAATGTGAACAACATATATACAAGTAAGGATTAAAAAAAATGTAAACAAGTTCAGAATGCACAAAGTAAAGTCACGGTAAAATCAAACAAATGCACAAGTTCCAAAAACGTTTAAACTAATGCAACACATGAGTATCTACATGAAAAATGGTGTGAATGCATAAGAGATAAACAGTTTGAACATGCACAAGACATAGAAGTTATGTGCCAATGCATGAAAGAATGACATTGATAGGTCGTTAATTAAGCATTATTTTATATTATTTTATACTATTTATACTTGACTTTTAATATTAAAATATTAAATAATTGGATAAAATAATTTATTCTGTGATATTTTTGTTTGAATAAATAAGGCTTGTAATTTGGAGCGTTTCAGCCAAAAAATTGTCCCGATCAGAATTATAACGAAGAAATTATGGACGAATTTCGATGAAAATATTAATTAAATGATAATTTAAATCAGTTTATAAAGCCCAACACATTTTCTTTTGTTTGCAGCCCAAGACCAGATGGAACAGACCCAAGATCGAACCCATCACGCCAAGCTCAGATTCGAAATGCAGCCCGCGAAGCCCAGATTCGAAATACAGCAGGAATTCGTCCAGCCCAGGCCCGCGTCGCCCAGCCCAAATCCATGTCTGCAAGCGAGCCTAGCCCGCCCACTCGCCTCGATCCGTGCGGCCCAGCTCCAACGACCTGCCTGCTTCTCCAACCCGCACGCACTGCACCTGCACACCAGCCCAGCTACACAAGGTCCAGTCTAATCAAGCCCACCTACCCGCCTGCATCTAACCAGCCCACTTTCTCGGCTTGAATTCATCTGAAGCCCAGTCCATACATCAGCTGCACAACCACATGCCCTTCACGAACCATCCGTGGGTCAGCCCTGTCAGGACCCACCCCTAATCCCCCGGGATTAAGGGCTAAATCCCGATCCCGTCTAACTTACTCATGACATGAAGGCTAAACTGACGTCCAACCCCCATGTAACACGTAGGTCGGACAAGGGATTCTCGATTCGACCGCCTAACAGCAATCGAAGTTCCTAGAGTGTACTGAATCTACTGTGGATCGCGGGTGTGATGTCTCAGTCTCTCTCGACCGACAGCCCGCACCATAACAACCTGGAGGGTATCGAAAACACGAAAAGACTGTGAGTGGACAAAAATAAAGTATAAGTTTGAAAACAGTTCATAAAACAGGTACATTTTTACCCTCCACACAAAAACCAATGCATGCATATCCAATTCAGGTCATAAAACCATGTAAGAAAACCAAACACAGTTTCTTTTTCCAATTCCTGGGCCTCAGCCCAAAACCATCGAAAACCATTATTGAAAACCATACCACTTTTCCATTCATCGAATCTGCTGGATCTATCCGAGTCTTTAAACTCCCGAGTCTTTAAATTCAATAGGCCTACGAGGGAAAATCATAATATCTGAGTCTTTAAACTCCCGAGTCTTTAAACTCAATCCGGGTCTTTAAAACCAATCCGGGCCCCTCCCCCGTCAAACATAATCCGGGTCTTTAAACCCAATAATCAGATCCAGCAAATCCATTCCAAAACCGTTTGAAAACCGTTATCCATTTCCGAATCTGAATCCGCAATCTCATAAGGATCCCGAATCCAAACCCAGAACCCATATCCATATCCTTTTACAGATCCAAGTCCACAACCATCATTCCGTAAGCCGTCATCCGGAATAACCATTTCGAACCCTAACCTGGAATCCACTTTCAAGTCCCAAATCGAATCCCGAATCGTCATCCGGAATTCCGATTCAAAACCCGAAATCACGTTTCTCAAAACCACTTTTTGAACTGGGCCTCGAAGCCCGAAAACACTTTCCAAAATCCTTTTACTTTCATTGAAATCAAATCATATTTCAAATCCCGAAATCAAAGCATTAAAACTAGGTTCAAATCACAACATCCATCAAAATCTCGTAAAACGTAAAATTTCGTAATTACCTAGAAAAACGTGCAAAATCGTAAACCATCAAGATCATAAAGCAAATCATAGAATCACGTATAGAAAACATATAAAAACATATATGTATGCATCAAGAGTTAGAAAACAAAGTCCACTCACAGACCATTCCGACGTCGCCTCGATACGCGCGCATTTACACTGTTTCCGACCATTCCACTATCCTCGACTTTCCCGAACCTATCCAGAGTCACCAAAACGGGTCACTAACACTTCAATTAAGCTTATCCTATTTTCCCCCAATTTTTCAGGATTTTAAACGTAATTAAACGGAAGCCTAAAACTTCGAACACGTAAAACTAATCCGAGACGATGTCCGATCGTCTCGAAACTTGTCCCAAAAGGTTTGTTACAATGATTAGACTAAAAACCATGTTGGACACTTCCCCGGATTCTGTCCCACGCGCCCTCACACGCCGCCCAAAGGGACTGCGCGTGGGCTTCAAGCGCCTGCACAGTGGCACTGTTCATCTTCTTCTTCAGCCGTTCGACCAGTCTGAACCGGCGTGACCGGTTCCTCGCCGTCTTCCGTCCATTTTCGTTCCTTTCAATTCCCTTAGCTTCGTCCTCATCCTAGCAATCTATTCCCCTATTCAAAATACGACATCACGGCCTCAAGCCCATCTCCCAAACTCGAACTAGAAACCCAGCAAAAACTCTGTTTCTGTTCCCGGCCACCCGTGCTTCCCCCCATCACGGCTTCACAACCTTAAGGTTCCTAGGGACCTACTAAGCTTAATAGAACCCAAAGAACACTTCGATTCAGCCTTGAACTCCACGACTTTAACTATGAACCCGAACTGAAAACAGAGTACATAGAGAGAATTCGAGAAATTACCTGCTTGCTGACCTCCACCGTGAGCTCCGTCGTGGGTCTAACCCGTCTAGCACGTCTCCTCCGTCCCCTGAACACACCCACAACCCCAAGCTCGACCGGTGTGATCGAAACATGGCAGCACCACCACCAAAACTCCCGCTCTGTTTTCCTGGTGTTCCTCACTCGACTCTCCCGCTTCTCCCAGCACAAACACACACTCTCAGCCTTCCTCTGATCACACTCACACACTCCCACAGGTTCACTCACCCTGCAACCCGATCAATCTCTCCTCTCAAAACTCAGTCTCTGTTTTCATCTCAAAACTCAGTCTCTGTTTTCCTCTCTCGCTTCTCCCAGCACAAACACACACTCTCAGCCTTCCTCTGATCACACTCACACACTCCCACAGGTTCACTCACCGTGCAATGGCTAGAAGCCACTAGACACAGCCCACGTGTCCAAATCCTGTGGTCCCAAACTCAAAAATATCCAACCAGCTCTGTACACTTGTCCTAATCTGATTTGCACGCATCCCAAGGCACAAAAAGACCAGAATACCCCTAAATGTCCAAATTACGATTTTACCCTTAGCCGTTCTAGACCCGTATCTTACTCATCCGATGTTCGATAAAGGCGTGCCGCCTGTCATTGTACTCAGGACGACGAGATCTACCTAACGGTCCTCGGTTTATGTGTAGAAAGCTTGTCGTGCAAAAAGTTAACTTTTTCCCTTCTTTTAACCAAATTACGAAAGTGCCCTCAACCTTCCAAACATCATAACTTCCTCCTCGAATGTCGGAATCGGGCGTGCCACCTTTCTATGGACTCGTGACGTCCCAAACTATGTCACGGTCATCGGTCAATGCCCCATTGACCGTCCGAGCTAAAAGTCAACCTTTTGCCCATTCTAGGGGCAAAATAGTCATTCTGCGCCAAAAGTCCAAAAGTAACCAACTAAACACCGATTAATCTAACTAATCACTTCGCTAATCCCGACTCCCGGGACGGGTCGTTACAAGCCCAGTAGCCACCAGCCCACCTAATCTCTGCTCCAGCCCATTTTTCTGCAACCAACTCCCCCTTTTCATCAGTTTTCAACTCCAAATCAGCATAAAATCAGCTCCAAACCATCATTAATCATCATTGTTCATCATTATTCATCATTTCATTTTTATTTATTTTTTATTGTAATTTTTATTTACTTTATTTTATTTTTTAGTAGCTTTTTCTCCCTATAAAATAGGGGTTCATTTCAATGTTTAGGGGACTTTGTTTTGAGAGAGAGCTCCTAAACACAAATTGTATGTTTCCTTTAGAAATACCAAGACTTAGTATTTCCGTTGCAATTCTAGGGTTTAAGTTCGCATTCTCATATTTATTCCTCCATCTTCATAAGGTTTCTTCTGCTGTCAGAAAATCTTGTGAATAACATTTCATTTGTTTCCATCCATTTTCGGAATCACAAGCTTTCTTGGATTCCGAAAGTGTAACTTGTTATTTTTCCTTGCTTAAACTCTCATTATTGTTTCGGTTTTATTTTCTTTAATTCAATATTTTTGTGGGTATTTTCTTTCTAACTTTTGTATACAAGAATATCATTATAATGTGTTCTACTTTCCGAACTTCATTTACTTCATAAATTTGAGTGCTTAAGCTTCAATTTTATGCTAAGTGTTTATGACCGCTGTTCGGTGCACTTAGTAGAAAATTGAAGAGATTTAAATGTTTGACACACATTCAAATCATAAACATTAGGTTAATTATTTTATAAGTATTTATGACCGTTGTTCGGTACATTTATAATAATAAAAAAAATGTATGCATGTGTAGATGGTGAAAGTAGAATTTTGTAATATGTTCAAAATATGCAATTGTTAGAGTGTTGGTAGAATTTGTGTTTGAAGAAAGTCCACTTGTATATAGGTTAAAATAAGAATAGAATTAGTTTATTTATGTTTTTACTTGTTTTGTATGATTACAATCCCTAAAAACCTCTCATCTTCATTCTTTTATTCTTTATTTCATTATTTCATTGGTTCTCTTATTCATTAATTCTTTTATTCTTTTATTCTTTAATTCTTTGTTATTTAATTATTTAATTATTTGAGTTTTTAATCTTTTAATTTTTAATTAATTATTCTTTGATTATTCATTATTCTATTTAACTAACATATTATTAATGTTCCCTAATTTCTCCGGTTAAGAATGATCCCTATTTACCAATGCTACAACTACATAAAAAGGGTTTAATTTGCATAATACTCAAATTACGTGTTTAATTTAATGCGTAGTTTGAGCATTAACAATTTTTGGTGCCGTTGCCGGGGAAATTAAAAATCATTCTTAATGTGTTAGTATGTATAAAAAAATTTATATTCGAAATGTTCATATTTGTGAATTAAGTATACATATTCTTAAATTTTATTTATTTATTTATTTATGTGTACACTTGATGCCATGCTATATGTATATTACTTGTTCACAATTATTTTATTTTATTTTTATTTATTTGTTTACTTATTATTTTGATTAAACTCTAAAAAAAATTCGGAAAAAAATATAAATATATATTTATTATTATAATAATAATAAATAAATCCACAATTAAATTCGAAAATTAAAAAAAAAAAAAGCAGAAAAGAAAGTATGTATGTATATATATATATATATATATATTAGGCTTGATTTAATTTGTTTATAATGTTGCATACTTGATTTAGTATTGTGTAAGTATATATATATATATATATATTAAATATTCATTTTTACTATGTTTATAAAATGTTCCTACTTGTTTATAATTACCTATACATAAAAGTGTTCATACCTTTTCTTTTGTTAGCATAAAAATGTTGTATTATATTACTTGTTATTCTTCATGCTTGTTCATAATTATACTTGTTCATACTTTGCTTATAATTTTACATACTTGAGTTATATTGTTCATACTTGTATATACATTTTTGTTCATAACTTTTATGTTTTATTCTTGCCATATTATATTAGTTCACAATGTTCATAATATACTTTTTCATAAATTGTATTTAATGCCTATATTGTGTTAGTTCATGAATTGTATATTATGCTAGTTCATTTTATTCTATTGTTATTTTCTATTTATTTATTTATTTGTTATTATAAAAAAAATTAAGGAACTATATATATGTGACTTTCCTAAGGTGTAAATATTGTTTCCTATTAAATGTTTTAGAGTTGCATGAATCTCAAGACCCTTTTTTCTTCAAAATTTTACTTTCGGGAACAGGTTGCGCCCCTTTTGTTTATTTTCTCCTTAACCCTTCATGATGTGTGGATTTCATCACCACACACCATAGACTCGAATCTATGGGCATGAGGTTGGGGCGGAGTTTGTAAACACTCGGGTTTGGTAATTCACCAAATCTTCCATCGGTTGGTTATGGTGTCTAAAAGGGTTATGATTGGTGACAAGTTTTGGATTAAGAAAGGGAACACCAATGGAGTATATGCCAAGCTAGCCTCAGGGTGCTCTCGAAATTATCCTTACTTCTCACATTACATCTATCCCAACTCGCCATGATTAACGTTAAATGGTGGAAGGGTGGTTATCAGTACACGCAGGCCGTACGCCCAGGAAAGTATTATGAGAAGCGGAAGGGGAAAGTTATTCATGACACTCTAAAGCTCTACTTAATGCATTAATAGTTGCATACCCTCCCTGAGATTTCATGATGCTCGGATTTCATCACCGGGCCCCCTAGACTAAGTGAATCTAGGGAAGTGAGTTCGAAGGTGCAGGCCATTCTTTCATGAATTTTCACGTAACTCTTATGTCTTGTGCAGGTTCTAATAATTCCTCTCTTATGCATTCACACTATTCTTCATGTAGATACTTTTGTGTTGCATTAGTTTAGATGCATTTGGAACTTGTACATTTTCTTGCTATTACTGTGACTTTTTGTTAATTATAGCTTCTATTTATGTCACACTGTATGCAATCTATACTCTCATACTCTTATTATCTCTTTTTGTGTATATGTTAATACCGGTTTAAATTTATGCAGTCATACTTGTTTATACCTCACATTTTCTTGCTAATTTTGATTTTCTTAACTTATATTCCTAACACTAACCCTAACTCTTGTAGCAAGAAAACTATCGAAATGATGTCCTCCGAGATTTTCTTAACTTATATTCCTAACACTAACCCTAATTTATGCAGTCATACGCGTGCCATAATCGTCCCCCGGGTCAAACATCTCCTCCGAGATTCCCGAACCTATCCAAATAAATTTAGAGGGTTACTAACTGCCTAAATAACCCCTCACTAAAGTCTCGTAATTTTCCCGAACTTTTAACTATTTTTAAACCGATCCTAAACCTTCCGACACCCCGAAAACTATCGAAATGATGTCCGATTGACGCGAGACTAGTCCCAAAATCTTCATTACATCGAATAGAAGATTTCATATGTTGAACACTTCCCCAAATTATGTACCACGCGCCCTCATGCGCCCCTAGAAGGGACGGTGCACTGTTAATCGTCTTCATGCTTCAGTCGGTTCAGACCGGTCGGTTCACTGGTTTGGTCGGTCCAGTTGGACCGGCGTGACCGGTTCGAGGTCCCCCACTCCTCATTTTTCGTCCAATCTTCTTCTTTTCAATCCCAATCTTCCTAATTTAATGTTTTCAATCAATTCCAATTAATAAAACTAACTAAAACACCTTAAATCCTATCCAAGAACAAAGAGGCTCACGGCCTCTGTTTTCACGACCACCCTCACGGCCTCCTCCGCCGTGAACCAGCCTCCAAAACATCTTAAAACTATCCTAGCAACCTAATCAACTCATCCTAATCGTCCAACAAACCACCATAATATCAAAATCAAATTGAAATTGGGAATTGGGCCTTACCGAGCACCCTCTCGGGTTTGTCTACTCCAAGCCGCCGTACACGGCGGTTCTGGCCGTCCAGGCCGGCCACCAACATCCAACATCCTCCCCTCATTCTCCTGGTTTCTTCGATGTCCATGGGTGAAGGTTTGAATTGGATTGGTTTGGGTACAAAGGATGAGATCGGGTGGGTTTGGAAATGGAAAGAAATGATCGATGCATGTATGTAAGGGAAGGGCCAGTGGATGGGTGACACTTGTCACTCATCCATTGGGCCTTGGGATAAAATCTGGGTCCCACTAAAGTCCAAAACTCAAGTCGTCTCGTAAAACGCGCAATAGTACTTTCGTACTTCCGTGAACCGTAACTTCTCCGTCGAACGTCCGAATTAGACGTGTCGTCTGTCTACGGATTCGTATCATCCTGATCTACGTAACAGTCTTTGGCCCTCGGCCATCGGACCTCCCGGTCAAAAAGTCAATTTTTGACCTCCTATTCACCCAAATTACCAAAATGCCCTTAGGCTTCCGAACGTCATAACTTCCTCCTCGAACGTCGGAATTGAGCGTACCACCTGTCTATGAACTCGTGACGTCACGAACTACGTCCCAGTCATCGGATAAAGTCCATTTGACCGCCTGAATGAAAAGTCAACGATTCGCCCATTCTAGGGGCAAAATCGTCATTTCGCCCGAACGTCCGCTAATCCTCTTCTAATCTCTGATTAGCCTTGCTAATCCTTTATTAACTCTTAATTAATCCCATTAATTCGGGACGGGTCGTCACTGTCAGGACCCACCCCGGTTTCATCCTGAAATCCGAGGTACATCCTGCTCCCGTCTGACTCCCCGACACAACACCAAAGTAAAACTCACACGCAACCACCAAAGTACTCAGTCAGACGCAGGAGAAACTATACAATACATCCCGAAGTTAAAAGTTTACAGAGCATAGTCCCAAATACACAGGAAAGAAAACCGATAAACTAGATACACGCACGCGGAAACATTTAAAACACTCCGGGATCCCTCTCGCGATTTCTATGCCTCAGACGCTGCCTCGACGCCGAAACCCCGCTCTAGCTCCACGACCTGGAGGGCAATTTAAAACAGAAGGTGTGAGTGGACCAGAAAACACTCGGGCCTGAGATCTCGACGCTCTACCACGTCCCCTCGAACTACTAGTGGCACCACCACCTCTTCTAGTGCCAGCTGTCCCTGACGCTGTACTCTGTCCAGACTCCGCCACTCCTCGGCCTACACCACCTTCATCTGGCAACAGTCAGGCTCTGATACCATTTTGTCACGACTCGGCCCATCTAACACAATATTGTCCGCTTTGGGCCCAACCCTCACGGTTTTGTTTTTAGGAGCTCACGTGCAACTTCCCAGTAGGTCACCCATCATGGGATTGCACCAGCCTCAACTCGCTTAACTTTAGGGTTCCAATCCCCCCAAAGCCACTGAGCTCCCAAAAGGCCTTGTGTTAGATAGATATGTTCCCACACATATAAAGTACTTCACTTTTCCGTCCCCGAGCGATGTGGGATCGTTCACCGATCTTACCTTTCCAAGCTCACGGGTCTTGCTCACCGATCTTGCTTCTCAAGCTCACGGGTCTTGCTCACCGTTCTTGCTTCCAAGACCGGGTCTTACAATCCACCCCCCCTTGGGGCCCAGTGTCCTTACTGGCACACTTCCAGTCAGGGTCCGGCTCTGATACCAATTGTCAGGACCCACCCCGGTTTCATCCTGAAATCCGAGGTACATCTTGCTCCCGTCTGACTCCCCGACACAACACCAAAGTAAAACTCACACGCAACCACCAAAGTACTCAGTCAGACGCAGGAGAAACTATAAAATACATCCCGAAGTTAAAAGTTTACAGAGCATAGTCCCAAATACACAGGAAAGAAAACCGATAAACTAGATACACGCACGCGGAAACATTTAAAACACTTCGGGATCCCTCTCGCGATTTCTATGCCTTAGACGCTGCCTCGACGCCGAAACCCCGCTCTAGCTCCACGACCTGGAGGGCAATTTAAAACAGAAGGTGTGAGTGGACCAGAATAAAAGAAAAGTTTCCCAAAACCACATTATAAGAAAACCGGGTTTAGCCCTCTGTTTTGAAATCTCATGCATAACTCAGTTATTAAAACAGTTATAAACCAATCACCATAAAACATCATAAGAGACAGAAACACTATAAATACAGTTATAGAAATCATATCATAAGCATCATCAAACCGTATTATAAACCGTGGGTATCAAATCATCATTTTCCGATCAAACCTGCTGGACCTATCCGAGTCTTTAAACTCCCGAGTCTTTAAACTCAATCCAGACCTCAAGAATATCTGAGTCTTTAAACTCCCGAGTCTTTAAACTCAACAGGCCTACGGGGGAAATATCAATATATCCGAGTCTTTAAACTCCCGAGTCTTTAAACTCAATCCGGGTCTTTAAACCCAATCCGGGCCCGTCCCCCGTCAATCAATATCCGGGTCTTTAAACCTAATATCCAGATCCAGAAAATCCAATCCAAAACCGTTTGAAAACCTTTTCCAAATCCACATCCAGACCCGAATCCAAAATCACTAGTCCGATGCTCGTCCGCCATCCCGAACCGTCATTCCGAACCCAAATCCGGAATTCCACTTTTCAACTTTAAAATCAATCTAGTTTACCGAAATCCGATTTCAAAACCGAAAATCTCTTTAATCACCAAATCATATCTCAAAATCCCTTTATAACCATTGAAGACCATCTCATGTTTGAAATCCCAAAACCATAGCTTCATATTCCAAAATCACACTTTTCTAGTAAAACGTGCCAAATACGTTATTTTTCGAAAAACGTGCAATTATATAAAATCAACACTTCATATTAATCAATCATGAATTCACATATAAAACCATAAAACAATCATAGAAAAGCAGTTATGCATGCTTAAGTTTGAGAAGGGGTCCACTCACAGTACCGAGCCCTCAATCGCGTTCCGAACGTCTCGTACGTTCCTCAGCTTCCTCGGGAAGTCCCGATCCTGTCAACAACCGCCAAAGCACGTTACTAACGCGTCTACTAAGACTCTCCTAATTTCCCACAAAAATCCCCGGTTCCTAAACGCAACGAACTGGAACCCTAAACCTTCACCCTCGCGGAACTAACCTCAAACGACATCCGAACCACCCGAAATCAAGTCCAACAGACTCGTCACAACTCCTAGACCAAAAACCTAGTTGACACTTTCCCCAAACACCGCCGCACGCGCCCCCACACGCCGCCCAAAGTGGCTGCGCGTGGCCCTCACGCGCCAGCTACAGTACCTCCGTCTTCCTCGCGTCGACCCGGTTCAGCACAGTGCCTGCAAATCGAACCGGCGTCAGCGGTTCTCCGCCGTACCTGCACCAAATCGATCCCTCTCTTCACCCACTGCTTCGTCCAGTCCTAAGGAACTCATCCCCCTCACTCAAACTCCTCGTCTCAGGCTCTAACCCGTTGACTCAAGCTCAAACAGAAACCCGAACACCTGCTCTGTTTCCTTCTCCGGCCACCCAAGTCTTCTCCTGTCACGGTGGTTACCCCAAACTCTTCCTAGGACTGTCCTAAACCTCACCCAACTCACCAAGACCGTCGACTCTCACCCAAAACCCACGACTTAACGTCTGAAGCAAAAGGGAAAAACAGAGTACACAGGGTACTCTCCGTTGTCTAGACTCCGTCGTGCTCTCCTCCGCCATGGCTGCACAACTAGAAGAACCCTAGGACCCTACTAAGTCCCCTAGACCTCACTAGACTCCTCGATTCAACCCCTAACGCCACGACTTTCGACTTGAAACTCGACGGCAAAACAGAGTATCGAAAGGGAAAATAAGAAATTACCTGCCTCCTGTCGCCGTCGTGAGCTCAGCCATGAGGCAGTAGCTCCTCCCGTCCACCTCCAGCCTCTAGACACCTCCTCTGGCCTCGCTTGATCGATCACTGCCGCAACACCACCCACAAACACTCACTTCTTCCCCTCTTCCTCACATCTGTTTCAATCTCAGCCCTCCATCTGTCCCTATCTGTTGCACAAATCCCAGAGCACAAAAGACCAAATGCCCTTCCTTTTTCACCAAAATTACAACTTTGCCACTACCTTTCTAGACCCTTAACTCCCACATCGTAAGTCCGATGAATACGTGCCGCCTGTCGTTGAACTCAGGACGACGACATCTCTCTAACAGTCCTAGGTCAACAAGTCAAAACCCGTTCATACGAAAAGTCAACTATTCCCCCTATTTTAACCAAATTACGGTTATGCCCTCAACCTTCCAAACATCATAACTTCCTCCTCGGATGTCGAAATCGAGCGTACCACCTGTCTACGGATTCACAACGTCCTAAACTTCGTCCTGGTCATCGGTCAAAGTCCAATTGACCGCCCAAACTAAAAGTCAACTTTTTTGCCCGAACCAGAGGCAAAATCGTCATTCTACACTAACGACCTTATCGGGACTAACTAACCACCGATTAAGCTCACTAATCCCATCTTAATCACTATCTTAACCCTAATTTCCGGGACGGGTCGTTACAGTCACACACCTTCGATATCACTTCCCTAGATTCACTTAGCCTAGGGGACCCAACGATGAAATCCGAGCATCATGAAACCTTAGGGAGGTTATGCAAGTTACAAATGCAATAGGAAACAATATTTACACGTTTGGGGGAAGTCAAAGATATATATGGTTCACATAACTTCAAAGTTTAGATGGAGACTTCTACGTCCGTGCCGACCCAAGTAAATATCTTAGATTTATTCAACTGTTTGGGTAAGTTCAAAAGTGACCAGGTTAGAAAGAATAAATACAAGAGACAGGGATAATTTAAAGATATCGCGAGGCTTAAACTCCATTGATGTCTCTTTCTTAGACCCAAAACTCGTTACGAGTACCGTCTCTTGTCCTAGACATCACCCTTGAAAATTTCTCACTCCAGATGAACTAAGGTAACTCAAGTGTTAACAATCATCGCCCTCAAACTCATGGCTTCTTAGGTCCATGAAGGGTTTAGGTAAGAGTTAACAAACGAGACTTCACCTATTCCATTAAAGATCAAAATCTAAATTCCGAAACACAAGTGATCCACATATAACCCAGACTAGTTTTATGAAAAACAAAAACTTAAGAACAAATATAAACAAGTATAATAAAATAATTTACATATGAACAATTTATACACAAGTATGAAGAATTTACAAATGAACAATTTATTCACAAGTATGGTTTTATGCACAAATAATGATATTCACAAAATATATTCACACTAACATATGTACAAGATTTATTCACAAGTATAAGGTTACACTAACACCACTAACACTGCTAAGACTAAATTAAATTGAAATTTAGTTTTTTTTTTATATAAATAAAGACATGAAAACGTTTTCTTTATTTTAAACATTTTTTTTAAAAGTAATGACAACTAAATTTGAAAAGAAAATAATTTTTTTTTGAATGTTTTTTTCTAAATAAGTAAGGGAAAACAGTAATGACAAACTTATTTAAAACATTTTTTTTTTTGCGAATTTTTGATGTTTTTTTATCTCCAAAAACAAATCGAAATAAATAAAAATAAAAATAAGAAAAAGTGAACAAGTATAATATACAATTTTTGAACAAGTATAATAAAAATATTATGAACAAATATGATATGAACATTATGAACAAATATGTACAATCCTAAACAAGTGAAATATAAACAAGTATAAAATGAACAAAGTATGTACAATATATCATAAACAAGTAATATTATGAACAAGTATATATGGACAAGTATAGTTGAAAACTATGAAACATAAAAGTTATGAACAATTATGAACAAGTGTGAACAATTATAAAATGACAAGTATAAAAATAAAAATTATGAACAAGCATAATATACATGTATAAGAATAGAAATAAACAAGTGTAAAAATTATAAACAAGTATATTATGGAAATTATGAACAAATATAATATGAACAAAAATAAAAATTATAAACAAGTATAATATGAACAATTTATACATACTAACACATTAAAAATGATTTTCAATTTCCCCAGCAACGACGCCAAAAATTGATACACTCGAACTAGGCATTTAAATAAACACGTAATTTGAGTATATGCAATTTAAACTCTTTTGTGTAAATATAGTATTGGTAAATAGAGATCGTTCTTAATTGGAGAAATTAGAGAACATTAAATAATGGTTAGTGAAAAAAAATAACAAATAATCAAAGAATAAAATAATAAATGATTGAATAAAAGAATAAAGGAATCAGAGAGAGGGGGGGGGGGGGGGGGGTGGGTGGGTTGGTTGGGGTTGAAAGATTGTATAATCACCAAAATACATGTAAAAACAATTATGAAATTAATTTTACTCCTACTTTAACCTTTGTACAAGTGCACTTTTTTCAAAGACAATTTTTACCAACACTCTAATATTATGCTCATATTGAACCAATCACGAAATCCTACTTTCATCATCTCAATTACATGCATACATTTTTCATATTATAAATGCACCGAACGGCGGATTATTACTTACAATATGATTCACCTTAAGTTTGTGATTTAATGAGCCGAACAACGGTCAAATATTAAATCTCTTCAATCCTATTCTAAGTGCCCCGAATAGCGGATCAACATTTAGCGTTGAATTGAAAGTTAAGTACTAAAACGTATGAAGAAAAAGAAATTTAGAAAGTAAAACACATGGAGATTGTATTCATACTTACAAATATTAGAAAGAAAATATCAACACATATATTGAATTATAAGTAAAACCAAAACAATAACAAGAGTTTAAGTAGAAAAAGATGGTTTTTCATAAGAATCACCAAACATCGGCAGAATACTTGTGAAAATTGAGGAAGAAATACGAGGAATTTGGTCTTAAAAACTCTCGAATTGCCTTAGAAATTAGCTAGCCTTAGATTTTTCTTAAGGAAAGCATAAAAATGTATACAAAGGGAAGTCACAAGAACAAAGTCAAGAAAATGAAACTAAGAAACAAAATGTAAAAACAAAATTTAAAAGAAAATTAAGAAGAAAATTTTATAAAAAGCTAAAATGGTCCCAAAATGTATCTCAAAAGAGAGAAAAATGAACTTAACAAAGAGAACTATAAATAACTAAAAGAAAAGGACAAAAGGGACATTTTTACAATGAAATGACCTCCCTATTTTATAAAAGGAGTGCCAAGAAAAACTAAAAATAAAATACAAAAACAATAGTAAAATATTACATGAACGAAATGATGAAAACCTGATCTTTTAGGGTTGATTTCTGCTGAAAACATGGCTAAAGGGGGTAGGTAGAGCAGCAGGGAGCTAGGCACGGGCTGCCTGAAAATTGGTAGAGGGTAGCTGAATAGAAGCAGGCGGAATCGACCAGAGCGCGCAGAATGGAAAAGGTGGGAGTCGGCGTCAAAGACACTGACAATAACTTGTTCTTTGGCACAAGTGCGTCGACAGGGGGCAGGTGATTTTGTTTGCGCGCCGAACTGAAAGTAGGCGCTTCGGCAGGCACTTGTCCACAACGTTTGCTGGGCTAGCGATGGAATTGGGCGGGGTTTCTTGGGCTGAGCGAATAGGCCACGAGCTGGGTTTCTGGGCCTTGCACAAATGTGGATACAAGCTGCACAAATTGGGTTGTTGGGCTTGGGCAAATGGACTGGGGCTGGAATTTGAATAATGGTTTGGGCTTCCAATGTTTCGTCCATAACTTTTTCGTTCTAACTCCGATTGGGAGATTCCAAGCTTTATTTATTTCTACATATTTCCCACAAAATAAATTATTTTCTACAATTTTTTGATATTTTAATATTAAAAGATAAGCATAAGGGTATAAAATAGCATAAAATAAAGCTTAATTAACAACCTATCATTGCTCGTGTTCGAAGGAGCATATTCACAAGTGGTGGGGGGGAGCTCTTTGTTGTTGAATGCTGTGACTGTTAGTAGTGTTGATGACTAGTGCGGGTATGTTGAAAGCTGTAAAGTTTTGGATCTTGGTGTCGCGGTCCTGCGCTAGATGGGCTGGTCTAGGAGACATGCCTTTTAGCTGTCTTTAAAAGAGGCGTACCACTAGTAGAAACTACTACTAGATGGTTTAGACTTTAGAATGTGTTCTGTTTGGGCCCAAGAACCTTCATTTTAATCAAGTGATTGTGGAACAAGTGGGCATCTTATTGAGTTATTCCAAGTTCAGTTTTCGAATGTTCATGTTAGTAGATTGTTATTTAGCTAGGTGGATGTTAGCTTCAAGTTAGAATGATGATATTGGACTAGAACACGAAAATGGTTCTATGGCTTAGAGTCATCCATAAAACGCATTGGTTGGTATATCCGATATCTTGATCAGACTTGAAGAAATCAATTATATTGAAATAAATGTGAAGTACAAGCACTTAAAAAGTAAATGCTTAAATACCAAAAGTGAGTAGTAAATTACAAATGCTGGAAGTAAACTATTTCTTTTATAGACAAGCCTTGGGTAGATAGGTTGGTTGAGAAACTATCAACTGAATGAACATCTGTTGAAATCATGCCATAGTTTGGCAGAGTGTCCAGAATGACATAGTGACGTCGAGATATGGGTGCATGGGTGTCTCAAAGACTGATTTGAGGATAGTTGGAATGAGTTAGGCATTAAGTGGCTTTCAAAACAAGCTGTGAAGGCAAGTTGGGCTGAAGTTGGGTAGTCGGAAAACCTTCAACGCAAAACTTGGGATGCAAATTGGAATGAAGGAGAGGTTTTGTTTTAAGAGTAAAACTGAAAGATGTTGAAAGGAGAGTTGAATCTTGATTTTAGTTAAAAAAATAGATTTTGCTAATAAGGAAAGCTTTTGAGAGCAAAAAAACTTTTGAAGTTTGCAATTATTGAAATTGATTGAGTTTTATTAGTTTTGGAAACTACACCTCTGGAAATTACAAGGTTGGACAAGGACAAAAGAATCATGGGATCTAAGATATCAGCTTTGGAACCTTTGATCCTGGGGCCGCTGTTCTCAAGAACCCCATGAATGAAGTTCCAGAGACAAGCAGGGTACGTGAGAGCTTGCCAAAAGAGTAAAGCAAGAAATTTGCCATGTGTAAACAACATTCACACTCAATTATGCGATAATCAACCTCACACGATAGATAATTCAGTTAGATAAAGATAGTTCATTTGCTTAGTGCAAAACTCTAGCTATCCCATAATAGAACAAATTTGCCAACAATAGCTACTTCTTTCTTGTCTAGTGAGGAAAGCCTATTATGAGTAAGAAAGGGCGCATTCCATCAAAAAAAAAAAAAAAAAAAAGAGGAAAGCCTATTACGAGTAAGAAAGGGCGCATAAATAACTACAACGAAATGCGGAATTTAAGGTGTCAAAGTACAGTTTAAAACAACTTTTGTTGGGTTTTACAAGGAAGCATCCCCATAGGTCTGCAACCTGTGATGTGATTGATGTCCCGACCGTGCTTTATTTCCATACTTGATTTGCCAATTCTTTGCCTTCGCCCTTGGTTTTTGCCCTTCTACGAGATAGCTAGTTTTGTTAGGATCACAAAGTCGAATGCATGATTTTTGGTTGAGCATTCTACTTCAAGGATTCTTATATTTTTCGATTTTACGATTTGAGTGGATTGTATTAGATATTATAAAGGAAATATTTTAAATTTCCTTTGATGTTTAGTCCGTTAATAATAAAAATACATTAAATTTGATGACTTACTCAATTCACTCCAATACAACCCACCAATCTGAGCAACAACTGATCTTTCACCATTGTTGCCTAATACCGAATTGAAACAATGATTGACATGGAGGATGCTCACTGGGACAATGAGATATGTTGCACTCAAGAACTCAGCATTTGAATTCAAATTTTCCTTGCACGGTTTATTCATATATTTTTAGAAATTAATCTTTTCTTTTACCCAAAACCTCACTTAGGACATTGAGTTTATCCCTTACTTACATACTTACAATTAGGGAAAAAAAAAAAAAAAACTGTCTTCATGTTTTCTCAATTATTCTGTGCAAACAGTTTAGACTAGAAGTTACCAAAATCCTTTCATTTTCAATCAACTATATATCCAACTGTAACCTAAGTATAAATCTTAGTACTATCTCATAAAGCCAGAAGGCAATTTCTGCAATGTCCCTCCTTTTCAATTCACAAAATTATGATGCCAAGCCGGCTACGAGTGTGAGTTTATCAAAGATTGAAATAGCAATTTCAACGGATATATCGCTACCCAAATTTACGGATATCTTGTTGTAAATATCGATATTGATATCGTTTACGGTCAACAAAGATGATGAAAATTTAAAATAAAAGTTGGAAATTTTTAAAGAAATTTTAAGAAAAATTTAAGTACCAAATAATAGTTATATATGACTAATAAAATTATAAAATGACTTTGATATAGTAAATATGTGATGAATAATATGATATAATATATTTTTGATGATGACTAATAATATAAAATCTTAAATATAAATATAAATTAAAGTGAGTTACTATAATTGAATGTTAATATAGTTAAAAATATAACAATAAAAATTAAAAAAATTCAATGGAACAAAAATGATAAATTAAGTCTAAATATATTTAAAATTGGAAAGAAAAAAAGGATGAAAAAATAGGGTCAAACTTTGTTAAAAAATTGGAAGGAATGAATATATTTAAAATTGGACAAAAAAAATGAAAAAAAAAAACCAAACTTTGTTGAAAAATTGGAAAAAATGGATATAAAAGAGAAAAAAAAATGAAACAGTAGTTATAAATCGAGGGGTCAAACCCAAGACCCCCCAAATGAAAAATAATACCCAAATCCAACACTGTTAGCCAACTTTATTGTAAGTTTAAGCAACATCTAATATATAAGTATAAAAAATGACAATCATCTCTTACCTCCAGTCGGGTCTGTAATTCGGATTTTTTGACCAGACGTTATGACCCGACTCAATCTCCTTCATTTTAAATCCAATTTTCACGAATTAATAGTTCATCTTCATCGTTTTAATTCCATAAAAGGATCTGTAAGCTCAAAACAATTTTTTTTTCAATATTTCGGAAAATTTCCTTCACCCCTCCTTATGTGTCGCCGAAAATTATGATATATCACCGATATATTGTATATCGACGATTTTGTTGATATTTTCATCATTAAAGCCTAGTGTAACACAATTGACTTATATTCCGACAAATTAAATTCACCAAAAATGTTACGTCAACTAATAAAAAAGTCCAAAATATCAACTGCATAATATGAAAGGAGAAAACACAAAGCAATCGTAACTCGACTACGTTTGCTGAGTTGAGAATAAGTTTTAAGATAGCCTAAACTTAACATACACATAACATTTCAACCTTCATTTTCATAGCCTGTTCTCTCACTGCTACATATAATTGTTGATATTTATAGTAAGGGACTTTCGTTTCACGAATCGAACGGAAAAAAAACTGACAATTTTAGATAACCATTAGCCTCCTAAGAGACCCAGTTTTCATTCTTTCAGCAATGTGCTTTGCATACCCAAACCTAGTTCACATTTCAGTACTTCATAATGAGGGCCTATCTCAAAAATAAATAAAGCAAAAGTCTTATGCATACAAAAACATTTATAATTAACATTCAAAGTATAAATTTAAGGTTTTCCACATTGCAATACCTCTCATCTAACAATACAAGTAATATTCACACAGACAACCGTTTTTCGTGCCAATGAGGATGGACAATCAACCAGGCAGGGCCAGAAACAAGATGAGAAATAGGAAAACCATATCTTCAGTCAGCCAGAGCTCATTAGCCATAACTATATATATTAGTAAGAACATAAGCCTGAGGGCTGTTCCCCTCCTCCTTAGGAAGATGCCAACAGAAATATCGATACGAAAATATCTCTTTTCAATCCGTAGCATGTGTTCATAGCAGGGTTAGAAAACGTACCTACAATGTCTGATGACGAGCCCTCTATTGAAGCTTGGCTGAAGAATACTCTTTCTCCTCAATTCAATATGATGGAAACTTGATCCACATCTTTTCTCTTGGTGCTTAAAAAACATGGCTGAACCGATTATAGGATCCAGATTACAAAATGAACCAACTCCACACTACTAAATTAGTTGCATAAAAATGACTAACTGGTCTCCTCCAATATCATTGTATAAAAAAAAAAATGAGTAAACTAACTGAATGAGCTCGCAGATAGCTCGAACATATATCAAATTGTGCACTCAAATCCAGTTTCATAAAAACTAACACAGAAATGAGGCAATGATGAAAGCCCATATATGAACAACACTCACATTCTCATTTACATTAATAATACCCATCACAGAAGGCTAATAACCCACTGCATGCATCTATTCCTAAATTAGCAATAATTCTAACAATCCAAGTATATATCTCTTTGTTTATCAATAATCTGCATAACATTGATAGAGATTTCATATGAAAACATACATAAACAGGACATGAATATCAACCCAGAACCTTTAAAATAAACCCCAAGATTTGAAAATAAATATGAACAAAAAATGTTTGATAAAATGAGAAAGATACAATGAGAAAATTAGTGACTTTGTGGCTTTTATTTACGTAAGAGGAAATAGACGAGCTACGCATTCTTGTTGCTCGCGAAAGCGTCGTTTGAGGTAGGTTTCGAGGATCTCCACGACGGAGACGAATCGTTTCATTTCGTCGAGACGGCGGCTGAGCTCCGCACGTCAAATGGCTATATAAACAAACTTGATGATTTGATTCCTTGGACAAGGATGGAATTCGACACTAACAATGAGGCATTTCAGTTTTGGACTAACCATGGAGGAAGAATTGGTTTTGGTGTTAAAAAATTTTACTAAAATAAGAGTTGGAGTCATTTTTCCACACGTCGTCTTACTCAATCCCGATGACGTCGTTGCTCATAAATTACGCAATTTTTTGTTCAATTTGTATTTTTGGATATTTAATAATCTGTTTGAGAAGAGTTTGGATGCTAAACATGTTTTATTCCTTTTCAAGTGGTTAGAATGTTGCACTGGATCAAAGCATACAGTGCGGACAACATCTAGAATGATACATATTTTGGTTTTTGGAAACATGAATCATAGAGCTATGGATTTGATGTTGCATGTTGTGAGAAATCATGGTGACGAAGACTCATGTAATTCATTTCTTGAAGTCCTTTACGAAACCCAAAGTGAAAAAAGAGTTTTAGAAACTACATTTACCATGCTTGTTGATTGTTATACTAAGCGAGGCATGTTGTATATGGCTTTTAAAATATCATGCCAAATGAAGCACCTAGGCATCTTTCTTTCGAAAGGGGTTTGCAACACACTGCTGCCGGCATTACTGGGTTCAAGGCTGGTGGAATTGCCCATTTTTAGTTGTATTCTCTTTGGGTTTTGTACTCTTTAATTTATTGAATATGGACGATGATTATTGATTGAATTTGGGTGATGAGCAATGTTATACTTGATGTACTCTATGTTTTTTATTTATGCTTGAATGAAATTTTGATCGGAACATGACTAGCTCTCACTTTTTTTCAACTGTTCTGCCACTACGGACATCTTGCCACGAACAGGAAGAACCTATCTCAATTCAGCAATAACTTCGCAATGAAATTCATTAAAGTACTCCAAGCTATTACATAAAAATAAAGACAAACATAAAGTAAAAAATATCATAAACTATACTATTAAAAAAAAAATAGAATTCCAAATATAATCAGTTACATAAGAAAAACAATAGGACATCGTATAAGAGTACTATTTGATAACCAAAATTTTTTTTGCTCGCCAAAATAATAGTCCTTACTAGTTACTACACTAAAATAGCCAGCACTCTATACCATATCAGTTTTTTGCGGTGGAGGAAAAAGAGGGCTATTTGGACATAAAAGAAAAACATGGAATGAACATCTCACAACCAATCTAGTCACCACCTGGCTCTTTCAATCTTTGACATGGTTTACTTCTCCATTGGAGGCGCTTGTGTCATACTTCTCTATTTCTGGTGCTTGGCCAAGGGAACCAGATTTTTTTATCATCCCCTACAATCATATATTTAACTCATCAAGCATTTGACTACATTGTATATAATATCTAAACAAATGAGCAAATTGTTCACCACTAAAACTACAAATATATTTACTAGCAATATTTCTTGAAAGGAACGTTGAGATATATTCAGTTAGATCATCATAATGATAATTCTCCCATGCCATTGATGTGGGCACCTCAACACCCTGCATTTCAATAAAACAAATTGTAAAGAAATAAATATTATAATTTGAGTACGTAATCGGAAAAAAGAACTGTAAGAAATAAACCAATTACATACGTTATATAAAGGATATTCCTTTGTAGGATTTGAAGCATTGGCAGGATGATCACATGATTTACCTTCATGACCCTATTTCATAAGAGAAAGAAAAATATATAACCAATTGTTAAATGTAGCTCGCACATATATATATATATATATATATTGTGCGCAAACAGTTCATCTTATTATATCTATACTAAAGAAGAAGTGGAAAATCACTGTAGATCTACAGTGATTTTCCACTTCTACCCCTTCTTTTTTATCTTTTCTCTTTTCCTTTAAATTTTTTTTCTTTTTCTTTTTTCTTTTCCTTTATACATATCAAAATTGATTTTCCACTTCTACCTCTTCTTTTTTTTCTTTTTCTTTTTCCTTTTCCTTTAATTTTTTTCCTTTTTCTCACTGTAGATCTACAGTGATTTTCCACTTCTACCCCCTTCTTTTTTATCTTTTTCCTTTTCCTTTAAATTTTTTGTCTTTTTCTTTTGTCTTGATATTTTTTTCTTTTCCTTTATACATATCAAAATTGATTTTCCACTTCTACCCCTTCTTTTTTTTTTCTTTTTTCTTGATATTTTTTTTCTTACTGTAGATCTACAGTGATTTTCCACTTCTACCCCTTCTTTTTTTTCTTTTTCCTTTTCCTTTAATTTTTTTTCTTTTTCTTTTTTCCTGATATTTTTTTTTTCTTTTTCTTTTTTCTTGATATTTTTTTTTCTTTTCCTTTATACATATCAATTTTTTTTTTCTTTTCCTTTATTTTGTTTTCTTTTCCTTGATTTTTTTTTCTTTTCTTTTATACATATCAATTTTTTTTCTTTTCCTTTATTATTATTATTTTTTCCTTTATACATATCAATTTTTTTTCTTTTCCTTTATTTTTTTCATTTCCTTTATATATATTTTTTCTTTTCCTTTATACGTATCAAAAGAAAATTTCCCTTTTCTTTTTTTTCTTTTCCTTTATACATATCAAAAAATCATAAAAGAGATAAAAAAAAAAACATTGTTCCCCTACAATATTTTACCGATTCTGCCTTTTTTTTTTCTCTTTCTTTTATAGATATAAAAAAATCACTGCTCATTTATGGAAAATTAGTAATACTTAATTCAATAATCTTGCGGCAACGCGCGAACCTAATTGCTAATATATATTATATATACACATGAGACAAGCAAGCAGATAAAGGTGCAGAAGAATCAATATCAGTTCAACTATTGGGATCTTTGGTACATAGATAAGAGGTGTAGGAAAACAAAAATCAAATATATAGAAAAAAAATAGGAGGAATAGTCCCTCAAGTTAACCATAATTATTCACTTTATCCATAAACTTGAATTTCGACTCTTTTGGTCTCATTACTTTATCAAAATCGTTAATTTATTTCCTCTGTTAAAACAACTCATGGATTCTGTTAACTTAGGTGAAAAATTATCCAAATTGGGGGTTTTGGTGCCAAGAAATAGTGAAGCACCAGAAGAAGGAGAACATATTTGACAAATAAACTTTTATTTTCTTATTATTTTTATTTTGAAAAATAGTGTTGGGGTTGGAGACGATGAAGGTAGTTTCAGCAATGTGATGGAGACGATGGTGCGATGGTGCAACTGCGCCTAGACATGGGAGATGGAGGGGCCAGACGAGGGTGATCCATTGCAGCCAGGAGATGGAGAAGAGTTTGATCGCGATTGCAGGGAGGCGATATAGGTGATGGTGCGAAGGAGTGAGCGTGATGTGCAAAGGTATAACTTTCGACCTGCAATGGATGACGCCGATGGTGCAATGGTTGGGATCCTCTTGATTGGTATTTCATTTCTTCTTTCTCCCTTAACCTCTATTGGGTTTTCTTCACCCAGAATTGACAACCCTTTTCTTGGGAGAATTGTGGCTTCGGAGCGGCCAATCTCTCTACAAGTTCCATTGGATGAAGATCAGGATAAGATTACTTCCCCCAGAAAAGAGACCCATTTTCCCAAGAAAGTTAATGCTTCACACCCACCAATATATTAATTTAAGAAATCATCAATTACCTGTGCTAGGAAGTTGAAATTCTAAAGTCTTGCATTATTGTAGAAAGTAAATTTGAGGCTCAAGATTTTAATGTAATAATCGTAACGAATTCTGCATGGCATACTCAGGAGATCGAGACTGTCATAACAGTCTTTATAAAATATCCCAAAAACATCCTGATCAAAAACTCGACCATTGGTCCATGTAGGGGCAAAAAGGTCATTTTCTTTTTAACTTTTTAATTTTTTATTTCCCTTGAATTTCCTGGGTGTTACAATCTACACCCCCCCCCCCCCCCCCTCCTTTTAAAAAATTTTGTCCTCTAATATTAGAACAAATCTAACCTTGTGTTTAAACTCAAATTGGACAACTAAGTTGCAAGAAAACAATAAATCTTCTAGTTTGTAAATCCATTTAAAACTCAGTTAAAACAAAGCATCGTTAATAACCTTGAGATACGTGGAAATTATTCATAAATCACCACACCAGTCAACACAATAATCACATACAACCATAACCTATCGAACTAAATATCAATCATCTTATTCATTGCACTTACTCGTAGGCACACCACTTGGGGATCAAAGCCCAACTCCATATCTAAGAGTAACCAATCAACCAACGCACATCCCGAGGAGGGTTGTTCACATACATTAGTTCATATAACAATGTACGAATCTCAAGAAGCACATGTTCATGTCTCACAACAATTTCATAATCAAGTCCAAGTTTCAATGTTTCGAGCCTACTACCAAAACACACATTTTATACCAAACCTCGTAAAATGTGCAAACTTTTTCCATAAAAAAATCACCCAAAATCATCACAATCACGAAAAATATGATATCACAAATAATTTCCATCATAAACATCAAAAAACACACTTTAACCATACTTAACCCAAATCCACAATTTAAGAAAAAATCGGAAAAATAATCCAAATAAATCTCGTAAAATGTGCAATAAGACAATTTTCATAAAATCGTCAAAAAATTATTATCAACTAAAATCGTGTAGAAAAGAATTTAAAACACGTAAATATGCATGCATAATATTTTAATAAAAATAAACATCCACTCACTAATTCCCAACTTTATGTAGACATAAGTTATACTAAGATCTAGTGAAGTCTTAACTACTATTCCACCAATCTATAACCAACTCAACCAATTACTATCTCAAGTATCAACCATATCACACAGCAGCACTACGCGTAGGCCATCACCATAAATATAATTTGAATCGCCTCCAAAAACAACACCAACACCTCATCTCGACAAATATCCCTAGGACAGAAGCCCTACTCGACGTTCGGGTTGTCTCTGCTTTATCAATAGGCAGACCACTTGAGAAAAGAGTCTAGCTTGACATCCGAGTGAAAACCGACTCATGAAAGGAACCCTGCTTGATGTCTGAGTCGTAACACCAGTCTCAGGAAAGAGGCCCAACCGAAGTCAAAGACCAACCATTATCGACTCAAGAAAGGGGCCTAGTCTGACGTTTTAGACGTTACCTTAATACGAATCTCAGGAAATGAGCCTTAACTCGACGTTTGAGACTGCTCACCACTCAAAAAAACAGAACCTGTTCACGAACATAATAACACATAGATCGAACAACATATGTTTGTAATATACATTCCTCATAAGATAATCCACATTTTTTGTAACGACCCGGAAATTTGAAAAACGAAAATTTGGAAACTTTGAAGGAAATGACGATTTTGCCCCTAATTATAAGGGTCGAAAGTTGACTTTTTGACCGGGACCATGTTTGGACTTTCCGTAAGTACAGTTGGATAGGTCTCGGGACGCTGAATCCATAGACAGGCAGCATGCGTCAATCAGAGTTCGGATGACAAAGATACGGGTCTAGGAAGGTGAAGGACAATTTGGTAATTTGTGCAAGTAGGGCATAAAGGTCATTGGATTAACTTTGGCTGATTCAGCTAGTATTAGCCTAATGAGGGATACCTGTTCCTCGTTGATTTGGATAAGGCTTTGTTACTTAGTGACATCTGTCACTGTAAGGGAACAATTAGTGACAATTGGTGATGAGGTTTGAGCTGATGAACTAAACCGTTTATACAAAAGGAAAAACAGGGGACATGATCATGGGTGATCAATCTCAGGAGGTAGGCCAAAACATAAGGGTGAGAACAGAGAACTATGAGGAAGAAAGGAGATGGAAAATTTGAAAGAAAAACCCAGAACCCGAACTCAAACCCTTCGAACTTTCAAATGGATCAAAAATCGAATTTGAAACTCAGAGCCATAGACACTGAAATTTTCCTTGAATTAAGCCTCCTGAGCTCAAGGCGAGTCGAACCCAATCAAGAACGAAGACAATTGGTGTTGTTTTGGCCGAGAACAGATATGGTGAGGTTTGGAACGTTCGAAAACTGAGTTGTGGAATTAGAGGCGTTGAACAATGAAATTGAACCTGGAAGTGTGTTTGGATGAAACCCACGAAGATTCTTGAGGGATCAATTGCAAGAAAACAATCGATTTTAGATGAAGTTGAATGGCGAACAGTAACTGCGACAGTGTGGGAATTGGGAGGTTGAGTTCGACGGTTTAAAGGTGAGTTCTTGTGTAATCGAGATTATAGAACCCTAAGTAGACTCCTAACGATGCTATTCGATGGCTCAATTGAAGGAATCAATGAATAATTAATTGAAATTCAGCCGGGTCAAGCCGCGGGCCAACTGGACCCGTTTTACATACAAACAGGTTGGGATGATGACTGTAGCAGCACTGTTCCTTGGCGCGTGGCTCCCACGCGCAGCCACTCACGGCGGCGCATGAGGGCGTGTGCAACCTCGTCTCAAGGTGAGTTCAACATGAAACTTACCTCTTTTGACCTAATGAACATTTTGGCACTGGTTTCGAGGAAATCGGATATCATTTCGATAGTGTTCAGTGTATCCAAAGTTTTCGTATACCTTTAAAATACGTATTTAAATCCCAGAAAAATTGGGGAAAATTATATGATGTATATTGGAGTGTTAGTGACCCTCGATAATAATTTTGGACAGGAATGGTGACTTCCAGAATTTACGAAAAAACGTGCAGCTCGGAAAGCGAGAGATATGGACGGTGTGTGAGTGGATTTTTGTTTTCTAACCAGAATGCATGCATATATTTTTTTAAATGTTTTATTATATGATTTGAAATGATTTGGCATGATTAATGTTTCAATATGATGATTTCTAGATTTTGGGATTATTATATTGTTTTATATGGTTTTGGGCACGATTTTCGAGAAAACTGTGAAATTACCGTTTTGGGCGAAGGCCTGGGATTTGAGATTGGTTTTGACTCGGATTATGAGTCAGGGATTGATTTGATGGATTTGTACTAATTTTTGGATATATTTTATGGATTTATGTGAAATGACAACTGAGGTTGCGATTACACGGATTTGCGTGAAAATGATATTTTGGGCTTGAGACCCAATTGGATAGTGATTTTGACTCGGATTTGGAGTCACATGTGAATATGATTAAATTGATGATTTTGATTTATAAAGTGAATTCTGGACACTGTTTTATGATGGATTTGTGGAACTTGCTTTGTGAAAGCTATGTTTCGGGCATATGCACTATTGAAATGTTTTTTTATTTGATTTGAGACATAAATGGTTTTCAGATGAGATTACTAGATTTGGTGACTGTTCCCCATATAGCATCGTCTGTGATTTGATAGTTTCCTCCAGATGTCGTAGATCCTAGAGTAGTCACGATCCACTGCCTGGAGATGAGTAGCTCCGAGGGAGACTCAATCTCTGGAATGTGAGATTATGATGATATCCTCCAGACGTCATAGATCCTGAGGATGTACTCGGACGTGAGACTCCCGAGTTTGCACGCGTTGCATTGATATCGTGACACTTACTTGGATATTGAGATTGGATATTGAGGATTGGTGATATTTGTGATTTATTGATATTTGTGTCGAGATACTTTATATCATGAACTGATTTGATGAACATGAGTTTCAGAGAAAATGTGGACCGTGGGAAAAACATGTTTTGATTTTATCGGTCCATTGTTAATACTTGATTGATTTCACCCTATTATCCATATTTTATGATATGCATGCATGGTTGTGAAACTGGAGGGTAAGATTGATTTTCCTCAAGTGTATTTATAAAAGTTTATTTTCGTCCACTCACACCTTTTCTGTTTTTATTGACCTTCCAGGTCGTGGCGCGATGATCGAGGCTGTTTAGGAGGTGGAGGCATGAGTAGGCACAGGTGCAGTTATCCCTTATTTCGCAAATGCTGAGGGTAATTTCGAAACTTCAGTTGACTTGTCAGACGGGAACAGGACCGGGCACGGTTATCTATGTCCTTCGGGGACGGGTCCTATCAAATTGGTATCAGAGCACTAGGTTGCTGATTCTGTTGCCAAGTCATGCCTCTGAAACGTAAGCCTCGTGCGCGACCTGGTAGTGAGACGGGTATACGAGGGTATATGAGACCTCGTGATTGATCTCAGAGTTAGATTGACCCTGGATTGGGGGTCAGATGTTAATCAGTGTACACTGTGAACTACTAACTGTTAAACACGAATTTGTGTGGGTCCCAAGGATAAATGAGCCCAGAGGTTAGGAAGGTAGCACAATTGGGCAGGTTGAACCCGGGATGAGATTATTCTCAATGGATTCCTCAAGTGGAATGTGTGTCGAGTCTAGAATGTGATGGGATATTTGTAACACCCCAGAAATTCGAGGATTATAATAATGTAATTTATTGTATGAATTGACGTTTTTACCCTTGTAAATGGTATGGCCAAATTGTTGACTTTTTGATTTATGGGTCAGATGGACTTTGACCAATGACCATGACATATTTCGGGACGTCACGAGTCCATAGACAGGTGGCACGTCCAATTCGGACGATCAGGGAAAAAGTTATGACTATCGGAAGTTCAGGGGCATTACCGTAATTTGGACTTGAGGGGCGAAAATGTTGACTTTTCGTTTGGCAACTAATTTTCACATGACTCAAGGACCGTTAGGTAGGTCTCGATGCCCTGAGTCCGTAGACAGACGGCGCGCCGAAATCGGACTTCTTATGGCTGAGTTACGGGTCTAGAAAGTGAAGGGCATTTTGGTAATTATTGAACCAGGGGCATTTTGGTCATTTTACCCCTAGTTACTGTAGCAATCGTGGGAGAACATGGTTGCACCACCGTGGGTGGTGATTCTGAGCAATCCCATTCTTTAATCCGTTAGTGGACTGAAAAGAGCGAATTGTTTAAACTGAAAGACATCTGCATATGGCTGGATTCGTCCAGCAAACACGGGCATTTGATTTAATCCAATTCAAAGCTTTGCGGGAAACTTTCTCAGTGGCCAGGCTGGGCTTCCACGAGCCTCTGGGATGGCTCAGTTGGTTTAAACTGAGTAGGATGTGCGTCTACTTCATTCTGCTGCAAAGGGGGCTGGGAATTAGAGAGAAAAACCAGTGATTGAGTTTCGGAAAAATTGGAGGGAAATTTCGGATTTTGATTTATACGGTCTGTTGGACCAATCTAAACACTGAGTGATTTTTCTGGGAGTGTTTAGAACACATCCATATCGAAATCGAAGGCAACCAGCCACGGGGGAGCTGGGACGGAGGCTGCCGTTTTCAGAGGAATTTCAGAGGTTTGGATGGCTACTTCCATGTAACGTTTTGCTCAATTGATCATTCCTTATAGTTCGTTTTAGTCCTATGATGCTTCCTGGAAGGTTAATTTGATTTTGGTTTGGAAACCAGTGAGTTGGGATGATCAACCCGTTTGGTTGATCACGGGTCGAATGGCCAGTTAAAGGACTTGTCGAGTCAAATTAGTGTCACAGAACTTAAATTGGAAGAATAATAAACATGTTAGGATCAAATTGGATTGAAATCGAGTAGGAATTGATGGGTAATCAACCGGGTCAAGCCGCGGGTGGCAGGCCCGTATTACAGATAAACGGGTGAAGATGGTGACACTGTAGCAGCTACAGTGTCAGGCGAGTGACTTTCACGCGCAGCCAGTTTGGGCGGCGGGTGAGGGCGCGTTGAGCCTTATCTATGATCACGATCAACATGACTTTTATTCCTCTCATCATTCTGAACATTTTTGGTGAATTAACCATGTTGATCTGAGATAGTTTGATGGGTCAGTTTAGGGCTGGTTGTCGCGGGAAACGTGTTGGACGGTTTCCCAGAGCCGGTTTCTGTTTCGGAATTTTTGGATAAATATTTAAGACTTGTAGTGACCCTTACGTGTGATTTGGACGGACAGGAATTGTACGATAATCCCGGTACAAGTTCGTACGCGCAGGTTCACCGCGGGATCGTACTGTGAGTGGGCCCGATTTCATTAACCCTTGCATGCTTAAATGTTTTCTGATTTACTTATATGTTCACATGCTAGAATCAAGAAATGGTTTTGACGATATTGAAATTTCGGTTATGGCACGTTTCACGGTATTTGGGTTTGAAACCCATCTGATGAAACTTAACGATCGATTTGGATTTTATCTATGTATATATATATGTTTTGCATGTGGATATCAATAAAATGTATTTGGTACTGCACTGTATAGATCCATTCTTATGATACTGTCTCCTCCGAATGTGGTACCCCGGAGTGGTCATGGCGCATTTCCTGCGAGGGGTCATTCGACGGAGGAACCGGACCGTAAAATGACTCAGGAGCAGGATTGCTTATTTGACGTCAGGGACGTCGAGCGTCTAGGACGCTAGGCATTTGAGATGCCATACGCGGACAGGGTTCGGGGATTGAACTCGAAATTGAGACCCGAGTGGCACGCGTAGCCTTTAGACTGTGACCTTATTGGACGTCAAGGACGTCAGACATCGGGGATGTCGGGATTGGAGTGTATAGTGCAGTGGCTAAAATTATGTTATGATTTTATTACATGCCTTATGGTTCATATCATATGATTTACGGTTTTAAATTCTGATGCATGCATGTTTGGAAAACGGGGGGGTAAATTATATGTTTTACATATTAAACGGTTTTATAAACTTGAGTTTCGGCCCACTCACCCTTATTGTTTTGGTAACCCCTTCAGGCGGTGCTACTAAGGTAGAGGAGGATCCTAAGGCTGAGGCATAGATCTACTTCTACGTACCTGAACCCCTGTTGGGTGGTTTACCCGCAGGTTTACTTTAGAGTCGTGCTCGCAACTTGTAATTTTCGATTTCATCCCTTGTCTGACATCTGTTTAATTCGGATTTGATGTATAACTTAAATTTGGTTATTTATGCATTTGATCATTTGAGGTTAAAATTGGTATGTTATTTTGGGTGTCAGACGGGAGCAGGGCATGTCCCCTTGTGGTCCATGTGGGATCGGGACGGGTCCTGTCAATATTCCTTAGGCCTTATAGGTCGTATAAGACGTGGTTCACCAGTGAAATTTTCTCGGTGACCGGGTATGCCAATGATGGCATGGATGAATGTTATGAGGTTGGACTCAAAAGGAGTCAAGATTGGACTCGAGAGGAGTCGAGACAGGAAAATGGGACTCAAAGTGAGTCAGGAGAGCGGTTAGGACTCGAGATGAGTCATGGTAATGTATCAGGGCTCGGGATGAACCATAAAGGTTGAAATATAACTATGGTCTTTGACACGGCTGACCCTTGATTGAGGAATGTTTGGCACCTGGAATGCCAAGGACTAGTATAAGGTCAGATACGGATGGGTTATGAATTTATGGATTGGTATTATTTAACCCTGTTTACTGGACTTATGGACTTGGATGGGTCGTGTCAATTTCACTTAGTGATTGGAAGTTCGGGCAGAGACCCGTGGTACACAGAAATTGTGACTTAGGAGATAATCCAATTCAGTGGAACGCCAATTGGGTCCATTGGGAGGTAAAATGTTAAGGTTAATTATGCAGGAATCATTATGATTGTAGGTCGTCTGGTCACATTGTCAAGAAAGGTTATATGTGGTCAAAGTGATATGACATCATTGGGGTGTAATGGAGCAGAGATTGGCTCCTGCATTGATTGCTGATGTGATAGGAAAGAGAAGAGTTGGTAGGGCTCGTGATGGATCGCAGGGGTGTGGTCGGATTGGGACCATATGCCAGAGGATTGCAGTTACTTAGCAGGAGGCCTGAGTAGACTCTGGAGTAGTGACATACATGTAAGTTTAACCAGGACATATGTATTTCGTAGGTCCCGGGCTATCCACTCTTCTGTGTCTTGAGATTTTACATTGGACGGATATGGAGATGTCCGTGATTGGTTATGGTATGGAAATTGATGAACTGACTGGAGTTACAGATGTGATAAAATTGATGATATTTATGTGGTAACCTTGGTAATTATATATGGTGAAATTGGTGCGACATAAGAGGGGTAGACCTATCGATGTGAGGTTACCTAGGATAATTGATGGTATTCGCCTAGTGGCTGACCTAGGGTATTCCTGGACTTGAATGATTTGGACGTAATCCTTGGGATGGATTGATTGATGACTCATGATACCTCTATCGAGTATGTCGATTAGAGAGCGATATGTGGAATCCAGGATTTTCCAGACTCGAGGGTGTTACCCTCTAGAATGAGATTGACCCTCACAATCGATGGATTGTTGGTGAGAGGTAATCAAAGTTTACTGGTCAGATGTGCGGTCGACGCAATGAGTGTATGAGATGCCCAGTGAAGGCTAAAGATGTATGGATTTTTCAAAATATTTCCTGAGGTTTTTCCAGGATGAGAGGTTGAGTTGATAATGGAGATCATGTCGAGAATACGAGTTGTTTCTCGGACACCCTGGTATGTGGCACCTATTGTCAGATACCGTCCCAAATATCACCTCGATACCCGGGACGAACCCTGCTCCCGTCTGACAATCACACTTAAAGTACCAAAATAACCTTAACACCACAATAAGCATAACTATCAGACGAAGGAGTAAATATCTACAACTGCCAGTCAGAGCATAGTTCTACAAAATGGGCACAAAAATCCTACAATGCTAGTCTTGCAACGGAAGAACGTCAAAAGCTCTATGCCTCGATTTCTGCCTCAAAGTTCACCCCGACGCTATCACCACGACCTGGAGGGAAAATTTAAAACCAAAAGTGTGAGTGGACTAAGGGTAATAAAAGTTTCAAAAACAGTTTCTCATCAAATCAGAGTTAAGAAAACAATAATAATATTTGTTCCCTCCGTTTTGAAAACATGCATGCCCAACTATGTATTAGAAAACCATAACATAAAACATCATAAGAAACAGAAACACTATAAAACGGATATATAAATCATAGCATGTGCATCACAAAACCATATCATAAACTATGAACGTCAAATCATCATTTTCCGATCAAACCTGCTGGACCTATCCGAGTCTTTAAACTCAACCAGGCCTCAAATATAATGCCGAGTCTTTAAACTCCCGAGTCTTTAAACTCAATAGGCCTATGGGGGTAATATCATAAATATCCGAGTCTTTAAACTCCCGAGTCTTTAAACTCAATCCGGGCCCGTCCCCCATCAATCAATATCCGGGTCTTTAAACCCATATCCAGATCCAGCAAATCCAATCCAAATTCAATGTAAAATCAATTCTAAATCCATAGTCAAACTCGAATTCGAAATCCCCGGTTCGAAGCCCTTCCGGTGTTCAGAACCGTCATTCCGAACCCAAATCCGGAAATCCACGTTTAAACCAAAAACCACGTCTAATCACAAATCATGTTTCACAATCCATTTATCATCATCAGAAAACACTTATAGATTGAAATCCCCAAATATGGCATCAAAATCCAAAAACCAGCTTTTTCTCGAAAAACGTGCAAAATCCCTGAAATGTCTCGAAAAACGTGCAAACATATCAACCACATATAATCATCAACAAAAAGCATAAAAACACATTTAATATCACAAAACATCAATAAAACAGTTAGGCATGGTCGAAAGAAAAGAAGGAGTCCACTCACGAATCGGAACGAGTCAATCGCGCTCCGTGCGCTCCTCGACCGTCTCAGGTGTCTCCCGTCCTGTCAATATGCACCAAATAGGGTCACAAATACATCAAGGATACTAACCCTAATTTCCCCAATTTTTCGGGAATTTATTAATATTTTAATCCTAGACCCTAAACCGTCCGGATTCCCGATCAATCCTGTAACATTGTCCGCTTAACCCCAAAAATCACACCACTAGATCCCTTAGGACATTTAGAACCAAAACCATGTTGGAAGCTTGGCCGGAATCCTCCCCACGCGCCTCCACGCGCCTCCCAAAGTGGCTGCGCGTGGGCCTCACGCGCCTGCTACAGTGCTCCTTCAACCTCGAGTCACCCGGTTCAACACAGTTGAATCGGCGTGACCGGTTCTCCGCCGTTCCTCCACCGTTCTTCCTCCTTTCTTCTCCATTAGCATCGTCCAGTCCCTAGAAACCTTCCCATGTCCTTACAATTGAGATTCACGGCCCAAGACCACACGATTTCTCCCTCGAAAAACTGAGCCCGTGGCCCCTGTTTTGGCCGCCAGCCGCCTAGGTCCTCCCCCGGCACTGCACCAAAACCAAACGACTCCTGGGACCTCCAGAAGTCTCACCACGACCACCAAATCCCTCGACTCTTGCCCTAGGTCCACGACTTTCGAATTGAAATTCACGGGAAAAACAGAGGAATTGAGCTTACCTTTCGATTCAATCTCCGCCGTGTGCACCGCCGCGTGCAACGGTGTTCGTTGGGTTCCTTGCAACCACCTGAGCCTCCCCCGGTCTTGGTTTGAGCCACCACACGGTACAACCACCGCCACAGTCCACCGTCTCTCTCTGTTTTCTCCAAAATCCAACCGTCCACCGTCGTGTCCCCGTGCACTATTCCTCCACCAAAACACGATCACCAGCTCAGCCTTGTCTCTCTGTCACTCTCTCAATTCACACTCCACTCACTTTTGCCCTGAATCGATCACAAGCTCTCCAATTTTCCTCTCTGTTTTCTGTGTTCGAAGCCAAATGCACGGTTTGAACATGCACATTGTGTGGCCGTGCACACTTAAACTCTCCCTAGAAACCTCTAGCTTCTGCCCACGTGTCCACTCTCCATGGTCTCAGCACAAAATATCCCAGCCCACTTCTGCCACTTTCCCTTATCTGATTGGGCTGAGGGAAAAAGACTAAAATGCCCCTAGTGTACAAATTACCATTTTACCCTCGAACTTCCAGACCCGTAACTACTTCGTCTGACGTCCGATGACAGCGTGCCGCCTGTCGTTGTACTCAGGACGTCGAGACCTATCTAACGGTCCTCGATCTACACAAAAATCACTAGTCCTCCAAAAAGTCAACATTTTCCTCATTTAGTCAAATTTACGGTAACGCCCTCAATCTTCCGAACGTCATAACTTTTTCTCCGATTGTCCGAATCGAACTTGCCACCTGTCTACGAACTCATGACGTCCTAAACTACGTCACGGTCAATGGTCAACAGTCATCCAACCGGTAATTGAAAAAGTCAACTTTTGACACACTATTCACAAGGGCAAAATCGTCCTTTATATACAAAATTTTTACAAAATTACATTTTTACCCTTCCCGAAGGTACGGGTTGTTACACCTATGGAGTCATAAGGACTGAAGGTGCAAGTACAAGACTTGGTAGATACGGGTTCATTCGGCTCAGTGTTGCCATGGAGAACCCTGTATTTCTTATGCGGTAAGAGGATGTTGGTTCGAGCTTTATGGACAACTTAATAAGGTAATGGTATGGGATAAGTATCCCTTATCACGAGCTAATGTTTGTGGTTCTGTTGGAAATATGTGATTATTGAGCCTATTGAGAGAGGCTAACATGGTGATGACTAACAACCTTGAGTAAAAGAGAAAAATATGATGTCCGGATTTGATGTGGCTAAGGTTAGTCAATGGTGATGCCTTTGGATGGGTAAATTAACCGGTTATGTTTGTGAGTTGATGAGTCAGGTATTCTGACCACATTTGGATGGTGTATGGTACCATGATTGATGATTGGTTAGTGTACCCACATCTACGGATGGGCATGTGATATACTGAACAGATGTATTGAATGCCCTTAGAGAGAAAAATATATGGTTGAATAAGTGTTAGGTCTGGTCGACCAGAGTAGATTTGTGGAACATATACTAATAATGGTCGGGATTAGTGTGAATCTCAGGAGAAATAGATGTATTCGTCAATGGAAAATAATAAAAGACTGTCACGAGGAACCAGAGTTGTTTTGAGATTGGATGGATACCAGCGAGGATTGTAGAGGGGTTCTCTACAATTTTTTGCCAGTTATGGTAATAGACCCGGGAGGAGATTAATGTTATTGGAAATGAGAACTGCAATTTGGAATCTAGTGAGGTGTGCTTCGGTAGCATATGGCTGGGACTGCCAATGCTAGCTAAACCCTCAGGAGTTTTACTTTCCTTGCATGATTTGGGATCGACCATAGTGATCTATGGGTCGAGTATGCAGAAGTCATACCTCTGGGAAGGAATGTACGAGTACTGTATCGACCATCAGGATGGGTAATGATTGATAAACAGAAAGACTTAATGTGTGATGAGGCGAAAGTCAGGATGGTCGGGTCAAGTATCATTCGCGGGGAGGCTAATAAGATGGCAGGTCGAGAATTGAAATGTTTGATAACCTAAGGATAGGTGAAATCCTGTTATTGATGGAACTCCATAGGATTGGAGTGGTACATGATTTTTGATCATTTGGACTACTAGAGTCTAACTGCAGGATCATACTTGGTGTATGATGTTGGATGGAGTCGAGGTTAAGGAAATGATTGTACTGAGTGCCAGTTATTGGCAAGAGGTAGGCATCAATGAGGCTGATGATAACAGACATAACCGAAGGAAAAGTTAAATTAATTATGCTTGGCCTATGCGTGGTGATTTAAGCCATTGTACCATGTCATGAGTGGATGACATGTGATTAGGATGATGATACTGATACTTGTGATTTCTAGATTGTGTATACTCGGACGTTGAGCGAGGCTCCGTATCCCGAGTAAGCTTGGATATGACTGCCTGTGGGGCAGGGGTTACAAAGAATTGTCCCGATGTTGATTCAATAATGAGGACTGATTTGTCTGATTTCGATAAGTTTAATTTTGAGTTATATTCGGTTGAACCAGAAGGGTAGGCGGTTGATTAGGTTTCTGGTTCACATACATATTCCTCAGGAGAACTATCATGGTATCTATTAATTGGAATTTCGAGGACGAAATTCTTTAAAGGGGGTAGGTTGTAACGACCCGGAAATTCGAAAAAGGAAAATTTGGAAACTTTGAAGGAAAGAACGATTTTACCCCTGGTTATAAGGGTCGAAATTTAACTTTTTGACCGGGACCTTGTTTGGACTTTTCGTAAGTACCGTTGGATAGGTCTTGGGACGTTGAACCCGTAGACAGGCAGCATGCGTCAATCAGAGTTCGGATGACAAAGATACGGGTATGGGAAGGTGAAGGACAATTTAGTAATTTGTGCAAGCAGGGGCATAAAGGTCATTTGATTAACTTTGGCTGATTCAGCTAATATTAGCCTGATGAGGGACACCTGTTCCTCGTTCATTTGGATGAGGCTTTCTTACTTAGTGACATCTGTCATTGTAAGGGAACAATTAGTGGCAATTGGTGATGAGATTTGAGCTGATGAACTAAACTGTTTATACAAAAGGAGAAACTGGGACATGATCATGGGTGATCGATCTCAGGAGGTAGGCCGAAACATTAGGGTGAGAACAGAGAACTATGAGGAAGAAAGGAGATGGAAAATTTGAAAGAAAAACCCAGAACCCGAACTCAAACCCTTCGAACTTTCAAATGGATCAAAAATTGATTTGAAACTCAGAGCCATAAACACTGAAACTGGCCTTGAATTAAGCCTCATGAGCTCAAGGCGAGTCGAACCCAATCAAGAACGAAGACAATTGGTGTTGTTTTGACCGAGAACAGACATAGTGAGGTTTGGAACATTCGAAGATTGAGTTGTGGAATTAGAGGCGTTGAACAATGAAATTGAACATGGAAGTGTGTTTGGATGAAGCCCACGAAGCTTCTTGAGGGATCAATTGCAAGAAAAAAATCGATTTTAGATGAAATTGAATGGTGAACAGTAACTGCGACAGTGTGGGAATTGGGAGGTTGAGTTCGACGGTTTAAAGGTAAGTTCTTGTTTAATTTAGATTACAAAACCCTAAAAAGAGTCCTAACGATGCTATTCGAGGACTCAATTGAAGGAATCAATGAATAATTGACTGAAATTCATCCGGGTCAAGCCGCGGGCCAACCGGACCCGCTTTTCAGACAAAAGGGTTGGGACGATGACTATAGCAACACTATTCCTTGCGCGCGTGGCTCCCACGCGCAGCCACTCACGGCGGCGCGTGAGGGCGCGTGCAACCTCGTCTCAAGGTGAGTTCAACATGAAACTTACTTCTTTTGATCTAATGAACATTTTGACACTGGTTTCGAGGAAATCGGATATCGTTTCGATAGTGTTCAGTGTACCGAAGTTTTCGTATATGTTTAAAATACGTATTTAAATCTCAGAATTTACGGAAAAACGTGTAGCTCGGAAAGCGAGCGATATGGACGGTGTGTGATTGGATTTTTGTTTTCTAACCAGAATGCATGCATATATTCTTTAAAATGCTTTATTATATGATTTGAAATGATTTGGCATGATTAATGTTTCGATACGATGATTTCTGGATTTTGGGAATATTATATTGTTTTATATGGTTTTGGGCACGATTTTCGAGAAAACTGTGAAATTGCTGTTTTGGGCGAAAGTCCGGGATTTGAGATTAGTTTTGACTCGGATTATGAGTCAGGGATTGATTTGATGGATTTGTACTGCTTTTTGAATATATTTTATGGATTTATGTGAAAATGGCAACTGAGGTTGTATTTACACGGATTTTCGTGAAAATGATATTTTGGGCTTGAGACCCAATTGGATAGTGATTTTGACTCGGATTTGGAGTCACATGTGAATATGATTAAATTGATGATTTTGATTGATAAAGTGAATTCTGGACACTATTTTATGATGGATTTGTGGAACTTTCTTTGTGAAAGCTATGTTTCGGGCATAGGCCCTGTTGAAATGTTTTTTATTTGATTTGAGACATAAATGGTTTTCAAATGAGATTACTGGATTTGGTGACTGTTCCACATATACCATCCTCTGTGATTTGATAGTCACCTCCAAACGTCGTAGATCCTGGAGTAGTCACGATCCACTGCCTGGACATGAGTAGCTCCGAGGGAGACTCAATCTCAGGAGTGTGAGATTATGATGATATCCTCTAGACGTCGTAGATCCTAGAGATGATATCACCCCAGACGTCGTAGATCCTGGGGATGTACTCGGACGTTAGACTCCTGAGTTTGCACGCATTGCATTGATATCGTGGCCGTTACTTGGATATTGAGATTGGATATTGAGGATTGGTGATATTTGTGATTTATTGATATTTGTGTCTAGATACTTTATATCAAGAACTGATTTGATGAACATGAGTTTCAAAACAAATGTGGACCATGGGAAAAACATGTTTTGATTTTATCCACTGTTCATACTTGATTGATTTCACGTTATTACCCATGTTTTATGATATGCATGCATGTTTGTGAAACTGGAGGGTAAGATTGATTTTCCTCAAGTGTATTTATAAAAGTTTATTTTGTCCACTCACACCTTTTCTGTTTTTATTGACCCTCTAGGTCGTGGCGCAATGATCGAGGCTGATCAGGAGGTGTAGGCATGAGTAGGGACATATGTGGTTATCCCTTGTTTGGCAAGTGCTGAGGGTACTTTTGGAACTTCAGTTGACTTGTCAGACGGGAGCAGGACCGGGCACGGTTATCTATGTCCTTCAGGGACGGGTCCTGTCATTTTTACATATACTCTTTTCCTAAAAACCTCAATTATTATTTTGACATCTCATTTGAACCATGAACATTGAAAGAGCAAGTCTATCCCAAGACCAAGTCTATGATTTCCAAACTAGGTAAATAGTGATAGGAATTAAGAACCCATACCTTCATGCTTTGTTCATGGTTCACAAACCAAGTCTCTCGCCTTATCGTAGTCAAAACTTCTTCCTTTCTGTCCAAAAATGATCAGAAGGGAGTGTAGGGACTATTAGTGAGCTTGGTTTCAAGCTCCCTTGTCGAAAACTCAATGGTAAGTTCTAAAATATTGATTTCCTTCTCAGGTTCCTTTCAAGCATTCAGATATAGGCTAACTAATTTCCTTTCCTTCTTCCTTTTCTCCTTTCTCTCTTTTTTCCTCTCTTTCTCCTCAGTTCTCTCTCCTTCCTGCATTGTTTTTCTTCATAGTTTTGGATTCATGGGGTTTCTCCCTAAAAATACCACCACACACACACACACACACACACACACACACACACACACACACACACACACACACACACACACACACACACACACACACACACACACACACACACACACACACACATACATATATATAAATACGCACATAATCACACAAGGGTAAGTCGATGGAATAAAGAGATAAGGGAGGGAAAGATCATTCTAGATACATGTCACCATCACATAATATCTTTTATGCAAAATTACCAAAATACTCTTTATGCCAAAATTACCAAATTCCCCTAAACCATTCTGACCCGAAATGAATTCATTCGATCTATAATTTCAGCATACCGCCTGTCTACGAACTCATGATTCCAAGGCCTATGTAAAGGCCCTCACAAAACGACCAAAAGGTGCCAAATCAAAAGTCAACCTTTGACCTTATATGGGAAAAATTGTTATTTCCTTTTTAATTTTCCAAAATCACTTTTTTTTTCAAATTTCTGGGTCGTTACAAACAGTCCCTGTCATCCTCAATATCTGAGGATGAGTTATTGGCTGTCATTTTAGCAGCGACAATTCCACGATGATCACGAAGATCCTCCTTCGATTGTCATAGACCCAGTTGGCGATTAGAGCCTAATGAATGGCTCGATTGTGGAGCTCAGGCTGCTTTAGATGGGCCTATGAGGTGTGCCTCTACGTCTAGACTTGAGTCTTTTTCTACAGGTCTTTGATCTCTGCCTTGAACCGGCCTTGAACCAGCCCCAAGGTGTAACGACCCGTTTCGAATTATCAGGATTAATTAAGAATTAATGACGGAATAGCGAGGCTAATCGAGAATTAGCCGAGGATTATCGGATGTTCAGGGTGAAATTACGATTTTGCCCCTGAACGAGGGCAAAAAGTTGACTTTTGACCTGGGAGGTCCGATGCACGAGGGTCTAGGACCGTTACGTAGATCAAGTTAATACGAATCTGTAGACAAGCGGCACATCGAAATCGGACGATCGACGAAAAAATTATGGTTCACGGAAGTTCCGAGGAACTATTTACGACGGCATATTTTACGAGGCAAAAGTGGACTTTTGTCCTCAAGTGGGCCCCAGATATTTGAATCAGGCCCAATGGATGAGTGAAAAGTGTCACCCATTCATTTCTCACCTCCATTGCTCACCTAACACAGACACATGCATATCTATTCCCCCTGTCTGTGTTCATCTAACCCAACCCGATGAACCCCAAAACCCATTACCCTTTCCCCTTGATTCTATGTGAGGCCATGAGAGGAATTGAGGGGAGTGTTGGGCTGAGAGAGGTGGTGGCAAGCAGCAGGACCGCCATGGACGGCGGTGGGAGCTCACGTCCAAGGTAAACCGTGACCCTTTTTAATTCAAAATTTCAAATTCGGGTTTTGGACGTTAGTGGAGTTAGATGTTGTTTAGGTTGTGTTTAGGGGGTTGGTAGGATGATTAGGGAATGTTTTTGAGTGGCGGAGGACGGCTGAATAGCCCGGAACGGCGGCTGGGAGATTTTCAGTGGCTGCCCACCGAATTTGGTTTCCAGCCAAGTTAACCCAAATTGAACCTCCTAGTACGTTTTTAGGGACCCTAGGAACTAAATGGAACCCTTAGGTTGAAGCTTTGGCTCCTATAATTGCCCAGAACATAGGATAGAGTTTTGGGTTCAAAATGGTTTTCAGAACCAATGGGTTTTAAGGTTGGTTTCTTGGATTTGATCACATAGGGTGATAGGAAATGAAAAGAGAAAGAGATTGGAATTGAAAGGGAAGGAAACAGACTGAAAATGAGGGAGGAAATGGACTGGACCGATTCCGCCAGTCTGGTCTGCAGAAGCTTGCTGGTAATCTTGTAGCTGGCGCGTTAAGCCCACGCGCAGGGCCTTCAGGCGGCATGTGGTGGCGCGTGGGGGAGATTTTGGGGAAGTGTCCAACATGTAATTTCATCTATTCGATGTAACAAACATTTTGGGACTAGTTTCGAGTCGATCAGACATCGTCCCGATATAGTTCGGGATGCTCAAAGGTTTAGGATCGAGTTTAAAAATAGTTAAAAATTCAGGAAAATTACAGGGCTTCACCGAGAGGTTAATGAGGTAGTTAGTAACCCTCGATTAAAATTTGGACAGGTTTGGGAACCCCGGAGACGGTGATCTGCCCGGGAAGTCGTATGTCACGCATATCGAGGAGGCAGCTCGGACGGTCTATGAGTGGACCTTGCCTTCTAAATTGATGCATGCATAAATGTTTTATAAGTGTTTTAATATATGTTTTGTGATGCCATGAGTGCATTTGCATGTGTTTACGTATTTGCATGTATTTCGAGGTTTTCGGTTTTATACGGTGTTTATACGTGTTTGTGATTTCGGTTTAATGAAATGGATTTGGATTTGAAAAGGTAAACTCGAGCATGAGACTCATTTATTTTTATCACGGACATATGGCCCTATTGATGACCTACGGGTCTGAGGTGTGGTCGCGACTAGTGCTGTGTGCATGGCGATGGACGACACTACGCTCACCTCCGGACTGGGGATGAATGCCTTCTGGAGAGGTCACGATACGCGTCTCGTTGTCGAGGAGCCACTGGAGGCTCAACTTCAGAGTGCTGACGGTATAGGAGATCGATCGGTGATGTGTACACCATGATCTAGAGGTGGTCGCAGCGGTTGATATGTTCACGGCGACATACTAGGATTGAGAGAGGTCCTGGATTGATAGTTGCACGCATCACTATGATGAAATCGTGACTGACCTTGAGGTATTGGTCTCGATGCCCAGTTGATTTTTGAGTTAGGGCTTAAGGCCCGTTGGTTTACGAAATCGGGCTAGAAGCCCCGTTGAGTCATGAGTTCTGGCTCGATGCCCAGTTGAGTTGTGATATCGGGCTTTAGTCCCAATTGTGGTTTTTCACAATTGTATGTCTAGATACCCTCCTTTATAAGCGTATTGGTCTCCTCCAGACGTCGACGATCCTGGAGAATCACGATCCACTCCTTGGAATGAGTGACTCCAAGAGGGAGGACATTCCAGGAATGAGAGATATGGTATAGTCTCGGACTGGGTCTGCAGACCGTCCTCTAGACGTCGTAGATCCTGGATTTTGGACTGATCCTCCCAGACTTCGTAGATCCTGGGGGTAGACTCGAAGTAAGACCCTGAGTAGTGTGCACACTTATAGACAATTTGTGACGGGTATTTGATTAGACATCAGATAATGTCTAGGATGGGTCATATATATATATATATTTGTTTGTACGAGGTTTTATGGAGATTGGCTTGGGGCTAAGACCCCGTGTTTTATGGTTGGTATTTCACTGAGAATAGTTTTGGGCTGAGACCCACAAGACGTGATTTGGGCAGAGTCCCACATGATTAGTTTTGGACTGAGACCCTGTGTTCAATGATGTGAAAGGAGACTTATTTTGGGTTTCCTTATTTTGGATTTTGGGCCACGGCCCCAATGAATGTTTTGAGAAATGGTTTTTGAATGCATGCATAATTTTTAGTGAAGAGCATAAATGTCTTTTTTGTGAAATGTTTTTATAAATTTTTTGCTTTGTCCACTCACAACTTTGATGTTTTTAATGCCCTTCAGGTTGATCGCGGATGCGGGCTGGAGCAGAGACCGAGACATCACACTCCTCTGGATCTTGGTACACTCTGGATGCCCTAAGCGGGCTAAAGTTGGAATTATCCCTGGTCTAACACTTCATGTCAGACGGAGTAGGCACGCCCTACGTTAATCTCGGGGGATTTGGGACGGGTCCTGACACAAGGTCTTTTCCTGAACCCACTAGATCCAGACCCAATATCTACAAACTCAGCACCACCATCATCTTCATCTTCTCCCAAAACCCAACACCACTACCATTTTCATCTCACGAACTCAACACCACCATCGTCTGATTCTCCACCATGGGAAAAAAATAAGGTTATCTTGCCATAATCTTACTTATTTAATCTTCTTCCTTCGCATAATAATTGAAAAGGAAAAAAGAGAAAATAATTTGTAAAGAAATTTCAGAGAAAAAAAATTGAATCAATGATCATCATCTTACGATCACCAACATCATAGTAATATCATACAATCACAAGCCGTACATCGGAGATCCTGACCATCTTCACCACCGAATAGGCCATCTCCTTATCCAACGGTAGGAGATTACGATCGAAGTGAAGTAGGTTTTACGAGCAACTAGCCTGTCATCCTTAATAACCAAGGATGATCATTAGCTGTCATTTCTACGATGACGATTCCATGTTGATCACGACGATTCTGCATCAATTGTCATAGAATGAACGAGTGACTAGAGCCCAATAAATGACATGATTGTGGAGCTCAGGCTATTTTAGATGGCCATTTGAGCTGCGCTTCTATAACTATACCTGAGCTTTTTCTACAGGTCTCAAATCTCTGCCTTGAACTAGCCCCAAGGTCTTTTCATGCTCCCTACCCCCTGATAAGCCTTGAATTAAGCATCATTGTATACCTTTCATGCTTATATTTTAATGTTTAAATATCAAACAATTGGAGCAAATAACATATTTTGTGAGAAATGTGCAGAATTGGGTAGAGCACGGAATTACGAGAATTTTTGCGTATCAATTCTTCCCCTAAACACCAACTTGAAAGTGAACCCAAAATTGAGATGGCCAACAACGAACGTAAGTCTCTTTGTCTACGTACTTACTCAACTGAGTGGAGCATAGGACCCTCCTGCATTTGGTTTCCTCTACCCAAGGAAAAAAAAACGGACATTGAGCTTGAGAGTGATTTCCTTCATCGACTCCGAACCTATTATGGGTTACCCAATGAGGATCCAAATAAACATCTTAGAACTTTCAAATTTGTGTGCATTAGCATGAAACCAAGTGATGCTGATGGTGAACTTCTGCAACTTAAGGCCTTTCCCTTCTCTTTGGTGGATAGGGAAAGTACTTTCCCGCTTCTATGATCACTTCCAAGAGGCGAGAGATCACATCCATTACCCAAGCACTAGATGAAACCTTTGGTTCATACTATGATCGTTTCAAGGTCCTTTGTGCCACTTGTCCTTCACATGGTTTCTCGGAAACTAACCTAATGAACTACTTTTATGATGGTCTCAAACCCATGGACCAAGACCTTCTTGATGCAGCTTCACATGGGGCATTTATGAACTTAGATGAGGTCGAAGAAAGACAGTTGCTGGAGAGTAGGGCCACCAATGATGTGCAATACGGCGTGTCTCACAAGAAAGGGGTAAGTGCACTTAATTCTAAGGGAACCTTAGATGAAAAGATTGAAAAGCTCCAATCTATGCTTGAACAAGTTGTGGAATTAGAAGCCAAAAGGGCTATGTGACCTAAGGGACCTATATATAACATATGTCAATTGGACGGACACCCTACTGATCATTGTCCTCAAATCATGAATCCCAATGAAGGAATGGAACAAGGCAATGCCTTAGGCGGATATCAAGAGAACCAATGGTTCAATAACTTTACCAACTATGGACAAGGCAACCCTGATCATCCGGGATTCAAGTGGAGCAACGCTGAAAGATTTTGAACCCTCCAGCTCAACACCAACAAGCGTATTCACGTCAACAATTCATGCCAAGACTGTCACTGCCTCATCAACTTATGGGTATGCAACAAGCTCCTCTGGTTCATCAATTCTCTAACCTGGATTATGATAAGATGTTTGCACAATTATTCACTTCCACTCAATTCCTTATTGACGCACAAAAATTGAATATGCATGGGCGTGACATCTCAGAGATGAAGAAGAAAATTGGCCAAATCGTAGATTTTATGGGCCAAATCAAAGACACCGGCAAGTTGTCATCTCAAATCACTCCTAATCCGAAGAACTATATATTTGAGAATGTGAGTTTTTTTTTTGCAACTACTAGTGGAGAAGATGCATCTCCAAACCCAGATATTCAAATTGAAGAATAAATGAAGCATCAAGTTTAGGCTGAATGGACATTAAACTTCAAGTGCTTCTTGGGAGGCAACCCAATGACGGAAAAGTGGAGGAACCATAAAATGGAGATTTGCTTTCTTAAACCCTTCACTCTCTTTACTTTAGTTACTTTTTGTCTTTATTACTATATTTTCGTAAATCAATTCTCCTTACTTAGATTCTATGCTTTCACTTTCATACATTGAGGACAATGTCATATTTAAGTGTGGGGGAGGAGTTTACAACTTTATTGAGTCTTATTTCAATTAACAAAAACAAAAAAAAAAATTGAAAAACAACAAAAACCTAAAAAGATTTTTTTTTTATTTTTTTTTAGCTTTTAGTCTTTTGTTAACTTAGTGTTTTAATGAGTCTTAGGATGCCCTTTAACCTATCAATGATAAGAATGACAGATAATATGGAGATAAGATGGCTAAAAGATGATCACTACAACTTGAATTCATTTGTTATGCTTTATGATTGAATGTTTATGACTTGTAGTAGATGATGCATGTTAAACTAGTACATAACGAGCATGTTAAGATTTGTATGAATCATATGATCCCTATGTGAGCTCTCTTTAGAGTCTTATATACTTCTTTGTTGAGTGATTCATAGGAGTTTTTTGTTTAAATTGATATACATATGTCTCACAACTGTTTGCCATAGCTTTTAGTGAACTCTAGAGTACTAGAACTTATTCTATGTGATTTTCAAAGCTTTTAAGTCAATAAATTATCTGATTTTGGACATGATTATGGCAATAGGGTTAACACCAGTTATCCAAATGTCCGAGCCTTACTTAATCACACAAGTGTGATCCCCCTAGTTTACTCACTTTGAGCCTAGATTAAGCTTTTTCTTTTATCACCCTAAACATCTATTCACATAAGCCTAGTATAAGACATCATTTACCCTTGTTTCATGTCCTTGGTTGAAGAACATAAAGATGGCATGGGATACAAGAAAGTGATATTGTAACGACCCGGGAAGGCCTGATTATGCGCATGTGTTTTGAGTTTAAAGACTTGGCGAGCTTAAGATCTAGTAACTTGATTGATTGATATTTTACTTTGGTTTTTCACTGGTTTTCAGATGTTTTGGGCTGTAGCCCGGATGATTTGGATTTAATGAGTTTTGGGCTGAGTTCCCGTACTTTGATGAGGATTTTTTATTTCAGGCTGAGGCCCGGGATTTTAGTTACGGATTTGAGAAAAAGAAATGATTTCGGTTCCATTGATGGTTTTCTTATCTTGGATATGAAATGGTTTTATGAAACATGTTTTATATGAATACATTGGTTTTTAATGGAGGGTATAATTGTCTTTTCTTATAAATTGATTTCTGAACGTATTCTTTATTTTTGTTCACTCACTGTCTTTTATGTTTTTGACACCCTCCAGGTGATGCGGTGCGGGCTGTTGTTAGAGAGATGGAGACATCACACACGCGATCCACGGTAGATTCTGTGCGCTCTGGGAAGTCTGGAAATGTTTGGAAGGTTCGCTTGGGAATCCCTTGTCCGGCTTATGTGTTACGTGAAGGATGGTCATCGGTTTAGCCTTCATGTCGCACGTAAGTTAGATGGGAGCATGGCTTAGCCCTTAGTCCTGGGGGATTGGGGGTAGGTCGTGTCAGATATGATGAATGAAGACTTATATGTAAGTGTAGGGAATGACTTGCTCAAACTATGTTGTTATTCATTGCATTACCTCTAAAAAGAAAAAAAAGAAAGAAAAAGAGAAAAAACAAAGAATCAAAAACAAAATTTATATGAGATACAAAAAGGAGTTTTGAGCTAAGTCCCCTATGCTTGTGATTTGGAACAATGAAGATTGGAGGCCTATATGAAAAATTTCGGCCCCTTGCCCTAATTACAAGTTCAAAAGATGTTGAGAATGAAGATTGTGGAACCCAAAATCATCCGAAAATTATGGAGCCGCCACGTGTCCCGTAATTCCCAAAAATGACCAAATTACCCTTGGCAAATAACGCTGATCATTTGAAAAACACCCGCACATTAAATAATCTATTTACCAATTAAATACGTTATTTGATCGGGTTAAAGCTTCCATAATATTGATATTCTCCCCGAGATTTAATTATCGTTATTCTTAATAATGGATAATTAATATTAATATTAAAAAAATATCATTACTATCATGATGAGCCATCATTATGATTATTAAATAATATGTTTAATAATAATATATTATTTGCTAATTAAATATTCAAATCGACCAATCAGAACTCTCCAAGGCATCCAAGATTTTCCTATAAATAGCAAGACATATTTCATTTCCAAGGTACGTTGATTCTTCGTTTGGAAGTATATCCCTTTCCTCTCTCAAAGCTAACTTAAGCATCGGAGTGTTCTTGGTCGAACAACCCCCCGGGTAAATCGATCGAAACAACGATAGCTAATCGTTTGCTGTTTGCAGGAATTGTGAGGACTTTTCGCGACGAGTTCAATCTTTGATTCAACAAAGATTAAGGCCCAAAAAGTTGATACTTGGTCTATGGCTATGGAAACCACTTATGCCTGTGTGATGGAGCCATTGGTGAGTCTTGGAACAAAATTTAACACCATGGTCCTAAAAATCCATGCCTCTACACCTAGCCCCGTTACACTTGAGATGAGTAAACTTTGATTAGTTGAGTCTATCACTTGAGTAATCTTATGGTTTTGGTTCATTTGTGCAAGTATGTTCATTATCTTATGGTTTATGTTTGAAATTTTTATGAAGTAACTTAATTTCTATTATGTGAGCATTTTTCTCACATACCTTGAATGCAAACACAAAACCCTATACACATTGAGTGGAAATTATGAGTACATATCCCTGTGAGTTGATTCATACTTGTTTTATTCATATTGAGATATATTTCACCAAGTTTACTTATTGTCTTACTTGTCAAGGCATTTGTAATGATGCATTAACTTTTGAATTCCATAGGTTATATAGCTTCTTTGTGTAAACCTTTAAGGCCATACTTATGTTGATACAATTTGAGACAAATGGTTAAGGACTTAGTAGTTTTTTATTTTTAGAAAAAGAAAAAAGAAAGAAAAAAAAAGTTTTCGAAGCCTTAGTTTGTTTTTGTATTTGCTAGGGACTAGCAAAGTCTAAGTGTAGGGGTATTTGATAAGCCTTGAATTAAGCACCATTTTATACCTTTTATGCTTATCTTTTAATGTTTAAATATCAAACAATTGGAGAAAATAACATATTTTGTGAGAAAGAATCACCTCAATCAGATTTATATTAAAGAAGTTATGATTGAAACAAGGGAGGCCACCAAAAAGGATTGAAGGAATTCAGTAGGAGCCTACCGAATCCACAAAGACAGCGAAAACCCTTCGGCGTGCGCTGCCTGAATTCCTGCAGATTGGTTCGGTGCGCGTGTACCGAATTCCCTTTTCTCCTTTCGGCCGACGCCTACCAAACGCCTCTTTCTAGCCTCCTTGCACGTTCACTTTCCTTTGACCGCCAAAAATCCTTCCTCATTTCGGTGGGCTTCCACCGAACCGACTCCTGTTCAATTCTAGCACCTATATTCCTTACTTTTTTTTGAGGAAAATTGTCCAATTCAAGCTTCTATTTGTTTACTTTTTTTTATCTAGGAAACCTTTTTAATTAGGATTTTTTTTACCTTTTTTCCTTTAGGACTTTAATTTAATTAGTTTAATCCTTTTCCTTTTAGAATTTAAATTGTGAACTCTTATTTATTTGAGGATTAACTTTCTCCTATAAATAGAGAGGTTTAGGCAATTTGTAAAAGGTCGCTCATTCTTTGTATCAAAACTCTACTCAACCAATTTTCTTGTTCATTATATTCAAGATTTCTAGTGTAAAAATAATTACACCATACTTCACCTTCTACACCTTCATCCGTGACTAAGTTGAGGAGCCCTCGCTTGTCTTACCAAAGAGTGCCCAATCATTTCGTATCCATAGGGATCCCCGAAGAGAAAAAGTGTAACACGGCCTCTTTACCTTGTAGTTATTTCTTATGCTTGAATATTGGCTATATGAATCGATTTCTAACAATATTCTTGGTCTTATGATTTGTATTGTTTCAATTTTCTATGTCTTCTATGATTCTAGTTTTTGTTATGTTTGTGTGTTCACGCTTAATGCTTGACTAGATATTGGGAGCCCCGAGTCTAGGTCGTTGAAAGTGTCGTCGGGAGCCCCGGGCACGTACTTAAGAGAATATGCAAGTAACTCGTAAGATTAAGATTATAGGATTTCGTAAGTTGAAATTAATACAATCATGAATGAGTTAGGTTTAAAGATGAGATGACCTTGTAAATAATTAATTAGGTTTAGATTAGATTAGTTAATCACCTAGGATAATAGAAACAATCAACTACCCCCTAATTAAATAATCAAACGATATATAATGATGCTTAAGTACCTTCAATTCCCGGTTAAGAACGATCCCTACTTATCAATGGTACATCTACACAAAAGGGTTTTAATTTTCATATGTTTTCATTAAGTGTTGAGTGTGACTTTTTGTTTACTTTAATGCTTAGTTTCTGCGTATCACCCCCACCCCAATTTCCCTGCACATCCATGGCCATATCATAGCTTGTTTTCACCGCATATTAGTTTGTTAAGGCACCCAAATTTGCTCAACATCAAGCTAAGGATATAGTTCCTCCCCTCTTTCTGAAAATCTTTCTTTGCTAGTTTCAACTTCCACCCTCGAGTCTCCATGCATGTCTATCATGGAATCCAGAGTAATACTTGTTGGAATTAAGGCATTCCATCATCAGAAGGTTAGTGGCAGTTGTTGAAAAACTGAGATAGATGAAATTTTCTTTGTATACAATTAGGTTTACAAACCTACATATAAATATATACTAGGCAACATATACACTGATCTAATTGGACTACATAAGCATCAAGTTACCTTACTCTGTGCTTACGAAGTCTTCTATCGCTGAATAGGATTAGGATATCACGTAGGCTTGGGCCATGTTTTGGTGACATGTCACTGGTACACGGAGTGGCACAAGGACCTAGATGGAACAAGATGGAACAAATCCTCAAAGTAGAGCATTAGGAGCATAACTTGGACTTAGGGTGGTGTAGAGCTTGGTTTTGGAGTTGTTAGTTGCTCGGGACAAAAGTTGGTCCTTAGGGGAACATGTTGGACATGCTAGTGACATGTCACTAGCACAAGAACTGGCACAAAGTACACGGCTAGGGATAGGTACAAGGTCTCAATGTTGGTTCAGTGACACTATCTTGTCACAGGACCTCGGTTGGGGCCCTTCCTTCACTTTTGTACAAGTCATGGCTTTAAATGAATGTTCCGCACAATTCTCAAAAAATAAGTAATTTTCTCCTATGTTATCACATAATTCATAGCCAAAGGGTGAGTAAAGGGATATGGGAACATGCTAAAAAGATGATGAAAACTTAACCCAACAAATACCCCTAAACCTAGCTTTTGTTAGTCCCTTAGCAGAACAATAAAGATGAGGACTCGATCTAGTTAAGGTAAACATTTGAATCCCTAGGTTGACCTAATAGGAGGAGTTGTCTCTCCTGAGGGTTTAACAACATGATCCCCACAAACATTTTATGTAGACACTAACATGCTAGAGTTATGCACTTCAAAGCTAATAAGAAAAAAAAAACAACAATCTTAACCAACTAAAAGATGCATAAGATAGCGAGTTCCCCGTGTTAAGTGAGGTGCCATGCTTTAGAAATCAAGCTTAAAAACATCCTAGAATCATTTTGCCTTGACTCTAATCCTTACAAGTTGACACTCAACATATAAGAGTCCTAGGGTTCCACTCTGTTGACATGACATCTGACCAAGCAACAGGCTTGCCAAAATACTACACTGGACAACGGGGTAAGCCCACCAGAAGACCTCAAAGATCACACAAGGTCCATGCCTTAAAGCTGATCACTACTACTATAACCTAAACCCTAGAAAACTTCTATAAATAAGGAGTCACTCTCCCATTAGAAAGGAGCTCTCTCTCTCTCTCTCTTTAGACTCACCCTCTCCCTTCTCTCTACAAATACTATTATCTCTCAAAGGCTCATAAGCCTCCTATACTTGTACAAACAACATCATATTATTAATAAGAGCGAGACAACACCGTGGACGTAGCCCGATTTGGGTGAACCACGTACGTTCTTGTGTCTTGGTGTGCGTGCGTGTCTTTACAATCTCGTTGGTACATTTTTTGCATCAACACACTCATACAAGCGTATGTACAAGATCACTTAGGTCTTTATTGATGGTTGCAATGTGCTAGGCTAAAGGTTTCTTGAATGAAGGGATAGAATTCAACAAGTCCATGATGTGCCAAGGCATGAGAGGTCATGACTTGGGTTAGAATCAAGATCGCACTTTGTTACTTGGAACCCACGACAACTTGATCATGAGGATTATGGTTTCCTTGGTTCAAGTAATTTCTTTGTCTTTTTTTTTTTCTTTTCTTTCTTTCGTGGTTTTTCTACTTTTCTCTACTTCTTTTCCTTGAATTTCTTTTCTTTTCCTCTTTGATTGAACCAAGGCCCAAAACAACACTTCCTCAACCATACATTGAATACAAAACTTCAATTTCCAACACATACATGGAAACATAATTTCTTGACATTACATCTCGTAACAACTCTCATTTGAGGTAACCTCACACACACATGGACATAGGTATGGCCATGATTTTGAGCTAAGTATTTTAGGGAGGTTATAGTGTAGGTGATGAAAGAAAGGCTAGTGTTTGGCTGCAAAGGGGCTTAAGGGAAACATGCAAAAAGGGTAGGAAAAGGCCTTTAGGAGCTAAACATGCATAGCCTAGACCATTTCAAGTGAACATACAAGCATTCAATCAAGAGCATCATAAGAGGTTAAGTTCATAAACATCAATGCAAAAAGATGATGAGATCCACAATGACGAATAAAAGTGACAACTACATGAGTAGAAACAATGAAATCACTCATAAAGAAGGCAAATAGGCATAAGGTCTCACATTGGTAGGCTCCACTAATGTTCCAAAAGCACTCAATCGCAAGTGCTTAGTCAACTTAACTTCTTAAACATGACAACGTGTAGTGCAATATAGGAACTTAATGATCCAACATACAAATAGGTATCATAGACAATTCACACGTTTATAAGTTCTCATTTACCAAGTAGTGCAACGTACTAGCATCAACCAAAAAGTTAACTGTAAAAGCAAAAGGTTTGACACAAAGGTAAGGATTCAACAAAAATAAAGATAGTTTCTTTGATTGGTACCCTTAAACCTGAATTTTTCCAACATATGAATGAAGTCCACACCTCCAAACCTGAATGTTTCCAACATATGGATGAAGTCCACACCTCCAAACCATAATGTTTCAAACATATGGATGAACTCCACACCCCCAAACATGAATGAAACATAGTCCTCGATCTGTGACAGGAAACAAAGCATGTATGCATGGGTTAGAAGGATGAGAAGCATGAGAAACAAAACAAAAAAGAAGTAAACAAACCAGAGCTAGGGTGCCTCCTAAGAGCACTTAATTTAATGTCTAAGCAAGACGGTGCTCTCACCCTATGAAGAGGCTCCTTGCTGGCTAAGGAAGGGTCATGTGCTAGCTGAGGGAATGGATGGATTAAAATGCTTCAAGCGGTGGCCATTAACTTTGAAAGGATACTTACGTTTAGGGTGTTGGATGTCCACTGCCCTGTGAGGATGGACATGGACAACCACAAAGGGACATGTCCATCTAGACTCGAGCTTTCTAGGAAAATGTTTTAGTCTAGAATCAAAGAGTAATTCCTATTATCCTACTTGGAAGATCTTGGGCTGAATGTGCTTGTCATGGTAAGCCTTGCTATTTTCTTTGTATAGCCTTGAACTCTTATAGGCCTTGTTCCTGAGCTCTTCATACTCACTCAATTGAATCTTCCTATGAAGGCCTACTTCATCAATGTCTATAGACATCTGCTTGACTACCCAAAAGGCCTTGTGTTCCAACTCCACGCGCAAGTGGGATCCCTTGCCAAAGACAAACCAAAAGGGGGCATGCCAATAGGGGTCTTGATGGCTATCTTATAAGCCCAAAGGGCATCATTCAAATGGAAAGACCAATCCTTCCTATTGGGATTCACAATCTTTTGAAGGATGGCTTTGATATCACGGTTAGAGATCTTAGCTTGTCCACTTGTTTGCAGATGGTAAGGGGTAAAGGCACGATGTGTCACTCCATATTTCTTAAGCAAAGACTCAAAGGGTCTATTTCAAAAGTGAGTCCCTCCATAACTGATTATAGCTCTAGGGACCCTAAACCTTGTGAAGATGTTGGTTTGAAAAAAGATCAAGACTTGGCAACATTGGTTTTGGTGGCCACGACCTCCACCCACTTGGAAACATAATCAACAACTACAAGGATGTAGGTGTGACCAAATGAGTTTGGGAAGGGTCCCATGAAGTCAATGCCCCACACATCAAAGATTTCAACTACTAGAATAAGGTTGAGGGGCATTTGGTTCCTAGGTCCCAAGTTTCCTTGTCATTGGCACTTTTCCCCAGTTAGCACAAACTTATAAGAGTCCTTAAAGAAAGTTTACCATAAGAACCCACATTGCAAGACCTTCAAGGTTGTCTTCTTGGACCCAAAGTGTCATCCATAGGCTAAGATATGACATGCCTCAAGAATAGGGTGTAACTTATGCTTAGGGGTACACCTATGGATAATCTTATTAGTGTAATGTTTCCACAGGTAGAGGTCATCCCAAAAATAATACTTTGCTTGCTTTGCAAGCTTGTCCTTTTCGTACCTACTTAAGTGCGAGGGGAACTGCCTAGCCACTAGAAAATTGATCAAGTTAGCATACCAAGGATCATAATCCTAGACCATGAAGAGTTGGTCATCAGGGAAGCTCTCAACTAGGGGAAAGTGATCCACTTTTTCCTTGGAGCCATCAATGAGACTGCTCATGTGATCAGCTACTACATTTTCAGTGCCCTTCTTGTTTTGTATCTCCAAATCAAACTCTTTTAGGAGTAGTATCTATCTCAACAGCCTAGGCTTGGCCTTGTTCTAGCTGAGCAAGTATTTCAAGGAAGCATAGTGACAGGACCCGTCCCAACTGGACGTCAAAAACCGTACCCGATCCTGCTCCCGTCTGACAAGTCAACTGAAAGTCCGAAACTACCCTTCAGTACCTGCCAGACAAGAGAATTTTTGCGCCTGTGCCCGTGCATACCTCCACCTCTGGAATAGCCTCGATCAACGCGCCACGACCTGAAGGGTTAACAAAACAGAAAAGGTGTGAGTGGACAAAAATGACCTCATATAAAAACATTTATCAAAATACAATCTTACCCTCCAATTTTCACAAACTTGCATGCATATCGTAAAACATGAGTGACCGATAAAATCAAAACATATTTTCTCATCGTCCACAAAAACTCATGTTCACCAAATCAGTTTAACATCTCAAAAACTTCACAGTTTCTTTAAATCATTTTAACCGCTAAACCACGGTTTCCTCAAAATCATTTTCCATAATCCACGGGACTTATTTCCATATCCTGTTGCTTAGAGTCACGTTTATCCCTGCAACGCGTGCATATCAATAGGCTCAAGGACCGCTCAAAATCCGAGCATCCGCTGCTGTGAACACATCATCAGTCAGCAATCCGTCGCTGGGAAAAACCTCAGCAGCCGACGATCCGGATCTTGTGAACACATCACTTACCGATCCATATAATCCAGCACATCTGATCTGAGTCAAGCCTCCCTGGGCTGCAAGACAAAGATCGTGCTACGTGACCTCTTCGGGGTAAACACTTCCATCCCGAAGGCGAGCGTTATCTCCAGGGTGCACTCCGGGGAAAAACATATTTTCTCCCGAAATCCCTAAATATCCGCAACATATCATCATCACAAAAACCAGTGAAAAACAGTTGCATAGAAAATCAAATCACATATCGACATAGGGTCTCAGCCCCAAATTAACCAAAGTCCCGATTTACTTTATAAATCCGAAATCATCAATATCATCATATAATCACATGGAAATACAAATCCAATCAGAAACACAATTCCATTGGGTCCCAACCCCAAAATATCGATTTCACGTAAATCCGTGCAACCGTAAACCCGAGTTGCCACGATCACGTAAATCCATAAAATCAATCACTGACTCATAATCTGAGTCCAAATATCATTTTCAATCCGGGCACAGCCCAAAACATCATTTGCACGTTCCTCGTAAAACGTGCCCGAAAGACTGATTAAAATAATAACAAAATCATGAGAATACCAAAAATCATCAAATTCATCAAATTCACATGTAGCTCCAAATCCGAGTCAAAATCATTATTTACTTGGGTTCTCACGCCCACAATATCATTTTAACCAATTTCATGATTTCTTGAAAGTCGTGCCAGAATATAATAATATAATAATCATAAAACCGAGAAAATTGAGAAATCACCGAATCAAAGCATCAATCATGTCAAATCATAGAAAATCATATAAATAAGCATTTTAAACCATATATGCATGCATCACAGTTAGAAAACCAAAAGTCCACTCACACATACCGTTCAAAACGGTTCGTTTCCGGGCTGCACGTTTTTCCGTAAATTCTGGAAATCACAACTCCTGCCCAAAATCATTATAGATGGTTACTAACATCTCAAAATACTTCATATAATTTCCCCCAAATTTTTCCGGAATTTAAATACGTATTTTAAACGTAAAACTAAACTTCGGATACGCGGAACATTATCGAAACAATATCCGATTTCATCGAAATCAACGTCAAAATGTTCGTTATAAGTTCAATTAGGGTTCTGTAACATCAATTACTTGAAACATTACCTCAATCCTCACGATCAAGGATGAACAATCGAAGGACCTCCGACCACTGTTCATCATTCGAACTCCCTCAATTCCACACGATTTCCCTAAATTGATTCATCAAGAAGCTTCATTGAACCCAGGTAAACCTTTCCCCCAACTCAATTGGATCAATTCATGGCTCAAACTCCACGACTCAAACTCAATTCCTCGAAGAACAGCCGTCACTGAGCAACCATGGAAGTCCGTCAATTTCCAACGGTTTCTTCCAATTGATGGATCCAGAAGCATCGTGGGATCCTTAGAAACATAATCCCCACATCAATTACACCGTTTGATCGCTCCAAGATCACGACACAACCTCGATTTTCTTCCGCTGTCACCAAGCTCGTTCAGAGCCAAAACGGCACCAATTCCTCTCGTTTTTGATCTGCTTCCACTCGTCTCAACCTCAGGAAGCTAATTGAAGCTTCAATTCCACTCCTCACGGCTCAATTCTTCCAATTCGATTTTTCCTCCCAAAAACCCAATTTTTGAATTCCAGTTCCCAGCTCACTCTCAATCTCTCGTGTTTACCCAGTTGAGTTAGCCTCAACAAGCACTCGATTTTGCCCTCAAAACCAGTTAGAGATGGCAGCTAACACTCTCCAATTTTCTTCCCAAATTTTACACGGTTTGAAGAACAAAGGAGATTAATGGTGGAATTAAAAATAATTAGGATTAATTAATTAATTAAACATCATAATTTTGTCTTCCCTAAAACATGGGATCTGGTTTCATGCCTGATTTTAGGGGCTGAGTGACACTTGTCACTCATCCAAGTGTGTTCAGTCACCGGGTACTGTTCATTATTATATTATTATTTTAATCCCGGTTCGTTCGGTTAATCGAGCCCGATTCCGTGACCATAACTTCGTCGTCGAATCTCCGATTTCGGCATGCCGCCTGTCGTTGGATTCGTATCGACGAGACCTACGTAACGGTCCTTGGCCCTTGTCCATCCTGCAACAAATACCAACAGCAGTAACCCCAACTATCACCCCCTCAGCGATCCCAGATGCTGGTAAGGTCACGACAAGGTAACATCTCGCCGCAAAGCAACTTGCGGTCACACCAACCACCAACTCACTCATCCTGAGTATATGCATACCGTCATCACACTCAATCAGACGGTGCAACTGGAACATGTTGAACACCAGCCTTAGCAGTGATCACACAACTCAACACTAGAGTTACACTAGCCAACCATGGCTAAGATCACCTGCTCAAACAATCACTGAAATCATCAGAATCACTCTGCCCAGTGCATCGTGTTCAATGTCCAGTTCACGTTCACAACCAAAACCAATGGTATTGGAACTAAGCCAAACACCAACACGTTTATCGACACAACACTGGTACATCCCATGTACCGTCACTAGGTATCAAGTACCCTCGTCCATACGATACAGTACATCGTACACCAAGCAAGATCCTACAGCTGGACCCCAGTACTCGACCCATAGACCAATATGGTCGATCCCAAACCAGGTAAGGAAAAAGTAAAAATCCTGAGGGTTTAGCTAACATCGACAATCCTTGTCCTATGCTACCCAAAAATACCTCGCCAAATGACAGCACTCAAAATGACACATCAACGTGTCCACAGGGAAAAACACCTAGTTCTCCCGGGATTCACATCAACCCCGGCCATCACAAGTCTGCAAAACATCGTACCCCAAACCATGTACAAGGTACATACATCTATCCCTAGACCAGACTACAACCTCCTAGGTCATAGCCAAACACGTTGCACTAATGGAGTCCATTTGCCCAAACCAGCAAGAGACAAATAGAAACTCCACCCATCATCTAGTTCCAACTTCAAATTCGAATCCGCAATTTCGTAAGAAATCCCGAATCCAAACCCATACATCACATTTTTAATTCATGTCCAAATCCGAATCCGAAATCATTATTCCGTAAGCTAGCATTTGGAATAATCATTCCGCACCCAAATCCAGTATTCCACTCTCAAGTTCTAAAATCGAATCCTGAATCGTCACCTAGAATTTCGATTCCAAAACCTGAAATCTGGTTCACGTCCACTCGGACACACCAAAACCGAACCTATCGGTTATCAGTTCAAGCGAGTAACACATTGCATCCGATGGACTTCATAAGGAAGCCAATCCCAACAGTCACAACTCTAAGGCTGACCAAATTCGACCCCGTCGAAAACCTACTCGCTCGAGTAACATACTATAAGGGGCTCCACTTCGAAAAGAAGTTCAGTCCCGTCATTTATGACTAACATACCGAAGTAAGAGTGATAATCTCTCACCCAATCTGGATCATCGAAATCACGACCCAGATCCATTACGACGTCAGCCGACCGTGAACATCAGGATCCTAGATCGTCACAATGCCCAAAGTCCACGACATCACAAACCCGATCCACCTAGGATCCACACAGTCAACAACTAGGAACCACAGGGTCTTACACCCTTACTGATTACCTCGTATCTATCCTTGCCGTCCCACCTAGGAAAACCAAGGATGATCCAAAACAATGACACCAATATTCATCCTACGTGGATGCAAACAAAACTCACTGCACTCCCCACGCCATGTAACCCAGCATCGTCTGCCACCAAGCAGAAAATAAGAAGTCACCCCTGATGCCTTCAGAATACCTAATCCCAATGCGGAAAACCTGCAATCCTCTTCAAACACAACCTCTCATGATTCCGTAGGTCCAACCATGTTGGAACCATCGGACTCGGACACCAACCACGTGTCCCCTTTGGACTGGTTACTGACACATACCCAACTCGACGATGTCACAACCCGACTCGTGACTCATCGTCAGCACCACACCGGCACCCACACCAGCACACAGACAACAGTAGCAGTATGAGCACACCGTGTGCAACACTGACAATCCAGGATCTCCGCTCATAACAAGCGACGACCCCGTACCTCTGCTCGAATAGGAGAAACTCTGCCTCCTTCGTACCTAACAACTCTGGGTACAGTCACCCTGATAACTCATGTGAGAAAAAGAAACGTCCCCCCGATTCTCAACAACCACTCTCGGTAGTAGTGCCTGCCACAGACTTGTGCAGACCCAACCACCAGACATCACTATCGAGACTCCACATCCAATGGAATCAAGTACACGTACAACTACCATGTATCCCCACTTTGGGATTCCATCGACATGTACCAACCTCGACTGTGGATTACAGTTCCACAACTAAAGCTGACATGACTAGACCTGACACAATCGTCACTCGGTCTCGACTTCGAAAAGTCATTAAGAGTCAAACCACTCGCCAGCACACATTTCCGAACCAAACATCCCACCTTAGGTTCCGCGATTACTACCTAGGGTCCCTCAAAACCCGACAGCTCCTGAGACTTAAGATATTACCATGACTCATCTCGAGTCCTAACCGAATTCTTGACTCATTCATCCATGCCATCCCTGGCATACCCGGTCACCTAGCAAATTACCGCCGGTGAACCACATCATATACCACATACAAAGCCTAGGAATACCCCAACACACTCTAGACGTTGGGAACTCATATTCCGCACAAGGAATTTACTGAGAATAATCTCATCCTGGGTCCAACCTACCCAATCGTGCTACTTTCCAAGCCTCTGGATCCAACAAATCCTCGGACCCACAAGAATACCGATTCGACAATTAGTAAGCCGTAGTTACACAAATTAATATCTGACCCGCAAACCAAGGTCAATTACATTCCGAGATTAATCACAAGGCCTCAAATACCCTAATATACCCATCTCACTACCAGGTCGCGCACGAGGCTCACGTTCCGGAGGTATGGCATGGCAACAGCATCAGCAACCTAGTGCTCTGATACCAATTTGACAGGACCCGTCCCAACTGGACGTCAAAAACCGTACCTGGTCTTGCTCCCGTCTGACAAGTCAACTGAAAGTCCGAAACTACCCTTTAGTACCTGCCAGACAAGGGAATTTTTGCGCCTGTGCCCGCACATACCTCCACCTCTGGAATAGCCTCGATCAACGCGCCACGACCTGAAGGGTTAACAAAACAGAAAAGGTGTGAGTGGACAAAAATGACCTCATATAAAAACCTTTATCAAAATACAATCTTACCCTCCAGTTTTCACAAACTTGCATGCATATCGTAAAACATGAGTGACCGATAAAATCAAAACATATTTTCTCATCGTCCACAAAAACTCATGTTCACCAAATCAGTTTAACATCTCAAAAAGTTCACAGTTTCTTTAAATCATTTTAACCGCTAAACCCCGGTTTCCTCAAAATCATTTTCCATAATCCACGGGACTTATTTCCATATCCTGTTGCTTAGAGTCACGTTTATCCCTGCAACGCGTGCATATCAATAGGCTCAAGGACCGCTCAAAATCCGAGCATCCGCTGCTGTGAACACATCATCAGTCAGCAATCCGTCGCTGGGAAAAACCTCACCAGCCGACGATCCGGATCTCGTGAACACATCACTTACCGATCCATATAATCCAGCACATCTGATCTGAGTCAAGCCTCCCCTGGGCTGCAAGACAAAGATCGTGCTACGTGACCTCTTCGGGGTAAACACTTCCATCCCGAAGGCGAGCGTTATCTCCAGGGTGCACTCCGGGGAAAAACATATTTTCTCCCGAAATCCCTAAATATCCGCAACATATCATCATCACAAAAACCAGTGAAAAACAGTTGCATAGAAAATCAAATCACATATCGACACAGGGTCTCAGCCCCAAATTAACCAAAGTCCCGATTTACTTTATAAATCCGAAATCATCAATATCATCATATAATCACATGGAAATACAAATCCAATCAGAAACACAATTCCATTGGGTCCCAACCCCAAAATATCGATTTCACGTAAATCCGTGCAACCGTAAACCCGAGTTGCCACGATCACGTAAATCCATAAAATCAATCACTGACTCATAATCTGAGTCCAAATATCATTTTCAATCCGGGCCCAGCCCAAAACATCATTTGCACGTTCCTCGTAAAATGTGCCCGAAAGACTGATTAAAATAATAACAAAATCATGAGAATACCAAAAATCATCAAATTCATCAAATTCACATGTAGCTCCAAATCCGAGTCAAAATCATTATTTACTTGGGTTTTCACGCCCACAATATCATTTTTAACCAATTTCATGATTTCTTGAAAGTCGTGCTAGAATATAATAATATAATAATCATAAAACCGAGAAAATCGAGAAATCACCGAATCAAAGCATCAATCATGTCAAATCATAGAAAATCATATAAATAAGCATTTTAAACCATATATGCATGCATCACAGTTAGAAAACCAAAAGTCCACTCACACATACCGTTCAAAACGGTTCGTTTCCGGGCTGTACGTTTTTCCGTAAATTCTGGAAATCACAACTCCTGCCCAAAATCATTATAGATGGTTACTAACATCTCAAAATACTTCATATAATTTCCCCCAAATTTTTCCGGAATTTAAATACGTATTTTAAACGTAAAACAAAACTTCGGATACGCGGAACATTATCGAAACAATATCCGATTTCATCGAAATCAACGTCAAAATGTTCGTTATAAGTTCAATTAGGGTTCTGTAACATCAATTACTTGAAACATTACCTCAATCCTCACGATCAAGGATGAACAATCGAAGGACCTCCGACCACTGTTCATCATTCGAACTCCCTCAATTCCACACGATTTCCCTAAATTGATTCATCAAGAAGCTTCATTGAACCCAGGTAAACCTTTCCCCCAACTCAATTGGATCAATTCATGGCTCAAACTCCACGACTCAAACTCAATTCCTCGAAGAACAGCCGTCACTGTGCAACCATGGAAGTCCGTCAATTTCCAACGGTTTCTTCCAATTGATGGACCCAGAAGCATCGAGGGATCCTTAGAAACATAATCCCCACATCAATTACACCGTTTGATCGCTCCAAGATCACGACACAACCTCGATTTTCTTCCTCTGTCACCAAGCTCGTTCAGAGCCAAAACGGCACCAATTCCTCTCGTTTTTTATCTGGTTCCACTCGTCTCAACCTCAGGTAGCTAATTGAAGCTTCAATTCCATTCCTCACGGCTCAATTCTTCCAATTCGATTTTTCCTCCCAAAAACCCAATTTTCGAATTCCAGTTCCCAGCTCACTCTCAATCTCCCGTGTTTACCCAGTTGAGTTAGCCTCAACAAGCACTCGATTTTGCCCTCAAAACCAGTTAGAGATGGCAGCTAACACTCTCCAATTTTCTTCCCAAATTTTACATGGTTTGAAGAACAAAGGAGATTAATGGTGGAATTAAAAATAATTAGGATTAATTAATTAATTAATTAAACATCATAATTTTGTCTTCCCTAAAACATGGGATCTGGTTTCATGCCTGATTTTAGGGGATGAGTGACACTTGTCACTCATCCAAGTGTGTTCAGTCACCGGGTACTGTTCATTATTATATTATTATTTTAATCCTAGTTCGTTCGGTTAATCGAGCCCGATTCCGTGACCATAACTTCGTCGTCGAATCTCCGATTTTGGCATGCCGCCTGTCGTTGGATTCGTATCGACGAGACCTACGTAACGGTCCTTGGCCCTCGTCCATCGGACCTCCCGATCAAAAAGTCAACATTTTGCCCACGCTAGGGGCAAAACGGTCATTTTGCACGTTTCGTCCAATTTCACTCAACTAATCCCCTATTAGTCATTCTACTTCATAATTAATTAATATTCAATCCCGATATTCGGGACGGGTCATTACACATAGTTTGTGTTGTCAATGACCTTGGTTTGAGTCAAGTAAGACCTAAAATTCTCTAAGGCAAAGATCACAGTAAATAGCTCCTTATTTGTGGTTGAGTAGTTCAATTGGGCATCATTTAAAGTGCAGACTACATAGTAGATCACATGGGGAAGCTTGTCTACTCTCTGTCCTAGCACAACTCCAACTGCAAAGTGAGATGCATCACCCATCAACTCAAAGGGAAGGACCCATCTAGGAGGCATGATGATAGGGGAGGTCGTGAGCTTGGCCTTAAGGGTGTCAAATGCCTCACGATAGTCCTTGTTGAAGTTAAAGTTCACCTTATTAGCAAGTAGATCACACATGGGTCGTGCAATCTTGGAGAAGTCCTTGATGAACCTTATATATAAACCAGCATGCACATAGGCCAAGAACAATCCCTTGTTGGACCATGAAGTGGCACTTCTCCCAATTTAAGACCAAGTTATTCTCTTGGAATCTAGCTAGTACACATGCTAAGTTAGCTAGGCACAACTCAAATGAGTGGCCAAAGACTGAGAAGTCATCCATGAAGACTTCAATGATGTCTTCCATCATATCAGAGAAGATACTCATCATACACCTTTGGAAGGTGGCAGGTGCATTGCAAAGACCAAATGGCATTCTTCTATAAAAAAATAAAAAAGGTTCCACATGGGCATGTGAATGTGGTATTCTCATGGTCCTCAGGTGCAATAGGGATCTGATTGTATCTTGAATACCCATCTAAAAAGTAGAAGTGAAAGTGGCCTACTAGATGTTCCAACATCTGATCAATGAAGGAGAGGGGAAGGTGGTATTTCCTTATGGTTATGTTGAGTCTTATGTAGTCTATGCACACTCTTCGTCCAGTCTGAGTCCTTTGAGGGACTAACTCATCATGTTCATTCTTTACGACAGTGATGCCACTCTTCTTAGGCACCACTTAAATTGGACTTACCCACTTGGAGTCACTAATAGGGTAGATGATCCCTACATCTATAAGTTTGAGGATCTCTTTCTTCACTAGTTTCTTCATAGGAGGGTGCAACCTTCTTTGGCTCTCCTTAGACGGTTTGGCATCAGGTTCCAAGAATATGCATACACTTGGCTAGGTGATTCCTTTGATGTCAGCTATAGACCATCCAATGGACATGTGATGGGAGTAAAAGGACTTGAACCAATTGTTCCTCCTCCTTGTCACTCAAGTGGGATGAGATGATGAAGAGCAGGGTTTGGTTGGATCCAAGAAAGGCATACTTAATGTGCTCAATGAGAGGCTTAATTTCCAAGGTGGGAGGCTCAACTATAGAGGGTTGGATCTTAGCGGTAGGAAAGACCAAGGGCTCAAAGAGTGATCTGAATTGGGGTGTAGGAAGTAAAGTATTAAGATAGTTGAGCTCTTCCATGACCCTTTTTCCTAAAGGCCTTCAGGAGAAGAAGTTGTGGTCAAAACACTTTCCATGTCATCCTTGGGGCATGACTCAGCCAAGGTCTCTTGCAGCAGCATGTCCAATGTATTAAGGGGGGAAGTCAACAATGGACTCAGAAGGGTATTGGATGGCATCATGATTGGAATAGGTACTTATTTGGTCCATTACCCTAATGGAAACCTTGCCATGCTTGACATCAGTCAAGCATTTGGCTATGGCAAGCAAAGGCCTGCCAAAGATGAGATGGGGTTCTCCACTCTTGTGGACATGGTCCATCCTCAAGATGTAGAAGTTAGCAGGGATACATGTGTCCCCAATTTGTACTAGGACATCTTCTAGTACCCCAACAAGGTTGGTGACAAAGGCATTGGCCAACCTAACAAACAAGTGTGTGGGCTTCAACTCTCCCAAGTCCAAGGACTTGTAGATGTGGAAGGGAATGATGTTGATGGAGGCTCTTGTGTCACACAAGCAGTACTCAAACCGCTTGGTTTAATTGACACAAGGCAAGGAAGAAGGGCCACGGTCATTGAGTTTGGTTGGCATCTTGAGTAGGCAACAACATATGCTTTAGGGAGGTCCAATACATGAGTAGAACCAAAGCCACGCCTCCCTACCACTAGGTCCTTGATAAGCTTAGCAAAGATAGGTATGCGTTGGTGGATTTGAGAGAATGGGAGAGTGATCTGCCGCTTCTTTAATAAGGTGATGATTTTCTTCTTAAAACTCTTCCTTGTGCTTGTCCTTAGATTGGAACCTTCGGAGGAAAAGAAGAGATACCTAGGAAGGAAAGTCAAGGTCACTTTCTTGGGATACTTTCTGGACTGAGAGCTGGACTTAGGGTGTGCACGGCTAGAAGCTGTGGGATCACACTTGTTGGAAATGGTGATGGAATGGGGACCATTAGGACTTGGCTAGAAGAAGGGTCTCGACTTTGTTCTTGGGGAGCGAGTAGGCCTAACCAAACTAGGATCATGTACTTGAGGGATAACTTAAGGCCTCAAGGGAGCTGGATGGGCATTAGTGCTTGTCCCTTTTCCTAAGGGCAGATCTTCAAAATTTGGCACGGATAGAGGCTCAAAATGATTAGCAGGTCCTTGAACTATCACTAGTCATGAGGGGACATGTAAGGGTCCTTGAAGTTGTGTCTCACTTCTCAATATGATGGCATTGGCCATGCGGGCCATGTGGTTTCATGAGGTCCCTTGGATTGATAAAAGGTTGGCTAGGGAACTTCCCTTGCTCACGATGGTTGAGCTGGTTGGAAATATGTCATATCTGGCCTCTCCAAGTTGGTTATGACATTCTCATGCTTAGCCTGGTTCCTTTTCAACTCCTAGGTGAAGGTGTTAACATCTTGGGACAGTTGAGCATTTTGATAGGCAAGGTAGCTATGGCATCTTATCATGATTCTCTTGAGGGTCCTTGGCTAGAAGAGGGGGCTTAAGGTTGGGTTTGGGACAGCTTGCAAGGGAGGACGTGGCTTGCTAGAATTCTAGTGGTGGAAAAGGGTTGGCAGTGTTCTTGTTACTCCACCTAATGTTTGGGTGATTCTTCCACCCTAGATTGTAAGTGTTAGAGTATTACGAGGTCTTGGGCCATTTTGTTACCCAACAACATACTTAAGGTCGACACACTCATGTGAGGTGTGTCCTTACATGGAACACACATCACAAACGCTTACCCGCTTTGCCTTTTCAATGCAAAACTGCTTAACTATGGCAATAAGCTAGGCAATGGTATTATCCTTATCATCACGTTGACTTCTACTAAAGGATTAGAGGAGGGTCTTCTCTAGCTGAACCCTCTTTTCCTCTTTGAGCTAAGTTCTCAAAGACCATTCGGGCTTGTTCAGCCGTGCCCTCCAAGATTCCTTGAGATCGGGAGTCTACCATGTTCTTATCTCCAGTATTGAGTCTCCCCATAGCAGTACATCATGAGGTGCTCATCAACAATGTTGTGGTGGGGCAGGCTCTCAATATTTCATTAAACCTTTCCCAATACCATAGAAAGCTTCATCAAAAAGCTGGCTAGGGTTCATGATCTTGGCTTTCTACTCATAAGTTTTCTGCATTGGATAGTAATGAGTGAGAAACTTAGAGGTCAAGTCTCTCCATGTGTGGATAAAGACTGGGGATAGGGAATGAAACCATGTTTTAGCTCAAACCTTGAGGGAAAAGTGGAACAACCTGAGCCTGAATTCAACCTCGGTCATTCCATTGATCCTTAATGTGGAACACACTTGAAGGAACTCCTTAATGTGTAGGTGAGGATCCTCACCTTCTGAACCTTTAAAGATGGGAAGTAAATGGATAGTACATGACTTAAGCTCAAAATTGGACATGATGCTTTCGGGGGATACAATGGGAAACTAGTCCTCTAATACATCAGGAGCAGTATAGTCCCTTAGGAACCTTGGAACTAGTTGTGCAAGTGGCTGATCTTGTGGTGGATTCTCCATTAGTCTTGGATCACGTGGAGGACTCTCGTGGACTGATGAGTTTCTTGAAGATGGTGTGTATATGATCCTTGATGGTGTGGTGGAGCTTGAACTTGAGCCTAGGTCGATTCCTATAGTTGAGTTCATGCAAGATACCTGAAATAAAGAAGTAAAATAAGTCAATTGATGTAAAAAAAAATGGACACCATTGAGGGACAAGTCCCTGGCAATGGCGCAAAAAACTTGATAAGGAGTAAGTCCACAGAATGGTATGCAAGACTAGTTCCTATGTGTAATACTTACACAAGACGTGTAGATAGTAGAGTCGCAAGTAAAGCTTGAATTTCTCAGGGACTTGTTCAAGGTATTCAAATTTTTTAAGTCCAATTAACTTAGAAGTGAAAAGTGAAAGATTGGGGGGATTGTATTTGGTTGCTTGAGTTGCGAGTAAAATGATGATTCAATTTCTAGATTGCTTTTAAAGATGGAATTAGGGTTACCTCTCCACCCTACCAATTGTTACTTTCCTCATATTCCATTTAACTTCTTCATTAATGAATTGAATTAGGTGTCCGTGCCTAAGGCAGGGCATATGCTCATCTGACACTATTATCCCTTCTTACTTAGTATACCTAAGGCATGGCATGTGCTCTCAAGTGTCTACCACAATTTTTTGGTCATGCTTTACATGAAAAAAGGATTTAATGACACCACACTAACCTAAGAGTATAAATACACCTTAAGCTTCAAGGATTCAATCTACAACTACGAATACACCCCCTAGCCGTGATGCTTACAATAACTAGATAGATATGACGATCTAACCTAGCACATGTCATCAAAAAATTCTTGCATATAAGTTAGCTACTCTTACATACGTCCCATTGAGTTCATTAGCATAGTAGATCAATTCAATTCCTTTCACATGATGAAGATAAGTAAAACAAGAATTTAAGTACAACAACTCATGGTTAGGGCTTCAAGTTGCCCTAATCCTTAAAGGACTACTCACACATGCTTAAGATAAACGAATATACAATTGAATAAAAAATGAAATAAATAAAAATTGGAATAAGATACTTAGTTACAAAGGAAGATGAATAGTGAGCTTCACACGATCAAGTCACCTTCCAAGCACTAATCGCAAAATCTTTTAAGTAAAAGTGAGTATGAAAATAGACAGAGCTTTGGGACTAAAAGTAAGCAAAAAATAGACCCCTGGACTGAATCAAAACAGAGATTTACCCTCAAACCCTAGCAACTTCCTAATTGAAAAAGGACTTAAACCGGGCCCTAAGTCTATCGCTAACTTAGGGAAAATTTCCTTGAGGTACACGACATCAACATGAACACCTATTTAATAGCACTAGTCTTTGATCTGTGTCATTGCTTCTTTACTCTAGTGGGTAACCTTGATGTCTTCTATCGCTGAATAGGATTAGGACATCGTGTGGGCCAGGGCCAAGTTTTGGTGACATGTCACTAGCACATAGACTGGCACAAGGACCTAGTCCTGGTCCTCAGTTAGCACATACTTTGAACTTAAGGAACTTTTGAGGTCCTCGATGGAACAAGATGGAACAAATTCTCAACATAAAGTATTAGGAGCATAATTTGACTTAGGATGGTGCAGAGCCTGGTTTTGGAGTTGATAGTTTCTAGGGATAAAAGTTGGTCCTTGGAGGAACATGACTAGGGACAGGTACAGGGTCTCGATGCTAGTCTAGTGACATGGTCTTGGCACAAGACCTCAGTTGGGGTTCTTCCTTCACTTTTGCACAAATCTTAGATCTAAATGAATGTTCTGAACAATTCTCACAAACGAAGTCATTTTCTCCTATGTTATCACACAATTCATGGCTAAATGGTGAGTAAAGGGATAGGGGAACATGCTAAAAAGATAAAGAAAACTTAACCCAACACCTCCGCACATCCTTAGATTGTGGTGTGGATAGGAAGGTGCCACTTGGAAAAGTTACCACATGGGCGAGTCAGCAAGATTTGACTCCCTCTGCTTTTGATATTCTTTCTGGGTTGGGGTTTGAAAAGAAATCACAAAAGGACAGGGATAAGCCATTTGGCAGGGTCTTCTTATTGGTGGACCAAATTGGTACGATTTCTTTTGATGCCGAGTTTCCTGGTGGATTGAGTGTTAATCCACAAAAGGACAGGGGAACTTTTGGGTTGAACATTCATAAGGGCACACATTCTCCCAACAAGTATGGTTTTGACCTGTAGCGGCCTCCTAGCTTGCCCCCTTTTTTTTTTTGGGGGGGGGGGGGGGGGGGGGGGGGATAGTGTTCTCTTGGGACTAAACAACAAGTTTTGGGGAAAGAGGTCATACGAATGTGGGTACTCTGATTTCTTTGAAATCCAAACAGGAAAATGGTGGCCTCGGTTGGATAGTTTTGGGGGGCTTTGAGTTAAACCCTAAAAGCGGAGTTAGTTCTTATGAAAAATTGGCTCGAATTCCTATGCCTCTACTAGCATATCCTCGGTGGTTTATTCCACAACTGTGATGGGGTCCCAGGGGGCGACCCATCATGAAGAATGAGTATCCTATGTTGGAATATGTATGGGCTATGATACCTACGCATGGTTTGAGCCTTAAGGTATTTTTTTCAACCCTAAACAATCGGGTGTGGTACTTTTTATGGAGACTAGGAAGACAGCTCAGAAAATGGATTACTACAAGAGTTTGATGTAGGTGTCAGGTGACTTTTGTGTGAGTAGAGTGGGCATGTGTGGAGGCTTGGTGCTTCTCTAGGCCCCTGAAATTGAGGTAACTATTCGCTCTTACTAAGTAGGACATATTGACGCTTTCATATCTGGTATAGGGAATATCTCCTTTCATTTTACAGGTTTCCATGGGCATCCCAAAGAATGGATAAGGCTCGCATCGTGGAATCTTCTTCGCTAGTTGAATTATGGGTGATCTTCACCCTGGATGGTTGGGGGTGATTTTAATGAGGCGAAAAATAGTTCTGAATAGGTGGGACGTCCAGTCCATCCAATGTCACAAATTAGGGGATTATGTGAGGCACTAGAAGATTTTGGGCTGATGTCGATTCCTTTTAGATGTCTAAAATTCACCTGGAGTAATCGGTGGATGAGGGATGATTTGGTGCAAGTTTTCTTGGATAGAGCTTTTGTGAATGATGCATTTCTATAGGTTTATTTGGAAGTCCTATTGTATGACCTTAACTCTTGGGATTCTAACCATCTTCCCATTTGGATTCGACTCTCACCTAGGAGAAAGAATGTGTTTCTTTTTTAAGGAAGCTTGGGCCAATTCAGATGGCTACAAGGAGGTGATCATTGATGAGTGGGAAATGGAAGGGGGGCGGTATGTGGTGGAGAAAATTACTGGGGTTAAGACCTCCTTGAAAAAATGGAGCTCTGCCTCTATTGATTGTATTTCGACGAAAATCAAGCGTTTACAAGCTCAACTTGACGAGCACTCAGATCCTATTCAGGGTACTCGTGATCTTTAGCTACAAAGATAGTTTGATCTGAAATTGGATAACTTCAGGGCTAAAGAAGAGATGTGGTGGTGTCAGAGGTCTCAAGTGTCATTGCTCACAGAGGGTGATCAGAACAAAAAGTTTTTTCATCAGCTTACAAAAGAGAGAGGGACATGTAACTACATCTAGGGGGTTTTGATACTCAATGTGTTTGGTGCTCCTCTAACATTGAGGTTAAAAGGGCTTTCACTAGGTGTTTCTCTAATCTATTTTGTTCATTTAAGAGAGTTTCTACCAAGGAGGTTCTTGGGTGTGTCTAACCGATTTTGGGTTTTGAGGACAATGAAACTCTTTGCCAACCTTTTGGAAACCTGGATATTGAAGCTTCTCTTTTTAGTATGTTCCCTGCAAGGACACCTGGGGTAGATGGTTTGATGGCTCTATTATATCAACAGTATTGGGATACAATTGGGGATGACATGACCTCTTTTTGCCTCTATGTGCTAAATTATGGTATGGGCATTTAAGAGGTTAATCACACCCTGATCTTCCTTATCCCAAAGGTGGATCACCCCTCCCAAGTAACTAAATTTCTCTTGATTACTCTTTGTACGGTTCTTTATAAGATTATCTCAAAAACTATTGTGAACAGGTTGAAATTGTGTATGCCACGCCTTAATCTTGGAATACCTAAGTGTATTTTTTTCCTTTTAAACTTATATCGAATAATGTTATTACTACTTTTGAGAGCATCCATGCTATTCATGGTGCGTAAATTGGACATGTCCACAGCTTATGACAAAGTGGAGTGGGGGTATTTGGTGAACATGCGACAGAGACTAAGTTTCGTTGTGAGTTTTGTGGCTTTAATCATGAAATGTGTCACTACTGTGATCTACTCGAACCAAGTAAGGGGAAAGACTATGGGGAACATCAAGCCTTACCAGAGGCTTGAGGCAAGGCGATCCACTCTCCCCTTATTTGTTCTTAATCTGTGTACAATGGTTTTCTACTGTTTTATCCCAAGCTCAACGGGCCCACCAAATTCATGGTGTGAGGTGGCGTTGGGGGCTTTAGTCTTATCCCACCTCTTCTTTGATGATAAAAGTATGTTACTGTAATTTCGGGTTCTAAATTTGTATGAAAGGGTGTCTACACAACTCATAAATTTTGATAAACCTGCAGTTTCTTTCAGTCCAAATATGGATCCCATCATGGCACAACTGATCATTGATATGATGGGATTTCGGGTTGTCAACTCTAAGAACAAGCGGGGATGTTTGCTAGAGTCCAGGATGTACTTCGTAGTAAGCTCAATATGTGGAATTAAAAACTTCTCTTGGCACCAGGGAAAGAGGTTCTTGTCAAATGAGTGTCCCAAGCTCTGCCTACTTATGATATGAGTGTCTTCCAGCTTCCGTGCTACTCATGCCACAACTTGTCTCCAAAAATTGCAAGGTATTGGTGGGGAAAGTCAGGTTGCCGGGCTATTCACTAGATTAATTGGGAGAATTATGTAGCCCGAAGAAGAACGGGGCATTAGGATTCAGGAACTTTGAGACTTTTAATCAAGCTATGGTAGTTAAACAGGCTTCGCCCTTTGGAAAACCTCGAATCCTTAGTGGCCCGTATTTTGAAGGCTTAAGTGCTCGATTTTATGGATGCTGAGCTAGAGGCGCACCTTTCTTTGGTGTGGCGGTCTATTCCTTAGGATCGCAAGGTTTTACAAAAGGGTCTAATCTGCAGAGTGGGGACAAGGGATGCTATACATGTCTTTAAAGATTTGTGGATCCCAAAACCAGTTACCTTTCGACCAATTATGAATCTAGGTCTTCCAGTGAATGTTTTAGTGTTAGCTCTCATTTATTCGGGAGGGGAATGGAATCTGGATTTTCTTGATATCGTGTTTTGCGTTGAGTATGTTACTGTTATGGCTACCATTGTGCTCCCTTCTGTAATTCATTATGTTGATGGTCGATTTTGGTTCTACTCAAAAAATGGGGAGTATTCAGTAAAATATAGGTATCATATGGCTTTAACTCGACTTAAGGAAGGTAATGGGGATAGTGCAGAATGTTCAAATTGGGCACGCTTTGTATCATTCTGGAAGCATTTGTGGAAACTGAAGGTGCCAAATAAGTTGAAAATATTTTGCTGGAGAGCCACTTTGGAAATCCTCCCTACAACAGTGAATTTATTTAAGAGGAGGATACTTGAGTCCAGCTTGTGTTGTCGATGTGGGAAACATCCTGAGGGCATTCTACATGTATTGTGGGGATGCAAGCACAGTCAGGAAACCTGGCAAGCTCCCCGACTTGTGTTGGAGGGTTTTCCCCCTCTAGGCCAGTTCTTTGATATTTTTGAATATGCTATTTCTAAACTCCTAATTGTGGCCTAAATAGGTTTTTTTTTATTTGTTGGCATATTTGGGCTGGACAAAACAAGTTTGTACATCAGCAGGGTGTTCTAGAGGCAAAGATGGTGGCTAACAGGGTGCTGGTTGCTCACACGAAGTTCTCCAACTAGCGAGCCTGGATTCAATGGACACGGTTGGCACTAGTTTTGCGATGTGTTAAGCCTGCCCCTCTGCATTTCATTATCAATTGTGATGGGGCTATGCATATTTTCTAGATCGGGTTTCCTAAGTGTTTCTGTCTTTGTGATTGAGCTGGAAGCATTGCGGGCATGGGCTCTACTGTTACAATTTATGGGGATCATCTAGGGCATGATCGAGACTGACTCGCTGGAAGCTATTGCCGCCATTCGGGGATCGTAAGACAACTTGAGTAGTACAAGCCTTCTTGCTCGGGAGGTGGATTCACTGATGGCTTCACTTCAGATGCCCCATGACTCACTAATGTATGCTCCTAGAATGGTTAACTGTGTTGCTCATGGGTTAGCTCAAGAATGCCTTCACTCTCAAAGAAAGGCAGTACAGGTGCCCCCTACACCACCATGGCTCCACTCACTTCTAGAGCACAACTTAGAGGTTTAATCTATTGTCGCTATTTTTTTTATTGTCTTGCTTTGGGGAGGTACTCTTTTTTCCTTACCGGATTTATCCTAGATAGGCTGAGTTTTATGGCGCGTGTTTTAACGAGGCCTCAGACACTTTTGTGTCACCCAATCAAGTATATCATTTCCATCTATCAATGAATTCCTTTTAGATAAAAAAAAATATTTCACCTCTCTCAGGCATTTGGTGAAAGTTTTCCAAACCCTAGCCGTCTTTTGGGGTTTTCATCCTATTTTCTTCTATGGCTTTATTCTATACATGGTTTTCGACTCTCCTTTGGTGCACACTCACTACAATGGAAGAAGTCACAACAGGGTTTGACAAGATTCTTACACATACAGAGGAGGAAATTGATGTGGTACCTTTTCAATCTTATAGAGGAGGATGACGTGACTTCCAATATGTGTCTTTCCTTGATGAGCAAGGTCCTTACACCAAATACCTTCATTTGTGAGACCTTCAACTAAACTATGATGAAGATATGGAATATGATGCACAAATTATCAACTAGAGACCTAGAGGATAATTGTTTCATCTTCAGGTTTGAATGCGACTTGGATAGGCAAAAGGTTTTACGAAGTGGACCTTGAAATCTTGATAAGGCTCTTATTCTTTTGAAGGAGCTAGATATGGATGCCACGCCTTCATCCACGGAATTGTGTTACGCTAAATTTTAGATTCAAATACACAACTTTCCTTTATTTCATATCACAATGAAGACAGGTGAACCCATAAGGAATCAAATGGATACTTGTGTGGATATACCCGTGGAATGGGGGAGAGTACGTAGGGAAAGTTTTGCGTATTCGAGTATGTCTGAATATGACTAAGCCACTCAAATGTGGAATGATGCTCTTAATTTTGTTTGGGAAACAAGAACTAGTGGACTTCAAATATTAGTGATTCCTTAATGTTTGTTACAATTGTAGAAGAAATGGGCACATTATACATGAATATAGTTTTGTGGATGAGCTTACCAAAAATACAAAGTAGAAACCTTATGGAGATTTTTTAAGAGTTCATTACGATTATATATAGGCCAAACGAACTAGCCCACATTGATCAAGACCTGGGAATGGAAGTGGAGATACTGAGGATCTCATGATGGATTACATCATCAGGTGGCTATTCAGAGAATTGGAAATGGGGAATCTAGATAGGGGCTGAGGGTAAAGGAAAAAAAATTATGGAAGGGGCATACGCAAGGGGGGAGCTAGCTATCTTAGAAGAGAAAGTGTGCGACTTGGCGGTGAATAGTGGGAGGGGCACTAAAGGTAAATTAAATGACTCGACTAGTGCAAGAGGAGAGGAAAGCCAAACTTTGGCTTATATTATTAAAAAACAGTGTGAGGTGGACGCTGCTGATCATTTGATTCGCTTAGTGATAAGCCTTTATTTAAGCATCATTCTATACCCTTTATGCTTATCTTTTAATGTTTAAATTCCAAACAATGGGAGAAAATAATATATTTTGTGAAAAATGTGCAGCATGGAATTAACCTTGGAAGTTATGATTGAAATAAAGAACACCACCAAAAAGTGCTAGGAATTTCGGTAGGGGGCTACCAAATCCATTATAAGCAGCCCAATTCCGTTTTAGCAACCGCCTGCTGAACCAAACCAGGAGAATTGGGGCGCGCGTCCTGAAGCCCCTGAAGCTTTGTTCGGTGCGCGTGCACCGAACCTCTACCCCAGCTCCTCATTGTGTTGACCTGTGTTGACTGGCAAAGTCCTACAGCTCAGTTTGGCCAGCACCTACCAAAACATCCCAACTTTCTTCCCGCGATGACCAGCCCCTTTGATCACTGAAAATCTTCTCCTAATTAATTTCCAGCACCAATTTCTTTCTTCTAAGTGAAAAAATTGTCGAATTCAAGGTTTTTTTTCCTTTTCCTCATGAAAACCTTTTTAATTAGGAATTTAATTTCCTTTGATTTTTAGGGCTTTGTAACCCTATTTAAAGGGATTTTCTCCTCACTTTTAAGGAGTCGCTCATTCTTTGTACAGAAACTCTGCTTGACCAAATTTCCCATTTTATAAAGTTTATAATTCTTATGCAAGGTTAATTACACCATACCTCATCTTCTACACATTCATCTGTAACAGAATTGGTCGTTCTCTATTGTCTCACCAAAGAGAGTTCATTCACTTAGCATCCTTTGGGCTTCCCGAGAGAAAAAGTGTAACACGACATCTTTAACCCGTAGTTATCTCTTGTCTTGATTTTGGCTTATGAATTGATTATTAATCTTATCTTGGTCTTATGTTTTGTATTGATTTCAATAATATTTTAGTTTTGGTTATTTTTGAATGTTGGTACTTACTGATTGATAGATGAGTTGGACATTCCCTAGTCTATTAATGAAAGTGTAGAGGGCTTCCCTTGCACGTAGTTAAGAATATGCAAATATCTCATAAAACTAAGGTTACAGGACTTTACGAATTGAAGTTAATAGAATTCATGAATGAGTTAGGTTAAAGAATGAGTTGACCAATGTAAATAATAGATTAAGTTAGTTTAGGTTAGTTTAATCATGTAGGAAATTATAATCAATCTATACCCCCAATTAATAAATCAAACGACAATCATGCTTAGGTATCCTCAATCCCCGGTACAGAACGATCCCTATTTATCAATACTACAATCTACAAAAAAAAAAAAAGGTTTTCAATTGCATACGTTTTACTGAAGTGTTGAGTGTGACTTTGTGTTTATTTTGATGTTTCATTTTTTCGTATCAATTTTTGGCGCCGTTGTCGGGGATTGAAATAATCTCTTGTATGACTTCGTTTATGTAAATATCTTCATAATGTAAATATCATATTCGTACATAATTTTCATACTTGTATATAAATTGTAATACTTCTCAATAAAAACGTTTTCATTGTATAATAATAATAATAATAATAATAATAGTCTTTCAAACTAGTCTCGATTATATGTGGATCACTTGTGTTTGAAGTTTAGATCTTGATCTTTAATGGAATAGGTGAAGTTCCATATGTTAACTTACTCCTAAACCCTTCATGACCCTTAAAAGTCATGTGGTTGAGGGGAGTTTGTTAACACTTGAGTTATCTTGGAACGAATACATGTCTGTGATAAGCTAAAACTAAGCATTAAAGTAAACACAAAGTCAGACTCAACACTTAATAAAAACATATGCAAATTAAAACCTTTTTTTTTGTAGATTGTAGCATTAATAAGTAGGGATCGTTCTTAACCGGGGATTGAGGGTACCTAAACATGATTATCGTTTGATTAATTAATTAGGGGGTAAATTGGTTTTTACTAAGTTCCTACATGATTAACTAATTTAAACTAACCTAATCTAATATTTACATAGTCAACTCATCTTTAACCTAACTCATTCATGAATTCTATTAACTTCAAACTAAGAAATCCTCTAATTCTAGCCTTACGAATTACTTGCATATTCTTTTAAGTACGTGCCCGGGACCCCCAACGACACTTTCAATGATCTAGACTCGGGATCCCTTATATCTAGTCAAGCATTAAGCGCGAACATACAAACAAAAAAAAAACTAGAATCATAAAACACATAGAAAATTGAATAATTACAAATCATAAAACCAAAAATAATATTAGAAATCAATTCATAAACCAATATATGCAAACACAAAAGATAACTATAAGGTAAAAAGGCCATGTTACACTTTTTCTCTTCGGGACACCCTATGGATACGAAGTGAATGAGCATTCTTTGGTGAGACAAGCGGGGACCCTCCAACTAAGTCACGGATGAAGGTGTAAAATATGAAGTATGGTATAATTAACGTTGCACAAGAAATCTTGAATTTATTGAAAAGGAAAAATTGGTTAAGCAGAGCTTTGATACAAAAATGGGCGACCTCTTTACAAATAACATAAGCCTCTCTATTTATAGGAGAAAACTAATCCTCAAATAAATAGGAGTTTACAATTTAATTCTAAAAGGAAAAGGATTAAACTAATTAAATTAAAGTCCTAAAAGAAAAAAGGTTATTTGAAAAAAAAAAAAGGTTTCCTAGATAAAAAAGGAAACAAATCCAAGCTTGAATTGGATAAATTTTCCTCAAAAATGAAGGAAAATGTGCTGGAATAGTAATAGGAATCGGCTCGGTAAGACGCTGCTGGAGGAAGGGAGGATTTTTGGTAGGCAATGGCCGAATTGAGGGCTGCCATTCGGTGATCAATGCGGTTAGGGAGGCTCGGATAATGTTCGGTGGACACATGTCGAGCGGGCTTTAGAGAGTTCCAATGACGCGCACCAAAAGGGGGATTTGTGATTTAGGACGCGCACGCTGAAGCCTTGTTCATCAATTTAGTAGGTGTGCACCGATCAAAGTCTGGGGCTGTAACTTTGGGTTTGGTAGGCTCCTACCGAATTCTATAGTGATTTTTGGTGGCTTCCTTTCATTTAATCATAACTTCTTCAATATAACTACGATTGAGTTGATTCTTTCGCCTCCATTCTCGTAATTCCGCGCTCTATCCAATTCTGTACATTTCTCACAAAATATATTTTCTTTTAAATTTTTTTGGTATTTAAACATTAAAAGATAAGCATAAAAGGTATAAAATGATGCTTGATTCAAGGCTTATCAATCTGCCCTTAGTAAGAAAATTTCAATGGTGATGTCTAGGACATGAGATAATGCGTGCTACAGACCAACTCTGAGAAGTGGAACTTTGGAGTTCCAAAATATTCCCCTTGCATGTATTATTTCTACAATGTCACTTTGGATTTACCCAAATGATGGGGGGGGGGGGGGGGGGGGTGAGACAATGGTTTGAAATCCAAGATAATGACTTGGGCCGCGCAGACATAGAAGTCTCCATCTAAACTTTGAAGTTATGTGACCCATATATAGCTTTGACTTCCCCAACGTGTATATTATTTCCTATTAAATGTTTTAGAGTTGCATGAATCCCAAGGCCTTTTTCGACAGGACCCATCCCAATCCCCCTGGATTATCGTGAGATGTGTCCTGCTCCCGTATGACACCACGTGCCAGACCATGAATTAAACCATAACCTGCTAGGGGTTTCTAGAGTGCGCAGTGACTTGTGGAGTATGCGGCATGTGATGTCTCGGTCTCTGCTACAGCTCGCATCCGTGATCAACCTGAAAGGTACCAAAACATAAAAGGTGTGAGTGGACAAAAATAAATAGTTTTATAAAACCATTTAACGAAAAGAAATTTATACCCTTCACTTAAAAAGCATGCATGCATTAGAAAACAGTATCTCAATTCATTTCTTAAAAGAAAATCATACAGCTTTTCAAATCAATACACAGTGAAAACATTTATCAATCAAAGCCATTTCCTCAATAGGGTCTCAGCCCAAAACCAAATCACGTAGGGTCTCAGCCCAAATCAAAACCACGTGGGGGTCTCAGCTCAAAATAATCTCATAAATAATCTTAATAGGGTCTCTTCCCGGAACATAGACTCACATCCAAAGTCTCATGAAAACATAATCAACCAATCCTCTTTGTCAAATATCCAAGAAATCATCTCAATAGTCATGATATCAGCGCTGCGCGTGCGACTCAGGATTACACATCCGAATATAAATCAGGCTTGGAGACCGTGGCTAGACGTCTAGGTGTTCTAACTCAAGCTCGGAACCCCTGACTCGACGTCTGAGTGATGGCATCTACAGGCTCCGAACCCCTGGCTCGACGTCTGAAAAATGTCCATCTCTGACACTCCTGCAGTAGTGTCATTGTGACGACCCGGACATTCAAAAAAGGAAAAGTTAGAAATTTCGGGGAAAATGACGATTTTGCCCCGGAATTGGGCAAAAAGTTGACTTTTAATTTGAGCGGTCAAACAGACTTTGACCAATGACCGTGACGTAGTTCGGGACGTCACGAGTTCATAGACAGGTGGCACGCCCAATTCTGACATTCGAGGAGAAAGTTATGACGTGCGGAAGTTGGTAAAAGGGGCCGAAAGTTGACTTTTTGATCGGGACATTATTTGGAATTTCCGAGAATACCGTTGGGTAGGTCTCGTGATGCTGAATCCGTAGACAGGCGGCATGCGTCAATCAGAGTCCGAACGAGAGACTTATTGGTCTAGAACTATGAGGGGTATTTTGGTAATTTATGTTAGTGAGGGTAAAATGGTAATTTGACTGGGTTTAATTGATGAGTACGGTTGATGGCTGATTCAGCCACTTTGATGAGTAGGTCAGGTATTTGAGTGACATCTGTCACCATTAGAAGGGAATTAGTGGCAAAATGGGTGATGAGGATGTTTGCAATACGGGTTGGTGACTATACACCTATACACTTCGTTCATATACTGAAAACCTTCAAAAATGGAAAACGTTCAAAATTGAAGCAGGTAACAGCTCTCCCTGCTTGATTAATCACGGGTGTTTGAGTGAGGTCGCGGGGGGATTAAGAAACTAAATAGAGAGGATTGAAAACTGAGCAATTGGGACCCGAATTCATGATCCTTCTCCCTCCCGATTTCGGGTTTTTCAAATCAGTCACCAATTGATCAAATTGATCTTGGATTCAGATTCTTGGACTCAAGACGAGTGGAACCAGATTAAAAATAAGAGAAATTGAGGTTTTTTTGGCTTAGAACAGAGACGGGGAAGGTTTCGGAAATTCGAGCTTGAGTCGAATGGATTGAAGGTCGAGAACATTGCAATTGATATTGTAAACGTGTTTCCCAGTGTCCCACGATGCTTCTCAATGAATCAATTACACGAATTCGATGGAAATGGGTGTAATTCGAAGATGAACAGCCATGGCGGGTTCTTTGATATTTCAAACTCAAAGTCGACGGGATTGAGGTGAAAATTGTTGTAAATCAAATTACAGAACTGCAATTGGGTTTATGACGATGCAATTAGAATAATGGATTGAAGGAACTACCTTGGAATGGACAGGATTCCAGTCGGGTTGCATCGCGGGCTAGCCAAACCCGTTTACCAGTTAAACGGGTGAAGGGGGAAACTGTTCACCTTTACTGTTCACGGCGCGTGGCAACCACGCGCAGCCACTCACGGCGGCGCGTGGCAACCATGCGCAGCCACTCACGGCGGCGCGTGGGAGCGCGTGAGGGCAAATCCCAAGGTAAGTTCAACATGAGACTTGTCCTATTTAATGTAACGAACATTTTTGGTGTTGGTTGCAAGTCGATCGGACGCCGTCTCGATAATGTTTCGAGGGTCCGAAGGTTTATGTTACGTATTAAATTAATATTAAATTCCCGGAAAATTATGATAAATTAATATGATGATAATTAGGTCCCCAGTGACCCTAAGTGATAATTTTGGACAGGATTCGGGATTCTTGGCAAGTGTCGGAAATTACGGAAACGCGTGCAGCGCGGGAAACGAGCAGTTGGACGGTGTGTGAGTGGACGTTTGTTTTATAACTTGATATGCATGCATAGTTAAATGTTTTACATGATTGATTGCATGATTTGGTTTGAAATGATGTCATGATTTGTTTGGATGATTATTTATGATTTAATGATTATTTTAATCGGTAATTCGGGCACGTTTTTCGAGGAAATATGCAAATGATATTTTGGGCTAGGCCCGGAGTCAAAATGATTTCAAAATGGATATTTTGATGAATGTATGAGTTAAGAATGATTTCTGGATTATTATAATGTTTTCTATATGATTTTACGAAATTACGTGTAAAGGATATTGGGCTTGAGTCCCGGTTGGTAACGATTTTGACTTGGTTGGAAGTCAAGGATTTGATTGAGATATTTTGGGATATAATCCCGGATGATTTTCATTATGATTGTGAATACCCAGACGGTCGAAGCTAGAGGTGTTCCCAGACGACCGGAGCTCGGGGATATGATATGATTGTGATTGTTCCCAGGCAGCCGAAGCTCGGGGTGTTCCCAGACGGCTGGTACTCGGGGTGATATGTATTCCCAGGTAGCCGAAGCTCGGGGTGTTCCCAGACGGCTAACACTCGGGGTGATGCGTGCTGGGACAGTCGGAGCTCGGGGTGACTTCCCAGACGACTGAGGCACGGGTTATGGCCTACGGGTAGTGCAGATGTGACCGTATGATGGTTTGTGCACTTGTGAATAGTGCGAATTGATTGATTGATTGATTGAGTAATTGATTGTGACCTTGTGTATAGTACTGTTTGATGTTGCGTACTGGTATTGAGTACGAGTTTTGGTCCGTGTGGCCAGGTGACTATGTTTTCATGTGTTTGGCCTGAGAGCCAGGATTTTGACTTATTATATGGTTTGGCTGGAAGGCCAGTGTTGGTGTTTCATATGTTTTTCCCTATGCATGCAGGTTTGATAAACTGGAGGGTAAACAATGTGTTTTGATAAATGTGTTTTAACGAATATATTTTTGTCCACTCACACTTTTCTGTTTTTGATGACCCTCCAGGCCGTGGCACAACGTTCGGGGCTGATCTCGAGGCGGAGGCATGAGCAGAAATCAGTATAGTTATCCCTTGTTTGATAAGTGCTGAAGGGTACTTTCGGTACTTCAGTTAGCTTGTCAGACGGGAGTAGGACCAGGCACGGTTATCGAGGTCCAGTTGGGACGGGTCCTGTCAAATTGGTATCAGAGCATTTGGTTACGGATTTGCCATGCCTCCGAGATGCGAGCCCTGTGCGCGGCCTGATGATTAGATGCGATATGAGGGTGTCGGAAATCCCTGACGCGATTTGAGCCCTGGATTGGGGGTCGAGTATTGTATCACGTGTTGTGATTGTGTCGGACTTGTATTGGTCCGGATGATTGGTTATGATAACGATATGGTCTATGGTGGGCATGTTAGGCCCAGGATAAACTTGACCCGAGGATAGCGGTTAATGGGACTCAAAGGGAGTCCGGAAATTGGTTTAGTGTACGTGGGAGATCCTGAATAGGATGTGGTTCACCTAGGGATGTGTGCTAGGTGATCGGATATGCCAGTGGTGGCATTGATGTTCGTACATGTTACTTTTGGACTCGAGAGGAGTCGCGATATTGAATTTGGACTCAACAGGAGTCAAGAGTTGGTTTAGGACTCGGAATGAGTCATGATGTACTATGAGGGCTCCAGATGAACCTGGACAGATAGAAAGAGTGGTAATGGTTGTACATAACGAGTGAGGGTTCAGGTGGGAACCCGAGATATTAAACTAGATATGATTTGAGTCTCCATGGTTGTTGCTGGAGAGGTTGTTTGAATTTCGGGGACGAAATTCCCTAAGGGGGGAAGGTTGTGATGACCCGGACATTCAAAAAGGGAAAAGTTGGAAATTTCGGGGAAAATGACAATTTTGCCCCCGGAATTGGACAAAAAGTTGACTTTTAATTTGAGCGGTCAAACAGACTTTGACCAATGACCGTGACGTAGTTCGGGACGTCACGAGTTCATAGACAGGTGGCACGCCCAATTCTGACATTCGAGGAGAAAATTATGACGTGCGGAAGTTGGTAAAGGGGGCCGAAAGTTGACTTTTTGATCGGGACATTATTTGGAATTTCCGAGAATACCGTTGGGTAGGTCTCGTGACGCTGAATCCGTAGACAGGCGGCATGCGTCAATCGGAGTCCGAACGAGAAACTTATTGGTCTAGAACTATGAGGGGTATTTTGGTAATTTATGTTAGTGAGGGTAAAATGGTAATTTGACTGGGTTTAATTGATGAGTACGGTTGATGGCTGATTCAGCCACTTTGATGAGTAGGTCAGGTATTTGAGTGACATCTGTCACCATTAGAAGGGAATTAGTGGCAAAATGGGTGATGAGGATGTTTGCAATACGGGTTGGTGACTATACACCTATACACTTCGTTCATATACTGAAAACCTTCAAAAATGGAAAACGTTCGAAATTGAAGCAGGTAACAGCTCTCCCTGCTTGATTAATCACGGGTGTTTGAGTGAGGTCGCGGGGGGATTAAGAAACTAAATAGAGAGGATTGAAAACTGAGCAATTGGGACCCGAATTCATGATCCATCTCCCTCCCGATTTCGGGTTTTTCAAATCAGTCACCAATTGATCAAATTGATCTTGGATTCAGATTCTTGGACTCAAGACGAGTGGAACCAGATTAAAAATAAGAGAAATTGAGGTTGTTTTGGCTTAGAACAGAGACGGGGAAGGTTTCGGAAATTCGAGCTTGAGTCGAATGGATTGGAGGTCGAGAACATTGCAATTGATATTGTAAACGTGTTTCCCAGTGTCCCACGATGCTTCTCAATGAATCAATTACACGAATTCGATGGAAATGGGTGTAATTCGAAGATGAACAGCCATGGCGGGTTCTTTGATATTTCAAACTCAAAGTCGACGGGATTGAGGTGAGAATTGTTGTAAATCAAATTACAGAACTGCAATTGGGTTTATGACGATGCAATTAGAAAAATGAATTGAAGGAACTACCTTGGAATGGACAGGATTCCAGTCTGGTTGCATCGCGGGCTAGCCAAACCTGTTTACCAGTTAAACGGGTGAAGGGGTAACTGTTCACCGTTACTGTTCACGGCGCGTGGCAACCACACGCAGCCACTCACGGCGGTGCGTGGGAGCGCGTGAGGGCAAATCCCGAGGTAAGTTCAACATGAGACTTGTCCTATTTAATGTAACGAACATTTTTGGTGTTGGTTGCAAGTCGATCGGACGCCGTCTCGATAATGTTTCGAGGGTCCGAAGGTTTATGTTACGTATTAAATTAATATTAAATTCCTGGAAAATTATGATAAATTAATATGATGATAATTAGGTCCCTAGTGACCCTAAGTGATAATTTTGGACAGGATTCGGGATTCTTGGCAAGTGTCGAAAATTACGGAAACGCGTGCAGCGCGGGAAACGAACAGTTGGACGGTGTGTGAGTGGACGTTTGTTTTATAACTTGATATGCATGCATAGTTAAATGTTTTACATGATTGATTGCATGATTTGGTTTGCAATGATGTCATGATTTGTTTGGATGATTATTTATGATTTAATGATTATTTTAATCGGTAATTCGGGCACGTTTTTCGAGGAAATATGCAAATGATATTTTGGGCTAGGCCCGGAGTCAAAATGATTTCAAAATGGATATTTTGATGAATGAATGAGTTAAGAATGATTTCTGGATTATTATAATGTTTTCTATATGATTTTACGAAATTACGTGTAAAGGATATTGGGCTTGAGTCCCGGTTGGTAACGATTTTGACTTGGTTGGAAGTCAAGGATTTGATTGAGATATTTTGGGATATAATCCCGGATGATTTTCATTATGATTGTGAATACCCAGACGGTCGAAGCTAGGGGTGTTCCCAGACGACCGGAGCTCGGAGATATGATATGATTGTGATTGTTCCCAGGCAGCCGAAGCTCGGGGTGTTCCCAGACGGCTAACACTCGGGGTGATGCGTGCTGGGACAGTCGGAGCTCGGGGTGACTTCCCAGATGACTGAGGCACGGGTTATGGCCTACGCGTAGTGCAGATGTGACCGTATGATGGTTTGTGCACTTGTGAATAGTGCGAATTGATTGATTGATTGATTGATTGAGTAATTGATTGTGACCTTGTGTATAGTACTGTTTGATGTTGCGTACTGGTATTGAGTACGAGTTTTGGTCCGTGTGGCCAGGTGACTATGTTTTCATGTGTTTGGCCTGAGAGCCAGGATTTTGACTTATTATATGGTTTGGCTGGAAGGCCAGTGTTGGTATTTCATATGTTTTTCCCTATGCATGCAGGTTTGATAAACTGGAGGGTAAACAATGTGTTTTGATAAATGTGTTTTAACGAATATATTTTTGTCCACTCACACTTTTCTGTTTTTGATGACCCTCCAGGCCGTGGCACAACGTTCGGGGCTGATCTCGAGGCGGAGGCATGAGCAGAAATCAGTATAGTTATCCCTGGTTTGATAAGTGCTGAAGGGTACTTTCGGGACTTCAGCTAGCTTGTCAGACGGGAGCAGGACCAGGCACGGTTATCGAGGTCCAGTTGGGACGGGTCCTGTCAGTCATCGTGACCTCTCCAGGATATACGACATCTAGAGGCTATAACGCCAGGATCAACGACGTCTGACGGGACCAATCACATGATAAAAGATGGTAATATGGAAAACATTTCACAAATCATATCAAAATATCTCAATGGGGCCCACACCCGGAATATAATTTCAACAAATCGGTTTCCACAAAACCATCATAAAAACAGCCTCCAAAACATTTCAAAACTCGTAAATCCACAACAGGGTCACAAACCCGAAATCTCATATCATAGTCAGAACTGGATCACAAACCCGATATATTCCACGTTTGACTATACTCTAAGTCAAACCATAAATCAACTAGGACACAAGCCCGAATATCATTTCCAAATACGAAAACCATTTCACAATTCAATACACTTTTCCAAATCACCTTCAACTATAATCGAAGTCAAAGTCAATATCTAACGCGGACTCAAGCTCGAGATGTCAATTTCACGCATCTCCATGAAATCATTCAAAATCAATAGTCAAATCCTCAGTTTCACGCCTCCCCATGAAACCATTCAAATCACATAAATCACATACACGTAGAATACTCGACCTAAGCCCAAGTATCATACAAAAATAGAAATCTCGAAATATGTGTAATATCACATTTTCTACGACAGTGCCAAATCATCAACACAAATCATATTTAAATTATATGCAATCAATGCATCTCAAATCATGTTCATAAAACATATGAAACAGTTATACATGTATCATTTCATAAATCAAAGTCCACTCACAAACCGTCAAAGCTGCGCGTTTGCAATTTGCGCCTAAGCCAACCTAAGGCTAATCCAACATGTCTGGAACGTCCAGACCTGTCCAAATCATAGTCAAATGTCACTATCAACCTATACAAGTCCAAACCATAGACCCTCAAAACTCCTAGAACAGTAAATGTGCCCTGAACACACTTCCCAATGCTAAAAACCTCAAAATGACCTATCAAACGATCTCTAATCAACCTAAAATCACCACCATTGGATTCAGATCGTTGAAAATTTTCAAATAATATTGGTTTAACCTCGAAATTTGTGCCCACGTTCCCTCAAACGCTGATCAAAGTCTGGTCAATGGCGGTCAACTATTGACGTCACCTGCTAACGTCAGCCTAACAACTATGACATCTGACAGCTCTGACAACATGACACGTGTCGCTCCTTGATTGGTGCCACTTATCCTGCCATGTGTCACTGAAAATTCTAACACCCCTCAGACGCCCTGCCACGTGGTACCACCTTACTGGTCCACGTGGTCTGACATCGCTGACGTGGACATGCCACGTCAGCTAACATGTCTTGACATACGGCCACGTGGCACCATTTCACTAGTCCACGTGGTCTGACATGGCTAATGTGGACCTGCCACATCAGCTGTTGACTGGACTAACACCTAGCCACGTGTCACCCTATGGTTGGCCATGTGTTTTGATAGGGATGATGTGGACTGCCATGTCATCACTTTCAACCTCTAGATGGATTGACCCGTTTGACTGTAACGAGCCGTTTAACCCGCGACCTTGACCCAGCTAGAACTTAGACGTTTCTCAGCCAAATTCGACTGTTCTATCACCAATCAGATCGTCTTCCTCCCAGGAAGAGATCTCTGACCTCAAAACCAAGAAACAAGGCATGAATCTTACCTATCAACTTTGAATACTCACGGCCAACCTTCCAGCCTGCTTCCAGGGCTGTTAAACCGTCCTTTCCCATCCGTTTTTGAGCCTATGAACTCGTCCAAACTTAGAAAACATGACCATAACATTAAAACACACCCCAAACTTTCAAAAACTAAAAACCAAATTCAAACCAAAATGGGCTTCGAGTTTTACCTAGGTTCATGTGTTTCCAGCCACCCACCATGGCCTCCGTCGCGTCCCTCACCAGCCCCTTCATCCCACTCTCTCTCTCACTATCTCTCTCTCTCAAGCCACCATGTGAAGATGAAAGGGGATAAGTGGTTTGGGGTTTTCAGATGGGAGAGAAAACAAAGAGGATGAAGGTTGGCGCATGAAAGTGGGTTAAGGACCAAAGGATGGGTGACACTTGTCACTCATATATTGGTCCAGGCCAGATCTTTTGGGCCCACTAAAGACAAACTAAAAGTCAACCGTTTTCAAAATATGTGCACCATAAAATTCGATCGAACCTTCACTGACCCGTAACTTTCCCGTACTACATTCGATTTCGACATTCTACCTTTCTACGGACTCGTACGTCTCGATCTACATAATGGACTTCGATCCACGTGCGTTTGACCTCTGGGGTAAAAGGTTAATATTTTCACCCGTTCAGGGGTAAAATCGTCATTTTACCCCAATCGTCCAATAATCCTAGATTAAGTCCCGATTAATCGTTGATTAATACTTAATTAATTCTTTCTAATCACAAAATTCGGGACAGGTCGTTATATTTTTCTTCAAAATCTTACTTTCGGGAATAGGTAGTGCCCATTTTGGTTACTTTCTCCTCAACCCTTCATGATGTGTGGATTTCATCACCACACACTGTAGACTCGAATTGATGGATATGAGGTTGTGGGCGGAGATTGTAAACATTCGAGTTTGGTAAATCCACTTTGAAAAATTCCATCAGTTAGTTATGGTGTCTAGGAGGGTTATAACTAGTGGCAAGTAGGGACTAATAAAGAAGATTCCAATGAAGTACATACCCTAGCCAGGTTATCCTCGGGGTGTTCTCGAAATTAGTCCTTACTTCTCACATTACATCTATCCCAACTAGCCATGTTTAACGTTGAATGGTGGAAGTGATTGAAGTATTTTATCAATACATGCAGGTTGTAAGCCCAAGAAAGTACTATGAGAAGCGAAGTGGGAAAGTTATTTATGTCACTCTAAGATTCTATCTATTGCATTGGTAGATTTCATACCCTCCCTGAGATTTCATGATGCTCAGATTTCATCACAGCCTGTAAATACTATATTAGGTTAGTTTAGGTTAGTTTAATCATGTAGGACATTAGAATCAATCTATACCCCCAATTAAGCAATCAACCGACAATCATGCTTAAGTACCCTCAATCCCTAGTCCAGAACAATCTCTATATACCAATGCTACAATCTACAAAAAAAAGGCTTTTAATTGCATATGTTTTCTTGAAGTGTTGAGTGTGACTTTGTGTTTATTTTAATGCTTCATTTTTGCTTATCACCTAGCTAGATGGGAACAGAAGAATAAGTCAAGCACTTGGGTACGATCTTCCAAGGGCAGTTTGGGGGAAGCAAATAAGATAGCTATAAAAAGGGGTGCTGACATTAACTTTAGTGTTTTTCCAAAGTAGTTGATATTTGAGAACAAAAAATGGGTTATGGTTAAGTAAGGTACGGTTATACCTAACCATGCCATTACGCTAACTCTCCAATCAAGTTGTGTTGTAGTAGCTTCCACTTGACCAACAAGCCATATTGATGTGTTGATATTAGATTTTGAAGGCAAACAATACCATGTAATAGGTTTTTATGAACACCTGAAGACATATCTTCGTCGCCATTCATAAACCTTACTAAGGCACCTTACTTTAGTAGGGCAGCATCCATGGACATTAATGGGGGAATTCAATTAAGTTCTCTCTAAGGAAGAATACGTGGGTGACAGAGTCAAGTCAACTCATCAAATCAGGAAATTCAAATATGCTCTCAAGGACTATTCTTTTATCTCACTCCTATTTTTGGGCTACCCTTTTACTTGGTTAAGAAAAAGAAATATGGTAACAAACACTGAGGCCCATTTTGATAGACTCATTAGGAGTCTTTAGTTATTGGCCTCCCTCCCTCATTTAGCCACACAATATCAATTTTTTGTTGGTTCATATTATATTTTTATTCTCTTAGATGTGTCTCCCAAAACACCTGATCAAGCTCGTCATCATCAATGCTGATAGTTCCACTTCGAACGCATATGAGTAAAGGAACAAAATTGTGAAGAAACTATTAAACTAGCATGGGATATTGCTTGTGGTGGTAGTTGTAATGACCCCACTCAAATATTAGACTAAATTTAGGAATTTAATTGAAAAAGACTATTTTGCCCTCTAATTTAGAAGGGGGTTGAAAGCCAACTTGAGTTTGGGAAATCCTTTGGAAGTTTTTCATGAATCGTTGTGTGGTTCTTGAACTCATGAGTTTGTAGATTGGTGGCACATATTAAACAGATTTTGTACGAGGAAGTTATGGTTCTAGAAACTTGAGGGGTATTTTGGTGTTTTGGTGCTGAGATATTTTTAGAAATGTATAAGATTTCCCTCATCCTTGTCCTTACTTTTTAGGGAGAAACTCCCTCAATTCACTCTCTCTTTGTTCAACCGTTCAACCAAAAAATCACAGATTGAATATTCGATTTTGGACTTAGAGTCATGATCCCCTCATCTTTCCAAGCTAAACCATCAAAGGTTTGAAAAAAAAAAGGACCACACAATAACCCAAACCCCCGAAGGAAGAAAATTTGAAACTTTTGTTCCAATTTCTAGAAAATGCAAGTACATTCTTGCAACTTTGAGTTAGATTCAGGTTATTGGGATTGAGTAGATGAATTTTCATTATGGAACATTTAGTTTAGTTAAGAAGTGAGAAAGATATGAAGGTTTGAAGTACTGGTCGAAAATGGAGTCCGACGAGAAAAGCCAATTTTTGGCGAGCCAAATGGCAGCGTACAACAGTACAGGTCGTCTTTTCCAGTGAAACCTCCAATGACTGAATATTCTATAGCCGTTAGAATTTCAAATCCAAAACAAAATATTATATCAATACTGACAGAATAGTGTTGTCTCAACAAAATTAACCCGTTATGCAACTAAGTTTCCTAAGTGGAGTACATGGCAGCTTGGTTCGATTAGAAAAAAAAAAATCTTAAGGTTGCTCATACTGAGTTCAGCTGTTTGAATATTATGGGTTTTATGGAACCAAGGTGCAAAGTTGGAAGTGGAGAAACAGATTTAGATTGCAATACAAAATTTTTTCAATGAAAAAGCCAAATTTTGAAATCGGAGAAATCATATTTAAGGCATACTTGATGCAAATCAAATATAGACTATGAATACGCATGCTATTTGGACCATGTTTTGTGATTATTTTACTGGATTGTTTACCCAAATAGACGATCATGATATGCACACTGACACGACCCATCACAATCCTCCCCGGGATTATCACGGGATGTGCCATGCTCTTGTTTGACACAAAGTATCAAACAAGGGATAACTCAAAACCTCAGCACGTTCAAGGCTTCCAAAACGCGCCAGGATCGGTGGAGGAGTGCGATGTTTTGGTCTCTGCTACAACCCGCATCCGTGATCAACCTGGCGGGCATTAAAACCATTTAAAGTTGTGAGTGGACGGAAAATAAATAGTGTAATAAAACACATTTCATAAGAATACATTTATACCCTTCACTAAAAAGCATGCATGCATTCGAAAACCAATAATCAAACCATTTACTTTAATTAAATCATTAGGGCCGTAGCCCAAAACCATAAATCCAAGTATGTGGGAACTCAGCCCAAAACCGTAAATCCAAGTATGTGGGTCACTACCCAAAACCACCAACACTGAAATACGATTTCATAAATCCCATAAATCTGAAATACAAATTCATAATCCAGTAAATCCATAAATCACAATCTAATCAACCACCGTTGTATACCAATCCTTGGCATCCCAGATGCCGGGCGTCCCAGACGACTAACGTCCCAGACGTCATGTCATGGTCCAAGCTACATGTGCTACTCGGCGTCTCAACCCGAGTCAATCTCTGACATCCCAGATGTCTGAAGTCCCAGACGTCTAGCAATCCTGCTCCTGAGTCACCATATGGTCCGGTCACTCTGTGTAATGACCCCTTGCAGGCAATGCACCATGACTACTCCAGCGTCCCAGACGACTGGAGGAGACAATCCATAGATATAAGGATGGTATATGGAAAAAATTTCATAAATCATCTCAAACCGTTCAAATGAGGCTATGCCCGGGATTTCAATAAAACCATCGTAATCCACCAATCCGATTTCTCAAATCCAAATCCATTTATGGGTCCCCGACCCAAAATCACATTCATACAAAACAATTGGGCCTCATGCCCAATTTCGTAAACCAACTGGGCCCTTGGCCCGATGATATAACTCAAATGGACTTCATGTCCGAGGGTTTCCAAAACAAATGGGACTCATGCCCGAGTTCATCTTTCCAATTCCAAAACCATTTAATCAAACCATCACTGAAACCACAAGCATGTAAAACTACAGTATAAAACTATAAACCTCAATATACGTGCAAATACGAAAATCATCTCGAAATACGTGCAAATATGTAAATCACCAATACCACAATCACCATCATAGAAATCACATATATAAAACATATAAAACAGTTATGCATGCATCACAATTTAGAAAACAAGGTCCACTCACAGACCGTCCTACGATGTCGCCTCGATATGCGTGCCATAAGCCTCCTCAGGCTAAATCACCATACTCGGAATATTCGAATCTGTCCAAATCATACTAGAGGGTTAATAACTACTTCAATAACCTCTCATTAAAGCCCCCTAAGTTTCCAGAATTTTTAAACTTATTTTTGATAGACTTTAAACCTTTGGACACCCAAAACTACCTCGAAAAGGTATCAGATCGACACGAAAACAGTCCCAAAACTACCCCACGCGCCCTCACTCGCCTCCCAAAGGCGTTGCGCGTGAAATCCACACGCCGGGAACAGTCATCCCTAACCTCTGTCGAACCCGGTTCACGTGGTTATTCCAAATTCGACCGAACCAGCGAACCGATCCGGCCGGTTCTGAGCCAATATCCAACCATTTTTCATCCCGTTTGTTCCTAAAGCTTTGTCTAACCATTTCCAATCGATCTATAACCTCAAGAAGTCAAGAAACACGCGAGAAATTACCTCCTCGATTGAAGAACAATCAACCAAGGTCCGTCATCGCGTTCTCACGATCCCGACCACCATTTGTCGTGGTTCCAAGCTCGCTGGGTTCGCCTCGACCTCAGGGACAACATCTAAACCATTCAAACCATCAAAAACTAACAAAACATGGTTTTCCATTTTTGAGCCAAAACAGAGTTCTCGGGAAACCACCTTACTGTGCCGTCATTGCACCGCCGTGGCCACCGCCAACATCGTCTTGACCTCAGGAACATCGATGGGTAATCAGTATAGATCAATAACCACACCGTCTCTGTTTTCCTACCACCATCCGTGGCGGTCGACACCGCTAGTACCATCAATATCGTCTCACTTCACTCTCTCATCTTCTTTCACACACTAAGCACTACTAATGGGGATTTGAGTGTGTGTGAGAGGTTAGGGTTCACGGATATAGGTTTTCCACCAGTTTTGGGTTTGATCGAACAAGGAAGATGAAGACGATAAAGATGATGGAGATGAAGGGTGGGGATAAGAGGGCTAAGAGAGATGAACGGTTGGGGGGGGGGGGGGGGGGGTGAGAGAGAAATGTGAAGGAAATATAAAATAAATAAAAATAATGTTATTTTAATCTTAAGCCATCCAATCACATTTAGATCCACAATTTAAGGGCAAGGACCAATGGGATGAGTGACAAGTGTCACTTATCCAAGGGTCCCACAATAAAATATCTGCCAACTAGATTTAATTCATATTTAATTCGAATCCCGAGATATAAGTTCATGATTTCGATCCCGTGACCATAACTTCTCCGTTCGACGTCCGAACTCGACGTGCTGCCTGTCTACGTACTCGTAATGTCTCGATCTACGTAACGGTCCTCGGTCCTTGTATGTTTGATTCCCCAAGTCAAAAGTCAATATTTTGCCCAAATCCAAGGGCAAAACGGTCATTTTGCACCGTCCGTCCGATTTCTCTCGATTAATCCCCGATTACTCATGGTCACTATAACAAATTAACAATAATGGTCACTATAACAAATTAAATGAATCACTATAACAATAATGGTCACTATAACAAATTAAATGAATCAAACTCTTTTTGAACAATTTACTAAATTGGAGTTAGAGAATGCTCTTTGACAAATGGGCCCCACCAAAGCTCTAGGATGTGATGGTATGTCGACTCTATTTTATTAGAAATATTGGAATTTTGTTGGGGATGATGTAAGTACAATGTGTCTTGGTATTCTAAATGGCGAGGATTGTGTTTGTGAATTCAATCTTACATTGATTGCCCTTATTCCAAAGATTAAGACACGTACATCGATATGGGAGTTTCCACCTATCAGTCTTTGTGCAGTTCTTTACAAGCTAATAGCAAAGAACCTTGCCTCCACAAACAAGTCCTTTCAGATGTGATCTTGCCTTCCCGAAGTGCTTTTTTTTGGATCGACACATTGTTGACCATGTTCTGACTTCTTTTTGAATGTATTCACCATATGAGGGGATTGAAACTGTCTGAAAACCAAATACAGCTCTTAAGTTTGATACGACCAAAGCATATGATAGCGTGGAGTGGTTTTCATTCAAACTGTGATGCAACGAATGAGGTTCTCACCAACCAAGATAGGAAAAAATATGGAATATCTTACTTTTGTTTATTTCTGTGTGCTCTGGCAAGGGACTCCACTAGGAAACCTAATACCTCATTAGGGTCTCAGACAAGGATGTCCTCTATCACCATATTTATCCTTGATATGTGTGAAGGGTTTCACTGGTTTATTAAGAAAAGCAGAAAATATTGGATATTTGTAGGGTATTCAACCTGCTTAGAATGTGTTGATTGTATCCCATCCTTTTTTTTTGTAGATGACTCTTTCATTTTTGTAGATGCCACTATAGCAACAAGTACAGCTCTCCAATAGATATTCATGATGTATGAGGAAACTTTTAGTCAGAATATTAATTATGCAAAGTTAGCAGTACCCTTCAGTCGAATAACCAATGAGGAGCAGATTAATCAGGTGTCTAATACTCTTCATGTTCCGGTGGTGTCTTGTCACAAGAAGTATTTGACACTCCCAAAAATAGTGAGCGAGGAAAGAAGTCCTTTTTTGAGTCAGTAATTCAAAAACTCAAAAGGAAAACGGAAGGTTGGAAGGAGTGGTTTCTTTCTATTGCTGGTAAAGAAATTTTTATTAAAGCAGTTGCTCAGGTATTCCCTATTTATTCCATGAGTTGTTTCAGAATGCCCAAGGCTATCGTTCGTGAGCTCATCATTTGTTTTCTAAGTTTTGGTGGCAAAAACAGGGGGTGGAGGAAATGGCATTCACTGGATGAAGTAGGAAACAATGTGTTTAATTTGGAGGTTTGGGTTTTCGTAATGTCGAAGATTTTAATCATGTTGTGCTAGCCAAGCAATTGTGCAACATTGGGTTAATCCAAGCTCTCTAGTAGCACAGATTGTCAAAGCTAAGTACTTATTGCTCAATTATAGATGTAAACCTTGGCTCTAGACCATCCTTTACATGGCACTCAATGTTATAAGGATGTGATCTATTGATTAATGGACTTGGTTGGCGAGTGGGAAATGGGAATATGATCAGAATTTATAGGGATAAATGGATACCAAATGACACGATCCATTCCAATGCACTCGAGATTATCGTGGGATGTGTCATACTCCCGTTCGACACGAAGTGTCAGACAAGGGATAACTCAACCCTCAGCTCGTTCAAGGCTTCTAGAGCGCGCTAGGATCGGTGGAGGAGTGTGATGTCTTGGTCTCTACTACAGCATGCATCCGTGATCAACCTAAAGGGCATTAAAACCATTAAAAGCTGTGAGTGGGCGAAAATCAATAAGTTCATAAAACACATATATTAAAAGACATTTATGCCCTTCACTAAAAAGTATGCATGCATTCGAAAACCAATATTCAAACGATTTAACTTAATTAAATCATTAGGGCCTTAGCCCAAAACCATAAATCCAAGTAACTCAACCCAAAACCGTAAATCCAAACCATTTGGGTCCCTGCCCAAATCCATTAACACTGAAAACCAAATCATAAATCCAATAAATTTGAAATCCAAATAGATAATCCAGTAAAGCCATAAATCACAATTCCATCCAATACCATTATGTACCAATGCTCGACATCCCAGATGCCTAGAGTCCCAGACGCCTGACGTCCTAGACGTCATGTCACGGTCCAAGCTAAGCGTGCTACTCGGGGTCTCTACCCGAGTTAATCTCTGACACCCCAGATGTCTTTCGTCCCAAACGTCTAGCAATCCTGCTCCTGAGTCACTATACGGTTCAGTCTCTCCGTGTAGTGACCCCTCGCATGTAAGACGTCGTGACTGCTCCATCGTCCCAGACGACTGGAGGAGACAATCCATAGATATAAGGATGGTATATGGAAAACCATTTTATAAATCATCTCAAACCATTCAAATGGGCCTACGCCCGGGACTTCCATAAAACCATCGTAATCCAAAAATCCGATTTCTCAAATCCAAAACCATTTATCCAAATCCATTTATGGGTCCCCGACCAACTCACATTCATAAAACACAATTGGGCCTTATGCCTGATTTCATAAACCAATTGGGCCCCTGCCCCAATAATATAACTCAAATGGACTCCAAGTCCGAGGGTTTCCAAAACAAATGTGTCTTATGCTCGAGTTCATCTTTCCAATTCCAAAACCATTTCATCAAACTATCACCGAAACCACAAGCACATAAAACTACAGTAAAACCATAAACCTCGAAATACGTGCAAATACGGAAATCATCTTGAAATACGTGCAAATATGTAAATCACCAATTCCACAATCATCATCATAGAAATCACATATATAAAACATATAAAACAGTTATGCATGCATCACAGTTTAGAAAACAATGTCCACTCACAGATCGTCTTATGTTGCCGCCTCGATATGCTTGCCATAAGCCTCCCCAGGCTAAATCACTGTCCTCGGAATATCCGAACCTATCCAAATAATAATATAGGGTTAATAACCACTTCAATAACCTCTCATTAAAGCCCCAAAATTTTTCGGGATTTTTAAACGTATTTTTCATAGACTTTAAACCTTCGGACACCCAAAACTACCCCGAAACAGGGTCCGATCGACACGAAACCACTCCCAAAATATTCGTTACATCGAAAGGATGATTTCATATGGTTACCGTGCCTCGAAACTAGGGCCCACTCGCCCTCACTCACCGCCCATAGTCTCTGCGCGTGGAACCCAAGCGTCGGGACACTGTTCATCGTCTACCTTCAGCAAACCCGGTCTGAACTGGTTCATTGGTTCCCGGTTCAATTGGACCGGCGAGGCCGGTTTTCAGCCATTCCTCAACTATTTTTGATCCTATCAATCCCTAAACCTTTTTCTAAACCACCCCTACTGATCTACGGGTTCAAACACATAAAACCAGGTCGATATCATACCTACTCGAAGAGGAACAGTACCAGCCAAACTTCCTCCGTCGACTGCTCCCAGCTCCAGCCATCGTTCACCTCGATTCCAAGGTCCTTGAGCGCGTCTCACTCTCAAGTACCTCATCCAATCAATAGAAACGATCACTACTTGCCCAAACCAAAAACTCCATTTTTGAACTCAAACTGGTTTACTAGTTCGATTTCCTTACCTCGTCGTCGCGACCTCCGCCGTGGACACCACCGTGAATGCCTCGACGTCCTCTCCAACTTCCATTCACGGTTCACAAGAAAAAGGTGAAGATTGAAGGGTGTTCATGTAGGATTGGGTTTGGTTGTTCACGGTTTATGGGTTACACGGGTTAAGGGAATGGAAACAAAGGACTGAGAGATGAAGATACTGACCCAAAGTATTGGGGTTTGGGCCAATCAGATGGGTGACACTTGTCACTCATCTGGTGGGTCTAATCCAGATATTTTCCCCTAATAAAAAATAGTACACGTGTCCATTTCTCGATTTACATAAATAGTACCATTTCCGTTTTAGACCCATATCTTCTCTGTCTGACGTCCGATTTTGATGTGCTACCTGTCTACGGACTCGTGACGTCCCAATCTACGTCATGGTCATCGGTCCTCGTATGTTTGACTTCTCTAGTCAAAAGTTAACATTTTGCCCAAGTCTTGGGGCGAAACGGTCATTTTACACCGTCCGTCCGATTTCTCTCGATTAATTCCCGATTAATCATACTAAATCCATAATTAATTAATATTTAATTCTGATATTCAGGACGGGTCGTTACAACCTTCCCTCCTTAAATAATTTCGTCCTCAAAATTCATACCAACCTAGTTCCCCATCCATATCGTGGAAAACAAGTTCAGTCACACCGTTAGGTTTAACATCCTATGTATACGTCTACACCCATTAACTAGCATAATACTTGTATGCACCCAGACGTTCCATCTCGAATCCACGTCGTACCGACTACACCCGACCACGTCGAGTGACATTGATCACAAGCTCCGAGTTGATACCACTCGACAATTCTACCATTACGCTGACACATTTAGCTGACGCACTCAACTTGACGGTTATTCTCAATCACCAATCCACCCTGACAACTGTTCCCACTGGAAGTCACCAAATCTCACTCATCAATCCACGCTGACACATCCAGCCAAACTGTCACCACTTTACTAGTCGCAAACCAATCCGACATCTTTCCCACACCGAGAGTTATCAAATCTCACAATTTCTCCGCATTTCTTGAATTTTACCATGTCAACATCACACGTCCCATAATGTCGCACTCAGATGGCACTCACGGCACCATGGTCACCATTCGAGTCACCAACACAACTCTGACTCACTACAGAGTCGCACCAAGGAATCTCGTACCAAAATTTCCTCATAAATCCATGCTGCCATTAGTGAGAGTCACAGAGCAGCCGCTCCACGCAAAGCAACCCGTGGTTACACTAACCAACAACTCACTCAACCTGAGTATACGTATACTAACATCTCACTCGACCTGTGTGTAACTGGGCCCCATCGAATACCTACCCAGTAGTGATACACATCGCTATTCTAGGGTTCCATTAGCCATCCACGGCTCTAAGAACCTGCTCATACAATCACCGAACCCATCAAAATCACTTTGGCCCAGCGCACAATATTCAATGTCCAGTTCACGTCTTCAACCAATCCAATGATATCGGAACTAAGCCGACTACCAACACGTTCATCCACATACCACTAGTACACCATATATACCGTCACCAGGCACCATTCAAGCCTGTCCAGTATCGATCTCGCACAACATACCCTGTACGTACATCCATCCACCAACCAGTCCACTACATAGCTCGTAGCTAATCACACTTCAATTATGGAGTCCATATGTCCAGTCTAGTACTAAACAGATTAAATATTCCAACTTATCATCCATCACAAGTCACATGGTCACCCGACCAGCATCACAACGTCTACTCCTAATCACGTAATCCAACACTTACTAATCTGAAGCATGCCCACCAAGGCGTACCCATTCTTGCTAAATGAGCATCCAATCTCACCCACATCTATCAAGGCACACCAACTCTGAACCTATCGATTACCTGCTCATTCGATTACCATATCATATTCGATTGACTTCTAATGGAAGCCAATCCGATCATTCATATACCCAAGATTGACCAATTCGACCCCTTCGGATACCCACTCGTTCTATTAGTATATCATACGGGATTAATCTCGAAAGGAAGTCAGTCTCATCATCCCCATAGCCAAATATCCAAGACAAATCGTATACACCACAAGTCACTCAACTACCATCTCATACCGAATTAACTTCGAAAAGAAGTCGACCCAACATTCCCATATTCAACTATCCAAGACAGAGGTTGGGTAATCATTTCGTTCTATTCCAAGTGATTCTTCAACTGTCCCACAATACGATTCTCCTCTGCTCCCAGCTTATCATAATCAGCAAGGAGAAGTCTGCCAGCAGGGGCACGACATCACGATCCACGCCATCTTGATCCACTACAACATCACCCAATCATTGACATCACCATCCTCGATCGTCACAACGCCCTATATTCTCAACGTCACGATCTGGATCCACCTAGGATCCACACATGCTCACTCTGCTAAATACCAGATTTCAGGTCATAGGGTCTTACACCCTCTTTGAATCCTCATCCTACCGAATCGCTTCTCAACCATTTGCACATCTAAACAGATTAGTCAACGACGAGTGACGTCGAGACTGTGGGTTCTCTCCAATTATCTCATATCGATCCTTATCATTCCACCTAGGAAAAATCAAAGATGATCCAAGACGATGACATCAAAACTCATCCCTCGTGAGTGCAAGCACAAGTCTGCTTCACCCACCACACCATGTAATCCAACATCATCGGCCACCTAGCAGAAAACGAGAAATCTCATTCATCTGACTTAGAAATACCCAACTCCTCCTAATGACCCAAAACAAATCATGGGTCCACCAACCAATACACGATCAACGTACTGGTGACAACAACCATCATCTACCATGGGCAGAACATGAGAAGTCACCCTCAACGACTTTAGAATACCCATTACCAATGCTGAATCAAGCACTCCTCTCGTCGCCTCAATCAAAACCTCTCTTGATTCTGAAGTTCCAACCATGTTGGAACCAACACACTCGTGCATCAACCACGTGTCTGTACCAAGCTATTAGTATACCCCAACTCGCCTATTCGTTCATACCATTTCATTCATTTACCACTTAATCATCCCAATCACATGAGTTATCACACCCATAGTTGGGTTAGAGTCCTAATATATCTCATCCACTGCTGGATCTCGTCCAGTCCAACTCATCCACTGCCGAATCTCAGATACCGAACGTATGCCCATCACAACGGAGTTATATCCCAACCTGTGGCTCATTGTCATTAGAATCACCGGCACACAGCGTGCGAATTAAACAACCCTGGATCTTTGCTCATATCGAGCAACGACCCCGCACTTCTGCTCATGTTAAAGGAACTGTACCTGCTTCGTACCCCACAACTCTGGGTACAATCACCTTGAAAACTCATACAAGAAAAGGAAACGTTCCCCGAACGTCACCTGATTCACAACTACCATAACTACAACCATTCCCGATAATAGTGCCTGCCACAATCAACCGCCATTATTCACTACTCTTTATCCCCACTCCAGGATTCCATCGACAAGTATCACACCCTGGTAACCTATTCAACCAATCTCTAACCAATCTTTAACTAATCTTAATTCGACTCAACCAGTGTCGTCTACCAGGTCATCCTTGACCTCAGCTACACCAAACTATCCATCACAAACTAGGGTGGCATGTCAACAAACTAGGCCTAACTGATTATCACAACTTCAGCTACAGAGTGCAGTACCATCACCAAAACTGACATGACATGACTGACCAACGGTCTAGACTCCGAAAAGTCGCCAGAGTCAAACCACTCGTCAACTCACATTTCCGAACCATACATCGCACACTAGGGTTTCCCACTAAGGTCATCTACCAACTTCGTTGCACTTACATTCTCCACACCATCAATCACAACTAGGGTTCGAGAAACCTAGCTGCTCTCAGCAGCATCACTATCAAAATCGACACAACCTGACCATCTAATGGTCACAACTCCACACTATCATCATATCCAATCCTGCAATATCGTGATAGACGATCCTGACATAACCGTCCCAAGGTCAAAACTCTAAAGCACTGTTATGTTCACCCCTCAGTAGGGTTCCACATTGCCAAACCACGATAGAACTATGGTACACACAAGCATCAAATGCCGAACCGAAACTATCCACAATCCATTCCCACTAACTATCATACTGGCTTCCTGACTATCAGGTTGATAACGAACTGCAGCTCATAGAGACATCACATCCTCGACCTGCGCGTACCACAAGAGCAAACTTGGCTCTGATACCACTTGACACGACCCATCCCAATCCCTTTGAGATTATCGCGGGATGTGCCATGCTCCCGTCTAACACGAAGTGTCAGACAAGAGATAACTCAACCCTCTGTCTGTTCGAGGCTTCCAGAGCGCGCCCGGATCGGTGGAGGAGTGCGATGTCTCGATCTCTGCTACAGCCCACACCCGTGATCAACCTGAAGGACATTAAAACAATTAAAAGTTGTGAGTGGACGAAAATCAATAAGTTCATAAAACACATTTAATAAAAGACATTTATGCCTTTCACTAAAAATTATGCATGCATTCAAAAACCAATATTCAAACCATTTAACTTAATTAAATCATTAGGGCCTTAGCCCAAAACCATAAATCCAAGTAAGTGGGAACTCAGCCCAAAACCATAAATCCAAACCATGTGGGTCCCTTCCCAAATCCATTAACACTGAAAACCAAATCATAAATCCAATAAATTTGAAATCCAAATACATAATCCAGTAAAGCCATAAATCACAATTCCATCCAATACCATTATGTACCAATCCTCGACATCCCAAATGCCTAGTGTCCCAGACGCCTGATGTCCTAGACGTCATGTCATGGTCCAAGCTACGTGTGCTACCCGGGGTCCCAACTCGAGTCAATCTCTAACATCCCAGATGTCTAACGTCCTAGACGTCTAGCAATCTTGCTCCTGAGTCACTATACGGTCCGGTCGCTCTGTGCAATAACCCCTTGCATGCAATGCGTTGTGACTGCTCCATCGTCCCAGACGATTGGAGGAAACAATCCATAGATATAAGGATGGTATATGGAAAACCATTTCATAAATCACCTCAACCATTCAAATGGGCCTACGCTCGGGACTTCAATAAAACCATCGTAATCCACAAATCCAATTTCTCAAATCCAATTTCTCAAATCCAAAATGATATATCCAAATCCATTTATGGGTCCTCGACCCTAAATCACATTCATAAAACACAACTGGGCCTCATGCCCGATTTCGTAAACCAACTGGGCCCTGGCCCAATAATATAAACAAATGTACTCCAAGTCTAAGGGTTTCCAAAACATATGGGCTTTATGCTCGAGTTCATCTTTCCAATTCCAAAACCATTTCATCAAACCATCACCGAAACCACAAGCACCTAAAACTATAGTAAAACCATAAACCTCGATATACGTGCAAATATGAAAATCATATCGAAATACGTGAAAATATGTAAATCACCAATACCACAATCATCATCATAGAAATCACATACATAAAACATATAAAATAGTTATGCATGCATCACAGTTTAGAAAACAATGTCTACTCACAGAGTATCCTACGCTGTCTCCTATATATGTGTGCCATAAGCCTCCCCGGGCTAAATCACTGTCCTCGGAATATCCGAACCTGTCCAAATCATACTAGAGGGTTAATATGTCAGGACCCGTCCCAATCCCCCCGTGATTAACTAGGTATACTCCTGATCCCGTCTGACACAGAGTGTTAGACCAGGAAAAATTTGAACCTTTAGCCCGACCGGCTTCCAGAGTACGCCAGGATCCGGTGGAGGAGTGTGATGTTTCGGTCTCTACTACAGTCCGCATCCGTAATCAACCAAAAGGGTATTGAAAACAGAAAAGACTATGAGTGGACTAAAATAAAAGAGTTCATAAAAACATATTTCATAAAAGACCTTTATACCCTTCACTAAAAAGCATGCATGCATAGTAAAACTATTTATCAAACCACATATGTTTCAATAACCAAAACTGTACGGGCCCCTGCCCAAAAACATTTACAAAAATCCATAAAACACAATTTCGCAAAACTAATAAATCATGTTTATCATAAATATCATATAACCAATCCTGTCACGGTATGTAGAGCTACGCGCGTGCTACCCGGAGTTTCAAATCCCAAGTCTCCGCAGGGTCCACCCAGGTCAATGTCCGTAGATCAATCACCCTCCATGTGGGTTATAATTCATAGCCTTTCTGAGAGTAAGGAACCCAACGGGGGCATCTCCATTCAGTTAGTGATCCGTGACTACTCCGGAGTCCACCTAGGCCAACGACCTTCCCCGGAGGAGTCAATCCATATATAAAGGATGGTATACGAAAAACCATTTGAATTCATTTTTAAAACCTTTCAAGGGGTCATGCCCGGTCCCCATAAACCATCATTAACCATAAATCCATTTTTGGGTCCCTGACCCGAAATCACCATAGTAAACCATAACTAGGATCCAAGCCCGAATTCATAAACTAACAAGGCCTCCAGCTCTATTCGTAAAACTAACTAGGCCTCACACCCGATTTCGTAAACTAAATGGGTATCGTGCCCGGTTTCGTAAACCAAAGGGGCCTCTTGCCCGATACGTAAGTCAACTGGGCCTCGAGCCCGATGCGCAAACCAATTGGACCTGTAGCTCGGTACGTAAACCAACTGGGCCTCCGGACCGATGCCTTGTTAAATCAAATGAACTTCAGGTTCGAGAGTTCGTAAATCAAATGGGTCTCGTGCCCGATTCCATTTTTCCAAATCCGAAATCGATTCAAGAACCAATTGGGCCTCTGGCTCGAAAACGTAACTAAATGGACTTCGAGTCCGAGGGTTTCCAAACCAAATGGGTCTCGAACCCGAGTTTACCTTTTCAAATCCAAAACCATTTCATTAAATCATTTCGAAAACCATAAGCATGAATAATCAGTGCAAAACCGAAACCTCGATTTACGTGCAAACACGTAAATCGTATCGAAATGCGTGAAATCAGGTAAATCACCAACATCCAAAATCATCATCATAGAATCACATCTATAAACCATATAAAACATGTATGCATTCATCACAGTTTAGAAATCAAGGTTCACTGACAGACCGTCCTAAGCTACCGCCTCGATTTGCGTGCTGTAAGTCTCACCGGGCTAATCACCATCATTGGGACTCCCAAACCTGTCCAAATCAATCTAGAGGGTTACTAACAACCTTATTAACCTCTCATTGAAGCCCCGTAATTTTCCCGAACTTTATCTATTTTTAATCTTGATCCTAAACCTTCGGATCTCCCGAACAATATCGAGACGGTGTGTGATCGACACGAAACCAATCCCAAAATATTCGTTACATCGAATAGATTAAAAGTCATATTGAATAATTCCCCAAACTACCCTCCACGTACCCTCACGTACAGCCCAAAGGGGCTGCGAGTGAAAGCCACGCGCCTGCTACAGTGTCACTAGCAAAATCCAGCAAACCCGGTTCTCTTGGTTTGAATCAGACCGGACCGGTCTGGACCAGCATGGCTGGTTCAGTGTCCAATCTCCCTTATTTTCAATCCAATCTTGTGCATTTTTATTCCTATAGGTTCCTAGCATTAAACCCTATCGATCTACGTCCTCAAAACACAAGAAAACCAAGTGAATCCATACCTTCCATGATCAAACCGTAAGCTTGATCTTCAAGCTTGGTTTTCAGTCATTCCAGGCGTCCATTTCCATCAAAATCGATCCTCATCGTGTCGTCTGGGTCCCTAGGTCTCAATAGAATCGAAAGGGACTCAAAACATCAATCAAAACTCAACTTTCAATTTTCAAAATAAAACTGGGTTCTCGGGTTCTATTTGACTCACCCCCGCTGTGGACCTCCATGGGCCGCTGTCCTCGTCACTCTCAGTCTCTCATTAATCCTCACACGAACATATGGATGCAAGCGTGGTGGTGGAGTGGTGTGTCGTGTGTTTTTCTTAGGGAGCATGAAGAATGGGGTGTTCGGGTTGTTTGAAGAAGAAGATATGGTGAGGCTGATGATGGTAATAGAGAAGGGGAATGGACGGCAGTGATGAGAGATTAGATGAGAAGAAGGGTGGAGATGAGAAGTGGGTAGGAAAATATATATAGTAATCCAAGAAGACCAATCATCATTTAGATCCACAAAATGGGGTTATGGGCAAATGGGATGAGTGACACTTGTCACTCATCCATGGGTCCCACCTAAATATCTGCCCAATCAGATATTGCCCATCATCCTTGCCTCGTAATACGTGCATAGTGCAATCGAACTTTCATGAACCATAACTTTTCCGTTCGACGTCCAATTTTGGCGTCCCACCTGTCTATAGATTTGTATCGACCTGATCTGCTTAACGGTCCTCGGCCTTCGACCATTGGACCTCCCAGGTCAAAAGTTAACATTTTACCCACGACTAGGTGCAAAATGGTAATTTTGCGTCGTCCTTCCGATTTCGCCCAACTAATCACCCTTAACCTGACTAATCCTTGATTAGTCACTAATATAATCCCGAAATTCTGGATGGGTCATTACAACCTTCCCTCGTTAATTAATTTCGTCCTTGAAATTCCAACTATCCCTATTCCACAACCACCTCGTGGAAAGCAAAATCGACCTCACTTCAATGTACACTTGTACATCCACTAACCAGCACGATACTTTTCTGGAACCAGACATTCCCCCAACGCTTACGTCGCACCAACTACACTCGACCACGTTGAGTGAAAGTAATCACACGTTTCGAAATGATACCATCCGACAACTTCTACTATTCCGCTGACTCAAACGACTCGATGGTTCCTTTTTCAATCACTAAACTATCCTGACATCTGCTTCCACTGGGAGTCACTAGACCTCACACAACGATCCATGCTAACACATCCGACAAACTGTCACCACTTGACAGTCGCCAGTCGAAAACTAACATTATATTTACTTATGGTTACTCTAGTCACCAACTCACTCATCCTGAGTATACGTATACCAACAAAGCATTCGACCTGTGTGTAACTGGACCCATCAGAAATACCATGAACCAGTGGACAGTATCCAATGTTCAATTCACGTCCTCAACTAATCCAATGGTATCAGGACTAAGCCGACTACCAACACGTTCAACAACGTACCCCTGATATACCCTATATACCACCACCAGGCACCACAAGCCTGCCCAGTATCGTTCCTCGAACAACGTACAGGGTACGTACATCCATTTCGAGTCCCACAGTCACCCGACCAATATTTCAACGTCTACTCACAATCACATAATCCAATACGTACCAATCTGACTCACGCCTACCAAGGCTTCCCCATTCATGCCAACTAGGCATCCAACATTATCCACATTTACCGAGACGCACCAAATCCGAATCTATTGGTTACCTGCTCAATCGATTAACGCATTACATTCGATTGACTTCATAGGGAAGCCAATCCCATCATTCACACCTATAAGGCTAACCAAATCCGACCCCGTCGGACACCTACTTGTTCGATTAGTACACCATATGGGATTAACCTCGAAAGGAAGTTATGTCCCATCATCCTCAACTCAAATATCCAAGTAATAGTGATAAACTCTCCACCTATCTGGATCATCAAGATCAAGATCCAGATCCATCATTATGTCACCCGACCATCAACGTCACGATCCTCGATCGTCACGACGCCCAAAGTCCTCAATATCACAATCCCGATCCACCTAGGATCCACACAAGCTCACTCAGCTAACAATCTATCTGCAATCTGGTCATAGGGTTTTACACCCTCTTTGAATCCTTCGTCAGTCACATCACTCCTCAACCAATTCCCACATCTAAATAGATCAGTCAACGACGAGACACGTCAAGACTGTGGGTCCTTCCTAATTTCCTCGTATCGATCCTTGTTATTCCACCTAGGAAAATCAAGGATGATCCAAGACGATGACACCAAAATTCATGCTACGTGAATGCAAACAAAAACTCATTGCATTCACCAAGCCATGTAACCTGACATCATCTGCCACCAAGCAGAAAATGATAAATATCTTTCACCTAACTTTGACATACCCAACTCCTCCTGATGAACCAAAACAAACACGCGGGTCCACCCACCAATACACGATCAATGTACTGGTGGTAACAACCATTATCTGCCATGGCAGAACTTGAGAAGTCACCCTAAATGACTTCAAAATACCCATTGCCGATGCGAAAACAAACACTCCCCTCGTCACCTCAAACATAACCTCTCTCGATTCAGAAGTTCCAACCATGTCAGAACCAACACACTCGGACATCAAACACATGTCCAAAACCAGTCTAATCGACTACCAAGTTTGCCTATCGGTTTATACCGTTTATGCACACCCAAAGGGATGTGATACATTACTACTCGATCCTTACGTCTCAACTACTGCTGGATCCAATCCAGTCCATCACTATTCGAGATCCACTACTGGACCACAGATACCGAACATATGCCCAATCTCGACGGAGTCACATCCCGACTCGTGACTCATCGTCATCACAATCACCGGTGCCAGCACCAGCACTAGTAACCAGAACACACTATGCGAATTAGACAACCCTGGATCTCTGCTCATACCGAGCGACGACCCCGTACCTCTACTCGAAATGGAGAAACTTTGCCTCCCTCGTACCCAACAAATCTAGGTATAGTCACCCTAACAACTCAACCAAGAAAAGGAAACATTCCTCGAAAGTCCCCCAATTCTCAACAACCACAACTGTAACCACTCTCGATAGTGGTGCCTGCCACAACTCGTGTAGACCCAGACAGCAGACATCACTATCGAGACTCTGCATCCAACGGAATCAACCACCCGTACTAACTACTCCGTATCCCCACTCCGGGATTCCATCGACAAGTACCAACCCTGGTAACTTGTCCAACCAATCTCTAACCAAACATAATTCGACACACCCAATGTCCTCTACCAGGTAGTCCATGACCTTAGCTGTACCAACCATCTATCACAACTAAAGTAGTACGACAACCAACTAGGTCTAACCGATTAACACAACCTTGACTGCAGAGCACAGTCCCATCACGAAAGCTGACATGACTAGACCAACCGACGGTCTCAACTCCGAAAAGTCATCAAAGTCAAACTACTCGCCAACTCGCCTTTCCGAACCATACATCCTACCTTAGGGTTCCACGATCACACCCTAGGATTCCTCGGAACCCAACTATACTCAGCGGTAAATTCCACAATCTGACCAACCCCGTAATCCTGACATCGTAAAGACGTCAAATCCAATCCTACCGTTAGCTCCTAGCAGCAAAACAATCCACAACTCTGAATGACCTGACCATATAATGGTCACAACACCGAACTATCGTCAAACCTGATCCTACAACATCGTGAAAGACGATCACAATCTAACCGTCCCACGATCAAACCTCCAAAGTATTATTACGTTTATCCTTCCGTAGAGTCCCACACTACCAACCACGGCAGAACTATGGCAACCCTGGCATCAAGTGCCAAACCAAAACGATCCACGATTCAATCCTACTAACTATCATACGGGCATCCTAACTATCAGGTTGATAACGAACTGCAGCCCATAGAGACATAACATCCTCGACCTCCGCGTAGGGTAAGAGCAAACCTGCTCTGATACCACTTATCAGGACCCGTCCTAATCCCCCCGGGATTAACGAGGGACACTCCTGATCCCGTCTGACACGAAGTGTCAGACCAGCGAAAATTTGAACCTTTAGCCCGACCGGCTTCTAGAGTACGCCAGGATCCGGTGGAGGAGTGTGATGTCTCGGTCTCTGCTACAGTCCGCACCCGTAATCAACCTGAAGGGCATTGAAAACTGAAAAGACTGTGAGTGGACTAGAATAAAAGAGTTCATAAAAACATATTTCATAAAAGACCTTAATTCCCTTCACTAAAAAGCATGCATGCATAGTAAAAAAATTTATCAAACCACATATATTTCAATAACCAAAACCATACGGGCCCCTGTCCAAAACCATTTACAGAAATCCATAAAACATAATTTCTGTAACGACCCATCCCGGAATTCGGGATTAGATTAGTAATTAATCATGATTAGCGGGGTTAATTGGTGATCAGTTGGGCGAATTCGGACGAACGATGCAAAATGACCGTTTTGCCCCTGGTCGTGGGTAAAACGTTGAATTTTAATTCGGGCAGTCAAATGGACCTTGACCGATGACTGTGACGTAGTTTGGGAAGTCACAAGTTCATAGACAGGTGGCACGTTCGATTCCAACGTTCGAGGTGAAAGTTATGACGTTCGGAAGCCCAGGGGCGTTTTCGTAATTTAGACGGAATAAGGGAAAATGTTGACTTTTTGATCGGGAGGTCCGATGGTCGAGGGTCAAGGACCATTAGGAAGGTGTTGATGCCCTGAGTTCGTAGACAAGCGGCACGCATCAATCGGAGTCCGGATGACCGAGTTACGGGTGTGGATGCGTGAGGGGCATTTTGGTAATTTTCTGCACAAGGGCAGAATGGTAATTTCACAGGGGCTGTTTGAACGGTTACTGTAGCACCTGTTAATGGGAGACATGCCAGTGCATGGGTGGATGGTTTTTTGGGGCAATTGGATGGGCTAAATTGTTGTTTAAGGGTTATTGGATTGTTTAATCATGTAAGTGGGTTATTGGATTGTTTAATCATGTAAATGGGTTATTGGATTGTTTAATCATGTAAGTGGGTTATTAGATTGTTTAATCATGTAAGTGGGTTATTGGATTGTTTAATCATGTAAATGGGTTATTGGATTGTTTAATCATGTAAGTGGGAGATTGTGTGTTTTGTGCACAGTGAGCAGGTGCTGTGCTGGTGTTTTTGGAATTGAAAAACAGGGACATTGTTGGCTAGTGATCAGTGTGTGTGGGTGTGGAATTGGAATCTGAAGCCACGGGTATGCATTGTTTATGAAACAAATTGGTGGGGCTGAGTGTTAATGAATTGTTTTGTGCCTTGAGTGGGGTGAGCAGGGCACGGGAGGTGTGTGCAGGGAACAAATACCGTGCTGCTGGTGCTTCTGAAATTGGGAAGAAAGCAGAGGATGCATCCCACGTTGATCAATTTTCCGAGACCATGATGAACTGAGGACGGTTAGGGGCAAATTGTTATTGTCTTGGTGCGGGAACAAAGACAGTTAGGCAGGGCACAAGTGTGCTGGTTGAGGGGAGTGCGGAAAACAATCCGGGGAGAGTGCCATTAAACTGAGAAAACAGGGACTTTGTGCAGGGTGTGATCGTCCTTTCCAAGGCCAGTTTGAGAGAAATTGTGAACGGGAAAGGGGTCATGGAGGTGAGAACAGAGTTATGAGAAGGAGAGAAGGAAGAAAGGGAGGAAACTGGGAGAGGGAGTTCCAAAAAACCCGAAACCTGTTCTTGAGTGAATTCAAATCCGAATTTGAATTTTAGACTAGCCCAAGCCAAATTGAGGCTCGAATGAGTCTCCTGGAACCTCATGTAGTCGGTCCAAATCGGTTATTGCAAACTTTGAAGCTCCTGGAGCCATGGACGGACTTCTCGGGTGGCCGGGAAATCGAGCTTTGTGTTCGTGCAATTGAAGGTAAGTGTTTGTGAAATTGGATCTCAAATCATCCCTACCATGAGGCTACGATGCTGTACTACCAATTAATTGAAGAATTACTTGGTTATACGATGAATTCAGACGAGGAACTCGTTCGAGAAATTTGGGTTAAGTCGAGATAGTTAGAGGTAATGACGACTGCAATGGATGTTACAGATCCCTAATTGGACTGGGTACGAAGCTATTGGAGTGTTCAATTGATCAAATAGTGTCGAATTGGTGGGACACTAGCCGGGTCACTTCGCGGGTTACTAGACCCGTTTTACAGACGATCGGGTAAGGAAAAAGCACTGTACGAGGTACTATAGCAGCGCGTGGCTCCCACGCGCAGCCGCTTGCGGCGGCGGGTGACGACACGTGGCTCTGATTTTCGAGGTAAGTCCAACATGACTTTTGTCCTACACATTGTAACGAACATTTTAGCGTTGGCTTTGAATTAATCGGACGCCGTTTTGATATTGTTTCGAGGGTCTGAAAGTCTATGTCACGTTTTTCATTAACGATTAATTCCCGGAAAATTATGGGAAATTAGTATGTTTTTATCTAAGCCCTCAGTGACCCTAAAGTATGTTTTCGGGCAGGATTTGAAATTTCTGGAAACTATCGAAAATTACGGAAATACGCGTAACGCGGGAAAACGAGCTTATTGGATGGTGTGTGAGTGGACGTTGCTTTCAAAATTTAATGCATGCATAAATTATTTCTATGATTTTTATGATTATGATTATAAGTTGTGATTGATTTTGATTCCCGTATTTATACGTATTTTTACTATACATACGAAATTTCACGTATTTCGAGACTATAGTTACTCTTATGCTTGATGATGGTTTAACGAATGGTTTGTATGAATTGTGTGTGTCATGATTTAATAATGTTTTGAATATGAATGTGAGATTTACGACTTTGACACATTTTTCGAGAACGTTCCGGATTTGCACGTTTTACGAGATTTTGAGTATATTTTGATTGGACCGTGATCTTGGTGATTATGAGTGTGGTTTTGAGGTTTTAATGATAAGATTTGAAAATAATGCGATTTCAAGGATTTAAAATGGATTTTTGGAAAAAGGTGATTTCGGGCTTGATGCTCGGGGCATAAAAGTAGCGAGATTTCGATTTTCGGAAATTTAAAGGGGATTCTTAGTTTGGGTTCGGGATGATGCTTCCGGATGCCTGCTTACGGAATCATTATTGCGAATTTGAATTCGGGAATGAAAAAGGATTTAATAAAGTGATTTGGTCTGATTTTGCATGCCCCGTGTTTAATGATAATGATTATGTTTGTGAAGTATGATTTGGGGAATTGAATGTGGAAATTCGGACCATGGGTCCTGTTGTGAAAAATGTGATTTCGGGATGGATCCCGCATTGTTGTAATTGAAAAATGTTTTGGGTTTAAAGACCCGCTGAAAACTATTTTGGGTTTAAAGACCCGGTGCTATTGCTGGAGCACGTTTTGAGTTTAAAGACTCGGTTAGTTGATGATGGGGGATGGCCCTTAATGAGTTTAAAGACTCGGTTATTGTGATGCCCCCGAGGCCTATTGATTATGTTTTGAGTTTAAAGACTCGTTGATATCCCGGGAAGGCCTGAATATGCGCATGGTTTTGAGTTTAAAGACTCGGGCGCACTTGATATCCAGCAAATTGTTTGACTTGTGATTCATTGTTAATTTCTGATGTTCGGATGTGTTGGGCAGTGGCCCGGTTCATATGGTTGATGGATTTGGATTATGTTGTGTATTTGGATTTGATTCACGGTGTTGGGCTGAGGCCCGACGTTTATGATTGCGGGCTAAGCCCGATGGTTAAGAAAAGGAAAATGCTTTGCTTTTCATATACGGATTTCTTATGTTGGGAATGTAACAGATTGCGAAATGATTTTTTGTATGCATGCATTGGTTTTTACTTGGAGGGTAAAAACGTCTTCCCGTAACTGTTTTATAAAACTGATTTCTTTTTGTCCACTCACACCTTTTGGTTTTTATTGACCCTCCAGGTCGTGGCGCGTTGCTCGAGACTGTTCGAGGGGCGGAGGCATGAGTAAGCACGTGTGGCTATCCCTGGTCTGGCACGTACTGAGGGTACCTTGGGGATTTCAGTCGTCTTGCCAGACGGGAGCAGGATCATGCACGGCTAATAATGCCCTTTTCGGGGGCGGTCTTGTCAATTTCGCAAAACCAAGAAATCATGTTTATCATAAATATCATATAACCAATCCTATCACGGTATCTAAAGCTACACACGTGATACCCAGGGTCTCAAATCCCAAGTCTCCGCAGGGTCCACCTAGGTCAATGTTCGTAGATCAATGACCCTTCTTGGGGGTTATAATCCATAGCCTTTCTGAGAGTAAGGAACCCAACGGGGTCGACTCCACTCAGTTAGTGCTCCGTGACTACTCCGGGGTCCACCCAGGCCAACGACCCTCCCTGGAGGAGACAATCCATATATAAAGGATGGCATACGAAAAATCATTTGAAATCATTCTTAAAACCTTTCAAGGGTTCATGCCCAGTCCCCATAAACCGTTATAAACAATAAATCCATTTTTGGGTCCCTGACCCGAAATCACCATAGTAAACCATAAATGGGCCTCATGCTCGATTTCGTAAACCAAAGGAGCCTCGTGCCCGATACGTGAGTCAACTGGGCCTCAAGCCCGATGCGTAAACCAATTGGGCCTCGAGCCCGGTACGTAAACCAACTAGCCCTCCGGCCTGATTCCTTATTAAATCAAATAGACTTCAGGTCCGAGAGTTTGTAAATCAAATGGGTCTCGTGCCCGATTCCATATTTCCAAATTCGAAATCGATTTAAGAACCAATTAGGCCTCTGGCCCTAAAACGTAACTAAAATCCAAGTGTTTCCAAAAAAAATGGGTCTCGAACCCGAGTTTACCTTTTCAAATCCAAAACCATTCCATTAAATCATTTCCAAAACCATAAGCATGAATAATCAGTGCAAAATCGAAAACCTCGATTTACGTGCAAACACGTAAATCGTATTGAAATGCGTGAAATCAGGTAAATCGCTAAGATCCAAAATCATCATCATAGAATCACATCTATAAACAATATAAAACATTTATGAATGCATCACAGTTTAGAAATCATGGTCCACTCACAGACCATCCTAAGTTGCCGCATCGATTTGCGTGTCGTAGGCCTCACGGGCTAATCACCATTATCGGGACTCCCAAACATGTCAAAATCAATCTAGAGGGTTACTAACTACCTTATTAACCTCTCATTGAAGCCCCATATTTTTTTTGAATTTTTAATTATTTTTAATCTCAATCCTAAACCTTCGGATGTCCCGAACAATATCGAAACGGTGTCCAATCGACACGAAACCAGTCCCAAAATGTTCATTACATCAAATGGATTAAAAGACATGTCGAACACTTCCCAAAACTAGCCTCCACGCGCCCTCACGTGCCGACCAAAGGGGCTGCGCGTGAAAGCCACGCGCCTGCTACAGTGTCACCAACAACCTCCAGCAAACCCGGTTTGCCTGGTTCGAACCGGACCGGACCGGTCTGGACCAGCGTGGTCAGTGTCCAATCTCCCTTATTTTCAATCCAATCTTGTCCATTTTTATTCCTATAGGTTCCTAGCATTAAACCCTATCCATCTACGTCCTCAAAACACAAGAAAACCAAATGAATCCATACCTTCCATGATCAAACCGTATGCTTGATCTTCAAGCTCGGTTTTCAGTCATTCCAGGCTTCCATTTCCATCAAAATCGATCCTCATCGTGTCGTCTGGGTCCCTAGGTCTCAATAGAATCGAAAGGGACTCTAAACATCAATCAAAACTCAACTTTCAATTTTCAAAATAAAACTGGGTTCTCGGGTTCTGTTTGACTCACCCCCGCTGTGGACCGCCGTGGGCCGCCGTCCTCGTCACTCTTAGTCTCTCATTAATCCTCACACGAACGTATGGATGTAAGTGTGGTGGTGTGGTGGTGTGTCGTGTGTTTTGCTTAGGGAGCATGAAGAATGGGGTGTTCGGGTTGTTTGAAAAAGAAGATATGGTGAGGCTGATGATGGTAACAGAGAAGGGGAATGGATGACAGAGATGAGAGATTAGATGAGAAGAAGGGTGGAGATGAGAAGTGGGTAGGAAAATATATATATAATAATCCAAGTGGACCAATCATCATTTAGATCCACAAAATGGGGTTATGGGCCAATGGGATGAGTGACACTTGTCACTCATCCATGGGTCCCACCTAAATATCTGCCCAATCAGATATTGCCACACCATCCTTGCCTCGTAATACGTGCATAGTGCAATCGATTTCCGTGAACCATAACTTTTCCATTCGACAGCCGATTGCGGCGTATCACTTGTCTATGAATTCGTATCGACCTGATCTACGTAACGGTCCTCGGCCATCGGACCTCTCGGGTCAAAAGTTAACATTTTGCCCATGACTAGGGGCAAAATGGTCATTTTACATCGTCCTTCCAATTTCGCCCAACTAATCACTAATTAACCTCACCAATCCTTGATTAGTCACTAATCTAATCCAGGAATTCGGAACGGGTCGTTACATACTAATCACTTCATTAACCTCTCATTAAAGCCCCGTAATTTTTCGGGATTTTTAAACGTATTTTTCATAGACTTTAAACCTTCGGACACCCAAAACTAACCCGAAACGGTGTCCAATTGACACGAAACTAGTCTCTAAATGTTCTTTACATCGAAAGGATGATTTCATATGTTGACCGTGCCTCGAAAATAAGTCCAACGCGCCCTCACGCGCGTCCCATAATCCCTGCACGTGAAACCCACGCGCTGGGACACTGTTCATCGTCTACCTCCAGCGAACCCGGTCTGAATCAGTTAATTGGTTCTCGGTTCAACTGGACCGACGAGACCAGTTTTCAGCCATTCCTCAACCATTTTCGATCCTATTGATCCCTAAACCTTCGTCTAAACCTCCGCTACTGATCTACGGGTTCAAAAACATAAAACCAGGTTGAGATCACACCTGTTCGAAGAGGAACAGTACCGACCAAACTTCCTCCGTCGACTTCTCCCAGCTCCGGCCACTGTTCACCTCGATTCCAAGCTCCCTGAGCTCATCTCACTCTCAGGTACCTCATCCAATCAATAGAAACGATTAATACTCGCCCAAAAAAAAACTCCATTTTTGAACTCAAACCCGTTTACGGGTTCGATTTCCTTACCTCGTCGTCGCGACCTCCGTCGTGGACACCACCGTGATCACCTCGACTTCCTCTCCAACTTCCATTCACGGTTCACAAGCAAAAGGTGAAGATTGGAGGGTGTTCATGTAGGATTAGGTTTGGTTGTTCACGGTTTATGGGTTGCACGGGTTAAGGGAATGAAAACACAGCACTAAGAGATGAAGATACTGACCCAAAGTATTGGGGTTTGGGCCAATCAGATGGGTGACACTTGTCACTCATCTGGTGGGTCCAATCCAGATATTTTCCCCCAATAAAAACAGTACACGTGTCCATTTGTCGATTTACGTGAATAGTATCATTTTCGTTTTAGACCCGTAACTTCTCCGTCCGACGTCCGATTTCGACGTGCCGCTTGTCTACGAACTCGTGACGTCCCGATCTATGTAACGGTCATCGATCCTCGTACGTTTGACTCCCCGAATCAAAAGTCAATATTTTGCCCAAGCCTAGGGGCGAAATGGTCATTTTACACTGTCCGTCCGATTTCTCTTGATTAATTTCTGATTAATCATTCTAAATCCATAATTAATTAATATTTAATCCCAATATTCGGGACGGATCGTTACACCAAGGCCGCATAATTTCAAAATTTGTTCACCATAAATTTTATCGGTAGATAGTCATGTTTGTGAATTGATTACGGATACAAGCACTTGGAACCACCAGTTGGTAAACCATGCTTTTTGGCCCCATTAGGCCGACGTAATTCTCAGTATCCCATTGCTCACTCGTGGGCTCTTGGTGGATACGATCTTGTGGCATTTTGAAAAAAGTGGTACATACAATGTTAAGACTAGATATTGGCTAGCTTCAAGTATCCGTGACCGTGAAAATGGATACGCTGGTGTCTACCTTGGGTATGTCTAATATGTGGGTTAAATTTTGGATGTTGAAAGTTGCTCCAAAAAATTAAAATTTTCTTGTGGTGTTGCGTGCATGAATTGTTACCTTGTAAATCTCAATTTACTCGATGACGTACTTGTGAGTGTCCCATTCGTGATCGCTGCCAAAATGGTATTGAGTTTGTCTCTCATGTTCTATCAGATTGCATAAGTGCTAAGAATGTTGGGAAGAAATCTGTTTTGAGAAGAGTATGGGTGAATTAGACCTATGGCTCTTTAAAAGATTTATGGTGTTATTGAGTGGCAATTCTATTTACTGAGGAACTAAGACTCTGTCAATATTTCTGTTGGGGATTATGGAGTCAACCGGAACAATCAATTATTCCAAGATTCAAATAGAAATGTAGAAGAGTAGATTCCATTGGTGATGTCAATGACTGATGAAAACAAGAAAGTACATCATGAGATTGAAGCTACTATGCCAAGTGTCGTATTAGCACCGCAATGGATCCCTCCCCCTCAACATATTTATAAGGTAAAAGTACATGGTGCGGGTAGGGATAGTCATCAATGATCGCGAAGGTAGCTTCATGGCTAGCGCATTTTGGCCGTTGGTGGGTGGTTTCTCTCCTCAATTGATAGAGCTTTATGCTATCAATTTCGGTTTACAATTTGTCTATAATACAGGTTTTTATAATGTTTTGCCGACTCAATGGTAAATGTGTATGTTATGAACCAAACTTCGGAACCTCGTGGAGCTGATGGCATTGTGATCTCCGAATCAGGCACCTTACGAGTCTATTGGGTATGTTTAGTGTGAATATATAACTCACAACTGTAACAGACCGGTTCTTCACTTAGCTAAGCACGCTCTTCTGCTGATCTAATCTGGTTAGAGGAAGCTCTTCCTTGGCTTTCCGATTTCTTAGATTTCGAATCAATCTAATTGTAACCTCTCTTTCGATGTGTGGCACTTTTTCTATGTGTGTCACTTTTTTTTTTATGTGTGACATTCTTTCAATGCGTAACACTCTTTTTCTGAGTTGAATTGAAATCCTATACATATTTGAATGAGGTCACTTCATTGTAATATGATCAGTTCAATGCGAATCCAATCTTTTCTTCAGAAAAAAATAAATAAATAAATAACTATCTAGAACACGCTTGGCTTTAGGAATAAGAAGAGCCTAGTCGCTTGGGGTTTGGCTCGTGAAGATAAGAGAAAAATAAAAACTGATTCCTCGTTGATTTGTCTACAACTCCAAAGTTTTGCAGAAGAAACACCGACCGAGAGAGCAAATACAATGGCAGCACCAACAGACCTGGATCCATCTTCTTTCTCCATTTTTTCCCAGAAAAACGCCAGGCTCCCAGATGATACCGTTTTCTACGCCATCTTCCCCGACTCTATAACCTCCTTGACCACCACCTCCACTACCTCCCTCCAATCCCTTCACCTTCAAATCCTCCAGTCCCTAACTTCTGTCACCGCTGACTACATATGGCAGCACGAACCCTTCAATCTCTCCATTTCCACACTCCCCAAATCCTCATGCGCCTGCTCCCCCGACCTTCACCTTCCTCACCTCCATGGCAAGCTCCGCGTCGCGGACAATTTTGAAGACGAGTGGTTCACCGTGTATCTCCTTTTCCACATTTCCAATACCTTCCCTAACCTCTCAATCAGAGTCTGGGACTCTGACGGCGAGTTCCTCCTCATTGAAGCCGCCTATCACCTACCTCGTTGGCTGAACCCCCAAAACAGTCTCAATCGCGTGTTTATTCGACGAGGTCACCTCCATATTGTCCCCAAAGCTCGCCTACCAAACCCAACCATTATCGACTCCTTGAATTTCATTATGAATTCCGGACAGGAGTCAATTGCTGCTGAACCGGTTCAGCTTGCGGTGAAAAGTCGAATATTGGAGTATCCAGAGAAGGCGAGGAAGAATATGCATAGGGTTAGGGTTAGGGTTCCACCGTCCGTAGCGCAGGTCTTGACTCAAGAACCGTGCTTGATTGCTTTGGCAGTGGAGGGATTCTATGATCGGGACATCGACACAATGAAGTTTGCTGCGAAGATGGAGAAGTTTTTGAGCAAGGGGAGAGAAGAGGAGTTGGTGTGTGTATCAGTAAAGATGTCGAGGGCAATGTACGCACAACTGGTGCAACAAGTGTTTCAGGCGCCAAAATGTTATCCCATGCCGAATAGGAGTGAGGATGGGGCGGTGTATTTGGAGGCCGAATTTGGCATGAAGATTGCCTGTGGGTTGGAAATGATGTATCAGCAAAGAAAGAAGGAGGGATTGGAAGGGAAAGGGAGTAGTTGGGAGACATTTAAGGAGAGTTTGGAGAGGAGTGGATACTTTGAAGGGTTGCTTCCGGGGTCGAAAGAGTACCGGAGGTTATTGCAAAATGCGGAGGAGTACTATCGCAGCAGTGCTTCATTTTCAAGGGCAAGGTACTGGTGGTTCTATCAATTTGAAGTTATATTGTTTTTGTGGTGGTAGTTTAGTTTAAGTTATAGTAACCTATGTTGTTATGGTGGTGTCATTATGCTTTTGTTTCTATTAGGTGTGAAGACTTAAATTTGGTTGAAAACTTAGAAGTTTTTTTTTGTTTATTTTCTGTACTAAATTGGATCCTGGTTGTGCTGTTAGTATTGGATCCAACTAAGGTGTTACTATTGTTGCAGTGAGATGATGAGTGCGCCGGTGAGACGTATAGATGAGATTCTTGCTTTACCTTATTCAGCCGATGCTCTTAGGTGTCAAGAGGTTCCACCTTCTGATGATGATTCTTGGCTGTACAATGGAGAGGAGGAATTGAACTCAGAACTTCTAGAGAGACAAAAGGAGATGGAACTTTATAATTCGAAAAAGAAAAAGAGGCAGAAGTCAAAAGGGCAGGATGATGCTGGTCCATCTTCCATCTCAAATGTTGATGAGTTCAATCCTGGTGATATAGCAGAAAGCATGCAGGCATTTGTCCAGAAAATGTCAAGCTACGAGGGAGCTGAGGTTCCTGTGGACAGGTTAGTTTACTTATCTATTGTAGTTTAATGTACTACTGTTTACTTATCCATTGTTCACAAGTTTAGTCTCCGATCTTTATCCTAAACAGAGAAATAGGAGCACATTAACATGGATGGAAGCATATATTTTTCTTTACTTCCATTATTTTAAAATTCTCCAATCTGTCATCACAATGCAGCAACTTTAGAATAGATCACCTGTATGTCATAAGAAATTAGGGACTTGCACAGCTTATGTTTGTAGAGAAATGTCTTAAAGTCTGGATCCTGCTGCTTTGTATGATAACTAGTTGTAGGATTTGATTGTGGGACTAAAGTTGCTTGCAAATTTACTAACTAGTTGTTAGTTTGAGTTTTGAGCACTTGGAACTCAACTCGTTTTTGGTCAGCCTTGTTGCTGTTGTGAACTTGCGATCTTGAAAGGTTAGTCTGTAGGTGTAATTACCTAACTTTGAGGAGCCGAGCTAAATGCTAAGTCAAAATTTTTGATTGAATTAGCTAATATGGAGAATAGTTATTTCCTGATCAAGTTTCCCAGTCATTTGCCTCGCTGTATAAAATGGCTTCCTACTTTTGGTGTCTCTATTAACTGATTGAAAGATGATCACGCGGTTGAACTTATTATACTTTGGAATCTTCTTTCGAAGGGACCTCAAAGACGTGAACGTCGACGCGGACCGTTTCTTTAAAGATGTAGAATCAATAATGAAGTGCCAAGGTGGTGATGATGGAGATAGTGATGACGATCTGGACGAAGGGTCCTCTTCCGACATGGATTTCGGTATGTTCTTCATCTTTTATCATTTCGTTAAAGGCTTTTTACTTCGAATACCCCTTGAACTCGCCATCCAATCTCGGTTTCCCCCTTATATTAAATTTTGTCTCACTTAACCCCTTTAAGATGACTTCCTTCAATTCTGTTACCACATTTCTGTTAAATTATTTGTAACTTCTGTTATATCTGTTAAAATTGCTGATGTGGCAAAATTATCTATTAAAATATAATGAATATGTCCGGAGATATTAATATAATAAATATTTTTATTAATTATTTTTAATGATGAGAAAAAAATAGGTAAATTAAAATTAATTTGATTTCATCTTCATCATCATCTTCAACCTTGTCATCGCCTTCTTCAACCCTCAACAACCAAAGTTCTCTCTCAATATCCTAGGAGCCCATCTCAACCGCTTGGAACCCACACTAGAGATCCTCTCTTCTCAACCTCTATGTCTCTCCATGCCCGCTACCAATTCAACCCATCTCTGCCGTCTTTATCGAAACCCTCACTGCATTTGTCGCCGAGGTCCGCTGGTGTCATCCCATGCGATAATGCCACCATCTTCTCCTGGAAGTGAGAGACCCTTCAGTAGTAGTGGTGGTGTATAGAGCGCCCTATATTGGGGACTCGGCGGTGGGCCCAATCTGATTGTGGATGATGGTGGTGAAGCCACTTTGTTGATCCACGAGTGTGTCAAGGCCGAGGAGGAGTTTGATGATAAGAGCAGGACTGTTGATGAAGGAAAGGGGAGGTGAAGGTGTTGGATTAGATTGCAGCCAATTTTGAAAATTGGATGATAATTCGAAAGTGGGTGAACGACAAAAATGAGGTGAAGACATTGGGTCAATTCAGATGCTTTCACCATATCCATCAATGACATGATCTATTTCATGGTTGTTGTTAAATCTCCAGAAAACCTTCTATATCAAAGTATGTCTGAATCCTCATCACAAAGAAACTATCAATCCTCATCTTCTCCAACCTTTGCCAATCAGATTGTCTCAGGTCAATTCTGATCCTACCATACCAAATCAATTATATTTTATCATTGTAATTTGTCTATGTTTTTTTCTCACCATTAAGAAAATCTGTAATACAAATATTTATCATATTAATCTCTTGACAGATTGCTTATATTGTAATATATCATTTTGCCACATCAACAAAGTTAACGGATATAACAGAAGTTAAAAATGATTTAACGGATTGGGTGACAAAATTGATGGAAGTCATATTCAAGAGGGTAACTGAGACAAAATTTAGCATAAGGGGGAAATTGAGATTGGATGGCGAATTCAACGGACATTCGAAGTAAAAAAGCCTTTGTTTAAATACTGGAGTTCTGATTTTGTAATCTTGTTGTAGTGAGATATAAACAAAGTATCGAATTTTATAATTTCTCTTGTCTTTTGTAAGGTTTAATCTTTGTTATCATGTTGCATGTGTGCCAAATGACTACATAGTTATGCTCTTAGCTTGTCAGCAAAATCACGTGTATACATCAACTTGATTGGTTGTCATTAAGACCGTTCCTCCTTAAGAGAGCAAGCCGTTAAATATCATCCCAGTTTCATTTTATTTGAAGACTTATAATTATGTTTACAGATGAATCTGAAGAAGAAAGTGAGGATGAAAAGAATACTTTCATGGAGTCTTATTCTGATGCTTTGAATGATGAGTTGAAGGCTACTACCCTGAAGAAAAGTTTTGTTCGTGCTGATGAACAAGCCCCAAAGAAGGACGAGGTATGTGTCACTCTTGTTTTGCAAGTTGAGATAGAAAGCTGAGCTTTCTTATTTGAAATTGTAGGTATGCAAGCATTATTAAATGTAACTTTCTAAAGCGGGTTACTATACTTGGGAGTGTATACATATGGTCTTTTACCGTAGTCGGTGTGTGCCAAAATGTGCATGATTTAATTGGCAACGTTTTTGTTCTTCAAGTTCAGAGAAATGAGTTGAATTTGTGTGTGCAGGGAACCTCGCATACCACAGAAGACATGGAGGAGGATTTCACTCCTGTGGATGCGGATGTGAATTTAGTAAAGAGCTTTCTGGATTCATATTCTAGCCAACAAGGCCTTCCTGGTCCTGCTTCCAATTTACTTGGGCTGATGGGTTTGCAACTTCCACGAGATGATAGTAAGGGTAAATGAGATACAATTTAGTCTTCCAAGTTCCGAGTTCCAAGTCCAGTTTTGTTTTTATTTTCCAAACTCAAGGATGGCAAATGCAGTGGGGATCATTTTGTTGGAGAAAATTGCCAGCCCTATCCAAATATAGTTCTTAAAAAACGCGTATCATTGTATGCTGGAATTTGTAACTCCCTCTGCTTCCGACTTTCTCTTCGTGTAGCATTAGAAATTGTTGTTTCTGTATACATTTTTATTTTCTGTCCAAATGAGATAATAGTTGGGGTAATCATCGAAGTACTACCTTTTACGTAAAAACAAAGAGCGGTAATATTGAACATGTTTTCTTGCTGCTGAGCTTCATGATGCCGAAATGCGTTGTTTGTTTCTGTACCGACAGTAATTTTTGTTTATCTAAATATGTAAATGGTATAGATGAATGTTTCCTTGAAGCACTGGTTGCCTCTTTGTTTCCTTGAAGCAATTTTAATCCAATTTTGCAATAGATAGATATATATATATATGTATGTTAAAATCAATTAACTGAAATGAAAATGAAGTATAACTACAGCAACTTTGGTTAAACGGGGGAATTCTTTCAATGCTAGATTCACAATTGGCAAGAGATAAACCATGATTGTTCGGTAGCTAAAAGGATTAAGATAAAGCATGTTAGTCTAGGTGTCGAGTCGAATTTGACGACGAATATGGAAGAGAAAAATTGAAGTAAATGAGCAAAACAAATCTCAAGAAATTGAAGTGGGGCAGTCAGTTTATTGTACATACGCGGTGGAGCAGCCGCCGGCATTCCTCGGGGTCGGCGGGACTAATGGTGCCTATAAAGTTATATCGTTTAGGGTTTATTGATTATTTAGGAGTAGTTTATTTTATGGCAAATTACACTTTACTATCTTATAATTACCTTATAAAAAATTCATTTCTAAGTTTTCAAATGTTACAATTTTCACTCTAAACTCTTTAAATCGTTACACTTTGACACTTTTGTTAAATTTTTTGTCAAATCTAAAATGAGATCCATAATTTTAAACAATAAAATATTAATTTAAATTTATAAAAATTATTTATTTTGAAAAAAAAAATTCAACAAATTTACTTTCATCTAATAAAAATAAGAAAAATTAAAAAATTTACAAGAATTACAAAAATAATTAAGTTTTTTATAATTTTTTGTACATTTGTAAAAATATTTAATTTTTATTATCTGAAAGTAATTTTTTTTATTTTTAAAAATAAATAATTTTTTATAAATTTAAATTAATATTTTATTATTTAAAATTGTGAATCTCATTTCAGATTTGACAAAAAAATTAACAAAGGGGTTAAAGTATAACAATTTGAAAAGTTCAAGGAAACATTTGAAAATTTAGGCATAAATTTGTTATTAGGCGTAAACCACAAGGTAGTAAAGTATAATTTGCTCTTTATTTTAATTGTAATTTATTTAATAAAAGAAATTAAGAAACTAATTTAATAAAGGAAATTAAGAAACTAAAATTCCAATTCAAAAGTTATGATATGGCAAGGACGCATATTTCATCTTAATTTGTTCATGTTCATACCAATTCATGGAGTAATATGTATTTAGTGCCTCATTCATAATATTGTAACATAAGATGGTCATTGATAGGCAAACAGAGTTTGGTTTGTCTTCTCCATGTGGCCTTTCATTTCTCTTTAGTGATTGGCTTATTTTTCGATTTCAATTTTAGTTTCAGTATCAGACTTTTATTCATGAAGTGATTTTTTTCTTTTTGCTCAAGCAAATAAGAACTTCATTGATAAGAACATTACAAAGTAATCGAAGCCCACAAACAAAATGAGTTAAATGAGACATAGACATGCACACACAAAATACAAAATCCATGTGCAGAAAAGTCCAATAACATAAAAATAAACACAACCCAAATGCAACCGTAGATCTAAAAAATGGAAAGTCTTCATTACCCAACTTGCCACCTTCAGCCGTTGCCCGAGCCGCTGCGAACTAGCAAATACAATACCACCAAAAAAAAAGAAAGTGAAATCGAAAAAATCAGCAGAAAATGGGGTTGAGTATGTCACCCACGCAAACAACGCTCTCATAATCCATTCGACAAATGCAAAGCGCACTTTGAAGACAACCCAGTGCCAAAAAACACCACTGGAATGAAAGGTGGACTTTGTTGGTGGAGTGTTCAAGGTCTAGTGTCGTTAAGAGAATCGGATGAGAGATGAGGAAGGGTTTGAGGCATGGTGTAAAGAAACTGAAATAGAGATGGAAATATAGATCGAGAAGGACTCCGGAAGTCTCTAAGAGAGGAGAAGAAAAAGCCTCCACAGCGGGAGGGGCTGGAGGAGAGCCATAGAGGGCAATAGAGGGCATGGCCAAAAGAAAGGGAAAGAACGGTGAAGGAGGAGGAAGGATGAGAGGGGAAGAGAGATGGTAGAACCGGAACCCTCCCGCTGTCGCACCACCACCTAGTCGCAGATTAGGCCGGAAAAGAAACGAGGGAGGGGAGAGAAAAAGGAAGAGTGAAAAGAGAAAGAGGAAGGAGAGTGTAGGGGAATGAGGAGAATGGGGGATTGTTGTCGTCCCCAAAGGGGAGCGGCCGCTATGATTAGAGGATTAAATCTGGTTTTTTTTTCTAGAGAGACGGCACAGGAGCGATAAGAATGAGCATTTACACCTACCCCACTGGATGGTCTACTAAAACATCGACAAATTATTGAGTTTGTTATTTTTGAAGTAGTCCAATAAAAATTTGGGAGTCGCCGTCAACATCCAAATTATGCCGTCTGAGTCTTATAGCTCAGAGCAACCCAGACTTAGAATTCCAAAGCTCCATGCTTACAAATTTACAACACAAATGCAAACCAATACATAGAGTAATCAAAGTTTGCAGTGGTAATTTGGTTGGTGCATGTGCATTAAATGAATAGTGTCATGTATCCAGCAATTTAGATTTCAAGTAAATTCAAAATATTAATTTCTGCACTGTTAGATAATTACAACATTGAATGGTTACATTCACACAATTATAACTGCGAAATCTGTATGAAATAAGAAAGCTTGAGTTGCTGAGACTATCCTCTTTCTTTATTTGATCAACACTTAAAAAAGATTACAAACTGTAACCTTTTTGTGACGAATTACAACCTGTAACCTATATGGCTGTAACCTATATGGCATATATTAATATTATCGTGTTTCATGGAAGTAAACGAAATTATACGTATGATATGTTGGGTGAATGGAATTTGATATATAGAATATAATATAGATTGTGTCCGCACTCCACACCAATATTGATGGGTGATTGGCTACACGAATCACACTCTTTTTGTTTCTTACCCTTATCGTCAAATGCTATAAGGTACCCAACAACTAACTCCAAAGTCGTTGCTTTGTGTCCGTGTCTCTCTTCAGTATGAGTCGTTGGTTTTTGTCTCCTGGCACAAAATAAAACCCAAAAACTAACTCCTAAGGGTTCGCTTGGTATCTCTGTCTCTCCTCAATATGGATCGTTGGTTTTTGTCTCCTGGTACAAAATAAACAAACTTTCACGTCAATCGAGTAGGTGATTTTGGATTCCCTCCTGGAATTTTGGAGTGTTTTAACTCTCCTTCACTGAACCCTCGCTCTCGTTTCACTAGTGCCTTTTTTTTTCTTTCTTGTTTATAGTGCAAATGATATTAAAGAAAGAAATATATAGATTGAATATTAATAGGGCCTGAAGTTACCGGGAATGGCTAAGATACAACACCGGTTTTAGTGCGGTGTTCAGAAACCAAAAAAAAAAGAAACTATTTGCAAAATGGGGAGTTTGAGAGAAAAATAAGTGTAATCGGTGACAGGTAATAATTAAAGAGCACGAGACTAGCTCGTGAGGCATGACAAGTCGAGAGGGTCCTTCCTGGGCAGCCGCGAGGAGGAAGGGTGAATTAAGGCAGCAGTCGAGAGGGTCCCGGATGAAAGAAGGAAGATATGTAGCAGCTAGGAGGGTCCTGGGCAAAGTCGAGAGTGTTCCGTGGTTTCATCGACAAGTCGAGGCATGGTGAGTGATGCAGTGGTGATAGAAGATGGATATGGTCGTCTTGTGGGTCGTCAACGGAGCTGGAAGTCACGAGTGTTGAAGGTAGAGACAAGTGTAACGGCAAAAGCTAAAATTTACAGGTAAGGGTGAATTAGGGTTCGTAGTAGATGAAATTTGGAGAAATTTTGAGGGAAAATACGAGAAAGGGTGAAATTGAGTTTGGAAATGGAATGGATGTGGAAAATATGGGGTATTACATGTATGAGTGAACTGGGTTTGTAATTTGTGGGGAAAAATTACAGGATTGGTTGAGTAAGTATTAATGATTGGTCGAATAGGAGAAATTATAGGGCAATTGATAGGTTTATGAGTTATTTATTGGTCGAATAAGAGCAATCTTGTGAATTTGGTTGTGTAAAAGTTTTTGTATGTTTTCAACTTACCACTCTCTCTGATCGCAATTGATAAGGTGATGAGTTATTTATTTGAAAATTTTACTTTGCACACTTTTGCTATATTGGTTAATTTGACCTTGAATATGCTTCGATTTTTAGATATTTGAATTGTAGTATGTTATTAATTTTGAGATATTTGGTGCAGTGCAAAGGTGAAAATGCAATGAGGCTCTGTGAAGTCAAGTTTCATTTAAATTTTAGTGATTTGGGTTGTCGAGTTCCAGTGCTCGCTCACTAAGGCCTGAAGAAATGCCAGGTAAAACATAGTTTCTTTTATTTAGAAATGGCATACATATGTAGAGAATTGGTAAGGTATGATGAAATGTGTAGTTAAGGTGAAAAAAGCTTTAGAGGTGGTGTGTGAAAATAGTTTTAATTAGAATTTGTTCATATGTGAGATGAAAATTTACTTGAAGCGTGTTTGGTCATCCTTGCAGGTCAATGAATGATGAATGAATCATTATTGTCTGTGGAGAGGGTTAGATGTAAGCTTTGTACCTTCAGATTTTGTTCTTCCCCTATATTGAGAAAGTAGGGGTTGTTTGGAATGCAAAGATTTGATGTGGCATTGTTGTTAGTTGTGTATATTGTGTTACTAGTTTCTATGTAGGAGTTTGTTTTACCTGTGGAGGTGTTTGTTCCTTGTTGTCGGTAATATCCATATGCTTATATAAAACTGTTCTGTTGATGCATTGGTAAGATTTAAAGTTTTAAGGATTTGGGTTGCTGCTTTATTTATATGTGATCCTTTAGGAATGACTAATTAGAATGAAATCACATCTAAAAATTATAGACATTTTGATGAGGGAATTGGGTTTAGATTTGGAATTGATTATAAGGATATTTGTTAAAAAAAACATTAGATTTGAAATATGTAGATGTCATAATAATGAAAGTGATTTGAAATTACTAGATGCAAAAAGTCATTCGAAATCCATTAGTTTTCTTCACTTCTCTGCTTATTCAAATAATCAAATCCTACTACTATACATATGCATTGTATCTCTGGCCAACAATTTTAGCGTTTTTATGAAATCTAAATCCAAATCCTTTCGAAAAAAAGGAGTCTTATTGTTTTCAGATACCGGAAGAATGATTGAATGAAAGGTTTTACAAGTTTATTAACTTTTTTCTTCATGTGCTCATTTTCTATTGAAAGCATACTCATAAGATTCATTTTTGCATAACCAAGGCATTTAAATTTGATGAATGAAAACTCATCTTACTTACAGTTAAAAAACTAATTTCAAGGCCGCAACCCGTTCTGTGTGGTATTTTTATCATTTACAAAGGAACTAGTCTAAAAATTAAGTGGGCACAGTATATCCGACTGCCTATCTTCGTCCTTCTGAGTTCTATTTCTTAATTAACTAGTAAATAGGAATTCTTCTGCGTTCTTTAAATGGAGAATTATGTATTCTTCTTTGGATGATTTTGGAAATTGTGCTAGGCTTGATCGGCAGGAATGTTTGCTACTCTAAATATGTCTTGTGTTATGTTTCTAATCATGCCTTTATGTTTGTTCTTACACAGGTTGGATCTCAGCCTGTATCAGATAAGGCATTTCCAAGTTCAGTGAGCATAGGAAATAGGTAGTTAGATGTACTTTTCTTGTTATTTGTCAACTGTTGGTAGTATTTGGAATTGAAGGTGATGTTCAATGCATATGAGCTTCCATTGCAAGTTTCCAATGTCAGAATTGAATAAAGATAATGACCTTGATGTTGAAAACAAAGATGCAAGTGAAGAAGAAGACGATGACGAGAATGAAGATGATGGTGATTATGATGAAGAGGACTCAGAATAAGAGAATGATGATGATGATGATGATGTCGATGATGAAGACTCAGATGATGATGTTGAGGGCAATTTATGACGCGATGATCAAGATGTGGGTTTAAAATTGTGTTATGGCCTGAATCTGGGTTCGCTATGATCTGTTAATTTGAATCTGAAGGTTATGGATTCTCAAAACTCTCCTGGCAAAAAAGCAGGTGTAAATTCAAAGGCCACACAGTTAGGCAAAGTTTTTTATATATGATGTTGTAAAAAGTGATTATTAATGGTTAGTAATTTGAATTTTGATCATTCCCCTACATTAACAATGATTGAAGGATTGGTAGCATGGGTTCCTTTATCCAAACTAATTAGTGTCAGGCTTGATAGGAAAAAAGTTTACAACTTGTTAGAATATTGATAATTATATTTTCTGGTGTATATGAATTTGGTGGCATTGTGTCATCCAATTGGTATTGTAAGGGGAGGTAATTGGTATTTGATCTGGGTATGCATGTGTTATTTTGCTCAATTTGTTTTAAGGTTATGATGTGAGCTAGGTGAATTTTATAAAAGGAGTATAAACTAAGTAAGTATAAGATTTTGTTGTTGGATTGAATAATTGGTACATGGGGTTGAATTGGTACATGGGGTTGTACATATTGAATATGATGAATGAATATGAAAAACTTAATGAATTAGATTATTTGATAAGTATAAGATTTTATGAAAAACTTAATGAATTAGATTATTTGATAATTGTAACGAGGATGAATTGGTACATGGGGTTGTACATATTGAATATGATGAATGCATGTAAGAAGGAATTATTGAAAAAGAATAGAGGTAATAAGAATATAAGAGTTTGAAAATATGCCCCAAAAACAGAAAAATTTGGTACTTCGATTTTATATAACGGAAAATCCCGTATAGGTATTTGAGGTACGAAAAAGCCAAGTTGGAAAAACGATAAAATTTTCCTATCTCACTATCTACACAGAAATAGGTAAAATTTATTTATCGATTATATTATGTTCAATGGTAACTTTGACAAAAATTGGGTAAGTTCGAAATTGTATTCGATCGTTATTGTAGTTGAAATGCGAATGTGGAAATAAACGTATGGAAGGAATTCATTTAAACACTACATGGATGTGGTAAAGATGATTTAAACGTTATAAACGTATTTGGACATCAATCATCTGATCCAACCCTTTAGATTTAATGCATATAATCCTAGTTCAGTTACAAAAAATATAAATTGAGTAATTTCGATGTTCATGTACTAAGGAACGTTTAGAAACCAAAGTTATGAAATACGTAACAAACGGTTAAATAAATACGTGGAGGCGTTTATACCAATTGGCATTGTGAATTTGTTTCCCCAGATTTCTTATAACTCAAACGTTTAAATAACAATTCAAGATATAAGAAATATGCTCCCGTATCGATTTTAATATAATTTTAATTAAGTAACAACTAATTTATATAAAAACAAATTCCCAAATAACCCAATTTGGTAATACAGGAATACCTGAACGTTAAATTGGGTAAATCAGTTATTACCATTACACTACAGCTACAGGGCACATGCTCATTCTTCAATAATTCACTTGCATTCTGCACAAAACAATAAAGATACAAGTTTAGGAGGACTTCTCATTCTACACAGTGGTTGCACGAAGCGAAGGGGTAGCCTCATTCTCTGCGGCACAGCAATCAATCTCCGTCTCCAACCACCGGAGCGAGTCCAGCGTCCGTGCTCTTCCCCTCCACCTGTGCACCCAAATCCCCATCATCCATCTGAAGATTACGACCTGGGAACCCACTCGCCCACTGCACCTACGTACACATATCCCCAGGCACTCTACAATTTCTGCAAAAAATCAAGATTCTTGATCTTAATGGCTTATGTAAGTGAATTCCTAATCCTTCGTATACTTCCTTTTTTTCATAGTCCATGATTCAGGATGCATGTCTGTTGTTCATGGGTTCTTATACTCTGCTTCTAACTAGTTACATTTAAAGTATTTGCTAGTTTTGTGTATGTAAGAGAATATGGAAAGGAACAAAATATAAAGAAAAAAAAACAGAAGTAGAAGTAATTAGTATGTGGCAACATCCCATGTATGAAAAAGAAGGTCAATCATTTGTTGGTCTACATGTTTCAAGGGTAGGCAGGGGACAAGATTGGCAAGAAGGGGGCAGAGTGTGTAGATTCTGTATGCCCAATTTTTTAAAAGACACTATAACGGGTTTGACAGAGACACAAGCTGCAACAGTAGATGAGTTGGGTTTCCGAAGCTTACGACAACTATCATGGACGGGAATGCACGTGAGGCTTTTCAAGTCCATCCTGAAAAAGACAAACCTAGTTGGTCCCTCAATGGAAGTTGACGGGAGGGTGCATAAGATCCGGGAAAGGGATTTTGCTCGTATAATGGGAATCCCCGGTGTGAACCACCCACGTCGAAGGGGAGGGTCCATTTCAATGGACACAGTTGGTCTATATAGGGCAAAGTACATGCGACATAACGGGACCCTTGTGTTGGAGGACTTAAAGGACATTATATTAAGCAAGCAAGAGCCGGATAATGAATTTGAGATTGCTGTTGTCTTGTATGTTATGGGTACAGTCCTGTTTCCGACAGATTATATTACTGTAAGAGCCAATTACTTGTCAGTCTTCCTGTTTGGCATGGAGTTCTGTCAGATAAATTGGCCCTCATTGTGTTTGGATGATCTCATGGCCAACATTACAGAATTTTCACTTTCGAAAGGGGAGGCTCTTGCAGGATGCACAATTTTTTTGGAGTTTTTTTACATTGACAAAATTGGAGAAGGGTATTTGTTGGTGGATAGGGCATTACCACCAGTTATAATGTGGGATAGGGAGAAGTGTAATACACTTTACAAACGGATACATGAGTAACGACGAATTGCAAGTATTACAGGCGAGAATCAAACCCAACATTTCGCCAACATGACTGAGACGTTCAACATAATGGGGGTTGATGACAATGAAAGCTCGAATGTACCAACCGCTACACCGAGCCACAAATTGAAGGTAATTCAACATTCACCCAATTTTTTTTTACCATTAACGCATAACAAATTTGAAGTTGTTCAGGCATTATATTGGTAATTGTGAGCTGATGGCATGGATACACTTCAAACCTTGTTGCAGGTTCTAGGATCATTAAATAGGACAAATATGATGTGTGATGTGACACAAGAGGAATATGGAAAACCAATGGAAACCACTGTTAGCATGGGGAAAAGAAAATCAGCCCGTGAAATTAATGTGGCTTGGCGGGGCACAAGTTTGAACGCTAAGCATGCTGTGCCACATCCTTCCACATCGAAGGTGTCAGGGCCCACCCCTAATCCCCCAGGATTAGGGACTAAACCCTGCTCCCGTCTGACAACCCAAAACGAAAGACCGAAACAATCTCACAAAAACCACAAACTACATTGTCAAACGCAGGAGAATTTAAAACATCCCAGAGTCAGTAGTTACACAGAGCATAGTACCAAACTAAGGGAACAAAAACCGATACACAGAGTACAAGCACAACGGAAAATCGGAAACACTCCAAGAAAAATCTCGAGTACTCTATGCCTCCGACGCGGCCTCAACGTCAACCCCCGCGCTAGCTCCACGACCTAGAGGACAGTTAAAAACAGAAAGTGTGAGTGGACCATAAAGAATAAAAGTTTCAAAAACCATTTAATAACAAACCAGGGTTTGGCCCTCCGTTTTGAAAACATACATGCATAACCCATTTTTGGAAACAGTTATAATCGCATAAGAAATCATCATAAAAACATTTATAATTCACAAAATAGGCATCATGAAAACAGTACAATAAAACATAAATCCAAGTCATCATTATCCGATCAAACCTGCTGGACCTATCCGAGTCTTTAAACACCCGAGTCTTTAAACTCAATAACCAGGCCTCATTAATCCGAGTCTTTAAACTCCGAGTCTTTAAACTCAACAGGCCTACGGGGGAAAATATCAATATATCCGAGTCTTTAAACTCAATCCGGGTCTTTAAACCCAATCCGGGCCTGTCCCCCGTCAATCACAATATCCGGGTCTTTAAACCCAATAACCAGATCCATCAAATCCAATCAAAAGCATTTAGAAAATCCATTTCTAAATCCATATCCAAACCCGAATCCGAAATCACTGGTCTGAAGCCCTTCCGGCATCCAGAACCGTCATTCCGAACCCAAATCCGGAAATCCACTTTTTAATTTTAAAACCAAATCTCGTTTTCCGAAATCCGATTTCAAAACCAAAAACCTTGATCATCGAAATCATGTTCCAAAATCCCTTTATAATCATTGAAAACCATTTGTCGTTTAAAATCCCAAAATCCCAGCATCATAATCAGAAATCAAACCTTTCTCGTAAAACGTACTGAAAACCGTACTTTCTCGTAAAACGTGCAATTAAGTAAAACAGTTATAGCATATTCAAATAACCATGAAATCACGTATAAAACCATAAAAAATTAATTAAAAGCAGTTATGCATGCTCAGTTATAGAGAAGGGGTCCACTCACAGTTACTGGGCACGTCACTCACGTCCCGTACGGTCCGCACGTTCCTCGACCTCCTCGGGGATTCCCAAACCTGTCACAAGGCACCAAAAATGTCACTAACACGTTAACTAAAGTCCTCCTAATTTTCCCCAATTTTCCCCGAACTTCGAACATACGTAAAACGAAACCCTAGAACTTCGATCCCATGGAACTAACTCAAATCGACGTCCGATTAACGCGAAACCTAACCCAAAAGATTCGTTACAACATCTAGACCAAAAGCCTAGATAACAGTTTCCCCAGAAACTGCCGCACGCGCCTCCACGCGCCGACCAAAGTGGCTGCGCGTGGGCCTCACGCTCCTGTACAGTCACTGTTCATCTTCAACCTTCGAACCCGTGCACTGTTCCAGACCGGCGTGGCCGGTTCTCCGCCGTCTGTCTGCCATTTCTGCTCCTCTTTCCACCAATATCTTCGTCCTCTACCCAGTAATCCATTCCCCTCATCCAAACACAACAACACGACCCCTAAGCTGTCTCCCCAAGCTCGAAACCAAACCCGTTCAACTCCCCTGTTTGTACTCCCGGCCACCTGTGTCACCCCCCATCACGGTTTCGAACCCTAGAGCTTCCTAGGACCTTACTGAGTTCACTAGAACTCACCAAACACATCGACTCAACCCCTACCTTCACGACTTTCAGTTTGAAATTTACGGAAAAACAGAGCATCTAAACGGGTGGAAGGAATTACCTGTGCTCAGGCCGCCGCCGTGAGCCCTGTTGGGTTTGTTCGACTCTCCTCCGTCCTATCAACGTCACCACGGGTTCAATTGATGGCTTAGTCACGAGAAGTGCACAACCGTTCACGGTGGTTCTCTGGTTCTATCCTCCCTATTTTCCTGAGAATTCACCCTCTCCTCACACACCTATACTCACACGAGCTGCCCTCACAACTCACTCACTACCTCTCTCTCGATCTCTACTCACTCACTCAATCACCAGGACACACAAACACACACTACCAACACCCAATTTCCTCTAAATCTCACCCTATGTTTCTCTCTCGACTGCACGATACAAACACACAGCCTAAATAATTGGAACCGTGCACACTTGTAGAAACCTCTAGCCCCTTGCCACATGTCACAATCCTGTGACCCAATCTCAAAATATCCAAATCTCCACTGTACACTTGGCCTTATCTGACTGGCCCAATTCCCAACACACGGAAAGACCAAAATTCCCCTAATGTCCAAATTACGATTCTACCCTTCTCCATTTTAGACCCCTATCTCACTCGTCCGATGAAGGCATGCCGCCTGTCGTTGAACTCAGGACGACGAAATCTACCCAACGGTCCTCGGTCTACGTGTAAAAACCCGATCGTACGAAAAGTCAACTTTTCCCCCTATTTTTACCAAATTACGGTAATGCCCACAACCTTCCGAACATCATAACTTCCTCCTCGGATGTCGGAATCGGGCGTGCCACCTGTCTACGGACTCGTGACGTCCCGAACTACGTCACGGTCATCAGTCAATGCCCAATTGACGTCCTGAACTCAAAGTCAACAATTTGCCCAAACTAGGGGCAAAATCGTCATTCTATGCTAACGACCCGACTAAAAACACCGATTAGGCTCACTAATCCATTACTAATCACTTTACTAATCCCGACTCTCGGGACGGGTCGTTACAGAAGGGGGTGCAAAAACTCCCTAAGGACTGGATTTGGGAGGAACTAGTTGAAAATGAGTTTACTGAGGCTGACCAGTCCCTACTGAACTTCATATTTGATGCACGACACGATCAAAGATAAATGAATACGTGCACATTGTTGTTTGGAAGTCTACCCTATATAGTGGTGAATCTCAATCATATTTTTGAATTAATATAATTATATTCTGAGGCAACCAAGTTATTATCCAAACACAAGTGGATCACTTAACAAGGCTGGATCTTAGATGTCTGATGCCAGAGAACTTCATCTCCAATAAGATACACCTTCTATGTTGCTAGGGTGTAGATATTTCAAATGTGAATTTTCCTGAGTGACCTATGTATTGTTTGTGTGGACCGGATTGAAGATAATGGACCTCGCGATGAATATGATGGGCGGGAATGGGGATGGGCATTGGTTTATTCCACCCAATTTCAGGGTAAGTTAGGCTTTACAGTTTGCATCGTAATATTTGGAAACTGTCTACAATAATCCTCACTTTGACATCTATTATGGACAAAAGTTCTCTCATGTATTGAAGAAGGCGTAATGTCCACCCGCCGGATTCGGTCCTTAAGGAGGTACCAATTTATGAGGCATTTAGGGGATGGTTTCCACAACATTGAAAAGGTACAATAAATGGTAATGGGAATAAATTCCATTGTATTTGGTATTTAAAAACCTTACATTGCATTGTCCAACTATATGCAGATATTTCTCCCCGTGCTGGATGTTGAGGCGGAACATTGGTTCCTCATCATAGTTCATGTTAGCGAACAAATCGCAGTGATATGGGATCTGCTCACTCAAGGGAGGGCACATCGCCGAAGAGTGAATATATGCTAGAAAGTGGTAAGTTGTTACAATTAGAACTTTCCAATTTCACTTTGTTGAACTATTAACCATCTATCCCTCATTTCGGGAGGGAACCTTACAAGTGGATTTGTTTAGTTACGGGCTATGGAAACAGTTTTACTTACAGAGCCTGAACTAGATATAAGCGGGATAGAGAGATTAAGGGGTGTGGGATCATTTCAAGTGTCGCATGACCTTAACGCACCAAGGAAACCAAATAGTGCTGATTGCGGGGTATTCGTATTGCGTTTCATTGTCGATTACCCAAGTATCGACGCATTGAAGGAGCACGAGGTAGGTGTTTCTTAATTAAATGTTGGCATTAGTTGCTATTTCATTAGGCATGTATAACCAATTACATTTTATCCTTATGCAATGGTAGCAATATGACTCCAAGTATGAACACGAACGACTGACGTTATTTGGTGAAGCATGAGAAAAATCAATTGCAGGACGTGATGTAGCTGGGTTTGCTGCAATGAGAGCCAATATGTAGGTCGAGAAGGGATTGTTTGTTAGATGGTGAGGCAAATGTCCCGCCTGCGTTTATCTACGAATCCCTATCCGTGTTCACTCCCTTATGTGGTTATCGGGTAAACCCCCATATTGTTGTTGTGTATATTAAATTGTGTGGTGCATTGTAGGTTTACATATGTTTGTCACTGACCCTACCATGAAAAATTTTGGACTTTTTGTTGGACTTTATGTGCTATATGCATATTTGCTTTACAAAATGCTTATATCAACGTTATGTTGTTTCACTTATATCTATTACAGTTTTAATTGTCTTCATACCATGAAGGCACTTTTTCATATGCAAATTTTGATACTTGATTTGGTGACTTTAAAAAGATTCATAGTATATTTGGAACTTATTGATCTATTGGTAAGAAGATATGGGTTAAATATAAAGCGACAGAGTATTTTTGTTTACATCAATTAACAAATCCATGTCCCTCAATGCATAGTACTCGCCTAACAGTAATAGGATCGGTTGAAAGAAGAGTATACTCATGTATCAATCGCGATTTCAATATGGGTTGTACCCATATTCCATTAAAATTTATAATTTATTCATTTGAGTTAATAGAAATCAAGATGAACAAATTACCAAATTCAATTTGGTGCCTCATCCCCTTTAATTTTTTTATTTATAAGAAATAAGTGAAGAAAAAAAAATCTTACATTAGTTCCACTTCATGAGTTGTGCGACATATTAGTTGCAACACATGAATTGTGTCACATGCTTTGGTGATACACATATTATTGTAAAAGACATGACATGATGGAGGATGAGTTGGTGCATAACATTTGTCTCCATCTATCCCTATAAATAAAAGGAGGGAGCACTCCCAAAGCACCTCAATTGTGAGGCCCCAATTTAGTTTCTTTCCCCATCTTGTATCTCAAACTTTTTTAGTTGAGAGAAACAAAAGTAAGACTTTGAGTTGGAGCTTTGAGTTGGTACTATAATAGTGAGCAAACCCACCAAGAGTAATTAGGTGGTTTCTAGTGGTCCTAAAACCTTACCCCTCTGCAACCTTCGTGCATATTGAATCATGGGTAAAGTATGGGTGGTTTTTAGGGGTAGAGTTCCTAGTATTTACGATAGTTGGAGCGAAGCTGAAAAACAAGTCATCAATTTCAGCCATGCCAAACATAGGGCAACTCATGCATACCATGAGTACTTCGCCACTATCCAGACACCTGCTCCTACCATGGGTATAGAGAGTAGTGGATGGAGATTGACTGCAGAAGTAGAACGTCAACTTCACAATGAAAACGTCATTTCTGAACTTACAAAGCAACGTGATGAGCTACTCCAAATTGTTGGGACTCTTACAACCCAACTACAATCTGCAACAATCAACAAGAGAAAATGAAATTATTGAGTTTATGTACGTTTGTTTTTAATATCCAAACATATGTAGTACTTCATGTTCTTGTTATAGGCAACATGTCCATCTTTCATTGTCCAAGTGTTTTAGAATTACATAACTTGTATGATATGGAAGCAATAGAAATTAAAGTATGAGTGTCGGGTTATGTGGAAGATTCCCGTCAGGTTTTAGGGGGCGGGTTGCCAAATGTCAGCAAAAATACGGTTTTTCAGGTTGGGTGTGCTGACCATTTCTTCAATAAAGTTCGTGGCATGTTGGGGGGTTGGGGTTGCCCACATGTCACATCCCCACATATCATGAGTGCAGTGTTTGGGAGGCCCTTGAAATTCTCGTTATAGTTGGTGGTGCAAGTTGTGCTGTGCTTGTAACGACCCGTCCCGGAATTCGGGATTAGATTACTAACTAATCATGACTAGCGGGGTTAATCGGTGATTAGTTGGGCGAATTCGGACGAACGGTGCAAAATGACCGTTTTGCCCCTAGTCGTGGGCAAAACGTTGACTTTTTATTCGGACGGTCAAATGGACTTTGACCAGTGACCGTGACGTAGTTGGGACGTCACGAGATCATAGACAGGTGGCACGTTCGATTCCGACGTTCGTGGTGAAAGTTATGACGTCCGGAAGTCCAGGGGCATTTCCGTAATTTGGACGAATAAGAGGAAAATGTTGACTTTTTGATCGGGAGGTCCGATGGGCGAGGGCCAAGGACCGTTAGGAAGGTCTCGATGCCCCGAGTACAACGACTGGCGGCACGCATGAAACGGACATCGGGTGACCAAGTTACGGGTCACGGATGGGGAGGGGCATTTTGGAAATTATTGAACTGAAGGCAAAATGGTAATTTTAGCCTTGTTTTTGGGGACAGCTGTGGGACGGCCTTGCACGGGCGGTTTCTCCTCAGGAAAACAGAGCATGGGCGGGGGAGAATTGTTTAGTCTGCCCAAGGATTTGTTGAATTCTTTTTACCTGATAATGGCTGAGTGGGAGAGTTGTTTAAGGACTTTGAGGTAGTGGCATGGGCTGGTGCAAACCCAGTGCACGGGGAGGATTAAACCATGACATTTTGGGCGGTGCGGGAAACCCTGTGTGCAGTGAGACCAGAATGTCTTCCCACGGGTGTTGGCATCGTGTGCGATCATCAGAGTATGTGGGGGTGCTGGTACTCGGGTCTGAGAGTGCACATTTGTGGGCTGGTTTATTCAAACTGTGCGGGTGTCTCTGAGGGAAAAACAGAGTGTGAGTGATGGCTGGCCATTTTTCTACTAGAGCAACCCGGGTGCGAGTTTGAGGCAGGGTGAGAGAGTGATTGTAGTCGAATGTGTTGGGTATGTGGGGATGCAGTGTATTGAACGAGTGGAACTGCACCCAGAAACCCGAAGCTCGTGTTTGGAAAATTCAAACTCGAATCCGAAATGTGGGTCGACCCATGGTAAATTAAGGCCTCATTTGGCCTCCTGGGGTTAAGTCGAGTCGATCCAGATCAGGGGGTCGAAGCTTTAAGCTCTGGGAAGGCTTGGACAGTCACGGCGGAATTCAGAGAAGTTGAGGTTGAGGTCGTGTAAGTGGGGGAGTTAGAAGACACAATTGAGATTGGAAGCCAGCTTAGATTGATCAGACGAAACTGTTGGCTGGATCAATTGATCGAAATCGGACGGCAATGATGGAATTCGATGAAGGAGCAGTACGCGGTGTCCTTCGATGTTCGTCGTCGAGTCGTCTGATTTTAGGTAAGTGACTGTAAAATTAATGTCCCAGAACTGTAATTAAACTTGTAACGAAGGTGTTCGAATGCTCAATTGAAAGACTTAGGGTTGATTTGGCAGTGAACTAAACGGGTCATCAGGCGGGTTGAACGGCCCGTTTAACCGAGAGTCGGGTGAAGATGGTGACCGTTGGGGTTACTGTAGCAGGCGCGTGAGTGTCACGCGCAGCGGCGGCGCGTGACGGCACGTGGGGTCGATTTTCAAGGTGAGTTCAACACGACTTTTATCCTATACAATGTAACGAACATTTTAACGTTGGTTTCGGATTTATCGGACACCGTTTCGATGTTATTCCGAAGGTCCAAAGATTTATGTTACGTTTGTAATTAACGATTAATTCCCGGAAAATTAGGGGAAATTAGTATGTTGTTAATTGACACCTTAATGACCTGGGGATGTGTTTTCGGGCAGGATTCGGGTTTTTGGAAAATGTCGGAAATAACGGAACCGCGTGCGGCGCGAAACCGAGCCCTATTGGACAGTGTGTGAGTGGACGTTGCTTTCTAAATTTAATGCATGCATAAAATATATCTATGATTTTATGATTATGATTATAAGTTGTGATTGATTTCGATTCCCGTATTTATACGTATTTTACTATACATGGGAAAATTCCACGTATTTCGAGACTACGGTCCCTCGTATGCTTAATGATGGTTTAATGGAAGAAGTTATATGAAATGGGTGTAAAATGATTTAAAAAGGTTGTTTATGATTTGCGAATGTGACTTACGATTTTGACACGTTTTACGAGATTTTGAGTTATGGTGATTTGATCACTGTTGATGTTTGAATTGGGGAATTTAAATGAGACTTGTGATTTTGAGGATTTTTAAATGAGGGTTTTGAGTATGTTTTGCTTGGATCGCGATTTTGGTAATTATGATTGTGGTTCGGATGTTTTGATACTGAGATTTAAGAGATGAAGTGATTTCAAGGAATTAAAATGGATTTTGGAAAATACGATTTCGGGCTTGATGCTCGGGGCATAAAAGTAATTTTAACGGACGAGGTTTCGGTTTTCGGAAATTTAAAATGGATTCTTGGTTTGGGTTCGGGATGATGCTTCCGGATGCCGGCTTACGGAATCATTATTGCGAATTCGAATTCGGGAATGAAAAATGATTTAATAAAGTGATTTGGTCTGATTTTGCATGCCCCGTATTTCATGATGATTTGATTATGTTTGTAAAGTATGATTTGGGGAAAATGAATGTGGAAATTCGGACCATGGGTCCTGTTGTGAAAAATATGATTTTGGGGATGGATCCCACGTTGTCGTGTTCGACAAATGTTTTGGGGTTTAGAGACCCGCTGAAAACTGCTTTGGGTTGAAGACCCGTTGTTGTGTTTGAAAACTGTTTTGGGTTTAAGGACCCGGTGCTATTGCTGGAGCACGTTTTGAGTTTAAAGACTCGGTTAATTGATGACGGGGGAGGGCCCTTAATGAGTTTAAAGACTCGTGAGTTTAAAGACTCGGTTACTGTGATACCCCCGAGGCCTATTGATTATGTTTTGAGTTTAAAGACTCGTTGATATCCCGGGAAGGCCTGTTTATGCGCATGGTTTTGAGTTTAAAGACTCGGGCGCACTTGATATCCAGCAAAATGATTGACTTGTGATTTAGTGATGATTTCTGATGTTTCAGTTGAGTTGGGCAGTGGCCCGATATATGGTTGTTGGTTTGGGATCATGTTGTGCATTTGGCTTGATTCGTGGTTTTGGGCTGCGGCCCGGCGATTACGATTTCGGGCTAAGACCCGATGGTTGAGAAAGGAAAAATGATTTTGAGATTCATACGAGTTTCTCTTATGTTGAAATTCGATACACAGTTTTTCTTATGTGGAAAATGTTAACCGATTGCGAAATGACTTTTGTATGCATGCATTGGTTTTTACGCGGAGGGTAAAAACGTTTGTTGTAAATGTTTTGCTAAACTGATTTATTTTTGTCCACTCACACCCTTTTGGTTTTATTGACCCTCCAGGTCGTTGCGCGTTGTTCGAGGCTGTACGAGGGGCGGAGGCATGAGTAAATACGTGTGGCTATCCCTGGTTTGGCAAACACTGAGGGTAACTTGGGTTTTTCAGTCTTCTTGCCAGACGGGAGCAGGACCGGGCACGGTTATCGATGCCCCTTTCGGGGGCGGTCCTGTCAATTTGGTATCAGAGCACTAGGTTGCTGATTCTGTGGCCACATCATGCCTCCAAGCGTAAGCCTCGTGCGCGACCTGATAGTGAGACGTGTAGGCGAGGGTATTTGGGACCTCGTGTTAGATCTCGGGTGAGATTGACCCTGGTATGAGGGTCAGATGTCGGGTAGTGTACGCTGTGAACTGTGATTTGCGCGACTTGCTGGACCTAGAATTGTGTGGGTCGCAAGGACGAACGAGACCGGTGGCTGGAGTAGGAAGTGGTTGAGCATTGGGTATTGCTCGAGGATGGGTATGTCAGTGATGACATGATTGGTTTGGTATGAGATTGGACTCAGGAGGAGTCAAGATGTAGATGTGGGACTCACGATGAGTCAGGACTTTGGGTTAGGAACGTGAGATGAGTCATGATATGGTGTCAAGGCTTGAGTGGAGCCAGAAAAAGCTAAGTGAGGAACGTTGGGCGCTTAGGATGCCGAGGACCAGAGTATGGACAGGTATTGAGGAGTTAGGAATTATGGCTTGGTTCTGTGGAACGGTGGCCTTGTGGAGTTTAGCTGATGGTCTGGGGTACTTGGTGTAGTGGTAGTAGTGGAGAATCAGGGAGCGTTTAGGGAACGTTCATCTATCCTGATGTGGATTGGCGGGACGGTGGTACCCGTAGTTGCGGGGTACGGGTAGTGATGCGGGATCGTCGCTCGGTATGAGCGGAGATCCAGGGCTACCCGTTTTGCACACGGTGTGCTAGTGTGGATTATTGTACGTTGGTGCTGGTACTAGTACTGGTGCTAGTGTCAGCGGGTGAGATTGTGTTGAGCCACGAGTTGGGGTGTGACTCTGTCATGATGAGAGTGCGTTGGTATTTGAGATTCAGTAGTGGTCAACTCATGGACTGGATAGGATCCAGCGGGGATTATGAGGTATTGGGGTATGTCCCAACAGTGACGAGGTGACAAGAGTTGAGTAATCCCCTGTCGGAATCAGTGTATGTGCATAGTTAGTCATTAATTGACGTGAGGTCTGAGTATTGGGCTGATGGTGGACGCGTGGTTGTCCAAGTGAGTTACGGATGTAGGGAGTCCGACGGTTGGACTTGACATCATGATGGATCATCCTTGGTCTCTCCTAGGTGGAGTGGCAGGGATCGATATGAGGTAATGGAGGGGATCCACAAAGTGGAGGTGTTACGTTGTTAAGTGATTGATTGAGGGAGAAAGTAGTTGGGGAATGTTGGGTGACTGAAAAGAAATCTAGTGGGTGTGAGACCCTACTATCGGGTTCCAGGTGGATTGCTAACTGTGAGCATGTGTGGATCCTAGGTGGATCTAGTTAATGAGGATCTAGGATCGTGGTGTTACCAGTCGGGTGACGCGGTAACGGACTCGAATTGTGATCGCCTTGATCGGGCTAGGTGAAGAGCTTATCGCTCTGTCGTAAATGTTTAGATATGAGGATTGTTGGATTGAACTTCTTTTCGAAGTTAATCCGTGCTCGAGCGAGTGGGAACGGTTGTGGGTCGAACTCGAGGCTTGACTTGTGGATGAGTGGATACCCAACTGGATCCAATTGGTCAGTTATAGATATGTGCGATTGGGATTGGCTTCTTTTCAAAGTCAATCAGAGGTGATGTGGTAACCGTTTGAGCGGGTATCCGATAGATTCTGAGTTGGTGTGCCTCGGTATTCGTGAATGAGATTATATGCCCATTCGGCATGACTGCACACGCCTCGGTGAGCGTGCGGGGGTTGGTACGTCTTGGATGACGTGTTTGGGGGTTGATGTTGCGTTACTGGTCGGGTGACCATGGGATCCAGAACGGATGATGAGCGGAATGATCGATTTGTCTAGTATGAGACTGGACGGGAGAATCCCAGTATCGAATCATGATTGACTGCGGGCCATGCAGTGGACTTATTGGGGAATGGATGTACGTGTCTTGCACGGTGTACAAGGACCAGTATTGGACTGACCGTGTGGTGCATGGTGACAGCACATGTGAGGTACCAGTGGCGTATGGTTATACGTGTTGATGGTCGGCTTAGTTCCGACACCATTGGATTTGGTGGTGGGTGTGAACTGGACATTGAATACTATGCACTGGGCAGAGTTAATTTTGTTGGGTTCAGAGAATTCATGAGCATGCGCTCTTAGCCACGGATGGCTAGTGAACCCCAGTGTGGAGTTGGGCGAACACTGGTGGGCTAGTATTCAATGCGTGTCAGTTACCCCACCTGATTGAGTTTGATGACGGTATACGTACACTCAGGAGGAGTGAGTTGGTGACTGCGTCACTACGTGTGGCCTTACGTGATGATATCACACCGGAATGATTCCAGCGTTGTGGTTCGCTGAGGGAATCTACAGTTATGGACTTGAGATGGACATATGCCGCAGGGTTGGGCTTGCCCTGCGAGATGAGCTCGTGTTATTGATCTTACGAAACTTTATGTGACACCTATCGGCTGTGGATTACTGCTTTACTGGGGAGGTTGAGAGGTGACAGTTTGGCTGGCAGCGTCAGCACGGACTGACAAGTGAGATTTGGTGACTCCCAGTGGGAGCAGTCATTAAGTGATCCTTGTCACTCGAGGTGGTCGAGTGTGGTCGGTACGACATAAGACTATGATGGGGCCTCTGAGTACAGATGAGTAGCTGGTGTACGGGTGTACACGTGTTGCGAGGACGAAATGTTTTCCACAAGGTGGATGGGAAGTGAGGATGATTGGAAATTCGAGAGCGAAACTGGTTTTAAAGGGAGGAACGGTTGAGTTTTGATCGGTTGGAATTTCGGGGACGAAATTCTTTAAGGGGGGAAGATTGTAACGACCCGTCCCGGAATTCGGGATTAGATTACTAACTAATCATGACTAGCGGGGTTAATCGGTGATTAGTTGGGCGAATTCGGACGAACGGTGCAAAATGACCGTTTTGCCCCTAGTCGTGGGCAAAACGTTGACTTTTTATTCGGACGTTCAAATGGACTTTGACCAGTGACCGTGACGTAGTTGGGACGTCACGAGATCATAGACAGGTGGCACGTTCGATTCCGACGTTCGTGGTGAAAGTTATGACGTCCGGAAGTCCAGGGGCATTTCCGTAATTTGGACGAATAAGAGGAAAATGTTGACTTTTTGATCGGGAGGTCCGATGGGCGAGGGCCAAGGACCGTTAGGAAGGTCTCGATGCCCCGAGTACAACGACTGGCGGCACGCATGAAACGGACATCGGGTGACCAAGTTACGGGTCACGGATGGCGAGGGGCATTTTGGAAATTATTGAACTGAGGGCAAAATGGTAATTTTAGCCTTGTTTTTGGGGACAGCCGTGGGACGGCCTTGCACGGGCGGTTTCTCCTCAGGAAAACAGAGCATGGGCGGGGGAGAATTGTTTAGTCTGCCCAAGGATTTGTTGAATTCTTTTTACCTGATAATGGCTGAGTGGGAGAGTTGTTTAAGGACTTTGAGGTAGTGGCATGGGCTGGTGCAAACCCAGTGCACGGGGAGGATTAAACCATGACATTTTGGGCGGTGCGGGAAACCCTGTGTGCAGTGAGACCAGAATGTCTTCCCACGGGTGTTGGCATCGTGTGCGATCATCAGAGTATGTGGGGCTGCTGGTACTCGGGTCTGAGAGTGCACATTTGTGGGCTGGTGTATTCAAACTGTGCGGGTGTCTCTGAGGGAAAAACAGAGTGTGAGTGATGGCTGGCCATTTTTCTACTAGAGCAACCCGGGTGCGAGTTTGAGGCAGGGTGAGAGAGTGATTGTAGTCGAATGTGTTGGGTATGTGGGGATGCAGTGTCTTGAACGAGTGGAACTGCACCCAGAAACCCGAAGCTCGTGTTTGGAAAATTCAAACTCGAATCCGAAATGTGGGTCGACCCATGGCAAATTAAGGCCTCATTTGGCCTCCTGGGGTTAAGTCGAGTCGATCCAGATCAGGGGGTCGAAGCTTTAAGCTCTGGGAAGGCTTGGACAGTCACGGCGGAATTCAGAGAAGTTGAGGTTGAGGTCGTGTAAGTGGGGGAGTTAGAAGACACAATTGAGATTGGAAGCCAGCTTAGATTGATCAGACGAAACTGTTGGCTGGATCAATTGATCGAAATCGGACGGCAATGATGGAATTCAATGAAGGAGCAGTACGCGGTGTCCTTCGATGTTCGTCGTCGAGTCGTCTGATTTTAGGTAAGTGACTGTAAAATTAATGTCCCAGAACTGTAATTAAACTTGTAACGAAGGTGTTCGAATGCTCAATTGAAAGACTTAGGGTTGATTTGGCAGTGAACTAAACGGGTCATCAGGCGGGTTGAACGGCCCGTTTAACCGAGAGTCGGGTGAAGATGGTGACCGTTGGGGTTACTGTAGCAGGCGCGTGAGTGTCACGCGCAGCCGCTTGCGGCGGCGCGTGACGGCACGTGGGGTCGATTTTCAAGGTGAGTTCAACACGACTTTTATCCTATACAATGTAACGAACATTTTAACGTTGGTTTCGGATTTATCGGACACCGTTTCGATGTTATTCCGAAGGTCCAAAGATTTATGTTACGTTTGTAATTAACGATTAATTCCCGGAAAATTAGGGGAAATTAGTATGTTGTTAATTGACACCTTAATGACCTGGGGATGTGTTTTCGGGCAGGATTCGGGTTTTTGGAAAATGTCGGAAATAACGGAACCGCGTGCGGCGCGAAACCGAGCCCTATTGGACAGTGTGTGAGTGGACGTTGCTTTCTAAATTTAATGCATGCATAAAATATATCTATGATTTTATGATTATGATTATAAGTTGTGATTGATTTCGATTCCCGTATTTATACGTATTTTACTATACATGGGAAAATTCCACGTATTTCGAGACTACGGTCCCTCGTATGCTTAATGATGGTTTAATGGAAGAAGTTATATGAAATGGGTGTAAAATGATTTAAAAAGGTTGTTTATGATTTGCGAATGTGACTTGCGATTTTGACACGTTTTACGAGATTTTGAGTTATGGTGATTTGATCACTGTTGATGTTTGAATTGGGGAATTTAAATGAGACTTGTGATTTTGAGGATTTTTAAATGAGGGTTTTGAGTATGTTTTGCTTGGATCGCGATTTTGGTAATTATGATTGTGGTTCGGATGTTTTGATACTGAGATTTAAGAGATGAAGTGATTTCAAGGAATTAAAATGGATTTTGGAAAATACGATTTCGGGCTTGATGCTCGGGGCATAAAAGTAATTTTAACGGACGAGGTTTCGGTTTTCGGAAATTTAAAATGGATTCTTGGTTTGGGTTCGGGATGATGCTTCCGGATGCCGGCTTACGGAATCATTATTGCGAATTCGAATTCGGGAATGAAAAATGATTTAATAAAGTGATTTGGTCTGATTTTGCATGCCCCGTATTTCATGATGATTTGATTATGTTTGTAAAGTATGATTTGGGGAAAATGAATGTGGAAATTCGGACCGTGGGTCCTGTTGTGAAAAATATGATTTTGGGGATGGATCCCACGTTGTCGTGTTCGACAAATGTTTTGGGGTTTAGAGACCCGCTGAAAACTGCTTTGGGTTGAAGACCCGTTGTTGTGTTTGAAAACTGTTTTGGGTTTAAGGACCCGGTGCTATTGCTGGAGCACGTTTTGAGTTTAAAGACTCGGTTAATTGATGACGGGGGAGGGCCCTTAATGAGTTTAAAGACTCGTGAGTTTAAAGACTCGGTTACTGTGATACCCCCGAGGCCTATTGATTATGTTTTGAGTTTAAAGACTCGTTGATATCCCGGGAAGGCCTGTTTATGCGCATGGTTTTGAGTTTAAAGACTCGGGCGCACTTGATATCCAGCAAAATGATTGACTTGTGATTTAGTGATGATTTCTGATGTTTCAGTTGAGTTGGGCAGTGGCCCGATATATGGTTGTTGGTTTGGGATCATGTTGTGCATTTGGCTTGATTCGTGGTTTTGGGCTGCGGCCCGGCGATTACGATTTCGGGCTAAGACCCGATGGTTGAGAAAGGAAAAATGATTTTGAGATTCATACGAGTTTCTCTTATGTTGAAATTCGATACACAGTTTTTCTTATGTGGAAAATGTTAACCGATTGCGAAATGACTTTTGTATGCATGCATTGGTTTTTACGCGGAGGGTAAAAACGTTTGTTGTAAATGTTTTGCTAAACTGATTTATTTTTGTCCACTCACACCCTTTTGGTTTTATTGACCCTCCAGGTCGTTGCGCGTTGTTCGAGGCTGTACGAGGGGCGGAGGCATGAGTAAATACGTGTGGCTATCCCTGGTTTGGCAAACACTGAGGGTAACTTGGGTTTTTCAGTCTTCTTGCCAGACGGGAGCAGGACCGGGCACGGTTATCGATGCCCCTTTCGGGGGCGGTCCTGTCAATTTGGTATCAGAGCACTAGGTTGCTGATTCTGTGGCCACATCATGCCTCCAAGCGTAAGCCTCGTGCGCGACCTGATAGTGAGACGTGTAGGCGAGGGTATTTGGGACCTCGTGTTAGATCTCGGGTGAGATTGACCCTGGTATGAGGGTCAGATGTCGGGTAGTGTACGCTGTGAACTGTGATTTGCGCGACTTGCTGGACCTAGAATTGTGTGGGTCGCAAGGACGAACGAGACCGGTGGCTGGAGTAGGAAGTGGTTGAGCATTGGGTATTGCTCGAGGATGGGTATGTCAGTGATGACATGATTGGTTTGGTATGAGATTGGACTCAGGAGGAGTCAAGATGTAGATGTGGGACTCACGATGAGTCAGGACTTTGGGTTAGGAACGTGAGATGAGTCATGATATGGTGTCAAGGCTTGAGTGGAGCCAGAAAAAGCTAAGTGAGGAACGTTGGGCGCTTAGGATGCCGAGGACCAGAGTATGGACAGGTATTGAGGAGTTAGGAATTATGGCTTGGTTCTGTGGAACGGTGGCCTTGTGGAGTTTAGCTGATGGTCTGGGGTACTTGGTGTAGTGGTAGTAGTGGAGAATCAGGGAGCGTTTAGGGAACGTTCATCTATCCTGATGTGGATTGGCGGGACGGTGGTACCCGTAGTTGCGGGGTACGGGTAGTGATGCGGGATCGTCGCTCGGTATGAGCGGAGATCCAGGGCTACCCGTTTTGCACACGGTGTGCTAGTGTGGATTATTGTACGTTGGTGCTGGTACTAGTACTGGTGCTAGTGTCAGCGGGTGAGATTGTGTTGAGCCACGAGTTGGGGTGTGACTCTGTCATGATGAGAGTGCGTTGGTATTTGAGATTCAGTAGTGGTCAACTCATGGACTGGATAGGATCCAGCGGGGATTATGAGGTATTGGGGTATGTCCCAACAGTGACGAGGTGACAAGAGTTGAGTAATCCCCTGTCGGAATCAGTGTATGTGCATAGTTAGTCATTAATTGACGTGAGGTCTGAGTATTGGGCTGATGGTGGACGCGTGGTTGTCCAAGTGAGTTACGGATGTAGGGAGTCCGACGGTTGGACTTGACATCATGATGGATCATCCTTGGTCTCTCCTAGGTGGAGTGGCAGGGATCGATATGAGGTAATGGAGGGGATCCACAAAGTGGAGGTGTTACGTTGTTAAGTGATTGATTGAGGGAGAAAGTAGTTGGGGAATGTTGGGTGACTGAAAAGAAATCTAGTGGGTGTGAGACCCTACTATCGGGTTCCAGGTGGATTGCTAACTGTGAGCATGTGTGGATCCTAGGTGGATCTAGTTAATGAGGATCTAGGATCGTGGTGTTACCAGTCGGGTGACGCGGTAACGGACTCGAATTGTGATCGCCTTGATCGGGCTAGGTGAAGAGCTTATCGCTCTGTCGTAAATGTTTAGATATGAGGATTGTTGGATTGAACTTCTTTTCGAAGTTAATCCGTGCTCGAGCGAGTGGGAACGGTTGTGGGTCGAACTCGAGGCTTGACTTGTGGATGAGTGGATACCCAACTGGATCCAATTGGTCAGTTAGAGATATGTGCGATTGGGATTGGCTTCTTTTCAAAGTCAATCAGAGGTGATGTGGTAACCGTTTGAGCGGGTATCCGATAGATTCTGAGTTGGTGTGCCTCGGTATTCGTGAATGAGATTATATGCCCATTCGGCATGACTGCACACGCCTCGGTGAGCGTGCGGGGGTTGGTACGTCTTGGATGACGTGTTTGGGGGTTGATGTTGCGTTACTGGTCGGGTGACCATGGGATCCAGAACGGATGATGAGCGGAATGATCGATTTGTCTAGTATGAGACTGGACGGGAGAATCCCAGTATCGAATCATGATTGACTGCGGGCCATGCAGTGGACTTATTGGGGAATGGATGTACGTGTCTTGCACGGTGTACAAGGACCAGTATTGGACTGACCGTGTGGTGCATGGTGACAGCACATGTGAGGTACCAGTGGCGTATGGTTATACGTGTTGATGGTCGGCTTAGTTCCGACACCATTGGATTTGGTGGTGGGTGTGAACTGGACATTGAATACTATGCACTGGGCAGAGTTAATTTTGTTGGGTTCAGAGAATTCATGAGCATGCGCTCTTAGCCACGGATGGCTAGTGAACCCCAGTGTGGAGTTGGGCGAACACTGGTGGGCTAGTATTCAATGCGTGTCAGTTACCCCACCTGATTGAGTTTGATGACGGTATACGTACACTCAGGAGGAGTGAGTTGGTGACTGCGTCACTACGTGTGGCCTTACGTGATGATATCACACCGGAATGATTCCAGCGTTGTGGTTCGCTGAGGGAATCTACAGTTATGGACTTGAGATGGACATATGCCGCAGGGTTGGGCTTGCCCTGCGAGATGAGCTCGTGTTATTGATCTTACGAAACTTTATGTGACACCTATCGGCTGTGGATTACTGCTTTACTGGGGAGGTTGAGAGGTGACAGTTTGGCTGGCAGCGTCAGCACGGACTGACAAGTGAGATTTGGTGACTCCCAGTGGGAGCAGTCATTAAGTGATCCTTGTCACTCGAGGTGGTCGAGTGTGGTCGGTACGACATAAGACTATGATGGGGCCTCTGAGTACAGATGAGTAGCTGGTGTACGGGTGTACACGTGTTGCGAGGACGAAATGTTTTCCACAAGGTGGATGGGAAGTGAGGATGATTGGAAATTCGAGAGCGAAACTGGTTTTAAAGGGAGGAACGGTTGAGTTTTGATCGGTTGGAATTTCGGGGACGAAATTCTTTAAGGGGGGAAGATTGTAACGACCCGTCCCGGAATTCGGGATTAGATTACTAACTAATCATGACTAGCGGGGTTAATCGGTGATTAGTTGGGCGAATTCGGACGAACGGTGCAAAATGACCGTTTTGCCCCTAGTCGTGGGCAAAACGTTGACTTTTTATTCGGACGTTCAAATGGACTTTGACCAGTGACCGTGACGTAGTTGGGACGTCACGAGATCATAGACAGGTGGCACGTTCGATTCCGACGTTCGTGGTGAAAGTTATGACGTCCGGAAGTCCAGGGGCATTTCCGTAATTTGGACGAATAAGAGGAAAATGTTGACTTTTTGATCGGGAGGTCCGATGGGCGAGGGCCAAGGACCGTTAGGAAGGTCTCGATGCCCCGAGTACAACGACTGGCGGCACGCATGAAACGGACATCGGGTGACCAAGTTACGGGTCACGGATGGCGAGGGGCATTTTGGAAATTATTGAACTGAGGGCAAAATGGTAATTTTAGCCTTGTTTTTGGGGACAGCCGTGGGACGGCCTTGCACGGGCGGTTTCTCCTCAGGAAAACAGAGCATGGGCGGGGGAGAATTGTTTAGTCTGCCCAAGGATTTGTTGAATTCTTTTTACCTGATAATGGCTGAGTGGGAGAGTTGTTTAAGGACTTTGAGGTAGTGGCATGGGCTGGTGCAAACCCAGTGCACGGGGAGGATTAAACCATGACATTTTGGGCGGTGCGGGAAACCCTGTGTGCAGTGAGACCAGAATGTCTTCCCACGGGTGTTGGCATCGTGTGCGATCATCAGAGTATGTGGGGCTGCTGGTACTCGGGTCTGAGAGTGCACATTTGTGGGCTGGTGTATTCAAACTGTGCGGGTGTCTCTGAGGGAAAAACAGAGTGTGAGTGATGGCTGGCCATTTTTCTACTAGAGCAACCCGGGTGCGAGTTTGAGGCAGGGTGAGAGAGTGATTGTAGTCGAATGTGTTGGGTATGTGGGGATGCAGTGTCTTGAACGAGTGGAACTGCACCCAGAAACCCGAAGCTCGTGTTTGGAAAATTCAAACTCGAATCCGAAATGTGGGTCGACCCATGGCAAATTAAGGCCTCATTTGGCCTCCTGGGGTTAAGTCGAGTCGATCCAGATCAGGGGGTCGAAGCTTTAAGCTCTGGGAAGGCTTGGACAGTCACGGCGGAATTCAGAGAAGTTGAGGTTGAGGTCGTGTAAGTGGGGGAGTTAGAAGACACAATTGAGATTGGAAGCCAGCTTAGATTGATCAGACGAAACTGTTGGCTGGATCAATTGATCGAAATCGGACGGCAATGATGGAATTCAATGAAGGAGCAGTACGCGGTGTCCTTCGATGTTCGTCGTCGAGTCGTCTGATTTTAGGTAAGTGACTGTAAAATTAATGTCCCAGAACTGTAATTAAACTTGTAACGAAGGTGTTCGAATGCTCAATTGAAAGACTTAGGGTTGATTTGGCAGTGAACTAAACGGGTCATCAGGCGGGTTGAACGGCCCGTTTAACCGAGAGTCGGGTGAAGATGGTGACCGTTGGGGTTACTGTAGCAGGCGCGTGAGTGTCACGCGCAGCCGCTTGCGGCGGCGCGTGACGGCACGTGGGGTCGATTTTCAAGGTGAGTTCAACACGACTTTTATCCTATACAATGTAACGAACATTTTAACGTTGGTTTCGGATTTATCGGACACCGTTTCGATGTTATTCCGAAGGTCCAAAGATTTATGTTACGTTTGTAATTAACGATTAATTCCCGGAAAATTAGGGGAAATTAGTATGTTGTTAATTGACACCTTAATGACCTGGGGATGTGTTTTCGGGCAGGATTCGGGTTTTTGGAAAATGTCGGAAATAACGGAACCGCGTGCGGCGCGAAACCGAGCCCTATTGGACAGTGTGTGAGTGGACGTTGCTTTCTAAATTTAATGCATGCATAAAATATATCTATGATTTTATGATTATGATTATAAGTTGTGATTGATTTCGATTCCCGTATTTATACGTATTTTACTATACATGGGAAAATTCCACGTATTTCGAGACTACGGTCCCTCGTATGCTTAATGATGGTTTAATGGAAGAAGTTATATGAAATGGGTGTAAAATGATTTAAAAAGGTTGTTTATGATTTGCGAATGTGACTTGCGATTTTGACACGTTTTACGAGATTTTGAGTTATGGTGATTTGATCACTGTTGATGTTTGAATTGGGGAATTTAAATGAGACTTGTGATTTTGAGGATTTTTAAATGAGGGTTTTGAGTATGTTTTGCTTGGATCGCGATTTTGGTAATTATGATTGTGGTTCGGATGTTTTGATACTGAGATTTAAGAGATGAAGTGATTTCAAGGAATTAAAATGGATTTTGGAAAATACGATTTCGGGCTTGATGCTCGGGGCATAAAAGTAATTTTAACGGACGAGGTTTCGGTTTTCGGAAATTTAAAATGGATTCTTGGTTTGGGTTCGGGATGATGCTTCCGGATGCCGGCTTACGGAATCATTATTGCGAATTCGAATTCGGGAATGAAAAATGATTTAATAAAGTGATTTGGTCTGATTTTGCATGCCCCGTATTTCATGATGATTTGATTATGTTTGTAAAGTATGATTTGGGGAAAATGAATGTGGAAATTCGGACCGTGGGTCCTGTTGTGAAAAATATGATTTTGGGGATGGATCCCACGTTGTCGTGTTCGACAAATGTTTTGGGGTTTAGAGACCCGCTGAAAACTGCTTTGGGTTGAAGACCCGTTGTTGTGTTTGAAAACTGTTTTGGGTTTAAGGACCCGGTGCTATTGCTGGAGCACGTTTTGAGTTTAAAGACTCGGTTAATTGATGACGGGGGAGGGCCCTTAATGAGTTTAAAGACTCGTGAGTTTAAAGACTCGGTTACTGTGATACCCCCGAGGCCTATTGATTATGTTTTGAGTTTAAAGACTCGTTGATATCCCGGGAAGGCCTGTTTATGCGCATGGTTTTGAGTTTAAAGACTCGGGCGCACTTGATATCCAGCAAAATGATTGACTTGTGATTTAGTGATGATTTCTGATGTTTCAGTTGAGTTGGGCAGTGGCCCGATATATGGTTGTTGGTTTGGGATCATGTTGTGCATTTGGCTTGATTCGTGGTTTTGGGCTGCGGCCCGGCGATTACGATTTCGGGCTAAGACCCGATGGTTGAGAAAGGAAAAATGATTTTGAGATTCATACGAGTTTCTCTTATGTTGAAATTCGATACACAGTTTTTCTTATGTGGAAAATGTTAACCGATTGCGAAATGACTTTTGTATGCATGCATTGGTTTTTACGCGGAGGGTAAAAACGTTTGTTGTAAATGTTTTGCTAAACTGATTTATTTTTGTCCACTCACACCCTTTTGGTTTTATTGACCCTCCAGGTCGTTGCGCGTTGTTCGAGGCTGTACGAGGGGCGGAGGCATGAGTAAATACGTGTGGCTATCCCTGGTTTGGCAAACACTGAGGGTAACTTGGGTTTTTCAGTCTTCTTGCCAGACAGGAGCAGGACCGGGCACGGTTATCGATGCCCCTTTCGGGGGCGGTCCTGTCAATGCTTGTTGGACATTAGTGATCACCATGGTTGGAGGTTGTGCAGCCTTAATTTGTTTTTGGACAAGTGTAGCTTTGGTGGGACAAGTGTAGCCTGAATTCACATTCACGGGCCTCCCTTGTCATGTACACTCACGCCTGCCTACTATTTGTTTTCGGTTTCCTCATTTAGTAGCTAGCTACACATTTAATTCCCAATCGATACAATGAAGGTTTATCTACACCACGACTTGAGTGAGAAACCTACTAAGAAATGATAGAAACTGGGAAATGCTACTGTTGAAGAGGACTATGGTTGGGTTGCATCATTTTCATTCATATGCACAAAACAAACAGTTATGCAATTTGGAATCAAAAGAAGTTTGTCTGGGAAAAACCAAGTTCCTCCCAATTTGCAGTTTTACCAACTTAGATCATCCAGAATAGGAGATTGGTTGTTTAACACCAATCCCATTGACACCATAATTAACAAATGACACATTAGCTAAGAAAATAGGTGATTAATTTTTTGGGATCCTCTTGGCGGATGGATCCTTAACCTTCTCGGTGTAAGGTTGTTTGCTATGAACTGCACCATCATCATCTTCCAAACAATCAACTGCCAACCTTTTTCAATGTACACTTTTTTTGTTGCCCCCTTGGTGAGATGGATGCAAGACAGATGGTTTGGTAGACATGTACTCTGTAGTTTTGTCGGGTGTCTTGACAATGCTCGAAACTTCAACAAGTGCTGGAAACAACTTATTGTTGGTATGCTTAATTAGGTCTAGGGCAATGCGCCTTCATGCATCGTCTGAATTGAACTGTGACATCAATATATTACGGAAACAATTAAAACAAAAAACTATAATACAAAGGCATCACCTTAAAATCAAGAGGATTGACACTTACGGCCAAAGGGTTAAACCAATGTTTGTTGTAGTACTCCATGTTCCGAATGACAAAAACTCCACAATCCCATGTGTTTGGTTGTTGGGGTCCGGATTTTGTAAATTCAATTGGAAACATTGAAATGTTCAAATGTTGTCCAACCAATATTCATAGTTGTGGGCCTAATAATATATCTAAACAATTGAGCTACAAAATAAATTGTGGAATATAGGAGTTAGGAATAAAGTATCAAGTATGAAATATTTATATGGTATATGTATTATTTTTTGAATATGCCCAATGTAATCAAATAAGAAGGTGAAACTTACTAGGAGTTGAACTTGATCTTCTCTAATCTTGTGCTTGGATCCTATGTTTAGACTATCCCAGACGTGCACGAGATGTGCTTTAATTGAAACCACCATTAAGTACCAATGCTCGCCCTCTTCATATAGAAGTCATATGAATATTTATGATTCAGCTTTGTTAGCGCAAAGAACCATTATCATTCATGTTGCACAAAGTAATATAAGTGGCTGACTGGAATCATGGCATACCTCAGTGCATTGGTATAAAGGAACATTTGAAAATCTGACTGCCATGTTGCAAATTCGTATTGTATCCGCACCTAGTCCTTCAAAACGCTTTGGGTCCACACAAATCAATCCTCTTTGCTACAGCCAACGACACTTTTACACTAGAAACCATGCAATCCCCTTATCAATACTTAGTTTAGCACATTTATATCTTACTTAAAAGTAAGTTGGAAAATACCAACTATTTGAAGTCTCTAGTTGAAGGAAATTAGTGACTACATTTATAACCTACGTGTTAATTACAAAATCCACAGTCACATCTAGGTTGATGTGCTTTATTATAACCAAGAAAACAACTCACAAAATGGTGGTTTGGTGGCGTACAATACACCTACATCGCAAGTTAACCACTTTTCTGTAGAAAAGGAACAAAAACTCCCACTGTAAATGGTCCAAATTGGAGTTTGAATGACTGGTATCCTGATTCACTATAAGCCATAAGAGATGTACGAAATGAGCAACCATATGTATATAATTATTGAAATAGAATACAAATGTAGGATATTAGGGTACTACTACCTTCCTTTTCCAAATGTGTCTTTACGAGAGAAAATGTATTCAAGTAAGGTGACATCGGTGGGAACAATATTTGGTGTATTGCTTACACTCATAACTGATGGCTTCTTCATGTCTCCGATAGTAGTTGATCCTTGACATGAAGCCCCACTTTTGGACATAGAATCTTTAATTTCTACAATAGAAATCTCCTTTTCCTGTGATCCAATGGATTGGCTTTTAAATATCATTCCTTTATAATAGGCAACATGGAAGGTAGATTTCAATTTTACTCATTTCCAACAATATAAAACATACAGGCAGTTTCAGATGCTTATGGTGTACATTCATTTCTTCATGTGCTCTTGAATTATAAACTAACAGTTTGTTTATTTTTTGAAACCAAGCAACCGAAGCTTTATGTAAAGAATAACTAGAACAAAGACCATGTATTGAATGTGGGCTACTTACAAACAAGTTAGGTTAGGGGGCAATAACGAACTGCAGCCAATGAAGCATAGACACATCAGAACATAAGCTTAACATTCCCCAAATTAAGCCTATTTACCAAAACTAAAAAAACATTCTAATGCAGAAAACGGGAATACATTTGCAAAAGTAAAAAGAAGGCACTCTTATAGATCATTGTGGAGCTCCAGTTCCATCATACCTAGGGTTGAGGTTTGGCTAGGTTCTCATCTACATTAGGGGTGCTTTTCGATGAGAGGAAAACGCATTTAGGAAGGGGGGAAATCAACTTGTTTAGAGGAGTTTGTACTGTTGCTTATTTCTTTTCGAGGCCTACCTTCATTGCATATATGATGTCGTTCTTCATTTTTTCCATACACTGTTCAACTACAACAGGAAGTTGATTGTGCCAATCTTCTATTCGGCTTTCAACGCCATCAAGTCGCTGCGACATAGTGATTAGCTCAGGATTAACAGTAGTTACGTTTTGTGTTAGGATGCCTAGATCCGCCTTTACGCCTACAACCATGCATCGCATTTCCATAACATCTTGCTCAATCCGACTAACTACTCCACATAGGTTAGATGTCATGAGAGTTTCACTCCCAAGCCTATTGGACACACCCTGCAATTACGAACATACCAGCATTCACCCAATATAAAAAGTAACGCATATTCATTCAAACATTTTAATTTTTCACTTACTTCTAGAGGGCTTTGCTCTTTAGCCTTCTTGTCTCCTCCATTTGTGTCTCTTTTCCTACCACCAACATAATGGACATGATAAATTATTATCCTAACTTTTTAATTTAAAACAAAAACACGTGACCATTAGTATCGGTGGTAGGATTTACCCTGAGGTTGATACTATTGGCATGGAAGGCGCATTTGATGTGTCTCACTCACCACGAGCCTTTCTACGTTTGAAGGTTTGAAGATGACAACTAGGTTCTTGATGTTTGGGTAGGATATGTTCTTTGGGCTCATCATTGGTATCATCATCGTTCAGGGTATGGCAGGATGCCATCCGAATGTTGATGGTTGATTTTGGGAGATAACAAATAGATTGGGAAGGTAAAATATTCGTGATTATAGGGTGTGTTTGGTGTTCGGGTGAAACTGGGATGGAGTTGCCAAATGATGAAGCTTCGTTTTGTGACCACATTTTGTCAATTCTAAATGAGTCAATATTGGTTTGTTGGAAAATTGCTATAGTGTTTGGCGGTAAAGTAAGATTTTTTCCCCCCTTGAAATGATTTTCCCTCTCTTTCCACCAATTTTTCCCTCATTTTCCTCAGTTGGATAAGCATGTCAATGTTTCAATGATTTTCTCGGTGTTACCTGCTCTTAAAATCAAACTATTTGGTTTTGAATGTGTCTTCTGTTTATTTTAATGGTCAGAAAAGTATTAATATAAATTATGCTGTTGCAGTTGTACATATATTTTGCCTCTGCGGTGGCATTCCAATCACAACTTGTAACGGCCAGGAGCTCGAGGAAATGAAACAAACTGGAAAATATATATGTTAAAATACAAATTTTCCCCTAACCCAAGTATCAGCGTGTTGACATTTTAATCGGGATATATTATCGGAATTCCGAGATAGCCATTACGAAGGTCCCAGAATCTTGATTTAGTAAACAGGCGGCATGCAACAGTTGGAGAACATGTGAGATTGGTTCGAGTAAAAAGAAGCGTAGGGGTAGTTTGGTCATTTTCACATGGACAATAGTGTGGTGATTTCACATGTAGTGTATTTTGGTCATTTCACATTGAGATGAGTTGTGAACGGGACAGGATAAACTCTACTACCTTCCCTCTCAACTCTTCCACCGACATTCATACTTGCAAGAGACCTTTGAAATAAAAGGAGGAGCTACTGATACTGAGGAGTAGCCATGAAACTTGAAAAGGAATTTCGTGTTTTGAAAGCCAAGTTAGTGTCTTCAATGGAGAAGCTTGCACGAGTGCTTCTTGTAGTTGTACCTCATTTCTTACCGTTCAAGTAAATGGAGATGGTCGAATGGTATTATAAAGACAACTTTAATAGGTTTTATACAAATGAAGGTGTATTCAATCAATCTTTTCATAGATTGATTTAAAAGTCTTTAAATCTAGGTGTATTCAATTAAGATTGTAAAATACAATTTCACATATAAGTGTATTCAAAAGTTGAATGACTTCTTATGTTAAATTGTTGGATTTTGCTAAGGAAAAATGCACTTATTACCTCGGGTATGTGGTTGTCATCACCGATTGGTGATGGGGAAAGGAGAAATGAGGAATGTGTGCATCTGGTCCTGTTGGACATGGCTTTTATTTATAAATTCCATAGAAATACTTCAAAATTTACATACATTTTATTACAAAATCTAATGAAATTTGAAATAATGGGAATGAAATCATATACAATAAGGTTAAATCATATTAAATGCATTATAATTCTACATCATTTAGGGGGGTGTATTCAATTTGAGTTTTTAAATGATTTTAGAGGGTTTTTAAATTCAGATGTATTGAATTAGGATTTTAATAGGTTCTATTCACTCTATCTTTTAATAGATTGTTTTAAAACTCTTTAAAATCTAGGTATATTCAATCAAGACTGTAAAATACAATTTATAAATATAGGTGTATTCAAAAGTTTCAAAACTTTTTATGATGTGGTAAATTGATGGATTTTAAAGGGTTTTAGGAGAAAAAAATGCACATATCAACTCTTCAATAAAATATTACATCTCATTCTAATATTTCATTGGATTTGGATAAAAAAACAATATTTTGAAATATTTTCCATCGTCCACCTTAACCCCACCTCCAATGTCGTTAGTCCACTAAAAGTAAAACAAAAAAGTTTTGAATTATGACGAAAAGAAAAAATAGAAGAAAAAAAGAAAAGAGAACCAGAACATGCAGAGATTCGTGGAGACAATCTTGGTTGTACAATGTTCAATTACCTTAATTAATAAGTTCGTTTTTTCTTGGAACCCTCACTATAAGGAGAGGGCTGGATTTTCTATCCCCATTGTTCAGAGTAAAAAAGAGCCATAACTATCTAATGAATCTACATCTCTGCTTGTGGAGCACTATAAGCAACATGGCTTATATTATCTTCCTTCTGCGAAGAATGAAGGTGATTATGCACTCACCATTGATCTTAAATTATAGGTTGATGCCAATGATGATGATGAAGATCTATTTAAGCTCACGAAGCAATTACTTTCACTAATTTCAAAGAAAAAGTTGATCATGCAAAGCCAAGGCCCATGGTGAAATTAGGCGGAGATTAAGTTTCTATTCCAGCCAATCCTCAGGCAAAGGAAGATTTGTTGTCTCGTACTGTGAAAGATGTTCTTCTAGGTAGCAAAACTAATTCCAATCCCACTCCAACTCTAAATAGAGCATCTACGAAGTCGTCGAGTAAGAGATAAAGGAAGGATACTAACAACTGATGCTGCAACGGAGTCGAAAGAAAACTTGAGTAATGTCGAAAAGCAGGATGAAAGAAACCCAAGTTCAATAAAAAGTAAGCAATATGCTCATAATAAAGGGCGAAGACACGGAAGCCTTGGAAACAAGGGAGGTGAACAAGAAGAAAATGGCAGGAAAGTGAAGCTGAAGAGAAGTCGTAGTGGCACACGAAAACTTGGGTGACGTTATATTAATGTTGTAAATAATTTTGACCCTTAGATATTTATAAAGGTCAAGATTAGAAGTTATGTTTAATCCAGTTAAATAAGCAGAACACTTTAAAATCCAAATAAATTTTATTATAAAATCTAATGAAATTGGCATGAAATCAGATGAAATCATATGGAATAAAAAGAAATCAAATGAAACCCATTACAATTCTAAATCATTTAAAATACATTAAAATCTATTAAAATGTCAATCGAATACACCCCCCTTATAATCTATTAAAACCCATTAAAATCTCAAACGAATACACCCTCCTAAAACCCAAATCTGAGGTACGTATCCAATCTAAGGCCACAACCAAAATAAACATCCAACCGAAATCCTTCAAAACCTTTCAAACCGCATTTATCATCCAACCAAATTAAACCTCCAACCAATAAGCATTCAAAAAAATCTAAAACCAATTTTAACTGAGTGCATGACTCCTGGTTTGGTTTGGACCCTTTGCTGGAACTATATTCAAACAATGACTATATGGACTTAGCAACTTAGACCGTATAAGAACCAAGGACCACCAAATCATCATTATGACATGAGAGGTCATAATTGATCACAAACTAAAAAAAAAATTCACCCTATGATCTGCAGCAATCAGTTTCCAAAGACTTTGTTAATTCAAACGACCTACATTCAGTTCATAAGCTTAATTACCAAACAGGAACAACACCTTAAAAGCAAGAATGACCTTAAAAAAAATTAAGTCGATAACGCTCCTGTATAAGTGACTAAATGTAAGTCGATATCAAGCAACAAAATAAACAAGCAGAGTAGATTGAAGGAACACAAAACCAGCGTTGATGGTATACACTGTGACAGGACCCGTCCCCGAAGGACATAGATAATCGTGCCCGGTCCTGCTCCCATCTGACAAGTCAACTGAAGTTCCGAAATTACCCTCAGTACTTGCCAAACAAGGGATAACCGTACATGTGCCCACTCATGCCTCCACCTCCTGATCAGCCTTGATCAACGCGCCACAACCTGGAGGGTCAATAAAAAAGAAAAGGTGTGAGTGGACAAAACAATGTTTTAGAAATACATTTATCAAAATACATTCCTACCCTCCAGTTTCACAAACATGCATGCATATCATAAATCATGAGTACAATAAATTTGGGCACAAATGTTTATAAATCACAAATCTTAATAAAACCACGGGACTCATTTCCATATCCAATCTCATATAGTCACATTATCCCTGCAACGCGTGCAAATCAATAGGCTCAAGGACTGCTCAAAATCCGATCATCCGCCGCTGTGAACACATCACCAGCTGGCAATCCGTCGCTGTGAACACATCACCAGCCGACAATCCAGATCGTCGTGAACACATCACCAATCGATCTCCATATAATCCAGCACATCTGATTTGAATCGAGCCTCCCTCGGCTGCACGACAACAGACTGTGCTACGTGACCTCTCTGGGGTACACACATCCATCCTGGAGGCGAGCGTTATCTCCAGGGTTCATTCCGAGGAAACACATTCCCAACCGAAAGCCCTAATATCCACAATCCAAGGTGCACTTCGGGGGAAACATATTCCACCCTGAAAGCCCTAATATCCACAACATATCATCATCATGAAAAACCAATGAAAACAGTTGCATTTGAAATCAAAACCATTTTCAATACAGGGTCTCAGCCCAAAACATAATCCGTAAAACCAGAGTCCCGATTATTTCATAAATCTGAAAACCATCAATATCATCAAGTAATCATAGGGAAATACCAATCCAATCAAAATCACATTTCCATTGGGTCTCAAGCCCAAAATATCACTTTCACACAAATCTGCGTAACCGCAACCTCAGTTGCCATTTTCACATAAATCCACAAAATATATCCAGAAAGCATTACAAATCCACCAAATCATTTCCTGACTCATAATCCAAGTCAAAACCAATCTCAAATCCCGGGTCTTCCCCCAAAACAACAATATCATGGTTTTCTCGAAAATCATGCCCAAAATCATATAAAACAATATAATATTCCCAAAATCCAGAAATCATCATATCGAAACATCAATCATGCCAAATCATTTCAAATCATATAATAAAGCATTTAAAACATATATGCATGCATTCAGGGTAGAAAACAAAAGTCCACTCACACACCGTCCATATCGCTCGCTTTCCTAGCTGCACGTTTTTCCGTAATTTCTGGAAGTCATCATTCCTGTCCAAAATCATTATCAAGGGTTACTAACATCTCAATATACCTCATCTAATTTTCCCCAATTTTTTCGGGATTTAAATACGTATTTTAAACGTAACATAAACCTTCGGACCCTCGAAACAATATCAAAACGGTGTCTGATTTCCTCGAAACCAGTGCTGAAATGTTCGTTACATTAAATAGGACAAAAGTGATGTTGAACACCTCGAGATTCCCACTCACGCGCCCCCATGCACCGCCGTGAGTGGCTGCGCGTGGGTGCCACGCACCTGCTACAGTACGGCTACTGTTCATCTTCTTGATCCGTATTTCTGTTAAACGGGTCTGGTTGGCCCGCAAGATGACCCAGCTGGATTCCTGCCAATTTCCATTCAAATCCTTCAATTGAATCAACTAACACAATCATTTAATCCTTAATTGAAGGTATGTTCCATCAATTTCGATCCTAATTGCTTCAATCAAAATCAATTTAATTCAAATATCCATCGATTCTTTCAATTAATTAGTTAGGGAGTATCGCAGACTCATTTTAACAATGATTCTGAAATCAATTTCACGAAACTTACCCCCAATTACGTCAACTCAAGCTCAAAAATTCCCGAAGTCCACCATGTCTGTTCTAGGCCAAAACGACATCAATTGTCGTCGAATTTGAGTTGTTTCTAGTCGAAATGATTTCAGGGAGCTGAATTCAAGGTCAATTGAATCAAAGAGGGTCCAAATGGAGAAGCTCGAATTCGAATTTTAATGAAGGTTTGATGTTCAGGTTCCATGGTTTTCTGGGTTTTTCTTCCCTCTTTTCATTCTCTTATTCTCTCGCCTGTAAACTCACTCTCTCTCGCCTGTAAACTCTCTCAAACACCCTCAATTAATCGAACATGGAGAGCTTTTGGCTGTTTCAATTTGAACATACATCGCCTCTGTTTTTTATGAATGTATACAACATACACAAACACGTATTCGAATTAATCCTCATCACTTTGCCACTAATTTCTTTCACCAAGTGACAGATGTCACTTAGTACTCATTCCACGCCCAATTCAACAATTCCAGGTGTCTACTGCTTAATTAAAACAGCAGTAATATAGGTGAATCAGCTATCATAGCACAATTACTATTTTGCCCCTGCCATAACAAATTACCAAAATGCCCTTCATATACCTAGACCCATAACCTTCACGTCCGAACTCCGATTGACCCATGCCGCCTGTCTACGGATTCAGCGTCCCGAGACCTATCCAACGGTACTTACGGAAAGTCCAAATACGGTCCCGATCAAAAAGTCAACAAATGGCCTCTTTTAACCAATTTACCAAATTACCCTTAAACTTCTAAACATCATAACTTTCTTCTCGAATGTCGGAATCAGACGTGCCACCTGTCTATGAACTTGTGACGTCCCGAACCACGTCACAGTCATCGGTCAAAGTTTGTTTGACAGCTTAAACCAAAATTAAACCATTCGCCCAATTCCAAGGGCAAAATCGTCATTTTCCTTCAAATTTTCCAAATTTTTCTTTTTTGAATTTTCGAGTCGTTACATACTGGAATAATTTTTAACAACCCTATGACAATTGAGATTATGGCCTAAGAGAAGGATTATGATGCATCCACATAAACATTGCCCCAAATTTGCTACACACCTTAGAAACTCTCAAACATGGTAAATTCAACAGAATGTATGAACCAATTTCAAGAAAATGTCAATTAAAACCAGGAGAAGAGACCTGAAATACAGAAAAAAAATAGAGACACTTCAGAGAGAGACACCTTAAGAGGTTTTATCGACTTACTTTTTATTTTTTTAGTTACAAGAATTTATCACAGTTAAGCTCCACAAACTAAAAACAACATTGTACCTTTCATATCTCAAACTTGCATAAATTCATTGGTGAATAGAGTAATATTTGAAAATAAAATTTGCTTCCAACTAAAATCTACCTCCTTCTAAAATTTCAAATTCACCATTTTACATAGACTTGTACCCAAAAGACTAACCTGATTTTCTCCCCAACAATTCGCTTCAGCTTAATTTCCTGTCTTTGAATCATAATCGAATTCATTCTCATCATTCACTACCACGAAATTTGCAAACTTTACCAATTGCGATCCACAAGTGCTTTTATTGTGCCCATACGCATTACAATAACTACAATGACGACTACTCTTACTAGATTTCCTTCCTTTCTTACTCCCACCTTCGTCTCCAAACTTTATGTGTTTGCCTTTACTCTTTACAACTTCTGGATCTTTGATAATCTTATCATGCCTATAAGCACTACGCATACTTTCCTCCTGTTGTTCATTGCACAACACTTCAGCCTTACAACATAACTTCCCTACCTCTTCCATAATTACATTATACGCTACTTCGCTTTCCTACCATAATAACTAAGTTTTTTGAAATACCTAGTTAAAAAACCATGTCTTGAAACTTCAACAGTCTTTTGTCCTGTATGGCCTCCTTCATCTTCACATTTACCATTTCCTCTACCACTCTTTGTCCATCTCTTTAAAATAAGATACTCTGGTATCTTTTTAATTCCTTCCCATTTCAAAACACAAAATATATGGCAACATGGAATGCCTTCACATTCCAACAATTTGCAACTGCAACTCATCATCTCACCATCATATATGTGGTGCCACACAGTCCATTTCTTACCTTCCTCACCATATATTGACATGTCATATCATCTGCTCCTAGGAATATGTACACGATCATTCTGGTTCAGGGCTACTACCTTCTCCAGTTGGGTTCTAACACGATAAAATATTGTATGTGTGTATAGCAAACTGGCTTGTTTCTCCAACTGCCTCGGATGAGTTGTTAGAATAGGTGCATAATTCATATTTTTAAAATCGGCTATTGTTGCATTGTTTCTAACTCAGAGTAGCGAACGATCTAATTGTGGGATGCATTCAAATAACTTCAAAAAACTCATATTCAAGTAGTCCTTCATAGACCTATTCATGCTTTCACATCGTTGCGTGCTTGTTGTTGCTCCCATAAAATGCCCTCGAAAATAGCATTCAGCCCACCTTTTTCGCTTTTCATACAACCCTTCCATGTACTCATATAGCTTACCATCACCAGTGATTCTTTCGCACATTCTTTTCCACTCTACTTCAAACTCCTCAATCGTCAATGGCTCATGTAAGCAAACCTTGAATGCACTAAATAATCCGGGATTCTTCATCATTTCTTTAACATTCTTCCCCATATGCCAAGAACATATTCGGTGCATGCAATCTGGTAGGATTTTATCAATGGCACCTCGCATTGCTTCATCACCATCCGTCACAACAGAAACTGGTCTTTTGCCCTTCATGGACTCCAAAAAGGTCCTCAAAACCCAATTATATGTCTCAATGGTTTCATTAACCATAAATGCTGACACAAATATCACATTCATACGATGATTGTTCATTCCAACCAACAACACCAATGGCTTCTCATACATGTTAGTCTTGTACGTGCTGTCAAACATAACTACATCCCCAAACCTTGAATAATCCTCTAACGATGCAGAGTCTCTCCACAACATATTTTCTAAATGGTTCTCTTCATCAACCATAAATTTGAAAGAAAAAAAAAACCGGGGTCAGTAGCTCCTCTTGCATTCATGTATGCTAATGCTGCTTCTGAATCGCCATCTACTAAAATCCCTTTTCGGCATGCATCCATCTTGTTGTATAAGTCCTTCAACGTATATCCAACTTCATTATAACTACCTGCTTCTCCAACCATATACTCGTATGTATGACAAGTCCTAACTGATGCCTTCCGCAATGACATTGCAAAACTTAAGTCCCCTTTAGATACTTCTCGGTGTGATACCAAAAGACCAGCTTCAGTTGCGTTTGCCAACATATGAGAGTGATGAGTGCGAAATTGAGTGACTGTATATTTTTCCTTCTTCTCCTCGTATACTATTGTAAAACTAGCTTCGCATCCACATCTAGTTTCACCTCTCTAGTTCTTAACCTTATCTGGTTTATTCTTCCATTTAGCCAACATTTTCCCCTCTTTCCCACAAACCCATCTTCTCCTCTGAATTTTTCCACCTATATGTCATGTTAATGCATCCTTTCTGATGCTAAATCCAATTACTTTTGCATATCTTTTATAAAACTGGTATGCATCCTCTATACTGTTGAAATAACCTCCCACAACATCTCCCTCAGTCAAGTCCAAATATTTCATACCCTCATACAACAATTTTGATGTTGCACATTCTTCAACTGAACACCTCGTTCCCCTATTCTGTGCAGAAAGTTGAGCTTCATTAGTAACTACACTCACACCTCCTGAATTTCAAAACCACAAGAAGTACCTTCAGTCATAGTCCTTCAAACAAAGCAACTCCATTCCAATTATGGTCATACCTAAGGCAACACAAATAACTCAACCAGATAGCTAGATCATATAGACCTTAAATCTTACCAATGCATCCACATATTAGTTTTATATAAGCATGCGGAAAATAAGGACAAAGGGGAACACACACCTCATCGGGTAAAGCAAACATGGGGACATGATGTAATGTAATGTTATGCCATTTGTAAATAAAAAAACAGAGTTTTACCTTGCATTTCTTCAGACCTTAGTGACCATTGGGAATCAACACTGCAAATCACTCAAAGTAAAAGGCAGATTGACTTCTCACCTCATTTTCATGTTTGCACTGCATCAAATATCTCAAAATACTCAACATAATACAAATTAAATTATGTTTTTTAGAAATAAATAAAAGCTAAAGAGTGAACTAAATATCAAGCTACCACCGAAATCAAAAGTAAATTTCACAAATGTAGCAAACATGTGCAAAGTAAATTCTTTAAATAACTTACTCATAAACCTGTAAATTGATATCAGAGAGATTAACAAGTTGAAACCATACCAATAAGGCAGAGCATTGATAAGAGAACTTTGATAAGAGAAATTTTAGAGATCCTGAGCCATACCAATAACCTACTCATTTGACTACAACCCCAATTACTCCTCAAATATCTTCGTAGAAGCCAAGCGATCTGAAGCCAATGACCAAAACCCAGAACCACTGTTTACGGGGTAAGCTCCCTTGATATGAAATGATGAATTTTTGAGCTATAGCATACTATCATTCTTCCTCAAACTTCATACTCTTTCTCTCTCACTACCACCTCTTCCTTCCCACCTTCAACTTCTCCTTACCTTTGCTTCTTCTGCATCTTCAGCGAAAATTTTTGAACCGGTTCCGCACCACCTTCAATTTATCTTTTTCTAACCAACCCATTACTCATTCTCTCTTCGCTATTTTCATCTCACCAATTTGATCTTCTTCCCCGGAGCCCATTCTTCTCTCGATTTTTGGTTTCTGAAATTACCTCTTCCCCTTCCCCCACCTACTCACCTTTTCTCCAGGTTAAATTGCCTTGCCTTTTACATACTCTTTTTCAAACTTATTTTTTTCCCAGTGCCATTAGATTAAGCCCATTTAAATCCAACGATCACAGCGCTCCTAAACCCATGAGGCACTTAGTCTAGTGTCGTGTGGTAGAATTTCCAGAAGTTATCATGTCTTTTCAAGATTTAACTGTCTAAAATATATCAATATTAAATTTTGACAATCATTAAAAAAGATTTCAATTTATAGTCCATGAATCTGCCAAAAGTTATTATTGCCCCCCTCCTTCCAAATGGGCATGTTCAATTTTAGATAGCTATTGAATAAAGTTTTGACATGTAACAACTCGTCCTAAATTCACAAGATTAATTAAGGGTAATTAAGAATAATTGAGGATTAATTGAAAAAATCCATGACTAATTGAGGATTAATTGAGAAAATCCATCACTAATTCGGAAATTTCAGACAGTCGGTGTAAAATGACGATTTTATCCCTAGGAATGGGCAAAAAGTTGACTTTTAACTCATGTGGTCAAATGCATGAGGACCGAGGACCATTATGTAGATCGAAACGATACGAATTCGCAGACAGACGACACGTCAAAATCGGACATTCGACGGGAAAGTTATGGTTCACGGACGAAATCGAGAACTATGCACAAGTGTTCGGTTTTCAAAACGGTTTGTTTTTATTGGGACCCAAATATCTGGTTTTGGACCATAGGATGAGTGACACTTGTCACCCACCCTATGACCCATTCCATATAACACATGCATCATCACTATCATTCATCATCATTTCATCTTTCTTCTTCATTTTCTTCTCCAACCCATACCCACACCACCCAACCATCATCTTCATCCTTCCATCTTCCATTGTGGGACCATTGAGGGACAAAGAGAGTGAGGGAGAGACTGAAAGACAGCCAGGGACGGCGGAGCCGCCGTGAAGGGTGGCCAGAATCGCGAAACAAGGTAAAAATGTAGGATCCAAAATTTTGGGTTTTCTATTTTGATGTTTTTGATCGAAACTAGGCTCATCTTCATGTTCCTTGAGGTAAGGGGAGTCTGTTAAGCGAAGCTTGAGAGGTTTTAGATGTCAGTGGTGGCCAGAATGACGATCGAAAGTTTGGCCGAAACTTTGAATGGCCATTATTTGAAATCCAAGTAATTTCTTCAATTTCTGGGTTTAGATTTGGAATCCTTGGCTTGAGTAGATGAGTTTACATCGGTAGAATGCCAAAATTGGTTGAGAAATGAGTGAGATATTGAAGTTTGAAGTTTTGGGCAGTTCCAGCAAGTTTGACCGAGTTTTCCGGTGAGTTTAACCAAGTTGACCAGAGAGTTGACTCGTTGATCTGTTGACTTTCATCGAGTTGACTCGTTGACTTTGACCGAGTTGACCGTTGACTTTGACCGTTGACCATGACGTCGCGTTGACTTTTTGACCAACAACCTTGATCCGCACGTGGGGTCGCATGGATGCAAATCTCGAGGTGGAACCAGTACTATTTTAAAGGTTTCAACGATAGGAATCCAATGGCGGTGGTTTCGAGTCGATCAGAGATCGTTAGGTTGGTCAAATTGAGGTTTTTAGCATAAAGAAGCGTATCCGGGACACGTTAACTTTTCTAGTAGTTTTGGGGGTTTATGATTAGGAATTGTATAGATGGTTAGTGACCTTTGAGTGTAATTTGGACAGGTCTGGATGATCCGGAGAGGTTGGATTAGCCCAGAGAGGCTTATGGCACGGATTTCGAGGTGTAGCAAGTACGACCTGTGAGTAGACACTTGTTTTCTAAATATGATGCATGCATAACTGTTTTATATGTTTTATATTTATGATTTGAAATGCCTTGAGTGCATATGATTGTGGTATTTGGTATTTACGTATTTATACGTATTCCGAGGTTTGTGATTTTATATTGAATTTATACGTGCTTGTGTTTTCAATAGTTTGATTAATGGAATGATTTCGGATTTCCAAATATGGAATCGGGATTGAGACCTATTTGACATATGAACTATCGAACTTGAAGTCTATTTGATTTAATGAGGTATCGGGATGGAGACCCATTGGGCTTAAGGCCCAGTTGGTTTATGATATCGGGTTTGAGGCCCAGTTGTTTTATGATATCGGGCTTGAGTCCCAGTTGTGGTTTACGTATATGATATGTGGAAATGGTTTATGAAGGTTATACTTCAGGCATGAGATCCAGTTGTGGATTTATGATGGTTTTATGGAAACAGAATGGATGAAATTATATTCCGGGCGTGGGCCCCTTTGAGAGATTTTGAGATGATTTTTGAAATGTTTTGCATATACCATCCTTATGTGTGGATTTTCTCCTCCAGATGTCAGGGACACTGGAGTAGTCACGGTGCATTACCTAAGAGGGGTCACCCTATAGAGAGATCGCATAGAGGCTCACGTAGAGAGGCTCGGGATCAGGATTGCATGAGGGTAAAACCTCCCCCCAATGAGGGTCATTGACCTGGGTGGACCTTGGGGAGACTTGAAATTGAGATCTCCGAGTAGCACACGTAGCTTAGGATCGTGACATTATGACATCTGAGATGTCAGGCATCTGGGATGTCGAGGATTGGTTAAACTACATTTTACTGGATTGGAATTTCTGTGTTAATGGTTTTGGGTTGAGTTCCCACATGGATTTATGGTTTTGGGAAAATGCCCTAATGATTTGAGGAAGGAAATGGCTTTGATTGATAAACGATTTCATTAAGTTTGATTTGATTTGAGGAATGATTTAGTTAATTGGTTTTTGAATGCATGCATGCTTTTTAGTGAAGGGTCTAAATATCTTTTCTGAAATGTGTTTTATTAAACTATTTATTTTCGTCCACTCACATCTTTTCATGGTTTTTAATACCCTTCAGATTGATCGTGGATGCGGGTTGTAGTAGAGACCGAGATATCACATTCCTCCACAGATTCTGGCGCGCTCTGGAAACCCCGAGAGAGTCAAGGATTGGGTTATCCCTTGTCTGGCACATGGTGTCAGACGGGAGCATGGCACATCCTGCATTAATCCCAAGGGGATCGGGATGGGTCGTATCATGACAAGTTATGAATGGAACCTGTTTAGTTTTGTTGACATATTTAATTTAGAAAGCTAATGAATGAAGCAGTGACAGGTTATGAATGAAACCTATTTAGTTTTATGGACATGTTTAGTTTGGATTCTTATTGAATGAAGCTATGACAGGTTATGAATGGAACATATTTAGTTTTGAGGAAATGTTGAGTTTCGACAACCTGCTCTTTAGTTGACATGTTTAGTTTGGATAGCAAATTTTGCATTGATATTGGATTTGCAAATGAAAAAACAGGTTATGAATCATTCTGCATTGATATTGGATTTGCAAATGCAATCAAGAACTGAACAACTACTCCAAATGACACAAATCGTACCATTCATATTACAAACATTCATACCATACCATTCCATCCACAAATCATCGTTGATATTACAAACACGAAATCCCAACTACATACTACATACTACAACTAAAACTTTAAAGCCATGTTTGTAATGACCCGGAAATTAGAAAAAGGAAAAATTGGAAACTTTGGGGAAAATGACGATTTTGCCCCTGGACTTGGGCGGACGGTTGACTTTTTATTCGAGCGGTCAAATGGACTTTGACCGATGACCGTGACGTAGTTCGGGACGTCACGAGTTTATAGACAGGTGGCACGCCCGATTCCGACATTCGAGGAAAAAGCTATGATATGCGGAAGTTGGAGGGTAATTTGGTAAATTGGTCATAAGGGCCGAAAGTTGACTTTTTGATCGGGACATTGTTTGGACTTCGCGGGAAGACCGTTGGATAGGTCTTGGGACGCTGAATCCGTAGACAGGCGGCATGCATCAATCGGAGTCCGAACGAGAAAGTTATGGGTCTAGAACGAAGAGGGGTATTTTGGTAATTTGTTACGATAAGGGTAAAACAGTAATTGTCTTTAACGGGTGAACTTAATTGATAAATTATATCTTAATTTGGCTGAATCAGCCTATTTGGATTGAGATTAATTCCTAAGTGACATGTGTCACTTGCTCATGTTCATTAGTGGCATATTTGAATGCCTTATACGGACAAACAACCTCCAAAAATCCTTGTTTAAATTCTAAACAAATCCTAACACTGATTGCTCAAGGATGACCGTGGAAACACTGGGAGATTTAGAGGAAACATTTGAGTGAAAAACAGAAGGAAAATAGGAGAGAAAAACGGGGAAGGACACTGTGAACCCGAGAGGAAAAACCCGAAAATACCAACCACAAACACAAATCTCGAATTCGATCTTTCAGACATTAAAGAGTGAAATTGACAATGGATTAAGCTTTCTGGGACTGAGACGAGTCGAGCCATATCAAAACGGAAGCCAATTGACGTGGAAATCAATAAGAACAGACTCTGCGACTCCTATGGAATTTGGAGCTTGAGTTCGATAACTTGGAGGTAGTAATCCTTGAAATTGATTTCAATTTTGTGTTTAAAAGAACTATTATATGCTTCTGGTGTAAAAAAATTGAAGGATACAGGTTGAGTTTGAGTGGAACCCGAGTTGGGACCCGTCGGGTTTCGATGTTGAGTCGTGGGTTTTAGGACATGTTTTCATTAAATTGAGGTCACAGATCGGTTAGAAATATGGAATAGATGAGAATAAATGAAAGAACTGAATCAATTGGGTTTAAATTGATAGAAAGAAAACCAGGTTGCACCGCGGGTTGCAGACCCGAATACCAGTAAAACGGGTAGCAGGGACGACTGTAGCAGTCACTGTTCATGGCACGTGAGGGCGCGTGGGTTGATTTCTGAGAAAGTTTCCAACAGGTGTTTTACTCTGAATAGTGTAACGAACATTTTGGTTTTGGTTTCGAGTCAATCGAACACCGTCTCGCTAATGTTCCGGGGATCGAACGGTTTAGGTTACGTATTTAAATATTATTTAAATCCCGGAAAATTATGGGGGATTGATATGATGTAAATTGAGTTGTTAGTAACCCTGCATAATGATTTGGCATAGGATTCGGGATTCCGAGCAAGTGTCGGAAATTACGGAAACGCGTGCAGCGCGGGAAACGAGCAGTTGGACGGTGTGTGAGTGGACGTTTGCTTTATAAATTGATATGCATGCATAGTTAAATGTTTTATATGATTTATGGCATGATTTGAATTGCAATGATTTGATATGATTATTTTGAGATTTAATGATTATTTTAATCGGTGCTTCGGGCACGTTTTTCGAGAAAATGAGAAATGACTATTTTGGGCGAAGGCCCGGGATTTGTGACTGGTTTTGGCTTGGATTATGGGTTGGGAAATTAATTTAATGGATTTGTGATGTTTTCGGATATGATTTTACGTATTTGCGTGTATTGAATTATTTAATGATTTTACGGATTGACGAGAAATGAGATTTGGGCATGTGGCCCCGTGATAATGGTTTTGACATGGTTTTGATACTCGATTTGGAATAATGTTTTTGATTGTGTATTGATGTTTGATGCCCCCAGATGCGTAATTCCTGGAGGGACTCCGGATGTGTAATTCCCGGTGAGGCTGGATGTGTAATTCCCAGCAATGGATGACGACTCTGGATGTGTAATTCCTAGAGGATCCTCGGATGTGTAATTCCCGAGTTATATGCTTTATTATATGGTGAACTGATTTTATAAAATGATTTAAATGATTAATGTGTTTTTCCCTATGCATGCATGATTTGATAAACTGGAGGGTAAGGGATGTGTTTCAAATGTGTTTTACATGATATTATTTTTGTCCACTCACACCTTTGATTTTAATGACCCTCCAGGCCGTGGCACGACACTCGGGGCAGATTACGAGGCGGAGGCATGAGCAGAAATCAGTGCAGTTATCCCTGGTCTGACGGGTGCTGAAGAGTACTTTCGGGATTTCAGTTGACTTGTCAGAAGGGAGCAGGACCGGACACAATTATCGAGGTCCAGTTGGGACAGGTCCTGTCAATGTTCACATTCTTATTTGACCCTATTTCAGATCCCCCTCCTCCACCGATTATCATTCCAATCAACAAACAAACCAAAAACCATAAAAGGACAATAACAAATAACATACACCCCTGTCTTTTCTCAAACTCTTTAATCTGCTTCTTCAAATACAGGATTTCCTCATTCTTCTGCTTCAATTTTGTCAACAGACTAGGAATGGGGCCGGGAGACTTTTGATCTAGCTTCAGGTCGCACTATTCAAAAAATATGCACCCAATGTCTCTTCCTCTTACACGATTTCTCTATCTAGTTTCAAATCAAACAAACAAACGAAATCAAATTTTGAGACCTAGCTAGAACATCCCTATAATCTTGTTAAATCTAAAAATCAAGGAATCAACATACATAATATTCTTACCCCCATAACCAGAACATCCCCAAAATCTTTGCCCAGGATTTTCACCGGTGAGGGACGTCATCAATTTCGATTGTTTACGACAGTAGCAATTGGGGGCTTCTACTTCAATAGTCGTTTTTTCCATCCTCGCATCACAAATTCGAAGTTCTCACGGAAGGGATGAAATCCTCACAACTCGGATAAGTCCTCGTCGAAGATGAAACAAGAGGGTCGACGACGGCTGAATTTAGGACCTGGGAATTCAATTTGGATGGAGGGGACCTGCGAAATCAATTTGGGTGGATTCGATACAGGTAAAGGTGAGGTGGATTTGCGATTTAGGGTGTAAGGGAGCTACGAATTTACTTTGGGTGGAGCAGCGGCTGCAAATCGATATGGGTGGTAGTTGCCTCAAGCTAGGTTTTTACAATTATTATGAAAACTCGAAAATACCCCTATCTTTTATACCACATCGGTCGCTAATTAGGCAATTTTTTTGACACGTGACACTTTAACGGTGGAAAAAGATGAAAAATCTAACGGAAATAGTTAATTGTGGATGGTCACATAGATTGGGTATTGATTTGAAAATTTTGATAATTTGGATATGAATCTATTTTGACCCCATATGAGGTCTTTTATGTAATTTTTTCAATAAAATACTAACAAAGTAACTTAGTAATTCCGTCAAATCCAAATAAGAACTCTCAAATACTTTTAAACCAACAAGTAAATATTGAGTTCCGTTAGCAACGTCCACCGTGTGAGCCTCAAATTCTGTATACAGGTTGAATGACACATCCAACGGTGCAAATTCGTTCATCTTGACTCCTCTGTTACGTTGACTGGGCAGGTGCCATATCATATTCTCGCTATAACACACAAAAGTGTGAACTACCTTTCTTTTTCCTCAATTATTTATAAATACGTTCCCATTTTCAATGTTCATGATCGTCTCTCTTCTCAGTCGCTCGATTTTCATTATCTTCAGTCAAAAGTTTCCTATTTTAGGAAGAAAAAAAAATGGTTGCACCGCAGACTATTGATTTGCTAAAGGAGGATCTTCCGGTGCACCAGGAATCTCTGCTACTCACCGGCGACACCAAGACCGGTCTCATCCTCGTCGACGTCGTGAATGGCTTCTGCACCGTCGGTGGAAATTTGGTAATTTTATGATCCAAGTTTGTCAAAAATCAATAAAATTTAGATTCATTGGCCTCTAAAATTTTTTGCTTTAATGCATAGGTAAGTCTTTACCTTTTTTTTGTATATTGAATAGGCACCAAGGCAGCCTGATAAACAAATCTCTGAAATGGTGGATGAGTCAGTGAGGCTTGCCAGAATTTTCTGTGACAGAAAATGGCCTGTCTTTGCTTTCCTTGATTCCCATCACCCTGACATCCCTGAGCATCCTTACCCTCCTCATTGTATTACTGGAACCGATGAATCAAACCTAGTCCCAGGTAACCTTTTTTTCTTTTCGTTGGTATTCTCTTTTATCGCGTTGTCGCTGTAGTTATATATTTCTTGGATTAGCTTAGTACACTTGATGTGTTATATTTTGTCAGTGGTTCACTTTACTTTCTGTGATTATATGCACAGCCTTGCAGTGGTTGGAGAATGAGCCGAATGTGACACTTCGGCGTAAAGATTGCATTGATGGGTTTATGGGGTCGATTGAGAAAGATGGTTCTAATGTGTTTATCAATTGGATTCAAAGTAATCAAATCAAAGCTGTAAGCATTTCCTAAACCCCAAAATGCGTTCTTCCGCTTGTGATTCTGCACTTGGTAATTGATGTTGGCTCTGTCTAATTTCGGTATTTACTGTTCCTGGTTTTGAAGATCTTGGTTGTAGGAATTTGCACGGATATATGTGTGCTAGACTTTGTATGTACCACTTTGTCTGCAAGAAATCGTCGCCACCTTGTCCCTCTTGAGGATGTGATTGTGTATTCCCGTGGTTGTGCAACCTTTGATCTTCCAGTTCCTGTTGCCAAAACTGCAAAAGATCTTATAGCTCATCCCCAGGTACTTCAATTTCTTTTTTTTTTCTGTTCCGTAGTTGTCTCGTTCTGATTTTTCTTTCCCTTTCCGGACCTTATAATTTAAATATTTTAATTCAGAAGATTTTGGATACAGAAGACAGAACAGGTGCCAGACTGAATGATAAGTATAATTTCAAACAGTAGGAGGTAGCAAGGGAACTTGAGAAATTTGACTTCTTCAGACATCTACTTGATTTTTTCTTCTTGGATTTCTCAGTCAATGGAATATGAATTCTCTTTGTCATTATTACCGTATCTGCTTATGTGTCTTCTTGGAGTTCATGTTGTCTAGTTCGCATTGCATTTACATGAAGATGCTTGATTTTGGAGGCCCTTGAGATTCATACTCAAGATCTGAATGCTAGAATCTACCGCTACGTATCATATATTTGTTTTTCACATAATATAACTCTTGATGTTTGACATTTTGGTTGTCCTTTCAGGAGTTAATGCATCACATAGGCCTTTATATGGCCAAGGGAAGAGGAGCAAAGGTAGTATCAGAAGTGTTATTGGATACAAAAGAGCCATGATCTTGGCCAATCCGAGGATTCGCGTTGAGGCTTCTCCATATGGTGAGTTACCGTCATTACGTAGCTTAACGGTTGGACGAAGACACGGTGGATGAAACTGGTTTGCATTTGGAAATGTGAAATTCGGAATCTTTGTGACTAGAGATTGGCACCAAATGTATAGAAAAGCTTTACATTTTGCATTATAGAAATGCTGAAGAATAAGGTTACTGATGTTTTCTGTGCAGCCTTATGTTATTACATTCTCAGATGTATTGGCAGCCTAAACTATCACGTTTGAATAATTTTAACTGTAAATAATGCTTTGTTTCATTTGATATCTTAAAGCACACAGAAGTTGCAATCTTAATGAGTAATTTATCAATTTCATCGAAATGTAAGCTTAGGGAATGCTTTGACAATTAATAATAGTCTAGTGAAAAATTGGTTGAAATAAAAATTCACGTGAAACGGCCAAGTGAGTACAAGTTCAAGGGAGAAATTGGCCGATGCTCAAATTTGGTACTTTGGAAATACATAATGCATCGTAACTGGAGTTGAAAGAGTGCCAAAATGGTGATATATGATTTAAAATCCTCCTGTTGTTTTCATACTTACAAACTACAATAAATGTATGGTAATCAAATAACATATTCTCCCGGATCAGAACCAAAAGCAAAGAGGGAGAGATACCTAAAAAAAAATGAAAAAAAGAAAAGCCACTTAAATCTGTCACTCTTTAAAAAGCGAGAAATGAAAGCAAAGAAACCAAACAGCAAACCATGAAACAATTTACAGCTGTGATGAAGATGATCTAACTTTCGAATCTTGGTATCTCTTATGCATTGCAGGTGCCATGACGGCGAAAATTGACCTCCTTTGCTTCTTTGGAGCCACACCAAATATGAATGACCGCAAAGGAACCCTAGACCGGCTTTCAGCGTGAGCCAGCTGGGGAGGTAGTTGCTTCTTCGATCCAGCAAGCTTGTAATCTTCGTTTACCTTTGTCAAAGTTCTTTCAACTTCAATTTGAAGTGTGTTAACATGATCCAATCCTGCTTGCAATTCATCTGCAACTTTGTTATTCTCTTGTTTCATGTTTAAAATTTCTCCTTGGAACTTTGCAGCTTGGTAGCTTGTAAACTCGAAGTCACCATCCTCAGCGCTTGTCTTCAAAGCCTTTGTGATTTCCTCTTGAATTCCGCACAAGGACGTGAATCTGCATTGCAGTTCATCTTTCAGTAAGGCACCTTTTTCCGACCAAACATTGAGTTCATTCTGAATCTCCATTAGATGCTTGTATAATGGCCGTGCATCAGATTTCATAGAATATTTCGCCGTGCTACTTCCATCTTGTTTCTTTGTTTTCTCCTCAAGCTTGGATATCTCTGACTGCAGATCTTGGACACTGGTTTCAAATTGTTGTACCTGGTGAAACGACGCGCTGAATTTCAGCCAGAAGTCCAAGTTCTCCTCCAGCAATTCATCAATGTCGGTGCGAAATTGTTCTTCAATTGCTGATGTTTTTGATGACGTTCCCTCAGTTTCAACATCCTCTGTCTTCTCTTGCGGCATACTTGGTGTCTGATCCAATGCTCTAAATTCTTCTGATTCTTTAGTTTTTCCTAAACTTTGCAGCAGAAGATCCAGCTTCTTATGCAGTGCTTTGATCTCCTCATCCTTCATGGCACTGGAACCCTTGAGTTCTTTTATCTGCACTGATGTTTCAAAGAGCTCGTTCTCAGCTTCGCTAAACTTCTTCTTGAGCTCCTTATAGTTTCGAAGCGTTGAAGTGTACTCTGTCAATAGAATCTTTTCTCTGCCCCCCATCCCATTCGCAAACAGTTTCTGCCAGTCTGGCTCATCTTCTTTCTTCGCTGCTTGTACCCTTTCTTCCATATCCACAAGATTATCCAGAAGCTCCTTCTCTTCGGTATTAATCTCCGCCGATTTGGAAGCAACATCTTTTGCTTGATCATCACCAGCAGAACTACCGACAACTGTACCTGTCACAACAGCATCAGCAGGTTTCGTGGTTCTCACTTCAGGTAGAGATTCTCCTTCGTGACCAGCAGAAACATTGACAACATCTGCAGTTTCTACTGCGCCAGCACCAGTTTTTGGTGATTCCTTATGTTCGGTTGACTCTCTTGTCGGTTTCACTTCAGCCAAAGAAGATTCTTCATCTTTGTGCTGTGAAGCCTCCTTCACTTCCTCATCCAACGTAACAGAATTAACTGCTTTATCTTCTACTTCAAACTGTTTTTGCAACTTGGCTACGCCGAGAGATTCTTCTTTTGTATCTGATGAGTCCGTAGTAGTATTCACGTCTTCATCCGGCCTCACCGTTTGCAGCTTATGAGTAATGTGATCAAGATTACAACTCGCTTCAGTAAAATGTGTCTGCAGATTGTCACTCTGGCTTGCCACACTTATGTTTAGATCCTGTACTTGATGCAACTTGTCCTCCAATTCCTTGAGCTTTTTGCTCAATTCCTTCTTGTCACCGATGAGAGTTTCTTTATCACCTTCAAAACTTCGAATTTGTTCGTGAATCTCATCATTTTCACCTCTTAATCTGTTGACTAAAGCAGTCTGTGACGAAACTGCACTCTCCAAACTGATCACTTTCGTCACAAGCTCATCAATCTTATCTGCCATTTCAGTAACAGTTAGAGATTTATCTGGTGCAGCCTTATAATGCTCCTTAATCTTCTCGCGTAACATCTCTAATTTCTGTCTCTGTTGTGTCACACTTTCCATCTCCTCATCCAAAATTTTCTTTTCCGCATTCCCCGATTCATCATCCTTTGCAGGTGGCTTCTTCTGATTGGTTTTCACTTGGCCATGTTCAAGCTCATTCTTCAGAGACTCCAAACTCCTTTTGGCATCATTAACCCTTCGTGACTCAGCCTTTGCTTCCTCAGCTGTACTTTCCTGCTTTATCTGCAGCTCAACCAACGTCTCCTGACACGATTTCAAAGCAGCCGCTGTCATCAAATTTCGAGCCTCATTATCATCAATCACCATTCCCTCACCAAATTCATCTTGTAAACCGGACACTTGGTCTTGCATTCCCTTGATTTGGTTCTCGATTTCCCAGTACTTTGCAATTCCATTCTCATATGAACTCTTGACAAACTCTTTCTCAGTCTGCAACGAAAGAATCTGCTTCTGAGTCTTGTCAATCTCTTCAAGTCCCTGAGGTTTACTCAAGCCGGACTTAGCAACTGTCTTGGTAGAACCTGATTTCAATGATCTTTGAGGCTGTAGTTTATTTTTAGCTGTTGCTTTTGTAAGAAGGGACTTCAAATCTTTAGTCGGACCCGTGTTGGGGACTTTTGGGATGTTCATTGCTCTGGACATGTCTGGAATCTTTCTCTGAAATTTAGGTGTGTTGTAATCATCTTCTTCATCCATTGCAAACTGAACTTGTTCTGGAAACACAGAGGCAATGGTGTTGTTGGCATTTTGAAGTTCTGTTGAAATGTGATCATAGCGCTCAGCCAATGACCGGTACATTTTGTAGGTTTCTTCCACAAAGTGTATCAACTCCGGCCTCTTTTTGTAGTACATTTCTGCTCTCTTGGCAAACGAGTCTCCATCCTCTGATATCAGCTTGAGCACAGTTTGCACCTTCTCCTCCATATCTGCATTTCCAATCATCCATTCTTCAAATACACATATATGCAACTCAACAACTATTTGATTCACACAGCACCAACAACAAAAAATATACAATGTTTCAAACAAAATTTCCAATATTTGGAACAAATTTTGGCCACGGGTCCTGTAAAGAATGATCTAGAGTGCCAGGGAGGGAATAAGCTCTTCACCAAATGTTGGACTAAAATATCAAGCCATTCATAAATCTCTGACTCATGGAACTAAATTGAGATCACGACAAGAGATCAGATTACCGTAATTACAATTATTATCTTACCATATATGATTTTTTAACATAAGTTTAATCTAGTGATCAGCAGTCTAAATGCATCTGTCAGAATCCCAAACCCAAGTCTTAAGGAAACGTTGTGTTTTCTTTATTTATTATATATATTTTTTTCAACACATACAAGAACATATTGTTTGATTGAAATAGCTGCAACTCAAAAAAATATAATCATATGGAAGGATCATAGCACCCGGATTTGCAAATAGGAGTAATATATATATTCATGGTGATACAACAACATACGTATCAGAACAATTGTTATGCATGAAAACAAGAATATTATGTGCTCATCGGAACTAAAAAGTTGACAAGTTATAGTTCAAATAAACTGAAAATGAAAAAGTAGATGATTGGTTGAGCGATCGTGATTGGATCGATGAGAGACATAATGAGGTGGTCACCTTGGAGGTTTTGCTCCAGCCATTTTGATTGCTTAGTTCTGATGTGGCTCGCCCACCACCATGAATATGCATTGCTTGCAGCTCTCTGCAACATCTCTCTCTCTCTCTCTCTCTCTCTCTCTCTCTCTCTCTCTCTCTCTCTCTCTCTGTTCAGACCACAGCCATTCGACCCTTTTTTCTCTGACCCATAAACAACAGTGTTTTGAGGAACAAGAAAGGCAATCGAATCAGGAAAAAAGAAATGAAATGAAAACAGAGTTTGTGAAGAACGTGCGTCACACTGAAACGCGGCGCACCAACTTTCTATTATTAAGATGATGGCCGGGAGCAAACTTCGCTTCCGAATATTTTGTCAAAAGCCTTCCTTTCAAAATAAGAAAAGGCTTCCCCAAATGAGAAGGGGCCACGTTTGCCAATATCAAATTATCAATAAATATAAAGGCTGAGCTAATTCCAGTTTAAAAAAAAAGGCTAAGCTAATTTCTTACTTTGTATTTTAATAAATAAAAAATAAAGAAATTTAAAGTTATTACAGAAGGTAAGCCCGTACTGTGAGACCACGTGGCGTGTTTTGTTCTTTTCTTTTCTTTTCTTTTCTAAAATGGAAAGAAAGCTCTTTTTTTCGGGTCGGACTTTCATGAAACGTTCTATAGAGTGATCTCAGTATCCAGTGGACGAAAATAATCCGAAAACATGGGGCAGATCTAATGAATGAAAGGGTTAGACCACTCCATGAAGTATTCCATGGAAGCCTAACCGCTCTTTTTTCGACCCGACTGACCTTTTCTTTGCTTTTTTATATTTTATATTTTATTTTTAGATATATTTTGGTTATTTATTTTGATGAAGAAGTCTTGCAACAGGTAATCTGTCACCGACCTGAAGTCTTTAAGAAGCAACCTCAATTTTGATATTATGTCCAAGATCTTGGGCAATTATTTTTTATAGAATGGGAGCGAAGAAATAGGATATATTGAGGGCATCGTAATTGTATTTTATAATGTTGTACGATCAAGATCTGAAATTTTGTTTATATCGTGAATAAAAATACGATAATGAATCCTTTCATTGTATAGTAAGTAAAAATACTGATAAAGATGATAGTGCATACTAGTTTTTACTTTTTACATGAATGGTAGTTACAGTGTTGATTGAATTTCTGATAATTGAGACTAAAAATTCTCACTTTAATCTTCATAATTTAATTACTTCAATTCAAAGTACATTTTCGTTTATCAATATGAGACTAAATTTCATGTTTTTTAATAATTTAATTTTTTAATTTAATTTAATTTTTTTTTATAATTTAATTTAACCTAACTTAAAATAAAATGATGTTTATGCCGAAGAAAATATATTCCATATTTTCTGTTTATAATTTAATTAGTTCATGTCCAAGAAAATTAATATTTTGTGTGTTTTTTTTTAATTCAAACATAAATTACATATTTTTTATATCTAAAGAATGAAATAAAATTGAGCAAATTACATTTTAGTATTTAGCGTTTTGCATGCAATTTTAGGGCAGAGCATTAAAATTATGTATTTAAGTACCTTAAATTCTTTAAAATATTTCACCATGGCTGATCCATTATAATTTTCTATCATAAATAACATTAATTAATTATATGTCTTATGTGAGCCACCCAAAAACGACTGAATATGAATTTACAGGCAAAGTAACCTTTAATTGTATATCCTTTTAAAAGTAAAGTAACGAGTTTACGTCACTTTAGTTGAGTAGAAATGTAACTCTATGTAGTTACTCCCCCTTATATTCTGATTTAGAATTATTTTGAGTCGGTTCGTGTGAAACACGTCATTAATTAATGAAATTTATAACGAAAATTGTAATAGACGGGTTAGGAAAAATATTTTTTAAAATTTAGGATATTAAATGTAAAATCTAATTAAATATAATTTTAAATTTTAGGGATATAATACCAAATATTAAAATGTAATTTATTCCAATAAAATTCACCTCCTTCAATTAACTGAATTTGATGTATTTAACAGCTCACTCATAGCGGTGTGAACCTTAGGACAGTTTGGACCATGAATACCGTTCTTCGTGTGCCCTAATAAAAACAATAAGTGACGGGTATTTCTGTTATTTTTGGGGAATGTCGTGGGTTACTTTTTCCTATATTTAATGATATATTTCTCTGTATTTTATGCAGGATGTGATGAGAGATGAGAGAGAAACTATAAACCATTTCTCAAAACAAAGCCGTTGAAAAAAATTGATAAAATAAAAATAAAAACCGTTAGAAAGAAAATGCAACAAAACATAGGTAGCCTTTATTATTTGGCTCAAAAGTTCATGCACATGTGGGGGCCTGATTGGCCCGGTAGACAAAAGTCTGGCCCGATTGGCCTGGTGGACAAAAGTTCGGTCCGACCCGCTATGGATCGTGGGCCGGCTTGACCTGAAAATTAGCGTGCTGGATTTGAATTTAGGGTATTCAAACCTGATAACTCCGATAGGCCTGAGCCTGATAAGCCAAATCTGGTCCGTCCATATAAACCCGATCCGTAAGCCCGAATATATATACATTAGATAATTATCCATGTACAGACAAAGATTATGAAAATAAAACAAATTAAGTTCAATTGGTACGTGCCCAAGTAGACGGCGGAGCAAGTTGCCCAGCCATCAACATATCTACTCGGGCCACTACGTGTGGGTTTCCTCCAGTTGCTTGCACCCATTCAGATTGCTGAAACATGATTCATTTACAAGCAACTATGGAAAAATTAAACCTTCATTAATAAATTAATTAGGCGCACATAAAATTAAATCTCATTATAAATATATCAAAATACATACTTATGAATCCTAAGTGTTGTTGTATACATATATATTTGCAATAAAAATAAGAGTATTTGAACATCATGTAATGATGTCAATGTACGGTGAGGCGCACGTATAAACATGGATAAGGAATGAAAAATAAAGTAATTTAGAATAAAGTTGAGGAAGAAGAATGCATACAGGCCCAGTGAGTGTTGCTTGTTGCCCATGATGAGGCATATTTTGAAGCTGATAAACAGGATTCAAACTATTTCCAGTGGATTAATACTGGGTATCCGGTTGTCTATGAATCTTTGTAGTCGGTTGTGCATCCTCGAGGATTGAATCAATTATTTGTCTTTTTTAATATAATACTTTTTCTTTATATTTGTCTTTCTTTAACTCCAAATTTAGCATTGAATTTGAATCAATTATTTTGAAAAAGCCCTTTGTGCCAGACCCAGGTGGGCTTGTTCAGCCTGACCCGTTAAGCTCAATAAAAATCGTCCCGATAAAGTCCGTGGGCTTTCATATATGTCATTAAGCCTACTTGGCATGGCCCGATATTTTTCAAAAAATTTCATAAGCCCGTCTCGGCCCGGCCCAAGCCAAAAAAATTTGGGCCGAATTTGCTTGGACTGGCCCAATATCGAGGCCTAAACGTAGGTACATAAAGCGTTACTAGTCTTCTTAAAACTAATTGACAAAATTTGCAAAGATGATCGTATTTTAATATATAATCAGAAATCATTGTAAGTATAAACGATAATTCTTATCTAATGTGAGATTATCGTAATATATAATTAAAAATTACTCGTATGAATAAAGAATTAGGACCGAATTAGAAATGAGCTTACACGTGTATAGATGGCTTACCTCTAGCATATTTCGAATTCGATGTGGCTTTCAGAATAATGTCATGGTTAGAGATTGGTTACATTCGCATAAATGATTGAGTCTGGTCAAAATATATTATACCTACATTTATGATTGACTCTCACATAACTCTTATCTGATATGAATCCCATAGTAATATATTGTTAGAAATCATTCACAAGAATATAAATGACTATAGTTGAGTTAAAAATCACTTACACGTGCCTAAATGACTCATTGTATCACAGCTCTTAGTTGATGCGAGTCCCATAATAATATATGTGGTTAGTAATTGCTCACATGAGCGAGCATAGACGACCAATCCTAACATGAACAGGGGATTGACTGTGTCATAATTCTTGTACAATGAGAGTTTCATAACAATATATGGCTAGACATTAGGTATATATGCGAATAGGCGAATAATCTTAATGTCGCTCTTCTCTTAATGATTATAGTTAAAAATGACTCACACGTCAAAAAACGACTAATTCTAACATGAGTGTTGGTACCGGATTGTTATCTTGGTCTCCACCAGAAAAGCCATATACAAAAAGCTTGCTCAACTTCGATGATCAGAAAAAGCCAAGACCATTAGAGCAAGAGCATCCAACGACTATATACCCCTTAATCCTTATCCAAAACAAATTCTCTGTTCCACTCAATGAAAAAGGGAGTTAATTAAAGAACTTTTGAACAAAAAACACTTTGAGAACTTGAATGGAGTGCCAACAGATGCCGCTAATGGAGCCATTCATAATCATCTTTCATCCCATTCCTGCCTCAAATTTAACATCTTTCCAATGGTAATTATGGTGGTCCACTTTGAGACTCGGTAAAAATAAACCTATGCCACTACTCACTATAGCAACAACGAATCAAGCAACTTGATGAACTCGCAAAAAGACTCTTCATTGACAAGAAATTCAGAGCTACAGAGCCGGAATTCAAAAGATTCCATGAGCTCCCAAGAAATACCTCTAATGAATGGCCTTCTTTTGGGGGTCCAATCAATCCAAAAAGGCATTAAAATAGAAAAACTACGCGTATATGAAGCGTGAAACAGGAATCCCCTATCGTCTTTCCGTACCTACGCGATGGCCATGAAAATGAAACACAGATTAAGTGGAACAAAATTGATTGGCAGTAAACAAATACGTGCTCCGTACCTACGCTCGAACTCGGGTGAACAATACACTAACTAATTCTTTTTATTTGCGCATGACCCCAAAGGGGTTGGATTTTAAGGCCCGATATATAGGAGGAGCATGATCATGACATTACTTAACTCACCAAAACAAAACATGGTTAGTGCAAATTTGAATAGACTGGTGGTCCTCTAATTAATTAATTAATTAATTAATTCTGGGGGAAGAGTTTATTTCCAATAGCACGAAGCTAAGAGCAAAATAAAAATATGATGATGATATTCACAAAATCGGTATTTACAAACTTAAAAATCACCATGAATAATATTTCACATATCTCTTTGCACTGGATGATGTGCGCCTAATGGCATAGAAGGATGACAATTAGCAAGCAGCAAGCTTGAAAACAACAAGGACAAGGGCCTTCTTCTTCCCAGCTCTCTTCAAAATAAATCAAAGGCGCTCGGAAAAAGTCTCTCAAGGATGTGCCTGATGCTGATACAGGGCCGATCCCATTCTTAATTATTTACTAATTAATGTTACCCAATTATGTAAACAGAGTTGATTCTTCGAGGAAGTCATCGAAAATAGGGCCAATCCTGATGGATTTTAGGAGTCGAAATTCTGAACAGAAGAAAGCCATTGTTCCATGTAGTTCTTGCAGTCTGCATTTACAAACAAAATGCCGATAAGCACAGATGACATATGTCGACACACATGACATATTCAGAGCCTAAAAACCAAATTAACACACACGACTATTTCAGGCCAAGATATATTGATAGAAACCAACCATTCTGTATGTCAACAAACCAGATTGTAAGTGCAGATATGTTCATTACAGTCCCCACCTGAGGAAACAAGGAAGGAAAAAAAAACCTCTAGAGCTGTCAAGTTCAACAGGTATGTATGATTTTGTTCTCATGTACAATTTGCAGTTTATTTGGACTAGTCTCGCATGCTTTCACGCAATTCGGAAACAGGATAGGGCCAAGCAATAAGTGTTTCTTCAAGTTTTGTGCGGGTCATGCATACAATCTGTCCGCTATAGCAGGCTTGTCCACGAAATAGATTTGTAGCCGCATAATTATATACTAGTCACTTAATCACTAGCTCATTTACAGTAGTAGATACACTTATCAAATAATTGCCCTGATAACTATCAAAATCAGTAAGACAATGAATATCAAAATCAGTAAGACAATGACAGATTGATTGGTTTCTTCATTACAATAAAACTTACTAGAATCCCCAAAACAGAATTACAAATGATTTCGGTATGAAATGAATAATCCGACTGTATGTACTCCACGAGCAAGTAATCATCAAATAAAAGCTTTTGTTTGGCCTAATAAGGGGCATAAAAATTTCAACCAACTTAAATTTTTCAAAAGTTTCAATAGCCAATTATTTAAAGAGGATACTCAAATCAAGCAGTTGATGCTTAAAAGGGCTAAAACTCAGAAGAATGCACAAACTAACCAATGAAATCAAGACAGAATTATAAGAGTAAATCACCTACCAGAAGAGAACTCATCTGGGAGGTTCTTGATAGCGCTCAAAAGCTCATTGTGAGAACCCTCCACCACCTCCTTGCAACCAGGGCTATAGCAAGGCACCAGCACTGCAAAACTATTATCCGATTCGTCATCACTCTGAAAACCAGGGCCATGAGGCTCTAACCACCCAATGGACCAGTCCGAGTCATCGGATTCAGATCCTGACAAACAGACACCACCATCTGATGGCACAATAACTACATCATACTCTCTATCAATTCTCCTCTCCTCCCTACTTTGCCATTTCCTCTTAACCTTTCTAGGGGCTGAGGCCATTTTCGTGCCCTTAACCGATGGGAACTGAACTGTTCCAGGTTCCCTCAGACCACCCAAACCCCAATCTAAAGAAGAATTTTGTGAAGACCCATTGTTAGAAGGCTCTTTCTCTTTTCCACCCAACCAATACCATGAAAAACGAGTGAAAGAGACTGCCATTTTTTCCCTTTTCGAAACCCAAATTTAGCGGAAAGCAGAAAGATGATGATGGACCAGAAACTCTCTCTTTGAAGGCAAAGAATTGTGGAAAAGAAAAGATTAGAAACCCAGAAGCTCAATCTGTGACCAAAAGAATGGGAAGCCCAAAAAAGGTTCCCTGTTGCAGTAGCCACTGATTTAGGAAATGATCACTCCAATCACTAACAAAGTAAACCAATTCAATCCAACAAATCCACTACGCAAAATAATAATTAAGATGAACCAAAAAAAAGAAGCAGCAATCTTTAAAACATTAAAAAGAGCAAGAAAGTCATTGATCTAGTTTCCTCATATCAAATAAGGTAAAAATTAGTCCAATGAGTCAATGAATTTGGGATATCTCTAAACAGATTTTAATTGTCAAGCCCAGAACGAAATTCTCAAAAATCAAACTCAAGCACACAAAAAAAAAAAAGAAAAAAAATACTAACTTGAACTTAATCAAGTTCCAAAAATCACAATAACCCAATATTTAATTTTCAAAAGAATATCCAATTTCCTCATCCTTCAATTTCCTCCCAATTCCTTCCATTTCCTCCCAATTTCCCTTCTTTTAAGTAAAAAATTACCCCGAAAACAGCAACATGATCGGAGAACCCCAAAATGAAAACAATCCCGAAATTTAAAGCCTTTAAACTGATATATATTACTTGAGGAACAAAAACCCACCAATAAAATCAGAAAGCAAGATTTAGGTCACAATCTAGAGTACAAATTAGGATTTTTAAAGACTTCAAAGGGCCAAATCGGTCAATTTTACCCGGAAACCTAAACTTAACCGGTATACGACGGTTGTAAAACCGTGAAGCAAAATTTAAGAGAGAATAAGAGAATTATTTGGGTTTTCCCAACCGCATCATCGCCATCATCATCTTCTTCTCCCGCTCCCGCTCCCTCTTTCTCAGTGGCTTCTGAGAAACTAACATGACAGTGCGCGTCTACTTCTGAATTTATAATAAAATTACAAGCTTTCACATTTCCATTTTTATTTTTAGTTTTATTTTTGTTTTCGACTTTCTGGTGTCACATTCAACGGCCACGATCTATAACGTTCACGATGGAGCGGAGAGCATAGATCTTACCGTGCTCCACCAATCATTTAATATCTTTTCGAATTATGTGACTACTTAATTGGTTAACTTTAATCCAGTGACAAGTGGGGGTGATTAGCGTCCAAATCTGCTGACGTGGTAATTCTAAACCCAATCATTGCGTGTGTTCGCGGTACAAGTTACCGACACGTGTATGCTATGTCAGCCATCATGGGTTAAGCTTCTAGGAATTTTATAAAATTGTATAAAATAAATAAATTATAAAATGACCATGATAATTGGGTCTTTGCATCAAATTATGGGAAATTGAAAGAAGACCCAGCTCAAAGTCAATTCTCAATTTCTCATTAACCAAGCAATTTCGTAGGCAATCATATTGTTTTGATATTTTGATTTTTTATTTTGGGTGCTGTCCATAATTAGTTGATTAGTTGTTAATCAAGGTTGAGTGTCATACTTATCTAAAAGAAAATTAATTTTGAGTTTGGTTTGAAGATGATATTAACAGGATGAATTTTGGTCAATGGCGAATGTCTAACTATTCTTGATTACTTGTACTAAAAGTATAAAAGGTTTAGAAAATTATAAGAATATACCAAGTAATTAAGCAATCATTTTAAATAAGCTATCTGTTTGAATCTATAAATGATTTATTATTAGGATATAAATTTTCTACAAAAATTAAGCTTGCATTTAAAATTACGATTTTGAAGAGAATCTTAGTATGAAATTGTAGTCATTTTGAAAGAATTGCATTATTTTATCATATGTATACTAAAAGAATGTAGTTTGGGTAAGCACGGGCTTCCCCTAAGGGCTCGGGCGTGCTCCAGTCCACCCTAAATTAATGATCCGATATAAAATTTTGAGTAATATTAGTTTATGTAGCACATTTATTAATTTTTTTTTTACACTTAAAATAAGATAGATAGTGATGTTTTTAAAAATGATAGGATGTCTTATCCACATAAAACAGATGTTTGTTGTAATTTTAGATGTTATTGTATTTTATTTTTATGATTATTTGTTGTTTCTTTACATAAAATATGTATTTTTTTAGTTGTATTTTTTTAATCTATCACTTAATATCATTGAAATTTATTACAAAAAAAAAATTATCTTAGTTAAAATTTAATCTATCTCATTTTTAGTTTCTGGATTCGTGACTTAGTGTGATATATATATATATATATATATAATAAAACTAATAAAGCGAATGGTTTCTATTACTAATTTTCCCTTTTTATTTATAAATAATGAATTAGTTAATACATTGGTTTCTAGCTAGCTAGTATTAATTTTCCATATTTTTATTCACAAATAATGAATCAACTATTACGGAAAACTCATACTGTTAAAATCTTTAGTTAAATCATATGTGAATAAGTAAATATCGCATCAATATGACCATAGATGGCATGACCTTTTGTGTAAAGATAAGCTCGAGGGTGCATTCTGATATGGTGAGTAGGATGGCAAGTGGCAACCTTGCACCAAAACTCCAAGACCAAATAGTGAGGAGATCGTAGACTGAGTAGTCGACCAGTTCTCCTCCAAATTTTGAAATATATACCAGTCTTAGGGTCTCTAGTTCTCTATCATAAATGGTCCTTATATATATATATTAGAGGGGTCTTTCACAATTTTTTTTTAAAATTATTAAATAATTTAATTAATAAACTAATTCAAATTATTTAAATCAACATAATAATATCAAATTAAGTGAAAATCTAAAATAATCACTAAAATCACATCATATTTGTAGTGATTCTTTACATAAAAATAAGAAATTATAAACACAAAATTTATTGGTGCTATAATTAGTAAATTGATCTATTTAATAAAAACAAAATGATAATGAAATAATCAATTTTTATTAAATAAATGAAAAAAGAATTACTTTCTTAAAATAGAATTAATATTATATATAATGATAATTTATCTATTAATTATACATATATATATATATATATAATTACCCTGCTGCAGATGCTCTTAGATCAATTATGGTAGGCACTCAACATTTTGCCTCAATAAGCTCTACTTTACAACTCAATAGCCTATTGGCACACACTGGCATGGGATATTTTCATATCCCATTGCACTATGTGCCACTATAAAACACATTGGGAAAAAAATATTATGTTTGGGAAGAATTGTTAGTGAATAAATTACATTAAATTTTGATGCGTGTAAATGGTTCAAATCGATCCAAAAACAGTTTAGATTTGAACGATTTCAATTTTATTTTCTGAAAATTCAAATATTATTAAATCGTAAAATTTTTAACACTTTGGATTTTGATGCTTTTCGTATCCATCCAAGGTGTACCCACCTCTAGTTATGATAAACAAAAATGATAATGCTGATTGCTTTAAAAATTCAAAAAAAATTAATGATGTAAAAATACAACTCTAAAAATGCCTCATATAATTAATATACAGTGAATCGTGTACATATTATATTGAATTTTGACATTAAAAAAAAAAAGCAAAAAGAAAAATAGCATATATGTTAAGATTCAATTATACAGAAAATAGCATATTATCCGATTATTCAATAAGTGTGAGATGAAATTAGAAAGCTTAAAAATTTGAACTCTATTGATGAGGATGAGGCGACAACCAGAGCCACTTGGATATATAAGGGGCCAAGGAATGGAGCTCCCTCGTTGACTAAAGATGTAATGAGGTAGATTTGGTTGACTTTTATTCTTGACAGAATTATGGGAGTAATGTAAGGTACGACGTTATAATTTGTGTCTCCAACATGGATGGGAATTGCGGTTGCTGCTAAATTGGGGTAGCAAAGCAGCCAGCAGGCGTGCAGCAATTTGCAACCCAACCTCCACTTGACCACCAACTTAGCTGGCCTCTTAAACATTTCTTCATCAACTTGCCCCTTTCCATGTGCCTCACTCCACAAAAATCCACCACCCAAACTTGTTTTGCTTCATTTCCCTCCGTACGTTTTGATTTCTGAGGAGATTTACTGACATTTTACTATTTTAAGGGGACAACCTTTTTCCAATACGACATACAAAGCTGGAGGATTGGAAAGCTTTCGGTGAGGCATTATTTTAAGGAAAAATTATATTTTATTATTTTTTAGTTTATAACTGATATATATCTAAATTTTTAAATGTATCAATTTACACTTTAAATTTTTCAAAATGTTACAATTTAATATTTTCGTTAAAAGATTTGTTTAACTGCCGTTAAAAGATCTGTTTAACTGCCGTTAAAAAAATATATATTGAGAAACCAAATTACCTAATTGTCCCTAATACCCTCTCACCTCTAAGATCAACATCGCTGGTTGCGGATGCAGGGAGAAAGAACTTCAGCAACTCTCGTGCGGCAGCTTTTTCATGGCAGGCTTCATCGGTGGTTTCCAAGGGAGACATCTAGTAGAACATTCGTAAACTTTGTGCCGACATGCAGAGACGGGGCTAACCTATGGGCTGGAAGGACTATAGCCCTTCCAAGATTTTTATTTAATTTTAAAATTGTGTTTTTAGTTTTTTATTAATTTATTTTTTGTAGATGTTAGAATAATTAATTCCCGAAATTCGCTCATCCTAGCCTAACATCCTAAATAAAACTAATAAAGTGAGTCTTAAATAATGATATTTGTATTTGCATTGCTTGTTGATTCATATTTATTATTGTAAATTTTTTTGTTTAGTCAAGTTTTTATTTATATGTAGAGTTACATTTGAAGGGTAATGCTTATTATATATAATCCCTAAATAGGTATTATTTTTTCCACTGATTAATAAAATTCAATTTGAATTTTTTTTTTCCTAATTTTAGCATATAAATTTAGCCCACCTGTGGATGCTGGAACCGTCCCTGCCGACATGTAACAAAGAAATCCATGAACAAGATTTCAAAAACTTAAACATTTGCAGATTAACCGATATAGCCATTAGCCAAGCCTTTCCCTTCCACTGCTGATTTCATTTTAGGAGAGAGATTGAGACTGAGAGAGTCACTTATATTTCTTACAATTCAAGCTGAATTTTCTCTCTCGTTCTCTCCCTATCGAATCCTTCTCGCATTCAAATTCTAATTTGATCCCAATACCGAGGATTAGAGGGAAAATAGGAGACAAAAGTTTTGAACTTCGGATATTGATAGGAGTGTTAATGGCCACATCAAATTAGGTTTGCTATCTGATCCATCTATAAGGGTTTACTTGGGTTTCCATTCATTGTGTTCAAAGCCCACCTGAGAAATGGCACAAAGCCTTCAACTTTTTGCGATTTCGGTAATTTTGAGCTTGACCGACTTGGGGTTAGCTTCTGCTCATTCTGTTCCTTCTGCAGGATTTCTCCCATGGAAACTAGTTATGAAGCCTGCCATGGAGAAGCCGCCGCGCGAGAGTGCTGATTCTTTCTCCCTTTAGCCGCGACCAGCTATGTTGATGTCAGAAGTGAGAGGAATAGGGACAATTAGATAATTTGACTTTTCGATAAATTTTTTAACAGCAGTTAAATAGATTTTTTTTAACGGAAGTATTAAGTTGTAATATTTTGAAGAGTTTAAAGTGTAATTTGATACATTTAAAAATTTAGGTATGAATCTGTTATAAAATATAAAATATAAGGTAATAAAATGTAATTTGCTATTATTTTAATATTGCGCCTACAAATCCTCCCTTCATGATGGGAGTAGACAATTCGCAAAACTATCTTCTAATATATATGTATGTCATTTTTAAGGCTTTGAAATTCCTTACATTGAAAATTTTGAGTGAAATGGACTTAACTTTTATCTGTGAGACTGATTTCGTTAATTTGATTTTTATTAACTATGTTCGAAGTTTTTGAACCTTATTCATCAGTCATGTTCATCGTTCATCATACTTCGTTTGTCGTTCATCGACTATATTCGAAGTTCTAAAACGTTGTTCATTGTTCATCAGAAATTTTCATTTAACTCTCGTGATTCAGTAGTCTGGACATGGTTCGATATGATTCGGTATGTAGGTGATACCGGAACCGTACCAAATATTTTTAACCGGTTCGATACGGTATGATATTTCTAAATATAAAATTGATACCGTACCATACCGTACCAATTAGGTTCGGTGCGATTTCGGTACGGTTTTGGTTTTGAAGCCAAATTTATACTTTCATTTATTTATTACTTGATTCAATGTCTAAAAGTAACATTTTGATAAAATTGAGAAATTAGGACTCTTGTTGGGTAAAAAATATTGCTCAAAATGTATAGAAAATTTATAACCTAATGAATCTCAATACATCAACTAAAATTAACAACATTAACTAAAAACCCTAACAAACTATTAAATTCATCAACTAAAAAACTTTTAAAATACAATTAAATTTATCAACTAAATTGTTATACAATTAAATCTATCAACTAAATTAATATACAATTAAATCCATCATTAGCTATTAGATTATTAGGGTTTTTTATTGTTGAATTTAATTTAACTTTTAATTAATTAAAAAAAATTAAAACCAGTTCGGTTTCGATATGCGACGGTATTCTGTAACATCGAAATCGATCCCGTACTGATTTAAACCAGTACGGTATCGGTACGGTACCGATCATCCTTTCGATTTTACTATTCAATTTTTTTCCAGTTTGGTATGATACGGGACGGGATGGTTTCGGTATTTCGGGACAATATGCCCACCCCTATGATTTAGCATGGCTAGGGTGCGATGATCCATTCGATCATTTGAAGGTAGCGTTTCAACCTTTGTAGCTTGGAATGGGAATGGAGCATGCACTGTATCCCTAGAAGAGTATACAAAGCCTTCATCTCCACGAAGCATCCAAGCCTTCATCTCCACGAAGCATCCAAGCCTTCGCCCCCGTGAAGCATTCAAAGCCTTCGCTCCTACGAAGCATTCAATATCACGACTCGGCCCATCTAACAAAATATTGTCCACTTTGGACCCGACCCTCATGGTTTTTTTTTCGGGAGCTCACGTGTAACTTCCCAATAGATCACCCATCATGGGATTGCACCAGCCTCAACTCGTTTAACTTTGGAGTTCCCAAGGAATCTAAAGCTAGTGAGCTCCCAAAAGGCCTTATGTTAGATAGATATGCGCCTACACATATAAGGCGTTTCACTTTTCCCTCCACGAGCGATGATGGATTGTTCACCGATCTTGCCTTTTCAAGCTCACGGGCCTTGCTCACCGTTCTTGCTGCTCAAGCTCACGGGTCTTACTCGCCGTTCTTGCTTCCAAGACTGGGTATTACATTCAAGGTCTTCGTTCCTGCGAACTATCCAAGCCTTTGCTCCACGAAGCATCCGAGCCTTCACCCCCCACGAAGCATTAAAGTCTTCACCCCTATGAAGCATCAAAGTTTTCGCTCCATGAAGCATCCAAGCCTTTGCGCCTGCAATGCATCAAAGCCTTCGCCCCTATGAAGCATCAAAGTCTTCGCTCCATGAAGAATCCAAGCCTTCGCCCCTGCAACGCATCAAAGCCTTCGCCCCTATGAAGCATCAAAGTCTTCGCTCCACGAAGAATCCAAGCCTTCGCCCCTGCAACGCATCAAAGCCTTCGCCCCTCCTCCCCAGCGAAGCATCAAAGCCTTTACCCCCAATGAAGCATCCAAGCCTTCGCATCTACGAAGGACGAAAGCTTTCACCCCCGCGAAGCATTCAAAGTCTTTGCCCCTACGAAGCACGAAAGCTTTCGCCCCCATGAAGCATTTAAAGCCTTCGCTCCTATGAAGAACACAAAGCCTTCGATCTTGCGAAGCACAAAAACCTTCGCTCCTACGAAGAATCCAAGTCTTTGCTCCTACGAAATATCCAAGCCTTCACTCCACGAAGCATCCAAGCCTTTACCCCAAGAAGCATCCAAGCCTTTGCCCGTACGATGTATCCAAGTCTTCGCCTGTGTGAAGCATCCAAAGGATTTGCCCTACGAAGCATCTAAGCCTTTGTCATGTGAAGCATCCAAGCCTTAGCCCTGCTAAACATCAAGCCTTCACCATCAAAGCAACCAAGCCTTCGCCCTGCAAAACATCCATGACTTCGCCCTGCGAAGCATCAAGGTCTTCCTCTAGGAAACACCTCAAGCCTTTCTTCCGGGAAGTAATCAGAGCCTTTCTCTAGAAAGCACACAAAGCCATCTTGCCAAGACCACTTCAAGCCTTCCTCTTGGAAGCAATCCAAGTCCTCTTCTTATAATTTATCTAAAACTTTATCTGAAAATTACTCTAAGCCCTTCTTTAAAAGGCAATTGGAGTCGAAAAGCTCTCAGTGGATGCTCATGGCTGCAATTGAGGCATTTGTCAAACCAATAAATTCAGAAGTTAATTACAACAAATTGTAGAAGAAACTTCACACATGAATTCGAAATTCTGTATAAGCAAAACTTTCATTTCTTTATTCGGAAAACAGTTGTCAAATTACACGTCGATTGTTCAGCTCAAGTTTTCAATATTAAAATGAAAATACAATCATGCACAAGAAGCAACTAATCTATGAGAATTCTGGGGGCAAGGCATCAATGGATATCAACATTTAGGACTCGGTCAATTCTTCAGCTGAAAGTAAGGGGAGAGTCATCGACCATTCCTGGCCTTAACCCCTGGCTCCAACTCCAGCTCTTTGGAAGGGACTCTATTGCAACTCATCATACCTAACTTTAGCTCATTTTTTTCTTTTGGAGCAAAGTTTTGGGGAGCATATGATAGTAAAAACTGTCCAGGTCTCAATTGCTGGATATCCACCCTTGTTGAATTTCCATCTCTAAGAACTTGGCCCAGTGCTCGAAAAAATTGACGAAAAATCTGCGCCTGTTATACGACCTCGCTGGGCTTGGGAAATAAGGAATGATGCCCCAAAACAGACTTGGAAGGCCATTAAGGACATGATTTATTCTCAGGATGCATGGTAAGCCTCTATTTGTTGTTCGTCTTCAGGATAGTTGTAAGACCCGTGTCCTGGAGGGAACGGTGAACAATCCCACATTCCTGCGAGAGGGAATGGTCTGGGAGAGGATGGTGGTGTGCCTTAAAGGTATAGGCACACACCTATCTAGAACTAGGCCTTTTGGGAGCTCAAGTGGCTTTGGGAGGGATTGGAATCCCAAAATTAAGCGAGTTGAGGCTGGTGCAATTCCATGATGGTTGACCCCATGAGAAGTTGCACCATGAGCTCCCGAAAACAAAACCGTGGGGGCGAGGCCCAAAGCGGACAATATGGTGCTAGATGAGTCGGGTCCTGACCGAAGAGGGTCGGGTCCTGACAATTTGGTATTAGAGCCAGACCCCGACCGCGAAGTGTGCCAGCGAGGACGTTGGGCTCTAACGGGGGTGGATTGTAAGATCCGTGTTCTGGAGGGAACGCTGAACAATCCCACATTACTGTGAGGGGGAATGGTCTGGGAGAGGATGGTGGTGTGACTTAAACGTGTAGGCACACACCTATCTAGAACTAGGCCATTTGGGAGCTCAAGTGGCTTTGGGGGGGATTGGAACCCCAAAGTTAAGCGAGTTGAGGCTGGTGCAATTTCATGATGGGTGATCCCTTGGGAAGTTGCACCATGAGCTCCTGAAAACAAAACTGTGAGGGTGAGGACCAAAGCGGACAATATGGTGCTAGATGAGTCGGGTCCTGACTGAGGAAGGTTGGGTCCTGACAATAGTAGCAATTGTCAAATACACTGGACCGCTCAGCCACTCCTTGACCAAGCTTTTGGAAGGTCTTCCATCTTCTAAGGTTTTCTAGAATAAAGGATTTACTCTCAAATGATGACCAAAGGAAGAAGTCTTTCTATTGACAACTAGCTGGATTTTGCCCACATGGAAGAACACTTTTTCGCCAAGCTCCAAAAAGATGCCATTGGAAAGGCAATCCGATTGCAAACTTTCCATGCCATCAATTCTTCGGGTTTCTCAAACCCCATATCCTTTCCATGGAATGGACTCTTACTATGTGAACTATAAGACCCGGTCTTGGAAGTAAGAACGGTGACCAAGACTCGTGAACTTGAGAAGCAAGAACGGTGACCAAGACCGTGAGCTTGGAAAGTTAAGATCGGTGAACAATCTCACATCGTGCCTTATATGTGTGGGCATGTATCTATCTAACACAAGACCTTTTGGGAGCTCACTAGCTTTGGATTCCTTGGGAACTCCAAAGTTAAGCGAGTTGAGGCTGATGCAATCCCATAATGGGTGGTAACCCATTGGGAAGTTGCACCATGAGCACTCGAGAACAAAACCGTGAGGAGTGGGCCCAAAGCGGATAATATTGTGCTAGATGGGCCAGGTAGTGACATGAACTGCCACGCTTCCATAATGCCAAATTTCCAAATCGCTCTGCAAGTTCATCTAATCGTATCTGAAAATGGTTTTCTTGGAAAAATAAACAGGACACCACTTGAATTATTGATAACGAATGTCCAGAGCTATTAGGAATATGCCAAAAACCTTCACAACCTTTTGGGGCCCACCCACTCTAGCAAAAAGCATGTGAAGGCCACTCACAGCGCTGCATGGCGGGGATGGATTGCCTAACCTACAATTTTTGGCAAGCATGACATCTCAGTCTCCAACATTGATCGTGAGCAGCATGTGTGTAACGACCCAACCCGTAATCACGAGATTACCCAGAGATATATGAGTTTTAATCGAGGATTATCAGACAATTTATGGTGAAATGACCCGAGATACTTTTTCCTGTTGACTAAGGCCCGTTACGTAGATCGCGAGTTTGCGATTAAGTAAACAAGTGGCACGTCAAATTTGAATGTCATACGATGACATTTCGGGTCGGGAAAGGTTTAATCAGATTATTTGATCACGTTTTACGAGAAGGATGGATTGTTGTTTATATGTTGTGGGGCCCAAAAATATCTAGTGGGGACCACAGGATGAGTGATAAGTGTCACTCACTTATGACCCCTACATTTGCATCCATATCTCTCCATCACTCTCTCATTTTTATACCACACCTGAACCACCCCAAAATCATTCCCCATTAATATCTTCTCTTTGTTCTGGTTGGAGGAGCTCAGAGTGAGGCTGGGGGTGAGAGGAAGACGATGGCCGAAGGTGGAGCGTGGAGACATGGCTGGAACCAGGAACTCAGGTAAAATCCGTGGACCTGTAACTCTGTTTTTGGGTTTCTTATCTAAGATAATTAGATTGTGAAACTAAATCCATGGTTACCTTCTATGAGTTCGTGCGAGCTCGTAGGGCCAAGAGACATAAGATTTGGACGATTAGACTGAATCTAGGAGAGGTACGAAGGTTGACCAAAAGAGTTTGAGCTTGGCCAGGGCAAACGAGGTATGTTTTCTCGTTTTAAAACTCATATTCTTCTTTCTGGGTGAGAGACGGTTAGGATGGGTGGAAAAATGGTGAAGTTTGGTTGAGGTTTGACGAAGAACAAGTCGGGTTTAGAAACCGGGCCAAAGAGCCATTACTGACACGACCTATCTCAATCCCCTGGGATTAACACAGGATATGCCATGCTCTCATTTGACACGAAGTGTCAGACAAAGGATAGTTCAAAACCTTCAGCTCGACCGGCTTCCAGAGCGCGCTAGGATCCGGTGGAGGAGTGTGATGTCTCGGTCTTTGCTACAGTCCGCATTCGTGATCAACCTGAAGGGCATTAAAATCATTAAACGTTGTGAGTGGACGAAAAGTAATAAGTTCATCAAAACACATTTCATAAAGACATTTATACCCTTCACTAAAAAACATGCATGCATTCCAAAACCAATTCATTTCCCATGTAATAAAAACCATTTAGGAAAACAAGAAACCATCTCCCTTTTCTTGAATCCTGGGCCTTAGCCCGAAACCGTAAATCCAACATATGTGGGAACTCCACCCAAAACCTTAAGATACAAAAATCCGTAAATCAAGATCCACGTGGTTCACTACCCAAATCAATAAAACATAGAAATATCATTTTTGAAATCCAATTACCATGTCATAAATCTAATAAACCATGTTTACCAAATATTGTATAACCAATCCTGTCACGGTTTCCAAAGCTACGAACGTGCTACCTGAGGTCTCAAATCCCAAGTCTCCCCAGTGTCCACCCAAGTCAATGGCCGCAAGTCAATGACCCTCCCTGGGTGTTATAATCCATAAATGCCTTCCTGAGAGTAAGGCACCCCACGAGGGCGACTCCACTCAGTTAGTACTCAGTGACTACTCCGGGGTCCACCCAGGCCAACGACCCTCCCCGGAGGAGACAATCCATACATACAACGATGGTATATGAAAAACCATTTCAAAATCATTCTCAAAACTTTTAAAACCTTTCAAAGGATCCATGCATGGTCCCCATAAATCGTCATGAAACCAGAAATCCATGTTTCCAAATCCAAATCCATTTAGGGTCTTCGAACCCGAAATCACATTTATAAACCATTAAAGGGACCCATGCCCGATATCATAACCAATTGGGCCTTAAGCCCGATCATGTAAACCAACTGGGCCTCAAGCCCGATTTCGTAAACCAACTGGGCCTCAAGCCCGATGCCTTATTAAATCAAATGGACTCCAAGTCCAAGAGTTCATAAATCAAATGGGACTCATGCCCGATTTCATATTTCCAAATCCGAAATCAAATCACGAACCAATTGGGCCCCTGACCCGATAATGTAACTAAAACGGACTTCAAGTTCGAGGGTTTCCAAAACAAATGGGTCTCATGCCCGAGTTTACCTTTTCAAATCCAAAACCATTTCATTAAACCATTACCGAAACCATAAGCAGGTATAAACACCGTATAAAACTGAAAACCTCGAAATACGTGCAAATATGTAAATACTAACTACCACAACAAAATGCACTCAAGGGATCTCAAAACATATATTTAAACTCATATAAAACATTTATGCATGCATCAATTTAGAAAACAAGGTCCACTCATAGACCGTCTGACCTCCCGCCTCGATATGTGTGTCATACGCCTTCCCGGGCTAATCACCATCATCGGGACTCCCAAACCTGTCCAAATCACACTAGAGGGTTACTAACTACCTCATTAACCTCTCATTAAAGCCCCGTCATTTTTCCAAATTTTTAACTATTTTTAAACTCGATCCTAAACCTTCGGACGTCTCGAACTATATCGAAATGATGTCCGATTGGCTCGAAACTTGTCCCAAAATGTTCGTTACATCGAAAGGATGAAATTAAATATTGAACACTTCCCAAAATTCCTCCCCACATACTACCACACGTCGCCCTAAGGCCCTGCGTGTGGTCTTCACGAACCGGTGAACAGGTCGTCTTCAACCTTCGGCCAAACTGGTCCAAACTGGTCCGAACCGAGTCTCTATGCATCCGGTCCAGCCGATCTGGTGGAACCGGTCATTTTTGGTCTGTTTCCTTCCATTTTATTTTCATTCCCTTTGTTTCAATCCTAGGAATCTATTCATGTGATCAAAACAACGAAAAACAGCACAAAACCTCACCTTTCGAATTGATCTTCACGACCAAAAATCCAGTCGCCGTCCAGGGCGTTTCCACCGTCCACAACCTTCGTTTTTTGTTGCCACATCCTCATACCAATCCCATAAACGTCATCCACACATCAAAAAAGGTCCCTCAACGTTCAAACAAAACTTCGAATTTGAAATCACAAAAGGAGGGTTTTCGGGTTACCTGTTTCCTCGTCTATCGCCGCCGTCCACAGTGGTCCTATCATCACCCAGCCACCATCAGCCTCTCCCTCACTCTGCCTCTCAACCTCAGTCAGGAGCAAGGAGATGGATGACATGGGGAAGGGGGTTTCGGGTTGGTTCGAATGGACGAAGGAAAATGATAGGTGCATGTATGGGTGTTTGTGAGCAATGGATGAGTGACACTTGTCACTCATCCATTGGGCTTGTTTCAAAAAAATATCTGGGCCCACTTAGGACAAAAGTCCATTCATCTCGTAAATCGTGCAATAGTTCCTCGGAACTTCCGTGAACCGTAATTTTCCCATCTAACGTTCGATTTCGATGTGCCGCCTGTCTACGGACTCGTGATGTCCTGATCTACGTCACGGTCATCGGTTCCGGGGTTTTTTTGGGTTTATTATATGGACTTGTGTAAATTGATAGTGACCCTTGGGGTTTTTTTTAACAAGCCCGGACATCTCGGAGGCTTAGGATTGGCTTACAACTCGTGTTTTGAACAAGCGGTGGTACGGTGAGTGGACTTTTGTTTTCCTAACTCTATGCATGCATTTTTATATGGTTTTATTGATTTATAATGAGAATTGCTTGATGATTGGTTACATATGGTTCATGTGGATTTCTTGGGACTTTTATGAATATTTAAGAGAAATGATATTAAAACGTTTCGCGAGGAAATTGGATTTATTAAACCCCGAATCCTCAATGAGTTATAGGGGATAGTTTTATACTTGTGAAGTCATGTTTATATGATTTGGACGATATTTTCTAAAATGAGATTTGACATGATTTATGAATATTTTAATGGCTCGTCTTACGAGGTATGATATGATTGTGAATAAATGATGTTGTGACTGTGTTATGATAATGGTGATGATTGTGATGATGTGAGATGTGATTGGTGACCCATTCAAGATGTCGATTGTGATAGATAGTCTCAGACATCGAGCTGGGATTCGTCATTCCTGAGACTCGTCTCGGACGTTGAGCTGGGCTCCGTCATTTCCAAGACTCTTCTCGGACATCGAGCTGGGCTCTGTCATTTTCAAGACTCGTCTTAAACGTCGAGCCTCGAGCTCCGTAATTCCGGAGTCTAGGACCGTAACTAGGACGTCGAGTCTGGGACTCCGTCATTCCTGATCAAGTCCATACTCGGACGTCGAGTCAGGGACTCCGTCTTTCCTGAGTGATATCAGCCTACCAGTAGTGCACCTTGATATGACGATTCAGCAGTCGGTTCGGTATGGTTGATGCTGTGTGATTGGTATGTTTCTGCATTGATGTGGTTATGTCTTTGTTGAGATATTGACAAGGCTGGCTTTCTATTTTGTTGATTATGTGATTGGGTCTAGTCGTATATGCAGTGATGTTTGATATGGTTTCTTATTGATAAGGTCTATGGCAATACTGATTTTCTAGTTACTACACGTATTTTAAGATTGAACTTTTATTCGTAAACTCGATGCATGCATAGCTTTATTAAATGCAGGGTTTAATGTCTGATTTCGGAAAAGACTTTTCCAAACCTTTGTTTTTGTCCACTCACACTTTTTACTGGTTTTGGTACCCTCTAGGTTGATCATGGATGCCAGTTGTATATAGGATGAGGCATCACGTGGAGTTGTGTACTCTAAGTATATGAGGTATGAAGTAAGTTTATCCCTTGTCTGGCATGTGGTTAGCATGTTTATTGGGTTCCCAAAGGTAATTAAGTCATTTTCTAATTAACGTGTCAGATGAGAGCAGATCCTCCCACTTTAATTGATGGGGAATACAGGGAGGGTCCTGTCAACTTTGTATCAGAGCACTAGGTTGCAGTCTTTGGGAATTGCATACTGGGTGTGTACATTAGTTTCATTACTGATGTGATGCCTCTACGACGACAACCCCGTCACTAGTCTACTAGCGAGGAGAAGGGTAGGAAAGCGAGAAAAGTTGAATGTGAAAGGACCTCGTATTGGTTTTGTTAGGCATTGGATGCTGCGTTTCAGTGGGGTTGGACCCCGAGGAGGGCCATTTTTGTGTGGGCCCAGCGGCTTGGAGCCGTGGACTTACTGGTCGATTGGATACCCGTATGGTGACTATTCTGGTCTTGTGATCGATGGTCGGTCAGGATGGAGGTACTGCTGGAAGGAGCATGGGTTGTTGATGACCTTAGAGTATGAACGGTTGAACAAAATAACCAGGGACGTTTACTGGTGGATCGGATCCCGGGGACCGATTAGTGGATTTCACGCTTGAACGGAGTGTACGACCGATGGGTTACCCTCGTAAGCGTATGGTACTGATAGCAGTGTACTTCTCAAATTGGTTTGCACAGGGTTGGTGGCAGACATTGTTCTTTACGTATTTGGATGTGACTACTAAGACTTTCATACATTTCATTTGCTCCTAGTTTTATTGAGAAGCCTGAGAGGTAGAGTTTCTGATTTGATGCAGAGGTATATGATTTTCGCTCGGTATGAACAGAGATTTCTAGGTTTGGCTCCGTTTGCACTAGGTGCGACGATGATTGAGGCAACGAGGCTTCGTCGGTTTGCGTCTAGTATTTGGAGTAAGACTCGGGCGATGGTGCTAGTTGGAGGATTTACCATATCCCGGACTCTATTGAATGTGGCATCTCAGTCTGAGATGAGGTTGACATAATCTCAGCAGCGATATGATGATTCCAATTGACACCGAGGACGTCCAGAGTATGCATTGGCAATCGTGTGATTACACTAGTCAATAAACGGAATTGAGAGGACCCCGAGAGGGCTGCTTGAGATATCAATATTTTTCTAGACCAGTGGAATACAACTGGAGTAAAGACATATGTTTTTTCTTGCCTTGGCTTGGATGCACGAGTGTTGGTGGAATACAGACCCAATCTTTTTATCACTTTTGTTGACTGGGAGTTGATCCCATTGGGTTTGGACACGAGTGTCAGTACTTTGACTTGGACATAATTTGAGACCGTTTGATTTGGATAGAAAGGTTTTGATAATAAGATGGATTGGATTCCTTTGGATAATTATGTGATTTGGACGTGATTCTAAGGACTGTTTGGTGGACTACATGTTACACCTCTATTGAGTGCTTAAGGAACCAGTGGTATTTGGTAGTCCTGACTACTTCTTTGGGGAGTTAGTTCGGATTTGGAAGCCGGGAAGTTATTACAGAATAGATGTTAGGAATATTGGACTTGTGTTATGATATCCTCTGATAACACAATGAGCTTGTGGTGATATTAGTTATGTAGTAGTCTCTAAAAGCGTTGTCATAGGATTGACGTGGTTGCCACCTTAGGAGGAGGTTCTGGGTACTCAATCCATTTTGCAACCACTGCGTCAGATGGTATCGATAGAGTTGAGAGAATTGAGGATTCAGCTGCAGGATTTAATGGAGTTGGGGTTCGTCTGACCTACGATGTATTCTTGGGGAGCCCCAGTGTCGTTGTGCGGAAGGTGGATCGTACCCTGAGATTTTGGATTGATGGTCGGCAACTGAACGAGGAAATAATGTGGAACCAGTAATTCTGATCGTGGAAGTGGTTTAGTGACCTTTCTTCATTTGTCCGTCATCGATGGATTCCATGGATGTATAGCCTTGTAAAATTTAAACTTGTTGAGGAGTGCTACGATTGTGGGGAATAGAGTGGATCCTCTACAGTAACTGTCAACATTTATTATTGGTTGGTGAAGGAGACTTCTCATTTTCTAATTCTCTAGCAAGAACTTTTGGGTATGTCTGCAACATGGTTACAACTTCTCTCGTTTTGATGGTTGTTTAAGGACCTTACACCTAGACTGCGGGCCAAGTTTGAATGAATTGAGGAACATAGGGTACTTGGTGTTGTATGGCATCAATGTGTACAACAAGAAATTGTATTCGGACCCGCATCAGATGCATTGGGATGTCATTAGTTGAGGATCAAGGAATTGGATATCCTTATAACCGCCTTCAGACTCGGTATGGGCATTATGGGTTTTTGGATCATACCATTTGGGTTGACTAAGGCCTCAGTGACATTGATGGATTTGATGCGCCGAGTCTTTGGGTTCATTTTGGAAAATATCTTGATGCGTTCAAAGAGTGCGAAGACGTGTGTGGAATATCAAACCCTAGTAGTGACTGCTCTTACGGAAAACAGTGGTATGCTCAATTGGACTAGTATCGTTTTTGTTGGACCAGTGTTGGTTTCCTGGTCATGATTTTATTGTTGATTTGTTTTGTGTGAGCAGGGTTCTCAGGAATTGAGAAACGATTGGCTACTGCTCTGGTTTGACTATTGGAAGATAATTGAGGTTTTGGAAATGATAGTGATGCATCGATACAAGGGTTTATATGGTGTACTTGTGTTGCACGTGAAGGTTTTGCTTATGCAGCTAGGCGGTTGAGATGTCTTGAGATGACCTAGTTTACCTATGTTTAGGAGCTTGCTTCAACGACACATGTATAGAAGAGTTCGACACATTATCTCCTGGAGAGATGTACAAGATCTTTATAGATCATCCCAGCCTTATGTGTTTGTACTCTGAGGGAGTTGAACTTGAGGTACAGGAGACGGATAGAGCTGATGCGTCGAGTATGATGTTTTCAGGTTCGTTATCTCTTATACCTACAGTTCATCTACCTTGTTCTTGGAAACTCCAGATTGAGAGATTGTGCTGGTGGTAGATGATTGTGGAGTGTTATTGGCCAGTGTATCTGTGAGACGTATATTGCTGGATTAGATGTTTACAACATAACTTCAAGATCTGATCCTTTGCATCATCAAGATTGGTAGGGGTCGAGATAGGTAACCGAAGGAACTTTTTAGTCCAGAGTGGCGTCTTGGAAGACGTAAACCAGTTAACCCTTGGAGTTAACCAAGAGTTGGATTGGTTAGTGAACTAGACGGTTCATCTTGGGATTTCTCGGGGAGTACGTGTTGGACATGTCTCGAGTGTTGGTTGGGCAATCAGGAGAACTTGGAAAGAATTTTGAGTCCAGCATGCGATTTTTTCGGATCTGGGATCAGACATACGGGGTCTAGTGTCGGGCCGTGATTGTCATGATAGCCATGTGATAGTCGAATTTGATCCAAGTTGGACTGCTCATTGAGCTATTTCGACCAAGTGTTGAATATTGTGCTATGGAGGAAATAGGCTATATAGGGTTCAGTTGTTGTACGAGCTTTGAGCTCTGAGCCGTGGTTGTTGGCAAATGAACCTTAGTATGTAATGACCCGTCCCTATATTAAAGGATTAATTAAGACTAATGATGGATTAGTAGGGCTAATCGGGAATTAGCCAAGGATTAACGGACGTTCAGGGTGAAATTATGATTCTGCCCCTGAACGAGGATGAAGAGTTGACTTTTGACCGGGAGATCCGATGGCTGAGGGCCGAGGGCTGTTACGTAGATCGGGTGGATACAAATTTGTAGACAGGCGGCATGTCGAAATCGGACGTTCAACGGAGAAGTTACAATTCACGGAAGTTTCGGGTCACTATTGTACGTTTTACGAAACAGGGAGCTTTTATCCTCAAGTGGGCCCGGTTGTTGTGCAGGCCCAATGGATGAGTGACAAGTGTCACTCATCCATTGCCCAGTATGTTTACATACATGCGTATCCCTATTTCCTCATTTCATACATTTTCCCCGATCTCACCCAAATTCCCATATACCACAACCCAATCCCTTTCCCCTTATTAGATTCAATCCAAGAAGAGACAGTGATGGGCTGAGGACTGAGAGGTGGCTGCAAGGCGACCTGAACCACCGTGGAAGGCGGGGGGGAGGCAAACTCGATAAGGTACGGTTTTGGTTTCAAATCCCATTTTTAGTTTTGGATGTTATGGATAGTTTTGGATGATAGGATGATGTCTAATGGGTTTGTAGGAGAGTTTAGGGATGGTTTATGGTAATGGGGGATGGCTGCATGGCACAGGGAAGTGGCCAAAAAATAGAGACAGTGAGGGGAGAAATTGAACGGGGTGGTTTCAAGGGGTTTTTCATGGTTTTCTTCACACATTTAGGCTTCTAAGGATTAAATAGGAAGATTGGGATTGATTAGGAAGAAAAAAGACGAAAATTGAAGGAGGAATGAGGCTGGACCGGTCACGCCGGTCCAGTTTCAGGATTGAATCGGCATGTGGGCCACATTTTGGGGATGTTTCCAACATGTAATTTCATCTATTTGATGTAACGAACATTTTGGTACTGGTTTCGTGTCAATCGGACATCGTTTCGATAGGTTTAGGGGTGTCCGAAGGTTTATGATTGACTTTGAAAATAGTTAAAAATTCCAAAAAATTATGGGGCTTTAGTGAGGGGTTATTTATGTAGTTAGTAACCCTCTATTACGATTTGGACATGTTTGGAGGTCCCGGTGACGGTGTTTGGCCCTAGAGAGCCGTATGGCACGAGTATCGAGGCGACATCTTGGACGGTCTATGAGTGGACCTTTTTTTCTAAATTGATGCATGCATCAATGTTTATTATGTGTTTTAATACATGTTTTCTGATGCCATGAATGCATTTGTGTGTGTTCACGTATTGGCACGTATTTCGAGGTTGCAGTCTTATACGGTGCCTATACGTACTATGCTTTCTACGATAGTTTAAATGAAATGGTTTTGGATTTTAAAAAGGGATAAACTTGGGCATGTGATCCATTTGGTTTTGTCTCTGGCATGTGGCCCTATTGAGGCCCTAAGGGTCTGAGTCGTGGTCGCGACGAGTGCTATGTGCACGGCGACGGACGACAGGACGCTCGCCTCCAGACTGGGATGTGTTCCTTCCAGAGAGGTCACGATGCCCGTTATGCTGTCGAGCAGTGTAAGACCCGATCTTGGAAGCAAGAACGATGAGCAAGACCCGTGAGCTTGAGAAGGAAGAACGGTGAGCAAGACCCGTGAGCTTGGAAAGGTAAGATCGGTGAACGATCCCACATCGCTCGGGGAGGGAAATGTGAAGTACCTTATATGTGTGGACACGTATCTATCTAACACAAGGCCTTTTGGGAGCTCAGTGGCTTTGGGGGGGATTGGAACCCCAAAGTTAAGCGAGTTGAGGCTGGTGCAATCCCATAATGGGTGACCTACTGGGAAGTTGCACGTGAGCTCCCGAAAACAAAACCGTGAAGGCTAGGCCCAAAGCGGACAATATTGTGTTAGATGGGTCGGGTCATGACAGAATGGTATTAGAGTTGGACCCCGACCGGAAGTGTGCCAGCGAGGACGCTGGGCCCCAAGGGGGGTGGATTGTAAGACCCGATCTTGGAAGCAAGAACGGTGAGCAAGACCCGTGAGCTTGAGAAGCAAGAACGGTGAGCAAGACCCGTGAGCTTGGAAAGGTAAGATCGGTGAATGATCCCACATCGCTCGGGGAGGGAAAGGTGAAGTACCTTATATGTGTGGACACGTATCTATCTAACACAAGGCCTTTTGGGAGCTCAGTGGCTTTGGGGGGGATTGGAACCCCAAAGTTAAGCGAGTTGAGGTTGGTGCAATCCCATGATGGGTGGCCTACTGGGAAGTTGCACGTGAGCTCCCGAAAACAAAACCGTGAGGGCTAGGCCCAAAGCGGACAATATTGTGTTAGATGGGCCGGGTCATGACAAGCAGCCACTGGAGGCTCGACTTCGGAGTGCTGACAGTTCAGAATATCAATCGGTGATGGGTGCACCATGATCTAGAGGTGGTCGCATCGGTTGATACGTTCACGGCGACATACCAGGATTGAGGGCAGTCCTGGACAGATGGTTGCACGCATCACTACGATTGGAATCTTGACTGACTCTGAGATATAGGGCTTGATGCCCAGTTGAGTCATGAGTTCGGGCACGAGGCCCAGTTGGTTTACGTATATGATTTTGGGTCGGGGACCTTAAATGGATTTTTGGATTCATGACGGTTTATGGGGACCGGGCATGAATCCCTTGAACGGTTTTAAGAATGTTTTCGATATATATATATACATATATATATATATATATATATTCATATACCTTCCTTATTTGGAATGTCTTCTCTGGGGAGGGTCGTTAGCCTGGATGGACCCCGGAGTAGTCACGGAGCACTAACTGAGTGGAGTCGCCCCTGTTGGGTACCTTACTCTCAGGAAGACTTATGGATTATAACCCTCAGGGAGGGTCATTGATCTACGGACATTGACTTGGGTGGACCCTAGGGAGACTTGGGTTTTGAGACCCCAGGTAGCACGCGCGTAGTTTTAGGAACCGTCACATGATTGAGTATGTGTTATATATTATATGATCTATGTATTGGTTTTAGGCCGAGTCTCATATGGATTTGGACAGTGGATCGTATGGTTGGTTTCGTTATGGTTTTGGGCTTAGTTCCCACATATGGTTCTTTTGGATAAATGATTTTCGAATGCATGCATGCTTTTTAGTGAAGGGTACAAATTTCTTTTGGTGAAAATGTTTTTATAAACTCTTTGTTTTGTCCACTCACGGCTTTTAATGTTTTGACTGCCCTTCAGGTTGACCGCGGATGCGGGCTGTAGCAGAGACCGAGACATCACACTCCTCCTTCGGATCCTGGCGTACTCTGAAGTCCCAAGCAGGCTAAAGTTGGAATTTCCCTTGTCTGACACCCCATGTCAGACGGGATTCGACGCATCCCGTGTTAATCCCAGGGGGATTCGGACGGGTCCTGACATAGTAAAACTGATTGTGATTTTCTCGGCTAGAACAAGTATTCGATGTGGTCAAAATACACTATAGTTGAGTGAGCTACTGGATTGGGACTTGAGAAGAGTCAAGATCACAGAGTTGGTCTCTTGGTGAGTTAAGGTATCGTAAGAAGATTCTGGTACGAGTCGGATTTTGGTAACGAACTCGGATGGAAACAGTGGAGTCGATGGGTTACCAACTGGCCACGACGGTTTGTCGTGGGTATTGTTGATGGTGAGACTTCCTAATGGAAGATAACTTGTGATTTCTTAGAGGGAGCAAAGACATCAGACTGGGTTCTAAGTTACACATGTGTGGTGGCAGGTGAGGTTGATCAGTGTTGACGCCTCGAGGGAGGCTTGAGAGTTGCGTTTTGGAGTTCCAGTGGCAGTTTAACCCCTTACTTGTTGGGTACAGACATTGAGGATGAGCCAGGGTGTAGCGTTGACTGTTGGATTAGAGTTGACATTGGGGGACTTTATGTTCTTGTGTGTACTGTGGATGGATTATGGACGTGGACTTGCACATGCAAGCCTCGAGTTGGATGTGGTATTAGATTTCCACAGTTTTGGACAGGGGTCCGTGTAAATTTCGGGGATAAAATTCTTTAAAGGGGGTAGATTGTAACGACCCAACCCGTAATCATGGGATTACCCGGAAATTTATGAGTTTTAATCGAGGATTATTAGACGATTTGGGGTGAAATGACAACTTTGCCCAAAGAGGGGAAAATATTAACTTTTGACCTGAGATACTTTTTGCACATTGACCGAGGTTCGTTGTGTAGATCGCGGGTTTGCGATTACGTAGATAGGTGGTACATCGAATTTGGACGTCATACAGTGACATTTGAGTCTAGAATAGCTTAATCAGATTATTTAATGCACATTTTACGAGAAGGGTGGATTGTTGTTTGTATGTTGTGGGGCCCAAAAATATCTGGTGGGTACCATATGATGAGTGTTAAGTGTCACTCATCCTATGACCCCTACATTTGCATCCATATCTCTTGATCACTCTCTTATTTTCATACCATACTTGAACCACCGCAAAAACCATTCCCCCATTAATATCTTCTCTTTGTTCTGGTTGGAAGAGCCCAGAGTGAGGCTGAGGGTGAGAGAAAGATGATGGCCGAAGTTGGAGCCGTGGAGACATGGCTGGAATAAGGAACTCAAGTAAAATCCGTTGACCTGTAACTCTGTTTTTGGGTTGCTGATCTAAGGTAATTAGAACGTGAAACTAAAGCCATGGTTACCTTCTATGAGTTCATGCGAGCTCGTAGGAACAAGAGACATACAGATTGGACCACTGAACTGACTTTGGGAGAGGTTCGAAAGTTGGCCGAAGGAGTTTGAGCTTGGCCAGGGCAAACAAGGCATGTTTTATCATTTTTAAACTCATATTCTGCTTTCTAGGTGAGAGACGGTTAGGACGGGTGGAAAAATGGCGAAGTTTGGTTGAGATTTGACGAAGAACGAGTTGAGTTTAGAAACCAGGTCGAACGACCCGTTACAGTCATTTAGGTCGACTTGGACGAAGGGTTACGACGATGACATGGAAATCCACGTCATCTTGTCAGGCCACATGGCAGGCGAGGGTTGGTGCCACGTGGCAAGCTGTCAGAGGTTGTAAGTGCTGATGTGGTAGAGGTTGACGTCATAGTGACATCATCGGGGACACGTGGTACCTGTCGGGTGGTGCGACGTGGTAGGCTGTCAGAAGGTGTTAGTTGTCAAATTGTCAGGTTGACATCAGAAGTGACGTCGACATTTACCGACGTTGACCGGTACGTGTGAGCCCTTGAGCACGAGTTTCGAGGTAAAATTGATCTTGTTCAAAAAGTTTCGACGTCCTGAATCCAATGGTGGTGGTTTCATATCGATGGGAGAACGTTTGGTTGGTGTTTTGGAGATTTTTTTCCTCAGGCAGCGCATTCTGATGATTATTCTGTTCCGGGGCTTTTGGGAGTTTATTATATAGACTTGTATAGATTGATAGTGACCCTTAAGGGTGTTTTGGACAGGCCCGGACGTCATGGAGGCTTCGGATTGGCTTACAGCTCGTGTTTTGAGCAAACGGTGGTACAGTGAGTGGACTTTTGTTTTCCTAACTCTATGCATGCATTTCTATATGGTTTTTATTGATTTATAATGAGAATTGTTTGATGATTGGTTACATATGGTTCATGTGGATTTCTTGGGACTTTTATGAATATTTAAGAGAGATGATATTAAAACGTTTCGAGAGGAAATTAGGTTTATTAAACCCCGAATCCTGAAGGAGTTATAGGAGATGTTTTTATACTTGTGAGGTCATGTTTATATGATTTTGACAGTATTTTCTAAAATGGGATTTGACATGATTTTATGAATTTTTAATGGCTCGTCTTACGAGGTATGATATGACTGTGAATATATGATTTTGTGACTGTGTTATGATAATGGTGATGATTGTGATGATGTGAGATGTGATTGGTGACCCACTAGAGATGTCGATCGTGATAGATTAGTATCAGACGTCAAGCTGTGCTCCGTAATTCCCGAGACTCGTCTCTGACGGTGAGCTGGGCTCCGTTATTCCCAAGACTCGTCTCAGACGTCGAGCCTCGAGCTCCGTAATTCCTGAGATTAGGACCGTAACTCGGACGTCAAGTCTGGGCCTCCGTCATTCTTGAGTCGGTCCACACTCAGACGTCGAGTCAGGGACTCCGTCTTTCCCATGTGATATCAGCCTATTAATAATGCACCTTGATATGACGATTCAGCAGTCGGTTTGGTATGTTGGATATTTCAGTATGGTTTGTGTTGTGTGATTGGTATGCTTATGCACTGATGTGGTTATGTCTTTGCTAAGATATTGGCAAGGCTGGCTTTCTATTTAGTTGATTATGTGCTTGGGTCTAGTCATATATGCAATGATGTTTGATATGGTTTCATGTTAGTATGGTTTATGGCAATACTGGTTTTCTAGTTACTGCACGTATTTTAAGATTGAATTTTTATTTGTAAACTTGATGCATGCATAGCTTTATTAAACAGAGGGTTTAATGTATGATTTCGAAAAAAGAATTTTCCAAACCTTTGTTTTTGCCGACTCACACTTTTTACTGGTTTTGGCACCCTCTAGGTTGATCGTGGACGCGGGCTATATACACGCTGAGGCATCACATGTAGTTGCGTACTCTGAGTATCCGAGGTATTAGGTAAGTTTATTCCTTGTCTGACACGTGGTTAGCATGTTTATTGGGTTCCCAAGGGTAATTTAGTCATTTTTTGATGAATGTGTCAGACGAGAGCAAGTCCTTCCACGCTAATTGAGGGGAATTACGGGGAGGGTCCTGTCAACGCTCCTATCGCAGCCTGTCTGAGTTGACCATATGTCACTAGCTAAGGAGTTATTGACATCAGCTGACGTCAGCAAAACAACCCGCCTGACTTTATAGGACAACCTGACGTCACTGTTTGAAATAAGTAAATGATGGAATTCGTAGGCGACATGCGCTTGACACACCCCCAACAAAGACTGTGATCCTCATGTGCACAACTACCATCCAAACTAGCAATCGACATCCGCTGCTCCCCTCAACTGCTTCTTAGAGCCCTTGATATTAGCGGACCCCACCTGCCTGACGCACCACCTAGCAGGCGACACATGGCCATCTCCCCTCGGTAATTACACAACGCCAACCTGGCCAACCTCCGTATCTGCTAGTTGGAAACTCTCGTAAAGTAAGCTCTCCAAGATTTCACTTGAAATTATACTTTAATACATTTTGAAATGACCGTCTTTAAAAAGAGAGAATATTAGCATTTGAATCATTGTGATCGAACTCCTACCGTTCCCAAAATAGTCAAAAAAGTAAAAAGTGCATAAATAAATAAATTATTAATTTCTTAAGTAATATATATATATATATAAATATATATATAAACGGAGATGTATAGAAAGCAGCATGCGGAAAAGAAACGGTTGCAGTGCTACTTCGATTCGATGCCCCCAGTCGAGAGGGAAGCGCGGCACAGCGCGAGCCCCTAATCCCCAACCGAGTCGCGTCAATTGCACGCGAGTGACACTTGCGTACTCTTATTGCCATCGCTCGGCTCAGCGACACATTTTTTCCAGATGCACCCTTCCAATTAGCACCCGTGCAATATGATTAATTTTCGCTATCAAGAGAACCAAAGGAAGCAAAAAATTGAAAAGCTTTTCAACTTTGACTGTAGTCTCCATGCATCCTGCAAGCCTTCCCCAAGCTTCTGACCTATCAACAATCCTTGTTAGCCACCCATGCTTTCTACAACATTGATAGCATATGGTTGCTCTCTAGCCCACACAACACCGATTCTTCTCAGCCATCAATCAACATCATTTTTTCACCTGCCAAAAAAAAAAAAAAGGCACAGCGAGGGAAATAAAAAATTATTCAACTTCTTCATCTATAAACCGGTCATCAGGAAAAAAAATGATGAATTTACTCGGTAGCTGCGCCAACAATGGATGAGATATTGATCTATCTTTTTAAGTCAGCAACATTTGGATTTATATAATTATTTATTTGCCCAAGACATTAAAGGGTAAATTAATAATTATTAAATTTCCCTCTACCTTTCATTCTCACCAACGAACATGTCAAGTAAGCAATTTTGGAAATGGAGGTTACCAAGAAAATTAAGTGGACGTATCGATTCCTCCTCGCAAATGACAAAGCAATGGGGATTGAGGATATTTAATTTTTATTAAATGGAAGAAATAATTCCATTAAGTGAAAATTAAAATTCATAAATAAAAGTGGTTTTATTTTTTGGAGTTACAAACTTAAATTCCATAATGAAGAGGCTAATTGCAAAAGAGCCACAAATTAAGTCCAATCACACATTCAAAGTTTATTGTTACTTACATCAACCTCAAGTAATATTCTGAATCCAGCGAATTTATAAGAACAACAATGGAGTTCTATTCCAAATATGATTTATTGGGACTACTAACAATTTACATACCTTAGAATTCTCTGAATTTCTAAGTGATATAGAGGTATTTGTGGAATCATAAATTACCGAAAATTATGGAATTGTCACGTAGGTCATAATTCTCAAATTGCTCTTGATAATAATATTAACGGCTTACGAACACTCGCACGTTAAATAATATATTTTCAGCTAAATATATTATTTAATCGGATTAAAATCTCAATAATATTAATTATCATTATTGATAATAATGGATAATTAATATTATCATTAAATTGCTTTAATTATCATTATAATGAGCAATTATTATAATTATTAAATAATATATTATTTATTAATTATAAATTCAACCGGAGACTCCCAAAATTTTCCTATAATTTTCCTATAGATAACGGAGCTCATTTCGCTGCGAGTATGATTTCTTCTTCAACAAAATTTGTTATAAAAATTAGAAAGAATTTGGAAGTTGGTGCATGTGAAGTAACTTAAAGGTTAATAAGAATAAATTTGACGCATAAATTATTAAAAATTGAACACATTAATGTCCAAATCAACTATTTATATATTGGGCAGTATAGTTCTACTAATTAACACCAAAATAACGCTTAAAAAAGTAATTACGTTAGAATTATTGAGAATGAAGCATGTCATTAGTTTTAAAATGTATGGATTAGAAATCATAAGTCATAAGCCCTAATGGTTTGAATATTTTTGGATGTGGATTCTGGAGTCTCTAATTAGTCGGCACTTGGCCAGAATCAATTTGGTTGGCTTATTTAATCTTTCTTCATAAACTTCTTAATCATCTCACTTTGTTTCCCTCTCGACTTAATTAATTAATTAATTAGCAGCATATATATATTAATTAAAAAATATTTAATCATATATATATATATATATATGCGCCAATTAAACAATAAAAGCAAGACCAAAAGGCATCCCTCCTCCGCCCCCCTAATTACTGTCATTGCTCTCTCTCTCTCTCTCTCTCTCTCTCTCTCTCTCTCTCTCTCTCTCTTAAATGGACGTACTTCTATTTTTAAACATGTGGTTCTTCTACTCTTAAGCCTCTTATCCTAACGTGTGTGGCACCAGATCACTCTACAATTCAATCATTAAATGGAAATGGACCGGAGCTTCGTTTACACTGAAAGTACACTATCTATCAACGTTTATTCATTTAAGAGTATGATTTTTCGATTTAGGATACACATTAGAAATAGATTTGAGTTAAGTCACATAATAAATTAGTCATTACAAATTAAATTTTTGCCATTTTTCTGAATCAAACTGAAGATATATTGGAATGTTGCGAGTAGGATGTCATGTCATCTTTTCACCATCATTATCATGCTAGGCTCCTAACACATGGTGGATCCAATGCCACTCAAATGAAATTATCTTTTGATGTTTAATAACTAAGGTATTAGACGAAACTAACTACATCAACATTCAACATCATTGTACTGTGCGTGATAGTAGGACAAATGAAAACAACATCATGCATTGCATCTTATATTATAACATGGGAATATGTAGATTGAAAAAACTTCATCGATGGTGGTTTCTTTTTATTTTCCCTCAAAGAATCCTTGTATACACTTTAGTGTCAGATATAATTTCCGAATTTCCCTATATTCGATTTTGATGATTTTTTCACGTACGGATTCAAGATCAGTTAGGAATTCTAAATTGTTGTTTGATATAATGATATGATCCGATAATGTAATTACATTATACATATTAGATATTGATTTCATTCATGACACTTCCCAACCTAATTCCATCCCTACAACTTAGTTGTTATTTCTTAACCACTCTTTTAATACTAGTGGGCCTCAGCTTATGCAGGTGTTACCCATTTACGTTCAAACAAGTATTTTGTCAACAAAGAATGAGGTGCAACCGGCTATATTGTGATGCTGTGAAAATAATCATGATTATATTTGTTATATAGGAAATAATCACTTTTAATTTATATATTTTGATTTTTGAAAATTTCATTTAACTACATAAAGGTATGTTTTGATGAAAGAAAAATAATAAGAGATTTGATAAAAAAAAAAATTAAAATTTTGAAACTCATGTGCACCAATTCTCTTATTTGAATTCATAAAATTAAAATCTAGAAATTCTAAAAGAAGAAAAATAATGTACTGAATTGAATGCCCCAAATTCCCACTTTAAATTCCATATAAAAATGTGTTATTTTTCAAATTTAAACTTTATAACTATAATTTATATACAAAATGAAATTCCGTTATGTTAAAAATTCTTGGTAATTTTAAATTTTTTCATCCAATCATACCTTAATAGTAAGTGTTTCCCTTATATAGTTTTGCATAATCAGAAACATAATATAAATTGATACACAAAATATGTCAACTTAGAAGTGGTACTGTGCTCGTACCACATGTCCTTTGTATGACCTATAATAGAAGGCAGATTGGCCGTCGATCAAAGGTAAGCATCGGTTCGATGCCAGACTAAGGGTCCTTCGATGCCTAAGTTGTGTGTATATTAAGGGTATATGATAAATGATAGTTTTTAGAGTAATAGTGACTAGTAAATCTTATTTACCTTTTTTTGGGAAATGTGTCACCTTTGTATTGATGTATAATGGAGGCTTGTTGAATAACTTTGATATATAATAAATGCACTTCTGATGTGAGAGCTGATGTGAGACTAGTATGGGGCATCTGGATGTATGGTGGAGATCTGTCCATGCGTCAACTAGCAAAGTGCCCTTGTTAGGGTTGTTTGGTGATGTGGGCATGGACCCATGTGCTCTTTGAGTTTGTAGGTAGACTTTGGACTTGTTTATTAGGTTCGAGCTTGAAATATTTGACCTGTCAAATCTGGTCCAATATGGTGCCAACAAATAATAAGTTGCTTTAAATTATAGCTTTGGTTAAGATCGACTATAAAGTGATTCTAATAATATTATTTACTCTTCACCAAACATGCAAGGTTCATATAAATTTTTAGGACATTATTTATGAGCCTAGCTAAATAAGCAATGCCAAACGGAAAAAATACATCATGTATGCATATTTAGCTCTTTATTGGCCTTTTCTGCGTGTGCATGTATATATACACACACACACACACACACACACACACACACACACACACACACACACACACACACACACTAATTGATTGTCTATGTGCTAATATATTTTGCATATCGAAGATGAAGATTACACGCATTGAATATGAACATAACTTAGTACAAACTACATAAAAGTACTCAAACTATATAGTCGATTTCAAAAGATACTCGAACTAAAAAAAAATCAATTGCGTACCCAACATATACTGTCGATTTAAAAATAGTGCTTCCATCACATATTCCGTCCAAATGTCCATTAAGTGCATACGAGGTAAATAATGATTGCCACTTAGCATCTGATAGCATCTTATGTGGTAAAAAATCAATGTGCATTTTGGGGATTAATCAATTATGTTGTCTGAGCTCATCCCCTACAAATTTCAAAATCGAAAGCAGCCCTAATTTTTCAAATCCAGAAGCTCTAGTAGTGGTTTCTTCAAAAGTTGACGGCGACGACGATACCGAAGGCAGAAGCAGTGAAGACAGAAGCGATGATTGCAAAAGCTGTGAAGACAGAAGCGGTGAAGGTAGAAGTGGCAAAGGTGAAGGCGAAGGCGAAGAAAGAAGCCTCGAACGACGAAGGTAGAAGGCAGAAGCTGCAGACGATGAAGGTAGTAATCAGAAGCTTTAAACCGCGATGGCAGAAGGCAGAAACTTCGAACGGCCAAGGTAGAAAGTGGATGCATTCTCTTCATCGAACGACCATTGCATCTTCTGCATCTACATCTTCGTCTTCTGCAGCTTCGTCTTCTACCTCTTATCTGCAAAAAATTTCAGTTTAGGGAAAGAGGAAAGATGGATGTGGAAGCCTCCATTTGCCACTGTAGGAAACAATCGAATCTGATTACAAGTCTGAAAGATGAAAATTCAGGGAGAAGATTTTCAGGTTGTTATGGATATGGGGTAAGTTCTTTTTCTATCTTACTTGATAATTAGGTTTAAATCTATAAAGCATTGTAATATGTATGTAATATTGCAATAAAATTAGGCGTCCGAGGAATCATAGAAGAGGAGGAGTTGGTGCCTGCAATTTTTTCAGTGGTGCGACCCAGAGTTGAATGAGAAGTCTCCTGGTCCAATTCCAGGGCTCTTGAAGAAACTGAAGATGAAAGATGATGAAATCGACCGCTTGAAGAAGTAGATTAAAGCTGGTGTGAAGAGGCAGAAATGTTTGATGCTTGTAAATGCTTTTTTATGGATGTTGGTTTTATTTTTTCTAGGAATGGTAATTGGTAGTTTAGGGGGAATTAATAGGGCTTTGGGCAGTAAGAGTGTCAATTTAGCTCTTGAGTTTTAAGAGTATTATGGAAGGGTATCATGAATGTAGAGATATGCAGATTTTCAAGTTGAAACATGTTTTATGCAAGTGTCTACATTATGAACAAGTAGTACTACTGTCTGAAATTAATGTACACATATTAACTCTTAATTATGAACACATTTACATGTTTTATGATATTCCATTCCAAAGCACAAAACATAAGACATTTGACAGTTGAAAACACATGTTTTATGAACATGCATTCCAAAACATAAAACAGAAACTTGCATTTTCACAGCCCCTAGTACATTAAACAGAAGACATAAGACATATGTATTATGGTAGTGTCTACATATTTGATGCTCTTGATTATGAACACCTTTCCATGCTTTATGATATTGTATTCCAAATCACAAAACATAAGGCATATTTATGATCTTGCATTCCAAACCACAAAACAGAAGTCATATTTATCACAAATGACGTAAAAACAGAAGTCATAAAGTTATGACTCATTATACCTCTTTGTCACAAAACATAAGACATATTTTTCATATTTGTCACAAAACAAAAGAAATTTCCAAAACGTAAAATAGAAGACGAAATACATTTCCAAAACACAAAACAGAAGACATCATCCACGTAAATGACAACCATTCAAACAAAATTTTCTCACCATTCACATAGCTTCAAACCTACTTAATAACCAAGCTAAATTACCACAAAAAACTGAGGTCCAAGCATTCAACCATTCAACCAGCATGATCACATACATGGTAACCATAAATTACAAGCCTTCACTATTCTCTACTCCCTATCTATTTCACCATTGTCAACCATTTCATATCATTGCTGCTTTGTCCTTTTACTTCTTCTTAATTCACTCTCACTATAACCAGCACTTGTTGAGCCCTAACTTGGATCCTACGTAAGGAGAGAACATAAATAGGACACACTACAATAACACTAAAACCAGCAGAGAAGTCAGTATATATACTTGATTTAATGTAGCTTTGTTAGGATGATTCTTGTTCTTTTGTGTCTTTCGAGTTGATGTGGTTGATCCTTGAGTACCTCGACTCTAAATTGAAACAAAAGTAATTGGGTATAAATCTAAATGTAACATTGTATAAATAAGTGAAAAAGGGACTTACATTTGGAGTAGCAGTATCTGCAACATTCTTGGTTCTGCCTCGTTGGCTTGGTGGTAGTTTCTGCCTTCGAGGCAAGTGTTGATGATGGGCCCTGGCATTGTGGGGTTGTGATGAACAAACACTACAACACATAGGAATTTCCTCCTTACCCAATTTCTTTTTCCTACTTTGATATCTAGTTTCTTGTGGATTCTTTGCTCGAGATTTTCTAGGCCCTCCCCGTTCCCTCTTATTCGTTGGTGGCTTTATACACGGCTGGCATGTAGAATGCCACAGCTTAGGGCCATTTGTAGCTTCAATTAAATTGTTGTAGCACTTCAAGTATGTCTTCTTAGAGTATATAGGATCCATATATGACTCCATCGATGGGCTTCCCATATAATGTAGGGCTGATATCCCACACACACATGGGATTACCGTGAGGTCCCATTTTCTGCATGGAAAAGTGTGGGCCTACAAATTTACCACCACTTTGTCTCTTCTACGGCCATGAACCTTGTAGTTTCATCCACTGGGCCATCTAACACTGCAATGGCATGAATCCACTCTTAGCTTTTGGATTTGGTTAAAAACTTTAGACATATTTGATGGGGCCAAGTTGCCATCTTATCTCTTCTCCATTGAATCCTTCTCATCAAAAAGAATCTAATCATCTCAAAGATAGTGATTATTGGTTTATCCCTCGCTGGAATAATTGTGTTGTTTAATGTCTCACAGTAGTTATTTTGCAGCGTGTTTGTCTTCGACCACGTTCAAAAATAGGACCAAGACCACTGATGTGTTAGTTTATCTACCAACAATTTCCAGGCTGCTTCATCTAAAGATTTGAGCTTCTCTATCTCATGTAGGAAGCCTTGCACTGTTGTAGCTCTTGCACAATCCCACAACACATCCTTCAATACTTTTTCCTTGAAATTTTGGTTGTAGTTGGCCCACAAGTGCCTACAACAGAAGATGTGCTCAGTAGAAGGCATCAATGAATCAATGGCTGCTTCAAGTTCCTTTTGTTTGTCAGTAAGAAAGCTCCACATAATACCATCAACCATTTCTAGGTTCAACTTTAACCACTCCAAGAACCATGTTCAAGAATCCTTTGTTTCTGCTTTCACCACTCCCATTGCTATAGCCTAGGTCTCATTGTTTGCATCTATTCCAATTGCTGCCAATAACTATCCCCCCATAGATCCCCTTCAGATGACACCAAACAAGGCCAATAAAAGGCCTACAATATTCCTTAAATCACTTCTTGCAGGCCTGCAGGTAGAGGTAAAATCTCTTGAAGAGTTGATTACCATCCACAACATCACAAGCCAAAGATTTAGTTGTCCCAAGACTAGTTCTCTTCAGCTCATGGTAATAATGCCAAAGCATACCATATTGCTTGGACATAGTACCATTTATTAACTTACATAGTACCATTTATTAACTTCATAGCCTGCTGCTTTGCTCTATAGGCCTTCATATGGCTGATCCTAATTGAAAAATCAGCAGAGGCTATATCCACAATTGCTAGTATGGGCATCTTCGGATTCGATTGAATTCTTTGCAGAAAGGCTTTAGAAAGCCATGTTTATGTGGCTTGTCCGTTTTCAACGACTCTGGAGCATGTGTGTGTGTGTGTGTGTGTGTGTGATTATAGTGCTTGACAACTAATGTGTTGTCACTAGAGCTCACCCTAGAGGCATATATTTCCCAATTACAACCATCTGCTCTGCACTCACACTTCAGTTTGTACCTTGCATTCCTCTTGCATTTGACATCTGTTCCAGTTGATAGACAATACTCCCTAACTGCTTGCCTGAATACCACACAATCACTAAACGACATACCCGTATCCAAGCTTGGTCTGACTCCATCAGTGTGGGGATTGTACTATGTAAACCTCTTGCCAGTTTTCCCTTTCACAAAATCTTCCTCTTACTGTCTAATCCCTTTCTTCAAGCTGCTCATCCTCTATTTCTTCCACCAACACATCTGGGCCAGCTGAAGCTTTAGCATGAGGATGAGGTCCAGTTGATGGTTCTGGTGGTGCAGTTGATGGTTCTAGTGGTGCAGTTGATGGTTTTGGTTGTGTAGATGATGGTTATAGTGGTGCAGCTGATGTAGATCCAGGTCCTGGTGGTGTAGTAGCTGAAGCTGTAGCATGATCGGGTGGTGCATCTGATGAAGTGTTTCCAGCTGCTCTTGAGGCTCTAGGTTTAGCTGCTATCAAGGACTCATGGGCTTCAGGTGTTGCTGAGGACTCATGGGCTTTAGGTGCTGAGGACTCAGGGGCTTCAGGTGTTGAGGACTCAGGGGCTTCAGGTGCAGCCTCTTCAATATCATGGAAACAATCATCCAGGTGTGATGCCTCTTGCACCCAAGCTTCTAGCAACTCCCTATCCAACCTATTCTCTTTTGCAGGAATGGCCTCATCTCCACTATCATCAAAACCAAAACCAATTGATGCTTCAAAGTCGTCCAACTTGACCTTTATCCTATCGTTGATCTCCTCTTCTTCATTAGTTAGTTTCCCCTTCACTTTGTCTGTTTTTTACACAGTTTCTTCACCTTATTTAACAGCTTCTGTTTATCTCCTCTATGTTGGCATCCCACCTATAACCACTAAAGCCTTACCCTTATCTGGTCGAATGGGAACATTGTTTTTGTCATCTTCGTCCCCACCAATTCAGTCTTATCCTCTAACTTCTTAATAACAACACTTGATTTCTTGGTCCCTTCACCTTGTTCACTAGCGACCCTCAGCCTTTTCATTTCCCTTCTTCTAACTACTTTTAAAAACTTCTTTGGGTCATCCACATTGATATTCATAAAAAAAACATGTCAATCTCTTCAACACTAGGAACCACCTCACACACTTTCAACACATCTGATTCATCTAACAATTTACCACTCTTCCTCAATCTCATATTGGTATAGGATAATACCATTTATATAACCTAAATTTTTTACCATTCGGTCAATTTCAAACATGCACATCATGTAACGACCCGTCCCGGATTTCAGGATTAAATTAGTGATTAATAAAGGATTAGTGAGCTTAATCAGTGATTAGTTGAGTACTTTTGGACGGATAGTGCGAAGTGACCGTTTTCCCCATAGAATGGGAAAACTGTTGACTTTTGTTTCGGGTGGCCAAACGAACTTTGGCCGATGACTGTGACGTAGTTCGAAACGTCACGAGTCCGTAGACAGGCGACACGTCAGATTTCGACATTCGAGGAAGAAGTTATGGGTCTTGAAACTTGAGAGGTATTTTGGTAATTTGGTGCAAAGGGCATTTTGGTCTTTCCCTTTGCCTTGGGATCTGTGCCCAGTGATATTAGGACACCTAGTTGCCTTGGGATTTGTGTCCAATGGATGTGGGACACTTTTCCCCTCTCTAGACTTTTGTGAAACTCTCCCTCACCGCCTCAAAGGGTTTTAAATGGGGAAGGATTGTTTGATCGAATGGTTGGACAGAAAACAGAGAGACCGTGAGAATCCTTCCATCCAATTTCCTTTGATCTTCACCCTTTGCCTATGCGTTGTGAATGAAAGATGGACTAAGTGGTGGTAAACATGATGGTAGCCACGATGGTGATCACGATGGTGGAGGTAAGACTGAATTCGTGCAAGGTCTTGTTCTGGGTTCAAAATGGTAAATGATGGATTAATAGTTAATGATCGATTTGGTTCATTGGAACATGTTTCTGAGATTGCAAGGAAGCTGTAGGGCTTGACATGGAGGCCTATCGTGGACGGTGGCCAGCACGCCGTGACTGGTAAGGTTCTGGTTCAAAATTGGATATAGGGTTTTAGTGGGTTTTGATCGATTCTATTGATTGGGAAATGTTTTTGGTAATCCTATGAACTCAGAAGGATCGATTTTGGAGGCTGGAGAAGGTCAGTATCAAGGGAAGGACATGGTTGCAGAGCACAGGTTTGGTTCTTGATTGGGAAGGTATACTATTGATCTAGTTTTCATGTTTTAACGACATAGATCGAGTCTAGAGGTTGAACGAAACTAATAGAAGAAATAAGACTGAAATCGAACTGAAAATAGAAGAAAATCGGCCTCACCGGTTCGGATTGGACCGCACTGAATCGGACTGGTCTGGACCGGGTTTCCTGAGGTTGAAGATGATGAATAGTATATGCACGTGAGGCCTACGCGCAACCTCTTTGGGAGGCGCGTGAGGGCTCGTGGCACTGTTTCCAGGCAAGTGTTCAACACGTGTTTTAATGTTTTCGATGTAACGGACATGTTGGGACTGGTTTCGAGTCGATCGGACATCGTTTCGATATGATTCGGGATGTCCGAAGGTTTAGGATCGAGTTTAAAATAGTTAAAAATTAGGAAAAAATACGAGGATTTAGTGGAAGCATATTGAAGTGGTTAGTTTGGACAGGTTCGGGAAGTCCAGTGATAGTGGATTAGCTGGGAAAGTGTAATTGCACGCGTATCGAGGCAGCATCGGGAATGGTCTGTGAGTGGACTTTGCTTTCTAAATTATGATGCAGGCATAAATGTTTTATATGTTTTCTATTTGTGGTTTCTATGATTTTGGTTGTGATATCTGCGATTTATGTTTTGCACGTACTTCGAGATATTTACGTATTTGCACGTTTTATGAGATTTTGTCTTATGCTATGACTTGATAATGGTTTCAATACTATGATTTTTGGATTTGAATAATGAATTGATTTCGATAAACGTGAATGATTTCTGGATTTGGATTCGGAATGATGATTCCGGATTTGGCTTTATTTGGAATGATGATTTCGAATTCGGATTGGGAAATGGATTTATGGATTTGGAAATGATTTTTGAAATGGTTTTGAATTGGATTTGCTGGATCTGGTATTGGGTTTAAAGACCCGGATATGATTGTGACGGGGGCGGGCCCGGATATGTGATTTGGGTTTAAAGACCAGGTGAGTTTAAAGACTCGGGAGTTTAAAAACTCGGATATTGTGATTTCTCCCGTAAGCCTATTGAGTTTAAAGATTCGGATTGGTATTGAGGTCTGTTGAGTTTAAAGAGTCGGATATATATATATATATATATATATTGAGTTTAAAGACTCGGATAGATCCAGCAGGTTCGATTTATGGAAATGTATTTTAAATGGTTTTCGGATTTATGTGAAACAATAATGATTTTCAAAAGGTTTTCAGATGTTTCGGACTGTAACCCGGATGATTTGGATTTTGTGGATTTTGGGCTGAGTTCCCGTCTGTTGATTTTGATTTATGATTTTGGGCTGACACCCGAGGTTTGATAAAGGAAATGATTTCTGGTTTTCATAAACGATTTTTAGTATCTTGGAAAAGAAATGGTTTTCGAATGCATGCATTGGTTTTACGTGGAGGGTATAAATGTCTTTTCTTGTAAAATGTTTTATGAACTTATTTTTTTTTGTCCACTCACAGTCTTTTATGTTTTTCGATACCCTCCAGGTTGTTGATGCAGTGTGGGTTGTTTCTAGTGAGACGGAGACATCACACACGCGATCCACAGTGATTCTGCGCACTCTGGGAAATCGGAAGGTGTATTTGGACGACGTTGACCTGGGTATCCCTTGTTTGGCTTGTGTGTTCCACGGGGGTTGAATGGGTGTTTAGCCTTCGTGTCCCATGCAGGTTAGACGGGAACATGACTTATCCCTTAATCAGGGGGTTGGGGGGTGGGTCGTGTCACATCATATCCTTGTCACAATAATCAATGTAATCTTTGTGGCCATCTACATATCTATCAGTAGCCCACTTCCCACTATGGAATATCTTTAAGGTGAAGTAACCCGATTTACCTACAATTTCACAATAACCTAAAATTACCACCAACCCTAGGCTTTAGTCTACTTTCATACGCACCGAATCAGACCTAATTTTCTACAACAGAGCAATATATTCGTACAAAAGACATAAAGCCATAAAAATGTGGTCCATCATCCAAAATTAGATTTCAACAACAAAGTACAAAGTTGAATGATAGCAACCATTCTATAGTCTATCAACAAAGCACAAAGCAACCATTCTATGATTTTTCGCTCCCAACTCGATTGGCACCCATCAATAAACAAACCAAAATATTCCTAAAAACTATCAAAGCATCCATCTTTTTATTTTAAACTAAAACCTAACAAACACAAATCAGAAATTTTAATATGGTGAGAAGCACTAACCGTATCTAGGTTGTTTTCTTCCTTGCAACCTCACACGCCACTCTTTCATTTCATCTTCTCTGGGTTTCACGACCTTTGCCCTCAACCGTAAGAGTATCAGAAGGAAGTAATATACCTCAGCTACGACCTCAAGATGTCTTCTTCCTCTCGGTTTCCCAATGTTCATCCTCAACCGCGACCTCAAAACATCAATGGTTGATACGCTAAAAACTAAGCATTAAATTAAACACAAAGCCACACTCAACACTTAAGGAAACGTATGCAATTAAAAATCCTTTTTGTAGATTGTAGCATTGGTAAATAAGGATCGTTCTGGACCGGGAATTGAGGGTACCTAAGCATGATTATCGTTTGATTAGTTAATTTCGGGGTAAAGAGATTGATTTAAAATTCCCAAGTAATTAAATTAATCTAAACTAACCCAATCTAATATTTACATGGTCAACTCATCTTTAACCTAACACATTCATAAATCATACCAATGTCCATAATCAATGAAATTCCAAAACCTTAGTTTAATGAAATAGATGTACATTATCTTAAGTACGTGCTCGGGAATACGCCCTATACACTTTCAATGATCTAGACTCGAGAATACCCCATATATCTAATCAACCATTAAGCATAAACATAACATGGAAGATTATTGACATCAATACAAAATATAGAACCATAATAAAATTAATGATCAACCCAATAAACACGATATTCAAGTACAAAGAGAAAATTACAGGGTTAAGAGGTTGAGTTACAATTTGAATCCTCGGGAATCCACCCTATAGATGCTAGGTGGTTCGACACTCTTGGTGAGACACTCAGGAATACGCCTTATAAGTCAATGAGGGATGGTGAATTATGGAGGATGGTGTAGTTTACTTTTGTAAGAGAACTATTGGTTTAAAAGGAAAGGAAAATTTGGCTAAGCAAAACTTTGGAGTAAATAATGAGTGACCCCTTACAATTAACCTAAGCCTCTCTATTTATAGGAAAAAATTAATCCTCAAATAAATAGGAGTTCACAATTTAAATCCTAAAAGGAAAATGATTAAAATAATTAAATTAAAGTCCTAAAGGAAAAAGGTAACAAAAATTCTAATTAAAAAGGTAATCTAAATCTTAAAGAAAGAATAAATACAAAACTTAATTAAAAAGGTAATAAAAACTCCTAATTTAAAAAGGGAAAACAAATTTTAATTAAAAAGGACAATTTTTTCTTAAAAAAGAAGGAAAATGCTTGCTGGAATTGAACAGGAATCGACTCAGTAGGAAGCTGCTGAAGATTGGCAGGAAATTCGGTAGGCGCTGGCCGAAGTAAGGTGTAGAGGATCGCTAGACTTGCGCTGAAGTAGAGGCAGAAATGTTCGGTGGGCATACACTGAACTAAGGCAAAGGAAATCAGGATGTGCGCGCTAAAGACATGGTCATCCGTTCGGCAGGTGTGCACCAACCAGAGTTTGGGGCTGTCACTTTGGGTTCGGTAGGCTTCTACCGAATACTGTTATACTTTTTGGTGGATTCCTTTCATTCGATCATAACTTATTCGTTATAACTCCGATTGACGTGATTCTTTCGCTTAAATTCTCGTAATTCCGTGCTCTATCCAATTCTGCACATTTCCCACAAAATATATTATTTTCTACAATTTTTTTGGTATTTAAACATTAAAAGATAAGTATAAAAGGTATGAAATGGTACTTAATTCAAGATTTATCAATGGCCAATCAAATTGGAATTTCAAATTTGAGAATTAGGGCTTTGGGGGGATTTTTTTTGCTCGTTCGATGTGGGAAGGAGCTCAAGCAACATAAGTGATTAATCCCCAAAATGCCCTTTGATTTTTTGCCACATCAAATGATGTCAGATGCTGACTGGCAGTCACTATTTGCCATGTATGCACTTAGCTGACATTTGAACGGAATATGTGATAGAAGCATTATTTTGAAATCGACAATATATGTTGGGTACGGAATTGAAACTTTTTTTTAGTTCGGGTTTTGTCCTATAACTTTTTATGAGAGTCAAACTCTAGATCCCAAATAAGATCGTAGAGAGTATAATACTAGTAAAATGTAGTAGTAATAACGAACTTGTACTAAAACCTAGAAATAAGTTGGGTTAACTTGTAATAAGGTAAATATTAATAGTTTTCTTTTGGCCCTAAAAACATTAGAAGTTAGTGCCATTTTTTTTTTATCAATGAAGGTAGTGCCGTTTTTTTAATCAATGAAGTTAGTGCCACTTATGTATTTGTTTTTTTTAAGCGCTAGGACATTTAAAATTAGGTGAATTTTGACTAATTTCCTAATGTTTCTAAGAATTGTTATGATTAATAGTCGCTCGGATACAATTGCATTGTAGGTTATTTATACATGCACTCCATAAGGTTTCTCGAATTTACAAAATGCTTCCTTAATTTTTAACAGCTACATAAATACTCAATAAGGCATGAAAACTTTTGTGCATAACTCCTTATGCTTAAAACTTTATTTATAACGACAAATTACATAAAAGTACCTAAATGATAAAGTTGATTTTAAAAGATACCCGAACTATAAAAAGTTTTATTTCCATACACAGACTATACTGTCAATTTCAAAAGAATACCCCCATTTCGTTTTCCATCTATTAAGTCGTTAAATGTACATATGGTAATTTTTTAAGCTAGTCAATTTATGAGTTTGGTCAAAATTAGATGGACATTTTTGTCATACCATTATTTTATCACCAATTTCCTTTCTCATTTCTTCTTCTTCTTCCCTTCTTCCTTTTACCCAAATCCGCATCTCCGTCACTATCATAACATCAGATCTATTTATATCTCACAAATCCAACCCACTAACATAATATCGAAGAAAACCTAGATATCCATTATTCCATCCAACCAAAAAAACCTAGATACCCACATTATTTCTCTCTGACTGATCTGGTTTCTCAAGAAGCTCTGGATCTGCGTAAAATGGAGACATAGCAGCATTCTAATGGACGCCTCTGGATAACCCTTGAAATTTTCTCTCAATAAGGGTTGGTGTCCTCTATCCTGTTCATATCAAACCTCCCCCTGCCAATATGATCTCCTTGGTTCGATCTTGTACAAAATAAATCACTAAAAAAATGTGTGATTGAACTCAAATAAAATGACACATTAATCAAAGTTTATAATTCTAATTTTTTTTTTCTTCATTTTCCCCCAAATTTCTAACAAATGAAGCAAAGCAGAATAATATTTTCATTACCTCTCTCTTCTCTTATGGCCTCTCGTATCTCCATAACTGCCCTTCTGCAAGTCCCCGGACCTTGAAACAATCTGCCATTTCTTCTGATCACCTCGCTCTTCGAATAGCTCAGCATTTTCAAAAACCTTTTGCTCGCAAACACGATTGGGTGGCCGGAGATGCAAGGATCAGTGATGGTGAAGTTGTCAGGCAATTCACTCAGGGCTTCCTGAACCCAAAGCGAGTAACGACTATTGAATGATTGTTCTATCAAACCCAGCTCTGACTCCATCTTTCTTGCTCTTTAATCACCTCTATAAAACCCTCGTCTATCTGTGTTCCAGTGAGTCCCAATCCCATGCGGGCACCTACGCGAGAGTTTGTGTGCGCTTCACAGCCTCAAAGTTAAAAGAAAACCCAGTTGAGGAAACACCCCGAGCACCCAGAAATGGAAGGAATGAAAAATTATCGGTCATGCCCATGGATTTTTTACAGGCTGGTTTTGAATGAAAAAAAAGAGTAAAAATTGAAACTTTGATGAAAGAAACAAGTGAGAGTGAGATTTTAGTGAACAAGAACACACGCCCCACCCATTAGACGCTAGCAAATGAAATTCAAAAGTATCTTTGCGCATGTTGTGATTTCTGAATGAAATTGTAGATATCTGGTTTTTTATTTAATCCCTAAACAAAAAAGCCCAGATATTTGGGTTTTTTGTCGGATATAATTTCTCAATTTCCTTATATTCAAGTTTCAATTTTCATGATTTTTTCACATATGGATTAAAAATCAGTTAGATTCTAAAATGTTATTTTGATATAATGATATGATCCGATAATGTTATTACATTATATATATTAGATATTGATTTCATTCATGATAGTTCCCAAGTCGATTCCACCACTACTAGGGGTGGGTATGAATCCATTAAAACCGCTAACCGATCCGCTTCAAACTGTTATTTATCCAACGGTTTAAGTTTGTCTGGATAAAAGTCAAACAGTTTGAGAATCCAAACCGTTCCGTTAGTAACGGTTTGGATTTGGATTTTCATTTTGGAAATCCGTTAAATTCAAACCGAACCGTTAAGAAATATATTAATTTTTATTAATGTTTAAATCTATTATTAATACAAAGTAAAAATAATAAAAATAAAAGGATACTTAGATATACCCATATAAGTATATGTATAATCATATAAGAGTATAATAAAAAATTATTAAATAGTTGGTGTGTTTGATAAATCTTAGTATAATGATAATGTTTGCAATTCAATACTTAGCAAGCTAAATATATAAAATTTTGAATATTGAGTATTGATTTTTTTTTTTGGTATCCTTATTTTTTCTATATCCTTATTTTTTTATTTCTTAACGGTTTTAAACCGTTTCGATCCAAACCGAACCGTTAGTAACGGTTTGGATCGAAACCGTTTTATTTCTAATTTTAGAAAATCTAAACTGTATCGAACCGTTAAGATTTTAACGGTTTGGATTTGGATATTGTCAATATCCGTATCGAATCGAACCGTGCCCACTACAACTTAGTGGTTAATTATTTCTTAACCACTCTTTTAATACTAGTGGTCCTCAGCTTATGCAGGTGTTACCTATATACTAGTGGGCCTCAACTAGCTATATTGTGATGCTGTGAAAATAATCATGATTACACTTGAAAATTTCATTTTGAAACTCTTGTGCGCCCGTTCTGTTATTTGAATTCATAAAATAAAAATTTAGAATTCTAAAAGAAGAAAAAAAAACAAAACTGAATTGAATGTCCCAAATTTTCACTTTAAATTGCATATAAAGATGTGTTATTTTTCAAATTTAATCTTATAACTATAATTTATGCATAACATTAAATTCCGTTATTTTAAAAATCCGGGTAATTTTAAATTTTTTTCATCCAAACATACCTTAACAGTCAGTGTTTCCCTTATATAGTTTTGCATAATCAGAAACATAATATAGATAATATTGATGTACAAAATATGCCAACTTAGAAGTGGTACTCTACTCATACCACATGTCCTTTGTATGATCTGTAGTAGAAGGCAGATTGGTCGTTGATTAAAGGTGAGCATCAGTGTGGTGCCAGCCTAATGGTCTTTCAACGCCCAAGGCATGTGTATATAATGGGTATATGATAAATGGTAGTTTTTAGAGTAATAGTGAATAATAAATCTTATTTACCTTGTTTTGGGAAATGTATCTTCTTTGTATTTATGTATAATGGAGGTTTGATGAATAATTTCAACGTAGGATAAATGCATTTTTAATGTGAGATGACAATCCCCCCGGGATTAGTGCGGGATGACCCTGCTCCTGTCTGACACGAAGTGTCAAACAAGGGATATTTCCGTCCTTTGCCCTCCCGGGCTATCAGAGTACGCCAGGATCCGGAGGAGGCATGTGATATCTCGGTCTCTGCTACAGTCCACATCCGATGTCAACCTGAAGGGCAGTCAAAACATTAAAAGCTGTGAGTGGACAAAACAAGAGTTTATAAAAACATATTTCATAAAAGACATTTTTACCCTTCACTAAAAAGTATGCATGCATTCGAAAACCGTTTAACCAAAGAAACCATATACGAGAACTAAGCCCAAAACCAAGGTTGAAAGAACCATAAAGACTCAACCGTACGAGTCACTGCCCAAAAACCTGTGTAAACACACATCATATATCATATCATATAGCATACATCATATATACATATAATTCACACAACCAATCTTGTCACGGTTTCCAAAGCTACGCGCGTGCTACCCAGGTCTCAATCCGAGTCTTCTCAAAGTCAAGATCAATGTCCGCAGACCACTGACTCTACCCGAGGTAATAGTAATCATAGCCTTCCTGAGAGTAAGGAACCCAACTGGGGGGTGACTCCACTCAGTCGGTGCTCCGTGACTACTTTGGGGTCCACCCAGGCCAACGACCCTCCCCGGAGGAGATAATAGAAGTAAAGGAAGGTATATGAATACATATATATACATAACATAAACATTCATGCCCGGTTCCCTTGAACCGTCATGATCCATAACATCCATTAACCAGGGTTCATGCCGGTTTATGAGGGTTCATGCCGGTTCCCATAAACCGTCACGAACCAGAATGACCTGACAAAGGTTCATGCCGGTTCCCATAAACCGTCATGAACCACAATGACCTTTCTAGAGTTCATGCCAGTTCCCATAAACCGTCATGAACTTGGAAATCCACGTGGGGTCCCTGACCCGAAATCATAAACCGTAAGGTAACTGGGTCTCATGCCCGAACATATGACTCAACAGGGCACCGTGCCCGATATCTAAGGGTCAGTCACGACTCCGATCATAGTGATGCGTGCAACCATCCACCCAAGACCGCTCTCAATCCTGGTATGTCGCCGTGAACGAATCAACCGACGCGACCACCACAAGATCATGGTGCACTCATCACCGATCGCTATCCTGAACCGTCAGCACTCCGAAGTCGAGCCTCTCCAGGCTGCCCGACCACGAATTGTGCATCGTGACCTCTCCGGAAGGAACACATCCCAATCCGGAGGCGAGCATCGTATCGTTGATCGCCGTGCACATAGCACTCGCCGCGACCACGATTTAGACCCGAAGATCGTAAATAGCGTCATATGCCTGAGACAAAACCAAATGGGTCTCATACCCGAGTTTATCTTTTTAGAAATCCAAAACCTTTACATTTAAATCAATAAAGAAATACAGACCCGTATAAGCACCGTATAAGGCCGAAACCTCGAAATACGTGCTTATACGTAACCACATAAAAATGCACCCATGGCATCATCAAACATGTAATAAAACATATAATAAACATTTATGCATGCACCAATTTAGAAAACAAGGTCCACTCACAGACCGTCCGAGCTGCCGCATCGATTTGTGTGCCATAGGCTCTCCCGAGCCGATCACCATCACCGGGACTCCCAAACCTGTCCAAATTTTAATAGAAGGTTACTAACTACTTAATTAACCTCCTACCAAAGCCCCGTAATTTTCCCAATTTTCTAACTATTTTTAAAACCGAACCTAAACCTTCGGACAACCCGAAACCTATCGAAACGATGTCCGATTGACATGAAACCAGTCCCAAAATGTTCGTTATCGAATAGATGATTTCACATGTTGGAACCTTCCCGAGATTCCCTGCCACGCGCCCTCACGCGCCCTGGGAGTGCACTGCGCTTGGGCCTCACGCGCCACTGCACAGTGCGCCTTCTTCCTCGCACAGCCGGTCTGAACCGGCCGGTTCGCCTGCAACTGGACCGGCGTAACTGGTCCAGGCCTCCTTCTCCCTCAATTTTGGTCCGTTTGCCTCCATTTAATTCCTAAATTCCTATTTCTTCATTTCTTATCTAACCCAATTAATTATAACTCCTAAAACGTCATAAATCCGACCGGTCCAATTTGGTCCTCATGGTTCAAAAATCCAAAAACCTCCACAGAGCTTCGCCGACGTCCAACCCTTCTCCAAACCTTCCTAAAAACCCCTTAGCAACCTAATTAGTTCAACCCAAACGTCCAAACAAGCCCCTAATAATTAGAAATCGAAAATGGATTAAAATGGGCAAAACCGATTACCTCGCGGGTTGGCCACCACTGCCGTCCACGGCGGCGCTCCCTGGGCCAGCCACCGCATCCAACCGCCTCCCCACTCTCTGGTCTCAGTCCTGGTCGAAATGGATGGATTTTGGGGTTGCACGGGAATGAGAGAAATGGTGAGATCGGGTGGGTTTTGGGTGTGTGTTTGAAATGGAGAAAATGGATTGGTTTGCACGGTGCATGAAGGAAATATAGTGTCCATTGGATGGGTGACACTTGTCACTCATCCATTGGCATTAGGACAAATATCTGGGCCCACTAGAGACAAAATTGCACTTTTTGTCTCGTAAAACGTGTCACCGTAAATAGTATCCCGAAACTTCCGTGAACCGTAACTTCGCCGTCGAACGTCCGAATTCGACGTGCCGCCTGTCTATGGATTCGTATCGTCCTTGTCTACGTAATGGTCTTCGGCCCTTGGCCATCGGACCTCTTGGTCAAAAAGTCAACTATTTTCCCTATTTAACTAAAATTACCAAAATGCCCCTAAACTTCCGAACGTCATAACTTCCTCCACGGATGTCGGAATTGAACGTGCCACCTGTCTATCAACTCGTGACGTCACGAACTACGTCACGGTCATCGGTCCAAGTCCATTTGACCGCCCGAATGAAAAGTCAACGTTTTGCCCACGCCCAGGAGCAAAACGGTCATTTTGCATCGTTCGTCCGGTTTAGCCTAACTAATCACCGATTAACCTCACTAATCGTGATTAGTCACTGATCTAATCTAGGAATTCGGGACGGGTCGTTACATTATGAGCCTAGCTAAATAAGCAATGTTAAACGAGCAAAATACATCATGTATGCATAATAGCTCCTTATCATCATTTTCTGTGTGTGCATGTATATATTGTTGAGAAAGATGCAAAAATAAATAGATAATTGTAATCACCAGGATCAAACTTTTTTTACTCTCAAAATAAATTGAGTAAATAAAGCGGAAGTAAAGAGATGAAAGAGAACACCGATATTTAACGAGGTTCGGCAGTATGCCTACATCCTCGGGCAGTAGCTCCAAAATTCTTTCACTATGAATAATGGGAATACAAGTACAATCTCACTCATTGGTGGACACACAACTCTTTCTTGGATTCACACAAGAGGTCGCACTTTATTTTTCTTTTTTTCTTACAAAAGAGGTTATCTCTATATTTCTCATATAAGGAGGAACTCACTTCTCACTCTCACTTTTGGTGGATCACTTGTTACTTGAAAGATGATTGAGAATGCTCAATCCATCTTCTTTATATAGAGATGGATGGAAGGAAGCCATTAATGCATAGTCATGCATAAGAATTAGCTCCAATTAATCTCATGGTAATTCCCATGTGCATAGTAATCTACACCAATAAGTGCTCTTCCTAATAAGTTTACCCAAAATCACATCCATGCACAATCCATCACATGTGTGCTTCTGCATACCAGGTGCGCTTCCCGACTCAAGTGGACGGCTCCATCATACCAGATGAGAGCTCCAATTAACCCATCAATTTCCCCCTTCCCAACTTAAGTGGAGGGCTCCATCATACTTGTCCCTTTTTAAAGACTTTTTCATCATATCTGAATCATTGTCATCAGTATATATCTTATCAATTTGAAGTTGCTAGGATTCCAACACTTCACGAATTCAATGATATCTCACATCAATGTGATTTGACCTTGAGTGGAAACTTGAGTTTTTACTGAAATGAATAACACTCTGATTATCACAATAAAGACGTATTTTTATTGCTCTTGTCCCTTTAGGCAATTTCACTAAATAGTAAGTTTGGTTCTCATGCAAGGATTTCAACTTATCTTTCATGGGTTTCAACCGCTCCCCCTTTTTCTCATGGGTCACAATTTCTTAGTATCACTCGAGCTCTCTTGCATCTGTCAACAGCACAAATTGATCTGGTGAGTAGAAGCTGTTGGGCTTTCACTATCTATTCGATCTTCTCAGATGTGGTTCTTCAAGATCTTAATCTTATTGCACATATTTAGGCACAACATTATCATCATTGTTGTTAACAATAGGTTCAACATTATTGTTCTCAACTGTATCTCCCCCTTCATTATGAACCCTAGGTTGAGGAACTGGATCTAGGTCAATTGGATATTCTTTGGAGTCGTTTGACTTTTCCCTCTTCTGGATATCTTCAATGGTTTGATATTTAAAGAAGACCACATCTCTACTTCTGACAATTTTCTTATTGCCAGGAGTCTATAGTCTGTACCAAAACTCTTCATCTTCATAGCCTATAAAATGCATTCTTTTGATTTGACATCAAGCTTGGACCTCTCATCTTTTGGGATGTGAACAAATACTCTGCAACCAAACAACTTCAAGTATTGATAGAACACATGTTACCGCTCCAAAACTTGTTTGGTACATCACCATTTAATAGAGCTTACGAAGATAAATTGATCAAGTACATTGTAGTCATCAGTGCTTCGCCCCAAAAACTCTTTGGTAACTTGGAATGAGATAACATACTTCTTATTTACTCAATCATCATTCTGTTCATCCTCTCGACCAGCTGTTGTGTTGAGGGGACTTTGGAACTGATCTTTCATGTCTGGTGCTATTATTCTTACAATAGACTCTGAAGTCTCCCATGTATTCTCCACCATTATCAAAATGGATACACTTGAGCGTCATGCTTGTCTCACGTTCAACAGTGTCATGGAACTTCTTGAACACATCAAAGAATTGATCTTTGGATTTGATTTCAATGACCCACACTTTCCTGGAGTGATCATCAATGAAGGTAACAAAGTATCTTACACTACCAAGAGTGTTAATAGTCATAGACCCACAAACATCAGAATGAACAACATCCAATATATTTGGTTTTCTATGGAAGATCCGTGTCCTGGAGGGAACGATGAATGATCCCACATTCCTACGAGGGGGAATGGTCTGGGAAGGGGAATAGTGGTGTGCCTTAAAGGTGTAGGCACACACCTATCTAGCGCGAGGCCTTTTGGGAGCTTACTGGCTTTGAATTCCTGGGGAACTCCAAATTTAGGTGAGTGGAGGCTGGTGCAATCCCATGATGGGTGACCTACTGGGAAGTTGCACCGTGAGCTCCCGGCAACAAAACCCTTGGGGCTGGGTTGGTTCGGCTAGTGAGTCTAGAGGGAACAATATCGTGTTAGGTAGAGTGGGCCGCTGCGCAACTCTGATCTAAATGAGGCCTTTTGGGAGCTCAGTGACTTTGAGTTTGGTTGGAACTCCAAAGTTAAGCTAGTTGAGGCTGGTGCAATTTCATGATAGGTGACCCCTTGGGAAGTTGCACCGTGAGCTCCTGGAAACAAAACCGTGAGGGCAAGGGCAAGGAGGCCCAAAACGGACAATATCATGCTAGATGAGTCGAGTCTTGACCGAGGAGGGTCGGGTCCTGACAGAATGGTATCAGAGCTAGAATCTGATCGGGAAGTGTGCTAGCGAGGACGCTGGGCCCTAAGGGAGGTGGATTGTAAGACTCGTGACCTGGAGGGAATGATGAACGATCACACATTCCTACGAGGGGGAATGGTCTGGGAAGGGGAATGGTGGTGTGCCTTAAAGGTGTAGGCACACACCTATCTAGCACGAGGCCTCTTAGGAGCTCACTGACTTTGGATTCCTTGGGAACTCCAAAATTAAGCGAGTGGAGGCTGGTGCAATCCCATGATGGGTGACCTACTGGGAAGTTGCACCGTGAGCTCTCGTGAACAAAACCGTGAGGGCAAGGGTAAGGAGGCCCAAAGCGGACAATATCGTGCTAGATGAGTCGGGTCTTGACCGAGGAGGGTCGGGTCCTGACATTCTAGGTGCTGCTTTATAATGAAAAGAAGATCTATGATAATTTCCAACCAAACAATTAGTGCATTGATCTAGATGTGTACATTTTGCTTTCAATCCAGTTAATACCTTTTTTCTTGGTGAGAATTTTCAATCCCTTCTCACTCATATGACCCAAACGCCTATACCATTGCCCAATTGCTGAATTTGATTGGTTGGTTGCTGCATTGACATGTTGATTGTTGATCTTGGCATATGTCATATAGAGTGTATTTTCCTTCTTTCCCCTTGCCAGAACTAAAGATCCTTAGATGAGCTTCCATTTTCCACCACCAAACACATTGGTATAGCCTTCATCATCTAGCAAGCCGGGAGAGATCAAATTGAGACGCATGTCTAGAACATGTCTCACATCCTTGAGAACCAAGGGGCAGCCTGTGTTGGTCTCAAGATCTATTTCTCCTCTTCCCACAATCTTAGACATTTTTTTCATTTTCCATCCTCACATTTCCCAAATCTCCGCTTGAGTAGGATGTGAAGAACTCTTTTCGGGACGTAACATGGAATGATGCACCCGAATCTACAATCCAGCATGAATCTTGAGAAGTTAGATTAATAAAACCATCATCACAAATAATGATGATCTCATCGCCTTTAGAAGCAATATGGGTTGTATCATTGGTTTCATTCTTCTCCTTGATTCCATTTCTTTACTCCTGTTTGAGCTTTCAATATTCTCTCTTCATGTGACCCTTTTGGCCACAATGATAACATTCTATCTCCTTCCTTGTCCTTTAGGTGCCCTTAGAATGGTCTCTTGACTTGCCTCTAGAGCGGTCATGGTTGTGGGATTTTCTTTGAAAATTTCTTCCACAATTCTCTGTAATAAGAGCCTCTGACTCAGTTAATATCCCTTGTTCTTTCCTCCTTGCTTATTCATTTAATAAACTGTCCTTCACCAATGGCAGAGTAAGGACACCTTGAGGAGCAGAGTTTCTAAGGTAAACCACGAGTGTGCTCTAGGTATCCGGTAGAGAGCTAAGCAGCAAAAGTACTAACAACTTATCTTCAAGCACCAGCTTCATGGTTGAGAGTTGATTCAGCAATTCTTGGAAATTGCTCAAGTGTTCAAAAACACTTCGACCATCTTTGTACTTCAAGTTCACCAATCGACGAATGGGCGAAGCTTTTTTTTTTGAGGAGTCTCCCTTTCGTACATCGACACCAATTTGGTCAGCATTTGGATAGCATCAGTCTCCTTTGAAATGTGATGAAAAACACTTTGGTCGATCCATGGACAAATTTCTCCAATAGTTTTTTGGTTTAGAATGGTTCAATCTTTGTCAGATTTCTCTTCCGGTTTCTCTTCATTGCACAACAATACCTCGTACAAATCTTTGCAATAGAGGATGTCTTCCATCCATGGTCTCCATATTGAATAATTTGAAGAAGTGAGTTTGATCATTGTTGCGGATGATGAGTTCGACGATTCTGCCATCACGAACAATGAGCCTGTGTGACTTTGATACCACTTGTTTGGAAAGATTCACAAATAAATAGATAATTCTAATCACCATGATCAAACTTTTCCCACCCTCAAAATAAATTGAGTAAATAAAGCGGAAGTATAGAGACGAAAGAGAACATCAAAATTTAACGAGGTTCGAAAGTGTGCCTACGTCCTCAGAGAGCAACTCCAAAATTATTTCACTATGAATAATGGGAATACAAGTACAATCTCACTTAATGGTGGATACACAACTCTCTCTTGGATTCACTCAAGAGGATCTCACTTTCTCTCTTTTTCTCATAAAAGAGGCTATCTCTATATTTATCATACAAGGAGGAACTCTCTTCTCACTCTCATTTTTGGTTGATCACTTGTTGCTTGAAGGATGATTGAGAATGCTCAATCCCTCTCCTCTATATAAGAATGGATGGAAGGAAGCCATCAACGCATATTCATGCATAAGAGTTAGCTCTAATTAATATCATGGTAATTCCCATGTGTATAGTAATTTCCACCAATAAGTGCTCTTCCTAATGAACCTAACAAAAATCACATCCATGCATAATCCATCACATGTGCATTGGGGGTATCAAAAGTCTTCATTTGGGGAACTCCAAATATTATATTAATTCTTCTCCACTTATTGAAGGGATTAACCCATCAAATTCTCCTACACTTAATGGAGGGATTAACCCATCACATATATATATATATATACATACACACATTAATTGATTGTCTAAGTGCTAAAATATTTTGCATGCGACGATATCGAAGATGAAGATTACACACATTGAATATGAATATAACTTGTTATGAGAGTTAAATTCTAGATCCCACATGAGATCGTAGTATGTCGAGAATAGAATACTAGTAAAATGTAGTACTAATAACGAACTTGTACTAAAACCTAGAAATTGTTTTAGGGGGTAGGCTGTAATGGTCCGGAAATTCAAAAAAGAACAATTTAGGAAAATAAAAATAGAAATGGTTTTGCTTTTATAAGGTCAAAGGTTGACTTTTTTACCTGGATACTTTTTGAACGTTCTGCAAGAACCATTACTAGGGCCTCGGACTCCTGAGCCTATAGCCAGACAATATGTCGATATCAAAGATTGAATAGATTTGGTACGGGTTAAAAGTGACTAGGGGTATTTTGGTAATTATGGACACAATGGTATTTTGGTAATTTTACAAGAGGAATCTAGGTTAGTCTAGAAGATTCTTCGGTTTCCGTTCCTTATCTCTTTTCTACCACCGACTTACCCATGTATATATATGTGTTGCTATTGTGGAGTGTGTTTTTGGTGGGTTGGAGCCGGGAAGGAAAACTAAGCAAGGAAAAACAAACAATGGGGAAAGGGAAGCCAGGAGAGGAGAGAAAGAGAGAGGAGGAGAACTAAAAATGTTCTGGAGAGGTTAAGACGCCAGACTCGAGAGCATAAAAGAAATCCCAACAACTCAACCTTGGCCGTGGATCACCAAGCTATTTTGAGGCTTCCTAGTGCCTAACTAGGGACTCTAGGATGTTCGTTGGGTTCCTAAGTTCATTATGGGATAGAGAGGATGAAGTTTTGAACGTGGAAAGGCTGTAGAAAGGATCTTCCAATCATGATCGAGAACTTAAAGTGATTTATGGTAGGAGATAATGTTTCCATAAATTAAGGAAGAACATGCAAGCCGGAATTCGACTATATGGATGGTCTGTAAATGGACTTTCCTTTTGCATTAAATTATTATGCATGCATATTTAAATATTTTAATGATTTTAATTACTTTATTATATGATTTATATGATGATGATGATTTGATTATGGTTTTTAAATGCTTTTCGATAATTTTTAGGAAATTAATAGCTTATTATAAATGCATGTTGTACGAGGTTTTACGAAAACTATGTTTTGGCCTTAGGCCCAAATTTTGAAATGTGGATTTGGTTTAAAAGCATTTTTATTTCTTATAAATGTATGTTTTCTCGATAGTTGTGAACTATGGTGTCTGTTGACCCTCAGAATGCTGGTTGGTTGAATTGTCTCAAACATCTGGAGCCATGCTCCGTTTCCGCAAGACGGGTTATATGGTTAGTCTCAGACGTCCATAGAAAGGCTCTGTTTTCCTGAGACTGGTTAATTGGACTATGACTCAGTCGTTCAGAGTTGAGCTCTATTTTCCTAGGTCAGTCCATAGTCGAACATCTAGAGCTGGCTCTATTTTCCCAAATGGTTTTTCCTACCAGTAGTGCGGTTTGATTATGATGATTGATATTGAACAACGAGGATGGATTGGTTGTGTGTAATTATTACTGTTTGTGCCTTGACATATTTTTATATAATTTGACATACAGATACTCATTGATTTATTACTTTTTGCACATATTTCGAGATGCATGATTTATTATAATCGAGATTCAACTGTTGCCATATGCATATATAGTTTTATAAAATGGAGGGTATCCAGTTATATTTTCCAAACTATGTTTTTAAAATTTTATTTTGTGTACTAGCATGTTTTCATGATTTTCATAACCCACGTTAGCCCTTCCACAAGGATTAGGTTGAAAGAGAAATAGAGTCATGAATGGTACGTCATTACTAATATCCCTTGTCTGATAAGTTTTAAGGGTAATCTTAGTATTTAGAATTGTTGTCAGATGGGACCAGGACCGAGTGTGGTTATCAAAGTGATTTAGAAGTATGTTCTGTCATTGGCCCACACTTCCCTAAAATCCTCGATTAAAATCAGTTTAAAAACCTCTGGACATAACAACCAATAATAGTCAAACCTCAAGCTTCGTTGGTCCAACCTACTAACCCCATGTACTATGCATAGACATGACGGAACCTATGAAGTCCAGCCCCATCGGAACATGTGGAGTCTAACTTCTACGACGTTCGAGTCCATATCCGGGAATCCTTAGAGTCCAATTCCAGAATAGCGATCTAATCGCATGAGGATGACTATAGTTAAAAAAAAGTTGACAAAAATACCTTTATCTTTATTTTGAAATACCCTCAAAAGCCCAAAAATATAGTAAGCCAGGAACAACCCCAAAATCTAGTTTTTCCCAAAAATCCACAATAACTTGTGTCCAAAAAATCACATCCCAAATATATATTCTAAAACCAGGCAATTATCCATAAAACATTTAGAATCATATATTCAATCCAATACAAACCAAACCATGCAATAAAACCATATATATATGCATGCGTCACATTTAATAAACAAACTGTCCATTCACAGTCCAACCGTTAGCTCACTCTTGAGCTATGCGCTCCTCAGAAGTCTCGGAGTGTCTAAGCCTGTCAACATAATAACCGGGGATCACCAACAATACATATGACCTCGTATGTAAACCCCTTAAACCCCAGGATATCCCACACATCCCAAACATACACCATGTGGCTTTAAATGACCAAAACTAGCCCTGCACGAACTCTGATCAACTTGATACCACCACCATTGGATTCAGCTCGTTGAAACCTTTTTAAAAAGTTTTACAGTGCCATGAGATTCATGCCCATGCGCCGCCACATGTTGTTGACGTGGCATGATGTCGTGTACGTACTAACATGGCATGCGAACGTCAGGCCCTACTAACGTGACCCTAACACATGGCAGTTGATAATAGCCCTTGCTTGCCAGCTGAAATCATCATACTGACGTCACCCCTCGCTGGAGAAGATGGATGTGTCACCGTGGCTGCCGTTGCTAGCTGCTTGAAAATTCTCATTGTTGTCCCATTTTCTAAACCCCCATAACTCCCTCAAAACTAAACCAAATTGGATGTTCTAATAGTCAAAATCTATCGACTTGATCCCAAGAACCCAAATCAAAGCTTAGAATTGAGGACAAATACCTAGATTTTAATATGATTCCTAGAAGTTTTGGGTTCCTTCCTCCTTGCATACCAGCCGTGTCCATGTGACAATACCTTCAAAACTGGGTTATTTATGACAGTGAGGGTCCAAGGAACGTGATTCTAGCCTTGGTTTAAACTAAAAACCTCAAAAAATTGAATATGTAAATAATGGTTGTATGGGTTGTTTAAGGGTGCAAGGTAAGGGAGAGAAAGAGAGAGATGAGTGATGAAAGATAATAAAAAAGAAATGTTTGGTTCCTAGCCACTCAAATCAATCCAACTTCCCCAAAATATCTCCTTTTCCTATTTTTCCAAAATTCCCTTCCCCAAAATAAACATCTAAGCAAATAACCAAGGTAAAAATAGCTTAGCTATCAATTTAAATCCCGAAAATCCCTATAAAATTCTATTAGAATCGTAATTAAGATTCGGGTCATTACAATCCACCCACCTTAAAGAAATTATGTCCTTAAAATTTGTAATTATCATTGAAAAAGCTGTGGAAACTAGTCCCGCATTAAAGCCTCGGGCTCTCACATGGGCTCCCCCACATCAAGATACCTCCACAGAACAAACAGAAAGGGGAAACAGTTACCCACAGTAGTATCCTATCTTTCCTATCCCAGATCTAAATAGACCGCTCACCAAGCTCAAAATCCTCACCAAGTTTGTCTCGTTGCTCCACTAGCACGTGAGACGCGTCCAACACGTACTTCTTTAGCACAAAAACCTGAAATAGCTCACAAACCTAAGAAAACTCCGGAGACAAAACCAATATGTACATTATTGAGCCTATCCTCTTGGTAAACCCTAAAGGTCAACCAACCTACGTCTACCAAAACGTACAATCCCGGATCATCTTGCTCGCTACCAAAATGGCACCGATCGGGGCACCAATGCCCATGTCCCAACCGAGTGGGGTCAACTCTCTATTGGCAAAAGGCGTAAACCCTGGATAAATAAAAAGAGTGTATGGGCCTGGATTTCAATAATACCAGAGCAACACAACCAAGGAGAGAAAAATGCATATCACTACTCCTGGTGCATCACGAGCCTTCTGCTACGTAACAGCAAGCACATGTGCTAGTCTACCTGCGGGTTGGTTGTGTCCCCTCTTGCTGCCATCTGCTCTGCCTCCCCCATGGGTACTCGCCTGACTCCCAAATGATATAGTCGGTAAAGGCGTCGTCACCTGTGGACCCTGCTTTGCAGTATCCTAACTGGTAGCACCACCATCTGGACGATAAGGACACTCTCGCTTGAAATTCCCCAGGTCCCCACAAAAGAAACAACCATCCCAGCTAATTTGAGTAGCTTGTCTATCATGTCCCAACCATCTGTTGCCTTAAACCGCACGATTACAACTAGAAGAACTGGAATTAGAAGCGCCCCTCTTCGAAGCTACCTGAGTAAAAGACTCATCTTCTTGACGCTCTGGACGTCACCTAGAACCTCCGTACTATTGCTACTACTGGGGTTCCACCAAAATCTTCTCCACTTTGGAAGCCATATCTGATAGAGCTCGAAATGTGGTGAATGTTGTGCCGATCCAAACATTTGAGGAAAAGAAATTTAGAAAAATGTGAAAATGGCGATTTTGCCCTTGGAGTGATCAAATGTTGAATTTTTTACTTGGGTGTCTATCGAAAATTCTGTAAAAACTATTGTGAAGGTCTCTGACTCCTGAATTCGTAGACAGGTGGCATGTTATAATCGAAGGTCATATGAGATTGTTATGGGTCCAAAAAGGGTTAAGGGAATTTTTCTAATTGTACTTGAAAGGCATTTTGGTCATTTCACTTGGAAGATATTTTGCATGGTACCATGTGTCCAGAAACTTCTGGATTTCACCCTCCCTTTTTCCACTGGCTTCCCATGTTCTATATGTGTGTGTGTGTATGTGTGTGCGTGTATGTGTGTGTGTGTGTGCGTGTGTGTGTGCGTGTGTGTGTGTGTGTGTGTGTGTGTGTGTGTGTGTGTGTGTGTGTGTGTGTGTGTGTGTGTGTGTGTGTGTGTGTGTGTGTGTGTGTGTGTGTGTGAGCGCGCTTATGTGTTCGATGAGCTTGCACCGAAGGAAGAAAAAAAATGGAAACCGAAAAAGAAAACAGGGAAAGTGAGGGAGAGAATCAAGGAATCAGGGAAGGAAGGATATAAAGAAAGAAAAGGAAAAGAAAATGGGGTGAAGCATCTACATAAACTGTGAAAAGAAAATGAAACATTGAAGGGGAAACTTGCAACTGTAAAGTTGTCACCTCGGGTTCTTATTTTTCGAGTCTAAAACTTGGAATGCAATCTGTTTCATGTGTTTATGGAGGTCAAACGATCATTCTGAGGTGAAAATGGAACATTTTGGATGCATGAATGAGATAGAAACTGACTAGGAATCCATAGCCAAGCTGCACGAACTTGAATAGGGACTTTGGAGGTAAGTTTCTCTATTTTTTTAATATATAGATCCCTTTCTTAGTTAGTGTAGAGGAGTTTGAACAAAAAAAGAACTGGAAATGATTAAGAAATGTGGGTTTTATGATCGGGCCAGGTTTCCAGGTCAGGTGACACGAAAACTAGAGAAATAGGCGAATGTGGTGATGAACAGTACCCACACATGAAGCTTAGGTGCATGGGAGAAATTGGGTGCGTGAGGATGCATGGTGGTCCATCTCAACATATGGTCAACATGAAATTTCATGTATTTAACGTTACGAATCCGATACAGTTTTTGAGGCAATCAGATATCGTCTCGGAGCAGTTATGGCTGCCCGAAGGTTTAGGAGTCAATTAAATTTCATTTAAAAATTCCAGAAAATTAGGGGATAAAGGTGTAGGTTATATGGGATAATTATTTACCCTAAAAGTACATTATGACAGATGGGTAAGGCTTTGGTAATTACAGGAAATTGTGCAAGTCGGTATCAGAATGCGTGGACTGAGTGTGAGTGGACCCTTTCTTTCTTAAACTTATTATGCATGCCTATTTAATTTTTCAAATGGTTTTCTATGTGATTTTGATGATATTTGATTGATTGTGTGATTTTATGGATGATTTTAATGGCACACTTTACGAGGTTTGTTCTCGAGTGGTGTTTTGGGCTTAGGCCTGAGATTTTGAATTGTAGTTTTGGTTAGAAATGTTCTATGCGTGTTATAAAGTGTTTCCTGATAATGGTGATTTTTGAATGATTTTACGGAAATTGTTTAACGAACGTTTTACGAGAAATTCACACATGTTGTGTGTTCTGGATATTCTGGTTCTTGGATTTGGTTTTGGAAATGAATATAAGTTATAAATATTTATTTTCTCGATATCTATGATGTGATTCTGGATATTTGTGGTTTGTGGTGATATGAACAACCCTCCTTGGATTGCTGGGTTACGTCTAGGTGTTGTATCCCTAGATGGCCACTCAGATGTTGCATCCTTGAGTGGTTGAGTTATGTGGTTGACACCGATATGTTGTATCCCTATGTGGCCACTCGGATGTTGTATCCCCAAGTGGTTATGTGATATAATGTTCAGCTTACCGGTAATGCAGTGTGATATATGTGATTAGACACTTGGATTCTGTATCCCAAGTGGGCCTTCGGATGTTGTATCACTGAGTAGCTATATGATGTGATGATTGGTGTTCAGGCATTGAGGATAGGTTGGTTCAGTGTGATTGTGGTTACAATGCTTGTTATTACCTTATGTTGACTTATTTTCTAATATGGTTGGATTTCTAATATTTGCACGTATTTCAAGTTTACTTGCTTTCTATCTGTGATATTGGGATTTTGAGAATTTATCAGATGCATGCATAGTTTTATAAAACAGAGGGAATTACTTTTTTTTTCGAAACTATGTTTTAAAAACTTTCTTTTGTCCACTCACACATTTTTTTTTATTTCGAAACCCTCGAAGGTCGTTGCATGAGAACCAAGGTTGTTTAAGGGCAGAGGCATGAACTAGCGGGAATTCGAGTATCCCTTGTCGAATAGGGTTCGAGGGTAAATTCCATATTTTGGTTACTTGTCAAACGTGAGCAAGGCTCGGGTATGGTTTACGAGGTTTTACCAAGGTCATTTCTTGTCAACTTGGTATCAGAGCTTAGGTTCTTAGGTGTGCTCAAAACTATCATGCCTCTGAGATGTGAGCCTCATGCATGACATGATAGTGAGATGAGTATAGGTGCCCCAGGGTAGTTTTAGGGCTGGATATGAATTGGTTGTGTGTGATGCGTGTTGCTCATGTGATTCACCTGGATTGGCTTAAAGTGTTATGTGTGTTGTATTATAGTATATTTCCTTGATATTTGTGATGTTGGATTGGAATATCGGTGTGACTAGTGGATGTCACGTACTGATAATGGAAAAAGTTGTATGAGTCCGGACGATAAGTGAAAGTCCTAGTATTTGTCATCATGGTGGACCCGAGTGTGTTAACAAATTTGTTTCTCTATTGGAGTAAGTGCTTGAGGTTTAATATAAGGAAAGTTGAGTATTAAAGTTAGGCAAATGAAAAGATGAGATAAACACCCCATGCCTTGGGTAGGTGACTTATTAGAGTAATTGGGAAATTCTGGATACTTCTTCGAAGTCGAATTGTGAATTGAAGATTATAAGTTAAACCCTTCGGTGGATAGAGTCGGTGTGAGTTTCTAGTGATGTGATGTAGAATAGCTATGTCCTTACAGTGTTATGGACTTGTAAAGGTAGATACTACCAGTTGACGAAATCAAGATGGATTTTAAGTAAACTTGAGGTGGTGGGCCATAAGGAGAAACAAAAAGTAGATGGCCTTATGTTTTGTCAAACACTTCCAAAAGGATAATTATGGAAGTAGTTATGATGGTCTATGGACATGGAAAGTGAAAAATGAGGGATGGAACGCTCATGACCTAGGGGAACTTGAAGAAAACGAAATCCCAGAAAGTAAATGGTCCACGGATTGGATATTGAACCACGAAAGGAATTGAGTTGTGCCTTGAGGTCCGAGTATACTGTTACTTTTGTATTGTTGTCTAAGATGTGTAGAGTATTCTAAATGTAACTTTGGAATCTAAAAGGAACTAAATTCGAGATAACAAGGTTGGGTGAAATTGGTTAGGAATTGTGAAGTATAGTCTAAGGAAAGCTTGTGTAGTGGTTGATATTTTGAGTATGTCTTAACTTATATGATGTGTTTTGTTTTGAGAAACTAAGAAATTTTAGGAGTGTTTTTGAACAAGGTTTTACGTTATTTACCTTCAGATAGATGGTTATCCTAAGAGGATTGTTCAGGTCTTGGAAAACGTGATGGAAAGTATTATGTGGTTTAGTAGATGTGAAAAAAAAGGATAAACAGTGAAGGGAAATTGCAGAAGAATTATGCTTTTACTTCTAAGTATTTGGTTAAGAGTTTGGAATGAAGGAAACACATGAACTTGTGTGTTTGTGTTGATCTACGAAATGAATAACAATGACTATCTGTTCTGCTTGATAAAGGTAGTGGTGTAGTGGTTTGGATAATGATTTAAGACTCAAATATGAGATAAGGCCATGGAAATGTAACTTGAAAGAAGTCCTAATTGAGAATTATAGTTCGGAAGGAAATTGAAGGCTGGAAATGTTGAGTACAAACCCAAGTTGTAGTTATGTTATTATGGCATTAAATTCAAGGCCTTGCGTGAATGGCACCTTGTGTATATGGTTAAGTAATCCTATCGGCTTAGTAATTTCTTGATTTGGAATGTAAGTCAAGGGTTGTGTTCAATTGTGAGGCCCATGTGTTTCAGCCCATAAATGGTGTCCACTATTAAGGAAATATGTTTCCATTGACACTCAATGTTAACGTTGTTTCTAGATAGTTGAAGTTTGAGATATTAGCTTGTACATGGTGCTAGTTTACAGTGCGATCACTACTCACATGTGACTTGGGCAGTGAGTGCTAAAGCTCTCGAGATAGCTTATGTAGATTGAATGTTAAGATGAGTAACCGGGTAGCAAGACTTGACTAGACGGATGTAAGTTGTGTTAACCTGATGCCTACATATTTGGACATGTGAGGGTTAGTTTGGTTGAGGAAATTGTTATGGTTGACATGGTTCCATGTACTACAGTATGTGGTTACCAAATCCAAAACATAAGTTTTTGTTATTGACATTCATCTTGGGTGATGATGAAATTGTTGAGAACTTGATGGATATGGTTGAGGTGCAAGTTCATGTGTAACGACCCGTCCAGAATTCTGGGATTAGATTAGTGACTAATCAAGGATTAGTGAGGTTAATCAGTGATCAGTTGAGCGAAATCGGACGAACGATGTAAAATGACCGTTTTGCCCATAGTCATGGGTAAAATGTTGACTTTTGACCCGGGAGGTTTGATGGCCGAGGGCCAAGGACCGTTATGAAGATCGAGTCGATACAAATCCGTGACAGGCAGTATGTCGAAATTGGACGTTCCACGGAGAAGTTATGGTTCACGGAAGTTTTGGGTCACTATTGCACGTTTTACGAAACATGGAGCTTTTGTCTTATGTGGGCCCAGATCTTTTCCAGACCCCAGGGGATGAGTGACACCTGTCACTCATCCATTCCCTCTTTTCCCTTCATTCATGCATTTCACCTCTCATCTGTTCCATTCCCAAAACCAACCCGAAACCCCATTTTGTGCAACCCACCCCTCACAAACACCCCTCAACCTCACTTGATGAACATGAACCATGAAGAAAGAAGGGAGAGAAGACCGTGACGTGCTGGACAGTGGCAGAATCGCAGGCCGCCGTGCACGGTGGCCGTGAAACCGCGAAGGTATCCATTTCCATTCAAATTTCCATTTCAGGTTTTAGGCATTAGGGATGATTTCTAGGGATTGGATGGTGTTTTTTAGGTTCATAGGAGTGTGTAGGAGGACCTTTGAACGGCGGTGAAGGGCTGAGACGCCCTGGGAGCCTATCCAGAAAACATACCGTGTGGGGGGAGGGGGGGTTGTTTTGAACGGATCGATTTGAAGGGTTTTTATTAGGTTTCTTTACGTGGTTAAGGTCCTAGAAGGGAGATAGGAAGATTTGGATTGAAAGGGGATGAAAAGGATAAAAAAATGAGAGAGTTTGAACATTGAACTGGTCGGGCCGGTCCGGTCCAGTCCAGTTCAAACCAGGTGGACCAGCTAGTTCGTCGAAGGACATGGATAACTGTAGCGACGCGTGGCTCCCACGCGCTGGGACTTCAGGCCGCACGTGTGGGCGCATGGGCCACATTTTTGGGATGCTTCCAAAAAACGAAATCATCTATTCGATGTATTAAATATTTTGGGACTGGTTTCGTGTCGATCAGACATTGTTTCGATAGGTTTCAGGGTATCACAAGGTTTAGGATCGAGTTTAAAAATACTTAAAAATTCCAGAAAATTATGGGGCTTTAGTGAGAGGTTAATAAGGTAGTTAGTAACCCTCTAAAGTGATTTGAACAGGTTTGGGAGTCTCGGTGACGGTGATTGGCTCGGGAGAGCCGAATGACACGCGTATCGAGGCGGTAGCTCGGACGGTCTGTGAGTGGACCTTGTGTTCTAAATTGATGCATGCATAAATGTTTTTTTATTTGTTTTAATACATGTTTTGTGATGCCATGAATGCATTTGTGTGTGTTCATGTATTGGTATGTATTTCGAGGTTTCGACCTTATACGGTGCTTATACGTACTATACTTTCTACGATGGTTTAGATGAAATGGTTTTGGATTTAAAAAGGATAAACTCGGGCATGAGACCCATTTGGTTTTGTCTCAGGAATGTAGCCTTATGGGTGACCTACGAGTCTGAGTCGTGGTCGCGGCGAGTGCTATGTGCCCGGCGACGGACGACACGACGCTCGCCTCCGAACTAGGATTTGTTCCTTCCGGAGAGGTCACGATGTACGATCCATTGTTGGGCAGCTGCTGGAGGCTCTACTTTGGAGTGCTGAAGGTTCAGGATATCAATCAGTAATGGGTGCACTTTGATCTAGAGGTGGTCGCGTCAGTTGATATGTTCACGGTGACATACCGAGATTGAGAGCGGTCCTGGGTGAATGATTTCGATATATATATATATATATTCATATACCTTCCTTTATATGGATTGTCTCCTTCGGGGAGGGTCGTTGGCCTGGGTGGGCCCCGGAGTAGTCACGGAGCACTAACTGAGTGGAGTCGCCCCCATTGGGTACTTTACTCTCAGGAAGGCTTGGATTATAACCCCAGGGAGGGTCATTGATCTACAGACATTAACCTAAGTGGACCCTAGGAGACTTGGGCTTTGAGACCCCGAGTAGCACGGGCGTAGCTTTAGATACCGTGACAGGATTGGTAGTATGATTTATATGTATATATTATAGGATATGTGATGTACACAGGTTTTGGGCTGAGTTCCACATGGATTTGGGCAGTGACCCGTGTGATTGGTTTCAATTATGATTTTGGACAAAGTCCCTAATGGGTTGGTAACAGTTTTTCGAATGCATGCATGCTTTTTAGTGAAGGGTACAAATACCTTTCGATAAAATGTTTTTTTTATAAATTTTTTGTTTTGTCCACTCACAGCTTTTAAATGTTTTGACTACCCTTTAGGTTGATCGCGAATGCGGGCTGTAGTAGAGACCGAGATATCACATACCTCCTCCGGATCATGGCGTACTCTGAATCCCCTAGCGGGCTTAAGTCAGAATTTCCCTTGTCCGACACTCCGTGTCAGACGGGATCACGCGCATCCCGCGTTAATCCCGGGGGGAGGGGGGGGGGGGGGGGGAGGGGGGGGGGGGATGGGGGAATGGTACGGGTCTTGACATCATATCACGTGTTGTTCATTATAAGTCAAGCATGAGTTAGTAATTAGCTCTGTTCGGCTAGTAGAGGCCAAGCCTAAAAGAGGTAATGATATTTTAGACACGTCTAAAGGCACTGAGTGTGGTTTTTAGGCATATCCAAGCAATGTTGAGTTTGGTTCATGGGCAGTCTTTATGTATAATTGTGAAACATTGAGATGCTTGAGGATGAGGCTTGTGTGCATTAGTGGATGATATTTATTGTTGATATGATAACCATTTGGATATGACTCAGATGCTGACTCATGCAGTTCTCGAGGTCAGCTGCTTTATAGATGTTGATTTTCGAACCTTGAGAGAAGGATGCAGGAAGGTGATTTTATATTTATTCGATGTTTTCTTGGTTCGATTACTATTATTGTTTGACGTTACATTCTGAGGATTGCAATCACTTGTTCGTGACAAGTTGAAGATTGCTTGTGTGACAGAAAAGCTATTATTGTTTAACGTTTAAGAATCTTAGTTCCTCACAAAAGTTATTCCCTATTAGGAAAATCTGTGGGAATAATGAGTAGTGATGGAAAAGTTAAACCCGACCTATAAGATAACTCTCGATTCTACCCCAACTAGTGGTTTGAAATTTCGAGGGAAAAATTTCTTTAAGGGGAGTCGGTTGTAACTACTAAAACATTTGGGGAAAATAAATTTGGAAAAAAATTGTGAAAATGACGATTTTGCCCTTAGAATAGTCAAATGCTAATTTTTTGACACATGTGTCTATCAGACATTCTGTAAAGACCGTTACGAAGGGCTCAGACTCCTAAGTTTGTAGACATGTGACATACTAAAATCGAAGGTCGGATGAGACTTTTATGGGTCTAAAAAGATTCAATGGAATTTTAGTAATTGTACTTGAAGGGTTTTTGGTCATTTCCCTTGGAAGATATTTTGGATGGTGCCAAGTGTCTAGAAACATATGGATTTCTCCCTCCCTCTTTCTTCCACCAACATCCCATGTTCTATGTGCATGTGTGTGTGTGTGTGTGTGTGTGTGTGTGTGTGTGTGTGTGTGTGTGTGTGTGTGTGTGTGTGTGTGTGTGTGTGTGTGTGTGTGTGTGTGTGTGTGTGTGTGTGTGTGTGTGTGTGTGTGTGTGTGTGTGTGTGTGTGTGTGTTCGGTGAGCTTGCATAGAAGGAAGGAAAAAATGGAAAACCGAGGAAGAAAACAAGGAGAGTGAGGGAGAGAATCAGGGAAAGAGAGGGAAGGAAAGATAGAAAAAGAAACAAAGAAGAAGGAGTGAAGCCTATAAAAAACTATGAAATGACAATGAAACAATGTAGGGGGAACTTGGAACCATGAAGTTATCACTTCGGGTTCTTAGTTTTTGAGTCCAAAATTTGGGATGCAATCTATTGAGCGTGTTTCTGGAGGTCAGACGATCATTCTGAGGCAAAGAGGGAATTTTTTTGGACACATGAATGAGATAGAAACTGACTGGGAATCCATAGCCAAGGTGCACGGGCTCGAACAGGGACTTTGGAGGTAAGTTTCTTTGTTTTTTAATATGTATATATATATACCCTTTCCTGAGTTAGTGTAGAGGAGATTGAACGAAAAAAGAACTCGAAAAGATTAAGAAATAAGGGTTTTATAACTGGGTCGGGTCATCGAGTTGGGTGACCCGAAAACTAGTGAAACGGGCAAAGGTGGTGATGAACAATACCCATGCCTGAGGCTCACGTGCAAGGGAGAAATTGAGTGCTTGAGGACGTATGTTGGCCCATCTCAACATATAGCCAACATGAGAGTTCATGTATTTGACGTTATGAATCCAACGGTATAGTTTTCGAGGCGATCAGATATCGTCTTAGGGGAAGTTTTGATTGTCCGAAGGTTTAGGAGTCATTTAAGGTTCGTTTAAAAATCCAAGAAAATTAGGGGACTAAGGTGTAGGTTATATGGGATCATTAGTGACCCTAAAAGTGAATTTTGACATGTGGGAAAGGGTTTAGGAATTATGGAAAGACGTGCAAGTCAGTATCGGACTGAGTAGACTGAGTTTGAGTGAACCTTTTCTTTCTTAAACTTATTATCCATGCATATTTAATTTTCAAATGGTTTTCTATGTGATTTTGATGATATTTGATTGATTGGGATTTTAAATGAATTTGGGTGATTTTATGGAATATTTTAATGGCACGTTTTACGAGGTTGTGCTCAAGTGTTGTTTTGAGTTTCGGCCCGAGGTTTTGAATTGTGGTTTTGGTTGGAAGTGTTTTATGATATTTGATTGATTGGGATTTTAAATGAATTTGGGTGATTTTATGGAATATTTTAATGGCACATTTTACGAGGTTTGTGCTCGAGTAGTGTTTTGGGCTTAGGCCCAAGGTTTGGAATTGTGGTTTTGGTTGGAAGTGTTTTATGCATGTTATAAAGTGTGTTTCTACATAATGGTGATTTTTGTATGATTTTACGAAATTTTTTAATGCACGTTTTACAAGAAATTCACATACGTTGTGTTCTGGATATCCTCGTTCTTGGATTTGGTTTTGGAAATGAATACAAATTATAAATATTTATTTTCTTGATATCTGTGATGTAATTCTAGAGATATGTGGTTTGTGGTGATATGAACAACCCTTCTTAGATTGCTGGGTTACGTCCAGATGCTGTTTCCCTAGACGACCACTCTGATGCTGTAATTCTGAGTGGTTGAGTTATTTACTTGACACCCAGATGTTGTATCCTTGGATGGCCACTAGGATACTGTATCCCTGAATGGTTATATGATATAATGATCGGCCTACTGGTAGTGCAGTGTGATATATGTGTTTGGACACTCGGATACTGTATTGCCGAGTGGGTTCTTGGATGCTGTACCCTCGAGTGGCTATGTGATGCGATGATTGGTATTCTGGCATTGAGGATGGGTTGGTTCAGTGTGATTGTCGTTACAGTGCTTGTTATGACCTTATGTTGACTTATTTTTCGATATGGTTGGATTTCTAATATTCGCATGTATTTCAAGTTTACTGGCTTTTTATCTATGTTATTGGAATTTTGAGAATTTATCAGATGCATGCACTGTTTTATAAAACAGAGGGAATTACTTGTATTTTTAAAACTATGTTTTAAAGTCTTTTTTTTGTCCACTCATATATTTTCTTGGTTTTTAAACCTTTCAGTGTCGTTACACGAGAACCGAGGCTATTTAAGGGGCAGAGACATGAACTAGCGAGAATTAGAGTATCTCTAATCTGACAAGGTTCATGGGTGAATTCGGTATTTTAGTTACTTATCAGACGGGAGTAGGGCCTGGGTGTGGTGTACGAGGTGTTTCCGTGGTCGGGTCCTGTCAAATGCTCTAACTTGGACTGATGCTCGAATCTCACTCCAAAGACCAGTTAAGAACCGACAAATCCTATTCACGTCAGTCATTACTAGATCATGTGCATATTGTGACAAATCTAGAAACCTCTGGTCATACTAAGCAACCATCAAGTCTCCCTACTTTAATCACATGATTTTTGTCTGCATCGCATCTAGATAAGACAAAATATAGAACTTATCCATGAAACGTTGCTTAAACATCGCCCAAGCCACCACTTCTGCACGTAACCACTCAAGAAAAAGGTAGCTATCTGCACCATAATCTCAGGAGGGCATTGCATCACTCCCAATATTCGCTCGAGGCCTGCAACCCACTCATCGATCACCCTAGGATCCAATGCACTCGTAAACTCTATGGCTCCAAGCCACTGGGCCATCCTAATATCCGCCCCCTGGAGACCCTCTTCCCCTGAAATAAAACATCCAACACCTAACCAAACTGATCTAATGTGTGATCCCACCTAGACTCCCTATCCTCATCCTCACTACTAGTCTGGTGACAGGGCTGTTGTCGAGGATGTATGATGTCTCATAAGTGTGCAACCCATAAGAAATAACCTAGTGCTTTGATACCAAATTGACAGGACCCTCCCCAAATTCACCTCGATACTCGTAAAAGGGTCTGCTCTCATTTGACATGAACACTATAAATCCCCAGAGTACCCTCAATCTAAAATTAAATACAAAACCAGGGCCAGATAAGGGATAAACTTCAGGTGTCAACCATAAACAAAATCCCAGAAGTAACTAATTATATAGGGCACTAGACAAGATAGCCCTCGTCACAAGATCATCCTGGAGGATACAAAACCTAGAAAAAATGTGAGTGGACAAAAATAAAAGCCTTTGGAAAACAATTCCGAAATAATCATTTTCCTCCTAATTTTATAAAGACATGTATGTATGAATACATAGACAAATAAGCACTTGATTTCAGATAAAACAATTCCATATATAAAGCCTTAGGTCCAACATATATCATGTAAATTATATGAATACCACTAGCCCACACTTCTCTGAAATCCCTGTTTAAAATCAATTCAAAAATATCTGGACACAACAACCAATAATAGTCCAATTCCGAGCCCCGCTGATCCAACTATCCAATCTCTTAAACTACACATAGACATGATGTAACCTGCAGAGTCCAATCCTATCGGAACGTGTGGACTCCAACTCCTACGACGTCCGAGTGCTTATCCTGAAATAGCAATCCAATAGCATAAGGATAATTATACTAGGAAAAATAGTATATAAAAATAATTTTATCTTAATTTTGAAATACCTACAAAAGCCCAAAAACCATTGGAAGCTGGGCACGAGGCCAAAATCCAAGTTTTCCCAAAAATCCACGATAACCGGTATCTAGAAAACCACATCCTGAATATATCATAGGACCCAACCCTACACACGCCTTGTACACCACACCCGAGCCCTACTTCCATCTGACAAGTAATCCAAATACCAAAATTAACCTTAACTGGATAGACAAGGGATATTCAAACATCCTTATTATTCATGCCACCGTCTCGTTCAGCCCCGAGATTCGTGTCACGACCGTGGAGGGTTAAAAAACCAAGAAAATGTATGAATGGATAAAAATAAATATCTTTAAAACATTTTTTGAAAAAAAATCAGCATTTACTCTTCGTTTTAGAAAACTATGCATGCATACGAAACCATCAAATCCTGATTAACACGAAACCATCATATCACAAACCCATACAAAAAGTCCAAGTTGGTTGGATAATTTCATAAATGATAAATAGACACTTGTCCCAATCTCTTTCATCCAAAAGAAAAAATCTCTAAAAAAAAATTAATAAAATTCCCTTCGAACCAAATTACCAAAATGCCTTTCTAACAAAATTAACAAAATGCCCATGTACGATGTAACCCTAAAACGATACTGTCTGAACTCGGTTTTCAATATGCCACCTGCTAACATACTCAGGAAGCCAAAACCTTCACAACGGTCTTCATGGAATTTCCAAAAACCCTCCCAGTTAAAAATTCAATCGTTGACCGTTTAGGGGCAAAATGGTCATTTCTTTTTCACTGTTTGAATTCTACCATTTTTAAAAGTCTGGGCCGTTACAACCTACCCTCCTTTGAAAAATTTGTCCTCGAAATTTAAGCCAAATTTATTTCAAGCCAACAGGTTCGTATTCAAGAGCACAATAGTACCAATCGAACTTATATAACACCAATCCATAACCAAATAATCACACATGTAGCATTCACATCACATTACGACACTTCGCGTAGGCCAATACCTCAACATTTTCTGTAGCAATCCAACACCAAACTAGAATCCAACATTAACCCAACAATTGCAATATTTGCTGGAGTATGACTACATTACTTAGTTTCCTGATCACTTCCACCTTATTATTACACTTATTGAGCTCATAATACCTTAAGCTTTTCCCAAGCTCTCATTCCATATCCAGGATGAACACTCAAAACCAGATTCGTAACCAATGCATATATGAACATACCAATGCACGCAAATCACCATCACACTGAAACTTACACATTATCCAACACCCACAAAATTTCCAATAGGATATTGTTCGCTTTGGGTCCAGCCCTCACAGTTTTGTTCTCGGAAGTTCACGTGCAACTTCCCAGTGGGTCACCCATCCTGAGATTGCACCAGTCCCTGCTAGCTTAACTTTGGAGTTCCCCAAGAATCCAAAGCTGGTGAGCTCCCAAAAGGCCTCCTATTGGATAGATGCAAGCCCACACATATAAGGCGCATCCCTCAGATCTTCTCGGGCGATGTGGGATTGCTAACCATTCCCCAAGGCACGCCTCACAATCCACCCCTTGGGGCCCAACATCCTCGCTGGCACACTCAATTCTGGCTGGGGTTGGGCTCTGACACCAATTGGATAGATTTCGGGATGGAATTGACCTTGGATTGGGGATCGGATATTGACTATTGCACTTCGTTAAAGGAGGACTTATGTGGGTCCTGAGAGTGAGTGAGTTCAAAGGCTAGAAATCTAGCATAGATGGGCGAATTAGACTCGAAGGAAATAGTTAACTAAGTTCCTCGATTGGAGCGAACATTTTGACGCAAGTTTCGAGTCGTTCGGATACCGTTTCGATATAGTTTTGTGTATTCAAAGTGTACATATACGTTTTTAATACATATTTAAATTCTGGAAAAATTGGGGATTTTAATGTGAGATTATTTGGGGTGTTGGTGACCCTTGATAATGATTGTTTATAGGATTGGTGATTCATGGAAATTACATAAAAGCGAACAGCTCGGAATTGAGCAGTTTGGGCGGTATGTGAGTGGACTTTAGTTTCATAACTGTGATGCATGCATAAATGTTTTAAATGCTTTATCATAAAATTTTAGTTGAAATGATTTGAATGATGATTTGATATCATTTCCTGATGAATTTGTGGATTTAATTATCGATTTATGAACAATTTTATTGATTTGCATGAAAATGGTATTTTGGGTTTGAGACCCAATTGAATAATGATTTTGACTTAGATTTGGAATCAAATGTGAATACATGATTGAATTCATGGTTTTTGAATTTATGAAATGAGTTATGGACACTGGTTTATGATGGATTTTTGAAAACTGCTTTGTGAAAGCTATGTCTCAGGCATAGGCCCTATTGAAATGGTTTGACTTGATTTGAGACATAAATGGTTTTAAAATGAATTTGCTGGATTCGATGACTGTAATATTGAGGTTAAAGACTCGTTAACCCAGGAGGCCTAATATGATATTGAGTTTAAAGACTTAGGAGTTTAAAGACTCGTTGACTCGGGAGACCCAATATGATATTGAGTTTAAAGACTCGGGAGTTTAAAGACTCGTTAACCTAGGAGGCTTGATATTATATTGAGTTTAAAGACTCGGATTTTAATATATGTGATTAATCTGAAATCCAGTATTTTTAATTTATCGATATTTATGTCCAGATATTTTATATCATGATTGGTTGGTGAACACGAGTTTTGGGGAAAACGTGGTGTCACGACCCATCCCAATCCCCCCAGGATTAACACGGGATATGTCATGATCCCGTCTGACACGAAGTGTCAGATAAGGGATAATTTCGTGTTAGACAAGGGATAATTCAAACCTTCAGCTCAACCAGCTTCTAGAGCACGCCAGGATCCGGTGGAGGAGTGTGATGTCTCGGTCTCTGCTACAGTTCGCATCCGTGATCAACCTGAAGGGCATTGAAAACAACGAAAATTGTGAGTGGACGAAAAGAAATAGTTTAATAAAACACATTTCATAAAAGACCTTTATGCTCTTCACTAAAAAGCATGCATGCATTCGAAAACCATTTACCAAACCATTTATTTAAATAACCAATATTAGGGTCTCAACCCCAATTTCTGTAAATTCAAGTTATACGGGCCCCTGCCCAAAACCATTTTACACAAATCCATAAATATCAACCATATGTGGGAACTCAGCCCAAAACCGTAAATCCGAGTATGTGGGTCATTTCCCAAATCCATTTGCTATTCACAAAACATCATTTCACAAATCCAAGAAATCATGCTTACTAATATATATATATATATATATCATATAACCAATCCTGTCACGGTTTCTAAACCTACGCGCGTGCTCCCCGAGGTCTCAAATCTCAAGTCTCCCCATGGGCCACCCAGGTCAATGTCCGCAGATCAATGACCCTCCCTTGGGGTTATAATCGATATAGCCTTCTTGAAAGTAAGGTACCCAACGGGGGCGACTCCACTCAGTTAGTGCTCTGTGACTACTCCGGGGTCTACCCAGGCCAACGACACTCCCCGGAGGAGACAATCCATAAATAAAGGACGGTATATGAAGAACCATTTTGTAATTGTTCTTAAAACCTTTCAAACCTTTCAAAGGATCCATAACCGTAAACCATAACTAGACCTCAAGCCCGATTTCGTAAACCAACTGGGCCTCGAGCCCGATTTCGTAAACCAACTAGGCCTCAAGCCCGATTCGTAAATCAACTGGACCTCCAACTCGATTCGTAAGCCAACTGGACCTCCGACCTGATGCTTTCTAAATCAAATGGACTCCAATTACGAGAATTTGTAAATCAAATGGGTCTCATACCCGATTCCATATTTTCAAATTCGAAACAAAATCACGAACCAATTGGGCCTCTTACCCGACGACGTAAGTAAATGAACTTCAAGTCCGGGGGTTTCCAAAATAAATGGGTCTCATTCTCGAGTTTACCTTTTCAAATCGAAAACCATTTCATTTAAGCATTATCGAAACCATAAGCACTTATAACCACAGAGTAAAACCAAAAACCTCGATATACGTGCAAATACGTAAATCACCTCGAAATACATGTAATCATGTAAATCACCAATCCATAATCATCATGATATAAATCATGTTTGTAAACCATATAAAGCATTTATGCACGCGTCACAGTTTAGAAATCAAGGTCCACTCACAGACCGTCCTATGTTGCCGCCTCGATTTACGTGCCATAAGCCTCTCCGGGCTAATCACTATCACCAGGACTCCCAAACCTATCCAAATCACACTATCACACTAGGGGGTTACTAACTACTTCATTAACCTCTCATTGAAGTCCGGTAATTTTTCCAAATTTTTAAACCCGATCCTAAACCTTCAGACATCCCGAACTATATCGAAATGATGTCCGATCGACACGAAACCAGTCCCTAAATGTTCGTTACATTAAATAGATTAAAAATCATGTTGAACACATTCCCAAAATACCCTCCATGTACCATCCAAAGGGGCTGCGCGTGAAGCCCACGCACTGGAACAATGTCACCCATAACATTGGGTGAACCGGGTTCGCCTGGTTTCGACCGGACCGGACTGGTCTGGACTGGCGTGACCGGGTCCAATTCTCTATCTCTCTCATTTTTTTTATCCTTTTTCCATTCTTTCAATTCCTATAGGTTCCTATTATCAATCCCTATCTATCTATGTCCTCAAAACAAGGGAAAAACAAACAAAACCATACCTCCCATGATCAAACAGTGAGCTTCGACTTTCAAGCTCAGTTCCCAGTCCTTCCAGCCTCCCATTTCCATCGAAAATGATCCCCACAGAGACGTCCTGGTCCCTAGGCCGTGTTAGAATCAAAAGAAACTCAAAATAACATCCAAAACTCAATCTTCCAATTTTTGAAACCAGACGGGTTCTCGGATCCGACATACCTCCGCCGTGGACCGTCGTGTCCCGTCCATCAGTCCTTCACTGTCACAGTCCCCACTCACGATCCCTCACTTTAACACAGAGATGGATATAGTGGTGAGGTGATATTCGTTGTGTGCTTGTTTGTTTAGAGGGAATAGAAGGTGGTGTTCGGGTTTTAGAGAATGAAAAATGAAAGAACATGATAGCTGATGATGCAGCTGAGAGGGAGAGATATGGATGGTGGAGATGAGAGGAAGGGATAGAGATGGATGGTGGAGATGAGAAGTGGGTGAAATAATTATAAAATAATTAGAATAATAATATTTTAAGACTTTAGATCCACTTTTTAGGGAAGCCACCAATGGGATGAGTGACACTTGTCACTCATTCAAGGGTCCCACACAAATATCTGCCTTATTAGATTTAATTAACATTTTATTCGGATCCCGAGACGTAAATCCCTGATTTCTTTCCCGTGACCATAACTTTCTCGTCGAACGTCCGATTTTGACGTGCCGCCTGTCTACAAACCTGTGATGTCTCGATCTAAGTCACGGTTATCGTTCCTCGTACATTTGACTCCCCGAGTCAAAAGTCAATATTTTGCTCACGACCAGGGGCAAAACAGTCATTTTACACCGTCCGTTTGATTTTCTCAACCAAACACCGATTAAACTTACTAATCCTCCATTAGTCACTAATCTAATACCGGAATTCGGGACGGGTCGTTACACGTGGGCCATGGGAACATAGAAACATGTTTTGATTTTACTGGTCCACTGTTTATACTTGACTTGATTTCACACTATCACTTATGTGTTATGATATGGATGCATGTTTGCGAAACTGGAAGGTAAGAATGATTTTCATCAAATGTGTTTTTAAATGATATTATTTTTTTCCACTCACACCTTTGATGTTTTTATTGGCCCTCTAAGCCGTGGCACGAAGATTGGGGCTAATCGAGAGGCGGAGGCATGGGCGGGAACTAGTGCAGTTATCCCCTTGTTTGGCAAGTACTGAGGGTATTTTTGGAACTTCAGTTGACTTGTCAGATGGGAGCAGGATCAGGAACGGTTATCAAAGTCTTTCTGGGATGAGTCTTGTCATCCCAAATAAAAGAGAATAACATTCACTATTCAACTTGATAAGTGAGATCCATTTTAACCTTATAATTATAAGGGCTTATCTACTCGTCTAATCACCAGGTCATGCACGGGGCTCACATCTCATAGGCATGAAATCAATATCACAACTCAGTACCTTAGCTTTGATACCATGTTAGCATGACCTAAATCTACACACGCCTCGTAAATGACAGCATGTCTGATAAGTAAGCCAAATACCAAAATTACCCTCAACTTGTCAGAAAATGGATATTCAAACATTCTTATTATTCATGTTACTACCTTGTTTAGCCCCGAGATTCATGTCACGGTCCTGGAGGATTACAAAACCAAGAAAACGTGTGAGTGGACAAAAATAAATATCTTTAAGACATTGTTTGAAAACAATTAGTATTTACCCTCTGTTTTAGAAAACTTTGTATGTAATGACCCGTCCCAAATTCTGGGATTAGATTAGTGACTAATCAAGGATTAGTGAGGTTAATCGGTGATTAGTTGAGAAAAATCGGTACGAACGATGCAAAATGACCATTCTGCCCTTGGTCGTGGGCAAAATGACCATTTTGCCCTTGGTCGTGGGAAAAATGTTATCTTTTCATTCTCGCAGTCAAATGAACTTTGGCTAATGACTGTGACGTAGTTCGGGACATCACGAGTTCATAGACAGGTGCCACGTTAGAGGTCCGATGGCCGAGGGCAAATAGGGGTCACATTCAGAAGTTCGGGGGTATTTTGGTAATTTGGGAAAAAGGGGCAAATAGTTGACTTTTGACCTGAGAGGTCCGATGGCCGAGGGCCAAGGACCGTTACGTAGATCGAGTCGATACGAATCCATAGACAGGCGGCACGTCGAATTCAGAAGTTCAACGGAGAAGTTATGGTTCACGGAAGTTCCGAGGAACTATTGCACGAATTACGAAACGGGAAGATTTTGTATTCAAATGGGCCCCAGATATTTTAAATTGGCGCAATGGATGAGTAATAAAGTGTCACTCATCCATTTCTCATTGCTTCCCATACATGCATACCCATCCCTTTTGTTCGTGCATACCAAGCCAAACCCAAAACCCGATCTCACCATACCCATCAACCACCAACACCCCAAATCCTTCCCCTCACTTGGTTCAACTTGAGAATGAGGCAGAGAGAGAGACTGAGGATTGAGAGGAGGCTGTAGGGGGCCTGAAACCGCCTATGGACGACCGCGTGGAGGATGGCAAACCCAACAAAGGTATAGGCTGGGTCCTTTTTTCCTTTATTTTGGATTTGTGTTATTATGGACGATTTTAGATGGTTGGGTAAGGTTTATTAGGTTGCAAGGGGAGTAATAAGGTGTTTTTGGTGGTGGTTAGGGGCTGAGGAACCCCTGGGGAAAATCTGGGAAAGTTGAACCGTGGGAAGGGAAATCGGATGGATGGATTTTTATAGGTTTTGGATTGTTTTGATTACATATTTAGATTCATAGGATCAAAGTAGAAAGATTGGGATTGAAAAGGAGAAGATTGGATGAAAAATGGGGGAGAAAACCAGGCCGGACAGGACTGCACAGGGAAAAGCGGTCTGGAGGTTGAAGACTTAGGAATAGTGTACTGGCGTGTGAGGCCCATGCGCAGGACCTTCTTGGGGCGCGCAAGGGTGTGTGAACAGTCTTTTGGGGAAACTTCCAACACACAAAATCATCTATTCGATGTAACGAACATTTTGGGATTGGTTTCGTGTCGATCGGACATCATTTCGATAGGTTTCGGGGTGTTCGAAGGTTTAGGATCGAGTTTAAAAATAGTTAAAAATTCCAGAAAACTACAGGGCTTTAGTGAGAGGTTAATTAGTTAGTTAGTAACCCTCTAAAGTGATTTTGATAGGTTTGGGAGTCCGGTGAGGACTACTGGCCCGGGAGAGCCATATGGCATGCATATCGAGGGTGGTAGCTCGGACGGTTTGTGAGTGGACCTTGTTTTCTAAATTGGTGCATGGATAAATATTTATTATATGTTTTAATACTTGTTTTGTGATGCCATGAGTTCATTTGTGTGTGGTTACGTATTGGCACGTATTTCGAGGCTTCGGCCTTATACGGTGACGATATAGGTTTGTACTTTCTTTGTTGGTTTAAATGAAATAGTTTTGGATTTGAAAAGGATAAACTCGGGCATGAGACCCATTTGGTTTTGTCTCGGGCATATGACCATATTGATGACTTTCGGGTCTGAATCGTGGTCGCGGCGAGTGCTATGTGCACGACGATGGACGATACGACGCTCGCCTCCGGACTGGGATGTGTGTTCCTTCCGGAGAGGTCACGATGCACGTCCGTTGTCAGGCAGCCGATGGAAGGCTCCACTTCGGAGTGTTGACGGTTCAGGATATCGATCGGTGATGAGTGCACCATGATCTTGTCGTGGGTCGCGTCGGTTGATACATTCACGACGACATACTAGGATTGAGGGCGGTCCTGGACGGATGGTTGAACGCATCACTACAATTGAAGTCATGACTGACCTTGAGATATCGGGCACTATACCCCAGTTGAGTCATGTGTTCGGGCACGAGGCCTAGTTACTTTACATTTGTGATTTCGGGTCGGGGACCCTAAAAGGATTTCCAGATTCATGACGGTTTATGGGGACCGGCATGAACCCTTGAAAGGTTTTATGGTTCATGACGGTTTATGGGATTGGGCATGAATTTTTACGTTATATATATATATATATATATATTCATATACCTTCCTTATTTGGAATGTCTCCTCCGGGGAGTGTCGTTGGCCTGGATGGACCTCGGAGTAGTCACGGAGTACTAACTGAGTGGAGTCGCCCCTGTTGGGTACCTTACTCTCAGGAGGGCCTGGATTATAACCTCAGGGAGGGTCATTGATCTATGGTCATTGACCTGGGTGGACCCTGAGAGACTTGGGCTTGAGACCCCGGGTAGCGCGCGCGTAGCTTTAGATACCGTGACAGGATTGGTTATGTGACTTATATGTATATTTTATATGATGTGTGATGTGTTCAGGTTTTGGGCTGAGTCCTTGGGATGGATTGGTTGACAACCCATCATGCCTCTATCGAGTGTTTCGATAAGAGGGTAACACCCAAGGTTGCCAGAGGTGATATTTCAGGGAGATTGGAGGGTGTTACCCTCCAGAGTCATATCGGCCCTCAAGGTGATCGATGTACAGGATACCCCAGCTAGGGCCGAGGACATCCCAATAGTATGTGACTTCCCAGATGTGTTTCTTGAGGATTTACCGGGGTTACCACTACATAGGGAGATTGAGTTCGCTATCGACTTGATTCCTGGCACATGACCTATTTCCTTGAGACCTTATCGCATGGCACCAGCCGAATTAAGGGAATTGAAGGTGCTGTTGCAAGATCTAGTTGATATGGGGTTTATTCGGCCGAGTCTGTCACCATGGGGAGCCCCCGTACTATTTGTAAGAAAGAAAGAGGGCAGCTTGAGATTATGCATGGATTATAGGCAACTTAATAAGGTTACAATAAAGAATAAGTATCCTTTGACCCGAATCGATGATTTGTTTGACCAATTAAGGGGAGAAAAGTATTTTTCGAAGATTGATCTCCGTTCTGGTTACCATCAGTTGAGGATCCGAGAAGAGGATATTCCGAAAACAGCCTTCCGGACTCTGTATGGTCATTATGAGTTTCTAGTAATGCCATTCGGGTTAACTAATGCACCGACGGCATTTATGGATTTGATGAACCGAGTGTTCTGGAAATGCCTGGATCAGTTTGTAATTGTGTTTATTGATGATATTTTGGTGTATTCAAACAGTAAGAAGGCGCATGAGAAACACCTGAGACTTGTGCTTGATACACTAAGAGAGAACCAGCTTTTTGCCAAATTGAGTAAGTGCCAATTTTGGTTGACTAGTATTGGGTTTCTGGGACATGTGATTTCTGCGGATGGAATTCGTGTTGATCCTCAGAAGATTGAGGGAGTGGCAACTATGCTACCTATGATTTTCTACGATTGGCCGGTTACTATAGACGTTTTGTAGAAGGATTTTCTACGATTGCTGCCCCATTGAATCACTTGACCAGGAAAGGAATTAAGTTCATTTGAGATGAGACTTGCGAGCGGAGTTTTTAGGAATTGAAGAAAAGGTTGACATCCGCTTCGGTATTGACCCTTCCAGATGATAGTGGAGAATTTGAAGTGTACACTGATGCATCCTTGCACAGATTGGGGTGTGAGTTAACGCAACATGGGAAGGTAATTGCTTATGCTTCTGATAGATAAAACCACATGAACGCAACTATCCTACCCATGATTTAGAATTGGTTGTAGTGGTACATGCCCTAATGATCTGGAGACATTATTTATACGACGAGACATGTAGACTTTTTATTGATCATAAAAGTTTGAATTACTTTTTCACGCAAAAGGAATTAAGTGTGAGTCAAAAAAGATGGTTGGAACTGATTAAGGATTATGACTGCACGATTGAATACCATCCTGGGAAAGTTAATGTGGTAGCTGATACATTTGCCCTTATTGGTTGAACTCCGTAGAACTGGATTATGTTGGGGCTTGATAGCCATGGTGTTTTGCTAGCTAGTTTCTAGGTGCGACCAATTCTAATTGTTCAGATCATTGATGCCCAATTCCAAGACCCTATCTTATGTATTCTTCGAATTGAAGTGGAAGCAGGGGAACGGCAGGATTACATAGTTAGCGATGATGGAGCCTTAACAAAGGAATGAAGGTTATGTTATACCTGAAGATGTAACCTTAAAGAAGGAGATTCTGGAAGAGGCCCATAGTTCGGCGTACGCTATGCATTCAAGTGGGACCAAAATGTACCGTACGCTTCGAGAACATTATTGGTGGACAGGTATGAAACATGAAATCGCTGAATATGTGAGCAAGTGTTTGATATGTCAACAGGTAAAGGTTGAGAGGCAGAGACCCTATGAGATTATACGATTACACGGCACTCCTACCTCTATCGTATCAGATCGAGATCCACGATTTACATCCAGATTCTGGCAGAGTTTACAGGAAGTTGGGACAAGATTGCATTTTAGTACGTCGTACCACCCTCAGACAGACGGGCAGTCGGAACGGATCATCCAGACCTTGGAAGATATGATGAGAGCATGTTTTTTGAAATTCCAGGGTACTTGGGATTCACATTTACCATTGATGGAATTCGCCTATAATAATAGTTACCAAGCAAGTGTTGGGATGACACCTTATGAAGCCTTATATGGATGACAGTGCAGAACCCCTTTGTATTGGACTGAATTGGGCGAAAGAAAATTTTCTAGGTCCGAATTGATCGATTTGACGACGCAGAAAGTTAAGCTCATCAGAGATAGACTCAAGGTAACCCAGGATAGATAAAAAAGCTACGTGGACCGTCGGATCAGCGATCTTGAATTTGCAGTTGGATACTGAATCTTTCTTACGCTATCTCCTTGGAAAGGCATAGTACGATTAGCCAGGCGCAGGAAATTGAGCCCCCGTTTCATCAGACCATATGAGATTGTTGAGAGGATTGGCCGGGTTGCTTACAGATTAGCATTAACTTCACAGCTTTCAGGGTCCATGATGTAATTCCACATGTCAATGTTGCGGAAATATGTGTATGATGAGTCCCATGTGTTAGAAGAACAGCCCATTGAGCTCAATGAGGGCCTAAGCTTTGGAGGAACAGCCTGTACAGATCTTGGATCGAAGAGGATAAGGTGCTGCGCCGAAAGACGATTCCCCTAGTGAAGGTTCTTTGGAGAAATCAAAACGTGGAAAAGGCCACATGAGAACCCGAGACCACAGATGCAAGAGCAGTATCCGTATTTGTTTCATTGAAATTTCGGGGACGAAATTTCTTAAGGGGGAAGGTTGTAACGTCCCGAAAATCCAAATCATGTAAATTTATAAAATAATATATAAAATGACATTTTTAACCCTTAGAGGGTGTGGTTAAACATTGATTTTTTGTTTGGAATACTTTTTGTACATTTTTCGAGGACCATTGTGTAGGTCTCGAGACGCTGAGTCCGTAGACAGGTGGCACATCTAAAACGGAGCTCAGATGCGAAAGTTACGAGTCTGCAAAGGTTAGGGGTAAATCGGTAATTTGACAACCGAGGGGTAAACTAGTCATTTATCAGAAAAATGGCCGAGTCACTAAAGTGATGACTCTTGCCTTTACTTAGGGACACATGGCAGCTTGAGGAAGGGCTGAGTGTTTTGTACACCGCCCATTTCACCGTTTCAAACAAACACATTCAAAACAGGGCTATCAATCTCCTACGATCCAGCCAGAAACCATTTGATAAATCTGAGAAACCTGGAGAAATTAAGAGGGTTAGAGCAATAAAACAGAAGGATAAAAACGAGGGACCGAGAGGATAATCGAAAACCCTTATACGAGAATTTGAAAAACAAGGTGAAAAATTCGAATTGAAAGTTGTAAGCCTCAAGGATCAAAATTGAGATTGGATCCTGCTGAGATCATTTTGAACAACTACGCAACAAAAACGAGAGAAATTGATACCGTTTTGATCGAGAACAGAGGCTCCAATTTCTGCTCAAAATAGAGCTTGGGTTCGAATAGCTGGAGGTAAGAACTTATGTAATTAATTATTTAGAAACGTTTATTTCACTCTCACAATGCTTCTTGTATCAATTAATTTGAAAAACTGGGAAGAATTGAGTGAACCCGAAAATGAAACCCGTTTGAAGGTTCATCGTGGGATGTAAGGATTAAGGTCGTGATTGAAGTAATTAAGTTTACAAAACTAAAAATTAAGATGGGTTAGATGCAATTAGATGAAAGAATGGAAGAAATTAAGGTCGAATTGGTGATGAAATTACCGGGTCGCATCGCGGCTTCACGGCCCGTTTATCAGACAATCTGGTGGAAGGGACGATACTGTAGAAGTACTGCGCAAAGCGCGTGGCTTTCACGCACGGCCGCTTGCGGCTGCGCGTGAAGGCGCTTGGTGGGGTTTCTGAGGACGTGTCCAACCTAATTTTTAATGTTCTCGATGATACGAACCTATTGGCGTTGGTTTCGGGTCAATCGGATATGGATTCAGAGTAGTTTCGAGTGCCCGAAGCGTATAGTTTATGTTTCAATGATATTATTAAATTCTGACGATTAGGGAATTCGTATGTGGGGTTATGTGATAACCTAGTAACCTTAAATTACTTTGTTTGACATGCCGGAATATTCCCAGGACGTCGGAAGAGAACGAACAGCTCGAGACTAAACAATCTAGACGGTATGTGAGTGGACTTTTGTTTTCTAACAAGAATTCATACATATAGGTTTTAAATGCTTTATTATATGATTTGAAATGATTTGGCATGATTAATGTTTCGATATGATGATTTCTGGATTTTGGAATATTATATTATTTTATATCGTTTTGGGCACGATTTTCGAGAAAATCGTGAAATTGCTGTTTTGGGCGAAGGCCTGGGATTTGAGATTGGTTTTGACTCGGATTATGAGTGAAAAAATGATTTGATGGATTTTTAATGCTTTTTTGGATATATTTTATGGATTTGCGTGAAAATGGCAATTGAGGTTACAGTTGTACGAATTTGCGTGAAATTGATATTTTGGGCTTGAGACCCAAATGGAAATGTGATTTTGATTAGATTGGTATTTCCATGTGATTACATGATGATATTGTCGATTTTAGGATTTATGAAATAATCGGGACTCTTGTTTTCCAGATTTTGAGGAAACTACGTTTTGGGCTGAGACCATGTGTTGAAAATGGTTTTGATTTCAAATGCAATTGTTTTTCACTGGTTTTCATGGTAATGATATGTTGCGGATATATAGGGCTTTCGGGTGAGAATATATTTCCCCCGGAGTGCACCCTATGTTGTGGATATTAGGGCTTCAGGTTGGGAATGTGTTTCCCCAGAATGAACCTTGGAGATAACACTCGCCTCCGGGATGGGATGTGTTCGCCCGGAGAGGTCACGTAGTACGGTCTGTTGTCGTGCAGCCAAAGGAGGCTCGACTCAGATCATATGTGCTGGATTATATGGAGATCCGTCGGTGATGTGTTCACGGCGATTTGGATTGTCGGCTGGTGATGTGTTCACAGCGACGGATGCTCGGATTTTGAGCGGTCCTTGAGCCTATTGATTTGCACGCGTTGCAGGGATAATATGACTATATGACACTGGATATGGAAATGAGTCCCGTGGTTTTTATTGATATTTGTGATTTATAAACATTTGTGCCCTGTTATTTTACTCATGATTTTTGATATGCATGCATGTTTGTGAAACTGGAGGGTAAGAATGTATTTTGATAAATGTATATCTAAAAAGTTTGTTTTGTGCACTCACACTTTTGATGTTTTATTTACCCTCCAGGCCAGTGCACATGTACATGGGATAGTGACGTGGCAGAGGAATAAGTAGACCGTTGCGCACTCAGACAACCTTACAGAGTAGGATTTTGATCCCTACTTGTAATATTACCAATGCTTTGTGAACCTGTTGACTAGTCAAAATTGTAATGTCAACGGTCCTGCAAAACTTAACTATCCCTTGTCTGACAATGTCTGACGTTTGTCGTGTTGTATATGAATATATGTAAGGTTACTTTTGGTACTGTAGAGTTATTGTCAGACGGGAGCAGGATCCTTCACGACTATCGAGGGATAATCGGGATGGGTCTTGTCAAATTGGTATCAGAGCATTAGGTTGCGGTCTGAGTCTTGCACATTGTGTGCATATGTTGTTATACTTATATGTTTTACTTATAGATGTCTCAATATGACTTCGAGACGCGAGCCCCGTCCACAACCTGGTGATGAGATGGAGGGTCCAGATGTTGAGAGAGCTCAACGTTTAAGGGCCACTGGGTTTACCGACCAGACCAACCCAGACGAGGCCTATGAATGTATTACTCATTTGGAGCAGATTTTCGAGATCATGCGATGCCCACCAGGGGACATGGTTCCATTAGCCACATTTATGCTGAGTAATAATGCTTATAGATAATGGCGTGGGTTACAGTTGACTGGGTTGGATGCCTGCACCCTGAGGTGGGAGGATTTCCGGCATCGTTTCTGGACCAGTTTTATCCTCTTTCTTTTCATAATGCCAAGGAGGTTAAGTTCCTTCAGCTGCAACAAGGAAATCTGTCAGTGGCTAACTACGAGCAGAAATTCTTGAATCTATCTAGTTTTGCTCCTCTGTATGTGGAAAACGAGGTGGACAAGTGTCGAAGATTTAAGCAGGGATTAAGAAATGAGATCCGGGGTTCTGTGACAATAGGATCTTATGCTACCCTGAGAGAGTTGTCTGATGCTGCCGCTAGAGTTGAGGTGACCCTGCCAGTACGACAGCGGTTTTCAGGCTTCGATCGGTACCATGAGCAACAATATCAGGGATCTTCGAGCCAGAGACTGCCCAAGAGGAGTAGTTCAAGTTCTGGATCTTCTGGTGGCATCCGTCCGAGTTTTGGTAGTGGGAGTACACCGAGATTTGGGTTTTGACCTCCAACGACAGCTTAGTCTAGTGAGGCATCAACGGGATCAGCGAACCGACAGAGCAGTGGGCCCAACCAGGGTAATGTTCTTGTTTGCTATCATTGTAGGGAGCCGGGTCACTTCAAGAGGGACTGCCCACGTTTGGGCTAGTGGTAGTGGTATAGGTTGGGGCACTACAGAACAGGGTCTGAGTACAGCCTCAACCTCCGATGCAACAGGTGGGAAAGGAGGTTGCAGAGAACGTGGTGGACCACAAGGACGTGGTCGGACTTCAGGACCACATGCTCGATTATTTGCAGTAACTCAACAGGAGGCCCGAGAAGCCCCGGGAGTGGTGACAGGCATGCTTACTATTTTTGCTCATCATGCACGTACTTTAATAGACCTGGGAGCTACCCACTATTTTTTTTCTCGGGATTATGCCTCGTTGGTTGATAAAGAGATCTCTGCGGTTGGTTGTGATATGGGAGTCGGTACGCCGACTGGTGATATATATGTGGTAAACCAGGTGATACGAGATTGTCCGGTAATGATAGGGGGTATTAATCTAGTGTGTGATTTGATACTCCTAGATTTGTATGACTTTGATGTTATCCTTGGGATGGATTGGTTGACAACCAATCATGCCTCTATCGAGTGTTTAGATAAGGGGGTGATAATCCAGAGCCCAGGGTTGCCAAAGGTGATATTTCAGGGAGATCGGTTACCCTCTAGAGTCATATCGGCCCTCACGACATATAGATTGTTGAGGAGAGGCTGCCAGGGTTATTTGGCATAGGTGATCGATGTACGGGATACCTCATCCAGGGCCAAGGACATCCCAATAATATGTGAATTCCCAGATGTGTTTCCTGAGGATTTACCAGGGTTAGCACCGCATAGGGAGATTGAGTTCACTATCGACTTGATCAGAGCTTTGATGCCCAATTCCAAGACCCTATCTTATGTATTCTTCGAATTGAAGTGGAATCAGGGGAACAGCAGGATTACACAGTTGGCGATGATTGAGCTTTAACAAAGGAAGGAAGGTTATGTGTACCTGAAGATGTAACCTTAAAGAAGGAGATTCTGGAAGAGGCCCATAGTTCGGCGTACGCTATGCATCCGGGTGGGACCAAAATGTACCGTACGTTTCGAGAACATTATTGGTGGCCGGGTATGAAACGGGAAATCGCTGAATATTTGAGCAAGTGTTTGATATGTCAACAGGTAAAGGTTGAGAGGTAGAGACCCTATGGAGCATTTCAACCACTTCCTATCCCAAAGTGGAAATGGGACCATATAACCATGGATTTTGTGTTTAAACTTCCTAGGACGCCCAGAGGCCATAATGGAGTTTGGGTGATTGTGGATAGACTCACCAAGTCGACGCATTTCTTACCTGTGAGGGAAGACTTTCAGATGACCCAGTATGCAGAACTATTCATTAATGAGATTATACGATTACACGGCACTCCTACCTCTATCGTATCAGATCGAGATCCATGATTTACATCCAGATTCTGGAAAACTTTACAGGAAGCTTTTGGGACAAGATTGCATTTTAGTACGACGTTCCACCCTCAGACAGACGGGCAGTCGGAACGGACCATCCAGACCTTGGAAGATATGATGAGAGCATGTGTTTTGCAATTCCAGGGTACTTGGGAGTCACATTTACCATTGATGGAATTCCCCTATAACAATAGTTACCAAGCAAGTGTTGGGATGGCGCCTTATGAAGCCTCTTATATGGATGACAGTACAGAAACCCTTTGTATTGGACTGAAGTGTGCGAAAGAAAATTGTCTAGGTCCGAATTGATAGATTTGACGATGGAGAAAGTTAAGCTCATCAGAGATAGACTCAAGGAAGCCCAGGATAGACAAAAGAGCTACGTGGACCGGCGGATCAGAGATCTTGAATTTGCAATTGAAGATTGGGTCTTTCTTAAGTTATCTCCTTGGAAAGGCATAGTACGATTTGGCAAGCGCGGGAAATTAAGCCCCCGTTTCATCGGACTTTATGAGATTGTTGAGAGGATTGGCCGGGTTGCTTACAGATTAGCATTACCTTCAGAGCTTTCCAGGGTCCATGATGTATTCCCCGTGTCAATGCTGCAGAAATATGTGTATGATGAGTCACATGTGTTAGAAGAACATCCCATTGAGCTCAGGGAATACCTAAGCTTTGAGGAACAGCCTGTACAGATCTTGGATCGAAAGGATAAGGTGCTTCGCCGAAAGACGATTCCCCTAGTGAAGGTTCTTTGGAGAAATCAGAACGTGAAAGAGGCCACATGGGAACCCGAGACACAGATGCGAGAGCAGTATTCGTATTTGTTTCATTGAAATTTCAGGGATGAAGTTTCTTAATGGGGGAAGGTTGTAACGCCTCGAAAATCCAAATCGTGTAAATTTATAAAATAATATGTAAAATGACGTTTTTATCCTTGGAGGGGTGTGGTTATACGTTTACATTTTGTTTAGAATACATTTTGTACATTTTTCGAGGACCATTGTGTAGGTCTCGAGACGCTGAGTCCGTAGACAGGTGTCACATCTAAAACGGTGCTCGGATGCAAAAGTTATGAGTCTGCAAAGGTTAGGGGTAAATCGGTAATTTTACAACCGTCGGGTAAACTAGTCATTTATCGGAAAAATGGATGAGTCACCAAAGTGATGACTCTTGCCTTTACTTAGGGACACATGGCAGCTTGAGGAAGGGCTGAGTGTTTTGTACACCGCCCATTTCACCGTTTGAAACAAACACATACAATATAGGGCTATCAATCTCCTTCGATCTAGCCAGAAACCATTTGATAAATCTGAGAAATCTGGAGAAATTAAGAGGGTTAGTGCAAGAAAACAGAACGATAAAAAACTCGTATACGAGAATTTGAAACACATGGTGAAAAATTCAAATTGAAAGCTGTAAGCCTCAAGGATCAAATTTGAGGTTGGATTCGACCATCTGAGATCATTTCGAACAACTACGCAACAAAAACGAGAGAAATTGATGTCGTTTTGATCGAGAACAGAGGCTCCAATTTTTGCTCAAAATCGAGCTTGGGTTCGAATAGCTGGAGGTAAGAACTTATGTAATTAATTATGTAGAAACATTTATTTCACTCTCACGATGCTTCCTGTGTCAATTAATTTGAAAAACTGGGACGAATTGAGTGAACCCGAAAATGAAACCCGAATGGCTGGGTTTCTGAGGACGTGTCCGACATAGTTTTTAATGTTCTCGATGATACGAACTAATTGGCTTTGGTTTCGGGTAAATCGGATATGGATTCAGAGTAGTTTCGAGTGCCCGAAGCGTATAGTTTATGTTTAAATAATATTATTAAATTCTGACGATTAGGGAATTCGTATGTGGGGTTATGTGATAACCTAGTAACCTTAAATTACTTTGTTTGACAGTCCGGAATCGGAATATTCCCAGGAAGTCAGAAGAGAACGAACAGCTCGAGACTAAACAATCTGGACTGTGTTTGAGTGGACTTTTGTTTTCTAACCAGAATGCATGCATATATGTTTTAAATGCTTTATTATATTATTTGAAATGATTTGCCATGATTAATGTTTCGATATGATGATTTCCGGATTTTGGAATATTATATTGTTTTATATCGTTTTTGGCACGATTTTCGAGAAAACCGTGATATTGTTGTTTTGGGCGAAGGCCTAGGATTTGAAATTGGTTTTGACTCAGATTATGAGTCAGGAAATGATTTGATGGATTTTTCATGCTTTTTTGGATATACTTTATGGATTTACGTGAAAATGGCAACTGAGGTTGCGGTTGTACGAATTTGCGTGAAATTGATATTTTGGGCTTGAGACCCAAATGGAAATGTGATTTTGATTGAATTGGTATTTCCATGTGATTACATGATGATATTAACGATGTTGACACCATATCTGACCAGACCCACTGGGCCGTATACTTAAAGCCCAGACCCCGCTCAAAGCCCAAAACTACCATACTTACAACAGCCCTAACACCGGGCCCAATGTGACCTGCCACGTAGCAGCGTACCCACCATCGATTTACGTAACACGTGTCAACACGTAAATCGAGAGCATTTGTCGCACATCCGAACTTTGGGAATTGGACATCCTACCTACCCATACATAAAGGGTACACATTTCCCAATAAAGGTAACTAAGTTTGACTATTACAATTACTCTACCGAACTTACCATTTACTGCTTCCTCTTACGAACAAAGTAATTGACTTGACCGTCGGAGAACCTTAGGCCGACACCATACCGGTGCCCGTACTAACGGAGAACCCACGATCATTTTAAGTTGACAGGTCACGAGGAAGGACACGCGTCATTTGGTGATTGGGCAACGAGTACTCGACAGCTGGAACATTTAACGCTTCAACAGTTTGGCGCCGACTGTGGGAAATCTGACTAAGGTTGCCCACGCTCAACTAGACCGAGTTATGACTCATCCACCAGTTACACCGAGAGACAGCTCGTCGTCTCTGAACATGCAGGGCGAACACGATCTCGGTGAGATCACACCTGGGTAGGGCCCCAGAACGAGGGGAGAACCCTCTCCTAACTTCTTACAGATAATCGAGAAACTCCAGAGTGCCATGGCCGAGGTCAAAGCTAAGGGAACCCAGGCCGAGTCGAGGTGTCAGATGCTCGACGATCGATACACTGAGGTGGCCGAACAGCTACGGGTCGCACACGCAGAACTCGCTACCCACCGAGCGCGTGTCGGCAGGTATGAGACCGACAGGGTAGTGGCCGAGTGTGCGGAGCGTGCCGAGAGGAATCGCCGGAATGCGGAAAAAGGAAAAGAACATACGGCCACCGAGCCGCGTAGGGGAATGCAGGATGACGCCGAGCCGAACAAGAAACCAGCTCGGACGTTAATCATTCCCAGCAGTCAACCCGGTGACACCAGGATCTACCGAGACGCCCGCGACGCCCTCAGCGAGGGAGGGCAGAACCGGTCGGTCAACGAACAACCATCACGCCGACCTGATCCTCGGTCGGAGGTGGGAAAGGGAGATCACCACCGAGGAAACATAACCGCTCGGTGGTCCCGCCCAGATGTCAGCCACGGGACTTTTTCAGCGGGGGACCCTGTCCCCGTCACCGACTCGTCTTTGGAGGCCAAGAGCACGGCCAAGTCCGCTCGGCATCTTGTCACCAGGACCGACAGCTCGCACAAGGGGAGGCAAACAGCGAGGTCCTCTCGCATTGCCACCGAGCGGTCAACCCACCTCGGCCTACCGCTCCTCCCCGCCCTGAACCAACCCACCGAAGGAGCAACGAGTTGTCAGGGAAGGCTGGGCGGCAGGTTGACAAACCCCAGGAACGACCCCGCCTGAGGGACGCCGAGAGGTCTAGGCCGGTCGGTCAAAGGGGGGAGTATATCCCGGAGCGTACCAAAACAGGGGTATACCGAGCGGTCAAGGCAGGTCGGTCAGAGAAGGAGTGCATCCCAGAGCCCGCCGAGCGGAGGAGGCACCGACCTGTCATACAGGGCCGACCGCGACCAGGCACCCAGAGATAAACACCAGTCCAAGACCGACTCGCTCGTGCAGCACCTCATGGACCGAGTCCGAACACTTGAGGCCGGGACCACCCGGGAAGCGAGACCAGCCTGGTCGAAAACCAGCCCGAGCCCTTTCACAGAAAAAATCAACCAGTTCAGGATCGATCACGAGATTAAACCCCTGAAGATCCCCCTTTATAACGGAAAGGACGACCCGTGGAATCATTTGAACAACTTCTACTCGGCCATCGCCCTCAAAATCTCGCCGACGAGGAGCAGTGCCTCATCTTCAGTTCAACACTGACCGAGGCAGCAATCAATTGGTTCTACAAGCTGGAATCTAGGTCCATCGACTCTTTCGAACAGCTCACCTCCACCTTCATGAACCAGTTCATGATACAGACTGACCATTTGTCCTCGGCCGAGGACCTTTTCCAGCTTAAACAAGGCGAACATGAGTCGTTGCAGCGGTATGCAGCAAGATTCAGTCATGAATACTCCTGGTGCGCGGAAACAGACAACCGAGCAGCTTTCACGGCCTTCAAGGGTGGCCTCCGAGACTCCCCCTTCAGGTACGCAGCTCACACCCAAGGCTGGACAACTTATAATGAAATAATGAAACAGGCGGCGATCCACGCCAAGGCTGAAGCGCTGAGCCAAAAGTCCAACGCTGCCAACGCATACCAACCTCCACGGACCGACTCGGTGAAAACATACCCACCGAGCGTCCCGGAACAGCAGGGCTCAGCACAGCGTCCACAGGAGCAAGGACAACAGAGCTATGGGGAAAACGGAAAGACTACCTCCACAGCAACAATCTGTACAGCCCTGGGAAGAAGGGTAAGAACCCGAATCACCAGGAAAGACAAAAGGGGGAGCGGTTAAACACCGGGGAAAAACGGGTTCCTCGTTCCAAGTACGAGACATACACCATCCTCAATACCCCCTATGAAAACGTCCTCCTCAATGTGGAACACATGATCCCAAAGTCTACGTGGGCACCAGCAAAGGGAAAGCTTGGCAAAGACACAGGAATTTACTGCCAATACCACAAGTACAATGGCCATAGCATTGACCAATGCGTTGCATTCTGGAATTTGGTGGAGGCCTTGGCCCGAGATGGGAAGATCAACCAATTTCTTCAACATGCTCCACGTCCACCTCGCAACCCGCAGATCAACACGACCTCTGGAGGACCATCAATTTCTTGCCCGCTCACTTCCAACCGGGCAAAGAAGAACTTTCTACGGGCCACCAAACAGAATCAGCAGCTCTTCAGTATAGAGGAAGGAAGAGCCAAGAAAACAAATCGACTCGGTTGGGAACCGATCACGTTTTCCGAGGAGGAAGAGCGCGGGATCGTGTACCCTCACGATGATCCCATTGTCGTTATGGCTGAGATATCCAACTACGACGTACAACGGGTAATGGTCGACACTGGAAGCTCGGTCAACGTTCTTTTCATGCGAGCTTTCAGGCAATTGGGCATCCTAGAGGCAAGTTTGGACCGCTCACCTACGCCGCTCTTTGGCTTCACGGGGGACTCCATCGTCCCGCATGGAACGGTTACCCTCCCCCTCTCCCTCAGAACACATCCACGGAGGGCAACCGTACTGGCACCTTTTTTGGTGGTAGACTACCATGCGGCCTACAACGCCATTCTCGGGCGGGGAATACTCAACCAGATGAGGGCAGTCGTCTCCACCCACCTACTGCTAGTAAAGTTCCCAACCCCTATGAGGATTGGTCAAGTCAAAGGAGACCAAATGGGTGCAAGGACCTGCAATTCTGTCACCCCCATCCAACCTCCGAAGGAGACCATGGCAGTGTCAGAGTCCGCATTCGAGGCTGACCCCATGAGCCCTCAGGACGCACAGAAAATACGGGACGAACCAATTGAAGATCCTCGGGGCCATTCAGCAACACCCCATCCACAGCCTATTGAGGATGTCGAGGAGATAGTACTCTCCCACGACTTTGCGGACCGGAAGGTAAAGATTGGGACAAATCTTTCGCCCGACCTGCGCTCACAACTGATCCGTTTCTTGAGGGACAACTCTGAAGTCTTTGCCTGGTCGTACGCCGACATGCCCGGCATCTCCACCGATGTGATCTGCCACCGGCTCAGTATCGACCCAACCTACAAACCTGTCGAACAGAAACATCGCCTTTACGATGCAGAGAGGACCGAGGCTATGAAGGCAGAGATCATCAAACTCAGCACCATCCATTTTGTCCGGAAGGCCGTCTATGCTGCCTGGGTAGCCAATGTTGTACTCGTCAAGAAACCCTCAGGGGTGTGGCGAATGTGCATTGACTTTACTTATCTGAACAAGGCTTGCCCCAAGAACAGTTTTCCTTTGCCAAAGATTGACCAACTGGTCGACGCCACGGCAGGGCATGAGCTCCTGAGTTTTATGGATACGTACTCAGGCTACAACCAAATCTTTATGCATCCGGTAGATCAGATCCGCACAACCTTCAGGACGGATCAAGGGCTATACTATTACAATGTCATGCCTTTCGGCCTCAAAAACGCCGAGGCCACTTACCAGCGCTTGGTAAACTTCACGTTCGCCGACCAGATTGGGAAAACAATGGAGGTTTACGTCGACGACATGCTCGTCAAGAGTAAATTGGCTGACCTGCACATCCCCAATCTCTCACGAATGTTCGACGTCCTCAAACGGTATCGAATGAGGTTAAACCCAGTGAAATGTGTGTTCGGAGTCAGCTCTGGAAAATTTCTGGGCTTTATGATTAGCTAGAGGGGTATTGAGGCCAACCCGGAAAAAATCAAGGCCCTGATCGATATGGAGCCCCCACGAACCCAAAAGGAAGTGGAAAGCTTAACGGGCCGAGTCGCAGCCCTTACACGCTTCATCTCCAAGGCCACGAAAAAGTGTGTGCCTTTCTTCAAAGCCCTAAAAGGCAGGTCCAAACACATCACCTGTACCGAGGAGTGCACCAAGGCCTTCACTGAACTCAAGGAATACATGGGCAAAGCACCGTTGCTAGCAAGGCCAGACACCGGGGATACCCTTTACATGTATCTATCTGTCTCCGCTTCTGCCACGAGTTCAGTTCTGGTTAAGCGTAAGAACGGCACTGAGCATCCGGTATACTACGTCAGCAAGGCTTTGCAGGACGCCGAGACAAGATAGTCTGACCTGGAAAAGCTCGCTTTCGCCCTCATCATGTCTGCCCGGAAGCTCAGGCCATACTTCCAAGCTCATTCTATCATTGTCTTGACCGACAGACCCCTCCGGCAAGTACTTCAGATGCCCAAAACATCGGGGCGCTTACTCAAATGGGCAATAGAACTCAGCGAATTCGACATCACCTTCACTCCCCGCACCGCTGAGAAAGGGCAGACCACGGCCGCACATGAGGTCCCACCATCTTCCCTTCCGTCCATAACACATACCTTGGATGAGGGGAATCCCCAACTAGACCCCACCCGGCCAACCAGGCTCCTATATGTCGACTGGTCGGCTTGCCACAATGGATCCGGGGCCAGACTTGTCCTCACCACACCAGACAAGGTCCGGATGGAATATGCCCTTCGCTTCCAATTCAAGGCCTCCAACAATGCTGCCGAGTATGAGGCCTTCCTTGCAGGGCTCCGCCTCGCTAAAACCATGGAGGCAGACCAGGTCAAGATCTTCAGCGATTCACAGCTCATCGTCAACCAGATCAACAACGCCTATGAGGCGAAGGATTCTTCCATGGCAGCATACAGAGCACTGGCAAAGTCCCTCCTATGTGTTTTCTGCCGCTATGCTATCACTCGGATTCCACGCTCCGAAAACAGCCATGCCGACGCTCTAACCCGGCTCGCATCCTCCCTCGATGAGAGGCAGAGTTGAAGCGTACTGATCGAAGTTCTGGATCAACCTAGTACACAATGCTCGACGGTCTACGCCATCAACACTGGGTGCACATGGATGGCCCCACTGATTAGATTCCTCGCAGATGGAAATCTTCCTTCTGACAAGATCGAGGCCAAAAATATCCAGAGACAGGCAGCCCGCTATACACTCATCAACGACCAACTCTACAAACGGGGATTCACTTTGCCCCTCCTGAAGTGTCTCGCCCCGGAGGCAGGCAGATCTATTCTCGAGGAAATCCACGCCTGTATTTGCGGAAATCACTCTGGACCACGGTCATTGGCCCACAAGGCTTTCCTGCAGGGTTTCTATTGGCCAACCATGCACGGAGATGCGGCCGAGCTGACCAAACGGTGTGATAAATGTCAGTGGTTTGCCCCCTCTCCTCCACCTACCTCCAGAAAACCTCACTCCCATGGTCAGCCCCTGGCCTTTCTCACAGTGGGGACTCGACCTGATCGGGAAAATGCCAGCAGGGAAGGGCAAGACAGAGTATGCAGTGGTAGCAGTGGATTACTTCACAAAATGGGTTGAGGCAAAGGCTTTGGCTTCCATTACCACGGCCCAGATCGAAACATTCGTCTTCCAGAACTTTATCTGCCGTTTCAGTCTCCCCCACACGTTCATCACGGACAATGGGAAGCAATTCGACAACGCACGCTTCCGTGCCTTTTGTGACAGACACAACATCCGTCTCTACTTCGCCTCACCAGCTCACCCTCAATCCAACGGACAGGTTGAGGCCATAAACAAAATCATCAAGCATACACTGAAAACGCAGCTAGACGAGGCGAAGGGCAAGTGGTCCGAAATTCTCCCAAACGCACTCTGGTCATATCGAACTTCCTACCGCACATCTACAAATGAAACCCCTTTCTCTCTGACTTTCGGAACGGAAGCGGTCATTCCCGCTGAACTAAATGAAACTTCTTACCGAGTGTCGACCTATGAACCTGAACAAAACGACCATCAGATTGCGCTCAGTCTAGACCTCATTGAGGAGCACAGAGAGCAGGCTAACCTCAGAAACATCACATGCAAACAGCGGCTTTGCAATTACCATAATGCCAGAGTCAAACATCAGGGTTTTCAGGAAGGCGACTTGGTCCTCCGAAAAGTTACCCTCGCCACCAAGGATAGCTCAGCCGGGACTCTCGGCCCCCATTGGGAGGGTCCATATCGGGCTACCAGAATCTGCCGGCTCGGAACTTACGAACTGGAAGACCCAACTGGGCGAAGGTTGGGCCACCCATGGAATGCCGACCATTTGAAGAAATACTACATTTAAGACTGTGTATTTTTTTTTCCTTCGTATGACTTGCTGTACTTTACCAATTATTTATAAACTTCCATTTGTCTAGCCTTGCAACATCACATTTTGACTCAAACATATGAGTCGTGGTTCGGTCATACTCGACTTACACCCCAACACTTGCTATTTGGACTCAAACTATCGAGTCGGTGTACAGCCCTACTCGGCTTGCACCACCATTACGACTCAAACAGACGGGTCGGGGTTCGGTCTTACTTGGCCTACACCCCAACACTTGCTATTTGGACTCAAACTATTGAGTCGGTGTATAGCCCTACTCGGCTTGCAGCACCATTACGACTCAAACAGACGGGTCGGGGTTTGGTCTTACTCGGCCTACACCCCAACACTTGCTATTTTGACTCAAACTATCGAGTCGGCGTACATCCCTACTTGGCTTGCACCTATACTTGACTCAAACATACGAGTCGGGGTTCGGTCTTACTCGGCCGACACCCCAACACTTGCTATTTGGACTCAAACTATCGAGTCGGTGTACATCTCTACTCGGCTTGCACCACCATTACGACTCAAACAGACGGGTCAGGGTTCGGTCTTACTCGGCCTACACCCCAACACTTGCTATTTTGACTCAAACTATCGAGTCGGTGTATAGCCCTACTCGGCTTGCACCACCATTACGACTCGAACAGACGGGTCGGGGTTCGGTCTTACTCGGCTTGTACCACCATTACACCAACACTCAGACAAACAGAAGTCGAAAGATCACTCGGTCTACAATTTTTGTTTCAAAGAAAGTCCGTTTCTATTTCCATTGTGCAGACCTATTATGCTCGGCCTGCAAGAGCATTACAAAAATACAACCTCTCGGTCATCCCAACTCTTACTAAAACAAAATAAAAGAAAAATTCACAAGGCACAATCGCATGTCCTAAACTAGCTCCTCCATTTTCTGCTCCTCGGCCTGCTCAACCTCGACCGGTGGCTCTGTCTCATTGGGAGGATTCACTGGATCGGCTTCCAATTGGGCACTCGGATGGGCAACCTCCTCTTCCTCCTCCCCTGACTCATCCTCAAACATGTCGACAGTGATGTCCTGGCCGAGCTAGGGGGTCTTCACGGTCAGCCCAGGATTATGCAGGAAGAGGTTGCGGAAGAACTCCTGCTCGCACTCGGCGGCATACTCGTTCTTCAGCTGGTCGAACACCTCTGACGCCTTAAGCTCAGCCACCGCATTTTTCCTCGCCTCTTCCAGGTCGGCCTCCCTCGCTTTCTTCACCCGACAGAGCTCCTTCCAGTGCTTCAGCCTATCCTTCTCTTTGGCCTCCACCTCGATCTTCATCTGATCTCTGGAAGCCAGGGCCTCTTGAGTCTTCCACCTCTCGGTTTCCAACTTGCGGTTGAGATCGGCCGCTTCCTTCATGGCTCTCTCGGCCTCCTGCAACTTCGGAGTGAGCTCCTCTTGTTTTTTCTTCAGTAAGTCTTTCTCCCGCCGAGCACCGGCCACCCTTCTCTGGGCGTTCCCAAACTGGCAGTAGACTTCACCGTGGGCCTGCGCCAAACAAAGATTAGTAAAACACTCGGCCTACGACAAAACATTCGCAAAAAAAAAAAATTTATTTACATTGTTGAGCAGCAATAACGCCTTCTCCATTTTTTGCTCCGCCTACCGGCACTGCACCTCGGCCAGCTCTTCTAGGGGAGTGGAGGCCCCCTGATAGACTCCATTGAGTAAGGGCACCATCTACCTCGGACAACAGAGGGTCGCCTCGACACTGGACTCTTCACCGACCGCCTCCCCATCGGTGAACACGCCGAGGTTCACGTCTCCCCTCCTCTGGAGCATTTCCATTATCCTCACGCCCATCCGAGGGGGGGACGGTGGAGGATTGAACTCTGGGGCCGCCATAGTCCTCTTGCCTCCAATGGCCTCCTGGGCCAACAGGATCGTCTCGGCCTCCACTCTCGCCTTCGTCCGCCTTGGTTCTGGGGAGAGTACTCGGTCTCCCTCAATTGTGCTCTGCTTCCTCTTAGGAGACCTGGGTCGCGGGCTGGGTGGCCTCGGCTTGGAGGTTTGGCCCTGCTGTGACTGGACGGACCGATCCGGCTGACTCTTCTCGGCTCTCTCCTTTTTCTTTCTGAGAAGGAGCTCCAGGCGCTCGGCGGCCTTCGTCAGTGAGGTAGCCTCTCCGGAGCCCTTGTCAGCCTTCATTTTCAATTGCTCGCAGTCTTTGAAAATTCTGCTCCCGAGATGATACGGCACTGCAACACCGAGAACCAGGGCAGACACAAGAAAAATGAATAACAAGCAACACAACAACAAAAGCACGATTACCCTCGTCGGTGTCGATGAGGCCGGCCTTGTACTGGAACCCAGGTAACCGAAGTATTCGTCGATTCCGATTCAGCTCGTCCAATATCTCTCTCACTAGGTGGACGACTTCTTTCTCCGCTGAAGAGATTTCTTCTTTTGGGAACAAACCTGCACAACGTATCAACATTTACATGAAGGTTCGGCCTATGCTACAACTATCCACCTTGGGTCTGGAATTTGGACGGTATCGGGGACCCCTCGGTGTTCCCCTCCCTGTTCCCACCTACCAGGCAGAACTTCGTCTTGTACGATTTTTGGGAGGTCGGTATGTCCAGAATAAACTCCCCCCATTTGCTCTTCTTGCGGTGACGGACGAAGACCAACCCGGTACTCTATTGCTGAAACCCGAACTCGTACAAGTACATCAGTTGGGCATAGGTCGGCTCCGATTGATCGGCCCACCTGAAGGCCGTGTACAGGGAGCAGAGCACAATCCAGACGTTGGGATTGAGCTGACCGAGTGCCACTCCCATCTTTTTTACCATTTTCCGCAGCCAGGGGTGCTGGGGCAGCCTGACCCCGTGATGCATTAGCTCGGTATAGAACAATGCCATACCGGCTGGGGGTTTGCTCGGTCTCTCTTCTCTCGTAGGCAACCTGGTCGTCACCGAGTCGGGAACGCCAAACTCGATTCTCATCTTCATCAGGCCCTTCTCGGTCTCCTTGTTGACCATTTTGTCTATCGTGAAGGTCGCACATTCGATCGGCACGGCTTCTGGGACCGACTCGTCCCCGGTCATTTTCACTTTGTTCAGCCGAATTGCGCCCTTATCACGGCCGTGGGTCAGCTTCAGTGCTCGGTGCACCCCCACCTTTACTATTATTTCGGCATCTACCAGCAGATTGCCACCACCCGACCTACCGGTCGGCCTAGGACCAGTACCGGTGTCCGTGGTCCTACCGGACGACTCAGCCGTACTGTGCACCGACCCTACTCTCTTTAGTGCCTCGGCCGAGTGGGCCTCATCCTCACTCCCCTGGATGGGAATGAGCACCTGCACACTACTCTCTGACGACCCACCACCCTGGGAGTCATAGCACTTACCCTCAGACACCGAGTCACTATCGACCGACATCTATAAAAAAAAAAAGGAAAAAAACAGAACTCAGCCAACCAACTCGTTCCTACGAAGATCTGACCACACCCTTCACCATGTTCGTGGACAGTTCTTCACAGCCTCCTAGTTTAATCGAAAAACCAAACTTGGAAAGGTGCTTACCGTGTTTTTTACGGAGGACCGTGGATCAGAAATTGCAAACGCAGTAGGCACCACTGTCGTGAGCTTGTCGAAAATCGCCTCCTTAGTTGGACAGAATTTCCCAAATTTTCTCAAAAAACACAAGTGAGGACATCGGTGAAGTGCTCCCCATATTTATAGCAATTGACGCACAGACTACGAAGCATCACCCCCCTCAGTGACAGACACGTGTTGTAACCAATCATTCTGACCGGACACGTGTCAACCATCTGTCCGAGGGAGCCCAACCGTCTTCCTTCAGATCGACACCGACTTCTGTACACCGCTCGGTACCCCTGGACGGCCCCGTACAGACGCTGGTCCTCCCACCGACCCATGTGCACCGCTCGGTGCTCTCACCTGTTTGCAGAAGTTGGCTCTCTTAACCGACCCATGTACACCGCTCGGTGCTCTCACCCGTTTGCAGATGTTGGCTCTCTTCACCGACTCGTATACGCCGCTCGGTGTTTTCACCCCCCGTATAGACGCTGGGCCTCCCCACCGACCCATGTATACCGCTCAGTATCCGGAGCCCCAACCCAGTTTTTGGTCCCCATCACCGACCAGGACATCACCCCCGACTGCATATGCACATCAATGACCGACAACCACTTTTTTCGCCGAGTTGCGGCCCTCACCGGCCAACCACTAGCGGCTCACTCGCCTTAACCGAGACGGTCTCGGCGGACTCTCCCACTAGGGGACTTGGGGGACTATAGGTATACTTCCCACCAGGGTCTGGAAGAATGAAACAAGTCCCCGACCGAGAAATTCCACCTCAGTCAACGACTTGGGGGACTTCTTTTGACACCATATCTGACCAGACCCACTGAGCCGTATACTTAAAGCCCAGACCCCGCTCAAGGCCCAAAACTACCATACTTACAACAGCCCTAACACCGGGCCCAATGTGACCTGCCACGTAGCAGCGTACCCACCATCGATTTACATAACACGTGTCAGCACGTAACTCGAGAAGAATTTGTCCCACATTGGAACTTTGGGAATTGGACATCCCACCTACTCATACATAAAGGGTACACATTTCCCAATAAAGGTAACTAAGTTTGACTATTACAATTACTCTACCGAACTTACCATTTACTGCTTCCTCTTACGAACAAAGTAACTGACTTGACCGTCGGAGAACCTTAGGCTGGCACCATACCGGTGCCCCTACTAACGGAGAACCCGCGATCCTTTTAAGTTGACAGGTTCCGGATTTTGAGGAAACTACGTTTTGGGCTGAGACCTTGTGTTGAAAATGGTTTTGATTTCAAATGCAACTTTTTTTCACTGGTTTTCATGGTAATGATATGTTGCGGATATATAGGGCTTTCGGGTGAGAATATGTTTCCCCCGGAGTGCACCCTGTGTTGTGGATATTAGGGCTTCCGGTTGGGAATGTGTTTCCTCGGAATGAAACTTGGAGATAACACTCGCCTCCGGGATGGGATGTGTTCACCCGGAGAGGTCAAGTAGCACGGTCTGTTGTCGTGCAGCCGAGGGAGGCTCGACTCAGATCATATGTGCTGGATTATATGGAGATCGGTCGGTGATGTGTTCACGACGATCTGGATTGTTGGCTGGTGATGCGTTCACAGAGACGGATGCTCGGATTTTGAGCTGTCCTTGAGCCTATTGATTTGCACGCGTTGCAGGGATAACGTGACTATATGACACTGGATATGGAAATGAGTCTCGTGGTTTTTATTGAGATTTGTGCTTTATAAACATTTGTGCCCTGATATTTTACTCATGATTTTTGATATGCATGCATGTTTATGAAACTAGAGGGTAAGAATGTATTTTGATAAATGTATATCTAAAAAGTTTGTTTTGTCCACTCACACCTTTGATGTTTTATTTACCTTCCAGGCCAGTGCACAGGTACATGGGCTAGTGACGAGGCAGAGGAATAAGTAGACCGTTGCGCACTCAGACAACCTTACAAAGTAGGATTTTGATCCCTACTTGTAATATTACCTATGCTCTGTGAATCTGTTGACTAGTCGAAATTGTAATGTCAACGGTCCTGAAAAACTTAACTATCCCTTGTCTGACAATGTATGTCGTTTGTTGTGTTGTATATGTATACATGTAAGGATACTTTTGGCACTTTAGAGTTATTGTCAGACGGAAGCAGGATCCTTCACGACTATCAAGGGATAATCGGGATGGGTCTTGTCAACCAGAATGAACCCTTGAAAGGTTTTATGGTTCATTAAGGTTTATGGGGACCGAGCATGAATGTTTACTTTATATATATATATATATATATATATATATATATATATTCATATACCTTCCTTATTTCGAATGTCTCCTCCGGGTAGGGTCGTTGGCCTGGGTGTACTCCGGAGTAGTCACGGAGCACTAACTGAGTGGAGTCATCCTCGTTGGGTACCTTACTCTCAGGAGGGCTTGGATTATAACGTTAGGGAGGGTCATTGATCTACGAAAATTGGCCTGTGTGTACCCCGGGTAGCACGCGCGTAGCTTTAGATACCGTGACAGGATTGGTTATGTAACTTATATGTATATGTTATATGATGTGTGATGTGTACATGTTTTGGGCTGAGTCCCACATGGACTTGGGCAGTGGCCCGTATGGTTGGTTTCTTTATGGTTTGGGCTTAACTCCTATATATGGTTCCTTTGGATAAATGGTTTTCGAATGCATGCATGCTTTTTAGTGAAGAGTACAAATGTCTTTTGATGAAAATGTTTTTATAAATGATTGTTTTTTCCACTCACAGCTTTTAAATGTTTTGACTTCCCTTCAGGTTGACGACGGATGCGGGCTGTAGCAAAGACCGAGACATCACATACCTCCTCCAGATCCTGGCGTACTCTAAAGCCCCGAGCGGGCTAAGGTCAAAAATTTCCCTTGTCTGACACTCCGTGTCAGACGGGATCAGGGTCGTCCCGCTTTAATCCCGGGGGGATTGGGACGGGTCCTAACAGGTGGTATCAGAGCATGGGTTTACTCGTATGATACTCAGGACGCTCTAATACTGACAGGTGGTATCAAATTAGGGTTTCTCATGTTACTCTGAATTCTGGAGTAGGGTTTGCTCTCTAAGTGAGCACAGGTCGAGGATGTGATGTCTCTAAGGGCTGCAATTCGTCATCAACCTGATAGTTAGAATATCGGTAGAATAGTTAGTAGGATTAAATCATAGATTGTCTTAGTTCTACAGTTAATGTTGGGGTTGCCATAGTTCTGTCGCGGTTGACAATGTGGAACCCTACGGAAGCATAAACGTAATAGTACTTTGCAGTTTTGGATCGTGAGACTGTTAGTTGGGATCATCTTTCACGATGTTGTAGGATCGGTTATGACGACTAGTTAGGAGTTGTGACCAGTAGAGGTCGGATTTTTTTGAGTTAGGTGGCTATTCTACTAAGAACAGCTGGGTTCGAGGAACCCTAGTTGGACTGATGGTAGGATTAGATTGACGTCCATACAATGTGGGGACTGCGGGGTCGGTCTGATTGTGGATTGTACTGCCTTCTGCAGTTAGGCTCAGAGGAACCCTAAGTAGTGATTGTGGGACTACACTCCGCAGTCGAGGTTGTAAAAATTGGTTAGATCTAGTTGGTTGTCTTACTACCATAGTTGTGCTGGTTTATGGTACAACTAAGGTAATGAATGACCTGGTAGACGACATTGGTTTAGTCGAGTTACGACTGGTTAGAGATCGGTTGGACAAGTTACCAGGGTTGGTACTTGTCGATGGAATCCCGGAGTGGGGATATGAAGTAGTTAGTACAGGAGATTAATTCCATGGGATGCGAAGTCTCGATAGCGATGTTTGGTGGTTTGGTCTGCATGAGTCTGTGGCAGGCAATACTGCCAAGAGTGGATGTAGTCGGGGTTGTTGGGAATCAGGGACGTTCATGGGACGTTTCCTTTTCTCGTATGAGTTGTGAGAGCGGCTGTACCTAGAGTTGTTGGGTACGAGGGAGGCAGAGTTACTCCAATTTGAGTAGAGGCACGAGGTCGTCACTCGGTATTAGCGGAGATCTAAGTTTGTCTAATTCGTATAGTGTGTGCTGGTACTGATGCTGGTGCTCGTGCTGGTGCTGGTGATTGTGATAACGATGAGTCACGAGTCGGGATGTGACTCCATCGAGATGGGCATATGTTCGATATTTGTGGTTTGGGAGTGGATCACGGATAGTGATGGACTGGATTGGATCCAACAGTAGTTGAGACGTGAGGATCGAGTACTGTCATGGTGGATTAGTGACCAGCTAGTCAGAGTCGATCTGTCGTGGGGATTAGCGACCAACCGGCAAAATTGGTCAGATATGGTGGTATGCAGAGATTTGACTGCAGATCACAGCAGGAGTCTGCTGTGACTCTTCAATCTAGCGGTACATCAGGTTATGATGAATTGACATCCTTTTGGATGTACCTAAACTGTGTAAACTGATAGGCGAACTTGGTAGTGAGTTAGACTGGTCACGGACGCGTGGATGGTGTCCGGATGAACTAGGGGCTTGAGAGTTCATTTCGGATTGGTTATGGTTGACTACGGTTGACCATACCTCCTGAGTTTCGGGTAGGCTTGTTTGTGGAGAAATTTGATTGTAAGAAATATAATGGGTCATTATAGTAGTTATCGACAGTCATCGTTAGTCGGAATAGGAGGACTGCTAGCTCCAGTAATTGGAAAGGTTAGGTATGCTACCAACATGGTTGCAACTAATCTAGACTTAGAAGGAAGTGAAAGAGATTTCTTGTTTTCTGCTATTTAGCAGATAATGTTGGGTGTCGGAGGGTGACATTGGATGAACTTTGATGTCATCATCTTGGATTCTCCTTGATTCTTCCCTAGGTGGGATGCCGAGGAGTGATTTGACAGCTAAGTGTTCAAAGAGGGTGTAAAAACCGAACACCTAGGTTGTGGGTCAAATTTGAGATGATTATTTCTCATGTAACAATGAAGTATGCACTGACGTGACAAGTGGGTGTCTGAGGTGAGTAACCGAGGTCTGGTAATCAGTAAGGGTGATTTTCCTTGCTGATTATGCTAAGCTAGGAGCAGAGGAAATTAATTAATGCGGGGACGAAATTAATTAAGGAGAGAAGGTCGGTTGGAATTAGGTCAGTTGGGATTTCGAGGACAAAATTAATTAAGGAGGGAAGGTTGTAACGATCCGTCCCAAATTTCGGGATTTGATTAGTGACTAATCAAGGATAAGTGAGGTTAATCGGTGATTAGTTGAGCGAAATCAGACGAACGATGCAAAATGACCGTTTTGCCCCTACTCGTGGGCAAAACATTGACTTTTTGCTCTAGCGGTCAAATGGACTTTGGCCGATGATTGTGACGTATTTCAGGACGTCACGAGTTCATAGACAGGTGGCACGTTTGATTCCGATGTGCGAGGAAGAAGTTACGTAGATCGAGTAATTGGAAAGGTTCGGGGGTATTTTGGTAATTTAGGAAAAAGGGGTAAATAGTTGACTTTTGACCCGAGAGGTCCGCTGGCTGAGGGCCAAGGACCGTTACGTAGATCGAGTCGATACGAATCCATAGACAGGCGGCACGTCGAATTCGGACGTTCAACGGAGAAGTTACGGTTCACGGAAGTTCCGAGGAATTATTGCACAAATTACGAAACGAGAAGCTTTTGTATTCAAGTGGGCCCCAGATATTTTAAATTGGCCCAATAGATGAGTAACAAGTGTCACTCATCCATTGCTCATTGCTTCCCATACATGCATACCCATCCCTTTTGTTCGTGCATACCAAGCCAAACCCAAAACCCGATCTCACCATACCCATCGACCACTAACAACCCAAATCCTTCTCCCTCACTTGGTTCAACCTGAGAATGAGGCAGGAAGAGAGACTGAGGACTGAGAGGTGGCTGCAGGAGGCCTGAACCACCGTGGACGGCGGTATAGAGGAGGCAAACCCGACAAAGGTATCGGTTGGGACCTTTTTCCCTTTATTTTTTATTTGTATTTTTATAGACGGTTTTAGATGGTTGGGTAAGGTTTATTAGGTTTCTAGGGGAGTAATAAGGTGGTTTTGGTGGTGGTTAGGGGCTGAGGAACCCCTGGGGAAAATTTGGGAAAGTTGAACCGTGGAAGGGAAATCAAATGGATGGATTTTTGTAGGTTTTGGATTGTTTTGATTACATGTTTAGATTCATAGGATAAAAGTAGGAAGATTGGGATTGAAAAGGAGAAGATTGGATGAAAAATGGTGGAGAAACCAGGCCGGACTGGTCACGCCGGTCCAGCTGGACCGGACAGCACAGGGAAAATCGGTCTGGACTAGTCTAGAGGTTGAAGACATAGGAATAATGTCCTGGCGCGTGAGGCCCACACGCAGGACCTTCTTGGGGAGCATGAGGGCACGTGAACAGTCTTTTGGGGAAACTTCCAACACACGAAATCATCTATTCGATGTAACGAACATTTTGGGACTGGTTTTGTGTCGATCGGATATCGTTTCGATAGGTTTCGGGGTGTCCGAAGGTTTAGGATAGAGTTTAAAAATATTTAAAAATTCCAAAAAATTACGGGGCTTTAGTGAGAGGTTAATTAGGTAGTTAGTAACCCTCTAAAGTGATTTGGACAAGTTTGGGAGTCCCGGTGACGACGACTGGCCCGGGAGAGCCGTATGGCATGCGTATCGAGGCGGCAGCTCGGACGATTTGTGAGTGGACCTTGTTTTCTAAATTGGTGCATGGATAAATGTTTATTATATGTTTTAATACTTGTTTTGTGATGCCATGAGTGCATTTGTGTGTGGTTACATATTGGCACGTATTTCGAGGCTTCGGGCTCTTATACCGTGCCGATACGGGTTTGTACTTTCTTTGTTGGTTTAAATGAAATAGTTTTGGATTTAAAAAGGATAAACTCGAGCATGAGACCCATTTGGTTTTGTCTCGGTCATATGACCATATTGATGAACCTACCAGTCTGAATTGTGGTCGGGGCGAGTGCTATGTGCAAGGCGACAGACGATACGACGCTCGCCTCCGGATTGGGATGTGTTCCTTCCGGAGAGGTCACGATGCACGATCCGTTGTCAGGTAACCGATGGAGGCTCAACTTCGAAGTGTTGATGGTTCAGGATATCGATTGCTAATGAGTGCACCATGATCTTGTGGTGGTCGCGTCGGTTGATACGTTAACAACGCCATACCAGGATTGAGGGCGGGTCCTGGACAGATGGTTGCACGCATCACTATGATCGGAGTCGTGACTGACCCTAAGATATCGGGCACGATGCCCAATTGAGTCATGTGTTCGGGCACGAGGCCCAGTTACCTTTCATTTTGTGATTTCGGGTCGGGGACCCTAAATGGATTTCTAGATTCATTATGGTTTATGGAGAGCGGCATGAACCCTTGAAAGGTTTTATGGTTCTTGACGGTTTATGGGGGACCGGGCATGAATGTTTACGTTATATATATATATATATTCATATACCTTCCTTATTTGGAATGTTTCCTCCGGGGAGGGTCATTGGCCTGGATGGACCCCAGAGTAGTTACGGAGCACTAACTAAGTGAAGTCACCCCTGTTGGGTACCTTACTCTCAAGAGGGCTTGGATTATAACCTCAGGGAGGTTCATTGATCTACGGACATTGACCTGGGTGGACCCTGAGAGACTTAAGCTAGAGACCCCGGGTAGCATGCGCGTAGCTTTAGATACCGTGACATGATTGGTTATGTGACTTATATGTATATGTTTTATGATATGTAATGTGTACAGGCTTTGGCTGAGTCCCACATGGATTTGGGCAGTGGCTCGTATGGTTGGTTTCTTTATGGTTTGGGCTTAGCTCCCACATATGGTTCTTTTGGATAAATGGTTTTCGAATGCATGCATGATTTTTAGTGAAGGGTACAAATGTCTTTTGATGAAAATGTTTTTATAAATGATTGTTTTATCCACTCACAGCTTTTAAATGTTTTGACTACCTTTCAGGTTGACGACGAATGCGGGCTGTAGCAGAGACCGAAACATCACATACCTCCTACGGATCCTTGCTTACTCTAAAGCCCCGAGCGGGCTAAGATCGGAAATTTCTCTTGTTTGACACTCCGTGTCAGACGGGATTAGGGTTGTCTCGTGTTAATCCCCTGGGGGGATTGGGACGGGTCCTGACATTGCATGCATACGACACCATCAAATTTTGATTAACACAAAACACAATTATCTCCTTGAAATATGTTAAAAGAAATCCAAAAGTCAACACAACATCAAATCATCAAAAGCATCAGCAAGTCAATACAATCACCTCATGAATCACCACAATAGTCAACACAACCTCGTAAAACGCATCATTAAGATAATTTCCGTAAAAATTACCGAAAAATCATAAAAAAATCCCAAATCAATCTAATATCACCAAAATCACAAAGAAACACATTTAAATCATGTAAATATGCATGCATAATTGTTTAGGGAAAAAAAGTCCGCTCACGCACTGTCTGTGTAGTCGATTTCTGCATTGCACACTTTTTCGTAATTTTCGGGGACTTTAGAACCTATCAAAAAAACACATCTAAGGGTCACTAACCATTTCCCAAAAACTCATACTTTACTCCTTCATTTTGTCAAGATTTTTAACAAATTTAAAACAACACATAAACCTTCAGACAATTACAACCACCTCGAGATGATATCTGATCGACTCAAAACCTACGCCAAAAAGTTTGTAACATTGAAAGAATTAAAAACATGTTAATGACATCTCGAGATTCGCTGGCACGAGGCCCCACTTGCGATTGGAAATGACGATTTTGCACTTGGTTATGGGGGCAAGACACAGAGGACTGTTGGGTAGGTCCCAAGACAATTTTTGGACTTTCCGTAAGGACTGTTGGGTAGGTCCCAAGACACTGAGTTCGTAGACAAGTGGCATGCCAAAATCGGAGTTCAGATAGAAAAGTTAAGAACCTTGGAACATTCGGGGCATTTTGGTCATTTGTTAAGAAAAGGGTAAAAAGGTAAATTTGTGGACATTTGGCTGATTCAGCCGTTTAATGATTCAGGCATCCTCGTAGGTGACACCTGTCATTGAGATTGTTAGGTTAGTGGCAAAATTTCCGCTTGAAACTCAAAAACAAATATATAAACAATGGATTTGAGTAACTTCAAATTGATTGATCAGGAAAGAGAGTACTCGACCAAAGATACAGAGAGCTTAGGAGGAAACCTTAGAGTGAAAACGGGAAGGAAATAGAGAGAGAATAGAAAGGAAACCAATAAACCCGTAGAGAAAACCCGATATTGTTCTTAGGGAAATTGAGATTCAATTTTCAAGTTCTAGGCCACCCCAAGTCGAAGTAAGGTTCGAATCAGTTTTCTGGGACCATTTCGTGTCGAACCACATAAAAAACGAAGGCAATTGATGAAGGAACCATCAAGAACAATTCCTGCGAAATCCCTGAAATATTCGAATTCAATTCGTGTAAGTGAAGGCGAGGAATTGCCAAATTGAAGTTGTTTTTATGTGGATGTTAATCTGAAGATACTTTCTGGTTAATTAGAAGGAACAATTAAGGTCGAATTGGATGAATTGGAAATTTGAAGTCGACGGTATGGACTTGAAGAATTATGGGTTTTAGTATGAATTATGTGCATTAAACCATACAGAACTTCAATTGAGATGAATTAGAAGAGATCCAATGAAAGAAACGACTGAAATAGAGCTGAATTGAAGGCCAGTTAATCGAGTTATGTCGCGGGTTGAAGGACCCAATTGTAGGGAAATTGGGTGAGGACAATGCGCTGTAGAAAGCATTGTGCAGGTGTGTTGCTCCCACGCGCAGCCCCTTGCGGCTGCGTATGAGGGCGTGTGGGCACGATTCCCAAGATGAGGTCAACATGACTTTTATTCTATGTAATGTAACGAACATTTTGACGTTGGTTTCGAGTCGATTGGACACCGCTTCGATATTGTTTCGAGGGTCCTCAGGTTTATGTTACGTTTTAAAATTCATATTTAATTCCCAGAAAATTATGGGAAATTAATAGGATATTAATTGAGTCATTAGTGACCCTTAATGATGATTTTGGGCAAGGACATGTGATTCCTGGAAAACATCGAAAATTACGGAATAGCGTGCAGCTCAGAAGCGAGCAGTTTGGACGGTGTGTGAGTGGACGTTTGTTTTCTAAATTATGATGCATGCATAGTTAAATGGTTTACATGATTTATTGCATGATTTTATTTGCAATGATTGGTTGATGATTTGATATGATTATTTATGGATTTAATGATTATTTTAATCAATGTTTTGGACACGTTTTACGAAGAAAGTGCAATTGATGTTTTGGGCTAGGCCCGGGATTTTAAAATGATGTTTTAACTTGGATTGTGAGTTAATGATGATTTTATGGAATATTTAATGATTTATGGATATGATTTTATGGATTTACGTGAAATGAGATTTCGGGCTTGAGACCCTGTTGTAAATGGTTTTGACTTGGTTTTAAAGATAATTTTGAAATAAAGATTTTGATTGGATTTATGATCAGTGCCCCCAGATGTGTAATTCCTGGGTAGACTTTGGATGTGTAATTCCCGGAGTGACTTCGGATTCATAATTCCCAGTGAGGCTGGATTTGTAATTCCCAGCAGATCTGGATTTGTAATTTGTCAGGACCCGTCCCTAATATCACCTCGATACCCGGAACGAACCCTGCTCCCGTCTGACAATCACACTTAAAGGACCAAAAGAACCTCAAAATAACCATAAGCATAACTATCAGACAAGGGAGTAAATACAATACAACCGTAATACAAAGCATAGTGTTATACAACACAAGCACAAAAGTCCTACTAGGCTAGTCTCGCAATAGAAGAACGTCGTAAAGCTCTATGCCTTGGTTCCTGCCTCAACGTTCACCCCAGCGCTATCACCACGACCTGGAGGGTAAATTAAAAACCAGAAAGTGTGAGTGGACTAAAGAAATAAGAGTTTCAAACACGATTTAGAAACAAACAAGGACTAAGAAAAACACTAAGATTTTTCCTCCGTTTTTAAAATAAAGTATGCATGCCTAACGAAGTATCAGAAACCACAACATCAAACCGTGTAACAATTAGGCCAAGATCATATCATAAAAACCAAATCCACAAATGTCAAGTCTGATCAAACCTGCTGGGCCTATCCGAGTCTTTAAACTCAAACCAGGCCTTAAATGTAATCCGAGTCTTTAAACTCCCGAGTCTTTAAACTCACAGGCCTATGGGGGGTAATATCCGAGTCTTTAAACTCCCGAGTCTTTAAACTCAATCCGGGCCCGTCCCTCGTCAATCACATTATCCGGGTCTTTAAACCCAATATCCAGATCCAACAAATCCAATCCAAAACCAATTGAAAACAAATTCTAAATCCATATCCAAACCCGAATCCGAAATCACTGGTCTGATGCCCTTCCGGCATCCAGAACCGTCATTCCAAACCCAAATCCGGAATTCCACTTTTCGACTTTAAAATCAAATCTCGCATCTCGAAATCCGATGTTAAAACCAAAACATTGATTACCAAAATCATATCTCATAAACCATTTACAACCATCAGAAAAAAATTATAGATTGAAAACCCAAAAACCATGTTGGAAGGTTCCTCAGAATCCTCCCCACGCGCCCTCACGCGCCGCCCAAAGTGGCTGTGCGTGGGCCCTCACGCGCTGCTACAGTGTCATCGTCTTCTTCGAGTCAGCCGGTTCGACTGTACTGAACCGGCGTGACCGGGTTCTTCTACATTCCTTCACCAATCTCAAGCATTACAATCCCATTTGGTTCGTCCAGTTCCCAGCAATCCATTCCAGGCCTAAAACCTAGAAATCAAAACCCTAAACCTGTCGTCTTCAACCTCGAAATCAAACTGCCTGAGAACCCTGTTTTGGTCTCCGGCCATCCAGACTTTCCCCCGTCACGGGTACCAACCTCAGAGGACTACTGGGACCTTCCTGAATCTCACACTACCCACCAAAGTCCTCGACTCTTACCCAAAAGCCACGACTTTTCAAAATTAACAAAACGGGAAAAACAGGGGATTTTGGTCTCACCTTCGATTAGTCCTCCGCCGTCCACTGAGTCCCCTGCAGCTGTCTTAGCCTCCTCTTAGCTTGGATTAAGCCAACACACGGCACAACCACCACCTCTGTCCCACAGCTCTCTTTGTTTTCTCTGAAAATCCAACTCCCCGACCACCGTGTTTCTTGCACGATTCCACTCCTAAACCAAGTCACCAGCTTCCCCTCTTCTCTCTGTTTCTCTCACAACTCACAAAACTCTCACACACTCACTGATTCGATCACAATCCTCACCGCCTCTCCTCTCTGTTTTCTGTTTTTCAAACCAACATACACTGTTCAATGTGGACAGTTTGTGACCGTGTATATTTTAGACAATCCTAGAAGCCTCTAGGGTTCATCCACGTGTCCCCTTCTCCATGGTCATCAGCACAAAATATCCACTCCCACTCATGCCACTTGCCCTTATCTGATTGGTCCTAAGAAAAGACCAAAATGCCCCTAGAATTAAAATTACCATTTTGCCCTTCAACTTTCCAGACCCATAACTATTCCGCCCGACGTCCGATGACAGCGTGCCCTCTATCGTTGTACTCAGGACGTCGAGAGCTATCTAAAGGTCCTCCGTCTACATAAAAATCAAAAGTACACTAAAAAGTCAACATTTTCCTTTATTTAGTCAAAATTACGGTAACGTCCCCAATCTTCCGAACATCATAACTTTTCCTGCGATTGTCCAAATCGGACATGCCACCTGTCTACAGACTCGTGACATCGTAAACTACGTCACGGTCAATGGTCAACACTCATCCAACCTGTAAATCAAAAAAGTCAACTTTGACACACTATTCACAAGGGTAAAATCGTCCTTTTATACGAATCTTTTACAAAATTTACATTTGTACCCTTCCTGAAGGTACGGGTTGTTACATAATTCCCAGAGACTCTGGATGTGTAATTCCCAGAGGAACCTCGGATGTGTAATTCCCGAGTTATGTGATTTGTGTCATGATCATTGTTTTGCGAAATGGTTTTATGAACTTATTTTCATGTGTTTTGGCTTGGAAGCCTGTGATTCATGTGTTTGACCCTATGCATGCATGGTTTGATAAACTGGAGGGTAAATAATGTATTTTGAAATGTGTTTTCAAATGATATTATGTTTGTCCACTCACACTTTTTATGTTTTGATGACCCTCGAGGCCATGGCATGACATTCGGGGCTGATCGAGAGGCAGAAGCATGAGCAGAAATCAGAGCAGTTATCCCTTGTTTGATAGGTGCTGAGGGGGTAGTTTCGGGACTTCAGTTGACTTATCAGACTGGAGCAGGACCGGGCACAGTTATCAAAGTCCAGTTGGGACGATTCCTGTCAAATTGGTATTAGAGCATTTGGTTACTGATTTCTGTTATCACATCATGCCTCTGAGACGTACGCCCCATGCACGGACTGAAGATGAGAGGGACGAGGGCAGGGTTAGCAAAGGCCTGGATATTGAGAGAGCTCAGCGGTTAGGAGCCACTGTGTTTCGTGGTGATTGGGGCCCGGATGGTGCCGATGATTGGATTACTCGTTTGGAGCGGATCTTTGAAATCATGAGATGTCCCTCGGAGGACATGGTGCTATTAGCCACTTTTCTTTTGGAGGGCTATGCATACCGGTGGTGGCATGGTTTACAGTTACCTGGATGGGATGCCCGTACGTTGACATGGGAAACATTTCGCGAGCAATTTTTGGATTAGTTTTACCCTCGCTCATACGGTGATACGAATAAATTGAATTCCTTCGATTACAACAGGAGGATATGACAGTGGCAGAATATGAACAACGATTTCTGGATCTGGCTCGCTTTGCTACGAGGGTTGTAGTTACAGAGGGTGATAAATGCAGATGTTTTGAACTTGGATTACAAGATGACATTCGATGCGGTTGTGACTATGGGATTATATGCCACCCTCCGAGATCTATCAGATGCCGCTATCAGAGTAGAGGCAAGTTTTCCTGTACATGAACCATCTTCGAGTTCTAGACGACGTCGAGAGCGTCAGGAAACTGAAACAATGAGTCAGGGGACGCCGTCAAAGAGAGGTGGTTTCTAACCCCGGATTCTCTAGTGGGTCTCGGTCAGGTTCTGTGACTAGTGGGGGTAGACAAGTACATTCCTTTGGTCCTATAGCGGTCCAGCAGACATCTGTCCAATCAAGTAGAGCTTCAGTGTTGTCAACTGACAGACATAATAACTGATCTACCCATTTTGGTAGAGGTGCCTGTTATTTCTATGGTGATTTTGGACATATTAGGCGAAATTGTCCACACCAACCAACGAGTGGTAGTCCGAGTGGCAGTCATACAGAGCAAGGTTTGGGGACGGCCTCAACCTCTGGAACCGCAAGTGGGAGGGGAATTGACAACACTAGGGGTGAACCACGAGGACGTGGTCGAACGTCATGCCCAATTGCTCGAGTATTCTCTCTTCAACAGCAGGAAACTAATAAACCGCCCAAAGGTAGTTCAGAGTAATTGTGGTATTCCATGGGTTGATATTTTGTACATTTGTACTATATTGTAAATATTGTTGTACAGTTGTACTGGTTGTATGTTTGTTTAATAAATAACGTGATCGAATTTTGAGAATGAAATTCCTTAAGGGGAGAAGGTTGTGACGACTCGGAAATTCGAAAAAGGAAAAATCGAAAAAATTGGAAGAAAAGGATGATTTTGCCCTTGGTTATGGGGGCAAAAGTTGACTTTTTGTTCAAGACACTTTTTGAACTTTCCGTAAGGACTGTTGGGTAGGTCCCAAGACATTGAGTCCGTAGACAGGCGACATGCCAAAATCGGAGTTCGGATGGAAAAGTTAAGAACCTTGGAATATTAGGAGAATTTTGGTCATTTGTTAGAAAAGGGTAAAAAGGTAAATTTGTGGGCATTCGGCTTATTCAACCGTTTAATGATTCAAGCATCCTCTTAGGTGACACCTGTCATTGCGATTGTTAGGTTAGTGCCAAAATTACCGCTTGAAACTCAAAAACAAATATATATAAACAATGGATTTGAGTAACTTCAAATTGATTAATCAGGAAGGAGAGTACTCGACCAGAGATACAGAGAACTTAGGAGGAAACCTTAGAGTGAAAAATGGGAAGGAAATAGAGAGAGAATAGAAAGGAAACCAATAAACCCGTAGAGAAAACCCGATATTGTTCTTAGGGAAATTGAGATTCAATTTTCAAGTTCTAGGCCACCCCAAGTCGAAGTAAGGTTCGAATCAGTTTTCTGGGACCATTTCGTGTCGAACCACATAAAAAACGAAGGCAATTGACGAAGGAACCATCAAGAACAGTTCCTGCAAAATCCCTGAAATATTCGAATTCAATTCGTGTAAGTGAAGGTGAGGAATTCCAAATTGATGTTGTTTTTATGTGTAGGTTAATCTGAAGATACTTTCTGGTTAATTAGAAGGAACAATTAAGGTCAAATTGGATGAATTGGGAATTTGAATTCGACAGTATGGACATGGAGAATTACGGGTTTTAGTATGAATTGTGTGGATTAAACCATACAGAACTTCAATTGAGATGGATTAGAAGAGATCCAATGAAAGAAATGACTGAAATAGAGCTGAATTGAAGGCTAATTAATCGAGTTATGTCATGGGTCAAAGGACCCAATTGAAGGGGAATCAGGTGAGGACGATGCACTGTAGCAAGCACTGTGCAGGCGCGTGGTTCCCACACGCAGCCACTTGCGGCAGCGCGTGAGGGCGCGTGGGCACGATTCCCAAGGGGAGGTCAGCATGACTTTTAATCTATGTAATGTAACGAACATTTTGACGTTGGTTTCGAGTCGATTGGACACCGTTTCGATATTGTTTCGAGGGTCAGAATGTTTATGTTACGTTTTAAATTCATATTTAATTCCCAGAAAATTATGGGAAATTAATAGGATATTAATTGAGTCATTAGTGACCCTTAATGATGATTTTGGGCAGGACTTGTGATTCCTGGAAAACGTCGAAAATTACGGAATAGTGTGCAGCTCAGATTCAAGCAGTTTTGGACGGTGTGTGGGTGGGCGTTTGTTTTCTAAATTATGATGCATGCATAGTTAAATGTTTTACATGATTTGATTTGCAATGATTGCTTGATTATTTTGATATGATTATTTATGGATTTAATGATTATTTTAATTAGTGTTTTGGCACGTTTTACGAGAAAAGTGCAATTGATGGTTTGGGCTAGGCCCGGGATTTTAAAATTATGTTTTACTTGGATTGTGAGTTAATGATGATTTTATGGAATATTTAATGATTTATTGATATGATTTTACAGATTTACGTGAAATGGGATTTCGGGCTTGAGACCCTGTTGTAAATGGTTTTGACTTGGTTTTAAAGATAATTTTGAAATAAAGATTTTGATTGGATTTATGTTCAATGCCCCCAGATGTGTAATTCCGAAGTAGACTTCGGATGTGTAATTCCCGGAGTGACTCCGGATGCGTAATTCCTGGAGGGACCAGATGTGTAATTCCCAGAGGAACCTCGGATGTGTAATTATCGAGTTATGTAATTTGTGTTATTATCATTGTTTTACGAAATGGTTTTATGAACTTATTTTCATGAGTTTTAGCTTGGAAGCCGGTGATTTTATGTATTTGACCCTATGCATGCATGGTTTGATAAACTTGAGGGTAAATAATTTATTTTGAAATGTGTTTTCAAATGATATTATGTTTGTCCACTCACACATTTTATGTTTTGATGACCCTTCAGGTAGTGGCACGACGTTCGGGGCTGATCGAGAGGCAGAAGCTATGAGCAGAAATCAGTGCAGTTATCTATTGTCTGACAGGTGCTGAGGGGTAGTTTCGGGACTTCAGTTGACTTGTCAGACGGGAGCAAGACCGAGCATGGTTATCAAAGTTCAGTTGGGACGGGTCCTGTCAAATTAGTATCAGAGCATTTGGTTACTGATTTCTGTTATCACGTCATGCCTCTGAGACGTGCGCCCCGTGCACGGCTTGAAGATGAGAGTGACGAGGGCAGGGTTAGCGAAGGCCTGAATATTGAGAGAGCTCAACGGTTAGGAGCCAATGTGTTTCGTGGTGAATTGGGCCCGGATGGTGCCGATGATTAGATTACTCGTTTGGAGCGGATCTTTGAAATCATGAGATGTCCCCCGGAGGACATGGTGCTATTAGCCACATTTCTTTTGCTTAGAAATAGAAAAGGAACTTACCTAAAGGAAGAGATCTATGTAATCATAATTGAAAAGGAAGAGATCTATGTTATCATAATTCAAAAGGAACTTCCCTAAATTTGTCACCCAACCTTTCAACTTTCAGCTAAGACTGGTTCTTCGATTCTGGGTGATTTCAATGTCCAGAACCAAGAACTAACAACTAGTTATGGTTGTAGGAACTCATAGAGGATGATAGAAACCTTGTTTCTCATGTTCATAATCGAAAACTGGATCAAGCAATCTCAAACACCAATTTCTTTCTTTGGGTTTTCACCTCCTTCTCATGTCATAACTCACCCTTTTTTTTTACTTCCTCTCTACTTCTCTCTCTTCTTTGGTTTTCTCCTTTTTCTCTTCTCCCTCGTTTCTTCCTCCCTCAGTTTTTCTTTTCTTTCTTTCTCTCTCAGCGGAACCACAATAACACACACAAACACTTAAAAACCATATCACAAACCCATACAAAAAAGATCTCTGAAGAAAATTACTAAAATGCCCTTCTAAGCAAATTACCAAAATGTCCCTATACGATGTAACCCTAAATTTGACAGGACCCTCCCCGTAATCCCCTCGATTAATGTGGGAGGACCTACTCCCGTCCGGCACGTTCATGAGAAAATAACCCAATTACCCTTAGGAACCAAATAAACATGCTAATCATGTGGGGAGGACCTACTTCATACCTCGGATTCTCAGAGTACGCAACTCCACGTGATGCCTCAGCCTGTATATAGCCCGCGTCCACAATCAACTTGGAGGGTCCAGCAAAAAGTGTGAGTGGATAAAAAAAAGGTTTGGAAAAATCCTTTTCCAAAGTCAGTCATTAAACCCTCAATTTAATAAAGCTATGTATGCATCGAATTTACGAATAATAGATCAATCTCAAAATAAGTGCAGTAACTAGAAAACCAGTAATGTCAATAACCTTACCAACATGAAACCATATAAAACATCACTTTATATACGACTAGACCAAAGCATATACTCAAAAAAATAGAAAGTCAGCCCTGTCAATATCTCAACAATGACATGACCACATTAGTGCTGAAGCATACCAATTACACAGCGCTAGCCATATCAAAATATCCAACATACCGAACCAACTACCGAATCATCATATCGAGGTGCACTACTGGTAGGCTAATATCACTCGGGAAAGATGGAGTCCTTGACTTGATGTTCGAGTGTGGACCGACTTAGGAATGATGGAGTACTAGACTCGATGTCTGAGGAACGATCCTAGTCTCAAGAATGGCGGAGCCCGAAACTGGACGTCTGAGACGAGTCTCAGGAATGAAGGAGCCCAGCACAATGTCCGAGACTATCTATTCAATCGACATCTTTAGTGGGTCATCAATCACATCTCACCTCATCACAATCATCATAACATCTCAATTGTTCCGAATACCGAGGAACCACTGTTAAATTAAACCTCGTAAAACGAGACATCAAAATATTCGTAAAATCATGTAAAATTCCATTATACCCAACACCGTAAAAAACATATAAACATGTCATTATACATATAAAAACCATTTTCCACAACATATTAAAAATCTGGGGGTTTAAGAAACCTAATTTCCCGCAAAACGTGCCAAATTGCAACTTCCATAATATGATCAAAATTCATATAAAATCATACAAATTCATGTTTAAAATACCACTAAACAAATCATTTCTTCATATAAAAAACCATATAAGAATGCATGCATAGAGTTAACAAAACAAAAGTCCACTCTCACATACCACCACTTACTCAAAACACGAGTTGTAAGCAAATTCGAAGCCTCCAGAAAGTCCGGGCCTATCAAAGTCATACATGAGGGTTACTAAAAATCCATATAAGTCCATACAATAAACCCTCACAAACTCCGGATGACAGGGACCCGTCCCAACTGGACCTCGATAACCGTGTCTGGTCCTGCTCCCGTCTGACAAGCTAACTGAAGTCCCGAAAGTACCCTTCAGCACCTGTCAAACCAGGGATAACTATACTGATTTCTGCTCATGCCTCCGCCTCGAGATCAGCCCCGAACGTTATGCCACGGCCTGGAGGGTCATCAAAAACAAAGGTGTGAGTGGACAAAATAATATTCGTTAAAACACATTTATCAAAACACATCAGTTTACCCTCCAGTTTTACAAATCATGCATGCATAGGATAAAACACATGAATCATCTAAATCATTTTATAAAATCAGTTCACCACATAATAAAGCAGATAACTCGGGAATTACACATCCGAGGATCCTCTGGGAATTACACATCCAGAGTCGGCATCCAATGCTGGGAATTACACATCCAGCCTCACCGGGGAATTACACATCCGATCCCTCCAGGAATTACACATCTGGAGTCCCTCCAGGAATTACACATCTGGAGTCATCAAATATTAAAACACAATCAAAAGCATTATTTCAAATCAAGTATCAAAACCATGTCAAAAACCATCATCCCGGGTTCACATGCCCAAATCTCATTTCTCGTCAATCCGTAAAAATTATTAAATAATTCAATACACGTAAATCCGTTAAAATCATATCCGAAAACATCACAAATCTATTCAATCAAGTTCCCAACTCATAATCCAAGCCAAAACCAATCACAAATCTCAGGCCTTCGCCCAAAACAGTCATTTCCCCTTTTCTCGAAAAACGTGCCCGAAGCACCAATTAAAATAATCATTAAATCTTAAAATAATCATATCAAATCATTGCAATTCAAATCATACCATAAATCATATAAAACATTTAACTATGCATGCATATCAATGTAGAAAACAAACGTCCACTCACACACCGTCCAACTGCTCGTTTCTCGCGCTGCACGCGTTTCCGTAATTTCCGATACGTGCTAGGAATCCCGAATCCTGTTCACAATCATTATTCAAGGTTATAAACAAGTCAAGTGACATCATATATTTTTCCCATAATTTTCCGGGAATTTAATATTAATTAAATACGTAACTTAAACCTTCGGACCCTCCAAACATTATCGAGACGGTGTCCGATTGACTTGAAACCAATTTTAAAATGTCCGTTACATTGTACAGAGTAAAACACCTGTTGAAACTTTCCTCAGAAAACGTGACACGCGCCCCTCACGCGCCGCCGCAAGCGGCTGCGCGTGAGTCCACGCGCCGTGCTACAGTGTTGCTACAGTGTTCTTCTCGACCCGAATGACTGGTAAACGGGTCCTGCGACCCGCGATACAACCCGTTTCAATCTAAGCTAATTCGAACTCAATTGCTCTCGTTCTTTCAACCATTAGCATCAATTCAATATGGATTAAGGGTCTGTAATCTTAATTTCGTGAAACCATGCCCCAAAGTCCACGACTCAACCTCGAAACCCGACGGGTCTTAACTCGGGTTCTACCCAAACACGACCTGTAACATTCAATTAATCATACCAGAAGCATCTAACAATCATTCTAAATATGAAATCAAAGTCAATTTCAAGAATCATCACCTCTAAGTAATCGAACCCAAGCTCTCACTTCAATGGCGTCGTAGAGCCTGTTCTCTGTCGATTTGCTTCCAATTCTTTGCCCAATTGATTTGATTCGCTTCGTTGAGCTCCCAGAAGACTAAATATCTAATCAATTTCATCTGAAACGTTGTACAAGATCAAAATCGACATTTGGTGTTCTTAGGTGATTTTCGGGTTTTTCCTCTCGGGTTCACGGTGTTCTTCCCCGTTGTTTCCTTCTGTTTTTCACTCAAATGTTTCCTCTAAATCTCCCAGTGTTTCCCACGGTCATCCTTGATCAATTGGTATTAGGATTTGTTTAGAATTTAAACAAGGTTTTGGAGGTTGTTCTTGTCCGTATTAGGCATTCTAACATGCCACTAATTTCTATTAGCAAGTGACAAATGTCACTTAGTAAATTAGCCCAATCTCATTAGGCTGAATCAGCCAAGGTAAACCATAAAAAAAATCAACTAGTGCACCGTTAAGGACTTGACGGCCCAATTTACTATTTTACCCTTCATGTCACAATTTACCATTTTGCCCTTGACTTTCCAGACCCATAACTTTTTCGTTCGGGACTCCGATTGACGCATGCCGTCTGTCTACGGATTCAGCGTCCCGAGACCTATCCAACGGTACTCCCGGAAAGTCCAAACAATGTCCCGATCAGAAAGTCAACTTTCAGCCTCTTTTACCAACTTCCGCACGTCATAACTTTCTCCTCGAATGTCGGAATTGGGCGTGCCACCTGTCTATAAACTCGTGACGTCCCGAACTACGTCACAGTCATTGGTCAAAGTCCATTTGACCGCTCAAATCAAAAGTAATCAAAAGTCAACTTTTTGCCCAATTCCAGGGGAAAAATCGGCATTTTCCCCAAATTTTCCAAATTTTCCTTTTTGAATGTCCGGGTCGTCACAACCTTCCCCCCTTAGGGAATTTCGTCCCCGAAATTCAAACACAAGATTTAGAGAACAAACATGCACTCACTTTATTTATAACACAACCATACAATAGTACAACAACAACATGTACAAATATACAACACATCATTCCACAGGGTACCACCATTATGCTGAACTCCCCTCGGGTGGGTCATTAGTATCCTGTTGTTGAAGAGAAAATACCCGAGTTCCCCTCCCATTTGCAGCTCCCGAGGTTGAGGCCATCCCTGAACCTTGCTCTGCATGACTGCCACTCGGGCTACCACCCGTCGGTTGGTGTGGACAGTTCCTCCGGATATGTCCAAACTCACCACAAAAATAACAGGTACCTCTACCAAAATGGGTAGCTCAGTTATAAGGTCTGCCCGTTGACGGTACTGAAGCTCCACTTGACTGGACAGATGCCTGAGGGACGGCTGTAGGAGCAAATGAATGTCCTTGTCCACCCCCGCTAAAACCCGACCGAGATCCAGAAAATCCGGAACCAAAGATTCCTCTTTTTGACGACGTTCCATGACTCATTGTTTCAGTTTCCTGACGCTCTCGACGTCGTCCAGATTCGCGTGCTGGCAAACTTGCCTCAACACGGATAGCGGCATCTGAGAGATCTCGGAGAGTACCATAGGATCCCACAGTCACAACAGCTCTAATCTCATCTCGTAAACCAAGTTCAAAACGTCTACATTTATCACCCTCTGTGGCTACCACCCTTGAAGCAAAGCGAGCCAACTCCAGAAATCGTTGTTCATATTCAGCCACTGTCATACCCTCCTGTTGAAATCGAAGAAACTCAATTTCCTTCGCATCACGGTATGAACGAGGGTAGAACTGCTCCAAAAATCGCTCACGAAATACTTCCCATGTCAACGTGTGAGCATCTCATCCTGTTAACTGTAAAGCATGCCACCACCGGTATGCATGGCCATCCAAAAGAAAAGTGGCTAATAATACCATGTCCTCCGGGGGACATCCCAAAATGTCAAAGATCCGCTCCAAACGAGTGATCCAGTCATCAGCACCATCTGGTCCTGAATCACCACGAAATACAGTAGCTCCTAACCGTTGAGCTCTCTCGATATCCGGGCCTTCTCTAACCCGATCCTCGTCCTTCTCATCTTCAGGCCGTGCATGGGGCGCACGTCTCGGAGGCATGACGGAACAACAGAAATCAATAACCGAAGCTCTGATACCAATTTGACAGGACCCGTCCCAACTGGACCTCGATAACCATGCCTGGTCCTGCTCCCGTCTGACAAGCTAACTGAAGTCCCGAAAGTACCCTTCAGCACCTGTCAAACCAGGGATAACTATACTGATTTCTGCTCATGCCTCCGCCTCGAGATCAGCCCCGAACGTTATGCCACGGCCTGGAGGGTCATCAAAAACAAAGGTGTGAGCGGACAAAATAATATTCGTTAAAACACATTTATCAAAACACATCAGTTTACCCTCCAGTTTTACAAATCATGCATGCATAGGATAAAACACATGAATCATCTATATCATTTTATAAAATCAGTTCACCACATAATAAAGCAGATAACTCGGGAATTACACATCCGAGGATCCTCTGGGAATTACACATCCAGAGTCGGCATCCAATGCTGGGAATTACACATCCAGCCTCACCGGGAATTACACATCCGGTCCCTCCAGGAATTACACATCTGGAGTCCCTCCAGGAATTACACATCTGGAGTCATCAAACATTAAAACACAATCAAAAGCATTATTTCAAATCAAGTATCAAAACCATGTCAAAAACCATCATCCCGGGTTCACATGCCCAAATCTCATTTCTCGTCAATCCGTAAAATTATTAAATAATTCAATACACGCAAATCCGTAAAATCATATCCGAAAACATCACAAATCTATTAAATCAAGTTCCCAACTCATAATCCAAGCCAAAACCAATTACAAATCCCAGGCCTTCGCCCAAAACAGTCATTTCCCCTTTTCTCGAAAAACGTGCCCGAAGCACCAATTAAAATAATCATTAAATCTTAAAATAATCATATCAAATCATTGCAATTCAAAATCATACCATAAATCATATAAAACATTTAACTATGCATGCATATCAATGTAGAAAACAAACGTCCACTCACACACACCGTCCAACTGCTCGTTTCTCGCGCTGCACGCGTTTCCGTAATTTCCGATACGTGCCAGGAATCCCGAATTCTGTTCACAATCATTATTCAAGGTTATAAACAAGTCAAGTGACATCATATATTTTTCCCATAATTTTCCGGGAATTTAATATTAATTAAATACGTAACTTAAACCTTCGGACCCTCCAAACATTATCGAGACGGTGTCCGATTGACTTGAAACCAATTTTAAAATGTCCGTTACATTGTACAGAGTAAAACACCTGTTGAAACTTTCCTCAGAAAACGTGCCACGCGCCCTCACGCGCCGCCGCAAGCGGCTGCGCGTGAGTCCACGCGTCGTGCTACAGTGTTGCTACAGTGTTCTTCTCGACGCGAATGACTGGTAAACGGGTCCTGCGACCCGCGATACAACCCGTTTCAATCGAAGCTAATTCGAACTCAATTACTCTCGTTCTTTCAACCATTAGCATCAATTCAATATGGATTAAGGGTCTGTAATCTTAATTTCGTGAAACCATTCCCCAAAGTCCACGACTCAACCTCGAAACCCGAAGGGTCTTAACTCGGGTTCTACCCAAACACGACCTGTAACATTCAATTAATCATACCAGAAGCATCTAACAATCATTCTAAATATGAAATCGAAGTCAATTTCAAGAATCATCACCTCTAAGTAATCGAACCCAAGCTCTCACTTCAATGGCGTCGCAGAGCCTGTTCTCTGTCGATTTGCTTCCAATTCTTTGCCCAATTGATTTGATTCGCTTCGTTGAGCTCCCAGAAGACTAAATATCTAATCAATTTCATCTGAAACGTTGTACAAGATCAAAATCGACATTTGGTGTTCTTAGGTGATTTTCGGGTTTTTCCTCTCGGGTTCACGGTGTTCTTCCCCGTTGTTTCCTTCTGTTTTTCACTCAAATGTTTCCTCTAAATCTCCCAGTGTTTCCCACGGTCATCCTTGATCAATTGGTATTAGGATTTGTTTAGAATTTAAACAAGGTTTTGGAGGTTGTTCTTGTCCGTATTAGGCATTCTAACATGCCACTAATTTCTATTAGCAAGTGACAAATGTCACTTATTAAATTAGCCCAATCTCATTAGGCTGAATCAGCCAAGGTAAACCATAAAAAATCAACTAGTGCACCGTTAAGGACTTGACGGCCCAATTTACTATTTTACCCTTCATGTCACAATTTACCATTTTGCCCTTGACTTTCCAGACCCATAACTTTTTCGTTCGGACTCCGATTGACGCATGCCGCCTGTCTACGGATTCAGCGTCCCGAGACCTATCCAACGGTACTCCCGGAAAGTCCAAACAATGTCCCGATCAGAAAGTCAACTTTCGGCCTCTTTTACCAACTTCCGCACGTCATAACTTTCTCCTCGAATGTCGGAATTGGGCGTGCCACCTGTCTATGAACTCGTGACGTCCCGAACTACGTCACGATCATTGGTCAAAGTCCGTTTGACCGCTCAAATCAAAAGTCAACTTTTTGCCCAATTCCAGGGGCAAAATCGTCATTTTCCCCAAAGTTTCCAAATTTTCCTTTTTGAATGTCCGGGTCGTCACACCGGAACCAAAACTGTGTTTCGAACACGCTTCCCGAAGAGAAAAATCTTCAAAACATCAACCAAATGATCTCCGATCGACTTGAAACCACCACCATTGGATTCGGGATGTTGAAATCTTTCAAATAAGACCAGTTTGACCTCAAAATTTGTGCCCACATGCGCCGATCAAAGTTTGGTCAACGCTGACGTTGCTGTTGACTCACATGCTAACGTCAACTTGACAACCTAAAAGTTCTAACAACCTACCACGTGGCATCGCCATATAGGTGCCACGTGTCACCACCTACCACATGCCACATGCCTCATGTCCCCGCTGACGTCATGCTGACGTCAACCTCAACCACGTCAGCATTGACAACCACCTGACAAATTACCACGTGGCACCACCTGATTTGCCACGTGGCCTAACACGTCATCATCGTCAACCTCCAACTGGCTTGACCCGATTTAAAATAACGGGTCATTCGACCCGAATCGTGACCCGATCTAAACTCCCTTGTTTCTCGACCGTTTCCCACCATTTTTCCACCACCATACTCGTAATCCAACTAAGAATCAATCTAGGACCTTAAAATTAAGATAGAGTACTTGGATTTCAGCTGACAAGCTTGATCCTTCATGGGTTCCTTTCGAAATCATCCTTAAGAGAATTCCAACACCCATCTTTCATGTTTCTTGGCTCATTCGACTCGTACAACCACAGAGAACACACACAGGATCTTAGTGTAGGGTTACAATGTCCTAAAATGAAAGTCCAGAAATTCAAGCTCACGGGCCATGGGTTTACCTTTTTATTCTGGGTTTCCAAGAAGCCATCATGGCTCAGCCATCCTCCACCGTCTCTCGCAATCACTCAGCCTCACTCTGGCTCCTCACAACACAAGAAAAGGGAGAGGAAGATGGTAGCATGAGGAAAGGGTTCAGGTGTGGCTGAGTATGTGTGTTTGTAATTTGAGAGAGTGATGTGGCGTGATAAAAGATGGGGGTCACAGGAAGAGTGACACTTGTCACCCATAATAGACAAACAACCAAAGTCAACTTCCTCGAAGTACGTGCAATCCAAAAAATAATTAAACTGTTTCAGACCCGTAATTTCACCCTATGACGTCCAAATTTAACGTGTCGCATGTATACTTAATCACAAACCCGCAATCTACACAGCGGGCCCTAGTCAACATGTAAAAAGTCGGTCGGGTCAAAAGTCAATATTTTACTCCTCTAGGGGCAAAATCATCATTCCATGTCAAATAATCCCAAACATGTTGAATTAATCCCGTTTAATCTCCTGATAATCTCGTGATTATGAGGTGGGTCGTTACAAAAACAATACCATTCAAACTTTGTTTTCAACATGCCGCTTGTCGAGACCTTTATAACGACCTTCACGGCATATCCAAAAACTCTCCCGATGAAAAAGTCAACTATTGACCTTTTAGGGGCAAAATTGTCATTTTCTTTTGACTGTTCCAATTCTACTCTTTTTAAAGTACGAGACGTTACATATATATATATATATATATATTCTAAAACTAGGCAATTATCCAGAAAACATTTAGAATCATATATTCAATCCTTTGCAAACCAAACTATGCAACAAAACCATATATATATATATGCATCAAATTTTATAAACAAATTATCCACCCACAGTCCAACCGGTAGCTCACTCTTGAGCTGTGTGCTCCTTAGAAATCCCGGAGAGTCCTAACCCACCAAAGTAACAACCGAGAGTCACCAACAATACATATAACCTCATATGTAAACCCCCATAAATCTCGGGATAATACATGCATCCCAAACACGCAATCTCTAGCTTTAAATGCCCAAAACTACCCCTAGACAAACTTTGATCGACAAAACTACCACTATTAGATTTAGCTCCTCGACACTTTTCATAAAGTTCAACAATGCCTCGAGATTCATACCCACGTGCCGATGGAAGGCCATCGACCTTCTTTATGTGTAGCCCACGCGCTGCTAATGTGGCATGCTAATGACATGCTAACATCACCTACTTACATGGCATGCTGAAATTACCCGCTGATGTGGCATGCTGACTTCAGCTCCTGTTGATACGGCACCATACTAACAACACCCTACCTGCTAGCGTGGCCCTAACACGTGGCATGTTAACTTCAGCCCTTACTAATGTGGTCGTTAATGTTATCATGCTGACATCATCATGATTTCATGCTGACGTCATATGGTGACATCATCATGAATTCATGCTTACGTAACCCCTCGGCGAAGAAGACGGCCGCCCCGCTATGGCGGTCGCCATGGCTACCGTAAAACTGCTATTGTTGTCACATTTTTCAAACTTCCATAACTCTTTTAAAACTCAACCAAACTAAATGTTCTAATAGTCAAAATTTATCTACTCGATCCCAAGAATCCAAATCTAAGTCCAAAATTGAGAGAAAATACTTAGATTCCAAGATATGAGCCCTAGAAGTTGCGGGATCTTTCATCCTCTCGATTCTACCTTCAAAACTTGGTTATTTATGGCCGTGAGGGTCCAAGGAAAGTGATCCTAGTCTTGGTTTCAACTGAAAACCTCCCAAAATTCAAGATGGAAATAATGGTTGCATGGGTTGTTTTTGGGGGGAACGGTGAGTAACCCTAGATATGGTTCGGTACGGTTCGGTACAGTTCGGTATGGAGGTAATGCATGAATCATACCAATTAACTTTATCCGGTTCGATATGATTCAGTATTCTACAATATAGAACTAATATCATATCATACTGTACCAATTGTTTTTGGTACGATTTCCGTTTTGGTTAGATCTCTACTTTTCTCCAGCGTTTTTGTTTGGCTTGCAGGTTGTTTGTAGAGAACATGAAAAATGGGTGCTCGGTCGAGGTTGAGCGGTTGATGATAGGCAAGTCTGCTCATGTTTTTGGTCCTCACTCTCGTTGTTGCTGCCATCGTGGCCGCAATCATGAATAAAGTACAGAAAAACTCAATTTGCACTACTAGAAATTGAAAGGAAAATGTGAGTTACAGTGTTAATGTGTATGCACGAATGAATAAAAGGCACAATTACTTACTAATATCGTACAATAGTTACATGTGACCATGAAAGTTGCAACTTCCGCATATCCAGTAATTAACACTGTTTTCCTCTATCAGTGTGATCATCCAATATTTTGATGAACGATACATTAATTGCAAAGCAATGTTTTCCGTTGGATTTCTAGTTGTTGGATTAACCCCTATTGACAAATCATTGGATTCATTATAAAAGCAGCATAGTTTGAAGATGAAGGCATGTAATGAAAGTGTCTTACCTATCAGCAACTTTGCAAAGATATGCATGTTGATCTTCTCTCAAAGGCACATCTGTAAAGTTTGTCAACATAGAGGAAAATCAACCCATTTTCTATTAGGGATTTTTTTATTATTTAAAAAAATATTGAAAATCGGTTCGATTTCGGTATGAGACGATGTTCTCCAACACTGCAACTTATCCCATACCAGTTTGAGCTGGTTTAGTATCGGTACCGTACGATCATTCATTCAATTTTTTTTTTCCGGTTTGGTATGATAAGAGACGAGACGGTTTCGATATTTTGGTACAATATGCCTAGGGCTAAAGGTGAGGGAGAGAAAGAGAAAGATGAGTGATGAAAGATGATAAAAAAAAAAGATATGTGGCTCCTAGCCACTCAAATCAATCCAACTTCCCCAAAGTATCTCCTTTACCTATTTGACCAAAATGCCCTTTCCCAAAATAGAAACCTAAGCAAATAATTAAGGGAAAAATAATCCAACTATCAATGCAAATCTTGAAAAATCCCCGTAAAATCTTGTAAAAATCATAATTTAAAATCCGGGTCGTTGCATTTTATATAATTTATGTCTGGATTTCGGGAAATGTGGGTCACAAGCTGTTTACTGGCATTTTATGATTGTTGTAGTCTCACTGTATATGATTTGTTTTTAATTGAGATTCAATTTTCTGATTTTACCATATGCATGCATGGTTTTATATTTGAGGATAAATGTTTGTTTTTCTCTGAAAATATGATTTAAAATATTTATTTTCGTCCACTAATGTTTTTTAATGGTTTTGATGGCTCTTCAGACAGTTGCACGGAATTCGGAGTTGGTCGAGAGGCGGAGACATAAGTAGTAAGTCAGTACGAGTATCCCTTGGCTAATAAGTGTTGATGGTAGTTTCAAAATTTCGGTTCATTTGTTAGACGAGAGCAAGATTAAGCACATTTATCAAAGTAATTTTATAAAGGATCCTGTTAAAAAACCTTAAGAGTATATATGTAAATAACTTTTGCATTGTGAACTACTAAACTGTCTAATAACACTTGATTTTAATTTGTCTTTTATTGGTTGGAAAGTACGATCAAAATTTGTTGTAACATAAAACAAAAAAATAGGTTAATTCAATAAAGTTAGTGTGGAATTTCAAAATTTTCAAAACAAAAAAAAAATTACTCTTTACCAAAAAACTGAAAAATAGGCTGTGATTAGTTTATTGCTCTAAAAAAAAATATCAGTTGACGACCCAATTTTGCACAACCATTTCACCTTTCAAGTTTCATTTTAGAAAATTCCTCCTCACGAGTCACGAAAAAAGCTCTACTCCTCCCGAAATTGCATTAATTTTGAGCTGTCTCCTTCAAAATCGGAACACCATTTTTTCTTGATTTCATGTGGCTCTTCTTCCTCCACTCTAATCCCCTGTATAGCACAAAACTTTTAGAAACCAAGTTTCATATGCTTCCATGCAATTCTACCACCTTTTTTTTGACAAAGATTGTTGAAATATTTTGGTAAAATCCACTTTTATCATGAACGATTGGTGTATTAATGCGTTTTAAAGAAGTGAAAAAAGGCTCCTCTCCAAAGGATTTTCAAGGCTGATCTTATAAGAAATTATCAAAACAATGTTATGATCACCTTGATGGAGCAAAGGAGGACCCCGGTTTCTGAGTTCTCATGGTGTAGAGAGAGACGAAGCAAATATGAAGGATACATGATACGGAGAAAGCATCAAGGCGAGGTTGATGGGCATTGTGACAAAATAGGGTGAAATTTGACAATTTTTTACTACGAAGTTGGATATTATTTCAATCTTGGCTGATGGTCTCAACCAAAGGCCATAATCTCAATCCCTAATGAACATGCAAGTTCGAATTGAATTTCAACAAATTGGACTCACGCACGAGTTCAATTCAAATTTAATTGCATCATAAATTTATTTTTAATTTATCTATAACTAATATTATAATCTATCTTTATGAACTTCGATTTCTAGTTAAATTTGATAAGAGTTGTCAAATTAGAAGGGGGGAACTGATTTCTTTGTAGGTACATACCATAATTTTTTTTTTCTTTTTCTTTTTAATCTTTCAAACATCAACGTTCATTAGAAATTCCTACAAAAATAGGGAACACCTACCCCCCCCCCCCCCCCCCTTCAAATTTAATTGCATCATAAATTTATTTTTAATTTATCTATAACTAATATTATAATCTATCTTTATGAACTTCGATTTCTAGTTAAATTTGATAAGAGTTGTCAAACTAGAAGGGGGGAACTGATTTCTTTGTAGGTACATACCATAATTTTTTTTTTCTTTTTCTTTTTAATCTTTCAAACATCAACGTTCATTAGAAATTCCTACAAAAATAGGGAACACCTACCCCCCCCCCCCCCCCCCCCCCCCCCCCACCTTTTTCATGCGGATCCAATCCAAGCCCCCAATAATTTCATATTGAAAAGCCCAACCCAAATCCCAACGGCTAGGATTTAACAACTCCCAACCTCTCCCTAATTTCGAGGTCCAAACGACCGACGTTTTCGGTATAGACTATAGAAGAACTAACGCCGTTCAAAAATGATGTATGACAGCGTCAGTAAAGTGTGCCCTACAAAACAATTTCAAATCTAGGAAAAGGCGAAAAGGCCTCTCTTCAATCTTAACGGCTACTTGTTTCTTTTCTCTCATTTGCTTCTCCTCTCAGTTTTCAACACAAAGAACCAGAGAGAAGATTCACAGCCCTTCTTGCACTAAGGACTCCTCTAATGCCGAATCTGTAATCTCACAGCCAGGTATTTTTCTGGGCTCTCTTCTTTTTCCTTAAAACTTGTTTGGTTAGCGAGAAATCTCAGGGAAAGAAAAGCTTTTTCCTTTCCTCCTTTTTCTTGCAGACCAAAAACTGACGCATTTGTTATTTTGTTAGATTAATGTTTTATATGGTTGTTAGTTCCATGTTGGGTTGAATCTATAGCTTCTATATTCTTTGATTATATTTGTTTGCTAAGAAAATGTGATCTCCCAGTTTCTGTTTCTTTTTCCTTAATGGTTTAATTTTCCTGTGACTATAATACGGTCCTCGCCCAGTTTCTGTTTCTTTTTCCTTAATGGTTTAATTTTCCTGTGACTATAATATGGTCCTTATACTTGGGTCAGTTCAAGAGAGGTACTAGCTTCCTCAAGCTCGAAATTTTAAAGTATTAAGATACTATTTTTTCCCCTGTTTCTGACATTTTTTTCAGCAATCAAAGAAAGTGAAAGCCTACATTAGACATTTAAATTCGATGGGGATTTTTTTTTCTCTTGATCAAGGTCTAATTACAATGTATGAGCCAAACATTTCACAGTGAATTTATAGATGTTGCTTGATTCGAAGTATATTGGATCCATTTTGATCCGTTCGGAGAAAACAAGTGGCATAATTGTTGCATTTGGTTCATTTTGTAAGAAAAGAAGAGGGTAAAAATAGCTGTTCTTGAGCTGTCTGTCTAAGTATGATCTGCAATTCCAGCCCTACCGCTTGTACCTGCACTGTTTTCGATTCTTTTCTGGTGTTTTATTTTTGTCCTTATTTTTCGAAAGATGTGATCTGTAAGTTTTTTTCTTTTTTGGGCTTTCAAACAGGTCTTTTTCTTAGTTCCAAAAGAACGAAAGATATGGATAAGGTTTGCGAAGAGCTGGATGAAGTTAAAGCTGAGCTTGAAAAGCAGAGGACAGAATACAAAAGCAAAGTAGAATCGTTAGAGAACTTGAGGAAAGCCCACAATGAGCAGCTCATTAAAGTCCAGCAGGCAAATTTGAAACTTGAGAAGCAGGCTCAGGAGCTGAATGAGAAGGCTGAGGAAATCTCTGTGGCTCAACAGATGTGTGAATATCTTAAATTCAGTTTGAAAGATAAGGAATCCGTAATTCAACATCTCAGGGCTGCAAATGATATACTTCGAGTTGATTGTGATGAGAAATGCCGGATACTGGAAAGCACAAATAAAGCAATGGTCTTGGCTTTAGATGAGGCAAATGAGAAGAATATGCATCAAGAGCAAAAAATTAGTGCATACAAAGAAGAGATGGAAGGCCTCAAAAGCCGTCTATCAGTTTTGAAAAAGAAATGCTCAGATGCAGAGAAGAAAGCTGGTGCACCAAAAGAAGTAAGAGAACGAGATGATGTGATACTCAGATTAGAAGAGGACAATCAGAAAATTCAGGATCAGCTCAAATGGAAGAGAGAGCAGTTCACACATCTTGAAGAAGCACATGAAAAGCTTCGCGGCCAGTTCAAGGAAAGTAAAAAGGAATGGGAGGTGGACAAGTCTTCATTGCTTGATGAGATTTCTTCATTGCAGACAAGCTTAGATTCTCAAACGAGAATTTCAGATGATCTTCAAAACCATCTGCAGAGGTGCAACCAAGCCCTGGCTCATGAAGAAGGCCGGAGGAAGTATATGGAAGCTCAAGTTTCTGAATTCCAATCACGCTATGAGAATGTCTCTTCTGACCGCGAGGATGCCAAATCACAAGTGGAATGCTTGGCTGCTCAGAGGGACAAAGAAATTGCATCTCTAAGAGAGTCTCTAAGCACAAAAGAGGCACGTTATAAAGAAATGGGATATCAGACAAGGAAGCTGCAGCAAGAAAACGAGGAGTTGCGAATTTCCCTCAAAGAACTCCAGGAAGCCCACATCCAATCTGCACCAGGCTCACCTTCCGTGGCAAAGCTGCGAAGCAAGCTCAAAAGTTCGGATCAGATGCATAAGGATTGTATCGCAAATCATAGGGCTAAAGAAGTTAACTGGAGCTCTCAACTGGAAAGTATGACTGGTGACCTGAGGAATTATAAATCTGAGCTCGAGAGTAAAGATGCAGCTTTAAAAGAACTCAAGATGGAAGTAGAGCAGATGCACAGGGACCAAACAACTAACCGGGCCAAAGAAGCTGAACGGCACTCTCAACTAGAAAAGACGAGTAGTGATGTGAGATACTATATGTCTGAGCTAGCGAGTAGAGATGCAACTATAAAAGAGCTCACGATGGAGTTGGAAGCCTGCGAGTCTCTAAGTCTGCAGCTGCAGTTGGAAAATGAGGAGCTTTCTGTGATTTTATTGGTTTTAAAACTTGGAATCTCTGAGGCAGCATCCAATGAGACACAGCAACTTCCAATGGAGAAAGAACTTTTCTTAAATCAGCAAGCTTCTCAGATGGAAGGCATTTTTAAAAGAGAACTTAGAGAAGCTCGTGACGCCTTAGAGAGAGCAAATATTGAGTTGGCGGAGACAATCTGTGAAGGAAATGAAATCGAACTCGAATTACACACATGGAAATCAACTGCAGAGCGCTTAAGAAGTAATCTTGAAACAAGTCTTGCAATGCGTAGAGAGTTGGAAGCTTCTCTTCTTGCACAAGTAGATATCGGAGAAAACATCAAGCAACAGAAAAAGGGTCTTCTTTGTATTTTTGAAGAGAAAGACACAATAATAGATAACCTCCAGCAGAAGATTGGGTTACTGGAGCAACAGCTTGAGAGCACATATACAAATGATGCTGATTCTGCGAAGACAAAAACAGCTATGTGCCATGATTCAAACTTTCTCCAAATCGCCAGAGAGAAGGACAATAGTTTAGAGAAGCTCGAGAAAGAGGTTAGCTGGCTAGAGCAAGAGTCATTGAGGAGAGAATTTACAAGTATTGTGATGGCACAAATTGGTGCAGAGAAAACATTTGAGCATGAGAAAGAGAGACTCATCAAACATGTACAAGAGAAATACCAGAGAGTGATTGATCTCACGCAGCTTGTAGAGTCCTTGGAAGATAAGTTTAATTACTCATTAGTTTCTTTCTCTTCACAGCTAGCTGAAAAACAGGCGGAAATTGATCTGGTCCACGAAGCTTGGGAGAAAATCACGACTGCTGAGATTGCGGCTTCACTTGAAATTGAAGAAAAGAAGATGATGGTTGTGGAACTTGAGGAGGAAGCCTGTAATATACAGCAGAAACTTCAATTGCAGGAAAAATCATTGTGCGAGTCAAAACAGCAAGCATTGGAGGTCGAACCTGAGCTGGAAACAAAAGAGGTGGAAGTGAAGCGACTGACTGACCAAATGAAGACAAAGCTGTTAAACTCGGATTCTTTAATTGAGGAGCTCAAGATTGAAAGAAGAAACTTACTTGACGATGTCATTAAGTTGTCCTCGGAAAAGGAAAACTTAATGGTGTTTATTGAAGGCATAGGTGATAAGATTGGAGAGTTTTCCAGTTCAGACAAACACCTGATGGGAATGCTGGAAACAATAACGCTCTCTTTTGACAACAGAGCTTCGGGTGTGGATTTGAAATGGAACGACGAACTTGTTGACCCAGAACAAGAGAATGTTTGTACGCCAACGACCATAGTCAAGATTTCTGAAGCGGTCTCTAATAGAAGATCTCCATTCAGACACCTCAACAGTTAGCTGCAGTGTGACAGAAAGTTTCTATTTTCTCATTGCTTGTGTAGCAAGCATGAAAGTTTTCTTTGTGCATGCAGATCGACGCTTGTGTAAGTATTTTGTTTCTGGCTAGAGCAATTTCTGAAAATTTTGATTTAGTTTGTTTTATATGCTTCAATGGATCAAGCAACTTCTTAAGATTCTTTTCTTTCAGGAGGTGAATGTGAGGGCGAAATTCCTCACTTCCGAAACTTATATTATATTAAATTAGAAAATCATTTGACTCGTCTAGCCTTTTTACAGAAAAAGAAAAAGAATATCGCTTGATTCATTGGAACACTGAATCTCATAAATGATTTTTCACAGAAGTTTGATCTCATATGATAGCTTACATTCAAGTAATAAGAGACCCACAATTAGAAAACATCAAAGCTTTAAGCCTATTAAAATCTTGGCTTTTTAGTCAAAATGCCCCCTGAACATAGACCTTAGTCTCAAAATGCCCCCTGAACATTATTTCGACCCAATTTAACTCCTGAACACATTTTTAGTTCCAATTTGCCTCCTAAACGTCAATTTTCACACTTCTCTGTTAAATTAGATGGGTATAATTGTCCAAGCCTTAGAGAACAATCTGAAACAAAACGCACGCGAAGAACCATCGAAGGAGAAGAAGAAGAGGAGCGGCAGGGTTCCTAGGCGTGAAGGCGTGAAAAATCTTGAAGGTTGTTGCCACCAGCAAGATCGAATAGTTGTTGTCCCTCTCTTGCATTCATCTTCGCCTTCCTTGGAGTTGAATTTCTCTGTTGAAAGGAAACCCAGAAACTATTCAACATTGAAAGCATTGAAAGCATATTAATTTGAGCAAACTCCGTCTGTCCCTCATTTTTTGTATGAACTGGAGGGAAAGATTGCTTTTTTGGGTAATGGATGTTGAATAGTTTCTGGGTTTCCTTCCAACAGAGAAATTCAACTCCAAGGAAGGCGAAGATGAATGTAAGAGAGGGACAACTACTATTCGATCTTGCTGGTGGTAGCAACCTTCAAGATTTTTCACGCCTTCACGCCTAGGAACCCTGCCGCTCCTCTTCTTCTTCTCCTTCGATGGTTCTTCGCGTGGGTTTTGTTTCAGATTGTTCTCAAAGGCTTGGACAATTATACCCATCTAATTTAACGGATAGGTGTGAAAATTGACGTTTAGGAGGCAATTTGGAACTAAAAACGTGTTCAGAAGGAAAATTGGGTCGACCAAAATGCGAGTTTTCTGCAGAACAAACTTGTACAGTTGTATTACCACACATTGCACAGAGGTTAAGATCAATTATCATTTTGAGTAATTACCAAGAATTAACAAGAGATGCGAGACAAAAAGGATATATTATTAGTACTGAGATAAATCACATTTTGTGATAAAGAAGTATGTATAAACTACGTTCTGAGCTACAACAAATCAATTTCATCGTATGAACTGATAAACATATCAGTCAGATTTCTACTAGCCCCTGCTAGATGAAGCTGACATTCTAGCAAATGCCCAGAATCCTTGCCTAAAGCTCCAAGGTTCACCAACTAAAATGCTTGTCACTCCCATTTTGGATGCCCGTAAATAACATGACATACACTAAACAATTCAACATGTATAAATTTCCTATCTTCACTGAATCTAATGTGTTGAAGTATAAAATGTTCCAACTTAGGAGTAGGAAGACCACACTCACCCAAGAATACAAGCATGTACGTGGTTTACCCAAATCGAGCTACGTCCACGGTGTTATCTCATTCTCATTAGTATAATAGTGTTTGTGTACATAATATAATAAGCTTAGAGCCTTTGGAGAAAGAAAGTAAATGTACAAAGAAGTGAGAGCTCTAAATTCTAGAGAGAGAGGTTTCTCTAGTGAGAGAGTAGGGATCCCTTAAATAAGGGTGATAGTTCTCCTTATATAGGCAATATTAGGTTATGATGGTGGGACCCAAATATGGGCTTTAGTGATGGGCTTTCGAGATGAGCCTTGGTTGTGGGCCTCGGTAGTGAGCCTCATGTGATCTTCAAAGCCTTCTGGACAGGCTTATTATTTGTTTGATATAATGTTTGACAAGTCCGTTACTCGATCCAATATGGTGTCAACAGAAGTCCTCCCAAGTTCTTGACTGAGGTGGACTAACTTGGTTGAGGACTTCCAAAGTGTACTGACCGAGCAACTGACAGGACCCGTCCCAATCCTTCTGGATTATCGTGGGACGTGTCTGCTCCCGTCTGACACCGCGTGTCAGACCAGGGATAAACTTGTCGAGACCGCTTCTCCTTCCTCCGACCACCATTTTCGAAACCATTCATCCCTATAGCTTCGTCCAGTCCTACCCTATCGATTTACCAACCCAGAAATCCAAGAAAAACACGAGAGATTACCTTCCCGATCGATGCATAATCGATCAATCTTCCGCGGAGTTCTCACGATCCCGACCACCATTGGCCGTCATTCCAAGCCCAATCGACTCCTTCGACCTCCAGAAGCTTACCTAATTAACCAATTCAATCGACAACTACCGAAAACCAAACTCCCAATTTTTGAACGTAAACACTTACCGTCTCTATTTTTCGGCCACCATCTATGACAGTCCAACCTCGTTAGCACCATCCTCATCATCTCCCTTCACTCTCGAACTTTCATTCACGGCCCAAGGATGATAGATGAGGATTGAAGGTTGTGGGTTTGTGACACGCCCCATCCCAATCCCCCCGGGATTACAAGGATGAGACATGCTCCCATCTAACCCATGTATGACACGAAGGCCAGGCACCCATCTAACCTCCATGTAACATGTAAGCTAGACCAGGGATACCCAGGCTAACCGTCCAACCGGCTTCCAGAGTACGCAGAAACAGTAGTGGAATGTGTGATGTCTCAGTCTCGTTAGCAGGCCGCATCCGCTATCAACTTGAAAGGCATTTAAAACCAGAAAAGACTATGAGTGGACGAAAATAAATAAGTTCATAAAACATTTTACAGTAAAAGACATTTTTTCCCTTCACTTAAAAACAATGCATGCATTCAATTTTCTTTCCAATGTAATTAAACACGTTTATAAAACCAAAAACCAAGAGATATTCTTTTCTCAAATCACTGGACTTTAGCCCAAAACCATAAATCAAAACCACGTGTAAAACCGTAAATCCAATCATAGGGCCACTGCCCAAAACATCTGAAAACCATTTGAAAATAATTATGATATCACAAAAATCCAAAACATATATCAATCAATCGAACCTGCTGGATCACATATCAACGAGTCTTTAAACTCAACATATCCGAGTCTTTAAACTCAATAGGTCTTTCCGAGTCTTTAACTCACGAGTCTTTAAACTCAATAATAGGCCTCCGGGGGAAATCAATAACCGCCTCCACCATTCGCCCAAATAATTCTCACCCCTTAAAACAATTGCATGAGGAGGTGATACATGCTTCCACACTATTCCAGACAAGGACAGGTGTCCCTGTCTAATTCGCCCAAACTCATGAAGCCCTAGAATGAAACCGGCCAGGGAAAGCCGTCCGAACATGCTTCCCGAGGTAATAAACCATATTTTGACCAACCTAACGATCTCTGATCGACACGAAACCACCGCCATTAGATCTGTATCGTCGAAACCTAAAAGTTAGTGGTGGTCCCACCTCGAGTACTGTTCACACGCGCCCCCATGCACCTAGTCAACGCACTGGTCAACCCTGCTACAGTACCTAATGGCGTCAGCATGATGTCACTGCTGATGTCATTATGACATCAGCATGATGACATCATCATCCCTGTCATTCGGCCGGGTCCTACCAAAAACCAGCAACCGGGTTGCCGTGACCCACGACCATGACCCGACTAGAATTTCCATCTCCGGCCACCAATTTCAGTGCAATCGGTTCCTATCGACTCGTCTAAGCCTACACTACATGTCCGTGGACTCAAAACTATAAGAAAAAGGCAAGATCTCTGCCTTTAAATCAATGATTCACGACCCAGTTTTCTGGTCATCTTCTCCGTCACGTCAGGCTACATCCAGCCTCGAAACCGGCCACCACAGACTAGTCACATTCCTTAGAACACGACTCAAAAAACAGGAGGGTCATCTACACGTCAAAATTGGGGTTTCAATTGGGAAGAACAGAGGAGGTTTCGGGTTTTCTGGCTTACCTCCGCCTTGTCGCTGTCATGGGTCTCCCAGTCAATCGTCCAGACCTCCCAACGGTTCTATCCCGGCGTTAGATCGAAGTATGGTTGTGTGGGTTGAACAGTTTGGGCTGGTTGCGTCCTTACGAGTTTGGGTGGTGCTCGGGTCACAGCACAGAGAAGATGATGATGGTGGCTGGTGATGAATAGGACAAAGATGTTGAGCCGAGGTGGGGAATGAAGTTAGAGGGACGGTGGTGTTCGTATGAAAAATGGGGTGGGTTTGTTCTTCACGGCTGAGAGAAAAGTGAGAGTGAGATGGAGATGTATGCACCAAAATTAATAAAGGGAACAGAAGATGGAATAAAGGGTGCAGACGAAATCTTGAGGGGGAAGATGGACGGCTAGGGTTTGATGAGGGAAATAAAATATATTCAAATGGACCAATGGGAAAAGATCCATGTATTAGGGAAAAGTAATGGTGGGATGAGTGACACTTGTCACTCATCCAAGGGTCCAGATTAATTCCAGGGTTAAATCAGATTTTAATATTTTAATATTATTTTAATTTCGTTCTCGATTTATAATTTCACCAAAATTGCTCCTGTGACCATAACATTTCCATCGAACGTCCGTTTTCGACGTGCCGCTTGTCTACGGACTCGTGACATCCCGATTTACGTCATGGTCATTGGTCAAAGTCCTAAATGTCACCCGGGTCAAAAGTTAACTTTTTCCCCTTTAGGGGAAAAACGGTCATTTTGTATTAAAATATTATTTATGAAAGTTCGAGTCGTTACAACCTACCCATCTTACAAAAACTTCGGCCTCGAAATTTGCACGAACGAATACGAATACTACTCCCTCATCAAGTCCTCTGATTCCCACGTCGCTTCCCCAACCTCATGATTCCTCCATAGCACCTTCACCAACGGGATCATCTTGTTTCTTAGTACTTTGTTCTTCCGGTCCAAGATGTGCACTGGTTGTTCTTCGAAGCTCAAATCAGTCCTCAGTTATAACGGTTGTTCCGATAAAGCATGTGATTCATCCCGTAGATACTTCTGAAGCATAGATACATGAAACACGTCATGTACTCTGCAAGTTTTGGGGGTAATGCCAACCGATATGCCATGGAACCAATCCTCTCTGTGATCTCGTAGGGTCCAATGTAACGGGGACTCAACCTCCCACGTCGGCCAAAGCGAATGATTATTCCTTTCCACAAACATAACTTTAGGAACACAAAATCTCCAACTGCAAACTCCAAGTCTCAAATCCATCGATCTCCATAGCTCTTCTGGCAATCCTGCGATGCTTTCAACCTTTCCTTGATGATTCGGACTGTCTCCTGGGTCATATCCATCAAATCCGGCCCCACTGCTGCTCGCTCTCCTACCTCTATCCAACATGTAGGTGTCCTGTACTACCAACCATACAGTGCCTCGTAGGGTGCCATTCCGATACTCTCCTGATAACTATTATTGTACACGAACTCCATAAAAGGCAAATGAGTATCCCACGAATCCTGGAACTGCAGCACACTAGACCTCATCATGTCTTCCAGGGTATGTATAGTCCTCTCGGACTATCCATCAGTCTGTGGGTGGAAAGCTGCACTGAAGTGTAAGTTTGTACCCAAGGCATTGTGAAAACTTCGTCAAAATCTGGAAGTAAAATGCGGATCTCGGTCAGAAACTATCGACTCTGGCGTACCATGAAGTCGAATGATCTCATTCACAAAAATTTGAGCCAGTCGGTTTGGCTTGTATGTGTCTCATATCGATAAGAAATGCGCTGACTTGGTCAATCGGTCCACGATCACCCAAACTCCATCAATTCCACTCTGTGTCCTCGGCAACTTGAAGACAAAGTCCATCGTAATGTAGTCCCATTTCCACTCGGGAATTAGAAGTGGTTGCATAGCTCCATACGGTCTCTGCCGCTCAGCCTTGACCTGCTGACAGGTCAAACATCTGCTAACGAACTCTGCAATATCCTTCTTCATTCTTGCCCACCAATAATGGTTCCGGAGGGTACGATACATCTTTGTACCTCCCGGATTCATGGCATATGCCGAACTATGGGCTTCCTCAAGAATCTTTGCCTGTAACTCTGCCATAGCAGGTACACACAAACGACCCAATTTTACCAGAGCTCCATCACCTAGGATGGAAAATTCCTGCCTCTCGCCTACTTCAACCTCAATCCTGTAAATACATAATGTTAGATCTTGAAATTGTGCCTCAATGATTCGATCGACCAGCACACGTCATACATGAAAGCTGGCTAACAATGGTCCCTAATCATCCATCCCAAGCATAACTTCAGTCTTTCTGAGTTCCACGAGTAAAGGGAGATATATCATCCTCAGATGAGCAATTGGTCCTGCTGACTTCCTACTAAGTGCATCCACCACAAAATTCGCCTTTCCCGGATGATACTCTATCGTACAATCATAGTCCTTGATAAGTTCCAACCACCGTCGCTGCCTCATGTTTAATTCTCTCTGGATAAACAGGTGTTTCAGACTCTGATGATCGGTGAAAATCCTGCATATCACTCCGAACAAATAATGTCTCCAGATCTTTAGTGCATGAACCGCCGCCTCCAACTCCAAATTGTGTGTAGGGTAGTTCAGTTCATGTGTCTTAAGCTATCTCGATGCATATTCGATAACTCTACCATTCTGTATCAACACGCAACCCAATCCCTGCAACGATGCATCACTGTAAACCTCAAACTCTCCGCTGTTATCAAGTAGTGCAAGGACAGGTGCAATAGTCAACCGATGTTTTAGCTCCTGAAAGCTCTGCTCGCACACTCATCCCAAACAAACTTTACACCTTTCCGAGTTAATCGAGTCAAAGGTGCGGCAATGCTGAAGAAACCCTCAACAAATCTCCGGTAATAGCCTGCCAATCCAACGAAACTCCGTACCTTAGTTACTGTCGTTGGTCTAGCCCAATTAGTCACAGCTTCCGTCTTCTGGGGATCCACACTAATCCCATCAGTTGATATAACATGTCCTAGAAAACCAATGATGTTCAGCCAAAACTGGCACTTACTCAGTTTGGCATACAACTGCTTCTGCCTCAGTTTCCCAAAAACCAACTGTAGATGCTTCTCATGTGCCTTAGCACTCCTCGAATACACTAGGATATCATCAATGAACATGATCACAAATTTGTCCAGATAAGATCGAAAGACCCTGTTCATCAAATCCATGAATGTCGTTGGTGCATTCGTCAAACCAAATAGCATCACCACGAACTCATAATGTCTGTATCTCGTCCGAAACGACGTCTTCAGAACATCTTCCTCAGCAATCCTCAACTGGTGATAACCCGATCATAGGTCAATTTTTGAGAAGTACCGTGCTCCCCGCAATTGGTCGAATAGATCATCAATCCTGGGTAAAGAGTACTGGTTCCTTACCATTGCCTTGTTGAGCTGTCGATAATCCACACACAATCAGAGGTTCTCCTCATTCTTCTTCACAAATAACACCGGTGCTCCCCACGGTGACGTACTCGGTTGGATGAATCCCAGATACACTAACTCCAGCAATTGAGTTTTAAGCTCCCACAACTCAGCCGGTGCCATTTGGTATGATGCCTGTGATATAGGTCATGTACCGAGGAGTAGTTCAATCGTGAACTCGATCACCCGATGTAGCGGTAAGCCAGGAAAATCTTCCCGGAACACATCCGGGAACTCTCGGACCACTGGTATGTCCTCGGCCCTCAGAGTATCAACCTGCGTCTCCACAACATGCGCTAGAAAACCCTGGAAACTCCTCTATAACAGTTTGGTAGCGGTAAGTGAAGAAATCACTTCAGGTAGTGAACCGTCACGCTTTCCCTGAAAAGTAACCTCCGGCAAACCCGGACTCCGCAGAATTACTTGCCTACTACAACAATCAATAAGCGAACGATGGTCCAATAACCAATCCATCCCCAAAATGACATCGAAGTCATGTATGTCCATAATGATCAGATCGGCAGGTAAATCCACATCTTCTACTCCCACCGAGCACCTCCGTATCACTTGGTTCACTACGTACACAACTCTCATCGGTGTGCCAACACCCATCTCACTATCTAACGCTGATATCTCACAGTCTAACATACCAGCACAACTCCTCGAAATAAAAGAATGATTAGCCCCAGCATCCATCAATACATGTACAACAAGATTAGAGATGTTAAGATTACCTGTAACAACACTTGGGGCTGACCTAGCCTGCTGATGGATCTGCAAATACTCGAGCTCTGTGTCCAGAATTCTAACCGCGCCCATACGCTCCAAGCTCAACGCTGCGATCATTACCTTGTCCTCGGCCCCCGACAGTGTTGGAGGCCAAACTCTAAACTGCATTGGCGCCTCCTGCATCGTTGCCCCTGGACAGAGATAGACAATCACTGGCATAGTGGCCCGATCGTTCGCAAGCAAAACAATTAACTATCCTCGATCTGTCTGAAGATCCACTAGATGCACCACTCCAAGATGACTGATGTCTACAGCCGGACCTCGATCCAGATCTCTGGGGACTCCTATATCGACCAAACCAGCCACGACCACATGAAGAAGATGGTGATCCCCTGTAGTGCCCTCCTTTCGAGCCTCGATGGCCCATGGGTCCAAGATATGGGCAATCCTGGCGTCGCCCCTCACCAGAAATCTGTCGTGGTTAGTGTGTAGCCAGACTGGCCTCAACGCGCACTGCTGCATCGACCATGTCCCTCAGAGTGACGTAGTTGCTAGCTCTCACAATCGCCCGGATATCACCCCTGAGTCTCATCTCAAAACGATGACACTTATCCGCGTTTGTGCTCACAAAGGCTGCTGCGAATCGGGATAGTCTCACAAATATCTACTCATACTCTATCACCTACATACTCCCTTGCTCAAGCCGTAGAAACTCTGCCTCACGAGTAGTTCGAAAGGATCACAGGTAATACTGATCCAAGAATCTTGCCCAAAAAACCTCCCAAGTAGTAGTGTGAACAAACCATCCAGACATCTCTAGGTCGTACCACCACTGGTAGGCCCCACATTCTAGTAGGAAGGTTGCCAAAGTCACACGCTCCCCTGGTGGGCAGTGCAGCACAGTTAAAATCCTCTCCGCTCTAGCTATCCACTCATAAGCTTCCTTGGGGCTTGAACCCCCACTGAATGGTGTGGCTCCCAGTCGTTGAGCACGTTCGATACTCGCACATTCCATCTCTCTAGCTACATCCTCTTCAGTCCGTGCTTGAGGGTTTCATCTTGGATGCATAACCAATTGTTAAGAGGCATAGATTAGATAAACAACATCTTCAAACGTCAATTGTACCAAGTACTGATGACAGGACCCATCCCAATCCCACTGGGACCACCCAGGGACGTGTCCCGCTCCCATCTGACAACGACTCCAAACATACCGAAAGTACCCTTAACCGAACTAGAAATACTTCAAATTAAATAAATAACGTTAAATATAAGAGTTCAGAGTAATATGTTGTCAGACCAAGGATAGTAAAATACAAAACATGAGCACAATAGTCAAGTTACACAAATAATGCTCAATCTACCCACTTGGGTGTATAGGTGCACAACAAACTAGACTAAGCCTCGTCCTCCGGATCCTCCTCTAATTTTGTGGCACGACCTGGAGGGGTCAGTAAAACATTAAAGAGTTAGTGGGCCGAAAATAAACAGTTTACAAAACCAATTTAATAATATAGATAAATCATAAGGTTTTACCCCTCCATTTTCCAAAACTTGCATACATTGAAGTGAATATAGTATCATAATAGAATCATAATCACAAAATCATATAATAATCAAATAGGCAAAACCAACATAATAGTCCACTGTAAAACCCAATCCCAGCACCCCCGATGCCTAATAATGATGTCACGATTCTAAGGCTACGCGTTGCCACTCAGGGTCTCAATGCCCGAGAAATCCCCTAGGTCCACCAGTGCCCGGTATCCCAGTCACTGCCCGAGGTATAATCAATATGCCTTCCTGAGAGTAAGTAAACAAACAAGGGTTAACTCCCCTCAGTCAGTTCCCCGTGACTACTCCAGGGTCCACCCAGACCAACGACCCTCCCTAGAGGAGACAAAGATAGGAGGTTAGGAAAGTACAGCACAATAATAGTATAGTTACCATTTGTCCCCTAAATATCCATGAAAACATTCCTTATAAAATTCAGACGGGTCTCATGCCCCAAACTTCATAATATGTAATAAATACCACCATATAATACCCATAATAGCCCCATCTAAATCAGAAAGTGGAATAGTAAAATAGTTTATGCATGCAATCCTTTAGAAATCAAATAGCCCACTCACACACGGTCCTCGCTGCTCAACCACCACCTAAATCGGTAATAACAAGTCCAAAAGTCACTAACGGACCCCACTAGTTTAACCTTAAAACCCTAGAACGAAACCGGCCTGGAAACATAGACCAAACACTATTCCTAAGGCTTTAAACCCCATTTTGACCATCGTAACGATCTCCAATCGACATGAAACCATCGTCATTCGATCTGTATCATCGAAACCCTGAAAATGGTACCGACCCCACCAAAAACACTATTCATACACGCTCCCACGCGCCTGGTGTACACACGGTCAATAGTGCTACAGTAACTGATGACGTCATTGTTGATGTCATCTGACAACTGTCAAGTCTGACATGTCAGAATCTGACAAGGCCACGTGTCATCGCGGGATTGGTTCAGTACCTTTCATGTCAGTACCACGTGTCGGCTTCTAACAGGTGCCACATGTCAGCACGGCACTAGTCCACGTCACTGACATGTCAGTGCTGACTATTCACTGACATGTGACACATGTCGGATGTTGATTGGGCCACGTGTCTAATAGGTCTGACATGATGACGTCATCATCTCCTACCTCTCTACGGGCCAACCTAAATTCCTGCAACTGGATCGTATAGACCCGCGAGTTGACCCGGCCACCATTTCCTTGTTTCTTAACCAATTTAGTCCAGACTTGTCCCTAATTGACCGTCTAAGTCCCAGCAAGGGTTCTAACTATCCAAAAATATAAAAAAACGGACAAGATCTTGATCCTTACCTCGATGAACAGTCGTCGTTAGCTCTCTGCTCCGGCCTCCTCCTGATGCGAAAATCCGTCCTACTCAGTCGTCTCAGTCCCTAGAAGTCATTAGAGCCCTTAGAACACGTAAACAAACGTTGGAAACCCAACTTCCATTTTCGGGTTTCAAAACCAGTTTCGGGTTCGAGGTTTTCTTACCTCTCTGCCGTGACTCAGCCACCGTTCTCCTCCCTGCGAAGTCGTCTGCTCGTCCAGGTTAGTCCCTCTATCCCTCTTTCTCTCAGTCGATCACCGTGGTGTTTGTAGGGGGTCGGGTTTTGGGATGTGTTTCGGGGTTGCAGACAGAAGGGAAAGATGAGGGTGGTGGTGGCTGCTGATGAGGATGAAGGTGGTGAGGACGGTGTGTGTGTCGTGTGGCTGGGGAGGGAGCAAGCAGATGAAGATGTGGGCGGCGGTAAGGGTTTGCTCGAGGTGCAGCCGTGGGTGTTCTTCACGGGTGGTAAAAATGTGTGAGAGTGAGAGAGAGAAGTGATCGTGCAGATAAAGGGAAAAGGCAGATAGAAATGGAGGGTTCAGATTGAGTGGTGGCAGGAGATGGACGGCTGGGGTGGTTTGAGGGAAAATAAAATAATTAAAAAGGGCCAATAGGGTTAGATCCAGCTTTTAGGGAAAAGTAGCCATAGGATGAGTGTCACTTGTCACTCATCCGATGGTTCAGATTAAATCTAGGGCTGGAACATATTTGAATATTTTAATAATATTTTAAGTTTCTTCTCAGTTCGTAAGTTTCACCAAAATTACTTCCGTGACCATAACTTTCTCATACGAAGTCCGATTTCGACGTGTCGCCTGCCTACGGACTCGTGACTTCCCGATCTACGTTACAGTCATGGGTCAAAGGCCTAATTACTTCCCAGGTCAAAAGTAAACTTTTCCCCACTCAGGGGCAAAATGGTCATTTCACATTAAAATAATAATAACAGAGGTTTGGGTCGTTACAACCTACCCACCTTACAAAAATTTCGCCCTCGAAATTACTCAAACAAGTACAGGTACTGATCTCTCATTAAGTCCTCAGGTTCCAACGTCGCTTCCTCAACGTCATGGTTTCTCCACAGCACCTTCACTAGTGGAATGGTCTTGTTCCTTAAAACTTTATCCTTCCAATCCATAATCTGCACTGGTTGCTCCTCAAAGCTCAAGTCGGTCCTCAGTTCCAGTGGTTGTTCTGGTAAAGCATGTGAGTCATCCCGAAGGTATTTTCGTAGCATGGACACATGGAAAACATCATCTACTCTAGAAAGTTCTGGAGGTAGTGCCAAACGATAAGCCACTTGACCAATCCTCTATGTGATCTCATAAGGTCCAATGTACCAGGGACTCAACTTCCCACGTCGTCCGAAACGGATGATTCCTTTCCATAGGGATAACTTCAAGAAGACAAAATCTCCGACCTCAAACTCCAAGTCTCGAATCCGTCTGTCCGCGTAACTCTTTTGTCGATCCTGGGCCTCCTTCAACCTCTCCCTGATAACCCGGACTATCTCCTGGGTCCTATCCATCAAATCTGGGCCCACTGCGGTCCGCTCTCCGACCTCCAACCAATAGACAGGTGTCCTGTACTATCGACCATACAGTGCCTCATAGGGTGTCATTCCGATACTTCCATGGTAACTGTTATTGTATGCGAACTCCATTAATGGAAAATGGACATCCCACGAATCTTGGAACTGTAGTATGCAGGCTCTCATCATATCCTCCAGTGTTTGTATCGTTCTTTCAGACTGTCCATCAGTCTGTGGGTGAAAAGCTGTAGTGAAATGCAAGTTCGTACCCAAAGCAGTCTGCAAACTCCGCCAGAACCTGGAAGTAAATCGCGGATCTCGGTCAGAAACTATTGACTCTGGCGTACCATGAAGTTGAATGATGTCATTAACAAACAGCTGAGCCAGTCGGTTGGATTTGTAAGTCTCACATACAGGTTGGAAGTGTGCTGACTTGGCTAATCGGTCCAGAATCACCCAAACCCCCATCGAAACCACTTCGTGTCTTCGATAACTTGAAAACAAAATCTATCGTAAAGTGATCTCATTTCCATTCGGGGATCGAAAGTGGCTGCATGGCCCCATACGATCTCCACCATTCTGCCTTTACCTGATGACAGGTCAAACACTTGCTGACGAACTCAGCTATCTCCCTCTTCATCCTTAGCAACCAATAGTAGTTCCGAAGGGTACGACACATCTTTGTCTCTCTTGGATGCATTGCATAAGCTGAACTGTGTGCCTCATCCAGAAGCTCTCTCTGTAACTCAGCCACTGCAGGTACACATAGACGTCCAAGTTTTACTAACGCTCCATCACCCCGGACGGAGAAGTCCTATCTTTGTCTTGCCTCAATCTCACCTCTATAACCACAAAGCATCGGATCCTGGAGCTGAGCCTCAATAATCCTATTGACCAGCACAGGTCGTACATGGAAACTAGCCAACAAAGCTCCCTACTCGTCCATCTCCAACATAACCCCGATCTTCCGGATCTCCACTAGTAAGGGAAGATACACCATCCTCAGGTGTGCAACCGATCCTGCTGATTTTCTGCTGAGTGCATTCGCCACTACATTTTCTTTCCCCGGATGATACTCAATTGTAGAGTCATAATCCTTGATTAGCTCTAACCATCTCTGTTGCCTCATGTAACGACCCGTCCTGAATTCCAGGATTAGATTAGTGACTAATCAAGATTAGTTAGGTTAATCGGTGATTAGTTGAGCGAAATCGGATAAACGATGCAAAATGACAGTTTGCCCCTAGTCGTGGGAAAAAACTTGATTTTTCGTTCAAGCTGTCAAATGGACTTTGGCCTTTGACTGTGACGTAGTTCAGGACGTCACGAGTTCATAGACAGGTGATACGTTCGATTTCGACGTTCAAGGAAGAAGTTGTGACATTCAGAAGTTCGGGGGTATTTTGGTAATTTGGGTAAAGGGGTAAATAGTTGACTTTTAACCTGGGAGGTCCGATGGCTGCGGATCGAGGGTTGTTACGTAGATCGAGTCGATACAAATCCATAGACAGGCGGCACGCCGAAATCAGACTTCGAACGGGAAAGTTATGGGTCACGGAACTTCGATTTCACTATGCATGTATTACGAGACGGGGGTGACGTGGCGATATCTGATTGGGTAGATATTTTAGTGGGACCCATGGATGAGTGACAAGTGTCACTCATCCCATTGGCCAATCCCCTAAAAAGTGGATATAAACCATTAAAATAATAATATTTTATTATTTTATATTTCTCACTCATCCCATCTTTTAATCTCCACCCTTCATCTATATTTCTTCCTTCAATACTCACCCTCCATTCCCTTCTCCCTCACATGATCACCATCATCCTCTCTGTTCTCTCACAACCCGAAAGCCTTCCCCCTCTATTCCTCCATTTTCTTTTGGAACAAACAAACACCCACACCCCACTTGCATCCATATGATTTGTGAAGGATAATGAGAGACTGAAAGAGAGGTTAAGACGACGAAGGAAGGGCCGACAGGCCACGGCGGAGGGAAACCCGAATTGGTGGGTAAGCATGTTTGAAAATCTGAGTTTTAGTTTGAGGGGTTGGTTGTTTTCATTGATTGGGATAGCTTCTGGGGACCTTAGGGGGAAGTTCTGGACCGGTTTTGAGGCCTAGGACGGCTGGAGGCCATGTCGGTGTAGGCTTGCAGGTGGCCCATTCAACCATGGACCTTCAAGGTGAGATTTCAACCCATTTCTTTGGTTTTTAATGGCTAGATTAATTGGGTTTGAAGTTCGAAACTTATAGGAATCAAAATGGGAAGGAAATGAGTGAAAATGGGTGGGTTATAGGGTAGAACCGTGACCGCCGGTTCGGTTGGACCGAACCGGTCTGAACCAGCTAGCTAGAGGTTAGGGATGATGAACAGTGCCCAGCGCGTGGGCTTCACGCGCAGGGACTTCAGACCGCGCGTGGGGGTGTGTGGGCCACCTTTTGGGGATGCTTCCAACACATGAAATCATCCTTTCGATGTAATGAACATTTTGGGACTGGTTTCGTGTCGATCAGACATCGTTTCTATAGCTTTCAGGGTGTCCAAAGGTTTAGGATCGAGTTTAAAAATTCGAGAAAATTACGGGGCTTTAGTGAGAGGTTAATAAGGTAGTTAGTAACCCTATAAAGTGATTTGGACAGGTTTGAGGGAGTCCCGGTGATGGTGATTAGCCCGGTAGAGTCGAATGGCACGCGTATCGAGGCGGCAGCTCGAACGGTCTATGAGTGGACCTTATTTTCTAAATTGATGCATGCATAAATGTTTATCATATGTTTTAATAGTTGTTTTGTGATGCCATGAGTCCATTTGTGTGTGGTTACGTATTGGCAAATATTTCGAGGTTTCGGCCTTATACGGTGCCTATATGGGTTTGTATTTCTTTGTTGGTTTAAATGAAATAGTTTTGGATTTAAAAAGGATAAACTCGGGCCTGAGACCCCATTTGGTTTTTTCTTGGGCATGTGGCCCTATTGAAGACCTACGGGTCTGAGTTGTGGCCGCGGTGGGTGCTATGTGCACGGCGACGGACGATACTACGCTCGCCTCCGGACTGGGATGTGTTCCTTCCAGAGAGGTCATGATGTACGTTCTGTCGTCGAGCAGCCATGAGAGGCTCGACTTTGGAGTGCTGACAGTTCAGGATATCGATTGGCGATGAGTGCACCATGATCTTGTGGTGGTCGCGTCGGTTGATACGTTCACAGCGACATACCGGGATTGAGAGCGGTCCTGGACGGATGGTTGCATGCATCGCTACGATTGGAGTCGTGACTGACCCTGAGATATCGAGCACGATGCCCAGTTAAGTCATGTGTTCGGGCACGAGGCCCAGTTACTTTACATTTGTGATTTCGGGTCGGGGACCCTAAATGGATTTCCGGGTTCATGACGGTTTATAGGGACCGAGCATGAATCCATTGAAAGGTTTTAAGAATGTTTTCGATATATATATATATATATATATATATTCATATACCTTCTTTATTTGGAATGTCTCCTCCGGGGAGGGTCGTTGGCTTAGGTGGACCCCGGAGTAGTCATGGAGCACTAACTGAGTGGAGTCGCCCCCGTTGGCTTACTCTCAGGAAGGGATGGATTATAACCTCAAGGAGGGTCATTGATCTACGGACGTTGACCTGGGTGGACGCTGAGAGACTTAGGCTTTGAAACCCCGGGTAGCATGCGTGTAGCTTTAGAAACTATGACAGGATTGGTTATGTGATTTATATGTATATATGTTATATGTTGTGTGATGTGTACAAGATTTGGGTTGTGGCCCTCATTATGGTTTTTGGCTTAGTTCCCACATATGGTTCATTTGGATAAATGGTTTTCGAATGCATGAATTGTTTTTAGTGAAGGGTACAAATGTCTTTCGATAATTTTTTTTTTATAAATTATTGTTTTGTCTACTCATAGCTTTTAAATGTTTTGACTGCCCTTCAGTTTGATCGCGAATGCGGGCTGTAGCAGAGACCGAGACATCACATACCTCTTCTGGATCCTGGCATACTCTGAAGCCCGAGCGGGCTAAGGCCAAAAATTTCCCTTGTCTGACACTCCGTGTCAGACGGGATCAGGAGCGTCCCGTATTAATCCTGGGGGGATTGGGACGGGTCCTGACACCTTATGTTCAACTCCTTCTGAGTGAATAAATGGTTTAGACTCTGATGGTCGGTGTATATTCTGCATGTCACACCGAGCAGGTAGTGTCTCCAAATCCTTAAGGCATGAACCACTGCTGCCAACTCTAAATCGTGGGTAGGGTAGTTCAATTCATGTTGTGTATACAATAACCCTACCATTTTGCATCAACAAACAGCCAAGTCCCTGCAACGATACGTCACTGTAGACCACAAACTCTCCGCTGTTATCCGGCAGTGCAAGGACGGGCACAGTGGTCAACCGATAATTCAATTCCTGGACACTCTGTTCACACTGCTCATCCCAAACGAATTTCACCCCCTTCCGGGTCAGTCGAGTCAACGGTGCAGCAGTTTTGGAGAAACCCGCCACGAATCTCCAGTAGTATCCTGCCAATCTGAGGAAACTCCATACCTCCATCACAGTTGTCGGTCTGGCCCAGTTCGTCACTACCTCCGTCTTCTGGGGATCCACGCTAATCCCGTCAGGCGATATGATATACCCCAGAAATCCAATATTATTCAACCAAAACTAACACTTGCTCAGCTTGGCATATAATTGTTCCTGCCTTAGTCTACCCAATACCAACGGTAGATGTTTCTCGTGAGCCCTGGTACTCTTGGAGTACACCAAAATGTCGTCGATGAACACGATTACAAATTTGTCCAAGTAAGATCGAAAAACCATGTTCATCAGGTGCATGAATGTAGCTGGTACATTCGTCAACCCAAAGGGCATCACCAAGAACTCGTAATTTTCATATCTTGTCCGAAAAAACCGTCTTTTGAACATCTTGATCAGCAATCCTCAACTGATGGTAACCCGACCGTAGATCTATCTTTGAGAAGTACCGCGCTCCCCGTAGTTGGTCGAATAGGTCGTCAATCCTAGGTAAAGGGTACTAGTTCCTTACTGTCGCCTTATTAAGTTGTCGATAGTCCACACACAACTATAAGCTGCCTTCCTTCTTTTTAACAAATAGTACCGGTGCTCCCCATGGTGAAGTGCTGGGTCGGATGAATCCCAGATCCACCAGTTCCAGTAGTTGACTTTTCAATTCTCGCAACTCTGCCGGTGCCATACGATAAGGCACTTGAGATATCGGTCGTGTCCCGAGAAGTAATTTGATCATGAAGTTAATTTCTCGGGGTGGTGGCAACCCAGGCAAGTCTTCTGGAAATACGTCAGGAAATTCCCGTACCACTGGGATATCCTCGATCCTCAAGGATTCATCAGATGACTCCACCACATAAGCTAGGTAACCCTAACATCCTTTTTGTAATGATTTAGTAGCTGTGAGTGCAGATATTACCTCGGTTGACGAGTCTCCACACTTCCCCTAGAAGATCACCTCTGACAAACCCAGACTCCTCAATGTCACCCATTTGTTGCAGCATTCGATTAATAAATAGTGCTCTGACAACCAGTCAACTCCGAGTATGACGTCGAAGTCATGCATATCCAAAATGATCAGATCGGCTGGAAACTCTACACTTTATACCTCCACTGGACAAGATCGTAACACCTGGTTCACTTGGTACATCACCCTCATCGGTGTACCCACACCCATCTTGCTCTCGAGTGCAGACACCTCCCGACCCAAAAGACTCGCACAACTCCGTGAAATAAACGTGTGAGTAGCCCCCGAATCCATCAAAACACGAACGACAATATCAGATATGAATAAGGTACCTGTCACGACTCATGGGGCGGATCTAGCCTGCTGGTGTGTGACTGCATAAACACGAGCTTGAGGTCCGGTCGCCCGACCACGTCCCCTAGCTCCTCTATCACGGCCACTTGCTCCACCACGTCCACGGCTACTAAAAGTGTGAGATGCTAAGCTCTGTACTGAACTTGTGTTGCCCTGCACCAACGGGCAATTAGATGCATAGTGCCCCTGCTCTCCACAGGCGAAACAAGTAACTGCTCTCGGCCTGCCCAAGTATCCACTCGGTGAGTCGCTCATGGGTGAGTACTGATGTTTCCAAGAACAGAATCTCTGCCCCGACCTCTGGGGGCTCCCAAACCCACCGAAGCGTCCCCGATTGCTTGAAGATGAAGATCCCCTAGGATGTCTCCTTTTCGAGCCCCGATGGCCAGAAAATCCAAGGTGAGGACAATCACGTCACCGTGTCTCCCCAGCAGCCCGCTGCTGTGCTAGAAGGTTGGCGTCGACTCTAGTTGTAGCATCAGTCAGATCTCTCAGTGTTTAGAAGTGAGTCGACGTCACCATCGCTTGTATTTCCCCTCGCAGTCCAGACTAAAACCTGCGGCATCGATTCTCCTCTGTGATCACAAAAGTCTCGGCAAAGCGAGATAGCATCAAAAAGTCTCCTTGTACTCTACCACCGTCTGGCTCCCCTACTAGAGCTGTAAGAACTCGGCTTCCCGGGCCTTACGAAACGACCTCGGATAATACTGGTTGAGAAACCGCTCCCTAAAAGTCTCCCAGGTGATGGTGTGGACGGTCCATCCGGCTAGTACGAGGTTGTGCCCCCAACGATAATCACTCTCATCTAGTAGGAAAATAGCTAGCACCACACGCTCTTCAGGTGGGCAATGCATGACATCGAAGATCCTCTCCCAACGGTCAATCCACTGGTGCACCTCCTAGAGGTCGGTCCCCTCGTTAAAGATCAAAGAACCCAGGCGCTGGGCCCGCTCAATACTCGCAGTGTCCACATCTCGTCCTACCTCCTCCTCGACACGTGCACGGGGATCTCGTCGGGGAGGCATATCAAAACTATTAAGAGGCAAAACAAGTTAAAAGACATCTAAAGCGACAATGTACAAGGTACAAACCGCTAACCAAATACACTGAATGTTAATCCTAGTGCTCTAATACCAAGTTGACAGGACCCATCCCAATCCCACTGGGACCACCCGGGGACGTGTCCCGCTCCCGTTTGACAACGACTCCAAACATACCGAAAGTACCCTTAACCAAACTAGAAATACTTCAAATTAAATAAATAACGTTAAACATAAGAGTTCAGAGTAATTTGCTGTCAGACCAGGGATAGTACAATACAAAACATGAGCACAATAGTCAGGTTACACAAATAGTGCTCAACCTACCCACTTGGGTGTACAGGTGCACAATAAACTAGACTAAGCCTCGTCCTCCGGATCCTCCTCTAATTCCATGGCACGACCTAGAGGGGTCAGTAAAACATTAAAGAGTGAGTGGGCTGAAAATAAACAGTTTACAAAACCAATTTAATAATATAGATAAATCATAAGGTTTTACCCCTCCGCTTTCCAAAACTTGCATGCATTGAAGTAAATATAGTATCATAATAGAATCAAAATCACAGAATCATATAATAATCTAATAGGGAAAACCAAGATAATAGTGCACTGTGAAACCCAACCCCGGCACCCCTGATGCCCAGTAATGATGTCACGATTCTAAGGCTACGCGTTGCCACTAAGGGTCTCAAAGCCCGAGCAATCCCCTAGGTCCACCAGTGCCCGGTATCCTGGTCACTACCCGAGGTATAATCAATATGCCTTCTTGAGAGTAAGTAACCCAATGGGGGTTAAATCCCCTCAGTCAGTGCCCCGTGACTAATCCAGGGTCCACCCAGGTCAATGACCCTCCCTGGAGGAGACAAAGATAGTAGGTTAGGAAAGTACAACACAATAATAGTATAGTTACCATTTGTCCCCTGAATATCCCTGAAAACATTCCTTATAAAATTCAGACGGGTCTCATGCCCAAAACCTCATAATATGTAATAAGTACCACCATATAATACTCATAATAGCCCCATCTAAATCATAAAGTGGAATAGTAAAACAGTTTATGCATGCAATCCTTTAGAAATCAAATAGCCCACTCACACACGGTCCTCACTACTCAACGACTTCCTAAAACAGTAATAACATGTCAAAGAGTCACAACGGACCCCACTAGTTCAACCTTAAAACCTTAGAACGAAATCGGGTCGGAAACATAGCCCGGGCACTTTTCCCGAGGCTTTAAACCCCATTTTGACCATTGTAACGAACTCCGATCGACACGAAACCACATCCATTTGTTCCGTATCATCGAAACCTTGAAAATGGTACTGGTCCCACAAAAAAAAACAATTCACACGTGCCCCCACGCACCTGGTCAACACACGGTCAACGGTGCTACAGTAACTGCTAACGTTAGCATGACGTCATTGCTAATGTCATTTGACATTGCCACGTGTCATCACGAGATTGCTTCAGTACCTTTCATGTCAGTACCACGTGTCGGCTTCTGACAGGTGCCACGTGTCAGCACGGCACTGGTCCACATCACTAGCATGTTAGTGACACGTGGCAGCCCCTGATTGGGCCACGTCACTGACATGTCAGTGCTGACTGTGCACTGACATGTGACACGTGTCGGATGCTGACTGGGCCACGTGTCTGACAGGTCTGCCATGATGACGTCATCATCTCCTACCTCTCGACAGGCCAACCCGGATTCCTGCAATTGGGTCGTATAGACCCGCGAGTTGACCCGACCACCATTTCCTTGTTTCTTAACCAATTTAGTCCAGACTTGTCCCTAATTGATCGTATAAGTCCCAGCAAAGGTTCTAACTATCCAAAAACATAAAAATACAGACGGGATCTTGACCCTTACCTCGATGAACAGTCGTTGTTAGCTCTCTGCTCCGGCCACCTCCTGATGCGAAAACCCGTCCTACTCAGTCGTCTCAGTCCCTAGAAGTCATTAGAGCCCTTAGAACACGTAAACAAATGTTGGAAACCCAACTTCCATTTTTGGGTTTCAAACCCAGTTTCGAGTTCGAGGTTTTCTTACCTCTCCACCGTGACTCAGTTACGGTTCTCCTCCCTGCGAAGTCGTCTGCTCGTCCAGGTTAGTCCCTCTATCCCTCTTTCTCTCAGTCGGTCACAGTGGTGTTTGCAGGGGGTCGGGTTTTGGGATGTGTTTCGGGGTTGGAGACAGAGAGGAAATATCAGGGTGGTGGTGGCTGCTGATGAGGATGAAGGTGGTGAGGACGATGTGTGTGTGTATGTGTGTGTGTGTGTGTGTGTGTGTGTGTGTGTGTGTGTGTGTGTGTGTGTGTGTGTGTGTGTGTGTGTGTGTGTGTGTGTGTGTGTGTGTGTGTGTGTGTGTGTGTGTGTGTGTGTGTGTGTGTGTGTGTGTGTGTGTGTGTGTGTGTGTGTGTCCTGTGGCTAGGGAGGGGGCAAGCAGATGAAGATGTGGGCGGCAGTGAGTGTTTGTTCGAGGTGCAGCCGTGTGTGTTCTTCACGGGTGGGAAAAATGTGTGAGAGTGAGAGAGAGAGAGAGAGAGAGAGAGAGAGAGAGAAGTGATCGTGCAGATAAAGGGAAAAAACAAATAGAAATGGAGGGTTCAGACTGAGTGGTGGCAGGAGATGGACGGCTGGGGTGGTTTTAGGGAAAATAAAATAATTAAAAAGGGCCAATAGGGTTATATCCAGCTTTTGGGGAAAAGTAGCCATAAGATGAGTGAAACTTGTCATTCATACGATGGTTCAGATTAAATCTAGGGCTAGAACAGATTTGAATATTTTAATAATATTTTAAGTTCGTTCTCGGTTCGTAAGTTTCGTCAAAATCACTTCCGTGACCATAACTTTCTCATACGAAGTCCGATTTCGACGTGCCGCCTACCTACGGACTTGTGACGTCCTGATCTACGTCACGGTCATGGGTCAAAGTCCTAATTACTTCCCGGGTCAAAAGTTAACCTTTTCCTCCCTCAAGGTCAAAATTGTCATTTCATATTAAAATAATAATAATAATAGAGGTTCGGGACGTTACAACTGACCGCTAACTTAGCATGCTGACCAATAACCTAGTGCTCTGATACCATGTTGACAGGACTCGTCCCGATCCCACTGGGACCACCCGGGGACGTGCCCTGCTCCTTTCTGACACACAATCTTAGAATACTAATTTTACCCTTACAAAATTTCAATTGCATAAATATCCATAATTAAGTCATACAAATAGTCCGAAATTAAAATATTGTCAGACAAGGGAAAGTTTAAAACAAATATTGAGCACGACTCCTAAGGACTCCCCACATGCCAACCTACCCAGATGTGGGGTTCAGGTGCGCAATGTCAATCTATGCCTCTGTCTCGGGATCCTCGTCCACCTCAGTAGCACGGCCTGGAGGGGTCAATAAAAAAAATAAAGGTGAGTGGACCAGAAACATAAAGTTTATAAAACAGTTTAAGCCATAAAGTAAACATACGATTTTACCCCTCCGTTTTCCAAAACATGCATGCATCAGAATTGAGAACCATAATTGTAATGACCCGTCCCGGGAGTCGGGATTAGTGAAGTGATTAGTGACGGATCAGCTGAATTAATCGGTGGTTAATTGGGTACTTTTGGACCTAGGACGTAGAATGACGATTTTGCCCCTAATTTTGGGTAAAAAGTTGACTTTTAGTTCGGGTAGTCAATTGGACATTGATCGATGACTGTGACGTAGTTCGGGACGTCACGAGTTCGTAGACAGGTGGCACGCCCGACTCCGACATCCGAGGAGGAAGTTATGATGTTCGGAAGGTTGAGGGCACTTTTGTCATTCGGGCAAATGAAGGGGGGAAAGTTGACTTTTAGTACAACAAGGTTTTGACACTTAGACAGAGGACCGTTAGGTAGATCTCGTCGTCCTGAGTTCAACGACAGGCGGTATGCCTTCATCGGACGTCGGACGAGCGGGATACGGGTCTAGAATGACAAAGGGTAAAATTGTAAATTTGAACAAGAGGGGCATTTTGGTCTTTTTGTCACATTGGGAATTGTGCAATCTGATAAGGCCAAGTGTACAGGAGTAATTGGATATTTTTGGAATTGGGACCATAGGAGTTTGACACGTGCACTATATCGAGTGGGTTCTAGGATTTTGCACGCGCAAAATTAAAATGGGTGAGTCGTGTTTGTGTTTGTGCTGGAGAGAAACAGAGAGTGAGATTAAGGGAGAAAGTGATCGATATCAGTGTGTGTTTGTGTGTTCAGGTGATCAAGGGAATGAACAGAGACTGAGTGTGAGTTAGTGAGTGATTTTGGGTGGAACTAGAGTGTGATCGTGTGTGTGTGAGGTGAGCAGAACCTGAGAAACAGGGAGGAAAAACCAGAGAAACCACCGTGCACGATTGTGCCTTTCCAGTGACCAAACCGTCAAATTGAACCCGTGGTGGTGTCGAGAGGCCTGAGGAGAGTCGAGCAGACCCAGCGGAGCTCACGGTGGCGGTCGGAGAATAGGTAATTTCTTGAATCCCCTCTGATTACTCTGTTTTTCCGTTTGGTTTCAAACGTTTAGTCGTGAGGTTTGGGGCTAAGTCGAGGTGTTTGGTAGGTTCTAGTCGACTCAGTAGGTCCCTAGGAATCGTCTGGTTGTGAAGCCGTGATGGGGGGAAGCCCTGGTGGCCGGGAACCGAAACAAGGGATTCAGACGGTTGCTGTGTCGAGCTTGGGAGGTGAGGTTTGGGTGATTGTCGAGGTGTCCTGAGGTTTCTAATAGTTCTAGGAAGGTTAGAAGGACCTTAGGGTGTAACCTGGAGCTTCGTGGTGGTCGTGGGTGGCTGGAAACAGAAACTCAGATTTTCTGAGTTTTCTTCGAAGCTTGGACGAGGAGATTGGGGCCGTGCTTTCACGAATTGAATTGTGGAATCAATTAATTAGGGCCTGGACGAAACTACGGGTGGAAAAAAATGATGAAAATGGTGGAGGAAGCACGGAGAACCGGGAACGCCGGTTCAGACCAGTCGACCCATCGAAGAAGACGATGAACAGTGACTGTGTGCAGGCGCGTGAAGCCCACGCGCAGCTACTTTGGCGGCGCGTGGGGGGCGTGTGGGGAGGATTCTGGCCAAACTTCCAACATAGTTTTTGGTCTAATCGATGTAACAAATCTTTTGGGATAGGTTTCGGGACAATCGGACGTTGTTTTGGGTTAGTTCTAAGCGGCCGAAGGTTAGGGTTCCGTTTAAAGTACGCTTAGAAGTCCGGGAAAATTTTGGGAATTGAGCAGGACTTTTGTGAAGTAGTTAGTAACCTCGTTATGGGCTTTGGACAGGTTCGGGAAAGACGAGGATAGCGGAATGGCCGGGGACGGCGTAAGTGCACACGTATCGAGGCGACACCGAAATGGTCTGTGAGTGGACTTTGCTTTCTAACTCTTGATGCATGCATATATGTTTTTTATATGTTTTCTATACGTGATTCTATCATTTGAGTTATGATTGTGATGGTTTACGGTTTGTGCACGTTTTTCGAGGAAATGACGGTATTTCACGTTTTACGAGATTTGACGGATATTGTGATTTGAACCTAGTTTTAATGATTTGATTTCGGGATTTGAAATACGATTTGATTTCAATGAAAGAAAAAGGATTTTGGAAAGTAATTTTGGGGTTTAAGCCCAGTTCAAAAAGTGGTTTTTGAGAAAAGTGTTTTCGGGTTTTGAATCGGGATTTCCGGATGACGATTTGGGATTCGATTCGGGACTTGAAAGTGGATCCCGGGTTTGGGTTTGGAATGGTTATTCCAGATACCGACTTACGGAATTATGGTTGCGGACTCGGATCTGGAAAGGAGATAGATATGAGTTCTGGGTTTGTATTCGAGATCTTGATGAGATTGCGGATTCAGATTCGAAAATGGAAAAAGATTTTCAAACGATTTTGGATTGGATTTGCTGGATCTAGTTATTGGGTTTAAAGACCCGGATTACATTTGACGGGGGACGGGCCCAGATTGGGTTTAAAGACCCGGATTGAGTTTAAAGACTCAGGAGTTTAAAGACTTGGATATTGATATTTTCCCCCGTAGGCCTATTGAGTTTAAAGACTCGGGAGTTTAAAGACTCGGATTATATTGAGGCCTGGATTGAGTTTAAAGACTCGGGAGTTTAAAGACTCGGATAGATCCAGCAGGTTCGGTGGATGAAAATGTGGTTTCAAATGAGTTTTGGTTTTCACTGAGACTTGAAAATGATGGTTTTCGATAAGGGTTTTCGATGATTTGGGCTGAGGCCCAGGAAACTGTGTTTGGTTTCTTACATGGTTTTATCACATGAAATTGATATGCATGCATTGGTTTTTGAAACGGAGGGTATAAATGTATTGTTTTATGAAATTTTTTAAACTTATTCTTTATTTTTGTCCACTCACAGTCTTTTCGTGTTTTCGATACCCTCCAGGTTGTTACGGCGCGGGCTGTCGGTCGAGAGAGATGGAGACATCACACGCACGATCCACAGTAGATTCGGCACACCCTGGGAAGTTCGAAAGTTTCGGTACGGTTGGTTCAAGAATCCCTTGTCTGACTTACGTGTCACATGGAGGTTGGTCGTCAATTTACCCTTCGTGTCATGCGTAAGTTAGACGGGATCGGGATTTAGCCCTTAATCCCAGGGGATTAGGGGTGGGTCCTGACAATAATAGTATATCATATAAGCATAAACAGAGTAATATAATCATAATCATAACATCAGTGTAAGGACCCGTCCCGGAAATTAGGGTTAAGACAGTGATTAAGATGGGATTAGTGAGCTTAATCGGTGGTTAGTTGGTTACGATAGGTATGTTAGCGTAGAATGACGATTTTGCCCCTAGGTTGGGAAAATAGCTGACTTTTAGTTCAGGCGGTCAATTGGGTATTAACCGATGACAGTGACGTAGTTCGGGACGTCACGAATCCGTAGCCAGGTGGCACGCCCGATTCCGACATCCGAGGAGGAAGTTATGATGTTCGGAAGGTTGAGGGCATTACCGTAAAGTGGCTAAATAAGGGGGAAATGTAGACTTTTCGTACGATCGGGTTTTGACACGTTGACCTAGGACCATCAGGTAGATCTCGTCGTCCTGAATTCAACGACAGGCGGCACGTGTTCATCGGACCTAGGATGCGTAAGATACGGGTCTAGAACTTCGATGGCATAATTGTAATTTTGACTCAAAGAGGGGAATTTTGGTCTTTTGCACATTGGGAATTGTGCAACAGGATTGGGACAAGTGTACAGGTTTAATTGGGATATTTGTGAGAGGGCTGAGGGGATTGTGACATGTGGCAAGTGTGTAGTGGTTTCTAGGGTGCACGATGTGCGTGTTCAAATCGTGCAGGTGTGTGTGCAACCGTGTTCGAACAAGAGAGAAATAGAGGGCGAGATTGAGAAGAATTGAGTGTGGATTGTGTGTGTTGGTGTATCCTAGTGACTGAGGAAGTAAATAGGGATCGAGAGAGAGGTCGTGGCTGAGTATAGAGAAGAAGACTGGTGTGAGGAAACCTTGCGAGTGTGAAGGGTTGAGTTTCAGGAAAACAGAGAGGGTGTTGGGTGGTGGTGCTGCCATGTTCGACCAATCGAGGCTGGCGGTGGTATCCAGAGGACGGAGGTGGACTGGAGGAGTCGTGTACTCACGGCTGAGCTCACGGCTGCGGCCTGAGCACAGGTAATTTCTCGTTCCCTTTCAATTGCTCTGTTTTGCCATTTAGGTTCAAACCAATAGTAGTGGGTTTTGAGTACGAGTCGAGGTTTTTGGTGAGTTGTGTGAGACTCAGTGAGGTCCTAGGAGTTGTTTAGTGTAGCCACCTTGACGGGGGAGGACTTGGGTGGCCGGATTGTGAAACAGGGGTATGAACGGGTTACGGTTTCGAGTTAGGGACGATGGGTTAGAAGCTGTGTCGAAGTGTTTGGAGTAGGGGAATAGGTTGCTTAGGACTGGACGAAGAGATTGGTGAAGAGAGGGAGGAAAACGGTGAAGGATTGGCGTAGAACTGCTCTCGCCGGTTCAGACCGGTCGAGCTGAGGAAGACGATGAACAGTGACTGTGCGCAGGCGCGTGAGGCCCTCGCGCAGCCACTTTGGGCGGGGTGTGGAGGCGCATGGGGTGTTTTCTGGGGAAATTTCCAACTAGGTTTTTGGCCTAGATGTTGTAACGAGTCTATTGGAATAAGTTTCGGGTTATTCGGACGTCGATTCGAGTTAGTTCGGCGAGGTTGAAGGTTTAGGGTTCCGGTTCGTTACGTTTAGGACCCGGGGATTTTTGGGGAAAATTAGGAGAGTCTTGGTAGACGTGTTAGTGACGTTCTTTGGTGACTATTGATAGGATCGGGACTTCCCGAGGAAGCTGAGGAACATACGGGACATACGGGACGCGAGTGACGTGCCCGGTATCTGTGAGTGGACCCCTTCTCTAAACTCAAGCATGCATAACTGTTTTTCTATAATTATTTTATGGTTTTACATGTGATTTCATGATTGTTGAATATGTGATGTTGGTTTTACATAATTGCACGTTTTTTGAGAAAGTACGGTTTTCAGCACGTTTTACGAGAAAAGTTTGGATTCTGATTTCGATGCCATGATTTGGGGTTTTCAAACGATAAGTGAATTTCAATGATTATAAAGGGATTTTGAGACATGATTTGATAATCGAGGTTTTCGATTTTAGAATCGAATTTCTGATAGCGGAATTTGGTTTTAAAGTTGGAAAGTGGATTTCCGGACTTGGGTTCGGAATGACGGTTCTGGACGCCGGAAGGGCTTCGAACCGGTGATTTCGGATTCGGGTTTGGATGAGGATTTAGAAAAGGTTTTCAAATGGTTTTGGATTGGATTTGCTGGATCTGATTATTGGGTTCAAAGACCCGGATATTATGTTTGACGGGGGACGGGCCCGGATTGAGTTTAAAGACTCGGGAGTTTAAAGACTCGGATATACTGATATTTCCCCTGTAGGCCTGTTGAGTTTAAAGACTCGGGAGTTTAAAGACTCTGATATTATTGAGGCCTGGATTGAGTTTAAAGACTCGGGAGAGTTTAAAGACTAGGATAAGTCCAGCAGGTTTGATCGGATAATGATTTGTTTGGTATTTATGATGGTTTTATGATGTTTATGACGTGATTTCTGTAACTGCTTTCAATTCTGTTTTTATGATGATCTTTATGTGATTTATAACTGGTTTCAGTAAATGGGTTATGCATGTATGATTTCAAAACGGAGGGCCAAATCCCTGGTTTTCTTATAAAATGGTTTTGGAAACTCTTCTTTTATTTATGGTCCACTCACACTTTTTGTTTTTAATTTCCCTCCAGGTCGTGGAGCTAGCGCGGGGGTTGACGTTGAGGCAGCGTCGGAGGCATAGAGTACCCGAGAGTTTTCCCGGAGTGTTTTAAATTTTTCGTTGTGCGTGTACCTTCTGTATCAGTTTTCTATTCCTTTGTTTGGTACTATGCTCTGTAAAACTTTGACTTCGGAATGTTTAAAAATTTCTCCTGCGTCTGGCATGTAATTTGGTGGTTTATCGTGAGGTTACTTTAGTTTTGTGTCGGGGTGCCAGACGGGAGCAGGATTTACCTCAGTTTTCGGGGTGGAACCGTGGTGGGTCCTGACAATCAGCCGCTGCACTATACATCCCAACCCGGACATCCCAGATGTCTGACATCCCAGACGTCTAATGAGGTCACAGTCCCAAGGCTATGCGTGCCACCTGGGATCTCAATACAGAGTCCAAATCCCGAACCCAGTTCGGGTATGACATCTCAGATGCCTAATGTCCCATACGTCTAATCATAGCAATCTTGCTCCTCAGTCACTCTACGGTCCGGTCCCTCCGTAGAATGACCCCTCGTAGGCAATGCGCGGTGACCACTCCGGGGTACCAACATCCGGAGGAGACAGTATCACTAGGGTAGGTCTATACAGTGTAGAACTAAAGACAATCATCGAAATTCGTATATAAATAACTCAAAACAGTGCATAACTAACCAGATGGGTCTCATGCCCAAAACCCCGTAATACGTGCAAGAATAATGACTCAAGAAAATCAGATACTTTGATTCAATCATATAGATATAGTAATTAAAATAGTTATGCATGCAAGGGTTTAAATGAAATCAAAGGCCCACTCACAATCCGGTCCCACCGCTAACTGAACATATAAACCTATCCCGATGCTAACGTACAATCTCTGTCATGTCCAAAGTACACATAAAGGTCACTATAAGTCCCTACATCTCAATCATGAAGCCTTAGAATGAAAACGGCCTGGGAAAACCGTTCGAGCACGCCTCTCGAGGCAATAAACCCTAATTTGACCAACCTAACAATCTCTGATCAACACGAAACCACCGCAATTGGATCTGTATCGTCGAAACCTAAAAGAGGATAGTGGTCCCACCTTGAGTACTGTTCACATGCGCCCCCACGCACCTGGTCAATGCACTGGTCAACCCTGCTACAATACCTGACGTCACTGCTGACGTCAGCATGACATCACTGCTGACGTCAGTATGATGTCATCTCTGAAAGGTGTCAGATGACACATGTCACTCCCTAGTTAGTCACTACTCTGACATGTCTGACATCATGACGTCTTTATCCTTGTCATTCGGCCGGGTCCTACCGAAAACCAGGAACTGGGTCGTCGTGACTCACGACCATGACCCAACCAAAATTTCCATCTCCGGCCACCAATTTCAGTGCAATCGGATCCTGTCGACTCGTCTAAGCCTACACTACATGTTTGTGGACTCCAAACTAGAAGAAAAAGACAAGATCTCTACCTTTAAATCGAAGATTCATGGCCTAGTTTTCCAGTCGTCTTCTCTGTCACGTCAGGCTACGTCCATCATCGAAACCGGCCTCCACATACTCTTCACAGTCCCTAGAACACGACTCAGCAAAAAAAAGGGTCCTCTACAAGTCAAAATCGGGCTTTCAAAACTGGGAAGAACAGAGGAGGTTTCAGGTTTTCCGGCTTACCTCCGCCGTGTCGCCATCATGGGTCTCCCAGTTAATCGTCCAGGCCTCCCAACAGTCATATCCCGGTGTTATATCGAAGTATGGTTGTGTGGGTTGAACATTTGGGCTTTTGGGCTGGTTGTGTCCTTACGGGTTTGGGTGGTGCTCGGGTCACAGCACATAGAAGATGATGATGGTGGCTAGTGATGAAGAGGAAAAAGTGTAACGACCCGTCCCAGAAATCAGGATTAGATTAGTGATTAATGATATATTAGGAAAGTTAATTAGTGATTAGGTAGGTGCTTTCGGACGGACGATGGGAAATGACAATTTTGCCCCTATAATGGGCAAAAATATTAACTTTTCGTTCGGGTAGTCAAATGGACTTTAACATATGACTGTGACGTAGTTCGGGATGTCATGAGTTCATAGACAGGTGGCAAGTTCGATTCCGACATCCGAGGAAGAAGTTATGACGTTCGGAAGTTTGAGGGTGTTTTGGTAATTTAGTTGAAAAGGGGGCAAATGGTTGACTTTTTGTACAACAAGTTATTTGCCCGTAATTCGAGGACCATTAGGTACATTTCAATCCCCTGAATACAACGACAAGCGGCATGTGTCAATTAGAGGTTGGACGACAGAGTTACGGGTCTAGGAACTTGAGGGGCAAAATGGTAATTTGTCCTTGGGGACATTCTGGTCATTTGTGTTGCATTGGGATCTGTGCCCAGTGACCATGGGACACTTGGTTGACTTGGAATGGTGGTTTCATGAGATTGGGACACTTCTCCCATCTCTAGAGGGTTGTGGAAGGTCCCCCCAGCCGCCTTACATTTCTGTTTTAAACCATGGGGATATCGAGCAAATGTTGGGAGTGAAAGCAGAGACAAAGTGTATGTGAGAATCCAAAACCCCCCTCAACTGTCCTCAAATGGCTACAGCGTGGGAATGAAAATGGGGAGAACAAATGTGGAGGAGGGTGGTGGTGCTGCTACCAAGCATCGTCGTGCACGGTGGTGGTCTAAAAGAGGTAAGGACAGTAAGTCCTGTTCTTGAGTTCAAAACTGAATTTTTAGTTTAGGCCACTAATGACAGTTCTAAAGGGTGGAACCTGTTTTTGGAGGTCTTGTGAAGTGCTTAGGATGGGTTTTAAGGACTGTGATGACTTGTGGTGGCCAAAGACAGAGGAGAAAAATATGGTTTTGAACGAGGAATGAAGAGGTATGATCTCGACTCCCATTCTTTGATTTAAGGAGGTAGTTAAATACAAAATAGATAGACGAACTAGTAGAACTTGGAAGGGTCGAAAACGGACTGGAATTAACCACAAACCCGTGAACGCCGGTTCGGATTGGACCGGCCTGAACTGGACCGGTCTGGATCGGGTTCGACTGAGCTTGAAGACAATGAACAGTGGGCGCGTAGGGCCCCTTTTGGGGAAGTTTCCAACACGACTTTTAAAGTATTTGATCTAACGAACATTTTAGTACTAGTTTCGAGTCGATCGGACACTGTCTCGGAATGTTTCGGGGTATCCGAAGGTTTTAGGGCTCGTTTAAAAATAGTTAAAAATGTGGGGAAATTACGGGGCTTTAGTAGAAGCATAATGAAGTAGTTAGTAAACTTATTATGAGATTTGGACAGGTTCGAGATCGCCGGTAATAGTTTACTAGCCAGGAAACGACGTAATGCACGCGTATCGAGGCAACGGCGTAAATGGTCTGTGAGTGGACTTTGTTTTCAAACTTATGATGCATGCATATATGTTTTATATGTTTTCTATACGCAATTTCTATGTTTGTGAATTGATATTGATGATTTACGGTTTTGCACAAATTTCGAGATAAGTACGTATTTGCATATTTTACGAGCTTACGATTTATGTTAAGATTTGACCATGGTTTTGATGATTTGATTTTGGGATTTGAAATATGATTTGATTTCAATGATTTACGATGGTTTTGAACGAGGAATGAAAAGGTATGATCTCGACTCCCATTCTTTGATTTAAGGAGGTAGTTAAATAGGAAATAGATAGACAAACTTGTAGAATTTGGAATGGTAAAAAATGGACTGGAATTAAGAACAAACCCGTGAACGCCGGTTCGGATTGGACCGGCCTGAACCGGACCGGTCTAGACCGGGTTCGACTAAGCTTGAAGACAATGAACAGTGGGCGCATGGCTCCCACGAGCAGCCCCTTTGGACGGCGCGTGAGGCTCCTTTTGGGGAAGTTTCCAACACGACTTTTAAAGTATTCGATGTAACAAACATTTTAGCACTAGTTTCAAGTCGATAGGACACCGTCTCGATATGTTTCGAGGTGTCCGAAGGTTTTAGGGCTCGTTTAAAAATAATTAAAAATGCTGGAAAATCACAGGGCTTTAGTAGAAGTATAATGAAGTAGTTAGTAACCTTATTATGTGATTTGTACAGGTTCGGGATAGCCGGTGATAGTTGAATAGCAGGAAAACGACGTAATGCACACGTATTGAGGTAGCGGCATAAATGGTCTATGAGTAGACTTTGCTTTCGAACTTACGATGCATGCATATATGTTTTATATGTTTTCTATACGTGATTTCTATGTTTGTGGATTGATATTGATGATTTATGGTTTTGCCCAAATTTTGAGATAAGTACGTATTTGCACGTTTTACCAGCTTACAATTTATGTTGAGATTTGACCATGGTTTTGATGATTTGATTTTGGGATTTGAAATATGATTTGATTTCAATGATTTACGATGGATTTTGGAAAAGTGATTTCGGTTTTGAAGCCCTGTTCATAAAAGTGGTTTCGATAAATGTGATTTCGATTTTTGGAATCGGATTTCGGAAAAAGGATTCGGTTTTAGAACTTGAAAGTGGATTTCTGGATTTGGGTTCGGAATAATTATTCCGAATGCCAGCTTACAGAATGATGGTTTCGAATTCGGATTTGGAAATGGATTATGGATATGATTCTGGATTTGGATTCGGGATGATGATTTCGGATTCGGCTTGGAATTCGAAATGGTGATTTCGAATTCAAATTTGGACATGGATTTGGAAATGGTTTTAAAATGGTTTTGGATTGGTTATTGGGTTTAAAGACCCGGATATGTTTATGACCCGGATTGGATTTAAAGACCCGGATTAAGTTTAAAGACTCGGGAGTTTGAAGACTCGGATATTGCGATTTCTCCCGTAGGCCTATTGAGTTTAAAGACTCGGGAGTTAAAAGACTCGGATTATATTGAGATCTGGATTGAGTTTAAAGACTCGGGAGTTTAAAGACTCGGATAGATCTAGCAGGTTCGATTGATTGAAATGGGTTTCAAAAGTTTGGATTTCTATGATAACTTAATGGTTTTCAATAATGATGGTTTTCACTAATGGTTTTCCGATGATTTGGGCTATGACCTGGATGAGATGGCTTTTGATGGTTTTGGGCTGAGGCTCGAGATTTAAGAAAAGGAAATGATTTCGGTTTGCATAAATGGTTTTGATTATCCCGGAAATGAACTGGTTTATGAATGCATGCATTGGTTTTTAAATGAAGGGTATAAATGTCTTTTTATAAATTGTTTTCTACTTATCCCTTATTTTTGTCCATTCACATTTTTTTATGTTTTCGATACCCTCCAGGTTTGATGCGGTGCGGGCTGTGGTTAGAGAGACAGAGACATCACACATGCGGTCCATAGTAGATCTTGCGCGCTCTAGGAAGTTCCGGAAGTTTTTGGACAGTTCGATTAGGAATCCCTTGTCCGGATTACGTGTTACATGGAGGTTGGTCGTCAGTCAGCCTTCGTGTCGCACATGAGTTAGACAGGAGCATGACTTAGCCCTTAATCCCGGGGGATTGGGGGTGGGTCGTGTCAAAAAGATGTTGAGCTGAGGTGAGGAATGAAGTTTGAGGGACGGTGGTGTTCGTATGAAAGGTGGGGAGGGTTTGTTCTTGACGGCTAAGAGAAAAGTGAGAGAGAGGGAGATGTCTGCACCAAAATTAATAAAGGGAACAAAAGATGGAATGAAGGGTGCATATGAAATCTTAAGGGGGAAGATAGACGACTAGGGTTTGATGAGGGAAATAAAATATATTCAAATAGACCAATGGGACAAGGTTCATGAATTAGGGAAAAGTAATGGTGGGATGAGTGACACCTGTCACTCATCCAAGGGTCCAAATTAATTCTAGGGTTAAATCAGATTTTAATATTTTAATATTATTTTAATTTCATTTGTGGTTCGTAATTTCACCAAAATTGCTCCTGTGACCATAACTTTTCCATCGAACGTCCATTTTCAACGTACCGCCTGTCTACGGACTTGTGATGTCCCGATCTACGTCACGGTCATTGGTCAAAGTCCTAAATATCTCCCGGGTCAATAATCAACTTCCCCCCCCCCCTTAAGGGTAAAACGGTCATTTTGTATTAAATTATTATTTATGAAAGTTCTGATCGTTACATACTAAGCTAACATCATAGTCAGCTTTTCAGCCTGATGGTTCTTCTCAGTTGATAACCTAAGCTGACATCGTAGTCAGCTTGTCAGCCTACCACTCTGACACTATCCAACCTTTAGTCGTCAGGCTGAAATACGCATTCCCACTGAGGGCTATCACATCTAGGCTGACATTCTGTTCAGCATCCAATCCGACCACCATCTACTAGATCCTACCGTCACAATGGCACGAATCACGCATCTCATGCTATACTCAAATCTGAGGCATTTATTGTCAGGACCCGTCCCAAATATCACCTCGGTACCCGGGACGAACCCTGCTCCCGTCTGACAATCATACTTACAGTACCAAAGATAACCTTAATACAACTATAAGCACAACTATCAGACGAAGGAGTAAATATATACACTAGTAAGTCAGAGCATAGCTCTACAAAATGGGCACAAAAAGTCCTACAATTCTAAGTCCGCAACGGAAGAACGTCGTAAGCTCTATGCCTCGATATCTGCCTCAACGTTCACCCCAGCGCTATCACCACGACCTGGAGGGAAATTTAAAAACAGAAGGTGTGAGTGGACTGGAATAAATAGCAGTTTCAAAACAGTTTCTCGTCAAATCAGAGTTAAGGAAAAGTAATAAGTTGTTCCCTCCGCTTTGGAAACAGGCATGCCCAACGAAGTATTAGAAAATCATAATATGGAACATCATAAGAAACAGAAACACTATAAAACATCATAAGAAACAGATACACTATAAAACTGGTATAGAAACCAGAGCACGAGCATTAAACCATCTTTTCCGATCAAACCTGCTGGACCTATCCGAGTCTTTAAACTCAACCAGGCCTCAAATATAAATACGAGTCTTTAAACTCCCGAGTCTTTAAACTCAATAGGCCTATTGGGGTAATATCATAAATATCCGAGTCTTTAAACTCCCGAGTCTTTAAACTCAATCCGGGCCCGTCCCCCCGTCAAACAATATCCGGGTCTTTGAACCCATATCCAGATCCAGCAAATCCAATCCATTTCAGTGTAAAACCGTTCTGAAACCCATCACCAAACTCGAATTCGGAATCCCCAGTTCGAAGCCCTTCCGGCGTCCAGAACCGACATTCCGAACCCAAATCCGGAAAATTCATGTCCATACCAAAAACCATAGGAAATCCCAAATCATGTTTCATAACCCATTTACCATCATTAGAAAACGTTTATAGGTTGAATTTCTCAAATATGGCATCAAAATCTGAAAACCGGTTTTTTCTCGAAAAACGTGCAAAATCCGGAAACGTCTCGAAAAACATGCAAACATTTCAATCACGTATAACCATCATTGAAAACATAAAAACACACATAATATCATAAAACATTGATAAAAACAGTTAGGCATGCTCGAAAGTAGGAAAGAGTCCACTCACAAATCTGAGCAAGTCAGTCGAGCTCCGTGCGCTCCTCGACCGTCTCGGGTGCCTCCCGTCCTGTCAAAATGCACCAAATAGGGTCACAAATACATCAAGGATCCTAATCCTAATTTCCCCAATTTTTCGGGAATTAAATAATATTTTAATCCTAAACCCGTAACCGTCTGGATTCCCGAACAACTCCGTAACACCGTCCGGTTAACCCGAAAACTATACCATTGGATTCCTTAGAACATTTAGGACTAAACTCATGTTGGAAGCTTGGCCGGATTCCTCCCCACGCGCCTCCACGCACCGCCCAAAGTGGCTGCGCGTGGGCCTCACGCGCCTGCTACAGTGCTTCTCCTTCCTCGAGTCACCCGGTTCAACACAGTTGAACCGGCGTGACCGGTTCTCTGTAATCCGACCATCATTCCAGTCCAATCCAATCCCATTCTCTTCGTCCCATCCTAAGAAATCTAACCATGTCCTAACCTTGAAGAGTCACGGCCATACCCACCGTTCACGGCCTCGAAACAGACGGCCCGTAGTCCCTGTTTTGGCCGCCGGCCGCCCAGGTCCTCCCCCGTCACGGCGTTCATCTTAATCGACGCCTAGGACCTTCCTGAACTTCACCCTAACCTCCTAATCTCTCGACTCAACGCCCAACTCCACGACTTTGCATTTGAACTTCACGGCCAAACAGAGTACAGAGTACTCACCGTCGCCTGAGCTCCGCCGTGTACGCCCCCGTCACGGCGACCGTCCTACACCATTCCTAGAACCTCTCTAAACACCACTGCACTCACCAATCCCCTCGATTCTCATCCTACCTTCACGACTTTTGAATTTAAAATCCACGGAAAAACTGGGGAAAGGAACTTACCCTTCGATTCAGGCTCCGCCGTGAGCACCGCCGCTTACCACGGTGCTTGTTGGACTCCCCGTAGCCTCCTTAGTCTCCTAGTGGCTCGAATCGATCCACCACATGGCACAACAGCCACCACAGTCCACCGCCTTCTCTGTTTTCTCCAAAAATCTAACCGTCCACCGTATAGCCTCCGTGCACGGTTGCAGTTCCAAACCGCGATCACCAGCACCTCCTTGCCTCACTGTCCTTCTCTCAACTCACTCTTCACTCTCCCTTGCACTGAATCGATCATCGCCTCTCCAAACTCTTCTCTCTGTTTTCTGCGTTTGTCGAAGGATTGCACGGTTCAAAAATGAACAAAGTGTGGCTGTGCACACTTTGGAACTCTTTGGAACAATCCAGTGCCCCCACGTGTCCACAATCCTATGGACAAGCAGAAAATATCCTACCCCACTCAGCCACTTGTCCTCATCCAATTGGCTGAAAGAAAAATGACCAAAATACCCCTTGTATAATTAATTACCGTTTTGCCCTCGAACGTTCTAGACCCGTATCTTTCCCGTCCGACGTCCGATGACAGCGTGCCGCCTGTCGTTGAACTCAGGACGTCGTGACCTATCCAACGGTCCCCGGTCTACATGAAAATCGCAAGTCCTCCAAAAAGTCAACATTTTCCTCATTTAATCAAAATTACGGTAACGCCCCCAATCTTCCGAACGTCATAACTTTTCCTCCGGTTGTCCGAATCGAACCTACCACCTGTCTACGAACTCGTGACGTCCTAAACTACGTCACAGTCACGGGTCAACACTCATCCAATCGGTAATTCAAAAAGTCAACTTTTAGCCTACTATTCATAAGGGCAAAATCGTCCTTTTCTACAAAACTTTACAAAATTACAGTTTTACCCTTCCCGAAGGTACGGGTTGTTACAATCTACCCCCCTAAAAAGAATTTCGTCCCCGAAATTCAGTGAAACAAATAAGGGTACTGTTCACGCATCAAGGCCTCAGGTTCCCAAGTAGCTTCTTCCACTTGATGATTTCTCCACTATACTTTAACCAAGGGAACCGTCTTCCTTCGTAACACCTTATCCTTCCGATCCAAGATCGCGACAGGCTGTTCTTCGAAACTTAAGTCTTCCCTCAGTTCCACTGGTTGTGCCTCCAAAACATGCGAATCATCTCGAATATACTTCCGAAGCATAGAGACATGAAAGACATTATGTACCTTTTCCAAGTCTGCTGGTAAGGCCGATCGATATGCAACAGGACCAATCCGTTCCAAGATCTCATAAGGTCCAATGTAACGAGGACTCAACTTCCCTCGTCTGCCAAACCGTACGATTCCCTTCCAAGGAGATAACTTCAAGAAAACCCAGTCTCCTACTGAAAACTCCAAATCTCTAATCCTACGGTCGGCGTAGCTCTTCTGGCAGTCCTGCGCTGCCCTCAATCGATCCCTGATCAGTGCCACCTTTTCCTGTGTAAGATCTACCAGCTCAGAAGTAGTCAATGTCCGCTCACCAACCTCAGTCCAACACAATGGAGTCCGACACTGTCACCCGTACAAAGCCTCATAAGGAGCCATCCCAATGCTCTCCTGATAACTGTTATTGTAGGCAAACTCCATCAAAGGTAAATGAGACTCCCACGTACCCTGGAACTGTAAGACACAAGCTCGCATCATATCCTCGAGAATCTGAATAGTCCGCTCCGACTGTCCATCAGTCTGAGGATGAAATGCAGTACTGAAATGCAATTTAGTCCCAAAAGCTTCCTGTAGGCTCTGCCAAAAGCGGGAAGTGAATCTCGGATCTCTGTCAGATACTATCGACTCGGGAATCCCATGCAACCGAATAATCTCATCTATGAACAACTGTGCAAACTGCGTCAACCTGAAGTTCTCCCGTACTGGCAAGAAATGAGCAGACTTCGTAAGTCGATCCACAATAACCCACACACCATCGTGGCCCTTGGATGTTCTGGGCAGCTTGAAGACAAAATCCATAGTCAGGTGATCCCATTTCCACTCGGGGATCGGCAAAGGTTGCATTGCTCCATAGGGTCTTTGCCGCTCGGCATTCACCTGCTGACAGATCAAGCATCTACTGACATATTCTGCAATCTCACATTTCATTCCCGACCACCAGTAATGCTCTCGAAGTGTACGATACATCTTGGTCCCACCAGGATGCATCGCATAGGCTGAACAATGAGCCTCATCCAGTATCACTTTCTTCAATGCGTCATCCTCAGGTACGCACAACCGTCCACCCTTAACCAAGGCTCCATCCTCACGGATCTCAAAGTCCTGCCTTTCTCCAGCCTCGACCTCAATCCGAATGATGCCCAGAATAGGGTCTTCAAACTGAGTATCAATAACCTGATCAATCAAAACAGGTCGCACATGGAAACTCGCTAGGAGTGCTCCCTGATCAACCACAGTCAACTTTACTCCCAACCTGCGGAGCTCAACCAACAATGGTAACCGTACTGTCCTCAAATGTGACAAAGAACTAGCTGACTTCCTGCTCAGAGCATCGGCGACCACATTAGCCTTCCCTGGGTGATACTCAATAGTACAGTCGTAGTCCTTAAGTAACTCCAACCATCGACGTTGTCTCAGATTCAGTTTCTTCTGAGCGAACAAATACTTTAAGCTCTTGTGGTCTGTGAAAATCCTGCACTTCTCGCCATATAAGTAATGCCGCCAAATCTTCAGTGCATGAACCACCGCTGCTAGTTCCAAATCATGTGTAGGGTAGTTCATCTCATGGGGTTTCAATTACCGGGAAGCATAAGCAATCACTCTCCCATGCTGCATCAAGACACAACCCAAGCCTTGCAAAGACGCATCACTATACACCTCGAACTCCCCACTATCGTCTGGAAGGGCTAACACAGGAGCAGATGTCAACCGTCTTTTAAGCTCCTGGAAACTCTGTTCACAGTTCTCGTCCCACTCAAATCGAACTCCCTTCCGAGTTAGTAGGGTTAAAGGAGCGGCTAAAATCGAAAAACCCTCAATGAAACGCCGATAATAGCCTGCTAAGCCCAGAAAACTCCGGATCTCGGATCTCCGTCACCGTCTTAGGCTGTTCCTAATTGGCTACCGCCTCAACTTTCTGAGGATCCACGCTGATGCCCTCGGCCGAAATCACATGACCCAGAAATCCCACACTGGTCAACCAAAACTGACACTTACTGAGCTTCGCATACAACTGATGCTCCCTCAAAGTTTTAAGCACGATTCTCAGATGTTTCTCATGTGCCTTCGCACTCTTCGAATACACCAAAATGTCATCAATGAAGACAATCACAAAACGATCCAAGTATGGCCGGAACACTCGGTTCATAAGGTCCATAAAAGCTGCTGGGGCATTAGTCAAACCAAAAGGCATCACAACAAACTCATAATGACCGTACCTAGTCTGAAAGGCTGTCTTCGGTACATCCTCTTCTTTAACCCTTAACTGATGATAACCGGAGCGAAGGTCAATCTTCGAAAAATACTGAGCTCCCTTCAATTGGTCGAACAAATCATCAATCCGGGGTAGGGGATACTTATTCCGAATAGTTACCTTATTCAGTTGTCTGTAATCCACACACAATCTCAATCCTCCGTCCTTTTTCTTGACAAACAAAACAGGTGCTCCCCAAGGTGACATACTCGGTCGAATGAATCCTATATCGACCAACTCTTGCAACTGGGCCTTAAGTTCCCTCAATTCTGCAGGTGCCATTCTATAAGGAGTCTGTGAGATAGGTTGTGTACCTGGAAGAAGATCAATCGTGAACTCAAGATCTCGGTGCGGGGGTAGTCCTGGCAACCCCTCAGGAAAAACATCGGGAAACTCCCGTACCACTGGTATGTCCTCCGCCCTCACTGGCGTAGCACGTGTATCCACCACATGAGCTATGTAACCCTGGCACCCCTTACGTAACAGCTTGCTAGCCTCGAGTGCCGAAATAACTCCAGTAGGAAGTGCACGCTGATCCCCCTGAAACGTAGTCTCTGATAATCCGGGACTCCGAAAAGTCACTCTTCGATCGAAACATTCGATAGAAGCATGATGTTTCGTCAACCAGTCCATACCCAAAATAACACCAAAGTCTCGGAGATCCAACAGTAACAAATCCGCCAGTAACTCCACCTCGCCTACCATCACCGAACACTCTCTCAACACCTGAGTCACTACCAACCCCTCCCCCGTAGGTGTACTCACTCCTAACGCACAATCCAAAGTAGACACCTCCCTCTCCTTAACCAAACTACAACTCCGAGCTACAAAAGAATGGGTAGCCCCGGGATCTATCAAAGCAAAAACATTGTGACCAAGTATGGTGAGTGTACCTGTCACCACTCCAGGTGCCTTTCTGGCCTCCTGCTGAGTCATGGCAAAAACTCGCGCCTGAGGTCCCGATGACCTACCGCGCCCTCTGGAACTACTCGTGGCACCTCCGCCACCCCTAGGGCCTGCTGCCCCTGACACTGAAGCAGTACTCCGCCCGGGTTCCGCTGCACCTCGGCCTGCTCCACCCTCCGGAGCTAACAATGGGCACTCCCGCCGAAAGTGTCCTCGCTCTCCGCAATAGAAGCAAGTATCCCTACCGGGTCCACCGGTATGCCTCCCTGTAGAAGCAACTGAAGTCGCACTCGTCTGAGGAGTCGGCTGTGACCTAGCTCCTCGAAAACCAGAGCCCTGGAAACTGCCTGGTCTGCCATACCGGGCTCCACCAGCCGATGACGATCCACCAAACGTACCCCGTTTCGGGGGCCTCTAACTCGATGCTCCTGGAAATGAATGCTCTCGGCGTCGAACACTGCCCGAATACTGTGGCCTAGCAGGTAAACTGGCCTCCACCCTGACAGCAGCATCAGACAACTCTCGGAATGTAGCAAAAGAGCCGGCTGTCACTATAGCCTTGATCTCTCCCCGAAGGCCCAACTCGAACCGGCGGCATTTCTCCGCCTCGGTCACTACAAATGCAGGAGCGAAATGAGATAGCATCTGGAACCTCTGCTCATACTCAGCAACTGTCAAGTTCCCTTGCTTCAAGTGAAGAAATTCTGCCTCCTTCGCATCCCGGAAAGAACGGGGATAGTACTGATCAAGAAACCGCTCCCGGAAAGTCTCCCATGTCACGGTATGTGCATCCCAGTTGGACAGTTCCAGCGTGTACCACCACTCATATGCAGCTCCATCCAACAGAAAAGTAGCTAACAAGACCCGATCCTCAAGAGGACAGTGCATTACCCCAAAAATACGTTCGAGCCGGGTGATCCATCGATGAGCTTCCTCGGGGTCTGCCCCACCACTGAAAGTCGTAGCCCCAAGTCTCTGGGCTCTTTCGATCGAAGCGCTCTCAGTCCCTCTCGTCGCTTCATCTTCAGGTCGTGGAGGGGGTTCACGTCGCGGAGGCATGATCGATCGTACGCTGAAAGAGGCATAGAGTTAGTCAAACAACCTAGACCCAACACAAATCGACACAACCTGGCTCTGATACCAATTGTCAGGACCCGTCCCAAATATCACCTCGGTACCCGGGACGAACCCTGCTCCCGTCTGACAATCACACTTACAGTACCAAAGATAACCTTAATACAACTATAAGCACAACTATCAGACGAAGGAGTAAATATATACACTAGTAAGTCAGAGCATAGCTCTACAAAATGGGCACAAAAAGTCCTACAATTCTAAGTCCGCAACGGAAGAACGTCGTAAGCTCTATGCCTCGATATCTGCCTCAACGTTCACTCCAGCGCTATCACCACGACCTGGAGGGAAATTTAAAAACAGAAGGTGTGAGTGGACTGGAATAAATAGCAGTTTCAATACAGTTTCTCGTCAAATCAGAGTTAAGGAAAAGTAATAAGTTGTTCCCTCCGCTTTGGAAACAGGCATGCCCAACGAAGTATTAGAAAATCATAATATGGAACATCATAAGAAACAGAAACACTATAAAACATCATAAGAAACAGATACACTATAAAACTGGTATAGAAACCAGAGCACGAGCATTAAACCATCTTTTCCGATCAAACATGATGGACCTATCCGAGTCTTTAAACTCAATAGGCCTATGGGGGTAATATCATAAATATCCGAGTCTTTAAACTCCCGAGTCTTTAAACTCAATCCGGGCCCGTCCCCCCGTCAAACAATATCCGGGTCTTTGAACCCATATCCAGATCCAGCAAATCCAATCCATTTCAGTGTAAAACCGTTCCGAAACCCATCACCAAACTCGAATTCGGAATCCCCAGTTTGAAGCCCTTCCGACGTCCAGAACCGACATTCCGAACCCAAATCCGAAAAATTCATGTTCATAGAAAAAACCATAGGAAATCCCAAATCATGTTTCATAACCCATTTACCATCATTAGAAAACTTTTATAGGTTGAATTTCTCAAATATGGCATCAAAATCTGAAAACCGGCTTTTTCTCGAAAAACGTGTAAAATCCGGAAACGTCTCGAAAAACATGCAAACATTTCAATCACGTATAACCATCATTGAAAACATAAAAACACACATAATATCATAAAACATTGATAAAAACAGTTAGGCATGCTCGAAAGTAGGAAAGAGTCCACTCACAAATCTGAGCAAGTCAGTCGCGCTCCGTGCGTTCCTCGACCGACTCGAGTGCCTCCCGTCCTGTCAAAATGCACCAAATAGGGTCACAAATACATCAAGGATCCTAATCCTAATTTCCCCAATTTTTCGGGAATTAAATAATATTTTAATCCTAAACCCGTAACCGTCTGGATTCCCGAAAAACTCCGTAACACCGTCCGGTTAACCCGAAAACTATACCATTGGATTCCTTAGAACATTTAGGACTAAACTCATGTTGGAAGCTTGGCCAGATTCCTCCCCACGCGCCTCCACGTGCCGCCCAAAGTGGCTGCGCGTGGGCCTCACGCACCTGCTACAGTGCTTCTCCTTCCTCGAGTCACCCGGTTCAACACAGTTGAACCGGCGTGACCGGTTCTCTGTAATCCGACCACCATTCCAGTCCAATCCAATCCCATTCTCTTCGTCCCATCCTAAGCAATCTAACCATGTCCTAACCTTGAAGAGTCACGGCCGGAAACCCATCGTTCACGGCCTCGAAACAGACGGCCCGTAGTCCCTGTTTTGGCCGTTGGTCGCCCAGGTCCTCCCCCGTCACGGCGTTCATCTTAATCGACGCCTAGGACCTTCCTGAACTTCACCCTAACCTCCTAATCTCTCGACTCAACGCCCAACTCCACGACTTTGCATTTGAACTTCACGGCCAAACAGAGTACAGAGTACTCACCGTCGCCTGAGCTCCGCCGTGTACGCCCCCGTCACGGCGACCGTCCTACACCACTCCTAGAACCTCTCTAAACACCACTGCACTCACCAATCCCCTCGATTCTCATCCTACCTTCACGACTTTTGAATTTAAAATCCACGGAAAAACAGGGGAAAGGAACTTACCCTTCGATTCAGGCTCCGCCGTGAGCACCGCCGCTTACCACGGTGCTTGTTGGACTCCCCGTAGCCTCCTTAGTCTCCTAGTGGCTCGAATCGATCCACCACACGGCACAACAGCCACCACAGTCCACCGCCTTCTCTGTTTTCTCCAAAAATCTAACCGTCCACCGTATAGCCTCCGTGCACGGTTGCAGTTCCAAACCGCGATCACCAGCACCTCCTTGCCTCACTGTCCTTCTCTCAACTCACTCTTCACTCTCCCTTGCACTGAATCGATCACCGCCTCTCCAAACTCTTCTCTCTGTTTTCTGCGTTTGTCGAAGGATTGCACGGTTCAAAAATGAACAAAGTGTGGCCGTGCACACTTTGGAACTCTTTGGAACAATCCAGTGCCCCCACGTGTCCACAATCCTATGGACAAGCAGAAAATATCCTACCCCACCCAACCACTTGTCCTCATCCAATTGGCTGAAAGAAAAATGACCAAAATACCCCTTTTATAATTAATTACCGTTTTGCCCTCGAACGTTCTAGACCCGTATCTTTCCCGTCCGACGTCCGATGACAGCGTGCCGCCTGTCGTTGAACTCAGGACGTCGTGACCTATCCAACGGTCCCCGGTCTACGTGAAAATCACAAGTCCTCCAAAAAGTCAACATTTTCCTCATTTAATCAAAATTACGGCAACGCCCCCAATCTTCCGAACGTCATAACTTTTCCTCCGGTTGTCCGAATCGAACCTACCACCTGTCTACGGACTCGTGACGTCATAAACTACGTCACAGTCACGGGTCAACACTCATCCAATTGGTAATTCAAAAAGTCAACTTTTAGCCTACTATTCATAAGGGCAAAATCGTCCTTTTCTACAAAACTTTACAAAATTACAGTTTTACCCTTCCCGAAGGTACGGGTTGTTACATTTATCTTCTTCGGTTCTCACATTAGCAAACTTCCTCGTTTTCCCATACTCATGCTGACTCTCACTAGAGTCCCATCACCACACACCAAACCGCATATGTCGGATCTTGATTCAATACATTACCTCCATATGTCAGATTGACTTCATAAGGAAGCCAATCTCATTAACATTATCGCGTCCAGCCGACAACTCTCGGCTCCACTGCGCTCTCGTTGCACTACTCTAATCTCGACTCGCTCTCGAGTCCCCACATTGTCACATCACGTACCTTGTCGAAATATATTCGACATCTCACCCATCTTGGGTGTATCTGGACCCCATCGAATACTTGCTAGCAGAGGTAATGACATAGATAAAAACACTAGGGTTCCTCTGGCCTACATGGCCCTGAGCTCTCGACTCACGTAATCACTAGACCCTCTCAGTCCACTATGCTTTAGCACAGTATTCGACGTCCAGTCACCATCTCATCATGTCGGAACACATCCGATCATAATCCTCGTTGAACTGTCACCATCGGATCCAATCCGATTACTATCTCATGTCCAGCTAGGCCTCGATTCTTTAGACAAAACCTTTATCCTCTCTGATAACTCTCAACTCGATATATCGATTGACTGTGGTCAATCCCATCGTCCAACGTACACTACACACCGGTGCATCCCCATCATATCAATCATCAAGGCACTGCTCGGCCTGCTCAAGGACTACATTCTGGCAACGTCCAACCACGTACCAATCCTTACTCTGAACACGGCCCGGACCTTAACCATCTGTCACAAGGCTAGCCTCAATCCATCACAATCTCTCCATCTGGAGTGGTAACAAACCTGCCAACATCCTAATCGAGGCATCGACTATTCATCTCTTCCTGATTGATACCTATGTATCGTCCTCGTCTCACACTTATTCACACATCCAACACATACTCATCCACTTATCCAAGACAAATCAATGCTCTTAAACATATCCAACACATATTCATCCACCTATCCAAATCCAAGATAGAGCATACACACATCCCCATATCCAACACCTACCTAAGAAAGAGGTTGGATAAAATTCCGTCTTACTTCGAGATCGTTATGATACGATTCTCCTCTGCTCCTAGCTTAGTATAATCAGCAGTACGATTCTCCCCAATGACGACCAAACCTCGGTCTGCTCGACTCACGGTCGCCACAATCATCTCAATCCTCTCGATCATCTTGATATTCACCACACCACTCGATCCACTCGATCCTAGGTGGATCCATACTAGCTCTCTCAGCCAATATAACGTGACCCCTAATACCAACATGGGTCCACTACCTCGGACACTAACTCATCACATCCAGTGACTCTAAGTACCATCTGCTCTTCAAGTCATTCAAATTTGACTCACAACCTAGGTGTTCAGCTCTTACACCCTCTTTGAACCCTTTAACTGTCATCCTAATCCTCGTCATCCCACCTAGGGAAGAATCAAGGTTGATCAAAGATGGTGACATCAAAATTCATCATATGTCATCATGCGGCACCAAGCTTCATCTGCTAAAGAGTAGAAAACGAGAAGTCTCCCTCTTCGACTTCGGAATACTCATCTCCAATGCGGAGTCAAGCACTCCTCTCATTGTCTCAATCATAACCTCTCTTGATTCTGAAGTTCTAGTCATGTTGGAAGTATATCCATCTTTTCCAACGGTTGGACTTTCCAGTCCCCAACTCACTCAGACGACATCCACCTATGTGTCCGTAAATAATCTAACTTAGTATCCAACTCGCCTGTCCGTTTTATACCGTTTATGCACATCCAAAAAGGTGAGTAATGGATGACATCCTTCACAATCCGATTCTCAAGTCTCAACCTATACAGGTTCAACTCCTGAGCACACCCTCGTGTCTCAAGTCTCGCATTATGTTGACGGCCAAACCAGAAGCTCTGGCCAAACAAACGGAAAAAACAAGGTTACCTTCTTCGACTAAGAGTATTCTTTGATAATTACTGTAATTCTTAATCCTTTCCTCCAAACTAACACTTTCATTGATTCTCTTCGGCTTCTTCCATCACCATCCCCGTCGGCATACCTGTTCGCACGTCCCAACCCTTATGGGATCAATCTTCAACTCTGAACACTCGTGCCATCCATTCACAACGAGCTAGGGTACCTATCACTAATCTAGGTATACCCCGTGCCTGAGCCACTCAGGATGCTCTCTGTCCCGCTCAGTGCCCACTGAACTCACATGTTTGCCACCCTAGGCAAATCTACCTTACTAGTCGTAATCCAAGCCCACAATGGCATTACATTACTTAGACACACACAATGTCGTTCGGAATCATCCAATCACTATTAGATTCCCATCAACTCCACTCTGGCATCTCCCACTCATCTCAGTCACCTCCACAGAGGTAGTGCGGCACACTCACCAGCAGCCAGAGTTCATCTCTTTCTGTGATCACACTCGGGTGTAACCAAGTCGAATCCAAAAATCACTACTCGTACTGTGCGTCACTCACGCACCTCCGTGTCCATGTCACGACTGGTGAATCTTCATTGTCTTAGTCATCACGGTAACCTGAGCCTATTCAACTCGATAAGAAGACCAATCCAATGGACGAGTCTTATCGATAGTAATGTCTGCCACAACCTTGCGCTGATCAATTTCAGAAGCACTCTGTTATCGAAAATCCATACCCCTGCAGTCAACTCACCGCAGATACCAATTGCGCAACGCGTAATATCCCACCGATCGGTCCACAAGTACCACACTCCTGGTAACTTGTCTAATCCTTCACAAACTAGGGTAATCACGAACCCGACTGCTCACTGCAGCATGACCATCCTGACCAATCCATCACTCTCGACTCCGAAAAGTCGTCATACTCTGATACTGGTATCCAACCAACTAGTAACCACTATCCAAGGATCTCATCCACTCGTAATCTAGGGCTTCCAGCCGCTAGGCCCACAAGAACTTGGTATTTTCTACTTGGTGTTAGGCATTACCCAACCACGACATGTCACAATCACCGCATGCCATACCAAGCCACACAACATCTATACCGTGGAATCCTCTTCCTGACAACATCCCTCCGGGATTCGACACACTATAACATGGCACCTTAAACCAAATAGGATCAAACGTTCCTATTCCCAACAATCTCAACTAGGGTCGTCCATGACCTCCACTGATACCACTTGACACAATCCCCATCTAACATGACCGCTCAATGGTCCCGACTCTCAAAGTCGTCATACTAAGACAACTGGTCGACTAGGTAGATGGGACCTACCCGTAGCACTATAGCTCTAGGCTGTTAGATTCACATGCACATCGATCCTCCTCGGGATCCAACCTCACTCAAAACATGACACTCTATGCCAATCGAACCCTAAACCATCGCATTTCGTGCCAGACATAACCTAACCATGGTCTGGTTCCATTGAATCCTCATACTCTTACCCTAACTATTAGGTTGATGACGGGATGTTACCACTGCAGAGACATCACATCCAGCATTTGCGCGTCACTCTGAGAGCAACACATGCTCTTATACCAACTTGACAGGACTCGTCTCAATCCCCTCCCCCTGGATTATCATGGGATAAGCCTGCTCCTGTCTGACACCATGTGTCAGACCAGGGATAAATTCGTCACCCGCTCGAGGTCCATCAAAGTACACCATGATCGGCGGTGGCATGTGATGTCTCGATCTCTGCTACAGCCCGCATTCGCGATCAACCTGAAGGGTATTAAAACCATAAAAGTTGTGAGTGGACAAAAACAACAGTTTATAAAACTCATTTTATATCAGAAAGACATTTATACCCTTCACGTAAAAGCATGCATGCATCATAAAATAGTTATTTCAAATACTTTCTCGGAAGCAAGACGTATTGCTTCCCAAATCAAAGCACAGTGAAAAATGCTTCTCAATCGAAACCATCATCTCAGTAGGGTCTCAACCCAAAACCAGATCATAGAAAACAAGCACGGGTCTCAGCCTAAAAAGAAAACACAAATAGAATCTCGGCCCAAATCATAGAACTCATGGCAACACATCCCATGGGAACTCATCACAATATCAGTCACGATACTCATCCTAGCACATGTGCATATAGCTCAGGACCGCTCACAATCCTAGCATGTCACCGTGAACACATCACTCACCGCGACCCAATCTAGATCATCGCGAACACATTGCCGATCAATCCTAGAGTATCTCATCAGCACTCCTAAGTTGAGCCTCCCTTGGTCATTGCTTCCCTCGGCTACTCGACAATAGGCAGTGCACCGTGACCTCTACGGAAGGAACACATTGCAATCCGGAGGTGAGCATCGTAACACCCGGGACGAACCCGAATGTTATCATCATACATAGGGCCTCAAGCACAGAACATCACCAAATGGGTCACAGCCCGAAAACCAATGTCCTACGACACTTCATATCCCAAGATTTCTCGAATCCTATCAAATCCACAACTGGGTCTCATGCTCGAAATATCTTTCGTAAAACTCATAACTCGGTCGACGCCCGACTTATCTCACATTTGACTGTACTCTAAGTTAAACCTCAAATCAATTAGGTCATAAGCCCGAAAGATATTTCCAAAGATGAAAACCAGTTCTCATTTCCAAAACACTTTCCAATCATCCTTGATTTCATGCTAAGTCAGGGTCTTTCAAATGGGTCTCGCACCCGAATCTCGATTTCACTCATCCTCGTGAAATCTTCCAAAATCGTAAATCAGCTCCTCGGTTTCACGCCTCTCCGTGAAAGTCTCGAAATCACATAAAACAAAAGCATGTAGTACACTCGGCCGAAGCCCAACCATCAATTAAAATAGAAATCTCGAATTACGTGCAATAACGTATTTTCCTCCAAAAATTCCAAACAATTCATATTTAAATCACATGAACTCATGGAATCTCAAAACATGTTCATAAAAACATATAAAATATTTATGCATGCATCATATTCATAAAAAAAATTCCACTCACAGACAATGCAAGCTGCGCCTTGATACGCATGCCATAAGCCTCTCCGGGCTAATCCGACCTTTCCGGGTCAACCAGACCTGTCTAAAACATACTCAAAGGTCACTAACTACTTCAAATAACCTAACATTAAATCCCCCAATTTTTTCGGGGTTTTAAACGTATTTAAAATAAGCCATAAACCTTTGGACACTCCAAACTACCCCGAAACGGTGTCTGATCGACTCGAAACTTGTACCAAAATGTTAGTTACATCAAAAGGATAAAATTACATGTTGACCTTGTCTCGAAAAGCAAGCCCACACACCCTCACGCGTTGTCTAAAGGTGTTGTGCGTGAATGCCACGTGTCGATGAACAGTGTCATCGTCTACCTCGAGTGAACCCGATTCACTGGTAGTTCTGGTTTGACCAAACTGGTGAACCGTCAAGACCGGTTCTCCTTCCTCCGACCACCATTTTTGAAATCGTTCATCCCTATAGCTTCGTCCAGTCCTACCTTATCGATTTATCAACCCAGAAATCCAAGAAAAACACGAGTGATTACCTTCTCGATCGATGAATAATCGATCAATCTTCCGCCATCGAGTTCTCATGATCCTTGCCACCGTTGGCCGTCATTCCAAGCCCAATCGACTCCTTTTGACCTCCAGACGCTCACCTAATTAACCAATTCGATCAACAACTACCGAAAACCAAACTTCCATTTTTTTAACGTAAACACTTACCGTCTCTGTTTTCCGGCCACCGTCCACGGCGGTCTAACCTGTTAGCAACATCCTCATCGTCTCCCTTCACTCTCTAACTTTCATTCACAGCCCAAGGATGATAGATGAGGATTGAAGGTTGTGGGTTTGAGTTTTTAGGGTGGGTCGTATGTGTGTTTCGAGTTAGGGAGGATGAAACAGAGAAGGCAAGGGGATATGCATGTATCTGTGTTAGGTGAGCAATGGATGAGTGACATTTGTCTTCTCTGTTTCATCCATTGGGCCTGACCAAAATATCTGGGCTCACATGAGCACAAATGTCCACTTGTCTCGTAATTCGTGTAATAGTGTCTCGAAGCTTTTGTGACTCGTAACTTTCTCGTCGAACGTCCGATTTTGACGTGCCACCTGTCTACGGACTCGTATTGACCCGATCTACGTAATGATCCTTAGTCCTCATGCATTGGACCCCCCGAGTCAAATGTCAACTTTTTCCTTTGTCTAAGGATAAAATCGTAATTTCGCCCTGAACGTCCGACGATCCTCGACTAATCCTCGATTAGCCTCGATAATCCTTGGTTTAATCTTAATTAATCTTAATTAATCTCGAAAATTTGGGACGGGTCATTACAGTAACTCCTTTATTTTTGTTTGCTATTTCGCTCGGTATACTATCATGAGTCCCCCAAGTTCTCAGTCGAGGTAGGATACTGAGAGGAAGACTTTTGTAGTTTGTTGTACTTCTAAGTCGGTGGTTTTATAGTGATTGTGCTTTGGCAGTCCCCTGGTGAGTATGATCCGGTGTACGAGCTTGAAGCCTTACAGTGATTTTGTGTTGTCTGTGTAAGTTGGCATGATAGCTAAGTTTAGCTTTGATTGTGGGCTCAGTGATGTGTTTGAGCAGCTCGGTAATGTATTGAGTAAATATATGCTCGGTATGTGTTAAGAAGATGTATACTCGATAATGTGTTGAGTAGCTCGATAATGTGTTGAGCATAGGCCAAGTGTTGAGTGTAGGCTGTGTGCGCATGTACTCTGACTCGAATACACTCTAACTCGAATGTTTGAGTCGATACCAAGTGTTGAGTACGGTCAAGTTGCCTGTATTCCGACTCGAATGTTTGAGCCGTAGGCCCAAGGTTTGAGTATAGGTCGAGCTGCCTATACTCCGACTCTAATGTTTGAGTCGAGGCCAAATGTTTAGTAGCTCAGTAATGTGTTGAGCAAATTTAAACTTGGTAATGTGTTGAGTAGCTCGGTAATATTTTGAGCAAAGGTCAAGTGTTGAGTGTAAGCCGAGTGTGCCTGTACTCTTACTTGTTTGTTTAAGTCGTAGGCTGAATGTTGTATGGATGAGCTTATGTTTTCCTAATATGTACGAGTGTATGTATGTTCGACATGTATTCTCGGCATGTATGATTTTGTGTATGTTTGGCATGTATGCTATGATGTTGATGATGTTCATAAGTTAATGTTTTGAAGTGTTACCTAGTTTTGTGGAAGTGTATTACGAGGTATTTCGTGGTGTAAGTTGAGTTGGTGCCATGGAAGTGTGATGAGAGGAAGAGCAGAGTTCGTGGTGTAAGCTGAGTTAGTGTTTTCAAACTGTAGTGGAAGAGCATAGCAATACCTGTTCGGATGGTGGTCATACCGAGATAAAAGTTGGGGTGGATGTCCTCCTGGTTAGCTGAGTATGGTTGGCCATTCATCCGATTTGTCATGATAGAGTGGTAGTGCCTACAAATTGTAGTGGAAGAGTAGAACAAAATCTATTCGGATGGTATTCATACCGAGATAGAAGTTGTGGTGGATGAGTCTTGGTTGGCCGAGTGTGGTTGACCGCTCATCCGATTTGTAATGACAGAGTGGTAGTGCCTCCAAAATTGTAGTTGAATAGTATAACAAAACCTATTTGGATGGTGGTAATATCGAAATAAAAGTTGTGGTAAATGAGTCCTGGTTGTCTGAGTGTGGTTGGCCGCTCATCTAATTTGTCATGACAGAGTGGTGTTGATCTATAACGAGTGATCAATCAATAAATGATGAGGGAAAACAGTGCCCCCTACTAACTGAATTTTGTAGCTCGGTTTTGGAACTATAATGTGATATCGACTTGTGGGCCGAGTTGGTTTGACTACTCAATGGAATGCTTTGATGCCAAAGTGTAAGGGCCCAAAACAAAAAAGTTTCTGTTTTTTTATTTTGAAAACTGAGTGGGCTAGACTGATCGATGGGTTTCTTCAAAATTGAGATGTAAGGCCCAAAACAAAGTTTGGGTTTTTTTGTTTATCTTTTGGTGGTCGAGTTGGCTTGGCCGAGTGGGTTTTGGCCGAGTTGAGTGGGCCGCTCGGTGGGCTGAAAAAATGTAAGTGCCCAAGCCCAAAATAAAATAAAAAATTGTTTTTTGTTGTTTTTTTTTTTAAGGACGAGTGGGCAGCCTAGGCTGGGGTGAGTTAATCGCTCGGTGGGCCGTTGTGAACCGAGAGGTAGGAGCCCAAAATAGAGTGGGTCGGGTGCAAAAAATATAATATGTTTTTTTGTAAGTAGGCCGCTCAATGGTAGTTGTAGGAAACAACCTGCTGGGCCAAGAAAGAATGGGGGGTAGTGCATGGGCCCAAAGAAAACTGGGCTGCTCTGCTGGTTTTTTTTTTTTGGTGGTCGAGTTGGTTTGGCCAAGTGGGTTTTGGTCGAGTGGCTCGAGTGGGTTTTGGCCGAGTTGAGTAAGCCGGTTGGTGGGCTGAAAAAATGTAAAGTGCCCAAGCCCAAAAAACATTAAAAAGTTTTTTTTGTTTTTTGTTTTGGTGACAGAGTGGACTAGACCGTTTAGTGTGTAGCTGTTTGGACCAACACCCCAGGCCCAAAGGATATTGGGGCATGCATGGTTTTGCTTGTGGGTTGTCTCTGTCGATGAATGGTCATCGAAGTTGAGTGGCTAAGAAGACTGACTGGGAAGCTTGACTGAGAATCATGTTTGAGCCTTGGTGGGAACCTGTCGAAAAGGGTCGATATGGGGCTCTGGGCTGAGAGTTCAAGTGGAACTCGATGGCTCGCAACTGAAACGATCGTCCTAGGCAGATGCTGGTTTGTGGAGGCGACTAAGGGGTCATAGGTTGGCCAAGTCCCCCAAGCCGCTGGGTGAGTCATGATGCAGTCTAATGGTGATGCCATGGATGGTGTTGGGGGGGGGGGGGCGCATGCCGAGCAGTCGCTTTCAATCGGTCTCTAAGTTAACATGTGGTTTTCGGGAGAAGATTTTCGAAACAAAGAGTCAACGGGCATTGTTTGAGCTAGTTAGAGAAGACTTGGTGGGAGACTGTTGAATAAGGTCGTTTGATTGGGTCGGCCATGTGTTTCGTGCGGGTGACTGCTAAGTCAATCGGGTCGGTCGAGCTTGGCCTTACGCATGGGCTGGGTCCTTGTGGATCCACAAGGAGTGGCGACGCTGAGCTATCTCCCCTAATCAGCCGATCGAGCCTATGATTTTTTGAAGATGTTGAGTGGTAAGTTATCGTCGGGTCAGTCAACTAGCAGTAGGTGGTCTACCGCCAGTTCCATGCTTGAGGCATGCAACTATGGTGAACAGTCGTGAGGAGCGTCATCGAGCATGCTAGACCGCTCAATTGTAGCCTCATGATGGTGTTCCTTGGAGAAGTTTGGGTGTGTGACTAACTAGTTGCTAGGTTCTTGACGAACTGCAAGGGGCAGTGACTCCAAGCGGCCAACCCCAGTCGGTTGATCGAGCTTGGCTTTGTGATTTGGTGTAGCCGGGTCGTTGATCATAGGTGAGTAGCGACTCAAGAAGCTCCAGTTCAAGCAGACGAGCGGTGGGCCTCGATTCGACGCTGTTGCGTCTTGCAGTTCAGGTGCACCGAAGGTGGACTGCGACAAGGTGTGCGTTTTTTTCTCAACACTAAGTTCCTGCATTTTTTTTTTTTGCTTTCATATATACGATGATAAAGAAGATGATCAGTAATGGTGGGTTAGTTTTGTTTAATAAAGAGGGGTGATATTTTGGTGGTGGGGTCAAGTGGTAGAGTGCAAACTACCAAGCATGACTATACATACATTGGTTTGTGGTGGGCAGAGTCAAAGTTGCCAAAAGGGTATATATATATATATATATATATGTGTGGTGTGCAGGTTGTCTCTGCTCCCGTCTTTTTTTTATATTATATATGCTTGAAAGGTAAGGAGGTAAGTATGAATATATATATATATATATATATATACTTGTGGTGGGCAGAGAAGTATAAATATATATATATATATATATATCTTCTTTTGGGAAGAGTCTGCAAAGGAAGGCCTGCAACTGCCTCATAATAACATAATTAATAACATTTGTCCTTGTTGGTCTCCATGTGGACCCTAAATCTTGGATGGAATAACTGGCCCTAAGTGCAAGATTTGTGTATTAAATTTGGGCCTAGAGGATTGAATGGAATATGTGGCCCAAGTTGACCCTTGAGTAGAGGTTGGATAGATCTCCCTTTGTGACTGACAAGCCTAAGCTAAATGGGAACAGGTCCAAAAGCCATTGTGCTGGTCTTGGGCCGAGATGAGTGAATGGACAGCTCACGGGGTTCTCGTCGGTCGGCCGAGTGAATTCTGGTAACCTGAGAAATTTGGAAGAGAGGCAAACTCGAAAGAGAGGAAAAATATCGGAAGAGATAAAATTTCTTGGAAGGTTAGAGCTGATTTTTAGGAAGTGCTTGGAATTTTTGGGTTTGTGGGTTCTGCAGATGTAAGGAAGAGAGAACCGACATAGATTTTTGTCACAATACCCATATACGGCACCAAATTGTTGAAGTATAAAATGTTCCAACTTAGGAGTAGGAAGACCACACTCACCTAAGAACACAAACATGTACGTGGTTCACCTAAATCGGGTTACGTCCATGGTATTATCCTATTTCTCATTAGTATAATAGTGTTTGTGTACATAATACAATAGGCTTAGAGATTTTAGAGAGAAAAAGTTAATGTACAGGAATGTGAGAGCTCTAAAGTCTAGAGAGAGAGGTTTCTCTAGTGAGAGAGTGGGGATCCCCTTGAGGGTGATAATGCTCATTATATAGGCAATATTAGGTTATGATGGTGTGACTCGAATATGGGTTTTAGTGATGGGCCTTCGAGATGAGCCCTAGTTGTGGGCCTCGATAGTGAGCCTTATGTGATCTTCAAAGCCTTTTGGGCGGGCCTATTACTTGGTCTGATATGTTGTTTGACAAGTCCGTTGCTCGGTCCAATATGGTGTCAACATAATGAATTTAGAATATGAATATATTGTATATCAGCTCGAATATATGAATGTGAGGCCTGCAAAAGGGGAAAGATAGATTACCGTTTTAGTATTCCTATCTTCATCATCAAAGAAAAACATCTCATTAAAGGGCACACCAGTAGTTGCATGAATTTTTTGAAAATCCTCTATTTTGTGAGTCCAGCTGGAGAAAATCTCATGCATAAACACAAACCCAGATACCATTTTCAGTTTAGAAAAATGGACCCAATTAATTTAGAACGAAAAACGAAAATGCAATTGAAACCCAAGAAAGAAACCATGTAAAACTACTGCAATTGTAATTGAATAGAAAAAGAAAGAAAAACATTGGGATAAAGGATCACCTGGGTCACAAACAAAGAGTGCGCATCAAGTGTTTGAAGGAATGCTTTGGCTATATCAAGAGTGGGCGATCTTGAAGCAACAACCATGGAGATGCCCTTGTCTTTGAGGGCATATAATATGGCTAAGGCCTGCGGGTATAGGTATGGCATTTAGTCCTCATAGAAACACTTGCAATAGAAGGGACAGAGGGTGTAATCGAGATCAAAGATGCCATGGGTAAGGAGTTTCTAGTGTTTCCCTATCATATGTAAGGCTTTGTTCTTCACCTTCTCGTCATCGTCCCCTATTTGATTTGATCTCTCTTTTTATCACTTTAAGTTGCTCGCTAGGACACAATTTTTTATGCATCTTTGATGAGGATTTTCACAGCATATTCCACCATCAAACGGTCAAACCCAATTATAAAAAAAAAACGTGAGAAAGGAATACAAATGGTACAAAAAAATTTCTTCTTCATAAATTTTCTATTTCACTGAACCAACTCTTACTGAAGTTGGATATGGACCGTGGGTAAAAACAGAACTTTTTTTTTTGTAATTGGAAGATTTTTTTTAAGCCAGGCCACAATAGAATAATTCCACCTCGGCTCCCCTCTAACAGAGAATCCATGAATTTCGAGCATTCACAGTAATTGCAGGAATGATAAAGAAAATAGCCAGGTAATTATATATGTCGTAAAGCCTGCCCTCCTCTCATCTTCCTTACTCTTTAAAGTAAGCAAGTAAACTACCTTAGAATTAACGAGATCGTCAGTCTTGGATGAATCCTCTTGAAACGGGTCGTTCAACTCGCAAAGGTAGTTGAGGCGGCTAGAGAATCAAATGTTGGAGATAAAAAAAGAGGAATGAGATCTTTGGGTTTATCGTATAATAGAATAAAAGCCTTTTCAATTAAAGAAGAATAGTCATCCCTTTCGCTGGCTCTTAATTTTTAGGGAATAAGCTGGTATTTTTTACTAGCGATTTTAGCAGAATTGCCCCATATGAAATTGAGCACAATTTTGCATAGTCCACTTGTTTCTCGAGAAGAGATGGGAAACATGTTCAATTTCATTTTATTGAATAGTTGACCCAGCTCATTGTTGTTTGAAGAAACCCCCTGCTTTAATTGGTATTATTTCACGAAAAGCAAACGCCTTTGTTGCCAATCCTTCACTCCAACAATATCTAGGGTTCCTCGAACAATGAGATATCTCACACTGGATAAATTCTTAACACTTCCCCCTCTTACTAAGACTACATAATGTTCTTGTAAATTATGGTTAATACCGAGTATATAAATACTGATTTCAAATCTGTAAGTTAAGCGTACTCTGGCAACTTTATATAAGGCAGAGTTTGGTTTTTCGGGGGTAGCTCCGATAAGGTTCCCGGGATTGGAGTGGCTCGGGTTGGGGCTGGATAGAGGATATCCAAATTATAATTCCTATGGGGCTTATATCGAATCTATACCCTTATCACTAAAAAATAAAATAAAAAATTAGAAAACTAATTATATCCTTCATTGTTAATTGGGGAAAAAATCCCATCACCATCCTTTTATCGAACTACAAATAAGGCGTTATTTGGGAGAATAAATTTCGCTTTAGTTTTTTCTTTGCGCATGTTTTTATTCGTCGAGTATTTTTTAATTTATTTGATTTCACGATTATAAAAAATAATATAATGCATAAAAAATAAAAAATGGAAAAAAATTAACTTTCCTGTAGCAACCTTCCCCTTTCTTTATTTATTACTTGGTAAGGTATGGGTGTACATAACCGTTGTTGATGTTTTTTTTTTTTAATATACAATGATATTAGGAAATGATTTTATTTTTTATGAATGTTGAATTTGAAATTTAAGATCTTTCACATTCACACAATAAAATATCACTAAGCTTTTTTTTTATTATCAAGGATACTATTAATGTTACGTTTGGTACACTCTACAAGGGAATAAATAGGATAATATAGTACGAAACCAATTATTGTTACCACTTGTACTAATTAGCCATTATTTAAATTAATACGATTAAGTGTCTTTATACGGTCCAAACTCGTTAAAATAATATCCTCAAAATTATCCGTATTAAATAGTCGGATGAATAGAAATCTTGAAAAGTGTAATAATAATAATAATAAAAATGATAATAATAATAATAATAATAATAATAATAATAAAATCATTAATAATTAATTATAATTAAATAAATATTAATAATAATAATATATCAATAATTAATTAAAATAATAAATAAATATTCATAATATTCATAATTAAAATTAAGATATACATATTTCTTATTACTTATTATAATGTAAGACGAAAGTTTAATCTAGTAGAACATCAAATGTCTGATTAAATAGTTAATCTATCTAGTGAGCTAATTAGTCTATCAGTTCAAAATAATCTGCACAATACTACATCGAATAGACTAATCTATCCACTGAATAGTCTAACTATTTAGTTGGACGTTTGATTTTCTACCGGATTAAAATCCTGATTATATTATACTGGTCGTATTATATTATAATAGGTGACATTAAACATTTATATCGTAAATATTAATTATACATATTATTATTATTATTATTATTATTATTGACAATTGTTATTTATTTTAATTTATTATTGATATATCATTATTATTACTACTTATTAAATAATAATAATAATAATTATTATTATTATAATTATACGGTAACAATAATTTATATTATAAGAGACTGGAGCGTACAAGAACACTCAACCGTACTAATTTATACGGTAACTAATTAATATGAGTGGTATCAAACATTAGTTTCGTACTATATTATTTTATCTAGTCTCTTATACGGTATACCAAACGTAGCTTAAATCTTTAGCTTAGTAGCTCCAGCACTTGGAGGTTTATTTTATTTTGTGTTTTTAACTTTTGGCTTATTACTCAAAATGCTCCCATAATCGGACATTGAGTATCGCTGCTTTACTCACCGAACTGGATTTAATTCCAATTTTCTGCCACAACTGTAATGCTCCTCTTATACGGCCTAAACCATTTAATTTGAAATGCCCAACCCATATTTTAATGTCTATTTCGAAAGCCTTAGCTCTAATCTAAAATGCCTATTTCTTAACCCCACGCACTGTCATAACCCCAACTCACTTTCCAAAACCAACACTCACAACCTATTTTATTTACATCCACCAACAGCCACATCCACCAACAACCAAGCAAATTTAAACAATTCGAAGTGTAAAACATTACACATTGCCCACAAACACCAAGAAAATTTAGGCTAATTTAATCTTAACTCCCAATTTGAACTCAGGTTTCAAAATTTTGAATTAAATCCCTAACTTACCATATCGAGGCTATCGTGCTCCAGACTCTCGAGCGATTGTCATTTTTATCATGTTGGTTTTGTCTATCTGTTCAATTCAAACCCTAAACCGAAATTCAATGGATTGAATAAGATTCAATATCGTCTTCCTCTTCCCTCTTCTCCAAAATTGCCCAAATCGTCAGCCTTAGAATTCTCAATTCGTGAAATGGGTTTCCTCTGATCCACATCGATATAATGGGGACCACGAGCGACCTGTCTAATTGCCACATTAGTGGCACATAAATGCCATATAAGTGCCACATAAGTACTAATGATGGTGTTACTAATAGGAAATAATGAATGGAGCAACGAAGGTAACATATGTGATCCTTAATGTGACATTTTGAGTTATAAGGCTTTTTAACTTTTTATGTTTTCTAATTCTCGAGGGTAAACTCTGAATTTAAGAAAAACAAAAATTCATTGTGGGGTGTAGTAGCATTTGCGGGGGTGCGAATAGCATGAACGAGAAAGAAACAGAGAATTTCTCTTCTTCATTTGTCTTCGTTTAGTCGGCTGTTGCCTAGGAAACCAGCCTCCATATTCCGTTGAAAATCCTCTGAACCCTCCGGGATAATTTCGTTTTAACTCTAATTTTCAAGACAAATGCAATTGTGCGCTAATTTCTCTGCATCATCGGAGCTTCATTGGTAGAGCCTTAATTTGTTGAGTTCAAATGCAATTGTGTATTTTGTTTCTCCTTTCGGACCTTACATTACAGATTTTACTTTTCTTTTTTATTCTGTTTCGTGTTTAGGTGAATTATATAATCATCAAAATTCCAAGCCCCTTACGTGGAGGGAAATTTTGGTTTGTGGGTCGGTGGAAATTATGCTAATGGGATTCATTTGATTTTTAGAAATTCGGTATTCCTGTGTGTAGAGAATTATTGCATCCACTAGGAGGTGGTGGTGAGATTTAAGTTAAAGGGTGATGCACTGAGAAGGGCAAACCCACTAAAGATTACCCCAGGGTTTTATATGCTTATGATTGAATCAAATATGTCCTCTTGGGGTAGGATGGTGAAATAGAATGTGTATTATAAACTGCCCTATGTTTCCATCTAAATATTTTGTTTGTTATGATTTATGTTCTAGTTAGTACATCGATAAATTATTAATATTTGAGCGGTTACTGGGTGTTATTTTGTTTAGAATTTGAATCTGATGGTATGTTTCCAGTTTCAGATCTTGTTAAAATCTATTGATTACTTAATCTGTTTGTGATAGACTACTTTATCACTTCATCAGTAGCAGTTGGCTTTTGAGGGATATGTGTTGTTGAGTTCTGTTATGATCTGGCCTTCTATCTCCACCCAACAATGGTTTCTGGTTCGTTGCAATTGCCCCATGGATTGGGACTTAGCAGAAATCAGAGGTACCGAGAACAATTTAAGGTACTACAAAACACAGTTTTTAATTTATATTTCACCATTATCCAGAGATTTTTTTTAACCTAAAGTTTCATTCTTTACAGATTGGAATAGGAAGGGACAAGTTACACGCAATAAGCACTCCCCTTACATCAAATTTCTCGGTATGATTCATGTTTATTACTTTTGAGTTTAGTACCTAGAAATTGGTAGGACTAGGAATGAGGAAGGATAACTACATGCTATCATTACATTCTATTAGTTTTGTTGTGAAATATTGACATTTTTCGTCATTCCATCACTTACACCGTTGTCTTGCTCATTTAGAAGATTTATATTTGATTTTTGTATGAGGAAAAGATAGTGTATTTGTCTGGAATATTGTGGAATGTCTGGAGTGTTAGGTTGATTGTTGCCTGAATATGTGGTCTAGATTCACAATCTACAACGTAAGAGAGCATTACCCAATGCATGGGTATGTTTTTTTTTTTAAGAACATAAATCATCTATTAAGCACTACCCTTTCATCACATTTCTTAATATGATTTGTGCCTTATCACTTTAAACTCCACCAGTTTCCCTTAAAAAAATCCCCATGATGCATCCATTACAATGCTGCTTTGATCAGTAAACAAATAGAACATGCACATAGAATGTACATTTGAAGCTTGTTTATCATCGCCAATGCTCATTCTGCTCTACTTTTTTTTTTTTTTTTTTTCATTCTTCTTCCCTCACCAGCATTATGTGTAATTTCTGGTATGAGTAATTTCCGATCATTTTGATTGATATTATTCTGGTCGGTTGTTCAATTTTAGTGTTCTCAAATGTTAGCAAAATTAATTTGTCATGTGTGCCTTTTTAGCTTGCCTGGGAATATTATTTACTGGTGCTCTCATATTTTGTGGATCTAGACACTTTCTGGAAAGATTTTGAGATCATCATCTATTGTGTTGCAGTTTCAGAAGCAAAATTATTGGAGTATTCATTTATCAGACAATGTATACAGACCCTTACATACCGTATCACACAGATATAATGCATTTAAGTGCCATTCTTCACCATCATCAGGCCAACCATTCGGCCAACATGGTTTGAAGACAGCTGCAATGGTCTTGACAAGGTAATTCTTATCTTTTGATCAAGTTTGTATACACATCTGATATGCATGCCTCATATTTATGTTTTTTCGATATTAAAATTCTATGGTTACTTCTGCATGATTATGTTTGTGTTTTCTGATAACTTTTCTGGCTCTACTCTGTTCCTTTCATTACTATTTTTATTTTGTTAATTCTGTCTTAAAAACATTGTTGGAAAACTTTTCCCTAAGTTTAAACATAAGAAAATTGATTTTATTTACCAATATATGAGCATGGCATCATCTTATTTTGGAAATCAATATGCATACTTTTCTCCCCTGATCCTAGATTCTTTTATGATCCAGATGTTTCTACTCTCTAGAATGTAATTTGATATGTGCTATCCATAATAAGTTTTGACTTTCCCTACTTATAATAAAAAAATTTACTTCTCAAAAGAAAATTTTAATCTCTTGGTAGATACAATTAAATTATAAAAAATTTAAACAAAATAAAATTATTTGCATAAAAATACTCAATTCTGACTAGTTGAAGGATCTTGAGCTCGGATATCTTAGACACAAATACTTGGATATCTTTTCCCTCCCTTATCTGTTCAGCTGGTGAATCTTAAATGCGGGCTTTCATTTCTCTATCATTTTCTTGTGATGCCAAATGTTATCTTAGTGGTCGACATTTGTGACTGAGATCTTTCCTAAATTTTATGAACAGTTATCCATTTTTTATGCAGGTCATATAATGCTTTGCAGGGTTGTCCTCTTGTATTCATATTGGTTCCATCAGTTGCCCTTGTTATTTTTGCTATATGGGGTCTTGCACCACTTATGCGTGCGAGCAGAAACCTGATCCTTCATGTATGTTTATCCTCGCGTGCTTGCTTTTTTGTTTATATACTGCAGTGCATTTCATTTTCCTGCATTTCTGAATCTGGAATATACCTGATTGTGTTATTTTATATCTCATATTATCCTGCAGAAGAGTGATAGTAGTTGGAGAAAGAGTGATACGCATTATGTTACTACCTCGTATATTCGACCTTTGCTGCTATGGATGGGTGCAGTTCTCATTTGCAGGTCTCTTATTTCATTTTTATAGAATAATTATTTTTAGGTCATATGTCCTGGGAAGTATTAAAAAAAACTCAAAGCGTCCTCCCTCCTTCCCTCACACAGAATTATACAGTAATAGATATGAGAAAATCTAAAGCTCTTAAGAATATAATGAAGGAATTCTGTCTAATTGGTTTTTAGTTTATGTGGGTTTGGAAACTAAGGGTTAGGAAAGAGGAAACTTGATACCATTAGAAGATTGACTACCTTTTACTATCTATTGATCAGCTCGATAAAGGTGGAACAGGCTTGAAACCTTCTACTTCCTCACCAACCAAACTCTCCTAGTATGATAACAATTCCAGAGATTGTAGGGTTCCCAAGGGGTTCCCAGTTTTGAAGCTGATCCATATTCGAATTGGGGGTTTTGTGGGTATCAAATATATATATATGGTGCAGAAATCGGGATTCCGGCCATTATATAGACTCGGGAGTTCGGCCCTAAAACCAATTGGTGATAGGGGGAGTTGCCCAAGCCTATATAAGGCACACAGTCATTTTCCTCTGTTCCGATGTGGGACATCTCACATCCCAACACACCCCCTCACGTGTGGCGGCTCTTCCAGCCAACATGTGATGATGTGAGCCCACCATCGTGGGATAACCCGCACTGATACCATGTAGAAAAGCATAAACCGTATGGTTATTGCTGCAGCCAAAATGGCATTTTATAGGGGTTTGTTTAAGGGATAAGACAGAGCAGTTCTTATCTCCTTAAACTGCTTCTAACTGTGTTAGGACAGATGTCCTATGTACAAGTAACTGTAGGTAACTGTCTCTAAATAGGACAGGTGTCCTATACTTAGTACTTAACAAATGTCTAGCTGTTTCTGCCCTCCTCAATCAGAAAACCTGGTCCCTTGTTCCCTTACCCTCTCATGCCAATGCAGTTGGCTGCAAATGGGTCTTTAAAACCAAAAGACATGCAGACGGCACCATCGAAAGGCACAAAGCCCGTCTAGTCGCCAAGGGTTTTCATCAAACTGCAGGTCTTGATTACCAAGAGACCTTTAGTCCCGTTGTCAAACCAGCTACTATCCGGGTCGTTCTCACTATTGCAGTCTCCCTTGGCTGGTCCATTCGCCAAATGGACGTCACCAATGCCTTCTTACATGGTACACTCACAGAGGAAGTGTATATGCAACAACCTCCTGGTTTTCTTGATCCACAACGTCCTAATCATGTGTGTAGACTCCACAAGGCTCTGTACGGCCTCAAACAAGCACCCAGGGCCTGGTTTGAACGCTTCAGCACCTTCCTGTTTCACCAAGGTTTCACTCAAAGCCGGGCAGACCCATCTCTGTTCATGTACAAGACCTCAACAACTATACTGTTCCTCCTCCTCTACGTTGATGACATCATCCTCACGGGTAGCTCTCCATCTGCCATACAGACTTTCCAAACCAGCCTGGCCCATGAATTTGCAATCAAAGATTTGGGACCTCTTCACTACTTCCTAGGTGTTGAAGCCACTCCAACAGCCACTGGCCTTCATCTAACCCAAAACAAATACACCACAGACATCCTAACCCGTAGTGGTCTCCTCGATTGCAAACCTGCCCCCACCCCCGTGGCCTCCAAACAGCTAATCTCAGCCCACCATGGAACCCCACTGCCTGATGCTTCCCTCTACCGTCAACTAGTAGGTGCCCTTCTATACTTAACCTTAACCCGACCAGACATTTCCTTTGCAGTCCAGCATGCTGCTCAGTTCATGAGTCATCCTACCGACCTCCATCTTGTTGCTGTCAAGAGGATCATCCGCTATCTCAAAGGCACCATTGGCCTTGGCATCACCATTCACAAATCCCCCTTCCCCCTCAGACTTCAGGCTTACTCCGATGCAGATTGGGCAGGCTGTCCTGACACCAGACGTTCAGTAACAGGGTTTTGCATCTTCCTCGGCCCTACTCTTATCTCCTGGTGCTCCAAGAAACAGAAGACAGTTTCCAGGTCCAGTTCAGAGGCAGAGTACAGAGCCCTGGCTTACACATGTGCAGATAGCATTTGGCTCCTAAGTCTACTCCGCGAACTCACGTTCACTCCTCCCATGCCCATAAAGCTGCACTGCGACAATCTGAGCACCTGCTACATGTCTCAGAACCCAGTTTTCCATGCTAGAACAAAGCATATAGCCCTGGACTATCATTTCCTGCGAGAAAGGGTGATTTCTGGAACTCATCAAGTTCAGTTCGTTCCCTCCCAGCAGCAACTGGCAGATCTGTTCACAAAAGGATTGTTCACAGCCCGCCACAACAACCTTACAACCAAACTTGTCACCCGTCGGGTGCCTAGTTTGCGGGGGGATGTTAGACTATGTATATATACACCTAGCACACACTGTACATTAGCTCCTAGGGTGAACTCGTGTACCTTAAGTCCCTAGTAACAGCTAGACATTTGTTAAGTACTAAGTATAGGACACCTGTCCTATTTAGAGACAGTTACCTACAGTTACTTGTACATAGGACATCTGTCCTAACACAGTTAGAAGCAGTTTAAGGAGATAAGAACTGCTCTGTCTTATCCCTTAAACAAACCCCTATAAAATGCCATTTTGGCTGCAGCAATAAACATACGGTTTATGCTTTTCTACATATGGCAATTATATCTGTTCTCTAGTAAGAGAAAACACAGGTGACTAGGACCTTTATAACATTCTTGCTTTTGTGTTTTTTTCTTTTTTTTTTAAATTTTTTTTTTTGGTTTTGTTAGAGGTAGAGGTGAAATATATGAGAGAAATGTGGGATGAAGAAGGGCAGAGGGTGCTAGAAGAAATCTGCATCGTATGGTACATAAAATGAAAAAAATAGTAAAAAAATTTGGATAAGTAATTTTTATTTTCCTTACATTCTTCTTTGTTTCTCTCTCCTCCTTTCCACCACCATTTAATTAAATTATATACTTATCATTGTGGCTTTCTTACAGAGCTTTGGATCCAGTTGTTCCACCTACAGAAGCTAGCCAGGTTGTTAAGCAACGACTTTTGGATTTTATAAGATCATTGTCAACTGTACTGGCATTTGCCTATTGTTTATCAAGGTTAGGCTGTTTTATGTTTTTATCTTGAAAACACTTGATTATGTTGTCAGCAAACTTTAATAGCCTAGTAAAATTGTTGGGCCACTTGAAGAGTCTTTCTGGGCATGCTAAGTATGTTTGTTTTAAATCACCAAGGGATCAGCCTCGAATCAAAACTCTTTCTCCCTTCTTTTCTATGCTACGAGACTGCTTCTCTTAGGAAATTTATAGTTTGATCGAGGGCAGTACAAAATTCTTTATATTGGATCAATCAACATAAAATTTTGTGATATACTGTTGCTTTATCGATTTGTGCTCTTCAATGCAGTTGACATTCTATAAGTTGGAAATTTTGTTGATGATTGCTTCCTTGATAAGTGATAACTAATTATGATATTTTCACGCAGTGTGATTCAACAAGCTCAGAAATTGTTCCTGGAGAGTAGTGACTCCAATGATACAAGAAATGTATGTGATTGTGGTCTTATGCTCAACTTGTTTACAGTTCTTTACATATACTAAGTGTCTGCATTGAAGACCTGAAAATCCAAGCAAAGCAATAGTCTTGATTAATTACGGTGACATCAGGGTCTTATTTTTCTGAATAGTCAAATTATTAGCTCTTGGTTATCTAGGGATGCAATGTTCTTGTTTCATTGAAGAATAAGCTTTTTCCTTTTTGGCAGATGGGTTTTCAATTTGCTGGGAAGGCAGTTTACTCTGCTGTGTGGGTGGCTGCTGTTTCATTATTTATGGAGTTACTAGGCTTCTCCACCCAAAAGTGGCTTACTGCAGGAGGTCTTGGGACGGTATTATTGACTCTGGCTGGCCGTGAGGTGAAACTCTCTTTCACAATTTACCTAATTTTCCTTTACATATACAACTTTGTTTCTTTTTTTTACCTATTCTTTTGAAATCTAGATCTTTACAAATTTCCTGTCAAGTGCAATGATTCATGCAACTCGCCCTTTTGTTGTCAATGAATGGATTCAAACAAAAATCAAAGGCTATGATGTATCTGGCACTGTTGAGGTTCGTATCTGACTGTTGAAAATACACGCGCTAGGTTTAATTGAAACAAGAGGAATACTAGAGAAAGATATTATGTATATTTTTGTTCTTTTTGGTACTATGTATATATAACAGATAATAACATTGACACAAAACCTTACAGTTATATGAACAATTTTATGAATTTTTTTTGCTGAAACTATAAATTACTTTGGTAATCCAGGTCTTTTGTTGTTGTATGTAGCATGTGGGTTGGTGGTCACCAACAATTGTAAGAGGTGAAGATCGTGAAGCTGTTCACATTCCAAACCACCAGTTCACTGTCAATGTTGTGAGAAATCTCAGTCAAAAAACTCATTGGCGTATCAAAACTCATCTTGCCATTAGCCACTTGGATGTGCATAAGATAAATGTAAGGAGTAATATTATATCTCTGAATATGACTACGACAAAAGTTCCCCAGTTCATTTTCTGACTTTTGCTCTCTTCTGGTTCGACGGCTGGTGTGGTATCAAGAACATTGATGTAATTGCATTCTTACTGAGTGTGTTAACTTGTTAATTGTCCTTATCTTTGCGCAGAATATTGTTGCGGACATGCGCAAAGTCTTGTCCAAGAATCCTCAAGTTGAGCAGCAGAGGTTGCATAGAAGAGTATTTCTGGAAAATGTTACTCCTGAAAATCAAGCTCTCTTGGTTAGTGGTAAACATTTGTACCTTCCAATTTTTTAATGCATCAACATCGGTACTCTTTTCATAGGTGCTAGTTATTTACTGATTCTTCTTTTGGAATCTAACTTCATTAATCATTAATGTGGGAAGGATTCACTAGTTTTTTTTTTTTTTTGTTATGGGAAGGAGACACTAGTCTTGTTGTGGGATTCAATTGTAAAGATCTTTGATGCATATTTTGTGACGCAGGATAGATCTGAAGCCTACGATTTAACAAACTAGCAGAAGCAAACTTTAAGAAAGCAAACATAAAACTTAAAAGATAGGTCTAGAATCACTCCAGAGGCTTCACACCCGAAATTGGCTTCACACCAAAACTTGGTTTCACAGCAAAATAATCTAGAATTGTTCCAGGGGCTTCGCACCCAAAATAATACTTTCGTGGGAAAATATTCTCAAACTTTATTCGTAAACTCATCTTCCTTCCATTAAATTACAATGGGATATTTATAGGGAATTAAACAACTAGAAACCTAATTAAACTGAAATTAGAAAGAATATCCTAATCCTAGTGGAACATGGGAACATGCCTACTCCTAATTAAAACAGAAACAAATAAACTAATCCTAATAGAATATGGAAACATGTCTATTCCTTATTAAAACATAAAACGGAAAATACTAAAACCCTAAAGACTAAATTGTCCTTGACCATTCCGCATCATTCTCCCCTGGTTGAAAAACTTGACTCAGGCAAGTTTAAGCGAGGAGCTTGGACATCAGCCGCTAACCAACATCAAAAGGATAATTCTTGTCATTAGCGGATGCTCGCAAAGTCAGATTTCTCTGTTTTTTCCCAATTTGTTCTTGCTCTTGCAGCATATGGCCTCTACCGTTTATACGTACACTTTGCCCAGCTTTCTGTAGAGACTTAGATCTCCTCATGAATGCCTCTGTTCCTGAAAGCTGCACGTCCCTTTTCTTGAATTTAAGTTGATGGGTCATAAGAGTAATCTGCAGAATGATATTGCTTGGTTCCTGAATAGAAAGAACAGCGACGTCTGGCAGAATTGGTGTCCAAATAGGCATTGATTCGATCACCGCCAACGTTGGCTCTTGCTTATCCAATTGAATGGATATTTCCTCTATTATTGGTTGAACAAGGGCTGACATTGATTCTTGTTCAGTTGTACTTGGCCTCATAACCTTTTCAATAACAGCTGGTTGACATAAATTCCTGCATTCTCTTTCTGTGTCAGTCTCTGCTCTGACGAATTCCCAAGGCGGTGGAGTGCTATCGCAATAGGGTGGTGTGTTCTTGTAGTGTGGTTCAAATTTCAGCAACGTCCTTGGACAATTTTTCTAGGATTTGTGCTGTCCGTTCAACATCCATAGTTGATGGGTAGTTCACTCGCTGCGAATTGTGGACATACAATAGTGCCAAGAGGAGAAAGAATCTGCTCTGATACCAAATTTGACGCAGGACAGATCTGAAGCCTACAATTTAACAAACTAGCGGAAGAAAACTTTATGAAAACAAACGTAAAACTTAAAAGATAGGTCTGGAATCACTCCAGGGGCTTTACACCCGAAATTGGCTTCACACCAAAACCTGTTTTCATATCAAAATAATCTGGAATCGCTCCAGGGGCTTCGCACCCAAAATAATACTTTCGCTGGAAAATACTCTCAAACTTTATTCATAAACTCATCTTCCTTCCATTGAATTACAATGGGATATTTATAGCGAATTAAACAACTAGAAATCCTAATTAAACTGGAATTAGAAAGAATATCCTAGTCCTAGTAGAACATGGGAACATGCCTACTCCTAATTAAAACAGACCACAAGTAAACTAATCCTAATAGAACATGGAAACATGTCTATTCCTTACTAAAACATAAAACAGAAAAATACTAAAACCCTAAAACCCGAAAGACTAAATTGTCCTTGACCATTCCGCATCATTCTCCCCTGATTGAAAAACTTGACTCCGGCAAGTTAAGCGAGGAGCTTGGAGATCAGTGGCTAACCAACATCAAAGGATAATTCTTGTCATTAGCTGCTGCCCGCAAAGTTAGATTTATCCTCCGTTTTTTCCCCAATTTGTTCATGCTCTTGCAACATATGTCTTCCACTTTTTATACGTACACTTTGCCCACCTCTCTGTAGAGACTTAGATCTCCTCATGAATGCCTTTGTTCCTGAAAGCTGCACGTCCCTTTTCTTGAATTTAAGTTGATGGGTCATAAGAGGAATCTGAAGAATGATATTGCTTAGTTCCTGAATAGAAGGAATAGAAACCACTGGCAGAATTGGTGCATAAATAGGCATTGACTCGATCACCGGCAATTTTGGCTCTTGCTTATCCAATTGAATGGATATTTCCTCTATTATTGGTTGAACCAGGGCTGACATTGATTCTTGTTCAGTTGGCTGTGCAACCTGATTTTCCAAGGTTGTTTTTTCTTGAAATTTTTCTTTTTGTCTACCTCTCCATTCAGCCAAAAACTCATTATTCATATCAACTGATCTTGGCATCATAACCTTTTTATTAGCATCTAGTTGGCAGAAATTCTTGCCTTCTCTTCCTGTCTCACGGTCTCTGTTCTGGTTACTTCCCAAGGCGATGGAGTGCTCTCGCAATAGGGTGGTGTGTTCTTGTAGTGTGGTTCAAATTTCAGCAACATCCTTGGACAATTTCTCTAGGATTTGTGCTGTCCGTTCAACATCCATATTTGATGGGTAGTTCACTCGCTGCTGCGAATTGTGGACATACAATAGTGCCAAGAGGAGAAAGAATCTGCTCTGATACCAAATTTGACGCAGGACAGATCTGAAGCCTACGATTTAACAAACTAGCGGAAGCAAACTTTAAGAAAACAAACATAAAACTTAAAAGATAGGTCTGGAATCACTCCAGGGGCTTCACACCCGAAATTGGCTTCACACCACAACTTGGTTTCACACCAAAATAATCTGGAATCGTTCCAGGGGCTTGGCTTCGCACCCAAAATAATACTTTCGCAGGAAAATATTCTCAAACTTTATTCATAAACTCATCTTCCTTCCATTGAATTACAATGGGATATTTATAGGGAATTAAACAACTAGAAACCTAATTAAACTGAAATTAGAAAGAATATCCTAATTCTAGTAGAACATGGGAACATGCCTATTCCTATTTAAAACAGAAAACAAATAAACTAATCCTAATAGAACATGGAAACATGTCTACTCCTTAAAACATAAAACAGAAAATACTAAAACCCTAGAGACTAAATTGTCCTTGACCATTCCGCATAATTTTGTGTTCTAGATCATTTTGGCCTTTGTAATTATGCTGCAGCCTATTTATTGTCAAGTAATTTGATAAGTGGTGAAATTAAAAACCAAGCGGCATCTTTGGTCTAGAATTAGAATATATGTAGGGGCTATCTGGTAATTCCTTGATTATTAGCATTCCAAAACAGTCAGCATGCAATCCATTTTTGTTTAGTATAGTAAAATGGTAGCTTCTGATGAAAATGAGACTAACCCAAAAACAAGCTTTTAACAAAAATATTACCAAATAGATCATAAGTTATTTTTTTAATCTGACGTTTACGTGTGTATGCATAAGTGTTCATGTGCTGATAGTCTCAAAATTCATATATATTACTGTCTCGCAATTGCTTGTATTTTATCTTTTAACTATATTATGCATACATATGTTACTTATTTTGTGTATATTGCAGATCTTGGTTTCCTGTTTTGTGAAGACATCACATCATGAAGAGTATCTGTGTGTCAGGGTAAGCGCATTTTGATTGAGAAAAATTATTCAATAGGTTATGATTCTCAATAATTCACTACTGTGACATCAGTCAACACCCTGCTCTTAGGAAGCAGTGCTAGAGCCTCCCGGTTTTGGTGTGCCTTCCAATTAGCTGACCTCTATTTACTGTAATTAGGGCTAATTTGGAAGAAAGATGATAAAATATCTTCACCAGTTATTTAAAGTAGAACTATTTTTTTTGCTTTGAATAAGTTCATGTTTCAGCCCAAACCTAGCATAATGGTTAAAATTCGTATGTGAGACACATTTAGATAGATGGAGTGGATATGAGGGTTGTTATCGAAGCATGATTGAAAAGTTTTCTGTTGGGGGACGCTTACTTTTGAGAGTTTATTTTTTCTTTTCTTTCCTTCTTTTTTTAGATACTATTATCCTCAAGTGATCCAAGTCCTTCATCCAACAATTGTATCAGATAGGTTTTAAGTCCTTTCATGGATGTCTAAGGTGATAGTGCCATATTGGCAGGCAAAGACCACCTAATAGAATTTTTTAGATCGAGACTTGAAACACCCATAAGATGATAGGGACTGTTATACCCATGAGTCCATGACCCCAAATAAGTATCCTTTTTTCTTCTAAGACCTTGAACACAAAAGATAGTGTAAAAAATGACACAAAAGTGAAGGGCTGTGTCAATTCACTTACAGATGCAATAAAAAGAGCATAAAAGAGAATAAGATGAGGGAGGCAACATTGTTTCATTATCAATTACGATCCAAAAGTTACCATCAACGGATGGGAGTGGAAGTTGATTCTTGCCATACTGTGATTCTGAACTATTTTAATCAGATTGGTTCTTGCTTGAATATGTGGTGAAGATTTACTATCTGGAACATGAGATGGAAGAACATCACTTAGTTCATTACATAATAAATCCAGCTTTATATAATAGTTTACTATGACTGATAACATATTACAATGCACTTTTACGTTGTGATTTCTCATCTTGATACCATTGAGGTTATGCTCATTTTTAAATATATTGAATGTTTAACTAAAACAGGAAGCTTTTACGTTGTGATTTCTCTCACCCTGATACCATTGAGGTTATGCTCATTTTTAAATATATTGAATGTTTAACTAAAACAGGAAGCTATACTGTTGGACCTTCTTAGAGTCATTAGCCATCATAAGGCCCGACTTGCCACACCCATCCGTACAGTTCAGAAAATGTACAATGACCCCGACTTGGACAATGTACCATTTGCAGATTCAATGTATAACAATGCTGGACTAAGATCCAGACGCCCATCCCTACTGATTGAACCTTCATACAAAATCAATGGAGAAGATAAAAAAAGAAGTCGTGTTCAAACCAGTGGAGAACGAGATGGGAAGGGCACAATAAGGCCAGCACCTGACTCGAAGGCCCGAGAAACACCAACTTCTGACACCAAGGCAGATGCTAAAGTTGGAGCAACATCAGTATCTGACCCGAAGACCAGAGAAACACCAGCATCTGACACAAAGGGAGATGGAGAAATGCCAAATTTGAATACCAAGGAGGACTCCAAGGCGGCAAAATCATCTAATACTGAGTCCAAAGTTGGTGGCAAAGAAACAGTGAAGCAAACATCTAATGTGTTGTCCAAGACAGATTCTAAAGACAAAGAAAACCCTGATTCTGGCTCCAAAGCAACGGCCAAGGCATCTGAAAATTCGACGCAAAAGACAACTGGCAGAGAGATTAAGAATGCAGTTGTTCTGAACACTTCTAGTAAACCTGCGTTTTCCTCAGCAGAAAGTGGTGCTGACAAAAGATCAACAGCTTCCCCAGTAAAACAGGATGGCGAAAGGATGCTTGTTCCAGAGCCAACATCGAGGTCTGCTATGGAAGAAAATATAGTTCTTGGTGTTGCTTTAGATGGCTCAAAGAGAACCCTTCGTATGGATGAGGGGATGGATTCCCCTTCGTCTCATGTGGAGGCCAAAGGAAATGCATCTCCAATTGCAGATAAGGGTAAGAAAAATGATCAGGTTCCAGCTGCACCAGGCTCATCATTTGGCAAGGATTGAGTTCAGCATCTGGCAAGGATTGAGTTCAGGAAGATGGACGGAGCTTGTGGCCGCTTTGGCTCTCTTATAGAAGATCAGTCCACGAAGCTGTGATTTCTCAACGCTGCGCCACAGTACATGCTTACACTGAATTTTAGTTCCTGTTGTCATTTTCAATGGGGTGTAGCATTTGTTGGCACTTTTCATTGAGAAATGTTAGCTTCTGTCAAATTGATAATATGATATTTTAGCGTAGACCATTTGAGGCTCGCCTGTTTTGTTTTCACGATCACAAAGATGTTCGTACATGTCCAAGTTGAAATTCTCTCTCTTTTCATTCTCCTTTAGGGATCATACTATTGCTTGTTACATAGATGTAACTCAGAAAATTCGAATTTGAACAAAGACATTTGTTTCCTTCAAGGAGTATCGCGTACATAAACTTCAATCACATCCAAACCATCGACAAGTACAACCCTGCTTCTACGCTACTTTTCCACCCAATACCATCCCAAGTATCTATTCCACTCTTAATGATATCATCTATACTAAAGTTACCGAAACGGGATCGTTTTTATTTACTAAGTAATGAGATGGGAGGAGGTAAACCCAGCCTCCTTGAATGACATTAGCCTCATCCCCGGCACATGCAGTCGGGAGCGGGGTAGGTGTATATGGACTGCTTAGGCTTTCTAATCCTGAGCTGCCCTTGTCTGTTTAGGTGCCCTTCTAATACTGACTCCTGAAAGTCTGACCAGCTGATGCTTTTGTTTAGGAAGAGTTGCCCCAGTAGTGACATACTCGGCCTAATGGTCTTCAAGTTTTCGTAAGTTCGATGCCCCACCTGTTGATAACAAAATTTGTCATCACATGATATCGATGAAATGTACCAAAGCTCACAACTGTATGGATGGATGGTTAATATTATGGCATGAGCGTGCGAAAATGAATGATTCATCATATTTGATGTGGGTCGGCCTACAACCCTCACACTCGGCTGAAGTTAAAAGAAGCAAAGTTTGAATGGAAACGAGAATATGACCACTTGTAGAATTCATAAGAAGTTTTAAAAGTCTTACCAGTGCATTGTGCATATTTCCTGGAGATGCAGAAACGAAGATATCGCTGTGCATGCTAATGTAGTAATCAAGTGCTGCTAACAAAGAAGCCTTTCCTTTGATTAGGGAACGTTCTTCTGATGAAGCAAGGCTCTTTTTGTCTTCCATTAGTGGAAACAATTTTCTCAAAGTTGAAATCCTAGCTTCTCCACCGAATACCTGGAGAAAACAAAACATTAACGTTCCAAATTAAAATTTAACCATTCACCAGGGATAAGGCCTTAGCTAACATGATTTGGATAGAAGGTTAACTATGAACCTTGTGGGAAGCAAGATAGAGACGAGTAGTGTTGTCAAATCCCAAAGCTGCAAGCAGCAACCCAATCTCTTCAGGAGTTAATGGACAGCGCCCCTGACTCCTCAACTCTTGGTCTGTGAACTGAGAGTTTAGGACCCTTCCCTGCCAGATTACTTGGCGGTATTTGGCCAGAGCCAGTTTTTCAGCTTTTCCACCACCAAAATCGCAGGCTGAATGGGCAGCCATATCCTGCATAATGACAAATTAACGAAAGAGAATAAGAATAAAAATAATTAAAAAAATCAACATGAAATCCACAATCAGAATGACAAAGCAGAGGATGCAGGAGTGGGACCCATATCCATGGCTACTAGAAATTACACATACACATTTAATATTTTTGAACATTTACAATGAAGTGCAAGTTGGTTAGAGTGACATCCTATATGCTTTAAAATTTGTCCTTTGTTTGCCACAGAACATAAATGCTGCAAGTCAGACATTGGTAGCTTACATCAAGCGGTTCCTTTACCAACCAATTACGCCTAACTTACTAGCAGGCTACAGGATACAGAACTTTCCGCGGGGGGGGGGGGGGGGGGGGGGGGTGGGGGGGGGTGTTTGTGTTGGGGGGGAAAGTAACATACAAGTCAAATGGATGTCCATCAATTGTAGGACGGGCATACCTTATCAAAGCGTAGGTGTAGTACAACAAACCTCCCTGCCCCTTGTTTGTTTTTCACATCAGGCATTTCCTGCAGATAATTGGAGCCAACGCCTCCACTTTTGGTAGAAGGATATCTAAGGCGGCTGACCAGAGCATCTCCAAGCGCTCTAATATGAGGGACAAAAACTAATGCTTGAAAGTTGACCTTACAGCGTAGTCGTTGGATGTCCATAGGCAAGTTATTAAATGTCAGGCGGTGAGAGAAAGGGGCAATTGCTGCTATTCCATAACTGAACCACTTGAAATTCAGTCAATATGACATCTTGGTTAGGAAACCCATGCAGAAATAAAATGTACGGTACAAGTAAGGAATGTATAATGACTTTGGTTAAGTAATTTCTGTATTGCACTGAACATAAATAGTTCAGCTACACCTCAATGTTGTTGATAGACAAGTTACTGCATGTCATGCCTTTCGGCAACAATGAACGGGTAGGGCATCAATTTCCAATTTCTGAGGCATTACAACAACAATAAAACATGTTTCCCTTGATGCAAGAAACCTTATATGTCTCACCTAAAGGTCTGAAAATCTAAACAACAATAGAACTGTTATGAAGTCAACAAGTTCCAGTAATACTGACCTCTGAACTACAGGCAATACATTCTCTTTATACCAATGGACTGAAGCATGAATAGGTGCTGTCTTAACTCTGGTAGCTCGGATGGCCGTAGCATAGTACTCTCTCGTGCTCCAAGAATAATCAGAAGGCAGCTCTTTAACTATGGAGATATCATCCTTCAACACATTTATGAAATGATCAACATCAAATATATCCATGAAGGAGCTGCAGAGGAAGGAATGAACCAACATAACCATAAATTTCCATTCAGAATTCAAGACAAATTGGAAAAATATTGCCAGGGGAAAGATAAATCAATTTTGCTTCTATAAATACCTCGAATCTCGCCATACTGGATTCACTTCAAGGTATGGGATCACAAGAGTTGCATTCAGTGTTTTAGCAACGGCAACTGCATCACATATCTACAAAAACCAAAAAATTTTAGGACAGCTAAGACAAGACTGAAATTTTAATCATACAATACTGAAGTTGATTCGCTTACTTTTCTTTTTTTCCTTCAATTAAGATCTACAACAGAGACATTATAAGGTTCTAATACATACCCCCATCCTCTGCTGATTCAGCCCTCCATCAAGAAATACTTGGATAAATCCCTCAGATTTCTCTGGTAATGCTGCACAAGTTACAGAATTAATTGTGGGCAAGTTACAAGTTCAAACAGTGTACACAGAATTACATGCATAAACAAAGTATCATTATTTCCGCAAACACTCACAAGAGGTAATTGGTGATTCTGCACAAGGTTTCCATTCTTGGTCGGCCAATGGATTCCATAGATCTGAGTGTTCCACTTCTGACTGTAACACGAAATATACGTATATGATTTGGTTTCAGTCGACAATTTTACTGCTTAAGTATCAGTCAAACTATTTAAGAACCAACTGTTACTCACAGTTTGGTGTTGTAAAGCACTCTTGAGAAGGCGCTGGTGCTTAGATTTTGGAACATTCCATTCCTGAAAATTCGACTTCATCATCACATTAAGCCCCTAAAAGGAAAGCTACATTTAATTCCTGCTGATTTTGCAACAGTTGGAAATTCACTTATGTATATATATATATATATATATACAAAAGTCGCCTTAACATAGATGGGCCTCATCATTCAACATGATATTATGAAGAAACATATAATATATATATATATATATATGCATCTTGGTATCATTTCATGCCATTCACTTGTTCAACATTTTCCATTGGAATCATCCCTCTCAAATTTCAACGTATTTTTTCATCTAAATCCTAATAATCTTTAACCTGTTATGCGCAAATTGACTAGAAATATGGTTCGTTAAACTAACCAAAGTGAACTCACACTGCTGATGTTCCCATTACAACATTATCAAACTAGATACCAACCGAAAACACTATAAACGAACAGATAATCCAGTAAAAAAAATTACAAATTTCTCTCTTATACATTAAAGTTATAAAATTAGTTAAAAGAACAAACAAGTACCTAAAACTGAAATAAATTACATTAAAGTTATCAAATTAGTTAAAAGCAAGATACATACCGGGTACATGGAAGATGAAGCATGGCCCAATGGGCTGAACAAGCTAGGCAAGCAAATAGGAAGCAGCAGAAGGAGAAGAGCGCCAAGGGCTCCTCCTCTGGGAGACTGATAATAGCAGTGAAGCTTAAGCACCATTATTGAACACCCAGCTCAGCCTCCAATCTGAAAATCTAAAATCTGGGTCTTGGTCTCCAGTGAATATTTCAGAGACCCAGAAGAAGGAATAATAAGCAGCTATAAATGTAGCCTCAAGAGTAAGCTATTATCATCATCAAAATACAGACTCGCCGAGAGAGAAAGCAAAGGAAGAGAGACAGAGAGAGTAAAGCTACTTTGGGTTTGAGGTGGACACCTGGACCTGTCGCTGTAAATTCATTACGGGGAGCGTGTCATTCTCGAGGATGAAAAAGTGAATTTAAGGATGTTGGTACGTCGAAAACACCAAAATAGAATGCTTTCTTCTCCTTTTTGTTTTCTAACTTGTTTTTTTCTTTTAACGGAGTTTAGAGGTTCCCTTCAGTAAGTCATGGCATAAACTGGATGGAGCCAACGAGGGTTTGCTTTTTTTGGACCGTTAGGTTGTGGGTGAGCATCTCTATGCCTCCCGTTACTTTATTAGATTGGCCTTGGTGATCACCACCGACACTACAGTGAATCTTGAGATTTTCACTGCTTCCATTAGGATTTTGGGTCAGTAAAACATGGGAAACAACCCGGAAACCGATTTTTTTCGTCATAAGAAATCAATTATTGCATGTTTATTTATAGAGGTCGTCCTCAGACTTATCCAGTCTTCTAAATTCGAGACTAAATAAATAAAATCGACTATTCCAAACATCAAATTTCTTAATTTTGATATATTATTACCGGAGGGTTGTGTTGTTTTGTGTGGTTGATTTGACCTGAAACATCAATTTGGTCAGCACATTCTGTAATGAAGGTTTGTTCTTTTTACAATGGGCATGTTTTTCTTTATTCCAAGTTCCAACGGTCTAATAATATGGATGGATGTAGATCATTTGATAATTAGTAATTACACCCTCAAATCTCTAAAACATGTGCTAATTATATTTTGTAATTGGCATTGATTTCTTTTCCCTAATTTGGGCTTCATAAGTCCATAATTTTAGTATTGGGTTTGATTTCTTTTCTCTTTTTGGTATTTGGATTTTCTCCAACGGTCCAAAAAATTTAGATCTTTTTGAAGTCGAGTGGTTGATGAATGGCCATAATGGGTTTAAACTAGGATATGGTGGGTTCTCGTAGGCTGGTGGAGGAACAAGAAAATTGACGTTGATTTTCTCCTCCTTGACTCACTCCCTCCTCGGTAAGCCAAAGAAAAAGAGAAATCTTGCCTTTTCCATTGAAATAAAAGTCTTTAAGCTCAAAATGGAAGGATGTGATTTTAGTACAATTATTTATAGCTGTAGAGGTAGCCATAAGATTTGGGAAAAGTTGGTGGCGGTGACTTTTTAAGTAGTTTTTCATTTTATTTTATTTTTGGTAAAGACCCTTTCAAAATTAAAATTGGTTTGTTTATGAGTTTACGTTAAGTAACACTAGGCAGAGTGGAACTATTTTTTTTTTTGGTCAAACAAAAACTTTATTAAAAGAGACGAATATAAATGTTTACATTTTTAGCTAGAATATTAAACAATCAAGAGGGCTCAAGGTCCTTCCATCTCAAACAATGTTTATAACGTTTACTGAAATCAGCAACTTCGTGAACTGCAACATTATGACTCCAAGAGGTGCACCAAAATTGAACCGCCTCAAAAAACAGTTGCATAGTTAGGATATCATGTATCACACTTTCAATGTAAGCCTCCATTCCACACCCAATAGTCACAAACTACACAAAACTTTTAAAATCGGTCTCGAGAATAACTTTCTTGCAATTAAAGTCCACACAACCAACCATGGCAGCACACACAGCATAAGTTTCAGCTTGCAGAGAGTGAGTGCAAGGAATCCCCCTTCCCCCCTCTTCTGTCACCTCCTACGGCGATGAATTCACCATGGAAAAGCGAAAAAACCACCCATAAGCACCCTGTCAATCCACTGAACTAAAGGCGCCATCATAATTCATTTTCACAAATCCCCCAAGAGGGCGGTGCCATCCAGAATTAGCATGGATAACAACCATAGGCATAGGAACTAAATTGATAAGGGGCGGATTGGCAGACTTAGCCCTCTAGAAATCATGGATCTGGTCTAACATCAGATGAATAGCAGTACACGGATCGATATCGACATTATTTTAGCAGCGGAAATTACAACACTTCCACAACCGCCATAAACCAAAGTTGAATATCTGAAGGGTAGTTTCTAGATGGCCAGGTAAAGAGAACTTCTGAATAAAGAATTTCCAGTACCACTCAAATTCTTCACCTTTAAGGCCACTCATAACAAGTTGTAAAGGACTACAATACCAGAAAATTTGAGCAAATTTGCATTGAAAAACTTGGGTCTCATCTGCCTCACCGCAGTGAGAAAAAATTTTTATCAACCAAAATACGACGTTTGATTAGGTTTGCTTGAACAGCCAAAAACTGCTTGCAATATTTTCACAAGAAAAGCTTCATCTTTAGAGGCACATCAACTGTCCAAATGGAGGCCCAAAGATCACACTGTTGGTTTGCGGGGAAAGGGGGGGTGGCACCAGATTCACCATACCCTTGCTTTCGATTGAGTTCTTCAGTTTTCAACAAATCCAAAGCAACAAAATATCCGGACTTAATAGTATATCTCCCATCCCGGACATGATGCCATATATACCTATCTGTACATCCAAGGAAGCTAAGTGGCGTGGCTAAGACACACTCGGCCTCTTTAAGATTGAAAACCCGGGTAACCATCACAATGTCCCAACCAAAAAGCAGCCATAATGAGGCATAAGATCATGGCGAGACAAAAGGAGGAAAGGGTCTACTAGTATTCATCAAGGGGGTCAGTAAGTAAATTTACTCGTTTGCCATCCCCAATCCGCCATTTGAGCCTAGATTTTAGAACTTGTAAGCCCTGAAGAATTCCCTTCCAACCCCACGAACTTTCTCGCACTTCTTTAGCACTAAGGATATGACCATCTGGGAAATATTTGCCATGAAAAAATTGAGCCAGAAAAGATTCAGGATAATTAAGTATTCTACAACTAATCTTAGCCAACATAGCAACATTGAAGCATCACATATCTTTAAATCCCAAACCTCTCGCCTTCCGAGGTTGGGAGAGTTTGGCCTAAGATCCCCAATGGATCCTAGTCTTTTTCCTTGTACTTCCCCACCAAAAAGCAGCCATAATGCGAGTGATGTCCCTAAAAACAAAAATAGGGAGCAAGAAACAAGACATAGAATATATGGGCATGGCCATAACAATAGACTTCAGGACTTTCCAGGAGTAGAGAGAAATTTTTCAGCCCACCCTTGGATTCGACTCTCAATTCTCATTCTAGTTTCCTTAAACACTTTCTTTTTAGAACCGAAGTCAGCTGTAAGGCCCAAGTATTTACCAAAACCCTGAGTGCATTGAATACCAAGGAGGCTAGAAAGCACAGCTTTATCCTCAGTAGTGACATCACGACTAAAGATAATAGAGCTTTTATCAACATTAATGAGTTGACCAGATTCCACAGTGTAGGTACTTAGGATTGCCTTAACATAAGAAGCCTCATCCCCAGTAGCTTTGCACATAAAGACCGAGTCATTAGCAAACAAAAGGTGAGTAAGATTTATACCATTAGGCACAAGCTTGATTCCACGAAGGGAGCCCTCCACCTCACGGTTCCTTACAGGGCCGAAAGTGTAACAACCCGTCCGAGAGTCGGGCTTAAGATAGTGATTAAGGTGTGGTTAGTGAGGTTAATCAGGGGTTAGGTGGTCCCGAGGGGTCCGGGAACTCAGAATGACGATTTTGCCCCTGGGTTAGGCAAAATGTTGACTTTTATTTTGGGTGGTCAATTGGGGATTGACCAGTGACAGGGACGTAGTT